>BSYR01000008.1:2500-5002500 GCA_030270665.1 Hibiscus trionum
CTAACTAAATAAGCAACATTTGCAGTATGAGCAGCTTTTAGTTGATCAGTACGCTTGCATGAGGCACCAACTATATTGACAATGGAAGTTAATGTATCAAAGAAACGATGAATACATATAACTTCTTTTGAAGCAGCAACTAATGCTAACTGTAGACGATGTGCCATACAATGAACATGATAAGCATATGGGCATACATTTAGAACCAAAGCCTTTAAGCCATTCCACTCACCTCTCATATTACTTGCACCAGCATAGCCTTGTCCCCGAATGTTATGAACATCCAAATTATATTGCGAAAGGGCAAAAAATATCGCATCCTTTAATGTAGATGCAACTGTGTCTTTAACATGAACAAGCCCAAAAAATCGTTCTTTCACATACCCATTTTTATCAACATATCTCAACACAATAGACATCTGCTCTCTCTTCGCCTGATCTCGAGCTTCGTCAACTATTATACAAAATTTTGCATCGCCAATTTCTTCACGAATGACATTTTTTACTTTGTCTGAGAGGACATGCAAGATTTTTTTTTTGTATTTGTGGTGAAGTGTATGTAGCATTTTTTGGAGCTTTCTCTACAGTCGTTGCTACCCCATCATTGTAAGATGATATCAAGCGAAGCAATTGGAGAAAATTTCTCGGCCTTTGTGATGTTTTACTTTCATCATTACCTCTAAAAGCACATCCTTGAAATGCAAGCCACATACTGCATCAATTGAAGCTTTCAATCGAACTTTATTCTCCATAGCTTTTTGAGATGAAAATTGTTCAAATTTTTTGAATTTGTGAAGACTGATTAATCAGGTCTGCACATGCTTTCTCGGCATTTCGATGAGGAGAATTGTGATCCTTCCCGATATGTGCTAAAAATGAACGATTCTTGCCATCTCTTACCTTCTTCCAATTTTGAAATCCATCAATAGTAAAAGCATTTGAACCAGAAGGACCATATTCCTTGTGAAAAAGAAAACATGGGAGGCAAAATGCTGCATCTTTGCTAGGAGAATATTCTAACCATGATGCTTGAAAGCTTCTTCGAGGAACTTTTTCAGACCTTGGATACTCTGTAAGAACGACTTGATATGGACCAGCTTTAATATAAGCTCGTCGAATCTCATCTTGCATGTTAACAGGATACTGCCATATTTGCTTTCGTAATCATGGATCACGCTCCAATAAACTGATATCAAAACCTTCACTTACATCAGTCCTTCGAACTTTAGTAAGATTGTCATCTGAACTCAAAGGATTGAGATTTGTACATGTATTTGACTGCTCAGTTGAACATGATGTTTCTACATTCTTCCTCTTGAAAAAAGTATCAATTGTAGATGATTTTTTCATCTATAAAAAATACACATACATTTCTATATTAATTATTAATATTAATATGAGACAAAAAAATTTAAGTATATAATTCAAATTTTTCTATAAAATTCATCACTATTCAATTAGTTAAACTAGACCCTATAAAAAATGCACAACAAATACTAACAAAAATTCAATTAGTTAAACTCTAAATTATTTAAGTTTATGAAAAATTATAATTTTATTATTATATGAGAGTAAACACAAATATAACAATAATAATAATAATAATTTTTAAAAGTATATAAAAAATCACATAAATAAATAGACCACCACTCAGGTCTCTTGGGAGCCACAACCCAGACTCACTGGTTTTTCGCAAATTACACATTACACATGATTATATAAAAACTAACTATAAAATATATATCAATCATTAAAAATTATCCTATAATATACATTAATCACAAAAATATCAACCAATCTATAATATATATCAATTGCAATTGTACAATATTATTAAAAACATACCTTTTTTGAACTGAAATTTAAAATCTACAATATCATGGTTCTTTCGGTGTGAGATTTCCCTAAATGCTCCAATTGTACCAATATCTTTAGGGACTACACTAATCTACAACATTCGATAAGAATAAATTATTTAGCAAAATTATACTAGCAAAATGATAATACCCACTATAGATAAAAATTGATAGTCACAAGAATAACATGAAACCTTAAAAATTCAAAAGACATATTTATGAAAAAAAAGTAAAAAAAAAAACTTCACACTAATAGAATAAACATGTTTCATGAAAAGATTTTACATGTGAAATCAAATAGAATTTTGTAAAGTACATTTATTATTTTTAACTATAAAATTAAGATTTTAAATAAGAATTTGTAAAAATATATAAAATTATAATGAATGAAATTCTTATTTGCTTGTATATATAACTATATAAGCAATCAAAATTATTCAAACTAAAAATTATAGTGGATAACAATGTTTGCCTCCATTTTCAATCATATAACTAATCATATTATTTTTTCATCAATAAACATTGCTCTATATTGGGAGAAAAACAAAGAACCTAAAGCAATTCAAATAATATTACTATATTAGTATACTTTTCTAATTTTCTTGAGTAAAAACATTACTATGATTATAAACACATATACTATGTTTAATTATATGAGTAATAATATAAAAAAATACTTAACTGGAGCTTGGAGGAGGAGGAAATGACTCGAATTGTGATAGTTTGTTGTTAGATTTGAGAAATCCAGAAAAATAAGATTGATTTTTTCCTATTTGAAAATGAGACTGTAAATGAATATGAATGGGCAATTGCAATGTACAAACAATGAAACAAACAAAAACAAATGTAAGTTGAAAAGTCAGTTTTACCTTTTAAACAATTAACTTTAAAATATTATTTTATTAAATATTAATCTCCCTTTAAGGCTTTACTTTTGCTGCGGGAAATTTTTCAACTTTATTAAATAAATTATATTTTTATATATGTGCTGCAGTAGTGAGACCGTGTCAGTGGAGGGAGGTGTGCTGCAGACCTGCAATGGTGAGACTGTGCCAGTGGAGTGGAGGGGGGCAATGCATTGTATTTCCTAATATGGGGGGCAAACCTATTTAATATACATATAATTTTTTTTATAATATAAAATTAGAAGTGGGTTAAAAATGGGGGGGGGGGCAGCAGCCCCTCCCACAACATGAATAGCTCCGTCCCTACCTAAACCCTAAACCTAAACTTTTAGTGTGAGACATGAATAAAGGCACCGAAAAATGACAGAGGTTTATATCGCCAGAAAATATACCCTATAACCCCAAATCACTTAACCATTATCCTAAAGCTTGAACTAATCGACAGTTTATATCGTAAAATTCTTTTGTTGGGTATGTTTGTAATAAATAATTAGAATATTTTAGGGTTTACGGTTTTATGAACGTCAAGGTTTTTTTTAATTATTTAAGTTTTAGGGTATAAGATTTTAGGAATAGAACACGATAGGTAAAGTCGATTAAAGTTTTGAATATGAAAGGTTAAATTAGTTGAATTATTTTAAATTATGACTCAATTGATATAATGAATAAGTAAGAAGGGTTAAATGTTTATAAAGCACATCATTGATTACGTTTGTGATTTAACAACCAATGCTTTGATTAACAACAAAATGAAAGTTTAGTGATCTAACTGAAAAGTCTTTTGTTTAGTGATCAAAATAAAATTGACCCATAGTTCAGTAGCTGAGTAGGTAGTTTATCATTGTCTGAAGACTGCAGCTCCTATGTGCATGGTAACATTCCCCGTCCATGTATCCCTTTTTATCCTATAAATAACATATTTGATTGCCACGCTGGATCCATAGCAAAACAAATAGACCTTGGTAAAGATGGATATAGTCAATGCCAGGAGGAGCATGTTCATGATCAACTTGAAGCTCAGGCTCACGTTTGGAACTAGGGAAGTAAAAAGCTGACTCGACCTAAAAACCCGACTGAAATCTGCTCGAGTTAGAACCTGGTTTAATCCGAGGATTCGATGACCCGAACTCGATCTGTAACCGACTGTTGTTCACCCGAACCCGAGTTGGACCTGTTATTGTAGTAACCGAACCTGACCTGCATCCGACCGAGAACGACTCGAACCCGAACTGAACTTGTTACTGTAGACTCGAAACCCGACCTGCACCCGACTAAAACGAACATGAACCCTAGACTGACCTGACAGATAACTGATATTACCCGACTGAATCGACCCAAGATCTGATTTTACCCTACATGTTTTGAACCCGACCTATTAATTAACCCGACTTGTCGTTTACCTGAACTGATATTAACTTGGCTTAATAGTTGATAATGATATTTACCTGACATTTGAGGAAGTCTATGATTTGATGAATTTAAAATTTTGATAAAGGTAAAGTATTAAGCGTTGATAAATGTAAACTATTACTTTTAAAATCAATTTAAAATGTTAAATAGTCTAAAGGAAATAAAATGTTAAATAATATTTTTGTTATATATATATATATATATAAGATTAGATTTAGATATTATTTTGACACTAAATAGTAGATGCTTAGTAAAAATTAAGATTGGATATATATATATATATATATATATATATATATATATATAATTAATTAAGTTAATGCTTAGTAAAAATTCAATGGCCATGTTTGGTAAAGAGAGGTTTGGGCAAAAATTAGAGGTTTGAGGCATAATTAGAGGTTTGACCGGTCAAATCCGCTAATATTGTTGTTTGGTAAACATCGGATTGAAAGAGCGGATTGGGGTAAAACCGCTAATTTTAAAAAAGCTCATAATAGGAGCTTTTTGAGATTAGAGGTTTGATATTAGAGTTGTAAAGACTCTTTTACCGTTACCAGTTACCAAAAATCTTAAAATACCCTAAATTAAATATTTTCTCACCCTATTTATAAGCTAATCCTATTTATTTTTTTTATTATCACATATTTATATGTGTATTTAAATTTATTAATTAAATTAAATTATATTAAAATAATTATATAAATAATAAATTAATATATAAATCATTTGAATATGTTTAGAAAAGTTATATTAAAAATAATTTTATAGATCTAATTAATAATAATTATATACAAAATATTGATAACTAATAAACTATTCAAACAATTATTGAATATAATCATGTCCTTATATGTCATTTTGTTTGTTTAAATAATCTAACAGCTATCAGTTAATTTTACCAAACACTTTTATACAACCAGCTAATACAATCCACTAGTCAAATCAACTATCAACTATCAGCTAATGTAATCCGTTATCCGCTAATTGCCAAACAGGGCCAATATATGCTTAGTAAATACTAAATAGTAATAGTACTAACTCATTCGATACAAATAATTTTTCAAATTAATAAATATGAACATAATGATATATAATTTTTTAAATCAATTTAAAGTGTTAAATTAATTGATAAATGTAAACTATTAAGTGTCGGTGAATATAAACTAATAATTTTTTAAATCAATTTAAAGTGTTAAATTAATTGGTATATAATCAATTGTTAATCAATTTTAATTGATATATTAAATTTAAATATCAAAATTATAGAGTCATTTGAGGGAGGTACAACAATATTTAAATTTTATAGTGTAATTACAATATGCATGTCTATATATAAAAAAACTCGTTGCATTCTCGATAATTAAACTGAGCCATTTGATTTGTGAAGGATCTACGCATACTTCATTCAGAAATTTAAACAAATAAAACCATAAACATTGAAGGATAAGATAGCCTCAAAACATTTCCAAAAAATCCAGCTTCAGTTTGGGAATTGAACTTCGAATGTCAGTGGATTCATCGTTGAGCACATTTCAAGCATTTTATGGTACACTAAATTACAACATTTCACATACCAAATAAATAATGGTCATACAACTACCCTCGGTCATGTTTAGCTCAAGATTCTTTATTTAGAAAACAAGACTGCCAACCAATATTGATGTTAATGTAACTGTGAGATTGTGATCAAGTTCAGTACTAATCCACCAATGCTGAGGCAACAGACACAACCAAGAAACCCAAAACAATCTCCATACTCTCTTCAATATATCCAAAGTAGGAAAAATAATGCATAAACATGTTACAATGCGGCTTGTAATTAACCAAAACAATGAATCTAAAAGGAACAGAACAAGTAAAAGAGGAATTCTAGAATAAACTTACCCAACATATATAAAAAAAAAACCCAGTTGTTGCCATTCCAACACTACCAGCTATGGACTTGTTCTTATTGTAAGGAAGTTTCTGTTATCTCATGACCATGGCACATTTGATACCTAAAATGATATACAACTCCATTTGATGGATTGAACAACAGGAAGTTGTCCACTTCACACTCAATTTTTTTTTTTATGGATTTAATTTGCCAAACTAAATTCTGCGGATGAGGCAAATACCCAACGGAGAAAGCTACACGCAAGAAATATGGCCTGATACTAGTCACATAGACATATAAAACTATGCTTTCATCTTCATCCTCACCCTCACCTGTAGTCTCCATATCTACTCATTGACTTCACGGTGGCTTCATCTTTCCATATAAGAAACACCCGTATAATGTTGACACCAGGTGTAATAGCTGCTAAAACTACTCCCCGATACCCAGAACTGCAATGATAAGTGTTAACTATTTCATCAGGCAACATAAAAACACCTCAATGAGAAGACTACCTGAATAATGGCCAGCAAAGCATGAAAACTAGCCCAATGCTTATATGCACAAGCTCCGATTCAGTTTCTGAACAAGAAAAATAGAGGTCGTGAAACTGTTAAAAGGAAATTCAGCTCAGAAATATCCCTTTCTAATAGACAAGTTTACCTAGGAACAAACTGCACTTGTAACATGTAAGCATTATTTCTTAATGAACAGATTGGTTATGAAAGATAGCAGTTAATTCATTTATCATTTTACATTGAACGCAAGACCAGTCCTAAAGCAGTATAGTTATCCCCTGAAATGATGAAAAATGTGCTTTCCAGATGCCAAATGGGAGATGAGAAGCGTGACTAATTTGAAATAGTTCATAGAACCATAAATCCAAAAAAAAAACTGAAACACAACGTAAAACCTTTTCATGATGCAGAGCAAAGAGCATGGAGTTTGATGCAACCGAAAGAAAGCATCTTCTAGCAAGGAAAGCAAAGCCGCTAACCGAGATAAGTATGGTTGTTCCGAAAGATATGCGGCAGATGCACCGTCCCCTCCAATTCCTTCCATTCAATACAAAGCCAGCATCAAAATCCAATAAAGTTAAGCTCAAAGATTAATTAGCTTCCTGAAAACATCATAGTTATAACTAAACAACCATTAGCTCAATACTTTATTAAACACAGAGATGAAACAAATCCTACTTATAAAACTTAAACTATATCTTGATATCCCTAAAATATTATCATTCCCCATCATCCAAAACTGAATATGACATCTATATAAACCCCTAATTGTCGTACAAAAAGGAGGGAGAAAAACCTGCGAAAATAGAGAAAGTGAAGTCAGATTTGAAACCGAAAACAAAGCAAAGAGTACGGTAGATAGCTACATAACGGCAATAGAAACGACACATTCGAAAGGCACTTCGATCCAACAGTATATTTTCGAGATCAAGCAAGGTAAACCTCGAATTATTTTCTTTAGATTTACGCCGTTTCGTGTCAATTTTGTTGATACTAACCTGATTTTTAAGTTTAAGGGCAATACACATGTCATGGACGACCCATATGTCCCAGCTCCAGGGAATGGTCCAAGAGCTGGCCATGCAGCACCGATAAATCTGGAGAGTGAGGGACCACGCAGAAGCAGCCAAGAGAAAAGAACACCTAAGGGTTTAACCAACTTTGTACGGTTCTAGAGAGGGAAATATAAATAATTAGAATGTGGTGTGAAAAAGAGGCATGTAACCAACTCTGAATTTTTCCAAATTCCTCTAAATCTCAATCTTCTTTCTTCCTCTCCATCTCTAAATCTCATTTCTTAGCAAGATCATAACAATTTGGTGCTTTCATTGAGTTTACCACAATGGTAAATCATACGGACTCCATTAAAGCTCTCCAGGAGACTACCGGCCGCCACGAACAGACGTTGACCGCGCTGCAGAGTTTTGCCGACGACCAAAAGTTCTGGAATGCTACTATACAGAATACATCGTAGGATATGGCTCGTCAATTGCAATCTATTTTCGATCATCTGGGCATTTCTACAGCAACATCAGGTGGTGGCGAAGTGACATGCGATAGCACCGTAGTTCGGGGCAAAGCGAAGGTTCTCCATGACTCTGAGGATGCATTTCCCTTCGCTCCGAAACCAGTACAAGTTGAGTTGTCGTTATTTACTGGTAAGGACCCTGATGAATGGATCGCTACAGCACAAGATTTCTTTGAATTTTATGGTACGACCGATCACCACCGTGTCACTATGGCGTCTTTCTGAATGGACGGCATGGCACGCAGATGGTTTCGTTGGATGCAACGTCAACTTCAACTGGTGGGTTGGAATCATTTGGTGGATGCGATTTGGAAACGTTTTGCGGTGATGGAGATTGAATCGCCGGAAGGACAACTCTCAAAGTTAGTACAGACATCGTCGGTCGCCGATTACCAATCTTGCTTCGAAGAGTTAGCGTTGCGTACCTCCAATCTGCCCGATGACTTCCTGACACAATGCTTTGTCTCCAGTCTACGCTCCGATATCAAGAATGAAGTTCTGGGTCATCGTTCCAGCTCCATGATTGAGGTTTCAGCTTTGGCTCACTTTTATGAAGCTAAGATCGTTGATAAACGACAGTTGGGTCGACTGGCTGGATCTCGCCTTCCACCGCTCTTACCCACTCCTACTGTTAGCCCATCAGGTCCTAAGGTGCAACCAGGACGGCCACCACCAGTGGACATATCTCCATGTTCAGGTTTGGCTCTTCAACCTCGTCGTCTGTCATCCGCGGAAGCTCAAGCTCATCGTGATCGTGGGCTTTGCTATTACTGTGATGAGAAGTACATGCATTGCCATAAGTGCAAACAACCTCAATTGTTTATACTTGACGATGAACCTTCGGATGACTTCACCACCTTGCCCTCCCCAACCCTTTCTTCCCCACCATGTACTGCGTCCGATGATTCGACCACGAACCACGAACAATCCCTTGTTTCTTTTAATGATATGGTTGGCTATTCTCACCCTAATACTATTCGCGTGCTCGGGAAAGTTCATGGGCAGATGGTTCTCATATTGGTCGACGGCGGTAGCACGCACAATTTCGTGCAGTCTCGCATCGCCAAACACTTGGGATTATCGATCACAACAGCCCCTAATTTTAGAGTGATGGTGGGTAACGGTGACAAACTTCAAAATGAAAGTTGTGTGCATGATCTGTTAGTTCATGTTCAGGGGTCAGATATACGTATTGACTTTTACGTGTTACCATTGGAAGGCACCGAGATAGTTTTGGTCGTTGCTTGGTTGGCCACCCTCGGTCCGGTGACAATGGATTTTTCTCGGTTACAATTTCAATTTCATCAAGATGGTCATGGCCATTGTTGACAGGGTACGTCTGGACCGAGCCCGCTGCTAGTTCAATTTCAATCGCTCCGACGACTTGCTACGACTCATGCTATGGCTGAATGTTATTATTTACAGTTGCAGCCTATTGTGGAGACTGTATCATCGATTGTGCCACCGGATTTAGATGCTCTTCTCACTGAGTTTGCAGGGGTATTTGAGGCTCCTCCCGGTCTTCCACCTGCCAGTGAAAATGATCACGTGATTCACCTTCAACCATATGCTCCACCTGTGAATGTTCGGCCCTATCGTTATCCATATTTTCAGAAAACCGAGGTGGAACGACAGGTTCAGCACATGCTTGATCACCACTTGATTCGGCGGAGTACAAGCCCTTTCTCTGCGCCCATTTTACTTGTCAAAAAGAAGGATGGTACATGGCGTTTTTGTGTGGATTATAGAGCTTTGAATGTCGTTACCATGCACGACAAATTTCTCATTCCTACGGCCGACGAATTGTTTGATGAGTTGGGTACCTCTACATTTTTCTCCAAGCTCGACCTTCTCGCGGGTTATCACCAAATTCGGGTGCGAGAAGAGGATGTTCACAAGACGACCTTTTGGACTCATGACGGCCATTACGAGTTCCTCGTCATGCCATTCGATTTGACTAATGCTCCCTCTACTTTTCAAGCTACTACGAATGACATTTTTTGCCCCTTTTTGCGTAAATTCGTGTTAATTTTCTTAGATGATATTCTTGTGTATAGCACGTCATGGCAAGATCATTTGCACCACCTTCGGCAAGTTTTACAATGTTTGCAACAACATGGATTTGTGGCTAAACGTAGTAAATGCTATTTTGGTCAGACTAGTGTGGACTATCTTGGCCATGTGATATCGGGACACGGGTTGGTCGTGGATCCTTCAAAGGTGGAAGCGATTACCAACTGGCCAATTCCTACCAATTTGATGGAGGTTCGAGGTTTTCTTGGGATTCTAAGTTACTATTGCAAGTTTATTAAGGGTTTTGCTTCGATCGCTTCGCCAATTTCGGATCTGCTCCACAAGGGACTCACCTTTGAATGGACACCCGCTGCTCAGGTTGCTATGGACCAACTCAAGCAGTCCCTCTCTTCAGCTCCGGTTCTTGGGTTACCGGATTTTTCTAAAGAGTTTCAAGTGGAAATTAATGCGTCGGGCACGGGCATTGGTGCCGTCTTGACTCAATCTGGTCGTCCGTTGGCTTATTATAGTCAAAAACTTTTCCTTCGCATGCAGCATGCATCGACATACACTCGTGAAATGTATGCCATCACTCAAGCAGTTGCAAAGTGGCGTCAATATCTTGTGGGTCGTAAGTTTGTAATCCTCACGGATCAGCGTTCTCTCCGCGAACTCACTCAACAAGTGATCCAAACTCCAGAGCAACAATGGTGGTTATCTAAGTTGATTGGCTATGACTTCGATTTTCATTATCGTCCCGGTAAACTAAACAACGTCGCTGACGCATTATCCAGAGAACCGGGGGATACATTTTTGGCTTTCTTACGACCAATCTTGGGTATTGTTGAAGCGATTCGTGTTGCTTGTGTTGCCAATGACCACTGTCAATAGCTTCACTCCAATATACAGTCGCATCCTCTTGATTATCCTCATCACGCTGACCATGATGGATTACTACTATGGCGTAACAAGATTTTGGTTCCAGATGAGACCGCAATTCGCTCTCTGTTACTGCGAGAGTTTCACAGTTCTCTTCACGGGGGTCATACAGGGGTTACGAGAACTTTTCACCGATTAGCTGCGAGTTTTTATTGGCCCGGTATGCACAAGGATGTTCGTCGTTTTGTGGCCGAATGTCAAGTGTGTCAACGCATGAAGAGCGATAGTTTGTCTCCAGCGGGACTACTTGAACCACTGCCAATTCCGGCTCAAGTCTTCGAAGATATCTCTCTCGACTTTATTGTTGGCTTACCCAAATCTAATGGTAAGGAAGCCATTCTTGTTGTGGTTGATCACCTGACCAAATACGGCCATTTTTTTAGCCTACCTCTCCATTTCGACAGTGCTTTAGTGGCTAAGATTTTGGTACACGGCGTCATTAAACTTCATGGCGTGCCCCGTAGCATTGTCAGTGATCGCGATCGTTTATTTTTGAGTGAGTTGTGGACAGAGTTAGCTCGCCTGCATAGGGCTGAATTATGCTTTAGTTCGTCATACCACCCTCAGTCGGATGGTAAAACTGAAGCTTTGAATCGCTGCCTTGAGATGTATTTGCGTTGCATGACCGTCAATGATCCAACAAAGTGGGAACATTATCTGGTCTGGACGGAATATTTGTACAACACTGCTTATCAAACGTCGGCAGGGATGACTCCATTTCGTGCTTTGTATGGCCGCGACCCACCTACCATCTTGACTTACTTGGAGGGTAGCTCTCGCAACACCCAATTGGATCAACAATTGTTGGAAAGAGATGAACTGCTTCGTGTATTGAAGGGTAATTTGCAGCAGGCCCAGCAGCGCATGAAACTTCAGGCTGACAAACATCATCGTGAGTTAACTTTGGAAGAAGGTAGCTCGGTGTTTGTTCATCTCTGACCATATCGACAGGTCTCCTTGCGCTTACAACGACACCATAAACTGGGACCTCGCTATTTTGGACCATATCGTGTCCTTCGAAGGATTAGTGTTATCGCTTACAAGCTTGATTTGCCTGCATCGACTCGTATTCACCCGATATTTCACATTTCTCAACTCAAGTCGTGTCGTGGCCAACCCGACTAGTAGATTACACCCTTGCCCCTGCTCCGAGAGGATGTTACTTCCACCACCGCCACTGCTCACCTTGAGGACAAGGTTCATTCTCCAGGAGGGGGTAATGTCATGGACGACCCATCTGTCCCAGCTCCAGAGAATGGTCCAAGAGCTGGCCATGCAACACCGATAAATCTAGAGAGTGAGGGACCACGCAGAAGGAGCCGAGAGAAAAGAACACCTAGGGGTTTAACCAACTTTGTACAGTTCTAGAGAGGGAAATATAAATAATTAGAATGTGGTGTGAAAAAGAGGCATGTAACCAACTCTGGATTTTTCCAAATTCCTCTAAATCTCAATCTTCTTTCTTCCTCTCCATTTCTAAATCTCATTTCTTAGCAAGATCATAACAACACAAGCGAGAAGTGCATGTTTTTATGAACTTCAGCCGTCGCCGGTGAGTGGTAGCGGCGGCCGGTGGGGAGCGTTGAAAGAGAAGAGAACACTGTGTTCTTTTGCTTGGTTAAAAGTAGAATAAAAAAAGGGAAAGGGCGTGTACTACTGTAACAAATGAAAATTGAAAAAGAATTTAAAATCCTTTCTTTTCACGCTAAACGAAGCATGAAGGGAATTTGCCCGCTTATTTTTAGGGGTTATTAGCACTTTAGGTCATTACTAGTTTATGAGCTTTACATTTAGGTATTTTTTTATTCTTTAGTTTTAATTTGATTCATTTTAGTTCCAATTTTAGTTTAATTTCCTTAGACCTTTAGGTTTAAGTTTTCTTTTGATTAGATCCTCCTTCTTAAAATTGTTTAATAATTAAACCTTTTAAAGGCCCAACTTATTTCGGTTGTACCAAACCCAAAACTCGATGACGACTCCAAACGTTTGATGTGCTTTTGAAGACCCCACTTATTACGGCTCGAGCGAAAGACAACGTCGACAATTATAATGTATTAAATTAAAATTATTAGTGTTTGGGGGTATGGGATTATGGGATTATGATTGTACTTTAATTATTAGTGATTGTAAGATTTAGGGGTTGGGTTTGGAGTTTAGGGGTAAATATGTTAAGTTGAGTGTTTAGGGTTATGTGTTAGTTTATGGATTAGGAGATTATGCTTGTACTTTAATTATTAGTAATCGTAAGATTTAGGTGTTGAGGTTTGGAGTTTAGGGGTAAATGTGTCAGGTTGATTGTTTTGGGTTATGGGATTAGTTTAGGGATTAAGCTTGCACTTTAATTATTAGTGATTGGAAGATTTCGGGGTTGAGGTTTTAGTTTTATGTGTATAATATATGTTTCAAGTTGAGTGTTTTGGGTTACAAGATTAGTTTAGGGATTAGGGGATTTGTGGATTAGGCTTGCTCTTTAATTATTAGTGATTGTAAGATTTAGGGGTTGAGGGGTAAATGTGTCAAGTTGAGTGTTTGGTTGGGGTTATGAGATTAGTTTAGGGATTTGATTTGCACTTTAATTATTAGTGATTGTAAGATTTAAGGGTTGAGGTTTAAGGGTATAATAACGTTTAAAGTTGAGTGCTTTGGGTTCTAGGATTAGTTTAGGGATTAGGGGATTAGACTTGCACTTTTAATTATTAGTGATTGTAAGAGTTATGGATGATGTTTGGGGTTTATGGGTAAATGTGTTAAGTTGACTGTTTGGTTGGGGTTATGAGATTAGTTTAGGGATTCGAGGTTTATCTTGTTCATATTAGTCCCTAATTTTTAACCAAATTAACCCTTATTTATTTTAAAATTTTCTAATCTAGTCCAATGTTTTTAATATGATGATATTTTTGCTCATTATAGTCCCTAAAACTTTATTTTTAGCCGAAATTGACCCATATATATTTCTATTTTTGGTAATTTAGTTGAAGAATATTTTTGTTTATTCTTGTCCTTACAATTTAATTTTTAGTCAAAATTGCGCAATATTTATTTATATTTTTAACAATTTAGTCCAATAATATTTTTTGTTTATTCTAGTAGCTCAAATTTAATTTTTAGTCCGAATTGACCCCTATTCATTTTTTTTGTAATTTAGTCCAATGTTTTTAATATGATATTTTTGTTCATGTTAGTCCATAAAACTTTATTTTTAGCCAAAATTGACCCATATATATTTCTATTTTTGGTAATTTAGTCGAATAATATTTTTTTATTCTAGTCCCTACAATTTAATTTTTGTCAAAATTTCCCTATATTTATCAATATTTTTTGCAATTTAGTCCAATAATATTTTTGTTTATGGAGTATTTACCCAAATATTATGTTTGAAATTTTTTATTCCCAAAATAGGGAACCTGAGAGATTATTTCCCAAACTAGGGAACATTACAGTTCAAAAAGTAAAGAAGAATAGACTGACACGCGTCGTTTTCGCGTCAAAAATAATTCCTTCTTTCCTGATAATAAATAAAGGAATTTAAATGTAGTAAAAGAGAAGTAAGGGTCGATCCCATGGGGACTAAGAAACTTCTTGATTATTTTCGTTTGATCTCTAAGCCGAGAAGTGAATTGAGTAATATTAAAGTGAAACGGGGGACGTTTGTAAAATAAGCAAGAAGACAAAGGAAATATAGCGAAGTTTAGAAAGAAATAAATTCAATTTGTGTAAATCACCATTAGGCTTTGACTTTGACTCACTTTCCTCGGATCATTGGAAAATATTTTTACTTCGGGATTCACGTCGGTTAGTTGCCTACAAGGGTCAATCCTTGAGACTATACTTTTGTAACCGAATACCCAAGTTCTATCTTTGATAACGATTTACGAAGTTGATCTAGTCAACAATAATGTTGAAGATCAAAACCGTTTAAATTAAGTAAAAACCAACTCGGATTATGTTGTTTCAATAACAACGGCTCCGATCTCAATTTTCTTCTTAGTAATTAATTTACTAAGTGTGTTCCCATGAATTCGAATGTGCTTCTGTAACGCCCGGGTTTGGGGCCCAGAAGATACTTAGGTTTGGACGTTGAGTTAAGCCGGTTAGGGTTAAACAATTTAAAATAAACCAATTTTAAAGTCTTTAAAGAAAAAGGGGTATTTTAGTAAAATGTAGTCAAATGGGTTTTGGAGATAGGTTTTGAGTTAAAATAAAATACATTATTTCAAAATTGACATCCATCCTTCTTCCCCAAAGGTTTTTCACGTTAAACTCCCCAAAACCATAGCCACAACCTATTTTTCATCAATCTTCACCATTTGGAAGTTCAAGGAGGTAAGAAACTTGATTTCTTAATCATCTTTATTTCAAACTTGCTAGTAGCACTTTCTTTTCAAAAGAAGGGAGATTTCTCAAGTTTCTCTATTTTGGGTAAAAATGGGGTTTTTGAGGGGTTTAAGCTCTTTGGTGAAAATAGTGGTTTGGGTGAGTTTTAAAGGATGTTTTGAGTGCAAAATGGTGCTAAGATATTGAGTTTAACATGAAATCCCGGATTTTGGGAAAATGGGTGATTTTGATTAATGGGTTTTTGGCTTAGAAATGGTGGAGAAGAGTTCCTAATGTTTTGGTGTTGTTGGGTTGATGTTTTTGGAGTGTTTGAACATGGTTTAGATGATAAATTGATGGGGATATGGCTGACTTGAGGTTAGAGTAGGTTTGAGGATGGTTTTGGTTAGTATGCAATAGAAATAGGAATGCTTGTTGTTGTCAGATTTTGACGGAATTGATTTCAGCGAGTTCGAATGTTGAAAGATGTATTAATTCCTTGTTTTGATTTGGGTAGAAGCAGTGGATAACGATTCGGGTTCTTCGAACGTCACACCGGGAGTTGCAGAAGCTTGAAGGAGAACCGTTAGCTTGTTTTGGGTTTTGAGCTAGTGAGTGGAAATTGTTTTGAGGCCTTAAATGTTCAATGAAGGTTTCTTGGGGTTTGGGTGCAGGCTTAGGGTTCAGAGACTTGGGTCGAGAGTACTACACGCATATTAGGTCAGATGGAGTGCTCGGACACTCGTAAGTTAGGTTACGTTGTCTCCTTGCTTCAGGGAGACGCATATGCTTGGTGGACCACCATTATTTCGTGTATGCTGGAGGCCGACGTCACATGGGAGTTCTTTAAAACAACCTTTAAAAAGAAGTATCTTGGAGCCCAATATCAGGATGAAAAGAAGAGGGAATTTATGGCTTTGGTTCAGGGTGGTAAGACGGTGTCAGAGTATGAGATATAGTTCTCGAGGTTGAGTTAGTATGCTCCCGAGTTGGTTCCCAGTGAGAGAGAACGGTGTGAGCGCTTCCGTTATGGTTTTGACTAGGGATGTGAAGACTTATGTGCTAGCTTCTGATTACACCGAGTTTGATGTTTTGGTCTCTAGGGCTAAAGACATTGAGTAGAATTTAGGCTCGAACACTCGTGCTAGTGGGTCTGATTTGGGGAAGAGACATGCAGATTGAGACAGAGAACATGCCAAGAGGCACAGAGATAGGAGGTATCAGCCCGATTCGAGACATAGGGGCGGTAACCATGGACGTGGCCATCAGGGCCAAGGAGCTGTTGTTCACACTCCTGAGTGCACTAGTTGTGGGAGGCGCCATCCGGGCGAGTGTATGAGTACCTTTGGGGTATGTTGGAACTTTGGTTCCCGAGATCATTTGAGGCGTAACTATCCTCACCCAGCTAGGGGTGGACATGCTCCAGGTAGAGGGTTTGAGCATCAGAGAGGCCGTGGGCACGATCGAGGTAATTTTCAACCGAGGAATGATGGTCAGAGGAACTTAGCTCATGTGGTGCCAGTTCAACCTGAGGGTGGAAGACCAGCTAGGGTGTATGCACAGTGAGAGGCTGGGAATGACACGGATGTCATCGCATGTAATTTCTCGTTACAATCTTTGACTTTTCTTTCTTTGATAGATTCTAGTTTGACACATTCGTACATTTTGGGTGAACATGCGAGATCTCTAGGTTTACTGTATGAGTGTTTAGAGATAGGTGTGAATGTTACTAGCTCTTTCGGTGAAACTGTGGTAGTTAGGAAGATGTATAGGAGGTGTCCTTTAATTATTCAAGGCCATGTGTTTCCGATTGATATGATGGAATTGTCGTTCTATGGTTTCGATGTGATTTTGGGCATGGATTGGCTCGTAGAGCATAAGGCTAGGGTAGATTTTGAGACCAATAGAGTCTCCTTGAGACTTACGGATGATTTTGAAGTTGTAGTAGTTGGCGAGAACATTAAGTTCTTGTCCAATGTTGTTTCTGCTTTGGAAGCTCAAAGATTGATGGATTCGAGTTGTCAAGCGTATTTGGCTTATGTGATGAATCCAAATATGAGTGAGGTGAGACCACAAGACATCAGAATAGTTTGTGATTTTCCAAGTGTCTTTCCGGAAGAGTTGTCAGGTTTGCCTCCATATAGGGATGTTGAGTTTTCTATTGAGACGTATTCAGATTCTGCACCCGTTTCTATTGCTCCGTATAGAATGACACCTAAGGAGTTGAAAGAGTTGAAGACGCAGCTTCAGGAACTGTCAAATAGAGGTTTCATTAGGTCTAGTATTTCTCCGTGGGGTGCTCCGGTCTTATTTGTGAAGAAAAAGGACGGTAGTATGAGGATGTGTATAGACTATAGGCAGTTGAACAAGGTGGCAGTGAAGAACAAGTATCCTTTGCCACAGATAGATGATTTGCTTGATCAGTTGAGAGGTGCTTCAGTGTTTTCAAAGATTGATTTGAGATCGGGTTACTATCAGTTGAAGGTAAAGGATGTGGACATACTGAAGACCGCTTTTCGTACACGATATAGGCACTATGAGTTCCTGATAATGCCTTTCGGTTTGACTAATGCTCCAGCTGCATTTATGGACATCATGAACCGAGTGTTCCATGAGTTTTTGGATAGGTTTGTAGTAGTGTTCATAGATGACATCTTAGTGTACTCTAGGACTGAGGAAGAGCATGATGAGCATTTGCGGTTAGTGCTTCAGACTTTGCTTGAGAACCAGTTATATGCCAAGTTGAGTAAATGCGAGTTTTGGATTAAGGAGGTAGTCTTCTTAGGTCATGTGATCTCAGCCGATTGGATTAGTGTGGATCCCAAAAAGATAGAAGCCATAGTGAATTGGAAGCAACCGAAGTCAGTGACCGAAATCCGTAGCTTCCTAGGCTTGGCGGGGTACTACCGAAGATTTGTCGAGGGATTTTTGAAGATTGCGGCACCTTTGACTAAACTGTTACAAAAGAGTGTTCCGTATGAGTGGACAGATGCAAGGCCACAAGCGTTTGATAAGTTGAAGAAAGCTTTGACCGAAGCTCCTATTTTGATTCAGCCTGAACTAGGGAAAGAGTTTGTGATTTACAGTGATGCGTCGTATGTAGGTTTAGGTTGTGTGCTTATGCAAGTGGGTAAGGTTGTAACTTACGCTTCGAGATAGTTGAAGGTTCACAAGAAGAACTACCCAACTCATGACATAGAATTAGTTGTTGTAGTGTTTGCTTTGAAGATTTGGAGACACCACATTTACGGTGAGAAGTGCACAGTTTATACTGACCACAAGAGTTTGAAATACTTGATGACTCAGAGAGAGTTGAACCTTAGACAGCGTAGGTGGATAGAGCTTTTTAAGGACTATGACCTTATGATAGAGTACCATCCGGGTAAGGCAAACATAATGGCCGATGCTTTGAGTAGAAAAGTGGCAGTTGAGTTGTGAGCTATGCTTGCGAGATTGAGTGTGTCGCGGGATGGCGGTTTGATAGTCGAGCTACAGGTTAAACAATCGTTAGTTCAGTTGATTTGAGAGAAGCAGTTGCAAGACGAGTCTTTGGCACCTCACGTGCAAGATATAGCCGAGGGTAAACCCACAGACTTCTGTTTTGGTGAGAATGGAATCTTATGTTTCAACGATAGGATAGTAGTCCAAGAAGATGCCGAGTTGTGGTGTACTATTCTGAATGAAGCTCACAACAGTCCTTTTGCTATGCATCCGGGTAGTACGAAAATGTACCGTGGGTTGAAAGATGAGTACTACTGGGTTGGGTTGAAGAAAGATGTGGCCGAGTTTGTGAGTAAGTGTATGATCTGTCAGCGAGTTAAGGCCGAACATCAGTTTCCTTCAGGTTTGTTACAGCTATTGAAGATTTTGGAATGGAAGTGGGAACACATTACCATGGACTTTGTGTCAGGATTATCGTTGACTCCATCGAAGAAAAATTCGGTATGGGTGATAGTCGACAAATTCACTAAGTGTGCCCATTTCATACCTGTTCATACTACCTACACCTTAGATAAGTTGGTCGATCTGTACTTTAGTGAGATAGTGAGATTGCATGGTGTACTGAAGTTGATTGTGTCAGACAGAGATCTGAGGTTTACAGCTAGATTTTGGGAGTGTTTGCATCATGCCTTGGGTACTTGGTTGAACTTCAGTACTTCGTATCACCCACAGTCAGATGGTCAGTTAGAGAGAGTGATTCAGGTGTTAGAGGACATGTTGAGGTGTTGTATCATCGACTTTCAGGGTTCTTGGGAGAAACACCTACCGTTAGTAGAGTTTGCGTACAATAACAGTTATCAGGCTAGCATTCAGATGGCACCGTATGAGGCTCTGTATGGTAGGAAGTGTAGAACACCTATTTGTTGGGCCGAGGCCGGACAGAAGCTTATACCTATGCCAGGCCTGCTTAAGGGCACCACCGAGAAGGTAAAACTGATTTGTGATCGCTTGAAGGTAGCTTCAGATAGACAGAAATCGTATGCCTATTTTAAGAGAAAGAAGATAGAGTATGCCGTGGGCGATAAAGTGTTCTTGAAAGTCTCACCTTGGAAGAAGGTGATGAGGTTTGGAAAGAAGGGTAAGTTAAGTCCGAGATTCATTGGTCCTTACGAGGTAGTTGAGAGGATCGGTCCCGTTGCTTATAGATTGAGATTGTCGACAGAGTTAGAGAAGATTCATGATGTGTTTCTTGTTTCGATGCTTCGAAAGTATAGATTAGATCTTTCTCATGTAATGCCAGTGAAAGAGATCGAGTTGAACCCAGATCTGTCGTATGATGAAGAGCCGGTTGAAATTCTTGCTACGAATAGGAAAGTGTTGCGTGGGAGATCTATCGAGTTAGTCAAGATTTTGTGGAGACACCGAGGTGTGGAAGAGGCCACTTGGGAGAGGAAGGAAGACTTGGAAAAACAGTTTCCGTATCTGTTTCCGTCAGGTAATTTTGAGGACAAAATTCCTTAAGTGGGAGAGAGTTGTAACGCCTAGGTTTGGGGCCCGGAAGATACTCAGGTTTGGATGTCAGGTTAAGCCGGTTAGGGTTAAGCAATTTTAGGGAAACAATTTAAAATAAACCAATTTTAAAATCTTTGAAGAAAAAGGGGTATTTTAGTAAAACGTAGTCAAATGGGTTTTGGAGATATGTTTTGAGTTAAAATAAATTACATTATTTCAAAACTGCCATCCCTCCTTCTTCCCCAAAGGTTTTTCATGTTAAACTCCCCAAAACCATAGCCATAACCTATTTTTCATCAATCTTCACCATTTGCAAGTTCAAGGAGGTAAGAAACTTGATTTCTTAATCATCTTTTCATTTCAAACTTGCTAGTAACACTTTCTTTTCAAAAGAAGAGAGATTTCTCAAGTTTCTCCATTTTGGGTAAAAATGGGGTTTTTGAGGGGTTTGAGCTCTTTGGTGAAAACAATGGTTTGGGTGAGTTTTAAAGGATGTTTTGAGTGTAAAATGGTGCTAAGATATTGGGTTTAACATGAAATCCCAGATTTTGGGAAAATGGGTGATTTTGATTAATGGGTTTTTGGGTTAGAAATGGTGGAGAAGGGTTCCTAATGTTTTGGTGTTGTTGGGTTGATTTTTTTGGAGTGTTTGAACATGGTTTAGATGATAAATTGATGGGGATATGGCTGACTTGAGGTTAGAGTAGGTGTGAGAATGGTTTTGGTTAGTATGGAATAGAAATAGGAATGCTTGTTGTTGTCGGATTTTGATGGAATTGATTTCAGTGAGTTCGAATGTTGAAAGATGTATTAATTCCTTGTTTTGATTTGGGTAGAAGCAGCGGATAACGATTCAAGTCCTTCGGACGTCACACCGGGAGTTGCAGAAGCTTGAAGGAGAACCGTTAGCTTGTTTTGGGTTTTGAGCTGGTGAGTGGAAATTGTTTTGAGGCCTTAAATGTTCAATGAAGGTTTCTTGGGGGTTTGGGTGGAGCCTTAGGGGCCAACCTAAACCCAAGCGTAAGTTTATCCATTTTTTTCTTGTTTCGTTGATTATTGGCGTATGTCTTTATTGGTGTTGTGGTGTGAAATACAGAATGATTTTATCCTCGTTTTAATGTTGTTATGTTGTCGTAGTTGATGTCAAGCTTCACGTGGTGGTTCGTTGTTGTGGAATACAGTGATGTGTAGTCCCACCGGAAGTGAGTAGTAGATGAGTACGGTGATGTGTAGTCCCACCGAAAATATGCTAGTTGTTGTGTACGGTGATGTGTAGTCCCACTAGGAATGGTTGTGCATGTGCATTCCATGTTTTATGCTTCCGTTTTATTGCATTTCTTTCTTAAATGGTTTTGCTTTTAAAACTAAGATATATGTTTTGAAATGCATTGTTGTTGTGTTTTAGAGCTTCGCCCACTAAGCTTGTAAGCTTACGCTATCTTTTTCCAACAATGCATATCGTTAGAGGCTCCGGGAGGCAAGTGGGCAAGGGAGGAGTTCTTGGAGTTCTTTGCTAGCTCAAAGTATGGTTTTATGGTTGTAATAATACTTAGGCAATGAGAATGCTAGACTTATGTGTTATAGAGTTGGTGTCCAAACTCCTATGCTTTGTTATTGTTATTGTTGTTACCATGTTAGAAATGTTGAAGCATGTCTTAATGTGGCTTTTGACCTCTTTACGGATGTTAAGCATGTTTGGTTGCTTGCTAAATCTTGCCTTGATGATTCTTAGCCTTGTGGTATGTTTAACTTGCTTTAAATGAGTAATTCTTGGTTGCTTTAGGTTGTATGCTAGATTAGAAGTTGGTCATATGCTTGTTTAAGATGTCTAAGTTAGTATCCTTGTGCTAAAAATTGAAATCTGCTGTCTTTTTATACAGGGTGTATTGATACGCTCAAGGGCAGTATCGATACGGTCCTTTTTTAGCCTAGCGTACCAATACGCGGAGGCGTATCGATACCCAATTTGCTCTCTGGAAATCTGAGAAATTGACGAGAAATTGGGGTATCGGTACGGGCCTTAGGCGTACTGATACGATCTTGGGGTTGGCTTTGAGAATATGACCGTTAGGAGCGTATCGATACCAGCTTTGGAGGGTATCGATACAGACTCTCAGAGTTGACTTGGAGAAGGTTGACCGTTGAAGGAGTATCGATACGGTCCTTTGGAGTATCGATACGGCCTGAGGTAAATGGCTAAAATCTGTCTTAAATTGTCTGATCTGCTTGGTCCCTACCCATGGTTTCTTTTTCCGCTTTTTGCCTATCTCACATAGGATCCCATAAAGCATATAGACAAGATAAATTAAAACATAGGGTTGCTAATCGAAGTGAGGCCTTAGCAGGTTTCGCTTCGATTTTCCTTGTGTAACCCGTTCGGTTAGGTCTGTTGGCTAGACCGGGACGAGGGGGTTACAACTTCAATAGCCGATCCTTCCTCCCACATATTTAACCAAAAAAAACGTTCTGACCAAAGTCAATCTTTAGTTTCGAAATCGTTTTGGTTTAGAAATCAAACCTTAGAAAACTGAAAGAGATTCCCGAAATTTTGAAAGTGCTTTTCAATCCTCCTATTAAAATTGAGTCATCGTTGTAGCCCTCGGCTTAAAGAAAATTAGCTAAGCACGATTATGGAAGAAATCATGCTTAGCATATTTTAAAATAAATAAAAAGAAAACTTTAAAAAGAAAGTAAGAGAATAACGGAGAGAAAAGAAATCTAATAAACTTCAAAGCAAAATGAGAATGAGAACAATTAATGGTTTGAGTCTTACCCCAAAGGGGGTATTTATAACATCCTAAAACCCTAAAAATACTCTAAAATATTTAAAATAAAAAAGATAAATGCTAAGTGATAATAATAAAATCCCAAAATGTTTAAAATTCAAAAATAAAAGATAAATCCCCAAGCTTGATCCTAATCTCGGCTGATGAGTGCTCGGACGCGGCTGATAGCTTATCACGCGCTGCTGACGTCATCTTCTAGAAGCTTGCTGATGTGGCGTTGAGTCAGCGCATTCGTGCCCCAATTCATGCCCACTAATCCAACCATGCATCTAGAAAACTTACAAAATTCAGCCTTTTCTAAACTATTTTCCAGCCATGAAGTCCTGCACAGAAAAGCATACAATAGACCATGATTCAGCACCACAAGGCAACCATTTAAGCATAATTAGCACGAAAATATTGACCAAACTAGCTACTCATCAAATTCCCCCTCACTTATCTGATGCTTGTCCTCAAGTATCTCAAAATTAAACAAATCTAAGCTTAAGTTTTCATCCTTAATTTCACGAGGTCTCAAAGTTTCCGGTATGACTAAGTATTTAATCATGAAAGAAAATAAGGAGCAAAAGAAAAATGGCAAGACTTAGAAATAATTTAAGAAAAAAAACGACATTCCAATACCCTGTTAACAACAATGATGCAAACCAAGTACCATCACAAGGAATCGCTAATGTCACTCAAAGTGTTTAAGGGTAGAAAAGATCACTCCAGCCAAAACTAATTAGAGCATTACCATAGGCTTTTGGTTAAATCTAATCTCTACTACTAAGTGTGAATGTGAAGCAAAAATCAAGAGGTCTTTTAAAAGGGTTGTAACGAGGGGTAAGGTTCGGGTACGATAAAGGCCGAAAAATAGGGGTTAAAATTCAAGAAAAAAATCATCCCAGAATTCTTATTCGAAACCGGTTTTTTTTCATTTTCATTTTTTTTAATTCGAATAAAAACTGTGAAACTGCACTGCTTATTCCTTTTTTGCTGTGCAGATTCGAATAAATTCTGAACTGTATTTTCCTGCAGTTTTTTCTGCTACATATTTGAACCATTTTCTGCACTTAATTTTTTTTGCAGTGTATTTTCTACACTGCTGGACTGCACTGTTCGAAACTACTTTTATTTTTTTTTCTGTATTGTTGATTCGAATCTGTTTTTCCCATTTTTTGAGACAATTTTGTCTTGAAAAGGGTGACAAAATAGAGGAAACAAAAGAAATGGTTTAGGCTAAAAATACGGTGAAGCAAGGAAAAAGTCAAGGCTCAAAATTGTTTCACTAAGGGATAATAACAAAGGGTATGCTTTTTGGAAAGAGAATGGGGTTAAACCTAATGCCTCTATTATATTAATGCATCACAATAAAAAATGTAATCTCGAAAAGTGTTTAAACCACAAGTTCTAGAATGCAACTAATTAGCTAGGCACACTCAAAGAAACAAAGAGCAAAAATAATGCATGCTTATTAGGCTCAAAAGCTCTCATGAATTGTCTTGTGTACATAGGTAAGCATCATGTCAATTAACAAAGTAAGGAATGACAAGGGTTATATGAAAAATTCCAAGCATGCCATAATCTATTATGCAACCTAAAATTTCTAACAAGAAAAATACCAAAGTCATACGGAAACAAAGAGACAAGGCGGAACAAAGGAAATCAAAAAGTAACTTAAATTTAAATAAAATCAAGAACAAGAGAACAAGCAATCGAACAAGCAATTATGAGAATTAGGCATGGATACCCACTCCCCCTCACTTTAAGCATGATGTCCCATTATGCAAATAAAATTGAAAGAGAGCGAATGAGAAAACTCCCTAAACTAGTTACGGCCACGACCGAGCCCATGCCCTCGACAAGACGTGCCCGACTGAAGATAAGAGAGGATCTTGACAATGTTTGTTTTGATGGAATTAATCCTCTCATTCACGTCATGTTGTTGGTTGTCATCTTGTGGTGGCCTAGGTATGGGCTTACGGAGGAAAACACACAAGTTTCGGGGCGTAATGGTTCCCGGGGGAACAATGTATGGCGCATCCGGAGTACCCGTAAGCAACCCCATTGAGTCCAAGCACCTAGCATCCAAAGAATCCATCGAAAAAGCGTAAGTAAAACGTGAGGTATCAAATGTCGATGGAAACAACCGTGAAGCAAGGTTAGTGATATAGGGTCCAAGAATAAGCGGTCGACTAGTTCGTGTTACACGATCAAATGTGTAGGCGAACCAATAACCGAGATTTACCTTTATTCCGATGTGCATATACCATAAAAAGAAAAGCTCAACCTTACTCAAATTTGAAGATGTGTCGTTGCGACCGAAGTAATTATAGGCGAGGAAACTATGGATGTAGCGAAAAGCAAGGCTATGAATGTCTCGGTCCTTCGTCGAGGTAGGGTTATACTCAGAACCTGCTACTCCTGTAAAAGTCTCATAGGAGAGGTCGTTATTGAAATCCTATGGAATCTCAAGTAAAGTCGTTAGATACCCCGGATCCGTGACATATGTCACGAAGCCCATATAGAAATTAAATTCCGTAAGAGACATTCGAAAATATTGACCTAACAATCGAAATGAGATCATATCAGGAGTATGAACATTTACAACACGATTCCTACGAAATGCAAATGTAGCATAGAATTCAAATAATAATTCGTAGTATGTGTTGCATTGAATTGTAGGGTAAGTACTCCAACCTATAGCATCGAACATATGCATGATAGATTCACGCAAATGCAAACTATCTAGTGTATTAGTTGAAATGTACTTGCATACTTTGAACTCGCGATGTCGGATTTGGTGGAAATGGGTCAGCTCATCACCCTCGAAATCCAAGTATCCTTGTAAAATCTCTTCGAGTGGAACCGAAAAATGACGTCCACGTGGATAACGCTCTTGTTGCTCTTGCATATTAGGGTGATCGTCGGGTGTAGCACTATCGCCCGAACTTGCATCACGTGGTGGAGACTCCGGTCGACTAGTACGCGAAAAGGTGGGATGCTCTGTCCTCGTGTGGAATCCCGTAGTGAAGTTCTCTATAAAACCAAGGTCCGGATGATACATTAGCAATGGTTGGACATTAAAAAATGAATTTACCTCATCCGATTGGTACTTAGTTGCCGATGGCATCGAGTGGGAGGAAAAGGTGTCCGACATGAATTTGTTGGACGGTGTAGCTCGGCCGGGGCGGTTCGGCGAAGGTGAAGCCCGAAGTGGGCTGTGAACTTGTGGCTGGTGGGTTGAGCATGCTTGGGATCGGCTGCATGTGGCCACTGTGTCCACTGTCGGCAGGGAATGGAAGGAAGGGGACGGGCTTGGCGGAGCACGCGGCAGCCTATTGTGGTTGGATCCACCCGTGCTGGTTCGTGCGCGTTCTCCCAAACGTGTTTGCGACGAGGCTGTTGCATGGGCAGAGGGCAATGAAGAATCGATGCGGGCTGCAGCTTGGCGTGCTGGTGAGTTGTGGTGGTGCGGCGGCGATGGTGACGTGACTTGGAAAGACTCCGAGTCTCTTGGGAGGGCCACAAAGTGTGGCGGCTGCATGCAGCGACGACCTCCTAGGACAAGGGGCTCTTGCCGATTTGGGAGACGGCAAGCTTGCTCTCTGGTCCGGACCATGGTGGTGGCGGCTGGTGGTTGTCGGACGTGAGGGTGAAGGGGACAAAGGGTGGTGCGGCTGAATGAAGAAGGAGTTTAGAAAATAGGGTGAGATAGTGTTGGGTTTTAAGGTGCTCGATTCGTTTAACCGTTCTTGCTCGCCAAGTGGTGGAGAAGTGGAATTTGGGTGAATGTGGTGTGGAAGCTTAAAAGATAAAGTGACGCAATGAATTATAGTGGTTCAACCTTCTAACCAAGGTCTACATCCACTACCTTAGCTTTCCACAAAGGATTTCCAATCAATCCACTATTGATACGTCCCCTTTTCTAGGCTTAGGAGGAAACCCTTGTACACCGATCAAGCTTTCTACCCAAAGCCTTGATCAAACCCTCTTTACAAGAGAAAAGATTAGAAAACACAAATCCCTCTAATAGGTGTTTGTTTGCACAATTTAGCTCTCACCCAAAACCTAAAACACTTGAGCAAATTTGACAATTTTGGCTCACTAGTGTTTGTCTATACAAAGAAATGACAATTTAAGTACAAAGACAATTCTTGATCATTTGTTGATTGACAATTGAAGCATTAACCATTACTTGATGCTTGGAGGTCCCTTTTATACTCCATTTTGAGTTTATAGCCGTTACTAGCCGTTGGGGTTGAATTAGAGCCGCTGGAGACTTTATTTTCCATCTTTAATGTTGTTCTGCGGCCTTCCGTATCGATACCCGTGGACCCGTATCGGTACAGCCTCAATCAGAAACTAGTCGTTGGGCTCTTGCCAGCCTGGGCGTATCGATACGCTTGAGGGCGTATCGGTACAATATGACATTTAAAAGACCGTTAGGAAAGTAGCCGTTGGGGTTGTTAAAATGGGGATCGGTACGCTTACTAGGCGTATCGAAACAACCCCTTACCGTATCGAAACGGCCAAGCTTGTTTCGATACGGGTTTTGGCAGTGACCAAACTGGGCAAAAAAGGTATCGATACGGGTTGGACCGTATCGGTACGGGCAGCTTGAAAAGTCAAGTTTGGCTATTTAAAATCAATAAAAACATTGCCAAAAACCTTTTTAAATACCTCAAACATATATTCAAGTTGTTTGGACTTAAAACCAAGTTTTAAATTCTTTTCAAATTAGTCCAAAATATTTTTCAATTATTATATCAAAACATTAGTTCTACAGATAGTTTCTCACGTGGTGTTTAAATTAAATACTAAAATAATAATAAAAAATGAATGTGGGCCCATGGAATATTTTGATGGAGAGTTGTGGTAGAGATAGAGTTGAATTACGGGAAAACTAAAAAGAAGGGAATATGATGATTCTTTATCATATAGGGGTTTAAAAATAATATAGTAATGATAAATATATATATTTAAAATTTAAAATATAAGATATATACAAATTTGGGCTCACGTGGTGATTAAAAAATGGGTAACTTTTTTATTATTATTATTATTATTATTATTATTATTATTATTATTATTATTATATTGTTTAAATTAAAGTTAATTTTTGAAAATAATGATAAGGATGGGGCCATGGTGGGGTGTTAAAATTAAAAAGGGACTTTTTGTTTTAAAATATATATATTTAAGGGAAAGGCAATGGTGGACAAGGTTATACGAGAATTTGGGGGGAGGGGGCTTTAACCGGTGAGAATTAAGGTGGCATTAGGTCAACTAAAATGCACCATGTTTCAAGATATTTACTAACGTGTTCTACGTTCAAAATTCCTGCACATATTCGATTCAAAAATTCGATCAGGAATGGGTTATCAGAAAATAAAATAAATTCAAATAATTTAAAGGGAATTTGAAAGAAGCTAAATAAATAAATAAATAAAACATTCGATTAAAGGTAAATAAATTAAAAGAAAAGAAAAGAAATGGGTTGCCTCCCATTAAGTGTTTTTTAACGTCATTAGCTTGGCGGCCTTATTTATGTGATTGGCGCCTGTAAGCGAACTTTTTCAATTAAACCAATCGGGGCACTTTCATAAAAATGTTTTAATCGCTGCTCGTTTACTTTGAAGCAATTTCCCGAGTCATTTTGAATTTTGATTGCGCCATGTGGAAATACTTGAGTCACTTTATAGGGTTCGAGCCATTTTGACTTTAGTTTTCCTACAAAAAGTTTTAGCTTTGAATTAAATGATAAAACTTTTTGACCAACGAAAAAAGACTTAAATGAAATGTTTTTATCATGAAATGCTTTTGTTCTTTCTTGAAAGATCTGTGCGCTGTCGTAAGCATTTCTACAAATTTCTTCTAGCTCCTGGATGTGCAACCGTCGTGCTTCCCGTACCGCATCCCTTTCC
Organism: Hibiscus trionum; assembly: GCA_030270665.1. Taxonomy (NCBI): domain Eukaryota; kingdom Viridiplantae; phylum Streptophyta; class Magnoliopsida; order Malvales; family Malvaceae; genus Hibiscus; species Hibiscus trionum. The sequence goes on from BSYR01000008.1 coordinate 31,505, forward strand.
ATGTTACACTTTTTAACGGCCCAGTACGCCTTGTGCTCCAGCTCGACTGGCAAGTGGCACGGCTTGCCGTACACAAGTCGATACGGCGACATTCCTATAGGTCCTTTGGAAGCTGTGCGGTATGCCCACAATGCATCGACTAACTTCAAGCTCCAATCTTTTCGGTTTGATTTGACAATTTTTTCAAGGATGAATTTAATCTCTCGATTCGACACCTCCGCTTGTCCGTTCATTTGCGGGTGATAGGATGTAGCTATTCACTGAGTAACGCCATATTTCTTCATTAACGCTTCCACAACCCGATTGATGAAGTGTTTCCCTCTATCGCATATGATTGATCTCGGAGTGACGAACCTAGAAAAAATAAAATCATGAAGGAAATTAGTCGTTGTCTTAGCATCATTTTCGGGTAGCCTTTGCTTCTACCCATTTAGAGTCGTAATCGACTTCAAGTATGATATAAAAATTTCCAAAAGAAAAGGTAAACGACCCATATAATCGAGTCCCCAAACGTCGAAAACTTCACAAACATGGATTGGATTGAGCGGCATTTCACTCATTCGGCTTAAATTGCCAACATGTTGGCACCTGTCACATGCTTTACAAAAAAAACATAAGTATCTCTAAATAAATTAGGCCAATAAAATCCGCACTCAAGAATTTTGTGCACAGTCTGTTTAGGCCCAAAATGACCTCCGCATGAATAAGAATGACAGAATTTTAAAATTGAATTTACCTCGTCCTCGACGATGCATCGCCTAATTACCTTATCTGAACATTGTTTCCAAAGATACAGATCGTCCCAAATATAAAATTGGGACTCTCGCTTTAGTCGATTGATTTCAGATCTAGGCAAATCGTGAGGTAACTTACCCGTTGCCAAATAGTTCACCATATCAGCGTACCATGGTGTCAATCCTTGGGCCAACATCAATCGTTCTTCTGAGAATTCATCATTAATCGGTGGATCAGATGTAGAAAGGGGTATGCAACTCAAATGGTCTGCGACAAGGTTTTCGCATCACTTTTTATCTTTAATTTCTAGATCGAACTCTTGGAGGAGTAAAATCCACCGGATAAGCCTCGGCTTTATTTCCTTTTTGCTCATAAGGTACTTCAAAGCTGCGTGATCAGAAAACACAACAATTTTAGTTCCAAGTAAATATGACCGAAATTTTTCTAAAGCAAAAATAATAGCGAAAAGCTCTTTTTCTGTTGTCGAGTAATTCTTTTGAGCTGGATCCAAAGTGCGAGATGCGTAAGCTATAATGTGAGGTTCTTTTCCGATCTTTTGGCCAAGGACTGCTCCAACGCTCGTGTCCGACGCGTCACACATCAGTTCGAACGGATAATCCCAGTTCGGTGGTTGAACGATTGATGCTGTCACGAGCTTCTCTTTAAGTAAATCGAAGGAAGTCTTGCATTTCTCATCAAAATCAAATTCTTGATCTTTTTGGAGCAACTTGCACAACGGCTGCGCTATCTTTGAAAAATCTTTAATGAACCTACGGTAAAATCCTGCATGACCCAGAAAAAAAATTGAATATCCCTCACAGTTGTGGGGTAAGGAAGTGAGTGCAAGATATCAGTTTTAGCTTTATCTACAACAATTCCATTAGATTAAAAATGATATGTCCTAATATTAAACCTGTATCAACCATAAAATGACATTTCTTATAATTTAATACAAGATTAAACTCAAGGCAGCGTCGCAAAATGTTTGTTAAGTTTAACAAACACTCACCAAATGAATTACCGTAAACAGTAAAATTGTCCATAAATACCTCAATCCCCTTCTCAACATAGTCAGAGAATATGCTTACCATACACCGCTGAAAAGTTGTCGGTGCGTTGCAAAGCCCAAATGGCATTCGACGATAGGTGAATGTTCCGAACGGACATGTGAAAGTTGTTTTTTCTTGATCTCATGCGCCACAAAGATTTGGAAGAATCCTGAAAAGCCATCAAGAAAACAATAATGAGTTTTACCGGCTAAACGTTCTATCATTTGATCTACAAACAGTAATGGGAAATGATCTTTTCGGGCTAAGGAGTTCAACTTCCTGTAGTCGATACCAACTCGCCAACCATTCTGAACTCGTGTCGGAACTAACACACCTTCCGCGTTTTTTATCACCGTTACTCTAGTCTTTTTAGGGTCCACGTGGATGGGACTTACCCAATCACTTTCAGAAATCAGATAAATTATATCCGCATCAAGGAGTTTTTGTATCTCCTTTTGCACTAGCTCTATCATAGGTTCGTTTAGTCGGCGCTACCATTGTCGTGAAGGACTCGCCCCTTCCTTGATCTTGATCTTGTGCATACAGGTCGAGGGACTTAATCCCTTTATATCAGCTATTTCCCATCCAATGGCCTCTTTATGAGCATGCAACACAGTCACAAGATCAACTTCCTCCTCTTTCGATGGTTTATTCAATATAATCACATGTAGGGTTTCGTTCTCTCCCTAGAACACATACTTGAGGTGTTTTGGCAACTCTTTGAGTTCGATAACTGGTGCCTGCAAAACCGATGGTAACATTTTAGTTTTTGAGGGGAGTAAAGAAAAACTAGAATTAATTGAAAAAATATTTTCTAACTCCTTGATCTCCTCTTTGCGGAAAAGTTCAAAATCCCTGTAAAAATTATCAAAAAAGTTAATTTTAATGAATTCATTAACTAAGAGATCAATAATATCAATGGAATTGATTCTTTCTACTTGGTCTGGGTATTTCATTGCTTTATACACATCAAATTCTACTACCTCACTGTCAAATTCCATCGTTAAAATACCGCTTCATACATCGATTTTGGTATGGGCGGTGCTTAGGAAAGATCTCCCCAATAGTATTTCTGAGCATGTGTTTGTTCTATCGTTCTTCATGTTAATGACATAGAAATCGGCAGGAAAAATTAGAACATCGACTTTCACCAAGACATTCTCGAGCACTCCTTCCGGATAGATGATTGAATGGTCGGCTAACTGAATAGTAACACGTATTTCCTTCAAAGGTTCGTTAGTAATCATTTTATAAACGGAAAGAGGCATAACATTAATTGAAGCACCTAAGTCACACATTGCTCGGTTAATGAAAATGTTACCTATTTTGCATGGTATAGCGAACATACCTTGGTCTTTCATTTTTGGTGGTAGTTTTCTTTGAAATATTGCAGATACATTCTCTCCCAAATTTACCTTCTCATGTCCTGTCAGCTTTCTCTTCGTTGTACAAAGTTCTTTTAAAAATCTAGCATACCTTGGTACTTGCCGAATTATTTCTAGAAGAGGTACGTTGACTTGTACCTTTTGGAATACCTCTATTATTTCCTTTTATTCAGCTCGTTTATCTTGCCTCACCAATCTTGATGGAAAAGGCGGTGTGATTTCATGAGAAGGAGGTGGAGGAGGCGTATGTGATGAAGTTGTACCTTCAGAGTTTGAAGGTGGCGTTTCATCGTCTTCCTTGGTTTGTTCAGTTTCCTTTGTCGGAACTCTAGGGTTGACTATGGTTTTGCTTCTGAGGGTGATAGCACTGACGTTCTCCTTTGGATTTCGTTCCGTTTGAGATGGAAGTCTTCCTTGTTTTTTTTTGAAAAGTAGATTTTATTGATTAAGATAAACAGCAAGATAACGACCTCGTTAAAAAACCTCCCTACAACCTATTGGAGGAAAAAGAGTGCGCGTTATTTGCTTACAGACAAAGGACAAGAACATAAACAGATTTCCTCTCATATCCACATTCTCAGGACCATCATTAGTCATAACCTAGCCCCTGAAACACGGCTACACTGGGCACAATAGAATTAACCAATTCCCGATCTGGCTAGGCTATCTGCCTCTGAATTGCAGCATCTGTAAGTGAAACGTACGATAATTCCTTTTTCTTCGATTTTCTGGGAAAGTTCCTTGATCAGCTGAATCAAATTCAGAGGTGCATCTTTAATCCCACAGATCCACTCCACCGTTGTTTTGCAGTCCGACTCGACTATCAATCTAAATTTCTTGCTCCAAATAGAAGACATGAAGAATCGAATACCATGCTTTATCGCCATTAGTTCCACAACCGGCGGAGGCTTAGCCCCGCACGGTTCCGCAAAACTCAACAAAGTAGAACCCTTTAAGTCTCTAAGTATTCCCCCAATTCCCCATTTCTGCCTTTGCAAATCCAAGGCTCCATCCACATTCAATTTTAAGAAGCTGATTGGAGGAGGTCTCCATTTCAAATGAATGATCTGTCTGCCCTTTTTATTGCACTTCGTAGACAAGTTTGAAGCCAATGAGATATCCATGACCAGATTTTCTACCGTCAATGCACTGTCCATATTCTTGGCCTTCAACCAGGTTGCTATTCTCCATTTAACCAGGAAAAACATTTGGCACACATCTGTTGTTTTCTCCTTAAAAATGACTTCATTCCGCATTAACCAAATAGTCCACACTGCAGCAAACAAAACTATAGGCCACCAAGACCGATTTTTATCACTACACAGTTCCTCCCACATGTCTGTGAAAGCTACGGCTTCTCCATGCAGCACAGTAGTAATCCCAATTATTTGACAACAACACATCCATATCTGCCACGATACATGACACGAGAAGAAAAGATGGTTAACCGATTCAGGGAAATTCTTACACAAGGGGCAAAGGGAACTAACGCATGACGTGATTCCCCTTTCTTGAAGTTCTGCAATGACCGGTACCCTTCCCCACATTACTTTCCACAGAAAAATTTCGACTTTTGGTGGCGCTAAACCCAGCCAAACTACCTTTTCCCAGAACGAATTCTCCGAGATATCTCTGCCTATGATTGATTTTGCTGATCTCGACGAATACACCCCATCACTGGAGCCTGCCCACATTAACCAATCTTCCTCAAGATTGCTCGAAATGAACCTTGACAGTGTGCCCATCAGCTCTCTCCACTGATCGTTTTCCCAATCAAAAAGAGGTCTTCTAAGTGGAATACTCCATTCCCAAATCGATCCAACCTTGGAACCAAAATCAGTAATGCAGCCCTCCTTGTTCTTAGCGAACGCGTAAATCTGAGGGTATAAATCTTCCTTGTGACTCCAATCTTCCCACTACTTGAGCTAACTGGCTTACTTTTTTATCTATGTTTTGAAGATGGGTCTCAGTACGGTTCTAGAACTTTTCCTGGGATATTGCCAATCGCTCAACAATGGATTCCAAATTTGACTTATGTTGTTGATAAGGTTGTTTCTGCTGGTATGACTGATTTGACCTTTGGTTTTGCGCATAGCTGAAGTTTGGATGATCTTTCCATTCAGGGTTATATGAGTTGGCATTGGGGTTATATTGCCTTTGTTGAGGTCCTGGGAAATTCCCCACGACATTCACTTGTGCAACGTCCTCTTCTTGCACCATCGGACAACAGTCTGTCGGATGTTATGGGCTTGTACATATTCCGCAAAGCCTAGCTGCAATTTTACCTGTAACAAGAGAATCTTTATTAGCATTAACATAATGATAGCCTATATTAGTAGTACTAAACTTAGAAAATGTTGACTCTTTATTGATACAACCCTGTAACTTGTATAAACCATCATGTTCATAACCGGTCAGCAACACTTCTTTGGTTTGAAGGTCCCTTACATTGCAAAACTTTGGATAGAACTCAAGAGAAACCTAATTATCCCGCGTAAGCTTAGAAACAAACATTAGATTTTTGATAATCCTTGGTACATATAACAAATTATTTAAGTGCAAATTTTTGGAATGAGTAAGAAAATCAGACTGACCAACACACTTAATTTGCAAGTTATTATCATTACCAACTTTAACTTTACCTGAAGAAGAATGTGCACCAGTTTGAATGTTGGCCAGCTCATTTGTAAGATGATGAGTAGCACCAGAATCTGGGTACCAAGCATTATCATCCACAATCTCAGGTGTTGCAAGAAGGGCTTGTGGAGTAACAACATGTTGATGAACTGAAGGTTGATGAGCAACAGAGGAAGGAGCATGGGTGACATTAGGAGTTGCAGTACAATGAGGAACAAGTTGAACATAAGAGGGCTGAGGAGTGCTAGACACTTGAGGTACTGAGAAATTTTGCATAGCTTGAACTGGATTTATAATTCGGCTTCTTATTTAAGGAACAACTCTAGATAAAGGTTGAAGTACTGTGGAAAAGACCTGTGGCACACCAGAAAAGGTTTGTGATATTGTCATAATAGGTGGACTATAATAAACCATGTTGTATAAATGAGCAGCTTCACTGTTTTGAGGAGTGTAAGAACAACTCTTGGCCTGAGCTGAGCTTGCTCCACTATTTCGAGGGAACTGATTTGGTCTAGATGACTCATTATTGAAGTTGTTGTCATATCAAAAATAACACCTATCAGCAAGGTATCCTTAAGTGCCACAGATATGACATTGATATCTAGAGGAATAAGAGCGCCCTCTACCCCTTCCTATATAAGGAGTATTACCAGAAGTAACATTATAAGAATTGAATGTAAAATCATTTCAACTACTCTGATACTCAGGAGACAGATCAGTGTTAGTATTTACTAAATCTATATGATGTGTAGAGACATTAGCGCAACCAATAACTGAACTAAAGGTATTGTTTTGCCTAGCATCAACATCAAGGAGTATAGTTTTAACATTTCTAAGGCTAGAAGGTGCTGAACTAGCAGTGATCACTGTTATAACAGAATCATATTCTGGAGAAAGGCCATTTAGAATAGCAGTAACATGTTCATGTTCTGAAATTATCTCACCACAGCTAGCAAGACTATCACAGTAAGACTTAATCTTCATAAGAAAATCCTTCATACTCAATTCTCCTTTCTTTTGTGAGTGAAGAGCTCTTCTATATGAAATTAATCTGGATGTAGTTTTACCATTGTATAACCTACACATAGTGTTCCAGATTTCTGCATATATATTGTAACCTATGAGATTAGGAAGCACATCTTCACTAACAGTGGACAACAACCAGGAAGCTAATGCACCATCAAGTTCTTCATAAGCTTCAAACTCAGGATTTAAGCTAACTATTCCATCTCTTCTTATATACTGTTCAGGCCAAGTAACCTTATCATCTATAAACTTTTGTAAATGATGTGTTTTGATAGTAAGAAGGACTTGTTGATGCCATAGGAAATAGTTATGGTCATCAAGAGTAATATTGATTTCCTTAGTAGAGAATAGAGGATTAGATCCAATAGTAGTTTCAGATTGTTGCCTAGTGCTATTACTACTCTGAGTAACAGTAGTGTTTAAATCACCAGTTCCACAATCGTTAACCATGGAGGACAACACAACAAATCAACAAGACGACAGAAGACTTGCAACAATTGTAGAGCAAAAAATTGACAAGAAGAGGCAACAAAAAACCAATAATCCAGACAAGAAACAAATCACGGATGCAAAAACAAGAGAACAAAGGAACAAAGCAGGAGCCAAACACAACAATTTCAGAGGAATCAAGGAAAGAAAGTAGACAGAGGAAAAGCAATAGAGGCAAGGAAAAACTCAAATAATGTGAATCGAAACAAAAAGGAGACAAAAATAAGTAAGAAATCTTACGAACATTACGAAAGAATTCAAAAAACCAAAGTAAGGCAAACGAACACACACAGAACGACAACGAACCGAAGAACAACGGTAACAGAGCTACCGGCAGCCGAAAAAGAGAGGCTCTGATACCATGTAGAGATCTGGTAATCTTCGATAATGAAGGTAGACATAAACGAAGATAAAGAGAAGTTTCAGAAATAATCGAGAGAAAAGAAGATTGATTTTTATTCAGATGATTAAAAGAAAATACAGACTCATTTTCTATATTGGGCTTATTATCAAACCCAATATATATAGGCTACTCATAACAGATCTGTAAAACAGACTCAACAACCATAACAACTTAATAACAGAAGGCCCATTGACAGCTAGCTTGTGACTATCTTTGACTTTACACTTAACACTTCAATAACACCAACAAGAAAAGAACCCTCTTCATAAATTCAATACCATTAATCCTCCAAAAATTCAATCACCACTCAATTTATGAACATTAACCTGAAGAAGAAATATCCCATATCAACAAAACTAACAATAAGCCACTACACTTAAAGAAGAAGAAGAAAAACTTGAATAATACACGTAACAGAACTACAACTCTGCAAGAGGTACCACCCAATGCCTCAATGACCATCACCTATGGACGGAGCTATGTAGCCCCTTCTAAAAAATGATATGAGTAAATCTTATTGATTAGGATTGTTGCGTGTAAATAGAACTATCGCAAATAGTGCAAGTGTACACGACGCGAGTAGTAAAGTGATACTAGAGTATCGGATATCGTCTCCACAGGGACTGGAGTACTTCTATCCTTTAACTATCTGCATAGAAGAAAGAAAGAGTTTTAATAATTTGATTGAAGAGTGTCACGAATAAATCAAGTAAAGAGAAAAAATCAGAATTATAAAACAGGCAGGAATTGAATTGCTCCGTAGTACAGGTATTGCACTGTTCAAGGACTTCTGTTCTGTGTCTGGCTCCTGTCACGGCAGCACCTATCGTGGCAGCAGTCCGTTGCTGTCGCGGCAGCGATAAGCAACTCAGTTTCTTCAAGTTTGGCAAGAATCCCTGGATTGACTTGTCCTATCCCTAGATCCAAGCTTATCGGCGAACACGTCTTGGATGATACCTCCCGGCGTGAATCGAAGTATGAACACCGATGTTTATGAATTCTTCTTTAGCCGCTTAACCTCGTCCTATCCCTAGGTCCGAGATAGTTCAACCATAAACTGGAGAACCAGTACTTACTCCTTTCGTATACTTAACTCTCCCGATAATAAGTAAATAGATAATCTTACAATGCTCTCCCGATAATCTTGCAAGATGTTGAAACCAGAATAAGCAAACTTGAAGTTTTATTTCATTGAACAGAAAAATCCTAAGAATGGAACAACCCTTACAACTACTTTACAATATCAACCCTTTACCCTAAGGGAGGTTTAGAACATGGTGAAGAAAGAGAAACGACTAGGGTTTTGAGATGAGAGGTATGGGATGTGTTCTCTCCATACCCTTACATACATGGGTATATATAGGCAAAGATCTAGTCTAAGTCCTTCTTGGAGTAGAAGTTCTTCTTGGAGTAGAAATCCTTCTTGGAGTAGAAATCCTTGTTAAACAAGTAAAGATAAGTTACTTTACTTATCGATCCTTGATCAGCTCAATGCTCCACTCCCGGCCTCAGAAAAATGCAAGATTGGGCTCAATGGACTCAGAAAAATGTCCTCTATCAAACAAGACCCATCTTGACTATGTCGGCGTATTGCCGTCCAGGCGGCATTTTGCGGCGGCAGCGTTCTTGGTGACAACTGGAACTGCTTCAGTACAACTCCTTCTGCTTCTAGTCTCCAAAAAATATGTGAGTGGCCCACGATAGTCCGACTTGAAATCCTCTATCTGTCGATCTCCACTTCGTGTTTTTCACCTCAGGTGTCTTCACTGTCACCCCTTCTACCACAACATCGGTCACGACAGATAGTGTTCGCCAGCCCTTCACTCCAGCTCTGCAATTCGCTTCTGCACCTTTGTTGCCCTGGATGCTGCCATGACAGATATCTGCAAAACGTGACCGAAATCAGCAGCATCTGTGCAATTTTATCTATTTGTGATGTAAATGCAAAACTTAACCTAAAATGTAGTTAAACATGCTTGAGTGAAGCAAAAATAAGGATAAATGAGGGGTAAAATATAGAACTTTTAGGAACTCAACAAGGATCACATATGACGTGATGAGCCAAGCCCATCTAATAATTTTTGCTCCTCAAAACTCTCACTCTATTGCTAAAGCCAGAGTCCGAGAGGAACACATGCTCGATTATCCCCTCCTCCTTCCTCCTTCATCCTATACCGTTTTTGCTTTTTTGAGTTCTTTATCTCTAAGCTTTCTTTCAGCCTCCGAAAACATTTTGTCTTGGAGTTCAAACATGGAGACATGCATCCTTTGTTTGAATTGTCCACAAGCCAGGAGCTAGTCCCTCTCTCCCATGTCTTCAACAGGTTGGGACGTGCAACCCATTGTCAAGAGTTAACCCTTTATTACATAGAGGATAAACTACTCCATAGACCACTAAACTTTAAGTTTAGTAGAGATTATACCATTGAACTAAAAATCGATATTATTTTAGTAGTGATTTTTAGTTTAGGCTTCAATATTCCACTGAGTGATTAAAATTGGTGACGTGGATGGATCTTAGTGATCCGGTGCGATGACGATGAGAGATTTTAACAATGCAATGGTATAATTGAAGCATAAACTAAAGTTTAGTACTAAAATAGTATCGATTTTTAATTTAGTGGTATAATCGATAAACGTCTAAAAATTCGATGGTATTTAGTGTAGTTTACACTTATATAATTGATCTATTAAAATCAATGGTGTGGATGGATCTTGAGGATCCGCATGCGAAGACGTGGAAATATTTTTACGGTCCAATGATATAATTAAAGAATAAACTAAAGCTTATTTTAAAATAGGGTAAACTACATAAATGGTCACTGAACATTTAAGGCAGATTTATTTTGGTCACCGTACTTTTAAAATATTCGATAAGGTCACCAAACTTTTAGTTCGATTTTGATATGGTCCTCCCGTTACCTTATGTTAGAAGTTGACGTTAGTTTTCGTTTTTCCTTAATAAAAATGGGTAAAATACATCTATTATCACTCAACATTCTTCTCACTCCTATTTTGGTCTCTAGAGTTTAACAATTTTCAATTTAATAACTTAACTTTCCAATTATTCATATTTTGGCCACTCTCAAATGAAATTGTTATACAAATAGAAAAATTCGATTAATCCTTTAAAAAATTCGGGTAATGATTTTTTTTACTTTGCTTATTAAATTTACCATATTACCATATTTGATATTTTAAAAAGCAAAGTAAAAAAATATTACTCGAATCAAATATTCCAATTAATCGGTCAATCAATTATCCGTTTTCATTGGTACAATATAAGATCGAGAATTGACTAATATGAATTTAGCAATTAACTAAAATAATTTATAAGGATTAATGGAACTCGATTTGGGTATACATTTTTAAAATAAAATATTTTAATTCGATTACGGTTCAAAGTTTTAAACAAAATTGATTGACCGGTCTAGTGATTTGATACATTTCTGATTTTTTTAAAAAAAAGAGTTTTGGCTCTGGGTAGGATTAATATGTGTGAACTTTCAATTTTTGACTTTCTAGTTGTTTTTACATTTTTATAACAACCGAACAATTATTAAATTTACCATATTATCATATTTGATATGTTAATCAACAAAGTAAAAAAAATCATTTCTAGAATCAAATATTTCGGTTAACTAGTTAATCAATTATCTGATTTATTTGGTACAATATAAAATCGATAATTGAATAATTTGAATTTACTAATTTACCAAAATATTTTTTAAGAATTAATCGAATTTTTCTATTTGTATAAACATGTCATTTTAGAGTGGCCAAAATATGAACAATTTGAAAGTTAAGTTATTAAATTAAAAAAATTTAAATTCTAGTGACCAAAATAGGAGTGAGAAGAAAATTGAGTGATGATTGGTGTAGTTTACCTATTTTTTATTACAAAAAAACACGAAAGGTAACGACAGGGAACATATTGAAAGCGAACTAAAAGTTCAGTGACTATATTGAAATCAAACTAAAACTTGGGCGATCTTATCGAATATTTTAAAAGTACGATGACCAAAATAATTTCGCTTTAAAAGTTCGGTGACAATTTATGTAGTTTACACTTTAAAATAATATCAATTTTTTTTAGTTTAGAAGTATAATCGATAAAAAAAATTTGATGATGTTTAGTGCAAGTTACACTTACTTAAATCCTCAATGACTGGGCCTTGGCAAGACCAACACTTACTCCCTAAACATAAGTAGATGCTATTTCATTTATGTCATTCTTTGGTAATATCCTTTGCAGCCGACTTGCCACACATTAGAGCGTAACGGCCACGCGCCCCTAATTTTTCCTCTCAACTGAAATCACCGAGCCTCAGGCGTCGGATTGCTTTCTGCCCTGGTGTCATTGAACGGTGTCTGCGAGTGCGTGGCTCCGCCCTCTCAGAAGGTCGTCGTGCTCTGGTATCGCAGTTAACGTCCTCGGTTGGTGGTTTTCTCGTGGAGATAACGGGAACAGAGGATTGATCGGGGTAGCGGCAACGGTTTTCCCTTCGCCTGTCGCTGGTTTTTCGGTGTCCGCTCAAGCCACCGGGAATCATCGAAAGGTCGGAGCTTTTCCAAACTTCCATTTCTTCAAGCGGTTAGGACACCAAAGCTTGCTGCATAATCAAGGGGATTGGTTGTTCGTGAGAGGCAGACGAAGTGTTTTTTCATATCCCGATTGCCCGGTTTTTGCTGTTTGCCCCGTTTTCTGGTGGTTTATCTCCGTTCTTCCCCGTATGTGCCCCGACTCCTTGTGGACTTGCTCCGTTCTTTGGAACTGGATTTAGATGTTGGTTTCGTTGTGTGATTCGCTGAGTGAGGTGGTAATTTCCTTGATTTGTTGTTTTCTTGGTTACTGCTTTATTTGTGGAGTGTGAATTTTCTTTGAGGCCTTGTGTTCTGAGATGAATTTCGGCCACTGTTCTTCTCTGGTTTTTTTATTGTCTGCTTGGCTGCTTGAATTGTTCCTTGGTCTTTGGGTTTTACTGCTTTGGTTTGGTGTGCTACCAGAGAGATTTCCTCTCCTTGTCTGTGGGTGATTCTTTCAGGAACTTTGCAAATCCAGTAAAGCGGATCAGCTCTCTTTCTCAGCCATTGTTTGTTTTTTCTGCAAAAAAGAAGAAAGAGGGAGATATGTCTATCATGACATGGAACATTCGGGGGATGGGAAATAGGAAGACGATGAGGGCTCTTCAGAATTCAATCTTCAAGATCAAACCGTCTATTGTTTTCCTCAGTGAAACAAAGCAGAAGAAAAGGTACCTTGAAAAGATCAAAATGAAAATGAAAATGGAGCACTCTTTTTACGTGGAACCACAGGGCTTAGCGGGGGGCCTTGCTTTTTGGTGGACATCGGAAGCAAATATTTCCATCCTGAGATATGACAAAAATTACATTGATATGAAGATTGTTCTCCAGGAAGGGGGAGCTTGGTTTAACACTTTCATATATGGCCCTCCATATAGAGAAGAACGACAAGCCTTCTGGGAGAGGCTTTCAGGCTTCAGAGAATCCATCTAGGATAAATGGGTGATTATGGGCGACTCTAACACGGTGTCTAGTCAGGAGGAGAAGGAAGGCGGGAACCCATTTAATCCAACGGAGGCAAAATGGTTCGAAGAATTTGTTGATTCCTCAGGCCTTGTTGAGATGCCTATAAAGGGTGGTAATTTTACCTGGTTTAACCAAAGAGGGGGGGAACATGCCATCCTTGAAAAACTAGACCGTATCCTTTGTTCGACGGAATGGAGCCTCGCCTTTCCTAAAGCCCTGGGGATGGTGGAGGTGGCCATCGCCTCTGACCACGCCCCCTATAGTCCTTCTTACCAAGGGACTATCCAGAAAATATCGGAAAGACTTTAAATTTGAAACCAAATGGCTACTAGATGAAGAATGCTCCCAAACGGTGACAAAAGGTTGGGATATCTCACCCGGGGAAATAGTGGTCTCCAAGTTCCGGAGGAAGATCCGTAGTACCAAAACAACCCTTGTTAAGTGGAATAAGGAGAAGATGAAAAAGAAAAATGAAAGGAAACAGATGTTGATGACAAGAATCTCACTACTTCAGGGAAGGAAACTCACTAACTTGGAACTGGATGAATATAAAAGGCTTAGGAAAGAGCTTGACGCAAAATGGGAAAGTGAGGAGAGATACTGGCATCAAAGATCCAGGGTGAACTGGCTGAAGTGGGGCGATAAAAACACTAAGTTCTTCCACGCTACAACCATTCAACACCGCATATCTAATTCTATTGTCAAAATTAAAAAAGAGGATGGAACATGGCTTGAGGATTTGGAGGAGATAGCCTTCTACCTGTTACAACACTACTAAAAAGTTTTCATGAGAGATCCATCGATGAATTATCTTAGCCTCAGAGACTACATCCCCAGATTGGTAACTGGTGAGATGAATGCTGAGCTTTGTAAGGAAGTGGGCGAAGAGGAGATTAAAAAGGCAGTCTTTGAGATGGGAGCGACTAAAGCTCCGGGCCCCGATGGCTTTCTAGGGTGTTTCTATCAGACCTTTTGGGAAACGGTGAAAGGCGACCTTATTGGGATGGTCTCAGTTTTTTTCAAAGACGGAGCTGTGGACTCTGGCATCAACAAAACCAATATTGTGCTTATCCCAAAAAAGAATAGCCCCACGGAAGTGTTACACTTAAGGCCGATCAGTTTATGTAACTTTTCCCAAAAAGTGATCACCAAAATCCTTGCCTCAAGACTGAAGGCTTTCCTCCCTGATATTATCCCGCAATACCAGTCAGCTTTTGTAAAAGGAAGATCTATCCACGACAACATAATTTTAGCAAATGAGGCCTTCCATGCTATAAAGCGGACAAGAAAAGGAAAAAAAGGGATTCATGGCTCTTAAAATTGATCGGGAGAAAGCCTATGAAAAAGTTGACTGGGACCTACTACAGTTCGTTATGTGTGAAATGGGATTTGGTGATTGGTGGATTGGCATAGTTATGGCCTGTGTATCATCGGTCTCTTTCTTCTTAGTTTTGAATGGTGAGCGCACGAGAGATTTCAAATCGAGAAGGGGGCTGAGACAGGGGGACCCGTTATCTCCCTTTCTTTTCACGCTCATCTCAAGCATCCTTTCTTGGATCATTGAAAAAGAAATCGAGATGGATAGATTCGATGGTCTTAGGATCAAAAGAAGATGTCCGATTTTGAGTCATCTCCTGTTCGCGGATGACTGCCTGGTATTCCCAGAGGCGGATGAAAGAAACTCCGCTGCTATTATTCACATCCTTCAGCTTTTCCAATCTTCTACAGGACAGACTGTTAATTTCATGAAATCCTATGTCTTCTTTTCTCCCAGTGTTAGCAATAGTGTTGAGTGGATCGAATGATCGATATGAACCAAGAGGGGGTGAATTGGATTTTTAAAGGTTTAGGTGTTGGAAATTGCAAATTAAAAAGATGGACAAGGAATTTTAGAGTGGTTCAAGTTCCAAATGAACTCTACATCCACTACCTTAGCTTCACTAAGGATTTGCAACAATTCCACTAATTGCTCTTCCCCTTTTCTAGGCTAAGGAGGCAACCCTTACAATTTTTCGGTTAAATTTTCTACCCAAAATTTAACCCAATCCTCACACAAAGATAACAAAGAGTTTGATGGCTAAGATAGTATCTCTCAATACAAATTGTAGCCCAATTACAAGCACTCAACCCAATTGAAAAAGATAAGAATTAAAATTACAATTGGGGTTTCTAGACAATTTTGGGATTTAAGCACAAATGCTTGGATTTGAAGTTTGGATGTTTGCTTTTTGGATCAATAGTTGTTGCTGGAGCTTTTAGAGGTCCCTTTTATACCTTCTCATTGATTTCTAACCGTTGTGGTTGTTGCATTCATCAATAGAGCCGTTGGGGTGTTATCTCACCTCCATAAATGCAGTCTGCAACCACCCGTTTCGGAACGCGGGAACCTGTTTCGAAACGGACCAAAATAGAAAGAGCCGTTGGGGTGCATTTAAGAGCCCGTTTCGAAACGGATTGAACTCGTTACGAAACACTTTTGCCACTGTCAAGAGTCGTTTCGAAACAGCTTGAGCCCGTTTCGAAACACCCTAACGGTTTCTGAAAAAATCAGTTAAAAACTTTGCAACGGTCATATTTTTTTCAAATCAAAATGAAGAACCGTTTCGAAACACTTGAAGTCGTTTCGATACAGGTTCTTATGTTCTAAAGCCGTTTCGATACCCGTTTCGGAACAGGGGTTGGCAGTGGTGAAATTGTTTCGAAACGCCTTAGGCCGTTTTGAAACATGGACTTGAAAAACACTGTTTCGGCTTTAAGAACACTTAGAAAATACTTGAAAATCTTAGTTTTTAACTTTGGCATATTCTTAAAATCATATGGGGATGTTTGAGGACTTAAAAATTCGTTTTGACATTTTCAATTTAGTTCTTAGGTTCTTTAGCTATATCAAAATTAAAATATCGGTTTCACAAATAGTCTTAAATCTCACCTGTCTAATATTCTGGGTTTCCAAGCAATGGAAGAAGACACTAAATATCTTGGTCTCCCTTCTTTTTGGGGTCGAAGCAAAAAAGAAGCTCTGGGTTTCATCAAAGAACGAGTACAGAATAGATTAAGGGGATGGAAAGCTAGATTTTTGACCAGTGCAGGAAAAGAAGTTCTTATCAAGGCTATCGCTCAGGCAATACCCACTTATGTTATGCAGTGCTTTCTTCTCCCAGTCACTTTCTGCGATGAGATCAGCTCCCTAGTTGCAAAGTTCTGGTGGAATAACTGTGCAGATAAGGAAAAAAGCATTCACTGGATTAACTGGAAGGATCTTTTTCGGCCAAAAGACCAAGGGGGAATGGGCTTCCGAAATCTCAGAGTGTTCAACAAAGCTCTTTTTGCTAAGATTACCTGGAAGGTGATAAGGAATCCAGAATCCCTTTTAGCTCGGGTTCTTCGGGGGATCTATTTCCCAAATGGTAGCATCTTTGAAGCCCCCAAGTGCTCTAACCCCTCCTAGACTTGGTCGGGGATCAGAGAAGGGATCAAGGTAATTAAGGATGGTGCCTTTTGGAGAGTTGGAAATGGAAGAAACATCTCAACATGGTTCGATAACTGGATCCCTAAAATTCCTGGCTACAGACTTTCGACTCAACCACCGCTAGATCTTCCTGCCCCTTCTGTTAGCTCCCTCATGAATCCAAATCAAAGGTCATGGAATGAACCGAAGGTAAATGATCTTTTTTCACCAGACGAAGCCAAGGCAATTTTTACAATTCCGATCGGAGGACCCAATATACAAGACTCTTTCATATGGGCTGGAAACAAAAATAGAGAGTACTCGTCCAAGTCGGGATACAGATTCATCGAGGAGAGATCTATGGATACATTTAACCCCTCCTCCAGCGAAGGCACCATGACAAAAAAGGAATTATGGAACTCTATCTGGAAGTTAAAAGTCCCCTCTAAGATCCGGTCCTTTATGTGGAGACTGTGCCATAACATTGTTCCTACAAAGAGCTCCTTGAAAGCCCGTTTGCATGGCAAACTCAGAGAATCTGATATCTGTCCCCGCTGTGAGAATTCAGGGGAATCTATAGAGCATCTCTTATTTTTCTGCCCATTTGCACAGGCAATCTAGAAAGCCTCCGGGTTTAACTACTCTCCATCCGCCATTGGCTTCCCTGGTTTCCCAAAATGGTGGCGTAAGGTTAACGAAGATCGGAATCTTGGTTTTACTAGTGACGGCTGTGCTCACATAGCCTTTCTTATTTGGACCATTTGGAAATCACGAAACGCCTTGGTTTTTGAAGGAAAAAAAAGATTCCCCATGGGATGTCTGGTTGAGAGCAGACAGAGATTTCATGGAAATCTATCACGCTAATACGTCTGGAAACCCGGAGAAGTCTTATGACACGAAGGTGGCAAGCAATTGGACACCACCTCCTCAGGGAAAGATCAAAATCAACTGTGATGCTGCTTTCGATCAGTTGACAGGAAAAGCCTCAATTGCGGCTGTTATTCGAGAGTGCTCGGGCTCCTGCCTTCTTGGAATTTCTGCTCCTTGTGTTGCTCCGTCTGCTGCAGCAGCAGAAGCTCTAGCCATCAGAATGGGTTTAACGATGGCCAACCAGAATGGCTATGGGGATATTATCATCGAGGCTGACAGTCAAGCTGTTATTACCAGGCTCAGGTCTGGAGCCACTTCTGACTGGGTAACATCAGCTATTGAAGAGGATATTAAGGAGACCGCGAAATCTTTCGCATCTTGTTGCTTTTCCTTTGTTCCTAGATCTTGTAACCAGGCAGCCGATTGGCTTGCCAAGTTTGCGAAGAACCAGCAGGACCAAATGTTTTGGAATCCTGTAGTCTTCCCCCCTCACCTTTTGTATTTGTAACTTTTTCAATGATATAAAGTTTCCCTTTGAACAAAAAAAAAATCCTTTGCAACCGATGCATCTCTTTGATCACCGAAGACTACAGGATTCCAAATGTTTTGGAATCCTGTAGTCTTCCCCCCTCACCTTTTGTATTTGTAACTTTTTCAATGATATAAAGTTTCCCTTTGAACAAAAAAAAAATCCTTTGCAACCGATGCATCTCTTTGATCACCGTCAGCATCTATTTCCAAAGAGGCTGTTTCGTCTTCTTCTCCTACTCTATTCTAGAATTCAATTAACGGCCTACTATCGTAATAATGGTACCATTTTAAATTGTTATTATAAAAAATAGCGGTAAGTAGTAACCACAATAATATTTAGGCTTACATCATAAAGTAAGTAAAGTATATCAGCTTTTTCATTTAGGTTCCTAAAGTATTTTTTGGTCAAAATAGATACCAAGAGTATACTTTATGGTCAAATTAAGTATCTAAAGTAAACTTTTTGGTCAAAATAAGTTCTTAAAGTATTTTCGTCAAAGTATACTTTAAGTACCTATTTTGCCAAAAAGTATACTTTAAGTACTTATTTTGACCAAAAATTACTTTAGCTACTTAAATGAAAAATTTTATATACTTTAGGTGCTTATTTGTGATATAAGACTAATATCTATTTTGTATGCCACTACAATAAAATACTGTAGCCGAAAACGTGGCACAACGGTAATTTAAATCCATATCGGTAACCCCTTGACATGGACCGGAACACCTTAGAAGGACAACCAAGCACAATGATTCTTCAATTCAATTCCCTCGGACCAAACATATTGTTAAACAATTCACTTAAGGCATAATCCTCCTCGAATCAATCTTCTTCCAGCCATGTATTCTCTAATCCTGTTCCTATAAATGCTAAATCCGTCCAATCTAGCATCCTCCATAAGAGAACAACTAACACATCCAAACCTTCGTTTTCCATATCTTTCTGGTGCAACTTTTCCGGCAGATTGAAGACTATTAGAGAAAAACATCCTCTATCATTCGCCTTGAAACTTCTCACTCGACATCGTTGTTGTTCCTTTCATGTTGGTTTGTATTTGTGTTTATCTCGAACGCCAATGAATTAAGTTGGTATATTAGGTTTAAGATCTCTCATGGAGGTTTAACTTTAATGTCGAACATCATGTGAAGGATTCATAAGTTATAAATATTCAGATATACATTCACAAATTGTGCACACTAATCAGAATAGGACCAGTTCAAACATACAAATTATTCAGAAATTATGGATTAATATATTGCAAGTATTAAGGGTTGATGATCTTATTTCTTTTCTAAAATGATAACAAATTGAAGGCGTACGATTGTTTTATTTTGCGAAGCAATCGTTTTAGTAATAAAAAGTCACTTAACGGTGGATACAAGTTCAAACCGTACTCCGACGAAGCAGCAATTACATTTACATATCCTCGTGAAAGAAGAGAAGAACAAGCATTGCACCCTCCAAAATGGTTTCACAAATTAATGCCAATGGAGCTTAAGTTATATGAAGCTGGAGCATATAAGTACGCATTCATTTGATGATTATCTTAGTTTACAATTTTAGGTTGCTTTGTGAAAGATGATTGGTTTCCTAATCAAGTAGCTTTTTGGAAAAGATGCTCTCTCCAGGCGCACGATAGCAGGACTATCTTTTGCTGGGTTTGCTCTTTTGAATCTGCGTTTTCTTCTTCTTGATGGCTGGTGTTGGTCAAATGAATTGGAGGGCGTTATTTGGGGTAAATGTGGGGATGCCACTATTAACTCTGCGGGTGAAAACCTCTTCCTATTTCAATTTCAAAGTGATGAGGATTGCAGTTGGGCAGCACTTTCAAAACAAACCAATTATATTGCGCAAATCCCTAGAGTTCAGCATTCGGATAAAGCTTGCATTCAAAAAAAAAAACCCCCCTGCTCAAGTTTGGGTTCCAAAGCATAGCTTGGAGGTGACAAATGATATAGCTCGAAAAGGAAAACAAGTAGAGCATGTTGTGACTGATTCCACTGTTGGATTTCCATCAAATGCTGGAGAAACTGTTGTATCAGTTGAGGCTGCAACTACTTCTGCCCCATGGTCTATTGCTTCTGTTGTTGGACCCTCTGTAGAGACTGCGATTTCTGGTTCAACGGAGATCGCTCCTGATGGTTCTGTGTCTGTTGCATCCGTTTTTGAAAGCTATAAACCTACAGTAGAAAATGTTTCCGAGCTTGCTGATTCTGCAGCTGATGCAACTACTTTTGAGATTAATTCTAATTTTTCTGCTGAGCCTACAATATCCAATTCTGATGATGCAGATCTTCCTGCTCAAGTTACCAAGGTTGTTAGGGAGGCTTCAAAGGGAGTCGATGCTCTGATGAAAAGTATGAAAACTACCAAGAATGCCAACCAAAATGCAAAGAGAGGCAAGAAAAAGGGTAAAGGAGGTAATAAAACTGATCTTTCTGTTTCTTCATGAAAGTTCTTTTCTAGAATATTAGAGGGTTGAACTGTTACTGGGTGCTCGGTGGAGCTGCTTAGGGAGTTGTTGGGTTCATCTTTCTCTGAAGAAGCTTGTGGGGTTTTCATAAGGAAGGTTATACATGATGAGATAAAAAAGGCAATGTTTGAGCAGAAATCAGATAAGGCCCCTGGGCCTGATGGCTACTCTGCCTATTTCTTCAAAGCTGCCTGGGATATAGTGGAGACTGATATTTTGGCTACAATCTCATATTTCTTTGATACTAGCTCTATACCTGCTGCCATCAATGCTGCTACCCTTGTCCTTGTTCCGAAAGTTCCTAATCCTTGCTCCATGAAAGATTTCATGTTGTCGAAAGGCTGATCAAAATTGATCTTTTTTATTATATTTCGATTGTTAAATTGCTACTGATTTACAGACTAAATATATAGACTTATGCCTTAGCTAAGGAAACTCCTAACTAGGAAAGAAACTAATTCTAAGAAAAAAATACAATCTCTTATAAATAGGGATTCTAATAAATAACAAAATATTTACAGATCTTCTGAACTTTAGGAAACAATCTCTGACACTCCCCCTCAAGCTGGGGCATGGATGTCCTACATCCTCAGCTTGCTTGTTAACTTCTGAAAATCCTTACCAAGTAAACCCTTGGTGAGAATATCTGCAATCTGGTTACCAGTAGTCACATAAGGAGTACAAATCAAACCACTGTCGAGTTTCTCTTTTATAAAATGCATGTCCACTGGAACATGCTTTGTTCTGTCATGCTGAACTGGATTGTGAGCAATATTGATTGCTGATTTGTTATCACAGTACAACATCATTGGTTCATTCTATTCCACTTTCAAATCTTCTAGAATGATCTTCAGCCATAGTAACTCACAGATTCTTAAAGTCATAGCTCGAAATTCAGCTTCTGCACTGGATCTAGCTACCAAGTTTTGAAATTTGCTTCTCCAAGTAACAAAATTTTCTCCAAAGAAGGTGCAGTAGCCTGAAGTTGATCTTCTGTCCATTCTGGACCCTGCATAGTCTGCATCTATGTAGGCTTCCAGAGTCAAGTTTCCTCCTCTTCTAAACATGATTCCTTTACCTGGTGTACCTTTCAAGTATTGCAAGATTCGCATTACAGCTCTTAGGTGTGACTCCTTAGGATTGTGCATGAATTGGCTCACCACTCCAACAGCATATGCTATGTCTGGTCCGGTATGTGATAAATAAATAAGTCTTTCCACAAGTCTCTGAAATGAACCCCTATCAACTGCCATATCATCTTCATCTGAATCTCCAAGTTTGTGGTTAACTTCTATGGGCGTTTCTGCTGGTTTGCTTCCAAGCTTTCAAGTTTCCTTTAAAAGATCTAGGGTATATCTTTGATGTGATGTAAAAATTCCCTGTTGTGAGTGTGCCACCTCAATACCCATAAAATATTTTAATCTCCCAAGTTCCTTCACCTCAAACTCTTTTACAATACACTTTTTCAGATTGATGATTCCTTCTGAATCATTACCTGTAACTATGATATCGTCCACATAAACTAGTAGTATGGTTACTCCCCCTGAAGATGAATGCTTCACAAATAAGGTATGGTCACCTTGACTCTGTTTGAAACCCTACTCTAACATTACCTTAGCAAATCTTCCAAACCAAGCTCTTGGGGACTATTTTAATCCATATAGAGCCTTTTTTAACTTGCAAACTACCTGTCCAACAGTCGAATTAAACCCAGGTGGAACATCCATGTATACCTCTTCTTCGAGATCTCCATGCAAAAATGCATTTTTAATATCAAACTGCTAAGGAGAGTAGAACCCTCACTGTGTTCACCTTTGCAACATGTGCAAATGTCTCCAGATAATCTATCCCATAGGTTTGCGAGTGCCCCTTTGCCACCATCCTTTCTTTGTATCTTTCCAAGGAGCCATCTGATTTGTATTTTACAGTGTACACCCATCTACATATCCCACTATTTTTTTGTCTCTTTGCAGCTTTACTAAATCCCAGGTTTTATTCTTTTCCAATGCATCCATTTCCTCATGCATAGCCTTTTTCCAGTTCTCATTATCTAATGCCTCGGCTACTGTTTTAGGGATGACAATATTGTTTAAGCTGGTAAGAAAGGTACTGTGATTCGGGGACATATTATTATAGGTCATAAACAAATATGAAAGGTGTTTAGTGGTGCAGGTTCTTTTTCCCTTTCTAATAGCAATAGGAAATTCAAACTCAGAATTAGAATTCATATCAATATGATCAGGATCAGTTTCAGAATGTACCTTAAAATGTATGGGAATGGGAGTAGAAGCAGGAGCAGGAACATGAGATGATTGACTCTGCATAGGTATCTTCCTTCACGAATATGTCTTTAGAGGACCAGCGGTTTCTTGAACATCGGGCTGAGAAATATTTCTGTTTGTTTGAGGAGTTTGAGGACTATTGGGTTCTGTTTGTAAGGATTCTGTTTGTAAGGACTGTGAAGGCGGGTGGATTTCTACAGAATAAGAGTGAGGTAGATCAATGAGGGACATAGGTTGTTGCTGAAGTAAAAACAGATCTGCATCCTTATCTTCCCTAAAAGACATCCCCCTTGTAACCCCCTTAGCCCGGCCTAGACGGTTGACCCGAACTACGAAGATTACACGGGGAAAACCAAAGTTAACCCGAAAGTCAACCTTGATTAACGACCCTTTTTTTTCTTTTTAATCTTATCTAAATGCATATTAACCTTAGTTATGATCATAAAATCATCATGCTCAAAAAATCACAGCGAACGGAAAACATTTTGGGACTCAATTGCACAATATACAAGTTTAGGGACCAAAATGCAAAATATGGAAATTATGAGGACTTAACCAGTTTTTAAGTTACCAATATGAAATTAATCATGTTTCATGCTTCTCTGCCAAGTTTCAACTCAAACGGGCATCTCAAACACATCCAATTGCATAAACAAGGTTCAGGACCAAAACGCAAAGATTTCAAAACATTTAACCATCAATTTCAGTGCCCAACGGTCGCGTGTTCCGAAACAGGCCTGAACCGTTCCGAAACGCGGGACCGTTCCGAAACTCGTTGCGGAACAAGGCTTGGCAGTGGCAAATCTGTTCCGGAACGGCTCTACCCGTTTCGAAACGCCTAGGCCATTTCAGGCCCTCTGTTCCGAAACGGTAGCACCTGTTCCGAAACAGGCTGCCCAGATTGCAGATTTTTTTCTGGTTTAAATCACTTTCAACCAATCAAACACATTCCAATTACCCTCAAATCATACCAGCAAGTCAATATATACTTAAGGAACATAGCAGCATCATTCAATCTCAATCATGGCATCAATTAAGGAAAAACCCAATTCTATAGGCATACATCCTATATTAGAAATCATGCAAACATCAATCCACCAAAAACCGAATACCAAGAGGCCATTTACATGTTCCATCATTATCAAAAGCATAAAACCAACTTAGGGAGTCCAAAACATCTCCCAAAAACACAAATTAGGTCCCCCATTGCCAAATGCCAAAAGCTAAACAAGTTATGGAAATAGTCACCATACATGAGCTTAAGCTTCCACTTAGATTCTTGACCACCTTGCTGCCCCTTTAAGCACTTCAATGCTCTGCATTATTGGTTTAAGAAAGAGAGAGAGCGTAAGCTTATAGCTTAGTGAGGAATGCTCATTTTAAAACATCACAACAATGCATTAGTGGAAACACCTTTCAAAGCCTTTGATTCAAACATCATTTAATCATGCACATATGCATATAAACCAAGCATTTCATGCTTCAAATCATCAACATGTCATATTGGCTTACAAGTGATAATCACAACCATTTTCCAATACAAACACAATCGACAATCGGATACGCGGATTACAAGCGTTGTCCCACACGCTTCATACACACTACCAATATCAAGGTGGAGCATGGTACAATCACAACCCCTCAACACCCGTGATGGAGACTATGGTACAATCACAACCCCTCCACAACACTCATTGGTAGTTGTATAACATCACTAACGAGATCACGGGACATACAACACAAGATCCACACATGGACTTTTAACCACCATTGTGATCTTACAATACACAAGGTCCACACATGGACTTTAAACCACCATTGTGACCTTAACATAAGACCCACCCATGGACTTTTAACCACCATGGTGTTCTTAACCATCTCGTTAGTGTACTTGGATGGAGTCTACGGTACAATCACAACCCCTCAACATCCAAGGCGACTTTATTCACGGTGCACCCAATCCTATAGCCGGCTAACTATATCCGATTCAAGTACTTTTAAATCAAGACATCACTTGCCAATATACATCATTTAACAACAATAATCCACTGTTTTTAAGCATTTAACAAAACCATTAATCATCATGCATCACTATGCATTAAAACCACATTTATCAATGTACAAAACAAGGATCTCTTACCTTGAGCATCCTTCAACACATGGCTTATAAAACCAGCAATAAACATGCTAAAATATGCTTTCAAAAACAGAATTTAAACATGCAAACAAATCACTTTGCATTCAACCAACACATGGCTCATCAACAAGAGAGTTTTTCCGAAAACTTACTCTTGAGCTTAGCTAAGTTGTTTAGACTTAAACTAAGCTCCCAAAACCTCCAAAACATTGGTTTCAAAGCTGAAAACCAAATTCCACTCACCGATTCCGTTTCGCAAGCTTGCCGAAACACCAATCAAGCTTCCGGATCAACACCACAAGGATCCAAAGATGTCTTCCTTGTTTTAAACACATCAAAGCAGAGGATTAATGTATCATCATGCATTAATATCTTCAACCAAGACATCTAAACTCGCTGCTCTCCTCAACACTCACATTTCGGCTACCAAACACAACCGAAATCACATCCAAACACCTCTAAAACATTACCCAGCCAAGATCCATCAACTCCAAACATTCTTATACATCAAATAACATCCAAAAAGGATCTAAACACATCCTTATACCTCCAGCTATAACAGAACATCAAGATCACCCCAAAAACCACCACTAACACAAGCAAAACTTAGGAAAATCAACCTATTCGGGATTGCATTGATTAAACCTCAATTTCTCATCAATTATACATCCAAAATACATCAAGGAAACATCTCAAAACAGAGCCCAATCATTTAGTACGAATTTAATCAAAATTAAATCCAAATCTTGCATTTTAAAGCCAAGATCAAGAACACAACCATAAAACCTTTAATAAAACTCAAATCAAGGATTGAGAACTTGGGAATTTCAGTAAAGAACTGAGTATTTAGAGGAGAAGGACGTTCATACCTCTAAATGTGAGTTTCTCCTTGTTTGAAATCAAGATCCTTGAAAATTCAATAAGCAAATGCTAAGGTTTTGATGTAGAAATGATTAGAGATCAATTGAAGATTGAAATCTCATCTTTAGATGTTAAAATCAGAGGAAAATTGGCTGGGGAAAAGTGTTTGGGCTGAGAGAAAAGTTGAGAGAAAAGAAATGGAAAATTTTGAGAAAAGTTAGTTATGACAACAAAATATCTTTTTCCCTCCTTTTTCCTTTTATTAAAAATCATTAAATAAATCTTTAATATTAAGAAAAATCTGGAGAAAACTCTTCTTGGGTAAATTAGCTCCTTAAAGATTCAAAGTTTCAATCCTTTTAAAACAGTCACCAACTTTTCAAAAATTACATTTTAGTCACTAACTTGAAATGTCACATTTCGAAACCCCATTTTGTAAAATTGATTTCACCACTCTCTTATATATAATAAAAGAGGATTTTAAGATATTTTTCCATATTTTTAACGCATCCTGAACTAGGCTTTCCTAAAAATCACCCTTTTATATTCGAACCGCAACCCGACCGATCCGGTCCAAACCCAAAACTTCTAAGCCCAAAATTGGGGTGTTACAACTCTCCCCCCTTAAGAAATTTCGTCCTCGAAATTTACCTGAAGGAAAGAGGTACGGAAACTGCTTCAACATGTCATCCTTCCGCTCCCACGTGGCTTCTTCAACACCACGATGTTTCCACAACACCTTTACCAACTCAATGGTCTTGCCTCGAAGAACCTTATTATCCGAATCCAGAATCTTCACCGGTTCCTCATCATAGGTCAAATCCGGATTCAATTCCACTTCCTCCACAGGCATCACATGTGAAGGATCCGATCTATACTTCCGAAGCATAGAAACATGAAACACATCATGAATCTTTTCCAACTCTTGCGGTAACCTCAACTTGTACGCAACAGAACCCACACGTGCAATCACCTCGTATGGTCCAATGTACCTAGGGCTCAACTTACCCTTTCGGCCAAACCTCATCACCTTTTTCCAAGGCGAAACTTTCAAAAACACACGATCAACCACCGTATACTCAATCTCCTTACGCTTCAAATCCGCGTAAGACTTTTGCCGATCAGAAGCTGCCTTCAAACGCTCACAAATGAGCTTCACCTTCTCGGTAGTTCCCTTCAACAAAGCTGGCATCGAAACCAACTTCTGACCCGTTTCAGCCCAACACAGAGGAGTCCTACACTTCCTCCCGTACAAAGCCTCATAAGGTGCCATTTGAATACTTGCCTGATAACTGTTATTATAGGCAAACTCAACCAAAGGCAAATGTTTCTCCCAAGAGCCCTGGAACTCAATCACACAGCACCTCAACATATCCTCCAAAACCTGGATAACACGCTCAGACTGTCCATCTGACTGCGGATGATAAGACGTACTGAAATTCAACCGTGTACCCAAAGCCTGGTTCAAACACTGCCAGAAACGCGATGTAAACCTCGGATCCCTATCCGACACAATCGACTTAGGCACACCATGCAACCGCACAATCTCAGCAATGTACAGCTCCGCAAGCTTATCCAAAGTGTACGTAGTATGCACAGGCAAGAAATGCGCACACTTTGTTAGGCGATCCACAATCACCCACACCGAATTCTTTTTCGATGGCGACAAAGGCAAACCAGACACAAAATCCATGGTAATCCTTTCCCACTTCCACTCAGGAATTCTCAACGGTTGCAACAACCCTGAAGGAAACTGATGCTCAGCCGTGACTCGCTGACACACCATGCATTTGCTTACAAACTCAGCAACATCTTTCTTTAAACCCACCCAATAGTACTCATCACGAAGATCACGATACATCTTAGTACTACCAGGGTGCATAGCAAAAGGACTACTATGACCTTCAGTCAGAATAGCACGCCTCAACTCAGCATCATTGGGCACTACTATCCGACCCCCAAAGCATAACACTCCATCATCATTAAAACAGAAATCCGAAGGCCTATCCTCCGCAATATCCTGAACATGTGGCACCAAAGAATCATCCAACAACTGTTTTTCCTTAATCAACTGAACCAAAGATGGTTTCACTTGCAACTCAGCCACAAGACCACCATCACGTGAAATACTCAAACTGGCAAACATAGCCCTCAACTCAACAGCTACCTTCCTACTCAAGGCATCTGCTACAACATTAGCTTTACCCGGGTGATACTCGATTGTCAAATCATAATCCTTGAGCAACTCCACCCAACGTCGCTGCCTGAGATTCAACTCTTTCTGGGACATCAGATACTTCAAACTCTTGTGATCCGTGTACACAGTACACTTCTCACCATACAGATAATGCCTCCAGATTTTCAGAGCAAAAACCACCGCAGCTAACTCAATATCACGCGTAGGATAATTGCGTTCATGCACCTTCAACTGCCGTGATGCATAAGCCACCACCTTACCTTCCTGCATCAGCACACATCCCAAACCAACGTAGGACGCATCACTATACACCACAAACTCTTTCCCTGATTCAGGTTGAACCAAGATAGGAGCTTGCGTCAAAGCTGCCTTTAGCTTCTCAAAAGCCAACTGTCTCGCTTCCGTCCACTCAAACTTAACATCCTTCTACAACAACTTCGTCAAAGGTGCAGCAATCTTTGAAAACCCATCCACAAACCTCCGATAATATCCTGCCAAACCCAGGAAACTACGGACTTCATGAACAGACTTAGGAGGCTTCCAATTCATCACCGCCTCAATCTTCTGAGGATCAACACGAATCCCTTCAGCAGAAACCACATGACCAAGAAACACCACTTCTCTAAGCCAAAACTCGCACTTGCTCAGCTTAGCATAAAGCTGATTCTCCAACAAAGCTTGCAACACAATTCTCAAATGCCCTTCATGCTCCTCCTCAGTACGCGAGTACACGAGGATATCATCAATAAACACCACCACAAACTTATCCAAGTATTCGTGGAACACTCTATTCATCATGTCCATAAAAGCTACAGGAGCATTCGTCAAACCAAACGGCATCACAAGGAACTCATAATGCCCATACCTCGTTCTGAAAGCTGTCTTTGGCACATCCCCATCCTTCACCTTCAGTTGGTAATACCCTGACCTTAAGTCAATTTTAGAGAACACAGCCGCTCCCCGAAATTGATCAAAAAGATCATCAATCCTCGGCAATGGATACCGATTCTTGATAGTCAACTTGTTAAGCTGACGGTAATCAATGCACATTCTCATAGTGCCATCATTCTTCTTTACAAACAAGACCGGCGCACCCCAAGGTGACACACTTGGCCGAATGAAACCACGATCAAGCAACTCCTGCAGTTGCGTCTTCAGCTCTTTCAAATCCTTAGGTGCCATTCGATAAGGAGTAATGGACACTGGAGTTGTGTTTTCATACAACTCAATCCCAAACTCCACTTCGCGATTAGGAGGCAACCCCGGCAACTCCTCCAGAAACACATCAGGAAACTCTCGCACAGTCCTGATATCTTGCACACGCAACTCCTTAGAGCTAGGATACATCACAAAAGCGAGATAAGCTTCACAACCTTGCCTCAGCATCCGGCTCGCCTCCAATGTAGACACCACATTGGCAAGAAACTTCACATTCTCACCAACCACCACTACCTCATAATCATCTGCAAGCTTCAACGAAACTCGCTTATTCTCACAATCTACTACAGCTCGATGCTCAACAAGCCAATCCATACCAAGGATTACATCAAAACCATAGAAAGGCAACTCCATAAGATCAACATGAAAACATGATCTTGCACAACCAAGGGACATCTTCTATAAAGCCTTCGAGTCACAACAGTCTCGCCAAAAGAACTAGTGACACGCATACCAACATCCAAAGACTCAACAGGCAAACCAAGCAATTCAGCATGCTCACGCAATATGTATGAGTGCGTAGATCCAGAATCAATCAAGGAAAGTAATGACAAGGATTGCAAAGTGAATGTACCTGCGATCACATCCGTGTCATTCCTCCCCTACCTCTGAGCATACACTCTGGCCTGACCACCACCCTCAGGCTGAACAGCTACAACATGAGCCACATTCCTTCCACCATCCTCTCTACGCTGAAAGTTACCACGACCGCGCCCACGACCTCTCTGCGGTGCAACAACTCCAGGAGCACGTCCTTGGCCACCACCGGCCAACAGAGGACACTCCCTCCTCATGTGATCCGCTGATCCACAGTTCCAGCATGAGTTACCAGTCGCCACAACCGAAGCCTGCACCTCCCTCGCTGCTCGAGGACAATCACGCCTCAAATGGCCACGCGATCCACATGTCCAACATGTGTTCGGATCAGCTCTTGCCTTGTCCCCCTGAACAGGCGCACCTTGCCCTCCACCACCTCGCCTAGCCGAAGACTGATACTTCCGATCACGTCCTCTCTTGTTCCGTCCGCCACCGGAACTATACTCAGCAGCTCGCTTACCAGCACTAGAACCAGCACTTCTAGAAGATAAACCCAAATTCAACTCAATGTCCTTAGCTCTTCCAACCAGCACATCAAAATCTGTGTACTCAGCAGCCAGCATATAAGTCTTTACTTCCGTCACCAATCCATAACGGAAACGTTCACACCTCTCCCGCTCATCAGGGATAAGCTCAGGTGCGTACTGACTGAGTCGGACAAACTGAACCTCGTACTCAGCCACTGACATGCTCCCTTGGGTAAGAGACATGAATTCCCTTTTCTTCTCATCCAGATACCTTACACCCAGATACCTTTTCTTGAACGTATTCAGAAAGAACGTCCAAGTTACATCAACATCCTCCATTCCGGAGATAGTGGTTGTCCACCAGGTATACACATCATCCTGTAGCAAAGATACTACACAGCCCAGCTTCTGCACTTCATTGCAGTTCGTTTGACTCAAGATTCTCTTGGTGCTTTCTAACCAAGACTCAGAACCTTCAGCAAACAAACCCCTGAATTCAGTCCCTCCCAGACTGCGCAAACGCTCCAAGGGTAGTCTAACACCAGCATCTCCCTGATGCCCAGCTCCTTGAGCTCCAGCTACCGCCGCCCGAAAGGCTCCAGCAATAGCTTGTATCAGCACTGTCATGTCAGGAATAGCTTGCCCCTGATCAGCTTCAGGTCCAGCGACCCCAGCACCTGCTGCAACACCAGCTCCTTCACCCCCAGCACCACCACCACCAGGCGGAGGAGGTAAATCCACAACATTTTCAGCGTTCTCATCGCCCTCATTTTGAGCCATAGCTCGCGTATTAATCCTCGTCTCTCTACGAGGTGCCATTCACTAAACAATGCAACAAACAAAGTCAGGCTCAGCAAGGTAAGCAATCCAAGTACTCAAGCTCATTTCCAATTAAAAACAAATCATTTCATTAGCTTTGATTTGGCAATGGGTCCCTCAAACATGCTTCACCACAGCATACATCACAATTGTAACGTACTTGCAATTCACACAACATACTTTCATTCAACAAGCATACAAAGCATTCATACACTCATCACCCATACAACCATTCCCAATTACTCAAGAACTCAGCTCTGATACCACCAAATGTAACCCCCTTAGCCCGGCCTAGACGGTTGACCCGAACTACGAAGATTACACGGGGAAAACCAAAGTCAACCCGAAAGTCAACCTTGATTAACGACCCTTTTTTTTCTTTTTAATCTTATCTAAATGCATATTAACCTTAGTTATGATCATAAAATCATCATGCTCAAAAAATCACAGCGAACGGAAAACATTTTGGGACTCAATTGCACAATATACAAGTTTAGGGACCAAAATGCAAAATATGGAAATTATGAGGACTTAACCAGTTTTTAAGTTACCAATATGAAATTAATCATGTTTCATGCTTCTCTGCCAAGTTTCAACTCAAACGGGCATCTCAAACACATCCAATTGCATAAACAAGGTTCAGGACCAAAATGCAAAGATTTCAAAACATTTAACCATCAATTTCAGTGCCCAACGGTCGCGTGTTCCGGAACAGGACTGAACCGTTCCGAAACGCGGGACCGTTCCGAAACTTGTTGCGGAACAAGGCTTGGCAGTGGCAAATCTGTTCCGGAACGGCTCTACCCGTTTCGAAACGCCTAGGCCATTTCAGGCCCTCTGTTCCGAAACGGTAGCACCTGTTCCGAAACAGGCTGCCCAGATTGCAGATTTTTTTCTGGTTTAAATCACTTTCAACCAATCAAACACATTCCAATTACCCTCAAATCATACCAGCAAGTCAATATATACTTAAGGAACATAGCAGCATCATCCAATCTCAATCATGGCATCAATTAAGGAAAAACCCAATTCTATAGGCATACATCCTATATTAGAAATCATGCAAACATCAATCCACCAAAACCGAATACCAAGAGGCCATTTACATGTTCCATCATTATCAAAAGCATAAAACCAACTTAGGGAGTCCAAAATATCTCCCAAAAACACAAATTAGGTCCCCATTGCCAAATGCCAAAAGCTAAACAAGTGATGGAAATAGTCACCATACATGAGCTTAAGCTTCCACTTAGATTCTTGACCACCTTGCTGCCCCTTTAAGCACTTCAATGCTCTGCATTATTGGTTTAAGAAAGAGAGAGAGCGTAAGCTTATAGCTTAGTGAGGAATGCTTATTTTAAAACATCACAACAATGCATTAGTGGAAACACCTTTCAAAGCCTTTGATTCAAACATCATTTAATCATGCACATATGCATATAAACCAAGCATTTCATGCTTCAAATCATCAACATGTCATATTGGCTTACAAGTGATAATCACAACCATTTTCCAATACAAACACAATTGACAATCGGATACGCGGATTACAAGCGTTGTCCCACACGCTTCATACACACTACCAATATCAAGGTGGAGCATGGTACAATCACAACCCCTCAACACCCGTGATGGAGACTATGGTACAATCACAACCCCTCCACAACACTCATTGGTAGTTGTATAACATCACTAACGAGATCACGGGACATACAACACAAGATCTACACATGGACTTTTAACCACCATTGTGATCTTGCAATACACAAGGTCCACACATGGACTTTAAACCACCATTGTGACCTTAACACAAGACCCACCCATGGACTTTTAACCACCATGGTGGTCTTAACCATCTCGTTAGTGTACTTGGATGGAGTCTACGGTACAATCACAACCCCTCAACATCCAAGGTGACTTTATTCACGGTGCACCCAATCCTATAGCCGGCTAACTATATCCGATTCAAGTACTTTTAAATCAAGACATCACTTGCCAATATACATCATTTAACAACAATAATCCACTGTTTTTAAGCATTTAACAAAACCATTAATCATCATGCATCACTATGCATTAAAACCACATTTATCAATGTACAAAACAAGGATCTCTTACCTTGAGCATCCTTCAACACATGGCTTATAAAACCAGCAATAAACATGCTAAAATATGCTTTCAAAAACAGAATTTAAACATGCAAACAAATCACTTTGCATTCAACCAACACATGGCTCATCAACAAGAGAGTTTTTCCGAAAACTTACTCTTGAGCTTAGCTAAGTTGTTTAGACTTAAACTAAGCTCCCAAAACCTCCAAAACATTGGTTTCAAAGCTGAAAACCAAATTCCACTCACCGATTCCGTTTCGCAAGCTTGCCGAAACACCAATCAAGCTTCCGGATCAACACCACAAGGATCCAAAGATGTCTTCCCTGTTTTAAACACATCAAAGCAGAGGATTAATGCATCATCATGCATTAATATCTTCAACCAAGACATCTAAACTCGCTGCTCTCCTCAACACTCACATTTCGGCTACCAAACACAACCGAAATCACATCCAAACACCTCTACAACATTACCCAGCCAAGATCCATCAACTCCAAACATTCTTATACATCAAATAACATCCAAAAAGGATCTAAACACATCCTTATACCTCCAGCTATAACAGAACATCAAGATCACCCCAAAAACCACCACTAACACAAGCAAAACTTAGGAAAATCAACCTATTCGGGATTGCATTGATTAAACCTCAATTTCTCATCAATTATACATCCAAAATACATCAAGGAAACATCTCAAAACAGAGCCCAATCATTTAGTACGAATTTAATCAAAATTAAATCCAAATCTTGCATTTTAAAGCCAAGATCAAGAACACAACCATAAAACCTTTAATAAAACTCAAATCAAGGATTGAGAACTTGGGAATTTCAGTAAAGAACTGAGTATTTAGAGGAGAAGGACGTTCATACCTCTAAATGTGAGTTTCTCCTTGTTTGAAATCAAGATCCTTGAAAATTCAATAAGCAAATGCTAAGGTTTTGATGTAGAAATGATTAGAGATCAATTGAAGATTGAAATCTCATCTTTAGATGTTAAAATCAGAGGAAAATTGGATGGGGAAAAGTGTTTGGGCTGAGAGAAAAGTTGAGAGAAAAGAAATGGAAAATTTTGAGAAAAGTTAGTTATGACAACAAAATATCTTTTTCCCTCCTTTTTCCTTTTATTAAAAATCATTAAATAAATCTTTAATATTAAGAAAAATCTGGAGAAAACTCTTCTTGGGTAAATTAGCTCCTTAAAGATTCAAAGTTTCAATCCTTTTAAAACAGTCACCAACTTTTCAAAAATTACATTTTAGTCACTAACTTGAAATGTCACATTTCGAAACCCCATTTTGTAAAATTGATTTCACCACTCTCTTATATATAATAAAAGAGGATTTTAAGATATTTTTCCATATTTTTAACGCATCCCGAACTAGGCTTTCCTAAAAATCACCCTTTTATATTCGAACCGCAACCCGACCGATCCGGTCCAAACCCAAAACTTCTAAGCCCAAAATTGGGGTGTTACACCCCTGAAGATAAGAAGCAGTGAAGTAACTTTCTCTTTCAACAAAAGTAACATCAACAGTAACATAAACCTTTCTAGTAGGTGGATGATAGCATTTTTTGCCTTTTTGAGTAGAGGAATACCCAAGAAAAATTCACTTTACTACCCTAGGATCAAGCTTACCTCGATTTGGAGAATGAAGATGAACAAAGGCAACACACCCAAACACTCTTGGCTGAAGGTTAAGAGATAGGTTGAAATGTGGGAAAATTTTGTAAGGGTTTGAATAGGACTTTGGGATCCAAGGACTTTAGTGGGTAGTCTGTTCATCATAAATGTAGCTGTCAAGACAGCTTCCCCCAGTATTTTTTGGAACATTATTCTGAAATAAAAGGGCTCTGGTTATAGCAAGAATATGTCCATTCTTCCTTTCTAAAATTCCATTCTGCTGGGGAGTGTTTACACAGGATGATTCATGTAAAATACATTTTTCCAAGAGATAAGGAGACAAGATTTGATTAAAATAATCCTTGGCATTATCTGATCTAATTCTTTTAATCTCAGCTCCAAACTGGGTTTTTATCATGGTGTAAATTTTTTGAAAGGTAGATGCAACATCAGATTTCTGTTTTAACAAATAAATCCAAGTAACCCTAGTGTGATCATTTATAAAGGATACAAACCATCTTGCCCCAATTATGTTAGGAACAGAAGAAGGTCCCTATACATCACTATGAATAAGACTAAAAGGAATATTGGTTCTATTATTACTTGCTGGAAAAGAGGAACGTTTGTGTTTAGCAAGTTCACACACATCACAAAGTAATTCCTCAATATCTAAGGTTTTATATAAAGAAGGAAACATAGTCTTTAGAAGTTTAAAAGGTGGATGACCAAGGCGAAGATGCTGGAGCCAGATTTGGTCTTTATTGTTTGTAGAATTAGATAAAAAAAAAGATGAGGGTGGAGTGCTCAAGACTCTAACTTGTCCTCCAAGATTCTCAAGATAATAGAGTCTATTGATCTCCGTAGCACGCCCAATCATCTTCTTCATTTCCTGCTCCTCGAAAAAACAGTGTGTAGAATGAAACAAAACACTGCAATTAATATCCCTGACAAGTTTTGGTATTGAGATAAGGCTGGTAAATAATTTTGGAACATGTAGAAATTTTCTAAGCAAATTTTTTTTACTAATGAAAACATCTCCTTCACCAGCAAATGTTATCACGGTACCACCAGCAACTGTAATTTTCCTATTGCTAGGGGATGGTGTGTAATTAAGAAAGTTGAGAGAGAAATTGGTCATGTGATCAGTTGCTCCTGAGTCTATACATGACAGTATTCCAAGGCATTAGAGTTTCGAGAAGAGGAAGAGGATATACATGAGAAAACCAGATTACATGTGCCAGCAATTGATGCTTTTCCTAAGGACTCCAGTAGAGTCTTCAACTTCTCTACTTCCTCTTGATTGAACTCACCAGATTGTTCAGTGGATTCCTTGGCTACTTCTCTAGTTGCATAGGCTCGGCTCTGCCCCCTCGTTGATCCTTCCCTTTCTATGAAGTTTCTTTTTGTGGACTAAGGCTTCCCATGTAACTTCCAACACCTCTCTCTAGCGTGTCGAGGTTTTTTGCAATACGTACACCACATGGAATCTCGATTCACTACCTTTTTTGTTTCTAATTTTCTTTCAAAACTTTCTAGACGTGTTGGCTTTTCAGAAACTGTTTGAGTCATTAGAGCTGTGCTTTCTACTTGATTATTTCCAATCATCATTACTTCTCTTCTTCCTTCTTCAGCCCGAACATAAGCAATGGTTTCATTTAATGAGGGCAGATCTTCTTTCCCCAAAATTTGGATTCTCGCTGCATCAAATTCAATATTCAGTCCAGCAAGAAAATCGTAAATCCTTTCCTTTTCAACAAACCTTTTCGGAACTGCTACATCATCACTGCATTTCATCTGAATGCATTGATAATGATCCATCTCTTGCCAAAGATTTTGCAGCAGATTAGAGTATTCTGTGATTGATTCGCTTCCCTGTTTTGTGGTTGAAATCTTGCTCTTGATCTCATAAATCTGAGCAGCATCACGAACCTTTGAATAGGTTTGCTTTACAGATTCCCATATTTCATGGGCTGTGCTGAGAAACATACAAGTGTCACTAATCTCAGGCATCATTGAGTTCCACATCCAAGACATAACTAATGAGTCTTGTTCATCCCAAACTTCAAATTTAGGGTCTCCTTCTCTAGGGCCCTTACCAAGAAGATGACTGAGTTTTCCTTTTCCCTTTAGAAAGGTTTGAACCAATTGGGACCATTTAAGGTAATTCTTGCCATTAAGTCTATAGGCGACATGAATGTTTTGTA
Organism: Hibiscus trionum; assembly: GCA_030270665.1. NCBI lineage: Eukaryota > Viridiplantae > Streptophyta > Magnoliopsida > Malvales > Malvaceae > Hibiscus > Hibiscus trionum. Next base: position 68,619 of record BSYR01000008.1, read on the forward strand.
AGTCATTCATCTGACTAGAATGACTTCCTTCATTTATCATATCTCCTTGGGTAGTCGCAAAACTGCCATAATCAAATGTGTCAACCATACTTTTCTAAGGGAACGAAAAATCGAACAAAGACTGTCTAACAGAACAATTAAAACCTAAAGAAAAAGAGGCTCTGATACCATGTCAAAAGGCTGATCAAAACTGATCTTTTTTATTATATTTCGACTGTTAAATTGCTACTGATTTACAAACTAAATCTATAGACTTATGTCTTAGATAAAGAAGCTCCTAACTAGGAAAGAAACTAATTCTAGTAAAGAAATTCAATCCCTTATAAATAGGGATTCTAATAAATAACAAAATATTTACAGATCTTCTGAACTTTATGAAACAATCTCTGACACATGCCTATTGCGTGCTGTAATGTTATCTATAAATGCATCTCCAAAGTTATTGTCAATAGAATCAAGGGGTCCCTTCCTGAAGTGATATTTCTCAGTCAGACTGCTTTTATACCTAGACGAGACATCATTAATAATACTCTCATGGCACATGAACTTGTGCGTGGATATAATAGGGGCACACTTTCACCTAAATGCTCTTTGAAGTTGGACTTACAAAAATCTTTTGATTCACTAGAGTGGGGCTTTATTTTATCTGTGCTGGAAGCTCTAAATATGCCTACAATGATGGTTGGATGGATTAGAGAGTGCATCTCTACTCCTAAATTTTCTATTTCCCTCAATGGTGGACTAGTGAGCTTCTTCAACGGGGCAAAGGGTGTTCGACAGGGGGATCCCCTTCCCCCTATCTTTTTGTCATAAGTATGAATGTTCTTTCTCACTTGTTGGATAAAGTTGCAGAGCATGGTATTTTCTCCTACCATCCGAAGTGTCATAGGCTCCATCTTACAAACCTTTGCTTTGTGGATGACTTAGTGGTGTTCACTAAAGGTTCTTTTGATTCAGTTATGGGAGTGTGGCATATCATGAAACAATTTTATACCTTCTTTAGGTTTCAGATCAATCCATCCAAATATGAGATCTTCTCTTATGTCATGACAGTTTCTAACTTGCTGGCTATTCAGGAAGCCCTGGGAATTAAGCTTGGCAAGCTTTCTGTACGCTGTCTTGGCATTCCTTTAATTCTTAGAAGGCTTTCTATTGCAGAATGAGCTCCTCTATTGGAGAAGATCTCGGCTAAGCTTCAAACATGGAAAGCGAAGCAACTTTCTTATGTTGGATGATGACAGTTTATTCAGACTGTCGTTTACAGCATCCAACACTTTTGGAGCAGACAACTTACTTTACTTGATGATGTGATCAAGCAAGTGAACCAACTTTTTTCTAGGTTCTTTTGGAAGGGGAAGATAAGCCAATTAATAGTGCTGGAGTGACTTGGGAAAAGATATGCACCCCTAAATTTGATGGGGGGCTTGGTTTGCATGATTTGAAATCTTGGAATCAAGCATGTTCCTTGTTTCTAATCCGAAGGCTTCTTCTTAACGATGGATCTATTTGGATTTCTTGGATCCATGAATATGTACTTAGGGGTGTCTCCTTTTGGAAGCTTTCTTGTCCTCAATATTGTAGTTGGACTTGGAGGAATTTGATGCACACTAGGGACATGGCTACTTTTGTTCCTGACTTACTAAGTGCACCATTGAATTTAGTTTCAAATATATGGAAAGTTGTTCGGATCCAAGGTGAGAAAGTTCTGCGCGAAAGAATTGTTTGGCATCCTGGGCATGTGCCTAGGAGCTCCATGGTTGTATGGATGGCTGTTTTAGACAAGCTAAATAACCCCCAATCCACGCCCTTTGCAACCTAAACCTTCTTACAATCAAAACAATTATTATTGATTGGTGAGATATGATAAGTGCAATGGTGGGATCCATATGAGCCCAATGTGTTCCCCATTGTTGTTGTTGTCCATCATAATCTAATTATTAGATTTTTTTTCTAGTGGTTTACGTGTTTATATGCATTCCAAGTGTGCCATGTTCGAGTTTCCTTATATCCTTTATTCGTGACATCAACTATCATTTAAGATATATATTAGATGTTGTAATCCATATCCCAAATGGATGGTTGGCTCAGTGGTAAGAGTGCCTTACTATCCCCCAACAAAACATGAGTTTGAGTCCAGCTAAAGCCAAATTGTTTGGATTTGTTTTCCTTCTCCAATCAAGTAATGAAAACCAAATGTGTAATTATATAAATTTATGTTATTACATTACCTTCTATGTTAGGTTTTAACATTAGATGACTTGATTGATACCACTTAAATAGTTCATATCGCAATCACCCCATAATTAGTTGGTCATTTTAGTAGTTTACCCATTTAATAAATTTGGTTAGTATAAAATTAGTTTTGATAATTTGGTTAGTATTCACACTATTATATTATAATATTTTAATAAATTCTCCCAAACCTGAATATTAAATCCCACCCTTTCTCCACCTCTTCCATTTTCTCTGAGGCGGTTACAAATTTTTTAAGTTTCAAAGTTCATCTTTATTCTTTTCTTCTTTCGCCGGCGGCGGTCGTTGGCCGTTCTGCTGGTTATAATGTATATAAATAAGTTTCATCGTTGCCGATGAATTTTTTAGTTTCATGTTTTTTGTTTTCTTTTTACTTTGCCAGGTTTCTACCATATATGCTTCTTTGGCAGTTTTTTCGTCTACCTCTATGGAAGTTCTTTTGTCTGCTTGTATGGCAGTTCCTTTGTCTGCTTTTATGGCAGTTTCAGACTATCTTTTGATAGTTTAGAGTTTGGGTGACGAGTATCATCGAACTTTTTTGTCACCGAAGGAAGGCCGAACACTTCATGTTATGATTCCCTTCTTGTGGTTGTGCCGATATGCCAATAACAAGTAGCGAAAGAATTATGATGTCTTCAAAGAGCACCCAAGGCAAAGTAATAGCTTTCTGGATTTCATTTCAGAAGTTTCTTATGAAGGTGTTAGGTTTGATTTTTTTTAACGTCTTTCACACCGTTAGATTTTTCTGCATTGTTTATTTTGCATTGAACTTTCATTGTTTACGGTGTGATTCATTTGTAATTCTTTCACCATTGAATATAATCCAGTTTTAAAAAAATCCTACCCTTGTATAATAACATTGATATTTATTGTATATCATTGAAATGAGAAGATTTAGTGAATCTGATCAGATTTGATTCCCACACAAAATGTGGCATGCTAAATATTTAATCCTGTTGGATCTACTCTATTATTGATACGCGCAAACTAGATTTACTAAAGGATAACATATTCCATCGGTACGCTGGTTGATTCCATAGCAAAACAGATAGACCTTGGTAAAGATGGGCAACGGTGAGACTGCCAATGAGCTACTTGAAGCTCAAGCTCACGTTTGGAACCACATTTTCAGCTTCATAAACTCCACGTCCCTAAAATGTGCGGTTGATTTAGGCATTCCTGATATCATTCACAACCATCGCAAGCCCATGACTGTTACCGAGTTGGTTGCTGCACTACCGACGCTCAACCCTATCAAGGCACGCAACATCGACCAGCTCATGCGTATTTTAGTTCACTCCGGCTTCTTTGCACAACAAAAGCTTAGCCATGGCGTCCAAGAAGATGGTTATGTTCTTACCAGCGCTTCTCATCTGTTGCTCAAGGATAATCCCTTAAGCGTAACACCTTTTCTCAAAGCTATGCTGGATCCTATTTTAACAAAGCCTTGGGATTTTCTAGGCATTTGATTCCAAAACAATGATTCTACCCCATTTGAAACAGCTCACGGGAAGGCATTTTGGGACTATGCTGGTCATCATCCAAAGCTTAGTAACTTTTTTAATGAAGGCATGGCCAGCGATGCTCGATTGGTTAGTAGCGTTTTGATCGACAAGTGTAAGGGCTCATTTGAGGGATTGGATTCCCTGGTGGACGTTGGAGGGGGAACAGGAACACTGGCCAAGGCCATTGCTGATGCATTTCCGCACTTGGACTGCACTATCTTTGATCTTCCTCATGTTGTTGCCGGCCAACAAGACAGCGGGAACTTGAAATATGTTGGAGGCGATATGTTTAAGGATGTTCCGGTTGCAGATGCAGTTTTACTAAAGGTTTTTACTTTTTACTAATTTTTCTTCATCAATCATCTCTTTTTAACCCTTTTTAATCGTTTTAAATTGACACTAATGCATTTGATGAATGCATTCGAGCTGATTAAATAGTGGATATTGCACGATTGGAACGACGATGAATGCTTGAAGATTCTGAAGCGATGTAAAGAGGCGATTTCGAATCAAGAGAAAGTGGTGATGATAAAAAAGAAGGTGATGACAGTAGACATGGTAGTTATGGATAAGGAGAAAGTGAATGATGAAACCATGAAGTTGATGGAAACGCAGATGTTCTTCGATATGTTGATGATGGTGTTGCAGACTGGTAGAGAAAGGCGGGAAGAAGAATGGGCTAAGCTCTTCTTTGCTGCGGGTTTCAGTAACTATAAGATTACTACTATTTTAGGTTTGAGATCTCTCATTGAGGTTTACCCTTAGTAAGCAGGAGTTGTTTTTATTTAATTTTCCTTTGTCCACTTCTATTTATCAAATAATTATGGTATTGTTTGGAAAATCATCACTAATTGAATTTAGGTGTAATTTTATGTATTCTTCAAAAAGACAAAGATGTAATTGTATGGAATTACATAAGTCTTGCAGCACCCCAAAAGTGGGGTAATTTAATTGGAATTGAAATGAAGAAAATAAAAGAAAATTTTGATATAAAAAAGGTAAACTACATATTTAGCACTCCACCTATGTTCGTGTTTCTATTTTCGTACCCCAACTAATGTTTTTTGGCAAAATGATACCTAACGTTACGTATCGTTTCTATTATAGTGCCTCAACCATTGAAAATAAACGAAAATGATGATTTGGCTTGGTTAAATAACAATTTTAGTCTAAAAACGTATACAACCTATCAATTTAGTCCAAAATTCTAGCAATTTAAACATCATTTTAACTTTTTAGGTTAGAAGTGTAAATTTTTCAGTTTTTTCTTCCGGTCAAAATTGTTCATATTCTTTTGGGGTTTTAGAGTTTGAGGTTTAGCTTCGCCGACCAGTCAACCGTCGCAAGCTATTCGACCCACTCGAACCAAACACCCATGCGCCTCTTGACCTGCCACGACCTCGTCCGCCTTGGAAATCTTGCGACCCTGCTTAACATGGAAGGCTGTTCCAATAAGGAAAATGGTAGAAAATTAATGAGTAAATTTCATAGGGGTTAATCCTCTAGTACCGCAATGTCTTTTATTGTCGAGGAATTTCAAAAGTTTCTTGCAAGTTAATCATGTGCTTTGTTTATCACTTATCTAATAAGTTGGTCAAACCCCAGTTGATCAAGTAAACCCCAAACCCATGCTCAACTTCTCTCATCCCAATGTCTCAACCCAACAAACCCATCTCAATTGCGCTTCCTCTTAATAAACTGTGAATTCACCTCATTCGTCGCACCATTTTACTATTTATTAAGCTTCGATTGGTCCTCAACGTGCCTGGTTTCTAGTTTTGTAAACCCTAAATTCCAAAGAAGCTGTCAACACGAGGAAGAAGAAAAATGAGAGATTTACAGTTTTAATCTAAAAATTAAAATGATGTTTAAATTGATAGAATTTTGGATTAAATTTAAAGATTGTATAAGCTTTGAGGACTAAAATTTTTATTTGACCAAGCCACATCACCTTTTTTGTTTATTTTTAACAGTCGGGTACCAAAATAGAAACCATACGTAACGTTAGGTGTCATTTTGCCAAAAAAAATAGTTTGTGTACTAAAATAGAAACACAAGCATAGGTAGGGTAATAAATATATAGTTTACCCTAAAAAATTAGGAAAGAGATTTTAGCAGCCATATGGTTTTGAACTTATGACTCATGCTTGGTGAACCCAAGCCTTGAACATTCCACTTTTGGTTTTAGATTACACCAACTTTTATTTAAGCTAAGCCTTATGTTTATTCCAATAATTAATAAAATCTAAACCAAACTCATCAACTAGTAATTAATGCCCCATATTAGATCTGAAAATATCAGATTTCTCTAGAATACCAAGAGCCTCTCACCAATTTCCCCTCACCGTTCAATCTCTGTCACCGCTCCGTCGTGGTCATCACCGCCACCACCTTTTGAATCGTCGCCTCTTTCCGATCAAGCCCCCGTTCACCACTCGTCGGATCTCCACGCCGTCCGTTGTGGGGATTCGCCTGTAGGTTTGTCAGAATCCAAAGATTCTTCTTTCTGTTTTTCAGTGATTCCATCGCCGTCTATCATTCGTTCTCAATGCAATTGCTGCTATCGTCCTCTCTTGGTCGATCATCATTTCGTCGCCGTTTGAAAGTCACCGGAGTTACGAGCAAAACCCTCAGTTCCTCCCTTTTCGGCTGTTCTCTGTTGTTCCAAGGTCGTGGTAAGCCTCGACATCTAGTAAAATCAAGTTAACTCATAGTTTTCTGCATTTTAGAGTGTTTTCGGCCGATATAGGCCGCCCGCGCGTGGCTCTCACGTGCCTCCGAAGGCAATTTCCTATTAGAGTATGCCCAAAGACCAATCATAAGATGATTATAAATGTTATTTCTTTTTAACTTGTTTATTCATAAAGATGAATTGCCATTATTATTTTCAGTTACAATTGTGCGTGCGTAAATAAATTGAATTATAATAAAGTCCTTTGAATAATATGGTTATTCTTAAATGTCCTTAATCGAGTATTATTGTGGGTGTGGACAACAATAATGCATTAAGACTAATATGTAGTTGATTGATGACAAAGTTTTGTCATTGACATGGAGATGTCAAAATCAATACATAAGTATGTGTTAGAGAACGACATACTGGACTGACCCGCTATGAGAATGTTTCTTGGATTATTATGTGACAGTCACAACATTGCTCGTAGTTATAACTACATGTATGATCCTCAGATTTGAGATCATCATTATTTCAACATCGTGAGTGACATATTCTGATACAGTCAAACGTGTGTCGTAACTGACTACACTATAAAGACTGATATTGAATATGTCCAATCTTTTTAGCGGTATATGGTTGATCAAGATTGGATTTGTCCCTCCTACATAATAAGAGTAATATCGTAGACCACTTGATTGAGTGAGAATAGAAATGCATGACCATGCTCAAATAAGTTGATATGAGATATCATAGTTATTCGTTTATAATAGTCAACTCAAGATATCAAGAAATATTAGATTGACTTTACAAGTGTGACTATTCCATGGCCAGGCCCGGCTCATAGTAGGAGCAGGCTGAGCGCATGCTCAGGGCCCCCACTTTCACCGGGCCTCATAAAGTGGCATAAAATTTACTGTCTTTTGTTTTGCCTAAATTGTCTAAATTAAATGTGTTTGTTTTAGACCATTTGAAATTATATGGGGCCCACTTTGTTTAACTACTCCATCACTCATGCTCTTACTCTTTTTACTTTCTACTGCTTCTACCATTATATGGTAAAGAATCAATTCAAACAGTATAATATTAAACATGGAAAAATTTTAATTCAATTTCTCTTGAAAAAATAAATAAACGAAAATATAATTTATGCTTAAAAAATTTCAAATTTCAAAACATTTTATTTGTATTTAATCTCTATTAATTGAATATTAAAAAAATATTATGAATAATTGTCTCACACTAGAATTAGTAAAAAAAGGAAAAAGTTTAAACGTGTTATTACAATTAATTAATGAAATTTTAAATTAATAGTTAAAATAGATGAAATATATTTTTATTTTATAGAGACTTGTTTTTGAGTTTTCGCTCAGGGCCCGGAAAATATTCAAGACGGCCCTGTCCATGGCGTGTGTCCAATCTAGATATAAGAAAAAAAGGATGTAATACATGAAAAGAGTTAATCACGAAGAGGTTATGTCGAATCATGATTTCTTGTAACTTAGGTGACAATTACATATTGCTAGATGACACTCATTATTTGTAATATTAGAAATTGTCTAATATTTACTACTAACGTTACATGAACCTACAAGGTCACACCCATAGTTGAAATGAGCATATATTAAACGAATTAATACATGTATAAATTTGTTGTACACGAATTTAGTTAAATTAATATATATGTGATATATATATATATATATATATATAATTTAACTATTGGGTAAATATAAAAAGAAAAATAATTATTATAATTATGACTCTTTTAATATATAAACAATATAATTCGATTTAAATACATATATATTGAAATCCTAATTAAGTTGAATTGAGATTATATATTTAATATATATATATATATTAAAATATTAATTAATTTGAATTGAGATTATATATATATATATATATATATATATATATATATATATATATATATATTGGAATCCTAATTAATTTGAATGGAGATTATATATTTAATATATATATATATATATATATTGAAATCATAATTAAGTTGAATTGGGATTATATATATATATATATAGTAAAACCTCTATAAATTAATACTCTTGGGACCATGAAATTTTATTAATTTAGAGAGATATTAATATATCGATAAATTAATAATTTATTAATTAAAAGAAAATTTCTCAATTCAGCAAATATAACTTTGATAAAGTTATTGTGTCCAAATAAATTGTAAATTGTACATAATATTCTAATTAATTAAAAATAAGTAGATTCATGTATATGTTATTAAATATAGGGTAAACTACACAGTTGACCACCGAACTATGGGGTTGGTGTCAATATGACCACTATATTATTTTTCGTCGCAAATGCACCACACAACTATTTAAATGGTGCCACGTTAGCCACACGCCGTTAAAAAACGAAAAAGTTGACGGAACTGTTAAAAAAATTGATATAATTACACATTTGGTCCTCTATATTTATACAATATATCAGTTTAGTCCTAATTTTAATCTAATAAAATAAATTAATTATTCAATAAGATGATGACACGTGTCACCACCTGATTGGAGAAAGGAATAAAATCCCCCCTTACCAAGACTCAAACCCAGGACCTCTGGGTACACAAGCTGCATGCTTGCCACTGAACCAAGCACAATTTCGTGCTATGGTGTCATTAATATATGTATTTAATGATTGTTAATGCCCAGAAAAATTAAAGAGAAGAAAATGCAATTGCAAGGATTCGAACCAAGGACCTCATGGTCCAAAGCACATGTGCTTGCCACTGCACCAAATGTATGTCTTGTGATTTAAAGTACAACATTTAATATATGTCTTATATAGATTTTAATGCTTGAGAAAAGGAATGAAATGTGGTTTTAAGAAATTTGAATGTAATATTTTTATGATCCATAATAAAATCTAACCCAGTTAAATAAATCTAATAACTAAATTTAATATATTTTAAACTATAGTTAGTGCACGATTTAAAAAAAATAATATTATTTTCAATATAAATATCATTTTAAAATTTTTATATTTTAAACTAAATTTAATATATTTTTTAATTTTAGATTTATTTTTATAATTCCACGTATATAATCGTTGAATTGATTTGTTTTACTTAATTAATAATTTTAATATTTATTAAAAATTTAATTAAATTATTATATATAATTATCTTAAACTACTCCAAATTATATTAAATTCATTTACCGAATTCAAACTCACAAACACAATTTAATATTGTTAACTTTAATTTAGTTATTAGATTTATTTAATTGAGTTAGATTTTATTATGGATCATAAAAATATTACATTCGAATTTCTTAAAACCACATTTCATTCCTTTTCTCAAGCATTAAAATCTATATAAGACATATATTAAATGTTGTACTTTAAATCACAAGACATACATTTGGTGCAGTGGCAAGCACATGTGCTTTGGACCATGAGGTCCTTGGTTTGGATCCTTGCAATTGCATTTTCTTCTCTTTAATTTTTCTGGGCATTAACAATCATTAAATACATATATTAATGACACTATAGCACAAAAGTGTGCTTGGTTCAGTGGCAAGCATGCAGCTTGTGTACCCAGAGGTCCTGGGTTCGAGTCATGGTAAGGGGGGATTTTATTCCTTTCATTTTTCCTCCAATTGGGTGACACGTGTCACCACCTGATTGGAGGTGGGAAATTAATTAAATTAATTAAATAAAAATAATTAAAGACTTCCAATAAGGTGGTGACACGTGTCACCATCTTATTGAATAATTAATTTATTTTTTTAGATTAAAATTAGGACTAAATTGATATATTGTATAAATATAGAGGACCAAATGTGTAATTATACCAATTTTTTTAACAGTTCCGTCAACTTTTTCGTTTTTTTTAACGGCGTGTGGCTAACGTGGCACCATTTAAATAGTTGTGTGGTGCATTTGCGACAAAAAATAATATAGCGGTCATATTGACACCAACCCCATAGTTCGATGGTCAACTGTGTAGTTTACCCTTAAATATATTCATGTATCAAATTATTTACGAATTCATTGAAACTAATTGAAACTAATGCATGTACTTAATAGATACTTGAACTAGTCACGCGAAAGGAAGCATTGAATGCGGCAAAAATTCTTCACAACTTTTTATTGCAGTTGGAGACCTCAACGCCGGAACTTGTGGGTGTAATTAGAAAAGTTAGAGATGAAATTGAATTAGATTTGAATTTTAAAAAGAAACAGATTACAATAGATTCATATTTTAGCAAGTTACCAAAGTAGTAATTGTAATATTTATGAATTATTAATTTATAGTTTTGATGGGACCTTTATATTTATAAAGGGGATCTCCAAAAATTATTATATTATCGAATTTGATGATTTTTTACATTGGCCCAAGTCGGGACCGGAGAAATTTATTATTTAATTGAGTTTATTAATTTAAAGAGTATTAATTTATAGAGGTTTTACTATATATATATAAGTTGAATCCTAATATGAGTTGAATTAGGATTACAAAGGCTTATCAAGGCATGAGAAATCTAGTAGTCATAAATTCTTCTAAATAGTTTAGAGAGTTTTATATGCTCGTTTCAACTGGGTGAACTACGTAGAGGTCGGAGCATTATCGTTGCAGCTTAAGAATCGACATCGTGGAATCGTGATTGGATATCAATCTTCTCCAAAGTAAGAATTCCAGATTTTAAATAGGTAATTCTTCACCCTTATTCACATGGATTTGTTCCTCGTACATAGATCTCTAGTGGTGATCACCGGATATTTTTTTGCTGCGCCATGGGGTGTGCCGGCGTGACCCAACATTTCCGACCACCATGGTTGGTTCGCCCTTGAACTGAATCAATTCATTTCTAAACAGGCCTAGTCAAACTAAGCTTGACAATTCGAACCGACTTGCTTGCCCCATAACTGAACTGGCCCAATCTAAGCCCAATAACAATATAACCTGTTTGACTCGTACCCATATGTCCCGACCTAACTAAGTCAACTCGTCCGAGTCAACCTGGTTGACTTTGACCCGTTGACTCTAACCGTTGACTTTGATACAAAAAAGCCACCTTTTCGAAAATTTGTATTTTATGTTTTTCAACGTCTTAAGTCTATTTTTGAAGCATGTTTCATGAAATTTTAACCCTAAAGCCTCCGAAATTGACTTTAAACCTGAACATACATATGTATTAAGTTAATTTATTTAAGAGAAGTTATTGAAAAAGGACTTACATATGATATTATTTGTTTAAAGGTACTAGAGATTCTCCCGATCGTGCATCTACCCAGCCCAACTCCTCTTGATCCGTTCGACCACATGAACTCGTTGTAACTCGTATGTATTGATACGTTTTGAATTATCATAGAAGAGAATTTCTCCCGTATTGATTTAAGTTTCGTTGTGTCTTATGTTCTAGTACAACGTCGAAGCGTAACACGAGTGCTCAGTTGGCCATCTGACCAACCTGATCTTTTGAGGCATGTTCCTTGTGTGCTATATAAATGTTTTAAATGTTTTGTTTGAACTGATCATGTGCACATGAATGATATTTTTTTATTTTACAAAAACATTACATGTTCCCTGATTTTAAGCAAGATGATTTCATCTGTCTGATTTATGCCTAAATACTTGATTCGATAACGTTGCTCTCTGATTACTGTTTCACTGAAAATCCCCGAATTTGCTTTATATCTATTGTTACTACTGGTTACTACTGATCACAATTATTATTGTCTAAATTGTTTTACTGGGCTACTTGGGATAGAATATGAAGTCTATATAGGTTCAGCCCTGATCCAGCTGGTGATTCCTATTGTACTAGGTTCCTATGCTTCGGCTATGGTGATTCCTACTGTACCAGATTCCTATGCTTCGACTATGGTGATTCCTACTATATTAGGTTCCTACACTTCGAATAGGGTGATTCCTACTGGACCTAAGGCATCCCCTTAGGACGACGCCTACGCCCAATTGGCCTGGGTTAACACCTTTATAGATGCAGTTATGGGAAATGCATATTGGAGTTCGGTTAGAGGGTAAATAGGAATTTAAAATTAACCTTACTACTACTTAAATTATATGTTTCCTGATATAAAATTTTTACTGCATGTTTACATTGTATGTTTTAACTTGCACTATTGGAACACATTGAGCTCCATAGCCCACTCCTCGAATTTTCTTCATTTCAGATATTTTGAATAAGTTACCATGTACATGATATTCGGAGGATTGACACATTCAGTACTCTATACTAGATAAGCCAAAAAAGATTTTGAATGAATGTCAACTGACCTTCAGTTTAATAGAAGGGTTTTAACATCACCTAGCATTACAAACATGAGACCCCACAACTGTAACCATTGTTCCCAGATTTTCCAATTGACTGAACATTGGCAGAAGAGATGATTCACTGTTTCAAGGTCGCCTGAACATAAGGGGCATTCTAAGGATTGTTGCCTAAAGAACCCTCTCTTTGATAAATCGACTCGGGTAGGAATCTTACCATGAATCATTCTCCACACAAAAGCTTCCACTTGGAGGAGCAAGATTAGGCTAAACAAAATTCCACACTTCCTCCTTAAGCCTGCCATCAAAAGAGGTTAATTAACATAAGGCTTTCGCTGAATATAAACCATTTGAAGCCCTTGCCCATCTTAAACTGTCATAGCAAAATTGACCGGGTGACACCCTATTAATGGTCGATAGTAAGTCTTCCCAAGTATCCATTTCCCAATCGAATAAGCCCCTACGTAAATGAATCCTCCATTGCCAGCATCCGTTAACAAAGTCATCAAAATTTGCGATAAGGCCAGATTTTACAGTCTTGAAGGTGAAAATTCTAGGGAAAACCACTTTGAGGGGAGTAATCCCTACCCACACATCCTCCCAAAATTGTATATTTTTACCATCGCCTACAATCATGCGTATGTTTTGGGAGAACAGATCATCGACACTATATAGCGAGGAAATTATACTTCTCCACACCCAAGATTTGTTAGACGACTTTATATTTCGAGGTAGAAATGAACTAGAATTTTCATTATATTTTGCGCATATCACTCTTCTCCAAAGGTTGTTGCTTTTAGTGTCGCACCTCCATAACCATTTGTTAAGAAGAGCCCTATTTTTTTGAATTGAAATCCACTAGACCCAACCCTTTGCAGGTCTTGGGCAAGACTAGTGTTTCCTACCTAATCAAATGGATGGCCTTACAATTCAACAAACCCCATAAGAATCTAGCAACTAACCTAGAGATCGTTGTGTTGATAGTAGCAGGCATCGGAAATAAAGACATGAAGAAAATTGGTAAGCTAGATAAGAATGACTTTACCAATGTCACTTGTCCCCCAAATGACAGCATCTTGGACTTCCAACGGAATATTTTCTTTTAAAACTTCTCTACAATAGGAGCCCACAATTGAATCGAGTTTTTTTCCGCTCCCAAAGGGAGACCCAGATATTGGCAGGGGAAACTTTCGCTTTGACAGTTTAGAAAGCCAGCCCATTGTTCAAACTTTACCTCGTTTACATTGATTCCAATTAACTTTGACTTTTTCAGATTGAGTTTAAGACCTGCATCTATTTCAAAGCCTTTAAGACTTCGTACCACATTTTTAATCTAGGACTCCCCAGCCCCACAGAACAGAATCAAGTCGTCTACAAATTGAATATGAGAAATTTCAATTGTGTTGTAACTAATTTGAAAGCTGTTAAAGAATTCGTGAGAAGAAGCTTTTTATAACAACACACTTAAAGCTTCTACAGCAATGTTAAAAAGCATCGGGAAAGCAAACACCATTGCCTCAAACCACGCCCAATTGAAAACTGAGATGTTGGAGTTCCATTAACTAAACTTGAAATGTAAGTAAATGAAATACATGAATATATCCATTGACATCAAACCGACCCGAACCCCATCTTTTTCTTGATAGTGATCAAGAATCCCCAATCCACCGTGTCGTAAGCTTTACAAAAATCCAATTTAAATACTACACCTTCTAACCCCTTCCTCATGGTGTAATCGATAACTTCGTTTGCTATCAAGGAACAATCTAAGATTTGTTTACCTGGACAAAACGTGAACTGGTGTTCACCAGTAATCTCGTGTAAGACATCTCCTAATCGTAGCTCTAGCACTTTTGAGAGCAACTTATACACACAGCCCACCAAACAGATGGGCCTGAAATCCTCGATGGAGACTGGACTTTGATTTTTAGGAATAAGCACTATGAATGACTGGTTGAAAGATGCATCATGCACCTCCCCCTTGTAGAAATTGCTAAATAACACAACAATATCATCCTTTAAGACCGACTAGAATTTTTTTTAAAAGCCCATGTTGAATCCATTAGGTCACGAAGCTTTGGCTAAACCAATCATTGAAAGGGCAGCCCATATTTCCTCCTCTGAGAATGGCTTTTCAAGCCTCACACTAGCTTTCGAGCTTAGTTGATTGAACTCACAGTCGAAGGATTTAATCGGATTGGTGTTTGAAGTATTATAAATCTTCTTAAAATGCCCCTCAATAGTCTTTTTTTATCCCTACTGGATTGTCGAACACCACTTCCCCTACCTTAATACTTCCAATAAAGTTGGATCTTCTTCTCGTCGAGGCGACCAAGTGGAAGAATTAAGTGTTTCTATCGCCTGCAATACCCAATTTACACGTGACTTTTGGATCCACTCACGCTCTTCTCTTCTAATAAAATCCCATAATCTCCTTCTGGTAGAATTAAACTCCTCACGGAGGGACTGGTCATGATTACCATGTGACATTCTACCTTCTAATTCAGCACACTTATGATCCAACTCACGAAATGAATATGAGGAGTTCCCTGCCTTTTTCCAAACCCACTCTTTAGATACCAACTTACACATTTTTAGCATAGGACCAATTCCAATCCCATTAGATTTGTTGCATTCTTCATTCACTTTCTCAACATATGCCTTATCATCACTGAGATACTCTAACTATTTGAATGGTCTAGGTCCCCAAAAGGCTTCCATAATTGCCAAGCTTATCGGATTATGATCGGAGATGTTTTTAGGATGTATGATCTGGATTAAATTAGGCCAAACACTCAAGATATCCGAAGATATTAGAAATTTGTCCAACCGACTAAATGAAATGGATTCTCTAAAGTTTGACCAAATGAAAGGGCTAGTCCCCCCGATGCGGATAACGAAACAAAACGAGTGATTATTTTTTATTATATATTTCGTGTTTTTTAATAATTGAAATATTATATATATATATTGTGCCTTTTTTTACTAAAATATTTTTATTATTATATATTTTTAAAGCGATTTTCTCGTGCACACATACTATGCATTATTGGAGGAATTTTGATGCATGATAAATCCCGCAACAAACTGCATGTCATGTGGTTGTATCATCTAATTAATTTTGCGGAATCAAGAGCAAAATGTTGGGGAGCAGCGGTCTTAGGCTTTCTGTTCAAGGACCTTTATAGAACCGTCGACCCTGACAGACAAGCAATCAGAGGGTGTCTTTTGCTCCTTCAGTCTTGGGCTTGGTTTCGTATGCCATTTTTAAGCCCGCAGCCTAGACAGCCCACCCCTACATATTTCCACTTCTCCAAAGGTACTATTAAAATTATTTAATTGAATATATATTTTTTTAATAATTTCTTTAACGATTTTATTTCTTTTCTATTAATAACAGGTGGGCCGGTGCACTCACCCACCAGGGACTGCCAACTAATCAGCGAGACTACAAGCTTGTGATCGACAAGATGCGCCATGATATGGTAGTCCGAAAATTTATTTGTAGTTCTTAATATTATTTCTCCAATCAAATTTCATATAATTAACGTTCAAATAAATTTTTTCAGTTCGTGTGGACTCCGTACGCTAGTCTTGCGATTCGCCAGATTACTCCGCCAGACATTGTGCAGTTCTCTCACGTATGGTTGTTGCGAGTGCCACTTATCAACTACGAAATTGTCGAGTGGCATCCTATAGACCGGGTTTTGCGACAATTTGGGTACATCCAAGGGGTCCCGCATCTGCCGCCTAATTTGGATGAATTACATCGGTTGATACGGTAGGGGAAGACAGAAATTCATTGGGGCCATCATCACGCAGATTGGGTCCAACAATGGATGGACTAATATGCCAGTCGACCGCCCATCCTTGCACCCATTGTGGATTGGGCCATGTCCATCAATTTGGACTATTTTCAGTGGTACCTCCATAATGGGAAGCCACATATACTTACTCCGGAGGAGCACGAGCGAGAAATTGAAATGCCTTCCTAAAACCGCCCATGCCCTCAACGTCGACCCAGTTAGAGCCAGAGCCAGTCGAGGCAGCACGATCTGAGACCACGAACTCACACTGCAGGGGCATTATCTTCTGGAACAACGTTTCAGAATTTCACTGGTCCTTCCACGTTTCAGCAGATGAGGCCTCCACCCAAGTTCAACTTCTCAGATGCCTATCGTCCCTCCATGCCGATGAGTGGTTCTCCGGTGATCGATGTTCCATCGTTGGCATCATAGTTCGACTATAGCATTGTCCAGCATACGTTGTCGGGCAGCTTGTTCTCCACCCGCCCCAGGCCCAATAGGAGTCTACGTTTCGAGGACATCTTTGGAGCCGATGATGATGATGCTGATGATACTGTTGCTGCTGCTAATGATGATGATGAGAACGACCCTGGAGCACATGACATTCGAAGGAATCCGCCACGAGATCGTCCTGCACCCCACTGCGGAACGGGTGGACATAGACATCATTAGGGCCTTTTTCATATTTAATTATGTTTAATTATATTTATGAAAGACATAATTTTTTTATTTTGTAATTACGCAATTTTACTTTTCTTTAGTAATTTCTTTTTGGGTTAAATACTAGGATAGTCACTTATGTTTCTCCCCAGTACATAGTTGGTCATCGATTTTGAAAAACGACCAGTAAGATCACTTACGTTTTCGGGACGTAAACTTTTGGTCACTCAGCCGTTTGTTGTCGTTAAACATTGATGTCTTGCTGACCTGGCAGCAAAAAATAAGGGTAAACTATTGCAATGGCCACTAAAGTTTATCCCATGTACATTTCTGCTCCCCAATTTTAAAAAATAAACATTATGGTCACTACTGAAAATGTTTCTTTATAATTTCACCCTTGAATTTTTAAAAATTCATTTTTCAACCCTAAAACTTTACAATCAATTAGTACAATAATATTATAAAAGCTTAAATGAAAAATAGGTGCCCAAAGTATACCCTTTTTAATTTTATGTGCTCAAATTGCTCCTATTTAATAACTAAACTTTAAAATTGCTCATATTTTTTCACTATGGATTATTTTATTATTATTATAACAAGACATGTAATTTTTTTATTATTGTTAAATTAAAATAATTTAAAAATAAAATAAAACCATTTTTATTATTATTAAATTTAAATATTTTAAAAAATTATTACTTACTAAAATAATTTAGGTGTCTAAAGTATTTTTTTGTAAAAATAGGTGCCCAAAGTTTCGATAGTTACAATTTTAGGTGCCCGACTGTTAAATGGGTGTTAAAAATTGTCAACCAATCGATGTTTAACACATGGCATTAATTTTATTTTATTTTTAAAATATTTAATGGAAAATACTCAGATTTTTCAAATTTTTATAAAATTTCAAAATTTTACAAGCTTCACAAAACAATCCCTAAAAATTCTCAAACTTCTGCCGCCGCTTTCGCCGCCGGTCGCCATCGCTGACCACACCCACTTGTTGTCGAACCAAAGCGACCATTTCCCCTAACACCTCGTCATCGGAAACGCCCAACGACGTGCAGCCGAACGTCAAACACGAACGTCGATTTCGTGTTCAACGTTTGGCTGCACGCCGTCGGGCGTTTTCGGCGATGCCGTGTTAGGGGAAATCGTCGCCTTGGTCGAAGACCAAGTGGGTGTGGTCAGCGACAGTGGCCGGTGGCAGAAGCGGCGGCAATCGACGACGGAAGTTTGGGAATTTTTAGGGATTTATGGACTGTTTTGTGAAGCTTGTAAAATTTTGAGATTTTATAAAAAAATTGAAAAATCTGAGTATTTTCCATTAAAAAAACTTTTAAAAATAAATTTAATGTCACGTGTCAAGCACCGATTGGTTGACAATTTTTTAACATTCATTTAACAGCCGAAAACCTAAAATTGTAACTATGAAAACTTTGGGCATCTATATTAAAAAAACTTTAGACACCTAAATTATTTTAAGAAGTAATATTTTTAAAATATTTTAAATTTAATAATAATAATAATGATTTCATTTTTAAATTATTTTTAATTTAACAATATTAAAAATGGCATGTCATGTTATAATAATAATAATAATAATAATAATAATAATAATAATAATAATAATAAATAAATAAATAAATAAATAAATAATTTAGAGTGAAAATATAAGAGCAATTTGAAAGTTTAGTTATTAAATAGGAGCAATTTGGGCACCTAAAATTTAAAAAGAGTATACTTTGGGCACCTATTTTTTATTTAAACCTTTATAATATTATTGTACTAATTGATTGTAAAGTTTTAGGGTTGAAAAATGAATTTTTAAAAATTCAATGGTGAAATTATAAAGAAACTTTTTCAGTAGTGACCATAATGTTTATTTTTTAAAATTCGGGAGCAGAAATGTAAATGGGATAAACTTTAGTGACCATTGCAGTAGTTTACCCTTATTTTTTCGCTGCCAGGTCAGCAAGGCGTCAATATTTAACGGCAACAAACGATTGAGTGACCAAAAGTTTACGCCCCGAAAACGTAAGTGACCTTACTGGTCCTTTTTCAAAATCGGTGACTAACTCTGTACTGAGAGAAAACATAAGTGATTATTCCAGTAGTTAACCCTTTCTTTTTTATACTTTTTCTAATTTTTATTTAATTTCGTTTTTTAATTTCTGTTATTCGGTTAAAAGCAAATCCAATAAAAAAAACAAACTAGGATACATTTTTCTAAGTGAATTTAGGTCGGTTTAGAATGGACGAAAATTGCCCATATTGGTGCCATATGAAAGAGAATTTCCAGTACTACGAACCCAAACTGAATGTTTATAAAAAATATTCGATTAATAAGCCCGAAATAATGCTCGAACATGCTTATCGAAGCTTGTTCTTCCACCCAGATTTGCAAAGAACCCGCTTTCTGCAGAAAGCGAGTTCCTCGCGATAAATTCATCAGCCTCTTGAAATTCTCGGGGAACTCGCGTTTGGCAGAACACTGGTTTCTGTAAAGTTCGTTATTCTGAAAAGTTGCCACGTATGCGGAACTCGCTTTCTGCGTAGCGCGAGTTCGTGTCTCACGACCTCCGAAACACAAGTTCTTCATACGTGACAGATTTGAGAGTATTTTTTAAATAATAGTATGCGAGGCCCATTTTTCAAGATAATTATTTAAAATGGGTTTTTGGTTTAAAATAACCTCTTATATCGGTCTTTGGATGTGTCACAGTCCGTGAGTGTCCTTTGCTCATGTCAGTGCTGCCAGTCCAGTGATATTTTGAATTCTTAATCATGGTGTTAGCTTAGCTCTATTATTGATACGTGACAAAAACAATTATTTAAGGAGCGTGGCATTGCAACAGTTATTGCTGAAAGGAAAGGTATATACTCAACTTTTGTGCTTCCGAGGCTATTATTGATACTTGACGAAAATAAATTATTCAAGGAGCTGTCATGGCAACAGTTAGGATTGAATATTGAGTCCAATCAATAAATCTTAAGTTAGTCGAATTATCTGGTCTTAGTTTATCATTTAATTTTTTTTATTTTTTATTTGAATCGAGTTTATAAAATTTAAAATAAATAAAAAATAATTTTTCGAATCAAATCAAATTTTGAACACCCAAACTACAACTTGTTTCGTGAATAAATTAATTAATTCTTTCATGAATAAATTAAATGCTAATTATTTCATCCACTGGATCTACATGACTATGTTATTTTAAGGGTAAATTATTCTATTGATCACTGTATTATGGAGTAGATCTATTATGGTCATTAAATAAATAAATTATCAATTAAGTAGAGGCGGATCACCCCTAGAGCCTAGGGGAGCCTTGGCACCCCAAAGTTTGGGGAAATTCAATTTATACTCCTTAAATGTTTTGAAAATGTTAATTAGACCCTTTCACATTTGTATTTTTATCCCTTAAATATTTTTATTTAAGTCCCCTAAATTGTTAAAAATTTCATTAAGACTGCCAAGTTTTTTGAAAATTTTAATCAAACCCTCAATTTTTTTTCATAAAATTCTCATTAAATCTTCAAAATTTTCAAAAAATTTGACCCAAACTATCACTCCAAGATCCGCCCCTGCAATTAAATAACTAAACTTTCATTTTGGATTCAATCAAGCCACATGTTATTAAATTAGCAACAACGAAACAAACAAAGTAATTTTAAAATTTGTATAATAGTATATTTAATCCTTCATATTTATATATTCAACCATTATAGGTATAATTCTAAAGTAGTAAAAATATTTGTCAATCAATACTTTCCTTCTCCGATTCTCCTTCTCTAACTCATTCTCCGTCCCCTATTTGCTATATCGGATCCATACCAATCTCTAGTTCGTTAAAGATCTATAAATATGAGTGGTATCAAAATGATTCGTTGTAGGATCCTATAACCCATGATGGTATGAATATGATTATGGTCGCAGACTTTCAGATAGTTCATTCAAGCTCGTTTAGGCAAAGAGTTGCGGTCTGTCAAAGTGATGGAGATGGAGAAAGAGAGAAAAGGGGTTTGGTTCACCTTTGTATGTAGGGTTCAGTTTGAGGGAAGTTGATAGCCCCCTCATATATATTGGATAGATTTGATGATGATGTCAAGTCTACACCTCTTAGGATACGATGGATAAGGAAAAGTAGTCCTGCTTGTCAGACGATAGGGTTAGATGGTGGGTCAATGGAGTTGACAAATTATAAAACCTAATTTAATTTTGATATAACAAAGTGTCTAAGGACCATTTTGTAAAAGTAAATAAAATTTTAAGTATTTCAAAGTCTCACAAATTGACAAGCAAATTTGAACCAAAACTATTTCTAAGTCAAATAAATTGTTCAAATTTTTTTTCTAAGTGTTACAGCCCAAAACCAACTTGTACGCTAAGGCGTATCGATACGCTATAGCCGTATCGATACGGTTTTTAGGTTCTGAAATTTTAATCGACAAAAGCGTACCGATACAGTTACACCCATATCAATACGATATTTTATTTGGGCTTAACTTTGAGGCATAACGTACCGATACGGTAGTCCCGGTATCAATACGGTTTGATCTGATTCGATAAATTTTTGCATTTAAAGTTTTTGACTGTTGCTTGTCAGTTATGATTTCAGCAAATTTCAAACAGTCGTTAGACCGTATCGATACGCCCATATAGCGTATCGATACACTTTTTGCTCAAGGTTTCCTCAGGATTGCAGTGAGCAAAATTTGTATCGATACGGTCTTATAGTATCGATGCGCCCTTTTTTACACTATACTCATACCGATACGCCCTCTTAAATGTGCACAATGGCTCTTTTTGTTTTGAGACATGTATCGATACCCCTATTCGAGTACCGATACGGTAGGTTGCAAAAGTGCATTTATTGCAGGAAAAATGAAGCCCAACGACTCCATTGATGATCTCAACCACCAGAACAGCTAGATATCAATGCAAGGGTATATAAACAAGCCTCCAAAGCCTCAACAACAACTATTGAACAAATTTGCAACAATCCAAGAACATATCCAAACCCTAGAGCTCATAAAGTCAAATTCTTGTACCCCCAATTGTGTAATCTTCCTTTGTATTATCTTATTTCAAGTTTGGGGAGTGTTTAAGTGTAATTGGGTAATCTATCAACCTTGTGAGAGGCATTTTTCAGATTGTCAATCTTCTTTGTATTTGAGAGAGTCTTTTGGGTCAATCTTTGGGTAGTAAGATTGACCGATTGTAAAGGTTACCTCCTTAGCCTAGAAAAGGGGAAGAACATCTAGCGGAGATTGTTGAAAATCCTTAGTGTGAGCTAAGGTAGTGGATGTAGAGCTTGTTAGAAGCTTGAACCACTATAATTTGCCTTGTTCTTCATTTTTCAATTTCCAATTTGCTCCCTCCAAATTTAAAAAGTCAATTCACCCCCTCTTGGCCAAATCACATTCATTTGATCCACTCAACAATTTGTATCAATTCTTACCTCTTTGAAGGCTTCACATCCACAAGAGGATATCCTAAGAGAGTGTTGATCAACATCTAATCTAAGCCATGGCATCTACCTCTGGGCCTAGCATGTACGAGTCACAATCCATCACTAAACCACCATTCTTCAATAAGGATAACTATCCCTTTTGGAAGAATCGGATGAGGCTCTTCATCAAATCCAACGATTATGTCCTTTGGGAAGTAGTGGAAGACGGACCGAAATTCTTATGAAAAGAGATGATGAAGGAAGACTTGTTCTGAAGACCAATGTGGAGATGACCGATGAAGATCAGAGAAAACTCCAAGTAAACGACAAGGCTCTACATATGTTGTTTTGTGCACTTGGACCCGACATGTATGTCAAAATGTCATCATGCACAAGTGCAAAGGAGGTGTGGGACAAGTTAGAGACCACATATGAAGGCACCAACAACGTGAAGGAGACCAAGATTGAGATCCTTAACTTATATTATGAGAACTTCAAGATGGAGCCGGATGAGAACGTCTCCAAGATGTTTGATCGGTTCTCAGTTATAGTAAATGTTCTTAAGGGCTTCGGTGAAATCATTCCCGAAGATAAACTTGTCTGGAAGCTACTCTACTCTCTTCCCGAATCATGGAATGAGAAGAGAACCGCAATCATCGAGGCTAAGAACTTGAGGACTTTGAAGCTCGATGAGTTGGTAGGATCTCTCCTTACTCATGAGATCATGAAGCAAGGAAAGGAAGAAGAAAAGAAAAGAGAAGAAAGAAGAGTGGAGAAGAAGAAAAAAAGGATTGTTCTCAAAGTCTCACTACTACAAGAGGAGAGCAATTCAAGTGAAGAAGATGAATTTGATGAATTGTCTATGATAGCAAAAAGATTCTCTTGGTTTATGAAGTCCAATCGGGGAAGAAATTTCCAAAGAAGAAGAGACTTCAAGAACAAAAGCAAAGAAGAAGAAAAGAATCAACTCATTTGTTATGAGTGCAAGAAACTTGGCCACATTCGATCAGATTGCCCTCAACTCAAGAAGACGGGGTTCAATAAGAAGAAGAAGCAAAAGGCCCATGTTTCTACTTGGAGCGATGAGGAATCATCATCCGATGGATAGGAGCACGAAGTAGCAAATATTTGCCTCATGGCCATTGATAACGATCCTAAGGTAAACCTCAACTCATCTAGCTTTAATTTTACATTGGATGAGCTTCAAGAAGCTTATGATGAGCTACAAGAGGTTTTTGAAGAATTGGTTGAAAAATATAAAGAATCGATTTTGAAAAACAAAAAGTTGATTTCCGATTTAAAAGCCCCAAAAGATTCTTTATCCAAAACCAATTCGGAACTTGAAAAGAAGATTTAAAATATTTTCAAGATGAAAATGTTGATTTAAACAATCTTCTCTCCAAAGTTCATGATGACCACCACAAGGTGGTGAATGAGCTTAAAGCTTCTCTAAACGTAGTTGGGAAATCAAGTTTTGAAGAAGAAAGTTCTTCAAAACCCAACTATGTGAAGAGGAACTTTAATGGCTACAAACAAAGAGGCTCTCGAAAGCATCCTAAAGCTAAAAGGATTAGAAGTGTATGGGTTCCTAAGGAACTTATAGTCTCTAATAATATACATGCTATTTCTTCTTGGATTCCTAAGGGAACCAAGTATTTGGGAGCTAACTCACATAGACCCAAGATGGTTTGGGTACCAAAAATTAAGAACTAATCTTTGTTTGTGGGGGAGCATTGCTAAAAGGCCAAAGCTTCAAGTCAAAACACTTGGTACCTTGATAGTGGATGCTTAAGACATATGACCGGCGACAAGAGTAGATTCACGGAACTCAAGCCAAAGAGTGGTGGAGTAGTAACATTTGGTGACAACTCCAAAGGCCACATTGAGGGTATTGGCTCTATTGGTAATCTCTCATCTATTCTCATTGAAGATGTCTTGTTTGTCAATGGTCTTAAGCATAACTTGTTGATCATTAGTCAATTGTGCGATAAAGGGTTTAATGTTCATTTTGATGTTAATGAATGTAAAATTGTGAACATTAAAACAAATGAAATAATGCTCACTGGTCATCGCATAGGTAATATTTACATGGTGCATCTAGATGACATACATACATCCCATGCATGTTTGGTTTCTAGTGATGAAAATGATGCATAGTTGCGGCATAGGAAACTAGGACATGCTAGCATAAATGTTTTAGGGAAATTAGTTTCCCAAAATCTAGTTAGAGGTTTACCTAAGCTAAAATTCTCATTAGACAAAATTTGTGATACTTGTGCTAAGGGTAAACAAAAACGTACCTCATTTAAATCCATTAATGATGTTTCAACAATTGATCTATATGGATCTTTTTGGGCCTATTAGGACAACTAGCTTGGGTGGAAAATCATATTGTTATGTTTTAGTTGATGATTTCTCTAGATACAATTGGGTTCTCTTTTTAAGTACAAAAGATGAGGTTTTAGAAAAATTCATCACATTTTCAAAAGTTACTCAAAATGACCTTGGTCAAAACATAACTCATATTAGAAATGACCATGGAACGAAATTTCAAAATCTAGGTTTTGAAGATTTTTGTAACTCTAATGGTATTGGCCACATTTTTCCGCACCTCGCACTCCTCAACAAAATGGTGTAGTTGAGAGCAAAAACCGTACTTTAGAAGAAATGGCTAGAACCATGCTTTGTGAAAACAATTTACATAAGTATTTTTGGGCGGAAGCCACAAACACCGCTTGTTATATCATAAATCATGTAATGATTATGTCGATTTAAAAGAAAACTTATTATGAGATTTTGAAGTCAAAGAAGCCTAACATTAGCTATTTTTATCATTTTGGATGCAAGTGTTTTGTTTTAAACAATGGAAAAGATCATTTAGGTAAATTTGATGCAAAAAGTGATGAAGCAATTTTTCTTGGTTACTCTTTAAATTCTAAAGCTTATAAGTTTTTAACAAAAGAACCTTAGTTGTAGAAAAGTCTATACATGTGGTTTTCGATGATAACCTCCTTCCGAGGAAGGATTCTTGTGATGATGATGATGTAGGAATCATTGAAGTCATTGATGGTGGGCAATCATCAAAGGTGGATGAGGTTCCAACCAAGGAAGAAACACAAGATCCTCCCATTGAAGCTTTAAAGGATATGGCAATTGAGGAAAAGGAAGTGAGCTACCCAAGGGAACTCAACTATGTTAAGATTGGTGAGATTTTGGGTGATCCATCCTAGGGGGTAACTACTCGAACCTCTCTTAGATTAATGAACCATGTTGCATTCATTTCATGCACCGAGCCTAAAAATATCCAAGAAGCATTTAAAGATGACTTTTGGATATTGGCCATGCAAGAAGAACTTAATCAATTTGAGAGGAGTAAATTATGGACATTAGTTGATAGGCCTAGTAATAAATCTAATATAGGAACTAAATGGGTTTTTAGAAACAAACTAGATGAGAGTGGTAACATAGTAAGAAATAAGGCTAGACTTGTAGCTCAAGGTTACACTCAAGAAGAGGGAATTGATTTTGATGAAACTTATGCACCCATAGCTAGAATGGAAGCAATTAGGATGCATCTTGCTGATAAGTGCCCAAAAGTCCTATGTTTTCACCCTTTTTACATGGAAAATATTGCTTAACCTACACCCATTTGAGTGGCATTGTGACCTTATATGCATTGATTACACTGGTTTTACCTTTGATCCTGATATTTGGTGTATTTAATGAAAAGGGTACTGTTTTAATGCATGTTTGGTGCTTGTGCAGATTTACTCACTGTCGGGGCAAGTGATGCCGAGCGAGTAATGAAGAAAAGAGAAGATGGTGCAGAACGAGCTCGTGACAGGCCCAGATCAAGCTAAGCCAAATATGACAACTTTTACTGAAGGAAGCTGAATTATTAAGATGAAGCCTTACGGAGTAAATCTAGAGCCAGACCACTGCTGAGGTAGCAGATATCCTCTACCGAGGCAGTGCATAGATCAACCTGCCGGCGGGTAAAGTATACAAAGTGGTAGCCAATTTGTAGAGCATAAAACGTTGAACTTTTCTACACACTTTGCATGGCAACCAGAGCACAAGAAGATGGTGGAAACATAGAAGAAAGGTTAAAGATGGAATTTGGCCAAAGTGGATAAATGCATTAAAATTAAAGAGATTTACCTCTTTAATGAAGACAAGTCCAAGTCTAACTTAACTTCCTATCCAAGAAGGAATTTGCCCTACTCCTTTTCCTATTTAAATAAGGCTTTCCGCACACATGAGAGGGGGTCGAGTATTGAGAGCTTGAGATTAAGTTTAGTTGTGT
The DNA here is from genome assembly GCA_030270665.1 of Hibiscus trionum. Lineage (NCBI taxonomy): Eukaryota > Viridiplantae > Streptophyta > Magnoliopsida > Malvales > Malvaceae > Hibiscus > Hibiscus trionum. The sequence continues at coordinate 95,547 of BSYR01000008.1, forward strand.
GATATTCATGTTCATCATGTTCTAAATTCTCTTAGGGTTAGAAATATTGTTGAGTTGATCACACAATTGCAAATGGCCAACAGAGGGGTGAATTGGCGATAAAAATTTTGGTAGGTGAAAATATGGAAAAATTAAAAAGTGACACAAGGCAATTAAAGTGGTTCAAGTTCTCCAAACGAACTCTACATCCACTACCTTAGTTCCCACTAAGCATTTTCGACCAATTCACTACTTGAATTCTTCCCCTTTTCTTGGATGAGGAGGGAACCTTACAAATTGATTAAGCTTTCTACCCAAAGCTTAATCCACTCACTTTTACAAAGAAAAGTATTTGGTAAACTCTAAAAGTTCCTCTCAAAGGATTATTGTTTACCCAATTACAATTTCACACTCCCCAAACTCACAATAAAAGATTACAATGAGAATACAAGATTTGGGTACAACAATTTGACTCTAAAGGTACAAAGTTTGGATTTGAGTGCTTTGATGTTTCTTGTAGGTTCAATAGTTGTTGCTAGTTCAATTGAGACTTGTTTTTATATACTTGCATTGAATTCTAGCCATTTGGGTAGTTGAGATCATCAATAGAGCCGTTGGGATGAAATTTCCCGTAATAAATGCAGCTCAGCTGCCTACCGTATCGGTACGACTCGGGGGCGTATCGGTACATGTCTCAAAGACGAAAGAGCCGTTGTAACTGAAAACAACGTGTATCGATACGCTTAGAGGGCGTATCGATACGGTTTTTAAGGGGCGTATCGATACGGAAGGGCGTATCGATACAGAATTTGCTCACTCGAATCCCAACTTTGGTTTTGATAAAAGCGTATCGGTACGGATACTTAGCGTATCGGTACGGTATAATGGTCATTTAAATTTTGGGATACCAACTAACTGACAAGCCAACGATAAAAAATTAAATGCAAAGATAAGCAAATCGTATCGATACGGTTGCAATACGTATCGATACGATATCATTTAAAGTGCTGCCCAGATGAATATCGTATCGATACGGGGTAATACTGTATCAGTACGCTATGGTCTATTAAAATTCTAGTGACTAAAAACCGTATCGATACGCCTGGGCATTTTAGTGAAGTTTGGCTTGAAAATGCATAGAAAATCTTAAAAGATTTTTATCATTTAAGAAATATTTGTCTTGAGATATAGTTTGGTTCAAAAAGACTTGTCAATAGTGAGACTTTGAAGAGCACTTAAAAATTTATTGTTTTGCAAATTAGTCCATAAGTCTAGGTGTTATATCAAAATCAATTTTAGTTTCACAATCTCCCCCTTTTTGATATAACAAAACCACATGTAAATTTTTAAGTTTTTGAAACTTTTGAAAAACTTTCTCCCCCTTAATTTAAGATGGATTTTCAAAATCAATTTTAAGTTTTCAAAAAAAAAATTGGCTCTATAATCCTTCTCCCCCTTTTTGTTAGATCAAACATAAGCACAGGGATAAGAGCAACAATAATATGGTAAACTTCAAAGCAAACTTCAAATTAAAAGCAACATAATAGTCCAAAATTAGATCCTAAAACATAAATAAAAGGCATAAAGTACTAAACATAGGTGCAAAAGCTAAAGAAACTAAATGACATGAGATGATATGCAAAAAGCTACTTGTCCCCGTCATCATCAACTTCTTCGTCCTCTTCATCCTCATCGTCTCGAGTAGGTTGATTCCTCCTATTTTGGTTAAGCCAAACACCATAGAAGGCGGTGAGAGAGACATCCATAGAGTTTTTTTGAATAGCGATGGCTTTCATTTGATCCTCCAACGATGTGAAACGAGTGTCAAAGCCCTTGACTTGATCTTCCAAAGAAGTGAACCGAGTGTTAATGGCGGCAAACCCGGCTTCCATGTTTGTGAACTTCTCATTGAGGAATGTCATTAGGTTGTCCATGGAGGAAGATGCAATCGGAGCTCGTTGAGAGCTTGAAGGAGCATGTGGAGCATCTTGTTGAGGAGCATGAGGGACACAAACCCGTTCATTGTTAACATAGGAGAAATGAGCACGAGATAAGGAACGCTCATTGATAGGTTGGCCAAGGGGTTCAGGAAAATCATGTGAACAATCAATTTCAAGGGAATGGAATAGGAAACTCAACATCGTAGAATAGTAAAAGGATTTGACTTGGTCGGTGTGACGGTGTTGAATGAGATAGACAAGGTCGGCAAACATAAATTGACAAAGGTTTGGACGTTGACTCTCCCTAAAGCACCTAAGCCAAAAATCACCAACTTGACGAATTGTGGAAAATTTCCCTCCCGGTGGACGCAAAAACCAAGTAATGATAAGATGAAGGACACGGTCCTGAGCATTTAAGACTTTGACGGAACCTAAGGGACCTTGACCTAAGGACTTTTCATCATCAATTCCTATGTTTTCAAAACTAAAAGCCTTGCAAAGAACATCTTGATCAATTTTAATGGTTTTGCCCATTATATAAGACTCGATTGCAATGACATGTTCTCTAGCCTCATCATGAATACATATAGCATTTGAAAAGAAGATGATGACCAAGTTCCTATAGAGAATGGGAGGAAGATTTAAAAAGTTGATAAATTTTCATTGCCTAATCAAAGGGAGGTATTGAAATTTAAAACGGGCAGAGTTTAAAACCGGTAGAGACACAACACGTTCTTCCCTAAGAGTGAAACCTTGAAAGAGTTTGTAACGAGACATATCCGAAGGGTTAGGAAAACTACATTGGAGAATATAAGGGAGATTTGGTTTAGGGTTACCCTCTTCATCATCAATAGGATCGGAAGTGGCAAGGTGATGTCTAGCTCTCTTTTTCAGTGCCATAATTCTGAAAACACATTAAAACGATTCGAATATGTATGCAATTAACATCTTATCCAAACCAATAAATTCTAACAGTCAATGAAATTTTAAAAGACAATTTTATTATTAAAAAATATATATACATATGCTAGAAAGGATTTGTAAAAAATTGGAAAACAAATTAAAAAAATACGATGAGAAAATATATTCGAATAAAATATTTTTGATTTTGAAAAATTTTGGTAAAAAGTTTGAAACCCATGTTCTAAAAATATGTTTTGTACAAAAACTAAGTTGAAACAATTATAAAAAAACAAACGAAAATAAAAAAATAAAAGAGAAAAGGTTTATACCTTGAATTGTTAGATTGGATGAATGTGTTGATGTGAATGCACTTAGATTGTTGACAAAGCTTAGCTTTGATGTGGAGATCAAAAACCCTCAACGAATTTTTAAGTTTGATGGAAAAAATTAAAGGATTGAGAGGGTTTTTATAGAGAGGTGAGGCTAGGGTTTGTAGAGAAAAAGAGGGGTTTTTAATTTTTGAAGTATTTTGTAAAAGCAACCCTACATAAACTCTCCGTCGAGACCGTATCGGTACGCTTGTAGAGCGTTTTGATACGTGTTTACTCTAATTTTTAATTCGACGTTATTACCGTATCGATACGCGAGACTGTATCGGTACGTTTTGACCTGGATTACTTCCCTTGAGTTATCCGTATCGATACACGGGGTCGTATCGATATGCATTTAGCTTTTAAGATTTCCCTTTGATGAACCCAAATCGATACGCGTCGGCAGTATCGATATGCCTTTACCAGATGAGGCATTTTTTTACAGTTTTAAGATAAAAAAAATCCAACTTCAAACGTTCCTAAATGCATGTAAATGACATAAGAACAAGTTTCAATGGCTATAATTAATGCATTCACCCCCTAGCAACATGCATAGAAGCAAAAAGAAACAATTTAACATAAGCATGTATATCAATCAATTTCAAGTAAATTTTGACCATTTGGGACCTAAAAAGGGTCAAGAAAGTCTAGTTAAACCGAACTCTCTCCTAAGGGTCCAAAAACGCTCTTTATCTAAAGGCTTTGTGAATATACCCGCTAATTGGTTCAAGGTATTAACATACTCTAGTTATTTTGAGTGCTGATCATTGGTTGTGTTGTTTTGCCATTTTCGTTGTCTTTTTCGACGAGTCTGGGCCGCCGCCATTCGTCCATCTGTGTCGTGCCGCCGTTGAGTTCGCCCCGTCGTCGTTCTTTCTTCATGTTGTGCCGCGCCGTTAAGGGTTCTTTGAACCCTAGATTTGATTGCAGCATTCAGACGTTGGGTTGGTTGTGTTGTGTTTGGGTTGAGCCCAAAATGGAAACCCTTGAGCCATATCAGATGAAGGGGGTTAAGTTTGGGCTTTGTGTTATGGTTGGGCTCAAATCTGGAGACCATATGAGTATTACCTGTTGTGGAGCTGTTTTGGGAGGCCATGTGTAATTTTTATGTTAAGTTTTGAACCGAGTGAGCCCAACATATGTGTGTGTGTGAACCTGCCGAGTCATCTATCTTAGTGAACATTGCACCGGACCGGACCCAATGACCTACTCGGACCATTGACTCGATCTAGTTTTGACCTTGACTTAGATAATTGACTGAAAGTTGACCGAGTTTGACCGAACCATGGACTTTGGCAAGTTTGACCTTTGACTCGTTTGACTATAATTGACGTTTGACCAGAGTTGACCGTTGACTTTGACCAGTTTGACTTGTTAACTTTGACTGTTGACTAAGAGTTGACTTTTTTGGACAACCTTCATCTTGACCTTTTCTGACATTTTGAGTCTGAATCCGCTGGCCGTTTTGTCAAATTCAAACCCAAAAAGCGTTGTTTTGCAAATTTTAATCAATTATAGCATAATTTTGGTAAGTTTTGGATTTCAGAATCTAATTCGAAATATTCTTGTGTTCAGGTATCGGCACTAAGGCTGACGAGTTACCTCATCCTGTTTATACCGATCGTACACGTTCTTCTAGATCTTTCTATGAGTATACCTTCGGATTAGTCTTATGTTTTATAGTCGGTGGCTTAGTGATAGAAATAAATCCTAATATAGAATTCATATTTCGTAGGTCCTAATTCAGTGAGATCCGAGCGTGAGGCTCGCCCTTCTCGAGATTAGAGCTTCTATGGCTAAGGTGTGTTTCTTGGGGTGTTTTCAGTAAATGTTTTTATTCTTGCTTGATTTATTATATGATTAATTATGGTTTGAGACTATTTGAAACATCATGCATAGAATAATGAAATGTGTTTTTAAATCAAGCATCTGATTTTCGGAAAATATGATACTCGTAAGAGTTCGGATTTATAATTTTACAAATCATATCATATGTCATTTTTTCAGAATTGTGTTCAGAAAAAGTGAGAGAAATCTCCACTCCGTCGAGGGAAACCTCCTCTCTGGCGAGGGCAACCTCCACTCTGTATGATATCAGATGGCATTGCATCATGCATCGGACATCATAACATTTATGATTTTGAATTATCGGATACACTCTGTTTTCGAAAATGAATTTATCGAAAAATGAAATACTGTTTTGATTTTGTGTTTTATTTATGCAAAAGAACACACTAAGCTCTTTAGCTTATACCCCTTAGTTTTTACTTTCAGATATTCAGACTTATTAGGCGACACAGTACTTGGAGCATCTCGCATTGTACTCGGATATTTTTATAATTCAATATGAACTCTCTTTGATTATTTCAAGCTATTGTTTAGCATATTTTAGAATATTTTGTAATTTCGGACATCGGGACTTATATTTTGAATAACATCATTTTTCAACACATGGTCTCTAATGAAATGATGTCTAATTTCTATGTGTTTGGTTCTAGAGTGTTGGATGGGATTCTTAGTGAGACAAATGGCACTAGTGTTGTCACACCTAAGAGGTATAGTTTCTACTTCAACACCATAATCTAAGAGTTGTTGTTTCATCCAAAGGACTTGAGTACAACAACTCCCTAAGGATATGTACTCCGCTTCGGTGGTAGATAAGGCTATGCTATTTTGTTTCTTAGAGAACCAAGATACGAGCATACTACCTAAGAATTGGAATGTCCCGGATGTACTTTTTCTATCTATCTTAAACCCCCATAATCCACATCCAAATAAGCATAAAGGCTAAAGGAAGAATCCTTAGGATACCAAAGGCCTAAGTTAGGTGTGTCTCTAAGGTATCTAAAAATTCTCTTAATGGCAACTAAGTGTGATTCTCTAGGACTAGTACGAAACCTAGCACACAAGCAAACACTAAACATGATATCCAGTCTACTTACGGTAAGGTAAAGCAAAGAACCTATCATGGATCTATAAAGCTTAGAATCAACACACTTACCTCCTTCATCTTTGTCAAGCTTTATGGAAGAGCTCATAGGTGTGGCTTGAGGCTTTACATTCTCCAAGCCAAACTTTTTGAGCATATCGTTCACGTACTTAGCTTGATTTATGAAGGTGTCATCTTTCCTTTGTTTGATTTGGAGTCCCAAAAAGAATGAGAGCTCCCCCATCATGCTCATCTCGAACTCACCTTGCAATAGCTTAGAAAATTCTTTGCAATAACATTCATTAGTAGAACCAAAAATGATATCATCAACATAGATTTGTACTACTAAGATGTCATTATTATATCTTTTTATGAAAAGTGTAGTGTCCACCTTACCTTTTTAAAAATCCTTTTCAATTAAAAAGTTTGAAAGTCTTTCATACCAAGCTCTAGGAGCTTGTTTTAAACCATAAAGTGCTTTAGTTAGTTTAACAACATGATTTGGAAATTTTGAATCCTCAAAATTTGGTGGTTGTTCAACATACACTTCTTCATTTATAAAACCATTTAGAAAAGCAGTTTTCACATCCATTTGAAAAAGCTTGAAATCATGGTAACATGAAAATGCCAAAAGCATCCTAATGGCTTCCATCCTAGCTACGGGTGCATATGTTTCATCAAAATAAATTCCCTCTTCTTGAGTGTAACCTTGAGCAAAAAGCCTAGCCTTATTTCTCATTATATTACCATTTTCATCTAGTTTATTCCTAAAGACCCATTTAGTTCCTATAGTAGATTGATTACTAGGCCTTTCAACTAATGTCCAAACTTTACTTCTCTCAAATTGATTTAATTCCTCTTGCATGGCCAAAATCCAAAAATCATCTTTTAATGCTTCTTTGATATTTTTAGGCTCAATGCATGAAAGAAATGCAATATGGTTCGTTAACTTGAGAGAGGATCTAGTAGTTACCCCCTTGGATGGATCACCCAAGATTTCACCACCTTTGACATAGTTGAACTCCCTTAGGTAAGATACCTCCTTTTCCTCAAGAGCCAAATCCTTCAAGGCTTCAAGAGGTGGATCTTGTGCATCTTCATCTTTAGTTGGAATCTCATCCACCTTTGACGTTTGTCCTCCATCAATGGCATCAAGAATCCCTATATCATCATCATCACAAGATTCTTTCCTCGGAAGGAGGTTATCACCGAAAACAACATGTATAGACTCTTCTACTAATAAAGTTCTTTTATTAAATACATGATAGGCTTTAGAGTTTAAAGAATACCCCAAGAAAATAGCTTCATCACTTTTAGCATCAAATTTACCTAAGTTGTCTTTTTCATTATTTAAAACAAAACACTTGCAACCAAATGGATGAAAATAGCTAATGTTAGGCTTTTTAGATTTTAAAATCCCATATGGTGTTTTTTTCAAATTTGGCCTAATCATTACTCGATTTATAATGTAGCAAGCGGTATTTGTGGCTTCCGCCCAAAAATATTTAGGTAAATTATTTTCACAAAGCATGGTTCTAGCCATTTCTTCTAAAGTTTGATTTTTCCTCTCAACTACCCCATTTTGTTGAGGAGTGCGAGGTGCAGAAAAATTATGGCTAATCCTATTTTCATTTAAAAACTCTTCAAAACCTAGATTTTGAAACTCGGTTCCATGATCACTTCTAATGTGAGAAATTTTAAGTTCAAGATCATTTTGAGTTATTTTAGAAAATGTGAAGAATTTTTCTAAAGCCTCATCTTTTGTACTTAAGAATAGAACACAAGTAAACCTAGAATAGTCGTCAACAAGTACAAAGGCACATGATTTACCACCCAAGCTCATAATCCTAATAGGCCCAAAAAGATGAATTAGTTGTAAACATCTACTAGTAGAGAGATCATTAATGGATTTAAATTAGGTTCTATATTGTTAACCCTTAGAGCATGCATCACAAATTTTATCATTAGAGAATTTAAGTTTGGGTAAACCTCTAACTAGCTTAAGGGAAATCAATTTTTCTAAAACACTCATGCTAGCATGTCCTAATTTTCTATGCCAAAGCCATGAGTCATGTTCATCACGTGCAACTAAACATGTATGAGATGTATGGATGTCATCTAAATGCACCATGTAAATATTGCCTATTCTATGCCCTATGAGCATCAATTGATTTGTTTTAATGTTCACAATTTTGCAACCACTTTTATCAAATAAAACATTAAAACCCTTATCACACAATTGACTAATGCTCAATAAATTGTGTTTAAGACTGTTGACATACAAAACATTTTGAATGAGAATAGAAGAGTGATTACCAATGGAGCCTATTCCTTCAATGTGGCCTTTGGAGTTGTCACCGAAAGTTACCACTCCACCACTCTTTGGCTTTAGTTCCATGAATATACTCTTGTCACCGGTCATATGTCTTGAGCATCCACTATCAAGGTACCATGAGTTTTGGCTTGAAGCTTTGGCCTTGTAGCAATGCTCCCCCTACAAAAAAAGAAATTAGGCTTTGATTTTTGGTACCCAAATCATTTTGGGTCCATGTGTGTTAGCCCTCAAAACCTTGGTTCCCTTAGGAATCCAAGAAGCAATAGCATTCATGTTATTAGAAATAATGAGTTCCTTAGGAACACAAACACTCCTAATCCTTTGACCTCTAGATTGCTTAGGAAAATTTCTTTGTTTAGGAACAAAAGTTTTTCTTTTTACATATTGGGATTTAGAAGACTTTCCCTTTTCAAAATGGTTTTTCCCAATAGCAATAGATGTTTTAAGATTATCCACTTCCTTTGTGTGATAATCTTGAAAATCAGAAAGAAGTTTTTCAAGATCAAAGTTTTTCTTTTTAAGATCATTTGAAAGATTTACTAAGTACAAAACCTTCTTTTCCAATTCCGAGTTAGTTTTTGAAATAGATTCATTTTGAGTTTTTAAATCAGAAATGTTTTTCTTGTTTCTCAAAATAGACTCCTTATATTTTCCAACTAACTCATCATAAACCTCTTGCAATTTATCATAAGCATCTTGAAGTTCTTCATAGGTAAAATCAAAATTAGATGAGTTAAGGTTTACCTTTGGTTCATCATCAATGGCCATGAGACAAAGATTAGCCACTTGCTCCTCCTCCTTGGATGACTCCTCGTCACTCCAAGTTGCTACTTGAGCTTTGAGCTTGTTCTTCTTCCCAAAGCTCTTCCTCTTCAATTGAGGACTCTCGGAACGGATATGGCCAGATTTTTTGCACTCATAGCAAATGATTTGGTCTTTTTCCTCTTATTTACTCTTGCTCTTGAAGTCTCCTTTTTCTATTGAACTTTCTTCCACGGTTGGACTTCATAAAGCGAGTGAATCGTTTCCCCAACATGGTCATCTCCTCATCTTCATCTTCACTAGAATCGCTTTCATGATATGAAGCTTTAAGAGTGATTCCAATCTCTTATTCTCAACATCCTTCTTCTCATCCTTCTTCTCAACCTTCTTCTCCTCCATTTTCTTTTCTTCTTCTCTTCCCTTCTTCATGATTTCATGGGTGAGTAGAGATCCAACAAGAGCATCTAGCTTGAGAGTCTTCAAATATCGAGCTTCAATAATAGTTGTTCTCTTGCTATCCCATGATTCTGAAAGAGAGTACAACAATTTCCTCACTAGCTTGTCTTTGGGGATGATCTCACTGAAACCCTTCAATCCATATATGACGACCAAGAATCGATCAAACATCTTGGAAACACTCTCATCGGGATCCATTTTGAAATTTTCGTAGCTTAGATTGAGTAGCCCAATTTTTGTTTCCTTGACGTCACTAGTTCCCTCATATGTTGTCTCGAGGGTGTACCAAACTTCCTTTGCATTCTCGATCGAAGACACCTTGGAGTAGATATCTAGACCAAGCGCACAAAAGATGACATGAAAAGCTTTATCATTTACTTGCATCCTTCTTTGATCATCTTCGGTCATTTCATCTTTGACCTTTGGAACAAGTCTTCCTTCACCTTCTATCTTCATTGGTATGAATGGACCTTCTTCAACCAGATCCCACACCATGTAGTCGGTAGACTTGATGAAGATCCTCATCCTATTCTTCCAATATGGGTAGTTATCCCCATTGAAGAATGGTGGCTTGGTGGTAGATTGAGACTCGTAGAGGTTGGAATTGGAGGTGGATGCCATTGCTTGACTAGTTGTTGATCAAACTCTTCTAGAATCGAATCAAGAGAGTTGTAATCCTTCCAATGAGTGTAGCTCTGATACCAATTGTTGAGTTGATCACACAATTGCAAATGGCCAAGAGGGAGTGAATTGGCGATAAAAAATTTGGTGGGTGAAAATATGGAAAAATTAAAATGTGACACAAGGCAATTAGAGTGGTTCAAGTTCTCAAAACGAACTATACATCCACTACCTTAGTTCACACTAAGGATTTTCAACCAATTCACTACTTGGATTCTTCCCCTTTTCTTGGATGAGGAGGGAACCTTACAATTTGATTAAGCTTTCTACCCAAAGCTTAATCCACTCACTTTTACAAAGAAAAGTATTTGGTAAACTCTAAAAGTTCCTCTCAAAGGATGATTGTTTACCCAATTACAATTTCACACTCCTCAAACTCACAATAAAAGATTACAATGAGAATACAAAAGTTAGGTACAAGAATTTGACTCTAAAGGTACAAAGTTTGGATTTGAGTGCTTTGATGTCGCTTGTAGGTTCAATAGTTGTTGATAGTTCAATTGAGACTTTTTTATACCATTGCATTGAATTCTAGCCATTTGGGGAGTTGGGATCATCAATAGAGCCGTTGGGATGCAATTTCCCGCAATAAATGCAGCTCAACTGTCTACCGTATCAGTACGGCTCGGGGGCATATCGGTACCTATCTCAAAGAAGAAAGAGCCGTTGTGACTGAAAACATCGCGTATCGATGTGCTTAGGGGGCGTATCGTTACAGTTTTAAAGGGCGTATCGATACAGAAGGGCGTATCGATACAGAATTTGCTCACTGGAATCCCAACTTTGGTTTTTATAAAAAGTGTATCAGTACGGATACTTAGCGTATCGGTACGGTATAACGGTCATTTAAATTTTGGGATACCAACTAACTGAAAAGCCAACGGTCGAAAATTAAATGCAAAGATTTTGCAAAGATAAACAAATCGTATCGATACGGTTGCAATACGTATCAGTACGGTATCATTTAAAGTGTTGCTCAGATGAATATCGTATCGATACGGGGTAATACCGTATCGGTACGCTATGGTCTATTAAAATTCCAGTGACTAAAAACCGTATCGATACGATTTGCTTATTCTTGGCATTGATTCTATTCTTATAGTTTGGTTAAAAAGACATTCAATAGTGAGACTTTGAAGAGTACTTAAAAATTTAATGTTTTGCAAATTAGTCCATAAGTCTAGGTGTTATATCAAAATCAATTTTGGTTTCACAATTATTTTGTTGAGTAGTTGTGAGAAAACAATTGTACTTTGTTTAAGTTTTTGTTAATGCAATTTAGTTCAAGGTTTGCTTATTCTTGGCATTGATTCTATTCTTGCAATCTTATCGAGAGAGAATATTGTGAGTTTATTCACTTGTTTAATATCGGAAGAATTAAACTCAAAAAACAAATAAGCATGGTTTTCATCCCAATGGTGGAAGCTAACTCGGCTTATGGATAAGTTAGAGTTTCAACGGCTAAAAGGAGCGTGAGATTGGTTGATGTTCATCCTTAGTTTACGCTAAGAGGTATTATCAAGGCCTATTCATCAACAATGTTATGACTTAGGGATAAGGAGGAGCCATCAAAGGTTGCTTTGCCGAACCTTGACATTGACTACCGACCAGCAAGGGATTGCCGAGGCAACACAACTAATTGCAGTGGCAGAGACTTAGGTCATTGCCGGGGCATTTTGGTGTTCATTGCATTCAAAGACCGAGACAAGTCAATTGATTTTCACACTACGACGTAATCTAATCCAGCACATTCTCTCATGTTGATTACTCTACTTTTACTTGTTTGCTTTAGTTTATGATTTTTAGTTTAATTAAAACCTAAAACTCCTCTACTTGTGTTTTTACTTTTACTTTTCCTTTTCAGCGCTAGAAGATAAACGAAGGAAGCCATCTCAATCCCTGTGGAGACGATACTCTAATACTCATCATTATATTACTTGAGACGTGTACACTTGCACTAATTGCAGAGCACCTTTTACACGCAACACTTGCATTTGCATGTTATCATGATTTCAAGCCTTTTCAAATGGATGTTAAAAGTGTATTTTTAAATGGTTTTATTAATGAAGAAGTGTATGTAGAACAACCACCGGGTTTTGAAGATCCAAGTTTTCCAAACCATGTTTTCAAACTAACAAAAGCTTTATATGGTTTGAAACAAGCTCCTAGAGCTTGGTATGAAATGCTTTCAAATTTTTTGGTTGAAAAAGGTTTTGAAAAAGGTAAGGTGGATACTACACTTTTCATTAAAAGAAATGGCAATGACATATTAGTATTTCAAATTTATGTTGATGATATTATATTTGGTTCTAATAATGAATTTTACTGCCAAGAATTTTCTAAGATGATGCAAGGTGAGTTTGAGATGAACATGATGGGGGAGCTTTCATTTTTCTTAGAGCTCCAAATCAAGCAAATGAAGGATGTCATCTTCATCAATCAAGCTAAGTACATCAAGGATATGCTCAAGAAGTTTGGCTTGGAGAATGTAAAGCCTCAAGCCACTCCAATGAGCTCATCAATTAAGCTTAACAAAGATGAAGGAGGTAAGTGTGTTGATTCTAAGCTTTATCGTTCAATGATTGGCTATTTTCTTTACCTTACCTCAAGTAGACCCGATATCAAGTTTATTGTTTGCTTGTGTGTTAGGTTTCAAGCTAGCCCTAGAGAATCACACCTTGTAACCATTAAGAGAATCTTTAGATACCTTAGAGACACACCTTGTTTAGGCCTTTGGTATCCTAGAGAATCTTCTTTTAGCCTACATGCTTATTCCGATGCGGATTATGAGGGTTGTAAGATAGATAGAAAAAGTACCTCCGACACTTGCCAATTCCTAGGTAGTATGCCCATATCTTGGTTATCTAAGAAACAAAATAGTGTAGCCTTATCTACCACTGAAGCGAAATATATATCGGTCGGAAGTTGTTGTGTTCAAGTCCTTTGGATGAAGCAATAACTTCTAGACTATGGAATTGATGTAGGTGTCATACCCCTTAAGTGTGACAACATTAGTGCCATATGTCTCACTAAGAATCCCATCCAAAATTCTAGAACCAAGCACATAGAGATAATACATCATTTCATTAGGGATCATGTCTTAAAGAATGATGTAGTTCTAGAGTATGTTAATACCTTAAATCAACTAGCGGATATATTTACCAAACCATTAGACAAAGAGCGTTTTTGGACCCTTAGGAAAGACGTAGGTCTAACTAGCCTATTTTTCCCTTTTGTGCCAATAATTTGCTTGATTTTGAATGATGATCTTGTTTATGCAATTTTGCCTCTTGATGCATCTATGCTTGTTGCTGGGGGAGTATGTATCTGTTTTAGTCCATATATCTTGCTCATATATCATTTATATGCATTTAGGGTCGTTCAAAGTTGGATTTTTGGACTTGTTCTTGTCCAAAATATATTTTCTGGTAGAAGGGTATGATATGGGTCATCGCGTATCGATATGGGTTGCTTAATGGGCGTCGATACAATTTCAACTGTACCAATACGGTCACGTGTATCGATACGGTATGAAAACCGTACCAATACGGTGGATCGATACGCCACGTTAGTGTATCGATACGGTAAGCCGTTGGAGTTTAAATGGGGCATTAAATGAGTGTTTCACTTTAATTTAAACACAAACCCTTTTTTTCCTCTCAAACCCTAGTCATTTTGCACTATAAAAACCCCTCTAATCTTCTTGATTTTTCACACCAAACTCAAAATTCTTTGAGGGTTTTTCATCAACGCATCAAGGCTAAGCTTTGCTATCAATTTTGTGCATTCATCATCCTTCATTCATCCACATCCATTACTCAAGGTATAACCACCTTTTTTTTCTTTTTAATTTTCGTTTTAATTTCTTTATAGTTTTTTACTTGTTTTTGTGTAAAATATATATACTTAATATGGGTTTTGAAGTTTTTGTAAAAAAATTAAAATTCCAATATTTTTTATTTGAATATAAAAATATACAGTGTACTTTTCAAATCTCTTTTTCAAAAATCTTTTTACCAAAATTTACTTTTATACTTGTATATAATTTTAACCTATAAAATATAGTATTTTTATCAATACTTGGAATTATTGGAATGTTCATTGGATCGAATGTGATGATAATTGCATACATTGTTTTCGAATGTTTTTGATGTTTTTCAGGATATTATGGCACCAAAAAAATAGACAAAAGGAAAGATTTGGCTTCTAGTTCATCCAATCTCAACTTGGACAATAAGGGTATTACTAAACCGAACTTTGGTTTTATTCTTCAAAATAGTTTTCAATCCCCTTCGGCTATGGCCTATTATGAACAATGCCAAGCTTTTCCAATCCGGGATGAAAGAGTTGTTTCAATCCCTTATCTAAACTTCGAACATTTTAAGTTTAAATATTTTGGGTTGTTACAACAATGGAAGTTTATAACTTTTCTAAGTGTTCCCCCAATTTTGTACCGAAATCTCGTTTTGATTTTCTTTGCTAATGTTCGTTGCATCCATGATCAAGCAAGGGAAAGTGTAATTGCCATTGAATCCTATCTTATGGGCAAAAAGTTTCGAATTGATCAAATTATTTTATGCAATGATTTTGGTTTGAAAACTTGGGAATTGATGATGGACACTCCTTGGGTCATTCTCAACTTGGCTCCATCACCGTCCTTGATGCCCATGACTGTATCCTTCTTCTAATCATCTCTTGGTGGATCCATCCTTCCGGTGGAAAATTCTCTACCATTCGCCAGTTGATGCTTTTGGGCTCCGTTGTTTCCGAGAGGGTAGTTGCCCTAATCTTTGCCAAATTATGTTTGCCAACTTGGTTTACCTTGTTCAACATTGTCACACCGATCAAGTCAAGTACTTCTTCTATGGCACGACATTGAGCTTCTTGTTCCACTCTTTGGAGATTGATTGTTCCCATGATGCCGCCGAGCCTCTAAGCAAGCCGATCGACGAACAATCTCTTACTCGTGCTCACTTTGAGTACATTGATCATGAGTGGGTTCATGTTGCTTGCCCTCCTCCCCAAGAAGATCAACCTCCTTCGGTCGCTCCACAAGGTCCACAAGTCGAACAAGCTCAATCTTCCATGGATGGACTCATGGCGTATCTAAATGAGCAATTCACATCCTTAGGGACTAATATTGCTTCTTTAGATACGAACATGAATTTCAGATTTGCAGCCTTTGATTCTCGCTTTACATCATTGGAGGATCGAGTTAAGGCCCTTGAACAACAACAAACTTCTATGGATGTCTCTCTCACCGCCTTCCATGGTGCTTGGCTCAATCATACTCGAAAATCTCAAGCCAACCATGATGATGAAGATGACGAGGACGAGGATGAAGACGATGGGGTCGAGTAGTTTTTTGAGCATATCATCTCATTACATATCATCTTAGGATTTCTTTTTATGCATCTTTATGTTAGAAACCCTATGCTTTGATTTTGTTCTTAGGATTATGTTTGGATTTAAGTTTGAAGTTATTTTGAACTATTATTGCTTTGGATTTTAATTTTAGTTTTAATGTCATTATGTTGATTTAATTATGCTTTGCTTATACCTTGTGCTTCATTGTTATATCTTGTCTATATCCTTAAATGTTTGCATTGATTTTGATCTAACAAAAAGGGGAGAAGTGTAAAACATAAATTTTTGAAAACTAATCTTAAATTAAGAGGGATTCAACTTTTCAAAGTTTTCAAAACACTTAAAAATTTACTTTGGTTTTGTTATATCAAAAATGGGGAGATTGTGAAACCTAATTTGATTTTGATATAACAAAGTGTCTAAGGGCCTTTTTGTAAAAGTAAATAAATTTTTAAGTATTTCAAAGTCTCACAAATTGACAAGCAAATTTGAACCAAAACTATTTCTAAGTCAAATAAATTGTTCAAACAATTTTTTTTCTAGTGGTACATCCCAAAACCAACTTGTACGCTAAGGCGTATTGATATGCTATTGCTGCATCGATACAATTTTTAGGTTCTAGAATTTTAATCGACTAAAGCATATCGATACGGTTACACCTGTATCGATACGATATTTTATCTAGGCTTAACTTTATAGCGTACCGATACGGTAGTCCCCATATCAATACGATTTGATCTGATTCGATAAATCTTTGCCTTTAAAGTTTTTTACCGTTGCTTGCCAATTATGATTTCAGCAAATTTCAAACGGTCGTTAGACCGTATCGATACACCCATATAGCGTATCGATACACTTTTTGCAAAAGGTTTCCTCAATATTCCAGTGAGCAAAATCCGTATCGATACGGTCTTATAGTATCGATACGCCCATTTTTTTACACTATACTCGTACCGATACCTCCTTATAGTGTATCGATACGCCCTCTTAAATGTGCACAACACCTCTTTTTGTTTTGAGACAGGCATCGATACCCCTGTTCGAGTACCGATACGGTAGGTTGCAGAAGTGCATTTATTGCGGGAAAAATGAAGCCCAACGGCTCCATTGATGATCTCAACCACCAGAACGGCTAGAAATCAATGCAAGGGTATATAAACAAGCCTCCAAAACCTCAGCAACAACTATTGAACAAATTTGCAACAATCCAAGAACATATCCAAACCCTAGAGCTCATAAAGTCAAATTCTTGTACCCCAATTGTGTAATCTTCCATTGTAATACCTTATTTCAAGTTTGGGGAGTGTTTAAGTGTAATTGGGCAATCTATCAACCTTGTGAGAGGCATTTTTCATATTGTTAATCTTCTTTGTATTTGAGATGGTCTTTTTGGTCAATATTTGGGTAGTAAGATTGACCAATTGTAAAGGTTGCCTCCGTAGCCTAGAAAAGGGGAAGAACATCTAGTGGAGATTGTTGAAAATCCTTAGTGGGAGCTAAGGTAGTGGATGTAGAGCTTGTTAGAAGCTTGAATCAGTATAATTTGCCTTGTTCTTCATTTTTCAATTTCCAATTTGCTCTCTCTAAATTTAAAAAGCCAATTCACCCCCTCTTAGCCAAATCACATCTATTTCATCCAATCAACATAAATATCTTGTCGAAGTCAGTATATGTTTAAGATAATGTTCTTTCAAAAAAGTCTTTGGTACGTCCTACTCCATAGGCCAGCTTAGTTGGTGTGCCTTGGGTATGATCAAAATGATAGTTTTAGAGTGTTATCTTCGGATAGCTTGGTGAGCAAAGAAATGTAATGCTAATGCGTTATTGGCGCATATCCTAATAGATATAACAAGGCCATATAACCCTAAGTCAATTAAGTTTTATCCTTAAGCCTAAACTAATCGTTGAACTTTTGGTTTTTTTTTGTTCAGCAAAAATATTTTATTCGTTAAAGTTAAACATATAACTTTAGACCTACGTTGTGTGCCTCTTTAAAAAAAACATCTCTAGTCCTAAATGGAGGAAAAGAGTGTAACGCAACCAGGTACACAACCAAAATCGACTAACCAGAATACAATAAAAAGCAAAAAACAATACTCTATCCCAACAAAACAAAGTCGCCCAAACACGAAGAATTCGTACTCCATCACAATTTGATATCTGCTATCACCTTGAAATAAACGGGTAAAAATCCTCTGCCCCTTTTCAGTGCCCCTATTTTTGCCTCAATACTAAAAAACACCACAAATTAAATTCTAAGTCCCAACCCTAAATTTTAAATCCTTAACTTTAAACCATATACCCTAAAATACACCATACCCTAAATTTCCTAAACCCTAACTTAAAACCATAAACACTAAACCTAATTTTGAGCGTGGGGCATAAGTAGGGGCACCGAAAAGGGCCAGAGGATTTTCATCCGAAATAAACACCTCTTGCAAAACAACACAAGTCTTAGAGCAACTCGCTTCCTTTCAAAACATTCTTTGAAAAGTGATTCGTCATGCCAAAACATACTATCGGAACAAACACATGAGATGCACGAAAGGAATCAATAACTCCAGCCGATCTATGGCATCAAATATTTTCCACCTTTTCTAAGGACGCAAAGGACGAATGATTATCCAATTGCAGGCTACCAATTCGAAACTCGCTAGCCACAAGCTCCAAAATGCTGCAGCAATAGATAAGAACCAACCAGATCTTGACAAGGAAATACAGAAGCTAAGATTGTAGAGAGCCTCAACTCCAATGGCCGAGTTGAACTATTTTCACAGCTACAAATAAGCCTCCAAAACCAGCAAACAAAACTGCAGACGACGAAACAGATATTGGCAACCACCACTCCAACCACACACCATGAATGTGTACAAACAGAACATCAATATTCACCCCCTCCCTCTTAAAAAATCTTTGGTTGAAAGTTTGTAATAAAGAATTAGAATAGGAGATTTAGGATTTTAAGAATACCAAGGATTTTTTTAAAATGATTAGGGTTTAAGGTTCTAGGAATAAAATACTGTTGAGTGTCTAAAAGTTCTATTATTTACACCCTTTTTAACCCATATTTCTGCTGCATTCAAGCATCATTTCATTGCATTTAGGTTAGTTTTCAGCAAAACATCACAAATATATAAAAGGCACAGATTCTACTAAAAATGGTTGTTTTTGGCAGGTTGCCGCCGTCGTAGACGGTGAAGGCAGGCGCAGGGCAGAGAAGCAGGAAAGCTGAACTGGACAAGCAGACGAAGAAGACGAAGCTGTCATGGACCTGTCGTGACAGCAAGGTGACAGCAACATTATGAAGAGGAAAAGTAAAGTGGACCTCGATAGATAGAGAAAAATCTGCTCGTCTGTCGTGTGAAAGCCAAATATTTTTCCAAGCCCCGGATCAAAAGATATGTCAAGCCAAAGCTCAAGGAGAGGAAACTCCTAGAAACAAGGATGGCGGCTGCAAAGTAGGATACTTAGAGATTAAGTCTTTATTAGAATCTTACTTTTAATTAAAGTTGTAATCCTTGTTACCTTAGATAACTTGAGCCCAAAGCTTATATAAGGGCATAGAATTTAACCTAGGAGACCATCCCTCATTCTACCCCATAACCGATAACCTAAACCCCCCTGTCGTTTACCTGTCACCGACATGTTCTAAATTCCCCCTAGGGCTACGGGTTGTTTTGTAAAGTAGTTGTAAGGGTTGTTTTGTTTTAGGATTTTCCAAGTTCAATAAAATAAACTTCAAGTTCTCTTATTTTGGTTATTAACATCTTGCAAGAGCATCGGGAGAGCATTGTGAGGTTATCTATTTACTTAGCATCGGGAGAGTTAAGTATACGAAAGAAATAAGAGCAAGTTCTCTAGTTTATAGTTGAACTATCTCGTGCATAGGGATAGGGCGAGGTTAAGTGGCTAAAGAAGAATTCATACACATCGGTGTTCATCCTTCGATTCACGCCGGGAGGTATCATCAAAGACGTGATCATCGACAGACTTGGACCTAGGGATAGGCCAAGGCAGATCTGGGATTCTTGCCAAACTTGAAGAACAGAGTTGGTGTGTTCGCTGCCACGACAGCCAACGGACAGCTGCCGCGACAGGTGCTGTCGGCGACAGGCGCGACGACAGAACTGAAGTTCCTAAGCATTACAATACCTGCACTACTGAGCAATTCAATACCAGCCCATTCTCTCTATCCTAATTTCTTTACTCTTTATTTCCAGTTCTTTTTATTATTTCGTGACAAATAATTTAAACTATTTCTTTTCCCCTTGTGCAGATAGCAAAGGAAAGGGTTAGCCCAGTACCTGTGGAGACGATATCCGATACTCTAGTATCACTTTACTACTTGCGTCGTGTACACTTGCACTCAATTGCGATAGACACTTTTACACGCAACAAGTTTTTGGCGCCGTTGCCGGGGACTGGCAACACACTCTTACCCTAGCTTATGCACTTTTCTTTTATTCTTTTTATTTTATTTTATTATATTATTTTAAAAAAAATCAGGTGAAAATACAGGTTCAAGGGCATCAACATGCCAGGAAAAACCATTCGAGAGTTGATGTGGGAAAGTTCTTGCAATTACCGTAAAGATATGCTACCAGGGCAGCAGCAGTGGCAGCAACAGGGGCAGCAATTGTCGACGCCGCAGCAGCAAAATTTTTTATGGTACGATCAAAACCCACAAAATTTTTTATATCATGATAGTTTTGCTACAGAACCCGACCTGCCCTGGCAATGTCATCATCCTCAAGAGCAGTCAAAATCCTTAGAAGACACACTGCAAGCCTTCATGACACTCACTCAAGAATTGTCAACTTCTATGGACGCAAGTATCGCCAAGATGGATGAAATCTTGAGTAGACCAACCCTCATTCTTGCCACAGATGAACCTGAAATCATGAGGCAATGTGACGAGGATGCCTATGTGAAGGAATACCCAACATATGATGAGTCTGAGCAACAACCTACCATGGCAATGACCGAGGAGCCGGAACGGAGCAACACCGCGACAACGCTGAATGAAATTCAAGAGAATGTCACGGCAGCAACCAACTCCTCGGTAGAAACCACTGCCTCGACAGAAACCGCCGCCTCAACAGAAATTGTCACCTCGACAGCAATTGCCGCCTCAATAGAAACTGTCGCCTCGACAGCAACTGCCGCCTCAACAGAAACTGCCGCCTCGACAGCAACTGCCGCCTCGACAGCAACAGATGCTGAAGCAGCAACCACATCAGAGGCAAATTCTCAACCCACTACCTCGATTATGCCTGACCAAGATTGCACACATCCATCCCTGTCATGGCACTCGCACGACCACCTAGAAGAGCTACCCAATGACAATGCCTCGCCAATGGAATATGAGCAGGTAATAAACGAACCTTTTGAATTATATGAAAACTCACCAATTCCATTGCAGGTATTAGAGAAACCAAAGCCGGTGGACATAGAATCATCAAAGTCTCTACTGATGGAGATCTACGAATGGTCAACAGAATTTAGTATAATGAGTGATGGCACTTACTAATGTCCCATTGACCTGCAAAGTAACCTGATAAAGAACTGTCAAAATAACTGCCTGCCGCAGCAGCAGGCACGACAGCAAGGGCAACATTCAACCACAACAACATTCAACGAAAATAAGGTAAGTTTGTGGCCGAATGTCAATTTGATTTTTTCTAATCATATATTCATGCCCTCAGAAACATTACCAAGAAGGGAGGACTTCATGGACTATAAAGGGAAGAGAAAGAAAGGAGCCCCCACCATGAGAATAATCACCAGATGGAGGGTACGGATGGACTTCAAGAAGTACCGGAAACGACCCCTCAAGCATCAATAGAACAGGGAGTAGTTACTTTAGGAGATGCCCCTCAAGGCACTCCTAATTTAACTTATTTTATTTTATCTTTATCTTTATTATTTTAGGAATTAGAAATTTGATATTAGTTTTTAGTTTGTTTTTGTTATTAGGTAAACAAAGAAAAACCCTTGCAATGACGATACAAGCAACCCGAGGAAGCTCTGCCTCCACCCCTGCCGCGGCAGCACCCATAGCTCCTCCGACAAAGTCCAAAGAGGCCTGCCTCCGACGACAGCCCTCTGATCAGGAGCGGGAATTTACACCGGTCAAGCGAATAAAGCACATGGCAAACAAGAAACGGCTGCCCAAGGCTAGCACCACCACCAGCAGCTCTTGGGACAGTAGCAGCAGTTCCGATGTTCAACTTGTAGAGCAGCCTGCTCCTGAACCAGCCCCTGAACCTGCCCAGCCCCCTCCACAGCCCAGACGCCGCCGTCAGATCCGAGTCAGCAGCAGCAGCGAGGACAGCGACTGAAAATTTAAGTTCTTATTTTCCTCTTATTGTTGCCTGCTTGTATCTTTTGTGATGTATTTTTCATGTTTTTATTTTTCTGTCATTTTGCATTGAGGGCAATGCAACCCTTGAGTTTGGGGGTGGCAACCCTCCATCATTAAATGGAGTCTTAATTGCATCTTTTTATTATTTGTTGTGTTTTTTTTCTCTTAAAAAAATTAAACTGTTGGCTTAAAACTTTGGAGTTAACTTACCTGTCATGACAGCTCTGTCGTGGCAGCATCTTTAGGACAGTTTAAGGAGAAGTTTAGAGCCTTTCTATAGTTCTGAAAAACTTAAACACCTTTGTGACTGTTATACTGCTTAGATTTCTTTTAAGCCAAACTAGAATAGGCAAACTTAGCACTTGAATAGCCCCTAGAGGTGCCTAACACTGGCTCTAGGAAAGAAGTTTAGCAAAATAGCCCTAGAGGTGCCCGAAACCGGCTCTAGGAAGTTAGCTAGAGGTGCCCGAAACCGGCTCTAGTGAAACTTTAGCTTGAAAAATAAAAAGCAAGTCAAAACAGAAAATCAAAGAAGCATGAAAATGTGCCTTCAAAAAAAGATAAACTTTGGCATAAAAATTCAAGTTAAGAGTTGATTATCCTAGTGAAACTAAGAGAGTCTTAGCATATAATTGTTCACAAGCATGCACACACTGCACGAGGACTATAGGGAGATTCCGGACAGATCCTAATCTTTCCGACAGGTTGCTGCCGCCATAAAGAATGAGCGACGGGTAAGGGACAGTTCACTGTTTGAAGGCCAACACAAAAAAAAAAAATTATATTCATTTTTCTTTTAAGTCTTAATTGCTTGAGGACAAGCAAAAACTTGAGTTTGGGGGTGTGTTGAGTGTCTAAAAGTTCTATTATTTACACCCTTTTTAACCCATATTTCTGCTGCATTCAAGCATCATTTCATTGCATTTAGGTTAGTTTTCAGCAAAACATCACAAATATATAAAAAGGCACAGATTCTACTAAAAATGGCTGTTTTTGGCAGGTTACCGCCGTCGTAGACGGTGAAGGCAGGCGCAGGGCAGAGAAGCAGGAAAGCTGAACTGGACAAGCAGACGAAGAAGACGAAGCTGTCATGGACCTGTCGTGACAGCAAGGTGACAGCAACATTATGAAGAGGAAAAGTAAAGTGGACCTCGATAGATAGAGAAAAATCTGCTCGTCTGTCGTGTGAAAGCCAAATATTTTTCCAAGCCCCGGATCAAAAGATATGTCAAGCCAAAGCTCAAGGAGAGGAAACTTCTAGAAACAAGGATGGCGGCTGCAAAGTAGGATACTTAGAGATTAAGTCTTTATTAGAATCTTACTTTTAATTAAAGTTGTAATCCTTGTTACCTTAGATAACTTGAGCCCAAAGCTTATATAAGGGCATAGATTTTAACCTAGGAGACCATCCCTCATTCTACCCCATAACTGATAACCTAAACCCCCATGTCGTTTACCCGTCACCGACATGTTCTAAATTCCCCCTAGGGCTACGGGTTGTTTTGTAAAATAGTTGTAAGGGTTGTTTTGTTTTAGGATTTTCCAAGTTCAATAAAATAAACTTCAAGTTCTCTTATTTTGGTTATTAACATCTTGCAAGAGCATCGGGAGAGCATTGTGAGGTTATCTATTTACTTAGCATCGGGAGAGTTAAGTATACGAAAGAAATAAGAGCAAGTTCTCTAGTTTATAGTTGAACTATCTCGTGCCTAGGGATAGGGCGAGGTTAAGTGGCTAAAGAAGAATTCATACACATCGGTGTTCATCCTTCGATTCACGCCGGGAGGTATCATCAAAGACGTGATCATCGACAGACTTGGACCTAGGGATAGGCCAAGGCAGATCTGGGATTCTTGCCAAACTTGAAGAACAGAGTTGGTGTGTTCGCTGCCACGACAGCCAACGGACAGCTGCCGCGACAGGTGCTGTCGGCGACAGGCGCGACGACAGAACTGAAGTTCCTAAGCAATACAATACCTGCACTACTGAGCAATTCAATACCAGCCCATTCTCTCTATCCTAATTTCTTTACTCTTTATTTCCAGTTCTTTTTATTATTTCGTGACAAATAATTTAAACTATTTCTTTTCCCCTTGTGCAGATAGCAAAGGAAAGGGTTAGCCCAGTCCCTGTGGAGACGATATCCGATACTCTAGTATCACTTTACTACTTGCGTCGTGTACACTTGCACTCAATTGCGATAGACACTTTTACACGCAACAAATACAACATATAAAATTGATAGAAATTTTAAATATGAACGACTAAATTAGACTATTTTGAATTATGACGCAATTAATAGAATGTGTAAATAACGAGAATTGGATATGTTATTATAGAAATTTAAAGAGTATTGTGTCTGCGAATCCATTAGTGATCTAACATTGAGTGGCTTGATTGACAGCAAAAGTACAGTTTTAGTAACCTAATTTACAAAATCTTTTGTTCAATGATGAGAATATAATTGTGAAAGATTTTTACAACATGTGCTTAAAAAGAGGCAAGGGAATGGGATTGTGGGATCGCCTAGCAAGGGAACAAGCAGCGAAGCATCGCAACGCCAGCGATCATCAAGCAAACGATAGGGATTTTCTTCAGGGACAGCGCGATCAGTTAGTGCAACGGGTATGGACTTTGTACGTGGGAGGATTGTCGCGTTGGAAGGGTTTATGGCAAGTATTTGACAGGCATGGGATTGTCAAGGATGTGTTCATCCCCAATCGAACGGCGAGAGATGGACATCGATTTGGTTTCGTTCGAATGGCATCGCAAGAGGATGCTGATCGAGTGATTGAAAGATTAAATGGGAAATGGATTTATGGTGCCCACATAAGAGTTACGATGGCTTGGAAGGGAAGAACGGCACTGATCAAGAGGAAAGGGGATGGTGAGGTGAACCGGGAGTCGCGAAGGGAGTCGAAGTCGGATCGGAACAAGGATAACAGATCATCCGCAATACCGATGGGGGAGGGGGGAAACGATAATTGCAGAGAGATCAAGGGCATCGTCGATGAAGATAAATGGGCTGTTCTTCAATGGTGCGCGGTAGGGTGGTGTTTGAATCCCTGTAGTATTAAGACCTTGGCGGAGAGATTAGAGGTGGAAAAACACGACGGCTTTTCAATCATGCGATTGTCCGGACACATGGTGCTATTGATGTGTACATCAGCGACTGTCCGGGACAGGGTGATGCAAATGGATCGCGTCAAAGAATGCTTCGATAGAGTGGAGATTTGATCGCCATCGATTACGGTCAAGTCACGAAGGGTTTGGTTGTCGGTAGTGGGGCTGCCGATACATCTTTGGCACAAACAAACATTTATAAACATTGCTCACCTGTGGGGATCTTTAATTTGCCTGGATGATGAATCGGAAACACCAACGTCGTTTGATTGTGGCAGAATCATGGTGGAGACAACAACATTCACCCGCATTGAGAAACGAATCCGGGTCAAGGTAGATAATACAGATTACGGGGTCCGTGTGTTAGAAATAGATGGAAAAGGTCTAGAGATTGAATGCGATTGTTGTGAATGGAAGACGATAGAGGATGGGGAGAATTCTCCTCAAGGATCCGATGTAGGAGGGGAAGAGTGTGTTGGGCAGTTGGCTGCGACCATACACGATCCAAGAGGGCTTGAATCGGAGGCACAAGGGTCTCATGGTGAAGATCAGGTGAATTGGGTGATGAATGCTGCTTGGATTGACCCGCAAGGGACAAGGTCGCAAGCGTGTGCAGGGGAGCAGGGTGTAAATGTGCACGATGACGAGCAGGTGGGGGACCGGTTGTCGGACCAGCAGCCACCAGCTCCGGTGAGTCTAGTCAGCCCGTTAATTGAGAAAGATGGTGGAAATAGGACTCTAGAGTTGGTTGAGAATATCCCACAATGTGAGAGTTTGTCTATAGCTGGGATTGCTAATTCAAATTATTTGGATGAAGCGGGGACGGGAGATTTGATTCCTACAGGTGAAAAAATACAAGAGGTACAAAGTTCTCCTCCTGTTATACATTCGATTGCGCCAAAAACTGGTCATGGCCAACCTGAATTAATTCGGTTAGGACATGCGTATTGCAATGTTAGGAAGATAATTGGGAGTGAGCAGCTGCAAGGTGCTGGCCGTGAAGCTCGTGTGAAGAAGGGGACTGTTTTGGGGGGTTGTCCAACAAAGAAAAATTCGAAAAAATTAGTGGTGGAAGGGGACAACGACAGTGGACACATACTGTCCCGAGACATAGCGAGTGAGGCAGCGGCAACGGTAAAATTGGGCTCTTTAATTGGCGTGAAATCGAGCGGGCGGGAGGAGGATATTATCAAAGACATTTTTCGGATTATTGCCGGGGAAAGTCGAGGTTTGTGACTGATGAAGTTATTGTCATGGAATGCTAGGGGTTTGGGCGGTAGCGTGAAGCATCGTAGTATTCGTGAAGTGATACGGAAAAATTGTGCAGATATGGTGTTGTTACAAGAGACGAAATTAGAGGAGGTACTGTCGATATGGGTGTCTAATATGTGGTATTCTGATAGCTTTGAGAGGGCAATTTCACCATCGGTGGGAGCTTCTGGAGGCATCTTGGTTATATGGGAAGGTAATCGATTTCGTTTGGAAAATGTTGATATTAAACGCAATTATATTGTGCTTCAGGGGCGTTGGCAGCATGAGGATGTGGTGTGCTGTATAGTGGCGATATATGCCCCTACGGATGTTGCTGGACAGAGAGTAGTATGGGATTCGCTATTAAATCAGATGAGTGGATTTGAGGGGCCGTGGTGCGTCGCAGGCAATTTCAATGCAATTCTAAATGAGTCGGATCGCATAGGGCTATCCGATAGGGGTGCAGAGATGGAAGCTTTTGGGGAATTTGTGCATGGTGCGGGATTGGTAGATTTACCGTTAATGGGCAAACGATTTACATGGTTCGAACCCAGAAATCGCTGTAGTCGGATAGACCGATACTTGATATCTTCAGCTTGGTTAGATGGATTTAGTTCGATACAACAGGAAGCGTTGGCGAGGGGAGTTTCCGATCACACACCATTGATGTTAAAATGTGACGATTGTGATTGGGGGCCACGACCGTTTAGATTCTTTAATTGTTGGATGGATGGGCATTCAAATGTCCGAAAGATAATAGACAAATGGTGTAGGCTGACAGGTTTGGGAGTTGGTAACGACAATATTGTGGTGAAATTAAGACATTTGAAGAGGTTTCTGAAACGATGGAACAAAGATAGTTTTGGTGATGTGAATAAAATTATTGCGTACATGCAACAACAACTTGACAAGGCGGATGAGGATATGGTCGAGGGTGGGGATATGGAGGGGGTGGAGGACGCGAGACGACGGTGGATGAGGGCGTTATGGTGTGCTATGCGCAATAAGGAGTCTATGTGGCGACAGAAATCGAGAGCTACATGGTTACGTTTGGGAGACCGCAACACTGCTTATTTCCACAGAGCGGCGAAGTTACGTACAGCTAGAAATTTTATACCAGGTTTGGTGAGTGAGGGACAGTGGATTACATCGCCTGTTACTAAGTGTAATTTTGTGGTTGCTGAGTTTACTAATCACTTTGCTTGTGATGTGCGGGCGGGTGATTGGTAATTTGAAGGCGGGTTTTGACAGGTAACAGAGGCTGATAGGAAAATTTTGATAGCGCCTTTCACGATGGAGGAAATTAAAAAGGTATTATGGGAGTGTGATGGATCGAAGGCACCAGGCCCGAATGGTTTTACATTAGATTTTTACAAGAAAGGTTGGGAGGTGGTGCGACACGATGTTCTTCGGTTTTTTGAACACTTTCATGCGTGTGGTTTGTTGCCAAAGGGTGCAAATTGCGCCTTCATAGTGCTGTTACCAAAGGTGTCGACTCCTCAGCTGTTAGGTGAGTATCGTCCCATATTTTTGGTTAATTCCATGTATAAAGTGTTGGCTAAGTGTTTAGCGAATAGACTCCAATTAGTGTTGGGTGGTTTAATTAGCGATACGCAATCTGCGTTCGTTAAAGGTCGACAGTTAGTGGATGGTGTTTTATTGGCCACGGAGGTGATACACTCGCTTAGACAAAGAGGCGAAGGGGGTTTTATTTTGAAGCTAGACTTTGCTAAAGCTTATGGTTGTGTAAGCTGGAATTTTTTAGACTCAGTGTTATCTCGGATGGGGTTCTGTGCGGTTTGGAGAGCTTGGGTTAAGGAATGTATTGGTTCCGCCCGTTTGTCGTTCTTGTTGAATGGCAGTGCGACTAAGGAATTTAAGATGGGACGTGGTTTGCGTCAAGGCTGTCCGTTATCGCCCTTGTCGTTCGTTGTGGTTGCAGAAGCGTTACACTTGATGCTGGGTAATGTCGAGTCCGTAGGTTTAATACGTGGGGTGGAGGTAGTATCGGATGTTTTTCTATCTCACTTGCAGTTTGCCGACGATACAATATTATTTTTCGAAGCATCAGCAGAAGTTGCACGCAACATCAAACGCATTTTGCACTGTTTGCAGGCGTGCTCTGGCTTGCGGATTAATTTCGCTAAGAGTTCGTTGTATGCCATTGGCGTGGAAGGGGAGTTGGGTGAGTTAGTGGCTGAGATGCTGGGTTGTCGACAGGGTGTGTTGTCGTTTACCTACTTGGGCTTTCCGTTAGGGGCTAATCTGCGAATATTGTCTATTTGGGAGCCTGTCATAGCTAACTTCCGACGCAAGCTAGCCGGGTGGAAGCGTACATCACTGTCTTTTGCTTCTCGTGTGACATTGGTAAACTCAGTTCTATAAGCTTTGCCTATTTTTTATATAGGTTTGTTTATGGTTCCAAAAGGGGTAATAGCGCAATTGGATCGGATTCGTCGTGCGTTCCTTTGGGGTGGTGTTGGACTTGAACGAAGGATGAGTAGGGTATGTTGGGAGGTTGTGTGTCGGCTACGACATTTAGAAGGGTTGGGAGTGGCGGATTTGAGAGTGAAAAACATGGCATTGTTATCTAAGTGGGTTTGGCGTTATGCTAGTGACTGTGACTCGTTGTGGCGACGATTAATCGCAGCAAAGTATGGAGAACATACTCAATGGTGGTGTTTTAACACGGAAAGGTTATCGGCAATGTCTATAGTGTGGAAACAAATTGTGATTAATTCCTGTTCTGCTAACATCGATCGACACTTGGGGGTGTCGGGTTTTCAGTGGAAGGTTGGTAATGGGCGGATGGTTTTGTTCTGGTTCGATCCTTGGATAACGCAGCAACCTTTGAAAGACATGTTTTCGCGATTGTACTCGTTGGCGATAAATAAGTTAGCATGGGTTAGTGATTATGCAGTGGATGCGAAATTCGATCACGGGCAATGGGAACTTCTCTTTCGGCGACATTTGCGATTATTTGAGCTTGAACGGTTGCGGGCGTTACGTGATTTGGTTTATGAGGTGCGTTTGTGGGAATATCGCCTTGATACTCTCATTTGGCGTCCGGATGAACATGGGGAATTTTCGGTTAATGCACTGTCCAAATTGTTGATGCTGGATAAGGTTGGCGATGATGACATTGGGGATTGTTTCACTTGGCAAGTCTTGGTACCGCCAAAGGTTCAGGCATTTCTTTGGTTTATATGGTTGCGGAGGTTGCCGACAGCGGATTTCTTGTGAATTCGCGGGCTGCCATTGAGTGATGATCAGGGTAAATGTCCGTGGTGTGCGGCATCGGAAGAATCTATTGCACATCTCTTTTACGAATTTTCGAGTGTGCTGAAATTCTGGGATTGGTTGCGTAATTGGTGGGATGTATCGACACCTTTACCGGTGAGTTTTGCTTATTTTTATGTTGTACATTTCCACTGTTCTTTTACTGGTAGTATGAGGAGATGGTGGGTAGCGAGTGTCAGTGCCTTGTTGTGGTCGTTATGGTTGGCTAGGAATGAACTCGTCTTTCGCGGTAAATGTGTGTCGATGGATGAGCTATGCTTCTTGGTGAAGCTGCGATCTTTCTACTGGATTAAGGTTGGCGCGGAGGGAGAGATGATGCCTGAGTCGGTGTGGTGGACATGTCCGTCCGTTCTTGTTCTTAGTCCGGCAGCGCGGAAGGTGCGGATTGGGGTGTGTTGGCAGCCACCGATCTTGGGTATGTTGAAGTTCAATGTCGATGGCTCTGCGCGAGGTAAGCCGGGTCCTGCGGGGTTTGGTGGTGTGATGCGCGACGGGGAGAGTCGGATCTTGGGATTGTTCTCGGGGCCGTTGGGTGAGATGGACTCGAACGAAGCTGAAATACGGGCTATAGTGTTTGCATTGAGTTTAGTTGTGGGTAGGAGTTGGCGCAATCAATGCGTGATTATTGAGTCAGATTCGCAGGTTGCATTGAGTTGGGCTACACGATCGGCGAAACGACCGTGGCGTTTGTGGGACGTATTTACTGCGATTGATCAAGCTTGTCGGGCCTACTACGAGATACAATTTTGCTATGTGCCTAGAGAGGCTAATGGTTTCGCCGATGTGTTAGCAAAGGAAGACGTGGATCGTTGCTCGCTTTTTGTGGCTTGTTTATGATAGACTTGGTGTTTTTGTATTTTTCTGACGTGTCATATCGTACTCTTTTCCTCCACTAGGGAGGTTTTTAACGAGCCGTATGACTCGTCACGATGTATGCTTTTTCACAATTGAATAAAATCATACAGCTTGCTGATCAAAAAAAATGATGAGAATATAATCGACCCCATAGTTTAGTGACTACATAGATAGTTTATCATTATTGAATAATGAAGCTCCTGTATACATGGCCACCTTCCCCGTCCATGTATCTTTTTTAGCCTATAAATAATATATTTCATTGGTATACTGATTCCATAGCAAAACAGAGAGACATTGGTAAAGATGGACAAGGTCAATGTCAACGAGCTACTTGAAGCTCAAGCTCACGTTTGGAACCACATTTTCAGCTTCATAAATTCTATGTCCCTAAAATGTGCGGTTGATTTAGGAATTCCTGATATCATTCACAACCATGGCAAGCCCATGACTGTTACAGACTTGGTTGCTGCACTTCCGACTCTCAACCCTACTAAGGCGCGCAACATTTACCGGCTCATGCGTATTTTAGTTCACTCGGGCTTCTTTTCCCAACAAAAGCTTAGCCATGGCGTCCAAGAAGATGGTTATGTTCTTACCGATGCTTCTCGCCTCTTGCTCAAGGATAATCCCTTCAGCATAACACCTTTTCTGAAATTTGAGCTGGATCCTATTTTAACAAAGCCTTGGGATTTTCTAGGCATCTGGTTCCAAAACAATGAGTGTACCCCATTTTATACAGCTCATGGGAAGACATGTTGGGACTACGCTGATCATGACCCAAAGTTTGGTAATATTTTTAATGAAGGCATGGCCAGCGATGCTCGATTGGTTAGTAGCGTTTTGATGGACAAGTGTAAGGGCTCATTTGAGGAATTGGATTCGCTGGTGGATGTTGGAGGGGGCACAGGAACACTGGCCAAGGCCATTGCTGATGCATTTCCACACTTGGACTGCACTGTGTTTGATCTTCCTCACGTTGTTGCCGGCCTAGAAGATAGCGGCAACTTGAAATATGTTGGAGGTAACATGTTTGAGGATGTTCCAGTTGCAGATGCAGTTTTACTAAAGGTTTTTACTCATTTCTCTTCATCAATCATCTCTTTGTAACCCTTTTTAATTGTTTTAAATTAACATTAATGCTTTTGATGAATGCTTTCGAGTTGATCAAATAGTGGATATTGCACGATTGGAACGATGATGAATGTTTAAAGATTCTGAAGCGATGTAAAGAGGCAATTTCGAATCAAGAGAAAGGAGTAATGATAAAAAAGAAGGTGATGATAATAGACATGGTACTTATGGATGATGAGAAAGTGAATGAGGAAAACTCAAAGACGTTCGAAACGCAGCTCTTCATGGACATGCTTATGATGGCGGCCGTGACGGGTAGACAGAGGCGGGAAGAAGAATGGGGTAAGCTATTTTGTGCAGCTGGTTTCAGTGGCTATAAGATGTTTCCTATATTAGGTTTAAGATCTCTCATTGAGGTTTACCCTTAATTACCGGTTCTGTAATTCTTCCAATAAGTTGTTGAATCTATTTCATGTTTGTTTTTATTTGCGCCCCCACCCCACCCTTTTATTTTTCTCAGACGTCACAAAACTAAGCAAAATAATTTTTGAATTTATTGAATTGTTATAAAATAGTTGTTGGAACAGTCAATAAGACAACAAATTAAAAAAATAAATGAAATCGCCAATAATCTTTTATTTTAGGTGAGCTTATTAAAATAACAATTTGTGGTTGACGAAAATAATTTCGAGAACCGGTTACGTATGGAGAATATTTAACACCCCACAACACCTTAAAAACGGTATTTAATCGGTTATGTGTTGTCTTAATAATGAAATTTATGAGTTAAATATAAATTTAAACTGTGACCGGTTTGAGTACGAATGCAAATTTATTTGAAAGGGACGAATTGTAATTGAAAATAAAATGTCTAGTTTTTCGACTTTTGAAAGCTTAGTTCACTCTTTGGAAAGGAAGTCCCACTATTTCAAAAAGTAAATGAAGATTGCACTCCAACTATCTCGTAGACCCTCCAATAAAAGAATATTGCTTTAAAATTTTATTCAACAAGTAAAATATGTGATACAAGCGAAGTTAACAAGAAAATGCAAATGATGAATAAAAATCTAAATGTCATGCGTGATGCAAGTAATAAAGTTATGGCCCTTAATAGGAGTTTTAGTTTTTTTTTTAATTAAAAAATTTTGAAGAATTTATTATTGTTGAGAAGATGATTCTTTCATTCGAATGATTTTACGGAATCGCACTTTAACGATTCAGGAGACCATTCTACGAACCAATATCATAAAAGATTCGTCTTGAAAAGAACTAGTTGAAGATGACAGGTGAGAATTTAATCAAAGCAAAAGATGCCAACAATCGAAATAAAAAAATAATCCCAGCTCAATATATATTTGCTTAGATATTTAATGTCAATCCCAGCTCACAAGTTTCGATCCAAAAAAAATAATCCCAGCTCACAAGTTCCAATCAAATGTCCCACAGCTTCATCACTTCAACTCAACAAGATCAGTGGACATCAACAAAACACAAAGGGTTAAGGTTAGGGTTTAATATTAGGATTTTAAAAAATTAAAAGTAAGATATATTTTTAGGATATAAGATTTAGAGTTTAAAATTTAAGATTAAAATTTAAAATTTATTTTTTAATATTGTACATATTCTCCTATAATAACATATTGATCGGTACGTACGTTGGTGTTGCGTGTAAAAGAGTCTATCGCAATTATAGTGCAAGTGTACACGACGCAAGTAGTAAAGTGATACGAAGTATCGGATTATCGTCTCCACAGGGATTGGGCCAATAGCTTCACCTTAATTCACTGCACGAAGTAAAGAGAATAGTTTAGGAAGTTGTCACGAAAATATTGAATAAAACGTAAATAAAAGAGTAGGAATATCAAGATAGAGAGAATGGGCTGGTATTGAATTGCTCAGTAGTGCAGGTATTGTATTGCTTAGGAACTCCAGTTCTGTCGTCGCGCCTGTCGCTGGCAGCACCTGTCGCGGCAGCGGTCCGTTGGTCGTCGCGGCAGCAAACACACCAACTCAGTACGTTCAAGTTTGGCAAGAATCCCAGATCTGCCTTGGCCTATCCCTAGGTCCAAGTCTGTCGATGATCACGTCTTTGATGATACCTCCCGGCGTGAATCGAAGGATAAACACCGATATGTATGAATTCTTCCTTAGCCACTTAACCTTGCCCTATCCCTAGGCACAAGATAGTTCAACTATAAACTAGAGAACTCGCTCTTATTTCTTTCGTATACTTAACTCTCCCGATGCTAAGTAAATAGATAACCTCACAATGCTCTCCCGATGCTCTTGCAAGATATTAAAACCAAAATAAGAGAACTTGAAGTTTATTTTATTGAACTTGGAAAATCCTAAAACAAAACAACCCTTGCAACTACTTTACAAATCAACCCGTGGCCCTAGGGGGTTTTTAGAACATGTCGACGACGGGTAAACGGCGGAGGGGTTTGGTTATCGGTTATGGGGTATTTCCTCTCCTAGGTTAAAATCTATGACCTTATATAAGCTTTGGGCTCAAGAATTCTAAGATAACAAGGATTACAACTTTAAATAAAAGTAAGATTCTAATAAAGATTTTAATCTTCAAGTATCCTACTTTTCAGCCGCCTCCTTGTTTCATGGGATTTCATCTCCTTGAGCTTTGGCTTGACATATCTTTTGATCCGGGGCTTGGAAAAATATATGGTTTTCACACGACAGACGAGCATATTTTTCTCTATCTATCGAGGTCCACTTTGCTTTTCCTCTCCGCAAAACTTGCTGTCGTCATTCTGTCACGGCAGATCCATGGCAGCATCGTCCTCTTTGTCTGCTTGTCCAGTTCAGCTTTCCTGCTTCTCTGCCCTGCGCCCGCCTTCTTCGTCAGCGATGACAGCAACCTGCAAAATCAACCCTTTTTAGTAGAATCCGTGCCTTTAATATATTTGTGATGTTTTGCTGTAAACTAACCTGAATGCAATGCAATGATGCTTGAATGCAGCAGAAATATGGGTTAAAAATGGTGTAAATAATAGAACTTTTACACACTCAACACACCCCCAAACTCAAGTTTTTGCTTGCCCTCAAGCAATTAAGACCTAAAAGAAAAATGAATATTTTGTGTTGGCCTTCAAACAGTGACTGTCCCTTACCCGTCGCTCATTCTCTGTGGCGACAGCAACCTGTCGGAAAGATTAGGATCTGTCCGGAATCTCCCTATAGTCCTCGTGCAGTGTGTGCATGCTTGTGAACAGTTATATGCCAAGACTCTCTTAGTTTCACTAGAATATTCAACTCTTAACTCGAATTTTTATGCCAAAGTTTATCTTTTTGAAGGCACATTTTCATGCTTCTTTGATTTTCTGTTTTGACTTGCTTTTTATTTTTCAAGCTAAAGTTTCACTAGAGCCGGTTTCGGGGACCTCTAGCTAACTTCCTAGAGCCGGTTTCGGGCACCTCTAGGGCTATTTTGCTAAACTTCTTTCCTAGAGCCAGTGTTAGGCACCTCTAGGGGCTATTCAAGTGCTAAGCTTCCTATTCTAGTTTGGCTAAAAGAAATCTAAGCAGTATAACAGTCAGAATGGTGTTTAAGTTTTCAGAACTATAGAAAGGCTCTAAACTTCTCCTTAATCTGTCCTAAAGATGCTGCTACGACAGAGCTGTCATGACAGGTAAGTTTACTTCACAGTTTTAAGCCAACAATTTAATATTTTCTGTTTTTTTAAGAGAACTTAAATAAATAAAAGACACAATAAATAATTAAAAATGCACTAAGACTCCATTAGAATGGAGGGTTGCCACCCCCAAACTCGAGGGTTGCATTGCCCTCAATGCAAATGACAGGTAGAATGAAGGCAGGTACATCACGAAATATAAATAGAGCAGACAGCAATAAAAAGAGAATAAAGACTTAAATTTCAATCGCTGTCTTCACTGCTACTAATGAAGAGGCTGAGGCAGCACCGCGGCGGGTCTGTCTAGAAGACATTTTAGTAGCAAGGGTTGTGAAAGTAAAGAAAACAAAGAAAAACGAGAGGAGAAAGCAAGTAAGAATAAGCAGAAGTGATGAAAATGGAAATGAAAACGGGGTTTTATAGCGGTCGAGTTGCTGCCCGTTTAATGCTGTAACGGCAGGCGTGAATAACGGAGCAACTGTTGCGATTTGGCGTGTCTGACGCGTCTGACACGCATTTATGCGTCTGTTACGCGTCTGTTACGCGTCTGCCACACGTTTCTGCGTCTGCCGTGTCAGTCTGTTGACAGCCTGTCTTATCCGTGTCTGCGGCGGCAGCTGGAACGACAGGCTTCAATAAATGGGCTCTGTTGGGCTGATGGATGGATGGTGGGCTTGGGTCACTTTTTCTTTTCTTCTTGACTCCTTTATTTGCTGAAAACAGAAAATATAAAAAGCATTATTTAAATAAAATAAACCTAATTTCCTAATAAATAATACTAAATAATAAAATAAATGAAAATAAAATTTAGGTTAAATTAGGGATGCCTTGTGGGGCATCTCCTAAAGTAACCACTTCCTGTATTCCTGGGGTTTCGGTCCCCTGATAATGCTTGAGGCGATGTCCGTTGACTTTGAATTGGTGCCCGTCTTTTAATGATTGGATTGTGATGGCACCATGGGGAAAAACTTGTACCACTTGGAACGGGCCAGACCATCTAGACTTTAGCTTTCCTGGGAAGAGTTTCAGTCTAGAATTGAACAACAACACAAGCTGCCCTGGGCAGAACTGTCGTGGCAGCAACTTCCTATCATGCCACTTCTTAGTTTTCTCCTTGTAGATTCTTGCATTGTCGTAGGCCATTGTCCGTATTTCCTCAAGCTCGTTCAGATCTAACAGCCTTTTCTAGCCTGCCTTGTCTAAGTCCATATTCACGGCCTTGATTGCCCAATATGCTTTGTGCTCTATCTCGACAGGCAAGTGACAGGTTTTCCCATAGATCAATCGGTATGGAGACATGCCCAATGGAGTCTTAAATGCTGTTCTATATGCCCATAATGCATCATTAAGGAGTAAAGACCA
Organism: Hibiscus trionum; assembly: GCA_030270665.1. Taxonomy (NCBI): domain Eukaryota; kingdom Viridiplantae; phylum Streptophyta; class Magnoliopsida; order Malvales; family Malvaceae; genus Hibiscus; species Hibiscus trionum. Next base: position 132,249 of record BSYR01000008.1, read on the forward strand.
ATCTTTCCTAGTTGGCTTAACCATCTTCTCAAGAATGTTCTTAACTTCCCTATTGGATATATCAGCTTGTCCATTGGTCTGTGGGTGGTATGCTGTCGCGATCCTGTGCTTGACACCATATTTCTTCAAGACGGCAGCAATAACCCTATTGTCAAAATGTCTCCCTTCATCACTGATAATCGCCTTAGGGATGCCAAATCTAGAAAAAAAATGTTTTTGTGCAAAAACTTTTGGACTGTCTTGGCATCATTCTTTTGAGTGGCGATGGCTTCAACCCACTTAGAGACATAATCCACTGCTAGGAGGATGTATAGATTTCCACATGAAGATGGAAAAGGTCCCATGAAATCAATCCCCCAAACGTCGAAGATCTCGACTTCCAGAATGTTCTGCAGTGGCATCTCGTTTCTCCTCGAGATGTTGCCTGTCCACTGGCACCTGTCACAGTTCTTGTAGAAGTTCTGTGCATCTTTATACAGTGTCGGCCAGTAGAACCCTGACTGCAGCACCTTGGCAGCAGTTTTGTTGCCTCCTAAGTGACCTCTATATTGTGAAGCATGGCAGTGATGGAGAATGTCTTCTTGTTCTTCTTGTGGTACACACCTCCTTATAACCTGATCTGCGCATAGTTTGAAAAGAAGAGGTTCGTCCCAATAATAATGCTTAACATCATTTTGGAACCTCTTCCTGGCTTGATAATTAAGATCAGCAGGTAGTATTCCGCTAACTATAAAATTAACGAAATCAACATACCAGGGAAGTTCAGAAGACTTACCTGCCGCCATGGCTGTCGCGGCAGCGATTGCGGCAGCAAAGAGCTGCTCATCTGGGAAGGTCTCTAGTATGTTTGTCTCATCGATTGGTAGACTCTGTCCCTTCTCCAATCTTGACAAGTGGTCTGCCACCTGATTTTCTGTCCCCTTTTTGTCCTTGATTTCTAGATCGAACTCTTGCAATAGCAGGATCCACCGTATCAATCGAGGCTTTGCATCCTTTTTCGCGAACAGATACTTGAGGGCAGAATGGTCTGTGTGCACTATTACTTTCGTCCCAAGTATGTAAGAACGAAACTTGTCAATGGAGAACACCACCGCTAATAGCTCCTTTTCTGTGGTGGTGTAGTTCACTTGGGCGTCATTTAGTGTCTTGCTGGCATAGTATATGACATGAAACAGCTTGTCTTTGCGCTGCCCAAGTGCTGCCCCGACAGCATAGTCACTAGCGTCACACATGATCTCAAATGGCTGTGACCAGTCTGGTGGCTGTACTATGGGGGCTGTTACCAGTTTTTCCTTCAGAACCTTGAATGCTTCAGTACATTCATCATTAAAGTCAAAGGGTCAGTTCTGCTCTAAGAGATGGCATAGGGGCTTGGTAATTTTTGAGAAATTTGCAATGAATCTCCGATAAAAACCAGCATGCCCTAAAAAACTTCTAATGCCCTTGACTGTGGTCGGCGGCGGCAGCTTCTCTATGACTTCTATTTTGGCCCTGTCGACTTCTATCCCACGGCAGCTAATCTTATGGCCGAGAACTATCCCTTCATCCACCATAAAGTGGCATTTTTCCCAATTCAAAACAAGATTAGCTTTTTCACATCTTTCAAGTACCTTTTGAAGATTGCCGAGGCAGCTCTCAAAATCGTCTCCAAAGATGGAAAAATCATCCATAAAAATCTCTAAGAAGTCCTCTACCATGTCGGAGAATATGGCCATCATGCACCTTTGGAAGGTGGCGGGTGCATTACATAGTCCAAATGGCATCCTCCTAAAAGCGTACGTTCCGTAGGGGCAGGTGAAAGTCGTCTTCTCTTGATCCTCCGGTGCGATAGCAATTTGGTTGTAACCTGAGTAACCATCAAGAAAACAATAGTAAGGTTTACCCGCTAATCTATCAAGCATTTGATCAATAAAGGGTAAAGGAAAGTGGTCTTTTCGGGTAGCTTTGTTGAGCTTCTGATAGTCCATACAAACCCTCCAACCGGTCACAGTCCTGGTTGGGATTAACTCATTGTTCTTGTTGGTCACCACGGTCATTCCTCCTTTCTTTGGAACACATTGCACCGGGCTCACCCATTTGCTGTCGGAGATGGCGTAAATAATACCATTTACGCCATCTCTTTACGCACCACCTCTTTCATCGCATGGTTTAGCCGCCTTTGGGCATCAATAGTCGGCTTATGATCTTCCTCAAGGAGGATTTTGTGCATGCATAACGCCGGACTAATGCCTTGAATGTCTGCTATCGTCCATCTAATCGCCTTCTTGTGCTGCCTTAGCATGCCGATTAGCTGTCGTTCCTGTTCCTGCGGCAGCTTAGAAGAGATGATTACGGGCAGTGTGTCATTTGAACCAAGATAAGCATATTTTAACTGCCCTGGCAGGGGCTTAAGTTCTAAGGCAGGTGGTTCAATAGTAGATGGCTTTTGGATTAAATGGTTATCCGAAGTGTAATTTAAAGGTTCGAATAACTTACCTGGACGATGGCCTAACCAGTTTACCTCCTCCTGATCTTCAGTATCAGATGTATCGGAGTCAGAGGAGTTGCTGTCGTTAGGGGTGTGCAAAAATATCCGATCCGAACGATCCGATCCGTTTATCCGGTGATCCGATCCGAATTTTAGGATACCCGATCCGAATTTTTTTTCCGGATAATTCGGATCGGATATCCGGTAAAAAAATCGGATATTCGGATCGGATACGGATCATGAAAATATTAATTTCGGATTATCCGAATATCCGAAAAAATAAAATGGGCCATTAGCCCTAGGCCTCTATCTGAGTATCTGTGACGGAAAACTTTTTTAAATCCCAGCCAGTAGCCTTTTCACGAGAATTTTCTCCCAAAACATATCTTCCCCTTTCGTCAGTTCTCAAAAATTTGCCCTAGCCTCAAGCCCTCAACCTTCATCTTTCACTCCGATCTACTCTACTCTTCTCATTTTTTATCTGCGATTGTATCGTTGTTGTCTAGTCTGGTGGTGCCATTTCTTCTCTTTGTTGAAGTATTATCCGGTGGACCTCATTTTCCCTTAAGTTCTGAGTATCTGTGGGTTTTTTTATCATTTCTCAAGTTTTGGTGAAGCATTGCCCGAAGCTAGTGCTGTAAGTATCCATCTCTTGCCCCTACCTTATTTCCCATGTCTTTTAATTATATGCTTGTTTCTCTTTGTACTTTATTTGGTTTTCATATTACGGTAGATTAGAGATGTTAGGTTTGATAAACTTGAATTAATAAACTGTTAATTAAATTAAATTGAGTTTAAAAACTTGAAATTTTGGTGTTTGGGACCAACTTACATCACGTTTCTTTGTCAAAAAGTATATCACTATTAATTGAATTTGATTTTGATGCCGATAGCAGTCAATAATTGAAAAAAAACATATCATTGTTAATTGAATTTGGGTTTCATATTATGGTAGATTAGAGATACTTTTTTCCCTTCACAGTGAGGTTAATTGAATTGAAAAAAGCATATCACGTTTCTTTTTTCCCCTTCATTGTTAATTGAAAAAAACTTGTTGCTTGCTTTGATTGCATATCACTGTTAATTAAATTTGGTTTTCATATTAGAGGTGCTTTGATTGCTGCTGCACCGAATTTGTTAACATTTTTATTTTTATTTGTTGCAATTTGTTTGAATGAAAATTTGCTCACAGACATATATATTAATGTCTTCATCTATTTCTGATCACATTGACAGAAAATCAAACATCATCTTCCGTGAGAAGTCTCGATCTATGGCGAACCAAAATCCACACCAAACTCCACTCCAATCTCGGGTAAGTTCACTGTAATTTATATGAATTTCTTCCTATATTTATTACAGTTCTAGTTTGCATAATATAGTTTGGTAAACTTTGAAATTTACTTAGTATTGTATGAAAATCATGAAAATTCAGTTTAGATAAATGCACGATTTTGAAAATGAATTCTAGATGAGTACAGAAACATTAAGGACTGCTTTATAGGATGAATAAATAAATGCTTGCTGTAAGTATTGACAAGTTCTACATTCATTGAACTTATGCGAGTATAAAGACCCTACATAATTTAACATGCAGATAAGATGAAAAATATGTGTTCATTGGCAAGTTTTGACACTTTTTTTTTAAGTTGCTTTCAAAGTAAACTTGATTTGTGGTCGATAAATACTTCTGTAATGAAAAATTTGTTTTTTAGCCATAAATCTATTTTAGCCATAAATCTGTTTTTTACAGCTTTATAAATCTGTTTTTTTCAGCTTTATAAATCTGTTTTATCCATAAAAGAGTATATATTTTTTTGCTTTGCATAAACGAACCTGATATTTCAATTACTTTTCATAAATGAAACTGATTTTTTTTGCTTGCTTACAGAATATTTCATCGTCTCTTGATGAAAATGAAGACAATGATTCTGTATTTGTTGATTCGATGATGGAAGATTCTGAAAAGGAAGAAAGACAAACAACTAAAAAGAGAAAAAAGGAGAAGAAAAGTCGAGCAACAACAACCAATGAGAAAAAGAAGAAGAGATCCAAGTGGTGGGCTCATTTCACAGATAATGAGGAGGATCCCGATTTTGCTTCTTGTAAGTATTGTCAACAACTTATTGGTTGTCAAACTAAAAATGGCACTACTCCCTTAGCAAATCACATTACTAGGTGCAAAAAATATCCCCCAAATTTAGATAAGAAGCAAAAATTGATTGATTTTGAGACTAAAACACTAGTAATTGAAGATGGAACTACTAAAACAGTTAGTGTTCCAAAATTATGGGAATTTGATCAAGACATTTGTAGGAAGAAGCTTGCTAAAATGCTTATTGTGGATGAATTACCTTTTGCTTTTGTTGAACGTGAAGGCTTCATTGAATTCTGTCAGGCATTAAATCCCCTCTTTAGTGTTCCTTCTCGTACCACTGCTACTAGAGATTGTTATGCTCTCTTCATCGAACAAAGGAACCAGTTAAAAAATTCTTTTAAGAGCTTGAATTCTAGGGTTTCTTTAACAACAGACACTTGGACATCAGGTCAAAATTTAAGCTATATGTGTTTGACTGCTCATTTTATTGATGATGATTGGAATTTACATAAAAGAATAATCAACTTTTGTCCAATTGCTGGTCATTCCGGGCAACTTATTGGTAGAGCAGTTGAAAAATGCTTGAATGAATGGGGATTGAAGAACATTATGACTGTGACCGTAGACAATGCTAGCTCTAATGATTTGGCAATTGATTACTTGAGAAGAAGACTTAACATTTGGGAGTCTAGTTTATTGGGGGGTAAATATTTGCATATGAGATGTGCATCTCATATTTTGAATTTGATCGTACGAGAGGGTTTGAAAGAACTTGATCTATCGATTATGAAAGTTCGGGCTCTTGTGAGGTATGTTAGGTCTTCTCCTGCTAGGCTTCAAAAGTTTAAAACTTGTATAGAAGAGGAGAAAGAGCATAGCAAAAGTCTTGTTGTTTTGGATGTTGAGACAAGATGGAATTCGACGTTTTTAATGCTTGAGTCTGCTATTAAATTTAAAAAGGCATTTGCTAGTTTATACATGAAAGATTCTTCTTGTTTTAAGGAACTTAGAAAGCTTGGTGGCGGTCCTAATGAAGATGACTGGATGAGGGTGAGCAGCTTTTTACCTTTCTTGAGTGTTTTTTATGATGCAACATTGAGGTTATCTGGTTCTCGTTATGTCACTTGCAACTCATATGCGCACGAGATTTATGGGACTAGATTCATGATTTCAAATGACATGAATGATGATGATGAAGGTGTTAAGAAAATGGCAGCCCAAATGATGTCTAAATATGACAAATACTATGGAAACATTGATAATATCAATGTTTTTATGTTTGTGGCTGTGATCCTCGACCCTAGGCACAAGTTGAATTATGTTGAATGGATTGTGCGAGATTCTTATGATGAAACAAAAGCCAATCTTTTGTGTCTCAACATTAGGATTGTTTTGCAATCTTTGTTTGACTCATATGCTTCCTCAATGCCTTGTTCAAAGACAAGTTGCACTTCTTCCTCCACTTCTACTTCTTTCTCCACTGTAACTCAAAGTGGGACTCAAAGTGGGCGTAAAGTTGACCTTCAACAACTCATGGCTTTAAAATATCAAAGGGATACAGGTTGTTCATTAACTAATGCCAACAAAAGTGAGTTGGAGAAGTATATAGAAGATGCTTGTGAACCACATGTTTCAAGTTTTGAAATCTTGCAATGGTGGAGAGATCAAGCAAAGAGATACCCCATTCTTTATAAGATGGCTAAAGATGTGCTTGCCATACCCATTTCGACCGTAGCTTCCGAGTCGGCTTTTAGTACGGGAGGTCGCGTTCTTGATTCTTTTCGTACTTCATTGACTCCAAAAATGGTTGAAGCACTTGTTTGCACTCAAGATTGGTTACGCACTTCTCGGTCACCTCTTATAATAGAAGAAAATTTACTTGCCTTGGAAGAATTGGAAGAAGGTTAGTTTAGTTTTAATTGTTTTATTTTTTGTTTATTTAATATTTAAACATAAATGTTTGTTTTAACTTTATTTTAATTTATTGTGTTGTAGGCATGAAGAATCTAACTTTGGAGCAACCGGACATCATAATTGATGAAACAATCAATACTTTAGATGATTTTTAAAGTTTGGACCTTAGAACTTTAAAGTAATTGGTGGTCTTACTATTTGTCATTTTGTGTTGTTGAAACTCTTTTAGACTTGATGTTTATTTTGAATCTCTTGTAGGTAGATTTTTAGTAACTAGTATGTTTATTTTGAACATTTTGAACATTGGACTTAAGAATTGTTATTTTGTGTTGTGTGTTTATTTTGGTGGTCTTATTAGTATATTTATTTTGTGTTGTATGTTTATTTGTTACTGCTGCTCAATTGCTATTTTGTGTTTGTTTTAAAATTGGCAGCAACCAACATCATTTGCTATTGTATACTTTAGGAATCTTGAAACTTGTTTTAATATTGTAAGTTTATTTTGTGTTTGTTATTTTGTATGTTTAGCCTCCCACCCCCTTTCTGTTGATTTTTATTTATTTATTTTGGGATTGTGATTTGTGTCACCAAAGGCAGTTTGGTTTCGGTATCTTAGCCAACTGGGTTTCTTATGCTCTCTATATGAAAAAATTAGGCAGCAGAAAATCTATTGCTTATTTTAAATCTGTTGAGACTTTTTTAGACTTGATGTTTATTTTAAATCTATTGCTTATTTTAAACTTGTTTAATTGTTTAATTTAAAATTCTTGAAACTTTTTAATTTTATATCAGAATACTTTTCAGATATTTTTTAAAAAGAAATAAGATTAATTCTAGGTAAAATAAGTAATCTGTTCGGATCGGATATTCGGATACCCGATCCGAAAATTCGGATATCCGAAAATTCGGATATCCGGTTTTTTCGGATCGGATACGGATCACGCCTTTAGGTATCCGAATTTTCGGATATCCGAATTTTCGGATCGGATCGGATCCGATATCCGAATTTGCACACCCCTAGCTGTCGTCGGTGCTGTCATCGTTGCTGTCGTGACAGGCCTGTAGGTGGCTGTCGCAGCAGTGACCAAATTTTATATCTTGACAGCCCGACCTAATGCAGGGATGATCAAGGGTCACCTCAATGATGGCCTTGCATTCCTCGTCCAAATCAGCATGTTTCATCGATTGGAGAACATTCAACTTAATCTCTTGATCGTTCACTCGCATGGTGAGTTCTCCTTTCTCCACATCAATCAGTGATCTTCCCGTGGCTAAGAAGGGTCGCCCAAGGATGACTGGTGCGTTTTCGTCTGCCTCACAATCTAAAACAAGAAAGCCAGCAGGAAAAATAAACTTATCCACTCTTACCAGAATATCTTCAATCTTTCCCTCTGGATGAGCATAAGAGCGGTCTGCCAGCTGCAGAGTTACTGTCGTGGGCCGCGCCTTTCCAATACCTAATTTCTGAAAAACAGACTTTGGCATTACATTAACACTAGCACCAAGATCACAAAGTGCCTTACCCACGAATTTGTCTCCGATTACACAAGGTATGATGAAGCTCCCCGGATCCTTCTTTTTCTAGGGTGGCTGCCGATGAAGAATACTCATGCAACCATCTGCCATCCTTACCGTTTCAAATTCCCCAAGTTTATATTTTTTTGACATGACATTCTTGAGAAATTTGGCGTAACCAGGCATCTCCCTAACGGCATCTAACAGCGGAATATTAATTTGAACCTGCTTAAAAATATCATAAATCTTTTTAAGTTGAGATTCCTGCTTAGTTTGTTGTATCCGTTGAGGAAAAGGTGGTGGGGGACGGTAATCAGCAATACGTCCTTCCCACTGCATACGAATCTGAGGACGATGTTCTTCATTTTTCTCCTCTGTCGCGTCTGCTGTCGTGACAGGCTCATCGGCAGCAGTCTGTTTATCACCTGTCGGGGCAGCTTCCTCGGCAGGTTTGTCCAAGGCTGGTTCCTTTACTGTTTCAGCTTCTTTTTCCGGCCCTGGTAATTTCTTCCCACTCCTAGTAGTAATTGCCTTACATTGCTCATGTGTGGGCAGTCTAGTATTTTCAGTATTACTAGGAAATCCTCCATTCTGCATCGGCTTAATATGTTGAGAAACCTGACCCATTTGTGTCTCCAGAGATTTCAAAGTAGCTTCATGGTTTGTCATCCTCATCTCGGTTTTATCCATGAAGTTCTTTGTCTTCTTAACAAACTGATTCATATTCTCAATATACGTACCGGTCTGAGACATAAAGGTGGCCAGAGTCTGTTCCAATATACTGCTCGTGGCAGGTGGTGGCTGCTGTTGCTGCTGCGGCGGCAGGTTCGGTGACAGGTTCTGTCGCGTCAGCAATCTAGGTCCTCCCTGATTCTGATTGTGTGCTTGAGGATTCAGGGCATTGTTGGGGTTACTCCAGGAAAATTTGGGATCCTTCCTCCAATGGGGATTATAATTGTTGGAGTTGTAATTCGGTTTTTTGTAATTTCCAACATATTTTCCCTCTTCTACTTGTATTGGGCACTCATCCCTACTATGATTTCCCTCACAGATATCACATACTTCCTCTACAGCAAATCCTTGTTGACCATCATCATTTAATAACCTTTTTATTGCTTTAGTAAGGAATGCTACCTGTGATTTTAACGTGCTGTCGGCTTCATAGTCCTTGACAGCATGTACCCGTTTACCCCCTCTTCTTGCGGTCAGAAACTGTTCCTCATTCTTGGCCAGATTTTTCAAAACTTGCAATGCCTCGTCTGGATCTTTATCCAATAATAGTCCATTTGCTGCAGAATCAATTCGAATGCGAGTTTGTAAGTTAGCAGCATTATAGAACTTAGTTACCTGATTCTAGACGGGGAATCCATGCATTGGGCAATTCCGAAGAAGAGTAGTAAATCTGTCCCAGGCCTCGTGCATTGGCTCGTCATCTTCCTATTGAAAAGTAGCAATTTCATTACGTAATCGCTCAGATAAATGCGAAGGATTAAAACGAGATAAGAATTCACGAGATAAATCTGCCCAAGTTATGATTGAACCCGGCGTAAGTTTATTCCACCAAGTCTTAGCTCTGTCCCTCAATGAGTGGGGAAATAACCGAAGCCTCAGTATCTCCGGATTAACTCCTGGCAGTCTAAACGAACCACAGATTTCCTGGAACGTTTTGAGATGCTCCCTAGCATCTTCTGTCACAGCACCACTAAACTAACCGGCATTGTTGATCATACTAAACATGATAGGTTTAAGCTCAAAGTTATCAACTTCAATATCCGGCAGCGTGGTCTCCAGCTCTACATGATCGTTCAGCATGTAGTCACGGCATGACCGTCGTCCGGCTGCTGCGGGCGGGTCTCCGGCAGGCGGTATAACAGCTCCATCTCTAGCAGCAGGATTATCTCCTCGGTATGCCATTGTCTCTAACTGTTCTTCAAGGTACTCGTTCCTGGCTAGCACGTAACGAAGTCGGTTCCTAAGATTGAATGAACGTTCAACTTCCGGATCTAATGGATACTCAGGATCTTCGCCTCTTTTAGATCTGCGCATAAACAAGTAAACCTCGTGAAAAGCAAGAGTCTAAAATACTAACGAAAAATAGAAAAAGAAAAATTAAAAGAAAAACAAAAACAAAAACGAAAAGTGCAATAAAAGAAAGGTGTAGTTATGTTGCCAATCCCCGGCAACGGCGCCAAAAACTTGTTGCGTGTAAAGGAGTCTATCGCAATTATAGTGCAAGTGTACACGACGCAAGTAGTAAAGTGATACGAAGTATCAGATTATTGTCTCCACATGGATTGGGCCAATAGCTTCACCATAATTCACTGCACGAAGTAAAGAGAATAGTTTAGGAAGTTGTCACGAAAATATTGAATAAAACGTAAATAAAAGAGTAGAAATATCAAGGTAGAGAGAATGGGCTGGTATTGAATTGCTCAGTAGTGCAGGTATTGTATTGCTTAGGAACTCCAGTTCTGTCGTCGCGCCTGTCGCTGGCAGCACCTGTCGCGGCAGCGGTCCGTTGGTCGTCGCGGCAGCAAACACACCAACTCAGTACGTTCAAGTTTGGCAAGAATCCCAGATCTGCCTTGGCCTATCCCTAGGTCCAAGTCTGTCGATGATCACGTCTTTGATGATACCTCCCGGCGTGAATCGAAGGATAAACACCGATATGTATGAATTCTTCCTTAGCCACTTAACCTTGCCCTATCCCTAGGCACAAGATAGTTCAACTATAAACTAGAGAACTCGCTCTTATTTCTTTCGTATACTTAACTCTCCCGATGCTAAGTAAATAGATAACCTCACAATGCTCTCCCGATGCTCTTGCAAGATATTAAAACCAAAATAAGAGAACTTGAAGTTTATTTTATTGAACTTGGAAAATCCTAAAACAAAACAACCCTTGCAACTACTTTACAAATCAACCCGTGGCCCTAGGGGGTTTTTAGAACATGTCGACTACGGGTAAACGGCGGAGGGGTTTGGTTATCGGTTATGGGGTATTTCCTCTCCTAGGTTAAAATCTATGCCCTTATATAAGCTTTGGGCTCAAGAATTCTAAGATAACAAGGATTACAACTTTAAATAAAAGTAAGATTCTAATAAAGATTTTAATCTTCAAGTATCCTACTTTTCAGCCGCCTCCTTGTTTCATGGGATTTCATCTCCTTGAGCTTTGGCTTGACATATCTTTTGATCCGGGGCTTGGAAAAATATATGGTTTTCACACGACAGACGAGCATATTTTTCTCTATCTATCGAGGTCCACTTTGCTTTTCCTCTCCGCAAAACTTGCTGTCGTCATTCTGTCACGGCAGATCCATGGCAGCATCGTCCTCTTTGTCTGCTTGTCCAGTTCAGCTTTCCTGCTTCTCTGCCCTGCGCCCGCCTTCTTCGTCAGCGATGACAGCAACCTGCAAAATCAACCCTTTTTAGTAGAATCCGTGCCTTTAATATATTTGTGATGTTTTGCTGTAAACTAACCTGAATGCAATGCAATGATGCTTGAATGCAGCAGAAATATGGGTTAAAAAGGGTGTAAATAATAGAACTTTTACACACTCAACAGTTGGTTTCATGGCAAAACAAATAGACCTTGGTAAAGATTCATGAGCTACTTAAAGTCATGCTCACGTTTGTAACCACATGTTAAGCTTTGTAATCATTAATTTTATTCGATCTTAAAAAATCTGGTTCGATATTATTTAGAAATATGTATTTTCGGATATCGAATTCGATCCGAAAATTTGGATATCTGAAATTTTAAATTGGTAAAATAATGATTCCTATTCGATCCGAAAAAAGCAGATATTCAGATGTCTGATTATTCGAATATAAAATTTGGTTTAAGTATTTTTTTCGAATTTGGTGGACGCGTCTATGAAAATTTTAAACTTTCGAATATAACAAGCAACAAATTGTCAAATATAACAACATTCGCATCTAAGGAAATTTCGACTTTTCAAATTTTCGGATATAACAAGCATCAAATTACTAAATAACATGATTTATAGCTATGAAAATTTAAATTTCCGAATATTTCAGATTTTCGAATAATCCGAAATTTGAAATATCGTGATTCGCATCCAATACAAAAAATAAAAAATTGGATCAGATATTTTTACACACCCTTTAATTATTATTATTATTGAATGTAAATAAATATATATTATAATAAGAGCCCATATATTATAAATAATAAAAGTTCAAATATTATTCAAAGTCCAATTATAAAATCAGTACCCAAGGCCCGTTACACAGGAAAATGATCAACGTTCAGAGTATAAATATCAATTTCAAACCCATTTAATGAATTGTAACAATCAAATTACCATAGGAACAGGGACAGGGATAGTGGTCCAGTACTTAACAAGGCTCATCTAGTGTCATGGATACCATGGTACTACAGCTATGTCACATCTTACACAAATATGGAAAGTTTAAATTTAGGCATTTCTTGGCGGTAAATGGCAGACGGCTACACGCTCCCGGATATTGCGATATGTCGGTAAGTATTCTTCAATCAACGTATTATGTGAGGGTCTGAACCCAGCGGAACACAAAATCATGACACAGCTCCAACTATCATAAACCTAGCGGAATAGAAAATACATAAACAACTCCAATTTCAAAAACCCAGCAAAACACGAATTCATTTGAAACAATTTCACTGGATACGAAAATCCATCGGCGTGCAAATATATAGACCAACCTCGCTTTCTGTATAAAGCGATTTTGACAAAAATCTGACTTCACACAGTGACCTCGCGTTTTGTATACCGCGAGTTTCAAAAGACCTCGCGTTCTACAAAACGCGAGGTTGCCATGTCAGCATATCCACCTCCATCTATAAATAGCCAACTCTTGGGGAGGGAAGGACCACCCACCCATCAATTGACAAAATTATCGATTGCATCTACTATTAGCAACATATCGTGTATCTGAGAAGTTTATTTTCAAACTAATTTCCCGGATATTGCGATATGTTGTTATTTGTAATTGCATATATACGTCAGCATATTCACGTCAATAATTTTCGATTGCAGCTACTATTGGCAACATATCGTGTATCTGGGAAGTTTATTTTCAAACTAATTTTCCGGATATTGCGATATGTTGTTATTTGTAGTTGCATATATACGTCAGCATATTCACGTCAGTAATTTTCGATTGCAGCTACTATTGGCAACATATCGCGTATCTGGGAAGTTTATTTTCAAACTAATTTCCTGGATATTGCGATATGTTGTTATTTGTAGTTGCATATATACGTCCTCTTGGGTTAATTATGCGTAAGTTTTTCATCGCTCTTGATCGACATCAACAAATCGCAATATCCGGGAATCCGAGAATCTTGAAGACAAGCACGGGTTTTACCAAAAGTTAAATACGAGTTACTACAATGATCATCACCGTCAGAACAATTTGAGGATCTTTTAAGAAATGTTGGGTTCGGTGTAACTACGATTTTATACATTAATTGTTATGAAATACTCAAATTCGTTCAATTGTAAAAAATGTTATTATTTTTAATGAATAATAATAATAACAACATTTTATTTTAATATTAATATTAACAATTATTACTAATAATAATCTATTTACTAGTATTACTACTAATAATAATAAATTTATATTTATTAGAATATTAATAATAATAATAACTATTATTACATTTATTTAATAATAATAATAATAATAATAATAAATATATATAATAATTAGAATATTAAATGACTTTCCCGCACGGGAAGTCATCTTTTAAAAATCCCATGACCTCGCGTCTTGTAGAAAGCGAGTTCTTTAGAAACTCACGTTATGCAGAACGCGAGGTTTCTTCTGCTCGTTCAGTTCAAGCGTCTGTTGCGTGACGCGTCTTTTCAATGAACCTCGCGTCCTGTGGAACGCCAGGTCTCAAGAATATCGCGTTTCCCAGAACGCGAGGTTCATTAACCTCGCTTCCCAGAGGACGCGAGCACCTTTATAAATTGGTGGCCCTACCCCGTATCAACCACGCACAGAATGCGATTTCTTCTCTGTTTTTTACTACACTTACTAAATTTTCTTTTAATATAATGGCGGGCTTACGAAACGACGCGAAACACTGCTCTAACTATTTCAGGACAACACCAGAGGTGTTGTTTTTTTAATTTCTTTTTTTAATTTTTTATTTTACATGCATTACCAACTATTTTAATTTTTGTTATTTTATTTTTAAAGGGATACGAACGTCGACTAACTTGTTACCTTAACCGTATCAACAACGCACCTGATCTCACCATTATGACGTGGGTTGATCGAGGTGGTTTTGGCCACGTAGCGAGGATCTTAGCGGGTGTGAAGTGTAACCCATCGTTGATTAGCGCGCTAATAGAACGATGGAGGCCAGAGACGCACACTTTTCATTTCCCGTGTGGCGAGGCAACAATAACGCTGGAGGATGTTGCCTATCATCTGGGGTTGCCTACGGACGACAACCTTATTACGGGTATAACGTTGGGTAATCGGCCAGAGCTATTTGCTCAACTAGTGGAAGTGGAGCCCCCAGCGGATGCGTGGGACGGTGGGAAAATAGACCTATCTTATTTGGAGACTGAATTTGAAAACCCTCCCCCCATGTGGATGACGAAACACTCCAGGTATTTTTTTTTCATTTTTTCACTAATTTATATATTTTTAGTATATTTTGTTTTTAAAATATTTAATATTTTAATATCTATATTTCTTGCTTTTTCTTTAGTAGTAAATTTTGTTTTATTTATTATTTTCACAGTGGTTTGCGCGTGCCCACATCTTGCGCACTATCGGCGGGATATTAATGCCAGACAAATCTCGCACCAAGGTGTACGTGATGTGGCTTTATCATCTTATCAATTTTGATGAAGCTAGCAAAACATGTTGGGGAGTAGCTGTCTTGACCTTTCTTTTTAGAGAGCTCTGCAGAAACGTAGACCAAGATAGAGCAGCAATTGGAGGATGTTGTTTACTCCTTCAGTCTTGGGCTTGGTTTTGGACGCCTTTTTTAAGCCCGCAGCCTAGACAGCCCGCCCCATACTTATTTCCGCTTCTTCGGAGGTACTATTCAATTTATTATATTTATTTTATTTTTAAATTATTATATTTAACGATTTTTTTATTTCTCATTAATGATAGATAGAGCGAAACACTGAACCACCAGAGCCTGCCGAAAAACCAAGAAGACTACATGCTTGTTATGGATAACATGAGGCACGATCAGGTAATCCGAAAATTCATTTGAATTTTTTCATACTTTATTTCCAATAATATTTCATATAACCGTTAGAAACGTTATAATTTTTTTAGTTCATGCGGATGCCCTGCGCTTCTGAGGTGTTTCAGCAGATTACTCCACCCGAGATTCTGCGTGACCAGCACGTCTGGCTTGCACGAGTACCGCTGATCAACTATGAAATTGTCGTGTGGCATCCTACGGATCGGGTTCTCCGACAGTTCGGGTACATCCAAGGGGTTCCGCAAGAGGAACCACCAAATTTGGACGAATTCCACCATTTGACGCGTCAGGGAAGACGGATATTGACTGAGCCCATTACCACGCTGACTGGATTCAGCGTTGGGATGACTGATTTGCCAGTCGCCCACGCATCCTCTGACCCATTCTGGATTGGTCCGTTTCGGTCAATTTCGATTACTTTCAGTGGTATGTGCTCTATGGGAAGCAGCATATCCTTACTCCCGAGGAACGCGAGCGACATCTTCCCCAGGCTCCCTGAAACGCCCACGCCCCACACGTCGAGCGAGCCAGAGTTAGAGCCAGTCGAGGCAGCGCGGTTCGAGACCGCGAATTGACACTGCAAGGGCCTCATCTTCTGCCACAACATTTCAAAATTTGAGAGGTCCTTCGACTTTCCAGTAGATGAGGCCTCCACCCGACTTCGGCTTCTCCGATGCCTACCGTCCCCATATACTGACGAGTGGTCCTCCGCTGATCGATATTCCACCGTTGGCATCTCAGTTTGACTATAGCATTGTCCTGCAAACTCCGCCGGGTAGCTTGTTTTACTCCCCGCCCAGGCCCAACACAGGTCTGCGTATCGCAAATGATGATGATGAGGACCAGGAGGATGCAGCACAACTTGTTCGGAGGAATCCAGATTGGGATCGTCGTCCACCCAACTGCGGAACTGATGGACATAGACATCGTTATCCTTTTTTTCTAATGCATATGTACTTATGTTTCTAATATATTTATTCTAGACATTTGGTTTTTTTAAATACCGTATTTTAATTTTCTTTATCTATTATAATTAAACTTTTAAATGTTTATTTAATTTCTATTTTTATTACTTTAATGCGATTACTAAACCAAAATGATCAATTGTTCTTCAAAGTCAATTTCATTCAAAAAAGGATGATAGCATAGGGTTTTGGAAGCCATTTTAAGCGAGTTTAGAATGGACGGAAATTGACCATGTTGGTGTCATACGATAGAGAATTTTCAGTACTACGAACTCAAACTCGATGTTCGCTAAAAATATACGATTTATAAGCCCGAAATTGGGCTCAAACAGGCCTACCCACCCTTGTTTTTCAACCCAAAATCGCAAAGAACTCGCGTTCTGCGCGTTATATTCAGTCGCTTTTTCAAATTCTCGGCGACCTCGCGTTCTACAGAACGCGGGTTCCTGAAAAATGGTTATTTCAAACAAAGATGCCACGTAGACGGAACGCGTGCTCTGCAGAACGCGAGTTCGTGTCTCGCTTCTCAGAGAACGCGAGGTTTAACTACGTGACAAGTTTGGGGGTCATTTTTCCAAATAATCCTGAGAGAGAGCCAAAAGTATATATAATTATTATAAGAAGGTTTTTCACCCAAATATGTCTGCTCTACCAAACCAATACACATCAACTCGGAGTTTAACCCAAATGCTTTATCTAACTGTTCTTAAGACCCGCATCCGACCGAGATAAGATTCGAATCCCAACCTTACTAATTTCTGAAAATGACATAAAAAATTCAAGGCTCCCTTACTTATCGTGTCCGGATTCGTTAACTTATAAATGGTTGCATAGTAAGCATTTTTGGAATGAAAACACACCGTTTTGATGATCGATTAAATCTCAATCTCAGACACACCATCCCCAAATCAGTCGTGATAATCCCTAACTTTTCCTGCTCCTCCTTACCGTGTTCCTCCCACTCTCAATGATCCAAGGATCGGTCAGTTCCTCTGTTTTCCATTCTTTTTTAGAATTTCAATTTCTTTTGTTACGTTTGGTTGCCGTTATTTCGGTTCTTCACTGATTATTCAAATCGGTCAGCTTATTTTGTTAAGTAGAAGAATCGATTGACACAAACCGTTGCTCTGTTTTCTGTTTTTTATATCATTTTATCTTGTTTCTTCTTTAGCACAATCAAAGATTGTTTTAGATTTTGGTTGATTTGAGATTTATGGCACAGATAAACTTCCTTACTCTATTCCAATACTGCTTGAATATGCAATACGTAACTACGATGAGTTTCAAGTTAAGACTAATTGAGAAGATCATTGACTCGGAGAACACATCTCCCAAACAAGTTGAGATTCTGTTTAAGCCAGCTCGAGTGCTGCTTTAGGTCTGCTATGAATCAGGACTTGTTATAATGGTTATTTTGTTTACTAATAATGAGTTTTGTCTTAGTGCAAACTTGCATTGCTAGGAATTCTTTGTAATCTTTTTTCTTCTCTCTTCTTCTCAGGATTTTAGTGGTGTTCCCGCTGTTGTTGGTCTCACCTGCATGCGAGATGCTATGAACAAGCTTGGTGGTGATTCTAATAAAATTAATCCATTGGTTAGTTATATACTTGTTCTTCCTGATGCTGTCAGACTAATCAAAGCAACGCTTTCTTATTGAGTTTCTCATTTCTCAAATACTTTGAAAACTGTTTTACCCATTTTATATGATAAAATTTATGTGTAGATTCCTGTGGATCATGTTATTGACCACTCAGTTCAGGTTGATGTGGTAAGATCAGAAAATGTTGTGCAGGCCAAAGAAACAAAGAAAGATTTGTTTTTCTCAAGTGGAGTTCAACTGCATTTGATAACATGCTTGTTGTTCCCCATGGATCAGGAATAATGCATCAGGTAACAAACGTTTTTTTACAAAAAGAGATGTTTTGGAGCTATATGTTGTTGCTTTTATTTAATGGTAGACATTTCCTTTTGCTTATCTATACAGGGGAAGGCATGAGCGAATCGTCATTAGCTGACCGTGTCACTGTTGCCAACATGTCTCCTGAGTATGGTGCAACCATGAGATTTATGTATTAGATTCACCATATCTGATTTGAATGGGTTTTTCCATTCTAATTTTATTTTATGTTAACTTTGCATACATGTTTGTGTAGTATGAGTTTAGGGAAATTGATTTGTAATGTTGAAAGTTATTTTAAATGTATAGTTGATTGTTCTCGCGATTAATTGTTTATTTGAGTAAAAGAATGTGGATTGAAATTATAGAAATGGGTGAATGAATTTTAAATAATATTTGAGTTTTTTTTTGGAAACATGGTTTTTAAATACAAACGCCACCAAAGAATAATTTTTCGTGGCATTTGTCCACACGTGCCGCTATAGCCCATAACTTTTTGACGGCATTTTGATAATCAAACGTCGCTATATATCTTGACATGTTACGGCGTTTTCTGCACACAAACGTCACGAATTGTTACGGCACTGGTTTCAGCGGCACTTCTTGCGGCGATTTCCTTAGCATCGGTAGAGTTTTTAGAGGCACTTAAAAACGCCGTTATAGGACTAAAAAACGCTGCTAAAAACCTGTTTTCATGACAATATAAAAAATCTATGGCATAATGTGATAATGCCAAAAATGCCCTTAATGTTTGACTAGATTGTCACTTTGGCCCTTATTCTTTTTTGAAGCATTTTAACCCTTAACGTTTTATTTTGTATGGATGAAAACTGTTAGTCAACTAACAATAAATAACTTGAAATGACTTTGACAGAATGACACGTTAACAGGAAAATAATTATATATGTTATATGACTTAATAAAATTATTTTTTGACTAAAATGTAATTATGTCAAGTCAGCACTTTTGCCTTTATGATATTGGAATGTCAACATGCACTACCATGTAGATTTGCCATATCATTTTAAGCAATTTACTGTTGTCGTTAGTTGACTAATAGTTTTCATCCGTGAAGGGGCCATTTTGACCTAAAATGAAACATTGAGGGTTAAAGTACTTCAAAAAAAAAAAAGGGCTAAAATGACTTTCCAATCAAACGTTAGAGACATTGTTGACGCCATGCCAAAATTTAACTATATTAATTTTAAAATAACAAAAGCATTCCATGTTATGCAAATAACAAATATATGAATCAATTATGCAAATAGTAAAAACATTCCATGTTATGTAAATAATATGACCCTTGAACATATCTATAACTAATGATAATGTAATTAAAAGAAAAAAAAAAGGAAAAATGATCATTACGTAGTCATCCCATTTCACCCAGAACTTTTAGTTAGTTTTTTTCCCAATGTTTTGAATTGAATTATTGATACAGTAGTCCGAAATTTACCTCTTGAATTGAATGTGGTTGTACTCTTGAATTTAATTAAGTTATTGGACCTCTATCTTGTTCATTGAAGACGATTGGATCGATACCCATTTCACTACATCTATGCTAACAAATTTGAAGCTCGGTAAGTTTCCTGCTGAGCCAATGAAAAATGTGCAGCAATATAGGAGTGTGGCTGGTGCATGTTAGTAATTTGAAAGACAAGTAGGCCCTAGTGGTCTCTTAGAGAATCTTGTCCTTTACTGGGTTTTATGTAAATTCACATCAGAACTAAGTTCTTTTATATACTCGAAACAAATCTTTGTAAGGAAGGTTTTTGAGAATGAAGCTTTGAATTCTTCTGCTATTTATCTCTGTTTACTTTATGTTTTTTTTTTTTTTTTTCTTTCTGGTTTGAAATAAGCTTAACATTGTGGAGATGCGGTCGCTTACCGGCGTTTAAGACCTTTTATCTATTTTTTTCCCGGCCATGGAGGATTTCGTTGAAAATCTACATAAGCTAGGTCTCAACGGCAGTCAGATTTTCCCCAACAACATGCAGATTCAATCACCAATGGCAACTCATTTTTCCCCAGCACCAAACATTCATCAACTCCCGACAGCAACTCATTTTCCTTTGACCCCAAACAATCATCCCACTGTAAATAATCCTAGCCAATTTTATTCTTCATCTATCCCTACAACCCAATCTATAGTTTATACATACAACCCACCTCAATCTACTATTGCCACCCACCCGTTAATACCAATTCAACCAGGTATTAACAATTTAGCTCAAATTTCAACCCATCCTCACCACCTGTTTGATGAAATTCCTCACCAACGTCACCCCAAATCCCTGCCCCAACCGTTAATCCCTTTATGCAACCCATCAATCTCTACAAACTTCCATACCCTACACAACACTACCACCTATGTCATCTATCCCTCCCGGGTCTCAATTTGTGCAATTACCCACATGTCAATTATGTGGAAAAGTTGGTCATCTTGTAGCTCACTGTTATCATCGCTTTGATCAAGCTTTTCATGGTGTCAATTCAACTACTTATTGCCCTTCATCCACAACCACTTATGTGAATCATGTCAGTCCTGCAAATGCACTATCTCAACCTACTACTGGAGAAAAATATGCTAAATGGTGCCTAGACTCCGGTGCTACCCATCATGTGACTAACAAGTCCTCCACTGTTCAAGATGCAATCCCTTATCTTGGCTCAGGTATGGTCAATGTTGGTAATGGTTCCTCTCTGAAAATTTCTAATATTGGACACTCATCCTTGAAGACACCACACAAAATTCTATTCCTTGATCATTTGTTACATGTGCCGAACATTACAAAGAATCTAATGTTTGTTTCACGCCTTGCCAAGGATAACTCCGTTTACTTTGAGTTCCATCACATACTTGTTATCTTAAGGATGAACACTCTGGTGAGGTCTTGTTGAAAGGAGTAGAGAACAAGGTTTATATTACTTTCCTGAAGTTTCAACCTCAACAATGAGTAATTCAAGGTTAACCACTCTACTCACTACTGCAAATCAAGAGTCGATCGCTTCAGATCAATGTGAGTATGATTTTTGGTTATGGCATCGTCGTCTTGGTCATCCTTCAGTCCAAGTGAAACGCAATGTAATGCAATCCTCTAACAAGAAGTTCATAAATAAAAGTCGTAAGCTTCCGTTTAGTTCGGTGACTACAACGTACGATAAACCATTTGAACTTGTTGAGGTAGATTTATGGGGACCTGCCTTTGTCTCTTTTTCAGGGTACTTATACTATATCTCATTTGTGGATGTCTATAGTCGCAATTGTTAGATGTATTTTCTCAAATCAAAGTCTGAAGCATTAGTACCCTTTACAATGTTCTTGAATCTTTGACACTTCAGTTAAGTCTGTTCAGAATGATGGAGGTTCTGAATTTCGTAGTTGGTTATCTACATTTACCAGTTATGGAATCATTGATCGCATGTCTTGTCCACATACATCAGAACAGAATGGTATAGTTGAAAGAAAACATAGACATATTGTAGAAATGGGCTTAACTCTTCTCGCTCAAGCTTCTATGCCTCTCAAGTACTGGTCTGATGCGTTTCTCAGTGCAGTTTATCTTATTAACAGATTACCAACGTCAGTTTTGGGCAACATTTCTCCTCATGAAAAATTGTATAATCAAACTCCAGCTTATGACTTCCTAAAGGTATTTGGGTGCTTGTGCTTTCCCCATTTACAACCGTTCAATCATCATAAGCTTGATTTCCGTTCAACTTCTTGCACATTTTTGGGATACAGTCCTATGCATCATGGCTACAAGTGTTTAGATGAACACGAGAAGATATTTATCTCTCGACATGTAATATTTCACGAAGGAGTTTTTCCGTTTGCCCAGTTAAAATTATCAGATAAGGAGGTCCCTCATTCTTGCTTTAAATAAGCAAAAATACCGATTTTCTCTGAAACTACATTGAGCAGTGCTAATAATGACAATGCTAATGTGAGAAATTCTAACTTGCCAACAGAAAATGCTACTGTTTCCCCTCTTGATACTCCAGAATCGTCCTCAACTGTGTAGTTCAGTTCATAACAAAACAATGTTCATCCCATGATTACACGAGGCAAATCAGGTATCTTCAAACTGAAAATCTATATGAATAATGTTGCTGAAAGTGAACCAGTTGATGTTGAGTGGATCGATCAAATGGAAACTGGCAAGAGGGGGTGAATTGGAATTTTAAGAGTTGTGGGATGAAATTGGAAAATTGAAAAATGAAGACAAGAGTATTTATAGTGGTTCAAGCTTAGAACAAGCTTAGAACAAGCTCTACATCCACTACCTTAGTCATCACTAAGGATTTTCAACCAATTTCACTATGAAATCTTCTCCTTTTCTAGGATTGGGAGGTAACCTTTTACAAAGATCAATCTTTCTACCCAAAGATTGATCTAGAGACCCTCACAAGAACAAAGATTTACAAAGGCAATAATATGTATCTCTCAATAGACAAATATGCCCAAAATACACTCAATCACACACCCAATTTGAGAATAAAAGGTTTACAATAAAAAGATTACAAATTGGGGCACAAGATAGGAAATTTTAGCACAAGGGTTTCAATTAATTGCTTGGATGTTGCTTTTATGATCAATAGTTGTTGCTGGTGCTTAAAATGCTTCATTTTATACCTTTTCATTAATTCTAGCCATTTGTGTGGTTGGCATCTTAAATATAACCGTTGAGACTTCATCTTCCCACCATAAATGCAGTTCTGCAACTGCCCGTATCGAAATGGTACCTACTTGTTTCGAAACACGACTAAAAAAGAAAGAGCCGTTATGTGCATTAAAGAGACGTATTGAAACGTTCGAAAGCGTTTCGAAACAATAGGGGGTCGTTTCGTGACCTGTATCGAAACGGTTGAGCTCATAAAATTCCAGTAGCAAAACGTTTCGAGACCAAGGTAGGCCATATCGAAACGAGTACTTTACCTTTAAAATTTTGGTTCTGACAAGCAACGGTCGAAAACATTAAATGCCCAATTTAAAAAATTTTAACCCCCGTATCGAAACGTATAACTGCCGTTTCAAAACAAAGTCAAATTTTGACTTACCCAGATGAAGGTCGTATCGAAACGGGGTGAGGTCGTTTCGAGACCTACTCGATATGAAAAATTTCAGTAGCAAAATCTACAAATTTAGCTTGAAAACACTTAGAAAAATTTATGAGGATTATTTTTAAACCTTAAAACATTTTGGGTTAAACTTTTACTTGACA
This sequence comes from Hibiscus trionum, assembly GCA_030270665.1. Lineage (NCBI taxonomy): Eukaryota > Viridiplantae > Streptophyta > Magnoliopsida > Malvales > Malvaceae > Hibiscus > Hibiscus trionum. The sequence goes on from BSYR01000008.1 coordinate 155,582, forward strand.
ATTTTTGAGTTTTTTGAGAACTTAAAAATTTATTTACTTTCCAAAGTAGTCCTTAAAGTATTTGTTATATCAAAATCAAGTTAATTCAAATTAAGGGTTTTACAATCTCTTTTTTTTATATAACAAAATCAAAGTATAATTTTTTAAGTGAACTTCACCTTAGTTTAAGCTAGGTTTTGAAAACTTTAAAAAATTTCTTAAACACTTTTCTCTCCTTTTTGTTAGATCAAAATCATAACAAGCATAATCCAATGAGAAATAAAAAGATAGGCAAAATTAAACCAAACAACATAAATCATAATTCATATAGCATAAGTTCCAAAAGAAAAATAACATCAATCCAAACTTAAATCCTAAAAAGCATAATCCAAAATAATAAACTAGAACATAAGTCCAAAAACATAAAGGTGCATAATAATAAAGTCCTAGATGATATGAGATGAATGCAAGCTAGACTAGGGCTCATCATTGTCTTCATCTTCATCCATGTCATCGTCATCTTTCTCTTGACTCCTTTTAAAGTGTTGCCATCCACTATAGAAGGCGGTAAAGGAGAGATCCGATGAAGATTGTTGATTCTCGATAGCGGCAATGCGATTTTCCATACCATCAAAACGATCCTCCAAGGCTTTGAAACGATTGTCCATGTGAGTACGCAAGCCGGTGAATTGCTCGGTGAGAAAAGCCATCATCGCATCATTGTTAGGAGCTTGTGGTGCAACTTGAGCTTGAAGAGGAGCTTGAGCACGTTCACCTCGAGGAACACGAACCCAATCATCACCATTGAAACAGAAACCACACTTCATGAGTGTAGTCTCATTTAGCTTCTCCTTGAGAGGCTCCTCAATATCAAAAGTGCAATCAATTCCACTAAGAACAAAGATATGACTGAGGACGGTACCATATGTGAAGGAGGAGATTTTGTTGCGATTCTTGACAAAGTGTACCATCTCCGCAAACATAATCTTCACAAGGTTTGGTTGTTGTTCTTGTCGGAAGCACTTGAGCCAAAAATCATCGACTTCTCGAATGTGCGAAAACTTCCCACAGGATGGACGGAACCACCATGAGATCATAAGATGAAGAAATTGATCATGGACATCCAAGTTAGTAACTTGGCCGGTATGGGGATCAAGTGAGCTCTAATCTTCAATGCCCTCATCTTTGAGATCAAGGAGATTGACTAGGGTAGATGGCTCAATACGAATTTTCTTCCCCAAAACGTAAGACTCAAGGGCGACAACTTGGGAACGGTCAGAACTAAGGATACATTTGGCATTGGAGTATAACAACAAAACGAGGTTTCGGTACATGATTCCGGGAATGCCTAAAAAGGTCATGAAATTCCAACAGGTTAAAAGGTCATAGTATCTAAAGTGAAATCGGTCAGAATCAATGAAATCAACGTCAACTACATGCTTGGGTCGAATTTTGATGGTTTGGTAGTATTTAAAAGCTTGTTGAGCGGTAGGGGTTAGGAAACTCTTTTTGAAAAAATATGCGAGATTTGGTCTAGGGAGGTTTTTCTCGGACGGTTCAGACCCTTGACCCTCTTCGGAAACTCTAGCTCTCTTTTTGGAGGAGGCCATCCTAAAAATATTAAGCAAGCAAAAATAAATATGTACGCATAAGAAATCCATATTCAATCCAATAGTAATCCTATAATCAAGGTTTGATAATATACAATATAGGTTTAAAGAATATACAAAAAGGCTAAAAAAACAAGTTTTTACAAGAGAATCACTAAAAAATAGTTTTTGAAAAATACGGTTAAAGAAATTTATATTCGAATAATTTTTTTTTTGGATTTTTAGAAAATTTTTGCAAAAACATCAAAGCCCATAGAATATACAAGTAATATGTGCAAAAACAATAATTTTAAACTATAGAAATCAAACGAAAATTGAAAAGAAAAAGGAAATAGGAAAATACCTTGAATTTGGGATTTAGGAAGAATGGATGGATGATAATGCACAAAGTTGTTGAAGCTTTCTTACGATTGTTGTTTAGAGCAAAAACCCTCAATTTTGTGTGTAAAAACGTTTAGGTTTAGTGGAAATTTATAGGAAAAATTAGGATAGGGTTTGAGAGGAGTTTGGGTTTAGGTAAAGTTCCTTTTAAAGATGGAAAGACATTAAATAACCTTTATAGCGAGTAACCGTATCGAAACGGTTACGAGCATTTAGGAACATGCGTTTTGAAACCAAAAGACGACTGTTTTGAAGCTCGGGGCCGTATCGGAACACCACTTACCCGTTTCGATCCCAATGATTCTAGAGACGTCCCTTTCAAGAGCCCGTTTCGAAACATTTCCTACCGTTTGGAAACCCTTAAGGGAACCCATTTTGATTCACCTATGCCAGAATGTGCAGATTTGGCACAAAATGGCAGAAAAATTGATTTTTAATCAACTCTAAATGCATGAACATGATATATGAGCAAGTTCTATAGGCAAAAACATGTGCATACTCCCCCTAACTATAAGCATAGAATCAATTAACATAAAAAATACATAAGCATGCAAATCAAAAATGGATTCAAGCAATTTTGCATAAAAATGCCCCTAAAAGGTCAAGAAAGGCTGGTTAAACCTAACTCTCTCCTAAGGGTCCAAAAACACTATTTGTCTAGAGGTTTGGTAAAGATGTCCGCTATTTGGTTGAAGGTGTCTACATATTCTAGAACAACATCATTCTTTAAGACATGATCTCTAATAAAATGGTGTCTTATCTCTATATGTTTTGTTCTAGAGTGTTGGATTAGATTTTTAGAGAGACATATGGCACTAGTGTTGTCATACTTAAGGAGTATGGTACCTACCTCAATTCCATAATCTAAAAGTTGTTGCTTCATCCAAAGGACTTGAGCACAACAACTTTCGACCGATATATATTTCGCTTCGGTGGTAGATAAGGCTATACTATTTTGTTTCTTAGAGAACCAAGACATGAGCATACTACCTAGGAATTGACATGTTCCGGAGGTACTCTTTCTATCTATCTTACAACCCTCAATAGGTGAACGAGACTTACGCCCATACAGAACCTCATACGGTGCCATCTTGATATTGTCCTGATAACTGTTATTATAGGCGAACTCGGCAAGCGGCAAGAAATCCTCCCAACTGCCTTTATAATCCACCACAGAGCCTCTCAACATATCCTCAAGAATCTGATTACCCACTCGGACTGACCATCAGTCTGCGGATGATAAGAAGTGCTGAAACTCAACTGAGTACCCAAAGCAATATACATAGCTCTCCAAAATTTCGATGTAAACCTCGAATCTTGATCGCAAATAATAGATAACAGTATCCCATGAAGGCGAACAATCTCTGAGATATAGAGACGAGCTAACTTACTCAAGGAATAGTCAACTCGAACAGGAATGAAGTGCGCGAACTTAGTCAAACGATCCACAATAACCCAAATAGAATCCTTCTTTGACGGAGTCAAAGGAAGAACACTGACAAAATCCATAGTAACACACTCCCATTTCCACTGAGGGGTCTCAATATGCTGAAGTAACCCATATGGACGCTGATGCTCTGCTTTGACCTTCTGACAGGTCAAACACTTAGACACAAACCCCACAACATCACGCTTGAGACCCTTCCACCAGTACCTCGCACGGATATTCTTATACATCTTGTCCCCACCAGGATGCATAGAATAAGGATTGTCGTGGGCCTCACAAAGAATAATATGCTTCAAGACGGATTTCCTCGGAATACAATACCGGCCACGGAAACATAATACCCCATCCTGTTCAATAGAGAAATCCCGAGATGTACCTTCCTGCACCTCTCTGATACGATGCATCAAAAACGGATCACTAGGCTGCTCAGCTCGAATATCAGAAATCAATGTAGGAATAACCCGAAGTTCTGCCAACAAACTACCATCCTCATACAAACTCATCCGAGCAAACATAGCTCTCAAATCTGAAATGGCATTACGGCTCAAGGCATCAGCAACAACATTAGCCTTGCCCAGATGATACTCAATCTCGCAGTCGTACTCCTTAAGAAGCTCCAACCAACAACGGTGTCTTAGATTAACCTCCTTCTGAGTAAGGAGGTATTTTAGACTCTTATGGTCTGTGAAAATATAACACTTCTCCCCGTAGAGATAGTGTCTCCAGATCTTGAGAGCAAAAATCACGGCAGCAAGCTCAAGGCCATGGGTAGGATAGTTGAAATTATGCGGTTTTAACTGTCGGGACGCATAAGCCACTACCTTCCCATCATGTATCAGAACACATCCCAATCTAGTGTGAGAAGCATCACTGTAAACGGTGTAAACCTTACCAGGCTCAGGCTGGGTCAAAACCGGTGCTTCAGTCAACACAATCTTAAGCTTCTCAAAGCTAGACTGTTGAGCCACAGCCCAAACAAAGGGAATACCCTTCCTCAGAAGTTTAGTCAAAGGAGCCACAATGATAGAGAAACCCTCAACAAACCTTCAATAATAGCCGGCTAAACCCAAGAAACTTTGGACCTCAAAAACATTTTTGGGCTGCTTCCAGCTCATAATGGCTTCAATCTTCCTCGGATCAACCTGAATACCTGCATCTGACACTACATGTCCCAGAAATACAACCTCCGAAAGCCAAAACTCACATTTGCTGAACTTCGCATACAACTGTTTTCCCGAAGAGTATGTAAAACAATCCGAAGATGCTCCTCATGTTCAGCCTAAAATTTTGAATAGACCAGAATATCATCTATAAAGACCACAACAAACTAGTCAAGATAAGGTTGGAACACCCGATTCATCAAGTCCATAAACATGACATGGGCGTTAGTCAATCCAAAAGGCATCACAAGAAACTCATAATGCTCGTAGCGTGTCTGGAAAGCTATTTTGAACACATCAGAATCCTTAACCTTGAGTTGGTAATAACCAGATCTCAGGTCTGTCTTAGAAAACACCGTAGCTCCCCAGAATTGATCAAAGAGATCATCAATATGAGGAAGAGGATATTTATTCTTGATCGTCATCTTATTCAGCTTCTGATAATCGATACAAAGCCAAAGTGTCCCATCCTTCTTCTTCACAAACAGGACATGCGCTCCCCATGGTGAAACACTAGGCCGAATGAACCCTCTGTCCAACAACTCTTGCAACTGCACCTTCAACTCTTTCAACTCCTTCGGTGCCATCCAGTAAGGGGCCATAAACAAAGGAGCTGAACCCGGGTAAACCTCGATGCCAAACTCAACCTCATCACGCTTCGGCGGTACACAAGGCAATTCTTCTGGGAATACATCCGGAAAGTCTCTCACAACCTGAATCTTATCCATCCCAGCATCATATTGCCTCGAATCAAGAATGTAAGCAAAATAGGCAATGGACTCCTTCTTCATCATCTTCTCAGCCTTGAGAGCTGATACAACATTAGATAGAAAACCTCTACGCTCCCCAACAAGAACTACCTCGCGATCAACAGTGGTCCTCAGACTTGCCCTCTTCTTTTCACAATCTAAAGTGACTCGATGAGCGGATAACCAGTCCATACCGAGAATGAGATCAAATTCCTCAAATGGCAACTCCATTAAATCAGCCGAAAAGATTTCTCCTTGCAGCTCAAGAGGATAATTCTTGTACACTTTGGTAACCTCAATGGGGTTACCCACCGGATTGTGTACGGTGACATCATTATCGGTACTCTCAACAAGAATTTCAAGACCCCCAGCTACCGAACTCGCAACATAGGAATGAGTCGAACCATTATCAAGCAGAGCAAAATATGAAATAGAATGGATAGAAAAAGTACCGACAATAATGTCTGGCTCATCACGATCCTCATGCCTCCTGGTAGAATAGACTAACCCTGGCCATCTCACCCTAGAACCAGCAGATCCTCTACTCTGAGCAGGTCTACCCCTACCAGCGGTACCCGAAGCAGCATGTCTACCATATCCTCTGCCTCTAGCAGGAGTCTGTATAGATGCCTGAGACTGACTCGGAGCATAAGATGCCATAGGTGAAATCTGACAATCCTTGAAATGATGCTCAAAAGATCCACATCAAAAACAAGCCCCAAACTGCCTCATACACTTACCCAGATGCCACTTTTTTGCAGAAGGTACACTGTGGCACCTCATAGGTACTAGTCGAACCTCCGACACTAACGGTCGGAACAATGGAAGTCACCGATCTAGCTCTGGAATAACCCTGATGATCAGACTCGTCTCTGGCTCTTTTCCTAGACTGGTTACCCTGACTGTGTTGAACTGATGCAGTCGACTGCCTCCTACCTCAATCAGTACCATAAGACTCAAGTAGTTTCAACTCTGCCTCATTCCGCTCAGCTGTCGTAGCTTGCCTAGTGATCTCCTTATACTCATTATCCATATGTAGAGCCACACCAGCCTTAATCGAAAGGCGCAACTCTTTCACAAACATGTCACATTTCTCCTTTTCGGTAGTCACCAACCCTGGAACATACTGAATCAGTCTCATAAACTCAATCTCATAATCATTAACAGACATGTCGTTCTACTTCAGATTCATGAAATCATCCCGACACTTTGCTAGATACTCAGCCCCAACATATCTGTCACGGAAAGCCTGTCGGAAATAGTCCCAAGAAATTTGACCAGCTAGAATAACATGCTCCTCAGCCTCCCACCAATTCTGAGCCTCGCCCTGCAATAGTGATACAACAGCCCTAAACTTCCGATCGGTAAGATAGTCTCTCTCAACAAACAACCTCTGAAGCTTCTTCAACCAGTATTCAGCATCAGCCAGATTTGTACCCGTCTTCCCATTGAACATAGTAATCTCGGCAGCCAAAAACTCGGTAGATATGGGTTTCTTGACACCCTCAGATTGATGAAGGTAACGAAGCAACTCCCTATGCACTGTAGCACTATCCAAGCCCGCAGTCTCACTGTCCCTAGAACCAGGTGGTCCATCACCCTGTGCTCGCGTAGTTGGATGATCCTCACCACCAGCCCGTTGAGCCCAGTCTGATGGGCTCTGATCTGCTGGGCTCCAGTCTGCAGAACTCCATGCTGCTGATCCACGACCTGCTCTTCCTCTTTAACATCATGAACTTTTTCCTGATTCGGTGGCACTCCCACAGACTGTGAAGCACCGCTCTCAGCTACTGCGGTACGACCTCGAACTCGACCATGCACTCTACCACGACCACGACCGGCCGCTAACCCAGAGCTCTTACGAGGTGGCATAATAGTCTATCTACAAAAGTTAAAGAGTCCTAAGATCAGTTTCAGTACTTGAAGTTCTATTCAAAATATATCAAAATTCTGAAAATATTTACTTTCTAAAAAACACCCATTTTCCAGAAAACATTAGCATACATGCAAAAGTTCAAATTCAGTTTAAAACTTTGTTTGAGCCTTAAAGTCCGAGGGTTGAACCTGGCTCTGATACCACTAAATGTAACCCCCTAAACCCGACCCAAGGGTTATGGGACGAATCTAGGAAGTCGGGTTGAAAACGTGTCCCTCAAGTAAAATGATTATTAGGTTTCAAAAATTAAATAATTAAATTCTTATTGAAAACGGTACCGTTTCACATTAAATTCCATTTTTCAAAACGCAGCCGTTTAAATGAAAACATCACAAAATAGATTATTCATAAAAATCCACATAAAAATTCTCATGCATGCTAAAACAGTTAAAAACCCAAAATAAAAACATATGTATCCGAAATTACATAAATCCCAAAATAATAATCTAAAATAAAATAAATAATCTGTAAATTCGAAATGTCCATACTAAAAATAGAAATAATCTAATAAACTGCGGTCCTCCAAGTATCGAACTCCTATGTCTGAGAATCTGAAATAGAAGCTAAGGGGGAGTTAGCTATTAAGCTCAGCGTGTCTCTAAAGTGCATAAACAGAACAAAACAAATAATCATACCATCATTTCAACAGTCAATCAGATACACAAATATACATAGCACGATGCACCTAATTCTATGTCATGAACCCATCTACATCACCATCCGAATAGTAAGGTTCCCTTGAACCACTCTCTACATCGTCACCAAGCCCGAAGCGGAATTCAGCTCGAAGGGTGAAACCACTAATCTTCCTCCGTACATTTCCCAATCCGAATGATATTACATGGAAATCTGATTCTAGTCCGAATACAAACATTATTAATTCGAAAATGCATGAGCATTTAATCCAACATAAGTTATTCAATTTCCGATGTATGATGCTTAACAGAATTATGCAAAGCATAATACATAGCTCAGATCACAACATATTTTCACAAGTCAGACATCATACAACAACAACACAGATAATATAGCTCAAGTAGAGAACACACCTCAGACAGCTAATAGCTCAACGTCGGGAGTGACATCTCCCACGCTCAGATCTAGTAACGGGCTGAACAGGATCGACACCGACAAGGGTAACATTATGTAAGATTTCACTACTACTATGCCACAAGCTACTCTACAAAAACTGATTAATTCATGTACGCGCGAAACTCAAAGGCTGAGATTCAGGAGGTCGTTCAGGCGGAGGAGGAGGAAGAATCTTGGTGTTCGAATCTATGTCACCTGAACGCAAAATATTTAATTCAGAATTTCGAATACACAACTTTTCAAACTAAGCATAATTCAATTGCAATGGTCAAAAATAGTCATTCGGGTTCAAAATTTGTAAAAACGGGCGTCGAATCTGGAACCTGGGCATCGAAATATGTAAAGTTGACTTTGAACGAAAAAGTCAACGGTCAAAGTCAACGACATCATTCAGCGGTCAAAGTCAATGACGGTGGTCAATTGCTTATGTCATCTGGTCAGTTCAACGCTGGCATCAGCAAGGTCAATGCTGATGTCAGCAGCTTACATCATCACATGCATCAGCAAACAACGTCATCCTGACGTCACCCGGTTCTGTCGACAAGGTCCGGTTCGGCTCAGTCTGGCTCGCTAAACCGGTCCGGTTTAACCATATAGACCGGTTCGGCCCGGTTTGCACCAAATCCCAATTTTTCAACTAAAATCAAATTAGGGCAAAAATCCTTAATCGGATTCCGTCTTCGGCGACCCTATACACACTATTTCCGACCTATTTTGCAATCACAACACACACATGGGTTAACCCTAAATTCACAAAACCCCTTACCCTAAACACCGAAATGACGAGGAAACAACACGAACGGCATCAAGCGAAGTGGTTTTTCTCCCGGATCTAGCGTAAACAACGACGGCGAGGAAAACCGAAGGGCGAGGTTGGTCCGGACAGTTCTGGTGAGCGCCTCGATGGTCTCAAAACGGCAAAAGGACGGCAAAAGCTCCTTGGCCGGAGCTGAAACGGAAACACGGGTGAGAGGGGTTTACCGCAAAGAGAGAGAGAGCTAAGGGAGAGAGAGGGTTTATGGGACTGTTTACACTCCAATGGCAGATGAAAAGTCATTAGGGCCTTTTTACCCTAATTTTAGGGTAAATTACCCATTAAGGACCACATTGTTTACCCACTTAACCGAAAGGACACCGAATTCCTAATTCATTCCAATTTAGCCCCTAGATCAAAATTAGGTTTTAAACAAAAATTCCCAAATTAAATTTAGGTTTTAGAATCAGGGATTTCTCTGAATTAGGGTTTCAAATTGGGAATTTAAAAAATTAGGGTTTCTTTAATTTGGGGAAAAATTAGGGTGTTACAGCTTCGTCGAGGGTAATTCCTTACGGTTATCGTTACAGGTTCCTCTACGTAGGTGAGGGTAATTCCTTACCGTTATCGTTCAGGTTCCTATGTTTCGGCTAGGGTAATTCCTTACCGTTATCGTTTCAGGTTCCTATGCTTTGGCTATGGTAATTCCTTACCGTTATCGTTCAGGTTCCTATGCTTCGGCTAGGGTAACTCCTTATCATTATCGTTCAGGTTCCTATGCTTCGACTAGGGTAATTCCTTATCGTTATCGTTCAAGCTCCTATACTTCGGCTAGGGCAATTCCTATCGAACCTAAAGTATTTCCTTAGGATGGGACCTAAGTTCTAATAGACTTGTGTTAATACCTGTATAGAGGCAGTTTTGGGGAACTGCATACCCGAGTTTGGTTGGAGGTAGATAAGAATTAAAAACGAACTGTTCCGCTGCTTGAATTATGTGCCCGAGAAATAAAATGTTTACCACATTGATACAGTTTAGCCCTGTTGGGACCACTAAACTCTCTAGTTTAATGTAATCACCCACACTTCTAATTCTTTGGACTATAGGCTTAATGCCTGATACTCAATGATTGAATAAGGAACAATTCTGTTATCTTCAAATATAACGTTATACTGAAATATTAAATTGTAAGCGGAGTTCGTTATTTCCTGAAACGTCATGTCAATGTAATGTGTGTCGTGTACTTGCATGTGCTTACCGCATCATTTGGTAGTTCTGTACTACTGAGCTTTCCCAAGCTCATGTTGTTTTACCATCACAGGTTAGATGAAATCCGACATGGTAGAGTTATTAACAGAAGTGTCTTGGCGTTCTCTCGGCGTCACTTTTGGGGTACCGTACCAGTCCAGCTAGTAGGCATGCACGTCATGGATTATTTTATGACAGTGTCTGTTAAATGTTTTCTGAAATGATTGATATATGTTTAAATGATTTTCTGGAAGTGTATTTTAAAACAATAGTCAATCTTGCAGTTCGATTAAATGTTTAAAGGAAAAATGATTTGATGTGGATTTTCACTGTGGGTCGCTCTTGTGACCCCTATGTGACTTCCTAGGATCCGTGGTAACGCATAGACGAGTCTAGGGGGTTACATTTAGTGGTATCAAAGCTTAAATTTGTGTCATTCTGGGAAGATCAGTCGATCGCCTATCATATGGTGTATGATTTTTGCATGTCGAGACTCTGATGTCGCTCTTGTACTCCACCAAGCCGAGACTCTGATGTCGAATCATTTTCTATAATAACTGCATCTAACTGTTCAGTCTATAATAGCTTGATCTGTATTGTATGGAATGTCGGTAATGTTCGTCTATGAATTGTATTAACATGATGTATTTGAATCTGGATAAAGAACCTGGGGTGTTCATATATGTGAAATTAAAGATCTGATTCCGGTTGAGAATAAATATTTGATTATGTGAGGTAACCGATATAATATTTTGTGCAAGACTCCGACGATAACGATTATGTTTGAGAATATTTTGATGGGGAATTCGATAGAAGTGTTATTAATTTAAAAGAAATGTGTCAGTGAACGTGGCGAAAGTGTAAATTTTGCGGTGATTGTTATACGCCAAAGAAACAATTGTTTGAATATTAAGCTGAAGGTAAGTGATATCCGTTTAAAACTTTGGTTATGTTCGATCGGCTTGACGGAAGATATTTTGGAGGAGAAAATGGCACGGTGTATTGTCATACATACCCAACTAATTGAAATATGATGTTTACATTTTGTTTTCAGAAGGCCCTATTGGAGGCCTTGAGTACTCGTCTGAATTTCAGATATAGTTTTCATCTGTATTTTGACGTACAAACAATTAGAGTAATTCAGACTCTAGAGAAGATATTCCAAAGTCATATGATTAACTTCCGTGGTAGTTGGGGAAGGTTTCCTATTCCTGACTGAGACAATTTATAATAAAAGTTATGAGACAAGTGTTTGCTTGACATCATATAAAGTTCAGTATAGATTCAAATGTTGTATTCTAATTAGTAGGTCTAAGATGTATGATGGGATAACTTCGGGTCCAAAGAAAACCAGAGTGACTGAGGATAATACCAGATCGATTTCTGACTGTCTAAGAATGTCCTGAGAAACAATGATACATTAATAGACAAGTTTTAGTACAAGAATAGATAAAATAGCAATTTTTATATTTCTTCGATTTTGGTAAATTTCGAGGACAAATTTTTTTTAGGGGGGAGAGTTGTAACACCCCTAAAATTATATGCATATATTTAAAGTTAAGTGGTAAAAAATGCTAAAAAAGATTTGCATCCATAGGGATTTGATCCCGCAACCCAAGATTGTTGAAACAAAGCCTTAACCGATTGGGATAAGGACCACTCTTTGTTAAATCCTACAATAATTTCCTTTTAGCCTTGTATTCGAATCTATAGCAAGGAAATAAAAACTTTGACTCCTCATTTACCGGAAAAAGGGAAGGCCGAGAGGAGAAAATATCTAAGAGGGGGGATACAATATGCTCTCTCCAATTCTTCACCCTCCCCCACCGGTCACCGTCCGATCTCCCTCACCGCGTCGCCGTGGCCATCACCGCCCTTACCAACATAACCGTCACACCGTCCCAACCTCACCCTCGACCACCACTCTCACTGTTGAGCCACCGGTTGCCGGGAAAATTGTTTTGAAGGTTCGACGAACCTAGGGTTTGAAGCATTTCGTTTTCTACAAATTCTGGCCACCGTCTTCGTCCGTTCAAGACACGACCACTAGATCCGATTTCCTGGGAATGCGACGAGCAAAACCCCTTAAACCGATTATCGTTCTAGCACCGGGAGAGGCTTCGTCGGAGTTACGCCAATATTCTGGCCATCCTTTTGCGTTATAGGTAAATGAGTGAGATTCTGACCTATTTCCAAGTTATTTTTTATTATTGCTTAGTTAGGATGAAAAATTCCGCTGGAGAAATGCATTTTTAGGCCGTGTAAGGCCACAGATGGGCCTCACGCGCCACCGCTGGTAAATTCCGGCCACCATGACCGGTCTGCCACTGAACCAGCTTGACCAGACCCTTCAATTCGAACCGATCTGGGCCCAAATGGTAAACCAAGCCCATTGAAGCTAACCGAACCCGACTAGATCGACCGAGTCAACCCAAAACGAGTAAACTCAACCGAGTCAACCCAAAGCGAGTTAAATCAATCGAGTCAACCCAAAATGAGTTAACTCAAACGAGTCAACCCAAAACGAGTTAACTCAACCGAGTCAACCCAAACCGAGTTTACCGAGTTAACTCGTCCGAGTAAGCTCAGTTGACTTTGACCGTTTATCGTAAACATCAACCCTTGATTGCTGACGTCAGCATGATGTCAGCGTTAACTTTGACCGTTGACTATTGACGTCAGCGTTGACTTTGACCGTTGACCAAAAAGTTTACTTTTTTGAAAACTCCCATTTTATGTTTTTTGACGTCATGAGTTCGTTTTTGAAGCTTGTTTTGCAAAATTCAACCCGATAAGCGGTTATTGAGCATTTGACTTTTTAGATAAATTTGACCATCGTGTTTAAGTTTCGTTTCTGACGTAAATTGTTTTACCATGTATCCGGGATAATGTGGGACGTCAAATTCGAGCTCGAGAGCGAACAATTAGGGCTTCGAGGGTTGACCGGTGTAGCTCGAAGTCGAGGTAATACCCACTACTTCTTATGTACTATAATGAACATGTTAATAATATTTACTACTTGAAACATTAAATGATAAGTTGGTTATCTCTAATTACCTATTAAAACCTCGGTTAATGAAATTATATATATATATATAAGAGACTTAAAAATGAACTAAGGCCAACTCTCTGATCTAAGGAGTGACGTCGATTTGTCTAAAAATATGCCCTTGTGCTTTATCTGAAGGTGTACTCCCTGGCTGCCGTTACACAAAAAAAGGGAGAAGAAAAATGTGTTATATATATATATATATATATATATGAAATGTGTTAACTAAATTGATCATGTGCATATGGCTAATGTTCCTTGAACGCTTCATACATGCTTTAAATGTTATTACTGAATTAAACACATGCACATGACTGAGACGTAACATGTTTCTTGATTCTAAGTATGACAGTTCCATATGTCTGAATTATGCCTAAGTACCCGATTGAACAACATGATCTTTGATTTCTGTTTTACCTGATTAATAGTATGCTCCCTGATTACTGTTGATCGAAAATAATTGGTTGCCTTATGTTTACGGTAATTACTGCTTATTCTAATTATTGAAATTACGACATCAACGATTACTAGGTGCTTAGGATAGAGTATGAAGATACCGTAGGTTCCTCTGCTTCGGCGAGGGTAATTCCTTACGGTTACCGTTACAGGTTCTTCTGCTTCAGTGAGGGTAATTCCTTACAGTTATCGTTATAGGTTCCTTTGCTTCAGCGAGGATAATTCCTTACGGTTATCGTTACAGGTTTTTCTGCTTCGGCGAGGGTAATTCCTTACAGTTATCGTTACAGGTTCCTCTGCTTCAGCGAGGCTAATTCCTTGATGCTATCATTACAGGTTCCTCTGGTTCGGCGATGGTAATTACTTACGGTTATCGTTACAGGTTCCTCTACTTCAGCGAGGGTAATTCCTTACCGTTATCGTTCAGGTCCCTATGCTTCGACTAGGGTAATTCCTTACCGTTATCGTTTAGGTTCCTATGCTTCGGCTAGGGTAATTCCTTACCGTTATCGTTCAGGTTCCTATGCTTCGACTAGGGTAATTCATTACCGTTATCGTTCAAGTTCCTATGCTTCGAATAGGGTAATTCCTTATCGTTATCGTTCAAGCTCCTATACTTAGGCTAGGGAAATTCCTATCGGACCTAAAGTATTCCCTTAGGATGGGACCTAAGTTCTAATGGGCTTGTGTTAATACCTGTATAGAGGCAGTTTTAGGGAACTGCATACCCGAGTTTGGTTGGGGGTAGATAAGAATTAAAAATAAACATTTTCGCTGCGTGAATTATGTGCCCGAGAAATAAAATGTTTACCACATTGATACAATTTAGCTCTGTTGGGACCACTAAACTCTCTAGTTTAATGTAATCACTCACTCTTCTAATTCTTTGGACTATAGGCTTAATGCCTGATACTCAATGATTGAATAAGGAACATTTCTGCTATTTTCAAATATAACATTATACTAAAATATTAAATTGTAAACAGAGTTCGTTATTGCCTAAAAAATCATGTCAATGTAATGTGTGTCGTGTACTTGCATGTGCTTACCGCATCATTTGGTAGTTATGTACTACTAAGCTTTCCCAAGCTCATGTTGTTTTACCATCACAGGTTAGATGAAATTCGTCATGGTAGAGTTATTGACAGCAGTGTCTTGACGTTCTCTCGGCGTCACTTTTGGGGTACCGTACCAGTCCAACTAGTGGGCATGCACGTCATGTATTATTTTATGACAACGTCTGTTAAATGTTTTCTGAAATGGTTGATATATGTTTAAATGATTTTCTGGAAGTGTATTTTAAAACAATATTCAATGTTGCAGTTCGATTAAATGTTTAAAGGAAAAATGTTTTTATGTGGATTTTCACTATGGGTCGCTTTTGTGACCCCTATGTGACTCCCTAGGATCCGTGGTAACACATAGGTGGGTCTAGGGGTTACATTTAGCCCTGTGGTCAAGTCAAATACTATTAGAACTATATTAGCCTCAACAGTTATGAAGAAGTGGACTATCATACATATTGCTATTAATAATGTTTTCCTTAATGGTGGGCTGACTGAGGAAATCTACATGACTCAACCTCCTGGATTTAAGAAAAAAGGTCCAAATAGAGAATCTCTTGTTTGTAGACTTAAGAAGAAATTGTGTGGATTTCGACAAGCACCTAGGGCTTGGTTTACAACACTGAAAGAATTCTTAGTTCATCAGCTTATGTTTACTCTTTCCAAAGTTGACTCATCCCTTTTTATTAGGAACTCAAGCACATCATATCTTTTACTTATTATTTATGTTGATGACATAATCATAACTGGAAGTCATCCAACAGAGATTGATGTTATTATCCAGAGTATCAATATTGTGTTCTCTCTAAAAGACTTACGCCAACTTGGTTTCCTTCTTGGGATGGATGTGCTCTCATGTTCTCATGGCTTACTCTTAAATCAAAATAAGTACATTGTTGATCTTCTGACTATAACTAATATGGTTGACTGCACACCTACTCCAACACCCATGGTAGTCACACCTAAACTTAGAGCTAATGATGGCCAGCAGTTTCCAGATGTTCATTTGTATAGAAGCACAGTGGGTGGTTTGCAATATATATGTCTAACTCGTCCAAATATTGCTTATGATGCGAATAAAGTAAGCCAATACATGAATCAACCTCATGAGTCTCACTGGAAGGCAGTCAAACATATATTATGTTATCTTCGAGGGACAATTGATCATGGTATCTTATTTTCCTATAATAGTAATATCAGCCTTGTTCATTATGTGGATGCTGACTGGGTAACATTTGTTGAAGACAGAAAGTCCACGTCTGGTTATTTCATTTTTCTTGGCAATAATCATATGATTTGGTGCTCTAAGAAATAAAGTGTTGTCTCTCGATCTACCTCAAAAGTAGAATACATAAGTCTATTTAATTCTATCTTTGAGCTGATATGGTTTGAGCAACTATTGACTGAAATTTGGGTGCATATTGTTGGAAAGCCAACAGTTTGCTGTGACAACACCTCTACTATCTCCATGGAAGCTAATCTCACACATCATGCTCGCATCAAGCATGTTGACATTGATATACATTTTGTTCGAGAGAGAGTTCTAGCTGAACAATTATTGGTAAATTATGTACCATCAGTAGACCAGTATGCAGACATTCTTACCAAACCAATTCCACTTGTTTTATTTGCTCAAATGCGGCCACATCTTGGTGTCGTCTCTTTAGAAGAAATTAAGGAAGAAAAGAAAACTATGAGAATGTAAGGATAAAGATATGATATTGTGTGACAGCTAGGCCTTGCCAGCTAGGTAGTTAGTTTCCTTCTACTTGAGTTAGTTTGGGTTAGTTTTATCTAAACTAATTTATAATCGTCTTGGGTCAATAATCTGTGTATTGGGCTTGAGTTATAAAAGCCAGTCTTGTATTGAAAATAGTCAAGACTATTTTTTTTAATTCATTTTCAATTGAATATCAAAATATTCTTTTCTCTCTTATATCTTTATGTAGAATTAGGAATTCATTTCATTTCGTTTTCATCTTCTTCTTCAATCAGATTCACCTGTTCTATAATTCTTTTCATTGATACCTAATTTGTAGTACCGATATATAGTACTCATGTAGGTACTAATACCCACACTTAAAACACCAATATTGGTCTTCATTGTTTATAGAGTATCGATACCCAAGCCCAAAAACTAGAAAACAAGCACAAAAATGACTCTTAATCATGTCAAACCATCACATATAAGTCCCACATGCATCCAAAACATCATGATCTCAAAATATCCCATTCATACATGCATTTCATATCATAAAACACTTATTTATCAACCAATCAACATAAACATTGCCGCTTTTATTGTTCATGCATATTAGCAACTCAGATTCACCTGTTCTATAATTCTTTTCATTGATACCTAATTTGTAGTACCGATATATAGTACTCATGTAGGTACCAATACCCACACTTAAAACACCAATACTGGTCTTCATCATTTATAGGGTATCGATACCCAAGCCCAAAAAAACTAGAAAACAAGCACAAAAATGACTCTTAATCATGTCAAACCATCACATATAAGTCCCACATGCATCCAAAACATCATGGTCTCAAAATATCCTATTCATACATGCATTTCATATCATAAAACACTTATTTATCAACCAATCAACATAAACATTGCCGCTTTTTTTGTTCATGCATATTAGCAACCCACGAACACGAAAAAAAATCCTCTAACCCTTTTCGGTGCTCATTTCAATGCTCCAACATTAAAAATAGATTTTAAGTCATAATCCTAAATTCTAAATCTTAAACCCTAAACCATAAGCCCTAAAAATACATTCTACCCCTAATTTCCTAAACTATGATATTAAATATAAACCTCAAACCTAAATCCTAAACCCTAAACCTATTTTTTTTAGGGTTAACTACTGGGATAGTCACTTATGTTTACCCACAGTACAGAGTTGGTCGCCAATTTTCAAAAACGACCAGTAAGGTCACTTACGTTTTCGATCTGTAAACTTTTGGTCACTAAAACGTTTGTTGCCGTTAAACTTTAGCGAAAGGCTGATATGTCATAATAAAAAGAATGATAAATTACATAGATAGTCCCTAAACTATTACTTCACTTCTATTTTGACTACCAAAATAAAAACAATTTGTATAACTGCACATTTAATCCTTCATATTTATAAATTTTTTATTTCTTCTTCTCTCCACCCTGAAGATTGTTCAAAGTGCATCATGAAGAGAATAGAACTTGTACGGCAAATGAATGCAGCGACAGTTTGTTTGAGAGCCATCTAGGGACTGAGAACTTCTTCCGCAAACTCTTTAGGGACCGAGATCGTTCAATCGAAGATTCGGAGCTGTTCAATTCAAAGAAGCATAAAGAGGTTTGTTCACTTTTTTTTGTTGACACGTTGTCTTCATTCTTTGAGGTCTGTTCATTTTTAGTCCTTTGGTTTCCAATATATGCACCCATGATACATCAACTTCCATTGTTATATTCTTACCATTTGTCCAAAATTCCTGAACTGCACGTTCCCATCTGACTGGTTTAAACAATCATCTCATCATATCATATGGATGGCCATTGTTTTAAATTGATAACAATAGACATTGCAAAAGATGAATATTAGATTGTTTGTTTTATGTTGGGTCTGCAATTGGAAAAATAAAGCTTTTCTGTTCTACCATTTACCCTCTTGTTGCCAATCACTGCTGGAAATTGTGAAGGAATTAATGCTCTTAATCATTATGAATGTTACTATATGCTTATACGTGAATGGTGCTTCCTAATGTGTTATTAGTCTTTGTAGTTTTTCAACAGTTTTCCACTCATAATCCCTTGTGTTACAAGTCTTTATTCAACCTATTCTAATGTTTTTAAGGGCCTCTAAATCTTTCAAGTGGATGAAATTGGAGATCCTTTAGGTTAATAATCACTCTAGAGAATTCATACTTCAGAAACTCATTTTCTTGCATCTAGATATAAATGGCATGAACTTATCCTGCTTTTGTTGTTTCATGAGACATCAAAAGCTGGAAGGTATCTAAAATTTATTTCTTCACATAGCTTTTTAAATGGTTCTTTCCTGTTGTTTAGCTTATTTTCCATTCCAGTGGTATGTAAATTTGTAATCTAGTAATGTTATCCAATAAACTAAACCTTTTTTTAATGAGGTAATGGATTAAATGTGTAATTATACAAACTGTTTTTATTTCGATGGTCAAAATAAAACTGAAGTAATAGTTTAGGGATTATCTACGTAATTTATCATTCTTTTTATTATGACATATCAACCTTCCGCTAAAGTTTAACGGCAACAAACGTCTTAGTGACCAAAAGTTTACAGATGAAAAACGTAAGTGACCTTACTGGTCGTTTTTGAAAATCGGTGACCAACTCTGTACTACAGGGAAACATAAGTGACCATCCCAATAGTTAACCCCTTTTTTTAATACGAGACACAAAAAAGGACAAATGATTTCTATTCCAAGAACACCCAAAACATGAATCTTACTAATTTCATGAAAAAAATACACCTCAAGAGTGCACTAACGTCTATTACACAAGAAACAAACTTTCAGGCTACTCCTCTACAGCCTTGTCTTTACCTTTAGAGGGCTCTCCTACCTCTTTAGCTACCAAAACTCATGAGAAATACAAGACAAATCTTTAAAATGAAGTTGAAAGAATACATGTACGAATTTAAAAATGAAGAACGGCTTATGAAACTTGTTCAAATCCTTCCTCAACTCAAATACTCTCTTGGGACCACTTGTGTAGCCAATTATTTCTCCAAATGGTTAAATTACATAATTGGTCCGCCAAACTCCTTAATTTATTCAAAATCCTTTTTTAAACTTGATCTAGTCCCAACTTCTTTAGAATCCCAATCTCAGTCCATTACTAAACAATAAATCACAAAAGATAAAGATAATTAATTTGAAACACAATGGCTTTGGTTGAATTCTGCTTTATCTTTTGGATAATCTCATATTTATCTCATGCATTTACCCTTAAGATAATTTCGAATTTTGACTTTAAGATAATGTAGATCTGCCTTCTAGAAGCTGATGTACCATCGAATTATGTTGCATCAGACTCGGACCGTGTCGTGCCCACGGCTCCTGCCACGACATCCAACGGACATTCAAATTCTGCCTTTAATTATTGGTTCTGGACTGATTAATCCAATGAAGTCCCTGGTCATAAAAAAGCCAAAAAAGAAAAGAATCAGTAATATACAAGTGAAAATGAGAAATAAATAACAGTAAAAAAATACAATATTTTACGCTTATCACGAAATCAAAAAACAGTCTTGTGAACCAAACATCCTTATAAATTTGCTAATAACATTGCTTAGATATTTTATTAGGATTTGGAGCTCAAAGATCAGAAAAGGAATTTGGGGATTTTTGTTTATTAGGGTTTCGAGAAATTAGATAAAATGAAAAGTGAATTCAATGTACTTTGTTTACGTTCCTACTTTATATACAATAATAAAGAGAAAGAAAAGAATAACCGTGATAACAAATGGTTAAAACTAATTCCTAGTCTTGAAACTTAATTCCTAATTTGTACAATTGTCTACTTCTAATAGCCCCTCAAGGTGGAGCATACAAGTTTTGTATGTCCAGCTTGCTTAGGAAACTAGAAAAAGTAGAAGGTGGAAGAGGTTAAGTAAAACAATCTGCCAGCTATTGTTGAGAAGAGATTGGTAGAAGCTTGATGATGCCCTTTTGAATTTTCTCCCTTATGAGGTGGCAATCAATCTCAATGCTGCACTGGGTTCTCATCAATCTTAATGGAAGAATGATAGTCACAGTATAAGTTGGCTGGAGTTACTTCTATTTTCAAATCAAATTGTGATCCGTCTGAGTATGAATGCAAGCTTATTTGAAAGGAACAAATTGTATTTGAAAATAAAGTTTACTTTTCGACTTTTAAAAGCGTAGTTAGCTCTTTAGGAAGGATGTCCCTCTATTTCAAAAAGTAAGTGAAAATTGTACTCCAACGATTCATGAGGCTATCTCGTAGACCCTCTAATAAAAGAATATTGCCTTAAGATTTTATTCAAAAAGTAAAACATGTGATGCAAGTGGAGTTAACAAGAAAATGCAAATGATGAGTAAAAATACAAATGTCATGCATGATGCAAATAACAAAGTAATGGCCCTTAAAAGGAGTTTTAAAAGAAGATTCTTTCATTTGAATGATTTTACGAAATCGCACTCCAATGATTCAGGAGAACATTCTGTGAATCAATCTCACAAAAGAGTTGTCTTGAAAACAAATGGTTAAAGGTGAGATTTTAATCAAAGCAAAAGATCCCAACAATCTAAATAAAAAAATAGCATGGCGAACCATACATCCATATAAATTTGCTAATCACCTTGCTTAGATAATATATGTCAATCGCAAATGACACCACAATCCCAGCCCACAAGTTGCAACCAACCGACAAAATCTAGAAAAAATCAAATGTCCCACAACTTCAAAATAGCTTCATCACATCAACTCAACAAGAAAGCCGTAAAATCAGTGGACAAAAGAAAAAAAATCAAAGCAGTTGTGAACACCAACACCGGAAGTGGTCCAAAATTTCTAGGCATCCAAAAACGGAAATATTACTACTTCTTAATATTTGCTTATCGATGCATGCGGACCACATTCATTTTTTTCTTCTTTTGGATAAATGGCCACATTCATTTTCATTGTTTATTTGATAGGATGTGTCTAGAACGGACTAACATACATTGATACATACCACTAATATTATATATCGTTAAACACCATTAATTTTTAGTGACTTAATACAAAATTAAGTGTTCAAACTATATCTTTTTTGAACTTTAGGTGCCTAAAGTATTTTTCGATAAAAATAGGTGCCTAAAGTTTTAACCATTAAAATTTTAAGTGTCCGACCGTTTAAAAAACTGTTACCCAATAAGAACATGAGACGTGACATGTTTTTTATTTATTCTTTTTCAATAAGAACATGACACGATGTATTAGAGATTTGGGGGTTTTTTGAGAATTTTAAGTACCCCACTTGATTTGTTGCGGTATGAGATTTTCAAAGAATTAAATGGGATTTTCGATAAGTTAATATAAATTTTTTCATGGAAATATTAGAATTAACACCACTTGATTTGTTTGGGTATAGGGTCAACAATATTTATATTATAGTGGTATGGAAATTCTCGTACCTCATACTCTACTCTAACCCCACTATATGAAAATCATGACTCTGCCACTGCCTTCAACATATATATTTCTAATTATAGATCACTCAATCCCCAAAGGATTAGTCCAAATCAAGGCTGATTTGAAAGAATATTTCCTTTTTGGGAATTAATTGGAAAAGTACCTCCATAACAGATTATGTAGAAAAATACCCTATATTCAGTTCACGTAAAGTGTACTCGCGTTTAGGTAGGCGCGACTTGCATTACTGCGCTTAGCTAAACGCGTATTTCATCCGATGTGGCATCACAATACGGATAATCAAATATAATATTAATAGAATAGTATTCGCGTTAATATGATACGCAACAGTGATATTTTCCATGAGAAAAAAAGGTTGAGAATAAAAAAAAGAATTTCAAGTCTTTTTTAATACAAATACAACAGTACAATGAAACTACAATAATTATCTGTGAGGATCTGACCTATTAGGACATTTGTTCTTGGTGTGTCCTGGGTTCGTACATTTACTGCAATTTTTAGTTCTTCTAGTCTTTTCTCGAGGAACTATACCCTCGTCACAAAAAATCTGGATAGAATTTGAATGACTTTTTTTCTCACGTCAAAGTGTAGAATCTGGCAATATTTTAGGCTCATCGACAAGTACATCACGATCACGTTCATTTTTGATCGGAGGGAACTCTATTCTTTAACCTTGAATACGTTTTCAAGTTTGTATACCGGATCAACAGTGTCATCCAATCAACCCGAGCATATGAACAAGCGGCGATGGTGTGAGCACATGGGTATTTGGAAGTTTGGAAGATTTCACAATCACACGATCTTTGAGCTATATTAACCACGTATGCGTTTTGCTCTATGCCTTCCAGCGGTCTTGAAAATTCTGTAACGCGAAATAAATGTCGTCGATGAGAAAAGCATGTCGCACCCATCGAGTTTGCATGCACCACATAAGTTGACAATTTTTCGAAGAAGTCTGGATTTACTTGATGGCCACCTGCCATCCAGTCGATAGCTTGTTTTCTTAACATTGCATAAAAGGTAGCCAATCGATAATATGTAGCTTTGACAACGGGCGTGATAGACAAATGATGTGTTCCTTTTAGAGATGAATTAATTGCCTCAGTCAAGTTCGTTGTCATATGCACATATCGATGACCCCCCATCAAATGATCAAACCCCAAACACTCAACTTGAAACCTATAACCTCTAAATAAAGTATTTGAAAAATTATGAAATTATTATATTATAATGTGATAAACTAATTTTTCACAATTTAAATTATTAATTTTTTATTTAAAATTTTTTTGTTAAATAAATTATTCATTATTAATTTATTAAATTATATATAAGAATAAATATGTATATATATATATATATAATCAATTTAAAGTGTTGATAAATATAAACTATATTTGAGGTGGAGGGGTTATAGGGTTCAAGTTGAATGTTTGGGGTTATGAGATTAGTTTGGGATTAGGGGATTAAGCTTACACTTTAATTATTATTGTTTGTAAGATTTAGGGGTTGAGGTTTGAGGTGTAGGGGTTATAGGTTTCAAGTTAAGTGTTTGGGGTTATGAGATTAGTTTAGGGATTAATGGATTGGTCTTGCACTTTAGTTATAATGTTTGTAAGATTTAAGGGTTGAGGTTTAGGGCTTAGGGGTATATGTTTCAAGTTGAATGTTTGGGGTCATGTGATTAGTTTAGCGATTCGGAGTTTAGGGGATTATGCTTGCACTTTAATTATTAGTGATTGTAAGATTTAGGGGTTGTGGTTTGGGGTTTAAGGGTATATGTTTCAAGTTGAATGTTTGGGGTTATGAGATTAGTTTAGGGAATTAAGGTTTGGGGGATTAGACTTGCACTTTAATTATTAATGATTGTAAAATTTAGGGGTTGAGATTTGAGGTTTAAGGGATTAAGCTTACATTTTAATTAAGCTTACATTTTAATTATCAGTGATTGTAAGATCTAGGGTTGATGTTTGGGGTTTAGGGGTATGTTTTTGTTCATATTAGTCCCTAATTTTTTTAACCTAAATTGACCCATATTTATTTTAATTTTTTTAATCTAGTCCAATGTTTTTAATATGATGATATTTTTGTTCATTCTAGTCCCTAAACTTTTATTTTTAGCCGAAATTGACCCATATATATATTTATATTTTGGATAGTTTAGTCGAATAATATTTTTGTTTGTTCTAGTCCATACAATTTAATTTTTAGGTAAATTTACCCCATATTTATTTATATTTTTGGCAATTTAGTCCAATAATATTTTTGGTCATTCTAGTACCTAAAATTTAAATTTTAGTCGAAATTGACCCTTATTCATTTTTAGTATTTTAGTCCAATATTTTTAATATGATGATAATTTTGTTCACTCTAGTCCCTAATATTTTATTTTTAGCCAAAATTGACCCTTATTTATTTCTAATTTTTTTAATTTAGTCTAATATTTTAAATATGATATATTTTTGTTCATTCTAGTCCATAATATTTATTTTTAATGTGATTCGTGTTAGTGAAAGACGTTAAATAATTCAGTCGAAATGACACAACCCAAAGTCTATCGACTACTTGTACCAAACTCAAACTTAATACAAATTCGAAACCCGAATTAACCTAACTTGAAATTACCCAACCTGAAATGAACCCGAGCCTGAATTAACCCGTCAATTAACTGATTCAGACCCGAACCATTTTGACCCAACATGAAATGAACCCGACCTAAAATGAACCGAACTGAAATTGACCTGCACCCGACCCGAGTCGAGTCGCAACATCAAATCAACCTAAAATGACATGTATCCGATTTGGCTCGACCTGACATGACCCGGCCTGAAACCCATCCGATTACCTATTTTTACATCCCTAGCAGTCGGGAATACCAACACCGGAAGTAGGGATGGACATTTTACCGAACCCGGTCGGGTTCTGACACGACCCGGTCTGATCGGGTCAAATTTTTTAATAAAATTCGGGTTTGGGTTGAGTCGAGTTTTATTAAGGCTGAAGTTGGGTCGAGTTTAGGGTGGAAAATATCTGACCCGATCTGGGACTAATTGTATAATTTTCCCTAAATTTTATACGGATATATATAATAATACCCCTCTTTATATTTTTTATAAATAGGTCCTTCAAATTGATTTTTTTTACAATTTAGTCCTCAAAATAATTTTTTTACAAATAAGTACCATAAAATTATTTTTTTACAATTAGGTCCTTCAAATTAATTTTTCACAACGCACACTCAAATATTTGAGATATAGCATGTTATTTTGGTACATGGAGCTTCAAAACTCCTCTTTAAGGTATTGAAACCCTCGAAATACACTCGAGCCATGTCGATGCCCAATAACTATTGTTATTCACCTCTCTACAAAGGTTATAGGGGTCTAGATCCCACGAGTCAAATTTATATTTTTAGACATGTTTGTTTTGATGAGAAAATCTTTCCTTTTGCTGCTTCTGATTTACAACATAGCCTTAATAAGTCTTGTTGTTCTAAGCCTCTTGTTCATCGAGGTCAACTTCCTGCAACTATAAAGGTTCCTTCTGTGTCCTCCCAAAGACACTAGTCCCATAATCGTATCCTGCAGTCTCAAGGAGGTTTAGCTATACATGATATTTCATCCTCACCTTCTGATCGTAACACTTCTCTAACTCTATCTTCTTTCCCAACTATTGAGAATATGTTTGCATCACCATCTCCACATATCACTACTACTCCATCATTATCACCCCCACCAGCAATGGATAATTCTCCACCATTATCTCATTATTTCACTTCTATCCCACCTTTGTCACCGTCATCTGTTATGAGTAATTCTCCATCACCATCTCCACATATCACTACTACTCCATCATTATCACCCCCACCAGCAGTGGAGAATATTTCACCTCAATCTCATCATATCACTTCTACTCCATCTTTTATGAGTAATTCTCTGTTACCATCTCATCATATCACTTCTATCCCACCTTTGTCACCTCCATCTATTATGAGCAATTCTCCGTTACAATCTCATCATATAACTTCTATCCCACCTTTGTCACCTCTATCTATTATGAGTAATTCTCTATCATTATCTCCACATATCATTTCTATACCAACTTCATCTTCCATTCCACCCTGGTTTTGTTGTGAATTCACATCCAATGGTTACTAGATCCAAAGCTGGGATCTTTAAACCTAAAGTCTTGCTGACTACTAAGGCAGCTAGTACTGAACCTGTTTCTGTGCATGAAGCCTGCAACATCCAGACTGGGCAGCAGTTGTTCATGCAAAATACAATGCCTTACTTAGTAATAATACTTGGGAACTCCAACCCTTACCCCAATCACGAAAACTAGTAGGCTGCAAATGGCTTTTGAAGTTAAAAAGAATCTTGATGGGACGGTTGAGAGATTTAATGCAAGACTAGTAGCCAAAGGCTACTGCCAAATAGTAGGATGTGACTTTTATGAAACCTTTAGTGTAACACCCCTAATATTATATGCATATATTTAAGTTAAGTGGTAAAATAATGCTAAAAGAGATTTGCATCCATAAGGATTTGATCCCACGACCCAAGATTGTTAAAACAAAGCCTTAACCAATTGGGCTAAGGACCACTCTTGGTTAAATCCTACACTATTTTCCTTTTAGCCTTGTATTCGAATCTATACCAAGGAAATAAAAACTTTGACTCCTCATTTACCGAAAAAAGGGAAGGCCGAGAGAAGAAAATATCTAAGAGGGGGGATACAATACGCTCTCACCAATTCTTCACCCTCCCCTGCCATAGCCATCACCCCCTTACCAACAGAACCGCCGCACCATCCCAACCTCACCCTCGACCGCCTCTCAATGTTAAGCCACCGGTTGCCGGGAAAATTCTTTTTAAGGTTCGACGAACCTAGGGTTTGAAGCATTCCGTTTTCTACTAATTTTGGCCACCGTCTTCGTCCGTTCAAGACACGACCACCAGATCCGATTTCCTTGTAATGCGACGAGCAAAACCCCTTAAACCGATTATCGTTCTAGCACCGAGAGAGGCTTTGTCGAAGTTACGCTAATATTCTAGCCATCCTTTTGCGTTATAGGTAAATGGGTGAGATTCCGACTTATTTCTGAGTTATTTTTTAGTATTGCTTAGTTAGGATGAAAAATTCCGCCGGAGAAATTCATTTTCATGCATTTTTAGGCCGTGTAAGGCCGCCTGTGGCCCTCACGCGCCACTTCTAGTGAATTTCGGCCACCATGACCGGTCTGCCACTGAACCGGCCTGACCAGACCCTTCAATTTGAACCGGTCTAGGCCCAAATGGTAAACCAAGCCCATCGAAGCTAACCGAACCCGACCCGACCGACCAAGTCAACCCAAAATGAGTTAACTCAACTGAGTCAACCCAAAACGAGTTAACTCAACCGAGTCAACCCAAAACGAGTTAACTCAATCGAGTCAACCCAAAACGAGTTAACTCAACCGAGTCAACCCAAACCGAGTCAACTCAGTTGACTTAGACCGTTGACCGTCAAATCTGACCGTTGTCGGCTGATGTTAGCATGACGTCAGTGTTGACATTGACCACTGACTGCTGACGTAAGCGTTGACTTTATCCATTGACCAAAATGTCAACTTTTTCAAAAACTCTCGTTTTATGTTTTTCGACGTCCTGAGTTCGTTTTTGAAGCTTGTTTTGCAAAATTCTAACCCGATAAGTAGTTATTGAGCATATGACTTTTAAGATAAATTTGACCATCGTGTTTAAGTTCCGTTTCTGACGTAATTTTTTTACCATGTATCCGAGATAATGTGGGACGTCAAATTCGAGCTCGAGAGCGACCGATTGGGGCTTCGAGGGTCGACCGGTGTAGCTCGGAGTCGAGGTAATACCCACTACTTCTTTTGTACTATAATGAACGTGTTAAATAATATTTAATGCTTGAAACATTAAATGATAAGTTGGTTATCTCTAATTACCTATTAAAACATCGGTTAATGAAATTATATATATATATATATATATATATATATATATATATATATAAGAGACTTAAAAATGAACTAAGGCCGACTCTCTGATCTAAGGAGTGACGTCGATTTGTCCAAAACTATGCCCTTGTGCTTGACCTGAAGGTGTACTCCCTGACTGTCGTTACACAAAAAGAAGAAGAAGAAAAATGTGTTATATATATGAAATGTGTTGACTAAATTGATTATGTGCATATGGCTAATGTTCCTTAAAGCTACATACATGCTTTAAATGTTATGACTGAATTAAACACGTGCACATGACTGAGACGTAACATGTTTCCTGATTCTAAGTATGAAAATTCCATATGTCTGAATTATGCCTAAGTACCCGATTGAACAACATGATCTTTGATTTCTGTTTTACCTGATTAATAGTATGCTTTCTAATTACTGTTGACTGAAAATAATTGGTTGCCTTATGTTTACCATAATTGCTGCTTCTTCTAATTACTAAAATTACGACATCAACGGTTACTAGGTGCTTGGGATAAAGAATGAAGATACCGCAGGTTCCTCTGCTTCGGCGAGGGTAATTCCTTACAGCTACCGTTACAGGTTCCTCTGCTTTGGTGAGGGTAATTCCTTACGGTTATCGTTACAGGTTCCTCTACTTCGTCGAGGGTAATTCCTTACTGTTATCGTTACAGGTTCTTATGCTTCGGTGAGGGTAATTCCTTACACTTATCGTTACAGGTTCCTCTGCTTCGACGAGGTTAATTCCTTACTGTTATCGTTACAGATTCCTCTACTTCTGTAACCACCTAAACCACCCAAGGGTTACGGGCCGAATCTAGGAAGTCGGGTTAAAAACCTGTCCCTCAAGTAAAATTATTATTAGGTTTCAAAAATTAAGTAATTACATTCTTATTGAAAACGGTACCGTTTCACATTAAATTCCATTTTTTTAAAACGAGGCCGTTTAAATGAAAACATCACAAAATAGATTATTCAGAAAAATCCACATAAAAGTTCTCATGCATGCTAAAACAGTTAAAAACCCAAAATAAAAACATATGTATACGAAATTACATAAATCCCATAATAATAATCTAAAATAAAATAAATAATATGTAAATCCGAAATGTCCATACTAAAAACTGAAATAATCTGATAAACTATGGTCCTCCAAGTAGCGAACTCCTATTTCTGAGAATCTGAAATAGAAGCTAATGGGGAGTCGGCTATTAAGCTTAGTGTGTCTCTAAAGTGCATAAACATAACAACACAATAATCATACCATCATTTCAACAGTCAATCAGATACACAAATATGCATAGCTCGATGCACCTAATTCTATGTCATGAACCCATCTACATCACCATCTGAAGAGTAAGGTTCCCCTGAACCACTCTCTACATCGTCACCAAGTCCGAAGCGGAATTCAGCCCGAAGGGTGAAACCACTGATCTTCCTCTGTACATTTCCCAACCCGAATGATATGTCATTAAAATCCGATTCTAGTCCGAATGCAAACATTATTAATCCGAAAATGCGTGAGCATTTAATCCGATAGAAGTTATTCAATTTCTGATGTATGATGCTTAACAGAATTACACAAAGCATAACACATAGCTCAGATCACAACATATTTTCACAAGTCAGACATCATACAACGACAACGCAGATAATATAGCACAAGTAGAGAACACACCTCAGACAGCTAATAGCTCAACGTTAGGAGTGACGTCTCCTACGCTCAAATCTAGTAACGGGCTGAACATGATCGGCACCTACAAGGGTAACACTATGTAAGATTTCACTACTACTATGCCACAAGCTACTCTACAAAAACTAATTAATTCACGTATGCGTGGAACATGAAGGCTGAGATGCATGAGGTCTTTCAGGCAGAGAAGGAGGAAGAATCTCGGTGACCGAATCTATGTCACCTGAACACAAAAATATTTAATTTAGAATTCTGAACACACAACTTTTCAAACTAAGTATAATTCAATTCCAATGGTCAAAAATAGTCGTTCGGGTCGAATTTGGAAAAATGGGTAGCAAATCTGGAACCGGGGCATCGAAAAATGTAAAGTTGACTTTGACAAAAAAAAGTCAACGACGACTGTCAACGGTCAAAGTCGACGGCGGTGGTCAACTGCTTACATCATCCGGTCAGGTCAACGCTGACATCAGCAAGGTCAACTCTAACGTCAGCAACTTACATCATCACATGCATCAGCAAACGACGTCATCCTAACGTCACCTGGTTTTGAAGATAAGGTCCGGTTCGGCTCAGCGTGGCTTGCTGGACCGGTCCGGTTTAACTATATGGACCGGTTCGGCCCGGTTCGCACCAAATCCCTCTTTTTCAACCGAAATCGAATTAAGGCAAAAATCCCTAATCGAATTCCGTCTCCGGTGACCCCATACACGCTATTTCCGGCCGATTTCGCAATCACAACACACACACACACACATACACACGAATAATCCGATAAGGTCCGATGTAACGAGGACTCAGCTTTCTTTTCCGACCAAGCTGAAGTACCTTCCTACATGAAGATACTTTCAAGAAAACCTGATCACCCACCTCATACTCAAATCCCGACATCTCAAATCGGCATAAGACTTTTGTCGATCAAAACCAGCCTTAAGTCGATCGCGAATCAATCTGGTAGTCTGCTCAGCCTCATGTACGATCTTAGGTCCCAACAATCTATGCTCATTCAACTCGGTCCAACGAATAGGTGAATGACACTTACGCCCATACAGAGCCTCATACGGTGCCATCTTGATATTGGCCTGATAACTGTTATTATAGGCAAACTCTGCAAGCGGCAAGAAATCCTCCCAACTGCCTCTATAATCCACCACACAGCCTCTCAACATATCCTCAAGAATCTAGATTACCCGCTCAGACTGACCATCAGTCTACGGATGATAAGAAGTGTTGAAACTCAACTGAGTACCCAAAGCAGTATGCAGAGCTATCTAAAATGTCGATGCAAACCTCGAATTTCGGTCGGAAATAAAAGATAACGGTATCCCATGAAGGAGAACAATCTCAGAGATATAGAGACGAGCTAATTTACTCAAGGAATAGTCAACTCGAATAGGAATGAAGTGCGCGGACTTAGTCAAACGATCCACAATAACCCAAATAGAGTCCTTCTTTGACAGAGTCAAAGGAAGACCACTGACAAAATCCATAGTAACGCGCTGTCATTTCCACTGAGGGATCTCAATATCCTGATCAATAGAGAAATCCCAAGATGTACCTTCTTGCACCTCTCTGATACGATGCATAAAAAATGGATCACTAGGCTGCTCAGCTCGAATATCAGAAATCAATGTAGGAATAACCCGAAGTTCTGCCAACAAACTGCCATCCTCATACAAACTCATCCAAGTAAACATAGCTCTCAAATCTGAAATGGCATTACGGCTCAAGGCATCAACAACAACATTAGCCTTGCTCGGAAGATACTCAATCTCGCAGTCGTAGTCCTTAAGAAGCTCCAACCAACGACGTTGTCTCAGATTAAGCTCCTTTTGGGTAAAGAGGTATTTTAGACTCTTACGATCTGTGAAAATATAACACTTCTCCCCATAGAGATAGTGTCTCCAGATATTGAGAGCAAAAATCACGGCAGCAAGCTCAAGGTAATGGGTAGGATAAATGCACACATGCAGTTTTAACTGTCGGGATGCATAAGCCACTACCTTCTCATCCTGTATCAGAACACATCCCAATCCAATGTGAGAAGCATCACTGTAAACGGTGTAAACCTTACCAGGCTCAGGCTGGGTCGAAACCGGTGCTTCAGTCAACACGGTCTTAAGCTTCTCAAATCTAGACTGTTGGGCCTCAGCCCAAACAAAAAGAAAACCATTCCTTAGAATTTTAGTCAAAGGAGCCACAATGATAGAGAAACCCTCAACAAACCTCCGATAATAGCCGGCTAAACCCAAGAAACTTTGGACCTCAAAAACATTCTTGGGCTACTTCCAGCTCATAATGGCTTCAATCTTCCTCGGATCAACCTGAATACCTGCAGCTGACACTACATGTCCCAGAAATACAACCTCCGAAAGCCAAAACTCACATTTGCTGAACTTCGCATACAATTGTTTTTCCCGAAGAGTCTGTAAAACAATCTGAAGATGCTCCTCATGTTCAGCCTCAAATTTGTAATAGACCAGAATATCATCTATAAAGACCACAACAAACTGGTCAAGATAAGGTTGGAACACCCGATTCATCAAGTCCATAAATGAGGCATGGGCGTTAGTCAATCCGAAAGGCATCACAAGAAACTCATAATGCCTGTAGAGTGTCCAGAAAGCTATTTTAAACACATCAGAATCCTTAACCTTGAGTTGGTAATAACCAGATCTCAGGTCTATCTTAGAAAACATCGTAGCTCCCCGGAACTGATCAAAGAGATCATCAATACAAGGAAGGGGATACTTATTCTTGATCGTTAGCTTATTCAGCTTCTGATAATCGATACAAAGTCAAAGTGCACCATCATTCTTCTTCACAAACAAGACATGAGCCCCCTATTGTGAAACACTAGGCCGAATGAACCCTCTGTCCAAAAACTCTTGCAACTGCACCTTCAACTCTTTCAACTCCTTCGGTGACATCCGGTAAGGAGCCATAAACACAGGAGCTGAACCCAGGTAAACCTTGATGCCAAAATCAACCTCATCACGCTTCGGCGGCACACCAGGCAATTCTTCCGGGAATACATCTGGAAAGTCTCTCACAACCTAAATCTTATCCATCCCAGCATCAGACTGCCTCGAATAAAGAATGTAAGCAAGATAGGCAATTGACCCCTTCTTGATCATCTTCTTAGCCTTGAGAGATGATAAAACATTAGACCGAAAACCTCTACGCTCCCCAACAAGAACTACCTAACGATCAACAGGGTTCCTCAGACTTGCCCTCTTCTTTTCACAATCTAAAGTGACTCGATGAGCGGATAACCAGTCCATACCGAGAATGAGATCAAATTCCCCAATTGGCAACTCCATCAAATCAGCCGAAAAGATTTATCCTTGCAGCTCGAGAGGACAATTCTTGTACACTTTGGTAAGCTCAATGGGGTTACCTACCGGACTGTGTACGGTGACAGCATTATCGGTACTCTCAACAGGAATTTCAAGACCCCCAGATACCGAAATTGCAACATAGGAATGAGTCGAACCATTATCAAGCAGAGCAAAATATGAAATAGAATGGATAGAAAAAGTACTGACAATAATGTCTGGCTCATCACGATCCTCATGCCTCCTGGTAGAATAGACTAACCCTGGCCGTCTCACCCTAGAACCAGTAGATCCTCTACTCTGAGCAGATCTACCCCTACCAGCGGTACACGAAGAAGCATGTCTACCATATCCTCTGCCTCTAGCAAGAGTCTGTACAGATGCCTGAGAATGACTCAGAGCATAAGATGCTGGAGGCGAAATCTGACAATCCCTGAAAAGATGCTCAAAAGATCCACATCGAAAACAAGCCACAGACTACCTCCTACACTCACCCGGATGCCACTTTTTGCAAAAGAAACACCGTGGCACCCTACGGGTACTAGTCAAACCTCCGGAACTAACGGTCGGAATAGTAGAAGTCACCGGTCTAGCTATGGAATAACCCTGATGATCAGACTCGTCTTTGGCTCTTTTCCTAGACTGGTTACCCTGACTGTGCTGAACTGATGCATTCGACTGCCTCCTACATCGATCAGTACCATAAGACTCAAGTAGTTTCAACTCTGCCTCATTCCGCTCAGCTGTCCTAGCCCGCCTAGTGATCTCCTTTTACTAATTAGCCATATGTAGAGCCACACCAGCTTTAATCGAAGGGCGCAACCCTTTCAGAAACCAGTCACATTTCTCCTTTTCGGTAGTCACCAACCCTGGAACATACTGAATCAGTCTCATAAACTCAATCTCATAATCATTCACAGACATGTCGTTCTGCTTCAGATTCATGAAATCATCCCTACACTTTGCTAGATACTCAGCCCCAACATATCGGTCAAGGAAAGCCTGTCGGAAATAGTCCCAAGAAATCTGACCAGCTGGAATAACATGCTCCTCAGCCTCCCACCAATTCTGAGCCTCACCCTGCAATAGTGATACAACAACCCTAAGCTTTCGGTCGGTAGAATAGTCCATCTCAACAAACAACCTCTGAAGCTTTTTCAACCAGTTGGCTGATCCTCACCACCATTTCGTTGAGCACCAATCTGCTGGGCTCCGATCTGCTGAGCTCTAGTCTGCAGAACTCCAAGCTGCTGATCCACGGCCGGCTTTTCCTCATTAACATCACGAACATTATCCTAATTCGGTGGCACTCCCACAGACTATGAAGCACCGCTCCCAGCTGCTGCGGTACGACCTCGAACTCGACCATTCACTCTACCACGACCACGTCCGGCCGCTAATCTAGAGATCGTAAGAGGTGGCATAGTAGTCTATCTACAAAAGTTAAAGAGTCCTAAGATCAGTTTCGGTATTTGGAGTTCTATTCAAAATATATCAAAATTCTGAAAATATTTACATTCTCAAAAATACCCATTTTCCTGAAAACATTTGCATGCATGCAAAAGTTCAAATTCAGTTTAAAACTTTGTTTGACCCTCACAGTCCGAGGGTTGAACCTGGCTCTAATACCACTAAATGTAACCCCCTAAACCCGACCCAAGGGTTATGAGCCGAATCTAGCAAGTCGAGTTGAAAACGTGTCCCTCAAGTAAAATGATTATTAGGTTTCAAAAATTAAATAATTAAATTCTTATTGAAAACGGTACCGTTTCACATTAAATTCCATTTTTCAAAACGCGGCCGTTTAAATGAAAACATCACAAAATAGATTATTCAGAAAAATCCACATAAAAATTCTCATGCATGCTAAAACAATTAAAAACCCAAAATAAAAACATATGTATCTGAAATTACATAAATCCCAAAATAATAATCTAAAATAAAATAAGTAATTTGTAAATCCGAAATGTCCATACTAAAAATTGAAATAATCTGATAAATTGTGGTCCTCCAAGTACCGAACTCCTATGTCTGAGAATCTGAAATAGAAGTTAAGGGGGATTTAGTCATTAAGCTCAGTGTGTCTCTAAAGTGCATAAACAGAACAACACAATAATCATACCATCTTTTCAACAGTCAATCAGATACACAAATATGCATAGCACGATACACCTAATTCTATGTCATGAACCAATCTACATCACCTTCCGAAGAGTAAGGTTCCCCTGAACCACTCTCTACATCGTCACCAAGTCCGAAGTGGAATTCAGCCCGAAGGGTGAAACCACTGATCTTCCTCCGTACATTTCCTAACCCAAATGATATGACATGGAAATCCGATTCTAGTCTGAATACAAACATTATTAATCCAAAAATGCATGAGCATTTAATCCGACAGAAGTTATTCAATTTCCGATGTATGATGCTTAACAGAATTATACAAAGCATAGCACATAGCTCAGATCACAACATTTTTTCACAAGTCAGACATCATACAACAACAACACAGATAATATAACACAAGTAGAGAACACACCTCAGACAGCTAATAGCTCAACGTCGGGAGTGACGTCTCTCACGCTCATATCTAGTAACGGGCTAAACAAGATCGGCACCTACAAGGGTAATACTATGTAAGATTTCACTACTGCTATTCCACAAGCTACTCTACAAGAACTGAGTAATTCATGTACGCGTGGAACTCGAAGGCTGAGATGCAGGAGGTCGTTCAGGCGGAGGAGGAGGAAGAATCTTGGTGTCCGAATCTATGTAACCTAAACGCAAAAATATTTAATTTAGAATTCCGAATACACAACTTTTCAAACTAAGCATAATTCAATTCCAATGGTCAAAAATAGTCGTTCGGGTTCAAATTTGGAAAAACGGGATGTGAATCTGGAACTTTGGCATCGAAAAATGTAAAGTTGACTTTGACCGAAAAAAGTCAATGGTCAAAGTCAACGGCGACGCTCAACGGTCAAAGTCAACGGCGGCGGTCAACAGCTTACGTCATCCGGTCAGGTCAACACTGACATAAGCAATGTCAATGCTGACGTCAGCAGCTTGCATCATCACATGCATCAGCAAACGAAGTCAACCTGATGTCACCTGGTTCTATCAACAAGGTCTGGTTCGGCTCAGTCTAGCTCGCTGAACCGGTCCGGTTTAACCACATGGACCGGTTCGGCCTGGTTCGCACCAAATTCATTTTTTTCAACTGAAATTGAATTAGGGCAAAAATCCCTAATCGAATTCCGTCTCCAGCGACCCCATACATGCTATTTCCGGCCGATTTCGCAATCACAACACACACACACATGGGTTAACCCCCAAATTCACGAAACCCCTTACCCTAAACATCGAAACGACGAGGAAACAACACGAACAATGGCGAGCAAAGTGGTTTTTCTCCTGGATCTCGCGTAAACGGCGGCGGCGAGGAAAACCGAAGGGGGAGGTTGGTCCAGACGGTCTCGGTGTAACACCCGGGTTTAGGGGTCGAATGTTAAGTGTGTGAATCAGGTTCGAGTCATGGGCTCGTTTTAAATTAAAAATGGGCTTTGGTTTTAATTAAAAAGGGCTTGAGATTTCATTAAGGGTATAGTGGTAAATTTTTAAATAAAGGAAATAAGATGAGTAAAAAGGGAATTTTTACTAAGTAACCATCTTCTTCTTTCTTCAACCTTTTTTTTCACGACAAAACCTCTCCCCAAACCCCAAACACTGTTCCATCGATTTCCTTCACCATTTCAAGTGTTTTCAACGAGGTAAATACGTTTTTGACTTCTCCTCATCTTTCTTAACATTTCTATAGCTTTAGATTTTCATAAACCCCATTTTTGTGATATTTCAAGTTTTCAAGTTTTAAGAAAAAGAAGGAAGCTTTGATGGGTTTTTGTTTGGTTTTCGATTTGTAAAGTTAAATTATCTTAAACTCTTGCCCTTAGGTGTATCATATGTGAAAATGGTTGTGTTTTGATGAAAATCCCGAAATGGGTTTTGTGGGTGTTTTAAAGGGTAGAAAACTTGGGTTTTTGAGGTGGTTTGGTGTGGGAAAGTTGGGCTGATGATATGGTGATTCTTGAGGGTTGTTTTGAACGTGTGTAGTGATGATTTGGGAGTTGGAATCGATAGATTTATGTTGGGTTGTGTGTGAGTTCGAAAATGAGGATTTTGGGTTAGTTCATGGCTTGGAAATGTAGAGAAATGGTCGTGTGGTTGTAATCTGATTTGAGACAATGGTTCTGTAGATGATTTGTTGAGTAATATGTTGTTTTTGATTGATTAGAATCAAGGGAAATCGTTGGAGAAGCTTTGGGCTCGATTCCGGGAAATTTGGAGGCTTGATCGGCTATCTTGGTTTGCTTTAAGGGTGTTCGGTGAGTCGTTTCTTTAAAATGGTTTTAAATTGGTTCAAGTGTGTGGTTGAGGTGTTGGATTGTGCTTGGTAGGCCAATCTAAGGTGGGGATTAAGTTGGTAGCTTAATATCTTGTTTGACTTTATGAGTTATTGCTTAATGTGCATAAATATGGACTTGTGTAGTATGTGTTCATTATGCATGTCGATATATATTGATGTTGTATAATGGTGATGATATGTTGTGTTACATGATTGTGAAATCATGGCGAGACTTGTTTAGTATGTTGGCACTAGTTATAATTACTGGGTTTAAATGATCGATAATTAGGATGAGTGTGCACACGGTAAGAGTCAAATTCACGCGTGGCCTTGGTGATGTGTGGTCACCAAGGAGGAGTACGGTGAGGTAACATTCCACTGGAAAGTGTTTGTATGTGATGATGAGTGAAATCCCATCCATGAAAGGAACGATGATGTGTGAAATCCCAACGGAAGGGAATATGGTTGTTTGAGTACGTTGGAGGGAAAATCCCAACGGAAGTTATTCGCATATCCGAGTAAGCTATATAGTTGCCAATATACTTGTTATTCGCATAACATGAGGTAAGATGCCATGTTCATGCATTTTTGTGGTGCTTGGCTATGTTGCTCTATTAGTGTAAATGTATGCCTTGTGAATGTCTTAAGGATATCATGCATTGAACCCTACATTGTCAATATTTTGTTTTGAGCTCCCTCACTAAGCTTTCCAGCTTACGCTCTCGTTTTCGACAATCCAGATCATTAGTATGAAAGTTAGCAAGGAGTAAGGAAGGGGCATCCAAGCGCGTGTGTGGTTGCTCAAGTATAGTTTTTATTGAATAATATAATAGTAGGCAATGGGGATGCTACGTGTTGTAGGAGCATGTGTTAGACTCCTATGTTGTTAATGTTTTTGTGTTGGAGATTTGTAAACCATGTGTTAGGAAGTTCTTATGTTTTGTATTGAAGGCATATAAACCTTGTTTTATGTTATGTTTATGTGGATGCATGCTTCCTATGAATGAAATGGAATGGTCTTGTTATGCATGTTTATATGTTTGATCATGCTTGTGGTAGGATGTAATGCCTATAGATCGTATGCATGGTTGTTGTTTTATAATTCTTGTTGTGTTGGAGCATGTTTGGGAATGTTTGGAGATGCAGAAAACTATTTTCAGGGTCACTCTGTGTGCAGGCGTTTCGGAACGCTCGTGGTTGTTTCGGAACGGGTGTAGCTCTAGGGATACTCGTATCGGAATAGGGGTGGTGTCGTTTCGATACGATTTGACACTGTGAGCTCCCGTTATGGTACGCGTTTCGATACGGTTTGCCACTAGTTGTGCCTATTTCGGAACCAGTTCCGAAACGTTTGGACACTGGAGACCCCCGTACCGAAACGAAGTGGACCGTATCGGTACGGCTTGGTCTGGCTTTTAAACTGGAGCCCGCGTATCGAAACGCAGGCCTATAAAGTGGGCTTTTTGGAATCTTCAAAGGTTCTCGGATGTCATGTTTTAGTCCCGTTTGTTTGTTTGCTTCCTTGTTAAGTTTATATGCATCATTTATGTATGGTTTTAGTTTCGTATGCATGCAATTGGACTAATATGTCACCTTATAAATTTAAGCTACCTTACGTCTGCTTGAATGTTTCCTTGATCTCTTTCCGTTGTTGCCTTTGCGCTTAGGGCTGAATGTAAATTTTAGACAAGATAATTAATGAAAAAAAATTTCTAGGGTTGCTAATCGGAGTGGAACCTTAATGGGTTTCGCTTCGGTTTTCCCTGTGTAACCTGTTCGGACCGGCCTGTCACCTAGACCGGGACGAGGGGATTGCATCAAGTGAGCGCCCCGATGGTCTCGAAACGGTGAAAGGACGGCAAAAACTCCTTGGTCGGAGCTTAAACGCAAACATATGTGAGAGGGGGGTTACCGCAAAGAGAGAGAGAGCTAAGGGAGAGAGAGGGTTTATGCGGCTGATACACTCCAGTGGAAGATGAAAAGCCATTACGGCCTTTTTATTCTAATTTTAGGGTAAATTACCCATTAAGGACCTCAATGTTTACCCACTTAACCGAAAGGACACCCAATTCCTAATTCATTCCAATTTAGCCCCTAGATCAAAATTAGGTTTTAAACAAAAATTCCTAAATTAAATTTAGGTTTTAGAATCAGTGATTTCTTCGAATTAGGGTTTCAAATTCAGAATTTAAAAAATTAGGGTTTCTTTAATTTGGGGAAAAATTAGGGTGTTACAGCTCGGGCGAGGGTAATTCATTACGGTTATCGTTACAGGTTCCTCTGCTTCGACTAGGGTAATTCCTTACCGTTGTCGTTCAGGTTCCTATGCTTCGGCTAGGGTAATTCCTTACTATTACCGTTCATGTTCCTATGTTTCGGCTAGGGTAATTCCTTACCGTTATCGTTCAGGTTCCTATGCTTTGGCTAGGATAATTCCTTAATGTTATCGTTCAGGTTCCTTTTCTTCGACTATGGGTAATTCCTTACCGTTATCGTTCAACCTCCTATACTTCGGCTAGGGCAATTCTTATCGAACCTAAAGTATTTCCTTAGGATGGGACCTAAGTTCTAATGGGCTTGTGTTAATACCTATATAGAGGCACTTTTGGGGAACTACATACCCGAGTTTGGTTGGGGGTAGATAAGAATTAAAAATGAACGGTGAATGCCTGCTATGCATGCTTGTTGTTCGCTTGCTTGTATGGATTTTGAAATCATGTGTTAGCATGATTGTTGTGTTGAGGCGTAGTGTTGAGTTCCTATTGCTTCTATTACTTATTGGAAAAGATTTTGTAAAGGAGTACTTGAGCACCTTGGACCCTTGTCTTTGCTAACTTAATCCTTGTGTGTTTGTTTGTTTGTTTGTAGTTGTTATCTTGCTAGCCGTAAGATGAGACCTAGAGGCAGGCCTAGGATGGTTTACCCGGAACCACGGGCAGCAACTCCGGAAGTTGAGACGGTTGTAGAGGCGCAGGCTCCTCCACCTCCTCCTTCTCCTCCTCGTCAAGAGGGAGTTGAGGCAAGAGCCGAGGGTGTAGGACCTCAGGTTGGCAAAGGTCCGGCCAGTATAGATTTGGCTCCGTTGGTTCAGGCTATAGCTGGGGCTTTCCAGGCAGCTATGGCCGGGGGACATGCAATGGCACAACCTCAGGGTGAGGGCACCGGGTTGCCAC
Source organism: Hibiscus trionum (assembly GCA_030270665.1). Lineage (NCBI taxonomy): Eukaryota > Viridiplantae > Streptophyta > Magnoliopsida > Malvales > Malvaceae > Hibiscus > Hibiscus trionum. The sequence goes on from BSYR01000008.1 coordinate 196,273, forward strand.
TTGAGAGGCTTCGCAAGTTTGGGAGGTGAAGAGTTCCGAGGGTTGGCGCCTAAGAGATCAGAGGCTTGGTTTGACAAGACTGTTCGTATTTTGTCTCAGATGGGTTGTACTGGAGCACGCAGACTGGGGTGTGTTGTTTCTCTGCTTCAGGGTGATGCCTACACTTGGTGGCTCACCATTACTACAGGCATGCCAGATGCCGAGGTTACTTGGGAGTTCTTTGAGTCTGGCTTTCGCAAGAAGTACTTGGGTTCCCGCTATCTTGATGAGAAGAAGAGAGAGTTCATGACATTGCTTCAGGGTAACATGACAGTGACCGAGTATGAGATACGATTTGTCAGATTGAGTCAGTATGCGTCCGAGCTAGTTCCTACTGAGAGGGAACGATGCGACCGTTTCCGTTATGGGTTGAGTGAGTAAGTGAAGAGGTATACTTTGGCTATGGATTACACGGACTTCGATGTCTTGGTCGCTAGGGCCAAGGACATAGAGCACAGTTTGGGTCTGACCAAACGTTCAGGTCGTTCTAGTTCAGAGAAGAGGTCTGCTGACTATGATAGAGGTGATGCCAAGAGGCACAGGGACAATAGGCATCATTTTGATCACAGACGTGGTGGTGGTAACCACGGGAGAGGCCATCAGGGCCAGAGAGCTGGTGGGCGTTTGCCCGAGTGTGCTAGGTGCGGAAGGTATCACACCGGAGAGTGTTGGGAAAATTTTCATTCGTGTTGGAATTGTGGAGTTAGAGATCACCTTAGGCGTGATTGTCCACATCAGGCTGGGTTTGCACCAGTTCAGGTTCAGGCTCCTGCTAGAGCTAATGATTATCCGAGAGGCCGTGGGCGCGGTCGAGGCAACTTCCAGCCGAGGAACAATGGCCATAGGAACGTAGCACATGTGGTTGCGGTTCAGCCGGAGGGCGAAGGTCAGGCTAGAGTTTATGCTCAGCGAGAGGGACAGAACGACACTGATGTGATTGCAGGTAATTTCTCAATATAGTCTCTGAGTTTGCTTTCCTTGATTGACTCCGGGTCTACGCATTCATACATTTTGAGTGAGCATGCAAAGATGTTGAATTTACCTTATAAGGTACTAGAGGTAGGTGTTAGTGTTACTAGTTCCTTTGAGGATACAATAGTGGTTAGGAAGATGTACATAAGGTGTCCGTTAACGGTTCAGGGGCATATATTTCTAGTGGACATGAAGGAGTTACCGTTTTATGGCTTCGCTGTGATTTTGGGTATGGACTGGCTTACAGAACATAGAGCTAGGATAGATTTCGAAACAAAGAGGGTCTACTTGAAGCTTGCAGATGACTATGAGATTGTGGTAGTAGGTTAGAATGTAAAATTCTTATCGAATGTTGTTTCAGCCTTAGAGGCTCAGAGATTATTCGAGTTGGGTTGTGAGGCGTACTTGGCCTACGTGATGAATCCGAATATGAGAGGAGTTAGACCTCAGGATATCAGAACAGTGTGTGATTTTCCAAGTGTATTTCCAGAAAAATTGCCGGGTTTACCACCTAATAGAGAGGTAGAGTTTGCTATAGAGACGTAATCAGATTCTGCTCCCATTTCGATTGCTCCATACCGTATTGCACCGAAAGAACTGAAAGAGTTGAAGACTCAGTTACAAAAGTTATCAGATAGAAGTTTTATCCATCCGAGTTCTTCGCCTTGGGGCGCTCCGGTATTATTCATGAAAAAGAAAGACGGTAGTATGAGAATGTGCATTGATTATAGACAGTTGAATCGCTTGACAGTGAAGAACAAGTATCCCTTGCCGCGTATCGATGATTTGTTTGATCAGTTGAGAGGAGCATCAGTCTTTTCAAAGATTGATTTGAGATCCGAGTACTACCAGTTGAAGGTAGAAGAAGTGGATGTACCGAAGACAGCTTTTAGGACTAGATATGGTCACTATGAGTTCTTAGTTATGACGTTTGGGTTGAAAAACGCACCAGCTGCTTTCATGGACATGAAGAACAGAATCTTCCATCAGTACTTAGATCAGTTTGTGGTTGTATTCATAGATGACATTTTGGTGTATTCGCGTACCGAGGAAGATCATGACTGGCATTTGAGGTTAGTTTTGCAGACTTTGCTAAACAACCAGTTGTACGCTAAGTTGAGTAAGTGTGAGTTCTGGATCAGAGAAGTAGTCTTTCTAGGACATGTAGTGTCAGCCGAGGGGATTAGAGTTGATCCGAAGAAGATAGAAGCCATTGTTGAGTGGAAGCAACCAAAGTATGTGACAGAGATTCGTAGTTTCCTAGGCTTAGCGGGTTATTATTGGAGGTTTGTGAATGGTTTCTCGAAGATAGCCGCTCCTTTGACAAAATTGCTTCAGAAGAATGTTCAGTTTGAGTGGTCAGATGCGAGACAGCAAGCCTTTGAGAAATTGAAAGAAGTTTTGACAGATGCACCAATTTTGATTCAGCCAGAGTCGGGGAAAGATTACGTAGTCTACAGGGATTCTTCATATGTAGGCTTAGGTTGTATTCTCATGCAAGACGAAAGAGTTGTAGCTTATGCCTCGAGACAGTTGAAGACTCACAAGCGTAATTATCCGACACACGACATAGAGCTAGCAGCAGTTGTGTTTGCCTTGAAGATCTAGAGACATTATTTGTATGGTGAGAAATGTACAGTGTATAATGACACAACGAGAGTTGAACCTTAGACGGCGTAGGTGGCTAGAGTTGCTTAAGGACTATGATCTCAAAATTGAGTAACATCCGGGTAAAGCCAATGTAATGGCAGATGCTTTGAGTAGGAAGGTAGTTGTTTAGTTGAGAGCCATGTTTGATAGTTTGAGCTTGTCCAGTGATGGTGGTTTAGTGGCCGAGCTTCAAGTTAGACATACCTTAGGCTAGTTGATTAGAGAAAAAACAGCTGTTAGATAGATCTTTGGCACCTCACGTGCAAGATATAGCCGATGGTAGACCATCAGACTATAGTTTCAGTGTTGATGGGGTCTTGTGTTTCAGAGATAGAATAGTTGTGCCAAATGACAGTGATTTGAGATGTACTATCTTGACTGAAGCACACAGTAGCCCGTTTGCTATGCATCCAAGTAGTACAAAGATGTATCGCGATTTGAAGAATGAATACTATTGGGTTGGTTTGAAGAAAGACGTAGCCGATTTTGTGAGTAAGTGTATGGTATGTCATAGAGTTAAGGCAGAACATCAGGTTCCATCAGGTTTGTTGAAACCGTTGAAGATTCCGGAATAGAAGTAGGAAAATATCACCATGGATTTCGTTTCAGGTTTGCCTTTGACTCTTTTGAAGAAGAACTCAGTTTGGGTTATAGTTGACCGTTTCACGAAGTGTGCTCACTTTTTAGCTGTTAATACGACTTACTCCTTAGATAAGTTGGCCGATTTGTACATCAGTGAGATTGTGAGACTGCATGGTGTGCTGAAGTCGATTGTGTCTGATAGAGATCCGAGATTTACAGCCAGATTTTGGGAGTGTTTGCATACTGCTTTGGGTACCCGATTGAATTCCAGTACGTCGTATCATCCTCAGTCAGATGGTCAGTCAGAGAGGGTTATACAGATTTTGGAGGACATGTTGCGTTGTTGCATTATTGATTTTCAGGGTACTTAGGAGAAACACTTGTCGTTGATTGAGTTCGCATACAATAACAGTTATCAGTCGAGCATTCAGATGGCTCCGTATGAGGCACTGTATGGTAGAAAATGTAGAACTCCGATTTGTTAGGACGAAGTAGGTCAGAAGTTGTTATCGACGCTGAATTTTCTTAAGGGGACTACCGATAAGGTGAAGTTGATTTATGATCGTTTGAAGGCAGCTTCGGATAGGCAGAAATCCTATGTCGATTTGAAGAGGAAAGAAGTTGAGTATGCGGTGGAAGATAGAATGTTCTTGAAAGTCTCTCAGTGGAAGAAAGTTATGAGGTTTGGAAAAAAGGGAAATTGAGTCCGAGATACATTGGGTCGTATGAGATTGTTGTAACCCCCTTAGCCCGGCCTAGACGGTTGACCCAAACTACGAAGATTACACGGGGAAAACCAAAGTCAACCCAAAAGTCAACATTGATTAACGATGCTTTTTTTTCTTTTTAATCTTGTCTAGATGCACATTAACCCTAATTGAGATCCCACAAAACTCATTTGAAAAAGGCACAACAATTGGATGACAAACAGGAACTCAATTGCACTTAATACAAAATTAGGGACCAAATTGTAAATTCTGTAAACATGAGGGTCTTTACTGATTTTTATGATATCATTATGAAATTAGTCGTGTTACAGGCTTCCCTGTCAAATTTCACCATAATTGGACATCTCAAACTCATACAATTGCACACTCAACTTTCGAGGTTAAAACGTAAAGCTTGCAAATTTCAGCACCATTCAAATCAGTGCCCAACGGTCACCTGTTTTGAAACAGCATTGACCGTTCCGAAATGCGGGTTGGTTTCGAGACTGGTTCCGAAACAGGGCATTCCAGTAGCCAAAACGTTTCGGAACAGCCTCCAGCTGTTTCGAAACACGAAGGCCATTACAGGCCCCCGTTTCAAAACGCCAAAGAGTGTTCTGATACGGTTTGCCCAGAAGCTGCAGATTTTGCTGGTTTTTCATACATAAATCCATACAAACTCATCCTAATGACTTGCCAAACATACCAACAAGTCATCAAACCTATAAGGTGCATGCTTAAAACTTCTAAACACATTCATAGCATCAAACATGAAATTTCACATGTCTAGAGGCATGCTTCCTATTATCCAAAATCAAGTAAGCAACCAAACCTCAAAACAAGCATTTAAAGGCCATTTACAAATTCAAACCAACAAAGGCAACATGCCACAACTTAGGGAGTTCAACACATCTCCCAAAACAAAGTTTAGATTCCCATTGCCAAATTACCAAAACTAAGAGTGTTTGAAAACTTCACCATACATGAGCTTGGATTCCCTTGGACTCACTTAGCTCCCTTGTTGCCCTTTAACACCTCAATTATCTGCATTATTGGTAAAAAAGAGAGCGTAAGCACAAATGCTTAGTGAGGCATGCTCTAAGTAAACCAACTCAATAATGCATTTTTAGAAAACACTTTCAACAAAGCTTTTAAACCACATACTCATCTCATTTTCATGTTACCATGCATACTTTACAAGCATCTCATGCTTCATTATATTCAATACAATATATTGGCTTTCAAGTGATAGTTCATAATCATTTCAACACAAAACACAATCGGATACGCGGATTACAAGCGTTGTCCCACACGCTTCATACACACTACCGGACTACACAAGGTTCACACTCAAGAGCAATTCCTCCATTGATGTGACACCCGTGGTGGAGTATAACGGTACAATCTCAACCCCTCAACACCACTCATCGGTAGTTGTATAATTCCACTAACGAGAGTAAGGGACACATAACACAAGATCCACACACGGACTTTCAACCACCGTTGTGATCTTACCTCATTCGTTAGGATACTTGGATGGAGTTTACGGTACAACCTCAACCCCTCAACATCCAAGGCGACTTTACATACGGTGCACCAAATCCTATAACCGTCTAACTATATCCGATTCAAGTACTTTAAAACCATTTCATCACTTGCCAATATACATCAAATACCATCAATGATTCACTGTTTTAAAGCATTATTCAAAGCCATTAAACACCATGCATCTCCATGCATCATTACCAAATTAATATCATGACAAACCAAGGATCTCTTACCTTGAGCATCCCTCAATACATGGCTTTCAAAACCAGCACTAACCATGCTAAAACATGCTTTCAAAACAGTAAATAAACATGCAATTTATAACCAATGCATCAAACCACATCTTAGCACATCCGAGGGAGTTTTTCCGAAAACTTACTCTTGAGCTTAGCTAAGTTGTTTAGACTTAAACTAAGCTCCCAAAAACCTCCAAATAATTGTTCCAAAGCTGGAAACCAACACCACTCACCAATTTCGTTTCGCTAGCTTGCTGAAACGCCAATCAAGCCTCCGTATCAATTCCAAAAGTGTCCGAAGATGTCTCCCCTGTTTTAGACACATCAAAGCAGAGGATTAATGCATCATCATGCATTGAAATCTTCAGCCAACACTCATAAACTCGCTGCTCTACCCAAAACCAACATTTCGGCTACCAAACACAACCGAAAACACCTCCAAACTCTTCCAAAACTTAACCCAGCCAAGATCCATCACTTCTAACCATTTCTAAACATCAATTAACATCCAAAATAAACCTAAACTCGTCCTTATACCTCCAGCTATAACAGAACACCAAAAACACCTCAAAAACCACCATTTTCATAAGCAAAAACTTAGGAAATACAACCTATTCGGGATTAGAATGATAAAACCTCATTTCAACATCATTAGACATCCAAAATAAATTAAAGAATCATCTCAAAACAGAGCCCAAACAAACACAACGAAATTCTTCAAGATTTCTTCCAAAATCTTGAGTTTTAAGCCAAAATCATGTTTCTAACATTAAAACCATTTATAAAACTTAAATTAAGGATTGACAACTTGGGAATTTCAGTAAAGAACTAAGTATTTAGAGGAGAAGAACAATCTTACCTCTAAATGGTGATTTCTCCTTGATTTGGGCCAAATTCCTTGAAAATTCAATATGGAAATCAAAAGGTTTTGTTGCTAGATTGACTATGAAACAATGAGTGATGGAAATCTCATCAAATGAGGTGAAGATCAAAGTAATTTGTGCTGGAGAAAATGTTTGGATGATGGGATTTTGAGAGAAAAAGGAATGAGAGAAAATTAGGAAAAGGTAGTTATGAGAATCTAAAAGTAGTTTCCCATCTTTATTTTATTTAATTAAAACATTAATTAAAGCACCCAAATTAAGGAAAAATCTGGAGAAAAACATTTTGGGTAATTAGCTCCTTAAAGATTCAAAGTTTCAATCATTTACAAAACAGTCACCACTAAACTTTTCAAAAATCACATTTTGGTCACTACACCGAAATGTAGTATTTCCAAACCTTATTTTGTAAAATTGATTTCACCACTCTCTTATATATATTAAAAGAGGATTTTTAGATATTTTCCCATATTTTTAAAGCATCCCGAACTAGGCTTTCCCTAAAACCTCCTTTTATATTCGAATCATTTCACAGACCGGCCCGACCAAACCCTAAACTTCTAAGCCCAAAATTGGGGTGATACAACTCTCCCCCTCATAAGAAATTTCGTCCTCGAAATTTACCTGGAGGAAAAAGATAAGGAAACTGCTTCTTCATGTCATCCTTTCTTTCCCACGTGGCTTCCTCAACACCATGATGCCTCCACAACACCTTAACCAATTCAATGGTCTTGCCCCGAAGAACTTTACTGTCCGAATCAAGAATTTCAACTGCCTCTTCATCATAGGTCAAGTCTGGATTCAACTCCACTTCCTCCACAGGCATAACATGCGAAGGATCCGATCTATACCTCCGAAGCATAGAGACATGAAACACATCATGAATCTTTTCCAACTCTTGCGGCAAACTCAGCTTGTACGCAACAGGACCCACACGTTCAATCACCTCGTATGGTCCAATGTACCTAGGGCTCAACTTACCCTTCCGGCCAAACTTCATCACCTTCTTCCAAGGTGAAACCTTCAAGAACACACGGTCACCCACCGCAAACTCAATCTCCTTACGCTTCAAATCCGCGTAAGACTTCTGTCCATCAGAAGCTGCCTTCAACCGCTCACAAATGAACTTCACCTTCTCGGTGGTTCCCTTCAACAAAGCCGACATTGAAACCAACTTCTGTCCTGTCTCAGCCCAGCACCTCAACATACAAGGCTTCATAAGGTGCCATTTGAATACTTGCCTGGAAGCTATCATTATAAGCAAACTCCACCAAAGGCAAATGCTTCTCCCAAGAGGCTTGAAACTCAATCACACAGCACCTCAACATATCTTCAAGCCCTTGAATAACACGCTTAGACTGTCCATCCGTCTGTGGATGATAAGAAGTACTGAAATTCAGTCGCTTACCCAAAGCTTGATGCAAACACTCCCAAAAACGCGATGTAAACCTCGGATCTCTATTCGACACTATAGACTTTGGCACACCATGCAACTGTACAATCTCATCAATGTACAGCTCTGCAAGCTTATCCAAGGTATACGTAGTATGCACAGGTAAGAAATGCGCACACTTCGTAAGGCGATCCACAATCACCAACACCGAATTCTTCTCCGATGGCGACAAAGGCAAACCAGACATGAAGTCCATGGTAATCCTTTCCCACTTCAATTCAGGAATCCTCAACGGTTGCAACAACCCTGAAGGAAACTGATGCTCAGCCTTAACCCGCTGACAAACCATGCACTTACTCACGTACTCCGCAACATCTTTCTTCAAACCCACCCAATAGTACTCATCCTTCAGATCACGATACATCTTTGTACTACCAGGGTGCATAGCAAAAGGACTACTATGAGCTTCAGTCAGAATATTACGCCTCAACTCCACATCATTCGACACTACTATCCGACTTCCAAAACATAGAACTCCATCATCATTAAAACAGAAATCCGATGGTCTATCCTCAGCAATATCCTGAACATGTGGCACCAAAGAATCATCCAACAGCTGCTTATCCTTTATCAACTGAACCAAAGATGGTTTCACCTGCAACTCAGCCACTAGACCTCCATCCCGCGAAATACTCAAGCTGGCAAACATAGCCCTTAACTCCACTGCCACCTTCCTACTCAAGGCATCCGCTACAACATTAGCTTTTCCCGGATGGTACTCGATCGTCAAATCATAATCTTTAAGCAACTCCACCCAACGTCGTTGCCTAAGATTCAACTCCTTCTGAGACATCAGATACTTCAAACTTTTGTGATCCGTGTATACAGTACACTTCTCACCATACAGATAATGTCTCCAAATCTTCAAAGCAAAAGCCACCGCAGCTAACTCAATATCATGCGTAGGATAATTGCGCTCATGCACCTTCAACTGTCGCGATGCATAAGCCACAACCTTACCCTCCTGCATTAGCACACACCCCAAACCAACATAACATGCGTCGATGTACACCACAAACTCTTTTCCTGATTCAGGCTGAACCAAGATAGGAGCTTGCGTCAACGTTGCCTTAAGCTTCTCAAAAGCCTGCTGCCTTGCTTCTGTCCACTCATACTTGACATCCTTTTGTAACAACTTCGTCAAAGGGGCAGCAATCTTTGAAAATCCATCCACAAACCTCCGATAATATCCTGCCAACCCAAGGAAACTACGGACTTCATGAACATACTTAGGAGGTTTCCAATTCATCACCGCCTCAACCTTCTGAGGATCAACACGAATCCCCTCAGCAGAAACCACATGACCAAGGAAAACAACCTCCTTAAGCCAGAATTCACATTTTCTCAGCTTAGCATAAAGCTGATTTTCGAACAGCGCCTGCAGCACAATCCTCAAATGACCCTCATGCTCCTCCTTAGTACGAGAATACACAAGAATATCATCAATGAATACCACAACAAACATGTCCAAGTACTCATGGAACACTCTATTCATCATGTCCATAAAAGCTGCAGGAGCATTCGTCAAGTCAAACGGCATTACAAGGAACTCATAAAGCCCATACCTCGTCCTAAAGGCTATTTTTGGTACATCCACATCTTTCACCTTTAGCTGATAGTACCCTGACCTTAGATCAATCTTAGAGAACATAGCCGTTCCCAGAAATTTATCAAAAAGATCATCAATCCTCGACAAAGGATACCGATTCTTGATAGTCAACTTGTTCAGCTAACGATAATCGATGCACATTCTCATAGTGCCATCCTTCTTCTTCACAAACAAGACCGGTGCACCCCAAGGTAACACACTTGGTCGAATAAAACCACGGTCAAGCAACTCCTGAAGTTGCGTCTTCAATTCCTTCAACTCCTTAGTTGCCATGCGATAGAGAGCAATGGATACTGGAGTTGTGTTTTCATACAGCTCAATTCCAAACTCCACCTCCCGACTAGGCGACAATCCAGGTAACTCCTCCGGAAACACTTCAGGAAACTCTCGCACAGTCCTAATATCCTGAACGCGCAACTCCTTAGAGCTAGGATTCATCACAAAGGCTAGATAAGCTTCACAACCTTGCCTCAGCATTTGGCTTGCTTCCAACGTAGACACCACATTGGTAAGAAATTTCACATTCTCGCCAACCACCCCTACTTCGTAATCATCCGCAAGTTTCAACGAAACTCGCTTGTTCTCAAAATCCACTATAGCTCGATGTTCAACAAGCCAATCCATACCAAGGATTACATCAAAACCATAGAATGGAAATTCCATGAGATCAACAAGAAAAACATGGTTTTGCACTTTCAAGGGACATCTTCTATACAACTTCCGTGTTACGATTGTCTCACCAAAGGAACTAGTCACACGCATACCAACATCCAAAGACTCAACAGGTAGACCAAGCATTTGAGCATGTTCACGCAATATGTATCAGTGTGTAGATCCAGAATCAATCAAGGAAAGTAATGACAGGGATTGCAAAGTAAAGGTACCTGCGATCACATCCGTATCATTCCTCCCCTCACGCTGAGCATACACTCGAGCCTGGCCACCATCCTCAGGTTGAACAGCCACCACATGCACCACATTCCTACCACCATCATCTCTGCGCTGGAAGTTACCACGGCCACGGCCACGACCTCTCTGTGGTGCAACTACCCCAAGAGCACGTCCCTGACCACCACCGGCTAACAAAGGACACTCCCTCCTCATGTGGTCTACCGAACCACAATTCCAGCATGAGTTACCTGTCACTGCAACAGGAGCCTGAACCTCCCTCGCTGCTCGAGGACAATCTCGCCTCAAATGGCCACGAGATCCACACGTCCAGCACGTGTTCTGATCAGCTCTCATCCTATCTCCCTGAGCAGGCGTACCATGTCCTCCATTACCACGCCTAGCAGAAGACTGATACCTCTTATCCCGTCCTCTCTTGTTCCGACCACCACCAAAACTATGATCAGTAGCTCTTTTTCCCGAGCTAGAACTAACGCCTCTGGAAGACAATCCCAAGTTCTGCTCGATGTCCTTCGCTCTACTCACAAGCACATCAAAATCTGTATACTCAGCCGCAAGCATAAAAGTCTTCACGTCCGTTACCAAACCATAACGGAAACATTCACACCTCTCTCACTCATCAGGGATTAGCTCAGGTGCATACTGGCTAAGACGGACAAACTGGATCTCATACTCAGCTACCGTCATGCTTCCTTGCACAAGAGACATGAATTCTCTTTTCTTCTCATCTAGGTATCGCACACCTAGATACTTTCGCTTGAACGCATTCAAGAAGAACGTCCAAGTCACATCATTTTCCTCCATTCCAGAGACAGTGGTCGTCCACCACGTATAAGCATCATCATGCAGCAGTGACACCACACAACCCAACTTCTGCACATTATTGCAGTTCATTTGCCCCAAAATCCTCTTGGTGCTTTCCAACCAAGATTCAGATCCTTCCGGAGATAAACCTTTGAACTCAGTCCCTCCCAGACTGCGAAGACGTTCCAAAGGCAATCTCACATTAGCATCACCCTGATGCGCAACTCCATGAGCTCCAGCTACTGCTGCCTGAAAGGCTCCAGCAATAGCCTGAATCAACACGGTCATGTCAGGAGCAGTTTGCCCCTGCACACCTTCAGGTCCAGCGACCCCAGCACCAGCTCCAGCATTACCAGCTCCAGCACCACCATCACCACCAGGAGGAGGAGGTAAATCCACAACATTTTTAGCATTCTCCTCATTCTCTTTCTGAGCCATAGCTCTTGTATTCATTCCCATCTCTCTACGTGGCCCCATTTACAAGAAAACAATGCACTGACACAAATGCAATAAACATAATTAGGCTCAACAAGGTAAGTAATCCAAGTACTCAAGCTCTTTTTTTAAAATAATTCCTTTCATTAGTTTTGATATGGTAATGGGATCCCCTAACACATTCCAACATATCATATCATCACAATTGAAACCATACATCAAAATTCAGACAACATTCTTTCACCCAAAAAGGCATATCATGCAATTACACATACATCATCCACATAACAAATCCCAAAGATACGAGAACTAAGCTCTGATACCACCAAATGTAACCCCTTAGCCCGGCCTAGACGGTTGACCCGAACTACGAAGATTACACGGGGAAAACCAAAGTCAACCCGAAAGTCAACCTTAATTAACGACCTTTTTTTTCTTTTTAATCTTGTCTAGATGCACATTAACCCTAAGTGAGATCCCACAAAACTCATTTGAAAAAGGCACATCGATGGGATGACAAACAGGAACTCAATTGCACTTAATACAAGATTAGGGACCAAATTGTAAATTCTGTAAACATGAGGGTCTTTACTGATTTTAATGATATCATTATGAAATTAGTCGTGTTACAAGCTTCCCTGTCAAATTTCACTTTAATTGGACATCTCAAACTCATACATTTGCAAACTCAACTTTCGGGGTTAAAACGTAAAGCTTGCAAACTTCAGCACCATTCAAATCAGTGCCCAACGGTCACCTGTTTTGAAACGGCATTGACCGTTCCGAAATGCGGGTTGGTTCCGAGACTGGTTCCAAAACAGGGCATTCCAGTAGCCAAAACGTTTCGGAACAGCCTCCAGTTGTTTCGAAACATGAAGGCCATTACAGGCCCCCGTTTCAAAACGCCAAAGAGTGTTCCGATATGGTTTGCCCAGAAGCTGCAGATTTTGCTGGTTTTTCATACATAAATCCATACAAACTCATCCTAATGACTTGCCAAACATACCAACAAGTCATCAAACCTATAAGGTGCATGCTTAAAACTTCTAAACACATTCATAGCATCAAACATGAAATTTCACATGTCTAGAGGCATGCTTCCTATTATCCAAAATCAAGTAAGCAACCAAACCTCAAAACAAGCATTTAAAGGCCATTTACAAATTCAAACCAACAAAGGCAACATGCCACAACTTAGGGAGTTCAACACATCTCCCAAAACAAAGTTTAGATTCCCATTGCCAAATTACCAAAACTAAGAGTGTTTGAAAACTTCACCATACATGAGCTTGGATTCCCTTGGACTCACTTAGCTCCCTTGTTGCCCTTTAACACCTCAATTATCTACATTATTGGTAAAAAAGAGAGCGTAAGCACAAATGCTTAGTGAGGCATGCTCTAAGTAAACCAACTCAATAATGCATTTTTAGAAAACACTTTCAACAAAGCTTTTAAACCACATACTCATCTCATTTTCATGTTACCATGCATACTTTACAAGCATCTCATGCTTCATTATATTCAATACAATATATTGGCTTTCAAGTGATAGTTCATAATCATTTCAACACAAAACACAATCGGATACGCGGATTACAAGCGTTGTCCCACACGCTTCATACACACTACCGGACTACACAAGGTTCACACTCAAGAGCAATTCCTCCATTGATGTGACACCTGTGGTGGAGTATAACGGTACAATCTCAACCCCTCAACACCACTCATCGGTAGTTGTATAATTCCACTAACGAGAGTAAGGGACACATAACACAAGATCCACACACGGACTTTCAACCATCGTTGTGATCTTACCTCATTCGTTAGGGTACTTGGATGGAGTTTACGGTACAACCTCAACCCCTCAACATCCAAGGCGACTTTACTTACGGTGCACCCAATCCTATAACCGGCTAACTATATCTGATTCAAGTACTTTAAAACCATTTCATCACTTGCCAATATACATCAAATACCATCAATGATTCACTGTTTTAAAGTATTATTCAAAGCCATTAAACACCATGCATCTCCATGCATCATTACCAAATTAATATCATGACAAACCAAGGATCTCTTACCTTGAGCATCCCTCAATACATGGCTTTCAAAACCAGCACTAACCATGCTAAAATATGCTTTCAAAACAGTAAATAAACATGCAATTTATAACCAATGCATCAAACCACATCTTAGCACATCCGAGGGAGTTTTTCCGAAAACTTACTCTTGAGCTTAGCTAAGTTGTTTAGACTTAAACTAAGCTCCCAAAACCTCCAAATAATTGTTCCAAAGCTAGAAACCAACACCACTCACCAATTTCGTTTCGCTAGCTTGCCGAAACGCCAATCAAGCCTCCGGATCAACTCCAAAAGTGTCCGAAGACGTCTCCCTTGTTTTAGACACATCAAAGCAGAGGATTAATGCATCATCATGCATTGAAATCTTCAGCCAACACTCATAAACTCGCTGCTCTACCCAAAACCAACATTTCGGCTACCAAACACAACCGTAAACACCTCCAAACTCATCCAAAACTTAACCCAGCCAAGATCCATCACTTCTAACCATTTCTAAACATCAATTAACATCCAAAATAAACCTAAACTCGTTCTTATACCTCCAGCTATAACAGAACACCAAAAATACCTCAAAAACCACCATTTTCATAAGCAAAAACTTAGGAAATACAACCTATTCGGGATTAGATTGATAAAACCTCATTTCAACATCATTAGACATCCAAAATACATTAAAGAATCATCTCAAAACAGAGCCCAAACAAACACAACGAAATTCTTCAAGATTTCTTCCAAAATCTTGAGTTTTAAGCCAAAATCATGTTTCTAACATTAAAACCATTTATAAAACTTAAATTAAGGATTGACAACTTGGGAATTTCAGTAAAGAGCTGAGTATTTAGAGGAGAAGAACAATCTTACCTCTAAATGGTGATTTCTCCTTGATTTGGGCTAAATTCCTTGAAAATTCAATGTGGAAATCAAAAGGTTTTGTTGCTAGATTGACTATGAAACAATGAGTGATGGAAATCTCATCAAATGAGGTGAAGATCAAAGTAATTTGTGCTGGAGAAAATGTGTTTGGATGATGGTATTTTGAGAGAAAAAGGAATGAGAGAAAATTAAGAAAAGGTAGTTATGAAAATCTAAAAGTACTTTCCCATCTTTATTTTATTTAATTAAAACATTAATTAAATCACCCAAATTAAGGAAAAATCTGGAGAAAAACATTTTGGGTAATTAGATCCTTAAAGATTCAAAGTTTCAATCCTTTACAAAATAGTCACCACTAAACTTTTCAAAAATCACATTTTGGTCACTACACCGAAATGTAGTATTTCCAAACCTTATTTTGTAAAACTGATTTCACCACTCTCTTATATATATTAAAAGAGGATTTTTAGATATTTTCCCATATTTTTAAAGCATCCCAAACTAGGCTTTCCCTAAAACCTCCTTTTATATTCGAACTATTTCACAGACCGGTCCGACCAAACCCTAAACTTCTAAGCCCAGAATTGGGGTGTTACAATTGTGAAGCAAATCGGTCCGGTTGCTTATCAGTTATGTTTACCATCCGAGTTAAAGAAGATTCACTATGTGTTCCATGTTTCGATGCTTCGAAAGTATATATCAGATCCGTCGCATGTTATGCTTGTGGAAGAGATTGAGTTGAACCCAGATTTGACGTACGATGAGGAACCAGTTGAGATCTTGGCTTTAGATAGCAAAGTGTTGCGTGGCAGACGGATTGAGTTGGTCAAAGTGAAGTGGCAATGCCGAGGCGTGAAAGAGGCCACTTGGGAAAGAAATAAGGATATGGAGAGGTAGTTTCCGTATCTCTTTCATTCAGGTAATTTCGAGTACGAAATTCCTTAAGTGGGGGAGAGTTGTAACACCCGGGTTTAGGGGTCGGATGCTAAGTGTGTGAATCGAGTTCTAGTCGTGGGCTCGTTTTAAATTAAAAATGGGCTTTGGTTTTAATTAAAAAGGGCTTGAGATCTCATTAAGGAAAAAGTGGTAAATTTTTAAATAAAGGAAATAAGATGAGTAAAAAGGGACTTTTTACTAAGTCACCATCTTCTTCTTCCTTCAACCATTTTTTTCACGACAAAACCTCTCCCCAAACCACAAACACTGTTCCATCCATTTCCTTCACCATTTCAAGTGTTTTCAACGAGGTAAATATGTTTTTGACTTCTCCTCATCTTTCTTAACATTTCTATAGCTTTAGATTTTCATAAACCCCATTTTTGTGATATTTCAAGTTTTAAGAAAAAGAAGGAAGCTTTGATGGGTTTTCGATTTGTAAAGTTAAATTATGTTAAACTCTTGCCCTTAGGTGTATCATATGTGAAAATGGTGGTGTTTTGATGAAAATCCCGAAATAGGTTTTTGTGGGTGTTTTAAAGGGTTGAAAACTTGGGTTTCTGAGGTGGTTTGTTGTGGGAAAGTTGGGCTGATGATATGGTGATGCTTGAGGGTTGTTTTTAATGTGTGTAGTGATGATTTGGGTGTTGGAATCGATAGATTTCTGCTGGGTTGTGCGTGAGTCCGAAAATGAGGATTTTGGGTTAGTTCATGGCTTGGAAATGTAGAGAAATGGTCTTGTTGTTGTAATCTGATTTGAGACAGTGGTTTTCTGGATGATTTGTTGAGTAATATGTTGTTTTTGATTGATTAGAATCAAGGGAAATCGTTGGAGAAGCTTCAGGCTCGATTCCGGGAAATTTGGAGGCTTGATCGGCTATCTCGGTTTGCTTTAAAGGTGTTCGGTGAGTGGTTGTTTAAAATGGTTTTAAATTGGTTCAAGTGTGTGGTTGAGGTGTTGGATTGTGCTTGGTAGGACAATCTAAGGTGGGGATTAAGTTGGTAGCTTAATCTCTTGTTTGACTTTATGAGTTCTTGCTTAATGTGCATAAATGTGGACTTGTGTAGTATGTGTTCATTATGCATGTCCATATATATTGATGTTGTATAATGGTAATGATATGTTGTGTTACATGATTGTGAAATCATGGTGAGACTTGTTTAGTATGTTGGCACTAGTTATAATTACCGGGTATAAATGATCGATCATTAGGATGAGTGTGCACACGGTAAGAGTCAAATTCGCGCGTGGCCTTCGTGATGTGTGGTCACCAAGGAGGAGTACGGTGAGGTAACATTTCACCGGAAAGTGTTTGTATGTGATGATGAGTGAAATCCCATCCATGAAAGGAACGGTGATGTGTGAAATCCCACCGGAAGGTAATATGGTTGTTTGAGTACGTTGGGGCGAAAATCCCGACGGAAGTTATCCACATATCCGAGTAAGCTATATGGTTGCCAATATACTTGTTCATGTGTGGTTGTTGTGTAAGATATTTGTTATATCTTTGCTTAGCATAACATGAGGTAAGATGCCATGTTCATGCATTTTTGTGGCGATTGGCTGTGTTGCTCTATTAGTGTAAATGTATGCCTTGTGAATGTCTTAAGGATATCATGCATTGAACCCTGCATTGTCGATATTTTGTTTTGAACTCCCTCACTAAGCTTTCTAGCTTACGCTATCGTTTTCGACAATGCAGATCATTAGTGTGGAAGTTAGCAAGGAGCAAGGAAGGGGCATCCAAGCGCGTGTGTGGTTGCTCAAGTATGGTTTTTATTGAATAATGTAATAGTAGGCAATGGGGGTGCTACGTGTTGTAGGAGCATGTGTTAGACTCATATGTTGTTAATGTTTTTGTGTTGGAGATTTGTAAACCATGTGTTATGAGGTGCTTATGTTTTGTATTGAAGCCATGTAAATCTTGTTTTATGTTATATTTATGTGGATGCATGCTTCCTATGAGTGAAATGGAATGGTCTTGTTTTGCATGTTTATATGTTTGATCATGCGTGTGGTAGGATGTAATGCCTATAGATCGTATGCATGGTTGTTGTTTTATGATTCTTATTGTTTTGGAGAATGTTTGGGAATGTTTGGAGATGCAGAAAACTGTTTTCAGTGTCACTCTGTGTGCAGGCGTTTCGAAACGCTCGTGGTTGTTTCGGAACGGGTGTAGCTCCAGGGATACTCGTATCAGAACGAGGGTGGTGCCGTTTTGATTTGATTTGACACTGTGAGCTCTCGTTTCGGTACGCGTTTCGGTACGGGTTGCCACTGTGTGTGCCTGTTTCGGAACCAGTTCCGAAACGTTTCGACACTAGCGACCCCCGTACCGAAACGAAGTGGACCGTATCGGTACGGCCTGGTCTGGCTTTTAAACTGGAGCCCGCGTATCGAAACGGGCAAGCCTGTTTCGAAACGCATGCCTATAAAGTGGGCTTTTTGGCATCTTCAAATGTTCTCGAATGTCGTGTTTTAGTCCCGTTTGTTTGTTTGATTCCTTGTTAAGTTTATATGCATCTTTTATGTATGGTTTTGGTATCGTATGCATACAATCGGACTAATATATCACTTGGTAAATTTAAGCTACCTTACGTTTGCTTGAATGTTTCCTTTATCTCTTTCCGTTGTTGCCTTTGCGCTTAGGGCTAAATGTAAATTTTAGATAAGATAATTAATGAAAAAAAATTCTAGGGTTGCTAATCGGAGTGGAACCTTAACGGGTTTCGCTTCGGTTTTTCCCGTGTAACCTGTTCGAACCGGCCTATCGCCTAGACCGGGACGAGAGGGTTTCACCCGGTGAGCGACCCGATGGCCTCGAAACGGTGAAAGGACGGAAAAAGCTCCTTGGCCGGAGCTTAAACGCAAACACAGGTGAGGGGGGTGTTACCGCAAAGAGAGAGAGATAGCTAAGGGAGAGAGAGGGTTTATGCGGCCGATACATTCCAATGGTAGATGAAAAGCCATTAGGGCCCTTTTACCCTAATTTTAGGGTAAATTACCCATTAAGGACCTCAATGTTTACCCATTTAACCGAAAGGACACCCAATTCCTAATTCTTTCCAATTTAGCCCCTAGATCAAAATTAGGTTTTAAAAAAAATTCCCAAATTAAATTTAGGTTTTAGAATCAGGGATTTCTCAAAATTAGGGTTTCAAATTCGGAATTAAAAAAATCAGGGTTTCTTTAATTTAGGGAAAAATTAGGGTGTTACAGCTTCGGCGAGGGTAATTCCTTACGGTTATCATTACAAGTTCCTCTGCTTCGGCGAGGGTAATTCCTTACCGTTGTCGTTCAGGTTCCTATGCTTCGGCTAGGGTAATTCCTTACTATTATCGTCCAGGTTCCTATGTTTCGGCTAGGGCAATTCCTTACCGTTATCGTTCAGGTTCCTATGCTTCGGCTAGGATAATTCCTTACCGTTATCGTTTAGGTTCCTATGCTTCGACAAGGGTAATTCCTTACCGCTATCGTTCAAGCTCCTATACTTCGGCTAGGGCAATTCCTATCGAACCTAAAGTATTTCCTTAGGATGGGACCTAAGTTCTAATGAGCTTGTGTTAATACCTTTATAGAGGCACTTTTGGAGAACTGCATACCCGAGTTTGGTTGGGGTAGATAAAAATAAAAAATGAACAGTTCCGCTGCTTGAATTATGTGCCCGAGAAATAAAATGTTTACCACATTGATACAGTTTATCTCTGTTGGGACCACTGAACTCTCTAGTTTAATGTAATTACTCACTCTTCTAATTCTTTGGACTATATGCTTAATGACTGAAACGTTATTGCCTAAAACGTCATGTCAATGTATTGTGTGTCATGTACTTGCATGAGCTTACCGCATCATTTGGTAGTTCTGTACTACTGAGCTTTCCCAAGCTCATGTTGTTTTACCATCACAAGGTAGATGAAATTCGTCATGGTAGAGTTATTGACAGAAGTGTCTTGGCGTTCTCTCAGCGTCACTTTTGGGGTACTGTAGCAGTCCAGCTAGTGGGCATGCACGTCATGTATTATTTTATGACAGTGTCTGTTAAATGTTTTCTGAAATGATTGATATATGTTTAAATGATTTTCTGGAAGTGTATTTTAAAATAATAGTCAATGTTGCGGTTCGATTAAATGTTTCGAGGAAAAATGTTTTTATGTTGATTTTCACTGTGGATCACTCTTGTGACCCCTATGTGACTCCCTAGGATCCGTGGTAACGCATAGGCGGGTCTAGGGGGTTACATTTTGTGGTATCAGAGCTTAAAGTTGCGTCATTCTGGGAAGATCGGTCGATCGTCTATCATATGGTGTATGATTTTTGCATGCCTCTAGACCTTAACCGTACTCCACGAAGCTAAGACTCTGATGTCGAATCATTTTCTATAATAAGTGCATCTAATTGTTCAGTCTATAATAGCTTGATCTCTACTGTACGGAATGTCGGTAATGTTCGTCTATAAATTGTATTAACGTGATGTATTTGAATTTGGATAAAGAACCTGGGATGGTTCATATATGTGAAATTAAAGATCTGATTCTGGTTGAGAAAAAATGTTTGATTATGTGAGGTAACCGATATAATATTTTGTGCAAGACTCCGGTGATAACGATTATGTTTGAGAATATTTTGATGGGAAATTCAATAGAAGTGTTATTAATTTAAAAGAAATGTGTCAGTGAACGTGGCGAAAGTGTAAATTTTGCGGTGACTGTTATACGCAAAAGAAACAATTGTTTGAATATTAAGCTGAAGGTAAGTGATATTCGTTTAAAACTTTGGTTATGTTCAATCGGCTTGACGGAAGATATTTTAGAGAAGAAAATGGCACGGTGTATTGTCATACATACCTAACTAATTGAAATATGATGTTCACATTTTGTTTTCAGGAGGCCCTATTGGAGGCCTTGAATACTCGTCTGAATTTTAGATATAGTTTTCATTTGTATTTTGACGTACAACCAATTAGAGTACTTTATATTCTAGAGGAGATATTCCAAAGTCATGTGATTAACTTTTGTGGTAGTTGGGGAAGGTTTCCTATTCCTTACTGAGACCATTTAAAATAAAAGTTATGAGACAAGTCTTTGCTTGGCATCATATAAAGTTCATTATAGATTCAAATGTTGTATTCTAATTAGTAGGTCTGAGATGTATGATGGGATAACTTTGGGTCCAAAAACAACCAGAGTGACTGAGAATAATACCTGATAGATTCGTGACTGGCTGAGAATGTCCCGAGAAACAAGGATACATTAATAGACAAGTTTTAGTACAAGAATAGATAAAATAGCAATTTTTATATTTCTTCAATTTTGGTAAATTTCGAGGAAAAAAATTCTTTTAATGGAGAGAGTTGTAACACCCCTAAAATTATATGCATATATTTAAAGTTAAGTGGTAAAAAATGCTAAAAGATATTTGCATCCGTAGGAATTTGATACCACAACCCAAGATTGTTGAAACAAAGCCCTAACCGATTAGGCTAAGGTCCACTCTTGGTTAAATCCTACACTAATTTCCTTTGACTCCTCATTTACTAGAAAAAAGGAAGGCCGAGAGGAGAAAATATCTAAGAGGGGGGATACAATACGCTCTCTCCAATTCTTCAGCCTCCCCCACCGGTCACCGTCCGATCTCCCTCACCGTGCCGCCGTGGCCATCACAGCCCTTACCAACAGAACCGCCGCACCGTCCCATCCTCACCCTCGACCGCCACTTTCACTATTGAGCCACTAGTTTCGGGAAAATTATTTTGAAGGTTCGACGAACCTAGGGTTTGAAGCATTTCGTTTTTTACAAATTCTGGCCACAGTCTTCGTCCGTTCAAGACACGCCCAACATATCTGATTTCCTGGTAATGCAACGAGCAAAACCCCTTAAACCGATTATCGTTCTAGAATCGGGAGAGGCTTTGTCGGAGTTATGCCAATATTCTGGCCATCCTTTTTCGTTATAGGTAAATGGGTGAGATTCCAACCTATTTCCGAGTTAATTTTTAGTATTGCTTAGTTAGGATGAAAAATTCCACCGGAGAAATGCATTTTCATGCATTTTTAGACCGTGTAAGGCCGCAAGTGGGCCTCACGCGCTACCACTGGTAAATTCTGGCCACCATGACCGGTCTGCCACTGAACCGGCCTGACCAGACCCTTCAATTCGAACCGATCTAGGCCAAAATGGTAAACCAAGCCCATCGATGCTACCCGAACCTGACTCGATCGACCGAGTCAACCCAAAACGAGTTAACTCAACCGAGTCAACCCAAACCGAGTTTACCGAGTTAATTCGTCTGAGTAAGCACAGTTGACTTTGACCGTTGACCGTCAACTCTGACCCTTGACTGCTAACGTCAGCATGATGTCAGTGTTGACTTTGACCGTTGACTAATGACGTCAACGTTGACCAAAAAAGTCAACTTTTTCGAAAACTCTCGTTTTATGTTTTTTGACGTCTTGAGTTCGTTTTTGAAGCTTGTTTTGCAAAATTCAACCTGATAAGCGGTTACTGAGCATTTGACTTTTTAGATAAATTTGACCATCGTGTTTAAGTTCCGTTTCTGATGTAAATTGTTTTACCATGTACTCGGGATAATGTGGGACGTCAAATTCGAGCTCGAGATCGAACGATTGGGGCTTCGAGGGTTGACCGATGTAGCTCGAAGTCGAGGTAATACCCACTACTTCTTATGTACTATAATGAACATGTTAAATAATATTTAATGCTTGAAACATTAAATGATAAGTTGGTTATCTCTAATTACCTATTAAAACCTCGGTTAATGAAATTATATATATATATATATATATATATATATATATATATATATATATGTATAAGAAACTTAAAAAATGAACTAAGGCCGACTCTCTAATCTAAGGAGTGACGTCGATTTGTCTAAAAATATGCCCTTGTGCTTGATCTAAAGGTGTACTCTCTGGCTGCCGTCACACAAAAAAAAGGAAGAAGAAAAATGTGTTGACTAAATTGATCATGTGCATATGGCTAATGTTCCTTGAATGCTTCATACATGCTTTAAATGTTATTAGTGAATTAAACACGTGCGCATGACTGACACGTAACATGTTTCTTGATTCTAAGTATGACAGTTCCATATGTCTGAATTATGCCTAAGTACCCGATTGAACAACATGATCTTTGATTTC
Source organism: Hibiscus trionum (assembly GCA_030270665.1). Taxonomy (NCBI): domain Eukaryota; kingdom Viridiplantae; phylum Streptophyta; class Magnoliopsida; order Malvales; family Malvaceae; genus Hibiscus; species Hibiscus trionum. Next base: position 219,149 of record BSYR01000008.1, read on the forward strand.
TATTTTACCTGATTAATAGTATGCTCTCTGATTACTTTTGACGGAAAATAATTGGTTGCCTTATGTTTACCGTAATTGCTGATTATTCTAATTACTGAAATTACGACATCAACGGTTACTGGGTGCTTGGGAAAGAGTATGAAGATACCGCATGTTCCTCTACTTCGGCGAGGGTAATTCCTTATGGTTACCATTACAGGTTCCTCTACTTCGATGAGGATAATTCCTTATGGTTATCGTTATAGGTTCCTCTGCTTCGACGAGGGTAATTCCTTACTGTTATCGTTACAGGTTCCTCTGCTTCGGCGATGATAATTCCTTACTGTTATCGTTACAGGTTCCTCTGCTTCGGCGAGGGCAATTCCTTACGGTTATCGTTACAGGTTCCTCTGCTTCGGCGAGGCTAATTCCTTACTGTTATAGTTACAGGTTCTTCTGCTTCGGTGAGGGTAATTCCTTACAGTTATCGTTACAGGTTCCTCTGCTTCGACGAGGGTAATTCCTTACGGTTATCGTTACAGGTTTCTCTGTTTCAGCGAGGCTAATTCCTTACTGTTATCGTTACAGGTTCCTCTACTTCGGTGAGGGTAATTACTTACGGTTATCGTTATAGGTTGCTCTACTTCAGCGAGGGTAATTCCTTACCATTATCGTTCTGGTTCCTATACTTCGGCTAGGGTAATTTCTTACCATTATCGTTTAGGTTCCTATGCTTCGGCTAAGGTAATTCCTTACCGTTATCGTTCAGGTTCATATGCTTCGACTAGGGTAATTCCTTACCGTTATCATTCAGGTTCCTATGCTTCAGCTAGGGTAATTCCTTACCGTTATCATTCAAGCTCCTATACTTCGGCTAGGACAATTCCTATCGGACCTAAAATATTCCCATATGATGGGACCTAAGTTCTAATGGGCTTGTGTTAATACATGTATAGAGGCAGTTTTGGGGAACTGCATACCCGAGTTTGGTTGGGGGATAGATAAGAATTAAAAATTAACATTTCTGCTGCTTGAATTATGTGCCCGAGAAATAAAATGTTTATCACATTGATACAGTTTAGCTTTGTTGGGACCACTAAACTCTCTAGTTTAATGTAATCACTCGCTCTTCTAATTCTTTGGACTATAGGCTTAATGTCTGATACTCAATGATTGAATAAGGAACAATTTTGTTATCTTCAAATATAACGTTATACTGAAATATTAAATTTTAAACGGAGTTCGTTATTGCCTGAAACGTCGTGTCAGTGTAATGTGTATCATGTACTTGTATGTGCTTACCGCATCATTTGGTAGTTCTGTACTACTGAGCTTTCCCAAGCTCATGTTGTTTTATCATCACAAGTTAGATTAAATCCGTCATGGTAGATTTATTGACAGCAGTGTCTTGGCGTTCTCTCGGCTTCACTTTTGGAGTACCGTACCAGTCCAGCTAGTGGGCATGCACGTCATGTATTATTTTATGACAATGTTTTTTAAATGTTTTCTGAAATGATTGATATATGTTTAAATGATTTTCTAGAAGTGTATTTTAAAACAATATTCAATGTTGCAGTTCGATTAAATGTTTAAAGGAAAAATGTTTTTATGTGGATTTTCATTGTGGGCTGCTCTTGTGACCCCTATGTGACTCCCTAGGATCCGTGGTAACGCATAGGCGGGTCTAGGGGGTTACATTTAGCCCTGTGGTCAAGTCAAATACCATTAGAACTGTATTAGCCACAAAAGTTATGAAGAAGTGGACTATCAGACATATTGATATTAATAATGTTTTCCTTAATGGTGGGCTGACTGAGAAAATCTACATGACTCAACCTCCTGGATTTGAGAAAAAAGGTCCAAATAGAGAACCTCTTGTTTGTAGACTTAAGAAGGAATTATGTAGATTTCGACAAGCACCTAGGGCTTGGTTTACAACACTGAAAGAATTCTTAGTACATCAGCTCATGATTACTCCTTCCAAAGCTGACTTATCCCTTTTTATTAAGAACTCAAGCACATCATATCTTTTACTTATTATTTGTGTTGATGACATAATCATAACTGGAAGTCATCCAACAGAGATTGATGTTATTATCCAGAGTATCAATATTGAGTTCTCTCTGAAAGACTTAGGCCAACTTGGTTTCCTTCTTGGGATGGATGTGCTCTCATGTTCTCATGGCTTAATCTTAAATCAAAATAAGTACATTGTTGATCTTCTGACTATAACTAATATGGTTTACTCCACACCTACTCCAACAGCCATGGTGGTCACACCTAAACTCAGAGCTAACGATGGTCAGCAGTTTTCAGATGTTCATTTGTATAGAAGCATAGTGGGTGGTTTGCAGTATATATGTCTAACTCGTCCAAATATTGCTTATGATGCGAATAAAGTAAGCCAATACATGAATCAACCTCATGAGTCTCACTGGAAGACAGTCAAACATATATTATATTATCTTCGAGGGACAATTGATCATGGTATCTTATTTTCCTATAACAGTAATATCAGCCTTGTCCATTATGTGGATGCTGACTGGGAAACATTTGTTGAAGACGAAAAGTCCACGTCTGGTTATTTCATTTTTCTTGGCAATAATCCTATTACTTGGTGCTCTAAGAAACAGAGTGTTGTCTCTCGATCTATCTAAAAAGCATAATACAGAAGTCTATTTAATTCTGTCTCTGAGCTGATATGGTTTGAGCAACTATTGACTGAAATTTGGGTGCATATTATTGGAAAGCCAACAGTTTGCTGTGACAACACCTCTACTATCTCCATGGAAGCTAATCTCACACATCATGCTCGCATCAAGCATGTTGACATTGATATACATTTTGTTCGAGAGAGAGTTCTAGCTGAACAATTATTGGTAAATTATTTACCATCAGTAGACCAATATGCAGATATTCTTACCAAACCAATTCCACTTGTTTCATTTGCTCAAATGTGGCCACGTCTTGGTGTCGTCTCTTTAGAAGAAATTAAGGAAGAAGAGAAAACCATGAGAATGTAAGGATAAAGATATGATACTGTGTGACAGCTAGGCCTTGCCAGCTGGGCAGTTAGTTTCCTTCTACTTGAGTTAGTTTGAGTTAGTTTTATCTAAACTAATTTGTAATCGTCTTGGGTCAATAATCTATGTATTGGGCTTGAGTTATAAAAGCCCGTCTTGTATTGAAATTAGACAAGACTATTTTTTAATTCATTTTCAATTGAATATCAAAATATTCTTTTCTCTTTTATATCTTTATGTAGAATTAGGGATTCGTTTTCATCTTCTTCTTCAATCAGATTCACTTGTTCTATAATTCATTTCATTGATAGCTAGTTTGTAGTACCGATATATAGTACTCATGTGGGTACCAATACCCACACTTAACACCCCAATATTGGTCTTCATTGTCTATAGGGTATCGATACCCAAGCCCAAAAACTAGAAAACAAGCACAAAAATGACTCTTAATCATGTCAAACCATCACATATAAGTCCCACATTCATCCAAAACATCATGGTCTCAAAATATTGCATTCATACATGCATTTCATATCATAAAACACTTATTTATCAACCAATCAACATAAACATTACCGCTTTTATTGTTCATGCATATTAGCAACCCATAAACACGAACACGAACAAAAATCCACTAACCCTTTTCCCTGCTCATTTCAATGATCCAACACTAAAAATAGATTTTAAGTCATAATCCTAAATTTTAAATTTTAAACCCTAAACCATAAGCCCTAAAAATACATTTTACCCCCCTAAACCATGATATTAAATTTAAACCTTAAACCTGAATCATAAACCCTAAACCTAATTTTTTTAAGGGTTAACTACTGGTATGGTCACTTATGTTTACCCACAGTATAGAGTTGGTCACCGATTTTCAAAAACGACCAGTAAGGTCACTTATGTTTTCGATATGTAAACTTTTGGTCACTAAAACGTTTGTTGCCGTTAAACTTTAGCGGAAGGCTGATATGTCATAATAAAAAGAAGGATAAATTACCTAGATACTCCCTAAACTATTACTTCAATTCTATTTTGAGCACCAAAATAAAAACAATTTGTATAATTGCACATTTAATCCTTCATATTTATAATTTTTTTATTTCTTCTTCTCTCCACCTTGAAGACTGTTCAAAGTGCATCATGAAGAGAATAAAACTTGTACGGAAAATGAATGCAGCGACAGTTTGTTTGAGAGCAGTCCAGGGACTGAGAACTTCTTCCGCAAACTCTTTAGGGACCGAGATCGTTCAATCGAAGATTCGGAGCTGTTCAATTCAAATAAGCATAAAGAGGTTTGTTCACTTTTTTTTGTTGACACGTTGTCTTCATTTTTTGAGGTCTGTTCATTTTTAGTCCTTTGGTTTCCAATATATGCACCCATGATACATCAACTTTCATTGTTATATTCTTACCATTTGTCCAAAATTCCTGAACTACACGTTCCCATCTGACTGGTTTAAACAATCATCTCATCATATCATATGGATGGCCATTGTTTTAAATTGATAACAATAGACATTGCAAAAGATGAATATTAGATTGTTTGTTTTATGTTGGGTCTGCAATTGGAAAAATAAAGCTTTTATGTTCTACCATTTACTCTCTTGTTGCCAATCACTGCTGGAATTTGTGAAGGAATTAATGCTCTTAATCATTATGAATCTTACCATATACTTATACGTGAATGGTAATTCCTAATGTGTTATTAGTCTTTGTAGTTTTTCAACAGTTTTCCACTCATAATCCCTTGTGTTACAAGTCTTCATTCAACCTATTCTAATGTTTTTAAGGGCCTCTAAATCTTTCAAGTGGATGAAATTGGAGATCCTTTAGGTTAATAATCACTCCAGAGAATTCAAACTTCAGAAACTCATTTTCTTGCATCTAGATATAAATGACATGAACTTATCCTGCTTTTGTTGTTTCATGAGACATCAAAAGCTGGAAGGTATCTAAAATTTATTTCTTCACATAGCTTTTTAAATGGTTCTTTCCTGTTGTTTAGCTTATTTTCCATTCCAGTGGTATGTAAATTTGTAATCTAGTAATGTTATCCAATAAATTAAACCTTTTTTAATGAGGTAATGGATTAAATGTGTAATTATACAAATTGTTTTTATTTCGATGGTCAAAATAAAACTGAAGTAATAGTTTAGGGATTATCTAGGTAATTTATCATTCTTTTTATTATGACATTTCAGCCTTCCGCTAAAGTTTAACGGCAACAAACGTCTTAGTGACCAAAAGTTTACAGATCGAAAACGTAAGTGACCTTATTGGTCGTTTTTAAAAATCGGTGACCAACTATGTACTACAGGGAAACATAAGTGACCATCCCAATAGTTAACCATTTTTTTAATACGAGAAAAAAAAGGAAAATGATTTCTATTCCAAGATCACCCAAAACATGAATCTTACTAATTTCATGAAAAAAATACACCTCAAGAGTGCACTAACCTCTATTACACAAGAAACAAACTTTCAGGCTACTCCTCTACAGTCTTAGCTTTGTCTTTACCTTTAGAGGACTCTCCTACCTCTTTAGCTACCAAAACTCATGAGAAATACAACGAAAATCATTAAAATGAAGTGGAAAGAATACATATACGAATTTAAAAATGAAGAACGGCTTGTGAAACTTGTTCAAATCCTTCCTCAACTCAAATACTCTCTTGGGACCACTTGTGTAGCCAATTTTTTCTCCAAATGGTTAAATTACATAATTGGTCTGCCAAACTCCTTAACTTATTCAAAATCCTTTTTTAAACATGATCTAGTCCCAACTTCTTTAGAATCCCAATCTCAATCCATTACTAAACAATAAATCATAAAAGATAATTAATTTGAAACACAGTGGCTTTGGTTGAATTCTGCTTTATCTTCTGTATAATCTCATATTTATCTCATGCATTTACCCTTAAGATAATTTCGAATTTTGACTTTAAGATAATGTAGATCTGTCTTCTAGAAGCTGATGTACCGCCGAATTATGTTGCATCAGACTCGGACCGTGTCGTGCCCACGACTCCTGCCATGACATCCAGCGAACATTCAAATTCTGCCTTTAATTATTGGTTCTAGACTGATTAATCCAATGAAATTCCTAGTCATAAAAAAGCCAAAAAAAAGAAATGAATCAGTAATATACAAGTGAAAATGAGAAATAAATAACACTAAAAAATACAATATTTTACGCTTATCATGAAATCAAAAAACTGTATTGCGAGCCAAACATCCTTATAAATTTTCTAATCACATTGCTTAGATATTTTATTAGGATTTGGAGCTCAAAGATCAGAAAAGGAATTTGGGGATTTTTGTTTATTAGGGTTTCAGGAAATCAAATAAAATGAAAAGTGGATTCAATGTACTTTGTTTACGTTCCTACTTTATATACAATAATAAAGAGAAAGAAAAGAATAACCGCGATAACAAATGGTTAAAACTAATTACTAGTCTTGAAACCTAATTCCTAATTTGTACGATTGTCTTCTTCTAATAGCCCCTCAAGGTGGAGCATACAAGTTTTGTATGCCCAGCTTGCTTATGAAACTAAAAAAAGAAGAAGGTAGAAGAGCTTTAGTAAAACTATCTGCCAGCTGTTGTTGAGAAGAGACTGGTAGAAGCTTGATGATGCCCTTTTGAATTTTTTCTCTTATGAGGTGGCAATCAATTTCAATGTGTTTTGTACGCTCATGCTGCACTGGGTTCTCATCAATCTCAATGTGCTTTGTATTGTCAATTATTTCTGGTATTCGTGATTTGTTGGTTTCGTCTTGGTACTTTTTGTGTCTTTGTGGCTAGTCGTGTTGTGCTCTTTTCCTCCATTTAAGATTAGGAAGGTTTTTAACGAGGCCCACAACGTAGGTCTAGGGTTTGTACGATTCTATTCCTCTTTAATAATATTATTTTGCCGAGAAAAAAATCTTTTAATTGAGGTGAGATTGCATCACCTAAAAACCATGTTATTTCTATAAAATTTATTAAAATAACAATTTTCGATTTACAGAAACAAAAAATTGATTCGAGAGCTGGTTACGTATGAGAAGGATTAGCACTCAACAATCGGTACCTAATCGATTATGTGTTATCTTTATAATGGAATTTATGAGTTCGAGAAAAACTCAAATTGTGATCCGTCTGAGTATGAATGCAAGCTTATTTGAAAGGAACAAATTGTATTTGAAAATAAAGTCCACTTTTCGACTTTTAAAAGCGTAGTTAGCTCTTTAGGAAGGATGTCCCTCTATTTCAAAAAGTAAGTGAAAATTGTACTCCAACGATTCATGAGGCTATCTCGTAGACCCTCTAATAAAAGAATATTGCCTTAAGATTTTATTCAAAAAGTAAAACATGTGATGCAAGTGGAGTTAACAAGAAAATGCAAATGATGAGTAAAAATACAAATGTCATGCATGATGCAAATAACAAAGTAATGGCCCTTAAAAGGAGTTTTAAAAGAAGATTCTTTCATTTGAATGATTTTACGAAATCGCACTCCAATGATTCAGGAGAACATTCTGTGAATCAATCTCACAAAAGAGTTGTCTTGAAAACAAATGGTTAAAGGTGAGATTTTAATCAAAGCAAAAGATCCCAACAATCTAAATAAAAAAATAGCATGGCGAACCATACATCCATATAAATTTGCTAATCACCTTGCTTAGATAATATATGTCAATCGCAAATGACACCACAATCCCAGCCCACAAGTTGCAACCAACCGACAAAATCTAGAAAAAATCAAATGTCCCACAACTTCAAAATAGCTTCATCACATCAACTCAACAAGAAAGCCGTAAAATCAGTGGACAAAAGAAAAAAAATCAAAGCAGTTGTGAACACCAACACCGGAAGTGGTCCAAAATTTCTAGGCATCCAAAAACGGAAATATTACTACTTCTTAATATTTGCTTATCGATGCATGCGGACCACATTCATTTTTTTCTTCTTTTGGATAAATGGCCACATTCATTTTCATTGTTTATTTGATAGGATGTGTCTAGAACGGACTAACATACATTGATACATACCACTAATATTATATATCGTTAAACACCATTAATTTTTAGTGACTTAATACAAAATTAAGTGTTCAAACTATATCTTTTTTGAACTTTAGGTGCCTAAAGTATTTTTCGGTAAAAATAGATGCCTAAAGTTTTAACCATTAAAATTTTAAGTGCCCCGCCGTTTAAAAAACTGTTACCCAATAAGAACATGAGACGTGACATGTTTTTTATTTATTCTTTTTCAATAAGAACATGACACGAGGTATTAGAGATTTGGGGGTTTTTTGAGAATTTTAAGTACCCCACTTGATTTGTTGCGGTATGAGATTTTCAAAGAATTAAATGGGATTTTCGATGAGTTAATATAATTTTTTTCATGGAAATATTAGAATTAACCTCACTTGATTTGTTTGGGTATGGGGTCAACAATATTTATATTATAGTGGCATAGAAATTATCGTACCTCATACTCTATTCTGACCCCACTATATGAAAATCATGACTCTGCCACTGCCTTTAACATATATATATTTCTAATTATAGATCACTCAATCCCCAGAGATTAGTCCAAATCAAGGCTGATTTGAAAGAATATTTCTTTTTTGGGAATTAATTAGAAAAGTACCTCCATAACAGATTATGTAGAAAAATACTTCACATTCAGTTCATGTAAGATGTACTCGCGTTTAGGTAGGCGCGACTTGCATTACCGCGCTTAGCTAAACGCGTATTTCATCCAATGTGGCATCACAATACGGATAATCGAATATAATATTAGTAGAATAAGATTCACATTAATATGATACCCAACAGTGATATTTTCCATGAGAAAAAATAGGTTGAGAATAAAAAAATGAATTTCAAGTTTTTTAATACAAATACAAATACAACAATACAATGAAACTACAATAATTATCTGTGAGGATCTGACCTATTAGGACATTTGTTCTTGGTGTGTCCTGAGTTCCTACATTTACTGTAATTTTTAGTTCCTTCGGTCCTTTCTCGATGAACCATACCCTCGTCAAAAAAAAAATTGAATAGAATTTGGATGACCTTTTTTTCTCACGTCAAAGTGTAGAATTTGGCGGTATTTTAGGCTCATCGACAAGTACATCACGATCACGTTCACTTTTGGTCGGAGGGAACTCTATTCTTTAACCTTGAATACATTTTTAAGTTTGTATACCAGATCAACATTGTCATCCAATCAACCTGAACATATGAACAAGCGGCGATGGTGTGAGCACATGGGTATTTGAGAGTTTGGAAGATTTCACAATCACACGATCTTTGAGCTATATTAACCAAGTATGCGTTTTGCTCTATGCCTTCCAGCGGTCTTGAAAATTCTGTAATGCGAAATAAATGACGTCGATGAGAAAAGCATGCCGCACCCATCGAGTTTGCATGCACCACATAAGCTGACAATTTTTCGAAAAAGTCTGGATTTACTTGATGGCCACCTGCCATCCAGTTGATAGCTTGTTTTCTTAGGGTTGCAAAAAAAGTAGCCAATCGATAATATGTAGCTTTGACAACGGGTGTGATAAGCAAATGACGTGTTCCCTTTAAAAATGAATTAATTGCCTCAGCCAAGTTCGTTGTCATATGCCCATATCAATGACCCCAATCAAATGATCAAACCCCAAACACTCAACTTAAAACCTATAACCTCTAAATAAAGTATTTGAGAAATTATGAAATTATTATATTATAATGTGATAAACAAATTTTTCACCATTTAAATTATTAATTTTTTATTTAAAATCTTCTTGTTAAATAAATTATTCATTATTGATTTATTAAATTATATATATGAATAAATATGTATATATATATATATATACCTATATAATTAATTTAAAGTGTTGATAAATTATAAACTATATTGAGGTGGAGGGGTTATAGGTTCCAAGTTGAATGTTTGGGGTTATGAGATTAGTTTGGGATTAGGGGATTAGGCTTACACTTTAATTATTATTGTTTGTAAGATTTAGGGGTTCAGGTTTGAGGTGTAGGGGTTATAAGTTTCAAGTTAAGTGTTTGCGGTTATGAGATTAGTTTAGGGATTAAGGGATTAGTCTTGCACTTTAGTTATAGTGTTTGAAAGATTTAGGGGTTGAGGTTTAGGGTTTAGGGGTATATGTTTCAAGTTGAATGTTTGTAACCCCCTCGTCCCGGTCCGGACGCTTGACCGATCCGAGTGGGCTACACGGGGATAACCGAGATGAAACCCGTTAAGGCTCCACTTCGGTTACCGACCCTAGGAGAAACCTTTTCATTTTATCTTATCTAAATGCATTAATTAAACCTAAGCGGAAGCCCAACAGCAAACCGGGCCTAAGCCTGATCCTTGAAACCCTTTAGAGATGTCAAAAAGCCCAAAAATAGGCCTGTGTTTCGAAACAGTCAAAGCCCGTTTCGAAACACAAGCCCCAGTTTGAAAAGTCAGACACCCGTTTCGAAAGGCATCCACCCCGTTTCGAAACAGGGTCACATTTAGCCTTGCCGTTTCGATACCAGTTTCGAAACATGCAATTCCAGTAGCCAAAGTGTTTCGAAATTGGTTTCGAAACAGGGGTTCACAGTAGCTAAAACGTATCGAAACTCGTTTCGATACGGGGGCCCTGGAACCACACCCGTTTCGAAACAGGACAACCCGTTTCGAAACACCTGCTGTCTGCAAACTCCCAAAATCAGTTTTAGACATCCCCAATTGATTCCAAACGTCCGAAACGACTACACGAAGCATACAAACCATACAATTACATTCTAGAGGCATGCACCCTATAGCAACACACTCAAATACACAAGGATACATGGTAGAACATCCATTCAAGATCATACATTTCATAGACTTAAGCATTCAAGATTCATGCTTACACAAGGTCATACACTTAGATAATTAAGATAGGCAAATCCACATGGTTTACAAGCAAGGCATACAACCAAAAGCCAAATCAACATAACATATGAAAGGAGTCTAATAATGCTCCTAAACAATCCACATCAACATACTTCAAAAGGCTCAACAACATATACATGTCCCATTGCTTGACCATTACATCCTTAAATTAAAATGCCCATACTTGATAGCTAGACTAGCACCACAAAGCACACACACTTGGAGGCCCCTTCTTGCACTAGCAACCCACGAACTAAGGATCTGCATTGTCGAACAAAAGAGAGCGTAAGCATAAAGCTTAGTGAGGGTAAGCTCTTTAAAAACAAACCTCGACAATGCAGGGTCCAAGCACGAGCACAACCAAGGTAAAAGCATGTCCTTACCTTCGATCCTCATGAGCCAAAATGTCAATGATGCATGAACAATTATCCAATAATATGCCATGCTCAACAAGCTCAATTCCACAACATATGTAAACACATATAATCATCCAAAATAGGAAATCACATTCCATATCATATTGATACACATATCAACTCATATTGGCACCTAGCTATGACTCGAATACGCGGATAAACACGTTGGAACTCACATCCAACAACAACTTTACCTCACGGTGGGATTACACTCATCACCATTCTCGTGGAGGGGATTACACTCATCCTCACGCCCCGTCGATGGGATTACACTCATCACCGACTATCATATACATAAGAAGAATTTCCGGGTGAACCCGTACTCCATCTTGATGACTACCATCATCAAGACCACGCGTGCATTTGACTCACGTGTGCACACTAACATCCTAATGATCGATCATTTGTACCCAAGCATAATGGTGCCAACATTTAACTCAATCCACAATATCATTTAATATCAACTTCCGTGCTTAGCACGTACACACCATGATCACAATCATGAACCATCCACATGCATATCACAATGCATCACCACATGCCTCAACATACATGTATAACACATTTATACATAACCATCATAAATACACATCACTATGAGGCATAAACAACAAGTTAAGAGTTCAATCAATGTCACTAACTAAAGCTTAGGATTAGGTTACCATCCTAATCCTAACTCTAGGTGGGTCTACCAAGCCCAAACTAGTCCACATGCTTGAACGAAACACTTAAAAACCACTTTGAAAACATTAACCACTCACCTTCACTTCCAAGCTAGACTATCAAGCCACCAACACCTTCAAGTTTCCGGATTCACTCCCGATGCTTCACCAACACACGTCCTTGTCTCTAAACAACTCAACACAATCCAAACAACCTCAAATCAGCTCATACATCAATGTAGCTAACCCGAAATACTAATCAAACATCAAACACAACAATTCAAGCCATGGACAACCCCCAAAAACCACAATCTCGGGCAGCCAACAAACCTCAACCAAAACTCATGATTTCAACACTTTTTACCCTTCCAAATGATTCCAAAACAACCCCCAACTATTATACTAACCTCAGCCAACAAGTTCCAACCTAAAACAACCCCAAAAACCTTTCTAAAACCCTTCAAAAACCCCCATTAAATCCAAATCCGGGAATGCGTATAAAACCATGTAAAAATCATTTATGTTGGACCATTTGATTCACAAACATCATATCTAACATTATTAAATCAAAACCTTAAGTTAAAAACAATAAAGTTACCATTTTTATTCAAATCCTCCAAAAACTCAAATTCTAAAACATGGATGAAAATGAAAACTACTTGTACTTTTGAAGAGAGGAAGATGAGAGCAAGTTGGAAATGTATTTACCTTTCAAAACCGAGCTAAAATGAAGAGGGGATGAAATAGAATAGTGAAAGAGGGAGGGAGCTTCTCTTTGTCGTGGGTTTTTGTTTTGAGAAGAAGATGAATAGTGAAACTATTTTAATAAAAGGGGAATTTAAATTGAAAGTTGAGTTATTTATAAGATTGCCATTAATGAGATGGCAATCTCACTAGCATTTAAAATCCATGGAAATTAGCTCCCAAATTGATCAGTGCTTAAAAGTTCTATATTGTACCCATCATTTATCCTTATTTTTGCTGCACTGAAGCATGTTTAACTGCATTTTAGGTTAAGTTTTGCATAAATATCACATTTAGATAAAACTGCGCAGATACTGCTAAATTTGGTTACTTTTGCAGGTATCTGCCGTGGCAGCAGTCGTGACAGCACCCAGGGCAGCAATCCTGGCAGGCGCTGGGCAGCGATGCAGAAAATCTGGAGTGAGCAGTCAAGGAGGACGTTGCTGCCATGGTTGCCGCCATAGCTGACGGAGAAGGCAGGCGCTGGGCAGAGAAGCAGAAGAGCTGAACTGGACAAGCAGACAAAGAGGACGATGCTGCCATGGTGCCGCCGTGACAGCATGGTGACAGCAGTTTTGTGGAGAGAAAAAGCAAAGTGGACCTCGATAAATAGAGAAAATTCTGCTCGTCTGTCGTGTGAAAACCTCATATTTTTCCGAGCCCCAGATCAAAAGATATGTCAAGCCTAAAGTTCAATGAGAGAAAATCCCAAGAAATAAGGAGGACGGCTGGAAAGTAGATTCCTTGAAGATTTAGTCTTTATTAGAATCATACTTTTAATTAAAGTTGTAATCCTTGTTAAATTAGATAACTTGAGCCCAAAGCTTATATAAGGGCATGTATTTTAACCTAGGGAGATCTCAACCTCCACATCCCAAATCCCATAACCGATTACCCCCATAACCGATAACCAAACCCCTCCGCCGTCTACCCGTCGTCGACATGTTCTAAAAACCCCCTAGGGCCACGGGTTGTTTTGTAAAGTAGTTGCACGGGTTGTTTTGTTTTAGGATTTTTCAAGTTCAATAAAATAAACTTCAAGTTCTCTTATTTTGGTTTTAATATCTTGCAAGAGCATCTGAGAGCATTGTGAGGTTATCTATTTACTTAGCATCGGGAGAGTTAAGTATACGAAAGAAATAAGAGCAAGTTCTCTAGTTTATAGTTGAACTATCTTGTGCCTAGGGATAGGGCAAGGTTAAGTGGCTAAGGAAGAATTCATACATATCGGTGTTCATCCTTCGATTCACGCCGGGAGGTATCATCAAAGACGTGATCATCGACAGACTTGGACCTAGGGATAGGCCAAGGCAGATCTGGGATTCTTGCCAAACTTGAAAGTACTGAGTTGGTGTGTTTGCTGCCGCGATGACCAACGGACAGCTGCCGCGATAGGTGCTGCCAGCGATAGGCGCGACGACAGAACTGGAGTTCCTAAGCATTGCAATACCTGCACTACTGAGCAATTCAATACCAGCCCATTCTCTCTATCTTGATTTCTCTACTTTTATTTTCCAGTATTCTTTATTATTTTCGTGACAATATCTTAATCTATTCTTTTCCCCTTGTGCAGATAGCGAAGGAAAGGGTTAGCCCAGTCCCTGTGGAGACGATATCCGATACTCTAGTATCACTTTACTACTTGCGTCTTGTACACTTGCACTACATTGCGATAGACACTTTTACACGCAACACAAATCAATTTGAGTCCAACATGAAATATTTGTCTTGAAAACTCAAGGCCCAAAATAATATATTATTATTTTAATTAGAAAACCGAGACTCAAAAAAAATATTATTTAAAATATTCTTTTAACCCGACCCCAAAACCCGGGTGTTACAACTCTCCCCCACTTAAGGAATTTCGTCCCCGAAATTACCTGACGGAAACAAGTACGGAAACTGCTCAAGCATATCAGCTTTCCTCTCCCACGTGGCCTCTTCCACACCTCTATGTCTCCACAACACCTTGACCAACTCTATGGTCTTGCCACGCAACACCTTGCTATCAGAAGCAAGTATCTCAACAGGCTCTTCACTGTAAGACAAATCCAGATTCAACTCTATCTCCTCAACAGGCATAACATGAGAAGGATCTGATCTATATCTCCTAAGCATCGACACATGGAAGACATCATGGATCTTCTCTAACTCAGAAGGAAATCTCAAACGGTAAGCTACAGGCCCAATCCGCTCAACTATCTCATACGGACCAATAAACCTCGGACTCAGCTTGCCCTTCCGGCCAAATCTCATCACCTTCTTCCACGAAGATACTTTCAGAAACACTTTCTCACCCACGGAGAACTCAATCTCTTTTCTCTTCAAATCTGCATAAGACTTCTGACGATCAGAAACTGCTTTCAAACGGTCACAAATCAACTTCACCTTGTCGGTAGTCCCCTTAAGCAAATTCTTGCATATGTAACAACCTCTTACCCGTTTCAGCCCAACAGATCGGAGTCCTACATCGTCTACCATACAAAGCCTCATAGGGAGCCATCTGAATACTAGACTGATAACTATTGTTGTAAGCAAACTCAACTAAGGGTAAGTGCTTCTTCCAAGAACCTTGGAAGTCAATCACACAACAACGAAGCATATCCTCTAGAATCTCTATCACTCGCTCTGACTGTCCATCAGACTGCAGATGATAAGAAGTACTAAAATGCAAACGGCTACCTAGAGCACTATGCAAACAGCCCCAGAACCTCGAAGTAAATCTCTGATCTCTATCTGAAACAATAGACTTCGGAACTCCATGAAGTCTCACAATCTCACGGATGTACAAGTTTGCTAACTTGTCTAAAGAATTCGTAGTGTTCACTGCTAAGAAGTGAGCACACTTAGTGAATCTATCAACAATCACCCAAACAGAATTCTTCTTCGAAGGAGACAATCGCAACCCCGACACAAAGTCCATGGTGATCCTCTCCCATTTCCATTCCGGAATCTTCAAAGGTTGTAACAAACCTGAAGGAACCTGATGTTCTGCCTTCACTCTCTGGCAAACCATACAACGGCTCACATACTCAGCTACATCCTTCTTCAAACAAACCAGAAGTAATCATTCTTCAAGTCACGGTAAATCTTGGTACTACCCGGATGCATAGAAAAAGGACTCGAATGTGCTTCACTCAGAATCAGACGTCTCAACTCAACATCTTCTGGTACAACAACTCTGTCTCTGAAACACAACACATTCTCACCACTAAAACTTTACTTGGTCGGTCTACCTTCGGCTATGTCCTGAACATGAGGAACTAAAGACACATCTTGCAACTGCTTCTCTCTAATCAACTGAATCAAAGAAGGCTTTACTTGCAACTCTGTGATCAAACCACTATCATCGGATACACTCAATCTAGCAAACATAGCTCTCAACTCAACTGCAACTTTTCTACTCAAAGCATCGGCTACTACATTTGCCTTACCCGGATGGTACTCAATGGTCAAATCATAGTCTTTTAATAACTCAAGCCATCTTCTCTTTCTCAAGTTCAACTCTCTCTGTGTCATCAAATATTTCAAGCTCTTATGATCAGTGTACACTATACACTTCTCACCATACAAGTAATGGCGCCAAATCTTCAATGCAAATACAACTGCGGCTAACTCAATATCACGAGTAGGATAGTTCTTCTCATGAATCTTCAACTGTCTAGAAGCATAGGCCACAACTCTTCTTTCTTGCATCAGAACACACCCTAAACCTATGTAAGAAGCATCACTATAGATCACAAATTCTTTACCTGAAACTAGTTGCACTAACACTGGAGCATTTGTCAAAGCTTCTTTCAATTTCTCAAAGGCCTTCTGTCTTGCATCTGACCATTCAAACTTAACTCCTTTTTGCAACAATTTAGTCAAAGGAGCAGCTACTCTAGAGAAACCATCAACAAATCTCCTTTAATAACCGGCTAATCCTAGGAAACTCCTAATCTCAGTCACAGACTTAGGTTGTTTCCACTCAACAATGGCCTCAATCTTCGATGGATCAACACGGATACCTTCGGCCGAAACAACATGGCCAAGAAATACGACCTCTCGAATCCAGAACGCACATTTACTAAGCTTCGCATACAACTGATTGCTCAACAATCTCTGTAACACAAATCTCAAGTGCTCGTCATGCTCTTCTTCTGTCTTCGAGTACACAAGAATATCATCTATGAAAACAACTACAAAACGGTCTAGATAGTCTCTAAAAATTTTGTTCATCTTATCCATGAATGTTGCAGGTGCATTCGTGAGCCCAAACGGCATCACAAGGAACTTATAGTGACCAGATCTAGTCCTAAAAGCTATTTTCGGAACATCACACTCTTTTACTTTCAACTGAAAGTACCCTGATCTCAAGTCTATCTTCGAGAACACTGAAGCACCTCTCAACTAATCAAACAAATCATCTATACGAGGCAACGGGAACTTGTTCTTCATAGTCAACTGATTCAACTGCCTGTAGTCAATCCACATACACATACTGCCATCTTTCTTCTTTACAAACAACACAGGAGCACCCCAAGAAGAACTACTAGGCCTAATGAATCCACGGTCTAATAACTCTTGCAGCTGACTCTTCAATTCTTTCAACTCTTTCGGAGCCATACGATACGGAGTTATCGAAATTGGAGTAGACCCTAAGACAGTCTCAATCACAAACTCAACATCTCTGTCAGGAGGCAAACCTGGTAACTCTTCAGGAAACACATCCGGAAAATCACAAATTGTTCTAATATCTTTCGGTCTAGCCTCACTCATATTCAGATTCATAACATAAGCTAAGTAAGCCCCACATCCGGAATCCATCAACCTATGAGCCTCTAAAGCTGACACAACATTAGACAAGAACTTAATGTTCTCGCCTACTACTACTACCTCGTAGTCATCAGAAAGTTTCAAAGAAATCCTCTTCGTCTCAAAATTCACACTAGCTCGGTGCTCAACTAACCAGTCCATACCCAGAATAATATCAAAACCATAAAAAGGAAGCTCCATCATATCAACGGAAAACACATGACCCTGAATCTTCAGCGGAAACCTCCTATACATACGTCTAACCACAACTGTCTCACCAAAAGAACTAGTCACATGCATACCTACATCTAAGATCTCAACAGGTATATCTAACTTCCGTGTATGCTCACTCAAAATGTAGGAATGTGTAGAACCTGAATCAACTAAAGAAAGCAAAGACATAGACTGTAACTCAAAATTACCTGCTATCACATCAGTGTCGTTCCCGGCCTCTCTCTGAGCATAGACCCTCGCTGGTCCACCTGCCTCTGGTTGTACTGCCACAACATGAGCAAGGTTCCTTTGAGCATCTACCCTAGGTGCATCAGCCCTAGGCTGGAAGTAGTCACGATAGCGCCCACGGCCTCTCTGAAAATCATTCGCTCTCGCAGGAGCCTGAGCTATGTTCGGTGCCTGTGCCGCCTGATGCGGGCACTCCCTCCTAAAGTGGTCCCTCGAACCACAGTTCCAACAAGCATGGAAGTTACCCCAACACTCACCAGAATGTTGTCTCCCACAACGTGTGCACTCGGGAAAATACCCTCCTCCTCTATGGCCCTGGTGGCCTCTACCATGGTGGCCACCGCCACGCCTATGGTCAAACTGCTGTCCACCGCCTCTATGCCTCTTGGCATCCCCACGGTCAAAGTTATTGTGTCTCTTACCAGAACTATAACCACCAGAATGCTTGGTCATCCCTAAGCTATACTCAATGTCCTTGGCTCTAGCAACCAAGACATCAAAATCTGAATAATCTGAAGCTAAGGTGTACCTCTTAACTTCCTCGTGAAGCCCATATCTGAAACGGTTACATCGGTCCCTCTCAGTAGGAACTAACTCTGGAGCATACTGACTCAAACGAACAAAGCGGATCTCTTAGTCAGTCACAGTAGCGTCTCCCTGAACAAGAGCCATAAACTCTCGCTTCTTCTCATCTAGATACCTCGGCCCCAAGTATCTTTTTTTGAAAGCAGACTCAAAGAAATCCCAATCAATCTCTGCCTCTGGAACTCCGGTAGTAATGGTGACCCACCAGGTGTAGGCATCACCCTGAAGCAAAGAGATCACGCAGCCCAATCTACGAGCACCCACACAACCCATCTGAGCTAAGATGCGAACGATCTTCTCTAACCACAACTCAGACCTCTTCGGTGTAGATCCTCTGAACTCTTCAGCCCCTAGGCTACGAAGCCTCTCCAACGGTAAACTAGCATCATCGCCCCTAGGCTGAGCTGCAGCCTGAGCTCCGGCAACTGCGGCCTGAAATGCTCCCGCTATAGCTTGCACAAGCGGAGCCATATCAATCCCAGCAGGACCTTGGCCACCCTGGCCACCCTGAGGTCCTTCTCCTTCAGCTCCATCCTCGCCTCCAACTCTAGGCTGAGGGGGTGGTGGTGGTGGAGGTGGTGGAGGAGCTCCAACTACAGCAGCAGGCTCTACTACATGAGCCTCAACTCCAACCACCGGCTCATTAACAGGAGCCGCAACACGTGGTTCCTGACGAACCACTCTCGGCCTACCCCTCGGCCTCGACATCGTGCTCTCAAACAACAACTACAACAACAACAAAGCACAAAAAGAAAGGGTTAGCAAGGCAAGGGCTCCAAGTGGCTCAAGTACGTTTCCCTCACTTTAAAAATCCTTTTCCGATGTAATAGTAGCAATAGGACTCTAAACAACATACTTCAAACAAAACAACCAGCATTCTTGATAAACTAGCAAACATACATTAAGCATACTTGACAAGCAAGCAAACACCGTGCATTTCAACATAAAAACTCAACTTACCTCACTTACCTGCCCAAGGTCTCGGTAACCTTAGGCTCTGATACCAACAAGTGTAACCCCCTCGTCCCGGTCCGGACGCTTGACCGATCCGAGTGGGCTACACGGGGATAACCGAGATGAAACCCGTTAAGGCTCCACTTCGGTTACCGACCCTAGGAGAAACTTTTTCATTTTATCTTATCTAAATGCATTAATTAAACCTAAGCGAAAGCCCAACAGCAAACCGGGCCTAAGCCCTATACTTGAAACCCTTTAGAGATGTCAAAAAGCCCAAAAATAGGCCTATGTTTCGAAACAGTCAAAGCCCGTTTCGAAACACAAGCCCCAGTTTGAAAAGTCAGACACCCATTTCGAAACGCATCCACCCTGTTTCGGAACAGGGTCACATTTAGCCTTGCCGTTTCGATACCAGTTTCGAAACATGCAATTGCAGTAGCCAAAGTGTTTCGAAACTGGTTTCGAAACAGGGGTTCACAGTAGCCAAAACGTATCGAAACGAGTTTCGATACGGGGGCCCTGGAACCACACCTGTTTCGAAATAGGACAACCCGTTTCGAAACACCTGCTGTCTGCAAACTCTCAAAATCAGTTTTAGACATCCCCAATTGATTCCAAACGTCCGAAACGACTACACGAAGCATACAAACCATACAATTACATTCTAGAGGCATGCACCCTATAGCAACACACTCAAATACACAAGGATACATGGTAGAACATCCATTCAAAGATCATACATTTCATAGACTTAAGCATTCAATATTCATGCTTACACAAGGTCATACACTTAGATAATTAAGATAGGCAAATCCACATGGTTTACAAGCAAGGCATACAACCAAAAGCCAAATAAACATAACATATGAAAGGAGTCTAATAATGCTCCTAAACAATCCACATCAACATACTTCAAAAGGCTCAACAACATATACATGTCCCATTGCTTGACCGTTACATCCTTAAATTAAAATGCCCATACTTGATAGCTAGACTAGTACCACAAAGCACACACACTTGGAGGCCCCTTCTTGCACTAGCAACCCACGAACTAAGGATCTGCATTGTCGAACAAAAGAGAGCGTAAGCATAAAGCTTAGTGAGGGTAAGCTCTTTAAAGACAAACCTCGACAATGCAGGGTCCAAGCACGAGCACAACCAAGGTAAATGCATGTCCTTACCTTCGATCCTCCTGAGCCAAAATGTCAATGATGCATGAACAATTATCCAATAATATGCCATGCTCAACAAGCTCAATTCCACAACATATGTAAACACATATAATCATCCAAAATAGGAAATCACATTCCATATCACATTGATACACATATCAACTCATATTGGCACCTAGCTATGACTCGAATACGCGGATAAACACGTTGGAACTCACATCCAACAACAACTTTACCTCATGGTGGGATTACACTCATCACCGTTCTCGCGAAGGGGATTCCACTCATCCTCACGCCCCGTCGATGGGATTACACTCATCACCGACTATCATATACACAAGAAGAATTTCCGGGTGAACCCGTACTCCATCTTGATGACTACCATCATCAAGACCACGCGTGCATTTGACTTACGTGTGCACACTAACATCCTAATGATCGATCATTTGTACCCAAGCATACTAGTGCCAACATTTAACTCAATCCACAATATCATTTAATATCAACTTTCGCGCTTCGCACGTACACACCATGATCACAATCATGAACCATCCACATGCATATCACAATGCGTCACCACATGCCTCAACATGCATGTATAACACATTTATACATAACTATCATAAATACACATCACTATGAGGCATAAACAACAAGTTAAGAGTTCAACCAATGTCTCTAACTAAAGCTTAGGATTAGGTTACCACCCTAATCCTAACTCTAGGTGGGTCTACCAAGCCCAACCTAGTCCACATGCTTGAACCAAACACTTAAAAACCACTTTGAAAACATTAACCATTCACCTTCACTTCCAAGCTCAACTATCAAGCCACCAACACCTTCAAGTTTTCGGATTCACTCCCGATGCTTCACCAACACACGTCCTTGTCTCTAAACAACTCAACACAATCCAAACAACCTCAAATCAGCTCATACATCAATGTAGCTAACCCAGAATACTAATCAAACATCAAACACAACAATTCAAGCCATGGACAACCCCCAAAAACCACAATCTCAGGCAGCCAACAAACCTCAACCAAAACAGATGATTTCAACACTTTTTACACTTCCAAATGATTCCAAAACAACCCCTAACTATTATACTAACCTCAGCCCACAAATTCCAACCTAAAACAACCCCAAAAACCATTCTAAAACCCTTCGAAAAACCCCCATTAAACCCAAATCCGGGAATGTGTATAAAACCATGTAAAAATCATATATGTTGGACCATTTTGATTCATAAACGTCATATCTAACATTATTAAATCAAAACCTTAAGTTAAAAACAATAAAGTTACCATTTTTATTCAAATCCTCCAGAAACTCAAATTCCAAAACATGGATGAAAATGAAAACTACTTGTACTTTTGAAGAGAGGAAGATGAGAGCATGTTGGAAATGTATTTACCTTTCAAAACCGAGCTAAAATGAAGAGGGGATGAAATGGAATAGTGAAAGAGGGAGGGAGCTTCTCTTTGTCATGGGTTTTTGTTTTGAGAAGAAGATGAATAGTGAAACTATTTTAATAAAAGGGGAATTTAAATTGAAAGTTGAGTTATTTACAAGATTGCCATTAATGAGATGGCAATCTCACTAGCATTTAAAATCCATGGAAATTAGCTCCCAAATCAATTTGAGTCCAACATGAAATATTTGTCTTGAAAACTCAAGGCCCAAAATAATATATTATTATTTTAATTAGAAAACTGAGACTCAAAAAAATATACTATTTAAATATTCTTTTCACCCGACCCCAAAACCCGGGTGTTACAACTCTCCCCCACTTAAGGAATTTCGTCCCTGAAATTACCTGACGGAAACAAGTACGAAAACTGCTCAAGCATATCAGCTTTCCTCTCCCACGTGGCCTCTTCCACACCTCTATGTCTCCACAACACCTTGACCAACTCTATGGTCTTGCCACACAACACCTTGCTATCAGAAGCAAGTATCTCAACAGGCTCTTCACTGTAAGACAAATCCGGATTCAACTCTATCTCCTCAACAGGCATAACATGAGAAGGATCTGATCTATATCTCCTAAGCATTGACACATGGAATACATCATGGATCTTCTCTAACTCAGAAGGCAATCTCATACGGTAAGCTACAGGGAAATTACCCAACCTGAAATGAACCCGCCCTGAAGTCCACTCGAGCCCGAATTAACCTGTCAATTAACTGATTCGGGCCTGAACCATTTTGACCCAACATGAAATGAACCCAACCTAAAATGAACCGAACTGAAATTGAACTGCACCCGACCTGAGTTGAGTTGCAACATCAAATCAACCTGAAATGACATGTATCCGATTTGGCTCGACCTGACATGACCCGACCTGAAACCCACACGATTACCTATTTTTACATCCCTAGCAGTTGGGAACACCAACACCGGAAGTAGGGATGGACATTTTACCCAACCCGGGAGGGTTCTGACACGACCCGGTCTGATCGGGTCAGATTTTTTAATAAAATTCGGGTTTGGGTTGAGTCGAGTTTTATTAAGGCTGAAGTTGGGTCGGGTTTAGGGTGGAAAACATTTTACCCGATCTGGGACAAATTGTATAATTTTTCCCTAAATTTTATACGGATATATATATTAATACCCCTATTTATATTTTTTTATAAATAGGTCCTTAAAATTGAATTTTTATTTACAATTTAGTCCTTAAAATAATATTTTTATAATTAAGTCCCATAAAATAACTTTTTTACAATTAGGTCCTTAAAATTAAATTTTCACAAGGCACATTAAAATATTTGAGATATAGCATGTTATTTTGGTACATGGAGCTTCAAAACTCCTCTTTAAGGTATTGAAACCCTCGAAATACACTCGAGCCAGTGTCGATACCCAATAACTATTGTTATTCACTTCTCTACAAAGGTTATAGGGGTCTAGATCCCACGTGTCGAATTTATATTTCTAGACATGTTTGTTTTGATGAGAAAATCTTTCTTTTTTCTGCTTCTGATTTACAACATAGCCTTCATAAGTCTTGTTGTTCTAAGCCTCTTGTTCATCGAGGTCAACCTCCTGCAACTATAAAGGTTCCTTTTGTGTCCTCCTAAAGACACTAGTCCCATAATCCTATCCTACAGTCTCAAGGAGGTTTAGCTATACCTGATATTTCATCCCCTCCTTCTACTCGTAACACTTCTCTAACTCTATCTTCTTTCCCAACTACTAAGAATATGTTTGCATCACAATCTCCACATATCACTACTACTCCATCATTATCACCCTCACCAGCAATGGATAATTCTCCACCACTATCTCATCATTTCACTTCTATCCCACCTTTGTCACCGTCATCTGTTATGAGTAATTCTCCATCACCATCTCCACATATCACTACTACTCCATCATTATCACCCCCGCCAGCAGTGGAGAATCTTTCACCTCCATCTCATCATATCACTTCTACTCCATCTTCTATGAGTAATTCTCTGTTACCATCTCATCATATCATTTCTATCCCACCTTTGTCACCTCCATCCATTATGAGTAATTCTCCGTTACAATCTCATCATATAACTTCTATCCCACCTTTTTCACCTCTATCTATTATGAGTAATTCTCTATCATCATCTCCACATATCATTTCTATACCAACTTCATCTTCCATTCCACCCTGGTTTTGTTTTGAATTCACATCTAATGGTTACTAGATCCAATGCTGTGATCTTTAAACCTAAAGTCTTGCTGACTACTAAGGCAGCTAGTACTGAACCTGTTTCTGTGCATGAAGCCTGCAACATCCAGACTGGGCAGCAGTTGTTCATGCAAAATGCAATGCCTTACATAGTAATAATACTTGGGAACTCTAACCCTTACTCCCATCACGAAAACTAGTAGGCTGTAAATGGCTTTTAAAGTTAAAAAGAACCATGATGGGACTGTTGAGAGATTCAAAGCAAGACTAGTAGCCAAAGGCTATTCCCAAACAGTGGGATGTGACTTTTATGAAACCTTTAGTGTAACACCCCTAAAATTATATGCATAAATTTAAATTTAAGTGGTAAAAAAAAGCTAAAAGAGATTTGCATCCGTAGGGATTTGATCCCAAAACCCAAGATTGTTGAAACAAAGCCTTAGTCGATTGGGCTAAGGACCACTCTTCGTTAAATCCTACACTAATTTCATTTTAGCCTTGTATTCGAAACTATACCAAGGAAATAAAAACTTTGACTCCTCATTTACCGAAAAAGGGAAGGCCGAGAGAAGAAAATATCTAAGAGGGGGGATACAATACGCTCTCACCAATCCTTAACCCTACCCCACCGGTCACCGTCCGATCTCCCTCACCGCGCCGCCGTGACCATCACCCCCTTACCAACAGAACCGCAGCATCGTCCCAACCTCACCCTCGACCGCCTCTCACTGTTGAGCCACCGGTTGCCGGGAAAATTCTTTTGAAGGTTCGACGAACATAGGGTTTGAAGCATTCCGTTTTCTACAAATTTTGGCCACCGTCTTCGTCCGTTCAAGACACGACCACCATATCCGATTTCCTGGTAATGCGACGAGCAAAACCCCTTAAACCGATTATCATTTTAGCACCGGGAGAGGCTTTGTCAGAGTTACGCCAATATTCCGGCCATCCTTCTGCATTATAGGTAAATGGGTGAGATTCCGACCTATTTCTGAGTTATTTTTAAGTATTGCTTAGTTAGGATGAAAAATTCCGCCGGAGAAATGCATTTTCATGCATTTTTAGGTCGTGTAAAGCCGCCTGTGGGCCTCACGCGCCACCGCTGGTGAATTCCGGCCACCAAGACCGGTCAGCTACTGAACCGGCCTGACCAGACCCTTCAATTTGAACTGATCTGGGCCCAAATGGTAAAACAAGCCCATCAAATCTAACGGAACCCGACCCAACTGACCAAGTCAACCCCAAAACAAGTTAACTCAATTGAGTGAACCCAAAACGAGTTAACTTAATTAAGTCAACCCAAAACGAGTTAACTCAACCGAGTCAACCCAAATCGAGTTTACCGAGTTAACTCATCCGAGTCAACTCAATTGACTTTGACCATTGACCGTCAACTCTGGCCGTTGACCGTTGACTACTGACGTCAGCGTTGACTGCTGACGTCATCGTTGACTTTGACCGTTGACCAAAAAGTCAACTTTTTTGAAAACTCCTTTTTTATATTTTTCGACGTCTTGAGTTTGTTTTTGAAACTTGTTTTGCAAAATTCTAACCCGGTAAGCGGTTATTGAGCATTTGACTCTTTAGATAAATTTGGCCATCGTATTTAAGTTTCGTTTCTGACGTAAATTGTTTTACCATGTATCCAAGATAATGTGGGACGTCAAATTCGAGCTCGAAAGCGACCAATTGGGGCTTAAAGGGTTGACTAGTGTAGCTCGGAGTCGAGGTAATACACACTACTTCTTATGTACTATAATAAACATGTTAACTAATATTTAATGCTTGAAACATTAAATGATAAGTTGGTTATCTCTAATTACCTATTAAAACCTCGGTTAATGAAATTATATATATATATATATATATATATATATATATATAAGAGACTTCAAAATGAACTAAGGCCGACTCTCTGATCTAAGGAGTTACGTCGATTTGTCCAAAAATATGCCCTTGTGCTTGATCTGAAGGTGTACTCCCTGGATGTCGTTACACAAAAAAGAAGAAGAAAAATGTGTTATATATATATATATATATATATATATATGAAATGTGTTTACTAAATTAATCATGTGCATATGGCTAATGTTCCTTGAACGCTACATACATGCTTTAAATGTTATGAGTGAATTAAACACATGCACATGACTGAGACGTAACATGTTTCCTGATTCTAAGTATCACAATTCCATATGTCTGAATTATGCCTAAGTACCCGATTGAACAACATGTTCTTTGATTTCTATTTTACCTGATTAATAGTATGCTCTCTGATTACTTTTGACCGAAAATAATTGGTTGCCTTATGTTTACCGTAATTGCTGATTATTCTAATTACTGAAATTACGACATCAACGGTTACTGGGTTCTTGGGAAAGAGTATGAAGATACCGCAGGTTCCTCTACTTCGGTGAGGGTAATTCCTTACGGTTACCGTTATAGGTTCCTCTGCTTCGGCGAGGGTAATTCCTTACGGTTATCGTTATAGGTTCCTCTACTTCGGCGAGGGTAATTCCTTACTGTTATCGTTACAGGTTCCTCTGCTTCGGCGAGGGTAATTCCTTATGGTTATCGATACAGGTTCCTCTGCTTCAGCGAGGCTAATACCTTACTATTATCGTTACAGGTTCCTCTGCTTCGGCGAGGCTAATACCTTACTGTTATCGTTATACGTTCCTCTACTTCTTTAACCCCCTAAACCCGATCCAAGGGTTATGGGCCGAATCTAGGAAGTCCGGTTGAAAACGTGTCCCTCAAGTAAAATGATTAATAGATTTCAAAAATTAAGTAAGTAAATTCTTATTGAAAACGATATCGTTTCACATTAAATTCCATTTTTCAAAACGCGGTCTTTTAAATGAAAACATCACAAAATAGATTATTTAGAAAAATCCACATAAAAATTCTCATGCATGCTAAAACAATTAAAAACCCAAAATAAAAACATATGTATCTGAAATTACATAAATCCCAAAATAATAATCGAAAATAAAATAAATAATCTGTAAATCCGAAATGTCCATACTAAAAACTGAAATAATCTTATAAACTGTGGTCCTCCAAGTACCGAACTCCTATGTCTGAGAATCTGAAATAGAAGCTAAGGGGGAGTCAGCTATTAAGCTTAGTGTGTCTCTAAAGTGCATAAACAGAACAACACAATAATCATACCATCATTTCAACAGTCAATCAGATACACAAGGGGGAGTCAGCTATTAAGCTTAGTGTGTCTCTAAACCACTGATCTTCCTCTGTACATTTCCCAACCCAAATGATATGACATGGAAATCTGATTCTAGTCCGAATACAAACATTATTGATTCGAAAATGCATGAGCATTTAATCCGACAGAAGTTATTCAATTTCTGATATATGATGCTTAACAGACATATTTTAACAAGTCAGACATCATACAACAACAACACAGGTAATATAGCACAAGTAGAGAACGCACCTCAGACAACTAATAGCTCAACGTTGGGAGTGACGTCTCCCACGCTCAGATCTAGTAACGGGCTGAACAGGATCAGCACCTACAAGGGTAACACTATGTAAGATTTCACTACTACTATGCCACAAGCTACTCTACAAAAACTGATTAATTCACGTATGCGTGGAACTCGAAGGCTGAGATGCAGGAGGTCGTTCAGGCGGAGAAGGAGGAAGAATCTCGGTGACCGAATCTATGTCCCCTGAACGCAAAAATATTTAATTCAGAATTCCGAATACACAACTTTTCAAAGTAAGCATAATTCAATTCCAATTGTCAAAAACAGTCGTTCGGGTTCGAATTTGGAAAACCAGGTTGCGAATCTGGAACCAGGGCATCGAAAAATGTAAAGTTGACTTTGACCAAAAAAAGTCAATGGTCAAAGTCAACGACGGCGGTCAACGGTCAAAGTCAACGATGGCGGTCAACTGCGTACGTCATCCGGTCAGGTCAACACTGACGTCAGCAAGGTCAACTCTGACGTCAGCAACTTACATCATCACATGCATCAGCAAACAACGCCATCCTAACGTCACCCAGTTTTGTCGACAAGGTCCAGTTCTGCTCAGTTTGGCTCGCTGGACCGGTCTGGTTTAACCACATGGACTGGTTCGGCCCAGTTCGCACCAAATCCCCCTTTTTCAACCGAAATCAAATTAGGGAAAAAATCCCTAATCGAATTCCATCTCCGGTGACCCCATACACGCTATTTCCGGCCGATTTCGCAATCACAACACACACACACATGGTTTAACCCCCAAATTCACGAAACCCCTTACCCCAAACATCAAAACGACGAGGAAACAACACGAACGGCGGCACGCCAAGTGGTTTTTCTCTCGGATCTCGCGTAAACGGCGGCGGCGAGGAAAGCCGAAGGGCAGGGTTGGTCCAGACGGTCCCGGTAAGCGCACTGATGGTCTCGAAATGGGGAAAGGACGGAAAAAGCTCCTTGGCTGGAGCTTAAATGGAAACACGGGTGAGGGGGATTTACCGCAAAGAGAGAGAGAGCTAAGGGAGAGAGAGGGTTTATGCGGCTGATACACTCCAATGGCGGATGAAAAGCCATTAGGGCCTTTTTACGCTAATTTTCGGGTAAATTACCCATTAAGGACCCCTATGTTTAGCCACTTAACCGAAAGGACACCCAATTCCTAATTCATTCCAATTTAGCCCCTAGATCAAAATTAGGTTTTAAACAAAAATTCCCAAATTAAATTTAGGTTTTAGCATCAGGGATTTCTTCGAATTAGGGTTTCAAATTGGGAATTTAATAAATTAGGATTTCTTTAATTTGGGGGAAATTAGGGTGTTACAATTCTCCCCTCCTTAAAAGAAATTTCGGCCTCGAAATTTTACCTGGATCAAAGAGATGCAGATATTGGGCTCTGACAATGGCCTTGGGCTCCCATGTATCCTCATCATGACTACGTTCACGCCACAAGACCTTGACCATCTTAATGGTCTTCTTCCTGAGAACCTTCTCGTCCTGAGCGAGAATTTCAACGTACTCCTCCTCAAAACGCAAATCAGGACGGATCTCAACTTCCTCCACTGGAAGAACGTGAGACGGATCAGCATGATAACATCTCAACACAGAGACGTGGAAGACATCATGAATATGCTGAAGCTTAGGGGGTAACTCAAGCTGATAAGCAACTGGTCCAACCTGACGAATAATCCGATAAGGTCCGATGTAACGAGGACTCAGCTTGCCTTTCCGACCAAGCTGAAGTACCTTCCGACATGAAGATACTTTCAAGAAAACCTGATCACCCACCTCATACTCAAATCCCGACATCTCAAATCGGTATAAGACTTTTTTCGATCAAAACTAGCCTTAAGCCGATCGCGAATCAATCTTGTAGTCTGCTCAGCCTCATGTACGATCTTAGGTCCCAACAATCTATGCTCATTCAACTCGGTCCAACGAATAGGTGAATGACACTTACGCCCATACAGAGCCTCATACGGTGCCATCTTGATATTGGCCCGATAACTGTTATTATAAGCAAACTCTGCAAGCGGCAAATAATCCTCCCAACTACCTCTATAATCTACCACACAACATCTCAACATATCCTCAAGAATCTGGATTACCCTCTCAGACTGACCATCAGTCTGCGGATGATAAGAAGTGCTGAAACTCAACTGAATACCCAAAGCAGTATGCAGAGCTCTCCAAAATTTCGATGTAAACCTCGAATCTCGGTCAGAAATAATAGATAACGGTATCCCAAGAAGGCGAACAATCTCAGAGATATAGAGTCGAGCTAACTTACTCAACGAATAGTCAACTCAAACAGGAATGAAGTGCGCGGACTTAGTCAAACAATCCACAATAACCCAAATAGAGTCCTCCTTTGACGGAGTCAAAGGAAGACCACTGACAAAATCCATAGTCACGCGCTCCCATTTCCACTGAGGGATCTCAATATGCTGAAGTAACCCAGATGGACGCTGATGCTCTCCTTAGACACATCTTGTCCCCACCAGGATGCATAGAATAAGGACTGTCGTGGGCCTCACGATGAATAATCTGCTTCAACCCAGATTTCCTCGAAATACAATACCGGCCACGGAAACATAATACCCCATCCTGATCAATAGAGAAATCCCGAGATGTACCTTCCCGCACCTCTCTGATATGATGCATCAAAAACGGATCACTAGGCTGCTCAGCTCGAATATCAAAAATCAATGTAGGAATAACCCGAAGTTATGCCAACAAACTGTCATCCTCATACAAACTCATCCGAGCAAACATAGCTCTCAAATATAAAATGGCATTACGACTCAAGGCATCAGCAACAACATTAGCCTTGCCCGGATGATACTCAATCTCGAAGTCGTAGTCCTTAAGAAGCTCCAACCAACGAAGTTGTCTCAAATTAAGCTCCTTCTGGGTAAGGAGGTATTTCACACTCTTATGGTCTGTGAAAATATAACACTTCTCCCCGTAGAGATAGTGTCTCCAGATCTTGAGGGAAAAAATCACGGCAGCAAGCTCAAGGTCATTGGTAGGATAGTTGCACTCATGCGGTTTTAACTGTCGGGACGCATAAGCCACTACCTTCCCATCCTGTATCAGAACACATCCCAATCCAGTGTGAGAAGCATCACTGTAAACGGTGTAAACCTTACCAGGCTCAAGCTGGGTCAAAACAGGTGCTTCAATCAACACGGTCTTAAGCTTCTCAAAGCTAGACCGTTGGGCCTCAGCCCAAACAAAAAGAATACCCTTCCTTAGAAGTTTAGCCAAAGGAGTTGCAATGATAGAGAAACCCTCATCAAACCTCCGATAATAGCTGGCTAAACCCAAGAAACTTCAGACCTCAAAAACATTCCTGGGCTACTTCCAGCTCATAATGGCTTGAATCTTCCTCGGATCAACTTGAATACCTGCAGCTGACACTACATGTCCCAGAAATACATCCTCCGAAAGCCAAAACTCACATTTGCTGAACTTCACATACATTTGTTTTTCCCGAAGTCTGTAAAACAATTCGAAGATGCTCCTCATGTTCAGCCTCAAATTTGGAATAGACCAGAATATCATCTATAAAGACCACAACAAACTGGTCAAGATAAGGTTGGAACACCCGAATCATCAAGTCCATAAACCCTGCATGGGCGTTAGTCAATCTGAAAGGCATCGTAAGAAACTCATAAGCTCGTAGCGTGTCCAGAAAGCTATTTTGAACACATCAGAATCCTTAACCTTGAGATGTTAATAACTAGATCTCAGGTCTATCTTAGAAAACACCGTAGCTCCCCGGAACAGATCAAAGAGATCATCAATACGAGGAAAAGGATACTTATTCTTGATCGACAGCTTATTCAGCTTCCGATAATCGATACAAAGCCGAAGTTTCCCATCCTTCTTCTTCACAAACAGGACATGAGCTCCTCATGGTGAAACACTAGGCCGAATGAACCATCTGTCCAACAACTCTTGCAACTGCACCTTTAACTCTTTCAACTCCTTCGATGCCATTTGGTAAGGGGCCATAAACACAGGAGTTGAACCTGGGTAACCCTCGATGCCAAACTCAACCTCATCACGCTTTGGTGGTACACTAGGCAATTCTTCCAGAAATACATCCGGAAAGTCTCTCACAACCTGAATCTTATCCATCCTAGCATCAGACTGCCTCGAATCAAGAATGTAAGCAAGATAGGCAATGGACCCCTTCTTGATCATCTTTACAGCCTTGAGAGTTGATATAACATTAGATAGAAAACCTCTACGCTGCCCAACAAGAACTACCTCACGATCAACTGGGGTCCTCGAACTTGCCCTCTTCTTTTCACAATCTAAAGTGACTCGATGAGCGGATAACATGTCCATATTGAGAATGAGATCAAATTCCCCAAATGGAAACTCCATCAAATCAGCCGAAAAGAATTCTCCTTGCAGCTCGAGAGGACAATTCTTGTACACTTTGGTAACCTCAATAGAGTTACCCACCAGACTGTGTACGGTGACAGCATTATCGGTGCTCTTAACAGGAATTTCAAGACCCCCAGATACCGAACTCGCAACATAGGAATGAGTCGAACCACTATCAAGCAGAGAAAAATATGAAATAGAATGGATAGAAAAAGTACCGACAATAATGTCTGGCTCATCACGATCCTCATGCCTCCTGGTAGAATAGACTAACCCTGGCCGTCTCACCCCAGAACCAGCAGATCCTCTACTCTGAGCAGGTCTACCCCTACTTGCGATACCCGAAGCAGCAGGTCTACCATATCCTCTGCCTCTAGCAGGAGTATGTACAGATGCCTACGACTGACTTGGAGCATAAGATGCTGGAGGCGAAATCTGACAATCCCTGAAAAGATGCTCGAAAGATCCACATCGAAAACAATTCCTATATTGCCTCCTACACTCACCCGGATGCCACTTTTTGCAGAAGGAACATTGTGGCACCCCATGTATACTAGTCGAACCACCGGCACTAACGGTCGGAACAGTGGAAGTCGCCGGTCTAGCTCTGGAATAACCCTGATGATCAGACTCGTCTTTTGCTCTTTTCCTAGACTGGTTACCCTGACTGTGCTGAACTGATGCATTTGACTGCCTCCTATCTCAATCAGTACCATAAGACTCAAGTAGTTTCAACTCTGCCTCATTCCGCTCAGTTGTTCTAGCCCGCCTAACGATCTTCTTATACTCATTATCCATATATAGAGCCACACCAGCCTTAATCGAAGGGCGCAATCCTTTCAGAAACCAGTCATATTTCTCCTTTTCGGTAGTCACCAACCCTGGAACATACTAAATCAGTCTCATAAACTCAATCTCATAATCATTCACAGACATGTCGTTCTGCTTTATATTCATGAAATCATCCCGGCACTTTGCTAGATACTCAGCCCCAATGTAACCCCCTTAACCCGGCCCAGACGGTTGACCCGAATTAAGAAAGTCACACGGGGAAAACCAAAGTCAACCCGAAAGTCAACTTTGATTAACGACCCTTTTTTTTCTTTTTAATCTTGTCTAAATGCACGTTAACCTTAGATGTGATCTCACAACAACATACTCGAAGATCATAAACATCAGAGATCAAACAGGGACCCAATTGAACAATTAACAACTTTAGGGACCAAACTGTAAATTCTGAAAACTTTAAGGACTTAACCAGATTTTAAGTTACCAACTTAAAATTAATCAAGTTTCATGCTTCTCTGCCAAATTTCAGCTTAAATGGACATCCCAAACTCATACAATTGCACAAACAAGTTTCAGGACCAAAATGCAAACATTCCAAAACATTTAACTGCCACTGTCAGCCCCCAACGGTCACGTGTTCCGAAACAGGCAGAGCCCGTTTCGAAACGCGGGGCCGTTCCGCAACGCGTACCGAAACAGGTGGCTGGCAGAATGCTTTCCGTTTCGAAACGGTGTCTACCGTTTCGGACGCCTGGGCTGATTCAGGGCATCCGTTCCGAAACGGTAGTCCCTGTTCCGAAACGCCCTGCACATAATGCAGAAAAAGACATGCTTAAACACGCAATTGACCATCCGAACATACTCCAAAAGCCACCAAACTTTACCATCATGCGATTCAACATATAAGAGACATACTTGCATCAACAATTCAACATATTATCAACATATACGTAAAGCCCCAATTCTATAGGCATGCTTCCTACACAAGCAACCATTTAAACACAAAATCTCCAAATCCATCTCATATAAGCCAAAACATGATCCAACA
The DNA here is from genome assembly GCA_030270665.1 of Hibiscus trionum. NCBI lineage: Eukaryota > Viridiplantae > Streptophyta > Magnoliopsida > Malvales > Malvaceae > Hibiscus > Hibiscus trionum. Next base: position 253,257 of record BSYR01000008.1, read on the forward strand.
ACATTAACAACAACATAAAACCATCCTTGTTCGAACATATACGAACACATAAACATCAACCCAAGAGATTCTACCCCAATGCCTTTATTAACTATAGCTATTCACCGAGACATACATCTCAAATGGAGTCCTCCTTGAATCCCTTGCTTCTCGCTGTCCAACTTCAAGAATCTGCATTGATGGACAAAAAGGAGCGTAAGCACATAATGCTTAGTGAGGAATGCTCAAAACCAAAACACCATCAATGCAGCGAGTCATAAAACCTCTTTGAAAAGCAACTCGATTTGTTTACCAAGCAAAGTTTGAAAACCCCTTTTCAACAACATGCTTAAACCATGCATTGCTCAACATGAAAACCAACCCTTAGCTTAGCAAGCTAAGAAAACCTTTTCAAAGCATAATTTGCAAAATCATCCATTTAACCATTCCATGCATAAACACCATATGCAAAGTTAAATTCATACCTTGGAAAACACTTCCATTTCATAACATACCTTTCTTATACTTGAAAATCATTCCAAGCAAGAAACCCTTTAAAACCATTTACTCAATCAATCCAACACATGCATTAAACAAAGGCAACTTATGAACACAACATCATCATCACATGCCTTTTAAAACAAGTCTTAACAAGACTCCAATGCATTAAAGAGATTTCATGCACACATGCATCATTTACCAAATGGTAATCAACACTTGTTCAACTTAACAAGTAAACATGCATTCACAAGCATTAAACACTTTTCATGCAACCATGCATCTTTTCACGCATCTCATGCTTAATCATAATCAAGAACATTATATTGGCTCCCAAGTGATCAACCACATCCACTTTTCAACTCAACATCCAATCGGATACGCGGATCACAAGCGTTGTCCCCACGCTTCATACACACTACCAATCCAAGGTCCCCAAATGGACTTTTAAACACCATTTGACCTCAACATTCACAAGGTTCCCATGTATGGACTTTCAAACACCATACAACCTTAACTTTTCACAAGGTTCCTATGTATGGACTTTTAATCACCATACAACCTTAACTTTCCTAAGGTTCCCATGTATGGACTTTTAAACACCATACAACCTTAACTTTCCTAAGGTTCCCATGTATGGACTTTTAAACACCATACAACCTTAGCTTACACAAGGTTCCCATATATGGACTTTTAAACACCATATAACCTTAACATGCACAAGGTTCCCATGTATGGACTTTTAAACACCATACAACCTTAGCATCACCGATTGATAGTTGTATAACATCACTAACGAGATCCGGGACACCCAACACAAGATCCACACATGGACTTTACACCACCATTGTGATCTTAACAAGCACAAGGTTCCCATATATGGACTTTTAACCACCATATAACCTTTGCTTAACCAAGGTCCTCGAATGGGCATTCAACCTCCATTATGACCTTAACCATCTCGTTAGGATACTTGAAGGGAGTTTACCGGTTCACTCTTAACCACTCCACCTCCAAGGCGACTTTATTCACGGTGCACCCAATCCTATAGCCGGCTAACTATATCCGATCAAAGAAACCAAGAACCATTTACATCACTTGCCAATATAACCAACTTACCACATTAGTCCAATGATTCACATGCATAATCATAATGCAAAAACCATCATTTACCATCATCAATCCACTGTTTTAAAGCATTACACAAAGCCATTGAACAACATGCAACACCATGCATCAAAACCACATTTTCAATGTATAAAACTAAGGATCTCTTACCTTGAGCATCCTTCACATATGGCTTTCAAAACCAGCATTAAAACATGCTTAAAATATGCTTTCAAAACAGAATATAAACCATGCAAATCACATGCATTGCAACCACCAAACACAATTGCTTTTAAAGCCAATTCAGAACACAAACCAAGAGCGAAAATCCACATACTTACTCTTGAGCTTAGCAAAGTTGTTTAGACTTAAACTAAGCTCCCAAAACCACCAAACCTTGGTTTAAAAGCTGAAAACCCACTTCACTCACCGCTACACAAAACAAGGCTAGCCAACAAGCCTTCCAAGCATCCGAAACCTTCCACACCACCTCTAATGCTCACGGATCAATCTCCCCTATTTCAAACACATAACAATAGAAGATTAATGCATCATTATGCATTAAAAACACCAGCAACACAACACAACTCGCTGCTCATCACAAATCCAACAATTCGGCTACCAAACACAACCGAAATCACCACCAAACACTTCCAAAACTTTACCCAGCCAAGATCCATCACTTCTAATCATTTTTAAACATCAATTAACATCCAAAATGATCACAAACACGTCCTTATACCTCCAGGTATAACAGATCACCAAGATCACTCCAAAAACAACCAAAAACTCAAGCAAAACTTAGGAAATTCAACCTATCCGGGATTGCATTAATTAAACCTCAACTTCTAATCAATTTAGCATTCATTTAACATCAATTTGACACTTCAAAACACTGCCCAAACAGATCACACGAAAATTTCACCAAAATCAAGCAAATCTTGCATTTTAAGCCAAAATCAAGATTTCAATTGAAAAGCCTTTAACAAATCACAAATCAAGGATTGAGAACTTAGGAATTTTAGTAAAGAACTGAGAGTTTAGAGGAGAAGGACGTTCTTACCTCCAAAGTTGAGTTTCTCCCTTTTTGGAACCAAAATCTTGAAAATCCAAGTAGCAAATACAAAGGTTTTGATGAAGGATTGATTAGAGATCAAATGAGGATTGAAATATGATATTTAGGTGACAAAAATCAGAGGAAAAGATCTGGAGAGAATGTGTTTGGTTTGAGAGAAAAGATGAGAGAAAATGGGAAATGGAAAATTTGGAAAGTTAGTTAGAAATGACAAAAATATCTTTCCCTCCTTTTTACTTTTATTTTAAACCATTAATAAATCATTTAATATTCTAGAAAATCTGGAGAAACTCCCCTTTGGGTAAATAGCTCCTTAAAGATTCAAAGTTTCAATCCTTTTTAAAACAGTCACACAGTTTTCAAAAATTACATTTTGGTCACTAACCCAAAATGTCACCCTTCCAAACCTCATTTTGCAAAATTGGTTTCACAGTTCACTTTTATATATTAAAAGATGATTTTAGAATATTTTTCCATATTTTTAATGCAACCCGAACTAGGCTTTCCTAATTTCACCTTTATATATTCGATCAGCACTTTGACCGAACCGGTCAACGCCCAAAACTTCTGAGCCCAAAACCGAGGCGTTACAACTCTCCCCCCTTAGGAAATTTCATCCTCGAAATTTCAACTGGCGAAAAGAGAACCACAACCTTCCCAAAGCAACACACACGGCAACACAAAGCCCCAACCACCACTGAACACATTCCACACAAAAACTCCACCAACTCAACACCACCACATACTGTTCATAAAATCCAGAACACACAAAAATAGCCATAACTTAACCTTTCACATATCCGGACTGTACACAGCCCCAACATCAACCTGAAGAACTTCAACTTTTACAGCACACATCACCGTAACACACAACTCCCAAGACTTGTTTACACAGCGACACTAACCAATCCAATTCAGCCACTTTGCAAACTTCTCTGCTTCTAAAACTCTTGCAAACTCCCAAACCTCTTCCAAGGATCTCCCAACAAGCAAAAATCCTTAAGCAACAACCGTTTACCCAAACTCCTCAACGAATGCTGACAATCCTTCACATCTACCACTAACATTACCATAACGACTCACCAGGACTACTCACCCACCATCCAAAATTTACATCACAACCCCAACTCAACTCCGCCAACCGTATCACACACCACCAGCTGACTACAAAAGAAATTCACATACCCACAACCAGCCAACCACTACTCACAAGAACCCAACCAACCAACAATGGCCTTTGACCTTTCATTGCCTATCCACCGCAAGCTTTGACCACAATACTTGCCTTACCAGAACATCGCTTATCCTAACATACATAACAACTCCTCAACTCCTCAAAAGGTTGCTAAGAACCAACACTTACGAACCAACCCTTCCACAACAACTTAAATGCTAAGCTACCTCAGCACTTGGGAACACAACCACTAAACTGCAACATCACTTAGCACCAAGGAACTACCCCTTCCACTTAGCTATTCAAACCACTTGACCGATTCTAACCTCAACCGACACTCCTCACCACCAAACCACTAAACTCTTTAAGCATCAAACACTATCCTTCTACCAACAGGCTATACCACTCTCACTACTACTAGCAACTAGCTTAATATACTACATTACTTCTAACTCTCACCCAACACCAAAACAACCTCTAAAGAACCCATCATCCAACCTAACCCAACCAACATACTAACAGATTCGATTAGTTATTAGCGAGTGTGAACATCGTATGCATGATCACCAACATGCCTTATCAATGCCTGATGTACATGTATGCAAAACCTCTAATGTCATGCCACATGTATGCATGGACCAGCACATATATAATATAGCATATAACAATGATTTTAACTGTGCATGAATGCCAGTTCACACCCTCCAATAACATCCTCAGAATCCGTCTAAGAACAATCTCCTTCCTCACTCCTAACTTATATAACTCCATCATACCATCATACCAACAACCATTAACCACAAAACTCACTAAAACCTTCTTCACACCAAAGATGTTTCCAAAACTACAACTATTACCTCAACATGCCGGCAACAAGACTAAACTTACCACGCAAGGAAAACCAACAGAAACCCAACTAAGGTAACTAGAGCAAAGATTACTTAACAAAATTACCTGAAAACACATCACCACCCTGAAGCTTCATCAGACGAGCTCTCTTCCTCGCGGAACCATCATCCTCCTGCCGCACCGCTGCAGCACCAGCTAACACCTTAAGGTCATCACCATCTCCCTGCGGTAAAGAACCCTGGCTATTCCGAGCCAACATCAAACAATCACGTATCATATGTCCAGCAGACCCACATTTCCAGCACTTCTCATTTCCCAAACTCTTCACAACCTTCTGCTCTTTCTGCCACCTCTGAACCTTGCTTCGGCCATGCCCACGACCTTTCAGAGATCCTTTGGCTATCACCAAAGCTGACTTCACCCCAAGAGGACAATCGCGCTTAACATGCACTTTAGAACCACAGTTCCAGCAAGCACCCGCGCCCCAACAACCTCCAACATGGCGCCTTTCACAACGGTCACATACCGCTGGCTAAGCTTCCACTCCTTGCTCAAGCGACACTTGCTCCACAACAGCACTACCTTCACATTGCTTAACCCTTGGAAACTTCTCTCCAAGATACCTTTCATAAAAGGCAGATACAAAGAAATCCCAGTCAATATCATGGATATGTGACGCCACCGCCACAGATGTCCACCAGACACATGCATCCTCCAACATCAAAGAGACAACACTTCCCAGCTTACAAGCATAATCACAACCTTCCTGATCCAGAATCAGAATCACACTGGCCAACCAAGCCTCAAATGTCTCAGGTGAAGAACCATGATACTCCACAGCACCCAAATCCAACAAACGCTGCCTCGGCAAACCCACACATCCTACAGCCAGCACATCCACTGACTTTACCCTTGCTACAGCCTGAGATGTTCCCAACACCTCTTGAGCAACAGGTGATGAACTCTTCATCACAGAACCAGCTTCTTCCTCCTGCCTTACCACCTCAACTCCAGGCACAGAAGACTGAGACGGAACACCTCTACAGAAGGGTGAATTCCAAGCCTTAACAACCTGCCCTAAGGCAGCAACCATCTCACCCAACTGCCATTCTATCAACGACTTCGCCATACTACTAACAACAACAAACAATCACAACAAAACAAACAAACCAGTTAGACCAGCTTTAAGCAAGGATTCAAACTCCAACTCCAAAATAACACAATAGCTATAATAATAAGGCAATGGGTATCCCGAATCCCCCCTCTATTACATGACATAACAGTCAACACGAACATGGATATCACAACATCAAGCATATCAAACAACATACTTCGATCATGCTTTCATCAAACAGCATCTACTTGCAACAGCATACTATCCACATAACATACTCATTTCACTTTCATCATGCATTAAACCAACTCACAACATCAGCATATATCCACGTAAGCTCAACCAAGATTCTTAAACACAAAGCATGCTTGCAAATATCAACAACTTACTCAGAAACACGTGTTTCAACCAACATTCAACCAACTTTCATCCACACAACAAGGTAAACATCAACACACATCACAACAATTTACCGTTTTCCCCAAACATTCGCAACTTAGCTCTGATACCACCAAATGTAACCCCCTTAACCCGGCCCAGACGGTTGACCCGAATTAAGAAAGTCACACGGGGAAAACCAAAGTCAACCCGAAAGTCAACTTTGATTAACGACCCTTTTTTTTCTTTTTAATCTTGTCTAAATGCACGTTAACCTTAGATGTGATCTCACAACAACATACTCGAAGATCATAAACATCAGAGATCAAACAGGGACCCAATTGAACAATTAACAACTTTAGGGACCAAACTGTAAATTCTGAAAACTTTAAGGACTTAACCAGATTTTAAGTTACCAACTTAAATTTAATCAAGTTTCATGCTTCTCTGCCAAATTTCAGCTTAAACGGACATCCCAAACTCATACAATTGCACAAACAAGTTTCAGGACCAAAATGCAAACATTCCAAAACATTTAACTGCCACTGTCAGCCCCCAACGGTCACGTGTTCCGAAACAGGCAGAGCCCGTTTCGAAACGCGGGGCCGTTCCGCAACGCGTACCGAAACAGGTGGCTGGCAGAATGCTTTCCGTTTCGAAACGGTGTCTACCGTTTCGGACGCCTGGGCTGATTCAGGGCATCCGTTCCGAAACGGTAGTCCCTGTTCCGAAACGCCCTGCACATAATGCAGAAAAAGACATGCTTAAACACGCAATTGACCATCCGAACATACTCCAAAAGCCACCAAACTTTACCATCATGCGATTCAACATATAAGAGACATACTTGCATCAACAATTCAACATATTATCAACATATACGTAAAGCCCCAATTCTATAGGCATGCTTCCTACACAAGCAACCATTTAAACACAAAATCTCCAAATCCATCTCATATAAGCCAAAACATGATCCAACAACATTAACAACAACATAAAACCATCCTTGTTCGAACATATACGAACACATAAACATCAACCCAAGAGATTCTACCCCAATGCCTTTATTAACTATAGCTATTCACCGAGACATACATCTCAAATGGAGTCCTCCTTGAATCCCTTGCTTCTCGCTGTCCAACTTCAAGAATCTGCATTGATGGACAAAAAGGAGCGTAAGCACATAATGCTTAGTGAGGAATGCTCAAAACCAAAACACCATCAATGCAGCGAGTCATAAAACCTCTTTGAAAAGCAACTCGATTTGTTTACCAAGCAAAGTTTGAAAACCCCTTTTCAACAACATGCTTAAACCATGCATTGCTCAACATGAAAACCAACCCTTAGCTTAGCAAGCTAAGAAAACCTTTTCAAAGCATAATTTGCAAAATCATCCATTTAACCATTCCATGCATAAACACCATATGCAAAGTTAAATTCATACCTTGGAAAACACTTCCATTTCATAACATACCTTTCTTATACTTGAAAATCATTCCAAGCAAGAAACCCTTTAAAACCATTTACTCAATCAATCCAACACATGCATTAAACAAAGGCAACTTATGAACACAACATCATCATCACATGCCTTTTAAAACAAGTCTTAACAAGACTCTAATGCATTAAAGAGATTTCATGCACACATGCATCATTTACCAAATGGTAATCAACACTTGTTCAACTTAACAAGTAAACATGCATTCACAAGCATTAAACACTTTTCATGCAACCATGCATCTTTTCACGCATCTCATGCTTAATCATAATCAAGAACATTATATTGGCTCCCAAGTGATCAACCACATCCACTTTTCAACTCAACATCCAATCGGATACGCGGATCACAAGCGTTGTCCCCACGCTTCATACACACTACCAATCCAAGGTCCCCAAATGGACTTTTAAACACCATTTGACCTCAACATTCACAAGGTTCCCATGTATGGACTTTCAAACACCATACAACCTTAACTTTTCACAAGGTTCCTATGTATGGACTTTTAATCACCATACAACCTTAACTTTCCTAAGGTTCCCATGTATGGACTTTTAAACACCATACAACCTTAACTTTCCTAAGGTTCCCATGTATGGACTTTTAAACACCATACAACCTTAGCTTACACAAGGTTCCCATATATGGACTTTTAAACACCATATAACCTTAACATGCACAAGGTTCCCATGTATGGACTTTTAAACACCATACAACCTTAGCATCACCGATTGATAGTTGTATAACATCACTAACGAGATCCGGGACACCCAACACAAGATCCACACATGGACTTTACACCACCATTGTGATCTTAACAAGCACAAGGTTCCCATATATGGACTTTTAACCACCATATAACCTTTGCTTAACCAAGGTCCTCGAATGGGCATTCAACCTCCATTATGACCTTAACCATCTCGTTAGGATACTTGAAGGGAGTTTACCGGTTCACTCTTAACCACTCCACCTCCAAGGCAACTTTATTCACGGTGCACCCAATCCTATAGCCGGCTAACTATATCCGATCAAAGAAACCAAGAACCATTTACATCACTTGCCAATATAACCAACTTACCACATTAGTCCAATGATTCACATACATAATCATAATGCAAAAACCATCATTTACCATCATCAATCCACTGTTTTAAAGCATTACACAAAGCCATTGAACAACATGCAACACCATGCATCAAAACCACATTTTCAATGTATAAAACTAAGGATCTCTTACCTTGAGCATCCTTCACATATGGCTTTCAAAACCAGCATTAAACCATGCTTAAAATATGCTTTCAAAACAGAATATAAACCATGCAAATCACATGCATTGCAACCGCCAAACACAATTGCTTTTAAAGCCAATTCACAACACAAACCAAGAGCGAAAATCCACATACTTACTCTTGAGCTTAGCAAAGTTGTTTAGACTTAAACTAAGCTCCCAAAACCTCCAAACCTTGGTTTAAAAGCTGAAAACCCACTTCACTCACCGCTACACAAAACAAGGCTAGCCAACAAGCCTTCCAAGCATCCGAAACCTTTCACACCACCTATAATGCTCACGGATCAATCTCCCCTATTTCAAACACATAACAACAGAAGATTAATGCATCATTATGCATTAAAAACACCAGCAACACAACACAACTCGCTGCTCATCACAAATCCAACAATTCGGCTACCAAACACAACCGAAATCACCACCAAACACTTCCAAAACTTTACCCAGCCAAGATCCATCACTTCTAATCATTTTAAACATCAATTAACATCCAAAATGATCACAAACACGTCCTTATACCTCCAGGTATAACAGCTCACCAAGATCACTCCAAAAACAACCAAAAACTCAAGCAAAACTTAGGAAATTCAACCTATCCGGGATTGAATTAATTAAACCTCAACTTCTAATCAATTTAGCATTCATTTAACATCAATTTGACACTTCAAAACACTGCCCAAACAGATCACACGAAAATTTCACCAAAATCAAGCAAATCTTGCATTTTAAGCCAAAATCAAGATTTCAATTGAAAAGCCTTTAACAAATCACAAATCAAGGATTGAGAACTTAGGAATTTCAGTAAAGAACTGAGAGTTTAGAGGAGAAGGACGTTCTTACCTCCAAACTTGAGTTTCTCCCTTTTTGGAACCAAAATCTTGAAAATCCAAGTAGCAAATACAAAGGTTTTGATGAAGGATTGATTAGAGATCAAATGAGGATTGAAATATGATATTTAGGTGACAAAAATCAGAGGAAAAGATCTGGAGAGAATGTGTTTGGTTTGAGAGAAAAGATGAGAGAAAAAGGGAAATGGAAAATTTGGAAAGTTAGTTAGAAATGACAAAAATATCTTTCCCTCCTTTTTACTTTTATTTTAAACCATTAATAAATCATTTAATATTCTAGAAAATCTGAAGAAACTCCCCTTTGGGTAAATAGCTCCTTAAAGATTCAAAGTTTCAATCCTTTTTAAAACAGTTACACAGTTTTCAAAAATTACATTTTGGTCACTAACCCAAAATGTCACCCTTCCAAACCTCATTTTGCAAAATTGGTTTCACAGTTCACTTTTATATATTAAAAGATGATTTTAGAATATTTTTCCATATTTTTAATGCAACCCGAACTAGGCTTTCCGAATTTCACCTTTATATATTCGATCAGCACTTTGACCGAACCGGTCAACGCCCAAAACTTCTGAGCCCAAAACCGGGGCGTTACAACTCTCCCCCCCTTAGGAAATTTCGTCCTCGAAATTTCAACTGGCGAAAAGAGAACCACAACCTTCCCAAAGCAACACACACGGCAACACAAAGCCCCAACCACCACTGAACACATTCCACACAAAAACTCCACCAACTCAACACCACCACATACTGTTCATAAAATCCAGAACACACAAAAATAGCCATAACTTAACCTTTCACATATCCGGACTGTACACAGCCCCAACATCAACCTGAAGAACTTCAACTTTTACAGCACACATCACCGTAACACACAACTCCCAAGACTTGTTTACACAGCGACACTAACCAATCCAATTCAGCCACTTTGCAAACTTCTCTGCTTCTAAAACTCTTGCAAACTCCCAAACCTCTTCCAAGGATCTCCCAACAAGCAAAAATCCTTAAGCAACAACCGTTTACCCAAACTCCTCAACGAATGCTGACAATCCTTCACATCTACCACTAACATTACCATAACGACTCACCAGGACTACTCACCCACCATCCAAAATTTACATCACAACCCCAACTCAACTCCGCCAACCGTATCACACACCACCAGCTGACTACAAAAGAAATTCACATACCCACAACCAGCCAACCACTACTCACAAGAACCCAACCAACCAACAATGGCCTTTGACCTTTCATTGCCTATCCACCGCAAGCTTTGACCACAATACTTGCCTTACCAGAACATCGCTTATCCTAACATACATAACAACTCCTCAACTCCTCAAAAGGTTGCTAAGAACCAACACTTACGAACCAACCCTTCCACAACAACTTAAATGCTAAGCTACCTCAGCACTTGGGAACACAACCACTAAACTGCAACATCACTTAGCACCAAGGAACTACCCCTTCCACTTAGCTATTCAAACCACTTGACCGATTCTAACCTCAACCGGCACTCCTCACCACCAAACCACTAAACTCTTTAAGCATCAAACACTATCCTTCTACCAACAGGCTATACCACTCTCACTACTACTAGCAACTAGCTTAATATACTCCATTACTTCTAACTCTCACCCAACACCAAAACAACCTCTAAAGAACCCATCATCCAACCTAACCCAACCAACATACTAACAGATTCGATTAGTTATTAGCGAGTGTGAACATCGTATGCATGATCACCAACATTCCTTATCAATGCCTGATGTACATGTATGCAAAACCTCTAATGTCATGCCACATGTATGCATGGACTAGCACATATATAATATAGCATATAACAATGATTTTAACTGTGCATGAATGCCAGTTCACACCCTCCAATAACATCCTCAGAATCCGTCTAAGAACAATCTCCTTCCTCACTCCTAACTTATATAACTCCATCATACCATCATACCAACAACCATTAACCACAAAACTCACTAAAACCTTCTTTACACCAAAGATGTTTCCAAAACTACAACTATTACCTCAACATGCCGGCAACAAGACTAAACTTACCACACAAGGAAAACCAACAGAAACCCAACTAAGGTAACTAGAGCAAAGATTACTTAACAAAATTACCTGAAAACACATCACCACCCTGAAGCTTCATCAGACGAGCTCTCTTCCTCGCGGAACCATCATCCTCCTGCCGCACCGCTGCAGCACCAGCTAACACCTTAAGGTCATCACCATCTCCCTGCGGTAAAGAACCCTGGCTATTCCGAGCCAACATCAAACAATCACGTATCATATGTCCAGCAGACCCACATTTCCAGCACTTCTCATTTCCGAAACTCTTCACAACCTTCTGCTCTTTCTGCCACCTCTGAACCTTGCTTCGGCCATGCCCACGACCTTTCAGAGATCCTTTGGCTATCACCAAAGCTGACTTCACCCCAAGAGGACAATCGCGCTTAACATGCACTTTAGAACCACAGTTCCAGCAAGCACCCGCGCCCCAACAACCTCCAACATGGCGCCTTTCACAACGGTCACATACCGCTGGCTGAGCTTCCACTCCTTGCTCAAGCGACACTTGCTCCACAACAGCACTACCTTCACATTGCTTAACCCTTGGAAACTTCTCTCCAAGATACCTTTCATAAAAGGCAGATACAAAGAAATCCCAGTCAATATCATGGATATGTGACGCCACCGCCACAGATGTCCACCAGACACATGCATCCTCCAACATCAAAGAGACAACACTTCCCAGCTTACAAGCATAATCAGAACCTTCCTGATCCAGAATCAGAATCACACTGGCCAACCAAGCCTCAAATGTCTCAGGTGAAGAACCATGATACTCCACAGCACCCAAATCCAACAAACGCTGCCTCGGCAAACCCACACATCCTACAGCCAGCACATCCACTGACTTTACCCTTGCTACAGCCTGAGATGTTCCCAACACCTCTTGAGCAACAGGTGATGAACTCTTCATCACAGAACCAGCTTCTTCCTCCTGCCTTACCACCTCAACTCCAGGCACAGAAGACTGAGACGAAACACCTCTACAGAAGGGTGAATTCCAAGCCTTAACAACCTGTCCTAAGGCAGCAACCATCTCACCCAACTGCCATTCTATCAACGACTTCGCCATACTACTAACAACAACAAACAATCACAACAAAACAAACAAACCAGTTAGACCAGCTTTAAGCAAGGATTCAAACTCCAACTCCAAAATAACACAATAGCTATAATAATAAGGCAATGGGTATCCTGAATCCCCCCTCTATTACATGACATAACAGTCAACACGAACATGGATATCACAACATCAAGCATATCAAACAACATACTTCGATCATGCTTTCATCAAACAGCATCTACTTGCAACAGCATACTATCCACATAACATACTCATTTCACTTTCATCATGCATTAAACCAACTCACAACATCAGCATATATCCACGTAAGCCCAACCAAGATTCTTAAACACAAAGCATGCTTGCAAATATCAACAACTTACTCAGAAACACGTGTTTCAACCAACATTCAACCAACTTTCATCCACACAACAAGGTAAACATCAACACACATCACAACAATTTACCGTTTTCCCCAAACATTCGCAACTTAGCTCTGATACCACCAAATGTAACCCCCTTAACCCGGCCCAGACGGTTGACCCGAATTAAGAAAGTCACACGGGGAAAACCAAAGTCAACCCGAAAGTCAACTTTGATTAACGACCTTTTTTTTTCTTTTTAATCTTGTCTAAATGCACGTTAACCTTAGATGTGATCTCACAACAACATACTCGAAGATCATAAACATCAGAGATCAAACAGGGACCCAATTGAACAATTAACAACTTTAGGGACCAAACTGTAAATTCTGAAAACTTTAAGGACTTAACCAGATTTTAAGTTACCAACTTAAATTTAATCAAGTTTCATGCTTCTCTGCCAAATTTCAGCTTAAACGGACATCCCAAACTCATACAATTGCACAAACAAGTTTCAGGACCAAAATGCAAACATTCCAAAACATTTAACTGCCACTGTCAGCCCCCAACGGTCACGTGTTCCGAAACAGGCAGAGCCCGTTTCGAAACGCGGGGCCGTTCCGCAACGCGTACCGAAACAGGTGGCTGGCAGAATGCTTTCCGTTTCGAAACGGTGTCCACCGTTTCGGACGCCTGGGCTGATTCAGGGCATCCGTTCCGAAACGGTAGTCCGTGTTCCGAAACGCCCTGCACATAATGCAGAAAAAGACATGCTTAAACACGCAATTGACCATCCGAACATACTCCAAAAGCCACCAAACTTTACCATCATGCGATTCAACATATAAGAGACATACTTGCATCAACAATTCAACATATTATCAACATATACGTAAAGCCCCAATTCTATAGGCATGCTTCCTACACAAGCAACCATTTAAACACAAAATCTCCAAATCCATCTCATATAAGCCAAAACATGATCCAACAACATTAACAACAACATAAAACCATCCTTGTTCGAACATATACGAACACATAAACATCAACCCAAGAGATTCTACCCCAATGCCTTTATTAACTATAGCTATTCACCGAGACATACATCTCAAATGGAGTCCTCCTTGAATCCCTTGCTTCTCGCTGTCCAACTTCAAGAATCTGCATTGATGGACAAAAAGGAGCGTAAGCACATAATGCTTAGTGAGGAATGCTCAAAACCAAAACACCATCAATGCAGCGAGTCATAAAACCTCTTTGAAAAGCAACTCGATTTGTTTACCAAGCAAAGTTTGAAAACCCCTTTTCAACAACATGCTTAAACCATGCATTGCTCAACATGAAAACCAACCCTTAGCTTAGCAAGCTAAGAAAACCTTTTCAAAGCATAATTTGCAAAATCATCCATTTAACCATTCCATGCATAAACACCATATGCAAAGTTAAATTCATACCTTGGAAAACACTTCCATTTCATAACATACCTTTCTTATACTTGAAAATCATTCCAAGCAAGAAACCCTTTAAAACCATTTACTCAATCAATCCAACACATGCATTAAACAAAGGCAACTTATGAACACAACATCATCATCACATGCCTTTTAAAACAAGTCTTAACAAGACTCCAATGCATTAAAGAGATTTCATGCACACATGCATCATTTACCAAATGGTAATCAACACTTGTTCAACTTAACAAGTAAACATGCATTCACAAGCATTAAACACTTTTCATGCAACCATGCATCTTTTCACGCATCTCATGCTTAATCATAATCAAGAACATTATATTGGCTCCCAAGTGATCAACCACATCCACTTTTCAACTCAACATCCAATCGGATACGCGGATCACAAGCGTTGTCCCCACGCTTCATACACACTACCAATCCAAGGTCCCCAAATGGACTTTTAAACACCATTTGACCTCAACATTCACAAGGTTCCCATGTATGAACTTTCAAACACCATACAACCTTAACTTTTCACAAGGTTCCTATGTATGGACTTTTAATCACCATACAACCTTAACTTTCCTAAGGTTCCCATGTATGGACTTTTAAACACCAGACAACCTTAACTTTCCTAAGGTTCCCATGTATGGACTTTTAAACACCATACAACCTTAGCTTACACAAGGTTCCCATATATGGACTTTTAAACACCATATAACCTTAACATGCACAAGGTTCCCATGTATGGACTTTTAAACACCATACAACCTTAGCATCACCGATTGATAGTTGTATAACATCACTAACGAGATCCGGGACACCCAACACAAGATCCACACATGGACTTTACACCACCATTGTGATCTTAACAAGCACAAGGTTCCCATATATGGACTTTTAACCACCATATAACCTTTGCTTAACCAAGGTCCTCGAATAGGCATTCAACCTCCATTATGACCTTAACCATCTCGTTAGGATGCTTGAAGGGAGTTTACCGGTTCACTCTTAACCACTCCACCTCTAAGGCAACTTTATTCACGGTGCACCCAATCCTATAGCCGGCTAACTATATCCGATCAAAGAAACCAAGAACCATTTACATCACTTGCCAATATAACCAACTTACCACATTAGTCCAATGATTCACATGCATAATCATAATGCAAAAACCATCATTTACCATCATCAATCCACTGTTTTAAAGCATTACACAAAGCCATTGAACAACATGCAACACCATGCATCAAAACCACATTTTCAATGTATAAAACTAAGGATCTCTTACCTTGAGTATCCTTCACATATGGCTTTCAAAACCAGCATTAAACCATGCTTAAAATATGCTTTCAAAACAGAATATAAACCATGCAAATCACATGCATTGCAACCACCAAACACAATTGCTTTTAAAGCCAATTCACAACACAAACCAAGAGCGAAAATCCATATACTTACTCTTGAGCTTAGCAAAGTTGTTTAGACTTAAACTAAGCTCCCAAAACCTCCAAACCTTGGTTTAAAAGCTGAAAACCCACTTCACTCACCGCTACACAAAACAAGGCTAGCCAACAAGCCTTCCAAGCATCCGAAACCTTCCACACCACCTCTAATGCTCACGGATCAATCTCCCTTGTTTCAAACACATAACAACAGAAGATTAATGCATCATTATGCATTAAAAACACCAGCAACACAACACAACTCGCTGCTCATCACAAATCCAACAATTCGGCTACCAAACACAACCGAAATCACCACCAAACACTTCCAAAACTTTACCCAGCCAAGATCCATCACTTCTAATCATTTTTAAACATCAATTAACATCCAAAATGATCACAAACACGTCCTTATACCTCCAGGTATAACAGATCACCAAGATCACTCCAAAAACAACCAAAAACTCAAGCAAAACTTAGGAAATTCAACCTATCCGGGATTGCATTAATTAAACCTCAACTTCTAATCAATTTAGCATTCATTTAACATCAATTTGACACTTCAAAACACTGCCCAAACAGATCACACGAAAATTTCACCAAAATCAAGCAAATCTTGCATTTTAAGCCAAAATCAAGATTTCAATTGAAAAGCCTTTAACAAATCACAAATCAAGGATTGAGAACTTAGGAATTTCAGTAAAGAACTGAGAGTTTAGAGGAGAAGGACGTTCTTACCTCCAAACTTGAGTTTCTCCCTTTTTGGAACCAAAATCTTGAAAATCCAAGTAGCAAATACAAAGGTTTTGATGAAGGATTGATTAGAGATCAAATGAGGATTGAAATATGATATTTAGGTGACAAAAATCAGAGGAAAAGATCTGGAGAGAATGTGTTTGGTTTGAGAGAAAAGATGAGAGAAAATGGGAAATGGAAAATTTGGAAAGTTAGTTAGAAATGACAAAAATATCTTTCCCTCCTTTTTACTTTTATTTTTAACCATTAATAAATCATTTAATATTCTAGAAAATCTGGAGAAACTCCCCTTTGGGTAAATAGCTCCTTAAAGATTCAAAGTTTCAATCCTTTTTAAAACAGTCACACAGTTTTCAAAAATTACATTTTGGTCACTAACCCAAAATG
This sequence comes from Hibiscus trionum, assembly GCA_030270665.1. Taxonomy (NCBI): domain Eukaryota; kingdom Viridiplantae; phylum Streptophyta; class Magnoliopsida; order Malvales; family Malvaceae; genus Hibiscus; species Hibiscus trionum. Next base: position 270,617 of record BSYR01000008.1, read on the forward strand.
TCACCCTTCCAAACATCATTTTGCAAAATTGGTTTCACAGTTCACTTTTATATATCAAAAGATGATTTTAGAATATTTTTCCATATTTTTAATGCAACCCGAACTAGGCTTTCCTAATTTCACCTTTATATATTCGATCAGCACTTTGACCGAACCGATCAACGCCCAAAACTTCTGAGCCCAAAACCGGGGCGTTACACCCAACATATCGGTCACGGAAAGCCTGTCGGAAATAGTCTCAAGAAATCTGACCAGCTGGAATAACATGCTCCTCAGCCTCCCACCAATTCTAAGCCTCACCCTGCAATAGTGATACAGCAACCCTAAGCTTCCGGTCAGTAGGATAGTCCATCTCAACGAACAACCTTTGAAGCTTCTTCAAGTAGTATTCAGCATCATCCATATTTGTACCCGTCTTCCCATCGAACATAGTTATCTCGGCAGCCAAAAACTCAGTAGATATGGGTTTCTTGACTCCCTCATACTGACGAAGGTAACGAAGCAACTTCCTATGCATTGTAGCACTATCCAAGCCCGCAGTCTCACTATCCCCAGAACCAGGTGGTCCATCACCCTGTGCTCGCTGAGTTGGTTGATCCTCACCACCAGCCCGTTGAGCCCCAGTCTGTTGGGCTCCGATCTGCTGGGCTCCAGTCTGCAGAACTCCAGGCTGCTGATCCACGGCCTGCTCTTCCTCATTAACATCATGAAAATTATCCTGAATCGGTGGCGCTCCCACAGACTGTGAAGCACCGCTCTCAACTGCTGCGGTACGACCTCGAACTCGACCACGCACCCTACCACGACCACGACCGGCCGCTAATCTAGAGCTCCTACGAGGAGGTATAGTAGTCTATCGACAAAAGATAAAGAGTCCTAAGATCAGTTTCGGTACTTGGAGTTCTATTCAAAATATATCAAAATTCTGAAAATATTTACTTTCTCAAAAATACCCATTTTCCCGAAAACATTAGCATGCATGCAAAAGTTCAAATTTAGTTTAAAACTTTGTTTGAGCCTCACAGTCCGAGGGTTGAACCTGGCTCTGATACCACTAAATGTAACCCCTTAAACCCGACCCAAGGGTTATGGGCCGAATCTAGGAAGTCGGGTTGAAAATGTTTCCCTCAAGTAAAATGATTATTAGGTTTCAAAAATTTAAAAATTAAATTCTTATTGAAAACGGTACCATTTCACATTAAATTACATTTTTCGAAACGCGACCGTTTAAATGAAAACATCACAAAATAGATTATTCAGAAAAATCCACATAAAAATTCTCATGCATGCTAAAACAGTTAAAAACCCAAAATAAAAACATATGTATCCGAAATTACATAAATCCCAAAATAATAATCTAAAATAAAATAAATAATCTGTAAATCCGAAATGTCCATACTAAAAATTGAAATAATCTGATAAACTGTGGTCCTCCAAGTACCAAACTTCTATGTCTGAGAATCTGAAATAGAAGCTAAGGGGGAGTTAGCTATTAAGCTCAGTGTGTCTCTAAAGTGCATAAACAGAACAACACAATAATCATACCATCATTTCAACAGTCAATCCGATACACAAATATGCATAGAACGATGCACCTAATTCTATGTCATGAACCCATCTACATCACCGTCCGAAGAGTAAGGTTCCCCCGAACCACTCTCAACATCGTCACCAAATCCGAAGCGGAATTCAGCCCCAAGGGTGAAACCACTGATCTTCCTCCGTACATTTCCCAACCCAAATGATATGACATGGAAATCTGATTCTAGTTCAAATACAAACATTATTAATCCGAAAATGCATGAGCATTTAATTCGACAGATGTTATTCAATTTCCGATGTATGATGCTTAACAGAATTATACAAAGCATAGCACATAGCTCAGATCACAAGATATTTTCACAAGTCAGACATCATACAACAACACAGATAATATAGCACAAGTAGAGAACACACCTCAGGCAGCTAATAGCTCAACGTCGGGAGTGACGGCTCCCACGCTAAGATCTAGTAATGGGCTGAACAGGATCGACACCTACAAGGGTAACACTATGTAAGATTTCACTACTACTATGCCACAAGCTACTCTACAAAAACTGATTAATTCACGTACGCGTGGAACTCGAAAGCTAAGATGCAAGAGATCGTTCAGGCGGAGAAGGAGGAAGAATCTCGGTGTCCGAATATATGTCACCTGAACGCAAAAATATTTAATTCAGAATTCCGAATACACAACTTTTTAAACTAAGCATAATTCAATTCCAATGGTCAAAAATAGTCGTTCAGGTTCAGATTTGGAAAAACGGGCTGTGAATCTAGAACATGGGCATCGAAAAATGTAAAGTTGACTTGAACTGAAAAAAGTCAACGGTCAAAGTCAACAACAGCGTTCAACTGTCAAAGTCAACGGCGGTGGTCAACTGCTTACGTCATCTGTTCAGGTCAACGCTGACGTCAGCAAGGTCAATGCTGATGTGAGCACCGTACATCATCACAAGCATCAGCAAACGACATCATCTTGACGTCACCCGGTTTTGTCGAAAAGGTCCAATTCGGCTCAGTCTTGTCGCTGAACCGGTCCAGTTTAACCACATGGACCGGTTTGGCTCAATTCGCACCAAATCCATATTTTTCAACCGAAATCGAATTAGGGAAAAAATCCCTAATCGGATTACATCTCCAACGACCCCATACACGCTATTTCCGGTAGATTTCGCAATCACAACACACACACACATGGGTTAACCCCCAAATTCATGAAACCTTTTACCCTAAAGACCGAAACGACGAGGAAACAACACGAACGGTGGCGAGCGGAGTGGTTTTTCTCCCGGATCTCGCGTAAACAACGGCGACGAGGAAAATTAAAGGGCGAGGTTGGTGCGGACGGTCCCGGTAAGCACCCTGATGGTCTCGAAACGGTGAAAGTACGGCAAAAGCTCCTTGGCCGGAGCTTAAACGGAAACACGGGTGAGGGGGGTTTACCGCAAAGAGAGAGAGAGAGCTAAGGGAGAGAGAGGGTTTATTCGGATGATACACTTCAATGGCAGATGAAAAACCATTAGAGCCTTTTTACCCTAATTTCAGGGTAAATTACCCATTAAAGACCACAATGTTTACCCACTTAACTGAAAGGACACCCAATTCCTAATTCATTCCAATTTAGCCCCTAGATCAAAATTAGGTTTTAAACAAAAAAATCCCAAATTAATTTTAGGTTTTAGAATTAGGGATTTCTCCGAATTAGGGTTTCAAAATGGGAATTAAAAAATTTAGGGTTTCTTTAATTTGGGGAAAATTAGGGTGTTATAGCTTTGGCGAGGGTAATTCCTTACGGTTATCGTTACATGTTCCTCTGCTTCGGCGAGGGTAATTCCTTACCGTTATCGTTCCTATGCTTTGGCTATGGTAATTCCTTACCGTTATCGTTCAGGTTCCTATGCTTCAGCTAGGGTAATTCCTTACAGTTATCGTTTAGGTTCCTATGCTTCAGCTAGGGTAATTCCTTACCGTTATCGTTCATGTTCCTATGCTTCGACTAGGGTAATTCCTTATCGTTATCGTTCAAGCTCCTATACTTCTGCTAGGGCAATTCCTATCGGACCTAAAGTATTTCCTTAGGATGGGACAAAAGTTCTAATGGGCTTGTGTTAATTCCTGTATAGAGGCCGTTTTGGGGAACTGCATACCTGAGTTTGGTTGGGGGTAGATAAGAATTAAAAATGAACAGTTTCGCTGCTTGAATTATGTGCCCGAGAAATAAAATGTTTACCATATTGGTACTGTTTAGCTCCGTTGAGACCACTAAACTCTCTAGTTTAATGTAATCACTCACTCTTCTAATTCTTTGGACTATAGGCTTAATGCCTGATACTCGATGATTGAATAAGGAACAATTATGTTATCTTCAAATATAACGTTATACTGAAATATTAAATTGTAAACGGAGTTCGTTATTGCCTGAAACGTCATGTCAATGTAATGTGTGTCATGTACTTGCATGTGCTTACCGCATCATTTGGTAGTTCTGTACTATTGAGCTTTCCCAAGCTCATGTTGTTGTACCATCACAAGTTAGATGAAATCCGTCATGGTAGAGTTATTGACAGAAGTGTCTTGGCGTTCTCTCGGCGTCACTTTTGGGGTACCGTACCAGTCCAGCTAGTGGGCGTGCACGTCATGTATTATTTTATGGCACTGTTTGTTAAATGTTTTCTGAAATGATTGATATATGTTTAAATGATTTTCTGGAAGTGTATTTTAAAACAATAGTCAATGTTGCGGTTCGACTAAATGTTTCAAGGAAAAATGTTTTATGTGGATTTTCACTGTGGGTCGCTCTTCTGACCCCTATGTGACTCTCTAGTATCCGTGGTAACGTATAGGCGGGTCTAGAGGGTTACATTTAGCTCAGAGTCGAGGTAATACCCACTACTTCTTATGTAATATAATGAACATGTTAAATAATATTTAATGCTTGAAACATTAAATGATAAGTTGGTTATCTCTAATTACCTATTAAAACATCGGTTAATGAAATTATATATATATAAGAGACTTAAAAAATGAACTAAGGCCGACTCTCTGATCTAAGGAGTGACGTAGATTTGTCTAAAAATATGCCCTTGTGCTTGATCTGAAGGTGTACTCCCTGGCTGCCGTTACACAAAAAAAGGAAGAAGAAAAATGTGTTATATATATATGTGTGTGTGTGTGAAATGTATTGACTAAATTGATCATGTGCATATCGCTAATGTTCCTTGAACGCTACATACATAATTTAAATGTTATTAGTGAATTAAACACTTGAACATGATTGAGACGTAACATGTTTCTTGATTCTAAGTATGACAGTTCCATATGTCTGAATTATGCCTAAGTACCCGAATGAACAACATGATCTTTGATTTCTGTTTTACCTGATTAATAGTATGCTCTCTGATTACTATTGACCGAAAATAATTGGTTGCCTTATGTTTACCGTAATTGCTACTTATTCTAATTACTGAAATTACGACATCAATAGTTACTTGGTGCTTGGGATAGAGTATGAAGATACCGCAGGTTCCTCTGCTTCGGCGAGGGTAATTCCTTACGGTTACCATTACAGGTTCCTCTGCTTTGGCGAGGGTAATTCCTTACGAATATCGTTACAGGTTCCTCTACTTCGGCTAGGGTAATTCCTTACTGTTATCGTTACAGGTTCTTCTACTTCGGCGAGGGTAATTGCTTACGGTTATTATTACAGGTTCCTCTCCTTCAATGAGGCTAATTCCTTACTGTTATCGTTACAGGTTCCTCTGCTTCGGCAAGGGTAATTCCTTACCGTTATCATTACAGGTTCCTCTACTTCGGCGAGGGTAATTCCTTACGGTTATCGTTACAGGTTCCTCTGCTTTAGCGAGGCTAATTCCTTACTGTTATCATTACAGATTCCTCTACTTCGGCAAGGGTAAATCCTTACGATTATCGTTACAGGTTCCTCTGCTTCGGTGAGGGTAATTCCTTACCGTTATCGTTCAGGTTCCTATGCTTCGGCTAGGGTAATTCCTTACCGTTATCGTTCAGGTTCCTATGCTTCGGCTAGGGTAATTCCTTACTGTTATCGTTCAGGTTCCTATGCTTCGGCTAGGGTAATTCCTTACTGTTATCGTTCAGGTTCCTATGCTTCGACTAGGGTAATTCCTTATCGTTATCGTTCAGGTTCCAATGCTTCGGCTAGGGTAATTCCTTACCATTATCGTTCAATCTCCTATACTTCGACTAGGGAAATTCCTATCGGGCCTAAAGTATTCCCTTAAGATGGGACCTAAGTTCTAATGGGCTTGTGTTAATACCTGTATAAAGGCAGTTTTAGGGAACTGCATACCCGAGTTTGGTTGGGGGGAAGATAAGAATTAAAAATGAACATTTCCGCCGCTTGAATTATGTGCCCGAGAAATAAAATGTTTACCACATTGATGCAGTTTAGCTCTGTTGGGACCACTAAACTCTCTAGTTTAATGTAATTACTCACTCTTCTAATTCTTTGGACTATAGTCTTAATACCTGATACTCAATGATTGAACAAGGAACAATTTTGTTATCTTCAAATATAAAGTTATACTGAAATATTAAATTATAAACGGAGTTCGTTATTGCCTGAAACGTCATGTCAATGTAATGTGTATCATGTACTTGCATGTGCTTACCGCATCATTTGGTAGTTCTGTACTACTGAGCTTTCCCAAGCTCATGTTGTTTTACCATCACAAGTTAGATGAAATCCGTCATGGTAGAGTTATTGACAGCAGTGTCTTGGCGTTTTCTTGGCGTCACTTTTGGGGTACCGTACCAGTCCAGCTAGTGGGCATGCGCATCATGTATTATTTTATGACAATGCCTGTTAAATGTTTTCTGAAATGATTGATATATGTTTAAATGATTTTCTGGAAGTGTATTTTAAAACAATAGTCAATGTTGCGGTTCGATTAAATGTTTAAAGGAAAAATGTTTTTATGTGGATTTTCATTGTGGGTCGCTCTTGTGACCCCTATGTGACTCCCTAGGATTCGTGGTAACGCATAGGCGGGTCTAGAGGGTTACATTTAGCTCTTTGGTCAAGTCAAATACCATTAGAACTATATTAGCCACAACAGTTATGAAGAAGTGGACTATCAGACATATTGATATTAATAATGTTTTCCTTAATGGTGAGCTGACTGAGGAAATCTACATGATTCAACCTCCTGGATTTGTGAAAAAAGGTCCAAATAGAGAACCTCTTGTCTGTAGACTTAAGAAGGAATTATGTGGATTTCGACACGCACCTAGGGCTTTGTTTACAACACTGAAAGAATTCTTAGTACATCAGCTCATGTTTACTCCTTCCAAAGCTGACTCATCCCTTTTTATTAGGAACTCAAGCACAACATATCTTTTACTTATTATTTATGTTGATGACATAATCATAACTGGAAGTCATCCAACAGAGATTGATGTTATTATCCAGAGTATCAATATTGAGTTCTCTCTAAAAGACTTAGGCCAACTTGGTTTCCTTCTTGGGATGGATGTGCTCTCATGTTCTCATGGCTTACTCTTAAATCAAAATAAGTACATTGTTGATCTTCTGAGTATAACTAATATGGTTAACTCCACACCTACTCCAACACCCATGGTGGTCACACCTAAACTCAGAGCTAATGATGGCCAGCAGTTTCCAGATGTTCATTTGTATCGAAGCACAATGGGTGGTTTGCAGTATATATGTCTAACTCGTCCAAATATTGCTTATGATGCGAATAAAGTAAGCCAATACATGAATCATCCTCATGAGTCTCACTGGAAGGCAATCAAACATATATTATGTTATCTTCGAGGGACAATTGGTCATGGTATCTTATTTTCCTATAATAGTAATATCAGCCTTGTCCAATATGTGGATGCTGACTGGGCAACATTTGTTGAAGACAGAAAGTCCACGTCTGGTTATTTCATTTTTCTTGGCAATAATCCTATTACTTTGTAACCCCCTTAGCTCGGCCTAGACGGTTGACGCGAACTACGAAGATTACACGGGGAAAACCAAAGTCAACCCGAAAGTCAACCTTGATTAACGACCCTTTTTTTCTTTTTAAAACTTGTCTAGATGCTCATTAACCCTAAGCGTAATCTTGAGAAACATTTATATGAACAGCACAGCAATCGGATAACGATAAGGGACCCAATTGCACGAATCACAAATATTAGGGACCAAATTGTAAATTCTAGAAATTAGAAGGTCTTAACTGACTTTTAAGTTACCAATAACGAATTAATCATATTACGAGACTCACAGCCAAATTTCAGCTTAAAAAGACATTTCCAACTCAAGCAATTGCAAATACAACCTTCAGGACTAAAACGTAAAGCCTGCAAACCTTAAAACCATTCAAATCAGTGCCCAACGGTCACATGTTTCGAAACGGGGTTGACCGTTCCGAAACAAGGGTTCGTTTCGAGGCTTGTTTCGAAACAGGGCCTTCCAGTGGCCAAACCGTTTCGATACGGTCACCAGCCGTTTCGAAACACCAAGGCCATTACAGGCCCCCGTTTCGAAACGCCAATGCCCGTTCCGATACGGTCTTCCCAGAAGCTGAAGATTTTGCTGGTTTTTCACTTCAACACACCACCAAACATACTTGGAATCATTCCAAAACATTTCCACAACAAGACAAACATTATAACTATCAATGGTACACCAAAGACTAGTTATATTCAAGGATTTAGCAACCCAACTCATTCTTTACATCCAACACTTGATCATGCATTTAAAACAATAAGCATAGCATAACAACTTATAAAGAAGAAGATTCAAACCACAAACTGAACATGGTCATCATACACAATCTCATTACACATCAACATTAAAGACTCTCCCCCCATTGCCTTTATTATCTATAGCTATAAACCAAGACATACTTCTCAAGTGGAGCTCTTCTTCAATCCCTTGCTTCTTGCTGTCCAAACTTCAATTATCTGCATTGATGGACACAAAGGAGCGTAAGCACATAATGCTTAGTGAGGAATGCTCAAAACCAAAACACCATCAATGTAGCGAATCATAAAACCTTCTATAAAAGTAGATACAATTCAATAAACCAAAGCATTGTTTGAAAACCTCTTTTGTAACAACATGCTTTAAATCATGCATTGCTCAACATGTAAACCAATCCCTTAACTCTGAAAGGCTAAACAACTCACCCCAAACCACATTCTTGCAAATACTATTATTCAAACCTTTCCATGCATGAACACCACATGCAAAGTAAATCTCAAATTCCATGGAAAACACTTCCACTACACAACATACTTTCCTCATGCTTGATGATCATTTCAAAGCAAAATACCTTTGAAAACCATTTGTTCCTTCAAACCATCTCATGCATTCAACAAAAGCAAAACACATGAACTACAAAAGCAACATTTCGTATTACATGCCTTTTTAAAACAAGCCTTCACAAGACTTCAATGCACTTATGAAATTCCATGCACATATGGACCATTCCCAATAGAGGATACTTTTGTTCATACTTAACAAATATCACATGCACTCTTGCATCATTTTCAAGCATCTCTCGCTTCATCACATTCAAATACATTATATTGGCTTTCAAGCGATAAATCACAAACCATCACAACACAAGACACAATCGGATACGCGGATTACAAGCGTTGTCTCAAACGCTTCATACACACTACCGAACAACACAAGGTGGAGTTTACCGGTACAATCACAACCCCTCAACACCCGTGATGGAGTTTAACGGTACAATCACAACCCCTCAACATCACTCATCGGTAGTTGTATACCTCACTAACGAGAGTACGGGACACATAACACAAGATCCACAAACGGACTTTTAACCACCGTTGTGACCTTAACAAGATCCACACACGGACTTTTAACCACCGTTGTGACCCTAACAAGATCCTCACACGGACTTTTAACCACCGTTGAGATCTTACCAAAATCCTCACACGGACTTTTAACCACCGTTGTGAGCTTACCAAGATCCACACACGGACTTTCAACCACCATTGTGATCTTACCTCTCTCGTTAGGATACTTGGATGGAGTTTACGGTACAATCACTACCTCTCAACATCCAAGGCGAATTTATTCACGGTGCACCCAATCCTATAGCCGGCTAACTATATCCGATTAAAGTAACCAAAAACCACTTACATCACTTGCCAATATAACCATTTTACCACATTATTCCACTGTTTTTACAAGCTTAACCACAATGCCATATCCACAAGCATCACATGCTTAAAATCATATGCATTCAACACATGCAAGCCAAAGACCATTTACCTAGTGCGTCTACAACATAATGGCATTAATAAACCAGCATTAAACCATGTCTAAACATGCTTAAAATCAGTAATTAAAACACAACCACCCCAAGTGCACTTCAAACCAAATCATAGCACAAACCAAGAGAGAAATTCCATTTACTTACTCTTGAGCTTAACTAAGTTGTTTAGACTTAAACTAAGCTCCCAAAACCTTGTCCAAAATGTTTCAAAGCTGGAAAACTCTTTTGCACTCACCGATACACAAAACTATGCTAGCCGACAAGCCTTCCAAGCATCCGAAACCTCCAACGCCACCTCTATTGCTTCCGGATCATTCTCCCATGTTTTAAACACATAACAACAGAGGATTAATGCATCACCATGCATTAAAATCACCAGCAACACACCTAAACTCGCTGCTCTACATAAATCTAACATTTTGGCTGCCAAACACAACCGAAATCACCTCCAAACTCTTCCAAAACATAACCCAGCCAAGATCCATCACTTCTAACCATTTCTAAACATCAATTAACATCCAAAATGAACCCAAACTCGTCCTTATACCACCAGCATTAACAGAACACCAAGATCACCCCAAAAACCACCATTTTCATAAGTAAAAACTTAGGAAACATAACCTATTCGGGATTGCATTGATCAAACCTCAATTACACATCATTAAACATCCAAATTACATTTAAAATCCATCTCAAAATAGAGCCCAAACAATCACCACGAATTTCTTCAAGATTTCTTCCAAATCTTGAGTTTTAAGCCAAAATCAAGTTCATAACATTAAATCCATTTATAAAACTTAATTTAAGGATTGAGAACTTGGGAATTTCAGTAAAGAACTGAGTATTTAGAGGAGAAGAACAACCTTACCTCTAAATGTAGATTTCTCCTTGATTAGAGACAATTTTCTTGAAAATCCAATAAGCAAAACAATAGAATTTGATGTAGGAAGGATTAGGAATCAATTGATGATTGAAACCTCATCATTTGGTGTGAAAATCAATAGAAATGTTGCTGTAGAAATGTGTTTGGCTGAGGGAATTTTGAGAGAAAATGAGATGAGAAAGTTTTTAAGAAAGTTAGTTATGAAAATCTAAAATATGGTTTTCCACCTTTCCTTTAATTAATTAAACATTAATTAAATCATTAAAATCTAAGAAAAATCTGGAGAAATCATTCTTGGGTAAATTAGCTCTTTAAAGATTCAAAGTTTCAATCCTTACAAAACAGTCACCACTGAACTTTTCAAAAATCGCATTTTAGTCACTATTTCAAAATGTCGCACTTCCAAACCTTATTTTGTAAAATTGATTTCACCACTCTCTTATATATATTAAAAGAGGATTTTTAGATATTTTTCCATATTTTTAAAGCATCTCGAACTAGGCTTTCCCTAAAACCACTTTTTATATTCGAACCGAAAATCAGACCGGTCCGGTTCAGACCCAAAACTTCTAAGCCCAAAATTGGGGTGTTACAACTCTCCCCCTCTTAGGAAATTTCTTCCTCGAAATTTCAACCTGCGAAAAGAGCACGATACCAAACTTCCCAAAGCGACACACAAGGTAACACATGAGACTTAACCACCACTGAAACATCCCCAACCCAAAACACCACAAAAAACAACTCCTCCTCAAAACAAACTTACACTATAACCAAACCCAACACCACTTCTTACTGTTCAAGATTCCAGAACACTCAGATGTTAACCTCAGCTTAACCTTTCACACTTTCGAACTGCGCACAGCCTCAGCAACCCGAAGAACCTTCAAATCTTTACAACATACTCCACCTTATCTCATAACTCCCAAACCTCACACACACGGTGACACCGACCCATCCAGTTTCAGCCACCACTTGACCCTCAACCTTTACTGCTTCCAAAACCCCTTGCAAAACTACTCAGCTTCTTTCAAAGATTACCACAACAAGAAAAAATTTCTTAAGCATCAACTGCTCACCCAAACTTCTCAACGTACTGATGACATTCCTTCACATCCGCCACTATCACTACCATAACGACTCACCAAAACTACTCACACAACATTCGAACTCCACGTCACAAAACTCCAACCTTAACTCTGCCAGTTGTTCCACGTACCCCTAGCTGACTTTAGAAAAGATTTACTTATACACGACTAGCAAACCACTTCTCACAAGAACCCGGCCAACCAACAATGGCCCTTGAACTTACATTGCCTTTCTACTTCAAGCTTTGACCATAACACTAACCCTACCTGGATACCACCCATTCTATACAAACATTTTAAGATTACGAAACCTCTATTCATTCCAGGCCAAACCTTTTCTACAACCCTCAACACAACCTCTTCTCAACTCCTCGAAGGTTGCCACGAACCACCACCTATATAAACATCCCTCCTATTGCAACATCCATGCCGAGACACCACGGCACTCTGGAAACACATCCACTAACCTACAACATCACTTAACACAAAGAAACTACCACATCTATTAGCTAATCACAACCACTTTGACCGATTCTAACTTCAACCGGTTACCTCCTCACCACCACACCGCTAAACTCTTTAAGCACCAAAACACTTTCCTTCTGCCAACATGCTATATCGCACTCACTATTACTGACAACTCGCTTACTACCTTCCACTACTTCTAACATTCTCTTAGCCCCAAAACAACTCTTAAAACCCACCATCCAACCTAATCCTACCACAACACTAACAGACCCAACTAGCTATTAGCAAGTGTGAACGTTCGTATGCATGGTCATCAATATGCCCTATCAATGCCTGTGTACATGTATGCAAAACCTCTAATGTCATGTCGCATGTATGCATGTACCAACATATATATATAATATAGTATATAACAATGGTTTTAATTGTGCATGTATGTCGGTTCACACCCACCAATAACATCCTCAGGATCCGCCTAAGAACAACCTCCTACCTCACTTCTAACTTGTCCAGCTCTACCATTCTAACAATCCGCTAACCACAAAATACTCCACTAATGCCCTCTTCACACTAAAGTTGTTTTCAAAACAACACCGGCTACTACCCCAAACTTTCTAGCTATAAAACCATACCCACTACGCAAGGGAAACCAAACTGAAACCAAACAAAGATAACTAGGGCAAAGATTACTTAACAAGGTTACCTGTAATCACCTCACTGCCCCGGAGCTCCAACAGACAAACTCTCTTCCTCGCAGAACCATCATTCTCTGGCCGCACCGCCGCAGCATCAACCAACACTTTAAGGTCATCACCGTCTCCCTACGGTAACGAACCCTGACTACCCCGAGCCAAATCCAAACAATTTCGTCTCAAATGTCCAACAGACCCACAATTCCAACAAGATTCATCCCCCAAGCTCCTCACACCTTTCTGCCTTTCTTGCCACCTCCGAACTCTGTCTCGGTCGCGCCCATGACCCTTCTGAGACCCTCTTGCACCCACTGAAGCCGATCTCACCACCTGAGGACAATTTCGCTTCACATGCTCCTTAGAACCACAGTTCCAACAAACTCCCATGCCCCAACAACCTCCAACATGACACCTTCCACAACGGTCACACATCGGCAACCGAGCTACCACTCCTTGATCATGTCGCACTTGACTCACATCTGCACTACCACCTAGACTTCAACTCAAGCAAACCCTTCTGTCACGTAACCTCTTACGCTGACCACTCTCGTGGTCAGTACCCACAACTCTTTTGCTTAAACCTTTCCCACCATCATAACTTGCAGCCACGCCCCCACGTCGCTTAACCCCTGAGAACTTCTCTCCAAGGTATCTTCCATTAAAGGCAGACACAAAGAACTCCCAATCTATATCATGGATATGCGTTGCCACTGCCACAGATGTCCACCAGGCACAAGCGTCTTCCAACATCAACAAGACAACACTTCCCAGCTTACAGGCATAGTCACACCCTTCCTTATCCAAAATCAGAATTATACTGGCTAACCAGGCCTCGAACGCCTCAGGTGTCGAACCATGATACTCCACAGCTCCCAAATCATATAAATGATGTTTTGACAAACTCGCGTGTCCTTCAGTTAGCACGTCCACAGGCCTCACTCTCACCACGGCCTGAGATGTTCCCGACACCTCTTGAACCATAGGTGATGAACCCTTCATCACAGAACCAACTTCCTCCTCGTGCCTTACTTCCTCAACTCCAGGCACTGTAGACTGAAACAAAACACCTCCACCAAAAGGTGAATTCCACGCCTTAACAACCTGCTCTAAAGCAGCAACCATCTCACCCAACTGCCATTCTCTCATCGATTCCATCGCGCTATTAAAAACAAGCAATGATAACAAAACCAACAAAACGATCAGGCCAGCTTCAAGCAAGGATTCAAGACTCCAACTCCAACATAACACAATAGCTATAATAATAAGGCAATGGGTATCCCGAATTCTCCCCTTTTATACGACATATCAATCAACAAACATGGATATCACAACAACGAGCATATCAACAGCAAACCTCAATCATGCTCTCATCAATCAACATTCACCCGCAATAGCATAATACCAACATAACATACCCATCACATTTCCATTATTCAGGAAAATCAACTCACAACACCAGCATATCACCATCACATGTTAACAAAAGCTCACAAAAGATTCATAACCAGAAAGCATGATAAAAACATCAACAATTCACTCAGAAACGTATTTTTCAACAGACTTTCAATCACGCATCAGAACAAACATCAAACACTTACTATAACAACTTACCACAAACTTACCATCGCCCCCAAACATTCGCAACTTAGCTCTGATACCACCAAATGTAACCCCCTTAGCCCGGCCTAGACGGTTGACCCGAACTACGAAGATTACACGGGGAAAACCAAAGTCAACCTTGATTAACGACCTATTTTTTCTTTTTAAAACTTGTCTAGATGCTCATTAACCCTAAGCGTAATCTTAAGAAACATTTATATGAACATCACAACAATCGGATAACGATAAGGACCCAATTGCACGAATCACAAATATTAGGGACCAAATTGTAAATTCTAGAAATTAGAAGTTCTTAACTGACTTTTAAGTTACCAATAACGAATTAATCATATTACGAGCCTCACAGCCAAATTTCAGCTTAAAAAGACATTTCCAGCTCAAACAATTGCAAATACAACCTTCAGGACTAAAACGTAAAGCCCGCAAACCTTAAAACCATTCAAATCAGTGCCCAACGATCACCTGTTTCGAAACGGGGTTGACCGTTCCGAAACACGGGTTCGTTTCGAGGCTTGTTTCGAAACAGGGCCTTCCAGTGGCCAAACCGTTTCGATACGGTCACCAGCCGTTTCGAAACACCAAGTCCATTACAGGCCCTCGTTTCGAAACGCCAATGCCCGTTCCGATACGGTCTACCCAGAAGCTGCAGATTTTGCTGGTTTTTCACTTCAACACACCACCAAACATACTTGGAATCATTCCAAAACATTTCCACAACATGACAAACATTATAACTATCAATGGTACACCAAAGACTAGTTATATTCAAGGATTTAGCAACCCAACTCATTCTTCACATCCAACACTTGATCATGCATTTAAAACAATAAGCATAGCATAACAACTTATAAAGAAGAAGATTCAAACCACAAACTGAACATGGTCATCATACACAATCTCATTACTCATCAACATTAAAGACTCTCCCCCCATTGCCTTTATTATCTATAGCTATAAACCAAGACATACTTCTCAAGTGGAGCTCTTCTTGAATCCCTTGCTTCTTGCTGTCCAGACTTCAATTATCTGCATTGATGGACACAAAGGAGCGTAAGCACATAATGCTTAGTGAGGAATGCTCAAAACCAAAACACCATCAATGCAGCGAATCATAAAACCTTCTTTAAAAGTAAATACAATTCAATAAACCAAAGCATTGTTTGAAAACCTCTTTTGTAACAACATGCTTTAAATCATGCATTGCTCAACATGTAAACCAATACCTTAACTCTGAAAGGCTAAACAACTCACCCCAAACCACATTCTTGCAAATACTATTATTCAAACCTTTCCATGCATGAACACCACATGCAAAGTAAATCTCAAATTCCATGGAAAACACTTCCACTACACAACATACTTTCCTCATGCTTGATGATCATTTCAAAGCAAAATACCTTTGAAAACCATTTGTTCCTTCAAACTATCTCATGCATTCAACAAATGCAAAACACATGAACTACAAAAGCAACATTTCGTATTACATGCCTTTTTAAAACAAGCCTTCACAAGACTTCAATGCACTTATGAAATTCTATGCACATATGCACCATTCCCAATAGAGGATACTTTTGTTCATACTTAACAAATATCACATGCACTCTTGCATCATTTTCAAGCATCTCTCGCTTCATCACATTCAAATACATTATATTGGCTTTCAAGCGATAAATCACAAACCATCACAACACAAGACACAATCGGATACGCGGATTACAAGCGTTGTCCCAAATGCTTCATACACACTACCGAACAACACAAGGTGGAGTTTATCGGTACAATCACAACCCCTCAACACCCGTGATAGAGTTTAACGGTACAATCACAACCCCTCAACATCACTCATCGGTAGTTGTATACCTCACTAACGAGAGTACGGGACACATAACACAAGATCCACAAACGGACTTTTAACCACCGTTGTGACCTTAACAAGATCCACACACGGACTTTTAACCACCGTTGTGACCTTAACAAGATCCTCACACGGACTTTTAACCACCGTTGAGATCTTACCAAAATCCTCACACGGACTTTTAACCACCGTTGTGAGCTTACCAAGATCCACACACGGACTTTCAACCACCGTTGTGATCTTACCTCTCTCGTTAGGATACTTGGATGGAGTTTACGGTAAAATCACTACCTCTCAACATCCAAGGCGACTTTATTCACGGTGCACCCAATCCTATAGTCGGCTAACTATATCCGATTAAAGTAACCAAAAACCACTTACATCACTTGCCAATATAACCATTTTACCACATTATTCCACTGTTTTTACAAGCTTAACCACAATGCCATATCCACAAGCATCACATGCTTAAAATCATATGCATTCAACACATGCAAGCCAAAGACCACTTACTTAGTGCGTCTACAACATAATGGCATTAATAAACCAGCATTAAACCATGTCTAAACATGCTTAAAATCAGTAATTAAAACACAACCACCCCAAGTGCATTTCAAACCAAATCATAGCACAAACCAAGAGAGAAATTCCATTTACTTACTCTTGAGCTTAGCTAAGTTGTTTAGACTTAAACTAAGCTCCCAAAACCTTGTCCAAAATGTTTCAAAGCTGGAAAACTCTTTTCCACTCACCGATACACAAAACTATGCTAGCCGAAAAGCCTTCCAAGCATCCGAAACCTCCAACGCCACCTCTATTGCTTCTAGATCATTCTCCCCTGTTTTAAACATATAACAACAGAGGATTAATGCATCACCATGCATTAAAATCACCAGCAACAAACCTAAACTCGCTGCTCTACATAAATCTAACATTTCGGCTACCAAACACAACCGAAATCACCTCCAAACTCTTCCAAAACATAACCCATCAAAGATCCATCACTTCTAACCATTTCTAAACATCAATTAACATCCAAAATGAACCCAAACTCGTCCTTATACCACCAGCATTAACAGAACACCAAAATCACCCCAAAAACCACCATTTTCATAAGTAAAAACTTAGGAAACATAACCTATTCAGGATTGCATTGATCAAACCTCAATTACACATCATTAAACATCCAAATTACATTTAAAATCCATCTCAAAATAGAGCCCAAACAATCACCACGAATTTCTTCAAGATTTCTTCCAAATCTTGAGTTTTAAGCCAAAATCAAGTTCATAACATTAAATCCATTTATAAAACTTAATTTAAGGATTGAGAACTTGGGAATTTCAGTAAAGAACTGAGTATTTAGAGGAGAAGAACAACCTTACCTCTAAATGTAGATTTCTCCTTGATTAGAGACAATTTTCTTGAAAATCCAATAAGCAAAACAATAGAATTTGATGTAGGAAGGATTAGGAATCAATTGATGATTGAAACCTCATCATTTGGTGTGAAAATCAATAGAAATGTTGCTGTAGAAATGTGTTTGGCTGAGGGAATTTTGAGAGAAAATGAGATGAGAAAGTTTTTAAGAAAGTTAGTTATGAAAATCTAAAATATGGTTTTCCACCTTTCCTTTAATTAATTAAACATTAATTAAATCATTAAAATCTAAGAAAAATATGGAGAAATCATTCTTGGGTAAATTAGCTCCTTAAAGATTCAAAGTTTCAATCCTTACAAAACAGTCACCACTGAACTTTTCAAAAATCGCATTTTAGTCACTATTTCAAAATGTCGCACTTCCAAACCTTATTTTGTAAAATTGATTTCACCACTCTCTTATATATATTAAAAGAGGATTTTTAGATATTTTTCCATATTTTTAAAGCATCCCGAACTAGGTTTTCCCTAAAACCACCTTTTATATTCGAACCAAAAATCAGACCGGTCCGGTTCAGACCCAAAACTTCTAAGCCCAAAATTGGGGTGTTACATTCTTGGTTCTCTAAGAAACAGAGTGTTGTCTCTGGATCTACCTCAAAAGCAGAATACAGAAGTCTATTTAATTTTGTCTCTGAGCTGATATGGTTTGAGCAACTATTGACTGAAATTTGGGTGCATATTGTTGGAAAGCCAACAGTTTGATGTGACAACATCTCTACTATCTCCATGGAAGCTAATCTCACACATCATGCTCGCATCAAACATGTTGATATTGATATACATTTTGTTCGAGAGAGAGTTCTAGCTGAACTATTATTGGTAAATTATGTACCATCACTAGACCAGTATGCAGACATTCTTACCAAACCAATTCCACTTGTTTCATTTGCTCAAATGCGGCCACGTCTTGGTGTCGTCTCTTTAGAAGAAATTAAGGAAGAAGAGAAAACCATGTGATTGTAAGGATAAAGATATGATACTGTGTGACAGCTAGGCCTTGCCAGCTGGGCAGTTAGTTTCCTTCTACTTGAGTTAGTTTGGGTTAGTTTTATCTAAACTAATTTGTAATCGTCTTGGGTTAATAACTTGTGTATTGGGCTTGAGTTATAAAAGCTAGTCTTGTATTGAAATTAGTCAAGACTATTTTTTTTAATTCATTTTCAATTGAATATCAAAATATTCTTTTCTCTCTTATATCTTTATGTAGAATTAGGGATTCGTTTCCTTTCGTTTTCATCATCTTCTTCAATAAGATTCACCTGTTCTATAATCCCTTTCATTGATACCTAGTTTGTAGTACTGCTATATAGTACTCATGTGGGTACCAATACCCACACTTAAAACCCCAATATTAGTCTTCATTGTTTATAGGGTATCGATACACAAGCCCAAAAACTAGAAAACAAGCACAAAAATGACTCTTAATCATGTCAAACCATCACATATAAGTCCCACATGCATCCAAAACATCGTAGTCTCAAAATATCCCATTCATACATGGATTTCATATCATAAAACACTTATTTATCAACCAATCAACATAAACATTGTCGCTTTTATTGTTCATGCATATTAGCAACCCACGAACACGAGCAAAAATCTTCTAACCCTTTTCGGTGCTCATTTCAATGCTCTTACACTAAAAATAGATTTTAAGTTATAATCCTAAATTCTAAATCCTAAACCCTAAACCATAAGCCATAAAAATACATTCTCCCCCTAATTCCCTAAACCATGATATTAAATATAAACCTGAATCCTAAATCCTAAACCCTAAACCTATTTTTAAGGGTTAACTACTAGGATGGTCACTTATGTTTACCCACAGTACAGAGTTGGTCACCGATTTTAAAAAACGACCAGTAAGGTCACTTACGTTTTGGATTTGTAAACTTTTGGTCACTAAAACGTTTGTTGGCGTTAAACTTTAGCAGAAGGCTGATATGTCATAATAAAAAGAAGGATAAAATACCTAGATAGTCCCTAAAATATTACTTCACTTCTATTTTGACCACCAAAATAAAAACAATTTGTATAATTGCACATTTAATCCTTCATATTTATAAATTTTTTATTTCTTCTTCTCTCCACCCTGAAGACTGTTCAAAGTGCATCATGAAGAGAATAAAACTTGTACGGCAAATGAATGCAGCGACAGTTTGTTTGAGAGCAGTCCAGGGACTGAGAACTTCTTTCGCAAACTCTTTAGGGACCGAGATCGTTCAATCGAAGATTCGGAGCTGTTCAATTCAAAGAAGCATAAAGAGGTTTGTTCACTCTTTTTTGTTGACACGTTGTCTTCATTCTTTGAGGTCTGTTCATTTTTAGTCCTTTGGTTTCCAATATATACACCCATGATACATCAACTTTCATTGTTATATTCTTACCATTTGTCCAAAATTCCTGAACTGCACATTCCCATCTGACTGGTTTAAACAATCCTCTCATCATATCATATGGATGGCCATTGTTTTAAATTGATAACAATAGACATTACAAAAGATGAATATTAGATTGTTTGTTTTATGTTGGGTCTGAAATTGGAAAAATAAAGCTTTTCTGTTCTACCATTTACCCTCTTGTTCAAAATCACTGCTGGAAATTGTGAAGGAATTAATGCTATTAATCATTATGAATCTTACCATATGCTTATACGTGAATGGTGCTTCCTAATGTGATATTAGTCTTTGTAGTTTTTCAACAGTTTTCCACTCATAATCCCTTGTGTTACAAGTCTTCATTCAACCTATTCTAATGTTTTTAAGGGCCTCTAAATCTTTCAAGTGGATGAAATTGGAGATCCTTTAGGTTAATAATCACTCCAGAGAATTCATACTTCAGAAACTCATTTTCTTGCATCTAGATATAAATGGCATTAACTTATCATGCTTTTGTTGTTTGATGAGACATCAAAAGCTGGAAGGTATCTAAAATTTATTTCTTCACATAGCTTTTTAAATGGTTATTTCCTGTTGTTTAGCTTATTTTCCATTCCAGTGGTATGTAAATTTGTAATCTAGTAATGTTATCCAATAAACTAAACCTTTTTTAATGAGGTAATGGATTAAATGTGTAATTATACAAATTGTTTTTATTTCGATGGTCAAAATAAAGCTGAAGTTATAGTTTAGGGATTATCTAGGTTATTTATCATTTTTTTATTATGACATATCAGCCTTCCGCTAAAGTTTAAAGGCAACAAACGTCTTAGTGACCAAAAGTTTACAGATCGAAAACGTAAGTGACCTTATTGGTCGTTTTTGAAAATCAGTGACCAACTCTGTACTACAAGGAAACATACGTGACCATCCCTATAGTTAACCCTTTTTTTAATATGAGACACAAAAAAGAACAAATGATTTCTATTCCAAGAACACCCAAAACATGAATCGTACTAATTTCATGAAAAAAATACACCTCAAGAGTGCACTAACCTCTATTACACAAGAAACAAACTTTCAGGCTACTCCTCTACAGTCTTAGCTTTGTCTTTACCTTTAGAGGACTCTCCTACCTCTTTAGCTACCAAAACTCATGAGAAATACAATGAAAATCATTAAAATGAAGTGGAAAGAATACATGTACGAATTTAAAAATTAAGAACGGCTTATGAAACTTGTTCAAATCCTTCCTCAACTCAAATACTCTCTTGGGACCACTTGTGTAGCCATTTTTTTCTCCAAATGGTTAAATTACATAATTGGTCCGCCAAACTCCTTAACTTATTCAAAATCCTTTTTTTAAACTTGATCTAGTCCCAACTTCTTTAGAATCTCAATCTCAGTCCATTACTAAACAATAAATCACAAAATATAAAGATAATTAATTTGAAATACAGTGGCTCTGGTTGAATTCTGCTTTATCTTCTGGATAATCTCATATTTATCTCATGCATTTACCCTTAAGATAATTTCGAATTTTGACTTTAAAATAATGTAGATCTGCCTTCTAGAAACTGATGTACCGCCGAATTATGTTGCATCAGACACGGACCGTGTCGTGCCCACGACTCCTGCCATGACATCCAACAAAAATTCAAATTCTGCCTTTAATTATTGGTTCTGGACTAATTAATCCAATGAAGTTCATAAACAAGCCAAAAAAAGAAATGAATCAGTAATATACAAGTGAAAATGAGAAATAAATAACACTAAAAAATACAATATTTTACGCTTATCACGAAATCAAAAAACAGTCTTGCGAACAAAACATCCTTATAAATTTGCTAATCACATTGCTTAGATATTTTATTAGGATTTGGAGCTCAAAGATCAAAAAAGGAATTTGGGGATTTTTGTTTATTAGGGTTTTAGGAAATCAGATAAAATGAAAAGTGGATTCAATGTACTTTGTTTACGTTCCTACTTTATATACAAAAACAAAGAGAAAAAAAAAGAATATGTAACATCCTGGTTTAGGGTCTAGAAGATCCGGTGAAGTTTCGAGGTCTGAAAGACCGGTGTTGGGAGTTGTGAGTGAGTTTAGGGAAAATGGTTCTCGGAGGTTGCGAAAAATATGAAATAAATCTCTAAAATCCTTAATAAATATGTTTAAGGTTTTGGTAAAAGGAATTTTTGAAAAATATTTTCCGAGCCGTGACATTTTGGTTTAGTGACCAAATTGTAATGTTTGTAAAATCTGTTTTTAGTGACCATTTTGTAAAAGAGTCAAAACATTTAATCTTTAGGGAGCTATATTGGTTGGGCCAATAAGGTTATTATCCCCTTTATTTTGACTTCAAATATTTTAAAATAGATTTTAAAGTTAAATTAAAATAATGTTTTATCTATTATCTCATTTTACATCAAAATCCATTTTCAACCTTTCTCATCTCCTCTCTTCAGCCAAACATCTTTTAGCTTGATTTTCACAAGGTAAAAGTGTTTTCTTACTTATCTAATATTGCCAAATGATTTTCCTACTTCGATTTCCTAAAACCCAAGCCTATTCCATTATTTTTCTCAAGGAATTTTGCCAAATAAGGAGAAATAGCTAGCATTGGGGGTGAGCAACAAGATTCTCCTCTGATGTAAGGTTCTTTAATGAAATTCCCATGATTTTATTCTTTTGAATGCTAAGGTTTTGTTTCCTTGTCTTAATCTTATTTAAAATCTGGCTAAAATTGATGAAAATGAGCTTTTGGTAAGATTTTCGAGTAGGATTTGTTATTGTTGGGTTTGTTGAGGTTATTACCTTTGTTTTGATGTGGTTTTTGAGTTAGGATGTTGGGTGATTGATAGGAATCCCGAAATTGGGTTGGGTGTTGAATTTTGAAGTGGAAAAAAGTGAGTTTTTGGGTGGATTTTGAGGTGAATCGATAGCTGGTGTTAATATGATGTTGGGTTGATGTTTTTATATGTTTATCTGTGTTTTTATGTTATCTAATGCTGGGTTTTGTTGGAGGTTGTCCAAATTGAGTTTTTTTTATTTTTACGGCTTGTATCAGATATGTTCGATATGTGTTTTGATTGAGTATTTGAATCTCTGCTTTCAAGCAAGTTAGAGTGTTGAAAATATCTCTAAATCCTCTGTTTTGGGTTGGTTAGAGGCAGGGATTGAAGATCCAGAATTGTTGAACTCAATTGTGGGCGAACCGGAAGGCTAGAAAGGGGTTACGGCTTGATTTTGGTAATCGCTGGTGAGTGGAATTGATTTTAATGTTTTATCAAGGTTGAAGAAGTGTTTTAAGGGTTTGGGTTGAGCCGTTAGGCCAATCCAAGCTCAAGGGTAAGATTTGTGTTGTTTCGGCTTTTTCGCCATTTTACATTTGATCTTGTTTGATCATGAGCATACTTTTCTAAATGATGTTTACTCTGTTGTTATGCATTAAATGCAAGATGTTATTGTCCCATGTTAATGCCATGTGTTTATTAAAATGTTGGTTGAGTTCATGCTAACCTTGAGCTTGTGGTTATGGCTTTTGGGATGTGTTTGGGGAGGTGTTTATCCCCGGTGAAAATCAGTGGTTTGTGATGTTGCGATGAGTATATTGACACATGGGTTATATCGGATAGATTGATCGATCAATAGTATGTGAAGTGCACTATAATTATAAAATTCGCGCGTGAGAAATTCTTCGGTTTCACAATAGGGGTTGTGCTATTGTGATGCGAGTGGTAGGGGTTGTGCTACCACCAACGGGCAATGCGGGTAGTGGAATCCCAGCCGAAGTGTGTTTGTGGTGAGGGTTGTTTCACCATGTGACTTGATGGGGGTTGTGCCATCAAGGTGTCCGCTTATCCGAGCAACGTGTCAATGATGCCAGTATACTCATTCGTTGTGGTTTCATATGAGCTTGGTAAACTCATATGGTTATGTATTTGTGCTTGAAGCATGTGAAATATTTATGGAGCTGGTAGGCTTGGTTTCAATATATGGTTCATATATGGTTGATGCATGTTCAGTGCCTATGGCATGTGTTGTTGCATTTGCTTAAACTTGTTTCAAGTTGGCATGTTGAAAAGGAAATGGATTTGGGAGTGGTTTGCGAAAGTGTTTTCATGAAATGGTTTTGGTTTCCTAAATGAAGATTGTTTTCAAAACTGCATTGTTGTAGTTTGGTTTTGAGCTCCGCTCACTAAGCTTTATAGCTTACGCTCTCTTTTCCAACAATGTAGATCCGTAGATCATTTGGGAATCGACAGTGCAAGGGGGTGATCCAAGTGTCCGCTCTAGCTCAATTATGACCTTGCTTAGATAATAGTGTTTGTGGCAATGAGGGTGAACCTTGTTTTCGTTTTAGGAGTGTTTGTAAACTCCTTGTGTTGAGATCATGTTGTTGGATACCTTTTTGGCTTGTTCTTACCTTAAGTTTTGTGGTTATGGTTTTGAACCTTTTTTTACCTTTTTGTGGGATCTTGAAGCTTTTCTTTTAATCGTATGTTGAGCATGTTTTAGTTCCTCTTGTTCGTGATCATTTATGATGGTTGGTTGTGCTGAATGTATGTTGTTCTTGTTGTTTCCTTGATGGATGTGAGGATTGGAACCAAGGAAAACAACATTGGAGATGCTTGTGCTGCAGTTTTGCTGTTACTGCAGCAGGGCGTTTCGAAACAGGCACGAACGTTTCGGAACGACCCTTAATAAAGCCTTGGCGTTCCGGAACACGTATCGAAATGGGATAAGCAGGGCCGAAACGGGTCTAAGCCGTTTCGGAACGTTTTGCCACTGTGAAGCTCTGTTCTGATACGGGCCTCTAGTGTTCCGAAACGGGGGCCGTTGGTGGTTAGTTAAAGGCATCTTTAAAGTTATTTTTCTTGCATTTTGGTCCTAGTTTGGTGTTGTTTTCAATCGTAGATGTTTTTGTGCATGTTTTATGTTGCATTTCATCATAGAAGCATGAAATGGGTCTAATTAAACAATGATCACCTTAATTGCATCTTAGGTCCTTATATCATGTTAGTTTTGCATTTTGGTCCCCGGTTGTTCTTTTGTTCGAATCATTGCTCATTTTGTTGTTCTTTCTTTCGCTGCGTGATCTTAAACATAAGGTTAACTTGAGCATCTAGAAAAGATATTAATCAATGCGGTTAGGGTTGCTAGTTGGAGGGAAATCTTCAGATTTTTCTTTGATTGGTCCCGTTTAGTCCACTCGATACGGTCTGGTGGCTAGGCCGGGTCGAGGGGGTTACATCTGTTGGTATCAGAGCATAGGTTTTCTTTGGAAAGGCTTGCGTTGGTTGTTGTGCAACCAGAAAGGTAAGTGAGGTAAGTGTGTTGTGATGGAGTATGCTTGTTTGTTGAGGTTGCTTGCTGTGTAAGGTACCCATTGCCACATACTATTATCGGGAAAACATATATATGATACTTGAGCACCTTGGACCCTTGACGTTGCTGACCCGAATCATTTCCTTTTGTCTTATATGTTGTTGTTGTAGCATTGCATTTGTTGTTATGGCTAGACCTAAAAGAGGTCAAGCGGGTGGTGAGCCGCGTGAGGATCCGGTTGAGGGTGCGGGGCATCCGCAAGAGGGAGAGTTACCTCCTCCTTCAGGTGGTGAGGCTAATGTGCGGGGTGAGGAACCTAGTGGTGGCCAGGGACAAGCCGGAGCTGATATGAGCCCGTTGATTCAGGCTATTGTTGGGGCTTTTCAGTCTGCTTTGGCTCGGTTGCAGGCGGCTACACCACAGCATGGTCAGAGGGAAGGATTACCCCTCGAGAGGCTCCGTAGTCTGGGTGTAGTAGAGTATCGTAGGTTATCGCCCGAGGGAGCTGAGGCATGGTTAGCTAGTACTACCAGAATTCTGGGTCAGATGAAGTGCAGTGATGCACGTAAGCTTTGTTGTGTTGAATCTCTGATTCAGGGTGACGCGTATGTCTGGTGGACTACGATCACCGCGAGTATGGCTACTGTTGATATCACTTGGGATTTCTTCCGTTCCGCCTTCCGGAAAAAGTATTTGGGGATGAGGTATCAAGATGAGAAGAAATGTGAGTTCATGGCTTTGGTTCAGAAGAGCATGACCGTTTCGGAGTACGAGGTTCAGTTTGTTAGATTGAGTCAGTATGCTGCTGAGCTAGTTCCTATTGAGAAGGAACGCTGTGAGAGGTTTCGGTATGGTTTGACCGAGGGAGTGAAGACCTATATGTTGGCTACTGATTATACAGATTTTGATGTGCTAGTAGCTCGAGCCAAAGATATAGAGCATAGTCTTGTTTTATCTTCTAGAAGAGGCGGGTCTAGTTCAGGGAAACGACCTACAGAGTGGAATCGCGATCGTTCCAAGGGGCACAAGGATAAGAGGCGTCATTTTGATCATAGACGTAGGGGTGGTAACCCCAGACGTGGCCACCAAGGCCAAGGCTTTGCTCAGCGTGCACCCGAATGCACCAAGTGTGAAGAATAAGTATTCGTTGCCGAGAATAGATTATTTGTTTGATCAATTGCGGGATGCATCAGTGTTTTTGAAGATAGACTTGAGATCAGGGTACTATCAGTTGAAAGTGAAGGAGCAAGACATACCGAAGACAGCTTTTCGTACACGTTACGGCCATTATGAGTTTCTGGTAATGTCGTTTGGGTTGACTAATGCACCAGCCGCGTTTATGGACATGATGAACCGTGTGTTCCATGAGTTCCTAGATCAGTTTGTTGTAGTGTTTATTGACGAAATTTCTTAAGAGGGGGAGAGTTGTAACACCCCAAATTTGGGCCTAGATGTTTAGAGTCCGAATTGGACCAGTCAGCAAACGGTTCGAATCTTAAATGGGGTTTTAGGGAAAACCTAGTTCGGGATGTTTTAAAAATATAGAAAAATATCTAAAAATCCTCATTTAATATATGAAAGGTTATGGTGAAATCAATTTTACAAAATTGGGTTTGGAAATACTACATTTCGGTGTAGTGACCAAATTGCAGTTTTTGCAAAAGTTGAATAGTGACTGTTTTGTAAAGGATTGAAACTTTGAATCTTTAAGGAGCTAATTTTACCAAAATGTTTTCATCAGATTTTCCCTTAATTTGGGTGATTTAATTAATGTTTTAATTAAAGGAAATGAAGGTCAATTAATTTAGAAACTACCTTTGACTATTCATAACTACTTTTCACAAATTTTCCCTCACTTCATTTTCTCTCAAATTCCGTTCAACCAATCACTTTCTCTCCAGCAAATATACTTTGATTTTTCACTTCATTTGATGAGATTTCAATCTTCCTTTGATTCTTAATCAATTCCTCATCAAATCCTCTTGATTTCTACATTGAGTTTTCAAGAAACCTTGACCAAATCAAGGAGAAATCATCCATTAGCGGTAAGCTTCGTCCTTCTCCTCTAATGATCAGTTCTTTACTGAAATTCCTAAGTTATCAATCATTGTTAATGATTTTTAAGTGGTTTTAATATTAGAAACAAGAAATTGTCTTAAAACTCAAGATTTTGCAAGAGATCTTGAAGATTTTCGTGGTGAATTATTGGGATCTGTTTTGAGGTGGTTTTCTAATGTATTTTGGATGTTAATTGATGTTACAAATGAGGTTTTATCAATCAAATCCCGAATAGGATTGTTTTCCTAAGTTTTGCTTGCTAGAAATATGGTTTTTGGGGTGATTTTGGTGTTCTGTCATTGCTGGAGGTATAAGGACGTGTTTGTGGTGGTTTTTGATGTTAATTGATGTTTAGAAATGATTAGATGTGATAGATCTTGGCTGGGTTTCATTTTGGGAGAGTTTGGAGGTGATTTCGGTTGTGTTTGGTAGCCGAAATGTGGATTTTGAGTAGAGTAGCGAGATTAGGTGTGTGGCTGATGATTTCAATGCATGATGATGCATTAATCCTCTGCTCTTATGTGTTTAAAACATGGGAGATATCTTCAGACGCTTTTGGTGTTGATCCGGAAGCCTAGATAGTGTTTCGGCAAGCACGCGAAACGTAATTGGTGAGTGCGTATGGTTTTAGAAGTCTTTGAGGGACAAAGACTCAAGGTTTGGGGATTTAGGAAAGGCTTGAAACACCTTCCTAAGTCCGGAAGTAAGTATTGGCTAGATTGCTCTCATAGATGTGGTGATTGCCCCTAAAATGCTTTTACATGCTCATGGTTTGAGATTGATAAATTCCAACTGTTTTTATGCATGTTTTATAGCATGAGATGATGCTTGAAATGATTTCATGAGGTAACATGTTGCATGGTTGAGATTTGAGCTTTTGTTTACAGCATGGCAATGTTATGGTTTTGAAATGAGAGGAGAATGTTTTGAGAATTGTTGCATGAAAAATAGTAGGTGAGATGATGATTTGACATAATATATTGGCATAGATGTTGAGATACTTACCGGATATAATTGATCGATCAATAGGATGAAAGTGCACAATAAACTAAAAATTCGTACTTGCTCTTTGGTTAAGCCAAAGGGAGAGAACCGATGATGGGCATTCCGTCGGGTAGGACTTGGTGAAATACCCAAGCTTTGTGGCGATGAGAGATTCCGCCATGTGAGTACGGTGATGTGAGATGCCACCGGAAACTATGTTGCTAAACGAGTGAGTACGGTGATGGTAGATGCCACCGGAAGTGTCTAGTGAGATGTCCGCATATCCGAGTAATAATTAGATGTAAAATTCCAATATAAAATATGAAATGGTTTTTGATTCACATGTACCTTAGATGTAATGTTTTATGCTATGAGAAATGCATATGAGATTTGTATATGAAATGCTTTGGTGTTACAAGCATGAGTATGGCTTTGCCATGAGTTTTGCATTGGTTTAAATGCATGAGATAGAGTGAAGGTAGATGTGTTTTCAATGAGAAGTTGCTTTGAATGTTTTTTCAAGCAGGAGATAAAATGAGCATGTTGTTAAAAAGCTTTGGAGAAAGTGTTTTCAAGAAATGCATTATTGAGTTGGTTTTCTTTAGAGCATGCCTCACTAAGCATTTGTGCTTACGCTCTCCTTTACCAATAATGCAGATAATTGAGGTGTTACCGGGCATCAAAGAGAATAAGATCATCCAAGGAAGTACAAGCTCACGTATGGTGAAGTTTTCATACCCTTTAGTTTTGATATAATGGCAATGGGAAACCAAGGTTGTAATTGGGAGATATGTTTGGACTCCCTAAGTTTGAGGCATGTTTATGTTGACATTTTTGGGTTGTAAGTGGCCTTAAATGCTTTGTTTGAGTTTGGATTGCTTATATTGGTTTTGTGATTAGGGAGCATGCCTTTAGACTATGTGAGTTTGTGTTTGATGCCATGCTCGTGTTAGGAAATCCTAAATATGTTCTTTATGTGTAAAATGGTTTGATGGTATGATCCGGGAGTCTTTGAGACATGTTTGAGTGGGTTAAAGGATGAAAAACCAGCTATATCTGCTGTTTCTGGGAAAGGTGTAGCAAAACACCCTCAAGTGTTTCGAAACGGGGGCCTGTAATGGGCCTTGTGTTTCGAAACGATTGGGACTGTTTCGAAACAGTTTGGCTACTGGAGTGCCATGTTTCGGTACTGGTCTCGAAACATACTCGCGTACCGAAACGGTCAACACCATTTCGATACATGCGTTTCGGTACGGTGGGTAGGTGTTCCGATACGGGTGACCGTTGGACACAGATTTGAATTGCTTTGAGTTTCCTTGCTTTACATTTTAGTCCTAAATGTTGTGGATGCAATTGCTTGAGCTTGGAAAGTCTATTTAAGCCAAAATTTGGCAGAGAAGCATGTAATACGATTAATTTCATATTAATAATCCTAAAATCAGTGAAGTCCCTCTAATTTACAAAAATTACATTTTGGTCCCTAATCTTGATTAAAGTGCAATTGAGTCCCTAAATGATGTTCGGTCGCTTTGCCTTTCTCATTCATGTTTCGTGAGTACTCACTTAGGTTTAATATGTATTTAGACAAGATTAAAATGAAAAACAGGGTCGTTAATCAAGGTTGACTTTCAGGTTGACTTTGGTTTTCCCGGTGTAATCTTCGTAGTTCAGGTCAAGCGTCTAGGCCGGGCTAAGGGGGTTACATTTGTTGGTATCAGAAAAAGTTTATCGAGTAATTAGGGTTTGGTATGTGGTTGTTGTATGTGTTTATGCATGATGGTGTCTTTTCAGTGAAAGGTTAATGTATGAACAGTGATGTGTGGTCTATTTGAGATGATTTTGTGATGCTATGCTATGTTTGGAGTGTGGTTGGGGATCCCATTGCCATATCAAAACTAATGAGAAGAATTGTTTTCGAAAATGAGCTTGAGTACTTGGATTACTTACCTTATTATGCCTAATTGTGTTTATTGCATTTTTGTCAGTGCATTGTTTTTATTATGGGGCCACGTAGAGAGTTGAGAATCA
Source organism: Hibiscus trionum (assembly GCA_030270665.1). Taxonomy (NCBI): domain Eukaryota; kingdom Viridiplantae; phylum Streptophyta; class Magnoliopsida; order Malvales; family Malvaceae; genus Hibiscus; species Hibiscus trionum. The sequence continues at coordinate 301,285 of BSYR01000008.1, forward strand.
ATACTAGATCCATGGCTGATAATGAGTATGTGGAGAATGTTGAGGATTTACCTCCTCTTCCCCCTGGTGGACCACCCGGTGGTGGTGGAGCTGGGGCTGGTAATGCTGGTGCTGGTGCTGGGGTTGCTGGACCCGAGGGTGTGCAGGGGCAACCTGCTCCTTACATGACCATGTTGATACAGGTTATTGCTGGAGCTTTCCAGGCAGCCGTAGCTGGGGCTCATGGAGCTGCGCATCAGGATGATGCTAATGTGAGATTGCCTTTGGAGCGTCTTCGCAGTCTAGGTGGGACTGAGTTCAGAGGCTTATCTCCGGAAGGATCTGAGTGTTGGTTGGAGAGCACCAAGAGGATTCTGGGTCAGATGAACTGCAACAATGTACAGAAGCTGGGTTGTATTGTGTCCCTACTGCATGGTGATGCTTATACGTGGTGGACGACCACTATCTCCGGGATGAAGGATGATGAGGTGACTTGGACGTTCTTCTTGAATGCGTTCAAGCGGAAGTACCTGGGAGTGCGTTATCTTGATGAAAAGAATAGAGAGTTTATGTCTCTCATGCAAGGGAACATGTCTGTAGCTGACTATGAGATTCAGTTTGTTCGCCTTAGCCAGTATACACATGAGCTAATTCCTAGTGAGCGGGAGAGGTGCGAACGATTCCGTTATGGGTTGGTAACGGATGTCAAGACCTATATGCTTGCAGCTGATTACACTGATTTCGATGTCTTGATCACAAGAGCCAAGGACATTGAATCGAATTTTGGTTTGCCAAGTCGAGCTGGTGGCTCTAGCTCGGGAAAGCGAGCTGCGGAACGCGATTTTGGTAGAGATCGCAACAAGAGACAGAAGGATAGGAAGCCACACTATGATGATAGACGTGGGGGTGGTAATCCTGGTAGAGGGATAGGCTCCGGTGAGAGCAGTTGAGCCACATAGAGGTCGTGGGCGCGGTCGTGGTAATTTGCAACGTAGGGATGATGGGGGAAGGAATGTAGCTCATGTTGTGGCTGTTCAACCTGAGGGTGGCGGTCACGCTCGAGTGTATGCCCATCGTGAGGGAAGGAATGATACAGATGTGATTGTAGGTACCTTTACTTTGCAATCCTTGTCATTACTTTCTTTGTTTGATTCTGGATCTACACACTCGTACATATTGCGTGAACATGCTCAAATGCTTGGTTTACCTGTTGAGTCTTTGGATGTGGGTATGTATGTGACTAGTTTTTTTGGTTAGACGGTGGTAACAAGAAAGTTGTATAGGAGATGTCCCTTGAAGGTGCAAAATCATGTTTTTCTTGTTGATCTCATGGAATTGCCATTCTATGGTTTTGATGTAATCCTTGTCATGGATTGGCTTGTTGAGCATAGGGCTGTTGTGGATTTTGAAAGCAAGCAAGTTTCGTTGAAACTTACGGATGATTATGAGGTGGTGGTGGTAGGAGAAAATGTGAATTTTCTTGCCAATGTGGTGTCTACATTGGAAGCGGGCCGGATGTTGCGGCAAGGTTGCGAGGCTTACCTAGCCTTTGTTATGAATCCTAGATCAAAGGAGGTGCGCGTTCAGGATATAAGAACTGTGCGTGAGTTCTCTTGAGTGTTTCTGGAGGAGTTACCTAGACTGCCGCCTAGTCGGGAAGTGGAGTTTTGGATTGAGCTGTATGAGAACACAACTCCGGTGTCCATTGCTCCCTATCACATGGCACCCAAAGAGTTGAAGGAGTTGAAGACGCAACTTCAGGAGTTGCTAGACCGTGGCTTCATTCGGCCTAGTGTGTCACCTTGGGGTGCATCTGTCTTGTTTGTGAAAAAGAAAGATGGCACGATGAGAATGTGCATCGATTATTGTCAGCTGAACAAGTTGACCGTAAAAAACAAGTATCCTTTGCCAAGGATTGATGATCTTTTCGATCAGTTTCAGGGAGCGGCTGTGTTTTCTAAGATTGACTTGAGGTCAGGGTACTATCAGCTAAAGGTGAAAGATGTGGATGTACCGAAAACAGCCTTTAGAACGAGGTAATGGGCATTATGAGTTCCTTGTAATGCCGTTTGGCTTGACGAATGCTCCTGCTGCATTCATGGACATGATGAATAGGGTGTTCCATGAATACTTGGACAAATTCGTTGTGGTGTTCATCGACGATATCCTCGTGTACTCTCGTACTGAGGAGGAGCATGAAGGTCATCTGAGAATTGTTTTACAAGCACTGTTGGAAAATCAGCTTTATGCTAAGCTGAGCAAGTGTGAGTTTTGGCTAAAGGAAGTTGTTTTCCTTGGTCATGTGGTTTCGGGTGAAGGGATTCGAGTTGATCCCCAGGAGGTTGAGGTAGTGATGAATTGGAAGCCTCCTAAGTCTGTTCATGAAGTTCGTAGTTTCCTTGGGCTGGCGGAATACTACCGAAGGTTCGTGGATGGATTTTCTAAGATTGCTGCCCCTTTGACGAAGTTGTTGCAAAAAGATGTTAAGTATGAGTGGACGGAAGCGAGACATCAAGATTTTGAGAAGCTTAAGGCCGCTTTGACGCAAGCTCCTATCTTGGTTCAACTTGAATCAGGGAAAGAGTTTGTGGTGTATAGCGATGCATCCTATGTTGGTTTGGGGTGTGTGTTAATGCAAGAGGGTAAGGTGGTGGCTTATGCATCACGACAGTTGAAGGTGCATGAGCGCAATTATCCTACGCATGATATTGAGTTGGCTGCGGTGGTTTTTGCTTTGAAGATCTGGAGACATTATCTTTATGGTGAGAAGTGTAATGTATACACGGATCACAAGAGTTTGAAGTATGTGATGTCTCAAAAAGAGTTGAATCTTAGGCAACGGCGATGGGTGGAGTTTCTTAAGGATTACAATATAACGATCGAGTATCAACCGGGAAAAGCCAATGTTGTGGCTGACGCCTTGAGCAGAAAAGTGGCGGTGGAGTTAAGGGTGATGTTTGCTAGCCTGAGCATATCGCGAGATGGAGGTCTTGTGTTTAATTGCAAGTGAAACCATCGCTAGTTCAGTTGATAAAGGATAAGCAGTTGTTGGATGATTCTTTGGTGCCACATGTTCAGGATATTGTTGAGGATAGACCATCGGATTTCTGTTTTAATGATGATGGTGTTCTATGTTTTGGGAGTCGGATAGTAGTGCCGAATGATGTGGAGTTAAGGCGTACTATTCTGACCGAAGCTCAACGTAGTCCTTTTGCTATGCACCCTAGTAGTACAAAGATATACCGTGATCTGAATGATGAGTACTATTGGGTGGGTTTGAAGAAAGATGTTGTTGAGTATGTGAGCAAGTGCATGGTTTGTCAGTGGGTTAAGGCTGAGCATCAGTTTCCTTCGGGGTTGGTGCAACCGTTGAGGATCCCAGAATGGAAATGGGAGAGGATCACCATGGACTTTGTGTCTGGTTTGCCATTATCGCCGTCAAAGAAGAATTCTGTGAGGGTGATTGTGGATCGCCTTACGAAGTGTTCCCATTTCTTACATGTTCATACTACGTATACCTTGGATAAGCTCGTAGAGTTGTACATTGCTGAGATTGTACGTCTGCATGGTGTACCAAAATCTATAATGTCGGATAGAGATCCGAGGTTCACGACAAGGTTTTGGGAGTGTTTACATCAAGCGTTAGGTACGCGGCTGAATTTCAGTACTTCTTATCATCCGCAGACGGATGGACAGTCAGAGCGTGTTATCCAAGTGCTTGAGGATATGTTGAGGTGCTGTGTAATTGAGTTTCAAGGATCTTGGGAGAAGCATCTGCCTGTGGTGGAGTTTGCTTATAATAATAGCTACCAGGCAAGTATTCAAATGGCACCTTATGAGGCTTTATATGGGAGGAAGTGCAGAATTCCTCTTTGTTGGGCTGAAACGGGACAAAAGTTGGTCTCGATGCCGGCTTTGTTGAAAGGAACCACCGAGAAGGTGAAGCTCATTTGTGAGCGATTGAAGGCAGCATCGGATCGACAAAAGTCTTACGCGGATTTGAAGCGTAAAGAGATAGAAGTTGCGGTGGGTGACCGTGTGTTCTTAAAGGTTTCACCTTGGAAGAAGGTGATGAGATTTGGCCGGAAGGGCAAGTTGAGCCCTAGATACATTGGACCGTACGAGGTGATAGAAAGGATACATAATGTGTTTTATGTATCAATGCTTCGGAGGTATAGATCGGATCCTTCTCATGTTATGCCTGTGGAGGAAGTTGAGTTGAATCCAGATTTGACATATGATGAGGAACAAGTTGAGATTTTCGATTCGGACAGTAAGGTTCTTCGTGGTAAGACAGTTTAGATGGTTAAGGTGTTGTGGAGGCATCGTGGTGTTGAAGAAGCCACGTGGGAAAGAAAGGAAGATATGAAGAAGCTGTTTCCTTACCTTTTTCCTCCAGGTAAATTTTGAGGACGAAATTTCTTAAGAGGGGGAGAGTTGTAACACCCCAAATTTGGGCCTAGATGTTTAGAGTCCGAATTGGACCAGTCAGCAAACGGTTCGAATCTTAAATGGGGTTTTAGGGAAAACCTAGTTCGGGATGTTTTAAAAATATAGAAAAATATCTAAAAATCCTCATTTAATATATGAAAGGTTATGGTGAAATCAATTTTACAAAATTGGGTTTGGAAATACTACATTTCGGTGTAGTGACCAAATTGCAGTTTTTGCAAAAGTTGAATAGTGACTGTTTTGTAAAGGATTGAAACTTTGAATCTTTAAGGAGCTAATTTTACCAGAATGTTTTCATCAGATTTTCCTTAATTTGGGTGATTTAATTAATGTTTTAATTAAAGGAAATGAAGGTCAATTAATTTAGAAACTACCTTTGACTATTCATAACTACTTTTCACAAATTTTCCCTCGCTTCATTTTCTCTCAAATTCCTTTCAACCAAACACTTTCTCTCCAACAAATATACTTTGATTTTTCACTTCATTTGATGAGATTTCAATCTTCTTTTGATTCTTAATCAATTCCTCATCAAATCTTCTTGATTTCTACATTGAGTTTTCAAGAAACCTTGCCGAAATCGAGGAGAAATCATCCATTAGAGGTAAGCTTCATCCTTCTCCTCTAATGATCAGTTCTTTACTGAAATTCCCAAGTTATCAATCCTTTGTTAATGATTTTTAAGTGGTTTTAATATTAGAAACAAGAAATTGTCTTAAAACTCAAGATTTTGGAAGAGATCTTGAAGATTTTCGTGGTGAATGATTGGGCTCTGTTTTGAGGTGGTTTTCTAATGTATTTTGGATGTTAATTGATGTTACAAATGAGGTTTTATCAATCAAATCCCGAATAGGATTGTTTTCCTAAGTTTTGCTTGCTAGAATTATGGTTTTTGGGGTGATTTTGGTGTCCTGTCATTGCTGGAGGTATAAGGACATGTTTGTGGTGGTTTTTGATGTTAATTGATGTTTAGAAATGATTAGATGTGATAGATCTTGGCTGGGTTTCATTTTGGGAGAGTTTGGAGGTGATTTCGGTTGTGTTTGTTAGCCGAAATGTGGTTTTTGAGTAAAGCAACGAGATTAGGTGTGTGGCTGATGATTTCAATGCATGATGATGCATTAATCCTCTGCTCTTATGTGTTTAAAACAGGGGAGACATCTTCGGACGCTTTTGGTGTTGATCCGGAAGCCTAGATAGCATTTCGGCAGGCACGCAAAACGTAATCGCTGAGTGCGTATGGTTTTAGAAGTACTTGAGGGAAAAAGACTCAAGGTTTGGGGATTTAGGAAAGGCTTGAAACACCTTCCTAAGTCCGGAAGTAAGTATTGGCTAGATTGCTCTCATAGATGTGGTGATTGCCCCTAAAATTCTTTTACATGCTCATGGTTTGAGATTGATAAATTCCTACTGTTTTTATGCATGTTTTATAGCATGAGATGATGCTTGAAATGATTTCATGAGGTAACATGTTGCATGGTTGAGATTTGAGCTTTTGTTTAAAGCATGGCAATGTTATGGTTTTGAAATGAGAGGAGAATGTTTTGAGAATTGTTGCATGAAAAACAGTAGGTGAGATGATGATTTGACTTAATATATATTGGCATAGATGTTGAGATACTTACCGGATATAATTGATCGATCAATAGGATGAGAGTGCGCTATAAACTAAAAATTCGTACGTGCTCTTTGGTTAAGCCAAAGGAAGAGAACCGATGATGGGCATTCCATCGGGTAGGACTTGGTGAAATACCCAAGCTTTGTGGCGATGAGAGATTCCGCCATGTGAGTACGGTGATGTGAGATGCCACCAGAAACTATGTTGCTAGACGAGTGAGTACGGTGATGGTAGATGCCAACGGAAGTGTCTAGTGAGATGTCCGCATATCCGAGTAATAATGACATGTAAAATGCCAATATAAAATATGAAATGGTTTTTGATTCACATGTACCTTAGATGTAATGTTTTATTCTATGAGAAATGCATATGAGATTTGTATATGAAATGCTTTGGTGTTACAAGCATGAGTATGGCTTTGCCATGAGTTTTGCATTGGTTTAAATGCATGAGATAGAGTGAAGGTACATGTGTTTTCAATGAAAAGTTGCTTTGAATGGTTTTTCAAGCAGGAGATAAAATGAGCATGTTGTTAAAAAGCTTTGGAGAAAGTGTTTTGAAGAAATGCATTATTGAGTTGGTTTTCTTTAGAGCATGCCTCACTAAGCATTTGTGCTTACGCTCTTCTTTACCAATAATGCAGATAATTGAGGTGTTTCCGGGCATCAAAGAGGATAAGATCATCCAAGGAAGTACAAGCTCACGTATGGTGAAGTTTTCATACCCTTTAGTTTTGATATAATGGCAATGGGAAACCAACGTTGTAATTGGGAGATATGTTTGGACTCCCTAAGTTAGAGGCATGTTTATGTTGACATTTTTGGGTTGTAAGTTAAATGCTTTGTTTGAGTTTAGATTGCTTATATTGGTTTTGTGATTAGGAAGCATGCCTTTTAGACTATGTGAATTTGTGTTTGATGCCATGCTCGTGTTAGGAAATCCTAAATATGTTCTTTATGTGTAAAATGGTTTGCTGGTATGATTCGGTAGTCTTTGAGACATGTTTGAGTGGGTTAAAGGATGAAAAAACAGCTATATCTGCTGTTTCTGGGCAAGGTGTAGCGAAACACCCTCAAGTGTTTCGAAACGGGGGCTTGTAATGGTCTTTGTGTTTCGAAACGATTGGGACTGTTTCGAAACAGTTTGGCTACTGGAGTGCCATGTTTCATTATTGGTCTCGAAACATACCCGCGTACCAAAACGGTCAACACCGTTTTGATACATGCGTTTCGGTACGGTGGGTAGGTGTTCCGATACGGGTGACCGTTGGACACAGATTTGAATTGCTTTGAGTTTCCTTGCTTTACATTTTAGTCCTAAATGTTGTGGATGCAATTGCTTGAGCTTGGAAAGTCTATTTAAGCCGAAATTTGGCAGAGAAGCATGTAATACGATTAATTTCATATTAATAATCCTAAAATCAGTGAAGTCCCTCTAATTTACAAAAAATACATTTTGGTCTCTAATCTTGATTAAAGTGCAGTTGAGTCCCTAAATGATGTCCGATCACTTTGCATTTCTCATTCATGTTTCGTGAGTACTCGCTTAGGTTTAATATGTATTTAGACAAGATTAAAATGAAAAAAGGGTCGTTAATCAAGGTTGACTTTCGGGTTAACTTTGGTTTTCCTCGTGTAATCTTTGTAGTTCAGGTCAAGCGTCTAGGCCGGGCTAATGGGGTTACATTTGTTGTTATCAGAGAAAGGTTATCGAATAATTGTGGTTTGGTATGTGGTTGTTGTATGTGTTTATGCATGATGGTGTCTTTTCAGGGAAAGGTTAATGTATGAACAGTGATATGTGGTCAATTTGAGATGATTTTGTGATGCTATGCTATGTTTGGAGTGTGGTTGGGGATCCCATTTCCATATCAAAACTAATGAGAAGAATTGTTTTTGAAAATGAGCTTGAGTACTTGGATTACTTACCTTATTATGCCTAATTGTGTTTATTGTTTTTTTGTCAGTGCATTGTTTTTATTATAAGGCCACGTAGAGAGTTGAGAATCAATACTAGATCCATGGCTGGTAATGAGAATGTGGAGAATGCTGAGGATTTACCTCCTCCTCCCCCTGGTGGACCACCCGGTGATGGTGGAGCTGGGGCTGGTAATGCTGGTGCTGGTGCTGGGGTTGCTGGACCCGAGGGTGTGCAGGGGCAAGCTGCTCCTGACATGACCATGTTGATACAGGCTATTGCTGGAGCTTTCCAGGCAGCCGTAGCCGAGGCTCTTGGAGCTGCGCATTAGGATGATGCTAATGTGAGATTGCCTTTGGATCGTCTTCGCAGTCTAGGTGGGACTGAGTTTAGAGGATTATCTCCGGAAGGATCTGAGTCTTGGTTGGAGAGCACCAAGTGGATTCTGGGTCAGATGAACTGCAACAATGTGCAGAAGCTGGGTTGTATTGTGTCCCTACTGCATGGTGATGCTTATACGTGGTGAACGACCACTATCTCCGGGATGAAGGATGATGAGGTGACTTGGACGTTCTTCTTGAATGCGTTCAAGCGGAAGTACCTGGGATTGCGTTATCTTGATGAAAAGAAGAGAGAGTTTATGTCTCTCATGCAAGGGAACATGTCTGTAGCTGAATATGAGATTCAGTTTGTTTGCCTTAGCCAGTATGCACATGAGCTAATTCCTAGTGAGCAGGAGAGGTGCGAACGATTCCGTTATGGGTTGGTAGCGGATGTCAAGACCTATATGCTTGCAGCTGATTATACTGATTTTGATATCTTGATCACAAGAGCCAAGGACATTGAATCGAATCTTGGTTTGGCAAGTCGAGCTGGTGGCTCTAGCTCAGGAAAGCGAGCTGCAGAACGCGATTTTGGTAGAGATCGCAACAAGAGACAGAAGGATAGGAAGCCACACTATGATGCTAGACGTGGGGGTGGTAATCCTGGTAGAGGTCAACAAGGACCTAATGCTTTCCTAAGGACTCCTGAGTGTAATCGTTGTGGTAGAAGACATGGTGGTGAGTGTTGGGGTAACCTTGGGGCATGTTGGAATTGTGGAAACTGAGGGCATTTGAAGAAAGATTGTCCTCAGCCGTTGAGAGAGGGACAGGCTCCGGTGAGAGCAGTTGAGCCACAAAGAGGTCGTGGGCGCGGCCGTGGTAATTTTCAGCGTAAGGATGATGGGGGAAGGAACGTAGCTCATGTTGTGGCTGTTCAACCTGAGGGTGGCGGTCACGCTCGAGTGTATGCCCATCGTGAGGGAAGGAATGATACGGATGTGATCGCATGTACCTTTACTTTGCAATCCTTGTCATTACTTTCTTTGTTTGATTCTGGATCTACACACTCGTACATATTGCGTGAACATGCTCAAATGCTTGGTTTACCTGTTGAGTCTTTGGATGTGGGTATGCGTGTGACTAGTTTTTTTGGTGAGACGTGGTAACAAGAAAGTTGTATAGGAGATGTGCCTTGAAGGTGCAAAATCATGTTTTTCTTGTTGATCTCATGGAATTGCCATTCTATGGTTTTGATGTAATCCTTGGCATGGATTGGCTTGTTGAGCATAGGGCTGTTGTTGATTTTGAAAGCAAGCGAGTTTCGTTGAAACTTGCGGATGATTATGAGATGGTGGTGGTAGGAGAAAATGTGAATTTTCTTGCCAATGTGGTGTCTACATTGGAAGCGAGCCGGATGTTGCGGCAAGGTTGCGAGGCTTACCTAGCCTTTGTTATGAATCCTAGTTCAAAGGAGGTGTGCGTTCAGGATATAAGAACTGTGCGTGAGTTCCCTGGAGTGTTTCCGGAAGATTTACCTGGACTGCCGCCTAGTCGGGAAGTGGAGTTTGGGATTGAGCTGTATGAGAACACAACTCCGGTGTCCATTGCTCCCTATCGTATGGCACCCAAAGAGTTGACGGAGTTGAAGACGCAGCTTCAGGAGTTGCTAGACCGTGGCTTCATTCGGCCTAGTGTGTCACCTTGGGGTGTACCGGTCTTGTTTGTGAAAAAGAAAGATGGCACGATGAGAATGTGCATCGATTATCGTCAGCTGAACAAGTTGGCCGTAAAAAACAAGTATCCTTTGCCGAGGATTGATGATCTTTTCGATCAGTTTCTGGGAGCGGCTGTGTTTTCTAAGATTGACTTGAGGTCAGGGTACTATCAGCTAAAGGTGAAAGATGTGGATGTGCCGAAAACAGCCTTTAGAATGAGGTATGGGCATTATGAGTTCCTTGTAATGTCGTTTGGCTTGACGAATGCTCCTGCTACTTTCATGGACATGATGAATAGGATGTTCCATGAATACTTGGACAAATTCGTTGTGGTGTTCATCGATGATATCCTCGTGTACTCTCGTACTGAGGAGGAGCATGAAGGTCATCTGAGAATTGTTTTACAAGCACTGTTGGAAAATCAGCTTTATGCTAAGCTGAGCAAGTGTGAGTTTTGGCTAAAGGAAGTTGTTTTCCTTGGTCATGTGGTTTCGGTTGAAGGGATTCGAGTTGAGGCAGTGATGAATTGGAAGCCTCCTAAGTTTGTTCATGAAGTCCGTAGTTTCCTTGGGCTGGTGGGATACTACCGGAGGTTCGTGGATGGGTTTTCTAAGATTGCTGCCCCTTTGACGAAGTTGTTGCAAAAAGATGTTAAGTATGAGTGGACGGAAGCGAGACAACAAGCTTTTGAGAAGCTTAAGGCAGCTTTGACGCAAGCTCCTATCTTGGTTCAACCTGAATCAGGGAAAGAGTTTGTGGTGTATAGTGATGCATCCTACGTTGGTTTGGGTGTGTGTTAATGCAAGAGGGTAAGGTGGTGGCTTATGCATCATGTCAGTTGAAGGTGCATGAGCGCAATTATCCTACGCATGATATTGAGTTGGCTGCGGTGGTTTTTGCTTTGAAGATCTGGAGACATTATCTTTATGGTGAGAAGTGTACTGTATACACGGATCACAAGAGTTTGAAGTATTTGATGTCTCGGAAAGAGTTGAATCTTAGGCAACGGTGATGGGTAGAGTTTCTTAAGGATTACGATCTAACGATCGAGAATCACCCGGGAAAAACCAATGTTGTGGCCGACGCCTTGAGTAGAAAAGTGGCGGTGGAGTTAAGGGCGATGTTTGCTAGCCTGAGCATATCGCGAGATGGAGGTCTTGTTGCTGAATTGCAAGTGAAACCATCTCTAGTTCAGTTGATAAAGGATAAGCAGTTGTTGGATGATTCTTTGGTGCCACATGTTCAGGATATTGCTGAGGAGAGACCATCAAATTTCTGTTTTAATGATGATGGTGTTCTATGTTTTGGGAGTCGGATAGTAGTGCCGAATGATGTGGAGTTAAGGCGTACTATTCTGACCGAAGCTCATAGTAGTCCTTTTGCTATGCACCCTGGTAGTACAAAGATGTACCGTGATCTGAAGGATGAGTACTATTGGGTAGGTTTGAAGAAAGATGCTGTTGAGTATGTGAGCAAGTGCATGGTTTGTCAGCGGGTTAAGGCTGAGCATCAGTTTCCTTCGGGGTTGTTGCAACCATTGAGGATCCCTGAATGGAAATGGGAGAAGATCACACTGGACTTTATGTCTGGTTTGCCATTATCGTCGTCAAAGAAGAATTATGTGTGGGTGATTGTGGATCGCCTTACGAAGTGTGTGCATTTCTTACCTGTTCATACTATGTATACCTTGGATAAGCTCGTAGAGCTGTACATTGCTGAGATTGTACGTCTGCATGGTGTACCAAAATCTATAGTGTCGGATAGAGATCCGAGGTTCACGGTAAGGTTTTGGGAGTGTTTACATCAAGCGTTAGGTACGCGGTTGAATTTCAGTACTTCTTTTCATCCGCAGAGTGATGGACAGTCAGAGCGTGTTATCCAAGTTCTTGAGGATATGTTGAGGTGCTGTGTAATTGAGTTTCAAGGATCTTGGGAGAAGCATCTGCCTGTGGTGGAGTTTGCTTATAATAATAGCTACCAGGCAAGTATTCAAATGGCACCTTATGAGGCTTTGTATGGGAGGAAGTGCAGAACTCCTCTTTGTTGGGCTGAAACGGGACACAAGTTAGTCTCGATGCCGGCTTTGTTGAAAGGAACCACCGAGAAGGTGAAGCTCATTTGTGAGCGATTGAAGGCAGCATCGGATCGACAAAAGTCTTACGCAGATTTGAAGCGTAAAGAGATAGAATTTGCGGTGGGTGACCGTGTGTTCTTAAAGGTTTCACCTTGGAAGAAGGTGATGAGATTTGGCCAGAAGGGCAAGTTGAGCCCTAGATACATTGAACCATACGAGGTGATAGAACCTGTAGGTCCTGTTGCTTATAAGCTGAGACTACCATAAGAGCTAGAAAGGATACATAATGTGTTTTATGTATCCATGCTTCGGAGGTATAGATCAGATCCTTCGCATGTTATGCCTGTGGAGGAAGTTGAGTTGAATCCAGATTTGACATATGATGAGGAACCAGTTGAGATTTTAGATTCGAACAGTAAGGTTCTTAGTGGTAAGACCATTGAGCTGGTTAAGGTGTTGTGGAGGCATCCACGTGGGAAAGAAAGGAAGATATGAAGAAGCAATTTCCTTACCTTTTTCCTCCAGGTAAATTTTGAGGACGAAATTTCTTAAGAGGGGGAGAGTTGTAACACCCCAAATTTGGGCCTAGATGTTTAGAGTCCGAATTGGACCGGTCAGCAAACGGTTCGAATCTTAAAGGGAGTTTTACGGAACACCTAGTTCGGGATGTTTTAAAAATATAGAAAAATATCTAAAAATCCTCATTTAATATATGAAAGGTTATGGTGAAATCAATTTTACAAAATTGGGTTTGGAAATACTACATTTCGGTGTAGTGACCAAATTGCAGTTTTTGCAAAAGTTGAATAGTGACTGTGGTGTAAAGGATTGAAACTTTGAATCTTCAAGGAGCTAATTTTACCAAAATGTTTTCATCAGATTTTTCTTTAATTTGGGTGATTTAATTAATGTTTGAATTAAAGGAAATGAAGGTCAATTAATTTAGAAACTACCTTTGACTATTCATAACTAATTTTCACAAATTTTCTCTCACTTCATTTTCTCTCAAATTCCTTTCAACAAAACACTTTCTCTCCAGCAAATATAATTTGATTTTTCACTTCATTTGATGAGATTTCAATCTTCCTTTGATTCTTAATCAATTCCTCATCAAATTTTATTGATTTCTACATTGAGTTTTCAAGAAACCTTGCCCAAATCAAGGAGAAATCATCCATTAGAGGTAAGCTTCGTCCTTCTCCTCTAATGATCAGTTCTTTACTGAAATTCTCAAGTTATCAATCCTTTGTTAATGATTTTTAAGTGGTTTTAATATTAGAAACAAGAAATTGTCTTAAAACTCAAGATTTTGGAAGAGATCTTGAAGATTTTTGTGGTGAATGATTGGGCTCTATTTTGAAGTGGTTTTCTAATGTATTTTGGATGTTAATTGATGTTACAAATGAGGTTTTATCAATCAAATCCCGAATAAGATTGTTTTCCTAAGTTTTGCTTGCTAGAATTATAGTTTTTGGGGTGATTTTGGTGTCCTGTCATTGCTGGAGGTATAAGGACGTGTTTGTGGTGGTTTTTGATGTTAATTGATGTTTAGAAATGATTAGATTTGATAGATCTTGGTTGGGTTTCATTTTGGGAGAGTTTGGAGGTGATTTCGGTTGTGTTTGGTAGCCGAAATGTGGTTTTTGAGTAGAGCAACGAGATTAAGTGTGTGGCTGATGATTTCAATGCATGATGATGCATTAATCCTCTGCTCTTATGTGTTTAAAATAGGGGAGACATCTTCGGACGCTTTTGGTGTTGATCCGGAAGCCTAGATAGCGTTTCGGCAAGCACGCAAAACGTAATCGGTGAGTGCGTATGGTTTTAGAAGTCTTTGAGGGACAAAGACTCAAGGTTTGGGGATTTAGGAAAGGCTTGAAACACCTTCCTAAGTCCGGAAGTAAGTATTGGCTAGATTGCTCTCATATATGTGGTGATTGCCCCTAAAATGCTTTTACATGCTCATGGTTTGAGATTGATAAATTCCTACTATTTTTATGCATGTTTTATAGCATGAGATGATGCTTGAAATGATTTCATGAGGTAACATGTTGCATGGTTGAGATTTGAGCTTTTGTTTAAAGCATGGCAATGTTATGGTTTTGAAATGAGAGGAGAATGTTTTGAGAATTGTTGCATGAAAAACAGTAGGTGAGATGATGATTTGACATAATATATTGGCATAGATGTTGAGATACTTACCGGATATAATTGATCGATCAATAGGATGAGAGTGCGCTATAAACTAAAAATTCGTACGTGCTCTTTGGTTAAGCCAAAGGGAGAGAACCGATGATGGGCATTCCATCGGGTAGGACTTGGTGAAATACCCAAGCTTTGTGGAGATTAGAGATTCCGCCATGTGAGTATGGTGATGTGAGATGCCACCAGAAACTATGTTGCTAGACGAGTGAGTACGGTGATGGTAGATGCCACCGGAAGTGTCTAGTGAGATGTCCTCATATCCGAGTAATTATGACATGTAAAATGCCAATATAAAATATGAAATGGTTTTTGATTCACATGTACCTTAGATGTAATGTTTTATGCTATGAGAAATGCATATGAGATTTGTATATGAAATGCTTTGGTGTTACAAGCATGAGTATGGCTTTGCCATGAGTTTTGCATTGGTTTAAATGCATGAGATAGAGTGAAGGTACATGTGTTTTCAATGAGAAGTTGCTTTGAATGGTTTTTCAAGCAGGAGATAAAATGAGCATGTTGTTAAAAAGCTTTGGAGAAAGTGTTTTCAAGAAATGCATTATTGAGTTGGTTTTCTTTAGAGCATGCCTCACTAAGCATTTGTGCTTACGCTCTCCTTTACCAATAATGCAGATAATTGAGGTGTTTCCGGGCATCAAAGAGGATAAGATTATCCAAGGAAGTACAAGCTCACGTATGGTGAAGTTTTCATACCCTTTAGTTTTGATATAATGGCAATGGGAAACCAAGGTTGTAATTGGGAGATATGTTTGGACTCCCTAAGTCTGAGGCATGTTTATGTTGACATTTTTGGGTTGTAAGTGGCCTTAAATGCTTTGTTTGAGTTTGGATTGCTTATATTGGTTTTGTGATTAGGGAGCATGGCTTTAGACTATGTGAATTTGTGTTTGATGCTATGCTCGTGTTAGGAAATCCTAAATATGTTCTTTATGTGTAAAATGGTTTGCTGGTATGATTCAGGAGTCTTTGAGACATGTTTGAGTGGGTTAAAGGATGAAAAACTAGCTATATCTGCTGTTTCTGGGCAAGGTGTATCGAAACACCCTCAAGTGTTTCGAAACGGGGGCTTGTAATGGTCCTTGTGTTTCGAAACGATTGGGACTGTTTCGAAACAGTTTGGCTACTGGAGTGCCATGTTTCGGTACTGGTCTCAGAACATACCCGCGTACCGAAACGGTCAACACCGTTTTGATACATGCGTTTCGGTACGGTGGGTAGGTGTTCCGATACGGGTGACCGTTGAACACGTATTTGTATTACTTTGAGTTTCCTTACTTTACATTTTAGTCCTAAATGTAGTGGATGCAATTGCTTGAGCTTGGAAAGTCTATTTAAGCCGAAATTTGGCAGAGAAGCATGTAATACGATTAATTTCATATTAATAACCCTAAAATCAGTGAAGTCTCTCTAATTTACAAAAATTACATTTTGGTCCCTAACCTTGATTAAAGTGCAGTTGAGTCCCTAAATGATGTCCGATCGCTGTGCCTTTCTCATTCATGTTTCGTGAGTACTCACTTAGGTTTAATATGTATTTAGACAAGATTAAAATGAAAAAAAGGTTCGTTAATCAAGGTTGACTTTCAGGTTGACTTTGGTTTTCCCCGTGTAATCTTTGTAGTTCAGGTCAAGCGTCTAGGCCGGGCTAAGGGGGTTACACCACACATGACATTGGGTTAGCCGCTGTTGTGTTTGCTTTGAAAGTGTGGAGACACTATTTGTGTGGTGAGAAATGCACAGTGTATACCGATCAAAAAAGTCTGAAGCATTTGATGTCTCAGAAAGAGTTGAACCTCCGACAGCGTGGATGGGTTGAGTTATTGAAGGATTATGATCTTACTATTGAGTACCATCCAGGTAAAGCCAATGTGGTAGCCGATGTGTTGAGTAGGAAAGTGGTCGTTGAGCTTCGAGCGATGTTTGCTAGGTTGAGCTTGTCGCATGATGGCGGTTTGATCGCAGAATTGCAAGTGAAACCATCTCTTCAACAGTTGATCCGTAAGAAACAGTTGCAAGATAGTTCTTTGGCTTCACATGTTCAGGATATTGCTGAAGGTAGACTGACCTAGTATAGTTTCAGTAATGGTAATGTTCTGTGTTTCAAAG
Source organism: Hibiscus trionum (assembly GCA_030270665.1). Classification (NCBI taxonomy): domain Eukaryota; kingdom Viridiplantae; phylum Streptophyta; class Magnoliopsida; order Malvales; family Malvaceae; genus Hibiscus; species Hibiscus trionum. The sequence goes on from BSYR01000008.1 coordinate 317,695, forward strand.
ATAGAGTTGTTGTGCCTGAGGATGTTGATTTGAGACGCACCATTTTGAATGAAGCACATACTAGTCTGTTTGATATGCATCTAGGTAGCACGAAGATGTACCGAGATTTGAAGAATGATTATTTCTGGGTTGGTTTGAAAAAGGATGTGGCTGAATTCGTAAGTAAATGTATGGTTTGTTAGCGAGTGAAGGCCGAACATCAGTTTCCGTCAAGATTGTTACAACCTTTACGGATTTCAGAATGGAAATGGGAGAGGATAACCATGGATTTTGTATCAGGTTTACCGTTGACTCCTTCGCGAAAGAATTCAGTTTGGGTGATAGTTGATCGACTAACCAAGTGTGCACATTTTCTAGCTGTTAACACGACTGATTCCTTGGATAAATTGGCTGATTTGTATATCCGCGAGATAGTGAGATTGCACGGTGTACCGAAATCGATTGTATCAGATAGAGATCCGAGGTTCACATCGAGGTTTTGGGATTGCTTGCATAGAGCTTTGGGTAGCCGATTGAATTTCAGTATCTCGTATCATCCTCAGTCAGAGTGAGTAATACAAGTGCTTGAAGATATGTTGCGTTGTTGTATTATTGATTTTCAGGGTTCATGGGAGAGACACCTACCGTTAGTTGAGTTTGCATACAACAACAGCTATCAGGCAAGCATTCAGATGGCACCGTTTGAGGCTTTGTATGGTAGGAGGTGTAGAACTCCTGTTTGCTGGGCTGAAGCTGGTCAGAAATTAGTATCATTACATGCTATGCTTAAGGGCACTACAGAGAAGGTGAAATTGATATATGATCGCTTGAAAGCAGCAACAGATCGACAGAAATCTTATGCCGATTTGAAGCGTTGTGAGATTGAGTATGTCGTGGGTGAGAAAGTCTTCTTGAAAGTATCGCCATGGAAGAAAGTGATGAGATTCGGTAGAAAAGGTAAACTGAGTCCGAGATTCATTGGTCCGTATGAGATCGTTGGACGAGTTGACCCTGTGGCTTATAGATTGAGTTTGCCTCCGAAATTAGAGAGGATACATGATGTATTCCATGTTTCTATGCTTCGGAAGTATAGGTTAGATCCATCGCACGTAATGCCTGTTGAAGACATTGAATTGAATCCAGATTTGTGATATGATGAGGAACCGATTGAGATATTATCTACGAACAACAAGGTTTTGCGTGGTAGATCTATTGAGCTGGTCAAAGTAAAGTGGCGACACCGAGGTGTTGAAGAAGCCACTTGGGAGAGGAAAGACGACATGAAGTGTTAGTTTCTGCATCTTTTTCCATCAGGTAAATTTCGAGGACGAAATTTCTTAAGTGGGGGAGAGTTGTAACATCCCGGTTTAAGGTCTAGAAGATCCGGTGAAGTTTCGAGGTCCGAAAGACCGGTGTTGGGAGTTGTGAGTGAGTTCAGAGAAAGTGGTTCTTGGAGGTTGGGAAAAATATGAAATAAATCTCTAAAATCCTTAATAAATATGTTTAAGGTTTTGGTAAAAGAAATTTTGGAAAATGTTTTCCAAACCGTGACATTTTGGTTTAGTGACTAAATTGTAAAGTTTGTAAAATCTATTTTTAGTGACCATTTTGTAAAAGAGTCAAAATATTGAATCTTTAGGGAGCTATATTGGCTGGGCCAATAAGGTTATTATCCCCTTTATTTTGGCTATTCAAATATTTTAAAATAGATTTTAAGGTTAAATTAAAATATGGTTTTATATATTATCTCATTTTACGTCAAAATCCATTTTCAAGCTTCCTCATCTCCTCTCTTCAGCCAAACAGCTTTTAAGCTTGATTTTCACAAGATAAAAGTGTTTTCTTACTTATCTAATATTTCCAAATTATTTTCCTACTTTGATTTCCTAAAACCCAAGCCTATTCCATTGTTTTTCTCAAGGAATTTTGCCAAACAAGGGGAAATAGCTAGCATTGGGGATGAGCAACGAGATTCTTCTCTGATGTAAGGTTCTTTAATGAAATTCCCATGCTTTGATTCTTTTAAATGCTAAGGTTTTGTTTCCTTGTCTTAATCTTATTTGAAATTTGGCTAAAATTGATGAAAATGAGCTTTTGGTAAGATTTTCGAGTAGGATCTGTTATTGCTGGGTTTGTTGATGTTATTACCTTTGTTTTGATGCGTTTTTTGAGTTGATATGTTCGATAGGTGTTTTGGTTGGGTATTTGAATCTCTGCTTTCTAGCAAGTTAGAGTGTTGAAAATATCTCTAAATCCTCTGTTTTGGGTTGGTTAGAGGCAGGGATTGAAGATCCGGAATTGTTGAACTCAATTATGGGCGAACCAGAAGGCTAGAAAGGGGTTACAGCTTGATTTTGGTATTCGCTGGTGAGTGGAATTGATTTTAATGTTTTATCAAGATTGAAGAAGTGTTTTAAGGGTTTGGGTTGAGCCGTTAGGCCAATCCAAGCTCAAGGGTAAGATTTGTGTTGTTTCGGCTTTTTCGCCGTTTTACATTTGATCTTGTTTGATCATGAGCGTACTTTTCTAAATGATGTTTACTTTGTTGTTATGCATTAAATGCATGATGTTATTGTCTCATGTTAATTCCATGTGTTTATTAAAATGTTGGTTGAGTTCATGCTAAGCTTGAGCTTGTGGTTATGGCTTTTGGGATGTGTTTTTGGAGGTGTTTATCCCCGGTAAAAATCAGTGGTTTGTGATGTTGCGATGAGTATATTGACACATGGGTTATATCGGATAGATTGATCGACCAATAGGATGTGAAGTGCACTATAATTATAAAATTTGTGCGTGAGAAATTCTTCGGTTTCACAATAGGGGTTGTGCTATTGTGATGCGAGTGGTAGGGGTTGTGCTATCACCAACGGGAAATGCGGGTAGTGGCATCCAGGCCGAAGTGTGTGTGGTGAGGGTTGTTTCACCATGTGACTTGATGGGGGTTGTGCCATCAAGGTGTCCGCTTATCCGATCAATGTGTCAATGATGCCGGTATACTCATTCGCTATGGTTTCGTATGAGCTTGGTAAACTCATATGGTTATGTATTTGTGCTTGAAGCATGTGAAATATTTATGGAGCCGGTAGGCTTGGTTTGCATATATGGTTCATATATGGTTGATGCATGTTTAGTGCCTATGGCATGTGTTGTTGCATTTGCTTAAACTTGTTTCAAGTTGGCATGTTGAAAAGGAAATGGGTTTGGGAGTGGTTTGCGAAAGTGTTTTCAAGAAATGGTTTTGGTTTCCTAAATGAAGATTGTTTTCAAAACTGCATTGTTGTAGTTTGGTTTTGAGCTTCGCTCACTAAGCTTTATAGCTTACGCTCTCTTTTCCAACAATGTCGATCCGTAGATCATTTGGGAAGCGGCGGTGCAAGGTGGTGATCCAAGTGTCGGCTCTAGCTCAAGTATGACCTTGTTTAGATAATAGTGTTTGTGGCAATAAGGGTGAACCTTGTTTTCGTTTTAGGAGTGTTTGTAAACTCCTTGTGATGAGATCATGTTGTTGGATACCTTTTTGGCTTGTTCTTACCTTAAGTCTTGTGGTTATGGTTTTGAACCTTGTTTTACCTTTTTGTTGGATCTTGAAGCTTTCCTTTAATCGTATGTTGAGCATGTTATAGTTCCTCTTGTTCGTGATCATGTATGATGGTTGGTTGTGCTGAATGTATGTTGTTCTTGCTGTTTCCTTGATGGATGTGAGGATTGGAACCAAGGAAAACAACGTTGGAGATGCTTGTGCTGCAGTTTTGCTGTTACTGCAGCAGGGCGTTTCGAAACGGGCACGAACGTTTCGAGACGACCCTTAATAAAGCCTTGGCGTTTCGGAACACGTATCAAAATGGGCTAAGCAGGGCTGGAACGGGTCCAAGCTGTTTCGGAACATTTTGCCACTGTGAAGCCCTGTTCCGATACGGGCCTCTAGTGTTCCGAAATGGGGGCCGTTGGTGGTTAGTTAAAGGCATCGTTAAAGTTATTTTTCTTGCGTTTTGGTCCTAGTTTGGAGTTGTTTTCAATCGTGGATGTTTTTGTGAACGTTTTATGTTGCATTTCATCATGGGAGCATGAAATGGGTCTAATTAAACAAAGATCACCTTAATTGCATCTTAGGTACTTATATTATGTTAGTTTTGCATTTTGGTCCTCGATTGCTCTTTTGTTCGAATCGTTGCTCGTTCTGTTGTTCTTTCTTCCGCTGCGTGATCTTAAACATAATGTTAACTCGAGCATCTAGAAAAGAAATTAATCAACGCGGTTAGGGTTGCTAGTTGGAGGGAAATCTTCGGATTTTTCTTCGATTGGTCCCGTGTAGTCCACTCGATACGGTCTGGTGGCTAGGCCGGGTCGAGGGGGTTACTTAATAACCATGATAACAAATGGTTAAAACTAATTCCTAGTCTTGAAACTTAATTCCTAATTTGTACAATTGTCTACTTCTAATAGCCCCTCAAGGTGGAGCATACAAGTTTTGTATGCCCAGCTTGCTTATGAAACTAGAAAAAGTAGAAGGTAGAAGAGCTTTCGTAAAACAATTTGACAATTCTTGTTGAGAAGAGACTAGTAGAAGCTTGATGATGCCCTTTTGAATTTTCTCCGTTATGAGGTGTCAATCAATCTCAATGTGCTTTGTATGCTCATGCTGCACTGGGTTCTCAGCAATCTTAATGGAAGAATGATTGTCACAGTATAAGTTGGCTGGAGTTACTTCTATCTTCAAATCAAATTGTGATCCGTCTGAGTATGAATGCAAGCTTATTTGAATGGAACAAATTGTATTTGAAAATAAAGTCCACTTTTCGACTTTTAAAAGCGTAGTTTGCTCTTTAGGAAAGATGTCCCTCTATTTCAAAAAGTAAGTGAAAATTGTACTCCAACGATTCATGAGGCTATCTCGTAGACCCTCTAATAAAAGAATATTGCCTTAAGATTTTATTCAAAAAGTAAAACATGTGATGCAAGTGGAGTTAACAAGAAAATGCAAATGATGAGTAAAAATAAAAATGTCATGCATGATGCAAATAACAAAGTTATGGCCCTTAAAAGGAGTTTTAAATCTTTTTAATTAAAAGAAATTGGAAAATTTATCATCATCGTGAAGAAGATTCTTTCATTGCAAATGTCATGCATTCAGCACAACCAAAAATTCAATCCGATATTGACCCGACCCAAAAATTCAATCGATCTGATACTGACCCGACCAGAAATAACATAGACTTGAACTAAATCTGAATCTAACCTAAACCGAAAACAACCAGAATCGAAAATCAACTCGATCTGAAATAATTTGACCATATTGCCACCTCTAATTTTAAGTCCTATCATCAGTTTAAACATAAGTAAAATTAGGGTTTTGACTCCTCATATATTTTTAGATTAAATACTTAATGAATCCCAATATTTGATTAGGTAAACTATAACAAAGGTCACTCAATTATGGTTAAGGTTATGTTTGAGTCGCCCAATTAACATATTTTTTTAAATATGAAGGGTTAAATTTATTGAATTGTTTTGAGTTAAGACTAAACTAGTAGAATATAAACGCTTGGACCAAATGCATCTTTTAATAGTTGGGTGACCCAAATGTAACTTTGACCATAATTGAGTGACCCATGTTGTAGTTTACCGTATTTGATTCTAATTCTGTTACTAATAAAATCACATTCAACCTCTTTTATGAGACTCGATGCCAGCAACGAGCAGGCCTTCGAGATCGACTCGCCAAGTGAAGCACGGACCAGGCAACGTCGATCAGAACAAGGTATTAGCGTAGGTAGATAGATAGGCAAAACGTTGATTTTACTTGTATTGTTCCTCATATATATATATATATATATATATATATATATATAATTATAGCAATGCGTTTAAATTAGAACTAATTACTACTGTAACATTATAAATGTTTTCGTGGGAATTTTTACAGCGATCAATGACGTCAGAGATCTTGAAATTCACCCTCAACAGCTTAATTTTCCTTGTATTTTTTCTCTTTCTCTTTCGTTTCTTTCCTAAATTTTCTGAAGTTGAGTTGAAGAAACAAAGTTGATGCGTAAATATGAAGGTAAAAACAAATTATTAGCGGAGACCAAAGAAATGGACACTCTTGATTTGGATGACGATCAAATTTCCAAGTAAAACTCGTTGTAGAGAAATGGGTGTTTCAGTCATTGCAACGAAACAAAAGACCAAAATTCTATAGGCAAAATGAAGAGGACCAGGAGAGCAATTGATAGATAAGTTTTGGAGAAAGTATTCAAGGGGTTTTAATAGAATGGGGTAAATTAATTAAGTTATTTTTTAATTAAGACTCAATTTATATAATGTGGAAATAATGAGGATCTAATGTATTAGTGATTTAACAGTTAGTGATTTGATTAACACTAAAATAAAAGTTTAATAATCTATTTTTTTTTTCTCATCAAAAAGTCGTATATTATTAAGAAAAATATACAATGATGCGTCAAACGGTCGTCTCGTTAAAAACCTCCCTAAACTTAACGGAGGAAAAGAGTACGGCCCGTTGACGAAAAGGTTAGGGGCAACAAAAAACCCTCTCGACACAAAGGACCAACGCCCACCCAAGAGCATCAACAAGCAAGAAATAAAGAAGCACGCGATACCCCCTCCTTAGCCAAAGCATCGCTAGACCATTCGTTTCACGGAAAATATGAAAGAAACACACGGAAGATAAACTAAGACAATCACGATTAATCTCATGAAAAACCTCCCAAAGACGCCACGACCGCTTATCCACGTGTAGAACCCAACTAACTGCGACCATGGAGTCCGACTCCACCACTAATGGGAAGGACGACCAAGCCGACTTCCTAAAGAACGATAGAGCAAATGCAATTGCCCACAACTCAGCTTTGTTAGACTCGAGGCAGCCAAGCGGACCAGAAAACAGAGCCACTATCCTACCTTGATCGTCTCGCAACACACCCCAAAAGCCTGACGGACCAGGTTTACCACGTGCAGACCCGTCAACCGAAAACTTCAAGGTCCCATCAACCGGTGGTTCCCAACGAATACCTTTGCGCACCGGACGCACAACGGAAGGCTCGGTGAATAGACTTGGGCAGTCCCACCACAACGCCTCACTAATGAGGAGATCATCTCGCAACGTTCGCATCTAATAAAACGATCGCAATTTAATTAAGAAGCAAACCTTCGATGCCGGTAAAAACTTCTTATTAAAGACCATCTCATTGCGCTCGAGCCAAATTGACCAAAACAAAGCTGCCACACTCGAGATCCATAAGCATCGAAGCACACCATAAAAGGAACAATGAAAATCCGGTATGAAAAAAGCTGACAAAGACTTCGGCAAAGGCAAACACATGCCCCACCAATCCCAAAACCAGTCCCAAATATTCTGAACAAAAGAGCACGAATATAGAAAATGATCGACATCCTCCTCAATATCCTTAAACCATATGCACAACATGCTCTAACCATCAAAACCCTGTTGTCGCAAAAAATCGAACGTAGGCAATCGGCGCAACCAAACAAACCATAAAAAAGCTTGTACCTTAGGCGACACGAGAATCTTCCACGTGAAACAAGCGCCAAAGTCGCTTTCGCCCGCTCGATCTAGCATCAACAACTGAGAAATGGATTTAATCGAAAAGAGCCCTCGAGCATCCGGGGACCAAACCAACCTATCGCGACAACCAACATGAAGTCGTATATCGCCCACCATAGACCACAGCTCGTGGAGCTGTCCCAACTCAAACGAACGAAGAGGTCGACGAAAAAAATCAGCCCACAATGAATGTCGAAAAGCCCCCTGCACCGAGTAATCCATAACCAAGGCTAAACGATTACGAACACAGGAGAACAGACGCGGGAAAATATCCTTCAAAGGCTTATCCACACACCAAGCATCAAACCAAAAAAGCACACAACTCCCATCCCACACTTGCCATAACAAATTATCGTGCAAATGTCTTTGAACATCTACTGAGCAAGCCGTCTGGACAATTTGCTTCCTTACTACAGACATCACACGTTGACGTGAGGAGTTGAAACGCCACCATTGGGCAGCCTCGCCATATTTTGCCACGATAATAGACCTCTACAACGAGGACGTGTCGGTAGCATAACGCCACGACCATTTAGCTAACAATGATGTATTTCGATCCTGTAGATCCGCCACCCCCAAACCACCCAAATGGCGCGGTCGACTCACCATTTTCCAGCTTACACGGCTCATTTTGCGATGTAAACTTACACCACCCCAAAGAAAAGCACGCCTCACCTTATCAATGGCCGCAATTACGCCTTTCGGAATTCTAAACAATCCCATGTAATAAACCGATAATAAGGAGAGGACTGAATTAACCAAAGTGACCCGAGTCGCGAACGATAAAGAAGTTTGCTTCCACCCAGCAAGCTTCCGTCGAACATTAGCAATGACAGGCTCCCAAACCGCTACACTATGAGGATTAATTCCTAACGGAATCCCCAAATAAGTAAAAGGAAATGCACCACGGAAACAACCCAAGGCCCTAGCACACGAGTCGATCAATCCATCCTCAACACCAATAGCAAACAATGATGACTTACCAAAATTAATTTGCAATCCAGAACATACTTGGAAACAACAAAGCAACTGTCGGATATTGTCAGCACAACTAGGCGACGCTTCAAAAAATAAAATTGTCATCCGAAAACTGTAGATGCGAGATTGACACACCCGAAACTAAACGCACCCCCTGTATAAGACCCGCCTCCTCAGCCTGAACCAAAAGCCTATGCAAAGCCTCCACCACAATAACGAAAAGTAGAGGCGATAGAGAACACCCCTGCCGCAAACCACGACCCAAGGAAAATTCTTTCGTAGCACAACCATTCAACAAAACCGACATACGAACAGTAGAGACACATTCCATCACCCAGCGACGCCAAGTCTCACAGAAACCCATGCACGTAAGCATATGGTCCAAAAAGTCCCACCGTACACAATCGTATGCTTTAGCAAAATCCAACTTAAGAACGAAACCACCCGACGCACTCTTACGCAAAGAATGAATAACCTTGATAGCCAGTAAAATGCCATCAAAAATTTTCCGTCCACGAACAAAAGCCGACTGATTATCGCTTATCAAATCACCCAACACCTTTTGCAACCTCCTTGCTAGCACCTTAGCTAAAATTTTGTATATAGAGTTCACAAGACTAATCGGCCGATAATCACTTAGAGTCCTTGGAGAGTCATTTTCGGAATCAATACAAGAAAAGTACAGTTCGCACCCGGAGCTAAAGTACTTGAGGTGTAGAAAAACCTCCAAAAAATGTAACACGTCCCCTTGAACTACATCCCAGCATGACTTAAAGAAAGCCATACTATAGCCATTCGGACCTGGAGACTTCGAGCCATCACAACCTCGAATTACCTCCCAAACTTCCTCTATACCAAAAGGAGCCACCAGCCTTCATTAGCTGTTGTACCAACTTGTCGAAACTCGCCCTCAACGCACCATACACACAATCGTTCAACAGCCGCAAAGTGTAAAGAGAAGGCACCCACAATGTGGTCGCGTAACCAACGCACATCCGTTTCCCAACGGCCCTTGACCATCAAACCGGAAATTGAATTCCGAACTGCTCTAAGCTTAGCTGGGCGATGGAAAAAAGCCATGTTTCTGTCCCCTAAACGCAACCAATTGGCTCTTGATTTTTGTCTCCAAAGGGACTCCTTACGTTTTATAGCCCGCCAAAGCAGCTGCAACCAACCCCGCCTTTGTTCTATCAGCTCCGATTCAGTCCCGCTCAGATCCTCATCAACTCTTGTAGCATCTAGGCCCTCTAACTGAATCTGAAGCGAATTAATTTCCTACTCAACATCTCCAAAAACAGTACGATTCCAACTGCGCAAAAACTTCTTCAAAAGTCTAAGCTTCACCATTATGTTTTCACTCCCAACACCTAATTCTGACAACCAACACCACTCTACAATCATATCCTGAATATGTTTCTTGTCATCCAACCAACAGTTAATGAAGCGAAACAGACGGGGTCCCCAATCCTGATCATCACATAACAATAACAACGACGTATGATCCGAAACCCCTCTAGGCAAAGAAAACTGTTCAATATTGGAGAAAGCATCTACCTAAGCTGACGATATCAGAAACCTATCAATACGACTCCGACGAGAACCCCTTCCAAACCAAGTATATTGTTTTCCTCTTAACGGAAAATCCACAAGTCCAACAGAATCAATAAATTCAGAAAAAGCTTCCATAAATGTCGAAATCGAACTGCTGCCAGCACGTTCTGATAACCATCGCACCGAATTAAAGTCACCCGCGAGACACCAAAGACCTGGGAAGTTAAGAATTAAATCTCCAAGACGCTACCATAACAAACCTTGCGCCGACACATCGCACGGAGCATAAACATTCAGAATGCAACAACTCAAATCCTCGGCGCACCATCTCCCCTGCAAGAGTATAAAATAGCGATCCACCTCTACCGAAGTTAGGTGAAAATGGGTGCCTTCCCACACTGTAATCAGTCCACCTGAGGCACCTACTGAAGGTGAGAAAATAAACTCGAAACCATCGGAAATCCATAAACTCACAACCATCAAAGATGACACTTCCTCTAACTTTGATTCTTGAAACATCGCCATATCAACTCGTTGTTTTTTTAATCACATCGCTCATCGCCCTTCGCTTCAAAGATGAACCTAACCCCCTGACGTTCCACGACACGACGCGCATCCTCACAAGCCATGCTTCTCTCCAGAAAAAACACGAGTAAGATCCCTTATGATATCTTCTTCGCAACCCACGGTCTTCACCCCCACTATACTACCCAAAGCAATTGTAGTCGCGATTTCTCTGTGTAAAATCTACTGTCTATTATGGAAATCCGAGTCGGATAAAGAAGCGTTAACTACCTGCGAAGAAACTTGCGCTTGCATTACTTGTTTACGCGGCCTACCCCTGCCAGGTTTCTGCGTCAAAGGAACTCCCGAAAGAAGATTGATAGACTTGGTTTTTCGACCATTAATCCAAAGCGGAGAATTTTGGTTTGCAATATCTGAATGAACCACCAGCTGACCCCCCTAAACAATCCTTATCCGCCACCTCTACAGCGTTTGAATAATCCTTATCTGCCACCTCTACAACGTTTGAATTTGGCTCAAGCAACTCCACGATACTAGCATTCAATTCCAACGGCAGACTCCTAATCGTATTCAAACTATTTACCACAAGATGATTGCCAATTGTAGGACTCGTATCAACCTCTCCCACCGCCCGATCGGACCCATGCCCATCCGCCAACCCCGTGGTCCTACCATCCTGCACCTCTCTCGGCTCAGGAGCCCCCTTCGATTCACACTCGACCTGTGCATCATCGATATGGTCCAGTTGTTCACTAACTTCCCAAAGGTGGTTGCAGTGCAACTGTTCTATCCGCTTCGAGGCAGCTGTCGCCCCAACAACTTCTGTGTCCCCTAGCTCCATCATTGGATGGTCATATCCCGTTCGCGTCGTCTTCCCATCCGAGCCCGAGGCCGATGAATCGCTATCATCACCTTCATACATCGCCATCGTGCACTCACAATCAACCCATGGACCAAACATATTGAGTTCTTTGATGAACAAAGGGTAAGACACACCGTCCACCTCCAATTTTACCTTGGCTACAATACACGACATGACCGACGTTTCAATTAAAATCCAGCCACATTCAAAAGACTGAGAGGATTCTGTAGCATCCGCTAATCGAACCAATTTTCCCCAGATATGCGCAATACTCTCAAAAGAATCTTGTGACCACGCGTGAATCGGTACACCCTTGATCGAGAGCCAAACCCTCCTCGTCCCTACAACTAGCTCCGGTGACCACCGTTCCAACTTCAAAAAATACACTCATACTGATTCTAGTTGCATTACCTTATCACTTGTTGTTGGATCCTTAAACATGAGAAGAATCAAAGAACCAGCGATATATAAAATCGACAAACCCTCTACCTCTGATAAGTGCAATCTCATTGTTAGTTCCTTAATACTCCAGGGCTGCTTGCACCATCCCACTGCGCAATTGTGCATAATTTCCAACTTGTCGGCCGCCACGAAACCCTGTACAGAATGATCAAATGTATTGCACTGATTAACCTCATCCTCCGATCGCTGCTTCGATGAGATCTTGGATCGCAAATTCCTTGCCTGTTCCGACTGCACAGTCTTTGTTTTGGCCTGTTTCCGTCTCCAAAACAAATCACGGTCCCCATATTTTGCTGGGAACACGGAGATGCGAGATCCATAAATCCATTTGCCATGTAAACGTTCTACCACCCGCTCGGCATCGCCTTGACTCCCCATTCTCACAAACCCAAAACGAGATCCATTCCTAGCCAATTTCCGAGGGATGAAAACGTTCACCACCACCCGTGTCGATCAAAAACCTGCCAAACTCATTTCCAATGGATGGCTGTCGAGAGGTTTCCCACAAATACCGTCCACACCTTTTGGTAACCTTGTTCCGTTGACAACCTTGTTCCGCCCAGTATACTCCCCATTGTGTCTTATTATTTGAAATGTTGATGAATATTAGGAATATTAATAATCTAATTTACAAAACTTTTTATTCAATGGTCTAAGGGAATTGTGGTAATGACATTTGGTAATATTCATTTGTAGGTCGATGAGAATGAGCGTAAAACATCAAACATAGGAATAAGATTCGGCAAAAGTTTTATCATAGGAAAAGTTTATTACCTGGAAATGGCTTGATTGACACCGAAATGAAAGTTTAATTATTTATTTGATAAAACTTTTTATTCAATGGTCCGGGTAGAATTGACCTCGTAGTTTAATAACTAAATGGTATATTTAGTTTAACCTTTATTTTATGACTGCAGCTCCTGGATGGAAATTTCCCTTTTTTTTCGGTGTTTCTATTTATGTCTAACACTCAAAATTAGGTTTAGGGTTTAGGGTTCTAAGTTAGGGTTTATGGTTAGGGTTTAGAGAATTTAAGGTATGATGTATTTTTAGAGTATAGGGTGTAAGATTTAGGGTTTAGAATTTAGAGTCAGAGCTTAAAATTTAATTTTGTAGTGTTTTTTAGTATTGAGGTATAAGTAGGGTACCGAAATGGTGCATAGAATTTTTATCCGCAGCTCCTGTACCTTCCTTCCCCGTTCACGTGCCCCTTTTCAGCCTATAAATAACATATTTCATTGGTACGCTGGTTCCACAGCAAAACAGATAGACCTTGGTCAAGATGGATAAGGTCAATGCCAACGGTGAGACTGTCAATGAGCTGCTTGAAGCTCAAGCTCACGTTTGTAACCACATTTTCAGCTTCATAAATTCCATGTGCCTAAAATGTGCTGTGGAACTAGGCATTCCTGATATCATTCACAACCATGGCAAGCCCATGACTGTTACCGAGTTGGTCGCTGCACTTCCGACTCTCAACCCTACTAAGGCACGCAATATTTACCGGCTCATGCGTATTTTAGTTCACTCAGGCTTCTTTTCCCAACAGAAGCTTAGCCATGGCGACCAAGAAGATGGTTACGTTCTTACCAATGCTTCTCGTCTCTTGCTCAAGGATAATCCCTTCAGCTTAACACCTTTTCTGAAATTTGAGCTGGATCCTATTTTAACAAAGCCTTGGGATTTTCTAGGCATCTGGTTCCAAAACAATGATTGTACCCCATTTTATACAGCTAATGGGATGACATTTTGGGACTATGCTGATCATGACCCAAAGTTTGGTAATATTTTTAATGAAGGCATGGCCAGCGATGCTCGATTGGTTAGTAGCGTTTTGATGGACAAGTGTAAGGGCTCATTTGAGGGATTGGATTCACTGGTGGACGTTGGAGGGGGCACAGGAAAACTAGGCAAGTACATTGCCGATGCATTTCCACACTTGGAGTGCACCGTGTTTGATCTTCCTCATGTTGTTGCTGGCCTAGAAGATAGCAGGAACTTGAAATATGTTGGAGGCGATATGTTTGAGGATGTTCCAGCTGCAGATGCAGTTTTACTAAAGGTTTTTACTTATTTTTCTTCATCAATCATCTCTTTTAACCCTTTTTAATTGTTTTAGATTAACATGCACTAATGATTTCGAGTTGATTAAATAGTGGGTATTGCACGACTGGAACGACGATGAATGCTTGAAGATTCTGAAGCGATGTAAAGAGGCGATTTCAAAACAAGAGAAGGGAGTGATGATAGAAAAGAAGGTGGTGATAGTAGACGTGGTCGTCATGGATGAAGAGAAAGTGAAAGATGAAAACTCGAAGACGTTCAAAACGCAGGTGTTGATGGACATGCTTATGATGGCGGTGGTGACGGGTAGAGAGAGGCGGGAAGAAGAATGGGCTAAGCTATTCTTTGCAACTGGTTTCAGTGGCTATAAGATATTTCCTATGTTAGGTGTAAGATCTCTCATTGAGGTTTACCCTTAATAACCAATTCTTGTAACTCTTTCATGTTTCGTTTCATCGAGGTCATTCGTGTTGGAAGCTTTGTCAAGGCAAGGGTTGGCTAAAGCCTGGTGGTAGCTGGTTCCAACAATAAGGTGTTGCGTTTTTGGTTGTCTACTATTTTTTTTTGTACTGTCAATTATTTCTGTATTCGTGATTTGTTGGTTCCGTCTTGGTACTTTTTGTGTCTTTGTGGCTAGTTGTGTTGTACTCTTTTCCTCAATTTAAGATTAGAGAGGTTTTTAACGAGGCTCACAATGTAAATTTAGGGTTTGTACGATTCTATTCTTCTTTAATAATATTATTTTGTCGAGAAAAAAATCTTTTAATTGAGGTGAGATTGAATCACCTAAAAACCAGGTTATTTCTATAAAATTTATTAAAATAACAATTTTCGATTTACGAAAACAAAAAAAATTGATTCGAGAGTTGGTTACGTATAAAAAAGATTAGCACTCCACAATCGGTACCTAAAAGATTATTTGTTATCTTTATAATGGAATTTATGAGTTCGAGATAAACTCAAATTATGATCCGTCTGAATATGAATGCAAGCTTATTTGAAAGGAACAAATTGTATTTGAAAATAAAGTCTACTTTTCGACTTTTAAAAGCGTAGTTCGCTCTTTAGGAAGGATGTCCCTCTATTTCTTAAAGTAAATGGAAATTGTACTCCAACGATTCATGAGGCTATCTCGTAGACCCTCTAATAAAAGCATATTGCCTTAAGATTTTATTCAAAAAGTAAAACATGTGATGCAAGTGGAGTTAACAAGAAAATGCAAATGATGAGTAAAAATACAAAGGTCATGCATGATGCAAATAACAAAGTTATGGCCCTTAAAAGGAGTTTTAAATCTTTTTAATTAAAAGAAATTGGAAAATTTAGTATCATCGAGAAGAAGATTTTTTCATTCGAATGATTTTACGAAATCGCACTCCAATGATTCAAGAGACCATTCTGTGAATCAATCTCATAAAAGAGTTGTCTTGAAAACAAATGGTTAAAGGTGAGATTTTAATCAAAGCAAAAGATCCCAACAATCTAAATAAAAAAAATAGCATGGCGAACCATACATCCATATAAATTTGCTAATCACCTTGCTTAGATAATATATGTCAATCGCAAATGACACCACAATCCCAGCCCACAAGTTGCAACCAACCGACAAAATCTGGTAAAATCAAATGTCCCACAACTTCAAAATAGCTTCATGACATCAACTCAACAAGAAAGCCGTAAAATCAGTAGACAAAAGAAAAAAAATCAAAGCAGTTGTGAACACCAACACCGGAAGTGGTCCAAAATTTCTAGGCATCCAAAAACGGAAATACTACTACTTCTTAATAGTTCCTTATCGATGCATGCGGACCACATTCATTTTTTTCTTCTTTTGGATAAATGACCACATTCATTGTATCTAGAACGGACTAACACACATTGATACATACCATTAATATTATATATCGTTAAACACCATTAATTTTTAGTGACTTAATACAAAATTAAGTGTTCAAACTATATCTTTTTTGAATTTTATGTGTCAAAGTATTTTTCGGTAAAAATAGGTGCCTAAAGTTTTAACCATTAAAATTTTAAGTGCCCGACTGTTTAAAAAAACTGTTACTCAATAAGAACTTGAGACGTGGCATGTTTTTTATTATTCTTTTTCAATAAGAACATGACACGAGGTATTAGAGATTAGTGGGTTTTTTTGAGAATTTTAAGTACCCCACTTGATTCGTTGCGGTATGAGATTTTCAAAGAATTAAATGAGATTTTCGATGAGTTAATATAAATTTTTTTCATGAAAATATTAGAATTAATCCCACTTAATTTGTTTGGGTATGGGGTCAACAATATTTATATTATAGTGATATGAAAAATTGTACTTCATACTCTACTCTGACCCCACTATATGAAAATCGTGACTCTGCCACTACCTTTAACATATATATTTCTAATTATAGATCACTCAATCCCCAGAGATTAGTGCAAATCAAGGCTGATTTGAAAAGAATATTTCCACTTTAAGAATTAATTGAAAAAGTACCCCATAACAAATTATGTAGAAAAATACTCCACATTCAGTCTATATAAGGAATACTCGCGTTTAGCTAGGCGTGACTTACATTATCGCGCTTAGCTAAACGCGTATTTCATCCGGTGTGGCATTACAATACGGATAATCAAATATAATATTAGTAGAATAAGATTCGCGTTAATATGATACCCAACAGTGATATTTTCCTTGAGAAAAAAGATTGAGTATAAAAAAATTAATTTCAAGTCTTTTTAATACAAATATTACAGTACAATGAAAGTACAATAATTATCGGTGAGGATCTGACCAATTAGGACATTTGTTCTTGGTGTGTCCTGGGTTCCTACATTTACTGTAATTTTTAGTTCCTCTAGTCCTTTCTCGAGGAACCATACCCTCGTCATAAAAAATATAAATAGAATTTAAATGATTTTTTTCTCACGTCAAAGTGTAGAATCTAGCGATATTTTAGGCTCATCGACAAGTACATCACGATCACGTTCATTTTCGATCGGAGGGAACTCTATTCTTTAACCTTGAATACGTTTTCAAGTTTGTATACCGGATCAACAGTATCATCCAATCAACCCGAACATATGAACAAGAGACAATGGTGTGAGCACATGGGTATTTGAAAGTTTGAAAGATTTCACAATCACAGGATCTTTGAGCTATATTAACCACATATGCGTTTTGTTCTATGCCTTCATGCGGTCTTGAAAATTTTGTAACGCGAAATAAATATCGTCGATGAGAAAATCATGCCGCACCCATCCAGTTTGCATGCACCACATAAGTTGACAATTTTTTGAAGAAGTCTGGGTTTACTTGATGGCCACCTGCCATCCAGTCGATAACTTGTTTTCTTAAGGTTGCAGGAAAAGTATCCAATCGATAATATGTAGCTTTGACAACGAGCGTGATAGGCAAATGATGTGTTCCCTTTAAAGATGAATTAATTGCCTCAGCCAAGTTCGTTGTCATATGCCCATATCGATCATCCCTATCAAATGATCAAACCCCAAACACTCAACTTGAAACCTATAACCTCTAAGTAAAGTATTTGAGAAATTATGAAATTATTATATTATAATGTGATAAACTAATTTTTCACCATTTAAATTATTAATTTTTTATTTAAAATCTTTTTGTTAAATAAATTGTTCATTATTAATTTATTAAATTATATATAAGAATACATATGTATATATATACATATATAATCAATTTAAAGTGTTGATAAATATAAACTATATTTGAGGTGGAGGGGTTATAGGTTTCAAGTTGAATGTTTGGGGTTATGAGATTAGTTGGGATTAGGAGATTATGCTTACACTTTAATTATTATTATTTGTAAGATTTAGGGGTTGAGGTTTGAGGTGTAGGGGTTATAGGTTTCAAGTTAAGTGTTTGTGGTTATAGGATTAGTTTAAGGATTAAGAGATTAATCTTGCACTTTAGTTATAGTGCTTTTTAGATTTAGGGGTTGAGGTTTAGGGTTTAGTGGTATATGTTTCAAGTTGAATGTTTGGGGCCATATGATTAGTTTAGCGATTCGGAGTTTAGGGATTAGGCTTGTAATTTAATTATTAGTGATTGTAAGATTTAGGGGTTGTGGTTTGGGGTTTAGGGGTATATGTTTCAAGTTGAATGTTTGGGGTTAAGAGATTAGTCTAGGGATTTAGGGATTAGACTTACACTTTAATTATTAAAGATTGTAAAATTTAGGGGTTGAGGTTTGGGGTTTAGGGGATCAAGCTTGCATTTTAATTATTAGTGATTATAAGATCTAGGGGTTGATGTTTGGGGTTTAGGGGTATGTTTTTGTTCATATTAGTCCCTGATTTTTTTAACCGAAATTGACCCATATTTATTTTTATTTTTTTAAATCTAGTCCAATGTTTTTAATATGATGATATTTTTGTTCATTCTAGTCCCTAAAATTTTATTTTTAGCCGAAATTGACCCACGTATATATTTATATTTTGGGTAATTTAGTCGAATAATATTTTTATTTATTCTAGTCCCTACAATTTAATTTTTAGTCAAATTTACCCCATATTTATTTATATTTTTGGCAATTTAGTCCAATAATATTTTTGGTCATTCTAGTACCTAAAATTTAAATTTTAGTCGAAATTGACCCTTATTCATTTTTTTTTGTATTTTAGTCCAATATTTTTAATATGATGATAATTTTGTTCACTCTAGTCCCTAATATTTTATTTTTAGCCAAAATTGACCATTATTTATTTCTAATTTTTGTAATTTAGTCCAATATTTTAAATATGATATATTTTTATTCATTCTAGGTCATAATATTTATTTGGGTAAACTACATAAATAGTCCCCCGACTATGCTCCAATTATCTTTTGCATCCCCTGAATATCAAAAGTTACAAACTGGTCCCCTGACTTAAAAAAATAACAAATTGATCCAGTGCCGTTAAAAATTTAACGGCTGGCGACGTGGCAATTAACAAAAATTGGCATAATAACACATTTAGTCCTCAACTTGTACACTTTGTTTAACTTTGCCCTAATTCTAAAAAAATGACCCTTAACATTTCAAAATTCTATCAATTTAATCCATTTTTTCTCTCCACACAATCATAAACAAGAACGGTCTTCTTTCTAAAACAAAAATCAAATTTTCATTGCTCCTCTTTCTATATACTTGTCAAAAGAAATATATACGATTTCTAACACAAATTATTATTATTATTATTATTATTATTGTTGTTATTGTCGTCGTCGTCGTCAAAGCTTATGTATACTCTACGCATTCGTTTTGAAAATTGGTATAGATTTTGATATTTTACTGTTTGCGGTTAATATTTAATAATGGAATGTATCTGAGATTTTCTTCTCATGGTTTAATTGATTAATTCTTGTTTTCTTTAGTGAAATTGAGTTTTAACTCGTAATTTTCAAGGTTTTAAATGATCTATTAGACTGTGGCGTGCATTTTTGCTAATTACTGATTGGCGTTGCTGTATTGTTTTTTTAGATGCTAAGCGTTTGATCGGTAGAAGATTCAGCGACGCATCGGTCCAAAGCGATATGAAATTGTGGCCATTTAAGGTTATTCCTGGGCCTGCAGACAAGCCGATGATCGTAGTCTCATACAAAGGCGAAGAGAAGCAATTCTCTGCTGAAGAAATCTCCTCCATGGTCTTGATGAAGATGAAAGAGATTGTCGAGGCGTTTTGAAACACTGCAACACAAAAGAAATTTAACCAGCAGTGTTTCCCAATACTTTGTGTTGCAGGATTTCGATGAAATCGTATATATTTCTTTTGACAAGTATATAGAAAGAGGAGCAATGAAAATTTGATTTTTGTTTTTAGAAAGAAGACCGTTCTTGTTTAGAATTGTGTGGAGAGAAAAAATGGATTAAATTGATAGAATTTTGAAATGTTAAGGGTCATTTTTTAGAATTAGGGCAAAGTTAAACAAAGTGTAAAAGTTGAGGACTAAATGTGTTATTATGCAAATTTTTGTTAACTGCCACGTCACCAGCCGTTAAATTTTTAACGGCACTGGATCAATTTGTTATTTTTTTAAGTCAGGGGACCCGTTTGTAACTTCTGATAGTCGGGGGATGCAAAAGATAATTGGAGCATAGTCGGGGGACTATTTATGTAGTTTACCCAATTTATTTTTAACGTGATTCGTGTTTGTGAAAGACGTTAAATAATTCAGTCGAAATGACCCAACCCAAAGTCTATCGACTACTTGTACCAAATTCAAACTTAATACAAATTCGAAACCCGGATTAACCTAACTTGAAATTACCAAACCTGAAATGAACCCGACCTGAAGTCCACCCGAGCCTGAATTAACCCATCAATTAACTAATTCGGACCCAAACCGTTTTGACCCAACATGAAATGAACCCGACATAAAATGAACCGAACTGAAATTGACATGCACCCGACCCGAGTCAAGTCGCAACATCAAATCAACCTGAAATGACATGTATCCGATTTGGCTCGACCTACCATGACCCGACCTGAAACCCATCCGATTACCTATTTCTACATCCCTAGCAGTTGGGAACCCAAACACCGGAAGTAGGATGGCATTTTACCCAACCCGGTCGGGTTCTGACACGAACCGGTCCGATCAGGTTAAATTTTTTAATAAAATTCGGGTTTGGGTTGAGTCGAGTTTTATTAAGGCTGAAGTTGGGTCGAGTTTAGGGTGGAAAATATCTAACATGATATGGGACTAATTGTATAATTTTCCCCTAAATTTTATACGGATATATATAATAATACCCCTCTTTAGATTTTTTTATAAATAGGTCCTTAAAATTGAATTTATTTACATTTTAGTCCTTAAAATAATTTTTTTACAATTAAGTCCCATAAAATTATTTTTTATAATTAAGTCCTTAAAATTATTTTTTCACAACGCACACTCAAATATTTGAGATATAGCATGTTATTTTGGTACATGGAGCTTCAAAACTCCTCTTTAAGGTATTGAAACCCTCGAAATACACTTGAGCCAATGTCGATACCCAATAACTATTGTTATTCACCTCTCTACAAAGGTTATAGGGGTCTAGATACCACAAGTCGAATTTATATTTTTAGACATGTTTGTTTTAATGAGAAAATCTTTCCTTTTGCTGCTTCTGATTTACAACATAGCCTTCATAAGTCTCGTTGTTCTAAGCCTTTAGCCATGCACTGCACCGCTACCGTCAGTTGATTCATCCTCCCACCCTATCTTTGACCCCGCCAGCCACTCGCGCTGCATCGTTGCCTTCCGACGGGAAGAAGGAATTGAAGGTATTAGTTATAGATATAACACATATTTTATTTATATGCATATATATATATTATTAATTATATATATTTATTATTAATATTATTAATTATTATATTATTACTCCTCCAAATAGGATTAGAGAGGTTTTTAATGAGGCACATAAGTTTGGTAGCATCTTATTAATAAAATTTAGTTTTGTGAGCAAAAAAATATATTATATTATTACATATCATATATTTAAATTTATATACATTTAAATAATAAATAAATAATAATAAAATAAACAAACTAAATCTTGTTTATTATATTCATTCTAAAATTTTACTATAATTTAATTTGAATTAAGACTGAGAAGAAGTGGGAAGACATGTATGAGAAGCTAGAAGGCATGATCAAATCCTTCCATGATGGAGTTGCTCATGGTGGAATGGATGCAGAGAACCTGAGCTTGGTAACTGACCTGGTTCCGCCGCCAAAATTTAAGGTCCCAGATTTTAAGAAATACAATGGAACCACATGCCCATCAACACATTTAACCATGTATTGCAGAAAGATGTAAATGTATCTTGACAATGAGAAGCTGCTCATTCATTGCTTCCAAGACAACTTAGTGGGATCAGCTACGCGCTGATATTCACAACCGAGTTAGGTAAATATCAAATCATGGAAAGATCTATCCAAAGCCTTCAGTGAACATTACGAGCATATTTCAGACATGGTTCCAACCCGTTTGGTTTTGCAAGGGATGGAGCAAAAGCATCATGAGAGTTTCCGACGGTATGCATAAAGATGAAGGGACGTAGCAGCGCAAGTACAGCCGCTGCTGCTAGAAAATGAAATTACCCCAATGTTCGTAGAAACACTAAAGGGTCCTTTCTATGATCGCATGCTCTATCATGCCACAAAGAGCTTTGCGGACATGCTAATGAATGGAGAACTAATCCTAGCAGCTATGAAGAGTGCATAGTTGGATACTGGAGAAACAGAGAAGACATATGAAAAGAGAGAAAATGAAGTCAATGCCACAAATGTCTACAACCCTAGCTATTCAACGGGCGATGTGTTTAACAAGCCCAACACTCCAGTTGCAGTCCCGACAATTGTAAGCGCCCCAAGAGGAGATCGAAGATATCAAGGGAACTCAAGACCCTATTTTCCACCCATCCCAATGACATATGCGAAGCTATTTGCTGAGTTGGTCAAATCATAGATGGTGCTGGCAAGGCATGTTCCTCCGTTCTCACCCCCGTACCCACCATGGTACGATGAGAAGGCCCAATGCGAATACCATACAGGAGTAAAGGGGCATACCATTGAGAACTGCACTGCATTCAAAAGGATGGTAGATGATTTAAGGATATCGGGCATGCTGTCATTTGAAACATCTGAAGGAAAAGGAAATCCTCTACCAAACCACCAGAAGGCCTGAATAAATGCTGTTATAGAGAAGGAGCTAAAACAAATAAGAAACATGTTGATGAGGTTAAAGCATCTATGAAATGGGTATGGACCCAAATGGTGAAAGTTGGGATGCTGAAGGGAAGATTTGAAGAAGTGAAGATCGAAGGATTGTACCGTGAGTACCAACAGAATGAGGGGCGTGAAATTGAAAATTGCTTAGAGTTCAAGCAATTAGTGCAGGAAAAAATTGACAATAAAGAGTTAGAATTTTTTGAGCAAGGAAACGAAGAACAGAAGATGGAAGTGTGTGCGTCAGAGGAGTCATCCTCTAAAATGATTTATACAAGAATAAAGCCTTTGGTGATCAAGACCAAGGCAAGAGGTAGTGAACCAGCTAGGGGTGTGACCCCACGATTGGTTGTAAAGGCACCGGTCCCATTCCCATATAAATACAATAGACAAGTTCCTTGGAACTATGCCTACACAATGACAGACCCGAGGAGCTCAACAGCTAAAGAAGAAAGGAAAGAAGAACCCATCAATGAAGTAGGCCATTTTACAAGAAGTTGAAGACTCTATTCCACACCAGAAGCTGAAGATAGAGATGCAACACAGAGAAAGGCTGCTAGTCAACAAAACAAGGAAGGGGAAAAAGATTTCTTCCAAGAAAAGCCACCAGTGATTCATGAGCCGGTGAAAGAATCAGAGGCCCACGAGTTTTTGAAAATACTCAAGCACGATGAGTACAGTGTGGTGGAGCAGCTACATACACTTCTGGCCCGAATTTCTATGTTGTAATTGCTATTGAACTCCAAGGGTTACCAGGACGCCTTGTTGAAAGTTCTAAACAGAACATTTGTATCGAAGGAGATCACGACCGACAAGAAGGAAATGTTGGTCAATAATATTATTGTTAATAATTTCATATCATTCAATGATAAAGAAATACATACGGAGGGAAGGGGATCATGCAAGCCCTCCATATTTCCACAAGATGCAAAGGATATATGCTGCCACGAGTCCTCATTGACAATGGTTCGACTTTGAATGTTCTCCATTTGGCAACATTGAAAAAGTTGCCTATTGATATTTCTCACATGAGAGCTTATCAAAATACAGTACATGCCTTAGACGGGACCCAAAGGGACGTGTTAGGGAAAATTGAAGTTCTCTTACAAATTGGACCATCAACTTTTAAGATAGACTTCGTGGTTATGGATATAAACCCCAGTTATAGCTACTTGCTTGGGCGTCCATGGATTCATACAGCTGGCGAGGAAATCATTGCATCAGTAGTCACTGATGCGCCATACATTAAGGTGGACGAGGGGGCCCTCGAGTGTCATTTCAGGACATTAGAGCTAGTCAATGCAGCCTTTGTCACTGAAGGGAGCAAGGTGCCAGAACCAGAATTGTCAAGCTGTGCAAAGATGCTTGTAAAGCAAACACTAGGAAAAGAAGCTAAGGTAGGAATGAGGTTTGGAAAGAACCATTAGGGAAGGATGTACCCTGTGGATATCCCAATAAAGAAAGACAGGTTTGGCTTGGACTTCAAGCCCACTAAATGGCAAAGAAAAACAGAGTTCAAAAAACAACAAGAAAGAAGGAAGTCGAAATTGAGCGGAGGGGAGATCGAGTGGGAGCCAATGACGTACCCACCCTTGAGTCACACTTTTAGGACTGGAGGATTCCTAGACCCTAATGCTTTCTTTGATGAGGAAGAGAAAGGGAAGAATGAACCATGTGAGGCTTTTGAGAATTTGAGCATTAATGTTATCACAGACGAAGAAGAAGGGGAAAACAAATACCTGTCCAAAATTTGCCCCAGTGCTGAGCTAAACAATTGGACCACTAAAGTAGTCTCTGAAGTTTTTAAGACCGCCTCAGAGTAATTCTCAAAACCAACTCTTTTACGCTTAGACTCGGGGGTAATTAGAGATGTTATGTAAAAGGGTCCATGTCAAAACTATATTTTTTTTATTTCAATAAAAGATGCATATTTTCCAATAATTTTGTGTGGCAAAATTTCCTTGGCAAAGCAAAACAAAAAGTAAAAGATCATAAACTAAAAACCAAAAAGCAAACCTTGAAACGAATCATACCATTTCATCCATTTTTTTCTTTCTTGGTATATATTCTTCGCTCTTTTTCATTGCAAGTTTTTAGATATCAATGGTAAAGATGACTCCGAGTCAGACTCTGAGGTTAATTTTGAGTTATCACTATGTTTGGAGGAAGTTGGGAATATTGATGATGAAGAAGAATATGACTTGCCCAATGATTTGCTCAGAATGGTAGAAGGAGAGGAAAAACAGATTCTACCCCACAAAGAAGAATTAGAGGTTTTGAACCTTGGAACTGAAGAAGAGAAGCATGAAGTGAAGATTGGTACCACCATCTCAATTAAGACGCGACAATGCTTGATTGAGCTTATGCAAGATTATAAAGACATTTTTGCCTTGTCGTATCAGGATATGCCTGACCTTGTTACAGATATTGTTATGCATCGGCTTCCTATAAAGGAGGGATGTGAGCATGTAAAGCAAAAGTTCAAAAGGATGAAGGCTGATACACTTCTGAAAATTAGAGATGAAGTAAAACACAATTACATGCAAGATTCCTCGAGGTGGCTAAATATCCAGAGTGGGTGGCAAACATTGTTCATGTACCTAAGAAAAATGGAAAAGTAAAGATGTGTGTCGAGTACATGGATCTTAATAGGGCAAGTCCCAAAGATAACTTTCCACTCTCACATATCGATACTTTGGTAGACAATACAGCTGGTCATTCCTTTTTCTCTTTCATGGATAGATTTTCTGGATATAATCAAATTAAGATGTGCCCAGAGGATATGGAGAATACTACATTTGTAATACATTGGAGAACTTTTTGTTATAAAGTAATGCCTTTCGGATTGAAAAACGTAGGGGCAACTTATCAGAGAGCTATGGTTACACTTTTCCATGACATGAAGAACACAACAATAGAAGTTTATGTTGATGATATGATTGCCAAGTCCAGAACCGAGGAGGAACATCTAGTGAACCTGAGGAAGGTTTTTCAAAGGTTGAGAAAGTTTCAGCTAAAGCTTAATCTGCCAAGTGCACATTCGGGGTTACTTCTAGAAAGTTGTTGGGCTTTGTAGTAAGCAGAAGAGGAATTGAGATTGATCCTGATAAGATAAAGGCCATACAAGAGCTTCCACCGCCCCAAACACAATAGCATGTTCGGGGATTCTTGGGAAGGTTAAATTACATAGCCCGTTTCATCTCCCAATTAACGAATAAATGTGATCCAATATTCAGGTTTCTTAGAAAGAATAATTTGGGGACATGGAATGAAGAATGTCACCCAGCCTTAGAAAAGATCAAGGAGCAATTAACTAACCTTCTAGTATTAGTACCATATGTCTCAGGAAAACCGTTAATACTCTATTTAACGGTGTATGAAAGCTCAATGGGTTGCGTGTTGGGACAACATGATGTAATTGGAAGAAAGGAAAAGGCATATACTACTTGAGCAAAAAGTTCACCGAGTGTGAAATAATATATACCACGATTGAAAAGCTATGTTACGCTCTGGTATGGGTTACTCAAAGGCTTAGGTATTATATGTTGTATCATACCACATGGTTGGTTTTGAAGCTAGATCCGCTGAAATTTTTGATGGAAGCCCCATCACTATCATGAAGTATAGCACGATGACATATATTGCTCTCGGAATACGATATTCAGTATGTGAGTCAGAAAGTGGTGAAAGGAAGTGCCATAGCCGATTTTCTAGCAAGTCGTGCTCAAGATGATTATGAGGCATTAGATTTCAATTTCCCTAATGAGGATTTACTGTGCATTTTAGAAAATGATGAGCCATCAACGGAATCCTAGGTCATGCACTTTGACAGTGCTGTAAATGCTTTAGGGCGAGGTATTGGGGTAGTTTTGGCTTCATCAGAAGGAAATCATTACCCTTTCACTTGCCGTTTGAAATTCTTTTGCCCCAATAACATGACAGAGTATGAGGCATGCATATTAGGTCTGAGAGAGGTCATTGAAAGAAAGATCCAAAATTTGAAGGTCTATGGGGACTCAGTACTGATCATCTATCAAATACGTGGTGAATGAGAAACAAAAGATGCAAAATTGATTGAATATTACAAGTTGGTCCTTGAGTTAACTAAAGAATTTGATGTGATCAATTTTAAGCATTTCCCAAGAGAAGACAACCAGATGGCCGATGCCTCAGCTAATTTAGTTGCCATGTTTAGAGCAAGTGAAGGCTTTGAGATGATGCCTATTAAATTGAAAATGTTGGAGTCGCCAACTCATTGTTATAACGTAAAGGAAGAGGTAGACGACTTGATGTGGTACCATGACATCTTGCAGTACATAAAGTTTCAGAAATACCCAGTATAGGCTTCAGAAAATGAAAAGAAGATGATTAATTAGGAAAATGGCATCAATATACATTCTTGATGGAGAAATCCTTTATAAACGAAGTCAAGATCTGATGCTTTTAAGATGTGTGGATACAAAAGAAGCTCTGTTCATTCTAGAAGAGGTTTATGAGGGAGTCTGCAGAACTCACCCTAGTAGATTCACTATGGCAAGAAGAATTATGCGGTTCAGATATTTGTAGAGCGTTTAGGTGTTCTCTATTTATGAGCGCAAGTGCACAATACTGTCAAGTTATAGTATATAAGATATCGTCTCCCACAGGGATTGGACAGCTTGCTTCGAATTGATGTTCCTGCACAAGAAAAGTAAATGCACAAGTAAGGTGGTTGTTTGAGAAGATAAGTAAAATAAAAAACAAGTAATAATAAAGGAAGTGATCCGATTGATAGAGAGGGCAGGGTTATGCTGCTGCTTAGTGTGAAACTGCGTTGAATAGGTCAAGTTGTTTTACGCTACCATGATATGCTTCCTTGGCGGGTAATGGCAGATTGAGGCGACATCAACTTTTGCTGCCACGACGGAACTCTGCTGTTGCAACTTTCGATGTCCCGATAGGTGAGATGGAGAGAAGTCACGGCGACAAGTCTGGCAGATACTCCAAGTTCGGCGAAGCAATTCTGAAGTGATCCTACCTATGTCTAGGCTAGGATTCTGCTGCTGCGTGATGTAGGCAATACCTAGCAATCTCAGCATAAACCTAACACAGGCAGTCAACGTTTGGTTGCTCCTTTTAGTTGCTGAAATTCTAACTTATGTCTAAGCCGAATTAGTCAACACCTCGTCATGATGAGACCATGCTTAATTCTTTCGTGAGTTTGACACTTTCGTGCCCGACAAATGGATTCTTCAACTGGACTTTTGGAACTAATTGAAGGAAGCGATGCACATGAATTAAGCAAACTAAGAGTATTTTATTGCAAAAACAAACTTGAAAACCTAAACAACCGTTCTCACAACTAATTACAACATAACCCAAACCCAAAGGGAGAATTAGAACATGTCGGTGGTAAGAAAACCTAAACTATTCCTAAGGAAAACCTAAGTTATCTTGAATTAGAATTACAATGAGTATATATAGGCATTAGCTAGGTCTAGTCCTTCTTGAAGTAGAAGTCTTCAAAGTAGCTTTCCTCATGAAATGTGACTTTAAACTCTGACTTCTTTGAGATGAATGTGGACTTTGTCACGTTGCCTTGTTTTGCAAGCAATCTCGAGATTTAACTTTGGCGGCTCTGCACGCTGCTACAGACGTCAAAAAATTGAGTGGACAACATCGATAGAATCAAGATTTTTTGCTCTACAAATTGCACTCCGGTTCTCTAAGTCCATAGTCTGCTGTCTTGGGCGGCAAGGTGGGCGATGACAGCTACTCGGCAGCTACTGTCTTTATCTGGAACTGCATCAGTACAGCTCCCTGGTTCACTGCCTCAACATCACAACCTTAGCTCCTCTTTCCCTCTGTCAGCCTTTAGTACCTAAAACCGAAAGTACACTAAAACAATATCTTTCTTCACCAAATAAAAGATAATCTATAAAAACATGGCAAAGAAAAGAAATACTGTAAAATGCAATGCATGGTCCTAATTATGCCTAAGATGTACTAAAAAACAATAATATGAGATGGAATGTGCATGAAATATAGAACTTGTGGACACTTTACACACCCCCAAACTCAAATATTGCTTGTCCTCAAGCAATGCAACCTAAATATACTTGCCCTTATAATAACCAGAAAGAAAAGCCTGTTTTTCAACTTGATTTCTTACCTCAAGGCCGTGGCACCTATATTAGAGTAGTGAAAGGAACTTAGCAAGAAAATAACTCAGAATTAATTTCTAATGCCAGTGCAGTGTGTGCAAAACTGTATACAGGCTGAATATGCAGAATAACTAAATAAACAAAGATGTTGTTACGATATATAAGGTTGCTGTTGAGACAACATAGTTTAACACAATATTTTGATCATGGCATCGAGGGCTTTAGCTTATCACAACTACTCTTCTAGGTTTGAAATTAAGATAGGAGCAAACTACAAAACCCCGAACCCATGGAGTAAAGTCATCCCGTGAAGACTTTCATTCACTCAAGCTAATTTTTCCATCACTTCAAAACTTTCAGATTCATGGACTTTGATAACAGCGGAGTGTCCTCGCACATGATTCTCCCTAGAGCCTATTACGGGCACCTCTAGGGTAAACAACAATGTTCTTTGTTTTTACTTCTGCTGCCGTGGTAGTGCTGTATTTTTCTGTTTCTCTTTTCTGCCTCGGCGGCTACCTGCAATCATTGTTAGAACTTTGCAAAGAATTCTAAAAACAAGCATGCAGTTTTCTTTAGATATTCTAACAAATCCATCAAGTAACAGTAGTGTTTGATAGTTTTGTCAATTAAAAAAATTCTAAGTCATTTTCATGCTTCTCCCATATTAAGTTCAATTTAGTATTGGTGAGAAAATAAGTAATCGGCTAACTATCATAGACACAAGTTATATAACAAAATTTTCTGTTCTGATTATTACTAAGGCAAGTACAATGCAACCTATATGCTACTAAGTATGCTTAGACAAAAGATGTGAGAGCTATCCCCCCCAACTCGAGATGGGCATTGCCCTCAATGCACTAAATAAAATAGAAAAATAATAATAGAAAAATAACTACAAGTGATAAAGAAAACAGAAAAAAATGAAGAAAAGGGAAAGAAAAAAACTAGAAATTGGCTGAGCGTTGAGATGAGGCTTGAGTCTTTTCTGCTGAGGAGGAGGAAGAGGTTTGGATAATGAAGCGAAGGCCGACAGATGTCTTGGAGACAGTCTTAGCAGGTGAGATTTTTGCTGTCCGCGGCGGCTGGACTCTTGTAGCCGTGGGACAATGCTCTTCTTGAGGTTCGATAGGAGGTGCTTCGCTCTCTTCTGAATCTGTCTCGTCGTCCACAGGCTCGGCGGCTATTATGTGTCGTTTCCTCTTCCTAGTGCCTTCCTCCATGGGTGTTGTCGGAGGGTCAATCGCCATTGGGATGGCTGCTGCTACTACTACCACTACTGTTGCTGGTTTCGGCTGCTGCTGCTCAATCTCCTCTAATGAGGAGGTGTTCGCCACTATTGCTGCTGTGCAGACAGGTGAATGGTGCTGTTGATGCCTCTCGGAGGAGTCTGCCACTGTGTTGGATGCGGTGGTGGTTGAGTAAGATGGGTAGTGTGTCGGAGAGGGCACCTGGCGGTGGGAAGCGACATGGCGAGCAGCGGCGGCGGATGGCATTCCTTGTGCCGGGATTGCTGCTGCAAGGTCTGTAGGATATAGAGGCAAGATGGGTCCGTCATCAGGTAATTTCTGCAGAAGATAAGCCACAAAGGCTTCTTGGACTTCCCCCACGTATTTCATGAAGGTTAGCTGCTGCTGCTCGATGCGTTTAGTGCTGTTGATAAGGGTGTGCAACAACGTGAGGACTTCGTTGTCTGGGGCAGCTTCAGTACTGCTGGGGGCGGCTGGAGTGTCAGGCTGGGCGGCAGAAGGCTGGCTGGGCGTTATGGGCTCTGTCACCGGGGCCTGCATCATCTACAGGCGGACTTTTCTGGTCCACCCTTCTTTGGCTGTTGTCATCTCATCTTTTGGGTCGGTCGGAACACCAAAGTTGACGCAAAGGCCTTTGATGAGGGACAGAAAGTACAACCTGCACTTCGTCTTCCGGAAGCAGGTGTGGATCTCCTTACGTATAACTTCCCCAACATTGATGGTCCGGTTCATCATGATGCTATGGATTATGGCAAGGCGCGGCCGATAGATGGTAGATTTGTGGGAGGTGGGCTGCAGGCGCCTCTTTACAAATGTGTTCCACATCATTACCTCGGGCAGCAGATGACAGCGTTGGACAGATCCTCCATGCTTTCCTGCCAACCACGACGTGTTGGTCTTGCATAGTTTGACCTTGATTTTCTCATAATCAGCAGCCGCCAATGACTGCCTCCACTCATCGTGATGGTTGTCGTGCATATCCAGGCCATAGACGTTGTTGATGATGGCAGCGTTAAGCTTGACAGGTTTCCCGCGAACATACACGAATGGCATCTTTGGGCAGGGATGGTGGGCATAGAACTCCCTGACCACGGTGATGTTGGCTATCTCTGGCTGTCGTGCAAAGATTTCCCATCCCTTGTTGTGGATGGTTTCGAACAGTTTTGGTTATACGCCGAGATCTCATGTCTGCCTTGTGTAGTGAAAGCCTTGCTCCTCCCATATGTTCTGCTTTGCAAACTAAGTTTGGTATCTCTTTTCAACTGCGCGGGAGAAGAAGCATTGGAAGGTGGGTTTGGGTGTCGATGAGAAAGCCATGTGAGACAGTTGATGTTTACTTAAATTCTAAAAGAAAATAGGTGAGAGCATTGGAAGCAAGAAATAGATAGCAAGAAGGTGAAAGTAAAGTAAATGAATGAAGTGAGAAGGGTATAAATAGAGGTTGTCGAGAGGTGACGTGGCGACATTAAATGTCTAACGGTCCAGTTTTCTCGCGCACGTTATTGGATTTCTGCCCGTTATTTTTGTTACCGTTGGCAGCTAGCCGTTAGTGGTCAACTAGCCGTTACGTGTTTGTACGTTAGGCTGCCCTTGGCTGTCTCGGTGGGATGGTGGGTGGGCTCCTTACTGGGCCTCCTTGATCTGGCTCTTTTATTCCTAATCCTAAAATAAAAATAAAAATAAAAGTAATTAAATAACTTTAGAAAAATAAAAATCTGGAAACTAATCTAATCCTAAAATAAATTAAACTCTAATCCTAATGCATAAAAATAAAAATAAAGAAATTATAAAAAATAAGTTATGTTGGGAGTGCATTTGGGTGCATCTCCCATACATAACCACTTCCTGAGGTAATTTGGCTTGTCCTTCTCTCCTGGGTGTCCTCTTGTTCCTTCAGGTTCTGTGCTGCTGGGTCCTTTAGCCTGCCCTTTGGTCTGTCGCGATAGCTGCTGCCTTGGCCTGTCTCTATGCTGATTTTGGCAGCTTTTGCATCTGGGCATCCTTCCTTTTCTTTTCTTGAGGGTTGTAGCACATTTAAATTTATGCTCTGGTTGTCTACCCTCATGGCCAGTTCACCATGTTCCACATCTATTAACGTTCTGCCCGTGGCCAAGAATGGTTGCCCAAGGATGATAGGGGCTTTTTCACCGGCCTCACAGTCTAGGATGAGGAAATCAGCTGGAAGAATCAGGTTTCCCACCTTCACTAGGATGTCTTCGATTTTACCCTTCGGTTGTACAAACGAATGATCGACAAGTTTTAGCATAACAGAAGTAGGTTTGGCTGGCCCAATTCCTAATTTATCGAAGACTGCTTTGGGCATTAGGTTGATGCTGGCTCCCAAGTCGCACAAGGCTTTTGTTTCGTGTTTGCTGTCTATCCTGCATAGAATAACAAAGCTACCCGAGTTTGTTTGCTTGGGCGGCAGTTTGTTGTGTAGCATTGCCAAGCACTCTTCTGTTACATCAACTGGTTCGAACTCCACAATCCTCTTTCTTTTAGAAACCATGTCCCTGAGATGTTTGGCATAGTTTGACATATTCTAAATGGCTTCTATTAGAGGGATGTTTATGTGCACCTACTTTAGAATGTCCAGGAATCTTCTGAAATGGTGCTCTTGCTTTTGTTGCTTAAGTCTCTAGGGGAAAGGTGATGGTAGGCGAATATCCTCTATACGCCCCTTGCATGGGAACTTAATTTGCGGAGGATCGTCTGCTTCAGGACCGCTGTTATGTTCAGCTACCGGGGCGGCTGGTGTTGATGCTGCCGCGACAGGCTGCTCTTTTTGTGCTAGCTGTGTTTTTCCACGTTGGGTTCATCCAACTGCTTCCCACTTCTTGTAGATATGGCTTTGCACTACTCATAAGTGGGTTTGGTTGTTGTCTATGTGCTGCTGGATGTTGCTCCCATTGTTCTGCTGTTGAAGATCTCTGTGAACTTCCCACTTCCACGTTGGGTTCATCCAACTGCTTCCCACGTTTGTTTCTGTCGATAAGAGTGCGGCGCAGGGCAATGACTTCATTGTCCTGGGCAGCGTCAGTACTGCCTGGGGCTGCCGATGTAGGTGGCTGAGCGGTAGAGGGCTGGCTTAGAGTGATTGGTTCTGGGTTCATCCAACCGTTTCCCACTTTTGGTTGATATTTTTTGTACTGCTCGTACGTGGGTTTAGCTGCGACCTCTGTACTGCTAGATGTTGCACCCATTGTCCTAATGTTTATGATCTCCGTGAATTGCCCAAATTGGGTCTCCAAGTTCTTTATCGTAGCTTCCTGGTTGTTCATCCTCATCTCAGTCATGTCCATAAATGACTCAGTTTTATCAATAAAATTGTTACTACGAACAATAAAATCACTGGTTCAAGACATAAAAGTATGTAAAGTATTTTTCGAGTGAGGTATTGCTCTTATTCTGTTGGTACTTAGGCGGCTGTCTAGACAGGTTCTGTTGGTATCCTCCTGGTTGCTGAGTTGGGTTGGCAGCTGTGTTCGGGTTACTGCAGGAGAAGTTTGGATGCTTCTTCCAGCCAGGGTTGTAAGTGTTGGGCCAACTATTCCTCTCATAGGTTCCCATGAAGTTGGAGGATTCACTGCATTCAGAGGAACCGTGGTTGCCCGCACACTCATCACAAAAAGGCTTAATGTCCTTGGCCTCATATGTCTTTCCTTTGGCCATACTCATCACTAGCTGTGTCAGCTTGTCCAAGAGGGCATTAACAGATTCTATGCTTTCTACTTCATTCACAACAGCTAGCCGCCTTATGCCGTCGCGGCGGGCTGTAGGGAACTTGTAGCCGTTCTTAGCAATTTTTTCAACATCTGTCGTGCCTCCTCATGTGGTTGGTTGATGATTATACCGTTCGCGGATGCGTCGAGCATCATTCGAGTTGGGTAGTTCACCCTATTATAAAACATCGTGACCTGCGTCTAAGCTGGAAAACCATGAAGCGGGCAATTATTGAGAATCTATTGGTACCGCTCCCATGCTTCATACATTGGCTCGTCATCCCCTTGTCGGAAAGCTGTTATCTCGTTTCGTAGCATGTCTGTGACATTAGATGGGTTGAAACGATTCAAGAAGTCTTTGCACAACTCCATCCATGTGCTGAACGAACATGTCGGCTGGTTGTTCAACCACTGCTTCGCCCTATCCTTCAGTGAATAGGGGAATAACCTCAGCTTTAGCACGTCTTGGTGGACTCTGTGTATCTTGCAAGGTCTGCATATGTCTTGGAATACTCTCAAGTGCTGCCGAGCATCTTCTGTGGTAGTCCCTCCAAATTGCCCCAATCTGTTGATCATATTGAACATTACGAGCTTTAACTCAAAGTGATCCGCTTCAATTTCAGGCTTTGTCATAGTCGGATCAAACCCTCTAAAATCATGCTCCAAGTACTCCCTGGTGGTTCGAACATACTGTGGCTGCCTGGGCGGAACAAGGGGTTGCTGCCTAGGTGGTATTTGCTGTTGTTCTCTGGGCGGCGGATCTTGCTGCCCATCCATGCCATTTTGAGCATCGATGACAGAGTTGTCTTCTTGTCCGCAATGCATGATTGCTTCTGCTTTTCCCTCTTTCTTGGCTTTCCCGAGAGCTTCTCTGACTTCTTTCTTAAGTTCTCTTGCTCTTCATTCGATCTTGTCAAAGAAAACGATTTCAACCTTTGGATTTGTTCTAGTCATGCACTAGGAAAGAAAACTATAAAATTCTTTTTTTTCTGAATATAATTAAAAATTAAATACGAATAGAAATAAAAGTGCAGAAATATAAAAACGAATTATTGTTGTCAATCCCTGACAACGGTGCTAAAAACTTGTAGAGCGTTTGGGTGTTCTTTAAATATGAGCGTAAGTGCACACTCTTGTCAAATTATAGTTTAAAAGATATCGTCTCCCACATGGATTGGACAGCTTCACTCGAATTTCAATTCCTGCACAAGGAAAATTAAATGCACAAATAAATTTAGTTTGTTTAAGAGGAAAGTAAATAAACACAAGTAAATAAAGAGAAGAGATCAAATTGATAGAATGGATCAGGTTATGCTGCTTAGTAGTGTGAAACTGCGTTGAAAAGGTTAAGTTGCTATGCGCTGCCAGACTTTGCTACTCGGCGGAAGATGGCAGATTGGCTGTTTTGACGCTTTCGCTACCTCGGCAGTTGAACGGACAGATGGCTTGGCGGCAAACTCAGCAGTCCTTCAAGGCTCGACAGAACGCTTCGACATTGATTCTGCTTATGTCTAAGTCAGAATGTTGTTGTTCCCCACCCGTCACGACGTGAATCTTGCAAAGACATCAACCTTGGTTCGTTCTTCTTTATTCGCCTTAAACCCTAACATATGTCTAGGCTGGATTGATCAACACCTTATTAGAGTGAGGATCGTATGTATCCCTTTCGTGAGTTCAACTCTCTCAATACCGAACAAATAGATAGTTAACAACTAATCTTCCGAACTTAATTGAAAACTATGAAGATCACAGAATAAGAAAACCTTAAAGTTTTATTGCAAAATCAAACTTATTTCTGAAACAACCGTTCTCACACTAATTTACAACATAACCCATACCCAAAAGAGAATTTAGAACATAATTGGCGGCAAGAAAACCTAAACTATGCCTAGAAGAAAACCTAAGTTGTCTTGAATTACAAAATATGTCAAGTATGTATAGGCATTAGCTAGGAAAAGTCCTTCTTGGAGTAGAAGTCTTCAAAATAGCTTTTACATTAAATGCAACCTTTAATTCTAACTTCTTTGAGTTGAATGTGGACTTCTTCTTGTTTCCTTGCACCGCAAGTTATCTTGATCCCCTCCTTCAGTGGCTCTGTCCACTGCTCCAGGTATGGCGGCAGGTTTGGCGGCAGCGGCTATCTCTATCTGGAACTGCATCAGTACAGCTCTTTGACCTGTTGCCTCAACATCTGCTCCTCTCTCCTTCTTCCAGCTTCTAGTACCTGAAACTAAAACTTACCTGAAACTAAAACTTACCTAAAACAACATCTTTTCCTTACCAAATAAAAGATAATCAATAAAAGCATGGCAAAGTAAAGAATATTGTAATATGCAATGCATGAACCTAATTATGCCTAAAATGTACTTAAGAACAACAATAATATGAGATGGAATGCACCCAAAATATATAACTTATGAACACTTTACAGAACCATGTCGTCATGTTACTTCTGAAGCTTAGGGGTCATGGTCGCAAGCATCAAGAATCCACCATCTACCATTTCATTTGAGTATTTCTCAAAGGCTTCCCTTTCGTCTTTGGAGGCATCATCCGCTGGCTTTTTAGGGATATATTCTTCGATGATTTGCATTCATGCTTAAGGAAAATTTTTAAGTTATGGAACCAATCAAGGAAGTTCAAGCCATTCAATTTGTCCTTCTAAAGGACAGATGGCAATGATAATGTGTTTGAGTTTGCCATAAAATCTACAATGATAAAATATGATTTATAAGTACCTTTTATCATGTTTATAAAGAAATTACATTCCCACTATTAAAAACCCTCAAAATTGAAAAACTTACTAAATATATTTCTAGTGGGTAAGGATCCATATTTCATTTTATTCCAAGTCAGCTTTGGTTTTACTCTTAGAATCCAATTATTTAGGTAAGCAAAACTTGCTAATTACATCTCATGTAATTCCTATATTTGATGAACAACTATTTGTCCAAAACAATAGTTCATATGGTCTAATAGAAAGCACAATAATGAACAATGCACCAGGCAGGTAACTTATGAGAAGAGAGGTGGCGTACTGGGCACGCTTGCAATTTCCTAAGCCCGATGAGCCAAGTCTTGCAATTTTCTAAAGCCTGTAGCAGCCGGTAGAGCTGATTCAAGACTGATAAGTAGGATCACTTATCCTTACTTACGGAAGAAGGCAGCGTCTAAAGAGTCCATATTTAAGTCAAAAAGGAGTCTGTATTTAATGTAAATATACTTTAAAAACTTCTACTTCAAGGAGGACTAAAACTTAAGCCATGAGCCCTATATATACCCAATGCTTGTAAGGGTATAGGGGCATGACGAGGTGTGAAGGAATGCGTGCTTGAACAGCCGCACAGCGGAGATGTAGCTAGATAGGTTGGAGTTGTTGGGGGTCGCGGCCCAACTCTCCTAGGGTTTAGGCGCGTGTATGTAATGTAGTTTGTGAGAAACAGTTGTATTGGTTTTGAGTTGTTTTTAATAAAATTCCAAAGTTTTCTTAATCTATGCACTTCATTATTTCGATAAGTCTACACCAGTCAGTTGAGAGAATCCATTTGTCGGGCACGAAAGTGCAAGGCTCACAAAAGGGTTAAGCAAGGTCACAATATGTTGGGGCGTGACTAACTTGGTTCTACACCAGTCCACAAGTTTCAGCGGCTAAGAGGGATCACCAATTGAATGGACTTGCCAGTGTTAGGTTTACGCTGAGATTGCTAGGTATTGCCTACATCACCTGAGTGTTCGAGCATCCTTGCCTAGAAATAGGAAGGATCACTGTCGACTATCTCGCCGAACTTCCAATGTCTGCCAGACTTGTCGCCAGGACCTCTTTCTGTTCCGCCTACCAAGACAGTCCACACCTGCAGTGGTAGTGACCCGCTGCGGCCGCGTGACAGGGTCGTAGTCTATCGCACGCCATACCCGCTAAGGCAGCAATTCATGGCAGCGCAAAACATACTCAAACTTTATAATGCAGACCGCATGCTACTGAGCTGCATTTGTCTTACACGATCTATCGACCAAATCTCTCCCTATCACCCCTCTCATCACTATCTTTATTTGATTTGTGTTTTTATATTTCCACATCGTGAGATTTAATTGCGCATTCACTAAATCTTTGTACAGAAAACCATTCATAGGAGCTGCTCCAATCCCTGTGGGAGACGATATCTTTTATACTATAACTTGATAAGAGTGTGCACTTGCGCTCATAAATAGAGAACATTATTGAGTGCATAAATGTTCTATATTTTAACTCTCATTTACTCATATTATTGATGCACTCAAGCATGTTTAGTTGCATTTTAGGATAGATTTTTCATACACATCACAAACGGGAAATAATGCACAGATTTTGTTGATTTTGGTGTATTCTTGTAGGTACCTGTCGTGGCAGTATCCAGGACAGCAGAGGAACAGAAGACAACAGAAGAGCTGGAGTGAAGGATTGCATGAGACGACTTACTTCAACACTGTCGCAACATCTGCCGTGGTAGAGGAGGCGACAATAAAGACTATGGTGATGGAAAATGCGAAGTGGAGTTCGATCGATAGAGCTTTTAAAGCCTAATTTTTGTGGACCACTTGCATAACTGTCAAGACAAGGAAGGCCTTGCCCAAAGTTTAAGGAAAAAGTCAAAGCAAGGAGATAAGGCGAATTAAAATACATCTACTCAGAGATTTAGTCTTTAATAGAGTTGTACATTAGTTCAAACTAGTATTCTTGGCCATTAATAAAACTCAAGTCCAAGGCCTATAGATATGAATGTAATTCGACAAGGCAAAGGATATCTACTTCCTAGCAGTCTTCCCCCAAAACCCTAGTTGTTTTTCTCTCTCCATCATGTTCTAAACTTCCTCTAGGGCTAAGGGTTGATCTTGTAAGGTAGTTGTAAGGATTGTACTGTTTCTTAGGAATTTTTCTATTCAATTAAAAAAAGCTTCAAGTTTATTTACTCTGGTTTCAACATCTCATAAGAGTTTCAAGAGAGCATTGTGATGTTATCCATTTACTTAATATTGGGAGAGTTAAGTATACGAAAGGAATGAATACGAGTTTTCCAGTTTATGGTTAAACCATCTTGGCCTAGGGATAGGTACAAGGTTAAGTGGCAAAAGAAGAATTAACAAACATCGGTGTTCATCCTTTGATTCACGCCGGGAGGTATCATCCAAGACGTGTTCATCGACAGAACTTGGGCCTAGGGATAGGACAAGTCAAAACAGGGATTATTGCCAAACTTGAAGTACAGAGTTGTTGGCCGCTGCCGCGACAACAACAGACCGCTGCCGTGACAGGCGCAACGACAGAAGCAACATAAGTTCCTCTGAACAATGCAATACCTGCACTATTGAGCAAATCAATACCAACCTATTCTCTCAATCTGATTTCCTCGTTTACTTTAGTTAATCTTCAAGTTTTCCAACATTACTTTATTAAAATTATTTCTTTTCTTGTGCAGAGATTGAAGTATTCCCAGTCCCTGTGGATAATATATCCGATACTTTGTATCACTTTATTACTTGTGACATGTATTGTAACACCCCAATTTTGGGCTTGGAAGTTTAGGGTCTGAACCGGACCGGTCTGATTTTTTGTTCGAATATAAAAGGTGGTTTTAGGGAAAGACTAGTTCAGGATGCATTAAAAATATGGAAAAATATCTAAAAATCCTCTTTTAATATATATAAGAGAGTGGTGAAATCAATTTTTCAAAATAAGGTTTGGAAGTGTGACATTTCGAAATAGTGACTAAAATGTAATTTTTGAAAAGTTCAGTGGTGACTGTTTTGTAAGGATTGAAACTTTGAATCTTTAAGGAGCTAATTTACCCAAGGAAGGATTTCTCCAGATTTTTCTTAATTTTAATGACTTAATTAATGTTTAATTAATTTAATGAAAAGGGGGAAAACCAATTTTGAGATTTCATAACTAACTTTTGCTAAAACTTTCTCATCTCATTTTCTCTCAAAATTCCCTCAGCCAAACACATTTCCACAGCAGCTTTTCTTTTGATTTTCACACTAAATGATGAGGTTTCAATCATCAATTGATTCCTAATCCTTTCTACATCAAATCCTCTTCATTTGCTTATTGAATTTTCAAGGATTTTGGCTCTAAACAAGAAGAAATCTACATTTAGAGGTAAGGATGTCCTTCTCCTCTAAATACTCAGTTCTTTACTGAAATTCTCAAGTTCTCAATCCTTAAATTAAGTTTTATAAAAGGTTTTGATGTTGTGATCTTGATTTTGGCTTAAAACTCAAGATTTGGATTAAATCTTGAAGAAATTCGTGATGAATGTTTGGGCTCTGTAATTGAGGTTTAATCAATGCAATCTCGAATAGGTTGATTTTCCTAAGTTTTTACTTGTGAAAATGGTGGTTTTTGAGGTGATCTTGGTGTGCTGTTATAGCTGGAGGTATAAGGACGAGTTTAGGATTTCTTGGATGTTAATTGATGTTTAAGAATGTTTAGAGGTGATGGAGCTTGGCTGGGTAGAGTTGTGGAAGAGTTTGGAAGTGATTTCGGTTGTGTTTGGTAGCCGAAATGTTAGATTTGATGTGAGCAGCGAGTTTAGGTGTAATGGCTGAAGATTTTAATGCATGATGATGCATTAATCCTCTGCTTTGATGTGTTTAAAACATGGGAGACATCTTCGGATCCTTGTGGTGTTGATCCGGAGGCTTGAACGACGTTTCGGCAAGCTTGCGAAACGGAATTGGTGAGTGAAGTTGGGTTTTCAGCTTTGAAACCAATGTTTGAAGGTTTTGGGAGCTTAGTTTAAGTCTAAGCAACTTAACTAAGCTCAAGAGTAAGTTTTCGGAGAAACTCTCTCTTTGATGAACCATGAGATGGTTGGATGCAATGTATTTAATTTGCATGTTTAAATTCTGTTTTGAAAGCATATTTTAGCATGATTAATGCTGGTTTTGAAAGCCATGTGTTGAAGGATGCTCAAGGTAAGAGATCCTTGGTTTGATATTGATAAATGTGGTTTTGATGCATAGTGATGCATTATTGTTTAATGGCTTTGATTAATGCTTTAAAACAGTGGATTGTTGATGGTAATTGATATATATTGGCAAGTGATGTGTTGGTTTTAAAGTGCTTGAATCGGATATAGTTAGCTGGCTATAGGATTGGGTGCACCGTGAATAAAGTCGCCTTGGATGTTGAGGGGTTGTAATGGTACCGTAAACTCCATCCAAGTACACTAACGAGATGTCTAAGATCATAATGGTGGTTAAAATGCCATGTGAGGATCTTGTGTTGTGTGTCCCGTGTTCTCGTTAGTGATGTTATACAACTACCGATGAGTGATGTGGAGGGGTTGTAATTGTACCGTTAAACTCCATCACGGGTGTTGAGGGGTTGTGATTGTACCGGTAAACTCCACCTTGTGTGTTCGGTAGTGTGTATGAAGCGTATGGGACAACGCTTGTAATCCGCGTATCCGATTGTGTTTTGTGTTGAAAATGGTTATGGTATCACTTGGAAGCCAATATGACATGTTAATGTTAAAGAAGCATGAGATGCTTGTTGTGAATGCATTGTTGCATGAGAAATGATGTTTATGAGTTTAAAGGCCTTTGAAAGGTGTTTTATAAAATGCATTATTGTGTTGTTTCTTTAGAGCATGTCTCACTAAGCAAATGTGCTTACGCACTCTTTCTTGAACCAATAATGTAGAGAATTGAAGTGCTTTAAGGGCAAAAAGGAGGCTAGGAATCCAAGGGAAAGCTAAGCTCATGTATGGTGACTTTTTCACACATTATTAGTTTTTGGTATTTTGGCAATGGGAACCTAGGTTGTGTTTTTGGGAGATGTTTTGGACTCCCTAGTTGTGGCATGATGCCTTAAATGTTTTGGATATGTAAATGGCCATTTTGATGCTTGCTTTGATGATTTGATGATTGGTTGGTTTGAACATTAGGATGCATGCCTATAGATTTGAGGATTTTCCTAATTGATGCCATGAATGAGTTTTGATGATGAAAATATGTACCTTGTATGTATGATGGCTTGTTGGCATGATTAGGAGGTTATTATGTTGTGTTTGAGTGGTTAAATGCATGTTAAACCAGCAAATTCTGCACTTTCTGGGCAGTCCGTATCAGAACGGGCACTAACGTTTCGAAATAGGGGCCTGTAATGGTCTATGAGTTTCGAAACGGGTAGAGGCCGTTCCGAAACGAATTGGCCACTGCCAAGCCCTGTTTCGATACAGGTCTCGAAACGAATCCGCATTTCGGAATGGTCAACCCCCGTTCCGAAACAGTCGACCGTTGGGCACTGATTTGAATGGTTTTGTGGTTTGCAAGTTTTACGTTTTAGTCCTGAATATTGTTTTTGCAATTGCTTGAGCTTGAGATGTCCGTTTGAGGTGAAACTTGACAGAGAAGCATGTAAAATGACTAATTTCATAATGGTAACTTAAAAATTAGTTAAGTCCTCTTAATTTCCAGAATTTACATTTTGGTCCCTAATAGTTGTAATTTGTGCAATTGAGTCACTTAACGTTTTCCGATCGCTGTGCTTTTCAAGTATTCTCTTCTCAAGGCCACGCTTAGGATTAATATGCATCTATACAAGATTAAAAAGAAAAAAAGGGTCGTTAATCAAGGTTGACTTTCGGGTTGACTTTGGTTTTCCCCGTGTAATCTTTGTAGTTCGGGTCAACCGTCTAGGCCGGGCTAAGGGGGTTACATTTGGTAGTATCAGAGCTGAGTTCTCGAGTAAACGAGAATGGTTATGTGGGTGATATATTTATGATTGCTTGGTATGCCTTTTAAATGGAAGTTTGATGTGTGAATTGTAATAATGTTGCAATTGTGATGCTATGCTATGTTGAAGCATGTTAGAGGGACCCATTGCCATATCAAAACTAATGAAATGAATTGTTTTTGAAAAATGAGCTTGAGTGCTTGGATTAATTACCTTGTTGGGCCTAATTATGGTTATTGCATTTGTGTTAGTGCATTGTTTTTGTGAATGGGACCTCGTAGAGAGACGAGGATTAATACGCTAGCTATGGCTCAGAACGAGAATGAGGAGAATGTCGATAATGTTGTGGATTTACCTCCCCCTCCTGGTGGTGGACCACCTGGTGGTGGTGGTGCTGGAGGTGATGGAGCTGGTGTTGGTGCTGGGGTCGCTGGACCTGAAGCTGGGCAGGGGCAAGCTGCTCCTGACATGATAGTTCTGATACAGGCTATTGCTGGAGCCTTTCAGGCGGCAGTAGCTGGAGCTCATGGAGCTGGGCATCAGGGTGATGCTAATGCTAGACTACCTTTGGAACGT
Source organism: Hibiscus trionum (assembly GCA_030270665.1). NCBI lineage: Eukaryota > Viridiplantae > Streptophyta > Magnoliopsida > Malvales > Malvaceae > Hibiscus > Hibiscus trionum. Next base: position 360,845 of record BSYR01000008.1, read on the forward strand.
TTGCGCAGTCTGGGAGGGACTGAGTTCAGAGGTTTGTCTGCTGAAGGTTCCGAATCTTGGCTGGAAAGTACCAAGAGGATATTGGGACAAATGAACTGCAATGATGTGCAGCAGTTAGGATGTGTGGTATCGCTGTTGCATGATAATGCGTATACCTGGTGGACGACTGCTGTCTCCGGAATAGAGGAAGTTGATGTGACTTGGACGTTCTTTCTGAACGCGTTCAAGCGGAGGTATCTAGGTGTGTGATACCTGGATGAAAAGAAAAGAGAATTCATGTCTCCGACACAAGGAAGTATGACAGTAGCTGAGTACGAGATCCAGTTTGTCCGTCTAAGTCAGTATGCACCTGAGATTATCCCTGATGAGCGGGAGAGGTGTGAACGTTTCCGTTATGGTTTGGTGACATATGTAAAGACCTATATGATTGCAGCTGAGTACACTGATTTTGATGTGCTGGTTAGTAGGGCGAAGGATATTGAGCAGAACCTGGGTTTGTCTTCCAAGAGTACTGGTTCTGGCTCGGGCAAGCGAGCTGCTGAGTATAGTTCCAGTGGTGGACGGAACAAGAGAGGACGAGATAAGAGGTATCAGTCTTCTGCAAGGCGTGGTAGTGGAGGGCATGGTGCGCCTATTCAGGGAGACAGGGCGAGAGCTGATCAGAACACATGCTGGGCGTGTGGATCGCGTGGTCATTTGAGGCGTGATTGTCCTCGGGCAGCGAGAGAGGTGCAGGCTCCTGTTGCAGTAGCTGGTAATTCATGCTGGAATTGTGGTTCGGCAGACCACATGAGGAGGGAGTGTCCTCTGTTGGCCGGTGGTGGTCAGGGACGTGCTCCTGGAGTTGTTGCACCACAGAGAGGTCATGGGCGCGGCCGTGGTAACTTCCAGCATAGAGAGGATGGTGGAAGGAATGTGGCGCATGTGGTGGCTGTCCAACCTGAGGGTGGAAGCCAGGCTCGAGTGTATGTGCAGCGAGAGCGGAGGAATGACACGGATGTGATCGTAGGTACCTTCACTTTGCAATCCTTGTCATTACTTTCCTTGATTGAATCTGGATCTACACACTCGTACATATTGCGTGAACATGCTCAATTGCTTGGTTTGCCTGTTGAGTCTTTGGGTGTTGGTATGCGTGTAACTAGTTCTTTTGGTGAGACCGTTGTGACACGAAAGTTATATAGAAGATGTCCCTTGGTTGTGCAAAACCATGTTTTTCATGTTGATCTTATGGAATTGCGAAACGGTGTTTCGGATCCTTGTGGTGTTGATCCGGAGGCTTGAACGGCGTTTCGGCAAGCTTGCGAAACGGAATTGGTGAGTGAAGTTGGGTTTTCAGCTTTGAAACCAATGCTTGAAGGTTTTAGGAGCTTAGTTTGAGTCTAAGCAACTTAACTAAGCTTAAGAGTAAGTTTTCGGAGAAACTCTCTCTTTGATGAACCATGAGATGGTTGGATGCAATGTATTTAATTTGCATGTTTAAATTCTGTTTTGAAAGCATGTTTTAGCATGATTAATGCTGGTTTTGAAAGCCATGTGTTGAAGGATGCTCAAGGTAAGAGATCCTTGGTTTGATATTGATAAATGTGGTTTTGATGCATAGTGATGCATGATGGTTTAATGACTTTAATTAATGCTTTAAAACAGTGGATTGTTGATGGTAATTGATGTATATTGGCAAGTGATGTGTTGGTTTTAAAGTACTTGAATCGGATATAGTTAGCCGGCTATAGGATTGGGTGCACCGTGAATAAAGTCGCCTTGGATGTTGAGGGGTTGTAATGGTACCGTAAACTCCATCCAAGTATTAGATCATGAAATCGATCGGACATACCACCTCAGGAACCAAGTATTAGATCTTGATAGAAAGAAATAACTATCTTGAGGAAAGACTTGAAGCAATGGTGAACGAAAGACAACACAATGGGGTAGATAACAACAACAACAACAACCCCAGGGTTGATGTTAATCCTCCTATTGATGCCCAAAATGATCGGCAACCTCCTGCTGCCCCAATAGCATGACAGACATGTCGGGAGTATATGGACAATGATCACGTTGAACTGCAAACTACGCTGCCAGATGTGGAAGCTGAACACTTTGAACTAAAACATGTGATGTTCAGCATGATAAACTCTGTCGGACAATTTGGTGGCTCTGCTACAGAGGATGCACGTGAACACCTAAAAACCTTCCAGGAGATCTGTCGATCATTTAAACAACCAGGAATAAGCCCGGAAGTACTGAGACTCCGGCTATTTCCTTATTCATTGAGGGATAGAGCAAAAACCTGGTGGAACAAGTTAACGCCAGGTTCAATAAGAACTTGGGCGGATCTCTATCGTGAATTTCTTTCTCGTTTTAATCCTTCTTTTTTATCTGAAAGATTGCACAATGAGATTGCTACTTTTCAACAGGAAGATGACGAACCAATGCATGAGGCGTGGGACTGATTTACAACTCTCTTACGAAACTGCCTGATGCATGGATTCCCTGTATGGAATCAGGTTGTCAAATTCTATAATGCTGCCAATGCACACACTCGGATGAGGATAGACTCATCAGCAAACAGGTTGTTACTAGATAAGGAACCAGAAAATGCAATACTGGTGTTGAAAAAGTTAGTAGAGGATGATGAATAGTTCCCCACAGATCGAAGAGGAGGAAGATGGTGAGCATCTGTTAAGGAGTATGAATCTGACAATTCGGTAAAAACTCAAATTGCATACCTCACCAAGGTAGCTGAAAACCTGCAACGAAAAGAATCTAAGGTTGTATTTTCTGCCGAGAATGTGTGTGAAAATTGTAGTGGAAACCACAGTATAGAAGAGTGCCCCATACAACTGGAAGAGGGAATGTATGTTTGAAATTACAACAAGAACATAAGCTATGATTCCAACAACTACAACCCAAATTGGAGGAAAGACCCCAAATTTTCCTAGAGTAACCCAAACAATGCATTGAATCCTCCAATCCAGAATAACCAGAACCAAGGAGGTTTCAGAATTTGGTCACGAAAGTAACCACAACAGCAACCACAACAGCAGTCGGCATCCACCACAAGCATACTGGAACAAACCCTAGCAACCTTCATGTCTCAAACTGGAGCATATATGGCCAATATGGATCATTTTGTCAAGAAAACCGAAACCTTCATGGACAAGACAGAGATGAGAATAACGAACCATGAAGCTACATTAAAATCTCTAGAGACACAGATGGGTCAGGTTTCATAGTTCATCAACACGAGGCAGAATGGAGGATTCCCTAGTGATACCGAAGTCACTAGAAAACCCACACATGAGCAGTGTAAGGACATTACAACGAGAAGTCAGAAACAACTATAAAGGCCAATAATGAAAGAAACATCTAGTAAGGAAACGACCCTACAGACCCCTGCTGAGAACATTGCCCCGGTAGAAAGGAAGCAACATGCTATCGTCGCCCCTGCCACGACACCAGAAGAAGTAGAGGAGGCGACAAAAGAAGCTGAAGATTGTGAGCCTCCTCAGATCCGATTCCCATGTGAAGGATGCCTCGAGGATTACCGTCCTCCACCCTCTTTTCTACAGCGGTTGAAAAAAAAAACAGGAGTACCAGCTTAAAAAGATCTACGATGTTTTTAAGCAAGTACACATCAACATACCATTGTTGGAGGCCATTAAGCAGATGCACGGTTATGCAAAATTCTTGAAGGATGCAACGTCTAGGAAATCTAGACTAGGGGAGTTTGAAACTGTAATGATGACAGAAGGATTCATGGCAATCATTTACAAGTGTCCACCCCCAAAGAAGAAGGGTCCTGGGAGTTTCATCATACCATGCATAATTGGTGATAAGGTTGTGGGTAAGGCACTTTGTGATCTTGGTGCTAGTATTAATCTAATGCCCAAATCTGTTTTTCAGAAGCTAGGTATTGGACAAGCAAGACCCACAACAGTCATGCTGCATTTGGCAGACCGCTCTTACGTACAACCGGAAGGAAAGATTGAGGATATTCTGGTAAGAGTGGATAAATTTATATTCCCTGCTGGCTTTCTTGTTTTAGATTGTGAAGTAGATGAGAATGCACCGATCATCCTAGGGTGACCCTTCCTAGACACAGGCAGAACAGTGATCGATGTAGAAAAAGGAGAACTGACTATGAGAGTCAATGAGCAGCAGATCAAGCTCAATGTTCTCCAAGCCATAAAATAGGCTGATGCAGAGGAAGAATGCAAGGCAATATCAGAAGTAATTGTTGACAAACCCTGCATCAGAACAAGCTGTCACGACAGACAATTTGGTCACTGTCACCACAGTCACCTAGACCACTGCCACGACACCATTGACGACAGTGACTCCTTAGACAATAATACACCTGATACTGAATGTCCTGAGGAGGTGAATTGGTTAGGCACGCGTCCAGGTAAGTTCTTTGAACCATTGAACTATACCTTTAATGAACATGTGATTCAAAAGCCTTCCATAGATCAGCCACATGCCTTAGATCTTAAACCCCTGCCAGGGCAGCTCAAATATGTTTTTTGTTGGACTTAATGATACGTTGCCCATAATCATCTCTTCTAAGTTGATGCATGAACAGGAACAACAGCTGATTAGGATGCTACAACAACGTTAGAAGGCGATTAGATGGACCATTACCGACATCCAAGGCATCAGTCCGACAATTTGTATGCATAAAATCCTCCTAGAGGATGACCATAAGCCGACAATTAATGCCCAGAGAAGACTAAACGAAGCTATGCGAGAGGTGGTACGAAAAGAGATTATCAAGTGGCTTGATGCTGGAATTATCTACGCCATCTCGGATAGCAAGTGGGTGAGCCCAGTGCAATGCGTACCCAAGAAGGGAGGCATAACTGTGGTGACCAACAAGGACAACAAGCTAATCCCATCCAGGGCTGTGGCCGGTTGGAGGGTTTGTATGGACTACCAGAAGCTTAATAAAGCTACCCGGAAGGACCACTTCCCCTTACCCTTTATTGATCAAATGTTAGATATATTAGTGGGGAAGCCATATTATTGTTTCCTTGATGGTTACTTAAGGTACAATCAAATTGCAATTGCACTGGAGGACCAGGAGAAGACAACCTTCACATGCCCATACGGAACATACGCCTTACGAAGAATGCCATTTGGATTATGCAATGCACCAACAACTTTTCAGCGGTGTATGATGGCAATATTCTCAGATATGGTGGAAGATTTCCTGGGGATCTTCGTGGGTGACTTTTCCGTCTTTGGAGATAGTTGCAACGATTGCCTAAGCAATTTGATGAAGGTGCTTGAAAGATGTGAGGAGGCAAACCTTGTACTGAACTAGGAGAAATGCCACTTTATGGTGGATTAGGGCATAGTGCTGGGACACAAGGTCTCCTGCTGCGGCATAGAAGTAGACAGAGAAAAAAATCGAAGTTATCGAAAAACTGCCGCCACCCACCACAATCAAGGGCAATAGAAGTTTCTTGGGACACACAAGGTTTTAGCGTAGATTTATTGCCAATTTTTCTAAAATTACTAAGCCCCTGTGTCTCTTGTTGGAACAAAATAGGACCTTTGATTTCAATACTGAATGTACTGAAGAATTCAAGACACTGAAGGAGAAGTTGGTAACAACCCCAATAGTGCAGCCACCAGACTGGAGTTTACCGTTCGAGATAATGTGTGATGCCAGTTACTATGCTGTCGAGGCATCACTAGGGTAGCGGAAGGAGAAACTCTTCCACGTTATATATTATGCCAGCAAGACTTTAAATGATGCCCAGATAAACTACACCACAACAGAGAAGGAGTTGCTAGCGGTGGTGTTCGCCTTTGACAAGTTCAAACCCTACATACTTGGAACAAAAGTGGTAGTCCATACAAATCATTCAGCACTAAAATATCTATTCACCAAGAAGGACGCAAAACCACGACTGATACGTTGGATTCTACTGTTGCAAGAATTCGATATAGATATCAAGGACAAAAAGGGGGCAGAAAACCAAGTAGCTGACCACTTGTCAAGACTAGAGATGGGAAAGGATCAAGACAAAAGCAAATTTCACATACATGAGACTTTCCCAGACGAGCAGTTATTCACTGCCACCAGCACTGCCGCGACTACCATGGCGACAGGCACACTTTTTGAGATCCCTTGGTATGCTGACATAGTAAATTACCTTGTTAGTGGTTTACTACCTCCTGAACTTAACTACCAAGCAAGGAAGAGGTTCCAAAATGATGCAAAACATTATTATTGGGACGAACCTCTTCTGTTTAAGCACTGTGCAGATCAGATCATTAAGAGATGCATACCACATGAAGAACAGGAAGAAGTGCTCCACCACTGCCATGCTGCTCCTTATGGAGGACACTTTGGAGGAAACAAAACCGCTGCCAAAGTTCTGCAATCTGGTTTCTTTTGGCCTACACAGTTCAAGGATGCACAAGCCCATTACAAGTGTTGTGACAAATGCCAAAGGACTGGAAAAATCTCTAAAAGGCATTAGATGCCCTTGCAAAACATTCTTGAAGTCAAAATTTTTGATGTTTGGGGAATCGACTTCATGGGACCATTCCTAGCCTCTTGTGGGAATCTATACATATTGTTGGCAGTAGACTATGTGTCCAAGTGGGTAGAAGCTATCTCCATGCAAAAGAATGATGCCAAGACCATGCAAAGATTTCTCCACAAACATATCTTCACAAGGTTTGGCACCCCAAGGGCGATCATTAGTGATGAGGGTAGGCACTTTGACAAAAGGGTGATTGCTAGTGCATTGAAGAAGTATGGAGTTAAGCACAGGATTGCAACAGCATTTCACCCTCAAACCAATGGGCAGGCTGAGATCTCAAACAGAGAAGTGAAGAACATCCTAGAAAATATGGTTAAACCAACAAGGAAGGACTGGCCTCTTCACCCGAATGATGCATTATGGGCCTACAGAACTTCATTTAAGACACCATTGGGAATGTCACCGTACCACCTCATCTACAGAAAAACCTGCCACATACCTATCGAGATAGAACATAAAGCATATTGGGCTATCAAGACAATTAACATAGACTGGGACAAAGCAGGGAAGAAAAGGCTACAAGACTTAAATGAAATTGAAGAAATTCGAGCCATGGCCTACGAAAACGCCATAATTTACAAAGACAAAACAAAGAAGTGGCACGACAAAAAACTGCTGCCACGACAGTTCACCCCAGACCAGAAGGTGTTGTTGTTCAACACTAGGTTGAAGCTTTTCCAAGGAAAGCTAAAGTCTAGGTGGTCTGGACCCTTCCAAGTAGTCCAGGTTTTTCCTTATGGTGCCATCACAATCAGATCAATCAAGGACGGGCACCAATTCAAAGTCAATGGACAAAGGCTAAAGCACTATCAAGGGACTGAAGCCCCAAAAGAGCGGGAAGTAGATACTTTAGGAGATGCCCCTCAAGGCATCCCTAATTTAACTTAGTTTTATTTTATTTTATTTTTCCTTTTTTATGTATTTTTATTGTTTTAGGAAATAAGAATTCAATATGTCGTTATTTTAGTTTTCAGGTAAATAAAAGAAGCAAAGTAAAGAGAAAGAATGAACCATCCCACCACACTCACAACAATCCAAGAAGCCCAACGGTAACGAGGCTATCGTGACAACCGGTCACCAGCTATCGCGGCAGACGCGCAAATACAGCCTGTCACCACGCTGTCACGACAGACACGAAAACGCGTAACAGACGCGCAGCAGACACGGAAATGCGTAACAGACGCGTAAGGAAACCGCGTGACAGCAGGTGACCGGCTGTCACGCCACCCGTTACAGCTTCAACGGGCAGAACCCCGTTCTATATAAACCACTACCTCCATTTCATTTTTCACATCATTCTCTTCTCTCTACTTTATTTCCAAGCACTTTAGCTTTTCAAGTATTTTCTTTCATTTCTACAGTTCCTTACAATGACGACGAGATCGACCAGAAGAAGTGCTACCTCCACATCTGCCGCGGCAGTCTCCACTCCTAGCCACAACAGAATTTATAGAAGGTTTCCCTAGGCAGATTCAGAGAAAAGATACTATGATTCTTTTTAAAAACGGGAGATGTGGGAAGAAAGAGGCTTCACCTACACAAAGAAGACAGGAGATCTAGGGCTTGAAGGGTTCATTGCCAAACAGATCATTGCATCAAAGTGGCAGATGTTCGCAGCACAACCCGAGGAGATGAACGTTACACTTATCTGCGAATTTTATGTTGCCGTCACATCCAAGGATGCCATGATAGTCACTATTAGGGGTATGGAAATCTCTCTCGAGCCAGCCTATATCAATACTTTATATGGCATATATGTGGGCAAGAAAGAGGATGCACACAACATGATCATCAGCAATCTGTCGTCGGCAGACTATGACTGCATCATGGCAGAACTAACTCAAGAGGGCACCACTTGGAACGAGGATCCAAAACACAGATGGACGGTGCGAAGAACCCAACTTACACCTACTGCCAAACTATGGAACCACTTTGTGAAAAAGTGTCTCATGCCAACGTCTCATAACACAACAGTGGACTGACAGAGGCTTGCACTCGTACACTCCATCCTTAATGAGCGGTAGATCAACGTAGGTAAATACATCCTCGATGGCATCCATGAGTGTGCATTAAGAGGAATGGGCCCCCTCTTTTTCCCCTACCGAATCACATCCCTTTGCCGAGCCCCCAATATGCCCGAAATTGATGAAGACGTGAAGATCCATGGCTAGGGGTGGACGCAAATAGAACAAATACAGCTTGATGGAACTGAAGGCAGCTACCCCAATGGCGTATGTTGATCTTTTTGCCGTAACAGAACCAACGACAGAACCAGATTCCACAGAACCTGTCACGGCAGAGCCTGAGCAGACAGAACCTACACAACCAGAAGCCACCTCTTCCAACCAAATAATTCAATTGCTAAAGAAGATGGAGGCACGACAGCTAGGATTTATGGAGTACATGAGGGACTTCACCACTGCCACGATAAAATTTATAAAAGTTGAACTTAATTATCCAAACGTGCAGTTTCCCTATTTTCCAGAAACCCTTCTCCCTTCCCCTACACCTACTACCAGCCCCAAGACGCCTACACCGATAGCGCCTCTACTTCACCAACTGCCACGGCTGGAGACGACGACAGGCGATCTGCCACTCCTCGAGGAACCAAACGAAAGGAACCACTGCCAGAAATAAACCCGAAATATTTTGAAAGGTTTCTCCTCCTCCTCAGTCTGGCAGGATGACTCTGACTCCGAGCACTCCGTCGTCCGAGAGATAGACAAGGATTTCCCTCAGATAAAAAAGAAAAAAAATTTAATGTTAACATTGAGGGACCCTACCGTGACAGAGCAGACGGAAGCAGCAGCATCAACAATCGTGATAGTGAGCTCGAGGTCCTGGACTGGGAACCAAAAATTTCAACCACTAGAGTCCAGCCACCTCGAGAGGTAAAAAAGAAGGTAGCCTCACCCTCTCCAACTCCAAAACCAGCCTCTGACATAAAAACAACTGCCCGACGACAGCTCTCCATCGGCAGCAGCAGCAACGACATCTCCTCAATTTAAGTTCTTTTACTTTTCTGTCGTCCATGTTTTATTTTCTATTTTTTGATGTTTTTATTTTATGTTTGTGTCATGCACTGAGAACAATGCAACCCTCGAGATTGGGGGTAGGCATTCCTCTTAATTATCACTAATGAACTTATTTTAATTTGTGTTATTTTTGTGTCAAAAAATTTGGCTTAAGTTTTTGAACTACTTTTACCGGCCGTGGCATTCTCTGTCATGACAGTATCTTTAGAGTGTTTTAGGAAGTATTTAGAGCCTTACTATAGTTCTGAACTCTTAAAAAACACATTTGTGACTTATATGATGTTAAGATTCTGTTAGCAACTTAGAATAGGAAGCTTAACTACTTGAGTTAGAAAGAAAACTGAGAATTAGTTTACTCCTAGAGGTGCCTAACACCGGCTCTAGAAAATTTAAAACTAGAGGTGCCCAAAAACCCGACTCTAGTAAAAATAGAAAAACTTGAGAAATCAAGCTAGAGGTGCCCGAAATTGGCTCTAGTTAAGAATAATTTTCAAAAGAAAACTCAAGCAAGTAAAGTAACTATTCTGGTTGTTAAAGAGTCTAAACTCATATTTGTTCACAAAGCATGCACACACTCACACAAGAATTATAGAATTGCTCCGATTAAATCCATAAACATTCAAAAGGACATTGATCTTGATGGTGAAGGTGTTGTAGGTAATGATTGTTCATTGAGTTAAGCCAAAACCAAAAAGATTCATTTTAGTTAGATTGCATTTGCTTGAGGACAAGCAATAACTTGAGTTTGGGGGTGTGTTGAGTGCATAAATGTTATATATTTTAACCCTCATTTACCCATATTATTGATGCACTCAAGCATGTTTAGTTACATTTTAGGATAGATTTTTCATGCACATCACAAATTGGAAATATTGCACAGATACTACTAATTTTGGTGTATTCTTGCAGGTACTTGTTGTGGCAGTATACAGGGCAGCAGAGGAATAGAAGACAACAACAGAGATGGCGTGAAGAATTTCATGAGACGACTTACTTCAACACTGTCGCGACATCTGCCGTGGCAGAGGAGGCGACAGTGAAGACTATGGTGATGGAAAATGCGAAGTGGAGTTCGATCGATAGAGCTTTTAAAGCCTGATTTTTGTGGACCACTTGCATAACTGTCGGAGCCCAGAAGCACAAGGAAGGCCTTGTTCAAAGTTTAAGGAAAAAGTCAAAGCAAGAAGATAGGGTGAATTAAAAGACATCAACTCATAGATTTAGTCTTTAATAGAGTTGTACTTTAGTTCAAACTAGTATTCTTGGCCATTAAGAAAACTCAAGTCCAAGGCCTATATATATGAATGTAATTCGACAAGGCAAAGGATATCTAGCTCCTAGTCGTCTTCGCCACAAACCCTAGTCGTTTTTCTCTCTCTATCATGTTCTAAACTTCCCTTAGGGCTAAGGGTTGATCTTATAAGGTAGTTGTAAGGATTGTACTATTTCTTAGGAATTTTTCTGTTCAATTAATAAAAGCTTCAAGTTTATTTACTCTGGTTTCAACATCTCATAAGAGTTTCAGGAGAGCATTGTGAGGTTATCCATTTACTTAATATCGGGAAAGTTAAGTATACGAAAGGAGTGAATACGAGTTTCCAGTTTATGGTTAAACCATCTGGGCCTAGGGATAGGTACAAGGTTAAGTGGCTAAAGAAGAATTCACAAACATTGGTGTTCATCCTTTGATTCACGCTAGGAGGTATCATCCAAGACGTGTTCATCGACAGAACTTGGGCCTAGGGATAGGACAAGTCACAACAGGGATTCTTGCCAAACTTGAAGTACATAGTTGTTGGCCGCTGCCGCGACAACAACAGACTGCTGCCACGACAGGTGCTGCCGTGATAGACGCAACGACAGAAGCAATAGAAGTTCCTTTGAACAGTGCAATACCTGCACTACTGAGCAAATCAATACCAGCCTATTCTCTCAATTTGATTTCCTCATTTACTTTAGTTAATCTTCAAGTTTTCCATCATCACTTTATTAAAATTATTTCTTTTCTTGTGCAGAGATTGGAGGATAGAAGCATTTACAGTCCCTGTGGAGACGATATCTGATACTTCATATCACTTTATTACTTGCGACGTGTATACTTGCACCCAATTGTGATAGACTATTTTACACGCAACAAACACCTACACGCCTTAAAAGTTTTTGGCGCCGTTGTCGGGGATTGCAACAACAACTACGTTTGAAATCTTGCACTTCTATTTTAGTTTTTTCACATTAAATCTTTGTCTAATTTATTGCAAAATATGCCTCTTTGTTTTCTTTGGTGTATGTCCCGCCAGGGCAGCAAAGATGGCAGCAACATCTACCTGAGGAGGGGAAGGACATGTCCAGATGAAAAGTCAAACATTAAGCCCTCAGGAAGTGGTTATGCTTGGGAAAAGCACAACCCAACATAACCTAATTTTTATTTTTATTTTTATTTTTAATACATTAGGATTCGATTTACTTTTTTTTTAATTTATTCCATGTTAGGAATGAAGGAAAGATCAAGAAAGCTGAGAGAATAAAGGATAAGCCCAACTAGCGGCCAAAGCAAACGAGCATAACGGCTAGCAGCTTCATAATGGCTAGCCGCAATGACTATATTTGCCACAACGAGCGGAACAGATATCTGCGTAACAGCTAGAATCTTGTTATTCGCGCTACAATAATTTCCGCCCATTGACAGCGTGCCTGCCAAGGTAGTGGAGAGAAGCAGCTATATAAGGCCAACTATTCTCCCTCGTTCTTCACTTTGCTTTCTCATTTACTCTCAATTATGTCTGCTATCTTTGCTTCCAAGATTCCCCTTGCTTTATTTTCTTTCACGTTTTTTTCTTTCTTTAGGAAATACAACCATCTCACATCTATGGCCACATCACAGCAAACCGCCACCACCTCCAAACCTCTCTTCAAAAGGTTCTTGAACCCAGTCGTCGAGGAAACCTACAAGAAATACTATAGAGAGCGGCAACTATGGGATGAGATGGGTTTCCAATATACCCAACTTGATGGGGATTTTGGCTTGGAGCCCTCCCTATTCGAAAGGATCCACAACATGGGCTGGGACCAGTTCGCACGACAGCCAGAAGGAATCAATAGCAACCATGTGCGAGATTTCTACACCCACAGACCGACACCGGTAAGCCCTTTCGTTTATGTCTGCGGAGAAGGTGTCAATTTCACAGCGGATATGGTCAATAGCTTTTACAACATAGAAGTCAGCGGCAATCCGCATAGGAATGAGAGTCCTACCTAACGGCGGCTGACTACAACAAGATCAAGAAGGAGATATATAAGCCAAATATAAAATGGCTAACATGCAAAAACGACGGGTCGGTCAACCGCCGCGATTTGCTGCCGGAGGAAGCCCTTTGGAGTTACTTCATCCTACGCCGCCTAATTTCCAGCACGTACGGATCAGTAGTCAACATGTCGCGGCTTGCCCTCATCCACGGTATTATGATGGGGCGGCATATCAATGTTGGCGAAGTAATCATAAAAGAGATCTATGCCCACACAGAGAAGCCAAATGCCAAGGGACCCCTTTTCCTCCCTGCACTCATCACGGGCCTTTGCGCCAATTTTCACGTGCCGCCAGACCCCAAGGACCAAATTCTTCCCGCCAAGAAAGGATGGACTAGAAGGGTACGCCAACAGATGATGCAGAACTCGGAGCTAGACACACCTCCCACCACCCAGCCGCTGTCCCAAGCTACCGCCACCCCAGCCGCAGCAGGCAGTTCTGAAGCTGGCCTCCCATCTGCCGTGATCCCCCTGTTGCACAACCTAGTTGAAAGCTATCAAAGGATTGAGCACAAGCATGTGATCTTCACCAAATATGTAGCGGACGTGCAAGAGGCATTCATGGCCTACTTGCTTGATAAGTACCAAGACGGCGGCCCATAGTTTCCCACTTTTCCAACGGAGTTAGCAGCCTCCAAGCCAATTCATATTACACCCAGACCATCTGCTGCTCCTACCACCGAAGACAGCGAGGGGCCACACTACCGCCCCAAAAGAAGGACCTCTCCAACTCCCATCCAGCCATACGAGCTCACCTCCTCATCCGAATCAGAAAAGGAGGAGGAGACCACCGCCGCCTCCCCATCAGCAAAAGAGGCCACTGCCCAAGACGTTTACGACTTAGATATGGAGATCTCAGACTCACTCGATGATGAACCGACAGAGGCAGTAAGGAAAAGAAAGCGACTATCAGTAGAACCCAAGGGTGGAGGACCTGAAGGACCATCCAAGAAAACCACCCCTAGCCGCATCCAGCCGCCACGTAGCAAGAAGAAGAGCCCAATCGACAAACCATCGACTACGTGCCACCTAATCCTGCTGGCCTCCTCAACATCCTCCTCTAACACAGTAGCAACAGAGGAGAACTCCGCCAGTCTATAGCACCATTTATTTTCTTTTCTTTTTAGTTTTTATGTTTTATGTTATTTTTCTATTTTTCTTTTTCTTTTTATGTTTTATGTTTTATTTTTATATTTTATTTTCTGTTTTTAATTTTAATTATTTTTTTTGTAGATGCATTGAGGACAATGCCAACCTTGAGTTTGGGGGGAATAGTCCTATTTGTTTTAGGCTCATTTAGGATCTTATGTAAATTTTGCCCCCTAGCACTTAATGAAGTAGAAAACTTTAGTTTACAAACCGACTACTTATATTCGCACCATACTAAAACTTTTTAACCTAACTATGGGAAGAAGCATGAAAAATACTTAGAAAATTTTTCTTTTTGCCAATTATCTTCACACTTGCTAATAAAGGCTGAATTTTTGCTCGAGTTATAAGTTAACATTTCCTGTCTTACTTAATAAAAATTCCTTGATTGAATACAGGTTTGCCTCCATGGCAGCACAGGGTTGCAAAACAAAGATGATAGATACCCTAGAGGTGCCCAAAACAGGCTCTAGGAAGGATCATGAGCAAGGACACTCCGCTGCTATCAAAGGTTTTAAATTAGCAAGAGTGAATTAAAGCCTTCACGGGATGACTCTATTCAAAGGGTTCGGAGTTTCGTAGAGTGCACCTATCTTAGCTCCAGACCCAGAGAATAGTTGTGATGAGCCGAAGCCCTTAAATCCATGATCAGAAAAAGATTACAAAAATGCCCAACTGTGCTGCCAAGGCAGCAACTTGTATCCTCTTTAGCAATTTAATTACTTTAGGCATTCTTTGTTAAATTAGTAATTTCAGCATAGTCAGCATGAACATGCACACACTACAGTGAAGTTAAGAAAATTAATCTAAGTTACTTCATGTCATTCCCTATCACTAACATAAAATAGGTGCCACGGTCTCTAGGTAAGAAATCAAGTTAAAGGCTAATGTTTCTATTAATTTTGTGCAAGGGGCAGATTTACTAGCTAGGTTGCATTGCTTGAGGACAAGCAATAGTTCGAGTTTGGGGGTGTATAGAGTGTCCACAAGTTCTATATTTTGTACACATTCCTTCCCTTAGTATTGTTGTTCTTAAGCTCATTTAGACATATTTAGGTGCATTACATGCATTATAACATTATCTTCTCTTTTACCATGCTTTTATTGAATATTTTATGTTTAGTTGAGAAAAGTTACTGTTTTAGTTTAGTTTATATTATCAGGTGTTGTAGCAAGGTGAGGACATGACAAGAGAGGAAAGCTAGAACAAAAGGAGCTGTATTGAAGCAGTTCCAAATGCCGCCAAGGACGCTGCCGAATTAGCATTGCCGCCAAGTGCCGCGCAGGCAGTTGTTACACCGACTTAGCTAAGATGGGTCGCGATTTAAAGAGGGCAATTTCCTAAGCCCAATGAGCCCATTCTTGCGATTTTCTGAAGCATGTAGCAACCGATAGAGCTGATCCAAGATCGATAAGTAGGAACACTTATCCTTACTTGCAGAAGAAGGCAACGTCCAAAGAGTCCATATTTAAGTAAAAAATGAGTCTATATTTAATGTAAATATACTTTAAGAACTTCTACTTCAAGGAGGACTAAAACTTAGGCCATGAGCCCTATATATACCCAGTGATTGTAAGGGTATAGGGGCATGACGAGGTGTGAGGGAATGCGTGCTTGAACAGCCGCACAGCGGATATGTAGCTAGATAGGTTGGAGTTGTTGGGGGTCGCGTCCCAACTCTCCTAGGGTTTATGCGAGTGTATGTAAAGTAGTTTGTGAGAAACGGTTGTATTGGTTTTGAGTTGTTTTCAATAAAATTCCAAAGTTTGCATAATCTATGCACTTCATTCTTTCAATAAGTCTACACCAGTCAGTTGAGAGAATCCATTTTTCGGGCACGAAAGTGCAAGGCTCACGAAAGGGTTAAGCAAGGTCACAACATGTTGGGGCGTGACTAACTTGGTTCTACACCAGTCCATAAGTTTCAGCGGCTAAGAGGGATCACCAATTGAATGGACTTACCTATGTTAGGTTTACGCTGAGATTGCTAGGTAGCGCCTACATCACGTGAGTGTTCGAGCATCCTTACCTAGAAATAGGAAGAATCATTGTCGACTATCCCGCCGAACTTGGAATGTCTGCCAGACTTGCCGCCAGGATCTCTTTTCGTTCCACTTGCCGATACAGTACACTTCTACAGTGGTAGTGACCCGCTACGGCCGTGTGACAGGGTCGTAGTCTGCCGCCTGCCATACCCGACGAGGTAGCAATTCATGGCATCGCAAAACATACTCAAACTTTACAATGCAGACCACATGCTACTGAGCTGCATTTGTCTTACCCAATCTATCAACCAAGTCTCTCCCTATCATCCCTCTCATCACTATCTTTATTTTATTTTTGTTTTTATATTTCCACATCATGGGATTTAATTGCGCATTTACTAAATTTTTATGCAGAAAACCATTTATAGGAGCTGCTTCAATCCCTGTAGGAGACGATATCTTTTATACTATAACTTGACAAGAGTGTGCACTTGCGCTCATAAATAGAGAACACCTACACGCCTTACAATCGTCTTCATCGAAAGCTAGGAATAAAGTAATCGCCATCTGAGAGCCTTATAAGCTTCGGATATTGAGATGAGTGTAGTCGGAGTCTCAGAATTGGGCAAGGAGCCTTTCCTAATTTACCGTTATTGATTTTATATGATTTACTAACTATTGAATTAAAGGGGCTTTGTAAAAAGCATCATTGAAAACAATATTAGTAAGTTTGGTAAGTATTGCATCTATTCATTGTCCATAGCATTGCAATTATTGTCATGGAATTCATTGAAGCATTGACATATAGAATCATTGACATGATTTTATTGATATTGCCTATTGTTATGGCTACATGATTATTTAACTATTGTCATTGAATCATTGATATCGAACTATTGTCATTGAATCATTGATATTGAGCTATTGTTATCGGACCTTAGGATCGAAGTATTGGATACAATTGGCATGCCATAGAATTCATGATCTCAGTGGTACGAAGATTATACGGTGTAGTGGAGGGATGTGATTTGTGTTGGTTAAAACGGTGTAGTGGGGGATATTTGACCATGATGTTCATTGTTGGTGTAGTGGTGGAATTCATGTATCCAAATACAGTTGAAATCGATCCAAGGAAGAATGTTGATTATTGATATTGTCACTGATGATATGATTACTTATATTGCATTGCCATGGTATTGAAAAATTGTCATTGATGATATGAAGAATTGAGACTATGGTTTAATATGATTGAAGAGTATGCCATGTTCAATGTATAGTTGATGTTTAATTGTCATCAAAGCATGTTAAATAGTATACCATGTACAATCATTGTTATTGGCTACCTCACTTAGACTATGTAAGTCTAATGCATTCATTGTCCATACATTTCAGGATAAGGAAAGCATCGGATCAAGATCGGGATTAGCTGAAAGTTGGCAAGTAACCGCGGGCTTAATGTAAAGTAATTTTTGCCCCTTTGAACTCCTAGAATGGTGGCAAAGTAGTTAAAGTAGTCGATGATGATGTTTTGGTTATGTGTATAAAGGTTAAGTGTTATATGTGGATAAAGTGCCTTAAATGACTCGTTACGTTTGCTTGAAAATGGCTTAAAATGCATAGTTGGCCTAAAGAGGTGAAAACGTAGTAAACATATTCAAATGATGATGAAACTTGGCATGACAGTAGTTTATAGCATTGAAATAATGTGTATAAAGTTTTATTGCATTTGGACAATGGTTTGTAGGTTAATTCGAATAAAAACCAGCAAGAATCTGTCATTATAGGTCAGGCCGTATCGAAACAGGTGATGGCGTTTCGATACGGGTAAGCATAATTGAACCTAAGAAAACAGCGCGTACCGAAACATATTAGGTTCATACTGAAACATTTGGTCATTGGAATCCCTCGTTTCGATATGGGTTCATAGCGTATCGAAACGAGTCAAAGTCAAAGTCAAAGGAATTTAACTCGTACCGATACATGGCTTTCTCGCATCGATACGGCCAAAGGGGAAAAGTCAACATGGGTTGACCATCATCCACACGTATTGAAACATGCTGAGTGTTTCGATACATGGTTAGTTAAATTGGTTAAAAGGCATAATCTGAAGGTTTGCATTGTTTACAGTTTAGTCATTGTATTTTGAAAGATTAAATTGAATGAGTTAACGGACTTCAAATAGTATGAAATTTTACAGGCTAACTAATATTGCATTGAATTTCATTTTGGTATTGTCTGTTACATCGAAGGACCTCTAAGTTGTAATATTTATATAATAGTCCATAACACTTGTAAAAGTTATAATTTGGTCATAAATGGTTAATTGTTGCCTTCTCATGAATGAATTGGACTAAGATATACATCTGATAATGTTCTCTGTGTGTAACATTGTTTAAGTATTGAATTTGGAATGAAATTTTATCGTACCGATCACTGCATCGTTCACTAGTTGCACGCTCTGACCCAGTTCTCTACCATGCCGGGAAGGGGGTGTTACATGCATCTCATACAAAAGCATCATCCAAGTATTTAAGTCCGAATCCGTATCGTACAAGTGACTCTGATAACATTGAGGGAAAACGTTGGTTTACCTCGTGGCGCAACGAAAAATTATCCGGCGAATTTCGCTAGTGATCAATGTACAAGGGACGAATTCGATGTGAGTAGGGATGACATATTACCTTAGTATAGCCGGTATCTTGATATCCTCAGGGAGTTAGGATAAACCAAATCGAATCTGAGTCGTCACAATAGCGCTCAGACCTCTACACAGTCCACCCGAACGAAACGAACAATATTTTCTCTTCTCTAATTGATAGAGAGGTTTTCCAAAAAAAGCATACTTTGGCTATCATACCTTATGCCTTTATATAGAATTCAAAAACCTAATTCTAATTAAATTCGGATTCATTAAATATACAATATATTTAACCGAATATAATTAAATATGTAGAATCTAATTCTACTTTAGTTCAAATTCATTAAATCTACAATATATTTAACCGAATACATTTAAATATGTAGAATCCAATTCTACTAAAATTAGGTTTCTTTAGGGATATATATATTTTAATAGTGTTTGATAATTACAACAATTATCTAATTATTAATATATATATATATATATATATATATATATATATATATATATATATATATATATATATAAACGAGATTATCTATAATTACAATAATTATAATAATTTTGTCTTTAATAATTATTACGTGTACATCAAGTTTGTACACATGTTATCTAGTCGATATTTGTTGATTTCAATCATAGGGTGTGACCCTTGTAGGTTCATGTAACGTTAGTAGTAATATCTAGAACAATTCTAATATTACAAACAATGAGTGGCATCTAGCAATACATCATTGCTACCTAAGTTACATGAAGTCGTGGTTTGAGTTTACCTTTATTGTGATTAACTTCTTTTATGTATTACATCTTTTTGTCCCTATATCTAGATCCAACACAAGTCATGGATTAGTCACACTTGTATAGTCCATCTAATATTTCTTGATATCTTGAGTAGACTGTTGTCACTAGATTTTCACCCCTAAAATTACCTTTATTATTATTATTATTATTATTATTATTATTATTATTATTATTATTATTATTATTAATAAAGCCAAAAAATAATAAAAATGCAAAAAGTCATAAAAGGAGCCCATTTGGATTAAATAACGTGCCAATTAATAAACTCACTATTTTAATATATGATATAAAAGTCAATCTCAAAAAATAATAATAATAACCCATTTATTTTATAAGTCCATTTTCAAGAACCCATTTGTTATTAAGGTTTAAAATATGCCATTAGATTAGGGGTAATAAAATCAAAGGCCAAGGATTGAGCAAGTAAAAATAATGGAAAAAATAGCTAAAACAGCAAAAAATAATAAAATAGAAAAAAAAACTAGAACACGCTTTTCTTCACAAAGAATAAAACACACTTAATAAAATCAAACCCCCAATTAGGAATAAAAGACTTAGATTCTTTTAGAGTAAATTTTAATTTAAAATAAATAAAAAATGTTCAACACATCAAATTTCCTTATTGTTTGAAAAGTGAAATTAAATTAATGTGGTGTCTTATCAAACGGGAATGACGAGTTAGCACCAGAAGTGTTGGTGGTGATTAAAGTTCATTTCTCGAGTGATAAGGCCATTAAAATATATTGATATTCATTAAATGGAAAAATAAAATCAAACTTTTGTGAACTTGGAAAATCTAGTTTTGAAAATGTTTTTGAAATCAATTAGATACCAATTTTTGAGCGTCGTGGGGGTGCTAACCCTTCCCTACGCGTAACTGACCCCGAACCTATTTTCTAGTTTTCACAGACCTAAATCGTTGTTTTAATAAAATAAAAACGTTTTATTAAAATAACTCTGCTTTAAAGTGATCCAACCACACTTTTTCAAAAAGATTGGTGGCGACTCCGTTGATTTTAATTTTCAAAAGTTGAGCTCGAAAAGGGTTGCAACAGCTTGGCGACTCCGCTGGGAACATGTTTTTGAAATTAAAATAAAAACAAAAGAGGTTCATGCCACAAATTGATTTCAAATAGTATTCAAAAAGGGTTTCTTAAAAAATTAATGGAATTTGCAAGTTCATAATAGGTTCAATATATTTTTCCGTTTAATGAATATAGTTCTATTTTACGCATTTAAGACTTAATTCCAAGCTTTAAACCCGAGCTTTGTCTCATTCGTTTAAGTGGGGGGAACAGGCTTTGCTCATGTAAGAATATTGATTCCTCGTATGAGCCTAGCAAGTACCTTCAGGACTCATTCCTTTGGTCTTCGTAAGGATATTGATTCTTCGAGAAGGCATCGGTGGTGAGTCCTCCTGAGTTGAGCTCGATTCGTTTGAAGCCTGTAATGGGTGAGAATCGAAGGCCTTGCTACCCTTAGTAGGGGACAGCAAGGACAACTCGGGTACCCTTTTAGAAGTAAACCAAGTTTGAGAATCTAGAGCCTACCCCAATAGAGCCATATGGAAAACCTTATGCTTTTAATTTGGTCAAAATTCTTTCGTAAGGATAATTCGTGGAGACATGTCCTAGAGTGTTGGAATGTGCTGCTCAGAAATATTCGTAAAATGAAATTATTTTGGACCTTTTAGGTTTTATTTCTATTTTTTAAATTTGTGTACTAACGTTTTTGTGTGTGTGATTTGCTTTATTTTTGGGCATATTTGTTTGGTGCATACATCTAATATTTAGAGGGGATTGATTCTAAAGCAAGTCACTCAATTAGAAAAAGCTTCTGCCATGGATGGAAGGTACCTAAAAGAGGTAGACAACATGGATGTACGCTAATGGACTAAGGTCAACCAGCAAACAATGAGAATTTATCAAGTGATCAATATGCTCACCTCATCTCCAAGCAGAATTTAAAGATAATCATTAGGGGCAACCTCAAAAGGACCCAAGGGCAAGACGAGTTTGATAGAAGCATCACATCCTATATTGAAGATGTAGCTAAGCATGTGACGTCAAGAAGTTACATTTCTTCGCCCCCACGTCAGACCGATAGGGAAGGTAGGACCAAGGCTTCAAAGACTGGGTGCTCAGACTGAGACGTATTTTTAGGACCTTTAACATTCAATGGAAGCTACTTCTAGAGCAATATCTTAATGGAATTGATGGCCCCTCGCCTGCATTCATACAGTTGCATTCATACATTAGCATTCATTTTCATTCATGCATTTGCATTTTTGTTTGGTTGTTGCTTGTATTAATTTATTTTGTGATCGTTGCATACATTCTAAAAAATAGAAAAAACATCTCACAAATAAGGCACTCGTTCTAAGAAATGGACATTGAAGACAGATTGACAACTTTAGAGAATAGCCACAAGGGTACCCAAGACAGAATAGATAAAATAGAGAAAGAATAAAAAGATGAAATTGCAAGAGCTGGGAGAAACACTGTCATCCAAATAGCAGCTATGTTGGGTTCAAAGACCCAGAAGGAGGAAAGGCAATTGAAGCCGTTAATGTGTCGTCGCCTCAACCTGGGGTGACTAGTCATACATCTCCACTAAACAAGAAGCTCCAAATCTTTACATCAGAAACCTCAGCTCATACTCCAGCAAGGTCCAGGATAAACCATGAGGTGCGGGATCTCCATAAGGTAGTCGATAGATCCAAAATGAACGAGAAGTTGGAAGATCAATGAGGCAGGCTCGAAGAGATCATCAAAGCCCTACAAGAAGGAAACATTTATGGTGGCATAGATGCAAGGGATCTAAGTCTGGTGACGGACCTGGTGGTTCAACCAAAATTCAAAACTCCCGACTTCGAGAAGTATGACAGGACCAGATGCCCTTCGACACACTTGACCATGTATTGCTGAAAGTTGTCGCCACACTTGGAAAACGAAAAACTATTGATTCACTGCTTCGAAGATAGTTTGATGTGATCACAACCCGCAAGGACACGAAGGAATTTCCTAGTGGACCTATGACTCGTGCTAGGTCCAAGAAGATCCAAGAAGCTATGGGAAATTTGTTCAGTCGAAGCTTGAACTTGATGGGAGAAACACCAGCTTTGATTGAACAATGCAACATCCTACTCGTGCATGAGTTTGCATGAGTTTTTCTTAAATTATATATATATATATATATATATATATATATATATATAATTTCAGCATGTGTGCATGAATAAATAAGGCTTAATGTTCAGCTAAGCATTCTGAGTCGTTTATGCTTTTCTAGAACATTTAAGCATGTTAGTTTACTTAATGTGTGTCAGTTTCTTAATTCATGTTAGTTTTCTTATGATTGTGAGTCATTTAGTGTGTTGGTTATTTAACTAAATTAGTTCATTTTATGCAACTAGTTTCATTAACTAGCTCTTTAAAATTGTTTTGGCATTTACTTTCTTTTTTTAAGCAAAGTTGTTATCTAATGGTTGTTTAATGTGTTGTAATTAGAGAATTCAATTGACAAATGGCTGATCATCTTCTCAAGATAGACAAGGCCTTTACAACCAATTGAAGGCACTTGAAGACACATCAAGGCTGATCGGTTGCCATGCAATTGAAGAGAACAAATTTCCACACTTGAAGGCTTTAACACCACTTAAAGAGCTACTTTAAGTCTTCTTAAAGGCGATCGGTTATTGGCTTAAGGAAGACACCCCATTAAGGCCTTCATTGTCATCCTTTAAGGGAGAGTAATGGCATGTATTAAAACAGCATTTAAGGGACAACACTTAAGAATGGAATTCAATGGCCACTTAAGACATGTTTGAAGTTGTTTCTTTACAAGATCAAACATCAGTCAATTTTTTCTCCATTTTTGGTTTGGATCCAGGCTTATTTGGGTTTTTATTTCTTCATCAAACTTATTCCTCTATTTCTTACCTTTCTAACGCTCTTTGAATCACCTCAATCTGATATTGGGAGCTTGAGATATGATTATTTTTCTGAAATAGTGCAGGCTGAAATTTCAATATGGGAATAAACAACATTCAAATTCAAAAGACCATTCAAAGCTGAATTCATTGTTGTTGATTCATTCTTCAAGGAAATATTTATTCATTTTGCCTCTTTAACATCATCAGCTTATTAAAGGAGAATGAATGGCAAGTTACTCAAGTTGGTAGCTCATGGGTTTCTTTCTTTGGATGACATGGTTGTCCACATCCATCCTCATCCAACACCAACTTTTCAGCTATCAATTGGAGAAGGATTAACCTAAGCTTTTATATGCCTTTAACACCACCATAATAAGTCTTTAATCCTTGTCTAGCCCATTCAATTTGTTGTTGCCTTACACCTATAAATAGGCAGTCATTTTCTTTTGTAAGGGACTTTTGGATTATATTATAAACTTTGAGAGTGTTCTCTTTTTCTTGTTCTACAAGAACTTTATCGGCTTCAAGTGGACTCTTGTGGCAGTATACCCATCTCATTTTGTTATATTGTTGGTTCCTAGTTGTTAATAACTAGTGGGTCACAATCCATCTCCTTCCACCCAAATTCTGGTTTGTGAATTTTATAAAGTTCGGGTCATCACTTTTTAGTGTTGGTTCATCTTTGTTTCACACCAACACACTTACACTATCATTTCCCCATCCATCACTCCATCTTCCATTTACACATATCATTTTCACCCATTCACCTTATAATTTCCCCTTCATATCATATCTTAAGTATCTGTCATCATACCAAAATTCACCATCACCTATCCTTTAATAAAAACCCATTTTTGCATTTTTTTGGGACACTTACTTGAGTCACGATCGGGCAAACATACAATAAAATTCGGTCACAACACAACCGGATTCATATCAATTGGTATCAAAGCATTGGCGATTCAGTAAGTTGTTCGATTGATCTCCCAGAATATTGAAAAATAAAATAAAATAAAAAAAATCGAAAGAAAAAGAATAGATCAAGAGGGAGGGATCAATCTTATGTTACAAAAAAGAGGTTTGGTTGTGATTCTTGCTATCCTATTTTTTTTCTTTCTCAAAATTGTTATTTCATATTTAACCACCCAGTTTGTTAGAATTTCCTTGTTATCCAATTCTAACCATTTTCTTTAGCCGAATTCTACAAGAAAAACTTGTTGAGCCTTGAGTAAGTTCTCTAAGGACTTTGAAAGGAGAACAAGAGCGGTAAAAGGCAAGAGTGTACATCGAAGGTAAAAGCCATCCCGAGTGAAACACGAGTGAGAGTGTTTTTCTTGGAGTGTAACGGTGAGAATTTGTGCTAGTGAGGTTTATTAGTTAATCATGTCTCAAGATTTTGTGAGAAACACTATTGGTGCTAGTAATAATGTTAATGTCGATGCGACTAATTCCAATATTCAAGATATTATCCAAGAAATGGACAAGTTGTTGCAACAAATGTTAGGGACAATGCAAGTGCGACTAGAACAAATGGAGGAAAGATCTCAAAGGAGGCTTTATTCATAGCACGGGGAAGATTATGATGATGAAGTGGACGATGAACAAGTAGACGAGCGAGCTTTCCATCAAGGTTTGAGGTGTCAAGAGCCTAGGTAGCAAAGAGCTTGACCAAGAGTTGATGATAATCTTAGCAACATCAAAATTACCATTCCTCCTTTCCAAGGAAGAACGGATCCTGAAGCCTAGCTTGCATGGGAAAAGAAAGTTGAGCACATCTTTGTGTGCCACAACTACTCTGAGCTTAAGAAGGTAAAACTTGCAGCCATTGAATTTACAGATTATGCACTAATATGGTGGGATCAGTTGAAATCTAGTAGGAGACACAATGGTGAACATCCAATTTCTACTTGGAATGAGATGAAAGCAGTTATGCGTAGGAGGTTCATTCCAACTCACTATCATAGGGAGTTGTTCAACAAGCTTCAAAATCTCACCCAAGGCAACCGTAGTGTTAAGGTCTACTTTAAAGAGATGGAAGTAGCCATGATCCAAGAAAACATTGATGAGGATCGAGAAGCCACCATGGCCAGATTTCTATCCGGCCTTGATCCTAATATTTCGGCCACCGTTGAGTTGCAACATTATGTGGAGATCGAAGACATGGTTCATATGGCCATGAAGGTTGAGAGGCAACTTAAAAAGAAGGGCACAACCCGTGCCTATGGAGGCTCCTTCTAAATGGGGGCAAGGTACCTACAAACAGAAGGCATCCTTTAAGCCTAATAAACGAAGCATTCCAACAAAGAGTGCCAAACCCATTGCCGAAACCAGCAAGGGAAAGAGCACAACTATACGAGTTCGATCCCGTGATGTCCAATGCTTCAAGTGTTTGGGGCGAGGTCACATTGCTAGTCAATGCTCTAACTGCAACACAATGTTCATCCGAGGTGATGGAGAGATCGAAACTAACCAAGAAGAGGATGAAGACAAAGAATTTGAAGGGGAAGAAGAGTTAGAACATGCCGTTGATGGAAAGATCCTTGTTGTTAAATGAGCCTAAGCATGCAAGCAATTGTGGGGGATCAGTAATGCGAGAACATCTTCTCTACTCGTTGCCATATTAATGGAAAGGTATGCTTTGTCATAATAGATGGTGGTAGTTGCACTAACGTTGCTAGTACTTTAATGGTAGAAAAGCTAATTTTAGCAACAACAAAACATCCACATCCCTACAAGTTGCAGTGTCTTAATGATGGTGGAGAACTCATAGTGACCAAACAAGTCATTGTGCCATTTTCTATTGGCAAATATAAAGATGAGGTGCTATGTGATGTCGTGCGAATGCATGCCAGTCATCTCCTGTTAGGGTGGCCATGGTAGTTCGGCAGGAGAGTCATACATGATGGTCATACCAATTGTTATACCTTCACCCATGAAACTAGAAAGATCACCCTAGCCCCGCTTTCACCAAAGCAAGTTCACAAAGATCAAATACATTTGAGAGAAAGCTTTGAAAAAGCCAAAAAGAGTGACGAACATTTTGAGAGTGAGGTAACATTTAAGGGAAAATAAAAAGAGAGTGAAAAAGAAGAGAAAAAAGTGAGCATTTTTGCGAGAGAGAAAGAAATCTGAAAGTGCCTATTGTCAGAAAAGATGGTTCTTGTTCTTATGTACAAGGAGAGTTTATTAAGCACTAATGATCTTGACCCAAATTTGCCATCTTTTATCGTTTCATTGTTGTAGGAATACTAAGACCTATTTTCGGAGGAAATTCAATTTGGGCGGCCTCCAATTCGTGGAATAGAACACCAAATGGACTTTGTTCCCGGTGCTATCATCCCTAATCGGCCAGCTTACTGAAGTAACCTCCAGGAGACCAAAGAGTTACAAAGGCAAGTTTTAGATTTAATGGAAAAGGGTTATGTTAGAGAGAGCCTTAGTCCTTGTGCATTACCGGTTCTACTTGTGCCTAAGAAAGATGGTACATGGAGCATGTGTGTGGACTATCGTGCGACGAACAAAATAACGGTAAAGTATCGCCATCCCATTCCACGTTTAGATGATATGTTAGATGAGCTTAGTGGTTCTAATGTCTTTTCTAAGATTGATCTTAAAAGTGGTTATCACCAAATTCGTATGCGAGAAGGGGATGAGTGGAAAACTGCATTCAAGACTAAGCAAAGATTATATGAGTGGTTGGTTATGCCATTCGGCTTAACTAATGCTCTGAGCACTTTCATGAGGTTAATGAATCACATCCTTAGACAATTCTTGGGTAAATTTTGTGTAGTGTATGTTGATGATATTCTGATTTATAGCAAGAGTTTGAATGATCATGTTCAGCATTTAAGGTTGGTATTAGATGTATTGAGAAATGGAAAATTTTATGCTAATCTACAAAAATGCACATTTTGCACTAATAAGGTTGTTTTCCTAGGTTTTGTTGTGAGTGCAGATGGTTTGGAGGTTGATAGAGAGAAGATTGAAGCAATTGAGGAATGGCCTAGACCATCAAGCATTAGCCAAGTTAGAAGCTTCCATGGTTTAGCAAGCTTCTACCGTCGATTTGTGTCAAATTTCAGCACCTTAGCCGCCACATTAACACGAGTCATTAAAAAGAACTCTAATTTCTTTTGGGGTGAAGAACAAGAGGAATCCTTTGAAATGATTAAGGATTGTTTAATTAACGCACCATTGTTAACTCTGCCTGATTTTAACAAGGTTTTTTAGGTTGAATGTGATGCATCAGGTTTAGGAATTGGAGTGGTTTTATCTCAAGAAGGACGTCCTATAGCCTACTTCAGCGAGAAGTTGAGTGGAGCTACACTCAACTACCCAACCTATAATAAAGAAATGTATGCACTAATTCGGGCCCTAAAAACATGGCAGTACTACCTTTGGTTAATAGAGTTTATCTTCCATACTGATCTTGAGGCATTAAAGCACATTAGGGGACAACATAAGCTAAACAAGAGGCACGCCAAGTGGGTTGAGTTTCTTGAAGCCTTTCCCTATGTGATCAAGTATAAAAAGGGTAAGGAAAACATTGTTGCTGATGCACTATCACACATGTATGCCCTT
This sequence comes from Hibiscus trionum, assembly GCA_030270665.1. Taxonomy (NCBI): domain Eukaryota; kingdom Viridiplantae; phylum Streptophyta; class Magnoliopsida; order Malvales; family Malvaceae; genus Hibiscus; species Hibiscus trionum. The sequence continues at coordinate 388,835 of BSYR01000008.1, forward strand.
CATAGCATTTTAGACTCTAAATTATTGGGTTTTGCTTTCATTAAGGAATTATACGAGTCTGGCCCTGTTTTTGGTGAAGTATATAAGCTTTGTGAAAAAGGTGCACATGAGAAGTTCTATAGGGACAATGGGTACCTATTCAAGGAAGGGAAGCTTTTTATCCCACAAGGATCCATTCGAGAGTTACTCCTCAATGAAGCACATGGTGGTGGATTAATGGGACATTTTTAAGTAGCTAAGACCTTGAGCATGCTTCAAGAACACTTGTATCGGATGAAGATGAAACAAGATATTGAGAGACAATGTGAGCGTTGTATCACATGTAGAAAGCAAAGTCGAAAGTGATGCCCCACAACCTATATACTCCATTACATATTCCTAATGCACCCCTGATGGATATATCCATGGATTTTGTACTTGGGCTGCCTCGTACAAAGAATAGCAAAGATTCCATCTTTGTAGTAGTGGATCGATTCTCTAAAATGGCTCATTTTATTCCTTGTAATAAGACTAATGACACTTCACATGTTGCTAATTTGTTTTTCATGGAAATCATTAGATTGCATGGCGTTCCAAGAACTCTCGTATCTGATCGAGATGTGAAGTTCTTAAGCCATTTTTGGAGAACATTATGGAACAAGATTGGAACCAAGTTGATGTTTTCCGCAACTTGTCATCCACAAACGGGTGGTCAAACTGAAGTGGTGAACCGGGTAGTGTCCATGTTGTTGTGGATAATAATCAAGAAGAATTTGAGGAATTGGGAGGAAATCTTGCCACAAGTGGAGTTTGCTTACAACCGGTACATTCATTCTGCCACTAAAATGTCACAATTTGAAATAGTGTATGGTTTCAATCCTTTGACTCCATTAGATTTATTACCTTTGCCCGAGGATCAAATTGTGAATAAATATGGAAGAAACAAGGCTGAATTTGTCAAGAAGCTCCATCAACAAGTGCGGGACAATATAAAAAAGAGAACCAGATAATATGAGCAGCAAGCTAACAAGGGACAAAAACGAGTAACCTTTGAACCCGGGGATTGGGTTTGGCTGCACATGAGGAAAGAAAGGTTCCAAACCCAACGCAAGTAAAAATTGATGCCTAGAGGGGATGCACCTTTCCAAGTAATCAAGCGTGCCAATGACAACGCCTATCAACTAGACCTCCCAAGTGAGTATGATGTCAGTGCAACTTTCAATGTGGATGATTTATCTCCTTTTGATGTAGGAGACGATTTGGGGGCAAATCGCTTTCAAGAGGGAGGGACTGATGTGATCACAACCCGCAAGGACCCAGAGGAATTTCCTAGTGGACCTATGACTCGTTCTAGGTCCAAGAAGTTCCAAGAAGCTATGGGAAATTTGTTCAATCGAAGCTTGAACTTGAATGGAGAAACACTAGCTTTGATTGAAGAATGCAACATCCTACTCGTGCATGAGTTTGCATGAGTTTTTCTTAAGTTATATATATATATATATATATATATATACATATATATATATATATTTAATTTCAGCACGTGTGCATGAATAAATAAGGGTTAATGTTCATCTAAGCATTCTGATTCATTTATGCTTGTCTAGACCATTTAAGCATGTTAGTTTACTTAGTGTGTGTCAGTTTCTTAATTCATGTTAGTTTTCTTATGATTGTTAGTCATTTAGTGTTTTGGTTATTTAACTAAATTAGTTCATTCTATGCAACTAGTTTCATTAATTAGCTCATTAAAATTTTTTTAGCATTTACTTTTGTTTTTTAAGCAAAGTTGTTTACTAATGGTTGTAATTAGAGAATTCAATTGACAAATGGCTGATCATCTTCTCAAGATAGAAAAGACTTTTACCACCAATTGAAGGCACTTGAAGACACATCAAGGCTGATCGGTTACCATGCAATTGAAGAGAACAAATTTCCACACTTGAAAGCTTTAACACCACATAAACAGCTACTTTAAGCCTTCTTAAAGCTTATCGGTTATTGGCTCAAGGAAGACACACCATTAAGGCCTTCATTTTCATCCTTTAAGGGAGATTAATGACATGGATTAAAACAACATTTAAGGGACAACACTTAAGGATGGAATTCAATGGCCACTTAAGACATGTTTGAAGCTATTTCTTTACAAGATCAAACATCAGTCAAATTGTTCGCCATTTATGGTTTGGATCCAGGTAGATTTGTGTTTTTATGTCTTCATCAAACTTATTCCCTTATTTCTTACCTTTCTAACGCTCTTTGAATCACCTCAATCTGATATCGGGTGCTTGAGATATGATTTTTTTTGAAGACAGTGCAGGCTGGAATTTCAATAGGGGAATAAACATCATTCAAATTCAAGACACCATTCAAAGCTGAATTCAATGTTGTTGATTCATTCTTCAAGCAAATCCTTTTTCATTTTGCCTTTTTAACATCATCAGCCCATTAAAGGAGAACGAATGGCAAGTTACTCAAGTTGGCAGCTCATGGGTTTCTTTCTTTGGACGACATGGTTGTCCACATTCATCCTCATCCAACACCAACTTTTCAACTATCAATTGGAGAAGGAGTAACCTAAGCTTTTATATGCCTTTAACACCAGCGTAATGAGTCTTTAATCCTTGTCAAGCTCATTCAATTTGTTGTTGTCTTACACCTACAAATAGGCAGCCATTCTCTATTGTAAGGGACTTTTGGATCATATTATAAAATTTGAGAGTGTTCTCTTTTTCTTGTTCTACAAGAACTTTATCGGCTTCAAGTGGACTCTTGTGGCAGTATACCCATATCATTTTTTTATATTTTTGGTTCCTAGTTGTTAATAACTAGTGGGTCACAATCCATCTCCTTCCACCTAAATTCTGGTTTGTGAATTTTATAAAGTTCAGGTCATCACTTTTTAGTGTTGGTTCATCTTTGTTTCACGCCAACACACTTACACTATCATTTCATTTCATCATCCATCACTCCATCTTCCATTTACACATATCATTTTCACCCATTCACCTTATCATTTCCCCTTTCATATCATATCTTAAGTATCCGCCATCATACCAAAATTCACCATCACCTATCCTTTAAAAAAACTCATTTCTGCATTTTTTTGAAACACTTACTTGAGTCACGATCGGGAAAACACACATACAGATTTGGTTACAACACAACCGGATTTGTATCATAGTCTATCGGGGTCTGATATCCGATTGTATGCCCAATTGAGTCGAGTTAACAAACGAACTTGGAGAGATCTGTCGAAAGCTTTCCTCAAACAGTACGAGTATGTAACAAATATGGCACCAAGCAGGATCGTACTGCAAGATATGGAACAAAAGCCTAATGAGAACTTCTGCCAATATGCCCATAGATAGCGAGATGTGGCAGCCCAAGTACAACCTCCACTGTTAGAAAATGAAGTTACTCCAATGTTTGTGGAGATTCTAAATGGTCCTTTCTATGACTATATGCTAAATCACGCCACCGAAGGTTTCGTAGACATGGTCATGAATGGAGAGTTGATATTGGCAGCCATCAGAAGTAGAAGAATTGAGAGAGAAGAATATGATAAACGCATGTATAAATTCGTCATGAAGCAGATGGAGGCAAGATTAGTTGGAAGTCATCATTGCCTCTCTGAAATAATGCAGAATCTTCCTAGTTAGTTGAGATCATACTTGGAATTAACCCTTTTGCTTTTGCCCGCGAGCATTAGGGATCTTTTGTAAGGGCTTCTATGTCAATTTACTTGTTTAAAGATGCTTTTTCTTTCTTTTTTAAGTGGCAAACGTTTCTCGTTTTTTTTCATCCATTTCTCTTCAAGCATACATCTTCTTTGCATAATCCTTAGTATTGATTGTATGAATGATTCTTGAATCTAATCCAAAGATAAAGGGGCAATAAAGAGTGTTCAGGATTAACGGGGAGATCCCATTTTGAGTGAATTTTTCCTCTCAAACATTGTTGTTAAGGACCTTGAATAAAGTGATAACTCTAAAACAACTACCAACTGAAGACTGCTTCTCTTCAATTGTATTTATGTGTGAAATGACATTTGACATTCCTTTATTTCCCTTCACGAATAAGAAAATGAAAAAAATCCATTTGTTGTCCCCCTTTGAGCCTGATACTTTTTTTTCCTTATGATTTAACCCTAACCAAGGATCACTCCCCACACTGAGGGGCAAAGAGGATGAAAATTGCAAGCAAAGGAACACGACAAGTAAATTTCCTAAACTGAGAATGAAAGGGACACGAAAAAGAAAAAAAGAGGAAAAGGAGAAGAGAAGAGAAGGAAAGGAAAGAAAGAAAAACAAAAGGAAAAGAAGAAAAGAAAGAAAAAGGACAAGAAAAAGAAAGAAAAAGAAAGAAAAGAAAAGAAAGAAGAAAAAAGAAGGAAAAAGAAATGAAAGTTGAAGTGTGAAGGAAAATTTGAAACAAATACTTCAAATGAGATATGTGCCAAAAAAGGAAATGGACTCTAAGGTGAAAACCCAAAATGGACAGTCTAGAGTGATCCAAAGAATAAAAGAAGGAGAACAGAGATTTCATCAGGAAAAGTTGATCCTTGGTTTAATCACCCTTAAACATGTATTTGAGCCATTATACCTTTCTTTGGATACCCGAGCCTAGCCAATACTACAAGCCTCTCAAGACCATTTGGATCGCACATAAATATTTCAGAAAAAGAGTTTGTCTTTAAAACACATTCCGCCTAATTGAGTTAACCTTTCTTCAGAAACCTCGAAGCTTCTATTATCTGATTGAGATTAGAAAAGTGGGAAAATTGAAATTTGGGGAGTGTGTGAGCAAAAGAGAGCCACCTAAAAGCGGGGCACTATCCGGTTGATGGATTCTTGAATCATTCATACAATGAATTTGAGACATCTAACTTTGCCCTGTTCTTGCATCTGTCATGACTTCTTCCTTTGAACTATCATTTCTATCCTTCACTTGCATCTTACAAGTAGGCTGACATGGATTCATAAAAAACAAAGGACTTTTTGGTATTGATCCCAACCGTAGGGAACCATGAACGAATGTTTTCATCACTTCTGGAAACAATTGAACCTTAGTTTGAACGGAGGGCATCGCCTTGCATAAGAAGATTAGCACATGTGTTGAAGAGTTTAAAGTGGATCATGTTGTCGAGCAAGATCTACACATAAGATGTAAGATTTCAAAAGCATGAAAAAAGGATAGAGCCATGCCAAGTGGGCAAACTATTTCGTCAGATTGGGGCAAGTTATGTCGGTCAAGGATTCAAGATCCCCGACTTTGATAGGCGTGAAAGGAAGAAATTAAAGCGCTGACATCATGCAAAGACATTCAGGGTGAAGGTTTAGCGTGCAAATGCTTCAAGATGTCTTGTAGGGGAAAGAATTTGAGAATCCACAAGAAGCACTGAAGATGCTTAATATTTTAAGGGGCATGTGAAGACTTGAAGCTTTCAAGACCATTCAAGGAGACCTTTCACTCGATATTGATATATCAACTACAATGAGTACACCTTAAGACATTTGCCTACAAAGATTAGATGTTTTCGATGAAGCAAAAAGGTATGAAGAATGAGGATGGTGAAGCAGAGACAGTTGAAGAAGTCTGTCCTTCCAACCAGGAGTATAAGATCACTAGATTGAGTGAGCAAATTTGCAAAGATCACGTGTTTTCCATGAGTGAAAGAAATACAGTGTAAGGAAAAATTAATTATGAGAAAAAGAATTTAAAAAGAAAAAGAAACTTGACATGCATTCATGACTAGGCATCCCTAGGGGCATGTTCATCATAAATTGCATTGTGTATTACAGTGTTTTCAGGTATATGAAGGTTTTTTAGCAAAAGAACATGCATATTCGTTTAGACATTTGGAGAATGGAATCTTCTCATCTATTCGAGCATAAGGAGAATAGAACCCGCTTATTCATCCAAGCGTAAGGAGGTTGAAGCCTTTTTTTATGAGAAGGACAAAACCTTTTTTTAACCTGCTTATCCACTCCAGCATGAAGAGAGTGGAACCTATTTTTTCAAAACCTGCTTATTCATCCGAGCATGAGAAGGATTGAACCTTTATTTTTCAGCCCGCTTATCCATTCAAGCATGAGGAGAATGGAACTTTTTTTCAGAACTCGCTTATTCATCCAAGTGTAAGGAGGATGAAACCTTTTTTTCAGAATCTGCTCATCTATTCGGGCATAAGGAGAATAGAAATCGCCTATCCGTTCGGGCATTTGGAGAATGGAGTTTGATCATATATTCGGGCGTAAGGAGAATAGAACTTGCCTATTCGTTCGGGCATTTGGAGAATGGAGTCTGCTCATCTATTCGGGCGTAAAGAGAATAGAACCTGCCTATTCATTCGGGCGTAAGGAGAATGGAACCCTACTTATCTATTCGAGTATAAGGAGAATAGAACCCGCTTATTCATCCAAGCGTAAGGTGGATGAAACCCTTTTTAGAACCTGCTTATCTATTCAAGCATGAGGAGGATAGAACCTTTTTTTTTCAGAGTCTTCCTATTCGTTCGGCCACGCGGAAAATGGAACCCTGCTCATCTATTCGGACATTTGGAGAATATAACATGCCTATCCATTCGGGTATCAGAAGAATGGAGCCAACCAGGAAATCGGTAAAAATCAGTGCCTTTTGGTCTTTGCTATATCCTTGTTGCACAGAGATAAGCAAAGAGGGGCAGCTGTTGTCAATGGATTTTCACTCCTAAAATTACCTTTATTATTATTATTATTATTATTATTATTATTATTATTATTATTATTATTATTATTATTATTATTATTATTATTATTATTATTATTATTAAAGCCAAAATATAATAAAAATACAAAAAATCATAAAAAAGGAGCTCATTTGGATTAAATAAGGTGCCCATTAATAAACCCACTATTTTAATGTATGATATAAAAGCTCATCTAAAATAATAATAATAATAACCCATTTATTTTATAAGCCCATTCCCAAGAACCCGTTTGTTTTTAAGGTTTAAAATAGGTCATTGGGTTAGGGGTAATAAAATCAAGGGCTAAGGATTGATCAAGTAAAAATAAAGGAAAATAACAACTAAAAAACCGTAAAAAACAGTAAAATAAAAAATAGCAACGCAGCGACACGTTGGAGCACCCAAAAACCAGGCTGGGCGGCTGTCGAGTGACGCCCCGCCATCCCTGTGCCACGACTGCCGTCGCTGAGGGCACCGTCTGGTCTGCCTCATTGTCGTCGTTCCAACGGCACCTTCGACGCTCGTCGCCGTCAACTTTCGCCGTCGGAATCTGCAAAAAACTTAAACAAATAGTCAAAACCTAGGATGGAATCAAAGGAGAAATTTGTCTCTGAATCTGAACTAAATCGAGAATTTCTTGAGGGGTTTTTCCGAGGATCATGCCCTCTGTCGGATTTTGGCTTCAATTTAGGGATTAAATCCCGATCTTGCTTTGAATTGCAAGGTTGGGTATTAGTATAAATACCCCTTAAACCTTCATTGTTCTTCACCACTTGAAAAAGCAAAAAAAAAAAGCTTAAAAAATCCAAAAATTCTTGAAATTGTCTCTGTATTTTCTGGAAAAAAAAAATTTGGAGCGTGTTCGAGCTTTGGGTCACTTTTTGGAGACGTTCAAAAGCTATTCGAGAAGGAATCATACGCGAATCTTTCATTTCCGGTAAAGTTTCTTTATTTTATTTTTCAAAATTTTAGTGTGTTTCTTTGTTGTTCTTGGTTGAAATTTGTTTTTTGTGCTTGTTCGTGTTTTTAGGTTGCGTTTGTTGGAATTGGAGGATCGATTCTTGATTTTGGGTAATAATTCAATTTATAATTTCGTTTTAGTTTTTGATTTAACCTTTCATGTTCTTATAAAATGCAAAAATCATGTTTTTGGAGGTTTTAATCCATTTACATCTTTAAAAATTAAAATTTGAAGTTGTTAGAAATTAAGTTCTTAGAAAAAGTTTGAAATTTACTCTTTATTGAAAATTAAAAAAACAAATAAATAAAGGTGGTTGAAAATAAAGAAGTTTTAAAAATAAAGGGCTTTAAAGAAAACTTTGATTTCTAAAATAAAATTTTTTAAAAATTCCTTAGGAAATTAGAAAATAAAAATTTATTTTAAAAGATAAAGTAAATAAATAAAGGCGTAGAAAATAAAAGAAATTTTTTAAATAAAATCAATAGAAAATAAACAAAAAAGGCATTGCAAAGGGCGTAGAATTGAAAAGCATTTAATATCTTCCAATATATTTCTCAATTTTTTGCAAACTTGGATTGACATTGGGACTTTCCTTTTAAAATCCTTACACTTTCAAATTCAAAAAGGGCTCATTGGTTCGAATGTTATTTCGATTTATAGTTGGGAGGAAGGATCAACTTGTAGCACATTCGACTTCCTATGAACACATTTAGCGGCGGTCCACTAAGGGAAATTGAGATCAGATTTGATTCTCATTGAGAGAACATAGTCGGAGTCAGGTTTTCCAGATTTTAAACTGTTTTATTCTAACGACGATAGTCGTGGTTAGTCTAGCCAGAAAACTGAAATTCAAAAATTGGTTTTGGATTATCGGTTTACTTAAGAGAAAAACAAGTTACAAGGGTTGAGCCTTGTAGACTGTAACCAACATTTATTCGAAGTAAAATCTTCTTCGATGATCAGTCAGAAATGAGTCAAAGCGAAGCTTGAGGCTATTCTATTTTATTGATTTTATTCTCAAAATTTACTTTCGCAATTTTCTCTAAATTTATTTTATTCACTTTTATTATTTTATATTTATTTTATACTCTCTTGATCAAAACCCCCTATTTATTTTATTTTCTCACTAAAGTTAGAATCAAAACCTCTCTACATCAGAACATCCAAAGTCTTTGTGGATCGACCCTTCTTCTCTTTACGACGTTATTTATTTATTTATTTTCAGAATAAGGATTATTTATTTGACAATTCCAACGCTTGTCAATATGACTCAAGCATATAAACATAAGAAGAAATATTTTTCTTATTCATTGTTTTAGCTTTTACAGAAATAGTATTGAGTTTCCACATATTATTCAATACATATACTTTTTCCATGAATATTCCCTCTTTTAACAAAATCAACTTCATGGATTCAAACACGATTCTAAAGCCATGCGTACTTAGAAAGGTCCTAGAAACAAGGTTCTTTTGTATGTCAGGTACATACAACACGTTTTGAAGTTTCAACTCTTTGCTCGAAGTCATCTTCAAAACTACAATTCCCTTCCCCTTGATCTTGGAAGTTGCATCATTACCCATGTAGAGCTTCTCCTCATTCTCACTAGGAACCAACTCAATGAATGAGTCCTTGTCACTAAAAATGTGACGCGTGGAACCAATATCAAGCCATCATTCTCTTGGATCTGAGTTAACCATGTTAATTTCAGAAATCATAGCACTTGCATCCATATTGGATACTTGCTTGAATTTTTTTTCCAACATTGGCCTCGTTCATTATACCTCTTTTGAAGTCCTTATTGACTTCCAACATGGTTGCCTTCGCAATGTTAAGGTTGACAGCTTTATCAAGCCTTTTTGTTGTACCTCTATTATGACTCATAGTCACAATGTTCACACAGTATACGAGAAATTTCAATAATGAACAATGCACCAGGTAGGTTTGTAACACCCCTTTTCCCGGCCTAGTCGAAAACCGGGTCGGAAGGTGCTACCAATGAACAATACAGTGATCGGTGCAATAAAATTTCAAACTTCTAATCAGCACTTGAATAATTTCATGCAATAGTACATTACAAAAATGCATCTTAGTCCAATTAACCCATTACCAAACAATAACTAATCATTTAGGACCAATTCTTAATTATTACAAGTTTTAGGGACTAAACTATAAATCTAAAAAATTAGAGGTCCTTCGATGCAATTGATCATACCTTACTGAAATTCAATATAATATTAATAAGTCTGTAAAATTTAGTACAATTTGGAGTTCATTTACTCATCCAATTGATTCGACCTAAATTCAATGACCAAATTGTGAACATTGCAAACCTTCAGTTTCTGTCTTTTTTAACTAACTAAACTAACCATGTATCGAAACGCCTTAATGCTGTTTCGATACGGGTACACGATGGTCAACCTTGGTTGACTTTGCCCATTACCTGTATCGATACGGGCAAACCCTGTATCGATACGGTTTGACTTTCTTTGACCTTGACTTTGACCTGTTTCGATACAGATTAGACTCGTATCGAAAAAATGATTCCAGTAGCAAAATGTTCCGATACAGCTCCAAACCATATCGATACTCCCTGTTCCTTAGGTTCAATAATGCTTAACCGCATCGATACACCATTACCCCGTATCGATACGGCATGACCTGTAATGAAAATTTTTTGCTGGTTTTTACTCGATTTGAACTACCAAACGATGTTCAAATGCAATGAAACTTTACACACAATCTTTCAATGCTATAAACCAGAGACATGCCAAATTTCACAGTCATGCGAATACGTTTATTAGGATTTCACCAATGTGAGCCAAATACGTCATTTTTATCCATTTTTAGCCATTCCAAAAGTCATTTTAGGGCCTTTAATATTATTACAACCTATGCACCTTATAAGCATACCAAAATAGGCACAAAAGACTAGTTCAACTACTTTGTCAAATTCCTAGGATTTCATAAGGTCAATATACATTACTTTGGCTTGTAGTGACTTGTCTTGCCTTGACTTTTTCGATCATCAAAAGGGGTCGAATCCTTAGCCTGAAATGCATGAGATGAGACACGTTAGGAATACATTGCCTAGTGAGGTTGCCACAAAAAATGTAAATAACAATGTATGAGGCATAAACATAATCTCATGCTTATCGATATCAATAATATGCTTCAATATACAATGTTTACACATCAATTTCATTATTAACCCTTAGATTGAATCAAGATAGTGGATACGCGAATTTCTACGCCTCGCCAAATCAATGAATAGTCTAATCCCTCCGCCTTGGCAATATGACCAATACCAAAATACATCCCTCCGCCTCGCCAAATTAATATAGGTCGTAGCCTTAGGACCGTAGTCCACCCGTACACTGAGCTTGTGAATTCTATGGCATGCCAATTGTATACAATGTCCGTCTAAATCCAAGGTTTCAATATCAATATTCATCTTCAATATTCAATGATATTTCCGATAACCAATGACTTCAATGTTAATATTAGTAACCATATTTCAATATCAATATTTCATTATTTCAATGTTGATGTCTATGTCCGATGATTCATTTACAATGTTTCAATAACAATAACTATATCGATAATAATCCACGATGATTATGTCAATAACTATGTCCGATATTCATTACCAAACTTACCGATGCTTACAAATGGATCTGTTTAACAATCTGATGCAACCTCTTTAAAAGACATATTATCTAATTGATTGAAATCAATAATAATGAATTCCGGAAGGCTCATCACCTAATCCCGAGACTCCGACTACTCTTACCTTAAAATTCGATGCTCTTACGGCTCTCGGATGACAACGCCCTTGCTTCTAGCTTTCGATGGAGATGGCGAAACCTCTCTCTCCACTTCTTGAGCTAGAAAACTGATACGGAAACTATTAGGGTCGATAATACAATATCAAAATCAGTATAATGATATCAAAATTGATATCCAATTTCAATATAAACACAGCGATGAATTATCCATGGATGGTAAAAACCCTAGCTTGAGATTGAGCTTGATACATCCATGGAATCCAATAATCGATTGAGGAATATAGCTTACCCGAACGATAGCAACGATTCGATATCAATAAATCGAAGAAAAACTAAGCTAAAGATTGCTCTCCAATGGAGGTGCTAGCTTGGAGGAAGATGTTGAAGATGACAAAGGGAGGTGTTTGCTTAGGAAACTCTCGGTAATCGTTGCTTAGGAAAGCTCTCAGACTATCCCACGTAGGTGGGATTTTAATTAAGGAGTGGTTAATCATGAGATTAGTCCCTCAACTGTCACTATACCATAGTCTTGCCCTCCAACTTGCAATTTCCTCAATTTAGCCACGGATTAGGTTTCGATATTATTCGATAGGGTCCAATAACAATGACTTAACTCAATTAGAGTCCAATATCAATAATTAACTAGTCGTTAGTAGTTTTAGACTTTATCGATGCAAAATTTCCGATCATCGAAACCCAATTCTTACTATACCAGATTTTGGGGTGTTACAAGGTTAGCATGAAAGAGAGGAGGTGCACTAAGCACGCTTAAATACCAAGTATTTTAAGAAACCAGTCCTAGACATGCACTTTCAAAAGGATTTCCAATTATCCGATTAAGAGTGTTTCCCAGAATTAGCAATAATTCTGTAATAACCAGAAAATTAATTATTGACCATTTATGTTTAAACATATTTGTCCACAACAAATTTGAATAAATAAATTTATTCAAAATGTTTCCTTTTTGAAATAGAGATCACATAAACCCGTTAAAACGACATGAATTAAATCCTGAAACAAATTATTTACGAGATCGTAGTTTCCAAAACTGATGGAGATTTCACGTAGGAATCATGTTTGTCTCTTAATAAAATTTCTCAAAAAATTATTAGTGGGAGAATAAAAATCTACAGTGTTTTCAAAAACCCAAATATGTTATGAATATTTATCTATGTGGATGTCTATCATGATGAGAACTTTATCAAAGGAGTTTGATTTATTAATTATTAGGAATATTATCTCTATTAATTAGAGTTTAATGTAGTATGTACTTCTTATGCCTCTAAATAGATGAAGGCATTGCACACAATTCTAGTTCTGATAATAAAATGAATCCCCCTCTTTCTTTCATCTCTTTGTTCTTTTTTACTTGTTCGTTGTTCTTCATTATTTTATTCACAACACGTTATCAGCACAAGACTCTAACCAACTAAGGTTTATGTCGTTCAAATACTAAAAGAGTTGCCGAAAAGAAGTTGATTCTAGCATGAATTAGAGATAAGTTCTTCCCCTCGATTATATTTTAATTATTGATTATTTTTCTCTCTTGATTTTTAATTTGATTTTAATTTTTGAAAAATCAATGGTTGCTTGAAAGATTTTGGTGCTCTTTGTTCAAATCCCAAAGAAGTTACCAGAAAAGTTTTGATCCAACGTTGAACCGGAGATGGTGGCATGTTTTGAAGGTTTGAATGAGCCATGGATTTTGAAGCACGATCTCGCTCGATTCGTGATTCTTATTGGTGATTCCCCGAAAGAATTTCAATTTCATATTAGTAACTACAATTTTATGATCCACGACTGTAACCCCCTTAACCCGGCCTAGACGGTTGACCCAAATTAAGAAGTTTACACGGGGAAAACCAAAGTCAACCCGAAAGTCAACCTTGATTAACGACCCTTTTTTTTCTTTTTAATCTTATCTAGATGTAAATTAATCCTAGGTGAACACTTGAGACAAACATGTTCAAAAGCCACAACATTCGGATAACATTCAGGGACTCAATTGCACAACATACAAGTTTAGGGATCAAAATGTAAATTCTGAAAATTATAAGAACTTAACCAACTTTTGAGTTACCAATATGAAATTAGTCATGTTTCATGCTTCTCTGCCAAATTTCAACTCAAACGGACATCTCAAACTCATTCAATTGCATGAACCAAGATCAGGACCAAAACGCGAAGATTTCAAAACACATAACCGTCAATTTCAGTGCCCAACGGTCGGGTGTTTCGGAACAGAGATGCTCCGTTCCGAAACGCGGGACCGTTCCGAAACCCGTTGCGCAACATGGCCTGGCAGTGGCAAAACTGTTACGGAACGGCTCTGCCCGTTTCGAAACGCCTAGGCCATTTCAGGCCCTATGTTCCGAAACGGTAGCACCTATTCCGAAACAGGCTGCCCAGATTGCAGAAATTTAGCTGGTTTAAGGCACAATTGACCCATCAAACGCATTCAGATGACCCTCAAATTATACCAGCAAGTCATTACATACTTAAGGAACATAATGGCATCCACAATTCATAAACATGACATCAAACAAGGAAAGCCCCAATTCTATAGGCATGCATCCTATAATGAAAACCATTCAAACACCAATTCACCAAACAATCCTCATAAAGGCCATTTACAAGTTCCAACAATATCAAAAGCATAAAACCAACTTAAGGAGTCCAAAACATCTCCCAAAACAACAACATAGGTTCCCCATTGCCAAATGCCAAAAGCTAAACAAGTTATGAAAATATTCACCATACATGAGCTTAGTTCTTCACTTGGATTCTTGACCCCCTTGCTGCCCTTAAGCACTTCAATGCTCTGCATTATTGGTTTAAGAAAAGAGAGAGCGTAAGCACATGGCTTAGTGAGGAATGCTCATTTAAAACATCACAATAATGCATTAATAAAAACTCTTTTTTCAAAACCTTTAGCACAACAACATTTCATCATGCACATATGTACATAAACCAAGCATTACATGCTTCAAACCATTATCATGTCATATTGGCTTTCAAGTGATAATCATAACCATGTTCCAAAACACAATTGACAATTTACAACCAACAACAACAACAATCGGATACGCGGATTACAAGCGTTGTCCCTACGCTTCATACACACTACCAATCTCAAGGTGGAGCATGGTACAATCACAACCCCTCAACACCCGTGATGGAGACTATGGTACAATCACAACCCCTCCACATCACTCATTGGTAGTTGTATAACATCACTAACGAGATCACGGGACATACAACACAAGATCCACACATGGACTTTAAACCACCATTGTGATCTTACCAAACACAAGGTCCACACATGGAATTTTAACCACCATTTTGACCTTAACAATCCACAAGGTCCACACATGGAATTTTAACCACCATAATGACCTTAACACAAGACCCACTCATGGACTTTTAACCACCATGGTGTTCTTAACCATCTCGTTAGTGTACTTGGATGGAGCATGGTACAATCACAACCCCTCAACATCCAAGGCAACTTTATTCACGGTGCACCCAATCCTATAGCCGGCTAACTATATCCGATTCAAGTACTTTTAGACAAACCACATCACTTGCCAATATACATCATTTAACAACATTAATCCATTGTTTTAAAGCATTTAATAAAGCCATCATCATCATGCATCAATATGCATCAAAACCACATTAATCAATGTACAAAACAAGGATCCCTTACCTAGAGCATCCTTCAACCCATGGCTTATGAAATCAGCAATAAACATGTTAAAATATGCTTTCAAAAACAGAATTTAAACATGCAACAAATCCCTTTGCATTCAACCAACTCATGGCTCATCAACAAGAGAGTTTTTCCGAAAACTTACTCTTGAGCATAGCTAAGTTGTTTAGACTTAGACTAAGCTCCCAAAACCTTCAAACATTGGTTTCAAAGCTGAAAACCAAACTTCACTCACCGATTTCCGTTTCGCCACTTGCCGAAACACCCATCAAGCTTCCGGATCAACACCACAAGGATCCGAAGATGTCTCCCTTGTTTTAAACACATCAAAACAGTAGATTAATGCACCATCATGCATTAATATCCTCAACCAAGACACCTAAACTCGCTGCTCACATCAACACTCACATTTCGGCTACCAAACACAACCGAAATCACATCCAAACATCTCTACAACACTACCCAGCCAAGATCCATCAACTCCAATCATTCATAAACCTCAATTAACATCCAAAAAGGATCTAAACACGTCCTTATACCTCCAGCTATAGCAGAACATCAAGATCACCCCAAAAACCATCATAAACTCAAACAAAACTTAGGAAAATCAACCTATCCGGGATTGCATTGATTAAACCTCAATTTCTCATCAATTATACATCCAATTTACATTAAAAACACACCTCAAAACAGTACCCAATCATTTCATACGAATTTCATCAAAAACTAACCAAATCTTGCATTTTAAAGCCAAGATCAAGAACACAACTACAAAACCTTTATTAAAACACAAATCAAGGATTGAGAACTTGGGAATTTCAGTAAAGAACTGAGAATTTAGAGGAGAAGGACGTTCATACCTCTAAACTTGAGTTTCTCCCTTTTTGGAACCAAGATTCTTGAAAATCCAATAAGCAATTGCTAAGGTTTTGATGTAGAAATGATTAGAGATCAAATGAAGGTTGAAATCTAATCTTTAGTTGTCAAAATTAGAGGGAATTTTGCTGGAGAAATGTGTTTGGGTTGAGAGAAAAGTTGAGAGAAAAGAAAATGGAAATTTTGAGAAAGTTAGTTAAAATGACAAAATATCTTCTTCCCTCCCTTTTTACCTTAATTAAAACCATTAATAAATTGATTAATATTAAGAAAAATCTGGAGAAACTCTTCTTGGGTAAATAGCTCCTTAAAGATTCAAAGTTTCAATCCTTTTTAAAACAGTCACCAAGTTTTCGAAAATTACATTTTAGTCACTAAACCAAAATGTCACACTTCCCAACCTCATTTTGTAAAATTGATTTCACCATTCTCTTATATATAATAAAAGAAGATTTTAAGATATTTTTCCATATTTTTAATGCAACCCAAACTAGGCTTTCCTAAAATCACCCTTTTATATTCGAACCGCAACCCGACCGATCCGGTCCAAACCCAAAACTTCTAAGCCCAAAATTGGGGTGTTACAACGACAAAAAGAATGCGAACCAATGTTTGATTACAAAGATTTTGGCTTGAATGCACCCCTTAAATCTTAATTCGCCGCCCACTCAATCAAAGGTAACGTTTTTCATTTTTTTATTTTTAAAAGAAAAATTCTTTATATCTTAGCTTATATTTTAACATTGATATTTATTCACGATTATTATAATTATGAGATTTGATATTTTTTAATCGTGATTTGAGTTTTACATGTGTTTAAATGGCTTAGAAAGAGACGTGATATAAAGGGATTATGAGAAGCTATCTCGGTCATTTGCTATGTCTTCATTGTCCTCGAGAGAAAAATCAATATCGATAAATTTTCGTTTTATTTTTATTTTTTTATATTATTATTTTAAAGTGTGATAAATCATGGTGATTTTGCTCGAAAGTAATATTTCTCCTACATCGAAAAACTCAACTGTACACTTCTCCTAATGTCAGATTACAAAAATTCATCTTGACAAGAATTTTGTGGGAGGCATTCCTTGAAGTGAATGCAAGCATGATGTTTATTCCATATGATTATCAATGATGAGGCATTCCCTGAAGTGAGTGCAAGCATGATGTTTATTCCATGCAATTATTAGATTTGTTTCATTCCCTAAAGAGAATGCAAACATGGTAAATCACTATTTAATTGGTAACAAAACTTTGATATAATCCAAGTATATTGGCTGGACATCCCGTTCTGCGAGGCTATTGGTCTCAAAGGAGGTTTTTAAAGGACCTTGTGGACTGGTTTAACAATGCCGCGTATGAGGATTAAATCTTTGTTCTCTGTGATAAGGATATGTGAAAAAGGTTTCAAAGGCCCACTGGCTCTACTTCATTCCCTAAAGTGAATGTGAGATTATATTATGGAAAGAATAAAAGCCACATTAGAAGTTGTGGTCGTGACTGAAACCATGAATATAGACATGGAAAATAATGTCATTTAAAGGATACTTCCACCCACCGGTAGTGAGGTTATAAGGATGACAAGAGTGATAAAGATCATTCTAATGAAGTAAAATCATTTTTATTACCAATGCGGTGTTATAAAACCATTGGTCTCGTACTTGTCGTACGTTGAAAAATCAACAATCATTGAATGATAAAGGGAAGAAAATAGAAAAAAAATTTGTTTGTGAAAAATGACGAAGATGATATTGGTCCAACTTTATTTGGACATTGTTGGTCCAACTCATTTGGACGTTGTTGATTTATCTTTTTATTTATTTTGTTTTATGTTTATTTACTTTACACAGATTAATTATTTACGTTTTTATTTATATTTATATATTATGATATTTATTTTGTTTAACATGATTACTTGTCAAATACAATCTATGGTGACGATTTATGCTCAGCATAAGCATAAGATATATTTTCTCATTTAAATGCAAGGGAATAATGTGAGTATTATATCTCAAAGTACTGAAAATATTGATGCTCTAGAAGAGCAATAAAGTTTTAAGAGAAAACACATTATGAAAAGTGCAGAATTGTGAATATTACAATAATTACTGCTAATGGTAATAATATTGTCACCATTAGAAGTGGAAATTTTAAGAGAGCAATATGAGTTCGCAAAATATCCCTTTGGGAATTATGGATAACATATGTTATCAATTGTTATATGAAATAAGCCAATGTGAATATAAGCTATGGTAACCAAAAAGTCAGTTGAAAGCTCTAGAAGAGCTATATATTACTACCAAAAGATCATTTCAATTGAAAGCTCCGAAAGAGCTAAATATATTCCTATTCAAATGAAAATTTTTGATGGCCATACTAGACATATACAAGTGAGATTAAATTACATGTTATGGTAAACAAGAAGTTTACAAATTCACACACACACACACACACACACACATATAGTTGGCATGATCGGTTAGCCCATCCTGATCTATAATGGTGCAAAAATTATTGAGATTTACATGCACATGTATTAAAAGAACCTGAAGTTCTTGTGGTGCTTATTCTTAAAGGAATTGATTAAATTCTACTTATTAAAGAACATGGAGTTCTTGTGTTTCTTAAAGGAATTGATTAAATTCTACTTACTAAAAGAACCTAAAGTTCTTGTGTTGTTCGTTCTCGAAGGATATAGTTGATCCCATTTACCAAAAGAATTAGAACTTGAAGTTCTTGTACTGAAGTCGAGACTGCATGTCTTGCATATCTGAACGAAATATGGGCCTATATATCCACAAATGTGGAAATTTTTATATGATTTTAGTAGATGCATCTACATTGTTTTATCAACTTACAACCAGAAGTTTGTGAGATTAATTCTAAAAGGATTCAGATTATGCAATTAGACTATTCGCCTTGAAAAAGCTTATGGGTTTATATTTTAGGCTATATCAGTAGTTATAAAGCCTATTGGTTATGAAAAATACAGTTTAGCAAACTTTTAATTGGATGCCTCCTCTTTAATAGATAAACAATGAGAACAAAATAATTATTTTTCATATGGTATTTCACATATAGCAACATTTATACGCATCAAGCCAATAATAAACTCCTCATTATGATTTGACTTTTGGTTAGAAGTCATTAGTTGGAGAACCATTTATGAAATGATTTTTCTCATCATTAGGGGGAGAGAATAATCGGATGGATAAAAGAAGGAAATGAATTATCATTATCTAGATCCTCAAATATGAACTAAAAGTTCATAAGATAATTCAAGTTATTGTATGTCAACTACCAGACATATTTACTGACCTAATGAGAGTAATCAAGTCTCATATATACCAGTAGAAAATGCTCTAAGTTTAGATTACATGTTAGAGTGAATGGATGAAAATCATGCCTGAAGCATGATAGTTGAAATTGGTTCTAGTGATCAAAATTCTCGTAAATGAAAAGTAGTATGAGATGGTCATATATTGGAGGCGGATACTCCTGAAGAGGCCCAAGACATAACTAATAATAAAACTCTAGAATAGTTTCAGGTACCTGAAATAAAGATTGAAATCTTGAAGAGATCTTGATGAGTTATGTCACTACGAGAATGGAACCAAAATAGAAAAGTTGTCGACAATGATTTTGCAAACATTTTTACATAGAATACTTCTATAGAAGTAAAGAAAGAAAATGAGGATATTGTATAGAAATCTATCCAGATGTATAGATATTGGATTGACCAATGTAGAAAGACGCTTTGAACTTCTAAAAGCAAAGTATTTAGACCAACAACCCAAACACCTAAAGGTGTAATGCAAGTGAGGCACAAATAAGTAGTCGTAAATATGACCGAATTATAATTTATGAAGAATTCTAAATACTTCATGGTGGATGCAATTACTTTTGTAGTTACGAAATATTTTATATGCGTCTAATCATTTTGTGGATCCCTATAAAAAGAAAGTTATCCTTGACGGATTTAAAATTCTAGAAGCATTTGAAAATTTCTGAAGAAATTTATTTAGACATGTCCCATTGAATATTTTAGCGCATTCGGTATAATCGTCGTAGTGAGTACTAACTGAGGAAATACTATAAGAATTATCATATTTCCTTATGCTTTTATAAAAGGAGTTTGAATCAAGATTCATTATGACAATTTAAATATTATTAGAACTCCTGAAGAGCTTTCAAAGCATTTGGTTATTTAAGGAAAGGTTTTGAGAAAAAGAATCTTGAGATGCGGTTTGTCTCAACCTAAAGATCGAGCACTTAAATATGTGTTTTTCTATAAATGGACATAAGCTAAAAGAATCTTAAAGAAGATTCAATATGGATAACGCATATCCATTGAGTACCCAAATAATTGTAAGATTGTTGGATGTGAATAAAGATAACTATATCTTTTCTTGGTCTTGAAGCACCATATATTAGTTGGTTAAGAAATATTCATGGATATACAAAGATCATTACCTTTAGATCTCCAAACATTCGTTGATGCCTCCTCAAATGTCATAGAAATAATTGTTATGCACAAGGTAAGCCAAAATGTGTTTAGCTAAGACTATTGACCCAACATATCCAAAAGATGTGTGGATTTACTTTCACAAGATATGATACAAAGCTATCTTGTGTGAATATAATGCAAGATTTATATCTCAATTTGAAAGGTGGATACATCATGGAACATATTACTCTAAAGTTTCATCCCTCAAGATTGAATTATGAAGATTCAAAGATCTTCTGTAGTGTTTTCATGAGGGGGAGTAAATACGCGTTGAACTCTTTTTTCCCTTAGCTGAGGTTTTGTCACAATGAGTTTTCCTCGTAAGGTTTTTAAAGAGGCAACATGTTATGCATATCAAAGATGTGTCTACTCTTTTTTCTTCACAAATGAAATTTTTTTCCCACTGGGTTTCTATCTTAGTAAGGTTTTAACGAGGCACATTATCTTCATAGACATCCAAGGGGGATGTTATGAATATTTATCAAAGATGTATATCTCAATTTAAAAGGTGGATACATCATGAAACATATTACTCTAAAGTTTCATCCCTCAAGATTGAATTATGATGATTCAAAGATCTTCAGTAGTGTTTTCATGAGGGGGAGTAAATACGCGTTGCACTCTTTTTCCCTTAATCGAGGTTTTGTCCCAATGGGTTTTGCTGGTAAGGTTTTTAATGAGGCAACATGTTATGCGTATCAAAGATGTGTCTACTCTTTTTCCTTCATAATGAAATTTTTTTTCTCATTTGGTTTTTATCTTAGTAAGATTTTAACGAGACACATTATCTTCATAGACATCCAAGGGGGATGTTATGAATATATGATGAGAAATTTATCTATGGAGTTTGATTTATTTTTTATTAGGAATATTATCTCTATTAATTAGAGTTTAATGTATTATGTACTTCTTATGCTTATAAATAGATGAAGACTTTGTACACAATTCTAGTTTTGATGATAATACGAATTTTCCTCTTTCTCTCATCTATTTGTTCTTTTGTACTTATTCGTTGTTCTTTATTATTTTATACACAAAAAATAATAATTATTATCACATGTAATAATAATTATACAAGCTAAAAAATATTGAAGAAATAATTAAATATTACCTTAAAAATACATGCCATGATAATACCATAATTAAGGTTTTACCTTAATAAAATATTCCAAGTTTGGAACTTGACAAGTCAAAGATTTGCCAGCATAACTCATCTCCTATTTGAAGAGCAATTTCCTTCTATGAAAATATCATACCAACTATCACAAGAAAATATTCATTTTAAGAAAATATTCACGCACAGAATAATGTTACCATATAAACTTAAAGCACCAAGCCGATGATCTTCGTGAATGAAGCTTTGAAATTAAAAGGAAATACATGCTTCCCATATTTGAATTACAAATTATAGTGCTCTCTTGAATCGTGAATATCCATGTGAATATACATGCTATTTAAACCATGTTTCCAAAAAACTAAAAGATCATGATAGGAAACAAGCACATAAACATTAGATGGAAAAACAAGGTATAAACGTTTTACATACTCACGACACTGCACTAGTGGCATAGTGTTGTTCTTGGATTAAAACTTCAAATTTTATATTAAAGATTGTTAGAAAAGTGTTAATCCAAGAAATAATATAATCAATAAAATATAAATACTATATTTAAATATTGAAAGAATAAGAAACAAAATTAGATATAATATATCTAAAATTAAATCGATTGGAAACGAGTTGAGACCTGTAGCTACACAGTTTTCTTAAGATAGATTTCGGCCACTCTTTGGTGCTTGAGATTTTTGGTCGTCTGTCTCCCATGATACAACATCTAGATGATTATCTAAAGTAGCACAATTGTAGAGATCACAAACTACAACCTTGCCTTCTCCTATCACCAAAACTACTTTTAAAAATCACAGAGTAAAATAATAAAAAAAAATCTTTGTGTTTTGAGTTGTGTCAAACCTAAAAGGTTAACACCCTATTTATAGGAGTTTCAAGAGGGGTATAAATGGAAGTTTTTGACCTAATGGAGCATTTATGATTTTGAGAATTAATGAGCCTTTAAAGAGCAGTTTCCAATATTATTGTCTCAATCAAAGTAAACTTAAATATTTATCTTTCTAATTTCGAAACATAATTTGGCAAATATATGCTCTTATTTGAGGAAATGTTATTTCATATTTGGGTCAAAGAATCCGCTGGCCCACGGAGGACCAGACCGGTTCGAATATTTGTATTACTCACATCGTGCACATCTGCACATTTATGAACCAACAATTGGTTCCACATTTTCCTCAATAAAAATTGGATCAATTTCTCATTCAAAGCTCCAAAATTATCGAATTTTTTCAACAAAAACAACGTTCTTGAGCATCGTTGTCGCATCTTGATTTTCATTTTCAGTCATCAAAGCATCTGACGATGGAGTTTTCGTTGGAGGATTCAAAAAATTCACAACACCGTTTGACTTGCACAAAACTAGTTGGTTCGTCATTGACTCAACAAACTCGACAATGCTTGAGGCGACAAATACTTTATTTTTAGTTATGTTTTTCATTTGAAAATTCTTTTTCGTAATCTAAAATATATCCCTTCGAGCCTCGGAACCAATGTTTTGCTCATGAATTAAATTTTTAATAGTCTTAAGTTGATTACAATGTAGTATTTGGGCATGTAACCTCCTCGACCCGGTCTGGACGATAGACCGAACCAAACGAGTCACACGAGGAATATTGAAGTAAACCGGGAAGTTTACTCCAATAAACAACCCTATTTTTTTCTATCTTATCTTGTCTAGAAGCTCATTATTAACCTATGTGATAAACTTCACAGTGGAACAATTTGCAACTCAAACATACAACGTTTAGGGACCTAAATGCATGCAAACACTTTTTAGGGACCATTTTGTATTTTTACCAATTTAAAGGAACTTCTTTCACTTTTAAGTTACCAACCGTTAATTAGTCACATTACATGCCTCTCTGTTAAATATCAGCTCAAAACAATCACCCAAGCTCATTTAATTGCACCTACAACATTCGGGGACTAAAACGTAAAGAAATAGAACATCAGAAGATACCATTAACTAACTTAACAACTTGTTGTTTCGGTACAAGTTGCCCTGTATCAAAAAAAGGTCAAATGGCTAGAAGCACACAAGGCTTAGTGAGGAGGCTAAAAAACAAAACACCATCAATGCATTAAAATCATTTTCCATGTCCACATTGAAATCTCATTTCAATTTGTTAAACATCGTGTAACGCGTATCATGAATCATCGACAAGTACCAAACCACACTCAAGTTAAGCCTTCCCATGCATAGCTACCATATGCAAAGCTTAAATAGTAAAACATGCATAAACCACATTGTGCAACATAAACCATCCCATGATATATCATCAATTATATTGGCTTACAAGTGATCATTAAACAAGTTCACAACTTAAAACCTCATATCGGATACACGGATTACCACAAGTGTCTACTTGACACTTCAAGCCATCTTAACCAGAATTGGTACATACACAACCAAAGGTACTCTATCAACCGAGTACAATTACAGCCCATAGGGACACCAACCCTATCATTGGTTAGATGCTTAACCACTAATGAGAAACGAGACATCGAACTCCTCAATCGTTAGGGTACTTGGACGGAGACATGGGACACCAACCCCTCGACATCCAAGGCGGCTTTTTAAAGTGCACTCAATCCTATAGCCGGCTAACTATATACGGTATCATTTCTAAACCATTTCTCAACATCACTTGCCAGTATAATTCACATTTAACACATACCTCAATGTTTTCAAAGCATCATTAACAAATAGCATTTCCAAGCATTAAACCATGCTTAAAATCACAAGTATAAATCATATACTTCAAGGAGCACTTACCTTGTGTATCCTTCAATATTACATCATTAAAAACAGTAACCACATTCTTTTAAAGATGTTTTAACATTAGGTAAAACCATAAATCCAAAACAGTGCATAAATGATCACATAATGGCACAACAGAAAGAGGAAAACCATTTCTCTTACTTCTGAACTTAGTTAAGCATTTCAAGCTTACCACTAAGTTCCCAAATCACCTTTTTAAAGCTTTCAAAACTGAAATTCACGTTCTCACTCATCGACACACGCAAACTCGACTAGCCGACGTGAATCCAAGCAATCGAAACTCATAAACCTTCATTGATTGCTTCCGATACGTTCTCCCCTGTTTATACCACACAAGAACAGAGGATTAATGCATCACAATGCATTAAAATCTCCAGCAAACAAAGCTACCTCCCTGCTCTGCCCAAAAACACCAAAATGCCTATCCGAAAACACCTTCGATTACGCTACAAACTCAGCCCAGCAAAAACCTACCACTTTCATCCATTTTTAAACATCAATCAACATCCAAAATCAACCTAATTACATCCTTTTACCTCCAGCAACTTAGATTTCACACTAACACCACAAAAACCCCAATTCTAACTACCTAACAACTAAAGATACAATCCAATTTGGGATTATTATGATAAAATCTTTATTTAAACATCATTTAACATCCAAATCATTACTATTATCAGCCTCAAATCAATTAAAACAATAGCATTCCAAAAATCATAGAACTCAATAATTAATCCTTAGTTTAACAAAATTTCAATAATTAACCCATCAAAACAACTTAGAAAACATATGTATAGGATTGTGACAGGCGTCGTTTTTGCGTCAAAATAATTCCTTTTTTCTCAATTAATAAATAAAAGAAATTTAGTGTAGTAAGGGTCGATCCCACATGGACTAAGAAACTTCATTATTTATGTTTGTTTAATCAGTGAGCCAAGAAGAGAGTTGAATAATGTTTAAGTAAAAAAGGGGTTGTGGAATTAAGTAAAAATAAGAGATTTTAGAGAATATTTAAAAGAAATGATTTAATATGATAAAGATTAGCCTCAAACTCTTGCTTTGACTCAATTTCCTCGGATCATCGGAAAAAAATTTTAACTTCGGGATTCACGTCGGCTACTTGTCTACAAGGATCAATCCTTGTGACTAAGCTTTGTAAACCGAATACCCAAGTGCCATCTTTGATATCGATTTTTTAAATTGATCTAATCAACGCAATATTGTAGATAAAATCGTTTAAGTTCGTAAAAGACCGACTCAGATTATGGTTTTTCAATAATAATTGATCCGATCTCAGTTTCCTCTTAGCAAACGATTTTGCTAAGTGTGTTCCCCGGAAGTATAATAGGCTTCAATAGCCTATCCTTCCTCCCACACGGTTAACCAAAACAACATCCTGACCAACGTCAATCTTTAGTTTTGAAATCATTTTGATTTTGAAACTAAGCTTAGAAAACTGAGAGAGATAACCGAAGTTGATGAAGTGCTTTTCAATCCTTACGTTGGAATTGAGTCATTGCTTAAGCCTTTGGCTATAGAAAACTTAGCTAAGCATGATTATGGAAGAAATCATACTTAGCATTTTTCAAAATAAAATAGAAAAGTAAAAGTAAATAAAGAACTAAAGAGAAGAAAAATTTTATAAACTTCAAGGTAAAACAAAACCAAGAACAAGAAATGATTTTGAAATTCACCCCAAAGGGGGTATTTATAGTAGTCTAAACCCTAGAAAATAATCCTAAAGGGATAAAAGATAAATCCTAAAATATTCAAATTAAATAAAAAACATAAATCTCAAGTTTAAATTTAAATCTCGACTTGATAAGTCATCTGAATCAAGGCTGATACGATATCAGTCGCTGCTGACGTCATCTTCTAGAAGCTGTTGACTTGTCGTCCAGTCAACCCTTTCATGCTCTAATTCATGCCCACTAATCCAGCCATGAATCCAGAACAAAAAGTGCAGTTTCCAGGCCTTTTAAGCACATTTTCCAGAAGTCATTTTCCTGCACAAAAATTATGTAAAAACACTCAAATCAGCAATAATAATGAACAAGCAAGGAGTATTTAAACACAAAACATAGCACAAAATAAACACTAGTCAAATTCCTCCTCACTTATCCAATGCTTGTCCACAAACATTTCTCAATCAACATGCCAAAATCATAATTTGTCATTTCCCAATTTCATAAAATTTCCAAGATTTCTTAAGTAAACTAAATCAAGTAAATGCTGAAATTCAAGATCAATCAAGCAAGGCATAATCAACTAAGTATAAATCTTCCAAGGTATTTCAATCGTCTACCAATTTCAAAGAATACAAGACTTAGCTCCTCACATTGGTTCACTCATTTCGCTCAAGTGCTTCGGGTGAAAGAATCGCTCAAGCCTAAACTAATCGACTTATTACCATAGGCTTGTAATTAAATCTAGTCTCCACTACTTAATATGAAAATGATGCAAAAATCAAGAGGTCTTTGAAAGGTTGTAAAGGGGATAAGGTTCGGGTAGGATAAGGTCAAAAATCGGATTTAAAAATTCAAGACAAAGAGAAAATTATTCCAAAGAATTATTCAAAGGGGAAAAATGAAAGAAAGGAAAACAAGAAATCAAGCAATCAAAGTTTATTCACTCTCTTATCTTTTTTTTTTTTCTTTCGAACGTTTCTCTCTCTTTTTTTCTTGTTGTTTTTTTTCTTTTTTACTACTACTCGAACCAAACTATTTTTTACTGTTCGAACTGTTTTGTACTGTATTTTTCTGCACTTTACTGCACTGGCCTTTTTTTTGCACAATATTTTTTCTGCACTGCACTATTTTTTTCAATGCACTGTTCGAACAATGTTTTTTTTTTCTTTTTTTCTCGAGTCTCCCCTTTTTTCGCTTCATAATAACCTTAACTTTGTTCTGAAAATGGATAACAAAAAGAGGGAAAAACAACAAAATCGGTTCAGGTTAAAAATGTGGTAAATCAAAAAAAAGAGTAAGGCTCAAAATTGGTTCACTAGGGGAAAATAAATAAGAAGGGTAGGCTATTTTGTTTGGGAAGAGAAATTGGTTTAATCTTAATGCCTATATCACATTAAAACATCATAATCAAAATGTGTAGTCTCAACAAGTATCGAGTTACAAGTTCTAGAATGCAATCGATTAATTCGGCACACTCAATTGAAACAAAGAGCAAGAATAAAAGATGTGCTGATTGAGCTCAAAACTCACATGAAAGGTTTATTGAACTAAGTCATGCATTCAATTCAATCAACAAATTCATGAAATTACCAAGAAAAATTTACATTAATTAGTCAGAAAAATACATTGATTAGTCATGTCATGCTATATTACATCCTAAATTCAACAAGAACGAGATTGAATTCACAAAGAAACACAAAGAAATTAAATCAAACAAGAGATTGACAACCAAGATTATTAACAATTCTAACCAAGAAATAGCTAAATTGTAATCCCAAAGCATAAGAAAGAGTTAATTTAATGTCACCGCCTCACTTAAGTCATTTTGTCCCAAAATGTAATGTAATGTGCAAGAGATGTAACGAAAATACTCCCCTATTTAGTGTCGGCTGCGACCACGAGGCAGAGGTGGCAGGGCTAGTTGTGAGTCGGAGTCGTTAGGAATGACCACGAACTATAGTGGCGTAAATCGCCGAAGGCCTTCGCAGTCGATTGGCTCGTGGGTCTGATGAAGGCGGTGAGCTTGGTCTCGTGTTCTTACCATGGTGAGTGCAATGAATGTTGAAGAAGGTGAAGGAGGGCTGGTGTTTTTCGAATGTGCCTGAGAATGAAGGCAACAAAGAAAGGGTTTTTTTAGGTTGTGAACAAAAAAACCACGTGGAATTATATACCTGAAAAGTTTTAAAAATTAAATAGAAAGAAAAGTGGTGAAAAAGACAAGGATAGAAAATGATACTTGACCGGTCAATAAGTTTGAAAAATTTTGAAAATCAAATTTGTAGATGCGTGGGACCCTCGTGTGAGAGAAAGTAAGAGAAGAAGTGATAACTTATCAGTTATCACAGGTGGGATTTGACCAGTGGGAGATTTAAAATTGGAAAAGATTAAATTTTATTATTAAAAAGTGGGGTCCACGGTTGAAGTTTAAATTATGGGAGAAGTTTAAACATGGACTGAAAGAAGGTGGACATGGATGGGTCAATCTGAAAGAGCAGCCATTGTTATTCTATTATGCATCGGAGATTGTGAGTTTTGCTAATGTGAACCATTAGTGTAAATGGCGTGCATGGCTACTGGGCACAGTGAGTGAAATCTTTTTCTACAGACGGCTCATGCATGTGACATTCCAACTCGATCAAATACCGCAACGGTGAATGATTCAAAATATTTGGGTACCTAAAAATTCAAAATAAAAATAAAATAAATACATAACAAAAATAAAAATAAATAAAAATTAAGCTAACGAAAAAAATAAAAATGGGTTGCCTCCCATTCAGCGCTTTATTTAACGTCGTTAAGCTCGACGAACTAGTTCAGACTACAGGTACCGTGACAAATACTTCTTCCAGTTCATGCACTTTATCTAACTGAAAATTTCCTTAAGATGAATTTTACGATTATGGAGTTCTTTTGTTTTCTTCTTGTAGGTTCGAGTATTAACGTAGCCATTTCTTCCGATATTTTTTAGCCTTGAAAACTTGTCTAAAATAATTTCCGACAAGATATCTCTTTTACTCAAAATTTAGCACTTCAAATTATCTGGCGGCAATTTTAACTCGATATCTGGTGCTTGCAAAATGGAAGGTAATATTTTGGATTTCGAAGGAGTTAGGCGTAAATCAGAATCAACCAAAAAAATATTTTCCAACTCCTTAATTTGTTCATTGTGACCCTTTAATTCCCTGCACAAATCATTAGATACGTTAGTTTCCATAAATTCTTCAACTAAAGGTTCATAAATACCAATGTAGCTAACGTTTGCCATAGAACATGGATGCTTCATCACTTTATAAATGTTAAACTTAACGATCTCACCGTCAAATTCTATAGTAAGAACGCCACTCTTAACGTCAATTTTTGTATTCACCGTACTAAGAAAGGGTCGACCGAGAAGAATTTCTGAAGAATTGTTGGACCGGTCGTTTTCCATGTCTATTATATTGAAATCCATCGGAAAGAATAGGTCATTTACCTTTGCTAAAACATTCTCAAGAATTCCTTCCGGGTATATTACGGATCAATCAACCAGCTGTATTGTCACCTTTGTATCCTTTAAAGGCTCGTTAGTAATCATTTTATAAACAAAAAGTGGCATAACATTAATTGAAGCTCCTAAGTCACACATTGCACGTTTAATTAAATCATCTCCTATTTTAAAAGGTATAGTGAACATACCTTGGTCCTTCATCTTTGGTGGAAGCTTCCGCTGAAATACTGCGGAGACATGTTCTACCAGATTTAGTTTCTCGTGACCAATCAGTCTCCTCTTTGTGGTGCAAAGCTCCTTAAAAAATCAGGCATACCTTGGCATTTGTCGGGATTACTTCTAGGAGGGTATGTTGACATGTACTTTTTGGAACACCTCTATGATTTCCTTTTCTTCGGCTCTTTTTTCATGACTTATCAACCTTGAGAGGAATGGTGGTGCGATGTCATGAGAAGGAGGAGGTGGTGGTGGCGGCGATGAAGATGTACATTGGGAGTTGGAAGGTGGTGTTTCTTTCTCCTTCTTGGTCTGTGCGACATTCTCTTCTCGGATTTTTGGGTTAACAACGGTTCCACTTCGGAGGGTGATAGCACTAACATTCTCTTTCAGATTTGGCTCCATTTGAGAAGGAAGTCTTCCATGTGTTTCTTGATGAGTGTTCAAAAGTACTATTTTATTACCCTTTTTACTCATATTATTGTTAGACTTAGGCACATTTTAGTTACATTAGTAGGCATTCATGCATACTCTCATAATTTCCTTCATCGTTATGCTTGAGTTCATAATTTAGTGATTTTGGTGGAAAAAAGGTACTGCTGGGTATCTGTTTTGTGCATTTGCAGGTTATGCCATGCGGAAAGCAATTGCTGCCGTGGCAGTTCATTACTGAGCCATTGTCGCGACAGTTCAATTGTGTGCAGGCAGCCATTGCCGCCGCGACAGTTCATTGCCGAGCCGGCAGTTCAATGTCGTGCGGGCAATGAAGGAAAGGAAGGATGATGCAGAACGAGCTCTCGACATGTCTAGATCAAGCATGGAAGGAAGACAAGTCCAACTCCAACTTAACTTCCTATCCAAGAAAGACTTTGCCCCAAGCCTCCTCCTATTTAATGAAGGCCAAGCCACCAAATTGAAGTTGTCAAGTATCGAAAGTTTGAGAGGCTTAGCATGTTCTAGTTCTTTTCTTAGGCTAGGGTTATTTTGTTTAGTAGTTGTGAGAAAACATTTGTAATTGTTTAGGTTTTTGTTAATGCAAATAAAGTTCAAGGTTTGCTTATTCTTGGTGTTATTTTATTGTTGCAATCAAATCGGGAGAGGGTATTCTGGGGTTACCTATTTGTCTAATGTCATGAGAGTTAGACTCACGAATCGGGTAAGCATGGTTTTCATCCTAAACGGTTAAAGCTAACTCAACTTAGGAATAAGTTAAGAGTTTCAACGGCTAAAAGAAGCGTAAGATTGGTTGGTGTTCATCCTTGGTTCACACTAGAGGTATTATCAAGACCTGCACATCAGCACGGTTTCGACTTAGGGATAAGGAGGAGCCACTGAAGGACGCTTTGACGAACCTTGACGTTGTTCGCTGCCGCCCGGGCAAGCGATTGCTGAGGCAGCTACTTAACCCATTGCCGTCGCGGTAGTAACTTTGGTTTCTGCCGAGGCAGTTTGGTGTTTGTTGCATTCAAGAACTAAGACATTTCCAACTGGTTTCCACACTACGACGCAACTTAATTTGGCTTACTCTCTCTTATTCGATCTATCTATCTTTTATTTTTATTGTTCTTTAGTTTATTTGTTAGATAAAACTCTTCCTATTGTCAATTGTGTTTTTACTTTCACAGTGCAGTAACTTAAGCAAGTTGGCGCAAACCAATCTATGTGGAGACGATACTCTATACTTATCACTTTATTACTTGAGATGTGTACACTTTCACAATTGCGTAGCACTTATTACACGCAACAAGTTTTTGGCGCCATTGTCGGGGATTGGCAATTGGTGTTAGTTGTTTTTGTTATTGCATTTTTACTTATTAGTTTTACTAACTTTTCTTTTTGTTTGTTTTATTAAAAAAAACAAAAAAATTCAAGTGCGCTACAAGTAAGGGACATCAACATGTAGAGAAAATTGTTCGATAATTGATGTGGGAACATAGGAATTACTCCAATGAAGACTTTCTTTACATATGCCCACCGAGAAAATCCCAAACTGTGGAAATCTCTTGTGTTAATTGTGGAGAACATCATGTGTTTGAAAATTGCCCTCACCTTTTCGGTGCACATGACTACATGAAGAACCATAGATGGAACCAACAACAAAAATCCTTCATGGTATGATCAAAAAGCTCAATTTTTTTTACCATAACAATTTTGTCGCTGCAACAGATGCCGCAACAATAGATGCCACTGCAACAGATGCCGCAACAACAGATGCCACTGCAACAGATGCCGCAGTAATAGATGCCACTGCAACAGATGCCGCAACAACAGATGCCACTGCAACAGATGCCGCAACAACAAATGTCGTAGCAGCATACATGCCTTGGCAATGTAGTCCTTATCAACAGCAGAGTGACACGACAACAAATATGTCATGGCAATGTAGTCCTCGTCAAGAGCTATTAAATTCCATGGATATGTGTATTGCCATGATGGATGTACTCATGAGAGAAGCGGAAGATCGGTTGAAGAGATCCACATATGCCACGGGTAATAAGCACCAACAATCAATTCCTAGGGATACTAAAGTCCCAAGGTAAGAGGAGAAGGAGCAAGGCAAGGAGAGCTCCCCGATGTGTGGGGAACAACTAGAACCTTAAAGAAGAGAGGATGCCAATGAAAAAGACTGTCCAACACATGATGAGCCTGAGCAATAAATTGCCTCGGCAAAGATTGAGGAGCCTGAACAGAACAATACCGCAACAACACTTAGTGAGGTTGAGAAATGTATGGAGAATGCCACGACAACACCACATGCCTCAGCAGCTACACATGCCTCGGCAACTACACATGCCTTGGCAAGTCTTCATGCCTCGGCAATTAATGAAGAGCCGGAACAGAGCAACGCCATGACAACCTTCTGAGAGGCTGAGAAGAGTAATGCTACAGAAAATTGCTCTCATCCACCTTTGCCACGGAAATTGCAAGACCACACGAAAGATCAACGAGACGAAAATACTTTTCCAATGGAATATGAGAAGAAAATTGGGGTTTCCCTTGACTTGCACCGAACTATTGCAGAAGATTGCCACTGCAATTGGTTACCGAATCAATTGCCACGACAACAAATGCTACATCCACCTATAACGGATTTTGACGATAATTGGGTAAGTAAATGGTTGGATATTGATATAATTTTTCCTAATAGTATATTCATGCCTTTAGAAAAATTCGCAAGGTGGAGCGTATACATGGACTACAAGGGAACACGAAAGAAATATGCATCCACCATGGTAACACAAAAGGGAGTAGTTGCAAGCACATTGGCCCAACTCTTTTTGGGCAATATTGTCACTCGATGGAGGGTGCGAGTGTTCTACATTTATGAGCGCAAGTGCACGCTCTTGTCAAGTTATAGTATAAAAGATATCGTCTCCCACAAGGATTGGAGCAGCTCCTATGAATGGTTTCTTGCACAAAGATTTAGTAAATGCGCCATTAAATCTCATGATGTGGAAATATAAAAACACAAATAAAAATAAAGATAGTGATGAGAGAGAGATGATAGGGAGAGATTTAGGGCGATAAGCTGGGTAAGACTAGTGCAGTTCAGTAGCGTGCGGTCTGCATTGTAAAGTTTGAGTATGTTTTGCACTGCCAAGAGATGATGCCTCGGCGGTTTTAGTGGGCGGCAAACTACAGCCCTGTCACGCGGCCGCAGCAAGTTACTGCCACTGCAGGGGTGTGTACTGTCTCGGTAGGTGGAATGGAAAGAAGTCCTAGCGGCTCGTCTGGCAGACATTCTAAGTTTGACAGGATAATCGACAGTGATCCCTCCTATTTCTAGGTTAGGATGCTCGAGATGCTAACTTGAGGACTAGTGTGGAACCAAATTAGTCAACCCGGTTGGTACTACCTTTTAGCCGCTGAAACTTGTGGACTAGTGTGGAACCAAGTTAGTCACGCCTTTGTGAGTTGTGACTGTGCTTAACCCTTTCGTGAGTCTTGCACTTTCGTGCCTGACAAATGGATTTTCTCTTCAACTGACTAGTGTAGACTAATTGAACGAACAAGGAGCATAGATTAAGCAAACTCATAATTTTATTGCAAACAACTAAAAAACTATGCAACCGTTTCTCACAAACTACTTTACATACACACGTCTAAACCCTAGGAGAGTTGGGCCGTGACCCCCACTACTCCAACCTATCTAGCTACATCTCGTGTGCAGTTGCTCAGGCTCGCATCCCCTCATCCTCGTCTTCCTTATGCCCCTATACCCTAACATACATTGGGTATATATAAGGCTCATGACCTAAGTTGAGTCCTTCTTGAAGTAGGAGTTGTAAAAGTAAATTGCATTAAATACAGACTCCTTTATACTTTAAATATAGACTCTTTGGACGCTGCCTACTTCCGCAAGTAAGGATAAGTGATCATACTTATCGATCTTAAATCAGCTCTACCAGCCGCTACAGGCTTCAAGAAATTGCAAGACTGGGCTCATTGGGCTTAGGAAATTGTCCTCTTGCAATCGCAACCCATCTTGGCTAAGTCGGTGTAACTCCTGCCCGGGCAGCACTTGGCGGCATTGCATCTTTGACAATGTCCTTGGTGTCATCTTGAGCTGCTTTAGTACAACTCCTTTAATTACAGATTTCTTGTCCGGTCCTGTCCTTTCCTCTCCTCTCCTATCTATAGCGCCTGAAAATATAAACTAAACTAAAACAGTAACTTTTCTCAACCAAACATAAAATATTCAATAAAAGCATGGTATAAGAGAAGATATTGTTATAATGCATGCAATGCACCTAAATAAGCTTAAGAACATCACTAATAAGGGCAGGAATGTGTACAAAATATAGAACTCATGGACACTCTACAATGCGAATGGGCTATAAGAAGTATCGAAAATGACCCTCCTCAAAGCTTTCTCGAATATGCGGTAACCTTAGAAGATGCATGAAAATGCTCTCTCTAAGAGTTTTTAATTTTTCTTTTTTATTTTTTGGACCTTTATTTTATTTTTGGTTATTTTAGGAGGTATTTTATTTGTCTTTAGTATAATTAGTTTTTCAGGTTTTCTTTGTTTTTCTACATCAAGAATCAAAACCACCATGGCCAAGAACCTCAAAACCATGGCAAGCCCAAGCTCACCCAAAGGAGAAAACATCAGTCCAAAATTGCTGCCAAAACAAATAAGACGGAGGATGCCTCGGCAATACCCGATGCCTCAGCAATACCCACTGCCTCTACAAGTCATGTTGCACCGGTAATGCCTACTGCTCATGCCCAGGCAGCAACGCATACCAGGTAAATCAAGCAAACACCGCACTCAAGCAAGCGAATCAAGCGTACAGATCGAAGGAAACTCATCATTCAAGGTGACGACCTTTCTAACTAATTCATTTGCATTTTATTTTAATTTTTCATGCATTGAGGACAATGCTTTTCTCGAGTTTGGGGGGGTATTTTTCTTTAATTAGTTTCATATCTAATTGCTTTCATCTTTAGTAATAACATATAGGATGCATATGTTACACGCATGCCTTTAATAAGATTTAATTGCTTAAGACTTGTTGAATATTCGATGACGAATTTTTGCCACTGCACTTAATTGCTTAAGACTCGGATTATGTTGCTTCAATAATAATTGATCCAATCTCAGTTTCCTTTTAGCAAACGAGTTTGAAGTTTCAATAATAACTTCAAGGTAAAACAAAACCAAGAACAAGGGATGATTTTGAGTTTCACTCCAAAGGGGGTATTTATAGTAGTTTAAACCCTAGAAATAACCCTAAAGGGATAAAAGATAAATCCTAAAATAGTCAAATTAAATAAAAAAGGTAAATCCCAAGTTTAAATTTAAATCTCGGCTTGATAAGTCATCCGAATCAAGGCTAATAAGCTATCACGCACTGCTGATGTCATCTTCTAGAAGCTGTTGATGTGTCATCCAGTCAGCCCTTCCATGCCCCGATTCATGCCCACTAATCAGCCATGAATCCATAACAAAAAGTGCAATTTCCAAGCCTTTTAAGCACATTTTCCAGAAGTCATTGTCCTGCACAAAAATCATGTAAAAACGCCCAAATCATCAATAATAATGAACAACCAATGAGTATTTAAGCACAAAACATAGCTCAAAACAAACACTAGTCAGATTCATAACTTGGGAATTTCAGTAAAGAACTGATCATTAGAGGAGAGGAACGAACCTTACCTCTAATGGATGAAATCTCTCTCAATTGGATGTGTTTTTCTTTAAAAATCAAAGGAAAAACAATAAGGTTTTGTAAATCAAGATTAAAAAATCCTTTAGAAATCAAAAACTCGGTAAATTAAGAGCATTACCTTAAGTTTCTTGAAAATGGAGAGTGTTTGGCTGAAGGAAAACTTTGAGAGAAAATAGAATGAGAGAAAATGATTTAAATGAGTTTTAATGAAATAATTAACTCTCCTTTATTAAACCCTTTTAATCTTTAATTAAAACCTTTTAAAAATGCTCCTAATTAAGAGAAAAATCTGATAAAAAGAAGTAGGTCAAATAGCTCCTTAAAGATTTAAAGTTTCAATCCTTTTACAAAATAGTCACTAAAACAACTTTGTAAAAATCGCGTTTTGGTCACTAATTCAAAATGTCCCACATCCAAAGTCCTTTTCTTAAAATTGTTTTGACCAAAATCATTTATATAATTAATAATGATTTTTAAGCATTTTCTCATATTTTCATCATAACCTGAACCTTGATTTCCCTGAATCGCTCCCCAAAACTCAAATCTCTAGTCTAGGTCATACGAACCTCGAAATACTTCTAGGCCCAAAATTGGGGCGTTACAACTCTCCCCCACTTAGGAAATTTTGTCCTTGAAATTTTACTTGAAGGAAAAAGGTGCGGAAACTGCTTCATCATGTCTGCCCTGCTTTCCCACGTGGCCTCCTCAACTCCTCGATGTCGCCACAACACCTTCACAAGTTCAATCGTCTTACCATGAAGAAATTTGCTACTAGAATCAAGAATATCAACAGGTTCCTCATCATAAGATAAATTCGGATTCAACCCAATCTCCTCAACAAGCATAATATGGGACTGATCCGACCTATACCTCTGCAACATCGAAACATGAAACACATCATGAATTTTCTCCAACTCATGAGGTAACCTCAACCGATAAGCAACAGGACCAACACACTCCACCACTTCATATGGTCCAATAAACCTTGGACTAAGCTTACCCTTACGTCCAAACCTCATCACCTTCTTCAAAGGAGATACCTTCAAGAACACGCGATCACCAACGGCAAACTCAATCTTATTGCGCTTTAAATCCGCGTAAGAATTTTGATGATCCGATGCTGCCTTCAACCGGTCACAAACAAGTTTTACCTTCTTCGTCATTCCCTTAAGCAAATCCGGCAAGGAAACCAACTTTTGCTCTGCTTCCGCCCAACAAAGAGGCGTCCTACACTTCCTTTCGTACAAGGCTTCATACGGAGCCATTTGTATACTCGCTTGATAGCTATTATTATAAGAAAACTCCACCAAAGGAAACTGTTTCTCCCAAGAACCTTGGAAATCTATAACACAAAACCTCAATATATCCTCAAGCACTTGGATAACTCACTCAGACTGACCATCCGTCCGAGGATGATACGAGGTACTAAAATTAAGCCGTGAGCCCAAAGCTCTATACAAGCACTCCCAAAACCTTGCTATAAACATCGTATCTCTATCTGACACTATGGATTTAGGTACCCCATACAACCTCACACTCTCCGCAATGTAGAACTCTGCCAGCTTAGCCAACGTATATGTAGTATGCATAGCTATGAAATGCGCACACTTCGTAAGATAGTCCATAATTACCCAAATAGAGTTCTTCTTTGCTGAGGTCAAAGGCAATCCAAACACAAAATCCACCGTAATCCTCTCCCATTTAAATCTCGGTATCTTAAAAGGTTGCAACAGCCTAGAAGGAAACTGATGCTCAGCTTTCACGCACTGACAAACCATACACTTACTCACAAATTCAGCAACATTCTTCTCAAACCCAACCCAATAGTACTCGTCTTTCAAATCACGATACATCTTTGTACTACCAGGATGCATAGCAAAAGGACTGCTATGAGCCTCAGTCTAGATTATGCGCCTCAGCTCAACGTCCTCCGACATAACTATTCGACTTTTAAAACACAAAACACCATCATCATTGAAACAAAAATATGTTGCTTTACCATCCGCTATGCCCTGAACATGAGGCACCAAAGAATCATCAAGCAACTGCTTCTCTTTAATCAACAGAACCAAGGAAGCTTTCACTTGTAACCCAGCTATCAATCCACCATCACGCGATATACTTAACCGAGCAAACATTGCTCTCAATTTTATAACCACCTTCCTAAAAAAGGTATCAGCCACAACATTGGCATTTCCAGGGTGATACTCTATCGTCAAGTCGTAATCTTTAAGCAACTACAACCATCTTCGTTACCTAAGATTCAAATCTTTCTGAGACATTAGATATTTCAAACTCTTATGATCCGTATAAACCACACACTTCTCACCATAAAGCCTCCAAGTCTTTAAATCAAACACAACTACAACAAGCTCTAGATCATGAGTAGGATAGTTGCGCTCGTGCACCTTCAGTTGTCTAGATGCATATGCCACAAACTTCCCACCATGCATCAACACACATCCTAAACTAACATACGATGCATCACTATAAACTACAAATTCCTTACCCGATTCAGGTTGAATAAAGACAGGAGCTTGCATCAAAGCTTCCTTCAACCTCTCGAAAGCTTGTTGTCTAACATATGTCCAATGAAAACGAACATTCTTTCGCAACAACTTGGTTAACGGGGCAGCAATCTTATAGAAACCATCCACAAACCTTCGATAGTAACCCGCCAAAACCAAGGAAACTACAGACTTCCATCATCGATTTAGGCGTCTTCCAATTCATCACCGCCTCAATCTTATGTTGGTCAACCCGAATACCTTCGGCCGACATCACATGTTCGAGAAAAACAACTTCTCTAAGCCAAAAATCTTACTTACTCAACTTGGCGTAAAGTTGATTTTCCAACAACACTTGCAACATAATTCGCAAATGCTTATCATGATCCTCCCCGGTACGAGAGTACATGAGAATATCATCAATAAACACAACCACAAAGTGATCCAAAAACTCATGGAACACGATTAATCATGTCCATGAATGCAACAGGTGCATTAGTCAAGCCAAATGGCATCACCAAGAACTCATAATGACCGTACCTCATACGAAAAGTCGTCTTAGGCACATCTACATCCTTTACCTTCAAGTGATAATATCCATCTCTCAAATCAATTTTAGAAAACACTGAAGCACATATAAACTGATCAAACAAATCATCAATTCTTGGTAAAAGGATACTTATTCTTAATCATCAACTTGTTCAGTTGCTGATAATCTATACACATTCGGATTGTGTCATCTTTCTTCTTCACAAACAAGACCAGTGCACCCCAAGGAGAAACACTAGGTCTAATAAACCCTTGATCGAGCAACTCCTGAAGTTGCCTCTTCAACTCCTTCAACGCTTTTGGAGCCATTCGATAGGGAGCAATAGACATTGGAGTCATATTTTCATACAACTCGATGCCAAACTCAACCTTCCTATTCGGCGGCAACCAAGGAAACTCTTCGAGAAATACGCCCGAAAACTCACATACCGTACGTAAGTCCTGTACACGCACTTCCTTTGATCCAAGATTCATCACATAAGCTAAGAAAGCTTCACAGCCCAACTCCACCATACGAATCACTTCAAGAAACGAAATTGCATTGGACAAGAATTTCAAATTCTCGCCCACGATTACCACTTCGTAATCATTAGCAAGTTTCAAGATAACTTGCTTAGCATCAAAATCGACCACAACCCTATGCTCGATCAACCAATCCATCCCAAGGATTATATCAAAACCATAGAAAGGTAACTTCATTAAATCAACTGCAAACGCATGACCTTGAACAGAAAAAGGACATCTCCTATACAACCTTCTCGTAACAACAATTTCAACAGGGTTATCAAGAAAATATGCATGCTCACTCAAGATGTATGAATGCGTAGATCTAGAATCAATTAAATATAACAATGACAAGGATTGCAAAGTGAAAGTACCTGCAATCACATCGGTGTCATTGCGTCCCTCGTGATGTGCATACACCCTCGCAGGACCACTACCCTCAGGTTGAACAGCCACAACTTGTGCTACAGCTCTCTTACCATCCTCCCTACGCTGGATGTTACTACGACCGGGCCCATGACCTCTCTGTGGTGCAACATATGGTGCTCTAACCTGACCACCTCCAGCCAACAACGAATAATCATGTCTCAAATGGTCAGCCGAACCACACTTTCAACAAGCATTGGTCGCTACAGCTACAGAAGCCTACGCCTCTCGAGCCAAACGAGGATAATCTCACCTCATGTGCTCACGTGATCCACATACCCAATATGAATTAAAAGTCGATCTAGCCTAAGCACCCCGACCATAAGCTCATCGTCCAGGCCTTCCTCCGCCTCGCTTCACATCCGTGCGATGCCTCTTATCACGTTGCCTTCTACTCAGTCCACCTCCAGAACAGAAATCTGCAGCTCTCTTATCCAAGCTAGAACCATCCACACAAGAAGTGAAACCCAGACTCTGCTCGATATCCTTGGCTCACGCCACCTATACATCGAAATCCGTGTAATTAGAGGCCAACATAAAAGTCTTCACCTCTTGCACCAATCCGTAATGGAAATGGCCGCAACGATGCCTATCACTCGGCACCAACTCAGGAGCATACTGGCTCAAATGAATAAATTGAACCTCATACTCAGCCACATACATGCTACCCTGAGCCAATGACAGAAACTTGCGTTTCTTGTCATACAACTATCTAACTCCTAGATACTTCTTCTTAAAGGCAGCTTGAAAGAACTCCCAATTCACCTCATTGGGCTCCATAG
Organism: Hibiscus trionum; assembly: GCA_030270665.1. NCBI lineage: Eukaryota > Viridiplantae > Streptophyta > Magnoliopsida > Malvales > Malvaceae > Hibiscus > Hibiscus trionum. The sequence continues at coordinate 429,629 of BSYR01000008.1, forward strand.
CCACAGTTAAAGTCGTCCACCAATTGTAAGCATCACCTTGCAACATTGAAACAACACATCCCAACTTATGTGCATCATTGCACCCCATTTGATCCAAAATCTGGATCTTACTGGCCATCCAAGCCTCGGATGCCTCGGGTGACAAACCACGGTACTCAACACCATACAAACTAAGCAAGCATTCTAAAAGCAACCCCAACTGTTGTTAAGTGTGTAAAAGTCCTACATTTTTGCCCTAGTTTAGCTCAATCATTGTTGCACTTAAGCATGTTTTAGTTGCATTTATTAGGTAACCATACACAAAATTGCATAGATTAGATAATCTGCCCTATTTGATGAATTTCATTGTTTTCTCTATAAAAGATATTGTGCATGTGCGTGTTTTACTATGCGCTGATACTCGCCCAAACAGACCATACCAAGACTGCAAGGAGGGCAGAAGGAAGGAGCTGGACAATCGATGGAAGATGCTGATGTACCCATTGAAGAACTGATCAGACTAAGCTACGGAGGAAAAGCCCAGAATAAGTAGCCACGCTGAGCCACTCACACCGATACAGACCTCTACCGAGGCAGTAGATGGTGCGCTGCCAAGGCAGCAACCCAAGGAAACTAGAAAAATGCTAAGTAGTATACGATTGAAAGAACACATCAAGCCTGATTTTTAGAGACCACTTGCATGAGGATTGGAGTCCAAAAGCTCAAGAAAAGCCACGATCAAAGTTATGGTGGAAAAAGTCAAACGGGAATCTAGGAAGAATTAATGATAGAGATTTGTTCTTTTAATGAGTTATAATCTGATTCTAACTAGTACTCCTACCCTAAACTGACTTTGACCTAGGCTATGCCCTATAAATATGTAATCTTAGCCGACTAGGGGGAAGGATAGTGATTTTTGAGAAAACCCTTGTGCTCCATTCATCCATCATGTTCTAAACTTCTCCTAGGGCTAAGGGTTGGTTTTGTTGAGTAGTTGTGAGAGATTGCTTGTATTTGTTTAATTTTTTAGTGTTTACTCTTGGCATTATTCTTGTTTGCAATAAAATCGGGAGAGGAGAGAGTAATTATCGATTTGTCTAATATCGGGAGAGTTAGACTCATGAAACGAGTAAACAAGGTTATATCCAACTTGGGGTGAAACTACTTCAGCTTAGGAATAAGTTAGAAGTTCAGCGGCTAAAGGAGGCATAAGATTGGTTGGCGTTCATCCTTTGATTCACGTCGGGAGGTATTATCAAGACGTGTTCGCCAATAGCACTTCGACTTAGGAATAAGGAGGAGTCACTGAATGAAGCCTTGCAAAACTTTGAGGCATCATTCAGCCGCTCAGGCAGCACATCATTCTCTGCTGCGGTGGGTCATCTACCGAGGCATCACCTTGTAAACTGCCAAGACAGCTAAGTCGATTTTGCAGCACTTGAACCGAGAAAAAACATTCAAAATCTACACTACAACGCATAACAATATCGGCCTATTTTCTCAATCTGATTTCTCGATTATTTATTTTAATTGGCGTTAAATATCTTTTGTTTTTATTCTCTTGCATTTTAATTTTATTTTAAATCTCGTGGTTTTCTTTGATTTATGACCAGAGGGAACCCAACATCACCACTAAGAAAACCTGATCCTGAAATTGAAAGGATCGTACGCAGACTTCGGCAAGGAAACATCAGAAAATGGATCAGTTTGGAGAAGGCAATGCACACGGCAACCAACCCGCTGGAGGCATTCTGCCGCCCGGCGACAATAGAGATAATCCACTTGCTCCCCCGACCAAAAGTCTGTGATTACTTGGAAGAGGACCTTAGAAAGTTGAACACCAGTGTTGTCGATCCTGAGATAGAAGCGGACCATTAGGAACTCAAACTTGTCATGTTCAACATGCTTAACACACTTGAACAGTTTGGAGGATCTGCCACTAAGGATGCAAGACAGCATATCAAATCCATCCTAGACATCTGTAAATCCTTCAAGATACATGGATTTCAACCAGATGTGCTGCGACTTAGACTATTTCCCTATTCACTAAGGTATAGGGCAAAATCCCGGTTTAATAGTTTACCATCCGAGTCCATTGAGTCTTGCACAGAATTATGCCGTGATTTTCTAGCCAGATTTAATCCTATTAGTTTAACTGATAAATTGCAAACTGAAATCACTACTTTTCGATAGGCTGATGATGAACCGATGTATGAGGCATGGGGACGATTTTGCGATTTGCTAGACAAATGCCCACTCCATGGATTCCTGGAGTGGACACAAGTCACGATGTTCTATAATGGTGTCAACACTCCAACAAGACTGATGTTGGATGCCTCAACAAACGGCACACTTCTTGATAAAGAGCATGAAGAAGCAATTCAAATATTCAACAGGACGACCAAAAATGACTACCAGTTCCCTACCGCCCGCCGAGGCGGAGTAAGGCGACAGGCCACTGTCAATGAGCTAGGAACATCTGACGCAGTCACATCACAGTTGGCTCATCTAACAAAAATGGTGGAAGCAATGCAAAGGCATAAAAACACCCAACACATTAAAGTCGTTGATGCCTTTTGTGAACAATGTGTGAGAGATCGTGACTCTTCATAATGCTAGCAATTCCAAGAAACTAGATACTTTGTAGGAAACTACAATAGAAGCAATAACACGACATCAAACACATATAATCCTGGTTGGAAGAGGCATCTGAACTTTTCTTGGAGCAACCCCAATAATGCCCTGAATCCGCCCAACTAGACGAATCAACCCCAAGGATTCCAGCAGAATCTGTCGCGGCAGCAGCACCCAATTGTCTAGAACAAACTTTAAATGATTTTATGTCTCAGACTCGTACATATATGTCTAACATGGATTCATTTGTTTAAAAAATGATGCTTTCATGGACAGGACAGAGATGAGGATGCAAAACCATGAGGCGACTCTAAAGTCACTAGGAACTCAGGTGGGGCAGTTTGCACAACGAATGAACACTCGACCAATAGAAGGACTGCCCAGCGATACTGAAGTCGCAAGAAGACCCACTCATGAGCAGTGCAAAGCAATCACAACTAGAAGTGGGAAACAACTCGAAGAAATCGGTGCCGATGAACCAAAACAGAAACAACCAAGGGAGCCAGCCGCCTCGGCAGACGCTGATGCTACTGCCTCAGCAGAACTAGGGCCCTCTATTTCGGCAACCAAACCTACTGATTCGCCTGACAGAATCAATAAAAAGCAGAGAAACCTGAACATCTTACTCTCCCTCAGATCAGGCTTCAATGCAAAGAGGGTATAGAAAATATCCGTCCGCTCCCTCCCTTTCCACAGCGGCTAGAGCAGCAGAAGCAGGAGTACCAGTTTAAGAAGTTCCTCGATATTCTTAAACCAGTTGACATAAACATACCCCTTGTTGAGGTCATAGAGCAAATTCCAAAGTATGCTAAGTTTCCCAAGGACATGGTATCAAAACGAGCAAGGATAAGGGAATTCGAAACTTTGTCCATGACAAAAGGTTGCATGACAATGTTGCACAACCGAGCCCCACCTAAGCTGAAAGATCCAAGCAGCTTTATCATTCTATGTGCCATCGGAAATCATTACGTGGGAAAGGCTTTATGTGATCTTGCGGCAAGCATCAACTTAATGCCCAAAACAGTGATCGAAAAGCTGGGCTTTGGAAAAGCTCGGCCTACAACTGTCATGCTTCAGCTGGTTGATCGCTCTTACGTAAACCCTGAAGGAAAAATGAAAGATATCTTGGTAAGAGTGGATAAATTTTTATTCCCTGCTAACTTCCTTGTTTTGGATTGTGAGGCAGATGAGCATGCACCGATCATACTGGGAAGACCATTCCTAGCCACTGGCAGAACTCTAATTGATGTAGAGAAGGGAGAATTAACCATGAGGGTAAACGGCCAGCACATAACGCTCATTTTACTTCAGACCCTCAAGCAAGCTGATAGCAAGGAGGAGTGCCAGCTGATCCAGGCAACTGCAGAGGTAAATCTCATACAGGATGCCCCCTACCTAGGCAGCCACTACCCTGGCAGAGATTCTGGACACTGCCTTGATAGCTACCATGAGGATTGCCTAGACACCTACCTCGGCAGCCAGCCTGAAGACTGCCATGATGAACTTGAAGAGGTAAACTGGACCGGTACTAGTCAAGGTAAGTATTTCGAACCTTTTAAATACACAACAGAAGAGAGTAGCATTGAAAAACCATCTATTGAGCAGCCACCCAAACTAGAAGTTAAACCACTGCCCGAGCAACTTAAATACTTTTATCTTGGACAGAATGGCACTTTGCCCATAATTATTTCTTCCAAGTTGACGTAGGAACAGGAACAACAGTTGGTTGAGATGCTCGGGCAGCACAAACAAGCCATTGGATGGACTATTACTGATCTAAAAGGAATCAGTCCGGCAGTTTGTATGTATAAGATCCTCTTAGAGGACAATCATAAGCCGACAGTCGATGCCCAAAGGCGGCTAAATAAAGCCACAAGGGATGTGGTGAGAAAAGAAGTAATTAAGTGGCTTGATGCCGGTATTATTTACCCCATATCCGACAGCACATGGGTGAGCTCGGTCCAATGAGTGCCTAAGAAAGGAGGGATGACAGTCATCACGAACGAATACAACGAGTTAATCCCAACCCGGACTATGACCGGTTGGAGGGTTTGTATGGACTATCGAAAGCTAAGTAAAGCAACTCAAAAGGACCACTTTCCCTTACCTTTCTTAGATAAAATGTTAGATAGATTGGCCGGAAAATATTACTATTGTTTTCTTGATGGTTACTCAGGTTACAATCAGATTGCAATCGCTCCGGAGCACCAAGAGAAAACTACTTTCACCTGCCCGTACGGAACATACGCATTCAAAAGGATGTCGTTTTGACTTTGCAATGCACTGGCAACCTTCTAAAGATGCATGATGGCCATTTTCTCCGATATGGTAGAAAATTTCCTAGAAAATTTCATAGATGATTTTTTAGTTTTTGGAGACAACTTTGACAGATGCCTCGGCAACCTGGAAAATGTACTCAAAAGATGTGAAGAATCTATCCTGATCTTAAACTGGGAGAAACACCACTTTATAGTAGACGAGGGCATTGTGATGGGCATAGAATCTCCTACTGCGGAATCGAGGTTGACAGAGCCAAAATCGATGTTATTGAAAAACCGCCGCCACCTACCACTGTTAATAGGATCAAGAGTTTTCTGGGGGACATTTTGGAGGAACCAGAACTGCTGCCAAGGTTCTCTAATCGGGACTCTACTGGCCGACACTATATAGAGATGCTCAAGCATACTATAAACAGTGTGACAGATGCCAACGGACGGGCAACATCTCAAGGAGGAGCGAGATGCCGCTGCAGAATATTCTTGAAGTCAAACTGTTCGATGTATGGGGAATCAACTTCATAGGCTCGTTTCCATCATCTTGTGGGAACTTATAGATACTGCTAGCAGTGGATTATGTGTCCAAGTGGGTGGAAGCCATTGCTACACCAAAGGATGATTCCAAAATCGTTCTGAAATTTCTCTAAAAGCATATCTTTACACTGTTTGGAATCCCTAGAGTCATCATAAGTGACGAGAGAAGACAATTTGACAACAAACTGATTGTCGCGGCATTGAAAAAATTTGGTGTCACCAACAAAGTTGCCACGTCATACCACCCTCAAACCAATGGGCAGGCTAAAATATCAAACAAGGAACTGAAGAGCATTCTCGAAAAGGTGGTTAATCCATCTAGGAAAGACTAGTCTCTTCAAATTCATGATGCATTATGGGCATATAGAATAGTCTAAGACCCCATTGGGCATGTCACCCTATCGGCTCGTGTATGGAAAAACCTACCACCTGCCCGTTGAGATTGAACATAAGGCATACTGGGCCATCAAGGTAGTAAACCTAGACTGGGACAAAGCCGGGAAAAAGAGACTCGTGCACCTGAATGAGATCGAAGAATTCAGAGCCTTGGCATATGACAACGCGAGAATATGGAGAAAACTAAAAAATGACATGACAAAAAGTTCCTGCCAAGGCAGTTTATGCCCGGGCAGCTGGTACTCCTCTTTAATTCTCGATTGAAACTATTCCCAGGGAAGTAGAAGTCAAGATTGTCTGGCCCGTTCGAGGTAGTTAAAGCATTCCCACATTGTGCAGTCACGATCAAATCTCCTAAGGATGGGCATGAATTTAAAGTGAATAGGCAGAGGTTAAAGCACTGCACAGGAACTCATGTTGCAAGAGACAAGGAAGTGGTCATGTTAGGAGATGCATCCAAATGCACTCCTAATACAGCCTAAATTTTTTCTGTTTTAATTTTTTTAGGAATTAGATTTAAATTTCTTGCATTTATTTTATTTTTCAAACATAGTATTTTTAATTTTCTATTTTAGGAATTAGATTTAATTTTAGCATGGATTTTACTTTTCAAGCACTAATAATTTTATTTCAGTTTATTTTAGGAGAAACAAAACCCAAAGGAAGAGAGAAGAATCAAGCCCAACCCATTAACCATTCAAGCCCGCCCGTGAAGACTGTCGCAGCATTACACAGCCGCAGACGTTGCTTCTGGCCAAAAAAAGCTGTTGCAGATAAATTCGTTCCACTCCAACGACTCTCTGCCCAGGCAACGGATGCCTCAACAACAACTCTTCACCCAGCAACCTTCACTCCTAGTTAACCCCCTCATTTTTTACTATTCACTCTTCTTTACTTTCTTTTTCGTTTTGTTTTACTAGATTTCTCTTTGATTTAAGATTACTCTCAAGGCTCTCCCAACTCTCTAAACTTTCAAACCCTACTCCCAAACAAAAGATGGCAAGAACACTCCGCCGCCAAGGCACCCAAGAAGACTCTGATACTTCCCTTCATAGATTTGCCACACCCGAAGTAAAGGCACGCCACAATCAGAAGTTCAAAGAGCGATCCGTGTGGGAAGAACAAGGGTTTTTCTATGAGACAGCGAAACGAAACTTCAAGCTTGACCACTTCATCTTCAGCAAGATCAAACACCAACGATGGCAAATTTTTGCCCAGCAACCAAAGGAGGCGAACCAGACCATAGTCCGTGAGTTTTATGCCCATGGGCCAACATCCAAAAACTCATCGGTGAATGTCAGAAGGCGGAAAGTTCAGATTGACGCTGATGGAATCAACCTCTTCTACGGCGTCCACATCAAACAAGATGAACACAAAAAGTTTGTTGACTCCCTAACAGCGGAAAACTATGAGGCCATTAAAGAAGAGCTATGCATTCCAGGCACGGTGTGGAATGTAGAAACGAACAGGGGAACTGTCAACAGAAGAAATCTATTGTCGGAGGTGAAGTTGTGGAATTCATTCGTCAATAGAAGAATTTTGCCCACGTCGTATAATTCGACAGAGGACGAGCCCTGTCTAGCACTCATCCATTCTATACTCCACAACCACATCATTAATATTGGTGAGATAATTGCTAATGAAATTTATATTTGTGGACAAAAAGGTAGGGACTAGATTTACTTTCCCAACTTGATCACAGAATTTTGCGACAAAGTGTTCGTCCCAACCGATCCCAACGACAACATGACCCTGGAGCGTACAGGGTGGGCGAGGGATACAATCTTAAGAAAGATGGATATACAAGAAGCCGCCCCGGAGAACTATGCTGAGGCATCCGAGACGGGTAGCAAACAACTGTACCACCAGCCCGCCTCAACAACCACGATCGGCGGCATTGCAGCACTATTGGATCAAATGGAAAGACGCCAGCTCATATTTATGGCATACATCAAGGATTTCCATGCTACCACAATTGCAATCCTCTAGGAGAAATTCCCGGTGCACACTACCCAGTTCCTAGATTTCCCCACCGAAATTCATGCCCAGGCCGCACCAGCTGACTCTGTCGCACCCTCTGCCTCAGCTTCACTCAATGTTGTTGACTCCGACACCCGAACTGCTAGAGTCTCAACCACACCACGAGCAGCCTCTGATCCCAATGTAGAAGCAGACACATCAATTGAAGTCCTCTCCATCTCGGACGACCGTGTCGACCTACCAGCCGCCCCAATCCGAGAAGAAGGACAATCATCACGGGCAGCGAAAGATAAAGCCCCAGCGCCAGACCCATCCGAATCTGCCTTCTTTAACTCATTGTCATTAGATTCGGTATGGCAAGACACCGTTCGTTCCATTACAAAGAAGCTCGAGACCCCATACTCTCTAGCCAAAAAGAGGAAAGCATCTAACACCAAGGAGATATGCCCATACAGCGAAGACGTCAATGAACGGGAAGTCACAAAGCCAGACCAACCAACACCAGCATCTCGCAAGCAGCCACCGAGGGCAGCCAAAAGACTTAAAGTACCAGCTCAACGGCGGACGATACTTAGCGACGAAGAAGACGACACCTCCTCCGATTCGCCAACATTCTAAGCTATCATCTTCCTTCTTTATCAAATCTATGTTTTATTTTGAGTATGAAGGCATGCATTGAGGACAATGCTTCTCTCGAGTTTAGGGGTGTAGGTTTCACTGCTAAGGCACAGCCATACCGCAGCATTATAATATAAAAATGCAGTTTTGTTTAATAATTGTCAATTTTTTTACTGCATACATTGCCTTAACCGAATGAAGCTTATTCCTCGGCAACATTCTTTATCAATTGCCTTAGTTTAGTTTTAATTAAATCTTTTTTCTTGGCAATAAAACTCTCTCTTCTTACCATTGTTTAGGATTGTTTAGAGCCTTTATTTTTAGGATGCTTAAAGGAAGATAACTTAGGATCACACTATGAGATTAGAACTTTAAACACCTTTGTGACTTGCATGATTTAAGTAATTCTAGTACACTTAGGACATTGACTAGCTTAGAAAGAAAATTGGGTAAAAAGTTAGAGGTGCGCACCACTGGCTCTAGCTTAAGGAAACCCTAGAGGTGCCCGAAACCGGCTCTAGGCCAATCACTAGAGGTGCCAAAAATTGGCTCTAGTTGGTTAGGCTGCTTAAAAAAATTACCCAAGTTTAGTAAGTTAATGCTTAAGTGTTTACTTAGAATCCGTGTAATCATCTTGTTCACCATACATGCACACACTCACAAATCTTATAGTTTGATTCCAGGAAATACCTAAGGCATCCAAAGATCTAAGGGCCGAAACATTCTTTGCCATGGTTTGAAGATTGAAGGAAAAGTAAGACCAAGGAGACGGTTTATAAAATCTAAGGTTTGTCAATTGATGGTTTACATTGCTTGAGGACAAGCAATACTTCGAGTTTGGGGGCGTGTTAAGTGTGTAAAAGTTCTATATTTTAGCCCTAGTTTAGCTCAATTATTGTTGCACTTAAGCATGTTTTAGTTGCATTTATTAGGTAACCATACACAAAAATTTCTCTATAAAATATACTACCCAGATACGTGTTTTACTATGTGCAGATACCCGCCCAGACAGACCATGCCGAGGCAACAAGGAGGGCAGAAGGAAGGAGTTGGACAATCGATGGAAGATGCTGATGTGCCCGCTGAAGAGCTAATCAGACTAAGCTATGGAGGAAAAGCCCAAAATAAGGAGCCCTGCTGAGCCACTCACACCGATTCAGACCTCTGCCGAGGCAGCAGATGGTGCACCGCCAAGGCAGCAACCCAAGGAAACTGAAAAAATGCAAAGTGGTATGCGATTGAAAGAACACATCAAGCCTGATTTTTAGAGACCACTTATATGAGGATCAGAGTCCAAAAGCTCCAATAAAGCCACGGTCAAAGTTATGGTGGAAAAGTCAAACGAGAATCTAGGAAGAATTAATGATAGAGATTTGTTCTTTTAATGAGTTGTGATCTGATTCTAACAAGTACTCCTACCCTAAACCAACTTTGACCTAGGATATACCCTATAAATATGTAATCTTAGCCGACTAGGGGGAAGGAGAGTGATTTTTGAGAAAACCCTAGTGCTCCATACATCCATCATGTTCTAAACTTCTCCTACGGCTAAGAGTTGGTTTTGTTGAGTAGTTGTGAGAGTTTGCTTGTATTTGTTTAGGTTTTTAGTGTTTGCAATAAAACTTAAAGTTTGTTTACTCTTGGAATTATTCTTGTTTGCAATCAAATCGGTAGAGGAGAGAGCAATTATCGATTTGTCTAATATCGGGAGAGTTAGACTAATAAAACGAGTAAACACGGTTTTATCCAACTTGAGGTGAAACTACTTCGTCTTAGGAATAAGTTAAAAGTTCAGTGACTAAAGGAGGCATAAGATTGGTTGGTGTCCATCCCTTGATTCACGCCGGGAGGTATTATCAAAACGTGTTCACCAATAGCATTTCGACTTAGGGATAAGGAGGAGTCACTGAACGAAGCCTTGCCAAACTTTGAAGCATCATTCAGCCGCCCGGGCAGCATATCATTCTCTACCGTGGTGGGTCATCTACCGAGGCATCACCTTGTCAACTGCCAAGACAGCTGAGTCGATATTACAACACTTGAACCAATACAAAACATTCAAAATCCACACTACAATGCATACCAAAACCGTCCTATTTTCTCAATATTATTTCTCGACTCTTTATTCTAATTGCTTTTAGTTTAATCGATTCAAACAAAACCTCTATTTACTTGTGTAGAAAGATAAATTCTAAAGGATTTCCCAATCCCCGTGGAGACGATATCTTTTATATTACAACTAGGCATCAGTGTACACTTGCACTTAAAACAGGACTATTCGACAGCCTACAGTTGCCCAACAATAGGTGCTTGCACTTGCACTCCGGCAATAGCAGCTGGGAATGCTCCAAGCATCGCCTGAACTAGAGGCGTCAAATCACCCAACACAGGATCAGCTTGCTCACGCTATCCTTGCTCCTCACCCCTATGTGGAGGCAGTGGAGGAGGTAAATTTCCACCAAGAAGAACCTCGTTCTCCTGATTTCCTTGCTCACCAGCAGGAGCAATCGAACCTGAACGTAACTCTCTCCTCAGTCTCATTGTGCTATTATAATTAAGGCATGATAATAAAACAAAACAAGAAATCAGACCAGCTTCAAGCAAGAATCCAAGACTTCCAATTCAATTTAAAACACTTTACTATAGTAATAAGGCAATGGGTATCCCAATTTCCCCCCAAATATAGGATAAGGCATACAACATACGTATCACAAGCATCATGCATACCAATCAATCAAATTCAGCCCACAACATCATCATGTATATAACAACTTACACATACATCACAATCATCATGTTTGGCATCAATATCATTTGTTCATCAACAACATTATTATAACAATCACCGTGCAAAGCATACATCATAATTCACTTATAATTACATCACATCAACTTACCAAATACTTACCATCATCTCATTCTTTCGAAACTTGGCTCTAACACCACCAAATGTAACCCCCTTGACCCGGTCTGGACGATAGACAGAACGGAACGGGTCATACGGGGAATATTGAAGTAAATCGGGAATTTTACTCTAATAAAAAACCCTATTATTTTCTATCTTATCTTGTCTAGATGCTCAATATTAACCTAAGTGATAAACTTCGCAGCGGGACAATTTGCAACTCAAACAAACAACGTTCAGGGGCCCAAATGCATACAAACACTTTTTAGGGACCATTTTGTAATTTTACCGATTTACAATGACTTCTTTCATTTTTAAGTTACCAAACGTTAATTAGTCACATTACATGCCTCTCTGTTAAATCTCAGCTCAAAACAATCATCCACGCTCATTTAATTGCATCCACAACATTCGAGGACTAAAACATAAAGAAACAGAACATCAGAAGATACCAATAACTAACTTAACTGCTTGGTGTTTCGGTACAGGTTGCCCTGTATCGAAACAGGGCCAAAAGGCTCGAAGCTCGAGCCTGTATCAAAACTCCTCTTGAGGTGTTTCGGAACAGAGGTTTCTAGTAGCAAATTGTACCGAAACAGACCTCCCTATTTCGAAACCCTTAAGCCATTTCAGGCACCCTATTTCAGTACATGGTCGAGTGTACCGAAACACATGGGCCTATAATGTCACTTTTTGATGTTTTTCATACTTTAATCCATTCTAAACCAATCCAACATGCATACAACATATATAGGCATCAATCGTCAAGCATCCATGGCATATTCATCAACATAACATGAACATTTGCATCAAAGGTAAACTATAGGCATGCAACCTATTGTCAAACCAAGCGAGATACCAAAATTCAAAGTAAAGCATCAACCAAATACCAATGGCCATTTACATGTCTACATCAACAAACCAAACTTGCACAAAAGGGAGTTTGCACAAATCTCCCAACAATTCAACGGATCCCTCATTGCCCTTATTACTTTAGTCTAAACCGAAACATACTTTCTTAAGCGAAGTCTCTTGAGATCCCTTGCTACTTTCTACCTCCAAAACCTCAATTATCTACATTGGTGGACAAATCAGAGCGTAAGCACACAAGGCTTAGTGAGGAAGCACCAACCCTATCATCGATGGGAGACACGGGACACCAACCCTATCATCAATAGGAGACACATGACACCAACCCTATCATCAGTTAGATGCTTAACCACTAACGAGAGACGGGACACCAACCTCCTCGATCGTTAGGGTACTTGGACGGAGACACGAGACACCATCCCCTCGACATCTAAGGCGACTTTTTAAAGTGCACTCAATCCTATAGTCGGCTAACTATATCCAATATAATTTATAAACCATTTCTCAACATCACTTGCCAATATAATTCACATTTAAAAAATGCCCCACTGTTTTCAAAGCACCATTAACAAATCGCATTTCCAAGCATTAAACCATGCTTAAAATCACAAGTATAAATCATATACTTCAAGGAGCACTTACCTTGTGCATCCTTCAACATTACATCATTAAAAATAGTAACCACATTCTTTTAGACATGCTTTAACAGTAGGTATAACCATAAATCCAAAACAGTGCATAAATTATCACATAATGGCACAACCGAGAGAGAAAAACCCTTTCTCTTACTTCCAATCTTAGTTAAGATTTTCAAGCTTACCACTAAGTTCCCAAATCACCTTTTTAAAGATTTCAAAACTAAAATTCACGTTCTCATTCACCGACACGCGCAAACTTGACTAGCTGACGCGAATCCAAGCAATCGAAACTCACGAACCTTCACTGATTGCCTCTGATACATTCTCCCATTTTTATACCACACAAGAAAAGAGGATTAATGCATCACAATGCATTAAAATCTCCATCAAACAAAGCTACCTCGCTGCTCTCTCCAAAAATGCCAAAATGCCTATATGAAACAACCAAAAACACCTTGGATTACACTACAAACTCAGCCCAGCCAAAACATATCACTTTCATCCATTTTTAAACATCAATCAACATCCAAAATTAACCTAATTACATCTTTATACCTCCAGCAACTCAGATTTCACACTAACACCACAAAACCCTAATTCTAACAATTTAACAACTAGAGACCCAATCCAATTTGGGATTATTATGATAAAATATTTATTTCAACATCATTTAACATCCAAATCAGTACTATTATCAGCCTCAAATCAATTAAAACAGTAGCATTCCAAAAAATCATAGATCTCAATCAATAATCCTCACTTTAACCAAATTTCCATAATTAATCAATCAAAACAACTTAGAAAACATATGTAAAGGATTGATAACTTGGGAGTTGTAACCCCCTGGTTTTGGGCCTAGATGTTTTAGACATCGGATCGGGCCGGTCGGGAACGGTTTGAATCTTTTTGAGTGGTTCAGGGAGATTAAGGTTCGGGATAGGATAAAAATGTGACAAAAATTGTTAAAATCCTCTAAAATCATTTTTAAGTGGTTGGTCAAATCAATTTTACAAAATGGGTTTTGGAAGTGGTACATTTTGGGCAGTGACCAAAATGTAAAGTTTTAAAACTGTGGGGAAATGCAATTTTCAAAAGAAGTCAAAATCTTAGAATCTTCAGGGAGCTTTTGTGCAATTAGGCCTTCCCTCAATTTGGCATGTGTTTTAAATGGTTTTTAAATAAATAGTTTTATTTGGCTTTTATTTAATTAATAAGTAAATTAGATAATTTGGGAAGTTTCAATCACGTAACTAATTTTTCAACTCTCATTTCAGCCAAACACATTTCCCCAATCTCTTTTCTCCAGATTTCTTTTCTCTCAAACTCTCTTTCTCGTCTCAAACTCATTTCTATAGTTCTTCATATTTTTCTTCAAGATTTTGAAAGATAAACTTGTTAAATTGCTAGGAAGGCAAGGATTGGAGGTAAATCTTGTTCTCAACCTCTAATCAAGGTTCTTTATTGAAATTCCCAAGATTATTGACTCTTTAATGATGACTTTGATTGAGTTTTAATGGTAGTTTTGATTTGAGATTGAAATCTTGTAAAATGATGCTTTAATTTCCAATTTTCGTAATGATTATGATGTGATCTGTTCATGATTGGTTTTAATCAAGTTTTAAGTTAATCTTAATGTTGAAAATGAGTTTTGACAATATAGATCTCGAAATCCTTGAGATCCTTGAGTTTTATGATAGTTTTAGTTGAGTTTTTGAAGTGATTTGATGGTTATATGATTGTTGGAGGTATAAGGAAGGGTTTAGGTTGTTTTTAGGTGCAATTTGATTAATATAAATGGTTGGAAGTGATGATTGTTGGCTTGGATTGGTTTAGGAGGCAATCGAATGAGTTTTCGGTTGTTTCGGATGGGTAAATTGATGTAGTTTTGTTGGGTAACGAGTTTGTGTTTAGTTGCTGGAGTTGGAATGCATTTTAATGCATTGGATATGTATTTTTGATGCTCTAAAAGTAGAGGACATTGATCCGGAAGCAAGTGAAGCAATTTTGGAAGCTTCAGACGAGTGATCTTCGCATCGGCAAGCAAAGTTTCGCGTATCGGTGATTGGAAAAGAGTTTTCCAGCTTTGAAACGTCTTGAACGTGGTTTGGGGAGCTTAGTGTAAGTTTGAAACACTTTGCTAAGCTCAAGAGTAAGTAAAGCAAAAGTCTCTCTCGGATTGTGCTATGATTTGGTTAAAATGCACTTGATTTAAATGTGGTTTGATTACTGTTTTAAAGCATGTTTAGAGCAATGTTGTTGCTGGTTTTAAATGTCGTATGTTAAGAATGCACATGGTAAGTGATCCTTGTGTTTATACGATTTAATAATTGATTTTAAGCATGTTATTGCTTGTGAAAAATGGAATTGTTGTTTATTCTTTGATAAAATATTGAAATGTTGTTGAATAATGATTATATTGGCAAGTGATGGAAAATGGTTTTGGTTACTTTAATCGGATATAGTTAATCGGCTATAGGATTGGGTGCACCGTGAATTAAGTCATATTGGATGTCGAGGGGTTGACATTGTGCCGTAAACTCCATCCAAGTACCCTAACGATCGAGGCTAAGATCACAACGGAGGATGGTTTAATCTCATGTGTGAATCTTGTGGTTTGTGTCTTGTGCTCTCGTTAGTGGAATTATACAACTACCGATGAGTGATGTTGAAGGGTTGTGATTGTTCCGTTAAACTCCATCACGGGTGTTGAGGGGTTGCAATTGTGCAGTTAAACTCCACCTTGTGTTGTCGGTAGTGTGTATGAAGCGTGTGAGACAACGCTTGTAATCCGCGTATTCGATTGTGTTGTGTTTTGATATGGATCTTGTTATCGATCACTTGCGAGCCAATATAATGGTGATGATATAATGAATTAATGATGAATGCTTACTTTGAGAAAGCGTGTGATGCTTGAGATTTATGCTAGAATGCATGTGATGCTTGGTTTAAGCATGAGGAAAGGTTTTTGCTGTTGTAATTAATGATGCTATGAGCATGTGGATTTGAAAGAGAAAATTGTGTTTTTAAGTTCATGTTTTAACAGAAGGCATGTGTTTACAAAGAATGATGATTTGGTTTATGAAATGCATTGATGAATGTTTTGGTTTTATAGCGGTCCTCACTAAGCTTTATGCTTACGCTCATTTGTTTCATCAATGAAGAGATTTGAGCATATTTGGCAGCAAGCAAGCAAAGGATATCCAAGTGTTTTGGCTAAGCAAAGTATGTGATTTACTTTAGTGTAATAAGAGGCAATGGGAGGGATTTCCACTTTTAGATTATTTGGTGAAGTGAAACACCTTGAGCATGTTTAGTTTGTGTTTTGAGACTTGTATTTGGCCTCTATATGGTTTATGGACTTTTATTTGGTATTTTGGCTATGCTATGGTTAGTGTCTAAAGGCATGCTTATATAGTTCTATACTCGTCATGAATTACCATGTCTAATGCTTGGAATATGCTTAGATGTTGATACATATGTGTTAGATATACTTGTCTTAGCATGTATGGATGTTTTGGATGAAATTGCTTGATGTAAAATGTGTTTTGAAGGTTGTTCGAAGTGCATATCTGGTCTGGGTATCGATACTCGAGTTTGAGTATCGGTACTCGAAGGGAAAACTTAGGCCAAATAACACCGGGGTATCGATACGAGTTGGGAGCATATCGATACGCCTGTGCAAAGTTTGAAGGGTGTAACGATACGCGGGAAAGGGTATCGATACCTTTTTCCCAACTTTTGCCACTGTCTTCCCGCGTATCAATACAGGCTTAAGGGTACCAATACCTGACCATTATTTTCAGTTAAAAGCATCTTCTTAAGTTATGAAATGTTACATATTGCCCCTGAATGTTGAGCATGCAATTGGATGAGTTTGGATGATCTGTTTGTGATGAAAATTGACTTGGAAGCATGTTACATGACTATTTAAGGATTGGTTATCTTAAAATTGGATTAATCCCTGTAACTTTCAGAAATTACAGTTTAGTCCTTAAAAGTTAAATGTATGCAATTAAACCCCCAATCGAACTCTGATTGCTGTGTTTTTTCTTCTAAGAGAATTGTTGAACACATAGGACTTAAATTACATCTAGAAAGATAAAAAAGGGGTCGTTAATCGAAGTCGGATTTAACGAGTTAGCTTCGGTTTTCTCCATGTAATCTTCTTAGTTCAGGTCGGGCGTCTAGGCTGGGCTAAGAGAGTTACTTTTATTTGTATCAGAGCCAGGTTTCGAAACAATTAGGGATGATGGTAAGTGAAATTGGTATGTTTTGATGTTCGATTTGATGATTTGTGGTATGTTGTATGAAAAATCATGTTTTTGGTTGAATGTTGGTGTTTATGTCATGCTTGGTTGTTATGAATCATATGAGAGTTGAATATGATTGTATGTTGATGATGTGGTGAGGATGTGTGCTTATTGTTGATGATATAAAACATGATGATTATGATATGCTATTGTATGCTATGTTATGCTTGAGGGAAATCGGGGTTTCCATTGCCTTATTACACTAGTTAAATGTTTTAAATTGGTTTTGTAAAATTGGATCCTTGCTGTAGGCTGGCCTAACTCTTGGTTTGAAATGTTTCTGTTATTATGCCTTGTTAAAAAGAGCACAATAGGTCCTAGGAGAGAGCTTAGATCGAATACAACCGTTCCTGAGCCTGAGCAGGGTAATCAGGGGGCCGAGGACCCATCTAATGAGACTCTACCTCCTACACCGCCACCTGGAGGTAGAGATCCAGAGCAACATGGACAGGCTGGTCCAGTATTGGGTGATCTAATGCCACTAGTTCAAGCGATCACCAGAGCGTTTCAGGCTGTGGTAGCTGGAGCGCAAGTTCAGGCACCTGCAGCTGGGCAGGTGGGTTTGCCTTTGGAAAGGCTGAGGATACTGGCAGCTGTCGAGTTCCGTGGTATGTCTCCTAAGGCATCAGAGGCATGGTTAGCCAGTACGATCCGCATTATGGATAAGATGGGATGCAGTGATGCGCGCAAGCTGGGGTGCGCAGTTTCTTTACTTCAGGGTGATACCTATAGTTGGTGGACGACTATCACTGCTGGTTTAGAGCCAAATGAGGTGGATTGGGAGTTCTTTTGGAGTGCATTTAAGAAGAAGTATCTTGGTGTGAGATACTTGAATGAGAAGAAGCGCGAGTTTATGTCACTTGTGCAAGGAAATCTTTTTGTGGTTGAGTACGAGGTCTAGTTTGTACGTTTGAGCCAGTATTGCCCTGAATTGATGCCGAGTGAGAGGCATCGTTGTGATCGCTTTCGGTATGGTCTTATACAGGAATTGAAGACCTTTATGTTGGCCTTAAACTACACAGATTTTGATGTGCTCGTGTGTCGGGCCAAGGACATCGAGCAGAGCTTGGGTCTGACATCTCGTGGAGGTGGTTCTAGCTCTGGTAAGAGAACTGCTGAGTTCAATTCCGGAGGTGGACGAAACAAAAGGGGCCAAGATAGGAAGTATCAGCCTGGTGCGAGGCGAGGTGCTCCTGGACGGGGTGGACGAGTGAGGTCTGAGCAGCACACGTGCTGGACGTGTAGATCGAGGGATCATCTGAGGCGAGATTGTCCACGTGCGGCTAGAGAGGTACAGACTCATGTTGTGGTGTCATGGGAATTCCTACTGGAACTGTGGTTCAGCTGATCATATGAGGCGCGAGTGTCCTTTGTTGGCTGGTTGAGGTCAGGGGCATGCACCTGTTGTTGCTGCACCTCAGAGAGGCCGTGGGCGCGGCCGAGGTAACTTTAAGAGGAGAGATGAGGGTCAGCGTGGTGTCTACATGTGGTAGCAATTCAGCCTGAGGGAGGCGGTCCGGCGAGGGTCTATTCTTAGCGCGAGGGGCGCAACGACAACGATGTCATCGCATGTACCTTTGTTCTACAGTCTTTATCATTGTTGGCATTGATCGATTCTGGATCCATGCATTCTTATATCTTGAGTGAGCATGCACATTTGCTTGATATACCTGTTGAGTTGTTGAGAGTAGGAATGCAAGTGACTAGTTCATTTGGTGAGACTGTGGTCACAAGGAAGTTGCATAAGAGATGCCCTTTGTCTGTGCAGGATCATGTTTTTCCTGTGGATTTGATGGAATTACCTTTTTATGGCTTTGATGTGATTCTTGGGATAGATTGGTTGTCTGAGCATAGGGCTGTTGTTGATTTCTATGTTAAGCGAGTTGCCTTGAAGCTTGCTGATGATTATAAGGTGGTGATAGTAGGCAAGAATGTGAAATTCTTATCTAATGTTGCTTCGACTTTGGAAGCAAGCCGTATGCTAAGGATGGGTTGTGATGCTTATCTTGCATACGCGATGAATCTTGGTGCAAAGGATGTGCGTGTGCAGGACATCAGAACAATTTGTAATTTTCTAGGTGTCTTTCCGGAAGAGTTGCATGGGTTACCACCAAATAGGGAAGTTGAGTTTGGTATTGAGTTGTATGAGAATACGACTAAGGTGTCCATTGCTCCTTATCGAATGACACCGAAAGAGCTGAAAGAGTTGAAGATGCAACTTCGGGAGCTGCTTCATCGAGGGTTCATCTGGCCGAGTGTATCACCTTGGGGTGCGCCAGTGTTATTTGTAAAGAAGAAAGATGGGACAATGCAGATGTGCATAGATTATCGGCAACTGAACAAGTTGATGATCAAGAAAAAGTACCCCTTGCCAAGGATTGATGATCTCTTTGATCAGTTTCGAGGAGCCTCGATGTTTTCTAAGATTGATTTGAGGTCAGGGTATTACCAGTTGAAGGTGAAGGATGTGGACGTACCTAAGATGGCTTTTCGAACAAGGTACAGGCATTATGAGTTCTTAGTGATGCCTTTTGGATTAACCAACGCACCTGCTACTTTCATGGACATGATGAATCACGTATTCCATGAGTTTTTGGATCAGTTTGTGGTAGTGTTCATCGATGACATCCTTGTGTACTCTCGTACCGAGGAGGATCATGATAGACACTTAAGGATAGTGTTGCAAGTGTTGTTGGAGAACTAGCTTTATGCTAAGCTGAGCAAGTGTGAGTTTTGGCTTATGGAGGTAGTCTTCCTTGGACAAGTTGTATCAGTCGAGGGTTTCTCGAATATTGCTGCACCTTTGACCAAGTTGTTGCAGAAATGAATTGGAAAGTGCCCAAGTCGGTGACAGGGGTGCAAAGTTTTCTTGGCTTGGTTGGATATTACCGTAGGTTTGTCGAGGGTTTCTCGAATATTGCTGCATCTTTGACCAAGTTTTTGAAGAAGAATGTTCACTTTGAGTGGACAGATGCGAGGTAGCAAGCTTTTGAGAAGCTGAAGGAAGCTTTGACGCAAGCTCCTATCTTGATTCAACCTGAGTCTGGTAAGGAGTTTGTAGTCTATAGTGATGTGTCCTATGCCGGTTTGGGCTGTGTGCCGATGCAATAGGGTAAGATAGTGGCATGTGCATCTAGGCAGTTGCAGGTGCATGAGTGTAACTAACCTACTCTTGATCTTGCGGCTGTTGTGTTTGCCTTGAAAATTTGGAGGCATTACCTTTATAGAGAGAAGTGTGTGGTATTCACATATTATAAGATTTTGAAGTATCTTATTTCTCAAAAGTAGTTGAATCTTAGGCAACGAAGATGGGTGGAGTTGCTTAAGGATTATGATTTGTCGATCGGGTATCATCCTGAGAAGGCCAATGTTGTGGCAGATGCTTTGAGCAGGAAGGTGGCTGTAGAGTTGAGGGCGATGTTTGCTCGCTTGAGCATATCACGAGATGGTGGTCTTGTTGTCAAATTACAAGTGAAACCATCCTTGATTCAGTCGATCAAGGATAAGCAGTTGCTTGATAATTCTCTTGTTCCTCATGTTCAGGATATTGCGGATGGTAAGCCTTCGGATTTCAGTTTCAATGATGATGGTGTTCTATGCTTTGGGAGTCGGATAATGGTGCGAATGATGTTGAGTTGATGTGCACTATTCTGACTGAAGCTCATAGTAGTCCTTTCGCTATGCATCCTGGTAGTACGAAGATGTATTATGGTTTGAAGGACGAGTACTATTGGGTGGGGTTGAAGAAGGTTGTTGCCGAATTTGTTGGCAAATGCATGGTTTGTCAGCGGGTGAAGGCTGAACATCAGCTTCCTTCTAGGTTGTTGCAACTGTTGAAAATCCCATAATGGAAGTGGGAAAGGATTACTATAGATTTTATGTCTGGTTTGCCTTTGTCACCATCAAAGAAGAATTCGGTTTGGGTGATTGTTGATCGCCTTACGAAGTGTGCACATTTCTTGCATGTGAATAATACGTATACATTGGATAAGTTGGCTGAGTTGTACATTGCTGAGATTGTGTGTTTGCACAGGGTACCGAAGTCTATAGTGTCGGATAGAGATATGAGGTTCGCCTCGAGGTTTTAGGAATATTGACATCAAGTCTTGGGTACATGGTTGAATTTCAGTACATCTTATCATCCTCAGACAGATGGACAGTCAGAGCGTGTTATCCAGGTGCTTGAGGACATGTTGAGATGTCGTGTTATTGATTTTCAGGGATCTTGGGAGAAGCACTTGCCTTTGGTTGAGTTTGCTTACAACAATAGTTATCAGCCAAGCATTCAAATGGCTCCAAATGAGGCTTTAAATGGGAGAAAGTGTAGAATGCCTCTTTGTTGGGCGGAAACTGGGCAAAAGTTAGTTTCGATGCCGGCTACGTTGAAAGGAACCACCGAGAAAGTGAAGCTCATTTGTGAGTGCTTGAAAGCAGCATCAGATCAGCAAAAGTCTTACGCGGATCTGAAGTGTAAGGAGATTGAGTTCGCGGTTGGTGAACGTGTGTTCTTGAAAATATCACCTTGGAAGAAGATGAGAGATTTGAGCGAAAGGGTAAGCTTAGCCCGAAGTTTATTGGACCTTATGAGGTTGTAGAGCGTATTGGTCTCGTGGCTTATAGATTGAGGTTGCCTCCCGAGTTGGAAAGGATTCATGATGTGTTTCATGTTTTGCTATTGCAGAGGTATAGATCGGATCCTTTGAATGTGATGCCTGTTGAGGACATAGAGTTGAATCTGGATTTGTCTTATGACGAGGAACCGGTGAAGATCCTTGATTCAAGCAGCAAAGTTCTTCGTGGCAAGACGATAGAGCTTGTGAAGGTGTTGTGGCGACACCGAGGAGTTGAGGAGGCCACTTGGGAAAGCAAGGCAGACATGTTGAAGCAGTTCCCGCATCTTTTTCCTTCAGGTAAATTTTTGAGGATGAAATTTCCTAAGTGGGGGTGAGTTGTAACGCCCTGGTTTTGGGCCTAGATGTTTTAGACATAGGATCAGGCCGGCCGCGAACAGTTCGAATCTCTTTGAGTGGTTCAGGGAGATCAAGGTTCGGGATAGGATAAAAATGTGACAAAAATTGTTAAAATCCTCTAAAATCATGTTTAAGTGGTTGGTCAAAATAATTTTACAAAATGGGTTTTGGAAGTGATACATTTTGGGCAGTGACCAAAATTTAAAGTTTTAAAACCATGGGAAAATGCAATTTTCAAAATAAGAGTCAAAATCTTAGAATCTTTAAAGAGCTTTTGTGCAATTAGGCCTTCCCTCAATTTGGCATGTGTTTTTAAATGATTTTTAAATAAATAGTTTTATTTGGCTTTTTTTAATTAATAAGTAAATTAGATAATTTGGGAAGTTTCAATCACGTAACTAATTTTTCAACTCTCATTTCAGCCAAACACATTTTCCCAATCTTTTTTCTCCATATTTCTTTTCTCTCAAACTATCTTTCTCATTTCTAAAGTTCTTCATATTTTTCTTCAAGATTTTGAAAGATAAACTTGTCAAATTTCTAGGAAGGCAAGGATTAGAGGTAAATCCCGTTCTCAACCTCTAATCAAAGTTCTTCATTAAAATTCCCAAGATTATTTACTCTTTAATGATGATTTTGATTGAGTTTTAATGGTACTTTTGATTTGAGATTGAAATCTTATAAATGATGCTTTAATTTCCAATTTTCATAATGATTATGATGTGATTTGTTCATGATTGGTTTTAATCAAGTTTTAAGTTAATCTTGATGTTGAAAATGAGTTTTGACAATATAGATCCTAAAATCCTTGAGATCCTTGAGTTTTATGATAGTTTTAGTTGAGTTTTTGAAGTGATTTTATGGTTATATGATTTTTGGAGGTATGAGGAAGGGTTTTGGTTGTTTTTAGGTGTGATTTGATGAATATAAATGGTTGGAAGTGATGATTGTTTCCTGGGCTTGGTTTAAGAGGCAATCGAATGAGTTTTAGGTTGTTTCAGATGGGCAAATTGGTGTAGTTTTGACTGGCAACGAGTTTGTGTTTAGTTGCTAGAGTTGGAATGCATTTTAATGCATTGGATCTCTGTTTTTGAAGCTCTAACAGCATGGGACATTGATCCGGAAGCAAGCGAAGCAATTTTGGAAGCTTCGGACGAGTGATCTTCGCGTCGGCAAGCGAAGTTTCACGTATCAATGAGTGGAAAAGAGTTTTCCAGCTTTGAAACATCTTGAACGTGGTTTTGGGAGCTTAGTGTATGTTTGAAACACTTAGCTAAGCTCAAGAGTAAGTAAAGAAAAAGTCTATCTTGGATTGTGCTATGTTTTGGTTAAAATGCACTTGATTTAAATGTGGTTTGATTACTATTTTAAAGCATGTTTAGAGCAATGATGTTGATGGTTTTAAATGCCATTTTTAAGGATGCACATGGTAAGTGATCCTTGTGTTTATACGATTTAATAATTGATTTTAAGCATGTTATTGCTTGTGAAAAATGACATTGTGGTTTATGCTTTGATAAAACAGTGAAATGTTGTTGAATAATGATTATATTGGCAAGTGATGGAAAATGGTTTTGGTTGCTTTAATCGGATATAGTTAGCCGGCTATAGGATTGGGTGCACCGCGAATTAAGTCGCCTTTGATGTCGAGGGGTTGATATTGTGCCGTAAGCTCCATCCAAGTACCCTAATGATCAAGGCTAAGATCACAACGGAGGATGGTTTAATCCCGTGTGTGAATCTTGTGGTTTGTGTCTCGTGCTCTCGTTAGTGGAATTATACAACTACCGATGAGTGATTTTGAGGGGTTGTGATTGTGCCGTTAAACTCCATCACGGGTGTTGAGGGGTTGTGATTGTGTCGTTAAACTCCACCTTGTGTTGCCGGTAGTGTGTATGAAGCGTGTGAGACAACGCTTGTAATCCGCGTATCCGATTGTGTTGTGTTTTGATATGGTTCTTGTTATCGATCACTTGCGAGCCAATATAATGGTGATGATATAATGAATTAATGATGAATGCTTACTTTGAGAAAGCATGTGATGCTTGAGAATTATGCTAGAATGCATGTGATGCTTGGTTTAAGCATGCGCAAAGGTGTTTGCTGTTGTAATTAATGATGCTATGAGCATGTTGATTTGAAAGAGGAAATGGTGTTTTTAAGTGCATGTTTTAAAGGAAGGCATGTGTTTACAAAGAATGATGATTTGGTTTATAAAATGCATTAATGAATGTTTTGGTTTTATAGCGGTCCACACTAAGCTTTATGCTTACGCTCATTTGTTTCATCAATGCAGAGATTTGAGCATATTTGGCAGCAAGCAAGCAAAGGATATCCAAGTGTTTTGGCTAAGCAAAGTATGTGATTCACTTTAGTGTAATAAGAGGCAATGGGAGGGATTTCCACTCTTGGATTATTTGGTAAAGTGAAACACCTTAAGCATGTTTAGTTTGTGTTTTGAGACTTGTATTTGGCCTCTATATGGTTTATGGACTTTTATTTGGTATTTTGGCTATGTTATGGCTAGTGTCTAAAGGCATGCTTATATAGTTCTATACTCGTCATTAATTGCCATGTCTAATGCTTGGAATATGCTTAGATGTTGATACATATGTGTTAGATATACTTGTCTTAGCATGTATGGATGTTTTGGATGAAATTTCTTGATGTAAAATGTGTTTTGAAGGCTGTTCGAAGTGCATATCTGTTCTGGGTATCGATACTCGGGTTTGAGTATCGATACTCGAAGGTAAAACTTAGGCCAAATAACACAGGGGTATCGATACGAGTTGGGAGCGTATCCATACGCCTGTGGAAAGTTTGAAGGGCGTACCGATACTCGGGGAAGGGTATCGATACCTTTTTCCCAACTTTTGCAACTGCCTTCCCGCTTATCGATACGGGCTTGAGGGTATCGATACCTGACCGTTATTTTCAGTTAAAAGCGTCTTGTAAAGTTCTGAAATGTTACATATTGGCCCCTGAATGTTGAGCATGCAATTGGATGAGTTTGGATGATCCGTTTGTGATTAAAATTGACTTGGAAGCATGTTACATGACTATTTAAGGATTGGTAATCTTAAAATTAGATTAATCTCTGTAATTTTCAGAAATTATAGTTTAGTCCCTAGAAGTTAAATGTATGCAATTGAACCCATAATCGAACTCCGATCGTTGTTCCGTTTTCTTCTAAGAGTTCTGTTGAACACATAGGACTTAAATTGCATCTAGAAAGATAAAAAAGGGTCGTTAATCGAAGTCGGCTTTAACGAGTTGGCTTCGGTTTTTCCCGTGTAATCTTCTTAGTTCGGGTCTGACGTCTAGGCCGGGCTAAAGGGGTTACGAAATTTCAACAAAGAATTTGTCATTAGAGGAGAAGAACGAACCTTACCTCTAATGGATGAAATCTCTCTCAATTGGATGTGTTTTTCTTAAAAAATCAAAGGAAACAAAATAAGGTTTTGTAAATCAAGATTAAAGAATCCTTTAGAAATGAAATACTCAGTAAATCAAGAGCATTATCTCAAGTTTCTTGAAAATGGAGAGTGTTTGGCTAAAGGAAAACTTTGAGAGAAAATAGAATGAGAGAAAATAATGTAAAATGAGTTTTATTGAAATAATTAACTCGGCTTTTATTAAACCCTTTTAATCTTTAATTAAAACCTTTTAAAAATACTCCTAATTGAGAGAAAAAATGCTAAAAACAAGTAGGTCAAATAGCTCCTTAAAGATTCAAAGTTCCAATCCTTTTACAAAATAGTCACTAAAACAACTTTGTAAAAATCACGTTTTGGTCACTAATTCAAAATGTCCCACATCCAAAGTCCTTTTCTTAAAATTGTTTGTAGCAAAATCATTTATATAATGAATAATGATTTTTATGAATTTTCTCATATTTTTATCATAACCTGAACCTTGATTTCCCTAAACTGCTCCCGAAAACTCGGATCTCTAGTCTAGGTCCTACGAACCTCGAAATACTTCTAGACCCAAAATCGGAGCATTACAGGGAAAATTTTCAGGAATATGGTAGTTGAAAACAAATTTTAGGGAAATAGGGAAGGTCGGGAAAATTTTGAGAAACTACAATAAAATCTACAGTAAATACAAAAGTCGCCTCCTCCAGAAGGCGACCTTGAATAATCAATTATTTTTTCAAAAGGAAAAATGTGCATGGCTCAGCTATCGGTGCATGAAAAAATAAAGTAATCTTGGTCGCCTTTTCAGGAGGCGACTTTTGTGTTTACTGTAGATTTCGCCGTAGATTCTCAAAATTTCTCCAACCTTCTCTATTTCCCAAAAATTTGTTTCCAACTCCTATATTCTCCAAATTTTCCCTAGATTTTGTCTCCTTCATCATAGGTCGGATGCGGAAATGAATATTAATTTATCGATAATGAATATGAATTTGTTGGTAACGTTGGAGCACCCGAAATCTCCGCTAATTGAAGAGGACTAGAGAATCTCCAAATGAGTAAAAAATAAAACATGCATCACATTGGGTGAGGAGGGAGTGATGAGTGATGGTATGGATGGTTAGTTAGCAGGTGCAAAAGTGGATGTGTTGATGGGGGATGTTTCGGAGAAACGAGGAGAGGGGCTTGTACAGGGTCAATCTACTGGAACACTGATGGATGCCAAGCCCACCTATGTGGATACAATGTCTGGGGGTTATGCTAACAGATCTAAACATAAGGTGGAAAATTCGATTGACACGGTATTTGAATTGGGAGACGAGGATGTTGAAGTGGATAGAGATAGACCTTTTCTAAAAATCAGGTTTTTGGAGCAAGCTCGTGATCTTTTGGACTGGGGTATGAGGAAAACAATAATTGTCAGGCTGCTTGGTCGGCCTATAGGCTACAAGGCTCTAATGAACTGCATTCGCGTGATTTGCCAGCTGAGTAAGGAGTTTCAAGTGGTAGACATTGAGAATGATTACTTTTTGGATCGATTTGCTCTTGAGGCAGATTATGCACATGTATTGACGGCGGGGCCATGGACTATCAATGGCTCTTATCTTACAGTCCAACCTTAGACTAGATCATTTATACCTCAGGAGGTTCACCCATCGCATGTCATTTTTGGGTAAGGCTTCCAGGTCTACAATACAAATTCTAAAGTTTTTTTTTCGCCAGATAGCTATGGAAATTGAAAAAATTATTAAAATAGATTACAATTTGATTTAGTTTAACAAATAATAAAAACATACTATCCTTTAATATATATATATTGCTCAGCAAGAGTGATATTATTAGTGAAATAATCATAACACGCCTAAATCATATATGCATGCCTCGTTAAAAATCTCGCTAAACTTAGATAGAAAAAAAGAGTGCATCACATATAGGATTTATAAACTACACGGCAAAACCATAAAAACAATATGCACCTCGGGCCCACTCGTTCTACCAACCCCAATAACACGAATGCAATTTGAAATCTGACCAAGATGAAAACAAGTATAAAGGTAAAAAACCACAATGAAACTTTGAATTAGACGCTCAAATCTTTCCAACAGCTCCACGAATCTGCCTGCATCCCTACGATCACCGCCATCCCTTGGAAAACGATTGTCCAGTCGAGCTATCCTTAGCTGAGCAATAAGCCAAGTAGATTCTATCCCTCTACACATAAATAAATTTTATTCTCTTGATTCTGCTCACTAATATGACCACTTCCACAAAGAGTTGACACCAAAATCCAAGGACGATTGAGAGCGATTTCAAACCCATTCAGAACCGCCTTAGAACTTGATTCATAAGGTATTGAAGCCTTCCCAACCCACAAAGCAACCACAATTCTGTTTAAAGCACATTCTAAAACAATTAAGACTACAAAGTTCTCACCTAAAACACCAATAAGACCTGAAAAAAGAGCTCGAACAAGACACTCCTCTGATCTAAAAATTCCACCACAGCCAGCATATCCTACTTTGACAAAACCTTCGATGTTAAATTTAGCAAAATCAGCCTCCGGAAGTCACCAAACTGAACTTGTCGATACTTCATATAATCTTCCATACATAGCCTTCCTCGAAGAAACCCACCAATCTTCCATATTTGGTAACCATGCATGATGCATCTCTAGTAGCCGATAACCAAAATATAGACCAAAGCTTGGAGCCAAATCAGATATCCGACATCTTGAAAGTTTTAACAATATAAACTCACTCATTTCTTGACAATCATACACACCAAAACATTGCGTCTGCTGAATAAGATTTTATGATTCATGTTGGTACCTATTTTTTATACAACTAGATATTGGAGCTTAATATTTTAGTATAATTAGTACATAAACAAGATTTTATGATTCAAGTATTTACTGAAAGTCAAAGTTCAACTATCTAATTAAACCCACACAAACACTAAATTGAAACCTTAAGGCCAGGTTCTGATATATAATCGAAAAATTAGACCAAAAAAACCTAAATATCACATTAAAAATAAGGGTAAACTACCTATATAGTTACTTAACAATGGGAAAGTTCTATTTTGACGACAAGTTTTTTAGTTTTATCAATCGGGCCACTTAAGTATTTAAATGATATCAATCAAGTATCTGGTCTGGATTAATCATTCTAGGGGAAAGAAAACTTGACTCGACTCAAAAATTTATTTTTTTTACTTGACTACACGCGAAAAAACTCAACTCTGCTTGACTCGAATCGTAATTTCATAAATTTGACTCGAAAAAGTTTCAAATAAAATTTGAGTTATAAAGTGGAAGTTCAAGCAACTCAAAATTTTTAATAATTAGTGGATCAATGTTCAAGTTCAAGTCGAGTCCCTCAACTATGTCTGATATATGTATATCACATATGAAAAAGTATGAAGAAATATATGTATATATATTATCTTTATAGAAAGTTGTTTAAATTTGAACCAATTAGTATCATAACATTTATGAATGTTTATAATTAAATTCGAACAAAAACTCCAACAACTAGACTCGACTCTAAAAAATAAAATAAAGTTTGAGTTATGAAATCGGAACCATCAACTCGATTTACTCAAAAAAACTTACACGAATTGATTGAATGTTTACCACTAAATCATTCGATGAATTAGATACTAACCGAAGACCGAAAGATTTAAAAAAGCAGTTTTCCATTTAATATATATTTTTGAAGTATAGATCACTCAATCCTCCCCGAAGAATTTTTTTTTCACCTTTTTCCCTCTATTTAAAATTTGTTAAAAATTGGTTTATTTTTGAATTTGCCCCCCCCCCACTTTCAAACATTTATAGTTTGCTCCCCCAACCCTAAATCATGGCTCCGTCCCTACTTGGAGAGTAGTCGAAATCAAAATGAGGCATACTAGAAATAGATTACAGGTGAAAGGGAAGGTGTATTCTCGACTTTTGTGCTTTTGAAGACCCATTGCATAAGAAAATATCATTTCAATTCTAATGGTTAACTCTATTATTGATACTCTATCATTTCAATTATTTCAGCCACTTTGATAAGTTATAATTATATACTCTTTTTGTGATTAATTCCTTCATATCCTTCTTATATTTTGAGCTTAATTATGGAAATTATGTTTGTTTTGATTTAGGATGTGAAATATGGATGCAAAGGTGAAATTCAACTCAACATTATGTTTTTAGCTTCCTAAGTGAAAATCAAGTCTTTTGGAAGAAAGTAGAACTGAGCAGAAGCTCATCTTCGATAAGGTGTGACCACGCCTTGTGACTGGTGCGAGACTGGTGTCTGATGTGAAGATTCGAACTTTTGAAGCCAAATCCATGATGAAGCCCTATTTTATGGTTATTTCCATTATTTTGAAAATGTTGGACCAAGAATCAATCTCTTTTATTAATCAGGACTTTATTTATTTATATTTCCCTTTTGTTAAGTAGGCTCATGTACTTGCTAAAGGATATATGCTAGAGCGGAGACGGAGTGAGTGAGCGAAGCGAGAGCATTTGTCCCATAAAGGAATTCTCGAGTTAGTCTGCGGGCTTGGACTAAGTGGGTTGGGGTGTGGGGCGAAGCCTCCGCAGTACAGTGCGGGGTATTTTGGTAAATATATCGTGAAGGGTTACTTATATATATGCCTATTTTTTGTAACCTAATTTGATTGATTGAATCAATAAGAAAAATAGCTGTTCTTGCTCCTGAGGATGTAAGCACATTGCTGAACCTCGTTAATCTATTGTGTTCTTGTTTGTTTATTTTTCCTATTTGTTTGCTTTATTCCATGACAATTGGTATCAGAGCCAGGTTGAGATGACTATGTCCGGTGCAAAATTTGAAGTGGCAAAATTCAATGGTGAGGGTAACTTCGGATTGTGGCAGACGAGGGTAAAGGATCTGTTAGCAAAGGAAGGGATTTTAAAGGCTTTACGATCTGAAAAACCAGCATCGATGGATGATGAAGATTAGGAAGAACTGTAGGAGCGAGCGACTGGAACCATACGGTTATGTTTGTCAGATGAGGTTATGCATAACGTAATGAATATGTCATCTCCATCAGAAATATGGAAGAAATTGGAGAGTCAGTTTATGTCCAAATCTCTAACAAAAAAATGTATCTAAAGTAGAGGTTGTATGGGCTGAAGATGCAAGAAGGTCACGATTTGGCACATCATGTGAATGTCTTCAATCAAATAATCACTTATTTGACTCAACTTGATGTGAAGATTGAAGATGAAGATAGAGCAATGATTCTGTTGTGTTCATTGCCTCCCTCTTATGAACACATGGTGACTACTCTTACATATGAGAAAGAAACAATCAAAGTTCAAGAGATTACTTCATCCTTGTTGGCTCACAATCAGCGAAAACATAATACAAGTGAAAGTTTTCATGCTCATGGTTTATATGTTAAGAGTAATCAATACCGTAGAAGGAAGTCAAAGAATGAAGGTTATGAAAAACGAAATTCTTGATGAAAGACTACAGGCAAGAAGACGATTCATTGCTACAAGTGCAAGGGGCCAGGGTATATGAAGCGAGACTATCGAAAGTTAAAAAGGTGGACATATGATAAACATGATGCATCATCCAAAACTGTGAATGTGATGCAGAATGACAATTCAGATTACAATTGTAGACACCGTTTTTCGTCCGAGCTGAAATGAGTTGGGCCTTCAAAAGCATGTATATCTGTTGGAGTCGCCATCAGTCGTTTTGGGTTAGGTACGACCGAAAACCTCTAAAATTGATATGCATTAACACCTAGATTATCGTCGGGTTCGGGAGTCGGTTACGAGTGAGGAAGGTTATAGCACCCCCAGTACGCCCAAAATTGGTACCTAAGGGTTTTGGTTGTCTAAAAAAAGAATAGTACACACAAAAAGAAAGAACTTAGTAATAATAATATAAATATATTTAAATATAATGCAAATGTAAAATAATAAAATAATAAATAAAAATAAGTGTTAAAAGTGGTCATGAAATCAAAGATAAAAAAGCTAAAGTCCACGTATGAGGACTTGATAAAATGAGCTTGTTGCAACTTCATTCTTGGACCATCTACATTGCCTCAATGTATTGGCAGTAGCTGGGTTGACTCATCAGGCCTGGAGTGGGTTGTAGGTCATGGTCAAGCTCGTTCAAAATGACCCATACGGATAAGATGAAACGGGGAAAAATAAACGGCCTCTTCTCCTTTATTCATTTTGAGTTACTTTCTAACAAACGTTAAATGACATTCTCCCAAGACTCAGCAACCATCATCGTCATTATCACCGCTTTCAGTAGCCACTCCGACCACCGTCGTTGGTGGTTGTTTCGACTTTAAATTACACCAGGAGGCTCGTTTCGACAAGTTGAATCTGATTCTGGCCTTGGCTTCATCAGAAAATGCCCTCAAATCAACGGATTGAGCCAAAAACTTTTTGACTAAGTCGGGTTCGATCTAAAAATCTAGCCGTCTGATGGTTCTAGTTTTCGAGTATGTTATTGCTCACACCAATATCGTACCTCCCACCGTTTGGATTTTCCAAACGATGATCCGATTGTCGATGATCGAGAGATAGCGATTCGGCTCCTCTCATTTTCCAATTTCCTCTTGTGTTTCTCACTCTTGTCTTTCCTCTTTTACAGTGGTTTCGTCTGAATGATGATGGCAATGGGATTATGAGTTTTGAGTGGCAGCAAGCATGAGTCTTTTGGGTGTTGTGTTTAGATGGAGTTGGTGATGGGTAAGAGTGTAGGTGATGGGTTGTTCAATGAGCATGGAGTAGGATTCAATGATAATGAAGGTTGTGGGTGTTTTGCTTAAATGGTGTTAGCCGAGAGACTTTATTTGGAACCATGATGGTGCTCGGTGTGCCAGTAGTGAGGGCGGGGATCTCAATAATGGAAGCAACAATAGTGGGATAGCACTTTGGGAGAAGGTCGTGATGAACGATGCTTAGTAGCATTGTTGCTTTGACTTGAGCTATGGCCAAGAGGCCATTTCTTGCTTTCCTTTTCTCGCTTTTCAGCTAAACCCTTATCTTTCATTTGCCCCTCCCTCTATTACTAACTTGATCACCCCTTTGTTCACTTTTCTCAAGTTTTTTTTTCAGTGACCAGCCCCTATTTTCATCTTTTAATTTTGCAATTTATAAGTGCTTCACCAAAATAAAATCCCAGATCTTGTGGGAATGTTGATTGAGATATTCAAGGGTGGTTGGTCTCGACAGATTTTCGTGAGAATGAAGATGCAACGGAATTGAACTTGACTGAGGGATATTTTGGGAAGATGTATTGTGGGATTTAAGTTGAATGGACGGTAGGTGAGTTACATAGATTTTTAAAGGATGTTTGTATCAAGTTTGACCAAGATTTTAGGGGGAAATGTGAGTGTTTTACCGGTGAGAAATGATTTGGAGTCGGGTTTAAGATTTGGGCTTGGTACGTTTGGGCTCAATTATTTCAATATTCAATGTGATAAAAATTTGGTGTGTACAACTGCCCCTCTTTTCTCATTACTCGAGCAAGAGAAATTGAGCAAAGACTAAAAACAACGAAATTTTCCATTGAATATTGAACTTGCAAACATGACGCTTCCTCACGTCCTTAAGGCGTTGTAATTCGACATGTACCCTTCTCGTCTCAAGGGCACAAGAATTAGATGACTCATCTCTTGATGTAAGATGCACCCCACTCATCTTAAGGGCGCTTGAATTCGACATGTACCATGCTCGTCTCAAGGGCACTAGAATTCGAGAACTCATTTCCTGATGTAAGATGCACCCCGCTCGTCTCAAGGGCGCTGTAAGATGTACCCCACTCGTCTCAAGGGCACTAGGATTCGAGAATTCATTTCTCGATGTAAGATGCACCCCGCTCGTCTCAAAGGCGCTGTAAGATGTACCCCACTTGTCTCAAGGGCATTGGAATCTGAGAATTCATCTCTTGGTGTAAGACGCACCCCGCTCGTCTCAAGGGTGTTGTAAGATGTACCTCGCTCGTCTCAATGGCACTAGAATTCGAGAATTCATTTCTCGATAAAAGATGCACCCCACTCATTTCAAGGGCGTTGGATCGAGAACTCATTTCTCGACGTAAGACTTCACTCCTCAACTTGAGGATGCAGTGTCGAAAACTCTGATCCTTCAAACCTAAGGATACTGAGTTGAAATTTTGATGTGCTCCTTCAAACCTAAGGATGCCAAATCTGACTCCACTCCTTCAAACATGAGGATGTTGGGTCGAATTCTAATTTGGGTGTAAGACTCCACTCCCTCGTCTTTGGGTACGATAGCTTGACAACTTCATTTACTCATCTTCGAAGTAATTAGATATGATAACACTCATCTTTGAGGTAATTCTTGACATTTCATCTCGAAGGTAATTTGATGACACTCTGTCTTGGATGTTGATGAGACTCCATCTCAGAGGTAATTCGTGGCATTCCATCTTGAAGGAAAATGACACTCCCTTTCGGGGGTAGTTGGTGGCACTCTATCTTAGAAGCTTGACGAAGACACTTCGTCTTGGAGGCACATGGTGGCACTCTCACTTGGAGGCAAATGGTGGCACTCCCACTTGGAGGCCAATGGTGCACTTTATCTTGAAGGCAAATGGTGGCTCTCCAACTTGGAATCAAATGGTGGCATTCCATCCTGGAAGCTTGATGCTGGCACTCCTTCTTGAAGGCAAAATGGTGGCACTCCATCTTTGAGGCAAATGGTGGCACTCCCTCTTGGAGGCAAATGGTGGCATTCCATCTTGGAGGCGAAGATTTGATAATTCGTGTTTGAATCTAACATGATGTAGAATCGCTTACTTGTGATTAAGGCAAGGTTTAAAAAATGAAGATGCACTCATTCGTTCTTGAGTCTAGATTAAATGTAGAACCACTCATTCGTGCTTGAGCAAGGTTCTGTTTGTACCTATTTGATAATCAATGTGCAAAGAATGCATACGGAAACATGTATATCAATGATGTAAATGCATGCTCTCATGGTTAATGGTGATTCAAAGATGCTTGGGAAGTCATCCTTCTTGAACCAAGCTTGATCACCTCGACTTCCTTTTTCCACTAATTAGGCGTAAATTCATCACTTCCGGATTGTGACAATTCATTTTTGCCCCAACAAATTTGTCTCCAAACTTTCATCTTTTCTTTTCCTTGCCCCATTCTTGATTCTAGGCTCTTCAAATCTAAGTGAACCTTGTCAAAAGAATCTTTTTCATTCTCAAGAGATTTTATTTTAAAATATTTTTCAAATCATAAAGAGCTTTCAAAAATATTTTTGCAAAAGGAAAATGTGTCATACACTTAAGGCTCACAACTGAAACATTTCATAAAAATTTAAGTTCATTGAAGTTCAAACAAATCAATTACTCTTTCAATCTTTCAAAACTATAGCTCTTTAACATGTGTCAAGACTATTGGTGATTTCATGATTTTGGAACTGTTCACTAACTTCAAACCCTTTGTCATGATTTTAAGGCTCACAACTGAAACATTTCATAAAAATTTAAGTTCATTGAACTTCTAGGGGATCATCTCTCGCATGCTAGTCATGTATATTTGACTACATATTCGAGTTGTCGTTTTAGGTTTCGACTCAAATTCACCATTGGTTCAAAACGCCCTTTGGGAGTTTCATTTGGAACCCTTCTTTTATTTTTTTCCTTTTATTTTTTATTTTTTATTTTGATTATTCAGCATGCATTATAAGATTTAAAAATCTTCCGCAAACAAACGAGTTATCTCCAAGAGGAGGTATCCATTATAAAAATAGACTCTTCAACTCTAATATTTATGTACGATCAAAATGGACTTTATAGGCATGTAACGTGGGCTATGGTTTAGGGTTATGACATAAATGATACATAGGCTTAAACAAGTGTTTAAGGGTCAATAACAAAGGATCGATTGTTTTCGTTGGAATCTCACTTTGCTCGACTTGAATTAACTCATTTATTCATATAATCATCTAAAAACAAATAATGAATGATAAAGTTAATCTTTCTTCTCCTTCTTTCTTTTTTATTTTTTCTTCATACATGCCCCAACTATTTGATCTCATTCACAGAATCAACACAGGATGCCCCACCTTGTCTTCTTGTTGGAAGATTCGTACGCCAGTGAACATTTTAATTTTCATGTCTTTGAGGTATAAGCCAGAAAAAAATAGTTGACAGTAGGTCGAACTTTCAAAAACAAAGGTGTGGCTTGGATGTCGTCTTACTCGGAAAGCTAATCTTGTAAAAAAAGTTAACTTTAGGTCGAACTTTCAAAAAACAATGATGTTACTCGATGATCATCTTCCTTAGAAGGTTTGGCTTTTCCAGTATTGATCATGAGGAATTTGGGATAAAAGATCAAGGAATCTTGTTTTTGGTTTCAAGTGGAGTATGAAAGGTTAATCTTATCATATGTCAATGCTCTATAATCGCAATTCTCAAAAAATCATTTCATTCATTCGATTTTCAAAGAACTTCAAAATTTATAAATCTGTTTCATTGTTCATAACCTATTGTTTGAAAGCTCACTTTCGAAAATATCATCATTTATTCACTGCTCAAAATTTATTTACAAAAATGATTTCTAAAAACAAATTTTAATAAAAAATGACAAGTGTCTCCTTCGTGTTGGCACCGAAAAATCTTCCTTTTGAATTTTTTTATTCTTCATCACGCATCACTGCTCGATCATCTACCCATATGAATTATGAATGCATGGAAATTCAATGCTAATGCTTAAATGCATGAATGCATAGAAGGTGTTGATTTAGAATTGTCCTCTCATACAAAAATTTCAGTAATTTTGATTACAAAAATCTTCTATTTCGATAGGCCAATCGTATATCAACATCTCTTTATTACACATTATAATCATGATGCATGATTGAAACAAATAAACACAAAACATGGTTAGTAGATCATAAACAAATAAATATGTACAAACATAATTTTAATGCATGGTAAAAAGTGTGTGAGTGTACATATGTAAGTGACCACTAACAATTTTGGTTCATTATGGCTCTAATCGGGTGGGCTCCTACGGCTCACTACATGTGGTTCAAGATTCTAAAACGGTACCCAAACTATCATTACTGACCTACGAAGGTCAAAAAAGACCTCGATCCTCACCCATTATAGGCTTTTATGGACCGATTTCAGTTTAGGGGGGGCTCACTCCTTTAAGCTTGTACAGAGGATTGACCTCTCGAAGGGTAGCGATTGCAACCACTTAAGCGGGACGAAGATCGGGTTCAGAGCTTATGATATGCTCGTGAGCAAAGGAACTTTGAACACACGATGACCACGTACTGAACAATCTCTGTAAAATATGAAAACCTTTAATTTTTTTATCACACATAGTTCAAATTCCTTTATCCTTTCTTTGAGACATCTTATACCTTTTTGTGGCTCGACTCTCTAATATCCCTAACGGAGTCGCCAAGCTGTAGACTCCGTTTTTCGTCCGGGCTGAAATGAATTGGACCTTCAAAAGCATGTATATCTGTTGGAGTCGCCATCATTCGTTTTGGGTTAGGTACGACCGAAAACCTCTAAAACTGGTATGCATTAACACCTAGATTATTGTCGGGTTCGGGAGTCAGTTACGAGTGATGAAGGTTATAGCACCCCCACTACGCCCAAAATTGATACTTAAGGGTTTTGGTTGTCTAAAAAAGAAAGGTACACACAAAAAGAAAGAAGTTGGTAATAATAATACAAATATATCTAAATATAATGTAAATGTAAAATAATAAAACAATAAATAAATAAAAATAAGTGTTAAAAGTGGTCATGAAATCAAAGATAAAAAAGCCAAAGTCCACGTATGTGGACTTGATAAAATGAGCTTGTTACAGCTTCATTCTTGGACCATCTACATTGCCTCAAATTTTTGGCAGTTGCTGGGGTTTACTCATCAGGCCTGGAGCGGGTTGTAGATCTGGGTCAAGCTTGTTCAAAATGACCCATACGGATAAGCTAAAATTGGGGAAAATAAAGGGCCTCTTCTCCTTTATTCATTTTGAGTTACTTACTAACAAATGCTAAATGACATTCTCCCAAGACTCAGCAACCATCATCGTCATTATCATCGCTTTCAGTAGCCACTCAGACCACCGTCGTTGGTGGTTGTTTCGACTTTAAATCACACCGAAAGGCTCATTTCGACACATTGAATCTGATTCTGGCTTTGGCTTCACCGAAAAATTCCCTCAAATCAACGGATTGAGCCAAAAACTTTGTGACTAACTCAGGTTCGATCTAAAAATCTAGTCGTATGATGGTTTTGGTTTTCTAGTATGTTATTCCTCACACCAATCTCGTACCTTCCACCGTTCGGATATTCCAAGCGATGCTCCGATTGCCGACGACCGAGAGATAGCGATTCAGCTCCCCTAATTTTCAAATTTCCTCTTGCGTTTCTCACTCTCGTCTTTCCTCTTTTACAGTGGTTTCCTCTTTTACACCTTTGTTCACCTTTCTCAAGTTTTTTTTGAGTGACCAGTCCCCTCTTTTCATCTTTTAATTCGGCAATTTATAAGTGCTTCACCAAAATAAAATCCCGGATATTGTGGGAATGTGGATTGAGATATTCAGGGGTGGATGGTCTTGAGAGATTTTCGTGAGAATGGAGATGCAATGGAATTGAATTTGACTGAGGGATATTTTGGGAAGATGTATTGTGGGATTTAAGTTTAATGGACGGTAGGTGAGTTATAGAGATTTTAAGGGATGTTTATATCAGGTTTAACCAAGATTTGAGGGAGAAATGTGAATGTTTTACCAGTGAGAAATGATTTGGACTCGAGTTTAGGATTTGGGCTTGGTATGTTTGGGCTATTTCAATATTCAATGTGGTAAAATTTTGGTGTGTACAACAGTGATGGTGATATGCTTTCTATTTCGACAACTCAGTTCACGGATGCATGGATTCTTAATTCAGGAAGCTCTTATCATATAATGCCTAACATGGAGTGGTTTTCGACTTATATGTCTGTTAATCATGGTTCTATCTATTTAGGCGATGATAAATGTTACAATATTGTTGGTTTTAGTGAAGTCAGAATTAAGATGTATGATGGTACTGTTAGAACATTATGTTATATTAGGCGTATACCAAATTTGAAAAAGAATCTAATTTCCTTGGGCACTTTACATAAGAATAGTTTTATTTCTAAAGCAGATGAGGATAGGGAAACCATTAGAATTGTTAAAGGTGCATTGACTGTGATGAAAGGAAAGATAACTGCACAAAAATCTATAATCTGTTAGGGAGTACATTTGTAGGCGGATCTCATTTTGTTGAGTCATATGATGATAATACAAAACTGTGGCACATGTGTCTTGGTCATCTTAGTGAACGTGGAATTGTTGAATTGCATAAAAGAAATTTGTTGCATGGTGTTAAAAGTTGCAAGCTTGATCTTTGTGAGTTTTGTGTTCTTGGTAAACAGACTAAAGTTAGTTTCACGACTGGAAAGCACAAAACTGAAGGGATTCTTGATTATATGCATTCTCATGTATGGGGGCCTACCATTGAATCATCATTGGGTGGATCTATGTACTATGTTACTTTTATTGATGATTTTTCTAATAAAGTTTGGGTGTATTTTTTGGAACAGAAATCTGAAATTTTTGCCAAGTTCAAGGTGTGGAAAGCTGAGGTGGAGAACCAAACTGGTAGAAAGATCAAATACTTAAGGTCTGACAATAGCACAGAGTACAAAGATTCATAGTTTCAAAAATTATGTGAGGAATATGGGATTCAGAGACATTTTTTTGTGCGCAAGACACTACAACATAATGGTGTTTCTGAAAGGATGAAGGAGTTATTAACTGAAAGGGCTCGATGCTTGAGACTGAATACAAGGCTTCCTAAAAGCTTCTGGACAGAGGCTGTGTGTATGGCATGCTATCTCATTAACAGATCACCACGAGCATCTTTGGGTGGTAAAGTTGCAAAAGAGGTATGGACAGAAAATGTAGTTGATTTTTCACACTTACGGATTTTTGGTTGTCCTACTTATGTGCATGTAGCTGGCGATGAAAGATCAAAACTTGATGCAAAATCGAAGAAGTACATCTTTCTGGGCTACAAGAAAGGTGTCAAAGGATACAAGTTTTGGGATCCGGTTACAAGGAAAATAGTGATCAGTAGAGATGCAATTTTTGACGAGCAGTCCATGTTGCAGTAGAACCGAGACAAGGTGTTGGTGGATTTTGAATAGTATCCAGGAGCAGTTGAGAAAGGTGTAACAGCTGAGAAAGGTGAAAGTTTCAATTCAACATCTGGTGGCTCTTGTTGTCACTAAATTTTCACCCTAACTTTTAATAAAAGAAAAGAAAGAAGAAAGAAAAAGTAAAAAAGAAAATATCAAATATAAAATATCAAATATAAAAAAAATAGAAATCCTTTTATTTAAAAAATAAAAATCTTTTTTTAAATAAAAAACCATTTTTCAAGAAAAGCCCAATTTTTAAAAATAAAAACCCATTTTCTAGAAAAGCCCAATTTTTAAAAATAAAAACCCATTTCTTTTAATAAAAACATATTTTCAAGAAAAGGCCACTTTTTAATAAAGCCCATTTTATGTTGAAGTCCATTTTTAAGGTAAAAAGTAAAAACAAAAAGAGAAAAGAAGAAAAGAGAAAAGGAAAAATTAATATTAATTATGGAGTTTAATAATTATAAAAAGGGAATAAAATAGGGTAATAATTAATTGTGAAAAAAGGAAAAAAACAGCAACAAAAGGGGTCAAAAATAGTAAAAAAAGAATAAATAAATATAAAACAAGGGAGAGCCAGCTGGCGCGTGACGACCACGTGCGCGGGGCTGGGCTCTCCAAACCCTTGCCGCGAATGGAGACGACTGTCGTTCTCTGTCTACCGGTCACGGCAGTCGGCTTGATTGGTGCCGTTCGGACCGCCTGGTTGCCACCGTCCGTTTGACACCGACCCCGCTTGCCGCCATTGCCTATAGCCGTCGGAATCTGCAAAAAAACCGAAATAAAATAATAAGCCCTAAATTCGAATTAAATGGGAAATTATATCCCGAATTTGGATCAAAATGGATGATTTCTTGGGGCTTTTACCGGGTATCAAGTTTCTTGTCTGATTTTAGCTCCAATTTGGGGAATGAATTCGAATTTTAGCTTGATTTTGAAGCTCAAAATTTAGTATAAAAACCCCCTTCACCCACTTGTTCAACACACCAAATTTGAGAGAAAAAACACGAAAAAAGGTTCAAGAAAAATCCGAAAATTTCTCTGAATATTTCTTGAGTTGGCAGGAATTTTTTGGAGGAGAAATTCGAGTTTGGAGCAATTTTTCGGAGGCGGTTTGGAGCATTTCGAGAAGCTTTAGATCGAGTTCATCGTTCGTTGATTTCTCGGTAAATTTTATCCTTTCTTTGTTGTTTTTTATGTTGATTTTATTGTTGTTCTTGGTTGAATTTTAGTGTTTTTGTTTGTGTTGTTTGTGATTTTTAGGTTGCTTTCACGTGGTTGGAAAATTGTTCGCGATTTCGGTAACTTTTTTTGTTTTGAATTTTGTTAAAATTTCTAGTTTAATCTTAAACTTTTTGCATGATTTTAAAAATGTTGTTAAAGTGATTTTTGATCTTTAGAAATGTAAGATTTAATTTTAAAGGTGTTTTGGATTTTAAAATGCATGAATAAAAATGAATAAACGAGGTTAATTAGAAAAACTTGAATTTTAGGATTTAATAAGAAGAAGTAATAATGCGAGGTTAAATAATAAAAGGCTTAATTTTAGAAAATAATTTTTTTGTGAAATTTAGTTTCAAATAGTAGATGAGCAAAAAATGTTTTTAAGGGAAAAAACATAAAAACATTTTATAGGGAAAAAAATAAGTTTTCAAGAAAAATAAAGGGTTTTAAAGTAAATTAGGGTCTAGGATGAAAAATGAATTTTTTAAAGAAAAACTTTAAAAAGAGGTCTTAGGGAAAATTAATTTTTTTTTCTAAAATGGATTGTTTTAAAAGAAAATGCTTAAAATGAAACAAAATAAAAAATGAATTTAAAAAGGGTTAAAATGCTTTCTAAAAAAGAGAAAAAAATACAAGATGGAAAAAACATAAAAAATGAAAAAGTAGAAAAATATAAAAAGGGTTTTAGTTTAGAAAATAATAAAAAGAAATAAAAAGAAAATAAAGGCTTTTAAAAGGAATTATCTGATGTTGTTAGGCTTATGGGGAGGAATTGGTTGTGCACCTCTGTTAGTATCACGCCAATATGGATCACGACAATTTATTTCCTTCACTTCCAAGCTTGGTACGTCAGAATTCGAGTTCCAAGGGGAGTTTAGGCGAAAGGTGCAATAAATCAGCGATTCATGGAAGATATGTTATTTTATGACGAGAGAGTCTGACCGGCATTGTATGTATACTCCCAATTATGATGTGTGGAGACATACGAGGATGAACGACAAAGTTATGTTACCTACCCTTGGGCCCGCCAAGTCAATAGAGGAACATTTGAAGGTGGTTCCTTCAGAGGCTGACATTCTAAGGGAAGAGCTAAGACGGGCTCAGTTAGAAATCGAAGCGCTTAAAGAACATAATTTACGAGACAAGTTTGAAGTGAGCCTTGATATAGAAAAGCACAAGGGAGAAGCCAACCGTGTGCGGAAAATGTATGAGAATCTAAAAGAGAGGTATGAG
Organism: Hibiscus trionum; assembly: GCA_030270665.1. Lineage (NCBI taxonomy): Eukaryota > Viridiplantae > Streptophyta > Magnoliopsida > Malvales > Malvaceae > Hibiscus > Hibiscus trionum. The sequence continues at coordinate 471,842 of BSYR01000008.1, forward strand.
ATCCAGAGGGTTGATTTCCTTAAACTTCAAGCTACAGTTCGATATTCGGATCTTCGAAAAAGCCCAGAACAATGGAGACAAGAGATAGAACAAGTTGTCGTGAAAGAGAAGGAACGCGGTAAGAAGGAGATAGAAAAATTTCGACGGGCCTTGGCTGAAGAAAGAAAGAAGATGAAACAAGCAGCATAGAGTGAGAAAGGGAAAAGACGTCGAGAAGAGTCAAAAAAAATTCAACCACATGGAAAAGGCAAGCCCGCGACAACAAAGTTTGTTTGCTAAAGCTACAATCGGTCTATGACGAAACTACTAAGAAGTTGAAGCAAAGTCAGGCCTTCATTATTGAGCTAGAAGCCAAAGTAGAGAATTTGAATCAAACGGTTCACAAGATGCAAAAGGATCGTGCCTATGAAGAGCTCCAGGCTCGTTTGAATGAGATTGGCTTCTTAAAAGAGAGAGTTAAAGAGATGGATCATCTCCTTCAAGAGTACAGAACGAAGATTTTAGTTTTAGAAGATATCACTAAAGGAGGAAACGACTATTGGTTCACACGCCTCAGAGATAATGCTCGAAGGTTCCAAGAAAGGGATGAATTTGACAGGATGGTGATGACACAAGTTCAAGATGTGGCCAAGCATGTGACAATATTAGCAACTGGAGCTACAGCCCTTCGGCAATACATCAAGCCCGTTGGAGAAGTGGGACCAAGACTCATGTGGCTAGTTGAATAAATCAAGGAGTTAGGCGTTCGAGCAAAAAAATATTTGTAATTCCAAAAGTTGTAATAAAACTTTCGTATTTAATAAAGAGTTTCCTTTCATGAACAAGATTTTCAACGGAATTGATGACCCTTAGACTGCATTCATTCATTTGCATTACCTTGTTTGCTTTGTTGTTTGGTTTTTTTGTGAATTCATCTGTGCATACATTCATTCATGTCAAAAACTAACTTAATAATAAAAACGACAGAATATCCCAAATTGCTAAGACAACCCATAAATACGGTACACGAGCCCAAACCCGAGCCATGAACTCTGAGGAAAGTTTGACAACTTTGGAGGCGAATCAAAAGAATATTCAGGATAAGCTAGAGAAAATGGAGGTTGTAATGAAACAACAAGTTGAAGCGGTCCACCAAAAGATAGTCAGTTCGATAGCTGCATTGCTTGGATTCAAGGAGTCAGATGCGGTTGAAGAAGGAGGAAATACTTCTGCCATTCCACGATTCCCAGGGATGACCTTTAGGAAGGAGGCTGCTGCCAAGACCAAAAACGCCCATTCATATAGCAGAATCTTCCACTCATGTGGAGGCCGACAATTATGAAGTGCTGACCTTGATGAAGTCGCTGATAAGGCTCGAACTGAAAAGAAGTTGGAAGAGAAATACGAAAAGTTAGAAGAAATGTTCAAGTCCTTCCAAGATAGAGATGCTTATGGTGGAATGGATGCCAAGGATCTGAGCTTGGTAACCAATTTGGTTGCGCCACCAAAATTTAAGATCCAGACTTCGAGAAATATAATGGGACACATGTCCGTCAGCACATCTTACCATGTACTGTAGAAAAGTGTCAATGTACCTTGATAATGAGAAGCTGCTCATTCACTGCTTTCAAGACAGCCTAGTAGGGTCCGATGCATGTTGGTACTCGCAGTTAAGTCGAGTGAACATCAAATCATGGAGAGACATGTCCAGGGCCTTCAATGAGCAATACAAACATGTATCAGACATGGTTCCAACTCGTCTGGTCTTGCAAGGGATGGAGCAAAAGCACCACGAGAGCTTCCGCCAATACGCTCAAAGGTGGAGGGGTGTAGCGGCACAGGTGCAGCTGTCGTTGCTAAAAAACGAGATCACCCCAATGTTTGTAAAAACACTAAAGGGTCCTTTTTATGATCGTATGCTTAACCACGCCATGAAGAACTTTGCAGATATGTTAATGAATGGCAAACTAATCCTTGCAGCCATGAAGAGCGGAAGATTGGACAGTGAGGAAACCAAGAAGACACATAGGAAGAAGGATGACAATGAGGTTAATGCAACGAATGTCTACAACCCTAATTATTCAACAAGTGTCATGTTTAACAAGCCTAACACCTACAACAAACCCAACACCTCAGCTTCGACAGTCGCAAATTCCCCAAAAGGAGAGCGAAGGTACCAAGGAAATTCGAGGCCTTACTTTCCTCCTATCCCAATGACTTATGCAGAGTTGTTTGCCGAGTTAGTCAAGTCACAGATGGTGCTACCCAAACATGTTCCTCCGTTCTCACCTCCCTATCCACCATGGTATGACGAGAAGGCCCAATGCGAATATCATACAGAAGTAAGGGGGCATACCATCGAAAATTGCACCGCATTCAAAAGGGTGGTGGATGATCTAAGAAAATTAGGCATGTTGTCATTCGAAACTACATAAGAAAAAGTGAACCCTTTGCCAAACCACCAAAAGACGGAGGTGGATGTAGTGCTCGAGGAAGAGAAGAGGATGATCAAGGAGAATGTTGAAGAAATTAAAGCGCCCTTGACTTGGGTATGGGATCAATTAGTAGCAGCCGAGATATTGAACGAGGAGAACCCGAAGATGAAGGATGATGAAAAATCATATTGTAAGTATCATGGAGCTGAAGGACATGAGTTCCAGTGTTTCCCAGAGTTTAAATTGATGGTTCAAGCAAAGATGAATAGCAAGGAACTTGTGTTTTTTTGAAAAGGGAGATGTTGAGCACGAAACAAATGTATGTGCTACGGAGGAAATCTCCTTTGGGAAGCAAGGGGAGTAAGTTAAGGAAGAAAGGCGAGGAAGACCTTATCTTGTGGTGATCCCAGTGAAGAGTGATTGATTCGGTTTGGGCTTTAGGTCCGATAAGTGGCAAAAGAAAGTGGAGAAGCAGCAGGCGAGCATGAAAATGAAGCAGAAAGAAGAAGAAGTTGAAGGGGAGCTCATGACGTACCCACCCTTAAGCGCTATCTTCAAGACTGGAGGGCTTTTAGACCCTAATGCCCGCTTCGATGAGGAGGAGAGAAGAAAAGATGGATTACGCAATATTTTTGAGAATTTGAGCATCAACACCATTACAAACGGGGAGGAAGAAGAAAAAAAATCTATCCAAGATTTGCCCCTGCGCTGAACTGATGAACTAGACCGCAGAAGTAGTCCCAGAAGTTTTTAAGACTACCTTAGAGTAATTCTCAAAACCAACTCTTTTACCCTTAGACCCTGGGGTAATTAGAGATCTTATGTAAAAGGGTCTATTGTCAAAACCATGATTTGAATTTCAATAAAAGGCGCATTTTCCCAAATTATATCTTGTGGCAAACTGTCTTTCGCATAACCAACAAAACCAAAATATCATAAAAACCCAAAAAGCAAAAACAAACCCTAAAACATAACAAATCATTTCATTTATTCTCTCTTTCTTGGTATATATATATATATATATACTGTCTCCTTTTATTTGCAGGTTTTTAGATATCAATGGTCCAAATGACTATAAATCAGATTCCGAGGTTAATTTTGAGTTACCGCTATGTTTAGAAGAAGTTGAGAGTACTAGTGATGAAGAAGGGTATGACTTGTTAGATGATCTACTTAGAATGGTAGAAGGGGAGGAAAAGCAAATTCTGCCCCACAAAAAAAAGTTAGAGGTTTTGAATCTTGGGACTGAAGAAGAGAAGCGTGAAGTAAAGATTGGAACCACCATCTCAGTTAAGACACGACAGCATTTGATTGAGCTTTTACAAGAATACAAAGACATCTTCGTCTGGTCATACCAAGATATGCCTCGTCTCGACACGGATATGGCCAGGCATAGGCTTCCAGTAAGAGAATGATGGGAGCCCGTGAAACAAAAGGTTAGAAGAATGAAGGCTAATACACTTTTGAAAATTAGAGACGAGGTCAAGAACCAGTACAATGCAGGATTCCTCGAAGTAGCTAAGTATCAAGAATGGGTGGCAAACATCGTCCCAATGCCTAAGAAAGATGGAAAAGTAAGAATGTGCGTCGACTATAGGGATCTTAAAAAATCAAGCCCCAAAGACAATTTTTCGCTTCCACATATCGACACCTTGGTTGACAATACAGCTGGCCATTCCCTTTTCTCATTCATGGATGGATTTTCGGGTTACAATTAAATAAAGATGTGCCCAGAAGATATGAAAAAGACTACTTTCATAATGCTTTGGGGAATCTTCTGCTATAAGGTAATGCCCTTTGGATTGAAGAACGCAGGGGCAACATATCAGAGAGCTATGGTCACTCTTTTCCATGATATGATGCACAAGGAAATAGAAGTTTATGTGGATGATATGATCGCCAAATCCAGAACTGGAGAAGAACATTTAGCAAACTTGATTAAGCTTTATCAAAGATTAAGAAAGTTTCAATTAAAGCTTAATCCTGCCAAGTGCACATTTGGGGTTACTTATGGGAAATTGTTAGGCTTCGTAGTGAGCAGAAGGGGAATTGAAATCGACCCAGACAAGATAAAGGCCATACAAGAGCTCCCACCTCCTCAGACACAAAAGCAAGTTCGTGGATTCTTGGGAAGGTTGAATTACATAGCTCGTTTCATCTCTCAACTTACAAATAAGTGTGACCCAATATTCATATTGCTTAGAAAGAACAAACCCAGAGACTTGAAATGAAGAATGCTAAGCAGCTTTAGAAAATATCAAGGAGCAGCTAACTAATCCCCCAATGTTAATGCCACCTGTTTCAGGGAAACCGTTAATACTCTATTTGACGATATTTGAAAATTCAATGGGCTGTGTACTAGGGCAGCACGACGAAACTGGAAGAAAGGAAAGGGCGATATATTATGTGAGCAAGAAGTTTACTGACTGTGAAACAAGATATACGCCAATTGAAAAGGTATGTTGTGCTTTGGTGTGGGCCACTAAAAGGCTTAGGCGGTATTTGTTGTATCATACCACATGGTTGATCTCACGGTTAGACCCATTGAAGTTTATGATGGAAGCTCCAGCCTTATCAGGAAGAATAGCGCGATGGAAAATGTTGCTTTCAGAATACGACATCCAGTATGTGAATCAGAAAGCGGTAAAAGGAAGTGTCATAGCAGATTTTCTTGCCAGTCGTGCACAAGACGATTATTAGGCATTAGATTTCAGTTTACCCGACGAGGATTTAAGGTGTATTATGGAAGATGAAGAGTCACCAATAGAATCCTGGGTCATGCATTTCGATGGTGCTATAAATGCTTTAGGGTGAGGTATTGGGGCAGTTTTAGTCTCGCCAGAAGGAGATCATTATCCTTTTACTTTTCGTTTAAAATTCTTCGGCACCAATAACATGGCATAATACGAAGCATGCATAATGGGCCTAAGGGAAGCCACGGACAGAAAAATCCAAAAGTTGGGAGTCTATGGGGATTCAGCTTTGATCATGTACCAAACATGTGGTGAATGGGAAACAAAAGATGCAAAACTAATAGAATATCACAATTTGGTCCTCGAGTTAGCGAAAGAGTTCGAGGCGATTACTTTTAAGCATCTCCCAAGAGAAGATAACTAGATGGCTGACGCGTTAGCTACTTTGGCTGCCACGTTTAAAGCATGTGAAGGTTCGGAGATAATACCCATTAAGTTACAAATGATGGAGTCCCCAGCATATTGTTATAATGTAGAAGAAGAAGATGGCTTATCGTGGTTCCACGACATCTTACGGTACTTAAAGCTGCAACAATACCCAACACAGGCTTCAGAAAATGAAAAGAAAACAATCAGGAAAATGGCATCAGGATACATCCTTGATGAGGAGATCCTCTACAAACGAAGTCGAGACCAAGTACTACTAAGGTGTGTAGATGCAAAAGAAGCACAGTTGATTTTGGAAGAAGTTCATGAAGGAATTTATGGAACCCATCCTAGTGGTTTCACTATGGCAAGAAGAATTATGCGTTTTGGATATTACTGGTCAACAATGGAAGGGGATTGCATAAATTATTACCGTAAATGTTACAAGTGCCAAATATACGCTGACAAGGTTCATGCGCCTCCTCAGTCTCTTCATGTCATGTCGACTCCATGGCCGTTCTCTATGTGGGGCATAGATGTTATTGGACAGATTCATCTGAAAGCGTCAAATGGTCATCGATTTATCTTGGTAGCTATTGATTACTTCACAATGTGGGTGGAAGCGGCCTCATATGCAAATGTAACTAGATCCACTCTATGCAAGTTTATAAAGAGGGAAATCATTTGTCAATATGGTCTACCAGAAAGTATAATCACTGACAATGCCTCTAATCTGAACAATCGAATGATTGCTGGGGTCTGTGAGCAGTTCAACATCAAGCATCGTAACTTAGTAGTATACCGCTCAAAGATGAATAGAGCAGTAGAAGCAGCCAATAAGAATATTAAGAAGATAGTCGCAAAGATGACTGATACGTATAAAGATTGGCATGAAAAGTTACCATTTGCTCTGTATGCATATCGAACAGCAATACGAACATCTACTGGGGTAACTCTGTTCTCATTAGTATATGGAGTTGATGTTATGCTACCAATCGAGGTCGAGATACCATCGTCGCGCGTCTCGATGGAAGCCAAGTTAGATGAGACATAATGGGTTTAAGCAAGGTATGACCAGTTGAACTTAATCGAGGAAAAGAGGCTAAAAGTTGTATGTCATGGTCAAATGTACCAAAGAAGGATTATTAGGGCTAATGAAAAGAGTGTTCACCCTAGAAAATTCCAAGAAGGTGATCTGGTCTTAAAGAAGAAGTTACCAATTCAATGTGATCCCCGAGGAAAATGGGCGGCTAATTGGGAAGGGTCATACATTGTGTCAAAGGTTCTTTCAGGTGGAGCATTGATCTTAGCCGAGATGGATGGAAACGAGTTTCAAAACCCGGTAAACTCTGATACTGTCAAGAAGTACTATGTCTGAAGAAGAAGAAAAAAGAAAAAAAGGAAAAGAAAAGAAAAAAAGAAAAAAGAAAAAAAGAGGGTTCAAAATGAAAACCCACAAAAGGCGTTTTGAAACCAAATGAGGGTCTGAGTTGAAAACCCGTAAAGGGCGGCTCAGATAATTTTTCAGATTTTAAGGCTCCACAGATCATACACTACATTCAAGGCTTCTTCGACCCTAGAGGCATTGAAGTTTACTTCTGGCATTTGGAAAAGAGAAGTTTGGACTATTGATATTTGAATACTTGTTTCCCTTCCTTTTTATAAACCTTCTTGTGTTTGCCACAACATTAATAAATTTGATTCATAAATTTTTCTTGCATTCTCGTTTCCTTCCTCGTCTTTGTTAGCATCATGCTTTGAAATAAGGATTAATGGATTTGACAGTCATTTATACATACAAAAGATTTTTGAGCATTACTTTGAGAATGTTTGAAAAGTTCAGGGACTATGAAGTGTTCCATAATTATTTGGGGCATACGGTGTTAAGATGTTTAAGGAAGAAAAAGTAAAGCCTTGTTGCGATTCTTTTAAAAGGGAGGAAAATCCATATGAGTGTTTGGGCGCTTGAACAACATTTCTTAACAACCGACTTTCTTTACATGACGATAGGAGCAGTCTTGCAAGGTCGAAACTTGACTTAGGGTATGCATCCATGAATATGAAAATGTCGATTGAGAAGATAGATATGGATTAAATGAAGTAAGAACGGGATTGAACTAATCAGCAGAAGATCAGAAATTAAGAAAATGGTATAAGAAAAAGGAGTTTTTTTTTAAAAGGAAAACATGTCATGCATTCATATTTTAAACATCCCTAGGGGCATGCACATCATATTGCATGTTGTATTTTGTTTTTCAGGTACATGGAAGACCTGTTCAAATGAGAGTTTGCTTATTCATCCAAGCATAAGGAGGATGAAATGTTTAAGAAAATTTGCCTATCCGTTCAGGCAAAAGGAGAATGGAGTTTGCTTATTCATCCAAGCATAAGGAGGATGAAGTGCTTAAGAAGATTTGCTTATTCATCTAAGCATAAGGAGGATGAAGTGCTTAAGAAGATTCGCTGATCCGTTCGGGCATAAGGAGAATGGAGCATGCTTATTCATCCAAACATAAGGAGGATGGAAGTTTTTAGAAGACTTGGCCTAATTGAGCATTTGGGATGACAAAACCCAGCTCATTTGTTTAGGCATTTTGCGAGAATAGAACCCAGCTCAACTATTCGAGCATAAGGAGAATAAAACCAGCCTATATGTTCGGGCATTTGGAGAATGGAACCCAGCTCAGCTATTCGAACATAAGGAGAATAGAGCACGCCTATCTGTTCGGGCATTCGGAGAATGGAGCCAATCAGTAAATCAGGTGATAATTTGTGCCATTTTGTCTTTTTTTATCTTTGTGAAACAAAGATAAGCAAAGAGGGGCAGCTGTTGTCACTAAATTTTCACCATAACTTTAAATATATATAAAAAAGAAAAAGTCAAAAAGAAAATATAAAATATAAAATATCAAAAAAAATATAATAGAAACCCTTTTAAAAGCCTTTTTATAATAAATAAAAACCATTTTTTAAGAAAAACTCATTCTCTAAAAATAAAAAACCCATTTCTTTTAATAAAAACTCATTTTCAAGAAAAGCCCACTTTTTAATAAAGCCCATTTTATGTTGAAGCCCATTATTAAGGTAAAAAGTAAAAGAAAAGAAAAAAGAAGAAAAGGGAAAAAGAAAAAAATAATATTAATTATGGTGTTTCATAATTATAAAAAGGGAATAAAATCGGGTAATAATTAAGTGTAAAAAAGGAAAAATGGCAACAAAAGGGGTAAAAAACAGTCAAAAACAGTAAAAAAGAATAAATAAATATAAAAAGGGAGAGACAGCCCGCGCGTCACGTGCTGGCACGTGATGACCACACGCACGAGGCTGGCTCTCCAAACCCTTGCCGCGAATGAAGACGACAGTCGTTCTCCATTCATCGGTCGCGGCAACCGGCATGGTTGGTGTCGTTCGGACCGCCTGGTTGCCGTCGTCCTTTTGCCACCGACCCCCCTTGCCATCGTTACCTATATCCACCGGAATCTGCAAAAAAACTGAAATAAAATAATAAGCCCTAGATTCGAATTAAATGGGAAATTCTATCCCGAATTTGGATCAAAATGGATGGTTTATTGAGGTTTTTACCGGGTATCAAGTTTCTTGTCTGATTTTAGCTCCAATTTAGGGAATGAATTCGAAATTTAGCTTGATTTTAAAGCTCAAAATTTAGTATAAAACCCCCTTCACCCACTTGCTCAACACACCAAATTTGAGAGAAAAAACACCAAAAAGGTTCAAGAAAAATCTGAAATATTCTCTGAATTTTTCTTAAGTTGGCTGGAAATTTTTGGAGGAGAAATTTGAGTTTGGAGCAATTTTCCGGAGGCGGTTTGGAGCATTTCGAGAAGCTTTAGTTCGAGTTCATAGTTCGTCGATTTCTCGGTAAATTTTTATCCTTTCTTTGTTTTTTATGTTTATTTTATTGTTGTTCTTGGTTGAATTTTGGTGTTTTTGTTTGTGTTGTTTGTGATTTTTAGGTTTCATTCACGTGGTTGGAAAATTGTTCGCGATTTCGGTAACTTTTTTGTTTTGAATTTCGTTAAAATTTCTAGTTTGATCTTAAACTTTTTGCATGATTTTAAAAATGTTGTTAAAGTGATTTTTGATCTTTAAAAATGTAGGATTTAATTTAAAAGGTGTTTTGGATTTTAAAATGCATGAATAAAAATAAATAAATGTGGTTAATTAGAAAAACTTGAATTTAGAGATTTAATAAGAAGAAGTAATAATGTGTGGTTAAATAATAAAGGGCTTAATTTTAGAAAATAAAAAAAATGTGAAATCTAGTTTTAAATAGTAGATGGGCAAAAAATGATTTTAAGGGGAAAAAACATAAAAACATTTTTTAGGGAAAAATAAGTTTTCAAGAAAAATAAAGGGTTTTAAAGTAAATTAGGGTATAGGATGAAAAATGATTTTTTTGAAAAGAAAAATTTTAAAAAGAGGTCTTAGGGAAAATTAAAATTTATTTTCTAAAATGGATTGTTTTAAAAGAAAATGTTTAAAAATGAAAAAAATATATAAAAATGAATTTAAAAAGGGTTAAAATGCTTTCTAAAAAAAGAAAAAAAATACAAGATGGAAAAAACATAAAAAATGAAAATGTAGAAAAATATAAAAAGGGTTTTAGTTTAGAAAATAATAAAAAGAAAATAAAAAGAAAATAAATGCTTTTAAAAGGAATAATAAAAGGGTAACAATCAAAAGAATAAAAAGTTTGCTTGCTTGTTTTAGAAATAAGTGAAAACTTAGGATTATGGACTAAAGCTTAGATAGAGATTTTTTTTGTTGAAAAATGTTCTTCATAAAAATAAAATACACTTAAGCATATTTAAACCTTAACTTAGGAACAAAAGACTTAGACATTTTTAGGATTTTTAAATGATTGAACTTAGAATTAAATAAAATGTTCAACACACTAAATTACTTTGTTGCTTGAAAAGTGAAAACTTAATTCAATGTGGTTTCTTATCAAACGAGAATGACGGGTTAGCGCCAAAAATGTTGGCGGTGATTAAAGTTCATTTCCCAGGCGATAAGGCCGTTAAAATAGACTAATATTCATTAAACGAACAAGTAAAGGCAAACCTTTTTTAACTTGCAAATTCCATTTTTGAAAATGATTTTAAAACCAATTAGGTACCAATTTTTGGCGTCGTGGGGGTGTTAACCCTTCCCCACACGTAACCGACCCTCGAACCTGTTTTCTGATTTTCGCAGACCAAAACTGTTGTTTTATTAAAACCAAAAAAAATGTTTTATTAAAATAACCCTATTTTTAAAAGTGATCCAATCACACTTTTTTTTAAAAAAAAAAAGATTGGTGACGACTCCGTTGATTTTAAAAAGTATTTTCGAAAATAGTCGAAGCCTCCCATAAAAAAGGCGGTTGCGATAGTTCTAATACAGTTCTTTTGTAGAATTATAATTTAACTAGAGATAGAGAGAGACGCATCAATATAAAGGCTCTATGCAGATTGAGTTTTGAAGACATGGCGTCTTTTGCACTTCACATTAGCAGTGATGATCCAGCTACTTTTCAAGGGGCTATCACTAGTCCGAAGAAAGGCAAATGGATGTTTGTAATGGTTCAGGAGATGGAGTCTTTGCCGAAAAATAATACATGAGACCTAGTTAGGCTTCTTGAGGGAAAGAAGGCTATTGTTTGCAAATTGGTGTATAAAAGAAAACCATCAGTATTAGAAAAAGAGGGGGGAAAGGTTTAAGGCTCGATTGGTTGAAAAGGGTTTTTCACAGCAAAAATGAGTTGATTATGATGAAATCTTTTCTCCTGTGGTTAGGCATACTTCAATCAGGGCAGTACTTACACTCGTAGCTAGTTCGGATTTGTATTTAGAGCGGATGGATATTAAAACTTCCTTTTGCATGGTGATCTAAAGGAGCAAATTTATATGTAGGAACCAGAATGGTTCACTCAATCTGGAGATGAGCATCTAGTTTGCAGGTTAAAAAAATCTTTGTACGGGTTGAAGTAGTCTCCAAGACAATGGTACAAGAGATTCGACTCCTACATGATTCAGATTGGCTACAAGCGATGTGAGTATAATTGTTGTCTTTATGTTAAGAGCCTTGATGATGGTTCTTTTATTTTTCTGCTATTGTATGTTGATGATATGTTGCTGGCTGCAAAGAATATGCGTGATCTTGTCAGTTTGAAAGCTTTATTGAAACCAAGAATTTGAAATGAAAGACTTAGAAGCTGCAAAGAAATTTTTTGGAATGGAGATTCATAGAGATAGAGGCTCAATGAAACTATGGTTATCTCAGCAAGGGTATGTTGAGAAAGTGTTAGGCATATTTGGGATGAACAATGCAAAGCCCGTTAGCACTCCATTGGCGAATCATTTTAAGCTTTTTTCAGAACGATGCCCGAATACAGATAAGGAAATTGAAGAGATGGAAAAGGTTCCATATGTCAATGTTGTTGGCTGCCTAATGTATGCAATGATATATACTCGCCCTGATTTAGCTCATGTTGTTGGTCAAGTCTGTAAATACATGTCTAAACTAGGTAGATCACATTGGAAATCAGTCAAGTGAATTTTTAGGTATTTGAAGGGTACTATGGGACATAGAATTATTTTTGGTAGTCAACAACATGATCTTTTGGTTGTAGGATATGTGGATTCATACTATATATGTGATTTTGATGATCGAAGGTCTACAACTGGGTATGTTTTTATTCTTGGTGGAGAAGCTATATGTTGGAAGTCAATTGTTCAGTTTATTGTAGAATTATCAACAACTAAAGCTGAGTACATGGTAGTAGCTGAACCTGCAAAAGAAGCCTTATGGCTTATTGGGCTAGTGAAGGAATTGGGTATTCAACAAGGTGCAGTTCAGTTACATTGTGATAGACAAAGTGTTATTCATTTGGCAAAGAATCAGGTGTATCATGCTAGAACTAAGCATATTGATGTGAGGTTTCACAAGATTAGAGATTTGATTGTATCTGGTGAGATTTTGTTATATAATGTGCATACCACAGACAATGCAGCTGATATGTTGACCAAGCATGTTACTACTGATAAGTTCATGCATTGTTTGGACTTGCGGTACGGTACCTGGTATTTTGGTAAATGTACCGTGAAGGGTTACTTATATATATGCCTATTATTTGTAACCTAATTTGATTGATTGAATCAATAAGAAAAATAGCCGCTCTTGCTCCCGAGGATGTAAGCACATTGCTGAACCTCGTTAATCTCTTGTGTTCTTGCTTGTTTATTTTTCCCGTTTATTTGCTTTATTCCACAACACCCTTTATTTTATCTTTCCTTATTTGATTAGAACTCAATTAAAGGAGATTTACTTTTAGGTTTAGGGTTTTTGGCTTTCTATATAAAGAGCTCAATAGGTCTCTGAGAGGGCATCTTAGAATCAATCTTTCGACGGCTCTTCTCTCTTGTGTTCTTATTCCACCATGCGTGGTTAAGATTTTATTTCCAATTCAAGGGTGAAGCGATTCTGCTGTAATTTTGTGAGGCTTGTACTAAACTAGTATTTCTCCTTTAATCCAAGTAATCTTTATTTCTTGTTCTTATTTTTATGAATGTTTGATATTGATTAAATTGACGTCTTAATTCAATATTGAATGTTCTATCATTATCCATGACACAAATAGCAAGGGTAAGGCTCATGTTTTGTGTCCGTCGACTACTCATCACGCATGATAGTCCCTATGGAAATAAAGGTGCAAAATTAATTTGATTGATTTTGTTTTAGTCATTCTCATGAATCTTAATGCTATCATTAATTTTATTTAATGGTAAGGTTTGGTATGAATACTTGTTGTGGTGTTCCCTCAAGTAGACTAATCAATTATAAAAGTAGAATAATTGCTTGTTGTGGTGTTCCCCAAGTAGACTAATTACTTGGATATGAGAAATTTATCTTTAAGCCTATGATCAAAGTTACGGTTCGATGAAAATCACACATTTGGATTGAAAGTTCAGTAAGATTGATCTTTGTTACTTTTATTTTCAGTTTTTACTTTTTACCTTTAATTTTTGTTTGATACACTCCTATTTTTCTTTATTGTTTTAACATTGAGATTCTAATTTCAGCTCTCTTCCGATTCGACCTGATTTCACTATTATTACAAGTTAGTTTAATAAAATCAGTTTTTATTTACATGACTTCGACAATTTTGAGATGATACTTATAGATGATGAAAAGTGAATGAGAAAAACTCGAAGACGTTCGAAACGCGGCTATTGATGGACATGCTTATGATGGCGGTGGTGACGGGTAGAGAGAGGCGGGAAGAAGAATGGGCTAAGCTATTCTTTGCAACTGGTTTCAGTGGCTATAATATATTTCCTATTTTAGGTTTATTAACAGAAAGAGAGGGAATGAGTCTGTTAAAAAGACGCAGGAAAGTTTGTAGAATTGGATCATTGTAACCAATTAACAGCTAGGTTTAGAATGGTTGTAACAAACTCAACAAACTCTCTAGAAGATTACAGCCTAGACCAGCTTGTATATAAACAGTGCTTTGATCACTGTAAAATCATGAATTTCAGCAATGAAAAGATGAAACTGAGTATTATCTCTACAAATCAAGTATTTTCAATTCTTAACATGGTATCTATCGCCTCTTTCTTTCGATTCTGGTGATCCGTTCTTTCCGCTGTCATGGCTCCTTCCACTGATGCCACCACCACCGTCGCCTCTGATCAGTCTAGTGATGATTTGTCCAGCTCTCCCAGTTTCTTCAACAAGCAAATTAGCGTACGCCTTGACGACAACAAGTGTTGTTGATGATCCGTGGCCAAGGACTTGATCATTATATTGATTCTGATTTCACTCCACCAGTGAAGTTTCTTGTGGCTGCCGATGGAAGCAAGTCCCCAAACCCATCCTATCAACGTTTCTTCAAACAGGATAGCTCCCTTGCTTCCTGGTTATTATCCACGATGAGCAACTCCCTTCTTCCTCATCTTGTTGGCTGTGAAACAACGGCCTCCATCTGGGAGACAATCGTCTCACGATATTCCAAGTTATCAACTACAAGGGTCATGCATCTACACTGTCGTCTCAGATCTCTAAAGAAAGGAGATCTCTCCATCAGTTCTTTCTCTGCCCAGATCAAGGAGATCTGCGATCTTCTTGCCATTAGTGGCAGCCCAATCTTAGAGATTGAGCAGGTTGCTTCTCTCCTCAACGGTCTTCCTTCTGATTTTGAGTCAGTTGTGGCAGTAATCACTACTAGCAAGGAACCCTACACGTTCGATGGTGCAGTTTCCCTTCTTGCCGATGCAGAAACAAGGCTTGCTGATCCTTTTCGTTTGTCTGTTGGGATTCATAATACCACATGTGATTCGCCATCTTCGGGCTATGATTCCCCTAACAACTCCTTCTCCAGATCTCGTGGTGGCGGATCCAATAATGCGTTTTCATCTGGCGGACGATTCCGGGTCGCCTTCATATTTGGTGCCAGATCTATGGAAAACTAGGGCATCTTGCTGACAGATGCTGGCACCGCTTCAATCAAGGGTTCAAACCTCAGTCCACTACTGAAGCTCACACCTACAACTACATATCTGATAGCCCAGAAGCTTGCTACAATCCTCATGTTCCAAGTGATTATGTTGCTCCCTCTTGTTCAGACTCTTCTCAGGCCAATCCACAGGTCACTCCACCTCAGGTCAATTCTCTAGTTGCCACTACATCGAGTTGGTTCCCTGATTCCGGCGTGACTCATCACGTGACAAATGATTCATCTCAGTTCCACAAGATCCAACCATATTCAGGCCAGGGTAATGTTCATATTGGGGACGGTTCTTCACTTTCAATTTCTCACTCAGGTTACTCTATGCTTTCATCTACTCCTAAGCCCCTTATTATTGATCAGTTGCTCCTTGTTCCAGCTATTACACGAAACTTGATGTCTGTGTCAAGATTTTCCTCTGAAAATAATGTGTATTTTGACTTTCATGCCTCTCACTGTATTCTTAAGGATGAACTCTCTGGTCGTGAGTTGCTTTGAAGTATTCAATCCAATGGCCTGTATGAATTTCCAGCTTCCTCCTCCATCTCTACATACTCCATGACAAGTTCCGATTACTGGCTTTGGCATTCCAGGATGGGTCATCCAGCTACTGAAGTTGTTAGCTTAGCCTTGAATAAATGTATTGTTGCAGACAAATCGAGTATCTGTCATGCCTGTCAACTTGGGAAGAATCACATGCTACAGTATCCTGCATCCACTACTGTGTACACACATCCATTTCAACTGATTGAATTAGATCTTTGGGGGCCTGCTCCAGTTACTTCCGATGGTTACTCTTATTATATGTCATGTGTTGACATGTTCTCTAGAGTTACATGGGTGTATTTACTTCGAAAAAAATCAGATGCTTGCAATGTTTTTCAGCAATTCTTTACGTTAATCAAAACTCAGTTTTCTGCAAATCTTTTAGCTGTGCAAGTAGATGGAGGTGGTGAATTTCATTTCCTTCGTACTGAATTGGCTCGATTGGGGATTGAACTGAGAATCACTTGTCCACACTCCTCTCAGCAGAATGGAGTAATGGAACGTAAACACAGACATGTTATTGAAACGGCACTCACATTACTTGCACATGCAGGGCTTCCTCTCTCGTTTTGGTCCCATGTAGTCCTCAGTGCCACGTATTTAATCAATCGTATGCCAACCAGGAGTCTAGGTAATGTTTCTCCATTTCAGTGTCTCTACAACCAGCCTTCTGATTACAAATTTCTCAGGGTTTTTGGATGCCTGTGCTACCCACATCTTCGCCTTTTTAATCGACACAAGATGGAGTTTCGTTCTCGACCATGCATTTTTCTTGGCTATTCACCCTCGCATCGAGGATATGTGTGTCTTGACCAGTCCCAGAAGCGTACATTCATCTCTCGTAATGTTGTGTTTGCTGAATCCACCTTCCCTTATAAAGATCCGCAACAATCTACTCAAGCTCCTCCAGAACCAGGTATTTCACCACCTTTACATGTTCTATCTCGACCAACCAGTCCCTCATTCACTGCTACACATTTACAAAACCATGATCCCACTTCTTCTTCTCCATCAAATACTCCTCCACCAACTTCACAAATGCCTACTCCTACACCAACTTCACAAATGCCTACTCCTCCACCACAACCTGATCCCTTGTCCTCATCTACCACTCATGTACCTCCACATCATACTTCTGTTGATCCCATATCTCCTACTATTTCCTCTGACTCACCTATACCACCTGACTCTCCTCAATTAGCACAACCTTCTCAACCAATCTTACCTACAGAAGAGCCTCACCAACCACTCTTATCAAATCAACCACCTCTTCCTACTCTTGAAACTTCAATTGCATCTTCTACGATCCCTGATCCTTCCCCTCACACCATCAAACATGTTCATAATGGCCACTCTATGACAACCAGAAGCAAGTCTGGCATTTTTAAACCAAAAATATATCACCTTCAAGTTTCAGAAGTTCCTCCTACAGTTCATATTGCTCTTCAAGATCCTACATGGCGAGATGCGATTCTATCTGAATATCAAGCACTTATTGACAATGATACTTGGCTGTTGGTACCTTTACCTCCTGATAAGAGAGCCATTGGTTGTAAATGGATCTTCAAAATCAAGCACAATGCAGATGGATCAGTCGAGCGTTACAAGGCCCGTTTAGTGGCCAAAGGCTACTCTCAATTAGCAGGGTCAGACTTTCGAGAAACCTTCAGTCCAGTGGTTAAGACATTTACAGTAAACTTGATCATGTCCTTAGCTATTACACGCGGTTGGCATATTCATCACTCGATGTGAATAATGCCTTCTTAAAAGGCGATCTCACTGAAGACGTATACATGGTTCAACCCGATGGCTTCACACAATTTGCTTCTGATGGCAGTCCAATTGTCTGCAAACTTAAACGTGCTCTATATGGTCTAAGGCAGGCGCCTCGCAATTGGTTTAACAAACTTAGGTCCTCTCTTGCTTTGATTGGATTTAAATCCTCTAATGCTGATGCTTCTCTATTTGTTTACACTGCATGTGAAGTGGTTACATACATCGTTGTATATGTTGATGACATTTTGGTGACAGGATCATCTTCTCTCCATATGAATCAAACCATTGAACACCTTAATAGTCATTTTGCTCTCAAAGATCTCGAACACTTGAATTTTTTCCTGGGCATCAAAGTCCTTCAGACCCATGGTGGCCTCTTTCTTTCCCAGAGAAAATACATCACAGAACTCTTGGTCAAAACCGATATGCGTCATGCTACATCTGTTCCTACACCCATGGTTGCCAGCTCCAAATTACTCATAGACGATGGCATCACTCTACCAGATGCTCGTGAATATCGCAGCATCGTTGGATCACTGCAATATGTATGTCACACGAGGCCCGACATCTCCTTCTCAGTCAACAAGGTTGCTCAGTTTATGCACTCTCCCACTGATCAACATTGGACAGCTGTCAAGCCCATTCTTCGCTACCTAAAGGGCACTCTTCAGTTTGGTCTTTGGTTCAGTCCTCAATCTTCCTCTTTGCTCAGCTTACATTCCTTTGCTGATGCTGACTGGGGCAGTGACCCTGATGATCGTCATTCGATCAGTGGATATTGTACGTATCTTGGGGCACATTTACTGTCATGGAGCTCTCGCAAACAACGCTCAGTGTCTCGTTCTACAGCTGAGGCAGAATTTCGGAGCTTGGCAGATGTTGCAGCAGATAACCTCTGGTTTCAAGAGGTTCTACGTGATATGCATGTCGAACTGCCTGATGAACATGTCATTTGGAATGACAACACCAGTGCCGTAGCAATGGCGGCCAATCCTGTCATGCACACAAAGACAAAACAAATCGAACTTGACCTATTTTTTGTCCGAGAGAAGGTGTAGTCTCATCAATTACAAGTTAATTATGTCCCAGCGTCTGCTCAAGTTGCCGATGCTCTCACCAAAGCTCTACCAGTCCAAAGTTTCGAAGAATTTCGCTATCAATTTTGTGTGCGTGATCTCTTCTCTCTTGGAAACTGAGAAAGCAGAGGAAATATTAACAGAAAGAGAGGGACTGAGTCTGTTAAAAAGACGGGGGAAAGTTTTTTAGAATTGGATCGTTGTAACCAATTCACAGCTAGGGTTAGAATGGTTGTAACAAACTCAACAAACTCTCTAGAAGATTACAACCTAGACCAGCTTGTATATAAACAATGCTTTGATCACTGTAAAATCATGAATTTCAGCAATGAAAAGACGAAACTGAGTATTATCTCTACAAATCAAGTATTTTCAATTCTTAACAAGGTTTACCCTTAATTTTCCTTCTTCCGCTTATCAAAAAAAATATGTGTCTGGTAAACCATCCGGTAAATTAAAATTAGGTGCATTTTTATGTAAATACATAAGTGTGTTGTTTTTATTTGTCGAATATTGTAATTTGTGAATCACGCTGAATTAAGTGTAAATAGAATCCTCAATTACACTGTAAATTTCTTAAGGGATGAATATGAATTTTTCTAAGTGTGCAGTCGTGTCAAGAATGATGACATTCATTCGCGAGAGGTGTCCTTTTTATGGAGAACAATGATTTTTTTTTACTTTTTTATGTCTTAGCACTAAAAAACTAAATCTTACACTCTAAACTTAAATCTTAAATTTTAAAAATTAAATCTTTAATTCTAAAACTTTAAACTCTAATCATTGATCATTATCCCTAAACTTATTTTAATATTAGACATACATAGAGGAACAAAAAAAAAATTAAAGATTTCTATTTTTTATGAGAACGATTTCTCGAAGAAAAAAAACCTTTTGGTATAAAAATTTTGAACTTTGAACAAAAATCCTCTGACCCCTAACTATGTCTCCTTCTATGTCCTATACTAAAAAACACTTAAAAATTAAATTCTAAACTCCAACCCTAATTTCTACATCCTAAACCCTAAACCCTAAATTCTAAAAAAACACCCTACCCCTAATTCTCTAAACCCTAACCATAACTCCTAACCCTAAACCCTAAACTCTAAACTCACTTTTTAAACAAAAAACACTAAAGGAGGCATAATTTCGGACAGACGATTTGAATCTTTGAAGCTTCAATGGAAAAGATGAGTTGAAGGTTTGTCCAAAGGAAAAGCTAAATGGTAGAGTGGTTTAAGGACAAAGATAATAGTAATTGGACACATGAATTTTATATCGGCCTTGTTTAGTAATTAGCGGATAGTTGATAGTGTATGGCGGATTACATTAGTTAATAGTGGATGGCTGATAGAGTTAGCTGATTTGACTAGCGAATTACATTAGTTGGTTGTATAAAAGTGTTTGGTAAAATTAACTGATAGCTAATAGCTGTTTGATTATTTGAACAAGCAAAATGACATATAAAGACATAATTATATTTGATACTTGTTTGAATAATTTATTATTTATTAACATTTTGTATCTATTAATATTAATTAAATTAGAAAATTTATTTTTTTAATATCATTACTGAGCATATATAAGGATCATAAATATTATTTTTTTTATTTATGAAATTATCTTTTAAATATAATTTTAATAGCTATTAAATTTAGATGTATTCATTAGTTTCTTATATATGAAATTATATTTTGAATATAATTTTATTAATTATTAAATTTATATGTATTTCTTAATTTATATATTAATTTCTTATTAATGGAATTATTATTTTTTATTTTATAATTAATCAAGTTTATGTTATTTAGAGAATTTTTTATAATTATTAAGAACAAAATAGTCTTTACAAGTCTTTTATCCAAACCTCTAACTCAAAAAGCTTCTAAAAGGAGTTTTTTTTTAAAATGAGAGGTTTCATCTCAATCCGCTATTACAATAATCTATTTGTCAAACATCCAAATTAGAGAATTTGACTGGTCAAACCTCTAAAAATACTTCAAATATCTAATTTTAGCTCAAAAAGCTGTTTACCAAGACCATCACATTACACATCTTATCAAAATTTGCACATAATTTTAATTTTTTCTGTATTTTTATATTAAAACTACAATTTTGAAACACAAATGTTTAATAAATAAAGAATTTCACATACGGATAACATCAAATCAAATATCTAGAATTTTTGAATGATTTGAATACGTAATTCTACCCGAGAATTTGATTCATTTTCTTTCCGTATATTATTTGTTTATTATATCTAAACTAAATATTGTCTAATTTGTCCCGATATTCCCTTTTAGGGAATTATCCAGAAAATACTCCTTTTGAAGAATATTTGGAAAAATACCCTCCATTTGGCCCACGTTATGTTGCTTTTGATTGAGCATGCAAACCTTATATGTGATGACATATGCCTTTTGGGCTTTTGAGCTTTTAAGCATGCCTTTATGTGTTATATCTACCTTCATGTGAATGCCTTGTTGTAAATGCTTCGTTGATCATCCATGTTGCTCACCATGCTAATTCTTGGTTGTAGAATGTTGCATGAATGTTTGTATGTGGCTAGGGAAGTCCTAAAATGCATTTAGAGTTGAGTCTTGTGTTGTTTTGCTGGAAGTTGGAGACTTGCGGTGCAGGGCGTATCGATACGCCTAAGGGCCGTATCAATACGGTCTTGCCTTCAGGACTCAGTTTTGGCTTGGAGTATCGATACGAGGGGGTGTATCGATACGCCCAAAACTCTCTGGAATTTTGAGATTTTGGCGTATCGGTACGGTGTTAGAGCGTATCGATACGGTTTTGTCTCGTTGACCACGAGATGTTGACCGATGAGCATGTATCCATACGCCCAAGGACTGTATCGATACGGTCTCCCCTGAGTTGACTGTAAGGGTTGACTTGGTCAAGGCGTATCGATACCCTTGACAAGTGTATCGATACGGCATGCTCTGTGTCTTAAAAGTGGGCTGTTTAACATGTTGTTAGGGCTTGGTTGCTTTTGTTTGTGATGCTTTCTGCTGTTGTGATCACTTAGGAATCAAATGTGCCTTTAGGCAAGATAAATATTAAAAGAAATTTTCTAGGGTTGCTAACCGAGGTGGGACCTTAACGGGTTACACTTCGGTTTTCCCCGTGTAGCCTACTCGAACCGGTCAGTCGACCAGACCGGGGCGAGGGGGTTACATTTGTTGGTATCAGAGCATGAGGTTACCGAGACCTCGGGCAGGTAAGTGAGGTAAGCTTGATGTGTTAAGTAATTGGTATGTCTCAGTGTGTGCTGTGCTATGTATTCTTGTTGTTTGATCGTTCATATGATGTTTGGAAGCTTGATTGTTGCGTTTGATATAGTGTCGAGTTCCCAATTCTACTATTACTTAATTTGAAAAAGCTTTGTAAAGGAAAATACTTTAGCACAGTTGGACCCTTGCCTTTGCTAACCTTATCCTTATATGTTTGTTTGTTGTAGTTATTATCTTGCTAGCTGTATCATGAGACCACGAGGGAGGCCTAGGATGGTTCAACCGGAACCACGGGTACAAGCTCCGGGAGTTGAGCAAATTGGTGGGGCGCAGGCTCCTCAACCTCCTCCTTCTCCTCCTTACCAAGAGGGAGGTGAGGCGGGAGCCGAGGGTGTAGGACCTCAAGTTGGCCAAGGACCGTCCGGAATTGATTTAGCTCCCTTAGTTCAGGCGATAGCCAGGGCTTTTCAGGCTGTTGTGGCTGGGGGTCAGGCAGTGGCACAGCCCCAGGGGAGGGTACTGGTTTGCCATTAGAGAGACTCCGCAATTTGGGAGGTGAAGAGTTCAGAGGGTCGACACCCGAGAGGTCTGAGATGTGGTTTGAGAAGACCGTCCGCATTTTGGCACAGATGGGATGTACCGGGGAACGTAAGCTAGGGTGTGTTATATCTTTACTTCAAGGTGATGTCTACACTTGGTGGGTCACCATCACTATGGGTATGGAAGAGGCTGAGATCACTTGGGAGTCTTTCGAGTCAGCTTTCTATAAGAAATATATGGGTCCTCGATATCTCGATGAGAAGAAGAGGGAATTTATGGCTTTGCTTCAGGGGAGTATGACTATGACAGACTATGAGATCAGATTTGTCAGGCTGAGTCCATACGTGTCTGAGCTTGTTCCTACTGAAGTGGAGTGTTGTAACCGTTTCCGCTATGGGTTGAATGAAGAAATCAAGAGATACACTCTAGCTTCGGACTACACAGATTTTGATGTCTTGGTCGCTAGGGCCAAGGACTTGGAGCACAGTTTGGGCTTGACCAAATGATCTAGTGGTTCTAGTTTTGGTAAGAGATCTAGTGACTTTGATAGAGGTGATGCCAAGAGGCATCGGGACAACAGACATCACTATGACCATAGGCGTGGTGGAGGTAACCACGGTAGGGGCCATCAGGGCCAGAGGACTGGTGGGAGGTTACCCACGTGTGCTAGTTGCGGGAGGAACCACACCGGTGAGTGTTAGGGAAATTTCCACTCGTGTTGGGGTTGCGGAGCTAGGGATCATATTAGGTGTGACTGTCCAAATCAGGTGGGGCAGGCACCAGCTCAGGCTCCTGCTAGAGCCAACGACTTTCAGAGAGGCCACGGGCGCGGTAGAGGTAACTTCCAGCCGAGGAATGATGGTCAGAGAAACATAGCACATGTAGTTGCAGTCCAGCCAGAAGGCGGAGGCCAGGCCAGAGTTTACGCTCAGCGTGGGGATCAGCATGACACAGATGTGATTGCAGGTAACTTCTCGATACAGTCTTTGGGTTTGCTTTCTTTGATTGACTCCGAGTCTACACATTCTTATATACTGAGTGAGCATGCACAGTTGTTGAAATTGCCTTGTGAAATATTAGAGGTAGGAGTTAGTGTTACTAGTTCCTTTGGGGATACAGTAGTAGTTAGAAAGATGTACAGAAGATGTTCGTTAATGGTTCAGGGGCATGTGTTTCCAGTGGATATGATGGAGCTACCATTTTATGGCTTTGATGTGATTCTGGGTATGGACTGGCTCACTGAGCATAGAGCTAGGATAGACTTTGAGACTAAGAGGATCTCTTCGAGACTCGTGAATGATTATGAGATAGTAGTGGTAGGTGAGAACGTGAAGTTCTTATCGAATGTAGTTTTAGTCCTAGAGGCTAAGAGGTTAGTTGAGGCGGGTTGCGAAGCATATTTGGCCTATGTGATGAATCCAATCATGAGTGAGGTTAGACCTCAAGACATCCGGACATTGTGTGACTTTTCTAGTGTGTTTCCGGAAGAGTTGTCGGGTTTACCACCTGATAGAGAGGTAGAGTTTGCTATAGAGACTTATTCAAACTCAGCTCCTGTTTCGATTGCTCCGTGTCGTATGGCACCAAAAGAACTGAAAGAGTTGAAGACTCAGTTGCAAGAGTTAACAGATAGAGGCTTCATCCGACCTAGTTCTTCACCTTGGGGTGCTCTAGTTTTGTTTGTAAAGAAGAAAGATGGAAGCATAAGAATGTGTATAGATTACAGGCCGTTGAATCAGATAACAGTGAAGAACAAGTATCCGTTGCCGATGATTGATGATTTGTTTGATCAGTTGAAAGGGGCATCGGTCTTTTCGAAGATTGACTTGAGATCCGGCTACTACCAGCTAAAGGTAAGAGAGGTTGATGTACCAAAGACGGCCTTTAGGACTAGATATGGTCACTATGAGTTTTTAGTCATGCCTTTTGGGTTGACTAACGCACCGGCTGCTTTCATGGATATGATGAATAGGATTTTCCATCAGTACCTAGATCAGTTTGTAGTTGTCTTCATAGATGACATCTTGGTGTATTCGCGTACCGAGGAAGACCACGACCGACACTTGAGGCTAGTTTTGAAGACCTTGTTAGATAATCAGTTGTATGCCAAGTTGAGCAATTATGAGTTCTGGATTCGAGAGGTAGTCTTCCTAGGGCACGTAGTGACAGCCGATGGTATTAGAGTTGATCCGAAGAAAATAGAAGCTATCGTTGAGTGGAAGCAACCGAAGTCAGTAACAGAGATTCGTAGCTTTCTAGGCTTAGCCAGATACTATAGAAGATTCGTAGAAGGTTTCTCGAAGTTAGCCGCTCCATTGACACAGTTACTTCAGAAGAGTGTTCAGTTTGAGTGGTCAGATGCAAGACAGAGAGCCTTTGAGAAGTTGAAAGAAGCTTTGACCCAGGCACCGATCTTGATTCAGCCAGAGTCGGGGAAAGAGTATGTAGTTTACAGTGATGCTTCTTATGTAGGCCTAGGTTGTGTTCTCATGCAAGACAAGAGAGTAGTAGCTTACGCCTCTAGACAGTTGAAGACTCACGAGCGTAACTATCCGACCCATGATATAGAGTTAGCTGCAGTTGTGTTTGCTCTGAAGATTTGGAGAAATTATTTGTACGGTGAGAAATGCACAGTGTACACAGATCACAAGAGTTTGAAGTACATCATGACTCAGCGAGATTTGAATCTCAGACAACGTAGGTGGTTAGAGTTTCTAAAAGACTATGATCTTACGATTGAGTACCATCCGGGTAAGGCCAATGTAGTGGCCGATGCTTTGAGTAGAAAAGTAGCTGTAGATTTGAGAGCCATGTTTGCTAGATTGAGCTTGTCCGGAGATGGTGGCTTGGTGGCCGAGCTTCAGGTTAGACCTTTTCTAGGTCAGTTGATTAGAGAGAAACAACTCTTAGATAGATCTTTGGCACCTCACGTGCAAGACATAGCCGAGGGTAGACCTTCATACTACAGTCTCAGTACCGATGGGGTCTTGTGTTTCAAAAATAGGATAGTTGTGCAAGAAGACAGTGAATTGAGACATACGATCTTGACTGAAGTGCACAGTAGTCCGTTTGCTATGCATCCTGGGAGTACGAAGATGTACCGAGATTTGAAGAATGAGTACTTTTGGGTTGGTTTGAAGAGAGATGTAGCCGACTTCGTGAGTAAGTGTATGATGTGTTAGAGAGTGAAGGCGGAACATCAGGTTCCCTCAGGTTTGTTGCAACCGTTGAGAATTCCGGAATGAAAATGGGAGAACATTACCATGGATTTTGTTTCGGGCTTGCCTTTGACTCCTACGAAGAAGAACTCAGTTTGGGTTATTGTAGACCATTTCACGAAGTGTGCTCACTTCTTAACAGTCAATACGACTTATACTTTAGATAGATTGGTCGATCTGTATATTGGTGAGATTGTTAGACTGCATGGTGTGCCGAAGTCTATTGTGTCCGATAGAGATCTGAGGTTTAAAACTCGATTTTGGGAGTGTCTGCATACAGCTTTGGGTACTCGTTTGAATTTCAGCATGTCTTATCATCCTCAAATAGATGGTCATTCAGAGAAGGTTATACAGATTTTAGAGGATATGTTGCGCTGTTGCATCATTGATTTTCAGGGTATGTGGGAGAAGCATTTGCCTCTAGTTGAGTTTGCTTACAATAACAGTTTTCAGTCGAGCATTCAGATGGCTCCGTATGAGGCCTTGTATGGTAGAAAGTGTAGAACTCCAGTTTGTTGGGCCGAAGTGGGACAGAAGTTGTTACCCATGCCAGACTTGCTTAAGGGGACAACCGGTAAAGTGAAATTGATTTGCGATCGCTTAAAGGCAGCTTCGGATAGGCATAAGTCCTATGCCGACTTGAAGAGGAAGAAAGTTGAGTTCTCAGTGGGTGAGAAGGTGTTCCTAAAAGTGTCTCTGTGGAAGAAAGTAATGAGATTTGGCCGAAAAGGGAAGTTGAGTCCGAGGTACATAGGACCATATGAGATTGTGAAGAGGGTTGGCCCAGTTGCTTATCAGTTGCGTTTGCCATCCGAGCTAGAAAAGATACACGATGTGTTTCATGTTTCGATGCTCCGTAAGTATAAGTCAGATCCATCACATGTTATGCATGTAGAAGAGATTGAATTGAATCCGGATTTGACTTATGAGGAAGAACCAGTTGAGATTTTAGCTTCTGACAGTAAGGCGTTGCGGTGTAGATCGATTGAGTTAGTAAAAGTGCGGTGGCAACGTCGAGGGGTGGACGAGGCCACTTGGGAGAGGAAGGAGGATATGGAAAGGCAGTTTCCTTATCTCTTTCAGTCAGGTAATTTCGGGGACGAAATTCCTTAAGTGGGAGAGAGTTGTAACACCCGTGTTTTGGGGTTGGGAGTTAGGCATGTGTGTTTCGTTCGAGTCGTCAAAACCGATTTAATTTAATTATACCTTAGCTTTGATTTAAATGAGATTTAAATCTTAAGGAGTGGCATTTTTGTAAATAACTTGAAAATAAAGGAAGACCACTTTTTGAATCAAAAAGAAAAACAAAAAAAAAGCTATCTTCCTCCCCCTTTTTGCAATCCAACGTTGGAAAGAACCCAAACCTCTCTAAACCCCTAATATACTATTCCATTGAGGTGCTTCACCATTTCAAGGGATTTTCTCAAGGTAATTTCAAATTTGAGTTCTCCTTTTCATTTCAAGCCTTTCCATGGTTTTAGATTTCAAAACCACCATCTTTTTAAATTTCCAAGTTTTTCAAGTTTGATGAAAGTTTGGATTTTTAATGGGTTTTTCATTTGTTTTCAGTTTGTTAAGTTGGGTTTTGAGTTAATCTCACTTAGATACACCTAATATCTTAAATGGAAGGATTTTGGGAAAAATCCCGAAGTGGGACTTTGGGGCATCTTTCAAAGGGTCAAAACTTGAATTTTTAGTGTGTTTTTGTGTTGGGTTGAAGGGCTGATAGTATATGTTTATTAGGAGGGTGTTTTGGAAGCCTTTAGATGCCATTTGGGTGTTGGAAATTGTGGTTTTCAGCTGGGTATTTGGGGAGCACGAAAATGTGAGTTTTGTGGTTAGTTTGGGTTTGAAAATGGTGAAGTGTGGCTTGTGTTTGTGAGTTGGATTTGTGACTAAGTTTAGCATTGAATTGGTTGAGTAATACTTGTGTTTTGATTGGTTAGAAGCAAGAGGAAACATCGGAGAAGGTGTTGCGTGTAAAATAGTCTATCGCAATTGTAGTGCAAGTATACACGACGCAAGTAGTAAAGTGATACGAAGTATCGGATATCGTCTCCACAGGGATTGGGCTAATAGCTTCACCTTAATTCACTGCACGAAAGTAAAGAAAATATTTGAGAAGTTGTCACGAAAATAATAAAGTAAACGTAAATAAAAGAGTAGAGATATCAAGATAGATAGAATGGGCTGGTATTGAATTGCTCAGTAGTGCAGGTATTGCAGAGTTTAGGAAATCCAGTTCTGTCGTCGTCACCCGTCGCGGCAGCACCTGTCACGGCGGCAGTCCGTTGATTGTTGCGGCAGCAAACACTCAACTCAGTACTTTCAAGTTTGGCAAGAATCCCAGATCTGCCTTGGCCTATCCATAGGTCCAAGTCTGTCGATGATCACGTCTTGATGATACCTCCCGGCGTGAATCGAAGGATGAACACCGATGTGTATGAATTCTTCTTTAGCCACTTAACCTCGCCCTATCCCTAGGCACGAGATAGTTCAACTATAAACTAGAGAACTTGCTCTTATTTCTTTCGTATACTTAACTCTCCCGATGCTAAGTAAATAGATAACCTCACAATGCTCTCCCGATGCTCTTGCAAGATATTAATAACCAAAATAAGAGAACTTGAAGTTTATTTTATTGAACTGAAAATTCCTAAAACAAAACAACCCTTGCAACTACTTTACAAATCAACCCGTGGCCCTAGGAAGGATTTAGAACATGTCGAGGGCAGGAAAACGGCTAGGGGTTTTTTGGTTATCGGTTATGGGATATTGGCTGTGATCTAGGTTAAAATACATGCCCTTATATAAGCTTTGGGCTCAAGTTTTCTAATTTAACAAGGATTACCACTTTAATTAAAAGTATGATTCTAATAAAGACTAAATCTTCAAGGAATCTACTTTCCAGCCGTCCTCCTTGTTTCTTGGGATTTTCTCTCCTTGAACTTTGGGCTTGACATATCTTTTGATCTGGGGCTTGGAAAATATGAGGTTTTCACACGACAGACGGGCTGAATTTTCTCTATCTGTCGAGGTCCACTTTGCTTCTTCTCCACAAAAACTGCTGTCGTCCTCTGCTGTCACGGCAGCACCATGGCAGCATCGTCCTCTTTGTCTGCTTGTCCAGTTCAGCTCTTCTGCTTCTCTGCCCAGCGTTTTCCTTCTTCGTCTGCTACGGCAGCAACCTACAAAAACAACCATTTTTAGTAGAATCTGTGCCTTTGAATATATTTGTGATGTTTTGCTGTAAACTAACCTAAATGCAATGAATAATGCTTGAATGCAGCAGAAATATGGGTTAAATAGGGTGTAAATAATAGAACTTTTACGCACTCAACAGAAGGATCGGGATCGAATCCGGAAATTTTGGAGGCTTGACTAGCTTTGCTTGGTTTGCTAAGGAAGGGTGGTGAGTGAAACTTCAAACTTGTTTAAATTTGGTTCAAGTGTGTGTAGTGGAGGTGTTGGAATGAGCTTGGTAGGCCATTCCAAGGTAGAAGTTAAATTGGTAGTTTAACTTCTTGTGTGTTTACAAGCTTAATATAATTATGCTTATTCTATTCCTGTGAAACATGAATTGTGTATGTATGAGTATACATTGAAATGTGTGATGATGAATATGTTTTATAAATGATGGATGTGTGATGTGGTTTAAAAGTAATTGGCACTAGTTAACTTACCGAGTATAAATGATCGATCATTAGGATTAGTGTGCACACGGTTGAGTCAAATTCGTGCGTGGCCTTGATGACGTTAAGTCATCAAGGAGGAGTACGGTGATGTAATATTCCACCGGAAATTATTTATATTATACGTGATGATGAGTGGAATTCCATCCGTAGGGCATGTGATGATGAGTGGAATCCCATCCATGCAAGGTCCGGTGATGAGTGTAATCCCACCGAGGTAATGTTGTTGTTGAGAGTAAATCCGCATATCCGAGTAAACTAATAGTGGCCAATGTACTTACTTTTGTGGTTATGATGTTGAGTTAAATGCTTTATATTGTTGAGCTTAATATGATGTAAGATGCCATATTATTGACTCTTGTGATGTTAGCTAGTTTGCTATGTTGATGCCATGCATGTTGTATGTGTTGCTAAGGATTGAATGCTTGAACCCTGCATTGTCGTTGTTTTTGGTTTTAGAGCATCCTCACTAAGCTTCTAGCTTACGCTCTCATTTTCGACAATGCAGATCATTAGCGTGGTGTTAGCAAGGAGCAAGGTGAAAGGACTTTCCAAGCTTGTTGTTGCTCAAGTATGGTTTAGTAAATAAAGTAGTAGTTAAGCAATGGGGCTGCTATGTATTTGTATGAGCGTTGTATGACTCATAATTGTTGAATGTTGATTATGCTTTACTTTGGATTGTAAACCATGTTATTTTTTGTTGAATGCTTGTGTTGATAAGGTTATGCCTTGGATGTTTATGTTGCTTTTGGTTGAGCATGCAAACCTTATATGTGATGACATGTGCCTTTTGGGCTTTTGAGCTTTTAAGCATGCCTTTATGTGTTATATCTACCTTCATGTGAATGCCTTGTTGTAAATGCTTCGTTGATCATCCATGTTGCTCACCATGCTAATTCTTGGTTGTGGAATGTTGCATGAATGTTTGTATGTGGCTAGGGAAGTCTTAAAATGCATTTAGAGTTGAGTATTGTGTTGTTTTGCTGGAAGTTGGAGACTTGCAGTGCAGGGCGTATCGATACGCCTAAGGGCCGTATCGATACGGTCTTGCCTTCAGGACTCGGTTTTGGCTTGAAGTATCGATACACGGGGGTGTATCGATACGCCCAAAACTCTTTGGAATTTTGAGATTTTGGCGTATCGATACGGTTTTGTCTCGTTGACCACGAGATGTTGACCGATGAGGGTGTATCGATACGCCCAAGGGCTGTATCGATACGGTCTCCTTGAGTTGACTGTAAGGGTTGACTTGGTCAAGACGTATCGATACCCTTGACAAGTGTATCGATACGACCTGCTCTCTGTCTTAAAAGTGGGATGTTTAACATGTTGTTAGGGCTTGGTTGCTTTTGTTTGTGATTCTTTCCGCTGTTGTGATCACTTAGGAATCAAATGTGCCTTTAGACAAGATAAATATTAAAAGAAATTTTCTAGGGTTGCTAACCGAGGTGGGACCTTAACGGGTTACACTTCGGTTTTACCCGTGTAGCCTACTCGAACCGGTCAGTCGACCAGACCAGGGCGAAGGGGTTACATGGTACCGATCATTTGCGTGGCAACCAACCACGCATTTCCGGATATTGTGATTTGCGAATCATCTTCAATAAACGCATAGTACAAACATCACACCACAACAATTGGTATCCAGCCACAACTGCATATACCCACAACTCACAATACAAGTGTGAGTTTGCCAGTACGGTTCGTAAGGGAGGGAGGGCATATATAGCATGAAAATAGCGTCGTACAGAACGCGACTTTGTCAGGATTCCTGACGTGTCAGGTATATCGCGTCTTATAGAACGTGTCTTTGCCTAGTGACGTGTCTGCAAAAATTTATTTGAAAACTGATTTTTCAGATATTGTGATTTGTTGTTATTTGTAGTTGCATATCTATGTTTATTAGATGTTAACTATTCCGTACTCTTGTTCATGACGATCGAATAAAATATAAACTAATTAAAGAATAAAAACACAAATTTAAAAACATATACTAATTAATTATACAAACCCAAATAAAGTACAAATCATGATTAAACTAAAATATATACTAGTTAAAAAATAAAATAAAAATATCAAGTTCAATATTTTCAAATAAAATAAACAACTAAAAAAAACTAATGGCGCCTATGTCCACCGGTACCACAAGACGGTGCACGATGATGTCGCTCTGAATTGCGTCGGAGTAGAGCGTCGTCACCATCATCACTACCAGCATCATCATCACCATCCTCGGTTCCAGCAGGTGCAGTACCGCTCGTTCCACCGGGCCCACTTAGGTAGAAAATCGACTGCGGTGGCATTTGTTGGACAATCCCGGTTCCAAATGCGGCTAACATCGGGGGGCATGAAAGGAACATAGGGCATATAGCCTTCAGGATAGCTAGAGGCACCACTCATCATCGCCGAAAGTTGAGCAAAGTGGTCTGACATATAAGAAGGTGTTAAATAACCTTAACTTGGACTTTGAGTCAACTGTGGCCGCATCGGTGGTTGGGTAGCATCTGATGCCACTCAACTGTGGCATAGCAGATGAGTGGTACAGTGGCTGTCCAAACAAGCTTCGTCTCGGCCGAAAATATTGGGATGTAATGCTGCAAGTCCATATGAGAGTACAACAACCATAAAAACTGTAAAATATATAAAGCGTATATTAAAAAAGGAATTATGTATAGTTAAATATAAAATTTTAGCTTCGAAAAAATACACCAAAGTGTTACCTGATCTTTTGAAAAATTCTCAATATCTTGTCTGATAACCGCCAGGCCCTTCGCAACACCAACATGGGTTAAAGGAACGGTCCACCTACAAAATAATAAGATAATTTAAATTAATTATAATAATACATCTATTAAAAAAATTAACAACTCTTTCTTTACCTCCGGGCTAGCGAAAAAACATGTGGAGTAGGCTGCAGAAGCTCAGGGCGTAAAAACGGCATTCTCCACCACGCCCAGGACTGGAGCAACACCAAACAATCTCCAATTTGGCACTTGTCAGGATCGGCGTTCTTGCATAGCTCCCTAAACATAGTGGCCAAAACTGCAGATCCCCAGCTCAGTTTACCAGCATATTCAAAATTCTGCAAATGACGCAATCAGATTGTGTGAACCTTGTCCCGGGTTTTGTCAGGCATCAATACCCCGCCAATCATCTGTAAAATATAAGCGCGAGCATTTACCTACAATACGAATATATATATTACCATATGTTAAAAAATTATTATTTCAATAATATTCACTAAAAAATTATTTTTACCTTCTTCACTTCTTCACTCGCGTTAACGGATACGTTACCAAAATTATTCCGCAGCCACACTAGTTGTATTTTTCCGCCGTAAAAACGCTCTGGCGCAGCCCTTAGCCCACTCAAATATAGGTTCAACCAAGTATCAGAACCGGGACCACTGATAGTCTCTCCATCAACATGCAAACCTAGGATATAGGACACATCCTCTAGGGCAATCGTCACTTCGCCGCAAGGAAGGTGGAATGTGTGTGTCTCCAGTCTCCACCTCTCCAAAAGAGAGTTTACCAAATCAACGTCTATTTTTGCACCTCCAACAATTTTGGATGCGTGCAAAAACCCGGCCTGCTCTAAGTATGATTCTATTAGAAGGTCCGGTAATATCGTCATCCGGTTGTAAGAAACCTCCAAACGTCATTCCATATTCTAAAAAAATAAACGCATATATAAAAAGTAAACTATATAAAAAATATCAAAATTATTTATTTACTATTAACAATATATAATAAAATAATAAAACGAGATAAAACTTACATATCTTCGATGATAATCGAACACGTGCTTGTGATCCAACCTTATCAATCCCGCCATTATATCAATCACGAGAAATCAACCAAGAAAGAAGATTTGAGAGAGAGAGTTAATTTTTTGGGTGTGGGGTAGAAGGAGGGGTGGGGACAATTTATAGTGGATATCGCGTCGGTTGGGGAGCGATTACTGAATGAAAATCGCGTCCTATACAACGCGATTTCAGAAATCGCGTCTTACAAACCGCGACTTCTTCATAATCATATCGCGATAACTAAAATTTCAACTGTTCCAATTTATTAACGCGAAAATCGCGGCTCACACAACGTGACTTCACCTTATCGCGACGAGTCGTTTGAAATTCTCGTGGAAATCACGTCCTACAGAACGCGACTTTAATTTTTTTTTTAAATACCGGATAAGATAATTCACATCGGACTGAAGTCACTCCGTGTAAAACGCGATTGTGGAACTCGCGCCTAGTAGGACGCAATTTTTCCTGACGTGGGTTAAATAGGGGTATTTTTCCAAATGTTTTCCAAAGGGATATTTTTCCAGATAATTTCAAAGATAATGACAAAAATTGCAAATCAAATGAAAGAAATAAAATAAACACGTGAAAATTCAAAAAAAAAATTGACAAAGAAAGAAAATTCACTATGATTGAAATTTTACAAGAGAGTTGCAAAATTAAAAATATGATCATCTGGAAATATTCGCATCCATTACATACCTGATACCCCTAGTTTCCTCCTGAAATAGTTATTCACCAAGCGTGCCACACCACAGACTTTTTATGCCGAGTTTGGGTCCTACAACAAATTTGAATTTAAAGTCTTAAATTATATCTCGAATATTCAAATCTGAATTCACTAAAAGTTGAATGAACACTATTTTTTTTCTTTTTAGATACGAGAACAATTTTCGAATTACCTTAAAAGCATATTTTTTTTCTACTTTTGTAATTTTTAGTAAATTCAAGTATTTATATTTGCATCCGCATAAGTAATGCAGGTTCAGATTAAAGATATATAAGAATGTCTATCTGCATCCGTTATAAATCCACAATAAATAATAATTTTAACATTTGAATATGTAATATACGAATTAATAAAAATATTGTATTTTCACAACGGCCGGGGTATTGATTGCTTGTATCCTTGAGTCTTAGGCTCTGTTTACTAACGCTTGTTGAACGGGTGTTGGAGCCGCCAACGCTGAAGTAACACCGAACAAGGCAGTGGATGGGTGTTGGCTCTGGCCCTCCCACAAAATTTTATCCTTAAACGGGCGTTTCGCCACTGCTAGATTTTTCAATTTTGGCCCAAAAACGAGCGTTGGTCACTCAAGAGCGATCGAAAAGCTCTAGTGAATGGGCCCTTAGTTCAACAATTGGGCTTGTCCATGGTCAACCCTTACAATATTGGATTCAATTCCAAAAATTATTATTATTATTATTATTATTATTATTATTATAAATTTTAAAGGTAGAAGTTCATTGTTGAGGCTTGTCAACATCGTATTGCATTTTATTTACTGTATTTACAAACAATTATACATTTAAAATGAATATAATTAAATTTAATCATTTGATATTGTATAAAACTGAATCAAAATCAAAATTTGTATGCTGCTACAAAATTACAACACAATGTTTCTTTATGTCTCTTTACCATTATCATCACGTAGAGAAGGGATGCGTTATGTTTGAGGATTCATCACTGACCATTCGCTTTTGTATTCTCCATCGTTATTAAATCCATAAGTTAGAAAAATTTAGGAAATTTTTAAAAAAAAAAATGAAATGTCAATGAAGGGGATTGAATTGAAGATTTTTTTAGGGTTAACTACTGGGATGGTCACTTACGTTTTTTCCTAATACAGAGTTGGTCACTTATTTTAGAAAATGACCAGTAAGGTTAGTTACGTTTTCGATCTGTAAACTTTTGGTTATTGAGACGTTTGTTGCCGTTAAACTTAAACGGGAGGCTGATCTGTCACAATAAAAAGGATAAATTACCTAGATAGTCCTTAAACTATTACTTAACTTTTATTTTGACCACCGAAATAAAAATAATTTATATAATTTCACATTTAATCCTCCATATTTACGAAAAGCCTCATTGCCTTCGGATAGGATTTCCTCACTATTTTTGCTTCTCACTCTTTCCAACTTGGTATTTCTAGTTGCATCCCTTTTACCATTGGCTTGTGTTGAACCATTAGACCTTTTATAACTACTTTTCTTTTCGATATTGCCAGTTTTTTCTATTCCAGATTCTTGTAGAAAATTTTAATGAACACTCATTCATTTTATAAAGTTCGATTCATACCCATCAAAGCCTTTGAAGCAATAAAACAGATGAAAAATCCCAATCAAACCTTATCTGCAGCTTTTGGGTTTTTGTACAATACGGCTGCATCGCTGGTCTCTTGAGAAACTGATCTTTCAAAATCCTTAAGATGCACAACATATCCAAGACCGAGACAAACCCATTCGCCTTTGCTGCATGTGCGAGTATGTCAGTAGGCTGGTGACCTCGCTTCTTCCTACAAGATGAAAAAGAAATTCACATTTGGAAAGACAAATAATAAGCAAATATTTGCAATCCATAAACACGTTACTCACATGCAGAAACTACAGTTCCAAATTCCTCTACATCTCGGACAAGTCCAGTCACTTAACAAAGCCACCTCCTCAGCCTTTTCTTTGTATCTGATAGAAATTAAGAAGAAAAAAACAATTAGCTAATCATATTTCAAAGTCCCTAAAGGAACAGCCTCTCACTGTTAGATCTATATCCAAAAGGTTCACAATGGAATTTTATCTAATTAAGAGTAAAATCCAGCAAGTCTGGGAATGTTTACAAGCTTAAGGGGGGAACAATAGGAGAAAAAGACATGTTCAAGAGGCATTTGTGACAAAAATGGATGGTATATTGCTTCTCATTTGAATCAAAACAAGAAAACTAGAAGAAAAAAACACTTTCCAATCACAAAGGCATCATTCATTTTCAAAACTCACCGATGTAGAAGAATATGAAAGATGGTGGAGGGAAGAAAGAAATAAAAAATTATAAATATGGAGGATTAAATGTGAAATTATACAAATTATTTTTATTTCGGTGGTCAAAATAGAAGTGAAGTAATAGTTTAGGGACTATCTAGGTAATTTATTCTTTTTTTATTGTGTCAGATCAGCCTCCCGTTTAAGTTTAACTGCAACAAATGTCTAAGTGACCAAAAGTCTACAGATCGAAAACGTAAATGACCTTACTGGTTGTTTTTGAAAATCAGTGACCAACTCTGTACTGGGGAGAAATATAAGTGACCATCCCAATAGTTAACTCTTTTTTATTAAAAAATATTACATTCTCACATTAGAATTCAAACATATACAATAAGACAATATGAGAATTTTTAACTACTAAATCAATTAGTAGATCTCCAATGAGCTTGGTTTTTAACCACTGCACCAATCTAAGAACTTAAAATATTATTAACAATGTCGTTGCCCTAATATATATTATGAGGGACGAAAGACAAATTTACCATTGTTGTAGCTTTAAAACATAAAGGATGAACAATAAATTTTACCAGGGCATAACCTTACCAGCCCTTGTCTCCGCCCCTTGTCCATTTTAATCACTTTCTTCGGCTTAAAATTATATCAAAACCAAAATTTTATGTGTTTAATTGAATCTATATAGAAGTCTTATACATATGACTGCACCAAAACAAAATTCATATATCACATTACACATTTAATTAAAGTTTTTATATAATTTTATTATTTATCCGTGCTTTTAGATTAAAAATATAGTTTTGAAACACATAAATGTTTAATAAATAAAGAGTTGTACATGGGATGACATTGGGTCAGATATCTAAAATTTTTATATTATTTGAATTCGTAAATCTGCACAAGAATTTGAATCTATCTTTTATTCATAAATTATTCGAGTATTACTATTTTACTTAAATATTATTATATGTCAGATATTCAAATTAAAAAAAATTCTTGTTACAAAATTCGTCAAGATAATGACAAAAAATCACAAATTAAATGAAAAAAACAAAATAAACACGATTTTTACATGGAAAACCCTAGATAAAAATAGCACGGCTAAAGGAAGAAAATTCACCATAGTCGAACTTTTACAAGAGAGTTACAAAACTAAAAACATGGTCGTCTAGAGAACTCAAGAACCTTGGCATCCACTACATACCCTTATTTTTTTTTTAAATAATTCTTCATCAAACGGTCGCATCGCTGGTCCAAGTCAAACGAAATTCAGGTTGCAATCTTTAACAAATTTGAATTAAATAAACACTTTGAGACCAATGGAGAATGACTTAAACTAAGAGGAGATAGGGTCTCGGATTATACCAGACAAATAGATTTCGAGCAAGGCTACTGCTGAAAAAGAGAAGAACGACTCATGCCCAGAAGAAAGAAGCTCGAATGGCCAAGGGGAAGCCGATGTTAGCAAGACGGATACACTGCAAGAAGAAGACCAGCGGTTTGACCAAAAGCTCAAGAAGGTAAGAGTTAGGAGATACACCTGGCTCTAGTATTTTCAGGATAAAGCCCTTTCTGAAAAAGAAAGAAAGAAAATTGAAAAGGCACGCAAGAGAAGCAAAAAAGGTGGGAAGAATTTGCAGGAGTCAGAACTAGAAGGAAGATCATTATTAGACTCAGACCTTCATGGGATAATGGTACATGGGAGTCGGCTCAAACAATCGATGTTGGGAAAGAGCTAGGGAATAAGTTAAGGGGAGATGAAAGACAGATGATTCAAGAAATAGCTAATCTGGAGGTAACTGACAGAGCAAATAAGGCATAAGTGGTCGCGAGAAAGCTCAAAGCCCCCAATATTCACATGAGTTCTATCGTGGAATATCAGGGGATTAGGGTCGGAGGTGAAGGTTACTGAAATCAGGCGCTTTGTTCATATGAAGAAAGTTGAGATGTTGTTTCTACAAGAAACGAAAATGGAAGATGTGAAATACAAAAAGGTGAGACAACTTTGGATAGATGATGATTTTGATTTTGTAGCAACACGGGCAGAAGGAAACTCTGGTGGCTTGTTAATAGTCTGGGATAAACAAAAATTTAAGCTAGAAAGGAAATTGGTGAAAACAATATTCATTCTTGTGGAATGGAAATGAACTGAGAACGGAGAAAGTATTGTATGTATAAATATCTACAGCCCTTGTGATATTCAAGCTCAACTCAACCTGTGGAATGAAATTATGCAGCTAAAGAAGAATTGGAAAATGTGTGGATCATAGGTGGGATATTTCAACGCAATAAGAAATAGGAGCGAAAGGAGTGGTCGCAACATATACAAAACAAGTATGGCTGAATTCAATTCTTTCATTAATGGTTGTGGTTTGCTTGATGTACCACTACTAGAAAAAATTAGCTGGATTGGACCGTTAAATCGGAGAAATAAACTTATAACCCCCTAGACCGACCTATGCAAAACGACCATGTCTAACAGGGGCGCATCACAAATTTAAAACTCAAGTAAAAAACCTGTTAGAAAACTTAAGCATCTAGTTTGAAAGTATAATATCATAACTTGCTATAAAGCGATAATAGTAAGTAAACATATAAAAACATATCCAGTAGTAGCTACAAAATAGGCCATATCAAGTATAGCAACAAAATACTCATAACATAAGACTTCATACACTACAAAATATAGGCACATGTCACCCTTAAGAAAAAAAATGGTGGATAGAAACATTACAATCTATGAAGAATACATAATGTGTCGATCCTCCGATGTCAAGAACAGAGTAGCTTATCCCAAAATATCTGAAAAGGGAGGGAAATGGAGAATATAATATAGGGAGCTCAGTGTGTTCCAACAGTGCAAGTAAAAGCATGTGCTATTAACAATATGATAAACAGTTCTATTTCAAACATATAATTCAAGTAGCAAAACGGTTTAGTTTATTCTCTATCTACCCTCCAACCAAACTCCGGTATGCAGTTTCCCAAAACCGCATCTATAAGGGCATTAACCCATGCCCATTGGGCATAGGTGACATCCTAAGGGAATACCTTAGGTACGGTACGGTAGGAATTACCCTAGCCGAAGCATAGAAACCTGTAACGGTAAGGAATTACCAGCTGGATCAAGGCTGAACCTGCGGTAACTTCATACACTATCCGAAGTACCCCTAGTAACAGTTTAGGCAGTAATTCAGTAATCTGTAGCAACGGTAAGTTATAATAATCAATAATGACAGTAATTACGGTAAATATAAAATAGGCAATCATTTTCAGTAAAACATATAAAAACATGTCAAGTTTGCAAAAAATCAGAAATCAACAGTCATGTGCACATGATTAGTTCAAATAAAACATTTAAAGTATGTATGTAACACTCAAGAAACACACCTCAAAAGATCAGGTCAGTCGGTCGAAAGGTCTATTGAGCACCAGTGTGATGCTCTGATGCGGTGCTAGAACCTCTAATACAACGGATCTTAAATTAATATGGGGAAAATCCTTTACTATGATAATTTAATATGTGCCAATACTTACGAGTTAGAACAGGATCACGTTGTCGCTTGTACCGAGAGGAGCTAGGCTGGGCCAATGCACGGTCGGGAGAGACTCTAGTACCTTTAAGCAAATAAAACCAATTGTCAGCCCTTATTTAACAACTTCTCTTAAATAACATAACTTCTCTTAAATAACTTAATACTTATTTTTAGAAAGTCAAGTCACAAGTCGATTACTTTTTGTTTTAATAAGATGGAAATTATGACTTCAATTTAATTTAATTTTGTGATTCCTGCTCTTTTATTTATGATATTTTTTCAATTGTTTTTATAAAATCTGCTAAGTTTTCATATCATGAGCTCTGCACCCGAGCTCCGTCCCTTTTAAGTGGGAGCGAGAAGCTACTCCTTCGTGAGGTACCCCCTCTGTGCATGATAGTGGATTGCTTCTGTGATATATGTCCTTTTGTCTTCGTGAGACTTTCGTCTCCGTGCAGACCTAGAGACATGTATCCCCCTGAATTGAACTTTGCTAGCCTTAGCAGGCAAAAACATCGGCAATTTGGGTACCTTTGTTAGAACCAAACCACATGTAGTGAACCGTAAAGATCCTACCCTTTAGAGCCTTACCGAACCTCTGCCCGTTTAGAGAGTCACCCAATAGGTGTATGATAGAGATAGGTGAGGGTTTTAATTATGCTCTTTAATTTCAATTTTATTTATTTATTTTCTTTTCGCAACATAGTATGCTAGATACCATGCATGTATTTATGCAAAACAAGTGTGCGGGTAGATATCATGATGGGGTAGGAGCATGTGGGGTAGAAAAGCATGTTCTAGGTTTGTTTTAATTCAGCTCTTATTTCGACATTATTTATTCACTTATATTGGGACTAACATGTTTGCTTTGTCTTTGTTTTTTGTTTTTTTTCTTTCTTTCTTTGCCCTTACATTGCATTTGTTAAAAAATAAAGGGTTAACTACTGGAATAGTCATTTATGTTTTCCCCTAGTACAAAGTTGGTCACCGATTTTGAAAAACGACCAGTAAGGTCACTTACGTTTTCGGGGCGTAAACTTTAGGTCACTTTGCCGTTAAACATTGACGGCTTGCTGACCTGGCAGCGAAAAAAATAAGGGTAAACTACTACAATGGCCACTAAAGTTTATCACATGTACATCTCTGCTCCCCAATTTTAAAAAATAAACATTATGGTCGCTATTAAAAAGGTTTCTTTATAATTTTACCCTTGAATTTTTAAAAAATTATTTTTCAACCCTAAAACTTTAAAATCAATTAGTACACTAATATTATAAAAGGCTTAAATGAAAAATAGGTACCCAAAGTATACCCTTTTTTAAATTTTAGGTGTCTAAATTACTCTTATTTAATAACTAAACTTTCAAATTGCTCCTATTTTTTCACTCTAAATTATTCTATTATTGTTTAATCAAAAGGGTGCATTGAAAAAATTTTGAAGTATAAAGGCTCAATTAGTTATAGAAAAATTCAAAGACTTAATTAATTTTTTTAAAGTTCAAGGATTTATAGTACCCTTGAACCTAAAAAAAAGAACTGGAAGTCTTCGTACCCACTGCTGCCAGTTGCTAGTTTACGATGGCATTTACTGCATAATTTGCTGGTTTAAAAATAAAATTTTAAAAATTCAAGGGTAAAATTATAAAGAAACCTTTTTAATAGTGACCATAATGTTTATTTTTTAAAATTGGGGAGCAGAAATGTACATGGGATAAACTTTAGTGGCCATTGCAGTAGTTTACCCTAATTTTTTTAACTGCCAAGTCAGCAAGCCGTCAATGTTTAACGGCAACAAACGGCCGAGTGACCAAAAGTTTATGCCCCGAAAACGTAAGTGACCTTACTGGTCGTTTTTCAAAATCGGTGACCAACTCTGTACTGGGGGAAAACATAAGTGGCTATTCTAGTAGTTAACCCAAAAATAAAAGGTGTTGAGGCAAGTTCAGCCATATAAAGGATCAACTATGGAGAACCGATTTCTTGATAGGGTGGAAGGAAACTTAGGCGTGTGAAGATGGTCAGAGGAAACTCAACACCAAAAAGGAGACAGTCTGATAGAAGGTGAAGTGTGAGAACCGTGGGACCTCACTAGTATCAAAGTGACACAGAACCAGTTGCGAGAATTGAAAAAGATTTGGGACTAGTGGGACGAGGAGAACAAGCATATGTTCTACGACAAATACGGTGATTTGCCTTATCTGTTAGATGTCAGTACCGATAAGACTTTTTTCTATTCCCTGGTTTAGTTCTGGAATCCTGCCTACAACTACTTTACTCTAGGACAAGTTGATTTGGTACCTACCATCGAAGAATACACTGCCCTGATCAGGTGCCCAAAAATCCAGGCTACTAAAGCTTATTTCAAATCTACTAATTCTATGGCGTTCCAGAAGAAACTGCTAAAGGTGATCGGTATGGATGAACAGTGAGCTACAACTAGGATAAAAACCAAAGAGGAAACCCAGTGCATCGCCTGGAGATTCATATGAGACCTGATTCGGAGTCAGCCCAAGCGAGACGAGCAGGTCAACATGTTTTCTTTAAGCCTATACAGTTTGGTTATCTTTCTTAAGGCTTTGGGATACATTGATGATGCTACCATGGAATTGTTCGACCGTCTTGAGAAGGGCGTTACCCCTGTTCCAGCAATCCTAGCTAAAACTTTCAGGTCCCTTAGTGCATGCAAACGAAGCGGTGATGAAAGGTTTATCGGTTGTGCACAGCTATTGTTGTTCTGGTTCTAGAGCCACTTCTAGAAGCCGTAAAGACCCTCTTATCAAGCATGCTTCAAAGGTTATTCACCAGTAAGGGATCTAGCATCTACACCAAGAAAACAAAATCGTCACTCATGACAAATGTTTGGCCATCTTCCGGAACCTCCAGGAAAAAGATATCGTCTGAAAAGCGCAGTGGTTCTTCTCTAACAACATCTTGTACAAGTGTGGGGACTATGATTGGGTTCCTTTGCTAGGAATATGGGGTGGAACTGGATATGCCCCCTTGCTAGTATCTAGGCAATACAGGTCCAGACAGTTCGTCCTGGCGACGAGAGGGCTTGCTACGTTTGAGTTCCCATACAAGGGCAAGGACTACAAAAAGACTGTTTCTTGTGTCTCTAAGGCATGGAGTCACACTTTCAAGATGGAACCGTTCGATGAAA
The DNA here is from genome assembly GCA_030270665.1 of Hibiscus trionum. Lineage (NCBI taxonomy): Eukaryota > Viridiplantae > Streptophyta > Magnoliopsida > Malvales > Malvaceae > Hibiscus > Hibiscus trionum. Next base: position 514,471 of record BSYR01000008.1, read on the forward strand.
AGCCCAGGGTCACGTCAGAATATCGATCTTGGAGGAATAAGAGAATCAATGAAAATATCGCTGCACCAGATCCAGAAAATGGTGTATCGGTGGAGGAACATTTGCGAGTGGATCCCTTGGAAATGGAAATGGAAAGCACGATTTTGAGAATAAATGCGCCAAGATGGAAAGGCAAATATCGAAAGTAGAAAATGAGAAGAACCAGCTGAAGTTCGGCATGCAATCCCGGAAATGGAAAGTTGAAAGAATTTGGAATGGTAAAAACAAAGCTGAAGAAGATCTGAGCGGTCTACAGAATGACTATAAGAAGCTCTGTGCATCAGCAAAATATGTCGGGCTCAGAAAGTCATCCGCAAAATGGAAGCTAGAAATTCGAGAAGAAAAGGAGAGAGCCGACCTCTAGGAAAGGAAATTTCAGGATGCTCAAATACAACAAGTTGCAATGGAGAAAAAAGCTATTTGAAAGTGGAATCGAGAATATAGATATAAGGGGGAGAATTGTTGAATTAGAAGAATCTCTGAGAAGGCACCGTAGTCGAAAATTTGTTGTAACCCCCTTAGCCCGGCCTAGACGGTTGACCCGAACTACGAAGATTACATGGGGAAAACCAAAGTCAACCCGAAAGTCAACCTTGATTAACGACCTTTTTTTTTCTTTTTTAATCTTATCTAGATACAAATTAATCTTAAGTGTACTCTCGAGAAACACATACTTGAAAAGCACGGCGATCGGTTTACATTAAGGAACTCAATTGCACAAATTACAACTATTAGGGACCAAAATGTAAATTCTGGAAAATAAGAGGGCTTAACCGATTTTTAAGTTACCAATACGAAATTAATCATATTACATGCTTCCCTGTCAAATTTCACCTTAAACGGACATCTCAAACTCAAGCAATTGCAAAAACAATATTCAGGACTAAAATGTAAAACTTGCAAACCACAAAACCATTCAAATCAGTGCCCAACGGTCATTTGTTTCGGAACGGGGGTTGACCGTTCCGAAACGCGGGTTCGTTTCGAGACCTGTATCGAAACAGGGCTTGGCAGTGGCCAATTCGTTTCGGAACAGCCTCTACCCGTTTCGATACGCGAAGGCCATTACAGGCCCCCGTTTCGAAACGTTAGTGCCCGTTCCGATACGGACTGCCCAGAAAGTGCAGAATTTGCTGGTTTAACATTCAATTAACCACTCAAACACATCCTAATGACCTCCTAATCATGCCCACAAGTCATCATACATGCAAGGTACATATTTGCATCATCAAAACACAATCATGGCATCAATTAGGATAAACCACAAGTCTATAGGCATGCATCCTAATACACAAAACCAACCAATCATCAAATCACCAAGACAAGCATCAAAATGGCCATTTACAAGTCCAAAACATCAAAGGCATCATGCCACACTTAGGGAGTCCAAAACATCTCCCAAAAACACAACCTAGGTTCCCATTGCCAAAATATCAAAAACTAATAGTGTTGTGAAAACATCACCATACATGAGCTTAGCTTTCCCTTGGATTCTTAGCCTCCTTGCTGCCCTCAAAACACTTCAATTCTCTGCATTATTGGTTCAAGAAAGAGAGCGTAAGCACAAATGCTTAGTGAGGCATGCTCTAAAGAAACAACACAATAATGGATTTTATAAAACACCTTTCATAAGGCCTTTAAACTCATAAACATCATTTCTCATGCAACAATGCATACACAACAAGCATCTCATGCTTCATTAATATCAACATGTCATATTGGCTTCCAAGTGATACTATAACCATTTTTCAACACAAAACACAATCGGATACGCGGATTACAAGCGTTGTCCCATACGCTTCATACACACTACCGAACACAAAAGGTGGAGTTTACCGGTACAATCACAACCCCTCAACACCCGTGATGGATTTTAACGGTACAATTACAACCCTTCCACATCACTCATCGGTAGTTGTATAACATCACTAACGAGAACACATGACACACAACACAAGATCCTCACATGGCCTTTTAACCACCATTATGATCTTAGACATCTCGTTACTGTACTTGGATGGAGTTTACGGTACCATTACAACCCCTCAACATCCAAGGCAACTTTATTCACGGTGCACCCAATCCTATAGCCGGCTAACTATATCCGATTCAAGTACTTTAAAACCAACACATCATTTGCCAATATACATCAATTATCATCAACAATCCACTGTTTTAAAGCATTAATCAAAGCCATTAAACCATCATGCATCACTATGCATCAAAACCACATTTATCAATATCAAACCAAGGATCTCTTACCTTGAGCATCCTTCAACACGTGGCTTTCAAAACCAGCATTAATCATGCTAAAACATGCTTTCAAAATAGAATTTAAACATGCAAATTAAATACATTGCATCCAACCATCTCATGGTTCATCAAAGAGAGAGTTTCTCTGAAAACTTACTCTTGAGCTTAGTTAAGTTGCTTAGACTTAAACTAAGCTCCCAAAACCTTCAAACATTGGTTTCAAAGCTGAAAACCCAATTGCACTCACCAATTCCGTTTCGCAAGCTTGCCGAAATGCCGTTCAAGCCTCTGGATCAACACCACAAGGATCCGAAGATGTCTCCCCTGTTTTAAACACATCAAAGCAGAGGATTAATGCATCATCATGCATTAAAATCTTCAACCATTACACCTAAACTCGCTGCTCACATCAAATCTAACATTTCGGCTACCAAACACAACCGAAATCACTTCCAAACTCATCCACAACATTACCCAGCCAAGATCCATCACTTCTAAACATTCTTAAACATCAATTAACACCCAAAAAGATCCTAAACTCGTCCTTATACCTCCAGCTATAACAGAACACCAAGATCACCCTAAAAACCACCATTTTCACAAGTAAAAACTTAGGAAAATCAACCTATTCGGGATTGTATTGATTAAACCTCAATTACACATCATTAAACATCCAAAATACATTAAAAAGACATCTCAAAACAAAGCCCAAACATTCATCACGAATTTCTTCAAGATTTAATCCAAATCTTGAGTTTTAAGCCAAAATCAAGATCACAACATTAAAACCTTTTATAAAACTTAATTTAAGGATTAAGAACTTGGGAATTTCAGTAAACAACTGAGTATTTAGAGGAGAAGGACATCCTTACCTCTAAATGTAGATTTATCCTTGATTAGAGCCAAAATCCTTGAAAATTCAATAAGCAAATGAAGAGGATTTGATGTAGAAAGAATTAAGGATCAATTGATGATTGAAACCTCATCATTTAGTGTGAAAATCAAAAGAAATGTTGTTGTAGAAATGTGTTTGGCTGAGGGAATTTTGAGAGAAAATGAGATGAGAAAGTTTTTAAGAAAGTTAGTTATGAAAAGCTAAAATATGGTTTCCCTCTTTTCTTTTAATTAATTAAACATTAAATGAGTCATTAAAATTAAGAAAAATCTGGAGAAATCCTTCCTTGGGTAAATTAGCTCCTTAAAGATTCAAAGTTTCAATCCTTACAAAACAGTCACCACTAAACTTTTCAAAAATTACATTTTAGTCACTATTTCGAAATGTCACACTTCCAAACCTTATTTTGTAAAATTGATTTCACCACTCTCTTATATATATTAAAATAGGATTTTTAGATATTTTTCCATATTTTTATTGCAACCCGAACTAGGCTTTCCGTAAAACCACCTTTTTATATTCGAACCGAAAATCAGACCAGTCCGGTTCAGACCCTAAACTTCCAAGCCCAAAATTGGGGTGTTACATTTGTAGCCAAATTAGAAGCAAGTAATGAGAAGAACGAGACTCTAAAAAAACAAGTTGAAGAATTAAAGACAGCTTTGCAGACCTGCCAAGGGCAAATTAAAATTTTTGAAGAAATCTAAAGGTGGAATGATCAGCGTTGGCAGGCACAACTACAACAATCTCAGGATCAAGTCTGCGATAGAGATCGTATCATGACTGAAGCTCTTGTCCAGGTACGAGAAGTGGTGGAACACCTATAGACTCTAGTCATTCAGGCCGATGTTCTGAGCCTGCAAACCCAGTCAGAATCTAATAGGGGCAAGAAACTGGCATGGCTCTTGTAGACTCTTTTGGGAAATGTGTAAAGTAAATGCTGGTAAAAGGTGTAAAATATATAGTTTTGGGCAAGTTATGCCAAGATTCTTTTGCGTGCAAGTATACACGGTCTGCAAGTAATACAGCTTGGTAAGCTGAGTTATTGATCCCACAGGGATTGACTTGAATTCAATTGCTTGATTGTTACGTGCTTTGGAAGAAAATTGTTGTTTTGAAGAATGTTTTACATTTACTAAAAAGAAAAGAAAACAATGAAGTAAAACATTGGCAAGGCGGGTGCTTTTAATGAATGATGAATGTTAGTAGGGAATGCTTGGTTTTAACGTTGATCATGCCAGCCGTTGTTGGCAATTGTCTTGGCATTGTTTGTCAAGAAGATTCAACATTAGCAATGCCTCTCTCGATGGTTATTGCCCTAATTCGATTATGTAAAAAACCCTATATCTCTATAATGGATGTTTTTAAATGAATCGAGTTGCTTAGGAACCAATCTATACACCGATAGGGTAGATATCACTTCCGAAGTAAGTTTATCTACTTGAATGACTTCTCTCGAAGCTTCTCTCCCAAATATCCAGCAACTGATCTCCGCCACCCAAGTCTGTTAAGATATTAAAGAGCAACGAGCCAACTATGCCAACTCTCACTTGGCAAAGTATTTAGAAAAACAGTAATGTCAGCTCTCGTTTGGCATTACAATTAAAAACAGTAAGCATGCCAGATAGAAAAACTTTGTTGAAACAACTTTATTACCAAGAACTAAAACATAAACTTAACATTTAAACCAAAACATCCCCTACCAACTATGAAAATAGTTCATGGTGAGGGAGTTATCCAGAAAAAACCATAATCGTTTTCAAAGACATCATCATTAAAAATAAAAATAAAACAACTTAAAACCAAAAGAATGGGCGAGAGGGGTCTCTTGATGCAGCCCTCAAATCTAGGCTCTCGGCCAAGTGGTTGAACCACCCTTCCTTGGTGCAGCTGACCGTCACTCGTCGAGCTTCCAACACCTCACTCCGATCACTCAAAACCTTCACACTCTTGATGCTCTTTAAATGCTTGATCAGTTGGTGTATATATAGCCATGCAAGGGGAGGGGATAAGATTGCTTCCTCATTTGAATTTTAAAATACTCCAAGGATAAGAGATAAGCCTCATCTGATCGGTGTGATAGCTTATCAAGCTAGGGCTGACGTCATCATACCGATGTTGCCTTGGCACACAAGCTTGGCATGTCTTTGCCAACATAGCTTGGCATCACCTTATCTGTTATTTTTTCGGTGATTGGTCCATTTGCGATCTTTTAGGAGCCTAATCTTTTCCTATTTTTTCAGGGTTCAACAATCTCTTGGCATGGCATCAAGGGCACTTCTCTGCCAACAAGTGCTTGGCACTATCTGGTCGTTATGTGCCAACAGCTCTTGGCAAACATAATTGTGTTGCATTCCAGCGCCGAATCTTATGCCAAACCTGCATAATAACCACAAAAACAACCCTTCACCCTGACATAGACAGAAAACTAAACTCCTTATGCAAATGCATGATTCTGACAACCTAATGCAACTAAATGTACCTAAAAACAAGCAAGAGCATTGTAAAATTGGCATTAAAACAATACTTTTGAAGAGGTAACACTCCCCCAAACCTAACTCATTGCATGTCCTCAAGTAATGCAAAGAAAGAAAAATAAAAATGGTGAAAAAAGTTACCTCGACAAAATTTTGTTTGGGATGCCAACAGATGCTGGCAAGCAGAATTTGGCTCTATTTTTGTCCTCGGTATCTTAGTGTAATTATGCCAAACATGTAGCAACTACAATTCAAGAGCAACAATATAACTCTAGTTTAAGCTCATGAAGAGTGCATGATGTGTGGACAATATGCATCAAGTATCCTTTCACTCCCTTAGGAAGTTTTACTTCCTACACTCAGATTTTTATTTATAGCTTTTTTTTCCTTTTTTTCTTTTCTTTTCCGAGGGTATTTGGCATTAACTTAGGTTTGCTTCGTGACATTTTTTAGCGTGAGTGATAAGAGGGAGCATACCACGAATCCTCACCTTAATCCAAACATCACTAGGCTTTATGTTCAACTAATACTCTAAGGTTTTGGACTTAAGAACTAAGATGGAGAAAACCACGAAGCCCTAAGTACTTATTATCCCTAAGTAGAGGAGAGTTTTATTGCCTTGGCATAACATTGTTGCCTTACTCTTTTCTTATTCTTCTTCTTTTTGTTTGTTTTTTTTTAATTTGAGAATAGCTGCAAACGGTCTAAGTGTGCTAAGGAACTAGATGCATATCACGTGTTAAGTGTACATTCATTTTCCAAAACTAGAGATCAATTGCCAAACAATCCTGACATACTATCCTACTAGCATAGCATGACAACAAAGATTAAAATTTCCTCATTGGACAGATACCTAGATCAAATTAAACTTGCCTAACAAAATTTAACATCCTTCAAAATTTAATTGAGGCAAAAAAATTTCTTTTTTAATGGTTCGGTATGCAACTATCTACATGACCTAAATGGCATGTCAAGCAAAAATTTAAACATGAATGGAATGGCATAAATGTGAGGAAGTGCACACCCCAAACCCAAGATGTGCATTGTCCTCAATGCATAAGACAACACATAAATACAAAAATCACGGAAAAATAAAATGCATGAACATGAAAAATATAATAAAGATGAAATGCAAGGAGTTTAGGAGTTAGAGGACTCCCCCTCGGAGATTTTTCCTCGTTTGGCACGGGCTTCCTCCTCTTTTCTAGCATGAGTCTTTCTCATGGTTAGGCTCCTACGCTCAGGAGCCATTATTTTCTTTCCTTTCCTTTCCTTTCCAGCCCTGCTTTGAGGCGGCAGTGGAGGCTTCAATATCCACCTTCTTATTGCCAGGGTCAGCTAGCGGTGTAACTGGCTTAGGTTTAGACATTTTGACAGGGATTTCCTCTGACTCAAATAAAGAATCGGTGTTGATGGATTCAACTCGCATCGAGGACACAGTTATTGGTGCAGTGGACTCTGAACTGACTGGACTGGCAGGACTAGTTGGACCGGCTGAACTGGCTAGCATTGTTGGACTGGCAGGATCAGTTGGCATGGCATCTTCATTGACAAAGGGCTCGGCAGGGAAAACTGGGAATGCTGGCACAACTTTAGGGGACAGTTTGACAAGCACCTCCCTGATAATAGTATCACTTTCCTTTGTATAGTGTTTCATCTTAACGTTAAGGTCCTCGACTGCCTCCAGCTTTTGGAGAATAATCTCCTGGCGATGGTAAACTTGGGACAACATTGCCAACAAGCTGGTTGGCATAGTTTCTGGCACACTGTTGGGCTCGACCTCTGGCTTTGGTTTTGGTGTGGCAGTTTTGGTTTTTCCCTTTGCCCTTCTCCTTTGGATCTACAGCCGTGAGGTTTTTCCAAATAATGGCAGTGATGGTTGTTCCCTTGATAATTTGGCCACGATCCTCATCCACCCTAGGCACTTCATGGCGCAAACATAGGTTATAAATTAACTAAGGGAAAAACAAACTACCCTTACCCTTTGCAACACATTTGTAGGTCTCATTTATGATGATCTTGCCAACATTGATTTTACGCCCCATAAATATGGAGTGCAATAAGATTAGCCGGTCCTTTGAGACAGTCTCATTATGCGATGTGGGTAGCAGATTCGCTTTGATAAAATGGTTCCAGCCTCGCATCTAGGACTTCATTGCCAGCCTTCTAATAGTCTGGTGGCTCGTGGATGAAATAATCCAGGATGTACCAAGTTCACATAAGTCTGCCAACAGCTTTTTGAGCTTGGCAGCATTCATGGTTTCAGCGTAGTCAAAATATTCATCTCCTTCACTAGACAAAAAATAGCGAGTTAATATATCCTTCATCAAAACGGACACACTTACTCCTAATAATCAAGAAAATGGAATCCTTTGTCACAAGATGCGCATAGAAATCTTGCACGATGGTGGCATAGACTTCTCCTTTCTGCTGGCAGAAAGCACTCTATTTGTGAATGTCGACAATGGCTAAGAACTCCGGTGGGAATCCAACGGTTGCCTCGGTTTGGAAATTGAAGTGCTTCACGTAGAGGAAAGATCTAGAGGAGAAGCTCGCCTCGAACTTCTTGCGAATCTCCTCATTGAAGAATTGTTTGAATGGAATAGAAGAAGAATATGCCATGGATATAAACAACAAAGTTGACTTGATTGAAAGAAAGAGAAAATATGATTGTTTCTTGGTTCTTGCCTTGAGAAAGATGAAAATGAGAGAAAAGGGCTTTTGAGAGATTGGTTTAGGGTAAAGAAAAGAAAAGATAGAGTGTTTAAAAGGTTTTTAATGATGGTAATCGAAAAAGTTGGTGATAATGATGGAAGGGTATGAGTTTTAATTGGAAAGGTTTTAAAGTGATAAGTGATAAGGATAGGGTGAAAGATTTGAAGTGATAGAGTAATCATGTTCAATTTAATTCTCACTTAAATTGGGCGGATAGGGATAATCTCAAGGATTTTTCTCTCTCGTCTTAATCAAGAAAGGGTTTTCTCTTTTCTTTCTTCTTCAGCACGAAAACCGTCGCACATCCAATTGTATTGGCATAGGGAATGGTGATGCCTTTGGCAAACACACTGGCTAATAGTCCTCCTAACAATGTTTCTGGCATCAATTCCTGGAAATTTTCCTGCACATACTTAATGAAAAACCATGTAACATAGCAAGGGGATAAAATTTGAAGAAAATAACAAAAAGAAAAATACAAACAAAAAATCTGAATCCTAAACAAAAACAATTATCCTAATATTTACAAAGAGTTTCAAACCTGCGGATGTCTCATTCTAATTCTGTCAAGAGGATTATCTCCTTGGCATTGCTTCGATTACCTTCCACATAATGCTTAAGAAGTTGGCCATTCACCTTGAAAATTTCTCCCGACCTTAAGTTCTTAATGTCCACAGCTCCATGAGCGTATGGTTTAACAACTTCATATGGACCTGTCCACCTTGATTTGAGTTTACCTGGAAAAAGTTTAAGTCGTGAGTTAAATAAAAGAACAAGATGTCCTATTGCAAACTGCATTGGCATGATTCTACTATCATGTCAGCGTTTTGCCTTCTCCGTGTATATCCTAGCATTCTCATAGGCTTGTGTCCTAAATTCTTCCAACTCATTGAGGTCAAGCAACATCTTTTTTCCAGCAACTCTTCTTGTCATATCAAGTTTCTTAATGGCCCAATAGGCCTTGTGTTCAAGCTTCATTGGCAGATAGCATGTTTTGCTAAAAACAAGTCTAAACGATGAAGTACCCAAAGGAGTTTTAAATGCAGTCCTGTAAGCCCACAAGGACTCATCTAGTCTCAAGGACCAGTCCTTCCTTGTTGGATTTACAGTCTTCTCTAGAATGTTCTTAATCTCTTTGTTCGATATCTTGGATTGCCCATTCGTCTGTGGATGATACGTCGTGGCGATTCTCTACTGAATTCCATACCTGCACAAAACATTTGAGATTAGATTACATTTAAAGTGGGTACACTCGTCATGAATAATCACTCTAGGGGCACCAAATCGAGTAGAAATATACTTGTGCAAGAACTTGGCAATAGCCTTGACATCATTTGTTGGCAGAGCAACAACCTCTACCCACTTTGATACATAGTCAACAGCCACAATAATATACACATTACCAAATGATGGGGGAAAGGGACCCATAAATCCTATCCCCCACACATCAAATAAATCCACGGGCATAATGTTCTAGAGTGATAGTTGGTGTCTGCCAGAGATGTTCCATGTTCGTTGGCATCGATCACATGCCTTGGCATACTCATGGGAATCCTTGTATTATGTGGGCCAAAAGAATCTTGACTACAACACCTTGGCAGAAGTCTTCAACCCAGCAAAGTGACCTCTATATGACGCGGCATGACATGAATGCAATATATTTTTCTGCTCGTCCTCTTGCACACACCTGCGAATCACTTGGTCAGCACACTGCTTGAATAACATTGGCTCATCCCAATAGTATTGTCTCACTTCTCGTATATATCTTTTCTTGGAATTGTATGCCAAGTCTGGTGGAAGAATGTTACTCACAAAGTAGTTGACTATGTCGGCATATCATGGCAAGGCATTAACTGTGAGCAAGTACTCGTCAGGAAACTCATCTCTAATGGTTGTGGTCTTACCATCCTTAATGTGATGCTCCAATCGATAGAGGTGGTCAGCTACTAAGTTTTCGCTGCCTTTCTTGTCTCTAATCTCTAAGTCAAATTCTTGAAGTAAGAGCGTCCATCGAATTAGTCTGGGCTTTGCATCTTTCTTTGCCAAGAGATACTTTAATGTCGAGTGTTCTGTATAAACCACAACCTTGTTACCAATTAGATAAGATCTAAATTTATCACAAGAAAATACAACCGCAAAAAACTCTTTCTCGGTTGTAGAGTAATTTAGTTGTGCTTCATTTAAAGTTCTGCTGGCATAGTAGATGGCATGGAGAATCTTGCCATGTCGTTATCTCAAAACTACTCCAACAGCATAGTCACTAGCATCACACATGAGCTCAAAGGGCTCATTCCAATTCGGTGCTATGACTATAGGAGCATTAATCAATTTCTCTTAAAGTTCCTAAAATGCTCTCAAACAAGAATCGTCAAATGCAAAAGCGGTATCTTTCTGTTGATAATCAGGGGCGACAGAAATCTGATTATACCCTAAATAAGCATACTTCAAATGTTCTGGCAGTGGCTTAAGCTCCAACTCTGGTGGTTCCTCAATCGATGGTTTAGGTTTCTTTATCTCTCTACCGGCCAACTCTAGTGACTCAAAGTAATTCACATCTTGTAACGCCCCGGTTTTGGGCTTAGGAGTTTTGGGCGTTGACCGGGTTGGTCAAAGTGCTGTTCGAATCTAAAAAGGTGAAATTAGGAAAGCCTAGTTCGGGTTGCATTAAAAATATGGAAAAATGTTCTAAAATCATCTTTTAATATAATTAAGTGAACTGTGAAATCAATTTTGGAAAATGAGTTCTGGAAGGGTGACATTTTGGCTAGTGACCAAAATGTAATTTTTGAAAGTTTTGTGACTGTTTTCGAAAAGGGTTGAAACTTTGAATCTTTAAGGAGCTATTATTCCAAAAGTAGTTTCTCCAGATTTTCTAAGATATTTTAAGCTATATTCTGATTTTAAAACATATCAAAAGAGGAGGGAAAGCCATTTTGGCCATTTTGATAACTAACTTCCTATTTTCTTTTCTCTCATTTTCTCTCAACCCAAACACTTTCTTTCCAGAGAATTGTTTCTGATTTTCTCACCTAAATCTCTCCTTTCAACTCTCTTTTGATTCCTAATCATCATATCTACAAAACCTCATCATTTGCTACTTGATTCATCAAGGTTTTTGATTCCAAAAAGAGGAGAAACTCAAGTTTGGAGGTAAGAACGTCCTTCTCCTCTAAACTATCAGTTCTTTACTGAAATTCCTAAGTTTTCAATCCTTAATTGATATTTTATTAAAGGCTTTTAAGTTGTGAAATGGATCTTGGCTTATAATGCAAGATTTGGTGATTTTTGATGATTTTCGTTTGATCTGTTAAATCTGTGATTTGAGATGTGTTTTTGATGTTATTTGAACTCTAAATTGATAAGGAATTGAGTTTTGATTGATGCAATCCCGGATAGGTTGGGTTTCCTAAGTTTAGCTTGTGATTCTTGTTGGTTTTTGAGGTGATCTTGTGGATCTGGTGTTGCTGGAGGTATAAGGATGTTATTAGGTTCTTTTTAGATGTTAAAGGATGTTAGGTTTTGATGGTTTATGGCTGGGCTTTGTTGAGAAGTGGTTTGGATGCATTTTCGGTTGTGTTTGGTGGCCGAAAATGGAGTGTGGATGAGAGCAGCGAGTTTAGGTGCTTTCATAGAAGCTATTAATGCATGATGATGCATTAATCTACTGTTTTAATGTGTTAAAACAGGGGAGTCATCTTTGGATCCAAGTGGTGGTGATCCGGAAGCTTGATTTGGTGCTTCGGCAAGAGGCGAAGTGGAATCGGTGAGTGAAATTGGGTTTTCGGCTTTGAAACCAATGTCTTGGGAGCTTAGTTTAAGTCTAAACAACTTTGCTAAGCTCAAGTGTAAGTTTTCGGAAATACTCTCTAGTGGTGGCCATGATTTGATTGTTGTGCAATGTGGTTTATTGCATGTTTTAAACTCTGTTTTGAAAGCATGATTTAGCATGGTTAATGCTGTTTTTGTAAGCCATATGTTGAAGGAAGCTCAAGGTAAGAGTTTCTTGTTGTTGAACATTGATTAAATGTGGTTTGATGCTTTTGAATGCATGATGAATATGGCTTGGTTTAATGCTTTAAAACAGTGGATAAATTGATGATAATGATGTATATTGGTAAGTGGTGTTTTGAAAGGGTTAAGGTCACTAAGGTGGTTAAAAGTCCTTGAGTGAGCCTTGTTTACTTAAGAACATCAAGGTGGTTAAAAGTCCTTGGATGATTCTTGCTACGGACACAAAGGTGGTTAAAAGTCCTTGTGTGGTCCTTTCCATGGTGTTTAAAAGTCCATGGGCCAAGGTGTTTAAAAGTCCTTGGGGTGATTATTATCATGGTGTTTAAAAGTCCATGGCCAAGGTGTTTAAAAGTCCTTGGGGTCAAGGTGTTTAAAAGTCCTTGAGGTGAACTTGTTAAGGACACAAAGGTGTTTAAAAGTCCTTGTGTGGTCCTTGCCATGGTGTTTAAAAGTCCATGGGCCAAGGTGTTTAAAAGTCCTTGGGGCCAAGGTGTTTAAAAGTCCTTGGGGTGAAAGTTGATGAACTTGTTTTTAAAGAAATGGAACTTATCACTTGTGGCCAATATGACATTTTGTGATATGATGCATGAGATGCATGTTTAAGTATGCTTTTGAGCATGTGTAAATGATGATTTGAAGCATGATTTATAAAGTGTTTTTTTTAATGCATTATTGGATGGTTTTGTTGAGCATTCCTCACTAAGCTTTTGCTTACGCTCTCTTTGTTTTCTCAAATCAATAATGCAGAACATTAAAGTACTTTGAGGGCAGCAAGGAAGGCAAGCATTCAAGTGGAAGTAAAGCTCAAAGTATGGAAGGTTTTCTTAAGTACATTTAGCTTTTGGTAATTTGGCAATGGGGGACCTATGTGTATGTTTTGGGAGATGTTTTAAACTCCCTAAGTATTTTGAATGTTGTTGAGGTTGCTGGTTTTTGTGGTTGGCCATTATATGCTTGAATTGAAAGTTTATGCTTGAATGGTTGCTTGTGTAGGAAGCATGCCTATAGATTTGGGGCTTTTCATATATGTGGATGTTTTGATGAATTGTTGATGCAAGTATGTCTCTTATATGTTGAATTGCATGTTGGTAAAGTTTGGTGGCATTTGGAGCATGATTGGATGTTTAATTGCATGTTAAAGTATGCATTTTGGGGATTTCTGTGCAGGGTGTTTCGGAACAGCACCTACCGTTTCGGAACGGGTGCCTTAAACAAGCCCAGGCGTCCGAAACGGGAGGGACCGTTCCGAAACGGTTTGGCTACTGCCAGCCCGTGTTGCGATACGCGTTGCGGAACGGCCCCACGTTTCGAAACGGGCTCTGCCTGTTTCGGAACGGGTGACCGTTAGAGGCTGACATTGGCAGTTAAATGTTTTGAATTGTTTGCATTTTGGTCCTGAATCTTGTTTGTGCAATTGTATGAGTTTGGGAAGTCCTTTTGAGCTGAAATTTCACAGAGAAGCATGAAACCTGATTAATTTCAAGTTGGTAACTTTAATTTGGGTTAAGTCCTCATATATATCAGAAATTACAATTTGGTCCCTAAAGTTGTAATTTGTTCAATTGGGTCCCTGTTTGATCTCTGATGGTTATGATCTTTGAGTATGCTATTGTATGAACATATCTAAGGATTAATATGCATCTAGACAAGTTTAAAAAGAAAAAAGGGTCGTTAATCAAGGTTGACTTTCGAGTTGACTTTGGTTTTCCCCGTGTGACTTTCTTAATTCGGGTCAACCGTCTAGGCCGGGTTAAGGGGGTTACATTTGGTGGTATCAGAGCTGAGTTCTCGAGTAATTGGGAATGAATGTGTGCATGATTGAAGTATGTATGCTTTGTATGCTTGTTGAGTGGAAGCATGTTGAGTGAATTACATGTATGTTGCAATTGAGATGTATGATGTGGTGTAGCATGTTGTGGGTACCCATTGCCAAATAAAAGCTAATGAAATGGTGTTGATTTTGAATGAAATTGAGCTTGAATACTTGGATTGCTTACCTTGCTGGGCCTGACTTCGTTTTATTTGTATTGTGATTGCATGGTAAAAGTATGGCACCACGTAGAGAGTTACGAGGTAATGTGCGAGCTACGGCTCCTAATGAGAACGAGAATGAGGAAAACACGGGTAGTGCGGTGTTACCTCCTCCTCCACCTGGTGGTGGTGGTGCTGGGGCTGAGGAAGCTGGAGCTGCAGCTGGTGCTGGAGCTGCTGGACCTGAGGCTGGTCAGGGGCAAGCTATGCCTGATATGTCTATGTTAGTGCAAGCTATTGCTGGTGCTTTTCAAGCAGCAGTAGCTGGGGCTCGTGGAGCGGGGCATCAGGAAGATGCTGGAGTTAGACTACCTTTGGAGCGTCTGCGCAGTCTTGGTGGGACTGAGTTCAGGGGTATGTCTGCTGAGAGTTCTGAAGCTTGGCTAGAGAGTACCAAGCGAATCTTGGGTCAGATGAGTTGCACTGATGTGCAGAAGCTTGGCTGTGTTGTGTCCTTGCTGCAGAAGGATGCATATACGTGGTGGACAACCACTATTGCTGGGATGGCAGAAGCTGATGTGACTTGGACATTCTTTCAGAATGTGTTCAAGCGGAGATATCTTGGTGTGAGATATCTTGATGAGAAGAAGCGTGAATTCATGTCTCTTACCCAAGGGAGCATGAGTGTGGCTGAGTATGAAGTGCAGTTTGTGCGACTCAGTCAGTATGCACCTGAGCTGGTACCTGATGAGCGAGAGAGGTGCGAAAGGTTCCGTTATGGTTTGGAGACGGATGTGAAGATGTATGTGCTGGCCACCGAGTATGATGATTTTGATGTGTTGGTGGGCCGAGCTAAGGATATTGAGATGAACCTGAGTTTATCTGCTAAGAGTGCTGGCAAGCGAGCTGCTGAGCATAGTTCCGGAGGTGGACGGAACAAGAGGGGACATGATCAGAAGTATCAGTCTTCAGCTAAGAGAGGTGGTGGTGCACCTGCTAGAGGAGGCAATGCTAGATCTGATCCGAGTGCTTGTTGGATCTGTGGTTCACGTGGTCACATGAAGCGTGACTGTTCTCGTGCTGTGAGAGAGGTGCAAGCTCCTGTTGCGGCAGCTGGTAATGGGTGCTGGAATTGTGGATCCGCAGACCATTTGAGGCGAGATTGTCCTAGGTGGGCTGGTGATCAGGTGCGTGCTCCTGTTGTTGCTGCACCGTAGAGAGGTCGTGGGCGCGGCCGTGGTAATTTCCAGAGGAGAGAGGAAGGTGGTCGTGGAGTGGCCCATGTTGTGGCTATTCAGCCTGAAGGTGGAGGCCAAGCGAGGGTGTATGCTCAGCGTGAGGGAAGGAATGATGCGGATGTGATTGTAGGTACCTTTACTTTGCAATCCTTGTCATTTCTTTCTTTGATAGATTCTGGATCTACGCATTCATACATTTTGCGTGAGCATGCTGAATTGCTTGGTTTGCCTGTTGAGTCTTTGGATGTTGGTGTTCGTGTCACTAGTTCTTTTGGTGAGACTGTTGTGACTCGAAAGCTTTATAGAAGGTGTCCCTTGGTTGTTCAAGAACATGTTTTTCATGTTGATCTTATGGAGTTGCCCTTTTATGGTTTTGATGTAATCCTTGGTATGGATTGGCTTGCTGAGCATCATGCTGTTGTGGATTGTGAAAACAAGCGAGTTTCGCTGAAGCTTGCGGATGAGTATGAAGTTGTTGTGGTTGGTGAGAATGTGAAGTTTCTTGCCAATGTGGTGTCCACGTTGGAGGCAAGCCGGATGCTGAGGCAAGGTTGTGAAGCTTACCTGGCTTTTGTGATGAATCCTAGCTCTAAGGAGTTGAGGGTGCAAGATATCAGAGTTGTGAAGGAGTTTCCTGGTGTTTTTCCTGAGGAGTTGCCTGGTTTACCTCCTAATCGCGAGGTGGAGTTTGGAATTGAGCTGTATGAGAATACAACTCCTGTGTCCATTACTCCCTATAGAATGGCACCTAAGGAGCTGAAAGAGTTGAAGACGCAGTTGCAAGAGTTGCTTGATCGTGGTTTCATCCGACCGAGTGTGTCACCTTGGGGAGCACCGGTCTTGTTCGTGAAGAAGAAGGATGGCACAATGAGAATGTGCATTGATTACCGTCAGCTGAACAAGTTGACTATCAAGAATCGGTATCCTTTGCCGAGGATTGATGATCTCTTTGATCAATTTCGGGGAGCTGCTGTGTTCTCTAAGATTGACTTGAGGTCAGGGTATTATCAGTTGAAGGTGAAGGATGTGGATGTGCCTAAGACAGCTTTCAGGACAAGGTATGGGCATTATGAGTTCCTTGTGATGCCGTTTGGTTTGACAAATGCTCCTGCTGCTTTCATGGACATGATGAATCGTGTGTTTCATGAATACCTGGACAAGTTTGTTGTGGTGTTCATTGATGATATCCTCGTGTACTCGCGTACTGAGGAGGAGCATGTAGAGCATTTGAGGATTGTTTTGCAAGCTTTGTTGGAGAATCAGCTTTATGCTAAGCTGAGCAAGTGTGAGTTCTGGTTAAGGGAGGTGGTATTCCTTGGGCATGTGGTTTCTGCCGAGGGGATTCGTGTTGATCCTCAGAAGATTGAGGCGGTGATGAATTGGAAAGTTCCTAAGTCTGTTCATGAGGTCCGTAGTTTCCTTGGTTTGGCGGGATACTACCGAAGGTTTGTGGATGGTTTTTCCAAGATTGCTACTCCTTTGACGAAGCTGTTGCAAAAGGATGTTAAGTATGAGTGGACGGAAGCGAGACAGCAGGCTTTTGAGAAGCTTAAGGCGGCTTTGACGCAAGCTCCTATCTTGATTCAGCCTGAATCAGGGAAAGAGTTTGTGGTTTACAGTGATGCATCCTATGTTGGTTTGGGGTGTGTGCTGATGCAGGAGGGTAAGGTGGTGGCTTATGCATCGCGGCAGTTGAAAGTGCATGAGCGCAATTACCCTACGCATGATATTGAGCTGGCTGCAGTGGTTTTTGCTCTGAAGATCTGGAGACATTATCTGTATGGTGAGAAGTGTACTGTGTACACAGATCACAAGAGTTTGAGGTATCTGATGTCTTAGAAGGAGTTGAATCTTAGGCAGCGGCGTTGGTTGGAGTTGCTCAAGGATTATGATCTGACGATTGAGTATCATCCTGGAAAAGCTAATGTTGTAGTGGATGGCTTGAGTAGGAAAGTAGCTGTTGAGCTGAGGGCTATGTTTGCTAGCTTGAGCATATCGCAAGATGGTGGTCTTGTTGCTGAGTTGCAAGTGAAACCATCTTTGGTTCAGTTGATCAAGGATAAGCAGTTGCTGGATGATTCCTTGGTGTCGCATGTTCAGGATATCGCGGAGGGTAGACCTTCGGATTTCTGCTTTAATGATGATGGTGTGTTGTGTTTTGGGAGTCGGATAGTAGTGCCTGCTGATGCTGAGTTGAGGCGTGCTATTCTGACTGAAGGTCATAGTAGTCCTTTTGCTATGCACCCTGGTAGTACCAAGATGTATCGTGATCTTCGTGATGAGTACTATTGGGTGGGTTTGAAGAAGGATGTTGCGGAGTTTGTGAGCAGGTGTTTGGTGTGTCAGCGAGTTAAGGCTGAGCATCAGGTTCCTTCAGGGTTGTTGCAACCGTTGAAAATCCCTGAATGGAAGTGGGAAAGGGTTACCATGGATTTTGTATCTGGTTTACCTTTGTCTCCCTCGAAGAAGAATTCTGTTTGGGTGATTGTGGATCGCCTGACGAAGTGTGCGCATTTCTTGCCTGTGCATACCACGTTTTCTTTGGATAAGCTTGCGGAGCTGTACATTGCTGAGATTGTGCGGCTGCATGGTGTGCCTAAGTCGATTGTGTCGGATAGGGATCCGAGGTTCACATCGCGGTTCTGGCAGTGTTTGCATCAAGCTCTGGGTACAAGGTTGCATTTCAGTACATCCTATCATCCTCAGTCAGATGGTCAGTCTGAGCGAGTTATCCAGATTTTGGAGGATATGTTGAGGTGCTGCGTGATTGAGTTCCAAGGTTCTTGGGAGAAGCATCTGCCTTTGGTTGAGTTCGCTTATAACAATAGTTATCAGGCAAGTATACAGATGGCACCTTATGAGGCTTTGTACGAGAGGAAGTGTAGGACTCCTCTTTGTTGGGCTGAAACTGGTCAAAAGTTGGTTTCGATGCCGGCTTTGTTGGAAGGGACCACAGAGAAGGTAAAGCTCATTTGTGAGCGTTTGAAGGCAGCTTCTGA
Source organism: Hibiscus trionum (assembly GCA_030270665.1). NCBI lineage: Eukaryota > Viridiplantae > Streptophyta > Magnoliopsida > Malvales > Malvaceae > Hibiscus > Hibiscus trionum. The sequence goes on from BSYR01000008.1 coordinate 533,069, forward strand.
TCGGCAGAAGTCTTACGCGGATTTGAAGCGTAAGGAGATAGAGTATGCGGTGGGTGACCGTGTGTTCTTGAAGGTTTCGCCTTGGAAGAAGGTGATGAGGTTTGGCCGAAAGGGTAAGTTGAGCCTTAGGTACATTGGACCATATGAGGTGGTTGAGCGTGTGGGTCCTGTTGCGTATCGGTTGAGGTTACCTCAAGAGTTGGAGAAGATTCATGATGTGTTCCATGTTTCTATGCTCCGGAAGTATAGATCTGATCCTTCGCATGTGATGCCTGTGGAGGAAGTGGTTTTGAATCCGGATTTGACCTATGATGAGGAACCGGTGAAGGTTCTGGATTCGGATAGCAAGGTTCTTTGTGGCAAGACCATTGAGTTGGTGAAGGTGCTGTGGAAGCATCTGGGTGTTGAGGAAGCCACGTGGGAGCGGAAGGAAGACATGCTGAAGCAGTTTCCTTATCTCTTTCCTTCAGATAAATTTCGAGGACGAAATTTCTTAAGGGGGGGGGGAGAGTTGTAACGCCCCGGTTTTGGGCTTAGGAGTTTTGGGCGTTGACCGGGTTGGTCAAAGTGCTGTTCGAATCTAAAAAGGTGAAATTAGGAAAGCCTAGTTCGGGTTGCATTAAAAATATGGAAAAATGTTCTAAAATCATCTTTTAATATAATTAAGTGAACTGTGAAATCAATTTTGGAAAATGAGTTTTGGAAGGGTGACATTTTGGCTAGTGACCAAAATGTAATTTTTGAAAGTTTTGTGACTATTTTCGAAAGGGTTGAAACTTTGAATCTTTAAGGAGCTATTATTCCAAAAGTAGTTTCTCCAGATTTTCTAAGATATTTTAAGCTATATTCTGATTTTAAAACATATCAAAAGAGGAGGGAAAGCCATTTTGGCCATTTTGATAACTAACTTCCTATTTTCTTTTCTCTCATTTTCTCTCAACCCAAACACTTTCTTTCCAGAGAATTGTTTCTGATTTTCTCACCTAAATCTCTCCTTTCAACTCTCTTTTGATTCCTAATCATCATATCTACTAAACCTCATCATTTGCTACTTGATTCATCAAGGTTTTTGATTCCAAAAAGAGGAGAAACTCAAGTTTGGAGGTAAGAACGTCCTTCTCCTCTAAACTATCAGTTCTTTACTGAAATTCCTAAGTTTTCAATCCTTAATTGATATTTTATTAAAGGCTTTTAAGTTGTGAAATGGATCTTGGCTTATAATGCAAGATTTGGTGATTTTTGATGATTTACGTTTGATCTGTTAAATCTGTGATTTGAGATGTGTTTTTGATGTTATTTGAACTCTAAATTGATAAGGAATTGAGTTTTGATTGATGCAATCCCGGATAGGTTGGGTTTCCTAAGTTTAGCTTGTGATTCTTGTTGGTTTTTGAGGTGATCTTGTGGATCTGGTGTTGCTGGAGGTATAAGGATGTTATTAGGTTCTTTTTAGATGTTAAATGATGTTAAAGGATGTTAGGTTTTGATGGTTTATGGCTGGGCTTTGTTGAGAAGTGGTTTGGATGCATTTTCGGTTGTGTTTGGTGGCCGAAAATGGAGTGTGGATGAGAGCAGCGAGTTTAGGTGCTTTCATAGAAGCTATTAATGCATGATGATGCATTAATCTACTGTTTTAATGTGTTAAAACAGGGGAGTCATCTTTGGATCCAAGTGGTGGTGATCCGGAAGCTTGATTTGGTGCTTCGGCAAGAGGCGAAGTGGAATCGGTGAGTGAAATTGGGTTTTCGGCTTTGAAACCAATGTCTTGGGAGCTTAGTTTAAGTCTAAACAACTTTGCTAAGCTCAAGTGTAAGTTTTCGGAAATACTCTCTAGTGGTGGCCATGATTTGATTGTTGTGCAATGTGGTTTATTGCATGTTTTAAACTCTGTTTTGAAAGCATGATTTAGCATGGTTAATGCTGTTTTTGTAAGCCATATGTTGAAGGAAGCTCAAGGTAAGAGTTCCTTGTTGTTGAACATTGATTAAATGTGGTTTGATGCTTTTGAATGCATGATGAATATGGCTTGGTTTAATGCTTTAAAACAGTGGATAAATTGATGATAATGATGTATATTGGTAAGTGGTGTTTTGAAAGGGTTAAGGTCACTAAGGTGGTTAAAAGTCCTTGAGTGAGCCTTGTTTACTTAAGAACATCAAGGTGGTTAAAAGTCCTTGGATGATTCTTGCTACGGACACAAAGGTGGTTAAAAGTCCTTGTGTGGTCCTTTCCATGGTGTTTAAAAGTCCATGGGCCAAGGTGTTTAAAAGTCCTTGGGGCCAAGGTGTTTAAAAGTCCTTGGGGTGATTATTATCATGGTGTTTAAAAGTCCATGGCCAAGGTGTTTAAAAGTCCTTGGGGTCAGGTGTTTAAAAGTCCTTGAGGTGAACTTGTTAAGGACACAAAGGTGTTTAAAAGTCCTTGTGTGGTCCTTGCCATGGTGTTTAAAAGTCCATGGGCCAAGGTGTTTAAAAGTCCTTGGGGCCAAGGTGTTTAAAAGTCCTTGGGGTGAAAGTTGATGAACTTGTTTTTAAAGAAATGGAACTTATCACTTGTGGCCAATATGACATGTTGTGATATGATGCATGAGATGCATGTTTAAGTATGCTTTTGAGCATGTGTAAATGATGATTTGAAGCATGATTTATAAAGTGTTTTTTTAATGCATTATTGGATGGTTTTGTTGAGCATTCCTCACTAAGCTTTTGCTTACGCTCTCTTTGTTTTCTCAAATCAATAATGCAGAACATTAAAGTACTTTGAGGGCAGCAAGGAAGGCAAGCATTCAAGTGGAAGTAAAGCTCAAAGTATGGAAGGTTTTCTTAAGTACATTTAGCTTTTGGTAATTTGGCAATGGGGGACCTATGTGTATGTTTTAGGAGATGTTTTGAACTCCCTAAGTATTTTGAATGTTGTTGAGGTTGCTGGTTTTTGTGGTTGGCCATTATATGCTTGAATTGAAAGTTTATGCTTGAATGGTTGCTTGTGTAGGAAGCATGCCTATAGATTTGGGGCTTTTCATATATGTGGATGTTTTGATGAATTGTTGATGCAAGTATGTCTCTTATATGTTGAATTGCATGTTGGTAAAGTTTGGTGGCATTTGGAGCATGATTGGATGTTTAATTGCATGTTAAAGTATGCATTTTGGGGATTTCTGTGCAGGGTGTTTCGGAACAGCACCTACCGTTTCGGAACGGGTGCCTTAAACAAGCCCAGGCGTCCGAAACGGGAGGGACCGTTCCGAAACGGTTTGGCTACTGCCAGCCCGTGTTGCGATACGCGTTGCGGAACGGCCCCACATTTCGAAACGGGCTCTGCCTGTTTCGGAACGGGTGACCGTTAGGGGCTGACATTGGCAGTTAAATGTTTTGAATTGTTTGCATTTTGGTCCTGAATCTTGTTTGTGCAATTGTATGAGTTTGGGAAGTCCTTTTGAGCTGAAATTTCACAGAGAAGCATGAAACCTGATTAATTTCAAGTTGGTAACTTTAATTTGGGTTAAGTCCTCATATATATCAGAAATTACAATTTGGTCCCTAAAGTTGTAATTTGTTCAATTGGGTCCCTATTTGATCTCTGATGGTTATGATCTTTGAGTATGCTGTTGTATGAACATATCTAAGGATTAATATGCATCTAGACAAGTTTAAAAAAAAAAGGGTCGTTAATCAAGGTTGACTTTCGGGTTGACTTTGGTTTTCCCCGTGTGACTTTCTTAATTCGGGTCAACCGTCTAGGCCGGGTTAAGGGGGTTACACATCTTCAGCCTCCAAGGCTGATTCCTCAGGTTCCTCAAACATTTCAACCATGCCATCAAGCATGCTGGCATCAAATTTTGTATCCTGGCATAATTGTGCCATGTCCAACGTATAGATGGACTTCATCATCTCCTCAGCTTGACATTCATCAGGTTCATTTGCACATTTCAAAGCTTGAAACACGTTAAAAGTAACATGTTGGTCATTCATTCACATGGTTAGTTCCCCTTTATGAACATCAATAAGAGCTCTACATGTGGCAAGAAATGGCATACCCAAAATAATTGGCACATTAATATCAGCTTCATAATCCAAAATGATAAAATCAGTTGGAAATATAAATTTGTCTACCTTGACCAACACATCCTCAATATTACCCTTGGGAAATGCATAAGATCGTTCTGCTAACTGAGGTATCATCGTGGTAGGTATTACTTCTATACCAAGCTTCCTGAAAACATATAACAACATCAAATTGATGCTAGCTCCTAGATCACATAATGTCTTACCCATGAACCTATTGCCAATAGTGCAAGGGATAGTAAAACTCCATGGATCGTTTAGCTTTGGTGGTAATCGGTTTAGAATCATAGCACCGCATCCCTCACTGAGAGCGACAATTTCAAAGTCTCCCAACTTCCTCTTTTTGGACAAGATTTCCTTCATGAATTTTACATAGTTGGGCATTTTCTCAAGGGCTTCTACCAATGGAATGTTGATTTGTAGTTGTTTAAGGACTTATAAGAAGCGGTTAAACTGTTGGTCTTGTTTGTGCTTTTGAAGCTGGAAATGGTGGTGGTGGATAAACACATGCTTGCGCAGCCGGCTTTGCCAAGGCAGTTTTGGCATCAGTATGTTGTTTGGCCTTAGTCTGTTTGTCATCAACGTTGGCATCATGGTTGGCACTGGAACTAGCATCTTGTTTGGCACTGGTACTGGCATGAGCGTTGTCATCATCGTAGGCATAACCACTACATCATCTGTTTTGGATTTCTCCCTCTCTGCTTCCATGGGCTTGCCTGTCGGCACTGACTTTTCAATTTGGCAATTAACTGGCTGCTTGGCAGCTATCTCTGCCTCGCACTGCCTACCACTCCGAAGGGTTATGGCCTTGCATTGCTCATTCTCTTTGTGCCGAGCATCTTCAGTGTCGCTTGGCAAAGCACCTTGGGGTCGATTGCTGAGTGCATTAGCAATCTGCCCAACTTGTATTTCCAAGTTTCTTACTGAAGCTGCCAAACTTTGGACTGTAACATCGTTCCTCTCCATGTACTGTGTGAGATTGCCTCCTTGGTTGAGTCCTTGCCCTAGCTTGAAATTGTTCTGAGCTTTGTGTGGTATGGCATTCTGATAGAATGATTGAATGGCATTCTGGTTTTGCCTCTGGCATTCTGGCGCTGGGCATTGTATTGGTTGCATCCTTGATTTCCCCAAGCTAAGTTAGGGTGTTGTCTCCAACTTGCATTATAAGTATTGGAGTTAGTATTATAATAACGACCAAAATTGACAATGAAATTTATCGACTCAGGGTTGGAGGGCATTCATACACATAGTGGTTCTCTCCACATATGGTGCAGAATGGCTCTAATGCTTTAACTTCATATGACTCGTTTTTCTTTTGCAATGTTCTCACCATGCTAGTGAGGTTGGAAATTTCGGCATGAATAGACGAAAGTTCATCAACCTTCAATTTCCCACTCACTTTAGTTTCGGTCCCAAGTCTAGCAATAGGATATTCAAAGTCATTGATCGAGATTCTCTCAAGGATATCAACAGCCTCTGTATACTTCTTGTCTAGCAATGAGCCGTTTGTTGAAGCATCAACAACAGTCCTTGTTTGTGCATTCAATCCATTGTAGAAGATTTGTATTTGGGTCCAATTTGGAAATCCATGAATTGGACACCTTCTCAATAGATCCTTAAATATTTCTTAGGATTTGTAGAGAGTTTCATCATTAGCCTGTTTGAATGAAATGATCTCACCATGCAGTTTGGCAGTGAGTGTTGGTGGCTGAAATCGTGTCAGGAACTTCTGGCACAGGTCTGCCTAAGAAGTAACTGAACCTAGTGGCAAAGAATTAAGCCACACCTTGGATCTGTCTCTCAAGGAAAATGTAAATAACTTCAGCTTTACGATATCTCTAGATACTCCAGTTTACTGAAATAGTTGGCATATCTCCATGAATTGCTTAAGATGTTGCCTCAGGACTCTAGTAAGTGCTCCATCTAATTGGCCTACATTCAAAAGAGTTTGAATCATTATAGGTTTAAGTTCAAAATTCAACTCATCGGCCTCAGTGCCAACAAGTCTTGTCATTAAATTTGCAATGTCAGGTGCTGAATGTTCTCGAATTGGCCTCTCTTCGTCTTCATTAACATTTGGGGCATTAAGAGGTTGTGGTGCATTGTTATTAGGTGGATCATTGTTCACGTCACTATTCTTGTAATTGCCTTGATTCATCTTCTTAGTATCGCCTTTTTAACCTCCACAAGGTTTTCTCAATTTCTGGATCGTATGGCCACTCGCCCACCATAGGGTGGTTTCTGGTCATACATCGATAATAACAAAAATAAAAACAAAACAAGTAAAAATCTAAAAACAATCAAATCCGTTGCAATCCCCAACAGTGCCAAAAACTTGTATACTCTATTGGGAGATGTGTAAAGTATATGCTGGCAAAAGGTGTAAAATGTGTAGTTTTGGGCAAGTTATGCCAAGATTCTTTTACGTGCAAGTATACACGGTTTGCAAGTAATACAACTTGGTAAGCTGAGTTATCGATCCCACGGAGACTGACTTGAATTCAATTGCTTGATTGTTACTTGCTTTGGAGGAAAAGTTGTTGTTTGAAGAATGTTTTGGATTTACTAAAAAAGAAAACAATGAAGTAAAACGTTGGCAAGGAGGATACTTTTAATTAATGATAAGTGTTGGCAGGGAATGCCTGGTTTTAACGTTGTTCATGCCAGCCGTTGTTGGCAACTGTCTGGGCGTTGTTTGCCGAGCAGATTCAACATTAGAAATGCCTCTCTCAATGGTTATTGCCCTAATTCGATTATGTAAAATCCCTTATATCTCTATAGTGAATGTTTTTAAATGAATCGAGTTGTTTAAGAACCAATCTATACTCCGATAGGGTAGATATCACTTCCGAAGTAAGTTTATCTACTTGAACGACTTCTCTCGAAGCTTCTCTCCCAAGTATCCAGCAACTGATCATCGCCATCCAACTCTGTTAAGATATTGAGGAGCAATAGGCCAACTATGTCAGCTCTCGCTTGGCAAAGTATTTAGAAAAACAGTAATGTCAGCTCTCCCTTGGCATTACAGTTAAAAACAGTAAGCATGTCAGATAGAAAAACTTTGTCGAAACAGCTTTATTACCAAGAACTAAAACTTAAACCTAACGTTTAAACCAAAAAAATCCCCCGTTATCTATGAAATTAGTTCATGGTGAGGGAATTATGCAACAAAACCATAATCGTTTTCAAATACATCATCATTAAAATAAAAATAAAACAACTTAAAACCAAAAGAATGGGCGAGAGAGGTCTCTCGATGCAGCCCTCAAATCCAGGCTCTCGACTAAGTGGTTGAACCACCTTTCCTCGATGCAGCCGACCGTCACTCGTCGAGCTTCAAACACCTCATTCCGATCACTCCAAACCTTCACACTCTTGATAATCTTTAAATGCTTGATAGGTTAGTGTATATATAGTCGTGCAAGGGAAGGGGATAGGATAGCTTCCTCATCAGAATTTCAAAATGCTCCAAGGATAAGAGATAAGCTCCATCCGATCGGTGTGATAGCTTATCAAGATAGGGCTGACATCATCATACCGATGTTGCCTTGGCACACAAGCTTTTTTTGAGTGGATGAAAGGATTGATCAAAGCCAAGAAGGGGTTAATTGGGTTTTTAAATTTTTTGAAGTTAAGTGGAATGAATAAAAATGAAGAACAAGGCAATTATAGTGGTTCAAGTTCCAAATGAACTCTACATCCACTACTTAGCTCCCATTAAGGATTTTCCAACAATTCCACTAATTGATCTTCCCCTTTTCTAGGCTTAGAAGGAAACCTTTACAAAACCGGTTAATTTTCTACCCAAAATTAACCAAACCCTCACTTGGTTACAAAGAAGAAATTGAAGGCAATAAGAATATCTCTCAATACAAATTTGCCCCTTTGAACACAAGCACTAAACCCAAATTGAAGATACAAGATAAGATTTACACACAATACAATTTGGGATTTTACAAGAATAAGAATTTTGGCACTTGAGCTTGGATTTTGTGTATAAATGTTTCTCTTAGATGCAGTAGTTGTTGCTAGTCTTCAATAGACTTGTTTTTATACCTTCTCCATTAATTCTAGTCGTTTGGGTGGTTATGGAATTGATTATAGCCGTTGGAACCCTCTCTTTCCACCATAAATGCAATTCTGCAGCCTACCATATCAGTACTCAAGGAAGCGTATCGATACTTGTCTCGAAAAAGAAAGAGTTGTTGCACAAATATAAGAGAGGCGTATCGATACGCGTTCAGGCGTATCGGTACGGGTTAGGGAACCGTTTTGATACGGGTAAGACAATACCGATGCAATTTTTCCAACATAGCTCACTGGAGGAAATCGTATCGATACGAGTTATAGTGTATCGATACACATTAACTACCACTTTAAAATTTGGTTACCTACCAACTGACAAGGCAACGGTCGAAATATTTAAAGCTCTGATTTTAAAATTACTTTTAAACTGTATTGATACGGGTGAAACTGTATCGGTATTTGATTCAAACTCCTTGGGTGTATCGAAACATTCAAACTGTATTGATACGGGTCGAAATATTCAAACTGTATCGATACACAGATGGAATCTGTTTCGATACCCTGTTTCGATACTGTAATGAGTGTATCGAAACGTTTGTCTCCAGTATCCAAGTTTGTAAAAAATGTATCGATACGGCGAGAAGCGTATCGATACGCATAGACGTTTTTGAGCAATTTGGCCTTGGAACTTAGAAAATATTTTTGGAGTTTGAGTTTTTCAAACTAGAGCAAAGCCTTGTTGATTTTAAACCTTTTGAGGGACTTAAAAATTCATTTCAAGTTTTACAATTTGGTCCTTAAAACACTTTGTTATATCAAAATAAAACATAGGTTTTACAATCTCCCCCTTTTTGGTATAACAAAACCAAAGCTTAAAATTTTTAAGTCTTTTGAAAAACTTTGGAAAACAACTCCCCCTTAATGTTAGCTAGGTAAGTTTTAAGTTTAAGTTTTATGTGAGCTTGTGAACTTCCCTCTCCCCCTTTTTGTTAGATCAAAATTTAATAGATAAGAGACATAGGCTATAAAGGCATAACAATAAACCAAGCAACATTTAATAGATAATCATAAAGTTCATAGATTAATGAAACAAAAAAATAAAATCCAAACAACAAAAATCAAAGCATAGGTTTTAAATGACAAACTTAATCCTAAAAACATAAATCAAAGTGCATGAAAGGAAATCCTAAGATGACATGAATGAGATGCAAAGACTAATCTACTACTAGTCTCCATCACCATCGTCTTCATCTTCATCTTCATCTTCATCTTCATTGACATCATCGTTCCTCCTTGATTGACGCCACTCATCATGGAAGGCCGTAAGAGAGATATTCATCGAATTGTGCTCGGCCTCAATAGAAGAAATACGCTTATCCACATTAGTCATGCGATCTTCTAAGCTTGTGAAGCGTGTATCAATGGAGGCAAACCTAGAATTCATGACTTGATCAATAGAACCAATTCCCGTGCGTAAGCTTGTGAATTATTCATTAAGATAGGTCATGAGAGAATCCATGGATGGAGGAGGAGGAGCTTGAGGAGGTACGGTAGGATTTGCAATCTCTTCGGGTATAGCATCACTAGGAAGCTCAGAAAGGCGAAGCCAATTACCATTGAAATAATGAAACTTGCCCCGAGATAGAGACCTCTCATCAATAGGATCGATGAGACTTGTCAGATAGTCATGAGAGCAATCGATCTCCTTCTTAGTGAAAAAGTAGCTCAAAGCGGTGCCATATGTGAATGAAGTAACAAGAGAGGTGTGACGATGTTGAACGAGAAAGACAATCTCTGCAAACATAATGCGAGCAATGTTAGGTTGTTTCCTCTCGCGAAAACATCTAATCCGAAAGTCATCAACTTGGGGGATTGTTGAGTATTTTCCTCCGGAAGGCCTAAACCACCAAGTGATCATCAAGTGTAAGATGCGGTCATGAGCATTGAGAACGGTGACGGATCCCCCAAAACATGTCCAAGAGAACCTTCATCATCAATACCCTCATTCTCAAATCCAAAAACATCACAAAGAGCTGGGACATCGACGGTAATCTTCTTGCCCATAAGATAAGAGTTAACGGAAATGACATTACCCTCGGCATTGGCAACACACTTGGCATTGGCATAAAAGATCAAAACCAAATTTTGAAAGAAAAACCCCGAAATTTGTAGAAAATCCATGAACTTCCATTCTTGGAGCAATGGGAAATAGGCAAACTTTAAACGCTTCGAATTGAGAAAAGGAATGGAAATTACCCTCTCCGGTCGAATCTTGTAGTTTGAAAAGAGCAAAAATAGTTGAGTTCATCGGGAGTTCTAAAGAACCTTTGATAGATTAGAATCAAATTTGGACGAGTGCCATCACCAGGATTTGATCCTTCACCGACTTCGCTTGTAGTGTGTGCTTTCTTTTTAGGTGCCATAGTCTAGAAAAAAATTGATTAAAACAATGTGTGTATGCATTAATGTTCACATTGAACCCCATGGATAAATCAATAATCAAGGTAAAAAAAATTTGAAAAACAAAACAAAAGAAAACTTTTAATAAATTTTTTGAAAGAACAAACAAAACAAAGAAATTTAAAACGAAAATAATGAAGAAAATAGAAAGAAAAGAAGTTTTTATACCTTGATATTGAGAGAGGGAGGAATGTATGAAGATTTTACACCAAAATGATGGAGAGCCTTAAGACTTGGCTTGATTTTGAAAAACCCTCAAGAAACTTTAAGTTTTGTGATGAAAATATGAAGGGTTGAGGGCCCTTTTATAGATGAAAATCGACTAGGGTTTTGAAAAAAAGGAGTTTTGGTAAAAGTGAAAGTCTTTTAATGCCCAATTAAAGCTTCTGTGCGATCGAGTATCGATACGCCTAAAGGGTGTATCGATACGAGGGTACAATGGTAATTCCTTCGAACCACGTATCAAGGAATCATATCGAAAAGGAAGATATTTGTATCGAAATGCTAATAACTCGTATCGAAACAGATTTAATTGTATCGATACCCGCAAGAGAGAAAATGCAATCTGGAAAGCTAATGAAGTACTCGTATCGATACACATAAGACCGTATAGATACTATATGCCCAAAAATGCATTTTTGGTCTTTAGAACAACCAAAGGCTCGATTTTAACATCTTCTAAATGTATGCAAATGATGAATGAGCATATCTAAGCATGTTCTAATAGAAGCATACTCCCCTAGCTACAAGCATGGTCACCATCAAGATCAACAACATATAAACATGAATTTTCATAAAATCAAGCAATTTTAACCTCAAAAAGAGTTCTAAAGGATCAAGATAGACTAGTTAAGTCTAACTCTCTCCCAAGGGACCAAAAATGCTCTTTGTCTAGAGGGTTGGTAAAGATGCCCGCTAATTGATTTAAGGTGGCAACATACTCTATAACAACATCTTGTTTAAGGACATGATCTCTAATGAAATGATTCCTTATCTCTATGTGTTTGGTTCTAGAGTGTTGGATGGGATTTTTGGTGAGACAAATTGCACTAGTGTTATCACGCTTAAGGGGTATGGTTTCTACTTTAACTCTATAATCTAAGAGTTGTTGCTTCATCCAAAGGCTTGAGCACAACAACTCCCTAAGGATATGTAATTGGCTTCAGTGGTAGATAAAGCTACACTATTTTGATTCTTAGAGAACCAAGATATGAGCATACTACCTAAGAATTGGCAAGAGCTGGAAGTACTTTTCCTATCAATTTTACAACCCCCATAATCCGCATCTGAATAAGCATGAAGGTTAAAGGTTGAGCCTCTAGGGTACCAAAGACCTAGACAAGGAGTATCTCTAAGGTACCTAAAGATCCTTTTAACGGCTATAAGGTGAGACTCTCTAGGACTAGCTTGAAACCTAGCACACAAGCAATCACTAAACAATATAGCTGGTCTACTTGCGATAAGGTAAAGCAATGATCCAATCATAGATTGATAAAGCTTAGAGTCAACACACTTAACTACTTCATCTTTGTCAAGCTTTGTAGATTAGCTCATTGGTGTAGCTTGAGGCTTTGTTTGCTCCAAGTCAAACTTCTTGAGCATATATTTCACGTACTTTGCTTGATTTATGAAGGTGTCATCCTTTCTTTGTTTGATTTGGAGTCCCAAAAAGAATGAGAGCTCCCCCATCATGCTCATCTCAAATTCACCTTGCATTAACTTAGCAAACTCTTTGCAATAACATTCATTAGTAGAGCCAAAGATAATATCATCAACATATATTTGCACTACTAAGATATCATTTTTATATCTTTTTATGAAAAGTGTAGTGTCCACCTTACCTTTTGTTGGAGTATGCCCAAAGACCAATCATATGATGATTGAATAGACATATTATTTTACTAGATTTATCAAGTAATGACATTGCCGTTATTATCATTTGGTATGTTTCTGTGCATCAAACTAACCATTGGATAATAATGTCCATACAATAATACGATTATTGTTAAATAGGATCCTTAGTCGAATATTATTACGGGTATGGACAGTGATAATATATAAAGACTAATATGTGGTTGATGACAAGCGTTGTCATTGACATAGAGATGTCAAAATCAACACATAAGTATTTGTTAGAGAACAACATACTGGATTGACCCGCTATGAGCATGTTTCTTGGGTAATTATGTGACAGTCACAACATTGCTCATGATAAACATATGTATAATCCTCAGACTTGAGATCAACATCATTTCAACATAAAGATTTACGTAATTTAACATAGTCAAACATGTGTCATAATTGACTACATTATAAAGACTGATGATTGGATACATGATGACCTATGTAGTGAAATATGGTTGATCAAGAAAGGATTTGTCCCTCCTACATAATGGGAGAAATATCTTCGGACACTTGATTAAGTGAGATTAGAAAATGCATGGCCATGCTCGAATATTATGATATGTGATAATAGAGATTCGTTTATCATAATCTACTCAAGACATCAAGAAACACTAGATGGACAACGCAAGTGTGACTAACCCATGACTTGTGTTCATCTAAGATATAAAGGACAAAAGGATGAAATACATAAAGGAAGTTTATTCAGGAATTAGGAAAGTCAAACCATGACTTCATGCAACTTAGGTAACAATGATGTATTGCTAGATGCCACTCATTTTTTTGTAAAATTAGAACAGTTCTAATTTTGCTGCTAACATTGCATGAACCTACAAGGGTCACACCCTTCGAATGAAACGAACAAAAAAAATTGGAAACCATACTCCCTATTTTAGGGAGGTTGCCGAAAAATCCCCTATGGGATAGGAGAAATCGGCAACTCCCTTAAATGTGAATAATATTGGATAAATATTGTATTTATCAAATAATATTTAGAGTATGGAAAATATTTAGAGACTTAAATATTATAGAATAAGATTCTAGAAATTTAAATATATATTTGGAATTTATATAATGTATATTTAATTCCAAGTTTATGTAGAATTAGATTCTACATAATTAAAAATATATATTTAAATATATTTAAATCCAAGTAAAGATAGAATGAGATTCTATAATAAAAATATATATATATATTTGGATTAAATATAATGTATATTTAAATCCATGTTTTATGTAGAATAAGATTCTACATAATTAAATATATATATTTCATTTAATATTATTAAATATAATGTATATTTAATATAAACCAATTTCAAGTAGAATTAGATTCTATGAATTTTGGTTGAACTTGGATTTAAGGTATTCAACTAGAATTAAGTCTCTGAATACTATTTAAAGGGACAAGGGCTAGCAACCAAATCATCCCTATTCCTCATTGCAAATTTCGACATATCCCTGGGAATTCCCCTCTGGAATTTTCGACAAGTCCCAGATTTCTTCTGAGAAGCTGTTCGATAATTTTCTGGTGTTCCTCTTGCCCCCTGGCAAATTCCTGGTGATTTCCTAGTTCAAATCCATGTCCCGGTAGAACCCCTGGTCGATTTCAGACTCCCTCAGGAATCCCTGGAGGGATTTCGACTTCTCCTTGTAAGGTTTTCAAACCTGTCGAAATTTATCCCTAAGTGTTAGGGAGGTGGAAACTTTGTTCGTTTTGTTCGGGTGGACTCCGTAGAGGTCATTGGGAACCTGTGACGATTCCGATTTTACTTGACGTGGTTACTCCGACATACCATCGGTTTTCCAATTTCCAGAGTTTTAAAAGGTAACTCTTCATCTTTTCTCCCCGGATCCTTTCCTATACATGGATCCTGGCTGGATTACGCCAGATTAATTTTTCCGCTGCGCCACGGGGCGTGCCGACGTTACCCAACCGTGGTATCAGAGCCACTCGTATCATACGAATTCGGACTTAAATTCTTAGGTGATGTTTATGTATGAGATGCATGTTGTTTGATTCGATTTAGATATTTATCGTTTATCGTATCACACCTAATAAAGACTTATTTCGATTATCACTGAATGATTAAGAGTTAATCATAACTATGTTAGGTTGCTTCAGTGTTAAATGTTAACATGTTGAGACTAATAGTTAGTCTAGAGAACAAGTAGTTGTTCGTAGTTTCATAGATTTATGAAATCTTTGAAAGGGCTTCTATTTTGATAAAAGTTATCAAACTATCTTTCACGGTGAATCCATAAGAGTTATGGTTAGACGTTATGAAAAATGCATGTCTAGGATTGGCATCATCAAAGACCTGGTACTTAAGTGTGCCTAGTGCGCCACCTCTCTTTCATGTTGACCTACCTGGTGCATTTGTTTGTTAACGCAAATGGTTTATGAAACCTCGTGATCCTTCTTTGGCCCATTAACCGCAACATGGGGATAATCAGTTTAAAACTTCGTAAACACGTCGTTACTTTGTTCGCACGATGTTTGAAATGCATGTTAGATTGCACGGTGTTTGTTTTGCATGGTTATAGCCCATAGACTTTATAGTTTTGGTTTTTATAAATACGACCTGCGTGTTGTGCCTTTCTCTATCTTCTATTGTACTTCTCTTCTCATCTCACTCCCTCGCATGTAACGCGAGTTTCTGAAAATTGTAAATACTCAAGGAGATAAAGCAAGAACCAAGGTAGCAGCATGGTGGGCCTTCCCTGGTGGACCGGGCATTTCAGAAGCAGATTCTATCTTCAGTAGAATGGTCCTCCCATTGGCTTGGGACGGGTCGCCTTAGGTTAAGAAGGGCTATAATCATTGCATATTTATTTATCGCTTATATTTACCTTGTATGTGATGCAATGGATATTTTATAAGCATGATTAAACATAGTTTTATTGATAGGATCAATGTTAAAATGATGAGATAATTAAGTAAATCCCTCACTATAATTCTAAGTCTGTTTTAACCATCCAATATTTACCCTCGTTAAAGCTTCGATCGATATAATGTGAGCTTTGCCAAAGCAATGTCACATTTATCTATCTTAGTTAAACGCAAAGAATAAGCTAGTGATATTCGTCGGTTGAGATATTGGTATTAACTTAGCTGGGTTGTTCTAATAGGATTAGAAAACTTAGTGGTTAAAAGTTTTGGATAATCATAAGATGATTTAAAGAACAAGAGTTGTTCGCCAAAAGATGAGGAATTACATGAGATGTAATTAGTAAGGTGTTACTTACCTAAATAACCATTTCCTAAAAGACTGGCCAAAGCTGATTTAGGAATGGTGAAATACGAATCCTCACTCACTAGAAAAACTATCGAAACATTTTTCCGAAATTAAAACTAGAGGGTTTTTAATTTTGAAGAAAATAGTGGGAGTAAATTTATAGTAAAGACCTATCTATAAATTTTAAAATTTAGTAAAACTTATGTAGCATATTTTCTTTGTTGTAGAATTAATGGCAAATAATACTCTATCTCTGCGATCTATCCTTGAGAAGGATAAGCTCAATGGCATAAACTTCCTTGACTGGTTCCGCAATTTGAGAATTGTTCTCAAACGGGAAAAGAATGAATATGTCATTGAAGAACTTGTTCCTGGTGAACCGGTTGCCACTGCTTCCAGAGCTGACAAAGACAAGTTTAAGAAACACATGGACGACATGCTGGATGCCGGTTGTCTTATGCTTGCCTCCATGACCCCTGAGCTTCAGAAGCAACATGAGGACATGGTAGCTTATGATATGATGCAAAATCTCAAGGAGATTTATGAAGGACAAGCTCGTCAAGAGAGGTACGAGACCTCTAAAGCTTTGTTTCAATGCAAGATGAGTGAGGGATCTCCTGTAGGAGCTCACGTCATCAAAATGATGGACTACATCCAAACGTTGGAGAAGCTCGGCTTTCCGCTGAAAGACGAATTAGCTACTGATGTCATCATGCAATCGTTGCCAGATAGTTTCAATCAGTTCGTCCTTAATTTCAATAAGAATGAAATTAACAAGACGCTGCCACAGTTGCTCGGCATGTTGAGAACTGCTGAAATCAACCTGAAGAAGGTAGGACCTAAACTTGTTCTGATGGTCCACAAGAGCAAGAAGAAAGGTAAATCGGCAGCAAAGTCTAAAGGTGATGGTAAGACCAAAACCGATGGAAAGGAGGCATTGAAACTTAAGAAGGGAATCAAGAAGGATGGAAAATGTTTCCATTGCAGCAAGACCGGACATTGGAAGAGAAACTGTCCCACACACCTACAAGAAGTCAAGAAAGAAAAAACGAGTTAGGCATCAACCTCAGAGGCTTCTAAAGAGAAGGCATCAGAATAGACATGGACCTGGGAATGGAAATAAAGCAAGAGTTGCTACATCATCCATTAGGACATGTGTTTTTGCTTAAATAGATTTGTTTTAGTTTTTAAGATTATTATTTTGTGCCTAAGTTTTAGTTATCTTGTAAGGACAAGATATTTTAATTTTGAGATTATTTAAATAAATGTTATTCTTTTAATCTCTTATGGCACAACGAATCAATGATATTTAAACTAATCAAATCAATAATATTTATAAAATAAATAAAACAAATGACTAATCTCAAACTCATAAAAAGTATTAAGGTAATTTGATGAGATCAAATTCAAGAATATTTAAGGTTTGATGAACTTTCAAAGAATATGGGATTGTCCCATAATTAAATCCTACAAATGGAACAAAAAGTCTTTGAAAGAGAATCAAATATGTTAGACATGTTTTGATTCAGAACAAGTCTTTTTCGACTTCTTTACACACTAGAAAAACAACTCTCATACGTAATCGTGTTTTTTTCCGAAACGTCATATATGGACTAAGAATTGTTCTAGAATACCTTTGAAGTTTTAAGGTTACTTACATGTTAAAATGTTTACAAAGTTCGAACCTTAGAAACTCCATTTGTTGTTTATCCTAACGAGAACAAAGCGTTTGTTTCTCAAACGAGAGTTTATCTTGAAAGAGATTAATTCTCGCAAAGGGATATTATTTCTTCAACTTTAACGAGAACAAAATATTTGTTGCTCAAACGATAGTTTATCTCAAAAGAGAATACTTATCACTAAGGGATTTCATTTTTCAATGAGAACAAAATGTTTGTTGCTCAAACGAGAGTTTCTCTCGAAAGAGATTACCTCTCACAAAAGAAAAAAATGGAATTTGGAATGTGAAGAAATTTTAGACAACAAATTTATGAACTAAAGATTGGAATAAAACACAACCATTGTGTTGATCCTTAAGAGAATACCATATACTTGAGAAATATGGATTTCTCACAATCCGTACATGGAAACACTCTTCTTTTCTGATCAAGATAAAGACTAGGTCTTATTAGAAAGCAATGGTGAGCCCAAAATTCGAGAAATGGCTAAGAGCCATGAGATATGAGATGGAATCATGTCTAAAACCAAGTATAGACTTTAGTTACCTAAAAGGGTAAAACCTAAGAGGTATGGATGAGTTTTTCAAAAGGGAAAAATCGACATGGATGATAAAACATACAAAGGATGATTTGTCGCTAAAATTTTTCAACAAACTTCATAGTATAGACTATGATAAAGCATCTTCCTTGTAGCTATGTTTAATCCATCTTAATCTCACTTGCAAGTAGTTACATACGATGATTATGGAATCAAATAAAGGAATGTCAAAACCACTTTCCTAAGGGAAAACTTGAAACAAATGTGTACATGACACATCTAGAAGGTTTTGTCACTCCAGTAAACACTTGGAAGGTATGTAAGCTACAAAGGTCTAGCCGTAGACTAAGGTAAGCTTCTCGAAGTTGGGATATTCATTTCAGAAGATACAATCAAAAGGTTTGGTTTATCTAGAAATAAAGGGGAGCCTTGTTTTCAAAAGAGTTAGTAGGAGCATTGTTACTTTCCTAAGTATTGTATGTAGATGACATACTCATCAAAAGGAACTAAAGATCACAATCCGTTTTACATTAATAAAAGATATTGCGAGTTAGCAACATGAGACAGTATCTAACTCTACAACATAGGCTGAATGTATTACAGTCAACATAGCAATAAAGAAGGATGTTTGGATCTAAAGGGTTCACTTCTGAACTAAGGGTTGTTCCCAGCATATTAGATGCTGCATAACTCTGTTATGATGGAACCTTTGCGTAAGCAAATAAAACCCATATCTCATCAATAAATCTAAACATATTCTAAAGTACTTACATCTTGGAGATGTGAAAGTATGCAACATACGCACAAAGTTGATAACTTTGTCAACTCCCTGACAAAGCTTTTGACACAGCATAAGCATGTCAGTTACACTAAGCCATATCGTATTAGATACGATAATGATTTGTCTTAATGCCAGTGGGAGATTGTTGGAGTATGCCCAAAGACCAATCATATGATGATTGAATAGACATACTATTTTACTAGATTTATCAAGTAATGGCATTGCCATTATTATCATTTGGTATGTTTCTGTGCATCAAACTAACCATTGGATAATAATGTCCATACAATAATACGATTATTGTTAAATAGGATCCTTAGTCGAATATTATTACGGGTATGGACAGTGATAATATATAAAGACTAATATGTGGTTGATGACAAGCGTTGTCATTGACATAGAGATGTCAAAATCAACACATAAGTATTTGTTAGAGAACAACATACTTGATTGACCCGTTATGAGCATGTTTCTTGGGTAATTATGTGACAGTCACAACATTGCTCATGATAAACATATGTATAATCCTCAGACTTGAGATCAACATGATTTCAACATAAAGATTTAGGTATTTTGACATAGTCAAACGTGTGTCGTAACTGACTACATTATGAAGACTGATGATTGGATACGTGATGACCTATGTAGTGAAATATGGTTGATCAAGAAAGGATTTGTCCCTCCTACATAATGGGAGAAATATCTTCGGCCACTTGATTGAGTGAGATTAAAAAATGCAAGGCCATGCTCGAATATTATGATATGAGATATCATAGAGATTCGTTTATCATAATCTACTCAAGACATCAAGAAACGCTAGATGGACAACGCAAGTGTGACTAACCCATGACTTGTGTTCATCTAAGATATAAAGGACAAAGGATGAAATACATAAAGGAAGTTTATTCAGGAATTAGGAAAGTCAAACCATGACTTCATGCAACTAAGGTAGCAATGATGTATTGCTAGATGCCACTCATTGTTTGTAAAATTAGAACAGTTCTAATTTTGCTGCTAACATTGCATGAACCTACAAGGGTCACACCCTTCGAATGAAACGAACAAAAAAATTGGAAACCATACTCCCAATTTTAGGGAAGTTGCCGAAAAATCCCCTATGGGATAGGAGAAATCGGCAACTCCCTTAAATGGGAATAATATTGGATAAATATTGTATTTATCAAATATTATTTAGAGTATGGAAAATATTTAGAGACTTAAATATTATAGAATAAGATTCTAGAAATTTAAATATATATTTGGAATTTATATAATGTATATTTAATTCCAAGTTTATGTAGAATTAGATTCTACATAATTAAAAATATATATTTAAATATATTTAAATCCAAGTAAAGATAGAATGAGATTCTATAATATATATATATATGGATTAAATATAATGTATATTTAAATCCATGTTTTATGTAGAATAATATTCTACATAATTAAATATATATATTCCATTTAATATTATTAAATATAATGTATATTTAATATAAACCAATTTCAAGTAGAATTAGATTCTATGAATTTTGGTTGAACTTGGATTTAAGGTATTCAACTAGAATTAAGTCTATGAATACTGTTTAAAGGGACAAGGGCTAGCAACCAAATCATCCCTATTCCTCCTTGCAAATTTTGACATATCCCTGGGAATTCCCCTATGGAATTTTCGACAAGTCTCAGATTTCTTCTAAGAAGTTGTTCGATAATTTTCTGGTGTTCCTCTTACCCCCTGGCAAATTCCTGGCGATTTTCTAGTTCGAATCCAAGTCCCGGTAAAACCCCTGGTCGATTTCAGACTCCCTCAGGAATCCCTGGAGGGATTTCGACTTCTCCCTGGAAGGTGTTCAAACCTGTCGAAATTTATCCCTAAGTGTTAGGGAGGTGGAAACTTTGTTCGTTTTGTTCGGGTGGACTCCGTAGAGGTCGTTGTGAACCTGTGACGATTCTGGTTTTACTTGACGTGGTTATTCCGACATACCGTCGGTTTTCCAGTTTCTAGAGTTTTAAGAGGTAACTCTTCATCGTTTCTCCCCGGATTCGTTCTTGTACATGGATCCTGACTGGATTACGTCGGATTAATTTTTCCGCTGCGCCACGGGGCTTGCCGATTTTACCCAACAACTTTTTCAAAACCTTTTTCAATTAAAAAGTTTGAAAGTCTTTCATACCAAGCTCTAGGAGCTTGTTTTAAACCATAAAGGACTTTGGTTAGCTTAAAAACATGATTTGGAAATTTTGAATCCTCAAAACCCGGTGGTTGTTCCACATACACTTCTTCATTTATAAAACCTTTTAAAAATGCACTTTTTATATCCATTTGAAAAAGCTTGAAGTCATGATAACATGCATATGCAAGCAACATCCTAATAGCTTTGATTCTAGCTACGGGTGCATAGGTTTCATCAAAATTTATTCCCTCTTCTTGAGTGTAACCTTGAGCAACTAGCCTAGCTTTGTTTCTCACTATGTTACCACTCTTATCTAGCTTATTCATAAATACACATTTAGTTCCTATAGTAGATTGATTACTTGGCCTTTCAACTAATTTCCATACATTACGCCTCTCAAATTGGTTTAATTCTTCTTGCATAGCCAAAATCCAAAAGTCATCTTTTAATGCTTCTTTGATATTATTAGGCTCAATGCATGAGATAAAAGCAACATGATTCATTAATTTAGGAGAGGATCTAGTAGTTACCCCCTTGGATGGATCACCCAAGATTTCACCACCTTTGACATATTTGAACTCCCTTGGGTAAGATACCTCCTTTTACTTAAGAGCCAAGTCCTTCAAGGCTTCAAGAGGTGGATCTTGTGCATCTTCTTCTTTAGTTGGAATCTCATCCACCTTTGATGATTCTCCACCATCATTAGCTTCAATGATCCCTACATCATCATCATCACAAGAATCCTTCCTCGGAAGGAGGTTATCATCGAAAACAACATGTATAGACTCTTCTACTACTAAAGTTCTTTTATTAAATACGTGATAGGCTTTAGAGTTTAAAGAATACCCTAAGAAAATAGCTTCATCACTTTTAGCATCAAATTTACCTAAGTTGTCTTTTCCATTTTTTAAAACAAAACACTTGCAACCAAAAGGATGAAAATAGCTAATGTTAGGCTTCTTAGATTTTAAAATCTCATATGGTGTTTTTTTTAAATTGGCCTAATAATTACTCGATTTATAATGTAGCAAGCAGTATTTGTGGCTTCCTCCCAAAAGTATTTAGGTAAATTGTTTTCAAAAAACATGGTTCTAGCCATTTCATGTAAAGTCCTATTTTTCCACTCAACTACCCCATTTTGTTGAGGAGTTCGAGGTGCCGAAAAATTGTGGCTAATACCATTTTCATTTAAAAACTCTTCAAAACCTAGATTTTTAAACTCGGTTCCATGATCACTTCTAATGTGAGATATCTTAAGCTCAAGATCATTTTGAGTTAATTTAGAAAACGTGATGAATTTTTCTAAAGCCTCATCTTTTGTACTTAAGAATAGAACCCAAGTAAACCTAGAATAGTCATCAACAAGAACAAAAGCATACGATTTACCACCCAAGCTCATAGTTCTAATAGGCCCAAAAAGATCCACATGAATCAATTGTAAACATCTACTAGTAGAGACATCATTAATGGATTTAAAGGATGATCTATGTTGTTTACCCTTAGAGCAAGCATCACATATTTTATCATTTGAGAACTTAATCTTGGGTAAACCTCTAACTAGATTTAGGGAAACTAATTTTTCTAAAACACTAATGCTAGCATGTCCTAGTTTCCCATGCAATAACCATGCATCATTTTCATTTTGAGCAACAAAACATGCATGGGATGTATGAATGTCATCTAGATGCACCATATATATGTTTCCTATGCGATGACCAATGAGCATTGTTTTATTAGAGTTAATGTCAACAATTTTGCACCTATTTTTATCAAATAGGGTAGTAAACTCTTTATCACACAATTGACTAATGCTCAATAAATTATGTTTTAGATCGTTTACATACAACACATTTTCAATGAGTACGATAGAGTGATTACCTATGGAGCCAATACCTTCAATGTGGCCTTTGGAGTTGTCACCAAATGTCACTACTCCTCCACTTTTTGGCTTTAATTCCATGAATCGACTCTTGTCTCCGGTCATGTGCCTCGAGCATCCACTATCAAGGTACCATGAGTTTTGCTTTGTGCTTTGGCCTTGTAGCAATGCTCCCCCTACAAACTTAGGCTTTGATTTTTGGTACTCGAATCATTTTGGGTCCACGAGTGTTAGCTCCTAAAAGCTTGGTTCCCTTAGGAATCCAATGTGACATGGCATCAACATTATTAGATTTAACAAGTTCCTTAGGAACCCATACACTTCTAATTCTTTTAGTTTTAGTATGCACATAGGAGCCACTTTGTTTGTAGTTAAAGTTCTTTCTCTTAGGTTGGTTTGTTCTAGATGATTCACATATTTCATTTTTCAAAGTACCAACACTCTTGAAAGACTTATTGAGCTCTGTTCGCGTTCGTGCAGTACTATAAATGATACACTAATTGTGCAAGTATACACGTCGAACGAGTAATAAAGTGATGAGTGACTATCGTCTTCACATGGATTGGAGGTATTCACGATTGCTGTAACAATAAAGATTGAACTTTTTGCAGATGACAATGCTAAAGTAAAAGAGATGGTGTAAAATAATGTTGAAGCAAAACAGTGCAGAGAGATGAGATAACAATATGATAAACAGGTCCCCTTTCGTATGCGAAACTCTCTACGGAATGACTGGCTGGGAATGATGGACAGCCTAACTCAAGCTTTCTAACAATACTAAGGCTCTTCAGCTATCTTCTATGCTAGGCGGTATTTGCTAAGAGTGCTCCTAAACTATCTCTAGCCAGGAAACTGGGAGTCAGAAATGCTACAGCAATACCTCTCGGCGTAAATTATTAACACTCTTCTACCCTTCACGAACTATCATTTTTAGCCCTTGAAACCTATCACTTATCTCTAAGGTAGGTTACAGTCTGCCTCTCAACAGTCACTCCATTGCTTATGAGGGTTCTAAGGCTAGCTCTCTCGATTACTAACCCCAACATACACTTAAAGAACGGCCAACTCTCGAAGGCGCTTAAGGTAGGGCCTATATCTCAAAGCACTTACAACCCTAAGCTCTTACAACTTTAAGGAAATGAGAAATGCATAAGCAAAGCATAGAATCATGATAAACACTGAAAAAGCCATAGCATGCATTAAAAAGTACTCAAAATAAAATCATCCATCAAACCCAAGCCACCTAAAACAGTCCGTGGCTGGGCAATATCATCCAACGTATCATTGCAATAACATCACCAAATATAAAGATATGAAAAGAAATTGCTATAGCGATAGAAAGAAAGGTGAACTCCCTCTCCGTCATGGACTGCCCGACTGTCTTAGGCTCACTGCCTCTCTCGAGGCCGGTGAGGCCACTCCTTGGAGCTTCAACGATGGAGGACACCAAGCTGGAGAAAATGAAGGTGAAAACTTCCCTCTTCTTTTCTCTCTCTTCCGCCTCTCTTTTTGCAACACACTACTCTCTTTTCTCCAAGCTTCTCTCCCCTTTATATAGTGGAGGCTTCTAGGGTTTGGTGCCCTAAAGATGCCTTGATAATCCCAAGGAATATCCACCGACAAGGTCTGCCACGAGGGGATAAGGAGGACAGTCTGTAGGTGGGTACCGACTGCTGCACGTGTCAGATCGTCCTTTTCTGCATGTTCACGTGCTTCTGCAGCTCACGTGTATCTCACGTGCTGGCCAATATCCACTTCCATCATGCTATACCAAAAAGATATGAAAACAAGGATATTTATGCATTTATCAAGCTCATTGAGCTCATCTAACACCTTTTGGTGTTCAATGTTACATTGAGAAATAATATTATTTAAATCTACATTTTCTTTTTGAAAGTATTCAAGTTCATCTTGTAGACCTAAAATCTTTTTCTCAAATTCCAAGTTAGCTTGAGAAATTAAATCATTTTTAGCATTCAAATCTGAAATGACTCTTTTATTTTTCAAAACGGACTCCTTATACTTCTCAACTAACTCATCATACACCTTTTGTAACTCATCATATGCTTCATGCAATTCATCATATGTAAAATCAAAAGTAGATGAGTTGGAGGTTATCTTAGAATCCTCCTCAATAGCCATGAGGCAAAGGTTGGCCACTTCTTGTTCCTCATCCTCGGATGATTCCTCATCACTCCAAGTAGCAAGCTTGGCTTTGAGTTTCTTTTTCTTCTCAAAACCCTTCTTCTTGAGTTGAGGACACTCGGAACGGATATGACCCGGTTTCTTGCACTTATATCATATGGTCAGATTCTTTTCTTCTTCTTTGTTCTTGGTCTTGAAGTCCATCTTTCTTTGAAACTTTCTACCTCGATTGGACCTCATAAACCGTGAGAATCTCTTGGCTATCATAGCCAATTCTTCAAGATCTTCCTCCTCACTAGAAGTGTTCTCCTCATGTAGAGAAGCTTTGAGAGCCACTCCTAGTTTCTTCTTCTTGTCTACCTCAAGCTTCTCCACTCTTCTTTCTTCTTTTCATATTCCCTTCCTTGCTTTATGATTTCATAAGTTAGTAGAGAACCAACTAGCTCATTAAGCTTTAGTGTCTTCAAGTTCTTTGCCTCGACGATAGCGGTTCTTTTCCCATCCCAAGACTCGGGAAGAGAGTAGAGTAGCTTTTGGACTAGCTTGTTGTCTGGGATGATCTCTCCAAAACATTTTAGCCCATTGACGATGGTTGAAAAGCGATCGAACATCTTTGATATGGTTTCTTTGGGCTCCATCTTAAAATTCTCATAGCTAAGATTGAGAATTCCAATCTTTGTTTCCTTCATATCGCTTGTCCTTTCATAGGTTGTCTCAAGTGTATCCCACACTTCTTTAGCACTTTCGATGGAAGAAACTTTGGAGTAGATATCCGGTCCAAAAGCACAAAATAGCATGTGAAGAGCCTTGTTGTTGATTTGAAACTTCTTTCGATCATCTTCACTCATTTCTCTTTTTCTTTTCGGCACAAGTCTTCCTTCATCGTCTCTCTTCATCAGAATGATGGGACCATCCTCTATAGCATCCCAAACAAGGTAATCACTTGACTTTATGAAGAGATGCATTCGGTTCTTCCAAAAAGGATAGTTGTCGCCATTGAAGAAAGGTGATTTGGTGATCGATTGAGACTCGTAAATTCTAGAGCCGGAGGTAGATGCCATGGCTTGCTTTGTTGATGATCACACTCTTCCTAGAATCTCCTCTTTCGGTTGTTAATCCTTCAAAGAGGTAGGCTCTGATACTAATTGTTGAGTGGATCAAAGGATTGATCAAAGCCAAGAGGGGGTGAATTGAGTTTTTAAAATTTTGGAAGTGAAGTGGAATGAATAAAAATGAAGAACAAGGCAATTATAGTGGTTCAAGTTCCAAATGAACTCTACATCCACTACCTTAGCTCCCAAAAAGGATTTTCCAACAATTCCACTAATTGATCTTCCTCTTTTCTAGGCTTAGGAGGAAACCTTTACAAAACCTGTCAATTTTCTACCCAAAATTAACCAAACCCTCACTTGGTTACAAAGAAGAAATTGAAGGCAATAAGAATATCTCTCAATAAAAATTTGCCCCTTTGAACACAAGCACTCAACCTAAATTGAAGGTACAAGATAAGATTTACACACAATACAATTTGGGATTTTACAAGAATAAGAATTTTGGCACTTGAGCTTGGATTTTGTGTATAGATGTTTCTCTTAGATACAATAGTTGTTGTTGGTCTTCAATAGACTTATTTTTATACCTTCTCCATTAATTCTAGCCATTTGGGTGGTTAGGGAATTGATTATAGCCGTTGGAACCCTCTCTTTCCACCATAAATGCACTTCTACATCCTACCGTATCGGTACTCAAGGAAGCGTATCGATACCTGTCTCAAAAAAGAAAGAGTCGTTGCACAAATATAAGAGAGGCGTATCGATACGCATTCATGCATATCAGTACGGGTTAGGGAACCGTTTCGATACGGGTAAGACCGTACCGATGCAATTTTTCCAACATAGCTCACTAGAGGAAATCGTATCGATACGAGTTATAGCGTATCGATACACATTAACTACCACTTTAAAATTTGGTTACCTACCAACTGACAAGGTAACGGTCGAAATATTTAAAGCTTTGATTTTAAAATTACTTTTAAACTGTATCGATATGGGTGAGACCGTATCGGTTCGATTCAAACTCCTTAGGGTTTTATAGAGAGAACGTATCGATACAGATGGAATCTGTTTCGATACAGAAAGGAGCGTATCGAAACGTTTGTCTCCAGTAGCCAAGTTTGTAAAAAAAAGGTATCGATACGGTGAGAAGCGTATCGATACGCATAGACGTTTTTGAGCAATTTGGCCTTGGAACACTTAGAAAATATTTTGGAGTTTGAGTTTTTTCAAACTAGAGCAAAGCCTTGTTGATTTGAAACCTTTTGAGGGACTTAAAAATTCATTTCAAGTTTTATAATTTGGTCTTTAAAACACTTTGTTATATCAAAATCAAACATAGGTTTTACAGCTTGGCATGTCTTTGCCAACATAGCTTGGCATCACCTTATCTGCTATTGTTTTGGTGATTGGTCTATTAGCTATCTTTTAGGAGCCTGATATTTTCCTATTTTTTCGAGGTTCAACAATCTCTTGGCATGGCATCAAGTGCACTTCTCTGCCAACAAGTGCTTTGCACTATATGGTCCTTCTGTGCCAACAGCTCTTGGCATTCTTCTTGGCAAACCTAACTGTGTTGCGTTCCGGCGCCGAATCATATGCCAAACCTGCATAATAACAACGAAAACAACATTTCACCCTGGCAAAGACAGAAAACTAAATTCCTTATGCAAATGCATGATTCTAACAACCTAATGCAACTAAATGTACCTAAAAATAAGCAAGAGCATTGTAAAATTGGCATTAAAAATAGTACTTTTGGAGAGGTAACACTCCTCCAAACCTAACTCATTGCTTGTCCTCAAGTAATGCAAAGAAAGAAAAATAAAAACGGAGAAAAAGTTACTTCGACAAAATTCTTGTTGGGATGCGAATAGATGCTGGTAAGCAGAATTTGGCTCCATTTTTGTCATGCATATTACTACTCGATGCAAAGGCTATACGTTGCCAAGAGTCATGATTGACAATGGATCCACTTTAAATGTCCTACTATTGGCTACTTTGAACAGGCTTCCAATAGACAGTTCTCACATGAAGGCTTGCAACACCCTTGTTCGAGCTTTCGACGGTATTGAGAGAAAATTGATAGGAAAATTATAGTTTTGTTACTTGTGTGCCCAAACACATACGATGTAGACTTCCTGGATATCAAACCCAAATATAATTGTCTATTGGGAAGACCTTGGATCCATTCAGCCGGGGCAGTTCCATCATCACTCCACCATAAATTAAAGTTTGTCTTTGACGGACATTTGGTCACTATGAATGCTGAAGAAGACATCATAGCTTCCATCACTAGTAACGCCCCTTATATAAAGGTTGATGAGAAGGTTGTAGAGTGTTCATTCGGATCATTTGACTTTTTCAATGCAACCTTCATAGCCGAAGGGAGTTAGATTCCCACTCCTAGATTGTCTAAAGCCACAAAAATGGGAATCAAACTGATGATGGGAAGAGAAGCTTAGGTCGGTCGTGGACTAGAGAAATATCTACAAGGTCGGGTCAGTGCGTCGTTCATGATCAATAAAACCGGTTGTTTTGGCCTCGGATACAAGCCAGATGCCAAGCAAAGAATGAGCGAGATTTTGAAGAAGCAAGAAAGGATGAAAGCCCGTCTAAAAGAAAAAGAGGTCAACTAGGAACCTATGACTTTTACTTGAATGTTTGAAACTTTTGTGTCAGGGGGATTCATCCACTCCAAGCAGATTAAGAAAGATGAAGAATATGAGCTTGGAAAATGTTAGGAACTTTGGATATCAATTTTGTGACTGAAGAAGAGAGTGAAGGAATATACCTTAAGGGGATTCGTCCTTATACCTTGGGAACTATTCTGAACAATTGAACTTTTGAAGGACTCCCCGCAATGTTTAGGACTGTTTCAGAGTAATGTCCAGAACACACTTGTTACTCTTGCTCAAGAGCAACAAGGGTGTTTTTGTAAAGGGCATATGCTTATGGTCCTTATGTCAATGAAATAATACTTTTTGTGTCTATCATTAAGCAAACATTTCTTTTACTTTTACTCTTATCCATATAATTATATTATTGACCATTCTCAATTCGTTTGTTCCAATGGACATCATTATTTCGTGTCAGGTCCCCTGATATCAACATATCAAGCGACACCGAAATCGATTCGGAACCCATTTGTGAGCGAGACATGTATCTAGATGGACCTTGGGACTTTGAAGAAGATCCAGATTGTGATCTATCTCTTGATCTATTGAGAATGGTTGAACAAGAGGAAAAACGTATCTTGCCTCACAAAAAGTCAGTAGAGATGGTGAACCTGGGAGATGAAAATGAGAAGAAAGAGGTGAAGATTGGGACATGCATTACCGCGAAAATACGACGCAATCTC
Source organism: Hibiscus trionum (assembly GCA_030270665.1). NCBI lineage: Eukaryota > Viridiplantae > Streptophyta > Magnoliopsida > Malvales > Malvaceae > Hibiscus > Hibiscus trionum. Next base: position 562,372 of record BSYR01000008.1, read on the forward strand.
GACAAGATGCTCCTGGAATTCAGAGATATTTTTGCATAGTCCTACCAAGACATGTTTGGGTTGAACACAGATGTGGTTGTACATAAACTCCCTATAAAAGAAGGTTACAAGATGGTCCAACAAAAACTTCGGAGAATAATGACTGATATACTCCTGATAATAAAATAAGAAGTAAAGAAACAATATGATGCTAGGTTTCTGTGGGAAGTCAAATATTCGGAGTGGGTGGCTAATATAGTTCTCGTTCCAAAGAAAGACGGAAAGGTCCACATGTGTGTTGATTATCGAGATCTAAACAAAGTCAGCCCAAAAGATAACTTTCCTCTTCCTCACATTGATACCCTGGTCAACAATACAGTAAAACACTCGTTGTTCTCCTTTATTGACAATTTTTCAGGCTATAACCAGATAAAGATGTATCCTGATGTTATGAAAAAAACTACGTTCGTGACACAGTGGGGAACCTTTTGTTACAAGGTTATGCCTTTCGGACTTAAAATGTAGGGGCAACATAACAACGAGCCATGGTCACTTTGTCCTATGATATGATGCACAAAGAAATTGAAGTGTATGTCAATGACATGATTGCTAAATCACAAACGGAAGATGAGCATGTGGCAGTCTTGAGAAAACTATTCTTGAGACTAAGAAAATACCAATTAAAGCTAAATCCAGCCAAATGTATGGAATAATGAAGCCATATAAGGTCAAGGCCATTCAAGATCTTCCACCCCCATGCACTCAAAAATAAGTGAGAGGTTTCTTGGGAAGATTAAATTACATTGCTCTGTTCATTTCACAGTTAACCAAAAATGTGATCCGATCTTTCGTCTCCTCAAAAAGCATAACCTAGGGGAATGGAATAATGAATGTCAAGAAGCTTTTGACAAGATCAAGCATTACTTGTCGAACGCCCCAGTTTTAATGCTGCTTATCCCAAACAAGCCATTGATTATGTACTTAACTGTCTCCGAGAATTCTATGGGATGTGTACTCGGACGACATGATGAGTCGGGAAAGAAAGAAAGGGCAATCTATTACCTCAGCAAGAAGTTTACAGAATGTGAAGCGAGATATCTGCCAATCGAGAAATTTTGTTTTTTCTTGGTTTGGACTATCATGAGACTAAGACAATACATGTTGTATCATACAACCTGGCTAATCTCAAAGCTCAATCCTCTTAAATATTTGATGGAGTCGACTGCACTAACATGAAGAATGGCCAAATGGCAAATTTTATTTTCTAAATTTTATTTTGTTTATGTAAGCCAAAAAGCCATAAAAGGGAGTGCTGTAGCCGAATTCTTAGCTAGTCGAGCTCTAGAAGATTATGAACCTCTAAACTTTGATTTCCCAAATGAAGATCTGATGTGTATTATGACTGTGAAGGAAGTGTCCCTAGAAGTTAAATGTTAGAGACTGAACTTTGATGGCGCCTCAAATGACGTGGGCAAAGAAATCGGAACAGTGTTAGTCTCGCCAGAGGTTGATCACTACCCTTTCGCTAGCAAGCTCGATTTTGATTGCACAAATAACGTAGCAGAATATGAAGCATGCGTTATGGGGATTCAAGCTGCTATTGAGCATAAAGTTAAATCTTTGAAGGTATAAGGGGACTCTATACTCGTGATCTATCAGCTCCGAGGAGAATAGGGGACCAGAGATTCCAAATTAATGGATAATCAGAATATTGTTCTGGATCTAATCAAGGAGTTCTACGAGATTACCTTCCACTATCTTCTGTGAGAGGATAACCAAATGGTGGACGCCTTGACTACTCTATCTTCGTTGATTAAATTCAACAAGTAGTCTGATTTGATGACTATACAAATAAGTATATATAACTTCGGCCTGTTGTTATAATATCGAGGAAGGTGAAAAAGACAAACATCTTTGGTATCATGACCTTTTGCAGTACATAAAAAGATGTGACAATCCGGAGCAAGCTATTGAGAATGAAAAGAGGACACTGCGAAGGCTAGCAAGTGAATATGTTTTGGATGGTGAAATCTTATACAAAAGAAGAAAAGATCAAATGCTATTGCGATGTGTGGATGTTGTTAAAGCCAAAAAGATTCTCGAAGAAGTTCATGAGGGTGTATGCGGAACGCGCGCCAATGGATTCACAATGGCAAGGAAAATTATGAGATTTGGCTATTATTGGTAAACTATGGAAGATGACTGCATCAACTATGCCAAAAAATGCCATAAGTGTCAGATTTATGCCGACAAAATTCATGTTCCTCCATCACCACTACATGTTATAAACTCTCCATGGTCGTTTTCCATGTGGGGCATGGATGTCAACGGTCTTATATCACTAAAGGCTTCTAATGGGCATCAGTTTATCTTTGTGGTTATTAATTACTTCACCAAGTGGGTAGAAGTAGCCACTTACGCCAATGTCACCAAATCGGCAGTGTCTAGATTCCTGAAGAAAGAGATCATATGTCGGTATGGGATGGCGGAAAGTATCATATATGATAATGCACTAAATTTGAACTATAAGACCATTGAAAAAGTATGCAAACAATTCAAGATACAACACCACGATTCCTCACCATACCGTCCACAGATGAACGGAGCAGTGGAAGCAGCCAACAAGAAGAAGATTGTTGGAAAGATGGCAGAAACTTATAAAGATTGGCATAAGAAATTACCATTTGCTTTGTATGCTTATCGTACATCGGTCAGAACCTCTACTGGGCAACCCTTTTTTCCCTATTTTATGGGATGGAAGCGGTGCTACCCATCAAGGTAGAAATTCCTTCTCTCTGAATTTTGTCAGAATTAAATTAGATGAAGCAAAATGGATCCAAGCTAGACATGACCATCTTGCTTTGATCGAAGAAAAAAGAATGAAAGCCATTCGACATGGTCAAATGTACGAAAAAGGGATGATACGAGCCTATAATAAGAAGGTTCTTCCAAGAGAATCTGAAAAAGATCTTGCAGATTCAGAGAGATTCTCGAGGGAAATGGATGCCAAATTGGGAAGGCCCGTTCGCCGTGAAAGAAAAGCCTTTTTGGAGGAGCTCTAATTTTGGTTGAAATGGATGGTAGAGAGTTACCTAGCCCTGTGAATTCAAATTTACTCAAGAATACTTCACTTGAAAAAAGGGGACAGAGTCAAATGAGGTATTTTTAGTTGAAAACTGGAAAAGGGCAGTACAAATTTTGATGGAAGAAAATGAATTTTTCAAGTTGAAATATCGATAAAGCACCAAAGGTCTCATAGAAACGTGAAGGATATCGATGCGCAAATCTGGCGAAGATCGTTCGTTTGATATTCATTCTTATTTAATGTTTGCTACCTAAATGTCATGAACTTTATTTTTCAAATAAATCCTTCCTTTCATCTTATATCCTTGTTTACACAAGTATTATACATTGACATAATGATCAATAAGCTAACAAATACAAGAAGACCTCTCTACGTTGCCTTTAATAGACTCTTAAAGATACATGGACCAAAGCCAGCCTTGATTAAAAATGGGCATGTCTATAGATAAACAGCTAAAGAGAAAAAAGAGACACTACTTGGACAGAATGTGGGGCAAATAGTTTCATTGTGATCCGATTAGACATGAAGAAAAGAAAGTCATGTGACTCAAACTAAACAGAGTCCAAGCAGCTGGTGATGTCAGTTTCAAGGCAAATATGAATGCTTAAACCAACTCCGAAATCCAGAAGTTTTTTTCCGAATGGAATTTTACATTCATCATTCATGCATTCATTAGATATACTTAAACTAGGATCATTTGACTCATACTAATCATGGCATCCTGAATATGTAAACAAAATAGGTATTACAGATTCTGTCTCTCCAACAAGCAGTGGAACATATATAGCACAACAACAATTTCATCTCCCTGAATTGGCAGCGAAATGAGCATGACAACAACTTCATCTCCCTAAATTTGTATTGGAATGAATGCAATAGCAAACATGTATCCCTAAATTTGTAGTGGAACAGATACAGCATGACAACAATTTCATCTCCCTAAATTGGCAGTGGAATAAGCATGAAAACAATTTCATCTCCCTATATTTGCAGCAGAATGAGTATGAAAACAACTTCATCTCCCTGAGTTTGCAACGGAATAAGCATGACAACAATTTAATCTCCCTAAATTTGCAGCGGAATGGTGGAATAAACACGATGGCAAACATGCCTACCTGAATTTGCAGTTGGAACAAACAAAGCACAAAAAATAAATCACTTCTCCCTAAGGGTGCAATGGAACAAATCAAATCTGTTGGGATGTATGGTGCTCGATTCGTTCAACCGTTCTTGCTCGCCAAGTGGTGGAGAAGTTGGTTAATTGGTTGTTTTGTGGGAAAAGAAAGATAGGCAATTGACACAAGGATTTATAGTGGTTCAACCTTCTAACCAAGGTCTACATCCACTACCTTAGCTTCCCACTAAGGATTTCCAAACAAATTCACTAAGAATTTCGTCCCCTTTTCTTGGATTAGGAGGAAACCGTTACAACGATCAAGCTTTCTACCCATAGCTTGAAATCCCTCTAATAGGTAATTGTTTGCACTATAAAGCTTTCACCCAAAACCTAAACACTTGAGCAAATTTAACAATATTTAGCTCACTAGTGTTGTCTAAGCAAGAAATGTACAATTAAAGCTCTAGACAATATTTTTCATCATAATGTTGTAACAATTGAAGCATTAACAATTACTAGATGCTTGGAGGTCCCTTTATACTCCTCTTTGAGTTTGTATCCGTTACTAGCCGTTGGGGTTGAATTGGAGCCGTTGGAGACTTAATTTCCCACCATAAATGTAGTTCTGCAGCTCTCTGTTTCGAAACGCTCGAACCCGTTTCGAAACACTCTTGAATTAGAAAGAGCCGTTGCAGTCTGATGCAGCACCCATATCGAAACGCCCTTGGCCGTATCAAAACGCTTGTCCCCGTATCGAAACGATCTGCATTTAAAAGGTAGTTGCCAAATAGCCGTTGGGAGTTTATGAACGTTGAGGTCAATGCCACGTAGGCGTATCGAAACGGCAGAGGCCGTATCGAAACGCTAGGCAAAAATCTCACCCAGATAAAGACTGTTTCGAAACCCGTTTCGAAACACTTTGACATTGTAAAAACCTGTATCGAAACACATGGATGGTTTTGTTGAAATTGGCTTTGAAAACACTTAAAACCTTTTATAAATATCCCTTAAACATAGTTCCAAGTTGTTTGGAGTTTAGAAATTGTTTTGAATTCTTTTTAACTTTGTCCAAAACATTTTTCAATTATTATATCAAAACATTAGTTCTACAATCTCCCCCTTTTTGATATAATAAAACCAACTTGAAAAATTGGTTGGGATTCTCCCCCTTTAAGTTTGAAAATGTGAATAAGAGATGAAAATTTTTAAATAGATTAAAGCTCCCCCTTATTCATTTTAAAATGCAATTTTTCAAACCATTTCTCCCCCTTTTTGTTATATCAAAAACAATTTAAAACACTTTTAAGCTCAAAATAACCATAGAGGTTTAGATTTTGAAAATATTAAAGAGTTTGGTTTTAAAATGGATCTCCCTTACTCAAAGCATCATTAAAAATGTTAGTTCAACATATATGATCATCTAGTTGACATAAAAAATAAATCAAATAAAAGCAAAAGCAACTAGATTTTACCACACTTGAACACAAGGGAGGATGTGAAGCCTTCCTTCTTCAAGTGTTCTTCCTTGTGTGCATGAAGCTCCCCCTTAATGTTTGACTTGTTGATCACTCTTCATCACACCTAGCAAAAGACAATCAAGTAATTTTTGGTATCCAAATTGCTTTGGATCCATAGACATTAGTAGCACAAAATTTAGTCCCCTTAGGAATCCATTTTTCAATTTCATCCTTTTTAGTTGAAGTGGTTAGTCCTTTTGGGACCCAAACACTTCTAAAACATTTTCCATTTATAAATCTAGAGGCACTAGATTGTCTTTGGTAAAATTTTGATTTTCCAAAATCATTTTTCTTTTCTAGTTCCTTGGAAATCAAAATCTTTTCTTTCTTAAGATCATCAACTTCTTTTTAATGATCTTTTTACATTGTTTGAAGCAAATTTTGTAAGTTAGAAACTTGTTGCTCAAAATCCTTTAATTTTGCTTCAAACTCAAAATTGGTTTTTAAAAGCAAATCATTTTCATTTTTCAACTTTGAAATCAATTTTTTGTTTTTTGAAAATGAAGCTTTGAATTCAAAAACCAATTCATCATAGGCTTCTTGTGACTCATCAAAAGAATATGAAATTGAACTAGATGAGTTAGAAGTTAACTCCCCCTCATTGAGGGCCATCAAGCATAGGTGGGCTACCTCATCATCGGTGGAGAATTCATCACTCCAAGTGGCCACATATGCTTGTTTTGAAGATGATCCCTTCTTGTTGGACTTGTGGGATTCCTTTATCTTCTTCCTCGATTCATGCCTTGAATTCTCCATTTTGCTCTTCATGAACCGGGAAAATTTGTTGAAGAGATAGGCCATCTCTTCATCTTCACTTTCCTCCTCACTTGAATCTACATGATGACATGTGGAGGATTTGAGACCAACGACACTTGCGTTGATGCCAAGCTCCATGATCTTCTTCTTTCTCATAGCTCTAATATCTTCCCTCTTCTTCTCCTCTTCTTTGTTTTTCTTCATAATTTGATGAGTGAGAAGTGACCCCATGAGTTCATCAAGCTTCAAAGTCTTCAAATTCTTAGCTTCGATGATGGCGGTCCTCTTTGAGTCCCATGACTCGGGAAGGGAATAGATGAGCTTTCGGACAAGCTTCTCTTCCGGGATGGCTTCTCCATAACCTTTTAGTCCATTGGTGATAGTGGAGAACCTATCAAACATCTTCTCGATGTTCTCTTCCGAATCCATCTTGAAGTTTTCATACGCTAGGTTGAGGAGCCCAATCTTGGTCTCCTTTACTTCGTTTGTCCCTTCGTATGTGACTTCAAGCTTGTCCCATACCTCCTTGGCACTCTCACAAGAAGACATCTTCTCATAGATGTTTGGCCCAAATGCACAAAAGAGGATGTGCAAGGCTTTGCAATTAAGCTCCATCTTCTTGCGATCTTCGACACTCCATTCCGCTTTACTTCGTTGAGGCATGAACAGATCATCTTCTACTATGTCCCAAAGCTTGTAGTCCTTTGATTTTATAAAGAACTTCATCTTTGTCTTCCAATGGGCATAGTGTGTTCCGTCGAAGAAGGGCGGTTTGTCGATGGATTGCGCCATTGAGCCGGTTGAAAGAAATGATGATCAAGCTTGATAGATCTTCTCAATAGGATGTTAATCCTCTTCAATTGAGTCAAGCTCTGATACCAATTGTTGGGATGTGTGGTGCTCGATTCGTTCAATCGTTCTTGCTCGCCAAGTGGTGGACAAGTTGGTTAATTGGGTGTTTTGTGGGAAAAGAAAGATAGGCAATTGACACAAGGATTTATAGTGGTTCAACCTTCTAACCAATGTCTACATCCACTACCTTAGCTTCCCACTAAGGATTTCCAAACAAATTCACTAAGAATTTCGTCCCCTTTTCTTGGATTAGGAGGAAACCGTTACAACGATCAAGCTTTCTACCCATAGCTTGATCAAACACTCTCTCACACAAGAAAGACTTAGCAAACTAGAAATCCCTCTAATAGGTAATTGTTTGCACTATAAAGCTCTCACCCAAAACCTAAACAGTTGAGCAAATTTAACAATATTTAGCTCACTAGTGTTGTCTAAGCAAGAAATGTACAATTAAAGCTCTAGACAATATTTTTCATCATAATGTTGTAACAATTGAAGCATTAACCATTACTAGATGCTTGGAGGTCCCTTTTATACTCCTCTTTGAGTTTGTAGCCGTTACTAGCCGTTGGGGTTGAATTGGAGCCGTTGGAGACTTAATTTCCCACCATAAATGCAGTTCTATAGCTCCCTTTTTCAAAACGCTCGAACCTGTTTCGAAACACTCTTGAATTAGAAAGAGCTGTTGCATTCTGATGCAGCACCCGTATCGAAACGCACGTATCGAAATGCTTGTCCCCGTATCGAAACGATCTGCATTTAAAAGGTAGTTGGGAAATAGTCGTTGGGGGTTTATGACCGTTGAGGTTAATGCCACGTAGGTGTATCGAAACGGCAGAGGTCGTATCGAAACGCTAGGCAAAAATCTCACCAAGATAAAGCCCGTTTCGAAACCCGTTTCGAAACACTTTGACACTGTAAAAACCTGTATCGAAACACCTAGGGGTGTTTCGAAACACCTGGATGGTTTTGTTGAAATTGGCTTTGAAAACACTTAAAACCTTTTATAAATATCCCTTAAACATAGTTCCGAGTTGTTTGGACTTTAGAAATTGTTTTGAATTCTTTTTAACTTTTTCCAAAACATTTTTCAATTATTATATCAAAACATTAGTTCTACAAAATCTAATTACCAGATCTATCATCTCCGTTAGTGGTGTAGCAAGATCAAACTTATTCTTGATCTAGTCTCTCCTTCAATGGTACAGCGAATCAAACTTTTTCCCGGTCTTGCCTCTTCGTCGGTGTTGCAGCTAAACCAAAATTTTCTCCTCGAATATCACTTCAAAATCATAGATAGGTTCAAAAAAATCAAAATTCCAAAAAAACAAAAAAACAAAAGAAGCGAAAAATCCTAAAAAAGAAAACCAAAGCTCTATTCAGATCACTCCACTTCGTCAGAGTTATAGCTTGATCAAAATCAAACTCTCTGATCATGCCTCTTCGTCAGAGAAGTAACTTGATCAAAAAAACTCTCAGACCTTGCCTCTTAGTTAGTGTTGTAGCTCGGTCAAACCCTGGTCTTGCCTCTTCATCAGAGTTGTAGCTTGATCAAAACTTTTCTCAGACCTTGCCTTTTCGTCAGTGTTGTAGATCGGTCAAATCCTGGTCTTGCCTCTTCATCGGTGTTGTAGCTAGACCAAATGTCCAAAATCTCGATCCTCCCTCTTCGTCAGTATTGCAGCTGGATCAAAATAACTCCAGACCCTGCCTCTCCATCGATGTCGTAGTTGGATCAACCCTACTAACTATAGACCTTGCCTCTTCATCGTTGTCGTAGCTTGGTCAAAATTTACTAAATTTTAAATTTCTCTCTTTGTCCATGTCGTAGCCAGAAAGAAAAGGGGAAAGAAAGAAAAAAGAAAAAAAGAATGATGAAAAGAAATAAAAAAGAAGAAGGAGAAGAAAGAAAAGAAAGAAAAAAAAGGAAGAAAGAAAGAAAAGAAAAGAAAGAAAAGAAAAGAAAAAATCAAGAAAAAAAATGTCATCTTCTGATCATGCCTCTTCGTCGGTGTTGCAGCTGGATTAAAACTTTTTATCTTTAGATTGTGCCTCTTCGACGGTGCAGCTCAGTCAAATCATGGTCTTTCCTCTTCGTCGTTGTTGTAGCTAGACCAAATGTGCTAAAATTTCGATATTGTCTCTTTGTCAATGTTGAAGCTGGATCAAACACAAAAGCCTTCGTCATTTGATCTTGTGTCCTCATTGGTGTTGTAGCCGGATCAAATGTCAGAACCTTCATCATTCGATCCTGTCTCTTCGTCAGTGTTGCAACTAGATCAAGTTTTGCAGACCCTGCCTCTTCGTCAGTGTTGCAGCTAGGTCAAATTTTCTCCATGTATTGCGTCGTCATCAGAGTCTTAGCAATCCGAACTCGTTTTGATCAACGGATCACCATAGTTTCAAGATTTTATCTCTCCAACGGATCACTCCATTTTGAATACTTTGCCTACAAGAGCGACCGAACAGATCAATTGAAGAAAAGGAAGAAGAGTCGTACCAAGAAGGAAGAAGCCCAACTAGACCGAACAAAATGGGTTACTTTTTAACTTTGCTTCATTGTCGTTATACAACAATGAGCAAAGAGGTGCAGTTGTAGTAACCCAATTTTATCCCAACAATACCCAACACAAACCCATTACAATATCCATACCCATTAACCCAAACCCATTACAATAAATAACCTATACCCAGACCCATTTTTTAACCAGACCCAAATTAACCCTACCTCATAACCTAAACTAACTTAAACCTAAAAACCCTAACCCTAGCAGTTGTAGCCGCCGCCGCTCATCCAAGCTGCGCCACCACTCGATATCCCACGTCGCGTCGTCTTCGTCCAACTCTAAGTCACGCTGCCGCCGCCTTACCAGCCTCAAGCCGCTGCCTACAAGCCTGATAACCCAGAATATCCTTATCACTCCACCGCCGTAATTCTTCTTTTAAACCCTTCATCTTTTGCCACCCTTACTTTTTCACCATCTCCACCGCCCAAACCCGCCTATATCCGGCCACCACATGTCCCTTGCTTTCCAGATCACCCCAAATATTAGCCCTATAAAAAGATTCCAACCAGAAGAACCAAAGAAGATTAGAAACAGTAAAAAAGGATTAAAATGAAAAAACCGAAACCAAAATAAGCACAAGGAAATCAGATCGAAAGCAAAAAATGAAAAAGGTAAAAAATTATAAAAACCTTTTAGTTTTTCATAGATCTAAAGAAATAGGAATAGATTTAGGGAAAACGAACCTCAAATCCAGCTTTAGGACCCAAACCGGAGTTAAACCGACTACTTGTATAAATTTTAGCCGTCGTTCGCAGCATTTTTCCGTCGTCGGCGAATGGCGGCTTTGCGACAGAGACTCGGCCGACATCGGGCAGATAGAGAGAATAGTAGAGAGAGTTTGAGAGAGCATTTTTATTTTTTTTAGATATCGGATACCAAGTGATTTTTTGGGGAAAATTTTTTGTACTTATATGTTCACCAAAACGATGTCATTTCGGGCGTCCATGTTTAGCCTCAAAGCGACGTCGTTTTAGGCTTATACTCACGCACAAATCCGACCCGCTAGGAGGATCCACGTATTTTTTGATGGAAAGGGGAAAATTGCACGTCCAGTCCTTTCGTTTCCGTATCCTTATATTTCGACACTTTAGTTTTTACTTTATTTCAGTTTAGCCACTATTTTTGTTATTATTATTATTATTATTATTATTATTATTATTATTATTATTAATTAATTAATTAATTAATATTAATTAATATATGTATTACATATAATATACGTATATCCTGCACTTATTTTTTTAAATTGAATTTTTAATCAAAATGATCTTCTTCATTAGGGATTCTCATGGAAAACGTGATTCGAACTTAAAGGTGTGTCACTTCCTCGTTAATCTCTAATATAAATTTTTTAACCCTAAATCGTAATATTTAAAATGGTATTCCTTAAATCGGGGGTCTCGCAAAAATTATGTCCCAAACTTAAAGGGGCGTAAGTGTAACCCCTAGACCCGCTTATGCATTAATACGGATCCTAGGAAGTCACATTAGGGTCACCGAAGCGACCCACGTTAAAATTTGAAATAAACCATTGCTAAACCATTTAAAATTTTAAATGAAGTTTTGAATTAAAATACATTTTCAGAAAATTTTCAAACAATGAAACAAAACTATGATACCAGTTATTAATACAAATTTCAGACTCGAATATAAATCAAAACGTGACATGCATGCCCCTAATTACACAGATACATGCTCCGTGAGCAAGCCAAAGAATCTCCCATACCAACGTTGATAGTTGCAACAAGGTCGATCTTCTAACCTGTTATGGTAAAAATAACGTGAACTTCGGAAAGCTTAGTAATACAGACTACCAAGAGATGCTAAAAGCACAAGCAGGTGTATGGCAAGCTTAACACTGTCATGATGAACCGGGCAACTTAAGCTCAAATTACGAGTCGATATTTCAGTGAAGCATTATATCAGAAGGTAACATTGTTGTTCTTTATTTGATCACCTGAATCTTAGGAGATGAGTCTAAAGCCGAAGATTTAGAAGAGATTCGGATTTCAGAAGTTGGATCAAGGAGTTCAGAGTGGTTCATTAAGCGCGAATTGTAAGTTTACTGAGAGTTCAACTTTGATACATTAATTTAGTAGGGTATGTTTCAGAAGAGGTTAGAAAGTTTTATTAATTTACTTAACTACCCTCCAACCGTACGCCAATATGTAGAACCCCAGAATAGTATGCAGAAAGACTTACCCTAGGCCCGTCGGGCGTAGGAGCTTAGGTCCAGAAGGACTTACCAGCACTGAGCCTACAGATCTTCATTCATATCCCAGATAATATACCCCAGATGATTTTAGTTTCTATTCAGAAGACATTATTATAAAAAATAGATGTCAGATCTATTTTTATACCAGAAGACAAATGTTAAATTATTTTTATTATAATTTCATATTCAATGTCATATATCAGATATATTTTTCATATCAGAGGTTAGAAACCAGAGAATTGCTTCCCTTTCGAATAACAGAGTCATACTTTTAATTTTTGGCAAATGGTCTCAGTTTAGAACAATAAGTATTTATAGATACATGGTACGCGCTTTATGACCCAATTCATTTCTCAGAGGTACTTGATAAATATCAGAAAGATGACATTTGACAATTTTGGACTGATTTCAGAACGAGGTCCCTACGAATAGGGGAGTTCAATAAGACAGATCGAACCAACATCGGAAGTTGATGCATCAGGATCATTGAGATTTCAAATATATCGCGAGCAAAATCAAACGTTACAGCCTACGAGGGTATTATAGTTATTCTGACTTTCGAGGGTAATTTAGTAATTTGAACAAACAAGGTATAAACAGTGATGTATAGAATTCAGGAGTTCTAATTGCTCATCAGGTTTCTATGTTCCTTTGAACCAATCGAAACCCATTAACACAGTGTTTAATATCTCACAGGATGGGTACACCTCAATCATTCATTTCTCAGAACTGACTACAGAGTATAACAGAAATAGTTCGCATTCACCAATCTTCTACTGAACTTATTACCAGAAATCGAGCATATATTCGAGTAGTATTTTTCAAGTATTCAACTTGTGCATTGTACCTGAACTCATTCCAAAACATCGAATGTGCCTTAGGAGAACAGATTCCTCTCACTAATTAACTGTGTACTTTCTCCAAAAAATTTGCACGTGCATTCACACGGTATTCTCCTACTATCATCATAGTATCTAAATCGACCAACTTACACGGGTCATATTTTACCACTTTTGGAGCCATTACATTTGTTTGTCTTCATTGAGATTTCTAATTCCATATCTTAGAAGTATTCTCCGACATTCTAGTATTCGGGGGTATTTTAGACATTACGACGCTCGAAATGCTTCAATTATTTAGAGTTTCTCATTTCTTCCATCTATTCATTCATTTCAGACCTCGAGGATATATCTCATAAGTCGGTCGATTGGAAATTAATGCCCGAAGAAAATATTAGTCTTTAGAGTTATTGTGACCCACTTCAGCCTTATCAGTATATCCAATCCTTTTTAGTCATTTCAATCAATTCAATCTTTTTAGCCCCATTGCTCAATTCATACATACGAATATTTTTTCGTAAGTTTATCCTCGTCGAATTATTCAGAATTCCAGCAACTCAAGTACTTTAAAATATCGAGGGTTTAGGTCTTGTTACTGTGACATTTCAGTAGTCTGAGGTTTTCAAATGTATTAGATGTCTTATCGGATCAAGTATAGCTTCATAAGTTGTTTTTATAGATAGGGATATTTTCGCCATTCGTCAATCAAATATTTTGATATTTCTTTTTAATCAAAAGGATATTCAGACTTAAAGGTTAACTGACTCACTAATCATGCACTGAACTCGAAAGTCCTTTCAATTTATCAAACCTCTTATTCAAATATTCGTCTTGGCCATTATTATTTTTGTCTCGTAATTAATCGACACAGGCGAAAATAATCACATGCTCAAACATGGTACGCAAACATTAACCGAATACCAACATGTTACAAAAGCATGCAGAAGGTAGTAATGTATTGTAACACCCCAATTTTGGGCTTAGAAGTTTAGGGTCTGAACCGGACCGGTCTGAGAAACGGTTCGAATATAAAAGGGAGTTTTAGGGAACACCTAGTTCGGGATGCTTTAAAAATATAGGAAAATATCTAAAAATCCTTATTTAATATATATAAAAGTGAACGGTGAAATCAATTTTACAAAATAGGGTTTGGAAATACTACATTTCGGTGTAGTGACCAAATCGCAGTTTTTGCAAAGTTTAGTAGTGACTGTTTTGTAAAGGATTGGAACTTTGAATCTTTAAGGAGCTAATTTACCAAAAAATGTTTTCATCAGATTTTTCCTTAATTTGGGTGATTTAATTAATGATTTAATAAAATAAAATAAAATAAAGGAGATAAACTACCTTTGACTTTCATAACTACTTTTCTCTAATTTTCTCTCATTTCATTTTCTCTCAAAATCCTATCAACCAAACACTTTTTCTCCAGCAAATCTTACTTTGATTTCCACTTCATTTGATGAGATTTCCATCACTCATCGATTCCTAATCAATCTTTCATCAAATCTATTTGTTTTCTACATTGAATTTTCATGGAAACTTGCCCAAATCAAGGAGAAATCATCTTTTAGAGGTAAGCTTGTTCTTCTCCTCTAAATACTCAGTTCTTTACTAAAATTCCCAAGTTGTCAATCCTTTATTAAAGGTTTATGAATGGTTTTAATGTTGGAAACAAGATTTTGGCTTAAAACTCAAGATTTTGGAAGAGATCTTGAAGATTTTCGTGGTAATTGATTGGGCTCTATTTTGAGATGGTTTTCTAATGTATTTTTAATGTTAAATGATGTTAGAAATGAGGTTTTATCAATCCAATCTCGAATAGGTTGTTTTTCCAAAGTTTTTGCTTGTGAAAATGGTGGTTTTTAGGGTGATTTTGGTATTCTGTTATAGCTGGAGGTATAAGGACGAGTTTAGGGTTATTTTTGATGTTAATTGATGTTTAGAAATGATTAGAAGTGATGGATCTTGGCTAGGTTATGTTTTGGAAGAGTTTGGAGGTGATTTCGGTTGTGTTGGTAGCCGAAATGTTGTGTTTAAGTAGAGCAGCGAGTTTTGGAGTGTTGGCAGAAGATTTCAATGCATGATGATGCATTAATCCTCTGCTTTTATGTGTCTAAAATAGGGGAGACGTCTTCGGACACTTTTGGAGTTGATCCGGAAGCTTAATTGGTGTTTCGGCAAGCAAGTGAAACGTAAATTAGTGAGTGCGATTGGGTTAGAAGTCCATGAGGACAAAAATACAAGGTTTGGGGATTTAGGAGAGGTTTGAAACACCTTCCTAAATTCGGAAGTAAGTATGGTTTGAATTTCTCTCTTTAAAGTGGTGTTTGGCCCTAAAATGCTTTTACATGCTCATGGTTTGAGATTGATAAATTCCTACTGTTTTTATGCATGACTCATAGCATGAGATTATGCTTGTAGAGGTGTCATGAGATGGCATGTTGCATTGAATAGATTTGAGCTTTTGGTTTGAAGCAAAGTATGATTTATGTTTTAAA
Source organism: Hibiscus trionum (assembly GCA_030270665.1). NCBI lineage: Eukaryota > Viridiplantae > Streptophyta > Magnoliopsida > Malvales > Malvaceae > Hibiscus > Hibiscus trionum. The sequence continues at coordinate 577,800 of BSYR01000008.1, forward strand.
ATGTGGTGAGAAAACCTTTGGGTAATATTGCATGAAAAAAAGTAGGTGTGATGATGGTTTAACACATTATATTGGCATAGATGTTGAGAAACTTACCGGATATAATTGATCGATCAATAGGATGAGAGTGCACTATAACCTAAAAATTCGTACGTGCTCTTTGGTTAAGCCAAAGGGAGATATTCCGATGATGGGCATTCCATCGGGTAGGACTTGGTGAAATACCCAAGCTTTGTGGCGATGAGAGATTCCGCCATGTGAGTACGGTGATGAGAGATTCCACCGGAAGCCATGTTGCTAGACAAGTGAATACGGTGATGCGAGATTCCACCGGAAGAGTCTAGTGTAGAAATGTGTCCGCATATCCGAGTATTAATGAGATGTTAAATGCCAATATAAATGATGAAATGGTTTTTGTTACACATGTACCTTTGATGAAATGATTTATGCTATGAGATATGCATATGAGATTTGTTTTAGAAATGCTTTGATGATACAAGCATGTGTGTGGCCTTGCCATGAGTTTTGCATTGGTAAATGCATGAGATAGAATTGAGGTACATGTGGTTTCAATGAGAAGTTGCTTTGAAAGGTGTTCAAGCATGTGTTAGAATGAGCATGTTGTTCAAAAGCTTTTGTGAAAAGATTTTCAAAGTGTGCATTATTGTGATGGTTTTCTTAGAGCATGCCTCACTAAGCATTTGTGCTTACACTCTCTCTTATACCAATAATGCAGATAATTGAGGTGTTTTCGGGCATCAAGGAAGCTAAGTTCATCCAAGAAAGTCCAAGCTCATGTATGGTGAAGTTTTCATACACCTTAGTTTTGATAGATTGGCAATGGGAAACCAAGTTTTGTATTTGGGAGATGTGTTAAACTCCCTAAGGTTGTGGCATTTTGCTTTGGCTGGATTGATTTGTAAATGGCCTTAATTGCTTGTTTTGAGGTTGGATTGCCTATTTGTGATTTGATATTAGGGAGCATGCCTCTAGATCAATGAGATTTCATGTTTGAAGCTATGATTGTGTTTGAGTGTTCCAAATATGTACCTTATATGTATGTTGACTTGTGGTATGATTAGAGAGTCCTTGGGATGTGTTTGAATAGGTTTTGAGTGAAAAACCAGCATTTGCTGCAGTTTCTGGGCAAACCGTATCGAAACACCCTCTAGTGTTTCGGAATGGGGGCCTGTAATGGCCTTCGTGTTTCGAAACGGTGGAGGTTGTTTCGGAACGATTTGGCTACTAGAATGCCATGTTTCGAAACTGGTCTCGGAACACACCCGCGTACCAAAACGGTCAACGCCGTTTCGATCCAGCGTTTCGATACGGCAGGTGGGTGTTCCGAAACAGGTGACCGTTGGACACAGATTTAAATTGTGCTGATGTTTGCAAGCTTTACATTTTAGTCCCAAATGTTGTAATTGCATTTGCTTGAGTTTGAGATGTCTTTTTAAGTTGAAACTTTGCAGAGAATCATGTAACATGACTAATTTCATAATGGTAACCTTAAAACTAGTAAAGTCCCTCTAATTTTTAGAAATTACAATTTGGCCCCTAATTTCGTGTGTAGTGAAATTGAGTCCCTATATGTTATCTGATCGTTGTGCCTTTCTCAATCGTGTTTAATGAGTTCTCACTTAGGGTTAACAAGCATCTAGACAATACTAAAAAGGAAAAAAAGGTCGTGAATCAAGGTTGACTTTCGGGTTGACTTTGGTTTTCCCCGTGTAATCTTCGTAGTTCGGGTCAATCGTCTAGGCCGGGCTAAGGGGGTTACATGTATTACCTTGGCTCTGAGCTACATCGATCGATCCATTTATGACATTCGACCACCCTTGAACTCGAATTTGACATCTCTCAACAATTCGTATTCTAGGGACTATGAGTACCTTCAATTACACAAATCTCAATATCATACCTTATTCAAAAAGCTCTTAACCAATTAATTTAATACATAAGCACTCTCGGATTCAAGGTCAAATTTGGAGGCCTTCGGGTCAGAATTTTGCGAAACGGGCTTCAAAATCGGACTCAGGACGTCAAAAAACATAAAATAAGAGTTTTCAAAAAATTTGACTTTTTGGGTCAAAGTCAATGCTGACATCAGCAGGTCAACGCTAACGTCAGTAGGTCAATGAGGTCAGAGTCAACATTGACGTCAGCAGGTCAACTGAGTTGACTCGAGCTAACTCAGACGAGTTGACTCGGCTGACTCGGACGAGTTGACTCGGCTGACTCAGATGAGTTGACTCGGGTTGACGGGTCGGGTCGGACTCGGGTTTGGGTTGGACAAAAATGGGTCGGGTCTGACGAGTTGGGTCAGGACTTAGCTGGGTCGAGCCGGTTTGGGTTTTGAGCTTCAACCGAAATGGGTTTGGACTAGTTTTTTTCTTACCCCTAATAGGGCAGTCGTCGGAATGTCGCCAGAACGCCGATTCTGCTGGAAAAAGTACACCCATTAATGGGGCATTCAAAACCAACCAAACAAACCAAAAAAATTCAACCGGAAAAATCACCGGATCTAACCTGAAATTTCAAAATCGTCGGAAAGGATGAAGATCTTCGACGGTGAATTTTCTGACGTCGTTTGGATGAGAAACCTTAGGGGTTTTATGCGTCTCCCCTCGACGGACACGGCTGAGCCGACGATGCTCCTAGCCGGTGACGTATGTGGTCGAAATCGAAGGAAAAATAGATGTGGCTCGGCGAGGCTGTGATTGGGATTTCGACAGCGACAACACGTCAGAGCGGCGCGTAGCTGACGGCGCTGGGTTCGGGTTGAGGAGGCGAACGCGCCAGTGGTGGTCGTGTCCTCAACGAAGCGGTGCATGCCGGCGAAACGAACGAAACTCCGAAAGGTGACCCACTACACTCGACAAAACTTCCAGGTGCTTTCTTCGGCCAACGGCAAGGTGCTACGGCGAGTGGAGAACCGGGTTTTGGTCGGGTTGTGTTGACGAGCCCAACGGAGACGACGGTGCATTCTACGGACCACCGGTAGGGGAAAGATCGGACGGAAAAACCAGCGATTGGACCTTGGTTTACTCTTTCACATTCTCTCTTTGCCTCGATGGAGAAGAAGCATTAATGATGGTAGAGGGAGAGAGGTTGACTGACTTATCCTATTCTGAATAGGAAACTGAGCATAACATAAAATTTTATCCGAGGCAAATAAGACCAACAATGGTCTCGGTTGAGTTGGCTAAGACAATAGCCTAACGTGCTAAATGGCATTGGTTCAACACCCTACAACAGCAAACTCTTTCCTTTTTTATTTTATTTCTTTTACTTAAAACTTTAGGGGTGTTACAGTAAGTTTCTCATTAGTCCCATATAAAGGAATATTATTTTAGATACTTTTTACAATAAAACTCATGCATTCAGGGATCACAATTTCTAAATTAAATTCGAATTCATAATTTTCATCGTAAAAACAATATGTAATAGACAAGGTACCAAGTTTTGGGTGTTGTGGGGGTGCTCACCCTTCCCCACACGTAATCGACTCTCGAACTTGTTTTCTGGTTTTGTAGGACAAAACTCGTTATTTTAATAAAATGAAAAAAAAAGTTTTATTAAAATAACCGGGTTTTCAGGTGATCCAATCTCACCTAAATAAAAAAAGGTTGGTGGCGACTCCCTGTTATTATAACCCTAAATTGTAAATTTCAACCACTATCCTCAAATTTAAAACACATACACTTAAACCCCTAAACCATACACCCTAAACTAATTGCCTAAACACTAAAACTAAAAGTTTTCACTTCCAATGTATCAAATAGTTATCCTAATAAATTTAACATTTGAATCTATAATATCCAAATTCATAAAAAAATATTGAATTTCACAAATATCCAAACCTACCCTCCTAAATGTTATTCCTAAATCTAAGAGATTGTCAAAGGTAAACTTTGGCCGACGTATTGATTGAGGCTCTTTGAATCTTAGTTCCATAATTGAGGCGGGGCCATTATCGAGAAAAATTATATCATGGCATGTCTTATAGTGGCGGAGTGAGAATTATTATATAGTGGAGTCGGAGTAAAATATGAGATACATGGATTTTCATACTATTACAATAAGTATTGTTGACCTCATACCCCAACGGGGTCAGTTATATTATATCCTATGAAAAATTCTATATTAACTCCTTGAAAATTCATTTAGCTCTTTGAAATTCCCACACCCCAACAAATTAAGTGAGGTCAATTGACCCCCACTCTTATATATGGCTTTAGGGATGTAAAAACAGGCAATCGGATGGGTTTCAGGTCGGGTTCTATCAAGTCAGGTCAAATCGAATACAGGTCATTTCATGTCGTTTTTCTGTTTTCACTCGATTCGGGTCGGGTGTGGGTCAATTTCAGGTCGGGTTCATTTTAGGCCGGGTCTAAATGGTTAATTGACGGGTTAATTCGGGTTCGGGTAGACTTCAAGTCGGGTTCGTTTTAGGTCGGGTTTATTTCAGGTCGAGTTAATTCGGGTTTTGAATTCGTATTAAGTTTGAGTTTGGTACAAATAGTCGATAGACTTTGGGTTGGTCATCAAGTTCAAGCTAATTATTCAACGCCTTTCACAAACACGAATCACATTAAAATAAATATTAGGCAATAGAACGGACAAAAATATCATCAAATGATTCATTTCTAAAATATTAGAGTAAATTAAAAAAATTATAAATTAAAAAGGGTCAATTTTTTTGAAAACTAAAATTTTAGGGACTAACATGAATAAAAATATCATCATATTAAAAACACTTGACTAGATTACAAAAAAAATAATAGGTGTCAATTTGGAATAAAAATAAAGTTTTAGGGACTATAATGAACAAAGATATTAAATTAAAGTTACAGACATTGGACTAAATTACAAACAAAAAATATGGGTCAATTTGGAATAAAAATAAAGTTTTATGGACTACAATGAACAAAGATATTAAATTAAAATTAAAAACATTGGACTAAATTAAAAACAAAAAAGGATAGGGTTCAAGTTGGAATAAAAATAAAGTTTTAGGGATTATAATGAACAAAGATATTAAATTAAAATTATAAACATTTGACTAAATTACAAACAAAAAAAGAATAGGGGTCCATTTGGAATAAAAAAATTTAGGGACTATAAAGAACAAAGATATTAAATTAAAATTATAAACATTGGACTAAATTATAAACAAAAAAAGAATATGGGTAAATTTGGAATAAAAATAAATTTTTAGGGGCTATAATGAACAAAGATATTAAATTAAAATTATAAACATTGGACTAAATTACAAACAATAAAGAATAGTGGTCAATTTGGACTAAAAATAATATATATATCTATGTAGAAATATTTTACTATATGTATATATATAATTAGGATCAACCTACACAGTGTAAAACTTTTTAAGTTATACACGTTTTTTGGGTCGTTGGATGGGGGAAATAGATGGTTGAGATTAACTCCTTACTTTTTTTCCCAAGTGATAATCTTCACATATTCTACTGTTAATCTCATTCATCCGTTTTTCACTCATCCAACGATCCAAAAAACGTGTAAAACTTCGAGAGTTTTACATTGTGTAATTGGATCTTATCTTTTATGTGTGTGTGTGTGTGCGCGCGCGCGCGTGTGCGTGTGTGTACATATAATATAATATATATACATATATATTTATATATGTATGTATGTATGTATAATTGTTTATGTGTGGATGTATGTATGTATGTATGTATATACATATATATATATATATATATATATATATATATATATATACATACACATATATATATATATATACATACATATATATATATATATATACATATATATATATGTAAGTATGTATGTATATATATACATATATGTATATATATACATTAATACATATACATATACATATATATATGTGTGTGTGTGTATGTATGTTATGTACGTATACCCCTAAACTATACCCATAAACCTCAAACCTTAACCCCTAAACTATATATAAGTATATATATGTATATATATACATTAATACATATACATATATATATATGTGTGTGTATGTATGTTATGTACGTGTACCCCTAAACTATACCCATAAGCCTCAAACCTTAACCCCTAAACTATATATATGTATATGTATACTTATATACATTAATACATACATATATATATTCATTAATACATACATATATATATACATTAATATATATATATATATTAATATACATATATATATACATTAATACATATATATATATATACATTAATACATATATATGTAGTATGTACGTATTAAGGTTTAGAATGTAAGTTTTAGTACGTATATATATTATGTATATGTATATGTATTAGGGTTTAGAATGTAAGTTTTAGTATGTATATGTATTATGTATATGTATATACATTAATACATATAAATATATACATTAATACACACACATATATATACACATTAATATATATATATAGTAATATATATATAAATACATTAATACATATATATATACATCAATTCATATACATGTAGTATATACGTATTAGGGTTTTGGGTTTAGACCATAGAAATTCATCTCATAATTCATTAACCCTAAACTATATAATACTTGAAATTAATCTTATACACTAAGCCCTAAATCGTAAATCATAAACCTTAAGTCATATAAATTCATCTCAGAGACCAATAACCCTAAACTACACCATAACCGTAAGGCCTAAACCATTAATACTAAACACTAAATCATAAACCATAAACCCTAAGCCATAGAAATTAATCTCATAAACCAATAAGCCTAAAGTACACAATAAACGCTATAGCATTGACACCGATGCCTAAACCCTAAACCTTTAAGCAATAGAACATGTATGTATGTATGGTGATATAATGTATGTATTTATGTATATTAATACATGTATCATGTATGTATGTAACTGTAAACTATTTTTTTTATTATTACAGTTGCTTCTGTTCTTTGCTTCCCCGATGCTTGTGTTCGGTATTTATAAGGAAAATGAAGGGTGCTTCAAACTGTTTCATGGACGACGGACACGGGGCTGTTCTTTACACCATTCACTGATTTTATGCTACTTCTTGTTTGAATAAGAGGTTTCAGCTATTTGACACTCTGATATACAGATGTTGATTTTTTTTAAGTATCTTTGAATTTCAAGTAGATTGCTGTTTTTTTCTTCTTGATTTAATTATGTATTTGATTACATGAGAACTTAGTGTTTGTTGTTGTTAAAATCAATTATTTCTTTGATTAATATGTTGAAATCTTTATGTGCCCTTGCCGGCTGCTCCAATCATAACAACGTTGGTGGTAATTCCTTAATTTCTCTCCCTCTTTTTTAATGCTTGTTCTTGAAGCTTAGTGTTTTAATTTTTATCCCTTTTTTTGTCTCGAAAATTTATACATAATTAGCATTTCTTGAGGTTTTTATCAGCCGAGAATTTGGTTATCCAGCTTTGGAAGCCAAAGACAAGAAATTTTTCATAGGTTTAAAAGAAAATAATAGCATTCGATATTCTTGACTTTTGGCCTATACTGCTTTGTTATTGGATCGTTCTCAATGCGGCGTCAGATTGCACACATGATCAAATACAAGTATATCCCATTCGACTTCAGAAAACATGTCAGATTCAATTCTGCAGACACTTATGACTAATACAGCGGCAAGAAAGCTTCTGCAGGTAGCAGTGGCTCTTGTCTTGCGGGGATTGAAGTCGAAAAACAAGAAGTAGCATCCCGATGATTATTGATTTTTCATCTTTAAACTTGATTTTTCAGTTTTTCTTATACAAGTTCACACATTAAATATCTATTGGTTTGAATGTTGTTTTTATGGATTTCAAAATTTCCCCCTTTCAATTGTTTTATGCTTCGTAAATATGGGTATGGGTTTTCAAAGCTTAGTTGGTTTTTATCAAATCAACAAATACTTTCTAATCTTTCTCAATACAATTTAGCCAAATTAATAAGAAAAAATATGACAAATAAATATTTATACTTAGTAGTGTCAAGTGTGATTTGGTTAGTACTTAATAGTGTCAATTGTCAAGTGTGATTTGGTTAAAAGAAAATATAAATATATAAATATACTTATTTTTATTTTTTCCTTTTTTTATATTTTTAATTGATTATATATGTATATATAACAAAAAGATTATTTAACACTAAATTAATTTAAAAAATTAATAATTTACATTTATCAACACTTTAAATTGATTATATATATATATATTTATATATAATTTAATAAATTAATAGTCAATAATTAAATTATTTAATAAAAATATATTAAATACAAAAACTAATAATTTAAATGGTGAAAAAATAGTTTATGATATTATAAGATAATAAATTCATACTTTTTCAAATAGTTACTTTTTTCTCTTGAAAATCATCAAATCATAAACTTCCTCAATTACATGTCAGGTAAATATTAAGATATGTCAATATCAGTTCAGGTCAACAATAGGTCGAGTAAAATCGAATCTCGGGTCGATTCAGTCAGGTAATATCTGTTATCTGTCAGATCTGTCTCGGGTTCGGGTTCGTTTCAGTCCGGTGCAGGTCGGGTTTCAGGTCCACAATAACAGGTTCAATTCAGGTTCGGGTCATTCTCGGACAGATGCATGTGGGGTTCGATTACTACAGTAACAGGTCCAACTCGGGTTTGGTTCAACAACAATCGGTTACAGAACGGGTTCGAGTCATCAAATCCTCGGGTCAAACCAGCTTCTGACTCGAACAGGTTTCAGTCGGGTTTTCAGGTCGCGTCAACTTTTTACGTCCCTATATGGCTCCGCCAATGTTAGCTTACCACATGAGTCATGGTCCCATCCAATGATAATCACTCAATTCATCATTATTTTCCATATTATCAATTTAATAATATAATAATTCCTAAAAAATTATTTTTAAATGGCATGTAAAAAAATCGGTGAAAAATCACCGGTTAAAAACATAATGAGAGAAAAATTGATGAAATAAATAATCATCATTGAATGAGATCATGACTAATGTGATAAACCAATCTTATAATACAATTTTTCCATTATCAACCCTTTTAAAATCGTATTATTACAATTATGAGATAAATTTATAGATACAAGTTAATTTTTAAAGTTCACTAAAATCGTATTACATTTATTTATTGTGTGTACAATCAATTATATATTTAACATGAAAATAATTAAATTTAATTATTTCTTAAAATGTGTACAACTAAATTAAAATTAAAATTTTATATTACCAACAACCGGTTGGTCTATGAATTGAGGCACTAGATTTCTTAAATAAGGTCAGAGGTTTGAAGAGTGGTAGGAATTCAATCGAGTCAAGTCAAAAAAATTTGAGTTAGTCGAGTTGAGGAGTCCTAATTTATAGCTCAAATTTTATTTAAAATTTTTTCTAGTCAAGTTGTTCGAGTTTCTGTTCAAATTTAATTGTAAACATTTATAATGTTATAGTACTAATTAGTTCCAATTTAAACGGTTTTCTATAATCATATACAATACACATATTATTTGTATATGATATACATATTTATCAAGTAGAATTGAGAGACTCGACTTGAACTTAAAAACTAATCCACTACTTACTAAAAAATTTTAGTTATTCGAATTTTCATTTTATAACTCGAATTTCATTTAAAATTCTTTCGAGACGAGTATATTAAATTATAATTCGAGTCAAGACGAGTCCAGTATTTTCGCGTCGAATCAAGTTTAGCCCATCATTAAATTTAAATTTTATCATTGTGAATATAAAAAATTGAGGTTATCCCTATAATGAATCTCTTCAATATCTTGTCCAAATTAGTTAATTAATGATTTAGATAGCAATGTTATGTAAAAAAAAAGGTAGAGTTTTATATCGAATTTTATATAATACATTACATAATATATCAAAATTATCATATAATTATTCTACTATTAAAGCATAAATCAAATTGATCATGCTTAGCCGGCGGCATTATTTATAATCTTAATAGTAAGAAAAATTGATGCCAACGTTTATAGTCTGGATTCCTATTTCCACTATACCCTAATATAATACTCCATACTCAGGGCTGAATAGAAGAATATTGAGATTATTTTTATATTCTATTAATAGAGTCGTGCAATTTGATATTTTTTTATTATAGTCATGCAGTTTCATCTTTTTTAAGGCATTATAAAACAATACTTCCTTTTTTGACCAAGACTCCAGCGTGTACCCTCGGCCGCCGCCTTGTTTGAAATATTCATTTGCGGGGTATCTCGAATAGAAATTTTCTATTTTTTTCACTGTTTTTTTATGCCTTGTAATAAAAAATAAATTTATAGTTTATGGTTAAAGTTAGAGTTTAGGGTTTAACGAATTAGAGATATGATGTATTTTTTAGAGCTTATAGTTTACCGTTTAAAAATTAAAGTTAGGGCTTAAAATCTATTTTTTTAATGTTAAAATATAGAGGCAGACAACAATTAGTATCTGTTCTAAATATACTCTCAACTATTTGCTATTTGATAATGTATGCTCAATTACCCTGTTGTAGTTGCTAGTGCTCGAACCCATGACCTCTAAAAATAACAACCGTTCCTTAACCACTAAGATAAATTGATTCATGTTCTATATATATTTTGAATATACATTACAATGACAAGAAATATTATTACTAGTACATAATAGTTTCAAAGATCTGATCAGTTGAGTTCACAATCAGTGGCACCATCGTACACGTCTTTTCAGCATATACTGTTTGTTGATTTATGATCTTAAAAAATGGAGCTCCTGGACGCAGCCAAAGTTTCCAGCAATCCAGTGTTCCTATCTCTGGTTCTCCTTTCCTCCCTTCTAATTTGGCTTAAACTAGCTAAAAGGAAACGCCTGAATCTGCCTCCGTCGCCACCAAAGCTTCCGATCATCGGCAACATCCATCAAGTCGGAAAAGTCCCCCACCAATCTCTCAGAGACCTTTCCAGGAAATACGGTCCTCTCTTGCTTCTCCACTTGGGGTACAACCCAACGGTACTGGTTTCATCACCCGACATTGTTAAAGAAATCGTCAAAAACCATGACATTATCTTCTCCAACAGACCAAAGACGACCGCTCTAGATTATTTGTACTACGGCGGCAGGGACATGGTTTTTTCACCCTACGGTGAGTACTGGAAACAGGTTAAGAAGATCAGCGTTCTGGAGCTTTTCAGCCACCGAAGAGTCCACTCGTTTCAGTTCGTGCGAGAGGAAGAAGTTGAGGTTCTGGTTAACAAAATCCGAGGTGCTTGTCTTAAAGGAGAGCCCGTTAATCTGTCTGAAAGGCTTATGTTGGTTTCGAGTAACATAGCTTCTCGGTGTATTCTTAGTCACAAAAGTGAGGACGAAGATGGGTGCAGCAGGTTCGGGCAGTTGGGTAAAAGGCTGTTGATTCTGTCCAGTGCTTTCAGCATCGGCGATGTGTTTCCTTACTTGGGATGGCTCGATGTTCTCACCGGATATATTCCGAGTATGAAGGCGTTATCGGCGGAGTTCGATGCGTTTCTGGACCAGGTAATTCAGGAGCATAGAGGTCTTGAAAGTGATACTGATGATGAGCAGGTTTCAAACAGAAAGGACTTCGTTTCTATCATTATGCGACTCCAGAAGGACCGCATGTATGACTTGGACCTCACGCCAGACAACATCAAAGGAGTCTTGCTGGTTATTCAACACTTCTTCCCTCAATATTCTATTTTAGATTTTTCAAAAACAATATCAATCTGTCACTTAATTTGAAGTATTTGATCAGGACATGTTCATAGGAGGCACTGATACCACTAAAGCGACAATAGAATGGACGATGGCTGAGCTACTAAAGCATCCAAATGCGATGAACAAAGTCCAAGAAGAAGTGAGAAATGTGGTGGGGAACAAGTCCAAGGTAGAGATGGATGATATCAGTAGAATGGGATACTTGAAGTGTGTGATCAAAGAAACTTTAAGACTTCATCCGCCAGCTCCTCTCCTGGCTCCTCGACGAACATCGGCAAGTGTTAAACTGGGAGGCTACCACATCCCTTCGGATACCACGGTCTTGATCAACGGATGGGCCATTCACAGAGATCCCGAATGCTGGGAGAAACCAGAAGAGTTCATCCCGGAGAGGTTTGAGAATAGCTCCATTGATTTCCAAGGCCAAGATTTCCACTACATCCCATTTGGTTTCGGAAGGAGGGCGTGTCCCGGGATGACATTCGGAATTGCTTCTGCAGAGTATGTGATGGCCAACCTTCTCTACTGGTTCGATTGGAAGTTACCAGCGGGTGAAGTTGCAGAAAATATGGACATGAATGAAGTGTATGGCATCACACTCCACATGAAAACCCCTCTTCGTGTTGTACCTGTGTCTCATGTACCTTTTTAGGTGCTAAGTGCTATGGCTGTAGGCTTTTAACTATGTTTTCCATATTGTTGTGAAAATGAAAATAAAACTTTTATTTGACCAAACAAATCATCAGACTGGTGAATCACAATCAATTGCAGTGAAACGAAATCGAAATAACAAATGCCTTAAACCTTCCGAACAAGGAGATCTACACCGAATTCGGGCTCAATAATTAAATTCATGACCGGAGAATGCCGATAGTTTGGTGAGAGGGAGAAGCTGAAGTTTGAAACTATAAGACTAAGAAGTATCTTGAGTTCCGCCATGGCAAAATGCTGCCCGAAACATGAACGAGGCCCGGTGCCAAAGGGTACGTACACATGTGGAAGCTTACATGCACCGTTGATTCCATTGCCAAATCTTCCGGGCTTGAATTTGTGGACATCAGGTCCCCAAATATTGGGGTCTTCGTACAGTGCCATCAACATCACCCAAATACTAACCCCTTTCGGCACATTGATGCCTCCCAACTTCGTGTCCCGAATCGCCTCCCGAGTAAGCATGCAACCGAGAGGGTAAAGCCGCAACGACTCGTGGATCACCATCGTCAGCTGCCATAGTTTTCCGCTGATCATAAAACGTGTCGAACAAATATGAAAAATGTATGTGCAAATGAGTTTACACTTACTGTTTTCATATTGTTAAGCATGCCGGAGCTCGGCAATTGGCCTTTGCAGATTTCGAGAACCTCCGCCCGGACTTTGTCTTGCCACTCCGGATACAGGGCTAATAACACCAAGGTCCATATTGCCGGCACTGCGCCGTTTTCGTAGGCCGGAAAACATATGTTCTTGCAGTTGTCAACGACAAAGTTGTCTATTTCGTCTTGGCTTAAATCACTGTTCTTTGCTCCCTCAATGATCATTTGTAAAATGTTCTTGTCTGAATCTGCTCCTTTTCTTTTCACTTCCTTCAAGATTAATGTGTGTATTTCTTTCTCTAATCTCCACATTTCTCTGTTGCTTTTGGTTGGTAGTGATCTAATAAATATAACTAGTCAGCCATATTTGTCCAGACTTCTTTAATATTGGTTAATTTCATTTTAAATTAAATCTTGAATTTTAAAATTATTCTAATTGAGTCCTTAGAGTATCACTATTTTATCAATCAAATCTTCTTGTTATCTAATCATTGGTTTAACACTAAATTCTAGCTTGAATGTGAAATGGAGCATATTTAAAATACATGGATCAAATTTTAAACATGTATATATTTCGGGATGAAAACACTTGTGAGTTGGGAGGAACTTCTCCGAAACAGAACAAAAATGAAGTTAAGCTACTTTTTGGATCCGTATTAGTTCTGAAAGTAAATAAATCAAGTCATTACTCATTACCCCTATTTTCAGATTAATTGTTTCTTAACTCCTTGACAATTTTGAAATTAAAAAAATAAGTCATGACCACCATTTTTTGTTTAAATATTTCTTAGATTACTGTTAATTTTAAAATTGGACCATGATTACCGTCCATTTTATTTCTATTTAATTCCCCTAATGTTTCAGCTTGATTTTGACATTATCTATATCTACTGCATGAACTTGTATATAACCTGTTAAAAAATAAAAGTTGTCATGACATTTAGGGACTCAAATGAAATGTTTTTTAAATTTGGAGAGCAATTTTGAATTAAGAGCATAATCTCATGACATTTAATACAATTAACTCTATGCTAGAGTAAATGACTACGAGAAAATAAAGAGAAGGGGTCTCACCTTAGCCCAGGAATCCCTTGCAAGACAACTTTCTTACATGCAATTTCTTGAAGTGCTCTGAGCTTTGAGATTATCTCTTTACAATTTCTTCCAAAACATGCTTTCGAGATTACTTCTCCGGAAAAGTTCCTTAAATACTCGTCGATCTTTATGTCGGCCACTCCCCCGGCGGATCCGATCGCCCGATCCCACTCGTTTACCACCGAAACGGCAGACTCGGCCATTAATTTCATCATACCCTACACATGATGGACTAATGTACCATTAATTGATGCCACATTCAATACAAGATTGTCAATACTTTAAACCATACCTTGACTTTGTCCATGTAGAATTCAGGAGCCATTACTTTCCTTTGATGTGCCCATACTGCACCGTTTGCATGCAGAATCCCCTCGCCATACAGCGGATAAAGCCCTTGCTTCTGGTAGAATGGCCTCCCCATGTCGAACGAAGTGTACGCCGCCATCTCTTTCACGACATCCGGGTGGCTCATATGCAGGACCTGTATGTTCCCCATCGAGAACACGAATGTCGGACCTGAAAAATTCACCATAAACGTCTCAGAACCCGAAAATTCGACGAGTACTCGTAGTCGAAACATGAACATAGTACATACCATACTGTTGTCTCCACTTATCGAGAAACGGTAAAACATTAGAACAACAACCGTGGGTGATCGCTTGTTTTCCGTCCCGCGCCGTGTTTGAATCCTCGCACTCTGTCTTCCCCATCTGCAGCAGATTACCAACCAACATCGACGGCGGAGGACCTCGAATCCCTTGCTTCATCAGCTTCGAACGTTGCCTTTCGGGCGTCGACACGAGCGAACTATACAAGCGTACGATCAATCGAACCGATCCTACTAAAAAGATCGCGGACACGATCCTCAAAAGCGCAGACGCTAATTCCGTGGCGTTTAGGTCTGCTCTATCTGATTTCCAATAATGGTTTCATCATATTTTATGTTCAACAACAATGGCTTAGCAGGCAGAATATTTTATATTTTGTTATTCAGGGGGTTGACGCTTTAGCTGATTTTTTAAATTGGGAAAGCATATGAAGCTTATATATATAATATCTAATATGCAAATAGTCATATGAATTAGTTAAGAAGCAACAAATAGTGATAATGATGAGATTTTCCATCTTCCCAAACAGCTCAGCCATCGATTTAGAAAAAAAAGTCAAAGCATTGTGTCTCTTTAAGACTCGTTTGTCCATGTGAAAAGCTTAGCCTGGCTCCGCCTATTTCTTCTCCAGGTTTCCCGGGAAAATTTCAATTCATAAAACCATCATGTGCTTCTAATATGAATTACACATAAATATTTGATACATTATGATGCATTTCTTATGGACAAACGAGTCTTTATCTTGATATTTTAACTTAGTCTTTAATTTTTGAAAAAGCATAGTGGCATATTTTGAAGGTTTGAGCGAACTATAGATTTGAAGGTACTCAAAGACCTAGCAAAAGTAGAGCCATTCACTATGGCCTAAATATATTGTCGCTGCTATTGAATCCAAAGGGCATACGTTCGTTGAGAGACAAATAAAAATGCAAAGAATATCGAGTCATGTTAATTCCATAGTCCACATCAACTATCGTGGTTCTTGGTACTGGATCTTAAATAATAATACACATATAGCAATCTCTCTCCAACAAGAAATTCATGTTATCACAGTTAATCAGCGATATGTTTATTCATACTTTTACTTGTATGATTATATTTAATATTTTTATATTATTATTTATGTTATTTTATTTGGTAAAAGTTGGTATTTTTAATCGTGTTTTGAGTTTTACATGATATAATAGCTTGGAAAGAGACGAGATTATTATGAGAAGTTGTCTTGATCATTTGCTATATCTCCATTGTCTTCGAGTGGAAAATCAATATCAGTAAATTCTAATTTTATTTTTATTTTTTAAAATTATGATTTTAAAGTGCGATAAATCATGGTGATTTTGCTCGAAAGTATTATTTCTTCTACGTCGAAAAACTCGACTATACACTTCTCCCAAGTTTATATTGCGAAAATTCATCTTGATCCAAGAATTTTCATGGGAGGCATTCCCTGAAGTGAATGCAAATATAATGTTAAATTTACTTCGCTCTATTCCCTAAAGTGAATGTGACATTATATAACGGAAAGAATAAAAGCCACAATAGCAATTGTGGTCGTGGCACAATATGATTTTTTTAAGAGCACTTATTCCCACCAAAATTGAGATTATAAAAATGACAAAATAGATTACCCACCAAAAGTTAGATTATAAGGATGCTAAGAGTGATAAAGATCATTCTAAGAAAGTGAAATTATTTTTATTACCAATGCGATGTTATAAACCATTAGTCTCGTACTTGTCATACGCTGAAGCATCAACAATCAATGAATGATAAGGAAAGAAAATAGAAGCAAATTTGTTTGCAAAAATGAAGAAGATAATATTGGTCCAACTCATTTAGACGTTGTTGATTTTCTTGTAACCCTTGAAAGGAATAAACTGTCTTCTAATTATTCTCATAAACTTGAAGAGAATTATTAATCTTTTAATTTACTTTGCTTTATGTTAATTTACTTTACGCATTAACTTTTACGTTAGGGTAAACTATGACGAAGGTCACTCAATTATGGGCAAAGTTACATTTGGGTCACTCAATTATTAAAAGTTAGACTTGGGTCATCCAATAATTAAAAATTACACTTGGGTCACTCAATTATGGGTAAGGTTACACTTGGGTCACCCTTCATATATAATATATATATATATATATATATATATATATATATATATATCAATTTGTGTATTAGATTAATTAATGATTTCAAATGAAGTATTCTAGTGTTAACGAGGGTATACAAGTGTTAATGAAGTATTCTTGTGCAAAAATTCCATATTTCTTGTAAAACCCTAATTGTGGTTCATTGTAATTCTTATCTTTTTGATTCAATTGGGTTAAGTGCTTGTAATTGGGAAACATTTGTATTGAGAGATACTTGTTATTTGCCTTCATCTTCTTTGTAAACATTGTGTGAGGTTTGGGTCAATTTTGGGTAGAAAATTGACCATTGTGTAAAGGTTTCCTCCTAATCCTAGAAAATAGGAAGATTAACTAGTGGAGTTGTTGGAAAATCCTTAGTGGGAGCTAAGTTAGTGGATGTAGAGTTCAACTGGAACTTGAACCACTCTAAGTGCCTTGTCTTGATATTTTTATTTTACCACTTCACCACCAAACTTTCTAAAAATCCAATTCACCCCCCCTTTTGGTTTAAATCGATTCAACGATCCACTCAACAATTGGTATCAGAGCCTACCTCTTTTGAAGGATTAACAACCACAAGAGGAGTTCCTAGGAGAGTGTGATCAAGTTTAAAGACAAGCCATGACATCTACTTCAACCTCCAACCTTTACGAGTCACAATCCACCATCAAACCACCTTTCTTCAATGGGGACAACTACCCATATTGGAAGAATCGGATGCGTCTCTTCATCAAGTCCACGGATTATATGGTTTGGGATGTAGTGAAAGAAGGTCCCTACATTCCGGTTAAAAGAAATGATGAAAGAAGACTAGTCACGAAGGTGAAGTCAAAGATGACCGAGGAAGATAGACGAAGGATGCAAGTCAACGACAAAGCTCTACACATTATATTTTGTGCACTTGGTCTGGATATCTACTTGAAGGTTTCATCTATCGAAAGCGTGAAAAAAGTGTGGGACACTTTAGAGACGACTTATGAAGGTACTAGCGATGTGAAGTAGACGAAGATCGGGTTGTTAAATTTGAGCTTTAAAAATTTCAAGATGGACCCCGATAAGAGAGTCTCAAAGATGTTTGATCGGTTTTTTATCATCGTCGACGGTCTTAAAGGATTCGGTGAAGTGATTCCCGAAGATAAGCTAGTAAAAAAGCTTCTATACTCTCTCCTGAAGTCTTGGGATGGTAAAATGACGACCATCATTGAATATAAGAGTTTGAAAACTTTGAAGCTTGATGAGCTCGTTGGGTCTCTTCTTACACATGAGATCATGAAGCAAGCAAGAGAAGAAGAAAATAAGAAGGAAGAGAGAAGAATAAAGAAGCATGAGGTGGAAAAGAATAAGAAGCTAGGAGTTGCTCTCAAAGCCTCTCTACAAGAGGAGAGTTCTTCTAGTGAGAAGGAAGACATTGAGGAGTTGGCTATGATAGCCAAACGATTCTGACGGTTCATGAAGTCCAACCGAGGGAGAAAATTTCAAAGAAAGATAGACTTCAAGAACAAAGGCAAAGAAGAAGAAAGGGATCCGATCATTTGCTTTGAGTGTAAGAAGCCGGGTCACATACATTCTGATTGCCCTCAACTCAAGAAGAAGGGCTTTGAGAAGAAGAATAAGCTCAAAGCTAAGCTTGCTACTTAGAGTGATGAGGAGTCATCCGAGGTTGAGGAACATTAAGTGGCCAACCTTTGCCTCATGACACTTGAGGATGATTCGATGGTAACCTCTAACTCATCTTGCTTTGATTTTACATTTGATGAATTGCATGATGCATACGATGAGTTATAAGAGGTATATGATGAGTTAGTAGAGAAATATAAGGAGCCCGTTTTGAAAAATAAAAAGGTCATTTCGGATTTAAAATCTCAAAACGATTTACTCTCTAAGGCTAACTCGGATTTTGAGAAAAAGGTTTTAAGCTTACAAGATGATTTGAAGTTCTTTGAATAAGAAAACATTGATTTAAATAACCTTCTTTCTCATGTAATGATGAACACCAAAGGTTGGTGAGTGAGCTTAGTGAGCTTAAAAGTTCTTTAAAAATGTTGGTTCTTCAAAAGTAGAAAAATGTGAATCTTCAAAAACCAACTTTGTAAAAAGAAAGAATTTTAACTACAAACAAAGTGGCTCCAATAGGCATAATAAAACTAAAATAATTAGAAGTGTATGGGTTCCTAAGGAACTTGTAAAATCTAATAACATTTTTGCCATGTCACCTTGGATTCCTAAGGGAACCAAGCTTTTGGGAGTTAACACTCATGGACCCAAAATGATTTAGGTACCAAAAATGAAAGTTTAACTCTTTGTTTGTAGGGGCATTGCTACAAGGCCAAAGCACAAAGTCAAAATTCGTGGTATCTTGATAGTGGATGCTCGAGGCACATGACCGGAGACGAGTCGATTCATGGAATTAAAGCCAAAAGGTGGAGGAGTAGTAACATTTGGTGACAACTCCAAAGGCCACATTGAAGGTATTGGCTCCATAGGTAATCACTCTTCCATAATCATTGAAAATGTTTTGTATGTCAATGGTCTAAAACATAACTTATTGAGCATAAGTCAACTTTGTGATAAAGGGTTTAATGTCATGTTTGATGTAAATGGGTGTAGAATAGTTGACATTAAATCTAATAAAACAATGTTCATTGGTCATCGCATAGGAAATATATATATGGTGTATCTAGATGACATTCATACATCCCATGCATGCTTAGTTGCACAAAATGAAAATGATGCATGGTTATGGCTTAGGAAACTAGGACATGCTAGCATTAGTGTTTTGGAAAAATTAGTTTCTCTTAATCTAGTTAGAGGCCTACCTAAGCTCAAGTTCTTATTAGATAAAATTTGTGATGCATGTGCTAAAGGTAAACAACATAGAGCCTCGTTTAAGTCCATTAATGATGTTTCTACAAGTAGGTGTTTGCAATTGATCCATATGGATCTCTTTGGGCCAATTAGGACTACTAGCTTGGGTGGAAATCATATGCTTTTGTACTTGTTGATGATTACTCTAGATATATTTGGGTTCTCTTTTTAAGCACCAAGGATGAGGCTTTAGAAAACTTCATCACATTTTCAAAAATAACCCAAAATGATCTTGAACTTAAAATTTAACACATTAGAAGTGATCATGGAACGGAATTTCAAAATATGAGTTTTGATGACTTTTGTAATGAAAATGGGATTAGCCATAATTTTTCGACTCCTCGAACTCTGTTGAGTGTGTAAAAGTTCTATATTTTACCCCTTATTTAACCCATATTTCTGTTGCATTCAAGCATAATTCATTGCATTTAGGTTAGATTTCAGTTTCACATCACAAATATATTAAATGGCACAGTTTCTACTGAAATTGGTTGTTTTTGCAGGTTGCTGTCGTGGCAGATGGAGAAGTAGGAGCTGGGCAGTGAAGCAGAAAAGCTGGAACTGGATGAGCAGTCGAGGAGGATGATGCTGCCATGGTTGCCGCCGTGACAGCCAAGGACGACAGCAGTTTTGAGGAGAAGAAGTAAAGTGGGCCTCGACAGAAAGAGAAAATTAAGCCCATCTGTCGTGGAGTACTCCTATATTTTTCCGAGCCCTAGATCAGAATGAAGGCCAAGCCCAAGGTTCAAGGAAGAAATCCAAAGCAAGAAGCAAGGACGAATTAAAGACCGTTGTGTTGAAGATTTAGTCTTTATTAGAGTTGTACTTTAATTTAAAGTTGTATTATTGCCATATTAGAAAACTTGAACCCAAGGCCTATATAAAGGCATGTAATTCGACCTAGGAGAGGAGATCACCTATCTCTAGCCTTCTTCCCAAACCCTAGCCGTTTTCCCCTTCTCATCATGTTCTAAATTCCCCTTAGGGCCACAGGTTGATTTGTAAAGTAGTTGCAAGGGTTGCTTTTGTTTTAGGAATTTTATGTTCAATAAAATAAACTTCAAGTTCTCTTATTATGGGTATTAACATCTTGCAAGAGCATCGGGAGAACATTGTAAGGTTATCTATTTACTTAATATCGGGAGAGTTAAGTATACGAAAGGAATAAGTGCGAGTTCTCTAGTTTATAGTTGAACTATCTTGGACCTAGGGATAGGACGAGGTTAAGTGGCTAAAGAAGAATTCAACAACATCGGTGTTCATCCTTCGATTCACGCCGGGAGGTATCATCAAAGACGTGTTCATCGACAGACTTGGACCTAGGGATAGGCCAAGGCACAACAGGGATTCTTGCCAAACTTGAAGTACATAGTTGTGTGATCGCTGCCGCGACAAACAATAGACTGCCGCCGCGACGGGTGTTGCCGCGACGGGGACATCGACAGAGCAGATTTTCCTAGACTTAGCATTACCTGCACTACTGAGCAATTCAATACCAGCCCATTCTCTCTATCTTGATTATTTTAATCCTATTTTCCAGTATTCGTTATTATTTTCGTGACAAACATCTTACACTATTCTCTTTACTTTCGTGCAGTAATCCAAGGTGAAGCTATTGGCCCAGTCCTTGTGGAGATGATATTCGATACTTCAGTATCACTTTACTACTTGCGTCGTGTACACTTGCACTACATTGCGATAGACACTTTTACACGCAACAAACTCCCCAACAAAATGGGGGTAGTTGAGAGGGAAAATAGAACTTTAGAAGAAATGGCTAGGACTATGCTTTGTAAAAATAATTTACCTAAGTATTTTTGGGCGGAAGCCACTAACACCGCTTGCTATATTATAAACCGAGTAATGATTAGGCCTATTTTGAAGAAAACTCCTTATGAGATTTTAAAATCTAAAAAGCCTAACATTAGCTATTTTCATCCTTTTGGTTACAAGTGTTTTGCTTTAAATAATGGAAAAGACAATTTAGGTAAATTTGATGCAAAAAGTGATGAGGCTATTTTTCTAGGTTACTCTTTAAACTCTAAAGCCTATCGTGTGTTTAACAAAATAACTTTAGTTGTAGAGGAATCTATTCATGTGGTTTTCGATGATAACCTCCTTTCGAGGAAGGATTCTTGTGATGATGATGATGTAGAGATCATTAAAGCCAATGATGGTGGAGAATCATCAAAGGTGAATGAGATTCCAACCAAAGAGGAAGAACCACAAGAACCGCCTCTAGAAGCATTGCAAGACATGTCTCTTGAGGAAAAGGACGTGAGCTACCAAAGAGAGTACAACTATGTCAAGGGTGGTGAGATCTTGGGTGATCCATCCAAAGGGGTAACTACTCGCTCTTCTCTTAAAATGCTTAATCATGTTGCATTTATCTCATGCATTGAGCCTAAGAATGTTAAAGAAACATTAAAAGATGACTTTTGGATTATGGCCATGCAAGATAAGTTAAATCAATTTGAGAGAAGTAAAGTGTGGACATTAGTTGATAAGCCTAGAAATAAATCTACTATAGGAACTAAATGGGTCTTTAGAAACAAACTAGATGAGAGTGGTAACATAGTGAGAAACAAGACTAGGCTTGTTGCTCAAGGTTGCACTCAAGAAAAGGGAATTGATTTTGATGAAACCTATGCACCCGTAGCTAGAATGGAAGCCATTAGGATGCTACTTGCATTTGCATGTTATCATGATTTCAAGCTTTTTCAAATGGATGTCAAAAGTGCGTTTTTAAATGGTTTTATAAACGAAGTGTATGTGGAACAACCACCGGGTTTTGAAGATCCTATTTTTCCAAACCATGTCTTTAAATTGTCAAAAGCTTTGTATGGTTTAAAACAAGCTCCTAGAGCTTGGTATGAAATACTTTCAAGTTTTCTAGTTGGAAAAGGTTTTGAGAAAGGAAAGGCGGACACAACACTTTTTTATTAAAAACAATGGCAAAGATATCTTAGTAGTTCAATTTTATGTTGATGATATTATATTTTGTTCTACTAATAAATTGCTTTGTCAAGATTTTTCTAAGTTGATGCAAGGTGAATTTGAAATGAGCATGATGGGGGAGCTCTCATTCTTTTTGGGACTCCAAATCAAACAAATGAAGGATGGCATCTTCATCAATTAAGCTAAGTACATCAAAGATATGCTCAAGAAGTTTGGCTTGGAGCAAGCAAAGCCTCAAGCTACACCAATGAGTTCATCCACAAAGCTTGATAAAGATGAAGGAGGTAAGTGTGTTGACTCTAAGCTTTATCGCTCTATGATTGGATCTTTGCTTTACCTTACCGCAAGTAGATCGGATATATTGTTTAGTGTTTGCTTGTGTACTAGGTTTCAAGCTAGTCCTAGAGAGTCTCACCTTATAGCCATTAAAAGAATCTTTAGCTACCTTAGAGATACTCCTTGTTTAGGTCTTTAGTACCCTAGAGACTCAACCTTTAACCTTCATGCTTTTTTGGATGCGGATTACGGGGGTTGCAAAATAGATAGGAAAAGTACTTCCGGCACTTGCCAATTCCTAGGTAGTATGCTCATATCTTGGTTCTCTAAGAAACAAAATAGTGTAGCTTTATCTACCACTGAAGCCGAGTAAATATCCTTAGGGAGTTGTTGTGCTCAAGTCCTTTGGATGAAACAACAACTCTTAGACTATGGAATTAAAGTAGACACCATACCCCTTAAGTGTGATAACACTAGTGCTATATGTCTTACCAAAAATCTCATCCAACACTCTAGAACCAAACACATAGAAATAAGGCATCATTTCATTAGAGATCATGTCCTTAAGGAAGATGTTGTTTTATAGTATGTAGACACCTTAAATCAATTAGCGGTCATCTTTACCAAACCTCTAGATAAGGAGCGTTTTTGGTCCCTTAGGAGAGAGTTAGGTCTAACTAGCCTATCTTGACCTTTTAGGACCTTTTGTGCTTAAATTTGCTTGATTTCTTGTAAAATGCCATGCTCTAGCTCAAACACCTCAAGAAGAGCCTCGACCTCAAGCTCTAGCTCCCGTTGCGACTCTTAACAATGATGCTCTTATGACCTTCCTTACTGAACGGTTCAATATGATGGACACAAACATGGCTTCGGGTTTTGGTGCTCTCAAAACTCGTATTCAATCCTTGGAGGATCGTGTTTCCACTCTTGAGAATCAACAAACGTCCATGGATCTCTCTTTATCCACCTTCTATGGTGATTGAAGGCTCTTTCGTCAAGATCAAGCTAAGGACAAGGATGATTCTTTTGATGACATTGGAGGCGATGATGGTGATGAGGCCTAGGATTCATATTGCATATCATATTAGTATGTCATATTAGGATTAAGTTTGCACCTATTTATGTTTTTATCTTTAAGACCTATGCTTTGATTATTTGTTTTTAGGATTGAGCTTGAACTTAAATGCTTTGAATATTTATGTCTTTGATGTTGTTTCTTGAACTTAAATGCTATCTATGATATCATGTTGTTTGGTTTATTGTTTATGACTCTGTTTATTCTCTTGTTAGCCTTGTTTATCTATTTTTTATCTAACAAAAAGGGGGAGAAGTAATCTAAAGAGCCTAAGTGTTTTTAAGTCGGTTTTGAGTTTCAAATGCTTCAATCTTAAATCTTTTCCAAACTTTAAAACCTATCTTAAATTGAGGGGGGTTAAAACTTTTTCAAAGATTTCAAAACACTTAAAAATTTATACTTGGTTTTGTTATATCAAATAGGGGGAGATTGTAAAACTAATGAATTGATTTTGATATAACAAAGGATTTAAGGACTAAATTGAAAAGGAGAAAATAAATTTTTAACTCCTCAAAACATCCCAAAATCTCTAAGCAAATGGTCCAAGTCAAACCCAATGTTTATGGAAATTTTTCTAAGTGTTTTCCAAGTCAAAACAGTGATTTTCGAGTCATCATTTCGAAACGGCCCTTAGGCGTTTCGAAACGTTTTGAAATTGTTAACATGTGTTTCGAAACAAGCCTTCCCGTTTCGATGCGAGTGTATCGAAATATGTCTTCATGTTTTGAAACGAATGAAGAACAACGGAACATGTTGAACCGTTTCGATACGGCAGTATCGAAACGATTTCAAACTTGGATTCAAAAATATTACCGTTGCAATTTTATAACTGATCTCAAAGAAACGGTTAGAGTGTATCGAAACGTTTTCAGTCGTTTCGATACAGGTTTTGGCAGTGGCAAAATGTTTCGAAACGGGCTCTAGCACGTTTCGGAACGGGCTCTTAGTGCATCGAAACGATCAGGTCCGTTTCGATACGGTCTCTTAATTACACCCCAACAGCTATTTCTATTTTGGTCTATTTCGAAACAGGTTCGAGCATTTCAGAACGGGTAGTTGCAAAAGTGCATTTATGGTGGGAAGATTGCATCCCAACGGCTATAATTATGATGGCAACAACCACAACGGCTAGAATTCAATGAGAAGGTATAAAAGGAAGTCCTAAAAGCACCAGCAATTTTTATTGATCTTAAGAGACACATCCAAACATCAAATTCAAGCTCTTGTACAAAAAATCCATATTTCTTGTAAAACCTCAATTGTGGTTCATTATAATTCTTATCTTTTTTATTCAATTGGGTTGAGTGCTTGTAATTGGGCAACATTTGTATTGAGAGATACTTGTTATTTGCCTCCATCTTCTTTGTAAACATTGTGTGAGGTTTGGGTCAATTTTGGATAGAAAATTGACCATTGTGTAAAGGTTTCCTCCTAAGCCTAGAAAAGGGGAAGATCAACTAGTGGAGTTGTTGGAAAATCCTTAGTGGGAGCTAAGGTAATAGGTGTAGAGTTCAATTGAAACTTGAACCACTCTAAGTGTCTTGTCTTGATATTTTTTATTTTATCACTTCACCACCAAACTTTCTAAAAAATCCAATTCACCCCCTCTTGGCTTAAATCGGTTCAACGATCCACTCAACAGGATTTATTAAGATCCCACTTACCAAAAGAATTTAAAGTTCTTGTACTAAAGTTGAGATTGTATATCTTGCATATCTGAATGAAATATGGGTCCATATATCCACAAATGTGGAAAGTTGTTATATGATTTTAGTAGATGCATCTACATATGTTTTATCAACATACAACCAGAAGTTTGTGAGATTGATTGGAAAAAAATGTTAAATTATGCAAATTAGACTATTCTTCTTTGAAAATCTAGTGGGCTTATAATTTAGGCTATATCAGTTAAAATAACTATTACAAAGCCTACTGATTTTGAACAAAACAGTTTAACAAAATTTTGATTAGATGCCTCCTCTTTAATAGCTAAACTATGAGAACAAAACATTTATTTTTTATATGGTATTTCACATATAGCAGTACTTATACGCATCAAGCCAACGAGTTATAATAAACTCCTCATTATGATTGGCTTTTGGTCAGAAGTCATATTTCCTATTTTATAATTATTGAATGTGCGATATATAGTTGAATTGCTCCACCACACCACACAAAATAGGTATATAAAAAGGGTTGGGAATATATATTGAGTATGAGTCTCCCTTTATGTTTAAATTCTTAAACATTAATTGGAGAATCATTTATGACACGATTTTTCTCAACGTCAGGGGGAGATACTAATCAACTAGATAAAGGAAAATAAATTATCAATATCTTGATCCTCATATATGAACCTAAAGTTCATAAGATAATTCATATTATTACATGTCAACTGCCATACATATTTACTGACCTAATGAGAGTAACCAAGTCTTATATACCAGCTGAAATGCTCTAAATTTAAATTACATGTTAGAGCGGGTGAATGTAAATTATGCTTGAAGCATGATAGTTAAAATTGGTTCCAATGATTAAAATTCTCGTAAATGAAAAGTAATACGAGATGGTCATATATTGGAGGCGGGTGCTTTTGAAGAGACTCAAGACATAACTAATATATAAAACTCTAGTAGAGTTTCAGGTACTTGAAAAAAAAAAGATTAAAAAGAGATCTCGACAAGTTATGTGAATACGAGAAAAGAATGGAACCATAAACAGAAAAGTTGTCGACAACAATTTTACATAGAATACTACTATAGAAGTAAAAAAAGAAAACGAGGATCTTGTATAGAAATCTACAGATATTGAAATGATTGGCTAATATAGAAAGATGCTTTAAACTTCCAAAAGTGAAGTTTTTGGACCAATAGTCCAAACACCTAAAGGTGTAATGCAAGTGGGGTACAAAAAAATGGTCGTGAGATATAAATACGACTTGAATTGTGATTTATGAAGAATTTTAATTACTTCATGGTGGATGCAATTACTTTGGAAGTTATGAAATATTTTATACGCATCTTGTAACCCCCTCGTCCCGGTCCGGACGCTCGACCGGTCCGAGTGGGCCACACGGGGAAAACCGAAGCGAAACCCGTTAAGGTTCATCCTCGGTTAACGACCCAGAAAATTTCTTTTTAAAATTGATCTTTTCTAAAGGCTCTTTCGAATCCTATGTGATCATAACAGCGGAAAGACAAGCATTCATACAACAACAACTCGAAGCACCTAAGCAAAACAGTCCAATTTTAAAAGATTAAGCAGGCCGTTTCGAAACACCCTCCAAGCGTATCGAAACGCCTTGACATGGTCAACAGTTCTAAGCCTACACAAAGAGGCCGTATCGGAACGGAGGTCAACCGTTCCGAAACACCCTCAACGGTCAACTTCTTGTGGTCAACGAGATTTTGACCGTTTCGAAACCCCATAGACCCGTTTCGGAACACTTTCATCTCACCAATTTCTCAGAATTCCAGTAGCGAAAGTGTACCGAAACGGCCCTCACGCGTTTCGAAACGCCCGGCCAAAAACAAAGGGACCGTATCGAAACAGGGTAGCCCGTTTCGAAACACCCCCTGTCTGCAGACTGGTTTTAGCTAGTTTATGGCACAAGGATGTCCCTAAACCCCCTTCTAAAACTTCAAACATCACACTAACATCAATCCTAAGGCAAACCAACATAACTAGCATGCTTGAAACATTAATACAACAAGCTAAACACTATAGGCAACAACATCACAAAGTCATGCATCCATACTTAACATTAAAGGCATTAAGCTTCAACATGGCCAACACTTAGGCAAAATAAGATAGGTAAAGGCCAGAATGGTTTACAAGCAACATGGCATTTAAATCCCAACCAACAAAGCACATAAAAGGAGACTAGCATGCTCCTAGCAATAACAACAACAACATAATTCAAAAGGCTCAAACAACGACACCTATCCCATTGCTTTACTATTACAATCTCTAAATTTAAATATCATACTTGAGCTAACCGTAAGCAACACTTGGAGGCCTTTCCTTGCCCTTGCCACCCACAAGTTACTGATCTACATTGTCGAACAAAAAGGAGCGTAAGCATAAAAGTTTAGTGAGGGTAAGCTCATAAAACAAACCTCGACAATGCAGGGTTCAAACACGAGCTTACAACCAAGGTATAATGCATGATCTTACCTTTGATCCACATAAGCCAATCTACACATGATGCATGAACATATATTCAATATCATGCCATGCCCAACATGTTTAAATCCACAACATATGTAATCACACATATTAAACCATGTTAGCAACACATCCCAAATCACATTGGCTCACAAATAATCACATATTGGCAACATAAACCACAATCCGTATTGGCACCAAGCTATGACTCGAATACGCAGATAGCCGTTGGAACTCACATCCAACAACTCTACCATTACCTGACGGTGGGATTACACTCATCACCGTTCACGCGAAGGGGATTCCACTCATCCTCACGCCTCGTTGCACGCGGAGGGGATTCTACTCATCCTCACGCCCGTCGATGGGATTCCACTCATCACCGACTATTATATATAAGAAGATTTTCGGGCGAACCCGTACTCCATCTTGATGACTACCATCATCAAGACCACACGCGCATTTGACTCTCGTGTGCACACTAAACATCCTAATGATCGATCATTTGTACCCAAGCATACTAGTGCCAATACTACACATTTCATTAATCTTTCACAATATCATTTCATAACAACTTCCGTGCTTAGCACGTACTCACCATGACTCACCGTCATGCTCAAACCACATTTCCATGCCTAGCATGTACTCACCATGATCCTCGGATCATACAATCACCTCATAATATCATTTCACATGTCAACACCACATGTATATCATTAACACAATATCACATCATATTTCATGCATATGTATATCTCCATCATGTTTATCATCAACATGCATATAACAATGCATCAACCATGCCTCAACATACATGTATACAAATACATAACCAACACCATCACAATTTAACACGAGGCATAAACAACCATTAAAGAGTGCAACCAAAGTATCAAATCAAAGCTTGGGATTAGGCTACCACTCTAATCCCAACTCTAGGTGGGTTTACCAAGCCCATCCTAGGTTCACATGCTTGAACCAAATACTCAAAACCATTTTAAAAATATTTAACCACTCACCTATACCTCCAAGCTCAACTACCAAGCAAGCATCACCTTCAAGTTTCCGGATTTCTTCCCGATGCTTCACCGACCCAAGTTCTTGCTTCTAAACAACCTCAATACAATTCAAATAACCTCAAATCAGCCCAACATCAAAATACTAACCCGGAACACAATTCGAACACAAATTACAATGTTTCAAGCCATGAACAAACCCCACATTTAGCAAACTCGGGAAACCCCTAAACCTCATCTAAAATCCATGTTTTCAACACCTTTTACACCCACAAATGATCCCAAATCAACCCCTAAACATAGTACCACCATTGGACTATCAATTCTCACCTAAAACAACCCCCAAAACTCACCCAAAACCCTCCAAAAACCCCATTTATACCCAAATTCGGGAATTGCTGAAAATCAAGAAAAATTCATATATGTTGAACCATTTAACTCCTATGCTCCATAACTAACCATATTAAATCAAAACATTAAGCTTAACAACATAAAGTTTCCATTTTTAATCAAAATATTCAAAACTCCATTTTCCAAAACTTTAACGAAAATAGAAACTAATGGTACTTTTGAAGAGAGAGAGTTGAGGAGAAGTCAAAAACGGTGTTACCTTTCAAAAATGAGTTGAAATGGAGGAGCTTTGTGATGGAATAGTGAAAGAGGTGGGAGAGCTCTATTCCACGTGATTTTTGGTTGAAGAAGATGATGAATAGTGAAAGGGTTGGGTAAAGGGGGATTTAAAATTAGAACTTGTATTATTTACAAGTTTGCCATTAATGAATGGCTATCCCTTTATTCTTTAAAACTCTTCAATTTGCAATTCATTCACTTTGGTCCAATGTAAAATATTTATTTTTGAAACCCGAAACTTAAAAGATTATTTTAATTATAAAACCGAACCCGAAATAATATTAAAATATTATTTTCACCCGACCCCTAAGCCCGGGTGTTACAACTCTCCCCCACTTAAGGAAATTTCGTCCCCGAAATTTATCGGACAGGAATTACCACGAAGTCTGCTCTTACCCACTTTCCTTTTCACCACAACATACTCACCAACTCGGTAAACTTACCATACCACACTAGCTATCTGATGCTAAGATCTCCACTGGTTCTCCATTGCTTGTCGATTTTAAACTGAACTCAATCTCTTCTACAAACATGGCACGGGACAATCTGACTCACATTTCTGAATCACAGATACACGAAACACATCACAAAC
This sequence comes from Hibiscus trionum, assembly GCA_030270665.1. Classification (NCBI taxonomy): domain Eukaryota; kingdom Viridiplantae; phylum Streptophyta; class Magnoliopsida; order Malvales; family Malvaceae; genus Hibiscus; species Hibiscus trionum. Next base: position 608,251 of record BSYR01000008.1, read on the forward strand.
CTCTTTCTAACTCTGGTGGTAACCGTAAAAAATAATCAACAAAACTAGCCCGATTCACAAACTCATACAGCATTGTTTAAAAACTTGACCGATAACTTTCTCTGACTAATCATCTGACTTCAACAGGTAACCAAACACTATGCAGACGTCCTCAAAAATCTAGTTGAAATTTCGAATCTCTATTACCCACTTTCATTAAGAATCTTCCATGGATGTAACAAACTAGAAGAAAACGGATGCTCGGTCTTGACACGCTGGCAAATTACACACTTACTCACATACTGACCCACATTATTCATCAACTCAATCCAGAAGTACTCATCTTCAACCCACAACAAGTCTTCATACTACCCAGATGCAATACAAACGAACTGCCAAGTGCTTCGGCCAAAACAATACGTCTCAAAACATTATGTCAATCGGTACAACTATTATGTCTCTGAAATGCAAAACTCTATCATCTCTAAAATTGTATTCTGAAGGTCTTCCTTCTGCTATGTCTTGCACGTGAGGTGCCAAGAACCTGTCTTGCAACTGTTTCTCTTCAAGTATCTAACTCAAAGTATGTTTAACATGAAACTCGGCCACAAAATACTATCGTTCGATAAACTGAATCCAGCAACATAGCTCGCAACTTAACCACTAATCTGACAACAAAATAACTCGAAACATCGGTTACTATGTAGACTCTCTTCAAATAGTACTCAATCTTGAGATCACAGTCTTCAAGCAATTCTAACAACTCATGTTGTTCAAGTTCCAACCATTCCTAAGTCTTCAAATATTTCAAGTTCTGATGATATGTACATACACACTGTGCATTTCTTACTATACAAGCTTTGTCTCCAAGTCTTCGTAGCAATTACAACTGTAATTAACTCTATGTCTCATATCGGATAACTCTTCCCACGGTCTTTCAACTATCTCGATGATCAAGCCACAAATCTTCTGTCTTGCATAAACACACAACCTAACTCTACATGTAACGCATCACTATGGTTCACAAATTCTTCCTCTGATATAAGCTGAATCAAGGTCGAAGTTCTCTTCAAGGTTTCTTTCAGTTTCTCAAGGGCTCATTATCTCGCATCTAACCACACAACTGAACATTCTTCTGTAGAAACTTGTCAAAGGAGCAGCTATCTTCAAAAGACTATTTACAATTCTCTGAAAGTAACAATGCTAGACCTAGGAACTATAGATACCTGTCACAGTCTTCAATTTCTTCCAACTCATATCTTCTTTTGCCTACTTGGGATTTACTCTAACACACTCGGCTGAACTATATGTCCTAGGAGAACATCTTCATTAACTCGGAGTTCACGTTGCATAACTTGGCATACAATTAATTCTCTAATAGGATCTACAACACTAACTCCATAGCTTGTCATGATCTTCTTCGGTACGTGAATATACCCATGTGTCAACTATGAGAACTACTACAACTGATCAAGGAACTCGGGGATTATTCTGCTCAACATCTCTATAAAAGCAACTAACACACTAGTCAAACAAACGGCATAACTCGGAAATCAAAGCGATCACATCTTGCCCCAAAAGTTGTCTTCAATACTTCAACTTCTCTCACTTCCAAATGGTAGTAATCGGATCTCAAATTAATCTTCAAAAAGACTGAAGCACACACTACTGATCAACAAGTCACTGACACTCAGAAATGGATGTTAATTATTCACTGTCAATTGTTTCAACTACCTGTGATCTAAACACGTTCTCGTATTGTCTTCTTTCTTCTTCACAAATTGTATTGTCACACTCTAAGATGATGCATTAGGCCTAATGAGTCTAAGGTCCAACAAACCTCGTAATTGATCCTTCAACACTCTCAATTCTTTCGGGAGTCATAAGATACAGAGTAGTCAAAACGGGAGCAAACTCGAAGACGGTCTCAATAACAAACTCTTCTCCTCTAATCAAGAGATAAACCGACAATTCTTCCAAACACTTCTAGGAAAAGAAAACACAAACTATCCTAACATTATGCGGTCTAATCTTCATTCAAAAATCAAATCCATCACAATTGCTAAGCAAGCATGTCAACTAAACTCAATCAATCTTTGACCTCTAAAACTGGATCAACATTCGACAAGAAGTTCACATCCTCACCTACCACTACAGTCTCACAAAAATCTACAACTTCAAGGCAACTCTCTCTTTGTCTCAAGGTATATCCTAGCTTTGTGCTCTACAAGCCAAACAATGTCAAAAAGGTACATCGAAACCGTAGAAAGACAATTACTTCACATCTACTAGAAACTAGTAACCCTGAACCACCAACAAACATCTTTTGTACATCTTTATGATCACTACTATCTCCCAAAAGGTCTAGTCACATGCGTCCCTACGTCTAAAATCTCAACAGAGATATATCAAATTCCGTTGAATGCTCACACAAACGGACGAATCTGCAGAAATTGCAACTTCACAAGTACACAGCTGTTAGTCTTCGGCCCTCTTGTCTTCAGGCTGGTCCTTCAACAAAATCTAACTCTTCTAAATCGTTCTTAGAGTATCTCGAAACCTCAAAATTCAGTTCTGATCACACACAAACTATCACGCTTGAACTTGTTCTATAACATCGGTCCTGACGACTCAAAACATCCCGCTACCAAACAATTTGGAGTCAAAGCTCAAGACTTCCTTCTCGGCTCAACCATATCGGAAGTGACTGCGTCTCTCCTTCTTGCTGGAAGACAACTCAGGCGCATATTGGCCTTATCACACAAATTGATTTCCACTCACGGATAATGACCGGCTGATTTGTATTAAAACCATAGGCCGAACCCCAACGATCACTGACTAAGATTTCTGAGTTTTAGATTACTCACACGAGACCCCTACCTAGATCTCGCCAAAAGAACTAAGGTACTCATACCTACCTCTGACACCTCATCGGGCACATTCAAACTTGCATGCTTGTTAACAACATATGGAAGTACGGACTCAGAACCAATCAGAAGAGACAAACTCAAAACTGTACCAAGGCTTATCTACTATAACATCGATACCACTCTGACTCCCACTCATAGGTCTTCACTTCTTTTCACCAACTAATGCCAGAATCGGTCTCATCGTCCCTCACCAACAAGGATCAACTCACATACACGCGGACTCGAGCAAACAAATTGTACCTCAACTCCGGTACAACCATACTCCCCTAACTATAGCAAAGAACTTCCTCCACATCATCCACATTTTCAGAAACCACAACTTCCACTTACCGATTCACGGCCCACACACTGGCCTCAAACTTACTAAAAGCAATAAATCAATCAACAATTTAACATACAAGTTGGGTTAGCAAAGGAAAGGTCCAAGTGGCTCAAGTATGATTTCCCTCACTTAAAATCCTTTTTCCGATGTAATAGAAGCAATGGGACTCTACTCAACATACTCCAAGCAACATATGCGTACGATCAGACAACATACATTCACAATCAATCAATCACGTATCACAGCATACTCGAATAACAAGCAACATGCTTACATGACAAGCAAACACCGTGCAATTCAATATAAGAACTTAACTTACCTCACTTACCTGCCCAAGGTCTCGGTAACCTTAGGCTCTGATACCAACAAATGTAACCCCCTCGTCCCGGTCCAGACGCTCGACCGGTCCGAGTGGGCTACACGGGGAAAACTGAAGCGAAGCTCGTTAAGGTTCCTCCTCGGTTAACGACCCAGAAAATTTCTTTTTAAAATTGATCTTTTCTAAAGGCTCTTTCGAATCCTATGTGGTCATAACAGCAGAAAGACAAGCATTCATACAACAACAACTCGAACCACCTAAGAAAACAGTCCAATTTTAAAAGATTAAGCAGGCCGTTTCGAAACACCCTCCAGGCGTATCGAAATGCCTTGACCTGGTCAACGGTTCTAAGCCTACACAGAGAGGCTGTATTGGAATGGAGGTCAACCGTTTCGAAACACCCTCAATGGTCAACTTCTCGTGGTCAACGAGATTTTGACCGTTTCGAAACCTCATAGACTCGTTTCGGAACACTTTCATCTCACCAATTTCTTAGAATTCCAGTAGCGAAAGTGTTCCGAACCGGCCCTCACGCGTTTCGAAACGCCTGGCCAAAAACAAAGGGACCGTATCGAAACAGGGTAGCCCGTTTCGAAACACCCCTTGTCTGCAGACTGGTTTTAGCTAGTTTATGGCACAAGGATGTCCCTAAACCCCCTTCTAAAACTTCAAACATCATACTAACATCAATCCTAAGGCAAACCAACATAACTAGCATGCTTGAAACATTAATACAACAAGCTAAACACTATAGGCAACAACATCACAAAGTCATACATCCATACTTAGCATTAAAGGCATTAAGCTTCAACATGGCCAACACATAGGCAAAATAAGATAGGTAAAGGCCAGAATGGTTTACAAGCAACATGGCATTTAAATCCCAACCAACAAAGCACATAAAAGGAGACTAGCATGCTCCTAGCAACAACAACAACAACATAATCCAAAAGGCTCAAACAACGACACCTATCCCATTGCTTTACTATTACAATCTCTAAATTTAAATATCATACTTGAGCTAACCGTAAGCAACACTTGGAGGCCTTTCCTTGCCCTTTTCACCCACAAGCTACTGATCTGCATTGTCGAACAAAAAGGAGCGTAAGCATAAAAGCTTAGTGAGGGTAAGCTCATAAAACAAACCTCGACAATGCAGAGTTCAAACATTAGCTTACAACCAAGGTATAATGCATGATCTTACCTTTGATCCACATAAGCCAATCTACACATAATGCATGAACATATATTCAATATCATGCCATGCCCAACATGTTTAAATCCACAACATATGTAATCACACATATTAAACCATGTTAGCAACACATCCCAAATCACATTGGCTCACAAATAATCACATATTGGCAACATAAACCACAATCCGTATTGGCACCTAGCTATGACTCGAATACGCGGATAACCGTTGGAACTCACATCCAACAATTCTACCATTACCTGACGGTGGGATTACACTCATCACCGTTCACGCGGAGGGGATTCCACTCATCCTCACGCCTCGTTTCACGCGGAGGGGATTCCACTCATCCTCACGCCCGTCGATGGGATTCCACTCATCACCGACTATTATATATAAGAAGATTTCCGGGCGAACCCATACTCCATCTTGATGACTACCATCATCAAGACCACGCGCGCATTTGACTCTCGTGTGCACACTAAACATTTTACTGATCGATCATTTGTACCCAAGCATACTAGTGCCAATACTACACATTTCATTAATCTTTCACAATATCATTTCATAACAACTTCCGTGCTTAGCACGTACTCACCATGACTCACCGTCATGCTCAAACCACATTTCCATGCTTAGCATGTACTCACAATGATCCTCGGATCATACAATCACCTCATAATATCATTTCACATGTCAACACCACATATATATCATTAACACAATATCACATCATATTTCATGCATATGTATATCTCCATCATGTTTATCATCAACATGCATATAACAATGCATCAATCATGCCTCAACATACATGTATACAAATACATAACCAACACCATCACAATTTAACACGAGGCATAAACAACCATTAAAGAGTGCAACCAAAGTCTCAAATCAAAGCTTGGGATTAGGCTACCACTCTAATCCCAACTCTAGGTGGGTTTACCAAGCCCATCCTAGGTTCACATGCTTGAACCAAATACTCAAAACCATTTTAAAAATATTTAACCACTAACCTCTACCTCCAAGCTCAACTTCCAAGCAAGCATCACCTTCAAGTTTCCGGATTTCTTCCCGATGCTTCGCCGACCCAAGTTCTTGCTTCTAAACAACCTCAATACAATTCAAATAACCTCAAATCAGCCCAACATCAAAATACTAACTCGGAACACAATTCGAACACAAATTACAATGTTTCAAGCCATGAACAAACCCCACATTTAGCAAACTCGGGCAGCCCCTAAACCTCATCTAAAATCCATGTTTCCAACACCTTTTACACCCACAAATGATCCCAAATCAACCCATAACCATAGTACCACCATTGGACTATCAATTCTCACCTAAAACAACCCCCAAAACTCACCCAAAACCCTCCAAAAACCCCATTTATACCCAAATTCGGGAATTGCTCAAAATCAAGAAAAATTCATATATGTTGAACCATTTAACTCCTATGCTTCATAACTAACCATATTAAATCAAAACATTAAGCTTAACAACATAAAGTTTCCATTTTTAATCAAAATCTTCAAAACTCCATTTTCCAAAACTTTAACGAAAATAGAAACTAATGGTACTTTTGAAGAGAGGGAGTTGAGGAGAAGTCAAAAACGGTGTTACCTTTCAAAAATGAGTTGAAATGGAGGAGCTTTGTGATGGAATAGTGAAAGAGGTGGGAGAGCTCTATTCCACGTGATTTTTGGTTGAAGAAGAGGATGAATAGTGAAAGGGTTGGGTAAAGGGGAATTTAAAATTAGAACTTGTATTATTTACAAGTTTGCCATTAATGAATGGCTATCCCCTTTATTCTTTAAAACTCTTCAATTTGCAATTCATTCACTTTGGTACAATGTAAAATATTTATTTTTGAAACCCGAAACTTAAAAGATTATTTTAATTATAAAACCGAACCCGAAATAATATTAAAATATTATTTTCACCCGACCCTTAAGCTCGGGTGTTACACGTCTAATTATTTTGTGGATCCTTATTTATCCGTGAAGGATTTAAAATGCTAGAAGCATTTGGAAATTTCTGAAGAAATTTATTTAGACATGTCCCACTGAATATTTATATTTTGGCGCATTTGGTATAATCCTTTTAGTGAGTACTTATTGAGGAAATACTATAAGAATGATCAGATTTTCTTATATATTTTATAAAGGAGTTTGGATCAAGATTCATTATGATAATTTTAATATCATTTGAACTCCTGAAGAGCTTCAAATTATAAACTCCTTAAAAGCTTTCAAAGCACTGATTATTTAATGAAAGTATTTGAGAAATAGAATATTGAGATCAAGTTTTGTCTCGACTTGAAGATCGAACACTTAAATATGAATTTTTGTCTATAAATTGACACATGCTGAAAGAATCTTAACGAGATTCAGCATGAATAAATCATATCCATTGAATACCCCAATAATTGTAAGATTGTTGGATATGAATAAAGATAATTTTATCTTTTCTTGGTCTGGAAGCACCATATCTTAGTTGGTCCAAAAGCACCAGATTTTAGTTGCTCTAAAAATAATTATCTAAGTGCAACAAGATTATTTTAGATATTTAAACTTGATATCACTTCAAATCATGTAATTGTTATACACGAGATAATGCAAAATTTATATTATGTGATGTTTTCATGGGATTTACTTTCACAAGATATGATGCAAAGCTATCTTGTATAGAGATAATGCAAAATTTATATCTCAATCGAAAGGTGAATACATCAAAGATGACAAAATGAAACATATTACTCTAAAGTTTCATCACTCGCGATCTTTAGAAAAAATAATATTCAAGATTTAATTATGAAGATTCAAAGATATTATGTGATGTTTTCATGAGGGGGTAAATATGCGTTGCACTTTATTTTTCTTAACCGAGGTTTTGTCCCAATGAGTTATCCTGTTAAAGTTTTTAATGAGGCAACATGTTATACGTATCAAGGATGTGTGTACTCTTTTTCCTTCAATAAATAAAATTATTCCCACTGGGTTTTTTTCTTAGTAAGGTTTTAACAAGGCACATTATCTTCATAGACATCCAAGGGGAGTGTTATGAATATTTATTGACACGCGTCGTAACGTGTCAAGAATAATCTCCTTCTTCCAAATAAATAAACAAATAAAGGAATTAAATTAAGTATAGATAGGGAAGTAGGAGTCGAACCCACAAGGACTTGGACTTTCCTTGTTGCACCTTTGACGTTTCTGAACCAATAGATGATGGAATTGAGTTTGTGTGATTTGGGGGGGGGGGGGAATTGCAATGAAATGTAATAATTTAAGAGAGAAAGAAGAATGGTTTAAAGATGTTAAAACTAATAATAGAGATATTCAGCCTTGGCTAAGCTTTGACTTGTTCTACTCGGTTCATTGGTAGAGATTTTTTATTTCGGAAAACTTGTTGGTGAAATTACTACAAGGTAAATCCTTGAGTTTTCTTTGTAAACTGAATTTCCAAACCCAATGTTTAGCTTCAGTTTTGATTATTCGTCTAAACCAACTCAATGTTTGAGAAAACAAATTCTTTAAGCTCGTAACAAACTCGAAAAGTTATTTCTATAAAAACGATTCGATCTCAATTTCCCTTAGTAATCTATTTACTAAGTGTGTTCCCTGGAAGTCGGATTTGTTTCAATAACCGATCCTCCCTCCCACTTGATAGATCAAAACAATTGTTTTCTCCAAAGTTATTCTTTGGGTTTAAAAATCATTTTGATTTTGAAAATAAAGTATGAAGAAATCGAGAAAAGTTTCCGAAATGTTTGAAGCATAAATTCGAACCTCACCTTGAGAACGCGTCATTGCATAAGCCTTCGGCTTAAGAAGATTTAGCCGAGCATGGTTATTAAATTAACCATGCTCGACATTTTAGAAATAATCTCAAGAAAAAACTAAAAGGAAAAAAAGAAGATTTGAAAGAGAAATGATTCAAGTGATGTGTAACACCCGGGTTTAGGGGTCGATAGTTGAGTGTGTGAAACGGATTCGAGTCGTTGGACTCGCTTTAATTAAAATGGGCTTGCTTTAAAATTAAAAAAGGGCTTGAGATATCATTAAGGGCAATTTGGTAAATTTTTAAATAAAGGAAATAAACATGTGAAAAGGGGCTTTTACTATTCATCTTCTTCCTTCCCTTTTCAAATTAAAAAGTCACGACACCTAAAACCCCTTCAACCCCAAAACACTATTCCATCAAATTTCTTCACCATTTCAAGAGCTCTCATCAAGGTAAGATCATTTTTTACTTCTCCTCTTTATTCCGAACGTTTCTATGGTTTTATTTTCGCATAAACACCATTGTTGAAGTTTTTAAGTTTTCAAGTTTTAAAGAAAAGGAAGAAGCTTTAATGGTTTTTCGATTAGCTTTTTATTTGTAGAGTTAAGATGTGTTAAACTCTTGCCCTTAAGTGTTTTATATCTCAAAATGGTGGGGTTTTATCAAAAATCCCGAAATGGATTTTTGTGGGTATTTTAAAAGGTTGAAAATATGGGTTTTTGAGGTAGTTTGGTGTAGGAGAGTGAGGCTGATGATATGGTAATGCTTGATGGCTGTTTTGAAGGTGTTCAATGTTGATTTGAGTGTTGGTTTTGATAGATTTCTATTGGGTTGTGTGTGAGCTCGAAAATGAGGATTTTTGGGTTGGTTCATGGCTTGAAATTGTAGAGAAATGACTTTGTGGTTGTAGTTTGATTAGTGGCAGTGTTTTCTGGATGCTTTGTGTAGTAATGTGTTGTTTTGATTGATTAGAATCAATGGAAATCTTTGGAGAAGCTTCGAGCTCGATTCTGGGAAGTTTGGAGGCTTGATTCGGCTTTTCTCGGTTTGCTTAAGAAAGTTCGGTGAGTGGATTACTTAAAATGGTTTTAAATTAGTTCAAGTATGTGGTTGTGGTGTTGGATTGTGCTTGTTAGGCCAATCCAAGGTAGATATTAAGTTGGTAGCTTAATCTCTTGTGTGCCTTATGAGTTTTGCTTAATGTGCATAATGTGGACTTGTGAAGTATGTGTTTGTTTATGCATGTTGATATACATGTTGAAGATGTATAATGATGAGGATATGTTGTGTTGCATGATTTTGATATCATGGTGTGACTTGTATAATATGATTGGAACTAGTTAATTACCGGGTATAAATGATCGATCATTAGGATGAGTGTGCACACGGTAAGAGTCAAATTTGCGCATGGCCTTGGTGACGTGTAGTCATCAAGGAGGAGTACGGTGAGGTAATATTCCACGGGAAAATGTTATTACGTGATGATGAGTGGAATCCCATCCGTAAGGGCATGTGATGATGAGTGTAATCCCATCCATGCAAGGAACGGTGATGAGTGTAATCCCACCTGAAGGTAATGTTGTTGTTGAGTACGTTAGGGGTGAAAATCCCAATGGAAGTTATCCGCATATCCGAGTAAGCTAATAGTTTCCAATATACTTGTTCGTGTGTGGATGTTGTGTAAGATATTATGTTATATCTTGTTTAGCTTAACAAGAGGTAAGATGTCATGTTCATGCATTCTCGAAATTGTGGCTATGTTGCTTGTTGGTGAATATGTATGCCTTGTGTATATCTTAAGGATAACATGTTTTGAACCATGTATTATCGTTGTTTTTGGTTTTAGAGCTCCCTCACTAAGCTTCTAGCTTACGCTCTCGTTTTCGATAATGCAGATCACTAGTGTGGAGTTAGCAAGGAGAAAGGAAAGGGCATCCAATCGCGTTTGTAGTTGCTCAGGTGTGGTTTAGTAAATAATGTAGTAGTTTAGCAATGGGGATGCTATGTGTTGTAGGAGCGTGTATCTAGACTCCTATTTTGTTAATGCTTTTATGATGTGGGTTGTAAACCATGCTTATGAGGTGTTTATGTGTTGTTTTGAATGTATGCAAACCTTGCTTCTTAATGCTTATGTTTTGTAATGAAGGCATGTAACCTTTTTTTATGCTATGTGATGTGGAAGTATGTTTCTTCAATGAAATGGCCTTGTTATGCATGAGTATTGGTTTGATCATGTTTGTAGCAGGATGAAATGCCTCTAGTTTAAGTGTATGTTTGTTGTTTCATGATCCTTGAGGTTTTGATGCATGTTTGGGAATGATTGGAGATGCAGAAAAATGATTTCAAGGTCACACAGAGTGCAGGCGTTTCGAAACGTTCGTGGCTATTTCGGAACTGTAATAGCCCAGGGATACTCGTATCGGAACGCGTTTCGGTACGAGTTAACACTCTGAGCTCATGTTCTGATACGCGTATCGAAACAGTTTGCCACTATGAGGGCCTGTTCGGAACAAGTTCCGAAACGCTTTGACAAAATTGACCCCCATACCGAAACGAGGTGGACCGTATCGGTACGGCCTGGTCTGGCTTTTAAATTGGGGCATGTGTATCGAAACGGGCAATCCTATTTCGAAACACAGGCCTGTAAATTGGGCTTTTGGCATCTTTAAAGGTTCTCGAATGTTGGGCTTTAGTCTCGTTGGTTGTATGCTTCCTTTTTAAGCTTATATGCATCGTTTATGATTTGTTTTGGCTTCGAATGCAAGCAATTGGACATAACATGTCACTTGGTAAATTTAAACTACCTTACGTTCTGGTTGTATCATCTCGTTGTCTTTTCCGATGTCGTATCTCACATAGGACTAAACAATACATTTAGACAAGATAATTAAAGAAAAAATTTCTAGGGTTGCTAATTGAAGTGGAGCCTTAACGGGTTTCGCTCCGGTTTTCCCCGTGTAACCCGTTCGAGTCAGTCTGTCGGCTAGACCGGGTCGATGGGGTTACATGATGAATTCAATTGAATGATGATTGATTGATGAGTCTTACCCCAAAATGGGGTATTTATAGTGTTTCGAATAACCTAGGTAAACTTAAAATGATAATACAAAAATTAATCAAAATAATTATCCAAAGTTTAAAATTTAAAATTCAAAAATCCGGAGATAGGCTATCTGATAAGCGGCTTGATAAGCTATCACTGCTGCTGACGCCAGCTTCTAGAAGATGCTGACGTGGCGCCCAGTCAGCATTCATGCCCATGACTCTAGCATTTCTGCAGTATTCTAACGTATTTCCAGCATCACGTCCTCTACATGAAAATAACATAAAACAGCCCAGTTAAGTCCCTCAAACTTGTATTTAATCGAAATAAGGACCAAAAACACAACCAAAATAAATACTCATCAAATTCCCCCTCACTTATCCGATGCTTGTCCTCAAGTATCTCAAAATTAAACAAATCTAAGCTCAAGTTGTCATCCTTAATTTCACGAAGTCTCAAAGTTTCCGGTATGATTAAGTATTTAAACATGAAAGAAAATAAGGAGCAAATAGATAAATGACAAGATTTAGAAATAATTTAAGCAAAAACGACATTCCAATACCCTGCTAACAACAATGATGCAAACCAAGTACCCTCACAAGGAATCGCTCATGTCACTCAAAGTGTTTAAGGGTAGAGAAAATCACTCGAGCCAAAACTAATTAGAGCATTACCATAGGCTTGTGGTTAAATCTAATCTCCACTACTAAGTATGAATGTGATGCAAAAATCAAGAGGTCTTAAAAGGGTTGTAACGGGGCTAAGGTTCGGGTAGGATAAAGGCCGAAAAATATGGGTTAAAATTCAAGACAAAAATCATCCCAAAAATTTATTCGAAACTGTTTTTTTTTCTTTTCATTCGAATCAAAACTGTTCCGCATTATTTTTTTGAACTGCACTGCTATTTTTTCTGCTCTTTTTTTACTGCAAATTCGAATAATTTTCTGCACAATTTTTTTCTGCACTGCATATTCGAAACAGTTTCTGCACAGTCTTTTTTTTCTGCACAGTGTATTTTTTGCTCTGCTGGACTGCATGATTCGAATCTATTTTTTTTAAGACAATTTGACTTGAAAAGGGGACAAAAATAATGGAAATAATAAAAAAACGAATTAGGCTAAAATATAGTGAATCTCAAGAAAAAGGCCAAGGCTCAAAATTGTTTCACTAAGGGAAAATAATTAAAGGGTAGGCAATTTGTTTGGGAAGAGAAAGGGTTAAAACCTAGTGCCTCAATCACATTTAAGCATCATACTCAAATAATGTAATCTCGAAAAGAATTTAAACCACAAGCTCTAGAATGCAACTAATTAGCTAAGCACACTCAAAGAAACAAAGAGCAAAAATAATGCATGCTCATTAGGCTCAAAAACTCACAAAAATTGTTTTTTGTACCTAGATAAGCATCATGTCAATTAATAGAGTAAGGAATGTCATAAAAAGGATTTTATAGAAAAACTAATCATGCCAAAATCTACCATGCAACCTAAAATTTCTAATAAGAGAGATACAAAATCATACGGAAACAATGAGACAAGGCCAAACTAAGGATTTAAACAAATAACTTAAATTAAATAAAATCAAGAGAACAAGAGAACAACCAAATGGATAAGCAAGAAAAAGAATTTGACCCAAATTCTTACTCCCCTCACTTAAGTCATTTTGCCCCAAAATGTATATCAAATTTAAAGTAAAAGAGAGGGAAAGTAAGGACTCCCTGAGCTAGTTGCGGTGGTGCTATCCTTTGACGATCGCTAAGGATGATGGGTGACAGGGGATTGTGGCGGGCTTGCTTCCGAGTGCGGACCATGGCGGTGGCTGAAGGCTGGCGAAGGTTGGTCGAGAGTGGTGCGTAAATATTTTGTGAACGACTGAAGGTTGAAGAAAGCTAGGCTTGTGGGCTTTGAATAAAATAATATAGGTGGGGCATTTGTTTTAAAAAAAATGAAAAATAAAAAGAAGGTTATCACGTTTGACTATGGGATAAAGGGGAATAAATCAAATTTAAAATTCTTAATAAGGGATGATTTTGGTTTTAAAATTCCTAATAAGAGAATTAAATCCTAACGTGATAAAAGAGAGGTTTTAGTTTAAAAAGTTTTAAAATATGAGGATAATGGGTGTGCTTTAAAAATTTAAGAGAAAAGGGAATTTGGATTTAAACAAGAAAAACAAAGTGATACGGGATGGTTTTTTTCGAGATTGGGATGAGATGATAAGCCATGGTCCAAGGGATTTGTCACCGTGTTTTAAATTCCTACACATATTCAACCAAAAATTCGATTAGCAAGGGATTATCAGAAAAATAAAAGGATAAAATAAATTTGAAATAAAATGACATGAATGAATTTAAAGAAAATTGAAAAAAAAATAAAATAAAAACTCGGCTAAGGGAAAATAACTTAAAGAAAATGAATGAGTTGTCTCTTATATAGCGCTTGTTTAACGTCTCTAGCTCGACGACCTGTGTCGCTCAGACTACAAACACTGCGACAAATACTCCTTCCAATTTATGTGCTTAATCCAACTAAGGATTTCCCTACGAGAAATTTTATGCAGTGACATTTCTTCATTTTCCCTGAAAAAATTTCTTTTTTACTCTTCAATTTATCTTGCAGTAATTTTAACTCGATATCTGGTGCCTGCAAAATGGAAGAGAAATTTTTAATTTTTGAGGGAGTTAAGTGTAGATTAGGATTAACAAATAAAGTGTTTTCCAACTCCCTATTTTTTTCATCACGCCCTTCCAATTTCCTGCACGAATTATCAGATAAATTAGTTTCCACAAAATCATCAACTAAAGGTTCATAAACACCAACGAAGCTAACGTTTTCCATAGAATCCGGATGTTCCATCGCCTTGTAAACATCAAATTCTACGACCTCACCATCAAATTCCATAAACAAAAGACCGCTCCTCGTGTCTATTTTCGTATTTGTTGTGCTAAGGAATGGTCGTCCCAACAACACTTCGGAGCAAGTGTTTGTTCTATCATGAGCCATATCGATCACATAGAAATCTGCAGGAAAGAATAAAACATCTACTTTTACCAACACATTTTCCAACACTCCTTCCGGGTAGATGATCGATCGATTCGCCAACTGTATCGTAACCCTGGTTTCTTTTAAAGGATCGTTAGTAATTTTTTATAAACAGAAAACGGCATTACATTTATAGAAGCTCCAAGATCACACATTGCACGTTTAATAGATATATTACCGATTTGACAGGGTATAGCAAACATACCTTGGTCTTTCATTTTGGGTGGTAACTTACGTTGAAAAACTGCAGAAACGTGCTCTCCCAAATTTACCTTTTCGTGTCCGGTGAGTTTTCGCTTGGTTGTGCAGAGCTTTTTAAGAAAACGAGCATACCTTGGCACTTATCGAATGACTTCTAAGAGGAAAATGTTTACTTGAACTTTTTTAAACACTTCAACAATTTCTCCCTCTTTAGCCTTTTTGTCGCGTCTTACTAAGCGTGATGGGAAAGGAGGCGCGACTACAAGAGGTGGAGAAGGAGGAGGAGATGGTGGTAAAGGGTTATCTTGGTTTTCATTACCTTCTTCTATGGCAAAAGTGGGATTGTTGTTTTTTTATGGTTCTTTTGGAGCTATAACGGTCCCACTACGGAGTGCGATGGCGCTTACATTTTCTCTAGGGTTTGACCCCGTCTGAGAAGGTAGCTTTCCTTGTGACTCTCTATTCTTCCTATTCTTTGGGCCATTTGGCTCATTTGCTTATCTAATTCTTGACAATGGGCTTCTGCACGTTTTGGAATTTTTCCTGGGATATGGCCAATCGTTCTACAATAGACTCTAGGTTTGATTTTTGTTGGAATTGTTGGTTAGGCTGCCTTGGCTAGTACTATTGTCTTTGGTTTTGTGCAAAGCCTTGGTCTTTCCACCCTTGATTGGCATTAGGGTAGCACTGCTTTTGATAGGATCTCGGAAAGTTCCCCATCGCTTTCACTTGTTCGATATCTTCTTCTTGGATCATAGGGCAACAATCCGTCGGGTGTTCGGGGCTTGTGCATATCCCACAAAGCCTAGAAACAATCTTCCTATCTGCAACCAAAGTTTGAACAATGTCAGTTAATTTATCAATATTGCTTTCTAGTGAAACGATACCTACCTCATTAACTCTTCGAGATGGTTCACTCGATTGGTAGAAGCATTGTGAGTTGGCTGCCATGGTCGAAATCAATCCTTGCTGCCGTCAGAGTCATATTGACTAGGGCTCCTCCGCTAGCTGCATCAACTACTTTCATATTTGTAGGGGTTAGTCCTTCATAAAAATATTAAATAAGTGTTTGATCTGACAAACCATGTTGTGGGCAATTTGCGCATAGTTTCTTGAAGCGCTCCCAATATTCATAAAGTGTTTCAGTATCCTTTTGTCGGATACTTAGAATATTTCGACTCATTTCGCTTGCTTTAGCGGCTGGGAAGAACTTGTCAAGAAACAAGCGAGCCATTTCAGTCCAGGTAGTAACTGAGTTAGAAGGTAAATCATAAAGCCAATCCTTAGCAATATCAGATAAAGAAAAGGGAAAGGCACGAAGTTTAATTTGACCCTCAGATACTCCATGTGGTTTCGTAGTTGAGCAAACCGTGTGGAACTCCTTAAGGTGTTTGTGTGGGTTTTTGCTGGGCAAACCGTGGAAGGTTGGTAGGAGATGAATCAAGCCCGTTTTTAGTTGGAACGACGTTTCACCATTCGGGAAGGTTATGCACAAGGGCTTATTGTCATCTGGTGCCCTGATCAACTGCTGGACCGTTTGTTCGTTGGCACCCATTTGGTTTCGTTCTTCAAAGTGTGTTTCAGGTTGGGATGATTCGAGATCTTGCTGGAATCGTTGTTGACGCAATCTATATTGCTTCTCAACGTGTCAAGAATAATTTCCTTCTTCCAAATAAATAAATAAATAAAGGAATTAAATAAAGTATAGATAGGGAAGTAGGAGTCGAACCCACAAGAACTTGGACTTTCCTTGTTGCGCCTTTGATGTTTCTGAACCAAGAGATGATGGAATTGAGTTTGTGTGATTTGGGGGGGAAATTGCAATGAAATGTAATAATTTAAGAGAGCAAGAAGAATGGTTTAAAGATGTTAAAACTAATAATATAGATATTCAGCATTGGCTAAGCTTTGACTTGTTCTACTCGGTTCATTGGTAGAGATTTTTTATTTCGTAAAACTTGTTGGCGAAATTACTAAAAGGTCAATCCTTGAGTTTTCTTTGTAAACTGAATTTCCAAACCCAATGTTTAGCTTCAGTTTTGATAATTCGTCTAAACCAACTCAATGTTTGAGAAAACAAATTCTTTAAGCTCGTAACCAACTCGAAAAGTTATTTCTATAAAAATGATTCGATCTCAATTTCCCTTAGTAATCTATTTGCTAAAGTATGAAGAAATCGAGAAAAGTTTCCGAAATGTTTGAAGCATAAATTCGAACATTGCCTTGAGAACGCATCATTGCATAAGCCTTCGGCTTAAGAAGATTTAGCCGAGCATGGTTATTAAATTAATCATGCTCGACATTTTAGAAATAATCTCAAGAAAAAAACTAAAAGAAAAAAAAGAAAATTTAAAAGAGAAATGATTCAAGTGATGAATTCAATTGAATGATGATTGATTGATGAGTCTTACCCAAAAGGGGTATTTATAGTGTTTCGAATAACCTAGGTAAACCTAAAATGATAATACAAAAATTAATTAAAATAATTATCCAAAGTTTAAATTTTAAAATTTAAAAATCTGGAGATAGGCTATCTGATAAGCGGCTTGATAAGTTATCACTGCTGCTGACGTCAGCTTCTAGAAGACGCTGACGTGGCGCCCAGTCAGCATTCATGCCCTGATTCATGCCCATGAATCTGCCCATGACTTCAGCATTTCTGCAGTATTCCAGCGTATTTCCAGCATCACGCCCTCTGCATGAAAACAACATAAAACAACCCAGTTAAGTCCCTCAAACTTGTATTTAATCGAAATAAGAACCAAAAACACAACCAAAATAAATATTCATCATTTATTCATGTGGATGTCTATCATGATAAAAAATTTACCTAGGCAATTTAATTTACTTTATCAAAAGAAATATTATCTTCATTAATTAGAGTTCATGTATTATGTATTTCTTATGCATATAAATAGATGATTTGATGAAGGCATTGTACAGACTTGAATATTAAGAATAAATACAAATCTCTCTCTTTCTCTCGCTTTTTGTTCTTTTATTCTTATTTTCCGTTCTTATTTTTGTTCTTCTTTATTTTATTCACAACACTCGAATAATATTAAAAGAATTAATTTTTCAGTCATTTCTGGTGGCCATTATGGCTAGGCAGGCTATTGAAGTATAGTTATTGGTGTGTCCAAAGTACATTTAGGTTTCACTAGCAAAAACTTAATCAACATTGAACTCACTTCAGTATTACTGGAGTTGAGCTTGTTCAAGCACCATAATATTTGGTTCGAATAGCTCACAAGTCTAATCGAACTTTTCATTTAATACACATTTTAAATATTTTATAGGGTAAAATACTGAAATCATCACTCAACTTTGGTCATTTGACCTATTTTAGTCACTCAACTTTAAAAACGCTCAATTTACTCATTAAACTTTATTTTTTGACCTATTTTAGTCACTTTGGATTATTTTATTAATATTTAAATATGATGTGGCATATTTTATTATTATTATATATAAAAATAATTTAAAATAAAATTAAATAATTTTTTATTAATAAATAAAAAAATAATTTAAAATAAAAACCCTAATCCCAAACACCCCAAATATCCCAAATATCTCAAATCACAACCACTCAAACTCTCAACCCACGGCGGCCACCACCCCCTCTTTTTTATTCATTAACTGCTCTTTCTTATTCAAACTCAGTGAACCATTGATGTTGCTCTTGCTTTGCTCCATCATCCAACAACAAAATCGAAGAAATTATATTTCTAGATCCGTTATTCTTAAATTCTTCATTAACTAAGGATTCTTCACTATCTTTTCTACCCATTTTCCTGCTATTTTCGTTGGACCCATTTTTCATATACTGGAATGAAAAAAAGTTGCCGCTGCTAATGCTTCGTCTTTATATGAAAAACTTTCAGAAGAAAGAAATGTGAAAGACCCAATTTTCATGAAACGTGTATTGGTTTGTTTTTTATTGAAGAAATATGAATGTAAAATTATTTGAAATTGTGCACGAGAACGAAGGGAAGAGGGTGAATGAGAACGAAGTGAAGAGGGTGACCGGTGGAGGTGAAGGACAGAGTTTGATCGTGGAGATGGAAGTGAAAGTGGAGGGTTTTTATTTTGGGTTTAGGATTTGGGATATTTGGGTGTTTGGGGTTAAGGTTTTTATTTTAAATTATTTTTTTATTTATTAATAAATAAAATATATTTTATTTTTATTTTAAATTATTTTATATATAATAATAATAATAAAATATGTCATGTCAAACCTAAATATTAATAAAATAATCTAAAGTGACTAAAACAGGTCAAAAATAAAGTTTAATGAGTAAATTGAGTTTTTTAAAGTTCAGTAATCAAAATAAGTCAAATGGCCAAAGTTGAGTTGTAACGCCCGGGTTTAGGGGCTAGGTGAAAATAATATTTTAATATTGTCTCGGGTTTCGACTTTAATATTTTATTTATTAAAATAATGGTTTGGGCCTCGGGTTTTAAGATTTGGACTAATTTTAAATTGAGCCCAAAAGTCATGGATGGCATTATTGTGGTTTCCCTTTTTCTTTAAGGGCATTTTAGTCATTTAACAATAAATTTTTAAACAATTATAAAAAAAAAGGATTGAGTGATCATCTTCTTCACTTCTCTTCCATTTTCATTCCAACGTCAAAAATCTCTCTCCCTTTAGAGATACTATTTCATTCCATAACTCATCCGTTTTTGAAGATTTTTCAAAGGTAAGGACGTTTTTGACTTGTCCTTGTTATTCTCTACATGTTGATACCAATTGTTTTCATTTTTATACATGTTTTGAGATTTGAGGTTTGGAGGGTTTTGGATTCAAATATGTTATTTTTGATGTCTTTAACCAAGTTTTCTATTTGTTTAAGTTATATGAGTTGTCTACACTCAAAAAGGATCAACAAAAATCGATTTTTACAACGTTTTATGGAATTTTCGGATTTGGGGAAAAATGAGGTTTTTGAGAGGTTTTAAGTTGAGTTTTGGGGATGTTTTAGGTGAAATTTTGATGGCTGATGATTAGACTATATGTAAGTGTTGTTTTGGAGGCTTTATGAGTAAATTAAAGTTTGAGATCATTGGTTTGAGGGGTGTTTAGGGGCTACTCGAGATTATGGATTTTGATGTTGTGTGCTTGGTATGTAATTGTGTTGGTTACTTTGGAATATGGACTGAATTGGGATTATTTAAATTGTGTTGAAATGTGTAGAAATGAGGAAGTTGGTTGGTGAAGCTTCGGGGACAGATTGAGGATTTCGGAATTTGTGAGCTTGGTCTTCGATCTTCTTTTGGGTAGCAACGGTGAGTGGAATTATTGAATTATGCATTGTGCTCGATATGGATCCTCTTGGGGTTGGGTGGGACCTTAAAGGGTCACATAAACCCTTGTGTAAGCCTCTCTAATCTCATGTTGTTGTGGTTTGATGAATGTTTATAATTCATGAGCTTTAAGTGCATTTGAGTGGTAAATTGTGTAGTTGAGTTTAGTTCGTGCCTCACGTGATGGTTGTCGTTGCTCCGGTGATGTGTAGTCCCGCCGGTAGCAAAAGTATAAGACTCTGGTGATGTGTAGTCCCACCGGTAGTCACTGGTTGGGTATTCCTTTGATGTGTAGTCCCATTGGAAACTCACTAGTTGAAACGGTGATGTGTAGTCCCACCGTACTTGTAGGTTGGTTGTGCTTGTGCAAACCATGTGTGTTGTTGTTAATGAGATTGATTCTTGTGCATTCATTGTCTTCTTATATATAAACGTGTTTTGGAAAAACTGTACATTGTGAATTGTAGAGTCTCTCTCACTAAGCTATTTGGCTTACGCTCTCTTTGTTTCCAACGTGCAGATCGTTAGAGTTCGGAAGGCAAGCGGGTGAGGAAAGAGCTTTTGGAGTTCTCAAGCTAGTTACAAGTATGGTTTGTGTTTTGATAAATTGCCTAGACAATGGGGTATAGAGTTTAGAAAGTTGTAATCAAGCTTGAGATGTTGCTTGTGTAAATATGTCTTAATATGTATGCCTTTTAAATGATTAAGGTTGTTTTGATGGCATGTTCTTTATGATATGTTGTTAATGCCTTATGTTGATGCCTAAGTGTTCGTTGGGAGGCTTATAACCATGTCTTAGAATGATGTTCGTTAATGTTGGGTGCCTTGTATAACTATATTTTAGTTAATAGAGGTGGTATGAATGCTTGGATGTGTCTATGGAGGTCTTGTTATGCATCTAGAGTGTGAGTCCTATGTATTTTTGATGAAATTAGTGTATTGCAAAAACAGGGTGTATCGATACGCTCAAGGGTGTATCGATACGGTCTTGCCTGCAGAACCCAGTTTTTGCTGGGAGTATCGATACAATGGGGTGTATCGATACGGTATCAACTCTCTGAATTTCAAGTCAGGATGAGCGTATCGATACAAAGGGTGTATCGATACGGTCCCAACTCTCTGAAATTCAGAGAAGTTGGTGGGTTTAGGTCGTATCGATACGGGGTTGTAGCGTATCGGTACGGTTCCACCTCGTTGACCTCTAAATGTTGACCGTGAGGAGCGTATCGATACGCTCAAGGGTGTATCGATACGGTCTTCCTGAGTTTGACTGGAGGGTTGACTTTGGTCAAGGCGTATCGATACCCTATGTAAGTGTATCGATACATCCTGCTTAAAAGGAATAAATTTGGTTATTTAATTTCATGTCTTGTGAGTTTTGTATCCGTATTTGTTCGCTGCATGTCTCATCACATAGGATTTATTGCAGGCATCTAGAAAAAAAAATATATAGGGTTGCTAACCGAGGGGGAATCTTAATTGGTTTTCGCTCGGTTTTCCCCGTGTAGCCCACTTGGACCGGTCATCCGGCCAGACCGGGACGAGGGGGTTACATTTATTGGTATCAGAGCCTGAGGTTTCCGAGACCTCGGGCTGGTAAGTGAGGAAAGATAAGGTATTATTAGTGTTTTGCTATGTATGCCTAAATTTTGTCTTTAAGCATGGTGTATGAATGCATGCTATGGTGATCTTGTAATTGTTGAGAGTTGGTTCGAGTCCCCATTGTTAGGCGTTGTTGTCAAAATAAAAATGGAAATTGTCTTGGTTTAAAAGAGCTTGAGAACTGGAGTCCTTTGCCCCTTTGCTAACCTAACGTTTCTTTACTGTTGTGTGTTGTTGTTATAGATTACTTTATTTGCTATGGTGCGACCAAGGGGACGGCCTAGGAGGGTTGGCCAAGCACCTGAAAATGCACCTCCTGCTCTTAATGCTCCTGGTGATGATGGAGGAAACGTCGGAGGTGAAGGTATTGGGCCTCAGGTTGAGGCTAATGTGGGAGGAATTGGGGCTCAAGCGGGCCAAGGTCAGGCAGGTCCAGATGTGGCTCATCTGATTCATACCATAGCTGGAGCCTTTCAGACAGCTCTGGCTGGTATGCATGTTGCAGCACCACCTCAGGGTGCGGGGACAGGACTACCCCTAGAGAGACTTCGTAATTTGGGGGCGGTAGAGTTTCGTGGGTTGTCTCCGGAAGGTTCAGAAGGGTGGCTAGAGAGCACTACTAGCATCTTGGGTCAGATGGGGTGTTCGGATGCCCATAGGTTGGGGTGCATTGTCTCATTACTTCAGGGAGATGCTTATGCTTGGTGGACCACTGTTGTTTCCGGTATGGCCGAGGTGGATATCACATGGGAGTTTTTCCGGAATGCTTTCAAGAGGAAGTACCTAGGAGCTCGGTACTTGGATGAAAAGAAAAGAGAATTCATGGCTTTGGTTCAAGGTACTAGGACCGTGTCTGAGTATGAGGTCCAGTTTGTAAGGTTGAGCCAGTACGCGCCAGAATTGATTCCGAATGAGACGAAACGATGCGAGCGTTATAGATATGGATTGACTACTGATGTGAAGACTTACATGTTGGCCTCCGACTACACTGAGTTCGATGTCTTGGTTTCTAGAGCTAAGGATATAGAGCAGAACCTGAACTCTAGAACACGTGCTGGTGGATCTGATTCCGGGAAGAGACATGCGAACTGGGATAGAGATTATGCCAAGGGGCATAAGGATAAGAGGTACCAGCAGGATACGAGACCTAAGGGTGGTAACCAAGGTCAGGGTCGTCAGGGCCAAGGAGCCGTTGGATACATTTCTGAGTGCACTAGGTGCGGGAGATGCCACTCAGGTGAGTGTATGGGTAGATTCGGGCCGTGTTGGAACTGTAGCTCCAGAGACCATTTGAGGCGTGATTGTCCACACCCAGTTAAGGGAGGACCAGCCCCAGCAAGGGGTTTTGAGCATCAGAGAGGCCGTGGGCGCGGCCGTGGGAACTTTCAGCCAAGGAATGAGGGTCAGAGAAACTTGGCTCATGTTGTAGCAGTCCAGCCCGAGGGAGGAGGACCGTCTAGGGTGTACGCCAAGCGAGAGGCTGGGAGTGATACTGATGTCATTGCAGGTAATTTCACATTACAGTCCTTGAGTTTGCTATCTCTAATAGATTCGGGGGCAACACATTCGTATATTTTGGGTGAGCACGCAAAGTCATTAGGATTACCTTGTGATTGGCTAGAAGTAGGTGTAAATGTCACTAGCTCTTTTGGTGATACAGTGGTAGTTAGGAAAGTGTATATAAGGTGTCCTTTGATGGTTCAAGGCCATGTGTTTCCGGTCGATATGATGGAATTACCTTTTTATGGCTTTGATGTGATTTTGGGCATGGATTGGCTTGTGGAGCATAGAGCTAGGGTTGACTTCGAGACTAAGAGAGTCTCTTTGAAACTTACCGATGACTTTGAGGTTGTGGTAGTTGGGGAAAATGTCAAGTTTTTGTCCAATGTAGTTTCGGTTTTTGAAGCTCAGAGAATGTTGGGTGCAGGATGTCAGGCTTACTTAGCTTACGTAATGAACCCGGATATGAGTGAGGTTAGACCTCAGGACATCAGGACTGTATGCGACTTTCTGAGTGTTTTTCCGGAAGAACTACCAGGTTTACCTCCCGATAGAGCTGTTGAGTTTGTTATTGAGACATATTCTGATTCTGCACCGGTGTCGATTTCTCCATATAGAATGGCACCTAAGGAGTTGAAAGAATTGAAGACACAGCTTCAGGAGTTGACTGACCGAGGCTTTATTAGGCCTAGTGTTTCCCCGTGGGGTGCTCCGGTGTTGTTTGTGAAAAAGAAGGATGATAGTATGAGACTGTGTATAGACTACAGACAGTTGAATAAGGTGACCGTGAAGAACAAATATCCCTTGCCAAGGATAGATGACTTACTAGACCAGTTGAGAGGTGCTTCCGTGTTTTCAAAGATTGATTTGAGGTCTGGATATTATCAGTTAAAAGTAAAGGATGCGGACATACCGAAGACAGCCTTTCGTACACGTTACGGGCATTATGAGTTTTTAGTGATGCCTTTCGGGTTGACCAACGCTCCAGCAGCCTTCATGGATATGATGAACCGAGTGTTCCATAAGTTCTTGGACAGGTTTGTGGTAGTGTTTATTGATGACATCCTAGTGTACTCTAGGACCGAAGAGGAGCACGATGAACACTTAAGGTTAGTGCTTCAGGCCCTACTTGAGAATCAATTGTATGCCAAACTAAGTAAGTGTGAGTTTTGGATTAGGGAGGTGGTCTTCCTAGGTCACGTGGTCTCGGCTAGTGGGATTAGTGTGGATCCCAAGAAGATAGAAGCCATTGTGGATTGGAAACAACCGAAATCAGTGACCGAAATCCGCAGTTTCTTAGGTTTGGCGGGGTACTATAGAAGGTTCGTTGAAGGGTTCTCGAAGATAGCGGCACCATTGACCAAATTGTTACAGAAGAATGTTCCGTACGAATGGTCAGATGTGAGACAAGAAGCGTTTGAGAAATTGAAGAAAGCTTTGACCGAAGCTCCTATTTTGGTTCAACCTGAGCCGGGGAGAGGGTTTGTGATTTACAGTGATGCGTCGTACGTGGGACTAGGTTGTGTGCTTATGCAAGATGGTAAGGTGGTGACTTATGCTTCGCGACAATTGAAGGTCCATGAGAAGAATTACCCCACACATGACATAGAGTTGGCTGCCGTGGTGTTTGCGTTGAAAATCTGGAGACATCATCTTTATGGTGAGAAGTGCATTGTGTATACTGACCACAAGAGTTTGAAATATTTGATGTCTCAGAAGGAATTAAACCTCAGGCAGCGAAGATGGATAGAGCTTCTTAAGGATTATGACCTTACCATAGAGTATCATCCGGGCAAGGCGAATGTGGTGGCCGATGCCTTGAGTAGAAAGGTGGCCGTTGAGTTGCGAGCGATGTTTGCAAGATTGAGTGTGTCTACAGATGGTGGGTTAGTAGCCGAACTGCAAGCTAAGCCATCATTGATCCAGTTGATTCGTGAGAAGCAGTTGAGGGATGAGTCTTTGGCACCACACGTACAAGACATAGCCGAAGATAGGCCAACCGAGTATTGTTTTGGAGAGAATGGGATCCTATGCTTTAAGGATAGGATAGTAGTTCCGGAGGATGCTGAGTTGAGACGTATGATCTTGAGTGATGCTCACAATAGTCCTTTTTCTATGCATCCGGGTAGCACGAAGATGTATCGGGGATTGAAGGAAGAATATTATTGGATTGGCTTGAAAAAGGATGTAGCCGAGTTCGTAAAGGAGTTTGAGGTCCGGACAAAATTAGTGATTACAGATGCCCCTCTTTGCTTATACTTGTGGAACAAGAATAAAGCAAAGACCCTAAGCACTAATTTTGTCCTACTTCCCTTTTGGACGGTTTACTCCCGACGCAGCCACGCGATTCCAAGTGATTCTTCTTCCCAAAGCCTTCCAATCGTGAGTTCTCCCTCCGGATGCCCCGAACAGGTAGACAGAGAGTTTTTTTTTTTTTAGATTTCCATTCTCCAAGTGCCCGAACGGATAGGCGGGTTCTATTCTCCAAGTGCCCGAATAGATGAGCAGATTCCAAATATCTTTGTCTTCTCTTTTCCGTAAGAACAAGCTAGTCATCCAAACAACTTTGCCTTCCCTTCGCGGTCTAAAAGCAAGTTGTCCATTCCGCGATAAAAAACGAGCTGAAACTCCAAATATTTTTGCCTCCCCTTCACGGCCAAAAGGCGAATTTGGGCATCCAAGTGGATTTGCTTTCCCTTCACGGTCGTAAAGCAAACTGGTCATAACTATATCTTTCCAACTTCCCTGTTGGACGATTTACTCTCCCGGAGCTGTAACACGCTAGACCGAGTATTTCCTCTCCGAAGCTTTAAGAATATGAGTTTTCTCTACATAGAACTCATTTCCTTGGCGTGTTCTTCGAGTGACAGTTCTTTCTATATAGAACTTTCGTCCTCGTATTTTGAAATAAAAGATCTCGAAGTCCTTTCTCTGTAGGACCCTCCGCTTTCGAGATCTTGAAGCCTTAGGATTCTGAGTTCTTTCTCCACAGAACTCCTCTTCCTTAGCGTACTCTTCGAGTAGTAGTTCTTTCTCTATTGAACTCCTTTCTGAAATCAAGGATCTACAAGTCCCCTCTCCTTAGGACCCTCCACTTTTGAGATCATGAAGCCTTAGGATTCTGAGTTCTTTCTCCACAGAACTCCTCTTCCTTAGCATACTCTTCGAGTAGTAGTTCCTTCTCTATTGAACTCTTCTCTGAAATCAAGGATCTACAAGTCCCCTCTCCTTAGGACCCTCCACTTTTGAGATCTTGAAGTCGCAAGTTCCTCCTATATAGATCTTGTTTGGACCCTTTCTCTTTAGGATCCTTTATCTTGAAATCTGTTGGCAAGCTCGAAAGCTTTCATATGAAATCCTTGAGTGGCGAACATGAAAGCTTCACCTGACATTCTGGAGCGGCGGCTTGAAAGGCTTCGCCTGAAATCCTTTTAGTTCTCGCTTTATCGTTTTCTCTTCGTCCCGAGAGGTATTCAAGTTGTCTTTCAAAAATCTGTGAAAAGAGATAAAAATGCGATGATGGTATGAGTTAGCATGCTCCTAACCTAGGGATGCCTAACTACTCGTGATGCATGATTGGGGTTTCCAAGTTATTTAATCATATTAATTTTATTGACATCGTGTCTTTTGGTGCTGCCTCTTGCTTTGATTGCCTCTCTTCTCGGTTCTCCCGGACCATTGTTTTTATTCTTCTCATCTTGACTCACTTCTGGAATTGTCTGCCTCAAAGTGCTCATGCGGGTTTTCACTTTGAACTTTTCTTTTCCCCTTTCTCTTTTCCTTTCTTTTATTTCTTTTTTGTTGTTGTTGCTTTTTCTTTTCTTCTTTCTTTTCTTCTACTAACTTTTGATTGCCTGAATAGATAGGCAGATTTCCCTTCTCCAAGTGCCTGAACGGATAGGCGGGTCCTATTCTCCAAATGCCCGAATAGATGAGCAGATTTCTATTCTTCAAGTGCCTGAACGGATAGGCGGGTTCTATTCTCCAAATGCCCGAATAGATGAGCAGATTTCATATATCTTTGTCTCGAGCTTTGAGTATCTGTCTCCTTTGCTCTAAAAATCTTTTGGTTTTGAGTTTCTGACTCCTTTCCCCATGAGCTTTGAGTATCTGCCTCCTTTGCTCTGAAGTTCTCGGGCTTTGAGTTTCTGTCTCCTTCGCCCTGAGCTCTGTGATATGAAGCGTCCTTTCTGATTTTCGCCTCAATCCCCAAAGTGTCTTTTGAGTTTTCACTGCGTCTTCTCTTTTCTTTGTCCTCTTTCTTCCTCTTTTTCTCTTTTTGGGCACTCATTTGAGTTTTCTTCTTGAAGTCAACTTCTGCCTTTGACTCTTATCGTCAATTTTTTTCTTCATATTTTTAGGGCGTCCACATGTCTTCTCAATTTCCATATATCACTGTCTCTATTTTCCTTTATTGAACCTTTCTTTTTTCGCCTCTTCTTGAAGGGAGGACTTACACTGATTAGAATCCCATTGCCCCCACATACTTTAGGCTTATGTATCTTCTAACTGACCTCCGGTTAAGGTCAGCTGCTTTAAATGGTGTCTTCTGTCCAAAGTTGCCACAACTTTGGCCCTTGTTCCTCTAAATACGTGGTCAAGAGCGCATCTTCTGAATTTCGCTCATTTGCCCCAAAGTGCCTTTAGGGTCCTCGTCTCGGCTTCTCTTCTTTTTCTTTTCTATCTTCCTCCTTTTCTTAGGCGTACTTCTGTCTTCATCGCCTTTTGTCGAGTTGATTATTGTCTCATCTCAGTGCGTGCCCTCAACGCGGCGCACGCAGTCGTTCTCAAGACATCCTCTTTGGCAAGATGCTTAGGCTCCGAGGGTAACTTCTGTTCACCGATTCTCAACGTCAAAATTTCTACCCTCATGTTCTATTTCAACACTTCTTAGCGAAGGTCGACTTCATAGTTCGCTATTTCACCGAAGACGGTCTTGATATTTCAACTGGAGGTATCAGTAGCAATGTTTGAACCTCCGAGGGTGCCCTTCTAGGTACTGATGGCTTTTACCTCGGGCCACGGTCAATCCGCTTGTTCATTCCCATGTAGAAGACTTATGCAAGTGATTGAGTAAAAATAATTTTATTATGTAGATATACATTTTAAAAAATCATGTCAAGTGAAAATCAAGTTTGGGGTCTTTGAAAAAAGGTTGACCCGAGTGAAATTTTCCGAATGTTGCAGGGATGCACATATGAAATCTTTTCTGGGCTATTAGGCTTCCAAGAGGAGCGACTCCCATACTTAGTTTCTACCCAATTTAAAGGTGGCTCTCTTTACCTCACTAACTCACCATGCCCCATCCTTCCCTCTTTTCTGATCTCAATCAGGCATTAGAAGTGTGGCAACCCTTGAAGAAAGGTTAACCCCAATAGGCGGAATGTGATCTGAAGACGAATTCATCCTTCCGCGTATGGTCCAAATGGTCTTTTATGGCTTGTAATGTAGGCTAAGGCTCACGGCTATGAAAGAAAGTGTAAATAGACCCAAACAAGTGTTTAAGGGTGGTGAAACCAAGGATCAATTCTTCTAATCTGAAGTCTCAATTATGTTCCGATGAAATGCTATTTCTTCTCTTACTTCTTTGGATCGCTCTAGACTGTCCCTTCTTGTTGGGGTTTTCACCCTAGAGTTCATTTCCTCTTATCAATCGTAGTTTCGGATCAAATTGCACCTTCGCATTGTATTAGTGCAAGCTTTTTCTCAAAGGTGAACAATCTTTCGAGGGTCATCTAAGCAGAGATTCGTTTGGATAGGGAATCCTCTTGTCCCTTTTCTTTATCCGCTTCTCTCTCTTTTACAAAATTGCACTTTTCACTTTAGTGCTTTTGCTTTTGATTTCTTCAACTTTATGTCGGTAGTTTTCGCCTTGATTTGGGTAGCTCTTTGAGAACCGACTTTTCTTTTGTTGTCTCCTCAAAATTGCACTTTTCACTTTAGTGCCTTTGCTTTTGATTTCTTCAACTTTTGTGTCGGTAACTTTTGACTTGATTTGGGTAGCTCTTTGAGAACCGACTTTCCTTTCGTTGTTTCCTTTTGATTTTTTTTGGCTGCTCAATCTGAAAGTGTATCCAATGAATCTTTTCTCTTTTAATGCCCCTTAGTTCACAAGACATCATTCACATAGCATAATCAGAATCCAATGTCATTTACTTGTTCATAGACTTCTATCCTTTTTTGCCCCCGGTGTAGGGGTGATCCTTGGTTTGGGTTCAATCAGAAGAAAAATTTTGATAGGCTCAAACGGGGACAACAATGGGTATTTTCTTATTTTCTTTCTGTGTGAATGGAATTGAAGGAATGCCAAATGTCCTCTCATACACTGATATCAAAATTGGTCTTCAGGTGGTAGAAGTTTTAGGGTTATCACTTCATTCAAGAACCTTAGACAACAATGCTCGAGAGGAAAATTCATTCAATGGGAGTGGCCCATTATTCCTAAACACTCGTTGTCACCCCTCTCTTGTCCTGAATAGAACAGATGGTGCTTCCATTCGTATCATTCCCGCAACACTTGGTTTTTTCTTTTCTTTTCAAAGTATTAAGGTCATTTTTTTTGTAAAAATATAGACATATATGTTTTTAATAGAAAAACAATAAGGTTGTGACCATAAAGAATAAATGAAATGTCTAAAAGAAATTAAGGAATATAAAATTCTTGCAAAAGTCTCCTTCATTGGAAATAAAACAAACATACATCACAGAAGCCCTTACAAAAGATGCTAACTATCACGGGCCAACAGTACAAACTTTCACATGCACCTCAACGAGGGAAAGATCCGACAACAAAAGGTAAAACAGACACGATGCATGGAGACATAACATCCTAAACTACGCTGAAGACTAGTGTCTTCCAACAGTTGCCCCTCCAAAAGATTGCCCCATCTTAGGTCGTCTTCAGACCTAATCTGCGCGGTAGACTCGGGAGTATGTCAGTAGAGGGGTGAGTTTTTCCTTCCCTTTCTCGGCACTCTTGGCCTTCCTTGAGCTCCGAGGGTCTTCAGTCGTACCCCGAGGCTTCGAAACTGTGGCACTCCTAGGGGTCCCACTCGTCTTTGTTGCTCCCGGTCCTCTTCTTCATCTAGGATTTTTCGCAGTGAATCCTCGATCTTGTCTAGAGCCAGTTCGATAGGGCATTTAGAATGGGGGCAGTGCACCTCGTATTGGCCGATGACGGCCTGGTCTTCTTCAGATAAGACCTCCTCCATCACAATATCGGAATCCTCGTCCGAACTTTCTTTGGGCTGGGGGGCTTTACCCTTCTTGGTCAAGGCGGCGATCATGCCCTTCAACTCATTAAGCTGCTCTTTGGTTTCATCTTGGAACTTCTTCATGCATGCGATTGTTTCCTTCTGGTTCCACACTAACTGCTGGTGGAACTGCTCGAGCTCATCCATCCTTCTCACCAAGTTGTTTACATTCCCGAAGCGGTATTGGCTGGAAATTGTTCCTTTGTCCATTTTCTCTCTCTTTTCTCTCTCTCTAACATGAGTGTTTTCCCCAATTAGTAATGGTGTGATGAAAGGCCTTAAGCAAATTTTAATGTCCAATGATGGATGTATTATGGACTCGAATCAACAGATGCATGATCATGAGATGGGTGCATGGTTGACAATTTTAATGTTACTTCGAAATGATGGATGAAACAAATGCTACAAGTGTATGCAAGTCAAAGGTGTTGGTCATATAGGTGATTCCCCTTAGGTCAACTTTCATTTGAACATAAAAGAGGCTCCTTGTTACAAGATAGTCATAGCAAAAGTCCTACGGGTACTCTTCTTGCCCCCTAATCATGTTCAAGGAAATGAAAACTTCGGCAAAAATGCTGGGGCCGAATTTGCTTTCTTCTCTAGCAATTTAATACCCTCTAAAACTGCTGGTATCAAGTCCCAGATGCATCCTAAAAACCGACTATCTTCTCGAAGCTGAATCAATTCCCTGACCTAATCCATGCTTTTTCTAGTTGCCACGCTCTTTCCGGTTGCCACGCTTTTTCTGGTCGGGTAGTTTCGTGACTTTGGATGTTCGGAGTACATCCGATCTTGATTGACTTCCTCGGGGTGGAGATGGGTTGTGCCTTCTTCGATGGTGGGTATTAGATCTGACACTGTGTGTTCGCTCGGTAAGCTGCTCTCTTATCCTGTCTGATTCACCTTTGACCGATATCGGACTTGCTAATTGACAACATCCTTTTTTAGCAACCTCCCGTCCACAATGATAGCCCTTGATCGGGTAAAACCACCTTGACTCAACACCTTTGTCATGAAATGCATGAGAATAAATGCAAAAAGATCATAAGAAAAATCGTTAGTGTCAGATAAACATGATAAAAAGGCAAGCAAGCAACCCTATTTATCCCGTCTAATGAACCTAGGTTGTCCGCATGGCTCTAAAAGGGGTGGGCAATCTAGTTCTCTAAATGCAATTTTGGTTCTAGGAGGTACTCGAATTGTCCTTGCTGTCCCCCTTCTAAGGGTAGCAAGGCCCCCGGTCATCACCCATTATAGGCTCCTCTCAACCGAGTTCAATTCGAGGGGACCCTTTAGCTATATCTGCACGGAGAAACAATATTCTCACGAAGATATAGGGTATTCGAGCCCCGAAGGTACTTACTAGGCCTACACGGAGGAACAATATCCACACGAAAGCACTAGCGTTTTCCCCCCACTTAAACGAACGGGTTTAAATGCCAATTTTAAATGCGTTTAAAATAAACTCGCACTTATAAACAAATATCGATCGACTCGGTCACTTTAATTCGCAACTTCCAATATTAATTGAGCGGTAAAGTTTTTTTTGGCTTGACTCTCTTTTTGTTTTTGAAAACAAAATTTTTTCCCCAGCAGAGTCGCCATCTGTTGCGACTAAAAAAATACCTCGGTGTCACTTAGAAGAACCGGGTTTTGATCGGGTTTTCGAAAAATTAATCGGATTTGTAAAAAGGAGGAGTCGCCACCGGCCATTTAAAATGGTAGACCGGACACCGAGATAAAACCAGAGATTTTTCTTTTGAAAATGAGTTCGGGAGTCGGTTACACGCGGGGAAGGATGAGCACCCCCGTCGTGCCCGAAAATCGGTACCAAAAACATTACCGCTTAATTAATATTAAATTTTGCGAATTAAAGTGACGAATCGTATCGAAATTTGGTTATACGAGCGAGTAAATTTTAAAGGTCTTAATATTCGAGAAAGAACGTCCGAACCACCACCACTACGACTGGTATTGGTCTCGTTCGTTCCCGAATAAAAAGACGCTCGCATTGCAATTTTAAAATTCGAGATGCAACCTATCATGGCATGTGACCAAAGATACATCAAGGATAATTATGACACGAAACAAAATGAATAGATCCGTAAAAATGCGTGGAGTGAAATAAAACGAAAAAAAAATATGAACATAAGCAATTAAAAAAGCAAGGTGCAAAGATATTCTTAGAATAATATCATATATACCAAAAAAACGGCATAGTGCTAAAATAAATATCATACATATAGTAATATATATATATATATACATGTATATAAACTATACTGTTATACTATATGTAATATATCATGCCACCTAAAATCACGACCAACGATAATTATAGGCAAAATGACAAAAGATGCCCCCAACGTTTACATGTTTTGTCATTTGGCTCCCTATTCTTTTTTTTGGTCCAAAGATGCCCCCAACGTTTGCTTGTTTTGTCATTTGGCCCCCTATTCTTTTTTTTGGTCCAAATATACCCCCAACGTTTCATTCGTAGTCCAAATATGCCCCCAACGTTTCAATTTGGTCCAAATATGCCCCCGTTAGATGGAAACTGTCAGTCAACTAACGTTCAACAGCTGATGCTGACTGGACTTGCCGCGTATTAAGATCTGCTGATGCCACGTCAAAATTTTTTTATAAGCTGTTGACCGTCAGTTGATTGACAGTTTACACCCAGCAGGGGCATATTTGGACTATGAATGAAACGTTAGGGGCATATTTGGACCAAAAGAAAGAATAGGGGGCCAAATGACAAAACAAGCAAACGTTGGGGGCATCTTTGGACCAAAAAAAAGAATAGGGGGCCAAATGACAAAACATGCAAACATTGGGGGCATCTTTTGTCATTTTGCCATAATTATAATACATACACAGATATATGCTATCATTCAATGGCAAAGATTGAAATATAAATAGAAATGAAAATAAAGGGAAAAAAAGTAAGGTAAAAAAAAGGAAAGGAAATTATAAATAAAGAGGGAAAGCAACCATGGATTCCTAAAGGAAATATTCCCCTAAATCACGTGTCAATTAAATAATAATAAAAAAAGAAATAATTTCCTCTTCATTTTGGACCGTGAAATGTAAATCCACCTCCTCACTTTTACTCTGAAACGCAAACAAGCAGAAAATGCATGCTTTGATTTCTTTTCTTCTTAAAAACATCGAAGAAACCCTAGTTCCTTTTCGCGCCGTTCATCGGCGGCGACCTCGACGTCGTCTGGCCGGTAACGGTTTTTGGCGACGGACAAACGAAACACACTTACTTCGAAACCAAAGCCTTGATGTTACCGGAACCAAAACCTGATCCCCTTTTTGAAACTCGAAACAAAAATCTACAGCCCTCTTTGCTGAGATCTGGACGGCTCACCCCGGCGAACTTCCCGACAGAAGCCAAGGGATTGTTACCGGCACTATCCGAAGCAAAAAAAGAATCCGTTCCCAAAAGGTAAAAAGGGGTTCTTTTACATGCATGCAAATGAAAAAAAATGCCAAGAATACCTCTCGAAATTTTCTTTTTATTGATTGTTTTGTGTAAAAGAAACCGAATGGTTTTTTGTTTACAATCTCATGCTCTCTCCCTTTTTTTTTGATCTCCTCTCTCGTGCTCACTGATTTTTTCTTTGTTTTCGATTGCTCTCTGATCTCCCCCCCTGTTACAATTTTGTTTCGGTTTCCTATATAACCGAAAATAAAAAGGTAATCTGTAGAAAATTAATTTTCTCTGAGGCTTTGTCTGGTTGACCTTGCATTTTGATTTATTGTTCTTTGTTTTTTTGCTCTTGTTTTTTTGCTATTTTGGGTTCTGATGCTTCTCTGTTTTCTCTGTGCATGTTGCCGGGCTTGCCCGATCGGGAGAGGCAGCAAGGCGTGGTTGCAGGCGGGCAGACGAGGGGTCACGGGCGTGAGGGATCTGGAACCTTCTCTTGGTCATCCGGGACCGTTGGATCACTCCCAGATCCGACGGTGGTGGGTGCTTGCGGCGCTAGGGCTCGATGACAGGCCTGCTAGGGTTTCATCCCCCGGTGCAATCTCGACCCTTGGATGACCCTCCTAGATCTAACGGCCTAGAAAGGTGCGGCGCAAGACTAAAGGGGCTCCTCCCCTAGGGCTTCTTTTCTGGATTCAGTCCGGACCGTTAGATCTCAGCAGATCTGACGGCTGTGAGGAAGGACGGCGCTGGAGTGAGGGTGACACTCTCCTTAGGGTTTTTGGCCTGAGGCGATCTGGGCCGTTGATCAAGCCCTCGATCCAACGGTCTTAGATGGTGCGGCGGCTGCACATAAGATAGGAATTAGGGTTAGCTTAGGGTTTTTTGTCTGCTGGGCTCACGGGCTACATGTAATTTATTTAAGTATGGACTTGTATTTTATTCAAACATAATGGACTGTTGTTTATACAATCAAAGTGGGCTTTTTATTTATTATGTTCAAATTTTGTTATAATAATAATAATAAAGACATATATTAATAATCATAATAATAGTAAATACTAATAATGATAAACAAAAGCATACTAATATTAACAAATAATTAACAATAGTATAAATACTAAAATAATAATAGTGATATATTATATATAAAATAACATACGAATGATAATAATATAGTAATGTATACAATAATAATGATAATAATGAAAAATAAAGATGATAATTAGTAATATTATATTAATACTAACCCTAGTAGTAATAATAATATAATAATAATCTTTTCTTTTTTTTTTCTTTTTGCTTTGTGTTTTTTTTTCTTCCTCTCTTTTCCTTGTTATTATTTTTTTTAAGAAAAATTATTTAATAGCCCAATAAGTCTTAGGTAGACACGAATTAAAGGAGTTTGAGGTCCGGACAAAATTAGTGATTACAGATGCCCCTCTTTGCTTATACTTGTGGAACAAGAATAAAGCAAAGACCCTAAGCACTAATTTTGTCCTACTTCCTTTTTGGACGGTTTACTCCCGACGCAGCCACGCGATTCCAAGTGATTCTTCTTCCCAAAGCCTTCCAATCGCGAGTTCTCCCTCCGGATGCCCCGAACAGGTAGACAGAGAGTTTTTTTTTTTTTAGATTTCCATTCTCCAAGTGCCCGAACGGATAGGCGGGTTCTATTCTCCAAGTGCCCGAATAGATGAGCAGATTCCAAATATCTTTGTCTTCTCTTTTCCGTAAGAACAAGCTAGTCATCCAAACAACTTTGCCTTCCCTTCGCGGTCTAAAAGCAAGTTGTCCATTCCGCGATAAAAAACGAGCTGAAACTCCAAATATTTTTGCCTCCCCTTCACGGCCAAAAGGCGAATTTGGGCATCCAAGTGGATTTGCTTTCCCTTCACGGTCGTAAAGCAAACTGGTCATAACTATATCTTTCCAACTTCCCTGTTGGACGATTTACTCTCCCGGAGCTGTAACGCGCTAGACCGAGTATTTCCTCTCCGAAGCTTTAAGAATATGAGTTTTCTCTACATAGAACTCATTTCCTTGGCGTGTTCTTCGAGTGACAGTTCTTTCTATATAGAACTTTCGTCCTCGTATTTTGAAATAAAAGATCTCGAAGTCCTTTCTCTGTAGGACCCTCCGCTTTCGAGATCTTGAAGCCTTAGGATTCTGAGTTCTTTCTCCACAGAACTCCTCTTCCTTAGCGTACTCTTCGAGTAGTAGTTCTTTCTCTATTGAACTCCTTTCTGAAATCAAGGATCTACAAGTCCCCTCTCCTTAGGACCCTCCACTTTTGAGATCATGAAGCCTTAGGATTCTGAGTTCTTTCTCCACAGAACTCCTCTTCCTTAGCATACTCTTCGAGTAGTAGTTCCTTCTCTATTGAACTCTTCTCTGAAATCAAGGATCTACAAGTCCCCTCTCCTTAGGACCCTCCACTTTTGAGATCTTGAAGTCGCAAGTTCCTCCTATATAGATCTTGTTTGGACCCTTTCTCTTTAGGATCCTTTATCTTGAAATCTGTTGGCAAGCTCGAAAGCTTTCATATGAAATCCTTGAGTGGCGAACATGAAAGCTTCACCTGACATTCTGGAGCGGCGGCTTGAAAGGCTTCGCCTGAAATCCTTTTAGTTCTCGCTTTATCGTTTTCTCTTCGTCCCGAGAGGTATTCAAGTTGTCTTTCAAAAATCTGTGAAAAGAGATAAAAATGCGATGATGGTATGAGTTAGCATGCTCCTAACCTAGGGATGCCTAACTACTCGTGATGCATGACTGGGGTTTCCAAGTTATTTAATCATATTAATTTTATTGACATCGTGTCTTTTGGTGCTGCCTCTTGCTTTGATTGCCTCTCTTCTCGGTTCTCCCGGACCATTGGTTTTATTCTTCTCATCTTGACTCACTTCTGGAATTGTCTGCCTCAAAGTGCTCATGCGGGTTTTCACTTTGAACTTTTCTTTTCCCCTTTCTCTTTTCCTTTCTTTTATTTCTTTTTTGTTGTTGTTGCTTTTTCTTTTCTTCTTTCTTTTCTTCTACTAACTTTTGATTGCCTGAATAGATAGGCAGATTTCCCTTCTCCAAGTGCCTGAACGGATAGGCGGGTCCTATTCTCCAAATGCCCGAATAGATGAGCAGATTTCTATTCTTCAAGTGCCTGAACGGATAGGCGGGTTCTATTCTCCAAATGCCCGAATAGATGAGCAGATTTCATATATCTTTGTCTCGAGCTTTGAGTATCTGTCTCCTTTGCTCTAAAAATCTTTTGGTTTTGAGTTTCTGACTCCTTTCCCCATGAGCTTTGAGTATCTGCCTCCTTTGCTCTGAAGTTCTCGGGCTTTGAGTTTCTGTCTCCTTCGCCCTGAGCTCTGTGATATGAAGCGTCCTTTCTGATTTTCGCCTCAATCCCCAAAGTGTCTTTTGAGTTTTCACTGCGTCTTCTCTTTTCTTTGTCCTCTTTCTTCCTCTTTTTCTCTTTTTGGGCACTCATTTGAGTTTTCTTCTTGAAGTCAACTTCTGCCTTTGACTCTTATCGTCAATTTTTTTCTTCATATTTTTAGGGCGTCCACATGTCTTCTCAATTTCCATATATCACTGTCTCTATTTTCCTTTATTGAACCTTTCTTTTTTCGCCTCTTCTTGAAGGGAGGACTTACACTGATTAGAATCCCATTGCCCCCACATACTTTAGGCTTATGTATCTTCTAACTGACCTCCGGTTAAGGTCAGCTGCTTTAAATGGTGTCTTCTGTCCAAAGTTGCCACAACTTTGGCCCTTGTTCCTCTAAATACGTGGTCAAGAGCGCATCTTCTGAATTTCGCTCATTTGCCCCAAAGTGCCTTTAGGGTCCTCGTCTCGGCTTCTCTTCTTTTTCTTTTCTATCTTCCTCCTTTTCTTAGGTGTACTTCTATCTTCATCGCCTTTTGTCGAGTTGATTATTGTCTCATCTCAGTGCGTGCCCTCAACGCGGCGCACGCGGTCGTTCTCAAGACATCCTCTTTGGCAAGATGCTTAGGCTCCGAGGGTAACTTCTGTTCACCGATTCTCAACGTCAAAATTTCTACCCTCATGTTCTATTTCAACACTTCTTAGCGAAGGTCGACTTCATAGTTCGCTATTTCACCGAAGACGGTCTTGATATTTCAACTGGAGGTATCAGTAGCAATGTTTGAACCTCTGAGGGTGCCCTTCTGGGTACTGATGGCTTTTACCTCGGGACACGGTCAATCCGCTTGTTCATTCCCATGTAGAAGACTTATGCAAGTGATTGAGTAAAAATAATTTTATTATGTAGATATACATTTTAAAAAATCATGTCAAGTGAAAATCAAGTTTGGGGTCTTTGAAAAAAGGTTGACCCGAGTGAAATTTTCCGAATGTTGCAGGGATGCACATATGAAATCTTTTCTGGGCTATTAGGCTTCCAAGAGGAGCGACTCTCATACTTAATTTCTACCCAATTTAAAGGTGGCTCTCTTTACCTCACTAACTCACCATGCCCCATCCTTCCCTCTTTTCTGATCTCAATCAGGCATTAGAAGTGTGGCAACCCTTGAAGAAAGGTTAACCCCAATAGGCGGAATGTGATCTGAAGACGAATTCATCCTTCCGCGTATGGTCCAAATGGTCTTTTATGGCTTGTAATGTAGGCTAAGGCTCACGGCTATGAAAGAAAGTGTAAATAGACCCAAACAAGTGTTTAAGGGTGGTGAAACCAAGGATCAATTCTTCTAATCTGAAGTCTCAATTATGTTCCGATGAAATGCTATTTCTTCTCTTACTTCTTTGGATCGCTCTAGACTGCCCCTTCTTGTTGGGTTTTCACCCTAGAGTTCATTTCCTCTTATCAATCGTAGTTTCGGATCAAATTGCACCTTCGC
This sequence comes from Hibiscus trionum, assembly GCA_030270665.1. Taxonomy (NCBI): domain Eukaryota; kingdom Viridiplantae; phylum Streptophyta; class Magnoliopsida; order Malvales; family Malvaceae; genus Hibiscus; species Hibiscus trionum. The sequence goes on from BSYR01000008.1 coordinate 647,046, forward strand.
ATTGTATTAGTGCAAGCTTTTTCTCAAAGGTGAACAATCTTTCGAGGGTCATCTAAGCAGAGATTCGTTTGGATAGGGAATCCTCTTGTCCCTTTTCTTTATCCGCTTCTCTCTCTTTTACAAAATTGCACTTTTCACTTTAGTGCTTTTGCTTTTGATTTCTTCAACTTTATGTCGGTAGTTTTCGCCTTGATTTGGGTAGCTCTTTGAGAACCGACTTTTCTTTTGTTGTCTCCTCAAAATTGCACTTTTCACTTTAGTGCCTTTGCTTTTGATTTCTTCAACTTTTGTGTCGGTAACTTTTGACTTGATTTGGGTAGCTCTTTGAGAACCGACTTTCCTTTCGTTGTTTCCTTTTGATTTTTTTTGGCTGCTCAATCTGAAAGTGTATCCAATGAATCTTTTCTCTTTTAATGCCCCTTAGTTCACAAGACATCATTCCCATAGCATAATCAGAATCCAATGTCATTTACTTGTTCATAGACTTCTATCCTTTTTTGCCCCCGGTGTAGGGGTGATCCTTGGTTTGGGTTCAATCAGAAGAAAAATTTTGATAGGCTCAAACGGGGACAACAATGGGTATTTTCTTATTTTCTTTCTGTGTGAATGGAATTGAAGGAATGCCAAATGTCCTCCCATACATTGATATCAAAATTGGTCTTCAGGTGGTAGAAGTTTTAGGGTTATCACTTCATTCAAGAACCTTAGACAACAATGCTCGAGAGGAAAATTCACTCAATGGGAGTGGCCCATTATTCCTAAACACTCGTTGTCACCCCTCTCTTGTCCTGAATAGAACAGATGGTGCTTCCATTCGTATCATTCCCGCAACACTTGGTTTTTTCTTTTCTTTTCAAAGTATTAAGGTCATTTTTTTGTAAAAATATAGACATATATGTTTTTAATAGAAAAACAATAAGGTTGTGACCATAAAGAATAAATGAAATATCTAAAAGAAATTAAGGAATATAAAATTCTTGCAAAAGTCTCCTTCATTGGAAATAAAACAAACATACATCACAGAAGCCCTTACAAAAGATGCTAACTATCACGGGCCAACAATACAAACTTTCACATGCACCTCAACGAGGGAAAGATCCGACAACAAAAGGTAAAACAGACACGATGCATGGAGACATAACATCCTAAACTACGCTGAAGACTAGTGTCTTCCAACAGTTGCCCCTCCAAAAGATTGCCCCATCTTAGGTCGTCTTCAGACCTAATCTGCGCGGTAGACTCGGGAGTATGTCAGTAGAGGGGTGAGTTTTTCCTTCCCTTTCTCGGCACTCTTGGCCTTCCTTGAGCTCCGAGGGTCTTCAGTCGTACCCCGAGGCTTCGAAACTGTGGCACTCCTAGGGGTCCCACTCGTCTTTGTTGCTCCCGGTCCTCTTCTTCATCTAGGATTTTTCGCAGTGAATCCTCGATCTTGTCTAGAGCCAGTTCGATAGGGCATTTAGAATGGGGGCAGTGCACCTCGTATTGGCCGATGACGGCCTGGTCTTCTTCAGATAAGACCTCCTCCATCACAATATCGGAATCCTCGTCCGAACTTTCTTTGGGCTGGGGGGCTTTACCCTTCTTGGTCAAGGCGGCGATCATGCACTTCAACTCATTAAGCTGCTCTTTGGTTTCATCTTGGAACTTCTTCATGCATGCGATTGTTTCCTTCTGGTTCCACACTAACTGCTGGTGGAACTGCTCGAGCTCATCCATCCTTCTCACCAAGTTGTTTACATTCCTGAAGCGGTATTGGCTGGAAATTGTTCCTTTGTCCATTTTCTCTCTCTTTTCTCTCTCTCTAACATGAGTGTTTTCCCCAATTAGTAATGGTGTGATGAAAGGCCTTAAGCAAATTTTAATGTCCAATGATGGATGTATTATGGACTCGAATCAACAGATGCATGATCATGAGATGGGTGCATGGTTGACAATTTTAATGTTACTTCGAAATGATGGATGAAACAAATGCTACAAGTGTATGCAAGTCAAAGGTGTTGGTCATATAGGTGATTCCCCTTAGGTCAACTTTCATTTGAACGTAAAAGAGGCTCCTTGTTACAAGATAGTCATAGCAAAAGTCCTACGAGTACTCTTCTTGCCCCCTAATCATGTTCAAGGAAATGAAAACTTCGGCAAAAATGCTGGGGCCGAATTTGCTTTCTTCTCTAGCAATTTAATACCCTCTAAAACTGCTGGTATCAAGTCCCAGATGCATCCTAAAAACCGACTATCTTCTCGAAGCTGAATCAATTCCCTGACCTAATCCATGCTTTTTCTAGTTGCCACGCTCTTTCCGGTTGCCACGCTTTTTCTGGTCGGGTAGTTTCGTGACTTTGGATGTTCGGAGTACATCCGATCTTGATTGACTTCCTCGGGGTGGAGATGGGTTGTGCCTTCTTCGATGGTGGGTATTAGATCTGACACTATGTGTTCGCTCGGTAAGCTGCTCTCTTATCCTGTCTGATTCACCATTGACCGATATCGGACTTGCTAATTGACAACATCCTTTTTTAGCAACCTCCCGTCCACAATGATAGCCCTTGATCGGGTAAAACCACCTTGACTCAACACCTTTGTCATGAAATGCATGAGAATAAATGCAAAAAGATCATAAGAAAAATCGTTAGTGTCAGATAAACATGATAAAAAGGCAAGCAAGAAAGCAAGCAACCCTATTTATCCCGTCTAATGAACCTAGGTTGTCCGCATGGCTCTAAAAGGGGTGGGCAATCTAGTTCTCTAAATGCAATTTTGGTTCTAGGAGGTACTCGAATTGTCCTTGCTGTCCCCCTTCTAAGGGTAGCAAGGCCCCCGGTCATCACCCATTATAGGCTCCTCTCAACCGAGTTCAATTCGAGGGGACCCTTTAGCTATATCTGCACGGAGAAACGATATTCTCACGAAGATATAGGGTATTTGAGCCCCGAAGGTACTTACTAGGCCTACACGGAGGAACAATATCCACACGAAAGCACTAGCATTTTCCCCCCACTTAAACGAACGGGTTTAAATGCCAATTTTAAATGCGTTTAAAATAAACTCGCACTTATAAACAAATATCGATCGACTCAGTCACTTTAATTCGCAACTTCCAATATTAATTGAGCGGTAAAGTTTTTTTTGGCTTGACTCTCTTTTTGTTTTTGAAAACAAATTTTTTTCCCCAGCAGAGTCGCCATCTGTTGCGACTAAAAAAATACCTCGGTGTCACTTAGAAGAACCGGGTTTTGATCGGGTTTTCGAAAAATTAATCGGATTTGTAAAAAGGAGGAGTCGCCACCGGCCATTTAAAATGGTAGACCGGACACCGAGATAAAACCAGAGATTTTTCTTTTGAAAATGAGTTCGGGAGTCGGTTACACGCGGGGAAGGATGAGCACCCCCGTCGTGCCCGAAAATCGGTACCAAAAACATTACCGCTTAATTAATATTAAATTTTGCGAATTAAAGTGACGAATCGTATCGAAATTTGGTTATACGAGCGAGTAAATTTTAAAGGTCTTAATATTCGAGAAGGAACGTCCGAACCACCACCACTACGACTGGTACTGGTCTCGTTCGTTCCCGAATAAAAAGACGCTCGCATTGCAATTTTAAAATTCGAGATGCAACCTATCATGGCATGTGACCAAAGATACATCAAGGATAATTATGACACGAAACAAAATGAATAGATCCGTAAAAATGCGTGGAGTGAAATAAAACGAAAAAAAAAATATGAACATAAGCAATTAAAAAAGCAAGGTGCAAATATATTCTTAGAATAATATCATATATACCAAAAAAACGGCATAGTGCTAAAATAAATATCATACATATAGTAATATATATATATATATACATGTATATAAACTATACTGTTATACTATATGTAATATATCATGCCACCTAAAATCACGACCAACGATAATTATAATACATACACAGATATATGCTATCATTCAATGGCAAAGATTGAAATATAAATAGAAATGAAAATAAAGGGAAAAAAAGTAAGGTAAAAAAAAGGAAAGGAAATTATAAATAAAGAGGGAAAGCGACCATGGATTCCTAAAGGAAATATTCCCCTAAATCACGTGTCAATTAAATAATAATAAAAAAAGAAATAATTTCCTCTTCATTTTGGACCGTGAAATGTAAATCCACCTCCTCACTTTTACTCTGAAACGCAAACAAGCAGAAAATGCATGCTTTGATTTCTTTTCTTCTTAAAAACATCGAAGAAACCCTAGTTCCTTTTCGCGCCGTTCATCGGCGGCGACCTCGACGTCGTCTGGCCGGTAACGGTTTTCGGCGACGGACAAACGAAACACACTTACTTCGAAACCAAAGCCTTGATGTTACCGGAACCAAAACCTGATCCCCTTTTTGAAACTCGAAACAAAAATCTACAGCCCTCTTTGCTGAGATCTGGACGGCTCACCCCGGCGAACTTCCCGACAGAAGCTAAGGGATTGTTGCCGGCACTATCCGAAGCAAAAAAAGAATCCGTTCCCAAAAGGTAAAAAGGGGTTCTTTTACATGCATGCAAATGAAAAAAAATGCCAAGAATACCTCTCGAAATTTTCTTTTTATTGATTGTTTTGTGTAAAAGAAACCGAATGGTTTTTTGTTTACAATCTCATGCTCTCTCCCTTTTTTTTTGATCTCCTCTCTCGTGCTCACTGATGTTTTCTTTGTTTTCGATTGCTCTCTGATCTCCCCCCTGTTACAATTTTGTTTCGGTTTCCTATATAACCGAAAATAAAAAGGTAATCTGTAGAAAATTAATTTTCTCTGAGGCTCTGTCTGGTTGACCTTGCATTTTGATTTATTGTTCTTTGTTTTTTTGCTCTTGTTTTTTTGCTATTTTGGGTTCTGATGTGTTGAGTGGATCACACGAATGATGATAACCAAGAGGGGGGGTGAATTGGAATTTTAACTATGTTGTAACGGAAATTGCAACTTAAAAATATTGACACGGGAATTTAGAGTGGTTCAAGTTCACCAACCGAACTCTACATCCACTACCTTAGTCTCACCAAGGATTTCCAACAATTTCCACTAAATTGTTCGTCCCCTTTTTCCAGGACAAGGAGGCAACCTTTACAATTTCGGTTAATTTTTCTACCCAAAAATTAACCCAATCCTCACACAAAAGAACAAAGAAATTTGGTGGCTAATAAGGTATCTCTCAATACAAATGATAGCCCAATATCAAGCACTCAACCCAATTGAACAAAATAGAAATGAAGGATACAATTGGGATTTCTAGACAAAGTAGGATTTTTGCACAAATGCTTGGATTTGATGTTTTTATATCTTCTTGAGGTTCAATGTGGTGTTGCTGGAGCTTCTTGGGGTCTTTTTATAGCCTCTTGATGATTTCCAACCGTTGTGAGTGTTGACTTTAAGATTATAGCCGTTGGGATGCTTTTTCTCCACTTTCTTGCACTTTTCTAGCTATGAGTATCGGTACTCTATAGTGGGGTATCGATACCTGTCTCACAAGAAAATAGCCGTTGTGTACAAATAATAAAGGGGTATCGATACGCGTTCTTGGCGTATCGGTACTGGGTATCGAAACAGCACAGGCTGTATCGATACCTTTTTCTCGACATAGCTCACTGTCAAATGTGGTATCGATACTAGGGTTAGGGGTATCGATACTGGTTTAGTGACCGTTTAAAAATCTCAACGGTTATATTTTTTAAACCGACTTTGAAATTAATAATTATAAAATGGTATCGATACTGGTTTATCCGTATCGATACTGATTTCATAGCGTTTCGATACTGGGGTTTGCTGTATCGATATGTGTTCCGGCAGTGGCAAACTTTGCTAAAAAAGGTATCGATACTCCTTCATGGGTATCGATATTGGTCGACGTTTTTCAATATTTTTGCCTTGGAACACTTAGAAAATATTTGAGTTTGAGTTCTAATAAATCAGTTTAAAGTCTTTGGAGTTTCAAAAACTTATTAAGGGATTTGTACAAACAATTTTAAGTTCTTCAATTTGATCCTTAAAGATCTAGTTATATCAAAATCAAACATAGGTTTTACAATCTCCCCCTTTTTGATATAACAAAACCAAAACTTAAAATTTTTGACAACTTTTGAAAATTAACTCCCCCTTAATATAAGCTTGAGATTTCAATTTAGTTAAGACCAAAGAAATTTCTCAAAATCAAAATTCTTAACTCCCCCTTGATGTAAGTTTGATAAAACCAAAAAAAATTTTGAAGTTTGAAGTTTGTTTGTGAGCTATTTCTTCTCCCCCTTTTTGTTAGATCAAAAAAAATTGTGAGAGCATAATGTGCATCAAATATCAAGAGTATAAAGATAAGCAACATAATCTTATTATATAATAAAACGAGAAATCCAAAACATAAGCAAACCTAAATCCTAAATAATCAAAGCATAGGTAATAATCTTAATAATAAACTTAATCCTAAGAACATAAAACATAGGTGCATAAAAAAAATCCTAAATGATATGATATGATATGCAAGGATAGAAGTCTAGGCATTATCTTCATCGTCTTCATCATCGTCATCTTCATCTCCTAAAGGGTCATTGTTCCTCATGCTATTACGCCATTCATCGTGGAAAGCGGCAATGGAAATATTCGAGGAATTTTGCTTGCTTTCGAGGGATGTAAGGCGATTCTCCATACCCGTCATCCTCGTATCAAATGTAGTTTCTATAGAGGTAAGACGAGTATTCAACCCGGTGAATTGTTCATTTAGATATGTCATGAGATTATCCATATTGGGTTGTGGGACTTGAGGAGCTTGAAAAGCTTGAGGAGCTTGTTGTTCTAAGGCGGCGGCGGCCTCGGGTGGAAGCTCGGTAAGACGTAGCCAATTTCCATTAAAATAATGAAATTTGCTTCGAGCAAGAGAATGTTCGTCGATAGGATCGGTAAGAGTAGAAGCAAGATCAAACGAACAATCAATATCCTTTTGAACAAAGTAATAGCTTAAGGCCGTACCATAGATAAAGGATGTGATGAGAGGAGTTTCACGTTGTTGAACATGATAAGCAATCTCATTGAACATGATGCGAGCAAGATTTGGGCGTTTTCGTTGACGGAAACTTCGAATCCAAAAATCATCCAATAAACGGATGGTGGAATATTTGCCTCCGGAGGGACGAAGCCACCATGATACCATCAAATGTAGGATTCGATCATGAGCATTGAGGACGGTTACGGAACCGCTAAGAACATGCCCTAAGGCATTCTCATTATCTTCACCTTCATCCTCCAATTTAAAAACCTCACAAATAGACTTGACATCAAGAACTATTTGTTTCCCCATAAGATAAGATCGAATGGCAATGACTTCTCCATTACGATAAATGCATTTAGCATTAGAGAAGAAAATCAAAACCAAAAGCCGATAATAAATACCCGGAATAGTGAGAAAATGCATGAAATTCCAAAGACGAAGAAGCGGAAGATATTCAAACTTGAAGCGCTCGGAGTCGAGGAAGGGGATGGATACGATCCTTTCCGCACGAATTTTGTAATTTTCAAATTGGCGGAAATAAGGAAGACCCTCGGAATTCTCAAAGGATTGGTTGTAGATAGTAGCATAATCCGGACGAGCAACCGATCCGGGAGTTGAAGAGTCTCCGGTAAGAAGAATTCTTTGACGTTTCCTTGAATGCTCTTTTGGTGCCATAGATGATAGAAACTTTGAAGAGAGAATTTTGAGAGAGAGCAAAAGGCTTTGATTCAAGGGTTTCTTTTGATTTTTGGTGAAGAATATGAAGGAGAAGAGACCTTTATATAGCCAAAAACGTTTAGGGTTAATAGGATATTAAAGAGTTTTAATTTTGGTAAAATTAGATCTCATTAAAAGCCTATTTAATGCCATCAGCGCGAAAGGGTATCGATACTCCTTAGTGGGTATCGATACGGGGATAGAATTGTCTTTCCACAAATTTGACCGTTGAAGGAGGTATCGATACTCATCAGATGGTATCGATACAGGGATAGAATTGTCTTTTCTCAATTCTGACCGTTGGAAGAGGGTATCGATACGCATGAGGCGGTATCGATACGCGTGAAGCGATGAGAAATTCTGGGAAATTAAAATGAAGAACAAGTATCGATACCCATTGGGCAGTATCGATACCTTATGCCCAGAATTTTGCCTATTTGGTTAAAAATAACCAAAAACATGAACTTAACATCTCTTAAAAATATGCAAATGATGAATGAACAGGTCTAAGCATATTTTAACAGAAACATACTCCCCCTAACTATATGCATGGAAGAAATTGGGAGACTAAACACATAAACATGGTAATTTCACAAAATCAAGCACATTTAATTCTAAAAAGAGGTCCTAAAGGTTAAGATAGGCTAGTTAGACCCAACTCTCTCCTAAGGGACCAAAAACGCTCTTTATCTAATGGTTTTGTGAAAATGTCCGCTAATTGATTTAAGGTGTCTACATACTCTATAGCTACATCTTTCTTAAGGACATGATCTCTAATGAAATGATGCCTTATTTCTATATGTTTGGTTCTAGAGTGTTGGATGGGATTTTTCGTTAAACATATTGCACTTGTATTATCACATTTAAGGGGTATGGTTTCTATTTTTACACCATAATCTAAGAGTTGTTGCTTCATCCAAAGGACTTGAGCACAACAACTCCCTAAGGATATATACTCGGCTTCGGTGGTAGATAAAGCTACACTATTTTGTTTCTTAGAGAACCAAGATATGAGCATACTACCTAAGAATTGACAAGTTCCCGAAGTACTTTTCCTATCGATTTTGCAACCCCCATAATCCGCATCCGAGTAAGCATGAAGGTTGAAGGTTGAGACTCTAGGATACCAAAGGCCTAAACAAGGAGTGTCTCTAAGGTATCTAAAGATTCTCTTAACGGCTATAAGGTGAGACTCTTTAGGACTAGCTTGAAACCTAGCACACAAGCAAACACTAAACAGTATATCCGGTCTACTTGCGGTAAGGTAAAGCAAAGATCCAATCATAGAGCGATAAAGCTTAGAGTCAACACACTTACCTCCTTCATCTTTGTCAAGCTTTGTAGATGAGCTCATAGGAGTGGCTTGAGGCTTTGTGTTCTCCAAGCCAAACTTGTTGAGCATATCCTTTATGTATTTTGCTTGATTTATGAAGGTGCCATCCTTCATTTGTTTGATTTGGAGTCCCAAAAAGAATGAGAGCTCACCCATCATGCTCATCTCAAATTCACCTTGCATTAACTTAGCAAACTCTTGACAATAACATTCATTAGTAGATCCAAATATAATATCATCAACATAAATTTGAACTACTAAAATGTCATTTTTATACATTTTTATAAAGAGTGTAGTGTCCACCTTACCTTTTTCAAATCCTTTTTCAATCAAAAAATTTGAAAGCCTTTCATACCAGGCTCTAGGAGCTTGTTTTAAACCATAAAGTGCTTTGGTAAGTTTGAAAACATGATTTGGAAATTTTGAATCTTCAAAACCCGGTGGTTGTTCTACATACACTTCTTCATTTATAAAACCATTTAAAAATGTGCTTTTAACGTCCATTTGAAAAAGCTTGAAATTATGATAACATGCATATGCAAGTAACATCCTAATGGCTTCCATTCTAGCTACGGGTGCATAGGTTTCATCAAAATCTATTCCCTCTTCTTGAGTGTAACCTTGTGCTACAAGTCTAGCTTTATTTCTCACAATGTTACCACTCTCATCTAGTTTGTTCCTAAAGACCCATTTAGTTCCTATTGTAGATTGATTACTAGGCCTATCAACTAATGTCCAAACATTACTTCTCTCAAATTGATTTAACTCTTCTTGCATAGCCATGATCCAAAAATCATCTTTCAATGCTTCTTTGATATTTTTAGGCTCTATGCATGAGATAAATGCAATATGATTCATTAATCTAAGAGAAGAACGAGTGGTTACCCCCTTGGATGGATCACCCAAGATTTCACCATCTTTGACATAGTTCAACTCCCTTGGATAGCTAACTTCCTTTTCCTCTATAGCCAAGTCCTTCAAGGCTTCAAGAGGTGGATCTTGTGTGTCTTCTTCTTTTGGTTGAATCTCATCCTTCTTTGAAGTTTGACCTCCATCAAAGGTATTTATGATTCCTACATTATCATCATCACAAGAATCCTTCCTAGGAAGGGGATTATCATCGAATACAACATGAATAGATTCTTCTACAACTAAAGTTCTTTTGTTAAATACTCGATAGGCTTTAGAGGTTAAAGAGTAACCTATAAAAATAGCTTCATCACTTTTTGCATCAAATTTACCTAAATTATCTTTTCCATTATTTAAAACAAAGCATTTACATCCAAAAGGGTGGAAGTAGCTAATATTAGGCTTTTTAGATTTTAAAATCTCATAAGGTGTTTTCTTTAAAATCGGCCTAATGGTTACTCGATTTATAATATAACAAGCTGTGTTTGTTGCTTCCGCCCAAAAATATTTTGGTAAATTATTTTCGCAAAGCATAGTTCTAGCCATTTCTTGTAAAGTTCTATTTTTCCTCTCAACTACCCCATTTTGTTGAGGAGTTCGAGGAGCTGAAAAATTATGGCTAATACCATTTTCATTTAAAAATTCTTCAAATCCTAAATTTTGAAATTCGGTTCCATGATCACTTCTAATATGTGAAATTTTAAGTTCAAGATCATTTTGAATTAATTTTGAAAATGTGATGAATTTTTCCAAAGCCTCATCCTTAGTACTTAAAAAGAGAACCCAAGTGAATCTAGAAAAATCATCAACTAATACAAAAGCATATGATTTGCCACCCAAGCTCATAGTCCTAATTGGCCCAAATAAATCCATGTGGATTAGTTGTAAACATCTACTAGTAGAAATGTCATTAATGGATTTAAAGGAAGATCTATGTTGTTTACCCTTTGAGCATGCATCACAAATTTTATCGTTTGAAAATTTTATCTTGGGTAAACCTTTAACTAGGTTTAGAGAGACTAGTTTTTCTAAAACACTTGTGCTAGCATGTCCTAGCTTCCTATGCCACAACCATGCATCATTTTCGTTTTGAGCAACTAAGCATGCATGAGATGTATGAATGTCATCTAGATGCACCATGTATATATTCCCTATGCGATGACCTATGAGCATAATATTATTAGTTTTAATGTCTACAATTTTACAACCGGTTTTATCAAATATAACATTAAAACCTTTATCACATAGTTGACTTATGCTCAATAAATTATGTTTAAGACCATTGACATATAAAACATTTTCAATGAGAGTAGTAGAGTGATTACCTATGGAGCCAATACCTTCAATGTGGCCTTTGGAGTTGTCACCAAATGTTACTACTCCTCCACTTTTTGGCTTTAGATCCATGAGTCGACTCTTGTCTCCGGTCATGTGTCTCGAGCATCCACTATCAAGGTACCATGAGTTTTGACTTTGTGCTTTGGCCTTGTAGCAATGCTCCCCCTACAAACAAAGATATTTAAACTTTTGTTTTTGGTACCCAAATCATTTTGGGTCCATGTGTGTTAGTTCCTAAAACTTTGGTTCCCTTAGGAATCCAAGGTGACATAGCAATAATATCATTAGATTTAACAAGTTCCTTAGGAACCCATACATTTCTTATTCTTTTAACTTTACTATGTCTAGGATAGTTATTTTGTTTGTAGTAGTTAGTCTTTTTCTTATATTGGTGTGTTCTAGAGGATTCTCCTATGTCATGTTTAACACTACCATTAATTTTTAAAGACTTTTTGAGCTCATTTAGCTCACTTAACACCTTTTGGTGTTCACAATTATTTTGAGATAAAAGATTATTAAGATCAATATTTTCTTTTTGAAAGAATTTAAGTTCATCTTCTAATCCTAATATCTTTTTCTCAATTTTAGAATTAGTTTGAGTAAGTGAGTCATTTTTCTCTTTTAATTCTATAATAATTTTTCTATTCCTAATAACCGACTCCCTATACTTCTCAACTAATTCATCATATACCTCTTGTAACTCATCATAAGCATCATTTAATTCTTCATATGAAAAATCTAAAGTAGATGAGTTAGAGGTTACCAAGGAGGAATCTTCCTCAAGTGCCATGAGGCAGAGGTTCGCCACTTCTTGTTCGTCATCCTCCGATGACTCCTCATCACTCCAAGTAGCAAGCTTGGCTTTGAGCTTTTTCTTCTTCTCAAAGCCCTTCTTCTTGAGTTGAGGGCACTCCGAACGTATGTGGCCGGGTTGTCCGCACTCGAAGCAAGTGATTGGATCCCTTCCTTCTTCTTTGTTCTTGTTTTTAAAGTCCATTTTCCTTTGGATTTTTCTTCCTCGGTTGGACCTCATAAGGCGTGAGAATCGTTTGGCTATCATAGCCAATTCTTCAAGCTCATCCTCATCACTAGATGAACTTTCATCAAGTTGGGATGTTTTAGCCTTGAGAGCTATTCCCATTTTTTTCTTTTTCTCCCCTTCAAGCTTCTCCATTCTTTTTTCTTCTTTCTTTCTTTCATCTTCTCTTCCTTGCTTCATGATCTCGTGAGTAAGGAGAGAGCCTACAAGTTCATCAAGCTTTAGAGTTTTTAAATTCTTTGCTTCGATGATTGCGGTTCTCTTCCCATCCCAAGATTCGGGAAGTGAATAGAGTAGCTTTTGGACAAGCTTGTCTTCCGGTATAACTTCTCCATAGCCCTTTAGACCATTTACAATTGTGGAGAATCGATCAAACATCTTTGACACCGTCTCATCAAATTCCATTTTGAAATTTTCATAACTAAGATTGAGAATTCCAATCTTAGTTTCTTTGACATCGTTGGTGCCTTCATAGGTGGTTTCAAGAGTGTCCCACACTTCTTTGGCACTTTCAATTGATGAGACCTTTGAATAGATATCCGGACCGAAAGCACAAAATAGCATGTGAAGAGCTTTATCATTTACTTGGATCTTTTTCCTTTCCTCTTCACTCATTTCCGTTCTTCTTTTAAGCACCATCTTGCCATCAACATCTTGCTTCAATGGAATATATGGTCCATCCTCAATGACATCCCACACAAGGTAGTCACTTGATTTAATAAATAGACGCATTTTATTTTTCCAAAATGAGTAGTTCTCACCATTGAAGAAAGGAGGCTTTGTGGTGGATTGTGAGTCGTACATGCCGGGAGCGGAGGTTGATGCCATCTCTTGATATTTTGATGATGATCACACTTCTTCCAAGGATCTCCTCTTGTGGTTGTTAATCCTCAAAGAGTTAAGCTCTGATGCCAATTGTTGAGTGGATCACACGAATGATGATAACCAAGAGGGGGGGTGAATTGGAATTTTAACTATGTTGTAACGGAAATTGCAACTTAAAAATATTGACACGGGAATTTAGAGTGGTTCAAGTTCACCAACCGAACTCTACATCCACTACCTTAGTCTCACCAAGGATTTCCAACAATTTCCACTAAATTGTTTGTCCCCTTTTTCCAGGACAAGGAGGCAACCTTTACAATTTCGGTTAATTTTTCTACCCAAAAATTAACCCAATCCTCACACAAAAGAACAAAGAAATTTGGTGGCTAATAAGGTATCTCTCAATACAAATGATAGCCCAATATCAAGCACTCAACCCAATTGAACAAAATAGAAATGAAGGATACAATTGGGATTTCTAGACAAAGTAGGATTTTTGCACAAATGCTTGGATTTGATGTTTTTATATCTTCTTGAGGTTCAATGTGGTGTTGCTGGAGCTTCTTGGGGTCTTTTTATAGCCTCTTGATGATTTCCAACCGTTGTGAGTGTTGACTTTAAGATTATAGCCGTTGGGATGCTTTTTCTCCACTTTCTTGCACTTTTCTAGCTATGAGTATCGGTACTCTATAGTGGGGTATCGATACCTGTCTCACAAGAAAATAGCCGTTGTGTACAAATAATAAAGGGGTATCGATACGCGTTCTTGGCGTATCGGTACTGGGTATCGAAACAGCACAGGCTGTATCGATACCTTTTTCTCGACATAGCTCACTGTCAAATGTGGTATCGATACTAGGGTTAGGGGTATCGATACTGGTTTAGTGACCGTTTAAAAATCTCAACGGTTATATTTTTTAAACCGACTTTGAAATTAATAATTATAAAATGGTATCGATACTGGTTTATCCGTATCGATACTGATTTCATAGCGTTTCGATACTGGGGTTTGCTGTATCGATATGTGTTCCGGCAGTGGCAAACTTTGCTAAAAAAGGTATCGATACTCCTTCATGGGTATCGATACTGGTCGACGTTTTTCAATATTTTTGCCTTGGAACACTTAGAAAATATTTGAGTTTGAGTTCTAATAAATCAGTTTAAAGTCTTTGGAGTTTCAAAAACTTATTAAGGGATTTGTACAAACAATTTTAAGTTCTTCAATTTGATCCTTAAAGATCTAGTTATATCAAAATCAAACATAGGTTTTACATGATGCTTCTGTGTTTTCTCTGTGCATGTTGTCGGGCTTGCCCGATCGGGAGAGGCAGCAAGGCGTGGTTGCAGGCGGGCAGACGAGGGGTCACGGGCGTGAGGGATCTGGAACCTTCTCTTGGTCATCCGGGACCGTTGGATCACTCCCAGATCCGACGGTGGTGGGTGCTTGCGGCGCTAGGGCTCGATGACAGGCCTGCTAGGGTTTCATCCCCCGGTGCAATCTCGACCCTTGGATGACCCTCCTAGATCTAACGGCCTAGAAAGGTGCGGCGCAAGACTAAAGGGGCTCCTCCCCTAGGGCTTCTTTTCTGGATTCAGTCCGGACCGTCAGATCTCAGCAGATCTGACGGCTGTGAGGAAGGACGGCGCTGGAGTGAGGGTGACACTCTCCTTAGGGTTTTTGGCCTGAGGCGATCTGGGCCGTTGATCAAGCCCTCGATCCAACGGTCTTAGATGGTGCGGCGGCTGCACATAAGATAGGAATTAGGGTTAGCTTAGGGTTTTTTGTCTGCTGGGCTCACGGGCTACATGTAATTTATTTAAGTATGGACTTGTATTTTATTCAAACATAATGGACTGTTGTTTATACAATCAAAGTGGGCTTTTTATTTATTATGTTCAAATTTTGTTATAATAATAATAATAAAGACATATATTAATAATCATAATAATAGTAAATACTAATAATGATAAACAAAAGCATACTAATATTAACAAATAATTAACAATAGTATAAATACTAAAATAATAATAGTGATATATTATATATAAAATAACATACGAATGATAATAATATAGTAATGTATACAATAATAATGATAATAATGAAAAATAAAGATGATAATTAGTAATATTATATTAATACTAACCCTAGTAGTAATAATAATATAATAATAATCTTTTCTTTTTTTTTCTTTTTGCTTTCTGTTTTTTTTTTCTTCCTCTCTTTTCCTTGTTATTATTTTTTTTAAGAAAAATTATTTAATAGCCCAATAAGTCTTAGGTAGACACGAATTAAAGGAGTTTGAGGTCCGGACAAAATTAGTGATTACACCCGTCCCACGACTCGCTGCGAATACAAAATTTAAAATCATCCTTGTCTCGTAACTCGCAAGACTAAAACCATACTCGCCCATCATCCACGTGGGTCTTCAAACCCACCTAAACCCCTCTTTATCTGTTCCATGATCCATTTATATGATATACTTATAAAGATTAGTTATATAAATATAAATAAAATTTGTTATCAAAAAAATATAAAATGTTTGTCATTCAGATTTCTGTTACATATGTGACATTATTTCAAATGTTATCATTTTTAAAAAAATAATAATATACGAAATTAAATTTTATAAATCACAAAAGTTTGGACTAAAAAGATAATAAAGTCTATTGTAAATGACAAGAAATAGGACAAATGGTAGGTTAAAATAGCTATCATCATTCAACTTTGCTCTGTCACATATTTTGGTCACTAAACTTTTAAAACAGTCAATTTACTCACTGAAGTTTACTTTTTTTATCTATGTTGATCACTCTAAATTATTTTATTAATATTTTAGTATAACTTGACATATTTTATTATTAATAAATATAAAAAATAATTTAAAATAAAAACAAAATATATTTTGTTTTTATTAAATAAAAAATAATTTAAAATAAAACCCCCAACCACTTTAGAATTAACAGTAGCTCTCTTACGCCTCCTATGAGTCTATGACCAGCTTTATCCTTGATGAAAGTCGTTCGAGATTGAATCAAATGAGAGCTTTTTCACAAATGATGGGTCGTTCAATAACATGGATTGGACACAAATGTTTATATTTGAGTACCCAAATACAAGAACAAAGCAAGGGTAGTCCGAATAAACACAGAATTTTTGAAGCCAAATAAGCAACCGCTGATCCACAGAGCAATATATAAGCTATGAAAAGATTAAGGAAAGCACCCAGTAGGCCAATGAATGTCCATGAATTTATGCCATCGATTAAAAACAAGAAAGGAGAGCGCTTTTCAATCTGGGTCACTCGCCCTCCACCCACGAATGGATGGGTGACGTCGATACCGATGCCGACGAATGAGTGGATGATATCGGTGAGTGTAAAAGTGGTTTAAAGATTTGAGTGTTTGGGAATTTTATTTTAATTTTTTATATTTAATAATAATAAAATATTTTTTTTATTTTAATTATTTTTTATATTTAATAATAATAAAATATGTTAAGTAATACTAAAATATTAATAAAATAATCTACAGTGATTAAAATAGGTCAAAAATAAAGTTCAGAAAGTAAATTAACCGTTTTGAAAGTTGAGTAATAAAAATATATCATAAAACAAAGTTGAGTAATGATTTAAGTATTTTACCCAAAATAATATTTCAGCTGTTGTAACAATCTTTTAAAAAAATAAGAACAAATAACATACAATATTAAAAAAATAAAATACTTATAGTGAGGATTAAGGAGAAGAAAACAAACATTAGAAATAATGCTCAACGTTAAGAAACATTAAAGAAGAAACCAATAAACATAGGATTAATATCCTATACACAGGCGGTGGAAACTGAAAGTTTCCACAAGCGCCTTAGTTTTAGGGTATATGAAGTTAGTTTAGGGTATAGGGTTTAGGGGTTTAGGTGTAGGAGTTTAGAATTTAGGGATAGTTGTTTTAATTTAAGGTTTAGGGTTATAATTTATGATTTACAGGTTAGGGTTTAGTTTTTAGGGTAATATGGTGAGAATTTTGGTTTTAACCTGTAAACTTTAAATTATAATCATAAACCTTAAATTGAAACAACTATCCCTAAATTCTAACCCCCTACACCTAAACCCCTAAACCATATACCCTAAACTAACTCCTTATATCCTAAAACTAAGGTGTTTGTGGAAACTTTTAGTTTCCACCGCCTGTGTATAGAATATTTATCCATAAACATATATATATAGAGAGAGATAGGATCCGTTTACACAGTGTAAAACTCTTTACGTTTGTTTGATGAGTGAAACGAATGGATGAGATTAACAGTAAATATGTGAAGATTATCACTTGAAAAAGAGAGAGTAAGAAGTTAATCTGAGCCATCCATTTCCCACATCTAACGATCCAGAAAACGTTACATTGTGTAAGTTGATCTTAACTCATATATATATATATATATTCTAATATAAGTCAATGTAAATTATCTTAAACTTAATTATGATTCAAATTTATATTTTAAAAAATATTTAAACATTTGATCTGATAAATCTCAATCTCAATTATATATATTGAATTTTTCAATAATATTTCAAGACAAATCAATATGAATTACCTTAAATCTGACTATGATCCAAGCGGATATTATATTGTTAATAATATTTATAATAAAATCTGTTAGGATCGGTGGGAATGATACAGGGCAGGAGTGAATGATGCGAGGTAGGTGAAGATGAGGCGGGTACAAAGGCATATTCACGCCTTCCATACCACCCACGGTGAATCTAATTTTTATATTTATCCATGTCCAACAACCCAAAAATTTGTAATCATCTCTGTCCGATTGAATACGAAATGAGGCAAATCCTTATAAAATCCGCCCACCAACATCTCTAAATATTTATTAACAAAAAACAATTAATCCCGTTAACCTTAGTTAATTTTGACTATTAATTAACAAACATACCAATAGGGTGACATACTACAAGTCTGGCCCATCCATTAATCAATTGAAATGGACCAAACGAATAGAGCCACTTTTTTTTAAATATTCTGAGAATGATTACAAGATAATATTTGTTTATATTTTTTTCGAGGCTTTGATAACAAACACTTTACAAACAAAATTGCTTCAACCCGAGTCACTTAAGATGAAGATTAAGCTTACTGACACACAACTTTCCCACACCAACCACTGTTTTTTCCTTGTGTGGGGGGGGGGGGGGGTCCTCCACCCTTAAACTTGACTGCCATTTCAATCCTGCAGTTTAAGGATGAAGGAATCTATTTCTCTGAACCATTTCCTATAGCATAGAACATGAACAAATACCACAAATCCTCATAGGTAAGAAGCTAGTTGCTCAGACTCTTAATTTAAGTACTCGTGTCGTATACTTGGATATAAAAATCTTCCAAGTACATTGAAAACATTTAAAAGCATAACCTTAATCATGCTAAAAACATATTTTGAACCCAAAAAAATCATGCTAAAAACATACTCGTACCCGACACTCACACCCAATCTGAGTCCGAGCAACCTACTTTAGATGAACATATAGAGAATTCAGTTTTCTGAATAGTAAACATATGACAAGAAAAGAACTGGCCTTAAAACTCAGCAACAAGAGGAATTTACACAATCAAATGAATGATTTCTTATCCTATTCCCCTGCGTGTTTTGCAGATTTATTAAGCAGAAGTACATATTTTAGACAGTATGTGAATGCTTCACAATGGCTTCATGAACTCCCTCAAGATGTTCTCTCTTAGGCCATAGAGTTTAAGAGAGTTGATCCTCCCAACAAGAGGAAAATAAACATCTATACAATATACTCGAAAGAGAAAAGTTGAAAAGAAGACTAAATAGTTCAATATCGAAAAGATATTCCGAAAAGAAGAAACAATCATCAATGATTTTACAAGGAAAAAAAACTATAATGCTTCACCAATTGAATTCTAAAAATCATGAAACACTCTCAGAAACTACAAAATTTTGTCCACCTTATTGCAATAGCCGAGGTAGGTGCAAGCTAATTTATCAACCTCAGACTACTTCTTGGTTTAATGGAATCCCTCCATTGAAAATAAGATCAAGCTTATTTTTATGCAAAATGATATAACAAGACCAAAACTCTACGTCTTTTATTTGGTGGAAGTGAATTTCGGCAACGACTCCAATATGTCATAGTGACCATACCCGTGAAAAAGCACGTTAATAGGATTCTCCTTGTCCTTCTGGTATTCCTCGCCATAGTTTGCTATGTTTATCAAATTACCAGAGGTCCTATGAACCATGTAGACTGAAATTGGAGTCCTGGGCAGAGTGAACAGAAATAGTGTGTCAGATACAATAGTCAAGCAAAACATAAGAAACATAAAGAGGAATATTGAACATGGAAGTCAAATTCCAACTTTAGGTTTTTGGTTATAATACAATTTGGAAAATGCTCAAAGGAAAGAACAATTACTGCTTGGCTTTGACATCATTCCATAGGACATCATCAGCTTAGTTTCATTCATAAGGCATATAGAGACCAAACAGCTCAAGCAGTAATTATCAAACAGTGGCTTAAACAAAGTTTCTTCACAAAGCATGCAAGATTAATGAAAGCATGATAATACAAAATGATGCAGGGAACCTCGATTATATCTTCTCGGCAATATTCTAATTATCCCTTCTATGATAACTTGAGCCACTAATTAGAAATTAGTGTCTTAAGACATCTCCTAACCTTTTCATTTGTTTGCAAAAGACAAAAGGATACGAGTTGCAGTAATTGCACTACAATTAACTAATCGAGATTCAATGTTATGCAGGATGGATCAAAGTAATATATGGAAGTCACAAGTGATGGACCCTTGAATTATTGTTCATTTTGATTGGATAATTGCAAGATTATAGTAAAAAGAATTACAAGTGAAATGATGCCACCAAAAAATGAAACATATTAGAAAACAAATCATAGTAAGAAATAGCAAAAAAACTAACTTCAAAACATGTGAAGCCATCAACAATTCGGGTTCTCCACCCCAAACATAAGGCTGTTGAATCTCTTTTATATAAGAATCAAAATCACCCTCAATAAACCTGCAGTTATCAAATGAAACCTTATGCTTAATAAAAACTACATCTAAGTAGTAAGTAGTAAGAAAAAGTAAGGACTTTCTGATATAACAAAAATAAAGCTTTACCATTCGGTTTCTTCACGCCTCTTCAAAAGCTCATTCACAACCTGCATAATTAAACATTTGGAAGGGCAAAAACAGTATGAACCATTTGTAGATACCAGAAAAGAAATTTAACCTGTCAAAACTAATTTCAGTGAGTTGTTACCTCGTTTTTTGTTGAAAATAAGGAAGCTAGTGTGTGATTTAAATGATATACATATGTAGTGTTTTAGTGAGTAATTTATATTTAGAGTTCAAACATCTATGTATTTTAATTTCACCTAAACTACCTGAGCTCTCAATTCATCAGCAAGTTCTCTTTGACGAGTCTCATCAGGTGCTTCTTCCCCGGACCTCAAGCAAGCTACATGAGCTATTGCCCTGAAAAGGCATCGTCCATCAGCTAAAACCCCTGCAATTGGCAATCAAATACACATTCAAAATCCGGTTTTTTAATATTAAGAAGAAATGAAACCATATTCTGCAATTTGTTTATCAGTTGTAACTAATATATAACTTTGTAATTACCATCAGCCAATCAAATATAAATTCAATTTCGGATTTTAGTAACAATTATTGTTAATCTGTTATAACTAACCTATAACTTTGTAATTATCAGCAGCAGCCACTGAACATGACAGACTCTTCTCATCAGTGCCGAGGGAATTTAGGTCGACACCATCCGTATTTCCATCACCATCGAGATTGACATCAACCAATTCAACCATGGGCGCGATACAGTCGCAAACTCCAAAGAGAAGCCAAGCAGAATCAGGCCGATGAAGCCAACGAGCCGGTCTGGCATCCCAAGCCACATTCCAAGAGCCTTCTCCCTTCCTCTCCACATTCTTCCACACATCCCCTCTACTTTTCCCTCCTCCACCGTCGCCACCACATGGCAGGATTGCGTGCCATATAGAAGCCGCAGCTCCGTTGGAGCCACCGAGTTTACAAGCTGTAGAATGGTGTCGACAGCGCCGACTATTGGCCGATAAGCTGAGGGATTGCGTAGGCCAATTCAACAACCGATTCTCGTGATGGTGAGCCGCTGAGCCGCCGCCGTGTGATATGAGAGAAAGGGTGTTGAGGATCCAAGGCTTGGGAGGTCGAGCGCACAATATACCAAGCATCACCGAGCTGTTACTAATGACTATGAGCACCTATAGAGATAAACGGTCTTAACCTACCCACCATTAACACATATTTCAGCTCTCTCTGTCTATCTCTATCTATATATAGGAGATCAAATCCTCCCAAAATTTTCCTTTTTTCTTCGACGGCGAGAAATGGAGGGGGAGAATGCTGGTGGGACCCACCAGAATTTGGTAAAATATTTATTATTGGTTTTTTCTTAAAATATAAAATACCAAATATGACCTTATTCATGTCTTTTAGGTAAGGCCAGTAAAGTAAATTCCGAAAAACAAATACATGTGAAACTGCAATTAGGCTCTCGTCTCGTCACCACACACGCTGGAAAGTGCGAGAAATCTCACATTTTAATTTTGAAGTATACAATAAGGGAAGGTCTTGTAGAGCATCGGTGGAATTAGTTGGTTGGGAGCATCAGAGCGAGTTGAATTTAATTAAAAATTTATCAGTCATCTAAATTGATGAGTCGTATTTTATAATTTAAATTTTATTTAAAAAATTTAATTGATTTATATAATTTTTTATTTAAATTTAATTGTAAATATTTATAATATACAGTACTAAACGATTTTATATATATATATATATATATATTCATATGTGATATACATATATCAAGCAAAGTTGAGAAACTTGATTAAACTTGAAAATTGTGGCGGAGCCAGGATTTTCATATAGCTGGGGTCATAGTGGATTATGAGGTATGCGAGACTCTCATACCACTAGAATAAGTGTTGTTGACCCCGTACCCCAACAAATTAAATGAGGTCAATTCTAATATTTCTTATAAAAAATTATATATTAATTCCTTAAAAATCTCGTACCCAAATTTATCAAGTGGAGCCAATTGCATCTTCGAATTCACATGTACATTTGCACGTGCTTGAAAACAAATTCATTAATTACTAAAAAATTTGAATTATTTGATCCTCATTTATAGCTCAAACTTTATTTGAATTTTTTTTTTCGAATTAATTGAATTTATAAAATTATAATTCAAGTCAAATCAAAATTTTAAATTTTTTGTCTATCGAAATTTTTTAATTTTTTCGAGTCGAGTTTACTTTGGCTTTCATGGGTGAAACTGTCATTTCCATAGGACAAAATGAAATTAGATGAAGTATAGTAAAGGGCATTTTGGTAAATCAGTTCTTTTAAGGAATAGAAGGATATTTTGTTGAGTTTTGCGGATTTTAACCAGATTTCTATAATATTATTTATGTCATATTAAAATTATTTTTTATTATTTTTAATAAAAAATTATTTTGTAATATTTAAAAATTATTAGTAATAAAAATATGAAAAATATAGTTTAAAATTAATAAATCAAGTAGTTTTTAATAAATAGTTTTTAGATTTTAAAATAAAAATAATTATTACTAAAAGTTAAAATATTTTTAAAAATATGAATAAAAATAATTTTAGAGACGGAAAATGGTAGTTTTTTTTTAATGTGGAAAATGGTAGTTAGGTGAAGATGGCTTTAGTTTAAAATATTAGGCCAGTCAATTTAAAACTTTATTTCCTTTTCTAGTATTTTATGATTGAACTTTTTGTGGTAGGTGAAAAAGTTGTGATTAAATCATGAATTATTGTGCATTAAATTTGTATTATCATATATCAATACAGTTTTAAAAGTGTATATAAATATTATAATATAATTGAGTAAGTATATTTGGCCGGTTAGTTAAATTGTTTATCTTTGTTCCATTATATTCTCTCAAGTCATAAGTTCTAGACCCACTAGGAGTACCCATTTCTTCTTCTAGAGTCCTTATTTACCTCTACTATAAGTAGAACTAGGATTAGAATTATAATTTGTCAAAATATATTACAATATAATTGTATTATTTTTAATAATTACATTCTCGTGAAATTATTAGAAATTTTATTTATCTAGACTTAATCAAATAATCTGTGTTATGACTTGGTCGAGTCTGTGATGTACTGACAAACAACATCACTTTATCCTAATTAACATTAGATATTGGATTTATAAAATATATATATATATATATAATTTATGTTATGAAAGTTAATTTATTCATATACTTATAATACAATTTTTTTAGTAAAAAGTAATATTATTGTTTTATTTCTCGTATATTATCATATTTTATATCATATTATACTCGTATTATGTTCATATAATATAATTATATCGTGTTTTAAGTTAATAAGTCTAAACCTAAAATTGTATTTTTGTTGATGACTTGTTGAAGACATTTAAAATGTTTTAATTATTATACCATCTAGCTTGTTTTTAATGTATTAACATTTATAATAATAATTATCAATTAATGTGTATATATTTAATGATAAGACTGTAATAATTAATGTTAAGAAAATAAGTTTAAGACTCTAATAATATACGTCAAATATCAAAGAAAATATTGTATATCGGTGGACAAGACAATAGATTATTTAAGTAATGTTAGGAGTTCGAAACCTAACGTTGTAAATAGAGCAAATTAGGTTAGAAGGTTTGCCATATATTGAACCTTTGCAGTACCTGGGTCGGATTAGTTAGTCAATATGTTTGCATATCGGTGGTTATACTAAAAAAGAAAAAAATATTGTATTTTATTTTGGCTTAAAGGTCACTTTTGCCCCTGTAGTAGTCTCAATTTATCGATTTCACCCTTATGATATTTTCGCATCAATTTAGCCCTTTAAGTAGTCGAATTGCATCATTGTTTGCCTCTTGACTAACGGAAGCCAACGTTGATCGTTACAGTGCTGACGTGGAGATCAACGATGCTGACATGGCACTCCACATATGATGATGTGGCAGTCGATGTGTGAAGATGACGTGGAAGATGGTCTAAATTGATTTTCTGACCTAGTTTGAGGGAAAAATTAATTTTTTGGTTGAGTACGATAGCAAAATTGATTTTTAGGTAAAAACACGAAAATATTAAAATACTAAAATGATGTAAAATTAATAAAATATTTAAAAATACTTTATTAATATACGGCTAAAAAATAATAAAAATTAAAAAAATCTAAAAATAACTAAAATTATAAAATTAAAATATCAAAAGCTATAAAATTATAAATTATTAAAAAAATTAAAATTTAAAAATAAATTCTACATTGTAATCCTAATTTCTAAATTTCAAACCCTAAAAATCTCAAACTCTAAATTACAAACCTTAAATCCTAAACCCTAATTAAAAAATTTATCATTATAAAGTGACTATGAATCATAAAAGTATGTGTATAAATTTAATCAAGTAAATAGTTTAAATTTTAGAGTTTAAGGTTCATGATTTAGAAATTAGACTTGGAGTGTAGAGTTTAATTTTTTTTTAGTATTGAGAGATAGAGGCACCAAAAAGGTAGAGAATTTTTGTTCGGTTGAGAGAATCACATTAACTCTATTTTAGGATCCTTTCTTCCTTACATTCTTTGAAGAGAAAGAAAACTAAAATCATCCAATTTTTTTATGAAGGTTTTTATATTTTTTAATACTTTATAATTATTTCAATTTTTAATTATTGAATAATTTATAATTTATTAGCTTATAATTTTTAAATTTTATAATTTTTACTTATTTCTAGATATTTTAATTTTTTAATTTTATTTTTAGTCATATATTAATAAAAAATTAATTTTTTAATTTTTTATGTTATTTTAGTATTTTACTCATATTTTTTGTCTAAAAATCAATTTTGCCCTCGTACTCAACTAGAGCATTTATTTTGCCCTCGAACTCGCTTGAAAAATCAATTTTACCCCTCTGCGATGTCATCTTCTGTAGAACTAATGTTTTGATATAATAATTGAAAAATGTTTTGGACTAATTTGAAAAGAATTTAAAACTTGTTTTTAAGTCCAAACAACTTGAAATTATGTTTGAGGTATTTTAAGAGGTTTTTGACAAAGAATTTTCATGTTTTTAATAGCCAAACTCGTGATTTCAAAGTACCAGTATCGATACCGGTGTAACAGTATCGATACCATTTTGCCCCAGTTTGGCCACTGTCAAAACCCGTATCGATACGAGGGTTTAGTGTATCGATACGGAGTGGGGTCGTTTCGATACGCCACGTCAGCGTACCGATCCCATTTTAACTACCCCAACGGCTATTTCCCAACGGCCATTTAAATGTCAAAGGGTACCGATACGCCCTCAAGCGTATCGATACGCCCAGGCTGGCAAGAGCCCAACGGCTAGTTCATATGAAGGCCGTATCGATACCGTTCTACGCGTATCGATACCGTTAGCTGCAGAACAGCATTTATGAAGGGAAATAAAGTCCTCAACGGCTCAAATTCATCCCCAACGGCTAGTAACGGCTACAAACTCATTTGGGAGTATAAAAGGGACCTCCAAGCATCAAGAGAAGACTAATGCTTCAATTGTTACAACATTATGATGTCAAAATTTGTCTAGAGCTTAAATTGTTTATTTCTTGCTTAGACAACACTTGTGAGCTTACATTGTTAAATTTGCTCAAGTGTCTAGGTTTTGGGTGAGTGCTTAGAATTGCAAACAAACACCTTTTAGAGGGATTTCTAGTTTGCTAAGTCTTTCTTTGTAAAGAGAGTGTTCCTTCAAGCTTTTGGTAGAAAGCTTTGAGGGTTGTAACAGTTTCCTCCTAATCCGAGAAAAGGGGACGAAATTCTTAGTGAATTTGTTGGAAATCCTTAGTGGGGAGCTAAGGTAGTGGATGTAGACCTTGTTTAGAAGGTTGAACCACTATAAATCCTTGTGTCAAATTGCAAATTTTTCACCTCCCACTAAAACACCCAATTATCCAACTTCTCCACACTTGGCGAGCAAGAACGGTTGATCGAATCGAGCACCACACAACCCAACAATTGGTATCAGAGCTTGGCTCAATCGAATGGGATTCACATCCTATTGAGAAGATCCGGCAAGCTCGATCACTTTTTCATCAACCGGCTCAAATGGCGCAATCCATCGACAAACCGCCTTTCTTCAACGGAGATCACTATGCCCATTGGAAGACAAAGATGAAATTCTTCTTGAAGTCAAGAGATTACAAGCTATGGGACATAGTTGAAGATGTTCCGTTCGTGCCTCAAGGAAGCAAAGCGGAATGGAGTGCCGACGATCGCAAGAAGATGGAGCTAAATTGCAAAGCCTTGCACATGCTCTTTTGTGCTTTTGGCCCAACCATCTATGAGAAGATGTCTTCTTGTGAGAGTGCCAAGGAAGTATGGGACAAGCTTGAAGTCACATACGAGGGAACAAATGAAGTCAAGGAGACCAAGATTGGGCTCCTAACTCTTGAGTATGAAAACTTCAAAATGGATCCGGAAGAGAACATCGAGAAGATGTTTGATAGGTTCTCCACCATTACCAATGGTCTCAAAGGCTATGGAGAAGCCATTCCGGAGGAAAAGCTTGTTCGAAAGCTCATCTACTCACTTCCCGAGTCATGGGACTCAAAAAGGACCGCCATCATCGAAGCCAAAAATTTGAAGACTTTGAAGCTTGATGAACTCATGGGGTCACTTCTCACTCACCAAATAATGAAGAAAAACAAAGAAGAGGAGAAGAAGAAGGAAGAGATTAGAGCGATGGGGAAGAAGAAGATCATGGAGCTAGGCATCAATGCAAGTGCCGTAGCTCTCAAATCCTCCACTTGCCATCACGAAGATTCTAGTGAGGAGGATAGTGAAGATGAAGAGATGGCCCATCTCTTCAACAAGTTCGCCCGGTTCATGAAGAGCAAAATGGAGAAATCCAAGCATGAATCGATGAAGAAGATGAAGGACTCCCACAAATCCAAAAAGAAGGGATCATCTTCTAAACAAGCATATGTGGCCACATGGAGTGATGAAGACTCCACCGATGATGAAGTAGCCCACCTATGCTTGATGGCCCTCAATGAGGGGGAGGTAACTTCTAACTCATCTATTTCAAATTCTTATACATTTGATGAGTTACAAGATGCCTATGATGATTTGCTTTTGGAATTCAAGGCATCATTTTCTAAAAACAAAAAGTTGATTTCAAAAATAAAAATTGAAAATGATTTGCTTTCCAAAACAAATCTTGAACTTGAAGCAAGATTAAAAGATTTTGAACAAAAATGTTTTGATTTACAAAATTTGCTTCTAAAAGTTCAAAAAGAAAAAGATTTGATTTCAAATGAACTTGAAAAGAAAAATAATTTTCAAAAATAAAATTTTTATGTTAGACAATCTAGTGCCCCTAGATTTAAAAATGGTAAATGTTTTAGAAGTGTTTGGGTCCCAAAAGGACTAACCACTTTAATTAAAAAGGATGACATTGAAAAATGGATTCCTAAGGGGTCAAAAATTTGTGCTTCTAACGTTCATGGATCCAAAGCAATTTGGATACCAAAAATTACTTGATTGTCTTTTGCTAGGTGTGATGGAGATGTTCAACAAGTCAAACATTAAGGGGGAGCTCCATGCACACAAGAAAGAACACTTGAAGAAGGAAGGCTTCACATCCTACCTTGAGTTCAAGTGTGGTAAAAATTCTAGTTGGTTTTGATTTCATTTGTTCTATTTTTATTTCATTCAACTAGATGATCATATATGTTGGACTAACATTTTTTATGATGCTATGAGTAAGGGGGAGCCAATTTTAAACCAAAATTTTTAAGTGTGTCAAAATGTTTTTGCCTCCTATGTTATCTTGAACTTAAATGTCTTTTAAATTCTTTTTGATATAACAAAAAGGGGGAGAAATGGTTTGAAAAATTGAATTTTCAAATGAATAAGGGGGAGCTTAATTTGATTTCATATCTTTAATCTCTTATTCAAGTTTTTAAAAGTTAAAGGGGGAGAATCCCAAACAATTTTTCAAGTTAGTTTTATTATATCAAAAAAGGGGAGATTGTAGAACTAATGTTTTGATATAATAATTGAAAAATGTTTTGGACTAATTTGAAAGAATTTAAAACTTGTTTTTAAGTCCAAACAACTTGAAATTATGTTTGAGGTATTTTAAGAGGTTTTTGACAAAGAATTTTCATGTTTTTAATAGCCAAACTCGTGATTTCAAAGTACCAGTATCGATACCGGTGTAACAGTATCGATACCATTTTGCCCCAGTTTGGCCACTGTCAAAACCCGTATCGATACGAGGGTTTAGTGTATCGATACGGAGTGGGGTCGTTTCGATACGCCGCGTCAGCGTACCGATCCCATTTTAACTACCCCAACGGCTATTTCCCAACGGCCATTTAAATGTCAAAGGGTACCGATACGCCCTCAAGCGTATCGATACGCCCAGGCTGGCAAGAGCCCAACGGCTAGTTCATATGAAGGCCGTATCGATACCGTTCCACGCGTATCGATACCGTTAGCTGCAGAACAGCATTTATGAAGGGAAATAAAGTCCTCAACGGCTCAAATTCATCCCCAACGGCTAGTAACGGCTACAAACTCATTTGGGAGTATAAAAGGGACCTCCAAGCATCAAGAGAAGACTAATGCTTCAATTGTTACAACATTATGATGTCAAAATTTGTCTAGAGCTTAAATTGTTTATTTCTTGCTTAGACAACACTTGTGAGCTTACATTGTTAAATTTGCTCAAGTGTCTAGGTTTTGGGTGAGTGCTTAGAATTGCAAACAAACACCTTTTAGAGGGATTTCTAGTTTGCTAAGTCTTTCTTTGTAAAGAGAGTGTTCCTTCAAGCTTTGGGTAGAAAGCTTTGAGGGTTGTAACGGTTTCCTCCTAATCCGAGAAAAGGGGACGAAATTCTTAGTGAATTTGTTGGAAATCCTTAGTGAGGAGCTAAGGTAGTGGATGTAGACCTTGGTTAGAAGGTTGAACCACTATAAATCCTTGTGTCAAATTGCAAATTTTCACCTCCCACTAAAACACCCAATTATCCAACTTCTCCACACTTGGCGAGCAAGAACGGTTGATCGAATCGAGCACCACACAACCCAACATCTTCAAACGTAGACTGCCATGTCAGCATCGTAAACTACCACATCAGCACCGTAACGGTCAACGTTGGCTTCCGTCAGTCAAGGGGCAAACGGTGATGTAATTCGACTACTTCAGGGGCTAAATTGATATGAAGGTACCATAAGGGCGAAATCGATAAATTGAGACTACTACAGGGACAAAAAGTGACCCTCAAGCCTTTTATTTTATACTATTGTTTAATACTAATTCATTGGGAAAAAATATGCATTAATTATAATTTTTGTTCAAAACTGTAATTTTTATTTTTATTTTTATTTTTTTATAATTCTATTCGAGTATAAGATAATATTTGTGTTCGATTTTAAATCTAAATAAATTTATATACACTTGTAGATTAAGCTATTCTAACTTGAATCACTTAAATAGAATACACCATTTTGTACCATTGAAACTATTATTTAAATTAAGTTTTAATTTGATTTAAATTAATTATATTCAGGACAATTTTAACCTATATTCTTTAGTTAATATTAGATCATTTTTTTCGATAAATAAAGAGAAAGGAAAAACGATACAAACGAGTGCCTCGTTAAAAAACCCTTCTAATCCTAACTTGAGGGAAAAAAGTGCACTCAGAACATACGTACACAGAAACCATCTAACAACAAAACAAAACTATCCAGCACTGGAGCCTATGAAAAGATCCTCATGAAGTAAAGATGTCACCTCCGAAGGTGGGAGCGCGTACAGTGGTATAGATCGATCCATCTCATCAAACGGCAAAAGCTCACGTACCTGGGATAGCTTAGCTAGTCTATCGGCAACCTTGTTCGCCGGACATTATCAAGGCGAACCTTCCATTTTCGATCCAAAAAACCATAAATGAAAGACAACAAAGAGGATAGGCCATGAGGAAGAGCACGATTGGACACCATACGAAAGGCATCCAAACTGTCAATCTTAATATATATCTGCAGAAACTTCTCACCCAAGCCAGCTGGAGGCCCTCGGCGATACCCGACAACTCAGCATCTAAAGCTGAGCAAATCCCTAGAAACTTGCCGAAACCCACAACCCAAACACCATCTTTATTGCGAATAACACCTCCACAAGAAGCCATACCCCCAGAGAGTCCACAAGAACCATCAGTATTATTCTTATACCAACCAGTTGGAGGGGGTGCCAACTCTCCATCGGTGCTGCATGAATGCGACTAGCGCGCCCCACCGAGGACTCGGACGTCGTTGCAGAGAGACACAGCTCATACGCGCACCAAACTTCCTCCCAAACTCCAAACTCACCACGATGTTCCGGTGTGAATGTGCACACATTCCTATGCCTCCACAAGATCCATAGAGCCGCCCAAAAAGAATATCCCAATGAT
This sequence comes from Hibiscus trionum, assembly GCA_030270665.1. NCBI lineage: Eukaryota > Viridiplantae > Streptophyta > Magnoliopsida > Malvales > Malvaceae > Hibiscus > Hibiscus trionum. Next base: position 677,773 of record BSYR01000008.1, read on the forward strand.
GCAACTGCGTACCAGTCGGCGACTGCGTCTGCAGATTTTGCCGCAGCCACCCAGTCATATCCTGCGGCAGAAAAACATCGAGCCTCGAGGCAGGAACGATAGTCGTCCAAAGTGCGACTGCCGTAGAGCATTTTCGGAAAAGATGATGAAGGGATTTGCTGGAGCTGTCGCAAACACCGCTAACCACATAATCTGTCATATGACAGCGGGCTCGCTCCACATTCGTGAGAACTCGACCTCTCGATACTAACCAAAGGAACCACCTTATGCGTGGCCAACCTTTGAAACGTGCTAGCACTCGTCATAATGCATCTCGCGTATCAACCTGGTACGGGTTGCACCTGTCATAAGCAGAACGAACTGAGAATAGACGTGTCGATGTCCATCTCCAACCAATTCTATTAGTCGGACCATCCGAGCGAGGAGACATAGTGACGGCCAAGCGGTAGAGAACCTCGATCGGGAGCAGCGTGACAAACTCTTGCCACCGCCAGTGTTGCGATTCATCCATCATATTCGCAACTGAAATTCGCGGGAGTATTGAAATGCAAATCGGATCAGAGACAAGGTCAATTAAAGGTCCAACATCACCTAACCATGCGTCTATCCAAAAATCAACCGGTCGACCATTGCCCAACGACCAAACAAGCCCATCACGCACCGTCGACCAAACCATGCTGAGCCCTCGCCAAATGTGAGAGCAAACGAGCCGTTGAAGCTCAACCGGAACAACATCAAAACAATTATATTTCGAGCGTAAGACTTGAACCCACAGTTGATCTAGATTCGTCACTACATCCTTTAAATTTGTTTTTCTATATATATGGCATGTATTTTAATTTTAAATCATATTTAAAATATCTTTCAAAAAATCACTATTTAAAATAAGGATTAATATCCTATACACAGGCGGTGGAAACTGAAAGTTTCCACAAGCACCTTAGTTTTAGGGTATAGAGAGTTAGTTTAGGGTATATGATTTAGGGGTTTAGGTGTAGGGGTTTAGAATTTAGGGATAGTTGATTCAATTTAAAGTTTAGGGTTATAATTTAGGGTTTATAGGTTAGGGTTTAGTTTTTAGGGTAAATGGTGAGGATTTAGGCTTTAACCTATAAACCCTAAATTATAACCCTAAACCTTAAATTGAAACAATTATCCCTAAATTCTAACCCCATACACCTAAACCCCTAAATCCTATACCCTAAACTAACTTTTTATACCCTAAAACTAAGGCGCTTGTGGAAACTGAAAGTTTCCACCGCATGTGTATAAAATATTTATCCTTAAAATAATTCCTCCCCACGATTATCTTCGGGTTAATTTTTAGAATATGGATTTGACTCAATAAAAAAAGACTACAAAAATAAAGGTTAAATTTTCAAATTATTCTTTTAAATTCTTTGTTTTTAAAATTTTGTTATTTTATTATATATTGATTGCAAATATACCATTTGATATATGAATCTGGTTTCAATATTTAATTTGGTACATAAATTTGACTCCAATATTCAATTTGGTACCCAGATCAAATGACTAGCGAATCTTTGGCATGTGTGCTCTAAGTATAAAAACATAGGTGCTTAATTGAAAAAAAAAACAAATCTAGGTACTATATTAAACATTGAAACCAAGGATGGACCGAGGGGGCCCCCTAAAATTTTGAAAATTATATATAATTTAAAAAAATTTTAAAATTTTTCTATGTATTTTTTATTAAAAATATATTTTCGCCCTCCTAAACTTTTATAAGTTCGCCCCCCTAGAAATTTATAGGTTCGCCCCCTAACCTAATGTCCTAGGTCCGTCTCTGATTGAAACTAAACCTAGGTACTCAGTTGGGACAAAAAAAAAACAGGTGTCGCATTAAAAAAAAACTTAGGTAATAAAGTGAAAATAAGTAATTATTATAAATTATTTTTAATCATTCAATCAAATTTAATTTAATTAATTGTTATTAATTAACTAAAACTAGAAGAACAAAATTGAACACCTCTTATCAAAGTGAGGTTAATTCTAGTATATATTAATAATTAGGGTAAACTATTGTAATGGCGACTTTTGTTTCATAAGGATTTACTTTCGTTTATCAATTTTTTTTTTAAATAACTTTTTAATCCCTTATATTATCGTTTTATAATATTTTGGTCACTTGAACGTCAAATGTTGTTAGTTTGTTGGTATATATGTTAGTAAAAGAGTTAATTTTTTATTTGACCCTGAATTTTAGATAAATAGTAATTTTACCCTTAAATTTTAGATAAAATATTAAATTGATCATTGAATTTTAGATAAAATATTTTATCATTTAGCTTCTAATAAAACAATTGAAAATGTGGAATATCTTTTTTTATAAAAATAAATAAATATGAAATACTAAATATTTTTCATTTATTAATTTTTAAAAGGAAAATACTTTGATGCACAAGCTGTGTAAACTTTAGTTTACACAAGCCCTTTAATTTTAGGGTTTAGGGTTTAGGGTTTTATGTTAGGGTTTAGGGGTTTAGTATGTAGGGTATATAATTTAAGGTTTATGGTTAGAATTTAGAGTTTAGAGTTTAGGGCTTAGGGTTTAGGGTTTAGGTTGCTAGGGTTTGTGATTTAGATTTTAAATTTTATAAAAGGATTGTGTAAAAAAAAATTACACAGTTTGTGCATCAAAATAAAACCCTTTTTAAAATGGCTGTCAAGGGTGCAACGTGGACTGACATGTACAACTCGTTTGGATTAGTTGGTGGAAAAGTGGAACACGAACTTAAGAAAGAAATAGACTGCCACAAAATGAAAACTCCAACCAAAGTCATTTTCAAATTAATGTTTATATGCCTTACTTGTGATTGCAAAATACTCATTTGCAGAAGATGCAAATGGAAGTTAAAGGGGTCTAATTGTTATGTAGTGTGCTATCGAATTTTTTAAATGCCACGTTAGTAAGTTTAGCGGTTATGTTAATACCGTAATAGTCAAAGATTGATTTCGTTAGTCTGGAAATTTTTTGATGTGTTTTTAATGTACAAATATCTGTTTAAAGGTATTTTTTGATGACGGGTTAATTTAATTTTTTTAAAATAGAGAAACTTTTAATTAAACCTAAAAAATTGAAGGAAAAATAAATAAAGAATCATATCCTAGTAATTCTGCAGTTTTTCTTTGTATTTTGTTGCTTTTAAGCTTTCATTTCGTGTAAAACTCCTTGCTTTCTGCCCAACTTCCATGCTTCCACGATTCTACCTGCAAAATGTCTATTATAGAAGGTCACTCTCATCACCGTGTTTCAAAAGTTTACACGCCTTATACAGTTTATTAAAATGAAACCCCTTAAATTATAATATTAAAGAATATATAAGATTTTTTTAAAAATTTATTTTTATCTTAGTAAAATAAATATGTTGTGGGCCCTATTTAAAGTTATATTTTTTTTCTTGCAATTTATTAAATTGAAATTTTTTATTTTTCTTATAAACATTTAATTTAATTCATTCTGCTCCTCTTTTTTTTGGAAGTCTTGTGCGGTCGCTACTCTCGCTCTCGTCCTAAACCTCCCACTGACCCTCATGTGATTTTTGAAGAAACTTATCACAAATTTATATTAATTTTTTAATTATTAGTATTTGATTTTTTGATTAATTAATTTGGATTAGATATTGCAAAATTTTATTATAGAAAATGATCTTCACATCTCAACTTATTTCATTCACAATATCAAGATCAAACCTTAGACATTTTTTAAATGATCTAGTGTCTTATCTCACTAGTCTATAAAAATTTTGACATGGTGACTAGATGACGATCGACGACGATGAGTGTGAGTGTGAGTGCGAGTGGCGGCTAAGGATCAATTATTTGAAAATATTTTGATGACATATTAGGGTTAAGAGAATAAACCAAAATAGGAAATTAAATCAAAATTTTACCAAGCATAAAATGGACCAAAGAGTGTATATGCCCGTTACACTTGAGTGGCTTATATAGTCCAATATTATAGGGCTGTAATTGACCAAACAGCCCTAACGGGTTAACAACCTGGTCCAACAATACTAACAAATTCTTAGCTAACTAATTATATATAATTTTTGAGATTCATTCATTGATATAATAATTAAAAATACTTATCTTGTCTCATATTGTATGTGGTTTGAATCCCAACATAAACATGTAATATAGTAAAACCTCTATAAATCAATACCTTTGAGACCATGAATTTTATTAATTTAGAGAGATATTAATATATCGATAAATTAATAATTTATTAATTAAAAGAAAATTTCTCAATTCAGCAAATATAACTTTGATAAAGATATGATTCAGGCGAAAATAACGAATGTTTACAAGTTCAAAGTTTAGAGGAAATTGTGGCTAATATTGTTGAAAGTTCTACTAATGATGAAGTTAAAGATGATTCAACACCACTTGAACAAGTCACGCGAAAGGAAGCATTGAATGCGGCAACAACTCTTCACAACATTTTATTGCAGTTGGAGACCTCAACGTCGGAACTTGTAGGTGCAATTAGAAAAGTTAGAGATGAAATTGAATTAGATTTAAATTTTAAAAAGAAACATATTAATTCATATTTTAGAATGTTACCAAAGTAGTAATTGTAATATTTATGAATTATTAATTTATAGTTTTGATGTAACATTTATATTTATAAAGGGAATCTCCAAAAAATTATTATATTATTATCTTATTGAATTTGATAATTTTTTACATTGACCTAAGTCGAGACTGAAGAAATTTATTATTTAATAAAATTTATTAATTTAAAGAGTATTAATTTATAAAAGTTTTACTGTACTCACTATCTAATTAAAAAGTTCTATTTAATTTTTTACTAACTGTATTCTAACATAGACCAAATGACGAAAACTTTTCGCACGATCATTCCTGAAGAAATTTATTATTTAATAAAATTTATTAATTTAAAGAGTATTAATTTATAAAAGTTTTACTGTACTCACTATCTAATTAAAAAGTTCTATTTAATTTTTTACTAATTGTATTCTAACATAGACCGAATGACGAAAACTTTTCGCACGATCATTCATCCAAATATTTTTTTTCCAAACACATTTAATTACGGAGTTATTAGTGCACTTTATATTGTTTGTTTAATCATATAAAGGGCGGATGACAGGGGGGCAAGATTTTGAGAAATTTTCTTTGAGTAAAAGGTTTTGAAAATTAAAATTGACCTCATTTAAAGAAATTCTCATCAAGTTACAATTATTAAGTATTCTAATTACATCCCTATATATTTTTTGAAAATCCTCACTAAACCTCCTAATGTTATTGAAAATTTTTATTAAACCTCAAATATTTTAAGAAATTTTAATCAAAACCCTTAATTTTTAAAAAATAATAAGCACCCAAAACTCAGTACCAAAATCCACCATCAATCAAATATTGCCCCATCTTGGCCTTAATTTTAAAATATGAGCACTCAACTATTAATAAGCAATGAAAAAATTAAAAAGAATCCCAAAAATGATGGCTGATGAGCAATGACAGCAAGAGCAGCTTCTTCAATTCTCGACACAACAATGTTATAGCTTGGTTGAAACTAATTTCTTACGAAACAATGTTAAGGATTATGGTATTCGCATCAACAAAATCAAATCATATTAATTTATTGAGAAAATATTCAATGCACTGGCGGTGAAAATTTTGTTTTTGGACTTTAGTTTTTGGAGTTTCGAGGTTAGGATTTAAGATTAGAATTTTAGTGCTTGTGGTTAGGCTTTAAGGTTTGACAATAGACTTTAATATTTAGAGTTTATGGTTTAAAATTTATGATTAAAGATTCAGGGCCCTAAAAAAAACACGTGTCAGTTTTTGAAGCCCGTTTGTGATAAGAAATTTTTTTCCACTGACAAGACATCAAATGATTATCCTAATTTAAATTAGCCATTTTTATTATTAGTTTGAGTATTGTTAAAAATATTTTTGTTGATGAATGAAAATGTGCATAAATAAAATTCATTTATAGTTTTTTAGACTTATAAAAAATTGGCTCATGTTGAATTAGACAATATTCATGTAAATCTTTAAGTGAAATGATGTCTTAATTGAGGGAAAATTCTACGACGTGCGACGAACACCGATGAACACCATTAATGATGAACACCGCTAAACACCATTAAATTAATTAATAAAGATTTAAAATTTTAAGAACTTATCATACAATTAATAATTTTTATTAAAAAAATTAATTAAATTATATATATATTAAAAAAATTAATAAGGGTAAACTATATATTTAGTACCTCACATATTTCTGTATTTCTATTGAACCCTCATTATTTAAATATTATTTCAATTTGACCCTATTCTTTATAAAAAAATAATTTAACCCTTAACCCTCAACCTTAAACCCTAAACTATTAAACCTTAAACCCTTAAACTCTTAAACCTATACCCTAAACCATATAGCATTAAAAATAATTTCACCATCGTCGATTCAATTCAATTCAATGAATTGTTGAATTCTCCTAAAAAAAATTAAATTAAATTATTTTTTTATATATATCAGAATTAATTAAACTCGAATCTCCTAAAATTAACATTATCATCTTATTTTTTTATATATATCAGAATTAATTAAACTCAAAACTCTTATAATTAAGACTATCACAGAGTGAGCTATTTTCATCACTCTTGAATGAAATTTTTTAAATCAATCCTTATAAACAAGCAGTGATTTCTTTTTATGCATGTAGGCTGAGGTGATTTGACAATCAAAGGTTCGTTCGGTGATACCGATGTCGATGTCGTTGAACCCCGAGCATCCACCAAGGTAATTCATGATTCGAATTGATTTTTTGGCCTGCAATTGTCATTAAATACATTAAAGAAAGAGCTGAAATCTGACCAAGTTTCTGGGTTTTTGTTCTTACAGGAACTGGAGAGGAAGATAAAGAAGAGGAATGATATTTAGAAGGTTGATACCTATGGGATGACCTGTAAAAAACTTTCTCAAAGTTAAATCATGTGCAGCAATGAAGATTACTGTGTTAATCAAATGTGAATGAAGAAACCCCAATGCTCTTTTAATTTATTCTTTTGTTTCCTTGGTTACTCGATAGGAACTGTATGCAATTTGATAAACTCAGATATAATATAGGGAAAATGCACGAAATGTTAAATGCCTTGAGGTCTTATATTCGGATCCAGATATACCCATTAGATCCTCTCGGATTTCGGTGGTTCGGTCTCTACATGTAGACACAGCTCACAGTTGTCTGTTAATTCTAAAAACACAACAGAAATTCAATCAGCATCATTCTTCTCCATACAATTCAGAATTTGATTCATTACAAGGTTAGGCCTTATCATAATTTAATCATAATTAAAATTAATTAATTGAATTAATTATGATTAATTGTGATGACCTTTTTCATTTCAAATAAGATGATAGTGTTAATTCTAGGAGATTCGAGTTTAATTAATTTTGATATATATAAAAAATAATTTAATTGAATTTTTTAGGAGAATTCAACAATTCATTGAATTGAATTGAATCGTTGATGATTAAATTATTTTTAATGGTATATGGTTTAGGGTATAGGTTTAAGAGTTTAAGGGTTTAAGGTTTAATAGTTTAGGGTTTTAGGTTGAGGGTTAAGGGTTAAATTAATTTTTTTTTATAAAGAATAGGGTCAAATTGAATTAATATTTAAATAATGACAGTTCAATAGAAATACGAAAATAAGTGAAGTTCTAAATATATAGTTTACCCTTATTAAAAAAATAAAATTTTAATATATAAAAATAATTTAATTGAATTTTTAAAAATAATTATTAATTGTATAATGAGTCCTTGAAATTTTAAATCTTTATTAATTAATTTAATGATGTTCATCGGTGTTTATCATTAGTGGTGTTCATCGGTGTTCGTCGCTCGTGGTAGACTCATCCCTTAATTGAGCCATTATTTGAAAATCCACAAACAAATAAACCTCTAAAGTTGGAAAGATATTTCAACGGATGGTTCATTATTTGAAAATTTTATAATAAAGTTTTTGGGACTTACTTGGCCATGAATTTTCGGGAAAAATAATTTGATCGAGATAATATATTTTTTTTGAAAATTACGGCTTTATTGAGAATTATTGGAAAGTTCGCGTATACATGCCTCGTTAAAAAACCTCTCTAATCCTAGGTAGAGGAAAAAGAGTGCCATATGTATACGCGCTTACATGTCCAACCCTTTTACATCAGTACATCACCTACACACGCACTGCTCAGTGACAATGAACCGATCCTTTACACCCTTTGTTAACGCACCTGGGCTCCCTGTGCCTCGTTGCTGAACCAAACAAATTCATCCGTAACCCCTAGTCCTCTCTTGGCAAGTTTATGAGCATCAGTGTTACTTTCTCTGTACACGAACGCGACCCTCGCTCCAATGTTGTTACACACGTCCCTACACTTCAGGACAACACTGGAAAATGCAAAGGGAGCCGAGCCAGGGTCCTCAATCCATTTGACTGCCGGTTCACTATCGGTCTCAACAGTGAGATTGTGTGTGGCTCTCCAAACAGAGGTGGAAAAGAGAAGCCCCGCCTTATGAATGGCTAATAACTCGGCAGTTGTGGGGTCTGAAACACCGATATAACTTGCGAAACGAATGTGTTCCTTGCCGTTGTGGTCTCTTAAAATGCCTCCTAAACCAACCTCTCCTACACCACTACGAACAGCGGCGTCAACGTTAAATTTCAATGAGCCAATCACCGGCGGCACCCACCTACACTGGTTTTGCCTTCTATCAAGAGGCAGTTTGATTGTACAAAGTGACGGCCACCATAAGAGCTCCGATAGCGACTGAACACCATCCGGCCATTTTCCTTTACACCAATGACCGATTCTCAATACCGCTACATCAAATAATCTCTCATCGCTAAGTACCTTTCTGCTGAATATTTTTTCATTCCTATACAACCAAATAGTCCACACGATTCCGAAGAAGGCCATGTTCCAAATGCCATGGGATTGAGCTTTGATCGGGGCTTGGTTCCACATGATTAGGAGACTTGTTAAGTTGCTAGGAACACATAAATATACTTGCCAAAGATTGCACCACCTTGTCCATAAACCCCATGATACGCGGCAGTGGATGAACAGATGGCTCGCATCTTCTTCGCTTGCCTCGCACAGCCCGCAGCACATCTGTTGTGCGTTTATAATACCACGCTTTACCAACTCAGTTCTGATGGGGATTCTAGATTGGATGGCCCTCCAAGCGAACGCTTCCACTTTCGGTGGGGCAATGTTCGCCCACACCAACTTCCAAAGGCTGCGCTCCTCCCCTCCTTGTGGCAGCGCCGCTGTGCAGTACTCTTTTGCTGTGTAGTGGCCAGCGCTCGATCCGCACCACCGGATTGTGTCACACTCATTTTTAGTAAGGACAGCCCTATTAATCACCTGCACAAACTCCTGCCAAATACTAATTTCCCATTGAAAAAATCTTCGTCTTAATTCAATATTCCATACCCACCTGTTATTGATCAGTTTCCCAAATTCTAAAACTTTTCCCGTTCTCTTTTTTGCCACTGCGTATACTCTCGGAAAACTATCGCGAAGCGACTCTACTTCCGTCCACTTGTCCTTCCAGAAATCAATGGCAGTCCCGTTTCCAAAAACGCATCTCACGTTCTTTGTGTAGACATCCCCCGGCACTGTGAGAGGTGCGGTAATAGCTTTCCAAATCCACGAAAAGTTCCTTCTCTTCTCTACCTCAGGAATTAGTTGATCAGCCGGTGAACCATACTTTTCCGAAATAATTCTTCTCCAAAGGCAGTCTCGCTCAGTCCCGAACCGCCAAAGCCATTTATTTAAAAGAGAGCGGTTCTTTAGTCTCATATCCACCACTCTGAGGCCACCCAGCATTTTTGGCTGACATATTGTGTCCCATTTCAACCAATGAATGATGCGTTTATCCGCTCGACCCCAAAGAAAACCAACAAAATTTTTGTTGATGGACTTCGCAACCCCTACAAGCATTTCGAACAATGATAGAAAATACACCGGCAGATTGGACAATACGGACTGTAATAGTGTGATTTTCCCCCGAATGAGAGGCTCTTCCCCATCCACCCCTTCAGCCTGTTGCTGATTTTTGTCAATATCGGGTTCCACATTTCCTTCGCATTGCGAGATATCCCCAACGGCAGTCCGAGGTAGGTCGTAGGCAAGTTGTCCACTCCGCATTTTATTAATTTTGCCCATTCTTTCACTTTCTCAGTATCCACGTTTACACCATAGACCATAGTTTTCCTTAAGTTCAATTTCAGCCCTGCTGCAAGTTCAAATAGGCGTAGAATTCTCTTCATATTTTGAATATAATCACCTTTTGCTTCAAGGAATGCAATCAAATCATCCGCATACTGAATATGCGATATCCGAAAAGCACCATTACCCACGGCTACCCCTCTGATCAGCCCCTTCTCTTATGCTTTCTGAATCGCTAAACTCAGTGATTTGCCCACTAAATTGAATAATAATGGAGATAAGGGGCATCCTTGTCATTGTCTCAGCCCTTTGCTGATACTAAAAGGTTTCGATGGCGATCCGTTTATCAACACTGATATGTTTGCGGTCGAGAGGCATAGCTTAATCCACATGCGCCATTTAACCCTGAACCCCATTTTGCGCATGATCAAATCAAGAAATTTCCAGTCCATGGAGTCGTATGCCTTCCTAAAATCAGCCTTAAACACCACCGCTTCTCTCTTCTTCCTCCTCTGCTCATCGATAATCTCATTGGCAATTAACGAACAATTGGTGATTTGCTTTCCTTTAATAAACGCAAACTGCCTATCGCTAACCACCTCTTCGATACACCCTGCCAATTTTCTAGCTAACACCCTAGCTAGAATTTTTTATAAGCTGGCAACCAACGATATAGGGCGGAAGTCATCCACGACTCGGGGGTTGCTTTTTTTAGGGATCAAAGTAATGAAGGACTGGTTGAAGGCTTTATCTACTGCTCTTCCGTTGTAGAAATTTGAGAAGAAATCCATTATGCTTGGCTTCAGATATTCCCAGAACTTTTTAAAGAAATCGAGATTAAACCCGTCTGGACCGGGTGCTCTCGAACCGTCCACTGACTTGATGGCTTGCCACACCTCTATTTCCGAAAATGGTTCCTCCAACCTTGAAGCAGATTCAGGGCAAAGCTGGTTGAAATTCACGTTCATATCCGAAACGGGGACAGTGTTATCGTCATTATACCAATTTTGAAAGTGTGATACAATTGCCGTTTTGATTTGCTGTGGATCGCGTAGGGTCTGCTCGTTAACACACAATTCAGAGATGAGATTGGCTTGATTTCTCATTGTAGCTAGCAGGTGGAAATACTTCGTGTTACGGTCACCATCCTTGAAGTGCTTCAGTCGGGACTTTTGTAACCATTCCCTTTCCTCTGTTCTGTAATTATTCCATAGTCTATCGCGCAGCACTTTAATTCCATTCCACAAGGCAGCAGAATCTTAAGATTGAGCCGTTACTTCTTCTAAGGAGAAAATTTTCTTTTCAAGTTCTTCGATTGACTCCTTCTCAGCCCTTTTATGCTGGACAGCCCACTCCTTCGTTGCATCTTTAACTTTTCTCAATTGATTGTAAATGCTTAGGTTGATATTAGAAGAACAGACTTCTTGCACCATCTCCCGGTAATTAATATCCTTAGCTCAGTGGGAAAACCATTTAAATGGTCTAGGGGTGTTAGACAATGGTGGCTCCAACAGAACAAGTGGGGTATGATCTGATAGACCCCTGGGGAGAGCCCTTTGGACCACACGGGGGAACAAATGAAGGAACTCCGGAGACAAGAGGAACCGGTCGATTCTACTTGCTGCCTTTGATACCCCGCCTCTGAACCACGTGAAAAGCCCCCCAGCATTGGTATGTCGATAAGGCTATTGCATTGAATAAACTCACTAAACGCTGACGTGGCGCTATCGCTTCCTTCTGCGCCAATACGTTCCTCACAAGATAGTACCGAGTTGAAATCACCGCCGATAAGAATCGGCATAGACAACTTTTCTAGCTCTGAACTTAACTGCTCAAAAAAGCTCATTCTCTCCCTCAAATTGTTTGGCGCATAAACGTTAACTAAGGCAACCTTTCTCTCTTGAACCACAAGCTGACCGACTAGAATAATCCATCTCGCCTCCACTAAGCTACACTCGACTTTGAACACTGCTGGATTCCACAGCGATACTAAACCCCTCGATGCACCTGTCGATGGGGCAATGTCTACTGCCCTCAAGTTCAAATTTTGTACCCTTGACAGTACCCATGGCTTGATATTTTCCACCTTTGATTCCTGAATAAACACTATACTAGCTTTAGTCCGAACGATCAATTTACCCAACGCTCTATATTTCTCCGCCTTACCAAAGCCCATTACATTCCACGTACAGAAAACACAATTCATCAAATAGTTCAAACGACACGGCTGAGCCCTACAAGCTAATTGTTGTTCGAATCTTCCCTTTCAAGACCACCTAACTTTTGAACTAGAATCTGATCTGAACACTCGAACTTAAACCCTAAGACATTCCCTACCCTTACTGTCTCAATAGCTTCAGTGTGAAAGAAATCTTGAAAACTTGCCTGAGGACCGTTTACCTCCAGACATCGCTCTTTCTGATGCAACCCACCCACCTGGTCATTACCGATAGCCTGTTTTCCCCTCTTCCTCTTACTGTCGTGCCTTCTTTTAGTCGACGAAATCCTCGGCGGCTGGACCCCCCTGACGGAGATCCCCAAGCCATCTTCCATGGCGGAGCAATTATCCTCTAAACACGGATTTGGGGAATTCCTCCGATGATGCAAACAACTGGAACTAATTAATCGCATGTCCTCTGTGGTTTCAACGACGACGTTTTGTAATCTGGACTCGCCAGATATGGAGTTACAATTTCCCCCCACCTGCTGGAAGAGGCTCGCGAGAGTTGGGCTCTTACCAGCCAACATTCCAGGCCCATTATCAGATACAATGGGAACCTCAAAAAGTCCCACACTCTCTTGGGCCCTTTGCGACCCAGACAAAGGCTGCGCACTTACCCGGGCCCCCGACCATTCATCTCCACGTTAGCCTGCTCGCCGCCACCCATCTCGGGAGAGGATCCCGCATTAATGCCTTCATGCATGCATGGTGGAGAGACCGAAGCGTTAGGCATGTTGTCTTCCTACATATCGAACGGCGACCGCCCGTCGATGAATCTCCGGTCACCTTCATGTATTTCGACCCGGATTTTTATCAGCTGAGCCGACCCATTAACGATTAGAACTTCCTTCTCCGGTATCTGCGAAATCTTGTTCATTGCCACTAGGACCCTGGCTTCATCGAAACGCCGGCGGAGCCGCGTATCCTCGTCGAGTTTTTGGAAAGAGCCCCATCTACTGGCAACGCCCCTGAAGAAGCTATCGCACCAAACCTGCAATGGTACGTCTTGCATAACTGCCCATGCACTGATTCTGCATTTACCATCGTAACCCTCGAGCCGTTCCAACTGGTCAAACCAGAGTTGTAGCATTTCATTGCGCCTAGACCATACCAGCTGCAAATCCGCTGCAGAACTAAATTGCAGAATGGACAACAAGCCAAACCAAGGACTAATCTTTGCACTCACCCCCTCCGACTGTAAGGCCTCTTCGACAAGATCCACGTTATACATATCTTTTATCTCCCCAACCAAGCATCTTTTTCTCCATTCCATCTCCTCCTGCCTAACCATCACAACGTCGTGCTGCATGTTTGTATCAGCTCCACCTTGCATTCGAGAATTCTCCATAAACTGAATATTGACCACTCCTGCCTCGTTGGCCTTGGCTTTCGTTTTGTCCGAACCGAACGCCTCCGGTGTTGTCCTGCGCCTCTTACCAACACCTAAGAGAGCCTCTTTAAAGGATCTTTCGTCTTTGAAAGCATACACTCTTGTTTTTCGTCCACTCTCGGCTTGTTTGTTGCTGAAGGAATTGCTGCCAACTCCGGGTTCCTTAGCAATAAACACCCTAATGGAGTGGCCATCCAATAGTTTCCCATTGCCTTTTGCAACTGCGTGATTCGCTTCTTGCTTCGAGCTGAACCAAATGAACGCAAAGGTAGTTGCAAACCTAATCCTCCGCCTGTTATTGTATGCTATGTAAACATCAAGCACCTTCCCGAACGGCAGGAAAGCTTCCTTCAGCTTCAATGGATGGATGTTTTTGCTGACATTGTCTGCAAAAATAGTGAAACCTTGCCTCTTCAGATTGTTTTGTCTCCTAGGACCATTCTGACTCCTTGTGTCGCCGTGCCTCCAAGCCCCGCCTTGCCTTCTGACGCCGCCGCCTTGTCTCCGATCGGCTCCTTGACTCCATGTGCCTCCTTGCCTCCGAGCGCCTCTTCGTTCCATGTCACTTTCCAGATATTCAATCAAATCGATCGAGATAATATTTCACTTGTAACTTACTTAATTATAATTAATTCAACGTAATCAATTTATTATTAAACAATATCTTTTATCCCTTCACATGGATTTTGGTTCAAATTATGTTTAGATTAACTATGGCAAGATTATCATAGTAGGGTTATATTACCGCAAATATCTCATCTTTAATATAATTAACGTTTTTATGTCCAAATAGAATTATTTTCGGATTTAACACTTATTTACAGGAATTCGTTTGGTTGATATGTCGAGTTTTTTTTATAGATACTTGTTATTAGTTTAATTAAAAAAATTTATAGAACTCGCCATATTGGTATGACGAGTTCCATAAATTTTTAATTTTATTTGTAGAACTCATCATGCCAACCAGACGAGTTATAGTAGTCACCTTCCCTATTTTTTTCTCCTTAGAAAAATATACTTAAATTTTAGAGAAATATTCAAGAGATTCTTAATAGACACAACCGTTCAATACTTCAATTAATTTTATCACCATGGTGGTTGTGATTTATTGGAAGTTCTCTTGGCATATTAAGGGTAAATTACTTTTCTATTACCTAACTTTCTTCTCACTCATATTTTAGTCATCGGAATTGAAATTTTTTTATTTAATCACTTAATTTTTGAATTGCTTTTATTTTGGTCACTCAATCATTAAATAGTTAACGACGTGATATACAACGCCAATACGATGTCGTTTTAAAAATGTCAAATTTACACTAAAACGACATCATTTTAGATTTTATAAAAACATTTTTTTCTTTTCCCTTCATTTTCCTTTCAAGCTAACCAGTTACGAACCGTCGTTTGTAATGATCGTCCACCGTGCTGAGCACAATCGACCGTCATCGACGACAACAGATAAGCCTAAAAAAATTCACCAAACTTGTTCGTCCTCTTGAAAGCGAACATGATAACCGTTTAACTAAAAAAACCCTAAACTCTACAAATTCAACATTGAACATTTAGTTTCTTGTTTTTAGATTTCCGTTGTCCGCCTTTAGATGGAACCCAAACAAAAACATATTACTCTCCGCAGCAAAAGAGGTCTCTTCACCGTTAGGATCTTCAAATGGAGCTTGTTTCTTCAAAAAGGTTTTTGTTTTGAGCTGAGCGGTTGTAGGTTGATGGTGGGGAGGGTGAGGGTTGAGTGCTACGGTCTACTGGATCTTTGCATCTTGGTCCCTGGAACTTGTAATTAATGGCTAATTTGGTCTGTACTAATAATTTTTCCTCTTTTGTTTTAGGTTGCAATGAACCAAAACCAAAGACAAAAATTTGCTTGCCAAAAAAAAGATGTTTGCATATGAAAATACAGTAATGCACAATATCAAATTAATAAAATAAACAACAAATATTAATAAAATAAGCCACATCATCACATCTTTTATAAATTAACAGTAGCGACCACTAAAACATAAAGAATTTGAAAGTTAAGTGATTAAATTGAAAATTTTAAAACTTCAATGACCAGAATAAGAGTGAGAAAAAAGTTGGACAATGAAAAAGGTAATTCACCATATTGTTAAAGATGTCTATGTTTAATATTCAACCATTTTACATCAATGTTATTTACATATCCATGTTATTTATTTTTATTTGTATCTAACATTTGTATTTTTTTCTCCTTTCATACCTTTAGATGGGCCGGTTTATGGTGAAAGAAGATAATACCAAAAGCAGGTAGAAGCCATTGAGCATGTGTTCTTTCTTTGTCCCTTTACTCTATCTACTTAAGAAAGAAATTTCACTATTCACATATTCATTATTTGAATCCGCGTTATTATCTATTACTATTTCGGAGTGAGTCATATAAAGACAAATCCGGATAAGAAGAAATCTTTCGGTTACCAGCATTGAAAATAAAAACGTTTGTTGTTTTGGAAATTGATTTAATGATGTTGCATATGAAAACAATGAGGTACATGGTTATATTAAATTATATTGATAAATGATGTAGTTTAAAAATATTATTGAATATAGTTAGCTAGTTATAGGATTGAGTGCACTATAAATAAGTCACCTTAGATGTTGAGGAGGTTGTGGACCCTTCTCCATCCAAGTACCCTAATGATCGAGGAGGTTGTGGCCTCATCTCTTGTTAGTGGGTTAAGCATCTAACCGATGATTGAGGTTGTTGTCCCCATGGGGTTGTTGTCCTCGAGGGGTTGTTGTCCTCGTGTATTATGATTGTGATGTTATTCCGGTTGAGATGGTTTGAAGTCTCGAGATGATACTTGTTGAATCTGTGTATCCGATGAACGATTTTGATAATGGAGCTTGGTTAATGATCACTTGTAAGCCAATATAATTGATGATGTATCATTAAATGGTTTATGTTGTATAATGTGATTTATACATGTTTACTCTTTAAGCTTTGCATATGGTAGTTATGCAAAGGAAGGCTTAAATTGAGTGTTAGCAATAAGAATTGTTGGATTATGATACATGTTACATATGGTTTAATATGTTGGTTTTTGAAGGATTTAAGTGCATGGTTTTAAAGAAATTATGTATCAAATGATGATTTGAAGTAATTGAAATGAGATTTCAATGTGGATTTAGAAAATGGTTTTTAAATGCATTGTTGGTGTTTTGTTTTTTAGCACTCCTGACTAAGCGTTGTGTGCTTACACTCTCTTTGTCCATAAATGCATAGAATTAGAGGTTGGAAGGCAGCAAGAAGCAAGGGATCAAGAAAGACTTCACTTTTTGAAAGCATGTTTTTGGTTTAGACTATGAGTAATTAGGGCAATGGGGGTTCTGTTGTGTTTTTGGGAGATTTGTGTGGACTCCCAGTTTGAGCAAGTTTATATTGTTGTTTTCGACTTGTAAATGGCCGTTGGTATTTAGTTTATGCTTTGCTATTGTAAGACCCCAGAAATTACGCCCAAATTGTAAACCCTAGATTCGCAAAATCCTTAATTTAAAAATCTACTTTTGAAATCCCTAATTGAAAACCCTAATAATTGAGAATTTTAATTCAAAATCCTAATTTTCTATGAGGGGCTAAATAAGAATTTTTATCAAACTTGAAAGTTAATATGAAATTTCTTAAATAAGCTTAAGGACCACATATGAAATTTACCCAAATTAAGATTTTGAATTCTAAATTCCTACGTTTATATCACTTCTTAATTGTTTAATTTTTTTTCCAACCTTTTAGATTCAAATTGAATTCTAATTCCCCTTTTTTTCTTAATATTGAATTGACTCTCCTTTTTCAACTTAAATTTTTCTTCTTCTTCTTCTTCTTCTTCTTCTTCTTATGTTCTAAACCTAATTTGTTTAGATTACCACCACTCAACTATATATATATAGTCATAGTTATTACGTACATAAATAAACTTAAGCCTTAAGTTTTAAAGTGTTGGCGTTCTTAGTTATTCCCATGTTTTATGAATTCCTCTCAGATTGATGCTGCCATCACCTTACATCGAAGCCGCAAACGCCTTTTGTTCGTCGTTAGAACTTTATTGTTGCGAGGTGTGTTTCTTACGGTGCTACATCTATAAATTATTTTTTCTATGTGTTTTCTTACCGTGCTATATAAATGGTTTACTGTGTGATGTTGTTTTACGATTTATGAGTATTTTACGTGAGATGTGTTGTTGCATAAAGAATTTTCTATGCATTCATACTTGAGATAGAGATTTATTTTAAATAATGGTTTTGTGGACTATGAACTCGGATTACAGTGCAAAATTGTGTAGAGATTAGAGAATTGTGATTCTATACCGTTGTGCACGTGAGTTGGGATTGTACGGTGGAAGATTGGGGTGACGACCACTTACCGATTGGTGGATGTAGTGAGGAGTTTTGGGAAACTTTCCTCTTATCGATTGGTGAGCTGTAGTTGGGTACATTGCATTGTGTTTATAAAATTAAATCATTTGTGTTGTGAATCATCATTGTTTTGAACTTAAAGATTTTATAGAAATTATTGTCTTGTCTTTACGTTTTTTTCTTGCACTTTAGAGACACGCTAAGCTTTTTAGCTTACTCCCTCGTGGTTTCCTTTTACAAATATATTTGTACTTTAGGTGATGTGATACTTGGAGGATCTCACATTTATCCGGTTATTTTATTATGAACTATTTTTAGTTATTCTGATTAATATTTATTATTTTGAGACATTGATGTAATTTCATACATGTAGACTATTAATATTTTTTTTTGAATTATTTTAGCATTCTTCTACTATGGTTTTATTTCAAAGATTTTATTTAAACATTCGAATATTAATTATGACATTTATATTTTATTTACTATAAGGTATTTATTATATTTTCGTTATATATATATATTTAAATTAAAGTATAATTTCTAAAATTGGTTTTCTTGATGGTTAAGTTTTCAAACGTGACTTCCTAAATTCGATCTTTTCTTCTAGGTCGGGTTTAGAGGGTTACATTTAGTGGTATCATAGCTAAGTTCAACCCTCAGACTATGAGGCTCATATAAAATTTTAAGCCGAAAATGATTTTTCGCATGCATATTAAATATTTTTGGGCAAAATGGGATTTTCTGATAAATTTATTATTTTAAAGAATTAAAGATATGTTTTGAACAGAGACTCCAAGTACCAACTCTAATTTTAGGATTGATTCTTTTTGTAGATAGACTATTATGTCATCTCGTAGGAGCTCTAGATTAGCGACCAATCGTGATCATACTCGTTCCTATAAATTTGAGACCTAAGCCTATATGAAAACTTTGTGTTTTCATTTGTAACCTGATTCGAAATGCTCTTTTAAAATTTTATCTAAACATCGTTAAGTCTGAAATTTTGAGGACAAAATTTCTTTTAAGGGTGGGAGAGTTGTAACACCCCAAAAATTACGCCCAAATTGTAAACCATAGATTCACAAAATCCTTAATTTAAAAACCTACTTTTGAAATCCCTAATTGAAAACCCTAACAATTGAGAATTTTAATTAAAAACCCTAATTTTCTATGAGGGACTAAATAAGAATTTTTATCAAACTTGGAAGTTAATACGAAATTTCTTAAGATTTTGAATTCTAAATTCATACGTTTATATCAATTCTTAATTGTTTAATTTTTTTTCAACCTATTAGATTCAAATTGAATTCTAATTCCTATTTTTCTTATTACTGAATTGACTCTCCTTTTTCAACTTAAATTCTTGTTTTTACTATATTATTATTATTATTATTATTATTATTATTATTATTATTATTATTATTATTATTATTATTATTATTATTATTATTATTTCTAAACCTAATTTGTTTAGATTACCACTGCTCAACTATATATATATAGTCATAATTACTACGTACAGAAATAAACCTAAGCCTTAAGTTTTAAAGTGTTGTCGCTCTTAGTTATTCCCATGTTTTATGAAATCCTCTCGGATTGATGCTGTCATCACCTTACATCGAAGCCGCAACCGCCCTTTGTTCGTCGTTAGAGCTTTATTGTTGCGAGGTGTGTTTCTTACGGTGCTACATATATAAATTATTTTTTCTGTGTGTTTTCTTACCGTGCTATATAAATGGTTTACTGTGTGATGTTGTTTTACGATTTATGAGTATTTTACATGAGATGTGTTGTTGCATAAAGAATTTTCTATGCATTCATACTTGAGATAGAGATTTATTTTAAATAATGGTTTTGTGGACTATGAACTCGGATTACAGTACAAAATTGTGTAAAGATTAGAGAATTGTGATTCTATACCGTTGTGTGAATGGGTTGGGATTGTACGGTGGAAGATTGTGGTGACGACCACTTATCTATTGGTGGAAGTAGTGAGGAGTTCTAGGGAACTTTCCTCTTATCGATTGGTGAGCTGTAGTTGGGTACATTGCATTGTGTTTATAAAATTAAATCGTTTGTGTTGTGAATCATCATTGTTTTTTTTGAGTTGATCAAACAATGCAATTGGCCAAAAGGGGGTGAATTGACAATTAAAAATTTGATAGGAGAAAATTGGATGAATAAAAAAATTGCAAAAGAGATTTATAGTGTTTCAAGTTCTCCAATGAACTCTACATCCACTACCTTAGCTCTCACTAAGGATTTTCAACCAATCCACTATTGATTCTTCTCATTTTCTTGGATGAGGAGGAAACCTTACAAAGAAATTAAGCTTTCTACCCAAAGCTTAATTTGAAACACTCTTTACAATTGAGAAAATGGTAAACCTTACAAATTCCTCTAAATGGATGAATTGTTTACCCAAATACAATTTATCACTCCCCAAACTCACAATACAAATAAGAATGAAACACCTAATAGAGTTGGGTACAAAAATTTGACAATAAAAGGCACAAGGGTTGGATTTGATGCTTGGATGATTCTTGTGGGTTCAATAGTTGTTGTTGTAGCATTTGAGACTTGTTTTTATACCCTTGCGTTGATTTCTAGCCGTTTGGGTGGTTGAGATCATCAATAGAGCCGTTAAGCTGCAATTTCCCGCAATAAATGATCCTCAACAACCAATCGTATCGGTACGACTCGTGGGCGTATCAGTATCTGTCTCAAAGAAGAAAGAGTCGTTGTGACTAAAAAACAGGGTGCATCGATACGCTTAAAGGGCGTATCGGTACGATATTAAGAGGTGTATCGATACGGTTAGACGTATCGATACAGATTTTGCTCACTGAAATCCTGAATTGAGTTTTGATAAAAAGCGTATCGGTATGCTACCTTAGCATATCGATACCGTTCAACAATCATTTAAAATTTTGTATTCCAATTAACTGACAAGTCAACGTTTGAATATTAAATGCAAAGATTTTGCAAAGGTCAACATATCGTATCGATACAGTGACATATCGTATCGGTACGCTATAGCAAAGAATATTTTTATATGAAAATCGAAGCAGGCGATCACTTAGAGCTTCGATTTTCTTACATTTTAGTCCTTGAATGTTGTGGATGCAATTAAAAGAGTTTGGGTGATCGAATTGAGCTGAGATTTGACACAATAGCATGAAATGTGACTAATTAAAGGATAGTAACTTAAAATTGAATGAAGTTCCTGTAGTTTATTAAAATTACAATTTGGTCTCTAATACATATTCATAATCAATTGAATGCCAAATCGATGTCTGGTTGAATTGATGTTTCTTCTGTTGCGAGTCTTATCACTTAGGATGTTAGTGTGCATCTAGACAAGATAAAAAGAAAAAAATAGGATCGTTTATTGGAGTAAACCTTCCCGGTTTACTTCAATAATCCCAGCGTAACCCGTTTGGTTTTGTCTCGCGACTAGGCCGAGTCGAGGGGGTTACACCTCAACTGCTACACTTGCTCAGTGCACACATCATGTTTAAAGGAGAACTTCGTGCATCAAAATAAGCTTCACCAACACAAGTCACGACCACTGCTTTGATCGAATGCATTACAATACAACAAAATTTCAATTTTTTAACTTATATTTATCTGTGGTCGCCCTCTGAGGTGTTCACAAGCTATTTATAGAGTGACTATTGCTTCGAAACTCGCCTTGTATGCAAATCGAGTTACACAGAGTTTTGCACCTAAACCATCTCTGAACGAATATTTGACCTGCAAAAGCATGTAGGGGGACGGCGTGATAAGTGAAACTCGTCGTGCATGTAAACTGAGTTACACAGATTCCTGCGCCTAAACCATCTCTGAACGAATCTTTGACCTGCAAAAGCATGTAGGTCAAAGATTCGTAAAAATACCTATAAATTTCAAGTTTTTACCTTCAACCTTTTATTGTCCAACTAACCATGTTAGTGTTATTTTGAAGCAACATCATTCCAAAGAGATAAACTTGTTATTCCCGTCAATTCTAAACGAACCAAGAATATTTAAGCATCATGAGTTCAGACAAGTTACACAAAGTTTCCTTGCACCATGACGTATCGTTATTTTTTTTTTCTCGAAGGTATTGCGAAACTTCATGTTGTAAGGAGAACTTTGTGTAATGATTCCAAAGCCATGGTCTTGATTCATTTGAAATTTATGGGTTTACCAAGCATGGGACATCGGTGTTTTTACGAACACGGGCACCCGAAATAATTTAACATCAAACGACCACGACATTGAAATCATTGTAATGTCTACATCCTATTTAATATTTCTAAATTTTATGGTTTTCATTTGGAATTTATGTTTTTCATTCGGTTGTATTCACTATTTTACGCATGTGGTGATAATTCTTCTTTGATAAAATTAAGGAAAAACTACACGGGTGGACACCCAACTATTATCCTTTTTCTGTTTTGGTCACTCAACTAATTTTTTCGTCAATATCGTCCCTCACGTTAGATATGTTTCGTATTTCTGTCTCTCTTTGTTAAAAAATTAACGGTAGCGCTGGCGTGACATTTTTTAATCATTTCTCTCTCCTCCCCACATTATTTTTATTTAATTTTATTCAACTAATTATGTGGTGACACATGTCTCCACCATATTGATCGAAGAAAACCCAAAGAAAAAGTAAAACCCCACTTTGCAGCCGAGGGATTCAAACCTGGGCACAACAGCATAAAGAGCCAATGCAAAAACCAACTGTGATAGGCTAAATATTTGTTTCAATTCTACTAACAATTATATTTAATGTATATAAGTTAGTAACAACACATGCTTAATGAATATAAAAGATAGGGAGTGACTCGAACACAATACATCATTGATAAAATTTTAAATATTTAACCACCAAGTTAAACTAATAAATTGTGTTAATTTTAACTTAAATATATTTTAACTAAATTGTGTTGAAAATTAAAAATCAAACTAGATTTACTTTTCTTTGTTCGATAATAACAAAACTAATTAAATAATTATTTATTCCTATAAAATTAATAATATTTATTTATGATAGAATATAAATTTTGTAAATTATATTTAATAAATTATTAAATGACTTAAAATTTATATCTAAATAATTATTTTTAAATAATATTTATTTATTATTGAATATAAAATTTAAATTATTTAAAAATAATTATTTAGATCCTAATTTTAAATCATTTAAAAATAATAAATAAATATAATTTAAATTTTTTTATTCTATCATAAATAAATAGTATAAATTAATTTTTAAAATAATTTAATATCTAATTTTATAAAAAATAATTATTTAATTAGTTTGTTATTATCGAACAAAATAAAAAGTTAAATCTAGTTTGATTTTTAATTAATCAAAATTTAATTAAATATAATTTAATAATAACTTGTTGGTTAAATATTTAAAAAAATTAATGAGGTATTGTGTTTGAGTCACTCCCTACCTTTTATATTCATTAAGCATGTGTTGTTCCTAACTTATATGCGTTAATAAAAATGTTAATAGAATTAGATCAAATATTTATCCTAGTATAGTTGGTTCTTGTGTTGGCTTTTCATGTTGTTTTGCCCAGGTTTGATCCCAACAGCTGCAAAGTGGGTTTTTAATTTTTCTTTGAGTTTTCTTCAATCAATATGGTGGAGACACGTGTCACCACATGATTGGTTGAATAAAATTAAACAAAAATAATATGGGTAGGAGAGAGAAATGATTAAAAAAATATTTAAAAATGTCATGTCAACGCTACCGTTACTTTTTTAACGAAGAGGGACCAAAATAGGAAACATATCTAACGTGAGGGACGATTTTGACGAAAAATTAATTGGGTGACCAAAAATAGAAAAATGGTAATAGTTGAGTGACCACCTATATGCTTTTCCCTAAAATTAAATATGAATAATTTATAAACTTGCATTTACAACTTGGCAAGTTTCACGTCATTTTCCTTTACTATAAAACCTACACTCTAATTATGTTTATTTCACCAATACATCCAACACTCTGCTCCCCTTATGCCAACACTTTACTCCCTTTATGACTAAATTTCTTCGCAACATTTTATTTTTTCGGTACCTATTTCGACTCAATAATCACCAGCAATATGTCACTCCATGATTTGTTGCAGTTGATATCAAACGAGGTTAGTAAATGTACTAACAAGCAAATTTCTTACTTGGAATGTAAAATCTCAAACACTGACGACAGCTAAAACGCACTACATTATGAAGCTTACCAATGAAACCGACGTACGCAACATGTATGATCAGCTCAATTCTGTAGGAGCTAAAATACATCACTTAAATGTTAAGTTCGATGAAGTCGTCGCCAGCGAAGGTAGTACATCTGCGCCCATAAAAACTGCTCCATCTTCGCCGAATGTTGATGCAGCTGTTGATGCGTTTCAACTTTTTATGTACATGCACATGCAACAAAAACAATAACTGATCGAAGAACTTAACTTAAGTTCAGACGTATCAACTAACTACGATGATACCGAGTCAGAATCTGATTAACCTTTCACTTCTCAAAATCATTGTCAAATTATATTTTATGCGTTGGTTTTTCGTCATTTATTAATGTTTTAAGTATGTGTGACGCTGCAGTTTACTCTCTTTTTATTTATTTGAAACAACAAGTTCTAGCTTCTCAAGTCACGACGTTTGAAAATGCCGTTGGACGGACATTAGGCCAGGCGAAACTCGCCATACCCATACGGCGAGTTCGATTTAATCTTTCATTAATCACTTTATTACGATGTAAACAGAATTAAAAAAAAATTAGAACTCGCCACAGCAGGACGACGAGTTTTAATTAAAAATTTAATTTTTAAAATTCGTCGTGATAGTGCGGCGAGTTCACTGTTAGAGTCTATGTAGGTCATTTTACAATTCTTAATCTTGCACAAAATAATATAGAAAGATCCTATTTTTGCCCTTGTACCCATATTTCTGTAATTACATCTAATTATGGAGTGGATGTATAAAAGAAAAAGGGGAAAGTAGAAAATGGTTGAAAATGTGAGGATTTGGACGTTTGAAGACGGAAGAAATGGTCCAAGCCACCACCGCCCACCAATGGCTGTTCTATAAAATTCGACCCTTTCGATCTTCGTTGCATCATCCCCAGGCTCAACAGTTTCTCCCGATTTCTCTTCCTCTCGTTGAATTTCCAAAACTAAAGCCATGTCTCAGGTAACTTTCCCTTTTGCTTTTCCAGTTCCAATCATATTACGATTCCTTTTCATTTCTATTGGCTCAAGTTTTTCGAAGTTTGTTTTTGTTGTTTCTATATGTTGGGAAAATTCTATGGGTAAGCTTTAATTCTTGGTTTTTGGTATCTGGGTCGTTATCTGTTTAATTTTAGGGCCTTAATTCAAGTTCAGATCATTATATCAAATTTTGATTGATTTGATTTTTTGGGTTTCAAGGATCATGGGAGAAATTGTTGAAAAGAAAGAAATTGACTGATTTGGGTGGTTGTTGAAATCATATTTAAATGCTATTGGTTTACTTGGTTGAACACGTTATATTGTACAGAAATCTCTAAATTGTGGTAATCTGGATTATCTGTTGGTTTTTCTCATTGAATTATGGCATTGTTTCTACCTGTGTTGGTGGATCACCAAGCTCTTATGAATGCGCTCCCATAATCGATTTCGAATTTTAAAAGCATTTAATCCTATGTTTTCCCCTCGTTTTGCCGTGGCTCATGGTCGTTGATCACTGCTTCTGTAAGGTTTCCTTTGATAATGTTATAAACTGTGTTCGATTTGGTTGAATTACAGACTGTTGTTCTCAAGGTTGGTATGTCATGCGAAGGCTGCGTCGGAGCCGTGAAGAGAGTTCTTGGGAAAATGCAAGGTGTGTTGCAACTCATGCTTTTTGTTAACACTTTGTTCTTTTATGATGATCATCTTTGATCTTTTCAATATGAGATTAATGTCCCTCGCATCTATAGGACGTGACATAGTCTTACGCTAGTAGTGTACCTGAGAATTACTTCCCAGGCAAGCAGATCACATCCGTTAGATTAGATAAACAGATTAGTTTAAGTCCAATTGTTTTGCAGAAAAATGAAAAAAGTTCGATCAACAAACAATTAATCCATTTTTTCCGAAACTGTCTTGTTCTTTTAATCTTTTGAAATGTGTATGTGTATTTTCTTAAAGGCGAGCCAAAGAAAAAAGATTGATCTGACCAATCCGTTCTTGAAGCAAAGCAGGGACGAACTGATCTCTTACGAATAGGGTTCGATTCCTATGAATTGAAGCTAGAAACTGATCCCTGACCCTTTTTATATAATGCAGATTTTTATGAAAATAAGCGAGCAACAAAAAACTTTATATAGAATCATACAAACAATACAAAAGTATCAGATTTTTAGGATAACAATTCTAGATATTGAATTCCTGTTTCTTTAGTACATTTGTGAAGGATTGTGAGACATGCATTTCTATATATTTGATGAATAATTAGAATAACGATGACTAATATTCATATATTGTCATAAATCACTATTCAGGTGTGGAATCATATGAAGTAGATTTGAAGGAGCAGAAAGTGACCGTGAAGGGCAACGTCCAGCCTGATGCGGTTCTGCAAACTGTGTCAAAGACCGGAAAGAAGACCGCCTTCTGGGATGCTCCTGCAGAACCTGCCGAAGCTGTTGCGGCGGCTTAAAATTTCTCACGGTTGCTTAATTAATTGATGTGCTTATAGCATTTTAAAACCACCATATGAATTGTTGGATGTATACAACAAGGTCTTGGATGCTTGTGATGGTACTGAAATGGAAGATGATTTTCTTATGATATTTCTCTACTTTTAACTCAGTTATATTCTTTTCTTTAAAGAGTCCCACTTGATTAAATTGAAATGTTTGGAAGTTTAGGTATTAAAT
Source organism: Hibiscus trionum (assembly GCA_030270665.1). NCBI lineage: Eukaryota > Viridiplantae > Streptophyta > Magnoliopsida > Malvales > Malvaceae > Hibiscus > Hibiscus trionum. The sequence goes on from BSYR01000008.1 coordinate 704,905, forward strand.
TTGTAATGTTTTCAAGCGTAAACATTAATTAAAAAATTGATCTACAGTTTAGGGACATCTAATGTAATTAACCTTTGTTATGGTCATCTTGCAAATTTTCTTGGTCAACATTTTTTGAGTCCTTATATTATTCATAAGTAATGAAGTCGGTCAATGTATTTTAATTTGGTCAATATTTGTCCTTGTACTTTTTAAATACTAAAATTTCAGTCGTGATTCAAATAACATAAAAGTAATGTGGCAAAATTACAAAGATTTAAAATAATCAAACTAAAGAATATGATCTGTAACTTACACGTAATAACATAATGACAAAATCTGATTTAACAAATTTAACAACTATTATATAGGTTAGAATCGAAGATTTAAAATATAAAAAATGACCTAAAATGTTTTAATTAAAATTAACACTTAATATTGTTCGAACTAAGTCAGATCGACTAATTTAGCTTCTAACTGGTTCGATGAGTCATGAGAGGCATAAAAGTAGTACAGTGTGTACAACGGTAAAGAAAATAACTAAAACATTCGATTGAATGGGCTAAAAATCATTTTTATGAATTTTTATATTTTATATTTAATCATTATTTTCAATAATTTAATCGGTTGAACCAAGTTTTCAACCAATACAACTCTTACCTACACATTCATCTGTATTCATAATAACAAATAGGGGTAAAAATCTATAGCGATTACTTTTTACACGTAAGAAAGTTACTATTTTTCTTTATGTTATCAATGTTTTGTTATTCATTACTCTCAATAAGTGTTATTTTAGAAAAACAATATTAAATAAACAAGCACGATTGGCCGATTGGTCAATCTTTATTCCTCATTTCCATTAGGTCATAGGTTTTAGACCCATTAGAAAATACTTATTTTTTTCCCTCCCCTCTAAGTAAGATTAAAATTAAGTAAAAAATAACCAATATAAAACATATAGCTTTTTTTGATAAATAAAGAGAAGGGAACATACTACCAAGTGTCTCGTTAAAAAACCCTCATAATCTTAAATGAGGGAAAAAGAGTACACTTGATAGTATTTACAGTCACAAACGCTAAAAAGAAAATACCAAATCATAAATGAGGGAGACAAGTCATTGTGCACTAAAAAAAGTAGCTCAGCCGGGAGAAACGGAAAAAGACGTGGGGAGAAGTCCTCCGCACGAAAGCAAGATAAATTACGTACCCGAGCCATCTTAGCTAAACCATCAGCTACCTTATTCGTCGCCCGTCGGACATGACAAATTTCGACAATCCAAGGCTTGTCCAAAAGATTATAAATTGTGTGGACCAAAGAAATTGAGCCTCCAACCATGCCCCGCTTCTTTAAGAGGCGGACGACATCCAAGCTATCCACCTCAATAATTACTTGCCGCAAGTCCTGTGCCTAAACTAACCGCAAGCCCTCAAAAACGCCCCATAATTTAGCTTCAAGGATTGAGCAAAGGCCTACGAATTTGCTGAAACCACAACGCCAACCACCATCGTTCGACCGCAAGACACCACCGCATGAGGCAAGCCCTGTAGCGGCCAAGCGAGAATCATCCGTGTTCAACTTGTGCCACCCGGCCCTTGGTGGCTGCCAATGTTGTCCATGCACGCCGCTCGACCTCTCATAATGCGGCTGCAGCAGCGCGACCGACAGTGCCAAGATACACTGCTCATTTACATGATGACATTCATCCCACACACAGAACTCGACCCGCTTATTAGGATCAAAGACGCACACATTCCGATGCTTTCAGAGAACCCACAAAATCGTGCCAAAGAACAAATCCCAATGGGGAACAGTCGTACCAAAGGGTCCGGTTGCGCCAAATTAACATGGAGCCACTCATAAAAGTCCATCGACAAAAATTCAGAGAGTTTATCCCTGCGTACCACAGCAACCCAAAGCGCAAGAGCCGTGGGGCATTGACGTACTATGTGATCTAGAGATTCCGGCCCATCCTCACACACCGCATAATCCATGTTAACTACCATGTGCCAGCGCACCCGCTCCACATTTGTGAGTACTCGGCCACTCGCCACAAGCCACAAGAACACACGAATCCGCAGAATGCCCTTAAAGTGTGCAATAAGTTTCCATAAGCCCTCACCTTGATTCCCCACCGAACTCATGCGCATGTCATAAGCAGATTTAACCGTAAAAGCACGCAAGGCAGTCCACTTCCAACCAACACCATCCGCCATCGCAAGCTGCCTAGGGGTGAAACATGCAGCCAAATGATGTAAAATTGTACTAGGGAGTAAGGTGACACACTCCTCTCATTTCCAGCACCCCGTGTGATCAACCATGTCGGTAACCGAGACCCAAGAGAGGCTCAACACACTACTCAGATTCACGACATAATGCACCAGAGGTCCGACGTCGCCTAACCATGCATCCCTCCGAAAATCCACAGAACGACCATCACCCATGGTCCAAATTAAGCTATCACAGACACTACTCCAAATTAGGCTAATACCCCTCCAAAGATGGGAGCAATTAGCTCGGCGAATCTCAAACGGGGTAATACCACGCCACTTATACTTTGATCGCAACAATTGTGCCCATAACTGCTTCGGATGAGCAACAATATTAAAAGTGAGCTTTATAAAAAAACCTCATTTTGCTGCTCCAAGACCTTAAACCCCAGTCCACCATTCAAAATTGAAGAGCAAACCCTCTCCCAATTAACAAGGTGAACTCCTCGATTACCCTCCACATGACCCCATATAAAGTTACAAATAAATTTCTCAATTTCAAGACAAACCCCCTTCGGCAACAGGATGGACTGCATCGAATAATACGAGATGGAGGAAAGTACTAATTTAGCAAAGGATAGACTCCTGGCCGACCAACCACTCAACTTGTCACGTACACATTGAACCACATACTGATACACTGCTTTGGTCACCCTCGAGTGGAGTAGAGGAACCCTCAGATACTTCCCTAGATCACCGACCTCACGAAACCCAAAACTACCACTGATACTCGCCCACAAGGAATTGACGACATTCTTAGAAAAGAACACAGTTGTTTTCGCCACACTAACTTTCTGACCATATGCAACACAAAAGTTTTGTAATATAGCCTCAATGACTTGTACCTGACTCACCGAAACCTCCGCAAAAAGAAACATATCGTCTGTAAAAAATAAGTGCGAGATATCAGGTCCATGAGGCACAAGTCTCATTGACTTCCAAACACCCCCTGAACAGCTAGATGCACTACTGCGCTAGCCGTTCCAAGCAAAGCAAAAGAGGTACGGAGACAATGGATCCCCCTAGCGAATACCACGTGTTGCGTGTAAAAGTGTCTATCGCAATGTAGTGCAAGTGTACACGACGCAAGTAGTAAAGTGATACTGAAGTATCGGATCGTCTCCACAAAGACTGGGCTAATAGCTTCACCTTGGATTACTGCACGAGAGAGGAAAAGAATAGTTTAAATTGTTGTCACGAAATAATAAAGAGAACTTAAATAAAAGAGTAATGGAATCAAGATAGAGAGAATGGGCCGGTATTGAATTGCTCAATAGTGTAGGTGTTGCAAAGTCTAGGACACTTTGTTCTGTCGTCGTCCCTGTCGCGGCAGCACCTGTCGCGGTAGCAGTCTGTTGGTTATCGCGGCAGCAATTACTCAACTCAGTACTTCAAGCTTGGCAAGAATCCCTGCTATGCCTTGGCCTATCCCTAGGTCCAAGTCTGTCGATGAACACGTCCTTGATGATACCTCCCGGCGTGAATCGAAGGATGAACACCGATGTTGTTGAATTCTTCCTTAGCCACTTAACCTCGTCCTATCCCTAGGTCCGAGATAGTTCAACTATAAACTAGAGAACTCACACTTATACCTTTCGTATACTTAACTCTCCCGATATTAAGTAAATAGATAATCTCACAATGCTCTCCCGATACTCTTGCAAGATGTTGAAAACCAGAATAAGAGAACTTGAAGTAATTTTATTGAACAAAGAAAATCCTAAAACAATGCAATCCTTGCAACTACTTTACAAAGCAACCCTTAGCCCTAGGGGAAGTTTAGAACATGGTGAAGAAGGGAAAACGACTAGGGTTTGGGGAAGAAAGCTAGAGAATGGTGATTTCCACTCCTAGGTCGAATTACATGCCTTTATATAGGCCTTGGGTTCAAGTTTTCTAATATAGCAAGAATACAACTTTAAATTAAAATACAACTCTAATAAAAACTAAATCTTCAGAACAACAGACTTTAATTCGTCCTTCCTTCTTGCTTGGGATATCTTCCTTGAACCTTGGGCTTGGCCTTCATTCTGATCTAGGGCTCGGAAAAATATAAGGGTACTCCACGATAGATGGGCTTAATTTTCTCTTTCTGTCGAGGTCCACTTCACTTTCTTCCCTTCACTAACGTTGTCGTCCTTGGCTGCCACGGCAGCGACCATGGCAGCATCGTCCTCCTCGACTGCATCTCCAGTTCCAGCTCTAATTCTTCACTGCCCAGCGTCTGCTTCTCTACTGCCCTCCATCTGCTACAACATCTACCTGCAAAAGCAACCAATTTCAGTAGAAACTGTGTCGTTTAATATATTTGTGATGTAAAACTGAAATCTAACCTAAATGCAATGAATTATGCTTGAATGCAGCAGAAATATGGGTTAAATAGGGGGTAAAATATAGAACTTTTACACACTCAACACACCCCCAAACTCAAGTTTTTGCTTGCCCTCAAGCAATTCAGACTTAACAAAGAAAAACAAAAATTTTTGTTTGGCTTAAAACAGTGAACTTTCCCTTACCTACCATTTCATTTCCTATTACAGCAACACCTTGTCGGATAATTCAGGAATTATTCGGAACCATGCTATAATTCTCGTGTAATGTGTGCATGTTTTGTGAACAATTATATGCCTAGACTCACTTAGCTTACTAGAATAGTTGAAACTTCTAACTTGAATTTTTATGCCAAAGTTCATCTTTTTGGAGGCAATTTTTAGGCTCCTTTAGTTTTTTTATGCAGACTCGATTTTATTTCTCAAGCTTAAGTTTGACTAGAGCCGGTTTCGGGCACCTCTAGCTAACTTCCTAGAGCCGGTTTCGGGCACCTCTAGGTGTAAGAGTCTATTTTTCTTAACTTCTTTTCCTAGAGCCAGTGTTAGGCACCTCTAGGGGCTATTCAAGAACTAAGCTTTTCCCTATTCTAGTTTACCAGTAAAGTTCTAGACAGTATAAGAGTCACAAATGGTGTTTAAGTTTCAGAACTATAGCAAGGCTCTAAACTGTTCCTAAAACTATCATAAAAGCACTGCCACGACAGGGGCTGTCACGGCAAGTAAGTTCAGTTCAAAGACTTAAGCCAAAATTTTCATCCCTTTTTTTAAGACAAAAATAAACTAAGTAAAAGACACGAATTTTAAACTAAAATAAGACTCCATTAATGGAGGGATGCCACCCCCAAACTCGAGGGTTGCATTGCCCTCAATGCAAATGACAGTTAAAAAAATGAAAAGTATATCACAAAATATATAAAGAGGCAGACAACAATTATAAGATAAGAAACTTAAAATTTAGTTGTTGTCGTCGTTGCTGCTGAGACGGATCTGTCGGCGGGCAGGGGCCTTCTTGACTGGTGCTGGCTGACGGATGGGGGAGGCAAAGGTATTCTTCGTTTTGGCCTCCCTTGGTGGTTGGATGCGGGTAGGGGAGATGTGGGGAGGTTTCTCCACTACCTGTACCTCAGAGCTGATGCTGCTCTCATCGCCGCTGCTGCTGCTGCTGCTCTCATCGCCGCTGCTGCTGCTGCCACTGCCGCTATCTACCTTGTTCTTTTCTACCGCTTTACGGGTGTGAACTCTTTATACAAATTCCTCTTGACGGAGGGTTCGCCATCGGATTCTGCCCAAACAGAAGAATAGGAGAAACCGGCTATGTATGCATCGAGTTCGTCGGACGACATTCTTCTCTTGGTTCCCCTAGCAGAAGTGTTGGTTGTGTGGCTGCCGCCTGCAGCTGTTAGGGCAGGGGTTGGTGTGGACGTCGCAGTTGGCGTTTGGGGCGTGGCAGTAGGTGTTGGGGTATGGGCAGGGGTAGGGGCAGCAAAGAATTGATTTGGAAAGGTAGGGAATGCAGCATTAGGGAAATTTAAAGAGGTTTGGATGAAGGTTACTGTGGCAGTCGTGAAGTCGCAGATGAAGCTCATGAGTCCGAGCTGTCGTTCCACCAGCTTTTGTATTGCAGCAAGGATCTGGGAGGAGATGTCGGCTAGAGGGGCTGCTGCTGTTTGTTGCCTGGGTTCTGTGGCAGCTGGGTCGGTGTCGCTGGGTGCTGTCGGATCTGCTGCTGTGGCAGTAGGATCAAATGACGACAGCGGGGTGGCAGCAGTGAGTTCCATCAAGCTAAGTAGATTTCGCTCAGTCCAGCCCTTCCCTTGGACTCGTAGATCGGTGACAGCTTCTGGTACATGATGGCCGCGGCAGAGGGCGGTGATGAGATAGGGGAAGTAGAGTGGTCCTGTCGGCCGGTGTGTGCATTCCAATATGCTCTCCCGGATGTATCTACCCACGTTAATTGGCCTCTCATGTAGTATAGAATGAATGAGGTCTAACCTGGGTTGGTCTACGGTTGTGTTGTGCGAGGAGGGCATGATTCTCCTTTTGATGAAGGTGTTCCACAGCTTGGCCTCCGAGGTAAGTTGAACTCTCTTCACCGTCCTTGGGTTCTTCGGATCCATGTTCCACTGGGTTCCTTCTTTCGTGAGCTCTGCCATGATAGCGTCGTAGGCAGCAGGGTCGAGGCTCTCCAGAAATTGCTGGTGACCATCTTCATTGATGCCCACATAGAAGCCATATAGAGTGTTGATATATTCTGGCTCGAAGGGCACCTCTCTTCCTCTCATCGTGACTGCTGTCATGTGTCTGCTGTCGATGGCAGCATAAAAATCTCGGACCAGAGACACATTCATCTCCTCTGGCTGTTCTGCGAATAGCTGCCACTACAGGGCTCTTATTTTCTTCACTATGAATGGCTGCAGGCCCAGGTTCCCCTTCTTGGAAGTGTAAATAAAGCCTTTTTCCTCCCACATGTCGCGAATCTGGAAGGATCATGGGGTGGATGCTGCCGGGGCAGAGCCTGAAGCAGCACTTCTACGGGTGTTTCTAGAAGACATGGTTGCAAGGATTGTGTAAGAAAATGAAAGTAAGTAAAACTCTAGAGGAAGCAAGTAGAAGTAGTAGAAGTGAGTGAAAAATGAAAAGTAAACGGAGTTTATATAGGGAAGAGTTTGCTGCCCGTTAGAGCTGTAACGGCAGGCGCGAATAACGGGGCCAGCTGTTACGCGGTTTTTGACGAGTCTGTCACGCGTTTCCGTGTCTGTTGCGCGTCTTGTAACACCCCCTTCCCGGCCTGGTAGAGAACTGGGTCGGAGAGCGCTACCGAAAAACATAACGGATATCGGAGACATAAATTCAAAGTTCAAAAATCATTTCGACATATTTTATTAATCTCTTTTAAGACTTAACACTTAACTTATTGACAACTTACTTAAATTGGGGTCAATTTTAAGCTTTTTCAAACTTAGGGACTAAATTGTAATTTTTACCAATTAGGGGTCCTTATCTGAAATTCGTGATATTATACTGAAATTAAACTTACTAGTTATTAGTCTGTAAAATCTCATTACTATCGGAGGTCATTTATCTACCTGATTAGACGATGCAATATTTAGTGACTATTTTGTAAAATATTCAAATCTATTTCTTTTTATTATCTTACTAAAATTCTTTACATATTTAAATGAGCCTAACAACTCACAAAAATCTTATAATCCTTTAATCAATATTTTAGTACCAATTATGCCAATTTTATTACTAATTCAATAGTCTATATAGCTTTAACACCTTATACAAAACATAGGTAACATATACACAATAGTAGGCCCACAAGACTAGTATAATTACTTTAACTACTTTGCCACCATACTAGGAGTTCATAAGGACAAAACACATTACTCTTTAATTGTAGTGACTTGCCAATCTTCCAACTAATCCCGATCTCGATCTATTACTTTCTTTAACCTGAAATGTTATGCAATGAATGCATTAGACTTACATAGTCTAAGCGAGGTAGCCAATGACAATGAATGAACATGTTATGTCACGTAGCATGCTTCCAAAAATGATCATAATGCAATAACATGGCATACTTCATATTCATAACAAAGCATAATATCATATCATGATCATAACATAGCATAACGTATAAAACACATAATATATTGGTACCATTGGATACGCGGATTCCCTGTACACCATATCATGAATCAGTAATGAGCTGTAGCCCTGAGCCGTAGCTCCATATATCCCTTACACTTCCATCCTTTTATCTCCCACATATAGGCCGTAGCCCTGGACCGTAGTCCTCCCTTACATGTTGAGCTCGAATAACCCTATGGCATGCCAATTGTATCCAATGTCCATAAATACATACAATTTCACATAGTCCATGATTTTCAGATCATATCATATCAAATAGCAAGATGAGCCGTAGCTCCATATCAGATAGCATTTCATATTATTTTCATGTACATATAGCATATCATAATCATTTTTGAGCATATCCAAATAATGCAGGGTACTTACCAGATGCAAATAAATTCATAATTAATGCAATAGGAAGGCACCGAGCCTACCCCTGACACGACTATACCCACATATCAGAACATAAAAAAATATCGGAATGACACCGTGTCACCCGAGACAAATGCATCTACACTCACATAAAAACAATGATCGGAATGACACCACGTCACCCGAGACAAATGCATCCACACTCACCTCAATCCAAGCTTAGAGACATTTTCCTTATTCTCCAACTTTGTGGTTTCCTTCATTTCTACTCTTTTCTAACCAAACATTAAAGAAACATATCATTTAGTACATTAGGCAGCTTGCATTGTTCTCAAAGAAATATTTATATAAAATATTCTATAACTCAAAATCTGATTTCGTTTCTTTTAAACGAAACTAGACTGAATAACCTTTTAAACCATATAAATTATAGCTTTTAATTCCTCTTATACAATTTATAATGAATTTCTAAAATCGTTGTTGATGCAGATTTAGGGGCAAACTGTTACCCTGTTTTATGACATTTACTTATTCAAAAATTCATATCTTTTTACTCACAACTCCAAATAAGGAGTTCTTTACCATTCTGGAAAGCTTATAAACACACCTTTATAACTATGTATGGCATATAATTTTATCATTTTCCGATTAATACAGTTTATTACTTGAACATAAGGCATTTTCAGAAACTTAATCTGTCTATGCTTAATTTGTGACTTTAGTGTATTTATAATTTATGTTTCACTACACTATTAATCTTGAGCTTTTAACCACATTTACATTAATCTTATAACATTATTTTTATAATCCAGAAACCTCAAAAATAGGACATGTAAGTCCTCAATTTATCAATTTCCACAAAACAGTCCCTTTTTTATTCTTTAATAATTCTATATGTGATCTAAATGGTTTTAACCTACCAATTGAGACTTAATTCAAGCTTGGCCATTTAATTTAATTCATTTCATGAATCCCCTGTTCTAATCATAAATTTTCAGAATTTATTAAAACCATTTGACCCCTTAAACATTTCGAATTTTATAATTTATCCCAGCAGATTTCAATTATTCAGTTTCAGTCCCGAAACTTCTAAGAACAATTCAGAGACCTATACTTAACATTTTTGAGCAAATAATACCTCTATTTCATGTAAAATTTTGTCCTCTACAACTTTGTAGAAGAACACTTTTTCCAGAAATGACTCTAACATGCTCAAAAATGCAGTTTTCTACAGGACAGTTTACAAATCCGAATTTCTTTATTCTTTCTACCCTTATCTTTTACCAACCTTTAATTAATTCAATTTCATGCTTAATATAAATACTAACATCAAATTATAGGTAGTTGAGACTCTAATCTCAACTCTAATTTATTACACTCACCTTGATAGACCGGTACTTTATTATTATTTCTTGGGCTTGACGGTTGTTCCGAATCTACCTTGTATACCATGATAATTAATAAAAACTAATCAATAAAACAGTATCGAATATATATAAAAATATTCATCAAACTCGATACCGAAACTTAAACTTACTAGAGATTTGAGTTTACCCCGACGTCGGCAGAAATTCGATATTACTATATCGAAAATATCGGACCACCAATCTAATACTGAACCATTTCTTGCTTTCTCTCCTTTAATTTTGTGTGTGCATTCCCGTGTATCATCCCACCTATTTATACTAAAAAATTTCCATCCCCAAAGCTTTCCCAAAATTATTTTCAATTCTCTCATAGTGGCTGCCACCGTTTCTTGCTCATTTGCCACATATAGTGGCAATTATATATTATTTTTTTTAAATGGCTAAGTAGCCTATTTGTGTGGCCTTAAATTGGCAATTGAGTTAGTGGATTGACTTTAAACATTTTACCTACTCCACTTCCCGGTGACTCACGGCATTTCTTCAATTTGAAGGATTTGACGTGGGTCCCACCCATATATATTATTTTAATAATAATAATAATAATAATAAACCAAATAAATATGTTTCGAACCTAATTTCTACTAGACCCGAATAATCTAATAATAATAAACCCAAATAATTAATAAGACCAAATAATTTATAGAACCGATATAAAATATTCGGTCATCGGAACCTAATTTCGACTAGACCGGTTTTTGGGATGTGACAACTCTCCCCCCCTTAGAAAAGAATTCGTCCTCGAATTCTTACCTGTAGCTTCGGATTGTTCATCCGTGCACTCTTCGGGATCAGAATCTTCTAGAGATGAAGAATTCACCTTTCCTAATTTTTTTTTGGCCAAGATCGCCTTGCACTAACACGTCGACGTTTCTCGAATTTTTTTTTTTTCAGACTTAATAAATTTACTAACTTTCTAAGCTCTCTTCGTTACTTCCGTAGCTTTGACTCTATTTACGAGATCTTGGAAATTTTTAATGTATAACGCTGTAAACATGGGTCGTAACTCATCGTTGAGCCATACGATAAACATCTGACACTTATGTACTTATTATGGAACTCTTTAAAGAAGAATTCCCAACTCACGGTTTCCTCAGAGACGGTAAGGACAGTAGTCTCCCATCACTGTAAGGCTTCAACGCAAGAGCGCATTCAAGCTTATGTTCATCCGAACATCTTAATTGCTTATAAAAAATCCTTAAAGTATTGTCTAACCAACACTCGACTATTTCGGGATCATCTATGTCCCGACCAGTAAAGGTGTAAACTCGGTATTGCGATAACTTATCGATTGAGGCTCGAAGAGGTTGCGCAACAGGTGGCGTAAGTTGTATGACTTGACTAGCCTTTAACACATTCATAAATTGCTGAAACATATCAGCTATATTCTAATAACATCATGCCTGAGCTGTAGGAGCTTCAGGCTCTACACCTCGAACATGAGGGTTCTGAGAATTCGGAGGATTTTCTCCTTGCACCTACTCGCCATAAGTCGAGGAGATAGCAACAGACTCATTATTTTAAATTTCATTAGTTCGAGACACATATCTATATTATAAAAGAGATCGGATCAGTTGACAAGTCACAATACTTAACAGATTAACTCCTAGGTGGCAAAGTAACTTAACACATAATACAAACATACTTAAGTTTAGTCCAGAACCGACTAAACTCTAGCTCTGATACCACTACTGTAACACCCCCTTCCCGGCCTGGTAGAGAACTGGGTCGGAGAGCGCTACCGAAAAACATAACGGATATCGGAGACATAAATTCAAAGTTCAAAAATCATTTCGACATATTTTATTAATCTCTTTTAAGACTTAACACTTAACTTATTGACAACTTACTTAAATTGGGGTCAATTTTAAGCTTTTTCAAACTTAGGGACTAAATTGTAATTTTTACCAATTAGGGGTCCTTATCTGAAATTCGTGATATTATACTGAAATTAAACTTACTAGTTATTAGTCTGTAAAATCTCATTACTATCGGAGGTCATTTATCTACCTGATTAGACGATGCAATATTTAGTGACTATTTTGTAAAATATTCAAATCTATTTCTTTTTATTATCTTACTAAAATTCTTTACATATTTAAATGAGCCTAACAACTCACAAAAATCTTATAATCCTTTAATCAATATTTTAGTACCAATTATGCCAATTTTATTACTAATTCAATAGTCTATATAGCTTTAACACCTTATACAAAACATAGGTAACATATACACAATAGTAGGCCCACAAGACTAGTATAATTACTTTAACTACTTTGCCACCATACTAGGAGTTCATAAGGACAAAACACATTACTCTTTAATTGTAGTGACTTGCCAATCTTCCAACTAATCCCGATCTCGATCTATTACTTTCTTTAACCTGAAATGTTATGCAATGAATGCATTAGACTTACATAGTCTAAGCGAGGTAGCCAATGACAATGAATGAACATGTTATGTCACGTAGCATGCTTCCAAAAATGATCATAATGCAATAACATGGCATACTTCATATTCATAACAAAGCATAATATCATATCATGATCATAACATAGCATAACGTATAAAACACATAATATATTGGTACCATTGGATACGCGGATTCCCTGTACACCATATCATGAATCAGTAATGAGCTGTAGCCCTGAGCCGTAGCTCCATATATCCCTTACACTTCCATCCTTTTATCTCCCACATATAGGCCGTAGCCCTGGACCGTAGTCCTCCCTTACATGTTGAGCTCGAATAACCCTATGGCATGCCAATTGTATTCAATGTCCATAAATACATACAATTTCACATAGTCCATGATTTTCAGATCATATCATATCAAATAGCAAGATGAGCCGTAGCTCCATATCAGATAGCATTTCATATTATTTTCATGTACATATAGCATATCATAATCATTTTTGAGCATATCCAAATAATGCAGGGTACTTACCAGATGCAAATAAATTCATAATTAATGCAATAGGAAGGCACCGAGCCTACCCCTGACACGACTATACCCACATATCAGAACATAAAAAAATATCGGAATGACACCGTGTCACCCGAGACAAATGCATCTACACTCACATAAAAACAATGATCGGAATGACACCACGTCACCCGAGACAAATGCATCCACACTCACCTCAATCCAAGCTTAGAGACATTTTCCTTATTCTCCAACTTTGTGGTTTCCTTCATTTCTACTCTTTTCTAACCAAACATTAAAGAAACATATCATTTAGTACATTAGGCAGCTTGCATTGTTCTCAAAGAAATATTTATATAAAATATTCTATAACTCAAAATCTGATTTCGTTTCTTTTAAACGAAACTAGACTGAATAACCTTTTAAACCATATAAATTATAGCTTTTAATTCCTCTTATACAATTTATAATGAATTTCTAAAATCGTTGTTGATGCAGATTTAGGGGCAAACTGTTACCCTGTTTTATGACATTTACTTATTCAAAAATTCATATCTTTTTACTCACAACTCCAAATAAGGAGTTCTTTACCATTCTGGAAAACTTATAAACACATCTTTATAACTATGTATGGCATATAATTTTATCATTTTCCGATTAATACAGTTTATTACTTGAACATAAGGCATTTTCAGAAACTTAATCTGTCTATGCTTAATTTGTGACTTTAGTGTATTTATAATTTATGTTTCACTACACTATTAATCTTGAGCTTTTAACCACATTTACATTAATCTTATAACATTATTTTTATAATCCATAAACCTCAAAAATAGGACATGTAAGTCCTCAATTTATCAATTTCCACAAAACAGTCCCTTTTTTATTCTTTAATAATTCTATATGTGATCTAAATGGTTTTAACCTACCAATTGAGACTTAATTCAAGCTTGGCCATTTAATTTAATTCATTTCATGAATCCCCTGTTCTAATCATAAATTTTCAGAATTTATTAAAACCATTTGACCCCTTAAACATTTCGAATTTTATAATTTATCCCAGCAGATTTCAATTATTCAGTTTCAGTCCCGAAACTTCTAAGAACAATTCAGAGACCTATACTTAACATTTTTGAGCAAATAATACCTCTATTTCATGTAAAATTTTGTCCTCTACAACTTTGTAGAAGAACACTTTTTCCAGAAATGACTCTAACATGCTCAAAAATGCAGTTTTCTACAGGACAGTTTACAAATCCGAATTTCTTTATTCTTTCTACCCTTATCTTTTACCAACCTTTAATTAATTCAATTTCATGCTTAATATAAATACTAACATCAAATTATAGGTAGTTGAGACTCTAATCTCAACTCTAATTTATTACACTCACCTTGATAGACCGGTACTTTATTATTATTTCTTGGGCTTGACGGTTGTTCCGAATCTACCTTGTATACCATGATAATTAATAAAAACTAATCAATAAAACAGTATCGAATATATATAAAAATATTCATCAAACTCGATACCGAAACTTAAACTTACTAGAGATTTGAGTTTACCCCGACGTCGGCAGAAATTCGATATTACTATATCGAAAATATCGGACCACCAATCTAATACTGAACCATTTCTTGCTTTCTCTCCTTTAATTTTGTGTGTGCATTCCCGTGTATCATCCCACCTATTTATACAAAAAAATTTCCATCCCCAAAGCTTTCCTAAAATTATTTTCAATTCTCTCATAGTGGCTGCCACCGTTTCTTGCTCATTTGCCACATATAGTGGCAATTATATATTATTTTTTTTAAATGGCTAAGTAGCCTATTTGTGTGGCCTTAAATTGGCAATTGAGTTAGTGGATTGACTTTAAACATTTTACCTACTCCACTTCCCGGTGACTCACGGCATTTCTTCAATTTGAAGGATTTGACGTGGGTCCCACCCATATATATTATTTTAATAATAATAATAATAATAATAAACCAAATAAATATGTTTCGAACCTAATTTCTACTAGACCCGAATAATCTAATAATAATAAACCCAAATAATTAATAAGACCAAATAATTTATAGAACCGATATAAAATATTCGGTCATCGGAACCTAATTTCGACTAGACCGGTTTTTGGGATGTGACACGTCTGTTACGCGTTTGCGTGTCTGTCGCGACAGCGTGTTGACAGGCTGTATTTTCTGCGTCTTTCGCGGCAGCTGTAACGGCAGCGTCCAAAAGTTGGGCTTTTTGGGCTGATGGAAAATGGTGGGCTGGATACACTTCTCATCTTCTCCTTGTCTCTTTTATTTCCTAACAATAAGATAATAAAAACAAAAACTTTAGTTCCTAAAAATAAAATAACTTAATAACCTAATAAATATAAATAATAAGTAATAAAAAATAAAAATAAAAATTTAGGTTAAATTAGGGATGCCAGGTGGGGCATCTCTTAAAGTAACCACTTCCTGCATTCTTGGGGCTTCAGTCCCCTGATAATGCTTCAGCCTTTGTCCGTTCACTTTGAATTGGTGCCCGTCTTTTAAAGATCTGATCGTAATGGCACCATGGGGAAAAACCTGTACCACTTGGAATAGCAACACAAGCTGCCCTGGGCAGAACTGTCGTGGCAGCAACTTCTTGTCATGCCACTTCTTGGTCTTGTCCTTGTATATTCTTGCGTTGTCATAGGCCATTGTTCGAATTTCTTCAATTTCGTTCAGATCAAGTAGCCTTTTCTTTCCTGCTTTTTCCAAGTCCATATTCACTGCCTTGATGGCCCAGTATGCTCTGTGCTCAATCTCGACATGTAAGTGGCACGTTTTCCCATAAATCAGCCGATAGGGGACATTCCCAATGGAGTTTTGAACGCTGTCCTGTAGGCCCATAATGCATCATTGAGGTGTAAAGACCAGTCCTTCCTAGTTGGCTCAACCATCTTTTCCAGAATGTTCTTAACCTCTTTGTTGGATATTTCAGCCTGTCCATTGGTCTGAGGGTGGTATGCTGTTGCGATCCATTGTTTGACACCATACTTTTTTAAGGCAGCAGCTATAACCCTATTATCAAAATGCCTTCCCTCATCACTGATGATCGCCTTAGGGATGTCAAATCTGGAAAAAATGTTTTTATGCAAAAACCTCTGAACCTTCTTGGCATCGTTCTTCTGAGTGGCGACTGCTTCAACCCATTTGGACACATAGTCCACTTCCAGGAGGATGTATAAATTCCCACATGAAGTTGGGAATGGTCCCATAAAATCTATCCCCCAAACGTCGAAAATCTCGACTTCAAGAATATTTTACAGCAGCATCTCGTGTCTCCTTGAGATGTTTCCAGTCCTTTGACACTTGTCACAGTTTTTGTAGAATGTTTGGGCATCCTTAAACAGTGACGGCCAATAAAATCTCGACTGCAAAACCTTGGCAGCAGTTTTGTTGCCTCCTAGGTGTCCTTCATACTGTGAAGCATGACAGTGATGTAATATAGCTTCATGTTCATCCTGTGGTACACATCTCCTAATAACCTGATCTGCACAGATTTTGAAAAGAAGAGGTTCGTCCCAATAATAATGCTTAACATCATTTTGGAACCTCTTCCTAGCTTGGTAATTAAGGTGAGGAGGAGTTATTCCTCTAACTAAGAAATTAACGAAATCAGCATACCAGGGGAGCTCAGAAAACTTACCTGCCGCCATGGCTGTCGCGGCAGTGATTGTGGCAGCAAACAGCTGCTCATCGAGGAAGGTCTCCAATATGTGTGTCTCGTCTGCTGGGAGATTCTTTCCCTTCTCTAACCTTGACAAGTGATCTGCAACTTGATTCTCTGTCCCCTTTTTGTCCTTGATTTCAAGGTCAAACTCTTGCAGTAGCAGAATCCAACGTATCAGTCTAGGCTTTGCATCCTTTTTGGTGAACAGATACTTCAATGCAGAGTGGTCTATGTGGACTATGACCTTCGTTCCAAGTATATAAGAACAGAACTTGTCAATAGAGAATACCACAGCTAATAGCTCCTTCTCTGTGGTGGTGTAGTTCACTTGGGCGTCATTCAATGTTTTACTGGCATAGTATATGACATGAAAAGGCTTGTCTTTCCTCTACCCAAGTGCTGCCCTGACAGCATAGTCACTAGCATCACACATGATTTCAAACGGCAGTTTCCAGTCTGGTGGCTGTACTATTGGGGCTGTTACCAGCTTTTCTTTCAGAACCTTGAATGCTTCAGTACATTCAGCGTTGAAGTTAAAGGGGCGGTTCTGCTCCAGAAGATGACATAAGGGCTTCGTGATCTTTGAAAAGTTTGCGATAAACCTTCGATAAAAACCAGCATGCCCTAAGAAACTTCTGATTCCCTTGACTGTGGTGGGTGGCGGCAGCTTTTCGATTACCTCGATCTTGGCTCTGTCGACTTCTATGCCGCGACAGCTAATTTTATGGCCAAGGACTATCCATTCATCCACCATGAAGTGACATTTTTCCCAGTTTAATACCAAGTTTGCCTTTTCACATCTCTCGAGCACTTTCTGTAGGTTGCCTAGGCAGCTTTCAAAGTTGTCTCCAAAGACTGAAAAATCATCCATAAATATTTCTAGGAAATCCTCCACCATGTCTGAGAATATTGCCATCATGCACCTTTGAAAGGTGGCTGGTGTGTTACAAAGTCCAAATGGCATCCTCCGAAAAGCATATGTACCGTATGGGCATGTGAATGTCGTCTTTTCTTGATCTTCCGGTGCGATGGCTATTTGATTATAACCTGAGTAACCATCAAGAAAACAATAGTAAGGCTTACCCGCTAATCTATCAAGCATTTGATCAATAAAGGGTAAGGGGAAGTGGTCCTTTCGGGTAGCTTTGTTAAGCTTCCGATAGTCCATACAAACCCTCAAACCGGTCACAGTCCTGGTTGGGATTAGCTCATTGTCTTCGTTGGTTACCACGATTATTCCTCCTTTCTTGGGAACGCACTACACCGAGCTCACCCACTTGCTATCCAAGATGGCATAGATTATTCCAGCATCTAGCCACTTTATGATCTCTTTACGAACCACCTCTCGCATAGCATCATTCAGTCGTCTCTGTGCATCAATGGTCGGCTTATGATAATCCTCCAAGAGGATTTTATGCATGCATAGTGCCGGACTGATGCCTTGGATATCAGCTATCGTCCATCCAATAGCCTTTTTATGCTGCTGCAACATCCTTATTAGTTGTTGTTCCTGTTCCTGCATCAACTTGGAAGAGATGATTACGGGAAACGTATCATTTAAACCAAGGAAAGCATATTTTAACTGCCCTGGCAGGGGCTTAAGATCTAGAACAAGGGGCTCAACAGTTGATGGCTTTTGAATTATATGGTTATCCGAGGTATAATTTAAGGGCTCGAACAACTTACCTGGACGATTGCCTATCCAGTTTACCTCCTCTTGATCTTCAGTATCAGATGTATCAGAATCTGAGGAGCTGCTGTCGTTGGTGCTGTCATGACAGTCTTCTAAATGGCTGCCGAGGTAGTGGCCTATTCTGATGTCGTGGCAGCCCGACCTGATGCAGGGTTGGTCAAAGGTAATTACAGTGATGGACTTGCACTCTTCTTCTGCATCAGCATGTTTCATTGCTTGGAGAACGTTCAGCTTGATCTCTTGATCGTTCTCTCTCATAGTGAGTTCTCTTTTTTCCACATCAATCAGTGATCTTCCTGTGGCTAAGAAGGGTCGCCCCAGAATGATTGGTGCGTTTTCATCTGCTTCACAATCTAACACAAGAAAGTCAGCAGGAAAAATAAACTTATCCACTCTTACCAGAATATCTTCAATTTTTCCTTCTGGATGAACGTAAGAGCGGTCTGCTAGCTGCAGTACTACTGTTGTGGGCCGAGCTTTTCCAATACCTAATTTCTGAAAAACAGATTTGGGCATTAAATTTATGCTAGCACCAAGATCACAAAGTGCCTTACCCACAAATTTGTCTCCGATTATGCACGGTATGATGAAGCTCCCAGGATCCTTCTTCTTCTGGGGTGGATACTTGTGTAGAATACTCATGCATCCATGTGTCATGTTAACCGTTTCAAATTCCCCAAGTCTGGATTTCTTTGACATGGCATCCTTAAGAAATTTGGCATAACCAGGTATTTCCCTAACGGCATCTAGCAGTGGAATGTTGATATGAACCTGCTTAAAAATATCATAAATCTTCTTAAGCTGTGATTCTTGTTTCAATTTCTGTAACCGCTGAGGGAAAGGTGGTGGGGGACGATAGTCAACAATGCATCCTTCCCACTGCATACGGATCTGAGGAGGTTTAGGTTCGTCATCTTTCTCCTCTGTCCCTTCTGCTGTCGTGACAGGTTCATCGGCAGCAGGCTGCTTGTCGTCTGCCTGGGCAGCTTCCTCGGCAGGTGACTCCAAGGCTGGTTTCTTAACTATTTCAGCTTCCTTCTCTGGCCCTGGTAATTTCTTCCCACTCCTAGTAGTGATGGCTTTACACTGCTCATGTGTGGGCTGTCTAGCATTTTCAGTATTGCTAGGGAATCTGCCATTCTGCCTTGGTTTAACATGCTGGGAAATCTGACCCATCTGTGCCTCTAGTGATTTCAGAGTAGCTTTATGGTTAGTCATATGCATCTCTGTTGTATCCATGAATGTCTCAGTCTTTTTGACGAAGTGATTCATGTTTTCAATGTAGGTTCCTGTTTGAGACATAAACTTAGCTAGGGTCTGCTCCAGTATACTAGTCGTGGCAGGTTGCGGCTGTTGATGCTGCTGATGCGGTTGCTGCCGATTCAGTAATCTAGGTCTTCCCTGATTCTGAGTGTTCTTTGCTTGAGGATTTAGGGCATTATTAGGATTGCTCCAAGAGAACTTGGGATCCTTTCTCCAGTTGGGATTGTAGTTGTTGGAGTTGTAATTCTGCTTATTGTAGTTCCCATCATACATCCCTTCTTCCAACTGTAACGGGCACTCCTCCGAACTGTGATTTCCATCGCAAGTTTCGCATACCTCTTCAGCGGAATAGACAAGCTGTGAATCTTCTTTTAAGAGCTTTTTCATCGCCTTGGTGAGGTATGCCATATGTGATTTTAATGAACTGTCGGCCTCATAATCCTTTACAGCTAGAACTCGTTTACCCCCTCTTCTTGCCGTAGGAAACTGTTCCTCATTCTTTGCAAGATTTTTCAATACTGCCATCGCCTCATCCGGATCTTTGTCCAGCAGTAATCCATTTGCTGCCGAATTAATTCTGATACGAATTTGTAAATTGGCAGCATTATAGAATTTTGTTACCTGGTTCCAAACGGGGAATCCATGCATTGGGCAGTTCCTCAAGAGAGTGGTAAATCTGTCCCAGGCCTCGTGCATCGGCTCGTCTTCTTCCTGTTGAAAAGTAGCAATTTCGTTACGTAATCGCTCAGATAAGTGTGAAGGATTAAAACGAGATAAAAATTCACGAGTTAAATCTGCCCAAGTTCGTATTGAACCCGGCGTTAGTTTATTCCACCAAGTCTTTGCCCTGTCCCTCAATGAATGAGGAAATAACCGAAGCCTCAGTATCTCCGGATTAACTCCTGGTAGTCTAAACGAACCACAGATTTCCTGGAACGTTTTCAGATGCTCCCTTGCATCCTCAGCAGCAGCACCACTAAATTGGCCATCGTTGTTGATCATGCTGAACATAACAGGTTTCAGATCAAAGTTGTCAACATCTACGCCTGGCAGGGTTGTTTCTAGTTCTACATGATCATTGAGCATGTAGTCTCGGCATGACCGGCGTGCGGCAGCTGCAGGAGGATCGGCAGGTGGACCGTTCACTCCATTCCCGGCAGGATTGTTATTATCCTGGGGATTCCCTTGGTTGTTCATGGCCTCTAACTGTTCTTCGAGGTATTCGTTTCTGGCTAACACGAAGCGAAGTCGATTCCTAAGATTTTACGAGCATTCGATTTCAGGGTCTAATAGATACTCAGGTTCCTCTCCTCATCTCGATCTGCGCATAAACATAAAACCTTGTGAAAAGTAAAGGTTGAACAATCCAAGAAAAATAAAACAGAAAAATAAAAAGAATGCAGTAAAAGGTAGGGTAAAGTTATGTTGCCAGTCCCCGGCAGCAGCGCCAAAAACATGTTAAGTGTAAAAGTGTCTATTGCAATGTAATGCAAGTGTACACGACGCAAGTAGAAAAGTGATACTGAAGTATCGGATATCGTCTCCACAGGGACTGGGCTAATAGCTTCACCTTGGATTACTACACGAGAGAGGAAAAGAATAGTTTAAATTGTTGTCACGAAATAATAAAGTGAACTTAAATAAAAGAGTAATGGAATCAAGATAGAGAGAATGGGCCGGTATTGAATTGCTCAGTAGTGTAGGTGTTGCAAAGTCTAGGACACTTTGTTCTGTCGTCGTCCCTGTCGCGGCAGCAGTCTGTTGGTTATCGCGACAGCAATTACTCAACTCATTACTTCAAGCTTCGCAAGAATCCCTGCTATGCCTTGGCCTATCCCTAGGTCCAAGTCTGTCGATGAACACGTCCTTGATGATACCTCCCGGCGTGAATCGAAGGATGAACACCGATGTTGTTGAATTCTTCCTTAGCCACTTAACCTCGTCCTATCCCTAGGTCCGAGATAGTTTAACTATAAACTAGAGAACTCGCACTTATTTCTTTCGTATACTTAACTCTCCCGATATTAAGTAAATAGGTAATCTCACAATGCTCTCCCGATACTCTTGCAAGATGTTGAAAACCAGAATAAGAGAACTTGAAGTAATTTTATTGAACAAAGAAAATCCTAAAACAATGCAATCCTTGCAACTACTTTACAAAGCAACCCTTAGCCCTAGGGGAAGTTTAGAACATGGTGAAGAAGGGAAAACGGCTAGGGTTTTGGGAAGAAAGCTAGAGAATGGTGATGTCCTCTCCTAGGTCGAATTACATGCCTTTATATAGGCCTTGGGTTCAAGTTTTCTAATATAGCAAGAATACAACTTTAAATTAAAGTACAACTCTAATAAAGACTAAATCTTCAGAACAACATACTTTAATTCGTCATTCCTTCTTGCTTGGGATATCTTCCTTGAACCTTGGGCTTGGCCTTCATTCTGATCTAGGGCTCAGAAAAATATAAGGGTGCTCCACGACAGATGGGCTTAATTTTCTCTTTCTGTCGAGGTCCACTTCACTTTCTTCCCTTCACTAACGATGTCGTCCTTGGCTGCCACGGCAGCGGCCATGGCAACATCGTCCTCCTCGACTGCATCTCCAGTTCCAGCTCTAATTCTTCACTGCCCAGCGTATGCTTCTCTACTGCCCTCCATCTGCTACAGAAGCTACCTGCAAAAGCAACCTATTTCAATAAAAATTGTGCCATTTAATATATTTGTGATGTAAAACTGAAATCTAACCTAAATGCAATGAATTATGCTTGAATGCAGCAGAAATATGGGTTAAATTGGGGGTAAAATATAGAACTTGTACACACTCAACACCACGCGAAGGGAAGAAAGTGGTAGAGGCAGAACGATTCCAAAGAACATGCATCGAGATAGAAGACACACAACGCATAATCAAAAGGCGAAACTCATCAGACAAGCCAATATCCTTAAGTGTGTCGCCTATGATAGCCCACTCAAGTCTATCATAGGTTTTCTCAAGGTCAATTTTGAGAGCCATGAACCCAACTTTTCCATTCATGCATCGCGTGGAATGTATCACTTCCTGCAAAATTATGACATTGTCCGTGATTGAACGATCGAGCACAAAACTTGTTTGGTTCATCGATACCCAATCTGGGAGGTAGGCCTTCAAACGATTCACAATGGTTTTGGTGATTACTTTATACAAGACAGAGCATAAACTTATCGGGCGAAATTGTGTAAAATACTCAGGCGACTGAACTTTCGGCAGAAGAATATGCAGAGTACGATTCAGAGAAGGGGAGATAGATTGACCAGCAAAAGTATCACGGACAAGATTACACACGGACGGTCCCACAGTACTCCAATTCCTTTGGTAGAACAAAGCATGCAAACCGTCGGCACCGAGGGCTTTTAACGGTCCCATATCAAACACCACATTATGGACTTCCTCATCCAGAACTGGTGCTAATAACGCCCTACGCATGTCCTCAGAGCACTGACAAAACTGACCTCTAACCGTAGAGTCAAGCCCAGGACTACCACAGTTAGAAAATAAATCCTGATAGAAGCTAACAGCCATGTTCTTCAAAACTTTCTGATCTGAGCACCAAACCCCAGACGAATCCTTTAGTGCCGAGATAGAGTTTTCTCTTCATTACTACATAGTGCACCTATGAAAATAGGAAGTATTCCTGTCACCAAGGCTCTCCCACTGGACCCTTGATTTCTGTAACCAGAGGCTTTCCTCATGCCAAAGAACCTCTGCTAATTCAGCCTGCAAATCAACATCCAATTGAACCAAGAAATGCGAATGGCAGACACGCAAAGCTCGATCAATTCCCTAAATACGGGTCAGTAACTCTTTCTTCTTCTTTCTAATATGCCCAAAGAGGGTCAGTACGGGCCAGTACTCTATCGTGAGGTCATAGTCTTTAAGGAGCTCTAACCACCTATGTTGTCTAAGATTCAACTCTCTTTGAGTCATCAAATATTTCAAACTCTCGTGGTCGGTGTAGACTGTGCATTTCTCACCATAAAGGTAGTGTCTCCAAATTTTCAAGGCAAAAACCACAACCGCTAACTCTATGTCATTGGTGGGGTAATTCTTCTCGTGAACCTTCAACTGTCTCGAAGCATAAGCTACAACTCTTCCTTCTTGCATAAGCACACAACCTAAACCTACATATGATGCATCACTGAAGATTACAAACTCCTTCCCCGGTTCAGGCTGAATCAAAATAGGAGCTTCTGTCAATGCTTTCTTCAACTTTTCAAACGCTTGTTTCCTTGCATCTGTCCACTCATACGGAACATTTGTCTGAAGCAATTTAGTCAAAGGTGCGGCAATCTTCGAGAATCCCTCAACAAACCTTCGATAATACCCCATAATGCTTAGAAAACTATGGATTTCGATCGCTGACTTCGGTTGTTTCCAATCCACTATTACTTCTATCTTTTTGGGGTCTACACTGATCCCATCAGCCGAGATCACGTGACCTAGAAAGACTACCTCCCTAATCCAAAACTCACATTTACTCAACTTGGCATACAACTGATTTTCAAGCAAGGTCTGTAGTACTAATCGCAAATGCTCATCATGGTCTTCCTCGGTCCTGGAGTACACTAAAATGGCATCTATGAACACTACTACAAATTTATCCAAATACTCGTAAAACATTTCGTTTATCATTTCCACAAATGCAGCTGGGGCATTAGTCAAACAGAAAGGCATTACCAAAACTCGTAGTGCCCATATCGTGTACGGAAAGTTATCTTCGGTATATCCATATCTTTCACCTTCAACTGATGGTAGCCGGATCTCAAATCAATCTTCAAAAATACTGTGGCACCTCTCAAATGATCAAGCAAATCGTCGATCCGCGGCAAAGGATACTTGTTCTTTACTGTTACCTTGTTCAACTGCCTATAATCTATGCACATCCTCATACTGCCATCTTTTTTTCTTCACAAACAAGACCGGAGCACCCTACGGAGAATTAATAGGCCTAATGAAACCTCTATCTGACAGTTCCTGAAGTTGTGCTTCAACTCTTTCAACTCTTTAGGTGACATTATATATGGAGCAATAGATACGGGAGCAGACAAATATGCTTGACAACTCTTCTGGAAAGACACTCGGAAAGTGACAAATTGTTCTGACGTCTTGCGGTCTAACTTCACTCATGTTCGGATTCATCACACAGGCTAAATATGCTTAACAACCCAATTCCATCAATCTCTAATCTTCTAAAGCATAAACAACATTAGACAAGAACTTAATGTTCTCGCCAACTACTACAACCTTATAATCATCTGCTAGTCTCAAGGAAACTCTCTTGGTCTCAAAGTCTACTCTAGCTCTATGCTCTACGAGCCAATCCATGCCCAAAATCACATCGAACCCATAAAACGTCAATTCTATCATATCGACCGGAAACACATGACCCTGAATCATCAAAAGACACCTCATATACATTTTCCTAGCTACCACGATCTCACCAAAAGAACTAGTAACATTCACGCCTGCCTCTAACCACTCATACGGTAAATCTAAAGATCTTGCATGCTCACCTAAAATGTATGAAAGTGTCAACCCCGAATCTATCAACGAAAGCATGGATAAAGACCGTAACAAGAAATTACCTGCGATGACATCCGTGTCATTTCTAGCCTCTCGCTGTGCATACACCCTAGTCGGTCCTCCACCGTCGGGCTGAACTGCTACCACATGAGCTACATTTCTCTGACTATCGTTCCTTGGCTGAAAGTTACCTCGACCGCGCCCACGGCCTCTCTGATGCTCAAAACCTCGAATTGGGGCATGTTCGCCCCCAGCCGGGTGAGGACAGTTACGCCTCAAACGATCTTGGGATCCACAGTTTCAACATACCCCAAAGGTACCCAAACACTCGCCTGGATGGCGTCTTTTGTATCTAGTGCACTCGAGAGTGTGGACAACAGCCCCTTGGTCCTGATGGCCACGTCCATGGTTACCGCTTCTACATCTCAAGTCAGGCTGATATCTTCTATCTTTGTGCCTCTTGGCATGCTTTCTATCCCATTCCGCATGTCACTTCTCTGAATCGGACCCACTAGCACGAGTGTTCGAGCCTAAACTCAGCTCAATATCCTTGGCCCTAGAGACCAAAAAATCAAACTCGGTGTAATTAGAAGCAAGCATATATGTCTTCACATCCCTAGCCAAACCATAACGGAAGCGCTCACACTATTCTCTCTCACTGGGAACCAACTCGAGAGCATATTGGCTCAACCTCACAAACTGTACCTCATACTCTAACACAGTCTTATCACCCTGAACCAAAGCCATAAATTCTCTATTCTTTTCATCCAGATATCGGGCTCTAAGGTACTTCTTTCTGAAGGTTGTTTTGAAGAATTCCCAAGTGACATCTGCCTCCGGCACACCCGAAATAATTGTAGTCCACCAAGCATACGCATCTCCCTAAAGTAAAGAGACAACACAACCTAACTTACGAGTGTTTGAGCACCCCATCTAACCTAAGATTCGTGTAGTGCTCTCAAGCCAAGCCTCTAAACCCTCGGGAGTTAAACCACGGAACTCGACCCCGCCCAAACTATAAAGTCTCTCAAGCGGTAAACCAGTCCCCGCACCCTGAGGTGGTGGTGCAGCATATATGCCGGCTAAAGCTGTCTAAAAAGCCCTGACTATGGTCTGAATTAAATGAGTCATGTCCGCACCAGCCTGACCCTGGCTAACCTGAGGTCCATTACCATCACCTCCAACATTCACACCAACCTGAGGTACATTACCTCTGACATTCGCCCCATTACCATCGGGATCAGGACGAACATGAGGCACACCCACGGGTGCCTGGTCACCCGCTCTAGGCCGTCCCCTCAGTCTCACCATAAAGAAGATACAATCTAAAACAACAAACATAACACGCAAGAAAACATTGGGTCAGCAAGGGCAATGATCCAAGTGCTTAAGCTCTTTTAACCTAAACCATTTTCCAATAACAATACTTAGCAATGGGGACGCTTGACTACTCTTCAATCAACAACAAGAACGAGAAATCATGCTTTCACACACCGTGCAACAGCGAACAAACCAAACAAATAAACTTACCTAACTTACCTTCCCGGGAGACCTCGAAACCGAAACTTTGATACCACCAAATGTAACCCCCTCGGTCCGGTCTAGTCGCAAGACCGAATCGAGAAAGTTACACGGGGATAACCAGAGAAAAATCTGAGAATTTCCCTCCGATTAACAACCTTAGGTTTCAATTTATCTTGTCTAAATGCATTTTAGAGTTCCTATGGTGTTAAGGGACACAACGGAAGAACAACGTCTTAGTCGGACATCAATCGGATGTCCAATCGAGACCAAAACAGTCATGAATGACCATTTTGTAAAAACACACTAAACATGGACAAAATGGTAATTTTAAACTTACCAAATAGTTAGTAGTCAAATTCCAATCACACGAGGCAAAACCAACTCAAAACGGGGTAAGAAAACTCATTAAGAAAGCATACAAGCAATAGGGACCAAAACGCAACATTCGGAAACATTCAAAGATGCCATTTTCCCTCTTAAACCACTTGTGTTTCGAAACGGGCAACCCCCGTTTCGAAACACGGGCTCCCAGCAAAAAGCAACACCAGGCCGTTCCAAAATAGTCTCTCTTGGTTTCGAAATGGAAGTCTCTAGAGGCAAAACATACTGAAACGACACCACCCCCGTTTTCGATACAGGTGCCCCAAAAGCATGGTCATTCCGAAACCATACCAGGTGTTTTGAAACACCTGAGCACAGATGGGTTTCAAGAAGTTGTTTTGGCATCCCCGAACGTTCCCGAACTCGCCTCAACATGAATCAAACAATATGGCAACACGATAAACAAGGAAACTAGAGGCAAGACACCCTAAAACTAGCATCAACCATGCATACATACACAAATTGGGCAGATGGCCAAAAAGGCTAAAGGAAAACACTTCATCATAAGACATAAACTAGCCAAAACATAAGGCATGCATTCATAAAGCATAACAACCTTCCACACATCATGGTCTCAACATTTAAAACATGTTAGCAACAATAACAACCACATGGGAGTTTGGACACCAACTCATCAACATAAAAGTCTAGCATTCCCATTGCCTAAGTATTATTACAACCATTAAAAACCATACTTGAGCTAGCAAAAGAACTCCAAGGTTCCTCCTTTGCCCCACTTGCCTCCTGTAGCCACTAATAATCTGCATTGTTGGAAAAGATAGCGTAAGCTTGAGAGCTTAGTGAGTGGAGCTCCAAATCACAACAACAACAATGCAATTTCAAAACATATATCTATTTTAAAGACAAAACCATAAAGAGTGGAATATACTAAACTGAGAGCATAAGAACAAGTTCATGGAGTGCACATGCACAACCATTCCCGGTAGGACTACACATCACCGTTCCCCGAACAACTAGCATATTTCCAGTGGGACTACACATCACCGTACTCATCTACTAGTCAACCTCCGGTGGGACTACACATCACCGTACTCATCTACTAGTCAACCTCTGGTGGGACTACACATCACCTTATTCAACAACACCCTTCCTACTAACCATCACGTGAGGCTTTGACAACAACAACAACATAACAACATTCAAGGGATGCAAATGCAAATAGTATTTCACCCAACAACATATATAATCCCATTCATCATCACTTAACAAAATAAGGCAATATTAGATAAACTTACACTTGAGTTTAGGTCAGCCCCTAAGGCTCAAACCAAACCCCAAGAAATCCTCTTTAAAACATTTCAAAGCTTTAAAACGTTACCAATCACTAGTACAACCCGAACGATAGCCGAAACACCAATTTCAAACCTCCGCAACACCGGGTATCGCGCTCAAAGTACCCAAATTCGTTTTTGCTGCTTCTAACAATCCAAAACAAAGAATTAATACCTTTTTCAACATACATACCCACTGAAATTCACAAACACAACATTCAACAACATTCGTTCATTGATTCGTAGCCAAAATTATCCGAAATTATCACCACATCAGCTCTAACCAAAACCCAGTAATATAATCATCCAAAACACATATATTTAATTCGAAAACATCATTCCAAAGCTATAAAACCATCAAGGGTCGTTTCAACCCAAAACCAAGCCAAAAACTCTAGTATTTCAACCTTTAAAACTACCCACTTACCTAGTTTCGGGATTTTATGATTGAACCAACATCTCCACATCATTTAACACTCAAACAATACTTTTAACCAACCCAAAACACAGCAACATCAATCCACACGAAAATCCCCCCAAAACCCATTATTTTCAAACAATGAACTTTGAGAAAAATGGAAAAATCATTTGGGTTTTGAAGAAAATCCAACAAAAAGAGTTCAATGGAGGAAAAACAAAGCAAATAAGAGATTACTTTCAAAAATATTCAATAGAGATGATGTTTGGTTGAAGAGGAAATGAGAACACTAGTTTTGGGGAAAAATAATATGATCTTCTCTCTAAAAAGATGACAACTTAAAAATAAAACCTTTTGTTATAATTAAAAAACCCCTTTAAAAGAATTTACCTCTTTACCCCCTTTTAAAATATTTTCATCTCAAGACATAACCCTTTTTGTTAAAATAAATAGACCCGAAACTAGTCTAACCCGGCCAACGGATTCGGTTAGACCTTCAACTCGATCTGGTAACTTTCGGCCCTAAACTCTGGGCGTTACAGTACAGTTTACCATCTAGAGTATGAGGGGTTGTAGTGCATTTGTTTTGCTTGTGGGTTGTATGGCCACTCGTCAGAAGTGTGTACGGTGAGACAGGGTACAAATAATAACGGTGTTGCTCAGGCAACGGCCACTACTTCTTCCGATGTGAAAGCCTCACCTGTACGCAATGCGGATGAAGTTTATGGCCCTTGGATGGTCGCTCAAAATAAGCGTCGTCAGCCGCGCAAGGATGCGAGTCGCTCTCAAGGCGTCAATTCATTAGTCAGTAACCTTGAAGGATATTGATTTTCCCTCATTAGTGAGGACAATGGTGTGAATGTGTCGTTGGATGATGGTAATTTAAGGCCTACTATTTTAAGCACGGTACAAGCTGGTGGGGATCGATCCCGGATGCATGTCTCACGGCAAGCTGGTGACCCATCGGCTGAGGTGCTGTCAGACCATGTTGAGGATGTAGTAACCGCGGGGATTCAGGTAGAGGGGTTTTACAAGAGGTGGTTGTTAATACTCTGTGTCCGATTCAGGTTGTGTCTTCGGGGGGAGTCAATGCTCCGCAGGTGGTCTCTCATGTGGTGCAAAATGTAGTTGGTAGTCATGCCGATGTCTCAATCTTTGACACATCGAATGAAAAACGCCGACAAAGGTTGGTGCTTAGTGGTGGCAAGCAAGGGGTACGGCAAATTGCAGGAGAGGGCCCGAAAGCTGGATTGAAGGTTAGACAAGGCAAAGAGAATAAACCCCCAGCGAGACCGCTTCTCACTGATTGGTTGCCTCCAGGCTTTGTTACTGCTTGTTCTGGTTCGTCGAGTGCTCCAGCATCCACCGACCCTATTGTCATTGATTCTCATTAAGTAGATGGTGTTTCCATTGTGTTGGGTGTATAGCACGCTCGAATCGATCACCAAAACCGTCAAGGAGGGTTGTAAAAGTTTGGTGTTTGAATTGGCTAAAATTGAAATAAAGGTAGACAAGAGACACAATGATTTTAGAGTGGTTCGACCTTCTAACCAAGGTCCTACATCCACTATCTTAGCACACCACTAAAGATTTTCCAATTCACTCAACAATGAATTCGTCCCATTTTCCCAATTTAGGAGGAAACCGTTACAACCCTATCTTTTGGAATTGGCTAAGATAGAACCAACTCTAGTTTTTCTCTCAAGGATAAACTAAAACCTCTCCTTTTACAAAGGATTTGTTTGGTAAACTTAATAGCTTACAAGGTGGGTGTTTACACAAATTTAAGCTCACAATAGTACAAAGGATTTACAATTAAGCTCCCTCTCTAAAGACTATGTACAAGAGAATAATAAAATAAAGATTTAGACTCTAATTCTCTTGACCATGTTGCTTGGATGTTGTCTCTAACATTCTTCAAGTGTTTCAGCCTTCAATGTATAGTCCCAATTGAGTTTGTGGTCGTTACTAGCCGTTAAGGATGTTTTGGAGCCGTTGGAGACTTTATTTCCCTCATTAAATGCAGTTCTGCAAACGTCCGTTTCGAAACAATCGAACCCATTTCGGAACGCCCTTCATTAGAACTATCCGTTGAAGTTTGATGCAGCAAGCCGTTTCGAAACGCCTCTGGCCGTTTCGAAACACTCTTGATCTATATCGAAATGGAATCACCCCGTTTCGGAACGTGTGACAATTAAGCTGCAAATTAAAAAGCCGTTGGGAAAGTAGTTGTTGGGGAGGTTTTGACCGTTGGGCGTATCGAAACACCAAAGGGGTGTTTCGAAACGAAGACCCTCCGTATCGAAACGGGCAAGCCCTGTTTCGGTATGGGTTTTGACAGTTTCAAAATGTTTCGATACAAGTCCCCCTGTTTCGAAACGGGTACCTTGAAAACTCTGGTTTGGTTACTTAAAAATGTTTCAAACTTTGCCAAAACCATTTAAACCATCTACAAACTTATTTTCAAGTTGTTTGGAATCAAAGGCATTTTTGAAATCTTTTAATTTAGTTCAAAACTATTTTTCAATTATTATATCAAAACATTAGTTCTACACACTGTGGTTAATGTGGAGGCGAGGGATACTATGGTTAATGGCTCGGTTGCTGATACTAAGACAATTGGCCGTGTCAATAAGGTGTTTTCGTTCCCTTGCTTTTCTTTACTCATTTTTACATGATTAAGTTTCTTTTTTAGAATTGCCAAGGAGCGGCTAGCTCTAATTTTCGCGTTATTTTAAAGATTTTTGTAGGCTTCACCGTCCTCATCTGGTAGCACTCATGGAGCCTCGTTATAACGGTGATCATTAGGATAGAGTGATTTCCCGGTTCGGTTTTAGTCGTCTTTTTTGGGTTGAGGCAAGTGGTCTTAGTGGTGGGATTTGGGTTATGTGGAATGATGGGGTTGATGTGGAGGTTTTGAAAGTGTTTAATTAGTTTGTGCACGTCAAGGCTCTTCTTTCTAGGTCTTCTCGTTGGGTTTTCTTTGCTGCCGTATATGCAAGTCCTAACGCTACCATTCGGAAGGGGCTTTGGGACTGTTTACCGGATCTTAATCCTGGTTCTACTCTACCGTGGCTTTTGGGTGGGGACTTTAACTATATTCTGCGTTTTGATGAGCGTGATGGTGGTACTATTCAGGGTAATGGTATTAGCCACTTATTTTATAATTTTATTTTTGATAATGGTCTAGCAGAGGTTGAATTCTGAGGGAATGATTTTACTTGGAAGCGTGGCCGGGGTCGAAAGCGTTTGGATCGTTGTCTGTTCAATAAAGGGTGGGCGAGTTCTTTCCCTGCATCGCTTATTACTCATTTGGACCGTTTAGGTTCAGATCATTGTCCTTTACTCCTTCACTATCCGAGTCAAAGTGGGGAATGAGACAATCATCCTTTTCGCTTTATCGAAGCTTGGCAAGATCACCCTCGTTTTGAGGAGTTTTTGCAGAACACTTGGGATGTGCATTCAGATGTAGAGACTAATATTAAAGTGTTTGCAGACAAGGCTCGTCAATGGAATGATTCAGGCCAGTACTCGTATTTTTCTTCGGTTATCCCCGTGTAACTCTCCCGATTCGGTCTTGCGACTAGATTGGGCCGAGGGGGTTACACGTACCATCAATTTTCACCCCTGAAACCAACGGATTCCTAAGTGACACCATTACCACTAGCCTCGCAAAACGCCCTCTATCACCCACGTGCGTGTCATAGTCAATTCTCATAACTTTTCCTATAGCATCTGCGATGTGAAGAAACAAAGCCTTGGAATAGTACCGATAAGGAAGACCCGAGATCCGCACCCAAACCATAATTTGTGCCCGGAAGGAATCTGAAGTAGAAAACTCCCTAGTCCATGGATGCACCGTAAGGTAGCTCCCGAACATTGTCCAAGGGCCCCCTCCAACACATGCTCATAATCATACGTATTCTCGAACATTACCAAGTAATAATCATTAGCGAGATCAACCACCTGGAATGCTCCTTGCGGTTGCCACAACATTCGAATCCTACCCATTAGGGTATTGTAACCAATTGAACGCCCAAGAAGACAAACAATGAGCGAGCGACGCATGCTATGATCAATTCGATCATGCACTCTCTCAGAAAACTCTACTAAAGGAAACAGACCACTCCTATCTACCGTGACATCTCTAACATCGACGACCACATCGTCCAGGCTCGGGACCGGGTCAAATACAGCTTGCTTGCCCATCCCATAAACAATCCATGCATAAAACCTTTGTGGAGCAGCTGACTCGACCGCTGCACCCGCAACACTCTGAGCCACGCTATCACTGGTGGGTGCCGACACCTTCTGGTCATCAACCTCCATGTTCTTCGACTCATCCAACCCATCAACAGCATCAGAGGGTTTACCTTTTTTTGCTGCTTACTGATCAGTTACTAGAATCGGTGAACCAGGCCGCTCCAGTGGTGAAAAAAAGGACCCATCCACGACCGAGACCCTCACACCATCTTGTTGCATCCTTGATACAGAGTCAACCGGCGGTTCCAGATTTTTCGGCGAGCACGCGTTATTGCTTTGCACACAATCACCCGATTTTTGAGGAGGAAACGAGAGCATGCCTAGGTTTAGAAAAAAAAACAAGTAAAGTGGTGGTAAAAAAACATATAGCTTTTCAGGTTAGAATGAACTTTTCAAAGGTTGAATTTTATAATTTTTTTTTGTTAAAAACACTTTTTTGGTATAATTAGTGTCATTAATTTATTTGCATTAAATATTATATAGACATATTATGAGATGATCCTTACAATTTAATTTAATTTAATTCTTTTACAATATTAAAAATTAATTTCTTTTTTGACAAATCTTATTTAATCATAATCCTACCTAGAGGAGAGGGAAAGATGACTCTAAGGAAAGGAAGAAGGTGTTACTAATGGGTCTAGAACCCATGACCTAAGGAAAATGAAGGAACAAAGATGAGCAGCTTGATCAATCGACCAAATGTGATTGCTCAAAAATTAATCTTTTAAATTTGCTTAAAAAATTAATACCTCATTCAATAATATCCTCCAACGAAATTTAGTTCATTCACAACAATATCGAACACCCAAATTTTAATGTTACACATTCCCCTTAATAACTTGTCAAGTTACCCTAAAATGCAAAATTACCATGATTAACAAAGGTTATTTTAGTAATATCACACAACACAATTAAGGTTGGGCGTTCGATCCAGTCGAGTCAAAAAAATTCTGAGTTGTTCGAGTTTGCAAGTCTTATTTTACAATTCAAACTTTATTTGAAATTTTTTCGAATCGAGTCAAATTTATGAAATTCTAGTCAAACCGAGTCGAGTTTATGTACAAATTTAATTGTACACACACACACACACATATATATATATATATATATATATATTTCTATATGTGTATACGTAGCGACGTACATATATATTTCTATATGCATATACTTAGGGTTGGTTTGTACACATATTGATTCTAATTTTAACGGCTCTCTATATGCATATATAATATACATATATATATTTCTTCATAGTTTCTCATCTGATATATATAATATATCATATAGAATTGACAAACTTGACTAAAATATGAAAACTGATAAACTAATTACTAAAAATTTCGAGTTATTCAAATTTTTTATTTTATAACTCAAACTTTATTTAAAATTTTTTCGAGTCAAATCAAATTTATAAAATTACGAGTCGAGTCAAAACGAATCAATTTTTTGCCTCGAATTATAACTCAATTTTTTCGAGTCGAGTTTTGCTACCCCTAGACACAAACCCGAGATAAAAATATCCCCTCCTCCTCCGTCTTAAAACTAGAGGGCTAAAACGGTCCAGTTATCGGAGTGACCCCAATAATCTGGACCGCACATTCTATAAGATCAACGGTTTCTATCTCTCGGCAGATTGACTCTCCAGATTTCCCTCTTCCGTTGTTTCTTTTATCACATCATCATAAACCCTAGCCTCCATCTCCACCCCCCCCCCCCCAAAAAAAAACAAGATTTACGTGAAACGCCATAACTCTGTTTTCTCTCTCTTCAAATCTCCAGAGAGAGACTCTCCTTTCTCTAAAGATGTTTCCTTTTCTCTTTATCTTTGTGAATAACTAAGATCTCTTTTGTTTTTAATTTCTGGGTCTGATTTTAATTTTAGTTTTCTTAGTGGGATGTTGTCTTATTTTTCTCTGTTGTTGTTTACTCTTTACTCTCTCTTGTAGTTATCTTTTACTAGTTTCCTTCTTTCCTAAGAAAAAAAATAATATTATTTTTTTCTTTGTGGACGAGTCAAATCGCTATGAGTTTTCCCGAGTTGTTGTGGATTTGGGTTTTTGTTTGAACTGGTTCACTCATGGCTGTGGATCTGCTTCTTAAATTGAGGTTCATCCGTTGGCTGTCTATTTGTTGACGTTCTGTGTTTCACGGGGTGCTTGGTTGAGTGGGTGATTTTGACTCTTCTTAGTCGAGTCGGTTACTGAGTCAACTCGTTAGTTGGGGTAGGAAAGAGCGTCCAAGGAGTTTACTAGAGGGACCGAGCGGCGATGCCTTCCGTGGGGATGAAACGGAGCACAAGGGTTTGCAGGATGAAGAGCTCGG
This sequence comes from Hibiscus trionum, assembly GCA_030270665.1. Lineage (NCBI taxonomy): Eukaryota > Viridiplantae > Streptophyta > Magnoliopsida > Malvales > Malvaceae > Hibiscus > Hibiscus trionum. The sequence continues at coordinate 740,268 of BSYR01000008.1, forward strand.
ATGCCCGGGTTCTTCGTTCCGGGCGGCAACTCCGGCCTGATTCTGGCGAATTAAAACCCAAGAGGCGCGGCAATGACGGCGTTGAATTCAACAACCTGGTGAAAAAGACTCCAAAGAGTGAAGTAGATAAGTTGCCGGCAGATGTAAATGAGAAGCCCAAAAGACTGGGCCACAATGAGAATCTAAAGAAACGGTCCAGGGAAGTGAAAGCTGAAGCTACAAACAATGGCAGCACTGTAGATAAGATGTTTGGGATTGTTTATACTAGAAAAAGGAAGAGAAATGTGGTTCAAAAGTGTAATCTTTCCGAAAATTCGGAGCTGAAGACTCCGGTTGGTTCCACGGTGTTCGAAAACAATAAACTCGGGAGCAAAGTTATTTCGCATCCGTGTTTTAGAGCTTCGAAACTAACAGTTCGAAGCAGTATTCAGAAGAGGAGGAGTTCGCTGAGGAGAATGAGATCTAGAAACCCTATTTCCAGTGGAGCTCTAATGTCTGACTTGATTAGTAGTAGGAGAAATGGGATTCCTTTTTCCTCCGTAGTTTCTAAAAATAAGCTTAGGAGTTCGATCCGCAATGGTTCCGCAGTGAACTTCAGCGAGGAGAGCTCTTCAATATCGGATTTCATGCCAAAGGTAGAGTTGGAGTCAGAATCATCCGAATGCTCTGCCAATGTATTGATCATTGAACCTGATAGATGTTACAGGGAAGAAGGAGCAATCATCACTCTGGAGCTCTCTGCATCGAAAGAATGGCTTCTTCTAGTGAAAAAGGATAATAAGACTAGGTGTGCAACGAAGGCGGGTAAATTTATGAGGCCACCCTCATTCAACCGCTTCACTCGAGCTATGATTTGGGCCGGGGATGATACCTGGAAGCTCGAGTTTCTGAATCGGCAAGATTGGATCATTTTCAAAGATCTTTACAAGGAATGTTGTGAGCGCAATGCGCCTGCTTCAACTTGTAGAGTAATCCCTGTCCCTGGGGTCTGTGAAGTATCAGGGTATGAGGGTAAACCCATTGTGCCGTTTCGAAGACCGGATTCTTATATAGCTGTGGTTGGTGATGAGGTATCCAGAGCCTTGGCAAAGAGGACTGCTAACTATGACATGGATTCAGAAGATGAGGAATGGTTAAAGAAGTTCAATGTTGATTTTTTTAGTGGAAATGGGCATTGTGAGCATCTTTCGGCGGATTGTTTCGAGTTGATGGTTGATACTTTCGAGAAGGCGTTTTTTTGTAGTCCTGATGATGAATCAAATGTGACTGCTGCTGCTGATGATCTAGGTATTAGGGGAGTGGTTGAAGCTGTCCATGCTTACTGGTTGAAAAAAAGGGAGCACAGGCGATCACCGTTGCTCAGAGTTTTCCAGGTAAACTTTGTGGAAAATTTCTTTATGGAAATAGATATCCATATCATTGTAGATTCGTTTGGGGAAGTATGTATTGTATTACATACCATCTTTTGTGAATGAAGAAAATTCGCTTGTGGTCGAAGTAAGTGTATTTGTTTGTTGAATATTTTGGGGGAAGCTTACCACGTAGAACTATACTGCTTTGAAAGGTTTTATAATACTATTTCTTGTTTTGGTTCCTATGATTTGTCATGCAATGAGTTCATAGAATTGTATTTCATAGGTAAAATGATCTTTTGATATAACAGTTGCATCGGTTACTTGCTGTAAATTGCATGTCCAGAGCGACAGAGTACTTAATCTGTTCTTGACAATGATCTTTTGATATTTTTAAGAATTTGGAGAGAAAATGACAGGTTATGTGGCCAATTTTTGAACTTGTGATTCTTTTTTTCCAAATTGAAGTTGAACTAATTTTAGTTCTTGAATTTCAATGATTATCCGTCTTGCAAATAGGATTAATACAAAGTACTTAATCTGTTCTTGCTCTGAACTTTCATTTATGTTTTGAGAATCTCCATCTTCTATTCTGCTGTGATGGGGAAAATGTTGTTGGTTTCATGAGATCGAAAACGAAGTATCAATCAACTGATCATGTCCTAGCTCTTCTTTCTGTTGTGCATGTAGAACAATAAACGTTGTATATATCCAACTTCTTTAGATATATGACTAAAATGAATGTTTGATTCTAACAGGGTCATCAGATCAAGAAGGCTCCAGTAGTTCCGCAGCCTTTTCTACGGAAAAGGAGGTCATTTAAGCGACAAGCCAGCCATGGAAGAGGCAAGCAACCAAGTTTTTTGCAAGGTAAATTACACTTTGACTAGCAGTAACTCTCTACTATACAAGTTTTGGTCTGATTTTGACGCGTCATCAATCTATGTATGTGTTAATAGGACTTTGTTTCAGATTTGTTGCTGAGACTGTATTATTTGTAATACGTGCAGCCATGGCAGCTGAACATGATGCTTTGGAAGAAGAGAATGCGATGGATAAAGTAGAAGAAGCTAGAGCAGCAGCAATCAGATCTATCGAATCAGCTATCCTCAAACGCCAACAGGCGCAGTTGCTAATGCAAAATGCCGATATGGCTACATACAAAGCCATGATGGCCCTCAGAATTGCCGAAGCCGAATCCTCAGAAGATACAGTCGGCCACTTTTTGTTGGACGAGGTGCCGGTAGTCGGCTAGTAGGGGGAGATTTGCAGAGCACAGCATCATGGCTGTTTTTGAATCGCCCCCATGGAGTGGGAAGAGTAGGTGTAATAATGTATAGGTGTATTTAATTTTCGATTGTACATTGTGTATTATTGTAACAGCTGATGTCATACCAACAAAAGTTTTGCCAAATATTTGGTGAGAGAAATTACAGGAAACTTTGACCCATTGTTGGGGGTTGGACCTATCTTTGCTGCACTCACCTGATCTTTTAGTAGTAAAATCAGTAACAAGATAATTGAAAGCTTAACTCATTATATAAACCTTTGGTGTTCATGAAAACTACGATTTCCTTGTCAGCCTGTTTGATTTTATATTGACGTTGATGCTGTAGAACTAACAGAGACGTGCAAGGTAAGTTCTTTGATAATTCTCTCTTTAAACTTTTAAATGTTTTGATTTTATTTTTTATTTTAAATTGGTCTTCAAACTTTTGAATAGTTTGATTTCATCTTGAAATTATGACTCATTCTAAATTGATCTTTAAACTTTTAAAGATTCTGATTCCATCCCCAAATTTTCAATATCTACTAATCACATCTCATGTTAGTAAAATTATTATAAAAAAATGTTAATTTTTATGTAAACATTGATGTGTTTTATGTAATAATATGAATTGGTATAAATGATAATTTGAAGATGAAATTAGAATTTTTAAAAATTTGGGGGACCGATTTAGAATGAGAGTCGCATTTTAAGAATGAAATTAAAACATTCAAAAGTTTGAGGACTAATTTAGAATGGGATCATAGTTTAAGGATAAAATTAACATGTTCAAAAATTTATGGACTAACTTCGAATGAATATAAGCAAGTTCTCTCTCTCGTCCAATGTGCTCCCATCTCTCTGATCCTTTGCTCTAACATTTCTGTTGAGCGCTCGGTCTTTGTTGGTGAGGTTCTTCTTGGAGAGGAGGTGGTTTAGAGCCACTGCTTCTACTAGCACCTTAGCACCTTTTACCGTTTCTCTGTGTCTTTACTCTTCTTCGTCTGTAGCCTCAGGCTAGGGACACATTTATTTCAACCTCCTGTTCTTGCTGATCCTGTTCTCTTCAGTTTCAAGGAGCATTTACTCCTCTTTTCTCCTGCAATATGTCACACAGTGGCCTTGGTCTCAGCATAGGGGTCGTTGATAACGACTTCCCTAACACCCAAAATGATCCCAAACTTCCAAATCAGGAGTTCATCGATGAGCTCGAACTCAACGAAGATAATGAGGTAAACTTTACGCTAAAAAATTTCTCTTTGCTTGGGAAGTTACTGTCTTCATCTTCTATCAAAGTGCTAGCGATGAAAGCCATTTTGAAGAAAGCCTGGAAATGCGAGGGGCTCGAATGTCATGATCTAGGAAGGAACTTCTTCCTCTTCATCTTTAAGACTACGGAAGATCGCCACCGTATTCTCTGTGGAAAACCATGGTCGGTGCAGGACTCTCTGTTAATATTAAAAGAATGGCAGTCGGACAAGACGTTGGAAGAGCTAGACTTCTCAACGGAGGAGTTTTGGGTGCAGATAAACAATCTCCCCGTGGGTTTGACTACAACCGACAACGTCAGACGTATCAGAAAGCTGTTCCCTGCTTACTATGGCTCTACGCTGGACGACGACGAGAAGATAGCGTGGCACGGCAATGTTGGCATTTGTGTGGCTATAAGGGTGGAGGATCCCCTTAAAACGGGGTTCGTGCTGAACAGGAAGAAAGACAAAGCCCTGGAAATAGGCTTTAAGTATGAAGGTTTGCCGAGGTTTTGTTTCCAGTGTGGTCGCCTAGGACATGTTGAAAGGGACTGCAAGAACGATCTGGTGATGGTGAAGTTGTCCGGTAAATTCGGACCATGGCTACGTGCCCCCAACGGCTTCAGGCAGCACATGGCAAGCAATCCGAAACTGGTCTCCAACACTGCGTGCCCTTCCACACTACACGACAAAAAAAGAAAAAGAAAAGGACAGTTTCCACTGGAGCCTTGCCAGTGTGAAATCTAATTCAAATCTCTTAGACCTGAATGTTTCGTCTAAGGATGCAGGCTACGTCCCATCATCCTCTCACAAAGTCAACCCGTTGTTTCCACTTTGGGATAAAAACGGGATAAACTTTAACAGAGGCAATATAGGTTCTTTCACTCCTTTAGTGTCTGCACAAGAAAATCCCCTTTCCCCAGCTGTCAAGGATCTCTCCGAACCAGGCCAAAGTTTTGATACGCTTGAAGGAAATCCTATCCTTCCATGGGAAAATCTTTTGGCGGTTGGAATGGATCGGATGGAAGTGACTACAAATAAAAAAAGAAAGAGATAGAGGGCGATGGCTATGAGCTCTTTGGCCCGGCAAAAAGACGTGAACTATGGGAACAGGTCTCGAATGCGATCTGCCAGATTGGACCTCAGAATTGGTTTATCTCGGGAAAAAACCAGGCAACGTCTGACGAAATGCTCACTGCGGCCCTATTTCCTGATTCGATCCTGCCATCCTCAACAATAATACAAAACATCGAGCGTAAGAAAAGGGGAAGGAACTTTGGCTCGAGGAGGCTTACTCTGATAAGGAAGGCAGCAAGGAGGAAGTTCGCTATGGAATGTACTAGGGTCATGATCGACGAAGCGGGACTCATCGAACTGGGCATTGACCCCTTCGGAAAAAATATAACCCGAGTCCCGTCCATGTGCATCGACGACAACTTCTCTCTCAATGAAGAGATCCTTATAAGTGACGGTGAAGACTTGGTTCCATTGGTAAAGACGGTAGCTTACCCTAATCCCTTCAAGGAAGCAATCCTGGAACCGGATAACTCCAGTGGGAGTTATCTGAAATCGCCATGAGTTCGTTGATCGGCGTCACCTATGATGGGAAGGAACATAGGTGCCTTAGACGCGGTCCTCCTTCCCCTTGGATCACAATGTCTCTTAGGGGGTCAGTTGATCCTTGGTTAATGGTTGTTAGGTGTTTCTTTTTTATGTTTCGTGCCTGCCATGTTTGTGATAAACCTGGGCTGAGGGAGAACTCGATGGATTCCCATCTTTCGTATCGGGTGATAAAGGGTGCTGTCTTGATAAGGACCGACGGATCTTCGTCGGAAGCCTGCCTCTGGGAAGAGCTCTCAGACACGGCCGTTATCGTAATCTCTAAGAAGGATCAGTGGATTCCATTTTTTAGTTGTCCCAGGATTCGTCCAGGTTCTATCTCCTTTGTGAAAACTGTTCTTGATTCTATGTCAGACAGTGATGGTTGTCTTTGGGTCTTTCGAACCCTTAGTCTGTTTCGGTTGGGCGGCTCGAAACTTGTTTGCGGATGTCTTAAGCTTTTAGGTTGTGTTGCTGGCTTTGATGCTGGTTTTTTTCTGGTTTTTCGATGTTTGTGCGTAGGCGTTCATGGCCTTGCATGGCTCTTGTCGACTGTCGTAGGTTTACGTTTGGAGTCTGTGGCGGTGGGACCGCCTGGTTGTATCCCGTTTGTTTAATGAAGTAAGTTACTTTTGATAAAAAAAAACTTCGAATGAATATCATAGTTCGGAGACGTGTGATGCAATTAACTCTTTTATTCTTTTAATAAAATCTTTAATCAAATTACCATTGACGGGAAGGGATAGATACTACCCACACATACATATATATAGTTTGTTGATAAATTTATTTTACCACAATTTTTTTTTGGATTTATATGGCGGGTCTTAATTTTAGAGATTATAAATTCTTTTTAGGGTTTGGATTTAGGGTTTAAAAGTTAGAGTTTCAAATAATATGTTCGTGATTTAAGTTTTAACTTATAAACCATAAATTTTAAGCTTAAATCCTAAATTCTTTTCACAATTAATAAAATCTAAACTACTAAACCTCTAAACCGTACACCCAATACAAAGACCTTAAAACTAAAACGTTTGTGAAAACCACTAATATGTCAAATAATTATCTTTCTTTTATCATAACATACTTCAAATAATTATGATCTTCTATTAATATAAGAGAATCCATATTATGAAAGTAGACAAAACTATTATTTTCATATAAAAAGAAAAAAAGAACTAATTAAATAAAATAAATAACATAACTCACATATACAAAATAAAATTATAATAGAATGGTATGGATAATAATATAAAAAAAACAAATATTTTTGACTATATTTTGGGCTTTGCATTTCAAAGGCCCACGCAAATTGGAAGCCCCTACAACCAAAAACTAAGATTAAAGTCGAAACCTAGCAATGAGCAAAGGTCTTGCCTTTTCTTTCAGCACTCTTCAAACCCCCCAACGCGGCCGCCGGTTTTGCTTTCTGGTTAGCAACACATTCTCTCTACAACTTAAAAGATCTCTGCGGTTTTCTTTTTCTTCTTATTTATCAGCTCTTTCATTGAGTTGTGAAGAAAGCTTGGTTTATTTACCCGTTTCCTTAGGTTTAGATCGTACTTATCTTCGTATTTGGTACTCCATTTACAAATATGATCTTGTGTTTCTGGGTTGCTTCCAATGGGTCAAAAAACATATTTTCCTCTGCTTGGTTCTGTCACTGTGTAAGCTAAGATTAGAAAGCTGGGTTCATTAGTTGGAACCACATCATTTGACTAAGATATGGGATCGCCGGAAATACTGTTATTATTATTTTGGGAAATTGTTGGTTGTTAGCAGCAGTGTTGTATATATATGTATTATATAACTTAAAGGCATATAATACAACTCTGAAGTGTTCCCTAGTTTATTTACAAAGCATGTAATTTTGATTAGTCAATATGCATGATTCCTTATGTTCCTTGTCTATAGAGGAATACTCAAATATTTGATAAATACAGAGTTTGATAGTGGTATATCTAATGAAAAAAAAATAATTAAAGAGAAGCTCAATCAGTGGAGCTTTTATGTATGCGTATTGAGATGGGTTTTCCCTGAAGGGTATAAGTTGCCTAGTGTTTAGGTGCAAGGTACAGGCACGCTTAGACGCTTGCCTTCTCAACACTGGTTAGAAGAATGATATATGTTGAGTTGTTTTAGTGAGTTTCTTGAAAACTATAAACAAATGCTTAATTTGATGTAAAATCCACAGCAGCAACAGTAGCTTGTGTTTGGAAGGATGGTGAGGGTCAGCGTTTTGAATGATGCACTGAAGAGCATGTACAATGCAGAGAAGAGGGGCAAACGTCAGGTCATGATCAGACCTTCCTCGAAAGTGATCATCAAGTTCCTTTTGGTCATGCAGAAGCATGGTTTGTTTCAACCTTTCAATATAATCTGTACCCATTTTTTTGCATTCAACTGTTCATTTGATCTATATTCTTATATTGGCATTACAGGTTACATTGGAGAGTTTGAGTATGTTGATGACCACAGATCTGGTAAAATCGTGGTGGAACTGAACGGAAGGCTTAACAAGTGCGGGGTCATCAGTCCTCGTTTTGACATAGGAGTGAAGGAGATTGAGGGTTGGACTGCTAGGCTACTTCCTTCTAGACAGGTTAGCTGAGCAACTTCATTAGATATCCCCCTTTATATAGAAATGTAGCATCGGTCCTTTTATCGAAATGAGATGTATATATTCATATTTTGGTTGCAGTTTGGGTATATTGTGCTGACTACATCTGCTGGAATAATGGACCATGAAGAAGCCAGAAGGAAGAATGTTGGTGGAAAAGTGCTTGGCTTCTTCTATTGAGGGATTTCTTCATGCTTAGAACTCTATGAATCATCTGTTTTAGCTTCGGACATGATAAGTTTTGTCATCCTCTTTAAATTTTGGTTCTAATCCAATATGTAATTTGGGGATAGTACTTTGTGTTTTGCTTATGATGGAGATTTTCAATCAGTAATTGTCATTTCCTTTTGCATTAAAAAGCCTCTATTGTTTTTATTTCAAAGTTTATGCATTTGTCTTGAGTTTTTTATTTTAATTTTTTATAACTACCAATATTTGATCTATTGACCGACTAATTTAAACCTTGTGTTATATATTGTGACCCCTTCCAACTTAGTTTTTTTTATTTATAATATTAGAAAAACTTGAATAATCAAGGCGTTCTAATTAATTTATAAAAACATCCCGGCGTTCTAATTAAATTATAAAAATGTTTGTATTTCACCAGCCATTTTTTTCAATAATTCAATCTAACGGTCAATGGAAGTGTTAAATGACGGTGTAATTAGATGTGGAGTATTAAAAAATGATAAAATCATAAGCACATGTATATCTATTTTATGGATAGTTTAGATTTAACATATTAAAAATACATTGTAATTATTTTTAACAAACTTTCCATGTAATAGGTATATATACATTGGGGAGTAAAATTCGACTTCAAAAAGATAAAAAAAATTATTCGACTTGATGTGAAAAAATTCGATTTTATTAGACTCGTAATTTCTTAAACTCAAGCTGATTCGAAAAATTTAAAGTGTGGGTTATAAAATTAGACTTTGAATAACTCAAATTTTTTAATAATTAATAGATTAATTTTTAAGTTCAAGTTAAATCGCTCAACTTTGTCTGGTATATGTACATTGCATATGAAAGAAAATGAATATATATACTTCCTTAAAAAATGAATATATATATGTATGGTTATAGAAAGGCATTTAAACTAGAACAAATTAGTACCATAAAATTATAAATATTTACGATTAAATTTAAACAGAAACTTGAATAACTTGACTCAAATTTCATGAATTGAACTCGATTAAAAAAAATTCAAATAAAATTTGAGTTATAACCTAAATAAACAAAAGATAAATTTTCTTTTAGAATTACTCTACTCTAACTCATTAGAGTTAAATTGTACTATACTATTTCTAATTAAATTATTATACGTATACAATTGTTTTTTTTATTACCAATAAAAACATCCGTATTTTTCGTTGAAAAAATAGTCAAAGCCTCCCATAAAATTTGAACCGACTGAGTTAAATGGGTCAGTTCAATTCAATTACTGATTGAACCACTCGACTCATAGTGCCTCAGGAATAATAATTCTAATTTACTTAACGTTTTAAAATTTTAATTCAACAGGATCAAATACATTTACACTTGATTTATTTCTGCACAACTCGAACATCTTGTGCAACATTAGCAATGTTACATTTTCATTTGTAATGGTTTATTCAGGGCACATTTTATTCCAAGAAAATCATGACACGTTTCACGAGCTGCTGGCCATAAATCGAGCTAGCCATATGGCATTTTATCATACATACAATGGCATGGATGTGCAAGTAAATCAACACTACAGATACTAGCTCATAGTAGTAATCAAGAGGTTCAAAATGTGCCTGGATCAAGTAGTTATATGGTACATAATGCGGTCCGCTTTATTATCTTTTTCCAGGAAAGACGCATTATTCCATTTCCATGGCAAAAGCTTTCACCCACAGGCAACAGGAGATGGTGTCGTGGGATAGAAGCAATTTGACCACTTCTACAGAAAGTATCTTCCCGATTTCCTTTCGCTCCTCGTATAGCTGTGAGATAACAGATACATTTATAAAGATGATAACCTAAAACAGCCACAAAACAACATAATTGCGGTTTGAAATATGCGCATGAATGGGTGAGCAATACCTTCTTCATTGCATTCTTGGCTCCAATAAGTCTCCTCTACTTTTCTTCATCATCAATGGCAGTGAATATGCCAAAACCAAATGAGCTTCTCCAACCTTTTGCCAAAGATACGGAAGCTCCAAGATAAACCGAGTGTGAGGGAGCGGGTTGATGTGTATTTCCTTCAAAATCAGTCCAGCTCACCCCGGTTCTCTATGCCTGCACTCCTTCCAGTTTAGATGATTTGTGACAACATTGATTCAACAGTTTCAGATCATTGTTTTACTGGCAGGGTGCAGGCATGGCCCAAGCCCCTCACTGGGGCCGGGCTAATCCAAAACTAGCATCAGGCTGTTGTTGATGAGGCTGTATATATTCAATGATTCAAAGACCAAAATCAACACTGTAAATTAAGAGAGAAATTTGTTTTCAATTTTTGTTCCTTTCTATCCCTCTCCTGTTCCCCCCACCTTTTTCACAAGACAAAATGCAGGAACTCGTCTTACCCAATGAAAAACAAGCCAGAGTAAAATAAGAAACCTTAAGATAAATATCGCGCATAACGCCAGTTCCACTATGCATAAAAATTAGATGAAAGCATCTGGCTTATAAAAGGTTTTACTGTTTGGTTCATTGCTCTATCATTCATCTTTGAATGAAAGATCAATGTACAATAAGGATTGAGAAAGATAGAATGGAAATGACGAAGGGAAAGGGAGAAGAGAAGGGGTGTTTAGGGGAGAGAGTGTACTATCACACACAAACATAATTATAAAAATTCTATATAGATTAATATTTTCAAGATTCAATTTAACATAGCGGAAAAACTTTTGTTGTTCACACCGCATGCTGCAAGTGAAGATGAAAAACAAAAATGTTGTTTAAACCCCTTAAAATGATTGTAGACTAAAATAATGTGTCCAAAAGCATGCATCATAAAAAGAACCAAGGGGTGCATTTACTGACATTAGGAAGGAAAGTTGTGAAGTTGCTATACCTGTGAAAAAGGCTGGTGAACATGCTCATGAGGGTGGATGAATGGCATTCCGGGACGCTGAAGAGGATACTGGGAAGAATGCAAATATATGGTAGATGTGGAGCGTGCGCCAACATGATTTGGATTAAAAGGTGGCATCATTGTTTCAGGATGACCGTAACTGATTCCTGTAGCGGTTGGTGGAGCCACCCAGGGCACAGGTATATGTTGTGGGTGAGGACGAGGTTGGTGCTCAGTAGATAACTGAGGCCGAAGAGTAGATCCAAGTTGTGGAAATTCAGTGTTGTAGTTAATTGCAGGGGTGTACATAGGCTGCATGGTGTATGGTCCACCATTGAACCCAAACCCAGGATCAAATCTTTGCATGTACCTGAAGAAAAAAAAATCATTATATAAACTTTTGCCTCATGAAGAGAAAAATGGCTTTGCATGAAATAAAAAAAAGAAACATAAACGAAATAGGTCAATCTAGCATTGATCTTAGCAGATGTGGAATTGAAAATACATTTGACATTGTTAAGACTTTTATGTAAATAAATATTTTCCCTAAATTTACGATCAAACAAAATATTCCTACCATGTAAGACAACGAAAAACAAAAACTGCAGATCTTTTTATTGTTAGAAAACGTATTAAGGTTAAAAATTCAGTAGTCCTATCAATCCTTTCCTCTTACACCATTATGAAGGTTTCCTTCCACCAATTATCCCTAAATTTTCTAATTACTAGATGTACAATTTGTATTTAAAAGGTAAATTACTCTTTTCATTCCTTTGCAAAGAAAATGAGTATACCAGAACAGACTTGCAATACTTATATAGAATGGTATAGAAAACAAAGAGGATTATAATGAATCAAATGTGTGTTAAATAGAAACAAAAGAAAGAGAATTTATGGAAGAATTAAGGAAAGAAAAAGATATTTGACGCATAAAGATTGACAATGACAATGTAGAGCAGTAGTGATAATGGCTATAGATGAAAAGAATGAGACTCAGCAATCAAGACTCATTCAGTATTAACTTCAATGAATCCAACTATGTTTGAAACCCATGGCAATAAATCAGAAAATATAATACCCTGCAGGAAACAAAATATTAAAAACACAAGGATTTACCTATTGTAGTTCCTGTCATTCAAGACTCATTTTTTCATATAAGAATGAGACTCAGCAATCAAGACTCGTTCCTTCAAAATTGAAAATGGTTCTAAAGCCTTGTTCTATGAGTGTAAAACAGATACTCCCTTTCAAGTTACAATATTAAATTCAATGAATCCTGCTATGTTTGAAAACCCTGCAATAAATCAGAAAATATAATACCCTGCTGGGAACAAAATATTTAAACGAGGGATATACCTATCGTAGTTCCTGTCATAATCAGGGTCCTTGCGGTCAGTCTCACGATCCCGAAAAATGGCCACCCTATTATGCGGTTTGCTCCTACCAATTGGCTCCTTCTCTGTCCTACTTCTAGCTGACCTACTACTACTTGAAGAGTAATCAATTAAACCACTACCAGAATTTACATCAGCAACCATTGAAACAGATTTCTCTTCCATAGTTGGCATCCCTGAGGAACCATAGTAGGAAACATCCTGCAACCTTGGTTCACTTGCTGGTTTTCCACTAGAACCACCGCTAGAACTATTAGAGTTAAATATCCTTGCTCGAGCTCGGTTATACTCCTCTTTTCTTTCTTCCACACTTTTGGAGCTATTTGACTTTGTAGAATTTGAATTGTTCACAAGCTGAGACCTTTTCTGTGGCCTCTGTTTAATTGCCACCTTAACAACGCGAGGGTCCTCTGATGGTAAATTTACAGGTATGTCTGCCAGGCGGATACGAGGAAGCCTACATTCAGAAGTCTTGCAGACAATGATTCTGGAGCCAGAACCATCAGGTAAACTATTGTCTAATAACACCATCGACTGCAATGAGTAATGTTGTGCGATACGATGTGCAGCCAACCTTAAATATGATGTAGGCAGCTGTTGGAACTCGAATTGCTGCTGTGTAGGGTCACGGATAAATTTTTCAACATCTTGTTCCATCCTCAGGACTGAACAAAAGAAATTAAGAAATCTCAGTTTACGAGTATAAACAAACACTCTTGCTCAAATATTGAAAGATGCAGACCAATCATTCCATGAAGATACAATAGTAGTCAAATAAATAAATGCCGGAAAATGATGATTCAATTTTAAGTATGATCTACTTTCAACTTGTTTCATCAATGCATACTTTACCCCTTAAAGGATAGTCAATTTATTTATGCTATTATAAAAGGCCGAGAATCTCAAAGATCCCCTTTATGATATCTGCTAAAAAAAATTCTTAGCAAATCCTTACTAAGTTCCACAACTTCATTCTAGTTATTGAAACATAAAGAATTAAGAAAAGGTCGCCAGCAATGTTGGCATATCAAATGCACCATTACAAAGTTGAGTACTCCATAGTAATCAAACATTAAAAATAAAGATGGATTAGAATATTACAATTCAGGATATTAATTATTAAACACCATACAAGCATGCACCAAAAGCATGATTAGTTACAAAGAAAAACTACAATTATTTTTCTTTCCTATTTTCGTTTCTTAATCAAAGGTGACAACTACTAGGATAAGGTCTAGTGAAGAAACACACTGACTCGGACATAGGGGGAGACAATAACAACGGAATATGCAATGACCAATCCCTAAATCCAAAAAACCCAAACGAATTATCTGCAAAACAGAAAAAAAGAAGAGAGATACTTACTTGAAAGGCGCTCCCGGGGGTTTTGGATTGCCTCGCGGAGGAACTGATCAACCTGGTTAATGGCATCCTCCGAAATCAGCTTCTCATCCGAGGAACCAGAAGCCGAAGAAGTAGAATCGGGGAATTCGGGTTTGGGTTCCTTGTTCGAAGAGAGCATCAACCGGCTCATGGTAGCGTCCAAATCGGCAACCTCCCATGACTCCGGCGCTCCAAGATCCTCCACCACAGAGCCTTCCATGGTGGAACGAATGACGGAAGTTTCCTTTTGGAGAGCTCTATACCACCAATTGGAAGGGAGAAGAGAATCGACGCTAGGGTTCGTGGAGAGAAGAATCTAGGGAGGAGAGAGGGGAAGTAAGGTGTGTAGATTTCATGGGGAATCGTGGATTGGTGGGGATGGGGGTAGGGTTAGGGTTTGGGGATTTTGGGAATAGGGAGAGTGGGAGAGAAGGACGGGAAAGATGCCATTTATCCAATAATTACGTCTACTATCTCTATAATAATGAATTTATAGTTCCTTTATTATTATGGCGGAGAATAATAATAAAGGGAACGAAGGGATAGGGTTTACTATGAGATTGATTTTATAGGATACGCTATCTTTTATGCCTTCCGTATAAAATATTAGTTGATAGTGTATTGTATTAGCAGATAGATGATTGTATTAACTGATTTGATTATTAGATAATATTAGATGATTGTATAAAAGTGTTGGGTAAATTAACTGATAGCTAATAATTGCTTGATTATTTAAACAAGTAAAATGACATATAAGAACATTATTAAGCATATTTGAATAATTTATTAGTTATCAATATTTTGTATTTATTAATATTAATTAAATTATAAAAAATAATTTTTAATATAACATTACTAAGCATATTTGAAGGATATCTATATATTAATTTATTATTTATTTAATTATTTTAATACAATTTAATTAATTATTAAATTTAAATACAAATATAAATGTGTGAGAATAATTAAAAAGAAAAGAAAACGTGTTAGTTTACAAATGTCACAATGTAAACATATGAGGTTAAAGAATTAAAATAGAAAATGTTAAATTTAGGTTATTTGGTATTAGGTCAAAACTTCTAATTTTAAAAAGCTCATATTAGCAGTTTTTTCAAAATTAGAGGTTTCAACACAATCTACTATTTTAATCCGCTCTTTACCAAACATCCAAATTAGAGAATTTAACCGGTCAAACTTTTAATTTTGGCTCAAACTGCTCTTTACCAAACATTACATATATATATTGATACACAAATTTAATAATTTTAAGATTTAAGAGTTTAGTTTATAAGCACAAACCAACTTGCATCAGTGGTTAAAGGAACAATTGTTGTTTTTAAAGGTCACGGGTTCGAGCACCAGCAATTTTAGTAGATATACTACTTGTAATTACCTTAGCTTTAAAAAAAATAGTTTATAGATCAAGAGTTAAATTGTATGATTTAAAATTTAAGTTTATACATTAAAAAATTAACTTGTGTATATATTTTTACACGTATTATATATTAAAATATAATTCAAATATCCAATTAAGTAAAAAAGAGAGAGAGTAAACTTTGATTTAAATTATAAATCAAGTAAAATTTTATATAAAAACTCGAGATTGTGTAATTAGTTAATTAAAATTTGTGAATAAAATGAGACATTAAGGAAAGTACAGAGGATTGTTTTCTAACTGTTTTTTATATAGTATATGTTTATTTTATGATTTATGTTCGAGATTTATAGGCCTTGTTTGGTAAAGAGATGTTTGGGCAAAAATTAGAAGTTTAAGGCATAATTAGAGGTTTGACCAGTCAAATCCGCTAATATTGTTGTTTGGTAAACAACGGATTGGGGTGAAACCGCTAATTTTGAAAAAGCTCATAATATGAGCTTTTTTGTAACACCTGAGTTTGGGGGTCAGGTGAAAATAATATTAAAATAATGTTTCGGGTTTCGGTTTTATAATTAAAAATAATAAAATATTATTTGGGCTTCATATTTCAAAGTAAACATTTTATGTTGGACTCAAATTAATTTGAAACTCAATTTTTCCATGGATTTTAGAATTAATGAGATTACCATCTCATTAATGGCAAAATTGTAAATAAGTGGACTTTCAATTTAAATTCATTTTCATTAAAATAAGCCCTTGTCTTCTTCTTCCTCACTTCCCCCATTCTTCATTTCAACGACAAGTGAGAGAGAGCTCTTCCCATTTTACTATTCATCACCTTGCATCTTCATCTTTGGTTCTTTTTGAAAGGTAACTTCATTTTTGACTTGTCCTCCTTTCCCTCTTCAAGCTAGTGTCTTTATTTTTCAAAAAGCTCATGGTTTTTGCATTTTGAGGTTTTGAGTCTTGAGATTAAAAATGAGAACTTTATTGTCTTTAACCTAAGCTTTTAATTATTTAAGGTTAGATAAGTTGTTTACAACCTAAAATGTCCAACATATGTGAATTTTAATGAGTTTTATAAAGATTCCCGAATTTGGGTTTTGAGGGGTTTTTGGAAGGGTTTTAAGTTGAGTTTTAGGTGTGTTTGATGTTGGAAATTGAGGGCTTTGGGTTGTATGTTGGTTGAGGGTTGTTTTGGAAGCTTTTAGAAGTGTTAAAAATGTTTGAAACAAGAGTTTTGGATTGGGTTTGAGGGCTGCTCGAGTTTGAAGTTATGGGGTTGTTCTTGGTTTGAAAATCATGTGTTTCATGCTTGAGTAGTGTTCCGGGTTTGCTACATTGATGTATGAACTGATTCGAGGTTGTTTTGTTTGTGTTGAGTTGTCTAGAAGCAAAAGTTTGTGTTGGTGAAGCATCGGGAATAAATCCGGAATCGTTGGAAGCTTGATCGGCTAGTGGGTTGAGCTTGGAATAGTCGGTGAGTGGTTAAATGTTTTAAATGGTTTTCGAGTATTTGGTTCAAGCATGTGGACTAGGTTGGGCTTGGTAGACCCACATAGAGTTGGGATTAGAGTGGTAGCATAATCCCAAGCTTTAGTTAGAGACTTTGGTTGAACTCTAATTGTTGTTTATGCCTCATGTTTATTTGTGGTTAATGTGGATATATATATTGTGTTATACATGTATGATGAGCCATGATTGTGATGCATTGTGATATGCATGTGGATTGTTCATGATGGTGATCATGGTGAGTACGTGCTAAGCACGGAAGATGTTATAAAACGATATTGTGGATTGCGTTTAATATTGGCACTAGTATGCTTGGGTACAAATGATCGATCATTAGGATGTTTAGTGTGCACATGTGAGTCAAATGCGCGCGTGGTCTTAGTGATGGTAGTCATCAAGATGGAGTACGGGTTCGCCCGAAAAACCTTCTTATATATATGATAGTCGGTGATGAGTGTAATCCCATTGACGGGGCGTGAGGATGAGTGGAATCCCCTCCGCGTGAACGGTGATGAGTGTAATCCCACCGTAAGGTAATGGTTGTGTTGGATGTGGGTTCCAACGATTATCCACGTATTCGAGTCATAGCTAGGTGCCAATATGAGTTTATATGTTGCCAATGTGGATGATTATATGTGTTTACATATGATGTGGTTTTGAGCTTGTTGAGCATGACATAATATCGATTATATGTTCATGCATCATGTGTATTTTGGCTCACGTGGATCGAAGGTATGATCATGCATTTCTACCTTGGTTGTGCATGTGCTTGGACCCTGCATTGTCGAGGTTGTTTTTATGAGCTTACCCTCACTAAAATTTATGCTTACGCTCTCTTTTGTTCGACAATGCAGATCCGTAGTTCGTGGGTTGCTAGTGCAAGAAGTGGGCCTCCAAGTGTGCTTTGTGGTGCTATCTTAGCTTCAAGTATGGACTTTTAGTTATGAGATGTAATGGTCAAGCCATGGGATACGTGATGTTGATTTGTGCTTTTGATGTATGTTGTTGGTTGTCTAAGAGCATGTTTAGACTCCTTAATATGTTGATGTTGCTATGGCTTGTTGATGCCATGTTTGGATTGTATGACATGTTTAAGTTGCTTACCATGAATATTTTATTTATGGATGTTTAAGGCATGAACCTTTTAAGTGCTTTGTATGTCACCTTTTGGTAAATGCATGAACCCCTCGAATGAATGTTCCTTATTCGTGTTGGTTGTCTCGTATGTTGAGATCTTGATTGTTATGTGTTGCATGTATGTTTGTATATGGCTAGGGAAGTCTCAAATGCATCTAGAGTCGTGTTTTAGAGTCTTAGGCTGTAAAATTGGGTATTGTAGTGCAGGGTGTATCGGTACGCCCAAGGGCCGTATCGATACGGTCATACACTTTAGGACTCAAGTTTGGCCTATCGTATCAATACACGGGGGTGTATCGATATGCCCAAAGCTCTCTGGAAATCTGAGATTTTAACGAGTTTTTGGCGTATCGGTACGGGTCTAGAGTGTATCGATACGGTCTTGTATCGTTGACCGTGAGATGTTGACCAGTCAAGTCGTATCGGTACGGTCAACCTGTATACCGATACGGTCTTCCTGGTTTGACCTTGGGCTGTTGACCTAGTCAAGGCGTATCGATACCCTCTCTGACTGTATCTGTTGAGATTTTAGGGGCTCGATTCGATCAACCGTTCTTGCTCGCCAAGTGTGGAGAAGTTGGATAATTGAGTGTTTTAGTGGGAGGTGAAAATTTGGCAATTTGACACAAGGATTTATAGTGGTTCAACCTTCTAACCAAGGTCTACATCCACTACCTTAGCTCCCCACTAAGGATTTCCAAACAAATTCACTAAGAATTTCGTCCCCTTTTCTCGGCTTAGGAGGAAACCGTTACAACCCTCAAAGCTTTCTACCCAAAGCTTGAAGGAACACTCTCTTGTACAAAAAGACTTAGCAAACTAGAAATCCCTCTAATATGTGTTTTTTTGCAATTCTAAGCACTCACCCAAAACCTAAACACTTGAGCAAATATAACAATGTAAGCTCACTAGTGTTGTCTAAGCAAGGAATTTACAATTTAAGCTCTAGACAAATGTTGACATCATAATCTTGTAACAATTGAAGCATTAACCATTACAAGATGCTTGGAGGTCCCTTTTATACTCTCAATTGAGTTTGTAGCCGTTACTAGCCGTTGGGATTGAATTGGAGCCGTTGGAGCCTTTATTTCCCACCATAAATGCAGTTATGCAGCTTGGCGTATCGATACTCGTCCAACCGTATCGATACGGTCTCAATGAGGAAAGAGCCGTTGGGCTTCTTCAGTTGATGCATATCGATACGCTTGCCTAGCGTATTGGTACGGTCCTGCAAATTCAAATGACCGTTGGGAAATGACTGTTGGGGTAATTAGGCGTATCGGTACGCGATACAACCGTATCGGTACGCGACAAGCCGTTGGGCTCTTTCAAAGCACACCGTATCGATACGACTAAGCGTATCGGTACGGGTTTTGGCTACTGGAAAATCTGGTAGTTTAAAACCCTAAGGCGTATCAGTACGGTCCAATACCGTATCGGTACGGTCACTTGAAAATCATGGTTTTGACTACTTAAAATACACTTTAAATCATTCCAAAGCCTTTTAAAAACCCTTAAACATATTTTCAAGTTGTTTTTGACTAAAAACTTATTTTAAATTCTTTGCAATTTAGTCCAAAACATTTTTCAAATATTATATCAAAACTTAGTTCTACAATCTCCCCCTTTTTGATATAATAAAACCAACTTGAAAAATTGTTTGGGATTCTCTCCCTTTAACTTTAAAAATGTGAATAAGAGACTAAAGAGTGAAATCAAATAAAGCTCCCCCTTATTCATTTGAAAATTTAATTTTTCAAACTATTTCTCCCCCTTTTTGTTATATCAAAAAGAATTTAAAATGACATTGAGCTCAAAATAACATAGGAGGCAAAAAAAATTTGACACACTTAAAATTTTGGTTTTTGAAAATTGGCTTCCCCTTACTCAAAGCATCATGAGAATGTTAGTTCAACATATATGATTATCTAGTTGACATAAAAGAAAATAAATCAAATAAGAACAAAAGCAACTAAATTTTGCCACACTTGAACTCAAGGGAGGATGTGAAGCCTTCCTTCTTCAAGTGTTCTTCCTTTGTGTGCATGGAGCTCCCCCTCAATTTTTGACTTGATGATCACTCTCCATCACACCTAGCAAAAGACAATCAAGTAATTTTTGGTATCCAAATTGCTTTGGGTCCATAGACATTAGTAGCACAAAATTTAGTCCCCTTAGGAATCCATTTTTCAATTTCATCCTTTTTAGTTGAAGTGGTTAGTCCTTTTGGGACCCAAACACTTCTAAAACATTTTCCATTTACAAATCTAGGGGCACTAGATTGTCTTACATAAAAGTTTGATTTTCCAAAACTATTTTTCTTTTCAAGTTCATTGGAAATCAAATCTTTTTCTTTTTGAACTTTAAGAAGCAAATTTTGTAAATCAAAACATTTTTGTTCAAAATCTTTCAATTTTGCTTAAAGTTCAAGATTTGTTTTGGAAAGCAAATCATTTTCAATTTTTATTTTTGAAATCAACTTTTTGTTCTTGGAAAATGATGCCTTGAATTCCAAAAGCAAATCATCATAGGCATCTTGTAACTCATCAAATGTATAAGAATTTGAAATAGATGAGTTAGAAGTTACCTCCCCCTCATTGAGGGTCATCAAGCATAGGTGGGCTACTTCATCATCGGTGGAGTCTTCATCACTCCATGTGGCCACATATGCTTGTTTTGAAGATGATCCTTTCTTTTTGGATTTGTGGGAGTCCTTTATCTTCTTCATCGATTCATGCTTGGATTTTTCCATTTTGCTCTTCATGAACCGAGCAAATTTGTTGAAGAGATAGGCCATCTCTTCATCTTCACTTTCCTCCTCACTTGAATCTACATGATGGCATGTGGAAGATTTGAGAGCTACGACACTTGCATTGATGCCTAGCTCCATGATCTTCTTCTTCCCCATTGCTCTAATCTCTTCCTTCTTCTTCTCCTCTTCTTTGTTTTTCTTCATTATTTGGTGAGTGAGAAGTGACCCCATGAGTTCATCAAGCTTCAAGGTCTTGAGATTCTTGGCTTCGATGATGGCGGTCCTCTTTGAGTCCCATGACTCGGGAAGGGAGTAGATGAGCTTTCGGACAAGCTTCTCTTCCGGGATGGCTTCTCCATAACCTTTAAGACCATTGGTGATGGTGGAGAACCTATCAAACATCTTCTCGATGTTTTCTTCCGGATCCATCTTGAAGTTCTCATACTCTAAGGTGAGGAGCCCAATCTTGGTCTCCTTAACTTCATCGGTTCCTTCGTATGTGACTTCAAGCTTGTCCCATACCTCCTTGGCACTCTCACAAGAAGACATCTTCTCATAGATGGTTGGGCCAAAAGCACAAAAGAGCATGTGCAAGGCTTTGCAATTAAGCTCCATCTTCTTGCGATCGTCGGCACTCCATTCCGCTTTACTTCCTTGAGGCACGAACGGACCATCTTCAACTATGTCCCATAGCTTGTAATCTCTTGACTTCAAGAAGAATTTCATCTTTGTCTTCCAATGGGCATAGTGATTTCCGTCGAAGAAGGGCGGTTTGTCGATAGATTGCGCCATTTAAGCCGGTTGGTGAAATGTTGATCGAGCTTGCCGGATCTTCTCAATAGGATGTGAATCCCCTTCGATTGAGCCAAGCTCTGATACCAATTGTTGAGATTTTAAGGGCTCGATTCGATCAACCGTTCTTGCTCGCCAAGTGTGGAGAAGTTGGATAATTGGGTGTTTTAGTGGGAGGTGAAAATTTGGCAATTTGACACAAGGATTTATAGTGGTTCAACCTTCTAACCAAGGTCTACGTCCACTACCTTAGCTCCCCACTAAGGATTTCCAAACAAATTCACTAAGAATTTCGTCCCCTTTTCTCAGCTTAGGAGGAAACCGTTACAACCCTCAAAGCTTTCTACCCAAAGCTTGAAGGAACACTCTCTTGTACAAAGAAAGACTTAGCAAACTAGAAATCCCTCTAATAGGTGTTTGTTTGCAATTCTAAGCACTCACCCAAAACCTAAACACTTGAGCAAATATAACAATGTAAGCTCACTAGTGTTGTCTAAGCAAAGAATTTACAATTTAAGCTCTAGAAAAATTTTGACATCATAATGTTGTAACAATTGAAGCATTAACCATTATAAGATGCTTGGAGGTCCCTTTTATACTCCCAATTGAGTTTGTAGCCGTTACTAGCCGTTGGGATTGAATTGGAGCCGTTGGAGCCTTTATTTCCCACCATAAATGTAGTTCTGCAGCTTGGCGTATCGATACTCGTCCAACCGTATCGATACGGTCTCAATGAGGAAAGATCCGTTGGGCTTCTTCAGCTGATGCATATCGATACGCTTGCCTAGCGTATCGGTACGGTCCTGCAAATTCAAATAATCGTTGGGGAATGACCGTTGGGGTAGTTAGGCGTATCGGTACGCGATACAACCGTATCGGTACGCGATACAACTGTATCGGTACGTGATACAACCGTATCGGTACACGATACAACCGTATCGGTACGCGATTAGCCGTTGGGCTCTTTCAAAGCACACCATATCGATACGGCTAAGCGTATCGGTACGGGTTTTGGCTACTGGAAAATCTGGTAGTTTGAAACCCTAAGGCGTATCGGTACTGTCCAATACCGTATCGGTACGGTCACTTGAAAATCATGGTTTTGACTACTTAAAATACACTTTAAATCATTCCAAAGCCTTTTGAAAACCCTTAAACATATTTTCAAGTTGTTTTTGACTAAAAACTTATTTTAAATTCTTTGCAATTTAGTCCAAAACATTTTTCAAATATTATATCAAAACTTAGTTCTACAGTATCGATACGACCTGCTGTTTAAGACTAAAATGGGCTGTTTTATGTGCGCTGTTGGTTGTTTACCTCAATGATTCTTCCGTTGTTGCTTTTCACACATAGGATTTAATATCTCATCTAGAATAGATAATATAAATGAAAAAGTTTTTCTTAGGTCGGTAACCGAAGTGGAGCCTTAACGGGTTTCGCCTCGGTTATCCCCGTGTAGCCCACTCAGATCGATCAAGCGTCCAGACCGGGACGAGGGGGTTACACTTGTTGGTATCAGAGCCTAAGGTTTCCGAGACCTTGGGCAGGTAAGTGAGGTAAGTTAAATTTTTGTGTTGAAATTGCGCGGTGGTTGCTTGCCATGTAAGCATGTCTGCTTGTTTATCAAGTATGCCTTGTTGTATGATTGTTTGATCATGTATGTTGATTGAAGCATGTTGTGTAGAGTCCTATTACTACTATTACATCGGAAAAAAGACTTTTAAGTAAGGGAACATACTTGAGCCACTTGGAACCCTTGCCTTGCTAACCCTATCTTTTGTGCTTTGTTGTTGTTGTAGTAGTTGTTGTTTGTGAGTGCGATGTCGAGTCCTAGAGGTAGACCGAGGGTGGTTCGTCAGGAACCTCGGGTTGCGGCTCTTGTTGATGAGTCGGTGGCTGAAGTAGGGGCTCATGTAGAAGAGTCTGCTGCTGCTGTAGTTGGAGCTCCATCGCCACCACCACCTCCTCCGCCTGGTGAGGGAGGCGAGGCTGGAGTTGAGGGAGAGGGACCTCAGGTTGGCCAAGGTGGCCAAGGACCTGCCGGAATAGATATGGCTCCGCTTGTACAAGCTATAGCGGGAGCATTTCAGGCCGCAATTGCCGGAGCACAGGCTGCAGCTCAGCCTAGAGGTGATGATACTAGTTTACCGTTAGAGAGGCTCCGTAGCCTAGGAGCAGAAGAGTTTAGAGGGTCTACACCCGAGAGATCCGAGTTGTGGTTGGAGAAGACAGTCCGTATCTTAGATCAGATGGGATGTGTGGGAGCTCGCAAGTTGGGCTGTGTGATTTCGTTACTTCAGGGTGATGCCTACACCTGGTGGGTCACCATTACTACTGGGGTTCCTGAGGCTGAGATTGGATGGGATTTCTTTGAGTCTGCTTTCCGGAAGAGGTACTTGGGGCCGAGGTATCTTGATAAGAAGAAACGAGAGTTCATGGCTCTTGTTCAGGGAGATGCTTCAGTGACTGACTACGAGATCCGTTTTGTTCGTTTGAGTCAGTACGCACCAGAGTTGGTTCCTACTGAGAGGGACCGTTGTAACCGATTCAGATATGGGCTTCATGAGGAAGTTAAGAGGTATACCTTAGTTTCAGATTATTCAGATTTTGATGTCTTGGTCGCTAGGGCCAAGGACATTGAGCATAGCTTGGGGCTGATCAAGCGATTAGGAGGATCTAGTTCTGGAAAGAGACATAATAACTTTGACCGTGGAGATGCCAAGAGGCATCGGGGTGGCGGACAACAGTTTGACCATAGACGTGGCAGTGGCCACCATGGTAGAGGCCACCAGGGCTACAGAGCTGGAGGGCGTTTGCCCGAGTGCACACGTTGTGGGAGACATCATTCTAGAGAGTGTTGGGGTAACTTCTATGCTTGTTGGAACTATGGTTCGAGGGATCACTTTATGAGGGAGTGTCCGCATCAGGCGGCACAAGCACTGAATCTTGCTCAGGCTCCTGCGAGGGCCATTGATTATCAAAGAGGTCGTGGGTGCGGTCGTGGCTACTTCCAGCCTAGGGCTGATGCACCTAGGATAAAGGCACAGAGGAACCTTGCTCATGTTGTGGCAGTACAGCCAGAGGCAGGTGGACCAACGAGAGTCTATGCTCAGAGAGAGGGCGAGAACGACATCGATGTGATAGCAGGTAATTTTAAGTTACAGTATATGTCTTTGATTTCTTTGGTTGATTCGGGTTCTACGCGTTCCTACATTCTGAGTGAGCATGCAAAGAAGTTAGATATACCTGTTGAGATCTTAGATGTAGGTATGCATGTGACTAGTTCCTTTGGTGAGACAGTTGTTGTTAGACGAATGTATATGAGGTGTCCGCTGAAGATCAAGGTCATGTGTTTCCCGTTGATATGATGGAACTTCCATTTTATGGCTTTGATATTATTCTGGGTATGTACTGGTTAGTTGAGCACAGAGCTAGTGTGGATTTTGAGACGAAGAGAATTTCTTTGAAGCTTTCTGATGACTACGAGGTAGTAGTAGTAGGCGAGAACATTAAGTTCTTGTCGAATGTGGTGTCAGCTTTAGAGGCTCATAGGTTGATGTATTCTGGTTGTGGGGCTTACTTAGCTTATGTGATGAATCCTAATATGAGTGAGGTCAGACCGAAAGACATCAAAACAATTTGTGATTTTCCGGATGTGTTTCATGAAGAGCTACCAGGTTTGCCTCCTAACAGAGATGTAGAGTTTGTAATTGAGACTGTTTCAGTGTCTACTTCAGTTTCTATAGCTCCGTATCGTATGGCTCCGAAAGAGTTGACAGAATTGAAGAGTCAGCTTCAGGAGTTGTTAGACCGTGGATTTATTAGGCCTAGTAGTTCGCCTTGGGGTGCTCATGTGTTGTTTGTAAAGAAGAAAGATGGCATCATGCGAATGTGTATTGACTACAAGCAGTTGAATCAGTTGACCATGAAGAACAAGTATCCGTTGCCTCGTATAGATGATATGTTTGATCAATTGAGAGGTGCTTCAGTGTTCTCGAAGATAGATTTGAGGTCAGGGTACTATCAGTTGAAAGTAAAAGAGTGTGATGTTCCGAAGACAGCCTTTAGAACTAGATATGGCCACTACGAGTTCCTTGTGATGTCGTTTGGGCTCACGAATGCACCGGATGTATTCATGGATATGATAAACAGAGTTTTCAGAGATTATCTAGACCGTTTTGTAGTTGTTTTCATAGATGACATTCTTGTGTACTCGAGATCAGAAGAAGAACATGATGAGAATTTGAGACTTGTTGTACAGAGATTGATGAGCAACCAGTTGTATGCTAAGCTTAGTAAATGTGAGTTCTGGATTCGATAAGTTATGTTTCTTGGCCATATTGTATCAGCTGAAGGTATCCGTGTTGATCCGTCGAAGATTGAGGCTATTGTTGAGTGGAAACAACCTAAGTCCGTGACTGAGATTAGGAGTTTCCTAGGATTAGACGGTTACTATAGGAGATTTGTTGATGGTTTCTCTAGTGTAGCTGTTCCTTTGACTAAATTTTTGCAGAAGGGAGTTAAGTTCGAGTGGTCAAATGCGAGACAGAAGGCTTTTGAGAAATTGAAAGAAGCTTTAACGAATGCTCCAGTGTTAGTGCAACTAGTATCAGGTAAAGAATTTGTGATCTATAGTGATGCATCCTATATAGGTTTAGGTTGTGTTCTGATGCAAGAAAGAAGAGTTGGTGCCTATGCTTTGAGACAGTTGAAGGTGCATGAGAAGAACTATCCTACTCACGATATTGAGTTAGCCGCAGTTGTGTTTGCATTGAAGATTTGGCGTCATTACTTGTATGGTGAGAAGTGCATAGTTTACACCGATCATAAGAGCTTGAAGTATTTGATGACTCAGAGGGAGCTGAACTTGAGACATAGAAGATGGCTTGAGCTATTGAAAGATTATGATTTGACCATAAAATACCATCCGGGTAAAGCAAATGTAGTAGCCGGTGCTTTGAGTAGAAAAGTTGCAGTTGAGTTGCGAGCTATGTTTGCTAGATTGAGTGTATCCGGTGATGGTGGTTTGATCACAGAGTTGCAAGTGAAACCTCTTTTGATTCAGTTGATTAGAGAGAAGCAGTTGCAAGATGTGTCTTTAGTTCCTCATGTTCAGGACATAGCCGAAGGTAGACCGACCGAGTATAGTTTTAGTAGTGAGAATGTGTTATGCTTTAAAGACAGAGTTGTAGTACCTGAAGATGTTGAGTTGAGACGTACGATTCTGAGTGAAACACATTCGAGTCCTTTTTCTATGCATTCGGGTAGTACCAAGATGTACCGAGATTTGAAGAATGATTATTTATGGGTTGGTTTGAAGAAGGATGTAGCCGAGTATGTGAGCCGTTGTATGGTTTGTCAGAGAGTGAAGGCAGAACATCAGATTCCTTCAGGTTTGTTACAGCCTTTGAAGATTCTGGAATGGAAATGAGAGAGAATCAATATGGATTGTGTGTCGGGATTACCGTTGTCTCCTTCGAAGAAGAATTCTGTTTGGGTGATTGTTGATAGATTCACTAAGTGTGCTCACTTCTTAGCAGTGAACACTACAGATTCTTTAGACAAGTTGGCGAATTTGTACATTCGTGAAATTGTGAGACTTTATGGAGTTCCGAAGTCTATTATTTCAAATAGAGATCTGAGATTTACATCGAGGTTCTGGAGTTGTTTGCATAGTGCTCTAGGTAGCCGTTTGCATTTCAGTACTTCTTATCATCCGCTATCAGATGGACAGTCAGAGCGAGTGATACAGATTTTTGAGGATATGCTCCATTGTTGTGTGATTGACTTCCAGGGCTCTTGGGAGAAGCACTTGCCCCTAGTTGAGTTTGCTTACAACAACAGTTACCAAGCTAGTATACAGATGGCTCCTTATGAGGCTTTGTACGGTAGACGATGTAGGACTCCGATCTGTTGGGCTGAAACGGGTCAGAGATTGTTACCTATGCCAGATTTGCTTAAAGGGACTACTGAAAAAGTGAAGTTGATTTGTGACCGTCTAAAAGCAGCTTCCGATCGTCAGAAGTCTTACACAGATTTGAAGAGAAGAGAGATTGAGTTTTCAGTGGGTGAGAAGGTGTTTCTGAAAGTATCTCCGTAGAAGAAGGTAATGTGATTTGGCCGGAAAGGCAAGTTGAGTCTGAGGTTTATTGGTCCCCATGAGATAGTTGAGCGGATTGGGACAGTAGCTTACCGTTTGAGATTGCCTTCAGAGTTAGAGAAGATCCATGATGTTTTTCATGTATCGATGCTTAGGAGATATAGATCAGATTCATCTCATGTTATGCCTGTTAAGGAGATAGAGTTGAATCCGGATTTGTCTTACAACGAAGAACCAGTTGAGATACTTGCTTCTGATAGCAAGGTGTTGCGTGGCAAGACCATAGAGTTGGTGAAGGTGTTGTGGAGACATAGAGGCGTGGAAGATGCCACGAGGGAGAGGAAAGCTGATATGCTTGAGCAGTTTCCGTATATGTTTCCGTCAGGTAATTTCAGGGATTAAATTCCTTAAGTGGGGGAGAGTTGTAACACCCGGGTTTGGGGGTCGGGTGAAAATAATATTAAAATAATGTTTCGAGTTTCGATTTTATAATTAAAATGATAAAATATTATTTGGGCTTCATATTTTCAAAGCAAACATTTTATGTTGGACTCAAATTAATTTGAAACTCAATTTTTCCATGGATTTTAAAATTAATGAGATTGCCATCTCATTAATGGTAAAATTGTAAATAAGTGGACTTTCAATTTAAATTCCATTTTCATTAAAATAAGCCCTTGTCTTCTTCTTCCTCACTTCCCACATTCTTCATTTCAACGACAAGTGAGAGAGAGCTCTTCCCATTTTACTATTCCATCACCTTGCATCTTCATTTTTGGTGCTTTTTGAAAGGTAACTTCGTTTTTGACTTGTCCTCTTTCCCTCTTCAAGCTAGTGTCTTTATTTTTCAAAAAGCTCATGGTTTTTGGATTTTGAGGTTTTGAGTCTTGAGATTAAAAATGAGAACTTTATTGTCTTTAACCTAAGCTTTTGATTATTTAAGGTTAGATAAGTTGTTTACAACCTAAAAGGTCCAACATATGTGAATTTTAATGAGTTTTATAAAGATTCCTGGATTTGGGTTTTGGGGGGTTTTTGGAAGGGTTTTAAGTTGAGTTTTAGGTGTGTTTGATGTTGGAAATTGAGGGCTTTGGGTTGTATGTTGGTTGAGGGTTGTTTTGGAAGCTTTTAGAAGTGTTAAAAGTGTTTTAAACAAGAGTTTTGAATTGGGTTTGAGGGCTGCTCGGGTTTGAAGTTTTGGGGTTGTTCTTGGTTTGAAAATCATGTGTTTCATGCTTGAGTAGTGTTCTGGGTTTGCTACATTGATGTATGAAATGATTTGAGGTTGTTTTGTTTGTGTTGAGTTGTCTAGAAGCAAGAGTTTGTGTTGGTGAAGCATCGGGAACAAATCCGGAATCGTTGGAAGCTTGATCGGCTAGTGGGTTGAGCTTGGAATAGACGGTGAGTGGTTAAATGTTTTAAATGGTTTTCGAGTATTTGGTTCAAGCATGTGGACTAGGTTGGGCTTGGTAGACCCACCTAGAGTTGGGATTAGAGTGGTAGCCTAATCCCAAGCTTTAGTTAGAGACTTTGGTTGAACTCTAATTGTTGTTTATGCCTCATGTTTATTTGTGGTTAATGTGGATATGTATATTGTGTTATACATGTATGATGAGGCATGGTTGTGACGCATTGTGATATGCATGTGGATTGTTCATGATGGTGATCATGGTGAGTACGTGCTAAGCACAAAAGATGTTATAAAATGATGTTGTGGATTGCGTTTAATATTGACACTAGTATGCTTGGGTACAAATGATCGATCATTAGGATGTTTAGTGTGCACACGTGAGTCAAATGCGCGCTTGGTCTTGGTGATGGTAGTCATCAAGATGGAGTACGGGTTCGCCCAGAAAACCTTCTTATATATATGATAGTCGGTGATGAGTGTAATCTCATCGACAGGGCGTGAGGATGAGTGGAATCCCCTCCGCGTGAACGGTGATGAGTGTAATCCCACCATAAGGTAATGGTTGTGTTAGATGTGGGTTACAACGGTTATCCGCGTATTCGAGTCATAGCTAGGTGCCAATATGAGTTTATATGTTGCCAATGTGGATGATTATATGTGTTTACATATGATGTGGTTTTGAGCTTGTTGAGCATGGCATAATATCGATTATATGTTCATGCATCATGTGTATTTTGGCTCACGTGGATCGAAGGTATGCTCATGCATTTCTACCTTGGTTGTGCATGTGCTTGGACCCTGCATTGTCGAGGTTGTTTTTATGAGCTTACCCTCACTAAGCTTTATGCTTACGCTCTCTTTTGTTCGACAATGCAGATTCGTAGTTTGTGGGTTGCTAGTGCAAGAAGTGGGCCTCCAAGTGTGCTTTGTGGTGCTATCTTAGCTTCAAGTATGGACTTTTAGTTATGAGATGTAATGGTTAAGCAATGGGATACATGATGTTGATTTGTGCTTTTGATGTATGTTGTTGGTTGTCTAGGAGCATGTTTAGACTCCTTAATATGTTGATGTTGCTATGGCTTGTTGATGCCATGTTTGGATTGCATGACATGTTTAAGTTTCTTACCATGAATGTTTTATTTATGGATGTTTAAGGCATGAACCTTTTAAGTGCTTTGTATGTCACCTTTTGGTAAATGCATGAACCCCTCGAATGAATGTTCCTTATTCGTGTTGGTTGTCTCGTATGTTGAGATCTTTATTGTTATGTGTTGCATGTATGTTTGTATGTGGCTAGGGAAGTCTCAAAATGCATCTAGAGTCGTGTTTTAGAGTCTTAGGCTGCAAAATTGGGTATTGCAGTGCAGGTCGTATCGGTACGCCCAAGGGCCGTAACGATACGGTCCTACACTTTGGGACTCAAGTTTGGCCTATCGTATCGATACACGGGGGTGTATCGATACACCCAAAGCTCACTGGAAATTTGAGATTTTGACGAGTTTTTGGCTTATCGGTACGGGTCTAGAGTGTATCGATAAGGTCTTGTATCGTTGACCGTGAGATGTTGATCAGTCAGGGCTAGAGTGTACCGATACGGTCTTCCTGGTTTGACCTTGGGTTGTTGACCTAGTCAAGGCTTATCGATACCCTCTCTGAGTGTATCGATACGACCTGCTGTTTAAGACTAAAATGGGCTGTTTTATGTTATTTGTTGGTTGTTTACCTCAATGATTCTTCCACTTTTTCTTTTCACACATAGGATTTAATATCTCATCTAGAAAAGATAATATAAATGAAAAAGTTTTTCTTGGGTCGGTAACCGGAGTGGAGCCTTAACGGGTTTCACCTCGGTTATCCCCGTGTAGCCCACTCGGATCGGTCAAGCGTCCGGACCGGGACGAGGGGGTTACATTTTTGAGATTAGAGGTTTAATATTAGAGTTGTAAAGTGTAACCCCCTCGTCCCGGTCTGGCCGGATGACCGGTCCGAGTGAGTCACACGGGGAAAACCGAGTGAAAACTCCCTAAGGAATTCCCCCTCGGTTAGCAACCCTATTTTTTTTTTCATTTTAAAACTTGTCTAGATGATTAATAGATCCTAAGTGGTCATACAGCGGAACAACATTCACGAAACACACACAAACGAACTCAATTAAAACTTGTACTGCAGGCGGTATCGATACACCTAAGGGGTGTATCGATACCCCTTGACTAGGTCAACTGGTCAGAGTCAACCAAAAGAGGCCGTATCGATACGCCAGGGACCCGTATCGATACCAAGATGGACAGTAACCCCAGTGGCCAAAATGGTATCGATACACTAGAGGCCCGTATCGATACCGAACTGGACAGTAGCTCCAGTGACCAATATGGTATCGGTACGCCCCCTCGTGTATCGATACACGATGCCTGAAACAAGAAGGCGGTATCGATACCAGACCTGCCGTATCGATACCCCTGCACAGCAAAAACCTCCAAACTCAACTAAAACGAACAAGACTTGAACCTAGATGCAATTTAGGACTTCCCTAGACCCAAACAAGCACTCATACAACATTTACATACCAATATATAGCCATACAAGCACCCAACATGTAAAAACAACAAGGAACTCATGCAAAGGACTCAAGATGGCATTCAAACATTTAAAGATCATACTTCAACATCCAAACATATAGGTCACTTCTAAGGCACATGGCCAACATTCAAGATAAGCATTTAGGCATGAATTATAATCTAAACATGGCAACACAAGCCATCCAAAAGCAAGATAACAAGGAGTCTAGCAAGATCCTAAGCAACTAACATTCATCCAACAAAACATCACATATAAAAGAGTCATACAAGCTCATACACAACCCATGCCACATTGCTAACTAGTACAAAATCACCACCGTACTTGAGTCACAAACTTGGAAGCCCTTCTTGCCTTGCCTCGAGCTAACGCCAAGCTAACGATCTGCATTGTTGGACATTGAGAGCGTAAGCTATAAGCTTAGTGAGGGTGCTCTAAAACGAAAAACATCAACAATGCAGGGTTCAAGCATGTTAAATCCTAATCTCACATATATCAAGCATTGACATGAAATCAAGTAGACCTAGCTAGTCTTTCAAGTGGCATATATGGTCTCTCAATCCTAACAAGCTTAACACCAATATCAATATCATGTAGTAACACGAATAACACAACCATATATCACCATCATATATCATCATCACATATCACAATGTATGAACAAGTTAATTGGCCACTTTAATTACCCCGATTGTGCGGATTTAAACCTTGACAACACTTTACCTCGGTGGGATTCCACTCATCACCGGACTTTGCATGTGCGGGATTCCACTCATCGCCACATGCCCTACGGATGGGATTCCACTCATCATCCCGTAGAAATAAATAAAAGCTTCCGGTGGAATGTTACATCACCGTACTCCTCCTTGATGACTTAACGCCATCAAGGCCACGTACGTTTTGACTCAATTTGTGTGCACACTATCCTAATGATCGATCATTTACAACCGGTAATTATTTAGTGCCAATTATCATCATCAATCACATATCACCAACACACTCATGCTCATCACATATATCTTCATCATGATATACATACATGCACCATATAATCACAAGTACAAGAGCATAGTCATTAAGCACATTAGCATTTAAGGAAAACAAGACTAAACTAACTACTTGGATTGTAAGGAAGTGGCCTACCAAGCACACTTTACGCACACACACTACTCATGCTCGAACCAAACTTTAAAACAAGTTAAGACCACTCACCACCCTTCCTTAGCAATTCGAACCAATCCTCCTACGAACCCGGATTCGGTCCCAAAGCTTCCTCAACGTTTCCTCTTGCTTCTAGTCAAACAAAACACATACATTACTTCCAAAATCAATGCTAAACTCAACCACCAACTTGCTTTGCAAACACAACCCAATTTTCACAATTTCCCAACCCACATAACATCTCAAAAACCCAATTTTCGGACCCCAACAACCATTTGCATAAATACCCATTTCTAAGCATCCAAATGACTTCCAAACCATCCCAAATCACCCTCCTAACATAGGTAGACTATCAGCCCTTCAATTTCAACATAAAACCCACCAGAAACCCAAGTTTTAATACCTTAGAATCTACCTCAAGAACATGCTACGAATTTTCACCCAAATTCAACCAATTTGACATATAATATACATTTTAGGGTGGAGAATCATAAACCCAACTCCCTATTCCGAAATGGGAAGGAAATTTTCATAAAAACTCAAACTTTGTCAAAACCCTAACATTTCAAGAGCTCACATTTTTGAAATCTAAGACTATGAGGAGATAGAGGATGAAAATGAGAATTAGAAAACATTGTTACCTTTCAAAAAGACCTTGGGAGGATGAAGAAACCCAATGGAATAGTAGCTTGAGCTTGGAGAGAGTTTGAAGATGGTTTTAACGTTGGTGGGGGATATGGGGAAAGAGAAGACAACTTTTAATTAAAAGTGGTATTGCTTTTTAAAACATTTGGGTAAAATTACAACATTAGTCCCTCCCCTCTTTCTAAAGCTCAATTAGGTCCAAATTAAGGTTGAATTGATTTTAATTAATTTTATTGACTCGAACTATAAACCCGGTTAACTCCTAGGCCCAAAACACGGGTGTTACAACTCTCTCCCACTTAAGGAATTTCGTCCTCGAAATTACCTGACTGAAAGAGATACGGAAACTGCTTTTCCATATCCTCCTTCCTTTCCCAAGTGGCCTCGTCCACACCTCTACGTTGCCACCGCACCTTTACTAACTCAATCGACCTACCCCTCAACACCTTACTGTCAGAAGCTAAGATCTCCACTGGTTCTTCCTCGTAAGTCAAATCCGGATTCAATTCGATTTCTTCTACGGGCATAACATGTGATGGATCGGACCTATACTTGCGAAGCATCGAAACATGGAACACATCATGTATCTTCTCAAGCTCGGATGGCAAACGCAACTGATAAGCAACCGGACCAACCCTCTTCACAATCTCATACGGTCCTATGTACCTCGGACTCAACTTCCCTTTGCGGCCGAATCTCATCACCTTTTTCCACGGAGACACCTTTAAGAATACCTTCTCACCCACTGAGAACTCAACTTCCTTCCTCTTCAAGTCGGCATAGGACTTCTGCCTATCCGAAGCAGCCTTCAAACGGTCACAAATCAATTTTACCTTGTCGGTTGTCCCTTTAAGCAAATCTGGCATAGGTAACAATTTCTGCCCTACTTCGGCCCAACATACTGGAGTCCTACACTTCCGGCCATACAAGGCCTCATACGGAGCCATCTGAATGCTCGACTGAAAGCTGTTATTGTACGCAAACTCTACTAGAGGCAAAAGTTTCTCCCAAGTACCCTGAAAGTCAATGATACAACAACGCAACATGTCCTCCAAAATCTGAATAACCCTCTCCGACTGACCATCTGACTGAGGATGATAAGAAGTGCTGAAGTTCAAACGGGTACCCAAAGCTGTATGCAGACACCCCCAAAATCTAGAAGTAAACCGCGGATCTCTATCTGACACAATGGACTTCGGTACACCATGTAGCCTCACAACCTCACCAATGTACAAGTCGGCTAATCTATCTAAAGTGTAAGTAGTGTTGACTGCCAAGAAGTGAGCACACTTCGTAAAATGATCTACTATCACCCAAACTGAGTTCTTCTTCGTAGGAGTCAAAGGCAAACCCGAAACAAAATCCATGGTGATGTTCTCCCATTTCCATTCCGGTATTCTCAACGGCTGTAACAAACCTGAGGGAACCTGATGTTCCGCCTTCACTCTCTGACACACTAAGCACTTACTCACAAAGTCGGCTACATCTCTCTTCAAGCCAACCCAAAAGTATTCATTCTTCAAATCACGGTACATCTTCGTACTTCCCGGATGCATAGCAAACAGACTACTGTGGGCTTCAGTCAAGATCGTACGTCTCAAATCACTATCTTCTGGCACAACTATTCTATCCTTGAAACACAAAACCCCATCAGTACTGAAACTGTAGTCTGAAGATCTACCCTCGGCTATATCTTGCACGTGAGGTGCCAAAGATCTATCTAAGAGCTGTTTCTCTCTAATCATCTAACCTAGAGTAGGTCTAACCTGAAGCTCGGCCACCAAGCCACCATCTCCAGACAAACTCAATCTAGCAAACATAGCTCTCAAGTCTACGGCCACCTTCCTACTCAATGCATCGACGACTACATTGGCCTTACCCGGATGATACTCAATAGTAAGATCATAGTCCTTTAGCAACTCTAACCACCTGCGCTGTCTGAGATTCAAATCTCGCTGAGTCATAATGTACTTCAAACTCTTGTAGTCGGTGTATACTGTGCATTTCTCACCATACAAATAATGTCTCCAAATCTTCAAAGCAAACACAACTGCAGCTAACTCTATGTCATGGGTCGGATAGTTGCGCTCGTGAGTCTTCAATTGTCTTGAGGCATAAGCCACCACTCTCTTGTCTTGCATCAGAACACATCCTAACCCTACATAAGAAGCATCACTGTAGACTACATAGTCCTTCCCGGACTCGGGCTGAATCAAAATCGGAGCTTGGGTCAAAGCTTCTTTCAATTTCTCGAAGGCTCTCTGTCTTGCATCTGTCCACTCAAACTGAACACTCTTCTGATGTAACTGTGTCAATGGAGCGGCTAACTTAGAGAAACCCTCTACAAATCTTCTATAGTATCCGGCTAAACCTAGGAAGCTACGCAGGGAAGTCTACTTTACTCTGGAAGTGCTGCTAGTCGAAATATTTTTTGTCCTCAATTCTTCGCGCTTAGCCTCATTGGTGAATTGTTCGTCACTCTGAACTGAAGACTTCACAGTTACAAAATAGTATGGAGGTCCCTTGCTTTGTGGTCTACTAAGACTTTCTTATTCATTCATCACTGACAGGAATTGCTACTTTTGAGCCTTACCTCTGTCACAGACTTCGGTTGCTTCCACTCAACAATGGCTTCAATCTTCTTCGGATCAACTCTAATGCCTTCAGCTGACACTACATGTCCTAAGAAGACTACCTCTCAGATCCAGAATTCACACTTGCTAAGCTTCGCATACAACTGATGATCTAGCAAGGTCTTCAAAACAAGTCTCAAATGTCGGTCATGGTCTTCTTCAGTTCGCGAGTACACCAAGATGTCATCAATAAATACAACCACAAACTGATCTATATACTGATGAAAAATCCTATTCATCATGTCCATGAAAGCTGCCGGTGCATTAGTCAACCCAAATGGCATGACTAAGAACTCATAATGCCCATACCTATTCCTAAAGGCCGTCTTCGGTACATCAACCTCTCTAACCTTTAGCTGGTAGTAACCCGATCTCAAATCAATCTTCGAAAAGACAGATGCCCCTCTCAACTGATCAAACAAGTCATCGATTCTAGGCAACGAATATTTGTTCTTCACTGTCAACTGATTTAACTGTCTGTAGTCTATACACATTCTCATGCTTCCATCTTTCTTCTTCACAAACAACACTGGTGCACCCCAAGGTGAAGAACTAGGCCTAATAAAACCTCTATCTGTCAATTCTTGCAACTGAGTCTCCAACTCTTTCAATTCTTTCGGTGCCATACGATACGGAGCAATCGAAACATGAGCTGAATCAGAATAAGTCTCAATGCTGAACTCTACCTCTCGGTCCGGTGGTAACCCTGGCAATTCTTTCGGAAACACACTAGGAAAATCACATACTGTCCGGATGTCCTGAGGTCTAACCTCACTCATGTTAGGGTTCATCACATACGCTAAGTATGCTTCACACCCCAACTCAACTAATCTCTTAGCTTCTAACACTGAAACCACATTGGACAAGAACTTCACGTTCTCACCCACCACTACAATCTCATAGTCATCTGTGAGCTTCAAAGATATCCGCTTAGTCTCAAAATCTATCCTAGCTCTATGCTCCGTGAGCCAATCCATACCCAGAATCACATCGAAACCATAGAAGGGAAGTTCCATCATATCTACTGGAAACACATGCCCCTGAACCATCAACAGACACCTTCGGTACATCTTCCTAACTACTATCGTGTCCCCAAAGGAACTAGTAACACTAACTCATACCTCTAACAATTCACAAGGCAAATTCAAAGACTGTGCATGCTCACTCAATATGTACGAATGTGTAGACCCAGAGTCAATCAAAGAAAGCAAACCCAAAGACTGTATCGAGAAGTTACCTGCGATCACATCGGTGTCATGCTGCTCCCCGCGCTGAGCGTAAACCCTAGCCTGTCCTCCGCCCTCCGGCTGGACTGCAACCATATGAGCTAAATTTCTCTGACCATCGTTCCTTGGCTGGAAATTACCTCTACCGCGCCCGCGGCCTCTCTGAAAATCATTGGCTCTAGCAGGAGCCTGAGCTGGTGCCTGTCCCACCTGATGTGGACAGTCACGTCTAATGTGGTCTCTAGCACCACAACTCCAACAAGAATGGTAGTTCCCCCAACACTCACCGGTGTGGTTCCTCCCGCAAGTAGCACATGTGGGCAACTTCCCACCAGCTCTCTGACCCTGATGGCCCCTACCGTGGTTACCGCCACCACGCCTATGATCAAACTGATGCCGGTTGTCCCGATGCCTCTTGGCATCACCTCTATCAAAGTTGCTGGACCTCTTACCCGAACTAGATCCACCTGACCGCCTGGTCAAACTCAAACTGTGCTCTAAGTTCTTGGCCCTCGCGACCAAGACATCAAAATCAGTGTAATCTGAAGCTAGAGTATAGGTCTTGCTCTCCTCACTCAGCCCATATCGGAAGCGGTTACAACGCTCCACCTCAGTAGGTACAAGCTCAGGTGCATACTGACTCAATCTGACAAACCGAATCTCATAATCAGTCACGGACATACTCCCCTGAAGCAATGCCATAAACTCCCTCTTCCTCTCATCAAGGTATCGCGGACCCAAATACTTTTTCCGGAAAGCTGTTTCAAAGAACTCCCAAGTGATCTCGGTCTCATCCATCCCTGAAGTAACGGTGACCCACCAGGTGTAGGCATCACCCTGAAGCAAAGACTCAACGCATCCCAACTTGCGCTCACCAGTGCATCCCATCTGAGCAAGGATACAGACAGTCTTCTCAAACCATAACTCTGATCGCTCTGGAGTAGCACCTCTGAACTCTTCGGCCCCAAGGCCCCGAAATCTCTCTAAAGGTAAACCAGTGCCCTCACCCTGATGGTGTGCTGCCTGACCTCCAGCTACAGCAGCCTGAAATGCCCCGACAATTGCCTGAACCAACGGAGCTAAGTCTATCCCGGCCGGTCCTTGGCCACCTTGGCCACCTTGACCTCCTTGTGGCCCCTCTCCTTCGGCCCCGGCCTCACCTCCGGCTATCGGTGGA
This sequence comes from Hibiscus trionum, assembly GCA_030270665.1. NCBI lineage: Eukaryota > Viridiplantae > Streptophyta > Magnoliopsida > Malvales > Malvaceae > Hibiscus > Hibiscus trionum. Next base: position 778,686 of record BSYR01000008.1, read on the forward strand.
GGAGGTGGTGGTGGTGGAGGAGCTCCAACTCCAACCACAGGCTCTCCCACTTGAGCCTCAACCCTAACTACTGGCTCTACTCCTGGAGCCTCTGCCCGTGGTTCCGGTCGAACCATCCTAGGCCTCCCACGTGGTCTCATGGTTCAACTAGCAAGGTAAACTACAACAAGAAACAGATAAGGATTACGTTAGTCAAGGCAAAGGTCCAATAGTGCTCAAGTACTCCTCTTTCCAAAAATCCTTTTAAATTAAGTAATAGTAGCAATGGGCACACACTCACACCAGACACGACAAATTCATGCTTCAAAATAGCATACGATCAAGCAAGCATCAAGGGTTCATGGCAAAACATGCATCGAACAGCATAAGCATCTAACACATTAAGCTTACCTCACTTACCTGCCCGAGGTCTCGGTAACCTCAGGCTCTGATACCAACAAATGTAACCCCCTCGTCCCGGTCTGGCCGGATGACCGGTCCGAGTGAGTCACACGGGGAAAATCGAGTGAAAACTCCCTAAGGAATTCCCCCTCGGTTAGCAACCCTATTTTTTTTTTCATTTTAAAACTTGTCTAGATGATTAATAGATCCTAAGTGGTCATACAGCGGAACAACATTCACGAAACACACACAAACGAACTCAATTAAAACTTGTACTACAGGCGGTATCGATACACCTAAGGGGTGTATCGATACCCCTTGACTAGGTCAACTGGTCAGTGTCAACCAAAAGAGGCCGTATCGATACGCCAGGGACCCGTATCGATACCAAGATGGACAGTAACCCCAGTGGCCAAAATGGTATCGATACACTAGAGGCCCGTATCGATACCGAACTGGACAGTAGCTCCAGTGACCAATATGGTATCGGTACGCCCCCTCGTGTATCGATACACGATGCCTGAAACAAGAAGGCGGTATCGATACCAGACCTGCCGTATCGATACCCCTGCACAGCAAAAACCTCCAAACTCAACTAAAACGAACAAGACTTAAACCTAGATGCAATTTAGGATTTCCCTAGACCCAAACAAGCACTCATACAACATTTACATACCAATATATAGCCATACAAGCACCCAACATGTAAAAACAACAAGGAACTCATGCAAAGGACTCAAGATGGCATTCAAACATTTAAAGATCATACTTCAACATCCAAACATATAGGTCACTTCTAAGGCACATGGCCAACATTCAAGATAAGCATTTAGGCATGAATTATAATCTAAACATGGCAACACAAGCCATCCAAAAGCAAGATAACAAGGAGTCTAGCAAGCTCCTAAGCAACTAACATTCATCCAACAAAACATCACATATAAAAGAGTCATACAAGCTCATACACAACCCATGCCACATTGCTAACTAGTACAAAATCACCACCGTACTTGAGTCACAAACTTGGAAGCCCTTCTTGCCTTGCCTCGAGCTAACGCCAAGCTAACGATCTGCATTGTTGGACATTGAGAGCGTAAGCTATAAGCTTAGTGAGGGTGCTCTAAAACGAAAAACATCAACAATGCAGGGTTCAAGCATGTTAAATCCTAATCTCACATATATCAAGCATTGACATGAAATCAAGTAGACCTAGCTAGTCTTTCAAGTGGCATATATGGTCTCTCAATCCTAACAAGCTTAACACCAATATCAATATCATGTAGTAACACGAATAACACAACCATATATCACCATCATATATCATCATCACATATCACAATGTATGAACAAGTTAATTGGCCACTTTAATTATCCCGATTGTGCGGATTTAAACCTTGACAACACTTTACCTCGGTGGGATTCCACTCATCACCGGACTTTGCATGTGCGGGATTCCACTCATCGCCACATGCCCTACGGATGGGATTCCACTCATCATCCCGTAGAAATAAATAAAAGCTTCCGGTGGAATGTTACATCACCGTACTCCTCCTTGATGACTTAACGCCATCAAGACCACGTACGTTTTGACTCAATTTGTGTGCACACTATCCTAATGATCGATCATTTACAACCGGTAATTATTTAGTGCCAATTATCATCATCAATCACATATCACCAACACACTCATGCTCATCACATATATCTTCATCATGATATACATACATGCACCATATAATCACAAGTACAAGAGCATAGTCATTAAGCACATTAGCATTTAAGGAAAACAAGACTAAACTAACTACTTGGATTGTAAGGAAGTGGCCTACCAAGCACACTTTACGCACACACACTACTCATGCTCGAACCAAACTTTAAAACAAGTTAAGACCACTCACCACCCTTCCTTAGCAATTCGAACCAATCCTCCTACGAACCCGGATTCAGTCCCAAAGCTTCCTCAACGTTTCCTCTTGCTTCTAGTCAAACAAAACACATACATTACTTCCAAAATCAATGCTAAACTCAACCACCAACTTGCTTTGCAAACACAACCCAATTTTCACAATTTCCCAACCCACATAACATCTCAAAAACCCAATTTTCGGACCCCAACAACCATTTGCTGAAATACCCATTTCTAAGCATCCAAATGACTTCCAAACCATCCCAAATCACCCTCCTAACATAGGTAGACTATCAGCCCTTCAATTTCAACATAAAACCCACCAAAAACCCAAGTTTTAATACCTTAGAATCTACCTCAAGAACATGCTACGAATTTTCACCCAAATTCAACCAATTTGACATATAATATACATTTTAGGGTGGAGAATCATAAACCCAACTCCCTATTCCGAAATGGGAAGGAAATTTTCATAAAAACTCAAACTTTGTCAAAACCCTAACATTTCAAGAGCTCACATTTTTGAAATCTAAGACTATGGGGAGATAGAGGATGAAAAGGAGAATTAGAAAACATTGTTACCTTTCAAAAAGACCTTGGGAGGATGAAGAAACCCAATGGAATAGTAGCTTGAGCTTGGAGAGAGTTTGAAGATGGTTTTAACGTTGGTGGGGGATATGGGGAAAGAGAAGACAACTTTTAATTAAAAGTGGTATTGCTTTTTAAAACATTTGGGTAAAATTACAACATTAGTCCCTCCCCTCTTTCTAAAGCTCAATTAGGTCCAAATTAAGGTTGAATTGATTTTAATTAATTTTATTGACTCGAACTATAAACCCGGTTAACTCCTAGGCCCAAAACACGGGTGTTACATAAAGACTCTTTTACCCTTACCAGTTACCAAAAATCTCAAAATAACCTAAACTAAATATTTTCTCACCCTATTAAAAAGCTAATCTTATTTATTTTTTTATTATCACATATTTATATGTGTATTTAAATTAATTAATTAATTAAATTATATTAAAATAATTATATAAATGATAAATTAATATATAAATAATTTGAATATGTTTAGAAAAGTTATATTAAAAATAATTTATAGATCTAATTAATATTAATTAGATACAAAATATTAATAACTAATAAACTATTTAAACAAGTATTGAATATAATCATGTCCTTATATGTCATTTTGCTTGTTTAAATAATCTAACAACTATCAGTTAATTTTACCAAGCACTTTTATACAATCAGCTAATACAATCTGCTAGTCAAATCAGCTAATGCAATCAGCTATCGGCTAATGTAATCCGCTATCCGCTAATTGCCAAACAGAGCCATAGATTTTTTTCAAGTGTTTAAATACAACATTTTAAATATATACTCATTAAGTGATTAAAGACAAGATTCATACATGCACGTTAAATTAATATATAAATAATTTGAATATGTTTAGAAAAGTTATATTAAAAATAATTTTATAGATCTAATTAATAATAATTAGATACAAAATGTTGATAACTAATAAACTATTCAAACAAGTATTGAATATAATCATGTCCTTATATGTCATTTTGCTTGTTTAAATAATCTAACAGCTATCAACTATCCGTTAAATTTACTAAACACTTTTATACAATCAGCTAATACAATCCGCTAGTCAAATTAGCTAATGCAATCAACTATCAACTATCGGCTAATGTAATCCGCTATTCACTATCAGCTATCCGCTAATTGCCAAACAGGGCTATAGTTTTCTTTCTCTATAACAACATTTTTAAGATTCGAATTCTTTCTAAAAGAGTAATGTACCGGATAATTGCATCAAATTTTTTTGGTTAGTACTGTTTTCAACCGTTTAAGACAATTTCGAGGAATGTTTTTATTGTATTCTCCCAAATAAAAATTTATTTGATACGCGATTCAAATCAAGAATTTACTTGATTTGGGTACAATCAGAGGTGTATTTTTTTGACCGAAACAATTAAAGGTGTATGTTTTATATATAAGACATACTTTAGATATAAATTTAAAATATAGTTATATTTAGATAATGTAACAAATTCGCCCGGTTAAGTAAGCTTATGAAATTGAAAAAAAAAACATTTTAATTAAATTTTTATTTGAAAATTTATAATTAAATAAAGGGTAAACTACACTACTGAGTACTGACTACCGAACTTTGGGGGCGTACCTCTTTTGACCACTGAAGTATCATACTCATCAATCAGACCACCCAATTTTTTAAATTGACCTATTTTGACAACCGCCATTAAAAAACTAACATATAGGTGACGGAGGGGTGACGTGGCAGTTATCGAAAATTTATAAAATTACATATTTGGTCCATGTTATTTACTTATTAAATCAATTTGATTCTAATTTTATTTTAATTAAATAAAATTAATCAACCAATCAGATAGAATTAAGATCAAATTGATTTAATTAGGATAGATGGTTCGAACAAAATATGTGTCTTTTTAGTCTTTGCCCTATTCTTGTTCCACAGCGATGAGCAAAGAGGGGCAGCTGTAACACCCGATTTTACCTTCACGTCGTCATTGAAGGCCGAACCGGTTTAGAGGAGTCGAACCGCCGCAGGAGCTACAAACGGACGTCGGAGATGATGAACGGAATTATCGCTAGACCGCCGTGAAGGTACATTTCATCCGCCATTCATTTACCTGCAAAATAAACATAAAAATAAGCTCGATCGGAGTAAATAAGAGTAAAAAATAGTAGCAAAAATAATGAAATGAGATTTGAAAAATGAATTTGGTTGAGGATATCTCCTGGTGGTCGGAGTAGATCCGAGCGAATAGTGGAGTTGAAGAGGGTTTGAGACCGGGTAGTTAGGTTTTAGGAGGGGAAGATCGGGAATCCTATCAGATTAGGGTTAGATTTAGGTTTTTAGGTTTGAAAATGGAATTTGGGGAAATTTTTAAGGTTTCGGCCGACGACCGGAAATCGCCTCACGGCGGCCGATTGAAAATCGACGGTGATCGGAGAACGCGAACGATGGCCGGATGTAAGGAGTGGCAGCAGGGAAACATGTTTAGTGATCGGCGAGGGACGACTTAGGATCAAAATGGAAAAAACGAAGAACATGCTTTAAGTTTTAGGAAGAACTCAACGTTTGATCCATTTTTGGTTGCAAGACTCGGGAAAAATGTGTTTGAGTTCAGAGAGATAGGAAGGGTTGAGTCGGTGAGCGAGTGGGGTAAGATGAAAAATGCCCGAGTTAAACTCGGATTAGGTTTATTTATAGGCAAACCTATGCGACGCCGTTTTGAACCCGGGTATAGGGGATCCGCGCGCACAAGTCGGGTCGGAGCAGAAGGATCCACGCCACACTCTTTGATCTTCATGCTTTGGGCATTCAATTTTGTAAACATTTCGATTTAGTCCTTATTTCAATGAGTTTGAGCTCTATAGTTTGCGTTCTCTTTCAATTTAGTCCTCTTTTCAGCTTTAATCTATTTATTTAATTGTCTAATTATTCATATATTTGTTTGCATACTTTAAATTGAGCATGTAATTTTATTAATTAGATAATTTGGTCATCTAGTATACTTAAAATTAGAGCCTTTAAGATTAAGTTCTCTAATTAAATTTAATTAATTTGATAGGAAATGACATTATAGAAAATAACTGAATATTGAATAAAAGCTAAAATATCCTAAGTTGATTAGTATCACATTGTAATGTGATGTTAATCAAGAGGATATTTAAGTAAGATATTCAATGTCTCATTTGAACATAGAAAATTGAAATCACATGTAGTTAGTTTAATAAAAAGTGGAATTAGGATTTAATAATTAGTGACATTAATAATAGGACTATTATTAATTTAGGACGAATATGGGTAATGCTCAAAATTTTTGGGTGTTATCACGTAAGGCCTAAACTTGATAATATTCATAGATTTTTATAATTTAAATCAATGGAGCTCAAATTAGGTTTACTTAAAAATGACAAGACAATAACTAAACATGCATTAAACCTTTTGTGTTGAGATACATTTTGAATATAAATTGAAGTGTCTTAATGTATTTGGACGTTTCAACATTTATATTCGTCAAAAATGTATTTTCTTACAAAAGGATATTCCCATTCGAAATAGAATCCGTTTAACAATTAAAAGATTCAATTACATTCAAATTAATGTTCAAAATGCCACGTGGAATTAATGAGGTACAGATAACGGGCGTTGTATGTGTGCTAACCCTTCCCTACACGTAACCGACTCTCGAACCCGAATTTTACAAAAAGAATCTCTGGTCCGTTTTTATGGTGTCCGGTCTACCAAAGTGACTGGCGGCGACTCCAAAACGATTTTTAAAATAATAAAGGAAATTTGAATTAAAATTGAAAAGGCCTTAATTTTAAGATCAAATAAAAACAAGAAACCCCGATTTCTGAAACCCTAATCGTCAGGCTATTTTCCACAAACGATTTAAAAAAAACGGTCGCGCCAGAGCACAAGTTCTTTATTTCCAATATTTTACATGGATTTTTCCAGACTTAAGATCCTCTCTTCCAAATCTCCAATAAAGTTTCCATCTTTGGCTATGAATTCCTTGACCCATACCTTGATGTCTATTTTGATTGCACGAAGTAGATTTGCAGCCTCATTCCCCTGATTCTTTTTTATAGAATTAACCACCATCTTGTTGAATTCTTGGTTGTCTAACCAATGGAGAAAAACTTGAAAGGTTTTGGGCTCCCTTTCTTCTTTTCCTATAACAACAGCACTGGATTATGGTATGATAGTCTCCTAGGAAGAGCATTCTGTATCAACCCTGGAAAAACAAACAGGAGAGCTGGCGGTATTAAGAATTGTCCATCCTTGTTGCCGACGCGAATGCACCCACTTTGAACCACGTGAATGAGCTGCTAGTCAGTGGGAGGTCTACTAAGCCATTGTCCTGAATAAACTCAATAAAGAGGCTTGCAGATTGAGCATTCATCTCCCCTCCTAGCTTTTCCTCACTCGAAGTAACATAATTGAAATCACCTCCCAATAGGACATGGACGTGAGTTGATTCGATGATCCCACGGATAACTTCAAATATCCTCTTCCTTTCACCCAATTCATTTGGTGCGTATACATTCAGGAACCCACATTTAAGCTTCTTCTCTCTCAAGGTTCCTATGATGAGGATGGACCTTCTATGAATAATCTCCATTTCCAGCTCAAAAAAATTAGGATCCCATAAAGAAGTTAACCTTCCAAAGGCACCTTCAGAAGGCGATGAGGCAATGTTTCCTGATTTGGATGCCCACAATCTATTTAGTTTCCACAAATTCGAACTTGACAATTTGGTTTCTTGTAGAAAAACCATACGAGACTTGCACTTCCTCAACACTCGCTGCACAACCCTGATTTTTTCCGACCGACCCAATCATATGACATTCCATGTGAGCAATGAAAAATTAGTCATAAAAATAAAGAAATTTAACACACGCACCTGTTGAATCAAAAGGACCCAAAATCCCCATCAGCACTCGTCGGATTCCTCTAATTCCTAAAACTTCCTTTTGATTGTACTGTTAGGCGCATCGAATTCCACACCAAAGCTATAAGCAGTTTCTAGCAAGGCTTCCACTTCTAGGGGGTATCACCCTCTAGAGAGCACTACTGAAGGGTTGGACTTGACATGCCTGTTTAGCAATAAATTGGGCACAAAATTTCCCAGAAACGGTGACCCATACTTCTACTTCGAGTTTTTACCTCCTCTCAAATGAACGCAGCTTTTCCCATTGCTTTTTGATAACGAAACCCACTAGTTAAACTTATCAAGCCCCGCTCTAAAGCCCATTTTCCTGCCCCCATAATTCTGGTTCAACCTATGTCCGTTAATCTCAATAGGACTCTCGCCCATCTCGTTGTTTGCATCCATGGCCTTGAGACCACCCTGAATATCCATCACATAGATGGATACGTCTTGCAGCCTAGATTCGTTAGAGATCGACAGATCCAACACTGGGCTTCCTAGCATCCTCGGCTCAGAGCCGCATTGATTAGGCTTCCCTTTGACTGGTAGCCCATCCCCACTAGTAATGGGCACATCTATTAACCCAACTCCACTGGATAGAGATTGTTGCTGTTGAGAAATTGGCACGTTGGAATTAATGTTGGCATGAATATTGTCTTCTCTCGCCGCCACCCGAAACTCGTCTTTGTCATCGGGAAGCAACAAAATTCTTTCCACGTGAATGCATGGGGCAGAGACCTAAACGTTGCTCCTTCCTCCCTTAGATTGACCGTTCAACTCCTCGTCGGTGGGAAACCGATCCCCGACATTACTACATTCACCCTTAGATTGATCTAACAAAAACTCCCCATTGAGAAAGCATCGATCTTCGTCTTTATTCTAATTTTCTGCATGCTTCCATTGACGATGATGGTAACATTTTCAGGGATTGACGACACCCACTGGACAGACACTAACACCTTTGTGACGTCAAAGCGTTCAAGGTTTATTATTTCTTCATCGATCCTCAACACTTCTCCCCACTTGCTAGCTATCTCTACGAAAAATTTCATATCCCAAACTGCTAATGGAACGTCCTCTAATAAGACCCAGACCTTCACTCTTCTCTTATTATAACACCCTAAATCCTAGTCTAGAATTCTTGAAGCCAATTGCCTAATTGGATAATTCAATTTAACCTAAACTTAAGCTAATTAAGCAATTAAGGACTAAGATGAATGAAAACAAAAAATGAGAGATCAATCTAAGAGAGCTGATTCAAATTAAATAGAAGACTACAAGATTGCATGATAAATAATTACATTCCTAAGGCTACCCTTGACTAGGCTATTGATTAAAGATTAATTAAGGCTATTTTGGACATTTCACAATTCCATGAACATGAATAACTATGTTGTCATCTTCTTCCTTCGTTTCTCCTTGCCGAATTGAAAAAGGGAAATTAGAGAGAGATAGAAAATTGAGAGAATCACCATTGTAGAAGACGGATTTAAGCTTGCGTGGTCTTGAAATTGTGTGGGAATTAAGCTAAGAAGCAAAGTAAGCTTATCCTAACCCTTGTCTATTCGAATTGGTAGAAATAAATTATATTGAATTTGATTATTGATGCTTATGGATGAAATTAGATGTTAGACATACTTGAATTGATATTGTGGATAGATAAATTTAAAGAATTAACTATAGGTAACATGCTGGAAGGTACAAACAATGAGTTGATGAATGTAGCATGCTAGCCGAATGGTGTAATTGTCAAATTGATATAATTGATGAATATACTGAATAGGAAATGATGTTAGCTAGAAATAACCTAGATAAAATCATAAAAATTGAGTAATTGTGGCCTTAATTGAATTATATTGATAATAGGATTGAGGAAAATTGAATTGGTAATGAAACATGCCATCTAGAGGACTTAATCGACTATTAAGGACTGTTTTGAACAAATTAATGAAATTGGTACTGAATTGTTTTAATTGAAGGGGTGGAAAATTGAGTAAGACACAAGGGAGAGAGTAAAATGAATGTTTGATAGTTAAGATTTCATTAATTGTAGTCAAATGAAGTGTCTTAATGTGTATATTGGCAGAATAGGTAAAACTGGACTAAACTGTAAAGTTGGCTGAATTAAGGACTTAGTTGAACTAATTATGGGTCTATCTCTACTTAAAAGAACAGGGGTAAACAGGGTAAAGAATGGTAAAAAGGGATAAAATGAAATAGTAAGGGTCCTAGGTTAAATAACTCACTAAAGTACACTAAACTACAAAACTGGCAGAATAGTCACTAGAAAATGGACCTGACTTTAAATAGAAATCTGTATTGATGTAGGAGAACTAAAAATATGAGACTTATATGGTTGGATAGATAATTGAATTATCTTTCTAAGGGTGTAAATTAATTGAAAATCCAATGTGTAGTTTAAAATATATGAACAGATTACTAAAGGGTGTACAAACTGCCTGGGCAAAAACTGTTTTGGATAATGTAGTTCAAATGAGCTTGAATTGTTAATTTATTGATTCTAATGATTTTCCATGTTGTGTGTGTGGCTTGCTAGAGCAAGGATTAGAAGAGGTTGCTGAAGGAATTAAGAGCGGATCATCAAGGGATGGACAAAAGGGAATAACAATACAAGGCTAGCTTGGAGTATAGTGAGTGTAACTCCACTTAGGGATAGGAATTAGGTCCTAACCAATCTCTTTCCTTGAATTGATGCCATGTAAAATGACTAACCTATATTTGGTAATCAAGGGAAGAATGAACTAATTGAAAACTTGTTTGATGCCATGATGAATTATTTCCTTGAATTGTATTGAATACCTTGATTGTACTAAGATATTTCATGTCTAAATTCATGTTCCCATATGCATTGGTTATGCCAAAGGTATGTAATGGCATACTGGCTTGCTTGGATACAAGGTACGTACAAACATGCATAAATGAGATGTGATTGAATGCTTCTATGTATGCTGATATGTTCGAATGGCCTACTAGATTGATTGCTCTTGTGTGATGATTGATTATCTATGAATTGAGCTGAGAACCAGTGTTTCTATGTATGATATGTTTGAATGGTTAGTTACCTTGAATGCCCTTGTATAATACTTAAGTATGCTTAATCACTTGATGTGCATTGCTTGAAAACAAAAGATTTAACAAGACCCTGGTTGCTAGTTGGTCTTAGGTAGAACGACATGCCTTAGAGTCTAGAGCTCGATTTAATACATGGTGTAGAAGACACCTTAACACGATAGGTACCTTGTGTACCTAATATGTGGTGTAGAAGACACCTTCTTGATCAAGTACCTTGTGTACTCTAATATGTGGTGTAAAAGACACCTTAACATGATATGGTATTTGTGTACCTTAACACGTGACTCAATTACATAGTCCTAACTATCTACCAAGGCAAAACAAGATTAAATGAACTTGTAAGATAGACTTGCAATCTTGAATAATGTAACAATAAACTTGTCACTTGAAAATGATCTTGAAATGAGTTGGATTCTCTCCTTGTTCGAATTACTTGCACTTGAATGACTAGCCTATTTTACTTGATATGAAACCTTATTTTCTTGATTTATTATGCTCGAATGGGATATGGAAACTAGCTAGGTAAACTTGATTTAAATGAATAATGATACTAAATGTTAATAAGCTTGATGACATGTTAGGTAGTTGTTACCTCACTAAGTACACTATGTACTTATCACTCTCATCTTTCGTTCTTCCCAAACCACATGTCTAAGGTGATCAAAGCTTCCCGATCTTGAGCAGAGCATTACACAAGTGAAGATTGAGAGTATGGCTCATCTATGTCTTGTTGTACTCCTAGTTGGCGGCTTAGTTTTGCGTTTAGTAGTACAAGTCTCATGCATTTGGATTATGTTAGAAATGTATGTAAAAACTTGATGGATGGATGATAATGTTTTAAGTCACTTTGGTTATGTAAATAAATAATCATATAGATGTATAAACTTGAATGGCTTGTTAGCCCCTTTTGATATGTATATATGAATGAAGTTAAGTAAAAGCTTGTTTGAAATGTGTTAGTGAATCACTGATGTTAGTATTGTGTCTACTGATATTCAAATGAGAATCAGTTATCTTGTTTAACAATTAGATTTCTTTGAATAGCCATAGATCAATGTGAACTTAGTTTGAATAGAATTAAAATAACAATCTAGTTAGATGCTTGAATAATTCGAATTGAGTTAGGTCCTAAAATGGAGATGAAGTTTGAATGGTATATGGTAGTAATAGGTAAATGGAAATGATCATTTGATACTTTAATCCTAGTGTTTGAATGGCCTAATTAAATCGTTGTAGTAACTTAACCTTATTGTTCGAATGGCTTAGGAAATTTAGGTAAAATCTTGAATTGGTTTTAGGGTTAAACGTGATCACTTAGTAACTATAAGAATGATTGGTAGACTTAAAATGAATTTGTTTGCAACTTGATTAATATGAATCTTAACGTGTAACACTCGGGTTTGGGGGTCGGGTGAAATTAAAATATTAAAATATTATGTTGGGCCTCGTATTTTCAAAACAAATAAATTTGTGTTGGCCTTGTTTCAAATCAAAACCCATTTAGCCATGGATTTCATACTCTTGTGAATATCCCATTTCATTAAGGGTAAATGAGTCTTTTGACTTTTAAGATAAAACAAAACAAATAAAAGATTTCTTTTTCACTCATCTTCTTTCCCCTCCTCTTCAAAATCCAACGACAACTTCCCCTTTTCCCCTCAAGGTTACTATTCCATCACATCCTTGCTTCATCTTTGAAGGTTTTTGAAAGGTAAATATGTTTTTGAGTTGTCCTCATCGTCCTCTTCATGTCTATACCTTTAGTTTTCATTAAAACCCATTATTTTGAGTTTTGAGTTTTTCAAGTTCTAAGTTAAAAATCCAAACTTTATTGTCCATTGTTCAAGCTTTTGATTTCTTATCATCAAATATGTTATTGGTAGCCCAAATGGTCCAACGTATATGATTTTTACTTTGTTTTATTATGAATTTTAGATATGGGTTTGTTGGGGGTTTTTAGAAGGGTTTAAAGATGAGTTTTGGGGTTGTTTTGTGTTGGAAATTAAGGGCTGATGGTTGTATGATGCTTAGGTGTTGTTTTGGAAGCTATTAGGTGTGTTAAAAGTGTTGGAAACATTGGTTCTTTGTTGAGTTTAAGGGATGCTCGAAAATGATGTTTTGAGAGTGTTTTGGGTCGAGTATTAGCTTGAATTGTTTTTCAGGTTTGCTCAGTTGAATTGTGGACTGAAATGTGATTGTTTTGATTGTGTTGGATTGTTTAGAAACAAGGAATTGTGTTGGTGAAGCTTCACATTCGAATCCTGGAAGCGTGGAAGTTTGATCGGCTAGAGTTTGTTGAGCTTGGAGTAGTTGGTGAGTGGTTTTTCGTTTTTAAATTGGTTTTCAAATGTTGGTTCGAGCATGTAGACCTAGGTCGGGCTTGGTAAACCCACCTAGAGTTGGGATTAGATTGGTAGTCTAATCTCAAGCTTTAGTTAGAGACCTTTGGTTGAACTTTGAATGTTGTGTTTATGCCTCACATGTTATTTGTGATTAATGTTGCTATGCACATTGTGGCTATGTGTGTGTTATTGATGCATGATGATTTGTTTATGCATTGTGATATGTATGTGGTTGATGTAATGTGAGTACATGACTGTGAATCATGGTGGCTACGTGCTAGGCACGGAAATGGTAAGAACTTATGTTATGAAAGGTTGTGAAATGAGTTAGTATTGGCACTAGTATGCTTGGGTACAAATGATCGATCATTAGGATGTTTAGTGTGCACACGAGTGTCGAAATGCGCGCGTGGTCTTGGTGATGGTAGTCATCAAGATGGAGTACAGGTATGCCCGAAAATCTTCTTATATACATTAGTTGGTGATGAGTGGAATCCCATCGACGGGGCGTGAGGATGAGTGTAATCCCCTCCGCGTGAAACGGTGATGTGTGTAATCCCACCGTAAGGTAATGGTTGAGTGATGGATGTGAGTTCCAACGGTTGTTATCCGCGTATTCGGGTCATAGCTAGGTGTCAATACATATTGTTAAATGTGTTTTCATATGGTTGTGTTTATGGACATGTTGAGCATGGCATGGTATTTGACGTTATGATCATGCATCATATATATTTGACTCATGTGGCTTCGAAGGTAAGAAAACATGCATTCTTCCTTGGTTGTGTTACTCGTGCTTGGACCCTGCATTGTCGAGGTTTGTTTTATGACCTTACCCTCACTAAGCTTTACGCTTACACTCTCTTTTGTTAAACAATGCAAATACTTAGTTCGTGGGTTGCTTGTGCAAGGAGAAGGCCTCCAAGTGTGACATTTGTGCTTTTGCTATCATCAAGTATGAACTTTTAAGTTATGAGGTGTAATGGATAAGCAATGGGATTTGTGTTGTTGTTTTGTGTTAGGAGCTTGTTTAGACTCCTTTGATATGTTGGTGTCTTGGTTGTGGCTGTTTGTGCCATGTATGTTGGCCTTGTGCCTTTACCCTTATGCTTTTGTGTATGTTTTGTGCTAAGGCATGAAAACCTTGTTATGCTATGTATGCCTCTTTTATGGTGAATGTTGATTCCTTTGTTTGTATGGCCTTTCATGTATGATGTGTGTTGTACATGCTTGTTGTAGGGTGTTTTGCCTCTAGAGTTTATGCATGCTTTGTTTGGAGGTCCTAGTTGGTGTTTCTAAGGCAGCCTTGTGCCATAACCAGCTAGAACCTGTGTTTTCGAAGCAGGGGTATCGATACGGTTGGACCTGTATCAATACGGCCTTCTTGTTTCAGGCCAAGCGTTTCGATACACGGGAAGGCGTATCAATACCATTTTTGCTATTGGAAATCTGAGATTTTGACGAGAAATTGAGGGTATCAAAACGGACTTAGGTGTATCGAAACGGTCTTATAGCGTTGACCATGAGAAGTTGACCGTTGAGGGCGTATCGGTACGGTCAACCAACATACCGATACGGTCTCCTCGAGTTGACTTTGGCCAGTTGACCTAGTCAAGGCGTATCGATACCCTCTTTGAGCATATCGATACGGTCTACAGAATAAGTTAAAATGGGCTATTTTTAATGTGTTGGTTGGTTGTTCGGCTCGCTTGTTGCTTCCGCTGTCGTTGTTTCACATAGGATATATCAAGCATCTAGACAAGATAATAATTAAAAGAAAGTTTCCTACGGTCGTTAACCGAAGTGGAGCCTTAACGGGTTTCGCCTCGGTTTTCCCCGCGTGTGACCCACTCGGATCGGTCGGCCGCCCGGACCGGGACGAAGGGGTTACACTTGTTGGTATCAGAGCCTGAGGTTTCTGAGACCTCGGGCAGGTAAGTGAGGTAAGTTAAATTCTTATATTGGAATTGCATGGTATTTGCTAGCCATGTAAGTATGTTTGCTTGCTTGCCAGGTATGCTTGTTTAGTTGATCGTATATGTATGTTGTTTGAAGCATGTTGAGTTGAGTCTCATTGCTTCTATTACATCGGAAAAAGGACTTTTCAGTGATGGAGACATACTTGAGCCACTTGGACCCTTGCCCTTGCTAACCCAATTTTTGTGTGTTGTTGTTGTTGTAGTTGTTATCTGTGAGCTGTTATGTCGAGGCCTAGAGGTAGACCGAGGTTGGTTCGTCAAGAACCCCGTGTTACGGCTCCTGTTAATAAGCCGGTGGTTAGGGTAGAGGCTCATGTGGAAGAGCCTTCTGTTGGAGTCGGAGCTCCTCCACCACCACCACCTCCTCCACCACCACCACCTCCTCCGTCTGGTGAGGGAGGCGAGGCTGGAGCTGAGGGAGCGGGACCTCAGGTTGGCTAGGTTGGCCAAGGTCCTGCAGGGATAAATATGGCTCCGTTAGTTCAAGCTATAGCGGGAGCATTTCATGCTGCAGTTGCCGGAGCTCAGGCTGCAGCTCAGCCGAGAGGAGATGATGCTAGCTTACCTTTAGAGAGGCTTCGTAGCCTAGGAGTAGATGAGTTCAAGGGATCTACGCTTGAGAGATCAGAGTTGTGGCTAGAGAAGACAATCCGTATTTTAGCTCAGATGGGATGTGTTGGGGCTCGTAAGTTGGGCTGTGTGGTTTCGTTACTTCAGGGTGATGCCTACACCTGGTGGGTCACCATTACTACCGGCGTGCCTGAGACCGAGATCAGTTGAGATTTCTTTGAGACTTCTTTCAGAAAGAGGTATTTGGGCCCGAGATACTTAGATGAGAAGAAGCGGGAGTTCATGGCTCTTGTTCAGGGAGACACATCAGTGACAGATTATGAGATCCGCTTTGTCCAACTGAGTTAGTATGCCCCGGAGTTGGTTCTTACTGAGAGGGACCGTTGTGATCGGTTCATGTATGGACTTCATGAGGAAGTCAAGAGGTACACCTTGGCTACTGATTATTCTGATTTTGATGTCTTGGTCGCTAGGGCCAAGGACATCGAGCATAGCTTGGGGCTGACCAAGCGTTTGGGAGGATCCAGTTCAGGGAAGAGGCACAACAACTTTAACCGTGGTGATGCCAAGAGGCATCGGGGCGGTGGACATCAGTTTGATCATAGGCGTGGCGGTGGCCACCATGGTAGAGGCCTTCAGGGCCAGAGAGCTGGAGGGCGTTTACCCGAGTGTGCCCGATGTGGGAGACAACATTCAGGAGAGTGTTGGGGGAACTATCATGCTTGCTGGAACTGTGGATCGAGAGACCACTTCAGGAGAGAGTGTTCGCATCAGGCGGCACAGGCACCGAATCTGGCACAGGCTCCTGCGAGAGCGATTGACTATCAGAGAGGTCGTGGGCGCGGTCGTGGTTACTTCGAGCCGAGGGCTGATGCACCTAGGATAGAGTCACCGAGGAATCTTGATGATGTTGTGGCAATTCAGCCAGAGGCCGGTGGACCAGCTAGAGTCTATGCGCAGAGAGAGGCAGAGAATGACACAGATGTGATAGCAGGTAATTTTGAGTTACAGTCCATGTCTTTGCTTTCCTTAGTTGATTCGAGTTCCACGCATTCTTATATTTTGAGTGAGCATGCAAAGAAGTTAGACATACCTGTTGAGATCTTAGATGTAGGGATGTATGTGACTAGTTTTTTTGGTGAGACAGTTGTAGTTAGAAGGATGTATAGGAGGTGTCCGCTGAAGATTCAGGGTCATGTGTTTCCGGTTGATATGATGGAGCTTCCGTTTTACGGTTTTGATATTATTTTGGGTATGGATTGGTTGGTTGAGCACAGAGCTAGTGTAGATTTTGAGACAAAGAGAATTTCGTTGAAGCTTTCCGATAGCTACGAGGTAGTGGTAGTAGGCGAGAACGTTAAGTTCTTTTCGAACGTTGTGTCAGCTTTAGAGGCTCATAGGTTGATGGACTCCGGTTGTGGGGCTTATTTAGCGTATGTGATTAATCCTAATATGAGTGAGGTTGGACCGAAAGATATCAGAACAATTTGTGATTATCCGGACCTGTTTCCAGAAGAGTTACCAGGTTTGCCTCATGACAGAGATGTAGAGTTTGTGATTGAGACTGTTTCAGGGTCTACTCCAGTTTCTATTGCTCCGTACCGTATGGCTCCGAAGGAGTTGAAAGAGTTGAAAAGTCAACTTCAGGGGTTGTTAGACCGAGGTTTTATTAGGCCTAGTAGTTCGCCTTGGGGTGCTCCCGTGTTGTTTGTGAAGAAGAAGGATGGCAGTATAAGGATGTGTATCGACTACAGGCAGTTGAACCAGTTGACAGTAAAGAACAAGTATTCGTTGCCTCGTATAGATGACCTGTTTGATCAGTTGAGGGGTGTCTTAGTGTTTTCGAAGATAGATTTGAGATCAGGGTACTATCAGTTGAAGGTAAAAGAATGTGATGTTCCGAAGACAACCTTTAGGACTAGATACAGTCATTATGAGTTCCTTGTGATGCCATTTGGGCTCACGAATGCACCAACAGCTTTCATGGACATGATGAACAGAGTTTTCAAAGACTATCTAGACCGATTTGTAGTTGTTTTCATAGACGACATCCTTGTGTACTCGAGATCAGAAGAAGAACATGATGAGCACTTGAGACTTGTTTTGCAGAGATTGATGAGTAATCAGTTGTATGCTAAACTGAGTAAATGCGAGTTCTGGATCAGAGAGGTTGTGTTTCTTGGCCACGTTGTGTCAGCTGAAGGTATCCGTGTTGATCCGACGAAGATTGAAGCTATTGTTGAGTGGAAACAACCTAAGTCAGTGACCGAGATTAGGAGTTTCCTAGGACTAGCTGGTTACTATAGGAGGTTCGTTGATGGTTTCTCTAGAGTAGCTGCTCCATTGACTAAATTGTTGCAAAAAGGAGTGAAGTTCAAGTGGTCAAATGCGAGACAGAAGGCATTTGAGAAATTAAAAGAAGCTTTGACGAATGGTCCAGTGTTAGTACAGCCAGTTTCAGGGAAAGAGTTTGTGATCTATATCGATGCTTCCTACGTAGGTTTAGGTTGTGTTTTGATGCAAGAAAAGAGAGTTGTTGCTTATTCTTCGAGACAGTTGAAGGTGCACGAGAAGAACTACCCTACACACGACATTGAGTTAGCCGCAGTTGTGTTTGCGTTGAAGATTTGGCTACACTACTTGTATGGTGAGAAGTGCACAGTTTACACTGATCATAAAAGCTTGAAGTATCTGATGACTCAGAGAGATCTGAACTTGAGACAAAGAAGATGACTTGAACTGTTGAAAGACTATGATTTGACTATCGAGTACCATCCGGGTAAGGCAAATGTAGTGGCTGATGTGTTGAGCAGAAAAGTTGCAGTTGAGTTGCGAGCTATGTTTGCTAGGCTGAGTGTATCAACGGATGGTGGTTTGATTACATAGTTGTAAGTGAAGCCTTCGTTGATTCAGATGATCAGAGAGAAATAGTTGCAAGATGTATCTTTAACTTCGCATGTTCAGGATATTGCAGAAGGTACACCGACAGTGTACAATTTTAGTGATGAGAATGTGTTGTGTTTTAGAGACAGAGTTGTAGTACCTGAAGATGTTGAGTTGAGGCGTATGATTCTGAGCGAAGCACATTCGAGTCCTTTTTCTATGCATCTAGGCATTACTAAGATGTACATAGATCTGAAGAGCGATTATTTCTGGGTTGGTTTGAAGAAGGATGTAGCCGAGTTTGTGAGCCGTTGCATGGTTTGTCAGAGAGTAAAGGCAGAACACCAGGTTCCTTCAGGTTTGTTACAACCTTTGAAAATTCCGGAATAGAAGTGGGAGAGAATCACTATGGACTTTGTGTCAGGGTTGCCGTTGTCTCATTCGAAGAAGAATTCTGTTTAGGTGATAGTTGATAGATTCACTAAGTGTGCCCATTTCTTAGCAGTGAACACCATAGATTCTTTAGACAAGTTGACAGATTTGTATATCCGCGAGATTGTGAGACTTCATGGGATTCCGAAGTCTATTGTTTTAGACAGAGATCCGAGATTCACTTCGAGGTTCTGGAGTTGTTTGCATAGTGCCCTAGGTAGTCGTTTGCATTTTAGTACTTCGTATCATCCGCAGTCAGATGGTCAGTCAGAGCGAGTGATACAAGTATTAGAGGATATGCTCCGTTGTTGTGTGATTGACTTCCAGGGTTCTTGGGAGAAGCATTTACCCTTAGTCGAGTTTGCTTACAACAACAGTTACCAGGCTAGTATTCAGATGGCTCCTTATGAGGCATTGTATGGTAGGCGATGTAGGACTCCGATTTGTTAGGCCGAAACGGGTCAGAAATTGTTACCTATGCCAGATTTGCTTAAGGGAACTACTGATAAGGTGAAGTTGATTTGTGACCGATTGAAAGCAGCTTCCGATTGTCAGAAATCTTACGCAGATTTGAAGAGAAAAGGGGTTGAGTATTCAGTGGGTGAGAAGGTGTTTCTGAAAGTGTCTCCGTGGAAGAAGGTAATACGTTTTGGCCGAAAAGGCAAGTTGAGTCCGAGGTTTATTGGTCCGTATGAGATAGTTGAGCGGATTGGGCCAGTAGCTTACCGTTTGAGATTGCCTTCAGAGTTAGAGAAATCCACGATGTTTTTCATGTGTCGATGCTTAGGAGATATAGATCAGATCCGTCTCATGTTATGCACGTTGAGGAGATAGAACTGAATCCAGATTTGTCTTACAATGAAGAACCAGTTGAGATACTTTCTTCGGATAACAAGGTGTTGCGTGGCAAGACCATATAGTTGGTCAAGGCGTTGTGGAGACACAGTGGTATGGAAGAGGCCACGTGGGAGAGGAAAGTGGATATGCTTGAATAGTTTCCGTATCTGTTTCCGTCAGGTAATTTCGGGGACGAAATTCTTTAAGTGGGGGAGAGTTGTAACACCCGGGTTTGGGGGTCGGGTGAAATTAAAATATTAAAATATTATGTTGGGCCTCGTATTTTCAAAAGAAATAAATTTGTGTTGGGCTTGTTTCAAATCAAAACCCATTTAGCCATGAATTTTATACTCTTGTGAATATCCCATTTTATTAAGGGTAAATGAGTCTTTTGGCTTTTAAGATAAAACAAAACAAATAAATGATTTCTTTTTCACTCATCTTCTTTCGCCCTCCTCTTCAAAATCCAACGACAACTTCCCCTTTTCCCCTCAAGGTTACTATTCCATCACATCCTTGCTTCATCTTTGAAGGTTTTTGAAAGGTAAATATGTTTTTGAGTTGTCCTCATCGTCCTCTTCATGTCTATACCTTTAGTTTTCATTAAAACCCATTGTTTTGAGTTTTGAGTTTTTCAAGTTCTAAGTTAAAAATCCAAACTTTATTGTCCATTGTTAAAGCTTTTGATTTCTTATCATTAGATATGTTAATGGTAGCCCAAATGGTCCAACATATATGATTTTTACTTGGTTTTATTAAGAATTTCGGATATGGGTTTGTTGAGGGGTTTTAGAAGGGTTTAAAGATGAGTTTTGGGGCTGTTTTGTGTTGGAAATTAAGGGCTGATGCTTGTATGATGCTTAGGGTTGTTTTGGAAGCTATTAGGTGTGTTAAAAGTGTTAGAAACATTGGTTCTTTGCTGAGTTTAAGGGCTGCTCGAAAATGGTGTTTTGAGAGTGTTTTGGGTCGAGTATTAGCTTGAATTGTGTTTCGGGTTTACTTAGTTGAATTGTGGACTGAAATGTGTTTGTTTTGCTTGTGTTGGATTGTTTAGAAACAAGGAATTGTGTTTGTGAAGCTTCACATTCGAATCCGGGAAGCGTGGAAGTTTGATCGGCTAGAGTTTGTTGAGCTTGGAGTAGTTGGTGAGTGGTTTTTCGTTTTTAAATTGGTTTTCAAACGTTGGTTCGAGCATGTGGACCTAGGCCGGGCTTGGTAAACCCACCTAGAGTTGGGTTTAGATTGGTAGTCTAATCTCAAGCTTTAGTTAGAGACCTTTGGTTGAACTTTGAATGTTGTGTTTATGCCTCACATGTTATTTGTGATTAGTGTTGCTATGCACATTGTGGCTATGTGTGTGTTATTGAGGCATGATGATTTGTTTAAGCATTGTGATATGTATGTGGTTGATGTAATGTGAGTACATGATTGTGAATCATGGTGGCTACATGCTAGGCACGGGAAATGGTAAGAACTTGTGTTATGAAAGGTTGTGAAATGAGTTAGTATTGGCACTAGTATGCTTGGGTAAAAATGATCGATCATTAGGATGTTTAGTGTGCACAAGAGTGTCGAAATGCGTGCGTGGTCTTGGTGATGGTAGTCATCAAGATGGAGTACGGGTACGCTCGAGAATCTTCTTATATATATTAGTCGGTGATGAGTGGAATCCCATCGACGGGGCGTGAGGATGAGTGTAATCCCCTCCGCGTGAAACGGTGATGTGTGTAATCCCACTGTAAGGTAATGGTTGAGTGTTGGATGTGAGTTCCAACGGTTGTTATCCGCATATTCGGGTCATAGCTAGGTGCCAATACGTATTGTTAAATGTGTTTTCATATGGTTGTGTTTATGGACATGTTGAGCATGGCATGATATTTGACGTTATGATCATGCATCATATATATTTGACTCATGTGGCTTCGAAGGTAAGAAAACATGCATTCTTCCTTGGTTGTGTTGCTCGTTCTTGGACCCTGCATTGTCGAGGTTTGTTTTATGAGCTTACCCTCACTAAGCTTTACGCTTACGCTCTCTTTTGTTCGACAATGCTAATCCTTAGTTCGCGGGTTGCTTGTGCAAGGAGAAGGCCTCCAAGTGTGACATTTGTGCTTTTGCTATCATCAAGTATGAACTTTTAAGTTATGAGGTGTAATGGATAAGCAATGGGATTTGTGTTGTTGTTTTGTGTTAGGAGCTTGTTTAGACTCCTTTGATATGTTGGTTTCTTGGTTGTGGCTGTTTGTGCTATGTATGTTGGCCTTGTGCCATTACCCTTATGCTTTTCTGTATGTTTTGTGCTAAGGCATGAAAACCTTGTTATGCTATGTATGTCTCTTTTATGGTGAATGTTGATTCCTTTGTTTGTATGGCCTTTCATGTATGATGTTTGTTGTACATGCTTGTTGTAGGGTGTTTTTCCTCTAGAATTTATGCATGCTTTGTTTGGAGGTCCTAGTTGGTGTTTCTGAGGCAGCCTTGTGCCATAACCAACTAGAACTTGTGTTTTCGAAGCAGGGGTATCGATACGGTTGGACCCGTATCGATACGACCTTCTTGTTTCAGGCCAAGCGTTTCGATACACGGGAAGACGTATCAATACCATTTTTGCTACTGGAAATCTGAGATTTTGACGAGAAATTGAGGGTATCGAAACAAACTTAGGTGTATCGAAACAGTCTTGTAGCGTTGACCACGAGAAGTTGAACGTTGAGGGCGTATCGGTACGGTCAACCAGTGTACCGATACGGTCTCCTCGAGTTGACTTCGGCCAGTTGACCTAGTCAAGGCATATCGATACCCTCTTTGAGCGTATCGATATGGTCTGCAGAATAAGTTAAAATGGGCTGTTTTTAATGTGATGTTTGGTTGTTCGCCTTACTTGTTGCTTCCTTCGTCCTTGTTTCACATAGGATATATCAAGCATCTAGACAAGATAATAATTAAAAGAAAGTTTCCTAGGGTCATTAACCGATATGGAGCCTTAACGGGTTTCGCCTCGGTTTTCCCCGTGTGTGACCCACTCGGATCGGTCGGCCACCCGGACCGGGACGAGGGGGTTACGTAACGTATGTAAATGGTACAAATTGGCACTAATTTTATGTGTCCTTGTTTGGTTATATGTATCGACACTCCTCGCTCTAACCCGAGCGAGGGGTGTTACACTTATTCTCATAACCTTCCAGAGATTCCAGTTCATCAAACCATGTTTGAAGCATCTCTTGCCTTCTTGCCCAATATAGATTATGAATTTCAAGAGACGGAAACTTGACAACCACTAACAGGCCAAACCAAGGGCACACTTTCGCTGGGAAGCCGTCAGCGTCTAGTGCATCCTCCATTATTTCTAGGTTATACATCGCTTTAATACAGTCTACTAAACAACAACCTCTCCATTTCAATCTAGATTTAGGGATGTCGATCTGATGAGAGGTCTGTTCCCCCACCACAGTGCGAATTATTTACTACGATGACTCCAAAATTGTAAAACCAAAATTGATTTTGATATAACAAATAACTTTAAGGATTAGATTGAAAAAATAATAAATTTTTAAGTATTTCAAAAAAACTCACCAATTGACAAGCCTTTTTGAACCTAGTACACTTTCAAGTCAGAACATATTAAAAGGGTTCTAATTTTCTAAGTCTTTTCAACTGTTTTCAAGCCAACCTTCAACAAAATGCCCAAGCGTATCGGTACTCCCTAGTGTATCGATACGGATTTTCAACACTAGAATTTTAATCGACCATAGCGTACCGATACGGTTTAACCTCGTATCGATACGATATTCATCTGGGTAAGACTTTAAGCTATAGCTATCGATTCACATTGGGACCGTAAAAATACCTTTTTCGTATAAAAATATATTTTTCTATAGCGTACTGATACTGTATGTCATCGTATCGATATGATATGTTGACCTTTGCAAAATATTTACATTTAATATTCGAATGTTGGCTTGTCAATTATGGGAATCCAAGTTTTTAAATGACCATTTAACGATATTGATACGCTAAGGTAGAGTACCGATATGCTTTTTTTATCAAAACACAATTCAGGATTCTAGTGAGCAAAAACCATATCGATATAGCTTTTCGTATTGATACGTCCTTTAAGACCGTACCGATACGCCATTATAGCGTATCGATACACTTTGTTTTTCAGTCACAACGACTCTTTCTTCTTTGAGACAAGTACCGATATGCCCTCGAAGAGTATCGATACGGTTAGTAGTTGATGAGCATTTATTGCAAGAAATTGCAACCTAATGGCTAGATTAATGACCTCAACCACCCAAACGGCTAGAAATCAATGCAAGGGTATAAAAACAAGTCTCAAAAGCTACATCAATAACTATTGAACCTTCAAGAAACATCAAAGCATTCAATCCAAACCCTTGTGCCTTTAGTGTCAAATTCTTGTACCCAACTCATTTGAAAATTTTCATTGTAAATCTGTTTAAAGTTTGATGAGTGTTTATGTGTAATTGGGTAAACAATTAGCCTTTGAGAGGTACAATCAAAGTTTTCCTATCTTCCATTGTATAATAGTGATATTAGGTCAATCTTTGGGTAGTGAGATTGATCGATTTGTAAGGTTCCCTTCTAAGACGAGAAAATGGGACAAATTCAAGTTAGTGAATTGTTGAAATCCTCAATAGGGTGCTGATGTAGTGGATGTAGAGCTTGTTTGAAGCTTGAACCACTCTAAAATTGCCTTGTATTTATTTTTAAATTATCCATTTGCACTCTTCAATTTTTATTCCACTAATTCACCCCCTCTTGGTGATTAGCCATCATTTGGTCAACTCAATAATTGGTATCAGAGCTACACTCATTGGAAGAATTAACACCCTCTTCAGTAGATCTTGGAAGAGTTTGATCAAGTGCACTTCAATCGACATCTTGCTATGGCATCCACCTCCAGCCAAAACCTCTACGAGTCTCTATGCATCACCAAACCACCATTCTTCAATAGAGATAATTATCCTTATTGAAAGAACTAGATCCAGCTCTTCATCAAATCAAACGACTACATGGTGTGGGATATGGTAGAAGACGATCCTACAATTCCAATGAAGAGAGATAGTGAAGGGAGGCTTGTTTCGAAGACCAAAGCCGATATGAACGATGAAGATAGAAGTCGTTTGCAAGTCAATGACAAATCCCTGCACATAATCTTTTGTGCTTTCGGTCTCGACATATACTCAAAGGTTTCTTCAATTGGAAGTGCTAAAGAAGTGTGAGACACCCTAGAGACTACATATGAAGGAACAATTGAAGTCAAGGAGACGAAGATCGGGTTGCTCAATTTGAGTTATGAAAACTTCAAAATGAAAGCCGATGAAAGTGTCTCCAAGATGTTTGATCGGTTCTTGGTCATTGTCAATGGACTAAAGGGCTTCGGTGAAGTTATTCCCCAAGATAAGTTAGTCCGGAAGCTACTCTACTCTCTTCTGAAGTC
This sequence comes from Hibiscus trionum, assembly GCA_030270665.1. Taxonomy (NCBI): domain Eukaryota; kingdom Viridiplantae; phylum Streptophyta; class Magnoliopsida; order Malvales; family Malvaceae; genus Hibiscus; species Hibiscus trionum. Next base: position 804,071 of record BSYR01000008.1, read on the forward strand.
TTGGGATGGCAAGAGGACGACCATCATTGAAGCTCGAGATTTGAAGACTCTCAAGCTAGACGCCCTTGTTGGATCTCTACTCACCCATGAGATTATGAAGCAAGGGAGAGAAGAAGAGAAAAAGGTAGAGAAGAAAGAGGTTGAAAAGAAGAAGCTAGGAATCACACTCAAAACGTCATACAATGAAAGTAATTCTAGTGAGGAGGACGACGAAGAGATGGCCATGTTGGTCAAATGATTCACTCGATTCATAAAGTCCAATCGAGGAATAAAATTCAATAGAAGATGAGACTTCAAGAATAAATGAAAAGAGGAAGAAAAGGATCAACTTATTTGTTATGAGTGCAAGAAGCCCGACCATATCCGAACCGATTGTCCTTAATTGAGGAAGAAGAGCTTTGGGAAGAAGAACAAGCTCAAGGCTCAAATGGCAACTTGGAGTGACGATGAGTCATCCGAGGAAGAGGAGGAAGTGGCCAATCTTTGCCTCATGGCCTTTGAGGAGGATCACATGGTAAATTCTAACTCATCTCTTACTTAAGATGAATTATATGATGAATATGATGAGTTACAAAATGTTTATGATGAATTGGTTGACAAATATAAATAGTCTATTTTGAAAAACAAGAAAATCATTTCCGATTTGAAATCTCAAAATGAGTGTCTTTCAAAAACCAATTCCGAATTGGAAAAGAAGGTTTTGTACTTGATAAATATTTCAAATGAGCTTAAAAAGAAAAATCTTGATGTTGAAAACTTCTTACCAATTTCCAAGATTATCACACTAAGGAAGTGAATAATCTTAAAACTTCTCTTACTATTGGGAAACATGCTTTTGAAAAAAGAAGTTCTTAAAAAACCCAATATGTTAAGAGAAAACCATTTTACCCCAAACAAAGAGGTTTTCAAAAGCAATCCAAAGTTAAAAGAGTTATGGATGTATGAGTTCCTAATGAACTCATTATTTCTAATAATATAAATGCAATTACTTCTTGGATTCCTAAGGGGACCAAGCTTTTGGGAGCTAATTCTCATGGACCCAAATCATTTTGGGTACCAAAAATCAAAGCTTAATCTCATTGTTTGTAGGAAGAGAAATGCTTCAAGGTGAAAGCGTCAAGTAAGAACATGTGGTACCTTGATAGTGGTTGCTCGAGGCACATAACCGGAGATAGGAGTAGATTCTTGGAGCTTAAACCAAAAAGTGGAGGATGTGTGACATTTGGTGACAACTCCAAAGAGCACATTGAAGGCATATGCTTTATTGGTAATCTCTCATCTACATTCATTGAAAATGTTATATATGTCAATGGTCTAAAACATAATCTAATTTTGAGCATTAGTCAACTTTGTGATAAAGGCTTTAATGTTCATTTTGATAAAAATGGGTGTAAAATTGTGAACATTAAAATAAATAAAATAATGCTCATTGGTCATCGCATAGGAAATATTTATATGGTGCATTTAGATGACATACATTCATCCCATGCATGTTTAGTTGCACATGATGAGAATGATGCATAGTTGTGGCATAGGAAACTAGGGCATGCTAGCATAAGTGTTTTAGAAAAATTGGCTTCCCAAAATCTAGTTAGAGGTTTACCCAAACTAAAATTTTCATTAGATAAAATATGTGATGCTTGTGCTAAGGGTAAACAAAAGAGAACATCATTTAAACCCATTAATGATGTTTCGACTAGTAGGGCATTACAACTAATCCACATGGATTTATTTGGGCCTATTAGAACTATGAGCTTGGGTGTTAAGTCATATGCATTTGTATTGGTAGATGACTTTTCTAGATGCACTTGGGTTCTATTCTTAAATACTAAGGATGGGGATTTAGAACATTTTATTACATTTTCAAAAATTACCCAAAATGATGTTGATCATAAAATTTCACATATTAGAAGTGATCATGGAACCGAGTTTCAAAATATGGGTCTTGAAGATTTTTGTAATGAAAAGGTTTAGCCATAATTTTTCGGCTCCTCGCACTCCTCAACAAAATGGGGTAGTTGAGAGGAAAAATAGAACTTTAGAAGAGATGGCTAGGACAATGCTTTGTGAAAATAACTTACCTAAGTATTTTTGGGCGGAAGCCACTAATACGACTTGTTATATTATTAATAGAGTAATGATTAGGCCTATTTTAAAGAAAACACTTTATGAGATTTTGAAATTAAAAAAGCCTACCATTAGCTATTTTCACCCTTTTGGTTGTAAATGTTTTGTTTTAAACAATGGAAAAGACAACTTAGGTAAATTTGATGCTAAGAGTGATGAAGCAATATTTTTGTGTTATTCCCTGTATTTAATAAAAGAACTTTGGCTGTTGAAGAGTCTATACATGTTGTTTTTGATGATAACCTTTTTTCGAGAAAGGAACCTTGTGATGATGATGATGTAGGGATCATTGAAGCCATTGATGGAGGACAAACATCAAATGTGGATGAGATTCCAACCAAAGAAAAAGATTTACAAGATCCACCTCTTGAAGCCTTGAAGGACTTGGCTCTTGGAAAAGGAGGTGACATACCCAAGGGAGTTCAACAATGTCAAAGGTGGTGAAATCTTGGGTGATCCATCCAAGGTGGTAACTATTAGATCCTTTCTTAAACTTATGAATCATGTTGTGTTTATCTCATGCATAAAGCCTAAAAATATCAAAGAAACATTAAAAGATGATTTTTGGATATTGGCTATTGAAGAGGAACTTAATCAATTTGAGAGAAGTAAATTATGGACATTAGTTGATAGGCCTAGTAATCAATCTACTATAGGAACTAAGTGGGTATTTGGAAATAAACTAGATTAGAGTGGTAACATAGTGAGTAACAAGGCTAGGCTTGTTGCTCAAGGTTACACTCAAGAAGAGGGAATTGATTTTGATGAAACATATGCACCCGTAGCTAGAATGGAAGCTATTAGGATGCTTCTTGCATTTGTATGCTATCATGATTTCAAGCTTTTTCAAATGGATGTAAAAAATGCTTTTCTAAATGGTTTTGTAAATGAAGAAGTGTATGTAGAACAACCACCCGGTTTTGAAGATCCAAACTTTCCAAACCATGTTTTTAAACTAACAAAAGCTCTATACGGTTTGAAACAAGCTCCTAGAGCTTGGTATGAAAGACTTTCAAACTATTTAATTGAAAAAGGTTTTGAAAAAGGAAAGGTGGATACTACACTTTTCATTAAAAGATATGGCAATGAAATTTTAGTAGTTCAAATATATGTTGATGATATTATTTTTGGTTCTAGTAATGAATTTTATTGCCAAGACTTTTCTAAGCTAATGGAAGGTGAATTTGAGATGAGCATGATAGGAGAGCTCTCATTTTTCTTGGGGCTCCAAATCAAGCAAAGGAAAGATGAGACCTTCATTAATCAAGCTAAATACATCAAGGATATGTTCAAGAAGTTTGGCTTGGAGAATGTGAAGCCTCAAGCCACTTCTATGAGCTCATCAATTAAGCTTGACAAGGATGAAGGAGGTAAGTGTGTTGATTCTAAGCTTTATCGTTCCATGATTGGGTCTTTGCTTTACCTTACCGTAAGTAGGCCCGATATCATGTTTAGTGTTTGCTTGTGTGCTAGGTTTCAAGCTAGTCCTAGAGAATCACACCTAGTTGCCATTAAGAGAATCTTTAGATACCTTAGAGATACACCTTGTTTAGGTCTTTGGTATCCTTTTGACTCTTCCTTTGAACTTCATGCCTTCTCCGATGCGGATTATGAGGGATGTGAGATAGATAGGAAAAGTACCTCTGGAACATGTCAATTCTTAGGTAGTATGCTCATATCTTGGTTCTTTAAGAAACAAAATAGCGCAGCCTTATCTACCACCGAAGAGGAGTACATATCTTTAGGGAGTTGTTGTGTTCAAGTCCTTTGGATAAAGCAACAACTCTTAGATTATGGTGTTCAAGAAGATACCATACCCCTTAAGTGTGACAACACTAGTACCATTTGTCTCACTAAGAATCACATCCAACACTTTAGAACCAAACATATAGAAATTAGACATCATCTCATTAGAGATCATGTCTTGAAAAATGATGTAGTTCTAGAATATGTTGATACCTTGAACCAATTAGCGGATATATTTACCAAACCTTTAGATAAAGAGCGTTTTTGGACCCTTAGGAGAGAGATAGGTTTAACTAGCCTTCCATGTCCCTTTTAGGTCCCAAATTGCAAAAAATGTGCTTGAAATTATTTGATGCCCATGCTTATGTTGATTTGCCTCCTTTTACATATATGCTTGTTGTTAGGGGGAGTATGCATCAATTTTAGTCATTAAATCTTGCTCATATATCATTCACATGCATTTAGGGTCGTTCAAAGTTGAATTTTTAGACTTAAAACTGTCCAAAATGTATCTAGTAATGGCGTATCGATACGGCTACAAACGTATCGAAACAGGTTCATCAATGGGAAGTGATACAGGTCAAACTGTATCGATACGGCCAAGCGTATCGATATTGGTTCGTCAATGGGAAGTGATACATGCCAAACTGGATCGATACGGTCAAGCGTATCGATACTGGTTCGTCAATGGGAAGTGATACAAGTCAGACTGTATCGATATGGTCACGTGTATCGATACAATATTAAAAATTAATTTAAAATTAAGGCAAGACGTGTCGATACGCTCTACAAGCGTACCGATACGATATCGATGGAAAGTTAAAATCGGGCATTTAAATGAGAAATCACTTTTACAATACACTTCCCCTCTTTTTCTCTAAAACCCTAGCCGTAACTCACTATAAACCCCCCTCAATCTCTCAAAATTTTCACATCAAACTTAAAATCAATTGAGGGCTTTTCATTAACACATCAAGGCTCAAGCTTTGCAAGAAATATTTGCATCATTCATCATTTGTTCATCCAAATTTCCTCATTCAAGGTATAAACCCTATTTTCTTTTCTTTTTAATTTTCGTTCAATTTTAATGGTTGTCTTTAATAGAATTTTGTATAAAACATATACATATAGTATGTGTTTTCAAGTTTTTACAAAAAATCTTCAAAATCCGAATTTTTTTATTTAAATATAAATTTATACCGCATATTTTTATAATCTGTTTTTCAAAAAAAATTTAACCAAATTTTTTATACTTGTATATAATTTTAACCTATAAAATATAGTATTTTCATCAATACCTTGAATTATTGGAATTTATCTTTGGATTGAATGTGATGATAATTGCATACATGTTCGAATTGTTTTGATGTTTTTAGGATTATGACACCCAAAAAGAGAGCGAAACTATATTTAGCCTCTACATCCTCCGATCCTATTGAAGACGATGAGGGTAATCCTAAACCAAACCTCCATTTCATAATCCAAAATAGTTTTCCTAACCCTTCGGATTTGTCACGTTAGAAGCTATTTTAAGGTTTTACTCTTAGGGAAGAACCTGTTGTCTCAATCTCGTTTTTAAATTCCAAATGTTTTAAATTTGAATATCTTGGTTTGTTTAGAAGTTGGAAACTTATGAATTTTTTGAGCCTACCTCCGATTTTATATCGAAATCTAGTTATAATCTTCTTTTCAAATGCCAAATGCATTCATAATGCTAAAAGAGAACATGTTGTTGCTATTGAATCTCATCTTATGGGCACAACTTTTAGAATTGATCAAAATGTTCTTTGTCAAGCTTTTGGTTTTGAAAATATCGGGATTGATGATGAAAATTCTTTGGGTCATGGTCCTCTTGGTTCCGTCAATGTTTTAAATGCCCTAGACCGTATACTTCATCTCTTAATCTCTTGGTTTCTTCGTCCCTCGGGTGGAAAATTTCCACTATTCGTCAAGTGGATGACTTTTGGTTTAGGTGTTTTCGTGAGGGTAAGCGCCCTAATCTTTGTCAAATTATGTTTGTCGATCTTGTCTTTCTTGTTCAACACCGTCACACTGACAAAGTCAAATATTTTTACTATTCAACGACCTTGAGTCATTTGTTTCACTCTCTTAAGATAGATTGTTCCCATGACTATCCCGAACCCCTTGGCCTACCCATAGATGAGCGTTCCCTTACCCGTGCTCACTTTGCCTACCTCAACAATGAATGAGTTCGTGTTCCTCGAGCTCTTCGCCATGATGTTCAACCAGAGGCTCCACAAGCTCCACAAGGCCCTCAAGGTGCTCCTATTGCTCAATCCTCTATGGAAACTCTTATGGCGTTTCTTAATGAGAAATTCAACAACATGGAAGTCGGTTTTGCCACCATTGATATTCATTTCACATAATTAGAAGATCGAGTCAAGGGCCTTGATACCCGCTTTACATCTTTGGAGGATCAAGTCAAGGCCATTGGAATTCAAAAAAATTCCATGAATGTCTCTCTCACCGCATTCCATGGTGCTTGGCTTAACCACACTCGAAAACCTCAACCAAGTCAAGATGATGAGGATGAAGAGGACGAGGATGAAGACGATGGTGGGGACGAGTAGTTGTGCATCTCATGGCATATCATTTAGTTTTCTAGTTTATGCACCTATCTATTATGAACCTATGCTTTGATTTATGTTTTTAAGATTTGAGTTTGAGACTATGTTTAAGCTATTGCTTGATTTGGATATTTATTGCCTATTTATAATTTGAGTTGCTTAATTATGCTTTCAATTGTACTTCATGTTTATTATCCCTATTTTATGCATTGAATGTGTTTGATCTAACAAAAAGAGGAGAAGAGCTAAATTTATGAAAATCAATTATTGAAAACCTATCTTAAATTAAGGGGAGTAAGCTTTTCAAAGTTTTCAAAACTTAAAAATTTATACTTGGTTTTGTTATATCAAAAAGGGGAGATTGTAAAACCAAAATTGATTTTGATATAACAAATAACTTTAAGGATTAAATTGCCAAAATATTAAATTTTTAAGTATTTCAAAAAAACTCACCAATTGGTAAGCCTTTTTAAACCTAGTACACTTTCAAGTCAGAACACATTAAAAGGGTTCAAATTTTCTAAGTCTTTTCAAGTGTTTTCAAGTCAAACTTCAACAAAATGCCAAACGTATCGATACTCCCTAGCATATTGATAAGGATTTTCAACACTGAAATTTTAATCGACCATAGCATACTGAGACAGTTTAACCCCGTATCGATACGATATTCATCTAGGTAAGACTTTTGTAACCCCCTCGTCCCGGTCCGGGCGACTGACCGATCCGAGCGGGCTACACGGGGATAACCGAGGTGAAACCCGTTAAGGCTTCACTTCAGTTAACAACCCGAGAAAACTTTTTCATTTATTATTATCTTGTCTAGATGCGTTAATTAAACCTATGTGCGAAGCGACATCGGAAAACAAGGCTCACGAGAAGCCTACAAGCAAACAGGGCCTAAGCCCAACCCTTAAGACCCTTTAGAGACGTCAAAAAGCCTATTTTCAGGCCTGTGTTTCGAAATAGACATTGCCCGTTTCGAAACACGGGCTCCAGTTTAAAAATCCAGGCACCCGTACCGAAACACATCCATCCTGTTTCGGAGCAGGGTCCCATTTTGCCTAGACGTTCCGAAACTCGTTCTGAAACAGGCATTCACAGTAGCCAAAGTGTTTCGAGACTCGTATCGAAACAGGGGCTCACAGTAACCAAACCGTACCAGAACGCGTTCCGATACGGTGGCCCTGGAACCACACCCATTTCGAAACAGCACAACCCGTTCTAAAACACCTGCAGTCTGTGAGTTTCCAAATTCAGTTTTAAACATCTCTAAACGATCCCAAACGCCCTTAACGACTTCAAGAAGTAAACACAACATGCAACCATACTCTAGAGGCATACACCTTATCACAAACATGCTCAAAACACACAAAGATACAAGATAGGGGCATCCATTTAAAAGATCATACAATCACCACAAAAGAAGCATACATTGCATTTTAAGGTTTCATGCCTTAGAGCCAACATACACATAGCATTCAAGATAAGAAATAAAGCATGGTTTACAATTTAAATCAAGGCATCCACAAGCCATACCATAGCATCAACAAGGAGTCTAACATGCTCCTAACACCAACAACAACATGAATCCAAACACTCAAAACCCATTGCTTGTCTATTACATAATTAACTTAAAAATTCATACTTGATGATATCAAAAGCTCAATTAGCACACTTGGAGGCCCTCTCCTTGCACAAGCAACCCACGAACTAAGGATTTGCATTGTCGAACAAAAGAAAGCGTAAGCATAAAGCTTAGTGAGGGTAAGCTCATAAAACAAACCTCACTCATATTCGGAGGCAAACCTGGTAATTCTTCTGGAAACACATCCGGATAATCACAAACTGTCCTGATATCTTTCGGTCTAACCTCACATTCGGATTCATCACATACGCTAAATAAGGCCCACAACCGGAGTCCATCAACCTATGAGCCTCTAAAGCCGACATAAGGTTCGGCAAGAACTTAACGTTCTCGCCTACTACCACTACCTCGTAGTCGTCAAAAAGCTTCAACGAAATTCTCTTTGTCTCAAAATCTACACTAGCTCTGTGCTCAACCAACCAATCCATACCCAAAATAATATCAAAACCGTAGAACGGAAGCTCAATCATATCAACAGGAAACACATGACCCTGAATCTTCAACGGACACCTCCTATACATCCGTCTAACTACAACTGTCTCACCGAAGGAACTAGTCACATGCATTCCTACATCTAAAATCTCAACATGTATGTCTAACTTCTTTGCATGCTCACTCAAATTTTAAGAATGCGTAGAACCCGAATCAACTAAGGAAAGCAAAGACATGGACTGTAACTCAAATTACCTGCTATCACATCTGTGTCATTCCCTGCCTCCCTCTGTGCGTAGACTCTAGCTGGTCCACCGGCCTCTGGCTGAACTGCCACAACATCAGCAAGATTCCTCGATGCCTCTATCCTAGGTGCATCAGCCCTCGGCTGGAAGTAACCACGACCGCGCCCACGGCCTTTCTGATAGTCAATCGCTCTCGTAGGAGCCTGTGCTAGATTCGGTGCCTGTGTCGCCTGATGCAGACACTCTCTCCTAAAGTGGTTTCTCGATCCACAGTTCCAGCAAGCATGATAGTTCCCCCAACACTCTCTTGAATGTTGTCTCCCACAACGGGCACACTCGGGCAAACGCCCTCCAGCTCTATGGCCCTGATGGCCTCTACTATGGTGGCCACCGCCACGCCTATGATCAAACTGATGTCCACTGCCCCGATGCCTCTTGGTATCACCACGATCAAAGTTGTTGTCCCACTTCCTAGAACTGGATCCTCCCGAACGCTTGGTCAGCCCCAAGCTATGCTCGATGTCATTGACCCTAGTGACCAAGACATCAAAATCAGAATAATCTGTGGCTAAGGTGTACCTCTTAACTTCCTCATGAAGCCCATATCTGAACCTATCACAACGGTCCCTCTTAGTAGGAACCAACTCCGGAGCATACCGACTCAGTCGGACAAAACGGATCTCATAATCAGTCACTGAGGCGTCTCCCTGAACAAGAGCAATGAACTCCCGCTTCTTCTCATCCAGATATCTCAGGCCCAAATACCTCTTCCTGAAAGCAGTCTCAAAGAAATTCCAACTGATCTCGGCCTCAGGCATGCCAGTGGTAATGGTGACCCATCAGGTGTAGGCATCACCCTGAAGCAATGAAACTACACAACCCAACTTGCGAGCTCCAACACATCCCATCTGAGCTAGAATACGGACTGTCTTCTCCAACCACAACTCTGACCTCTTAGGTGTAGATCCCCTGAACTCATCTGCTCCTAGGCTACGGAGCCTCTCTAGCGGTAAGCTAGCATCATCACCTCTCAGCGGAGCTGCAGCCTGAGCTCCGGCAACTGCAGCCTGAAACGCTCCCGCTATAGCTTGAACTAGCGGAGCCATGTCTATCCCCGCAGGACCTTGGCCACCCTGACCAACCTGAGGTCCCGCTCCCTCAGCTCCAGCCTCGCCTCCCACTTCAGGCTGAGAAGGTGGTGGTGGAGGAGCTCCGACTCCAACAGTAGGCTCTTCCACAAGAGCATCTACTCCAGCCACCGACTCATTAACAGGAGCCGCAACACGAGGTTCCTGACGAACCAACCTCAGTCTACCCCTAGGCCTCGACATACCAGCTCACAGATAACAACTACAACAACAACAACAACATACAAAGATTGGGTTAGCAAGGGCAAGGGTCCAAGTGGCTCAAGTATGTTTCCCTTACTTAAAAATCCTTTTTCCGATGTAATAGAAGCAATGAGACTCTACTCAACATGCTTCAAACAACACTCAAACATCAAGCATACTTGATAAACAAGAAAACATACTTACATGGCAAGCAACCACTGTGCAATTGCAATACAAGAATTTAACTTACCTCACTTACCTGCCCGAGGTCTCGGAAACCTCAGGCTCTGATACCAACAAGTGTAACCCTCTCGTCCCGGTCCGGGCGACTGACCGGTCCGAGCGAGCTACACGGGGATAACCGAGACGAAACCCGTTAAGGCTTCATTTCGGTTAAAAACCCGAGAAAACTTTTTCATTTATTATTATCTTGTCTAGATGCGTTAATTAAACCTATATGCGAAGCGACAACGGAAAACAAGGCTCACGAGAAGCCTAACAGCAAACAGGGCCTAAGCCCAACCCTTGAGACCCTTTAGAGACGTCAAAAAGCCCATTTTCAGGCCTGTGTTTCGAAACAGACATTGCACGTTTCGAAACACGGGCTCGAGTTTAAAAAGCCAGACACCCGTACCAAAACGCATCCACCCTGTTTCAGAATAAGGTCCCATTTCGCCTAGACGTTCCGAAACTCGTTCCGAAACAGGCATTCACAGTAGCCAAAGTGTTTCGAGACTCGTATCGGAACAAAGGCTCATAGTAGCCAAACCGTACCAGAACGCGTTCCGGTACGGGTGGCCCTGGAACCACACCCGTTTCGAAACAACACAACATGTTCCGAAACACCTACAGTCTGTGAGTTTCCAAATTTAGTTTTAAACATCTCTAAACGATCCCAAACGCCCTTAACGACTTCAAGAAGCAAACACAACATGCAACTATACTCTAGAGGCATACACCTTATCACAAACATGCTCAAAACACACAAAGATACAAGATATGGGCATCCATTTAAAAGATCATATAATCACCACAAAAGAAGCATACATTGCATTTTAAGGTTTCATCTTAGAGCCAACATACACATAGCATTCAAGATAAGAAATAAAGCATGGTTTACAATTTAAAGCAAGGCATCCACAAGCCATACCATAACATCAACAAGGAGTCTAACATGCTCCTAACACCAACAACAACATGAACCCAAACACTCAAAACTCATTGCTTGTCTATTACATCATTAACTTAAAAATTCATACTTGATGATATCAAAAGCTCAATTAGCACACTTGGAGGCCCTCTCCTTGCACAAGCAACCCACGAACTAAGGATCTGCATTGTCGAACAAAAGAGAGTGTAAGCATAAAGCTTAGTGAGGGTAAGCTCATAAAAACAAACCTCGACAATGCAAGGTCCAAGCACGAACAACTCAACCAAGGAGGAATGCATGTTCTTACCTTCGAACCACATGGGTCAAATGTGAATGATGCATGAACATAATTTCAACTATCATGCCATGCTCAACAAGTCCATAATCACAACATATGGAACACATATATCAATGTATTAGCAAACACATTCCACAATCCGTATTGGCACCTAGCTATGACCCGAATACGCGGATAACCGTTGGAACTCACATCCAACAACACAACCATTACCTTACGGTGGGATTACACTCATCACCGTTTCATGCGGAGAGGATTCCACTCATCCTCACGCCCCGTCGATGGGATTCCACTCATCACCGACTAACATATATAAGAAGATTTCCGGGCGAACCCGTACTTCATCTTGATGACTACCATCACCAAGACCACGCACGCATTTTGACTCTCGTGTGCACACTAAACATCCTAATGATCAATCATTGTACCCAAGCATAGTAGTGCCAATACTAACACATTTCATTAATCAACCTCACAACTTTCTTACCAAATTCCGTGCTTAGCACGTACTCACCATGATTTACCATCATGCACAACCACATTCCATAACCACATGCATATAACAATGCATCAAATATCATGCCTCAACACATATGTATAACACAATATACATAACCACATTAATCACAATTAATATGAAACGAGAGGCATAACAAGCATTTAGAAGTTCAACCAAAGGTCTCCTAAACTAAGCTTGAGATTAGGCTACCACTCTAATCCCAACTCTAGGTGGGTTTACCAAGCCCAACCTAGGTCCACATGCTTGAACCAACGTTTGAAAACAAATTTAAACCAAGTTGAAATCATTAACCACTCAACGACTAATCCAAGCTCAACAACTCTAGCCGATCAAGCTTCCAACGGTTCCAGATTCGTTCCCGAGGCTTCACAAACACAATTCCTTGCTTCTAAACATCCCAACACAATCAAAACAACCACAATTCAGTCCACAAATCACTATAGCAAACCCGGAACACAAACCAAGCACAAAACACAAGAATTCAAGCTAAAGACAACCCCAAAAATGCCATTTTCGAGCAGCCCATAAGCACAACCTAAAACCATTGATTTCAACACTTATAACACTCCCAAAAGCTTCCAAAACAACCCATAACTATCAACCAACCACCAGCCATCAAATTCTCACACAAAACAGCCCCAAAACTCACCTATAAACCCTTCTAAAACACCACTTAAACCCAAATTCGGGAATTATTGTAAAACATTGTAAAAATTACATATGTTGGACCTTTTAGATAGCAAACAACCTATCTAACATCAATAAATCAAAAACTTAAGTTAAAGCTAACAAAGTTAGCATTTTTAATTCAAAACCCCAAAACTCTAAAATGCAAAATCATGACCTTTAATGAAATCTAAGGGTACAAACATGTAGAGGAAAGTGAGGACAAGTCAAATATGTGTTTACCTTTCAAAAATCACCAAAGGTGAGAGAGTATGGTGATGGAATAGTAACCTTAAGGAGGGGAGGGGATGTTGTCGTGAAAATGGGAATGAGAAGGGGAAGAAGATGAGTGAAATGGGTATTTTAAAATAAAAGGGTCTTATTTTACAAGTCCAAATATTTACAAAATTGCCATTAATGAGATGACTATCTTTTAAATTCCTAAAATCCATGGAATTTGCGTTTTAAATCAAAACAAGCCCAACATAAAATTATTTGTTTTGAAGACACGAGACCCAAAATAATATTTTATTATTTTAATTCACCCGACCCCAAAACCCGGGTGTTACAACTTTAAGCTATAGCGTATCGATACACATCGGGATCGTATCAATACCGTTTTTCATATAAAATTATTTTTTGCTATAACGTACTAATACGGTATGTCACCGTATCGATACGATATGCTGACCTTTGCAAAATCTTTACATTTAATATTCGAACGTTGACTTGTTAGTTATGAGGATCCAAGTTTTTAAATGATCGTTGAACGGTATCGATACGCTAAGGTAGCGTATCGATACGCTTTTTAATCAAAACACAATTCAAGATTTTAGTGAGCAAAAATCGTATCGATACGACTTTTCGTACCAATACGCCCATTAAGACCGTACCGATATGCCCTTCTAGCATATTGATACACTTTGTTTTTCAGTCGCAACGGCTCTTTATTCTTTAAGACAGGTGCTGAAACGCCCTCGAAGAATATCGATACGATTAGTAGTTAAAGAGCATTTATTGCGGGAAATTGTAGCCCAACGGCTAGATTAATGACCTTAACCACCCAAACGGCTAAAAATCAATGCAAGAGTATAAAAACAAGTCTCAAAAGCTACAACAACAACTATTGAACCTTCAAGCAACATCAAAGCATTCAATCTAAATTCTTGTACCCAACTCATTTGAAAATTTTCATTGTAAATCTGTTTAGAGTTTGAGGATTGTTTATGTGTAATTGGGTAAATAATTAGCTTTTGAGAGGTACAATCAAAGTTTGCCCGTCTCTCTTTGTATAAGAGTGATATTGGGTCAATCTTTGGGTAAAGAGATTGATCGATTTGTAAGATTTCTTCCTAAGCCGAGAAAAGGAACGAATTCAAGTTAGTGAATTGTTGAAATCTTCAATAATGTGCTGAGATAGTTAATGTAAAACTTATTCGAAGCTTGAACCATTCTAAATTACATTGTCTTCGTATTTTACGAATATATTTATAATAAAAATTTAATTCGTGATTTGGAACACAATTTTAATCGAGTGTATTTTACCTTCTATTTTTGCAGAATTCTTATATTACCTTGCAGTAAGGTTTATTGACATTGACAAAGGGTGGACGTCCATGGCAATGGCCATGTTTACGAACCTCAACCCAGCAGCAGCAACTTCATCGTTTTCCAAATATACAGAAATCAAGAAATACATCCTCCAAGGGTTTAGCTCCATCAAACACCTCAAGCAAGTTCACGCCGCGCTTTTCCGCTCCGACCTTCACCAGGACAGCTATCTTCTGAACCTCATCTTGAAAGCTTCCTTCAGTTTCGGTCAAACCAACTACACTCGCCTTATCTTCGATCAAACCAAACAACCCAATGTTTTTCTCTGTAACACAATGATCCAGGGTCTCGTTTCCACCGATTGTTTCCTCGATGCTACCCGGTTCTACGCTTCCATGCGCACCCAAGGCTTCCTGCCCAACAATTTCACTTTCCCTTTCGTTCTCAAGGCTTATTCCAGGCTTTTGGATTTCCCGTTAGGGATAAGAACCCATGCCCTCGTTGTAAAACTAGGATTCGATCGTGATGTCTTTGTTAAGACAAGTTTGCTGTACTTGTATGCGAAATGCGGGTATTTAGATTATGCACGTAAGGTGTTTGATGATATTCCTGATAAAAATGTTATTTCTTGGACAGCCATGATCAGTGGGTACATAGATGTTGAGCGGTATAGAGAAGCGGTTGATTTGTTTAGTAAGTTAATAGAGATGGGTTTGAGGCCTGATAGTTTCAGCATTGTCAGAGTTCTATCAGCTTGTGCTCACCTAGGGGATTTGACTAGTGGAGAGTGGATTGACAGATGCATAACACAGTTTGGATTGAGCAGAAATGTGTTTGTGGCAACTGCTTTAGTTGATATGTATGCTAAGTGCGGAAACATGGAGAAAGCGCGCAATGCTTTCGATCGGATGCCTGAGAAGGACATAGTCACTTGGAGCACTATGATTCAAGGCTACGCATCTAATGGACACCCAAAAGAAGCACTAGACCTCTTCTTCGAAATGCAGAAAGAGAAGTTGGCACCCGATCGTTATGCTATGGTCGGGGTTCTTTCCGCTTGTGCCAGATTAGGAGCTCTAGAGCTAGGGGACTGGGCTAGTAAGTTAATGGACATAGAGGAGTTTTTGTCTAACCCTGTATTAGGTACAGCATTGATTGACATGTATGCAAAATGTGGGAATATGACTCGAGCTTGGGAAATCTTTAAGAGGATGAAAGAGAAAGATGTAGTAGTTTGGAACGCTGCAATATCTGGGCTAGCGATGAATGGACATGTTAAACCCGCATTTGGTCTTTTCGGCCAAATGGAAAAATCGGGTATTCTACCTAATGCAAACACTTTCATGGGCTTGCTTTGTGGATGTACTCATGTTGGTCTGGTTGATGACGGTCGCAAGTATTTTCACAGCATGAACCGTGTCTTTTCTTTGACTCCTACTATTGAGCATTATGGATGCATGGTGGATCTTCTAGCCCGTGCAGGTTTATTAGATGAAGCTCATCAATTGATTAAAAATATGCCAATGGAGGCCAATTCTATTGTTTGGGGGGCCTTGTTGGGTGGATGTCGGCTGCACAAGGACACCCAGTTAGCAGAATACGTACTAAAGAAACTCATTGAATTAGAACCGTGGAATTCGGGAAATTATGTTCTCTTATCAAATATATATTCAGCAAGTCGTAAGTGGGATGCTGCTGCAAAAATTAGGTCAGTCATGAATGAGAGGGGAATACAAAAAGTACCAGGGTATAGTTGGATTGAAGTAAATGGCGTTGTTAATGAATTCCTTGTGGGTGACAAGTCTCACCCCTTGTCCGAAATGATTTATAAAAAACTTGGTGAATTGGCCAAGGAACTTAAAGCGGCTGGCTATGTTCCAACAATAGATTATGTGTTGTTCGACATAGAAGAGGAAGAAAAAGAGCACTTCCTTGGTTGCCACAGTGAGAAGCTGGCTATTGCATTCGGGTTAATCAGTACTGCCCCATCAGATGTGATTCGAGTTGTTAAAAACCTTCGTGTATGTGGTGATTGCCATGAAGCCATAAAACTTATTTCAAGGATTACAGGAAGAGAGATAATTGTTAGGGATAATAACAGATTCCATCATTTCATAGATGGTTCTTGCTCCTGTGGAGACTATTGGTGAATATAAAATATAGACAGCTGAATGCCAGGTAAGTGATAAAGAAAACCAGTTTTGTTATATTATCTCACAGTATCTCTAATTTGTATGTCATTCATGTGCTACATTGGCAAAATTGGAACTCCAATAAGCATTGAGGTTGCCTCTCCATTAAAAAAGTTTGACATTGTCTTAGCTCTTCCAATTGCATGGGCTCGACATGTCCTACTTGTACATACTGCGTTTATGTTTCTTCGATTGAAGGGTTTATAATGTTGACCTCTTTCTGAGATTGTGGAGAGCAGTAGCGCGGTATCTTATCGGTTTTAGAAGTTGTTGTGCAAAAGCTTGCATTTTTTGTGGAAGAAGCATGGTTTTGTGGAAGACTGTGGACTGTGGAGTCAAGTAGCAGTAGCAGAGGATATTAATTGTTTTAGAAGCATCACTGCAAAAGCTTGCATATTTATGCATTAAAACATTCCAGAATCCTGATGATCGGTCAAATTATATCTGGTAAGTGATTGGCTAAATTCTACAGTCTAATACTGCTTGCTGCTGTTCTCTACTGCATTAAGACTTGGTCTGAGTAATGGAAACTGGCAGGGTAGGGTGATGTATGTTGAGGCTTGCTTGAGATTTTTTTTCTTTTTCTTAATATTATCCATATAAACCCTTGCAGTTATACTTATGTTAAAATATTCCTTTGAAAAACCAACTATCATAATTTGAGCAATGTTAGGGTTCGAATTATGACGGTATGAATGGACAAATTAAATTGGACTCTAACATCCTTTCCTTTCGATTTATTTTCGAATTTCATAATAAATTAATATTTTATATAATTTGTTTACATAAAGATTAAGTTTAAAATAATGTTAATATTAAAAAAAATATGCTAATTTATTCAAGTCTAGATTTTAATAAAAATATTTAAAACTATTGAATATAAAATAAAATAGTGTATTTTTTTTAAAAAAGTAAATGCTTAATATACAAAATGGTACTCAAATTTGTTTTTTTTTCCTCAAATTGATATATTGACTTTTTTTTTTATCAAATTAGTAGACGAACTTGGAAAAAATTCTCAAGTGCATATGTTGACTTGACATCTCAACAATTAATCAGGTTGTTATCGTGGTATTGACCAATTAAAATGATGATATTATTTAAGTGTCATGTATCATTGTTGTTGAAATACCTCATACCAATATATATATATATATATATATATATATATATATTAATTCTAGGTACCAATTTGAGAATTATGTCCAAATTTAGGTACCAATTTGAGATAAAACAAAGTCCATGTATCAATTTGTATAATAAACCAAAGTTAAAAGAATGAGTGGATATTTATTTTCTCTTACATGAACTGAGAATGTCAAAAGTGGCCCAGCCCAGCAAAACCCGAGTATGTTGAGAAGAAGGTGATAAGCGCCAAGCATAAGCATTCAGCAAGCAGAGCTATGGCTATGGAAGCTCTTTGTCCCGCACTGGCACTCCCCACCATTTCTCTTGGACTCAGCAACTCTAACAAATCACTGAGCCAAATCGCTAAAACCAGATTTCCCATTGGCCTGCAGAACCACTTCAACCTTTCCTTACCCATTCCTTGTATTTCTTCATCCAAAATTCAAATTACAACTTCAGTTTCCCCTGTTTCTTCTTCTTCTTCTTCTTCAACAACAAAAACAAGAATTAACGACAACCACTGGATGGTGCTAATGGCTGAGCCTCCAGAAGGTGTCAATTCCAAACCCCAAATCATCGATTACTACGTCAACACTCTGGAAACAGTTTTGGGGTCTGAAAAAGATGCTCAGATGTGCATATATGACGCTTCTTGTGATACCCACTTTGGTTTTTGCTGCCATATTGATGAAAAAGCCTCCCGTGAACTTGCTCGTCGGTGTTTTCTTCTTCATTTTTCACCTTGTTTTTCTTTATCTCGGGTGTTCCCTGATTTTTCATCTCTTTGTTTGTAGGTTTACCTGAGGTTTTATCGGTTAAGCCAGACCCAGATTACGATTCTAAGCAAAAAGATTACACCGCTTCAAACATTGGATTTATTGCTAACATAGGGGATTTACAGTTGTTTCCTGCTGGGAACACCAAACACTGGCTTGTTCGAATGTATAAGCCTGGAATTGGGGTTGTCACAAAAGCTCAAATGGTTGATTATTATACTCAAATACTTACCAAAGTTTTGGGGAAGTAAGCATTTTTGTCTTTATACACGAAAGAAATTTGGTTTTTTTCCATCATAAAGTTTATTCATTTTCTGGAGTGAAATGATTGTTGCAGTGAGAAGGATGCTCAAATGTGCATATACCATGTATCTTGGCAATCCCAATTTGGTTTCTGTTGTGAGCTTGATGAAGAATGCGCGAACGAACTAGCTGGTCCGAATATGCTCTTCTAATATGTGTTTGTAAGGTTAAAATGTATTTGCAGTTTTGGACTGAATGCTTCTTCCTTTTATCACAGGCGTGCCTGGAGTTTTATCGGTTGAGCTGGATAGGAATTTTGAGTCAGAGAACAAAGACTATGGAGGTTTCTCTCTTGTCTTGCATAATTTTCTCTCATTTAGAATCTGTTTCCTATTAGTTTCGGTTTTGGACTTGTTGGCTTGGCAAGAATTTGGAAAGGGTATATGAATTCAAAGGTTACAAGCAGGAAATGTAGTCATTTTAAGGATTGGTTTGATGTAGATAAAATTTGTGTCGGTGACTAGTTGGATAAATGGTCTTTTAGTTTGAAGGAAATGCCTAACTTCATATATCAGATGATGATATATAATTTCATATAATGTTTTCCCTGCAAGTGAGATAAGCTAACATTTAGCTGAGGATTATTTTCCCCTCATTATTAACATTCAACATTTTATTCTTATTTAATCCGATATATATGGTTACCAAACTATCTGTTTCTTTTTATCCTTCTTTCCTTGCAATAAGGAGTAAAGATTCACAATTTCCAGGTAATAGTTCACAAAATTCTACGAGTCTGCGAGAGGCTTCAGAAGCTAGTGAAACAACCTCCATAAGAACTAAGAAACTTTTCATAACAGGTAATTGCTGCATCAAATCTAATTTTATTATCTTTCACTTATACGGACGTGGTCTTTGTTTCCTTTCGCGGGTAGTTTTTTTACTCGTTGATAGCTATCTTGGATCATATAAAAAGGAAATGTTTTGATGCGCCATCTCTTTGTTGCATCATTGCCTACCCTAGTCTTTGCATATTCTTTCACGGGGACCAAAACTTTGAGGCGCTGTGGATTTGTTTTGTACCGTTTTCTTATTTGCTAATTTACGGCCTTTGTGTTCTGTTGTACTTCTCGAACAGGCCTATCATTTTACACGTCTGAGAAAACATTACGTTCACATTTCGAAGGTTTCGGTGAGCTTGTTGAAGGTATCTTTGCATGTTTCATGGATAAAGTTTCATGCAAACAATGTAAATTTACTTGTTAATAATGCTTCTATTCTCAACAGTTAAAATCATAATGGACAAGATCTCTAAAAGATCGAAAGGGTATGCATTTGTGGAATACACCACAGAGGAGGCTGCAAGTGCTGCACTTAAGGAGATGAATGGCAAGGTATATGATTGAGAGCAGCCGTTTTTTTCGTGTACTTTCTACACCATCCTATACGGCTTATGGCCTGAAAATACAAATCAAGCTCGAGAGAGGTTGTGAATGCTTTCTTGTTTGCTTTTGTAGATCATAAATGGGTGGATGATAGTTGTTGATGTTGCCAAGACTAAACCACACAACTTCAGCAAAGGTCGTCCAAGAACGACTGTCTGACCGGAAATGAAAGAAAGTTGAAGAAAATTCCCCTTTTCAGCATCGACAACAATTTTGCAGGACTATTGGAATTTGGTACATCAACATTACTAGAATCTATACACATATATGCCCATTTCATGAAACTTTTTCTTTCTTATTTGGTAGCCCATCCCTAAAATAGTCGTGTATGTTGTAGCAATGATATTACTGAATTCAACTATCGATTTGTTAAAATATTAATCCGAAATTCTGAAATCGCAATAAACTACTCATCCAAGTTTAGCATGTATAGTTCCAAGTAAACACTTATTCAAATAATTACTCATCCAAAGCCTGAAATGATGAAGATAATCAATATCTTTTGTTAAATTATAGTTGTAATTTGGAATGATAGTATATGAGATGAACCATTTTCCTTTCCTTTCCTTTCACTACATATCCCTTCAAATTGTCCTCTATGGAAATGATGTGTATGTGCATTCTATGTATTGATTCTGCAACATCCAGGGACTTCGATGAGGCGCTTTCTGTCAACACTCCATTATATCTTTCAGCATCCTAAACCAAGATGGTGATATTCAAAAACGGAATGATATCTTGCGCAAGTAAGCAGAGGAGGCATGACTCATGATCAATTGAGATGATTTGTGTTCACATATACTATGATTTCACTTTAACCTTGTGTATTATATTTATATTGGACTGCTTTTCTAGTATTCACAGAGCTTATAAAGCTTATACTCGGTAGTGGTTCTCGGTTAATTTGTATTTCTCTTTTCTTTTTTTTTTCGTTAGAGAGTTCTGCGGCAAGAGATAACTTATCTAAGCAAATCAATGGATTTAACTTTCAAGAACGCTTTCACATATTTCTTTTGATTTTAGCAAATCAATATCCGAGTTATTTATTGACTAATTTAGATCAAATACTTTATAGACTTATTACATGACATATATCCCAACAGAATTTACTTCATTTACAATGTTAAAATTCAAACTTTAAACTTAATTTGAAAGATCTAATGAAACTACCAGGCTTAGGTGAGATGGTACAAATCTCTCTTACCTTAACCGGTGGTCGAGAGTTGATTCTGTGGCCAGCGTATGCCCTCTATATGAGCCAACATAATGCGAAAAGATTAATCACTGAGCTCATTCTAGTGAACGTGAAGCTAAAAAAAAATCTAATGACTTATTGCACTCAATCAGCCTGTAGTTAGTGTTGAGTGCATAAAAGTTCTATATTTTACCACTCATTTACCTATATTTTTTGCTGCACTCAAGCATGATTCCTTGCATTTAGGATAGATTTTTGCATACACATCACAATTAGATAAAATTGCACAGTTGCTGCTGATTTTGGTTACTTTTGCAGGTATCTGCTGCGGCAGACCCAGGGCAGCAAAGGAGCAGAAGCGAATTGCAGAGCTGGAGTCGAGAAGTACAGACTGTCGTGACATCTGCCGTGGCAGCCATGACGACAGTGGAATGCTGAAGTGGAAAAGTGAAGTGGAGCTCAACAGATAGAGGATTTCAAGCCAGTCTGTCGTGGACCACTCTCATATTTTTCTGAGCCCTAAAGCAGAATAAAGGCCAAGCCCAAAGTTCAAGGAAGAAACTCAAGGCAAGAAAAGAGGACGAATTAAAGGCATCTACTCAGAAGATTTAGTCTTTAATAGAGTTGTACTTTAATTTAAACTTGTATTCTTTCCATATTAGAAAACTTGGACCCAAGGCCTATATAAAGGCATGTACTTCGACCTAGGGAAGAATATCTCACTCTTAGCCGTCTTCCCCCAAAACCCTTGTCGTTTTCCCTTCTCCACCATGTTCTAAATTCCCCTAGGGCTAAGGGTTGATTTTGTAAAGTAGTTGCAAAGATTGTATTGTTTTAGGAATTTTCAGTTTAAGTAATAAAAACTTCAAGTTTATTTACTCTGGTTTTCATATCTCATAAGAGCACCGGAAGAGCATTGTGAGGTTATCCATTTGTTTGATATCGGGAGAGTCAAGCATACGAAAGGAGTAAATACGTGTTTTCCAGTTTATGGTTAAACCATCTTGGCTTAGGGATAAGTTCAAGGTTAAGTGGCTAAAGAAGAATTCATAAACATTGGTGTTCACCCTTTGATTCACGCCGGGAGGTATCATCTTAGAAGTATTCATCAACAACACTTGGGCCTAGGGATAGGACAAGTCATCACAGGGATTATTGCCAAGCTTGAAGTACGAAGTTGTTGATCGCTGCCGCGACATCAACAGACCTCTGCCTCGATAGGTGCTGCCGCGATAGGGACGACGACAGACAACAGAAGTTCCTCTAACAGTGCAACACCTGCACTACTGAGCAATTCAATACCAGCCTATTCTCTCAATCTGATTCCTTTATCTTTTACTTTAGTTTTTACTCAAGATTCTCTCCAACATTCATTTAAACTATTTCTTTCTCTTGTGCAGCAATTCAAGGATAGAGTTATTTTCAGTCCCTGTGGAGACGATATTCGATACTCTTGTATCACTTTACTACTTGCGTCGTGTACACTTGCACTATTTGCGATAGTTCTATTTACACGCAACAAGTTTTTGGCACCGTTGTCGGGGACTGGCAACAAACCTTTACCTTTTTATTTCTGCACTTTATTTTTATTTTTATTTTCTATTTTTAGTGGTGTTATTTACCCCGTGCTTTTCACAAGGTTCTCTTATTGCTTATGCGCAGATCCAGACGAGGTAAAGAACCTGAGTACGAACTAGACCCAGAAATGGAACGCACATACCAACTCATGAACCAAGCCCGACTCTTGATTGAAAGAAACAACTATCTTGAGGAGATACTAGAAGCAATGGTGAACGGAAGGCAAGGAAATAGGAGAGATGACCCCAACAACAACAATGACCCTAGGGTTATTGTTGATCCTCCTAACGATGGCCGGAATGATCTGCCGCCACCCGCTGCCGCAGCAGCACGGCAGACTTGTCGAGACTACATGGATAACGACCATGTTGAACTAGAAACTACCCTGCCAGATGTGGAAGCTGAACACTTCGAACTGAAACCTGTCATGTTCAGCATGATAAACTCTATTGGCCAATTTAGTGGTTCTGCTACTGAGGATGCACGAGAACATCTTAAAACTTTCCAAGAAATCTATGGATCGTTCAGACTGCCAGGGATAAGTCCGGAAGTACTGAGGCTCCGGCTATTCCCTCATCCATTGAGAGATAGAGCTAAAACTTGGTGGAACAAATTAACGCCGGGTTCAATAAGAACTTGGGCAGATCTCTCTCGTGAATTCCTTTCTCGTTTTAATCCTTCTCATTTATCTAAAAGATTGCGTAACAAGATTGCTAATTTTCAACAGGAAGATGACGAGCCAATGCATGAGGCATGGGACAGATTTACGACTCTCTTACGGAACTGCCCAATGCATGGATTCCCTGTGTGGAATCAGGTTGTCAAGTTCTACAACACTGCCAATGCACATACTCGACTGAGAATAGATTCAGCAACAAATGGGCTATTACTGGATAAAGAACCAGACGAGGCAATGCTAGTGCTGAAAAAGTTAGCAAAAAATGATGAGCAATTTCCTACAGCTCGAAGAGGAGGCAAACGAGGAATATCTGTAAAGGAGTACGAAGCTGATAACTCGGTTAAAACACAGATTGCATACCTCACGAAGATAGTCGAAAATCTGCAGCGGAAAGATTCTAAAGTTGTATATTCTGCAGAAGAGGTGTGTGAAACCTGTAATGGGAATCACAATTCAGAAGATTGTCCTTTACAACCAGAACCAAATAGTACCCAGAATGCTATCATGACAACAACCACAACAGCAGCCGGCAGCAACACCTAGTATACTGGAACAGACCTTGGCGACATTTATGTCACAAACGGGAGCATACATGGCAAACATGGATCACTTTGTCAAGAAAACTGAAACATTCATGGACAAGACATGGATGAGAATGACAAACCATGAGGCTACCCTAAAATCTCCGGAGACACAGATGGGCCAGGTTTCACAGTACATCAAACCGATGCAGAATGGAGGATTCCCTAGTTATACTGAGGTCACTAGAAAACCCACACATGAGCAGTGCAAAGCAATTACAACGAGGAGTGAGAAACAATTACAAGGGCCGGAACTAAAAGAAGTATCGATTGAGGACCCGACCCTACAGACATCTGCCGTGAACACTGCCCCGACAGAGGAGAAATAGCCTACTGTCGTCACACCTGCCACGACAGCAGAAGGGACATAAGAGCAGACAGAAGATGCTGAAGATCTTGAGCCTCCTCAGATCCGAATTCCATGTGAAGGACGCCTTGAAGATTACCGTCCTCCACCCTCTTTTCCATAGCGGTTACAGAAACAGAAACATGAGTACCAACTTAAGAAAATTTATGACATTTTTAAGAGTACATATTAACATACCACTGTTAGAAGCCATTAAGCAGATGCCTGGTTATGCTAAGTTTCTCAAGGATGCAATGTCCAAAAGGTCCAGACTTGGGGAATTTGAAACAGTAAAGATGACAGAAGGATGCATGGCAATCTTGCATAAGCACCCACCCCAAAAGAAGAAGGACCCTGGGAGCTTCATTATACCTTGCATAATTGACGATAAGTTCGTGGGTAAGGCACTTTGGAATCTTGGTGCTAGCATTAATCTAATGCCCAAATCTGTATTTCAGAAACTAGGTTTTGGACAAGCAAGGCCCACAACATTTATGCTGCAGCTGGCAGACCACTCTTACGTACAACTGGAAGGAAAGATTGAAGATATCCTTGTAAGAGTAGATAAGTTTATTTTTCCTGCTGACTTTCTTATTTTAGATTGTAAAGCAGATGAAAACACACCGATCATCCTAGGGCGACCCTTCCTAGCCACAGGCAGAACAGTGATCGATTTCGAGAAAGGAGAACTGACAATGAGAGTCAATGATCAACAAATCAAGCTCAATGTTCTCCAAGCAATAAAACAAGCTGATGCAGAGGAAGAGTGCAAAGCAATCTCAGAAGTAGTCCTTGACCAACCCTGCATCAGGTCGAACTTCCACGACAGAAAGTTTGGCCACTGCCACCGTAGTCACCCTGAAGACTGTCACGGCAGCAACGACGACAGTGACCCCTCAGACACAGAATCATCCGACACTGAAGGTCCCGATGAGGTAAATTGGATAGGCACACGTCCAGGTAAGTTCTTCGAGCCTTTAAATTATACCTCGAATGAACATGTAATCCAAAAGCCTTCCATTGAACAACCAACTGTTCTAGACCTTAAACCCCTGCCAGGGCAACTTAAATACAATTTTCTTGGTTTAAATGATACGTTGCCCGTAATCATCTCTTCCAAGTTGATGCAGGAACATGAACATCGGCTGATCAAAATGCTACAACAGCATAAAAAGTTAATTGGATGGACCATAGCTGATATCCAAGGCATCAGTCCGGCGTTATGCATGTACAAGATCCTCTTGGAGGATGACCATAAGCCGACTATCGATGCCCAAAGACGACTGAACGAGGCTATGCGAGAGGTGGTGCGAAAAGAAATCATCAAGTGGCTTGATGCCAGAATAATATATGCCATCTCGGATAGCAAGTGGGTGAGCTCGGTGCAAAGTGCGCCCAAAAAGGGAGGCATAACCGTAGTAACGAACGAGGAAAACGAACTAATCCCAACCAGGACTGTGACCGGTTGGAGGGTTTGTATGGACTACCGGAAGCTTAATAAAGCTACCCGGAAGAACCATTTCCCCTTACTTTTTATCGATCAAATGTTAGATAGATTAGCAGGAAAACCTTACTACTATTTTCTTGATGATTACTCAGGTTATAACCAAATCGCAATTGCACTGGAGGACCAAGAGAAAACCACCTTCACATGCCCGTACGACACATATGCCTTTCGAAGAATGCCATTTGGGCTATGCAATGCACCAACAACCTTCCAACGGTGCATGATGGCAATATTCTCCGACATGGTGGAGGATTTCCTAGAAATTTTCATGGACGACTTTTCCGTCTTTGGAGACAGCTTCGACGGTTGTTTAGGCAATTTACAGAAGGTCCTTGAGAGATGCGAATAGGCGAACTTGGTTTTAAACTGGGAAAATGCCACTTTATAGTGGATGAAGGCATAGTACTAGGCCACAAGGTTAGCTGCCGCGACATAGAAGTAGACATAGACAAAATTGAGGTTATTGAAAAGTTGCCGCCACCCACCACAGTCAAAGGGATACGAAGTTTCTTAGGGCATGCAGGGTTTTATCGAAGAGTCATAGCCAATTTTTCAAAGATTACTAAGCTTGTTTGCCACTTGTTGGAATAGAATCACCCCTTTGACTTTAACACTGAATGTACTGAAGCATTCAGAATATTGAAGGAAAAGCTGATAACAGCCCCGATAGTGTAGCCACCAGACTGGAGCTTGCCATTTGAGATAATGTGTGACGCAAGTAATTATGCTGTCGAGGCAGCATTAGGGCAGAGGAAGGATAAACTCTTCCATGTGATTTACTATGCCAACAAAACGCTGAATGATGCCCAAATAAACTACACCACAACAGAGAAGGAGCTACTAGAAGTGGTGTTTTCAATTGACAAGTTCCGTCCGTATATACTTGGAACGAAGGTGGTGGTCTATACAGACCACTCAGCACTCAAGTATCTGCTCACCAAAAAGGATACTAAACCAAGATTGATACGTTGGATTCTGTTGCTGCAAGAATTTGACATTGACATCAAGGACAAAAAGGGGACAGAGAACCAAGTAGCAAACCACTTGTCAAGACTGGAGATGGGAAGGAATCAAGAAAAAGACAAGATCAACATACTGGAAACCTTCCCAGATGAGCAGTTGTTTGCTGCCACCAGCACTGCCGCGACAGCCATGGTGGCAGGTAAGCTTTCTGAAACTCCTTGGTATGCTGACATTGTTAATTATATAGTAAATGGGTTATTACCTCCTAAGCTTAATTACCAAGCAAGGAAGAGGTTCCAAAATGATGTAAAACATTATTATTGGGACGAACCTTTCCTCTTTAGGCACTGTGCAGATCAAATTATCAGGAGATGCATACCACAGGAGGAACAGAAAGCAGTACTTCACCACTGTCATGCTGCCCCTTATGGAGGACACATAGGGGGAAATAAAACTGCTTCCAAAGTTCTGCAATCCGGTTTCTATTGGCCTACACTTTTCAAAGATGCACAAGCTTTTTACAAGAGCTGTGACAAATGCCAAAGGACTGGGAATATATCAAGAAGGCATGAGATTCCACTGCAGAACATACTTGAGGTCGAAATCTTCGACGTTTAGGGAATCGACTTCATGGGACCATTCCCAACCTCTTGTGGGAATTTATATATCCTATTGACAGTAGACTATGTGTCTAAGTGGGTAGAAGCGATCACCACTCAAAAGAACGATGCCAAGACTGTGCAAAGATTTCTTCACAAGCACATCTTCTCAAGGTTTGGCATCCCAAGGGCGATAATTAGCGATGAGGGGAGACATTTCGACAATAGGGTAATTGCTATTGCACTAAGGAAATACGAAGTGAAGCACCGAATTGCAACAACATATCACCCTCAAACCAATGGGCAGACCGAGATATCAAACAGAGAAGTAAAGAACATCCTAGAGAAGATGGTCAAATCTACTCGAAAGGATTGGTCTCTACATCTAAATGATGCACTCTGGGCCTATAGGACAACATTCAAGACATCATTGGGGATGTCACCCTATCGCCTCATTTACGGGAGAACTTGCCATTTACCTGTCGAGATAGAACATAAGGCATATTGGGCTATCAAGACAGTTAATATGGATTGGGACAAGACATGGCAGAAAAGGCTACTGGACTTGAACGAAATTGAAGAAATTCGAGCAATGACCTACGACAACGCCAAGATCTACAAGGACAAAACCAAGAAGTGGCATGACAGGAAGCTGCTGCCACGACAGTTCTGCCCAGGGCAGCAGGTGCTATTGTTCAACTCTAGGTTGAAGCTCTTCCCATGAAAGCTCAAATCTAGGTGGTCTGGCCCTTTCCAAGTTGTCCAAGTTTTCCCCCATGGTGCCATTACAATCAAATCCATGAAGGATGGGCACCAATTCAAGGTCAATGGATAGAGGCTCAAGCATTATCAGGGGACTGAAGCCCCAAGGATGCATGTAGTAGTTACTTTAGGAGATGCCCCTCAAGGCATCCCTAATTTAACTTTATTTTATTTTATTTTCTTTAATTTATTTATTTATTATTTAGGAAATAAGATTTTTATTTATTTATTTTTAGGGAATAAGATTTTAACTTAGTTTATTTATCTATTTATTTTTAGGAAATAAAGGAAGCAAGCAAAGAGGAGGAATGAACCAGCCCACCGCATTTACAACAGCCCAAAAAGCCCAACAGAAAAGCATGTCGTCACAGCATGTCACCAGCTGTCACGGAAGACGCGGAAAATATAGCCTATCACAGAGCTGTCGCGACAGACACGCAAACGCGTAACAGATGCGCAGCAGACGCGGAAACACGTGACAGACGCGTCAGAAACCGCGTGACAGCTGGCCCCGTTATTCGCGCCTGCCGTTACAGTCCTAACGGGAAGAAAACCCCGTTCTATATAAACCCCTATTCTCATTTCATTTTTCATCTCATTCTCATTCTCTCTACTTACTCTCCAGAAATTAGGTTTTTTAGAAATCTCTTTTATTTTTCTACAGTTTTTTTTTGCAATGGCTACCAGATCAACACGACAAAGTGCTGCCTCCACCTCTGCCACGGCTGTATCAACACCCAGCCACAACAGAATACCCACCCGCTTCGCATCAGTGAACTCGGAGTAGATATACTATGAGTCATTTCAAAAGAGAGAGATGTGGGAAGAAAGAAGTTTCATCGCCAAGAAAATCATCGCACTCAAGTGGCAGATGTTTGCTGCCCAGCCAGAAGAGATGAACGTCGCCCTAGTTCGAGAGTTCTACGCTGCTGTCCCCGACAAAGATGCCACGACAGTGACTATCAGGGGTAAAGAGATCTCCCTCGAACCGACATACATCAACACATTGTATGGCCTCTATGTGAGCAAGAAGGAAGATGCCCATCAGAGGTTCGTGAACCGTTTGTTGCCGACAGACTACGATGCGTCATGGCATAGCTGACATAAGAGGGCACACAATGGAACGATGATCCCAAGCACCGGTGGATAGTGCGGAGGACTCAGATCACCCCACAAGCCAAGTTGTGGAACCATTTTGTAAAGAAAGGCCTCATGCTACCTCACATAATACTACGGTGGATCGGCAGAGATTAGCTCTTGTACATTCCATCCTCAATGAGAGACAAATCAATGTTGGCAGATACATCCGAGATGGCATCATTGAGTGTGCACTCCGACCAACGGGCCCCCTATTCTTCCCATACTTGATCACCACACTCTGCCGAGGCAACAACGTGCCGGAGATCAATGAAGATGTCAAAGTCCGAGGAAAAGGATAGACGCAGCAGAACCTCTATAGTTTGATGGAACTAAAGGCTGCCACTCCTCTATCTTACGTGGACCCCATTGTCGCGACAGAAGCGACAACAGAACCTGACTCCCCTGATCTTGTCACGGCAGAACCGGAGCAGACGACGTCAGCACCACCGGCAGACACCTCCAGCCAGATCCTGAAGATGCTGCAAAAGATGGAGGAACGACAGCTCAACCTCATGGGTTTTATGAGGGGTTTCACTGCCGCCACGATAAATTTTATTAAATTTGATTTAAATTTCCCAAACGTGCAGTTCCCTTCTTTCCCATAATCTCTTTTTGCCGTACCCACAACTGCTGCTAGCCCCAGAACACCCACTGCTGCCTCCACATCACCACCTGCCACAACCGGAGATGGCGGCAGAAGATCTGCCACAACCAGAGGAGAGAAAAGGAAGGAACCTCTACCGGAGATCGACCCAAAATACTTTGAAGGGTTCTCCTCCTCCTCCGCTGGGCAGGACGACTCTGACTCGGAGCCCTCCGTCGTCCGAGACATATCCAAGGACTTCCCTTCGATGAATAGGAAGAAGTTGAACGAGACTGTTGAAGGACCCTGCCACGACAGATCGGACAGCAGCAGCAGCAGCAGCGATGATGACCTCGAGGTTCTGGACCAACCCCCACACATCTCACCTACCCGAGTCCAGCCACCTCGAGAGGCAAAAAAGAAGATAGCCTCCCCGTCTCCCAGCACCCAGCCAGCCCCTACCGTCAAGGTCACTGCCCGCCGGTAGCTTCGCGTCAGCAGCAGCAGCGACAACATCTCCTCAACTTAAGTGCTTTTTCTTATATATTTGCTGTCTTTGCTGTTGTTTTATTTATTTTGTGATGTTTTTTTTTCTGTTTTTCATTTTGATTGTTGTCATGCATTGAGGGCAATGCAACCCTCGAGTTTGGGGGTGGGCATCCCTCTATTAATGAACTTTTAGTTGTGTCTTTATTTTGTGTCTCATTTTAGTTAGTTTTTTTGTGTCAAAAAAAAAGATTTGGCTTAAGTCTTTGAACTGAACTTACCTGCCGCGACAGTCTCTGTCGTGACAGTGCCTATAGGATGTTTTAGGAAATATTTAGAGCCTTGCTATATTTCTGAACTGTAAAACACCATTGTGAATTATATGTTGTCTAGGTTTCTATTAGTGAACTAAAGTAGGAAAGCTTAACCACTTGAGTTGCCCCTAGAGGTGCCTAACACTGGCTCTAGGAAAAGAATAAAAGAAAAGAAAATTTTAGACTCAATGCCCTAGAGGTGCCTAACACCGGCTCTAGGAAGATAGCTAGAGGTGCCCAAAAACATGCTCTAGTAAAACCAAAATAAGAAAACACCGAGTCTAATTCAGAAAAAACTAAAGGAGCCTAAGAATTGCCTCCAAAAAGATGAAATTTGGCATAAAATTCAAGTGAGTAGCATAACTATTCTGGTAACTAAGGGTGTCTAGGCACATATTTGTTCACAAAACCTGCACACACTTGCACAAGAATTATAGCATTGTTCCGGATAAATCCATAAACACCCGACAAGGTACTGCTCTTGATAGTGAATGTGTTGTAGGTAATGGAAGTTCACTGAATTAAGCCAAGCCAAAAAGTTTTTTTTTATTTTTAGTTAGGTCGTATTTTCTTGAGGACAAGCAAGAACTTGAGTTTGGGGGTGTGTTGAGTGCATAAAAGTTCTATATTTTACCCCTAATTTAACCATATTTTTTTGCTGCACTCAAGCATGATTCCTTGCATTTAGGATAGATTTTTGCATACACATCACAATTAGATAAATTGCACAGTTGCTGCTGATGTTGGTTACTTTTTCAGGTATCTGCTGCGGCAGACCCAGGGTAGCAAAGGAGCAGAGGCGAATTGCAGAGTTGGAGTCGAGAAGCAAAGACTGTCGTGACATCTGTCGTGGCAGCCATGACGACAATAGAATGCTGAAGTGGAAAAGTGAAGTGGAGCTCAACAGATAGAGGATTTCAAGCCAGTCTGTCGTGGACCACTCTCATATTTTTCTGAGCCCTAAAGCAGAATGAAGGCCAAGCCCAAAGTTCAAGGAAGAAACTCAAGGCAAGAAAAGAGGACGAATTAAAGGCATCTACTCATAAGATTTAGTCTTTAATAGAGTTGTACCTTAATTTAAAGTTGTATTCTTGCCATATTAGAAAACTTGGACCCAATGCCTATATAAAGGCATGTACTTCGACCAAGGGAAGGATATCTCACTCCTATTTGTCTTCCCCCCAAAACCCTTGTCGTTTCCCCTTCTCCACCATGTTCTAAACTCCCCCTAGGGCTAAGGGTTGATTTTGTAAAGTAGTTGCAAGGATTGTATTGTTTTAGGAATTTTCTGTTTAAGTAATAAAAACTTCAAGTTTATTTACCCTGGTTTCCATATCTCATAAGAGCATCGGGAGAGCATTGTGAGGTTATCCATTTGTTTGATATCAGGAGGGTCAAGCATACGAAATGAGTAAATACATGTTTTCTAGTTTATGGTTAAACCATCTTTGCTTAGGGATAAGTTCAAGGTTAAGTGGCTAAAGAAGAATTCATAAACATTGGTGTTCACCCTTTGATTCACGTCGGGAGGTATCATCCTAGAAGTATTCATCAACGTCACTTGGGCCTAGGGATAGGACAAGTCATCACAGAGATTCTTGCCAAGCTTGAAGTACGGAGTTGTTGATCGCTGCCGCGACATCAACATACCTCTGTCTCGACAGGTGCTGCCACGACAGGAACGACGACAGACAACATAAGTTCCTCTAACAGTGCAACACCTGCACTACTGAGCAATTCAATACCAGCCTATTCTCTCAATCTGATTCCTTTATCTTTTACTTTAGTTTTTACTCAAGATTCTCTCAATCATTCATTTAAACTATTTCTTTCTCTTGTGCAGCAATTCAAGGATAGAGTTATTTCCAGTCCCTGCGAAGACGATATCCGATACTCTAGTATCACTTTACTACTTGCATCGTGTACACTTGCACTATTTGCGATAGTTCTATTTACACGCAACAGTTAACATATTACATTGTTATATTTATTCTGAATTTATTAAACTTATAAACTTATAAAACCACTATGGAATTGCTCATCCTCAATTTAGAAAAATAGAGTTTATTAAAATTTAAATATTAGCTATTTATAACGACCGGTAAGCCTTAATTTCAAAATTATTGATAAAAAATTAAAATATAAAATAATGGCCTGTAGCTTTTTTTGGTAGTTGCTTAACGTAAAACTCTTTTATCGTTAAATTAACTTTATGTTAGTGTTGAAAATGTTTATTCTTAATTAGTGATAAAGATGTTTGTTTATGGCCCTGTTTGGTAAGGAGAGGTTTGAGTAAAAATTAGAGGTTTTAGGCATATTTAGAGGTTTGACCAGTCAAATCCGCTAATATTGTTATTTGGTAAACAACGAATTGAAAGAGCGGATTGGGGTGAAACCGCTAATTTTGAAAAAGCTCATAATATGAGCCTTTTGAGATTAGAGGTTTAATATTAGAGTTGTAAAGACTCTTTTACCCTTACCAGTTGCCAAAAATCTCAAAATAACCTAAATTAAATATTTTGTCACCCTATTTATAAGCTAATCCTATTTACTTTTTTCTTTTTATCATCACATGTTTACATGTGTATTTAAATTTATTAATTAGTTAAATTATATTGAAATAATTATATAAATAATAAATTAATATATAAATCATTTGAATATGTTTAGAAAAGTTATATTAAAAATAATTTTATAGATCTAATTAATAATAATTGAATACAAAATATTAATAACTAATAAACTATTATTGAATATAATCATGTCCTTATTTGTCATTTTGTTTGTTTAAATAATCTACCAGCTATCAGCTATCAATTAATTTTTCCAAACACTTTTATACAATCAACTAATACAATCTGCTAGTCAAATCAGCTGATGCAATCAGCTATCAACTATAAGCTAATGTAATCCGTTATTCGCTATCAGCTATTCGCTAATTGCCAAACATGGCCAATGTAATATAAGAAGTTTGATTCTTTATATGTCTAATCGAGCAAAATTAAAGTTTTATGTGCCTAACTATCCTTAAATTAAAATTTATGTATCACATTGCACGTTAAATTAAAGTTCACAAATAATTCTGACATTTATCCCTAATGTAGTTAAAAGATATGCCATGTTTGGTAAAGAGAGGTTTGGGCGAAAATTAGAGGTTTGAGGCATAATTAGAGGTTTGACCAGTCAAATCTGTTAATATTGTTGTTTGGTGAACAACGGATTGAAAGAGCGAATTGGGGTGAAACCGCTAATTTTGAAAAAGCTCATAATAGGAGCTTTTTGAGATTAGAGGTTTGATATTAGAGTTGTAAAGACTCTTTTACACTTACTAGTTACCAAAAATCTCAAGATAATCTAAATTAAATAATTTTCTTTTTAATATCACAATTTAAATTTATTTATTAATTAAATTATATTAAAATAATTATATAAATAATAAATTAATATATAAATCATTCGAATATGTTAAAAAAGTTATATTAAAAATAATTTATAGATCTAATTAATATTAATTAGATACTAAATATTGATAACTAATAAACTATTCAAACAAGTATTGAATATAATCATGTCCTTATATGTCATTTTACTTGTTTAAATAATCTAACAACTATCAGCTATCAGTTAATTTTACCAAAAACTTTTATACAATCAGCTAATACAATCCGCTTGTAACCCCCTCGTCCCGGTCTGGCTGGATGACCGGTCCGAGTAGGCCACACGGGGAAAACTGAAGCGAAACCCGTTAAGGCTCCCCCTCGGTTAGCGACCCTAAATTTTTTTTCATTTAAATTACATTTTAACTAGAGGAATAATTGATCATTAAGTGATTTCTACAGCGGAAACAAGACTCCCGGGAGGCCCTACAGCAAAACAGGCCTAACCCGAACATCGAGACCCTTTAGAGATGCCTAAAAGCCCACATTCAGGCCCGTGTTTCGAAACAGGTACTGCCCGTTTCGAAACACGGGCTCCAGGTAAAAAGCAAGTCACCCGTACCGAAACGCCTCCACCCCGTTTCGGAACAGGGCTACGAATTTGCCTTGATGTTTCGAAACTTGTTTCGAAATAGGCATGGACAGTGGCAAAATCATTCCGAACCTTGTTCCGAAATGGGGGCTCACAGTGGCCAAACCGTATCGAAACGGGTTCCGATACGGGGTCCCTGAAGCCTTACCCGTTCCAAAACGGCTCACCACGTTTCGAAACGCTATCTGTCTGCAACTTTCAAAAATCAGACTTAGGCAACTCCAAAATATCCCAAAGGCCCTTAACAACACCAAGAAGCATACATCACAACAAAAACCCTCTAGAGGCATGCTCCCTATTGCATACAATCATAATCATCACAAGATTTAAGATAAGGCAATCATTCCAAGAATTCATCCAAAGCATGCTTAAGCATAAAGAGGCCCTTAAGGCTCAATTCACCACACATAGAGTTACATGCCACAACCACACATGTACTCATACAAAAGCATAGCATCATAATCAAGCATTCATCAAGGCTTAACATGGTTTACGAATTCAACAAAAACATGAACACCATCAACCTCCAAGAGTCATACAAAGCTCATACAAAACACACACTTGCCACATTTCTAAGCTACCACATTAATTGCTAAATCGTACTTGAGCAACAAATACTTGGAAAGCCCCTTCGCCTTGCTCCTTGCTAACACCACGCTAATGATCTGCATTGTTGAAAATGAGAGCGTAAGCTAAAAGCTTAGTGAGGATGCTCTAAAATCAAAAACAACAACAATGCAGGGTCCAAGCATGCAAATCCTCAACCTCACATTCCACATACATAGGAAACAACAAGTCAACCTAGCTAGTCTTTCAAGAGTCATAATATGGCATCTCACATCATACTAAGCTCAAACATCGTATATCAACATCATAACATCATAATTATAAGAACAAGTTCAATTGGCCACTATTAGTTTACCCGGATGTGCATATTTAATCTCAACAACAACTTTACCTCGGTGGGATTACACTCATCACCGGACCTTACATGGGCGGGATTCCACTCATCACCACATGCCCTACGGATGGGATTCCACTCATCATCACGTAGAATGTATATAAATTTCCGGTGGAATATTACATCACCGTACTCCTCCTTGATGACTCAACGCCATCAAGGCCACGTACATTTTGACTCAATTTGTGTGCACACTAATCCTAATGATCGATCATTTACACTCGGTAAGTTAATTAGTGCCAATTCCTTTAACCACCTCACATTGCCACCATTTATATCACATACTCATCACATGCATATATCAAGGTACAGATATACAATTCAATCCACATTTCACAAGAGCAAATAGGCAAGACATAAATAGCATCAATAGGAATCAAGGGGTTAAGTTACCAATTTAACTCCCACATAGGAATGGCCTACCAAGCACATTCCAACCCATACACTACACACACTTGAACCAACTTTAAAACATATTTAAAGTTACTCACCACCCTTCCTTAGCAACCAAAACAAGCAAGCAAGCCTCCTATATGCCCGGATTCGATCCCGATGCTTCTCCAATGTCTCCTCTTGTTTCTAGCCAATCGAAACACATCCATTACTCACAATTCAATGCTAAAACTCAGTCCCTACTCCAATCCATAAATACAAGCCATACTTCAACAATTCCAAACCCAACAATCACCCAAAATTTCCATTTTCGAGCTCCCTTAAAACCTAGCTGAAAACCATGTTTTCAAACACCCAAATGACATGCAAAGGGTCCCAAAACACCTTCCTAACATCCCTAAACCATCATCCCCCTAAAACTCACCAAAATCCAAGTTTTAGACACTTCAAAAATGGCCACAAGGACCCATTTCGGGTTTTCACCCAAAATCACCCATTTTAACATATTATGTGTATTTTAATGAGACTAAACCAAAACCCAACTTAACAATTTGAAAACATTTGAAGAACCCCTTAAAAATCCAAGCTTTTCCCTAAACTTGAAAATCACAAGAATTGGTAGTTTTGAAATATTAAACTATGTAAATGTAGAGGGTGAAGAGGAGAGTTCAAATAAATGATTACCTTTAAAAATGCTCTTGAGATGAGGAAGAAATCTAATGGAATAATGAATAGGGTTTATGGAGGGGTTTTGGTGCTTTTCACGTTGGGGGGGGGGGGAGGAAATGGGGTGGAAGACACTTTTTTTGTTCCTTTTTGAATCAAAAAGGTGATCTAGCTTTTTAATTGTTTTGGCCAAATTACCAAAATGATCCCTCCTTTTTATTTAAAACTCAATTGGCTCAAGCCAAGGTCAATTTGATTTAATATTAATTTTACCGACTCGGACCAACTAACCCGACTAACTCCTAACCCCAAAACACGGGTGTTACAACTCTCTCCCACTTAAGGAATTTTGTCCCCGAAATTACCTGACTGAAAGAGATACGGAAACTACCTTTCCATATCCTCCTTCCTCACCCATATGGCCTCGTCCACACCTCGACGTTGCCACCGCACCTTTACTAACTCAATCGATCTACCCCGCAACACCTTACTGTCATAAGCTAGGATCTCAACTGGTTCTTCCTCATAAGTCAAATCCGGATTCAATTCAATCTCCTCTACATGCATAACATGTGATGGATCGGACCTATACTTACGGAGCATCGAAACATGAAATACATCGTGTATCTTCTCTAGCTCGGATGGTAAACGCAACTGATAAGAAACTGGACCAACCCTCTTCACAATCTCATACGGTCCTATGTACCTCGGACTCAACATCCCCTTTCGGCCAAATCTCATCATTTTCTTCTACGGAGACACTTTCAAGAATACCTTCTCACCCACTGAGAACTCAACTTCCTTTCTCTTCAAGTCGGCATAGGACTTCTGCCTATCCGAAGCAGCCTTCAATCGATCGCAAATCAATTTTACCTTGTCAGTTGTCCCCTTAAGAAAATCTGGCATAGGTAACAACTTATGTCCCACTTCGGCCCAACAAACTGGAGTTCTAC
The DNA here is from genome assembly GCA_030270665.1 of Hibiscus trionum. NCBI lineage: Eukaryota > Viridiplantae > Streptophyta > Magnoliopsida > Malvales > Malvaceae > Hibiscus > Hibiscus trionum. The sequence continues at coordinate 841,889 of BSYR01000008.1, forward strand.
ACTTTCGGCCATACAAGGCCTCATACGGAGCCATCTGAATACTCGACTGGAAGCTATTATTGTAAGCAAACTCAACTAGAGGCAAGTGCTTCTCCCATGTACCCTGAAAATCGATGATGCAACAACGCAACATATCCTCTAAGATCTGCATAACCCTCTCTGACTGACCATCTGACTGAGGATGGTAAGACGTGCTGAAGTTCAAACGGGTACCCAAATCTGTATGCAGACACTCCCAAAATTGAGATGTGAACCTCGGATCTCTATCGGACACAATAGACTTCGGCACACCATGCAGTCTAACAATCTCACCAATGTACAAATCGACCAATCTATCTAAAGTGTAAGTAGTATTGACTGCCAAGAAGTGAGCACACTTCGTAAAACGATCTACTATAACCCACACTGAGTTCTTCTTCGTAGGAGTCAAAGGCAAGCCTGAAACAAAATCCATGGTGATATTCTCCCATTTCCATTCCCGAATTCTCAACGGTTGCAACAAACCTGAGGGAACCTGATGTTCCGCCTTCACCCTCTGACACACCATACACTTACTCACAAAGTCAACCACATCTCTCTTCAAACCAACCCAAAAGTACTCATTCTTCAAATCACGGTACATCTTCGTACTTCCAGGATGCATGGTAAATGGACTACTGTGTGCTTCAGTCAAGATCGTACGTCTCAAGTCACTGTCTTCTGGCACAACTATCCTATTTTTGAAACACAAAACCCCATCGGTACTGAAACTGTAGTCTGAAGATCTACCTTCGGCTATATCTTGCACGTGAGGTGCCAAAGATCTATCTAAGAGCTGCTTCTCTCTAATCAACTGACCTAGAGTAGGTCTAACCTGAAGCTCGGCCACCAAGCCACCATCTCCGGACAAGCTCAATCTAGCAAACATGGCTCTCAAGTCTACAACTATCTTTCTACTCAAAGCATCGACCACTACATTGGCCTTACCCGGATGGTACTCAATGGTAAGATCATAGTCTTTTAGAAACTCTAACCACCTACACTGTCTGAGATTCAAATCTCGCTGAGTCATGATGTACTTCAAACTCTTGTGATCGGTGTACACTATGCACTTCTCACCGTACAAATAATGCCTCCAAATCTTCAGAGCAAACACAACTGCAGCTAACTCTATGTCATGGGTCGGATAGTTACGCTCATGGGTCTTCAACTGTCTTGAGGCATAAGCCACCACTCTCTTGTCTTGCATGAGAACACAACCTAGGCCTACATAAGAAGCATCACTGTAAACTACATAGTCTTTCCCAGACTCTGGCTGAATCAAAATCGGTGCTTGGGTCAAAGCTTCTTTCAATTTCTCAAAGGCTTTCTGTCTTGCATCTGTCCACTCAAACTGAACACTCTTCTGAAGTAACTGTGTCAATGGAGCGACCAACTTAGAGAAACCTTCTACGAAACTTCTATAGTATCCAGCTAAGCCTAGGAAGCTACGTACCTCTGTTACAGACTTCAGTTGCTCCCATTCAACAATGGCCTCTATTTTCTTCGGATCAACTCTAATCCCATCGGCTGACACTACATGCCCTAGGAAGACTACCTCTCGGATCCAGAACTCACACTTGCTCAACTTCGCATACAACTGATTATCTAGCAAAGTCTTCAAAACTAGTCTCAAGTGTCGGTTATGGTCTTCTTCAGTTCGCGAATACACCAAGATATCATCTATAAAAACAACTACAAACTGATCTAGGTACTGATGAAAAATCCTATTCATCATATCCATGAAAGCAGCCGGTGCATTAGTCAACCCAAAAGGCATGACTAAAAACTCATAGTGACCATACCTAGTTCTAAAAGCCGTCTTTGGTACATCAACCTCTCTTACCTTTAGCTGGTAGTAGCCCGATCTCAAGTCAATCTTCGAAAAGACAGATGCCCCTCTCAACTGGTCAAACAAATCATCAATCCTAGGCAAATGATACTTATTCTTCACTGTCAATTGATTTAACTGTCTGTAATCTATACACGTTCTCATGCTTCCATCTTTCTTCTTTACAAACAAAACTGGTGCACCCCAAGGTGAAGAACTAGGTCGGATAAAGCCTCTATCTGTCAACTCTTGCAACTGAGTCTTCAACTCTTTCAGTTCTTTCGGTTCCATGCGATACGGTGCAATCGAAATAGGAGCTGAATCAGAATAAGTCTCAATAGTGAACTCTACCTCTCTATCCAGTGGTAACCCTGGCAACCCTTCCGGAAACACACTAGGAAAGTCACACACTGTCCGGATGTCTTGAGGTCTAACCTCACTCATATTAGGGTTCATCACATAAGCCAAATATGCTTCGCAACCCATCTCAACTAACCTCTTAGCCTCTAGGACTGAAACCACATTGGACAAGAACTTCACGTTCTCACCCACCACAAAAATCTCATAATCATCCGTGAGCCTCAAAAAAATCCTCTTAGTTTCAAAGTATATCCTAGCTCTATGCTCAGTGAGCCAGTCCATACCCAGAATTACGTCAAAACCATAGAAAGGTAGCTCCATCATATCCACTGGAAACACATGTCCCTGAACCATCAACGAACACCTTCTGTACATCTTTCTAACTATTACCGTGTCCCCAAAGGAACTAGTAACACTAACTCCTACCTCTAACATTTCACAAGGCAAGTTCAACGACTGTGCATGCTCACTCAAAATATAAGAATGTGTAGACCCGGAGTCAATCAAAGAAAGCAAACCCAAAGACTGTATCGAGAAGTTACCTGCAATCACATCGGTGTCATGCTGATCCCCACGCTGAGCGTAAACTCTGGCCTGACCTCCGCCCTTCGGCTGAACTGCAACTACATGTGCTATGTTTCTCTGGCCATCATTCCTCGGCTGGAAGTTACCTCTACCGCGCCCGCGGCCTCTCTGAAAATCATTAGCCCTAGCAGGAGCCTGAACTGGTGCCTGTCCCACATGATGTGGACAGTCACGCCTAATATGATCTCTAGCCCCACAACTCCAACACGAGTGGAAATTTCCCCAACACTCCCCAGTGTGGTTCCTCCCGCAAGTAGCACATGTGGGCAACTTCCCACCGGCCCTCTGGCCCTGTTGGCCCCTACTGTGGTTACCGCCACCACGCCTATGATCATAATGATGCCGGTTGTCTCGATGCCTTTTGGCATCACCTCTATCAAAGTCACTGGACCTCTTACCAGAGCTAGAACCACCAGACCGTTTGGTCAAGCCCAAACTGTGCTCCAAGTCCTTGGCCCTAGCGACCAGGACATCAAAATCAGTGTAGTCTGAAGCTAGAGTATACCTCTTGATTTCTTCATTCAGTCCATAACGGAAACGGTTACAACGTTCCACCTCAGAAGGAACAAGCTCAGATGCATACTGACTCAGTCTAACAAATAGAATCTCATAGTCGGTCACAGACATACTCCCCTGAAGCAAAGCTATAAACTCCATCTTCCTCTCATCGAGGTATTGCGGACCCAGATACTTCTTACAGAATGCTGACTCAAAGAACTCCCAAGTAATCTCGGCCTCATCCATACTCGTAGTGATGGTGACCCACAAAGTGTAGGCATCACCCTGAAGCAAGGACTCAACACACCCTAGCTTACGCTCTCCGGTACATCCCATCTGTGCGAGGATACGAACAATCTTCTCAAACCACAACTCGGATCTCTCCGGTGTAGACCCTCTGAACTCTTCGGCCCCTAGACCACGGAGTCTCTCTAATGGCAACCCAGTGCCCTCTCCCTGATGATGTGCTGCTGCCTGACCCCCAGCCACTGCAGCTTGGAAAGCCCCAGCCTCGCCTCCTGCTCCTGGTGGAGGAGGTGGTGGTGGTGGAGGTGGTGGAGGAGCTCCAACTCCAACCACAGGCTCTCCCACTTGAGCCTCAACTCTAACTACTGGCTCAACTCCTGGAGCCGCTGCCCATGGTTCCGGTCGAACCATCCTAGGCCTCCCACGTGGTCTCATGGTACAGCTAGCAAGATTATAACTACAACAAACAACAACAAACAGATAAGGATTACGTTAGCAAAAGCAAGGGTCCAACAGTGCTCAAGTAATGTCCTTTACAAAACCATTTAAAATTAAGTAATAGTAGCAATGGGCACTCGACTCAACACCAAACGCAACAATTCATGCTTCGAATTATCATACGATAAATCAAACAACGAGATTTCATAGCAAAACATACATCAAGCAATACAATTACTTAACACACCAAGCTTACCTCACTTACCTTCCCGAGGTCTCGGTAACCTCAGGCTCTGATACCAACAAATGTAACCCCCTCGTCCCGGTCCGGCCGGATAAACGGTCTGAGTAGGCCACACGGGGAAAACCGAAGCGAAACCCGTTAAGGCCTCCCCTCGGTTAGCGACCCTAAATTTTTTTCATTTAAATTACATTTTAACTATAGGCATAATTGATCCTTAAGTGATTTCTACAGCGGAAACAACACTCCCGGGAGGCCCTACAGCAAAACAGGCCTAACGCGAACATCGAGACCTTTTAGAGATGCCTAAAAGCCCACATTCAGGCCTGTGTTTCGAAACAGGTACTGCCTGTTTCGAAACACGGGCTCCAGGTAAAAAGCAAGTCACCCGTACCGAAACGCCTCCACCCCATTTCGGAACATGGCTACGAATTTGCCTTGACGTTTCGAAACTTGTTTCGAAACAGGCATGGACAGTGGCAAAATCATTCTGAACCTTGTTCCGGAACGGGGGCTCACAGTGGCCAAACCGTATCGAAACGGGTTCCGATACGGGGTCCCTAAAGCTTTACCCGTTCCGAAACAGCTCAGCCCGTTTCGAAACGCGAGCTGTCTACAACTTTCAAAAATCAGACTTAGGCAACTTCAAAAGATCCCAAAGGCCCTCAACAACACCAAGAAGCATACATCACAACAAAAACCCTCTAGAGGCATGCTTCCTATTGCATACAATCATAATCATCACAAGATTTAAGATAAGGCAATCATTTCAAGAATTCATCCAAAGCATGCTTAAGCATAAAGAGGCCCTTAAGGCTCAATTCACCACACATAGAGTTACATGCCACAACCACACATGTACTCATACAAAAGCATAACATCATAATCAAGCATTCATCAAGGCTTAACATGGTTTACGAATTCAACAAAAACATGAACACCATCAACCTCCAAGAGTCATACAAAGCTCATACAAAACACACACTTGCCACATTTCTAAGCTACCACATTAATTGCTAAATCGTACTTGAGCAACAAATACTTGGAAAGCCCCTTCACCTTGCTCCTTGCTAACACCACGCTAATGATCTGCATTGTTGAAAATGAGAGCATAAGCTAAAAGCTTAGTGAGGATGCTCTAAAATCAAAAACAACAACAATGCAGGGTCCAAGCATGCAAATCCTAAACCTCACATTCCGCATACATAGGAAACAACAACTCAACCTAACTAGTCTATCAAGAGTCATAATATGGCATCTCACATCATACTAAGCTCAAACATCGTATATCAACATCATAACATCATAATTATAAGAACAAGTTCAATTGGCCACTATTAGTTTACTCGGATGTGCAGATTTAATCTCAACAACAACTTTACCTCGGTGGGATTACACTCATCATCGGACCTTGCATGGGCGGGATTCCACTCATCACCACATGCCCTACGGATGGGATTCCACTCATCATCACGTATAATGTATATAAATTTCCGGTGGAATATTACATCACCGTACTCTTATTTGATGACTCAACGCCATCAAGGCCACATACGTTTTGACTCAATTTGTGTGCACATTAATCCTAATGATCGATCATTTACACCCGGTAAGTTAATTAGTGCCAATTCCTTTAACCACCTCACATAGCCACCATTTATATCACATACTCATCACATGCATATATCAAGGTACACATATACAATTCAATCCACATTTCACAAGAGCAAATAGGCAAGACATAAATAACATCAATAGGAATCAAGGGGTTAAGTTACCAATTTAACTCCCACATAGGAATGACCTACCAAGCACATTCCAACCCACACACTACACACACTTGAACCAACTTTAAAACATATTTAAAGTTACTCACCACCCTTCCTTAGCAACAAAAACAAGCAAGCAAGCCTCCTATATGCCCGGATTCGATCCCGATGCTTCTCCAATGTCTCCTCTTGTTTCTAGCCAATCAAAACACATCCATTACTCACAATTCAATGCTAAAACTCAGTCCCTACTCCAATCCATAAATGCAAGTCATACTTCAACAATTCCAAACCCAACAATCACCCAAAATTTCCATTTTCGAGCTCCCTTAAAACCTAGCTCAAAACCATGTTTTCAAACACCCTAATGACATCCAAAGGGTCCCAAAACACCTTCCTAACATCCCTAAACCATCAGCCCTTCAACCTAACCCTAAAACTCACCAAAATCCAAGTTTTAGACACTTCAAAAATGGCCACAAGGACCCATTTCGGGTTTTCACCCAAAATCACTCATTTTGACATATTATGTGTATTTTAATGAGACTAAACCAAAACCCAACTTAACAATTTGAAAACATTTGAAGAACCCCTTAAAAATCCAAGCTTTTCCCTAAACTTGAAAATCACAAGAATGGGTAGTTTTGAAATATTAAACTATGTAAATGTAGAGGATGAAGAGGAGAGTTCAAATATATGATTACCTTTAAAAATGCTCTTGAGATGAGGAAGAAATCAAATGGAATAGTGAATAGGCTTTAGGGAGGGGTTTTGGTGCTTTTCACGTTGGGGGGGAGGAAATGTGGTGGAAGACACTTTTTTTTTGTTCCTTTTTGAATCAAAAAGGTGATCTAGCTTTTTAATTGTTTTGGCCAAATTACCAAAATGATCCCTCCTTTTTATTTAAAACTCAATTGGCTCAAGCCAAGGTCAATTTGATTTAAAATTAATTTTACCGACTCGGACCAACTAACCCGACTAACTCCTAACCCCAAAACACGGGTGTTACACCGCTAGTCAAATCTGCTAATGCAATTAGCTATCAGCTATCAGCTAATGTAATCCGCTATCCGCTATCAACTATCCGCTAATTGCCAAACATGACCTATATCTTCTATTTTTTCAAGTTGTTTGATCGAATTTTAACCATTTTATGGCCATGTTTGATAATGAGAGATTTGAGCAAAAATTAGAGGTTTGAGGCATAATTAGAGGTTTAACCAGTCAAATATGCTAATATTGTTGTTTGGTGAATAGCGGATTGAAAGAGCGGATTGGGGTAAAACCGCTAATTTTAAAAATACTCATAATAGGAGCTTTTTGAGATTAGAAGTTTGATATTAGAGTTTTAAAGACTCTTTTACCCTTACTAGTTACCAAAAATCTCAAAATAATCTAAATTAAATATATTCTCACCCTATTTATAAGCTAATCCTAATTACTTTTTTCTTTTTATTATCACATATTTATATGTATTTAAATTTATTAATTAATTAAATTATATTAAAATAATTATATAAATAGTAAATTAATATATAAATCATTTGAATATGTTTAGAAAAGTTATATTAGAAATAATTTTAAAGATCTAATTAATAATAGTTAGATACAAAATATTGATAACTAATAAACTATTCAAACAAGTATTGAATATAAACATGTCATTATATGTCATTTTATTTGTTTAAATAATCTAACAGCTATGAGCTATCAGTTAATTTTACCAAACACTTTTATACAATCAGCTAATACAATTCGCTAGTTAAATCAGCTAATGCAATCAACTATCAGATATCAACTATCAGATAATGCAATCCGCTATCCGCTATCAGCTATCCGCTAATTGCCAAACATATATTCTTTAAAGATGTTAGAGGAAATGTTTGATTAGTAAGATTAATTTATTTTAATTTTTAGAATTTTTTATATTATAATTTTTATATTTCTATTTATTTGTTTAATAAAGCTAACCTCTTTTGTTAGTTAAAAAGTGTTTTTTAGTCCGACTTTAATAGCGTAGTTGTATGTTTTCTTGTTCCTCTCTCTATAACTAATGTTTTAGTGTATTTGACTTTGGTCGACTAGTTGTATTGTATCACTTTTTAGTATCACAACTATCGATTTTGTTACAAACTTTCAATTGTTACAAAATGATCACTAAAGTATCAATTTTATTACAAAATGGTCATTAAGTTCTAACTGCGGTTAAGTGGGGTGACGTGGTAGTTTGGTAAAATTGTTTAATATTACAATTAGTCTTTTATATTTACACATTCAATTACTTTTGTCATAATTTGAAAAAAATAAATTTAGGCTCATTATTTACAAATAATTTTATTAAATAAAAATATTAAATAGTAAAAATAATAAATAATAAAAACATTAAATATTAAATTATTTCTAATAAAAATAAGACTAAATTGATAGGATTTTAAATAATGAGCCTAAATTTATTGATTTATTTTCAAATTAGGACCAAATTAATCATTGTATAAATATGAAGGAGTAATTGTGCTATTAAATAATTTTACCCAAACTGCCATGTCACCCCACTTATTGACATTTAGGGCTTAGTAACCATTTTGTAACGGTTGGAATTTTGGTGACCAAAATTGACATTGAGGCATAATTTAGTGACTATAGGGGTGCTTATCGACCGAGTCGATCGCGAGTTGAGTAGTGCTCGTTAAAAAATCTCGTTGCTCGACTCGAATCGTTAAGCTCACCAAAAACTTTTACCTTCTTTTTTAAATATATGTAAAATCTAGTGATAATATCAGAGCTTAATATAAACATACAAATTTGAAAAAAAAATGTGAGGATTGAGAAGATAAATATATGAACCTGTCATGATCGAGTTAGAGATGAAGTCGATATTCGAGTGTCAGGCTCTGTTTAGTTTCTCAACAATATTTGATGGACACCAAAGGAGAAAATGCCTTTAGGATTTTGAAGTTTTAACTTTCTATTGAGTGGATCAAGGGATTGATCAAAGCCAAGAGGGGGATGAATTGAGTTTTTAAAATTTTGTAGAAGTGTTATGAATAAAAATGAAGAACAAGACAATTATAGTGGTTCAAGTTCCAAATGAACTCTACATCCACTACCTTAGCTCCCACTAAGGATTTTCCAACAATTCACTAATTGATCTTCCCCTTTTCTAGGCTTAGGAGGAAACCTTTACAATACCAGTCAATTTTCTACCCAAAATTGACCAAACCCTCACTTGGTTACAAAGAAGAAATTGAAGGTAAGTAGGATATCTCACAATACAAATTTGCCCTTTTGAATACAAGCACTCAACCCAATTGAAAGACAAGATATTAATTACACTCAAAAACAATTTGGGATTTTACAAGAATAAGAATTTAGGCATTTGAGCTTGGATTTTTTGTGTAGATGTTTCTCTTGGATGCAATAGTTGTTGCTGGTCTTCAAATGACTTGTTTTTATACTTTTTCCATTAATTCTAGCTGTTTGGGTGGTTAGGGAATTGATTATAGTCGTTGGAACCCTCTCTTACCACCATAAATGCACTTATGTAGCCTATCGTATCGGTACTCGAGGAGGCGTATCGATACCTGTATCAAAAAAGAAAGAGTCGTTGTACAATTACAAGAGACGCGTATCGATACGCGTGTAGGTGTATCGGTACGAGTTAGGGAACCGTTTCGATATGGGTAGGACCGTATCGATGCAATTTTTCCTACAAAGCTCACTGGAGGAATTCGTATCGATACGAGTTAAAGCATATCGATACGCTGTTTAAAAATCAGTTACCTACTAACTGACAAACAACGGTCGAAATATTTAAGGCTCTGAATTTAAAATTACCTTTAAAACCGTATCAATATGGGTGAGACCGTATCGGTACACCATTCAAAATCCGTGTGATTTTATAGAGAGAGGGTATCGATACAAATGCAATATGTTTTGATACCCTGTTTCGATAGGGTAAGGGGCGTATCGAAACAGTTTTCTCCAGTGGCAAAGTTTGTAAAAAAGGTATCGATACGGTAAGAAGCGTATCGATACGCATTGACGATTTTGAGCAACTTGGCCTTGGAACACTTAGAAAATATTTTGAAGTTTGAGTTTTTCAAACTAGAACAAAGCCTTGTTGATTTTAAACCTTTAGAGGGAGTTAAAAATTCATTTCAAGTTTTACAATTTAGTCCTTAAAACACTTTGTTATATCAAAATCAAACATAGGTTTTACAATCTCCCCTTTTTGATATAACAAAACCAAAGCTTAAAATTTTTAAGTCTTTTGAAAAACAATTTGTAAAAACAACTCCCCCTTAATGTTAGCTAGGTAAATTTCAAGATAAGTGAGTGAACTTGTGAACTTCCCTCTCCCCCTTTTTGTTAGATCAAAAATAAGAGACATAGGCTATAAAGCATAATTAGGGGTGGTAACGAGCCGAGCTGAGCCCGAGCCTGGCCAGGCTCGGCTCTTCTCGGAAACAGTGTAATTGGGCTTGGCTCGAGGCTCGCCGAGCTCGGAATTTTAGGCTCGAGCTCGGCTCGAAAACAATTCTATTGGGCTCGGCTCGGGCTCGAAGCTCGTCAGGCTCGGCTCGGGCTCGTCAGGCTCGGCTCGGCTCGAAATGGAAAATTTTGCTATAGTTTTTTATATATAAAATATTCGTTAAAAATCCCTTTCATAACCAACACTAAAACGAAATTCAATACCGGAAAAGGGAAAATATTACCAAAAATTAGATTAATCCAAATAATCATTAAATATTCTTATAATACAAACACATAATTAAAGAAAATACAAAATCAAACAACAATCAACTAATGAAAGAAAATACAAATACATAATTTATTTTAGTGCATATGTAGATTCTGAGCCTGTTCACGAGCTTTTCGAGCTGAGCCTGGGTAAGCTCAGCTCGGCTTGTTAAGGTTTCGAGCCGAGTCCGAGCCCGAGTCGAGCTCACTCGAGCCGAGCTTTGACCGAGCTTTGACCGAGCCGAGCCCGAGTAGCTCGCGAGCCGGTCAGGCTCATTATCACCCCTAGGCATAATCAGTAACCAAGCAACTTTTAATAGATAATCATAAATTTCATAAATAAAGAAACATCAAACGAAAATCCAAATAACAATAATCAAAGCATAGGTTTTAAAAAATATGTTGAACTTATTTTGATTTTGATATAACTTAAAAGAAATTTAAAAGGACTAAATTGTAAAAATTTGTAAAGTAATTTTAAAGAAATAAATTTGTCAAAAACTCGATTTTAACTTGACAAAATGCTTTGAAAAAGTTCGATTCAATACGTATATCGAACTACATTTTTAAAAAGCCAACAAATGCCCAAAATACTCATTTTGATATCAAAGTTTCGAAACTTTATCAAAGTTTCGAAACCTTACTGGGCAGTAGCATGGCAGTAGCACTCTGTTTTTGAAACCTGGGTAAAGGTTTCGAAACCTTCATAAGGTTTCGAAACCTTGGCCTGAAAGTTTCGAAACCTTATGAAGGTTTCGAAACCTTTGGCCTGCAACGGTCAAGATTTTCAAACAACGGTCATTTATTTCAAATCTAACCCTAAAGTTTCGAAACCCTTGGTAAAAGTTTCGAAACTTAAGTGCAGGAGAGCTTTTTAAAGTCAAAAATAAACATCCCCAACGGCTCCAAAGACCCCCCAAAGGCTCCTAACGGCTAGATGCTCAAACAACACTATAAATGCAGCATTGGATCATCAAGAAACATCAAGAAAGAAAATACAAACATTCAAGCTTCCAAGAAATCATTTTGTGCTTATTTTTCAATCTTTCTTGAAAAACACTAGAGTGTTCTTCGTTGTAATTCTTGAGCTAGTGTTCATTCGGGTGTGTGAGAGAGCTTAAACTTTGCAAACACTTTCCTAGTGAGGATTTTCTAGTTTGCTCATTTGTATCCAACTTTGGGATAGGATTCAATAGACTTTGGGGTATAAGTCTATTGAAGTGTGTAAGGTTACTCCTTGTCCTTAAAGGAAAGACAAATTAGTGAATTTGTGGGAAATCCTTAGTGTGGACGCTAAGGTAGTGGATGTAGACTTTGGTTAGAAAGTCGAACCACTCTAAATCGCTTTGCAATTTTTATCTTTGCAATTAGCTTCCGCCGCAATTTTCAAAAATCCAATTCACCCCCCTCTTGGTTTTATTCGATCGATTGCCACGTTCTACAATTGGCATCAGAGCTTGGTTCATTAGAAGGTCTTACAACCTCTTGAAAAAGATCCAAGAAGTGTGCAATCATCCACAAAGTCATCCATGGCATCCACCTCCAATATTGTAGCTTGGGGCGATTCTCAACCCACCAACAAGCCTCCCTTCTTCAATGGAGTAAACTATGCCTATTGGAAAAACCGCATGAAGCTCTTCATCCAAGCTTATGATCTTGAAGCTTGGAAAATCATCATGAGAGGATACATAGCACCAACGAGCAATATTGAATCATGGAGCGTTGAAGAAGACAAGGGATTCTCAACAAATGCAAAGGCTATGCATCTCATCTTTTGTGCCCTTGGCCCGGACGAGTATGGAAGGGTGTCATCTTGTTCCAATGCAAAAGAAATTTGGGACAAACTTGAAGTTACACATGAAGGTACAAATCAAGTAAAGGAGACCAAAATCGGGCTCCTCAATCTAAGTTATGAGAACTTCAAGATGGACCCCGAGGAAGACATCAAAACCATGTCCGATCGATTCTCCGTGATCGTAAATGGTTTAAAAGGTTATGGCGAAGTAATCCCCGAAGACAAACTTGTGAGGAAGATGATCTACTCTCTTCCCAATTCATGGGATTCGAAGAAAACGGCCATAATAGAAGCAAAGGACCTCAAAGTTCTCAAATTAGATGAGCTTATTGGTTCCTTGCTTACTCACGAAATGATGTCAACGGGCAAGGAAGAAAAGAAGAACGAAGTGGAGAAAAAGAAAGTTGGTCTTGCTCTTAAAGCATCCAAAAGGGATGATGATTCTAGTGAAGATGATGAAGAAAAAGAGATGGCAATGTTTGCCAAAAGATTTAAAAACTTCATGTTGACCAACAAAGGAAGAAGATTCCAAAGAGAAGAGGGATTCAAAAGCAACAAAGGGAGAGATCCTCTAACTTGCTATGAGTGCAACAAACCAGGACATATCAGGATCGATTGTCCTCAACTAAATAAAAATAGCTATGAGAGGAAGAAGCACAAGGCTCACGTAGCTACTTGGAGCGATGACTCTTCCGACGAGGACGAGGATGAAGTAGCCAACTTGTGCCTTATGGCTATCGAGGATGACTCAATGGTAACCTCTAATTCATCTTATTCATTTGATTATACTTTTGATGAATTACAAGAGGTTTATAATGAATTAGCCTTAGAGTATGAGAAGTTAATTTTGAAAAATAGAAAAATTACTTCAAAATTAAAAAATGAAAATGACTCTCTCTCTAAGACTAATAAGGAATTTGAAAGCAAGTTCGAAGAAATGCAAGTCCAATTAAAAGATTTTGAAAAGAAAAATCAAGACTTGCAAAACTTACTTTCAAAGGTCCATGAAGATCATCAAAAGGAACTTGATGATCTTAAAGCTTCTTTCAACAAAGTTGGGACAAAAATTGTTGAAAAATGTGAAAGTTCAAAAACCAACTATGTTAGAAAGAACTTTCAAGGGTATAGACAAAGATCACCTAATCGAAAGATGATTAGGAGAATTTGGGTTCCAAAGGGACTCATTGCTAACAAAGATTTTAATCTATTGTCAAAATGGATACCCAAAGGGACTAAATTACTAGGAACTAACTCTTATGGACCCAAAAGAGTTTGGGTACCAAAACATACATAGTTCCCTTTTGTAGGTGTGTTGGAGCCATGATATGCAAATTTGAAGAAACTTGAAAGCTCTAGACACACAAAATGGAAGGACACTTGAAGAAGCTCAATCGACATATCTTGATTCAAGTGGTAACATTTTTATGCAAAATTTACTCTTACATGTTAATTTATATGAATATTTTGTGTTGAAACATGTTTGAGGTTCCCCATATGTTGTATGAATGCTTTTAATGAGGGGGAGTTATGTTTTGCATGTTTGCTCAATATTTGGCCTTATGTGTTAATTGTTTGTATTTAGGACTTAAATATTAGCAATATTATGTGCTTAATTGTTTAAATTTTTTTTGTGACATTAGATAAGATAGTCACTTTTAAATCCAACTATAAGCGTAAAATTCTTTGACTTTAGTTCAAATATGGTCTTTAATGTTGATAATTATCATAATAATATTAGAATGCTTTTAGAAACAATTTTGAGGCAAAATCTGAAAATTTCTAAGTCATTACAAGACAAAGTTTCGAAACTTATACAAAGTTTCGAAACCTTGGATGGATAGTTTCGAAACTTTAGAATAGTTTCGAAACTTTTAGGTGCCCAGAATCAATTTTTAGCTACTGGAGGCAATAGTTTCGAAACTTTGGAAAAGTTTCGAAACCTTAGGCTGAAAGTTTCGAAACTTTCCCAAAGTTTCGAAACCTTCATTAAAGGCAGGCCTGTTTCGGACGAGTTTTTGCTTATAAATCAAAATTTTCTCAAAACCCTAACTCATTCCTTCAAATATCAAACGGCCAACAACCCAAATTCTCTCAAATTCCTCAAAACCTTTGCTCAAATCTACAAGTTTCAATCAAACTTTTGGGTTTTCATCATCATCTTCATCAAGTATTTGAGGTAATTTTTCATTAAAACTTCAATTTCTTTAAGTTTTTGAGAATTTTAGGGTTATAAAATTTTTAGGGAATCAAGTTTTAGAGAATTTTAGAACAATGTGGGTTGATAATTTTGCTTATTATATCATGTTTTGCAGGAGGTATCACCCAATCTTGTTAGAACTTTTGTCTAAACACCTTTAAACTCTTGCCCACAAAGTGTTTGATAAAATTCCCCAACCAAAATTTTTGAACCAAAACCATGCCTCCTAGAGTTATCCTTCCTAGAACCAATCCTCCTAGAGCTAAACGTCAACGCAATGAAATCGGTCAAAATTCTGGTTCTAATCCTAATCCTCAATTTGAGGATCGTTGCTTTAGGGATTCGGATAACCTAGATAAATATCAAAGTATATATGAAAATAAAAAAGTTAGAGAAGAAAGAACTATTGATTTTGATTTTCTTACTTCTCCAGATTTTAATTTTGATCTATTTGAACTATTTGCCGATTGGAAATGGCTTGATTTTCTAAATATTCCTCCCTACACCCATCGCAAATTAGTTCGTGCCTTTTTTGCCAATGCCTCGTTTATCCGATCACCTAGGGATCGAAACACCATCATAGGTATCCGTTCTTACCTTATGGGTACCGAATTCGATATAACACCTCAAATAATAGCTGATCATTTAGGTGTTCCTTTAGATGGTAGTTCAGATGAAAATGTAGCTCATAACATTCCCGCTTTCCCGGATGGTAGTCCTACGCACCTTCCTCTCGAGGAGCGCCTCTTTTTACTCCTTACTACTTGGTTCTTCCGTCCCTCCGGCGGAAAAGCCACTAGTATGAGAGCTTGTGATTATTGGTGGCTACGCCAATATCGTGATAGGACTCGTCCCGATATTGCTACCATCATTTTCCTCAACCTCATCAAAATTATTCATAATCCCACCTCATTCTCTCTCTCTTATGGGAATGTTCTTAGCCATATTTTTAGGAAGCTCAATATTGACACTTCCTTAGATCCACATGTTAAGAACAAGAGCTTTATTGACATTAAATCTTGTCACAAAGCCCAATGGTATCATGGAGATCACGGTTGGGTTCATAGAGGAGAGGAGTTTGATGATGATGAGGATCCTATTGGAGAGGCTCCACTAGCTCCGGCACCGGCACCGGTTACATTAGAGAGTATGTATGCGACTATGGTCACGCGTTTTGATAGCTTAGATGCTCACCTTCGTGGCATAGACGATCGCGTTCGTGGCATAGATGATCGAGTTACATCGTTGGAGCATGACATGCACGATGTCCATACTCACTTTTTTCCACAGATGCCTCAGGATGATGTTTAGTTTACATTTGCATTCTATATGACTTTATGATGTTATTGGTACATTTTTAGACTTATTTTGATTTACGCTTTAGTCTTTGTTTTTAAGACATATTATGCTCTTTGATTGAATATTTCTATGAATTTTATTTTGTTGGATTATAAACCTTGGATGATATGCTTTATGAATGATATGCTTGGTAGATGATATGCTATTGAATTATTGATCTATTAACGTTGTTGTTGCTTGTGTAGCCATTTTTCCTTTTTGCTATAACAAAAAGGGGGAGAAGATTAAGAGCAAATTTGTTTTTAATCAAAAAGTTTTTTTTTTCAAATATTTCATATGCAAATATTTCATATGTCTTTAAAATTACAATTTTAAAATTTTTCATGAAGACATTTATTAAGGGGGAGCTTATGAAAAGGATTTGAAATATTAAACAATTTATTTCAAAAACAAATTTTTACAAGATGTTTTGTTATATCAAAAAGGGGGAGATTGTTGAACTTATTTTGATTTTGATATAACTTAAAAGAAATTTAAAAGGACTAAATTGTAAAAATTTGTAAAGTAATTTTAAAGAAATAAATTTGTCAAAAACTCGATTTTAACTTGACAAAATGCTTTGAAAAAGTTCGATTCAATACGTATATCGAACTACATTTTTAAAAAGCCAACAAATGCCCAAAATACTCATTTTGATATCAAAGTTTCGAAACTTTATCAAAGTTTCGAAACCATACTGGGCAGTAGCATGGCAGTAGCACTCTGTTTTTGAAACCTGGGTAAAGGTTTCGAAACCTTCATAAGGTTTCGAAACCTTGGCCTGAAAGTTTCGAAACCTTATGAAGGTTTCGAAACCTTTGGCCTGCAACGGTCAAGATTTTCAAACAACGGTCATTTATTTCAAATCTAACCCTAAAGTTTCGAAACCCTTGGTAAAAGTTTCGAAACTTAAGTGCAGGAGAGCTTTTTAAAGTCAAAAATAAACATCCCCAACGGCTCCAAAGACCCCCCAAAGGCTCCTAACGGCTAGATGCTCAAACAACACTATAAATGCAGCATTGGATCATCAAGAAACATCAAGAAAGCAAATACAAACATTCAAGCTTCCAAGAAATCATTTTGTGCTTATTTTTCAATCTTTCTTGAAAAACACTAGAGTGTTCTTCGTTGTAATTCTTGAGCTAGTGTTCATTCGGGTGTGTGAGAGAGCTTAAACTTTGCAAACACTTTCCTAGTGAGGATTTTCTAGTTTGCTCATTTGTATCCAACTTTGGGATAGGATTCAATAGACTTTGGGGTATAAGTCTATTGAAGTGTGTAAGGTTACTCCTTGTCCTTAAAGGAAAGACAAATTAGTGAATTTGTGGGAAATCCTTAGTGTGGACGCTAAGGTAGTGGATGTAGACTTTGGTTAGAAAGTCGAACCACTCTAAATCGCTTTGCAATTTTTATCTTTGCAATTAGCTTCCGCCGCAATTTTCAAAAATCCAATTCACCCCCCCTCTTGGTTTTATTCGATCGATTGCCACGTTCTACAAAATAAGCTTAATCCTAAGAACATAATTCAAAGTGCATGAAAATAAATCCTACGATGACATGAATGAGATGCAAAGGCAATCTACGACTCGTATCCATCACCATCGTCTTCATCTTCACCGGCATCATCATTCCTCCTTGATTGACGCCACTCATCATGGAAGGCCGTGAGAGAGATATTCATCGAATTGTGCTCGGCCTCAATAGAAGAGATACGCTTCTCCATATTTGTCATGCAATCTTCTAGGCATGTGAAGCGTGTATCAATGGCGGCAAACCCTGAATTCATGACTTGATCCATAGAAGAAGTTCCCTTGCGTAAGCCCGTGAATTGTTCATTGAGGTAGGTCATGAGAGAATCCATGGATGGAGGAGGAGGTGCTTGAGCAGCCACGATAGGATTTGCAATCTCTTCGGGAATGACATCACTAGGAAGCTCGGAAAGGCAAAGCCAATTACCATTGAAGTAGTGAAACTTGCCCCGAGAAAGAGACCTCTCATCAATAGGATCGGTAAGACTTTTCGGATAATCATGAGAGCAATCAATCTCCTTCTTAGTGAAGAAATAGCTCAAGGCGGTGCCACAGGTGAATGAGGTGACAAGAGATGTGTGACGATGTTACACGAGAAAGACAATCTCCGCAAACATGATGCAAGCAAGGTTAGGTTGTTGTCTTTGGCGAAAGCACCGAATCCAAAAGTCATCAACTTGGCGGATGGTCGAATATTTCCCTCCCGAAGGCCTGAACCACCAAGTGATCATCAAGTGTAGGATGCGGTCTTGAGCATTTAGAACGGTCACAGAACCCCCCAAAACATGTCCAAGAGAATTTTCATCTTCGATACCCTCATCCTCAAACTTAAAAACATCAAAAAGAGATTGAACATCAACGATAATCTTCTTGCCCATGAGAAAGGAGTTAACGGCAACGACATTACCCGAGGCATCGACAACACACTTAGCATTGGCATAAAATATCAAAACCAAATTTCGAAAAAAAACCCGGGGATTTGAAGAATTTCCATAAATTTCCATTTGTGGAGCAAAGGTAGATAGACAAACTTAAAACGCTCCGAGTTGAGAAAAGGAATGGAAATTACCCTCTCCGGTTGAATTTTTTAATTTTGAAACGATCGAAAGTAGTTGAGTTCACCGGGAGTCCTAAAGCACCTTTGATAGATAAGAGTCAAATTCGAACGAGTGCCATCGCCGAGATTCGATCCTTCACCAACTTCGCTTGTAGTACGCGCTCTCTTTTTAGGTGCCATAGTCTAGAGAAATTGATCAAAACAATGTGTATGCATTATTTTTCTCATTCAACCCATGGATAAAACAATAATCAAGGATTTTTTTTAAAAAGCAAAACAAAACAAAAAAAGTTTGATAAAATCTTTTGAAAGAACTAAAACAAAAAGATTTAAAAACGAAAATCATAAAGAAAATATAAATAAAAAGAGGTTTTTTATACCTTGATATTGAGATAGGGAGGAATGAATGAAGATTTTGCACCGAATTGATGGAGAGCATTAAGACTTGGCTTGATTTTGAAAACCCCTCAAGAGATTTTAAGTTTTGTGGTGAAAATATGAGGGATTGAGAGGCTTTTTATAGAGGAAAATCGGCTAGGGTTTTGAAATAGAAGTTTTGGTAAAGGTGAAACTCTTTTAATGCCAATTAATAGCTGTCTGCGCGATAGCGTATCGATACGCCTAAAGGGTGTATCGATACGGGGGTACAAAGGTAATTCCCTAGAACCATGTATCAAGGAACCATATCGAAACGGAAGGCATCCATATCGAAACGCTCACAACTCGTTTCGAAACAGGTTTAACCGTATCGATACCCACAAGAGGGAAAATGCAATCTGGAAAGCTAATGAAGTACTCGTATCGATACACATAAGGCCGTATCGATACCCTATGCCCAAAAATGCATTTTTGGTCTTTAGAACAACCAAAGGCTGGACTTTAACATCTCCTAAATGTATGCAAATGATGTATGAGCATATCAAAGCATGTTCTAATAGAAGCATACTCCCCCTAGCTACAAGCATGGTTTCTATCTAAATTAACAAAACATAAACATGAATTTTCACAAGATCAAGCCAATTTAACCTCAAAAGAGTCCTAAAAGGTCAATATAGGCTACTTAGACCTAACTCTCTCCTAAGGGACCAAAAACGCTCTTTGTATAGAGGTTTGGTAAAAATATCCGCTATTTGGTTCAAGGTGTCAACATACTCTATAATAACATCTTGCTTAAGGACACGATCTCTAATGAAATGTTGTCTTATCTCTATGTGTTTGGTTCTAGAGTGTTGAATGGGATTTTTGGTTAGGCATATAGCACTAGTGTTGTCACACTTAAGGGGTATAGTTTCTACTTTAACTCCATAATCTAAGAGTTGTTGCTTCACCTAAAGGACTTGAGCACAACAACTCCCTAAGGATATGTACTCGGCTTCGGTGGTAGAAAGAGCTACATTATTTTGTTTCTTAGAGAACCAAGACATGAGCATACTACCTAAGAATTGGCAAGTGCCAGAAGTAATTTTCCTATCAATTTTACAACCCCCATAATCCGCATCCGAATAAGCATGAAGGTTAAAGGTTGAGTCTCTAGGGTACCAAAGACCTAAACAAGAAGTATCTCTAAGGTACCTAAAGATCCTTTTTATGGCTATAAGGTGAGACTCTCTAGGACTGGCTTGAAACCTAGCACACAAGTAAACGCTAAACAATATATCCGGTCTACTTCCGATAAGGCAAATCAATGATCCAATCATAGAGCGATAAAGCTTAGAGTCAACACACTTACCCCCTTCATCTTTGTCAAGCTTTGTAGATGAGCTCATTGGTGTAGCTTGAGGCTTTGCTTGCTCCAAGCCAAACTTCTTGAGCATATCTTTCACGTACTTTGCTTGATTTATGAAGGTGCTATCTTTTCTTTGTTTGATTTGGAGTCCTAAAAAGAATGAGAGCTCCCCCATCATGCTCATCTCGAATTCACCTTGCATTAACTTAGCAAACTCTTTGCAATGACATTCATTATTAGATCCAAAAATAATATCATCAACATATATTTGCACTACTAAGATGTCATTTTTATATCTTTCTATGAAAAGTGTAGTGTCCACCTTACCTTTTTCAAAACCCTTTTCAATTAAAAAGTTTGAAAGCCTTTCATACCAAGCTCTAAGAGCTTGTTTTAAACCATAAAGGGCTTTGGTTAGCTTAAAAACATGATTTGGAAATTTTGAATCCTTAAAACCCGGTGGTTGTTCTACATACACTTCTTCATTTATAAAACCATTTAAAAATGCACTTTTTACATCCATTTGAAAAAGCTTGAAATCATGATAACATGTATATGTAAGCAATATCCTAATAGCTTCCATTCTAGCTAGGGGTGCATAGGCTTCATCAAAATCTATTCCCTCTTCCTGAGTGTAACCTTAGGTAACTAGTCTAACTTTTTTTCTCACTGTGTTACCATTCTCATCTAGTTTATTCCTAATTACCCATTTAGTTCCTATAATAGATTGATTTCTAGGCCTTTCAACTAATGTCCATACATTACTCCTCTCAAATTGATTTAACTCATCTTGCATGGCCATAATCCAAAATTCATATTTTAATGCTTCTTTAATATTCTTAGGCTCAATGCATTAGATAAATGCAACATGATTAAGCATTTTAAGAGAAGAGCGAGTAGTTACCCCCTTGGATGGATCACCCAAGATTTCACCACCTTTGACATAGTTGTACTCCATTGGGTAGCTCACTTCCTTTTCCTCGAGAGCCAAGTCCTTTAAGGCTTCAAGAGGTGAATCTTGTGCATCTTCTTCTTTAGTTGGAATCTCACCCTCCTTTGAAGTTTGTCCTCCATCAAAGGAATCAAGGATTCCTACATCATCATCATCACAAATTTCCTTCCTCGGAAGAAGGTTATCATCGAAAACAACATGTATAGATTCCTCTACAACTAAAGTTCTTTTGTTAAACACACGATAAGCTTTAGAGTTTAAAGAGTAACCTAGAAAAATAGCTTCATCACTTTTTGCATCAAATTTACCTAAATTGTCTTTTCCATTATTTAAAACAAAACACTTGCAACCAAAATGATGAAAATAGCTAATGTTATGCTTTTTTGATTTTAAAATTTCATAAGGAGTTTTCTTTAAAATGGGCATAATCATTACTCGGTTAATAATATAGCAAGCGGTGTTAGTGGCTTCCGCCCAAAAATATTTAGGTAAATTGTTTTCACAAAGCATGGTTCTAGCCATTTCTTGTAAAGTCCTATTTTTCCTCTCAACTACCCCATTTTGTTGAGGAGTTCGAGGTACCGAAAAATTGTGGCTAATACCATTTTCATTTAAAAACTCTTCAAAACCTAGATTTTGAAACTCGGTTCCATGATCACTTCTAATGTGAGAAATCTTAAGCTCAAGATCATTTTGAGTTATTTTTGAAAATGTGATGAAATTTTCTAAAGCCTCGCCCTTGGTGCTTAAAAAGAGAACCCAAGTATATCTAGAGTAATCATCAACAAGCATAAAAGCATATGATTTTCCACCCAAGCTAGTAGTCCTAATTGGCCCAAATAGATCCATATGAATTAATTGTAAACATCTACTAGTAGAGACATCATTAATGGATTTAAAGGATGATTTATGTTGTTTACCCTTAAAGCATGCATCACATATTTTATCATTTGAGAACTTAATCCTGGGTAAACCTCTAACTAGATTTAGGGAAACTATTTTTTCTAAAACACTAATGCTAGCATGTCCTAGTTTCCTATGCCATAACCATGCATCATTTTCATTTTGTGCAACAAAACATGCATGAGATGTATGAATGTCATCTAGATGCACCATATATATGTTTCCTATGCGATGACCAATGAGCATTGTTTTATTAGATTTAATGTCAACAATTTTACATCCATTTTTATCAAATAAGACATTAAACCCTTTATCGCACAATTGACTAATGCTTAATAAATTATGCTTTAGACCATTCACATACAACACATTTTCAATGAGTATGTTAGAGTGATTACCTATGAAGCTAATACCTTCAATGTGGCCTTTGGAGTTGTCACCATTTGGCTTTAAATCCATGAATCGACTCTTGTCTCCGGTCATGTGCCTCGAGCATCCACTATCAAGGTACCATGAGTTTTGGCTTTGTGCTTTGGCCTTGTAGCAATGCTCCCCCTACAAACAAAGAGATTAAGCTTTGATTTTTTGTACCCAAATCATTTTGGGTCCACGAGTGTTAGCTCCCAAAAGCTTGGTTCCCTTAGGAATCCAAGGTGACATGGCATCAACATTTTTAGATTTGACAAGTTCCATAGGAACCCATACACTTCTAATTATTTTAGTTTTATTATGCCTATAGAACCCACTTTGTTTGTAGTTAAAGTTCTTTCTCTTAGGTTGGTTTTTTCTAGATGATTCACCTATTTCTTTTTTCAAAGTACCAACACTTTTGAAAGACTTTTTGAGCTGGTGTTCAATTTTACATTGAGAAATAAGATTATTTAAATCTACATTTTCATTTTGAAAGTATTCAAGTTCATCTTGTAGACCTAAAATCTTTTTCTCAAATTCCAAGTTAGCTTGCGAAATTAAATCATTTTTAGCATGCAAATCCGAAATGACTTTTTTATTTTTCAAAACAGACTCCTTATACTTCTCAACTAACTCGTCACACACCTCTTGTAACTCATCATATGCTTCATGCAATTCATCATATGTAAAATCAAAAGTAGATGAGTTAGAGGTTACCATAGAAGAATCCTCCTCAAGATCCATGAGGCAAAGGTTGGCCACTTCTTGTTCCTCATCCTCGGATGATTCCTCATCACTCCAAGTAGCAAGCTTTTCTTTGAGCTTCTTCTTCTTCTCAAAGACCTTCTTCTTGAGTTGAGGACACTCGAAACGAATATAACCCAGTTTTTTGCACTCATAGCATATGATCGGATCATTTTCTTCTTCTTTGTTCTTAGTCTTGAAGTCCATCTTTCTTTGAAATTTTCTACCCCGGTTGGACCTGATAAACTGTGAGAATCTTTTGGCTATCATAGCCAATTCTTCAAGATCTTTCTCCTCACTAGAAGTGCTCTCTTCATGTAGAGAAGCTTTGAGAGCCACTCATAGCTTCTTCTTTTTGTCTACCTTAAGCTTCTCCACTCTTCTTTCTTCTTTTCATATTCCCTTCCTTGCTTCATGATTTCATGAGTTAGGAGAGAACCAACTAGCTCATCAAGCTTTAATGTCTTCAAGTTCTTTGCCTCGATGATAACAGTTCTTTTCCCATCTCAAGACTCGAGAAGAGAGTAGAGTAGCTTCCG
Source organism: Hibiscus trionum (assembly GCA_030270665.1). Taxonomy (NCBI): domain Eukaryota; kingdom Viridiplantae; phylum Streptophyta; class Magnoliopsida; order Malvales; family Malvaceae; genus Hibiscus; species Hibiscus trionum. The sequence continues at coordinate 865,806 of BSYR01000008.1, forward strand.
GAATAGCTTGTCCTCCAGGATGATCTCTCCAAAACCCTTTAGCCCATTGTCGATGGTTGAAAAACGATCAAACATCTTTGATACGGTTTCTTCGGGCTCCATCTTGAAATTCTCATAACTAAGATTGAGAATTCCAATATTTGTTTCCTTACATCGTTTGTCCCTTCATAGGTTGTCTCAAGTGTATCCCACACTTCTTTAGCACTTTCGATGGAAGAAACTTTGGAGTAGACATCCGGTCCAAAAGCACAAAATAACATGTGAAGAGCCTTGTCGTTGATTTGAATCTTCTTTCGATCATCTTTACTCATTTCTATCTTTCTTTTCGGCACAAGTCTTCCTTCATTGTCTCTCTTCATCGGAATGATGGGATCATCCTCTATAGCATCCCAAATAAGATAATCACTAGACTTTATGAAGACGCATCCGGTTCTTCCAAAAAGGATAGTTGTCACCGTTGAAGAAAGGCAGTTTGGTGACCGATTGAGACTCGTACATGCTAGAGCCGGAGGTAAATTGCATGGCTTGCTTTGTTGATGATCACATTCTTCCTAGAATCTCCTCTTTTGGTTGTTAATCCTTCAAAGAGGTAGGCTCTGATACCAATTGTTGAGTGGATCAAGGGATTGATCAAAGCCAAGATGGGGTAATTGGGTTTTTAAAATTTTGTAGGAGAAGTTTTATGAATAAAAATGAAGAACAAGGCAATTATAGTGTTTCAAGTTCCAAATGAACTCTACATATACTACCTTAGCTCCCACTAAGGATTTTCCAACAATTTACTAATTGATCTTCCCCTTTTCTAGGCTTAGGAGGAAACCTTTACAATACCAGTCAATTTTCTACCCAAAATTGACCAAACCCTTACTTGGTTACAAAGAAGAAATTGAAGGCAGGTAGGATATCTCACAATACAAATTTGCCCCTTTGAATACAAGCACTCAACCCAAATTGAAAGACAAGATAGGAATTACACTAAAAAACAATTTGGGATTTTACAAGAATAAGAATTTAGGCACTTGAGCTTGGATTTTTTGTGTAGATGTTTCTCTTTGATGCAATAGTTGTTGCTGGTCTTCAAATGACTTGTTTTTATACCTTCTTCATTAATTCTAGCCGGTTGGGTGGTTAAGGAATTGATTATAGCCGTTGGAACCCTCTCTTACCACTATAAACGCACTTATGCAGCCTACCTTATCGGTACTCGAGTAGGCGTATCGATACCTGTCTCAAAAAAGAAAGAGTCGTTGTACAATTACAAGAGACGTGTATTGATACGCGTGTAGGCATATCGGTACGGGTTAAGGAACCGTTTCGATACGGGTAGGACCGTATCGATGCAATTTTTACTATAAAGCTCACTGGAGGAATTCATATCGATACGAGTTAAAGCGTATCGATACGCTGTTTAAAAATCAGTTACCTACTAACTGTCAAACAACGGTCGTAATATTTAAGGCTCTGAATTTAAAATTACCTTTAAAACATAATCGATACGGGTGAGACCGTATCGGTACAGTATTCAAACTCCGTGTGATTTTATAGAGAGAGCGTATCGATACAGATGCAATTTATTTCGATACGGTAAGGGGCGTATCGAAACAGTTTTCTCCAGTGGCCAAGTTTGTAAAAATGGTATCGATACGGTAAGAAGCGTATCGATACGCATTAACGATTTTGATCAATTTGGCCTTGGAACACTTAGAAAATATTTTGGAGTTTGAGTTTTTCAAACTATAACAAAGCCTTGTTGATTTTAAACCTTTAAAGGGACTTAAAAATTCATTTCAAGTTTTACAATTTAGTCCTTAAAACACTTTGTTATATCAAAATCAAACATAGGTTTTACAATTTCAATCGTATTTTTTTATATGGGAACATGAGACTTTCCCTGTTTTACTTTTATACATAAAGTAATAACAAAAGAAAAAGGAACCAACAAATGTTGGGTGCATTAGTAAAGCATTGTATATAACGCCCCGATTTTTTTCTTAGATGTTTTGGGCGAGTCGATTTTGACAGGTGGAACTGGTGTCGGTTGTTCGAATTGTTAAAAGGTGGTTTAGGGAGATCAGGGTTCAGGATAGGATAAAAATATGATAAAAACCTCTAAAATCCTCTAAAATCATATATAAGGGCTTGGTAAAGCCAATTTCGCAAAATGGGTTTTGGAACGTGTACATTTTGGGCAGTGACCAAAATGTAAAGTTTGAAAAATGTGGCAAAAGTGTAAATTTTAAAAGAGGAGTCAAATCTTAGAATCCTTAGGGATCTTTCATGCAATTAATCATTTTCTTTTATTTGGCATGTGTTTAAAATGTTTTTTTATTAAAATTAGAGGGAAATTGAAAGAAAACGGGAGAGTTAGTTATTTTGGAAATCATTTTTGACGTAACTACTCTTTTCTCTCATCAGCCAAACACTCTCTTTTTCTCACAATTTCCAGATTTCATCTTCCTCTTATCTTTGTTTGATTTCCAACTCAATTTCCAAAGATTTCTCTCAAAATCTCCTTTGATTCATAGAGTGAAAACTTGCAAACTAGAAGAAAAGCAAGGGTTGAGGTAATTTTCGTTCTTCCTCTTTAATCAAGGTTCTTTAATGAAATTCCCAAGTATTTGACTATTGATTTATGTTTTTAAATGAGGTTTTAGTGTTGATTGGTGAAAATGTCGAAATTTTGATGAAAGAAGGGATTTAAATTTGATTTTCGGAATTGTTTTGTTATAGATCAGTTGAGTTGTGTTCCAATCATATTTTGGAAGGTTTTTGATGTTGATAGTGAGTCTTGATCATATTAATCCCGAAATCCTAGAGATCCTTAGTTTTGGAGGTGTTTTTGGTGGAGTTTTTGAGGTGTTCTTGAGGTTTTAGAGTTGCTGGAGGTATACAGTTGGTTTTATGTTGGTTCTGGAGGTTGATTAATGCTTAGAATGCATTGGATGAGTTGGGTAATGGCTGGGCTGAGGTTTGAGGGCAATCGATTGAGATTTCGGTTGTTCTGGATGGGTGTTTTGTTGCTTTAGAGCAGGGCTGCGGGATTTCTTGTGTGTGCTAGGGTTTTGGATGCATTTTAATGCTTTGAACCTCTATTTTGATGTGTTGAAAATAGGGGATAATACTCCGGAATCAAACGAAGTGATTTTAGAGGCTTCGGACGATCGATAGTTGCGTCGGCAAGCGTGGTTTCGCAAGTTGGTGAGTGGAATTTGGTTTTCTAGCATGGAAACGTTTTAGAAAAGGTTTTGGGAACTTAATAAGAGCTTGAAACGCTTTATTAAGTTCGGAAGTAAGTAAATCAAAATTTCTCCCTCGGTTGTGCTAGTTATGGGCCTTTGATTGCACATGATTTTAAATACACATACCTACTGTTTTAAAGCATGTTTTTGAGTACGTATAATGTGTATGATGATGCCATGTGGTTTAAGGATGCACTAGGTAAGTGATCCTTGTATGCATGTGTTAATGCATGATATTTTTAAGCATGGTTTAATGCTTGTTTATGGCTTATCATGGATGCTTTGTAAAAACAGCGAGGTATGCATGGGATATGGATTATATTGGCAAGTGATGTTGGTTAAAGTGTTTTATAAATGAAATCGAATATCGTTAGCCGGGTATAGGATTGAGTGCACTATAAACAAGTCGCCTTGGATGTTGAGGGGTTGTGATTGTACCGAATACTCCATCCAAGTACCCTAACAATTGGGGATTGTTTAAGGTTGCAACGGTTGAGGGTAGCTCCCGGGTGCGAACCTTGTGTTTTGTTCCGTCTCTCGTTAGTGGATTATAAACCCACCGATGAGTGGTGTTGAGGGGTTGTGATTGTACCGAATACTCCACCACGAGTGTCACAACGATGGAGGGTCGCTCTCGTGTGTGAACCTTGAGATGCCAGTAGGGGGTATGAAGGGTGTGGGAAAACCCTTGGTAATTCGTGTATCTGATACTTTGTTTTGAGATGGTTTTTTATCACTTGTGAGCCAATATAATGAAATGAAACATTGTGGAAAATGTTGTTAATGCATAATTTGAAAGATGCATGTTTTGGTTTAAGCTTAGCATAAAAGTGATTATGCTTGGAAGGCTTGTATAATGAGTAGCAATGGTTTAATTGCTGGATTTATGCATATCATGTTACATGATGTTCATTACAATGGTTTTGAGGCTGAAGTGCATGTTTTGTCAAAAGAAGCTTGATGGTTTTGAAAAGAGTGAAAAATGGTTTTGTGCATTGATGATGTTTTCGGTTTGAGCAATCCTCACTACGCTTGTATGCTTATGCTCTCTTTGTTCATCAATACAGTCAATTTAAGCTTTGGAGGCAGCACTTGCAAGGGGGATCGGTGGAAGACTTTGATTGAAGTTAAGCTTTGGTTTTGGACTAGTGTAATAAAGGCAATGAGGGTGTCCAATGTTATGCATGTGGTTAGTTTGGTATTTTTTGGTTTCGAACAAGTTTGTTATGCATTTATGATTTTGTTTATGGCCATTGAGTTGTGGTTTATGCTTGTATTTGGTTTTTAGCCTTTTGGTGTTCTTGACAACTAGGAAGCATGCCTTTAGTACCGTGGCTTGTGCGAATGATGCTATGATGTAGCTTGTGCTTCGTGTTGGTGGTCATTGATGTGTATTCATGATGTATGTGTGTTGGGGCGTGTGTCGGGATGGTTCCGAAGGTTAAAACTTGATTTAAACCAGCATTTTGGAAAGTTTCAGGCCCAGGCATTTCTGAACGCCCTTACCTGTTTCAGAACGGTGGCCTGTAATGGCCATGGTGTTTCGGAACAACGAGGCTCGTTCCGGAATAATTTGCCTCTGTGGACCAATGTACCGAAACGTGTCTCTTGGGGTTTCGAAACGCACCCGCGTATTGAAACGGTCAACCTTGTTCGAAATGGGCGTTCCGATACAGGGTCCTCTGTTCCGAAACACTTGACCGTTGGGTCTATATTTGAACTGCCCTATGTTCTGTTTTCTTGCATTTGTGTCCCTGTCTTATCACATGTAATTGAATGAGTTGTAAATGTCTTTTTGAGCTGAAATTTCACCAGTAGGCATGTAATGAATATAATTGAAGATTGGTACTTTATTTTGGTTAAATCCTTTAAAGTTTATCAAAATTACAAAATGGTCCATAAACCTTGTTCGGCCTGAATTGGAAGACGATTGTGTTGATTTTGTATCCGCTGCTTGTGTACGAACACCTAGGAACCTAAATTGCATCTAGACAAGATAAAAAAGGGTCGTTTATTGAGGTAAACTATTCTGGTTTACTTCAATACTCCCCGTGTGATCCGTTCGGTTCGGTCTATCGACTAGGCTGGGTCGAGGGGGTTAAATTGTAAAACCTATGTTTGATTTTGATATAACAAATATTTTAAGGATCAATTTGCAAAGTAAATAAATATTTAAGTACTTGAAATTCTCACTATTGACAAGGATTTTAAGCCTAAATTATTTCCAAGTCAAAACTTAAACCCCATAAAATTTTCTAAGTGTTTTCAAAGCCAAACTTTACAAAATCGCCCTGGTGTATCGATACGCCCTATAGCGTTTTGATACAGATTTTGGCTATTGGAATTTTAATTGAGCACAACGTTTCGATACGATGTTGCGATACGAACTTGTCTGTTTCGATACGAACTTCAAACTGGGCTTTATACAAATGAGTTTCGGTATAGGTTTTAAGTGTACCGATCCTTAGTTTCGGTACGACACGTCAGCGTACCGATACGAGGTCTTAAGATTTTTAAAATCTTTGCAATAAATTTTTTGACCGTTGACTGTTAGTTAAAGTTTCAAATTTCAGTTATATCGTACCAATACAGGTGACGTCTGTTTTGATACTCTTTTGTAAAAACAAGCTTTACGTATCGATACGCCCTTGAAGCGTACCGATACCTTTTTCTCAAGACTTTTTCATCAGACTCTAGTGAGCAAAAATCGTACCGATACGGTCCAACCGTTTTGATATGACCCCTATTTTACATTAAGACTGTTTCGATACGCTCTTCCCGTGTATTGATACTCCCACTTTATTACTTGCAACGACTCTTTCTATTTTGAGACATGTATCGATACTAGTACCTCGTGTACTGATACGGTAGGTTGTAGAAGTACATTTATGGTGGGAAAAAGAGAGCTCAACGGCTCTATTGATAATGCCAACCACCCAAACGGCTAGAATTCAATGTGAAGATATAAAAGCAAGCCTCAAAAGCTACAACAACAAATATTCATCAAGTCAAGCACAATTAAGCAAAAATTCAATCTCTTTGAGCCTTTTAGAGTCAAGCCCTTACACCTAGGGTTGTAAAAACAGATAATCGGATGGGTTTCAGGTCGGGTCCTGTCAGGTCGGGTCAAATTAGATACATGTCAATTCAGGTTAATTTTTTTTACTCAACTCGGGTCGGGTGCAGGTCAGTAGCAGGTCGAGTCCATTTCAGTTCGGGTCCATTTCAGGTCGGGTTCAAATAGATCGGGTCTGAACCAGGTAATTGGCAGGTTAATTCGGGCTCGGGTAGACTTCAGGTCGGGTTCATTTCAGGTCGGGTAATTTCAGGTCAGTTTCATTTCAAGTCGGGTTAATTCGGGTTTTGAATTCGTATTATTTTTTAGTTCGGTACAATTGTACAAGTAGTCGATATTTATTTCGAGTTAATTATTTAACGTCTTTCATGGAATCACATTAAAAATATAAAGTTGGCACTAGAAATGAATAAACATATCATAAATGATTCATATCTAAAATAATAAAGTAAATTAAAAACTTGAAATATGGTCAATTTTGAGTAAAAACAAAGTTTTAGGGACTATAATGAACAAAAAATAATAAATAAGAGTCAATTTGGAATAAAAATAAAGTTTTATGGACTTAATTGAATTAAACTAAAACTTAAAGGACTTAAATGAAAAACATCTAAAATTTAAAGGGCTACAAAATATTTAACCCATCTAAAATGAATGGATGGTGAGATATAAGCCCAAAGCCCCAAACTATTAATAATTATTATTTATTATTAATTATATAAATTATATAACTTATAAGTTTTAATATATATACATGTATATTGATTATATTTATATGTTATATTATAAGTTTTGGGTTAGGATCAAGTTACACTATGTAAAACTCAACTAGTTTTACACTAATTTATGGCCATTAGATTGGTTAAATGAATGGATGAGATTAACTCCTTACTTTTTTTCCCAAGTGATAATCTTTCCATATCCTACTTTTAATCTCATCCATTCATTTCACTCATCCAATGGCTATGGATTAGTGTAAAACTAAATGAGTTTTACATAGTGTAACTTGATCCCATCCCATAAGTTTTAATATATATTATATTATATTAATTATTATGTACGTATACATATAATATATATGTATTATATGTTATATTAATTATATTTATATGTTATATTATAAGTTTTAATATATATATATATATATATTATATGTTATATTAATTATTATGTACGTATACATATAATATATATGTATATATTTATATGTTATATTATAAGTTTATATTAGAGTGTTTAGGGTTTAGGGTGTTGTATTATGGTTTATGAGTTATCATAATCGTTTAGGGTTTAGGGTTTATGGTTTATGGTTTGAGAGTTATGGTTTACATTCGAGGGTTTAGGGTTTATGGTGTTGCATTAGGGTTTACGAGTTATCATTATTGTTTATGATTTAGAGTTTAAGGGTTTAGGGTTTATGATTTAATAGTTAGGGTTTATATTCGAGGGTTTATGGTCCATATTAGAGTGTTTAAGGTGTTGCATTAGTGTTTATGAGTTATCATCGTTGTTTATGGTTTAGAGTTTAGAGTTTAGGGTTTAGGGTTTGAGAGTTAAGGTTTATATTTGAGGGTTTAGGGTGTTCAATTAGGGTTTATGAGTTATCATTATTGTATATGGTTTAGATTTTAAGGGTTTAAGGTTTAGAGTTTATGGTTTAAGAGTTAAGGTTTGTATTCGATGGTTTGTGGTTCATATTAGAGTGTTTAGGGTTTATGGTGTTGCATTATGATTTATGAGTTATCATTATTGTTTATGGTTTAGGGTTTAGGGTTCATATTAGAGTGTTTAAGGTTTAGGGTTTATGAGTTATCATCATTAATTTTTTTGCACAACTTGTAAACAATTTGACTTGAAGTATAAATATGTACAATATTTTAAGTTATTTAAAAATCAAGTGTATATTTTAAGTTGGTGAGAAAACAGTTACATTGAAAGTATAATAATATGTATAATACTTTAAGTCAAATAAAAATTAATTTAAATTTTAAGTTGGTTAAAAATCAAGTAATATTATGTATAATATTTTAAGTTAATTAAAATTTTTATGTATGTTGTATATGTTATATATATTATGTATATAATCTGTAATATATGTGTATTGTATGTATTATGTATATGTTATATATATATTATGTATATGTTATATATATTATGTATATAATTTGTAATATATGTATATTGTAATATATGTTATATATAATATGTAATACATAATTATGTATTATGTATATGTATATGTATATGTTATATATATTAGGGGTGGGCAAGACCGGGTACCCGGCCAATTTGTCCAGAATTGGTCTCGGTCCCGGTAACCACCAGTTCCTGAAAATTAGAACCAGTCCCGGTCAGACAGGGTTTAAGATTTCAAGAACCGGTCCCGGTACTAGTGGGAACCGGTACAAATACCGGGTACCCGGTCAATTAGTTTATTATTAATAAAATTTGAGCAGTAGTGGAAAAAAATTCAATTATCAATAATAATATTAAATAACAAAGTCAAAATATTGTAGGCTTGAAGGTTGAAGTCTTAAAACGAGTCATACTCATAATATTCATATATAAAGAGAGAGAATAAACTAAAGAACTTTATCTATTGCAAGCAAGACCACTAGAAAGTTCGATAAAGAGAAATAAAGGAGTGCATTCAATTGTTTCCAGCCACTTTAACGTCATTCGGTACCCAACCAGTACCTGGTACCCGTTACTGGTCCCGGCCCCATTGGGTACCCACCGGGTACTGGGTCCAAAAAATAAAGATCCAGTCCCGGTCCCACCGGAACCAATTCCAGGTAATAATCCACCGGGACCGGGTAATCGGGTTTTTTGCCCACCCCTAATATATATTATGTTTATATATGTTATATATATTATATATATGTATGTATCATGATTCATGTATCGTGTATGTGTATGTATATAATATGTCTGTGTATGTGTATATATACTAATATATATGTACTTATGTGTGTATGTATGTATTTATATATTATGTGTCATGTGTGCATATATATATATATATATATATATCATATGTATATTTATGAACTTTTTTAATTCATTAAGTCATGGATTTCAGATCAATATCAGTTCAGGTCAACAACAGATCGGGTCAATTAACAGGTCGGGTTCAAAACAGGTCGGGTAAAATCGGATCTCGCATCGATTTAGTCGGGTAATACCATGTAATTTGCCAGGTTAGTCTCGGGTTCGGGTTCATTTCAGTCGAATGCAGGTCGGGTTTCAGGTTAAAATTAACATGTCAGATTCGGGTTCGGGTCGTTTTCAGTCGGACGCAGATCGGGTTCGGTTGCTACAGTAACATGTTCAACTCGGGTTCGGTTCAGAAACAGTTAGTTACAGTTCGAGTTCGGATCATCAAATTCTCGGGTCAAATCAGGTTCTGACTCGAACAAGTTTCAGGCAGGTTTTCAAGTTCTGACTTATTTTTACATCCCTACTTACACCCAACTTGTGTAATTCATTTGTAATCTTTCATTTCATGTTTGAAGAGTGTGCTATTGTAATTGGGCAAATATTTTACCTATTGAGAGGTTTATTTTCACTTTGCCAACTTCTTCTTGTAAAAGAGTGATTTCGATCAAGATTTGGGTAGAAAGCTTTGATCTTTGTAACGGTTTCCTCCTAATCCTTGAAAATGGGAAGAATTCAACAGTGAATTGGTTGAAATCCTTAGTGGGAGCTAAGGTAGTGAATGTAGAGCTTGTTAGAAGCTTGAACCACTATAAATCTCTTTGCCTTCAATTTTATCTTACCATTTTGCTCCCTTTCATTTTAAAAAGCCAATTCACTCCCTCTTGGCCAATTCGACATTGTTTGATCATATAAACAATTGGTATCAAAGCTACACTCATTGCAAGGATTAACACCCTCTTGAGTAAATTCTTGTAGATTTTGATCAACCGACAATTGAAGCCATGACATCTACCTCCGGCCAAAACCTCTATGAGTCACAATCCATCACCAAACCTCCTTATTTTAATGGGGACAACTATCCTTTTTGGAAGAATAGGATGAGGCTCTTCATCAAATCAAATGACTACCTTCTATGGGATGTAGTGGAAGATAGTCCATCAATTCATATGAAGAGAGATGTAGAAGGTAGAATCGTTCCCAAGTCCAAGATCGAGATGACCGATGATGATCGGAATAAGCTTCAAGTGATCGACAAAGCATTGCACATGCTATTTTGTGCTCTTAGACTGGACATGCACTCGAAGATGTCTTCGTGTACAAGTGTAAAAGAGGTGTGGAACAAGCTAGAGACCACATATGAAGGAACCAACGATGTTAAGGAGACCAAGATTGGAATCCTCAATTTGAGCTATGAAAACTTCAAGATGGAGCCCGATGAAAGCGTCACCAAGATGTTTGATCGTTTCTCTGTCATTGTCAACGGTCTCAAAGGCTTCGGTGAAGTCATTCCTGAAGATAAACTTGTCCAGAAACTTCTCTATTCTCTTCTCAAGTCATAGGATGGGAAGAGAACCGCCATCATCGAAGCAAAAGATTTGAAGACCTTGAAGCTCAATGCACTAGTGGGGTCTTTTCTTACTCATGAGATCATGAAGCAAGGAAGAGAATAAGAAAAGAAGAGAGAAGAGGAAAGAATGGAGAAGAAAGAGGTAGAGAAGAAAAAGATTGGAATTGCTCTCAAAGCATCACATGAAGAGAGCGATTCAATTGAGGAGGAAGACAAGGAAATGATTATATTAGCCAAAAGGTTCACTCGATTCATGAAGTCTAATAGAGGTAGAAAGTTTATTCGAAAATGAGACTTCAAGAACAAGAAAAAGAAGGAAGAGAAGGATCAACTCATTTCCTATGAGTGCAAGAAACTGGGGCATATACGAACCGATTTCCTCCAACTCAAAAGGAAGAGCTTCGAGAAGAAGAAGAAGCTCAAGGCCAATATTGCCACTTGGAGTGATGAGGAATCATCCGATGAAGAGGAGCAAGAAGTTGCCAACTTTTGCCCCATGGCCTTGGAGAAGTATCCTAAGGTAACCTCTAACTCATCTAACTTTGATTTTACATATGATGAGCTTCAAGAAGCATATGATGAGTTACAAAAGGTATATGATGAATTGGTTGAGAAATATAAAGAATCAATTTTGAAAAACAAGAAAATCATTTTTGATTTGAAAACACAAAACGATTTCTTATCCAAAACCAATTCCGAACTTGAAAAGAAGGTTTGTGCTTTAAAAGATAATTTAACATATTTTGAAAAAGAAAATATTGATTTAAACAACCTTCTTTCCGAGCTTAATGATCATCACCATAAGGAGGTGAATGATCTCAAAGCTTCTTTGAGCAAAGTTGAGAATTCAAGTTTTGAAAAAGGTGAATCTTCAAAACCCAAATATGTAAAAAGAAACGTTGTTAGCCACAAACAAAGAGGCTTCCAAAGGCCCTTTGGAGGTAAGAGGATTAGGAGTGTTTGGGTTCCTAAGAACCTAATTGCTTCTAATGATTTACATGTTATTGCTTCTTAGATTCCCAAGGGAACCAATATTTTGGGAGCTAATGTCCATGGACCCAAAATGATTTGGGTACCAAAAATCAAGACCTAATCTTTGTTTGTAGGGGAGCATTGCTACAAGGCCAAAGCTTCAAGTCAAAACACATGGTACCTTGATAGCGGATGCTCAAGACACATGATTGGTGACAAGAGTAGACTCATGGAACTAAAGCCAAAATGTGGTGGAGTAGTGACATTTGGTGACAACTCTAAAGGCCATATTTAAGGAATTGGCTCCATTGGTAATCACTCTTTTATACTCATTGATAATGTTTTATATGTCAATGGTCTAAAACATAATTTGTTGAGTCAACTATGTGATAAAGGTTTTAATGTTCTCTTTGATATAAATGGTTGTAAAATCTTGAACATTGAAACTAAGAAAATAATGTTCATAGGTCATCGCATAGGTAATATATACATGGTGCATTTAGATGAAATAAACATTTTTAATGCATGCTTTGTAGCTAAATATGAAAATGATTCATGGTTATGACATATGAAACTAGGACATGCTAGCATGAGTGTTTTAGAAAAATTAGTTTCCAAAGATCTAATAAGAGCTTTGCCTAAGCTAAAATTTTCTCTAGATAAAATTTGTGATGCTTGTGCTAAGGGTAAATATAGAAGGGTGTCTTTTAAACCTATTAATGATGTTTCAACTAGTAGAGTATTACAATTGATTCATATGGATCTCTTTGGACCTATTAGAACAATGAGCTTGGGTGGAAAATCATATTCTTTTGTTTTAGTAGATGATTACTCTAGATACTCTTGAGTTCTATTCTTAAGTACTAAGGATGTGGCTTTAGAAAAGTTCATCACATTTTCAAAAATCACTCAAAATGATCTTGATCAATTAATTTCTTATATTAGAAGTGACCATGGAACCAAATTTCAAAACTTAGGATTTGAGGATTTTGTAATTTAAATGGTATAAGTCATAATTTTTCTGCTCCTCACACTACTCAACAAAACAAGGTAGTTGAGAGGAAAAACCAAACTTTAGAATAAATGGATAGAACCATGCTTTGTGAAAATAATTTGCCTAAGTATTTTTGGGCGGAAGCCACAAATACCGCTTGCTATATTATAAATCGAGTAATGATTAGGCCGATTTTAAAGAAAGCTCCTTATGAGATTTTAAAATCTAAAAAGCCTAATATTAGCTATTTTCATCCTTTTGGATGCAAGTGTTTTGTTTTAAATAATGGAAAAGAAAATTTAGAAAAATTCGATGCTAAAAGTGATGAAGTTATTTTTCTAGGTTACTCTTTAAACTCTAAAGCCTATCGTGTATTTAACAAAATAACTTTAGTTGTTGAAGAGTCTATTCATGTAGTTTTCGATGATAACCTCCTTCTGAGGAAGGATTCTTGTGATGATGATGATGTAGCAATCATTGAAGCCAATAGTGGTGGACAATCATCAAAGTTGGATGAGGTTTCAAGCAAAGATGAAGAAACACAAGATCCACCTCTAGAAACCTTGAAGGAAAATAGTTGATAGGCCTAGTAATAAATCTACTATAGGGACTAAATGAATTTTTAGAAACAAACTAGATGAGAGTGGTAACATAGTGAGAAACAAGGCTAGACTTGTTGCTCAAGGTTACACTCAAGAAGAGGAAATCGATTTTGATGAAACATATGCACCTGTAGCTAGGATGGAAGCCATTATGATGCTTCTTGCATTTTCATGTTATCATGAATTCAAGCTTTTTCAAATGGATGTCAAGAGTGCATTTTTAAATGGTTTTATAAATGAAGAAGTGTATGTAGAACAACTACTTGATTTTAAAGATCCTAAATTTCCAAGCCATGTTTTTAAACTTACTAAATCTTTATACGGTTTGAAACAAGCTCCTAGAGCTTGGTATGAAAGGCTTTCAAGCTTTTTGATTGAAAAAGGTTTTGGAAAAAGAAATGTGGACACTACAATCTTTATTAAAAGAAATGGCAAAGACATCTTAGTAGTTCAAATTTATGTTGATGATATTATTTTTGGTTCTACTAATGAGTTGTTTTGCCAAGAGTTTGCTAAGCTAATGCAAGGTGAGTTTGAGATGAGCATGATGGGGGAGCTCTCAATCTTCTTGGGACTTCAAATAAACAAAGGAAGGACAACACCTTCATTAATCAAGCTTAATACATCAAGGACATGCTCAAGAAGTTTGGCTTGGAGAATGTGAAACCTCGAGCCACTCCAATGAGCTCATCTATAAAGCTAGACAAAGATAAAGGAAGTAAGTGTGTAAATTTAAAGCTTTATCGTTCTATGATTGACTCTTTGCTTTACCTTACCGCAAGTAGACCCGATATTATATTTAGTGTTTGCTTGTGTGCTAGGTTTCAAGCTAGTCCTAGAGAATCACACCTTATAGTCGTTAATAGAATCTTTAGATACCTTAGAGACACACCTTGTTTAGGCCTTTGGTATCATAGAGATTCCTCCTTTAATTTGTATGCTTTCTCAGATGCAGATTATGAGGGGTGTAAGATTGATAGGAAAAGTACCTCTGGAACATGTCAATTTCTAGGTAGTGCTCATATCTTGGTTCTCTAAGAAACAAAATAGTTTAGCCTTATCTACCACCGAAGCAGAATATATATCGGCCGAAAGTTGTTGTGCTCAAGGATGAAGCAACAACTTTTAGATTATGGAATTGATATAGGTATCATATACCTTAAGTGTGACAATACTAGTGTCATATCTCTCACTAAGAATCTCATCCACCATTCTAGAACCAAACATATAAAAATAAGACATCATTTCATTAGGGATCATGTCTTCAAAAAAGATGTATTTCTAGAGTTTGTTGACACCTTGAATTAATTAGCGGACATCTTTACCAAACCTCTAGACAAAGAGCGTTTTTGGACTCTTAGGAGAGAGTTAGGTCTAACTAGCATTTCTTGACCCTTTAGAGCCTCTTAAGTTCAAAAACTTTCTTGAATTTAATTGATGTATGTGCCTATGTGTTTTTCCTCCTATATGCTTCTATGCTTGTTGCTAAGGGGGTATGTATCTATTTTAGTCCATACATGTTGTTCATATGCCATATATATGCATTTAGATTCCATTAAATTTGAACCTTTGAGCTCCTTGTTGCCCAAAATGCATTTTTTGGCAATAGGGTATCGGTATGGCCCTTCGCATATCGATAAAGGTTCAAGAACGCGCTTCGGTACATGCAAGCTTGTATCGGTACAATCATGTGTTTCGTTACAACTCAAAAATTGAATTTTCTTGATTCCAATATAAAATTACACAATATATTTTTCTAAACTTTTTTTCAAAATTAATTTTTACCAAAAATTCTTTTTATACTCGTTTATATTTTTAAACTATATTTTATATGTTTTCTCTCTAAATACCTTGATCATTGGATTAGTTATTTGGATCGAATGTAATGATTTATGCATACATGTATTTTTGGTTTGATTTTAATTTCAGGATTTTTATATGGAACTTAAAAAGCGACCAAGAATTAGTGAGGTTGGAGAATCCTCCGAGAATGAAGGTACGAAACCAAACGTCACCCTTATAATCAAAAAGTGTTTTCTATCACCCGTCAAAATGGCTCACTACAAGCAATACCAAAACTATAAGATTTGTCGTGAGCGTGTTACCTCCATCCCTTTTCTTAATTCTGAGCGTTTTAAATATCTTGGTTTATTGCATCAATGGAAGTTTATGCCTTTTTTGGGTATACTCGATGTTTTTTACCGTAACCTTGTTATCATCTTTTATGCCAATGCCCGGTGTATCTATAGTCCCGACCGAACCGAGGTTATAGCTATAGAATCCTATCTCATAGGGAAGAAGTTTAGGATTGACCAAACCGTTTTAACCAATGTTTTGGGTTTGAAAATGTGGGGATAGATGATGAAAACTCCTTAGGCCATGTCCTTAGCGGCTCCGTAACCGTCCTTGATGCCCATGATCGCATCCTTCACCTCATGATCACTTGGTGATTCCGTCCATCTAGTGGCAAGTTCTCTACAATCCATCAAGTCGATAATTTTTGGCTCCGATGCTTTCGTGAAGAGAAGCGCCCAAATTTAGCTTAAATCATGTTCGCGGAGATTGTCTACCTCGTGCAACATCGCCACACCACCCTTGTCTCATCCTTCACATATGGTACCGCTTTAAGCTACTCGTTCTCGAAGTTGGAGATTGATTGCTCGTAGGAATATGTCGAGCCCCTCACGATCCTATCGACGAGCGTTCCTTAGGTTGTGCCAAGTTTCATTATATTAATAGAGATTGTGTAACTCCCTCGACCCGGCCTAGGCGGTAGACCGAACCGAACGGGTCACACGGGGAATATTGAAGTAAACCGGGAAGTTTAATCCAATCAACAACCCTAATTTTTTTTTCTTTTTATCTTTTCTAGATGCTAGTAAAAATCCTAAGTGTTTATCATCGTGGCGAAACATACACCACATCAATCAAACATCGATTAAGACTCAATTACTTTCAATTACGATTTTAGGGACCATTTCATAAACTTGACAAATTATGAGGGATTCTCCCAATTTTAGATTTCCATCTTTAAATTAATCATGTTACATGCATCTCTGTCAAAACTCAGCTCAAAATAATCATTCACGCTCATTGAATTGCATCTACAATATTAAGGGACTAAAACGCAAGGAAACAGAACTTCAGAATATTCCATCAACTAACTTAACAGCCAACCGTTTCGGTACAGGCTAGCCCTGTATCGAAACAGGTGTATTGAAACAAGTCCTCACGGCTCAGAACATGGGCCTGTATCGAAACACCTTAAAGGTGTTTCGAAACTGTGATTTCCAGTAGCAAATCGTACCGGAACAGACCTCCCATGTTTCGAAACCCTTAGGCCATTTCAGGCTCACTGTTTCGATACATACTCGAGTGTATCGAAACACATGGGCCTGTAATGACACATTTTGCTGGTTTTTCACACTTTAATCTATCCTAAACCAAACCAACACGCTTCCAACATGCATACATCATACTTAAACATCAATCCTCAAACATACATTACATATTCATCATCAATTCATGGAAAAATGCATCAAAGGTAAACTATAGGCATGTAATCTAGCAAATAAGCCACTCAAGAATCAAAACTCAAACCAATGCACGATCCATCAAATAAAGGCCTTTTACAAGTTTAAAACCATAAAACAAACATTCTCAACAAGGGTGTTCATGCACATCACCCCAAGTAGACTATGGAACCCCTCATTGCCCTTATTACTCTAGTCCATAAACGAAACATACATTTAAGCGAAGTCTCTTACGATCCCCTTGCAAGTTGCTGCCTCCAAGTAATTAATTATCTACATTGATGGACAAAAGAGAGCGTAAGCATACAAGCTTAGTGAGGAGTGCTCAAAAACCAAAACACCATCAATACATTAAAACCATTTTCCATCATTTGAAAAAAAACCATGCCCTTTTTAAACCATGCACTTCCCTTAACAAATCAGCATGTTAAACATCATGCAACAAATGATATAACTCAACAGCGAATCCATCGCTAACACTCAAATTAAGCCTTCCATGCATAGCTACCATATGCAAAGCTTAAAGAGTAAAACATGCATTTACATAATATGCATCATTAATCATTTCATAACACTTTATCAATTATATTGGCTCACAAGTGATCATCAACATGTTCATTTCTCAAAACCACATCGGATACACGGATTCACAAGTGTTAACCCAACACTCAAACATTCTCACCGGCATCTCAAGGTTCACACACAGGAGCTACCCTCCACCGTTGTGACACCCGTGGTGGAGTATTCGGTACCTTACAACCCCTCAACACCACTCATCGGTAGATGTATACTCCACTAACGAGAGACGAGACACAACTCAATTACCTTAATCGTTAGAGTACTTGGATGGAGTATTCAGTACACCGTATCAACCCTTCAACATCTAAGACGACTTGTTTATAGTACATTCAATCCTATAGCTGGCTAACTATATCCAATTTCATTTATAAACCATTTTTCACAACATCACTTGTCAATATAATTCTCATTTAGCACCAACCTCACCGTTTTCAAAGCATTACCAACAAGCCGCATTCCCAAGCATCAAACCATGCTTCATAAAACATGTATAAGCATATGCATGCAAGGATCACTTACCATGTGATCCCTTCATCAATATAACATCAAAAATAGTGAGTCACTTACCTCATTTCATGCTTTAAAATAGTAGGTAACATGCATTTAAAATCAACTGCATCAACAATTCATAATAGCACAATCCGAGGGAGAAAATCCTTTTACTTACTTCCGAACTTAGTAAAGTGTTTCAAGCTTACACTAAGTTCCCAAAACCACCTTTCAAGTGCTTCAAAGCTGGAAAACTCATTCCCACTCACCAACTCGCGAAACCAAGATTCGCCGACAGGAAATTATGCGTCCTAAGCCCCCGAATCTACACTGATTGCTTCCGATGTATTCTCCCATGTTTATACCACACAAGAACAAATGATTAATGCATCACAATGCCTTAAAATCACCAGCAACTTAAACAATCTTGCTGCTCTGCCCTAAAGCACCAAAATACCCATCCGAAATAACCGAAATCACCTTCGATTGCACTCTAAACTCAGTCCAGCCATAAAATAACACTTCTATCCCATTTAACCATCAATAAACATCCAAAATCATCCTAATTTCATCCTTATACCTCCAGCAATTCAGATTTCACACTAACACCTCAAAACCCAAAATCTAACAATCTAACAATTAGAGATCCATCTTATTTCGGGATTATTATTACAAAACCATTATTCTCATATCATTTAACATCCGAATCAAGTTTAAAATCATTCTTAAATCAATCAAAATAGTACCCAAACGAATTTCTTAGAAATTCACCAAGAAAAGCAAGATTAATCAATTTTCCATTAATCAAAACATGAAACTTAGTTAATAAACATATTTAGGAAGCCAGAGACTTGAGAATTTCATTAAAGAACATTGATTAGAGGATTTGAACAAAATCTTACCTCTAACCTTGCCTCTTCCCCTCAAATGACAAGATTTTGAAGAAGTCCTTCAAGATAGCTTTAGGAAATTGAAAGGAAACTCAAAAAAATCATTGGTTATCCAAAAAGATTTGAGAAAATAGAACTCTCTAAAATTTTAGAAAAAAAGAAGAGTGTTTGGCTTATTGGTAAAATGAGAGAAGAGTTAGTTACGTGAAATCTCTTTTATCTATTAAAAATTCCTTTTTACTTTAAAATCCCTTATAAAATCATTTTTAATTAAACCATTAAAATGGTCAATTTGAGGGAAAAGGTTCACAAAATAGATATAAGCTCCCTAAAGATTCTAAGCCTTGTCCCCTTTTCAATTTATCCCTTAAAATAGAACTTTCAATTTTTACATTTTAGTCACCAAACCGAAATCTTAACTTTCCAAAACTTATTTTTTGAAATTGATTTTACTTTCCCTCTATATATATTTAAAGAGGATTTTAAAAAAAATTGCACGATTTTATCACACCCTGAACCAAGTTTTCCCTAAACTGACTCTGAACTAACCCAGATCTCTAATCTAGATTCCTCGGACCCTAAACTTCCCTTAAAACCTCTAGGCCCAAAACTGGGGCGTTACAGATTGGGTCCGTCTTGAGGAACCTCCTCAAAATGTGGAAGCTGATCCGGTGGCCCCTCAAGAAGTTCCTCAAGCTCCGGCGGCCCAACCTTCTATGGATGCTCTCATGACCTATCTTAATGAACAATTTACTTCCTTGGGCACCAAAATTGTGTCTTTGGATACATCCATTTCTTCTGGGTTTGCCGCCATCGACACTCGATTCACTTCCTTGGAGGAAAGGATGACCACCATTGAGAATCGATTTACTTCTATTGAGACTCAACAAAACTCAATGGACGTCTCTCTTACTGTTTTCATGGTGCATGGCTCCAATCTCAATCAAGACATGCCAATGATGAAGATGAAGATGAAGATTGAAGAGGATGGCGATGATGGAAATGAGTCTTAAGCTCGTGTATCTCATATCATATAATATCATATTAGGATTTCAATTTTTATGCATCTATGTTATTTGATTTTGGAACCTATGCTTTAAATTATGTTTTTAGGATTTAAGTTTGGATTTTATGTTTTCTTTGAATTGTTATGCTTTAAGCTTTTAATGAAAGTTATGTTGTTTGCTTAATCTTGCTTCTATCATTGATTTTAATCTAACAAAAAGGGGGAGAAGGGTATAAGCTAAAATTTTCAAAACCTAGCTTAAACTAAGAGAGAGTACTTAAAAATTTACATTGGTTTTGTTACATCAAAAAGGGGAGATTGTAAAACCTATGTTTGATTTTGATATAACAAATATTTTAAGGATCAAATTGCAAAGTAAATAAATTTTTAAGTACTTGAAAGTCTCACTATTGACAAGGATTTTAAGCCTAAATTATTTCCAAGTTAAAACTTAAACCCCACAAAATTTTCTAAGTGTTTTCAAAGTTAAACTTTACAAAATCGCCCATATGTATCGATACGCCCTATAGTGTTTCGATACGAATTTTGGCTACTGGAATTTTAATTGAGCATAGTGTTTCGATACGGCATTGCGATACTGACTTGTCCGTTTCGATACGACCTTCAAACTGGGCTTTATACAAATGAGTATTGGTACAAAGTCTTAAGTGTACCGATCCTCAGTTTTGATATGACACGTTAGCGTACCGATACGGGGTCTTAAGATTTTTAAAATCGTTGCAATAAATTTTTCAACCGTTGAGTGTTAGTTAAAGCTTCAAATTTCAGTTATATTGTACCGATACGAGTGGCGTCCATTTTGATACGCTTTTGTAAAAACAAGCTTTACGTATCGATACGCCCTTGAAGCGTACCCATACCTTTTTCTCAAGACTTTCTCATCAGATTCCAGTGAGCAAAAATCGTATCGATACGGTACCATTTTGATACGACCCCCATTTTACACTAAGACTGTTTCGATACGCCCTTCCCGCGTATCGATACGCCCTCTTTATTACTTGCAACGACTCTTTCTGTTTTGAGATAGGTATCGATACTAGTACCTCGTGTACCGATACGGTAGGTTGCAGAAATGCATTTATAGTGGGAAAAAGATAGCTCAATGGCTCTATTGATGATGTCAACCACCCAAACGGCTAGAATTCAATGAGAAGGTATAAAAGCAAGCCTCAAAAGCTACAACAACAACTATTCATCAAGTCAAGCACAATTAGCAAAAATCAAATCTCTTTGAGCCTTTTAGAGTCAAACCCTTATATCCAACTTGTGTAATTCATTTGTAATCTTTCATTTCAAGTTTGAGGAGTGTGCTATTGTAATTGGGCAAATATTTTACCTATTGAGAGGTTTATTTTCACTTTGCCAACTTCTTCTTGTAAAAGAGTGATTTCGATCAAGCTTTGGGTAGAAAGCTTTGATCTTTGTAATGGTTTCCTTCTAATACTAGAAAATGGGAAGAATTCAGTAGTGAATTGGTTGAAATCTTTAGTGGGAGCTAAGGTAGTGGATGTAGAGCTTGTTAGAAGCTTGAACCACTCTAAATCTCTTTGTCTTCGATTTTTATCTTACCATTTTGCTCTCTTTCATTTTAAAAAGTCAATCCATCCCTTCTTGGTCAATTCGACATTGTTTGATCATCTCAACAAGCACATTGCACTCCCAAGGAGATGACACGAGTTGAAACCTTGGAGACGACATTGTTGGGTGGGGCAGCCTCACACCCCGAACATGAACCGTAAAATGAACATACATATTACCAAAAAAATAATAAAAGAAAAAGGAAAGATTAATATAAAAAAGAAAACGCTAATTGTCATAATTTAATTTTTTATTAATACAAATTAACTTTTTTGAATTATCAGGAAATACTAAACATTTTGAAAATTTGAAACCAAATATTTTATGGCTAAATTACCTAGCAAGTCACTAAACTTTTCTAGAGTTTTCAACTAGCGTTTAAACCTTTTTGGAACATGAGTTGGACCTTACTCGAACCGATTCATTGAGATCTAGAGTCGAGCTCGAATTTAAGTTTAGTTAACTCGAGTCAAAAGTTAACCGAGTCGAACTCGAGCTATTTGTGAGTTGCTCAACTCAATTAGCTCCCTAAGTTTGTGACTTTACCCTCACTACACCAAGTTTGGTATATAGCGGCGCTTTTCACAGTGTTTTTGAATTAAACGCTGCTAAATTTAAACATATAGCGGCGTTTAGGAAAAAATGGCACAAAATGACACATTTTGCGGCGTTTTTACGGCGCTATAGCTATTACTTTGGTGGCGTTTGTAGATCAAACGCCACAATTGCTCATACTTTAGTGGCGTTTTTTTATAAAAATGTCGCAATAGGCGTCTTATTTAGTGTAAATGTTACAATGTGTGTCGTTTTTAGTGGCGTATTTTTAAAAATGCCACAAAAGATGTCGTATCGGTGGTGTTTGTTTCAAAAAACGCTGCAAAAGATGTATTAGTGACGTTTAATTTTACAAACGTCGGTATAGGTGAAACTCACTGTTTTGAGTTGAGCATTATAACTCATTCTAACTAGTGCTCTCCCTCAACATATCGTGAAATCCCTAAATCTCTCGCTGGTGCTCTCCCTCACTTGTTGTCTCCATCGTCGTTGTCTGTCGTCGTCGTCGGTCATCACGAATAGAACACCATCGTACGGCCGGCGAACAAGTCCGTCGACGAGGCTGGTGGAGGCGCGGTGAGAGTTAAACGACGCGCCGTGGAGGAACCTGCTTTGGATAAAGTCACGCAGCAAAAGCAGATGAGGATGATCAAGAACAGAGAATCCGCTGCTAGGTCGAGAGAACGCAAACAGGCCAGGCTCTCCTTTCTAAATTCTAAATTTTGTTTGTAGAATCACTAATAATGTTTAAAAGTTGTAGACTTGTGGTTAGTTGATTGAAGAGGAGTAAAAGCTTTAAAATGTATGCCCAACCATGTTTTAGAGTTTTTATAAAAGGATGGGTTGGGATTTTGGAGTAAATCTAACCCTTACTTGTAGAGTCACTATTATCTGGTTGAATGGAGTAGAATAGTAGTTAATTGACTGACTGGGTGTAAAAGGTTTTCCGTATTATGGTCCAGCTCTTATAGAAGATGAGAGGTGATTTTGAGGTAAATCTTACCCTTACTTTATAACATCGTCACTAAATGCTGAAAATCCCCCTGATGATGTAGTGAACATTTACTGATTTCTTTGAGTTCGCTATTAAATTCTGTAAATTCTCCACCTCCCCTATAACATGGCTCCAAATTCTCTCTTCACTGTCAAAGAAGGTAAGAGAGTTGTTTATGTATTAAGTTCTTTTTTCTCTTACATTTCCACCCATCATGTTGCTTTTTTTTTACCTTCAAACTTATAAATGGGTTCGGGAGAAAAAAGAATTGGACAACTTTCTTCATAGATGAATTAAGCTGCTAATAACTGAATTTTATTATTATAAATCTTATGTTGCTGGTGATAGTTGACCTCAGATCGTTAGAATCCATTGTATATCTGACTTCCAAGATAGTGAGGTTTTAGTTTGGGATTTATTTATTTGTTCCATTTTGTGATAATTAGTTTGGCATGCTGTATGTGACAGAAGTGTAAACCAAATTTCAATTTAGCACCTAAAGTTTAAAAATTCATAATTTAGTACTTGGAAGTTGGCATCCATCTGTTTGCACCCAAGATGGCAACTGTTAGTGAAATAAATGGTGTGTCATAATCTTATTGGAGTATGTGACCCATTTGACTAACTATTATAGTCTAATGTATATCTGGTTTGTTTTTCATCCCTTCTTATTTGTCGGATAAAACTGATAAGGAGAACAATCTGAATGTGATCTTCTATAGGATACCTGAAGCTGCAATCACCTCTTCTATATCAACTTCGACATCAGCTGGAAGTATCTTCAAGTTTGGTGCCTCAACCTTAAATAATGGGTCTCTTGCTTCGAGTCCTTTTTCATTCTCTTCACCTGCGCCTTCTCTAGTCCCAAGTGATGGTCAAAGTTCATCCAGTGCAGTTGTCTCTAGTATTGATGCTTTGCCTGCTGCCACCACCTCTGCAAGTACAACTGCGAATCCCACCATGAAGTTTCTCTGCCTTTGTTTGCTAAATCTCTGCACTGGATGAACTCTTTATGTTAGTTCTTTTTCTTCTTCTTCTTCTTGTTTTGTTTAGTGTCTTATGATCTCTATCTGTTTGATTTATTGCCTCTTTTACCTTTTTTGCTCCTCAAGATTCTTGAGTTTCTTTCAGTTTAACTAGGATCATCTAATGGGGTTCCTTTTTCTCTTTCACTCATTTTGTCTGATTAATGCTTTGAAAAAAGTTTTTGATTTACAAGTGATAATTATTTAAAAGTTCTATCCCAGTTCGTCAATTTGATTGAAGAATCAACCACTTAGAATCTTTGCTCTGCTCGTTTTTTATGTAAATAATTACTATGTTTCCAGCTTTTTATGATCATTCTTTTCTTTAGGAACTAGATTATGGCTTTGTTTGTGTTTCAGATCCTCAGTTACCATGACTTGAAAAATTACATGAGAATATTCTTAGATTATCTCTTCCTTTTTCCTTTTCTTGCATATTCAAAGTGGTGCTTCTGTTATTGTAGGATTTTCCGGGATGTTAAAGTGATATCACAATAGAAGTAAATGGTGGGACTTATGCTCTACACAAGGTAATTTGGTGCTTTACTTCTCAAAATCTGTTCATATATTTTATTTAGATTTAAATTGGATTTTATAGTTGGTTAAGTACTTTAATTATTCCAACAGTGTAACTAAAGCATCAGGGAAAAATGTTCTTAGCCTTATATAGATCTGAATTCTCTTTTTCTATTTTTTTTTTCCTCTGGAAGATGTTCTTTTGTCTACATATTGTGTCATGAATTGTTTGGCTTGATATATTCTTCACTATGTTAAACATTAGGCTAAGGTTGTCATTGAAGTAAAATGGCATGTTTTTTCATGTGCAGATGAATGTTGGAGCTTGGGATATTTTTGTGCTCATAATTGTAGTTGTTATATGCAGTTTCCTCTTGTCTCTCGGAGTGGACGGATCAGGAAGTTAATTGGGGAACATAGGGATTCTGATATCTCAAGGGTGGAGCTTCTGAATTTACCTGGCGGTGCCGAGACATTCGAGTTGGCAGCTAAGTTCTGTTATGGCATTAACTTTGAAACATAATGCAAATAGAGGCTAGGGTGATGTATTTTTTCCATCGAACTTCGTCTCGTATTCATTTAAAAACCATACTTATAATGCTAATCTTGTTGGAAGTGGTACTTCTTTTGTATTACTTTTATTGTTTCCTTTCTTGAGTATATTTCATTTGTAAACCATAGATTGCTTAGCTTACTCCAAAGTGAAGCCTGTTGTAAACTAGATCGAGACACATCCGTACTTCCAATGAGATTGTCTCGTAAAATTTTTCTTTGGATGTCTAAATAAATTAACTTGGTGCAACATTTATAAATAGATTAAAGTAAGCTCCCATGGTTGATTGATTATTATATAATATTAGTATTATTTTTATTTGAATTTTTTTGAAAGCATGTTGTTATTCGCGGCGTTTGTAAAAGCAAACGCCACTAAAGAACAATTAAAACAAGCGCCACAAAGAACAATTTTTACAAAAACCGCTAAATGTGTTACTCTTTTTGCGGTGTTTGTATTTACAAACGCCACTAAAGAACAGTTTGTAGCGGCGTTTGTTTTTTACAAACGCCTCTAAAGAACAGTTTTTCGCGACGTTTGTAAACACAAACGCCGCTAAAGGTCTTGCTAAAAACGCCGCGAACTGTTGCGGCGCTGGTTTAAGCGGCACTTTTCGCGGTATTTTTCTAAGCGTTAGAAATGTTTTTCGCGGCACTAAAAAACGCCGCTAAAAATATATTTTGTTGTAGTGCCTATATTTACACAAATATTATTATTCACTATTGACTTTGATATTGAACTAGTTGTATCCCTATTTTAGTATTAAAATTATATAAAATAATATCTTGATTTGTTGGAACTTTGATGAACTAGTTGTATAAAAATTAAATATATGTAAATTAATATATATATATATATATATATATATATTTTGTAGTTTGTCTGATTTTAATGAACTAGATGTATTCCATGTTTTAGTATCAAAATTATAATGACATTTAACCTAATATTTTAAGGATTAATATCCTATACATTGGCGGTGGAAACTTTCAGTTTCCACAAGCGCCTTAGTTTTAGGGTATAGGGAGTTAGTTTAGGGTATAGGGTTTATGGGTTTAGGTGTAGGGAGTTAGAATTTAGGGATAGTTGTTTTAATTTAAGGTTTAGGGTTATAATTTAGGGTTTATAGGTTAGGGTTTAGTTTTTAGGGTAATATGGTGAGGATTTAGGTTTTAACCTATTAACTCTAAATTATAACCTTAAATCTTAAATTGAAGCAACTATCCCTAAATTCTAACCCTCTACACCTAAACCCCTAAACTCTATACCCTAAACTAACTCCCTATACCCTAAAACTAAAGCGCTTGTGGAAACTTTCAGTTTCCACCGACTGTGTATAAAATATTTATCCATATTTTAATAGTTGTTTAACGTAAAACTCTTTTATTTGTTAAACGTAAAGTTCGAGGATTAAAAGGATGAGATTAAAAAAAAGGTAACATTATTATTTTGAAAGATTACTGAGATTAAATTGATATAATTAAAAAAATGAAAAATATTGTTGATTTGAAATTATTATATAAAAACGATTTTTTTATAGATCATATAAACTAACATTGTAGTTGGTCTAATTTTAATGAACTAGTTGTATTTCATTTTATAGTATCAGAACTAATATTTTAATTTGTCTGACTTTGATGAATTCAACCCCCTTTTTGGAAACAAAATGTTATATATTAGGTTCAACAAACGGTACTAAAACACGATTATATATGTTTTTTGAGTAGGGATGAGTCTACCACGTGCGACGAACATTGATGAACACCACTAACGATGAACACCGATGAACACCATTAATTTTCTTTTAAAAAACTAAAAATCACAAGGACTAAAATTGTAATTAAAATTTATTTTTAAAAAAAATTGGATTTAATAAAATAATTATATTTCTTTATTATATTAAAATTAGATAATTTTGAATCAAATTTAACCAAAATATCAGAAAACTATATTCGACCCTTTCAATTGCTACTGTCGGCGTCGCCTATTCTCGCCGTGATCAGCCTTGTTTCGCCGGCGTTCATCCAGTCGCTCCGCCGCCTGCCGTTCGCCGTCCGCTGTGCATCGTTTCAGCATCGTTCCAGGTTAGTTTTCTGCCCCTTTATTGTTCCATCGATCTTGGTCGGCCATCGCAGCCGTCGTCGGCTATTTCCGGCGTTCAGCCGTCATCCGTGAACTGAGCTCGCCGAACAGAATCCCATCGTCGGCGACCCCAAATCCCAATCCAAAAACCTTAATTTTTATTTTCCCCAATTTCATGTTCCTAATTTAATAATTAGAAACCCTAATTTTAATTTTCCTAAATCGAAAAATCTTTTATATTATGTTTTGAATGCTTAATATATACAACAAATTATTTCTAGATTAACTGAAAGATTCATACCATGAATTGAAATATGCGTATAGTTCATAAAAAGAAATTATGTATACTCTTCCTTTTGAGCATTGATTATGTGATAATTATGAAGTTTTCGATCTTTTAAATGATAAACATGTTAGATTTTACTACTGTAAAAAGTTATAGAATGCCCTGTTATGAGTATAAAATGTGTATAAAAGTGTAAAAGGATTGTTCGATTGATGTTGTATTCATGGTGATTGTGGATGTCCACCATAAAAATATTGGAAGGAGTAAGTCGGTTGATTTGGTCGAATTAAAAACTGAATAATATAAATATCTTATGAAGGGTTCATTTTGTTACTGTTGAAATTCATTTGTTTGGGAACTTATATAAGTCTTCATTCATTTGTTGAAATTCAGTCTTTATTTCTGCTGTAGTTCACATATTATTATGATGCATTCATTTGTTTGGGAACTTATATAAGGCTTCATTTTGTTACTGTTGAAATTCTGAAAATGAGTTTGTGCTCTTTGTCGATGTTGTATGATTATTTCAGGTTTCCCCTAGTTAGACTTGCAAATTCATCATTTATTCCGGTCTTATAACAACTCAAAGTTTTTGATTTAGTTCTGTAATTATAAGAGCAGATTTTGGTGATTTAAAAACAAAATGGATTGTTTTACAATGTTAAGCATGTCAATAGACTATTTTGATGTGTAAAATATGTATGTAAGTATAATGGATTAATTTGGCATAAGTACAAACATTAGGGGACTGTTCTAAGTAGATATATGTGTGGAAATAAAATATGCTGGATTGTTTTATAATTTGTTTGAACGATTGTACTTAGAAGTGTGAAATTAGTTACACAGGTACATTTAGGGGTTGTTTTGTATGAATAAAATGAATGGTGGACTGTTTTGTTATACATATGACCACAAGAATCAACTGAGTTGCTAATATTAGTTTCTTAGTACTAATATGTATGTATTCTCCTCTACTTATTATCAATTTCCACAACTAATAAGAGATAGACCCTGCAATTATACTATTACCGAGTAAATATCTATTAACTTCTAATTAACACTCTAATGATTAGAAAATAAAACCCTTCCCTTTGATTATGGATCTAATGTCAACATAATAAGATAATTGGGTGGTTGTTGATCTATATTTATTATTATTGTTTTAATGATTTTAAAGGATCGAAGCCCACTATTCACATTGTTTATCAACCCAGTATACAAATTATATACTGCCGATTAGAAGAAAACTAGTAAAATTTATTAGAGCCCTTTTTTGTCTTGTTTTACTACTTGATAGAAGAAAACTCAGTTAATCCTAAATTTAGGATAAGAAGTAAGCAATCAAAACTTTTGTTGTTCTTTGCAACAGATTCTAAAAGTTTACCGAGAATTGTGCTGTGAAATAGATTGATTGTCATATATTGGAATGTAAACATTAGCCATTAAGTTGACATGATTTTTTGCATTAATATAAGAAGAATTGAACTTCAACTGCATTGTTCTTTTGTTGTCTTTTCAACGAAGATGTGGTTTCAACTGCATTGTTCTTTTGTTATGTTTCATTGCTAAATGATCACTTGCTCTATTTTCTTGAAACTGATTTAGAATGATTCAAATAGTAACAAGTAAGACAAAAGCAGTTGTGCCCATGGGTTATTGGAGTCATTTGTCCTACTCTATTCTATTGTTGTCGTCTCAGAAACTCTTTCAAAGTTTAAAAATTGTGGGAACCATTAATTTGTTTTAAATGTATGCAATACTCAATGTTTTTCTTTTTAACGTAGATGATGGATCTAAATTTAACTCCTTCAAAACAAATTAATATGGAGTGTAAGCGTCGTATCAACATGAATTCGGAGAAGACAAACAATGAGGTATATTCATTCACATTAAATAGAATTTTAGTAATAGTGTTGAGTGATATTTTTGTCGTTATATGTTATTTTAGATTATTGTTGAATTATTTATTTATTTATTTTATGTACATATAGGAAAAAGTTGAAGATGTACATGAGGAAAAGATAAGAACTCCTTATCATAGTGATCATAAGTTTACGCCACTAGTTCATTCGGTACAAAATATTGAAAAGGAATTTGTTAAACTGAATGGTCAATTTGAAAAATTAAATGACCAATTTGAAAAATTATATGGCCAATTTGAAAAATTAGTGACCATATTAACACCGAGTAATATTAAAGGTTCAATACAAGATAGTGATTCCTTAAAAGAAGGTATACATGATCCGTCATTAAAGAAAGATGCTTGCAGATTAGAGGAGACTAGTTTACATAGCGGGCCTTTGAAAGATGAGGGTTTAGAAAATATACCACACAAGGAAGAGGGATCAAGTGTCGCATCATTGAAGGAAGAGAGTGATAGTCAGATTAAAAAATCGAGTTTGTCTCCATTTATGAATTGTGATCTTAATTATTCCTCTCCCTTATTACAATCTATTGGTAAAACAAAACTTGAAGGTAATTCTGAAGACAACATCAAGGCTGACACTGATGGTCTCTCAAAAATTCCTAGCGAGATTTTTAACTTTGAATTTAGTCATCGGTTTCCTAGTCAATTAGTTACGTTGAAGGAAACTCCAATGATTAAAAAATGGCCCCTAAAATGTAAAAATCTCAACAAAAAAAGAGTGTGGGAAGTTCGACTGCACGTTCTGATTTTACTGATGATCTGAAGTCAAAAGACATGACATCGAAAAAAAGAGCTCGAACTTTTAAAGTGAATTCAGAGGTATGTATAAATCATTATTTATTGGTTATATTTCATCTTAAATTTTGATACTGTTTGTTTTCTTAAAAATAATATTTATCGTATGATATGTAGATACAGAAAAAAATCACAAAGTTTCATGATATTGGAGAAATACCAAAGGATGATTCTTCTGAAAAAATTGAGGTACTTAAATGTTGAAAAATATTATTTTTTAGTAGGGAATTTGAAAGAAATTGTGTACAAATATTTTATTGGAGTTGAATATTTCATTGGAGTTGAATATACGATCAATTACTCTATGATTGTGCAGGTTAGAAAAAAAACAAGCTTTGTGACTTTGAGATTGAACCAAGGTTGCAAGATTTATTTGCAAAAGCTCAAAGGAAATTTAAAAGAAGAAAGGTGTAACTATATACGATTTTTTAATATCGACATATAATTTGTCGTGCTATTATCATTGTTAAGAGTTAAATGTTTTTCATGCAGGATAAATATGAGGTAGGTGATGGCTTAGCAAAAGCTTGCCAAGAAACTTCTAAGATCAGTGATGTGTACAAGCAATATTTGAAGTACTTAACGCCTCAAGAACGCAGAATTTGTACGAATGTTGCTACTTGGAATGATATATCCAACACTGTTTACATGGCCAAAAATAATATTTTGGACGTTGGCAATGCTTATACAGTTTTTCCAGATAGTTGGTTATCTGATTGGGTATTATAGATTAAATTATTAAATCTTTTACATAATCAATTTTTGTTCTTTTGTTTGTTACTAATATAAGTTTTTTTATTGTTTTTAAATATTTATTAGTTTATCGATATCTATGTGTACAATTTGTACTTGAGACAAGAACCTATGTCAAAGAAGTTATATCTGCCTCTTTCTTTTCAGGTAAAAAATAATTTGTGGGTTAAGAATCACATTATTTTTAGTTCATGATTTCATGACATTTTCAAATGTTATGCTTGTTGCAGATTTTGATAGAAGAATTCATAGATGATAAGAAGCTCAGTAACTGCCTTTTTAAATTTCATACTCGATGGATAGAGGACTTTATACCTGTTGATAGTAGTAATGTTAAACATGTATATTTATAGTTTGTTGTTTGCTTGAGCGTAGTTGATAGTGATTTTTAACTCACATGATTTTGCAAGTATATGTACCTTTACATGATGCAGAAGGCAGCCATTGGTTTTTATTAGTTGTTAATGTTGTGGAGGAGCAAAATTATGTGTTGGACTCTCTTGGCACAAATGAAGTGCGTGAAAAGATCGCGGAAAATATAGTAAGTTCTTTATTTATTTACGAGAAGTACTAGAATTCGTATAGTTTTTAACTATTAATTTTTTATTTTTATTTTATTTATTATAACAGATGAATAAAGCTCCATTTAAGTATGAGGGCCATGCTCATTTGGGCAGATTATTTGAAAAGGCTACAAAATTTCCAATCAATTGTGTTGAATTACCGAAGCAGCTAAATTGGTACGTAATTTAAATTAAAAATAAAAGTTATATTTAAGATATCTCTAAAATTTCTTCTTTACAGATTAATTTATTTTATATTTGGTTCAGGTATGACTGTGGCATGTACATGTTGAAGTATATAGAAGCCGATAATAAAAATGATTGGTCGATGATTACTTTCACGGTAAAGTATACCATGCAACTTTGTTTAGCTATTGTGTGATATTGAATAACATGATATATTTATTATGTAGACGCAACAAATGAGAGTTGAACGATTGAAAATCTTGACAAAACTTGTTACAAGCAACCACAATGAAGTTGATCTTTTCAATCGTCGTGAACTGTTCACACACGATTTTAAAGTTGAGAAAAAAAATGTGGTAATGGGAGTTGAAATAGCAAATGACAGTTTGTAATAATTGAGTAGAATTTATAGTTATATCATATTTTTTTTAAATTTTATTTTATAATTATATCATACCATTATCAAAAGAAATAATACATATATGTGGTTTCATTATTTACAAAAATTTTAAATGCTATTATGTGGATGGTTCACAGCTTTCCCTCTTTTTTATTTCTCATTTATTTTTTTCATGTGCTAAGTAATGGATGAGATAATATAAGAAACACATGCTTTTATGCAAGCAAATATACATATACAAAACCAACAAAATATGGTACAACATTTTTTCAATCATAAAAATTATTATTTAACCTGAATTGCACAAAAAAAAACAGTTAGCTTATTTTAAATGAGTAAATTGCACGTTAAGTCTATTTTTTTAATTTTTTCAATCATAAAAACCATTATTTAACCCGAATTGACCCAAAAACTTTCTAATTTTTATAAATTAGTCTAGTATTTTTAATATGCTGATGATTTATTCTATTTAGTCCTTATAAAGTTTATTTAACCCACAACTGACCTTTACTACAATATAATTTTAATAAATTCGTTCGATATATATAAATAGAGGTCTTCCCCATCTCATTTGTATCATCCATTTCAAGAGGATGAGTTTACCACGTACGACGAACATTGTTGAACATCACTAACGTTGAACACCTCTGAGCACTATTAAATTAATTAATAAAACTTAAAATATTCAAAGAATCAATATACAATTAATAATTATTTAAAAAATCAATTAAATTATATATATATATATTAAATTTTTAAATTTTTGTAATAAGGATAAAATACATATTTAGTACCACAACTATTTTCGTATTTTTATTGAACCTTCATTATTTAAATATTATTTTAATTTAACTCTATCTTTTTATAAAAAATAATTTAACCCCAAACCATCAACCTAAAACCTAAAACCCTAAACTATAAACCTTCTTTTAAAACTAAAAGAATATTTATCCAGAAAAATTCAAAAAAATCAATAATACGTAATTCTTTTCACAAACCTTTTATCTAAAACGATGAAATACCTCAACTGAACCTTCTATTTTCCCAACTGAAATTTTTTCTACAACACTTGTTGAAAAATATTTATTTGTAGATGTGAGGTTTCGCTTTGCTATTATATTTTTTAAAGTTACTAATGATTTAACCTCTTTCATTAAATTAAGTAATTTACATTGCAAAAAAATACAATAACAAATCACATTTGAAGCATAATGTAACATATCAACTTAGATCAATTTGCCCATATTTGATTAAATATTAGAAAACAAGCAAGAACGACTAAGGCATATTTTTTTAAATCCACCTTCTCTCACAATCATTATCTAATGAAGTTATTCTCAAGCTTTTATTTACTGCAGTAGAATTATCCAGTGCAGCCTTATTAAGATTACCTTTAAAAAATTATAAATCAATATTTAAAACAATATTTAAAAAAATTATAAATCTTAAAAACACGGTATAAAAATAATAATTATTCTACTAATTACAATAAATAAATCAAGTCAATAGACACAAATAAAATTAGTATTTCGTGCATGTATAACTAGAATAACATTACTAAACTAAATCTCTCAATAGACATAAAGAAGAAAGAAAACCACGACCCTCCTCCATTATGCGGCAATTACTTCGAATCTTAATATGTTATTGTGATAAGCTCAGACTTAATCATGTTTATTATGAGAGAAAAAAACGTAAAAATTAACATTAGCAATCACAAATAACAAAAAAATTAATAAGTCAATAAATCACTAAAAATACTTCTTAACTTACAAGAGCAAAGAATATAATTTTTGAATAAAACCGCACACTACCAATCCTTATTAGGTTGCCAATCCAAAACAGTTGGATCTTTTTCCATATTTTTCAATTCATTGGTATATACAGCCTGCAAAAAAATTAGTATCATTATGCATAACAACAAACAGTAATTACTATTATATTTCATATTTAATTACCTCAGATATGTCGTCTTTTTTGTATGTGTTGGGCATATATACAACTAATTTTGATATTTGAGGTGCATCAGTATACCTCGTATCCTGATTAGAAGACTTGTTCGTAGAAGACTTAGAGATTTCATGAAAGCCCAAAGTGACATCGTCATCATATGAAACATGTGTTGGATTGGACGATGAAGCTTGGCGTTTATTTCTCTTGGGTTTTCCTCTTCCTGTTTCAAGAATTATAGGATCACCAATTCCAAGAAGCTCTCCACTTGTACTGGTTCTCTTTTTATATCCCACTTTCACCGCTTGTAATTTGAGACTCATTTTTGCAAATTGATTTTTAACTTCATTGAAAGTTTTAAATGTTTGTGATGCACGGTGACATATAATCATACAATAAGAGGCTAGAGTGGAATACATGGCTTGAATTGTTGTTGGATTATTATCTTCGACATCTACATTCTTATATTGTAATCCAGCATCTTTCTTCGCAAAAATAGTTCAGCGTTTCATTATACACCCTTGAGGTATTTCTTTTGCCTTTTCATATTTCAACACAGCAAACATATGACGACATGGAAATCCAACAAACTCCAACTTCATGCAACAACAATACATAGTATCATGAGTGGTAACTTTAAGTACAAGATACATCTTCTCTTTTTCAACATGCTCTAACCAATAACACATGCACACATCCTGTACTTCCTTATTTTTGACCAAATAATAACCCTCATAGGATATTTCTTTGCACAGTGTAGCAAAAGCATTTCTCGTATATACTTGGGCTGCATTACGTTTTAAAGTTCCCAACA
The DNA here is from genome assembly GCA_030270665.1 of Hibiscus trionum. Taxonomy (NCBI): domain Eukaryota; kingdom Viridiplantae; phylum Streptophyta; class Magnoliopsida; order Malvales; family Malvaceae; genus Hibiscus; species Hibiscus trionum. The sequence goes on from BSYR01000008.1 coordinate 900,691, forward strand.
CACCATCACAATACGGTTGTTCATCCATTGTTTTGTAGTCTTGATGACTTTCCTCCCATCTTAGAGCATTCAGTTGTTTATGATAGTTCTCAACAAATCGATACAACATTACTTTTCTGTCTAACCAAGTTTTCAGTGTTCTATTCATTGACTCGCACCGTTGAGTAGTCCTCATTGCTGCACACCAAATATTTAATAATTTAGTTAAATGCAGTATAACATAAAATACAAATAAAGTTTATAAAATGTTACCTACATAAAAATATCCTTGCAAATATGCTTCTGCCCATTTTCTTTATCTTCGTACAATTCTTGCACCCATCTCCTTCCTTCAACTTTGTGTTTGTCTACTAATTCTTTCCAAGCCATTTCAAAATCGGATGGCGTTCTACACTTGTCAGCGCATCTCAAAAACTCATCGAGAAAACTGTGTTGAGCATTAGACTGCACGTTCCTCATAATATGCCATAAACACAATCTATGTTTTGCCTCAGGTAAAACTTGAGAAATAGCATTTGCCATGGCCTTATCTCTATCAGTAATAACAGTAAGTGGTTTGTAGCCATCTCTGGCTTCTATCAACTGTTCTAACACCCACACATAGGTATCCTCTTTCTCATTTGTAATCAATGCACATCCAAATGGCACTGTATTGCGATGATGATTCACACCAACCAAAACAACGAATGGCTTGTTGTATGCATTGCACTTGTAAGTCGTATCAAATGCAAGTACATGACCAAATTCTTTATAGTCGGCACGTGATACACCATCGCACCAGAACAACTTCTCTAGGTTTCCGAATTCATCTCTCGTGTGACTCACAAAAAAAATGGATCAGATTCTTGCTTTCCATATAAATATGTTATCACTGTTTCAGCATCATCATCTTGCACTTCTTCTCGTTTGATTCTATATAGATAATTGTACAAATCCTTCGGAAGAAATCCAACATTCCCAAGTGAACCAGCTTCATTCACGAGATTTCGCATAATTTTACTTGGAGCAATTCCAGAGTTATGCATGCTCTTAATCTTAATTTCGTCTAACTCGTTAATCTTCCGGAATGACCTACAAAATAAAGCATTAACATAATATTAAATATATATATATATATATATATATAAGCTAGAAGTTAGTATATAACAATTTACTTATTGATTAATTACATACCTGATATAAGAAACTTGTGTTGGATGAACCATCTCATGGTTATGTTCTGCGCGAAATTTAAAAACTTTCCAATATTGATACCGTTCGTCAAATTTAAGTCTAATAAATGCTCCGCATCCAACTCTGCTGATCGGCCTTTGGTCACATTTTCTGTTTGGCAAGTTAACCCACCTTTCCTCTCTATATCCCTCTTTACGGCACACAAGTTTCTTTGAAATTATGTGACCACCACTGCGACTTTTCACTGATTGACTCATTCGAACTCCAAAACCCTTCACTTTTGCATAGGTATAATAAAACTCAATGCAGTCATCTAAAGTCTTCCACTTCAGCATATTCATATCATTCTCATCATATTCTTGTAATTCTTTTCCAATCTTGTCCCATATATTCTCGTCAATAAAATAGTCAATTGTCTTCTCATCATCTATATGTTTCTCAAATTGTTCTTCTTCAACATAAGTTTCATAATCTGATTCACTGTTGTAGCAATCTTCAATTTCGGTATCTTGATTATCTACCATCTCTAATAATTATGTCATTTATAAAAAAAATAAAAAAAATATTATTACAATAGGGAATGTGTGGTAGTTGATTAAAAACGTGTGGTCAATGTTAGAAAACATAATGCATTTTAACTTACCAGGATCGTAGATTTGCTTTCCACTTGAGGACATAGTCTTACGTTTGTTCCCTGCAAAACATGAGTATAATTACTAAGAAAATAATATTCAAACAATTACCACTTTAATACAATTGGGCGAGACAAAATACGACAAGTATGTGATGAGATCAAAACAATTATAAAAGCTTAAATTTTAACTAGAAAAGAAAATCTACTAACTAAGAAAAAATTCTATGGATGCATTATATAACAGTAATTTTTTGTTACTCTTTATTCTTAATTTTTTGTTTTTGATACAAATTTTATTGAAAGATGACATGGAAAAAAGTTTGATTTTTATTTCCAGCTATTCAGGGTTCCAAGCAGGGGCAGATTTTGAATTTTCTTCCGGAGATTTCGAGCAATTGAGAGTTCAAGATGTTGGAGAAGGGTGTAAAAATCAGGTGCATTTCTATGGATACATGCGTGCACATAGACACAAATAAGCTGAATATGTTTGCTACTGTCGATGAAACTTGCAGAATTTTTTCCATCTTCCTACTGATGCTATTAGTGGCAATCCAATACATGCATGAGACTATTCTAGTACACAAAACAATAGTAAAAATTTTCATGTTTATTTACCTCAACTCATAACAGGGCATTCTATACTCATTTATCAATTTAATCAATCGAACAATCCTTCACAAAGTTTGATTTTTATTTCCAACTATTCAGGGTTTCAAGCAGGGGCAGATTTTGAATTTTCTTCCGGAGATTTCGAGCAATTGAGAGTTCAAGATTTTGAATTTTCTTCAGGTGCATTTCTATGGATACATGCGTGCACATAGACACAAATAAGCTGAATATGTTTGCTACTGTCGATGAAACTTGCAGAATTTTTTCCATCTTCCTACTAATGCTATTAGTGGCAATCCAATACATGCATGAGACTATTCTAGTACACAAAACAGTAGTAAAAATTTTCATGTTTATTTACCTCAACTCATAACAGGGCATTCTATACTCATTTATCAATTTAATCAATCGAACAATCCTTCACAAAGTTTGATTTTTATTTCCAACTATTCAGGGTTTCAAGCAGGGGCAGATTTTGAATTTTCTTCCGGAGATTTCGAGCAATTGAGAGTTCAAGATGTTGGAGAAGGGAGTGTAAAAATCAGGTGCATTTCTATGGATACATGCGTGCACATAGACACAAATAAGCTGAATATGTTTGCTACTGTCGATGAAACTTGCAGAATATTTTCCATCTTCCTACTGATGCTATTAGTGGCAATCCAATACATGCATGAGACTATTCTAGTACACAAAACAGTAGTAAAAATTTTCATGTTTATTTACCTCAACTCATAACAGGGCATTCTATACTCATTTATCAATTTAATCAATCGAACAATCCTTCACAAAGTTTGATTTTTATTTCCAACTATTCAGGGTTTCAAGCAGGGGCAGATTTTGAATTTTCTTCCGGAGATTTCGAGCAATTGAGAGTTCAAGATGTTGGAGAAGGGAGTGTAAAAATCAGGTGCATTTCTATGGATACATGTGTGCACATAGACACAAATAAGCTGAATATGTTTGCTACTGTCGATGAAACTTGCAGAATATTTTCCATCTTCCTACTGATGCTATTAGTGGCAATCCAATACATGCATGAGACTATTCTAGTACACAAAACAGTAGTAAAAATTTTCATGTTTATTTACCTCAACTCATAACAGGGCATTCTATACTCATTTATCAATTTAATCAATCGAACAATCCTTCACAAAGTTTGATTTTTATTTCCAACTATTCAGGGTTTCAAGCAGGGGCAGATTTTGAATTTTCTTCCGGAGATTTCGAGCAATTGAGAGTTCAAGATGTTGGAGAAGGGAGTGTAAAAATCAGGTGCATTTCTATGGATACATGCGTGCACATAGACACAAATAAGCTGAATATGTTTGCTACTGTCGATGAAACTTGCAGAATTTTTTCCATCTTCCTACTGATGCTATTAGTGGCAATCCAATACATGCATGAGACTATTCTAGTACACAAAACAATAGTAAAAATTTTCATGTTTATTTACCTCAACTCATAACAGGGCATTCTATACTCATTTATCAATTTAATCAATCGAACAATCCTTCACAAAGTTTGATTTTTATTTCCAACTATTCAGGGTTTCAAGCAGGGGCAGATTTTGAATTTTCTTCCGGAGATTTCGAGCAATTGAGAGTTCAAGATTTTGAATTTTCTTCAGGTGCATTTCTATGGATACATGCGTGCACATAGACACAAATAAGCTGAATATGTTTGCTACTGTCGATGAAACTTGCAGAATTTTTTCCATCTTCCTACTAATGCTATTAGTGGCAATCCAATACATGCATGAGACTATTCTAGTACACAAAACAGTAGTAAAAATTTTCATGTTTATTTACCTCAACTCATAACAGGGCATTCTATACTCATTTATCAATTTAATCAATCGAACAATCCTTCACAAAGTTTGATTTTTATTTCCAACTATTCAGGGTTTCAAGCAGGGGCAGATTTTGAATTTTCTTCCGGAGATTTCGAGCAATTGAGAGTTCAAGATGTTGGAGAAGGGAGTGTAAAAATCAGGTGCATTTCTATGGATACATGCGTGCACATAGACACAAATAAGCTGAATATGTTTGCTACTGTCGATGAAACTTGCAGAATATTTTCCATCTTCCTACTGATGCTATTAGTGGCAATCCAATACATGCATGAGACTATTCTAGTACACAAAACAGTAGTAAAAATTTTCATGTTTATTTACCTCAACTCATAACAGGGCATTCTATACTCATTTATCAATTTAATCAATCGAACAATCCTTCACAAAGTTTGATTTTTATTTCCAACTATTCAGGGTTTCAAGCAGGGGCAGATTTTGAATTTTCTTCCGGAGATTTCGAGCAATTGAGAGTTCAAGATGTTGGAGAAGGGAGTGTAAAAATCAGGTGCATTTCTATGGATACATGTGTGCACATAGACACAAATAAGCTGAATATGTTTGCTACTGTCGATGAAACTTGCAGAATATTTTCCATCTTCCTACTGATGCTATTAGTGGCAATCCAATACATGCATGAGACTATTCTAGTACACAAAACAGTAGTAAAAAATTTCATGTTTATTTACCTCAACTCATAACAGGGCATTCTATACTCATTTATCAATTTAATCAATCGAACAATCCTTCACAAAGTTTGATTTTTATTTCCAACTATTCAGGGTTTCAAGCAGGGGCAGATTTTGAATTTTCTTCCGGAGATTTCGAGCAATTGAGAGTTCAAGATGTTGGAGAAGGGAGTGTAAAAATCAGGTGCATTTCTATGGATACATGTGTGCACATAGACACAAATAAGCTGAATATGTTTGCTACTGTCGATAAAACTTGCAGAATTTTTTCCATCTTCCTACTGATGCTATTAGTGGCAATCCAATACATGCATGAGACTATTCTAGTACACAAAACAGTAGTAAAAATTTTCATGTTTATTTACCTCAACTCATAACAGGGCATTCTATACTCATTTATCAATTTAATCAATCGAACAATCCTTCACAAAGTTTGATTTTTATTTCCAACTATTCAGGGTTTCAAGCAGGGGCAGATTTTGAATTTTCTTCCGGAGATTTCGAGCAATTGAGAGTTCAAGATGTTGGAGAAGGGAGTGTAAAAATCAGGTGCATTTCTATGGATACATGCGTGCACATAGACACAAATAAGCTGAATATGTTTGCTACTGGCGATGAAACTTGCAGAATTTTTTCCATCTTCCTACTGATGCTATTAGTGGCAATCCAATACATGCATGAGACTATTCTAGTACACAAAACAGTAGTAAAAATTTTCATGTTTATTTACCTCAACTCATAACAGGGCATTCTATACTCATTTATCAATTTAATCAATCGAACAATCCTTCACAAAGTCATGTATAACAAAACAGTCCACTATTCATTTTATTCATACAAAACAACCCCTAAATGTATCTGTGTAACTAATTTCACACTTCTAAGTACAATCGTTCAAACAAATGATAAAACAGTCCAGCATATTTTATTTCCACACATATATCTACTTAGAACAGTCCCCTAATGTTTGTACTTATGCCAAATTAATCCATTATACTTACATACATATTTTACACATCAAAATAGTCTATTGACATGCTTAACATTGTAAAACAATCCATTTTGTTTTTAAATCACCAAAATCTGCTCTTATAATTACAGAACTAAATCAAAAACTTTGAGTTGTTATAAGACCGGAATAAATGATGAATTTGCAAGTCTAACTAGGGGAAACCTGAAATAGTCATACAACATCGACAAAGAGCACAAACTCATTTTCAGAATTTCAACAGTAACAAAATGAAGCCTTATATAAGTTCCCAAACAAATGAATGCAGCATAATAATATGTGAACTACAGCAGAAATAAAGACTGAATTTCAACAAATGAATGAAGACTTATATAAGTTCCCAAACAAATGAATTTCAACAGTAACTTCATAAGATATTTATATTATTCAGTTTTTAATTCGACCAAATCAACCGACTTACTCCTTCCAATGTTTTTATGGTGGACATCCACAATCACCGTGAATACAACATCAATCGAACAATCCTTTTACACTTTTATACACATTCTATACTTATAACAGGGCATTCTATAACTTTTTACAGTAGTAAAACCTAACATGTTTATCATTTAAAAGATCAAAAACTTCATAATTATCACATAATCAAGGCTCAAAAGGAAGAGTATACATAATTTCTTTTTATGAACTATACGCGTATTTCAATTCATGGTATGAATCTTTCAGTTAATCTAGAAATAATTTGTTGCATATATTAAGCATTCAAAACATAATATAAAAGATTTTTCGATTTAGGGAAATTAAAATTAGGGTTTCTAATTATTAAATTAGGAACATGAAATTGGGGAAAATAAAAATTAAGGTTTTTGGATTGGGATTTGGGGTCGCCGGCGATGGGATTCTGTTCGGCGAGCTCAGTTCACGGATGACGGCTGAACGCCGGGAATAGCCGACGACGGCTGCGATGGCCGACCAAGATCGATGGAACAATAAAGGGGCAGAAAACTAACCTGGAACGATGCTGAAACGATGCACAGCGGACGGAGAACGGCAGGCGGCGGAGCGACTGGATGAACGTCGGCGAAACAAGGCTGATCACGGCGAGAATAGGCGACGCCGACAGTAGCAATTGAAAGGGTCGGGATATAGGTTTCTGATATTTTGGTTAAATTTGATTCAAAATTATCTAATTTTAATATAATAAAGAAATATAATTATTTTATTAAATCCAATTTTTATTTTTTAAAATAAATTTTAATTACAATTTTAGTCCTTGTGATTTTTAGTTTTTTTTTAAAAAAATTAATGGTATTCATCGGTGTTCATCGTTAGTGGTGTTCATCAATGTTCGTCGCCCGTTGTAGAATTTTCCTTTGAGTAGATTTAAAAATTTTAAAAATAAATTAATTTGATACTTTTCACGCACTAACACTCGTTATAAAATTTTAAATTTTCACCAATAATGTAAATAATAATAATCCGTTAATAGAACAAATGTTTTGATTCACCACCTGACCTTGATGAACCAATTGCATCCTACTTTAGTATCAAAATTATATATAGACAAATTGTTTACTTGTCAATTACATATAATTTAAGCGTTATATTTTATACATAAACTGTGTTAAACTATTTTATGTAACTTTTCTTTTTGAAATTTAAAATAAATCTCTAACACTTTAACTCTTAAATTCTAAATCCTACAACCTAAAATTATAAATTTTAAACCCTGATCGAGAGATATGGTTCCTAAATTTTAAGCCCTAACCCCAAAAAAATTAAAGTTAAGGCGTTAAAGATTTAGATTTTAAATTTTAAATAAGGGTTACATTTTTTTTGTTGCAAAACTTATGTATCAAAATATAGCCCATAGATTATATGTAAGTAATCATATCTCTCTTTTAAGCTTGTATATCAAAATATAACCAAATGGTTAACGGCTTAGAATTCCTTTCACAATTTGGTTTAGGCATAATGTCAAAAAATGCCCCTAACGTTTGACTGAATTGTCATTTTGGCCCATATTTTTTGAAGCAATTTAGCCCTTAGCGTTTTTTTGGGTGAAAATGGCCCCTCTGCGGATGAAAACTATTAGTCAACCAACTGTAAATGTGTTGAAATGTGTGTTTTGATATAATAATTGAAAATTTGATTTGGACTAAGTTGAACAAGATTTCAAAATGTCTTGTAAGTCCAAAAAACTTGAAAAATATGTTTAAGGGTTTTTACAAGGCTTTGAAATGGTTTAAAATGTAATTTAAGTAGCCAAACATGTGTTTTCAAAGTCACCGTACTGATACAGTATACACAGTATCGATACCCTTTAGGGTTTTAGCTACAGAGAAATTTCAGTGGCCAAAACTCGTACTGATACGCCTTTTTCGTATCGATACAGAGAGCTTTAAACCCCCCAACGGCTAGTCGCATACCGATACGGTTGTATCGCGTACCGATACGCTTTAACCACTCTCAACGGTCATTTCCCCAATGGCTATTTGAAATGCAGGTCGTACCGATATGCTCGAAAGCGTATCGATACGCATAAGTTGAAGCAGGCTCAACAACTAGTTCCCATGAAGGCTGTATCGATACGGTGACACGAGTATCGATACCCTATTGCCCATAACTGCATTTATGGAGGGAATAAAGACCCAACGGCTCCAATTCAATCCCAACGGTCTACAACGGCTAGTAACTCAATTGAGAGTATAAAGGGGATCTTCAAGCATCCATAGAAGACTAATGCTTCAATTGTCAACAACATTATGATAGAAATTGTGTCTTAGGACTTTAATTGTTTATTCTTTGTATAGACAACACTTGTGAGCCAAAATTGTCATATTTGTTCAAGTGTTTAAGTTTGGGTGAGAGCTTAAAGAGTGCAAACAAATACCTTGTGAGAGGAATTTTAGTTTGCTTATTTTCTTTCTCTTGTAAAGAGTGTTTGGTTAATCTTTGGGTAGAAAGATTAACCGTTTGTAAGGGTTTCCTCCTAATCCTAAAAAAGGGATGAATCAATTAGTGATTTGGTTGGAAAATCCATAGTGGGAGCTAAGATAGTGGATGTAGGTGCTTGTTAGAAGGCCGAACCACTATAAAACCATCATGTCATTCAATTTTCGGCTTCCACAATCAATCACCCAAAAATCCAACTTCTCCGCTACTTGGCAAGCTTAATCGGTTGAATGAAATCGAGCCTATCAAGCCTAACAAAATGGCTTGAAATGACATGAAAAAACTACATGTCAGTGCACGTCGCGATAGTAGTGTCATATAGACAAATATGCTGACTTTACAGAATGATACAACAATCAAAAAAATAATTTTATAAAACATAAAATTTCTTCTTCTGACGTATCATTCTATATAGTCATTTCAAGTTGTTTATCGTCGGTTGACTAATAATTTTCATTCACATATGGCTATTTTGACCCAGAGTAAAACGTTGAGGGCTAAATTGCTTAAAAAAGAATAGGGACCAGAATGATTATTCAATCAAACGTTAGGGGCATTTTATGCATTTGGTTTATTAAGAATACATTGAGTCGTTTTGGGAATTTTCCTGGAATTTTAATTTAAACTAAAAGTTGCAATTTGGAATGAGTAAACAATCTTAGTTATTATATATATTTCCCTTTCCTTTAACCACCTATGGTCTCAAACTCTTTCACTGCTGCATACTTGAATTGAATTTTATCCCCTATGGCAACCGCGGATCCAAGGAAGTTGAACCCGGATGGCTCTACTCCCTTGCATTGTATGAATTGATTCGGCTGTATCCAAGAATTTTATGAGGTGCCTTTCGAAAACACTCCATTACACCAAAATTAAATTTGGCATGAAAATGATGAATCTCAAGCCATCATTTGGCAGGAAGTTGAACCCGGATGGCTTTGGAAAACAACCAGCTGCAGATGGTACCGGTACGGTTGCTTGTAACTACGGATAAAGATCTGGTCCGTGTCAAGGGCCGAGAGGGCATAACGCCGTTCCATCAGGCTGTTGACTCAGACAACCACGATGCATTCACCCAATTCCTTGTAGTTTGCCCTGAATGCATTGTAGACGTGCATATCCGGGTCCGGGGCCAGACTGCTCTATACATTGCAGCAGCAGGAGGCAAGGTGGTAGCTCTTCAGATCTTGGTCCATTGGCTTAGAAGGAACAATCACAAAGATGGCAATGTTTGGCAGCATGAAATCCTGAATGCAAAGGACAATGAAGGCTGCAACGAATAACCATCCCCAGGCAAAGTTTTAGAGCCTCAAATTAACTTGATCCGAATCAAAATTAATCGACTCTCGCTTGGCAGTTCTACTAACTTGCTAACTTATCAAATTTATCTTCTTCTTTTGTTTTGAAACAGATGATAGGACTACTGCTGAATACTAGTTCGGTTGAAATATGAGTAACAAGACACCTTTATTAGGATTTCCTATTTTTCTCCTTTGTTAGACAGCAGCTGCAGGGGCTTTGATCTTTCGTTGATTGGTTTCTTTTTGTGCTCTTCTCTTCATGCATTATGGCAGCGTTTCCCTGCTTCCTTCCATTCTTTACCCTCTACACCTTATGCTTCTGCTTTCTCTCTACTGCGCTCTTGTGTTGGTTTGTTTCGTTTTATCCTTTATGAGTTTTGTGGGTGTTTGGATTATTAACTTTATGAATATTTATAAAAAAAAATTAAAGAATATTTTAATTTTTTTTAGAGTTTCACTTTTTTTTTAAAAATTATCTCCACTTAATAAAATTATTTATCATTTTTTAATATTTTTAAGATTTTAATAATTTCATAAATTCTTTTAAAATAAAGTTTGATAACTTTATTTAATATTTAAGTTTGATAACTTATTTAATATTTAAGTTGAAAATTAAGAATTTATGAAATTATTAAAATCTTAAAAATATTAAAAAATGATAAATAAGTTCTTTTAGGCTAAAGGGATATTTTTGCCCACAAAAAAGACTATAGAACTATGTTAAATTTGTACAGAAACTCAAAACGACTCGAAAACGATTTTTTTAAAATAAAGTTTGAATAATAAAATAATATTTATCAACTTAACTAGCTCAAATTTTTTTATTCAACTCGATCTAATACTCATCCATGTATAGATTATAGACGTTGACATAGTTGAACAAAATGAAAAAGCAAATACAAGAGTGTTTGGTTCACGAAAAAGATGATTACCAAGGGTAATAATCTCTTCCAGTATTACATTTCCATGTTTGGTTTGGAAGGATTCCCATTAAGAGGTAATATTCTTTTCCCAATAGTATCTCATCTCCCCTCAAATGTTGAGAATGTTATTCCCTTTATTTTCTTAGTTATTACACATTTTTTCTCCTTTGGACAATATTACCCTTAAGATAATGAATTGTGTCCATGTTCGTTTTTGCATTTTTAATTACATGATTAATTATTTATAGTGTAAATTTATTAAGTATTTTCATTTAATATTAGTTTAATATATAAAAGATGATGCATATATTTAAATAAAGTGGTAATATTTTTTTATTAATATTGTATTTATGATATATTTAGAATTATAGGATGAGATTATATGTTGCTTGAGAGTGAATGATTTAAGAGTTGATATTATTAATTTTGTTATTTGGTTTATAAGATAATTTTTATCTTAAAAAATTAGTAGGTTAATTTATTTTTATCACTAATTTACTAATTTTAGATTTTATTATTATTTACTTTAATTTATTTGATAAATTGTCAAAAATAATAAAAAAAAATTAAACATATTAAATGTTTAACATTTTACTGTTCATAAAATTAAAAGGAAATAAGGGTATATAAATATAAATATACTTTTAAAATGATTTAATATATTATAAATATATTTTTTTACAAATTTTAAATAGTATAATAAAAATAGTTCTATAAATTTTTATACAAATATTTTTAATTTAATAATTAAAAGTTTAACTTGTTAAAAAGAAAATATAGCATAAGGGCAAGTTGATAAGTTAAGCTTCCAATTAATTTTATATTGTTTCAACCAAACACTACAATTTTATATTATATTCTATCAAATAAATTAAACAGGGTAATATAAATATTAGAGGTTAGATTATGTGAACCAAACTCCCATAAAAGTAGGCAGAATTTGAATGTAAAGTTGAAGCAGCCTTGTTTGCCGACATCTCGGCAATAGAAATTACAATGTAATGGTCTACAAATATAAAGTGACATTTTGACGTATAACTTTAATATTGGGAATGCACCTGCCACCTAGGCACCCGCGAGAAGCATTTCAAGACTCCAATTTTGCCGGCAGTGGAGGACTCAAATCTCAACATATAATACAACATGAAATATTATGTTGTTATTCACCGCAGGGAGGTATTTGTCTACCAACATGTCTGAACCTCAAATGAGAAATTGGATTCCTGTCTTTTTATCGCTTGTTGGCTTTCAATTGACTGTATCAATTTCTTTCTTTTTTATCTCTTGTTGGCTTCAACTGACCTTCCAAACAGATATTACATTTACATCAGTAAAGTTGGTAACCCCGATGGGTTGCTTGATACATTTCTGGAACTGGAAGCCTGTTACGACTCAGAACAAGAGATTGGACGTTTTCCATTGTTTTTGTATTCTCTTACAGTATTAGGATCCTGGTTGTTCCTTAATCTATCTCAATTTTGTATAAAGCAGTGCTGTAAACCAAGTAATTCCTAATTACTTTAACATTTTATGTTTACCACCAACTATTTCGGAATTCAGCTCACACATTGCATCTTATTGTTTTTTTATTTAGGAGGATCATCTTCGATCCCCCAACTCTTCTTCATATGTCTTCTTATTTTCTAATTCTAAAGCTACCAAAACAATGTCAATACTTTAGATTTTGTTTATATTAGATATTCTTAAAAGCTACCAAAACAATGTTTCTTGTCCTGATATTCCGTTCCATAGTTTGTCTTAATATTTCTATCCACACACTGTAAACAATTAAACGATCTTTGTCCTGCAGAAGTTTGTGCACTCAATGTAGCAGTTCAGCTCAACTTGTTGCAGATCAATATTTGGTACAAAAGGCATTAATTGAGAAGCCCTTCCAATTTTTAAGGGTCGGTGGTGGTGAACGGTTGAGAAAATGACAGATATGGTGGAAGAAGAAGAAGTTTGGTTTTTAATTTAATTATTATAAAACAAAGCTGTTGTTAAGAGTTTTTGTTAGCTGTTGAGATGGTTTGTTGTTTGGGTTGAGTGATTTGAGTTCGAGCAATTTGTGTGCGTTATAAACTGTTAGAATTAGCAAACAAATAGTATTTTGTAAACACATCAAACAATTAAAAAATATTCGTATCTTATTACAAGATCCATGCAATAAAAAAGAGATGTACAAAGAAAGGAAGTATATTCGTCAATTAAGGATAATTTTACAGTAAATGACATGTACCACAATTTACCACTATTCATATGTACCACAATGTACTATTAATTGTTTTAATTAGTTTTGAAATCCTAGGGACCGAAAGAGTCATTTTCTCCTTTTAGAATAAAATCTTAAAAAATAATTTTTATATTACCTTTTTAGATTCTCTTTTATTTTTTAATTCAAAAAATGATTAAACTTTTATTTCTATAATAATTCCAACATTCACTTTAATTTAAGGGTAAAGTTCACAAATAGTCACTAAACTTTGATCATGTAACGACCCAAATTGTTGAGTCAACGTTTGAGTGTTGACCCGAGTTAATGATGGATAAATTTATTTAGGGATCAAATTTTGTTGAAATTATTTTAGGTGAATTTTGGACCTTTTTTAAGTAATTAAGGATGTTGGGAAGTTTGCGTGAAGTGGTGTTAAAATGGATGGCTTGTTGGGTGATTAACCCATTATTGCAAAAAAATCTACTCTCCCATTAATTGGGAGAGTATGGCCGGTGGATTTAGAAGTATGGGCAATGGGATTTTGTCCCCGATTTTCCAATTTAAAAATATTTTATTTCCTTCCATATTTTCTCTATTTTTTTTAAATATTTTCCCTCATAATTTTTACATTCATATATCACCTTCTTCATTTTACTTTTCACCACATTTCAATCCTTTGCCATACGTGACGTGAGTGTAAGGGTCTTCACTTTCATCTCCTCTTACAAGCTTCAAGAAGGTGAGTGTTAAATTGGATTTAAGATTTTTTATGACAAGATAAATGGATGAATGTGAAAGAGGGTTTAGATTCAAGAAAGCTTCTTCCATGTATTTTTATTTATTTTCAAGTTCAAAATTTTAACTTTGTCTTCCATGAATATTATTTTGTTTCTTGATTAGTTCAAGAAAGTGGTGAATAATCTAAAGCTAAAGGAATTGAGAAAGTGGTGGAGAGCTAGGCAAGAAATTTTGTTAGTGTTCATCTATCAAGGTGGTACCCTCTAATTCTCCTATGCTTCTTGTTAAGTCATAAATTTAATGCTTGTGTGATAATGTATGCATGTTGGATGTATTTGGGTAATGTATGCATGTTGGATGTATTTGGGTGAAAATCATGTTTGGATGATTAAATAAGACTTAAAGTTCAAGTTACTAAATCTGCCCAGAAATGAATCTATGTACCAGCAGTGTGTTTGAAAATCTTCCATAAATTTCATAAAAATAATTAGGATGTGACCTATACACCGTTAAAACCGTGAGTTTGTCTAGTTTCGTTTAGAACAAACGGCGATCGATTTCAATCTGTATTTTAGAAGATACGAATTTTTTAGTGTTGGAAGGTCAGAAAATCTGGAAGCAGAATTTTTACAAAACTGTTTAGGCAGTAACTTTGAAAAATTACCATAAATTCCACGAGATAAATCAGAAATAAAACCTTATGTTTTTATAACCGTGCGAAAGTCTAGTTTTATTTAAAATAAACGGTGCTCGATTTCGAGTTATATGTTAGGAGATATTAGTTTTTGAATGAGCAAAGATCAGAATGCAAGGCAGTAGTAGCATGTCTCCAAAAAACAGCAATGAGTGTGACCCAAAAAATACGAGTTAAATTAGGAGGTGAAAATTATATGGTTTAAAAAATTATCGAGTCTAGTTTCTTCTAGAACAAACGAAACATTATTTGGGTCTGTAAATTATTAGTTACGTATTTTTCTTTAAAGGCAGCGCAAGATGCCATATTTCTATAATTATAAATGACTAAGATATTAGATCAAGCATAATACACGCTCTATTAAGTAAGCTGAAATGAACATGGGATTTGAATGTCATTGTTGGATATATGTGATTATGTGTTTGATTGGATATTTGTGATTATATATTTTATGTTATGTTTGTGCCCAACCTTCGGGCTCTAATCTAACTAGCGACCATGAGTGGCGCTCGGGAAAACACTTCGGACACCCGAGATTATTTGACTAGCGACCATGAGTGGAGGATTAAATGTGTTACTATACAAAAGTTTAATGGTAACATTGAAGCAATTGAAAGTTTGGTTACCAAGTTGAATAATTTACCAAAGTTCAGTTACCATTTGTGAACTTTACCTTTGAAATAATGAGGGTTAAATTTATTATTTTTTTTCGAATTAAGATTAAATTGTTTGAATGTGTAAATGTGGAAGACTAAATGTGTTACTATACAAAATATTTTAACAGCCACATCACCCTTTTAACAATTGTTAACGGGTCAGCAACCAAATTGAAACAAAACTAAAAGTTTAATGGTGACCGTGAAACAATTGAAAGTTTGGTTATCAAATTGAATAATTGATCAAAGTTTAGTGACTATTTGTGAAATTACCCTTAAATTAAAATGAATGTAGGAATTATTATAGTAATAAAAGTTTAATTATTTTTTGAATTAAAAATTAAAAGAAAATTTGAAAAAATAATATAAAAATTATTTTTTAAGATTTTATTCTAAAAGTGGATAATAACACTTTCGATCCTTAAAATTTTAAAATTAATTAAAACAATTAATAGTATATTGCAGTACACATGAATAGTTTTAAAAATTTTAAGAGAAATTTTTATTTAAAATATCAAATATTTTTAAAGAGGAAACTAAGTTTTATTATTTTAAAGGGCCAAATATTAATTTTTCAAAATTTTAGGACGGGCCAATTTCTATATTTTCCATCCCAAACTCAACTTTGAAGGAAAAATATCTCACTCTAATCCGTACCGGTCTGACCCCATTTCACCCCGAAATATTATAAGTTTTTTATGTTAAATTATTTTTATAAAATTAAATTAAATAAAAAAATGAGTGGTATCAATAGGAAAAAAATATGATATTCAATCTTAAGAGATTTATGTTTAAACAATTTTATTTGTAAGGTGTGTATACGTTATCAAAATGCTAAGTAAAGTATGAACAAATATTATTTTTTTGAACAATTTTTACCTAGAGAGGAGAAGAGGAATTTTGCTCCTACTGGGTATTGAACTCACAACATAAGAAAATGAGAGGATGTCAATTGAAAGCTTTAACCACATGTTATAAAGATTGTTGATAGATACTACATTTTTCGACTATTCAAAAAATTAAATAAAATATTAGAAAAGTTTATAAAAATCTAATTAAAATATATAAAAAAATTAGTTAAAATGTTCTAAATTCTTATAAAAGTTTTAAAAGTTATACTGAATAAAAAATTATTCCACAAATGATATTGTATGATTGTTATGTCTACTTTAATTATATTTAAAATATAAAAAAGAAAAACAAGGATAAATAGCAACCATACAACCAACAATTTTTTTCATTGTATAAAATAAATAATAATCCTTAAACTTAAAACAAGTAATGTAAAAAAAGAGAGGCGTATTTGATAATAAAAAATGATTGAGTAGTGCAAGTTTTATCTAATTTTGATCTCATTTCGACTCAATTTTTTTTTAAAAAAAATCTAATAATATAATCGGATCGAAACTCGTAGGCTCCCTTTTATTTTACCGTCCAAGAGTTGACTATAGGAAAGCTGAAACCGACAGTTGAAGAGGCGAAACCAAGCCACAGACAGTTGAAGCAATGAATGCTTCAAGAACTGGAAATAAATGAAAGTCAAATCAGCGTAGACATCAAAGAACCGTTCATTTCCCATCTTTGCGATAAGGGCAAAAACAGGATTTTTAAATCTTGTTTTGCATTTTGCACAATCTAGAATTGTAAAATATCTTAATATAAAACCTTAATAGTGAACTTGTCGTACTACCACGACGAGTTTTAAGAAAATTAATCTTTTCTTTTTAAATTCGCTGTCCTGAAGTAGCAAGTTTAAACTTTTTTTCCTTTAATCATATTTAAATCGTAATCAGGTAATTAACGGGTATTAAACCAAACTCGTCGTATGGGTATGGCGAGTTTCGCATGGCCTAATGTCCGTCCAACGGCATTTTCAAACGTCGTGACCGGGGAAGCTAAAACTCGATCTGTATGTACGGCGAGTTAGGTAAAGTTTTAGGGTTTTTTTGAGTAATTAAGTTTTAGGGTTATTTAACGTATAGAGTGCCAATTTAAAATTTTGTTCGATTTGGGTCAGTAAATTATTTACATGTACATTAATGGTAGTCAATGTTGTTAGAATAATAAAGGTAAATTTTATCTTCGTACCGTAACGTGTTGAAAAAGATAATTTAAGATGATTTGTACCGAACAACGTTTCACATAAATGAAAGGAGGGTAAACTGCAGCGTTGCACATACTTAGAACATTAATAAAGGACGAAAAACCAACGCATAAAACATAATTTGATGATGATTTGAGGAGTGAAAGGTTAATCGGATTCTGGTTCGATATCATTGTAGTCATTTGAAACGTCTGAACTTAAGTTAAGTTCTTCGATTAGCTGTTGTTTTTGTTGCTTGCACCTGTACATAAAAAGCTGCAGCGCATCAGCAGCTGCATCAACATCCAGAGAAGATGGAGCTTGTTCAATGGTCGCTGCGAGTGCGGACGGAGCAGCTTCTATGGGCGCAGACGTACTACCTTCGCCGGTGTCGACCTCATCGAACTTAACATTTAAGTGGATGTATTTAGCTCTTACAGAATTGAGCTGGTCATACATGTTGCGTATGTCGGTTTTATTGGTAAGCTTCATAATGTAGTGCATTTCAGTTGGTGTTGGGATTTTATATTCTAAGTAAGAAATTTGCTTGTAACCCCCTCGACCCAACCTAGACGCCCGACCGAACCGAGTGAGTTACATTAGGTTTATTGAAGCAAACCAGAAAGAATTAACTTAAAACATGTACATTTTTTTTCTTTTTATCTTGTCTAGATGCAAATTATTAACCTATGATGTACATTTTGGCAGCAGTTTGAATCTCACTCAAATTGGACATCAAGAGAGCATTCAATTGCAATTACGAACACTAAAGGACCAAATTGAAAATTTGGAAAAATTTTAAGGACTTTGTCCAATTTTAAGTTACCAACCTTTAATTAACCAGGTTACATGTATACATGTCAAATATCAACTCAATCTGATCATCCAAACACATATAATTGCACCCACAACATTTAGGGACTAAAAGGTAAGAAATCAAACCTTCAGATCAAGCCAAATAACCGAATTAATGGCTATTTGTATCAGTACACCTTGGCCCGTATCGGTACGATATGCTTGATTTTAAATCCCCAAATTCCAGTAGCTAAAACTCGTACTGATACGCCCTCGTGTATCGAAACACCCAAGCATTTACATAAGATTCGTACCGAAATGGTACCCCGTGTACCGAAATGCTATGCCTGGAAAGGCTTACCCGTACCGATACACTCAGTCCGCGTACTGAGACGCTAAGCCTGGAATGACTTACTTGTACCGATATGAGAGCATACGTACCGATACGTGTGGGCTTGTAATGCCCAATTTTGCTGATTTAACAAACATTCGAGGATACCGAAATACCCAAACATGCTTCTAATATCTTTCCAACATATTCAAGGGTCATTCCTTAGCTAAACACATCAAACATAACATCAATTTATATCATCATGCTTCAATTGGTAAATTATAGGCATGCTTCCTATAAACCAAGCCAAGCAAAGTTCCAAAAAAAAACAAACCAAAGCAATTACCAACCATTAGAGGTCATTTACAAGTCTAAAACAACAACATAAACTTGCTCAAACAGGAAGTTTAACAAACATACTCCCAAAACAACGGAATCCCCATTGCCCTTATTACTAAAGGTCTAGTTTGAAATCATACTTTCAAAGAACGAAGCCCTCGGATCCTCTTTGCTCACTTGCTGCCTCAACTCCTTTAATTCTCTGCATTGATGGACAAAGAGAGAGTAAGCACACAAGATAGTGAGAGGTGCTCAAAATAAAACATCATCAATGCAATTTAAAATCATTTCTTCAAAACCATTGAAATCATCATTTCAAACCACTTGTAAAACATCATGCCTTGAAAACCATACACTTAAAACTTTCCAAAACCAGCATATTAAACCATATGCATCATGTATCATGGATAAATAGCAAATCCCATTGCTAAACCTCAATTTAAGTTTTTCCATGCATAACACCCAAATGCAAGGCTTAAAGAGAAAACATGTATAAATCAACATTTTACAACATCATCAACATGATACATAAATAATTATATTGGCTCACAAGTGATCTCAAACCAAGTTCTAATACCAAAATATCATATCGGATACACAGATTCAACAAGTGTTCACACAACACTTCATACATTCTCACCGGCAACACACAAGGTTTACACACAGGAGTTTTCGGTACACATAAACTCCTCCACCGTTGTGACACATGTGGTGGAGTATTCGGTACACCGTACAAACCCCTCAACACCACTCATCGGTAGATGTATAACCCACTAACGGGAGTTTCTGTTACCCATAAACCCCCTCTACCGTTAGGGTACTTGGATGGAGTATTCGGTACGCAATATAAACCCCCTCCACATCCAAGGTTGCTTTTTATAGTGCACTAACAATCCTATGGACGGCCAACTATATCCGATAACATTTTTAAACCACATCACTTGCCAAGATAATTTATTATAACCATGTACCTCACTTTTTTCATATGCATCAACATAAAACCATTTTTCCAAAGCAATAAACCATGCTTTTAAACACAATTATAAAACATATACTTACATGGATCACTTACCACGTGCATCCCATCACCATTTCATGATTAAAAACAGTATATCAAATACTTAAAACATGCATAAACAGTACGAAAATTCATGTAATAAAAAACAAGTGCATAAACTATTTCGTAAAAGCACGATCGAGAGAGAAAATCACTTGATACTTACTTCTAAACATAGACAAGCGTTTCAAGTTCAAATCTAAGTTCCCATACCACCTTCAAACCTTTAAAAAGCTGTAGGTTTTGTTCTCACTCACCGACACGCGAAACTTCAATTTTCCAACGCAAATTCAAGCGTTCGAAGCCTCCAAAGCTTCACTGATAACTACAAAATCAAGCTCCATTGTGTTAACCACACAAAAAAGAGGCACAATGCATCACAATGCATTCATAAACCCAACAATAACAATCCTCAACATTGTCTTGCTAAATGCTACCAAATGCCCATCTGAAACAACCGAAAACAACATCGATTGACCTCCAAACTTAACCCAGCCAAAACCTAACACTTTTATCCATCAATTAACATCAAAAGACATCTAAAAACCATCTCCTAACATCCTTATACTTCCAGCAACCATTACACCACCATAACTCCCCAAAAACACATAACTAACAACCTAAACAATTAGAGATTCTTATAGTTTCGGGATTCCAATATTAAAGCCAGCCTATTAACATTATAAAACATCATAATCATGTTTCAATCTGATCAAGAACCCAGCAAAACAGATCCAAATCGAATCTCAATCAATTTCACCAATTAAATCTTCATTAAACCAAATTTCCATAATTAAATCATCAAAATCCATTAGAAAACATATATAAAGGATAAAGAACTTGAGAATTTCAGTAAAGAACCATTCATTAAAGGATAAGAATGAATCTCACCTTCAATAATTGAAATCCCTCTTAATTGGATGATTTTACTTCTTGAAAAGCGAAGAAAATCAATGAGATTTTGTAGAAACAAGTTAGGAAATATATTAGGAATCTTTAGTTTAAGAAGACACGATCATTGCCTCAAATATTTGCTGAAAAATAAGTGTTTGGCTGAAGAGATTTTGAGAGAAAATTTGGAGAATAGAAAATCGCGCCAAATTGGTTTTTATGAAAATAACTTCATTCCTTTAATTAAAACATTTTAAAACTAATCCAATTGAGAGAAAATTCTGATAAAACACTTAGGTATATTAGCTCCTTAAAGATTCAAAGTTTTGACCCTTTTTACAAAACAATCACTAAAATAGTTTTACACTTTCACATTTTGGTCACTAGTCCCAAAATGTCAAATTTCCAAAACTCATTTTCCAAATTGATTTCACCAAAATAATTAACATATTAAATAAGTATTTTTAACTATTTTTCCATATTTTTATCTTGTATAAAAATATCCAATCCCGAACCCGACTCAAATCTCTAAGCCGGTCCACCGAACTGTCTAATTAACCCATAAACCGCTAGGCCCAAAATCGGGGCGTTACATTGCTTGTCAGTACATTTACTAACATCGTTTGATATCAACTACATTAAATCGTGGAGTGACATATTGCTGGTGATTATTGAGTCGAAATAGGTACCGAGAAAATAAAATGTAGCAAAAAACTTAGCCATAATGGGAGCAAAATGTTGGATATATTGGTGAAATAAACACAATTGTTTGATATCGTTGGTTTTATAGTACAGGATAATAACGTGAAACTTGCCAAGTTGTAAATGCGAGTTAAAAAATTCTTCATATTTAATTTCATCGAAGAAGAATTAGCGTCGTATGCGTAAAATAGTGAATACAATCGAAAGAAAAACATAAATTCCAAATGAAAAACCGTAAAATTTAGAAATATTAAATAGGATGTATACATTACAATTATTTCAATTTCGTGGTCGTATGATGTTAGATTATTTCGGGCGGCCATGTCCGTAAATACACCGTTGTGTCATGCTTGGTAAACCCATAAATTCCAAATGAATCAAGACCATGGCTTTGGACTCATTACATAAAGTTCTCCTTACAACGTGAAGTTTCGCAATACCTTCGAGAAAAAAAGGAATAACGATACGTCATGGTGCAAAGAGAGCTTTGTGTAACTTGTCCGAACCCATAATGTGTAAAATATTCTTGGTTCGTTTGGAATTGATGGGAATAACAAGCTTATCTCCTTGGAATGACGTTGCTCTAAAATAACACTAACATGGTCAGTTGGACAAGAAAAGGTTGAAGGTAAAAACTTGAAATTTATAGGTATTTTTACAAATCTTTCACCTGCAAAAGCATGCAGAGGGGGATGACATGATAAGTGGAACTCGCCGTGACTCTACAGTCATTTCTTGCCATGCCTCAGTGCACGATAGGCTTTTGCAGGCAAATCTCTGCATCTCCTATAAATACGCTTAACAAATAATGTTCGAGTATAGAACTTAATTTTCACGAAAACTTAAATCTAGTTTGTACAAACAAGCGCTCGACATTTATCGCCTAAACATTGTAAACGATAAATGTAATAAATTAGTTCTATTTTATTACAATAGTATTGTTCCTTCAAAGCTCCATTCATTCACACCGCTATAATGGCTGGAAACTTAAACGATTTGTCATCTATAGGGCGACAGTCATGCGATGCTGCAGTCGATATTGATGGTGAACTACAAGTTGGAATGATTTTCACGACAAAGAAAATCGCGTAGGATGCAATTAAGAACTACAACATACGCCGCTTAGTTCTGTCGACAGTGAAGAAAACAAATGTCGACAACTATATTGCAGAATGTGTCCAAAAGAACCACAGATGTAACTGGAGGATTCGTTTATCAAGAACCAAGAGGGTCAACAACGTATGGAAAATAACAATATATGACGGACCTCATACATGCTAGATATCATTTTTAACGCGATCTTTACTCCCATTAGGATGCTGTTGGGTTTTGTGGTGCTCGATTCCTTCAACCGTTCTTGCTCGCCAAGTGGTGGAGAAGTGGAATTTTGGGTGACAGAGGTGTGCAAGCTAAAAAGATAAAGACGAGATTATTTATAGTGGTTCAACCTTCTAACCAAGGTTTACATCCACTACCTTATCTTCCCACTAAGGATTTCCAATCAATCCACTATTGAATCGTCCCATTTTCTAGGCTTAAGAGGAAACCTTTACAAAACGATCAAGCTTTCTACCCAAAGCTTTCTACCCAAAGCTTTGATCAAACCCTCTTTACAAAGAGATAAAAATAAGCAAACTCAAATCCCTCTAATATGTATTTGTTTGCACAATTAAGCTCTCACCCAATCCTAAAACACTTGAGCAAATATAACAATTTTGGCTCACTAGTGTTTGTTTATACAAGGAATTGACAATTAGGCACTAAGACACATTTTGATCATATGTTGTATTACAATTGAAGCATTAACCATTACTTGATGCTTGGAGGTCCCTTTTATACTTCTAATTGAGTTTGTAGCCGTTACTAGTCGTTGGGGTTGAATTGGAGCCGTTGGAGACTTTATTTCCCACTATAAATGCAGTTATGCAACTCCCCGTTTCGAAACGCTCGACCCTGTTTCGAAACACCCTTGAAATAGAAAAAGTTGTTGCAGTCTGATGCAGCACCCGTTTTGGAACACCCTTGGCCGTATCGAAACGGTCGTATCAAAACGCTTGTTCCCGTATCGAAACACCCTGCAATTTAAAAGATGGTTGGGAAATAGTCGTTGGGGGTTTATGACCGTTGAGGTCATGCCACATAGGCGTATTGAAACGGTAGTGGCCGTATCGAAACGCTAGGCAAAATTCTCACCCAGATCAAGCCCCATTTCGAAAAAAACAAGGTTTTATCGAAACATTTTGCCACTGTGAAGTCCCGTATCGAAACAACTAGAGGCATTTCCAAACGCCTGGATGGTTTTGTTAAATTTGGCTTTGAAAACACATAAAACCTTTTTGAAATATCCCATAAACATAGTTTCAAGTTGTTTGAACTTAGAAATGATTTTGAATTCTTTTTAACTTTGTCCAAAACATTTTTCAATTATTATATCAAAACATTAGTTCTACAAATTCCTTACGCGTGCCGATCTTTACCTTATTTTGAACAAATGTTTTAGTATTATGCCGTAAAAGTAAAATAATACGAAATGTTATCCCCAAAAACCCCGTAAATTCACTTAAAACATGACTATCGAAGCACCGAATCTTACCTTCAAAAGCCTACCATGATGACTTCCACAAGGGTCTTTAGGCAACATTTTCGCCGTTTTAGGATGTTTTTTCGACGTACTTTTTTTCCACCGTAACGTCCACGTGTTTATCTATCGGACGACATGATCGCCTTTTTCTGTGCATTTGAAAAGCGCTCAGAATCATGCCTGCAAAAGCTTACTGTGCGAGTGTCTGAGTAAGAAATATATGTTGGGCTCGAAAAGGCTCAAACAATTTAGTTTAAAATGTAAAGATAAATATATTTTGGGTTTGAAAGTCATCAAAAAATTGCAAAATAAATTAGTTCCAATTTAAAGTTCTTACAACAATAAGAAATCAATATCTAAAAACTATCCATTAAATATCTTCATAACTAATTAAACAAAAAAAAACAACTAATACAATATTTACTTATTACAAACAAACAACCTCGACATTTACCATCCTCTTCTTTGACATCTTCCTCTCTTCAGCTTTACGGTTTGTTGGTGTCCCGAGTGCGTCTGGTCATACAAATGCGGCCCCCGTCAAATTCTCGGCTAAATCGTGGTGCGTTCATCATCTTTGACGGTGGCGGCGTCATCATTATCATCGACACCTCCTCCTCCTATATCCCCACTTTCCTCATCGTCTGTATCATTCTCATGATCAGGAGTCATACGACGCGGTTGACTAAACATTCTCGGATCTACTCCCCCAAAATCGCAGGAAAAAATAAGACCTAAAATGGAAGTCGTCGACAATAATGTTGTCATAGACTCCACATCAGGATACTACATTTCTTGATACTAAGCTTGCGGGACCACAAACTCAGGCACATAAACAACTTCGCCAGAATTATATGTTGAACCTTACACTTGTGATGCAGCTCCTTCTCCTTGACTCGCCCAATTACCATGCATACCTCTCCACACGCCTGGTTCATATGGAATCTGAAAATTACATGACCCTTGTGTCATGGAAACAACTTGCTCCCCAACTCAGGGACCCATATGACGGTTGAAAAATGGCGACATTAAATGGCTGCAATGTTGGTTCAGGTTCAGGTTCAAGTTCCGGTTCAACATGTCTTGTGCCGCGTCTGCCTCTGCATGTACCTCTCCTCCTCCCGAATCTGCCTCAATATGACCCCGCACTAGATGCCGACGCTTCCTAGGCTTGTCAGAATAATAGTACAGCTTTTCGTTTGGGTTGGCTCGTCAAGTACAGTTTGTTGTTCGCATGAAACCACTAATGGTATTCAGAAATAGAAAAGTCAAAATCATCCGCTCGAATGGATTCAACATAAGACAACGCGTTTGCCCTTCCATGCCACTCATCGGTGTACGCTGAATGTTTGCTTGGCCAATCCTTTTCACTCTTGCCGCGTCCGTCTAAGTCTTCCAAATGATCCAAGATGCGCGGATCAACTAGCACCGACTATTGGAATCTGAATTGCCTAAGGACCCGATCATCGTAAAACATCTCAACAATCGCAAAATGTATCAGCGACATTACGGAAAACCAATTCTCGACATCATCGTACACAATGGTCGGAATCAGGACTTCAAAATCAACATCCAAATATGGCATCCATATGAACTGTAACAATTTGTCCATTAAAGAAAGTCATTCGCATATAAATTAACATAATTTTCCAACTACCAACGAAAATCAAATATGGGATAAAAATTACAAATTACAAATTTGCATTACCCGATCTTGGCTGTAGAGGTCAATCTTCACTCTCGCTTCAAGGATTAATTTTGTATGGTACACATCTTTTTTGCTGTTTTTTCCCATATGCATAGTACAAATACATACATTCATACATCATGGTTTTTCTCAGAAAATAATAAAAATAATTATGGGAATGAACATTATTACCTTGTTGCGAGTGGGAATTCATCCAAAGGTTTGGAAATTGGAGCCAACAATGGAAGCCTACACCAAGCCCATGACTGAAAGAGCACCAAACACCCACCAATATCAGCATGCACGAATCTCTCGTTGACGAATCTCTGGGTCGCTGCCTTGCACAACTCTCGGTAGAGGAAAGCTAATATTTTAGATCCCCAATTAAATCTTCTTGCTTCGTGTGTAGTATTCAAGAAGCGGAGGTACTGCGTGTGCACGTGGGAAGTCGATTTGTCTGGCATTAGCATCCCACCGATAAGGCGCAATATATACGCCCGAGAACCATTTTCAATTTCGGCCACTATGGAATTATGATCCACGTAAAACGAGCTCTTTAGCCACGTCATCCTCACCCTTTTGCCACCTATATCCGTCACCCCTGGTGCCTTCCCCAATTGTGAAATATAGTTGTTGCACGTTGAGATGCATAGCAACATCTTGGAGGGTGATTGTGCATTCCCCGCACGACATGTGGAAGATGTGCGTCTCCGGTCTCCAACGCTCCACCAACACATTAATCACATGCAGCACGATGTCATAATCACGAATCTTCGCCGCGTAATTAAATTCAATTGTCTCTAGAAATCCACAAATTTCTGCGCATGACGGCTCGTTCCAAAGAATTCGGGGATGAAATTTGTTCTCCCCCTCTACAAACACAAGATTTAAATTAAATTACTAACATACCTTTTACAAACTACAAATTAAAATTAAAAAAAAAACATTTAATCAATTATTACCAAGAAGTCCATGTTGTTCGCGATGTGATGTTATTCTCGTCTTAACAACGTCATTTTTGTAATTCTCCGCAAAAAAATGTTAAACCGTAACAACACAATAATAACAAATACTTTTATCAAATAAACTTCGATAAACCACAATAAAAAAATTAAAAAATCGTTTACCTTGAATCTTCTGAAAAAATTTTGTGCTTGATTTCGGGGCTCTACGAAAATATCACTTGCTTTACTCGAACTAAAAATGTTGATGAATATTTAGGTGCTCAATACTCTACACCAAACTTCCTATTTATACTATAAAACTTAAAGCCCTAACTTGAAAAAAAATCGACCGTTGGCCAACGAGTCAAAAAGGGAACTCGCCAGGGCTCCACGGTGAGTTTATGATTTGTAGCCGTTATCCAACAGTCATATGCCCCAGTCATGACGCTTGGAAATACCGTTGCACGGACGTTAGGCCATGCAAAACTCGTCATACCCATACGACGAGTTCGGTTTAATCCTCCGTTAATCACCTGATTACGATTTAAACAGGGTTAAAGGGAAAAAATTTTAAACTCGCCACTTGTTAAGTCTATAGTTTAGATAATCAGTTGTATTAGTGTTAGTTGTGCTGATTCAGCAGGTGGTTTAGGCTGTTATTGTTAGTAACCACCTTAGTTGACTTTGTTGACTAACAGATCCTTGTATATATTACAACTCAGTCTCATTTGAGATATTATGAGTTTTGATTAATAAAATCTGAGAGTACCGTCCTCTCTTCCCTATTCTTCATATTGAAGTTTTCTATCATGGTATCTTTTGCCGTTGAGTGGTCCTGGCATTGATTTCTTTTCTTCCGCTTGCTGTTTTGAGTTGAGGTTCTTACGGATATTGATTCGTCTGCGTGGTGGCTCGTCTGATGTTATGTTCCTCTGCGATTTTTGACAGCGTTCTTGCGTGATTCAGGCCGTGGTTGTGGATTGAGTTGGTGACTCGATAATTGTAAGATTTTCGTACTCATCTAGTCTTGATCTATACATCAATCTTCTAGTTTTCATTTCTGAAATCGTTCGTTGTCATATGGAAGTCTGTTTCATGATTATTTGGTGCGAAACGAATTAGTGATATTGGAATGATTTCTAGACTAGAGATTGTGTCAATCAGGTGCTGTTTGATATCTCTTTGGCATCACGGTCTGTTCGCGTGAGATTGCTATATACTTATTTGTTCTTGTTGATTTGAGGATCTCTGTTTTCTTTGCCTGTTGTTGTGGTGGTTAAATTGCTCACCAACTGTTTGTTTAATTGCTTCTGAGGATTGTTACTTTGCTTGTGAAACCTTGTGGTGTTGTTTCTCTGTGAGGTTTGTCTGGTGTTGATCTGCTCGCCAACTGTTTTTTTAATTGCTTCTGAGGATTGTTGCGTTGTTATGGCTGGTGACACTGCCGATGCTTCTGGTTCTATTCCAGCTTCGTTATTAGTTGATACAAGTTCGTACACCATTCAACAATTACCTAAGCTTGACATTGTCAAGTTGACTGAGAAAACCTATGTTCTCTGTGTAATCACTAATTTTGTCCAAACCTTAAACCCCTTTTGTTTTTGTCAGTATCGGGCTTAGAAGTATGGGCTGGGCGAAAAAGAACAAAAAAGGAGAGAAGAGAAAACAAGAAAAAGAACAAAAAAGAATATATATATATATATGTGCCTACTAAATACATATGTATGTACGTATAAATAATAATACACTTATTACCTTATGTTATTATTTATCATATTATCATCTATTTGAAAAAAAAGAAAAAACCTAAACATTACTAATATATTATATTTAATATTATCTTATTATAATTAATAATAATCATATCCGATCATTATCATTCATCCATTACATATTTGTTTTTGTTATTATCGATATTATACTTATTAGTATTTTTATTTATTGTTATTATTATGGTATTTATTAAAATAAGATATAAAAAAATAAAACATAAGAAACATAAGCCCAAAATGCATTGGATAAATAATAGTAACAGCCCATTAAATTAAATTACAATAAGCAACCCGTCCAAGCCCAAAGTCTAATGCCCTAAGCCCAACACTCAAAAGAAAAACCCTAATTGTCTTTTGATTGCAGCTGCAGCCGCCACTCATCTGTGACCGTTGGATCTGGCCGCGATCCAACGGTTCAGATCGCGCCTGCAAAATAAACCCTAAGGAGGGTGTCACCCTTACTCCAGCGCCGCTACATCTCAGTCGTCGGATTTGAAAGAAGATGGATGGTCCAGATGAAGCCCGTAAGAGAAACCCTAGGGATGCCCCTTATCAGATGCCGCGCCGCACGCCCCTTTACTGTTCGATCCGGGCGAGATCAACGGCCCAGATCGCGTCTGAAGGAAACCCTAACGAGGGTATCGTTGATCCGCGCCGCACGCCTCCCCCACCGTTAGATCAAGATCTAATCTAACGGACCAGATTTGCGCGTGCTCTACACCAGACGTCTGTTCGTGTTCCACGCGCGCGTCCGTGACGACCCAAACCCCTCCACGCGCGCGTAACTCGGTCCCGTGACCCCTCGTCTGCACACGCCTCTGACCTTCTGTCCCCGTCGCGCACCCTCTGCCGCCCCTGACCCGGTGCACGCTAACACCATTTTGGGAGAGTTCGTCATGCAACAGTCGAAAACAAGGAATCAGATGACCAAAAATGTAAACCGAGACAAAAAAGTGAAAATGTCAACCAGACATGAAAAATCAGAGGGAGAGAGGGGATGAATCTTGTTTTGTTTTTTCCTCTATGTAACCCGGGTATAAGAGTAGCCCGAAAATTTGTAACCCCTCTTCTTCTTAAGCGAAAAGGAGAGGATTTTCAAAAAGCAATAGAAAAGCATTTTCTGAGGTATATCCCATTTCATTTTTTTTATGCATGCAATGGTCAAGTAAGAAAACACAAGAGAAGTTCATTCTTCTTACCTTTCAAAAAAAAACTTTCCCCTTCTGATTTTTCTGGTGCCGCCGGCAACAAGCCTTTGGCTTCCGTCTCGGAAGCCGTCGGGTGAGCCACCGGAGTCATCACGTGACTCCTTTTTTAGGGTTTCGACTTTGGTTCGAAAAGAAAAAGGAGAGGGGTGTTTTTTTTTTCGACTTATGTTTTTCTTTCAAAAGGGTCTCGGATTTTCAAAGTTTGTTTCCAGATGAATTTTTAGGGGACATGTTCTTTTTGGTTTCGTTGTCGTTGCCGGCAGAAAAAGGGTAACCGACCGATTTTGCTCGCCGGAACGGGGAGAGGGAGAAGTGAAGCTCTCTGGTTTTACCCGAAGTGGGCAAAAGGGGGCTAGGGGTTTTTTAAAAGACCATTTATAATCGTTCGAAATTTTTAAAAATGGTTAAACTCCATTTTAAACCCTTTCGTGTTTTGAAAATATCACCAAAGGGGTTTCTGCTTTTTAAAATCACGTCCCAGGCCCTTTAAATTTCTCGAATCGTCGCAATTTCGTCCCCTGTGTTTGTCGGTTGGTTTCGAATGGTCTAAATGCCGATTCAGTCCCTGGAACTTTCGGCGAGCTTTAATTTTAACCCCTGTTTTGACGATTTGGCACTCTTTTTTATGGTTTATTTCCTTAGTCCGTCCCTGGAAATAGTCCCGAATTCATTTTTAACCACTTTCAGATTTACTTCTTTATTTTGTATATATTTGTTCATGCATTTAAATACCATTGTTTATATACTTGCTTTTTTATGCTATATTTATTTCATACGTTTTTGTTAACTTATTCGTATTGTTACATACAATGTTTATTTATTCTTGATATACATGCGGTCATGTGTTACACTAAGTTGCATCCTAATTTTTAAATTGCAATGCGAGCGTCTTTTTATTCGGGAACGAACGAGGCCAATACCAGTCGTAGTGGTGGTGGTTCGGACGTTCCTTCTCGAATATTAAGACCTTTAAAATTTACTCGCTCGTATAACCAAATTTCGATACGATTCGTCACTTTAATTCGCAAAATTTAATATTAATTAAGCGGTAATGTTTTTGGTACCGATTTTCGGGCACGACGGGGGTGCTCATCCTTCCTCGCGTGTAACCGACTCCCGAACCCATTTTCAAAAAGAATCTCTGGTTTTATTTCGGTGTCCGGTCTACCATTTTTAAATGGCCGGTGGCGACTCCTCTATTTTTTTATAAATCCGATTAAATTTTTCAAAAACCATTAAAATCCGGTTCTTCTAAGTGACACCGGTATTTTTAGTCGCAACAGATGGCGACTCCGCTGGGGAAAAAAATTTGTTTTCAAAAACAAAAAGAGGGTCGAGCCAAAAAAAAAACTTTACCGCTCAATTAATATTAGAAGTTGCAAATTAAAGTGACCAAATCGATCGATATTTGTTTATAAGTGCGAGTTCATTTTAAACGCATTTAAAATTGGCGTTTAAACCCGTTTGTTTTAAGTGGGGGAAAACGCTAGTGCTTTCGTAGGGATATTGTTCCTCCGTCCGGGCCTAGCAAGTACCTTCGGGGCTCGAGTAACCTATATCTTCGTGGGAATATCGTTTCTCCGTCCGGATATAGCGAAAGGGTCCCCTCGAATTGAACTCGGTTGAGAGGAGCCTATAATGGGTAATGACCGGGGGCCGTGCTACCCTTAGTAGGGGACAGCGAGGACAGTTCGAGTACCTCCTAGAACCAAAACTGCATGTAGAGAACTAGATTACCCACCCTTTTTAGAGCCATGCGGATAACCTAGGTTTCGTAGAATAATAAGGTTGTTTGTTTAATGTGTACTTTGCTTCCTTTCTACTTAATGTGTAAAGTTATGTTTATTCGATACTGACATGCTCTCTTTGTCTTTCTTTTTTTCTCCTTTCTTTTTAGCATTACTTTGGCATTTGCATTGCATATTCTAGGGGTGTTGAATCAAGGTGGTTCTACTCAGTTTCAAGGCATTCATTATGGACGGGAGGCTACTCAAAAAGGAAGAGGTCAACTCTCAAGTCAGACTTTGGTCAGAGACGAATCAAAGAGTTCAGGGGGACAGCCCACCAAGTAAGCGCATTGTACCGGGTTACACGTATGTGAGTCTTCAACAAAGCGATCTTTACGAGTTAAGAGAAATTTGGGAAAGTTGGGATGGGAGGTTGCAAGGTTTGTTCCGAAATAATTATGGTGATGTGGCGGACCTAATCTATGTAAGGATTAACGAACCTTTATTCCGTGCTCTGTTTGAATTTTGGAATCCCGCTTTCTGTTGCTTTACTCTTAATGGGGAAGATTTGATGCCCACGATCGAGGAGTATACGGCCCTCCTTCATCACAAGGGAGTAAACCGGGATTGGATTTATTCAAAACCTTCTAAATCTTAAAACTATCCGACAAAGCTCCGAGAGGCGGCCGGAATGAGCGCAGAATGGATTAAGGGTCTTATTGAGCAAAAAGGGGACAACATGGCTTTCTCGTGGGATTGTATCCGGGATCTGATACCTTCGCACCCTGATGAAGTAATGAAGATGGATCTTTTTGCCATAGGAGTGTACGGTTTGATCATCTTTCCAAGAGTCCTAAATGGCATTGACGTGGATGTCTTAGATGTGTTTGAACGATTGAAGAAAAAAGCGAACCCGGCCGCGGCAATCTTGGCCGAGACTTTCATCTCATTAAATGCAATCCGGAGGCATGAGGAGGGATGCTTTAGGGGTTGCGCTCAGTTACTCCAGGTTTGGATTCAGAGCCACTTTTGGGTAACGCCAAAAAGGGTTTTGCAAGGTGTGTTGTTCGAAAATTTCTCTCCGTTACAAGCATATTTGAGCAAAGAATGGCAGGAGGACATCAAAAAGGCGCAATGGGCCACGATCCTTAGGAATATCCAAGAAGGTGATATAGTGTGGAGGGCACCTTGGTTGGGTCGGGTTTCCTACTTTCTTT
Organism: Hibiscus trionum; assembly: GCA_030270665.1. Classification (NCBI taxonomy): domain Eukaryota; kingdom Viridiplantae; phylum Streptophyta; class Magnoliopsida; order Malvales; family Malvaceae; genus Hibiscus; species Hibiscus trionum. The sequence goes on from BSYR01000008.1 coordinate 933,431, forward strand.
ATCGTTGCGGAGATTATAATTGGCTTATGCTCTTGGGGCTTTACGGGGGAGTTGGTTGTGCCCCTCTCTTGGTGTCAAGACAGTTTGGGTCCCGACAGTTTGTACCTTTTACCTCTGGTTTGAGCCAAAGTGAATTCCCTTTTAAAGGCGAATTTAGGGCAAAAATTGTAAACGCCACTCGGGCGTGGGATCATTGCTACCGTGTTCGGATTGAGGAGAATGCGACCAGTATGATTACCCCAGACTACGACTTTTGGAGGAAGTGGAGGACCAACGATAAAATTCCGAGGCCCGATCAAAGGCCAATCATGACTATAGAGGAACACATGAGGGTTGTGCCCTCCGAGGCGGACATAGCAAGAAAAGAACTCGAGGAAATGAGAAAAAAGTTGGAAACTTTGCAAACCAAGCATGCCAACGAGCTTTACTAGTCAAGCTTGGACATTGACGTTAAAGAAGGTACAATCAAAGATTTGAGGAAGGAAAATACTGAGTTAAAAGAAAAGATTACCCTTTATCAGCAAGATGCTGTCAAAATGCAAACCTCCTTAAGAAGAACGAGTCAGAGGAAGCTCGTGGCAGTTGAAAAGGAAAGAAGGTACGATATGCGATTGGTTGAAGAAGAAAAGAAAAAGGGTAAACGAGAAGTTGAAGAAGAGAGAGAGGGAAGTAAGTTGGTGTTAGAGAAGGAAAGGAAAGCTCTGAACAGTGTGATCAGCCGGGAGAGGGGGAAGGCAAGACAAGAGTTGGAAAGGGAGAGGGAGAACTCAGCTGCATGGAAAAGAAAGGCGCATGATCACAAGAATCGAGTGCAGGAGCTGCAAAGCTTATATAAGCTAACCACCGAGAACTTAGAGCATAGTCAAGATTATATCACTCAGCTAGAAACAAGAGTGGAGGATTAGATGTTGCCTTTCATGAGTACCGTGAACGCAATGGTTTCTTCGAGCTCCAGAACACCCAGCTATAGAACGCTACTCTCCAAACGCAAATCGAAACCTTAAGAGCCACTGTACAAGATTGTGAGGCTAAGCTTCTGGTTCTTGAGGAAGCCGCAGCAAGTGGAGACGACTATTGGCGGCGGAGGCTCCGAGACGCGACCCGGATGATCCAAGATAGAGACGATTACTTTACTACCCTGATGGTGCAGGTACAAGAGGTGGCTCGGCACGTGAAGAACTTGTCTGCGGAAGCCGAAGCATTGCGCCCTTTTGTCACTCCCGATATGGACGAAGCCCCGAGATTCACCCAGCTACTCCAAGCGGTGGGAGAGTTAGGAGTTAGGGCAGCAGCCTATCTTTAAATGACTGTTTCAGCTATTTTGTAAGAAGGGTCTCCCCTTTTTTTGACGTTGGTCCGCCTATCGGATAACGTATTTTGTTAGTAAGCGGGGGGCCCATTGGCAAAACTTTGATGTCATGATCTTTATTCCAAAGGGACTTCCCGATTAATGAAATGTGGCCTATGAGGAGCCACCCTTATGATCAACACCTTAGCTTACATACATGTTTGCATACATTCGTTGCATCCCTCATTCATTCAGCAACATTACAAGCATTGACTGATTAACATCAATAAGTTAATAATCGAAAAATATTTTCAGAAAGAGAGAGAGAGAGCGCAGAAGAACCTCAATCTACAATCATTCCGCGCTCGTACGATACCCGTTCCCAATCCAGAGCAATGGAGGAGAGAATGGCAAGGGTCGAACAAGGTCAGAAAGACCTCGAAACTTGGTTAGACGGAATTGAAAACAACATCAAGGATCAAATCACCCAGTCACAAACTAGCATCATCGCCCAATTAACCGAACTACTCACAAAGAAGTTCGGTAAGGAAGGGGGCTCAGGGGAAGGAATAGAGGAAACCACGTCACACATTCAGCCGGAACTGCCTGCCACGGGAAAGAGAGTCCACATCAATCTCGGAGGGACCTCCAACCCGGTCGGCCCTCAAAATCGCCATATGGGCTCCACGGCTAATCAACTAGTGGACGTAGGGGAGGGCCCCGAACATGAGGTCCCAGATTTGAATATGATGAGCGAGATGGAGGAACGAATTAGAGCCGAGATGGAAAGAAAATACGAGGAGAGGTTCCGTTTCTTTGAAGAAAGGTTCAAAGCATTGCAAGGAATGGATGAGCAAGGGGGTGGCGCTAGCGATCTAAGCCTCGTGGCGGATCTGGTAATACCGCCAAAATTCAAGGTTCCTGACTTCGCTAAGTACGACGGGATGACTTGTCCTTCTGCCCACGTCACCATGTACTGCCAGAAAATGGCGGCCTTCATTAAGGATGAAAAATTGCTCATTAACTATTTCCAAGATAGCTTGACAGGTTCAGCAACCCGTTGGTACACCCAGCTCAGTTGAGCCAACATAAAATCATGGAAGGATCTCTCAAAGGCCTTCGTGGAGCAGTACAAGCACGTGACAGATATGACCCCTAATCGCATCATGTTAGAAGGTATGGAGCAAAGGTCGAACGAAACTCTACGCCAATATGCACAAAGATGGCGTGATGTGGCCGCCCAGATTCAGCCTCCAATCCCTGAGTACGAGATTACTCCTATGTTCGTGAATACCTTGAGGGGCACTTTGTTTGATCGCCTAATAAACAACACCACTCAAAATTTTGCCGATATGGTAAGGACCGGCGAGTCAATCGAAGTAGCTATAAAGAGCGGTAGGATCGATAGCGGAGAAAATTCTCGGATGAACTACAAGAAAAAGGACAGCAAAGTGAATACTGTGGGGACCTACAACACCTCGAAAAACTTTACTATCTCACAGCCAAGAAACGCGATCGGAGGAGGGCCAGGCCCAAACAATAAAGATTCGAGGCCTCCGAGGAAGGAAAACGAGAAAATGTCATTTACTCCCCTACCGGTCTCGTATGCCGAATTATACTCGCAATTGCACAAGGCCGATTTGGTTAGGCCTTATTATGTCCCTCCATTTGAACCCCCGTTTCCCGCATGGTACGATGGGAAGGTGAATTGCGAATATCATGCTGGCGTCCCGGGGCACACAATTGAGAATTGTATTACGTTCAAGAAATTCGTGCAAAACCTAATCAAGACGGGAGTATTATAGTTAGACGAACCAAGCGCAACTAACAACCCCCTACCCAACCACGGGGGACGAGGTGTTAACGCTGTTGAAGAGGATTACGCTAGGAGGGAAAAACAAAGCGTGTCCGAAATCAGATCCCCGTTGAGATGGGTTTTTCAGCAACTATGTATGGCCCGACAAATTGATCGAGGCATGGTGATCGTACAGAAAGGTTGCGGCCCCTATTGCGAGTATCACCAAGACCAGGGTCATGACATCCAGGATTGTGAGGGTTTCAAACAACAAATCCAAAAAATGATGGACAATAAGGAAATCGCTTTCTTTGAGAGAGTTGAAGGAAAGAAAGAATGGGAAGTCTGTACCTCAGACATCCCCAAGATTTCATATGGGGTCGAGAGACCGTTTAGAATTTCGGTCAAACCAAAGGAAGAATCACCCCAAGAGGCAAGTGTCAAGGAGACTCCCAAAATTGTGATAACGGCACCAGCGTCGTTTCCTTTTAAAGACACCCGGAGTGTCCCATAGAATTACGCCGCCCAAATCTCTATACCGGAAGCTCCCAAGTTGCAAGGGGGCGAAGAGACATCAAAAGGGAAGGAACCAATGCAAGAAGAGTCAACGGAGTGTGACTCTAGACCGGTAAATGAAGTAGGACATTTCACAAGGAGTGGTAGGTGCTATTCGCCGGAGATGGTTAAGGCTGTCGAAGAGTCGAAGCAAAAGGACGAGAAAGAAGGAGGTGAACCCGATAAGATTTTCGGAGAGGATCCACCGCCCAAGATCCATCAGCCCGTCACGGAGACACAGGCTCAGGAATTCTTGAAGTTTCTAAAGCATAGTGAATATAGTATCGTGGAACAACTCCGGAAACAACAAGCCAGAATTTCGATACTCGAGTTACTATTAAGCTCAGACAAGCATCGGGATGCGCTACTGAAGGTGTTAAATCAAACCTTTGTCCCAGATAACATATCAGTGGGAAAGCTGGACCGAATAGTGGGGCACATCGCTGCCGACAATTATATTACTTTTAGTGATGATGAGATCCCGGATGGAGGCATGGGATCAACTAAAGCTTTAAACATCACTACCCACTGTAAGGGGCATATTTTACCCGGCGTGCTTATCGATAACGGATCGGCTTTGAATGTGTTGCCTATGGCCACCTTGCAAAGGCTGCCAATAGACAGTTCACACGTAAAGCCTTGTCATAGCTCTGTTAGAGCTTTTGACGGAACTCAACGAGAAGTGATTGGGAAGATTGAAGTACCACTAGTGATTGGACCGACCGAATATGTTGTTGATTTTGTAGTGATGGACATCCGGCCAAATTATAATTGTCTATTGGGTAGGCATTGGATTCACTCGGCGGGCGCTGTACCCTCATCACTACATCAGAAAGTCAAGTTCGTCATCGACGGAAAGTTGGTAAGTGTGGGAGCTGAGCAAGACATCATTGCATCCGTAACCACTGACGCCCCTTATGTGCAAGCAGACGAGGAGGCCTTGGAGTGTTCATTCAGAGCCTTAGAATTTATCAATGCCACCTTTGTAGCGGAAGGAAGTCAAATTCCGCGCTATCGATTATCCAACTGCACCAAGATGACAGTTCAAGAAACGTTGGGGCGAGGGGCCAAGAAAGGAAAAGGTCTCGGAAAAAATCTCCAAGGGTGCTTGCCTGCAAGAAGTGTGATCAACAAGCAAGATAAGTTCGGGTTAGGCTTCAAGCCCAATTTTCAACAAAGAAAACAAGAATGGAAGAAGAGAGAGGAGCGCAGGAAGGCCAGACTGACGGGCGCAGACATCCCGTGGGAGCCCATGACTTACGCTAACTTGGAAAAGATCTTTCTATCCGGAAGAGTAGTCAACGTGGAGCAGAAGATAAATGAGAATGGTCAAGAAGTCGCCTAGCTCCTCAAGGAAGAAAAACTCAATGAGGCTTTTGAAGAAATGGACATTAACGTCATAACCAGTGACGAGCACAGTGGCCAACTGTTAGCCAGAATTCGCCCATGCCGCCCAGGAGAGACGCTCAATAATTGGACTAGCATGGACCTACCTTTAGTTTCTAGGTCAGCATCAAAGTAATGCTTGGAATCAACCCTATCCGCTTTTGCCCGCGAGCGATAGGGATCTTTTGTAAAGAGCTCTTATCTTAGCTTATTCAATGAAAGGGACGCTTCCCAATATTTTCACAAATGGTAAACATCTCATTCATTACATTCTTTCATTATTTATCTTGAAATCACGTTATTCTTTCGATTCCCTATATACGTTTTTCTTAAATTTTGTTTCAGGGCTCCTGTAATCAGCCACGTGAATGACCTTGAACCCGTGGCCAAGGTAGATTTTGATCAGCCCTTGTAAGTCGTCGAGTTTGATGAAGGGGAGGAGGATGAAGACTGTGAGGTCCCGGATGAATTGCTTAGATTAATGAAAAGTGAAGAAAAGCAAATTCTACCCCATCAAGAGGACTTAGAGGTTATCAACCTAGGGACTGACGAAGAAAGAAGAGAAGTGAAGATTGGCACCGTGTTCTCATCCAAGAATAAACATGAGTTGATTAAGTTGCTCGTAGAATTCAAGGATGTTTTCGCTTGGACTTACCAAGACATGCCAGGGTTAAACACGGATATTGTGGTACACAAGTTACCAATAAAGCCCGAGTGTAGGCCGGTTTAGCAGAAATTGCGACGAATGAGAGCGGATATGCTATTAAAAATCAGAGAAGAGGTAAAGAAGCAATACGAGGCAGGCTTTCTCCAAGTCACCAAGTACCCCGAATGGGTAGCTAATATAGTCCCGGTTTCGAAGAAAGATGGGAAGGTTCGTATGTGCGTCGACTATAGAGATCTCAATAGAGCAAGCCCCAAAGACAACTTCCCGTTACCCCACATCGACACTCTAGTAGACAATACCGCGGGGCACTCATGGTTCTCATTCATGGACGGTTTCTCGGGGTACAATCAAATAAAGATGCACCCCGAAGACATGGAAAGAACCACCTTTGTCACTATGTGGGGAACCTTTTGTTACAAGGTGATGCCTTTCGGATTAAAAAACGCCGGGGCCACGTATCAAAGAGCTATGGTAACCCTCTTCCATGATATGATGCACAAAGAAATCGAGGTGTATGTAGACGACATGATAACCAAGTCGCAAACCGAGGAGGAGCACATCGAAAACCTAAGAAAGCTCTTTCAAAGATTAAGGAAGTATCAATTAAAGCTCAACCGGGCCAAGTGCACTTTTGCTGTCACGTCTGGAAAACTACTAGGTTTTGTGGTTAGCCGAAAGGGGATTGAGATTGACCCAGACAAAGTCAAGGCGATTCAAGACCTTCCTCCACCTCAAACACAAAAAGAAGTCAGAGGGTTCTTGGGGAGATTAAATTATATATCTCGGTTTATTTCTCAATTAACCGACAAGTGTGACCCTGTTTTTAGATTACTCCGAAAAAACAATCCCGGAGTATGGGACGAACAGTGCCAAGAAGCTCTAGACAAGATCAACGAGTACCTGACTAAGGCACCAATCCTAGTGGCCCCAACGCCAGGAAGGCCTCTGATTCTGTACCTAACAGTGTTCGATAACTCAATGGGTTGTGTATTGGGACAGCATGATGAATCCAGAAGAAAAGAGAGGGCCATTTATTATCTGAGCAAGAAATTCACTGATTGTGAGACCCGGTATCCACCCATCCAGAAACTGTGTTGTGCTTTGGTATGGGCTACCAAAAGGCTCCGGCAATATATGTTATACCACACCACATGGTTAATATCGAAGTTGGACCCATTGAAATTCATGATGGAGGCGCCAGCTTTAACCGGGAAGATGGCACGATGGCAAATGCTCTTATCTGAATATGATATTGTGTATGTGAGTCAGAAGGCGATAAAGGGAAGCACAATAGATGATTTCCTAGCCAGCCGAGCCTCGGAGGACTACGAACCTTTGGACTTTAAATTCCCCGATGAAGATATAATGCATACCTCCATAATAGAGGAGGATAACACAAAGGAAGGATCGTGGAAGCTTTATTTCGACGGCGCCTCAAATGCCTACTACCCATTCACGAGTCGACTAGAGTTCTTTTGCACCAACAATGTAGCCGAGTACGAAGCATGTGTCATGGGGCTTCGTGCAGCCATCAAAAGGAAGGTCAGGGTCCTTCAAGTTTTTGGGGATTCGTCTTTGGTAATCTTTCAACTAAGGAAAGAATGGGAAACCAGAGATTCAAAGTTGGTCAAGTATTACGACTTGATCCAAAAATTAATCTAGAATTTCGAGAAAATCAGCTTCGCATACCTCCCTAGAGAGGACAACCAGATGGCGGATGCTTTGGCCACTCTGGCCGCCATGTTCAAGGCAAGCACCGAAGCAGAAATGAGACCGATCGAAATGCAGACTTTCGATTCACCGGCCCATTGTTGCGCCTTAGAAGAGGAGGCGGACGGAAATCCTTGGTTTTTTTATATCCTTCAATTCATCAAGCTCCAAGCTTATCCCCGAGGAGCCAATGAAAATGACAGAAGGACCATCAGGAGAATGGCAGCGGGATACGTGTTAGACGGGGAGGTTCTCTACAAAAAGAGCAAAGACCAGGTATTGCTAAGATGCGTCAATGCTCAAGAGGCCAGGAATATTCTAGCCGAAGTACATGACGGATTGTGCGGAACCCATGCCAACGGTTTCTCTATGGCTCGCAAAATTATGAGATACGGGTATTTTTGGTCGACCATGGAAGGGGATTGTATCGACTATGTGAAGAAATGCCACAAATGTCAAGTGTATGCTGACAAGGTCCATTCTCCGCCATTACCACTACACACCATGAATTCACCATGGCCTTTTGCTGTCTGGGGTATGGACGTCATCGGGCAAATTCACCCAAAAGCCTCTAATGGGCATCGCTTTATCCTCGTGGCCATTGACTACTTCACTAAGTGGGTGGAGGCAGCCTCCTACGCCAACATTACAAAGGCAACTGTGTGCAAATTCTTGAAAAAGGAAATCATCTGTCGATACGGTTTGCCGAAAAGGATCATCACTGACAACGCTGCTAACCTAAACAACAAAATGATGGATGAGGTGTGCAAACAATTCAAGATCACCCACCACAATTCCACCACTTACCGTCCCAAGATGAATGGAGCGGTGGAAGCGGCAAATAAGAACATCAAGAAGATCATTTCAAAAACAACGGACACCTTTAAGGATTGGCATGAGAAGTTACCATTCGCCCTCTTCGCTTACCGGACATCAATACGAACGTCCACGGGGGCTACGCCATACTCCTTGGTATACGGCTCTGAAGCGGTTCTGCCCATCGAGGTAGAAATCACGTCGCTCCGAATCTTGAACGAAGTAAAATTAGAGGATGCCGAGTGGATGCAAACACAGTTCGACCATTTGAACCTCATTGAAGAAAAAAGGCTGAAGGCCATTTGTCACGGTCAGATGTACCAAAGGAGAATGATGCGAGCCCATGATAAAAAGGTTCGCCCAAGAGAATTTCGGGAAGGGGACCTAGTACTTCGAAGAATCCTACTTAATCAGAAGGACTCTCGGGGAAAATGGATGCCTAATTGGGAAGGCCCATTTGTTGTCAAGAAGGCCTTCTCTGGAGGGGCGTTAATTTTAACAGAAATGGATGGAAACGAGCTAAAATACCCGGTGAATTCAGACGCGGTGAAAAAGTACTACGTATAAGAAAAATCACTCCTTAAAGAGGAGAGTACCCAAGGCGAAAACCCTTAAAAGGGCGCTTCTAAAAAAAAGAGGGGCTCACGAATAAACAAAAGGAGAAGGAGATGGGGAGAGATCAGGCTCATGGCAAATCACGAACTTCGATACCCTTAAGTCAGAACTTTCGATATAGTGCGAGGAACTTCAAGATCCAGCTTGATCAACGGGTTCTCGGCCATTCACGCAACTAATACTTGAAGTCTTGTTTTGTTTTCGTTTTTTTTTTTCGTTTTTAATGTTTGCCATGACTTTTAAATCATCCAGGAATTATCAATAAAATCATGTATTTTCTTATCTTTCGCCCCAAAGTGTTCCACGAGTAAACTGAGATAGGGATTATAATAGGCAAAGGATTTCTTAGCATTACTGTGATTTAACCATTTAAAGAGTAGATTGCCCAAGGGCAAGCGCCAACGTCAAATTACGTCCAAGTCGGAGCAGGCAATCAAGAGAACTCTAGCAGAAGTCAGTAAAACGTCTCAAAAGGGGCAGGGGCACCACGAAAAGTCAGACCCAGTGAAAACACAAAAATCTCTAAAGAAGATAGAGAAAAGAGGAAAAGGAGAAGAAAGGGGACAAAGAAAAAAGAAGACACAGTGAAAACCCAAAAGACACTTTGGGGATTGAGGCGAAATTCAAGAGGAACGCTTCAGATCACAAACTCATGACGAAGGAGACAGAAACTCAAAACCAAAAGATTTTCAGACCAAAGGAGGCAGATACTCAGAGCTCGAGGTAAAGATATATGAGGATTGTTGCGTTGTTATGGCTGGTGACACTGCCGATGCTTCTGGTTTTATTCCAGCTTCGTTATTAGTTGATACAAGTTCGTACACCATTCAACAATTACCTAAGCTTGACATTGTCAAGTTGACTGAGAAAACCTATGTTCTCTGTGTAATCACTAATTTTGTCCAGACCTTAAACCCCTTTTGTTTTTTGTCAGTATCGGGCTTAGAAGTATGGGCTGGGCGAAAAAGAACAAAAAAGGAGAGAAGAGAAAACAAGAAAAAGAACAAAAAAGAATATATATATATATATATATATATATGTGTGTGTGTGTGCCTACTAAATACATATGTATGTACGTATAAATAATAATACACTTATTACCTTATGTTATTATTTATCATATTATCATCTATTTGAAAAAAAAAGAAAAAACCTAAACATTACTAATATATTATATTTAATATTATCTTATTATAATTAATAATAATCATATCCGATCATTATCATTCATCCATTACATATTTGTTTTTGTTATTATCGATATTATACTTATTAGTATTTTTATTTATTTTTATTATTATGGTATTTATTAAAACAAGATATAAAAAAATAAAACATAAGAAACATAAGCCCAAAATGCATTGGATAAATAATAGTAACAGTCCATTAAATTAAATTACAATAAGCAGCCCGTCCAAGCCCAAAGTCTAATGCCCTAAGCCCAACACTCAAAATAAAAAAAAACCCTAATTATCTTTTGATTGCAGCTGCAGCCGCCACTCATCTGTGACCGTTGGATCTGGCCGCGATCCAACGGTTCAGATCGCGCCCGCAAAATAAACCCTAAGGAGGGTGTCACCCTTACTCCAGCGCCGCTACATCTCAGCCGTCAGATTTGAAAGAAGATGGATGGTCCAGATGAAGCCCGTAAGAGAAACCCTAGGGATGCCCCTTATCAGATGCCGCGCCGCACGCCCCTTTACCGTTCGATCCGGGCGAGATCAACGGCCCAGATCGCGTCTGAAGGAAACCCTAACGAGGGTATCGTTGATCCGCGCCGCACGCCTCCCCCACCGTTAGATCAAGATATGATCTAACGAACCAGATTTGCGCGTGCTCTACACTAGACGTCCATTCGTGTTCCACGCGCGCGTCCGTGACGACCCAAACCCCTCCACGCGCGCGTAACTCGGTCCCGTGACCCCTCGTCTGTACACGCCTCTGACCTTCTGTCCCCGTCGCGCACCCTCTGCCGCCCCTGACCCGGTGCACGCTAACACCATTTTGGGAGAGTTCATCATGCAACAGTCGAAAACAAGGAATCAGATGACCAAAAATGTAAACCGAGATAAAAAAGTGAAAATGTCAACCAGACATGAAAAATCAGAGGGAGAGAGAGGATGAATCTTGTTTTGTTTTTTCCTCTATGTAACCCGGGTATAAGAGTAGCCCGAAAATCTGTAACCCCTCTTCTTCTTAAGCGAAAAGGAGAGGATTTTCAAAAAGCAATAGAAAAGCATTTTCTGAGGTATATCCCATTTCATTTTTTTATGCATGCAATGGTCAAGTAAGAAAACACAAGAGAAGTTCATTCTTCTTACCTTTCAAAAAAAACTTTCCCCTTCTGATTTTTCTGGTGCCGCCGGCAACAAGCCTTTGGCTTCCGTCTCGGAAGCCGTCGGGTGAGCCACCGGAGTCATCACGTGACTCCTTTCTTAGGGTTCCGACTTTGGTTCGGAAAGAAAAAGGGGAGGGTGTTGTTTTTTTTCGACTTATGTTTTTCTTTCAAAAGGGTCTCGGATTTTCAAAGTTTGTTTCCAGATGAATTTTTAGGGGATGGGTTCTTTTTGGTTTCGTTGTCGTTGCCGGCAGAAAAAGGGTAACCGGCCGATTTTGCTCGCCGGAACGGGGAGAGGGAGAAGTGAAGCTCTCTGGTTTTACCCGAAGTGGGCAAAAGGGGGCTAGGGGTTTTTTAAAAGACCATTTATAATCGTTCGAAATTTTTAAAAATGGTTAAACTCCATTTTAAACCCTTTCGTGTTTTGAAAATATCACCAAAGGGGTTTCTGCTTTTTAAAATCACGTCCCAGGCCCTTTAAATTTCTCGAATCGTCGCAATTTCGTCCCCTGTGTTTGTCGGTTGGTTTCGAATGGTCTAAATGCCGATTCAGTCCCTGGAACTTTGGTGAGCTTTAATTTTAACCCCTGTTTTGACGATTTGGCACTCTTTTTTATGGTTTATTTCCTTAGTCCGTCCCTGGAAACAGTCCTGAATTCATTATTAACCACTTTCAGATTTACTTCTTTATTTTATATATATTTGTTCATGCATTTAAATACCATTGTTTATATACTTGCTTTTTTATGCTATATTTATTTTATACGTTTTTGTTGACTTATTCGTATTGTTACATACAATGTTTATTTATTCTTGATATACATGTGGTCATGTGTTACACTAAGTTGCATCCTAATTTTTAAATTGCAATGCGAGCGTCTTTTTATTCGGGAACGAACGAGGCCAGTACCAGTCGTAGTGGTGGTGGTTCGGACGTTCCTTCTCGAATATTAAGACCTTTAAAATTTACTCGCTCGTATAACCAAATTTTGATACGATTCGTCACTTTAATTCGCAAAATTTAATATTAATTAAGCGGTAATGTTTTTGGTACCGATTTTCGGGCACGACGGGGGTGCTCATCCTTCCTCGCGTGTAACTGACTCCCGAACCCATTTTCGAAAAGAATCTCTGGTTTTATTTCGGTGTCTGGTCTACCATTTTAAAATGGCCGGTGGCGACTCCTCTATTTTTTTATAAATCCGATTAAATTTTTCAAAAACCATTAAAACCCGGTTCTTCTAAGTGACACCGATATTTTTAGTCGCAACAATCTGGAAACATCAGGTTATGTTAATCGTGGAAGGTTATGGCTTGCTTTCCTTTCTTTCTGATCACAAGGTCCCTGATAAAACGATTGTAAATGATTCGGGGCAGACTGTTACTAATTCAATTTATCTTGCCTATCTGAAGCAAGATAAGCTTCTTGCCTCCTGGCTTTTGTCTACAGTGTCTTCTGACTTGCTCCCACATCTTACTGGGCTAGCTACTTCTCGTGTTGTATGGGATGCATTGTCGCGGAGGTTTGTTGCTCGTTCTTCTACAAAAATATCCTCGTTGCGTCACAACTTGCATTCTCAACGTAAGCGAGGTCAATCTGTAAGTGAATATCTTGCAAAAATTAAGCTAATATGTGATACGTTAGGAGCGTGAGGTCATGTTGTTTCTGATCAGGAGCAAGTAAGTGTAGTTTTGTCTGGCTTATCAGCTGAATTTGAGAATGTCATTGCGGTTGCTTCTAGGGAAGCACTAACACTTGAGAGTCTATCAGAGATGCTCTTTGATTGTGAGGCTCGTCAGCAAGAATTTATAGCTGATGGAATGACAATTCAGGCTAATGTTGTCACTCGAAATTCTGGGAAGTCTTCTACTTATAAGAGTGATGAAGGTGATGACTCAGATGGTGTCTCTGATCAGGGTTCTCAGCAGGCTACAACTCCAGGTTCACAGGACTTCTCCAAAGGTCAACGTGGTAATTCCTTTCATGGGAGAGGGCGTGGTCGTTTTGGAAACAATCGACCCCAGTGTCAGCTGTGTGGTCGGTATGGTCACTTGGTTCACAAGTGTTGGTACAGGTTCGATCAGACGTATCCTGGAGTGTTGTCTGGGGAGCAGTCTTCTCGTGAATCCTCTTCAGGTGCTGCTGCTCCACACTCTCCTGGGTTTCATTCGAGATCTGACCCCTCTGTGACTTCAGTTCAATCTTATAATCATGTTATGTCTATGCCATCTCCTCATATGTTTGTTGCGTCTCAAGGTACTCCTTTCCTGCAGTCGTATTCTTCTCCTGGCTTTGTGGCCTCTTCTTATGCTCCGACTCACTTTGTTTCTAATTCCATGCCCATTCCCTCTGCTCCTCATGTTTCTTCTCCCAGGTTTCCCTCTCCAGTTGTGGCTAATACCTTTTCTCCTTCAATGAGTGGTGGTGGTACACATGCTGCTAGAGAAACTGTGTGGTACCCTGACTCGGGGGCCACACATCACATTACTAATGATCGTGCTAATCTTCACTCCGAGGTTGTCTACACAGGTATGGATTCGTTATGTATGGGTAATGGAAATGAGGTGCAGATTACTCATGTTGGTTTAGGGTCTATGCTTGCTGAAAATAGGACTTTGTGCTTACGAAATCTGTTGTGTGTTCCCGATATCAAACGTAATTTGTTGTCTGTGTCTCAGTTCGCTCGTGATAATGCAGTTTATTTTGAATTTCACCATTCTAAGTGTTTTGTTAAGGATGCTCGGACCAGGGACACACTGTTGGAGGGGAAGCTCACTCCTGATGGGTTGTATGAGTTGGAGTCTTTTCAGTCTGCTGCTACTGTGCCTATGAATTCTTCTATACCTATGTCCTCTGAATTTCGAAATAATGTTGTTTCTAATTCATGTACTGTTGTAAAGCCTTTGTCTTTGGATTTGTGGCATAAACGTATGGGTCATCCCTCGTTGAGTGTACTTAAAACAGCATTGAATTCTTGTAATATTGTTTTTAGTGGTGATAATATTTCCACTGTGTATGGTCCTTGTTTGCAAGGCAAGGCTCACAAATTGCCCTTCCAACCTTCTACTACGGTGTATGATTTTCCTTTTCAACTTGTGGTGTCGGATGTTTGGGGTCCGGCTCACACGGCATCCGATGGTTTTTTGTATTATGTTTCATTTATTGACGTTTACAGCCGTTTTACTTGGTTGTATTTACTAAAGAAAAAATCCGATGTTTTTCAATGTTTTGTGGATTTTCACAAGATGGTTGAGGTTCAATATGGTTGTAGTATCAAGGCACTTCAAACCGATGGTGGCGGGGAGTATATGGCTCTTGCAATGTGGCTTTAGCGTCATGGTATTGTTCATCGTATATCTTGTCCAAGTACATCCGAGCAAAATGGCACGGCCGAAAGGAAACATCGTCATATTGTTGAAATGGGCTTGACGTTGTTAGCACAAGCTGGACTTTCTATGCGGTTTTGGACTCATGCATTCATCACGTCGGTATTCTTAATTAACAGGTTACCCACGAGTGTTTTACATGGATGTTCTCCGTATGAAGTTCTCAATAAGCAAAAACCTGACTATGGTTCTCTTCGTGCCTTTGGGTGTGCCTGTTTTCCTCTAACTAGGCATTTTAATCATCATAAGTTGGAGTTTCGGTCAAAACGGTGTGTTTTTATTGGGTATAGTCTTAAGCAAAAGGGTTACAAATGCCTTAGCGATGATGGTAGAATTTTTGTGTCCCGGCATGTTATTTTTGATGAGCAAGTGTTTCCTATGGGCTTACATTTTTCTCCTCATTTGGGCCCTGACTCTGTTGACTCCACTACGACAATGGGCTCTCATAGATTGCCATTAGTTTATGTGCGGTCACCGGCTTTGGGTGAGATATCAAGCCAGTCTTCTGGGCTTCCACAGTTTACGTCAGCTCCCTTCTCTCAGCCCGTTTCTACGGAGCATGGTTCCAGGCCTGAGTCCATAAATGTTCCCATTGTGTCTGTTATGCAACCTGCCTCATGTGTTCAAAATACCAATAATAATTTTTGTTTCGATTCGGCAGCCAGGCCAACTTCTGATCCCAATTCTTCTCTTCCTGTTGGGCATGTGTCTTCCCGAGTAGAGCCTGTACTAGACACTTTGTGTAGCTCTTCTACTCATTGTTCTGGGTCTGCTGGACCTAGGCTTGTGGCCGTTAATATCAGGCCTTCAGTATCTATTGCTGATACAGATAATATTCCTCATTCAGATTTGGGTCTTGAGTCCTCTACCTCTCCGATAGGGCTGCCTCCTTCTTTTGAGGGTTCTCCGTTGCCTTCTACAGATGGCGGCGCACCTTCTTTGCATCGGACTGATGGTGGTTCTCTAGTTGATTCCGATAATGGTGCTGGTCGTTCTTTGCATCAGGTTGCTGATACTGAGGTGGGTGCTTTGTTTTCTGCTTCTCTTCCTCCTGAGGATTCTAGGTGTGCTGAGGATCTTGCTGCATCTGCATCCGCTCAGTCTTTTCCTGATGGTGTGTCTTTCTCTCCGGTTGTTGAATCTACACTGTCTGCCTCTTCGTCTCCGTCTTTGTCGGTTGTGAATGCTCATCCCATGGTGACTCGTGGGAAGAACGGTATTCGGAAGCCTAAGGTGTTTTCTTCCTCCGTGTCCAAGTTTTCTGAACCTCAGAATATTCGTGAAGCGTTTCGGAGTGAGCAGTGGACTCGAGCTGCTCAGGAGGAGTACGATGCACTAATCCAGAACAATACTTGGTCTCTGGTGGAATTGTCGTTGAATCGTACGGCTGTTAATTGTAAATGGATATTCAAAGTCAAGCAAAATGCCGATGGTTCGATTTCCATATACAAGGCTCGTCTGGTTGCGAAGGGATATCTGCAGAAAGCTGGGTTTGACTTTAGTGAGACGTTTAGTCCTGTTGTCAAGCCTACGACAGTGCGCACTATATTGTCTCTGGCGGTGTCGAAGAGGTGGGTGCTTCGTCAGGTAGATGTTAACAACGCGTTCTTGAACGGAGACTTGACGGAGGAAGTCTACATGGTGCAGCCTCCAGGATTTGAGAAAGGTAAAAAAGGGTTAGTGTGCAGATTAAATAAGGCAATTTATGGCTTAAAACAGGCTCCTAGGGCCTGGTTTGAAAAGCTTCGTTCTTATTTGCTATCTGATGGTTTTATTGTTTCAAAGTCTGATTGCTCGTTGTTTATTTGGCATTGTGGTGCTGATTTTGTCTATCTGTTAGTGTATGTCGATGACATAATTGTCACTGGGAATGATGGGTCTATAGTTCAAAATGTCATTGATGATTTGTATAAAACTTTCTCTTTGAAAGATTTAGGGTTGTTGTCCTATTTTCTGGGTATTGAGGTTCATCATGATGATAATGGTGTTTGGTTGAGTCAAAGGAAATATGTTACTGAGCTACTTGAGAAAAGTGGTTTAGCTGGCTCTAAGGGGTTGTCTACTCCCATGGTTGCTAATTGTTCATTGTCTACTGAAGTTGGTACTCCCATTAATAATGCTACAGAATATAGGAGTATCGTTGGTGCCTTACAATATATAGTTATTACACGGCCTGATATTGCCTTTGCTGTCAACCGTGTGTGTCAGATTATGCAAAAGCCTTTAGATACTCATTTTCAGGCTGTAAAAAGGGTTCTTCGGTATCTTCAGGCTACTGTTGACTATGGCTTATATTTTGCTGCTTCCTCTCATCTTGATATTGTGGGGTTTGTCGATGCAAACTGGGGTTCGGATCTAGATGATCGTAGGTCCACCATAGGGTTTTGTGTCTTTTTTGGTGGCAATCCTATTTCTTGGGGATGCAAGAAGCAGTCTGTGGTGTCTCGGTCGACGGCTGAAGCTGAATATCGTGCGGTAGCTTGTGCTACAACTGAGATCTTATGGTTTCAATCTTTACTTCGTGAGCTTCATATAACTCCTGTTGGGCGACCTAGTCTGTGGTGTGACAATTCAAGTGCTGTTGCTGTCTCAGCAAACCCAGTTTTACATTCGAAATTTAAACATGTGGAACTCGATCTGTATTTTGTTCGTGAAAAAGTTGCAGCAGGGACGTTGGGGGTGAATGAAGTTCCAGCGTGTGAACAAGTTGCAGATATATTGACCAAACCATTGACTACACCTTTGTTCACTAAATTTCGAGGAAAGCTTGTTGTGCATCCAGTGCCTGTATCCTAATCAGTGCATGTCTTCTTTACATTCTGATTGAAGTGTCTATGTCTATATGTTCCTTTTTGTTTCTTCTTTGTTTGTGTTCTGCAGGTTAAAGAGCTTCTGCAAGGTTCTATAACAACAACAAGAAGGTTCTTGGTTAAGGATAGGAAAGTATGGTGAATGTTAAGTCTATAGTTTAGATAATCAGTTGTATTAGTGTTAGTTGTGCTGAGTCAGCAGGTGGTTTAGGTTGTTATTGTTAGTAACCACCTTAGTTGACTTTGTTGACTAACAGATCCTTGTATATATTACAACTCAGTCTCATTTGAGATATTATGAGTTTTGATTAATAAAATCTGAGAGTACCGTCCTCTCTTCCCTATTCTTCATATTGAAGTTTTCTATCACCACTGCGGGACGACGAGTTTAAATAAAAAGATTATTTTTTTGAAACTCATTATGATGATACGGCGAATTTACTGTTAGGGTCCTGTGTAGGGTATTTTACAATTCTGAATCGTGGAAAGGGCAAAATAGAATTCAAAGATTTTTTTATTTTTTTACCCTTATCCCCCACCTTTAGAACTTTGGATTGGAACAGAGTAGTTGCATGTAATAAATTCGTTTCCACAAATGTCTTTCCTTTGCATGCATTTTGCTTTTTGGTAGTTTCTTTGCTGCACACAGCACATGGTTTTTCGTCGGCATTAATGGTAATGGAAACCTTCTCTATGCAGCTTTAATGGCCACCCACCTGTAATTTCATGCGCCTCTCCTTCTTATAATCCTTCTCTCATCTAAGTTTTCCACCCACAATTCTTCACAAAAATGGCTACTTCGTTTTACCATCTTCTTGCATTCGTCGTTTCATGTCTGGTTTTGTTTTTTTCTTGCAAATCAAGAGCCAAACGCCGCCTCAACCTGCCTCCGGGTCCCCCCGGTTGGCCTGTTGTTGGCAATCTTTTTCAGGCTTATCGCTCCGGGAAACAATTCTTTGAATTCCTCGAAGATCTTCGTCGGCAGTACGGGCCGATTTTCACTCTCAGAATGGGGACTCGGACCCTGATTGTACTCAGCGACGCCAAGCTCTGCCACGAAGCGTTTATTGAGAAGAGTGCACTCTTCGCCAGCCGGCCACGGGAAAACCCAACTCGGAACATCTTTAGCTGCAACAAGTTCACCGTCAATGCCGCCGTTTACGGCCCCGTGTGGCGGTCCCTGAGACGGAACATGGTCCAGAACATGCTGAGCTCGAGTAAACTCAAAGAGTTTCGTAGCGTTAGAGAGCATGCAATGGATAAACTCATCGACCGTCTCAGAGCCGAGGCCGACGCAAACGACGGCGTCGTCTCGGTGCTGAAAAACGCTCGTTTCGCGGTGTTTTGTATACTTTTAGCCATGTGTTTCGGGGTCGAAATGGATGAAGAAACTGTTGAGAAAATGGATGAAGTAATGAAAACTGTTCTGATCACAGTTACTCCAAGAATCGACGATTATCTTCCCGTTTTAACCCCGTTTTTCTACAAGCAACGCCGGCGAGCGCTGCAAGTTCGTAAAGAGCAAATTGATTACATCGTCCCGTTCATCGAGAACCGCCGTGAAGCTCTTTTAAAACCAGCTCCGGATCGATCCTCCGCCATGTCGTTTTCGTACCTCGACACCCTCTTCGATCTCAAAGTTGAAGGAAGAAAATCAGCACCGTCCAACTCAGAGCTCGTCACGCTTTGCTCCGAGTTCCTCAACGGCGGAACCGACACCACTGCAACCGCAATCGAATGGGGAATCGCACAGCTGATCGAAAACCCAGAAATCCAGTCCAAACTGTTGGACGAAATTAAATCCACCGTCGGGGATCGAAAAGTGGACGAATCCGATATCGAAAGACTCCCGTACTTACAAGCGGTGGTCAAAGAACTGCTACGGAAACACCCGCCGACGTACTTGTCACTGACGCACGCAGCCGTTGAGGAAGCGGCGACGCTGGGGGGATACGACATACCAACGGATGCGAACCTGGAGATATTCCTGCCGGGGATCAGCAGCGATCCGAGGATATGGAGCGACCCGGAGAAGTTCGACCCGGATAGATTCTACTTAGGGAGGGAGGTAGCCGATATAACGGGGGTGAAAGGGGAGATCAGAATGATGCCATTCGGTGTCGGGAGAAGGATTTGCCCTGGTTTGGGGATGGCGATGGTGCATGTTCACCTGATGTTGGCCAAAATGGTTCAGGAATTTGAATGGAGAGCTTATCCGATCAACGCTAAAGTGGATTTTGGAGGGAAATTGGAGTTTACCGTTGTGTTGAAGAACACCTTGAAAGCAACCATCAAGCCAAGGGTTTAAGACAATATTTACTCTTTTCCATTTCCATTCACTCCAATATAACTATGATTTTAATTCACTTTAAAATTCCTTATATATAAAACAATTCTTATGTTGCGTTTAAGCCGTAATTTAATATTATATTCATGTCTTAGAAGCTCTAGTTTCACTCTACTTTATTTGTAGTTCTTAATTCTTCATGGGTTTTTTTTTTGTTTTGTTTTATAATATAACAAAAGAAAAACAATTATGATTTATATTCGGGTCTGTTATTGTCCATTTAACTAATTCGAGAGGTATTACATTCACGTACCGAGATTCGAACTCATATAAGATGATATTACATTAAAGGTTTAACCATATATTCTTTTTTAGAAGATAATATATCTTTTTATTACACTCAACCCTTCTTAATCGCTTTTGTCTACAAATTGTGTGTGCATTGTCAAAATGTTAAAAATATGTCTGAACAGATACCACCTTATAATCACCTTTTAGACTTTTCAAAAAAACATTTTTTAATCTAAATTAATTTATTTTGATCAATAATATAAGATTTAAACTAATTTAAAAACTAATTTTACTATAATAAATTACTAGTGAAATGTAAGAATCTATTAAATATTTAAAATGAGTAAGTTGGATATTCTAATTTGAATGTGTTATTTATAATAATAAATCAGATTCAAATTCAGCTGATGAGTATTTGATTATGAATTTTTGACTATAGATATAAGAGAGTTAACATATACATATCGTTCTAAATGTATAAATAATGTATATAATATTTAGATTTTGGTTATAATTGAGCATAGGATTTTGGATTTGATCTCCTTCAAATCCATTGGCTTGAATTTTGTTTGTTTAACTGGAAACTTGAAAATGACAGGCACAGGCTCTTCTTCTTGTGAGAAAAGCCATAAAATGCGGCTCCCAACTACCATTTTTCATTTTCTTACCCACGACCCTTCACTTGCATAATTGGATCACAATTCTACTGCACTGAATTGTATCCTTCAACTGTTATAGCTGCCAAACCAAACTGGACTAAACATAGTAATAGGCTAATAGCAGCAGAAGAAGGAAAATAAAAGGGTTTTAGATTTAGCGTTTTTTATATTAAAGAAATTTTATGATATTTAATTCTAATATATCAATTAAAAATAATATAAAGAAATATAAAAAGTTTATTAAATTTTATTTTTAATTTTTTTTTAAAATAATTTTTAATCTTTATTAATTAATTTAGTAGTGTTTAGTGTTAATGATGTTCAACGGTGTTACTCATCTCTAAAAATCGTGAGAATTGCTTTCTCCTTCAACTTTTTAAACTCAAATATGACGACTTTGGTAAAGTCATCACAACCTACGATCGTGTTTACCATACGTTATAAAAAATATCACAAATCTCTAAATAATGTCGAAACAACCTTATTTTCCTTAATTTTTTCAACAAAAAGGTGTTTCCCTAATTTTACCGTATAAAGCACACATGTATATGTAGGGATGAGCAAAACTCATTTTGACTAAAAAATCGATTTTTTTATTCAATTTGGCGCGGAAAAAATTCAACCCGACTTTATTCGAATTGTGATTTCATAAACTCAACTTGACTCGAAAAAAATTTAAATGAAGTTTGAGTTATAAAATGAGACTTGAATGATTTGTCTTATATATGTATATCACATATGAAAAAATGTACACACACATATATATATATATGATTATAAAAAATTGTTTAAATTAAAATAAATTAATATCATAATATTATAAATATTTATCGTTAAATTTGAACAAAAACTTAAACAACTCAGCTCGACTTGAGTTGAGTTGACTCTAATTATATAAACTCGACTCCAAAAAATATGAAATATTTTAACCCGACTCAACCAAATATTCACCCCTGTATACATGTGATCATAGTTGTAATGCAAAAGAAGAAATGTAGGGGGAATATGATAGGGGTTATTATTCACTAATCTCACCAACCAATTCAATTGAAGTGCTTCACAAGATTTGGCAGTAAATCAGTGAACCACCTAAATTGTTGCCTACCCTTTCAAACATTAGACTCCATTAATTCAGTCCACAAATTCTAGCAACAAGTATTGGTTTGATGATAGAATACACGTTCCTTCCTCAACCTTTCTCAGCTCATTCAATTAATTTTAACCAAAACTATCCCTTCAATTCCAATTCTTTTTTACAAATAAAATTCATCCCATAAAAAGTCAGTAGGGATGTAAAAAGCTGACCTGACCTGAAAATCCGACTGAAACCTGCTCGAGTCAGAACCTGTTTTGACCTGAAAATTTAATGATCCGAACCCAATTTGTAATCGACTGTTGTTGACCCGAACCTGAATTCGATCTGTTACTGTAGTGACCGAACCCAACCTGCGTCCGACTGAAAACAACCCGAACCTGAATTGGACCTGTTACTGTGGACCTGAAACCCGACCTGCGCCCGACTGAAATGAACCCGAACCCGAAGCCGACCTGGAAGATAACCGATTTTACCCGACTGAATTGACCCAAGATCCGATATTACCCGACCTGTTTTGAACCCGACCTGTTTTGGACCCAACCTGTTTTGAACCCGACATGTTTTGGACCCGACCTGTTTTGGACCCAACCTGTTTTGAACCCGACATGTTTTGGACCCGACCTGTTTTGAACTCGACCTGTTAATTGACCCGACCTGCTTTGAACCCGACCTATTTTTAACCTGAACTGATATTGATCTGACTTGATATTTACCTGATATATAATTGAAGAAGTCTACGATTTGATAAATTTAAAGTGTTGATAAATGTAAAGTATTAATTTATTAAATTAATTTAATACTAACTCGTTCAATATAAATTATTTGTGAAGTTTAATAAGAATTAACATACTTAAATTTGTTTTATTAAAAATATTCAAAATTTAAAAGTTTTATTAAATTAATAAGTTGTGATGGATGAATTTAAAACAAATTATTTAAAATTTAAATCAATTTATTAATTGTGATCATTAAATTTAAAAAATATTTTATTAAAAAATTTAATTATAACTATTAAAATAATAAAAAAATATTTTTTAGTTTAAGGGGAAGTTTTTTTTGAATTAATGGGGGGGAAATTTTTTTGATTGATAGGAAATTATGGGGGGATTTGGCACCATATCAAACAAAAACAAAATGGGGGGGGAGATTTTGCCGCCAGATCAAATGGGAGGGGGGCGGGAATTTTGCTGCCAACATCAAACAAAATTGAGAGTGGAGGTGAGATTTTTTTATTTAGGGGTTAATTATCCTTTAGGTCCTTCCTTAATTAGATGGTTAGGGTTTAGGATTTTAAAGTTTTAGTTTATTTTTTTTAGTCTTAACTTTTGGTTTGGTTTCTTTAAATTTTATTTAATTAGGCCATGCTTCATAAATTAATTAATTATTAAGCTTTTTGGTTTGCTTTAAATTTGATTTGGTCCTCGTATAAAGATTTGGTAAGTAATCAGGTTTAATAATTTTATTCATTTGTGATTTGGGCTCTAATTAATAATTTAGTTTTGATTTATTTTTAGATTTGTCCTTTTATGTTTCAATTTATTTTGTTTGTTAGATTTATGGGTTTATGTTTAGGGTTTAAAGGTAAGTGTGTCAAGTTGATTGTTTGGGGCTATGAGATTAGTTTAGGGATTATGTGATTAGGCTTGCACTCTAATTATTAGTAAATAGTGTCTGTAAGATTTAGATATTCATGTTTGGGCTTTAGGGGTAAATGTGTTAACTTAATTATTTGGGGTTATGAGATTAGTTTAAGGATTAGGAGATTAGGCTTGTACTCTAATTATTAGTGATTATAAAATTTAAGGGTTGAGGTTTATGGGTATTGTTTAGGGATATACATACATACATACAAATATGTATGTTCTAGTATATATATATACTTACATATATATATATGCATACTAAAACTTACACACACATATATATATATATATGTATATATATAATTATAACAATATATATACTAAAACTTACTTACATACATACATGTATATATATACTAAAACTTAAATACATGCATATATATGTGTTTTAGTATGTATGTATACATGTGTCTTTTAGTATATATATATATATATATATATATATATATTTAATTAATTATAACAATACATGTATATGTATATATCATAATATATGTATATTTATATGTATATGTGTGTATATATATGTAGATATAAATTTTATTATTTTTAATATGGTGATATCTTTATTCATTTTATTCCCTAAAATTTTATTTTTCACAGAAAATTACCCTTATTATTTTTTAATTTTTGTAATTTACTCCAATATTTTAGATATAAATCATTTGATGATATTTTTGTTCATTCTAGTGCCTAATATTGAGACTAAAATGTATGTGTAACACCCGTGTTTTAGGGTTAGAAGTTAGTCGGGTTAGTTGGTTCGAGTCGGTAAAATTTATTTCAATCAAATTAACCTTAGTGTGAGCAAATTAAGCTTTATTAAAGAGGGAGGGACCTATGTTGTAATTTTCCCCAAAATATTTTAAGAGGATAAAAATTATCATCTTCTTCCCCTTTTCTTCATTATTTCCCGTGGAAAACACCCACCACCATCTTCAAACTCTCTCAAATTTTCAAGTCAATATTCCCTTTGATTTCTTCATCAATTCAAGGGGTTTTTGAAAGAAGTAAGAATTTGGGTCGGCAAAGCATCGAGAAGAAATCCGGAAACTTGGAGGTGATGGTTGCTTGGTAGTTGAGCTTGGAGGTAGAGGTGAGTGGTTAAATATTTTTAAAATGGTTTGAGTATTTGGTTCAAGCATGTGAACCCAGGATGGGCTTGGTAAACCCACTTAGAGTTGGGATTAGAGTGGTAGCCTAATCCCAAGCTTTGATTAAAGACTTGGGTTGCACTTTTTAATGGTTGTATATGCCTCGTATTAAATTGTGATGGTGTTGATTATGTATATGTTGTATACATGTATGATGAGGCATGTTTGATGCATTGTTATATGCATGTTGATGATAGATATGTTATGGTTGCTAATAATGTGCATGTGGTGTTGACGTGTGAAATGATATTATGAGATGGTTTCATGATCCGAGGATCATGGTGAGTACATGCTAGGCATGGAAATATGGTTTGTGCATGACGGTGAGTCATGGTGAGTACATGCTAGGCATGGAAATATGGTTTGTGCATGACGGTGAGTCATGGTGAGTACATGCTAGGCATGGAAATATGGTTTGTGCATGACGGTGAGTCATGGTGAGTACATGCTAGGCATGGAAATGTGGTTTGTGCATGACGGTGAGTCATGGTGAGTACATGCTAGGCATGGAAATATGGTTTGTGCATGACGGTGAGTCATGGTGAGTACATGCTAGGCATGGAAATGTGGTTTGTGCATGACGGTGAGTCATGGTGAGTACATGCTAGGCATGGAAATGTGGTTTGTGCATGACGGTGAGTCATGGTGAGTACATGCTAGGCATGGAAATGTGGTTTGTGCATGACGGTGAGTCATGGTGAGTACATGCTAGGCATGGAAATGTGGTTTGTGCATGACGGTGAGTCATGGTGAGTACGTGCTAAGCACGGAAGTGTTATGAATTGAGATTAATGATCCTTATGTGGATGTTTGATGTGGCTATTTATGTTGAGGAAGTTAGAGCTTGAAGATCATGACATTTACTTGTATATATTGTTCATGCA
Source organism: Hibiscus trionum (assembly GCA_030270665.1). NCBI lineage: Eukaryota > Viridiplantae > Streptophyta > Magnoliopsida > Malvales > Malvaceae > Hibiscus > Hibiscus trionum. Next base: position 958,812 of record BSYR01000008.1, read on the forward strand.
TCTTATATTGTGGCTCTTGTGGATCCTTGGCTTGATTGTGCTCGGACCCTGCAGTGTTGATGTTTGTTTTTAGAGCTTACCCTCACTAAGCATCATTGCTTATGCTCTCTTTGTTCAACATTGCAGATCCTTAGTTCGTGGGTTGCTTGTGCAAGTGGAAGGCTCCAAGTGTGGTTTTTGGCTTGAGTTCATCAAGTATGGATTTTTAAATGTTAGACATGTAATGGTTTGAGCAATGGGACATGTATGGTTTTGTTGGATAGTTGTTGGTTGTTAGGAGCATGTTTAGACTCCTTGATGCCTTGTTTGTGTGTGACTTGTGTTGCCTTGATGAATGTTAACTCATGCCTAAATTGTTCATGTTGAATGTTGGCCTTATGCCTTAGGAGTTGCCTTCATGCCTTGAGTATGTTTGAATATGTTGGAGTACTTTTAATCTAGGACGTATGCTTCTAGATTTGGATGGTTGATGTTGAGTGCCTTTGCCTCATTTAAGCTCTTATGTATGGTTGTATATGAACATGAGGTGTTTTTATCATTGAAAGACATTAGAATGAAGCAAAATATGCTCCCCTACACCTAGGTTTCGAAACTAGGGGTAAAGTTTCGAAACCTTTGCAAATTTTTGGATTCCAGAGGCTACTGCCAGCCAAAGTTTCGAAACCTTTGGGCAAGGTTTCGAAACTATGGTCAAAGGTTTCGAAACCTTCCCAAGGTTTCGAAACTTTTGGTGAAAACTGCATTTTTGAGCATGTTAGAGTCATTTCTGGAAAAAGTGTTCTTCTACAAAGTTGTAGAGGACAAAATTTTACATGAAATAGAGGTATTATTTACTCAAAAATGTTAAGTATAGGTCTCTGAATTGTTGTTAAAAGTTGACGGGACTGAAACTGAATGTATTTGGAATCTGCTGGACTAAATTGTGAAATATGAAATGTTTAGGGGTTTGGCTGTTTGTCTCGTGTGTTACGTTCCGCTGTTTGATCACTTAGAATTAAATACTCATCTAGACAAGAGTTAAAATGAAAAAAATAGGGTTGCTAACCGAGGGGGAACTTTAACGGGTTTCGCTTCGGTTTTCCCCGTGTGACTCACTCGGACCGGTCATCCGGCTAGACCGGGATGAGGGGGTTACATTAGTTGGCATCAGAGCTTAAGGTTTCCGAGACCTTGGGCAGGTAAGTGAGTAAGTTGTGTTTTATGATTAAGATGTACAGTGTTTGCTTATCATGTAAGCATGTTGTTGGTTATTCGAGTATGCTGTAATGAATGGTTGCTTGCTTTGTAGGAATGGTTGCTTGTTTGACAAGTATGTTGCTTGTTTTATTCAAAGCATGTGTGTGTGAGTCCCATTGCTACTATTACATTGGAAAAAAGAGATTTTAAGTGAGGAAATCATACTTGAGCCACTTGGACCTTTTCCTTTGCTAACCCAGTTTGTATGTTAATGTGTTGTTGTTGTTAGTTTATTGCTTTTTGGTAAGTTTGAGGCCAAGGCGTGGACTGTGAATCGGTAAGTGGAAACTGTGGATTCTGAAAATGTGAAAGAGGTTGAGGGAGTTCATCGCTTCAGTCAGGGAGGTATGGTTGTACCGGAGTTGAGGTACAATTTGTTTGTCTGAGTTAGTGTGTATGTGGGTTGGTTCCTGTTGATGAGGAACGATGTGATCGTTTCTGGTGTTAGTGGTGAAAGAAGTGAAGGCCTATGAGTGGGAATTAGAGTGGTGTCGATGTTTTAACCGAAAAGCCCTTGGTACATTATTAAGTTTGTTTCCTCTGGTTGGTTCTGAGTTCGTACTTTCGTATGTTGTTGACAAGCATGCAAGTTTGAATGTGCCCGATGAAGTGTCAGAGGTAGGTATGAGTACCTTAGTTCTTTTGGCGAGATCTAGGTAGGGGTCTCGTGTGAGTAATCTAAATTTAAGAAATGTTAGTTGGTGATCGTTGGGGGTTCAGCCTATGGTTTTAATACAAGACAGCCGGTCAGTGTCCGTGAGTGGAAATCAATTTGTGTGATTGGGTCAGTGTGCGTCTGAGTTGTCTTTCAGTTAGAAGGAGAGATGAAGTTACTTCCGATATAGTTGAGCCGAGAAGGAAGTCTTAAGCTTTGAATTCAGATTGTTTGGTAGTGGGATGTTTTGAGCCGTCCGGACCAATGTTATAAAACAAGTCTAGTGTGACTGTTAATGTATGATCAGAATTGAATCTTGAAGTTACGAGATGCTCTAAGAACAGTTTAGAAGAGTCAGATTTTGTTGAAGAACCAGTCTGAAAACAAGAGGACCGAAGACTATCAGTTGTGCACAGGTGTAGTTACAATTTCTTTGAATTTGTCCTTTTCGTGTGAGCATGCGAAGAAAATTTGATGTACGTGTTGAAACCTTCTAAGTAGGGACACAAGTGACTAGACCTTGTGGTGAGATAGTGATGGCCAGGAAGATGTACGGAAGATGTTTGTTGATGGTTCAGGGTTATATGTATGCAGTAGATGTGAAGTGATCGTCTTCCTACAGTTTTGAGGTACGTTTTGACAAGGTTTGGCTTGAAGAGCACAGAGTTAGTGTATACGTTGAGATAAAGATAGAGAGTTGCCTTGAAGTTGCAGGTCTCAGTGGGACTGTAGTAGTAGGCGAGGGTGTGAACTTCTTATTGAATGGTTGATCCAGCTGTGGAGGTCGAAGATTGATTGAGTTTAGTTGGCAGACTTGTTTGGCAATTGTGATGGATTTGATTTTTGAACGAAGATTAGACCGCGGGATGTTAGTATAGTTTGTGTTTTCCTAAAAGTACTTGGAAGAATTGCCTGGTTTGTCTCTTGATAAAGAAGAAGAGTTCGTCATTGAGACCGTTTCCGAGGTTGCTTCTGTTTTGTTAGCTCTGTAACTTATGAATCCCGGAAGAATTGAGAATGTTGAAGAATCAACTACGAGAACCGTTAGGCCTTAGATTCATTAGGCTTAGTGCATCATCTTAGAGTATGATAGTACAGTTTGTGAAGAAGAAAGAGCGGCAATACGAGAATGTGTTGAGATTTCAGACAGTTGAAACCAGTGGCAGTGAATGATTAGTATCCGCTTCCGAGTGTCAGCGATTTGTTGATCAGTTAGGGGGTGCTTCAGTCTTCCCGAAGATTAATTCGGGATCCGTTTACTACCAGTTGAAAGTGAGAAAAGTTGAAGTATCGAAGAAGGCCATGATGAGCTTTGAAGTTAGTGGGGTAGCACCTTTTAGAAAATCAGCTGTATGTCAAGTTACGCAACGTGAACTTCGAGTTAATGAAGATGTTCTCCTAGGACATGCAGATCAGCCGAGTGCATTAGAGTAAATCCTAACTATGCAGAAGAAGATGTGAGTTGAAAGAAACTTTAATGGAAGCTTCGACCTTGATCCAAAAAAAAAACCATAGTGATGTGTTACATGTATAGTTAGGTCGTGTACATATGCAAGACAGAAGTTGTGGTTTGTTCATTAAGATAGTTGGAAGACCGTGAGAAGAGTTATTTGATATGAGACATAGAGTTAACTACAGTTGTAATTGCCTCGAAGATTTGGAGACAAGCTTGTGTGGTAAGAAATGCACAGTGTGTATGTACATATCATCAGAACCTGAAATATTTGAAGACTTAGGAAGGGTAGAAACTTGAACAACATGAGTTGTTAGAATTGCTTGAAAACTGCAATATTGAGATTGGGTACTATCTGAAGAGAGTCTACGTGGTAACCGATGTTCCGAGTTATTTTGTTGTCAGATTTGTGGTTGAGTTGCGAGATGTAATTGCCGAATTCAGTTTATCGAATGATAACAGTTTTGTGGCTGAGTTTCATGTTAAACCTACTTTGAGTCAGATACTTGAAGAGAAACAGTTGCAAGACAGGTTCTTGGCACCTCACGTGCAAGACATAACAGAGGAAAGACCTTCAGAATACAGCTTCAGAGATGATAAAGTTTTGCTTTTTAGAGACAGAATAGTTGTGCCGCTTGACATAGTGTTTGGAGATGTATTGTTTTGGCCGAAACACACGACAGTTCATTTGCATTGTATATGAGTAGTGTGAATACGTATTGTGGGTTGAAGATGAATACTTCGGGATTGAGATGATGTGTGATGTGGTTCAGCATGAGGGTAAGTGTATAATTTGCCAGCATGTCAAGACCGAACGTCAGTTTTCTTCTAGTTTGTTGCACCCGTGGAAGGTTATTAATGGAAGTGAGTAATAGAGATCCGGGGTTCCAACTAGATTACTTTTGAAGGTGTCTGCATAGTGTTTGGTTACCTGTTAAAGTCAGATGGTCGGTTAGAGAAAGTTATGGGTCGAGTATTCAAGAAATGTGGTATGAGATTGTTGAATCGGGCTAGTCCTGTTGTTTATCTGTTACGGTTACCACCAGAGTTAGAAAGAGGGTTGTGATGTGTCTGTGTATCTACAATTCGGAAGTGTGAGTCAGATCTGTTCCGTGCTATGTTTGTTGAAGAGATTGAGTTGAGTTTGAAATTGCGTGCAATGAAGAACCAGTTGAGATCTCAGTGTCGGATAGCAAATGTTGTGTGGCGAGTCTAACGAGTTGGTTAGTATGTTGTGGTGAGAGAGGAATGTGTGGAGGAGCATGTTTCATTGACTCTTCTTATTCGATGAATTTCGAGGACGAAATTTCCTTAAGTGGGGGAGAGTTGTAACACCCATGTTTTAGGGTTAGAAGTTAGTCGGGTTAGTTGGTTCGAGTCGGTAAAATTTATTTCAATCAAATTAACCTTAGTGTGAGCAAATTAAGCTTTATTAAAGAGGGAGGGACCTATGTTGTAATTTTCCCCAAAAGATTTTAAGAGGATAAAAATTATCATCTTCTTCCCCTTTTCTTCATTATTTCCCGTGGAAAACACCCACCACCATCTTCAAACTCTCTCAAATTTTCAAGTCACTATTCCCTTTGATTTCTTCATCAATTCAAGGGGTTTTTGAAAGAAGTAAGAATTTGGGTCGGCAAAGCATCGAGAAGAAATCCGGAAACTTGGAGGTGATGGTTGCTTGGTAGTTGAGCTTGGAGGTAGAGGTGAGTGGTTAAATATTTTTAAAATGGTTTGAGTATTTGGTTCAAGCATGTGAACCCAGGATGGGCTTGGTAAACCCACTTAGAGTTGGGATTAGAGTGGTAGCCTAATCCCAAGCTTTGATTAAAGACTTGGGTTGCACTTTTTAATGGTTGTATATGCCTCGTATTAAATTGTGATGGTGTTGATTATGTATATGTTGTATACATGTATGATGAGGCATGTTTGATGCATTGTTATATGCATGTTGATGATAGATATGTTATGGTTGCTAATAATGTGCATGTGGTGTTGACGTGTGAAATGATATTATGAGATGGTTTCATGATCCGAGGATCATGGTGAGTACATGTTAGGCATGGAAATATGGTTTGTGCATGACGGTGAGTCATGGTGAGTACATGCTAGGCATGGAAATATGGTTTGTGCATGACGGTGAGTCATGGTGAGTACATGCTAGGCATGGAAATATGGTTTGTGCATGACGGTGAGTCATGGTGAGTACATGCTAGGCATGGAAATGTGGTTTGTGCATGACGGTGAGTCATGGTGAGTACATGCTAGGCATGGAAATATGGTTTGTGCATGACGGTGAGTCATGGTGAGTACATGCTAGGCATGGAAATGTGGTTTGTGCATGACGGTGAGTCATGGTGAGTACATGCTAGGCATGGAAATGTGGTTTGTGCATGACGGTGAGTCATGGTGAGTACATGCTAGGCATGGAAATGTGGCTTGTGCATGACGGTGAGTCATGGTGAGTACATGCTAGGCATGGAAATGTGGTTTGTGCATGACGGTGAGTCATGGTGAGTACGTGCTAAGCACGGAAGTGTTATGAATTGAGATTAATGATCCTTATGTGGATGTTTGATGTGGCTATTTATGTTGAGGAAGTTAGAGCTTGAAGATCATGACATTTACTTGTATATATTGTTCATGCATCTTATATTGTGGCTCTTGTGGATCCTTGGCTTGATTGTGCTCGGACCCTGCAGTGTTGATGTTTGTTTTTAGAGCTTACCCTCACTAAGCATCATTGCTTATGCTCTCTTTGTTCAACATTGCAGATCCTTAGTTCGTGGGTTGCTTGTGCAAGTGGAAGGCTCCAAGTGTGGTTTTTGGCTTGAGTTCATCAAGTATGGATTTTTAAATGTTAGACATGTAATGGTTTGAGCAATGGGACATGTATGGTTTTGTTGGATAGTTGTTGGTTGTTAGGAGCATGTTTAGACTCCTTGATGCCTTGTTTGTGTGTGACTTGTGTTGCCTTGATGAATGTTAACTCATGCCTAAATTGTTCATGTTGAATGTTGGCCTTATGCCTTAGGAGTTGCCTTCATGCCTTGAGTATGTTTGAATATGTTGGAGTACTTTTAATCTAGGACGTATGCTTCTAGATTTGGATGGTTGATGTTGAGTGCCTTTGCCTCATTTAAGCTCTTATGTATGGTTGTATATGAACATGAGGTGTTTTTATCATTGAAAGACATTAGAATGAAGCAAAATATGCTCCCCTACACCTAGGTTTCGAAACTAGGGGTAAAGTTTCGAAACCTTTGCAAATTTTTGGATTCCAGAGGCTACTGCCAGCCAAAGTTTGGAAACCTTTGGGCAAGGTTTCGAAACTATGGTCAAAGGTTTCGAAACCTTCCCAAGGTTTCGAAACTTTTGGTGAAAACTGCATTTTTGAGCATGTTAGAGTCATTTCTGGAAAAAGTGTTCTTCTACAAAGTTGTAGAGGACAAAATTTTACATGAAATAGAGGTATTATTTACTCAAAAATGTTAAGTATAGGTCTCTGAATTGTTGTTAGAAGTTGACGGGACTGAAACTGAATGTATTTGGAATCTGCTGGACTAAATTGTGAAATATGAAATGTTTAGGGGTTTGGCTGTTTGTCTCGTGTGTTACGTTCCGCTGTTTGATCACTTAGAATTAAATACTCATCTAGACAAGAGTTAAAATGAAAAAAATAGGGTTGCTAACCTAGGGGGAACTTTAACGGGTTTCGCTTCGGTTTTCCCCGTGTGACTCACTCGGACCGGTCATCCGGCTAGACCGGGATGAGGGGGTTACAGTATGTAAGTATGTATGTATGTACCTATCAATGTATGAACCCTAAACCCTTAATGAATTTTCTCTTAACCTGGAACCATAAACCCTAAAAATCATAAACCCTAAACATTAAACCCTAATGTATGTAAGTATGTATATATGTACTTATTTATGTATGAACCCTGAACCCTTGATGAATTTCCCTAAACCCTACACCATAAACCCTAAACACTAATGTATACAAGTATGTATGCATCTATCAATATATGAACCCTAAACCATTAATAAAATTCCCTTAAAACCTAAACCCTTTAAACCCTAAACCCTGAATCATCCAATGTTTTATAATTTTAATTTGATATTTCTGTTCATTATAGCCCTTAAAACTTCATTTATATTCCAAATTGACTCCTACTAATTGTTTTTTAATTAGTCCAATAATATATAATTTTACTTTGACATTTTGTTCATTTTAGTCCTTAAACTGTATTTGTACTCTAAATTGACCATTTTTTTTATTTTTTTAATTAGTCCGATGTTTTATAATTTTAATTTGATATTTTGTTCATTCTAGTCCCCTAAACTTTAGTTTAATTCCAAATTGACCCTTATTTATTGTTTTTTTATTTCATCCGATGTTTTATAATTTTAATTTATACTTTGTTCATTCTAGTCCCTTTAACTTTATTTCAATTCCAAATTGACCCCTATTCATTGTTTTTTTAATTCTTCCAATGTTTTATAATTTTAATTTGATATTTTCATCTTCTAGACCCTAAAACTTTATTTTTATTCCAAATTGACCCACATTTATTTTTTTAATTTGTCAAATATTTTATTATTTTAATTTGATATTTTCTTCATTCTAGTCCTTTAACTTTATTTTAATTCCATATTGACCCCTATATATATTTTAATTCATCATGTTTTATAATTTTAATTTAAAATTTTGTTCATTCTAGACCCTAAAACTTTATTTTTATTCTAAATTGACATCTACTTATTGTTTTTTTAATTACTCTAATTTTTATACTTTTAATTTGATATTTTTGTTCATTACAGTCCCCAAAATTTTATTTTTGTTCCAAATTGACCCTTTTTCATTGTTTTCTTTTAAATTTGTCTAATGTTTTATAATTTTAATTTGATATTTTTGTTCATTATAATCAGTGAAACTTTATTTTTAATCCAAATTGACCCATTTTCAGTATTTTTAATTACTCCAATGTTTTATAATTTTAATTTGATATGACTTTAAATAATTAACTCCAAATCAATGACGATTGACGAAGGCCAACCTAAAGTCTATCGACTACTTATACGGTTGTACCGAACTCAAACTCAATACGAATTTCAATCCTAAAAATACCCCGACTTGAATTACCTAACCTGAAACTACCCGACCTAAAATTACCCGACATGAAATGCACTCGACCTGAAATGCAACCGACCTGAAATGCAACCGACCTGAAATGAACCCGACCTGAAATGGACCCGACCTGAAACGGACCCGACCTGAAATGGACCCGACCTGAAGTGTATCCGAACCCGAATTAACCTGTCAATTATCTGCTTCGGACCCGACCCGTTTTGACCTGACCTGAAATGAACCCGACCTGAAATAGACCCGACCTGAAATGGACCCGATCTGAAATAGACTCGACCTGAAATGGACCCGACCTGAAATGGACCCGCACCCGACCCGAGTCGAGTCAAAATAAAAAAATGACCTGAAATGACCTGTACCCGATTTTACCCGACCTGACAGTACCCGACCTGAAACCCATCCGATTACCTGTTTTTACATCCCTAAAAGTCAGTACAAAACTAGTTGGTTTAGTAAGATGAGACGCTAGGTCTCTTAAATAAAATTAGAAGTTTGGAAGGGTCGCCTCATATGAACCTCTATAAAATCATATATTAACCGGTCAATAAATCACATATAGATATATTGTATCTTTTTTCGTTTGACCACATAAAACTTAAAAGATTGAATTAGATATCCATTATGAATTAAGAATTATTTTCTCATTTATCTTTTTTATTAACAGCCCAACAAGATTTCGCTCAATCCTTACATACTCCCTAATGAGTATTTCATCTTTTATCAAATGCTTCATTTATACTTTAGGCATCTATTTCAACTAAAAAATTACTTTAAACATATATTTCAGCTAAAAATAAAATTTCAAGCATCTACTTTAATCAAAAAATACTTTAAACACGTATTACAAAAAAATAAATTTTGGACACTTATTTTGTAGTTAAACCTTTATTTATCAAAATAGTTAATCCACCTAACATGAAACAAAATGTTGCTAAAAAAAATCCACTAGTAGAGTTTGTCTAGTCATTATTGGTTACCCAAATATCTTTCTAAGGTATTCAACAAATTGTTATTTGCAAGTATTTTTTTCATTTAAGAGCTTAAGCAAACGCATAAAAGCATTCTAATGTCTCTACTCAGTCTACTAACAATATAAAAAAAATCAAGTCGAGTATTTTTCGCAAAGAACACAAAACTCCCAATAAATTTTAACATATTAACTTTTCTGAAACATCATTTACTTTATTCTTTCTTTCAATCATATGCTATAGTTATAAAGAGTTCTTAGAGTAATCACATAAAAAATAAAATTTTCTATAAAGTACTTGATTTAAAGAATAATTTTATCGGTTTTCAATCCCGAAGATTTCATCGATCTTACCCAAGTTGAATATTCATAATTAAAAGGCACTAGATCCCTTAAGCAAGGTCAAAGATTCAAATTTTAGCATTATGAATGGAGCAAATTGGGTTGAGAATGTAATTACCATACTGGGTCTCTGTAGTACCTAATCCAAATTAGTTAACCAATGAATTGATTATCAGTGGTTAACCAAAAAAAATCTTTTAATTCCATGTAATCACATAAATTTATGTGTTTTTTTGGGGGGCTTCATGTTGTCATATGAAACACTATACTCATGCATATAAACTATACATTTATATGCTACATAATATATTGCATGTTGTAGAAGTCTTGCTCTAAAAAATATCATTAACTCAACATAAAATGACTAGAAAAAAAATCCAATCTTTTTCGTCCAAAAATTGTTGTTCAAACACAACTCCAAAGTAATTCATATACTAGAACAAGTTTGTGTAGAGAAAAAGAGAACTCTCACCTAATTTCATCAATGTTTAAAGACCAATGTTTGTTTTACAACTAAGCTGAAGATACTGTTACATAGATTTACAGTAAGCCACAAAAACAGAAAACAGTACACTTCTCAAGCATGAGATCTACAAAATGTTACTCGGACTCAGGTTTGAATGTCAGATACGAGTATGCATATGAAGATTAATTTTTTCTATGGTTTTCCATCTACTTGGAGGTCTTATATCCGTATTCATGTGACAAATACGAGTGTGGAACACAAGTACTTCAAGAAAAATAATGAGTCCGAGCAATATAGGATCTACATGCATTAAACTCAACCAAAACTAAGAGATTGCTGAAAATCAAGATAATTCAAGGGATTGGAGGGCTGTCTACAAGCTTGTTTCTGAGTCTTTAATGCTGGCCTCATCATCTTCAGTTGTTGGGGATTTGTTCTCCCCAGCTTCCGATCCATCGTTCCCAGAATTTTCCAGACCCGGGTCCATGCCACGGCTTTCATTTCTCGATGGAAACCCATGTCACCGTGTGCCGAAATGATATCGAATGGCTGAACTGAACAATGGTTGCATCAAACGCTTCTTCTCGGAAGATTCACGCAGCGATAGCCGGCAAACGGGACATGTGGAATGCTGTTGTAGCCATGTATCTATGCATGTTACATGGAAGAAGTGGCCACAATAGGGCAGGATACGCAAGATGTCGTTGGCATGGTATTCGGAAAGGCAAACTATGCACCTGCCACAAATAGTAAAATTTGTAGATAGAAGATGGAGATGCAATAACACTTCAAATTCAAAATTTTTAGAAATATATTCAGTAGTGGAGAACCATCGTGTTAGGTTATCAAAAGAAGAATCAAGAAGCAAAATGATTCTTAAATCATTAGCAGGGATTTAAATAGCGGTTGTGGTCGCGGTGTTTTATCGCGGTTGCAGACAATAACGAATGTATTGAAGTCATTGCAGACCGCTATTTGAATCCCTGATCATAAGGCATCTTTCATGTTAGGCAGGTCCTTACTAAGTAACTCAAGCTAGCAATAATCCAAACTAGAGATGATGCGATATAATAAACTCCATTTTATAAGTCGAAAAGATTGAACTGCGATTAACCCAAGGATGACCAACCCCAGTATCTACCAAATTGATATTGAGGACCAGAACCTGAAACAGCTCGAATCCAAAATGATTGAAACGAAAAATCTGAACACAAAATGAACCAAACTCGAAATAACTAGAACCTGAAGAAAGACCAGCCTGAGCCTACCTACTTGCCATTTCCATAACCATTCATTTCAGGATTGAAAAAAATGGAAGAAAAAAAAAGCCTCCACCTTCAAAAAAATGGAACAACTAACTTCGAACTTAAATGATAGTGGATGAATCTTTTATCCATTCAAATGGAGAATGTCCTACTCCTAGGTCAACCTCAGGGTAGTGAGCTTGACAATTCTTGCCATGCATAAGTTATTAAGTTCTTGATCCCACATTTGTTGTACAGTACATCGATAACCTCTAAAAAAATGTTTGACAAGAAAGGAAAATATTTTTAATGACAATGCTCCTCGCCATTCCTTTCATTGAAGGGTGCTAGTTCTTTCTAGAACATCAAAGGCGATAGTGGATTCATATGAGCCTTTTTTAGGACCCTAAAATCCAAAAGTTAACCAACTTAATCAGTCAATATACCAGTAATCTTGGTATCGAAAAAGGAATTTACAACTGTAGAAATAACTGTATTTTTTTCAAGAAAAGCATCAATTTCTCTCATCTTCTGATAAGTTTTACTAACTGTTCTTTTGTTAAACACTTCAAATGAAGAATCAATATGGTCAGACCCTATTTCCCATTCCTGTTGTTCATTAAGTGTACATATGACACACAAAATATCATTTCTAGGGTTCATAAGTGATTCAGTGGTTTTTTGACATTCAACACGTGAGAAATAATCAAAAGGAAAGACCTAAGCTTGTTAGACCAGAAAATCCTCTGAAACTAAAACTTCTGAATATTTCAGGCTATTTGAGGTTACTTCTATTTTCTTCGGTGCGCAATGCATATTCATGAATATAGCATCAAATATAGAGAATGTTACTTAAGTAGACAAAGTCAAGATTGTATCTAGCTCGACTGCTCGAGATTTCAACAATCCCTCTAATCTATTCATCTTCCTCCAGTTATGCACTGTCTTCCATTTTAGACGTCTCATTAATTGCTCTGTATCTTATCGGTGTTATTTGAACTCTGTTTTCCTTTTTTCTTTTTTTGCAGATAAAAAGTTCAATATTATAGAGCAAAGAATGTTAGAGCCAAAATATGAGGGATTAGAGTATTCAATTCTCATCCAAAAAACATGCATGGAAAAATAACAGGAATATGAACAAAACATATTATTGTTTGAGCCCTCAGGGAAATAGCGACAACCTTCCTAGATCACATTTGTGACTTGATGTATGCATCGTGACCTTAAAGCAAAACTTAGATTTTCATATTACTTCATTAGACGTCACACTCACTAGTAATTTAAGCTCACAATGCCAACCGAATACTGCAAATAGTGCTTCTTATTGCCACTTCCCACATATTAACTATGTATCGAAAAATTTATACGCGGAAAATTGATTACTCACTAGCAAATCCTAGGCTACACTTTGTTTTTCTTGAAGTATTCATGTAGACACTTGTATTCACATTGGATGGGAATATAAGCCCCAAAGGATCCTCCAAATACAAGGGAAAACTTTAAAAGAAATTTGAGCATACCCGTCTCGGACACATCATTTTATGAAACTCATACTCCAGTTGAATTATCATAGATGCTAGGCATCTAGCACTCCTTCCCGAAAAAGTAAATTAAAGAAAATTCGTCCATGCGACATAAAGTAAAATGTTATAGGCTAAAAAAGCAGGCAGAGATTTCTGAAATTAAGCAAAGGTTCTGTAAACATACTGAGCATCTTCCGAAGCCGAGAAGCACGCATCACTGTATTTCTTGGTGGGAAATTTAGCAACAACAACAGGCTCAAGGCCATGTAAACCCCGTTCGAGCTGCACCACCCCATTAAAAGGATGAATACCACTAATGGAGGGAAAGGGAACACATGAGATGACTCAAATTTACTGCAAACTTTCAATTTACTTTCTGTGTGGTTGGTTTTAATGTAGTTGATACCCACCAAAATGGCTAAAACGACAAACCCTTTTTTCCAATATCTTTTCATCTCCTAAGTTTAGATGACATATCAACAAAGAAGAAAACATGAATAATCTTGAAAACAGCTAGATCCTGACAGTATATGAACCAAGAAACAATTTACAATTTCTACTATAAGAACCTTGTAAACTTATCTTCAGTACACACAAAATTCAACCTTTCATTACTGATGCTGAATACCCAGTAAGAATTAGATTCTGAAAATTTAATCCCAATTATAAAAATTGAATAAATATGCTTATTTTGAAAAAATAATTCTAAAAATAAACAAAAAAAGTATATCTATATTGAAACTCTTTTCCATCAGTAATGCTGAACCCTACAAAACCAAATTTGCTAATAAAACCAAAAATTTCACTACCACACAAACAGGATAGTACCCAGTTGCCAGTTCTGGATATTTCAAGGATTAAAAAGAAAAAAAAAGAAAACTTACCATAGTAAGATCAGATCTTGAAGCAACAGGGAAGGATCTCCGAGAAGCAATGAGCTGAATCCGAGCACAAATCAAACGAGTACAAACAAAAACAATGAACATAATACTCATTGTGAATCCTATTACCGTCATCACCAAATTTACCCCAGCCGATTTCATTTTTCATATATCCCAAATCTTTCTCTCATAAACCCAGAAGAAAAAAAATCAAATTCCCATGCTTACTACAACCAGTAGGAACAAACCTGAAGCGATTCTAAGGTAACCCATTTTCATTTTCCACTGTTTAAACATGAAAACGAACCCTTTAGCTCGAGTGGCAATGTCAGTGAGACAAGAGGTGAAGGAGTTGAAGGTTTGGCGACTGTTTCATTGTTGGAAAGAGAGAGGGAGATTTGTAATGTATGAGACTATCGGATTATGAGATAATGGATCTAAATTTTAGTTTGATTTCTGCATTTGGAGCTCAGAAAATGGAGAATTGAAGATGATTCTAATGGAATTGGTTGGGTTAAGTTTACTACTACTTCGATTCTCTGTATTGTCAGCGTTAGTCTTTTTCTATTTCTATTAAGTTAAAAAGTGTCCCAACACACATACAGAATATTTATTTACTAGTTCTCCATTATTTTAATTGTCAGTTTGTGAGTTGATGATATGCCATATATGCATTTGTTTATACATATAAATTATTCCAAACAATGACTGAAAATCGAAATAGAGTTGAATGGATGATATATTAGATTGACAAATTTCACTCCACATCCGAGATTCGATATCAATTTACTCGATTCGAGATTTAATATCAATTTAAACATTATAATCCAAATTAAATTCGAAAACAAAAATAAACCGAATCAAACTAAAATTGACTCAAACCGATTTTCAACCGAACCGAATGGTCTCAAACAGATTTCACCCAAACCGAATGGCTATACAACACAAAATTAAAAATATATATATATTAAAAAAATAAAGAAAGATGAGATGTAAAGTTCTGCGCAACTCACCAAAAAGCTAAATATTTTGGCTTTATAAAGTCATATAGGGTGTAAAAAATTGATCGACCTAAAAGCCAACTGAAACCAACTGATCTTTTATTAACCCGATTCTAACTCGACCCGAAATCAATCGACTCAAACTGAAACTGAACCGAAAATAACTAAACTCAAAGTGACTCGTTTGTCACTTCTATGATATATCATATATGATGTTTATACATCTACAGAATCTAATATTATTTATTGAAGAGTCACTTAAAAATGTTTAAATTTTTAGAAAGTAACTATAAATTTTAGGAGATTAAAATATATTTTTATAACTACTCCGACTTAAAATTTTCCCATTTTTAAATTATGACGTGGTGGTCTCATCAATCCTCTTGAGTATTGCATAAAAATTTTCTGCCCCTTTTCGGTGCTTCTATTTATGCCCCAACACTAAAAAATACTACAAAATTAAATTCTAAGCCCTAACCATAAATTCTAAATCCTAAACCCTACACCCTATACCCTAAAAAATACACCATACTTTAAATTCCCTAAACACTAACATAAAACCCTAAACCTAATTTTAAACGTGAGGCATCAGTAGGGGTACTAAAAAGGGGCAGAGGATTTCAATCCCTTGAGTACCACCTCTAAGTTTACGGTTTAATGTTTAGAGATTAGAGTGTTAGGATTTAGAGTTTATGTATTTGAATAAGTGATCATATTTAAATATTGCTTCTGTAATCATTATTTTTCATTGTTGCTATGCTAAATACTAACTCATATAGAGATAGGATATGTTGACACAAGAAATAAATTTATACTAGTTTAGGATCGTTGAATGAAAATAGATGTATAAGACTAACGGTATAAAATGAGACATTTTTACGAGAAAAAAGTGAATTACCTTCAATTTATAAATTTTAATACCAACCATTAAACTCGGTTAATCCAACTATCTTAATTTAAGATATTAAATACTAATATATATATATATATATTATTGATCATGTGAAACTTTCTTTTATTTTTTTTCTTTAAAAAATCATGTGACCCAAAAACAACCAAATAAAAATGAGTTACCCATAAATTATTGGGACCAAAAAACAATCAAAAGCTTAGCCAGCCGTTCCCAAACCAAATAAAAAGATACAGAGGCAAAGGCCCAGCTCCTAATCAAACCAAACCCAAGCCCAAAGGTATCCAAATCGTCTCGGTAGAGTGTTCAATAGGATAATAGTGGAAAAATTACTTAGTTTTTTTATTAACGAGTTTTATTTTATTTTATTTTATTATTTTAATTTAATTTGAAAATTATAATTAAATTAAATATATTTAATAGATCAAATTAAAAACATAGGGTAAACTACTTTCAAGACCGTTAAATGATTATTTATTATTTTGAATTAAAAAATGGGTAAACTACTGCAGGGGTCACTTACGTTTAGCGCCTGTACAGAGTTAGTCACCACTTTTGAAAAGTGACAATTATTAGTCCTCTACGTTTTCGATGTGTAAATACTTGGTCACTCCGACGTTATACTCCGTTAGTCCCCTAACGGATTGCTGATGTGGCGAAATTAAAATAAGGATAAATTACTACAATAGCCATTAAAATTTATCTCATGTACATTTTTTCTCCTCAATTTAAAAAAGTGAACATTATAGTCACTAATAAAAATGTTTCTTTATAATTTCACCCTTAAATTTTTAAAAATTCATTTTTCAATCCTAAAACTTTACAATCAATTAACACAATAATATTATAAATGCTTAGATGAAAAATAGGTGCCCAAAGTATACCATTTGAAACTTAGGTGCCCAAATTGCTCCTATTTAATAACTCAAACTTAAAAATTTAGTCCACTAACTACTAAAAAATTCGAGTCATTGGAATTTCTATTTTATAATTCAAACTTTATTTTGAATTTTTGAGTCGAGTTTATGAAATTATGAGTTGAGTATTTTCACATCAAACCAAAAAATTTAATTTTTTCGAGTCAAGTCGAGTTATTAGAATTTCTATTTTATAATTCAAACTTTATTTTGAATTTTTGAGTCGAGTTTATGAAATTATGAGTCGAGTATTTTCACATCAAACCAAAAAAATTAATTTTTTCAAGTCAAGTCGAGTTATTGGAATTTCTATTTTATAATTCAAACTTTATTTTGAATTTTTGAGTCCAGTTTATGAAATTATGAGTCGAGTATTTTCACATCAAACCTAAAAATTTAATTTTTTCGAATCAAGTCGAGTGTTGCACTTCCCTACATATAATTTTTAATTTTAATCCATGTTTGTCCCAAGACAAACTTCGAATCGAGTCAAGTCTACTGTTGCTTGTTCACCTTCCTAATCGGCCGTCGTCGATCTCCGTCACTGTCGGGCGGTGGTGGTCACCGCCTACATCGCTAGAGGCGCCACGTCGTCGCGATCTCATCAATGGCCACCACGCGCGTCGTCGGGCCGCCTTCCGCCAGCAAATTTCGATTAAAGCTCTGGCAAGAAACAAATCAACGCCACTGTTTCTCGCATTTTCCGGCATCGGTTGCCGTCCATTCGCGAGACGGACACCAGATCCGGGCTCCTGACGTGGCGGCGAGCAAAACCCCTAAGGTTCCGAGTCAAACCGACGTCGGCGAAGCCTCTATCGGAGCTACGTAAGTTCCGACGACGACGACGACGGCCGAAGTTTTTCTTGGGACAAACACGGATTAAAATTAAAAATTATATGTAGGGAAGTGCAACACTCGACTTGATTCGAAAAAATTAAATTTTTAGGTTTGATGTGAAAATAATCGACTCATAATTTCATAAACTCGACTCAAAAATTCAAAATAAAGTTTGAATTATAAAATAGAAATTCCAATAACTCGACTTGACTCGAAAAAATTAATTTTTTGGTTTGATGTGAAAATACTCGACTCATAATTTCATAAACTCGACTCAAAAATTCAAAATAAAGTTTGAATTATAAAATAGAAATTCCAATAACTCGACTTGACTCGAAAAAAATTAAATTTTTTGGTTTGATGTGAAAATACTCGACTCATAATTTCATAAACTCGACTCAAAAATTCAAAATAAAGTTTGAACTATAAAATAGAAATTCCAATAACTCAAATTTTTTAGTAGTTAGTGGACTAAATTTTTAAGTTTGAGTTATTAAATAGGAGCAATTTTGGCACCTAAGTTTCAAAGGGTATACTTTGGGCACCTATTTTTCATCTAAGCATTTATAATATTATTGTGTTAATTGATTGTAAAGTTTTAGGATTGAAAAATGAATTTTTAAAAATTTAAGGGTGAAATTATAAAGAAACATTTTTATTAGTGACTATAATGTTTACTTTTTTAAATTGAGGAGAAAAATGTACATAAGATAAATTTTAATGGCTATTGCAGTAATTTATCCTTATTTTAATTTCGCCACATCAGCAATCCGTTAGGGGACTAACGGAGTATAACGTCGGAGTGACCAAGTATTTACACATCGAAAACGTAGAGGACTACTAATTGGCACTTTTCAAAAGTGGTGACTAACTCTGTACAGACGCTAAACGTAAGTGACCCCTGCAGTAGTTTACCCTTAAAAAATTTGTCAATTAAACTATTAAAGTATTAAATTGTTTAAGTCAAGATATGTGCGAGGCTAACGAGAAGATGAAGAGAAAATACTATGCCTAAAATGGAACACGCCAAACCCAAAGTTCTTTCCCGTGTTATTCCTAAGGCTCGCCTGGGATGGTTCTCAGCTTTCACGCCCGGTAAGGTTTTGGTCAGAGTTCGGCTGGGGTCGCTTCACCGGAATTCGTCCGACGGTGTCAGTTTCGTGTACGCTCTCCTAGGCGGTGGTTTCCCGGTGGTTTTAGCTCGTGGTTGGTTTGGATCCTTTGGGGTTGCTGGGGGCGTGAGGCTCGGGGGTTGCCAGATCTGGACTCACTGGTGTCGGAGCAAACTGAAAACACCCTCTTCATCGGCCGTTTCCTCTTCCCCCAACCGTTCCTCCAGGGTTGCTGGGTATTCTCCTTTTCCCGTCGCCGCTCCTCTCAAAACCGTAGTCAGTCCCTCCCTAGTTTTAGTCGGGCCTCCCTTGCGTCGCCTTCGTTGTTTTGTTCGCCGGCATCGCCTGTCGTCATGGCTTCGCATGAGCAGCCTTTACGGACCGCCGCCGGTGGTTCGCGAGTAAAGGTTTCATGTAGTAGTTGGGTCCCAGTTTTTTAGATTGTGACGTGAACGCCGTCACTTCTGGTTTCTGGTTGAGGCAGCCCTTATAAGGCTGAACCACGAAAACATTTCTTACGTTCAAAGAACACAGTTCCGATTATATAACGTCTCAAACAGTGCTCAAGTCGGCATTGTACGAGGACCTTACAGTCCAGAGAGCTGTGACGGGCGGCGCTACGCCGGTGGCGAACCTGGCAAAGACGGCAAGAATTCGGCCGAGGGAACAAGACTCCAACGGCACGTGAATTGATGCTCTCCATAAAGCTGAAGAAAATCCCTTTTTTTTCACGATTCTGCAGGTTTTTCGAGTAAACAAAGGTTTTGTCGCTTTAATCGAGTTGAGTCTTGACACTGTTCCCAAGTTGGTTGGTCTGGTCTAGAAGAGTATGTGGTTTCAAAGGATTGCCGGGTTTGACCTCTCTACAGAGACAAATCTTAAACCTTGGGTAGTGAGCCTGGGAAAGTTTTTATTAATCTCTACAAAAGAGATTAATCTTCCACCATTACTTTCTACTGGACAAAGGTTGAAGTCAAACTTATTGGGACCCAGTTGACTTATTTCTGTCTTTTCTCGTTCTTTTATACCGTGGTTTATGGATGTTGGGTTGCTGCTGAGTTTTGGCGAATCTTGGAATTCGACTGCTATAAGGTTTAACTGGGATTCAAGCAGTTTTTATCCGTCTTTTAAGTTACAGTTATTCTCTTTGTTCTATCGGATCACAATTTTCATTTTATCAAAGGTTGATCAATGGCCTATTTTCTTTCGGAGTCCCTTATTAGTGTTGTTTGGTAACAACGTGTTCGATAGACCAGAATTAGGAGGAGACTCGGTGAACTCATTCTCTCCTCATATCTGGGGTACAAGAGACGATGCCTTGATAAGGACCAACGAACTCGCGTTGGAAGCCTGCCTCTGGATAGAGCTCTTAGGCACGACTTCTGTCTTTCTTCCCGGAAAGAGTTTATGGTGTTCGAGTTCGGGCTTTCTTATCATCGTTCTGGTGTCTTCGGTTTAGGAAACACGATCCACAGTTTTACGGATGGAAGTGTCTATCTGGGCGATTTAGTTTGCTCTCCGACCTGGTTTTGTTGGACTTCTACGTGGTCGTCTTTTGATCTTGGTTCCGAGTTTCATGTTTCTGTTATGGTGAATCTGAGTTATTGCGAGTGTTATCCTGCTTTTGCTTTTGGTTATTTTGCTAGGAAAGGTCAGGGAGCCTGATTTTTCGTTTTTGCCCGAACGATGTTCACTGTGTCGATTGCCTTGATAAGGACCGTTATCGGTGTAACGGAAGCCTGCCTCTGGATAGAGCTCTCAGGCGAAGGCTCGGTGGTTCTAGCTTGTTTGGCAAGTCGAAAAACACGTTTGTTCCCTGCGTTTATTCTCCATGGTTGGTCTGTGTTGCCGAAGAATCCTCAAGGTCAATGGTGGATACGGTTCTTCTCTCCTTTCGATCAAGGAGTGCTTTATCTTGTTTTTCGGTTGTTAAGTTTGTGTTTTAGTCGATTGCCTTTGGCTATCAATTTTTTGTTGTTTGTTTCCTTAATTCTCGGATGTAGGATTGCAAGCTTCTTCGAAGCCTGTTTACCCTTTGCTTTACCTTAATGAAATGCAAGTTATTTTCTGATAAAAAAAATTGTTTAAGTCAAGATAGTGGCGATTTATTATCTGTTAACGAGAATGTTGATGTGACAATTAACTAATTATATAATTACATATTTAATCTTTATTACTTACATCTTTTATCATTTTGATCATAATTTTTAATAAATTTAAACTTCTAATTAGGTGATGACACGTGTCATCACTTAATTAAATGAATTTGATCATAATTTTAATCTATTTTATTTAAAAAATTTAATTTAATTCAAAAATGTTTTTTTTGACAAATCTTAATTCTAATCCTAATCTTATCTAGAGGGGAGGGGAAGAGAGACTTTAAGGGAAAGAATGAAAGTACTTCTAGTGGGTCTAGAAGCCATGACCGAGGGGAAATAAAGGAACAAAGATGAGTAGCTTGGCCAACCGACCAAATATGCTTGCTCGTTTCAAAAATACTTCTATACATTCAACTTTAATGTTTTATTGTGTAGTGATGAGAGCATGCGATGACGGTCTGGTGGTCAGAGCACGCTCACCTGCTCCACTCAATTCCCCTTAGGTCCTGGGTTCAAGATCCCTCAGGAGCGTTATCTTCACCTAGATTTTTCCATTCCCCCTTTAGGTAGAAGTTGAATAGAATTTTAAAAAAATTGTGTAGTGATGAATATTTAGTGTTCTTCTTTGTTGTCTATATTACTAAAGACATTAAATCATTAGAAGATTATATGTTTCAAAACCAAATGAACGTCTAACTAAAACATAATCTTAAAAGACAGTGTCGTTATCCATCTTTATTTTAAGTTCTTTTAATTTAATTTTACTTTTATTCTTGTTCTTAATTTTTTTGTTTATTGAACACAATAATTGTCTCAGTGGAAAAACGGATAATGTTCATCTTAGGAGATAAAAGTTCAAATCGTTTTGTCTACAAAGTGTATGTGTATTGTCAAAATATTAAAAATATGTATGAACTTATATTATATTGTAATCATCTTTAAACCATTTAAAAATACAATTTTTTGGAAAAATTAAAAATTAGAGAGTGCACTTTAAAGAGATTGCTTTGTAAAAGTTGCTCAGATGCTTTCCAATCAATAAAATCTGAAAGTTTTGCTTAGGCTTACACAAAATCTTCTTTTTCTTTTGTTCATTAAAGACAAAATCATTTTCTTTCTTTACTTTTATAATTGGGAGATGATATGGATTCAAACTTTAGGGAATGAAGTATCGATATCATTTAATTATTGAGACAATGATTATTATACGTGATAAAATCATTTTTAAAGAAAAAATATATCAGTCAAGTAAAACGAGTTATTTTCTCGATTAAGTTTATAGTGTACAACTGACAATAGCATCGTTTTAGTCTTAGTTAATATTAATTCTTGAGTTTAATCTCGGACAATCTCTCTCACCTTTTCATATGAAAAAGAGTAAAACAAGTCATTTGTTGACCAAGCATGTGGTGCACCGGTAAAAACATCATTTTAATCTTGGTTGATTAACAATAGGTCTCAAGTTTGATCCCAGACATTTTTTTTAATTTTTCTTATAAAAAATAAAATGTGTTATTTTATTTTGGACATACTTATTAATATAAATCCATACTTATTTTATCCCAAACCAATCATGAGATGGTTGTAAAAGACATACTTATTTTATCATTTTATTAATATAAAATTATTATTATTATTTCAGTCTTATTCTGTGTGTTTATAAATAAACTAAATTATAATAAAGTCCTTAGAATAATATAGTTATTCTTAAAATATCCTTAGTCGAGTATTATTGTAGACATGAACAACAATAATATATTAAGACTAATATGTAGTTGATTGATGACAAAGTGTTGTCATTGACATGGAGATGTCAAAATCAATACATAAGGACATTCAAGAATAACTATATTATTCTAAGGACTTTATTAAAATTCAGTTTATTTATAAATGCACAGAATAAGACTGAAATAATAATAATGACTTTATATTAATAAACAAGATAAAATAAGTATGTCTTTTACAACCATCTCATGATTGATCTTTGGGCATACTCCAACAATCTCCCACTAGAACTAAGACCAATCACTCATGTATCTAATACCAAGAGACTTAGTGTGACGTTCATGCTTCTGCTGTGTCAGAGGTTTTGTTAGTGGATCGACAATATTGTCATCCGTTGGTACTTTGCATATTTCTACATCCCCTCTATCAATGATTTCAGAATAAGATGGTAACGCCTAAGTATGTGTTTGGACCACTGGTGTGATATGGAGTCCTTTGCTTGTGCGATGGCTCCGTTGTTGTCACAACGTAGATCTATATCATTTAATATGCTAGGCACGACCCCTAGTTCATATATGAACTTTTTGATCCAAATAGCCTCTTTTGCAGCATCACTTGCTGTAATATACTCGGTTTCTGTTGTAGAATCTGTTACTATATCTTGCTTTGAACTTTTCCAACTTACAACACCTCCATTAAGGAAAAACACAAAACCCAATTGCAATCGAGAATCATCCTTGTCAGTTTGGAAGCATGCGTTAGTATAACCTTTTATACTTAACTCTTCCTCACCTCCATACATAAGGAATGTATCCTTAGTTCTTCTTAAGTACTTAAAGATGTTTTTTACTGCAACCCAGTGGCTTTCACCGGGATCTACTTGGTACCGACTTGTCATACTTAGTGTATATGATACATCCGAACGTGTACATAACATGACATACATGATAGGTCCAATGGCCAAAGCATATGGAATCTTATTCACGCGTTCTCTCTCTTGAGGCGTTGAAGGACACATTTCCTTCGAGAGCGAAATACCATGTCTCATAGGTAAGAATCCTATTTTAGATTCTTCCATACTGAATCTTTTCAGCACTTTATCTATGTATGTATTTTGACTTAGCCCTAGGAGTCGTCTTGATCTATCTCTATAGATCTTGACTCCTAATATGTAGGTTGCTTCACCCTAGTCTTTCATAGAAAAGCATTTTCCTAATCAAGTTTTTACAGACTGCAAGGTAGGTATGTCATTTCCTATTATTAGTATGTCATCCACATACAATACCAAGAATGTAATAGTGCTCCCACTAGTTTTCTTGAAAACACATGGCTCATCTTCATTTTTAATGAAACCAAACTCTTTGATTGTCTCATTAAAACAAAGATTCCAACTTCGAGAAGTTTGCTTCAACCCATAAATGGATCTTTGTAGCTTGCATGCTTTTCGAGCATCTTTTGGATTGATAAAACCCTCAAGTTGTGTCATGTACACATCCTCATCTAATTTTCCATTAAGGAAAGCGGTTTTGACATTAATTTGTCAGATTTCATAATCATAATATGCACCTATTGCAAGCAATATCCGGATGGATTTAAACATAATAACATGGGAAAAAGTTTCATCATAGTCTATACCATGAATTTGACAAAATCCCTTAGCGACCAATTCTCCTTTATATGTTTGTACATTTGCATCGATGTCGGTTTTCTTTTTGAAAACCCATTTGCACCCATGGGTTTTATCCCTTCATGTGGGTCAATCAAAGTTCATACTTGGTTTTCTAACATGGAATCCATCTCAGATTTCGTGGCTTCTAGCCATTTCTCGGAGTCTGGGCTCGCCACTACTTCTTAATAAGACCTAGGCTCATCTTGGTCCATGAGGAGAATATCTCCATGCAATGTGACGAGAAATCCATATCTCTTAGGCGCATTGCATTCTCTCATGGATCTTCGTAGTGGTTGTATTTCAAGAATGGTTGGATGTTCCTCAACCATTTGTGGAACTTGTTGTTGTTCAATCTCTGGTTCAGTAATCTGTGGTTGACTTTGAATTTCTTCAAAGTCAATATTTCTCCCACTTCCTTTTCCGACAATAAATTCTCTCTCGAGGAAGACTCATGTTCGAGCAACAAATACTTTGTTCTCAGATGGATTGAAGAAATAATATCCTTTAGTTTCTTTAGGATACCCTATAAAATTACATTTATGAGATTTGAGTTCGAGTTTTGTAGACATATGATGTTTAACATAAACTTCGCATCCCCAAATTTTCATAAAAGACATACTAGGACGCTTCCCAGTCCACATCTCATATGGTGTCTTTTGAACTGATTTAGATGGAACACGATTTAGTGTGAAAGCAACTGTTTCTAGCGCATGTCCCTAAAAAGAAGTTGGAAGATCAACATGACTCATCATTGACCGAACCGTGTCTAAAAATGTTCGATTTCTCCTTTCAAAAACTCCATTGTGTTGTGGAGTACCTGGAGGTGTAAGTTGTGAAACAATCTCGCATCCTTTAAGAAGTTCATTAAACTCTAGGCTTAAGTATTCTCCTCCTCGATCTGATCGAAGAGCTTTGATACTCTTTCCTAATTGGTTTTATACTTCATTCTTAATTCCTTGAATTTTTCCAAGGCTTCAAATTTATGATACATTAGGTAAACGTACCCATATCTACTAAAGTCGTCAGTGAAAGTAATGAAGTATTGAAACCCTCATCTGGCTTGTGTATTCATCAATCCACATACATCACTATGTATTAGACCTAATAAATCACTTGCTCGCTCGTTTTTACCATCAAACGGTGATTTGGTCATTTTCCCCATTAAGCAAGGTTCACATATATCAAATTGTTCGAGAATGCCAGAGATAAGTTTGATTAGAGTCATTTTTTATATTTTTGTATTTATGTTATATATATAATTGTCTTGATCTAAGATATAGAGACCATTGATTAATTGAGCCGTACCATAGAAAACATTATTGAGCGAAAAAGAACAATTATTATTCTTAATAATAATCTCAAAACCAATATTGTCCAAACAAGAAATTGAAATAATGTTTTTAGTCGAACTAGGTACGAAATAACAATCCTCTAAATCTAAAATAAGTCCACTAGGTATTAACAAAATATATGTTCCTATAGCTAATGCATCAACTCTTGCTCCATTTCCCACTCGTAGGTCCACATCTCTTTTTGCCAATTTTCTACTCATTTTTAGTCCATGTACAGAAGTGCAAATGCGTGAACTACAACCGGTATCTAATACCCAAGAAGTAGATGTTGATATATTAATATCAATAACATAAATACCTGCAAACCTAAATTTAAAAAATGACCCCCAAATTTGCCACATATAAAGAACTCACTTTCTGGGAATAACGAGTCCCAAACTCGCTTTCTGCAAAGAGCGAGGTCTTCATACGTGGCAACACTTTTCAGAATAATGAACTTAACAGGAACTCACTTTCTGTAGAATGCGAGTTCCCCGAGAATTTGAAGAGCCATCTTAATTTATCACGGACAGTTTAATGCAGAAAGCGAGTTCTTTGTAAATCGGGCTGGCAGACCAAACGTCTATAGGCATGTTCGAGCAATATTTTGAGGTTATTAATCATATAATTTTAGTGAACATTGAGTTTAGTTACGTAGTACTGGAACCTGCCTTTCATTCGACACCAATATGGGCAAGTTCGGTGCATTGTAAACTGAGTAGAATTCGCGTTGAAAACGGTTCCATAGCTTGTTTTTATGAATGAATGAAAATATAAAATGGTGCGATAAGCTTGTTCTATAAAATTTTTCAGGTATTTAATCTGAAAATTATCGCAATTTTTTACCTTGGAGGCGTTGCAGTGGAACTTGTCTTCCATTTGAAACTGATATTGGCACGCGCGATACATGAAGAAGGGTATAAAATTTACGTTGAAAATAGTTCCAAAGCGTGGTTTTTTACAGGAACGACAAGCTATAAACAAAATTTTTAAAACAAATGAGACCTTCTTATTTAAATCGAAACTTGAGGGACAAAGTTTATTTACAATCAACAGTAATACAATAAGAAATTACAATCACTTAGTCGATACAAGGGTCCGAGCAATTAGGACACTTGTTACTCGTGTGTCTGGGATTTCTACATGTAGTGCAAAGTTTCTTTTATCCGGTTTGTTCTCTATGTTCGACCATATCCCCCACATAGTAAATCAATGTCGATCGTGGAAGTCCTTTTTCTCGTAGTAGTGCAGGATCTGGGCGTATGGTCGGTTCAGCGTCAACGACATACGAATCAATTTCATTTTCGATGGGAGGAAACTCTTTTTCGTAAACCTTGAATACCGTTTCCAGTAAGTATACCAGATCAAGAAGTCTCATGTAGTGAATCCATTGGGAAGAACAAGCAGCAATGGCGTGTGCACACGAGTATTTGAATGTTTGGAAGACTCCGCACTAGCATGTTCTATGCCTTAGATCTATCACGTACGTGTTGTGCTGTATGCCTTCCAATGACCTCGAAAATTCTAAAACACGGAACAAATGACCTTCTCAAGAGAAGAGAGTTACAGTCATCACATTTGAATGACGCACATAAGTTTGCAATTGTTCGAAGAGGTCTGGGTGGACTTTGTGGCCACCTTCCATGTACTCAGTTGCTTGCCTTGCCAAGGTTGCAAATAGGGTAGCCAAACGATAGTAGGTCTCTTTGACAACAGAAGTGATAGGAAAATGCCGTACTCCCTTGAGTGCTGAGTTGACCGCCTCAGCCAAGTTCGTTGTCATGTGACCATATCGTTTACCCCCATCATACGATCGAAGCCATCTTTCCCTCAGGATTTTGGTAATGTAATATACGCCATCTTTTTTCCTGGCTCTCAGTTCTACAAATAGTTGGTGTACCTCATGTATGTAATGCGAGTTGCCTAGGGAATGACAATTGAATAGTTAGGGGCAAAAAATACGTGCAAAGGTATCGTAAATGCAGAGGACCTAAAAGACGTACCCATTCAAAGCACCATAACATGTTCATCTTGGTTCTTGTGCTTCTGCAAGTAGTTGGTCGCAATGTGTCGTAAGCAATAACGGTGGTAAATATGGGGAGGCTGCCAAGACCGTCCCAAACATTGTATCACGTACTTGATCACCGTGCCTCTGTCGGAAATAACACATATCCCATCATCCCTTGCCCGCATTACAGGAGAAAGAACATGTCTCCGTTGTTTCTTAAGGAATAACTCCCAAGACTCGTGACCCTCCTTTTGGACTATTGAGAAGGCTATAGGAACGGTTTTCTGATTGCCGTCTTGTGCAACCGCTAGAAGTAAGACTTGTGTATATTTCCCTTACAACCAAGTACCTTCGATCCGAACCATTGGCTTGCAGTGTATGAATACATTAATGCACTACAGAAATGTCCAAAATAGCCGATAGAATTGACAAACACTTAGTACGACACGATCATTTTCGTATGCCGGAGCCGTCTCAAGTTTCACAACCGTTATGGGCATGTGTTTCTGCATCATTTTTAGCCACGGGCGCAACTCGTTGTAAGATTCCTCCCATTGGCCAAATAGTTTTTTGCGGCCTGCCACATTGCATACCATGCTTTATGGTAATCAGAAATGTAGTCGTACTGCATTTTAGCTTCAGCGATATAGGTGGCAACCGTCACACGGGGATTTGCTTTGACCAGTGGCATGAAGGTATCGCATAGGACGTGCACATCCAAGTTCTTGTGATCCTGACTTAAGCTTCTTACGGTGCATGTATGAGGCCCGTCCAATTTCGTGATTCTCCACAGCCCGCTCAGCTTCTTCAAAGATGATACACGAACCCTCCACTTACATCCCTATTTCTTGTGGACGCACTCCGAAATGTAGAAATCCGGTTGGGTTTTCTTCACAGTCGACGTAACTGCCCGACGAATGTTGTAGTGCTTAATAGCGGTCACATCTAGTTCTTTTGTCAAGAATGTCATCCCAATGGCCAGTTCACCATCAGCACGGTGGTTGTAACCGTCAATTTTTGGGTATTGTGAAAATTTCGAAACGTTCAAGGCATTCATATCAACCGTATTGAAGTGGGATGGTGGCTGGTAATAAGAAATAGGTGTGGCTGATACTGGAATGTTTCTTTCTACCGGGTGTTCTTCATTGCCTTCTAAATCTTCGAAGGACCTTGCTAGAATGTTCACGTCTGCTGGTTCTTCATAGAAGGGCCCTCGCTCTTCACCATCGGGTCCGGCTTCCCTAACCAATTCTTCATTAGAAATATCCCCCTCGAACCGGTATAGTTCTGTGTCGTCGACTGCTACCCTTTTAGGTGAGCAGACTGGTCGTCGATCGCGAGACCGCTCACGAACCATATTACCAAGATCAAAATCGAGCGCACCAACATAAGAATGTCTCCCCATAGATGGTTGAACATACTCCGTATTAGGGACATACATTAAGTATCGTCCATATAAGAAATCAACGAAGGGGTTGGACGCTTCATGGTCGGATGACCTCATGTAGTTGTAGGATGATGACACTGCCTCCCCATACTATACGGATTGTACGTTGCATGTCTTCGCATTTGAGAGGATGGTGCATCGAATTCATCGTTCGGGGGCTGGTTCAAGTCATAGCCGAAACTAGCTACGCACGAATGTCTTGGCACAGAAGACGACGACGTTGCATGGACTGAATTTAGTTAATATGTTGAAATCATTTCGTAAACTAGTCGTCGGGCTATCAACATTGGCATTAGGGTCGAAGTTGAAATTCGCCCGTCTCCAGCTTGAGATTTCGATACCAGCATCAGAATTAGAAAATAACGCATACAGCTCGAGGGGCCCTCCTAATGAATACTCCAAGTGGGTAGCTAGCATCAACTCCACATCACTGTTGTCCCCAATGCGGCATACTGAGTAGGTTAACAGTTTTAAAGAGATCGGCATACGATACTTCAACTCGTCTAGATTTTCCCCAAGGCCATGCGGGACATTGTTTTCCACTTTCTTAATCAACTTCTTGTAAGATAATCTCCTTGGAATTATTATTCTTACAGTATTCGCAGAATGAAAAATGACGCCGAGTGAGGCATCATCGATTATCTCGCCATCATAGTATACTAGAACAACAACACTTCCTCGTCTTGACATTTTCACAGCAATTGAAACACTTTAATGAAAACTATACAATACAAGCATTCCATTATGTCTGATATAAGAGGACCTATGCACGATCATCTAAAAAATTCGGAAGAATTTTACTTTTGCAGACGTGTCAGACACGCTGTGTCAGGATTATTGACTTTGCAAAGATCTCGTTTTCTATAGAAAGCGAGTTCCTTTGAGATTCCTCGATCTCGCTTTTTGTATAAAGCGAGTTCCTTGCATAGTCAGTAATGCCGACACAACGTTTCTGACACGTTTGCAAATGCAAAATTCTTCCGGATTTTCCGAATGAATAATATTAGTCCTTTGTACCTCTTATATCAGGTAGAATGGAATGCTTGTTTGAATAATTGAGGTAATGAGAGGTAATGTTGTTTGAATAATTGAGGTAAATTGTATCTCCCTACCGTAACGTGCTGGAAAAAGATAATTTAAGATGATTTGTACCGAACAATATTTCACATAAATAAAGGAGGATAAATTGCAGCGTTGCACATACTTAGAACATTAATTAAGGATGAAAAACCAACTCATAAAACATAATTTGATGATGATTTGAGGAGTGAAAGGTTAATCGGAATCATCATAGTCAGTTGAAATTTCTGAACTTAAGTTAAGTTCTTCGATCAACTGTTGTTTTTGTTGTCCGCGCTTGTACATAAAAAGCTGCAACTCGTCGGCAGTTGCATCAACATCCGGTGAAGATGGAGCTTGTTCAGTGGTCGTTGTGAGTGCGAACGGAGCAGCTTCTACGGGTGCAGACGTGCTACCTTCGCCAGCGTTGACCTCATCAAACTTGACATATAAATGGATGTATTTAGCTCCTACAGAATTGAGTCGGTCATACATGTTACGTACGTTGATTTCGTTGGTAAGCTTTAGAATGTAGTGCGTTTCAGCTACCGTCGGTGTTGGAATTTTACATTCTAAGTAAGAAATTTGCTTGTCAGTACATTTACAAACCTCGTTTGATATCAACTATAACAAATCATGGAGTGACATATTGCTGGTGATTGTTGAGTCAAAATAGGTACCGAGAAAATAAAATGTTGCGAAAAACTTAGCCATGATGGGAGCAAAGAGTTGGATGTTTTGGTGAAATAGACATAATTGGAGTGTGGGTTTTATAGTGAAGGAAAAGCACCGCGTGAGTAAATTTAATTTGAATAAAAAATGTCAGTAGCAGAATAAAACCCCGTGACCTCGCGTTTTTAAAACACGGTATTTAAGGGACCCCACTTTCTACAGAATGCGAGGTTCCTTCTGACCGTTCAGTAGACACGTCTTTTCAACGGACCTCGCTTTCTGCAGAACGCGAGGTCCCTAAAATACCGCATTTTGCAAAATGCGAGTTCCTTTAATGTCGCTTCCCAAGGGTTGCGAGGCCTCTTATAAATAGCGGCCTACAATCTAATTTACCCCACACAATCTTCTTCTTTTCCTATTCTACATATCCTAAAACAATGGTGGCTTTATTGAGGCTAGACGAACGACACGTCTTCGACTACTGACATACGAATGGGGAGGTAATATTCTTTTTTTACTTTAAATTATTTCTTTATTCTTTTATTTATTTCTTCATATATATATATATACACATTTTTTTCATTATTATATTTTACTATTTTTCTTCAAGAACTACGAACGAGCATTGACATGCTATCTAAATTGTATCACGGCTGCGCCGAATGCGAATATTGTTCTGTTTATTGCCAAAACCGGTTTTGGTCACGTCGCTACTATCGCTGGCGGTACGAAGTTGAACCGTCCCTTTATTAATGTCTTATTAGAAAGATGGAGGCCAGAGACGCACACCTTTCATCTTTCGTGTGGCGAGGCTACAATTACAATGGAAGATGTTGCATATCATCTTGGCTTGCCTACTGACGCCGAGGTTATTACTGGTGTTGCCAACAGTGACATGGGCGACCCTGTGTGCTAACCTGCTGGGAGTGGTTTCGGACAAGTTCGACGGTGGCAAAATCTTACTAACTTTTTTGGAGCAAAATTTTACAATCCTCCCCCGATGCAAACGACAAAACAAAGCGGGTAAATATATTTATTTTATTATATATTTCATTTTCTATTTTTTTAATAATTAAAATATTTTGTAAGGTACTTATTATTTTCGCAGCGATTTGCTCGTGTCCATATCCCACTAATTATTGGAGGGATTTTGATGCCTAACAAATCTCGCAACAAGATACAAAACGAGACTATAGAGTGCTAATCGACAAGATACAAAACGAAGTTAGGATTTCGAACCATTTTTTCTTAATTTCTCAAATTCTTTTTCTAATCAAACTTTATATAACTCGCGTTCAAAAAATTTTGTTTAGTTCCTGTGGACTCCGTACACTGCTCCTCCGATTCGGGACTGTATTCCGCAGGACATTACGGACACCTCTCACATCTGGATGTTGCTAGTGCCACTCATCAACTACAAAATTGTCGAGTGGCGTCCTATCGACCGGGTTCTACGACAATTTGGCTATGTTCAAGGGGTTTTGGAGCCGCCACCTAATTTTGACGAATTACATTGGTTGACGCAACATGGGAAGACGGAAGTCCATTGGGCCCATCATCACGCTAACTGGGTCGAGCAATAGATGACAAGGTATGGCAGGCGACCGACCATCTGTGAATGCATTGTGAACCAGGACGTCGTATTCGATTATATGCAGTGGTACCACCAAAATAGGAAGCCACATACACTGACTTGGGAGGAGCGCGAGCGAGAAATTGAGGTGCCTCCCCAAAACTGACTGCCCGCACAATGTCAAGCCACCTAGCGCCAGCCGACGCAACGCGGTACCAGAACGGGGCTTGAAAGCCAGAGACGGCAAACTCACACTACATGGGCCTCGTCGTCTAGAATAACACAAGCAGCAAATCAGTCCGCGGCACATCGTTCACACCGCCAAGACCGAAATTCATGCACTCTGCTTCGTCATCATTTTTGCAGATGAGTGGTCTTGAGACATTTTAGTAGATGGGGCCTCCACCCGAGATTTCGATCACGGACGCCTTTCGTTCTTTTATGACTATGCATCCAACATATTACCCAAAAACGCCTTTTGCAAATGTTCCTCCGGTGTTTGATGTTCCATTGTTGGCAGCATAGTTCAACTACAACATTGTCGAGCAGACGCCACCGCAGAGCTTGTTCTACACTGGTCTCGATGCCAGCGATGGTGTGTGTTTCGAGGACGATCAGGGTGCCGATGATGACGATGGAGCACATGTCGTTCGGAGGAATTTGCCTCGGGATCGTCGTGCACCCACCTGCGGAACGGGTGAACATAGGCATCATTAGGACGATGGGATATGTCTAAAAAAATTAATTATGTTTATACAATACTTTATTTCTTATTTTATAATTACCTATATTTTATTTTGTCTTATTTTTTTACATAGTTTTTAGATTTTTATATTTATTTTCGTTCTTTAAATAATAACCTACATTATTCGATTAATAAACCAAATATGCCTATCGCGCCATTTTATATTTTCATTCATTCACAAAACATGCTATGAAACCATTTCCAACGCGAATTTTACTCAAGTACTACGTACCTAAACTCAACGTTTACTAAAATTATAAGATTAATAACCCCAAAATATTGCTCGAACATGCCTATGGATGCTTGGTCTGCCAGCCCGATTTACAAAGAACTCGCTTTCTGTAGAAAGCGAGTTCCATTAAACTACATGCGATAAATTAAGCCGACTCTTCAAATTCTCGGGGAACTCGTGTTCTTTAGAAAGCGAGTTCCTATTAAGTTCGTTATTCTAAAAAGTGTTGCCACGTATGAAGACCTCGCTCTTTGCAGAAAGCGAGTTTGGGACTCGCTATTCCCAGAAAGCGAGTTCTTTATACGTGGCAGATTTGGGGGTCATTTTTCTAAATTTAGGTCTGCGAAGGTCATTTCTTTAAATAATAATTAAAAGGGGGTTATTGATTTAAAATTACCAACATAAATACCTGATCCGAACTGTCCATTTTCTCTTGCATTCTTGATGTCCTCAAGATAGACAAGTTAGTTTCTCTTCCAATGTCCATCATTGTTGCAATGGAAACACTTTCCTTCTCTTGCAACTCCTCCTTTGGGTTTCAATGCAGCATTTCCTTTGTTGGGCTTTGGCATTGCCTTGGTGTTAGGCTTTCCTTTTTCTGTTATCCTTTTGGACCATCAGAATAGGTTTTGCAGCCAACCTTTTTTCATGTTGT
This sequence comes from Hibiscus trionum, assembly GCA_030270665.1. Taxonomy (NCBI): domain Eukaryota; kingdom Viridiplantae; phylum Streptophyta; class Magnoliopsida; order Malvales; family Malvaceae; genus Hibiscus; species Hibiscus trionum. The sequence continues at coordinate 992,723 of BSYR01000008.1, forward strand.
TCTATGCTATTCTTAATAGACCAAGCAACTGGGGAAATGATTCATTTATATTGAAATTAAGAACAAACTGATTAAAACTATCCAGCAACGATTGTAAGATAACATCAGTAGCCAATTCAACACTTATAGGGAAGCCCATTTTTTCAAGGGTTTGAATATACCCTATCATTTTGAGAACATGAGTTCCCACTAGATTTCCATCCACCATTGTGCATCGAAAAAAAGCCTCAGAGGTCTCATACAAAGCTTGACGAGCTTGCCCCTCATATAATTCTTTAAGATTTTTAACCATCTCATAAGGAACCATGTCCTCATGTTGCTTCTGAAGCTCATGGATCATGGTCGCAAGCATCAAGCATCTGACATCTACAATGTCATTTGAGTATTTCTCAAAGGCTTCCTTTTCATCTTTGGAGGCATCATCTGCTGGCTTTTTAGGAACATGTTCTTCGATGATTTGTTGTTTCCGTTCTTGCTTAAGGACAATCTTTAAGTTACGGAACCAATCAAGGAAGTTTAAACCATTCAATTTTTCCTTCTCAAAGACGGATCGCAATGCTAATGTGTTTGAGTTTGCCATAAAATATACAATGATAAAATATGATTTATAAGTACCTTTTATCATATTTATAAAGAAATTACATTCCCACTATTAAAACCCTCAAAATTGAAAAATTGACTAAAAGTATTTCTAGTGGGTAAGGATCCATATTTCACTTCATCCTAGGTCAGCTTTGTCTTTACTCCTAGAATTCAATTATTTAGGTAAGCAAAACTCGTTAATTACATCTCATGTAATTCTTATATTTGGTGAACAACGATTGTTCTTAATCATCTCATGATTATCCAAATCATTAGTCTTTAGGTTTCTAATCTCATTAGAACAACCTAGTTTAACCAATATTACAACCAGTGAATATCACTTGCTTATTCTTTGTGTTTAACCAAGATAGATCTAAGTATTTTGCTTTGGCAAAATCTACATAGTACCAACCGAGGTTTTAATGAGGGTTAATATTGGATGACTAATTTTAATTAAATATGGAGGGTTTTTGTTATATTAATCTCACCATTCTATTATGATCTAATCAGTTACCATCATGCTAAAAACATACATTGTATCACATACATGTAAAGTAGTAAATATAAATGTAATGGTTATAGCCCTTAAAACTAAGGTGGCCCATCCCAAGCCAATGGGAGAACCAAAATTACAAAAGATAGAACTTGCTTCTCAAGCACCTAATCCACCTTTGATTGGCCCATAAGTCTTCTCCTTTGGTCCACGCTTTCTCCGCAAATATTATTGTAAAACCTATTTTGATTTTGATATAACAAAGTGTCTAAAGACCTATTTGTAAAAGTAAATAAACTTTTAATTATTTCAAAGTCTCACAAATTGACAAGAAAACTTGAAACAAAATGTTTCTAAGTCAAATAAATTGTTTAAGCAAATTTTTTTCTAAGTGTTATAGCCCAAAACTTACTTGTACGCTAAGACGTATCGATAAACTATAGCCGTATCAATATGATTTTGAGATTCTGGATTTTTAATCGACAAAAGTGTACCGATACAGTTATACCCGTATCGATACGGTATTTTATATGGGCTTAACTTTAAGGTATAACGCACTGATACGGTTTTACCCGTATCTATACGGTTTGATCTGATTCGGTAAATCTTTGCATTTAAAGTTTTTGATCGTTGCTTGTCAGTTATGATTTCAGCAAAATTTCAAACGGTTATTGGACCGTATCGACACGCCCATATAGCCTATTAATACACTTTTTGCTAAAGTTTTACTCAGGATTCGAGTGAGCAAAATTCATATCGATACGGTCTTAGAGTATCGATACGCCCCTATTTTTACAATATAACCGTACCGATATGCCCATACGCGTATCGATACACCCTCTTAAATGTGCACAACGACTCTTTCTGTTTTGAGACAAGTATCGATACGCTTGTTCGAGTACCAATACAGTAGGTTGCAGAAATGCATTTATTACGGGAATAATGAAGCCCAACGGCTCTATTGATGATCTCAACCACCAAAACGACTAGAAATTAATGCAAGGGGTATATAAATAAGCCTCTAAAGCGACAACAACAACTATTGAACCTATTTGCAACAATCCAAGCATATATCCAAACCCTTGAGCTATTAGAGTTAAATTCTTGTAACCCCACTAGTGTAATCTTTCATTGTACTATCTTATTTCAAGTTTGGGAGTGTTTAAATGTAATTGGGAAATCTATCAACCTTGTGAGAGGCATTTTTCAGATTGTGAATCTTCTTTGTATTTGAGAGAGTCTTGGTTAATCTTTGGGTAGAAAGATTAACCGATTTGTAAGGTTTCCTCCTAATCCGAGAAAAGGGGACGAATTTCTAGTTAAATTGGTTGAAAATCCTTAGTGGGAGATAAGGTAGTGGATGTAGAGCATGTTTTTAAGCTTGAACCGCTATAACTTGTATTGTCTTCAATTTTCCATTTTTCAATTTGCTCCTTTCAATTTTAAAAAATCCAATTCACTCACCTCTTGGTCATTTTCGAATGATTAACTTAAAAATTGGTATCAGAGCCTAACTCTTTAAGGGACTCACATCCACAAGAGAAGATTCTAGAAGAAGATCAATCAATCTTTGAATCAAGCCATGACATCTACCTCTGGCCAAAACTTCTTTGAGTCACAATCGATCACCAAGCCGTCATTTTTCAATGGGGATAACTATCCCCAAGTCAAATGACTATGTCTTTTGGGATGTAGTGGAAGATAGACCAACTATTCTGATGAAGAGAGATGAAGAAGGAAGGCTAGTTCCGAAAACAAGAGCGGAAATGACCGATGAAGATCGAAGAAGGCTTCAAGTGAATGGCAAGACTCTTCACATCATCTTTTGTGCACTTGGAGCCGACATGTATGTAAAGATGTAATCTTGCACAAGTGCAAAGGAAGTGTGGGACAAGCTAGAGACCACCTATGAGGGCACCAACGATGTAAATAAGGCCAAGATTAGGATCCTTAATTTAAGTTACAAGAACTTCAAGATGGAGTCGGGTGAGAACGCCTCCAAAATGTTTGATAGGTTCTCTGTTATTGTAAATGGTCTCAAGGGCTTCAATGAGATCATTCCCGAAGACAAGCTAGTCCGAAAGCTTCTTTACTCGATTCCCAAATCATGGGACGGGAAGAGAACTGCAATCGACGAGGCCAAGAATTTGAAGACTTTCAAGCTCGATGAGTTGGTGGGATCTCTTCTTACTCATGAGATCATGAAGCAAGAAAGGTAAGAAGAAAATTAGAGAGAAGAGAAAAGAGTGTAGAAACAAGAGGTAGAGAAGAAAAAGCAAGGAATTGCTTTCAAGGCATCTCAAGAGGAAAGCAATTCTAGTGAGGATGAGTTTGAGGAATTGACTATGATTGTCAATAGATTCTCTTGGTTCAAGAAGTCCAACTAGGGAAGAAAGTTCCAAAGAAGAAAAGATTTCAGGAACGAGAACAAAGAAGAGGAGAAGGATCAACTCATTTGTTATGAGTGTAAGAAGTCGGGGCATATAAGATCGAAATACCCTCAACTCAAGAAGAAGGGGTTCGATTAGAAGAAAAAGCACAAAGCCCATGTTGCTACTTGGAGCGATTAAGAATCATCATCTGATGAGGAGGAGCACGAAGTGGCTAATCTTTGCCTCATGGCTATTGATGATGATCCTAAGGTAAACCCTAACCCATCTACTTTCGATTTTACATTTGATGAACTTTAAAATGCATATAATGAGTTGCAAGAGGTTTACGATGAGTTGGTTGAAAAGTACAAGGAATCAGTTTTGAAAAACAAGAAAATGATTTCCGATTTGAAAAACTAAAACGCAAAACTAACTCGGAACTTGAAAAGAAGATTGTGGTTTTACAAGATGATCTAAAATATTTTTAAAATGAAAATATCGATTTGAACAATCTTCTTTCAAAAGTTCATGATGATCACCACAATGTGGTGAATGAGCTTAAGGCTTCTTTTAGTGTAGTTGAGAAACAAGATTTTAAAAAAGCAAGTTCTTCAAAACCCAACTATGTAAAGAGGAACTTTAACGGCTACAAACAAAGAAGCTCTCAAAGGCATCTTAAAGGTAAAATGATTAGAAATGTATGGGTTCCTAAGGAACTAGTAGTTTCTAATAATATTAATGATATTGCTTCTTAGATTCCTAAGGGAACCAAGTATTTGGGAGCTAACTCATATGGACCCAAAATGATTTGGATACCAAAAATCAAGAACTAATCTTTGTTTGTAGGGGGAGCATTGCTACAAGGCCATAGCTTCCAGTCAAAACACTTGGTACCTTGATAGTGGATGCTCTGTTAGAGTATGCCCAAAGACCAATCATACGATGATTATAAATGACATTTGCTTTTATCTTGTTTATTCATAAAGAGGCATTGCCATTATTTTTTTTCCAGTTATTTTGCGTGCATAAATAAACTGAATTATCATAAAGTCCTTAAAATAATATGGTTATTCTAAAATGTCCTTAGTCGAGTATTATTGTGGGCATGGACAACAACAATATATTAAGACTAATATGTAGTTGATTGACGACAAAGTGTTGTCATTGACATGGAGATGTCAAAATCAATACATAAGTATGTGTTAGAGAACGACATACTGAACTGACCCGCTATGAGCATGTTTCTTGAATTATTATGTGACAGTCACAACATTTCTCATAGTGATAACTACATGTATGATCCTCAGACTTGAGATCTGAAAAGCTTGTAACACGCTCGAATCGATCTTCTAAAACCGTCAAGAGGGTTGAATTGAATTCCCAAAAGAATTGGCCAAAATACATTTTAGTCGTTTGCATTTTAGTACTTCATATCATCCGCAGTCAGATGGTCAGTCAGAGCGAGTGATACATGTATTAGAGGATATGCTCCGTTGTTGTGTGATTGACTTCCAGGGTTCTTGGGAGAAACATTTGCCCTTAGTTGAGTTTGCTTACAACAACAATTACCAGGCTAGTATCCAGATGGCTCCTTATGAGGCATTGTATGGTAGACGATGTAGGACTCCGATCTGTTAGGCCGAAAGGGGTCATAAATTGTTACCTATGCCGGATTTGCTTAAAGGGACTACTGATAAAGTGAAGTTGATTTGTGACCGTTTGAAAGCAGCTTCCGATCGTTAGAAATCTTACGCAGATTGGAAGAGAAAAGAGATTGAGTTCTCAGTGGGTGAGAAAGTGTTTCTGAAAGTATCTCCGTGGAAGAAGGTAATGCGTTTTGGCCGAAAAGGCAAGTTGAGTCCGAGGTTTATTGGTCCGTATGAGATAGTTGAGTGGATTGGGCCAGTAGCTTACCGTTTGAGATTGCCTTCATAGTTAGAGAAGATCCACGGTGTCTTTCATGTGTCAATGCTTAGGAGATATAGATCAGATCCGTCTCATGTGATGCCCGTTGAGGAGATAGAGCTGAATCTGGATTTGTCTTACAATGAAGAACCAGTTGAGATACTTGCTTCTGATAGCAAGGTGTTGTGTGGTAAGACCATAGAGTTGGTCAAGGTGTTGTGGAGACATAGAGGTGTGGAAGAGGCCACGTGGGAGAGGAAAGCTGATATGCTTGACCAGTTTCCGTCAGGTAATTTCAGGGATGAAATTCCTTAAGTGGGGGAGAGTTGTAACACCCGGGTTTGGGGGTCGGGTGAATTAAAATAATAAAATATTATTTTGGGCCTCGTGTTTTCAAAACAAATAAATTATTTTGGACTTATTTTAAATCAAGCCCATTTAGCCATGGATGTCATGCTCTTGTGGATATCCCATTTCATTAAGGGTAAAATAGTCTTTGGCTTTTAAATTAAAACAAAACATTAAAAATCACTTTTTTCACTCATCTTCTTCCCCCTTCTCTTCCATTTTCACGACAACATCCACTCCCCATTGTGGTTCACTATTCTATCACCCTTCTTCCTCATCCTTGAAGGTTTTTGAAAGGTAAACGTATTTTTGAGTTGTCCTCGTTATTCTCTACATATCTATACCTTTTGATTTCATTAAAACCCATGATTTTTCATTTTGAAGTTTTGAAGTTTTAGATTAAAAATGTGAACTTTGTTAGCTTTAACTCAAGTTTTTGATTTGTTGATGTTAGATAAGTTGTTTGCTACCTAAAAGGTCCAACATACTTGATTTTTACTTGGTTTTACAATGATTCACGGATTTGGGTTTTAGGGAGGTTTTAGAGAGTTCAAAGGTTGAGTTTTGGGGCTGTTTTATGTGGGAAATTGTTGGCTGATGGTTGGTTGATGTTTAAAGGTTGTTTTGGAAGCTTCTAGGTGTGTTAAAAGTTTTGAAATCAGTGGGTTTTGGCTGTGCTATAGGGCTGCTCAGAAATTAAAGTTTTGGGAGTGTTCTTGGCTAGTTTAATTGCTTGATTGGTAATCCGGGTTTGTTCCAGTGTTTGATGTTGTTTGTGGTTGCTTTTGTTTGTGCTTGAATGACTAGAACCAAGGCTTTGTGTTGGAGAATCACCGGGAACCAATCCGGGAAGTTCGGACGTTTGATTTGGCTTTGGTTGGTTAATCGGCTAGAGTTGTTGAGCTTGGAATAGTCGGTGAGTGGTTCTACGATTTTAAATTGGTTTTCAAATGTTGGTTCAAGCTTGTGGATCTAGGTCAGGCTTGGTAAACCCACCTAGGGTTGGGATTAGATTGGTAGTATAATCCCAAGCTTTAGTTAGAGACTTTGGTTGAACTTTAAATGTTGTGTATGCCTCATGTTTTAATTGTGATTAATGTGGTTATGTATATTGTGATATACATGTGTGTTGAGGCATGACGTTGATGCATTGTGATATTCATGTGGTTGTGGAATGTGGTTTGTGCATGATGGTAAATCATGGTGAGTACGTGCTAAGCACGAAAAATGGTAAGAAATTGTGTTGTGAAATGTTGTGAAATGAGTTAGTATTGGCACTAGTATGCTTGGGTAAAATGATCGATCATTAGGATGTTTAGTGTGCACACGAGAGTCGAAATGCGCACGTGGTCTTGGTGATGGTAGTCATCAAGATGGAGTACGTGTACGCCCAGAAATCTTCTTATATATGTTAGTCGGTGATGAGTGGAATCCCATCGACGAGGCGTGAGGATGAGTGGAATCCCCTCCGCGTGTAACAGTGATGAGTGTAATCCCACCGTAAGGTAATCGTTGTGTTGTTGGATGTGAGTTCCAACGGTTATCCGCGTATTCGGGTCATAGCTAGGTGCCAATACGGATTGTGGAATGTGTGCCAATACGTTTGATATATGTGTTTCCATATGTTGTGTTTATGGACTTGTTGAGCATGGCATGATATTGATAATGTGTTCATGCATCAATTATATTTTGACTAATGTGGTTCGAAGGTAAGAAATCATGTATTATTCCTTGGTTGTGTTGTTCGTGCTTGGACCCTGCATTGTCGAGGTTTGTTTTATGAGCTTACCCTCACTAAGCTTTATGCTTACGCTCTCTTTTGTTCGACAATGCAGATCCGTAGTTCGTGGGTTGCTTGTGCAAGGAGAGGGCCTCCAAGTGTGCTAGTTGTGCTTTTGTTATCCTCAAGTATGAATTTTTAAGTTATGAATGTAATAGATGAGCAATGGGATTTATGTTGTGGATTTATGTTGTTGTTTGTGTTAGGAGCTTGTTGAGACTCCTTGAAATGTTGATGTTATGGTGTGGCTTGTGGGTGCCATGTTTTGAATTGTAAACCATGCTCTTAATGCGTATCTTGAATGCTTATGTGTATGTTGGCTCTAAGGCATGAAACTTTAAAATGCAATGTATGTCTTTGTATGGTGAATGCATGATCCTCTTAATTGTATGGCCTTCACATGTATGTTGTGCATTTTGAGCATGTATATAATAGGGTGTATGCCTCTAGAGTTTATGTGAGCATGTTGTATTTGCTTCTTGAAGTCGTTGAGGGCGTTTGGGATCGTTTAGAGATGATTAAAGCTGGTTTTGGAAACTCACAGACTGCATGTGTTTCGGAACGGTTCAGACAGTTTCGGAACGTGTGTGGTTCCAGGGACACCCATATCAGAACGCGTTCTGGTACGGTTTGGCTACTGTGAGCCCCTGTTCCGATACGAGTCTCGAAACACTTTGGTCATTGTGAATGCCTGTTCCAGAACGTGTTTCGGAACGTCTAGGCGAAATGGACCCCTGTTCCGAAACGAGGTGGATGCGTTTCGGTACGGGTGTTTGGCTTTTTGAACTGGAGCCCGTGTTTCGAAACGGGCAAAACCCGTTTTAAAACACAGGCCTGAAAATGGGCTTTTGACATCTCTAAAGGGTCTCAAGGGTTGGGCTTGGGCCTTGTTTGCTGTTAGGCTTCTTGTGAGTCTTATTTTCCGATGTCGCTCCACACATAAGTTTAATTTAATCTATCTAGACAAGATAATAAATGAAAAATTTTTCTCGGGTTGTTAACCGAAGTGGAGCCTTAACGGGTTTCGCCTCGGTTATCCCCGTGTAGCCCACTCGGACCGGTCAGCCGCCCGGACCGGGACGAGGGGGTTATAGTTGTTACCTACAAAAAAATCAGCATTTATATCTAATGGGATCGATCCTTTTTCTCAAGGGATCGATCCTTTTTCAAAAAATATGACTGTTACAGCCAAGGGATCGATCCCGTAAACCAGGGGATCGATCCTTTTTCACTTGGTGGTTGGAATAAAAAGATTGAGGCATTCTGTTCACAAAGGGATTTATCCCTTTATTTAGGGGATCGATCCATTTTGCCTTGAAGTCTTGAAATGACCTTTTTAAAGTGCAAAAACGGATAATATTCCTTTTGAAAAAGTTCGGCTATGTTGGAAAACATTCGAAACAAATTTTTCAAGTTTGTTTGGACTTTGAATTAGTTTTGAAATATTTGAACAAGTCCAAAACATTTTTCACTTAATTTGTTATATCAAAATATTAGTTCAACAAGATCATCATTATTTCAACATCGTGAGTGACATATTTTGATATAGTCAAACGTTTGTCGTAAGTGACTACACTATAAAGACTAATATTGGATATGTCACAATCTATGTAGTGGAATATGATTAATCAAGATAGGATTTGTCCCTCCTACATAATAGGAGTAATATCATAGGCCACTTGATTGAGTGAGACTAGAAATCCATGGCCATGCTCGAATAAGTTGATATGAGATATCATAGTTATTTGTTTATATTAGTCAACTCAAGATATCAAGAAATATTAGATGGACTATACAAGTGTGACTGTTCAGTGACTTGTGTTCAATCTAGATATAAAGCACAAAAGGATGTAATACATAAATAGAGTTAATCAAGGAAAGGTTATGTCGAATCATGGTTTCTTGTAACTTAGGTGACAATGACATATTGCTAGATGTCACTCATTGTTTGTAATATTAGAAATGTTCTAATATTTACTACTAACATTATAAGAACCTACAGGGTCACACCCACAGTTGAAATGAGCATATATTAAACGAATTATATATGTACAAATTTTTTGTACACGAATTTAGTTAAATTAATATATATTTGATATATATGATTTAACTATTGTGTAAATATTAAATGAAAAATAATTATTGTAATTATGCCTCTTTTAATATATATATATATATATATATATATATATATATATATATATATATTGAAATCCTAATTAAGGTGAATTGAGATTATATATATATTTAATATATATATATATATATATTAAAATCCTAATTAAGTTGAATTGGGATTATATATATTTAATATATAAATATTGAAATCCTAGTTAAGTTGAATTAGGATTATATATATTTAATATATATATTGAGATCCTAATTAAGTTGTATTGGGATTATATATATATATATATATATATATATATATATATATATATATATATTGAAATCCTAATTAAGTTGAATTAGGATTGTATATATTTAATATATATATTTAAATCCTAATTAATTTGAATTGTGATTATATATATTTAATATATATATTGAAATCCTAATATGAGTTAAATTATGATTTCAAAGGCTATATAAAGGTATGAGAGATCTGGCAGTCATTAATGTTTTTTGGGAAAAACCCTCTAAATAGTTTATAGAGTTTTTATATGCTCGTTCCCTTTAAAATGGTTTAGAGAGTTTTTATATACTCGTTTCAACTGGGTGAACTACGTAGAGGTCGGAGTGTTATTGTTGCGGCTTAGGAATCGACATCGTGGAATTGTGATTGAATATTTATCTCCTCCAAACTCAGAATTCTAGATTTTAAATAGGTAATTCTTCACCCTTATTCACCCCGATTCGTTCCTTGTACATGGATCACTGATGTAACGCCCGGGTTTAGGGGTCGGATGTTACTCGGGAAAATTGGGTTCGAGTCGTGGGTTCGTTTCAAAATCTAATTAAGCTTTGGTTTAAATTAAAAAGAGTTTGAGTCATTAATGGCATTTTGGTAATTTTAAAGAAAATGGAGATGAAATATGAGAAAAAGGGGTTTTGAAATTGCTATTCATCATCTTCTTCTCTTCATTTCATGTTAAACCCCCTTATCCCCTAAAACACTATTCCATCAAATCCCACCCTCATTTCAAGTGTTCTCTTCAAGGTAAGCACGTTTTTGAATTCTCCTCACTATTTCCAACATTTCCATAGCCTTAGTTTTCATAAAAATCCTCTTTCAAGGTTTTTGAGTTTTTCAAGTTTTGAAGAGAAAGCATGAAACTTTAAAGGATTTTCGTTTTGTTTTGATGTGTAGAGTTAAATTATGAGTTAACCTAGCCCTAAGGTACATTATATCTCAATTTGGTAATTTTTTATTAAGAATCCCGAAATTGGGTTTTGGGGGTATTTTTAAAGGTGTCAAACTTTGTGTTTTGGTGTGGTTTTGTGAAAAAGAGATGGGCTGGGGCTATAGTGATATTAGGAGGGTGTTTTGAGGAAGTTTGGAAGAGTTTTGAGCATTGGAAGTTGTAGTTTTCTGCTGGGTAATTCAGGTATACGAAAATGAAGAAGTTGTGTTAACTCATGGGTTGAAAGTGTGGTAAATGGGTCTTGGAATTGTGTCTTGATTTGTGACAGTGATTTTGGGGGTTGAATGATTGAGCAAATTGTTGTTTTGTTTGACTAGAACCAAGGGGAAACATTGGAGAGACTTCGGGTATGAATTCGGGGAATTTAGAGAATTGAGATCGGTGTTCGGCTTCCGTTTGGGTTGCAACGGTGAGTGAAATGTTTAACCTTGTCTTGTTTTCGAAATGGGACTCTTGGGGGGTTTGGGTGGAGCCTTGAGGGCTCACCTAAACCCAAGTGTAAGTTTACTAATCCTACTTTAATGGTTATGTGATGATGCTTAATTGATTGTTGTGTTATTATGTGCATTGTGGATTGCTTTCACAACCGTTGATGTTGTGTAGTCATTGTCGATGTCGAGTCTCATGTGATGGTTGTCATAAATACGGTGATGAGTGGTCCCACCGGTAGTGACTAGTAGTAGAGTAAGGTGATGAGTGGTCCCATCGGAAAACTACTAGTCAAACGGTGATGTGTGGTTCCACCGTGTGTGTTGGTTGTGCATGTGCAAACCATGTTTTCGTCTTGTTGTGATATCATTCGTGCATCCAATGTTTTATTTGTCATTTAAGAAAAGTGTTTTGAAAACTGCATGATTGTTGAGTTTTAGAGCTTCGCTCACTAAGCTATCTAGCTTACGCTCTCCTTTTTCCAGCATGCAGATCGTTAGAGTTTGGGAAGCAAGTGGGCAAGGGAGGAGCTTTTGGAGTTCTCAAGTAGCTCAAGTATGATTTAAGTAATTGTAATAATGCCTAGAATTTGGGGGTATTAGACTTGTATGTAGTTGGAGTTCAAACTCTCTTGTTGGCTTTGATGTCCTAGCATGTTTGGTTGTTGATTCCATGTGTTTGTATGAGCGTTGTTAGACTCGTAGATGTTGGCTTGATGTTCATGCCTTGTTTTGGATTTGTAAAACATGTTATGTCTAGACTCGTGTATGAGTTGTTTTGAGTGTATGCAAACCCTGCTAGCATATGAATGGACCTTTTAGCTTTGGACTCCTTTATGTGTTTGAATGCAAGTTTCTTTCATGTATGAATGCCTTAGTGTTAATGTCTCGTGGTTCGTTTAAATAGTTCCGTATGTTAATTCTTGATTGTTATGTGTTGTATGGAAGTTCGTTCGTGGCTAGGTGAGTCATAAATTGCGTCTAGAGTTGAGTCTTAGTGCTTTTTGCTGCAAATTTGGGTCTTGCAGTGCAGGGCGTATCGGTACGCCCAAGGGCCGTATCGATAAGGTCCTACACTTTGGGACTCAGATTTGGCTTAGCGTATCGATACACGGGGGTGTATCAATACGCCAAAACCTCTATGGAAATCTGAGATTTTGATGAGATTTTGGCGTATCGGTACGGTCTTATATCGTTGACCATGAGAAATTGACCTTCAAGGGCGTATCGGTATGGTCAACCAGTGTACTGATACGGTCTCCCTAGGTCGACTATTGACAGTTGACCTGGTCAAGGCGTATCGATACCCTCTCCTAGCGTATCGATATGGCCTATTGTAAATGACAAAATGGGCTGTTTTAGGTTGCTTGTGTTGCAAGCTTTCCTCGTTCGATGTCCTCCGCTGTCGTATGTCACATAGGATGTATTTAAGCATTTAGACAAGATAATAATTAAAAGAAATTTCCTAGGGTTGCTAACCGAAGGGGAGCCTTAACGGGTTTCACTTCGGTTTTCCCCGTGTAGACCGAGACGAGGGGGTTACAACTGGTGGTAATCGCTGGATAATTTTTCCGCTACGCTATGGGGTGTACTGGCGTGACCCAACAGTGGTATCAGAGCCACTTGTACAATACAGATTCAGGTTTTAATTACTTGGGTGATGTAATTGTATGAGATACATGTTATTTTTCAATTTATTTAGTGAATATATGATATTTGTATGAGCAAATCTATTCAATCACATGTAATCTGTTAATCCAGTTAAAAGATGTTCCTAAGATTGATGATTAAGAGTTAATCATCAAGATCTTTGTCGTTAGGGTTTGAAATATTATATGTTAATTGTTAACATATTCAATATAGAGTTGTAGGGTTTTAGATGTTAAGTGTTAACATATGCGGGTTATAGTTCTATATTAGACTAATGGTAAGTCTATAGATTTCAAGCGGGAAAGTAACAAGAGTTGTTTCAGTAAAAAAACCTTGTGGATTTTAAAATCCTGGAAAAAAACATGATAATGTTGATAAAAGTTATCAAATCGTGAGGTTTTTACACATCAATTAAGATGATTTTAAAAAAATTCTCGTTGTCGATCATGTATCGACAACCCCGCCAGTAGTTGCAGGCCCGTGGGAACCCTGCAAGGGGCTTCGTCCTCTTAAAACCCGCGAGGGGCTTGACTCTTGCGTAGGAACAATCGGGTAAGACCTTAATAAGAAACCGCGTCGTTATTATGTTTGATATCACGGTGTTTGGAATGTATAGTTATAACCCAATGACCCATTTAGTTTTATTTATAATGTTTTATAAATACGGCCTGCGTGTCATGCCTTTCTCCACTTCTATTGTAATTATCTTCTCATCTTACTCCCTCGTATGTAAAACGAGTTTCTGAAATTGTAATCTATACGAAGAAGCATGGACCTGAGGAACAAAAGTATGGGCCGACAAAAAGATGCTTGAGAAGTGTTTTTATCTTTAGAATAATTTGGTTCTCCCATTGGCTTGGGACGGGTCATCTAAGGATATGGGCTATAACTATTGCATTCATATTTACTGTACTTCATGCGTGTGATAAAATGAATGTATGGGATGCATGCTAGTTAATTGTTAAGATCAAATGTTAAATGGTGAGATAATAATAACAAAAACCCTCAATAAAATATCAAGTCTTTTATTGCTTCCCAATGTTAACCCTCGTTAAAGTCTAGATCGATACAATGTAGGTTCTGCTAAAGCGACATACTTGTATCTATCTTGGCCAAAAGCGAAGAATAAGCAAGTAATATTTGTTGGTTGTAATATTGGCCAAAAGTTAGTTATTTGGATAATCATAAGATGATTATGAACAAGATTTGTTCACCAAATAAAGGAGTTACATGAGATGTAATTAGCAAGTTTTGCTTACCTAGAAAGATCGTAATCTTAAGAGAAAAACCAAAGCTGACTTAAGAGAATGTGAAATTTGGATCCTTGCCCACTAAAAAACTTTACATAAAGTATTTTCAACATTAATATTTGAGGGTTATTAATTTTAATAAAAATAGTGGGAGCATAAAAACCTTTTATAAACAAACTTGGTAAACGTACTCAAAATTTATATTTTATTGTTGTAGACTTATTATGGAAAATACAAATTTGTTATCATTGCGATCGGTCCTTGAGAAGGACAAGTTAAACGACGTAAACTACATTAACTGGTCACTGGAAGGAAAATGTTTCCATTGTAATAAGACATGTCATTGTAAAAGGAACTACCCCATTTATCTTGAAAAAGTCAAGAAGGCAAATGAAAGCAGAGCGTCTGCCTTAGATATTTATGTTATTGATATTAATTTATCAACACCTACTTCTTGGGTATTGGATACCGGTTGTGACTCATATTTTTACATTTGTATAAGGACTAAAAAGAGTAAAAATTTGAGAAAAATGAGAGGTGGACCTACGAGTTGGTAATGGAGCAAGAGTTGAAGCATTAGCTATAGGAACATATACTTTATCGTTGCTCAGTGGACTTAATTTATGTTTAGAAGATTGTTATTTTGTGTCTAGTTTGACTAAAAAACATCATTTTGATTTCTTGTTTAGACAAGATTGGTTTTGAGATAATTATTAAGAATAATTGTTGTTCTTTTATCTCGATAATGTTTTCTATGGTGTGACACAACTATTAAATGACCTCTATATTTTGGATCAAGAGAATTCAATTTACAACATAAATACGAAAAGATCAAAAAACAAATGACGCAAATCAAACTTATCTTTGGCATTGTCACTTGGGTCACATAAGTGAAAAACACATTTCAAAACTCCATAAAGATGGATTTTTGATTCATTTGTTTTCGAACAACTTGATTATGCGAGCATTTCTTATTGGAAAAGATGACCAAAGCTCATTTTAATGGTAAAAGTGAGCGAGCAAGTGATTTATTGAGATTAATACTTAGTGATGTATATGGACCAATGAATACACAAGTTCAAAGGAGGGTTTCAATACTTCATTACTTTCACAGATAACTTCAGTAGATATGGGTACATTTACCTAATGCATCATAAATCTGAAGCCCTTGAAAAGTTCGAGAAATTTTAAAATGAAGTACAAAACCAACTAGGAAAAGGTATTAAGGCTCTTCGATTAGATCGAAGAGAAGAATACTTAAGCTTGGAGTTTGGTGAGCTTCTTAAGGAATGTGGGATTGTCTCACTCCTCCCCGTACTCCACAATGAAATGGAGATTTCGAAAAGAATATATCGAACAATGTTAAACATGGTTCGATCAATGACGAGTTGCGTTGATCTTCCAGTTTCCTTTTGGGGACATGCGCTGAAATAGTTGCTTTCGCACTAAATCGTGTTGCATCTAAATCAGTTCAAAAGACATCATATGATATATAGACTATGAAACGTCCTAGTATGTCTTTTATGAAAATTTGGGGATGCGAAGCTTATGTTAAACATAAGATGTCTACGAAGCTTGAACCAAATCTTATAAAAGTAATTTTGTGGGTTATCCTAAAGAAACTAAAGGATATTATTTCTTCAATCCTACCATGAACAAAATGTTTGTTACTCAAACATGAATCTTCCTAGAAAGAGAATTTGTTTTCCGAAAAGGAAGTGAGAGAAATATTGAACTCAATAAAATTAGAGATCAACCACATATCATTGAACACGAGACTAAGCAACAACAAGTTCCACAAGTTGTTGAGGAACATTCAATAGTTTTGGAAACACAACCACTGTGAAGATCTTTGAGAGAATGCAATGCGCCTGAGAAATATGGATTTCTTGTCACATTGTATAGTGATGTTCTCTTCATGGATCAAGATGTGCCTAGGACTTATCAAGAAGCAGTGGTGGGCCCAAACTCTGAGAAATGGCTAGAGGCCATGAAATTCGAGATGGATTCCATGTCAGAAAACCAGGTTTGGACATTGGTTGACCCACTTGAATGGGTTAAGCCCACAGGGTGTGAGTCGTTTTTCAAAAGAAAACTGACATGGAGAGTAATTTACAAACATAAAAAAGGGTGATTAGTCACTAAGGGGTTTCGTCAAATTCATGGTATAGATTATGATGAAATCTTTTCACATGTTGCTATATTTAAATCCATCCAGATCTTACTTGCGATAGTTGCATTTTTATGAGATATGTAAAATGGAAGATAAAACGGCTTTTATTAATGGAAAAACCAAATGAGGGTGTGTACATGACACAACCCGAAGGTTTTTTCGATCCAACAGGTGCCGAAAAAATATGAAATGCATTAAAGGTCCATTATGGATTGAAGCAAGTTTCTCAAATTTGGAATATTTGTTTTAACGATGCAACCAAAGAGTTTGGTTTTATCCAAAATAAAGATGAGCCATGTGTTTTTAAGAAAATTAGTGGGAGAACTGTTATATTCTTGGTAATGCATGTGGATGACATACCGATAATAGGAAATGAAATACCTAATTTACAGTCTGTAAAGACTTGGTTAGAAAAATGTTTTTTCTATGAAAGACTTGGGTGAAGCATCCTACATATTAGGGGCCAAGATCTATAAGAGATAGATCAAGACGAATCATATGACTAAGTTAAAAGACATGCATAGATAAAGTACTAAAAAGGATTCGGTATGGAAGAATTTAAAAAGTGATTCTTACCTATGAGACATGGTATTTCACTATCGAAGGAAATGTGTCCTTCAACGCCTGCTTCGGCCATTGGATCTATCATGTATGCCATGATATGTACACGCTCGGATGTATCATTTGCATTAAGTATGACAAGTCGTTAATAAGTAAAACCCGATGAAAGTCATTGGGTTACAGTAAAAAAGGATCCTTAAGTACTTAAGAAGAACTAAGGATACATTCCTTATGTATGGAGGTGAGGAATAGCTAAGTATAAAAGGTTATACTGACACAAGCTTCCAAACCGATAAGGATGATTCTCGATCGCAATCGGGTTTTGTGTTTTGCCTTAATGGAGGCAATGTGAGCTGGAAATGTTCAAAGCAAGATACAATAGTTGTTTCTACAACAAAAATAACCTAAGTATATTGTAGCATGTGATGCTACAAAAGATGGTGTTTGGATCAAGAAGTTCATATCTAAACTAGGGGTTGTGCTAAGCATATTGAATGTTATAAATCTAAGTTGTCATAACAACTTAGCCGTCGCACAAGAAAAAGAATCCAGATCTCACCAACAAACCAAACACATACTTATGTGTTACCATCTCATTCGAAAAATTATAGATCAAGGAGATGTGGAAATATGTAGAGTACCTACAGTTGATAACATCGTCGATCCACTGACAAAGCCTTTGACGTAGCAGAAGCATGACCGTCCCACTAGGTCACGTGATATTAGATACATGAGTGATTGGTCTTAGTGCTAGTTGGAGATTGTTAGAGTATGCCCAAAGACCAATCATAAGACGATTATAAATGACATTTCTTATTACATTGTTTATTCATAAAGAGGCATTGCCATTATTATTTTCAGTTATTATGCGTGCATAAATAAACTGAATTATAATAAATTCCTTAGAATAATATGGTTATTCTAAAATGTCCTTAGTCGAATATTAATGTGGGCATGGAAAACAATAATACAATAAGACTAATATGTAGTTGATTGATGACAAAGTGTTGTCATTGACATGGAGATGTCAAAATCAATACATAAGTATGTGTTAGAGAACGACATATTGGACTGACCCACTATGAGCATTTTTCTTAGATTATTATGTGACAATTACAACATTGCTCATAGTGATAACTACATGTATGATCCTCAGACTTGAGATCATCATTATTTCAACATTGCGAGTGACATATTTTGATATAGTCAAACGTGTGTCGTAACTGACTACACGATAAAGACTAATATTGGATATGTCACAACCTATGTAGTGGAATATGATTGATCAAGATAGGATTTGTCCCTCCTACATAATAGGAGTAATATCGTAGGCCACTTGAATAAGAGTGAGACTAGAAATGCATAACCATGCTCGAATAAGTTGATATGAGATATCATAATTATTCGTTTATAATAGTCTACTCAAGATGTCAAGAAATATTATATGGACTATACAAATGTGACTGTTCTATGACTTGTGTTCAATCTAGATATAAAGGACAAAAGGATGTAATACATAAATAGAGTTAATCACGAAAATGTCACGTCAAATCACGATTACTTGTAACTTAGGTGACAATGACATATTGCTAGATGTCACTCATTGTTTGTAATATTAGAAATCTTCTAATATTTACTACTAACGTTACATGAACCTACAAGGTCACACCCACAGTTGAAATGAGCATATATTAAACGAATTATATATGTACAAATTTGTTGTACACAAATTTAGTTAAATTAATATATATTTGATATATATGATTAAATTATTGTGTAAATATTAAACGAAAAATAAGTATTGTAATTATGTCTCTTTTAATATATAAATAATATAATTCGGTTTAAATCAATATATATATATATATATATATTGGAATCCTAATTAAGTTGAATTGAGATTATATATATTTAACATATAAATATTAAAATCCTAGTTAAGTTGAATTAAGATTATATATGTTTAATATATATATTGAGATCCTAATTAAATTGAATTGGGATTATATATATTTAATATATATATATATATTGAAACCCTAATTAAGTTGAATTAGGATTATATATATTTAATATATATATTAAAATCCTAATTAAGTTGAATTGGGATTTCAAAGGCTATATAAAGGCATGAGAGATCTACCAGTCATTAATGCTTTTTGGAAAAAAACCCTCTAAATAGTTTAGAGAGTTTTTATATGCTCGTTCCCTTCTAAATGATTTAGAGAGTTTTTATATACTCATTTCAACTGGTGAACTACGTAGAGGTCGGAGCGTTATTGTTGCGTTTTAGGAATCGACACCGTGGAATCGTGATTGAATATCTATCTCCTCCAAACTCAGAATTCAAGATTTTAAATAGGTAATTCTTCACCCTTATTCACCCCGATTCGTTCCTTGTACATGGATCACTAGAGGTAATCGCCGGATAATTTTTCCGCTGCGTCATGGGGTGTACCGGCGTGACCCAACATGCTCAATACACATGACCGGAGACAAGAGTAGATTCATGGAGCTAAAGCCAAAGAGTGGTGGAGTGGTGACATTTGGTGACAACTCCAAAGGCCACATTGAGGGTATAGGTTCCATTGGTAATCTCTCTTCTATTCTTATTGAAGATGTGTTATATGTCAATGGTCTAAAGCATAACTTGTTGAGCATTTCAAATCTGTGATAAGGGTTTTAATGTTCTTTTTGATGTTAATAGTTGCAAAATTGTGGACATTAAAACAAATAATATAATTCTCATTGGTCATCACATAGGTAACATATATATGGTGCATCTAGATGACATTCATACATCCCATGCATGCTTGGTTGCTCAAAATGAAAATGATGCATGGTTATGGCATAGGAAACTAGGACATGATAGCATAAGTGTTTTAGAGAAATTGGTTTTCCCAAAATCTAGTTAGAGGTTTACCTAAGCTAAAATTCTCCTTGGATAAAATATTTGATGCTTGTGCTAAGGGTAAACAAAAACTAACTTCATTTAAATCCATTAATGATGTTTCAACTAGTAGAGTTTTACAATTGATCTATATGGATTTTTGGGGCCTATTAGAACAACTAGCTTGAGTGGAAAAATCATATGCCTATGTTTTAGTTGATGATTTCTCTAGATACACTTGGGTTCTCTTTTTAAGTACAAAAGATGAGGCTTTAGAAAATTCATCCCATTTTCAAAAATTACTCAAAATGACATTGGTCAAAACATTACTCATAGTAGAAGTGACCATGGAACAAGATTTCAAAATCTAGGTTTTGAGGATTTTTGTAACTCCAATGGTATTAGCCACAATTTTTACGCACCTCGCACTCCTCAACAAAATGGGGTAATTGAGAGGAAAAACCGTACTTTAGAAGAAATGGCTAGAACTAAGCTTTGTGAAAACAATTTACCTAAGTATTTTTGGGTGGAAGCCACAAACACCGCTTGTTATATCATAAATCGAGTAATGATTAGGCTAATTTTAAAGAAAACTTCTTATGAGATTTTAAAATCAAAGAAGCCTAACATTAGCTATTTTCATCCTTTTAGATGCAAGTGTTTTGTTTCAAATAATGAAAAAGATCATTTACGTAAATTTGATGCAAAAAGTGATGAAGCTATTTTCTTAGGATATTCTTTAAACTCTAAAGCCCATCGAGTGTTTAACAAAAGAACCTTAGTTGTAGAAGAGTCTATTCATGTGGTTTTCGATGATAACCTCCTTCCGAGGAAGGATTCTTGTGATGATGATGATGTTGGGACATTGAAACCAATGATGGTGGACAATCATCAAAGGTGGATAAGGTTCCAAACAAAGAAGAAGCACAAGATCCTCCCATAGAATCCTTGAAGGACATGAATCTTGGTGAAAAGGAAGTGAGCTACCCAAGGGAACTCAACTATGTCAAAGATGGTGAAATCTTGGGTGATCCATCCAAGGGGGAACCACTAGATCCTCTCTTATATTGCTTAATAATGTTGCATTAATTTCATGCATTGAGCCTAAAAATATCAAAAAAGTATTAAAAGATAATTTTTAGATATTGGCCATGCAAGAAGAACTTAATCAATTTGAAAGGAGTAAAGTTTGGACATTAGTTGATAGGCCTAGTAATAAGCCTACTATATGAACTAAACGGGTCTTTAGAAACAAACTAGATGAGAGTGGTAACATAGTGAGGAACAAGGTTAGACTTGTTGCTCAAGGTTACACTCAAGAAGAGAGAATCAATTTTGATGAAACTTATGCACCCGTAGCTAGAATAGAAGCAATTAGGATGCTTCTTGCATTTGCATGTTATCATGAATTCAAGCTTTTTCAAATGGATGTTAAAAGTGCATTTTTAAATGGTTTTATTAATGAAGAAGTGTATGTTGAACAACCACCTGGTTTTGAAGATCCAATTTATCCAAACCATGTTTTTAAACTAACTAAAACTTTATATGATTTGAAACAAGCTCTTAGAGCTTGGTATGAAAGGCTTTCAAACTTTTTGGTTGGCAATGTTTTGAAAAAGGCAAGGTGGACACTAAAATTTTTATTAAAAGAAATGAAAATAACATCTTAGTAGTACAAATTTATGTTGATGATATTATCTTTGGTTCTACTAATGAGTTTTATTGCCAAGATTTTTTTAAGTTAATACAAGGTAAGTTTGAGATGAGCATGATGGGGGAGCTCTCATTCTTCTTGGGGATCCAAATCAAGCAAAAGAAGGATGACATCTTCATCAATCAAGCTAAGTACATCAAGGATATGCTCAAGAAGTTTGGCTTGGAGAATGTGAAGCTTCAAGCCACTCCAATGAGCTCATCAATTAAGCTTGAAAAAGATGAAGGAGGTAAGTGTGTTGATTCTAAGCTTTATCGTTCAATGATTGGCTCTTTGCTTTACCTTACCGCAAGTAGACCTGTTATCATGTTTAGTGTTTTTTTGTGTGATAGGTTTCAAGCTAGCCCTAGAGAGTCACACCTTGTAGCCATTAAGAGAATCTTTAGATACCTTGGAGACACACCTTGTTTAGGCCTTTGGTATCCTAGAGACTCTTCCTTTAACCTACATGCTTATTCCGACGCGGATTATGAGGGTTGTAAGATAGATAGAAAATTACCTCTGGCACTTGCCAATTCTTAGGTACTATGCTCATATATTGGTTCTCTAAGAAACAAAATAGTATATCCTTATCTACCACTGAAGCGAAATACATATCGGCCGGAAGTTGTTGTGCTCAAGTCCTTTGGATGAACCAACAACTTCTAGACTATGGAATTAATGTAGGCACCATACCCCTTAAGTGTGACAACACTAGTGCCATATGTCTCATTAAAAATCCCATCCAACATTCTAGACCCAAGCATATAGAGATAAGACACCATTTCATTAGGGATCATTTCCTAAAAATGATGTTGTTCTAGAATATGTTGATACCTCAAACCAACTAGCGGATATCTTTACAAAGCCATTAGACAAAGAGCATTTTTGGACTCTTAGGAGAGAGTTAGGTCTAACTGGCCTATTTTGACCTTTTAGAGCCCTTAAGTGTCAAAATTTTGCTTGAATTTGAATGATGATCTTGTTTATGCAATTTTGCCTCTTGATGCATCTATGTTTTTTGCTAGGGGGAGTATGTATCTGTTTTAGTCCATAAATGTTGCTCATTTATCATACACATGCATTTAGAATCATCTAAAATCCAAAATTTTGAACTCTTCTTAGCTTAAAAATACATTTCTGTTAAAAGAGTATTGATACGGGTAATAGCGTATCGATTCGGGTAGCAAATTGGGAGTCGATACAGTGTTAACTGTATTGATACATTCATGCGCATCGATACGGTATAAAAACTATATCGATACGGTGGATCGATACGTCACGTCAGTGTATCGATACAGTATGGCGCTGGAGTTTAAATTGGCATTAAATGAGTGTTTCACTTTAATTAAAACTCAATTCCTTTTTTTCCTCTCAAACCCTGGCCTTTTTCACTATAAAAATCTCTCTAATCTTTTTGATTTTTCACACCAAACTCAAAATCTCTTGAGGTTTTTCATCAACACATCAAACTAAGATTTGCTATCATTTTGGTGCATTCATCATCCTCCATTCATCCAAATCCATTACTCAAGGTATAAAACCATTTTTTTATTTTTTATTTTCGTTTAATTTTATTCATTTTTTCAACTAATTTTTATATACATAGTATATTTATAGTATGAGTTTTTATGTTTTTGCAAAAATTCTTTAAAATCTGAAATTTTTTGTTTCGAATATATAAATATATCGTATATTTTTGTAAACTATTTTTCAAAATTCATTTTACTAAAATTAATTTTTATATTTGTATATATTTTTAACATATAAAATATAATATTTTTATCAATACCTTGAATTATTGGAATGTTTATTGGATCGAATGTGATGATAATTGCATACATTGTTTTCGAATGGTTTTGATGTTTTTCAGGTTACTATGGGGCTAAAAAAGAGACCAAGGAAGAATTGTCTTCTAGTTCATCCAATCCCAATTCAGAAAATGAGGGTATTACTAAACTGAACATTGGTTTTATTCTTAAAAATAGTTTTCAATACCCTTCGGCTATGGCCCATTATAAACAATACCAAGCTTTTTCAATCCGGGATGAAAGAGTTGTTTCAATCCCCTTTCTAAACTCCGAACATTTTAAGTTCAAATATTTTGGGTTGTTACAACAATGGAAGTTTATAAATTTTCTAAGTGTTCCCCTAATTTTGTACCGAAATCTCGTTTTTATTTTCTTTGCTAATGCCCGTTGCATCCATGATCAAGCAAGGGAAAGTGTAATTGTCATTGAATCCTATCTTATAGGCAAAAAGTTTCGAATTGATCAAACCATTTTATGCAATGTTTTTGGGTTTGAAACTTTGGGAATTGATGATGAACACTCCATGGGGCATTCTCAACTTGGCTCCGTAATCGTCCTTGATGCCCATGATCGTATCCTCTATCTCATCATCTCTTGGTGGATTCGTCCTTCTGGTGGCAAATTCTCTACCATTCGTCATGTTGATGCCTTTTGGCCCCGTTGTTTCCTTAAGGGTAAGCTCCCAAACATTTGCCAAATCATGTTTGTCGACTTAGTTTATCTTGTTTAACAATGTCACACCGATCAAGTCAAGTCCTTCTTTTATGGCACGACTTTGAGCTTTTTGTTCCATTCCTTAGAGATCGATTGTTCTCATGATGCCGCCCAGCCTTTAGGCAAGCTGATCGATGAACACTCTCTTACTCGTGCTCACTTTAAGTACATTGATCATGAGTGGGTTCGTGTTAATCGACCTCCTCCTTAAGACGATCAACATCCTTCGGTCGCTCCACAAGGTCCACAAGTCCAACAAGCTTAATCTTCCATGGATGGACTCATGGCATATCTAAATGAGAAATTCACATCCTTAGGGACTAATATTTCTTCTTTAGATATGAACATGAATGTGGGATTTACGTCCATTGATACTCGCTTTACATCGTTGGAGGATCGAGTCAAGGACATTGAACAACAATAAACTTACATGGATGTCCCTCTCATCGCTTTCCATGGTGCTTGGCTCAATCATACTCGAAAATCTTAAGGCAACCGTGATGATGAAGACGAAGATGATGGGGACGAGTAGTCTTTGAGCATATCATCTCATTACATATCATTTTAGGATTTATCTTTTATTATGCACATTTGTCTTTAGGAACCCTATGCTTTGATTTTGTTTTTAGGATTAAGTTTGAATTTATTTTGAACTATTATTGATTTGGACTTCTATTTGAACTTTAATGATATCATGTTGCTTAATTTTGTTTATCTTGTGCTTTATTGTTACATTTTGTCTATATCCTTGAATTTTTGCATTGATTTTGATCTAACAAAAATTGGGAGAAGTGTAAAAACATAAATTTTTACAAACTTTTAAAACCAATCTTAAATTAAGGGGGAGTAAACTTTTCAAAATTTTCAAAATACTTAAAAATTTACTTTGGTTTTGTTATATCAAAAAGGGGGAGATTGTAAAACCTATTTTGATTTTGATATAACAAAGTGTTTAAGGACCTATTTGTAAAAGTAAATAAAATTTTAAGTATTTCAAAGTCTTACAAATTGACAAGCAAACTTGAAACAAAATGTTTCTAAGTCAAATAAATTGTTCAAGCAAATTTTTTCTAAGTGTTATAGCCCAAAACCTACTTGTACACTAAGGCGTATCGATATGTTATAGTTGTATCGATACGGTTTTGAGGTTCTAGAATTTTAATCGAAAAAAGTGTACCGATACGGTTATACCCGTATTGATACGGTATTTTATCTAGGCTTAACTTTAAGGCATAACGTATCGATACGGTTGTACCCGTATCGATACAGTTTGATCTAATTTGATAAATCTTTGTATTTACAATTTTTGACTGTTGCTTGTCAGTTATGATTTCAGAAAAATTTAAACGGTCGTTGGACCATATCGATACGCCCATATATCATATCGATACACTTTTTACTAAAGTTTTACTCAGGATTCCAGTGAGCAAAATTCGTATCGATACGGTCTTAGAGTATCGATACCCCCAATTTTTACAATATGCTCGTACCGATATGTCCATACGCGTATCGATACGCCCTCTTAAATGTGTACAACGGCTAATTCTATTTTGAGACAAGTATCGATACGCTTGTTCAAGTACCGATACGGTAGGTTGCAGAAGTACATTTATTGTAGGAAAAATGAAGCCCAACGGCTCTATTGATGATCTCAACCACCAGAACGGCTAGAAATCAATGCAAGGGTATATAAACAAGCATCTAAAGCTACAACAACAACTATTGAACCTATTTGCAATAATCCAAGCATATATCCAAACCCTTGAGCTATTAGAGTTAAATTCTTGTAACCCCACTTGTGTAATCTTTCATTGTACTATTTTATTTCAAGTTTGGGGAGTGTTTACATGTAATTGGGCAATCTATCAACCTTGTGAGAGGCATTTTTCAAATTTTCAATCTTCTTTGTATTTGAGAGAGTCTTGGTTAATCTTTTGGTAGAAAGATTAACCGATTTGTAAGGTTTCCTCCTAATCTGAGAAAAGAGGACGAATTTCTAGTGAAATTGGTTGAAATTCCTTAGTTGGAGCTAAGGTAGTGGATGTAGAGCTTGTTCTAAGCTTGAACCACTATAAATTGCCTTGTCTTCAATTTTCCATTTTTCAATTTGCTCCCTTCAATTTTAAAAAGTCAATTCACCCCCCTTGGCCATTTTCGATTCGATTGATCAACTTAACAATTACAATTTTTTAGAAACTCATTTTAAAAACGAGGGAGTAAGATGAGAAGAGAATTACAATAGAAGAAAGAAAGGCACGACACGCATGTCGTATTTATATAAAACCAAAGTAAATAGGTTATTGGGATATAACCATACATTCCAAACACCGTGCATATCAAACATAACAACCAAAGTAAATAGGTTATTGGGTGAAGCCCCTTGCGGGGGTTTAAGGGGGCGAACGGGGTCAAGGGGCAGAGCCCCTTGCGGGGGTCCGGCAGCCATGTAGATGCGTAAAAACTATAACATATCCATGACTAACTCTTTAATCACTTGGAACAATCAATTTAATTTATTCAGATTAAATTGATGCGTAAAAACCTCACGATTTGATATCTTTTATCAACATTATCACTTTTTTTTAGTATTTCAAAATCCACGAGGTTTTTACTTGAACAACTCTTTGTTACTTTTCTCGCACGTGATCTATAGACTAACCATTAGTCTAAATATAACTATCACTTATATATGTTAACGCTTAACATCCAAAAACCATAACATATCCATGACTAACTCTTTAATCACTTGGAACAATTAATTTAATTTATTCAGATTAGACGTGAATCGATTTAAAGCATGAAGATATCATATATTTGTCAAAATCGAATAAACTATAATCTAACAACATGCATCTCATAGAAAAGCATCATCCAAGTATTTAAGTCTGAATTCGTATCGTACAAGTGGCTCTGATACCACTGTTGGATAACGTTGGTACACCCCATAGTGCAACGGAAAAATTATTTGGTGATTACCTCCAGAGATCCATGTACGAGGAGCGAATTCGGGGTGAAAATAATGAAACGTTACCTTTAATAATTCTGGAAATCCTCAGGGATTATAGGAGAATCCAAATCGAATCCGAGTTGTCACAATCGCGTTCCGACCACTACGCAGTCCACCCGAACGAAACGAACAATATTTTCTCTTCTCTAACTGTTAGAGAGGTTCTCCGAAAAAAGAACAAATTGGCTGCTAGACCTTATGCCTTTATATAGCATTCAAAAACCTAATTCTAATTAAATTCAGATTCGTTAAATATACAATATATTTAACCGAATATAATTAAATATGTAGAATTTGATTCTAATTTAATTTGGATTCCTTAAATATACAATATATTTAACCGAATATAATTAAATATGTAGAATCTGGTTCTACTTTAATTAGGTTTCTTTAGATATATATATATATATATATTAATAGTATTTGATAATTATAATAATTATCTACTATTAAAATATATATAAATATATAAACGAGATTATCTATAATTACAATAATTATAATAATTTCATTTTAATAATTATTACGTGTACAACAAGTTTGTACACATGCTATTTAGTCGATATTTGTTCGTTTCAATCATAGGGTGTGACCCTTGGAGGTTCATGTAACATTAGTACTAATATCTAGAATAATTCTAATATTACAAGCAATGAGTGTCATCTAGCAATACATCATTGCTACCTAAGTTACATGAAGTTGTGGTTCGACTTTACGTTTTTCGTGATTAACTACTTTTTATGTATTACATTCTTTTGTCTTCATATCTAGACCGGACACAAGTCATAGATTAGCCACACTTGTATAGTCCATCTAATGTTTCTTGATAACTTAAGTAGACTATTATAAACGAATAATTATAATATCTCATATCAATTTATTCGAGCATGGCCATGCATTTTCTAGTCTCACTCAATCAAGTGGCCTATGATATTACTCCTATTATGTATGAGGGACAAATCCTATCTTGATCAACCATATTTCGCTACATAGATTTTGACATATCCAATGTTAGTCTTTATAGTGCATTCAGTTACGACACACGTTTGACCGTATCAAAATATATCACTCACGATGTTGAAATGATGATGATCTCAAGTCTGAGGACCATTAATGTAGTTATCACCATGAGCGATGTCGTGACTATCACATAATAATCCAAGAAACATGCTCATAGCAGGTCAGTCCATTATGTCGTTCTCTAACACATACTTATGTATTAATTTTGACATCTCCATGTCAATAACAACGCTTTGTCATCAATCAACTACATATTAGTCTTAATATATTATTGTTCTCCATGCCCACAATAATACTCGACTAAGGACATTCAAGAATAACTATATTATTCTAAGGACTTTATTAAAATTCAGTTTATTTATAAATGCACATAATAAGATTAAGATTGAAATAATAATAATGGCTTTATATTAATAAATAAGATAAAATAAGTATGTCTTTTACAACCATCTCATGATTGGTCTTTGGGCATACTCCAACAACTTAAGCTCAGAGTTTGATGAACTTCTTAAAGAATGTGGGATTGTCTCACAACTTACACCTCCCGGTACTCCACAACATAATGGAGTCTCTGAAAGGAGAAATTGAACATTGTTAGACATGATTCAGTCAATGATGAGTCATGCTGATCTTTTAACTTCTTTTTGGGGACATGCGCTAGAAACAACTGCTTTCACACTAAATCGTGTTCCACCTAAATCAGTTCAAAAGACATCATATGGGATATGGAGTGGAAAACGTCCTAGTATGTCTTTTATGAAAATTTGGGGATGTGAAGTTTATGTTAAACATCAGATGTCTACAAAACTTGAACTTAAATCTCATAAGTGTAATTTTGTGGGGTATCCTAAAGAAACTAGAGGATGTTATTTCTTCAATCCTTTTTAGAACAAAGTGTTTGTTGCTCGAACATGAGTCTTCCTCGAAAGAGAATTTATTTTTAGAAAATGAAGTGAGAGAAATATTAATCTTGAGGAAATTTAAGATCAACCATAGATCATTGAACCAGAGATTGAACAACAACAAGTTCCACAAATAGTTGAGGAACATCCAACCATTGCGGAGATCTAAGAGAGAATGCAATGCGCCTGAGAGATATGGATTTCTAGTCACATTGCATGGTGATGTTCTCCTCATGGACCAAGATGAGCCTAGGACTTATCAAGAAGTACTGGGGAGCCCAAACTCCGAGAAATGGCTAGAAGCCATGAAACTCGAGATGGATTCCATGTCAGAAAACCAAGTATGGACTTTGGTTGACCCACCTTAAAGGATAAAGCCCATAATGTGTAAATGGATTTTCAAAAAGAAGATCGTCATGGATGGTAATGTACAAACATACAAAGGACAATTGGTCACTAAGGGATTTCGTCAGTGTAACACCCCAATTTTGGGCTTGGAAGTTTAGGGTCTGAACCGGACCGGTTAAAATTACGATTCGAATATAAAAGGTGGTTTTAGGGAAAGCCTAGTTCGGGATGCATTACAAATATGGAAAAATATCTAAAAATCCTCTTTTATTATATAAGAGAGTGGTGAAATCAATTTTACAAAATGGGGTTTGGAAATATGACATTTCAAGTTAGTGACTAAAATGTAATTTTTGAAAAGTTGGTGACTGTTTTAAAAGGATTGAAACTTTGAATCTTTAAGGAGCTAATTTACCCAAGGGAGAGTTTCTCCAGATTTTTCTTAAATTTTAAAGACTCATTTAATGTTATTTAATAAAAAGAAAAGAGGGAAAATAGATATTTTAGTTTCATAACTAACTTTTGCCAAAATTTTCCCATTTCATTTTCTCTCAATTTTCCCTCAGCCAAACACATTTCCACATCCACTTTTCCTTTGATTTTCAAACCTAAAGTTGAGATTTCAATCTCTAAATGATTTCTAATCATTTCTACACCAAAACCTCATCATTTGCTTATTGAATTTTCAAGAATTTTGGCTCTAAACAAGAAGAAACTCACATTTAGAGGTATGAACGTCCTTCTCCTCTAAACACTCAGTTCTTTACTGAAATTCCTAAGTTCTCAATCCTTAAATTGAGTTTTATTAAAGGTTTTAATGTTGTGTTCTTGAATTTGGCTTAAAATGCAAGATTTGGATTTAATTTTGAAGAAATTCGTAATAGATGATTGGGCTCTGTTTTGAGATGTCTTTTTGATGTATTTTGGATGTTTAAATAATGTGTAATTGAGGTTTAATCAATGCAATCCCGAATAGGTTGATTTTCCTAAGTTTTGACTTGAGAAAGTGGTGGTTTTTGGGGTGATTTTGATGTTCTGCTATAGCTGGAGGTATAAGGACGTGATTAGGTCCTTTTTGGATGTTAATTGATGTTTAAGAATGATTGGATTTGATGGATCTTGGCTGGGTAATGTTGTAGAGGTGTTTGGATGTGATTTCGGTTGTGTTTGGTAGCCGAAATGTGAGTTTTGATGAGAGCAGCGAGTTTGGGTGTTGTGGTTGAAGATTTTAATGCATGATGATGCATTAATTCACTGCTTTGATGTGTTTAAAACAGGGGATACATCATCGGATCCTTGTGGTGTTGATCCGGAGGCTTGATCGGCGTTTCGGCAAGCTTGCGATATGGAATCAGTGAGTGAAGTTTGGTTTTCAGCTTTGAAACCAATCTTTGAAGGTTGTGGGAGCTTAGTTTAAGTCTAAACAACTTAGCTAAGCTCAAGAGTAAGTTTTTCGGAGAAACTCTCTTTTTGATGAACCATGAGATGGTTGAATGCAATGTGTTTATTTTGCATGTTTAAATTCTGTTTTGAAAGCATATTTTAGCATGTTTAATGCTGGTTTTGTAAGCCATGTGTTGAGGGATGCTCAAGGTAAGAGATCCTTGTTTTGGACATTGATAAATGTGGTTTGATGCATAGTAATGCATGATTATGTAATGGCTTTGTTTAATGCTTAAAAACAGTGGATTGATGATGGTAAATGATGTATATTGGCAAGTGATGTGTTGGTTTAAAAGTACTTGAATCGGATATAGTTAGCCGGCTATAGGATTGGGTGCACCGTGAATAAAGTCGCCTTGGATGTTGAGGGGGTTGTGATTGTACCGTAAACTCCATCCAAGAACACTAACGAGATGTCTAAGATCATAATGGTGGTTAAAATGCCATGTGAGGATCTTGTGTTATGTCACGTGTTCTCGTTAGTGATGTTATACAACTACCAATGAGTGATGTGGAGGGGGTTGTGATTGTACTGTTAAACTCCATCACGGGTGTTGAGGGGTTGTGATTGTACCGGTAAACTCCACCTTGTGTGTTGGTAGTGTGTATGGAGCGTATGGGACAACACTTGTAATCCGTGTATCCGATTGTGTTTTGAGTTGAAAATGGTTATGGATTATCACTTGAAAGCCAATATGACATGTTGATGTATTGAAGCATGAGATGCTTGGTTTGTATGCATAGATGCATGATAAATGATGTTTTGAAACTAAAGGCCTTGAAAAGGTGTTTTTACAAATTGCATTATTGTGTTGTTTCTTTAGAGCATTTATCACTAAGCATATGTGCTTACGCTCTCTCTTTCTTGAACCAATAATGCAGAGCATTGAAGTGCTTTAAGGGCAGCAAGGAGGTCAAGGATCCAAGTGAAAGTCTAAGCTCATGTATGGTGACTATTTTCACAACACTATTAGCTTTTGGTATTTGGCAATGAGAACCTAGGTTGTGTTTTTGGGAGATGTTGTGGACTCCCTAAGTTTGGTTTAATGCCTATGATGATGTTGAAACATGTAAATGGCCATTTGGTATTTGTTTTGGGGATTTGATGATTGCTTGCTTTTCATTATAGGATGCATGCCTTTAGACTTGTGATTTTCCTAAACGATGCTATGATTGAGCTTTGATGATGTAAATATGTTTCTTAATTGTTTGATGACTTGTTGGCATGATGTGGAGGTCATATGAGCGTGTTTGGTGGGTCGAAAGAGTGTAAAACAGACTTTTCTGCTGTTTCTGGGCAGGGTGTTTCGAAACACCCTTGCTTGTTTCGAAACAGGTGCATATTTTGGCCTGGGTGTTTCGAAACAGGCTGAGGTGTTTCGAAACACTTTGGCTACTGCCAAGGGGTGTTTCTGAACGTCCTAGACCCGTTTCGGAACACTTGACCGTTGGGCACTGATTTGAATGGTTTTGAGGTTTGCAAGCTTTACGTTTTAGTCCTGATTTTTGTATGTGCAATTGGTTGAGTTTGAGATGTCCGTTTGAGGTGAAATTTGGCAGAGAGGTATGAAACATGACTAATTTCATAATGGTAACTTAAAAATTGGTAAAGTCCTCTTAATTTCCAGATTTTACATTTTGGTCCCTAAATTCGTATGTTGTGCAATTGAGTCCATTATTGTTTTCCGATTTCTGTGATTTTTGAGTTTGCTTATCTCAAGAGTACACCTAAGGTTAATATGCATCTAGACAAGGTTTAAAAGAAAAAAAAGGGTCGTTAATCAAGGTTGACTTTCGGGTTGACTTTGGTTTTCCCCGTGTAATCTTCGTAGTTCGGGTCAACCGTCTAGGCCGGGCTAAGGGGGTTACATTTGGTGGTATCAGAGCTGAGTTCTCGAGTATTTGGGAATGGTTATGTAGGTGATATGTGTATGATTGCTTGTATACTTGTTGAGTGAAAGTATGATGTATGAATTGTAAGAATGTTGCAAATTGTGGTGTATGCTGTGGTGAAGCATGTTAGAGGGACCCATTGCCATATCAAAGCTAATCAAATGATTTGTTTTAAATTAGAAATGAGCTTGAGTACTTGGATTGCTTACCTTGCTGAGCCTGACTTTGTTTATTGCATTTGTGATTGCATAGTATAGTGAATGGGACATCGTAGAGAGACGAGGATTAATACACGAGCTATGGCTCAAAATGAGAACGAAGAGAATGCTGAAAATGTAGTGGATTTACCTCCTCCACCCGGTGGTGGTGGTGCTGGGGGTGAGGGAGCTGGTGCTGGTGTTGGTGCTGGTGCTGGGGTCGCTGGACCTGAAGCTGGGCAGGGGCAAGCTGCTTCTGACATGACAGTGCTGATTCAGGCTATTGCTGGGGCCTTTCAGGCGGCGGTAGCTGGAGCTCATGGAGCTGGGCATCAGGGAGATGCTAATGTTAGACTACCTCTGGAACGTTTGCGTAGTCTGGGAGGGACTGAGTTCAGGGGTTTGTCTGCGGAGGGTTCCTAGTCTTGGTTGGAAAGTACCAAGAGAATTTTGGGACAAATGAACTGCAATGAAGTGCAGAAGTTGGGCTGTGTAATATCATTGTTGCATGACGATGCGTATACCTGGTGGACAATCGCTATCTCCGGAATGGAGGATGCTGATGTGACTTGGACGTTCTTTCTGAACGCGTTCAAGAGGAGGTATCTGGGTGTGCGGTACCTGGATGAAAAGAAAAGGGAATTCATGTCTCTTACTCAAGGGAACATGTCAGTGGCTGAGTACGAGGTTCAGTTTGTCCGACTCAGTCAGTACGCACCTGAGCTTATCCCTGATGAGCGGGAGAGGTGTGAACGTTTCTGTTACGGTTTGGTGACGGATGTAAAGACCTATATGCTGGCTACTGAGTACACTGACTTTGATGTGCTGGTTGGAAGAGCAAATGACATTGAGTTGAATTTAAGATTATCTTCTAGAGGAGCTGGTCCTAGTGCGGGCAAGCGAGTTGCTGAGTTTACTTCCGGTGGCGGGCGGAACAAGAGAGGACGTGATCGGAAGTATCAGTCTTCAGCTAGGCGTAGTGGTGGAGGGCAAGGTGCGCCTGTTGAGGGAGACAGGGCGAGAGCTGATCAGAACACATGTTGGACATGTGGACCGCGTGGTCATCTGAGGCGTGATTGTCCTCGAGCAGCAAGGGATGTACAGGCTCCTGTTGTGGTGACCGATAATTCGTGTTGGAACTGTGGTTCGGCGGATCACATGAAGAGAGAGTGTCCTCTGTTGGCCGGTGGTGGTTAGGGACGTGCTCCTGGAGTTGTTGCACCACAGAGAGGTCGTGGGCGCGGCCGTGTTAATTTCCAGCGTAGAGAGGATGGTGGAAGGAATATGGCTCATGTGGTAGCTGTTCAGCCTGAGGGTGGTGGTCAGGCTAGAGTGTATGCTCAGAGGGAGGGGAGGAATGACACGGATGTGATCGCAGGTACTTTCACTTTGCAATCCTTGTCATTACTTTCCTTGATTGATTCTGGATCTACACACTTGTAACACCCCAATTTTGGGCTTAGAAGTTTTGGGTTTGGACCGGACCGGTCGGGTTGCGGTTCGAATATAAAAGGGTGAATTTAGGAAAGCCTAGTTCGGGTTGCATTAAAAATATGGAAAAATGTCTTAAAATCCTCTTTTATTATATATAAGAGAAAGGTGAAATCAATTTTACAAAATGAGGTTTGGAAGAGTGACATTTTGGGTTAGTGACCAAAATGTAATTTTTGAAAACTGGGTGACTGTTTTAAAAAGGATTGAAACTTTGAATCTTTAAGGAGCTATTTACCCACAAGAGTTTCTCCAGATTTTTCTTAATATTAATCAATTTATTAATGGTTTTAATTAAGGTAAAAAGGGAGGGAAGAAGATATTTTGTCATTTTAACTAACTTTCTCAAATTTTCCATTTTCTTTTCTCTCAACTTTTCTCTCAACCCAAACACTTTTCTCCAGTAAATTTCCCTCTGATTTTGACATTTAAAGATGAGATTTCAACTTCCTTTTGATCTCTAATCATTTCTACAACAAAACCTTAGCATTTGCTTATTGGATTTTTAAGAATCTTGGTTCCAAAAAGGGAGAAACTCAAGTTTAGAGGTATGAACGTCCTTCTCCTCTAAATTCTCAGTTTTTTACTGAAATTCCCAAGTTCTCAATCCTTGAATTATGTTTTATTAAAGATTTTGTAATTGAGTTCTTGATCTTGGCTTTAAAATGCAAGATTTGCTTTAATTTTGATGAAATTCGTATGATCTGATTGGGCATTGTTTTGTGATGTGTTTTTGATGTAAAATGGATGTATAATTGATGAGAAATTGAGGTTTAATCAATGCAATCCCGAATAGGTTGATTTTCCTAAGTTTTGTTTAAGTTTTTGGTGGTTTTTGGAGTGATCTTGATGTTCTGCTATAGCTGGAGGTATAAGGACGTGATGAGATCCATTTTGGATGTTAATTGAGGTTTATGAATGTTTGGAATTGATGGATCTTGGCTGGGTAGTGTTGTGGAGATGTTTGGATGTGATTTCGGTTGTGTTTGGTAGCCGAAATGTGAATGTTGATGTGAGCAGCGAGTTTAGATGTCTTGGTTGAGGATATTAATGCATGATGGTGCATTAATCTACTGTTTTGATGTGTTTAAAACAGGGGAGACATCTTCGGATCCTCGTGGTGTTGATCCGAAAGCTTGATTGGTGTTTCGGCAAGTGGCGAAACGGAATCGGTGAGTGGATTTTGGTTTTCAGCTTTGAAACCAATGTTTTGAAGGTTTGGGAGCTTAGTTTAAGTCTAAACAACTTTGCTAAGCTCAAGAGTAAGTTTTCGGAAAAACTCTCTTGTTGATGAACCATGAGTTGGTTGAGTGCAATGTGATTATTTGCATGTTTTAAATTCTGTTTTGAAAGCATACTTAGCATGTTTATTTGCTGGTTTTATAAGCCATGTGTTGAAGGATGCTCAAGGTAAGAGATCCTTGTTTAGAACATTTGATAAAATGTGGTTTTGTTGCATAAAGATGCATGATGATTAATGGCTTTGTTAAATGCTTTAAAACAGTGGTTTATTGTTGTTAAATGATGCATATTGGCAAGTGATGTTTTGAGAAAGGTTAAGAACACTATGGTGGTTAAAAGTCCATAGGTGGTTCTTGTGTTAAGAACAACATGGTGGTTAAAAGTCCATGATTGGTTCTTGTGATAAGGTCACAAAGGTGGTTAAAAGTCCTTGTGTGAGCCTTGTGTATTTTAAGAACACCATGGTGGTTAAAAGTCCATGGGTGATTCTTGTGTTAAGGTCGCAAGGTGGTTAAA
The DNA here is from genome assembly GCA_030270665.1 of Hibiscus trionum. NCBI lineage: Eukaryota > Viridiplantae > Streptophyta > Magnoliopsida > Malvales > Malvaceae > Hibiscus > Hibiscus trionum. The sequence continues at coordinate 1,028,797 of BSYR01000008.1, forward strand.
AGTCCTTGTGTGGACCTTGTGTGGACCTTGTGTATTTTAAGAACACCATGGTGGTTAAAAGTCCATGGGTGATTCTTGTGTTAAGGTCACAAGGTGGTTAAAAGTCCTTGTGTGGACCTTGTGTATTGTAAGAACACCATGGTGGTTAAAAGTCCATGGGTGATTCTTGTGCTAAGGACACAATGGTGGTTAAAAGTCCATGTGTGGTCCTTGTGAATTGTAAGATCACAATGGTGGTTAAGAGTCCATGTGTGGATCTTATGTTGATTGTAATGTGAAATGGAAAGATTATGATTATCACTTGTGGCCAATATGACATGTTAATAATTTGAAGCATGAAATGCTTGTTTTAAATGCTTTTGTGCATGGTTAAAGGTTGTTTTGAATTAAGGTTTATAAAAGTGTTTATAAATGCATTATTGTGTTGTTTTAAATGAGCATTCCTCACTAAGCTATGTGCTTACGCTCTCTCTTTTCTTAAACCAATAATGCAGAGCATTGAAGTGCACATAAGGGTAGCAAGAGGTCAAGAATCCAAGTGGAGAACTAAGCTCATGTATGGTGAAACTTTCTTAACACTATTAGCTTTTGGCATTTGGCAATGGGGAACCCATGTTGTTGTTTTGGGAGATGTTTTGGACTCCTTAAGTTGGTTATATGCTTTTGATATTGTTGGAACTTGTAAATGGCCTTTAAGAGGATTGTTTGGTAATTTGATGTTTGAATGGTTTTCAATACAGGATGCATGCCTATAGAATTGGGGCTTTCCTTGTTTGATGCCATGTTTATGAATTGTTGATGCCATTATGTTCCTTAAGTATGTAATGTCTTGCTGATATAATTTGGTTGCCTTTGGAGCATGTTAGATGGGTCAATTGTGTAATAAATCAGCTAAAATTCTACAATCTGGGCAGCCCGTTTCGGAACAGGTGCTGCCGTTTCGGAACAGAGGGCCTGAAATGGCATAGGCGTTTCGAAACGGGCAGAGCCGTTCCGGAACAGCTTTGCCACTGCCAGGCCATGTTGCGCAACGGGTTTCGGAACGGTCCCGCGTTTCGGAACGGATCATCCCTGTTCCGAAACACCCGACCGTTGGGCACTGAAATTGACGGTTACATGTTTTGAAACCTTTGCGTTTTGGTCCTGAACTTTGTGTATGCAATTGAATGAGTTTGAGATGTCCGTTTGAGTTGAAATTTGTCAGAGAAGCCTGAAATATGACTAATTTCATAATGGTAACTCAAAAGTGGTTAAGTCCTTATAATTTCCAGAATTTACATTTTGGTCCCTAAATTCGTGTTCTGTGCAATTAAGTCCCTGAATGTTTTCCGAATGCGCTGATCTTTGAGTATGCCGATTGTATGAACATATCTAGGGTTAATGTGCATTTAGATAAGATTTAAAAGAAAAAAAAGGGTCGTTAATCAAGGTTGACTTTCGGGTTGACTTTGGTTTTCCCCGTGTAAACTTCTTAATTCGGTTCAACCGTCTAGACCGGGTTAAGGGGGTTACAACACTCATACATATTGCGTGAATATGCTCAATTGCTTGGTTTGCCTGTTGAGTCTTTGGATGTTGGTATGCGTGTAACTAGTTCTTTTGGTGAGACTGTTGTGACTCGAAAGCTTTATATATGATGTCCCTTGGTTGTGCAAGACCATGTTTTTCATGTTGATCTTATGTAATTGCTTTTCTATGGTTTTGATGTAATCCTTGGTATGGATTGGCTTGTTGAGCATCGAGCTGTAATGGATTTTGAGAATAAGCGAGTTTCGTTGAAGCTTGCGGATGATTATGAGGTAGTGGTAGTTGGTGAGAATGTGAAGTTTTTTGCCAATGTGGTGTCCACTTTGGAAGCGAGCCGGATGCTGAGGCAAGGTTGTGAATCCTACCTAGCCTTTGTGATGAATCCTAGCTCTAAAGAGTTGCGTGTGCAAGATATCAGGACTGTGCGAGAATTTCCTGATGTGTTTCCGGAGGAGTTGCCTGGATTGCCTCCTAATCGCGAAGTGGAGTTTGGGATTGAGCTGTATGAAAACACAACTCCAGTGTTCATTACTCCTTATCGAATGGCACCTAAAGAGTTGAAAGAGCTGAAGATGCAACTTCAGGAGTTGCTTGATCGTGGTTTCATTCGGCCGAGTGTGTTACCTTGAGGTGCACCGGTGTTGTTTGTGAAGAAAAAGGATGGCACTATGAGAATGTGCATCGATTACCGTCAGCTTAACAAGTTGACTATCAAGAATCGGTATCCATTGCCGAGAATTGATGATCTTTTTGATCAATTTCGGGGAGCAGCTGTGTTCTCTAAAATTGACTTAAGGTCAGGGTATTATCAGCTGAAGGTGAAGGATGTGGATGTGCCAAAGATAGCCTTCAGGACGAGGTATGGGCATTATGAGTTCCTTGTGATGCCGTTTGGGTTGACGAATGCTCCTGCAGCTTTCATGGACATGATGAATAGAGTGTTCCATGAATACTTGGATAAATTTGTTGTGGTGTTCATTGATGATATTCTCGTGTACTCTCGTACTGAGGAGGAGCATGAGAGGCATTTGAGAATTGTGTTGCAGGCTTTGTTGGAGAATCAGCTTTATGCCAAGCTGAGCAAGTGTGAGTTCTGGCTTAGAGAAGTTGTGTTTCTTGGTCATGTGGTCTCTGCTGAAGGAATTCGTGTTGATCCTCAGAAGATTGAGGCAGTGATGAATTGGAAGCCTCCTAAGTCTGTTCATGAAGTCCGTAGTTTCCTTGGTTTGGCGGGATACTATCGAAGGTTCGTGGATGGGTTTTCAAAGATTGCTGCACCTTTGACAAAGTTGTTGCAGAAGGATGTTAAGTATGAGTGGACGGAAGCGAGACAACAGGCTTTTGAGAAGCTTAAGGCAGCTTTGACGCAAGCTCCTATCTTGGTTCAACCTGAATCAGGGAAAGAGTTTGTGGTGTATAGTGACGCGTCCTACGTTGGTTTGGGATGTGTGTTGATGCAAGAGGGTAAGGTGGTGGCTTATGCATCACGTCAGTTGAAGGTGCATGAGCGCAATTATCTTACGCATGACATTGAGTTAGCTGCGGTGGTTTTCACTTTGAAAATTTGGAGACATTACCTGTATGGTGATAAGTGTATTGTGTACACGGACCACAAGAGTTTGAAGTATCTGATGTCTCAGAAAGAGTTGAATCTTAGGCAGCGACGTTGGGTGGAGCTGCTTAAGGATTACGATTTGACGATCGAGTACCATCCGGGTAAAGCTAATGTTGTAGCGGATGCCTTGAGTAGGAAGGTAGCTGTGGAGTTGAGGGCTATGTTTGCCAGTTTGAGCATTTCGCGTGATGGTGGTCTTGTGGCTGAGTTGCAAGTGAAACCATCCTTGATTCAGTTGATTAAGGAAAAGCAGTTGTTGGATGATTCCTTGGTGCCACATGTTCAGGATATTGCAGAGGATAGACCATCGGATTTCTACTTTAATGATGATGGAGTTTTATGCTTTGGAAGTCGGATAGTAGTGCCCAATGATGCTGAGTTGAGGCGTGCTATTCTGACTGAAGCTCATAGTAGTCCTTTTGCTATGCACCCTGGTAGTACTAAGATGTACCGTGATCTTCGTGATGAGTACTATTGGGTGGGGTTAAAGAAAGATGTTGCTGAGTTTGTAAGCAAGTGCATGGTATGTCAGCGAGTTAAGGCTGAGCATCAGTTTCCTTCAGGGTTGTTGCAACCGTTGAGGATTCCTGAGTTGAAGTGGGAGAGGATTACCATGGACTTCGTGTCTGGTTTGCCTTTGTCTCCATCGAAGAAGAATTCGGTGTGGGTGATTGTGGATCGCCTGACGAAGTGTGCGCATTTCTTACCTGTGCATACTACGTACACTTTGGATAAGCTTGCGGAGCTGTACATTGCTGAGATTGTGCGGCTACATGGCGTGCCAAATTCGATTGTGTCGGATAGAGATCCGAGGTTTACATCGCGTTTCTGGCAGTGTTTGCATCAGGCTTTGGGTACACGGTTGAATTTCAGTACATCTTATCATCCGCAGTCGGATGGACAGTCTGAGCGTGTTATCCAGGTGTTGGAAGATATGTTGAGGTGCTGCGTGATTGAGTTTCAGGGTTCTTGGGAGAAACATTTGTCTTTGGTGGAGTTTGCCTATAATAATAGTTATCAGGCAAGTATTCAAATGGCACCTTATGAAGCTTTGTACGGGAGGAAGTGTAGGACTCCTCTTTGTTGGGCTGAAACAGGTCAGAAGTTGGTTTCGATGCCCGCTTTGTTGAAAGGAACCACCGAGAAGGTGAAGCTCATTTGTGAGCGATTGAAGGCAGCTTCTGATCGGCAAAAGTCTTACGCGGATTTGAAGCGTAAGGAGATTGAGTATGCGGTGGGTGACCGTGTGTTTTTGAAAGTTTCGCCTTGGAAAAAGGTGATGAGGTTTGGCCGAAAGGGTAAGTTGAGCCATAGGTACATTGGACCATACGAGGTGATTGAGCGTGTGGGTCCTGTTGCGTACAAGTTGAGGTTACCGCAAGAGTTAGAAAAGATTCATGATGTGTTTCATGTTTCTATGCTTCGGAAGTATAGATCGGATCCTTCTCATGTGATGCCTGTGGAGGAAGTGGAGTTGAATCCGGATTGACCTATGATGAGGAACTGGTGGAGATTCTGGATTCGGATAGTAAAGTTCTTCGAGGCAAGACCATTAAGTTGGTAAAGGTGTTGTGGAAGCATCGTGGTGCTGAGGAAGCCACGTGGGAGCGGAAGGATGACATGTTGAAGCAGTTTCCGTACCTTTTTCCTCCAGGTAAAATTTCGAGGAAGAAATTTCTTAAGGGGGGGAGAGTTGTAACACCCCAATTTTGGGCTTGGAAGTTTAGGGTCTGAACCGAACCGGTTAAAATTACGGTTCGAATATAAAAGGTGGTTTTAGGGAAAGCCTAGTTCGGGATGCATTAAAAATATGGAAAAATATCTAAAAATCCTCTTTTATTATATATAACAGAGTGGTGAAATCAATTTTACAAAATGGGGTTTGGAAATATGACATTTCAAGTTAGTGACTAAAATGTAATTTTTGAAAAGTTGGTGACTGTTTTAAAAGGATTGAAACTTTGAATCTTTAAGGAGCTAATTTACCCAAGGGAGAGTTTCTCCAGATTTTTCTTAAATTTTAAAGACTCATTTAATGTTATTTAATAAAAAGAAAAGAGGGAAAATAGATATTTTAGTTTCATAACTAACTTTTGCCAAAATTTTCCCATTTCATTTTCTCTCAATTTTCCCTCAGCCAAACACATTTCCACAGCCACTTTTCCTTTGATTTTCACACCTAAAGTTGAGATTTCAATCTCTAAATGATTTCTAATCATTTGCTTATTGAATTTTCAAGGATTTTGGCTCTAAACAAGGAGAAACTCACATTTAGAGGTATGAACGTCCTTCTCCTCTAAATACTCAGTTCTTTACTGAAATTCCTAAGTTCTCAATCCTTAAATTGAGTTTTATTAAAGGTTTTAATGTTGTGTTCTTGAATTTGGCTTAAAATGCAAGATTTGGATTTAATTTTGAAGAAATTTGTAATAGATGATTGGGCTCTGTTTTGAGATGTCTTTTTGATGTATTTTGGATGTCTAAATAATGTGTAATTGAGGTTTAATCAATGAAATCCCAAATAGGTTGATTTTCCTAAGTTTTGACTTGAGAAAATGGTGGTTTTTGGGGTGATTTTGATGTTCTGCTATAGCTGGAGGTATAAGGACGTGATTAGGTCCTTTTTGGATGTTAATTGATGTTTAAGAATGATTGGATTTGATGGATCTTGGCTGGGTAATGTTGTAGAGGTGTTTGGATGTGATTTCGGTTGTGTTTGGTAGCCGAAATGTGAGTTTTGATGAGAGCAGCGAGTTTAGGTGTTGTGGTTGAATATTTTAATGCATGATGATACATTAATTCACTGCTTTGATGTGTTTAAAACAGGGGAGACATCATCGGATCCTTGTGGTGTTGATCCGGAGGCTTGATCGGCGTTTCGGCAAGCTTGCGAAACGGAATCGGTGAGTGAAGTTTGGTTTTCAGCTTTGAAACCAATCTTTGAAGGTTGTGGGAGCTTAGTTTAAGTCTAAACAACTTAGCTAAGCTCAAGAGTAAGTTTTTCGGAGAAACTCTCTTTTTGATGAACCATGAGATGGTTGAATGCAATGTGTTTATTTTGCATGTTTAAATTCTGTTTTGAAAGCATATTTTAGCATGTTTAATGCTGGTTTTGTAAGCCATGTGTTGAGGGATGCTCAAGGTAAGAGATCCTTGTTTTGGACATTGATAAATGTGGTTTGATGCATAGTAATGCATGATTATGTAATGGCTTTGTTTAATGCTTAAAAACAGTGGATTGATGATAGTAAATGGTGTATATTGGCAAGTGATGTGTTGGTTTAAAAGTACTTGAATCGGATATAGTTAGCCGGCTATAGGATTGGGTGCACCGTGAATAAAGTCGCCTTGGATGTTGAGGGGGTTGTGATTGTACCGTAAACTCCATCCAAGAACACTAACGAGATGTCTAAGATCATAATGGTGGTTAAAATGCCATGTGAGGATCTTGTGTTGTGTCCCGTGTTCTCGTTAGTGATGTTATACAACTACCAATGAGTGATGTGGAGGGGGTTGTGATTTTACCGTTAAACTCCATCACGGGTGTTGAGGGGTTGTGATTGTACCGGTAAACTCCACCTTGTGTGTTGGTAGTGTGTATGGAGCGTATGGGACAACGCTTGTAATCCGCGTATCCGATTGTGTTTTGAGTTGAAAATGGTTATGGATTATCACTTGAAAGCCAATATGACATGTTGATGTATTGAAGCATGAGATGTTTGGTTTGTATGCATAGATGCATGATAAATGATGTTTTGAAACTAAAGGCCTTAAAAGGTGTTTTTACAAATTGCATTATTGTGTTGTTTCTTTAGAGCATTTCTCACTAAGCATATGTGCTTACGCTCTCTCTTTCTTGAACCAATAATGCAGAGCATTGAAGTGCTTTAAGGGCAGCAAGGAGGTCAAGGATCCAAGTGAAAGTCTAAGCTCATGTATGGTGACAATTTTCACAACACTATTAGCTTTTGGTATTTGGCAATGGGAACCTAGGTTGTGTTTTTGGGAGATGTTGTGGACTCCCTAAGTTTGGTTTAATGCCTATGATGATGTTGAAACATGTAAATGGCCATTTGGTATTTGTTTTGGGGATTTGATGATTGCTTTCTTTTCATTATAGGATGCATGCCTTTAGACTTGTGATTTTCCTAATCGATGATATGATTGAGCTTTGATGATGTAAATATGTTTCTTAATTGTTTGATGACTTGTTGGCATGATGTGGAGGTCATATGAGCGTGTTTGGTGGGTCGAAAGAGTGTAAAACAGACTTTTCTGCTGTTTCTGGGCAGGGTGTTTCGAAACACCCTTGCTTGTTTCGAAACAGGTGCATATTTTGGCCTGGGTGTTTCGAAATGGGCTGAGGTGTTTCGAAACACTTTGGCTACTGCCAAGGGGTGTTTCTGAACGGCCTAGACCCGTTTCGGAACACTTGACCGTTGGGCACTGATTTGAATGGTTTTGAGGTTTGCAAGCTTTACGTTTTATTCCTGATTTTTGTATGTGCAATTGGTTGAGTTTGAGATGTCCGTTTGAGGTGAAATTTGGCAGAGAGGTATGAAACATGACTAATTTCATAATGGTAACTTAAAAATTGGTAAAGTCTTCTTAATTTCCAGATTTTACATTTTGGTCCCTAAATTCGTATGTTGTGCAATTGAGTCCATTATCGTTTTCCGATTTCTGTGATTTTTGAGTTTGCTTATCTCAAGAGTACACCTAAGGTTAATATGCATCTAGACAAGGTTTAAAAGAAAAAAAAGGGTCGTTAATCAAGGTTGACTTTCGGGTTGACTTTGGTTTTCCCCGTGTAATCTTCGTAGTTCGGGTCAACCGTCTAGGCCGGGCTAAGGGGGTTACAGTCAGATTCATGGTATAGACTATGATGAAACATTTTCTCATGTTGCTATCTTTAAATCTATTCAGGTATTGCTTGCAATAGCTGCATTATACGATTATGAAATCTGGAAAAATGAATGTTAAAATTGCTTTCCTCAACAGAAAATTAGATAAGGATGTGTATATGACACAATCTGAGGGTTTTGTCGATCCAAAAGATGCCTGAAAAGTATGCAAGCTACAAAGATCCATTTATGGGTTGAAGCAAGCTTCTCGAAGTTGGAATCTTCGTTTTAATGATGCTATCAAAGAATTTGGTTTTATTAAAAATGAAGACGAGCTATGTGTTTTCAAGAAAACTAGTGGGAGCACTGTCACATTCTTGGTATTGTATGTGGATGACATACTAACAATAGTAAATGACATACCTACCTTACAGTCTGTAAAGACTTGGTTAGGAAAATATTTTTCTATGAAAGACTTGGGTGAAGCAACCTACATATTAGGAGTCAAGATCTATAGAGATAGATCAATACGACTCCTAGGACTAAGTCAAAATACATACATAGATAAAGTACTGAAAATATTCAGTATAGAAGAATCTAAAAGAGGATTCTTGCCTATGATACATGGTATTTCACTCTCGAAGGAAATGTGTCCTTCAACGCCTCAAGAAAGAGAGAGCATGAGTAAGATTTCATATGCTTCGGCCATTGGATCTATCATGTATGTCATGATTGTACATGTCCAGATGTATCATATGATTTAAGTGTGACTAGGGGTGCTTAACGAGTTGAGTAGCTCGTGAGCTTCTCGAACTCGATTCGGTCAAAACTCGGTAAACGCTCGACTCAGGTTGACTCGAACTCGAACTCGACTCGATACCTTAACGAGTTGAGCAAAGTCTAACTCGACTTGATAAGTTTGCGAGCAACTCGTTAATTTTTTAAAATATTTGTGGATTGTTACTTTAGTTTTAATATGTTAGTTTGATGAATTTGTGGATTGTTACTTTAGTTTTAATATGCTAGTTTGATGTATTTGTTGATTGTTAGTTTCGAATTTAGACTATAAAAGTGCTTTATACACTCTTTTGATATTTTTTTGGTTAAATTTGTTAAAATATGTTAATGTTAAGCCCCATATAGTATTGTTAAATTTTACTTTTAGTTAAAAATAAGGTAAATTTTTTAGTGAGTTTAATGAGCAACGAGTTGAGCTTAACGAGCAGCGAGTCGAGTTGAGCAACAAATTTTTTTAACGAGCACGAGTCGAGCACTGCCTAACTCGTGATCGACTCGCTTGATAAGCACCCCTAAGTATGACAAGTCGGTACCAAGTAGATCCCAGTGAAGGTCATTGGGTTGCAGTAAAAAACATCCTTAAGTACTTAAGAAGAACTAAGGATACATTCCTTATGTATGGAGGTGAGGAAGAGCTAAGTATAAAAGGTTATACTGAAGCAAGCTTTCAAACCGATAAGGATGATTCTCGATGGCAATCGATTTTTGTGTTTTGCCTTAATGGAGGTGTTGTAAGCTAGAAAAGTTTAAAACAAGATACAATAGCAGATTCTACAATAGAAGCCGAGTATATTGCAGCAAGTGTTGCTGCAAAAGATGCTATTTGGATCAAAAAGTTCATATTTGAACTAGGGGTTGTGCTTAGCATATCAAATGCTATACACCTACGTTGTGACAACAACGAAGCCATCGCACAAACAAAAGAACCCAGATCTCACCAACGATCCAAACACATACTTAGGCATTACCATCTCATTCAATAAATTATCGATCGAGGGGATGTAGAAATATGCAGAGTACCAACGGATGACAATATCACCGATCCACTGACAAAGCCTCTAACACAGTAGAAGCATAATCGTCACACTAAGTATCTTGATATTAGATACATGAGTGATTGGTCTTAGTACTAGTGGGAGATTGTTGGAGTAAACCCAAAGACCAATCATGAGATGGTTGTAAAAGACATACTTATTTTATCTTGTTTATTAATATAAAGTCATTATTATTATTTCAGTCTTATTCTGTGTGTTTATAAATAAATTGAATTATAATAAAGTTATTAGAATAATATAGTTATTCTTAAAATGTCCTTAGTCGAGTATTATTGTGGGCATGGACAACAATAATATATTAAGACTAATATGTAGTTGATTGATGACAAAGTGTTGTCATTGACATGAAGATGTCAAAATCAATACATAAATATGTGTTAGAGAACGACATACTGGACTGACCCGCTATAAGCATGTTTCTTAGATTATTATGTGACAGTCACAACATTGCTCGTAGTGATAACTACATGTATGATCCGCATACTTGAGATCGTCGTTATTTCAACATTGCGAGTGACATATTTTGATACAATCAAACGTGTTTCGTATCGGACTACACTATAAAGACTGATATTGGATATGTTGCAATCTATGTAGCGGAATATGGTTGATCAAGATAGGATTTGTCCCTCCTACATAATAGGAGCAATATTATAGGCCACTTGATTAAGTGAGACTAAAAATGCATGGCCATGCTCAAATAAATTGATATGAGAGATCATAGTTATTAGTTTATAGTTGTCTACTCAAGATATCAAGAAATATTAGAAGGACTATACAAATGTGACTATTCTATGACTTGTGTCCGATCTAGATATAAGGACAAAAGGATGTAATACATGAAAAGAGTTAATCACGAAAAAGGTTATGTTGAACCATGACTTCTTATAACTTAGGTAGCAATGATGTATTGCTAGATGTCACTCATTGCTTGTAATATTAGAATTGTTCTAGATGTTACTACTAATGTTACATGAACCTACAAGGGTCACACCCTATGATTGAAACGAATAAATATCGACTAGATAACATGTGTACAAACTTGTTGTGCACGAAATAAGTAAAATTCAAAATTATTATGATTATTGTAATTATAGATAATTTCGTTTATATATTTTTTAATACTAGATAATTATTGTAATTACCAGATTCTATTAAAATATATATCACTAAAGAAACCTGATTGAAGTAGAATCAGATTCTACATATTTAATTATATTCGGTTAAATATATTGTATATTTAAAGAATCCGAATTTAATTAGAATTAGGGTTTTGAATGCTATGTAAAGGCATAAGGTCTAGCAGCCAAAATATGATTTTGCGAAAAACCTCTCTAACAGTTAGAAAAGAGAAAATATTGTTCGTTTTGTTTGGATAGACTGCGTAGAGGTCGAAACGCTATTGTGACGACTTGGATTCGATATCGTGCTAGAAGAATTGGATTCTCCTAACTCCCGCGATTTTCCAAATTTAATTAAGGTAATGTTTCATCTCTTTTCACCCCGGATTCGTTCCTCGTACATTAATTACTGGTGGAATACGCCAGATAATTTTTCTGTTGTGTCATGGGGTGTACCGGCGTTTTCCAACAGATATTATACGTGATGAAATCACTTTTAAAGAAAAAATATCTTTCAAGTAAAACAAGTTATTTTCTCGATTAAGTTTGTGGTGTACAGTACTGACAATAGCATCGTTTTAGTCTTGGTTAATATTAAGTCTTAAGTTTAATCTCGGACAATCTCTCTCACTTTTTTATATATAAAAAAATAAATAAAACAAGTCATTTGTTGACCAAGCATGTGGTGCACCGGTAAAAACATCATTTTAATCTTGGTTGATTAACATTAGATCTCAAGTTTGATCCCATACATTTTTAAAATTTTTCTTATAAAAAAAGTAAAGCGGGTTATTTTTTATTATAAAAATAAAATCTCTACGGTTAATGTATTGGTATAGTAAGTTCACACGTAAATACTAAATTATGTGATGTTACATAATAATAAAATTAATTGATTATTAGAATTATTATATATATATATATATTAACACACTCAATTTATTATATTTTTTTGTTGTCCTCTCGGTTTTTCAGGGTTTTGTCCTGATTAATCTGAATTGACCCGTATCACACACTTGGTTTTGATAAGTGAGTTTTATCGGGGGAAATTTCTACATGCACAAAACCTCGAACACGAGACATGCTTAAGCAATATCAAGTTGCTTACCACTTGGACCAACCCATTGATAATTAATTTATTAATTAAAATAATAAAAGTGTATTATATAAATTCTAGAAATAAAATATTAAAATAAATGAAACTAAAATAAAATTTGAAAAATCCTGTTGAGAACCTTGAGCTTATCCTTAACCCAATATTCTGACCTCCAAAGAAAAAAAGAAGAAGAAGAATATGGCATGTCACCAAGTCCACTCCACAATCAACATGGTAAACTTCTTTCACATTATGACATTTGGTTTTGGTCAAAGATTTCCCACACCAATATTGGCTAAGCAAAGGCATCTTTATCATTTTGTGCACAGTTGACATTACATCTTCTTCAATGCTCATCTTAAAAGATTCCCAAGGCCTTTTAATTTCCCTTTAATTTTGGAGTTGTTTAAATCAATTCAGATTTAGGTTATATACAATTCAAATTAGGGTAAACTACTCATATAGTCACTCAACTTTGGTCATTTGACCTATTTTAGTCACTCAACTTTAAAAACGCTAAATTTACTCATTAAACTTTACTTTTTGACCTGTTTTGATCACTTTGAATTATTTTATTAATATTTAAGTATGACATGGCATATTTTATTATTATTATATATATAAAACAATTTAAAATAAAAATAAATAATATTTTTTATTAATAAATAAAAAAAGTAATTTAAAATAAAAACCCTAATCTCAAACACCACAAATATCCCAAATCCCAAACACCCAAATTCTCAAACACCCTTACCGGTGTCACTCTCACCGGCGGCCACCACTCCCTCTACCGCCGACGACAACATCACCTGCCGCCGACGGTGCCATTTTTTCACAAATCAATACCAGAAAAAATTTAGAGAAGTCTGGATCTGATTTTTTATCTATTTTTGTTTTTATTTCGAATACAAAATAGGAAAAAAATACATTTTTACATTTCGGTTCGATGCTCGCCGGTGACCGGAGCTCCGTATTGACAATCCCGACGGTGAAGGGACGCGTCTTGGAGCGGTGAGCAACATATCTCGGCCGCGCCTCGATCCAACGGCGGACGACGACGAACCACGCATCCAAGGTCGTTCGAGTTTGGTCCAGATCTGGAGTATCTCGGCCGTTCTCTGTGAGTTCCAAGCCGATAAAAGAGAAGAAGAGGTTGAGACCGGTCTGTTGATGGCGTTGCATGGCCGAAAATCTCGTCGGAGCGGCGCCGGTGATGGCCTGAAGGTCTGACGGTCGCGACATTGAGAGAATGAGCAAAATATTATTTAGGGTGTTTGGGATTTGGGATATTTGGGGTGTTTGGGATTAGGGTTTTTATTTTAATTTATTTTTTTTATATTATTAATAAAATATATTATTTATTTTTATTTTAAAATATTTTTTATACATAATAATAATAAATTATGCCATGTCATAGTTAAATATTAATAAAATAATTCAAAGTGACCAAAATAGGTCAAAAAGTAAAGTTTAATGAGTAAATTTAACGTTTTTAAAGTTGAGTGACTAAAATAGGTCAAATGACCAAAGTTGAGTGACTATATGAGTAGTTTACCCTTCAAATTATTTCGAGTTCAGGTCATATTCGTCGGTTAGGGTATTTAAGTGGTAATTTTTTTAAGTTTAGGCTATTTTAGATTACTTACTCGGATCATTCTAAATTTAGATTATTTTATATTTGAATGATTTTCGATTCAAATCAATTCGAATTTAATTAGTTTCAAATTCAGACTGAACGTAACAATTTATGATCAAATCAAACTGTGTAGAATTTAGATTTGAATTTTCGAATTCGTATTTAGTTCACTTGAACTTTATATTTTGTCAAGGCAAATCTTGGTTTACAAGTAAATGAAATATATTCATTTATAGCAAGGTTTTTAATCAAAGTAGATATAGAATAATTTGATTTTGTAATTCAAGTTGTGGATGCCATTACAATTCACAATGTGGAAATTGAAAAGGATCATAATCTGATCTGCCTTTTCCAAGAGACCAACTATACAAAAGTTGCTGCAAAGTTGCAATCTCTATATCCATTTATAGCAAGATTTTTACATCAAAGTAGATATAAAATAATTTGATTTGTGGATGACATTACAATTCACAATGTTGCAATTGCAAAGGATTAGAATCTGATCTGCCTGCAAAAATTGCAATCTCTATATTCCTATTATATGTGTTCCTTCTTTTATACTTTCTGACTAGCCTCTTCACTTTCTGCTGATTCTTCAAGGATTTCAACATCCTTTTGACCCAAAGAGCCTTCCATTTCAGCATCAAAACTAGCATGAACACTGTACAACACATATACGAGCACTGCCAGACCCGAGAAGAAGCTGAACCGTGCGTACGACGGTCCGTCGAGAGACCCCAGCAAGAAAACATTCAGGAATATCGATACAGACGGTAGCCAGGGCATGAAAGGGACACCCCAGAATGCAGGTTTCCTTGCCTGTGGCACCATGCAATGGAAAACTTGGACTATCGATATGGCGATTACGACACAAGTGGCTAGCACAAAGGGCTTAGGCTTGCCTGGAGGTGCAAAATGCCACAACATGGTGAAGATAATGGATGTGAGGGAGAATAAGCATATGAAGGATAATGTAGGCCACGGCTTTGTCGTCCCGATCACGACGTAACGCCTGTAGACTACGACATTCGAGACCATGTAGAACACAAAGAGAATGCCAATGGATACCATGTTGAGGAGGACATTTAGATCAGTGAAAAGGGAGATCACAGCTGTGAAAATACCTGAAAATCAAAAGACAATCATGAATTCTGAATATAAATCGTAAATCAGACGTATACATTCACCGACCATGTCCATAGATCATTTAGATGTAGGGATAACCTTATCAATGTGTATGGGTACAACTTTTTCACGGGAGAGCTTTTTTTTGTTCAAAAGAGGACTTTCATTACTTAAAAGGGAAAGATAACAGACTCGATAGACCCTAAACACAACACACCTTAACCCAGCCTAGTAAGGCCAACGGGCCAGAACATCAATGACCAAGCAAAGCAGCAAAAAGACAACAGGCAAAGCACACAGTAGAGGGCCACAAGAGCCGCAACCAACAACCACCCACAGCAAGGGAGACACCGGCCGTATCCATCAGCAACAGAGAGGATCCAATGGCTAAGCGAGATATGCTCGGGAGACTTACTCGGATGCCAAAAAGAATTTTCCAACGGGCATAGGCGATCGGCACCACCATTCCTTCGCCGGAGAGCTCTATCTAGAGGCAGGCTTCCGTTCCATCGGTAACGGTCCTTATCACGACAAACGGTACGGAGATAATCGTCCAAACACCGGTTCGAAAACCAGGACATCCGTTGCTCTCCAAGAGCATCCATCGTAAAACCAAACCAGTCGAAAACAACATACAAGCGATAAAGAGACACAAAACTAAAACACATAAATAATCTAAAGCCACATGAGAACCAGACAGAACATGACGAAAGTAAGCATAAACTAGGGCAATCAAGCACTTCCAAAACCTTGATGCCCGAACCACAAGGACTCATGGTGTGATCGGATAACCCTCACAGGAGTTATCCGAATCATAAACCCAAGCTTTCGTTGCACTTGCAGCAGATCCATTTTCTTCCCCATCGCTGATGAATATTTCTTCATTGAGTATGAACTCGTCATTAACACACATAGAGGGGGTATTAGTTATTTTCTTGCCAAACGAGTCTTCCCCTAGTTCAATCAGGCCAGCTTCGTCGATCATAATACGCGTGCTCTCCATTGAAAACTTACGTCTTGCTGCCTTACGGATAAGTGTGAGTCGTTTTGTGCCGAAAGTTCTCCCCTTCTTCTTCCTTTCGATCTCATGAATAATACTAGAATTTGAGAACACTGACTGAGGGAAGAGTGCTGCTCGGAGGATTTCTTCATTTGCTGTAAAACCCCGTTCCGGAAGACACCAGTTCCCATGTGCCACTTGAATAATTTTATCTGCAACTTTGTCCCAAAGGTTCCGGCGTTGGATTTTGGTTATGTACTCTCCCCCTTCCTCATCACGTTTCCTTTTGTTTGATTTCGAGACCACCATTTTATCAATTCCTTCAGTCAACAAGTTTCCCCATGGAGACTGGCTTTTGATCCCACCACTGGACTGGTCTTCTAGAGGAAAACCAACGTCAATGTTAATCCGAGGAATGTCTTTGTCACCATCTTTGAGGCCATCATTACCATGCAGCAGATTAAGAAGTTTCAGGCCAGGTGAAGGACATTTTGGAGCGTTACGATTGGCCAAGGGTTTTGACAAAGGGGACAGTTGGCTTGGGAAATCTGCCCCAGGGCTAAGATCTTGTAGAGTAGCCAATTTCGTGCATGCCCCTGCAATGTCGACACTCAATCCATGTTGCATGGTTTCCTTTTCGGAGAAACCTAAGTTGACCTTCTGACAATGTGAGGTGACAAAACTAGCTTTTGATTGAGACGGGTCGGGGCTTTCGGAAAAACCTAGGATAACCTTATCTTTTGGGATTCCCAGCATTTTGTCTTTACTGCATGCCAGCTCATTGCCGAAAATAGCTATCTCCTTCCCCTTTGCATGGTCTGCATGGGCATTGATCGGCGAAGGTTTACGTGGTTTTCCGCCGTAGGAAGCGCGTAGCCATGGCCCAAATCTTCCCGCCATCTTGAATAAGGTGGTGTCATTGAGACATTCCCTCTCGATATGGCCAATCCTTCCACACCGGAAGCAGAACTTAGGGAGGCCCTCGTACTTGAACGCCACTTCGAGTGGTTTATCTTTCTTACGGTTAAGAACGAAACCGGACTTCAGAGGGTCTTCCACTCTAATGGCCACCCTTACCGCCACTGTTCCAAACCTGTGGGATTCATTATCATCATCCAGAGAGGACCCATAGTAGATCGGAAAAAGTTTTCCAATTCTTCTGACATTCTCTGGCGTGATCAAACCAATGGGGAGATTATGCACCTGGACCCAGAACTCCTCGAGGGAAAAATCCATCTCCTCCAACGCTTTTTCTGGCTGCCACTCTTTCAAAATTAAGAGGGAGTCTTGGATTGACCAAGGTTTGGTACCGAAAATACGTAGCCTCTCTTCGTTTGAAGGGAACAGAAAAAGGAAGAAATTTTTACCAAGATCATGGCACTCGACCGCATCACTTTTCCATGCTTTCCTGATAATTGCAGTGAGAGCTAGAGGTTTTATGGTCGTTGTTGTCAGTAGTTTCCCGACCAAAGCCTGCGTTTTCAGGGTAAAGTTCACCTCCCCATCTTCATTTAATTCTAGTTCATCAAAGAACTCTTGACTAAAAAAGTTGGGGTTTGTTGGGTTGTTGGGATACCCGTTGTTAACCACTCCTAGGCTAAGGGTAGAGTTAGTTTGCATGGTTGCAAGTGTAGTCTGCAGAGATAAGAAATTAAGGATCTGGGTCCTTGACCAGTTAGGGCACTCGGGGAACAGGATGGATGCAGGCAGAAATGGAAAGGAAAATGGAGAAGTAATGAGCAAAAGACAAAGGCCGCAAAGAGCTGAAAAAGAAACCAAACACCTAACCAAAGAAAATCACAAGCTTGTTGGCCCTGTGAGGACAGAAGAAACCAACAAGAGGAACCTTTGAGAGAAGGAGAACTTTTCCAGCTTTTCTTTTTCAATTCAGAGCTTTTTCACAGGAGAGCTTGTGATGAAATGAAAGGTCATTTTCAATGACGGGTCAAATTGGAGAGCATTCATTATGTTCTATAATCATGGATGGACCAATGTGGGCTAAGGGCATGTTTTTTGTTGCGTTTAACAACCTAAAAGTACTTAAAAAGTGCTTTTAGTTAAAATAGGTTGTTTTTTGTTGCTTTTAAAACTAACTTTTCCACCCAAATCAAAAAGCTAGATTTTATAGCTTCTTGGGTGAAAAAGCTAGTTTGAAAATAAAATTACATTTTTACCCTTATTATTTAATTATAATTTATTGTTAAAATAATGTTTATGTATACATAATTGTAAAATAATATATATTTTATAATATTTATATTGAGAATAAAATTATTTTATTTGTAATTTATTTTATATTTATTATTAATTTGTAAGTGGCATGTCCGTATATAATCTAGAATGTACTTAATATTTTCAAATTAATTTTTTTCAAAAAATAAATTTTTTATTATAATTGAAATTGATTTATTTCATATATCATAACATTAACTGATTTAAACATCACCCAAGTTTATTTTTAGTTTTCAATTTCATGTCTAAAATAGAAATTTTATCTCATCAAAATCACTTTTTGACATCAATGACAAACACTAACCAATTTTTCAAAATTACTTTACAACAACTAGTTTGAAAATTACTTTTTTCACCATATTTTTTAAAAACAACCACAAACTAAGCCTATGTATAAATCTTAAAACTGCTTTAAAAAGCAGAGATGGGGAGGAGGTGGAGGTGTGCAGTGAAAGGCGGTGGCTGAAATGATAAGTCAATAATGTTCGTATCATGGACATGGGTTTGCCTGCCACGTGTCTCACCTTTGCCTATTCTTAGTTAAAAAGGTAAATTCCCCAAACCCACTTTGATTTTTTTTCTTCTTTTACCTGAAAAAAATACATTTTCTTTGATTTTTAAATCAAAATTAAGGCTGTTTATTTCATTAAAATATATTTTGAAAAATAAATTATATTTTCTAAAACATAGTTTCTAAAAGGATTTTGTAGTGTTTAAATGATATTGTATAAACTATTTCATTGTTTGGTAAATTCTTTTAGAAAATTATTATAAATATAAATATAATAAATAATATTATTTATTAAATAAAACCTTAATATCATTTCAAAACATTACAATATTTTTTCCATTTTGATTATGTCAATATAATTATTATTATTATTAAAATATTATCACCTTGTTCTTAAGACTATTCAAAAAATTATTATTAAATTATTCTTTTTTATAATTTTATAAATAAAACATTAAAATTAGTATATTTTATTAAAATAATAAAATAAAATATTATATTAATAAACACATTTTTAAATATTTTAATAATTAGTATTTTAAAAGTACTTAATACTAGTACAATAATTTAAGGTAATTACTACATATGTTGGTGGTGGAAAAAATTTATATAAGTGTTTTAATTTTTAGATTTAGAGTTTATTTTTACCGTCAAGAGTTTATAGATTTAGAATTATGAGTTTAGAATTTAGAGGTTGTTAGAATTTAGAGTTTAGAGTTTATAGATTAAAACTTAAATTTTTAATCATATTACTTTAACCTCTAAATTTTAACTATAACCCCTAAATTGAAAAATATTTTTTACTGTCAATATATTGTATATAAATTTAATATTTTAATAATAAATTTGTCGAATATAATTAGAATTTACATGTCTATTTGGCGTTAGAGTTTAGACCCTTGGCCTAGGCGAAAAGAAAAGGGAGTGGAGGCAAATAGAAAACGCATGACATCAAGCCGAACGGAAACGGTTCAAGTGGGACCCGGTTTTCCAACGGCCACCCCCATACCAAATGTTTTAAACAAAACAAATATGGAAAAACCTTACCAAGAAAGGCGGAGGCGTTCACTGGAGTCGACGTTTTGGGGTGGACCCTGGCGAACCAAGCCGGGACCACGTTGGACCGTCCGATGACGCACATGTACCGAGCCTGTCCCAGCATCGCCACCAACAGCGACGTTACTATCCCAGAGCTGGCCCCCACCCCTATCACCCTCGCCACCCATTCCTTCCTCCCTCTAAACGCCGCCGAAAACGGCACCTCCACATCGATCTGCGTTATCAAACACCCAAATCACTCTTAAAATACATACAAAGTCTATCGATACACTAAAGAATTGTTATCATAATATTAAATTGTAATCACAACGTAAAAGTATCTGGAACATATTGTCATGGGGCTAGGTTTTGACTCGCTAACCCGTGCGGCCTTAGTCGTCGATCTTAAGTCGAGGACTAAGTCAGCCTTCGAATACCTAAGCCGGAGTGCTTAGAACTTGATGCGGCGGAAGCTTTGTGGGAAAATGGTGATGATGGCTAGGCAAGACAAGAAAGCTTGGGCAAGACAAAGATTGAAGAGAAATGCTAAACTCTTACTCAAAGAATATAGAATGTGTGGAATGAATACAATGGTGAGGGAAGGGCTCTATTTATAGCCTTGGCCCTCTCAATCTAACGGCTAAGGGTGATTCGATCCAAGGGCTATGGATGAATCTTATCCTCCTAAACATGGCAACACTCATATATAAACAAAGTTGCCTTAATTACAAAGCTATGACATCACATATTTGTTGGCATAGAAGACTTTCCTCGAATAGGCTCCATGGATGATATCTTTCCATGTGTGTTGGTCAAAGGATGACAGCTCATGATGGGTTTTGGTCTCTTGGGCGGATTGGGCTTGGCATGGCCCGGTTCTTGTGTCCAAAACCCCCTCTTTAGCATGCTTGGTGCTAAATCGGGCCCTAAGGGTGTGGACAACTCGGATGGGCTTCCCCTAGGCCCCTTGGTGTGCACATCGGGTGCAGACTCGGCCTCCTTGGTGTGCACGTCGGGTGCAGGCTCGGGCTCTGTGGCTTGGGCGGCATGGAGGGTGCTTGGCAAGGCCCCCTTGGGTGCGTGTAGCGTGCCCCCTCGGGTCCTACTCTCGTGGGCAGCACATGGGGTGCTGGACTTGGCCCCATGGTGTGCTGGAAGTGCCCCAGCTCGGCTCTCTTGGGTACGGACACACACACCACAAAGGGCGTTGTGCATGGCCCCTTGGTGTGTGGTGTTGGCAACTACTCGGGTCCCTCGGTCGGGTGAAGGACGTGGTGCGCTAAGGTAAGCACATATGGGTGCGGCTTGCTCGATCGTGGGAAGTTGGTCCGTGACATTCTCCCCCACTGAATCTATCGACGCCCTCGTCGATAGGCGATGTTGAGTCTCGGTCGTCTCGTCCTCGAATGGCCTCGGCTCCTCGTCATGTTCCCGTTTGGATAAGGGAACTCTCGTGCAAAGTTCAAGGCTTTCATGCCTTGGCTCTCGATCCGTCTCGATGGGTGGTGCCTCCTCGTCGAAGGAAACGTTTGCCTTGCTTTGTGCTTGGCTCGAACTGCTCCACTCTTGGCCATCGACATCCTTGTCCATCGGCTTAAGGATGATGGCAAGGCCTGCTTGCTCTCTCGATGGCAACTCCATCTCATAGGCCTTCTCGCCTACTTGCTCTACGGCTCGACTCGTCTCCTTGCTTGATCTCCCAAGAAACCTGTTAATGGAAACAGAGCAAGTTAGACTCGAATTTTTGTAAGAGTTTGGCTCGCTTACCATGGACACAATGTCCTCGTTGGGTGGCTTCACTATGCCTTGTCGATACTCAAGGCAAGTGATGATGGCAGGGTCGGGGAATGGCCCTACTTCGGTGCTCTCTAGCACTTGTCTCTCGGCTTGGATGAATGTTGGAGGCTCTCGGCTTGCTTCAACCACCTTATCGCTCGATTCATTGCTTGGCCTCACAAGCAACATGTGGACAGAACCACAACAAGTTAGACCCAAATTTTGAAAAATTGGATCACTTACCTCGGACACAAGGTCCTTGTCGATATTCAAGGCAAGTGTTGTGGGCATGGCTTGGCCCCTCATCAATGGGCTTGGGCATCACTTTCATGACGGTGCTTTGGTTTGGTTCCATGGGCTCATGCCACTCGTCCATGGACTTTGACCATTCGTCAAGCTCGGCTTGCAACTCTTCATAGAAAATTGCTAGCCCCTATTCCTTGGGAACTCGATCTGCTTCATCAAACTCGGATGGGAACTCCATCTCACGAACCACCATGCTCCTTGGTGGCAAAGTCTTTGGCAACTCCAAAGGCTTCTCGTCTTTGATCTCCTCAAAGACTTGTCCCTTGCCTCGGAGATTTTCATGGACTCTTCCATGGTCTCGTCATCGTTGACTCTTGTCTTGGGCACTCTCTCGACGAACCGGATTGTTGCTAACGCCTTGGTGTTCTTGTACGCTACTCGCTTCACTGGCACAACGCATTGTTGGCGAGGATCTAAAATACACAAAACATCCCTCTTGGGCAAGACAAGTGCATCAACCCGTTCAAGAAAAGATAAGCCCAAAATGAAATCGTAATCATCTAAAGGGATTACCTTGATGGAAGCTTTACCGTGCCAATCTCTGACTTGAAGATCCACGCCATTTGCAACTCCCGCAATTGGCTCTTCCTCAGAATTGATGGTCTTGATCCATCCACTCACCTTCTCCACTCGAAAGCCTAAGCGCTTGGCCGCTTGCTCGGACACGAACAACTCGGATGCTCCACTGTCCACAAGCGCGCTTAGCTTTTTGCCGGCAACTGCCACGTCCACGAACATAAGTCCCTTCTTCTTTCGGCCACTCTTGGCTTGAAGTGAACTTACTATGGAACCAAGTTGGGCAAGCTCATCCCCCTCTCCATCTCTTCCTCGAATGGTGGAAAGGTTCGTCTTTTTCGGGCAATCCTTGATGAGGTGTGGCCCCTCACAATGATAGCACTTCAATGGACCTCGGTCCTTCCTCTCCCAAGGCCTCGTGAATCGATAGGACTTGTCATTTGATGGCTTACCGCTACCATTCGATGACTCCTCCCTTTCATTCGAACGTGGCTTGGACTTGGGTGATTTGTTTCGATCAACACTATGATCTTTTAATGACTCGGCAATGGCAATCGCTTTGGAGAGTTCTTTCACGTCCCTCCTTTCTAACTCGGTGTTTACCCACGGCTTTAGCCCGTCCATGAAATGGAATAGGGTGTCTTTCTCACTAAGATCGGAAATTTAGAGTTGCAGCTCGCTAAACTCCCGAACGTAGTCTCGGATTGATCCCTCTTGCTTAAGATGTCTAAGCTTGGATCGCGCCTCTCTCTCGGCATCTCCGGGACAGAATTGGTTCTTGAACTCCGTTTGGAACTCGTCCCACGTTTGAACACTAGTGCCTCCACGTTTCTCGTCGGAGCACATGCGTCTCCACCAAAATAAAGCGTTATCACTTAAATATATTGACACGGTACTTACCTTGTCGTCATCCTCGATGATGCACGATGCTTTGAAGTACTGCTCGAGCCCCCACAAGAAATTCTCCACTTGTTGGGCTGATCTCGTCCCCTCGAAGTGCTTCGGCTTTGGGACATTGACTAGCACCCTTGCTGGGCTAGCCACCACGCCATTTCTCACGGCGGCTTTGTAAACAAGCACCTCACTCTTGAGATCCTCGATCTCCTTTCTGAGCTCGGCTACCTCGGCTTGTTTAGCAAGATCTTCCACGATCTTCTTGAGTGCTTTCACATCGTCTTTGAGGGATCCGTATTGTAGATCGACGCGTTCATTGACCTCGTTGATGATTCCTTGGAACTCCTCCTTGAGTTTGTCATCCCGCTGGCCCAACTCCCATAGTCGGACATCAACCACATCAAGCCTCTCTATCGCTCCGATCGTGGCATTCTCAAGGCGGATGACCTTGTCCTCAAGTGTCGTGATTCGGTCCTTGGAACTAGCCCTCTTGGCTTTCTCAGCTTGTCGTGTCACACGTCGGCTCTCGTGCTCACTGCACTCATGATCGGATCCTTCGCCTGCCATCTCGACTCGGTAGGATGCGGAAAATGGCTCTAATACCACTTGTCACAGGGCTAGGTTTTGACTCGCTAACCCGTGTGGCCTTAGTCGTCGATCTTAAGTCGAGGACTAAGTCAGCCTTCGAATATCTAAGCTGGAGTGCTTAGAACTTGATGCGGCGGAAGCTTTGTGGGAAAATGGTGATGATGGCTAGGCAAGACAAGAAAGCTTGGGCAAGACAAAGATTGAAGAGAAATGCTAAACTCTTACTCAAAGAATATAGAATGTGTGGAATGAATACAATGGTGAGGGAAGGGCTCTATTTATAGCATTGGCCCTCTCGATCTAACGGCTAAGGGTGATTCGATCCAAGGGCTATGGATGAATCTTATCCTTCTAAACATGGAAACACTCATATATAAACAAAGTTGCCTCAATTACAAAGCTATGACATCGCATATTTGTTGGCATAGAAGACTTTTCTCGAATAGGCTCCATGGATGATATCTTTCCATGTGTGTTGGTCAAAGGATGACAACTCATGATGGGTTTCGGTCTCTTGGGCGGATTGAGCTTGGCATGGCCCGGTTCTTGTGTCCAAAACCCTCTCTTTAGCATGCTTGGTGCTAAATCGGGCCCTAGGGGTGTGGGCAACTCGGATGGGCTTCCCCTAGGCCCTTTGGTGTGCACATCGGGTGCAGACTCGGCCTCCTTGGTGTGCACGTCGGGTGCAGGCTCGGGCTCCATGGCTTGGGCGGCATGGAGGGTGCTTGGCAAGGCCCATTTGGGTCCGTGTAGCGTGCCCCCTCGGGTCCTACTTTCGTGGGCAGCACATGGGGTGCTGGACTTAGCCCCATGGTGTGCTGGAAGTGCCCCAGCTCAGCTCTCTTGGGTGCGGACACCACAAAGGGCGTTGTGCATGGCCCCTTGGTGTGTGGTGTTGGCAACTACTCGGGTCCCTCGGTCGGGTGAAGGACGTGGTGCGCTAAGGTAAGCACCTATGGGTGCGGCTTGGTCGATCGTGAAAAGTTGGTCCGTGACAATATGGAACTGCAACGTCATAATATCTGCAACATATGCAAGTGCGGCATCACGATAACATTCATTGATTCGTAGCTGTAATTTAATACTATGATTGTTATTTCTTATTACCATGTAGTAAGGGAGTAACATGGACATAGAAGCGGCCATGAGACAGTAAAGAATGGTAACCATTATGACGGAGCCCGATACTCCGATCGGAATATCTTTAACGGGATTACAAACTTCCTCGGCCATCGTCGACACGGCATCGTATCCGATATAACTCAAGTAAACCATTGCAGCTCCATTGAAGACGCCGGAAGCGCCGTAGGGGAAGAAACCGGATGGGTTGTTTCGATTCCCCGGGCGGGTGAAGTTGTTCCAATCGCCTCTACAAAAACCCATTGATATTACGAAAGCTATGAAGATGATGTGTACTGCGGTAAAAATCATATTGACGGCTGAGCTTTCTCTGGTGCTGTAACAGATGACGAGTGTGATGATTAGCACGACGGCCGGAGCTACGACGTCGATTTCGTTGAATCCGTTTGGGAGAAATGGGAGTACGAATCTCCATTTGGCTGTGGAGATACCCATTGCGGCGCCTAAATAGGAGGTGAAGCCTCTTGCCACGGCGGCGTTTGACATGACGTATTCGGTTATTAAGTTGGCTCCGGTCAAGAATGCGGCGAATTCGCCGAAGGTGATTCGGAGGTAGCTGAAGGCACCACCTGCGACGGGCATATGGACAGCAAACTCGGTGTAGCAGAAGGCTGAGAGGAGAGCACAGAGTCCAGCAATGGCGTAGGAGATAACGATAGCAGGGCCAGCGTAGAGGCGACTAGCTCTGCCGGTGGTGACAAACACGCCTGCTCCAACCATACCTCCAATTCCGAGGCCGACCAAATCGAACCAACGGGGGGTCTTCTGCATGTTGGAGCCGGAACGAGCCTTGACCCGGCTGAGTTCTTCGTAGGAGGAAGAAACAGAGGGGGCACAGCGAGAAAAGCGGTGTGGGGTATGGGCCAAGGCGTGGAGGTAAGATTGGAGAGAAGAGAAAGAGGAAGAGTGGGTTTCCATTAGAATCGGGGAAGAAGAAGAAGATAGAATCTGAGTATTAGGGGAAATGGAGAGCTATGCCTATGGCTATGGCTTCATATCTTTCCTTTTTCTTCTGTTTTTGGACTGAGAAAAGGAAAGGACTTTTGAGAAAAAGATGCCGATTCAGGCACTTATGATCCACCCATTAGGCCATTAGATAATAATTAGATTCATATTTCATAGTAGGAATCACATGCTTGCTGCGGTTACAAATATTTGTATTTTTTTTGTACTATCTAAATTTGAATTTACAAATACATATTTATATTCAATACACTTTTTAAGTTAAAAATATATATTCAACCACAATTGGTTAAAGCTTTTGGTTGATATTATTTTTTTTAGGTTATGAGTTCAATGTCTATTAGGAGTAAAATTTTCCTTTCCTTCGATTTAGATATTAGTAGTTTAGGTATAAGGGTTAAAAATGTACGTCTTGTGAAATTTAGAGTTTATGATTAAAATCAAATTTATATTTTAACTTATAAACCCAAAATTTTAATTACAACTCATTCATTCTAACCAATTAACTTAAACCCCTAACCTCTAAACCCTAAAACTAAAGTGCTTGTGAAATTTTTTTGTTTCTCCCACCTGTGTATAAAATAATTAACCTTAAAGTCAAATTATCCAAACCTAATAAATTTATAATTCTATAAAGTCAGAGGGTTTTTTTTTTTAATTTGGCTTGAGTCGAGTTTTGTGAATGATAGAGAATTTAAGATTTAAAGTTAGTGTTTAGAATTTATGATTTATAGTTTAAGGTTTAATTTTTTAGGATTTAAAGTTAGAAATTTAAGATTTAAATTTTATAATATTAATGTGCAGGCGTGTGTGAAATAAATTTTACACAATTTGTGTATCTAAATTTTACCCTTTATTTAACATGAGGGTATTATTATGAAAATTAACCCGTGTCCCAATAAAAATATAAATATATATATTTTAAAAACTTTCAATCAATTAATTTTTAAATATATTTTTATATATTTTAATTAATTAAAATATTTAAAAAATATAATAAAAGTTGAAAAAATTGACCAAAAATTATTAATATATATGACAGTTTTAATGGAACAGATGAAATAGTTAATTTTGTTGTTTGGAAACAAGGGAGAGGAATGGGGATAGGAATAGGAATAGGAATAGCGATAGGATAGGATAGGATTAGAGAAGATTTTTTATTTTTAAAGAAGGATTAGAGAAGAAAGATTGTGAATATGTGGGATGGTCTTATCCTTTGGGCTTTTGGGTTTTGGATTAGAGAGGGACACAAACAACACAATCAGCGTGACTTGTAAAGGGCAGGCATTACGCTACAGATACATATTCCCTTTCACCCCCGATTTTAGGTGCCAACATAATCCATGCGCTTTCCCAAATAAGATTGCTTTTTCAAAAAATATATATAATATAAACATTAAATAAGATGTATACTTATACAAATTTAAAAATCAACAAAACATTAAATAAGATGTAAAGTTATACAAATTTAAAAATTAACAAAACATGCTCAAAAAAAATTAACAAAACAAAAAATATATATATATAAAATAATAGGATCTCATTTGAGTTTTGAGTTAATCATTTACAAACACAGATAATACTTGATGCTTCGACAGGGAAATTGAATCCAAAACACGCATTTTTACAAAACAAATTTTGGGTCTCTTAATCTCAATTTAGCATCTTCCTTCTTTGCTTTTACTTTCCTCGCAACTAACAAATCTTATAGACATTCAAAGACGAACCAAATCTCTTCAGAAACAGAACCACCACACACACACACATTCAAGCAATGATATGCGATACGGGATACGTACCTGAAAAACAATCAACCAGTCGAAGAATTCTCAAAAGTGGCGGGATCAAAACTATCGTTTAGGTTCGCTTAAATTCTTGCCTTCAAAGAATTCTCCCAACATTCGTTCGAGGTCCTCCGCTGTATACTTGACGTACTTCTGAGGATTCTTCCCACTCTCAACCAGAGGTCTGCAGGAAATCGAAAACTCAGACATAAGAGCATGTTCAAATAGAGGACGGCACGGTTTTCTCGAGAACAAAGTAAAAACATCTACCGTTAAGTATCATTATCTTATATGAGTAAGAATCAAAGGATTAGAACTTATATGATACAGTAAAACAAGGTGGGGGGGGGGGGATTAAAATAAGAAAGTTCAGAGCCTCTTTAGTATTTTTGTCCTACTTAAAATCAGTAATATGAGGAGCCTCTTTAGTAATGAGAAAAAACGTACCCAAAGCGTTTTAGGAATGATCTGTAGGCAGGCAACAACACTTCCGCGACTGCAAGCCTAAGGGACTCCCTCAATTCTGTGTCGGGCACTGTCCATTGAGATTGTCTTTGATGAAGCTCCTCAAATTGCATATTGAAAATCTTGAACCTGATCCAAATAACTCACACATCAAGATCAGAGGTATAGTAAAAATAAACTAGATGGATTCTCAACAGGCCAGCTGCAATTGACCTGTCTTTAACCAATGCTCTGGAAACTCCGCTGCTATTGCCTCCGTCACCTACTGAACTACCCCCTCCGGATGAGGTCAGTCCTTGTATAGATAGGCACTGAAGGATCTGCAGTAGAAAAGATATTGAGAAAAATATGGTTAATTTGTTTTAACATCTGAAAGGCATTGTACAACTGCAAGCTATTTCCAAGTGGAGAAAATCATCTCTTTGGACTAATGTACCCATGGAAATTTATGAATTTCATCCACCTACTCTACGAAAACTAAGAAACTAGTCCCTCTACTTTAATTTGACAGAACTTGGTCCTTGTACTTTAAGAGGATTGAGAAGTTAATCCTATCGGGTAATACAAATTAACTTTGCCAGTAAATAGCTGACATGAAAATCAACACTTTAGCAATTTATATGCGATAAATTAGAAAAAGTCAACAGCTCAAGTTTATGCGCAACAAATTAGTAAAAATCAGCAATCCAAGTTCATGTATTTACCAACACCCAGACTAACTTATCAGTTTTCGTAAAGTAGGAGGACCTAATTTTGAAAAATTAGAGTGGCTAACTTCTAAGCTTCCATAAAGTCGAGGGATATTCATAATTAGACCTATTGAAAAGTCCGCATAAGCATTCATTGTGCTAAAGGAGTATTATGAAATATGTGTGGTTTACTTTTAGTTTGGAGTTCTGAAAAGCATGATAATCATCATATAGGTCAAGAAATATCAGTTATCTCAAAGTAAAAGTTTCCGCCTTTACTTTCATCAAATACCTATTGCATTTGAGATATGCAAACTCAATAAACCTTTTAAGTGTAGAGTAGGACTGTGTTTACTAATAAAAAAACATAGAAAGCTATTATTATAATAGTTTTAGCTTAGTTATAAACTATTAGATGCATGAGCAAGCGATAAGAACTTCCATTTTCCACAGGGACGTCGTGAGCAGAAGACGACAAGATGACAGGAGAATACGTTTCAAACAATGGCCTAACAGGTGATATTTTCACTCCTGTGCAAGGATGCTGAATGCAGACAAATTTCCTCAAGAACCAGTTCAGGGACAAGCCAAAGCACTTAATGCAGTTAAATTGTAAATGTCTTTTCATACACAACAGTTCAAAACTAGAAGCTTATCATCAAAGTCTATTGCATAAATGAGTGGTTTATTTTTTTGAATATCTTAGAAAAAAAACATCAAACTATCAAAGAGAAGAACAATGCCAAACTTGTCTTGTTCTGCCTTATGTCAGTTAGGTCATCAGAAAATACCTTTTGCCAAGCATTCCTTTTGTATTGGTTTGCATGCTGCTGCACAATCCTCCTGTGTCTTTGGACCCAGTCATCCCCTAACAGGTCTTTGGCTTCGGACCTAAACAAGAAATTAGAAAGTATCAATACTGCATGTAAGACGAAAGCAACCTTTACAGGAGAATTCAGATTTATGACATACCTGCGCACAGATCTCACCATATAATGAATATTATTCATGAGAAATAAGTGAGTCAAAGAGGGATCTTTATACTGCTTGGATTTTCCATCCAAATTTGTTTGAAGAGCCTGCATAATTCTCATTGTTACAGAAGCCAACTGAGATCCCGTATCATCACCAGTTTCAAATTCCTGGAAAAGTTGCTTCAATGTTGATTGGTAGCTGCAGGAATTTAACACATGATTGTCAGTTCAGCAGAATGAATATATCAATAGCCGATAGAATCATGCAGCAAAATAAATAAATATCCTGCAACCAGAGCTTCTTAAAATCGGACAGGTAAATTGGCTTCAAGATCAAGACAAGGCAAAATATGATATGATCATATCATGATTTGATTACGAAAACTGTAGGATGGTTAATCCTGCTGACACATGCCCAATCCTCCATTTGCTAAAACGAAACTAAGTGTAAAAGAGTCCTAAAGATCACAGGTCGTGCATAATATTTCACTGTAAAAGAAACATGCAATTAGCATGCATTACCACAACCCAAAGAGATAGAGCAATAAACTCCAAATTACAGAAAGCAGAACTTACTCGAATAAAAACTTTACATAATTAATCACATAGCTGGTTAAAGGATGGACAGTTCCATCCAAAACAGAAGTTTTTGTTGCATCTTTTTCAACTGCTTCTTCAAAATCACCAAAGGTATCCTGAGCTGTCTGGGCAAGTCTCTTTGTTAAGCCCAATGCAGATTCTCTAATCTCAGTGCACGCTTTACCTTTGAAAATGGTTTCAATCTGCAAAAGAAACCATCTGTTAAGTTAATGGAAAGTACCTAGCACCATTTGAGTATTCCCCCATCTTTACAGCAGGGAAGTGATTGCTACACATTAAACTTGATTATCTTTTTGCCACTAGATTGTCAACCAAGGTGGAATATATCATAGATTTTGAGGATATTACCTAGTATTGTTGCAAACATTAATTGTCCAATCCATGGGATATATGAAATTATGACGAGATCATAATAGAGTTATGAAACAAAATACTTTAAAACCTTAATATCTAACCTCAAAAGAACAAAAGACAAAAGTACGACTTGAAAGGTATACATTTTGTACATGATGTTGATAAATTCTAACATCATTAAAATGCAAAATTCAATAGATTCACGTCAATTTGGACATCAGTTTCAGTTTAATTAACTTCAACTGGAAGTATTGGTCTTCATATAATGAAATAATTGGTAAATACAAATAAAAGGATAAATTGATAAAGGAAATATGAGATCTAATAGAAAGTCATAGTCTTACAGTGAAAACCATTTGTTGTTGTAATTTAGATTATGAAAAATGTGTATTAACAGCAATAAAAGACAAATAAAGAAGAAAAATGAAACAAAGTGCAGCCCTTTGCTTTGATTTTAGAACTATTCTATTCAGTGGAATAGTATAGGGTGCATGTTTGGCCAAAACGATGTAAAATATTATAAGTTGTTACATTTGACCCACATATTAATAGTAATTTAGCCAAGATGGAAACCTAGAAAATTCCAGATCTGCCTAATTAAGTGGAACTATATAAAATGAGCATATTTATTTTATCCATTCCCTAAGTCCCATTTCAAAAAAAAATGGCCTCGTTAGTTTTGTAAAATTAAGCATACCTCAGAGTGAAGCTCTCTCATTATCTCATACATGTCTAGAAGTACAAATAGCTTTTCTGGGGATCTCTTGCTTCTCGCAATCGCCTCACCAAAACTGAGTAGAACCGAAACACTACTTGCAGTAACTTCAGCAAAACATTGATCACTAAGAGAATCAAAGCCTTCAAACATTTGATCACAAACTTTTCGTTCTCCGGCAAATAGTAGTTTGACCTGTCCAAACATGATAAGTTTATGAAGAGCATGTTGATTGAAATTTCTCCATATCCCAGAATGTTACTATTTTACTTACAGCAATACGCATAAAGTGAATCCAATTTCCAATCTTTGCCTCCAAAACCTCCCATTGCATCTTCTGGACATCATCTTTGCTAAGTTTTTCAACTCCCAATTTCTGGAGACTTTCTTCCAGGACCAACGAACGAGTTTCTCTGGGAAAAAACAACAATGTACGATCAGTTCCAGCAAAATAATAATTAAGCCACACGTGTTCTAGATATGAATTACTTATCTAAGGAAGCTAACAATATATATGTCTAGTGTAGGCAACAGTTGAAAACAATCACAATGAACGGTGTGTATACATCTCACATGCAATAACAAGATACAGTTTAACATGTTATTGATTTGGAAGGAGACTAGGGAGTCATTTTTTGAAACTTTATCTATGTTATCTCCCTAATGTTGCCAACAAGACTTTTCTGCCCAAGCCCATTCCCCAGCCCGGTGCTCGCCACTTCTATTTAGTTAGAATCCCAACAAAACAATTATCAATGGAATGACAACTATATCACAATTTAATTGTTCAAAAAGAATATTATATAATGGCTTTAAGTCTAAACAATCAAACAAGTAAAAGAATGTAAGCTTAAATAACTAAAAGAAAAGTGAAAATCTTACTTATAAATCCTGAGTAACTGCTGCTGGTGACCAGCTCGGACCATTTGCTTGGCCAGATCATGCAGCAATGGCATAATTCGAGGAGGTATAAGCGTGGGAGGAGTATACACAGCAGTTTCCAAGTCAATATTTTGATGCTCAGAATGGCTATGGGATGTAGCCTTGCCACCAGCATCTCCATGATTTCCAGGTGATCCTGATGATGGACGTAGTGCATTTGGAAGGCCATCAAACAAACGATCAGGCTCAATAGGTTTGCTGAAATTCAATTAAAAGGCCAAAGTAATAAATGGAAGGAATAAAACATAATAATTAATAACAATTGCAAGATTAAGTAAACTACAGAAACTAGATCCTTAAAAATTGAAATATCCTATCCTAAATTTTATTGCGAAAACACCCCAAGAGTAGGTTATTGTTAAACTCCCTGAAAATAGTAAACTCAAGTAAAAAAGAAGAAATTTGATTATTTCCCAGTTAGTGTTTGGAATTGGATTTATTACTAGACTAAAATACAGGGAGAGCCAGCAGCATATTATGAGGTACCTGGCAGCATTAACATTATCAATTCACACTTTAGCAATTAGACCATTTGGATCTCAACCTTATAGCTGTTAACCACATCTTCAATCAGATTAACAAATAAGACTATGGTCTTTTCACTATGTACATTCTGAAAAATGAAACCTGACAGAAATGGTGCTCAAAAGACATGCCCACACTCGCACAGATACATATGCAAGAAACATTGAGAAAGCAAACTCATAACATCAATGCAATTTCGCTTAGTAAATTAATAACAAAGAAAATAAGGAAGATATGTTTTAGTTGTAGGAAAGGAAGATCAAATATGTAGTGGTACCCCTCCCAAGGCTTGGATTATATACACAAATGTAAAAGATCTGATCCGGTGACAGAAATTTTCAATACAAGCCAGGAAGTCACCATCTGATAATGGGGCCTAGATCTTTTACAAGACAAGAATTCACTAAAATGTACAACTCAGAAGAAGAAGAAAAGGTCAGAAACTGATGATAAGTCAGAAATATAAACCTATAAGAATTTAATCGCTGCTTAAACTCATCCTCTAGCTTTGAAATAGCTTTAGCAAGTAAAGTGTTAGCCTCATTAATCACCCCATCGCTATTCCTAAAGTTCTTGTTGCCGCTAAAAAACCGAATGTTGCTCCTTAGCTGATCAATTGCCCCCAGATAACCTTCTAGATCCTCATGCGGCCCCTTAAGTATTTTAGCCTCCGCCTACCAAAATTCAAACGATCAACGATACAAAATACTATAGCAAGTCTACCATAATTCAAGGATTAGGTTTGAATATACATAAACTAACACACACACCTAATCAACAGATCTAGAACTACTTTTTGTTCTTTTCAGTGAGAAAAATGCTAGTAAAACGCTAACCTGACGAGAGAGATCGAATTGAGCCAAAATGACTTCGGCAGACTTCAAAGACTTGTCTATATTCTCATGAGCTTTCCTTATAGCATGAGTTCTAATCTACAAAAAAAGGAAAAACAGAAAACAAAAGCATAAGGAAAGGAAATCGACTCATCTGTTTTGGTTTTTGAGATGAGATCTAGACCTGAGTGGGTCGCATGGCGGTTTCGAGGGCGGAGAGGCGGCTGTCGAAGGAGCCGAGAATGGTGACGACGCTGTCCGTGATTGTTTGGCTCTTTTGAAGAGCTTCCCTCGTCATTGCTGCTTTGTCGCTTAGGGAATCCATCCCTGCAACGGCTATTCCCATCTGTTTCTCTTTTGCTTTCTGTTTTCCGAGCAAAAGTGTTTTATATTTTTATGAATTTGGTGAGGAAAATGGGTTGACAATTCTTTTTTTTTCTTTCTTTCTTCCGTTTCGCCTTGTCTTTGTTGTCGATCTGTCCGGGTCAGTTCAACAGTGAACCGGAAATTTACCGGTCTAGAAATATGGATCGAGTAAGCTATTGTCAAATTCAGTCCAAGACCACAAGCTTTAGAAATACTTAAATATTAAAATCTAAAGAATGAAAGTCATCGTTATCACCTGACGGTTTGGCCGAGTGGTCTAAGGCGCCAGATTTAGGCTCTGGTCCGAAAGGGCGTGGGTTCAAATCCCACAGCCGTCATTCTTATTTTTTGGTCAAAAAATTAAGGGTAAACTACACAGATAACCACTGAACTATGGGTTTGGTGTCAAAATGACCACTATATTATTTTTTGCTGCAAATGCACCACACAACTATTTAAATGGTTCCATTTTAGCCACACGCCGTTAAAAAAAACGAAAAAGTTGACGGAATTGTTAAAAAAATTGGTATAATTACACATTTGGTCCTCTATATTTATACAATATATCAATTTAGTCCTAATTTTAATCTAATAAAATAAATTAATTATTCAATAAGATGGTGACAAGTGTCACCCTGATTGGAGTAGGAAAAAAGAAAACAAGGGAACTACCGTAGGTAAGAATTGAGCTTGGGACCTTAGGGGTGTAGCACGCAAGTTTGCCACTAAGCCAAACATATATTTATGATATATAATACTAGTAATAATATATGTGTTATACATATCGAGAAAGAAAAAACAAACAATATACATTAGATTTTCTGAACTTTATCTCTTCCCCTCATCCTCGTTGAAAAATCTTGCAAATGAGGTGAGCGGATTTTACATTTTGTAAGGAACCATTTTTCCCTAGATATATTCCCTTATGATAGACATTTTGCCATAGATTTTCTTAAAAGGTAATTGGTTGAGTGTACAGATTGCTAGGAGAAGTTCAGTGAAGCAACTGTTGGGTATAGAGACAATAGAGAAATTGCTGAACAATGGGTTCAATTATTCAGTACCCCTTATTTCATGGTCACTCCTGTGAGTACTTTTGATCTTTCCTTGTTGTTTGAGTTTCAGTTAGCATCAAATTTATGGTTTGGCTTGCCGTTAAACTTGTCCAGCTAATAACTGGATCTCTCAATAGTCGGATAAAGTGGTATGACCAACCATTGGTGGTTGGATGAGAGTGTAAATGAACAAACTATGATGCATTTTTAAGAACTGCTCTATGAACAAACAGGTGCAGGATGTGGAAGGGGTCGAATTATGTGGCACTTTGAAGAACGTTGTGGCCATATCAGCTGGTAGGTTGTGCAGTAACATCTTGCTTTCATCCTTTTATGTAGATTGCGATTTGCGAACCAATATGTTACAGGTTTTGTTGATGGACTTGCCATGGGAAATAACACAAAGGTTAATACTTCCAGCTTTTTAACATAGATCTTACTAGCTGTCTCGTTTCTCACAGTTATGGGATTTTTATTAGGCTGCAATTATGAGATTAGGTCTGAGAGAGATGAGAGATTTCTCTAAGCTGTTATTTTCATCCGTTGAGGACAATACCTTATATGAAAGCTGTGGGGTGGCTGATGTTATCACCACGTGCTGTAAGAAAACAGATATCTACCTACTTTCTATTAAAAACAATTAAAATTAATCTACTTTGAAACTGAAGTTTATCCTTTGCTGCAGTTGGGGGAAGAAACAGAAAAGTTGCCGAGGCATTTGCTAAGAATGGGGGGAAAAGGTTAGCCTTACACATTTAGTGCAAAAGCTCATCCGGGATATAAAGCAAATTGTCACCATCTGTTTCTCATCTGCAGATCATTTGATGAGCTTGAGGTTGAGATGTTGCAGGGCCAGAAATTACAGGTAGATCTTCTACAAATAAACTATGGCCCTGAAGATAATGGAAAAACTAAATCCAACAAGCACAAAATGTTGAAGTTGTCTAGCAGTATTAAGAGTGCAAAGTGTATACGAAGTTTATTGATTCTTAATAAATCTCTCATCTGAATATTCTTGTCTTATGTTTAGGGTGTATCAACGAGGATGAGGGGAAGAGATAAAGTTCAGAAAATCTAATGTATATTGTTTGTTTTTTCTTTCTCCATATGTATAACACATATATTAGTATTAGTATTGCATATCACAAATATATGCTTGGCTTAGTGGCAAACTCATGCGCACTACACCCCAAGGTCCCAAGTTTGATTCCTACCAAGAGTAGTTCCTTTGTTTTCATTTTTTCTACTCCAATCAGGGTGACACGTGTCACCACCTGATTGGAGGGGGAAAATTAATTAATTTAGTTAAATAAAAATAATTAAAATCCCCCAATAAGGTGGTGACAAGTGTCACCATCTTATTGAATAATTAATTTATTTTATTAGATTAAAATTAGAATTAAATTGATATATTGTATAAATATGGAGGACCAAATGTGTAATTATACCAATTTTTTAACTTTGTTTTTTTTAACGGCATATGGTCAAAATGGAACCATTTAAATAGTTGTGTGGTGCATTTGCGGCAAAAAATAATATAGTGGTCATTTTGACACCAAACTCATAGTTCAGTGGTCATTTGTGTAGTTTACCCAAAAATTAATAAGGATTAAGGGTTTATTTATAAAATATCAAAAAGAGTTATTAAAAATATTTACAATTTTGTAGGGTAACGGGGTTTGGATAAAGGCAAAAATCTCTTTCTAGCTATACCTTATAAAAAAATTAAAAATTCATGCTGTGCTACTTAAAGATGGCTTTCTCTGATTTTTTTTCCTTTCGGACCTCAATCCCCTGAATACATCTTTAGTTCTCAAACTACTAAAAAATTCTGCTCGTTAGCCGTATCGGATGTGTGGACTACCCCCACCGTGAAGCTTCGTCGTTCTTCCAGTGTGTTTGGCCAAGAGATAAGAAAAGGGCGGGCGTGGACGAAGGACTAAAGCCATCGACGAAGATAGGTGGTCGAATATTCTTAACGATCTGGGTTATGGCCACACCTTTACTCGAAAAAAACCGATTGCCCCGAGTCCGTCATGGGTGGGCGCTATCGTTTTTTCACGGGGTGCTCCAATCAAGGGTATGGAAAGGAAGCTCGGCGTCGTGTGGACTTCTCTCACCGAGACCTTCTTCACCCAGTTCGTCGGTGGCCTTTTTTCGATTTACCGGCAAGAAGAGGATCTTTCATGAACCTTTTGTGGCGCTTCTAGGTACGACAACCACCTCCGTTGATAGAAGGTGGGAGGTAAGGGTATAAGGGCACTTTGGTCTTTGCACTACGTTTTTTGTGCATGCAGCCATGATGCATTTTTCAAGGGACCTAGGCTTCCCTTTAGTCATGAGTCAGTGCATCGGGTCAAGTGGATGTGGGTCTCATGTTGTTAGATCTCTTCCAGATTGTTGGGGTTTGTTGCTCCTCATAGTCTTGATCTTGGTGACCTTTCATCGTACAATTTTGATACAGGGATTGTGGACCTTGCTTTGGTTGTTGTCCCATGTTGTTAGGCTTCCCATTTATAGTATACATTGGTCAAAGAACAAGATGTTCCTTGATGACCCTTTTTCGCCGAAGGTTGTTTCTGGTTCCAATAAGGAAGAAGGTGGAAGTTTTAGTTTGGTTCCAGGAAACCGAAAATGGAAGATATCCCTGACCAAGGGTATCCACAATATCCATGATTCGCTTGTTTCCAGCTTTGTTCGAAGCGTGGAAGGATCGAAACATAGCTATAAATTGTGTTCCTTCCCCTAGGATCACCTTAATTCTTGCGGGATTGTGTGATCTTAGGCGGGGCGGAGCCAGAATTTGGAATAGGGGAGGGGGCAAAACATAAATTTTAAAAGGGGGGCAAATTCACAATTATTTCAATTTTTTTAGAAAAAAATATAAGGAATCAAAGGGTAAAAAAATTCCCCCTCGCATGGGAGCTATAGTCCCGTCACTGATCTTAGGTTTTCAGTTTAAAAGGTGGTTCGTTGGTCCTTCTTTCCTATGGGCGTCTCTCACTGCAAGAACTTTTTCCAGGTTTTTGTGATGATCGTCGGTGGTCTCACCAATGTTGACTTTTCTTCTTCATCGGTTGTGATGGCAAAACCCTCTACCCGATCGGGAGAGAAAGCTTGCCTCTGGATGGAGCTCTTGCATGGCTATAATTGGAGACGCTTGTATCAACTCTGTGGTGTGACTTTCTCCTGTTGTTTTTCTGCTTGTTCTTGACATGTATGTCGTTTTATGTTGCCCTTTTTCTTTGAGGCTTGTTCTCTCCTTTTGCTTGTTTCTTGCTTTGGTTCCCCTTTGTGGGGTTTGTTTCCGTGCTTGTCTTTGATTCGTTGTATGTTTCGATTTTTTTGAATGAACTCTCTTTTGATCAAATATATTTTGTAGGGTAACAATAAAACTGACAAATTAGCTAAAAAAATATTTTTCGAGCATGTATCCTAACTTTTCCTAATGAAGCGACAACCTAGTTATTTGTGTATAATTGTTAAATACCTCACGGTCTTATTTTATTGGATCCATGTGGTGTTTCTCATGGTCTTTAACTTTTACTATGTTGTAATAGCTTTGCACATCACCAACGCTTAAAAAAGCTTTGATCCATTGATGTATTGTTTCGACTTAATTTACTTGTATTGTGGTTTTACAACATGACTCGGTCATATTTTTTTATGTGCATTGATAACTATTTGAGTTAGCAATCACGTCATTGATCATATCTTCATGTATCATTTGTCAAGTAGGTTAAGTGTGTAATCCATTGTTTTACATGTTGTGTGTTTATTGTCAAGAAGTTCTATTTGCGTTGTGATTTGTCATAATGATTGTGTTCGATAAATGTCTTCTTCAACCATTATTACCGCTAGAGAACATCAAGTCCTTCAAGATCTAAAACACAACAATATATTTTTTAAATCACTTTTTTATTCTTTTATTTTTTATAATGTGAATTTTCAATATATATTTTTTTAATTTTATCCTTTTATAAATATTTATTTTTTAATAATTTACAATTTTAGAGATTTTAACTTTTTTTGTTTTTCATATTTTCACTTGATTTTTTTTTAA
The DNA here is from genome assembly GCA_030270665.1 of Hibiscus trionum. NCBI lineage: Eukaryota > Viridiplantae > Streptophyta > Magnoliopsida > Malvales > Malvaceae > Hibiscus > Hibiscus trionum. The sequence continues at coordinate 1,067,943 of BSYR01000008.1, forward strand.
ATATAATAGTATTTTTATTTTTAATATTTTAATTCTTATTTTTAAAAATATTACATAAAAATCAATAAAGTCTATGTACTTCCTAAAAAAAACCATTTTACCTTCGAACTCCTTAAAAAATGAAATGTTATTCCTCTACCACGTTATCATTCACACATGAGATGTCACGTCAATATCGTTAACAACCACATCAGCACATTAACGATCAACAGTAGTCAAAGGACTAAATTGATACAATTCACGAGTTCAATGACTAAATTAACTATATTTTTCTTGAATGGCTAAATTCATTATTTGGTACGAAATTAAAAATAAAAATACCCTTTTAACACTAGTCAAAAATACCGTTAAATATTTCTGAAATTAATTGTTAGCAATCTTAGAAACATACAATTTAATGATCTAATGTTTGTGAGTTTTTGAATAGTTGGTATAATTTTAAATCAAAATTGATATTACAACAATGATGACATTTATAGATGCATAAATAACAATTATTAATTTCTACAAATTTTGACATTTTAACGATGAAGTTTATGGTTATTGTCTTGTTTAGGGTAATTTACATTTTAAATCATTAAACATCAATTTTTTTTAATATTACAAATCTTTAATTTAATCAAATTGTATCATTTAATTTTCATTATTAGTGAACCAAATCACTTATATTAATATCATTTCTTGTTTTTAACAAAAAAAATTAAAATAGACACTTTTATTTAACATGTTTTTCATATATCATCATCAAATAATGTTTAATTGATCATTTTAATAGTTCTATGTAAATATTTTTTTTGAAGCATTTCATTTAAATAAAATTTAAAAAATAACTAAACTTCTTATAAATCCTAACAAAAAAATATTTAAATTGTCATTTAAACATTATATATTGATAATATGTAAAAATACGTTAAATAAAATGTCAATTTCAGTTTTTTAATTAGAATAATTTAACGGTACAAACTTAAGTAACTTAATTTATAAATAATAAAATTTTAATGACATAATATGAGTAAATTAAACATTAGTGATGTAGATGAAGATGGATATTAAGTTTAGTTATCTAAAATATAAATTACCTCTTATTTACTGTGCGATGAATTATTAAATATGATATTATTTATCGTTTACTAAAATATTATACATATGTTAAAAAGTATTCCAAATAATTTATTAATATATTCATAGTTTATTTTTTATTAATTTGGCCATTTTAGTTTGTATATTTAACATGTTATCCTGAATTAGTATATAAGTTGTAATAATTTTAAAACATAAAAGTATAATTATAACAATATTACACTATGAAAAATTGATATATATATATATATATATATATGGAAGTCGTTTTATGTTTTATTAACAGTTTATGCAACTTTTACAATCATAATTATTTATAATGTATTCCTTTACTATAATTTTATCTATATAAATCATCGAATGTAAAAAAAATTGTAACAAATTTTATTTTTTAAAATAAATATAAAGTTTATAATTTGATGGCTTGATTGTAAGTTAAACTAATATATCTTAAATAAAGTGATGGGGTTTATTTTTATATATTTAGATTAATTTAAATAAATTAACAAAAATGACATACTTAAGTTAAATAAAGAACTTTTGATTAGTTTTAAACTTAAATAAATTAATAAAAACAATATGCTATTAATTTAATGTAGTTGAATATAATATGAAATTTATTTTTGAGTATTTACTAAATTAATTTTAAATAAAATAATAAAAGCACACGTTTATGTAGAAGAACTTTTCAATTTTAAAATTTTAAAGAGTATTTTATTTATAAAAAGGTAATTTAATAGATTATAATTTAGTGATTTGATATGTTTCTAACCTATATTTTAAATAACGTGACACTTTATTTACATAATTAAATATAAAAACTACTTAGTTTTAAATAAAAATAAATTAGAACTCGTTGAGTGATCTTAGTGGTAAAAGATGATGTATTTCATCCAGGTGACCTAGGTTCGAGCACCATGTATGCACAGTGTATGTGCCTTATTAAAGGGCTAAGAAAATTGAACAGATACTATCTTGTAATCACACAAGCATATTCAAAATAATAATAAAAAATAAAAATGAATTAATAAGACTACCTATTTAAATTTTATTAATTTTAAATTATTTTAATATTATACCAACTTTATTTTAGATATTTATTATTTAAAGTTTAAATAAAATAATAAAATTGCACATATATAGAATAATTTTGTCACTTTAAAAGATTTAAGGGTAATTATTCAATACACATGCGGTGGAAACAAAAAGTGTACACAAGCGTTTAGTTGTAGGGTTTAATGTTAGATTTTAGGGTTTAAAGGTTAGAGTTTAGGTTTAACGGTTTAGAGTTGATGGGTTGTGGTTAGAGTTTAGGGATTGAGGTTATAATTTAGGGTTTGTCAGTTAAAACTTAAATCCCTAACCATATTACACTAACCTCTAACCCAAATTCTAACCATGAACCATAAATTCTAACAACAATCCCTAAACCTAAACCCTAAAATTAACCTTAAACCATAAAACCAAAGCGTTTGTGAAAACTTTTTGTTTTCACCGCCTGGGTATTGAATATAAATCTAAAATTTAAAGGTACTTTTATAAGGGTTAATATTTGATGCACTACCATTGAAGTTTTTTCTTTTCACAAGTGGGCTTCAAATTATGCCACATGTCATGTAAGAGGCACTAAAAATTAAACCTTAAATTTTAAAGCTTAAACTCTAAACCCTAAACTCTAAAAATACACCACTTGTGAAAAATTTCGTTTTCCACCACCAAAGCATCAAATCATTTTCCTTTTTATACTTCATTTTTTTAGTATAGTACATGTTCATTTTATAGTTCATGTTTGGGATTCATGACTCTTCCTCCCAACAATGTATTTTTTAATGTTCGAATTCAGATTCTCTCCTTGGGAGAGCAATATGCCCTACCATTGCACCCAACACTTGGTTTTTATAATTCACTTTTAATAGTTAATTTGACGTTTAAATTATAATATATAGATATATATAATCTATTATATATTGTAATACCCGAATTTTACCCGGGTATGGATATACATTATATTCTCTTAGTAAATAAAAATAAATAAATATGATAAAACCCAATAATAATAGTAATAGTCCATAAATAAATAAGTCCTAAAAAGGGGTCATTTACATATAAAACACCTAAAAGCCCAATTAAAGCCCAACATCCTATTTTACATTCTGTTTCCCGCCAATTCTAATCCAACAAAACCAAATATCATCTTTCCCGCCCAAATTTACCTTTTAAGGGACATGTGGCATGCGTTGATTGGCCCAAATCAGTTTTACAAGGAACTGTGTTTCTTATCTCATAGCTGGATACAATTGGCATGATGTCATCCCCATGACATCAGCAATGACATCATGAGTCTGATCACCTATAAATAGCATAAGAGAGAAAAAGTCAGAATTAATTACCATATTAATTACTCACCATTAATAGTAATATTATTAATAATAAAAAAGATGAGAGAAAGTTTACCATCCTTGGAAGTTGAACTGCCATCGGGAAGGGGAACTGTCGCCGGAGCAGTCAAAACATCACTGGAAGAGCTGAACGGACGCTGAGAAAGGTAATTTGCTATCGAAAACTCTATCGGAATCGTTGTCCAAAGCTATCAGAAGGTATATCTCTGTCTAATCTTCCATTTCCTACGGTTAAAACATGAAAAAAAGCATTAGTTTTAAGTTTGAGATAAGAAAAAACATAAATAAAAAAGAGGAAAGCGATCGGAGCTTAGCTTTCGATCACCTGTGAGTCTAGAGTGAATGGCAGAGTTGAAGAGGGTCGGGAACATGCTTAGTTTAGATTTAAGAGGGTGTAGTCGGGTGGTTCTGATGAACTGAGATTAGATTTAGGAATTTATGGTTAAAAATTGGGAAAATTGGGAAATTTTTAGGGTTCTGGCCGAAGGCTGGAGGGAAGCGATGGTTAGATAGTTTAGACGGTGGCTAGTGAACGGTGGTTGTTGGTCGGAGTAGATCTGGACGGAGGTGCTGATGGCAGAGTGCTGCCGAATTCTTAATGCACTTCTCGTTCATGATGAACGAGTATGAACACCAAGTGGTATTTGGGTGTTTGATCTTTAAAAACGGGAAAATAGATGGAATTCAGTGTTTATGAGGATAAAATGGATGAAAATATGAAGAACATGGATTATTTTGGTGAAGAACAAAGATTTTGATCCGTTTGGCTGAGTGTTTCTGGGCATGTTGGTGCTTGATGCAACCTTTTTGCTTTCAGTGGACTCTTTTGCTTTGCTGCTCATAGTGCTTTGGAATATCTAGAATCGACGTAACGACTGGTCTATGAAGATCATTTGCAGCCTTTTGGCTTACCGTTATTCATTCTGTTGAGATGATCAAACAATGTCGAATTGGCCAAGAGGGGGTGAATTGGCTTTTTAAATTGAAAGGGAGCAAAGTGGTAAAATAAAAATTGAAGACAAGAGGATTTATAGTGGTTCAAGCTTCTAACAAGCTCTACATCCACTACCTTACCTCCCCACTGAGGATTTCAACAATTCACTAATAGAATTCGTCCCCTTTTCTAGGCTTAGGAGGAATTCGTTACAATCGATCAAGCTTTCTACCCGGAGCTTGATCAAGATCACTCTACACAAGAAAAGTTGTTGGCAAATGAAAATGAACCTCACAAAGGTAAAATATTTGCCCCAATTACAAGTGCACTCTCCCTAATCTTGAAATAAAGAAATACAAATAAATTACACAAGATGGGTACAAGAGTTTGACATTATTTGGCTAAAAGAGATTAGATTTTTTCTTGATTGCTTGTCACTTGATCAATAATTGTTGTTGTAGCTTTAGAGGTTTGCTTTTATACATTCTTCTTGAATTCGAGTCGTTTGGGTGGTTGGCTTCATCAATAGAGCCGTTGGGCTCTTTTTTTCCCACCATAAATGCACTTCTGCAACCTACCGTTTCGGTACACGGGGTACCCGTATCGATACATGTCTCAAAAAAGAAATAGCCATTGCAGGTAATAAAGAGGGCGTATCGATACGCGAGAAGGCATATCGAAACAGCTATAGGCTGCATCGATGTAATTTTTGCAGACTTAGACACTGCCAAACACCGTATCGGTACGCCACTAGGGTGTATCGATACGAGTAACTAACTTTTAAAAGTTTGCTGATTTCATCTAACTGACAAGAAAACGATCATATAATAAATGCAAAGATTTGAAAATCTTAACCCCCATATCGATACGATATAGGTCTGTATCGGTATGCTAAACAAAAACCTTAAGCCCAGATGAATGTCGTATCAAAATAGGCATAGCCGTATCAAAATAACTGTATCGAAACAGGCTCAGTCATATCGAAACGTGAAATTCCAGTAGCCAATTAAGTTGAGGCTGTATCGAAACGATGAGATAGCGTATCGAAACGCTTGTGCAGTTTTGTAAAGTTTGGCTTTGTAAAGGCAAGGCCGTATCGAAACACTTATATAGTGTATCGAAACGCTTGGGCGATTTTGTTATGCTTGGCTTTGAAAACACTTAGAAAACTTTGTGGGGTTTAAGTTTTGACTTTGAAACAATTTAGGTTTAAAATACTTGTCAATAGTGGGACTTTCAAGTACCTAAAAATTTATTTACTTTGCAATTTGGTCCTTAAAATATTTGTTATATCAAAATCAAACATAAATTTTACAATCTCCCCCTTTTTGATATAACAAAATCAAAGTAAATTTTAAGTAGTTTTTAAGTACTCCCCCTTAGTTTAAGCTAGATTTTTGAAAAATTTAGATTGAAAACATTTAGCTTATACCGTTCTCCCCCCTTTTTGGTAGATCAAAATCAATGAAAGAAGCAAGATAATATAAGCAAGATTAAGCAAACAACATAAACTTCATTAAAAGCTTAAAGCATAAAAATTCAAAGCAAACATAAAATACAAACTCAAATCCTAAAAACATAAATCAAATTAAATATTCAAAGCATATGTTCAAATGGAAATAACATATGTGCATAAAAGAAAATCCTAATATGATATGTTATGATATGCAAGACCTAAGGATCGTCTTGATCTTCATCTTCATCTTCACCTTCATTGTTGACATTATTTCCTCGAGATTGTCGCCGTTCATCATGAAAATCTTGAAGAGAGATGTCCATGGAGGTTTGTTGAGTTTCAATGGAGGTAACTCGATTCTCAATGAAAAAAACTCTCTCCTCCAAGGTGGTGAACCTTGTTTTGATCGCGGCAAACCCGAAATTCATATTTGTGCCCAAAGATGTGAATTGCTCGTGGAGAAAGGTCATAAGAGCATCCATGGAAGGCTGAGCAACTTGAGATTGAGGAGCCGCTTGAGAAGGCACACCTTGTTCAGGTCTATCTTCTTGAGGAATTTGATTGAGACGAACCCATTGACCCTCATAGAAGTGAAACTTTCAATAGACAGGAGAACGCTCGTCGATCGGATCTTTGAGAGACTTGGAAAGATCATGCGAGCAATCGATCTCTTTCTTGGAGAACAAATAACTCAAGGTGGTTCCATAAGTGAATGAAGAGATAAGAGAAGTGTGGCGATGTTGAACAAGATAAATCATCTCCGCAAACATGATTTGACAAAGGTTTGGGCGCTTACCTTCATGCAAGCAACGAAACCAAAAGTCATCGACTTGTTGGATTGGTGAGAACTTTCCACCGGAGGGGCGAAACCACCAAGTGACCATAAGGTGAAGGATACGATCATGCGCGTCAAGTGCGGTCACGGAGCCATTAAGAATGTGTTCTAAAGAGTCTTCATCACAAATACCCTCATCATCAAATCCAAAAACATCGGTTAAAACGCTTGGATCAATCCGAAGCTTCTTGCCCATAAGATAAGATTCAATAGCAATAACTCGAGATCAACCGAGGATAGAAATACACCGGGCATTTGCATAAAAAATTAGGACAAGGTTGCGATACAAAACACCGGGAATTTGCAAAAAGTACATGAATTTCCATTGGCATAAAATAAAAGACTAAGATATTTAAACTTAAAAAGTCCGAAATCCAAAAAGGGTAAAGAGGTGACACGCTCACGATGGATTTGGTAGTTTTGGTATTGTCGGTAGTGAGCGAGAGAGAAGGGACTTGTAAAAAACTTTTGATAAATAAAAGTGAGGTTAGGTCGGGTAACATCATCTTGATTTGGAGAATCTCCAACCTTACTAGTCCTTTGTCTATTTTAGGGGCCATAGTTCAAATCTGAAAAATAAATCAAAGCACAAAAACAATGTATGCATAAATCACCATATTCTATCTAATAATCAACCCAAAAATTTAAGGTATTTTTAAAAATCTATAAAATATAGTTTTAAAAACATATACAAATATAAAAAGGAATTTTGGTAAAAATAAATTTGAAAATCAGTTTAGAAAAATATACGGTATAATTTTATATTTGAATAAAAGAATTCAGTTTTGAAAGAATTTGTACGAAATTTTTAAAACCCATATGTTATGTATACTATCTATACAAAAATACTTAGAAACAATTATTAAATTTAAACGAAATTGAAAAAGAAAAGAAAAAGAAGTTTTACCTTGAGTTATGGAATTTGGATGAATGAATGGATGATGATGCACCAAATTGATGAACTTGCTTAAATTTGATTTGAAAAGAAAAAACCCTCAAAGATTTGTGTGAAAAACAAAGGATTTGATGGGTATTTATAGGGTTAAAAACTACGGTTTCGAAGGAGTTTGAATAAAAGTAGTTTTAAAGTTGGAAACTCTTTTAAACTTATGCGGCCATGCTACCGATACGCCACGTGGCGTATCGAAATAGGTCTACCAGTATGCTTTTAAAGCCGTACCGAAATATGAGCCCGTACTGATACACGTCCAAATTGTACCGAAACACCACGATGCTCGTATCGAAATGCTTTTTAGCCGTTTCGATACCGTTTTTGCTAGAAATCAGTTTGGTCATATGTCTAAGAGCATCTGTCGAAACGCTTTGACCCGTTTCGATACCACTATGCTAGAAAATGCAATATAGGCAAACATTCAAGACCGCGTATCGAAACGCTTTGAGCCATTTCGATATAGATGTGCTAGAAAGTGCCTTTTGGGCAACAAAGAGCTCAAAAATAAGATTTCAACCGAATCTAAATGCGTTTAAAAGAAGTATGAACTACACGAATGGACTAAAACAAATACATACTCCCCTAGCAACAAGCATAGATACATATAGGAGCAAAAACACAAAAGCATGGCAATAAATCATATTCAAGTAATTTGTGTAACAAAAAGGCTCTAAAGGGTCAATAAAGGCTAGTTAGACCTAACTCTCTCCTAAGAGTCCAAAAACGCTTTTTGTCTAGAGGTTTGGTAAAGATGTCCGCTAATTGATTCAAGGTATCAACATACTCTAGAACTACATCATTTTTCAAGAAATGAACCCTAATGAAATGATGTCTTATTTATATGTGTTTGGTTCTAGAATGGTGGATGAGATTCTTATTGAGACATATGGCACTAGTGTTGCCACACTCAAGGGGTATGATATCTACATCAACTCTATAATCTAAAAGTTGTTGCTGCATCTAAAGGACTTGAGCACAACAACTTCCGGTCAATATGTATTCCGCTTCGGTGGTAGATATGGCTGCACTATTTTGTTTATTAGAGAACCAAGATATGAGCATACTACCTAGGATTTGACATGTTCTAGAGGTACTATTCTATCTATCTTACACCCCCATAATTCGCATCCGAGAAAGTATGGAAATCAAAGGAGGAATATCTAGAGTACCAAAGGCCTACACATGGTGTGTCTCTAACTTATCTAAAGATTCTCTTAACGACTATAAGGTGTGATTCTCTAGGACTAGCTTGAAACCTAGCGTACAAGCAAACACTAAACATAATGTCGGGTCTACTTGCGGTAAGGTAAAGCAAAGAGCTAATCATAGAACGATAAAGCTTTAAATCAACACACTTACCTCTCTCATCTTTGTCAAGCTTTATAGATGAGCTAATTGGAGTGGCTTGAGGTTTCACATTCTCCAAGCCAAACTTCCCGAGCATGTCCTTAATGTATTTAGCTTGATTAATGAAGGTGTCGTCCTTTTTTTTTTGATTTGGAGTCCCAAGAAGAATGATAGCTCCCCCATCATGCTCATCTCAAACTCACCTTGCATTAGCTTAGCAAACTCTTGGCAAAAAACTCATTAGTAGAACAAAAAATTATATCATCAACATATATTTGAACTACTAAGATGTCTTTGCCATTTCTTTTAATAAAGAGTGTAGTGTCCACCTTTCCTTTTTCGAAACATTTTTCAATCAAAAAGCTTGATAGCCTTTCATACCAAGCTCTAGGAGCTTCTTTCAAACCGTATAAAGCTTTAGCAAGTTTAAAAACATGGTTTGGAAATTTGGGATCTTCAAACCGGGTGGTTGTTCCACATACACCTCTTTATTTATAAAACCATTTAAAAATGCACTCTTGACATCCATTTGAAAAGGCTTGAATTCATGATAACATGCAAATGCAAGAAGCATCCTAATAGCTTCCATCCTAGCTATGGGTGCATATGTTTCATCAAAATCGATTCCATCTTCTTGAGTGTAACCTTGAGAAACAAGTCTAGCCTTGTTTCTCACTATGTTATCACCCTCATCTAGTTTGTTTCTAAAAACCCATTTAGTCCCTATAATAGATTTATTACTAGGCCTATCAAATAATGTCCAAACTTAACTCCTCTCAAATTGATTTAATTCTTCTTGCATAGCCAATATCCAAAAATCACCATTTAATGTTTCTTTGATATTCTTAGTTTCTATGCATGAAATGAATGCAACATTGTTGAGATGTTTGTTTTGATATAATTATTGAAAAATAGTTTTGGACTAAATTGAAAAGATTTCAAATGTTTTAAAGTCCAAACAACTTGAAATTATGTTTGAGAAGTTTTCAAAAAGTTTTGGTAGTGTTTGAAATGTTTTAAATTAGCCTAACCAAAGATTTCAACTCGACCGTACCGATACGGGCATACCAATTTCAGTACACCTTAATGGTTTAAGCTACAGGTTTTGATTCTACCAAAACTCGTATCGATATAGGCATAGGATGTATCGATACAGAGGTGAAGCATTTAGATATGCCTTCCAGTGTTTTGATGCACCTACATGTTAAGCCTAACGACTATTTGAAAATCAACCCAACAGCTAGTTCCCTGCAGCATTAAAAGAGACTTGTATCGATACTGTGCAAGGCGTACCGAAATAAGCAGAGACATTTCAATATGGCATTGCTGCAATAGACTCAATGGCTAGTTCTGAAGAAGGGCATTTCGATACGGCTTCGAGCGTATCGAAACGGACATCACCAGAACTGCATTTATTGCGGAAAATAAAGGCTCCAATAACTCCAATTAAATCCCAACGCTCTCCAACGGCTAAAAACTCAATTGGGAGTATAAAAGAGACCTTCAAGCATCTATGGAAGACTAATGATCCACAAGTCAACAACATTATGAAGAAAATTTATCTTAGGGCTTAAATTCACATTCTTTGTATAGACAACACCTGTGAGCTTACATTGTTATATTTTCTCAAGTGTTTAGGTTTTGGGTGAGAGCTTAAGTTTGCAAACATCAACCTTTTGAGGGATTTCTAGTTTGCTAAGTTTTCTTTTTTTAGAGATTGGTCCCAAAGCTCGGTTTGTGAGCTTTGGTTGCTAGACTTGGTGAGTGAGTCTAGGTTGTAATTGGTTACTTCCTAAGCCAAGAAAAGAGGAAGAATTCTTAGTGAATTGGTTGAAATCCTTAGTGGGAGCTAAGGTAGTGGATGTAGAGCTTGTTAGAAGCTTGAACCACTATAAATCCTTTGTCCATTTTGTCTATTCTTTGCTTCCACCAAAAACACCCAAAAATCAATCTTCTCCACACTTTGCGAGCAATTCGGTTGAAGGATATTGAGCCTAACAATTGGTATCAGAACGAGGCTCAATCAAAAGGGATTAACATCCTATTGAGGCGATCCAGCTAGCTCGACCAACAATACAATCAACTGATAAAATGACGCAATCCATCGACAAGCCACCTTTCTTTGACGGGAACAATTATGCCTATTATAAGACTAGAATGATGTTCTCCATCATGGCTAAAGATTACAAGCTTTGGGACATTTTTGAAGATGGTCCATACGTACCACAAAGATGCAAGGCAGAATGGAATGCGGATGATCGCAAGAAGATGAAGCTAAATTGCAAGGCTTTGCACATTCTATTTTTATGCATTTAGCCCCAACATCTATGAGAAGATATCTTCTTGTGAAGATGCCAATGAGTTATGGGACAAGCTTGAAGTCACATACGAAGGAACCAACGAAGTAAAGGAGACCAAGATCGGTCTTCTCAACCTCAAGTATAAGAACTTCAAGATGGAACCAGATGAAGATATCACGAAGATGTTCGATAGATTCTCCACCATCACAAATGGACTCAAAGGCTATCAAGAAATCATTCCGGAAGACAAGCTTGTCCGAAAATTTCTCTATTCTCTTCCCGAGTCATGGGACTCAAAGAAAACTGCCATCATCGAAGCTAAGAATCTCAAGACTTTGAAGCTAGATGAACTCTTAGGGTCTCTTCTCACTCATAAAATCATGAAGAAAGGAAAAGAATAGGATGAGAAGAAGGAAGAGATAAAAAAGAAGGGGGAGAAGAAAATCATGGAGCTATTCATTAACACAAATGTCGTTGCTCTCAATTCCTCCACATGCCTACATGTAGATTCAAATGAGAAGGAAAGTGAAGAAGAAGAGATGGCCTATCTCTTCGAGAAGTTTGCCGGATACATGAAGAGCAAAATGAAAGAATCCAAGCATGAATCGAGGAAGAAGAAGAGGGCAAGCTCTTCAAGCCATAAGAAGAAGGCATATGTGGCTACTTGGAGTGATGATGACTCCACCGAAAATGAACAAGCCAACATTTGTCTCATGGCCATCTAAGAAGATTCAAGGGAAACTTCTAATTCATCTACTTCAACTTCTTAAATTACAAGATGCCTATGATGATTTAGTTTTAGAATTTAAAAATCACATTTTGAAAAACAAGAAAGTGGTTTCAAATTTGAAAATTCAAAATGATTTGATTTCTAAAACCAAAATTGAACTTGAAGTAAAACTCAATGAGTTTGAGCAAAAATGTGTTGATTTACAAAATTTGCTTCATAAAGTTCAAGAAGAAAAAGATTTGATTTCCAAAGAACTTGAAAAGAAAACAAATTTTGGAAAATAAAATTTTTATCAAAGATATTCTAGTGCTCCTAGATTTGTAAATGGAAAATGTTTTAGAAGTGTTTGGGTCCCAAAAGGACTAATCACTTCAACTAAAAAGGATGAATTTGTAAAATGGATTCCTAAAGGGGCTAAATTTTGTGCTACTAACGTTTATGGATCCAAAGCAATTTGGATACCAAAAATTACTTGATTGTTTTGTTTATAGGTGTGATGGAGAATGATAAATAAAGTACAACATTAAGGGGGAGCTCCATACACACAAGGAAGATCGCTTGAAGAAGGAAGACTTCACATCCCCCTTTGGTTCAAGTAGTAAAATTAATTTAGTTGAATTTATTTGCCTTTTATTTGATTTATTTACTTTAATTTAACTAGATAATCATATTTGTTGGACTAACCATTTGATGATGCTTTGAGTAAGGGGGAGTCTTTTTTAAACAAAATTATTATTTTTTTTCAAATTATTTTAACTCATTATTGTTATAGACTTAAAAGTTTTTCAAAATTTGTTTGAACCATTTTTGATATAACAAAAATGGGGAGAATGTTTTGAAAAAAAATTAAATTTTCAAGTGAATAAGGAGGAGCTTTAATTACTTTCGAATCTTTATTCTTTTATTCAAAATTTCTTTTACTAATGGGGAGAATCCCAAACACAATTTTTCAATTTGGTTTTATTATATCAAAAAGGGGATATTGTTGAGATGTTTGTTTTGATATAATAATTGAAAATTAGTTTTGGGCTAAATTGAAAAGATTTCAAATATTTTTTAAGTCCAAACAACTTGAAATTATGTTTGAGGAGTTTTTAAAAGGTTTTGGTAGTGTTTGAAATGTTTTAAAGTAGCCTAATCAAAGATTTCAGCTCGACCGTACCGATACGAGCATACCCATTTCAATACACCTAAAGGGTTTAAGCTACATGTTTTGATTCTGCCAAAACCTGTATCGATACAAGCATAGGCCGTATCAATACGGAGGTGAAGCGTTTCGATACGCCTTCCAGTGTTTTGATGCGCCTACATGCCAAGCCTAACGACTAATTGAAAAACCCCTAAACGGCTAGTTTCTTGCATCATTAAAAGAGACTTGTATCGATACGGTGCAAGGTATACCGATATGGGTGTACAGAAACAAGAAGAGGTGTTTCGATACGACATTCTTGCAACAGACTCAACAGCTAGTTCTGAAGAAGGGTGTTCCGATACGACTTCGAGTGTATCGAAACGGACATCACCAGAACTGCATTTATTGTGATAAATAAAGGCTCCAACGACTCCAATTCAATCCCAAAGGTCTCCAACGGCTAAAAACTCAATTGGGAGTATAAAAGAGACCTTAAAGCATCTATGGAAGAATAATGATCCACAATTCAACAACATTATGAAGAAAATTTGTCTTAGGGCTTAAATTCTCATTCTTTGTATAGGCAACACTTGTGAGCTTACATTGTTATATTTGCTCAAGTGTTTAGGTTTTGGGTGAGAGCTTAAGTTTGCAAACATCAACCTTTTGAGGGATTTCTGGTTTGCTAAGTTTTCTTTTGTTAGAGATTGATCCCAAAGCTCGATTTGTGAGCTTTGGTTGCTAGACTTGGTGAGTGAGTCTAGGTTGTAATTGGTTGCCTCTAAGAAAAGGGGAAGAATTCTTAGTGAATTAGTTGAAATCCTTAGTGGGAGTTAAGGTAGTGGATGTAGAGCTTGTTAGAAGCTTGAACCACTATAAATCCTTTTTCCATTTTGTTGAGTTGATCAAACGATTGCAAATGGCCAAGAGGGGGTAATTGGCGATTAAAAATTTGAGGGTGGAAATTGCATAAATGAAAATTTGACACAAGGCAATTATAGTGGTTCAAGTTCCTAAATGAAATCTACCTCCACTACCTCAGCTCCCACTAAGGATTTTCAACCAATCCACTATTGATTCTTCCCCTTTTCTTGGATGATGAGGAAACCTTACAATACCGGTTAAGCTTTCTACCCAAAGCTTAATCCAACACACTCTTTACAATGAAGGAATTTGGTAAACCTTAATAGTACCTCTCAAAGGTTGATGTTTACCCAAATACAATCAAACACTCCCCAAACTCTCAATAAAAAATTACAATGAAAACACACTTGAGTTGGGTACAAAGATTGGACTCTAAAAGAACAAGGTTTGGATTTGAATGCTTTGTTGTTGCTATGAGGCTCAATAATTGTTGCTATAGCATTTGAGACTTGTTTTTATACCCTTGCGTTGATTTCTTGCCGTTTGGGTGGTTGAGATCATCAATAGATCCGTTGGGCTGCAATTTCCTGCAATAAATGCTCCTCAACAACCAACTATATCGGTACAGCTCGTGAGCGTATCGGTACCTATCTCAAAGAAGAAAGAGTTGTTGTGACTGAAAAACAGGGTGTATCGATACGCTTAAAGGGCGTATTGGTACGATATTAAGGGGTGTATCGATACGGTTAGCCATATCGATACGGATTTTGCTCATTAGAATCCTGAATTGAGTTTCGATAAAAAGCGTATCGATACTGTTCAACAGTCATTTAAAATTTTGGATTCCAACTAACTGACAAGCCAACTTTCGAATATTAAATGCAAAGATTTTGCAAAGGTCAGCATATCGTATTGATACAATGACATACTGTATCGGTACGCTATATAAAAAGAATATTTTAATGTTAAAACTGTATAGATACGGTCCAGACGCGTATCGATATGCTATAACTTAAAGTCTTGCCCAGATAAATATTGTATCGATACGCGGTTAGACCGTATCGGTATTGTATGAACGATTAAAACTCCATTGTTGAAAAATTGTATCAATATGCTTAAGGGTATCGATATGTCTGGGCGTTTTGTTTAAGTTTGGCTTGAAAACTCATGAAAAGACTTAGTGAAAATCGAACCTTTAAATATGTTTAACTTGAAATAGTGTTTGGTTCAAAATGGCTTGTCAAAATGTGAGTCTTTGAAAATACTTAAAATGTATTGTTTTAGAATTTAGTCCATAAGTTAAATTGTTATATCAAAATCAATTTTGGTTTCACAATCTCCCCCTTTTTGATATAACAAAACCAAATATAAATTTTTAAGTTTTGAAACCTATGAAAAGCTTACTCCCCCTTAATTTGAGATATGTTTTCAAAATTAAGTTTCAAGTTTTCAAATTAGCTCTTTATAGTATTTCTCCCCCTTTTTGTTAGATCAAATATAAAAGCACAAGGTAGGATAATAACAACACAATATCATTAAATTCAATTAAAAACTAAAGAATTTAAAACAACTAATAGTTCAAAAACATAAATCCAAACTCAAATCCTAACAACATAAATAAAAGCATAGAGTTCTAATATAAAGGTGCATAAACAATAAAACGAAATGATAAGTGATGATATGCATAGCTACTCATTCCCACCATCATCGTCATCCTCATCCTCTTCATCCTCATCATCTTGATTCGGTTGAGGCCTCCTAGATTGATTGAGCCAAGCACCATGGAATGCAGTGAGAGAGACATCCATGGAATCTTGTTGAAGAGCAATGACTTTGACTTGATCCTCCAAAGATGTGAAGCGAGTATCAAGAACCTTGACTCGATCTTCCAATGATGTGAATCGAGTGTCAATGGCTGCAAACCCAGCTTCCATGTTTGTGAATTTCTCATTAAGGAACGTCATGAGAGTGTCCATAGAGGAGGAAGCAATAGGAGCACCTTGAGGAGCTTGTAGAGCATCGGCTTGAACATCTTGTCGAGGAGCTCGAGGGACACAAACCCATTCATTGTTGACATAGGCAAAGTGAGCACGAGTGAGGGAACACTCATCTATAGGTAGGCCAAGGGGTTCGGGATAGTCATGGGTACAATCTATCTTAAGGGAGTGGAACAAATGACTCAACGCTGTAGAATAGTAAAAAGACCTAACTTGATCAATGTGACGGTGTTGAACAAGGTCGGCGAACATGATTTGAGAAAGATTAGGGTGCTTACCCTCACGAAAACTCCTAAGCCAAAAATTGTCAACTTGATGAATAGTTGAAAATTTTCCACCTGAGGGACGAAAAAACCATGAAATAATGAGATGAAGAATACTGTCATGAGCATTTAAAACATTCACTGAACCGAGAGGACTATGACGTAAGGAATTATCATCATCAATCCCTCTTTTCATCTTGAATACATTTGGCATTAGAAAAGAAAATTATGACCAAATTTCGATATAAAACAAGAGGAAGGTTCAAGAAGTTTATAAATTTCCATCTTCGAATCAAAGGAAGGTATTCAAATTTAAAACATTCAGAGTTTAAAAAAGGGATTGACACGACACGTTCTTCCCTAAGAGTAAAACCTTGGAATAGTTTATAACGTGACATGTCCGAAGGGTGTGGAAAACTATTTTGGATTATGTAAGGGAGGTTAGGTTTAGGATTACCCTCATCATCCTCGATAGGATCGGAAGTAGTGGCTAAGTATCGTTTCGCTCTCTTTTTGGGTTTCATAATCTTGAAAACATCAAAACAATTCGAATATGTATGCAATTATCATCTCATTCAATCCAAAAATAAATTCCAATAATTCAAGGTATTGGAAAAAAATTAATGTTAAAAATATATACAGGTATAAAAGACAAGATTGGTGAAAAAATTTTCAAAAAGCAGTTTATAAAAATATTCGATATAAAATTATATTCGAATGAAAAATTTTCAGATTTTGAAAAGTTTTTTTAAAAACTTGAAAACCCCATATCACAAATATATGTTTTATACAAAAATTAAGTGAAAGCAACTAATAAAATCAAACGAAAATTAAAAAGAAAAAGGAAAAAAATTGTACCTTGATTTATGAGAATGGATGAATGGGGTGATGTGAATGCACAAGATTGCTAACAAAGCTTGGCTTTGACGTGTTGATGAAAAACCCTCAATGAATTTGAAGTTTGATGAGAAAATTTTGAGAGATTGAGGGGGTTTATAGGTAATTGCGGGTAGGATTTTTAGAGAAAAAGAGGGGAAGAGTTTGGGTAAAAGTGATTTTTCATTAAACAACCCTATTTTAACTCTCCGTTGAAACCGTATCGGTACGCCTTGCCTTAATTTTAAATTTGATTTCAATACCGTATCGATACGCGTGACTGTATCGATACAGTTCGACATGTATCACTTCCCTTGACGAACCCGTATCGATACGCTTTTAGCCGTATCAATACGCCTTTACCAGATAGTGCAATTTTGACAGATTCAAGTCCAAAAATCCAACTTTAAACATCCCTAAATGCATGAATGACATATGAACAAGATTTAATGACTAAACTTAATGCATACTCCCCCTAGCAACATGCATAGAAGCAAAAAGAGGCAAATTAACATAAGCATGAACATCAACCAATTTAAAGCAATTTTTTTACCATTTGGGACCTAAAAGGGTCAAGAAAGGTTAGTTAGCCCTAACTCTCTCCTAAGGGTCCAAAAACACTTTTTATCTAAAGGTTTGGTAAATATATCCGCTAATTGGTTCAAGGTGTCAACATATTCTAGAACAACATCATTTTTCAACACATGGTCTCTAATAAAATGATGTCTAATTTCTATATGTTTGGTTCTAGAGTGTTGGATGGGATTCTTAGTGAGACAAATGGCACTAGTGTTGTCACACCTAAGGGGTATAGCTTCTACTTGAACACCAAAAATCTAAGAGTTGTTGCTCCATCCAAAGGACTTGAGCACAACAACTCACTAAGGATATGTACTCCGCTTCGGTGGTAGATAAGGTTACGCTATTTTGTTTCTTAGAGAACCAAGATACGAGCATAGTACATAAGAATTGACATGTCCTGAAGGTACTTTTCCTATCTATCTTGCATCCCCATAATCTGCATTCGAATAAGCATGAAGGCTAAAGGAAGAATTCTTAGGATACCAAAAGCCTAGGTTAGGTGTGTCTCTAAGGTATCTAAAAATTCTCTTAATAGCTACTAAGTGTGATTCTCTATGACTAGCTTGGAACCTAGCACACAAGCAAACACTAAAGATAATATCCGATCTACTTGCGGTAAGGTAAAGCAAAGAACCTATCATAGATCTATTAAGCTTAGAATCGACACACTTACCTCCTTCATCTTTGTCAAGCTTTATAGAAGAGCTCATAGGAGTGGCTTGAGGCTTCACATTCTCCAAGCCGAACTTCTTGAGCATTCCGTTCACATACTTTGCTTGATTGATGAAGGTGCCATCCTTTCTTTGTTTGATTTGGAGCCCCAAAAAGAATGAGAGCTCCCCCATCATGCTCATCTCGAACACACCTTGCATTAGCTTAGAAAATTCTTTGCAATAACATTCATTACTAGAACCAAAAATGATATCATCAACATAAATTTGCACTACTAAGATGTCATTACAATATCTTTTAATAAAGAGTGTAATGTCCACCTTGCCCTTTTCAATTAAAAAGTTTGAAATCCTTTCATACCAAGCTCTAAGAGCTTGTTTTAAACCATAAAGAGCTTTGGTTAATTTAAAAACATGATTTAGAAATTTAGGATCCTTAAAACCCGATGGTTGTTCAACATACACTTCTTCATTTATAAAACCATTTAGAAAGGCACTTTTTACATCCATTTGAAAAAGCTTGAAATCATGGTTGCATGCAAATGCTAGAAGCATCCTAATAGCTTCCATTCTAGCTACGAGTGCATATGTTTCATCAAAATAAATTCACTCTTCTTGAGTGTAACCTTGAGCAACAAGCCTAGCCTTGTTTCTCACTATGTTACCACTCTCATCTAGTTTATTCCTAAAGACACATTTAGTTCATATAGTAGATTGATTACTAGGCCTTTCAACTAATGTCCATACTTTACTTCTCTCAAATTGATTAAGTTCTTCTTGCATGGACAAAATCAAAAAATCATCTTTTAATGCTTCTTTGATATTTTAGGCTCAATACATGAAATAAATGCAACATGATTCATTAATTTGAGAGAGGATCTAGTAGTTACCCCATTGGATGGATCACCCAAGATTTCACCACCTTTGACATAGTTGAACTCCCTTGGGTATGTCACCTCCTTTTCTTCAAGAGCCAAGTCCTTCAAGGCTTCAAGAGGTGGATCTTGTGCATCTTCTTCTTTGGTTGGAATCTCATCCACCTTTGATGTTTTCCTCCATCATAGGCTTCAATGATCCCTACATCATCGTCATCACAAGAATCCTTCCTCGAAAGGAGGTTATCATCGAAAACAACATGTATAGACTCTTATACTACTAAAGTTCTCTTATTAAATACACGATAGGCTTTAGAGTTTAAAGAACATCCTAGGAAAATAGCTTCATCACTTTTAGCATCAAATTTACCTAAGTTGTATTTTCCATTGTTTAAAACAAAACACTTGCAACCAAATGGATGAAAATAGCTAATCATTACTTGATTTTTCTTCAAAATTGTCCTAATCATTACTCGATTTATGATATAGAAAGCGGTATTTGTGGCTTCCGCCCAAAAATATTTAGGTAAATTACTTTCACAAAGCATGGTTCTAGTCATTTCTTCTAAAGTTCGATTTTCCTCTCAACTACCCCATTTTGTTGAGGAGTGTGAGGTGTAGAAAAATTGTGGCTAATCCCATTTTCATTTAAAAACTCTTCAAAACCCAAATTTTGAAAATCGGTTCAATGATCACTTCTAATGTGAGTGATTTTAAGCTCAAGATCATTTTGAGTTATTTTTGAAAATGTGATGAATTTTATTAAAGCCTCATCTTTTGTAATTAAGAATAGAACCCAAGTAAACCTAGAATAGTCATCAACATGTACAAAAGCATGTGATTTACCACCCAAGCTCATAGTCCTAATTGGCCCAAAAAGATCCATATGAATCAATTGTAAGCATCTACTAGTAGAGACATCATTAATGGATTTAAATGAGGTTCTATGTTGTTTACCCTTAAAGCATGCATCACATATTTTTTTTCATTAGAGAACTTAAGTTTGGGTAAACCTCTAACTAGATTAAGGGAAACTAATTTTTCTAAAACACTCATGCTAGCATGTCCTAATTTTTTATGCCAAAGTCATGAGTCATGTTCATCATATGCAACTAAACATGCATGAGATGTGTGAATTTCATCTAAATGCACCATGTAGATATTTCCTATCTTATGTCCTATGAGCATCAATTGATTTGTTTTAATGTTCATTATTTTGCAACCATTTCTATCAAAGATAACATCAAAACCTTTATCGCATAATTGACTAATGCTCAATAAATTTTGCTTAAGACCATTGACATATAAGACATTTTCAATGAATATAGAAGAGTGGTTACCAATGGAGCCAATACCCTCAATATGGCCTTTGGAGTTGTCACCAAATGTCACTACTCCACCATGCTTTGGTTTGAGCTCCTTGAATCTACTCTTGTCTCTGGTTATATGTCTTGAGCATCCACTATCAAGGTACCATGTATTTTGACTTGAAGCTTTGGCCTTGTAGAAATGCTTCCCCTACAAACAAAGAAATTAAGCTTTGGCTTTTGGTACCCAAATCATTTTGGGTCCATGTGTGTTAGCCTAAAAAATCTTGGTTCCTTTAGGAATCCAAAGAGACATAGCATCATAATTCTTAGATGTTACTAGTTCCTTAGGAACCCAAACACTCATAATTCTTTTATTTTTAGATTGCTTTGAAAAATTTCTTTGTTTAGGATAAAAAGATTTTCTTTTTACATATTGGGTTTTAGAAGAATTTCCTTTCTCAAAATTATTTCTCCCAATAGTAGTAGAGGTTTTAATATTATCCACCTCCTTGGTGTGATAATCTTGAAAATCGGAAAGAAGTTTTTCTAAATCAACATTTTTCTTTTTGAGATCATTTAAAAGATTCATCAAATATAAAACCTTCTTTTCCAATTCCGAATTGGTTTTTGAAAGAGACTCATTTTGATTTTTCAAATCGGAAATGTTTTTCTTATTTTTCAAAATAGACTCTTTATACTTTTCAACCAACTCATCACAAACATCTTGTAACTCATCATAAGCATCATATAATTCATTGTAAGTAAAAGATAATGAGTTAGGGTTTACCATTGGTTCCTCCTCAAATGTCATGAGACAAAGATTGGCCACTTTCTCCTCCTCTTCGGATGACTCCTCGGCACTCTAAGTTGCCACTTGAGCTTTGAGCTTGTTCTTCTCCTCAAAGCTTTTCTTTCTCAATTGAGGACACTCAGATCGGATATGGCCAGTTTTCTTGCACTCATATCAAGTGATTTGGTCCTTCTCTTCTTCTTTATTTCTATTCTTGAAGTCCCCCTTTCTATTGAATTTTCTTCCTCGGTTGGACTTCCTGAAACGTGTGAATCTTTTGGCCAACATGGCCATCTCCTCATCTTCCTCTTCACTCGAATCGCTATCATTGTATGAAGCTTTAAGTGCGATTCTGATCTTCTTTTTCTCAACCTCGTTCTTCTCAACTTTCATCTCTCCTTTCTTCTTCTCTTCTTCCCTTCCTTTTTTCATGATCTCATCAGTAAGTAGAGATCCAACAAGGGCATCAAGCTTGAGAGTCTTCAAATCTCTAGCTTCAATGATGGTCGTTCTTTTTCCATCTGTAAAGTGTCTAAAAGTCTTATTTTATTTACCCTTTTTACTCATATTATTGTTAGACTTAGGCACATTTTAGTTACATAATTAGGCATTAATGCATATTCTAATAATTTCCTTCACCATTAAGCTTGATTACATATTTTAGTGTATTTTATGGAAAAGGTGTTGTTTTGGTATGTATTTTGGATCATGCAGGAAAATTACCGCCAGAACCCACCGCAACAGTAGGGTGCCGCCAGAACCCACCGCGACAGCAAGGTGCCGCCGGAACCCACCACGACAGCAAGGTGCTGCCAGAACCCGCCGCGGCAGCATGGGAGAAGAATGATCAGGAGCTGAGGAGCTGATGCTGAGGCAGCAGATCAGGGAGCTGTATTGATGTAGTTTCGGACAGAGACAACCGCTGCCGAGTAGCCGCCGCCGCCATACCTACCGCCCAGGGCAGCAAGTTAAGGAATTGGAGAACTGGAGTGCGATCTGTAGAGAAGAAAATCATGATTCTAACGAGGCTATCCACTCAATTTTCCGATGACTGTAGCAGCGGGCAGATCAGCCGAAGGAGGAGTTCGAGATTACTTGCAGAGCAAGGCAACATGAAGAAGTCCACATTCAACTCAAAGAAGTCAGAATTAAAGGTTGCATTTAATGCAAAAACTACTTTGAAGACTTCTACTCCAAGAAGTACTTGACCTAGCTAATGCCTATATATACCTAATGTATTTTTACTTCAAAACAACTTAGGTTTTCCCTTAGGCATAGTTTAAGTTTTCTTGCCGCCATTATGTTCTAAAACTCTCTTTGGGTTTGGGTTATGTTGTAATTAGTGTGAGATCGGTTGTTTAGGATTTTAAGTTTGTTTTTGCAAATAAAGCTTCAAGGTTTGCTTATTCCATGTTCTTCATAGTTTTCAATTAAGGCGGAAGATTAGTTGATTACTATCCATTTGTTCGGTATCGAGAAAGTCGAACTCACGAAATGAGTAAGTACGGTCTTCACCTTAATCAAGTGTTGATCACTCCAGCCTAGACATAGGTTAGGGTTTAAGGCGGCTAAAATAGAACGAACCAAACATTGCTGTCTTTGCACGATTCACGCCGCGACTGGTATTATCTGCAGTGAGCATCAACAACATTCTAACTTAGACATAAGCGAGATCACTTTTGAAGTGTTCTGCCGAACCTTGTAGTTCTACCTAGTTTGCCACCAAGACACAATTCCATTCCCCTGCCGAGGCAGCGAGAGCGTCTTAGCAGCCTAACTGTCATCCCCCACCGAGGCAGCGAAGTCTGGCAGCGCAAAGTAACTTGTCTTATTCAACGCAGTTTTAGACTAAACAGCAGCATAACCCGGCCCATTCTATCAATCTGATTTCTCCCCTTTTATTTACTTGTGTTTTATTTTATTTTCCTCTTAAACAATTCAACTTATTTGCGCATTTAATTTTCTTTTGTGCAGGAGTTACGATTTGAGTCAAGTTGTCTAATCCCTGTGGGAGACGATATCTTTTATACTATTACTTGACAGGAGTGTGCACTTGCGCTCATATTTAGAGAACACTAAAACGCTCTACAAGTTTTTGGCGTCGTTGCCGGGAATTGGTAACAACGAAATTCGTATCTATATTTTTGCATTTTTATTTTTATTTTTAGTTTTAGTTTTTATTATTATCTTTATTAAAAAAACTATGTTGGAAAGTTCTTATTCAGGTGCAGTTCAAGTCAAGGGCATCAACACGTGGGAATATTCTTGCGAATTTTGTGAAGGCAATCATACGTTCGACAGTTGCCCTCATCTGTTTGCAACAGACACGTCATGAAAAACCACTTGGGAGTGGATATCTGAATATGAACAGCAGATGCCACTGCATCAGCAACATGGACAGCTAATGTCGCTGCCGCAGTTGCCGCCACAATAGCAAGATTTTTCATGGTATGATCAAAAATCTCAAAAAAAATTTACCATAACAGTTTTGCTGTAGAAATCGACATGCCCTGGCAATATATTTATCCTCAAGAGCAATCAAAATCCTTGGAGGACACACTTCAAACTTTCCTTACACTCACGCATAAAGTGTCAACTACTATGGACGCCACCATCGCTAAGATGGATGCACTTTTGAGCAATTCAGTCCTCATTAATGCTATGGATGAACCTGAACAGGATGTCTCAGCAACTTCTGCCTCGGCAACTAGTGATCCCCAACAATTAAGTTTGAGGGATACTTATGTCCCAAGACAAGAGGACGAAGAGCAATGCGAAGAAAGATCTACGATGTGTGAGGAGCAATCAGAACCTCCAAGCCAAGAGGATGAAAAACACTGCCCGAACAGCAAGATTGACAGCTGTTTTGGCAGCTATCTAGAACCCTGCTCAAGATACGAACTAAGCAGTGAAAGGACAGTACCTGAACAAAGCAATGCCATGGCAACACCTAGTGAGGCCGACAAAGGAATTGATGATGCCACGACAACATCACATGCTTCGGCAAATAGGCCCGCCACGACAGAAGCCTCGACAACGATGCCCGCCTCGACAACTAAGGACTATATATATCGAGAGGAGTCGGTGCTGGCAGATTTAAAGCCATCAAAATCTTTATTGATGGAGATTTTTGAAGGGCATAAAGAAAACGGTGTTGGGAGTCATGAAGCTTTTCTGAAAATTGAGTTTTCCCTTGACAACATCATGAAAGAAGACTGCCGCAGTACCTGGTTGCCGCAGCAGCAAAAGAAATTTTTCTCCATGATGAACTTCGACGAAAAAGGTAAGTACGTGGTTAGGTAGTAAAATAGTTTTTCCTAATCACATGTTCACGCCTTCAGGAATATGAACAAGGAGAAAGGTGCACATGGACTACAAGGGAACAAGGAAGAAGAACTCATCCACCATGAGAATAATCACTCGATGGAGGGTGCGGGTGGATTACAAGAAGTATCAGAAATGACCCTCTCGACAAGGGAGTAGCTACTTTAGGAGATGCATGCCAATGCACTCCTAGAGTAACATAATTTTTATTTTTATCTTCCACATTTTTTATGCTTTTGTAGACTTAGAATTTTTAAATTTTCAGTTTTTATTTCTTTCTGCATTTTATTATTTTATTATATTTTTTTCGTCTTGCAAATAAAATTCAACCGTCTCACAACCTATCAATGGCCACAACCAACAAGCTTTCCAGAGAATTTCGACAGAGGCAGTCGAGTAACATCATCGACGAAATTTTTCCACCCAACAGTACTGATGCTACCGCCCAGCTCTCGCCGCTCGGCAGTACTGAAGCTGCCAAACAGACCCCCAATACCAGCAGTACTCCCCCATCATCTCTGAAACCAGCTCAATAGGATGGAAAGGCAGCAGCTTCGATTTATGCAATACACCAGAGATGTTCCCTGACAGTGCAGTCTGGTTCCCCATATTTCCTGTTGGAATACTTGCCCGCCATCACCCGCCCTGGCAACCCAGATCGACGCCACGACAACTGCAATTACAACTGCCCAGGGTTGCCAAGGTAACGACTGCACGTGGTTCGACTAGAAGATACACACATTCAATAACTACACAAGCAAACATGGCTCGAAGGAAATTCATCATGCAAAGTGACGACCTTTCTGACTAACTCATTTCTTTTTCTCATGCACTGAGGACAATGCTTCTCTCGAGTTTGGAGGGGTTAGCACTCATTTTGTTTAGGCATAACTAGTGCATTTAGGTTGCATAATGTACTTGCCTCTAAAAATTAATCAAATGAAAAAAATTTGCTATAACTTGTGCCTATGATAGGATAGCCGATTAATTTATTTTCGCACCAAATTAAAATTGAACTTAATTTTAGGAAAAGTATGAATAACTTAGAATTTTTTCTATAATTGCCAAAACTGTAAAACACTTTTGTTACTTGCTGAATTTGTTAGAATACCTGATGAACATTGCCTGCTTTATTTTTAGAATTCTTTGCAAAATTCTAACACTGGTTACAGGTAGCCGCCGAGGAAGAAAACAGAAATAGAAAAATAAAGCACTGCCAAGGCAGAGAACAACAGAAAAATTCATGTTTTACCCTAGAGGTGCCCAAAA
The DNA here is from genome assembly GCA_030270665.1 of Hibiscus trionum. NCBI lineage: Eukaryota > Viridiplantae > Streptophyta > Magnoliopsida > Malvales > Malvaceae > Hibiscus > Hibiscus trionum. The sequence goes on from BSYR01000008.1 coordinate 1,093,929, forward strand.
CAGGCTCTAGGAAGAATCATGTGCCAAGGACACTCCGCTGCTATCAAAGTCCATGAATTTGAAAATTTTGTAGTGACGGACAAATTAACATGAGTGAATGAAAGTCTTCACGGGATGACTCTGCTCAAAGGGTTCAGGGCTTTGTAGTATGCTCCTATCTTAATTTCAAACCTAGAGAGTAGTTATGATGAGCTGAAGCCCTTACTGCCATGATTAAATAATTGTGCTTAATTGTGTTGCCTCAGCAACAACCTTATATATCGTAACATCATCTTTGTTTCTTTAGAGTATTCTGCATATTCAGCATGTACATAGTCCTGCACACACTGCACTAGCATTATAGATTAATTATGAGTTATTTCTTGTTGTTTCCCCTATCACTAATATAATGTAGGTGCCACGGCCTTGAGGTGCTGAATCAAGTTAAAAACAAGTTTTTCTTTCTGATTAATATAAGGGCAAGTATAGTTAGGTTTGCATTACTTGAGGACAAGCAATAGTTCGAGTTTGGGGTGTGTAAAGTGTCTAAAAGCTTTATTTTATTTACCCTTTTTACTCATATTATTGTTAGACTTAGGCACATTTTAGTTACATGATTAGGAAATAATGCATATTCTTATAATTTCCTTCACCATTAAGATTGATTACATATTTTAGTGTATTTTGGTATGTATTTTGGTGCATGAAGGAAAATTGCCGCTAGAACCCACCGCGACAGTAGGGTGCCGCCAGAACCCACCGCAACAGTAAGGTGTCGTCGGAACCCGCCGCGACAGCAAAGGAGAAGAATGATCAGAAGCTGAGGTAGCAGATCAGGGAGTTGTACTGATGCAGTTCTGGATAGAGACAACCGCCGCCGCCATACCTGCTGGCTAGGGCAGCAAGCTGAGGAATTGGAGAACTGGAGTGCGATCTGTAGAGCAGAAAATCCTGATTCTAACGAGGCCATCCACACAATTTTTTTGATGACTGTAGCAACAGGCAGAGCAGCCGAAGGAGGAGTTCGAGATTACTTGCGGAGCAAGGCAACATGAAGAAGTCTACATTCAACTCAAAGAAGTCAGAATTAAAGGTTGCATTTAATGCAAAAGCTACTTTGAAGACTTCTACTCCAAGAAGGACTTGACCTAGCTAATGCCTATATATACCCAATGTATTTTTACTTCAAAACAACTTAGGTTTTCCCTTAGGCATAATTTAGGTTTTCTTGCCGCCATTATGTTCTAAAACTCTCTTTGGGTTTGGCTTATGTTGTAATTAGTGTGAGAACGGTTGTTTAGGATTTTAAGTTTATTTTTGCAAATAAATCTTAAAGGTTTTCTTATTCATGTTCTTCATAGTTTTCAATTAAGGCGAAAGATTAGTTGAACTCACGAAAGGAGTAAGTACGGTCTTCACCTTAATCAAGTGTTGATCAATCTAGCCTAGACATAGGTTAGGGTTTATTGCGGCTAAAAGAGAACAAACCAAACATTGTTGTATTTACACGATTCAGGCCGCGACTGGTATTATCTGCAGTTGGCATCAACAACATTCTGACTTAGACATAAGTGGGATCACTTTTGAAGCGTTCTGTCGAACCTTGTAGTTCTGCCGAGCTTGCCGCCGAGACACAAGTTCATTCCCCTTCCAAGGCAGCGAGAGCGTCTTAGCAGCCTAACTGCCATCCCCCGCCGAGGCATCAAAGTCTGGCATCGCAAAGTAACTTGTCCTATTCAACGCAGTTTCACACTAAACAACAGCATAACCCGGCCCATTCTATCAATCTGATTTCTTCCCTTTTTATTTTCTTGTGTTTTATTTTATTTTCCTGTTAAATGATTCAACTTATTTGTGCATTTAATTTTCCTTTGTGCAGGAGTTATGATTTGAGTCAAGTTGTCCAATCCCTGTGGGAGATTATATCTTTTATACTATTACTTGACAGGAGTTTGCACTTGTGCTCATATTTAGAGAACACTAAAACGCTATAACCATCCTACGATTTCGGAAGAGAATATAGAAGTTTCCGAACTAGCTTGTCTTCGGGAATGACTTCACCAAAGCCCTTTAAACTGTTGACGATGACCGAAAACCGATCAAACATCTTGGAGACGCTTTTATCGAGATCCATCTTGAAATTCTCATAGCTTAAATTGAGCAACCCGATCTTTGTCTCTTTAACATCGCTAGTTCCCTCATATGTCGTCTCGAGGGTATCCCAAACTTCCTTGGCGCTTTCGATGGAAGACACCTTTGAGTAGATATCGGGACCGAGAGCACAAAAGATCATATGCAAGGCTTTATCATTGACTTGCAACTGCCTTCTAACTTCATCAGTCATCTCAGCTTTAACCTTTGGGATTAATCTTTCTTCCCCATCTCTCTTCATAGGAATGCTTGGTCCTTCTTCTACAACGTCCCACACCATGTAATCGTTGGATTTGATGAAGAGACGCATCCGATTCTTCCAATATGGGTAGTTATCCACATTAAAGAATGGTGGTTTGGTGGTGGATTGAGACTCAGAGAGGTTGGGGCCGGAGGTGGATGCCATTGCTTGAAGTTGTTGTTGATCCAACTCTTCTAGAATCGACTCAAGAGGGTTTTAATCCTTCCAATGAGTGTGGCTCTGATATCAATTGTTGAGTTGATCAAACGATTGCAAATGGCCAAGAGGGGGTGAATTGGCGATTAAAAATTTGAGGGTGGAAATTGCATGAATAAAAATTTGACACAAGGCAATTATAGTGGTTCAAGTTCCTAAATGAATTCTACCTCCACTACCTTAGCTCCCACTAAGGATTTTCAACCAATCCACTATTGATTCTTCCCCTTTTCTTGGATGAGCAGGAAACCTTACAATACTGATTAAGCTTTCTACCCAAAGCTTAATCCAACATACTCTTTACAATGAAGGAATTTGGTGAACCTTAATAGTACCTCTCAAAGGTTGATGTTTACCCAAATACAATCAAACACTCCCCAAACTCTCAATAAAAAATTACAATGAAAACACACTTGAGTTGGGTACAAAGATTTGACTCTAAAAGAACAATGTTTGGATTTGAATGCTTTGTTGTTGCTTTGAGGCTCAATAGTTGTTTCTGTAGCATTTGAGACTTGTTTTTATACCCTTGCATTGATTTCTACCCGTTTGGGTGGTTGAGATCATCATTAGAGCCATTGAGCTGCAATTTCCCGCAATAAATACTCCTCAACAACCAACCGTATCAGTGCGGCTCGTGAGCGTATCGGTACCTATCTCAAAGAAGACAGAGTCGTTGTGACTGAAAAACATGGCGTATCGATACTCTTAAAGGGCGTATCGGTACGATATTAAGGGGTGTATCGACACGGTTAGCCGTATCGATACAGATTTTGCTCATTGGAATCCTGAATTGGGTTTTGATAAAAAAGCGAATCGGTATGCTACCTTAGCGTATCGATATTGTTCAATGGTCATTGAAAATTTTGGATTCCAATTAACTGACAAGCCAACGTTCGAATATTAAATGCAAAGATTTTGCAAAGGTCAGCATATTGTATCAATACGATGACATGTCATATTGGTACGCTATAGCAAAAGAATATTTTAATGTGAAAATTGTATAGATATGGTCCAGACGCGTATCGATACACTATAACTTAAAGTCTTGCCCATATGAATATCGTATCGATAAAGGGTTAGACCGTATAAGTACTGCATGAACGATTAAAATTACAGTGTTGAAAAACTGTATCGATACGCTTAAGGGTACCAATACGCCTGGCGTTTTTTTGAAGTTTAGCTTGAAAACTCATGAAAAGACTTAGTGAAAATCGAACCTTTCAATATGTTTTGACTTAAAATAGTCTTTGGTTCAAAATGGCTTGTCAAAATGTGAGTCTTTGAAAATACTTAAAAATTTATTATTTTACAATTTAGTCCATAAGTTAAATTGTTATATCAAAATCAATTTTGGTTTCACACATTTTGTCTATTCTTTGCTTTCACCAAAAACACCCAAAAATCAATCTTCTCTACACTTGGCGAGCAATTCGGTTGAAGGATATCGAACCTAAAAAACATTATTCATAAGTTTAAGAGAGGATCTACTGGTTACCTCTTTGGATGGATCACATAAAGTATCACCACCTTTGACATAGTTGTACTCCCTTGGGTGGCTCACTTCCTTTTCCCTTAGAGTCATGTCCTTCAAGGCCTCTAGAGGTGGATCTTGTGCTTCTTCATCTTTGCTTGGAACCACATCCACCGTTGATGATTGTACACCATCATTGGCTTCAATGATTTTTACATCATCTCTAACGCCTCAGTTTTGGGCCTAGAGGTTTTTGGGATGGTTTTAGGGTCCGTTGGACTGAGATTAGATATTCGGGTAAGTTTTCGGGATGAGTTGAGGGGAAACCTATTTCGGAAGGTGATAAAAATATGGAAAATTATCTAAAATCATTTTTAAATATATAAAAGGTTTTGGTTAAATCAATTTCAGAAAAGGAGTTTTGGAAATGTGACATTTTGGACTAGTGACCAAAATGAATAATTGTAAAACTAGTTTTAGTGACTGTTTTGTAAAGGATCAAAACTTTGAATCTTTAAGTAGCTATTTTAAAATTTGGTATAATCTGAGTTTCCCTTAATTAGGATTATTTTAAATTTGCTTTAATTTAAGGAATTAAAAAGGATTTAATTAAGGAAGGTGGTTATTTCCTAAAATCACAATTTGACATAACTTTCTTTTCTCAGGATTTTCTCTTAAATTCTCTTTAGCCAAACATATTCTTTTCATCAGAAAATTTAAGGTAATGATCTTGATTTCTTAACCCTTTGATTTCCTAAATGATTCTTCAATTTGTTTTTCAAAAATCTTATTGAATCTCTTTGATTTTCAAGAGGAAAACATCCAATTAAGGGGAAACTCATACATTGGAGGTAAGGTTCATTCTTCTCCTATAATGTAAGGTTCTTTACTGAAATTCCCAAGTTCTTGATCCTTTGTATATGTTTCCTAATGTGGTTTTATGATTTAATTGGGTAATATGATTAAATCAAGGTTTTATTGATGTGTTTATATGATTTTCGGATTAGACCTGTTTTGTTGGGTTCATGATTGATTTTAATCATGATTTTGAAGTTTAATAATGTTATGATAAAGGTTTTAACATTGTAATCCCGAAACTATGTGAATCTCTAATTGTTTAGGTTGCTAGATTTGGGTTTTTGTGGAGTTGTGGTGGTTTTATGAATGTTGGAGGTATACATATGATAATATATTGATTTTGGATGTTAATCAATGATGTTTGGTAGTTTGAAACGTTAGTTTGTGGCTGATTTAAGTTTATAAGTGTTTTGGTGATGATTTCGGTTGTTCCGGATAGACGATTGATAGCTTTTCACAAGGCAATATAGTGGAATTGCTTGTTGGGATTTTGAATGCATTAAGCTGCATTAATCCTCTATTTTTATGTGGTAAAAATAGAGGAGAACGATTCGCTAACATCTAGTGAAGCTTTGGAGGCTTCGGATGCCTAGTTTCGCGTTGGCGAATTAAGGTTTCGCATGTCGGTGCGTGAGAACGTGGATTTCAGCTTTGAAATGTTTTAAAGGTGGTTTTGGGAACTTAGATTTTCCTCTCTCGGTCGTGCTTTTACGCAATGGTTTATGCACTTGATTTTGATTACATGGATTTACCTACTGTTTATGCATGTTTTAAGTATGTAATATATTGTTTTTAATCATGAAATGATGAAGGATGCATATGGTAAGTGATCCTTGTAAGTATATGTTTTATACTTATGTTTAAAGCATGGTTTGTTGCTTTGGAAAATGGTTTTATGTCGATGCATATGAAAACAGTGAGGTATGTGGTTATAATGAATTATGTTGGCAAGTGATATGGTTTTAAAAATGCTACCGGATATAGTTAGTCGGCTATAGGATTGAGTGCACTATAAACAAGCCGCCTTGGATGTTGAGGGGTTTATACGGTGTACCGAATACTCAATCCAAGTACCCTAACGATCGAGGAAGTGTGGTGTCCCGTCTCTCATTAGTGGGGTTATACATCTACCGATGAGTGGTGTCTAGGGGTTTATACGGTATACCGAATACGCCACCACGGGTGTCACAACGATTGATGGGTTTATATTGTGTATCGAATACTCCCGTGTGTTTACCTTGAGATGCCAGTGAGAATGTATGAAGTGTGGGGACAAAACTTGTGAATCCGTGTAACTGATGATATTATGATTTGGAAATGGAACTTGGTTATTGATCACTTGTAAGCCAATATAATTGTTGATGTATCATGTGATGTATAATGGGATTTATACATGTTTACTCTTTAAGCTTTGCATATGGTATGTTATGCATGGGAAGGCTTAAATTGAGGTTAGCAAAGTGAGTTGCTATGATTTTATGATACATGTTTCAGATGGTTTATGTTGATTTTTTATTGGTTAAAGTGCATAGTTTTAAGGGCACGGTGTTTTAAATGATGATTTGAAGTAATTGGAATGAGATTTAAATTTGTTTTTGAGGGCATGGTGTTTCAAAGTGCATGGTTTAATATGTTGATTTTTGATTGGTTAAAGTGCATCCAAAAGGATGAAAACAACTAATGTTAGGCTTTTTAGATTTCAAAATCTCATAAGGTGTTTTCTTTAAAATCAACCTAATCATTACTCGATTTATAATGTAACAAGAGGTATTTATGGCTTCCGCCCAAAAATACTTGGGCAAATTATTTTCATAAAGCATGGTTCTAGACATTTCTTCTAAAGTTCGGTCTTTCCTCTTAACTGCCCCATTTTGTTGAGGAGTGCGAGGAGCGGAAAATTATGACTTATACCATTTGAATTAAAAAAATCCTCAAATCCAAAGTTTTGAAATTTGGTTCCATGGTCACTTCTAATATGAGAAATTAATTGACCAAGATCATTTTGAGTGATTTTTGAAAACGTGATGAAATTTTCTAAAGCCTCATCCTTAGTACTTAAGAATAAAACTCAAGTGTATCTAGAGTAATCATCTACTAAAACAAAAGCATGTGATTTTCCACCCAAGTTCATTGTTCTAATAGGTCCAAAGAAATCCATATGGATCAAGTGTAATACTCTACTAGTTGAAACATCATTAATAGGTTTAAAAGATACCCTTTTATGTTTACCCTTAGCACAAGCATCACAAATTTTATCTAGAGAAAAAATTAGCTTAGGTAAACCTCTTACTAGATCTTGGGAAACCAATTTTTTTAAAACACTCATGCTAGCATGTCCTAGTTTTCTATACCATAACCATGAATCATGTTTAACCTTAGCTACAAAGCATGCATTAGAAATGTGTATGTCATCTAAATGCACAATATATATATTACCTATGTGATGACCTACGAGCATTATTTTGTTAGTTTTAATTCAAGATTTTACAACATTTATATCAAAGTGAACATTAAAACCTTTATCACATAATTGACTAATGCTCAACAAATTATGTTTTAGACCATTGACATATAAAACATTATCAATGAGTATGGAAGAGTGATTACGAATGGAGCTAATTCCTTCAGTGTGTCCTTTGGAGTTGTAACAAAATGACATTATTCTACCATTTTTTGGCCTTAGTTCCAAGATTCTACTCTTGTCACCAGTAATGTGTCTTGAGCATCCACTATCAATGTACCATGTGTTTTGACTTGAAGCTTTGGCCTTGTAGCAATGCTCCCCCTACAAACAAAGATTAGGTCTTGATTTTTGGTACACAAATCATTTTGAATTCATGGACATTAGCTCCCAAAATCTTGGTTCCCTTGGGAATCCAAGAAGCAATATCATTTAAATCATTAGAAGCAATTAGGTTCTTAGGAACCCAAACACTCATAACCCTCTTACTTCTAGAGGGCCTTTGGAAGACTCTTTGTTTGTGGTTAATGTTGCACGTATTAGGTGTCACAATTTTAGTGCAAGTATACACGTCTCCAAGTTATAGTATAAAAGATATCGTCTCCAAAGGGATTGGTGCTACTTCCAGAATTAATCGTCTCGCACTGTAGAAAATTAAAAACACAAGTGAAGGTTTGGTTGAGATAACTAATAAAATAAAATAAAGCAAGTAAACTAAGAGATTGAGTAGATATGATGATAGAGCATGCCGGATTATATTGCGTCGTAGTGTGGAAGTTGAATGAAATTGTCTCAGTTTTGAATGCAATCGTCAACTTGATTGCCTCGGCAATGAGCAAGAGAATTGCCTCGGCAATGGGCAAAGCTACTGCCGTGGCAAAGACAACAGGTACTGCCTCTGCAATTGAGCGACAATCTTCAAGGTTCGGCAAAGCGTTCTTCATTGGCTCATCTTTATCCCTAAGCCGAAACACTTTTGATTTGCAGGCCTTGACAATACTTCCCAGTGTCAACCAAGGGTGAACACCAATCAATCTTACGCTTCTCTTAGCCGTTGAAACTTGTACTTATCCCTAAGTCGAATTAGTCTTCACCGATTAGGATAAAGACCATGCTTATTTGTTTCGTGAGTCTAACTCTTTTGATATTAGACAAATAGATGCAATCGCAATATCCTCTCCCGATTTAATTGCAAGAAAAAGTAAAACACCAAGAATAAGCAAACCTTGAACTTAATTGCATTAACAAAAACCTAAATAAATTACAATCGTCTTCTCACAACTACTAAACAAAATAATCCTAACCTAAGAAAGAATTAGAACATAATGGGGATGATGAACACTCTACTAAATCCCTAAGCCTCTCGATCTCTAGATGTCTTGATGGTGGCAGATGGGTCTTGGTTTTATAGGGCATGGCCTTGCCTAGTCCTTCTTGGAATAGGATGACAAGTTGGAGTTGAATATAACTTCATAAAAGAGATGAATCTCTTTTAATTCATTATTTTATTAATCCTTATCGGTTTTCTCTCTTTGACCTTCTTTTGACTTTTTTATGGCCTTCCTCTGCTTCGATCTTCATGCAAAGTGTCTCTAAAAATTCGGCATTTTATGCTCTTCAAGTCGCATACCACTTTGCATATTTTCTCCCTCGTCGGTACTTGTCTGGGCACTGCCTCGACAATGGCTTGGTCCTTGCCTCAGCATTGGTCTGTTAGTCTCTTCTACTTCGACAGTGCTCGTTCTTGGTCCAGTGTTCCTTGGTAAGGTTTGTCGTTAAAGGATGGCTTGGTCTGGATCGTCGGATGATGGTTCTGCATCTTTTCTTCCCCTTCCTTCACTGGCGCGACAATGCTTGCCTGGGCAGTGGGCAATAAAATCTGCACGTGCACAAAACACACTCCAAAGCAGTACCTTTTCCACCAAATATAATCGAATAGAGATGATCAAGCATGGCAATGTTAATAGCAGTAAATTGTGTATGTATGATTAGTAATGCATCTAAAATAGGCTTAAGTCTAACAATAATTGAGTCATAAAGAGTCCTAAAATGAATACTTTTATACACCTAACACACCCCCAAACTCAAACTATTGCTTGTCCTCAAGCAATGCAAAACTAACAGTCAATTGCCAAAGGTTTTAATCTTCATGAAATTATCTTTCGGTCTTACTTTTTCTTCTCTTCTCTAAACTGTGAATATGAATGTGCTTTGCCTTCAATTTTTCGGATGTTGAAGATTTCCCTGGAATCAAACTATAAGACTCGTGAGTGTGTGCGTGATTGTGAACAAGATGATTTTCTGGGCACTAAGTAGACACTTAAGCATTTAACCTACTTTCCTTGGGTTTCTATTTTTTAAATCTAATTGACTAGAGCCAATTTCGGGCACCTATAGTGATTAGCCTAGAGCCAATTTCGAGCACCTCTAGTGTTTCCTTAAGCTAGATCCGGTTTTAGGCACCTCTAACTTTTTACCCAATTTTTTTCCTAAGTAAATTTTCTAAGTGTCCTAGAACTCATTCAATCATTCAAGTCACAAAAGTGTATTTTTTCGTTTTCAGTCCCATAGTGTGATTCTAAGTATTTTCCATGGACATCCTAAAATTGAAAGCTAACTAGCAAAAATTTTAAGGCTACCGTAAAGAGAGAGACATCTATTGCCGAGGCAACAATTTCATTAAACTAAATTCTAAGGTAATTGATAAGCATGCATTTCCTATAGATATGACAAAAGAATTTACTAGCTACTCCCCCCCCCCAAACTCGAGAGAAGCATTGCCCTCAATGCACGCATACACAAAATAATAAAAACAATAAAAAGGTAAGAGAGAAAGAAAACACTAGATCGACGAGGAATCTGATGAGTCGTTGTCACTTTGGATGATCAACTTTCTCCTTGCCATGTGCTTGACACGCTTTGTTGCCCTTGGTGGTTGGTGACGGGATGGAGGTGTTGGTTCAGCTTTCTTTCTCACCTCTTCTTCCTTGTCACTCTCTAGGGAAAATTCCTCAGTGGAAGAGGCCTTTCGCTTCTTCAGTGTTTGGTGGGGCATGATCTTGGTGGTGGTGCAACGGAGCCTTCTGAGTCTGAGAAGTCAGACCATTCCTCGGTTTGTGCAGGCTCAACAACTGGTGCTTTGCCCTTGCCGGTCCTGGTTGGTGGGGCATGGTTGCTCCTTGTTGCTGCGACAGATGGAGTGGGCATTACCGAGGCAGTGGCGTCTTGGGTTGCCAAGATTTCGATGGTTTTTAATGTTGAGGCAGTGTTGTTGTGGCATGTGCTCTTGGTGCTGCCTCGGCAAGGACATCAGCTGGGAAGGCAGGGAATTAGACTGTGCTCTCGGGGTATTTCTCCAGGATCACTTGGATGATGGAGTTGTTGAAGTCCCTCGTGTACTGCATGAATAGGCGTTGCCTCTTGTCCATTGCATCAAGTTGATGTTCAATACTCTGGAGGGCGGCTGCTGTGGCAAGTGCGGCTGGACTTGCTGGGGAATTGCTCGAGGATGTTGTCGCGGCAATACCCTGCACTGGGGTGGAATGTGGCTCGGCCTCCGTTATTTGCATAATTTTGTAATATTGGGCCTTTTTCCATCCCTTACTTGTCGGTGTGAATTCATCGGCTGGCTCGGTCGGCACCCTCTTTTGTTTACACAATCCGGTGATGAGGCTCGGGAAATAAAGGCGGCCCCTCTCTTTTTGGATGCACATAAAAATCTCATTGCTAATAATAGAACCATCATTAATAATTCTATTGTGCATGATAGAACGGGTGAGTGCAAGCATGGGTTTTTCAACTGTTGTATTGTGGGAAGTAGGCATTAAGTTTCCTTTTACGAAGGTACTCCAAATTTTTGCCTCGGGCCGAAGCCTTCGGCGGTTTACCGTTCCCTTGTGGGCACCTTCGTTCCACGTTGTTCCGGCCATGCATAGCTCTCAAATAATGTCCTCGTAATCACCGGCCGTGAGCTTGTCAACAAACTTCTTTTGTTCATCGTGAGCCATGTGAATGTTGTAGTATATGTTGATTGCCTCGGCATCGATCGAATTGCTTGGCCTCGGACGTGGACAAATAGGTTGTTCGGGTTTAGAGAATGGGCATAAAATTCCCGAACCCACGTTGCATTTGCCGGCTCCGTTTGTTGGAAAAGGATTGTCCACTTTTGGTGTTCGATCTTTGAGAAGATGAAGGGTTCTAGGCCAAAATCCGCGTGAGACGAGGAGTATTGGAACCCTTTCTCCTACCAAACTTGGCGTTGAATCTCTTCAACACTTTTGGTGGTGCAAACCTCTTTGAATGTCGGTGATTCGATGGGTTGTGAGAGTTCTCCCCTTCCTACTTTTAGAGCCATTGAGAGTAGTTGTGAGAAATGAAATTAGAGAGGAAAGTAAAAGCAAAGGAAAACACAAGCAAATGTTTGGAGTCAAGAATAGAGAGGAAGATGGTTTGTTGGTGGCATGTTGAGAGAGGGAGATTTATATAGATGGAGGCATGAAGTAGCCGTTTGGGGATTAAATGCGTGTGAGGCAAGGATTGTCATTACACTAGCCGTTACGACTTTATTGCCATTGGGTAACGGTTGTGTGTTGGCACGGGGCTCCTCCAAACTAGCTGTTGGGCAATGACTAGGCTTAGGATTTCGGTTGGGTTGATGGGCTTGGAGTCACCAATCGGCCCAACTACTCCACTTCCTTGATCTCCTTCCTAAAATATAGAATTAAGTAAATAACATTAAATAAAAATAACATTGTAATCCTAAAAAATTAAAGATGTGGAAAACAAAAATAAAAATGAAAAAATTAAGATACTAAAGGAGTGCATGGGGATGCATCTCCTAAAGTGATCACTTCCTTTTCCCTTGTGACATGGGTGCCTGTGTAATGCTTCAATCTCTGCCCATTAACTTGAAATTCATGGCCATCTTTTGGGGACTTGATTGTTATGGCACCATGGGGAATGCCTTGACAACTTCAAATGGTCCATATCATCTCGATCGTAATTTTCCTGGGAATAATTTCAACCAAGAATTAAAGAGCATGAATAATTGCCCGGGCAGGAATTGTCGCGGCAATATTTTCTTGTCATGTCAGTGCTTGGTTTTCTCCTTGTAGATTCTTGCATTGTCGTAGGCTAGGGCACGAAATTCCTCCATCTCATTAAGGTCCATTAGGCATTTTTGTCCAGCACTCTCCCAATCAACATTCACGGTCTTTATTGCCCAATATGCTTCGTGTTCGATCTCCACTGGTAGATGGCATGTTTTACCATACACAAGCTGAAAGGGTGACATGCCCAATGGTGTTTTGAAGGCTGTCTTGTAGGCCTAGAGTGCGTCGTCAAGTCGAAGAGACCAATCCTTGTGCAAGGGGTTGACTACCTTCTCAAGGATATTCTTCAACTCTTTTTTCGAGATTTCGGCTTGTCCATTGGTTTGTGGATGGTATGTCGTGGCAATTTTATGTGTCACTCCAAATTTCTGTAGTGCCTTGGCAATGAGTTTGTTGTCAAAGTGCTTGCCTTCGTCGCTTATGATTGCCCTTGGCATTCCAAATCGTGTGAAAATATTTTTCTGTAAGAATCTTTGCACAGTTTTGGAGTCGTTATTTTGTGCTGCAATTGCCTCCACCCATTTGGACACGTAGTCAACGGCAAGTAAGATGTAGACATTCCAACATGAAGATGGGAAGGGCCCCATGAAATCGATTCCCAAAACATCGAACAGTACGACTTCAAGGATATTCTACAAGGGCATCTCGTTTCTTCTTGAAATACTAGTTCATTGACAACGGTTGCATTGCTTGTAGAAAGCTTGGGCATCCTTGTAGAGACTCAGCCAATATAATCCAGATTGTAAAACTTTGGCCACTATACATGTCCCTCCAAAATGTCCTCCATAGGGTGAAGAATGGCGTTTTTGGAGCACATCTTGTTCATCTTCTTCAGAGACACGCCTTCTTATAACCTGATCTACATATTGTTTAAACAAAAGAGGCTTGTCCCAGAAATAATGCTTAGCATCATGTCGGAACCGCTTCTTTCCTTGATGAGTAAGGTTATAAGGTAAAATACCACTAACTAGGAGATTCGCAAGATCAACATACCAGGGTGTCGATGAAAGTGTTGATGCAGTTGCTGAGGTTATTGCCGAGGCAATGCTGTCGATAATTGTTGAGGCAGTGCCCATCTGGGTTGCCGAGGCAGTGCTTGTCTGGATTGCCGAGGCAGTGCCTTCTGGAATTGCCGAGGCAATGAGCAACTGTTCGTCTGGGAATGCATCCTGAATTTCTGAGTTTGTGGTCTCGACTTCTCCTTGTTCCAGTCTAGATAAGTGGTCGACAACTTGGTTTTTTGTACCTTTCATGTCCTTAATTTCAATCTCAAACTCTTGAAAAGTAAGATCCGCCGAATTAAACAAGGTTTGGCATCTTTCTTAGCAAAAAGGTACTTAATTGCCGAATGATCAGTATGAACAATTACCTTGGTCCCAATCAAGTATGAACGGAACTTATCTAATGCAAATACTACAGCTAGTAACTCTTTCTCTGTGGTGGTGTAGTTCACTTGTGCCTCATTAAGAGTCTTACTAGCGTAGTAGATTACATGAAAGATCTTACCTTTCCTTTGGCCTAGGACTGCTCCTATTGTAAAGTCACTTGCATTGCACATTAATTCAAAGGGCAATGTCCAATCTGGTGGAACCACTATTGGTACGGCTATAAGTTTCTGTTTCAGGGTCTTGAATGCCTTGATGCATGAGTCATCAAAGTCAAAGGCTTTATCATGTTCAAGCAAGTTACACAAAGGTTTTGTTATTTTAGAAAAATTCTCAATAAATCTCCTATAAAAACATGTGTGTCCCAAGAAGCTTCGAATTCCTTTGACTGAAGTAGGTGGGGGTAGTTTTTCGATCACTTCCACTTTTGCTTTGTCAACTTCAATGCCCTTGGATGAGATTTTGTGACCGAGAACTATGCCTTCATCCACCATAAAATAGCACTTCTCCCAGTTTAGGACCAAATTGGTTTCTTCGAATCTTTTAAGAACTTTCTCCAAATTGCAGAGGCAATTGTCGAAGTTGTTTCCAAACACCGAAAAGTCGTTCATGAATATTTCTAGGGAATCTTCCACCATATCGAAGAATATTGCCACCATGCATCGTTGGAAGGTTACATGGGCATTACATAGTCCGAAAGGCATCTTTCGAAAAGCATAGGTGTCGTATAGGCAAGTGAAGGTGGTCTTCTATTGATCTTCAGGTGCTATGGCAATTTGGTTATACCCTTAATAACCATCAAGAAAACAATAGAATGGTTTACCTGTAAGATGGTCAAGCATTTGATCGATAAAAGGTAAAGGAAAATGATCTTTCCTAGTAGCCTTGTTCAACTTACGGTAATCCATACAAACCCTCCAACCGATCACAGTCCTAGTTGGGATTAATTCATTGTTTTCATTGCTTACCATTGTCATTCCTCCCTTCTTTGGTACACATTGTACCGAACTTACCCATATGCTGTCAGATGTAGGGTATATAATGTCTGCATCGAGTCATTTGATAATCTCCTTCCTTACCACCTTTTTCATGACTCGATTAAGCCTTCTTTGTGCCTCAACGGTTGGTTTATGGTCTTCCTCCAAGAGGATTTTGTGCATGCAAACCACCGAGCTAATTCCCTTCAAATCGGCAATTATCCACCCTATTGCCCGTTTGTGTTGCCTTAGCATGTCGATCAATCTTTGTTCTTGTTCAGGCTGCAACTTAGAAGAGATGATTACGGGAAATGTGTTGTTGGTTCCCAAATAAACATATTTTAATTGTTCTGGTAATTGTTTCAATTTAAGAACCGATGGTTGCTCGATAGAAGGTTTTTCAACCTTTCTTTCTTCCCCTGATTAATCTAAGGGTTCGAAATACTTACCTGGACGACTTTCTATCCAATTGGCTTCATAATGGTCATTGGCATCCGATCTTTCTTGCTCTTCAAGGTCAGGGCAGTTGTCAAGTTAATTGCTAAGGCAATCGTCACAAGCATTGCCGAGGCAATTTTCACAAGCATTGTCGAGGCAATTGTTTAGGCAGTCTGTGTCGAACTCGGTTATGGCTTGAATGACTTAACACTCTTTCGGGTCATTGGGTTGCTTAAGGGTGTGAAAGACTTTCAACTTAATTTGTTGATCATTCACCCTCATGGTGAGTTCTCCTCTTTTATCATCGATCAGGGTTCTTCCCGTAGCTAGGAATGGCCTCCCAAGGATGATAGGTGCGAACCCATCTACTTCACAATCCAAGACAATAAAATCAGCAGGGAAAATAAACTTATCCACTCTTACCATGATGTATTCAATTTTTCCCTCTGGATGGACATAGGATCTGTCGGCAAGCTGCAGCATCACTGTAGTGGATCTCGCCTTCCCTATTTGTAAAACTAAAATTGATTTTGATATAACATAAAAATTTAAGGATCAAATTGCAAAACAAATAAATTTTTAAGAACTCTTTAAAGGTTCAAATATTAAACAAAATGTTTTGTATAAAATATTGTTTGAAGATTGGATCTCAAAACATTAAGTTTCTCAAACCTTTTTCATGTTTTTCAAAACCAAATTATACAAAAATGGCCCTGCGTATCGATACACTCACCGTATCGATACACTTGAAACTTACTGTAATTCTGAATGAACATAGCGTATCGATACTCACTTCATACGTATCGATACAGTGTTCATCTGGGCAACCGTACCGATACGCTTAATAACCGTATCGATACGCCAAGCATAATTATTTGAAAATTTGTTTTGACCGTTATGACGTATCGATACTCTTGGTCACAGTATCGATACACATTGATGCAACAAATTAAATGGTTTTACAGAGACTTTGGACCGTATCGATACGACCCCTGTATCGATACGCTTTGATGCAACAAACTTAAACAGAAAGTTTGGACCGTATCGATACACCTAGTGTATCGATACACTCTGTTTTTACGCACAACGGCTAGTTGGAATTTAAACTAGCGTATCGATACAGCCTTGTCGTGTATCGATACGCGGTGCTGGGGAGCTGCCTTAATAGCTGGAAAAATGTTCCCAACGGCTCTTTCAATAAGTCAAATGATCCAAACGGCTAGAAACTGATTCAAGGGTATAAATACAAGCTTCATTTCACCAGGAAGATCAACAATACACATTCAAGCATCATCAAAGCAAAAATCCAAATCCTAGAGCTATTCAAAGCTATATTCTTGTGCCCAACTCTTTGTATTTCATTTTGTCATATTATTGAGAGTTTTTGGGTTGCTGTAATTGTAAGTGGGTAGACAATCATCCTTTGAGAGGAAATACTTGAGTTTACCAAAAATCTTCTTTGTATTTGAGTGGATTAAGCTTGGGGTTGAAAAGCTTAATCGATATTGTAAGGTTTCCTCCTCATCCAAGAAAAGGGGACGAATTCAAGTAGTGAATTGTTTTGGAAAATCCTTAGTGGGAGCTAAGGTAGTGGATGTAGAGTTCGGTTGTTGAACTTGAACCACTATAACCCCTTGTGTCAGTTTATTTTCCAATATTCTCTTCACAAAAATTTTTAATTGCCAATTCACCCCCCCTCTTGGCCATTTGCAATTGTTTGATCAACTCAACAATTGGTATCAGAGCTACACTCATTGGAAGGATTACAACCCTCTTGAGTCGATCCTTGGAAAGTTGAAAGTTTGATCAACAACAAGTCAAGCAATGGCATCCACCTCCAACTATGAATCTCAATCCACCACCAAGCCACCATTCTTCAATGGGGATAACTATCTTTATTGGAAGAATAGGATGAGGCTCTTCATTAAGTCTACCGACTTTATGGTGTGGGATGTAGTTGAAGAAGGTCCATACATTCCCATGAGGAGAGATGGAGAAAGGCTTGTTCCAAAAATCAAAGCCGAAATGACCGATGATGAAAGAAGAAGGATGCAAGTGAACGACAAAGCTCTTCATGTAATATTTTGTGCACTTGGTCCGGATATCTACTCTAAGGTGTCTTCAATCGAAAATGCCAAGGAGGTTTGGGACACTCTCGAGACAACATATGAAGGGACTAGCGATGTAAAGGAGACAAAGATTGGACTACTCAATCTAAACTATGAGAACTTCAAGATGGATCCCGATGAAAGTGTTTCCCAAATGTTTGATCGATTCTCGGTCATTGTCAACGGTTTAAAGGGTTTCGGAGAAATCATTCCCGAAGACAAGCTAGTGAGAAAGTTGTTATACTCTCTTCCGGAATCATGGGATAGCAAGAGAACGGCCATAATTGAAGCCAAAGATTTGAAGACTCTTAAATTAGATGCTCTTGTTGGATCTCTACTCACACATGAAATTATGAGAAAGGGAAGAGAACAAGAGAAGAAGATAGTAGAAAAGAAGGAAGCTGAGAAAAAGAAAGTTGGAATCGCATTAAAGGCTTCACAATTAGAAAACAATTCTAGTGAGGATGAAGAAGAGGAAATGGCTATGTTGGCCAAACGATTTACTCAGTTTATGAAGTCAAATCGTGGAAGAAAATTCATGAGAAGAAGGGACTTCAAGAGTAAAAACAAGGAAGAGGAGATAGACCAAATTACTTGCTATGAATGCAACAAACCGGGTCACATTCGTTCCGAGTGTCCTCAATTGAAAAGGAAAAGCTTTGGGAGGAAGAACAAGCTCAAAGCACAAATTGCAACTTGGAGTGATGATGAGTCTTCCGAGGAAGAGGAAGAAGTGGCCAACCTATGTCTCATGGCCATCGATGATGAATCAAAGGTAACCTCTAATTCATACAATTTAGATTTTTCTATTGAAGAACTTCAAGATGCTTATGATGAACTTCAAGAAGTGTATGATGAGTTAGTAGAAAAATACAAGGAGTCCATTTTGAAAAACAAGAAAATAATTTCTGATTTAAAAATTCAAAATGAGACATTTTTAAAAAATAACTCCGAATTGGAAAAGAAAGTTTTATCTTTAGTTAATTTTTCAAATGATCTTAAAACTAAAAATCTTGAACTTGAAAAACTTCTTTCCGATTTTCAAGATTATCACACAAAGGAAGTAGATAATCTTAAAACATCTTTTGATATTGGGAAAAAGAATTTTGAGAAAGAAAATCATTTTAAACCCCAATATACAAAAAGAAAATATTTTATACCTAAACAAAGAAATTTTTATAAGCAAACTAAAAGTCATAAAATTAGAAATGTTTGGGTTCCTAAAGAACTTATCACTTCTAATAACTTAAATGCTATTGCTTCTTGGATTCCCAAGGGAACCAAATTGTTAAAGGCTAACACTCATGGACCCAAGATGATTTGGGTACCAAAAACCAAGGCCTAAATTCTTTGTTTGTAGGGGGAGCATTGCTTCAAGGCTAAAGCTTCAAGCAAAAATTCTTGGTACCTTGATAGTGGATGCTCAAGACATATGACCGGTGACAAAAGTAGATTTGTGGAAATAAAGCCTAAGAGTGGTGGAGTAGTAACCTTCGGTGATAACTCAAAAGGACTCATTGAAGGAATAGGCTCTATTGGTAATCACTCTTCTATCTACATTAAAGATGTTTTGTATGTCAACGGTCTTAAACATAATTTGTTGAGCATTAGTCAGTTATGTGATAAAGGTTTTAATGTTTTATTTGATAAAAGTGGTTGTAAAATTGTAAACATTAAAACAAATCAAACAATGCTCATAGGACATAGAATAGGCAATATTTACATGGTGCATTTAGATGACATCCATTCATCCCATGCATGTTTAGTTGCACATGATGAACATGACTCATGGCTATGGCATAGAAAGTTAGGACATGCAAGCATGAGTGTTCTAGAAAAATTAAATTCCCTTAATCTAGTTAGAGGTTTACCCAAACTTAATTTTTCAAATGATAAAATTTGTGATGCATGTTCAAAGGGTAAACAACATAGGAGTTCTTTTAAATCCATAAATGATGTCTCTACTAGTAGATGTTTACAATTGATTCATATGGATCTTTTTGGGCCAATTAGGACAATGAGCTTGGGTGGAAAATCATATGCATTTTTGCTTGTAGATGACTATTCTAGATATACTTGGGTTCTATTCTTAAGTACAAAAGATGAGGCTTTAGAAAAATTCATCACATTTTCTAAAATAACTCAAAATGATCTTGAACTTAAAATTTCTCATATTAGAAGTGATCATGGAACTGAATTTCAAAATTTGGGTTTTGATGAGTTTTTAAATGAAAATGGGATTAGCCATAATTTTTCTGCACCTCGCACTCCTCAACAAAATGGGGTAGTTGAGAGGAAAAATCGAACTTTAGAAGAAATGGCTAGAACCATGCTTTGCGAAAATAATTTACCTAAATATTTTTGGGCAGAAGCTACAAATACCGCTTGCTATATAATAAATCGAGTAATGATTAGGCCAATCTTAAAGAAGACATCTTATGAGATTTTAAAGTCCAAAAAGCCTAACATTAGCTATTTTCATCCTTTTGGATGTAAGTGTTTTGTTTTAAATAATGGTAAAGAAAACTTAGGTAAATTTGATGCTAAAAGTGATGAAGCCATTTTCTTAGGGTATTCCTCAAACTCTAAAGCCTACCGTGTATTTAATAAAAGAACTCTAGTTGTTGAAGAGTCAATACATGTTGTTTTCGATGATAACCTCCTTTCGAGAAAGGAATCTTGTGATGATGATGATGTAGGAATCATTGATACTATTGATGGAGGACAAACATCAAAAGAGGATAAGATTCCAACTAAAGAAGAAGACTCACAAGAACCTCCTCTTGAAGGCTTAAAAGACTTAGCTCATGAAGAAAAAGAGGTATCTTACCCAAGGGAGTTAAACTATGTCAAAGATGGTGAAATCTTGGGTGATCCATCCAAGGGGGTAACCACTAGATCCTCTCTCAAATTAATGAATCATGTTGCGTTTCTTTCATGCATTGAGCCTAAAAACATTAAAGAAGCTTTAAAAGATGATTTTTGGATTTTGGCCATGCAAGAGGAATTAAACCAATTTGAGAGAAGTAAAGTTTGGACATTAGTAGAAAGGCCTAATAATCAATCTACTATAGGTACAAAATGGGTTTTTAGGAATAAATTAGATGAAAACGGTAATATAGTGAGAAACAAGGCTAGGCTTGTTGCTCAAGGCTATACTCAAGAAGAGGGAATTGATTTTGATGAGACTTATGCACCCGTAGCAAGAATGGAAGCTATTAGAATGTTACTTGCATTTGCATGTTATCATGATTTCAAGCTTTTTCAAATGGATGTGAAAAGTGCCTTTTTAAATGGTTTTATAAATGAAGAGGTATATGTTGAACAACCACCAGGTTTTGAGGATTTAAAATTTCCAAACCATGTATTTAAACTTACAAAAGCTCTCTATGGTTTAAAACAAGCTCCAAGAGCTTGGTATGAGAGACTTTCAACTTTCTTAATTGAAAAGGGTTTTGAAAAAGGAAAGGTGGATACAACACTCTTCATAAAAAGATATAACAATGACATCTTAGTAGTTCAAATTTATGTTGATGATATTATTTTTGGTTCTACTAATGAGTGTTATTGTAAGGATTTTTCTAAGCTAATGCAAGGTGAGTTCGAGATGAGCATGATGGGGGAGCTCTCATTCTTTTTGGGACTCCAAATCAAACAAATGAGTGATGGCACCTTCATAAATCAAGCTAAATACGTAAGTGATATGCTCAAGAAGTTTGGCTTAGAGAATGCAAAACCTCAAGCCACACCTATGAGCTCTTCCATAAAGCTTGACAAAGATGAAGGAGGTAAATGTGTTGATTCTAAGCTTTATAGATCCATGATAGGTTCTTTGCTTTATCTTACCGCAAGTAGACCGGATATTATGTTTAGTGTTTGCTTGTGTGCTAGGTTTCAAGCTAGTCCTAAAGAATCACACCTTGTTGCCATTAAAAGAATTTTTAGATACCTAATAGACACACCGACCTTAGGTCTTTGGTATCCTAAGGATTCAACTTTTAGCCTTCATGCTTTTTCGGATGCGGATTATGGGGGATGTAAGATAGATAGGAAAAGTACTTCCGGTACATGTCAATTTTTAGGTAGTATGCTCGTATCTTGGTTCTCTAAGAAACAAAATAGCGTAGCCTTATCTACCACCGAAGCGGAGTATATATCCTTAGGGAGTTGTTGTGCTCAAGTCCTTTGGATGAAGCAACAACTCTTAGACTATGGTGTTAAAATGGAAACCATACCCCTTAGGTGTGACAACACTAGTGCCATTTGTCTCACTAAGAATCCCATTCAACACTCTCGAACTAAACACATAGAAATTAGACATCATTTTATTAGAGATCATGTTTCGAAAAATGATGTTGTTATAGAATTTGTTGACACCTTGAACCAATTAGCAGACATATTTACTAAACCTTTAGATAAAGAGCGCTTTTGGACACTTAGAAGAGAGTTAGGTCTAACTTGTCTCTCTTAATTTTTTTTTTTTGGTCCCAAAATGACAAAAATTTGCTTGAGATTGTTTGTGATTCATGTTTATGTTAATTTTGTTCTTTTTGCTTCTACACATATTGCTAAGGGAAGTATGTATCATGTTAAGTCATTAAAACTTGTTCATATAACACATACATGCATTTAGGGGCGTTTCAAATTGAATTTTTGCACATAAAAATACCAAAATTGCAGAAACAGGCAAGCGTGTATCGATACTGCATATCAGCGTATCGATACGGTATTCAAATCTGGGATTTTTGCAGATGAATGCGTATCGATACAGCATAGTGTATCGATACGGTAAGAGTCAAGGGAAAAAGTCAACACCGGTGCGTATCGATACGGTCAACTGTATCGATACACATAAAACGACAAAGATAAAATTAGGTTATAGCGTATCGATACGCATGCATAGCGTATCGATACTCGACGGACGGAGAGCCTATTTAGGGCTGTTTTAATCAAAATCCCACAATTTTAAAACTCCTCCTCTCTTTTTCAAAAACCCTAACCGAAAAACCCTATAAAAACCCTCTAAACTCTTCAAAATTTTACACAAATCTTCAAAATTTCTTGAGGGATTTTACTTCATACATCAAGGCTATCCTTGGGCATCAATCTTGTGCACTAACACACCCTCTTTCATCCACTCTAAGAAATCAAGGTAAATTTTTTTCTTTTTTTTTCAATTTTTTGAATTTTCGTCAATTTTCAATTATTATTTCAACTGATTTTTATATACATTATGATTAACTTACTATGGGTTTCATATTGTTCATAAAATTTTTCAAAAATAATTTTTTTTTTGGTTCGAATATATTTTATATTCGATAAAAAAATTTTTCCGAAAAACTAAGATTTGTTGTAAATATTCTTTAAAACATTTTTTTTAAAAACAAATTACCTTGAATTATTAGAATCTATTGGATTAAATTGGATGTTAATTGCATACATATTCGAATCTTTTTGATGCATTTTCAGGATTATGGCACCTAAAAAGGGGAATAAGAGACATCGCACCGCTTCCGTTTCTAATGAGGATGAGGGTAATCCTACTCCTAACCTTCCTCATATTATCCAAACTAGTTTTCCCACACCCCTAGCTAGAGAAACCTATAAGCTTTGTATGGGAATCAATCTTAGGGAAGAACGAATCGTGTCTATTCCGTTTTTAAACTCTGCTAAATTCAAATTTAAATATCTCCCTTTAATTAGGCAATGGAAACTTTTAACCTTTTTAAACATTCCTCCTATTTTATATAGGAATCTTGTCATTGTCTTCTTTTCAAATGCTTATTGTGTCAATGATGACGCCAATGAGCATGTTATTGCCATTGAATCCTCGGTTATGGGAACTCCTATTCGAATTGATCAAAAAGTCTTGTGCACTGTTTTTGGTTTTGAGGATGTCGGGATAGATGATGAACACTCTTTAGGTTCGGGTTACATAGGTCCGGCAAAAGTTTTAGATGTTCATGATCGTATTCTTCATCTTATTATCTCTTGGTTTATTCGTCCCTCGGGTGGTAGATATTCTACCATTCGTCAAATTGATGATTTTTGGCTTACATGCTTTAGGGAGGGTAAACGACCAAATCTTTGTCAAATTATGTTTGCCGATCTTGTGTTTTTAGTTCAAAACCGTTACACCAAACTTGTTCAATCCTTTTACTACACAACGGCCTTGAGTTGTCTATTTCATTCCCTTGGTGTTGACTGCACACATGACCTTCCCGAAAACCTTGGCCAACCCATAGATGAGCATTCCCTTTCTCGCTCTGGTTTCTCTTTTGTCGGTAATGAATGGGTTCGCAACCCTCAAGCTGATCCTCCCGCTGCCCCGGTCAATGCCTCTCGCGCATCCTCTAGCCGTGCTTCTCATGACTCCTCCTCCATGGCAAATCTCATGACTTTCCTCAATGAGAAGTTCAATGCTATGGACGGTCGCTTCACCGCTATAGATAATCGGTTTACATCGATGGAAGAACGACTCCAAGGCATGGACAAGAAAATAGATACCTTGAGTGCTCGCCAAGACTCAATGGATCTTTCTCTTACAGCTTTCCATGGTGCTTGGATCAACCAAAACCAAAGGAACCAAACACCTCGAGAAGACGAAGACGAGGAAGAAGATGATGAGGATGACCATGATGATGGTGGAGACGCGTAGATGCATCTCATATTAGGACATTTTAGGATTTCATTGCATTTTTATTAGAACTTGAATTATGCCTATTTTCTATGTTTTAGGATTTTTAAAAGGTTTGGATTATTATGCTTGCTTGCTTGGTTTATGAATTTGGAGCTTTATGTTTATTCTTATGATTGATATTCCTATGCTTGATTATTCTAATCCTTGTGTTTCTTTTTGATCTAACAAAAAGGGGGAGAAGGATTCATTGTGTAAAGGTCAAAATTTTTCAAAATTCTCTATCTTTAAGTAAGGGGGAGAAACAAATTTGTTTTGAAACATTTATCTTAAAGCAAGGGGGAGAAAAGCCTTTTTCAAAGTTTTCAAAAACTTAAAAATTTATTATGGTTTTGTTATATCAAAAAGGGGGAGATTGTAAAACTAAAATTGATTTTGATATAACATAAAAATTTAAGGATCAAATTGCAAAACAAATAAATTTTTAAGAACTCTTTAAAGGTTCAAATATTAAACAAAATGTTTTGTATAAAATATTGTTTGAAGATTGGATCTCAAAACATTAAGTTTCTCAAACCTTTTTCATGTTTTTCAAAACCAAATTATGCAAAAATGGCCCTGCGTATCGATACACTCACCGTATCGATACACTTGAAACTTACTGTAATTCTGAATGAACATAGCGTATCGATACTCACTTCATACGTATCGATACAGTGTTCATCTGGGCAACCGTACCGATACGCTTAATAACCGTATCGATACGCCAAGCATAATTATTTGAAAATTTGTTTTGACCGTTATGACGTATCGATACTCTTGGTCACAGTATCGATACACATTGATGCAACAAATTAAATGGTTTTACAGAGACTTTGGACCGTATCGATACGACCCCTGTATCGATACGCTTTGATGCAACAAACTTAAACAGAAAGTTTGGACCGTATCGATACACCTAGTGTATCGATACACTCTGTTTTTACGCACAACGGCTAGTTGGAATTTAAACTAGCGTATCGATACAGCCTTGTCGTGTATCGATACGCGGTGCTGGGGAGCTGCCTTAATAGCTGGAAAAATGTTCCCAACGGCTCTTTCAATAAGTCAAATGATCCAAACGGATAGAAACTGATTCAAGGGTATAAATACAAGCTTCATTTCACCAGGAAGATCAACAATACACATTCAAGCATCATCAAAGCAAAAATCCAAATCCTAGAGCTATTCAAAGCTATATTCTTGTGCCCAACTCTTTGTATTTCATTTTGTCATATTATTGAGAGTTTTTGGGTTGCTGTAATTGTAAGTGGGTAGACAATCATCCTTTGAGAGGAAATACTTGAGTTTACCAAAAATCTTCTTTGTATTTGAGTGGATTAAGCTTGGGGTTGAAAAGCTTAATCGATATTGTAAGGTTTCCTCCTCATCCAAGAAAAGGGGACGAATTCAAGTAGTGAATTGTTTTGGAAAATCCTTAGTGGGAGCTAAGGTAGTGGATGTAGAGTTCGGTTGTTGAACTTGAACCACTATAACCCCTTGTGTCAGTTTATTTTCCAATATTCTCTTCACAAAAATTTTTAATTGCCAATTCACCCCCCCTCTTGGCCATTTGCAATTGTTTGATCAACTCAACACTATTCCTAATCGTTGGAAGACAGATTTTGGCATCAGGTTTATGCTTTCTCCAAGATCGCATAGTGCCTTCCCGACATAGTGATTGCCAATCGCGCATGGTATGGTAAAACTGTCGGGATCTTTAAGCTTTAGTGGCATTCTGTTGTGCAGCATGGCATGTATCCTTCTGTTACGGCAACAGTCTCAAATTCCCCAATATTTGTTCTCTTAGAGACAATGTCTTTAAGAAAGTTGACGTAGTTCGGCATTTGCTCTATTGCTTCGACCAAAGGTATGTTGATGTGGACCTGCTTCAAGATGTCAAGAAACTTCTTGAATTGGTATTCTTATTTCTGCCTTTTCAACCTTTGTGGGAAAGGTGGTGGAAGACGAATGTCTTCAATCTACTCCTTGTATGGGAATTTGATTTGGGGCATTGAATCAGGACCTTCAGATGCCTTCTTCTTTTTTGCAGTGTCTGTGTCAAGCATTACCGAGGCAATGTTATCAGGCTTTGCCGCGGCAATGTTATTGGGTACTGTCGAGGCAATGTTATTGGGCATTGTCGAGGCAATCGGCTCCTCTGAATTTGTTTCCTCTGTTTCATGAGCTCGTGGTTCCTTAAGTTGTTTACCACTTCGTGTAGTGATTGCTTTGCATTGCTCATGGGTTGTTCCTCTTGCAACCTCAGTATCGCTAGGCAAACCGCCCATTGGTCTCGAGTTGAGGAGTTGAGCGAATTGCCCAACTTGAGTTTCCAATGATTTCAGCGTTGCTTCACGGTTCTGCATTCTCATCTTAGTCCTGTCCATAAAAGCATCAGTTTTCTTTATGAATTTGTCAGTATTAGCCATATATTCCCTAGTTTGAGACATGAAATCATTTAGGGAGTTTTCCAAAGAACTAGATGGCATGGATTGTTGTTGTGGCATCGACTGCTAAGGCATTTGTTGCCGAGGCGGGTTTTGTTGGAATCCCAGTGCTGGAGCATTCTGATTGTTCTGATTCATGGCATTGTTAGGATTGCTCCATGAGAAGTTGGGATGTTTCTTCCAAGCCGGGTTATAGGTGTTGGACATCACATTGTTGTTACGATTGTAGTTTCCAACATAAAAACTCGACTCTAGATTCTAAGTACATTCAAAAGAGTCATGGTTACCATTACATAATTCACATAATGAACCTACTACCTTGACCTCTTGTGTATTGCTTGGTCTTTGCATGTTCTTAACCAAATTAGTTAAGGTCGCTAATTGTGAAAGAATTTAATCTGATGACTCAAGCTCATTTATGGTGGCATGGCGTCTGACGCTTCCTCTTCTGGCTGTTGGAATTGATAGTCGTTTTCAGCAAGCCTATTCAGGATCTCCATTGCTTCCTCCAGTGGCTTGTCTAGGAGTATGTCATTTGTCGAGGCATCAAGCATCATCCTTGTTAGTGTGTTTACTGCGTTGTAGAAAATTGTCACATGTGTCCACAATGGGAATCCGTGTATAGGGCATTTGTGTAAAAGCTCTATGTATCGCTCCCAAACCTTGTACATGGATTCATCATCTGCCTGTCGAAAAGAAGTGATTTCATCACGTAACTTATCAGTTAAATTTGTAGGATTAAATCTAGCAAGGAAATCACGACATAAATCATTCTAGGATTTTATAGATCCGTCTGGAATGTTATTTAACTAGGTTTTTGCCCTATCCCTCAATGAATAGGGAAACAATTTCAGCCTCAAAATATCCCTATGGACTCCTTGTATTTTGAATGAATTGCAAATTTCCAAGAAGGATTCGAGGTGTTTTCTAGCATCTTCAGTTGTTGAGCTGCCAAATTGACCCATGGTATTGATCATGTTGAACATTACAGGCTTTAATTCAAACTGGGCAGCTTCTATTGCAGGTGTGACAACTCCTGGATTCAGTCCGTTGTGATCTTCTTCTAAGTAATCTCAGACAGTTAGGTTTCTTGCTTGAGTAAATTGAGGTGGTTGAATCGCTCCATCTCCTTCCCCAGCATTCTGATTTTCGTCGGTATTCTGATTGCAAATTACATGTGTCATTGCTTCTTTCAGTTTTTGTTTGAGTTTTCGGTAGGTGCGTTCAATCTCCGGATCAAGGGGGTAGTCTAGAGCAGTTGGATTTGCCTTGGTCATACACCAATGCAAAACCCAATATTGTTAATTCCTTGTGAGACTGAAAAATAAAAAGTGCAAGAAAATAAAAACGAAGTTGCTATTGCCAATCCTCAGCAATGGTGCCAAAAAACTTGTTGCGCGTAATAGGTGTCGCAATTTTAGTACAAGTATAAATGTCGCCAAGTTATAGTATAAAAGATATCGTCTCCACAGGGATTGGTGCTACTTTTAGAATTTATCGTCTTGCACTATAGAAAATTAAAAACACAAGTTAAGGTTTGGTTGAGATAACTAATAAAATAAAAGAAAGCAAGTAAACTAAGAGATTGAGTAGATATGATGATAGAGCAGGCCGGATTATATTGTGTCATGGTGTGGAAGTTGAATGAAACTTTCTCTGTTTTGAATGCAATCGTCAACTTGATTGCCAATGCAATGGGCAAAGCTACTGCCACGGCAAAGACAACAGGTACTTCCTGGGAAATTGAGCGACAATCTTCGAGGTTCGGCAAAGCGTTCTGCAATGGCTCCTCCTTATCCCTAAGTCGAAACATTATTGATATGCATGCCTTAACAATACTTCCCAGCGTGAACCAAGGGTGAAAACCAATCAATCTTACGCTTCTCTTAGGCGTTGAAACTCATACTTATCCCTGAGCGAATTAGTCTTCACCGATTGGGATAAAGACCATGCTTATTCGTTTCGTGAGTCTAACTCTCCCGATATTACACAAATAGATGCAATCGCAATATCCTCTCCCGATTTAATTCCAAGAAAAAGTAAAACACCAAGAATAAGCAAACCTTGAACTTAATTGCATTAACAAAAACCTAAAAGAATTACAATCGTCTTCTCACAACTAATAAACAAAATAATCCTAACCTAAGAAAGAATTAGAACATAATGGTGATGATGAACACTCTACTAAATCCCTAAGCCTCTCGATCTCTAGATGTCTTGATGGTGGCGGATAGATCTTGGTTTTATAGGGCATGGTCTTGCCGAGTCCTTCTTGGAGTAGGATGACAAGTTGGAGTTGAATATAACTTCATAAAAGAGATGAATCTCTTTTAATTAATTATTTTATTCCTCCTTATCGGTTTTCTCTCTTTGACCTTCCTTTGGTTTTTTTATGGCCTTCCTCTACTTCGATCTTCATGCAAAGTGTCTCTAAAAATTCAGCATTTTATGCTCTTCAAGTTGCATACCACTTTGCATATTTTCTCCCCCGTCGGTACGTGTTTGAACACTGTATCGGCAACAGCTTGGTCCTTGCCTCGGCAATAATTTGTCAGTCTCTTCTGCTTCGATAGGGCTCGTTCTTGGTCAGGCGTTCCTTGGTAAGGTTTGTCGTCAAAGGATGGCATGGTTTGGATCGTCAGGTGATGGTTCAGCATCTTTTCTTCCCCTTCATTCACTGTCGCGGCAATACTTGCCTGGGAAGTGGGCAATAAAATCTGCACGTGCACAAAACACATACCAAATTAGTACCTTTTTCACCAAATATAATCGTATATAGATGATCAAGCAAGGAAATTTTAAGAGCGGTAATTTGTGTATGTATGATTGTAGGGCGTGTAGGTGTCCCCTTTTTGTGAGAGCACAGGTGCACACTCCTGCCAAGTTATAGTATAAAAGATGTCGAATCCCACGAGGATTGGTCAGCTTGGTTCGATTTTTAATTCCTGCACAAGGTAAAGTAAAAACACAAGTAAGGAGATTGTTTAGATGAAAAGTAAAATAAAATAAAACACAAGTAATAAAAGAAGTGATTCAGGTTGATAAAGAGGGCAGGGTTATGCTGCCGCTTAGTGTAAAACTGCGTTGAATAGGCTAAGTTGTTTTCCACTGCCACAATATGCTGCCTCGGCGGGTACTGGCAGATTGAGGCTGCGACCCTTTCGCTGCCGAATCGGATCTCTGTACTTGCAACTTTCGTTGTCTCGGCAGGTGAGATGGGGAGAAGTCCTGGCGGCAAGTCTGGCAGATACTCCATGTTCGACAGAGCAATTCTAATATGATCCTTCTTATGTCTAGGCAAGGATTCTGTCACCACGTGATGTAGGCAATACCTAGCAATCTCAGAGTAAACCTAACACAAGCAGTCGACGTTTGGTTGCTCCTTTTAGCCGCTTAAACTCGAACTTATGTCTAAGCCGAATTAGTCAACACCTCGACATGATGAGACCGTACTTAATTCTTTCGTGAGTCTTACACTTTCGTGCCCGACAAATGGATCTCTTCAACTGGACTTTTGGAACTAATTGAAGAAGTGAAGATCATGAATTAAGTAAAATTGGAATATTTTATTGAAAACAACTCAAAAACCTAATACAACCGCCTCCCAACTAATTTACAACATAACCCCTAACCCAAGAGAAGTTTAGAACATGGCGGCGGCAAAGAACACTCAGCTATGTCTATAGAAAACCTAAGATTTCGTATCGTCAAATACAAAAATATGTGAAGTATATATAGGCCATAGTCTAGGTTAAGTCCTCCTTGGAGTAGAAGTCTTCAAAGAGCTTTTGCATTAAATGCAACTTTAAATTTTGACTTCTTTGAGTTGAAGTTGGACTTCTTTTCCCGTTGCCTTGCTCCACAAGTTATCTCATTCTTTATCTTTGGGCAGTTCTGCATTCTGCTACAGGCGTCAGAAAATTGCGTGATCGGCACCGTTAGAATCAAGATTTTCTGCTCTATCGATCGCACTCCAATTCTCCAACTCCTCAGTTTGCTGCACTGGGCAGCACTTTGCTACCCTCGTTTGTTGCCCCAGCATCCTCTCCTCTAGTTTGTCCTCCTCTTGTCAGCTTCTAGCCCTGGAAAACTAAATCTATACTAAAACAACATCTTTACTTCACCAAATAACAAATATTCAATAAAATCATGGCAGAATAAAGAATATTGTATTTATGCAATGCATGACCTAATTATGCCTAAAATGCACTTGAAAACAGCAATAAAATGAGATGGAATGTGTACAAAATATAGGACTAATATGCACTTTACAATGATTAGTAATGCATCTAAAATAGGCTCAAGTCTAACAATAATTGAGTCATAAAGGGTCCTAAAATGAATACTTTTATACACCTAACAGTTAACAAAGTTTCTTTTTATATAGTTGGGTTTTGAAGATTCACCTTTTTCAAAACCTGAATTCCCAACTTTGCTCAAGGAAGCTTTGAGATCATTCACCTCCTTATGGTGATGATCATGAAACTCGGAAAGAATGTTGTTTAAATCAATATTTTCTTTTTCAAAATATGTTAAATTGTCTTTTAAAGCAAAAACATTCTTTTCATGTTCAGAATTTGTTTTAGATAAGAAATCGTTTTGTGTTTTCAAATCAAAAATGATTTTCTTGTTTTTCAAAATTGATTCCTTATATTTCTCAACCAATTCATCATATACCTTTTGTAACTCATCAAATACTTCTTGAAGCGCATTATATGTAAAATCAAAGTTAGATGAGTTAGAGTTTACCTTAAGATCCTCCTCCAAGGCCATGAGGCAAAGGTTGGCAACTTCTTGCTCCTCTTCATCGGATGATTCCTTATCACTCCAAGTAGCAATTTTTTCCTTGAGCTTCTTCTTCTTCCCGAAGCTCTTCCTTTTGAGTTGGGAGAAATCGATTCGTATATGCCCTGGTTTCTTGCACTCATAGCAAATGAGGTGATCCTTCTCTTCCTCTTTGTTCTTGATCTTGAAATCTACTTTTTTATTGAACTTTTTTCCTCTATTAGACTTCATGAATCGAGTGAACCTTTTGGCTACAATAACCATTTCCTCGTCTTCCTCCTCACTTGAATCGCTCTCTTCATGTGAAACTTTGAAAGCAATTCCAATTTTTTTTCTCTACCTTTTTCTTCTCCATTCTTTGCTCTTTTCTTTTCTTCTTCTCTTCCTTGCTTCATGATCTCATGTGTAAGGAGAGGCCCCACTAGTACATCGAGCTTCAAGGTCTTCAAATCTTTTGCCTCAATGATGGCAGTCCTCTTCCCATCCCATGACTCGGGAAGAGAATAGAGAAGTTTCCGGACAAGTTTATCTCTGGGAATGAATTCACCAAAACCTTTGAGACCGTTGACGATGACGGAGAAATGATCAAACATCTTGGTGACGCTTTCATCGGGCTCCAACTTGAAATTTTCATAGCTCAAATTAAGGATTCCAATCTTAGTCTATTTGACATCGTTGGTTCCTTCATATGGGGTCTCTAGCTTGTCCCACACCTCCTTCGCACTTGTACACGAAGACATCTTCGAGTACATGTTTGGTCCAAGAGCATAAAATAGCAAGTGTAATGCTTTATTGTTAACGTGTAGCTTCTTCCGATCATCATCAGTCATCTCGATTTTGGACTTGGGAACAAGTCTACCTTCTACATCTCTCTTCATTGGAATTGATGGATTGTCTTCCACTATATCCCATAGAAGGTAGTCAATCGATTTGAGGAAGAGCCTCATCCTATTCTTGCAATAGGGATAGTTGTTCCCATTGAAATAAGGAGGTTTGGTGATGGATTGCGACTCATAGAGGTTTTGGCCGAAGGTAGATGCTATGGCTTCAAATGTTGGTTGATCAATCTCTCCTATAATCGACTCAAGAAGGTGTTAATCCTTCTAATGAGTGTAGCTCTGATACCAATTGTTGAGATGATCAAACAATGTCAAATTAGCCAAGAGGTGGTGAATTGGCTTTTTAAATTGAAAGTGAGCAAAGTGGTAAAATAAAAATTTAAGACAAGAGGATTTAGAGTGGTTCAAGTTTCTAACAAGCTCTACATCCACTACCTTAGCTCCCCACTAAGGATTTCAACAATTCACTAATGGAATTCGTCCCCTTTTCTAGGCTTAGAAGGAAACCATTACAAATTGATCAAGCTTTCTACCCAAAGCTTGATCAAGATCACTCTATACAAGAAAAGTTGTTGGGAAACGAAAAAGAACCTCACAAAGGTTAAATATTTGTCCCAATTATAAGTGCACTCTCCTCAATCTTGAAATAAAGAAATACAAATGAATTACACAACATGGGTACAAGGGTTTGACTTTATTTGGCTCAAAGAGATTGGATTTTTGCTTGATTGCTTATCACTTGATCAATAATTGTTTTTGTAGCTTTAGAGGCTTGCTTTTATACATTCTCATTGAATTCTAGTCATTTGGGTGGTTGACATCATCAATAGAGCTTTTGGGCTCTCTTTTTCCCACCATAAATACACTTTTACAACCTACCGTTTCGGTACACGGGGTACTCGTAACGATACATGTCTCAAAACAAAAAGAGACGTTGTAGGTAATAAAGAGGGCGTATCGATACGCAGGAAGGCATATCGAAACGACTATAGGTCATATCGATGCAATTTTTGCAAACTTAGACACTACCAAACACTGTATTGGTACGCCACTAGGGTGTATTAGTACGAGTAACTGAAGTTTAAAAGTTTGTTGATTTCATCTAACTGACAAGGCAACAATCATATAATTAATGCAAAGATTTGAAAATCTTAACCCCCCGTATCGATACGGTATAGGTTTGTACTGGTATGCTAAAAAACCTTAAGCCCAGATGAATGTCGTATCGAAACAGACTCAGCCGTATCGAAACGTGAAATTCGAGTAGCCAATTAAGATGAGGCCGTATCGAAACGCTGGGATAGCGTATTGAAACGCCACTACAGTTTTGTAAAGTTTGGCTTTGGAAAGGCAAGGCCGTATCGAAACACTTATATAGTGTATCGAAGTGTCTGTGCGATTTTGTTAAGTTTGGCTTTGAAAACACTTAGAAAACTTTGTGGGTTTTAAGTTTTGACTTGGAAACAATTTAGGTTTAAAATCCTTGTCAATATTTAGATTTTCAAGTACTTAAAAATTTATTTACTTTGCAATATGGTCCTTAAATATTTTTTATATCAAAATCAAACATAGGTTTTACACACTCCCAAACTTTGCTTCGTGACTTTTCTACGGCTATGGCTTCTCTTTCCCCTGGCTCTTGGTCTGTGCCTACAGTGTTTGCGGACCCTCGATGGCAAGCTCCTGTGTCGAGCCACATCAAAGTCAACACTGAGCTTTCGACCCAATCTGTGGTGCTTTTGGCATTAGTATAGTTAGCCGTGATTCTCCCGAGATGGTTTTGGGAGGCCTTTCTCAACACACTACTAGTTGCATCGACTCAAGTCTGGCATAAGCCTAGGCTATCACTGCTGGTCTGCAATTGGCTCATAACAAGGCCTGGCCTTGTGTCGTGCTAGAGACAGAATCTGATGTGATCGTCAACAAGCTGAATAGGCCTCATGGTGACTTATCGGCTCTTAGTCCTCACATGGACCAGGCGCGGTTCCTTCTTAATATTCACCCTGACTATAGAGTCACCTTTGTACCTAGGTCGGCTAATGTTGTAGCCCACTATTTGGCCCATTGGGCCCTTAGGTCTTTTTTCTTCCATGTTTTTTACTCGGTTTGTCACGAGCTTATTTCTTCTGATGTACGTGATGATTGTTCTTCTTTCTATTCTTAATGAATATCAGGTACTCTTCTCCCCTTAGGTGGTTAGGTCCTCATCTCGGTGTGGTCTGGCCTTAGAGGGGTCTTTAACGAACCTCATCTTTCTTTCAAAAAACTAGATGAGAGAAAAGAGAGGTGGAAAGTAGAGAGAGAATGGAAATCTGAAAATGAGAAATTTGGCTTTACAAATGGCTTTATATAGCCATGGGGATACAACATCATTTAGGGCTCGGGTTAAGGGAGATCCGTATATCCAAAGTCGGGTTTGGTCTTAGACCCGTCCTTTTTACTTGGATCCTTCTCTTTTCGGCCCAAAATTTTGTACTTCATTCACTTTGGTTCCTATGGTTAATAAAATCAAAATTACAGCTTTAATTTCTTTCAATTCATTCATGCTTTTTAATTAATTTAATTATTTTTAAATTATATGTTTGACGCATATTTTAAATTGGGCATATATTTTTAATTATTAAACAATTTAATCACCTAGATTGTTAATTGTTAGAGCCTTAGTCCTTAGGAGCCTTAGTCAATAAATGATTCATGCATTAAAAAACCTTTTATATCCGAATATATTTTTTGGAATATAAAAAAGAGGAGCCTTGAACGTATATGGGTGCTTTCAGTCTTATGTTCGATACAAAATATATATATATATCTTTATAAAAAGAATATTCCCATTTAAAATACGAATCTAGTTAATAATTAAGGAACAAATTAAATTCAATTTATTATTTTCTAAATGCGAATATGCCACGCAAAATTAAAAGGTGTCGATAACGGACGTTTGTGGGGTGCTAACCCTTCCCCACACGTAACCGACTCTCGAACCTAAATTTGAAAATAATGAATCTCTTGTTGTTTTTAAGGTGTCCGGTCTACCAAAGTGATCAGTGACGACTCCAAATGTTTTTCAAATTAAATAAACGGACAAACCTAATTTTCATGATTTAATTGCAAAACCCAATTTAATATAAAAAATCTATATTTTCAAGATTAAATGAATTAAAAGGCAAAACTCTAATTTTTAAAGATTAACCGTCGAACTATTTTCACACCGGTTAAAAAATGGTCATGACAGTTTTGCGACTCCGTTGGGGATAATTCGAGAGTCAGGCCTTAATTAATTTTGTGTGGCATATTGGCAATTAAGAATTGTAATTTAAATTTAATTTGATCAATAATTGTTTGAAGGATTCGTATAGAGAATGGGAGCGAGACATGATCCTACGTGAAATCTCCATCTCAGTGATCGGAATTTTGTCTTTCTTCCAGTATACCAACCTTATACATCGTGAGGTTACGCCTCCGCTATAAGGAGTCATATACTCCTGAATCGATGTCTTGTTGTCGCAGTAAATAGTAACGACATTTCGAGTACCTAGAGTCTAAAACTAAAACCACATGCTTTAATCTAGAAACCTACCCCACTGGAGCCAAATAGGGACCTAGGACTAAGGGTGTTCAAAATTACCTAACCCGAACTACCCGACTCGACTACCCAAATATAAATAATCGGGTATTTACCTAAAAGTTTATTTACCCGGGTCAGGTACTCGACCCTCCATTTCCCGGGTCGGGCCTGGGTCACAAAATATGAAATTTTCGGGTACCCAAAGAATTAGTGTTGACTAGAGAATGACTCGTTGGCAAATGTTATTACCAAAGTTTCATATAGCCAGAAAGTAATGGCGGGTTTCTTGGCGAGACGTGCTTCAGATGATCATGAGTCCTTGAACATTAATTTTCCAGATGAGGATTCGATGTGCATAACAGAAGGTAAAAGGAAACAAACCCCTAGAAGCTTATGTTTGAGAGAGCATACAATGGCTTTTTTTTATAAGGCATGTTTATCCAAAATCCTCAATAGACGTCATGTTATCCTGGTCGTGATTGATCACTTTACTAATTAGGTAGAAGCTGCTTCCTATATCGGTATTACAAGAGGAATAGTTTGCAATCTCTTGAAGAGAGAGATTATCTATCGATATTGTTTGACAGAGAGAATTGTCATTGACAGAGCTTCTAATCTGAACAACCAGGTGATATCATAAGATTAGTGAACAGTTCAAGATAAAGCATCATAATTCTGTGTAATCGCTCAGAGATTAATAGGGCAACAAAGTTGGAAAACATAAATGTCAAAAGATTATTTCAAAGACTGGCATGAGAAACTACCGTTGGTCTTGTATGCATATCGATCCACAGTGTGCACTTCAACAGGGGCAACATTGTATTCTTTTTGGTCTATGGGAATAAAGCAGTATCATTAATTGAGGTTTAGATTCCATTGTCGGATATTGACAGATGTGAGATTGGTGGAAGCAAAATGAGTATAAGCTTGATAAAGTCAGTTGAATATCATTGAAGAGAGAATACTAAAAGTAATTTTCCATGGTTAGATGTACCAAGAAAGAACGATGCGAGCTCACAACAATGCAAGCTCATACAAAAGAATTCCAAGAAGGGGATCTAGTGCTTAGAAAGATCTTGCTACTTCATAAAGATTTTTGTGGGAAATGGATGCCTAATTGGAAAGGGGTATACATCATCAAGAAGGCCTCTTTCCGGAGGAACGTTGATTTTGATGGTGGTGATCATAGATGAGTTAAGCAAATTAATGGACTCAGACTCGGACAAGAAGTGTTATGCTCGAAGAATTAAAAAAGTGATTGTAAAAAGGAAAATAAAGAAAAAATGAAGTGAAAACCCAAAAAGTGTGCTTCGTGTTGCGTGTAAAAGAGTCTATCACAATTGGGTGCAAGTATACACGTCGCAAGTAATAAAGTGATACGAAGTATCGGATATCGTCTCCACAGGGACTAGAAATACTTTTATCCTTAAATCTCTGCACAAGAAAAGAAATAATTTTAATAAAGTAATCTTGGGAAACTTGAAGATAAATTAAAGTAAACGAGGAAATCAGATTGAGAGAATAAGCTGGTATTGATTTCCTCAGTAGTGCAGGTATTGCACTGTTCAGAGGAACTTCTGTTGCTTCTGTCGTTGCGCCTGTCGCGGCAGCGGTCTGTTGTTGTCGCGGCAGCGGCCAACAACTTTATACTTCAAGTTTGGCAAGAATCCCTGTTGTGACTTGTCCTATCCCTAGGCCCAAGTTCTGTCGATGAACACGTCTTGGATGATACCTCCCGGCGTGAATCAAAGGATAAACACCGATGTTTGTAAATTCTTCTTTAGCCATTTAACCTTGTACCTATCCCTAGGCCAAGATGGTTTAACCATAAACTGGAAAACTCGTATTTACTCCTTTCGTATACTTAACTCTCCCGATATTAAGTAAATGAATAACCTCACAATGGTCTCCCGAAACTCTTATGAGATGTTGAAACCAGAGTAAATAAACTTGAAGCTTTTATTAATTGAACAGAAAAAATCCTAAGAAACAGTACAATCCTTACGACTACCTTACAAGATCAACCCTTAGCCATAGGGGAAGTTTAGAACATGACGGAGAGAGAGAAAATGACTAGGGTTTTGGGGGAAGACGGCTAGGATCTAGATATCCTTTGCCTTGTCGAATTACAATCATATATATAGGCCTTGGACTTGAGTTTTCTTAGTGGCCAAGAATACTAGTTTGAATTAAAGTACAACTCTATTAAAGACTAAATCTCTGAGTAGATGTCTTTTAATTCGCTCTATCTTCTTGCTTTGACTTTTTCCTCAAACTTTGGGCAAGGCCTTCTTTGTAATTCTGGGCTCCGATAGTTATGCAAGTGGTCCACAAAAATCAGGCTTTAAATGCTCTATCGATCAAACTCCACTTCGCATTTTCCATCACCATAGTCTTCACTGTCACCTCTTCTGCCACGACAGATGTCACGATAGTGTTGAAGTAGGTTGTCTCCTGCAATCTTTCACTTCAGCTCTGATGTTATCTTCTGTTCCTCTGCTACCCTGGATACTGCCACGACAGGTACCTGCAAGAACATACCAAAATCAACAGTATCTGTGCAATATTTTCCATTTGTGATGTTTATGTAAAATATATCCTAAAATGCAACTAAACATGCTTGAGTGCATCAATAATATGGGTAAATGAGGGTTAAAATATAGAACTTGTATGCACTCAACACACCCCCAAACTCAAGTTATTGCTTGTCCTCAAGAAAATGCAACCTAACTAAGAATGAAACTTTTTTGTTTTTGGCTTAACTCAGTGAACAATTGTTACCTACAACACCTTCACCATCTAGATCAGTACTTTTTCGAATGTTTAAAGGCTTATCTAGAGCAATACTATAATTCTCGTGTAAGTGTGTGCAGGTTTTGTAAAGAAATATGTGCTTAGACTCTTTAGTAACCAGAATAGTTACTTAACTTACTTGAGTTTTACTTCAAAAATAATTCTTAACTAGAGCCAATTTCGGGCACCTCTAGCTTGATTTCTAAAGTTTTTCTATTTTTTTACTAGAGCTGGTTTTTTGGGCACCTCTAGTTTTAATTTCCTAGAGCCAGTGTTAGGCACCTCTAGGAGTACTTCTAGTTTAATGTCCTAGAGCCAGTGTTAGGCACCTCTAGGAGTAAACTAATTCTAAGTTTTCTTTCTAACTCGAGTAGCTAAGCTTCATATTCTAAGTTTGCTAATAGAGTATTGACAGCATATAAGTCACAAAGATGTTTTTAAGAGTTCAGAACTATAGCAAGGCTCTGAATACTTCCAAAAACACTCTAAAGATACTATCACAACAGAGAATGTCGCGGCAGGTAAAAGCAGTTCAAAGACTTAAGCCAAATTGTTTTAGACACAAAAGTGACAAAAAAATAAAATAAGTTCATTAATGATAATTAAGAGGAATGCCTACCCCCAAACTCGAGGGTTGCATTGTCCTCAATGCATGACACAAAACAGAAAAATAAAAACATCACAAAATAGAAAATAAAAACAGACAACAAAAAAGTAAAAGAACTTAAGTTGAAGAGCTGTCGTCACTGCTGCTGTCGATGCAGAGTTGTCGTCGGGCAGTTGCTTTTATGGCAGAGGCTGGCTTTGGAGTTGGAGAGGGTGAGGCTACATTCTTCTTTGCCTCTCGAGGTGGCTGGACTCTAGTGGGTGAAATTTTTGGTGCCTTGTCCAGGACCTCGAGCTCACTGTCACTGTTGCTGCTGCTGCTGCCGTCTGATCTATCACGACAGGGTCCCTCAACATCAATATCAAGCCTTTTCATCTTCATCTGAGGGAAGTCCTTGGCTATTTCCCGGATGACAAAGGGCTCAAAGTCGGAGTCATCCTGCCAGACTGAGGAGGAGGAGAAACCTTCGAAATATTTTGGGTCTATTTCTGGTAGTGGTTCCTTTCGTTTGGTTCCTCGAGGAGTGGCAGACCGTCTATCGTCATCTCCGGTCGTGGCAGAGGGTGAAACAGAGGCAGCTATCGGTGTGGGCGTCTTGGAGCTGGCAACAAGTGTTGGGGCAGAAAGAAGGGTTTCTGGAAAGGAGGGAAACTATACGTTTGGATAATTAAGCTCAACTTTAATAAAATTTACCATTGCAGTGGTGAAGTCCCTCATGTACTCCATGAATCCCAGCTGTCGTTCCTCCATCTTTTTCAACAGTTGAATTATTTTGTTGGAGGAGGTGGCTTCTGGTTGTGCAGGTTCTGTCTGCTCAGGCTCTGCAGCGACAGATTCTGTGGAATCTGGTTCTGACGTTGGTTCTGTCGCGGCAGAGGGATCAACATACGCCATTGGGGTGGCTACCTTCAGTTCCATTAAGCTGTAGATGTAACGGCAGTATTGTTAGCTTGGCAGAGGGATGTGATTAGGTAAGGGAAGAAGAGGGGCCCATTTCTCTTAATACACACTCATGGATGTCGTCGAGGATGTATTTACCCACGTTAATCTGTCGCTTATTAATGATGGAGTGTACGAGGGCAAGCCTCTGTCGGTCCACTATTGTGTTGTAAGACGTTGGCATGAGCTGCTTTTTCAAAAAGTGGTTCCATAGTTTAGCAGCATGTGTGAGTTGTGTTCTTCGCACCGTTCATCTATGTTTTGGATCTTCATTCCAGTTGGTGCCCTCTTTAGTCAGGTCTACCATGATGCCGCCATAGTCTGTCGGCAACAGATTGCTGATAAACCTGCTGTGTGCATCCTCTTTCCTGCCCACATATATGCCATATAGAGTATTGATGTAGGCTGGCTCGAGAGAGATTTCCTTACCCCTAATAGTGATTGTCGTGGCATCCTTGGATGTAACGGCAGCATAAAATTCACGAACAAGTGTAACGTTCATCTTATCGGGTTGTGCCGCGAACATCTGCCACTTTAATGCAATGATCCATTTGGAAATGAACCCTTCAAGCATCTCATGTCTTCTTTGTGTAGGTGAAGCCTCTTTCCTCCCACATTTCCTGTTTCAAAAAAGATTTGTAATATCTTTTCTCTGAATCTGCCGAGACGAACCTTCTATGAATTCTGTTGTGGCTAGGAGTGGAGACTGTCGTGGCTGATGTGAAGGCAACACTTCTTCTGCTCAATCTCGTCGTCATTGTAAGGATACTGTAGCAATGAAAGAAAAACTTGAAAAGCTAAAATGCTCGGAAACAAAGTAGAGAGAAGAGAATGAGATGAAAAATGAAATGGAGGTGGTGGTTTATATAGAACGGGGTTCTTCACGTTGAAGTCGTAACGGGTGGCATGAAAAATGGAGCCAGCTGTCACGCTGTTTCCTGACGCGTTTGTTACGCGTTTTCGTGTCTACTGCGCATCTGTAATGCGTTTCCGTGTCTGTCGCGACAACTTGGTGACAGGTTGTATTTGCGCGTCTGCCGCGAAAGCTGGTGACCGGCTGTCACGACAGCCTTGTTACTATTGGGCTTCTTGGGCTGTTGTGAGTGTGGTGGGTTGGTTCATTCCTTCTTTTTACTCTGCTTCTTTTATTTTCCTGAAAACTAAAATAAACAAATATTAAATTCTTATTTCCCAAAGCAATAAAATAAAAAAAAATCTAAGTTAAATTAGGGATGCCTTGAGGGGCATCTCCTAAAGTAACTACTTCATGCTCTCTTGGGGCTTCAGTCCCCTGATAGTGCTTTAGCCTTTGTCCATTGACTTTGAATTGGTGCCCGTCCTTGATTGATCTGATTGTGTCAGCACCATGAGGAAAAACCTGGACTACTTGGAAGGCTCCAGACCACCTAGATTTTAGCTTTCCTGGGAAGAGCTTCAACCTAGAGTTGAACAACAACACCTTCTGCCCTGGGCTAAACTGTCATGGCAGCAGTTTTCTGTCATGCCACTTCTTTGTTTTGTCTTTATAAATTATGGCATTGTCGTAGGCCATGGCTCGGATTTCTTCAATTTCATTTAAGTCCAGTAGCCTTTTCCGCCCTGCTTTGTCTCAGTCCATGTTAACTGTCTTGATAGCCCAATATGCTTTATGTTCTATCTCGACAGGTAGGTGGTAGGTTTTTCCGTAGATGAGCCGGTAGGGTGACATTCCCAATGGTGTCTTAAATGCAGTTCTGTAGGCCCAAAATGCATCATTCAAGTGAAGAGATCAGTCCTTCCTAGTTGGTTTAACCATCTTTTCTAGGATGTTCTTCACTTCTTTATTTAAGATCTCAGCATGTCCATTGGTTTGATGGTGATATGCTATTGCGTTCCTGTGCTTAATTCCATACTTCTTCAACGCACTAGCAATTACCCTCATCACTAATGATCACCCTTGGAATGCCAAACCTTGTGAAGATATGTTTGTGGAGAAATCTTTGCACGGTCTTGGCATCATTCTTTTGCGTGGCGATAGCTTCTACCCACTTGGACACGTAGTCTACTGCCAACAGTATGTACAGATTCCCACAAGAGGCTGGGAATGGTCTCATGAAGTCGATTCCCCAAACATCGAAAATTTCGACTTTGAGAATGTTCTGTACGGGTATCTCATGCCTTCTAGAGATGTTTCCAGTCCTTTGGCACTTGTCACAACGCTTGTAATAGGCTTGTGCATCTTTAAACAATGTAGGCCAAAAGAAACCAGACTGCAGAACTTTGGCAACAGTTTTGTTTCCTCCAAAGTGTCCTCCATAAGGAGCAGCATGGCAATGGTGGAGCACTTCTTCATGTTCTTCCTGTGGTATGCATCTCCTGATGATCTGATCTGCATAGTGCATAAATAGAAGATGTTCATCCCAATAATAATGTTTTGCATCATTTTGGAACCTCTTCCTTGCTTGGTAGTTAAGTTCAGGAGGTAATAAACCACTAATAAGGTAAGTTAGTATGTCAGCATACCAAAGGATTTCAGAAAGTTTACATGTCGCCATGGCAATCGCGGCAATGCTGGTGGCAGTGAATAGCTGCTCGTCTAGGAAAGTCTCTTGTATGTGAACTTTGTTTTTGTCTTGATCGTTTCCCATCTCCAGTCTTGACAGGTGGTCAGCTACTTGGTTTTTTGTCCCCTTTTTGTCCTTGATATC
This sequence comes from Hibiscus trionum, assembly GCA_030270665.1. Lineage (NCBI taxonomy): Eukaryota > Viridiplantae > Streptophyta > Magnoliopsida > Malvales > Malvaceae > Hibiscus > Hibiscus trionum. The sequence goes on from BSYR01000008.1 coordinate 1,136,669, forward strand.
TATATCGAATTCTTGCAATAGCAGAATCCAACGTATCAATCGTGGTTTTGCATCCTTCTTGGTGAACAGATATTTTAGTGCTGAATGATCCGTATGGACCACCACTTTTGTTCCAAGTATATATGGTCGGAACTTGCCAAAGGCGAACACCACTGCTAACAACTCCTTTTCTGTTGTAGTGTAGTTTATCTGGGCATCATTTAAGGTCTTGCTGGCATAGTATATAACGTGGAAGAGCTTCTCCTTCCGCTGCCCTAGTGTTGCCCTGACAGCATAGTCACTGGCGTCACACATTATCTCGAACGGTAAACTCCAGTCTGGTGGTTGCACTATTGGGGCTGTTACCAGCTTCTCCTTCAGTGTCTTGAATGCTTCAGTATATTCAGTATTGAAGTCAAAGGCTCTATTTTGTTCCAACAAGAGACACATGGGTTTAGTAATTTTAGAAAAATTGGCAATAAATCTACGATAAAACCCTGCGTGTCCCAAGAAACTTCTAATACCCTTGACTGTGGTGGGTGGCGGCAGTTTTTCGATAACTTCAATTTTTGCTCTGTCCACTTCTATGCCGCGACAGGAGACTTTGTGTCCCAGCACTATGCCCTCATCCACCATAAAGTGGCATTTCTCCCAGTTCAATACAAGGTTTGCCTCTTAACATCTTTCAAGCACCTTCTTCAAATTTCCTAGGCAATAGTTGAAACTGTCTCCAAAGACGAAAAAGTCATCCATGACGATCTTCAGGAAATCTTCCACCATATCCGAGAATATTGCCATCATACACCGCTGAAAAGTTGTTGGTGCGGTACATAATCCAAATGGCATTCTTCGAAAGGCGTACGTTCCGTATGGGCATGTGAAGGTTGTCTTCTCCTGGTCCTCTGGTGCAATTGCAATTTGATTGTAAACTGAGTAACCATCAAGGAAACAATAATAAGGCTTCCCCGCTAATCTATCTAACATTTGATCAAAAAGGGTAAAGGGAAGTGGTCCTTCTGGGTAGCTTTATTAAGCTTCTGGTAGTCCATACAAACCCTCTAACCGGTCACAATCTTGGTTGGGATTAGCTCGTTGTCCTTGTTGGTTACCATAGTTATGCCTCCCTTCTTGGGTACGCATTGCACAAGGCTCACCCACTTGCTATCCGAGATGGCGTAGATAATTCCAGCATCAAGCCACTTGATAATCTCTTTTCGTACCACCTCTAGCATAGCTTTGTTTAGTCTTCTCTAGGCATCAATCGTCGGATTATGGTCATCCTCCATGAGGATCTTATGCATACAAATTGCCGAACTAATGCCTTGGATGTCGGAAATGGTCCATCCAATCGCCTTCTTATGCTGTTGTAGCATCCTGATCAGCTGTTGTTCCTGTTCCTGCATCAACTTAGAAGAGATGATTACGGGCAACGTATCATTAAGACCAAGAAAAACGTATTTAAGCTGCCCTGGCAGGGGTTTAAGATCTAAGGCAGGTGGTTGATCTATGGAAGGCTTTTGAATCACATGTTCATCAGAGGTATAGTTCAATGGTTCAAACAACTTACTTGGACGCGTGCCTATCCAATTTACCTCCTCAGGTCCTTCAGTATCAGATGTATTATTGTCTGAGGAGTCGTTGTCGTCAACGCTGTCGCAGTAGTCTTCTAGGTGACTGTGGTGACAGTGACCAAATTGTCTGTCGTGACAACTTGTTCTGATGCAGGGTTGGTCTAAAATTACTTCTGATATTGCTTTACATTCTTCCTCTACATCAGCTTGTTTTATGGCTTGGAGAACATTGAGCTTTATCTGCTGGTCATTGACCCTCATAGTCAGTTATCCTTTTTCTACATCGATCATTGTTCTACATGTGGCTAGGAAGGGTCGCCCTAGGATGATCGGTGCATTCTCATCTGATTCACAGTCTAAAACAAGAAAGTCGGCATGGAATATAAATTTATCCACTCTTACCAAAATATCTTAAATTTTTCCTTTTGGCTGTACGTAAGAGCGGTCTACCAGTTGTAGCATGACTGTTGTGGGTCTTGCTTGTCCAATACCTAGCTTCTGAAAAACGGATTTGGGCATTAGATTAATACTAGCACCAAGATCACAAAGTGCCTTACCCACAAACTTATCACCAATTATGCAGGGTATGATGAAACTCCAAGATCCTTCTTCTTTGGGGGTGGACGCTTATGAAGGATTGCCATGCATCCTTCCGTCATCATTACAGTTTCAAACTCCCCTAGTCTGGATTTCCTGGACATTGCATCTTTCAGGAATTTTGCATAATCGGGCATATGCTTAATGGCCTCCAACAACGGTATGTTGATGTGTAGTTGCTTAAAAACATCGTAGATCTTTTTAAGTTGGTACTCTTGTTTTTGTTTCTGTAACCGCTGTGGAAAAGGGGGTGGAGGACGGCAGTCTTCGAGGCGTCCTTTACATGGGAATCGGATCTGAGGAGGCTCACAATCTTCAGCTTCTACTGTCACCTCCTCTACTTCTTTTGCTGTCGTGGCAGGGGTGACGGCAGCATGTTGCTTCCTTTCTGCCTGGGCAATGTTCTCGGCAGGTGTTTGTAGGGTCGTTTCCTTACTAGATGTTTCTTTCATTATCGGCCCTTGTAGCTGTTTCCCACTTCTAGTTGTAATAGCCTTACACTACTCGTGTGTGGGTTTTCTAGTGACCTCAGTATCACTAGGGAATCCTCCATTCTGCCTTGTGTTGATGAACTGTGAAACCTGACCCATTTGTGTCTCTAGAGATTTTAAGGTAGCTTCATGGTTTGTCATTCTCATCTTTGTCTTGTCTATGAAGGTTTCAGTTTTCTTGGCAAATTGATCCATGTTGGTCATACATGCTCCAGTTTGAGACATGAATGTTGCTAGGGTCTGTTCCAATATGCTTGTGGTGGCTGCCAGCTGCTGTTGTGGTTGCTTTCGTGACAGAATTCTGGGACCTCCTTGGTTCTGGTTATTCTGGACTGGAGGACTCAATGCATTGTTTGGGTTACTCCAGGAAAATTTGGGGTCCTTCCTCCAATTTGGGTTGTAGTTGTTGGAGTCATAGCATATGTTCTTGTTGTAATTTCCAACATACATTCCCTCTTCCAATTGTATGGGGCACTCTTCTGTACTATGGCTTCCACTACAATTTTCACACACCTCCTCGGCAGAAAATACAGCCTTAGATTCTTTTTGATGCAGGTTTTCAACCACCTTGGTGATGTATGCTAACTGAGTTTTTACCGAATTGTCAGATTCGTACTCCTTGACAGATGCTCCTCGCCTTCCTCCTCTTCGAGCTGTGGGGAACTGTTCATTGTTCTTTGCTAACTTTTTCAACACCAGCATTGCATCTTCTGGTTCTTTGTCTAGTAACAAGTCATTCGCTACTAAGTCTATCCTCATCCGAGTGTGTACATTGGCAGCATTATAGAATTTGACAACCTGATTCCATACAGGGAATCCATGCATTGGGCAGTTTCGTAAGAGAGTTGTAAAGCGGTCCCACGCCTCATGCATTGGTTCGTCATCTTCCTGTTGAAAAGTAGCAATCTCGTTACGCAATCTTTCAGTTAAAAGAGAGGGATTAAAACGAGAAAGAAATTCACGAAAGGGATCCGCCCAAGTTCTTATTGAACCCGGTGTTAACTTGTTCCACCAAGTTTTCGCTTTATCCTTTAATGAATGAGGAAATAGTCGGAGTCTCGGTACTTCCAGGCTTATTCCTGGCTGTCTAAATGATCCACATATTTCCTGGAAGGTTTTCAGATGTTCACGTGCATCCTCTGTAGCAGAACCACCAAATTGTCCAACTGAATTTATCATGCTGAACATCACAGGTTTAAGTTGAAAGTGTTCGGCTTCCACATCTGGCAGTGTAGTTTGCAGTTCAACGTGACCGTTGTCCATGTAATCTCGGCAAGTCTGTCGAGCTTCTGGGGCAGCAGGAGGTTGCCGATCGTTTTGGGCATCAATAGGAGGATCAACATCAACCCTGGGGTTGTTGTTGTTTTTTTTATCTGCCCCCATTGTGTTGTCTTTCGTTCACCATTACTTCAAGTCTTTCCTCAAGATAGTTGTTTCTTTCTATCAAGAGTCAGGATTGGTTCCTGAGATGGTATGCCTGATCGATTTCTGGATCTAATTCGTATTCAGGTTCTTTACCACGTCTCGATCTGTGCATAAGCAATAGGAGAACCTTGTGAAAAGCAAAGGGAAATAAAACAACTAAAAACAGAAAAGAAATAAAAACAAAAATAAAAAGGTGCAGTGATTAAAGGTAAAGGTATGTTGTCAGTCCCCGGCAACGGCGCCAAAAACTTGTTGCGTGTAAAAGAGTATATCGCAATTGGGTGCAAGTATACACGTCGCAAGTAATAAAGTGATACGAAGTATCGGATATCGTCTCCACAGGGACTGGAAATACTTTTATCCTTAAATCTCTGCACAAGAAAATAAATAATTTTAATAAAGTAATCTTGGGAAACTTGAAGATAAATTAAAGTAAACAAGGAAATCATATTGAGAGAATAGGCTGGTATTGACTTGCTCAGTAGTGCAGGTATTGCACTGTTTAGAGGAACTTATGTTGCTTCTGTCGTTGCGTTTGTCGCGGCAACACCTGTCGCGGCAGCGGTCTGTTGTTGTCGTGGCAGCGGCCAACAACTCTGTACTTCAAGTTTGGCAAGAATCCCTATTGTGACTTGTCCTATCCCTAGGCCCAAGTTCTACCGATGAACACGTCTTGGATGATACCTCCCGACGTGAATCAAAGGATGAACACCGATGTTTGTGAATTCTTGTTTAGCCATTTAACCTTGTACCTATCCCTAGGCCAAGATGGTTTAACCATAAACTGGAAACTCGTATTTACTCCTTTCGTATACTTAACTCTCCCGATATTAAGTAAATGAATAACTTCACAATGCTCTCCCGAAACTCTTATGAAATGTTGAAACCAGAGTAAATAAACTTGAAGCTTTTATTAATTGAACAGAAAAAATCCTAAGAAACAGTACAATCCTTACGACTACCTTACAAGATCAACCCTTAGCCCTAGGGGAAGTTTAGAACATGATGGAGGGAGAGAAAACGACTAGGGTTTTGGGGGAAGACGGCTAGGAGTTAGATATCCTTTGCCTTGTCGAATTACAATCATATATATAGGCATTGGACTTGAGTTTTCTTAGTGGCCAAGAATACTAGTTTAAATTAAAGTACAACTCTATTAAAGACTAAATCTCTGAGTAGATGTCTTTTAATTCGCCCTATCTTCTTGCTTTGACTTTTTCCTCAAACTTTGGGCAAGGCCTTCCTTGTGCTTCTGGGCTCCGAAAGTTATGCAAGTGGTCCACAAAAATCAAGCTTTAAATGCTCTATCGATCGAACTCCACTTCGCATTTTCCATCACCATAGTCTTCGTTATCGCCTCTTCTGCCACGATAGATGTCACGACAGTGTTGAAGTAGGTCGTCTCCTGCAATCTTTCACTCCAGCTCTGTTGTTATCTTCTGTTCCTCTGCTGCCCTGGATACTGCCACGACAGGTACCTGCAAGAACAGACCAAAATCAGCAGTATTTGTACAATATTTTCCATTTGTGTTGTTTATGTAAAATCTATCCTAAAATGCAACTAAACATGCTTAAATGCATCAATAATATGGGTAAATGAGTGTTAAAATATAGAACTTTTATGCACTCAACACTTCGCAAAAAAAAATCTATGGTGAAATCCACTAAGGGCACCCTAGATATCAAAAAACAAAAAAAATCAAAACAAAAGAAAAAGGGGATTTAAGATGAAAATCCAAAAAGGGCGTCTTGAAACCAAATGCGGATTTGAGTTGAAAACCTGAAAGGGTAGCTTAAGTAAATTTTAAGTTTAGGCATCCGGCAAGAAACCTTCTCAGAAATCTACTTTTTTTAGAAAATTCGGTGTTGAAAGCTATATTTCGGTTGATAAGGCTCTCGTGTCCTTCATACAATGGATATCTGGGGCATTGCATTGAATTTATCATGTTTGCCATGACTTATCAAATTATTCAATTTTCTCAACTTTAGTAAAATAATATTTTGAGCTTTTCACTTATCGTTTCAACAAGCATCTTGCATATAAATCGATCAGGTATAAGAAAAACAAAGGATTTCATGGGTATTATGATGATGTACTAATCCTTTAAGTGCAAGTAGAACAAGAGATGACCTCGGTACTTGTTTAATGATGAAAAGTATGTCGAGGAAAAGACACAATTTTGAGTGTTAGAAATATTTAACCAAAGCTGCAAGTAAGCGACACAAACAACTCTGGGGCAAAGAGAGAACATGAACCATCTTTTAAGGCAAAAGCTGCAGCATGTTCAGTCCTTTAAAGGTTCATACTAGCGAAGATCATTACTTCTGAGGCATTGCAAGACAAAAAAGCTTTGTGAATGTTAGAGTGAGAAAAGATGGTAGCTGAATTCAAGGTTGAGTGGGACAATCCTGCAAAAAAGAACATTACAGGAGAATATGCTTTATTTCGATGAATAGAGTCTTCAAGTTGGAACAACATAAGTGATGATCTCTTTTGGAACCATGGGAAAGAATGATGTCAAAGAATCTGAATGAAGATATAACAAGAATGGCTTTACAAGAAAGGAATTATCACTAGTACCCGAGATTTTGAGAAGTGAAACATGGCAAGAGAAAGTTTATGTGTTGAATCCATGAAAAGGCAAGTACAAGTTCCACCAGAATTGAAGTTAGCCTTATTTGGAACAAAGGAAAAGCATCATTGTAAGGAAAGAAGGAAAAAGAAAGAAGAAAAGAAAGAAACGAGGTGAAAACTCGCAAGGGCAGTTCATAAAAAAGGAAAAGGAAAAAGAAAAGGAAGAAAAAAAGAAAAAGAAAAACCAAGGTGAAAACCTGAAAGAGGGCCTTGAGAAAAAGAAAAAAAGAAGAAAAAAAACAATGTGAAAACCCGAAAGGGCGCTTTGAGAAAATCAATCTAAAGTGAAAACATGAAAATGCGCTTTAGAGCAAAAGATGCACAGATCCTGAAGATTGAACCTGAGTGTGAGATGAGTTACTTTGGCAGCAAAGGGAGTTTTAATGAAAAATGAAACAAGGAAATTTTGAGCTTTTCTGATGACGAAAGCTCACCCAAGTGATCCTCAATTAACATCATTCATGCATCATATATAGCTAGGCATCCATAAGATAAGAGCATGCTAACTCATGCATTCAAAGCATTTTTGCATATTTTGGTAGGAATTTACAGAATCAGCAAATAACAAGAAAAGATTTCAATCTGCGACTTCGAGATTGATGAAGTAGACCCAACAAAGATTAGCAAAGATTTCAATCACATTTTTGTGAAGCGAAGGCATCAACCCGTGACTCCCTTTTTGAAGAAGCGGATCATAGTAAAAATTTTCTGATTGTTTTCACAAGAAAGAAAGTGCATTACAATCCTAAAGTCCTTCGGGCCATCAAGAAGTCCTTCGGGCCATCACCTTCAAGAATGATTAGAACATTTGATTATTTGCACAAGACAGAAAGTGCAGTATAATTCTAAATCCTTCGGGTCATTAGTAAGTCCTTCGGGCATGATGTCCAAGTCCTTTAGACCAACACCTCCAGAAATGATGAGAACTTTTTGGAGGGCATCACAGTATGACAGTGGGGATATGGTATCGACAAAGATATTAAACTTTTTGGGCCATCAATTTTAATGAACAGAAGGAAGTTCAGGTTACCAGGTTGGGAAGCAAGATAGATAAACTTCGGGCTCAAATGAGAAAGATTCACAATTTAATTTGTCAAAAGTTTCATCGTCTCGTTGAAGCACTTGAAGTTTCTTAATGATTTACCCAAATTGTACATTTGCTTTACAATTAATGTTGAAAGATTAATTATAGATTTGACTTTTGCAGGTCACATATACGTCCCAATCATATATGGAGATCGATTAACAGAGAAAAAAAACAAAACATCTCAGGCGAGCTTTAGACTTAAAAATCAAGACACTTTAGTCAGAAAAACAATGACTCTAAAGATCTCAGCTCTTCAAGCTGAAAATTGAGAATATTTCATACCACCTCAAGTTGAAATTTTATTAATTAATGATATTTCTTCTTTGCAGGTTCATTTTTCCCATAGAAATAGGTAAACCAACATTCCTAGCAAAGAATGAAGAGCTCCTAATGAGAAGAAATCGTCCAACAAGGAATATAAAGCTTCTAATGGGAAGAGTTTACCCAGAAAAGAATATAGAGATCTTAATGGGAAGAGTTCGTCCACAAAAGAGTACAGAGCTCCTAATGGGAAGAGTTCACACAGTAAAGAGTACAGAGTCCCTAATGAGAAGAGCTCGCCTAGCAGAGAATGAAAAATTCGTAATGAAAAGAGTTCGCCTGTTGAAGAATGAGAAGAGCTCGCTTGTTCAACACCTTTACATAGAGGTGGATCAACATTTCCAAGAAAGATTGAGAAGTTCATATTGAGCAAAGTTCGTTTGTTCAACACCTTTACATAGAGGTGGATCAACATTTTTAATAGTGGACGAGGGTCAACTTTGTTGCAGAGAAAAGTGGATCAACATTTTTTAGGAAAAAAACTAGTTCAGACTTCAGTTTAGCCTTGACAGAAGGATTGGGAAGTTCATAATAAGAAGAACTTGTTCAAGCTTTCTAAAGAGGAAGAAAGAGTGGAAGTTCGTAATAAGAAGACCTTGCAGCTCAGAGCGACAATCGGCAGGTCCAGACAAAATTCGTGTCTTTGCAGTCTTTGTCCAGTTCCCGTTCCACAGCAATGAGCAAAGAGGGGCAGCTGTAATACCTGAATTTTACCCAGCTATGGGTATACATTATAGTCTCTTAGTAAATAAAAATAAATAAATATAATAAAAGCCAATAATAATAATCCATAAATAAATAAGTCCATTACATATATAAAAAAGGGTCCATTTACATATAAAACATCTAAAAGCCCAATTAAATCCCATCATCCTATTTTACATTCTATTTCCTGCCAATTTTAACCCAACAAAATCAAATTTCATCTTTTATGCCCAAATCTGCCTTCTAATGGACATGTGGCATGTGTTGATTGTCCCAAACCCGTTTCATAAGGATTTGTGTTTCTTATCCCATAACTAGATACAGCTGGCATGATGTCATTCCCATGACATCAGCAATGACATCACGGGTCTAACCACCTATAAATAGCATGAGAAAGAAAAAGTTAAAATCAATTACCATATTAATTACTCGGGTAGTTCTGCTGTGAGGCAGTTAATATACGGCGTGACCGGTTAAACATAACAAAATAGGTAAAATTACCTATTTTGTTGATAAGAGTATCAAGATTACCTATTTTGTTGATAAGAGTATCAACATATCCAATAAAATTACCTATTTTGTTGATACTTTTGAGTAAATTACTTATTTTGTTGATACTTTCGAAAGTATCTATACTTTTCTAAAAGTATCGATATTTTTTTAAAAAGCAATATAACCGGTTGCAATGTGGCTCGAAAGTATCGATACTTTTAAAAAAGTATTAACAAAAAGTATCGATATTTTTTAAAAAGCAATGTAACCGGTTGCAATGTGGCTCGAAAGTATGGATACTTTTAAAAAAATATAGATACTTTCGAAAATATCAACAAAATAAGTAATTTACTCAAAAGTATCAACAAAATATGTTAATACTCTTATCAACAAAATAGGTAATTTTACTGGATATGTTGATACTTTTATCAACAAAATAAGTAATTTTACCTATTTTGTTATCGTCGGATTTTCAAAGCCCCATCAGCTTAAACTTTAATAACGAATTAGAGGCTACCGAATATGTTGATACTCTTATCAACAAAATAAGTAATTTTACTGATTTTGTTATCGTTGGATTTCCAAGGCCCCATCAGCTTAAACTTTAATAGCTACCTAATATGTTGATACTCTTATCAACAAAATAAGTAAAATTTTACCTATTTTGTTATAACTACCGATAACTTAAGTTTGCCGGTTACCAATTTTTTTTAATATTTTTTAATGTTTTCTACCGAATACATTATTTAAAATCAACATATCCGGTAACGCTTTACCTATTTTGTTATTTATCTTACAATGTTTCCCCGTTTTTTAGCCGTATATTAATCCGCCTTTTATTAGAATTTCCCTAATTACTCACCATTAATAATAATAATAATAATAATAATAATAATAATAATAATAATAAAAAGAGGAGAGAGTTTACCATCCTTAGAAGTTAAATCGCCATCGGGAAAGGGAATCGTCACTAGAGCAATCAAAACATCACCGGAATGACTGAAAGGATACCGAGGAAGACGATCCGTCGCTGAAAACTTCACCAGAATCGTTGTACGAAGCTATCAGAAGGTATATCTATTTCTAATCTTTCATTTCCTGTAGTTAAAACATGAAAAAACATTAGTTTTCAGTTTGAGATAAGAAAAAAATAGAAATAAAAAAGAGGAAAGCAATTGGAGCTTAGCTTTCAATCGCCGTGAGTCTAGAGTGAATAGGCAGAGTTGAAGAGGGCCGGGAACGGGATTAGTTTAGATTTAGGAGGGTGGAGCCGGGTGGTTCTAATGAACCGGGATTATATTTAGGATTTTAGGGTTAAAAAATCGGAAAAATCAAGAAATTTTTAGAGTTTCGGCCGGCCGGAAGGAAGCGGTAGTCGGATAGTTTAGGCGGTGGTCGGAGAATGATGGTTGTTGGTCGGAGCAGATCTGGACGGCAGTGTTGACGGCAGAGTGGTGCCGAATTCTTAATGTTATTTCTATTCATGATGAACGAGTAGGAACACCAAGTGGGATTTGGGTGTTTGATCTTTAAAAATGGGAAAATAGATGGAATTCGGTGTTTGTGACGATCAAATGTATGCAAATGTGAAGAACATGGATGATTTTGGTGAAGAAAAAATATTTTGATCCGTTTGGTTGAGTGTTTCTAGGTATATTGGTGTTTATGACGAGAGAAAAGAATGAGGGTGAGAGTAGAAAGAGAATAGAAATCTAAAAATGAGGAATTTGAATTTAAATATGGCTTTATATAGCCATGGGAATACGACATCGTTTAGGGCCCGAGTTTAGGGAGATTCGCATATTCGAAGTCTGGTCGGGTCTTAGAATGTGCCCTTTTAATTAGATTTTTTTTTGTTTTTGACCCAAACTTTTGTACTTCATTCACTTTGGTCCCTATGTTTAATAAAATTAAAATTACAGCTTTAATTTCTTTCAATTTAGTCTTGCTTTTTAATTAATTTAATTGTTTTTAAATTATGTGTTTGATGCATATTTTAAATTGGACATACATTTTTAATTATTAAAGAATTTAATCACCTAGATTGTTAATTGTTAGAGCCTTTCCTTAGGTTCTTTAATTAGGATTTAATAATTTAAATATAATATATAATTGTAGAAAATTAATAAGTATTATTTGAAAAATTAGATGTTTTAATTTGAATGATGCCCTAAAGCAATTTTTTTTTGATAAGAGATGTGGTTTTATTCAACATCTAAATCCACCAACACCATTACAATAAATCTATTCGGGACCCATTTTAGTTATGGATATCTCACTCTATACACAATCTAACATTTACACCATCATCTAAGTCTATGTTTTTGTTTTGGAACTTAAGGCCAATAACCGTCTGTACACCTTCAACTAAATCAGCCATTGTACGAGAAACTCCCCTGAAAATCCGAAAGTTCCTCTCCTCCCAAATACTATAAATGCAAGCAGACCAAGCAAGACATAAGATGTTCGCAATAAGGGACCTCCCTTTGAATCTCGTTACTGCCCATTGCAATTCATCTTCCCAAACTAAGATTTGCCTATGAACATTGCATTTCAGCAAGATCAAGCTCCAAACTACAGCAGAAAAAGGGAATTCGAAAAACAAGTGGTTACGAGATTCAATGTCATCTTGACACATCACACAATCAACACAAGAAGCAATACCCATTCGGCATAAACGATCTCTAGTAGGAAGTCTATCCAAAACACACATCCATGCAATAACATTGTGTTTCGGAACATGAGAAGGGCACCACACAAGTCGACTCCAATCAACTTTCTCCTTTCGATTCCTCACCTTCTCAAAAATCTACGCAGCATTAACCACCGACCAATTCAGGACACCCGCAAAGATCAAACCAATTTATGCACGCATCTTCAGAATTTTCCTCACCATCCAGCTAAAGTAAGGTTGGCTCTCGAGTAACCAAAAATCAGTCCCCTTAAAAACATAAGCCTTCAGCCATGGGACCCAAAGTGAACCCTGATCAGCAAGGATATTACGCACTAAGAGAAAAACGCAAGTTTTGTTCCAGCAACCAATATCTTTAAGACCAAGGCCACCCTCTGATTTCAGAAAACGGATCTCACTCCATTTCACCCGAGCTCCATGAACAGCTTTGTCTCCTCCTTTCTAAAAAAACCTCATACAAATATGCTCGATACGACAAATAATAGCCTTGGGGAGAATCAACTGCTGACACCAATAATTTGTTATACTGAATAAAACAGCCTTGATAAGTTGCAGCCTACCTCCATAGCTCAACTTTCGATGGGACCAGCAGTTTAGCTTCGCAGTGATCTTGTCCAACAGAGGTTGACAATCCTTCACCTACAATTTCCTTGTCACCAAAGGAACTCCCAAATATCGAACGGGCAAGTGACCTAACTTGAACCCAGTGGCAGGACAAATATTAGCCAGATTCACATCCCCAATTTCACAAGCATAAAATTCAGTCTTAGCAACATTTAGTTTAAGCCCAGAGATCTCATAAAACAACTCCAAAATACTTGTAACACCCAAGATAGAATCAGTATTACCTTTACAAAAGATAAGTAAATCGTCAGCGAAACACAAATGAGTCAAGGTGACTCTTTTGCATTTCGGATGAAATTGGAATATCCCCTTCGTGGCCCCTAAATTTAACATTGATGAAAGGACATTCATAATCAAAACAAACAAATATGGAGAAAGAGGGTCACCTTGCCTCACCCCTCTTCTTCCCTTGAAGAACCCAACCAGACTACCATTAAAGGAAATTGATAACCTCGAGTTCAGCACGCAAGCTTGGATCCAGCCACAAAAAACTGCAGGCAATCCCATAGCTTCCAGCACCTTTACAAGAAAATCCCAATTAACAAAATCAAATACTTTCTGTAGGTCAATTTTGATGGCACACCAAGGGGAGAGAGATTTCCTTGAGTATCCCCTAACCAACTCTTGCGCAAGTAAGGTATTATCCACTATACTCCTCCCTTTCACAAAAGCAGTTTGGTTAAGGGCGATCATTCCAGAAAAATATGGAGAGAGACGATCCACAAGGATTTTGGTAACTGTCTTGTATATGATCGAGCAACAAGAGATAGGCCTAAATTCTTTCGCCATGCTAGAATTGGGTAATTTAGGAACCAAAGTAATGGATGTTGCATTAAAACCAGGAAGCATCTTAGAACTCTCGAAAAAATACTTAATGGCTGCTGTAACATCTTCCTTAACAAGATCCCAGAAGTTCTTGAAGAACCAAGCCGTAAAACCATCAGGGCCAGGACTCTTCTCATTACCCTGCATGAACAGTGCATGCTTAATTTTCTGGGCATTCACCTCTCGACATAGTACAGCAGAAGCTCCATCAAACAATGAGTATTGCAGCAAATTTTTAAGAGCCTCAACAGAACAGCATTTAACATTGTTGTCTACAGTACCAAAAAGGTTTGTGAAGAACCGGATCATTTCCTCAGACAGAATCAAATGATTCAAGCCTCTGACCATTCTCAGAGAAGAGCACTCTAATAGTGTCTTTTTTCTTCTTAACAGCCACAGTATTATGGAAGAACTTTGTGCCTAAGTCTCCTTCTTTAATCCAGTGCATTCGAGCCTTTTTCTTATAGAATGCAGTTTCAGCAATTTGAAGCTCAAGAAGTTCAGTAAATAAGGCCTTCTCCCCATCCAAATCACAACCAGAAGCGAGATTGTCAAGTTGTTTCTGCTCGTACTTCTTTTCAATCTCACGCACTCTAACTGAAATATTCCCAAAAGAATTCCTATTAAGCTCTTTCAACACAGGTTTCAATCTTTTGAGTTTAACAAACAATTGCTGCATCGGATTGCCCTCAACAGGAAGCTCCCAAGAGCTCTTAACAATGGCTTTATAATCAGCATGTGCAGTCCAGAAGTTGAAGAACTTGAAAGGTTTTAGACGAGAAGCTTGCACCTCCTTGTCGATCCAAACCATAGAAGGACAGTGATCTGAATCTCCTTGTGCAAGAAATTCCACAAATGAATCACAAAAGAAAGTCATCCAGCTTCGATTGATCAGGACACGATCAAGCTTGCGAGCCAAGAAAGTTTCATCCTGCTTGTTCGACCATGTAAAAAGAGGGCCAACATAAGGATGATCCAGCAGATTTAAATCATCCACACACTCCCTGAAATTCAGCATATCTCGAGTCAAAAAATGACCTAAGACCTCCTCATCAGAGCTCTCACTCGGATGCAAAAAGATATTGATGTCACCACCGATTATCCATGGTGCTGCACCTACAGTCTCCTCAAGAGACCTCAACTGACTCCAAAGAGAACGCCTCTGCAGACCATTATTACTACCATAAACAGATGTAATAAAAAGAGTCTGGCTCCTATAAGTACCCTTCAAAGTAATCGATTGATCATCCTGTTGAATCACAGCAAAATCTAAAGACTTGCGCCAAAATACCCAAATTCTCCCATTGGCAATATTTTCATAATTACAGGCAATATTCCACTCATCAAGAAATGATTTGGAAACAACCTCATAATGTACCTGTCGAACTCTGGTTTCCAAGAGACAAAAAACATCGACCTTCAACTCCCTCATTCTGTGTAAGACTCTAGTTTGCTTCGAGGGATTATTAAAACCACGAACATTCCAAAAACAGACAGTCATTGAGAAGGGGTGGAACTACCTCCTATATCACCAACAGCAACATCACAACTAGCTTTAATCTTCCCCAATTGATCTTTCTTTTTATGCTTCATTTCTTGAAGAAGATTGGCAACACCAAGCGAAGCTTGTCGAGGCACTCTATCATCGGACAAAAGAGGTTGAGTTTTTGAAGACCCTGAAAAAGCCTTTTTCCCCTGACCCTTACCTTTCTTCTTAGCCGAATCCTGCAAGGTTGGAAAGTCAGGGTCAGCAGCAGGAATCTCATTGCTGAGTCCAGCATCAACCTGCACCCCCACTATATCATCTGGAACAGTAGCAGTTTCATCAGGCACTATCTCAAAGCTTATAGGAGCAGATGTTTCAGCAGCAGCCTCAAAGCACACCAAAGGATCAGAAGCACTAGGCCCCTCTTCCTCTACACCAACAGACTTGCTAGTATCACCAAGCTCTTTTATCTTCCAAATCTGGGTCGGCAAAACAGCATTTGGCTTATAGCAGCTCTGAGTGGCCAAACACACGACATTTGGAACAACTCATAGGGATCCACGGGGTAGCAATCCGAACCGTGGCAAAGGATCCATCTCGAAGTCAAACCCGAACAAACTTTGGAATTGGCTCACCCACCGCCACCTCAACACAGACCTTGGCAAATTCCAATCTCTCTTTCTTGGCAGTGATAGAGTCCATATACAATGGATAACCAATAGCACTGGCTATGTAGCTCAGCCCCGCACGCGAATAAAGCTCCAGAGGGACCTGATACAGTTGAACCCATAACGGCATCCTCCCCAAACCGAACTCTAATTTCTTGAGGTTAGGCTCCCACCGACGCAACACCAGAGGTTTGTTGTGAATATGCCAATGCCCATTCTCCGGTACCCAATCACGGGCATCTGCATTGTCAAAAGAGAACACGTACAAACTTTGCCCAGCAAAGCTAACCCTAACAGATGAAGCTCTTCCCCAAAGAGAACCTATAATATGCCGCAGAGAGGTGAGGTTTGGAGCAATCCCCAGAAATTGCCCCACCAACGCGAACTGCCACTCTGAAATCCCATCATCGAAGATCGAAGGAGGAGGTTGCCCTAAAGCAATTGGGTGTCACTCAACATAAACTTTTAAGATAGAATAAATAATATTTGTTAGAATCTAGAAGATGATAATTAATTTAGTTAATTAATTAACGCCTCAATTAAGATTAGCACTTAAACAATTAGATGAATTAATTAGTGAATATTATCTAAAGTTTAGGGGTTTTGATATGGATGGTGTTTAAACAATATTAGGTGCTATCTCATAAAAGCCTTTAAATTAAATAATATTCATAGTCTTAAATAATTTAATTAATTAGAGCCTTTGTCTAAGTTAGTAGTTAAAATAAACAAGTCAATAAAGGATTCATGCATTAAGAAATCTTTTATATTCAAATATATTTTTTAGAATATAAATAGAGGTGCCCTGAACATATTGGGGTGCTTTCAATCTTATGTTCGATACAAAAAATATATATTTTTTATAAAAGGAATATTCTCATTTAAAATACGAATCTAGTTAATAATTAAGGAACAAATTAAATTCAAATTATTATTTTCTAAATGCCAATATGCCAAGCAAAATTAAAAGGTACTGATACCGGGCGTTTATGGGGTGCTAACCATTCCTCACGCGTAACCGACTACTGAACCCAAATTTAAAAATAATGAATCTATGATTGTTTTTATGATGTCCGGTCTACCAAAGTGATCGGTAACGACTCCAAATATTTTTAAAAATAAATAAACAGATAGACCCAATTTTCATGATTTAATTGCAAAACCCAATTTAATATAAAATACCTATTTTTTAAGATTAAATGAATTAAAAGCTAAAATTTTAATTTTTAAAGATTAATCGTCGAATTATTTTTACACCGGTTAAAAAATGGTCACGACATATATATAAGGGAAATGATTTATAATTATTTTTCTTATAATTATTAGTTTTTACTATTTTGTTTTATAGGGGGGCAAATTTCAGTTTCGTCAAACAATTTCAATAAAAACTTTAATAATTTAAATTTCAAAATAATAGGTAAATATTAAGAAAAATAGTTTAAAGGGATCTTAATGATAATTAATGTACCTATGAAATATTAGTCAATTTATACTATTTTATATGTATGACAACAACTTTCAATTTCTTCAAACAATTTCAATACAAATGAATAAATTAAAATTAATAATTTTATGAAGGCGGTAAAAAATAAATAATATATATTTATACATACATATGACTTTACAATGAGAAAACTCGTCCTATTGTATATAGATTTATATAAAATCCGATACGGTCAACATTAACTATATTATATAAAATTAACGGATTTCAATTAAAAAAGTTATACTATTATATAAATTTTTATGCATCCGTATCGTATTCGTATTATTTATTATGTGATAGATTAAGATACATTATTGGTGAAAAAGCTTCACCCTGGTGCTGGTGCAGCAGCAAGATGCCTTTAAAAGGGCAACAACAAAGGGGGTTCTGAAAAGGTTAGTATTTCACAATTTCACTAATTCAAGACTAGGGAAGCAGGTTCGAGTTCAACTCGGAAAAGTCATGCTAACCGTAACATAATTTATGTGCACAAAACAGCTGATACATTCATATGCATGAATCAAAATAGAACGCGTAGCCCCGCCATCAGTCGATTATGGCAACTTCCACGATGCAGTAGCTATTTTATTAAAATCGTGAGATGCATCCTTAATAAGTTTGTTTAGAAAACTAACATGCAACTTCAAACTACCAACCTTCAGATTCTTAGCCTCCTTGTCCGATTTTATGGAAGCATGTCTCTCTTGTAACCGACTAATCTTCTTCTCGATCTCTTCGATCTCTTCATCGAATTTAGATATCTCCTTTGTGTTCTCAATTATCTCTCTTTCAGCATTTTGTCTCTCCCCTAGATGCTGATTATGTCCTTCTTTGAGTGAAAGTAGTTTATTCAAGCGGTGCCGAAGCCGAGTAACATCAAATCCATGTTTTTCCAAGTCACTAAGACTTTCCAAAATGATGTCAAATGTATCTCTAGGTTCATCAAAATGCAACATGGATGTCTTCTCAAACAAACTAGCAAAGGTTACCATGATACCGATTGCCGATCCTTCACGAAACTCCTCTCTGTTTTCAGCCAAAGGTAGAAAATGTGGTT
This sequence comes from Hibiscus trionum, assembly GCA_030270665.1. NCBI lineage: Eukaryota > Viridiplantae > Streptophyta > Magnoliopsida > Malvales > Malvaceae > Hibiscus > Hibiscus trionum. The sequence continues at coordinate 1,154,810 of BSYR01000008.1, forward strand.
TTTGAGGCAAAATTTGGAAGACATCCATAGATTCAATTGTTCGCCATACAGGTGATCTCTTCACAAAAGGCAAACTCCGGTCATTAACCAATCCTTTTTCTTTGTTCCATCCGTTGACAAGCCTAGCAGAGGGGAGTCCTAGAACAACAAGATGATGCTAAAAAATGTCATAAATATAAAAGCCAAGTGACAGTCTACATTTATGTACAGGAACGGAACGAGAAAAGAAATCTGATTACACATCTTACTTGGTTCTTCATCGCCTGAAGTGTGCATTCCTCCTATCCAAGTTGTCAGAGGTTGATCCTCATCAGCCATGTCAGAAATCCGAGGAACCGCCATGTGGACCTCTTTTGTTTTGTAATCATCACTTGTCCTTCCTCGAGAATCTTCAGTGGCTATACAATTAACAGGTAGGATGTTAATTTACAATATATAAGATGAGTAACCGTAAGCTGAAAAAGATAACAGATAATTACAACGGCGTAGGTAAAAGACAGCATAAGAAACAAGAAAATGTTGTTGGTATGCATAACCTTTCTTCTCCACATCAGTGACATCACCCTCTAATTAGCATACTACTTGGGAAAATCATTTAAGAAAATGGAAACTGCTGGTTACTTACAATTACGTAGATTAATAGTTCAAGTCGCACTCAAACGTAGGGCATTTCCCATTTTTATAGGAACTACTGCACCAGAAACAATGGTATCTCCAATTATAGCCCCTTTGGATGTAAAATATATCTCCTCACCATCCCCAAAGTGTACGAGTACACTTGGGGTTAAAACATTGGAAATGCTTAACCAAATGCTACCAAGAGAGCCTTATATAGCAGTTATACATTTTCCTTGTGGCTTATTAGTAACAATGACAAACCAAGAACTTAGACCCCCCATGTACCTGACAGCTCCACTCCTTTATGTTTCGACAAACCAGCTTCATCACTTGTACAATCTTTTACAACTTTTGCATCAGTAATCCCTCCAGCCCCATTTTGCTCCTTACCTACCAATCGTAATATTAAGTTTGCATTGAAACAGATTTGCATATACCCATCAAAACGCTGAAGCTTAAGTTATATATACCAGCATCAGAAGCCTTTGGACTTGTGCCTACTGATCTACGGGGTCTTCCCCTCTTCCTTTTCAGATCGCTGGCTCCAACTTCATGTTCCTTTGTTTCCTATACAAGTAAGAGCAATAGTTAAAATACTAGTAAAAAAAACAGATATACAAACACAAATCAATAAAGGGGATTCCCATTCCATGTTTGATAACATTTTAAGATACAAGGCATAGAACATGACAATGAAAAAGAAATATAGACCAATATTAAGTACTTGCAATAGCTTAATGAAAAAATTGTTCCCATTAAGAATTTGAGGCTTATCGAATTTAAAAGCTTATATTGGTAGTTTGCATACCATGTTCTCATTTCTGACCGAATCATTTAAGTGATTCTTTTGATCCCCCATTAGCTTCAGAGGTTCCTCACTAGGAATCTGAAGGGAATTTTCAGCCTGAAAAGTCTTTTTGAACGCTGTTAATCCTATGCCGATGGGCATTTCAACTTCGTTTGTTTTAATCTCCTCTTCATTAGATCCTTCAGCAATCCGTGTAGTTCCATCCTTTCCTGAAAATATGTTATACATATTATTTGTAAACAATATATCAAACCGATGCACATATGCCAATGGCTATACATACCTGCTGCCGGAACCTGTGGGCCTTTACTTGGTGACTTTCTAGCTCTGACATTCCTTTTCACAAGGTTATTTGCCGTACCATCAGCTGAATCAGCTTTCTGCCTCTTAGTTGTCTGCACCATTAAGGGGAAATGTAGGTCAAATGAAGGTAGTAGAGACAGTGCTGATCGGGAATATTGACTGACATTGCGAACGAAACCAAAGTGACAACACTGAATGAGCATTACCCAGTTAGAACGGTGATGTTGACAGAAAAGGCCGTCATTTGAAGCAGTTTGCTGCAATGAAAGGGGGCACATTGAATATCCCAGTTGAAAAACAAGTTTTCTTAACCCTTGAAACAACCCATTGAGCAGTAGCAACTATGTCAAGCAGGCCAATTTTTTATGATGTAGACATGGCTGTTTTTAGTTATTATGATTTCAAAACGGCAAGCTAATTTTCACTTCTTCATTGTGAATAGCTTGGCTTTCAGAGGTTACAGTTGAAGGCACACATGATTTTCTAGCATATTTTAGAGCAAAACATAAGCTGTGTGGTTCAAGGCAACTCAGGGACGCAATACGGATACCAAGCGGTAGTAAAGTACACCATATTTTAAAGTGATGTCTATCAATTTCTCATCATCAAATAGAAATGTATTAAAATGTCCAAAAGAAAACAATGGAGGAAACGAAAACGATCTAACGCTATTAGCATGAACAATGAAACTCCAAAAGAATAAAGCTAACTCACAGTTTTTGCTCGTGTTATTGGGCTCTCAATCTTAGCACAATGCTCATCACCAATCACAACTTTCCTCGAGGATTTAGCACCTTTACCACCAGTCCTTGGAGTGCCTTCTTTACACATTGTTTCACTAGGTATATCTTTTAACTTATCACATGCGACTGATATCGGTGTCTCCGCTGCATTTCCTTCAGTTATCTTTTCCGAAGGCCGTGAGTGAGAAGTGTTACCATTTGATGTTTCCGGTTTGAACTTCTTCTTGCTTACGTTCAAAGCATTGTTTTCTTCAGTGGAAGTTGACTTATCTTCAATGTTCTCTTTTGTGGACAAGGAACTTTCAAGTTCTGCAACCACCTTGCTGTTTTGGGTACGGAGAGCAATTCCTATCTGCTCTTGCTCATCGGACGCAGTTACGACTTCCTGAAACAAAAAGCTTATTGCTTAAGCTACCAACAAACAAATGAAATCTGCACTTGCATGCAACTAAAGGTCCGAAATAATTACAAAAAAAGTACTTGCAAACCACCAAAGGAATTGCAGGCAATACCAGAACTGGTACAAACATTTAAGGGATTCAACACACCAACTATTTACATGTAAAGTTTGAGCATATTTTCAAGCAGAGTGAAGTGATAATCCACAACATATCAATTTAGAGAAAGTTGAAATAAGTGGAGTAGAGGAGATAAGACATAAAAACTAAGCATTTCTCAAACAGGAAATAGTTTTGGCCATTACTGAAATGTACAGAAATGAACTTAGATACAACAACAACAAAAAAACTATTTCAAATATTTATTTCCCTTGCCTTTTAATATGATTAAAAGATAGTACTGGACGTGTGTTCAATACCACAAACACAACATAAACATCTCATTCAATTTTAAAAGTGGGAAAATAATGGAGAAAAATACATATCCCAAAAAGAAGATACAAGAGATATACCTTGGATTTACTAACCCATTTGTCATCAATCCATTCAACGTTAGGCCTGATATCGGAGTGACGGAATTCCTTGTCCTCGTTCCCATTCTTAAAAAAGACATTGTACCTTTTTCCGGTAAGAACTTTGGTAATTACTCCACTTCGCCAACCGAAATTATATGTTGCATCCACTCTTTCCAGGAATTCATAATTTCTATCAGCATATGGAGGAGGAATGGGTCTGATATGGAGGGAATCTACAACAACTTTTACTGTCCCAGATTCATCACCAGTCCCAGAGTTCTGATACTTCACCAGGAAAGTATTATCCTCGTTTTCTTTTACCACTAGTGCAGGGTACCAAATATCACCTGGGTTTTCATTGTCAATATTTACCTCCACAGCTGTCCCTGAGCTAAAAATGGAGCCTGTTGATTTCTTTACAAGACATGAAAAATTTTAAAAATTAAATCACTTGCATGGTACAAAAACTCAATCAGGCTGTACATATGTAAAATTTTGCAAATAGATACAGAGAAAAGCTCATATATAAAGTTGACATGACCGCAATAGCATACGTATGTCTGCAAACGCGATAAAACAAGCAACCGAAACCGCAATTTAAATCCCTGTCTGACATAGCAGAGAAAGATATATATTTTAAATGCAGCATGCATTGTTGAGGAAATTACATCATCAAACTAAAACACAATTTACATGAAGAAAAATAGCAGAACTAAAACAAAGGAAGCATAGAAAATGAAGCACATGTATGGATAGCAGCAGTCATGAAAGCATAATTTAAAGAGCAAATTTTGAATGTAAAAAGCTGCATGCATGCAATGTCACCGAATGCATACCTGCATTTCAGGTCGAACCCATTGGCCATGGATCCAGTTCAAGTGAACCCTCAAATCTTTGCCATCAAATTCAACGACATCGGGTGGATTATCAAAGTAAACCCTGTATTTCGAGTTTTCCAGAACCTTCCTCACAACCCCAGTCCACCAACCGTCTCTGTAGCACGCACCAACGACGTCGTTTACTTCAAACCGGTGAGCACCCCCCTTGTGATTAGGCGGCAAAGGGCGGATATAAGCGGGGGCGACATGTTCCGTCAAGGGGGAGGAGCCATCATCGGCGAGCAGAGTGTTGTATTTAATCAAGGCCTTGTTGCGCTTCTTGGAAGTGGATTTGGGGGGGATTTCGAGGATTGTGGCGGAGTACCAAACGCCTCGGAAGGCTTCGCCGTCGCTGCTGACCTCCACTGGGGCTCCCTTGGTGAAGGGTTGCTGTTGCAGTGAGTCAGGATTCGCCATGCTGGGTGAAGAGGTGAAGTTATGTGTTGTGGAATCTTCTTTTCTTGCACAAAACAGAGTTTAAGCCAAGGGGTTTCCCGGGTTTTTATTCTTTGCTCTCTTTCAACTCTGATCGGAGTCAATCAAACTGCTAAAGTTGAATGCTTATTGGCCCTCCTTTCCATCATTTTAATTATAATTTCGAGATTTTTGTCCAGAGGTGACAATTGGATTGTTCGAATCGAGTTCGAATAAGGTCATTGCAGGTCGAGTTAATTTACGGGTTTGAGTTGCTTTCAATTTAGATTCGATGCGGGTCAGATCAAGTTTGATTCAAGAATTTGTTCGGGTCGTGATTAATATTAAATAGGTTGATTTTTCAGAACGGGTCAATATCAGATTGATTGTATTATCAAATCGATTTAATATTAGAAAGATTAAATTTTCGAATCAGGTCAATATCGAATTGACTACTTTTTTGGGTCGGGCTAATATCATATCAATTGACTTTTTATTTGAGTCAATATAAGAATATACTCCGTATTTTAAAGGAGAAAAGATGATTTTAAATCATTAAACTACTACTAAATCATGGAATCTCAATGTCACTATGAAGTCGTCTTGATTCTTGAAGTCACTACTCACTAAGACGTTTGGGGTCCTTAAAAAAAGATAATAAAATGATAAATTACCTAAATAGTCCTTAAACTATTACTTTATTTCTATTCTGGCCACCAAAATAAATAAAAAAAAATAATTTGTATAATTTCACATTTAATCCTCTATATTTACAAATTTTTTTTATTTCTTCTCCCTCCACCATCTTTCATATTCTGTTTCATCTGATCCTGAAAAGCAGCAAAGCAGTTTCCTATTTGGTACTACATGTTATCTGCTCTTCCTTTCCACCGCCTTGTATACCAAGTTACCAAGCATTGTATCGGCAGCATCTCATGGTCTGCCTTTCTGCTCCAACATCGGAGCCCACTGTCATGCTTAACCAGATATAGAACCAAAGAGGCAATTACTCCTAATTTATCTTACCAATGCCATTCTTTTTATATTTTTATCTGACTGTCGTTGTTTTGTATACTGACGGCCTTTCAGACGTATTCTCAATGGCTCCTTGTCTAGTTTTTGGCAAACAGTTTGCAACATAAACAAAGCATTAAAACTTTGTGTTAGGTTCGATGCTTGCAATTCCTAGAGCATCCACTCCATTTGAGAGGTTAAGGTTTTTTAAGGGTCCTTAAAATCTAATTCAAGAGACAAACAAGGACGGAGCTTGCATGCCTTCCTTCACCCCAAATCCGCAGATTGAACTTGAATATTAGTTCATTGTGCATGCGAGCATAGAGCATAGCTGAACATTGAACTTGAATATTTATATTTTATTGCTTGCTTAGGCCACAAGACATTCAATAACCGATCCTTCTTCTTTTTCGTAATCACTGGTGCCTAACTCACTGTTGGCCCGATTAATCTAGATTGGAAATGCATGCACAACCATCATCCCATCTTGCTCAATTATGCAGTGTTCCTATAACCTCTTTTTATGGTGCCTTAAGTCTCAGTTTATGAAGGTTTAAATTATTGTGATTTCAAAAAAAAGAAATTAAATTTCTTTGATTACTATCCATAAAACACTTGTTATCATGAAACTTCAAAAAACTCCATAGTAGAACCTTTGCGGATCACAAGAGGCAAACACAGATTATTGTCGGTCATCAAACAATTTATGATGGTTTAAATTCTTGTGATTTCTCTATCAATGACATCCATTTTTGTGATGGTTTAAATTTTTAAATTATTGGCAAAAATTGATGGTTAAAAGATTGAGAATTAACATACTAAAAAATATACAATGTGAATTGGGGATTAATATAATAGAAAATTAGGGATTGTGTTAGTTGAGGAAGAATATATAAGAGGTAGAGAGGAGAAGAAATAAAAAATGTAAATATAAAGGATTAAATGTGTAATTATACAAATTATTTTTATTTCGATGGTCAAAATAGAAGTGAAATAATAGTTTAAGGACTATTTAGATAATTTATCCTTCTTTTTATTATTATTTAATTAGGTAGTGACACATGTCATCACGTGATTGAAGGACTTTATTCATTTTTATATATTTATTTTCTCCTCCAATCAGGTGATGACACGTGTCACCTAATTACAAAGATAAATTTCAAGAAAAAATGAAGACAAGAAAACTAGCCATGGGTAGACTCAAACCCAAGTACTCCATGTGTAAATCATGCATGTTTCCCACTAGGATAAGCCCAAACTTGAGATATCTATTACAAAATATACTATATGTGTTAATTATTTGTTAATGGCAGGAAAAAAGTAGTAAATGTAGTTTTAGGAGACTCGAACATAACACACTTATGATGCATAAAAACATCTAACCCAATTAAATAAATCTAATAATTAAATGTTATAAAATTTTGTATATATTTTAAATTATAGTTAGTGCACGATTTAAAATTAAAAATTAAACTATGTTCTTGAGTTAGGTTTCGCTAAATGAATTTAATATAATTTTAAAATTTTGATTTTTATATTAAAACCAGTAAAAAATTATAATTTATAAAAAATATTAAAAAATAAATTTAATATAGTAATATTATTTTTTATATTAAGAGGATGATTTTAAAAAGTATATTTAATAATGAATTTAATATAATTTTAAAATTTTGATTTTAAATCGTGCACTAACTATAATTTAAAATATATACAAAATTTTGTGAAATTTGATTATTAGATTTATTCTATTGGGTTATATGTTTTTATGCATCATAATTGTGTTATGTTCAAGTCCCCTAAAACTATATTTACTTTTTTTCTTCCTCGCATTAACAACTAACTAACACATATAGTATCTTTTGTATTATATATCACAAATTTAGGCTTAGTCTAGTGGTAAACATACGTGATTTACACCTGGAGTACTTGGGTTTGAATCCCCCTATGGCTAGTTTCCTTATTTTTATTTTTCCTGACATTAACATCTAATTAACACATATTGTATATTTTGTATTACATATCACAAAATTAGGCTTAGCCGGGTGGTAAACATGCGTGCTTCTCACTAAGAAAATAAAAATAAATAAAGTCCTCCAATCACGTGGTGACATGTGTCACTTTCTAATTAAATAAATAATTTATTTTATTAAATTAAATTAAAATTAGGACCAAATTGATAGATTGTGTAAATAACAGAGACCAAATGTATAATTATATCAGTTTATTTAACAGTCAGATCATTCTCTCTGTTAGTTTTTAACGGTTGGTGGCCTGATTGGAACCAATTAAATAATTTAGTGGTATATTTGTCAAAATTAAAAGTATAGTGATTATTTCGACACCAACCACATAGTTAGGTGGTCATCTATGTAGTTTACCCTTAAAATTTTAAGTTTCATTCTTTTTCTCCAACCCAAGCAGTCGTCGTTGTAAATTGTTATCAGAGTTGTTCCTTCTAACGTCGTCTCCGTAGCCAACGTGGTCGGACGACGCTTCTTTTTTTACTCTCTTTAAATTCGATTACTTTTTTCGAAAACCACCTCAAAAAGCTCTGAAATCTCATATGAAAATCAGAATTTAGATCGTTCGATTCGTCGTCGTTAGTCGTCCGTTGAAACTCTATTCGAGATACATGGTTCCCCTCGTACCGTTAAAAGTTCTGGCCGTTGAGATCACTCATCCGACCACCGAACTGCCAACGCCGAACAAAAAAGTTAAATCTCTCCCTTTTTAAATTTCAGTTTCTTTGGGTTTGACTAATTAGTAAATGTTAACATTTAGAGGTAGTTCAACGGTGGTTAAGGTTGAGCAGTTGAAGGGTGGTGATGGATGTGTAAAGTGATTTGCTGAAAACTCCATTGCTTTTTTTCCTTTGAAGCTTTGAACGGTTGTTAGTATATCCTTTCCTAAAAATCAGGCATTATTGTGTATTTATTAATAAATATTTTCAGATGAGAATAGTCGTTTTTCATTACTTAGTATACAAAGCTTTTCCTATCCAAATGCACTATTTGTGAGATTATTTAAGTTGAAAAAGTGAGAAATTTAAATATCGAAAATTTTACATGTTGCACTTCGTTTTAAATGCCTCAACTTATTTCAAGTGAACATGTTTTTATAGCCAACTCCATTGTAGAGCTACCATGCAATATAGAAATTTGCTTAGCTTTTTCTTTTGTCGGCCACTCAACACAACTAATATTTGTAAAGGCTATTGGATTTGATTTTAATTTTGTTATAATTTGCATATGGATTCAAAAAAGCCCGATTTTAATTTTCGAAATTGCTAAAGTTTTCTTTTCCATTTTGAGCCATTTGACTTACTTTAACTGAACGTGAGTCTAAACTCTAAACCAGCAAGTAGAATAAATTAGATTTTTTTGTAGTTGATCTGATTTTGTTGTCTGCCACATCATAATTGTCTTTCCTTTCACCATAAATATATTTGGGTTTAACTCCTGCACGTAACAATAAGGTTCAGTTAATAAAGATTTTAAAAAGACCATGTTTCACCATGAATATATTTTGTAGTCGATGTTTTTCTTGTGGTGCGTTTATACCTACGTAGGTTTTTGATTGGTTGTGATGTTAAATTAACATTCGAATATGAATCGAGCTGTTAAGATATATTTTAGGTTAAAAGAGGTATGTATTTTGACTCGGAAGTGATATTCGTTGTGTACTTGATATGTTTGAGAATGTTCGGAATGTGATATATGTACTAAATGATAAATTATTATTGTTCGAATAGTGTTAACTATAAGTTTAAGCTTAAAACTGTTCAGGATATTTGGAAAACTGTTAGTTGTTGTTCATGTGTACTAATTTAGGAATTAAAAATCATTTTTAAGAGTACAATTACTCATTGTCTAGTTGTTGCATTGTTTCTTAAATTATTGGACATATATGTTGGAAATGAAGTTTATAAACTATTTTGTCCCGATCATGTTTAGAGTTATTTTGTAATATGAAAATGTGGTGTTTAGATGCTGGATTCTTAAGTGTTTAAGAAGCATGGCTATATAAGGTTATATTGTCAAAAATCTTGTATATCTAAATATGCATGTTTGTAAGTAAATTTTAAAAAAGAAGAAGAAGAAAGGCAACAATGATGAATATGATTCAGTCTAAATTTGTTGTTGTGTTAGAATGCTTAGCTATTAGGTTCAACATGTTTGGCAAACTCTGACTTGTTTAAGAACTGCTATGTTAAGATTAGGTTGTGCAAAACTATAATTTTAGTGTTTAAATGCAACAAATATCTGTTGATTATAAGTTTATTACAAAGTCATGTTAGTTAATCATTTAAATACTCAATTTTAGACCAAAAATGGCAGCAATAAGTTGCCCAAAAATTTTATTGTCATAACACGTGTATTATAGATTGAAAATATCTATTCATTTTATTTTTGTTTATCATAAAAAACTTCTAATTCTAGTCTTGTATTATTTGCAGACAATGCTAGTGTCACTGTGAACCCAAAAGGAGAAATGAAAGGTAGGATGTCTCAAATTTTGATTACCATGGTGTCTTGAGTTTCATTTTTCTTGAAATATTTAAATTGAACTTATATTTAAATATCGAAGTTGACATTTTCTTAATGAAATATCTAGGTTCTACCACAACTAGCCCAATTGGGAAGGAGTGTGCTAATCTATGGCCAAGGATTGCAACTGTAGCCAGTGCCATTGTAAGAATTAGAGTTTGTTCACCTGCTTTGGAACTAATTATAGTTTGCTGGTTCACTATTTTGTAATATCTATTTTTTGTTTATTCATATTATCTTTTGGATAGTATTTTATTTGATTTTGTGTTTGGAAATGAATGATGAGTTTTTTCATTATAAAAGTTGAGATTGCTATTGCATGGTTTTAATAATTTTGATTTTTAAAATTTCGGTAAAAATAATATAATTGTGTTTTATTTGTATTTATAATTATACTTACAAATTTACTTGTAATTTTCTTTTTAATTTAAAGTTCCCTCGTTAATAATAAAAATATTTTTTCAAGAAAATTAGGAAGGATTGGGTGTAACATCCTATAAGATAAACAACATATATCATATAAAACAAATTTTTATTCATCAATTTCGAAATACCCATAAATAAAAAATTATTTGAAAAACTATGAGTGTTGTTAAAATTATGTTTAAGAAACTAAAGCATGAAAAAAAAACACGAATATTAAAAATTTAAAGCATGAAAAATAAATTTGTAGTGAAGATTCTATCAAATTTTGGTAGTTTGAAGTTTCGCTAAATATGAGTTTTTGATAAATTTACCTTGAGAAATTAATAAAGATGATGAAAAAACCCAAGTACTTGAGAGATTTTGCAAGACTAAGACAAAATATTTGAGAAAATTTTTAGAGTATTTAGAGTGCATAACGTTTGTAAGAGAGAAAATATGACTTTGGATTTTTAAAATTACTTTTTAGGGTTAAAAATCGAACACCCCCGTAAAATCTGGCAGGATGGTTTCAAAACCATCAAAGCGGTTTCAGTACCATCGATTTCAAAATCAAAGGGGTGATTTCGCAACCTCCTGACCAAAAATGCTACTGCCAAAAAGTTTCGAAACTGGTTTTGGTAATTTCGGATAAGAATTTTGATACCTACCTATTTTTTTACGATTTATGTAAGAAATTATGTATAAATTGTAATAATTTATGTACCTACTGAAATTGTCATTGTTCTTGTAAAAAAAATAAGTTTTCTCATGGGAAAATATGTATGTACACAAATGCTTACCCTAAGTTGAGCTCCTTTTGGTTTGAGTGATCACGGGTAAGGATTTCAGTACCTACCATTATTCTTACGATTTCTGTAAGAAAATATGTATAATTTGTAATAATTTATGTACTTACTTAAATTTCAATCGTTCTTGTAAGAAAATAAGTTTTCTCTTTGGAAAATATGTATGTATGCAAATGCTTACCCTAAGTTGAGCTCCTTTTAGTTTTGGTGATCTCGGGTAAGGATTTTGATACCTACCTTTTTTCTTACGGTTTCTGTAAGAAATTATGTATGATTTGTAATAATTTCTGTACCTACTTAAATTCTAATAGTTTTTGTAAGAAAATAGGTTTTCTTGTAGGAAAACATGTATGTAAACAAATGTTTACCCTAAGTCGAGCTCCTTTTGGCTTTGGTGATACCGGGTAAGGATTTTGGTACCTACCTTTTTTCTTACAGTTTCTGTAAGAAACTACGTATAATTTGTAATAATTTATGTGCATACTTAAATTTCAATAGTTCTTGTAAGAAAATATGTTTTCTCGTAAGAAAATATGTATGTACACAAATGCTTACCCTAAGTTGAGCTCCTTTTAGTTTTGGTGATCTCATATAAGAATTTTGATACCTACCTTTTTTCTTACGGTTTCTGTTAGAAATTATGTATAAGGATTTCAGGTAATAATTTCTGTACCTACTGAAATTCTCATCGTTCTTGTAATAAAATAGGTTTTCTCGTAGGAAATTATGTATGTACACAAATACTTACCCTAAGTTGAGCTACTTTTGGTTTTGGCGATCTCGTGTAAGGATTTCGGTAACTACCATTTTTTTACGATTATTGTAAGAATTTATGTATACTTTGTACTAATTTCCGTACCTACTGAAATCCTTACAGTTCTTGTAATAAAATAGGTTTTCTCTTAGGAATTATGTATGTACACAAATGTTTACCCTAAGTTGAGCTATTTTTGGTTTTGGTGATCTAGTATAAGGATTTTGGTACCTACCGTTTTTCTTATGATTATTGTAAGAATTTATGTATACTTTGTACTAATTTTCGTACCTACTGAAATCCTTACAACTCTTAATAAAATAGGTTTTCGCGTAGGAAATTATGTATGTACACAAATGCTTACCCTAAATTGATCTCGTTTTGATTTTGGTTTTGGTGATCTTGTGTAAGAATTTCGGTGCCTACCATTTTTCTTACGATTTTTGTAAAAAATTATGTATAATTTGTAATAATTTTTGTACCTACAAAATTTTTCATCGTTATTGTAATAAAATAGATTTTATTATAGGAAAATATATTTGTACATAAATTTTTACGTTGTAATATGTTTGTATATATAATTTTATTACAGTTGCTATAAACAATTATGTATAAACCTCGTAAAAATTTATGTACAAATTTATATCCTGCTAAACAGACTAGTCTTAAATTAACCTCAAATTAGAAGTCTCGCACTAGAACCCTACTAACAAAATTTTAAAAGCAAACGACACATGGTGTATTAAAATTTTAATAATTGATATATTTCAATGTATTAAAATTTTAAACCATAAATCCCTAAATTTTATACCATAAACTAATTTTTTATACCCTAAAATTAAGATGCTCGTAGAAACTTTTAGTTTTCAGGGCATGTGTATAAAATATTTTTCCATATATATATATATAGGTTTGGAGTAAATTAGCGTACTGTAGTAAAACCCATAATAAAAAGTGTGCGAACCCTAGCTAAAACCCTCATAAGAGCTGGAGTTGCAAAGCTCGTCTTTCCTCCCCATCTTTTTCCCTCAAAAATATTAGTGGTAACAGATCACTGCCACTCCCTTTTCTATCCGCCAAAAAGCCGCCATGGCCATGGATAGCGGCGCCGGCGAGCAGTCGCACAGGGCTCACCGCTCTCGCCAATCGGGCGCCTCTGCAAAAAAGAAAGCCAAAGACAAAAATAAGAATCAAAACTCCGACCAGAAGCAGCAAAACCCTAAGGTTCACCTGTTTCTCTCTATCTCCATCTCTTTAAAACTGATATGAGTTTGCTCTTTTGATTGAGCTAATAATTTAAGACTATTTTTTTTTTCTGAAATTGATTTTTATACCAGGCGTTCGCTTTTCGTTCCAATGCAAAAGCGAAGCGATTGCAATCACGTACTGTTGAGAAAGAACAGCGTAGGCTTCATCTTCCTGTTATGGATCGTTCCTATGGGGAACCGCCTCCATTTGTGGTCGTGGTGCAGGGCCCCCCTCAGGTAATGTCTTACTGCCACGACCGTTCTTTATTTTTTGCTATGATTTTCTGGAATCGAAGGAAAATTTATTGACATTGTGTTGTTTGGAACAGAGCAATTTTGTAATTTAATTGTTCTTTTAGGATATCTAAATTGGTTTCTCCTTAGAAGAACTAGGCTAAAGAAGAGGTGGTTCCATTTCAACAAGAGCTGCCTGTTTACATAGAATGTGAATGAAAAATTTAAGGACCTATAAAGTGTTTGCTAACTTCCTGGACCAATGATATATCTATATGTTATTGAGAACTGTTGCTAATAGATCTGTTTAACCTAATTTCGTAGTGAAAACTAAAATTTGAGGATGTCCTAATTTCCCCTTTTTAGATTTCAGTTTGAAGGGATTTTACTGTATATTAGAGTTTATTTCATTGTTTGTAAGGAGCTTTAAAATAAGGATAGCGTATTTTCACCTTTGAATATGTTTCATAACGACTGTAAAGAAACTTTGGAAAAAGAAAGAGTTGGGGGTAATAAGTAAGGATTTCCTATTAATTTTGATGGAATTTACAAGAAATAATATAATAGCTTAGATTTAAAATGCTGAATTTGAAATTATTGATCTTTAAGGCTATCGTGTAGAGAATCCTGAGTATAGAACTGCAGCCTAGAAAATATTGGAAATTCTTTGTCCCACAGGCTATTTGATGCCTACTTTCAGATGTTTGGGAACTTCGTAATTTTGTCTGTGCGGATGTGTACAATCAACACTAGGCGGTGCCATCTGGAAGTCTTTTCCTATGATTATATGGTTAATAATTGTTGAAAGTTTTACTCTTCGCAGGTTGGAAAGTCTCTTTTAATTAAGACTCTTGTAAAGCATTACACAAAGCATAATTTACCTGAGGTTCGAGGACCAATAACAATAGTATCAGGTTGATGTTTCCCTAAATTTTAGTAGTTTTATATATTTATATTCATTTATTTTTCATCTGGAATAGAAAAGTAGTGGAGTTGCTCCTTGTCTGATATGGAATTGTTTAACTTGTTAGGCAAGCAACGGCGTCTGCAGTTTGTTGAGTGTCCAAATGATATCAATGGCATGATTGATGCTGCAAAGTTTGCTGATCTAGCATTGCTTCTTATTGATGGAAGTTATGGCTTTGAAATGGTGAGACATCGAAGATGTTTGATATGCTTTCCATAACTTGAACTTTTAGAAGATGATAATCTAATTCTTTGGAAATTATATTCTTTGAATCTTCTCTTTGAATCTCAAGTTTCAATCAGTGAGGTTTTCTAATATATTTCAACTACTTTTGGGTATCTTGTAGGAAACATTTGAATTCCTTAACATATTGCAAGTTCATGGTTTTCCAAAGGTGATGGGGGTTCTTACTCACCTTGATAAGTTTAAGGACGTAAAGAAACTGAAAAAAACGAAACAGCGTCTCAAACATCGTTTCTGGACAGAAATATATGATGGAGCTAAATTGTTTTATTTATCTGGTCTCATTCATGGGAAGTAAGCATCCTAATTAAGACTCTATTTTGACTACACTCACTGGTGAAATTCCATGGCAGCTTACTTAAAAGTTCAATTGTGAGATTTATTGTTGCTTCTCCGACTTTTCTAACAGGTATCCAAAGCGAGAAATTCACAACCTTGCCAGATTTATATCTGTTATGAAGTTCCCTCCTTTATCATGGAGGACCTCTCATCCGTATATCTTGGTTGATCGTTTTGAGGATGTTACTCCTCCCGAGAGAGTGCAAATGAATAATAAATGTGATAGAAATGTTACACTTTATGGTTATTTGCGAGGCTGTAATATGAAAAAGGGAACTAAGGTATGCCCTCTGAATCTTTTCTAACAGTCATCGCTATGCTGCATGCTAAATTGTTGGATATTTTTAAAGATTTACTTGTGAAGATGGCCTCTTCCATTGCCCTTATGTCCTAAAACTTGAGTTGCTCATTCTCCAGCCTGTGTATGGATCCTGTAAATAAATATCATGTTGCTAGAATACCCTTGGATCCTCACTAACTTGGTTGTGGTGGCCTCATATCAGTATCCAGTTTCCTATGAACAGAAGCATCATCACCATAGTTGATGAACTTGATGTTCAAAAATTGCATCATGCTTTATTCCCAAGATTTGTTTACTAGGGATATCCCTATGTCGATAATGACCGGTCAAACCATTTCATTTCTTTTGGATAATTTGTTATAAACTCATTTCTTTAGTCAATAATGAGTTTGAGCTTCTAATATGCTCGTGTTTAGTAGTGTTCTCTAATTTGCCGTTCTTTTCTTCATTTTTTGTTCTATTTTGTGGGTTAGGTGTCAACTGATTGGTGTGAAAATGTATATTTTTAATTGAACCAAAACTGGTCTGTGATTTTTGAACTTTATGTGGTTTCTTGGGGTGAAATCTAATTCGGGTGAATAATTATCCCAACACTTGGTTCTGATATTTGTTAATCTTCAAATAGTGCAAAAGTTTCAAGTACTTCAAAAAGTTTCTGAAAAATTCCCATGCACAGACACCATGGTGAAAATCTTAGGATGCATGGATTGTAATGTAGTTGTTTTACATGTTTTCATATATTTGCTCCATGTAGTACCAGTGTCTCTATATTATTATTAATAAAATTGATATTAACTTTCTACATGGAAACATTGATATGCATAAATCTTGTTAAGATTGCACTTGGTTGTCAACATGGATAACAGATGCCTTATGTTTTTGATTTTGTCTTATTTTTATTTTAAAATAATTTATTTTTATCCAATCCAAGAAACGTCTTTATGTTTTACTGTACCTAAGTTTCATATAAATTTTGTGATCAGGTCCATATTGCTGGTGTTGGCGACTTTAGCTTAGCTGGTGTTACAGGCCTATCTGATCCTTGCCCTCTACCGTCAGCTGCAAAAAAGAAGGGACTGCGTGACAAAGAAAAACTTTTTTATGCCCCCATGTCTGGGCTTGGGGATCTCTTGTATGACAAAGATGCGGTCTACATAAACATTAATGACCATTTTGTTCAGTATTCTAAAGTGGATGAAATGGAGGGGACAACGCATAAAGGTTTTAAATCTCTTACATGTTAATTTTTCTCCCTGTTGTTGAAGGTATCTTATGATATCTCACTGGTTTCTTTCTGTTGTCAGGAAATAAATGGGATGTTGGTGAGGCCTTGGTGAAATCACTTCAGAATATAAAGAACCCAATAGACGAGAAGTTGGAAAAGAGTAAAATTTCCCTTTTTAGTCAGAATCCAAAGCTAATTCGCGATATAGAGCCTTTGGAGCGACACCAGTCTGATGGAGAAGAAGACGACAATGAGTTTGATGAAGAAAGTGCTGATAGTGATCTGGATGATTCAAAGTCTTCAGACCAAGATGAAGGTGGGAATTTTGATGAAGGAAATGCTGATGCATCAGTCCTGGAACAGGTCGAGTTTCATAGTGGTAGAAAAAGGAGAAAAGCAATCTTTAGTGATGGCGTTGATCATAGTAATCTCAAGGTATTTATCGATGATTCTTTTTGCTAAATTTTAAACAACTCTAGTATTTTACAGCAGATAGGTGGAAGAGTCGTGAAATTGTATCCTTTCTCTCTCCTGGTCTCTCCAATGTGTTATTAAGGTGGTATTGGTGGAAAACATTATTTTCTTTAACTAACTTTATTGCAGGGTACAGATGATGAGCTTGAAGATGACGAAGATGATGATGACAAAGACGAAGACGATGGAAGCAATGATGGTACCGAGTCATGTTCAGGTTCAGAGTTTTTAGACAGTGACAACGACGATCTGAAGTCTGATGGTACTGTTCATAGTTATATATATTGATTGTACACGTGTTTGCTCATCCATCACCAGTAGACATTATATTATAAGCTACACTTGTAGGAATTATGTTCTATATGAGGCAGTATAATGTATTTTGACTAAATAACAGCATAGCTGTCTAAGGGTAGGCCTATCCACCCAGGGCCAGTAATGTTCTATGTGAGGTACTATGTCGTACTTCGTAGCCTTGCTGAGCCTGAAATTGTTTCTGGTAAATACCGAACTTGCTTAGTTTTGATTCAAAAATATAAAAATATTAATAAAAAACTTGCTTTCCTGGGTCACACTTAGCGTTTCAAATGTCAGATTGATAGGCACAGCCCCTGCACATCTCTAGATAGTCCCTTTTGGTTGTTTAATTTCAAATGTGGTTAATCATTATGTTAGATATTTTCTTCCGTGTTCTTGTTTTACTTTCTAAATGCAATTTTATAATGTCCTTCTAGAAGATGGCATGGGAAACATATCAAAGTGGAGAGCATCATTGGTAGAAAGGTCATCTAAGAAACAGAATATAAATCTAATGCAGCTTGTATATGGGAAATCTGCATCAGCATCAAATGCTTCTGCTAATGAAGTGCAGGATGATTCTGAGAATGAAGAAAGTGACGAAGATGATTTTTTTAAGCCAAAAGGACAAAGGGAAAAGGTGCGTCCTCTATGTAATATGTGGCACAACTGATTTATAATTTCTGAGGTGTAGCTATTTGAGTGTGCCATCTTGATCATCATATTTTATTTTTACTACTGTAGAGTTTGAAAGAAGGATTAGATGGCGGGAACATCAACACCGAGGACTGTTCCAAATCCACTAATTTTTCTTCACTTAAGAACTGGAAAGATGAAGAAGTATATGAGAGTGTTCGTGATCGTTTCACCACTGGCGATTGGTCTAAGGGTGCCCTCAGGGATCGAATGCCAGAAGCTAGAACTGAAGAAGAAGATGATATGGTTGGTGACTTTGAAGATTTAGAAGTTGGTGAGAAATTTGGAAGTCATAAGGAAGATGATTCTAGTAATGGTGGAATCCAAAAGGAAGATGATGATGCAATCGAGGAGCGGAGGTTAAAAAAGCTAGCTCTCCGTTCAAAATTTGATGCTCAATATCCTTTTGTTAAACTACTTTGAGTGTTGCACTTTATATTCTTATTTTCTGCCTGCTTGGGATCATCTCTTCCTGTTTATCCTGGTAAAATGGCAGGGGGTGAATGTGGTACATTCTCCTGCTATAGCTGTCTGTATTTTCTCATCCATGCTCAAGATTGTTGCTTCTATTTGTGCATTTCTCTGGGCTGCATTGTTTTTATTCTTTTCAATGAACAGTTCAATTTTGATTTCTGTTTGCATGGGATGTATCGATGAAAACCGTATTGGTTTTGTAACCTTAACGTTTATTACTTATGATGGATCTGAAGCACCAGAAGAGGAAACTGATAAACAACATGGGGGAAAGTTTCACCGCAGTCAAGAAAATGACAGTGGTTATTATGACAAGGTAGACTTCGCATTTCTTTTGATCAGAAATATAATCTAATATTAGGTTTAAGCCATAAATATTTCTTGGTTCTTCCAGTTGAAAGAAGAGATTGAACTCCAGAAACAAATTAATATAGCAGAACTTGAGGATCTTGATGAGACTACCCGATTGGAAATTGAGGGATTCCGAACAGGGATGTATCTAAGATTGGAGGTACATGATGTTCCTTTTGAGATGATAGAGTATTTTGATCCTTGCCATCCCATTTTGGTTGGAGGAATTGGTCTTGGTGAGGACAATGTTGGATACATGCAGGTTAGAAGATGCTTAAAATTATTAATATTGTGCTATTGCACTGGTGAATAGTAGTCTGCTTTCCTGTCCTTATGGGAGGAAAATGTTGAGCTTTATTTATCTGCAACCCTTTTTTATTTTCCATGTATTAGATTCATTTCTCTTGCTTGTTTATACTGGGTTTATATGTGAATGGGAGTTCTAACGTTTAAGTGGTGTTGACCCTTATTGGTTCTGTCTTGAGCTTGTGGCAGTCCTATGTTCTGTCATTTCGGTTGTAAATTTAGAATTAAACATTATTCAGTAAGGAAAACATAGATTTGAGGTAAAAGATTGTTGTGAAGTCATATAATTTGACAAGATTTAGCTGGTATATTTAGTTGATAAATTCATAGTTATTTAAAGAACAATTTGGTAGCAACATCTACACTGCATTCTTATTAGTAGATTGTCTATTGTAATTCTGATGGTTTTGATATTCTATCTTGTAGAACATACTTAGAATTTTTCTTTTTCTTCCAGACAAGGCTGAAACGACACAGATGGCACAAGAAAGTGCTGAAGACTAGAGATCCAATAATTGTTTCAATTGGATGGAGGCGTTACCAGACCACCCCTGTTTATGCCATTGAGGACCAAAATGGAAGACATCGCATGCTCAAGTATACTCCAGAACATATGCATTGCCTTGCAATGTTTTGGGGCCCTCTTGCCCCACCCAAGACTGGAGTGCTCGCTGTTCAGAATTTATCTAATAATCAGGTCACTTTTCAACTTTATATACTTTTCATGCTAATAATCATCCTGTTAAAATATGGAATAAGTGGGGATGGTGATGAATGATAGTACAGTCAAAGTATCTGGGGACTGGAAAATCTTGCTACTATACCATCCGAGGTAATTTAGTCTCAACTACAGAAAAACTAGCCAATTGAAGCAAAAAGATAAATATGTAGCTGAGTTGATATTTTAAAAAATGCTGATGTATCAGTCAAATGGTGACCTTTATAAAGTTACCACACATCATTTTTAACAATTATGTTTGCATCTGACCAACACATCAGCAATTTCCAGCAGCTCATGTTAACTCTGTAATTTACCTTTCGGCATAAGTATTAAATTTATGAGGATTAAGTTAGCTAAATTTTTAGACGGACTAAATTGCTTTAGATTGTATAGTACAGAGACTTTTTAAATATTTATATCCATGATAATATGATTTCACAGCCTTCCTATACTGAAACCTATGTCACCATTTATTTATTGGTTCTGGTTGATCATTGTTGTACAGATAGCTAAATATTGTTCTTTAACTAAACTACATGTGACCTCTGATTTTTCAATGGGAAGTTTAATTGGTAAAATCATTCGTATTTATGCATGAAGCCCAATAAAATCCCTTTGGAGCCTTGAACCAGTTATTGATCTTATTATTTAACAATCCTAGCCATATCATAGCTTTAATTGCAGCCCCATACCCCTCGAAACGTCCTCTATGAGATAAAAACTGAGAACATTATTTAATCAACGAACTTAACTTCGAATATGCTGCTTTCTCTTCATAAGTAAATCATAGATAAAATATTTGGATATTGCAGAACCAATATATTTTTACTCTAATGCAATCCTCCAGTACTGTCTTCCTTCTATAGTTTGGTAGTCATTGAATTGTGTGGGAATTGTACATGTTTAGTCTTCCCAACAAGCATCCTTTCTGATATTAAAATAGTATGAATCTTTAATTGGTACTTTCATATGGCAATCAATGACAACCATTAATCTAGGGATGGCAATGGATGCTAAAAAATTGGATACCCGACACTATCTTATCTTTTTCTGGATTTGAACCCTTGGGCTCGGAGTTGCCTTAAAGACCCCAAACACTTGTTGCTTTCTTCTGTTTTCCTTTGTGTTGTTCCTTAAGTATCATAGCTACTCATCAAACAGCTATTATTTGGCATGCCAGGCATCATTTCGCGTCATTGCAACGGCATACATACTTGAGTTCAACCATGCAGCACGGATAGTGAAAAAAATCAAGCTAGTTGGTCACCCTTGTAAAATATTCAAGAAAACAGCCCTTGTTAAGGATATGTTTACCTCAGATCTTGAAGTAGCTCGGTTTGAGGGTGCAGCAATTCGAACAGTCAGTGGGATCCGTGGGCAGGTGAAAAAGGTAATGCTCATAGACATTGAGAATCTTGAAATTCAGACGACTGTTTGTATTTTTGTCATCTTAGATTTTGCTGATGGCATTCACTTCAGAGTAGCTGGATGCCCTTTTAGCTGAATTTTACAGAGAATAAGTAAGAATCCTACTAAGGATCTTGGTTTGGCATGACCATAATCAAAGCATTTTCTGCTGTTTTCACACAATTCAAATAAATCCATCTCCTGCTTTAAGAAATGTCGGTGAAAACTGATGGCATTTTTATATTCTCAGGCAGCAAAGGAAGAGATTGGTAATCGACCCAAAAAGAAGGGAGGGCAGCCTAGGGAAGGAATTGCAAGGTGCACCTTTGAGGATCGGATTTTGATGAGTGACATTGTCTTTCTGCGAGCATGGACTCAAGTTGAAGTTCCTCAGTTTTACAATCCTTTAACTACCTCGTTGCAACCTCGTGAAAAGACATGGCAAGGAATGAAAACTGTTGCAGAGTTGAGGAGAGAACACAATCTTGCTGTTCCTGTTAACAAGGATTCCCTCTACAAGGTTTTTCTTGTTTATTTGGATTTATTACGACTATTTCTGTTTTAATACGAGCTCTAATATTTATGTTATGTTTACTGTTTTTATTGTGTATATTTGTATTTGTTGCGTTTACAGCCAATTGAGAGGAAGCCAAGGAAGTTCAATCCCCTGGTGATCCCCAAGGCATTACAGGCAGATCTTCCGTTTGAATCGAAGCCCAAGAACATACCTCATCGGAAACGGCCACTTCTTGAAGATAGAAGAGCTGTTGTGATGGAGCCTCACGAACGAAAAGTTCATGCTCTCGTTCAACACCTTCAATTGATTAGAAATGACAAGGTGTGTGATTCTAGTTACTGCCGGCCCCATATTTATATTTTAAATTTCCATCCCTTGAATTTCAAATAAGCCATTTGTTGATGTATATCGCTTAAAATTTGCACAGATGAAGAAGCGGAAGCTGAAGGAGGAGCAGAAAAGGAAAGAAGTGGAGACAGAAAGAGCAAAGGATGAGCAGGTATTAAGAAAGCGCCGAAGAGAAGAACGGCAAGAGAGATACCGGGAGCAGGACAAACTAAAGAAAAAGATGCGCAGGCATGCTGAAGGCTGATACTCATTATACATGTATGTTTGATATTACATTTGGAAAACGAGGTGACTAAATTTGATCTTAAAAGGTTCAGCTCGGGGCTTGATGCTAGTTTTATTCAGGCGTGTTAGTGAATCCATGAAGTTATTGCCACTGTAGTTGTCCGTCCTTTGCTGTTAAGTTGCGGGGTAAGTTGAGCAGCTTCGGAAGTGGTATTATTAACATCATATCTTAAGATTTACATATGTCGAGATTGATGTTCCTTAAATTATATAGATTTCGATACTTAGTTGCATTTTATTTCTTGCTTTGTTTCTTCTCTTCTTTCTTATGTTATATATGTGGGGATTCACTTGCACTAATGTAAATGCAAGTTTTAGTAACACAGCTTGTAAGTTTTTTTATGATTCATATTTTAATAATTTAACCGTGTCAGATGTATTTAATTATTTAATTTAGGATAAAAAAATAAGTGTACAAATTATATATATTTTTTAATTTTAAGTGCCTAAAGTTTTATTTTGATAATTTTAGGTGTCAGATAGTTAATCAATCTGTTAACATGTGGTATGTTTATTTTATTTTATTTTTTAAAAATTTAAAATTTCAAATAATTTTTTGGGTAAAGTACACCAATGGTCACTGAACTTTTAGGATATGTTTATTTTGATCATTGAATTTTTAAAATTTTCATTTAAGTCATTTAATTTTTAGTTTACTTTCATTTTGGCCTCTCTCGTTAGCTTTCGTTAAAAATGCTGTGGCACATTAATTCTCTTTCTTCCTCTATTTTTTTCTTCTTCACTTATTTTGTTTTTTCTTCTAAAATTGATTTTTTTTAAAAGATTTTCAGAGAAGCAAACACCACATTATCATGAGAATTCTTCAGAACTCTTCTATCCTCGTCTTCATAATTGTCATTATAATCTTTGAGACCTTCCATTACATTAGATGTTTCTCACATTGAAACTTGCCTTCCATGTTTCAGTTATAAAATAAATGCCTTAATCAAATCATTAATTTCGAATCAATATCAATAAGTTTGATACAAACAACCATCTGATCTTGTAAATTGCCTTGTAAACTATTGTTTCTGTCATACCCAATTATTTTCATAATAGTAACATATAATTCTTCTCATGTTGCTTATTTTAAAATCAGAGTTGCTAAAGTTGCATGTAAAATCAAAATTAATTTTGATATAACAAATAATTTTAGGGACTTAATTGCAAAAATAATAAATTTTGAAGTATTTTAAAAATTCACCTATTGACAAGCTTTTTTGAACCTAGCACTCTTTCAAGTCAAAACATATTAAAATGGTTCAAATTCTCTAAGTGTTTTCAAGTCAAACTTCAACAAAATGCCCAGGCGTATCGATTCCCTATAACGTATCGATACAGATTTTCAACACTGGAATTGTAATCGACCATAGTTTACCGATACAGTTTAACATCATATCGATACGATATTCATCTAGATAAGACTTAAGCTATAGCGTATCGATACTCATCGGGACAATATCGATACGGTTTTTCAAAGAAAATTATTTTAATGCTATAGCGTACCGATACGGTATGTCACCGTATCGATACGATATGCTGACCATTGTGAAATCTTCACATTTATTATTCGAACATTGGCTTGTCAGTTATTGGAATCCTAAATTTTAAATGGTCGTTGGACCGTATCGATACGCAAAATGAGCGTACCGATACACTTTTTTTTATCAAAACACAAATAAGAATTCTAGTGAGCAAAAAGCGTATCGATGCGACATTTCGTAGACACGCCCCTTATGGTCGTGCCGATACATCCTTCCTGCATATCGATACGCTTTGTTTTTCAGTCACAATAGCTATTTCTTCTTTGAGACAGGTACTGATACGATCACAAAGGGTACGATACGGTATGCAATTGATGAGTATTTATTGCGGGAAAATGCAGCCCAACGGTTAGATTAATGACCTCAACCACTCAAGCTGCTAGAAATGAATGCAAGGGTATAAAAACAAGTCTCCAAAGCTACAACATTTATTGAATCTTCAAGCAAGATCAAAGCATTTATTCCAAACCCTTGTGCCTTTAGAGTCAAATTCTTGTACCCAACTCATTTGAAGTTTTTCATTGTAAATCTTTTTAGAGTTTGAGGAGTGTTTATGTGTAATTGGGTAAACAATTAGTCTTTGAGAAGTACATACAAAGTTTGCCTATCTTTCTTTTGAAAAGAGTGATATTGGGTCAATCCTTGGATAAAGAAATTGACTGATTTGTAAGGTTTCCTCCTAAGCCGAGAAAAGGGGACGAATGCAAGTTAGTAAATTGTTGAAATCCTCAGTAGGGTGCTGAGGTAGTGGATGTAGAGCTTGTTTGAAGCTTGAACCACTCTAAAATTGCCTTGTCTTCATTTTTAAATTATCTATTTGTACCCTTCAATTTTTATTCCACCAATTTACCCCCTTTTGGTGTTTAGCCATCATTTAATCAACTCAACAATTGGTATCAGAGCTACACTCATTGAAAGTATTAACGCACTCTTGAGTAGATCTTGGAAGAGTTTGATCAATTGCACTTCAATCAACATTCTTCAACGGGGATAACTATCCTTATTGTAAGAACCAAATGCGACTCTTCATCAAATCAAACGACTACATGGTGTGGGACGTGGTAGAAGACGATCCTACAATTTCAATGAAGAGAGATGGTGAAGGAAGGCTTGTTCCGAAGACCAAAGCCGAAATGACCGATAAAGATAGAAGACGTTTACAAGTCAACGACAAAGCCTTACACATAATCTTTTGTGCTCTTGGTCCCGACATATACTCAAAGGTGTCTTCAATCGAAAGTGCTAAAGAAGTGTGGGACACCCTAGAGACTACATATAAATGAACAAGTGATGTCAAGGAGACAAAGATCAGATTGCTCAATTTGAGTTATGAAAACTTCAAAATGGAAGGTGACGAAAGTGTCTCCAAGATGTTTGATCGGTTCTCAGTCATTATCAATGGACTAAAGGGCTTTGGCGAAGTTATTCCCGAAGAAAAGCTAGTCTGAAAGTTAGTATACTCTCTTTCGGAGTCTTGAGATGGCAAGAGAACAAGCATCATTGAAGCTTGAGATTTGAAGACTCTCAAGCTAGATGCCCTTGTTGGATCTCTACTCATCCATGAGATCATGAAAAAAAGGAGAGAAGAAGAGAAGAAGAAGAAAGAAGAGAAAAAGGTAGAGAAGAAAGAGGTTGAAAAGAAGAAGCTAAGAATCTCTATCAAAGCGTCATACATCGAAAGCGATTCTAGTGAGGATGAGGACGAAGAAATAGCCATGTTGGCCAAATGATTCACTCGATTCATGAAGTCCAATCGAGGAAGAAAATTCAATAGAAGAGGGGACTTCATGAATAAAGGAAAAGAGAAAGAAAATGATCAACTCACTTGTTATGAGTGCAAGAAGCCCGACCATATTCGAACCGATTGCTCTCAATTGAAGAAGAAGAGCTTTGGGAAGAAGAACAAGCTCAAGGCTCAAATGGAAACTTGGAGTGACGAGGAGTCATATGAGGAGTCCATTTTAAAAAATAAGAAAATCATTTTCGATTTAAAACTACAAAATGAATCTTTTTCTAAAACCAATTCCGAATTGGAAAAAAATTATACTTGGTAAATCTCACTAATGAACTTAAAAAGAAAAACTTCTTTCCGATTTCCAAGATTATCACACAAAGGAAGTGGATAATCTCAAAAATTCTCTTACTATTGGGAAACATGCTCTTGAAAAGGGAAATTCTTTAAAAACCCAATATGTTAAGAGAAAATCATTTTATCCCAAACAAAGGGGTTTTCAAAAGCAATCTAAAGTTAAAAGAATTATGAGTGTATAAGTTCCTAAGGAACTCATGGTTTCTAATAATGTAAATGCAATTGCTTCTTGGATTCCTAAGGGAATCAAGCTTTTGGGAGGTAACACTTGTGGACCCAAAATAGTTTGGGTACCAAAAATAAAAAAAAACTAATCTTTGTTTGTAGGGGGGCATTGCTACAAGGAAAAAGCTTCAAGTCAAAACACATGGTACCTTGATAGTGGATGCTCAAGACACATGGCAGGAGACAAGAGTAGATTTATAGAGCTCAAGCCAAAGCATGGTGGAGTGGTAACTTTCGGTGACAACTCCAAAGGTCATATTGAGGGTATTGGCTCTATTGGTAATCTCTCATCCATTCTTATTGAAAATGTATTACTTGTCAATGGTCTTAAACATAATTTTTTAAGCATTAGTCAACTTTGTGATAAAGGTTTTGATGTTTATTTTGATAAAAATGGGTGTAAAATTGTGAACATTAAAACAAATGAATTAATGCTCATTGGTCATCGCATAAGAAATATTTATATGGTGCATTTAGATGACATACATTTATCCCATGCATGTTTAGTTGCACATGATGAGAATGATGCATTGTTGTGGAATATGAAACTAGGGCATGCTAGCATAAGTATTTTAGAAAAATTAGTTTCCCAAAATCTAGTTAGAGGTTTACCCAAATTAAAATTTTCATTAGATAAAATATGTAACCCCCTTAGCCCGGCCTAGACGAAAGACCCGAACTACGAAGATTACACGGGGAAAACCAAAGTCAACCCGAAAGTCAACCTTGATTTACGACCCTTTTTTTTCTTTTTAATCTTGTCTAGATACACATTAACCCTAAGTGAGTACTCACGAGGTACGGTAGAGAAAGGCACATCGATCAGATTTCAGAAAGGGACTCAATTGCACAAAATACAGATTTAGGAACCAAAACGTAATTTCTGAAAATAGAAGGTCTTTACTGATTTTAAAGTTACCAATTTGAAATTAGTCATGTTACATGCATCTCTGCCAAATTTCAACTCAATTGGACATTCCAAGCTCAAGCAATTGCAATCTCAACATTTAGGACTAAAATGTAAAACATGCAACTTCAGAACAATTCAAATTTGTGACCAACGATCACCTGTTTCGAAACACCTACCAGCCGTATCGAAACGGTAGGGCAAAACAATTCCCCGTTTCGATACTTGTTTCGAAACAAGGCTCTCCAGCAGCCAAAATCGTTTCGAAACAGCCTCCAGCCGTTTCGAAACACGAAGGCCATTACAGACCCCCGTTTCGAAATGCCAGAGAGTGTTTCGATACAGTTTGCCCAGAAACTGCAGATTTTGCTGGTTTTTCATGCATAAACCCATTCAAACACCATCTAATGACTCCCTAAACATGTCAAAAAGTCACCAATCACATAAGGTGCATGTTTAGAACCCCTAAACACATTCATAGCATCAAGCATGGTAAACTCATATTTCTAGAGGCATGCTTCCTAGTCAAGCAAACCAATAAGCAATCCAAAGCAAAATCAAGCATTAAAGGCCATTTACAATCCAAATCAGCCAAGGCAAACATGCCACAACCACAAGGAGTTCAATACATCTCCCAAACCAAAGTATAGGTTCCCATTGCCAAATTACCAAAACTAATAGTGTATGAAAACATCACCATACATGAGCTTGGTTTCCCTTGGACACTCTTAGCTTCCTTGTTGCCCTTAAACACTTCAATTATCTGCATTATTGGTAAAAGAGAGCGTAAGCACAAATGCTTAGTGAGACATGCTCTAACTAAACCAATTCAACAATGCATTTTTAGAAAATACTTTCAACAAAGCTTAAAAACCTCATGCTCAATTCTTTCTCATGCTACCATGCATCATTACCAAGCATTTCATCCTTCATTACATTTAAGTACATTATATTGGCTTTCAAGTGATAGTTCATAATCATTTCAACACCAAAACACAATCGGATACCCGGATTACAAGCGTTGTCCCACACACTTCATACACACTACCGGACTACACAAGGTTCACACTCAAGAGCAATCCCTCCATTGATGTGACACTCGTGGTGGAGTATAACGGTACAATCACAACCCCTCAACACCACTCATCGGTAGTTGTATAATTCCTCTAACAAGAGTAAGGGACACATAACACAAGATCCACACACAGACTTTTAACCACCGTTGTGATCTTACCTCAACCGTTAGGGTACTTGGATGGAGTTTACGGTACAATCACAACCCCTCAACATCCAAGGCGACTTTACTTACGGTGCACCCAATCCTATAGCCGGCTAACTATATTCGATTCAAGTACTTTAAAACCATTTCATCACTTGCCAATATACATCAAAAACCATCATCAATTCACTGTTTTAAGCATTAATCAAAGCCATTAAACATCATGCATCTCCTTGCATATTTACCAAACTAATAACATGTCAAACCAAGGATCTCTTACCTTGAGTATCCTTCAACACATGGCTTTCAAAACCAGCATTAAACATGCTTTCAAAACAGAAATTAAACATGCAATTTATAACCAATGCATCAAACCACTTCTTAGCACAACAGAGGGAGTTTTTCCGAAAACTTACTCTTGAGCTTAGCTAAGTTCTTTAGACTTAAACTAAGCTCCCAAAACCTCCAAATAATTGTTTCAAAGCTGGAAAACCAACCCCACTCATCAATTACGTTTCTCTTGCTTGCCGAAATGCCGATTAAGCCTCCGGATCAACTCCAAAAGTGTCCGAAGATGTCTCCCCTGTTTTAAACACATCAAAGCAGAGAATTAATGCATCATCATGCACTGAAATCTTCAGCCAACACTCCAAAACTCGCAGCTCTACCTAAACCCAACATTTCGGCTACCAAACACAACCGAAATCACCTCCAAACTCTTCCAAGACTTAACCCAGCCAAGATCCACCACTTCTAATCATTTCTAAACATCAATTAACATCAAAAACAACTCTCAACGCGTCCTTATACCTCCAGCTATAACAGAACACCAAGAACACCCCAAAAACCACCATTTTCATAAGCAAAAACTTAGGAAATACAACCTATTCGGGATTAGATTGATAAAATCTCATTTCTAACATCATTAGACATCCAAAATACATTAAAGAATCATCTCAAAACAGAGCCCAATCCATTCCAACGAAAATCTTCAAGATCTCATCCAATTCTTGAGTTTTAAGCCAAAATCAAGTTTCTAACATTAAAACCATTTATAAAACTTAAATTAAGGATTGATAACTTGGGAATTTCAGTAAAGAACTGAGTATTTAGAGGAGAAGAACAATCTTACCTCTAAATGGTGATTCCTCCTTGATTTGGGCAAAATTCCATGAAAAATCAACGTGGAAATCAAAAGGTTTTGTTGCTAGATTGATTATGAAACAATGAGTGATGGAAATCTTATCAAATGAGGTAAAGATCAAAGTGATTTGTGCCGGAGAAAATGTGTTTGGATGATGGGATTTTGAGAGAAAAAGGAATGAGAGAAAATTAGGAAAAGGTAGTTATGAGAATCTAAAAGTAGTTTCCATCTTTATTTTATTTAATTAAAACATTAATTAAATCACCCAAATTAAGGAAAAATCTGGAGAAAAACATTTTGGGTAATTTTCTCCTTAAAGATTCAAAGTTTCAATCCTTTACAAAACAATCACCACTAAACTTTTCAAAAATCGCATTTTGGTCACTACACCGAAATGTAGTATTTCTAAACCTTATTTTGTAAAATTGATTTTACCACTCTCTTATATATATTAAAAGAGGATTTTTAGATATTTTTATATATTTTTAAAGCATCCCGAACTAGGCTTTCCTAAAACCTCCTTTTATATTCGAACCGAATATCAGACCGATCCGGTTTAGGCCCTAAACTTCTAAGCCCAAAATTGGGGTGTTACAACTCTCCCCCTCTTAAGAAATTTCGTCACCGAAATTTACATGGAGGAAAAAGGTAAGGAAACTGCTTCTTCATGTCATCCTTTCTTTCCCACGTGGCTTCCTCAACACCACGATGCCTCCACAACACCTTAACCAACTCAATGGTCTTACCTCGAAGAACTTTACTGTCTGAATCCAGAATTCCAACCGGCTCCTCATCATAGGTTAAATCTGGGTTCAACTCCACCCCCTCCACATGCATAACATGCGAAGGATCCGATCTATACCTCCGAAGCATAGAGACATGAAACACATCATGAATCTTTTCCAACTCTTGCGGCAACCTCAGCTTGTAAGCAACAGGACCCACACGTTCAATCACCTCGTATGGTCCAATATACCTAGGGCTCAACTTACCATTCCGGCCAAACCTCATCACCTTCTTCCAAGGCGAAACCTTCAAGAACACACAGTCACCTACCGCAAACTTAATCTCCTTACGCTTCAAATCCGCGTAAGACTTCTGTCGATCAGAAGCTGCCTTCAACTGCTCACAAATGAGCTTCACCTTCTTGGTGGTTGTTGAGTGGATCGATTGAATGATCAAGACCAAGAGGGGGGTGAATTGGGATTTAAAATCTTTGTGGAGTGAAAGGGCAATTTAAAAATGAAGAACAAGAGATTTTAGAGTGGTTCAAGTTCTCCAAATGAACTCTACATCCACTACCTTAGCTACCACTAAGGATTTCAACAATTCACTATTTGTTCTTCCCCTTTTCAAGGCTTAGGAGGTAACCTTTACACAACCGGTCAAATTTTCTACCCAAAATTTGACCAAACCCTCACCAATAATCAAAGAAGAAATTGGACAAGAAGTATATCTCTCAAATACAAATTTGTCCCTAGAAGTACAACAATCAACCCAAATTTGAAGATAGAACAAGAATTGGATACAACACAATTTGGGAATTACAAGAGATTGGAAATTTAGCACACTTGAGGTTGGATTTTTGCTTGAATGTTTGTCTTTAATGCAATAGTTGTTGTTGGCCTTCAAAGAGCTTCAATTTATACCTCCTCTATTAATTCTAGCCGTTTGGGTGGTTGGGGAATTGAATAGAGCCGTTGGAACCCTCTCTTACCACCATAAATGCACTTCTGCAGCTATCCATATCGGTACTCGGGGAGCCGTATCGATACCTGTCTCAAAAAAGAAAGAGCCGTTGTACACAATAAATATGGGGTATCGAAACGCACGTAGGCGTATCGATACGGGAGATCGAAACGGATGAGACCGTATCGATACCTTTTTCTCAACTTAGCTCACTGGAAGTTTCCGTTTCGATACGAGGGTTTACCGTATCGATACGGGTCAACTGCCAATTTGAAAATTGGTTACCCAACAATTGACACCAACGGTCGAAAGCATTTAAAAAGATCTGAATTAAAAATTCGTTAAAACCGTATCGATACGGGTGAATCCGTATCGGTACACCATTCAAACTCTTTTAGATTTTACAAAGGAGCATATCGATACAGATTGAATCTGTTTCGATACGGTGTTTCGATACGGTTTAGGGCGTATCAAAACGAATTCCTCCAGTAGCAAACTTTGTAAAAAGGTATCGATACGGCTAGAAGTGTATCGATACACCTGGACGGTTTTCAATTGTTTGGCCTTGGAACACTTAGAAAATATTTTGAGTTTGAGTTTTTCAAATCAGTTTTAAAGTGTTGGTGATTTAAAACTTATTAAGGGACTTATAAAAACAATTTTAAGTTTTTCAATTTGATCCTTAATGATTTAATTATATCAAAATTAAGCATAGGTTTCACAATCTCCCCCTTTTTGATATAACAAAACTCAAACTTAAAATTTATGACACTTTGAAAAACTTTGCAAAATTGACTCCCCCTTAATATAAGCTAGGTAATTTTTAAGTTGAAAATCAAAAAGTTTTTAAGTGTTGTGAGCTTCCCTCTCCCCCTTTTTGTTAGATCAAAAAAAATTGAGACAAAGTAAAGTGCATAACATAGGCAAAAGGTATAAATAGGCAACATAAATATCATTAAGTTCAAAATAAAGCATAACATTAACTTAAAAATCCAACAAAACATAAATTCAAAGCATAGGTTTAATAATAAAGCAAACTTAGTCCTAAGAACATGAAACAAAGGTGCATAAATAGAAATATCCTAGATGATATGCATGAGATGCAAGGAGAAGCTACTAGGCATCATCATTGCCTTCTTCATCATCTTAATCTTCATCGACAATTGGATCATCATTCCTCATGCTATTACGCCACTCATCATGGAAAGCGGAGAGAGAAATATTTAAGGAGTTTTGACCGCTTTCAAGAGAAGTTAGACGATTCTCCACGTCCGTCATCCTTGTTTCAAAGCTTGTTTCAAGAGCGGTTAGACGATTCCCCATATCCGTGCGCAACCCCATGAATTGCTCATTAAGGAAGGTCATAAGAGCATCCATGGAAAGTTGAGGAGGAGGAGGTGGAGGAGCTTGAGGAACTTGATCACCTTGATTTTCCAATTGTGCCGCGGCCTCGGGTGGTAGCTCGGAAATACGTAACCAACTACCATTAAAATAATGGAACTTACCCCGTGCAAGAGAGCGTTCATCAATAGGATCGGTGAGGGGAGTTGGGAAGTCAAACGAGCAATCAATATATTTTTTCACAAAGTAATAGCTTAGGGCCGTACCATAGGTGAAGGAGGTGACAAGAGAGGTGTGGCGATGCTGCACAAGATAAACAATCTCCGCAAACATGATACGAGCAAGGTTTGGACGTTTTCTCTCACGGAAGCAACGAATCCAAAAGTCATCCACTTGACGGATGGTAGAGTACTTTCCTCCGGAAGGCCTAAACCACCAAGAGACCATCAAATGGAGGATCCGATTTTGAGCATTGAGGGCAGTGACGGAACCACTAAGAACATGACCTAAAGCATTCTCATCATCAAAGCCTTCATCCTCCAAATTGAAAACTTTACATATAGATTTGACATCAAGGAGGATTTTCTTGCCCATGAGATAAGAACTAACTCCGGTAACAACCCCATTACGATTAGCATGTCATTTGGCATTAGCATAAAATATTAAAACCAAAAGACGATAATAAAACCCGGGAATGGAGAGAAAATCCATAAACTTCCAAAGTTGAAGCAAAGGGAGATATTCAAATTTGAATCGCTCTGAGTTAAGAAAAGGAATGGATATTACCCTTTCCGGACGAATCTTGTAGTTTTCGAATTTCCAAAAATATGTGAGAGCTCCGGTGGTTTCAAAGGAATGTTCATAGATTTGGGTGTAATTTGGACGTGCACCCTCTCCGGGATTAGATGATTCACCGGTTTGAACACGAGGTCTCTTCCTAGATTCCTTGGGTGCCATGAACTAGAAAAACAAGTGTATGCATTTAGATTCCTTCATTCAAGTCATTGAGAAATCAAAGATCAAGGTAAAAAAAAATTTTGCAAAATAAAATTTTGAAGAATAAATTTTGAAAAACAAAAAAAAATTGTTAAGAAAACAAATATAAAAAAAGAACAAAAGAAAAGAAAAAATTAAAAAAGAAAAGGAAGTGTTTTACCTTGATAGGGATTAGAGAAGAATGAAGAAAAGCCTAGCACCAAATTGATGAGAAAAGCCTTAGAGCTTTGCTTGATTTGAAACCCTCTTTAAGTTTTTGAGTTGTGGTGTGAAAATATGAGGGAGGAAGAGCCTTTTTGTAAGCTAAAAACGGATAGGGTTTTTAGGGTTTTAAGAATTTTAGTTTTGGTAAAAGTTGAAGACTTTAAATGCCAAAATTAAAGCTGTCTGCGCAATCGCGTATCGATACGCCTGAGGGTGTATCGATGCGGGGGTATAAGCGTAATTCCCTTAAAAATGCCCGTTGAGAATCGTATCGAAACGGATGCAATCCGTATCGAAACGATTGAAGCTCGTATCGAAACGGGTTTAACCGTATCGATACCCGTTTAAGGCAAAATGAAGTCTGAGAAGCCAATGAAGTACTCGTATCGATACGCGTAGGGCCGTATCGATACCCTATGCCCATAAATTTATTTTAGGCCTAAAGAACAACCATAGGCTCGATTTTAACACCTCATAAAGGAATGCAAATGATGAATGAACATTTCTAAGCATATTTGAATAGAATCATACTCCCCTAGCTATAGGCATGGACATTTTCAAGAGTTACAACACACAAACATGCAATTTCACAAGATCAAGCAATTTTAAGCACAAAGAGGTCCTAAAAGGTCAAGATAGGCTAGCTAGACCTAACTCTCTCCTAAGGGACCAAAAACGCTATTTGTCTAGAGGTTTTGTAAATATGTCCGCTAATTGATTTAAGGTGTCTACATACTCTATAACCACATCTTCTTTAAGGACATGATCTCTAATGAAATGATGCCTTATTTCTATGTGTTTGGTTCTAGAGTGTTGGATGAGATTTTTTGTTAAACATATAGCACTAGTGTTGTCACATTTTAGGGGTATGGTTTCAACTTTAATTCTATAGTCTAAGAGTTGTTGCTTCATCCAAAGAACTTGAGCACAACAACTCCCTAAGGATATGCACCCGGCTTCGGTGGTAGATAAGGCTACACTATTTTGTTTCTTAGAGAACCAAGATATGAGCATACTACCTAGGAATTGACAAGTTCTCGAAGTACTTTTCCTATCGATTTTGCAACCCCCATAATCCGCATCCGAATAAGCATGAAGGTTGAAGGTGGAGTCTCTAAAGTACCAAAGACCTAAACAAGGAGTATCTCTAAGGTACCTAAAGATTCTCTTAACGGCTATAAGGTGAGACTCTCTAGGACTAGCTTGAAACCTAGCACACAAGCAAACACTAAACAAGATATCCGATCTACTTGCGGTAAGGTAAAACAATGATCCAATCATAGAGCGGTAAAGCTTAGAGTCAATACACTTACCTCCTTCATCTTTGTCAAGCTTTGTAGATGAGCTCATAGGTGTGGCTTGAGGCTTTGCATTCTCCAATCCAAACTTCTTGAGCATATCCTTTATGTACTTTGCTTGATTGATGAAGGTGCCATCCTTCTTTTGCTTGATTTGGAGTCCCAAAAAGAATGAGAGCTCCCTCATCATGCTCATCTCGAATTCACCTTGCATTAGCTTAGCAAACTCTTGACAATGACATTCGTTAGTAGAACCAAAAATAATATCATCAACATAAATTTGAACTACTAAGATGTCATTTTTATACATTTTTATAAAAAGTGTAGTGTCCACCTTACCTTTTTCAATTAAAATTTTTGAAAGTCTTTCATACCAAGCTCTAGGAGCTTGTTTTAAACCATAAAGAGTTTTAGTGAGTTTGAAAACATGATTTGGAAATTTTGAGTCTTCAAAACCCGGTGGTTGTTCCACATACACTTCTTCATTTATAAAACCATTTAAAAAACGCGCTTTTAACATCCATTTGAAAAGGCTTGAAATTATGATAACATGCATATGCAAGCAACACCCTAATGGCTTCCATTCTAGCTACGGGTGCATAGGTTTCATAAAAATCTATTCCCTCTTCT
The DNA here is from genome assembly GCA_030270665.1 of Hibiscus trionum. Classification (NCBI taxonomy): domain Eukaryota; kingdom Viridiplantae; phylum Streptophyta; class Magnoliopsida; order Malvales; family Malvaceae; genus Hibiscus; species Hibiscus trionum. The sequence continues at coordinate 1,190,731 of BSYR01000008.1, forward strand.
TGAGTGTAACCTTGTGCTACAAGTCTAGCTTTATTTCTCACAATGTTACCACTCTCATCTAGCTTGTTCCTAAAGACCCATTTAGTTCCTATGGTAGATTGATTACTAGACCTATCAACTAATGTCCAAACGTTACTTCTCTCAAATTGATTTAACTCTTCTTGCATAGCCATAATCCAAAAATCATCTTTCAATGCTTCTTTTATATTCTTAGGCTTTATGCATGAGATAAATACAACATGATTCATTAATCTAAGAGAAGATCGAGTGGTTACCCCCTTGGATGGATCACCCAAGATTTCACCATCTTTGACATAGTTGAACTCCCTTGGGTAGCTCACTTCCTTTTTCTCAAGAGCCAAGTCCTTCAAGGCTTCAAGAGGTGGATCTTGTGTGTCCTCTTCTTTTGTTGTTGGAATCTCATCCTCCTTTGAAGTTTGTCCTCCATCAAAGGCATTTATGATTCCTACATCATCATCATCACAAGAATCCTTCCTTGGAAGGAGGTTATCATCGAATACAACATGTATAGATTCTTCTACTACTAAATTTCTTTTGTTAAATACTCGATAGGCTCTAGATGTCAAAGAGTATCCTATGAAAATAGCTTCATCACTTTTTGCATCAAATTTACCTAAGTTGTCTTTTCCATTATTTAAAACAAAACACTTGCAACCAAAAGGGTGAAAATAGCTAATGTTAGGCTTTTTAGATTTTAAAATCTCATAGGGTGTCTTCTTTAAAATTGGCCTAATCATTACTCGATTAACAATATAGCAAGCGGTGTTTGTGGCTTCCGCCCAAAAATATTTAGGTAAATTATTTTCACAAAGCATAGTTCTAGCCATTTCTTGCAAAGTTCTATTTTTCCTCTCAACTACCCCATTTTGTTGAGGAGTTCGAGGAGCCGAAAAATTGTGGCTAATACCATTTTCATTCAAAAAATCTTCAAACCCTAAATTTTGAAACTCGGTTCCATGATAACTTCTAATATGTGAAATTCTAAGTTCAAGATCATTTTGGGTTAGTTTTGAAAATGTGATGAATTTTTCCAAAGCCTCATTTTTAGTACTTAAAAATAGAACCCAAGTAAATCTAAAAAAATCATCAACAAGTACAAATGCATAAGACTTACCACCCAAGCTCATAGTCCTAATTGGCCCAAATAAATCCATATGGATTAGTTGTAAACATCTACTTGTAGAAACATCATTAATGGATTTAAAGGAAGACTTATGTTGTTTACCCTTAGAGCATGCATCACAAATTTTATCATTTGAAAATTTAATCTTGGGTAAATCTCTAACTAGATCAAGGGAAACTAGTTTTTCTAAAACACTAGTGCTAGCATGTCCTAGTTTCCTATGCCACAACCATACATCATTTTCATTTTGTGCTACTAAGCATGCATGAGATGTATGAATGTCATCTAGATGCACCATGTATATGTTCCCTATGCGATGACCTATGAGCATAATATTATTAGATTTAATGTCTACAATTTTGCATCCATTTTTATCAAATAAAACATTAAATCCTTTATCACACAATTGACTTATGCTTAATAAGTTATGTTTAAGACCATCGACATACAAGACATTTTCAATGAGAATAGTAGAGTAATTACCTATGGAGCCAATACCTTTAATGTGGCCTTTGGAGTTGTCACCAAATGTCACCACTCCTCCACTTTTTGGCTTTAGATCCATGAATCTACTCTTGTCTCCGGTCATATGCCTTGAGCATCCACTATCAAGGTACCATGAGTTTTGACTTTGTGCTTTGGCCTTGTAGCAATGCTCCCCCTACAAAAAAAAGATATTAAGCTTTTGTTTTTGGTACCCAAATCATTTTGGGTCCATGAGTGTTAGCTCCCAAAACCTTGGTTCCCTTAGGAATCCAAGAAGACATAGCAATAATGTTATTAGATTTTACAAGTTCCTTAGGAACCCATACACTTCTAATTCTTTTAGTTCTACTATGTCTAGAAAAGCTACCTTGTTTGTAGTAGTTAGTCTTTTTCTTAGGTTGGTTTGTTCTTGAAGATTCACCTATTTCATGCTTGACATTACCAACATTTTTAAAAGACTCTATAGAACTAATGTTTTGATATAATAATTGAAAAATGTTTTGGACTAATTTGAAAAGAATTTAAAACTTGTTTTTAAGTCCAAACAACTTGAATTTATGTTTGAGGTATTTTAAAAGGTTTTTGGCAAAGATTTTTCATGTTTTTAAATAGCCAAACTCGTATTTTCAACGTACCCGTATCGATACGGTTGTACCCGTACCGATACCTTTTTGCCCCAGTTTGGCCACTGTCAAAACCCGTATCGATACAAGCCTTTGCCGTTTCGATACGGATCGGGATCGTTTCGATACGCCAGGTAAGCGTACTGATCCCCTTTCAACCAACCCCAACGGCTATTTCCCAACGGCCATTTAAATGTGAACCCGTACCGATACGCCCTCAAGCGTATCGATACGCCTAGGCTGGCAAGAGCTCAACGACTAATTCCTATGAAGACCGTACCGATACAGTTCCACGCGTATCGATACGGATAGCTACAGAACAACATTTATGAAGGGAAATAAAGTCCTCAACGGCTCCAAATCATCCCCAATGGCTAGTAACGGCTACAAACTCAATTAGGAGTATAAAAGGGACCTCCTAGCATCTTGTAATGGTTAATGCTTCAATTGTTACAACATTATGATGTCAAAATTTGTCTAGAGCTTTAATTGTTCATTTCTTGCTTAGACAACACTTGTGAGCTTACATTGTTAAATTTGCTCAAGTGTTTAGGTTTTGGGTGAGTGCTTAGAATTGAAAACAAACACCATTTAGAGGGATTTCTAGTTTGCTAAGTCTTTCTTTGTAAAGAGAGTGTTCCTTCAAGCTTTGAGTAGAAAGCTTTGAGGGTTGTAACGGTTTCCTCCTAATCCGAGAAAATGGGACGAAATTCTTAGTGAATTTGTTAGAAATCCTTAGTGGGGAGCTAAGGTAGTGGATGTAGACCTTGGTTAGAAGATTGAACCACTATAAATCCTTGTGTCAAATTGCCCAATTTTCACCTCCCACTTAAACACCCAATTATCCAATTTTCTCCACACTTGGCGAGCAAGAACGGTTGATCGAATCGAGCCCCTAAAATCTCAACAGACTCTTTGAGCTTATTTAGCTCATCCAACACCTTTTGGTGTTCACTATTACATTGAGACAAAAGATTATTAAGGTCAACATTTTCATCTTGAAAAATTTAAGTTCATCTTTCAACCCTAATATCTTTTTCTCAAATTTTGAATTAGCTTGAGAGAGTGAGTCATTTTTCTCATTTAGCTCCAAAATTATTTTCTTATTCCTAATGACCGACTCTTTATATTTCTCAACTAATTCATCATAGACCTCTGGTAACTCATCATATGCATCATTTAATTCATCATATGTAAAATCAAAAGATGATGAGTCATAGGTTACCATGGAGGAATCTTCCTCAAGTGCCATGAGGAAAAGGTTGGCCACTTCTTGTTCGTCATCCTCCGATGACTCCTCATCACTCCAAGTAGCAAGCTTGGCTTTGAGCTTCTTCTTCTTCTCAAAGCCTTTCTTCTTGAGTTGAGGGCACTCCGAACGTATGTGACCGGGTTTATTGCACTCAAAGCAAATGATTTGATCCATTGATTCTTCTTTGTTCTTACCTTTGAAGTCCATTTTTCTTTGAATTTTTCTTCCACGATTGGACCTCATGAATCAAGAGAACTTCTTGGCTATCATAGCCAATTCTTCAAGGTCATCCTCCTCACTAGAAGAGCTTTCCTCAAGTAGTGAAGCTTTAAGAGCTATTACCATCTTCTTCTTCTTTTCAACTTCTAACTTCTCTACTCTCTTCTCTTCTTTCTTCTTTTCTTCTTCCCTTCCTTGTTTCATAATCTCATGAGTGAGTAGAGAACCCACTAGCTCATCAAGCTTTAGAGTCTTCAAATTTTTAGCCTCTATGATGGCGGTTCTCTTCCCATCCCAAGATTCAGGAAGTGAATAAAGTAGCTTCCGGACAAGCTTGTCTTCCGGTATGATCTCTCCAAATCCTTTGAGCCCATTGACTATTATGGAGAAACGATCAAACATCTTGGACACCGTCTCATCGGGCTCCATCTTGAGGCTCCAATCTTAGTTTCTTTGACATCATTGGTTCCCTCATAGGTTGTCTCAAGAGTGTCCCACACTTCTTTGGCACTCTCAATGGATGACACTTTGGAATAGATGTCCGGACCGAATGAACAAAAGAGCATGTGGAGAGCTTTTTCATTTATTTGGATCTTTCTCCTTTCTTCTTCACTCATTTCCACCTTTTTCTTCAAGACCATCCTTCCTTCACTATCTTGCTTCAATGGAATATAAGGGCCATCTTCAATGACATCCCAAACTAAATAGTCATTGGACTTGATGAAGAGACGCATTCTATTCTTCCAAAATGGATAGTTGTCACCATTGAAGAAGGGAGGTTTTGTAGTGGATTGTGACTCATACATGCCCGAACCGGAGGTAGAAGCCATGGCTTGATTTTTTGTTGATCTCACTCTTCCTAGGAACTCCTCTTGTGGTTGTGAATCCTTCAAAGAGGTAGGCTCTGATACCAATTGTTGAGTGGATCGATTGAATGATCAAGACCAAGAGGGGGTGAATTGGGATTTAAAATCTTTGTGAAGTGAAATGGCAATGTAAAAATGAAGAACAAGAGATTTTAGAGTGGTTCAAGTTCTCCAAATGAACTCTACATCCACTACCTTAGCTACCACTAAGGATTTCAACAATTCACTATTTTTTCTTCCCCTTTTCAAGGCTTAGGAGGTAACCTTTACACAACCGGTCAAATTTTCTACCCAAAATTTGACCAAACCCTCACCAATAATCAAAGAAGAAATTGGACAAGAAGTATATCTCTCAAATACAAATTTATCCCTAGAAGTACAACACTCAATCCAAATTTGAAGATAGAATAAGAATTGGATACAACACAATTTGGGAATTACAAGAGATTGGAAATTTAGCACACTTGAGGTTGGATTTTTGCTTGAATGTTTGTCTTTAATGCAATAGTTGTTGCTGGCCTTCAAAGAGCTTCAATTTATACCTCCTCTATTAATTCTAGCCGTTTGGGTGGTTGGGGAATTGAATAGAGCCGTTGGAACCCTCTCTTACCACTATAAATGCACTTCTACAGCTATCCGTATCGGTACTCGGGGAGCCGTATTGATACTTGTCTCAAAAAAGAAAGAGTCGTTGTACACAATAAATATGGGGTATCGAAACGCACGTAGGCGTATCGATACGGGGGATCGAAACGGATGAGACCGTATCGATACCTTTTTCTCGACTTAGCTCACTGGAAGTTTCTGTTTTGATACGAGGGTTTAACGTATCGATACGGGTCAACTGCCAGTTTGAAAATTGGTTACCTAACAACTGACACCAACGGTCGAAAGCATTTAAAACGATCTGAATTAAAAATTCGTTAAAATCGTATCGATACGGGTGAATCCGTATCGGTACACCATTCAAACTCTTTCAGATTTTACAAAGGAGCGTATCGATACAGATTGAATCTGTTTCGATACGGTGTTTCGATACGGTTTAGGGCGTATCGAAACGAATTCCTCCAGTAGCCAACTTTGTAAAAAATGTATCGATACGGCTGGAAGCGTATCGATACACCTGGACGGTTTTCAATAGTTTGGCCTTGGAACACTTAGAAAATATTTTTAGTTTGAGTTTTTCAAATCAGTTTTAAAGTGTTGGTGATTTAAAACTTATTAAGGGACTTATAAAAACAATTTTAAGTTTTTCAATTTGATCCTTAATGATTTAATTATATCAAAATTAAGCATAGGTTTCACAGTGGTTCCTTTCAACAAAGCCGGTATCGAGACTAACTTCTAACTTGTTTCAGCCCAACATAGAGGAGTTCTGCATTTCCTCCCATACAAGGCTTCATAAGGTGCCATTTGAATACTTGCCTGGTAGCTATTGTTATAAGCAAACTCCACCAAAGGCAAATGCTTCTCCCAAGAGCCTTGAAACTCAATCACACAGAGCCTCAACATATCCTCAAGCACTTGGATAACACGCTCAGACTGTCCATCCGACTGTGAATGATAGGAAGTACTGAAATTCAGCCGCGTACCCAAAGCTTGGTGCAAACACTCCCAAAAACGCGATGTAAACCTCGGATCTCTATCCGACACTATAGACTTTGGCACACCATGCAGTCGCACAATCTCAGCAATGTACAACTCTGCAAGCTTGTCCAAAGTATACATAGTATGCACTGGCAAGAAATGCGCACACTTCGTAAGGTGATCCACAATCACCCACATCGAATTCTTCTTCGATGGCGACAAAGGCAAACCAGACATAAAGTCCATGGTAATCCTTTCCCACTTCCATTCAGGGATCCTCAACGGTTGCAACAACCCTGAAGGAAACTGGTGCTCAGCCTTAACTCGCTGACAAACCATGCACTTACTCACACACTCTGCAACATCTTTCTTCAAACCCACCCAATATTACTCATCGTTAAGATCATGATACATCTTTGTACTACCAGGGTGCATAGCAAAAGGACTACTATGAGCTTCAGTCAAAATAGTACGCCTCAACTCCGCATCATTCGGCACTACTATCCGACTTCCAAAACATAGAACTCCATCATCATTAAAACAGAATTCCGATGGTCTATCCTCAGCAATATCCTGAACATGTGGCACCAAAGAATCATCCAACAACTGCTTATCCTTAATCAACTGAACCAAAGATGGTTTCACTTGCAATTCAGCCACAAGACCTCCATCTTGCGAAATACTCAAGCTAGCAAACATAGCCCTTAACTCAACTGCCACCTTCCTACTCAAGGCATCCGCTACAACATTAGCTTTTCCTGGATGGTACTCGATCGTCAAATCATAATCCTTAAGCAACTCCACCCAACGTCGTTGCCTAAGATTCAACTCTTTCTGCGACATCAGATACTTCAAACTCTTATGATCTGTGTACACAGTACACTTCTCACCATACAGATAATGTCTCCAAATCTTCAAAGCAAAAACCACCGCAGCCAACTCAATATCATGCGTGGGATAATTGCGCTCATGCACCTTCAACTGGCGCGATGCATAAGCCACCACCTTACCCTCTTGCATCAGCACACACCCCAACCCAACATAGGATGCGTCGCTGTACACCACAAACTCTTTCCCTGATTCAGGTTGAACCAAGATAGGAGCTTGCGTCAAAGCTGTCTTAAGCTGCTCAAAAGCTTGTTGTCTCGCTTCCGTCCACTCATATTTAACATCCTTTTGCAACAACTTCGTCAAAGGTGCAGCAATCTTTGAAAATCCACTCCACAAACCTCCGGTAATATCCTGCCAACCCAAGGAAACTACGAACTTCATGAACAGACTTTGGAGGCTTCCAATTCATCACCGCCTCGATCTTCTGGGGATCAACACGAATCCCCTCAGCCGAAACCACATGACAAAGGAACACAACTTCCTTTAGCCAAAACTCACACTTGCTCAGCTTAGCATAAAGCTGATTCTCCAGAAGCGCTTGCAAAACAACCCTCAAATGACCTTCATGCTCCTCAGTACGAGAATACACAAGGATATCGTCAATGAACACCACAACAAACTTATCCAAGTATTCATGGAACACTCTATTCATCATGTCCATGAAAGCTACAAGAGCATTCATCAAACCAAACGGCATTACAAGGAACTCATAATGCCCATACCTCGTCCTAAAGGCTGTTTTTGGCACATCCACATCCTTCACCTTAAGCTGGTAGTAACCTGACCTTAAGTCAATCTTGGAAAACACAGCCGCTCCCCAAAACTGATCAAAAAGATCATCAATCCTCGGCAAGAGATACCAATTCTTGATAGTCAACTTGTTCAGCTGACGATAATCAATGCACATTCTCATAGTGCCATCATTCTTCTTCACAAACAAGACCGGTGCACCCCAAGGTGACACACTCGGCCGAATGAAACCACGATCAAGCAACTCCTGAAGTTGCGTCTTCAACTCCTTCAACTCCTTAGGTGTCATGTGATAAGGAGAAATGGACACTGGAGTTGTGTTTTCATACAGCTCAATTCCAAACTCCACCTCTCGACTAGGCGGCAATCCAGGTAACTCCTCCGGAAACACTCCAGGGTACTCTCGCACAGTCCTGATATCTTGAACACGCAACTCCTTAGAGCTAGGATTCATCACAAAGGCTAGGTAAGCCTCACAACCTTGCCTCAACATTCGGCTTGCTTCCAACGTAGACACCACATTGGCAAGAAACTTCACATTCTCACCAACCACCACTACTTCGTAATCATCCGCAAGTTTCAACGAAACTCGCTTGTTCTCAAAATCCACCACAGCTCGATGTTCAACAAGCCAATCCATACCAAGGATTACATCAAAACCATAGAATGGCAATTCCATGAGATCAACAAGGAAAACATGGTTTTGCACTTTCAAGTGACATCTTCTATACAGCTTCCGTGTTACGACTGTCTCCCCAAAGGAACTAGTCACACACATACCAACATCCAAAGACTCAACAGGTAGACCAAGCATTTGAGCATGTTCACGCAATATGTATGAGTGTGTAGATCCGAAATCAATCAAGGAAAGTAATGACAAAGATTACAAAGTAAAGGTACTTGCGATCACATCCGTATCATTCCTTCCCTCACGCTGAGCATACACTCGAGCCTGGCCACCACCCTCAGGTTGAACAGCCACAACATGCGCCACATTCCTCCCACCATCATCTCTGCGCTGAAAGTTACCACGGCCGCGCCCACGACCTCTCTGTGGTGCAACTACCCCAGGAGCACGTCCCTGACCACCACCGGCCAACAAAGGACACTCCCTCCTCATGTGGTATGCCGAACCACAATTCCAGCATGAATTACCTGTCGCTGCAACAAGAGCCTGAACCTCCCTCACTGCTAGAGGACAATCTCGCCTCAAATGGCTATGAGATCCACACGTCCAGCACGTGTTCTGATCAGCCCTCATCCTATCTCCCTGAACAGGCGTACCATGTCCTCCACCACCACGCCTAACAGTAGGCTGATACCTCTTATCTCGTCCTCTCTTGTTCCGTCCAGCACCAGAACTATGATCAACAGCTCTTTTACCCGAGCTAGAACTAACGCCCCTGGAAGACAAACCCAAGTTCTGCTCAATGTCCTTCGCCCGACTCACAAGCACATCAAAATCGGTATAATTAGTCGCAAGCATAAAGGTCTTCACATCCGTTACCAAACCATAGCGGAAACGTTCACACCTCTCCCGCTCATCAGGGATTAGCACATGTGCATACTGACTAAGGCGGACAAACTGGACCTCATACTCAGTTACCGTCATGCTGCCTTGCACAAGAGACATAAATTCTCTTTTCTTCTCATCTAAATATCACACACCCAAATACATCCGCTTGAACGCATTCAAGAAGAACGTCCAAGTCACATCATTGTCCTCCATTCTAGAGATAGTGGTCGTCCACCACGTATAAGCATCATCATGCAATAGTGACACCACACAACCCAACTTCTGCACATTATTGCAGTTCATTTGCCCCAAAATCCTCTTGGTGCTTTCCAACCAAGATTCAGATCCTTCCAGAGATAAACCTCTGAACTCAGTCCCTCCCAGATTGCGAATTCGTTCCAAAGGCAATCTCACGTTAGCATCATCCTGATGCGCAGCTCCATGAGCTCCAACTAATGCTGCTTGAAAGGCCCCAGCAATAGCCTGTATCAACACAGTCATGTCAGGAGCAGCTTGCCCCTGCATACCTTCAGGTCCAGCAACCCCAGCACCAGCATTATCTCCTCCAGCACCACCACCGCCGGGTGGTCCACCACCAGGGGGAGGAGGTAAATCCACAACATTCTCAGCGTTCTCATCATTCTCGTTCTCATTCTAAGCCATAGCTCTTGTATTTATTCTCATCTCTCTACGCGGCCCCATTTACAAGAAAACAATGCACTAACACAAATGCAATAAACATAATTAGGCTCAACAAGGTAAGTAATCCAAGTATTCAAGCTCATTTTCCAAAAACAATTCCTTTCATTAGTTTTGATATGGAAATGGGTTCCCCTAACACGCTCCAACAAAGCATATCATCACAATTGAAACCATGCAACACTATTCATACAACATTCTTTCACCCAAAAGGCATATCATGCAAATACACATACATCACTCATATAACAATTCCCAATTACACGAGAACCTGGCTCTGATACCAACAAATGCAACCCCCTTAGCCCAGCCTAGACGAAAGACCCGAACTACGAAGATTACACGGGGAAAACCAAAGTCAACCCGAAAGTCAACCTTGATTTACGACCATTTTTTTAATCTTGTCTAGATACACATTAACCCTAAGTGAGTACTCACGAGGTACGGTAGAGAAAGGCACAACGATCGGATTTCAGAAAGGGACTCAATTGCACAAAATACAGATTTAGGGACCAAAATGTAATTTTTGAAAAATAGAAGGTCTTTACTGATTTTAAAGTTACCAATTTGAAATTAGTCATGTTACATGCATCTCTGCCAAATTTCAACTCAATTGGACATTCCAAGCTCAAGCAATTGCAATCTCAATATTTAAGACTAAAATGTAAAACATGCAACTTCAGAACAATTCAAATTTGTGACCAACGGTCACCTGTTTCGAAACACCTACCAGCCGTATCGAAACGGTAGGGAAAAACACTTCCCCGTTTCGATACTTGTTTCGAAACAAGGCTCTCTAGTAGCCAAAATCGTTTCGAAACAGCCTCCAGCCGTTTCGAAACACGAAGGCCATTACAGACCCCCATTTCGAAACGCCAGATAGTGTTTCGATACGGTTTGCTCAGAAACTGCAGATTTTGCTGGTTTTTCATGCATAAACCCATTCAAACACCATCTAAGAACTCCCTAAACATGTCAAAAGGTCACCAATCACATAAGGTGCATGTTTAGAACCCCTAAACACATTCATAGCATCAAGCATGGTAAACTCATATTTCTAGAGGCATGCTTCCTAGTCAAGCAAACCAATAAGCAATCCAAAGCAAAATCAAGCATTAAAGGCCATTTACAATCCAAATCAGCCAAGGAAAACATGCCACAACCACAGGGAGTTCAATACATCTCCCAAACCAAAGTATAGGTTCCCATTGCCAAATTACCAAAACTAATAATGTATGAAAACATCACCATACATGAGCTTGGTTTCCCTTGGACACTCTTAGCTTCCTTGTTGCCCTTAAACACTTCAATTATTTGCATTATTAGTAAAAGAGAGCGTAAGCACAAATGCTTAGTGAGACATGCTCTAACTAAACCAATTCAACAATGCATTTTTAGAAAATACTTTCAACAAAGCTTAAAAACCTCATGCTCAATTCTTTCTCATGCTACCATGCATCATTACCAAACATCTCATGCTTCATTACATTTAAGTACATTATATTGGCTTTCAAGTGATAGTTCATAACCATTTCAACATCAAAACACAATCGGATACGCGGATTACAAGCGTTGTCCCACACGCTTCATACACACTACCGGACTACACAAGGTTCACACTCAAGAGCAATCCCTCCATTGATGTGACACCCGTGGTGGAATATAACGGTACAATCACAACCCCTCAACACCACTCATCGGTAGTTGTATAATTCCTCTAACGAGAGTAAGGGACACATAACACAAGATCCACACACGGACTTTTAATCACTGTTGTGATCTTACCTCAATCGTTAGGGTACTTGGATGGAGTTTACGGTACAATCACAATCCCTCAACATCCAAGGCGACTTTACTTACGGTGCACCCAATCCTATAGCTGACTAACTATATCTGATTTAAGTACTTTAAAACCATTTCATCACTTGCCAATATACATCAAAAACCATCATCAATTCACTGTTTTAAAGCATTAATCAAAGCCATTAAACATCATGCATCTCCTTGCATATTTACCAAACTAATAACATGTCAAACCAAGGATCTCTTACCTTGAGTATCCTTCAACACATGGCTTTCAAAACCAGCATTAAACATGCTTTCAAAACAGAAATTAAACATGCAATTTATAACTAATGCATCAAACCACTTCTTATCACAACCGAGGGAGTTTTTCCGAAAACTTACTCTTGAGCTTAGCTAAGTTGTTTAGACTTAAACTAAGCTCCCAAAACCTCCAAATAATCGTTTCAAAGATGGAAAACCAACTCCACTCACCAATTACGTTTCGCTTGCTTGCCGAAACGCCGATTAAGCCTCCGGATCAACTCCAAAAGTGTTTGAAGATTTCTCCCATGTTTTAAACACATCAAAGCAGAGAATTAATGCATCATCATGCATTGAAATCTTCAGCCAACACTCCAAAACTCGCTGCTCTACCTAAACCCAACATTTCGGCTACCAAACACAAAAACGAAATCACCTCCAAACTCTTCCAAGACTTAACCCAGCCAAGATCCACCACTTCTAATCATTTCTAAACATCAATTAACATAAAAAACAACTCTCAGCTCGTCCTTATACCTCCAGCTATAACAGAACACCAAGAACACCCAAAAACCACCATTTTCATAAGCAAAAACTTAGGAAATACAACCTATTCGGGATTAGATTGATAAAACCTCATTTCTAATATCATTAGACATCCAAAATACATTAAAGAATCATCTCAAAACAGAGCCCAATCCATTCCAACGAAAATCTTCAAGATCTCTTCCAAATCTTGAGTTTTAAGCCAAAATCAAGTTTCTAACATTAAAACCATTTATAAAACTTAAATTAAGGATTGACAACTTGGGAATTTCAGTAAAGAACTGAGTATTTAGAGGAGAAGAACAATCTTACCTCTAAATGGTGATTCCTCCTTGATTTGGGCAAAATTCCATGAAAAATCAATGTGGAAATCAAAAGGTTTTGTTGCTAGATTGATTATGAAACAATGAGTGATGGAAATCTCATCAAATGATGTGAAGATCAAAGTGATTTGTGCTGGAGAAAATGTGTTTGGATGATGGGATTTTGAGAGAAAAAGGAATGAGAGAAAATTAGGAAAAGATAGTTATGAGAATCTAAAAGTAGTTTCCATCTTTATTTTATTTAATTAAAACATTAATTAAATCACCCAAATTAAGGAAAAATCTGGAGAAAAACATTTTGAGTAATTAGCTCCTTAAAGATTCAAAGTTTCAATCCTTTACAAAACAATCACCACTAAACTTTTCAAAAATCGCATTTTGGTCACTACACCGAAATGTAGTATTTCTAAACCTTATTTTGTAAAATTGATTTCACCACTCTTATATATATATATATATATATATATATATATATATATATATATATATATATATTAAAAGAGTATTTTTAGATATTTTTCTATATTTTTAAAGCATCCCGAACTAGGCTTTCCTAAAAACCTCATTTTATATTCGAACCGAATATCAGACCGGTCCGGTTCAGGCCCTAAACTTCTAAGCCCAAAATTGGGGTGTTACAAAATATGTGATGCTTATGCTAAGGGTAGACAAAAGGGAACTTCATTTAAACCCATTAATGATGTTTCAACTAATAGAGTATTACAATTAATCCACATGGATTTATTTGGGCCTATTAGAACTATGAGCTTGGGTGGTAAGTCATATGCTTTTGTATTGGTAGATGACTTTTCTAGATACACTTGGGTTCTATTCTTAAGTACTAAGGATGCTTTAGAAAATTTTATCACATTTACAAAAATTACCCAAAATAATCTTGATCTTAAAATCTCACATATTAGAAGGAATCATGGAATCGAATTTCAAAATATGAGTTTTGATAACTTTTGCAATGAAAATGGTATTAGCCACAATTTTTCGGCTCCTCGCACTCAACAAAATGGGGTAGTTGAGAGAAAAAATAGAACTTTAGAAGAGATGGCTAGGACAATGCTTTGTGAAAACAATTTACCTAAGTATTTTTGGGCGAAAGCCACTAATACGGCTTGTTATATTATTAATAGAGTAATGATTAGGCCTATTTTAAAGAAAACACCTATGAGATTTTGAAATCCAAAAAGCCTAAGATTAGCTATTTCCACCCTTTTGGTTGTAAATATTTTGTTTTAAACATTGGAAAAGACAACTTAAGTAAATTTGATGCTAAAAGTGATGGAGCAATATTTTTGGGTTATTCCCTAAACTCTAAAGCCTACCAAGTATTTAATAAAAGAACTTTGGTTGTTGAAAAGTCTATACATGTTGTTTTCGATGATAACCTTCTTTCGAGGAAGGAATCTTGTGATGATGATGATGATGTAGGGATCATTGAAGCCATTGATGGAAGACAAACATCAAAGGTGGATGAAATTCTAACTAAAAAAGAGGAAGCAAAAGATCCACCTCTTGAAGCCTTGAAGGACTTGGCTCTTGAGGAAAAGAAGGTGACATACCCAAGGGAGTCCTACTATGTCAAAGGTGGTGAAATCTTGGGTGATCCATCCAAGGGGGTAACTATTATATTCTCTCTTAAACTTATGAATCATGTTGCATTTATCTCATGCATAGAGCCTAAAAATATCAAAGAAGCATTAAAAATGATTTTTGGATATCGGCTATTCAAGAGGAACTTAATCAATTTGAGAGAAGTAAATAATGGATATTAGTTGATAGGCTTAGTAATCAATCTACTATAGGAACTAAGTGGGTATTTAGGAAAAAAACTAGATGAGAGTGGTAACATAGTGAGAAACAAGGCTAAGCTTGTTTCTCAAGGTTACACTCAAGAATAGAGAATTGATTTTGATGAAATATATGCACTCGTAGCTAGAATGGAAGCTATTAGGACGCTTCTTGCATTTGCATGCTATCATAATTTCAAGCCTTTTCAAATGGATGTAAAAAGTATTTTTCTAAATGATTTTATAAATGAAGAAGTGTATGCTAAGCAACCACCCGATTTTGAAGATCCAAACTTTCTAAACCATGTTTTTAAACTAACAAAAACTTTATACGGTTTGAAACAAGATCCTAGAGCTTGGTATGAAAGATTTTCAAACTTTTTAATTGAAAAAAGGTTTTGACAAAGGCAAGGTGGATACTACACTTTTCATTAAAAGATATGGCAATGACATTTTAGTAGTTCAAATATATGTTGATGATATTATCTTTGGTACTACTAATGAATTTTATTTCCAAAAATTTTCTAAGCTAATGCAAGGTGAATTTGAGATGAGCATGATGGGAGAGCTCTCATTTTTCTTGGGGCTCCAAATCAAGCAAAGGAAAGATGACATCTTCAAAAATCAAGCTAAATACATCAAGGATATGCTCAAGAAGTTTGTCTTGGAGAACGTGAAGCCTCAAGCCACTTCTACGAGCTCATCAATTAAGTTTGACAAGGATGAAGGAGGTAAGTGTGTTGATTCTAAGCTTTATCGTTCTATGATTGGATCTTTGCTTCACCTTACCACAAGTAGACCCGATATTATGTTTAGTGTTTGCTTGTGTGCTAGATTTCAAGCTAGTCCTAGAGAATCACACATAGTTTCCATTAAGAGAATCTTTAGATACCTTAGAGATACACCATGTTTAGGTCTTTGGTATCCTAGAGATTCTTCCTTTGACTTTCATGCTTTCTGTTGGGTTTTATGGTGCTCGATTTCCTTCAACCGATGTGTTTACCAAGTTTGGAGAAGATTGGATTTTTAGGTGATAGAGGTGTGAAAGCTAAAATGAAAAAGACAAGATGATTTATAGTGATTCAACCTTCAAACCAAGGTCTACATCCACTACCTTATCTCCCCACTAAGGATTTCCAATCAATCCACTATTGATTCATCCCCTTTTATAGGCTTAGGAGGAAACCCTTACAAAACCGATCAAGCTTTCTACCCAAAGCTTGATCAAACTCTCTTTACAAAGAGATAAAAAAAAAAGCAAACTCAAATTCCTCTAATAGGTATTTGTTTGCACAATTAAACTCTCACCCAATCCTAAAAAACTTGAGCAAATATAACAATTTTAAGCTCACTAGTGTTGTCTAAGCAAGGAATATACAATTAAAGCTTTAGACACAATTTCTCATCATAATGTTGTAACAATTGAAGCATTAGCCTTCTCTTTATGCTTGGAGGTCCCTTTTATACTTCTAATTGAGTTTGTAGCTGTTACTAGCCGTTAGGGTTGAATTGGAGCCGTTGGAGACTTTATTTCCCACCATAAATGCAGTTCTGCTGCCTACCGTATCGGTACACGAGGAGGCATATCGGTACACTCTTCTTCAGAACTAGCCGTTGGGCTCTTTGTCAGCCTATGCGTATCGATACACTTGAGAGCGTATCGATACAGTCTGTAATTTAAAAGATCATTGGGAAATAACCGTTGGGGTTGTTAAAGTAGGGATCGATACCTTAAGATGTGTATCGAAACAACCCCTATCCGTATCGATACGGGCAAGCCTGTATCGGTACAGGTTTTGACAGAAACAAACTTGGATGAAAAAGGTATCGATACGGGGTATACCGTATCGGTACGGGCTTGCTGAAAAGTTAAGTTTGACTACTTTAAAACATTAAAAACTCTGCCAAAAACCTTTTTAAATACCTCAAACATATTTTTAAGTTATTTGGACTTAAAGACATATTTTAAAATCTTTTCAAATTTGTCCAAAACATTTTTCAATTATTATATTAAAACACTTAGTTCTACAATCTCCCCCTTTTTGATATAATAAAACCAACTTGAAAAATTGTTTGGGATTTCTCCCCCTTTGTGAAATAAATTTTGAATAAGAGAATTAAGATTCAAAATCAATTAAAGCTCCCCCTTATTCATTTGAAAATTCAAATTTTCAAACCATTTCTCCCCTTTTTGTTATATCAAAAAGAATTTAGAACACTTTTAAGCTCAAAATAACAATGGAGGTTTAAATTTTGAAATTATTAAAATGTTTGGTTTTAAAAGTGGCTCCCCCTTTCTCAAAGCATCATCAAGCAAAAGTTAGTTCAACATATATGATTAAACTAGTTGAATTAAAAAAATAAAACTAAATAAAAGGAATTCAACTAATTTTACCAACACTTGAATCCAAGGGAGGATGTGAAGCCTTCCTCTTCAAGTGTTCTTCTTTGTGTGCATGGAGCTCCCCCTCAAGATTTGACTTGTTGATCAATCTCCATCACACCTATCATAAGACAATCAAGTAATTTTTTGTATCTAAATTGCTTTGGATCCATAGACGTTAGTAGCACAAAATTTAGTCCCCTTAGAAATCCATTTTTCAATTTCATCCTTTTTAGTTGAAGTGATTAGTTCTTTTGGAACCCAAACAGTTTTAAAACATTTTCCATTCAAGAATTTAGGGGCACTAGATTGTCTAACATAAAAATTTGATTTTTCTAAATTGTTTTTCTTTTGAAGTTTGTTGAAAATCAAATCTTTTTCCTTCTTAAGATCATCAACTTCTTTTTGATGATCTTTTTCCATCGTTTGAAGCAAGTTTTGTAAATTTAAAACTTTAATTCCAAAATCTTTAAGTTTTTCTTCAAACTCTAAATTAGTTTTAGAAAGCAACTCATTTTCGGTTTTTAATTTTGAAGTCAATTTCTTGTTTTTCAAAAATGAAGCCTTGAATTCAAAAACCAATTCATCACAGGCTTTTTGTAACTCATCAAAAGTATAAGAATTTGAAATGGATGAGTTAGAAGTTACCTCCCCCTCATTGAGGGCCATCAAGCATAGGTGGGCTACTTCATCATCGGTGGAGTCTTCATCACTCCAAGTGGCCACATATACTTGCTTTGAAGATGATCTCTTCTTGTTGGACTTTATGAAAAATTTCATTCTTGTCTTCCAATGGGCATAGTGTGTTCCGTCGAAGAATGGTGGCTTGTCAATGGATTGCGCCATTTGATCGGTTGGTTGATGTGTTGTATCAAGCTTTCTGGATCACCTCAATAAGATGTTAATCATCTTCGATTGAGTCAAGCTCTGATACCAATTGTTGAGTTTTATGGTGCTCGATTTCCTTCAACCGATGTGTTTGTCAAATTTGGAGAAGATTGGATTTTTGGGTGATAGAGGCGTGGAAGCTAAAATGAAAAGGACAAGATGATTTATAGTGGTTCAACCTTCTAACCAAGGTCTACATCCACTACCTTAGCTCCCCACTAAGTATTTCCAATCAATCCACTATTGATTTGTCCCTTTTTCTAGGCTTAAGAGGAAACCCTTACAAAACCGATTAAGCTTTCTATCCAAAGCTTGATCAAACCCTCTTTACAAAGAGATAAAAAAATAAGCAAACTCAAATCCCTCTAATAGGTATTTTTTTGCACAATTAAGCTCTCACCCAATCCTAAAACACTTGAGCAAATATAACAATTTTAAGCTCACTAGTGTTGTCTAAGCAAGGAATTTACAATTAAAGCTCTAGACAATTTCTCATCATAATGTTGTAAGAATTGAAGCATTAGCCTTCTCTTGATGCTTGTAGGTCCCTTTTATACTCCTGATTGAGTTTGTAGCCGTTACTAGCTGTTAGGGTTGAATTAGAGCCGTTGGAAACTTTATTTCCCACCATAAATGTAGTTCTGCTGCCTACCGTATCGGTACACGAGGAGGTGTATCGGTACACCCTTCTTCAGAACCATTTGTTGGGCTCTTTGTCAGCGTATGCGTATCAACACACTTGAGAGCGTATCGGTACAGTCTGCAATTTAAAAGACCGTTGGGAAATAACCGTTGGGTTGTTAAAGTAGGGATCGGTACGCTTAAGATGCGTATCGAAACGACCCATATCCGTATCGATACGGACAAGCCTATATCGGTACGGGTTTTGACATAAACAAACTTGGATGAAAAAGGTATCGATACAGGGTATACCATATCGGTACGGGCTTGTTGAAAAGTTAAGTTTAACTACTTTAAAACATTAAAAATTTTGCCAAAAACCTTTTTAAATACCTCAAACATATTTTCAAGTTGTTTGAACTTAAAGACATGTTTTAAAATCTTTTCAAATTTGTCCAAAACATTTTTTAATTATTATATCAAAATACTTAGTTCTACACTTTCTCTGATGTGGATTATGGGAGATGTAAGATAGATAGAAAAAGTACCTCTGAAAAATGTCAATTCTTAGGTAGTATGCTCGTATCTTGGTTCTTTAAGAAACAAAATAGCGTAGCCTTATCTACCACTGAAGCGGAGTACATATCCTTAAGGAGTTGTTGTGCTCAAGTTCTTTGGATGAAACAACAACTCTTAGATTATGGTGTTCAAGTAGATACCATACCCCTTAAGTGTGACAACACTAGTGCCATTTGTCTCACTAAGAATCTCATCCAACACTCTAGAACCAAACATATAGAAATTAGACATCATTTTATTAGAGATCATGTCTTAAAAAATGATGTAGTTCTAGAATATGTTGATACCTTGAACCAATTAACGGATATATTTATCAAACCTTTAGATAAAAAACATTTTTGGACCCTTAAGAGAGAGTTAGGTTTAACTAGCCTTCCTTGACCCTTTTAGGTTCCAAATGGCCAAAAATGTGCTTGAAATTAATTGATGATCATGCTTATGTTGATTTGCCTCCTTTTGCATCTATGTTTGTTGTTAGGGGGAGTATGCATCAATTTTAGTCATTAAATCTTGCTCATATACCATTCACATGCATTTAGCGTCGTTCAAAATTGAATTTTTAGACTTAAAACTGTCCAAAATTCATTTTCTGGTAATGGCGTATCGATACGGCTACAAGCGTATCGATACAGGTTCGTCAATGAGAAGTGATACAGGTCAAACTATATCGATACAGTCACACGTATCGATACAATATTAATAATAAATTTAAAATTAGGGCAAGGCGTATTGACACGTTGTGCAAGCATACCGATACGGTGTCAGCGAAAGCTTAAATTAAAGCATTTTAATGAGAAATCACTTTTCATTAAAACACCCCTCTTTACCCTAAACAAACCCTAGCCGAAAACCACTTATAAAAAACCCCCTCAATCTGTCAAATTCTTCACATCAAACCTAAAATCAATTGAGGGTTTTTCATCAATACATCAAGGCTTAAGCTTTGCAAGAAATTTGTGCATCATGCATTCTTTGTTCATCCAAATTTCCTCATTCAAGGTATAAACCATATTTTCTTTTCTTTTCTTTTTTAATTTTTTTTTTCAATTTTAATGGTTGCCTTTAATGATATTTTTGTATAAAACATATACATATAGTATGTGTTTTTAAGTTTTTACAAAAAAATTTCAAAATCTGAATTTTTTTATTCTAATATAAATTTATACCGTATATTTTTATAATCTATTTTTCAAAATCTTTTTCACCAAAATTTTCTTTTATACTTGTATATATTTTTAACCTATAAAATATAGTATTTTTATCAATACCTTGAATTATTGAAATTTATCTTTAGATTGAATGTGATGATAATTGCATACATGTTTGAATTGTTTTGATGTTTTTAGGATTATGGCACCTAAAAAGAGAGCAAAACGATTTTTATCCTCTACATCTTTCGATCCTATCGAAGACGATGAGAGTAATCCTAAACCAAACCTCCTTTTCATAATTCAAAATAGTTTTCCTAACCCTTCGAATTTGTCACGTTACAAGCTATTTCAAGGTGTTACTCTTAGAGAAGAACGTGTTATCTCAATCCCATTTTAAAATTTCGAACGTTTTAAATATGAATATCTTGGTTTGTTTAGAAGATGGAAACTTATGAAATTTTTGAGCATATCTCCGATTTTATATCGAAATCTAGTTATAATCTTCTTTTCAAATGCCAAATGCATTCATAATGCTAAAAGAGAACATGTTGCCATTGAATCTCATCTTATGGGCACAACTTTTAAAATTGATCAAAATGTTCTTTGCCAAGCTTTTGGTTTTGAAAATATCGGAATTGATGATGAAAATTCTTTGGGTCATGGTCTTATTGGTTTCGTCAATGTTTTAAATGTCCAAGACCGTATACTTCATCTTATAATCTCTTGGTTTCTACTTCCTTCGGGTGGAAAATGTTCAATTATTCGTCAAGTGGATAACTTTTGGCCTATGTGTTTTCGTGAGGGTAAGCGCCCTAATCTTTGTCAAATTATGTTTGTCATCTTGTATATCTTGTTCAACACTGTTACACCGACCAAGTTAAATCTTTTTTACTGTTTGACGGCCTTGAGTCATTTGTTTCACTCTCTTAAGATAGATTGTTCCCATGACTATCCCGAACCTCTTGGCCTACCTATAGATGAGCGTTCCCTTACCCGTGCTTACTTTGCCTGCCTTAACAATGAATGTGTTTGTGTTCCTCGAGCTCCTCGCCAAGATGTTCAAGCGGAGGCTCCACAAGCTCCACAAGGTGCTTCTATTGCTTAATCTTCCATGGATACTCTTATGACGTTTCTCAATGAGAAATTCAACAACATGAAAACCGATTTTGCAGCCATTGATACTCGCTTCACATCATTGGAAGATCGAGTCAAGGACCTTGATACTCGCTTCACATCTTTGGAGGATCAAGTCAAGGCCATTGGACTTCAACAAAATTCCATGGATATCTCTCCCACCGTATTCCATGGTGCTTGGCTTAATAACACTCGGAAACCTCAACCAAGTCAAGATGATGAAGATGAAAAGGACGAGGATGAAGACGATGGTGGGGGCGAGTAGTTTTGCACCTCATGACATATCATTTAGCCTTTTAGTTTATGCACCTATCTATGTTTTGTTTTAAGAACCTATGCTTTGATTTATGTTTTTAGGATGAGTTTGGAATTATGTTTGCACTTAATTTGCTTTGAATTTTATTGCTTTATAATACTGAGTTGCTTATTTATGCTTTACATTGTGCCTCATGTTTATTATCCTTATTTTATGCATTGATTATGTTTGATCTAACAAAAAGGGGAGTAAGTTTTTCAAAGTTTTCAAAACTTAAAAATTTATACTTGGTTTTGTTATA
This sequence comes from Hibiscus trionum, assembly GCA_030270665.1. Classification (NCBI taxonomy): domain Eukaryota; kingdom Viridiplantae; phylum Streptophyta; class Magnoliopsida; order Malvales; family Malvaceae; genus Hibiscus; species Hibiscus trionum. Next base: position 1,212,791 of record BSYR01000008.1, read on the forward strand.
TCAAAAAGGGATTGTAAAACCAAAATTGTTTTTGATATAACAAATAACTTTAGAGACTTAATTGCAAAAATAATAAATTTTTAAATATTTCAAAAACTCACCTATTAAAAGTTTAAAGGGAGCTTTAAAAATAAAGTTATTTTTAAAATGGTTAAAATACAATCCAATACCCGAGTTTGATTTCAATGTTCAACTTGATACCTGAATTTTTCTTATCCCGATGTGCAGTTTCCGTTACATAACTTAAATAGGTAAACTAACATCGCCAACACGACGATTGTAATCAGAATCAACATTGGATGAAAGGGAGATTTTATTGAGAACTCTCAAGCATTGATGAGACAATACACATAATTTACAATTGAAAAGAAGGTATTGCCTAGCGTGGGAGGACATGGGCAAATGGGAGAACCTCACAAGTCACAAGCATAAGAAGCAAAAACAAAAGTATTCAAACCCTATACTAATAATACATGCTCAAACCTTATCCTCTGCTTCTCTCCACTCTTTGCCCCCCAAAATCTATGTACAAAACAAGACAAATGGCCAGCACCATTGTTTCTCAATGTCCAAAGCCTTCAACCTCACCTCCTGAAACCAATCACATGACATCAATACCTTATTGTGTTATTATTTCCATAATGTCCCCCCAAGACACTACACAATCTGTGTAATAACACAGACCAATTACATTAGCTGTTGATTTGGACTTTGATTCATGTGAACATCCTTGTTTTTACTAAACTATATTAATAAACAATGTTGGCATTATTCAAGATACAAACACCCCAATCTCAGAAAACAATATGTACCACAGGATTAAATTATAGTTTATTACAACACTTCATCCAAGAGAAAACATTGTAAACTCTGTTTTTAGGGTTAAAGACAAATTTGTACCTTTGGAATTGTCTCTGTGTTGTGTCTACTTGGATTGACCATTACACTTGCCAAAATATAAAGGCTGAATTGTTAAAAAAGCCCTTACTTGGTTCCTAATTCAAAGGAAATCTTAAGTAATGTTAAGAGAAGTAATGGTGTTAAACATGTAAATTCATGAATCTAAACGGAAACATTAAGTTGTAGTGTAAATTTATAATTGATCGACTGCAAGACCGAACAACTGCAGTACGATGTTATTAATTTGGACCTACTAATATCATTATATAAGTAGGGACCAAAAGAGAGATTAAATCTTAAATTTAAACATGATAGAATGACTAAAACCATAACTAAAACACAACTAATGTGAAATCTAAAATCTAAACTCAAAAGTTTTGTGTTGGTCATTAGTTAATAGATCAAACAAATTTGACTAAATATAGGTTAATTTTTGTACATCTGGCATCCGACTCATTGGTCGACTAATCCAAATCAGATACTAGTACTACTGAATTTCATTGTGGGGCAACACTCCTAACCCAGTTTGTTCCATTTACAATGTTAGAATTCGAAACTATGATTTTATTTAAGTTAGACCAACCGATAATTGATAAATTTTATATGACCATTAATACCAAGTCAAACAAAATTTAAAGATAGGTAAGCAATCCATGTCTAAATACCTAACTAAATCGAAGCATTATCATGATGATGCCATAAATAAAATGTGTGTATCTTTACTTAATTGGACTTTACTAACACCCAATTTGCAATTATACCCAGAAATCATGGGGACTTGTTCAACTCACCAACCAAAACAGATCACTAAACTCGGTCTCTAAATTTTAACCACTCAAACGAGTTAACTCAGTGAAATATATATATATATATATATATATATATATATATAATTCTTTGCAGGTGATTAAGGAGCTTACCAAATTCAGTTCAATCTCTGAAAATGACATCGATGGCGATCTCCATCAGCGGCTGCAAGCACTCCGGGGAGAACTTCCGAGCAAAAAAATACGAAAAACTCGAATTTGATTTCCTCAACGTATGTATAAGCTCCGGCGAGATCTCCGGCGAAAGGTACGTATGCGGATGACCGTCGACACTGTCAGTCCAATTAACTCTAGTTAATGTGTAAAGGCTGCTCCCTTTGGGATCCTCCATTGATAACAACGTAGGGAAATAATGTTCTTCAGGGTAACAAGAATCTAAATCCAAACAAGGCTGTTTAAATTTCCTCCACAATTTCCTTTCCTTCAACACAAGCAAAGCGTGCCGCTTGGCCAGCACGAAGAACTGGGACCCGACCCGAAAGTTATCGTACGGTATTTCCGGCAGCAACGAGCCGTCTCCCCGAGCGACGTACCGGTTGTGCAAATACGGCGCCTCCGATAAGATCTCGATGTAGCTTTTGTGAGAACGTTGGGTCAAAAACGCTTTCGGCGCCGACGAAGGGTTCCCGAAAAGGGAAGCGTAAACGAATTTAAAGGAATGGAGAGGGATACAGTGTTGGGATACCAGTGCGAAGTAGAGATTGAACGGGTCGTCGATGATGGCGTTGGCCATCAGTCTCCGGGCGGCGGAGATGAGCGTCGGGGATGCGCGTGCGGTGGTTTTAGCCGGGATGAAATTGGCTTTTACCAACCATTCCGGGGTGGAGAGTTTAGTAGACGGATCGGCATGGACGTAGACATTGAAGAGATCAGCGTTTGAGGATTCAAAGAAACGTTGCCATAAAGGGGCAAAGACGAGATCCGAGTTGGTGAGGAAAAGGAAAGCGATTTTGGGGTTGGGGTTAATCGTACCCAGATGGGAAATCTTAGAAGAACCGCCGCGAGAGGTGGGCGTGGCCTTAGCCTTAGATATTGCTTCACGGAAGAGATGGAGATCGTCGAGTTCATCTTTGGCTGAGATTAGCGGCTGACGGTGGTGGCGGTTTCTGGGAGGAAAGATTTGAGGAGCAAAGAGGAAGAGAAAGAAGAGGGAAACGAAAAGAGTGAAAGAATAAAGAATCGGAGGCGACGAAGAAGAAGGAGATGGAAACATTGCTTTGGGTTGTTTTTCAAGTCAAAGGAAGCGACTTGAAGTTGAATTTTTATACACAACAACAACAAAGGAAGATTAGTTACTGAAAATTTATGATTTTGAATGATAAGTTTCAGAGGAGTGAGGTAGAAGAAATGGAGGAATGAGGAGCAAAGGGACAAACATTATTATTTAAAGTAAAACAGTAACTGATGGGATGGTGGTACTGGAGTGGTGGGACATATTGTCACCCACAGGACAGCCTCAGGGTTTATCAATTATTTATGGCTAAACTATGGGGATGCGACTATTTATAATTTTAGGGTGAGATTAGAAATTGATAAGTTTTAAAATGGATTAATATTCTATGCACTGTCGGTGGACAAGCGATTTAGTTTTAGGGTATAGGGAGTTAATTTAGGGTATAAGGTTTAGGGGTGTAGGTGTAGATGTTTAGAATTTAGGGATAGCTGTTTCAATTTAAGGTTTAGGGTTATAATTTAGGGTTTATAGGTTGGGGTTTAGTTTTTATGGTAATATGGTGATGATTTAGGTTTTAACCTATAAACCCTAAATTATAACCCTAAACCTTAAATTGAAACAACTATCCCTAAATTCTAACCTCTTACACCTAAACCTCTAAACTATATACCCTAAACTAACTCTCTATACTCTAAAACTAAGGCGCTTGTGGAAACTTTCAGTTTCCACCGCCCGTGTATAGAATATTTATTCTTTTAAAATTTGTTTAAAAATTTAAAATGTTAGTAGATCTTTTGATAACACGTTAGGTTGAAAGTTTCAATATTTATTACTTGTCGACTTTTGGCCACAGTCTAAACCTGTTGTACTTAGACTCGCCTGTAAACTATGCGAAAAAAGGATGATCATTTCAAATCACTTTGTCGAGGTGTATGTGCACTGTCAAAGAGTTAATAATATATATAAATAGATATTATTTTATAAGCACACTATTCAAGCAATAAGAAATTGAGTTCATTTTATGATAAATATTTTAACTCTTAGTGACATTGTTATCAATAATAAATACATAAAATTTTTGGCTCAAACCAAAAAATATAGAAGAATTATTAAATTTTCACTGATAAATTTTAATATTGTTTTATAACCGTTTAATAAGTTAAATAATTCTTTTATAACAATTTAAAAATTAATGACAATCTCATAACCAAATAAAGAATCAGTTTACACCTTTCAAAAGTTCAATGAATAAAAATTTATTTTATCATAATTTCACGAGTAAATCCTTATGAAAGGCTGCAAGTGGAGAAATTATATTATGGGTGATTCCTACCATCTATGAAACCAATCAATAGAAACTACCCACTTAATTATTATTTTCTATGTCATTAATTTAATAATAGAATAACTTTTAAAAAACAATTTTTAAAATGACATGGAAAAATTTTAGTGAAGATTCATTGGTTGGAAAAAATGACATGGAAAAATCATGGTGAAGTGGGTGATTTCCATTGGTTGTCTCATAGATGACGTGGTGGGAATCATCCATAATATAATTTTTCCTGCAAGAGAGGCTGATCCCAAAATTTTGAAAAATCAATATTTGAACCTCAAAAATTTTATTTAATCCCTTCATGATTTTAGAAATCCTTATTATGATTAAAACCTTTTTGAATAATTTTAATTAAGTCACTTCCTAAAATTTTTTAAAAATTTTCACTAAGTCTTGAAAATTTTAGTTAGACTCCATTCTTAAAAAAAATTTAAATTAACCCTTCAGAAATTTTGAAAATTTAATTTAAACCTTTATATATTTTGAGAATTTGAAGTAGAGCCCCTCAAATTACATAATTAAGATCCATCATTGCATAATTTAGTAGCTATTTGTATAATTTACCCATTATCTATTTACAGAGAGGCGAATACGATTTGTTGAGGCGGAGGTGGTCTCATGGCAATAAGCCTTTTTTTTTAAAAAAAACATAAGAAACAGCCGAGGGTGTCGGTAATATGTTTGTTGACCCCAACCCTAAATTCCTTATATATATATTTTTAATGTTTTTGTCCTTTCGGTTAGCAGGGTTTTATTCTCACTAATTCGAACTAATTCGTATTGTACACCTAATTTTGATATATGGGTTTTTTTCGCGGTAATTTTCTGCATACACAAAGTCTCGAAATCGAGACATGCTTAAATAATACCTAATTGTTTACCACTCGAACCAACCTTCGTTAGTTAAATTTTAAATGTTTTAATGAAATGTACAATTCCAATTAAGGATGTGCATTTCACCCGACCCCATCAGGTCGGGGTTTTTTTGTAAAAAAAAATAGTTTCGGGTCGAGTTTTTATTAAGGATAAGGTTTGATTAGGTTTATGGTAAAAAATATCTGACCCGGTCCGGGACTAATAGTATAATTTTCTCATATATCTTTAGGGATATTTGCAATAAATTTCCCTATTCATAATTTTTTTACAATTAGACCCTCAAAATTGATTTTTTACGAATGAATCCCTAAAATTATTTTTTTTACAATTAAATCCTTAAAATTCATTTTTTATAGATCAAGTTCGGGTTGAGTCATATAATTTTCGGGTTGAGTCGGGTTTAGGTTTAAAGTAATTATTTCTGAGTCTACCAAAAATTTGACCCGACTCGACTTGTGCACATCCCTAATTCTATAACGTGTGTGTGTACATATATATATATATATATATATATATATATATATATATATATGGTTAAGATCCACTTACATTGTGTAAAACTCAATTAATTTTACACTTTTTTGGACCATTGGATAACGGTAATAAATGGCTAAAATTATTTCATTTTTTTCAAGTGATAATCTTCTTATTTTTACTGTTAATATCATTCATCCATTTACCATCATCTAACAGTCCAAAAAAGATGTAAAAGTAATATAAGTAGATCTTAACCCAATAAAAATAGTTGAAATAAAAATCAAGTATTAGTTTAACGTATTAAAACTTTGTACTAATCGATAGAAATCGATACACGTATACATTGGTATTAACAATTTTTTAAAATTAATTCGTTTATTTCATAAAATATGATAATATATAAAAGTGTTAATGTTGAGTTGTGTGGGGCTCGATTCGTTCAACCGATTATGCTCACCAAGTGGTGGAGAGGTGGATTTTTGGGTGGAAGGGTTAAGGAAGCTAAAAAGAATAAAGACACAAAGATTTAGAGTGGTTCGGTCTTCTAACAAGCACCTACATCCACTACCTTAGCTCCCCACTAAGGATTTCACAATCAATCCACTAATTGATTCGTCCCCTTTTCTAGGATTAGGAGGAAACCCTTACAACCGATCAAGCTTCTACCCAAAGCCTTGATCAAAACCCTCTTTACAAAGAGAAACAATAAGCAAACTTAAAACCCTCTAATAGGTGTTTGTTTGCACAATTAAGCTCTCACCCAAATCCTAAAACACTTGAGCAAATTTGACAATTTTGGCTCACTAGTGTTTGTCTATACAAGAATTGACAAATAAAGCACTAATACAATTTCTTGATCATTTGATGTTTGACAATATGAGCATTAGCCTTCTCTTGATGCTTGGAGGTCCCTTTTATACTCCCAAATGAGTTTGTAGCCGTTACTAGCCGTTGGGGATGAATTGGAGCCGTTGAGGACTTAATTTCCCTTCATAAATGCTGTTCTGCAGCTAACGATATCGATACACGTGGAACGGTATCGATACGGCCTTCATAGGAACTAGCCGTTGGGCTCTTGCCTGCATACGCGTATCGATACGCTTGAGGGCGTATCGGTACCCTTTGACATTTAAATGGCCGTTGGGAAATAGCCGTTGGGGTAGTTAAACTGGGATCGGTACGCTGACATGGCGTATCGAAACGACCCCCTCCGTATCGATACACTAAACCCTCGTATCGATACGGGTTTTGACAGTGGCCAAACCAGGGCAAAATGGTATCGGTACGGATACAACCGTATCGATACTGGTGACGTGAAAAGTTAAGTTTGGCTTATTAAAACATGAAAAATCTTTGTCAAAAACCTCTTAAAATACCTCAAACATAATTTCAAGTTGTTTGGACTTAAAAACAAGTTTTAAATTCTTTTCAAATTAGTCCAAAACATTTTTCAATTATTATATCAAAACATTGGTTCTACAATTAAATATATATGTAATCAAATAATTCAGAAAAACAAAAATCCACAAACAATATAATTGGTGAAGGATAAACAACGTTATATATATTTTAATAATAACAATAATAATATATTATAGCATGTTGATATAGTTAACAAAAATTATGAGAAGTCAAGACTTGTCCAACAAAACTAATAACTCATTATATATTTAAAGATATATGTCAACATTATTTGATATAGTTCACAAAAATTAACCTTAAGATTACAAATACATATTTCGAAAGTATAAAAATAGAGGGTTAAAATAAAAGAGTTAATGTATTAAACCCAAAAAAACCCTAGCAGCGCTTCTCCTTATTTTCCTTTGAACATTAGTTGGCATGTTTTTTATTTATTTTTTGTCTAAACAACGGCGATATTAGTTTTAGTGTTGGTTGTCGATCGTCGGTAATTTATATTTCTTTTGTTTGTTTTGTTTTTCTTTACATATGTTGTTGCGCTTTCCTCTGTCTCTATAGCCACAATTTTTCGGCTCCTCGAACTCCTCAACAAAATGGGGTAGTTGAGAGGAAAAATAGAACTTTGCAAGAAATGGCTAGAACTATGCTTTGTGAAAACAATTTACCTAAATATTTTTGGGCGGAAGCCACAAACACCGCTTGCTATATTGTTAATCGAGTAATGATTAGGCCAATTTTAAAGAAAACACCTTATGAGATTTTAAAATCTAAAAAGCCTAACATTAGCTATTTCCACCCTTTTGGTTGCAAGTGTTTTGTTTTAAATAATGGAAAAGACAACTTAGGTAAATTTGATGCAAAAAGTGATGAAGCTATTTTCATAGGTTACTCTTTAACCTCTAAAGCCTATCGAGTATTTAACAAAAAAACTTTAGTAGTAGAAGAATCTATTCATGTTGTATTCGATAACCTCCTTCCTAGGAAGGATTCTTGTGATGATGATGATGTAGGAATCATAAATGCCTTTGATGGAGGACAAACTTCAAAGAAGGATGAGATTCCAACAAAAGAAGATGACACACAAGATCCACCTCTTGAAGCCTTGAAGGACTTGGCTCTTGAGGAAAAGGAAGTGAGCTACCCAAGGGAGTTCAACTATGTCAAAGATGGTGAAATCTTGGGTGATCCATCCAAAGGGGTAACCACTCGATCTTCTCTTAGATTAATGAATCATGTTGCATTTATCTCATGCATAGAGCCTAAGAATATTAAAGAAGCATTGAAAGATGACTTTTGGATTATGGCTATGCAAGAAGAGTTAAGTCAATTTGAGAGAAGTAACGTTTGGACATTAGTTGATAGGCCTAGTAATCAATCTACCATAGGAACTAAATGGGTCTTTAGGAACAAGCTAGATGAGAGTGGTAACATTGTAAGAAATAAAGCTAGACTAGTAGCACAAGGTTACACTCAAGAAGAGGGAATAGATTTTGATGAAACCTATGCACCCGTAGCTAGAATGGAAGCCATTAGGATGTTGCTTGCATATGCATGTTATCATAATTTCAAGCTTTTTCAAATGGATGTTAAAAGCGCATTTTTAAATGGTTTTATAAATGAAGAAGTGTATGTGGAACAACCACCGGGTTTTGAAGACTCAAAATTTCCAAATCATGTTTTCAAACTTACCAAAGCTCTTTATGGTTTAAAACAAGCTCCTAGAGCTTGGTATGAAAGACTTTTAAACTTTTTAATTGAAAAAGGTAAGGTGGACACTACACTTTTTATAAAAATGTATAAAAATGACATCTTAGTAGTTCAAATTTATGTTGATGATATTATTTTTTGTTCTACTAATGAATGTCATTGTCAAGAGTTTGCTAAGTTAATGCAAGGTGAATTCGAGATGAGCATGATGGGGGAGCTCTCATTCTTTTTGGGACTCCAAATCAAGCAAAAGAAGGATGACACCTTCATCAATCAAGAAAAATACATAAAGGATATGCTCAAGAAGTTTGGCTTGGAGAATGCAAAGCCTCAAGCCACACCTATGAGCTCATCTACAAAGCTTGACAAAGATGAAGGAGGTAAGTGTGTTGACTCTAAGTTTTACCGTTCTATGATTGGATCATTGCTTTACCTTACCGCAAGTAGACCGGATATCTTGTTTAGTGTTTGCTTGTGTGCTAGGTTTCAAGCTAGTCCTAGAGAGTCTCACTGTAGAACCAATGTTTTGATATAATAATTGAAAAATGTTTTGGACTAATTTGAAAAGAATTTAAAACTTGTTTTTAAGTCCAAACAACTTGAAATTATGTTTGAGGTATTTTAAGAGGTTTTTGACAAAGATTTTTCATGTTTTAATAAGCCAAACTTAACTTTTCACGTCACCAGTATCGATACGGTTGTACCCGTACCGATACCATTTTGCCCTGGTTTGGCCACTGTCAAAACCCGTATCGATACGAGGGTTTAGTGTATCGATACGGAGGGGGTCGTTTCGATACGCCATGTCAGCGTACCGATCCCAGTTTAACTACCCCAACGGCTATTTCCCAACGGCCATTTAAATGTCAAAGGGTACCGATACGCCCTCAAGCGTATCGATACGCGTATGTAGGCAAGAGCCCAACGACTAGTTCCTATGAAGGCCGTATCGATACCGTTCCACGTGTATCGATACCGTTAGCTGCAGAACAGCATTTATGAAGGGAAATTAAGTCCTCAACGGCTCCAATTCATCCCCAACGGCTAGTAACGGCTACAAACTCATTTGGGAGTATAAAAGGGACCTCCAAGCATCAAGAGAAGGCTAATGCTCATATTGTCAAACATCAAATGATCAAGAAATTGTCTTAGTGCTTTATTTGTCAATTCTTGTATAGACAAACACTAGTGAGCCAAAATTGTCAAATTTGCTTAAGTGTTTTAGGATTTGGGTGAGAGCTTAATTGTGCAAACAAACACCTATTAAAGAGTTTTAAGTTTGCTTATTGTTTCTCTTTGTAAAGAGGGTTTTGATCAAGGCTTTGGGTAGAAGCTTGATCGGTTGTAAGGGTTTCCTCCTAATCCTAGAAAAGGGGACGAATCAATTAGTGGATTGATTGTGAAATCCTTAGTGGGGAGCTAAGGTAGTGGATGTAGGTGCTTGTTAGAAGACCGAACCACTCTAAATCTTTGTGTCTTTATTCTTTTTAGCTTCTTTAACCCTTCCACCCAAAAATCCACCTCTCCACCACTTGGTGAGCATAATCGGTTGAACGAATCGAGCCCCACACAACTCAACACTCACCTTATAGCCGTTAAGAGAATCTTTAGGTACCTTAGAGATACTCCTTGTTTAGGTCTTTGGTACCCTAGAGACTCTACCTTCAACCTTCATGCTTATTCGGATGCGGATTATGGGGGTTGCAAAATCGATAGGAAAAGTACTTCAGGAATTTGTCAATTCCTAGGTAGTATGCTCATATCTTGGTTCTCTAAGAAACAAAATAGTGTAGCCTTATCTACCACCGAAGTCGAGTACATATCCTTAGGGAGTTGTTGTGCTCAAGTCCTTTGGATGAAGCAACAACTCTTAGATTATGGAATTAAAGTTGAAACCATACCCCTAAAATGTGACAACACTAGTGCAATATGTCTAACAAAAAATCCCATCCAACACTCTAGAACCAAACACATAGAAATAAGGCATCATTTCATTAGAGATCATGTCCTTAAAGAAGATGTGGTTATAGAGTATGTAGACACCTTAAATCAATTAGCGGACATATTTACAAAACCTTTAGACAAAGAGCGTTTTTGGTCCCTTAGGAGAGAGTTAGGTCTAGCTAGCCTATCTTGACCTTTTAGGACCTCTTTTGTGCTTAAAATTGCTTGATTTTGTGAAATTGCATGTTTGTGTGTTGTAGCTCTTGAAAATATCCATGCCTATAGTTAGGGGGAGTATGTTTCTATTCAAATGTGTTTAAAACTGTTCATTCATCACTTGCATTCCTTTAGGAGATGTTAAAATTGAGCCTATGGTTGTTCTTTAGGCTAAAGATGTATTTCTGGGCATAGGGTATCGATACGGCCCTACGCGTATCGATACGAGTACTTCATTAGCTTCCCAGACTTCAATTTGCCTTAAACGGGTATCGATACGGTTAAACCCGTATTGATACGATCTTAAATCGTTTCGATACGGATCTCATCCGTTTCGATATGATTCTCCAACGGGTATTTTTAAGAAAATGACGTTTTTACCCCTGTATCGATACACAGTCAGGCGTATCGATACTCGATCGTGCAGACAACTTTTAATTTGGCATTTAAAGTCTTCAACTTTTACCAAAACTAAAATTCCTCAAACCCTAAAAACCCTAGCCGTTTTGCCTATAAAAAGGCTCTTCCTCCCTCATATTTTCACACACAACTCAAAAGTCTTAAGGAGGGTTTCCATCAAGCAAAGTCTTAAGATCTTTCTCTTCAAATTGGTGCTAGAATTTTTCTTCATTCTCTCAAATTCCTATCAAGGTAAAATTCTTTCTTTTTCTTTTTTTGTTTATTTTGTTTTTATCTTTGTTTTTCCAAAATCTTTTCTTCAATTTTTTTTAAATTTAATTTACCTTGATTCTTAACTCTTCACACACACATATATATGTATAAATTTAGTTATTTTTTTAATATGTTGATGTGATACAAGGGTAGCATCTGTTCAACTTTCTTAGTCTTTTCAAAGACGGCACACACAACATGCATTACTGATGCTGGAACCCGGGTCTCAAGGGATGACGAACATCTACCTTTGCCACCAAGACATAAGGGGATAAGCATTTAGTTACTTTTCTTCTCCCAAATTGTTTGTTCTTCACCGTTCATCATTATTCATACTTGGGTACTTGATGTAAAACGAGCTATACCAAATTTGATATTTTAAATATGTTTACTAATGAAAATTCATTAACTTAAAAACTTTAATTATTAGTTTATTTTAAAATAAAAGGGAGATAATGAAGTCATTCAAAAATATGAAATTACTAAGAAAATTGTATAATAATAAAAAAAACATGATTTTTTTTTGTAGAAAACTACGTGGTAGCAATAAGTAAAACCTGAAAAATTTTACAAATAATTTTAAATAAATTTCGATGAATTTGATTTTAATGTAGATACTAATTACATATCTAACATTTAAAAATAATTATAAATATCTTCACATTTATAAAATTAGTGTATTAGATTAATTAGTGACTTTAAATGAAGTATTCTTGTGTTAACGAAGGTATTCACGCAATTTGAGAGAAGAAAATAACTAAATTGATATATTTTTTAAAGTATAAAAGAGTTAAATTTTTTTTGAATTATTTTGATTATGACTAAATTAGAATAATATATAAGTTTTAAGGATGAAAATTTTCATTATACCAAATCTTTTTAAATTTTAACGAATAATTGATCGAATTGTAACTGAACTTTATTTGAGCGATCCAATTATAACTTTTAATTCGTGAGCGACGAAAATATAACCTTACGAATAATACATACTAATAATTGAGTATGGCCGTACTCTTTGTGAGAGATAAGGAAAGCAATCTCTGCTGAAAGCAGCTCTTGCTCTTCTCTGCCGATTCTCCAATTTGTTTTTTCAAATCGATCTTTTCTTGATAAGTAAAGAAGATGAAGAGAGTCTTCGGCGCTAAGAAAGACAAGGAACCCCCGCCGTCTATTCAAGATGCATCTGATAGGGTTTCTCTCTTTCTCTTTTACTCTTCGCTTTGGGTTTTTTTTTTTAGTTTTCGTTTGATCTGTTGATTTCTGTCATAGTAACAGTGTTATCTGCTTGATTATTCAGTTTAATTTTGAAAACTTGCCTAATCTGTGAAATAATATCGATGAGATGTGAATTTGGTGATCAGATAAATAAAAGAGGGGACAATGTAGACGATAAGTTGAAGAAGTTGGATGCTGAGCTGAGTAGGTACAAAGAACAGATTAAGAAAACTAGGCCCGGCCCTGCTCAAGAGGCAATTAAAGCTCGAGCCATGAGGATTCTCAAGCAAAAACGAATGTAATTGCTTCTTTTCTACCGGATTTTCCCTTAATTTGCTCATTGTTATTGCTAACTTTATGTTTAGTTTCTACAAATGTAGTTTGAAAATTCTTTCGCTTGACATGTATCTTTGTGGAAATATTTATGCGTTATGAATTGTTATAAGCTTCTTTTGTTCTGTTACTTGATTGAAATTTGTAGCTTAAGGTTTCATATATTCAGGGGGGGGATCCAGGATTTTCTGGTGTGTGTGTGTGGGGGGGGGGGAGTTTAATTTCTCTATTGGACTAATTTAATTTATTTTTTATTTTTAAGGGGACTATAGAATAAATTTTCCACCTTTTTGGTGGGGGAGGCAGTTTGGATTTGCCCCCTCTGAGTATTTGTGTCATTTCTAAACACTATGTAATTAATTTTTAATTCTCGTTCTTCTTTGGTACTATTAATGTAAGAGAAATGTTTTTTTTATTTTCATTTTTTCCTATTATTTTCTTAAAGTTTGAAAACTTACAAGGTGATATTGTATTTCTATTTCATTGTATCTGATACTTATGGATTCTGATAGGTACGAAGGGCAACGTGATATGCTTTACAATCAGACATTCAACCTCGATCAAGTTTCTTTCGCTGCCGAGGGTCTTAAAGATGCTCAACAAACAGTATGTGATAGCCTTCAATTTTCTTGTTATAAATTATGTTCTATATTTCTGAACTCAAACTTGTTGCAAGTGGTAAACTAGTGCTTTTTTTTAAAAAATAAAATAAAATATGACATTGCTATATGCTCTTTAATCAATAGTTGCTCTATATATGCTTTTCAAGGAGCATATTTATTCCACGCTTCCATGCTATGGTGTATTTATTGGGGCTATGGTGTATTTACGGTAAAACATTTGTGTTTCTTGGTAGCGCCCAAAGGGGAACAATTCAGGACAATCCAGTCGGAGCTTTTTCAGTTCCCTTATTGGAATCGGCTGCCTACCTCATGAGAGGTAGGAGATATACCATTTGTTGCTGGGGAGAGGTTTCTTCATTGAATATGTGCTTAAATGATTAATATATATCATGAATTCTTTCTACTCATTGCGGCACCATCAAGCCAGTAGGATATGGATGCCTTTACACGTTCTTGCATAACCTGTTTGTTAACCACTTCGCCTTATGAATTTTTTAAACATGTTTCGTGTCTTTGCCAGGTGTCAGCCCTAAAATCTGCCAACAAGGAGCTGAAAGGAATGATGAAGACTGTTAAGATTCAGGACATAGATGTCTGTACTCTCTTTATACCCTCTGTCGGTTTCTACTAATAAAGAATTTATTTTCTAGTGACATTTGATTCTTTTATCTATAGAACTTGCAAGATGAGATGATGGACCTGATGGATGTGAGTAATGAGATCCAAGAGACCTTGGGTAGAAGCTATAATGTTCCTGATGATATTGATGAGGAAGAACTCATGGGCGGTAATCTTACCTAAACTTTATTTGCATGTTACTTTTGTATGATTTAAGAGAAGTAGTGTGGATTTTGTTTTACCCATAAGGATGGAGTGAGACAATGATAGAAATTGTTGTTGTTATCTTAATTATTAGTACTGTTATTTGATTTGCAAAATGCTAACTTATACACCCTTGTTATCTTAAAATTTCGTGTTTGAAAAAAATTTAGGGACTGTTTGGCATGCTATTTACTTGTTACCATACCCTTTAATTTTTATGTTGATCCGTGTTGGATTGCAGAACTTGATGCTCTGGAAGCTGACATGGGAAGTGAAGCTGATGGTATTCCCTCTTATCTTCAGCCTGATAAGGAGGAACCAGATTTTGATACAGAGCTCAATTTGCCTGCAGCACCCACAGGACACACAACAGCTGCCCAGGTAAACCTGTGCATCTGAGTTCATCATCTCTGTTGTCAGTCTATGTTTTCTGCATTTCTACCTATGACCATCTTTTTATCGACTTTTGTTTAGGCTTCTTTTGCTCTTATGATTTATATAGTAGTTGCAATTTGTTATTAGAGCTGCTGAAAATCAGTAAATTGAGATTCAATTTGCATCTATCTTTTTTTATCCATATTTAATTTAACTATGATGCTCAGCAGGGCGAAGATGAACTTGGTTTGCCTACTGTTCCTCGAGCATCTCTCCGTAGTTAGATTGTTGGTCTGCTACTATGTGTCACTGCATGCAATGTAGGTGCAAGGTGAATGGGGCCTGCCCTTCTAAACATATTGTGCAGTGTTAACTTCTGCTGGTACTTCCATTGAATTTGCAATATTATTGCATCCATTTCATGAAGGGTTAAAAGTTGTTTTAATGAGAATATTCATTATGTCTCTGGTTGCATTTAGATGATTTAATCATTAATGTGGGAACTAATTGAGCTTCCAATGTTAAGGCGGGAGATTGCACTGCATGACGAATGCTCTTTGTATTTAAGGTGAAATCTCCGATGATTACCCATTGCAAAACCCTTTCCGAATTTTGTTTCACTTTGCGAAGAATCTAAGGTCGGGGCTTTACAATGGGGAAGTGAAAGCCGAAAGAGTTGGAGGAAAAGGTGTTACAAATGATGATTGCCAAGGATGTACCGTATGTAAACAAATATGACATCTACTCATCGTGCTAGGAAGCTCTGCAATGGCATATTGCTAGGAAATCTCGTGATGTGTCTGTTGCAGACACAAGATGCATCATTGGGTTGAAAACAATAAACCTGAGAAGAGAAGATGCATCATTGGGTTGAAAACAATAAACCTGGCGGGAGGGAGAAGAAGAAATGAAAGGGAGGGTGAACGGGGTGGAGGGAGGCTGTCAACCGATCTTAAGGTTGGTCTGCATTGGCGACCGAAAGAGCTAATTACAGTTTGAGAAAGGTGAAGCTAATGGTTGCTGATTACACTTTGAGGCCGCAGCATTCCAACCAGGTAAATCACACAAATAATTGCAATGGCACATCGTTTAGCTGTTTAGAGATTGCACAAGAAAGAGCTAGTTACTAGTTAGAACTGAGCCCGGTTCTTTGCTCTCCCTAGCTATTAGATTGAAAAAGAAAGAGGCAAAGACAATGAACTAAAGTGTGACATCCATACTGAATCTTGAAACTATGTTCTGGTCAGTGTCTGTGTTTTGGTTGTCGGATTGGCTCGAATTTTAACGGACTTCGTCCAAGGACCTGTTTCGAGTCTACCGACTAGTTCGGGCAGCTTGAGTCAACAAACCATCACGCCATCAAATCTAATGCCAAACGCATACAACTTGCAATCGGATTGAAAGTTTCAAACCCAAGAAATGGACAACTTACTAGTTACAATTGGATCGATATTTTCAAACTCCTTGGATATAAAATCAAAATTACTCGACTCAAATGGATTAATTTTGTTAACTTAAGTTAGTATAGGGATTATTTATATAGTTTGACATTTATTTGATGATCACATTTAAAGATAAATTCTCTGGGTATGACAATATTACGTAGAGATTTATTATCATGGTAATCCTTTCATTCCATTTGGGTGATCTTTTCGATCCATATATTAAGTTGTTATGGTTGATTAACAATTTTGAAATTTATCTTTACGTATAAACATATTCATATGTATTTTCGCTATAATTATGAGTAATTTTTGTATACACGTAAAAAAAAATTAGGGAAAACTACACTGGTGGTACCTTAATTATGCATGTATTCCTACTTTGGTCCTACAATTATGTTTTTCGGCAAAAGAGTCCCTTCCGTCACATAATTTTCCTGTTTTGGTCCCTCGACGTTAAAACCCTAACGTTTTTGCTGACTTGGCTTATTTTATATTTTCCCCAATTTCCACCTCATTTATTAATAAAATAAAAGCACATGCCGTGTAAAAACACTTGAAACGACACTAAGCCTAAACCCATTCTAATCAGATCAGTTTTCCTAAAAATCAACCTAATCGTATTCTAGGGTTCTTCCTCTCCCGAAATTTTCACCTAAAATCGAATCGATTTTCTAGGGTTCTTCCTCTCCAGAAACTTTCACCCAAAATTAATCACCAAATCAATCACCAAATCTTCAAAATCGAATCGATTTTCTAGGGTTCTTCCTCTCCAGAAACTTTCACCCAAAATCAAACACCAAATAGACTTTAATCGATTCGAATTTCTAGGGCTCTTCTTCACCAGAGAAATCGCACCCAAAATCGAATCAAACACCTATTTTGGGGTTCAACGCGAAATGGTTTGGAAACTGAGAATCAAAGGGAAACCAAGCCCTCTATATGGTAAGTTTATAGTTATGATGTTTCTTTATCTGGAAATAGTACTTTATTTAATGGTTTGGAAACTGAGAATCAAAGGGAAACCAAAAAGTGTCTTTACTGATTTGTTTTCTGGTGTTTACCTTTTATCGAAAAAAACATGTTTTTGTCTTTACTGGTGGACCACTATATTTTTATCGAAAAAAACATGGGTAGTGGGTCATACAATTCTTTAATGGTTTATTCTATTGAATTGCAACTGAAAATATTACATTGTTTATGATTCTTTAATGGTTTATTCTATTGAATTGCAACTGACAATATTTTATTGTGTTTTTTGCAGCCCCCAAGTCTCAACTATTCACAGCAGTTATACACCATGATGGTTCTTTTGTCACTTCACACAAACTGAAGTATAACAGCAACCTGGTATCTTATTTTGATTTCTGTGATGTTGATGAAGTTTCTATGTTTGAATTAGCTCACATGATTGAGACTCTAGGGATAACTAAAACAGTGAAAGCCTTTAGAGTAGTACCTGGAGTGTCATTTAAGGTTGTAGCTTTAAAATCTGATAGTGATTGTTTGAACATGGTAGCTGACTTACCTAAGAACTATCATGTGCATATTTACTTGGTTGAAATGGATGAAAGTGTGGGTTTAGGGTCAAAAGATGAAACTGAGTTTGAGTATGAGGAACCTAACCCTTATAGTTATAATGAAATTGATCCTGAATTTGAACCCCAACATACACCATTTGAATCCCAAGCTGAATTTGACCCTCCATTTGAACCACAACATGAATCCCAAGATACACCATTTGAACCACAATATGAATCTGTTGTTACACCCCAAACTGAACCTTTTCTTGCACCCCAAGATGAACCTCCATTTGAATCCCAAACTGAAACTTTCCTTGCATCCCAAGATACACCATTTAAATCCCAAGCTGAATTTGTTGTTACACCCCCAGTTGAACCTTCATTTGAACCACAAACTGAACCTTTTCTTGCACCCCAAGATGAACCTCCATTTGAATCCCAAATTGAACCTAATCTTGAATTCCAAGATGAACCATTTATACCCCAAACTCAAACTGAATTTTCATTTGAACCCCAAACCCAAACTGATTCTGAATTTGAATTTTCATTTGAACCCCAAACCTAAACTGAATCTAATATTGCATTCCAAGATGAACCATTTGTACCCCAAACTGAACCTCAATTTGTACCACAAACTGAACCTATTTTTGCATCCCGAGATGAACAATTTGAACCCCAATCTGAACCTGTTTTTGCACACCAAACTAAAACACAAACTGAACCCCAAACTTATTCTGACTCATCAGATTCTGAGTACTTAGTTAGTGAATCTGAATCTGACTTTGAGGATAGTGATTATTTTTTTGAAGATGTTGAAGATGATATGGAGCCTTTATTTAGTGATAGTAGATTTAAAAATTAGTTTAGGGTTCATTTCGAGGAAGAAAGGGTTGCAAGTGAAAAAAGGGTACAAAATGATGAAGAAACTGAATATTCTGACTCACTACATAGTGTAGATGAGTCAGATTCTGATTCAACTAGTGGTGTTAGGAAGAAAAGATTTGCAGAATTTAATGATGAGCTGGACATGGAGAATCCTGAGCTAAAAGTTGGTATGCTTTTTACCAATAGAGAGGTGTTAAAGGAAGCAGTTATGAATTTTGGTTTGCAGAATAAACTAGGTCTAAAGTTCAAAAAAAATGACAATCGAAGGGTGAAGGTGATTTGCAAGCCTGGATGCCCATAGGTACTAACGGGAGGAAGAAAAAATCCTAAAGACCCCCAGGATAAAACTTGGCAAATTAAGTCCATTCAAAATGAACATTGTTGCAGTAAAGAGTTCAAAAATAGTAGGGTGACATCCAAGTTTATAGGTAGGAAGTACCTACATTTTTTTCTGGCTGACAGAAAATTTTCTATAACTTCCCTACATGAAGCTGTTAAGAAAGATTATGTGCATCCTGTACATCACTCTAAGTTGTATAGGGCAAGGGACTTTACCATTGAACTTATTGAGGGAAAACACAAAGAACAATATGGTTTGCTTTATGATTATCTTGGGGAACTTAGGTTGACCAATCCTGGGACCACCACTATCTGTAAGTTAGATGAGAGAGTATTTGAAAGGGTGTATATCTGCATGCAAGCATGCAAAGATGGGTTTAAAGCTGGTTGTAGGCCTATTATATGCCTTGATGGATGTCACCTAAAGGGGTATCATAAAGGTCATTTGCTAGCTGCTATTGGGATTGATGCAAATGACTGCCTATATCCCATAGCGTTTGCAGCTGTTGAAAGTGAATGTCATCAATCATGGTTCTGGTTTCTTGAACTTCTGGCCCTAGATTTGGAGTTGAACAACTCACACAACATCTCATTCATGTCTGATAAACAGAAGGTAAATATCATCACCTATATTTTGTTATGTTACATGTTTTATATAATTGATTTGAAATTTACCTGATTATTTGTTTTTGTCTTAAATGTAGGGACTGGTTGATGTATTGAGAGAACTGTTTCCACATTCTAATCACAGAACATGTGTGAGACACTTGTACAATAATTTCAAGAAACAACACAGTGGAAAAGCGCTTAAGGATGGCTTGTGGAAAGCTACCAGAGCAACTTATGATAGAGAATATGAAGATGTCATGTCTGAAGTGAAATCTCTATCAAGAGATGCTTATGACTGGTTGAGTGAGAAGGATCTTAGAAACTGGAGCAAGGCATTTTTTCCAACAACAACCAAGTGTGACATGCTACTGAATAACTTATGCGAGTCTTTCAATAAGGTAATATGTATTTTAATTGTGTGCATATTTGTTTGTCCAAAGTTAATTATATTTAACTTTTTTTTTGCAGTTTATTCTTGAAACAAGAACAAAACCAATCATAACCATGTTGGAGGCAATTAAGACAAAAATTATGCAAAAGATTGCAAAAAAGTCTGATGAAGCTGATAAGTGGATTGGACCTTTATGTCCAAAGATTCAGAAGAAGTTAGAAACATTAATGCAAATGTCAGCAAGGTAATGTTAAACTTTAGAATTCAAATCTATCTATGTAGTAGCTGTTTAACTTTAGAATTTACCTTATCGAGGATTGCCAATAATGTCAAACGTTTAACTGTTGTGACTGTTATAGTCTTCCTAATGTGGTCCCTTAATTATTATAGTCCTCCTAAATTGGTCCCTTTACTATTATAGTCCTCCTAATTTGGTCCCTTAACTATTATAGTCCTTCTAAATTGGTCCCTTTACTATTACAGTCTTCCTATTTTGGTCCCCTGGCTATGTTGTTAATGTAGTGGTTGTTATATGATTAAGTAGTTTTAGATTGAGTATACAGTAAATTAGAATGAGAAAAATATTAGTTTTCCCTTCTTTAATCTATCTATGTAGTAGTTCTTACATGGTTAGAAAAATATTAGTTGTTATATGATTAAGTTGTTATAATGTAGGTGTTGGGCTACCAATGCTGGTGGCAATAAATACCAAGTTTCATATGGACCACATTTCCAGCATGTTGTGAACTTGACAGAGCACACGTGTTCATGCAGAAAGTGGGACTTGACAGGTAATTAATATGTTTATACTATGTTTATACCAAGTTTCATATGGACCAATACTATGTTTAATATGTTTCATATATTTTGGTAGGAATTCCATGTCACCATGCAATCTCAGCCATACTGATAAAAGAGGAGAGACCTGAGTCGTATGTGGATGACTGTTACAAAAAGATCACTCAACAAGCAATATACTCTCACTTGATGAACCCAGTCAGAAGTTCTGATCAATGGGCTAGACAAACATACTGTGAACCCATCTTACCTCCAACCATTAGAAGACCACCAGACAGTCCTCACAAAAAAAGGAGGAAAGAAGCTGATGAACCCATTATTCAAGGTGTTAGAGTTACTAAGAAAGGTGTAACACTTAGCTGTTCTAAGTGTAAGAAAACTGGCCACAATGTCAGGACATGCAAAGGCATTGTTGGTGGAAATAGTTCAAGTTCAAGAACTCCTCGCACCAGAAGTGCACATCCCCAGCAGGCTCCAACAGCTTCCACCACTGTTCCTCAGCAACAACCAACAACTTCCACTTCCACCAGGCTCCAACCACCTTCAAGACAACCACCACCTACAATAAGACCTAAACTCCCGGTGCGTATTATTTATGTATTTTTCAACATAACACTTCTAATTAAAAATGATCTTGAAGACTAACTATTCTTTTTCTTATATAGATAAAAAGGTCTTCTCATGGCACTTAGAAACAACCTGCACCAGCCAGTAGTGCCCCTACCCAAGAGGCTCAAACAACCACAAGGACAAGTGTTCCTGCCCAGCAAGCTTCAACACAACCACCCCCAATTCAAGTTGTTAGATGGATGCTCAACAACATCCAAGAAAGTTTAACAACTCAACCTTCAAGAAATCTTTGAATTCATTGAAGAAGTTGTTGCTGAATCTATTTTGTTTTCTACTTTAAACTATTTAGGTAGAAATTTGATGATGAAACTGAAAATGACAATAGCTTCTCTTGTGTTATGTTGAAGGGTGTATGCAGCTATTTTTTGAAAGGGT
This sequence comes from Hibiscus trionum, assembly GCA_030270665.1. Lineage (NCBI taxonomy): Eukaryota > Viridiplantae > Streptophyta > Magnoliopsida > Malvales > Malvaceae > Hibiscus > Hibiscus trionum. Next base: position 1,234,699 of record BSYR01000008.1, read on the forward strand.
GTCATTTTAGGTGTATGAAACTATTTAGATGTATACCTATTTTTTGTGTCATTTGATGACATTAACAACTGCTAATTTAAACATTGATTAGCAGTTATTTTGAAAGGGTGTATAAAGCTATTTTGAGTAGCAATATATTGAAGAATTTTAGTAAAATTCAATGTTATTATTCTTTGTGTCCTTGTGAATGGAATAAAGATCACATCTTTGTGTTATAGTGAATGGTAATAATAGAGAAAGAATGTTATTACAGGCACTTTAAACATTTTCAGAAAGCTAAATGGCTTCATTTCATTGATTTTAACTTCAACAACTGATAGAAACATACATTAACAAAAGTTGAACATCAACCCTCAATAAACCCTAAATCCCAATACAACATAAACCTACTAAACCCTAAACAGGATTAGAAATCTTAACCCTTAAACATCAATAACTCCATTACATCACAAACCTATTAAACCCTAAATACATCAAAAACCTACAAAGCCAGAAATTAACCCCATAATTCCATTCATGGCAGTTATTGAAACATCAATAACCCAGAAATTACCCTAAAAATGTCATATAGACAAGAACAACAACACATATAATCCAAAACATTCTCTCTCTATTCCTCGCGTGCTCCATGGCCCTTCTTTTTTTAACAACCCAGCAATGATCATTCTTGGGCGTTCAAGAATTTCAGCATCAACCCACTCAAAAAACTGACATTTCTTACTTTTTTTGTCAAAATTTGGGCAGCCAAGAAATCTTCTGCCAGGATTCTCTACTGTCCAGCTTGTTTTTAACTCGCATGGACAGCCACAATAACAAAATCTGTTCATTCTTGATCCTTCCATCTTCAATCAGCTTCAATTTGGGAAGCCCTTCTTCAAGTCGTCTCTTTCAAAGTGAAGAAAGGAATAGAGAGAAAATAGAAAATTAGGGTTATGGCCCTTAATTATGAACATCTTTTTATAAAGCCAAGTGTTTTTACACGTCATGTGCTTTTATTTTATTAATAAATGAGGTGGAAATTGGGGAAAATATAAAATAAGCCAAGTCAGCAAAAACGTTAGGGTTTTAACGTCGAGGGACCAAAACAGGAAAACTATGTGACGGAAGGGACTCTTTTGCCGAAAAACATAATTGTGGGACCAAAGTAGGAATATAGGCATAGTTAAGGTACCACCAGTGTAGTTTTCCCAAAAAATTATACAAGTTAATGTTTTTTAAAAAATAAAATCTAAATTCTTAATATTAAAACTCAAACCTTAAATTCTAACCACAAACCATATATCTTATATCCTACAAACTAAATCCATAAACTCTAAATCTTAAACTAAACCTATAACCCTAAAATAGAAAGAATTGTAAATTTTATATGTGCTGAATTGTTTTCTTAATTATGTATAATATAATTCTGTTCATAGGTTGAGTGTCCCCTCATCCATCATAGACAAACAAAAAAAATTAATTCAATTTTATTGTAAATAACCTTTTTCAACTCAGTTTAATTTATTCACAATAATAATATTTAAATTTTTAATCTTATTTAAAAAGACTTTTCGTATCAAAATAAAAGAAATACCAAAAAAATATTAAAAAGGAGTGGGACCAAAGTCCAAACACAAAAAGGCTTTGAATTAAATACTACAATCAACCGAGACCCCCGGCATTGAAGAAAACCAAAATCCGGCCAGACGCGTTTTCCTTCAATCATGTCCAAACTCCAAACACACGTTCAAGCCTCTTTCTCATTGTCTTCCCCTTTTATTTTATTTTATTTTAATGCCATAATGTGTAATAATAATAATAATAATCCTTCAGATTTAGATATAGAAACCAAGTTTGAATGACTCCCCATTTCCACTCTCTCCACTAGTAGTTGTAAAACTTAGAAATTATTAGACGGCCAAGTTAACTTGTTCTTCTCCCCTTTCAACCAAGACCTGGTAAACCATAACCCTTATTCTCTTTTTTCTTCAACTTTACTCTTCTGGGTTTTTGTTTTTCTCTTTGATCTTTCTTGGGTTTCTTTTCTTTTATGGTTTCAATGTTTCAGTTTACTGAATTTGAGATCAGAGAATTTGTATGTGTTTTTCTGGTTTAGTTGGTGATATATGATTGTGTTGACTTTTTTTTCTTGATTCAGCAACTCAGGTGCTTAATCTTTGCTTCTTCAATTATTAGTTTCTTTTTTATGGATAGTTTTTGAAGTTTGGAGGTAAGTGATAAGTTGTTGTCTTTTGGCATCAATTTTCTGTTCTTTTGTTAGCTACTGTTCTAGTTTGATTTTACATAAAAGATCAGATTTTTATGTAGTAGATTGGTTCCATCTGTTGGTTGTAGATTTTAATGATAAAATTGGTGGATTCTATTTTGAACAAGGAAATTCACTTGCGAGAGTAGATGGGGAATACTTGTGTTGGACCGAGCATTTCCAAAAATGGGTTCTTCCAATCGGTTTCTGCTGCAATGTGGCGGTCTCGATTACCTGATGACTCGGTTTCTCATTCTAATGGGGAAACAGGGAGTGAGGTGGCAGCTAGAGAACCTGAATCACCGTTACCGGTCTTAAACAAACCTCCGGAGCAAGTAACAATGCCAAAACCGGAGACCAAACAAGAAGCTAAACCGGAGATTAAATCGGAAACTGAACCTGAAAAGCCGATCAAGCCCAAGTTGCCTCATATGCAGAGGGTTCCTAGTGCAGGGCTCAGGGAATCAGTGTTACAAACAAGGACTGGTATTTTCAAGGAACATTACAGCCTAGGGAGAAAACTAGGGCAAGGGCAATTCGGGACGACTTTCCTTTGTGTGGAGAAGTCGACTGGAAAAGAGTATGCTTGCAAATCGATCGCAAAGAGGAAGTTGTTAACTGACGAGGATGTAGAGGATGTGAGGAGAGAGATTCAGATAATGCACCACTTGGCCGGCCATCCAAATGTTATTTCTATAAAAGGAGCCTATGAGGATGCAGTGGCAGTTCATGTTGTTATGGAGATATGTGCCGGTGGAGAGCTTTTCGATAGAATTATTCAGCGTGGACATTATACAGAAAGAAAGGCAGCTGCACTTACGAGGACTATAGTTGGGGTTGTGGAAGCCTGCCATTCTTTGGGGGTTATGCATAGAGATCTCAAACCTGAGAATTTTCTTTTTGTCAGTAAGCAGGAGGATTCGCTTCTCAAGGCTATTGATTTTGGATTATCGGTATTCTTTAAGCCAGGTATAAACTGTTTGATCTCATTCTCTTTCGATTACCCAAAAATAATAGGAAAGAAAACAAATGGAGGATAAAATATCGAGTCGAGTATGCAATTGCTCAACTGGTATGACCCTCATATATGTATAGGCTAACCAAGTTTTTCAATTTGATCTTCATTTTCCGGTTAAAACTGCATGGTTCAAAATTTAGAAATTCTTCGCTACGGAGAGCTCAGAAATGTGATATTGCCTTACAATGCCTTGTAAACTTACAAAAAAGGATATTCTATCAGTCTTAGACATTACATTTCAAATGGTTTGTGACACATGGGTGTCCTGATATGCTGCTAGCTCTATGGTGATATTCGGCCCCAATCTTGAAGTAGGCCATTCTTTCTTAAAAAAAGCACTATTTAAGAGAGATTGTCTTTTGGTTAGAATCGGCATGAAATTTACTCGCTTTCCATTGGTTTGCTTGTAAAATATTTATTTGTAGAGCTTTTGTTTATGCTTTTGATTTTCAGTTTGCATTGTCAACATAGCCAAAACACCTAAAAAGTTCGACCCCGCTTGTGATTTACCATCATCAATAGAGGAATTAAGAGATGTACTCTTTTTTTTCTTGGCCATCATTTCTGTGTAGGTGAAAGATTCACAGATGTGGTTGGAAGCCCATACTATGTTGCCCCTGAAGTCTTACGGAAGCGTTATGGTCCAGAAGCAGATGTATGGAGTGCAGGAGTAATTCTTTACATTCTCTTAAGTGGAGTTCCTCCCTTTTGGGCAGGTAAGGAATTTTCTGATTCACAAGATCATCTCGATTATAATTTGTCCAAGTGCAATTATTTTAGGTGTCCATTCGCTTACATCGTCATGATTATGTTTTGATCTTCACGTTCATGATGTAGAAAACGAGCAAGGTATATTTGAAGAGGTCTTGCATGGCGACCTTGATTTTGATTCTGATCCTTGGCCTAGCATCTCTGAAAGTGCAAAAGATTTGGTGAGGCGAATGCTCATTCGAGACCCTAGGAGACGGTTAACTGCACATGAAGTTTTGTGTAAGTCGCATTCTTTTACTGGTCCAACTTTTTTGTTATCAGAGAACTTTTAGGGTTATGTACGAAATATGTAATTTTTTTAGATGTCGAAAGAGCATAATGTTTAAAGGGTTATATATGAAATAAAATTTTTAAAGGGTTATATAATATTGCATTTTACTTTTCTCTCTTTGTAACAAAAAGCATTTTTTTCGTTGCTAATATTGCTCAAAACCTACACAGGCCACCCTTGGATACAGATTGATGGTGTTGCTCCTGACAAGCCTCTCGATTCTGCTGTTTTAAGTCGTATGAAGCAATTTTCTGCAATGAATAAGCTCAAGAAAATGGCCCTTAGAGTAAGTCTCTAGACACTCGAGTGGATACTCAAGCTTGAAACCTATTCTTCATAATGTTTATGTTTGAAATTTGTTCTCTCGGATTTTCCGGTTATGTTGAACTAAAAATTTCTCTCGTTTCCTTTGCCAGGTAATCGCAGAGAGCCTATCTGAAGAAGAAATAGCTGGCCTGAAAGAAATGTTCAAGATGATAGACACCGACAACAGTGGTCAGATCACCTTCGAAGAACTTAAAGCAGGATTGAAAAGAGTTGGCGCTAATCTTAAAGAGTCTGAAATCTATGATCTTATGCAAGCAGTAAGTATAAGACCCGGATTACATATACTATATTTAAGGCAGCTCACGGCTTGGTTATGCCGCTCCGAAGGAAGCTATAGTTTGTGAATTTATTGGAATATATTGGTTTGGTTTCCTCATTTTTGGGATTTTCAGGGTTTAAATGCAACGAAATATCTATGTTGTCCTAAATTTGCTCAAGGATTTGGATTGGAAATACAACTTTTCTTTATGTACTAATTGTCTTTGTTCTATATAGAATACAAAATTAATTGGGAATAAGCAATGACAAGTTGTCTCTGATGCAAATGTGTTGTTCAACTACAGGCCGACGTTGATAATAGTGGCACAATCGACTACGGGGAATTTGTAGCTGCAACACTGCACCTAAACAAAATCGAGAGAGAAGATCATCTATTTGCTGCCTTTTCCTACTTCGATAAGGATGGTAGTGGTTATATTACTCCGGATGAGCTCCAACAAGCTTGCGAGGAGTTTGGCATAGAGGATGTTCGCCTCGAAGAAATGATCCGAGAAGTTGATCAGGATAATGTAAGTGGTTGGTTTTGTTTTTGATTTTAGCTAAGATTATTTCACCGTATAGTTGACGAAAAGGAAGAAGGGAAGGATTTCAAGTTGCCATATCCCTTAACCTCAAATGGAATGGGTAGTACTTTCCTTTTTCTTCACAAAATGCATCCATTGGCAATAACCCAGTCCATTGATCTTGTGTTGTACCATTCATGTGCAGGACGGACGCATCGATTACAACGAGTTTGTAGCGATGATGCAGGGCGGGAATATCGCCGGTGCCGGTAAGAAAGGACTACAAAATAACTTTAGCATCAAATTTAGAGAAGCATTAAAAGTGTAAGCAGTTGCACAAGTTCCTCTTTTTTCTTTTTTTTCAAGTTTTTGAGGGAACTGAGATTTGTATAGTAAGGAGTAAGCATTGTTCTTTGCATAAGAGCAGCCATGTCTCTCTGCATTGAGCTTTTGGCCATTTCTTCCATCATGTTGTATACTTTTATACACAAGTAATCTGTGCTCTCATAAACTATAAACTGTTGATTTAATTTGTTGAGTTTTTTTATATATATTTTTAGTCTCTCTATTTGGATATTTTTAGTCCTTTAAAAATTTATATAATTATACGCTAAAACAATGTTGACAATATTTTTGGTTTTTAAAAAGTTTATGATTCGATCTTGTTTTTTTTTTTTGCTTTGCTCATGCATATTTATTGTGTGGATTTTGACACGTCATCTATGGGTGCCAAAGTATCTTTAGGTGTTTAAAGTATTTTTTTTTTAAAATATGTGCCTAAAGTTTCAACCATTACAGTTTTAGGTGCTTAAAATTTACACAGTTATAATTTTAAGTGTGTGACTGTTAAAGGGTGATAAAAAAATTGTTAACCAATCAATGCTTGACATGTAGCATATTTATTTTATTTTTTAAAATTAAGAACTTAAAATAATTTTTTTAATAAAAACTTTCAGTTTTTTATAAAATTTTGAAATTTTGCAAATTTTACAAACAGTCATCATATTCCTAAAATTATTCAAACCGAATTTTTTAAATCGCCGTCGCTTTTGCTACCTATTGTTGCCACTGACCACATCTCTTTAGTCGTCGAACCAAGGCGATCATTTCTCTTTACATGGTGTCGAACGTTGTACGCAAAATCGTTACTTAAGTCTAATTGAGTTGATGCCATTCAAATATTGATTTAATTGCAAAAAGACTGAAAAGTAATTTCTTAAAATATAGTAATTAATAATCATAATGGTGCTTTTGTTTTTTCATTTTACACCTCAAATTCGATCCAAAAGATTTGAAAGATCACAATCGAAACAAACATTTTTCACTTCTAACCAAGAGTCACATTTTTTATTATATCCTATAAAATCGAACTTAGACTTCATTTGAAGATGGTCTCAACTGTCAACCAAATAAAGCTACAAATTTATGCACATAAAAAAAATTCATGGTGCACAAATATTCTACTATATCAAATTAAATTAAATAGTAGCAGCAAGTTTTTCTTATCTCCTCTTTACTTAATTGGTGGCGGCAATTAATCTTAATACTAGTTGTCGATCACTAGTATTTGTTATTTTTCATGTTCTTTTATATATATATTTTTTTAATTTTAATAATTTTTTTTTGCTTTTGTGGCATGTGTTTCCTCTGCTTTTGTGGTTCGTTTCATTTGTCGTTTGGTACGATTTCAGTATACTGTAACGATCGCTTGATGCTCGTATAAAGATCCTCATGGTGCTAGCTTTCTAATTTGATTATGTCGATGGTCATATAAAAGATTGATTCTCACTCGTTTGATGGTTTGTTAGCCGGTGTAATCAGAACCGTACAGTGGAGCAATCTGCCTGATAGTTTGGTTCGCTCACCACTCTTTTTTCATCCCGTAAAGTATCTCGTTTGGCTAGAGACAAGGAGGTTCATGAAAGTTTTTGAGTTTTGATGATATGCTAATCTCCATGAAAGGGTTTATTTTTCATTGCACCTTTGTATAAATTTTTTAATAAACTAGTTCTTAAGCATTGTATTTTATAATATCTTTTATGATAATTAATAAAATTAAAATATTATTGTTAAAAGAAAGTACATAATAAATTCATCACTCATTTTCTTTTTAGCATGAAATTATATTATCGAAATACATAAATTATCGGAGTTAACATAAAATTATGCGTTTTCATATATCTTCATTATCAAATTATTCTTTATTAATTTCTCAAACTCATACCAACAAACATGTAAGAGAAAACAAACACATGTTTTGGAATTATGTTTCATACTCTTTTCAATATGGTATTAGTAACATACGCAAACTCAACCCATTTGACACATTTCCATAACCATGCGGCCAACTCTTTCTTTATATCGTGTGAACGGATCATATTTACATTTATTACAAGGTTCATTGTACCATGATTTTTTTTTTATTTACTCAAATATCAAACACATTTGACATAAAATTATTTTTTAATAGTTTAAAAGTGATTATAAAATAATATTTGTTTATAAATATTCTTAATCATTTGATAATGCGTACAGACCTTGTAAACAGTGTAATTGAGCCCGAGTTTCACACAAAATCACTTTTATATATACATATCAAACATATTTCACAAATCAGTTTTTTATTATATGATCATTTTCATTATTCAAGTGTACATTTGTTATTTGTACAAAGTGCTATCAATTAAGTTTCGGGTGCTCTTAAGCTAATTTGTACTATTTAGTGAGCAAAACTCGACTTGAAAAAATTAAAATTTTCGACTTGACTCGAGGTAAAAAAACTCAACTCGTTGTAACTCGACTCGAAAAAATTAAAATTTTCGACTTGATTCGAGGCAAAAAAAAAAACTCGACTCGAATTTTTTTTAAATAAAGTTTGAGTTGTAAAATAGAAATTCGAATAACTCAAAATTTTTAGTAATTAGTGGATTGATTTTTAAGTTTGAGTCAAGTTCCTCAATTTTTCTTTATATATACCAATATAAAAAAATATGATGAAATATATATGCACATCGTATATTATTAGAGAAAGTCATTTAAATTAGAATCAAAGTGTACTATAACATGATAAATAATTACAATTAAATTTTTATAGGAACTCGAAAACTCGACTCGAACCCGATTCGAATTTCATAAACTCGACTCGAATCGAAAAATTTCAAATAAAGTTTGAGTTGTAAAATATGATACGTTAACTCAAATAACTCAAAATTATTTAACTCGACTCGATCGAACGTTCACCCCTACTACTAAGGCAGCATATAAATCTCGCCACTAAAGCTATATAATTACACCACTAAGGTTACATATAGATCATGTCACTAAAGTACAGGACAAGTGAGTTTTTGGGTGAGAGGTGAAACATAAATTTTAAAAAAGTGAGAGGCAAATTTATAATTAATTTATTTTTAATAAATTTATATATAATTAAAGATAAAAAAAAGTTTCTGCTTTGTGGTGACAAGAGCTCCTCCCATCATTTACTTTCATTCCTGCTAAGGTTGTATAGATAGAGACAACAATAAAAGGAAAGAGAATTTTTGTTCCCCAACACACTAGTACAAATCAGCCAAGTATTTGAAGGCGTTATGGTTTGAATATTCCCCTTTGGGAATTTATTGGGGAAAATAACCCCCAAAGATTGATATTGGGAAAAATACCCCCCTTTCATGCCATGTAGGACGAATTCGCGTCCTGGGGAAAGCGAATTCAAGATTCGCGTCCTGCAGGATGCGAATTCCTGGGACGTTTCAGTGGAAAAGGAATTCGCGTTTTGCAAAACGCAAATTCAACGATTTATTGCTGCCCCGCACGAGAAATTCAACATGAAAATGAATTGAAACCAATATAAGATGTTTAGGTAGCAATATTTGTGATCGAATAACGGATTATCGGGGTACCCGATTAAAATTTTTGAACTATAACAGTGTCGTATTGAAACATATCTTTAAGATGGTGTGAAGATACGAGCGTATATAATATCCTAAGATGTGTGAAAATGGCCTGGAAATGAGCAAGTAACAATGTTTTAAAAGGAAACATTATCGTATAGGCATGTTTAAATGCATTTTAGGGTGTGTTTTGAACTTTTTTTTGGTTTTTCCTAAGTTTGGAGACAAAGATGTGCACCTTAATTTTGCAGTGGTGCTAAAGTTCCGAGGAAGACGGTGTCCGAAAATGTGAGAAAATTGTGTTAAAAATGCTATCAAAGTAACATTTTTGAAGCAAAAAATGTGTCCATAGGCATGTTTTTTTTTGAAATTTAAAGGGCCTCGTTAAAAACCCCCTCTAAACCTATGTAGGGGGAAAAGAGTGCCCATAAGATTTATTAAATTACCAGATAATAGAAGTTCACAAATCAGAAAAGACTACACAATGGTTGATCTAGTTAATTCGGGGGCCGGTCCTAAGAGGGCATTTCCTAATATCATGTCCAGTGTTCCCACATTTACTGCACCTCCTAGGTTGTCCGGTCTTTTCTCTCGGAACCATATCTTCGGCACAATGAATCCTCGTTGATTTTGGCCGGCCTTTTTTCTTTCGTCGCAGGGAGGGATCTGGGCATATCTTTGGTTCGTTGCTGATTATACGACGGTCACGTGCATTTCCGATCGGAGGGAACTCGTTTCGGTAAACCTTGAAAATGGTTTCGAGCCTGTATACCGGATCAATGAGTGTCGTTGCATCAAAATGAACCGATGCACATGCTGCGAAAGCATGCGAACACGGGAACTTGAACGTCTGGAACTCCCCGCAATCGCACGTTCGCTTTTGCAAATCAACCACGTAGGTGTATTGCATTATTTCTTGTAGCGGTTCAGAAAATTGCGTGACCTCAAAGATGTGTTCCCGACGAGAGAAGCACAACGCAACCATCGAGTTAGCATGCGCAATGGACGCTTGGATTTTGTCGGCGAGATCTGGATTAAATATGCGACCAGCTGCCATCCAGTTCATTGCTTGTTTGCCGAGGGTTGCGAAAAGGGTTGCCAATCGGTAATATGTTGCTTTGACAACGGACGTGATAGGTAAATGACGCGTTCCCTTAAGAGACGAATTGATCGCCTCAGCCAAGTTTGTTGTCATATGGCCGCATCGACGACCCCCGTCATAACATCGCAACCATTTCTCCTTCGGTATCTCCATAAGATAGTTATACCCGAATGGATTCCTCAATTGCAACTCCTCCAGCAGCTCTTCCACTTGATTAACACGGTGTGCGTTGCCTGTTGAATAAGACATGTAAAATAGTTAATTGGTAATAATATGAAATTGGTGGACGTAGAATAACAAAATGGAATGGTTGCATACCCATACGGAGAACCATTATACGTTCATCCTCGTTCTTGAACCTCTGATAGTAGTTTGCTGCTATATGCCGCAAACAATACCGGTGATGTATGTATGGGGGTTTCCATGAATCTCCCAAACGTTGAATTGCTCCCCAAATCCCTGCGCCTCTATCTGAAATAATAGCTAGGCCATCTTCACGTGTACGCAAAACTCGGCGCATGACATACTTGCGGAGGTTGTAAAGGAAAAACTCCCAAGAAGGGATATTTTCCTTTTCAACAATCGCAAAAGCAACTGGGATACATTTTCTGTTGCCATCCTGGGCAACTGCAATTAGCAATATCTGCGTGTATCTGCCATATAAAAATATACCGTCGATTTGGAGCATAGGTTTGCAGTGACGGAAAGCTTTTATGCATTGGGGGAACGTCTAGAAAAGGCGATGAAATTCGACCTCCCCTGGTACAACACGATCGTTGTAGTACTTCGGAACAGTCTCCAATTCCACAATTGTCCCTGGATTGTATTCCTGCATAACTTGAAGCCATGATCGCAGATCGTTGTATGATAGCTCCCATTGCCCGTACAGTGTTTCGATGGCTCGAGATCTTGCATACCATGCCTTATCGTAATTGACGGTGTACTTGTAAATGGATTTGATGGCAGCTATACACACTGGCACAGATACACGTGGGTTTGCTTTCACGAGTGGAAGGATTGCATCGGAAAGCATGTGTACATCCAAGTTAGGATGGTCTTGGCTGAGGCTCCCAACGGAGCATGTATGAGGCCCTGTATATCTCGTTATTTTCCACAGGTTATGCAACCTTTTCAATTGCGACACACGAACCCTCCATGTACATCCGGCGGACTTGTGAGGACACTCTGCAATATATTTCCTGGCCTCGGTCTTCCAAACGGTGGACGTAACTGAGCGCTGAATGTTGTAATGCTTGATGGCAGCCTCCGCGAGCTTTTTTGTCCTGAAGACCATTCCTTCATGTAGCTCAGTCGAACCCACATTCCATTGGTTGAACTGGTCTAATTGTGGATGTTCTGGGAATTCAGTATCGAAGAAGCCATCCATATCCACTGTTGTGAAGTGCGAAGGTGGGTCGTAATATGTTGCGCAACTGGTTGGTCCATGCAGTTGCGTCGAACGAACATCATCATCCTCATCATCCTCAGAAGAGTTTTCTGCGCTCTCCTCTGATTCCACCGGCTCGTCAATGTCAGATGGTTCAGAAGGAAATAGACCCATCTCGTCACCATCAGGCCCAACCTCTGTACGCGGCTCTTCATCAGAAAGCGCATCATCAAACTGGAAAAGTTCTGCGTCATCATAAACCTGTGCGTGAACAGGTTCTGAAGTCATAACCGGATCGACAGTAGCGGCGGTTGAATGTCTCCCCGCTGAGAACATATCATCCACATTTCGGTGACTTGGGATGTATGTTGAGTGGCGCCCGGTAGAGAAATCATCGAACGGGTTAAACTGTTCATTGTACGTTGAAGACGCCGTGTATGGAATGTGTGTTGAGTGGCGCCCCGTAGAGAAATCATCATAGTTTGGAACGTATGGACTGTATGACGACTCTTGGGTTGGTGGCAAGTTAAGGTCAAATTCGAACCTTGGAACGGAAGAACGTCGTTGCCGCGAAGACGAAGACGATGAAGCTTCATCGGTTCTTGTTTGAAGAAGGTTGAAGTCACGTCGTAAACTCGATGTCGGACTAATAGCATTTGGATTGAACTCGAGATTTCCTCGTAACCAATTTGGTACCACATTTTGAGCTGCAACGTGAACTTCAGCAAATGTTACAAATAGCTCCATGGCCCATCCCATTGAGTACTGGCTATGTGTATCTATCATCATTTCTACAGAACTGTCGTCTTCCACATCGAATATTGTGTAATACAGTGGCTCTATCGACGTTGGACATCGATACTTCAAAGACTGCAACTCCCTTCCGGAGCGATTGGGAACCTTCCTGGATATTAAGGTCCTAAGCGACTGGAACGTTGATCGTCTCGGAATGTTGATCGTAACAGTATTTTCAGATTGAAATATGATCCCAATGTATGAATCGGGGACCATCTGACCATCGTAGTATACTATAGCTTGAATTCTCGGTGCCATTTCTGAAAATCGAAGAGCTTTTGTGATTCTTAAGTTTTGTTTGGGTGCATCTAGAAATTCTGCACCCCTCAATTATAAATAGAAATCTGTCTGGTAAAGCATTGGTGAATTCTGTAGCAATAATTTTTGAGTTGTCAGCCCAAAGCCCGGTAAAGCCTGGTAAGTCAGCAATAATTTTAGACTTCGCGTTTTGGAAAACGCGAATACAATTATTCGTACTGAATTCGCGTTTTGTAAAACGCGAATTCTTTTGGAATCTCTAGAATTCGCGTTCTACAAAACGCGAATTCAGTACGAATAATTGTATTCGCGTTTTGGAAAACGCGAATTCTAAAATTATTGCTCTACTTTACCGGGCTTTGGGCTGACAAATGCGTTATGGTGAAACTGTGTTTCTAACACGCAAATAGGTCCATACATGCCTATAACCATCTGTATAAATAGGCTGTATTTCTGCCTTAACATCCCATCAAACTTATTACTTTTCTATCTTCCCCGGTTTTCCTGCATTTCTACATTTCTGAAAGATAAAATGGCTCGATATTCAGCTACTGTATTTTATCGTGGAACATACTTCTACACATCTTTTAGTGAAACGATCACAAGAAATGAATTATTTGAGTTGATCTCGAAACGAGTTAAAGAGTCGACCAGCGCAAAAATAGAGGCTTTGCAAGTGAAAGTACCAGTCAATGAGCCAGGCCCCGAGGAACATTATATGCTCACACTGTCAGATTAGAAAGATATGCGAAAGATGTTTCGGGCATACAAACTTGCTGGGGGAACAAACATCGAGCTTAGCGTGAAATTTGATGACGGATCAAGTTCTTCAACAAATGTTGTAGCTGTCCAAGACGAGAATGCGTTAGCTGGCGAAGACGAGAATGAGTTAGCTAGTCCAGACGAGAATGACGTGTTCTTAAAAATTTATCAGAGACGGCAGGAGAAAGAACAAATAATTGAGGAACTAAACTTAACGTCTGACATAAGTACCGACTACGATTAGTAATGTAATTTTGATTAAGTTATGTAAGTTATTTATCTTGCGTACTTGTAATTTGTGAACTCGGTGCTTTCGATATAGTGCTTTTGATGTAAGTTTTTAAATATAAAAGTATCAATTAATAATTCTGAATATATAATACTTTAATTAAGAAAATATAAATTAAATAAACAACTAATTTCGAAAAACATAGAAAAAAATATAACTACTGCATATATCTATGTCCGCCGGTACCACAATCTGGTGGACGTCGATTACGACCCGGATTGCGTCGTCTATGTTGGGTGGGGCCCTGTTGAGGATCATGATCGGGCTCGTTGACGTTGTCGTCTCCAGCAGTACCACTTGGTCCGACAGGCGGACCAGAAAAGAACAACGACTGTGGAGGTGTGTGCTGAACGAACCCGGGGCCCGAAAAATCATAAGGCCGAGCAGAAAACGGGTAGGGGGCAGAAGCAGAGGGAACAGTGGAACTCGAAGATCCGCCAGTCATGCCAGGAAAAAACCCGTACGTAGTCGGCATCGAAGATCCACCCATCATTCCCACAATAGGAGTGAAAAAGCCTTCCGTCGGACTCGGGGGCCTCGGCTGAATCATCAACTGGGTGGGGCCCAGAGGGCGAATCGGATCGGTAGCTCTAGAGGATGAAGCACCTGCTCCCCTTCGACGTTGCGATCCACCTGCTCCGCTCGTACGATGAGTCCGGGGGCGGTTGCGCTGAACAGGCTCAACCACAGCTGCTTGTTCCTCCGGAGTGAGGAGATACGGTTTCCCACTACCAAAGAACCATGGAAAGTAATCACTGCTCACCATAGGCTCATCAAACATCCGGTACTCATTCAGTGCTTGCCGCTGAAGCCTATCCTGCCACTGTGCAATCCACTGCACATGTTTCACTGACCAGTCCACCTACCACAAAACATCAACAAAATTATTATTTATAAATTGTAAAGTAAGTATAAATCGATAACTATTAAATCAAATTTAATTATTATACCTCAAGTTTTCCTTGTCGGGTGATCCTATGTAAGTCGTCCAAATCAGGAGGATCTATCGGAATTGTTTGCAGACGACCGAACTGGCGTTGGACGCGATCAACCGGATGCCACTCAACTACAGCGTACCAGATGAGAGGTACCATGGCCGTCCAAGCGGAAACCGTCTCATGCTCAAAATTAGGCAGACATTCATTGATATCCGAATCAGAGTACTGGGTCCACAAAAACTGTAAATTAAATATAGAAATAATTAAAAACAAGTAAACTAAACTATATTCATATTAAACTTCAACTTAATATAAAATTAAAATATTTACCTCATTTGCAGATTTCGTGTCAATTTTTTGCCTAATAGAATGCATCATAGTCGGAATCCCAACATGAGTTAGAGCATGGAACCACCTACATAACATCAAAATATAATTTTAATATTTAAAAAATATATATTAGGAAAATAACTAATTTATAAATAAAATTTAGTTAAGATTATTTTCCTTACCGCAAACATAGTGGATACGAATAGTCTGCTGGCGCGGACAAGTCAGGGCATAAAAATGGCATTCTAAACCACGCCCAAGACTGAAGTAGCAAAAGACATCCTCCGATGTCGTGTCGATCAGCACTCGCAGCCTTGCACAACTCCCTATACAGAAATGCAAGTACTACCGAACCCCAACTTAATTTACCAGCCTCTTCAAAATCCCGCAAGTGCCGCAACCACAACATGTGAACCTTGTTGCGAGTTTTGTCGGCCACCAAAATTCCCCCGAGGATCTGTAAGATATAGGCCCGAGCATATGCCTAAAATATAACGAAAAAAATATTAAAATATAATAATTTTATAATTTTATTACTACTAATAAAAAAATATTTTTTTTACCTTCTTCACATCTTCATTGGCTCCAGCAGGCAAATTAGCGAATTCCGTACGCAACCACCTCAGAGTCACACATCTGCCATGCAGTTTTTCTGGCTTATCCCCTAACAAGTCCATACATAAGCCCTCCCAATCGTCACTGGCGGCACCAGTGATAGCCTCCCCATCTACAGGAAGGCCAAGAATATGCGACACATCTTCTAATGTGATGGTCGCCTCACCACATGGTAAGTGGAAGGTATGTGTCTCTGGCCTCCACCTCTCCACAAGCGCGTTGATTAAATCAACGTCTAATTTCGCACCTCCTCCATGAATCTTCGCCACATGTCCAAATCCGGCTTCGGCTATGTACTCGGCTAGACGAGGATCCGGGGGCACCCTCATCCGTGTGATATAAACCTCCAATCGACGTTCTTCTCCATTCTACAAATAATTAATGACACACACATATTAACAATCACATATTATTATATCACAATTTTTTATAATGTACAATAAAATACTAAACATATTCTAATTTTACTAATTTTTAATATATAAGTCAATACCAAAGATATATTCGAATTTAACTAATTTTCTTAGTCTAAAAATACATACTATTAACATATTCGAATTTAACTAATTTTTTTAGTCTAAAAATAAAATCTAAAAACATATTCGAATTTAACTAATTTTCTTACTCTAAAAATAAATACTATTAACATATTCAAATTTAAATAATTTTCTTAGTCTAAAAATAAAATCTAAAGACATGTTTGAATTTAACTAATTTTGTTACTCTAAATATAAAATCTAAAGACATATTCGATTTTAACTAACATTCTTAGTCTAAAAATAAATATTATTAACATATTCGAATTTAACTAATTTTGTTAGTCTAAAAATAATATCTATAGACTTATTCGAATTTAACTAACATTCTTAGTCTAAAAATAAATATTATTAACATATTCGAATTTAACTAATTTTCTTATTCTAAAAATAATATCTAAAGACATATTCGAATTTAACTAACATTTTTAGTCTAAAAATAAATATTATTAACATATTCGAATTTAACTAATTTTCGAATTCTAAAAATATAATCTAAAGACATATTCGAATTTAACTAATTTTCTTAGTCTATAAATAAATACTATTAACATATTCGAATTTAACTAATTTTCTTACTCTAAAAATAAATAGTATTAACATATTCAAATCATGCCAACAACGCTAAATTAAATTTACATATTCGAATTAAAATAAATAAAAAACTTACATTATTTCGACGATAGTTAGATACGTGGCCTTGATCTAATCTTAGCAAACCCGCCATCACTTCAAAACCTCTTGAAAACTTCTTCAAATGCTCTTCAAAACTTTGGGAGAGAATTTTCATTCTCTCCCAACTTCACTGGTTTTATAGAGAGAACGGACGCGGGAGGCAGTGAATTCAAACCGAATTCGCGTTGTGCAGAACGCGAATTCAATATAATAAATAGAATTCGCGTCATGCATAACGCGAATTCTATTTCCCCAACCGTCCGAAATTATTTCGCAATTTACTGCGATAATTTGGATAAAATCTCGTGGAATTCGCGTTTTGCAACACGTGAATTCCCTTTTCCACTGAAACGACGCAGTAATTCGCGTCCTGCAGGACGCGAATTCGTCCTACATGGCATGAAAGGGGGTATTTTTCCCAATATCAATCTTTGGGGATTATTTTCCCCAATAAATTCCCAAAAGGGAATATTCAGACCAATTTGCCGTATTCTAAAACATGAGACACTTTAAAATTTAGGCATAACGCTAAAAAAATACCCCTAATGTTTGACTGAATAGTCATTTTGGTTCATCTGTGAATAAAAATTATCAGACCAATTGACGATAAACAACTTGAAATGACTTGATAGAATGACACGTCAGGAAAATAATATTTTATATTTTATACAATTATATAGAATTATTTTTTGAATGATGTGTCATTCTATAAAGTCATCATATTTGTATATATGAAACTGCTATTGCAGTGTGCACTGCCATGTAAGTTTGTCACATCATTTCAAGTCATTTATCGAAAGTTGACTAACAAATTTCATTCACGGAAGAGTCATTTTGACCCAAAATAAAACGTTGATGGTTAAATTGCTTCAAAAATAAATAAAGATCAAAATAAATATTCAATCAAGCGCCAGAGGTATTTTTTAATTTTATGTCTAAAATTTATGGTGCGCAAACCTTTACTTAGCATATAAAGATTAAAGCTTCAACATCAAACCTTCAATTTCTCGTGGAAGCTCCTCCATGAGCTTTCCTCATCTTCTTCACACATTTAACTTCATTATTCTTCAATAACATTCAAACCAAAAATCACTTCAACATCGAATTTAAAAAGAAAAACTCCAAGATCAATTCAAAGTTTAATCATTATATTATAATATGGACTAAATTTTTTAGTTTTATCCATTGAAAACACAAAGCCGTTCATAATTTTAATGATTCCATTGGTAAAAATGAGTCTCCTCGTAAAATTAAGGATGAACTAATTGGTCGGGTAGTCAAGGATGTTCATGTTGTTTTATCTTGTATGAGTTCGAATTTTGACATTTATCTTGAGAATGTAATACCTCTTTATTTAATAAAAAATTATTAAAATCGTATTAATATTAAGTAATACATAAATTATGTTTTATTAAATGATAGTTTAGATTATATTAAGACTAAAAACTAAAGTTATTAATACACGTCACACTTGGTCCATGTTATTCAGAACGATGTTTGCTCCGGGTTTTCAGGATACGATAGAGAACAGGAACCCTAATATTCCGAGTAGGGTTTTGCCGGGATCGTTGGCTTTTGCGGATTCAGGGGGCCGGCCGCCGGGAGATGAAAGGCTTGGTCCATGTGGGAAGAATGGTGCGTCGGCCATGGGGGATGGAGGACTGTTAGTTCCTGTCATCGCGACGACTAGTGTTTTGGAGAGTCCGGGTTCGCCTCTAGAGAACGCTGCTCAGCGTGATGGGAAACGTTCGAAGGGAGGAGACGTGGGTGAGTTGAATCAGGGAGTGAATGACGGCGCTGGGATTTTGAGTGCGAGTGGGGATAGCCAGGAAGCTATGATGGTCGTGGAGAATCCAATGGTTGACGTCGTCGGGGCAGGTGTTGAGGTTATCCAAGTGGATGACACGGAAGTTGCTGTGCCGGAGAAGACAGGGCTGGGGGAGAAGAAGTCCTATGCGACGGTGCTCACGGGTACAGGAAGCAATTCGGATAACCAGGGCAAGGGAAACACGGAAAGTGAGATCGTAGTTCTGGATGAAGATGTGATAGTGAAGGAGGATGGACCGTTCCCATTTATCCGATTCTCGGAGCGAGTCCATGCGTCCATTGATCGTAGTATGGGGAAAGTGTTGATTGTTCGTCTGCTTGGAAGGACAATTAGCTATAGGGTGCTGTGGAATCGGTTACATTCTTTGTGGAAGTTAGTTGGGCGATTTCAACTCGTTGATCTTGAAAACGAGTATTTTTTGGTGAAGTTTGAAAAGGAAGAGGACTATATTGAAGTATTAACGACTGGTCCGTGGACAATATTTGGTAGTTACCTTACGGTACAACCTTGATGTAGGGATTTTTCTACTGACAAAGCACATCCTTCGCATGTGGTGGTTTGGGTGAGACTACCGGGATTGCCTATACGATACTATACCAAGAGCTTGTTTCGCCGAATTGCAGATATCATAGGGAAGGTCATTAAGGTAGATTATAATACTATTGCTGGTGACAGAGGAAAATTTGCTCGTCTGGCAGTCATGGTTGATCTCACAAAGCCGCTTTTGCCGTGTATTGGGATCGATAACTTTATTCAAAAGATGGAATATGAGGGTTTGAATCAAATTTGCTTCCATTGTGGAGTGTATGGCCATACTATGGATTTCTGCGCTACTAAGATATCGGAGACTGAGGCGGCATCTTCAAATCCAGAGGTAGAGAAGTCTAAGAACAGTGAGCGGGCGGATTTCTATGGTCCATGGATGGTGGTGGAAAATAAGAAACGACGTCCACGAAATAATGGGGGTATTTGTATTTCGATTGGTACTGGTGCAAAGGAGCAAGGCCCGTCCAGATTTGAAATACTATGAGAGTTGGATAGGGAAGAAACAGTAATGGAAGAGAAGGGGGAGGTTGGAGGCACAAGTAATGGACCCGAATATGAGGCGAGGAAACAAAAAAAGGGAAGCAAGTAGTGATTCTGGAAGATAATGCTCTGGACATGGGTGGTGTGGGGTCCTCGGACAAAGCTTGTAAAGCTAAGACGGTGGCATCCTCCACCATGAGCGTATCTCCAACAGTTCCGGGCCATGTTCTGGTGGTGCGTGAACATGAAACGGTGGGGGCGAGTTCGAAACATACGGCGATTTCAATTCTTAATGATGGGCGGAAAGTGCATATAAGTAGTAAAAGTGGAGCGAAAGTTAGATTTCAAGGGGTACAGAAGAGCAGTAGGAATGTAACTAAGCCTCTAGCTCTGGGGAAGAAAAAATCTGATCAGTCTCAGTCAAGACCTTTGTTGTCGGAATGGGTACAGGCGGCAACCAACAGATTGGATTCTTTGCAGGCTGTTTCGCCTAACTCACGTCCTCTTGATGTTTCAGTTTGGACGGAGGATGCAGTTACTGGCCCCGAGAATAGGATTATGATTACAAGGAGCGGCAATGCTGCGGAGGCGGAAGCGTTGGTGGGCGATGGTGGAAACGTCGTATCGACAACTACCATGGTTGTTGATTAGGTTAGTTTCGGCTTTGTTTTCTTTCTTTGTATTTTTTAATGATTAGTTTTGTTGTGTGGAATGTTCAAGGGGCAGGTTGCTTCGCGTTTAGAGATCATTTACGACGTTTGGTTGCTGAGTATAGATCGCCGTTTGTTGCTCTTTTGGAGACTCGAGTAAGTAAGGTGAAGGTTGATCGGATTATTAGTCGTCTTGGTTTTGAGTATTCTTTTCGTATCGAAGCGCGGGGTTTTAGCGGGGGTATTTGGCTTCTGTGGAATGGGAATTGGAAGGTGCAATTTGTCTCGGTGGCTAATCAATATGTTCATGTAAAAATTGATGGAGCTACTCTTCCTGATAGTTTTTTTTTGGACCGTTGTCTACGCGAGCCCTCATGTGCAGTATAGGCGACATCTCTGGTCGCAGTTGCATAATCTAAATCCAGGTGTTGACCACCCATGGATTCTTGGTGGTGATTTTAATGCTCTTTTAAATTTGGAGGATCGATGTGGGGGAGTTGAAGGGGTAAGCTATGTGAGCCGTGATTTCCAGAATTTCGTGTTTGATGGGGCTTTAATTGATGTGGAGTTTAAAGGTCCCCGTTTCACTTGGTCTCGAGGTAATCTCTTTTAACGTCTGGATCGTTTTCTTATGAATTCTAAATGGTCTGTTATGTTTCCGGATACACTGGTGCATCACCTTGATCGAATCGGGTCTGATCACCGCCCTTTGTTATTACGCATAAAGCCCTTTGCACCAAGGGTGGATGATAAGCCGTTTCGTTACATTTTTGCATGGCAGTAGGCGGAAGATTTTAGGTCGGTGGTTGATTCTTTGTGGGATAGTTCGCTGTCATATGAGGAGAATGTGATGAGGACACAGAATGGTTTGGCACAATGGAATAAACAAAATTTCAGTAAGTTGGCGAAAATGAAGCAGCGTATTATTGCTCGGCTTCGGGGCATTGATAGAGCGTTGGAAAGGAGGCACTTTTCTTAAGTGAACTAGAAAAATCGCTTAAGTTAGAATTGAATGAGATTGTTTGCTTGGCGGAGAGTATTTGGCGCCAAAAGGCGAGGTGTGATTAGATTATTAGTGGTGACCGAAACACTAAATATTATCATGCGATTGCGAATGGTAGGAGGAAGCGTAACTTGATTTTTACTCTTAGGAATGAGGAGGGTGAATGGATTTCGGATGCGAAGATATTAAAGCAAATGGGTATGGACTTTTTTGGGAATTTATTTACGTCAGAGGGATCTAACGGTTACATGTATCACTGCCATGATAAGTTTTCTCAGCTTCCTCAAAGTGAGTTGGGTAGATTGGAACAATCAGTATCAAAAGAGGAAATTCGTCAGGCTTTATTCTAAATGGCTCCGTCTAAGGCTCCAGGTATAGATGGGTTTCATGCGATGTTTTTTCAAAAGAACTGAAGTGTTGTGGGAGATACTGTTTGTAAAGTTATTCAGGATATTGTTGATACATGGGTGGTTAATCCGAATCTGAATAAAACGTTACTTGTTCTTATCCCCAAGGTTGATTCGCCTAAGATGTTTTCGCAGTTCCGACCTATCAGTCTGTGTACGGTGGTCTATAAAATTCTTAGTAAGGTGCTGGTCAATAAACTTAAACCTTATTTACCTCTGTGGATATCAGAGAACCAGACAAGTTTTGTTCCCGGGAGGTCTATTACGGATAATGTGGTGTTGGCACAAGAAATTATTCATTCGATGCGATCCAAGAAGGGAAAGAAATGGTGGCTTGCAATAAAAGTGGATCTTAAAAAGCTTATGACAGACTTGAATGGTCTTTTATTGATGATACGTTGAGAGAGATTAGTATTCCAATAAGGCTGCGAACGTTGCTTATGAGCTGCATATCCACGGTTTCCACTCAAATTCTTTGGAATGGGAGCACGCCAATGGCGTTTAAACCAACACGGGGTATTCGTCAGGGGGATCCGCTCTCTGCTTACATTTTTGTTCTTTGTATGGAACGGCTTGCGCATGCCATTCAGGATGAGGTTGAGCAGGGGAACTGGAAAGCTTTCCGTTTCAAGCGTAATGGCTCATTGATTTCACACCTTTTCTTTGCGGATGATTTGGTGTTGTTCGCTGAAGCATCTCTCGATCAATTTGACATCATCCACCGGGTTCTTCGGGATTTCTGTGACTGTTCTGGGTACAAAGTAAGTATAGCCAAAACTAATATTTTCTTTTCGCGTAATGTGCATATGGCGTTACAAGAGGATATTAGTGATGCTTTTGGGTTTCAATGCGTTTCGAATCTCGGTCACTATTTGGGTGTGCCGCTCATTCATGGCCGTGTTACTAAGGCGACATATAATTATATCATTCAGAGGGTTGCGGACAAGTTAGCAAGATGGAAGATTACTTGTCTCTCTTTTGCTGGGCGTGTTGTTCTTGCGAAATCAGTTTTAGCTTCTATTCCCATGTATGCAATGCAATCGATACGATTGCCTAAGAATGTGTGTGATGATATAGAGCGGATTATACGGAATTTTGTCTGGGGGCATACAAGCACTTTACGGGGTCTTCATGATGTAAATTGGAATACAGTTTGTTTACCGAATGCGGACGGTGGGTTAGGGATTAGACGTCTTGAGCAACAAAATGTTGTGTTCCTCACCAAGTTGGCATTCACGATGATTGAAGAACCGGATCGGATGTGGGTGAGGGCTTTGAGGTCGAAGTACAAGGTGGTAGAGGCGGTTCCACGGGTGTTGCCTAGGGGGAATGGGTCGAGGTTGTGGAAAGGCTTATGCCTAGTATGGGAGGACGTCCGGAAGTATGTAGTTTGGAATATTGGTGATGGTCGTTTGGTTGATTTTTGGGATGATGCATGGGTTGCGGATTTCGAACCATTGCAAGAGCACAGGGTGGATGGTATAGGGCTGGAGCCACTCCTCTGTACACTATGGTTGATGATATGGGACAGTGGCGATGGGATCAGTTTGAACAACTGTTGCCGCAGCAGGTTTTGTGGGGTGTTGCGGCGATAAAGCCCCCTGGTGACGGAATGCTTGCTGATCGACCGGGGTGGGATCTTGAGAAGTCTTGCAAATTCTTGGTTAAATCCGCGTACCGGCTGCGGGAAAATTTGAGCGCTGCGTCGAGGGATAGTGTATGGATGGTTTTATCGAAGTACAAGGGGATGCCGTGTATCAAAACGTTTATGTGGCAGGTGTGTCATGGGAGGCTCCTAACTAATGCTGAACGAGTGCGTCGGCACCTTGCGGACGACTCTGGTTGTGTGATTTGTGGAGCTGCTGCTGAGGATTTATCGCATGTTCTACGTGATTGCATTGAGATCGGAACTGTATGGAATAGGATCATACGTTTGGATAGGTTGCAATGGTTTCTCAATTTGGAGATTAAGGACTGGATCATGGTCAATCTTTCGAACCGGGTTGATTTTACTACGGTTGCGGCTGACTGGGATTTGCTATTTGGTGCCATTATTTGGATCGCATGGCGGCGGCGGAATAAATTCATTTTTGAGCCTACGGGCGAGGGTCAAGAGGGCTTGTTGCAAGCTGCAAGTCGGCTTTGCCAGGAGGTTGTTCACGAACGGAGTTTGGTCCAGCAATCGATGGGGCTGCTGCGGCAAAGAAGGGAAGTGGTTCGGTGGAAACGGCCTGATATGGGATGGATGAAAATCAAAGTTGATGGAGCTTGTAATACGATGTCGGGGATGGCTTATTGTGGTGGGGTTGGGCGTGATTGTATACGTGGATGGCGTTTTGGTTTTGCAAAGAAGATAGGTGTATGCTCTAGTTTTGAGGCCGAGGTTTGGGCGGTATTTGAGGGTCTTGTAACGGCTTGGTCTTTGGGGACATACTCGTATCGTTATTGAAACGGATAGTAAGGAGGTATATGATGTGTTGGCGATGGGTGATCCGAATAGGCTTTCGTCTTCGCTTAGGGGACATATAGCTGCCATTTTGGATCGAGAGTGGGAGGTTTGTTTTTCGTGGGTGCAACGGGAGGCGAACTCGGCTGCGGATTCTCTTGCGAAGTTAGCAAAGGATCTTCCAATGTCGTATTATCGATTTCTTGTTCCACCTTTGTGTATTTTGGATGTCTTGAATGCAGATTGGTCAGGGGAGTAGATGTGCATGGATTTATCCGTGGTTTTTGCTGCCTGCTGGTGGATGGTCTCTCATGTGCTTCGACGTTGCTGGGGCGGACAAGGTTACTGGCTGTGCACAGGGAGAGCATGAGGCTTTGTTGGGTTTTGTTGCCCAGGGTAAGGTGTTTGGTAGACGTTTGTGTTGGTTCACGGGGTGGTGGTCTTTGCTGGGAACTGTAGCTGCCGTGGGGAGGTGCTGGAAGTAAATAGGCTTAGTCTTGATTAGGTGCTTGGTTTGATTTTAATGTGTTTGTTTGGTTTTATGTTCCATGTTTAAGTTTTGTTCTCTATCGCCCTACGTCACGTACTCTTTTTCCTCCATTAGGATTAGAGAAGTTTTTTAATGAGGCGTGAGGTGGGTGCGTATCCATTTTATTCAAAAAAAAACTAAAGTTATTAATACTAAAGAAGAAAAAGAAAGGGACTAAAATAGTAATTCTGTCCCTTTATTGTCATTGCGTTCATGCGTTGCATCCACCGGAGCAAACATCTCGAGTCAACAATTAAAAAAAAAAAAGAGCCCTAAAATTTGCGAAATTGCATAATTTTTCCAGTAAAAAATTGCATAATTTTGCCTTGAATTTTAACTGCACTGGAAGTTCAGTGGCATCCAAAGGAGCCCTAAAGCAACAACGTAAAAAAAATCCAAAAGTTATAAAAAAAAAAAAAGAAGAGAGAGAGAGTAAAAGCTTACATTATTGTTTTGTGAAGATCCAACGTGCATCTCCTCTAGAATAAAAAAACGTGCATATCTTTTTAATAGGGGTGAGCGTTTGATTGTGTCGAGTGGAGTCAAAAAAATTTGAGTTATTCGAGTTGACGCGTCATATTTTACAACTTAAACTTTACTTGAAATTTTTTCGATTCAAGTCTAGTTTAAGAAATTCAAGTCGAGTCGAGTTTTTGAGTTCCTATAAAAATTTAATTGTAATTATTTATCATATTATAATACGGTTTGATTCTAATTTAAACGACTTTCTCTAATCATATAAGATATGCACATATATATTTCTTCATATTTTTTCATATGTGATAATATTTCTTCCTATTTTTATACATCAGTATATATATATCACATAAAAAATTGAGGGACTCGTCTCGAGCTTAAAAATAAATCCACTAATTATTAAAATTTTCGAACTATTCGAATTTCCATTTTACAACTCAAACTTTATTTTAAAAAAAATTCGAGTCGGGTCAAGACGAGTCGAGTATTTTTGCCTCAAGTATAGTTGAATTATTCGATTTTTTCGAGTCGACTTTTGCTCACCCCTACTTCTCAACCAGAAAATTATAAGATCTAAAAAATAATTAAACCAAAAAAATAGAGGCTATAACTTAATTTGATTAGTCTTGAAGTTGATAAAAACCTAAAAATAATTAAACTGATAAAATTTGGGCGCTAAGGTTTAATTGAACTAATCTCGACTAATAATAACCTTAAAACAATTACGAGGCTCCCTACTTTCATCATCATGGTTCTGTTCCACTCAGAGGCAGACGGTGGAGAGGGCCAAAGGGGTCAGTCCCCCACAAAATTTTGCCCTTCAAAAATTTTAAAATTCTCATTTAAATTTTTATTTTTAAAAATACTTTTAATTAAGTTTCTTTTTACAGATTTAAAATTTTAAGTTTAGGCTTCTAACTTTGGAAATTTCTAAGTAGGTCCCCTTGCCTTGTTTTTACCAAAATCCTAGGGACATAGCAAATAGCAATACACAATAATAATGCCAAACGATTACAAAGGTAAAGACTAAAGAGAAGGGATTCCGGCATTGGTGTGATAAACTAACTTTATTTCTGGTCAATGTTTTAGTAACCCACAGGGCATGACACAGTGCCAAGCCCGACCTCCACAAGAAAAAATGGTTAAAGAAAGTACCACAATGCTGTCTTAAGATTTCAAGAAGGGATAACGGAGTGTTTTTTTCGAGATCAAGGCTTTGCTACCGTATTGAAAACCCGGACAAGCGGAGAAAGGCGAGTCTATAGAGGTGCAGGATGAAGGTATCTCCTCTCGTAAAGGCCGGTTATTTGGTCAGCAACAGCCCACATTATGGCTTGGCCGGGTGGTATTCTCATGAGCCGGGGAAGCAGTCCTTTCCACAAAGTACGAAGTCCTTCCTCGGCATATATCGTTCGAATAGCATGGAACATGCCCTTATACTTCACCTCACCTACATCTCGACTCTGAGCCATCAACCTTGTCTTGACAACATCGAAGGGGCCGGTACATATCGGACCGGCTGCTCCTGCAAGGAAGCCTGATACCATGGACTGCCATGGCTGGAGGACTTTCCCGTCGCCTTCATGTTTCTTCCATAATATCACATCGTAAGCGTTTTTTGCTGTAAACATTGCAGCTTGGTTCGTGCCGTTACGCATAACGGTTGGGGCAGCTCCTGCCCACAGCCCCAAAAGGCCCTCTTCGCGAATGATGGTGTGAGCACAATGTACAGGACCTTTGTACTTTAGAAGCTCTCGACTCAGTCCTCTCTGTTGCTGAAGTCTAATCTTCACCACCTGCACAATCAAAAACCGAACCATACGAGTACATTATGATAAAAGAGCATCATCATCATCATCACCATCGGCATATATGGTCACGCTTTAGAGAAAAGTGAAGATATAAAAACAGTGACACTAACATGTTTTTTGGACCTCGTAAGTCGTAACCTTATCTCGAGACAAGAAAACAAAGCGAACAGAATCGAAAAAGTAAAAGCAGGAGTAAGCATTTATCGAACTGCATATGTTTAGTCAAAAGTAGAACATGCAATTGATGAAACTCACTTAGCAATTAGCATTGCTTGGGATGTGGAAACAAGGCTCTTTCATTTTATACAGTGTTGTTAAAAGTTGATAGCGAAGCTTAGGAATATTATGGTTCAAAAAGACATTTAACGTAAATCAATTATGAATCCAAATGAGAATCAAACCTGACAACTCAATATTAACTCAGACAACATGACATGATTTGAATACAACAATTTTCAAAAAGTGAATGCAACCATTTTATGTTTACAGTTACACACACAACTATTGGAAGAGTCAAATATATACTTATATTATAGAAAAATAATTGTAGTCTGTAGAGGATGGCTTATTTCTTATGTTTGATTTCTCTCTCTTGTAAAATTATAATTATATGTTTGTTTCTCTTTTAAAAATGAAAATATTATAATAATTTTAAAAATAAATCAAATTGAAACAAGGCAAGTTAATATGAATGTGGATGTATGTAATTTTCTTTTATTATCATTTATATTAAATTTATTGGTTAACTAATCCGAATTAAATAAAGACTTCAATTCAATTGACTACATTCACACCAATATGATTCGAATATCTAGTGTTGTTTAAAATATCTAATTAGACTAATTGATTGTTGATAATAATTTAGGTGGTAATATTTTTTAAATTATACCTTTGAAACAATAAAATATTTGATAATATCCACCCCATCTGATCTATAAGTGTCAGATTCGAGTATTTTTCTGTGTGTTTAGAAGTGTACAAAGTTGAAGAAAAATAGAGAAAAACCTAGTTCAAAGAAGCAAAGGAGGCTAACCTCAAAGGGTGTAACGATAACAAGAGCTTCAAGGACCCCGGCACCGAATCCAGCCAAAACCCTCCCTCTATTACTCAACGCCCCGGTTTCCGAATCCTTAAACGCGCTCTGCAGCACCGCGTTCGACCCCATCCGCAGCGCGTACTTCAGCGTCAAGTGCGTCGCGAACGGCGTCAGCCCTTTCCAAAGCGCCCGCACGCCTTCGGTGTTCGACACGGCGGCGCCGCAGTGGACGATCCCCCTGTAATTCCCCATCCTATCCAGCTGCAACCGCGTTTTGATGACGTCGATGGGTTGCAAACAACAGGCCTCGACGGTGCCGCCGAGAGAACCGGAAATGGCTTTCATGTAAGGCGGAATCGTCTTCTTGGACTCGTCCATCCGGAGATCTCTGCTGGACTGAAACTCTTTCATGGCGGTTTGAAACTAGTCTTCCCTTGTGGGAATCAGAGTCTTTTGAGCGACGAAAACGAAGAAACAGAAAGCAAGCGTCGGGAGAACTAGAAAACCGATGAGGGGTCAAAATCAGACATTCAAACAGATGACAAATGTAGCTGATTCTGGGAATTTTGTTTTTATTATACAAAAATGAAGTAAATGAACGGTTGTTGCGAGATACTACTGAAAAAGTGACAATAAAATAAATTTAATTTAAAAGGAAACTGACAAACTTTCCCATTTCAGAAAATAATGGGGTTAAATATAGTTTTTGGTATATGAACTTTGTTTTAATGTGTAATTTGGTACTTAAATTTAGGTTTAAATTGGTGTCTCAACTTAGTTTCATGGTTCAAATTAATTCAAATAAGTCATTTATTATAAGAACTGATTTGGATAAAAATTGAAGTTTGAGTATTAATTAGAATAAAAAAGTCTAGTCCATATGTCGAATTACAAGGGTGAGGGTGAGCAAAACTCGGCTCGAAAAAGTTAAAATTTTCAACTCGACATGACTCGAATCGTGATTTCATAAACTTGAGTCAAAAAAATTTAAATAAAGTTTAAGTTATAAAATGAAACTTCGAAAAACTCGAAATTTTTAGTAATTAATAAATCGGTTTTCAAGTTCGAGTCGGGCCCCTTAACTATGCCTAGTATATATATATATATATATATATATATATATATCACATATGAAAAATATAAAGAAGCATACATGTATATCTTATATGATTATAAAAAATCGTGTAAATTATAACTAATTAGTACCATAACATTACGAATGTTTACAATTAAATTTGAACAGAAATTCGAACAACTCGACTTACAAAATTTGAATAAGTTGAGTTATATATAAGATTCATTAACTCAACTAACTTGAATTTCTTTAATGGGCTTGATCGAATGCTCATTTCTACCTAATTATACTAAAAAAAGTTTAGTACCAAATTATATCTTGAAGCAAAGTTTAGGTACCAAAATATATATTTACCCAAAAGAATAAAAAATAATATATATCAGTATTAGGAGATTGCGTGAGGGTCCTATAGCTTCCTGGGTCTCCTGTCGCCGTCAGGAGATTTTGTGTTGTCCCACGGCAATGGGTCACGAGAACTTTTTATATTTTTATTATTCTTAAAAAAATTGCAATATTTTATAGATAATTTATTTGATAAACCGGATAATAACTTAATTCTTTACAAATGTTTTAGTCTACGATTTTATATCTTTAATTGTTTATTTTAATATTATTTATTTAATATTTGATTGTTAATTAAGAAAGACATATTATGAAGAGAAAACACATTTTAATGGTGTTAAATATTTTAAACAATGTTAGTGATTCGAATTCTAACGTTGTGACTAAAAAATAAGATTGTGAGAGTCGCTCGCACAATAAATTCTACAAAACTCGATCAGAATTAATTGACTAATAATCTAGAAAATAATTGAATTATTTTTTTTTGAAAAATAGTTTGATTTTTGTCGGTTGAGATAGTTCTAGAAAAGAGTTGAATTTTTTTCAATAAAATATTTTTTTAAAATTATTTATCAAATTAACACTTTAAGAAATTATTTACAGAAATAGCATTCTTTGATTGAAATAAGAGAAGATAAAATACTTTAACTAAGATGTTATTTTTTCAAATCGGTAATGTGTTAATTTAACGTTTAAATATAAAATAAATGTTCAAAATATTCTATTTTTTCATTTAGATACCTAAATCCTTTAGATAAAATAATTATTTAAAATTTTTATTTTGGTCTAAATGTGTGCTTAAAGTTTTTCGAAAGGGCTACAACACAAATTAGGTGCCATTGGGTCAAGCTTAACTCGGATGGGGTGGGAGTGGGAGTAGAGTGAATGGTTCTGTTGCGTGTGGCGGTGTTGTTCATAATAGTGTGGGTAATTGTATCTTTGTGTTCAATAAATTTTTGGGGATGTGTTCTATTCTCGAGTCTGAATTGTGGGGGATATAATTGGGTTTTGAACATGCTTGGCGCGTGGGTTTTGAATACTTACGAATTTAGATAAGAATGTGGTGTAGTTTGTTCGTTACTACCGTATATTAGAAATTTGATTGCTCGTAGTTGGGAGGTGTGGTTTCGTACGGTCCGACGATCGGGCAACAAAATTACGGGCCGACTGGCAAAACTGGGACCTTAGAGTGATCTTGAGTGCCGATGGTTTGAGGCTGCGACTGCTGGGGTTCTTGCGACCGTGGAGTATGATCGACAAGGGATTGTTGGACTTTAGGATGTGCGAGTGTATTGACTAGCATTGTGATTTAGCTTTGTTGTTTTTTGGGTTTGTTTAATTTTATGTTATAAACATTTTAGTTTTATCCGAGCTATTCTTTTCCTTCATTTAGGATTAAAGAAATTTTTAACGAGACCTCAGGTGTACTGTTCCTTCCCTCTTTTATCGATTTTTTTTTCAACTAGACTAGATGACTAAAGTTTTTAAATTTTCTCTAAATAGGTGCCTTACTATTTTGTGAATCTCAATTTTTTCCACCACATGTCAGTTAATAATTGGACGTCGATTTTTTTTAAGTTAGACACCTATTTTGATGAAAACAAAAACTATAGACATTTATTTTATTCAAAAAAATTAGGCACCTAAATAAAAAAATAAAATACTTTAAACACTTATTTTATATTTAAGCCTTAATTTAATAAATAATTAAAAGAATATATTAATTTAGTAAAAAAAAAACATACAGTTGGGCCTCTTTCCAATCCTGGATAAACAACTAAATGCCTTTCAATAGCGTATTGTTTTGGACAACTATTAAAAGGAAAAGGATTAGGAAATATTACATTCCTTTTATAGATAATAAGTGGGAAAAGTTACCATACCAACCAATATCTCTATTATATTTCAAATTCTACTTTTCTCATTATTCTGATATTGTTATATGATAGTATTTATTTTTTATTTTTTGTCCTTTGAAAATAAACATACAAAATGTATATAATTTGTCTGAACTTGAATCTCTTAAGATGATCAACGCTTCTTATAATAAAAAGTTGTAATATTATTTGAATCAGATTAGACGGACTGATGTGTTGATTGAATCAAAAAATAGAAAATAGTAGTGCAATGGTGAGATTAAGGTTATTGAACCGAAATTTGTTAGCATATTTTGAACCAAAAAATCGTTTGAACTGCTTTTTTTTTCTTTTTAGTTTTAAATTAAATAGGTTTATTTACTCAAATAATACTATTATTTTAATTATACGATGAAATAGTATCCACCCCCAAATATTTATAAAAATAACACACATTTCTACCGCATAAGGGAAACACGTGTCATGTCAGCCAAGTCCTTGCTTATCTGGTGATACGGTTAAAAAAGTTTGTAAAAGAATAATGTTGAGATTTAGAGGGCTCGATTCGATCAACCGTTCTTGTTCGCCAAGTGTGGAGAAGATGGATAATTGAGTGTTTTAGTGGGAGGTGAAAAATTGGCAAAGTGACACAAGGATTTATAGTGGTTCAACCTTCTAACCAAGGTCTACATCCACTACCTTAGCTCCCCACTAAGGATTTCCAACAAATTCACTAAGAATTTCGTCCCATTTTCTCGGATTAGGAGGAAACCGTTACAACCCTCAAAGCTTTCTACCCAAAGCTTGAAGGAACACTCTCTTTACAAAGAAAGACTTAGCAAACTAGAAATCCCTCTAAAAGGTGTTTGTTTGCAATTCTAAGCACTCACCCAAAACCTAAACACTTGAGCAAATTTAACAATGTAAGCTCACAAGTGTTGTCTAAGCAAGAAATGTACAATTAAAGCTCTAGACAAATTTTGACATCATAATGTTGTAACAATTGAAGCATTAACCATTACAAGATGCTTGGAGGTCCCTTTTATACTCCCAATTGAGTTTGTAGCCGTTACTAGCCGTTGTGATTGAATTGGAGCCGTTGAAGTCTTTATTTCCCACCATAAATGCAGTTCTGCAGCTTGGCGTATCGATACTCGTCCAACCGTATCGATACGGTCTCAATGAAGAAAGAGCCGTTGGGCTTCTTCAGCTGATGCGTATCGATACGCTTGTCTAGCGTATCGGTACGGTCCTGCAAATTCAAATGACCGTTGAGAAATGACTGTTGGGAGAGTTAGGCGTATCGGTACGCGATACACACGTATCGGTACGCGACTAGCCGTTGGGCTATTTCAAAGCACACCGTATCGATACGGCTAAGCGTATCGGTACGGGTTTTGGCTACTGAAAAATCTGGTGGCTTGAAACCCTAAAGCGTATCGGTACGGGTACATAAAAATGCTGGTTTTGACCACTTTAAAAGTACTTTAAACCCATTCCAAAGCCTTTAAAACCCTTAAACATATTTTCAAGTTGTTTTTGACTAAAAACACATTTTAAATTCTTTTCAATTTAGTCCAAAACATTTTTCAAATATTATATCAAAACCTTAGTTCTACAATCTCCCCCTTTTTGATATAATAAAACCAACTTGAAAAATTGTTTGGGATTCTCCCCCCTTTAACTTTAAAATTGTGAATAAGAGATTAAAGATAAGAAATCAAATAAAGCTCCCCCTTATTCATTTGAAAATTTAATTTTTCAAACCATTTCTCCCCCTTTTTGTTATATCAAAAAGAATTTAAAATGACATTGAAGTTCAAGATAACATAGGAGGCAAAAAAAATTTGACATACTTAAAATTTTGGTTTTTGAAAATTGACTCCCCCTTACTCAAAGCATCATGAGAATGTTAGTTCAACATATATGATTATCTAGTTGACATAAATGAAAATAAATCAAATAAACACAAAAGCAACTAGATTTTACCACACTTGAACTCGAGGGAGGATGTGAAGCCTTCCTTCTTCAAGTGTTCTTCCTTTGTGTGCATGGAGCTCCCCCTCAATTTTTGACTTGTTGATCACTCTCCATCACGCCTAACAAAAGACAATCAAGTAATTTTTGGTATCCAAATTGCTTTAGATCCATAGACATTAGTAGCACAAAATTTAGTCCCCTTAGGAATCCATTTTTCAATTTCATCCTTTTTAGTTGAAGTGGTTAGTCCTTTTGGGACCCAAACACTACTAAAACATTTTCCATTCACAAATCTAGGGGCACTAGATTGTCTTACATAAAAGTTTGATTTTCCAAAACTATTTTTCTTTTCAAGTTCATTGGAAATCAAATCTTTTTTTTTTTGAACTTTAAGAAGCAAATTTTGTAAATCAAAACATTTTTGTTCAAAATCTTTCAATCTTGCTTCAAGTTCAAGATTTGTTTTGGAAAGCAAATCATTTTCAATTTTTATTTTTGAAATCAACTTATTGTTCTTAGAAAATGATGCCTTGAATTCCAAAACCAAATCATCATAGGCATCTTGTAACTCATCAAATGTATAAGAATTTGAAATGGATGAGTTAGAAGTTACCTCCCCCTCATTGAGGGCCATCAAGCATAGGTGGGCTACTTCATAATCGGTGGAGTCTTCATCACTCCATGTGTTCACATATGCTTGTTTTGAAGATGATCCCTTCTTTTTGGATTTGTGGGAGTTCTTCATCTTCTTCATCGATTCATGCTTGGATTTTTCCATTTTGCTCTTCATGAACCGGGCAAATTTGTTGAAGAGATAGGCCATCTCTTCATCTTCACTTTCCTCCTCACTTGAATCTACATGATGGCATGTGGAGGATTTGGGAGCTACGGCACTTGCATTGATGCCTAGCTCCATGATCTTCTTCTTCCCCATCGCTCTAATCTCTTCCTTCTTCTTCTCCTCTTCTTTGTTTTTCTTCATTATTTGGTGAGTGAGAAGTGACCCCATGAGTTCATCAAGCTTCAAGGTTTTGAGATTCTTGGCTTCGATGATGGCGGTCCTCTTTGAGTCCCATGACTCGGGAAGGGAGTAGATGAGCTTTCGGACAAGCTTCTTTTCCGGGATGACTTCTCCATAACCTTTAAGACCATTGGTGATGGTGGAGAACCTATCAAACATCTTCTCGATGTTCTCTTCCGGATCCATCTTGAAGTTCTCATACTCTAAGGTGAGGAGTCCAATCTTGGTCTCCTTGACTTCATCGGTTCCTTCGTATGTGACTTCAAGCTTGTCCCATACTTTCTTGGCACTCTCACAAGAAGACATCTTCTCATAGATGGTTGGGCCAAAAGCACAAAAGAGCATGTGCAAGGCTTTGCAATTAAGCTTCATCTTCTTGCGATCGTCGGCACTTCATTCCGCTTTGCTTCCTTGAGGCACGAACGGACCATCTTCAACTATGTCCCATAGCTTGTAATCTCTTGACTTCAAGAAGAATTTCATCTTTATCTTCTAATGGGCATAGTAATTTCCATCGAAGAAAGGCAGTTTGTCGATTGATTGTGCCATTGAGCCGGTTGGTGAAATGTTGACCGAGCTTGCTGAATCTTCTCAATAGGATGTGAATCCCCTTCGATTGAGCCAAGCTCTGATACCAATTGTTGAGATTTAGGGGGCTCGATTCGATCAACTGTTCTTGCTCGCCAAGTGTGGAGAAGATGGATAATTGGGTGTTTTAGTGGGAGGTGAAAAATTGGCAAAGTGACACAATGATTTATTGTGGTTCAACCTTCTAACCAAGGTCTACATCCACTACCTTAGCTCCCCATTAAGGATTTCCAACAAATTCACTAAGAATTTTGTCCCCTTTTCTCAGATTAGGAGGAAACCGTTACAACCCTCAAAGCTTTCTACCCAAAGCTTGAAGGAACACTCTCTTTACAAAGAAAGACTTAGCAAACTAGAAATCCCTCTAAAAGGTGTTTGTTTGCAATTCTAAGCACTCACCCAAAACCTAAACACTTGAGCAAATTTAACAATGTAAGCTCACAAGTGTTGTCTAAGCAAGAAATGTACAATTAAAGCTCTAGACAAATTTTGACATCATAATGTTGTAAAAATTGAAGCATTAACCATTACAAGATGCTTGGAGGTCCCTTTTATGCTCCCAATTGAGTTTGTAGCCGTTACTAGCCGTTGGGATTGAATTGGAGCCGTTTGAGCCTTTATTTCCCACCATAAATGCAGTTCTGCAGCTTGACGTATCGATACTCATCCAACCGTATCGATACGGTCTCAATGAAGAAAGAGTCGTTGGGCTTCTTCAGCTGATGCGTATCGATACGCTTGTCTAGCGTATCGGTACGGTCCTGCAAATTCAAATGACCGTTGGGAAATGACTGTTGGGGTAGTTAGGCGTATCGGTACGCGACTAGCCGTTGGGCTATTTCAAAGCACACCGTATCGATACGGTTAAGCGTATCGGTACGGGTTTTGGCTACTGGAAAATCTGGTGGCTTGAAACCCTAAAGCATATCGGTACGGTTCTATACCGTATCGGTACGGGTACATAAAAATGATGGTTTTGACCACTTTAAAAGTACTTTAAACCCATTCCAAAGCCTTTAAAACCCTTAATCATATTTTCAAGTTGTTTTTGACTAAAAACACATTTTAAATTCTCTTCAATTTAGTCCAAAACATTTTTTCAAATATTATATCAAAACCTTAGTTCTACAAATAATAAAAAATCAATGGTGGAACTATGGGTGATAACGAGCCGAGCTGAGCCCGGTCAGGTTCGGCTCGGTTCGGAAACAATGTAATTGGGCTTGGTTCGGGGTCGAGGCTCGCCGAGCTCGGAATTTTAGGCTCGAGCTCGGCTCGAAAATAATTCTATTGGGCTCGGCTCGAAATGAAAAATTTTGCTATAGTTTCTTTTATATAAAATATTCGTTAAAAATTCCTTTCATAACCAACACTAAAACGAAATTCAATGACCGAAAAGGGGGAAAAAGTGCCAAAAATTAGGTTAATCCAAATAATCAATAAATATTCTTATAATACAAACACACAATTAAAGAAAATAGAAAATCAAACAACAATTAACTAATGAAAGAAAATACAAACACATAATTTATTTTAGTGCATATGTAGATTCCGAGCCTGTTCACGAGCTTTTCGAGCCGAGCCTGTGTAGGCTCGGCTCGACTTGTTAAGGTTTCGAGCCGAGCCCGAGCCCGAGTCGAGCTCACACGAGCCGAGTTTTGACCGAGCCGAGCCCGAGTAGCTCGCGAGCCGGTCAGGCTCATTATCACCCCTAGGTGGAACTCAACATTATTTATTGAAGGATTATTTAAAATTTTATAAATATAGAAGGGATTAATAATGAATCGTATATTTTTTGGAAGTTAAATATACAAATTTTCTGTAGAAAATTTTTATTTTTAATATTTTTGTGGGGCTATCCTCACTAATATAGCTTGTGTTCAAGCTCTCCAAAAATGAAAGAAAGAAAAAAGGACAAAAAAATATGAAAAAAATTGGTTTGCGTTGATAAATAATAGTGAATTTCGAATGCATATATCAATTTCCATTGATACCATACATTTTAAAGTGAATTTCCAATGCATATATTAATTAGTAATTATCATCAATCCCAGAGTCAAATTTATGGGATTTGAATTGGGATGAGTTTACCACGCTCGACAAACACCGATGAACACCATTAAATTAATTAATGAATATTAAAAATTTTAAGCACTCAACGTATAACTATAAATTATTTAAAATAAAATTTTAATTAAATTATTTTTCATATATATTATATATTTTTTAATTTTTTTAAAAAATAATTAGATCAAATACCAACCTTAGTCAATTTAAAAAAACAAAAAAAAAACTACAAATCATAAACTCTAAACTATAACCCTAAAACCCTAAACAATCGATCCTAAACCCTAAACCCAATTGTTCATGCAAGTCTATTGCCATTTAATGTCAACCTATATAAACTGGTACCGTTTTCAATTTCCGGCGGAATAAAGCCGGACAAATCATTGGAAAGTAGCGGTAATTTGGTGAGATTTGTCAAGCCAGAGATGTCTTTCGGGATTGATCCTGAGAGGTTGTTGTAGGACAAATCAAATACTTCGAGATCCTGGCACTGAGAAAGACTGTCTAGAATGTTTCCAATCAGCTTATTTTGCCAGGCAAAGAATATAGTCAAGCTCTTTAGCTTGCCAATGTCGACCGGATTCTCACCAGAGAGGCCGTTTGTGTTTGAATTTAAGATTTATGGTTTAAAGTTTTTATTTTTTAAATTAACAAAGATTGGTATTTTATTTAATTATTTTTAAAAAAAATTAAAAAATATTATATATGTGAAAAATAATTTAATTAAAAATTTATAATTATATGTTGAGTCCTTGAAATTTTTAATCTTTATTAATCAATTTAATCGTGTTCAGCGGTGTTCAGTATTAATGGTGTTCAACGATATTCGTTGAACGTCGTAGAATTTTTCTTTGAATGGTTAAAGGAAGTTAGATGATTGTAACATCCCAAAAATTAGCCTAGAAGTTTAGGGATTTAATTAAATAATTAGATGGTTTATTAGATTAAAATCTTAAATTATTGAATTGGAAATGAATTCAACAAGGACCAAATTGAAATTTAAAGGAAGATTCAAGAAGAATTCGGTTATTTTGTCTAGTGACTAAACCGAATGATGCAT
This sequence comes from Hibiscus trionum, assembly GCA_030270665.1. Classification (NCBI taxonomy): domain Eukaryota; kingdom Viridiplantae; phylum Streptophyta; class Magnoliopsida; order Malvales; family Malvaceae; genus Hibiscus; species Hibiscus trionum. Next base: position 1,272,892 of record BSYR01000008.1, read on the forward strand.
CAAATACAAGAGATACATGCTAAAGTCTAAAATTCTTAAGTTAACCTTGAATTAACATGAAATGATAGTATAATTATGGGTTAATAAGGTGATATTGGTTGAGACATTGACATGAAAGTCAAGTCTCATAAATATGTCTCCTCTCCCTCCCCCTAACCGGCCACTCTAACCCACCAAAATAAGCAACTTTGTGCTCATTTCACACACACTCAAAACATAAAAATTGAGAGAAAAACTTGAGAGCTTTCGGTGAAGAAGAAAATGGCATGCATGGCCTAGGATTTGGTCTAGAAAATTCAAGGAAAAATCGGAAGTAAGTAGCTCTCTCTCTCTGCCTTTCGAATATGTGAAAATTCTTGATAAATTGGTGGTCTTAGTGTCTTAGTAAAATCATGGAAGTGGTTAGACTAAGGGATATGCTGCTGGAAATTTTAAGAACATGAGAAACATTAAGAAATTTGAGTAATATTAGGCTTTTGAACATGATATAAAAGTTGGACAGATTTCACATTAGTTGGAACATGCAACTTCAAAAAATTGTAGAAAATAAATAATAAGAATTTCATGATGAAATTTTGATGTAACAAACTTTTATATGTCTATTTTGATATAAAAATTGTAAATCTGATATTTGAGATTTGTAGTGAAATCTGGAAGATTAATTCGAATAACATGCAAATCTGTCCAACAGTGTTCTTAGCTGGACATTGAACTTTGAAAAATTGTGAAAAATAAATTACTTGGAATTTCGATCTGAAATTTTAATAGGGTGAACTTGAACATGTTAATTGAATTTAGAAACAAACGGTGATTAAATTGGAGTTATATGCTGGAAATGGAAAACAGTTTAAGTTAAGAAGTCAAAACAGTGTGAAAAATAAATAAGAGAAATCGAATGACTATTGAGAAATTTAATTTGTAAAATTGGATGAAAAGAAAGGTGGTAAATTGTTAAGTAGACTGTTAAAATGCAATTTACATGAATAAGTAAGCAATTTGAAAACTTAAGCACTAATTAAAATGAATTAGTGATATTAGATTTGGACGTATTCGAAACCAAATTAGTATAAGGACTAAAATTGGAATCAAGAGAAAATTCAATTTTGAATTAAATGGATAAAGTTCTAAATTTTTTTCTATTATTTGGCTTAATTGTATTAGATCCTAGAGGAGAAAGAATTGAAGAAGAAAACGTAGCTGGAACGACCGCAGATCGAGCAAAAGGCCTTCGAATCCAGAGTTAGCTTGGCGAATTGTGAGTGAAACGAACTTAGAGTTGAGATTAGAATCTCAACTACCCTTAATTTGATTTTAGCATATATGTTGAGCATGCAATTGGACTAAATAATTATTGGATTTCAATAAGGGAAGAAGGAATACAGGAACTTTGATTGAATGCATGTGATATGTGAATTTTGTGATCTATGTGCTTGAATTGAAAATTGATATTTGCCATGTTGATTTCGAAATTGATTTGAAGCATATGTGATTGATTATGGATGAAATTGAGATGTTGAATATTGGAACTTTTGACATTGATATTGATTGATTATGGATGAAATTGAGATGTTGATTATGGATGATTTGAAGCATATGTGATCCATGCCCCTTGTGACGTGTCGGAGCAGGAAGGGCTATGGCAACGGTTGGTGACAGTGATTGACGGTTACTCGGGACCATGGTGTGTCGCGAGCGACTTTAATTCGGTGTTGTGCCCGTCGGAGAGAGCAGGCTGTCACTCGCTGTCCAGAGGTATGAACTCATTTGTTTCGTTTGTAAATTCTGCATGTTTGATTGATTTGCCACTGAGAGGAAAGCAGTATACGTGGTTTGGGAGGGATAGTCGAAAAAGCCGCATTGATAGATTCCTTGTATCAACGGGGTGGTTGGATTGTTTTGCTAGAATTGAACAGATGTCTTTGTCGAGAGGTATCTCGGACCATGCCCCTATTATTTTGCTGTGTGATGATATTGACCGGGGTCCGAGGCCTTTCCGTTTCATTAATGTGTGGTTGGAAGAAAAGTGAAATATGAATTGTATGGCTGAGGAGTGGTGCAGGTTGACTTCGGGGATGTAGAGAAAGAAATCTCATATATACAAGGCCGTATTGATTGCTTAGATAAAGGTGAGGAGGAGCAAGCCGTGGGGGAGGGTGGTAAGTTGAGCGATCGTAAGAGGGCTTGGTTGCAAGCTCTATGGCGAGCGATTCATAGAAAAGAATCGCTATGGCGACAGAAGTCGCGAGCGACTTGGCTTAAATTGGGTGATAGGAACACTGCGTTCTTTCACAGGGCAGCAAAGTTGCGAGCGATACAGAATGCTATTGTTGGGTTAAATATAGGCGGTACTTGGGTAACTGATCCGAACAGGTTACGGAAGCATGTGGTGAGCTTCTTCTCTAAGCACTTTGCAGCGGAAGCGAGGGCTTGTAATTGGCAATTTGAGGGGGCTTTTAACGGGGTGAATGATAGTGAGAATTCGGCTTTGATTGCGCCTTTTTCTATGGGCGAGGCATGGGCTGTGGTGCGAGGGAGTGAGGGTTCAAAGTCTCCGAGTCCGGATGGTTATAGTATGGAGTTTTACAAGAGGTGCTGGGAGGTTGTTAGTGTAGATGTGGAAAGGTTCTTGTTGAGTGGATCACACGAATAATAATAACCAAGAGGGGGGGGTGAATTGGAATTTTAACGATGTTGTAACGGAAATTGCAACTTAAAAATATTGACACGGGAATTTAGAGTGGTTCAAGTTCACCAACCGAACTCTACATCCACTACCTTAGTCTCACCAAGGATTTGCAACAATTTCCACTAAATTGTTCGTCCCCTTTTTCCAGGACAAGGAGGCAACCTTTACAATTTCGGTTAATTTTTCTACCCAAAAATTAACCCAATCCTCACACAAAAGAACAAAGAAATTTGTTGGCTAATATGGTATCTCTCAATACAAATGATAGCCCAATATCAAGCACTCAACCCAATTGAACAAAATAGAAATGAAGGATACAATTGGGGTTTCTAGACAAAAATGGGATTTCAACACAAATGCTTGTATTTGATGAAAGAATGTATGCTTGTAGCTCAATTATTGATTGCTGGAGCTTCTTGGGGTCTTTTTATAGCCTCTTGTAGATTTCCAACCGTTGTGGGTGATGGGCTGAAGATTAGAGCCGTTGAGGTGTTTTTCTCATAACTTTACAGCTCCCAGACGCCTACCGTTTCGGAACGGGGTCAACCTGTTTCAGAACGGATTTCAAATAATATAGCCGTTGGAGCGTTTACGAGAGCCCGTTTCGAAACGCCTAGGGCCGTTTCGGAACGGTTTTGCCACTGCCAAAGGGTTGTTTCGAAACGGCCTTTCCCGTTTCGGAACCAATTTGCCACTGTCAAAGGGGTGTTTCGAAACGGCCTTAGCCCGTTTCGGAACGCCCTATTTATTTTCAAAATTCAGTTTAAAGACCGTTGCCCTTGTTCGTTTAAATGAAGAACAGTTTCGAAACGAGTCATATCGTTTCGAAACGCCTTGACCCGTTCCGATACGCGTTTCGGAACAGGTGCACATCGAACTGAAAGTGTTTCGAAACGCCTTGGGCCGTTTCGAAACGGGGCTTGAAAAATCACTGTTTTGACTTTGAAATACTTAAAAAATATTTTGTAAGTCTTTGGTTTTAGCCATGAAGTGATCTTTAACAAGATATAGGGAATTTTAAGGACTTTAAAATTTGTTTTGATATTTTCATTTTAGTCCTTAGGTTTTTAGTTATATCAAAATTAAAGCATATGTTTCACAATCTCCCCCTTTTTGATATAACAAAACCAAAGTTAGAATTTTTTTTAAGAATTTTGAAATTTTTGAAGATATTCTAACTCCCCCTTAATTTAAGATAGGTTTTGAGGTTTAAAACTTGTGTCTTGAAATCAAAAATGTAAAGTTTAACAAAACCTTAAGAAAAATTTGAAATTTTTGAATTTTTGTTTTGCTGGCATGGCAAGGCAATTCTCTTAAATATCTTCTCCCCCTTTTTGTTAGATCAAAAAGAAACAAGCTCATAAAGAAGATTAGTACCAATAAGCAATAATTAAGCAATCATAATTAATATCATCAAAATATTCAAAGCATAAATAATAAGTTCATAATCAAATCCCAAAATAGAAGATCATAAGCATAGGTTCTAAAATATAAAGATGCAAACTTAATCCTAAATGCATAACTAATATGATAAACATCCTAAGCCTCGTCATCCGAATCATCATCATCATCCTTGGCTTGCGAACGATGAAACGTCGTCCATTGCCCATAAAGCGTAGAGAAGGAAAGATCAAGGTTGGCATGCGAAGTCGAAAGAGTATGAAGACCATCTTCAACGTTCTTCAACCGATTGCCCATAGATTCAAAACTCGAAGCAATGCGAGTGTCCATAGTATCAAGTCTAGAATCCAAGGCATTGAATCGCTGGGTAAGGAGAGCAGTGAGAGCATCAGTGTTTCCCACTTGATTTTGAGGCGGAGGAGCAACAGGAGGAGGAACCGCTTCCCTATCAACCCTTTCCCAAATACCATTCACATAAGTGAATCCTGACTTGCGAAGAGAGGACTCACCAATCTTGGTCTTGCGAGGTTCCGGGGAGTCATAGGTACAATCAATATTGAGATGATGGAAGAGGAAACTCAAAACAATCCCATAGGTGAACGAAATTAACTCATTCGTGTCAATAAGCTTAATGTTATTGACAATCTCGGCAAAAATAATTTTAGGGACATTTGGGCGCTCACCCCTACGGAAACACTCTAGCCAAAAGTGATCTTTTTCTCGGATGTGGGAGTATTTACCCCCGGATGGTCGAATAAACCAAGAAACAATGAGATGAAGCACACGATCATGCACATCCAAATTTAGAGCTTTCCCGGTAAAAGTGCCAAAATGGCGTTCATCTTCAAGACCCTCATTCTTGAGTTTAAGGGCAGACTCCAAAAGAGCAATATTAATAACAAACTTTTGTCCCAATAAAGATGACTCAATTCCTACTATCTCGGTTTTGGTTTCATCGTAAAGGAAACGAGCATTAGAGTAGAAAAGGAGTACCAAGTTTTTGTAGCAAATATCCTCGATGCTCAAGAAGAAAAGAAGATCCCACTCATCCAAACGTCCAAGATACCGAAAGAGGAATCGCTCGGAATTGAGAAAATCTAGATCAATGACTCTTTCCTTACGAACCGCAAAGTCCTTGACATAAGTAAAACGAGCACGCTGGTCCGCAGTTCTAAGAGATTTTTGAAAAAGCTGTGTGATATTTGGACGAATGCTCGATTCACCGGATTGAACGGCTTTGCGCTTTTTGTTCGATTGATCCGCCATCTAAGAATATTAAGCAAGAGTTTTAAAATTAAGTGTATGCATTGATTTCTAATATCATTCCAATAATAAATCCCACTTAGGTTTTTGAAAACAAAATTAAAAAAAAACGATTAAAAAATTTTATATTCGAATCAAAAATTTTGAGATTTTGAAATTTTTTTACAAGATTCGAATAACCCATAACTAAAAACATATAATGTATACAAAAATAAATTTTTCTATCCTATGATTCGAACATAATTTGAAAAAGAAGAAAAATAAGAAAAATTACCTTAATTTGAGATTTTGGATGATTTGAGTGAAATCTATGCAGAAGATTGATGAAGCTTGCTTAGACTTGTGTTTTAGAGCAAAACCCCTCACAATTTTGTGAAAAACAAAGGGTTTGAGAGGGTATTTATAGAGAGGAATCGGTTAGGGTTTTTGGGGTTTTAAGGGTTTGATAAAAATTAGGTTTTTGAACTTTTAGAAGCCCTAAATAGGGCTGTCCGTTTCGGAACGGTCACGACCGTTTCGGAACGCGGCGGCTAGGGTTTGACCCTTCTTAAAACCTTCGACAGATCGTTTCGAAACGGGGATGACCGTTTCGAAACACGTTTGACCCGTATCGGAACGCGTTCCGATACACCCTTACATCGAACCGAAAACGTTTCGAAACAACTGGGGCCGTTTCGAAACGTCCTTCTCTCAGGACAAATTTTAAGGCACCCGTATCGGAACGGGTTAACCCGTTTCGATACACCTGGGCCTGGAAGTGCAGATGAGGCTCTAAAATGCAGAAAAATGATTTTCTAAGAGGCCAAACATGCATATATGATATGAATGAGCAGGCAAAATATATTTAGGCATAAACATACTCCCCCTAACTATATGCATGGAAGAAATTGGGAGTCTAAACACATAAACATGATATTTCACAAAATCAAGCATATTTAAGTTTGAACAGAGGTCCAAAAAGGTCAAGATAGGCTAGTTAGACCTAACTCTCTCCTAAGGGACCAAAAACGCTCTTTATCTAATGGTTTTGTAAAAATATCTGCTAATTGATTTAAGGTGTCTACATATTCTATAACCACATCTTTCTTAAAGACATGATCTCTAATGAAATGATGTCTTATTTCTATATGTTTGGTTCTAGAATGTTGGATGGGATTTTTTGTTAAACATATTGCACTAGTATTATCACATTTTAGGGGTATGGTTTCTATGTTTACACCATAATCTAAGAGTTGTTGCTTCATCCAAAGGACTTGAGCACAACAACTCCCTAAGGATATGTACTCGGCTTCGGTGGTAGATAAGGCTACACTATTTTGTTTCTTAGAGAACCAAGATATGAGCATACTACCTAGGAATTGACAAGTTCCCGAAGTACTTTTCCTATCGATTTTGCAACCCCCATAATCCGCATCCGAGTAAGCATGTAGGTTGAAGGTAGAGACTCTAGGATACCAAAAGCCTAAACAAGGAGTGTCTCTAAGGTATCTAAAGATTCTCTTAACGGCTATAAGGTGTGACTCTTTAGGACTAGCTTGAAACCTAGCACACAAGCAAACACTAAACAAGATATCCGGTCTACTTGCGGTAAGGTAAAGCAAAGACCCAATCATAGAACGATAAAGCTTAGAGTCAACACATTTACCTCCTTCATCTTTGTCAAGCTTTGTAGATGAGCTCATAGGAGTGGCTTGAGGCTTTGTGTTCTCCAAGCCAAACTTGTTGAGCATATCCTTTATGTATTTTGCTTGATTTATGAAGGTGCCATCCTTCTTTTGTTTGATTTGGAGTCCCAAGAAGAATGAGAGCTCCCCCATCATGCTCATCTCAAATTCACCTTGCATTAACTTAGCAAATTCTTGACAATGACATTCATTAGTAGATCCAAATATAATATCATCAACATAAATTTGAACTACTAAAATGTCATTTTTATACATTTTTATAAAGAGTGTAGTGTCCACCTTACCTTTTTCAAATCCTTTTTCAATCAAAAAATTTGAAAGCCTTTCATACCAAGCTCTAGGAGCTTGTTTTAAACCATAAAGTGCTTTTGTAAGTTTGAAAACATGATTTGGAAATTTTGAGTCTTCAAAACCCGGTGGTTGTTCTACATACACTTCTTCATTTATAAAACCATTTAAAAATGCGCTTTTAACGTCCATTTGAAAAAGCTTGAAATTATGATAACATGCATATGCAAGCAACATCCTAATGGCTTCCATTCTAGCTACGGGTGCATAGGTTTCATCAAAATCTATTCCCTCCTCTTGAGTGTAACCTTGTGCTACAAGTCTAGCTTTATTTCTCACAATGTTACCACTCTCATCTAGTTTGTTCCTAAAGACCCATTTAGTTCCTATTGTAGATTGATTACTAGGCCTATCAACTAATGTCCAAACATTACTTCTCTCAAATTGATTTAACTCTTCTTGCATAGCCATAATCCAAAAATCATCTTTCAATGCTTCTTTGATATTTTTAGGCTCTATGCATGAGATAAATGCAATATGATTCATTAATCTAAGAGAAGAACGAGTGGTTACCCCCTTGGATGGATCACCCAAGATTTCACCATCTTTGACATAGTTCAATTCCCTTGGATAGCTTACTTCCTTTTCCTCAATAGCCAAGTCTTTCAAGGCTTCAAGAGGTGGATCTTGTGTGTCTTCTTCTTTAGGTTGAATCTCATCCTTCTTTGAAGTTTGACCTCCATCAAAGGTATTTATGATTCCTACATTATCATCATCACAAGAATCCTTCCTAGGAAGGGGATTATCATCGAATACAACATGAATAGATTCTTCTACAACTAAAGTTCTTTTGTTAAATACTCGATAGGCTTTAGAGGTTAAAGAGTAACCTATAAAAATAGCTTCATCACTTTTTGCATCAAATTTACCTAAATTATCTTTTCCATTATTTAAAACAAAACATTTACATCCAAAAGGGTGGAAGTAGCTAATATTAGGCTTTTTAGATTTTAAAATCTCATAAGGTGTTTTCTTTAAAATCGGCCTAATGGTTACTCGATTTATAATATAACAAGCTGTGTTTGTTGCTTCCGCCCAAAAATATTTTGGTAAATTATTTTCGCAAAGCATAGTTCTAGCCATTTCTTGTAAAGTTCTATTTTTCCTCTCAACTACCCCATTTTGTTGAGGAGTTCGAGGAGCTGAAAAATTATGGCTAATACCATTTTCATTTAAAAAATCTTCAAATCCTAAATTTTGAAATTCGGTTCCATGATCACTTCTAATATGTGAAATTTTAAGTTCAAGATCATTTTGAATTAATTTTGAAAATGTGATGAATTTTTCCAAAGCCTCATCCTTAGTACTTAAAAAGAGAACCCAAGTGAATCTAGAAAAATCATCAACTAATACAAAAGCATATGATTTGCCACCCAAGCTCATAGTCCTAATTGGCCCAAATAAATCCATGTGGATTAGTTGTAAACATCTACTAGTAGAAATGTCATTAATGGATTTAAAGGAAGATCTATGTTGTTTACCCTTTGAGCATGCATCACAAATTTTATCGTTCGAAAATTTTATCTTGGGTAAACCTTTAACTAGGTTTAGAGAGACTAGTTTTTCTAAAACACTTGTGCTAGCATGTTCTAGCTTCCTATGCCACAACCATTCATCATTTTCGTTTTGAGCAACTAAGCATGCATGAGATGTATGAATGTCATCTAGATGCACCATGTATATATTCCCTATGCGATGACCTATGAGCATAATATTATTAGTTTTAATGTCTACAATTTTACAACCGGTTTTATCAAACATAACATTAAAACCTTTATCACATAGTTGACTTATGCTCAATAAATTATGTTTAAGACCATTGACATATAAAACATTTTCAATGAGAGTAGTAGAGTGATTACCTATGGAGCCAATACCTTCAATGTGGCCTTTGGAGTTGTCACCAAATGTTACTACTCCTCCACTTTTTGGCTTTAGATCCATTAGTCGACTCTTGTCTCCGGTCATGTGTCTCGAGCATCCACTATCAAGGTACCATGAGTTTTGACTTTGTGCTTTGGCCTTGTAGCAATGCTCCCCCTACAAACAAAGATATTTAAACTTTTGTTTTTGGTACCCAAATCATTTTGGGTCCATGTGTGTTAGTTCCTAAAACTTTGGTTCCCTTAGGAATCCAAGGTGACATAGCAATAATATTATTAGATTTAACAAGTTCCTTAGGAACCCATACATTTCTAATTCTTTTAACTTTACTATGTCTAGGATAGTTTCCTTGTTTGTAGTAGTTAGTCTTTTTCTTATATTGGTGTGTTCTAGAGGATTCTCCTATGTCATGTTTGACACTACCATTATTTTTTAAAGACTTTTTGAGCTCATTTAGCTCACTTAACACCTTTTGGTGTTCACAATTATTTTGAGATAAAAGATTATTAAGATCAATATTTTCTTTTTGAAAGAATTTGAGTTCATCTTCTAATCCTAATATCTTTTTCTCAATTTTAGAATTAGTTTGAGTAAGTGAGTCATTTTTCTCTTTTAATTCTAGAATAATTTTTCTATTCCTAATAACCGACTCCTTATACTTCTCAACTAATTCATCATATACCTCTTGTAACTCATCATAAGCATCATTTAATTCTTCATATGAAAAATCTAAAGTAGATGAGTTAGAGGTTACCAAGGAGGAATCTTCCTCAAGTGCCATGAGGCAAAGGTTCGCCACTTCTTGTTCGTCATCCTCCGATGACTCCTCATCACTCCAAGTAGCAAGCTTGGCTTTGAGCTTTTTCCTCTTCTCAAAGCCCTTCTTCTTGAGTTGAGGGCACTCCGAACGTATGTGGCCGGGTTGTTTGCACTCGAAGCAAGTGAGTGGATCCCTTCCTTCTTCTTTGTTCTTGCTTTTAAAGTCCATCTTCCTTTGGATTTTTCTTCCTCGGTTGGACCTCATAAGGCGTGAGAATCGTTTGGCTATCATAGCCAATTCTTCAAGCTCATCCTCATCACTAGATGAACTTTCATCAAGTTGGGAAGTTTTAGCCTTGAGAGCTATTCCCATTTTCTTCTTTTTCTCCCCTTCAAGCTTCTCCATTCTTTTTTCTTCTTTCTTTCTTTCATCTTCTCTTCCTTGCTTCATGATCTCGTGAGTAAGGAGAGAGCCTACAAGTTCATCAAGCTTTAGAGTTTTTAAATTCTTTGCTTCGATGATTGTGGTTCTCTTCCCATCCCAAGATTCGGGAAGTGAATAGAGTAGCTTTCGGACAAGCTTGTCTTCCGGTATAACTTCTCCATAGCCCTTTAGACCATTTACAATTGTGGAGAATCGATCAAACATCTTTGACACCGTCTCATCAAATTCCATTTTGAAATTTTCATAACTAAGATTGAGAATTTCAATCTTAGTTTCTTTGACATCGTTGGTGCCTTCATAGGTGGTTTCAAGAGTGTCCCACACTTCTTTGGCACTTTCAATTGATGAGACCTTTGAGTAGATGTCCGGACCGAAAGCACAAAATAGCATGTGAAGAGCTTTATCATTTACTTGGATCTTTTTCCTTTCCTCTTCACTCATTTCCGTTCTTCTTTTAAGCACCATCTTGCCATCAACATCTTGCTTCAATGGAATATATGGTCCATCCTCAATGACATCCCACACAAGATAGTCACTTGATTTAATGAATAGACGCATTTTATTTTTCCAAAAGGAGTAGTTCTCACCATTGAAGAAAGGAGGCTTTGTGGTGGATTGTGAGTCGTACATGCCGGGAGCGGAGGTTGAAGCCATCTCTTGATATTTTGATGATGATCACACTTCTTCCAAGGATCTCCTCTTGTGGTTGTTAATCCTCAAAGAGTTAAGCTCTGATGCCAATTGTTGAGTGGATCACACGAATAATAATAACCAAGAGGGGGGGTGAATTGGAATTTTAACGATGTTGTAACGGAAATTGCAACTTAAAAATATTGACACGGGAATTTAGAGTGGTTCAAGTTCACCAACCGAACTCTACATCCACTACCTTAGTCTCACCAAGGATTTGCAACAATTTCCACTAAATTGTTCGTCCCCTTTTTCCAGGACAAGGAGGCAACCTTTACAATTTCGGTTAATTTTTCTACCCAAAAATTAACCCAATCCTCACACAAAAGAACAAAGAAATTTGTTGGCTAATATGGTATCTCTCAATACAAATGATAGCCCAATATCAAGCACTCAACCCAATTGAACAAAATAGAAATGAAGGATACAATTGGGGTTTCTAGACAAAAATGGGATTTCAACACAAATGCTTGTATTTGATGAAAGGATGTATGCTTGTAGCTCAATTGTTGATTGCTGGAGCTTCTTGGGGTCTTTTTATAGCCTCTTGTAGATTTCCAACCGTTGTGGGTGATGGGCTGAAGATTAGAGCCGTTGAGGTGTTTTTCTCATAACTTTACAGCTCCTAGACGCCTACCGTTTCGGAACGGGGTCAACCTGTTTCGGAACGGATTTCAAATAATATAGCCGTTAGAGCGTTTACGAGAGCCCGTTTCGAAACGCCTAGGGCCGTTTCGGAACGGTTTTGCCACTGCCAAAGGGTTGTTTCGAAACGGCCTTATCCCGTTTCGGAACCAATTTGCCACTGTCAAAGGGGTGTTTCGAAACGGCCTTAGCCCGTTTCGGAACGCCCTATTTATTTTCAAAATTCAGTTTAAAGACCGTTGCCCTTGTTCGTTTAAATGAAGAACAGTTTCGAAACGAGTCATATCGTTTCGAAACGCCTTGACCCGTTCCGATACGCGTTTCGGAACAGGTGCACATCGAACTGAAAGTGTTTCGAAACGCCTTGGGCCGTTTCGAAACGGGGCTTGAAAAATCACTGTTTTGACTTTGAAATACTTAAAAAATATTTTGTAAGTCTTTGGTTTTAGCCATGAAGTGGTCTTTAACAAGATATAGGGAATTTTAAGGACTTTAAAATTTGTTTTGATATTTTCATTTTAGTCCTTAGGTTTTTAGTTATATCAAAATTAAAGCATATGTTTCACAGTTCTTGGCTGATTTTTTCTCCACCGGAAAGTTACCATTGGGCGTCAATAATATGTTTCTTGTGCTGCTACCAAAAGTGGAATCGCCAGTTTCGTTGCATGAGTATAGACCAATCAGTTTGCTGAATTCCATTTATAAAATCTTAGCTAAAATTTTAGCTAGGCGTTTACATGTGGTGTTGGGTGGTTTGATCAGTGACCATCAGTCAGCTTTTGTCCGTGGACGTCAGATAGTGGATGGAATTTTGTTGGCGAATGAGCCGATACATTCTATGCGCAGCAGCCGAGTTGGGGGATGTGTGCTGAAGCTAGACTTTGCGAAGGCCTACGATTGTGTCCGTTGGGAATTCTTGGATCAAATTATGGGGTCGATGGGCTTTAGCGAAACTTGGAGGGGATGGGTGATGGAATGTATTGGTACAGTTCGCCTATCCGTCTTGCTAAATGGGAGTGCAACGAAGGAATTTGATATGAGACGGGGGTTGCGACAAGGCTGCCCATTGTCGCCGTTATTGTTCGTCATCGTGGCTGAAGCGTTGCATCGGTTGTTAGTACAAGCGGAGGTAGTAGGGCTGATTCGGGGGGTGGTAGTGGCTCCGAGAGTGACGTTAACACACCTTCAGTTTGCCGACAACACCGTTCTTTTCTTTGAAGCATCAGTAGAAGCGGCTTTGAACATCCGCAGGTTACTGTGTTGCTTCCAGGTATGCTCCGGTTTGCGAATAAATTTTTCCAAGTCTTCCCTTTATTCGATTGGTGTGGATGGGGATTTGGTTGCTTCCATGGCCGAGGTACTGTGTTGCCGTCAGGGGGAACTACCGTTTGTTTACTTGGGTTTACCGTTGGGAGTAAATCCGTGAAACATTGCTGTATGGGAGCTAGTAATCGCATCTGTTCGTCGAAAGCTCGCAGGTTGGAAGAAGACATCCTTATCGTTTGCGGCACGAGTCACATTGGTAAACTCAGTTTTATCCTCTCTTCCAGTTTATTATATGGGTTTGTTTCGAGTGCCGAAAGGGGTGATTGCTGCTATAGACAGGCTGAGGCGAGCTTTCCTATGGGGTGGGGTAAATTTACAGCGTAAAATGAGCAGAGTGAGTTGGAGTTTGGTGTGCCGGCCTCGCCATCTTGGAGGCTTGGGGGTGGCTGATCTAGAGGTTCGAAATAAGGCACTCTTGGCGAAGTGGTCTTGGAGATATGCTCGGGATGTGACATCTTTATGGCGAGCTATTATTGTATCCAAGTATGGTGAAGCGGCACAGTGGTGGCGGTTTAATACCTCGGTTAGGGGACAGATGTCTGTGATTTGGAAACAGATAGTGCAAACTGTTAGTTCAGAGGGTGTGCAAAAACATATGGGCGAGGCTCAATTCGTTTGGAAGGTCGGCTCGGGGGAACGAGTGTTGTTTTGGTTTGATGCTTGGTGTATTGAGCAGCCATTAAAAGATGTTTTTCCTCGTCTGTTTTCAATTGTGGTTAATCGGCTAGCAATGGTAATGGATGTCGCGGTTGATGGGAATTTCCAGTATGTTCGGTGGGGTGCTTTGTTTCGCCGTAGTCTACGGTCATTTGAGGCTCGGAAATTGCAGGACTTACGAGCGTTGGTGTGTCAGATACAGCTGCGACAAGGTGAGCTCGATATGCTCGTGTGGACACCGGATAACCATGGGAATTTTTCAGTCAAGGGGCTGGCTCGCTTGCTTATGATGGACAAAGTGGGTGAGAGTGAATTTGGGGACTGCTTTGCGTGGAAGGTCCTGGTTCCTCCTAAGGTCCAAGCGTTTCTATGGTTTGCTTGGTTGCGCCGTTTGCCGACGTTTGCATTTTTGCGGATACGTGGGATTGATTTGGGTGACAACCAAGGATTGTGTAGGTGGTGCCGCGAGAGGGAGGAAGATATTGAACATTTGTTTTATTCTTGCCCGTTTGCCCAAGGAATGTGGGATTGGTTTCGAGGGTGGTGGGCGATTTCATTGTCGTTGCCGAAATCTTTGGCGGATTTTCTTCTCCCGGATATGCATTGTTCGTTCAAAGGCATCTTGAGGAAGCTGTGGGTGTCGAGTATTGCTGCTTTGTTATGGTCGTTGTGGCTTGCGCGGAATGACTTGGTTTTTAATGAAAAATTCGTTCCAACAGCGGAGATAGGCTTCTTGATCAAGCTACGTTCGTTCTATTGGGTGAAGACCCTCAAAGAGGGATTGTCGGTTAGTGAATCTCTTTGGTGGGACTGTCCGAGTTTGTATCGGGAAGGGTTTGATAAGCAATTGGAGCGGTTGGGAGTGTGTTGGGAGCCCCCTATCGGAGCTACTGTGAAATTCTCGGTGGATGGTTCCGCGCGTGGGAAGCCAGGGCCAGCGGGCTTTGGGGGGTGTTGCGTGATGCTCAGAGTCGTATCCTCGCGTTGTTTTCAGGGCCACTTGGTTCTCTTGATTCTAATGTGGCTGAGATTCGGGCGATAGCTTTTGCTTTGGAGTATTTTGTAGAGTCTAAATGGGCGGATCGTCCTCTTATCGTTGAGTCGGATTCCAAAGTTGCAATTGGGTGGGTGTTATAGGTGGAACGTCGCCCATGGCGTTTGTGGGAGTCTTTTTGTGTGATTGACCGTGCTTGTATGAGGTTAGGCTCTGTGTGCTTTTCTCATATTTTTCGGGAGGCGAATGGGCTAGCTGATGCGCTAGCGAAGGAAGGGGTGTCTCGAGTCTCTCTGTTTCAGGCTTCGATATGATGTTTTGTACGGGGGGCCTTTCGCTTTGCTTTAAAGTCGACATGTCGTACTCTTTTCCTCCGTTAGGATTAGGGAGGTTTTTGATGAGGCGCTTGTCCGACTTGCGTTGTATATTTACCTTAATAAAATATACTTCGCTTTGCTGATAAAAAAAAGATATATGTGTTTGATAAGCTCAATTGGAAATTGAACTATGAAATGTGAAATTGTGTTATATGATATGAAATTGAATGGTGCATATGCTGATTGAAGATATGCGAACTGAATTTGCAAACTATTATATGTTTATATGTGGTAATATGATATTGGAATTGAGATCATGAGAAATTAATCGAAAGGATTAATTAACCAATTCTGAAAATTTGATTGAATAAGTATATGATTAAAATTAAATGTCAATAAGCAAAGCCCTTGGTGTGTACAGTCTGTCCAGGTAGTACGACTAGCCTAGAGTCTTAAGCTGTAACCCCCTCGTCCCGGTCCGGACACTTGACCGGTCCGAGTGGGCCACACGGGGAAAACCGAAGTGAAACCCGTTAAGGTTCCTCCTCGGTTAACGACCCAGAAAATTTCCTTTTAATTTAATCTTATCTAAATGTGCATTTAATTTCAATGTGGTCACAACAACGGAAGACAAGCATTCATAAAACAGTAACTCGAACAACCTATACAAAACAATCCATTTTTATGTGATTAAACAGGCCGTTTCGAAACACCCTCAAGGTGTATCGAAACGCCTTGACCTGGTCAACAGTTCTGAGCCTACACGAGGAGGCCGTATCGGAACGGAGGTCAACCGTTCTGAAACACCCTCTCTGGTCAATTTCTCGTGGTCAACGAGATTTGACCGTTTCGAAACTCCCTAGACCCGTTTTGGAACACCTTCATCTCACCAATTTCTCAAAATTCCAGTAGCGAAAGTGTACCGAAACGGCCTTCCCGCGTTTCGAAACACCCAGCCAAAAACAAAGGGACTGTATCGAAACGGGACCAACCGTTTGAAATGCCCTCTGTCTGCAGACTGGTTTTAGCTGGTTTAAGGCACAAGGGTGCCCCTAAACCCCACCAAAACCCCTCACAAAACACAAGTATTAACTCTAGATACAAGACATCCTATACGAACATGCTTAACACACATCGAACATATAAAAAACCAAACATACAAAGGATCAACAATCCACACACGAACCAAACATAGCAATCAAGATTATCATGCTTAGACAAACATACATAAGAACATCCACAAAAGGCACAAGACCAACATACACATAAGCATTCAAAGTAAGCAATAAAGCATGCCTTGCAAATCATAACATGGCACCAATAAGCCACACCAACATCAACTTAAATCCAAAGCATTCAAATCAACATCACCTATCCCATTGCTTGACTATTACATTCTACAATTTAAATATCATACTTGAGCTAACCAAAAGCAACCCTTGGAGACCTTTCCTTGCCTTTGCCACCCACAAGCTACTGATCTGCATTGTCGAACAAAAGGGAGCGTAAGCATAAAAGCTTAGTGAGGGTAAGCTCATAAAACAAACCTTCGACAATGCAGGGTCCAAGCACGAGCAATAAACAAGATAGAATGCATGTTCATACCTTTGATCCACGTAGCCAATCTACACATGATGCATGAACATATATCCAATATTATGCCATGCTCAACATGTTTAAATCCACAACATATGTAATCATATATATATTAAACCATGTTAGCAACACATCCCAAATCACATTGGCTCACAAATAATCACATATTGGCAACGTAAACCACAATCCGTATTGGCACCTAGCTATGACTCGAATACGCGGATAACCGTTGGAACTCACATCCAACAACACAACCATTACCTGACGGTGGGATTACACTCATCACCGTTCACGCGGAGGGGATTCCACTCATCCTCACGCCACATTTCACGCGGAGGGGATTCCACTCATCCTCACGCCCGTCAATGGGATTCCACTCATCACCGACATATATATATATATAAGAAGATTTTTGGGCGAACCCGTACTCCATCTTGATGACTACCATCATCAAGACCACGCGCGCATTTTGACTCACGTGTGCACACTAAACATCCTAATGATCGATCATTTGTACCCAAGCATACTAGTGCCAATACTACACATTTCATTAATCTTTCACAATATTATTTCATAACCACTTCCGTGCTTAACACGTACTCACCATGACTCACCGTCATGCACAAACCACATTTCCATGCCTAGCATGTACTCACCATGATCCTCGGATCACGCAACCACCTCATAATATCATTTCACATATCAACACCACATGTATATCATTAACACAATATCACATCTTTTTCATGCATATGTATATCTCCAACAAGTTTATCATCAACATGCATATAACAATGCATCAAACATGCCTCAACATACATGTATACAACATATACATAACCAACACCATCACAATTTAACACGAGGCATAAACAACCATTAAAGAGTGCAACCAAAGTCTCTAATCAAAGCTTGGGATTAGGCTACCACTCTAATCCCAACTCTAGGTGAGTTTACCAAGCCCATCCTAGGTTCACATGCTTGAACCAAATACTCAAAACCATTTTAAAAATATTTAACCACTCACCTCTACCTCCAAGCTCAACTACCAAGCAAGCATCACCTTCAAGTTTCCAGATTTCTTCCCGATGCTTCGCCGACCCAAGTTCTTGCTTCTAAACAACCTCAATACAATTCAAATAACCACAAATCAGCTCAACGTCAAAATACTAACCAGGAACACAATTCGAACACAAATTACAATGTTTCAAGCCATGAACAAACCCCACATTTAGCAAACTCGGGCAGACCCTAAACCTCATTCAAAATCCATGTTTCCAACACCTTTTACACCCACAAATGATCCCAAATCAACCCCTAACCATAACACTACCATTGGGCTATCAATTCCCACCTAAAACAACCTTCAAAACTCACCCAAAACCCTCCAAAAACCCCATTTCTACCCAAATTCGGGAATTGCTTAAAATCAAGGAAAATTCACATATGTTGAACCATTTAACTCCTAAACCTCATAACTAACCATATTAGATCAAAATATTAGGTTTAGCAACACAAAGGCATCATTTTTAATCAAATCCTTTGAAATTTCCATTTCCAAAACCTTAACGAAAATAAAAACAAATGGTACTTTTAAAGAGAGGGAGTTGAGGAGAAGTCAAAAACGGTGTTACCTTTCAAAAATAAGTTGAAATGGAGGAGCTTTGTGATGGAATAGTGATGGAGAGGAGAGAGCTCTATTTTCACGTTAGGTTTGATGAAGAAGAGAGTGAATAGTGAAATGTTTGATAAAAGGGGGATTTAAAATCAAAAGTTGGGCTAATTACAAAATGGCCATTAATGAATGGCTATCTCCTTTATTCTTTAAAAACTCTCCACTTTACAATTCCTTCAATTTGGTCCAAGTGCAAATATTTATTTTTGAAACCCGAAACTTAAAAGTTTATTTTAATTATAAAACCGAGCCCAAAATATTAAAATATTATTTTCACCCGACCCCTAAACCCGGGTGTTACATGAGCTCGATAAGAAAATCGGTACGTTAGTGTACTCGATATTGTGGTACGTAAGTGTACCTTCTTGCTTAATGTCTGCGGACATTATGATATGTAATATGATGATATGAAATTGGTACGTGGTACCTATTACATGGTGAATTTGATTCACACTTCAGTTATATGTGACTCGAATACCTAGCTTACTATACTATCCAAGGCAATGCGAATTGATATAATAAGAAATTAAATTATTGAAATTCGAAATTGAAATTCTTGATTTAGTGAATTTCTTGAATTGGATGGTAGTATGACAATTATAAATTATGAAATTAATTGATTCTCTGCTACAGTTTGCTGCTGCTTGTTATCTGAGATTGCCATTGATCGAATGCATGAAATTGAATTATGTATTTCGAATTGAGCATGATGATTGAGAAATGGATGAATTGATTTTAAATCCATGTTAATTGTATGCGATTGAAATAAAATTTAATCATTGATAGTTCTTGAATGATTCGACTGTGATACAATTGGTATCTTAAATTAGTTGCGTTCGATTTCTAAATGTTTGGTATGTTGTAATGATCAATTCGAATGTTAATATTGTTTAAATATTTGAATGTGAAATTGTGTTGATTGATTTGATCTATTCGAATGGAATAAAAATATATATGAATAATTTAAAGTGGAATCTAATGTGTGATCACTTGGTAATAAATGGAAATCAATTAGATTAAGGTTTCCTCACTAAGTACTAGAAGTACTTACCACTCGAACCTTTTCTTCCTTCCCAAAAATTTTAGGTTATAGCTTGTTGACCTACCTTTCGATATCTTTTTGCACGAAGACTAAGTATGCCCTTCTTTATCTTTGTTATGCTCATGATGGGTGGATTAACGGTCAACATGCTAGTGCAGTTTGCATTGATGGTTATGTTCATGAACTACTTCTTTAAATAATGTATGAACTTTATAAGTAGTTTCCCTCCATTTTGATAATTAAGGGGTATAGATCGCCCGAGAATATATTTTAGGGCATGATTCTTTTTGTTGAAATTTTGTATAGGCAACCATTAGGTTTAGCCGTTTATAGTTACCCCAGGGAAAAAAGTTATTTGTACAAGGGAAACGGAAACACTATGGATATTATCGGATATGATATATATATGATGTATGAATCGATTATCCTTATAATTATAATTGTTCTTAAATGGTATTATGGAAATCGAATTAAAATGACTAAGGGTAGTATTCGACTGAATGGAATTTAATGAAATTGGATATTAAATGTGATGTAGTATGTATGCGTGATATTCGAATGAGATAAGAAATTAAATTAGATCTTGTTGTAAATCAAATTAAGGAAATGAATGAATTACATGTGCCCACCATGCTAATGATTGAAATTTGATATGAAATATGTATGACTTAGTTGTATAATGAATGAAAAATGATATGAAATGAATGAAAGTAAATTAGTGTAATTTATATAGTTGTATTCGAATGGAAATAAAAAAAATGTTACACGCAAAAAGAAAGATTACACTTCCGCTGCCTAATACGAATCTGAATTACAAGTTAATATAACGCTCCTTGCCCCTAATCCGGGGTGAGGGGTGTTATACTGATAATGTTTGATATATTTATTAAATGAATTTTCAATAAAAACAAGGAATGTAATGTTTATCAATTATATATTATGGATTTATATTCAATAGATAGGTAGACGGAAACAAAAAAATTTCACAAGTGTTTTAAATTTATGGTTTAAGGTTAAAATTTATGAACTAGAGGTTAATAGTTTAGGTTTAAGGGTTCAAAATTAGGAGATGTGGTTAGAATTTAGGGCATATAAGTTTGACTTTAGAGTTCATAAATCTAATATGGTTAGGGATTTAGATGTTAACCTATGAACCTTAAATTTTAATCTCAAACCCTAAATTTCAACCATAAACTCATCAATTTTAAACCATTGACCCTAAATCACTGACCTCTAACCCTAAACCTTAAAACTAAAGCGTTTATGGAAACTTTTGTTTTCACCGTCTGTGCATGAAATAATTACCCATATATTATTAGGGTAATTATATCATGCACCGGCGGTGGAAACTTTTGTTTCTACAAGCACTCTAATTTTAGTGGTTAGAGATCTAATTTAGGGATTTAGGTGTAGGTGCTTAGAATTTTATGATTTGTGGTTTGAATTTAGGGTTTATAGGTTAAAGGCTAAATCCTTAAAATATTACCCTAAACCCTAAATTTTAACCATAAACTCTAAGTTCTAACCACAATCCCTAAATTCTAAACTATTAACCATAAATCATAAACTAGATCTCTAACCCAAAAATTAGGGTGCTCGTGGAAACAAAAAAATTTCACCGCCAGTACATAGAATTTTCCTATATTATTATATTAATTTTTAAATTAGTAATTATAACTACAAAAATAAAATTTTAATCAATAATAAAATTATAAATTTAGTTATAGTTTAACATAACCATAAGCTACCCTATACTTTAAAATCTATATGCATGGTAATGTTTGGTAATTAAGATATACATTGAAAATTCATTTTAAAATTTATAATATTGACGGGAACTAATACACGCATTAAGGTATTAAGTTGATTATAATTTTTTTTTTATTTTATTTAAATATATTAATAAAAACTTGAGTTTTATTTTGTAGAAACTAAGATCAGTGCTATCTTATTATATCAATTACATCTAAAAAATTAAAATTTGAGATCTAAAATAAGGCTCATGAATATCACTTTGGTACAAACTTTATCTATTATTTTTTGAATAGTCTAAAGGTAATTACAAGGTAATATTTGTTTATGCATATTCTTAATCCTTTAACAATGCGCATACACCTTGTAGATAAAACGATTTGAACATGTGTCTCCTAGGATAAACCTCAAAAGCTATTATTACTTTAATGCAAAGTTGATCTGATTGAAAAATTCTAAAAGAATAACAATAGACTAAGACTAACGGGAGACAATCGAAGACTATTTCGATAAAAGTATTAATTTTCTATACTTATAAATATTTTTAATAATTAATAATTTATTATTTGTAGCTTTTGATGTTTTTTTTTGAATTTTTTTATTTTTAAAAAATTTAAACAATGTTTTTTATTTTTAGTAATTTTGAATATTTAATTTTTATTGATTTTATAATTTATATTTTAAAATTTTAATAATTTCTTAATTTTTTGCTTAAAAATAAAATAAGTTCTCGGTTTTTTAAAATAAAAGTTAAGGCTCGAATTTAAAAAAAAATCAATTAAACTCTCAGGCACGTCATTATTTATATGTGGGATATCACAATAGTATTATAGACTACCACGTCAACACTATTAACGACTATGTCACTACAATAGTGGTCAACAACGCTTTTTGTTGGTCAAAGATCTAAATTAATACAATTCACAAGTTCAAGAGTCTAATTGAATTTTTTTTTCTACGAAAGGATTAAATTAATTATTTGATTAAACTTTTATTTGGTTGCTTATCGTATCTTGCTATTTGTTAAATTCTTTTTTATTGAGTAGAAAAATAATTATATTTTTAAGACAAATATCAAAATTTAAATCCATACAATATAAGATAATATAAATATTATTGACCGCTCGACCGTTTATAGATATACACAAGCAAAAGGTTCAACCAAATTAGAAAAAGAAAATGGATTTGCAAAGTCAACATGAAGCATTTGTTGGAGTTAGCAATTTGTTTATAATTCTTGTTATAACTTATAACATGCAATATAATCATGATTCCTCTGTCATTAATCATATAAAACAATTAACTAATCCGTTGGGGACTAATGCTAGTTCTGGATATAAAACAACTATTTTTCAATTTTTCACATGTTTATCTATCGTGATATTTTCGAATTAATTCGTAATTTTATTAATAGAAATGTAATCATTTTTTTAAATAAATTGATGTAATAATATAGTAGTATATTCACTTTTTTTCTTTAACTCTATAACAATATGTACATACCTTATATACACATGTGTTTGAATTCAGGTTTCCTAAAATTAATTTTTAGATCTATCGGATCTTAGTTAAGGGTGCTTATCGAACGAGTCGATCACAAGTTGAGTAGTTGTCAACTCATGCTCGCTAAAGAATCTCGTTGTTCGACTCCACTCGTTGCTCGTTAAGCTCGATAAAATTTTGTTCGGCTCGTGCTCGTTAAAAAATCACGTTGCTCGACTCAACTCGTTGCTCGTTAAGCTTGCCAAAATTTTTACTTTTTTTTAAATATAGGTAAAATGTAGTAATACTATTGGAGCTTAATATAAACATAAAAATTCAGAAAAAACGTGAGTCCTTAGATAAAAAAACAAACCTGTCATGATTGAGTTAGAGATGGAGTCGATATTTGAGTGTGAAACTCTTTTTAGTTTCTAAACAATGTTCGATGAACAACAAAGAAGAGAATACCTTACAAATTTAAGAATAACTTTCAATCGGTTTTTTATATGAGAGTGAAAACCGAAGACTTCCCCTTAATACAAAAGAAAAAACTTTAATAAAAAAAGAAGAAGAAAAGACCAATTATTATAATTTAATTTCTTATTATACAAATTAACTTTTGTAATTCTCACAAAATACAAAAGGTTTTGAAAATTCAAAACCAAAATTTTATGGCAAATCACCTAGAAATTTACTAAACATTTTTAGGCCTAGTATTTAAATTTCTTGAAATATAATTTTTAAGATAGTCACAAAATAATTATAAAAGACAAGTTGCTTACGAACTTATTAAGTCGAGTTAGACTTACTTGACTTGACTCGTTAACATCTCAAATCGAGTTAATTAAAATTGAACGTTAATCAAATTTTGATCGAGTCGAGCTCGAGTATTTGTGAGCTGCACAACTCAATAAGCACCCCTAATCTTAGTTCTTTACGCATCCGTATTTCATATTAATAGTAATAAATGAAAAAGCAACATAACTAAGGAGCACTCACAAAAGAAAATTAGTACTTACAATTTCATTTTTCTTAAATGGTGAAGAGAAACGGAATACATTTATATATATTATTATTCCCACATACAATATATATAGTATTTTCTTTTTCATATTATTAAGTAGGATAGCCTACATGGTGGTCTTCTTCGCACACAATTAAACCCCTCAGCTTTTCCTCTTCCCTCACCAAACAACAGCATCCACCGCCACCACCATTACTACCACCGTATTATTACACACATAAATCGACAGAATACAAAAATCTTGTAGACTTGAGGTTTTTGAACCATAGAATATAGAACAAAAAGAAAAGAAAGCTAAAATCCTAATGCAGAGAGAGAGAGAGAACAAATCATCACATCTCATTCAAGGACACTTTATACTATGCTGGTTCACCTGCATTTTGGATCAGTAATTGAATGAATCAGTAATTATGCTACTCTTTTCCTTTCACTTCTCTCTTCTTTGGAATAAGATGCTTGACTTGGACAAAAAGTTAAATAAATATGGACCAACTCTGTTGTTGACTTTTAATTTAAAATCATATGCCAAGGCAGAAATGTATTAAATAATGTCAAATTCAGGGTGTGTAGGTAGCTGGATTTAGCTGTAAGAGTTTGCCATTATACAAGAAAAAAATTAGTTATTGCAGAATACAATTAGAAATGGAGCAGATTCATATGCAGATGAACAAATGACAACAATAGAAAAAGACTTTTAAACTAATGTAAACCGATGCAGATACAGGTCGAATTAACCCCTCAACTGGAATTGGACACGGTTGCATTTTATAACATGTAAAAACGAGGAATTTACCTTTTCGTTGTTTTAAGTTTTGTACATCATGTAGGGAAGCGATGGTCGTCGTGTTCATAGTCGGCACGTGGTGAAACGAGAATCTTGTCCGATTGCCCCAAGCATTTGGCATGCAACTTCAAGCAACTTCCCTGCCGAAAACATTTAGGCTTATACAATATTAGTCACCAACCATATTTTCCATTTTAAATGAGGAAGATCCATTGAAAGCTACATATTAACTTCATGAAAACAACTCCCCATCTAAAATAATTGTTAAATTAATAATTGGAAAAAGAACTTAATAAAATATGATAGTATAAACTAGTCAATTAGAAAGATCAAAGAAACTTCATTCACGAACTTGACATATCTAATACATATTGCAATATGGTATACAGGTATAATCATTCACATATATGATTTTTTTAAAAACCGAGAATATTTACATCGAATGTACACAGGTATTTGATACACGTATATGATGTTTAACTAACAATGTGTTTGGTAAAGTTATAAAACAGCTAATGTTGTGATGAATATCAACCATTAGATTAATAAAATGGCAGGTAATGCTGAATAAAAAAAAGTTATAACGATAATTTTATAGGATGCAAACAAAAATGTTAGTTAAGACATGCTGGTGGAATTTATTTTATACAAGGAAAACAATGGACGGTCAAGATTCCTCTAAAGTCGAAACAAAATTATATTGTTGTTATGCTGCAACTTTCATCTTTTAATTTGCAACCCTTAGACAAGCCAACTAACTCCAAAGCACCAACAGCAAAGGTATAATTATATATATATATATATATACCCTTACCTATACTTAAATTTCAACTAAAATTTATAGCATGTTTTGATTTGGCAGTACTTGACTCATCAAAACCCTTAATGACAGCTTCAAATTCCCATAATTGCATAAAATTTTGATACAATGACTAAAAGTACCCATAATACCCTAAACCTTTAAATCGAAGGCTATTGCATGCCTAAATACTCGAATTAACGCCTCTTGGATGTCATAATAACAATGGTGTCAACTGAACTAAGAGCCGGTCATCAATTGCTTGATTTTTTCTCTCTTTTAAATAAAACTTGTATTGTTTCTTTTGTTTGATAAGTATATAACTATATAGACTACCGTGTTTTTATTTCTAAAACTATTATATAGCCATTTAAAGTTAATTAAAACAAGGGTAGGGAGAAAGGTGGTGAAGAGTCGTGTCATTCGAATATATAACTTGATTTTGCAACAAATGATTAGAATATGTAAACTATAAATTCCCCTCTCAACAACCAGGTTGGTGTAAAGCTAGAAAAACAACTTCCAAGTCACATTCATATGAAATTGCAATAAAAAAAATAAGAGAATAATAAGAGGTTAAATTACTTCAAAGAAAGCAACAGTTCATCCTTCTAAGACATAATCAATCCACCAAACTTATGAGTGAATTCTTGATGAAGTTAAAAATAATGAGTTTCATTGTCAATTCCTTACCTGCCATGTTTACCGAGTTCAAAAAAGCTAAAATACCCTAAACTTTGGTCGGCACAACCTTGACTTTAATTATTTGATCCACTGATAGTGTCTTTCCGCAAGCGGTTTTAATCCACAATCATGCTTTAAGTATATATGATTGTACATTATGGGGAGAAAACTCTAACACCATTACACAAGTGTATCAAATAATTATTCATTAAGCCATTTCACCGGATAATCATTTGATCCACTGATAGTGTCCCTCTGTAAGCGGTTTTAATCCATAATCATGCATTAAGTATATATGACTGTAGATTAAAGCAACTTATGGAGAGAAAAATCTAACTCCGGTGTATGAGTATCAAATAATTATTCATTAGTTAATGGGTAATTATTTGATGCACACCTTCCACAAGCGAGATTCTAAAGTTGTCATGTATCCCTAAACTCTAACCACTAAATTATAAGTTAATCTAAACTATAAGCTTTCCTTCTCTAAGGTCAAGATTTGTTTGTTGAAAAATATTAATGAAGACAACAAAAAGCAAAACAAAGAAATAGACAATTCTACCCTCTAAAACGATTCTAACGCACCGACACTTTCCTATTTGCCCACCAAATATTCCCCGGCAACCAGCGTCGCCGCCGTGACTATTCCCAAATCAATGAATCAATGATATACTTAACAGTCAATTTAACACAAATATTGATAATGAAATTTACCTCTTCTGGGTTTAACGGTGGCAACTTTGATGGTTTTCTTTTCTTCCTTAGATTTCGCCTCCGGCGGGAAAAGAACGTTGTCGATACCCTGAACGGAGATCCTTCCGTCGGTGTAAATGTCGGGATCGAACAAATACGCAGATCCATCGGTATGGCCGAATCTAACCGACCCATCAGCTTCCTGAGCCAGAACTTTATGCGGCAACCTCAATGTATCGTACGCCACTTTCCCAAATCTCCTCACCGCATTGTACATACTTTCCTCGGTCTGGTACTCGGGGATTATATGGTAATATATGATTTGCTCCGGCGCTCCCGGTTCGCTCAGCTGGTCCGTCGTTAGCTTCGCCATTGCCTCGTCGTTGGGTGCTAAAACGGTCAAAACGTAGCCCTCGGAGACCAGCCGGCCCATTTCGGTGGCCAACGATGTTAAGTTCACTAAAATGTCCGCCATTTCGTTGTACCCGCCGTATTGTAACAGGGTCTCTATGAAATCTTTGACTTGCCTCATCCCGTTGAAATGGTGGTGGGGTCCGCCGGGTCCCGGGGCCGGGGCCGGTGCTAGAGATGGGCCCGGGGCCATGGCGTCGTAGATTGGGAGGACGGGCGGCGCGCCGGGCATGACGGGAGGGGCTGGTTTTTTCAAGCGGTGGGTTCTGGGGTCAACTTCCGGGGCTCCTTCCGGTTTAATGGCAGAGATTGAGCGGAGGCTTCTACGGTTGTTGAAATCCTGTTGCACGGATCGGGGGACTAACAGCTGTTCGATGCCGTGGATGACACCGTCGGGACGGTTGACGGCGTTGGGGGAAATGACTTTGGCCGTGCCAATGAATCTGGCACCGGACGAATCGTCGCCGGTGAGTTCGACTCGGTCGTTCGATAAAGTACGGTGGTGGGTTAAATCCGAAGCCGATTTCGGCCAAGAATGGGGATCGATCCTGGCGGGGACAATGTGGTAAAGCAAGAGAGTTTGAAGGGATTTAAGATTACCAGGCTCGAGCAAGAACCGCTTGAACTCAGGATCGAGATCCCGCTCCAGAGCTTCATTTTTGGGAGCGAAAATGGTGATATTGTGTCTGCCGACAGCTTCTTCAAGCGTCTGCAACAACAAAGCCTTCTCCACCAACTCGGCAAGCTCGGTGTAATGTGAGTCCAACAAAGCCACCAGGACTGAGTTGGAATTGATCTGACCCGTATGATTCGTCGCCGGCGAGGCCTCTTGTAGTGCCGATGAGAGCGTTGAACATGAGATTTGAAGAAGAAGAAGAAGGAAAGTGAAGAACTTGGCAGCCATTGTTGATGGCTAGAAAGAGAGAAGTACTGTTTCTTCTTTTTTCTCTCTCAAAGTCTTTCGAGTTGCCGATTTAAAGAGTAGTTGTAATAAAATGTTGTACATTTGATAATTATATTATTTTATAGTTTTAATTTCTTTCCACCCCTCATTAATAATAACTAATCTTATAATTATATCTAATTATATTTTATCATTTATGTTCATAGTGTTGCTAAGAGTAAAATAATAATATTATTTTTTTTAATTACTGATTTTCAACTTATTGATTAATTTAAATTGAGTAATACATATGTTTATTATGATGACGATCCTCCCAACTTAATTGTTTTATTCACAACTTTAGTATTCAAAATCTCAACTCTAGTATCTTATCCTACTAAACTAACTAATTGTTAGTAATTAATATTATTTTTCATACAATGCATAAATTATTCAAAAAAATTTATTTATACATTTAAAAATAATATACCTTTAACTTCACATCCTCTTAAATATTATAATAGTAATTGTATTATTGAATTAAAACTCAATCCACAAAATAAACATCATTTTTAAAGATTATACAACAAAAACAAAGGCAAAAATAACGCTACATAATTTTAAGGTAAAACAGTTCATTAATAGACAAGGTTATGAGATAAAACAATATATTATTTTAGTATAATTACCGATATCTAATGATTGATCGATTAATTCAAATAAAAAATATAGAAAGTCGTTACGCAAACAATTTTTTTAATTTAATTTGCTCTATTCGTAATGTCAAAATTTGAATTTCTAACTTCGTTTAATTCACATTGTACTATTAATAAAGTTGGATAAGTAGTTTTATTTAGAAAAAATATAAGTAATTTATTTTTTAATGAATTAATATATATAAGTTGTCTGGGTTTTTTGTTCGATTGACATTATTACGCATGTAATTTCTTGGAGGTTCAAATATGCTATAATAATTTATTTAGATTTAAGTAGTACTATTTTTCATAACCTAACTTTAATTTAGAGAATTATGAGGTATGTTTGTAAAGTCACCAAGTAATTGGATTTTAGAATGGCCC
This sequence comes from Hibiscus trionum, assembly GCA_030270665.1. Lineage (NCBI taxonomy): Eukaryota > Viridiplantae > Streptophyta > Magnoliopsida > Malvales > Malvaceae > Hibiscus > Hibiscus trionum. The sequence goes on from BSYR01000008.1 coordinate 1,301,896, forward strand.
TGTTTGGCAATTAGCGGATAACTGATAGCGTATAGCGGATTACATTAACTGATAGCTGATTGCATTAGCTGGTTTAACTAGCAGATTGTATTAACTGATTATATAAAAATGTTTGGTAAAATTAACTGATAGTTGGTAGCTGTTAGATTATTTAAACAAACAAAATGACATATAAGGACATTATTATATTTCAGACTTGTTTGAATAGTTTATTAGTTATCAATATTTTGTATCTAATTAATATTAATTAGATCTATAAAATTATTTTTAATATAACTTTTCTAAACATATTCAAATGATTTATATATTAATTTATAATTTATATAATCATTTTAATATAATATAATATAATAATTAAATACACATATAAATATGTGATAATAAAAAGAAAAAAATAAATAGAATTAACTTATAAATAGGGTGAGAAAATATTTAATTTAGGTTATTTTGAGATTTTTGATAACTAGTAAGGGTAAAAGAGTCTTTACAACTCTAATATCAAATCTCTAATATCAAAAAGTTTCTATTATGAGCTTTTTCAAAATTAGCAGTTTCACCTCAATCATCTCTTTCAATTCGCTATTCACCAAACAACAATATTAACGGATTTGACTAGTCAAACCTCTAATTATGTCTCAAACCTCTAATTTTTGTCCAAACATCTCTTTACTAAACATGACCAATATATTTGAAACACTAACAATATTATTCAATTCTTAGGAGAATGATTGAAGTTGTAATATTTACGTGTGTGTGATTAGTTTATGATATATTTCAAATATTTTTTTTATTTTTATTTTTTAAATTAATGGTTTTACACTTTTACTAAATTTTGTGTAAATACACCCTACCAACCAAGAACATATATATGGTATTATAAGCTCTTATAATTATAAGAGGGTATAATTACTAAGATAGTAATTACTTTATCTTGCTATTGCCTTTCACTTTGTAAAGCCCACACCAAGTAAAATTTAATTAGTGAAAAACTTTTTAGATTATTATTTAATATACTGACAATATATTTTTTTTCCTATAAGTGACTTCAATCCACAATCACGGGTCCTTAATATTAAATAATTATCCAATCTTTTTTCATATTAAATATTGTCCTTATTTGATAATTTAATTTTGATTATTATATCATTTCTTTTTCTTTTTGAAAGGTATGCTCATATCATTATGTAATAAAACCAAACTCAATAGATTACGATTATGCAATAAAAATGGTGTTTTATTTTTTAACTACCTATTGTTTTTTATATACAATAATAGTGATGGTGGTTTGTGGTGATCATAAATGGTTCACTTCTTTAGATTTGGACAAAAAATTACAATTAATGGTAATTCGAGACTCGAGTATAATATATTTTTTTTTAGAGAAAATAAGCGTGCTTAGATATAGTGAGGAAAAAGAGTATGGTAATTGGATATTTACCTTTTAGCGAAATAAAAGAGGAAGAAGTTAAATTTTTGCCCTTAAAATTATAAGATGACAATTACAGAGTCAAAATGAATATTGTCAGTGATTGATGAATGTTTAAATAATACACAAATATTATTTAGGCATATTGCCAAAAATATACCTCTAACATTTGAATGAATAGTTGTTTTGGCCCGCTATTTTTTGGGAGTAATTTTTTGAAAGGTAAACATGGGCCTCATTAAAAACCCCTTTCCTAGTGAAAGGGGAAAAGAGTGGCCCACTACATGTTTTATTAGAATCAGCTCATTACCAAAATAGGAAAATGTTACAAAGCCATAAACCCAAAGAAAATGAAAAACAAAAAACACCCACCGAATTACCCGATCCTTGCTAAACTTAATAGGCCACCTCACCCTATCCCTTGCTTGGCTAAAGAGTCAGCCTCTCTTAACGTTTAATTTTGAGTCAAAATGGTCTATCCGTATATGAAAATTGTTAGTCAACTGACGCTAAACAACTTGAAATGACTTGACAGAATGACGCGTCAGAAGAAAAAAATATTTTATATTTTATACAAATTTATAAAATTATTTTTTGACTGTTTTTATTCTGTAAAGTCGAAATATTTGCTTATATGACATTGTTATCGAGGCGTGCACTACCGTGTAAGTTTTTCACGTCATTTACAATTAGATGACTAACATTTTTCATCCGCAGAAAGGCTATTTTGACCCAAATTGAAACGTTAAGGGTTAAATTGCTTCAAAATAGAGAATATGAACCAAAATAACTATTTAGTCAAACATTAGGAACAATTTTTGGCATTATGCCTATTATTTATTTATTAAGATATAGCATTATTTATTTATTTTAAAAATATTTTTCTTAAAAAACAATTTTCCCTTAAAATAAGTAGCTATCCACTTTCATGGGTGTGAAAATTGTAGACGTAAGAAACAAAAAAGGGTGAATCCAAATAGCAAAGTTTCAAAGGGTCGATCTCAGCTTGTAGTTTTGCTTTCTCTATCGGGGCGTTTGGTGGGATCGTATTTATACTAATTGTTTATTGCCAGAAATGGTTATTATGCGAAGAGAATGACAAAACGGACAAAAGAATGGGTAAAGTATCTATGAAAAAATAATTATTTTAGTCTTGATTTTTAAAATATTGTAAAATTATCATTAAATTTATCACTTTTTACAAAGTGATCATTAAATGTTTAAAAAATCATTCAATAAACATGTTGTGTGGTTTTACACCCTTTTTATTTTAGGAGTTATGTATTTAGTTTAGGGATTCAATTTTTAGGGTCTAGGATTAGAATTTATAATTTACTAAAAAATTCATAATTTCACGCCTTTGATCAACGTTGACCGTTAAATCTAACAGCTTTTTTGGATCAGTTGATGTAATGTGTAGTGTTACAGTGTTGTCAATTGATATTTTCGTAATTTTTATTTAATAAATTCTTTAAAAATTCTAAAAATTCTAAAAACTTATAAAATTTATAAAAAAAATAATTTTCTAAAAATTTCGTAAGTGTCACATGACATAACTATAGTACTACGTGGCAGTAACATCTCAAGAAAAATGCGTCAAAAATTGATGATCAAAATTGGTCAAAGCACTTAATTGATTCAATTTATTGGTTCGATGACTTGATTGAGTGCAAAAAAGATTTAAGGGCTCAACTGATTTTTTTTTTCACTCCAAAAGTTGAAGGCTTTATGATATCCTAAAACATTTGTTTCCCAGAGTGAATATGTAGGTTTGTGCATTTTTACACGTGTATTAAAAAGTCCTCTTAAATATTATCAAATTATTACAAAATAGCCATTAAATTTTATTGAACTGTTACACTATTTTACAACGTCTAATAATCATTTTGTATCAGTTTGATAAATTTAATGATGATTTTATAGTTTTCAAAAGTTGAATGACCAAAAGAATTAAGTTTTCATAGTTTGGGTTAAAATAGCGTGGGTTGCGGATGACAGGGAAAACACGTGGGGGAGGAGGCAGCAAAGGTTGTTTTGTTATTTCAAAGGTTGCCGGTTCCTTAAGGCTTCTGCCTAATGCCCTTTTCCTAGTGTATCGGTTGGGAGAAGGTTCTGTCTTTGGATTCGGAGATTGCTTTAGCCTTTAGGGGCTGTTTTCAGTTCAAGCTTTCTCTTTTCCCAAATGCCATCTGCCAAGTTGTAATCATGGATGGTGGAGGGTCCTTTTTCCAAACACTGTCAAACACGTTTCACAATTTCTTTTTAATATAATGTTGTTGCAATAACGGGGAGTCGCCACCAATCCTTTTTATTTAGGTAAAATTGAATTACTTAAAAACTCGGTTATTTTAATAAAATTTGGTTTTTATCATTTTTATTAAAACAACAAGTTTTGGTCTGCGAAAATAAGAAAAATAGGTTCGAGAGTCGGTTACGTGTGGGGAAGGGTGAGCACTCCCACAACGCCTAAAAATTGGTACATGTCGATTACATAATGTTTTAACGATGGAAATTGTGAATTTGAATTTAATTTAAAAATTGTGATCCCTGAATGCATGAATTTTTCACAAAATATATCTAAAATAATATTACTTTATACGTGACTAACGAGAAGTTTACGCCCCTTTAAGTTCAAGACATAATCTTCGCAAGACCCCCGACTAAAGGAAAACCATTTTAAATATTATAAATTTTGATTAAAAAGGAAAAAAATTAGAAATCAACGAGGAAGCGACACCCCTTTAAGTTTGAGGCACGTTTTCCATGAGAATCCCTGATAAAGAAAATTATTTTGATTAGAAATTCAATTAAAAAAATGAGTGCAGGATATACGTATATTATATGTAATACATATATTAATTAATAATAACGATACTAATAACAACAACAACAACAACAACAACAACAACAACAACAACAACAATAATAATAATAATAATAATAATAATAACTAAATAAAGGATAGAATTGCAAGAAAACGTAAATTAAATGGCGAAATTATAAGAGTAAAAGGCTGAAAAGGACAAAATTGGAAAGAAACGGAAACTGAAATGCAAAATATAAAGGATACCAAAGGCTGAATGGCCGAAAGTACAATTTCTCCATTTTATTAAAAATGGCGCGGATCCTCCATCCGGGTCAAATCGTCGCGTGGGTTATAGCATGAAACGACGTCATTTTGGGGCTAAACAGAGACTCCCAAAACGACGTCGTTTTGGGGCTAAACAGAGACTCTCAAAACAACGTCGTTTTGAGAAGCATATATGTACAAGAATTTGCCCCAAAAAATCATTAATCATTTGGCATCTGATTTCTAAAAAAAGAACACTAAATGCTTTCTCAAACTCTCTCCCTTAGGGTGGGCAAAACCCGACTCGACTCGAAAAAACTGAATTATTCGATTCGACTCGAGGTGAAAAAAATCGACTTGTTTTGACTGAACTCGTAATTTCATAAATTCGACTCGACTCGACTCGGAAAAATTTCAAATAAAGTTTTGAGTTATGAAATGGAAATTCGAATAACTCGAATAACTTGAAATTTTTATTAATTAGTTGATCAATTTTCAAGTTCGAGTCGATTCTATCAATTATGTCTAATATGTTATGTATATCACATGTGAAAATATGAATATATATATATATATATATGTATATTATATATGCATATAGAAAGCCGTTGAAATTAAAATTAATATGTGCAACATCTAGCCCTAAATATATGCATATAGAAATATATACATGCACCGCTACGTATATGAATATAGAAATATATATACGAAAAAATATATATGTACAATTAAATTTGTACAGAAACTTGAAACTCGACTCGATTCGACTCGAATTTTATAAACTCGACTCGACTCAAAAATTTTTTAAATAAAGTTTGAATCGTAAAATAGGACTTGCAAACTCGAATAACTCAAAAAATTTTACTCGACTCGATTGAACGCCCAGCTCTACTCTCCCTCACTCTTTGCCCAGCCGATCGTCGCCCGAGATCTGCCATGGACCGCCATTCGCAGGCGATGGAGAATCGTCACGAACGGCAGCCAGAGTTGATGGAAGGGGTTACTTAGGTTCAGTTTTGGGTCTAGTATATAGATCTAAGGTTAGTTTCACCCGATTTCCCCATAGTTGCATAGATTTACAAGAACCAAAAGGTTTTTTATATATTATTTTTACCTTTATTTTTCCTTTTCGAATCCTTTTTTGGTTCGAATCTTAACTTTTTTATTATTTTTGGGTTCGAACTTTTTCTCCAATCGTTTTTTTTCTTCCGATTTTTGCAGGTTGAATCTTTTTGTAGGGGTTTTGGACATGGGTTACGTGGAAAGTGAGGGACGTGCGAAGGCTTGAAAGGTCGAGCTTTGGGCGGTGGTGGCAGTGAAGGGCGGTGGTGGCAGAGATATATCCGGGTTATATATTTTTTTAAGAATTTTGTCCACTTTGGGTTAAAAGTGGATTAAGGGTTGATGGTAGTGTCGACAGGGGCTTGGAGCCGATGAGGTCGCGACGACATGGCTCGGCGTCGAGCGGCGACGGCAACTGATGATTAGGATATCTAGGGTTTTTGTGTACTAGGTTAATTTAGGTTATGGGCTAGGGTTTTTTTGGGCCTAGTTGTAAATGTGTTATTGGGTATTTGGTTCTAATATGGGTTATTGGGTCTGGTAATTAGATTATAATATAATGTATATTTTATTGGGCTTGAGTAGCCCGGACTAAATGGGTTACTACAGTTGTGATTACATGGTATTAATAGTATCTGTTCATGTTTTTCTCAGCTCTTTGACAAGGCACTCACACTTTGTATACACATGTGCTCGAATCTCTCATAAGTCGAACATCTAGAAATGGGCATTTCACCTGATCAGGTCGGGTTCTGACCCCATCCGATCGGATCGGATATTTTATAAAAAAAAATTGGGTTCAGATCAAGTTTTTATTAAAGGCGAGATCAAGTCGGGTTTAGGTTTAGGGTGAAAAATATATGATCCGACCAACCCATGACTAATAGTGTAATTTCCCCTATATTTTAAGGATATTTGTAATAATCCATATTTTATTACAATTAGGTCCTTAAAATTGATTTTTAATTATAATTTGGTCCCTAAAATTAATTTTTTAGCAAATAGATCCATAAAATTAAATTTTTACAATTAGGTCCCTTAAAAATAAATTTTTTATAAGTCGGGCCGAGTTCGGATTGAGGTATATAATTCTGGGGTCGGGTTAGGTTTTCTAAAGTACGGGGTCAAGTTTGGATTTAGGGTAATTATTTTTAAGTCGGATTTAGGTCGGTAAAAAATTCGACCCGATCTGTGTCCATCCCTACTAACATCATCATTTTTCTTTTCCTTTTGTAGCCACGTGTGGGTTTAGCACCTATGACAGTTTTACATTTGAATTCTTTGTTTTATATCAATTTTGTAATCTATTTTTTTAATATTCTAAATGTGATTAGAATGTAATATCTGTTCATACATATTCTTAACCCTTAACAACGTGCATACACCTTAGAGATAAATCGATTTAAACCATGTCTCCTAGGATGAGTATCATCCGCTTTTCCACTAGGATACTTGTTGGGTTCAATTTTGTAATCTACTTAATAATGTTTAAAATGAATTATAAACATAAAATAATATTAATATAATTAGGGGCGGATCATGATAAAACAAGTTGAGGGGCCTATTTGAAATTTTTGAAAATTTTAGAAGTGTAAACTAAAATTTAATTTTTTTTGAAAGATTTAATTTAAAAATTTTGAAGGGTCTTAAATTTAGAAGTCTAACTATTTTTTTCTAAAAAAATTGAGACTTAATGATATTTTTTTTTAAAATAGAAGGGTCTTAGTTAAAAATATTTAGAAAACAATTAAAATTTAAAGAGAAATATACAAATTTTGAAAGGGCCAAATTATAAAAAATGTAAAAATCAAAGGGCCAAATATGAACTATCCAAAACTTTGGGGGCATGGGTCCCCACATGCTCCCACCAACTTCCACCTTTGAATATAATAAGTAGGGTGGAGACGAAAATTTATATTGTGGTGTCAAAATTTGAAAAAAAATAATCTATAAGAGATTTTTTAAGTGGGTGAGGAGAAACTGTAAGTATTTGTAAATTTTCTTTTAAAGTGTGTCAATTTTTAAAATGGTGTTAATAATCTCTTAATGTTGTGAATATAAAGAACAATAATAAGAACAAAGAACAAGAATAGAAGAACAAAGTGATGAGAGAAAGAGGAAGATTTGTATTATTCTCAAAAATAGAATTGTATACAATGCCTTCAATGAATCATCTATTTATAGGCATAAGAAGTACATAATACATTAAACTCTAATTAATAGAGATAATATTCCTAATAATAAATAAATCAAACTCCTTAGATAAATTTCTGATCATGATAGGCACCCACATAGATAAATATTCATAACACTCCCCCTTGGATGTCTATAAAGATAATGTGCCTCGTTAAAACCTTACTAAGATAAAAACCTAGTGGGAAAAAAAATCATTAGTGAAGGAAAAAGAGTACACACATCTTTAATACGCATAACATGTTACCTCATTAAAAACCTTACCAGGAAAACCCATTGGGACAAAATCTCGGTTAAGGGAAAAAGAGTGCAATGCGTATTTACTCCCCCCTCATAAAAATATCATATAAGATCTTTGAATCTTCATAATTCAATCTTGAATATAATCTTCAAATGTTGAAATAGAGTATGCACTAGTGGATAAATCTTCCAAATTATTGCTTGAAATGATTCATCAAATACTATTCTTCTAAAGATCATGAGGGACGAAACTTTAAAGAGATATGTTTCGTTTTATCACATTTGATGTATCCACCTTGAGATATAAATTCTGCATTATCTCTACATACAATAGCTTGCATCTTATCTTGTGAAAGTAATTCACATATCTTCTGGATATGTTTAGCCAAACACATATTTCGGCTTTGCCTCATGCATAGCAATTATTTAAAGGCAATGGTCTCATAGCACTTAGATAGTATTTCTGGACCAGCTAAGATATGATGCTTTCAGATCAATTAATGTATATATGGTGCTTTTAGACCAAGAATATCATCATCTTTTTTCTCGAGGGCGGAATAGATCTTTGTTTACATTAAGAGACCTAGCAACCAAATAGTGGTAAACAAATATGCATTATGCATGTAAAGTCTCTTTAAACATTTTTCTGTGTATGCCGATTGCTGCACAAGGATTCCATTGTTAAGGAAATCTCATCATGAGTCTCAATGAATCGCCAACATACAAAATAAAAACAAAGACAAATCTAGAGTTAAACCTCTTAATAAAATGCTCTGGAAATTAAATCATTCTTATTGCCTTCCGCTAATAAGTATTCAATGGGGCGATTATACCAAATGTGCCCAAAATGTTTTAATCCATAAAAGATATATTCAATATAATTGAATAATGTTCTCGAGAACTTGAATTAACTGCTTTTGGCAGTCTAAATCCTTCCAGAAGCTTCATGTAAATGTTGTTATCAAGAGGCTTATACAAATAAGATGTAACAACATCCATTAGGCGGAAACTGAGTTATTTCATTTATTGTCAGACTATCTAAAAGTAACTGCATCCACCACCGAGGAATATATTTTCCTCATAATCAATTTCATGTCTTTGTGAGAATCTTTGCAACCAAACGAGCTTATATCTCGTGATTTCTCCTTTTGATTTCTCTTTCTCACAAAGGCTCATTAATATCCACGAGCTTTACACATTTCAATATACGGGCTATAGGCCTAAATAATTCTCTTTTCGAAAGAGATCTTAGTTTCGCCTCAATTGCCTCTTTCCGTATTGGCCAATCATTTCTTTGTTTACATTGTCCAATTGACAATGATTCATGATCCACATCATCAAATAAAATCTCTAGTGCTATATTGCATGCAAATGTATTATCGACGTCGATTTGATTTTAGTTCCACTTATTACCAGACATGACATAATCTATTGAGATCTCTTTATTATCAGGTACCTGAGTCATGTTAATGTCTCTATTGGAGACATTTTAATCTCTCCTTGAGATTTTCATAATTCATTGATTCCTCAATCAGACCATCATAACTATAGCTCCCTTCCATTTTTTCGAGGATTTTTATCTTTGGAACCTACTTGTCTACCACGCTACATGCGTAAGTTAGACTCATTAGCAACTAGAGTTTGTCCTTCCGGGACATCAAATTTAAATGGAGCATTCATAGCTGGTATATGTGACTTAGTCACTCTATTAGGGTCAGCAAAATCATCTGACAATTGATTTTGTAGAACTAAGGTTTTGATATAATATTTGAAAAATGTTTTGGACTAAATTGAAAAGAATTTAAAATATGTTTTTAGTCAAAAACAACTTGAAAATATGTTTAAGGGTTTTAAAGGCTTTGGAATGGTTTTAAAATGGTTTTAAAGTAGTCAAAACCATGATTTTCAAGTGATCGTACCGATACGGTATTGGACCGTACCGATACACCTTAGGGTTTTCAAACTACCAAAATTCCAGTAGCCAAAACCCGTACCGATACGCCTAGCCGTATCGATACGGTGTGTTTTGAAATAGCCCAACGGCCATAAATGGTACTATTCCCAACGGCCATAAATGGTACTATTCCAACGGCTATAAACGGTACTATTCCCAACGGCCATAAATGATACTATTTCCAACGGTCATAAATGGTACTATTCCAACGGCTATAAACGGCTATATTCCCAACGGCTATAAATGGCTACATTCCCAACGGCTATAAACGGCAATATTCCCAACGGCTATAAACGGCTACAAACTCATTTGGGACTATAAATTGAAGGCTGGAACACTTGAAGAAAGCAAGAGACAACATCCAAGCAATATGGTCAAGAGAATTAGAGTCTAAATCTTTATTTTACTATTCTCTTGTACATAGTCTTAAGAGAGTGTTTTTCATTGTTTTATTCTTTGTACACTCTTGTGAGCTTAAATTTGTGTAAACACCCACCTAGAGAGGTATTTAGTTTACCAAACAAATCCCTTGTAAAAGGAGAGGTTCTAGTTTAGCCTTGAGAGAAAAACTAGAGTTGGTTCTATCTTAGCCAAGTTCAAAAGATAGGGTTGTAACGGTTTCCTCCTGAGCCGGGAAAAGGGGACGAATTCATTGTTGAGTGAATTGGGAAATCCTTAGTGGTGTGCTAAGGTAGTGGATGTAGACTCGGTTGAGTAGTCGAACCACTCTAAAATCATCGTGCAAATTGTCTACCTTTATTTCGGTTTTAGCCAATTCATCCAAGAACCAAACACAACCCACTTGACGGTTTCGGTGATCGATTCGAGCGTGCAAAAAACCCAACAATTGGTATCAGAGCCTCGTCTCCATCGAAGGACTAACATCCGGGAGTAAAGATCATTTGCTCGAAGTCCACCGTTCAAGAAAATGGCTAGATTTGAAGAAGGCCGCTCTATCTCGTGTCCTCCACTCTTCGGAGGAGAAGAATACTTCCAATGGAGCAATATCATAAAATTCTTCATCAAGTCTCAAGACTATGAAGTTTGGGACATCATTGAAGATGGTTATTTGGAAGCTCCAAAGAAGAAGAAAAAGCAAAGGAGTGCAAACGACACGAAGGCAAAGCTAAACACCAAGGCGATGCACATTCTCTATTGTGGCATTAACGAAGAAGTTTCCAAGAAGGTCTCCACGTGCAAAAATGCCAAAGAATTGTGGGAGAAACTTGAGAAGCTTTATGGCAACAAGAAGGGAGAAAAGAAAGATGATGATCAATCATGTGCAAACCCTCTCTCCAATCCAAAGGTGGATGGTGTTTTAGCTCTCGATGAGCCTAAGGTATCTTCTAACTCTAGTGAGCTTAATTCTTACTCTTTCAATGAGTTGCAAGATGCTTTCGATGAATTATTTTTGGAATTTGAGACCATGAATTCCAAATTTAAGAAAATGATTTCAAAACTTGAAATTGAAAATGATTTTCTTTCAAAAACAAAAGTGGATTTTGAAAACCAAAATGAAATTTTAAAAAATGATTTAGAGTTTTCAAAAACAAGCAAAGATGTTTTAGAAAAAGAAAATCTTGATTTAAAAGTTAAGCTTGAAAGCTTAACAAAAGAAAAAGAAATTATTTTCAATAATTCATCTTGTCGCATAATGGCAAAATGCTCACATTGCCATTATCATGGTCATTCAATACATACTTGTCCTATAAAGAATAGACAATCTTATAGGATTAGACAAGTATGGGTTCCTAAGGGAACTAAAGACATTGTGACTAACGTAAATGGATCCAAAGCAATTTGGATACCAAAAATCAAGTAAATGTCTTTTGTAGGTGTGTTGGAGCAATGGCAAGCAAAGCAAAATCAAAGAATGCTCAAATCACACATGAGAAGAAGATTAGGTAACCTTTAAGCTTAATGCTTTTATTTTATACATTTGGTTATCTAACTTTTATTTAAAGTCTTGGATTATTTGTTAAGCCTAACAATGACGCTTTGAGTAAGGGGGAGCCAATTTTTAAACCAAAAATTTAAGTGTGTCAAAATTTTTTTTTGCCTCCTATGTTATCTTGAACTTAAATGTCATTTTAAATTCTTTTTGATATAACAAAAAGGGGGAGAAATGGTTTGAAAAATTGAATTTTCAAATGAATAAGGGGGAGCTTTATATGATTTCATATCTTAATCTCTTATTCACAATTTTAAAGCTAAAGGGGGAGAATCCCAAACAAATTTTTCAAGTTGGTTTTATTATATCAAAAAGGGGGAGATTGTAGAACTAAGGTTTTGATATAATATTTGAAAAATGTTTTGGACTAAATTGAAAAGAATTTAAAATATGTTTTTAGTCAAAAACAACTTGAAAATATGTTTAAGGGTTTTAAAGGCTTTGGAATGGTTTTAAAATGGTTTTAAAGTAGTCAAAACCATGATTTTCAAGTGATCGTACCGATACGGTATTGGACCGTACCGATACACCTTAGGGTTTTCAAACTACCAAAATTCCAGTAGCCAAAACCCGTACCGATACGCCTAGCCGTATCGATACGGTGTGTTTTGAAATAGCCCAACGGCCATAAATGGTACTATTCCCAACGGCCATAAATGGTACTATTCCAACGGCTATAAACGGTACTATTCCCAACGGCCATAAATGATACTATTTCCAACGGTCATAAATGGTACTATTCCAACGGCTATAAACGGCTATATTCCCAACGGCTATAAATGGCTACATTCCCAACGGCTATAAACGGCAATATTCCCAACGGCTATAAACGGCTACAAACTCATTTGGGACTATAAATTGAAGGCTGGAACACTTGAAGAAAGCAAGAGACAACATCCAAGCAATATGGTCAAGAGAATTAGAGTCTAAATCTTTATTTTACTATTCTCTTGTACATAGTCTTAAGAGAGTGTTTTTCATTGTTTTATTCTTTGTACACTCTTGTGAGCTTAAATCTGTGTAAACACCCACCTAGAGAGGTATTTAGTTTACCAAACAAATCCCTTGTAAAAGGAGAGGTTCTAGTTTAGCCTTGAGAGAAAAACTAGAGTTGGTTCTATCTTAGCCAAGTTCAAAAGATAGGGTTGTAACGGTTTCCTCCTGAGCCGGGAAAAGGGGACGAATTCATTGTTGAGTGAATTGGGAAATCCTTAGTGGTGTGCTAAGGTAGTGGATGTAGACTCGGTTGAGTAGTCGAACCACTCTAAAATCATCGTGCAAATTGTCTACCTTTATTTCGGTTTTAGCCAATTCATCCAAGAACCAAACACAACCCACTTGACGGTTTCGGTGATCGATTCGAGCGTGCAAAAAACCCAACAGATTTGCTACATGAATTATCCTTTGAACTTATAGTTCACATTGTTGAGTACGTGGATCAAACTAAGATAATGATAATTCATTCCAATTTATTTCTTTTTCCATCTATTTTATTTTCTCCCCCTAATGTTGGGAAAACCTACTCATTAAAATGACAATCGGCGAATCGAGATGTAAATAAATTCCCTATTAGAAGCTCAAGATATTTAATTATCAAGGGAAATTTGAATCCGACATATATTCCCAACCTCTTTTGAGAACTCATCTTTGTGCGTTGTGGTGGAGGAATCAGAACATATACCGCACAAAAAAAACTAAGATGAGAAATATTTGGTTTTAACCAAAAACCATTTGTAATAGGGAGAACTTGTGATAATTTGTTGGCTTGATGCGAATTAGTGATACTACATGTAGAATGACATGTCACCAGCATTATCAAGACCGATTGTCTTTATAAGGTAATCTGGAAAATGTGCTTATAATTTTATCAACTGAGCAAATAGCCTAGCAAATACCAAGTTACGAGTTGATAACAAGGATACATATGACCATCTATTCGATGCATCGATTAAAATCGTAAAATATCTAGATGGACTGTAAGAAAGGTGTATGGGCCCACATATATCACCTTGTATCCGTTCCAGAAATTAATAGATTCACAATCTATCTTAGCTGATGATGATTGAATAATCAATTTGCTTTGATAGCAAGTATCACATGAAAAACATTGCCTTGAAGAAAATTTTAGTTCTTCAATAATGACTACATGAAAGTGTCAACAAATTTTTGCATCATAATTGAACCGAAATGGCCTAACCGGTCATGCCAAATAATAAAGTTACCAGTAAACTTCTGATTTACAATAGCATAAGCTTTAATTTGTACTAATTCTTGTGTAGTACAATATGGATGACAATGCATTTTTTTTCTTCAAGATTTTATTATTGCCTTGAGTTATACTCGTAAGATTGAGATAGTTAGCACCCCTCGACTAATATTCTCAATATATTTCTGCAAATATCTTTAAAATTCAATAAGTCTCTTTACGTCTTTGACGAGTATATTGCACTGTGAAAATAGAATAGAATTCCATTTGACAATAACATATTTGCTCAGTTGAAGCCTTCTGTGATATTAAATATAACACCTTTCAAAATGGGAAAATGGAATAGAGTTCCATTTGACGAGTATATTGCACTGTGAAAATGGAATAGAGTTCCCTTGCATTTTAAATGGGAAAATATGCATAGTTATGCACCTTTCAAAATGTGCTTTGTTTCATTTACTTCGGGTAATGAAAATATGTACTTTTTATCATTCACTTCGAGGAATGAAAAATATAAAATATAGCACATCATATCAAGTCGATTATCTATCAGAGATAAACTTTCAAGTGCTCTTCCGAAGCATTGATATTTTAGTACTTTGAGAAATATTACTCATATTTCCCCTTGCATTTAAATGGAAAAAATATTTCTTATGCTTAAGTACAATATGAGTACTTGCATTATCTGCTAGGCATAAATAGCCACAATTCTAGGCATAAATAGCCACAGTTCATTGTATAATTTATTCCGGAAGTAATCATATTCTTCAAATAATAAATTCACATAAAGCGTAAATAAATAATATGTGAAATAAATAAACATAAAGCAAACTAACATAAATAAGTAATAGATAAAACGAATTAACATAAATAAAATAAAATAAATAAAAAAATCAATTATTCCTTTTAGAGGTTATAAGAGAAATAAAATAAATGGTAAATTATTCCCTTCAAGGGTTATGAGAAAATTAACAATATCCAATTGAGTTGGATCAATAACGCCATAACTATTTTCGCCATAAATAAATTTTGTTTATATTTTATTTCATTTTCATTCATGATTATGGATAAAGTCCATAATACTTTGGCGTTTGACAATTACGAAACCAATGGTTTATAACATCACATTGATAAAAGGATTTCACTTCCTTAGAATGATCTTTATCACTATTGTCATCCTTATAACTTCGCTACCAGCGGGTAGAAGTATTCTTAAAACGACTATATTTTTTCATGTGTATATTCATAGCCTCGACCACGACCACAACTTTTAATGTGTTTTTTTTATTCCTTCCATAATATAATCTCACATTCACTTTAGGGAATGGAGTAGAGCCAATGGGCCTTTGAAACCTTTTTCACATATCCTTATCACAGAGAACAAAGATTTAATCCTCGTACGCGTCATTGTTAAACCTGTCCACAAGGTCCTTTAAAAACCTCCTTTGAGACCAGTAGCCTCGCAGAACGGGATGTCCAGCCAATATACTTGGATTATATCGAAATTATGTCTCTAATTGAATAATGATTTACCATGTTTGCATTCACTTCAGGGAATGAAACAGTTCCAATAATCGCATGGAATAAACATCATGCTTGCATTCACTTCAGGGAATGCCCCATCATTGATAATCGCATGGAATAAACATCATGCTTGCACTCATTTCAGGGAATGCCCCATCATTGATAATCGCATGGAATAAACATCATGCTTTGCATTCACTTCAGGGAATGTCTCCCATAAAACTTTTTAGACCAAGATGAATTTTCGTAACTTGAAATTGAGAGAAGTCTATGGTCGAGTTTTTCGACAAAGAATAAATATTGCTTTCGAGCAAATATAGACTTTATAACAATCTTTTTATAGATTAAAATTCACCATGATTTATCACACATTAAAATCATAATTTAAAGGAAAATAAAATAAAATTAGAATTTACCGATATTGATTTTCCTCTTGAGGACAATTGAGATGTAGCAAATAACCAAGACAGCTTCTCATAATCTCTTTATGTCATATCTCTTTCCAAGCCTTTTAAAGATATCATGTAAAACTCAAAACGCGGTTAAAAACATCAATTCTCATCAATCATCAATAGAATAATATAAACTAAAACAACTTCTATTCTTTAGAAACTTATTGATATGAAAATTAATAAATATAATACATAATCACATCCTTTAATCATAGATAAAGACAATTTCTATTCTTTTGATTATATTATTCGGTCAAATGAAAATTCCATGAAATAAGCATAAAATATCAATTAGATTAAAAAGACTTCAACTAAAAAAATTCAAACAATAATGATAATTATTTATCAAATCGGGATGTTTAACGGAATACAATTCAAATCAAATTAAATTTGATAAAAATTCAATAGACCGCATTAAAAAGTTTTTTAAGAAATTCAATTCAAGTCAAATACATAAACTTGATTATGTAACTAAAGGCGAAACATTAATAGTTTTACCTGAATGTCATTAGGGAACTTTATCGCCGTATGCAGAATTAGTATTCTTTGATCAAGAATCTTGATGATTGAGATTTTCGATTGCCGCAACATATTAGCAACATTTTTGGAGTAAGACCATCGACACGTCCGATTGAAGATTAATTTGGTTTTTGGTTTCGTCAAAATTTTTCGAGCAAACTCGTGCTGATAACGTGTTGTGAATAAAATAATAAAGAACAATAATAAGAACAAAGAACAAGAATAGAAGAACAAAGTGATGAGAGAAAGAGGAAGATTTGTATTATTCTCAAAAATAGAATTGTATACAATGCCTTCAATGAATCATCTATTTATAGGCATAAGAAGTACATAATACATTAAACTCTAATTAATAGAGATAATATTCCTAATAATAAATAAATCAAACTCCTTAGATAAATTTCTAATCATGATAGACATCCACATAGATAAATATTCATAACACTTAAAGTGATATTAATTTTACTTTTTAATATTTTTATATAAAATTTATAAAAAATAACAATTATTATTATTATTTTAAAAAAATAGATGTCATCTGACCACGTTTTACTTAAGCCGGTTCCGCTAGTTAGAATAGAATGCATAAATTTGAAACTATGTGTTTATTATAAATATCTATATTTTTATAAAGTAAAAACGCATTATATTTTGCTAAACAAACAATAAAGGTTTAATATACAAATCGGTCCTCATTCAAAAAAATACAAATTGATCCATAAAATTGATAATTTTTTATCAGATTGCCCACTTCAATTACAAATTTTTCTTGTTAATTTGTCCACTAAAATTACATTTTCTGTTAAATTGACACCTGAATCTGACAAATTTTAAAACATTTAATATTATATTTATTTTTTTCATTAAAAAACTGGAAACAGAAAGAAAATGTATTAAACTAATCACATTATTGGTCTATTATTAAATAAACATTTAATTTAATTATAATTATAAATTAAATCAAAAGTTTAGAGGCTAATTTGATAATAGTTGTCAAGGGGTAAATTTGATAAATATTCCAATTTCAGGGGTACCTTTGACAAAAAAGTATTAAGGGCTAATTTTGAAAAAAAAAGTCTTACTTTAGGGGAAAAATTGGTGGAATAGGCCAAGTAAGAATTTTTTTTGGCTTTTAGAGTTGTTTGAAAAAAAAATTGATTTTTAAGGTTGTTTATCAATTTTTTTGAGAAATAGGCTAAAATCTACAGGACCACGTCATTTTCACATGGCGAGGTCATGTAGATAAACAGTGATATGCATGCATTTTTACATAATCCAATTAGATGAATAGTGACCTCGCCTTCTCCAAATGGCGAGGTCCTGTGGATGAACAGTGATAATGATATCTCCACACGGCAAGATCCTGTAGATTTTAGCCTATTTTCGAAAAAAATTCAAACAACCCTAAAAGCCAAAAATTTCTTTTTAACTTGGCCTATTCCACCAATTTTGCTTACTTTAGGTATGAATCCAACAATAAAGACATGGTTCAGTTTGCACGGACAACTTATGAGATTTATAATATAGTGTATATTAATAAAACTATGAAATATAGCATGTCAAAGGGGGTGGTGGCGCAGTTGGCTAGCGCGTAGGTCTCATAGCTACATTGAGTAATCCTAAGGTCGAGAGTTCAAGCCTCTCTCACCCCAATTTTTCTTTTAATTTTTGTTCCTCAACTCTATTATTATATTGGGCCTTTCAACTACTAATCTTTCTATTTTCTCCAATACAATAACATTATATTAGTAACTAATAAAAAATTATTATCATAAAATAAATATTTTTATTAATGTCAATTAAGAATAAAATAAAACCCCCAAAGTAAATTATTAAGTATATCAAATGAAAGTAGAAATAATAAATCCAAAATTTTTGCATAAGGAAAGTACTAAAATCATAATTAGTACGACCACATATAATATTTTTTGTTTGATCATAAAAGGAGCATTTCAAAGATTAAAGAAGAGTTCAATACATGGATTCTCCAGTAGCATCAGCAAGTAAGAAATGGTATAAACCAGCAATAGGTTCTTTACAAAGCACAAATGAGTTAGTTCAAGCAGAAGGATCCGAGCTTAGAGGTTTCGAAAATTAGCTCCGACGTCTAGTGAGAGCATCGGCACATGCGTTCCCTTGCTGAACGTGCGCCGATCGAGTTTAGAGAGGGTCATATACATGTAACATAGAAGAGATGAAATCTTTCATTCTTCCCCATTCTGCCTCAACGGTCTTCTCTTCCTCCTCGGCAGCCTTGGCATTGGCCTCATACTCTGCACGTTCCTTTCCCAATGTTTCTAACTCCGTGTTCATTTCCTTGGAACTTATGAATATCCCCTTTCGTTCAGCCGACAGGGCAATATGTTTTTGATCCACCTGTTTCACCTCTGACTCAACCTCCCTATATCTGATTAGGTTGCATTCCAAATTACGAGTAATTGTCATATTGATGAAGCGATTCTTGTCGTGCACTGCTTTGTTTGCTCGGTCAGCTAGTTCTTTCAAACTGTCCTCCATGGCCAACAACTCATTTTTTTTGCTCAATTGTAAAGGCGATAGAGGAACAATGGAAACTAGCTAGGATCTTGAATGGCTGCTTAAGTGGAGAAAACTTCCCCGAATTGTAAAAATTAATTGGGGTCATACTCAAGGCTTCATCTAGTTTAGCCAGTGTTTCCTTTGCTTCTTCTCGAGAATAAACAATGTCGGAGCTCGAAAGCTCAGACTCTAAGCTAGAGAAGAATGTGTCCATATCTTCTTCAATAGGCTCTTCAGGTTCAATGACCTGAAATGGTGGAAAAGAGAGCAATAACAGATATACTTAAATGTATGAATATTAACAACTAATTTAGCTAACTTACCACACTCTTGCAAGAATGTTGAGTTAACAAAGCAGTTGTGATTTCTACTAGTTCGGTTCTTGTAGGTTTCAGATTGTCTAAGGCTGCCTTATCACATTCAACTTCCTTGGTCTTATGTTTATTTGAATCAGTTTCGAGTATCAAGTCACGTGAAATCAAACTTTTGGTCCTATCAGTGCCCAGTGGAAACATAGGCTTCAACTAAGCATGCATTATCGACGAGGTAGCCTTTTTTTGGATTGAGTAATTCACTAAGAGGTAAGAATGAAGGGAAGCCACAACCAATCTTTCTTGCCATGAACGTATGCCTATTGATTGCCGAAAACATGAGTGTCTATCATCAGTCATCATCATCAATTCCACTCAAGTAAACAAGCTGATGAAACAAGTTTGAGTACAAAGGAACGATGGGAGATTATTCGAAATCGATGACCAATATGAATTCAGAGTTTCCTTCGTAACCCCCGGAACTTCATCGTAGTAGCTCCCTTCAATGCCTCATGGTCATTGACATAAGATGTCAAAATATATGCTCAGCCCCAAAGATGACCACATAAGCATATATCAATCCTTTGTTTGTATAATAGCCAAGGAGAACATATTGTAACTGAGAAACAAGGTAAAGAGATATAAACAATAAAATGTGACCACATAAGCATATATTCAATCCTTTATTTGTTTAATAGAAATTTGATTGCTGCAACAAAGTACCTTTTGTAACGGAATTTCGCCGATCGATGATTGCTAATCCGAAATGGGCATATCAAGTCCACCCGGAAGGCAAAGCTGCTGAACTTGCAACATATAAATAGATTGACAAATGATAATGATGATTGTACCCCTTGGGGAAGATAAGAATTCTCCTGCCAAAAAAGTTTGCAAATCCAAGTCATGGGAGATGAAATGAAACCCAAATTTAAAAAAGAAGAAGGGAAATCAAAGTTACCATTTGTTGCCATCGAGGTTGAAATTTTCAGAAAAGAGCAACTCGCATTTCATGAAGGATGTTTTCTGAATCAACCATATGAACTTCATTGTTTTTTCATTGATTTGTATACGATTATACATACAATCAGCTGCACTCAAAATTTCAAACATAAACATAGAAAACAAAAAGAAAAGTGGGTTTTAAACAGTAACCAAAATGGAGGGGAAGGATTCTAAGTTGAAGCTATATACCTTCTTCCATTAGCAGATATTGTGGTGGAAAAGATGCCATATGCAGGAGGATTTGCAACTTGGGAGATAGGTTCTGCCCTATGTAGTTTCCCTTTCAACACGTTAATCTCATCTTATTTCTTGAGGTTACCCTTGGTCCCTGCAGAAGTTGACTTGGGAGATAGGTTTTCTGTACCGCCTTGGTTCGAATGCAACTTTTCTGCTTGGCTACCACCTTCATGGATGATAAGGGCTTTTGCAATACCTTTTACTTGAACATTATCAGACGAGTTTACGTTTGAGCAACCTCCAGCCTTCCATGGTGGCCTTTCATCACGAATCCACGTAGAAGTGGCCCTCATCCAGGGACCATACCTTCCGGCTCTCTTGAAAAGAGCTGGATCGAACCAGCACTCCCTCTCCGAGTGTTTGATCCTTCCACAACCGTAGCAAAACATGGGAATGCGTTTGTAATACCCCTAAAACCGGACTAGTAGTTTTTACAAGGCAAACACATGCTTGGAGAAGTTATCTTTGGATTATTAAAGGACTCAATTTGAATCAATTAGATAAGTAAGTCAATGGAATTGAAGGTAAAAGAGCTAATTGAGCTAAAAATTAATTATCAAATGAGTAAGGTAATTATATTTCAAGGATTATGAAGGAGTATACATGAGTATTAAGAGGTTAATTTAGTATTTGATTTAAATCATTAATGATTGAATTGAAAAAAAGTAAGAATGAGCTTGTGACTAAATTGTGAAAGATGAGAAACTAGCATTGCAGGACTAAAATGGAACAAGGGAGAAACTTACCTTTTGCTTGGGTGATTATTACACTACAAGAAAAGGCACTTTTAGTGACACTGTAAATCGTCACAAAAAGCATTGAATTTTGACACTATAATTTATAGTAACAAACTTTTCAGGTCGTCACTAATAACTCCGTCATTAAGACATTTGTGACAATTGTTCAAACTATGGTCACAATTGTTCATTTTTGTGTGTCCATATGTTCGTCACTATTATCATTAGTATTTGTGATAAAACAAATGGTCACAATAACTCCACCTATTGTGATAAATTTTTTCGACACTAAAAACAGATGTTGTAATAAAAAAAGTCGTCACACCAATTTTTTGTTGTGTAAAATTTGCGCGACACTGTAAATATCTTTTATGACAAACTAAGTTGTCACAATAAGTTTTTCTTGTGACCAAATATTCGACACTACAAACATTGGCAATTGTGTCGAATTTATTTGACACTATAAATATCTTTTGTGACCAAATAAGTTGTCACAAGAAATATTTTTTGTGACCAAATGTTAGACACTATAATCATTAGCAGTTGTGATAGCTTTTTTGTCATTGAAAATATATTTGTGACAAAGAAAATATGTCACAATAACAATTTTGTGGCTAGATGTTCGACACGATATTTATTTAAAAATTGTGATAAATTTAATAGTTACAATAACTTTTTAAAGTATGACCAAATTATTTGACACTAAAAAAAAATTGTAACAAAAAATCATCATAATAACTATTTCTTAGAGACAAATGTCACTTCATTGGCTATATAAGAGTTATTTAGACTTGTCTCATCATTAATCAATTAATATTTTTTACGCCTAAATATTTAAAATTATTAAATAAATTATCAGTGAATAAAAATATACAATTACCAATATATATATATATTTATTAATATTCATCATTTTCGCAATACGAAGACAATTTTTATATTAAAAATAAATAAATCAACTAAAATGTAAATAATATCTAAACATAAAAAATATCCAACATAAACTTAAAAACTAAATAGTTCATAATGCATAATTTTAATGGTAAGATATGAATATTTTAAACTAGACTCCAAGTCGCTTGCTCCACACCAAAGTTCACTCTTGGGCATTTTCCTACAAAATAAACAATAAAAGAAAGAATAAGTTAATTAGTATAAAAAATTAATAGACTATGATAAAATACTAGTTAAAATCAAAATATTTATGTAATTTAAATATTGTACTTACATCGCTAGTTGCAGTATTTAACTGAGATGCATTAAAAAACAGATTCGAAACTAATTGTTCACCTGCCAAACGTGTAAATAACTCTCTTACTTGTTGCAATTCAATGCTTTGTTTCTCAATAGCCTTTCCTTGAGCTATAAGTTCTTCACTTCGAGCTTCTATATATTTTTGGAGTTCAATGTTGGTTTCCTCTTGCTTTTTGAAATTTCAGTAAGTCTTGTAACTTCATTTTCTGCACGTCTTTTGACAGCCTTAGTTTTTACTAAAATGCGACTTTTTACTTGAGAACTAGATGTTATTCCTCCAACACCTATACCACGTGAGTAATTTGACATAGTTTCCAAAACAAGTCCAAAATACTCTACTAAGGGTATAGGTGCAGATGAAATCTTCTCTTGATTTTTCTCACCCTCTTCTTGAAGCTTATTCTACATTTGAAATAAAAAAATAATTATTTTTTATAAAAATAAATTTAGTATGAAATAAAAAATTAAACTAACCATTATTTCTTTTCCATTTGGCACAGACCAAGTGCCATTGCGTTTCATATGTGTGGCCTTCCAAAGTGTTACAACATCAAGCCATTCATCAGAATTTTTATCTTTCTAAAATAATAAAATTTAAACTTAATTAAACATGTTATTCTAAAATCAAATGAAATGGAGGATGCACACGTATTAAATATTTAATTCAAATTTATCATCTCATGTGCTTTCTGAATAATTGATTTTTTTGCCAACAATTGATCTAATTTGTTAGTGTCCTCTATTCACTTTGTTTCGATCACTCTGAGCCTACAATATAATTAAAAAGTTAGTTTTATATAACATAAATAATAAAAGTAAAATTTATTATATAAAAATACTTTAAATTTATTTGTTCTCCATTTATTGGCAATCAATCATTCTCAATCATTTGAATCCACAGCATTTGGACATTCATTGCTCTTGAGATAGCGACGGTATAAATGATACTGACGATTCTTATACTGAGCTTGCACTTGTTTCATCACATGAGGATATACATCATCCGAAAAATTAAATTTATCCTAAAAATTAAATAATAAATATAAATATACAAATTTTAAAAATAAATTCTCATCACCTATGTTGTAAGAAATATATTTATGTCTACACATATTAATGAAAAATGCACATTGAAATCATACCTTTAAGATGAACCACAATGTCTTAACTTCATTTTTAGGAATTTCTTTCCAACATGTGACTCGAAATGGCGCATGTTGTCGAACACAGTTTGTTACCTCCACTTTAAAAAGGCTGGCATGCTTACCACATACCTTATTGTATGAGGGAGAAATTGAATATCAAGTTCTTTACCTTTGGCCTTCTTTTTTGTAAACTTTGTATTTTTAGTAGGTCCTCATCCTCTTTTCTTAGATATTTGATGATATATATATAACTGTAAATATAAAACATATAATCATATGACCATATTTATAATTTGAAAATCAAATTTAAATCGAATAACCCGTGAAAATAACAATTGGTGCTTCTTGGCCGCTGTTATTGTCCGAGTTCACATATAACCCCCTCGTCTCGGTCCGGGCGTCCGACCGATCCGAGTGGGCTACACGAGGATAACTGAGGCAAAACCCGTTAAGGCTTCACTTCGGTTACCGACCCAAGAAAACTTTTTCATTTAATATTATCTTATCTAGATGCTTCGATTTAACTTATGGGTGAAACGACAGCGGAAACAAGGCTCACGAGAAGCCAAACAGCGAACAGGGCTTAAGCCCAAACCTTGGGACCCATTAGAGATGTCAAACAGCCCATTTTTAGGCATGTGTTTCGAAACAGACGTCACCGATTTCGAAACACGGGCTTCAGTTTAAAAGTAAGACACCCGTACCGAAACGCATCCACCCCGTTTCGGAACAGGGTCACGTTTTGCCTAGGCGTTTCGATACCCGTTTCGAAACAGACATTGACAGTGGCCAAAGTGTTTCGAAACTTGTTTCGAAACAGGGGCTCATAGTGGCCAAACCGTACCGAAATGGGTTCTGATACGGGGGACCCTGGAACTACACCCGTTTCGAAACGACTCAACCCGTTTCGAAACACCTGCAACCTACAAATTTCCAAAACCAGTTTTAAACATCTCCCAAAGATCCCAAACGCCCTAAACGACTCCAAGAAGCATACATGACATACGAACACACTCTAGAGGCATGCACCCTATTGCAACAAATTAATTTAACCCAAAGATACAAGATTAAACTTCTAAACAAAAGATCATCCATGGCATTCAAGGTTCATGTTTCACATGGCATACACTTAGGCATTTAAGATAGCAAGATAGGCATGGTTTACAAGCAACATGGCATCCAAAGCCAAACCAACATAAACACATAAAAGGAGTCTAAACATGCTCCTAAACAAACCAACATCATGATACTTCAAAAGCATCAAAGCACCAATACATGTCCCATTGCTTGACCATTACATCACATAACATAAAATCCATACTTGAAAGCTAAGCTAGCACCACAAGCACACTTGGAGGCCCCTTCTTGCACTTGCAACCCACGAACTACGGATCTGCATAGTCAAACAAAAGAAAGCGTAAGCATAAAGCTTAGTGAGGGTAAGCTCATTAAAAACAAACCTCGATAATGCAGGGTCCAAGCACGAGCAACCAAGGTAAATGCATGATCATACCTTCGATCCACAAGAGCCAAAGTACAAATGATGCATGAACATATATATACAATATATTATGCCATGCTCCACAAGCTCAATCCACAACATATGTAACCACATATATTCATCCATATAAGAATCACATCTCATAATCACATTGGTATACATACCAACACATATTGGCACCTAGCTATGACTCGAATACGCGGACAACCCGTTGGAACTCACATCCAACAACAACTTTACCTCATGGTGGGATTACACTCATCACCGTTCACACGGAGGGGATTCCACTCATCCTCAGGCCCCGTCGATGGGATTACACTCATCACCGACTATCATATATATAAGAAGAATTTCCGGGCGAACCCGTACTCCATCTTGATGACTACCATCATCAAG
This sequence comes from Hibiscus trionum, assembly GCA_030270665.1. Taxonomy (NCBI): domain Eukaryota; kingdom Viridiplantae; phylum Streptophyta; class Magnoliopsida; order Malvales; family Malvaceae; genus Hibiscus; species Hibiscus trionum. Next base: position 1,327,614 of record BSYR01000008.1, read on the forward strand.
ACCACGCGCGCATTTGACTCACGTGTGCACACTAACATCCTAATGATCGATCAGTTGTACCCAAGCATACTAGTGCCAATATTATCCACAATCCACAACCTCATTACATAATCAATTATGTGCTTAGCACGTACTCACCATGATCACAATCATGAACAATCCACATACATATAACAATGCTTTAATGTCGTGCCTCAACATACATGTATAACATCATATACATAGCCAACACAATCACGAATAAACATGAGGCATAAACGCATTCAAGAGCAACCATAGTCTCTAACTAAAGCTTGGGATTAGGCTACCACTCTAATCCCAACTCTAGGTGGGTCTACCAATCCCAACCTAGTCCACATGCTTGAACCAAATATTCAAAGACCATTTAAAACATTTTAACAACTCACCTTCACTTTCAAGCTCAACAACCAAGCAACCAAGGTCTTCAAGCTTCCGGATTCACTCCCGATGCTTCACCAACACAAGTCCTTGTCTCTAAACAACTCAACACAATCCAAAACAACCTCAAATCAGCTTATACAACAATGTAACAAACCCGGAATACTATTCAAGCATCAAACACAAGGATTCAAGCCATGAACAACCCCAAAATAACCAAACTCGAGAAGCCCCTTAAACCCATTCCAAAACTCATGATTTCAACCTCTTTAACACTCTTAAATGATTCCAAAACAACCCCCAACTATTATACTAATCTCAGCCCACAATTTCCAACACAAACCACACCCAAAAATCATCCCAAAACCCTTCAAAAACCCCAACAAAACCCAAATCCGGGAATGTTTATAAAACCAAGTAAAAATCACATATGTTGGACCATTTGGTTCATAAACATCATATCTAACATTATTAAATCAAAATCTTAAGTTAAAAACAATAAAGGTAGCATTTTTATTCAAATCTTCCAAAAACTCAAATTCCTAAAACATGGATGAAAATGAAAACTATTTGTACTTTCAAAGAGAGGAAGATGAGAGAAAGGTGGGAAAGTGATTACCTTTCAAAACCGAGCCAAAATGAAGAAGCAAGGAAATGTAATAGTGAAATGGAGGGGGAGCTTCTCTTTATCGTTCAAAATGGAGAAGATGAATAGTGAAAAAGATGACAAAAAAGGTGTTTTAATTGAAAAAGGGGCTTTTTAAGTTGATGTCCATTTTATTACAAAAATGCCATTAATGAGATGGCATTCTCATTTACTTTAAAATCCATGAAATTTGAGTTTCAATTCAATTTGGTCCAACATAACCTGTTTGCTTTAAAATCGCAAAGTCCAAATAATATATAATATTATTTTAATCATAAACTGAGACTCAAAATATTATTTAAATATTGTTTTCACCCGACCCCTAAACTCGGGTGTTACAACTCTCCCCAACTTAAGGAATTTCGTCCCCGAAATTACCTAACAGAAACAGCTACAGAAACTGCTCAAGCATATCAGCTTTCCTCTCCCACGTGGCCTCTTCCACACCTCTATGTCTCCACAACACCTTGACCAACTCTATGGTCCTGCCACGTAACACTTTGCTATCAGAAGCAAGTATCTCAACATGCTCTTCATTGTAAGACAAATCCGGATTCAACTATATCTCCTCAACAAGCATAACATGAGAAGGATCTGATCTATATCTCCTAAGCATCGATACATGAAACACATCATGAATCTTCTCTAACTCAGAAGGCAATCTCAAACGGTAAGCTACAGGCCCAATTCGCTCAACTATCTCATACGCACCAATAAACCTCGGACTCAACTTGCCTTTCCGGCCAAATCTCATTACCTTCTTCCACAGAGATACTTTCAAAAAAACTTTCTCACCCACTGAGAACTCAATCTCTTTCCTCTTCAAATCCGTATAGGATTTCTGTCGACCGGAAGCTGCTTTCAAACGGTCACAAATTAACTTCACTTTTTTTGTAGTGCCTTTGAGCAAATACGGAATAGGTAACAATCTCTGACCCATTTTAGCCCAACAGATCGGAGTCCTACAACGTCTACCATACAAAGCCTCATAAGGAGCCATCTGTATACTAGCATGGTAACTGTTGTTGTACGCAAACTCAACTAAAGGCAAGTGCTTCTCCCAAGAACCCTGGAAGTCAATCACACAACAACGAAGCATATCCTCTAAAATATGTATCACTCGCTCTGACTGTCCATCGTACTGCGGATGATGAGAAGTGCTAAAGTGCAAACGGCTACCTAAGGCACTATGCAAACAACCTCAGAACCTAGCGGTGAATCTCGGATCTCTGTCTGAAACTATAGACTTCGGAACCCCATGAAGTCTCACAATCTCACGGATGTACAAGTTCGCCAACTTGTCTAAAGAATCTGTAGTGTTCACTGCTAAGAAGTGAGCACACTTAGTGAATATATCAACAATCACCCAAACAGAATTCTTCTACGAAGGAGACAACGGTAACCCCGACACAAAGTCCACGGTGATTCTCTCCCATTTCCATTTCGGAATCTTCAAAGGCTATAACAATCCTGAAGGAACCTGATGTTCTGCCTTCACTCTTTGACAAACCATACAACGACTCACATACTCGGCTACATCCTTCTTCAAACCAACCCAGAAATAATCATTCTTCAAATCACGGTACATCTTGGTACTACCCGGATGCATGGAAAAAGGATTCAAATGTGCTTCACTCAAAATCAGACGTCTCAACTCGACATCTTCCGGCACTACAACTCTATCTCTGAAGCATAACACACTCTCACCACTGAAACTATACTCGGTCGGTCTACCTTCGGCTATGTCCTGAACATGAGGAACTAAAGACACATCTTGCAACTGCTTCTCTCTAATCAACTGAATCAAAGAAGGCTTCACTTGTAACTCAGTGATCAAACCACCATCATCGGATACACTCAATCTAGCAAACATAGCTCGCAACTCAACTGTAACTTTTCTAGTCAAAGCATCAGCTACTACATTCGCTTTACCCAGATGATACTCAATGGTCAAATCATAATCTTTCAACAACTCAAGCCATCTTCTCTGCCTCAAGTTCAACTCTCTCTGAGTTATCAAATACTTCAAGCTCTTATGATCGGTATAGACTATACACTTCTCACCACACAAGTAATGACGCCAAATCTTCAATGCAAATACAACTGCGGCTAACTCTATATCGTGAGTACGATAGTTATTCTCATGTACCTTTAACTGTCTCGAAGCATAGGCAACAACTCTTCTCTCTTGCATCAGGACACACCCTAAACCTATGTAAGAAGCATCACTATAGATCACAAATTCTTTACCTGAAACTGGTTGTACCAACACTGGAGCATTTGTCAAAGCTTCTTTCAATTTCTCAAAGGCCTTCTGTCTTGCATCTGACCACTCAAACTTAACTCTTTTTTGCAACAATTTAGTCAAAGGAGCAGCTACTCTAGAGAAACCATCAACAAATCTCTTATAGTAACCGACTAATCCTAGGAAACTCCTAATCTCAGTCACGGACTTAGGTTGTTTCCACTCAACAATAGCCTCAATCATCGACGGGTCAACACGAACACCTTCGGCCGAAACAACATGGCAAAGAAATACAACCTCTCGAATCCAGAACTCACATTCGCTAAGCTTTGCATACAACTGGTTGCTCAACAATCTCTGTAGAACAAGTCTCAAGTGCTCATCATGCTCTTCTTCTGATCTCGAGTACACAAGAATATCATCTATGAAGACAACTACAAGACGGTCTAGATAATCTCTAAAAATTCTGTTCATCATATCCATGAAAGCTGCAGGTGCATTCGTGAGCCCAAACGGCATCACAAGAAACTCATAGTGACCATATCTAGTCCTAAAGGCTGTCTTCGGAACATCACACTCTTTTACTTTCAACTGATAATACCCCGATCTCAGATCTATCTTCGAGAACACTGAAGCACCCCTCAACTGATCAAACAAATCATCTATACGAGGCAACATATACTTGTTCTTCACAGCCAACTGATTCAACTGTCCGTAGTCAATGCACATTCTCATACTACCATCTTTCTCCTTTACAAACAACACAGGAGCACCCAAGGCGAACTACTAGGCCTAATGAAACCACGGTCTAACAACTCCTGAAGCTGACTCTTCAATTCCTTCAACTCTTTTGGAGCCATACGGTACAGAGCTATAGAAACTGGAGTAGAACCTGAAACAGTCTCAATCACAAACTCAACATCTCTGTCAGGAGGCAAACCAGGCAACTCTTCAGGAAACACATCCGGAAAATCACAAACTGTCCTAATGTCCTTCGGTCTAGCCTCACTCATATTCGGATTCATCACATAAGCTAAGTAAGCACTACAACCGAAATCCATCAACCTATGAGCCTCTAAAGCTGACACCACATTAGACAAGAACTTAATGTTCTCGCCTACTACTACCACCTCATAGTCATCAGAAAGTTTCAAAGCAATCTTCTTCGTCTCAAAATCAACACTAGCTCGGTGCTCAACCAACCAGTCCATACCCAGAATAATATCAAAGCCATAAAATGGAAGCTCCATCATATCAACGAGAAACACATGACCCTGAATCTTCAGCGGACACCTCCTATACATAAGCCTAACTACAACTGTCTCACCAAAGGAGCTAGTCACATGCATACCTACATCTAATATCTCAACAGGTATATCTAACTTCTGTGCATGCTCACTCAAAATGTAGGAATGCGTGGAACCCGAATCAACCAAAGAAAGCAAAGACATAGACTGTAACTCAAAATTACCTGTTATCACATCAATGTCATTCTCGGCCTCTCTCTGAGCATAAACTCTCGCTGGTCCTCCTGCCTCTGGCTGTACGGCTACAACATGTGCAAGGTTCCTCTGAGCATTTACCCTAGGAGCATCAGCCTTAGGCTGAAAGTAGCCACGACCGTGCCCACGACATCTTTGGTAATCTATCGCTCTTGCAGGAGCCTGTGCTATGTTCGGTGCTTGTGCCGCCTGATGCGGACACTCCGTCCTAAAGTGGTCCCTCGAACCACAGTTCCAACAAGCATGGAAGTTACACCAACACTCACCAGAATGCTGTCTCCCACATCATGTGCACTCGGGCAAACGCCCTCCTCCTCTATGGCCCTGTTGGCCTCTACCATGGTGGCCACCACCACGCCTATGGTCAAACTGCTGTCCACCGCCTCTATGCCTCTTGGCATCTCCATGGTCAAAGTTGCTATTCCTCTTACCAGAACTAGATCCTCCAGAACGCTTGGTCAGCCCCAAGCTGTGCTCAATGTCCTTGGCTCTAGCAACCAAGACATCAAAATCTGTATAATCAGAAGCTAAAGTATACCTCTTAACCTCTTCATGCAGCCCATATCTGAAACGGTTGCAACGGTCCCTCTCAGTCGGAACCAACTCTGGTGCATACTGACTCAAGCGAACAAAATGAATCTCGTAGTCAGTCACAGAAGCATCTCCCTGAACTAGAGCCATAAACTCTCGTTTCTTCTCATCAAGATACCTCGGTCCCAAATATCTCTTCCGGAACGCAGACTCAAAGAAATCCCATCCAATCTCAGCCTCTGGGACTCCAGTAGTGATGGTGACCCACCAAGTGTAGGCATCACCCTGTAGCAAGGAAATCACACAGCCCAACTTACGGGCACCAACGCAACCTATCTGAGCTAAGATACGAACGGTCTTCTCCAACCATAACTCGGATCTCTCGGGTGTAGACCCTCTAAACTCTTCAGCCCCTATGCTACGAAGCCTCTCTAACGGTAAACTAGTGTCATCACCTCTAGGCTGAGCTGCAGCCTGTGCCCCGGCAACTACGGCCTGAAATGCTCCCGCTATAGCTTGCACAAGCGGATCCATATCTATTCCAGCTGGACCTTGGCCACCTTGGCCAACTTGAGGTCCCTCTCCTCTAGCCTCGCCTCCTGCTTCAGGATGAGGAGGTGGTGGTGGAGCTCTAACTCCAACTCCAGCAGCAGTAGCAGGCTCTTCTACATGATCCTCAACCCCAACCACCGGCTCATCAAAAGGAGCCGCAACACGTGGTTCCTGAAGAACCACTCTCGGCCTACCTCTCGGCCTCAACATCGAGCTCATAAACAACAACTACAACCACAACAACAAAACATACAAGATTGGGTTAGCAAGGCAAGGGTTCCAAGTGGCTCAAGTATGTTCCCTCACTTTAAAAATCCTTTTCCGATGTAATAGTAGCAATGAGACTCTAAACAACATGCTTCGAACAAAACAACAAGCATACTTGATAAACAAGCTAACATGCTTACATGGCAAGCAAACACCATGCATTTCAATCATAAAAACACAACTTACCTCACTTACCTGCCCAAGGTCTCGGAAACCTTAGGCTCTGATACCAACAAGTGTAACCCCCTTGTCCCGATCTGGGCGTCCGACCGATCCAAGTGGGCTATACGGGGATAACCGAGGCAAAACCCGTTAAGGCTTCACTTCGGTTACCGACCCAAGAAAACTTTTTCATTTAATATTATCTTATCTAGATGCTTCGATTTAACTTATAGGTGAAACGACAGCGGAAACAAGGCTCACGACAAGCCAAACAACGAACAGGGCCTAAGCTCAAACCTTGGGACCCATTAGAGATGTCAAACAGCCCATTTTTAGGCCTATGTTTCGAAACAGACGTCACCCGTTTCAAAACACGGGCTTCAGTTTAAAAGCAAGACACCCGTATCGAAACGCATCCACCCCGTTTCGGAATAGGGTCACGTTTTGCCTAGGTGTTTCGATACCCGTTTCGAAACAGACATTGACAGTGGCCAAAGTGTTTCGAAACTTGTTTCGAAACAGGGGCTCACAGTGGCCAAACCGTACCGAAACAGGGGACCCTGGAACCACACCCGTTTCGAAACGACTCAACCCGTTTCGAAACACTTGCAACCTGCAAATTTCCAAAACCAGTTTTAAACATTTCCCAAAGATCCCGAACGTCCTAAACGACTCCAAGAAGCATACATGACATACGAACACACTCTAGAGGCATGCACCCTATTGCAACAAATTAATTTAACCCAAAGATACAAGATTAAACTTCCAAACAAAAGATCATCCATGGCATTCAAGGTTCATGTTTCACATGGCATACACTTAGGCATTTAAGATAGCAAGATAGGCATGGTTTACAAGAAATATGACATCCAAAGCCAAACCAACATAAACACATAAAATGAGTCTAAGCATGCTCCTAAACAAACCAACATCATGATACTTCAAAAGCATCAAAGCACCAATACATGTCCCATTGCTTGACCATTACATCACATAACATAAAATCCATACTTGAAAGCTAAGCTAGCACCACAAGCACACTTGGAGGCCCCTCCTTGCACTAGCAACCCACGAACTACGGATCTGGATTGTCGAACAAAGGAGAGCGTAAGAATAAAGCTTAGTGAGGGTAAGTTCATTAAAAACAAACCTCGACAATGCAGGGTCCAAGCACGAGCAACCAAGGTAAATGCATGATCATACCTTCGATCCACAAGAGCCAAATTACACATGATGTATGAACATATATATACAATATATTATGCCATGCTCCACAAGCTCAATCCACAACATATGTAACCACATATATTCATCCATATAAGAATCACATCTCATAATCACATTGGTATACATACCAAAACATATTGGCACCTAGCAATGACTCGAATACGCGGATAACCCGTTGGAACTCACATCTAACAACAACTTTACCTCACGGTGGGATTACACTCATCACCGTTCATGCGAAGGGGATTCCACTCATCCTCACGCCCCGTCAATGGGATTACACTCATCACCGACTATCATATATATAAGAAGAATTTTCGGGCGAACCCGTACTCCATCTTGATGACTACTATCATCAAGACCACGCGCGCATTTGACTCACGTGTGCACACTAACATCCTAATGATCGATCAGTTGTACCCAAGCATACTAGTGCCAATATTATCCACAATCCACAACCTCATTACATAATCAATTTCGTGCTTAGCACGTACTCACCATGATCACAATCATGAACAATCCACATACATATAACAATGTATTAATGCCGTGCCTCAACATACATGTATAACATCATATACATAGCCAACACAATCACGAATAAACATGAGGCATAAACGCATTCAAGAGCAACCATAGTCTCTAACTAAAGCTTGGGATTAGGCTACCACTCTAATCCCAACTCTAGGTGGGTCTACCAATCCCAACCTAGTCCACATGCTTGAACCAAATATTCAAAGACCATTTAAAACATTTTAACCACTCACATTCACTTCCAAGCTCAACAACCAAGCAACCAAGGTCTTCAAGCTTCCAGATTCACTCCTGATGCTTCACCAACACAAGTCTTTGTCTCTAAACAACTCAACACAATCCAAAACAACCTCAAATCAGCTCATACAACAATGTAGCAAACCCGGAATACTAATCAAGCATCAAACACAAGGATTCAAACCATGAACAACCCTAAAATAACCAAACTCGAGCAGCCCTTAAACCCATTCCAAAATTCATGATTTCAACCTCTTTAACACTCTTAAATGATTCCAAAACAACCCCCAACTATTATACTAACCTCAGCCCACAATTTCCAACACAAACCACACACAAAACTCATCCCAAAACCCTTCAAAAACCCCAACAAAACCCAAATCCGGGAATGCTTATAAAATCAAGTAAAAATCACATATGTTGGACCATTTGGTTCATAAACATCATATCTAACATTATTAAATCAAAATCTTAAGCTAAAAACAATAAAGGTAGCATTTTTATTCAAATCTTCCAAAAACTCAAATTCCTAAAACATGGATGAAAATGAAAACTATTTGTACTTTCAAAGAGAGGAAGATGAGAGCAAGGTGGGAAAGTGATTACCTTTCAAAACCGAGCCAAAATGAAGAAGCAAGGAAATGGAATAGTGAAATGGAGGGGGAGCTTCTCTTTGTCGTTCAAAATGGAGAAGATGAATAGTAAAAAAGATGACAAAAAGGGTGTTTTAATTGAAAAGGGGCTTTTTAAGTTGATGTCCATTTTATTACAAAAATGCCATTAATGAGATGGCATTCTCATTTACTTTAAAATCCATGAAATTTGAGTTTCAATTCAATTTGGTACAACATAACCTGTTTGCTTTAAAATCGCAAAGTCCAAATAATATATAATATTATTTTAATCATAAACCGAGACTCAAAATATTATTTAAATATTATTTTCACCCGACCCCTAAACCCGGGTGTTACATCACAAGTGCATCTTGTTGATTCGGAAGATTTAATGGTTGAACATCATTTCCAACATGATCAGCCTCATGTTGACCAGAATTGGAAAAATATATACGCCGTAAAATATTAACCATTTTGTACCTACAATTTAAAAAAAACAATGTTAAATAATATTTCTATATAAAAAAAGATAAATATTACAATAAAACTCTAAATGCAAGCATAATTATTAATCCTCAAATATTCATGCAGTGAACTAAACAATAGCAAAATAAGGTGTATATTCAAGAGTAGTAAACTAAAAATTGTCAATATTATAATTATGTTAATAAAAAACGAACAACAATTTTTAAGAATATAATACATATGAACATGGAAAAAAATTACTCAAATTTGATGTTATGAACATGGTAAACTAAGAAAATATATTTTAATTGAACAGTACTAAAAATACTGCTCTTGAACCTTCACGTTTTTAATATTTATAAACATGATCAATATTATAAACAAGCACTACTAAAAAATGGTCAATATTATAAACACGGTAAATTAAAAAACGAACAACAATTTTTTATTTCAATTTTCAGTAAACAAGCAATTTCATACAACATCAATTTCCAAAGAAGAGAAAGTGATCATAATATTGTGATCGGTTGATTATTAAATTTAAAATTTAAATTCTTCACATCCATAACAGAAGATTAAAAAACTTCATAAAACATCAATTTCATACAACTTAATTAAATATGTTATTCCAGTAGATTTGAAGAATTAAAAACGGAACTTTTTGATTACTTTTTAATTTCATACAATAACAATTTTATACAACATCAATTTTCTTTCTTTCTAATTTGTAGGTTCCTAAACACTATAATAAAAGATTATAATCGGTTGATTATTAAATACTACAATCAAAATAACTACATACACAACACCAAATCACTAAACACCGCAAACAAAATAAAATCAACATATAATCAATCAAATAGCTATGAAAATATAATTAGTTGGTCTAATCAATATAAAATATTATACATATAAACATGAAAAAATACTCAAATAATCACCATTTTAAATAGCTAAAAAAACACAATCAACGTATGTTCTTAAAAAAATTACATCATACATGATATTAAAAATCAATGATAATATATGGTTGATCTTATGTAAAACTAAAACAAAGAAAAAAGGAAATACTTTACTAAATACGAGTTGTTGAATCTGCATTGAGAACTGTAGTAGGAAAACAATTTTAGCAGGACTCTATAATAATTTTTAGGATTTGCTTTTTAAACTTAATTTATTCTAAACAAAAGTGGCGCTTGATTTTACCGCTTAATCATATTATTCCCCTATAATTAAAAAAATATAATTAAAAAAATAAAATAATATAATTAAAAAGGTGAGAACATTGTTTTTTAGAATAGAAAATACATAGTATTGAAATCTGAATGTGAATTTCTTTTTAATTTATATTATTTCTTTATAATTAGGATTTTCTATTATTTTCTTATAATTAGAAAAACATTTATTTTATCTGAAATTATTTTAATTGAAAGTTGCGTTTCAAACAAAATAAAAAATATGTAGTTGAAAACAAGGTTTTAAATTTAGTATATTTATCGAGTAAAAAATAAAGTTAGAGTCTAATTTGACAATGTTGTTGAACAAATGAAAACTTTCAAAGTTTGCTAATAATTTAAAATTATTAATTTAACTTTTTATTAATGAAAATTCTAAAAAAGTTCTCCTTATATTATTTTTAAATGAAGTAGTATTTAAAAAATTATTTTGCATCTGTGTTAATGTTAAATACTATTAATTAAAAAGGTTAAATTTTATATTTATATATGTGCGTATAAAAACTTAGTTAGTGTGTAGTGGTTGTCACTTAAATTTATTTGAAAAATTGTTGGGCCTGATAAACTTGATTTTCTTTAACCGTTATGGATTGTCAAGTAGTGGAAAAATTGAATTTTAGGGTGATTGAGGTGTGTAAGCTAAAAGATAAAAGAAACGATAATTTAGAGTGGTTCGGCCTTCTAACAAGCACCTACATCCACTACCTTAGCTTCTCACTAAGGATTTCACAATCAATCCACAAATTGATTCGTCCCCTTTTCTAAGATTAGGAGGAAACCCTTACAACAATCAAAGCTTTCTAGCCCAAAGCTTGATCAAACCCTCTCTACAAGAGATAAAGATAAGCAAACTAAAATCTGTAACCCCCTCGACCCGGCCTGACCGATAGACCGAACCGAACAGATCACAAGAGGAATATTAAAGTAAATCAGGAAGGTTTACCTCAATAAACGACCCTATTTTTTTCCTTTTATCTTGTCTAGATGCAACTTAGGTTCCTATGTGTGTACACAAGAAGCAGATTAAACAACATCACAATCGCTCATTGATTCTAACCAATTTACGATTTAGGGACCATTTTGTAAACTTAGCCAATTGTAAGGATTGAAACCAAATTCGGATTACCAATCTTTAATTAAATTCATTATAACCTTCTCTGTGAAATCTCAGCTCAAAACGACCACTAGAGCTCATTTAATTGCATACATGATCAACAGGGACCAAAATGTAAGAAAACAGAAATTTAGAATATTTCAAAAACTGAATTAACTACCAAACATTTTAGAACAGTGAGCCCTGCATCGGAGGGCGTTTTGATACGTTGATGAACGTTTTGAAATGCGGGTTCGTTTCGAAACCATCTAAGACTTGTTTCGGAACAGGGTTTCACAAAGGCAAAATGTTTCGAAACAGGCCTCACTATTTCGAAACCCCAAGGCCATTTCAAGCCACCATTTCGAAACATGCAAGGGTGTTTCGAAACACCTGGGCCTGCAATATTTTAAAAAGCTGATTTAACTTGATTTAAAACATCTGAAACCATCCCGACATATGTCCAAACATGTTTGCAACTCGAATATACATCAACAACCAAGAGTACGTGGCATAGGCATCATCATAGCATCGATACCAATAACAAAGAGACTAAAGGCATGCTTCATGGGAGTAATATGTACCAAAAGGTCAAATTACAAATCCATGCATAAACCAAAACTTAAAGGTCATTTACACAACTAAATATGCATAATAAACTTGCATCAAATCAAAAAATACCACACCAACAACATTCATAGCACTAGACACCCCATTGCCTTTATTACTCTAGTTCAAAAATTCAACATACTTTTAAAGAGTTTCTTGGAAGGATCACTTGTAGATGTTGCCTCCAAACGCTTAGTTGTCTGCATTGATGAACAAAGAGAGCATAAGCATACAAGCTGTAGAACTAATGTTTTGATATAATAATTGAAAAATGTTTTGGACTGATTTAAAAAGTATTTAAAAAAATTTCCAAAGTCCAAATAACTTGAAACTATGTTTAGAGACATTTTCAAAGGGTTTTACATGTTTTCAAAGGCCAAACTACACAAAACCGTCCAGGCGTTTCGAAACACCTTAGGGCGTTTCGATACGGGGGATTTCAGTAGCAAAATCGTTTCGATACGAGTATCGAAACGGGCTTTCCCTGGATGAGATTTTTGAGTAGCGTTTCGAAATGGGCTATTTCGATACGCCTACGTGGCTTCGACCACAACGGTCATAAACCCCAACGGCTATTTCCCAACCAACATTTAAATGCAGGTCGTTTCGATACGGGACTAGGCGTTTCGATACGTGTTCCGAAACGGCCAAGGGCGTTCCGATACGGGTGCCTCATCAGACTGCAACGACTCTTTCTATTTAAAGGGTGTTTCGAAACGGGTTCGAGTGTTTCGAAACGGGGAGCTGCAGAACTGCATTTATGGTGGGAATTAAAGTCATCAACGGCTCCAATTCAACCCCAACGGCTAGTAACGGCTATAAACTCATCAAGGAGTATAAAAGGGACCTCCAAGCATCAAGATATGGTTAATGCTTCAATTGTCAATCAACAAATGATCAAATTGTGTCTTTGTACTTAAATTGTCAATTCTTGTATAGACAAACACCAGTGAGCCAAAATTGTCAAATTTGCTCAAGTGTTTTAGGTTTTGGGTGAGTGCTTTAATTGTGCAAACAAACACCTATTAGAGGGATTTGTGTTTGCTATTTCTTTTCTCTTGTAAAGAGGGTTTGATCAAGGCTTTGGGTAGAAATCTTGATCGGTGTATAAGGGTTTCCTCCTAAGCCTAGAAAAGGGGACGAATCAATAGTGGATTGATTGGAAATCCTTAGTGGGGGAGCTAAGGTAGTGGATGTAGACCTTGGTTAGAAGGTTGAACCACTCTAAAATCATTGTGTTATTTACATTTAAGCTTCCACACCAAATCCACCCAAAAATCTACCTCTCCACCACTTGGTGAGCAACATCGGTTGAACGAATCGAGCTCCTCACAACTCAACACAAGCTTAGTGAGGAATGCTCAAAACCAAAAACACCATCAATGCACAAAACCATTTTTCACTCTTTTCCAAACCATCATGCCTCCCTTGACAAACCATGCACTTTGTCATCAAAATCATCATACTAAACATCATGCAACATGATTCATGAAATTTTCCAGCAAATATACCATTGCTACATAATTATCAAGCCTTCCAAGCATAAACACCATTATGCTAAGCTTAAGTCAAAACATGCATTTATATAATATGCATCACATCATTAACCATAACATTTCATTCCATTATATTGGCTCGCAAGTGATTAACAATATTCTCAAAACATATCGGATACACGAATTACCAAGGGTTGTCCCATACCCTTCGTACACTCTATCGGCATCTCAAGGCTCACACACAGAAGACCAACCCTCTATCGTTGTGACACCCGTGGTGGAGTATTCGGTAAAATTACAACCCCTCAACACTACTCATCGGTAGATGTATTGCCCACTAACGAGAGACGGGGCACACACAAGGTTCGCACCCGGGAGCTACCCTCAACCGTTGCAACCTTAAATAATCCTCAATCGTTGTGGTACTTGGATGGAGTTTTCGGTACAATCACAACCCCTCAACATCCAAGGCGACTTGTTTATAGTGCACTCAATCCTATAGTCGGCTAACTATATCCGAATTCATTTACAAAACACTTTATTCAACATCACTTGCCAATATAATCCACATTTCATATATAGCTCAATGTTTTTACAAAGCATTCATGATAGCCATAAACTCAAGCATTAAACCATACTTCAACACTCATGCAACAACACATGCATACAAGGATCACTTACCTAGTGCATCCTTAAACCACATGGCATCATCAAACACAATTTATATACTCAAAACATGCTTCACAATTTATATACTAAGGACAATGGCGGCAAGATTAGAAACTTCATGAAGCATGTGGCAATGTGGAAAATTCAAAAAGCATACTGTAACCCCCTCGTCCCGGTCCGGACGCCTGACTGATCCGAGTGGGCTACACGGGGATAACCGAGGCGAAACCTGTTAAGGATCCACTTCGGTTACCGACCCAAGAAAAACTTTTCATTATTATTATCTTTTCTAGATGGGATATTAGACCCTATGTGAGGAAAAACAACAGTGGAAGAAACATTGAGGTAAACGACCAAATAGCCCAACAAAACAGCCCATTTTAATCTTAAACAGCAGGCCGTATCGGAACGCCCATAGGGTGTTTCGATACGCCTTGACTAGGTCAACAGGCCAAAGTCAACCTGAAGAGACCGTTTCGAACCAGGGGTGGTCCATATCGAAACGCCCTCAACGGTCAACTTCTCGTAGTCAACGATATAAAGACCGTACCGAAACACTAAAGCCTGTTTCGATACTTAAATTTATCGCCAAATTCTCAGATTTCCAGTAGCAAAAACGTACCGAAACGGCCCCCTAGCGTACTGAAACGCCTGACCTGAAACAAAGGGACCGTACCGAAACGGGTCCAACCGTTTCGAAATGCCCTCTGTCTGCAGATTGGTTTTAGCTGGTTTTTGGTATAAGGCTGTCCCAAAAACACCACTAAGACCTTGAGCAACACACAAGCATACACTCTAAGGCAAGCCAAACACAACATGCATACATAACACATTTCAACATACAAAGCTATAAATTAGAGGATTCAACAACATTCAACACATGCTTCATACATAACATTTAAGCATTCATGCTTCAACAAACATACACATAGGCATCCATAAAGGCACAAGGCCAACATACATGATAAGCAACTTAAACATATCATCCACAAACAAGGAGTCTAAACATGCTCCTAAAACCAAACATCCACATACGTCAAAAACATTCAAATCCCATTGCTTGACTATTACACCTCAAAACTAAAATGTCCATACTTGAGAGCTAAGATAGCACCACAAAGCACACTTGGAGCCCCCCTTCTTGCACTAGCAACCCACGAACTATGGGTCTGCATTGTCGAACAAAAGAGAACGTAAGCATAAAGCTTAGTGAGGGTAAGCTCATTAAAACAAACCTCGACAATGTAGGGTCCAAGCACAAGCACAACCAAGGTAGAAATGCATAATCTTACCTTCGATCCACATGAGCCAAAATACACATGATGCATGAACATATATTCAATATTATGCCATGCTCAACAAGTTCATATCCACATCACATGAAAATACATATATCAATGTATTAACAAACACATATATCCAACCATATTGGCAACACATATCTCAATTCATATTGGCACCTAGCTATGACTGAAATACGCGCATAACCGTTGGAACTCACATCCAACAACAACCTTTACCTCACGGTGGGATTACACTCATCACCGTTCACGTGGAGGGGATTCCACTCATCCTCACACCCCGTCAATGGGATTACACTCATCACCGACTAACATATATAAGAAGAATTTTCGGGCGAACCCGTACTCCATCTTGATGATTACCATCACCAAGACCACGTGCGCATTTGACTCACGTGTGCACACTAAACATCCTAATGATCGATCATTTGTACCCAAGCATACTAGTGCCAATACTAAACACATTTCACAACATCATTTCATATCAACTTCCTTGCTTAGCACGTACTCATCATGATCACCATCATGCACAATCCACAATCCAAACCACATGCATATAACAATGCATCAAACCATGCCTCAACAACATGTATAACACAATATACATAATCACCATAAGCACAATTAAACATGAGGCATGTACAACAATTAAAGTTCAACCAAAGTCTCTAACTAAAGCTTGGGATTAGGCTACCACTATAATCCCAACTCTAGGTGGGTCTACCAAGCCCAACCTAGTCCACATGCTTGAACCAATATCCAAAAACCATTTAAAAGCATTTAACCACACACCGACTATTCCAAGCTCACACACTAGCCGATCAAGCTTCCAACGATTCCGGATTCGATCCCAAGGCTTCACCAACACAATTCCTTGTCTCTAAACAATCAAACACACTCTATTAATCACCAAAACAACCACAAACCACTGATGTAACTCATAACACCAATTAAGCATCATATCAAGCCAAGAACACCCACAAAACACTCATTTTCGAGCAGCCCTATTGCACAGCCAAAACCCACTGATTTCAACCCTTTTAACACACATAAATGCCTCCATCACAACCCATAACTATCATACTAACATCAGCCCTCAAATTCCAACATCAAACACACCCAAAACCAACCTTAAAACCCTTCCAAAAACCACTCAAAACCCAAATCCAAGAATCATTGTAAAACACTTTAAAATTCACATATGTTGGACCTTAAGGGTTGTAAACAACTTCTCTAGGAATAATAAATCAAAAGCTTTGGTTAAAGACCATAAAGTTCTCATTTTTAATCCCAAAACTCAAAACCTCAAAATCCAAAAACCTTGAGCTTTTTGAAAAAATAAAGATACTAGCTTGAGGAGGGAAAGGAGGACAAGTCAAAAACGAAATTACCTTTCAAAAAGCACCAAAGATGAATGTGTATGGTGATGGAATAGTAGAATGGAGTAGAGAGCTCTCAATGTCGTGAAATGTAAAATGGGAGAGTGGGGAAGATGGTGACAAAAAGGCTATTTTAATGAAAAGGGATTTAAATTGAAAGTCCACTTATTTACAATCTTGCCATTAATGAGATGGCAATCTCAAATATTTGCAAATTCTATGGAAAATGAGTTTCAAATCAATTTAAGTCCAACATAAAATGTTTGCTTTAAAAACCCGAGGCCCAGATAATATTTTATTATTTTAATTATAAAACTGAAACTCAAAATATTATTTTAATATTATTTTCACCGGACCCCCAAACCCGAGTGTTACAACTCTCCCCCACTTAAGGAATTTTGTCCCCAAAATTACCTGATGAAAACAAGTACGGAAACTGCTCAAGCATGTCAGCTTTCCTCTCCCACGTGGCCTCTTCCACACCTCTATGTCTCCACAACACCTTGACCAACTCTATGGTCTTGCAACGCAACACCTTACTATCAGAAGCAAGTATCTCAACAAGTTCTTCATTGTAAGACAAATCCGGATTCAACTCTATCTCCTCAACATGCATAACATGAGATGGATCTGATCTATATCTCCTAAGCATCGACACGTGAAAAACATCATGAATCTTCTCTAACTCAGAAGGCAATCTCAAACGGTAAGCTACCGGCCCAATCCGCTCAACTATCTCATACGGACCAATAAACCTCGGACTCAACTTGCCTTTCCGACCAAATCTCATTACATTCTTCCACGGAGATACTTTCAGAAACACTTTCTCACCCGCTGAGAACTCAATCTCTTTCCTCTTTAAATCTGCATAGTATTTCTGACGATCGGAAGCTGCTCTCAAACGGTCGCAAATAAACTTCACTTTTTATGTAGTTCCCTTGAGCAAATCCGGCATATGTAGTAATTTCTGACCCGTTTCAGCCCAACAGATCAGAGTCCTACATCGTCTACCATACAAAGCCTCATAAGGAGCCATCTGTATACTAGCCTGGTAACTGTTGTTGTAAGCAAACTCAACTAAGGGCAAGTGCTTCTCCCAAGAACCCTGGAAGTCAATCACACAACAACGAAGCATATCCTCTAAAATATGTATCACTCGCTCCGACTGCCCATCGGACTGCGGATGATAAGAAGTGCTGAAATGCAAACGGCTACCTAGGGTACTATGTAAACAACTCCAGAACCTAGTTGTGAATCTCGGATCTCTGTCTGACACAATAGATTTCGGAACTCCATGAAGTCTCACAATCTCGCGAATGTACAAATTCACCAACTTTTCTAAAGAATCTGTAGTGTTCACTGCTAAGAAGTGAGCACACTTAGTGAATCTATCCACTATTACCCAAACAGAGTTCTTCTTCGAAGGAGACATTGGTAACCCCGACACAAAGTTCATAGTGATTCTCTCCCATTTCCATTCGGGAATCTTCAAAGGCTGTAACAAACCTGAAGGAACCTGATGTTCTGCCTTCACTCTCTGACAAACCATACAACGGCTCATATACTCGGCTACATCCTTCTTCAAACCAACCCAGAAGTAATCATTCTTGAAGTCACGATACATCTTAGTACTACCTGGGTGCATAGAAAAGGGACTCGAATGTGCTTCACTCAGAATCAGACGTCTCAACTCAACATCTTCAGGTACTACAACTATGTCTCTAAAGCATAACACATTCTCACCACTGAAGCTATACTCGGTCGGCTTACCTTCGGCTATGTCCTGAACATGAGGAACTAAAGACACATCTTGCAACACATCCTAAACCTATGTAGGAAGCATCACTATAGATCACAAATTCTTTGCCTGAAACTGGTTGTACCAACACTGGAGCATTCGTCAAAGCTTCTTTCAATTTCTCAAAAGCCTTCTGTCTCGCATCTGACCACTCAAACTTCACTCCTTTTTGCAACAATTTAGTCAACGGAGTAGCTACTCTAGAGAAACCATCAACAAACCTACTATAGTAACTGGCTAATCCTAGGAAACTCCTAATCTCAGTCACTGACTTAGGTTGTTTCCACTCAACAATAGCCTCAATCTTCGTCGGATCAACACGGATACCTTCAGCTGATAAACATGGCTAAGAAACACAACTTCTCAAATCCAGAACTCACATTTGCTCAACTTCGCATACAACTGGTTGCTCATCAATCTCTGTAAAACAAGTCTCAAGTGCTCATCATGCTCTTCTTTTGATCTTGAGTATACAAGAATGTCATCTATGAAAACAACTACAAAATGGTCTAGATAGTATTTGAAAACTCGGTTCATCATATCCATGAATGCTGCTGGTGCATTCGTGAGCCCAAACGGCATCACAAGGAACTCATAGTGACCATATCTAGTCCTAAAGGCTGTCTTTGGAACATCACACTCTTTTACTTTCAACTGATAGTACACTGATCTCATATCTATCTTCGAGAACACTGAAGCACCCCTCAACTGATCAAACAAATCATCTATATGAGGCAACGAATACTTGTTCTTGACGGTCAACTGATTCAACTGCATGTAGTCAATACACATTCTCATACTGCCATTTTTCTTCTTTACAAACAACACAGGAGCACCCCAAGGCGAACTACTAGGCCTAATGAAACCACGATCTAACAATTCCTGAAGCTAACACTTCAACTCTTTCGGAGCCATACGATACGGAGCTATAGAAACTGGAGTAGACCCTGAAACAGTCTCAATCACAAACTCTACATCTCTGCCGGGAAGCAAACCTGGCAACTCTTCTGGAAACACATCCAGAAAGTCACAAACTGTTCTGATATCCTTCGGTCTCACCTCACTCATATTCGAATTCATCACATATGCTAAGTAAGCCCCATATCCGGAATCCATCAAACTATGAGCCTCTAAAGCTGACACAACATTCGACAAGAACTTAATGTTCTCGCCTACTACTACTACCTCATAGTCATCAGAAAGCTTCAAAGAAATTCTCTTCATTTCAAAATCCACACTAGCTCTGTGCTCAACTAACCAGTCCATACCCAAAATAATATCAAAGCCATAAAACGGAAGTTTCATCATATCAACGGGAAACACATGACCCTGAATCTTCAGCGAACACCTCCTATACATCCGTCTAACTACAACTGTCTCACCAAAGGAACTAGTTACATGCATACCTACATCTAAGATCTCAACAGGTATGCCTAACTTCTTTGCATGCTCACTCAAAATGTAGGAATGCGTAGAACTCGAATCAACTAAGGAAAGCAAAGACATAGACTGTAACTCAAAATTACCTGCTATCACATCTGTGTCGTTCCCGGCCTCTCTCTGAGCGTAGACTCTAGCCGGTCCACCGGCCTCTGGCTGTACGGCCACAACATGCGCAAGGTTCCTCTGAGCCTCTATCCTAGGTGCATCAGCCCTAGGCTGGAAGTAGCCACGACCGCGCCCACGGCCTCTCTGATAATCATTGGCCCTCGCAGGAGCCTGAGAAAGATTCGGTGCCTGTGCCGCCTAATACGGACACTCCCTCCTAAAGTGGTCCCCCGAACCACAGTTCCAACAAGCATTAAAGTTACCCCAACACTCTCCAGAATGTTGTCTTCCACAACGTGTGCACTCGGGCAAACGCCCTCCAGCTCTATGGCCCTGATGACTTCTACTAAGGTGGCCACCGCCACGCCTATGGTCAAACTGCTGTCCACCGCCTTTATGCCTCTTGGCATCTCCACGGTCAAAGTTATTATGTCTCTTACCAGAACTAGATCTTCCTGAACGCTTGGTCAGCCCCAAGCTATGCTCGATGTCCTTGGCCCTAGCAACCAAGACATCAAAATCTGAATAATCTGAAGCTAAGGTGTACCTCTTAACTTCCTCGTGAAGCCCATATCTGAAACGGTTACAACGGTCCCTCTCAGTAGGAACCAACTCTGGAGCGTACTAACTCAAACGGACAAAACGGATCTCGTAGTCAGTCACTGAAGCATCTCCCTGAACAAGAGCTATGAACTCTCGCTTCTTCTCATCAAGATATCTCGGCCCCAAGTATCTCTTCCGAAAAGCAGACTCAAAGAAATCCCAACCAATCTCAGCCTCTGGAACCCCAGCAGTAATGGTGACCCACCAGGTGTAGGCATCACCCTGAAGCAAAGAAATCACACAGCCCAACTTACGGGCACCAACGCAACCCATCTGAGCTAAGATGCAGACTGTCTTCTCTAACCACAGCTCGGATCTCTCAGGTGTAGACCCTCTAAACTCTTCTGCCCCTAGGCTACGGAGCCTCTCTAACGGTAAACTAGTATCATCACCCCTTGGCTGAGCTGCAGCCTGGGCTCCGGCAACTGTGGCATGAAATACTCATGCTATAGCTTGTACAAGCGGAGCCATGTCTATTCCAGCAGGACCTTGGCCACCCTGACCAACTTGAGGTCCCACTCCCTCAGCTCTAGCCTCGCCTCTCGCTTCAGGCGGAGGAGGTGGTGGTGGTGGTGCTCCAACTCCAGCAGCAGGCTCTTTCACATGAGCCTCCACTCCAGCCACCGGCTCATTAACAAGAGCCGCAACCCGAGGTTCATGACGAACCATCCTCGGTCTACCTCTAGGCCTCGACATACGTGCTTACAGATAACAACTACAACAACAACAAAGCACAAAAAGATAGGGTTAGCAAGGCAAGGGTTCCAAGTGGCTCAAGTATGTTCCCTCACTTAAAAATCCTTTTTCCGATGTAATAGTAGCAATGAGACTCTACACAACATGCTTCAAACAACACTCAAACATCAAGCATACTTGATAAACAAGCAAACATGCTTACATGGCAAGCAAACACCGTGCATTTCCATATAAGAACTTAACTTACCTCACTTACCTGCCCAAGGTCTCAGAAACCTTAGGCTCTAATACCAACAAGTGTAACCTCCTCGTCACGGTCCGGACGCCTGACTGATTGGAGTGGGCTACACGGGGATAACCGAGGCGAAACCCGTTAAGGCTCCACTTCGATTACCGACCCAAGAAAAACTTTTCATTATTATTATCTTTTTCTAGATGGGATATTAGACCCTATGTGAGGAAGAACAACAGCGGAAGAAACATTGAGGTAAACGACCAAACAACCCAACAAAACAACCTATTTTAATCTTAAACAGCAGGCCGTATCGGAACGCCCATAGGGTGTTTCGATACGCCTTGACTAGGTCAACAGGCCAAAGTCAACCTGAAGAGACCGTTTCGAACTAGGGGTGGCCCGTATCGAAACGCCCTTAACGGTCAACTTCTCGTGGTCAACGATATAAAGATCGTTCTGAAACACTAAAGCCCGTTTCGATACTTCAATTTATCGTTAAATTCTCAGATTTCCAGTAGCAAAAATGTACCGAAACAGCCTCCTAGCGTACCGAAATGCCTGGCCTGAAACAAAGGGACCGTATCGAAACGGGTCCAACCGTTTCGAAATGCCCTCTGTCTGCAGATTGGTTTTAGTTGGTTTTTGGTACAAGGTTGTCCCAAAAACACCACTAAGATCTCGCACAACACACAAGCATACACTCTAAGGCAAGCCAAACACAACATGCATACATAGCATATTTCAACATACAAAGCCATACATTAGAGGATTCAACAACATTCAACACATGTTTCATACATAACATTTAAGCATTCATGCTTCAACAAACATACACATAGGCATCCATAAAGGCACAAGGCCAACATACATGATAAGCAACTTAAACATATCATCCACAAACAAGGAGTCTAAACATGCTCCTAAAACCAAACATCCACATACGTCCAAAACATTCAAATTCCATTGCTTGACAATTACACCTCAAAACTAAAATGTCCATACTTGAGAGCTAAGATGGCACCACAAAGCACACTTGGAGGCCCCCTTCTTGCACTAGCAACCCACGAACTACGGATCTACATTGTCGAACAAAAGAGAACGTAAGCATAAAGCTTAGTGAGGGTAAGCTCATTAAAACAAACCTCGACAATGCAGGGTCCAAGCACAAGCACAACCAAGGTAGAAATGCATAATCTTACCTTCGATCCACATGAGCCAAAATACACATGATGCATGAACATATATTCAATATTATGCCATGCTCAACAAGTTCATATCCACATCACATGAAAATACATATATCAATGTATTAACAAACACATATATCCAACCATATTGGCAACACATATCTCAATTCATATTGGCACCTAGCTATGACTCGAATACACGGATAACCGTTGGAACTCACATCCAACAACAAACTTTACCTCACGGTGGGATTACACTCATCACCGTTTCACGCGGAGGGGATTCCACTCATCCTCACGCCCCGTCAATGGGATTACACTCATCACCGACTAACATATATAAGAAGAATTTTTGGGCGAACCCGTACTCCATCTTGATGATTACCATCACCAAGACCACGCGCGCATTTGACTCACGTGTGCACACTAAACATCCTAATGATCGATCATTTGTACCCAAGCATACTAGTGCCAATACTAAACACATTTCACAACATCATTTCATATCAACTTCCGTGCTTAGCACGTACTCATCATGATCACCATCATGCACAATCCACAATCCAAACCACATGCATATAACAATGTATCAAACCATGCCTCAACAACATGTATAACACAATATACATAATCACCATAAGCACAATTAAACATGAGGCATGAACAACAATTAGAGTTCAACCAAAGTCTCTAACTAAAGCTTGGGATTAGGCTACCACTCTAATCTCAACTCTAGGTGGGTGTACCAAGCCCAACCTAGTCCACATGCTTGAACCAATATCCGAAAACCATTTAAAAGCATTTAACCACTCACCGACTATTACAAGCTCACACACTAGCCGATCAAGCTTCCAACGATTTCGGATTCGATCCCGAGGCTTCACCAAAACAATTCCTTGTCTCTAAACAATCAAACACACTCTATTAATCACCAAAACAACCACAAACCACTGCTGTAACTCATAACACCAATTAAGCATCAAATCAAGCCAAGAACACCCACAAAACTCTCATTTTCGAGCAGCCCTATTGCACAGCCAAAACCCACTAATTTCAACCCTTTTAACACACTTAAATGCCTCCAACACAACCCCTAACTATCATACTAACATCAGCCCTCAATTTTCAACATCAAACACACCCAAAACCAACCTTAAAACCCTTCCAAAAACCCCTCAAAACCCAAATCCGGGAATCATTGTAAAACACTTTAAAATTCACATATGTTGGACCTTAAGGGTTGTAAACAACTTCTCTAGCAATAATAAATCAAAAGCTTTGGTTAAAGACCATAAAGTTCTCATTTTTAATCCCAAAACTCAAAACCTTAAAATCCAAAAACCATGAGCTTTTTAAAAAAATAAAGATACTAGCTTGAAGAGGGAAAGGAGGACAAGTCAAAAACGAAATTACCTTTCAAAAAGCACCAAAGATGAAGGTGTATGGTGATGGAATAGTAGAATGGAGTAGAGAGCTCTCAATGTCGTGAAATGTAAAATGGGAGAGTAGGGAAGATGATGACAAAAAGGCTATTTTAATGAAAATGGATTTAAATTGAAAGTCCACTTATTTACAATCTTGCCATTAATGAGATGGCAATCTCAAATATTTGCAAATTCCATGGAAAATGAGTTTCAAATCAATTTAAGTCCAACATAAAATGTTTGCTTTGAAAACTCGAGGCCCAAATAATATTTTATTATTTTAATTATAAAACAAAAACTCAAAATATTATTTTAATATTATTTTCACCCGACCCCCAAACCCGGGTGTTACACATACATGTGGCAGCAAACCCATGGGACTCAAGAAACTTACAGCAATCACTAGAGAATTCTAGGAACTATTATAATATTAATTAATGTCTAAAAATTTCTTTAATGTCGGCTTAAGTATCCTATAAATAGGAGATCGAATGTATGAGTGAATTGTGAGCTAAGAAAAACAAAAGCAGTGAGTGAGTGTGAGTGTGAGTGTGTGAGCAAGTGAGAAACAAAATCAGTGTGTGCAAGTGAAAAACAAAACAGTGTGCGTGTGTGGTTTGGTAAGAAAAACAGCAGCATCTATTGTAATTATAATTTGATTGGTTTGAAATATATCGAGTGACCACCTTTTACTTCCAACAATAAACTTTCTCCTAAAATGGTAATCTTGTAACTCAGGAAAAAAACAACGACTTTTCAGCCACACAGTCTCAATCCCGCTCAACAACCTCATGGTTAGCATTAGCCAAATCAACACTTCCTGCCCAAGAGATAGCATTGTTGGAACTAGGTACCATCTCGCACTCCACTTGGTAATTTTGGTTTAGCAAACCCATCGACCTAACATCCTTCAAATGCAACCTCTTCGTTGCCAATTGCTTCAAACACATCTCGAACAGGAGAACAAGAATGCAAAGAATCTGCTGCCAACGCCGAGGTCTGGGTTTCCACTACCCTACCAACTCCATAACATTGTGATGACACATCACCCCAACACACTGGG
This sequence comes from Hibiscus trionum, assembly GCA_030270665.1. NCBI lineage: Eukaryota > Viridiplantae > Streptophyta > Magnoliopsida > Malvales > Malvaceae > Hibiscus > Hibiscus trionum. Next base: position 1,353,331 of record BSYR01000008.1, read on the forward strand.
CAATGGTAAACCCCTGATGGAACTGTTCTACAGCTGCTTCAACCCTATTAATTTCATGCACGTAGCAATTATTAACTTCATTAACAATCTTTCCAGAAGCAAAACATCCATTTTCCAACATAAATGGATGGACTGTAGTGAACATTAAAGGGCATGTTTGGGCACCTTTAAATCGTTCTCCAGTTAACACTAGATCAATCTCAGGAATAGCTAACAAGTTGGCAGCTTCTTTGTTCAATGGGCAACCACCACTCATGTTATCTTTTTGCATTAAAGCGTCCAACTCTTCGCCTACCCTAGAACACCCAAAGCCTTTCATATTCTCGTTTTGTAAAGACTTTAAGTTGGTCGGAAAAGAACCCAGGCTATTATCTGAACAATTGCTCCCTGAATCACCCAAATTATCATGACTAACATCAAGGTCACCTTTCATAGCAGGATTCTCATCCTCAGCAGAAGAAGACCATCAGACAACATTGAATTCCCTTAATTTGACTGGATATAAAGAGAAACAGATTCTTCGATGAAACTCATGGTGTTCGACAGAATTCTAGCCCTTTTGACACTGAAGTCCCTACCCATAAGCTTTTTTGTTAGAATTAAATCATAAATTAATATGAAATCTAAAACCCAGGATCTATCATGTCAAATCATCAAGAATAATAAACTGAATAAACTGAATGCGGAAGCGTAAGATTGAAAATCTTGAATCTTGATGTGGAAATCCTAAAACTTTGGTATTGATCTTCCAAGAAGATAGGTTATCTCTTAAAGTAAAACTCTCTGACGAGGAAGGAGAGAAAAACAAGTTAACCTATTTCTTGGGGACCACTACCTCTTTATATAGTTGATTATTAAATCATACTATTAAATATTTATAACTCTGCCCCTCATTGAATTATAAATATATCTTATTGTATCTACACTTTTATTTCCATGACATTTTAATACCTATGACACGCTTAACTTAATTGGTCACTTTATTTTGTGTCATACTTTATAATAGCAACATACATTTTACATATGTGCCCACAATTGAGGATTTTAATCCAACAATCTCCCACTTGGGCAACATATGTTTCCTGATAAATGTACAACCTTATGAGCTCAAAATTTTGCTATTATATAATAGGTATTTTATAACAATCTCGTCCATCAACTATATCCACATAGGATCAAAGCGGTCTTCGCCATATCAATCATGACTGGACCCATCAATGGTCACGTATACAAGTATAGTCAAATGACATAGATCAATCATGGATGTGTAGCATGAAAAATTACATGAAATGTGAACCATACATGTCTATTTCCAACTGGTCCTCCTAAACCTTAGTGAGATCAACTTTACTGAATTCAGAGTGTACATAAACCAAAAGAACTTTATTTCTGCAGAAAATAATCTTAAATAACTTTAAACTGAAGTAACTGAAATTGTGTCTAAACCGAATGAGCATTATTTCAAAATTACAAACTCTCACTAAAACCGAATATTCTTAAATAACATTACACACACATGCGTAGTGTGCTCATGAAAGACCTAGGGTGACAGTTTCTTAATATGCGCGCAATTATGGAATTTGTACCAACATGCTCTATAGACACACAACCACTCTGAATTTTCTTTAACAACTTGGAACTTAATATTTATGTGCTTCAAATTTGAAATGTTCTTATTGTTTATAGAATAAATGAATGCATATTTATTGTCGCAAAATAACTGAAGTGGTATTTCTATTCAATCTACAATTAGCAACTCAAGTGACAAAATTCTTTTGCATCAATATTCTATTAGAATCGAAGTCTGTAAACCTGATGATCTCTAACTTACCAGAACTCCGACATGTGAGCATGTATTTTTTTTGTTCTTTGAAGATATTTAATAACCCCATTGGCTGCTATCCAATGGTCCATAATATGATTCCTCAAATATCTGTCTAACATTCTAACAATGTACACAATTTCCGAACGCATACATACTTAAGCATAAATTAGATTCTCAATAGCTTATGCATAGAGAATCTTTTAAATTTTCTAAATTTCAAGGTTACTTTTAGGGCAGTGAGTAAGACTAAATTTGTCTTCTTTAGCAATATGAGTATCAATTGATTTTACTCCCACTGAACTTGTAGTATATACAATTGTCAACCAAATTTATCTCAAAACCGAATGAGATAATCAATATGAAATTTATAATTTCATTAATAAGAGTCTTACTTAAGCTCATAGATGAATTTTTTTAATTTACATATCATTGATTTGTATCATCAGACACAAATTCATGACTGTACCATATAAATAATTTCTTCAATGTCGCCATTGAAAACAAGCTTAACATCCATCTTATGTAGCTCAAGATTAAAATAAGCAACAAGCGTCATAATTATCCTGGAAGAGTCTTTCAATGAAACTGAAGAGAAAGTCTCTACAAAATTAATGTCTTCTTTTAAAGTGTATTCTTTAAACACAAGACATGTCTTATACTTATCCACATTATCATTTGCATCCCTCTTGATTTTAAATATCCATTTACATTCAATTGGTTTGCACCTTAAGGTAATGAGACAAGTTTCTAAACTTTATTGTCTTGCATAAAATTATACTATTCTTGAATGAAATCAATCCACTTTTGAGAGTTAGAACTTTTATGGCCTGATAAAAAAAATGATTGAACATTTTCTATCATTCCATTGTTACCTTATTTTTCTTGAAGAAATACAATATAATAATCCATAATAGTATTTCATCTTCCTCTCGTGGACCTCTTTAATGACACTTGTTTTTTTTAAAGGTTGTTGTGTTTGTTCTTTTAAAATTATTATCTTATCTTGAATAAGAGTTGTTCAACATTGTTTTGATGAGGTACTTGATTCACTTCTTGATTAATGATAGGTGTGAAAACCTAAACATCATCAAAAGTGATAGTAGGAATTATATTATAATGAAATTCCTCCCCAAAAACAATGTATCTAACCTTATTTCTCCCTCCAAACTCAACATCCTAAAAAGGTTATAAATCTCTCCTTAAAGTAATCTTCATTGTGGGATCATAAAATTTACAGCACATGGATCACTCAAAATAACCGAAGTAGTTGCTCACTTTTGAAGTTTAATTACTTCACATATGTCCTAACTTATACAAAAGAATCAACACTTTGTAACTTATTGTTGTTTCTTTTGACTAGGACCCTTAGCAACTTTATTCTAATATTTTCTTTTATTGCCCTTATTCTTAGAGACACTAACTAAATGAGCACTAATTAAATTAATACTTTTACACTTATAATGCTTCAACTTTTATTCCTCTTGAACACAGAGAAAAGAGCCCAAATAGATTTTATTTCTCCCTTTTGATAATTGTAACTTGAATTGGTTAAACTGTATAGGAAGCGGTGCCAAAATCATAAGAACAAACAATTATTAGAAAGTTTGATCTTATGTTCCTTAAGTTTTGAAGCAATATTAAACATTTTCACAATGTACTCCCCACATTTCCTTGACCCTTATACTTGATAGACATCAAAGAAGGCATAAGTGATGTCATCTTAACCTTAATGTTTTGGGTAAAACATTTCTTAATTTCGTCAAGGAAACACTTAGTATGAGTAATTATTTTAGATATGTGCTCCTAAAGACATCTAGAATGTTGTGTTTTATGATCATTAGACTCATGCGATTCGAACGATCTCACCTCTCAAAATACATTTTATGGGTGTTTACCGCTGTAAGAGGTGCAAAATGTTCTTTCCTTAGTGCAAAGTCTAAGTTCATACAACCAAATACTATAGGTAAGTGTCTTTTCTTATTCCTTGAAATTAGTTTCACTAAACATGAGTGTAGAATGCATTTAACAGATATTGTGATAACAAAGATAAATTATCTAAATATAGAACAAAAAATAAAATAAAATAAAACAAGCTCACATAAATATTCATAAGTAAACAAATAAATTCAAAATTATGGCTAGTTTCCCTCAAGATACCGAGCACAACATTAATATCAAGTCTTTGGACAGTAATATTAACTGTAAGCGGTACTCTTGTTGCAGCAATCAAACATTGACAATAAACTATGTCAAACAATAGGCTAATCTTTGGACTAACGTATTGCTCACATAAAATACCTTATAATTGTCACACATTTATCGCCACAGTTGTCGTTGTAATTCTGCCAAATATCAACTTTCCTTTGGGCCAATTAATAAACGCATGAATTACAAAAATCCATAATCATCTTAATATTTTAAATAAACTAATCTACACAAAAGCGGTCACTTTGGTGGCATTATGTTTCAACTAATCTATTAAAACATTAGATGTCCGAAGCCAAAATATGAATTTATTTATTTCAAAAAAAATTCCTTAATTTTTTTATCTTTCAATTAAATTAAAAGATAACCAAAATAATAATAAATTTGAATAAAGGTAAACCTCATATTAAGATATCGAACACTCCATTAATATTTCATCGTTGGATAAAACATTAACTTGCAAGTGATATCTTGGTATAGTAATCAAACATTGATAATAAGAACATGTCAAACAGAAATCTTCCTTTGGGCCGATTTATTGCTCACATATAAAGCTGAATAATTATCACATGTTTATTACCACAGTTGCACATGTAATAATGTTAATTATTAACCTTCCTTTGGGTCGATTAATACTAACATAATCCGACTTACATGCACAAAACCTTCTATATTTTAAAATAAAATAATTTCCACAATAGAGGTCACTTTGGTGACTTAATGTTTCAATTAAATTATTTTAAAATATATACAATAAATATACTGATATCCAAATTTAAAATTTTGTAACAGTCAAAACTGAAATTTCTGATAACACTTGAGTTTCCCGAAATAACCTAAAATAAGGTTGTCTGAATGGGGCTATCAGAAATCGAAAAACCTAAATCCTTGACTGTTTCTTTAAAAATTCCTTAAGCATGCATTTGCCGAAATTAAAGTAAATTTCCAAACAATCAAACTTTAATTAAAAGTAAAAAAACAGTAGTATTATACAAATGAGTAATTCATATAATAACCACATAAAACCTTTAAATATCTATAATAACCTAATGATCAAAATTGAAATTTTAATCAAACCGAAACGAATATAAATTCCATAAAATTAATTACATGCTTTCTAAAATTAAAACCAAATGTATATATCACTGACAAATAATTAATACCGAAGTATAACAACCAAAATAACCATCAATTAGAACCCTAAAACATATAAACAAAATAGTCTTACTGGTTCTAAAAGGTTAAAAAAATACAATATGCCAGACTTGAATTCAATGGTCATTAGCATAGTTTAAGGAAAATTGCACCGAAAACATAATGCGCTTAAACAGTAAAAAAAACTCATCGAATAGATGAACCCTAAATTAAGCAACCATATGTCAATTACAATATATAAATCGATAAGCTGTATTTGCATAAATTCAATCATATATAAAGTATATCGATAGCACAATTTTGAATTCTCTTTAAGACATATAATTCAACCGAAAACTTTGTTTCTAATGTAATTCTGTAAATTAATCGCATAAATACATAAACTAAAAGTGTCGTATTCGAAAAATTAACAAAATCGAAACCCTAATAATAAAAGCATAATGTGCTTTCACACCATAAATAAACCGTAAATCATGAGATATATAAAATCTTCATGAAGAATAATAAAACAACAGTTAATTCTCAATGATTCAACATAATGAGGCTCTGATGCCACTTGTTAGAATTAAATCATAAATTAATATGAAATCTAAAACTCAGGATCTATCATGTCAAATCATCAAGAATAATAAACTGAATAAACTGAATGCGGAAGCGTAAGATTGAAAATCTTGAATCTTGATGTGGAAATCCTAAAACTTTGGTATTAATCTTCTAAAAAGATGATAACCCCCACCGATTCAATAGATTATTGAACGTAAAATTCTTCCAAGCAAAACGATTCCCATAAATCTCATGACCATTCATTTATACAATTTCCCTTTGGACATCCTCCATATTTGAGAACCGGACAAATCCAAATCTAGAACCCATTCTACTTTTCTTCAATGGAATGAAAGCATCAACCACGTGCAAACAAAAACTACAATCCATGTTAGTGAAGATTCGAAACAAAAACAGTGGCTATATTTTGGTCTAGTAAATTCTCTCTCTCTCTCTCTCTCTCTCTCTAAACTCACCTCTCTCATCTCCCTTTCTGAACTCTCACATTTTCTTTACCAAACATTTAAATATAATTAATTTACATACCACATTTTTATAATAAAAATATTTAATTTACATGATAAATTAGTATTATATATCATTTTGATACTCATATTTCTGCCGGGTGGTAAAGTTTTAGTGGAGAATACTTTCTTGAAGATTTACTTGGAAGGGAGGCATGGTCGAATTTAGTCTAGTGAGTTCCACCCTTGGTGCTTCTTGAGAAAAATAAAACAATGTTGGAGTGTTAGATAAATGATTAGTTAGCTAATAGATTGTTAATTATTTGTATGTTGATTATTAAATTTGTTAAGTAGTTAAAGGGTTGTGGAGCAGTATCCTGTTAGGCTCACTATTGGGCTATAAAAGCCAATTAATTGTAACGCGCTGAACAAGCTTTTTGATCCATATCAATTAGTAAACAAAATCTGTTTCCTTTCTTCATTTACTCTATTCTTAATTAACCATTAAAACCTACCCGTCTGTTTTGCATATTTCGTTCATCTATTCTGGCACCGATGTTAGAGTTCTCACACGGAGCTCAAAAGCTCAGACTCTAATGTGCTCGTCATTTCAGTAGGTTCCTCGGGTTCATTGGCGAAAAAGAAAGCAATAACTGAGAAACATAAATGCAATAATATTAACAAGTAACTTAGCTAGCTTGCGTACCTCAACCTGGCGAGAAGGCTGGGTTGACGAAGGAGTTGTGATTTCTACTGGGTTTAGTTGAATCAATTTACGATTCAGTCCGCTATTAGTGGGAATGTAGGTCATTGACGACAGGGACATATTTTATGTGGGGGTGCAACTATTAGGAAGCTATAGGAGGTGAGAAAATTAAATCATTCTTGAAAATTTTTAGATGTGACATAAACAACTTGAGAAATGAGCGGCAACTTCAACGCTTGATTCCAATATTTGAAATAGGATTTACCTGCTTTGCTGAATCGAATCAACAAGAGTGATGTTTTTGTAAAGTTTTGTTTCATTAGAGACAAACAAGCATCATTCAACTCGATTCTGTATTGAGGTTTAAGCTTAAATGTGTTTCTAATTGTACCTTTATTTAGGAGGTCCTCCATAATCAACAATTTAAGTAATTCTCCACCCAGAGTAAATCTCGTCACTAACTATAATCCTGCTGATTGTTGTCAAGTCTGTTTAATCCACCAACTCATTCTATTATCTCATAGTCTAATCTACAATTCTGTTAGCCTATTAATAATCTCCCTTCTCTAGTTCTGACCCCAACAAATCTACTATTAGGGGATAAATACCAACACTAGAGAGTAAAGAGGATCTCTAGAGGCCAATCCACTGTTCATCATCTTCTCCACACTTTCCTTTATATTCTTTTTCGTCTATGCATCTTCACCATTACTCGTGAGTTCTTTTTTATATTCTTTTATTGTTGGGGTTTGTTTGTTGCATTTGATTTATTTTACACTTGAATTTATTCAATTTACCATATTAGTTTTTTTTTTTCTATTTGTGAAAAAAACATGGAAATTGAATAGGATGTTAAGATTTGCGGTTTTGGATTTGGATTTGACATTGCAGTATAGATTCATTTATTATGTTTAATCTTCATTTTCCCTATTGCAGAACTTGATAACTGAATGAATGACGGTTGGGAAGAAAGTAAGTTTTTTTTTTTTTTTCAATTGGAGAGCTTGAAAATGCAGATCTCTTACGTTGGCATTGGTTGAATTTAGGGTTATGTTGCATTCTTTGTTATTCATTAGAACTCACTTTTTTAAATCCTACAGAAGTGAAGGAAGCATTTGAATTGATGGTCTCAACTCTCAACATTGAGGTTGAAAACTCAAGAAATAGGATCTACAGAGTTCAGCGGAAGTTTGCAGAATTGCATAAACAAAGCGCCTTGCATGCCGGTCTGAGACACCAAGGGTTTCGGAATTCCAGAGATTGCTTCAAGCTGCAAACATTAGTGCAAAACAAATGGATTTTCTGCTGAAAATGGAATTTGGAAGAGAGAGAATGGTTCACGTGAGATATGATTTAGTCAGCTAAAAGCGGGACCCATTATATTTATTTTATACATATTTTCTAATGGAAATCAAAACTTACATTTTTCCACAAAGAAATCAGAGAGTAACTTGACTTTGTTTAGACCGTTCATATTTTTCCGAAGCTTTAACGGATAGACATCAGACATGACTGTAATGCATCTTTCTTCAAAGCTTTTCAATACATTTTGTCAATTTGAAATCTGAATGCATGAACCTAACAAAGACTAATCAAGCAAATGCAAGCCCCCGGCTTTGAAAATTGCCTCCAGTTTGCATACTTTCACAGTCATTGACAAATTGACTGGAGATAAAGCAGGGATAATATCAGAGTTTGGAGACTGCTTATATTGCATTTTGGTTCTGGTTGATGAACCAAGCATTCTCAAATAAGAAAACCCTTCTGGTCAGTAAAGAAATCGATGGGGAAACCACGAAAGCATTCGGAAGGGACCAGCTCTATTTTCCTTGTTTACATGGAAGTTGTAATGCTTCTCATGTGCTTCAACCTGCAAGGCCTTAACTTACCTTGTGTAGCAAGCCCTATAGCTACAGGAAATGACACTGACCAACAAGCTTTACTCCAGTTCAAAGCCAGGATAAGTGGTGATCAGCTTAGGGTCATGGACTCTTGGAATAGTTCCATTCACTTTTGTCGATGGCGCGGCGTTACATGCGGTCACAAGCATCAAAGAGTCACCAAGTTGGAACTACAGCTCCTGAAGCTCTCGGGACCTCTATCACCATACATTGGAAACATGAGCTTTCTCAGCGAGTTGAATCTTTCGGGAACAAGATTCCTCAAGAAATAGGTCGTTTAACAAGATTGGACACCTTAAGCCTCATTAACAACTCCATCAATGCTGAAATTCCTTTCAATTTATCTTCTTGTTCTAAGCTTACAGTAGTTGACATGAGAGGCAACCAGCTAAGAGGAGAAATACCACCTTTGCTGGGTTCCTTGTCAAACCTGAAGGTTTTGAGGTTCAAAAACAACAGTTTGAGAGGAAGCATCCCACCTTCATTGGGGAACTTGTCATCCCTGGAGTCTCTTGATTTGGCGATTAATCGGCTAACTGGGATCATACCTGAAGCTCTTGGAAAACTGACAAATCTTTCAGATTTCTCAGTATCACAAAATGCAATTTCTGGTATTGTTCCTGTTGCAATGTTCAATCTTTCAAATATTAGACTGTTTGATATTGGTCAAAACAAGATTCAAGGTACTCTTTATTCTGACACAGCAATCACTATGCCATATGTTGAGTTCTTTTCCATAAGTGGGAACCAAATCTCTGGACAAATTCCTGTTGCAATATCCAATGCCTCAAACCTGAATGTACTTCACTTTGCAGATAACAAACTCAGTGGAAACGTGCCTTCATTAGAAAAGCTTGATAAACTGTCCAGATGTGCCTTAGCCATAAACCATTTGGGACATGGGGAAGAAGGTGACTTGAACTTTCTTTGCACTTTAGTCAATAGTACCAAACTAGAATATCTCTATGTAATCCGAAATAATTTTGGAGGGGCTTTTCCCGACTGCATTAGCAATTTTTCTAGCACCCTTTTACACTTAGTAATGGGAGACAACAAAATATTGGGAAAAATCCCAGATGGTATTGGAAATCTTGTCAATTTAGAGTTGCTAGCTGTGGCACAAAATCAACTATCAGGCCCCATTCCCTTTGATATTGGGAGGCTACAGAAGCTAAACATACTTTCAGCTGATAATAATTTTTTCTCCGGGACTATTCCCCATTCTATTGGCAATTTAACAATGTTAACCAAACTTACTTTAGATGTTAATAATCTTGAGGGAAACATTCCTTCCAGTCTATTTAAGTGCCAAAATTTGCTAGGTATACTTCTTTCCCACAACAACCTTAGTGGACCAATACCTCCTGAAGTACTTGGACTTTCATCTTTGTCCATTGCACTGGACTTATCATCAAATTATTTGATTGGTGAGCTTCCTGTTGAAGTAGAAAAACTAAAAAATCTAGGTATATTGGATGTTTCTCACAACAGTTTATCTGGTTTGCTTCCAAAAGGCCTCGGTAGTTGTGTAAGTCTAGGGAAGTTGTTCTTGGATGGCAATTTGTTTGAAGGGTCCATCCCTTTATCTTGGAGTTCATTGAGAGGTCTTGAGGCATTGGACTTATCTGACAATAATCTATCAGGTAGGGTTCCAGAATTTCTGGTGAGCTTTGGGGCATTGAAGTATTTAAATCTATCTTTCAATGATTTTGAGGGAATGATTCCAAGTGAAGGAATCTTTAAGAATGCAAGTGCTACAAATGTTGAGGGAAACAATAAGCTTTGTGGAGATATACCTAAGTTAAACTTGTCTAGATGTAACTCGAAAACATCAGACACTTCCCTTAAAATTGGAATTGTTGTTGCGGTTTTAGGAGGGACTTTGGTTTTCACATGTTTCCTCATCTTGTGGTTTAGAAAGAAGAAAGAGCGGCCTACAACAACTTGTGCAGAAAATTCGCTTTTGCAGTTATCATATCAAAGCATCCTAAGGGTTACTGATGGATTCTCTGTGCAAAATTTGCTTGGATATGGAAGTTTCGGTTCTGTATACAAAGGAATTCTTGAAGAGAGTGGAGTAGCTATTGCAATAAAGGTCCTTAATCTCCTGAATCAGGGAGCTTCCAGGAGTTTCTTGGCTGAATGTGAGACACTAAAGAACATTCGACATAGAAATCTTGTCAAGGTATTAACAGCGGTTTCAGGTGTTGATTACCAAGGAAATGATTTTAAAGCATTGGTTTATGAGTTCATGAGAAATGGAAGCCTGGAGAACTGGCTGCATCCATCTACTGGTATCAATGAACTTGAGACGATGAGAAACTTGAACTTCGTCCAAAGAGTAAATGTAGCCATAGATGTTGCTCATGCACTCGAATATCTGCATCATCATTGTGTAACATCAATCATTCATTGTGACCTCAAGCCAAGCAATATTCTACTCGATGAGGAAATGGTTGGTCATATAAGTGATTTCGGACTAGCAAAAATCCTCTCGGCAGACGCGCATAACTATCATGCTAATCAGTCCAGCTCCTTTGGATTAAGAGGAACTATTGGTTATGCTCCACCAGGTAAGTTCACTTTCTTCATTTCTTCTATTTTTATAACAACTCTTTGTATACTTTTCTATTAGCATAACAGAATCTAAAAGCTAAGTATATAATCTAGAGATAAACTATTTGTAGAATATGGCATGGGAGGTGAGTTGTCAACAAAAGGTGATGTATACAGCTATGGCATTCTATTGCTAGAGATGTTTACCGGAAAGAAGCCGACTCATGACATGTTCAAAGAAGGTTTCAACATTCACAATTTTGTTGTGGCAGCTTTGCCTGAACGAGTGATTGAGATTACAGATGCGATTCTTCTTCAAGAGACAGGTAGAGAAGGAACACTTGCAGAAATCGCTCTCAACGACAGGCGTCTTCAGCACTTGAATTCTATATTCGAAATAGGACTCGCTTGTTCTGCAGAACCACCTACTAAGCGTATGGACATGAGTGATGTTGTTTCCAAGCTTTGTTCTATTAGACACAAGCTCCTTCGTCCAACTCGATTGCGTGGTGAGAGCCAAAATTTATATCATGTTCAATCATTAGCATGTATAGTGTATAGTATAATGCCTTCTTATGTTGCAGTAAACATATTGCATTGTTCTTAACAAAATAATCAGTCAGTACATGAGTCAAGGCAACAGATCCATGTTTATTCAAATGATTCCGGTTACATTCGATAAAATAAATCCGATGGTTTAGACATTTTCTTGAATCCGTATGCTGCAGGTACCTAAGGTGCCATACTTGAGAAGGTTGGGTCAGGCAAAGTGCAGCTATTCTCTTTTATTCACGTTGTATCTGGTATTTTTAGGACCTGAGAAAACTCAACTTTGAGAATATATATAATTACATAGTGTACGGCTGTAATCTTTATAAAACACAAATCACATGTTGTTATGGTAATTAAAGCTACTATGCTGATTCGCAGCTTCTCTATGTTGTTAGTCCCGATATGATAAGGACATGTATAATGATTGCATACACTCGTGAAAATCCTTGTACACAAAAATCAAGGGTAGAAAAAGAGAAATTTCATTAATGTTAAACTAGGAGGTAAATAAGATGAGTCAGATCACGAGCTATTCGAGCTCGATTCGGTCAACATTCGATTCGATTGGACTCGATTCGAATTCTTCACGAGTCAAATCAAGCTACTCGATACTCGACTCAAAAAGCTACTCGATACTCGACTCAAAAAGCTCGCGAGCTACTCGTAAATATAATATACTAAATTTTTTAATTTTTAAATTTAAAATCTAAAATCCTAAAACATAAACCCTAAGCATAACTCCTAAACCCTAAAATCTAAATCTCAAATTCTATACCCAACAACCTAAACATCTAAATCATAAACTAACACCCTAAACTTGCGTACCAAAGTTTTTTTTCCTAATAGGGCTTTAAATGGACGAGACAGATCGTGAGCTACTCGAGTCCGACTCGGTAAAAGCTCGGTCAACACTCGACTCGACTGAACTCGACTCAAGCTAGAACTCGACTCGAGTTCTTAACGAGCCGAGCTGAACTCAAATTATTCAGACTCGTTAACAACTACTTAAGCTCGAATTCGACTCGAAATCTTAACGAGCTGAGCCGAGCTTAGCACTACTCGAGCTTAACTCGGCTCGTTTACACCCCTACTCTAAACTAAAGTCTAATTTGAGAAATTTGAAGTATTTAAACGATAAACTTCGACAATTTTCCAAATTGTTTACTGATTTCGTATGGTGGAACTATGCGTGAATTATAGACCAAGTTTGAGGTTAAAAATTGTATTTCATATCTTATAATATGTTGTTATGTTTTGGGTCCTATTTGACTAATGATTTAATTTGAAATTAAATCTTGATAGGGCATGAAATTAGCATCATATCAACAAAAAAAAAAAACTTTGTATTAGTGATAGTACCTTGTCTCAATTTTGTTTAAAGAAAGTGTTTGATTAGGTTGATTACTGATATGTATATATATAATAAAATCGCAATGGCTGTCTTGAGTAATTGACATTAGATCGGTTGGGTGAATGTGTGATAATTTAATCTTTGAGAAGATTTGAACCCCATGTTTGATATGTGAGATAATCCAATCCCTTAATTGATGTTTCTTGATCTGATTTAGTTTTCATACCACTCTGTCTAAATTTCGTTTAATCTGACATCTTTAATTTAAACCGACTAAATCAAATTAGGGGTGTTATATACATATCAAAATGGAACATGTCATTTTTAGTTTTATGCTTTTTTCGGTTCAAAATTCTAACAAGTAAGAAGAACCGAATTGTATCATGCTGTAGAAGCAAAATATGGTAGCCTTGATGATGCTATATCGGAAATAACTTGACATGACCTTATCTGCCACATCCTCTTCAAACAAACTTGTTATCAATGGCCACATTCTAAGCATTCATAGTTGGGGTCAACTTTGTTGAAGATGAAATTATTTTTTGGTATTCTTATATTAACTTGTTTGCTTGCTTTTCTATTAAATTTACAAGGTACATAATTATTTTTGTTTAACATTTTCTCATTTGAGGGGTATTCCGAGAATTGAACTCGGGACCTCTTGCACCCTAAGCGAGATGATTTTGCATCTGAAAAGGATTTTTGCATCCATGGAGAGACGCGGCGTGAGAAACACGGTCAAAGAAGCAGCCAACCGGAGGCGTGTGGGAACTACGGTGTTCGTTGACAACGTGAGCAAGAGGATACATCACATCACTTTGAAGGAGGCGTTTATGCAATATGGTACTGTCACCGACGTTTATGTAGCATGGAGAAACCATAGAAGAAAAGCTAGGTCAACTACATTTGCTTTTGTCAGATTCATGAATGGTAACGAAGCAAAAAAGGCAGTGGAAAGAGGGCATGGTAGAATAATGGACGGGCATCGCATCAGAGTATACATCGCCATGGACAACAAAAACTAGCAGAACAGGAACATAAATGAAAAGATGAAGACGAACCTGAACCACTGGAAGAAAGTTGATGGCAGATCGTTTAAGGAAGTCCTAATGGGAACTAAAGAAGCGAAAAGGGCATGTGATCGTTTGGAGGTGCCAAAAGAAGACAATCCGTGTACAGTAAGCACGTCGACCATTCGAGTAACAGTCACGGAGGATACCGTTGGTCAAAACTCACTGTCAGAACCAGGGGAGATAAAGGTCCCTAAAAACGAAACAGAATGGCGAAAGAGATGCTTGGTCGCGCAGATAAAAAGTATGTACAATCATGAGTTCATCCATGACGTGTTTGCCTCAGATGGAATATCCGTAAACGTCAGCCCCTGGTATGGATTACTGGCAGTAATACAATTTCAATCAGAAGAGGACATGATAAGCACTTGGCTGAGAAGAGAGGAAATGTTACAATTATGGTTTGACGAGATAGAGATGCTAGTAGGTTATGAAGGGAAAAAAAAGGGTAAAAGTCTGGGTAATTTTACAAGACGTGCCGCTGCAAATCTGGAGTTCGACATTCTTCACTAAGCTGGGAAACAGGTGGGGCACGGTTCTGAAAATAGATGATGACACAAGAAAAAGGAACCGTTTCGATGAGGCGAGAATTCTAGTGTCAGTTCAGTCAATTTCTCAAATACCAGACAGAACAAGAATCTGGCTTAACGGAAAGTACCAGGAAATTTCAGTAAAAACTGAAGACTATGAGGAGGATCGGAGATTCATCGACGGTCAGTGTCCGTTTGATGCACCGGTTGAACAAGAAAAAGACGCTTCGTCACTCGAGCCATGCATTAATGTAAACCAAGAAAACGGTCAGAAGTCAGTGGAATGTTGTGCTATGTCAGACAATAATGAGTTGCCCCAAAACAGATCCAGTTGTCGGTGCAGTTTTATGAACGAGATTAGATCAGGCAATGCCGCCTCTGAAAACAGTGCAATCATGTTATTTGAAGTGCCCATATTATCAGGTGAAGACCCATCACCGTTGGGCTGGGACTGTTCTTTGGGCCAACACCAAACCCACCCAGAGAATGTTGAACAAAGCCCCGACCCACCCATCTCAAATGGGTCAAGACTCCAAGATGTCCCTATTGCAGTTGCAGATGCTTTGGAAAACGCTGCGTTCAGCAAATTAATCCCCTCCTCCCCTCTGTGTGCTACCATCACTGATAGAAATTCCCAATTTGCACAAAAAGGAAAAAACTCAACGATTCGAGCTGGGATTGACAAAATCAGCTGGTGGGTCAGTAATTCCAAGGGCCGAAAGAACGTCAGAAGCAGAAGAGCATCAGAAAAAACAAAGTTTCTAACAGTGGGCCTTCAGTCAACAAAAGTCAAGAAATCCAAGCTCCCTAATTCTACAGCTGAGGAAGACGTTGAGAAAGCGATTGATGAAGTCTACGCGGAGGCCAGTGAAACACTGGAATTTGGGGCACAAATGGGTATCCGTTTCAGTGTACCAGATGAAGAGGTTGTGGAACAAATTGCAGACAGGGAGAGAGTTGAAAGGGGGAGGTCCGATTTCAGCGGTTAAAAGGTACGCCTAGCTTGTCTGTGTGAAAATTTTATGGCATTATTAAATATGAACTTGTCCATTCTAAGCTGGAACATTAGAGGCCTAGGCAGAGCAGAAAAAATAAGAGCGGTAAAAATGGTGCTAGCAAAGACAAAAGCAAACATGTGTTTCATACAGGAATCTAAGCTCGATGCCGGAAAAAATCAGCTGGTAAATCGAGTAATAGGGAAGAAATTAGGGGAATTGGAATGTGTTTTTGCCGAGGGAGCAGCAGGTGGTTTAATCACGTTATGGGATGCAAATTTTTTCAAGGTTTCGACAAAAATAAAAGCAGAGAGAGTTATTGCATTGGTGGGTATCCTTACTCAACATAAGATGAAGGTGGGATTAGTGAACATATATGCACCGAATGACTTACAGGAAAGAAGAGAGTTCTGGAATTATCTTGTTGGTCTCATGGAAACAATAGCAGCTCCAGTGATATTAGGTGGGGATTTCAATGCTGTGAGGAATCCAGATGAAAAATTGGGTGCATCGGGACTGTCTATTTCGATACGAGATTTTAATAATTTCATTTGCAATAGCAATTTGGTGGATCTGAAACTGGATGATGGAAAATACACCTGGCTCAGAGGTGGTTCAGTGATATCGGCAAGCCGGATAGACAGGTTCCTGATATCGCCTGAAGTGCTGGCTAAACATCCAAACATTAGCCAAAAATGCCTTCCTAGGAACCTCTCTGATCATAATCCTATTTTATTGAGGGAGGAGACGATCAAAAGAGGTCCACAACCTTTTAAATGGTTCTCATGGTGGGCTGATGATCTGCAGTATAATGAAGTGGTGAAACAAACAGTTGAAAAGAAAAAAGGGAAGACAATCTCCTTTCTTCTTCGAGAGATAAAGAAGGTGTCTAAAACATGGGTTGCTGACAGGAGAAAGGCAGAAAATTTGAACATCCAAGAGTTAGAAAAAAAGATTGAAATGCTGGAAAGTAAAGCACAGCTAAGGAGCCCAAATCAAACAGATTGGGACGAGATTAGAGGTTTAAAAGCTGAGCTTTGGAGAAGGGTGAGAAATGAAGAAAGAGAATGGATTCAAAAATCAAGACAGAAATGGTACAGGGAAGGTGACAGAAACACGAGGTTTTTTCACATAATGGCCTCGGTCCGAAGAAACATCAATGCAGTCACTAAAATCAGATTGAGAAATGAAGTGATACACGACCCTAAATCAATATTGATGGCCTTCGAAAACCATTTCAAAGAGAGTTATAATGAAGAAAACACCATCCCCATCAAAGAGTTTGATGTAGAGTTTAAGAAAGTCAGTCCAGATTCGGCCATTCTGATTGAAAAAAATTTCACCGAAGAAGAAGTATGGTCAGCAATTGATACTGCAGAAGGATCAAAGGCACCGGGCCCGGATGGGTTCAATATGGATTTTTTCAAAAAGTACTGGGCATTTCTGAAAAAGGGTATAATGAATTTCTTCACTGCGTTCTACAAGGGAAGAGGGTTCGATGAATCCATTAACCACTCCTTCATTACCCTCATCCCGAAGGTAACAAATCCAGAAGAAATAAACGAGTTTAGACCCATCTCCTTAGTGGGGAGCTTATACAAAATTCTGGCTAGAGTCCTTTCGAAAAGACTAGCAAACTGCATATCAGAAGTTGTAGGAGATTGTCAATTTGCTTTTATACCCGGAAAACAGATTGCGGATTGTGCCCTCATTGCAAACGAGCTAATTGAAGATTTCACTAGAAACAAGAAAGAGGTGGTGATCTTTAAAGCAGACTTTAGAAGGGCCTATGATACTGTTGACTGGAGATTTCTAGATTTTGTAATGGAAAAAATGGGCTTTGGCAAGAAGTGGAGAGGGTGGATTTATACTTGTATCTCAACTGTATCTATGTCAATACTTGTTAACGGATCGCCTACAAACTGGTTCAAGATCAAAAGGGGTCTTCGGCAAGGCTGCCCCTTATCTCCACTTCTCTTTAATATAATCGGTGAAGCACTCGGGTCTCTAATTACCAAAGCTGTAAATTTAAGCTTCCTAAGGTGCGTACAAGTGGGCAATAGTGATGTCTATGCAAGCCACATTCAATTTGCCGATGATTTGATAATTTTCATCAAAGCGGAAGAATCTTCGATTCGGAACGTGAAGAGGCTACTCAAAATATTTGAAGTAGCATCCGGATTGTCCCTAAACACAAAGAAAACAATGTTGTATGGGGTGAATGTTGCCGAAGAACAGTTACAAGCTTGGAGTAGTTTAATTCACTGTAGTTGGGGTAAGCTGCCCATGGAATACCTGGGCCTGCCCTTGGGTCATCCTCGTAATTCGAATGAAATTTGGAATCCAATAGTTGACAGAATGCAAAAAAAAATTAGAAGGCTGGCAAGGGAAATTACTATCGATGGCTGGGCGTATAACAATGGTGAAAGCAGTGCTGAATAACCTACCGGTGTACTACTTATCCCTATTCTTAATGCCTATGGGGATTGCTACGAAAATCAACAAACTGATTGCAAAATTCATTTGGGGATCAAAAGATAGCAGGGCTATACACTGGCTGAAATGGGAATCTCTATGCCTCCCACTGTCAAAAGGTGGGTTAGGCCTAGTGGATATAAAAATCAGAAATCGCTCTTTGTTAAATAAATGGATTTAGAGATACGGGTGTGAGAAGGAAAGTTTTTGGAGGATAATAGTGGATGCCAAGTACGGTTATAATCGGTTTTCACTAATTCCAAACACAGAGCTGCCGAGGAACAAATCTTGGGTTTGGAAGAATATAACAAAACCCCTATCAGTTGCAGATGACTCGTTCACAAAAAACATCAGATTGGTATGCGGGGATGGGAATTATATCGACTTCTGGAACGATCCATGGACTGAGGTAACATCTTTGAAAGGAGGTTTCCCTAGATTGTATGCAATTGCGGTAAAAAAATCCGGAAAAATCAAAGACTTCGGATGGAAGACAAATAACTCCTGGTCTTGGAAGATTGAAATGCGCACGAGCTTATTTGAGTGGGAAATTCCCCTAATGAACAAATTCCAAGAAGTGATAACAAGAGCATCTAATACAATGCTGGATGTGGATACCGTAAGATGGGTTGGCATATCCAATGGGTTCTACACTCCTAAAGCTTATTGTGAAAATTGCAGCTCGAATGAAAATACTGGTTCTTTCAATTGGAAGACCATTTGGGCGAACTTAGCACCACCAAAAGTGGAAGTCTTTCTATGGAAAGTTATTCACAAGCGTGTCCCTACCCTTGTAGAATTATCAAAAAGAGGCATTCAAAAATCGAGTTCCAATTTATGTGTTATGTGTGGCTTGGAAACAGAGACAGTGATACATCTATTCTGCCATTGTATGGTATCGTGGAAAATTTGGCAGCGAATAAGTAATCTTTGGAACATCAACTTCACTATGCCAGCGGATACTAACTCCCTTGTGCAGGTTTGGTTCAACATTTCACTTCCATTGCACTCTATGCAAGTTTGGCAAATGTTTTCGTATGGTTGTATATGGTCAATCTGGTTATGTCGAAACGAGATCATCTTCAGGAAGAAAATTTTTTTGGTAGATCATATTTTTGATATAATACTACTTAGAGCTGGGCACTGGTGCAGGAGTAAATGGCCTAAATCGATCTTGTCATTCACTGATCTTTTACGCTGTCCACAAGGTTTCAGTAGGATCGGAAAACAGATGCAAATCGAGCAGCCACTAAAATGGGAAGCACCGAAGCAGGGGTGGCTCAAGTTCAACGTTGACGTAGCTGTAAACGGAAGCTTTGGCGAGGCGGGCATAGGTGGGATCCTAAGAGATGAAACTGGTAAAAGTCTAATGCAATTTTCTAAATCAATAGGCTCGGCTGACCCAACCACAGCAGAATTGAAAAGCATTACGATAGCTATGACTTTGTTCTCACACTCAAGATGGGTAAATGATCGAGCTGTAGTAATCGAGTCTGATTGCAAGTTGGCGATAGAATGGATCGACAACCCAAGTAAGGCTGCAGAGTGCTATAAGGTACTGATCTCGGAGATTCTGGAGGTAGGGAAAAGCTTCAAGTGGAATATAGTTTTCGCCTTTAGAGAAAGAAATGTGGTGGCGCACAGACTAGCTAAGAAAGGAGTAAGAAGGCAATGTGGGATGATATGGCAAACTGATTAAGTTTAAGCAGGTTCGGACGGTTGAGGAATTATGAAGGCAACCTGATCAAGCCCAAGCAGATTCATGCGATTGTGGAGTCATGAAAGTGAAATGATGTGTTTAATTTGGCTCAGGTACATCATTTGGAAATAGTGCAGTACTGGGGTGTGTCTAGGTAGTTGATTTCTTGACAAACCAGGGCTTAAATTGGTTGGCTCTCCTGTGTACATTTCAAGCTCTCATTTTAGAGCAAAACTGTATGTTTCGGGTTGCGATTCATTTTAATAAAATGGGCACTCTTTTCCCCCTACCTAGGTTTAGTGGGGGGTTTTAACGAGGCCCGAATTTCCTTTAAAAAAAACATTTTCTCATTTGAAGTTTATAATTACAATTGTTGAAGCAATTGTTTTGAGGATTTCACCTATTGTGGTAATGTTAATATTCAAATCATGATCTAATTAATTTTCTCATAACAATAATTACTTTAGAGTTTCTGTGATCTAATTATTTTCTCAATACAATATTGGAGTTTTGATGCTGAAGTAATTAGATGTAAAGAGTAGATATTAGTCAGACAATTAGCTCAAATGGGAACACAATAAGATGCCCCAATCTTCTTATTTTCCTCAATAAGATTTTGTTCCATTTAGTGAGATGACATTCTTTTATAATGGCATGTGTTTTTATACTTTTATTGAATTTAGATGCTAATTTTTTAGGCCTGATTTTTTTCAGGGGTTGCTTGATTTGATTATGAATGTTCAAATGATCTGTTTCAGGAGATGCTTTATTTGCATTGAAGACTTCACTCCAAGCTTCAGCCATCCAATTGGCAAACTGGAATCAAAATCAAGTTAACCCTTGCACTTGGTCATATGTCATGTGTGATCCTAGTTATAATGTTATTCTGTAAAGTCAATTTAATTTTTAATTTCTATTTCTATATTCTTTCGGTTTACATGTTATCGAAATCCAGATTACCTATTTCAATTCTTAATGTTGGCTCTTAATTTTTAATGTGTTAATATTTGGGGTTGTCTTTCATCTGTCTTCACTGAAAGGAAGTTGCCGTGGTCTTTGTAGAGATTGATGATTGTTGATATACAAATTGAAGTCTTGACTTCCTTGTTGCAAAGAAGGTTAGTGTTAGTGATGTATTTACTTATTCAGGTTTAATGCTTCTTAATATTTCGGAGATTCATCTTTAGTCATTGATTGTTTGTAGATATTGGGAAATGAGAGGTTTCCTAGATTTCCACATTTGATGGTTCTTGAAGGTGGAAGTATACACGTAGACGGAGAAGGTGATAAACTAATAATTTATTCGCTATTTGATTAGCTTTTTTAGTGCATGTGATTTCAGAAAGAAAAAAAATTAGCTTGTCGTGTCAAAATTGTTGACCAAGGCCACTTGAGGCGTGTTTTCAATTTTACTTGTATAATTTAAAGGGTTTTTTCCTTCACCCTTCATTTTGCTATTAATGTTAAAATTGTATTGTAATCCCCTTAGACCCGACTATGCATTCCACGGATCTTAGGAAGTCACATTAGGGTCACAAGAGCGACCCCCAAAAAATACACATAAAAACATTTTTTCTCAAAACACTTATTAAACTGTAAAATCAACTTTTGTTTAACATACCATTTCAGGAAATTATTTAAACATATAACAAAAATTTCAGAAAGTGTTTTACAGACACTATTATAAAACAATACATAACATACATGCCCACTAACTGTACAGTACTGTACTCCAAAAGCAACGCCGAGAGAACTCCGAACACTAATGTCAGACATTATACCATGATATATTCTTTTAACCTACGATGGTAAAAAACAACGTGAGCTTGGAAAAGCTCAGTAATACAGAACTACCAAAAGATGCTATAAGTTCATGCCGATATATGGCAAGCATAACATTTTCATGATGTTCCATGTAATAACAGTCTCCATTTCTGTTCTACTATTTCAAGGTGGCATTATACTCGAGGATAACGATATTTTTTCTTTATTCAAACATCGAGAATTAGACGGGAATTAAATTGGTTGATAACATACGGAGGTGGAATCAATGAGTTCAGTGTCTAGTGTGTTCCAACAGTGCAACGTTAATGCATGAAATGTAACGATGCAGTAAACCTTTTTATTTCAAAAGCATTTGTTTCAAGTAACAGTAAAGTTCATTTTAATTCTTTATTTACCCTCCAACCATACTCTAGTATATAGTTTCCCCAGTGTGGTATCATGTACATGCATTAACCCCAGCCCATTGGGCGTGGGTACCATCCTAAGGGAATACCTTAGAATACGGGCGGCCCTAGCCGAAGTATAGGAACCGAAAACGGGCGGACTTACTAGCTGGATCAGGGCTGAGCCGTCGGTAACTTCATATCATATCCCAAGCACCCCAATGAATCAGATCATCAATAATTTATTAATCAATAACAGTATTTTCAGTAATACATTATCCATATAGCATGTTTGTCGTATCGGGTGCATGGGCATATATCAGAAATACAGTACGGGTCATGCTTAATTTATAAAACATGTCATGTTCCTGTGAATTCAAGTATGTTAGTCATGTGCACGTGATCGGTATTACAACATGTAAATCAGTATGCAAAAACAGTCGTGTAGCACACATGGAACACACTAGGTGGAACAATTTATTTCTTGGACATACTTGGCACTTACGGAAGGGAACACATTAAATTTTTGACAATTTGAACGGATTTTAGAAACGAGGTCCCTATAAAAAGGGGTTCGTACTAACGGTTCAAACCAGATATTCAGGAGTTGATACATCAAGATCTTTGAGAGTTTAGATATATCATGAGTAATTCTGTCATTTAAGCCTACAAGGGCATTATGATCATTTTATCATACATGGGCATTTTGGTAATTTATACCAACAAGGCATAAACGGAGACTCAGGAATTCCATTTGCTTATCAGGTTTCCAACCAAGTATTCAGGAATTTCTAAATCAATATCTTTCACGATATTGGATACATTTATGGTTATTTCGGTCATTTTGGCCAACGAGGGCATTTTGGTCATTTGACTGTTAGGGGTGATTCCGTAATTCCACATACTAAGGACAAATTGGTAATCTGCATACATTAAGATCTCCACAGTTTATTAGGTTTCCAAATTCAGTCGAACTTACGGATCCTAATACTGCGATATTTACCAAGTATTCAAACATGGGTAGTACACCCGAACTCAAACCATAGTATCGAACGTACCCATACACAGTTTACTCTTACCGTTAACTATGTATTTCCTCCAAACAGATCGAATATGCCTTCATATGATATTCATTCAAATTCACATATATATCCAACGGCCAACAAACACGAGTCTTAGAGGTATTTTCAGTCATTTCAGTGTTCAAAGGTTTTTCAATTATCCTGAGCCTTTCGAATCCTTCTAAATATTCATTTGATTTGAGTCTCGAAGGTACATCCATCATTATGGTTAATTCAGCATCTAGTGCCCAAGGGTATTTTTGTCCTTTTGGTCATTATACACATTCCGACTAGTTTAACCTTATCAGCATTTTCAATCCTTTTAGTCATTTCAGATCAATTCAACTTTTACGCCATTTAGGTTAATCTAAACATGCGAATAATTTTTCGTAGTCTTATCTTCGGAGATTTATTCAGAACTCGGGAAAATCTTAGCACTTTACAATTTTGAAGGTTTAGGTGTCGTTAACATAACGGCCGGAGCCAAACCGAAGTTTTCAAATGAATCGATTGTGTTACCAGATCTAGTGAAGATTTCTAGATCACTTCCATTAACAGAGGTAATTTTTAGTCTTTCTTATACATCAAGACGTCTTTGTCACTTCACAACCACACATTCTGGGCATTGGACCTTTAATCAATAAATAGTCTGAATTGGAGGTTTCGAAGTGCATTGTTTTACCGATTAACCATTGAACTTTGATCACTCATCGATCATCAATTCCTTATTCGCATCGATCAAATCTTATTCAAAATAATTATAGAACTCCAGATCTTTTTGATTTATTCATCTTTTCTTTTTTGAATCGAATATGTCATACTCATCTGAATTTTCATACTTATTTTTCGAATCTGATTTGACTTTGATAGATTAACAATATACTTCATCATAAGCATGCATGCTTCAACCGAATACCAACATGTTCATAAAGCATACAAATGGTAGAAAAGTATTACCTTGGCTCCAAGTTATATCGTTCGATCCACGAACGACATTCGAACACTCTTGAACCCGGATTTGACATTCTTCAACAATTCGTATTCAAGGAACTGTGACTACCTTCAATTACACAAATTCCCATTTTAGTACTTATTCACATTACCCTTAACTGCATAACTAAATACATATACAAGTTCGGGATTAAGGTTAGATTTGGAGGCTTTCAGGTTTGAATTTGACAAAACGGGCTTCAAAAACGGACTCAGGACGTCGAAAAACATAAAACGAGAGTTTTTTTAAAAAGTTAACTTTTTTGTCAAAGTCAACGCTGACGTCAGCAGTCAAAGTCAACGATGACATCATGCTGGCATTAGCGGTCAAAGTCAACACTGACATCAGTGGTCAAGTCAACGCTGATGTCACTGATTAACTGGGTTGACTCACTGGGTTGACTCGAGCGAGTTGACTCACTGAGTTGACTTGAACGAGTTGACTCACTAAGTTGACTCGGACGAGTTGACTCGGATAGCTGACTCGGTCAACGGGTCGGGTACGGGTCAATGGGTCGGGTCGGCCAACGGGTTGGTCAATGGGTCGGCCCAACAATTAAGGCCGAGTTTATTTACTTCTGGTTCGAACTGGTTTAGGAGCTGGGTCAGGTTTGGATGGTTCGGTTCAAGGGTCAGACCGATCCAAGGTCGGTCCGGCCAACTCGATTCATAGGCCACCATTCAAGGTGGTCGGAGTTCGCCCCGAGGCGGCGCGTGGTTGCCACGCACGGCCAAAGATGGCCGGAAATGGTCCAAAATGCACCATTTCCCCCGATTTCAACCAAACTTACCAATCTTACCCTACATCGGACGAACGAGGGCGATCTCCGACGAGGCTTCAAACAACGACCGTCGGTCGATCCATGGTGGGGTTTTTGTTTGCCTCGCGACGGGGAGCTCGCTCGCGATGACCACGCATCGAACGGACGCCGGTGACGGCTGAAAATCACAAAAACCTGAGGGGGTCTTAACACTAGGTTCGACGAACCTCTCTCTTCTATAGCCGGCGATTCAAGCGGGCGATGGTGCGAGTGGCGACCATGATTTTGGTCGGGCCAGGGTGATGACCACGCCGGTGGCGGCGGTGGCAGCCACGAGGCGGCGGTGAAGGCAGATCGAGGGGCAGTCGATGATGGGAGGTGTGGGGGAAGATAAATAGTCGGTCTGAGTTTCTTGGGAGAGAAGACCGGATTAAATGCTATAGTGGGGGTGGTTGGGATATTTTGTGTATTATTATTATTATTTTAGTTCGAAAGGAAAACGACATTGATTTAATATAAACCATGGGAAACATAAAGCTAAGAGCTCTCTTAGCTCAATTGGCTGGCATTTGGCTAATTTTATAGAGGTTGCGGGTTTGATTCCCCTTGGTAACAATTTCCATGCCCTTTTTTTCTCACCTCATTTTTTATTTCCAAATTAATTTTCCTTTATTTTTTATACCATTTTTTAGGTTGTTACATATGTACATTTAAATTTGTTAATATATTCCAAGTTTCTATATTTTTTGTACAATTAAATTTTAGTCTTTTTTTTTTAGTGAAAGGGGCATCTACTACACACCTCATTAAAAAACCTCCCTAATCCTAATGGAGGAAAAAGAGTATGTGTAGTAGAGCAATGTAAACAAGAAAACCATAACAATAACCAAGATAACACATCGCATCTACATCTCATCCAAAGGGTAACCAACATTCTACATTCTACCAAACCAAAGCAGCAGCCGGTAATTGTTCACCAGCAGCGGCAGCCATAAAACATGGCTCACGAATGCCTCCAGAAGCACCCAAACTCAGCAAGCAAAGTCCAGCTAGCCAATGCCCTCCTCCACATTACAATCCAAACGATCCTTGTACAAACTGTCTCGGACACCCAGGGGGGATCAAGGAACCGATAATAATTCAAAGGAAGGTCTTTTGCCAATTTCGCGAGTGTATCCGCAACCGTATTTACCTCACGATTCACCCAAGAAAATTGGATATCCCAATTCCGCGCCACCATTTCCTTAAGATGCACTCGAAGACTCGAAGGAAACCGCAACGGATCACCCAAAGCTAATCCTTCATACACAGCTCTATTATCCGTTTCAACAATAATTTTATTAAAACCAAGAGCCCATGCCGTCGATAGACCCTCGTACACTGCCCATAATTCGGCGTCAAACACAGAGCATATGCCAATTTTCTTTGAGAACCCGAAACGCCATCGCCCCGAGCTATCTCGACCTACGCCACCACAAAACGCAGCCCCAGAAGTCATGTTCCTTGCCCCATCCACGTTTAATCTAATCCAGTCCAATGGAGGCTGCACCCATCGTGTAACAGGACCAGTAATCGGCCTACCAATTTCATTATGTTCTCGCCGCTCACTCGCCCGCAGCACCTCCTCGCAGCATCTTCGAGCACGCTGTAGCAAAGGTTCATGGCAGCCAGAATTCGAACCAAAAACAGTAGCATTGCGCTGCTCCCACGCCAACCAAATCAATGTGCCAAACAAAATATCCCAATTCGCTGCATTCCTAGGATATTTTGGCATATCTGTAATATTAGTATGGATCCATCTCATAATAGATGATCCAAAAAACTCAGCAGCCATATCTGGTTTAATAACTTGTAGCCACACCGTTTTAATCGCCAGACAATCCCGTAGAATGTGAGAAATATCCTCAATCGCAGCACCACATAAGACACAACTAGCATCATCTGCAAGGTGCCGTTGTACACGTTTCGCATTCGTCATCACCCGACCATGACATACTTGCCACATAAACATTCTTACCCGAGGAAGTCCACGATATTTTGCTAATTTCTCCCATACCGGATCGACATCAGTAGCACTCGTGCCCACACACAGAGCATAAGCCGATTTTACTGTGAACTTTCTTGACTCTTCAAGAGCCCACCCAGGACAATCAGATACGCCCATATCCATCGGGGCCTTAATTGCCACGATACCTTGTAAAACATTTTCGGGAAGCATCTCAGTAATCTCTCCCCATTTCCATTGTCCGCTATTATCCATCATATCCCAGACGGTTTTGCGTTCAATTGCGCCACTGTCAGAAAGAACATACTGAGAAAGAGGTCCGAAAGTACTCACCCAAGCATCATTCCAGAAATCAATGTGATTCCCATCACCAATATTCCAAACAATATTTTGCCTAAGATCGATCCATAATAATCTGATACCCTGCCAGAGACGCGAACCCCGCAAATTCGGCAAAGAGGCCGGCGCCACCCCCTGAATACCATACTTAGCTCTCATCACTCTAACCCAAAGTCTACTAGGTTCCGAAAGCATAATAAACCCCAATTTCAAAAGAAAAACTGTATTCTGCTGTTCCATCCGCTTAATACCCAGCCCACCATCCGAAACAGGCGAGCACACCACATCCCAGCTGACAGCATGAATACCTCTAGTGTTATTGCAATGTCCCCATATGAAATTGCGAATTAACCTTTCAATCTCATCACAAACATACCGAGGTAACCGAACTGATTGCATAGCGTACATAGGAATAGAAGATAGGACCGATTTAGCCAACACGATTCGCCCAGCAAATGAAAGTAACCGAGTCTTCCATCCCGCCAATCTATCATATACCTTCTGTATCAAATAACAGTAAGTAGCTTTGGTAATTCTTCCATGGACAAGCGGAACGCCCAGATATCTTCCAAGATCAGATACACACTTAAACCCAAAAGCATCACTGATATCCTCCTGAAGAGTAGTATGAATATTATGAGAGAGAAAAATATTGGTTTTCGAGATACTAACTTTGTGCCCAGTGCATTCACAAAACTCTCGAAGGACCCGGCTAACAACGTCAAATTGGTCCAACAATGCCTCCGCAAATAAAACCAAGTCATCCGCAAAAAATAAATGAGAAATTAGCGGACCATTCCTCTTAAATTGGAAAGCTTTCCAGTTAGTCTTTTTTACATTTCAAATTGAAGAATTTAAATGATTTGTTCTGTTATATCATTTTAAAATAAAATAATAATAATAATTTGTAATAAAAGTAGTAATTGTGAAAATGCAAATTCGACATATTTAATGATAAATGCTGCAATGTGGATGTAATCTTTGATTTGGCTCTAACTATATTCGAAACCCTAATTTTGTTGACGCTTGGGTAAAAGGAAATTTCAGTGATGATAGTATTGGGGGTATTGGAGTTGCCCTTTTCATTGTCCAACTGGTGCCGAACTTAATGCCATCTTTTTTCCAGGTCAAAGTGGAAGGAAACCTGTCTTTTGATGATCGAAGCCGACTGTCAGCTGGCTGTGAATTGGATTTCAGAGTGCAGGTGTTTTTGTGTCTTGTACTCTTGGAAAATCACTTTGGCTCACAGCAAACAAAGGGCTCATGATTTCTTGTGGATTCTAGATTGGGTTACTCTGTTTCATAATATGAGGCCCACTGCTAGTCTGCTCATGGTTGTTCGATATGTTTGATGGACAAATGTTATTCTACTTTCGTGTATATTTCCATGTGATGTATAAATTTGGGTACTCTTAGATGGAACTATTCAAACAAATATTGAATATAATTGTATTTTTACATGTCATTTTGCTTGTATCAATTATCAGTTAATCTTACTTAACACTTTTATACAATCAATTAATTCGATCAGTTAATCAAATCAGCTACTGGCTATCGGCTATTCACTTATTGTCAAACATAATCTATATTTTTCTCTCAAAATTTTGAAATTGTCTACAAAAGTAAAGATTTCAAAACTACTAGGGGTATTTGGTTCACGGAATATAAGACTACTTTTGAGAATAGTATTCCCGAAATGTAACATTACCTGACATATTACTGAGAATGTTACATTACCTTATTTGGTTTGTTTGGAAAGATTATATGATTAATATGTTTGGATGGGGAACATAAGATTACCTTAATATATATTTTAATAAATTATCCTTGTGGTATATTTTATTTTTAACAAGTTAAACGTTCAATGATAAATTGAAAATATTTGCATTAAAATTCTGTTACACTAAAATTCTCAAAATGTAACATTACCTGGCATATTACTGAGAACGCTACATTACCTTGTTGGTTTGTTTGGCAAGATTATAAGACTGCAATGTTTGGTTGGGGAATATAAAATTACATGTATGTATATTTCAACAAATTGTCCTCGTAGTATATCTTATTTTTAACAAGTTAAACGTTCGATGTTAAATTGAAAATATTTGCATTAAAATTTCGTTACACTAAATTTCCCGGAATGTAATTATTTTCTTTACACTATTTAAAATTTAATATATATATATATATATGTAATCACCTATTTAAAATTTAATATATATATATATATATGTGTGTTTAGTGTCTATGTTTATGTATTGTACATAAAATATGACCGTGTGTGTATGTTATGCATATGTATGTACGTATTATGTGTAATATGTACCCATATTTGTGTACTCATTTGTATGTGTATGTCATTATGTGTATTGGTATTGTGTGTATTAAATATGTTTATTATTATTATTAATGTTATGTGCTATTATTATATGTGTTATTATTATTGTTGTTGTTGTTGTTATTTAAAAAAATGACTGATCAATTAAAAAAATTTATTAATACATATTATTACGAACAATCTGGCCCAACAAGCCCATAGTAATACTAGCCCTAGTCTGATAACAATCTGAAAACTCCTAATCTAATGCCTCTCCTCTTCTATGCGCAGCCAAAGGAGAGTCGTTGGATCTGATCTGATCCAATGGTCAAGATTGAAGTTGATGAAGACCGTTCAGCTCACCGTGTGCCATGTGTCACCATCCATCACTGCCACATCGACCATTTGATGTCATTTAGACCGTTCATTTTGGGCGAAATCAGATCTGATCCAACGACTCAAATCGAACCTGATCGTTCAACTTCCGCACGTGCGGCCCACGCGCCGGCCCCTCGGCTTCCACGCACGAGTGAGATGCACGTCTCGACCGTTTATCTTCTTCATGCGCCCGCGTTTTCGATGCCAGTTCCTTTTCCCGTCTGCATGGCCTCGTCGCCGAAAAATCTGCTGTCGTTGTACGACTTCTCACCGATTCTCCAACCACCAAGCCAGAAAACAATAAAAAAAAGAACGAGACTATCAGAACCGGCATCATCCACAGTAATGCATTTAATTTTTGCTTAAAGATTGAAACTATAGATCAGATAGGGGCAAAAAAATTCGAGAATGATATAAAACTATGTAATCAATCATTTGTACTCCCAAGTTCATCCTCCACCCAGCTAACCCAGGTTCGAATCCTACCAAAGTCAAGGTGTTCCTTTCTTTAATTTTGCTCCTCCAATCTGGTGACACGTGTCATCACCTGATTGGAGGAGATAAAAATTATTAAATCAAAAATATATAAATAAAGTCCTCTAATAAGGTGGCGACACGTGTCGCTGCCTAATTAAAATAATCAAATTATTTTATTTATTAAAATTAGGACTAAATTGATAAAATGTACAAATAGTAGGAACCAAATATATAATTATATCAATTTTACTAACTGTCACATCACTCCTTCTGTTAGTTTCTAACGGCTGGTGGTCACATTGCAACCAATTAAATAGTTTGGTGGTTTAATTGTTTAGAAAAAGTAAGGTGGTCAAATCGCGACTTTACCAATAGTATGGTGGTCATTTATGTAGTTTACCCTTCAAAAAATAAGAAAATGTTGATTTTCAGGCTAAAGAATGGGTTTTATACTTGGTCCATATTTTAAAAATGGGGAAATCACATTTTAAGGACCCCCGCTATGTTTTAATTATGACAGAAGGGTTTCCTCTTTTTTAATCACATCCCTGGTCCCCAAAGTATTTTCTATAATTTCAATCCCGTCCCTTTTTTGATTCAATCAAATTTTGAATGGGAAATTTCCCCTTTAGTCCCTCCTCGTGGGGATAATTGTGTCACCCAGGCCATTTCGCCTTTTAAAACCCCTACCTAGGTCCCTAAGGTTTCTAGTCAGTTTTCAATCTCGTCCCTTTTTAAATTCTGCCTTGTTTTAATTCAACCCTTAAATTTAGGTTTTTGTCGGTTTAGTCCTAAATTTAGTGTTAAAACCCCATTCTATCATGCATATTTTTTTGTCTAGTTTTTTTTTTCTTTTTTATTTATTTATCTCAGTTTCAGTTTTTTGTTATTTTCCTATCATAGCTTGTATGTTTTGTCGAGGTACGAATGCATATGATGAGGGGCTCGTATAATGTTATCATGATTTATGCTTATATAATGTACATTTATATAGTATGTGTTTCAATATATGTCTTTTTTATAATACATATTTCAGGCGTAGTAGGTGGTTTCAATATGTATAGTATAGTATTTCATATGATGTGTAATATATTTTAAGTATCATATTCATGGTTTTATAAAATATATAATACATAGTTCTTTAAAAAAAAGTATGTATTATAAAGTTTTTTCACATACTACCTAAATGTGCTTTTATGAAGTATAACCTATGGTTCTAGTATTTATATAATTTACGTATATGGTTTTAATATGTATAATATATATGTGTGTGTGTGTGTTGTTCTCATATAGTATGTAGCCTTATAACATGTCGACCTTGTAATATATTTGTTAAGTATATAGTACTCATTTTATAATGTATAAAGTATATGGTTCCCAATACAAATATACATAATATACTTTCAATGTAATATATGAAAAAATATATTATTGCATACACGGTTTCCTTAAAATAGAGATTTCCATATAATCTTTATAGAAATATTCTAATATATATGTTTTCTCTTGTAACAACATTTAGTTTTTGTAGAGATACTATATATAGCTTTACAAGGGTTATAATATTTGTCTTTTTAAGTTTGTAATATAATTTTACATCATATTTTTTAAATGTTTTGGGCCTCCTTGTTTTTCTGGCTTTAAATTAATTAATGTTATAGACTAGATTTAGGTAAATTAGTTTAATTAATTGAGATCGTGTGCTTGTTTCATTGGGGCACGGTCCTTAAATTAGTTAAACCAATTTTAGGATTAGATTTTTGAGCTTTAGTTAGAATTAGTGTTCAAATTAATTTAATGAATTTAAATTTGCTCTTGGCTTATTTGGGTGAAGGTTAAATTCGTTAAATCAGTTGGGTATTTCTTAACAATTTTAGGAGTAAAGTTAACTTCACAATTTAGATCAAAATTAAATTTAATTCCCATAATTTGTTAGGTTTTTTCTTAATTTTTAAAGAATCAATTAATTTAGGGCTCAATATTGGAATCACTTAATTAATAATTAGATTACTAATTGGGCTTTGCATAATTTGAGCCTTTTAGATTAGGGCTTTAATAGGCTTTTCGTGTGTTTAATTTTAAATCTTTTTGTGACATTCATTTTTAATTGTCATTCATATGACCAATTTATTTTGAATTAATTAGTCTAAAACCTAAAAAGGAAGTGTTTATTAGTTTCGATATTTGTGTCGTAACAGTCCGAGCTCAAAGGATGTTGCCCAAATATTCGAATTAATTCTTACCGTCCCAAGGTAAACTATAATTAAAATTGGCAATACCATGTCATCATTCCTTCACCGTTTGCATCATGCACAAAGGTAACATACGAATATCGAACCATAAATTAACACGACAGTCGGGCTTATTCGATGTCGGCTTAATCTAGGGTCCAATGTATGTTATCCTTATCATTTAAATGTCCAACTAATTTGAGTCCATTAATTTGATAAAACCCGTTCAATTGAAGTCAATTTTCAATTAAGTACACTAAATTAAATTATTTTAAATTTCAACAAATTCCTTCGATTAAAAGCGATAAATATGTTGGTACCGATTTCCAGGCATGCTGGGAGTGTTAATCCTTCCCCACGCGTAACCAGCTCTCGAACCCTTTCAAAATGAATATCTGGTTTTATGGTGTCCGACCTACCTAAGTAACCGGTAGCGACTCCAAAACTCTTTTTGTGTTAAAAATCCGATGTTTTAAACTTTATCGTTTTCATAAAAAAAAGTGAATTTTTAAAAACAAAATAAATTAAATAACTCGTGAACGGTTTTCGATTTTGACTTGAAAAAAAAAACGTCGCTACAATATATATAACATTTTATTAATATAATTTGTATATTAAATGATATTCAAATACAACCATATTTTCATCACGAAAAATGACACTACAATATATTACTTTAAATGCATGTACAAAAATATAGTGCTTGGTAGCTTGTATAATTTGTTTATATTCTTCTACCTAGCATACAAAATTTATGGACTCGAATATGCTTCAATCTCATAGTCTCTATCAGGCTGAATGAGTAGAGATATCAACACAAAATACAAGGGTTACCATTAGATAATATATTTAAAAATAATATTAGAGATATCATAAATATAATATTAATAAAAAATTTAAATATTAATGTACTTGTATATATGTAATGTAACACCATTTAAATATTAAATTAGTATAAAATAAAAATATTTAATAAATTTACCCTCCAAATAATTAGCTATCTAGTTAAAAAAATATTATACAAAGGATCTAAGTGAAGAAAATTCATTATTTTAGGAGAAATATTATCCAATTTGATGGGAATTGACAAATACCTAACGAAATAGATGGAATCACATTCTTACTATTTTTAACAAAAAAAAATGCTACTAAAATATGATACAAAGAATCTAAATGAAAAAAAAAAATCATTATTTTAGGAGAAATATTGTCCAATTTCATGGAAATTGATAAATATGATACAAAGAATCTAAAGGAAGAAAATTTATTATTTTAGGGAAAATATTGTTCAATTTCATGAGAATTGACAAATACCTAAGAAAATAGAGGAAATCAGGCTTCGTTTGGTTGTAGAAATTTTTTTTTCGTTTTCAAAAAATAGTTTTTATTTTTAGTTTTTTAAAAATTAGAAAACGTGTTTGGTTAATAGAGATGAAAAGTTATTTTTAAAAATAAAAATAGTGAGAATGTGTTTGGTATATAACTTTTCAAAATAGAAATGAAAAAAAAACAATTATTAAATAATTGAAATAAAATATAGTTATAAAATATTATAATAATAATAAATAAATAAAATATGAAATAAACTAAAGTTTTAAAAAATGACATTAGAAAGATTTGAACTCGGGATAAAATTTAAAAACCTTTTTTTTATATTTTCAATTTTCCTAAAATATTTTTAATGAAAACATCTTTTTTTTATGTTTTCAAATTTTCACTCATTTTTGTTTTCATTTTCTAAACATCATTTTCTATTTTCACAACCAAACGCGTTTTCTTCATTGTTTTTCATTTTCTAAGAATGAAAATGAAAACGGACTTCATTCTCTAGAACCAAACGCACCCTCATATTCTCACTATTTTCAACTAAAAGTGCTACTATTGGTAATAATCTTTTCTACCTTGATGGAAATTAGGGATGACCATTTCACTCGATCGGATCGAATTTTTTGTGGAAAAAAAGAGTTCATGTCGGGTTGGGTTTTTTCAAAGGGTGTGGTCGAGTTTAGGGTGAAAAATACTTGATCCAACCTGGGATTAATAGTGTAATTTTCCCTATATTTTAAGGATTTTTGTAATAATGCCCAATATTTATATTTTTTACAATTTGGTCCTTAAAATTGATTTTTATAACTTGGTCCCTAAAATTAATTTTTTACAATTATGTCCTTAAAATTAATTTTTTACAATTATGTCCCTAGAATTGAATTTTTTTAAAGGTCGGGTCGAGTTCGGGTTGGCAAAAGAACTCGACTCGTGCCCATCCCTAGTGGGAATCAACTTATACCAAACATGGGAATAGGATTTCGAAAAAGATTATTACCCATGATAATGATCTTTTACGCGAACCAAACGTCCCCTTTGTGTTTATCATACTTTTTTATGACAACCGGTATCCAATCTATTGGCTGACTAATCAGATCGGATACTATAGAAACCTATTATGGGGTGACCCTCCCAACCATACTCATATTTAAATACTATACATTTATATAAAATTTAACATCTCAATAATTCATTGGAACATACTATTAGAAACATATAAAATAAGGAGTGAGCATCATGAAAAATGAAAAGAAAACATGTCCATTAAAGGCTCATCTTTCCCTTACCCTAACTGGTAACCCACGTTTCATCCTAAGAGTTAAAGACAACAAGTGTTGAGGAGTGTTGTCTTTCCCTTGAACCTCTACCACAAACCTCTCCATCACAGCCGCCACAATGGATTTCATCTGAATATAAGCCATGTCTTTCCCTAAGCACATCCTCGGTCCCCCATGGAATATGGGGAACCGAAATGGATTCTCTTGCTTGTACTTCCCATTCTCCTCAAGCCACCTCCCGGGCAAATATTCCTCGCAATTCTTGCCCCATATCGCCTCCATCCTCCCCATTGCATACGCGTGATACGTGAAAAACCAACCTTTCCCTATGAATGTCCCGTCCGGGAGTATGTCGTCGTTCAGACAGGCTTTCGTGTCGACGGGGACCGGGGGGTACAATCGCATACTCTCGGAAATAGACGCGTGAAGATAGTGCATGTCACGTAGTTGGTCGAACGTGTACGTGTCGCCGATGGCCTTCCCGTTCTGTGTTCGGATGGTTTCGAGTTCGGTCAGTATGTTGCGTTCAACGTTCGGGTTTCGTGAGAGTAGCCAGAAGAACCAACTGAGAGCTGAAGATGTGGTGTCTCGGCCTGCTAAGATGAAGCTTATGATGATATCCCGGAGAAACTGAGGCGAATTGTCGTGGTTTCGGATGAACCTAGAGAGTAAATCTTCGTCTTCGGTTTCGGCTTTGGATCGTAATCTTGTTTGGATGATGTTATCAGCGAATTCGTGAACGATGTGGATCGATTTCTTCAAGTTGTTCTCGGATCCAATGTTAAGAATCTTGCTTAACTTCCATAGAAACGGGAAAGCATACATGAATCTGCCAGAACTAAGCGTTGCAGCCTCTTCGAAGGCACGCATGAAATGGGAACCGTTTCCATTGCCGCCGAGACAACAGGGGTCGACATTGAAAGCCAATTTGCATATGTTATCAAATGCGAATTGCTCCAAAATATCTTGCAAATCCAACACCTGTTATAACCAAACATGAGTTGAAATCCTTCATTTTCCTACCTGCTGTTGGCATATTACTAAATCCTTTTAATTTTGCTTAATAGACATTCTACTTTGATATAGAATCCCATAAAATAAATATGTATTATATAAAAAATCACTTTGATATATGAATATTGAATTACTTTTATCGGTTTGACACATGTACTATCACTTTAACGGATGAAAATCCTCTACCCCTTTTCGGTGCCCCTACATATGCCCCCATGCTCAAAATTAACTTTAGGGTTTAGGGTTTAGGATTTTAGGTTAGGGGTTGTGGTTAGGGTTTAGGGAATTTATGGTAGGGTGTATTTTTTAGGGTATAAAGGGTAGGGTTTAGAATTTAGAATTTAAGGTTAGGGCTTAGAATTTAATTTTGTAGTGTTTTTTAGTGTTGGGGCATATGTAGGGGCACCGAAGAGGGACAGACGAATTTCATCCCACTTTAACCAAGCTAAAACGGTTAGATGTTATACAGAGTTACAAAAATATAAAAATTTTAAAAAATAAAACAAAATTTATGTTTTGAATTTATATTTTCTCTTAAAATTACAATTATGCTTACTTTATTTTTTAAAATTATAAAATATTAAAAGTGTAAAATGTTTATAAAAATTAAGAAGTCTGAGTTTCTTTAGATGGAGAGGAGCTTTTTGTAATTTTTTATGATTTTACTTGAACACCCTACTTTCTTTATAATGTTTAATTGTTTGTTTTTTTTTTTTCTTTTTTAATAGTTTTAATTGTTTGTTTTTACTACACGTGGCTACGTCATTAGCTCACAACGGTTTTTTTTTTTGTGGAAAATTGATGAAGTAATAGAATATAAAATGACAGTACAATGGCAAATTGATATAAAAATGAGTGAAGTATACAAATGCTTATTAAGTTGATATTTTTTATCACTAAACTTTGACTATAATTACTTAATTAAAAGTTTCTAAAACAGATTTTTTTTCACATTTTTATCAATAATAAATTTAAAATAATAATGAGTCAAAGTTAAAAAATTTAATTAAAAAGTAAATATTATACATATTAAATGAGACGGGGATGATAATTAAATTTATCTAATTGTAACAAACTTGTCATTGAACTTTATTGAATTGTTATAAAATGATCGTCAACTTATCGAACTGTTACGAAACAATCCTTAAACTTATCAGAATTTATCATTGTTTTATAATATTCTGTAATAATTTTATAACAATTGATCATTCTATAATTCTCGAAACTCTTATGACAAAAAAATCATTTTTTAATTTAACAATCATTTGTATACTTCAACCTAAAATAGTACATATATCAAATTGGTAATTTAATTATATAGTAAAAGTACCAAAAGAAGTATTAAGACTTTTAACTCTAATATTATTAAAACACTTTTAACTCAGTTAAGCTTATTAAGATTGCAAAATAATAATATGTGAACGTCCATAATGATAACCCAACCATACCTGGTTCGTTTCCGAAGCCCGGTTCAGGACCGGAACCAACCGCGTCGAAATCTCGAGCCGGACGCTATCCATGATAAAATTGCGAAGCGATCTGGTATTGAACTCGTAGCTCGCCGTTTTCCTCTGAATCTTCCAAAGGTCGCCGTCGGAGTTGAAGATTCCTCGGCCGAGGAAGTCCTTGAGCATCCAAATGAACCGCTCCCCTTTCGGGTAATTCTCGAAGTTGGCCTTGAGAGCATACTCGACGTTCAAAGGGTTCGCGGTGATGACCCCATGGATCTTACCGGGACGGCGAAATACGGCGGTGTTGGTCGGACACCGGCGTAGGATCCCGGTCGTCCAATCGAGGAACCGGTGCCGGTTTCTCAGGAAATCAGGCAAGGAACCGAGCACGGGGTAGGTTTTGAAGCCGTGATTGTGTTTCTGGTGTAAACTGAAGAAGTAGTAACAGTAAAGAATGATGATAGAGAGGAGAAGTAAAGAGTGGATTTCCATGGGTACTGGGTAGAGCTTGAAGTGATAAGAGTTGTTGCCTTGTTGGGATTGGGTGGTGGAGAAGATGGAGAAGGCTCTCCTACTTTTACTATAAGCAGGTTGAGAGTTGGCCAAACAACTTGTGAACCGTAGCCTTTGTATGGCGGTATAAATCACAATTATATATTATTGTCGTCAAAAAAAATTCAAATCTTTTATCATTTTTCGGTGGCCTTATTTATGCCATATTATTAAAAAAAATTAGAATTAGAGTTCATGATTAAGACTTAGAGTTATGGTTTAGAGTATTGGGTGCGGGTGTATTTTTGGATGTAGAGTTTAGGATTTAGGGTTTAGGTTTAATTTTTTTTAGTGTTGAGCACAAAAAGGGACAAAGAATTTTTGTTCATTATTTAGGGGTTGGAGTTTTAGTTTATGAGTTATGGGTTGGGGGTTTAAGTTGTAGGTTTAAAATTTAAGGTTTAATGTTAGAATTTAAGATTTATGGGTCGTGTTTTAGAATTTGGGGTTATAAATTTAAATTTAGACTTTAGTTTGAAAATAGTCATGCTTGTCTTATTTTTTATGTAATTCATAAATTTTTAAAAGTGACTATAATGAATTTATAAAATTTGTAAGGGGATTAAAGTGTAATTTTTATTGAATTAATTTATAATTATTGGTGTTTTAGGGATTAAAGGACAATTCTTTTTTTAATTTTTTTTTGAAAGTATTTTTTTCATTTTTATAAGTCGCATGTTTGGTGTTTTTTTTAGATAAATGCTTAGTATGGATGTTTGATGTCTTTTGTTTTCACAAATAGGAATAAAATAAGAATAGTACCAAATGGACTTCTGTCACGTATAATATATAGTTTAAAGTAAATTTTACAAACAGTCGTTGAATCATTTTAAAATATTTATTTTAGCTATTGAGTTTTTAAAAATTAAAAAACGAGTATTACAGTTTGAATTTTGTTATAAAATAGATATTAAACTATTAGTTGTTGTTATCAGTTTAACGTTGGACTGACCGGACAGCTAAAGTAATATATTAGTTGTTATAAAATGATCATTGAACATTTGTAAAGTTTATAGAATGGCCATTGAAATATTTAATTGTTAAAGAATGATAAATTTACTATTTAATTATTACAAAATAATCATTGAATTACCTTTTTAAAGGCAATGTTGTTAAAAAAGTTTATTGAATTATTTAATTGTTTTTAAAATTAATTGCACTTAAAAAGATGATTTTCTTAAAAAGATGAAACATTATTAATGAAAAATAAAAGTTTCACAAAAAGTATTAAAACGATTATGTGTTTTTAAGTGCGTTTAAAAAAATTAATTTGACACTTATCAGCAAACTAACTCTGCTTATAAAAACTTTACGTTCCACTGTGTACATGATAATAATATAAAATTATTTCTTCTAACAAATGTTATATTTTCGTTAGCTGATAATTTTAGTATAATCCTATTTTTACTTTTTTTAATCTATTTTACTATTAAATAAATGTACGAATCAGATGACATAAAACTCAATCGGAATTTAACATTCGAAATGTCGAACAGAAATAATACTCCCTCTGTCCCACTAAACTGGCACATTTGAGTCAAACTTTTTTAAGTTTGACTTCTTATAATTTAAAATTTATTATTGATAAAAATATAAAAAATATATATTTTAAAAACCTTGAACCAAATAGCTTTTAAATGTATATTTTATAAATTTTAATTAATTAAATTTTTTTAAATAAATTATAGTCAATGTTAAAAAAATTTGACCAACATGTGACAATTTAGTGGGACGGAGGGAGTACATAAAACCCATTGACATATCGTTCACACGATCTTT
Organism: Hibiscus trionum; assembly: GCA_030270665.1. Classification (NCBI taxonomy): domain Eukaryota; kingdom Viridiplantae; phylum Streptophyta; class Magnoliopsida; order Malvales; family Malvaceae; genus Hibiscus; species Hibiscus trionum. Next base: position 1,393,481 of record BSYR01000008.1, read on the forward strand.
AATAGAATTGATTATGAAGTGAACAGTAACGAAATTAAAATTTAGAATTGAAAGCAAAATATAAATATTTAAAAGTGTGAATAAATTTATAAATTATCTAATTTTAAATATATATATATATATATATATATGAGTTAATATCAACTTACACAGTGTAAAACTCTGTAAGTTTTACACATTTTTTGGATCGTTGGATGAGTGAAATGGATGGCTGAGATTAACTCCTTACTTTTTTTTTCTGAAGCGATAATCTTCACATGTTCTACTGTTAATCTCATCCATCCGTTTCACCCATCTAACGATCCAAAAAATGTATAAAACTTAGAGAGTTTTACACTGTGTAACTGGATCCTATCCCTATATATATATATATATATATATATATATATATATATATATATATATATAAGTTAGGATCAACTTACACAATGTAAAAAAAATTAAGTTTTATACGTTTTTTGGATCATTAGATGGGGGGAATGGATGGCTCAGGTTAATTCCTTACCCTTTTTTTAAGTGATAATCTTCACATATTTACTGTTAATCTCATTCATTCGTTTCACTCATCTAACGGTCCAAAAATCGTATAAAACTTAAAGACTTTTACACTGCGTAACTGGATCTTTATATATATATATATATATATATATATATATATATATATATATATATATATATATATATATATAGGGATGAGATCAAGTTACATAGTGTAAAACTCATTTAGTTTTACACTAATTTAGGACTATTGGATAAAGAAAATGGATGGATGAGATTAACAGTAAAAAATGTGAAGATTATCACTTGGGAAAAAAAGATAAGGAAATAATCTGAGCCATTAATTACCTGTAAAACCTATGTTTGATTTTGATATAACTAGATCTTTAAGGATCAATTTGAAAAACTTAAAATTGTTTTTACAAGTCCCTTAACAAGTTTTGAAACACCAACACTTTAAAACTGATTTGTAATACTCAAACTCAAAATATTTTCTAAGTGTTCCAAGCCAAATCTATTGAAAATCGTCAGAGAGTATCGATACCCATGGAGGAGTATCGATACCTTTTTGCCAAAATTGGCTACTGTCGGAACACGTATCGATACGGAAAACCCCCGTATCGATACGCTCCTGTGTTAAACTTCAAAGAGTTTGAAAGCGTGTATCGATACGGTAACACCAGTATCGATACTGGTTTAAAGATTTTTAAAGCATTTAAGTCGGTTTAAAAATATGACCGTTGGTGTCAGTTGGTTGGTAACCAAATTTTAAAAGGTCGTTGACCGGTATCGATACGCCTAACCCCAGTATCGATACGCGTTTTGGCAGTGAGCTATGTTGAGAAAAAGGTATCGATACGACCTTTGCCGTTTCGATACCCGGTACCGATACGCTTACGTGCGTATCGATACGCCCCATTAATTACACACAACGGCTATTTTCTTTGTGAGACAGGTATCGATACCCATTCCCGAGTGCCGATACTCGTAGCTGCAGAGGTGCATTTATGGTGGTAAGAGAGGGTTCCAACGGCTCCATTTACATCTCCAACCACCCAAACGGCTAGAAATTAATGAAGAGGTATAAAATAGACACTCTAAAGCATCAGCAACAACTATTGAACCTTCAAGCATCATCAAAGCAAAAATCCAAACCCTTGAGCTATTAAGAGTCAAATCTTTGTACCCAACTCTAGTGTATTTCAAATTGTCAATTTGTATTGTGAGTTTGGGATTGTTTAAATTGTATTTGGGTAGACAATCATCCTTTGAGAGGAAACATTTAAGTTTACCAAAATATCTCTTGTATTTGAGTGGATTAAGCTTTGGGTAGAAAGCTTAATCGAAATTGTAAGGTTTCCTCCTCATCCAAGAAAAGGGGACGAATTCTAGTAGTGAATTGTTTGAAAATCCTTAGTGGTAGCTAAGGTAGTGGATGTAGAGTTCAATTGGAGAACTTGAACCACTATAACCCCTTATGTCACTTTTATTTTCTATCTTTCACTTCACCAAAATTTTTAATTGCCAATTCACCCCCTCTTGGCCATTTGCAAGTGTTCGATCAACTCAACAATTGGTATCAGAGCTACACTCATTGGAAGGATTACAACCCTCTTGAGTCGATTTTAGGCGAGTTTGATCAACAACAAGTCAAGCAATGTCATCCACCTCAAACTATGAGTCCCAATCCACCACCAAGCCACCATTCTTCAATGGGGATAACTATCCTTATTGGAAGAATAGGATGAGGCTTTTCATCAAGTCTACCGACTACATGGTGTGGGATGTAGTTGAAGAAGGTCCATTCATTCCCATGAAGAGAGATGGAGAAAGACTTGTCCCTAAAGTCAAAGTCGAGATGACGGATGATGATAGAAGAAGGATGCAAGTGAATGACAAAGCTCTACATGTAATATTTTGTGCACTTGGTCCGGATATCTACTCCAAGGTGTCTTCAATCGAAAGTGCCAAGGAGGTTTAGGACACCCTCGAGACAACTTATGAGGGAACTAGTGATGTCAAGGAGACAAAGATTGGGCTACTCAATCTAAGCTATGAGAACTTCAAGATGGATCCCGAAGAAAGCGTCTCCAAGATGTTTGATCGTTTCTCGGTCATTGTCAACGGTTTGAAAGGTTTCGGCGAAATCATTCCCGAAGACAAACTAGTGAGAAAGTTGTTATACTCTCTTCCGGAGTCATGGGATGGCAAGAGAACGGCCATTATTGAAGCTAGAGATTTGAAGACTCTCAAGCTTGATGCTCTTGTTGGATCTCTACTCACCCATGAGATCATGAGGAAGGGAAGAGAAGAAGAGAAGAAGATAGAGGAGAAGAAGGAAGTTGAGAAGAAGAAAGTGGGAATCACACTAAAAGCTTCATATCAAGAAAGCGATTCTAGTGAGGATGAAGATGAGGAGATGGCTATGTTGGCCAAACGCTTTACTCGGTTCATGAAGTCAAATCGTGGAAGAAAGTTCATTAGAAAGGGAGACTTCAAGAGTAAAAGCAAGGAAGAGGAGAAGGATCCAATTACTTGCTATGAATGCAAGAAACCGGGTCACATCCGTTCCGAGTGTCCTCAATTGAAGAAGAAAAGCTTTGGGAAGAAGAAGAACCTCAAAGCACAAGTAGCTACTTGGAGTGACGATGAGTCTTCCGAGGAAGAGGATGAAGTGGCCAACCTATGTCTCATGGCCATCGATGATGAACCTAAGGTAAACTCTAATTCATCCAATTTTGATTTTACTATAGATGAACTTCAAGATGCTTACGATGAATTGCAAGAAGTGTATGATGAGTTAGTAGGAAAATATAAAGAGTCCATTTTGAAAAACAAGAAAACAATTTCCGATTTAAAAATTCAAAATGAGACGTTTTCAAAATCTAACTCCGAATTGGAAAAGAAGGTTTTGTTTTTAGTTAATCTTTCAAATGATCTTAAAACTAAAAACCTTGAGCTTGAAAAACTTCTTTCCGAATTTCAAGATTATCACACAAAGGAAGTGGATAATCTTAAAACATCTATTGCTATTGGGAAAAACAAGTTTGAAAAAGGAAATCACTCTAAATCCCAATATGTAAAAAGAAAACATTTTGTACCTAAACAAAGAAATTTTAATAAGCAAACTAGAGGTCATAGAGTTAGGAGTGTTTGGGTTCCTAAGGAACTCATTATTTCTAATGATATAAATGCTATTGCTTCTTGGATTCCTAAGGGAACCAAAATGTTGAAGGCTAACACTCATGGACCCAAAATGATTTGGGTACCAAAAATCAAAGCCTAATTTCTTTGTTTGTAGGGGGAGCATTGCTACAAGGCCAAAGCACAAAGTCAAAACTCATGGTACCTTGATAGTGGATGCTCGAGGCACATGACCGGAGACAAGAGTCGATTCATGGATCTAAAGCCAAAAGGTGGAGGAGTAGTAACATTTGGTGACAACTCCAAAGGCCACATTAAAGGTATTGGCTCCATAGGTAATCACTCTACTATTCTCATTGAAAATGTGTTATATGTCGATGGTCTTAAACACAATCTATTGAGCATAAGTCAATTATGTGATAAAGGATTTAATGTTTTATTTGATAAAAATGGATGCAAAATTGTAGACATTAAATCTAATAACATTATGCTCATTGGTCATCGCATAGGGAATATATACATGGTGCATCTAGATGACATACATACATCTCATGCATGCTTAGTTGCTCATAATGAAAATGATGCATGGTTGTGGCATAGGAAACTAGGACATGCTAGCATAAGTGTTTTGGAAAAACTAGTCTCTCTTAACATAGTTAGAGGTTTACCCAAGATAAAATTTTCAAATGATAAAATTTGTGATGCATGCTCAAAGGGTAAACAACATAGGTCTTCTTTTAAGTCCATTAATGATGTTTCTACTAGTAGATGCTTACAACTTATCCACATGGATTTATTTGGGCCAATTAGGACTATGAGCTTGGGTGGTAAATCTTATGCATTTGTGCTTGTTGATGATTTTTCTAGATATACTTGGGTTTTATTTTTAAGTACTAAAGATGAGGCTTTGGAAAAATTCATCACATTTTCAAAAACAACCCAAAATGATCTTGAACTTAGAATTTCACACATTAGAAGTGATCATGGAACCGAGTTTCAAAATTTAGGGTTTGAAGATTTTTTAAATGAAAACGGTATTAGCCATAATTTTTCGGCTCCTCGAACTCCTCAACAAAATGGGGTAGTTGAGAGGAAAAATAGAACTTTACAAGAAATGGCTAGAACTATGCTTTGTGAAAACAATTTACCTAAATATTTTTGGGCGGAAGCCACAAACACCGCTTGCTACATCATAAATCGAGTAATGATTAGGCCAATTTTAAAGAAAACACCTTATGAACTTTTAAAATCTAAAAAGCCTAACATTAGCTATTTTCACCCTTTTGGTTGCAAGTGTTTTGTTTTAAACAATGGAAAAGACAACTTAGGTAAATTTGATGCAAAAAGTGATGAAGCCATTTTTATAGGTTACTCTTTAACCTCTAAAGCCTATCGAGTATTTAACAAAAGAACTTTAGTAGTAGAAGAATCTATTCATGTTGTATTCGATGATAACCTCCTTCCTAGGAAGGATTCTTGTGATGATGATGATGTAGGAATCATAAATGCCTTTGATGGAGGTCAAACTTCAAAGGAGGATGAGATTTCAACAAAAGAAGAGGACTCACAAGATCCACCTCTTGAAGCCTTGAAGGACTTGGCTATTGAGGAAAAGGAAGTGAGCTACCCAAGGGAGTTAAACTATGTCAAAGATGGTGAAATCTTGGGTGATCCATCCAAGGGGGTAACCACTCGTTCTTCTCTTAGATTAATGAACCATGTTGCATTTATCTCATGCATAGAGCCTAAAAATATAAAAGAAGCATTGAAAGATGACTTTTGGATTTTGGCTATGCAATAAGAATTAAATCAATTTGAGAGAAGTAATGTATGGACATTAGTTGATAGGCCTAGTAATCAATCTACAATAGGAACTAAATGGGTCTTTAGGAACAAACTAGATGAGAGTGGTAACATTGTGAGAAATAAAGCTAGACTAGTTGCTCAAGGTTACACTCAAGAAGAGGGAATAGATTTTGATGAAACCTATGCACCCGTAGCTAGGATGGAAGCTATTAGGATGTTGCTTGCATATGCATGTTATCATGATTTCAAGCTTTTTCAAATGGATGTAAAAAGTGCCTTTCTAAATGGTTTTATAAATGAAGAGGTGTATGTTGAACAACCACCGGGTTTTGAGGATTCAAATTTTCCAAACCATGTGTTTAAACTTACAAAAGCTCTCTATGGTTTAAAACAAGCTCCAAGAGCTTGGTATGAGAGACTTTCAAATTTCTTAATTGAAAAAGGTTTTGAAAAAGGAAAGGTGGATACAACACTCTTCATAAAAAGATATAACAATGACATCTTAGTAGTTCAAATTTATGTTGATGATATTATTTTTGGTTCTACTAATGAGTGTTATTGTAAGGAGTTTTCCAAGCTAATGCAAGGTGAGTTCGAGATGAGCATGATGGGGGAGCTCTCATTCTTTTTGGGACTCCAAATCAAACAAAGGAAGGATGACACCTTCATAAATCAAGCCAAGTACGTGAATGATATGCTCACGAAGTTTGGCTTGGAGAATGCAAAACCTCAAGCTACTCCTATGAGCTCATCCATAAAGCTTGACAAAGATGAAGGAGGTAAGTGTATTGATTCTAAGCTTTATAGATCCATGATAGGTTCTTTGCTTTACCTTACCGCAAGTAGACCGGATATTATGTTTAGTGTTTGCTTGTGTGCTAGGTTTCAAGCTAGTCCTAGAGAATCACACTTAGTTGCCATTAAGAGAATTTTTAGATACCTTAGAGACACACCTACTTTAGGCCTTTGGTATCCTAAGGATTCTTCCTTTAGCCTTCATGCTTATTCGGATGCGGATTATGGGGGGTGTAAGATAGATAGGAAAAGTACTTTCGGGACATGCCAATTCTTAGGTAGTATGCTAGTATCTTGGTTCTCTAAGAAACAAAATAGCGTAGCCTTATCTACCACCGAAGCGGAGTACATATCCTTAGGGAGTTGTTGTGCTCAAGTCCTTTGGATGAAGCAACAACTCTTAGACTATGGTGTTAAAGTAGAAACCATACCCCTTAAGTGTGACAACACAAGTGCCATTTGTCTTACTAAGAATCCCATCCAACACTCTAGAACTAAACACATAGAAATTCGACATCACTTTATTAGAGATCATGTTTTGAAAAATGATGTTGTTATTGAATATGTTGATACCTTGAACCAATTAGCGGATATATTTACAAAACCCTTAGACAAAGAGCGTTTTTGGTCCCTTAGGAGAGAGTTAGGTCTAGCTAGCCTATCTTGACCTTTTAGGACCTCTTTTGTGCTTAAAATGCTTGATTTTGTGAAATTGCCATGTTTATGTGTTTAAACTCCTAATTTTATCCATGCCTATAGTTAGGGGGAGTATGCTTCTGTTAAAACATGCTTAGAACTGTTCATTCATCATTTGCATACTTTTAGGAGGTGTTAAGTTCGAGCCTTTGGTTGTTCTTAGAACTAAACAGGTCATTCTGGGCATATGGTATCAATACGGCTATACGCGTATCGATACGTGTTCTTCATTCTGGTTCCCAGAATTTTCCTCGCTTCACGGGTATCGATACGCTTAATATCGTATCGATACTGGTCGTTTCGATACGGGCCCCACCGTTTCGATGCGACTTTCCAACGGGCATTTTTGAGAAAAGACAATTCTATCCCCGTATCGATACCCCCTCAGGAGTATCGATACCCTATCGCGCAGATGGCATTAAATCAGTCTTAAATGAGATCTAATTTTACCAAAATTAAAACTCTTTAACCCTAACAAACCCTAGCCGTTTTTGCCTATAAAAAGGCCCTTCCTCCTTCATATTTTTCACACTACAACTCAATTCTAAAAGAATTTTTGCATCAAGCAAAGAATTGTTCTCTCTCTCAAGATTTTCTTCAATCTTCAAAGTTTCCTTCAAGGTAATCTCTTCTTTTTACTCTTTTTTTAACCCTTTGCTTTCTTAAATCTCTTTGCTTTTCAAATTTTTTTTTTCTCTTAAAAAATCCTTTTTACCTTGATTTTTACTCAAATTGAAGAAACCCTTTTTTTTCTTGCTTAATTTTCTTTTAGATTATGGCACCTAAAGAACATTCGAGGAAGCGACCGAGGGTTACTCATGCCGGTGAATCTTCAACTCCCGGAACGGTTGCACGCCCGGATTATGCTACAATTTATAACAGATCCTTTGAAACTTCCGCGGGTCTTCCCTATTTTCGCCAATTTGAGAACTACAAAATTCGTGCGGAAAGGGTCGTCTCCATTCCTTTTCTCGACTCCGAGCGCTTCAAGTTTGAATATCTTCCGTTGCTTCACAATTGGGAATTCATGGAGTTTCTATCTATCCCCGGTATTTACTATCGTCTTTTGGTTTTAATTTTCTATTCTAATGCCAAAGTTATTACTCGCAATGGGGAAGTTGTTGCCATCCGCTCTTATCTTATGGGGAAGCAAATCATTCTCGATGTCAAAGGGATTTGTGATGTTTTTAAGTTAGAGGATGAAGGCTTAGATGATGAGAATGCCTTGGGCCATGTTCTCGGTGGTTCCGTAACCGTCCTCAATGCTCACGATCGAATCCTACATTTGATGGTGTCTTGGTGGTTACGTCCCTCCGGTGGCAAATACTCTACCATCCGTCAAGTGGATGATTTTTGGATCCGTTGTTTCCGTCAACGACAGCGCCCAAACCTAGCTCGAATCATGTTCAATGAGATCGTCTATCATGTTCAAAATCGCCACACCACTCTCATCACATCTTTTATCTACGGTACGGCTTTAAGTTACTATTTTGTGAAAAAGGATATTGATTGCTCATTTGATCTTGCATCTCCTCTTACCGATCCTATTGATGAGCGATCCCTTGCTCGGGGTAAGTTCCATTACTTTAATGGAAGTTGGTTACGTCTTTCCGAGCTTCCACCCGAGGCCGCAGCCGTATTGGAACAACCACAAGCTCCTCAAGCTCCTCAGGCTCCTCAAGTCCCACAGCCCAATTTGGATGCTCTCATGACCTATCTCAATGAGCAATTTACCGGGCTACGCACAGACATGAACACTCGTCTAACCTCCATAGAAACCACCTTCGATACAAGGATGACGGGTATGGAGAATCGCCTTACATCCCTTGAAAGCGGGCAAAATTCCTTGAATATTTCCGTTGCCGCTTTCCATGATGAATGGCGTAATAGCATGCGGAGCAATGAGCCTATGGTCGATGATGATGAAGATGATGAAGACGACGAAGACAATGCCTAGACATCTCTTCTTGCATATCATTCATAATCATCTAGGATTTTCTATTTTTATGCACCTATGTTTTTGTTTTTAGGATTAAGTTTGTTTTAGGATTAAAAACCTATGCTTTGATTTCTTGTTTGTTTTTGTTTGGATTTTCCTTTTTTATGCTATGATGAATAAAATTATGTTGCTTATTATTATTATACCTTTGATTTCATTATGCACTTTATTGTTTCAATGCATTTTTGATATAACAAAAAGGGGGAGAAGAAACTTGCTCACATCTTTAAAATATTTTGATTTTAACTCAAAGGTTACCAAGCTTATATTAAGGGGGAGTTACTTTGTAAAGGTTATTCAAAAGTGTCAAAATTTTAAGTTTTGGTTTTGTTATATCAAAAAGGGGGAGATTGTAAAACCTATGTTTGATTTTGATATAACTAGATCTTTAAGGATCAATTTGAAAAACTTAAAATTGTTTTTACAAGTCCCTTAACAAGTTTTGAAACACCAACACTTTAAAACTGATTTGTAAAACTCAAACTCAAAATATTTTCTAAGTGTTCCAAGCCAAATCTATTGAAAATCGTCAGAGAGTATTGATACCCATGGAGGAGTATCGATACCTTTTTGCCAAAATTGGCTACTGTCGGAACACGTATCGATACGGAAAACCCTCGTATCGATACGCTCCTGTGTTAAACTTCAAAGAGTTTGAAAGCGTGTATCGATACGGTAACACCAGTATCGATACTGGTTTAAAGATTTTTAAAGCATTTAAGTCGGTTTAAAAATATGACCGTTGGTGTCAGTTGGTTGGTAACCAAATTTTAAAAGGTCGTTGACCGGTATCGATACGCCTAACCCCAGTATCGATACGCGTTTTGGCAGTGAGCTATGTTGAGAAAAAGGTATCGATACGGCCTTTGCCGTTTCGATACCCGGTACCGATACGCTTACGTGCGTATCGATAGCCCCATTAATTACACACAACAGCTATTTTCTTTGTGAGACAGGTATCGATACCCATTCTCGAGTACCGATACTCGTAGCTGCAGAGGTGCATTTATGGTGGTAAGAGAGGGTTCCAACGACTCCATTTACATCTCCAACCACCCAAACGGCTAGAAATTAATGAAGAAGTATAAAAGAGAGACTCTAAAGCATCAGCAACAACTATTGAACCTTCAAGCATCATCAAAGCAAAAATCCAAACCCTTGAGCTATTAAGAGTCAAATCTTTGTACCCAACTCTAGTGTATTTCAAATTGTCAATTTGTATTGTGAGTTTGGGATTGTTTAAATTGTATTTGGGTAGACAATCATCCTTTGAGAGGAAACATTTAAGTTTACCAAAATATCTATTGTATTTGAGTGGATTAAGCTTTGGGTAGAAAGCTTAATCGAAATTGTAAGGTTTCCTCCTCATCCAAGAAAAGGGGACGAATTCTAGTAGTGAATTGTTTGAAAATCCTTAGTGGTAGCTAAGGTAGTGGATGTAGAGTTCAATTGGAGAACTTGAACCACTATAACCCCTTGTGTCACTTTTATTTTCTATCTTTCACTTCACCAAAATTTTTAATTGCCAATTCACCCCCCTCTTGGCCATTTGCAAGTGTTCGATCAACTCAACATTACCATCATCCAACGGTCCAAAATCTGTGTAAAAGTAATTGAGTTTTATACAGTGTAAGTTGATCCTAACCCATATATATATATATATATATAAGGTAAAAAAATGGGGGATTGAGGGCAATTTCCCCAACCCCACCCCTCAGTAGTTCCATCCCTAGAACTGAACCAGGGAGATATCTGTTTCATGACGATATGGATGCCCAAATCTCGAATTTAAAAATAATGTCAATTGAAGATTTAATATAAATTTTTTTATCATTCTACTTATAATCTTGTCGACAAATTTACATTTTAATTATTATATGAATAAAATCTACATTTGCTTATGAGAAAAATATATGACGTTTATTGTCAGAGATACAAATAGATATTAGATATAGGCATTCTCATCTCTATTTTATGATTTTTTTTAATCATAATCTTTTTTGTGTTTATCCAATTTAACGGTTTAAATAAAAATTAATTTCATTAAATAATGTAAGATTATAAGAACAACAAAACTTTTCATCAAGCACTTTAAAGTTGTTATATTTTAGATTCGCGGTCTTAAATATACTAAAACAACTCATGTCAATTAATATAGAAATCATTTTTTTGTAAAGAAACCAAGTTTTATTTCATACATAGAAATAATATATATATATATATATATATATATATATATATATAATATAGACATCAATTATATACCTTCAAATCGAACTTAAAGAGTGGTCTCGATGATAAAGAGTGATATGTTTTACTTTGATGACCCGGATTTTTGCAATTTAGTATGCATGTATACATGTATTTATTTATATTTGAAACCAAACATAGATATTATCTTGTACTCGAATACAATTATAAAAGGATAAATATTCTATACACAGGCGGTGGAAACTGAAAGTTTTCACAAGCGCCTTAGTTTTAGGGTATAGTGATTTAGTTTAGGATTTAGAGTTTAGAGGTTTAGGTGTAGGGGTTTAGAATTTAGGGATAGTTGTTTAAATTTAAGGTTTAGGGTTGTAATTTAAGGTTTATAGGTCAGGGTTTAGTTTTTAGGGTAATATGGTGAGGATCCTAAACCTTAAATTTAAACAACTATCCCTAAATTCTAAACCCCTACACCTAAACCCCTAAACTCTAAACCCTAAATTAAATCATTATACCCTAAAACTAAAGCGCTTGTGGAAACTTTCAGTTTCCACCGCCAGTGTATAAGATATTTATCCATTATAAATATATATATACTTTTGAACCCAACGAGCGGTCCAAGTGGAAAAGGGGATAATGTTCATATTAAAAAACTCACGTTCAAGCAGTTTTGTCTACAAGGTGTGTATAATTTATCAAAAGGTTAAAGAAAATATAAACAGATACTACATTATATATATATATATGACCCACCGTTAATTTTTTGGGTAAATTACCACGAAGATCACTCAATTATATGTAAGGTTACATTGAGTCACCCAATTTTTAAAAATTACATTTGAGTCGCTCAAAAAATGGGAAAGGTTATATTTGAGTCACTCAATTACGGGTAAGATTACATTTGAGTCACCTTTCATATTTAAAAAAATTACATTTTGGTCAATCCTCAAATGTTTGAACTTTTGATAACCTTTGTCTTTGAAACTCGGAAGAACTTTCACGATATCACACTTATTTCTTTAACTTGTTCTATTTGACAAGAAAAAAAATGGTTGATCCCGAATTTATCTACTCATTCCTTTGTCAATTCAACTTTCTTGTCATTAGGCCTGTAAACGAACAGAATGAACACGAACGAGGGTATGTTCATGTTCGTTCGTTTAATTTTAACCGAACAAATAAACAAACATGAACAACTAAACGAACATCATTTTTTGTTTGTGTTCGTTTGTTAAGGAATGTAGCTTGTTCGTGTTCGTTCATGTTCGTTCGTTAAAATGATAAACAAACGAACATAAAAGGACATATGTGAATAAATTTAAACGAACATAAACGAACGAACATATGTAAATAAATTTAATTTTCTAAAAATATAATACTTTTGTTATGAAAATTAATAAATATAAATGGATATGTGTGAATAAATTTAAACGAACATAAACGAACGGATTACTGAACGTTCACAAACGTAAATGAACGAACAAGCCATTTGTTCGTGCTCGTTCATTTAATTAAACGAACATAAAATCTTGTTCATATTCGTTCTTTCAATAAATAAACGAACATAAGCGAATTTTCTGTCGAATGGTTCACGAACGGCTCGTTGAACGTTTGGTTCGTTTACAACCCTACTCGTCATTTTTACCAATTGGGGATTGTCATTACTTTTTTAATTCTTTTTTTCAAGTAAAGAGGTTTTTTTAACAAAATAAATTTTTTGATGCTATTTAGTCTGTTGTAGTCAAATTGATTTACTAGAGGGATTCAAAGCTTTAAGCCTCTGAACAACATAAATAGGTGAACTACCAAATTTAAATTCTTAGATCCGCTCCTCTCTATATATGTGTGTAAAAAAGTATACGTGTGGCTATGATTTTATTTATTTATTTAATGATAAAGTTGTGAGCAAATTGGGTTATAGTAATCCATGGAGAAGCTAAGAACGTGGAAGCATGAGCTCCCACAAGAAGAAGATGACTCAATCCGAAGCCTTTTTCACCCACCATTTTGTCATTTCTTGTATTTATCTATCTATATTCAGGAAGTATGGAAAGGAGTCATGCTTCCAAATTTTGTTTTCTAATAAAAATTTTAAACTCTGCTGATTTAAATATTTATTAACAAGGATTGATTTAGGAGTTTCACCCTTAAAAATTTTAAATTTTTAAATAATTTATGTATTTTTTATTGATGATTTAATAACGCACCTTTAAAATTTTGTCATTTCTTATATTTATCTATCTATATTTAGGAAGTATGGAAAGGAGTCATGCTTCCAAATTTTGTTTTCTAATAAAAATTTTAAACTCTGCTGATTTAAATATTTATTAACAAGGATTGATTTAGGAGTTTCACCCCTAAAAATTTTAAATTTTTAAATAATTTATGTATTTTCTTATTGATGATTTAATAACGCACCTTTAAAATTTTGTTTATCTTTGCTTATCAAATTAAGAGTTCACACTCTAAAATAAAATATTATGTTCATTCCTAACATAAAATAATTTCTTAAGAGTTCACACACTCTAACATAAAAGACTATGTTCATCCTGCTTATCAAATTAAGTCATTTCCATCCTAAATATGAATTAAATATTTATTAAATCTTGTTAATTTTGAAACTAAATAAATCTTAACCCCATCGGCATCGCTATATATATATGCATATAAAATCAAAATCGGGGACCACTCATTATACGATTATCTTGCAAGTTCATTTCCTTGTCCCATGCATGTACCTTTTGTGGACCTTAGAGATGGCAACGGGGTGGGTCAAGTTTTTTACCGGTAGGACCGGTCCTGAGTTTTTGGAGGCTCGGGGCGAACTTAAAAAATGAGTTTTAAATTTAGGATTTAAATTATAATTATAGTTACAGTCGTATTTTCAGTTGTGTTGTGTTTATCATGATTGTGGATATAATAAATGTTATTTTGTTTATTGCGAGTATCGCGGTTATGAAATTTTTTTAGTAACATATGCTATTGTGGAGATAATGGTTCCATATATCGCAGTTTTAGATGATGCCACTACCGTCATATAACGATCGTTGTTGTGGTTGCATGCCGCTATTTAAATATTTGTCCCTAATAGCAAGTAATGAAAGAAATTAAATTTTAAGAGTTGGTCCATCGTAACAAGTATTGAAAAATTGGTCTCCTAATAACAAGTATTGAAAAAAATTAAATTTTAAAACTATTAAAAAAACTTTGATACACATGCCGTGTAAACTTTAGTTTACATGTGCCTTTTAGTTTTAGGGGTTAAGGTTTTAGTTCAGGGTTTAAAGTGTAGGGGTTTATGTTGTAGGGTTTAGAATTTAAGATTATTGTTGAGAATTTAGGGTATAGGGTTTAAGGTTCATGGTTTAGTTTGTTAGGGTTAGGGTTAGAATTTAGGATTTGAGTTTTATAATGTAAATATGCAGGCTTGTGTAAAATTAGTTTTACCAGCGTGTATATCAAAATTTTACTTTAAAACTATGCCTATAATAACAAATATTAGAAAAAAACTGGAGTCCTAATAACAAGTACTAGAAAAAAAATTGAATATTAAGAGTAGATCCCTAATAATAAATATCGAAAAAAACTCAGCCTCTAATAACAAGTATTAAAAAATGGGCCCTTAATAACAAATATTAGAAAAAAAAATTGAATATTAAGAGTAGACCCCTACTAATAAATATTGAAAAATACTCAGCCTCTAATAACAAATATAAAAAAACAGGCCCCTAATAACAAGTATTAGAAAAAAATAAATATTAAAAGTAGATCTTTAATAATAAATGTTGGAAAAATCTTAACCCCTATTAACAAATATTAAAAAATAGGCCTTAATAACAAATATTAAAACAAACTAAATCTTTAAATATAATTCGAAAATATACAACATTTAATTTTTCTGAGCAATGGGCACTGGGCGGGCGCCCTTGCTGCCCCTGCCTAGGGCCGGCCCTGTTGGCCGGTCCGGCCCCGACCTGAAATTTAAAACATTCGTTTCGATTTTGATCCACCCCGATTTTAATATATTGTATTTTCGCTTTGACCCGCCCTAAAATAATAAAAAGCATAACCTGACCCAACCCCGATATTTTAATAAAAAATCCGACTAAACTCGACCCGCTTCGGAAAAAATTAATAAAAATATTAAACATAATATATAAAAAATATAATATATATAGATATATATCGGGTCGGGGCAGGGAATTTTCACCCTAAACCCGAACCTGCCTCGCCCCGACTTTATTTTTTTCATAACTCGATCGGACCCGCTTCGAACCCGATTTTTCAATTAAAAAGCCCACCCTTATCAGGTCGGATCGGATCGGGACCTGACGGGGACGAGTTATTTTGCCATCCCTATTTGTGGGTTTTTTTTCCTCGATAGAATAGGAGTTTTATTAGGATATTTCTTTTGATATAATAATTTAAAAAATGTTTTTGGACTTGTTTGAACATTTTAAAAACTTATTTAAAGTCCAAACAACTTGAAAATATGTTTAAAATGGTTTCATAGGTTTTTAACAAATTTAAAACTCTTTTTAAATGACCAAAATATCATTTTTACAAGGCTCGTACTGATACACCTTGGCCCGTATCGATACCATTTTTGAAAATCATTTCCAGTAAACAAAACTCGTACCGATACAGCTTATGCAATATCGATACAAGGATGGTGGTATCAAAACCAGCCTAGTTTTTCAGCCTTCAACGGCTATTTTCATAACAGACACTGTATCGATACGCCCACACGAGTATCGATACCGAAAGCACCATAAGTGAAAATTTTGCATGAAAATCAATCCCCAACGGCTCCAAATCAATCCCAACGGTCACCAAGGGCTAAGAACTCATTCCAAACAAAAATACAAGCCTTGAAACACTTGAAGATGGTTAGAGAACACATCCAAACAACATGATCAAGAGAATTTGAGTTCAATTCTCATATTTTCATTTCTCTCGTGAATAGTGTTTGAGAGAGTGCTTTTATTGTAAATCCTTTACACTCTTGTGAGCTAAAATTTCTGTAAACACCCACCTTGTGAGCTAAAATTTCTGTAAACACCCACCTTGTGAGGTTAATTTGTTTACATCTTGTCCCTTGTAAAATGAGAGGTTCTAGTTTACCTTTAGATAAAAACTAGAGTGATTCTATCTTAGCCGTTAAAAGATAGGGTTGTAAAGATTTTCTCCTAAGCCTTGAAAAGGGGACAAATTCATAGTGAATTGGGAAATCCTTAGTGGTGTGCTAAGGTAGTGGATGTAGACTCGGTTGTGTAGTCGAACCACTCTAAAATCCTTGTGCAAATTGTCCATCTTTATTTCAGTTTTTAGCCAATTCTTTCAAGGAGCAAAATCAACTCTCTTGATGAATTTCGTTGATCGGTTCGAGTGTGCTACGAGTTTAACAAATTTTTACCCTAATATGGTTCTTGAATTATTTTTTCAAACAATGTGGTTCATCCTTGTTTATTTCCCAATCTATGGTGATTTACTGTTCAAACTCAGAAGTCGGGTAGATTACACCCCGTCTTCAAATAGTGTTTTGAAAAGTAATATTAAAATACTAAAGTCGGATAGATTACACCCCGACTTCAAACAATGTTTTCACAGGTAGCGTGTATGGATATGTGCATTTCATTGGAGGACTGGTTAAATCTCATTTTTTAATATTTTCTGGAAAAATATTGTTAAAAAACGGCGTATAATCTACCCGACTTCTGGTTTGAACAGTAAATCACCATAAATTGAGAAATAAACAAGGATGAACCACATTGTTGGGAAAAATCAAGAACCATATTAGGGTAAAAACTCCGATAGAATAATATCTATAATTAAGATTAAATTTATAGTATGTGCAAGTAACGGAGACCAATTGTGTAATTATATTAATTTTTAATTACCATGTCAGTTTTTCTGTTAATTTTAACGGTTATGGCTTGATCGATATCATTTAAATAGTTAGTAGTCTGATTGACAAAACTGAAAAATCGGTGGTCAAAATAGAGTCAAACCTATAGTTGGGTGATCATGGGTGTAGTTTACCCTAAAATTTAATGAGCGTTTTGTAATAGTTAAATAAATTTTATAATTATTTTATAACTTTTAAAAGTTTAGTGATCATTTAAATATTCAATGACCAAAACCATTATTTGAGCACAATTTAGTTACCTCTATTATACGTTAACTTATAATAATTGCGTAACCAATTGGTGGGTCAACAATAAATCCTTCATCCATGTATCTAAAAAACATATGGAATGAGGATTTGTCCTCTTTGGGAAAAGCTTCAAAGTTAGAGATATACCATCTCCTTGTGACATAACTCCTACCCATCAAGTACAAAGCACTAGGGGTGTGAAAATTTGACCCGACCTGGTAACCTGCCTGAAACCCGATCGAGTCAGAACCTGGTTTAACCCGAGAATTCAATGACCGAACCTGATCTGCACCCGACTGAAACGAACCCGAACCCGAATTTGACCTGTAACTGTAGAAACCGAACCCGAACTGCACCCGACCGAAGTGAACCCGAACCCGAATTTGACATGTTACTGTAGTAACCGAACCCGACCTGCACCTGACCGAAACAAACCCGAACCCGAGACTAACCTGCCAGATAACCGATTTATCCCGACCTGTTTGGACCCGACCTGTTTTGAAACCGACCTGCTTTGAACCCGACCTGTTTTGAACCCGACCTGATATTGACCTGAACTGTTATTGACCTGAACTATTATTGACCTTAACTGTTCTTGACCTGAACTGATATTGACCTGAACTGTTATTGACTTGAACTGTTCTTGACCTGAACTGATATTGACCTGAACTGATATTGACCTGAACTAATACTATTATTTGATTTGCTGATAATGATAATTATCTGACATTTGAAGAAGTTATATTTAATGAATATAAAATAATGTCAAGTATTAATAAATTTTAAAATTAATAATAATGTCAAGTATTAATAAATTAACTAACTTAATTCAATTAAAAGATAAATTGAATTAATAATAATGTCTAAGTATTAATAAATTGTCTTTCTAATTAACTTAACTTTTATTTTAAAATAACTTCAAAGATAAATTATTATACTTAATTAACTTAAGTTGAATGAATAATCATTATTAAATTAAATTTTTATACTTAATTCAATTAAGTTAAATGAATAAAGATTATTAAATTAAATCTGTATTCTTAATTAAGATAAGATGACTAATTTTTTTTATTATATGAATAAATTAATGCTAAATTAACTTAACTTAAGATTAAAAATAAGTTTAATTAACTTGCATTCATTTTAAGTTGAATGATTAAACATTATTAAATCAAATTGTCTTTCTAATTAACTTAACTTTTATTTTAAAATAACTTCAAAGATAAATTATTATACTTAATTAACTTAAGTTGAATGAATAACCATTATTAAATTAAATTTTTATACTTAATTAAATTAAGTTAAATTAATAAAGATTATTAAACTAAATCTGTATATTTAATTAACATAAGATGACTAAATTTTTTTATTAACTTAACATACTTAAATGACTTAATAAAAACTTGAATAACTTAAATGACTTAATTAAGTTAAGTTGTTTAAAACATTATAATTAATAGTGAATATATAAAAACTTACATAACTTTTATAAGAACTTAAATGACTTAATTAAGTTATGTCGTTTAAATCTTTATAATAAGCTTAATGAACTTACAAAATAGCAATAATGTTTGAGTTTAACTTTGGATAGAATTAGGGATACTTTCAATTTTTTCTTATAATATAAAACAAAATAAGGCAAAATTTAAGAACAAAAACTTTGGAGAGAATAATGCAAACTTATATTCAATAATTTAAAGAGTTAAACTTACAAAACTTTATTCAATAATATAAAAGTTTAAACTTACAAACATACAAACTTAATAATCTAAAAATTTTAATCTTTACAAACTGAAACTTTAAGCTTGCAGAACCCAAAACTTTAAGCTCTCAGATCTTATAACAAAGTTTTACAAACATAAAAGCTATACTTTGCTACCATAAATATCATCATCGAGCTCTTAAGGAGATGAAATGCTACCACCAAGTTTAAATTATGGGCAATTTAACTTAAAAAGCTAAGACACCAACATAATTAAAACAAGGGCAACCAGCAACAGACTGCAACAAGCAACTAAAGATCATTAGAAACATTAACAGAGCATAACCATAACAGACAACAGCTTCAGCAAACAATTCAGCAAACATTTAGAACATAAACCAAACAACAGACAGAAGCATATATAACCAAACAAGAACATAACATGTTAAAAAAATACAAGTCTGAATAAAAATAACTAACAGAAGCATATATAATTAAAAGAAACATTAACAGAGCATAACCATAACAGATCAAACAATTCAGCAAACATTTAGAACAACAAATCAAACAAGAACAGAAACAAATAGAACATAAACCAAACAACAAACAAAAGCATATATAACCAAACAAGAACAGAACATGTTAAAATAAATACAAGTCAGTAAATAAAAATAACTAACAGAAGCAATGAAGCATATAAAACTAAAAAAAAACAAGATGCATAACATACATACAAGATACTGAACATGTTAAATAAAAAAAAGTCAGTGAATAAAAATAACTTACAGAAGCATATATAACTAAAATATGAACTAGTTAGAGAACTTACCAAAACATCTCCAGCTTTCAACAAATCAGAAACATACCTAACCATTCAAGTGCTTCCTTGTTTTTAGAGGTCCCTAAAAAAGAACAACTAATCAGTCAAGAATTCAAAACAAATTAGGAAAAAAAATAAGTTAAACACTTACTCTCCAATAGGATCTTCATCAACTGCACAATCTTTCATAACAGAAAGATATTCTTCATCCTCTTCCTCGGGCTCAAACCCATACAACCAATTACAGGTTGTCACAAATATCTCAACATTTTTAGGCAAGAGTTTAGCCCTCAACTTATTTAAAATCCGACCACCAGTGCTAAATGAGGATTCAGAAGCAACTGAAGTGATGGGAATGGCTAAGATATCTCTAGCCATGATAGAAAGTACAGGGAAAGAAACAGATTGTGCTTTCCAGTACTCCAAAATATCAAAGTCTGAATCATCAGCATGGGGGAGAAGTGGCAAATTAATAAAAGAGTCAACGTCTGACTTCCCACTCCTTGAAGCAGCTAGATTAGCATCGAAGTTCTAGCATTAAAAAAAGTCAGTAACTGTATGTGAAAAAGAAACTAAAATTATAAGAAAAAGGTAACTGAAATTTTAAAAAAAATAAACACTAACCTGAAAAAGATTAGACTTCTTAAATGTTCGAGGCCGACCAGAGGAGGACTCAGATGTACTTTGAGAGGAGTTACTTCGAACAGAAGAAGAAGAAGAGCAAAGGACAGATTTTGAATAATATATATACATATTAACAAATTCATTGTAAACAATACTTACCCTTCTCTCAACCTCATCCTCAACATAGAGGACAAAATACAACTCCTTCAGAAGTTGTAATTTATATCGAGGATCAAGCAAAACAGCAAAGGACAAAATGGTCGAGTTTTTAGACCAATACTTCTCATACAATTCAAGCATAGGTCCTGCCATTGCAGAAATGGCATCACAAGGATCATTGTGAGCATCATACAACAGCTTCTCAATGGCAACAACATTAGCCAAATAAAGGTTAGAAGTAGGATACTTAGAACCAGAAAACAGTGTAGTTATTTCAAAAAAAGGCTCAAGAAAATCACAGATTAATTGGGCAGTTTCCCACTCAGCATCACCAATTAAATCTAAATCATTTTCCCTATTAACAAACAAGTTTATGTCTACTTTAGCATCAATGGCCCTACGAAGCATTAGATAAGTAGAATTCCATCTAGTAGGGACATCTAAGATTAATTTACCAGAAAAAGCAGAACCACAATCTTTAACAGCATAATCAAAGCTACAAAGTCTAGCATCAGAAGAATCAATAAACTTAACTATTTCACGCAATTTAATTACAGAAGAGTCAATTACCTTTAAACCTTTTTGAACAATCAAGTTCAAAATATGGGCAGCACACCTTACATGAAAGTACTTACCATTGCATGGAAGGGGAGAAATTGCATGCAAATCATCCTTAAGCCTCTTCACCATTCGATCATTGGCAGAAGCATTATCAACAGTAATGGTAAAGGCTTTTTTCTCAAGACCCCACTCACATAACATTTTTTTCACAAACTTATAAATAGACTCACCATCATGGGGAGGGGGAAACGTCTAAAATTAAGTATTTTAGACTGAAGTTTCCAGTTATTATCAACATAATTAGCAGTCAAAGCAAAATATGAACGTGAAGTGCAAGCAGACCATCCATCACATGTAAAGCAGATACGACTAGGAATAGAACTCATAGAATCAATAAGCAAATTTTTATGTTTTTCATGCTTTAACATGCAATGTTTAGTAATAGTATACCTAGAAATATGCTTAACATTAAGATTCAAATATTGATGCAGAACCCTAAGTTTATCATGCTCAACAATACTAAAAGCATAACTGTAACCCTCTAAAACTCGACCCAGAAGAAATGGGTCGAATCTAAGAAGTTGTGTTTAAAAACTTACCCCTCAAGTAACACCTTTTAAGTTTACTTAATTAAAAACAAAATTATTATTAAAAGAAAATAACCTCAATAAGATCCCATTAATATAAAATGAAGTCGTTTAAACATAATTTCGATATTTGGTTAAATTTCTGAAAATAACCTTATAAATGCATGCATTTAATAATACCCAAATTAAAAATAGTAAACAGTCTCAATGTCCGAATTACAAAAATGTTCCAAAATATTTTAAAATAGTAGTCTAAAGTAATTAAAGGAGAGTTCATACTGAATTATAAAAGTATCCGAGTAAAATACAAGAAGCTCCAAGTACCGAGTCACCTAAAAGAGTCTGAGATATCTGAAAAATAAAAACTAAGGGGTGTAAGCTAAAGAGCTTAGTGTGTCTCTAAAGTGCAAACAAAAACAAAACAAAGCAAAACAATGTTTTATTTTCTGATAAAGACTTTTCTGAAAACACAACAAAACTGAATCATGATGATATGATGTCTGATGCACATGAATCATAGTACCCATCTCCGATACACCGAAAAGTAAGGTTCCCCAGAACCTACTTTCTCCATCGTCACCATCCGAAGTGGAACTCAGCCCGAAGGGTGGAACCACTGATCCGAAGCGGAATTCAGCCCGAAGGGTGAAACCACTGAACTTCTCTGAACAAATCTCAAACCACATACCCACAATGATATGATGCAGATTTTAAAATCCGAGTCTCATCCGAAACTTGAATTATGAAAATTCAAGTTGCACAATACTATAAATCTGATGTTTTACGATTCCGAAAATCTGATATTTCCTTTAAATCACAGTATGACATGTTATGCATGATGTCTGAAAACATTCACCCAATCACAACAGAGTATGCGCACAAAATGTACAAAACATTTACTTATATTAATACCAGAAAAGCATATAAAATTTATAGCACAGAAAGAAACACACAAGTTTATAAATCAGGAAGAGACACACCTTAAGCAACAGAAGCTCTAAACTTGAGGAGGGCGAGCCTCACGCTCGGATCTCACTGAATCAGGACCTACGAGATATGAATTCTATATTAACGTTTATTACTAACACTAAGCCACCAACTAAAACACTGAAAACTGAACTAAAGATATAATCACGTGAAGATCTCGAAGAATGTACACGATCGATCTGAACAACTGGAGGTAACTCGACGACCTCGAAGACGTTATCACCTGAACATAAGAATATTCCGAATCAGATTCTGAAATCCACAACTTAATAGATTTTAAGAATAATTTACTGAAATTAGCAGAACGGAGCTTTCGGATTTGAATTTGACAAAACGGGAAGCGGATACGGACTCAGGACGTCGAAAAAGGTCAAGATGAACATTTCCCGAAAAAAGTCAACTCTTGGTCAACTCTAGTCAAAGTCAAAGTCAAACTGGTCAAAGTTAACTCTGACGGTCAAAGTCAACGGGTCAACGGTCCAAGGTCAATGGTCAAAGGGTCAAACTTAGTCAAATGTCAGGTCTGGTCAACAGTCAAGTCAAAGCCAAACGAGTCAAAGAGTCAAAGTCCGGTCTGGTTCAGTTCATAATTGGTTCACTGGCTAAGGGTTCGGTTTAGTTCAGGTTAGACGGTTCACTCAATTGGTCCAATTTACACAGATCTGGCTCAACATCGGTTGGCTCTCATGGTTTTGGGTTCAACCAAGCACACAAAGCCCACTTCTGATATGTTCTCACAAGGCTTGGGCAAAACTGTTGGCCCAACACTTACCCTCATACAACCCATCAGAACAACCCAAAGCCCAACACCCTTAACTCTTCTCAACAGATCAAGCATCTAGGGTTTTCATAACCCCCTTTGACGGTGTAACACAACCCGACGGCGGCGGCAGGCCAAAACACGGCAACCAACACACGACAATGGCGGCTGACCATACGATATTTCGAAATCGCGACGGCAGCAAATACTTATGATGGCTTAACACTGGCGGCGACAGAACCTACGACGACGACGGCAACCCAAACGGTGCACGACAGCGCTGTTACAACCACGACAAAACCCAAGGTCACAAACAAAACTCAAGCAACACCCAACAAATCTAACGAGGAACGATGAAGCTTACCCAAATCGAAACTGAAAACAAAAACAGAGGAGAGACGACGGCGCAAAGAAACAACGACGATCAGGTTGCTCGCGACACAAAGACGATCACGACGACGACAGCGGAAAAACAGTGGGGACACAACCGTGAACGGTGGCGCAAGGGAGAAACCGAAGGGTTTTGTTCCCTCTCTGAGCAACTAAACAACGGTGAGGACATTTGGGTGTATGGGTTCTGATCGCGAGGAGGAGAGGAACACGCTGACGGCCTCAGACGATGACTGGATGGCGATGGGTGGTTGTTCGAAAACTCGTCGGAGACGCAAGGGAGGATGAATGAGATAATATCGAGAGAGGGGGAGAGAGAGAGCGGCTGCCAACAACTAAAATCTGATAGGGGTTTCATATGAGCTATAATTGGGTATAAATACCCTATCAAAAAGGAAAATCACAAGTATGGTCACTTAACACTTTTAGGGTTTGCAAAACAGAAAGACAACTTTACCATCTTTCCAAAACGACCCCAAATTTTTTAATTAAGCCACAAAATTCTAATTTTGTTCAATTAAACACCTTAATCAAATTAGGGTTTCAACTATAAAATCCCCAAATTCTAGGGTTCCAAGATTAGAGATTTCAAAATTTAGGGATTTTCAAATTAGGGCAAATTTGGGGTGTTACAACTCTCCCTCCCTTAAAAGAAATTTCGGCCTCAAAATTTTTAGACTTAACAACAAATTCCAAAACTAATCCACTCATACTTGTACTTTCTTATTCTGAATTCATGATCCATCATAAACATAATTATAATCTGAACATATTAAAATGTATCTGCTATGTCATCGTGCATATTATCATATCCAACACGAGCTCCGGTCGAATATACTGAACCCGATCGTCTAATCTTATATCCAGTTGACCTATCACTCTGAGCAAGTCTACCTCTACTAGTTATACTAGAAGCAGCTGATCTAAACTGCCATATACCTCGGTGAGATGCCTGAACTGACGCATGTATCTGACTCTGAACGGATGAACTGGTAGGTGGTCGAGGACAATCTTTCAACTAAAGATCCTGAGAACCACATCTGAAACACGTTCTATTCATCAATCTGCACTCTCCGTTATGCTTTTTATTGCAAAAACCACATACATAAATAGGCCGACGAACTTTTGAACTACCTACGCTGCCAGACGGAACTGTCGATACTGCAGGTCTTACCTTCTGATAGCCCTGAGGAACAAACTCATCCCTAGGTTTCTTTCCAAACGAGCTGACAAAACTTGGTTGTACAAATGTGTCCGATTGCTTCACGACTTGATCAAATTCTGAAGTTCTTCTTTTTCCATTTGTGAAATTTATCCTCTCAGAAGTTTTACCTCGATCAACCATGTCGTTGAATACTTTATCATGATATCTTACAACATCTCTTTGAATCGGTAGCCGAAGTTCCTTAAAAAAATCACACTTATCTTTCTCTGTCAAAACTAATTCAGGAGCATACTTGACCAACCTTCGAAATTCTATCTCATAATCATTTACTGACTTGTTATTCTGTTTCAAATTCATAAAGTAATCTTAACACTTCGCTATATCGATCAGTGTTCTCAATATAAAGTGAGTTATCTCTTCCGATCTAATATCCACCTAACGAATGGTTCTCATCAACATGTAACATTTCAAAATTTCTGCTTGCCTAACAGAAGGCGGGTGATCACTACCAGAAGCAACAGTACGGCTTTGGTCACGACCTCGAACAAACGATAGATTAAGACTCTTACACGGTGGCATAAAGAACTATATACCAGAAGCTAATAACCTAGAGTCAGAATCGGTACTGGAGTCTCAGATTTAAAACACATTGAAAACGTTGAAGTCAAAATCACATAATTCCATAGTACATTTTTCAAAAAAATCCTCATTTATGCCAAAATATTTTCGATGCATGCAAAAGTCAAAAACATTTTGAAAACAACTTTTGGGAGCCCACAATCCGAGGGTTGAACCTAGGCTCTGATACCACTAAATGTAACCCCCTAAAACTCGACCCAGAAGAAATGGGTCGAATCTAAGAAGTCGTGTTTAAAAACTTACCCCTCAAGTAACACCTTTTAAGTTTACTTAATTAAAAACAAAATTATTATTAAAAGAAAATAACCTCAATAAGATCCCATTATTATAAAATGAAGTCGTTTAAATATTATTTTGATATTTGGTTAAATTTCTGAAAATAACCTTATAAATGCATGAATTTAATAATACCCAAATTAAAAATAGTAAACAGTCTCAATGTCCGAATTACATAAATGTTCCAAAATATTTTAAAATAGTAGTCTAAAGTAATTAAAGGAGAGTTCATACTGAATTATAAAAGTATCCGAGTAAAATACAAGAAGCTCCAAGTACCGAGTCACCTAAAAGAGTCTGAGATATCTGAAAAATAAAAACTAGGGGGTGTAAGCTAAAGAGCTTAGTGTGTCTCTAAAGTGCAAACAAAAACAAAATAAAGCAAAACAATGTTTTATTTTCTGATAAAGACTTTTATGAAAACAGAACAAAACCGAATCATGATGATATGATGTCTGATGCACATGAATCATAGTACCCATCTCTGATACACCGAAAAGTAAGGTTCCCCAGAACCTACTTTCTCCATCGTCACCATCCGAAGTGGAACTCAGCCCGAAGGGTGGAACCATTGATCCGAAGCGGAATTTGGCCCGAAGGGTGAAACCACTGAACTTCCCCAAACAAATCTCAAACCACATACCCACAATGATATGATGCAGATTTTAAAATCCGAGTCTCATCCGAAACTTGAATTATGAAAATTCAAGTTGCACAATACTATAAATCTGATGTTTTACGATTCCGAAAATCTGATATTCCCTTTAAATCACAGTATGACATGTTATGCATGATGTCTGAAAACATTCACCCAATCACAACAGAGTATGCGCACAAAATGTACAAAACATTTACTTATATTAATACCAGAAAAGCATATAAAATTTATAGCACAGAAAGAAACACACAAGTTTATAAATCAGGAAGAGACACACCTTAAGCAACAGAAGCTCTAAACTTGAGGAGGGCGAGCCTCACGCTCGAATCTCACTGAATCAGGACCTACGAGATATGAATTCTATATTAACGTTTATTACTAACACTAAGCCACCGACTAAAACACTGAAAACTGAACTAAAGATATACTCACGTGAAGATCTCGAAGAACGTACACGATCGATCTGAACAACTGGAGGTAACTCGACGACCTCGAAGACGTTATCACCTGAACACAAGAATATTCCGAATCAGATTTTGAAATCCACAACTTAATAGATTTTAAGAATAATTTACTGAAATTAGCAGAACAGAGCTTTCGGATTTGAATTTGACAAAACGGGAAGCGGATACGGACTCAAGACGTCGAAAAAGGTCAAGATGAACGTTTCCCGAAAAAGTCAACTCTTGGTCAACTCTAGTCAAAGTCAAAGTCAAACTGGTCAAAGTTAACTCTGACGGTCAAAGTCAACGGGTCAACGGTCCAAGGTCAATAGTCAAAGGGTCAAACTTAGTCAAATGTCAGGTCTGGTCAACAGTCAAGTCAAAGCCAAACGAGTCAAAGAGTCAAAGTCTGGTCTGGTTCAGTTCATAATTGGTTCACTGGTTAAGGGTTCGGTTTAGTTCAGGTTAGACGGTTCACTCAATTGGTCCAATTTACACAGATCTGGCTCAACATCGGTTGGCTCTCATGGTTTTGGGTTCAACCAAGCACACAAAGCCCACTTCTGATATGTTCTCACAAGGCTTGGGCGAAACTGTTGGCCCAACACTTACCCTTATACAACCCATCAGAACAACCCAAAGCCCAAAGCCCAACACCCTTAACTCTTCTCAACAGATCAAGCATCTAGGGTTTTCATAACCCCCTTTGACGGCGTAACACAACCCGACGGCGGCGGCAGGCCAAAACACGGCAACCAACACACGACAATGGCGGCTGACCACACGATAGTTCGAAATCGTGACGGCAGCAAAGACTTCTGATGGCTTAACACTGGCGGCGACAGAACCTACGACGACGACGGCAACCCAAACGGTGCACGACAGCGCTGTTACAACCACGACAAAACCCAAGGTCACAAACAAAACTCAAGCAACACCCAACAAATCTAACGAGGAACGATGAAGCTTACCCAAATCGAAACTGAAAACAAAAACAGAGGAGAGACGACGGCGCAAAGAAACAACGATGATCAGGTTGCTCGCGACACAAAGACGATCGCGACGACGACAGCGGAAAAACAGTAGGGACACAACCGTGAACGGTGGCGCAAGGGAGAAACCGAAGGGTTTTGTTCCCTCTCCGAGCAACTAAACAACGGTGAGGACATTTGGGTGTATGGGTTCTGATCGTGAGGAGGAGAGGAACACGCTGACGGCCTCAGACGATGACTGGATGGCGATGGGTGGCTGTTCGGAAACTCGTCGGAGACGCAAGGGAGGATGAATAAGATAATATCGAGAGAGGGGGAGAGAGAGAGTGGCTGCTAACAACTAAAATCTGATAGGGTTTTCATATGAGCTATAATTGGGTATAAATACCCTATCAAAAGGGCAAATCACAAGTATGGTCACTTAACACTTTTAGGGTTATCAAAACAGAAAGACAACTTTACCAACTTTCCAAAACGACCTCAAATTTTTTAATTAAGCCACAAAATTCTAATTTTGTTCAAGTAAACACCTTAATCAAATTAGGGTTTCAACTATAAAATCCCCAAATTCTAGGGTTCCAAGATTAGAGATTTAAAAATTTAGGGATTTTCAAATTAGGGCAAGTTTGGGGTGTTACAACTCTCCCTCCCTTAAAAGAAATTTCGTCCTCGAAATTTTCAGACTTAACAACAAATTCCAAAACTAACCCACTCATACTTGTACTTTCTTATTCTAAATTCGTGATCCATCATAAACATAATTATAATCTGAACATATTAAAATGTATCT
Source organism: Hibiscus trionum (assembly GCA_030270665.1). NCBI lineage: Eukaryota > Viridiplantae > Streptophyta > Magnoliopsida > Malvales > Malvaceae > Hibiscus > Hibiscus trionum. Next base: position 1,422,337 of record BSYR01000008.1, read on the forward strand.
GCTATGTCATCGTGCATATTATCATATCCAACACGAGCTCCGGTCGAATATACTGAACCCGATCGTCTAATCTTATATCCAGCTGACCTATCACTCTGAGCAAGTCTACCTCTACTAGTTATACCAGAAGCAGCTGATCTAAACTACTAGTTACAATAACCATGACAGAGAACAGCTTCAGCAAACAACTCACAATATTTTTTTTGATCAAAAACAATTCCAGTACTACTATTAACATTTTTAGCAAGAAAATCTTTATAAGCTTGGCATTTATCAGTATGTCTTTTAGGTGTAGAAGTACCAACTTAAGAATCAGCTTTATAGCTAGCAGTTTTACAATACTTACATTGCTCAATGACACCATCAGCATTCTTAATAAAAGTATAGTGATCCCACACAGGAGAAGTTCTTCTCCCAATGTCCATTGCAGCCCTCCTCTTAGAGGAAGGAGCAACTACAGACACTTGATCATTAGCTTCCCCTTCAAATAAACAAGACAGAGTTAGTAACTTTAACACTAAAAACTAGTAAAGACTAAAGAAAATAAAAAAGGAAAGAAACATACCAGTTTCACCAGGATAGTTCATCTCAAAAGAATCAGAATCCATTGCAGAACCCAGAAACGAACCTGAGATCAAAAGGAAACACAGTTAGTAAAAAGAAATTAAAATAACTATTAAAGAAAATATGAAAGGGTTAATCCTCATACATGGCGTTGTTACACCAGCCCCCAAGGCTCTTTAAAAAAGAACCTCCTTTGACACCAGTAGCATCGCAAGACGGGTTTCCAGCCTTTTATACTCGGATTAACCCACATGCAACACAAAGCATACTTACAAACAAAAACAATACATGCAAACATATATACAAATCATAAAAAAACAGACATGCAAATATATATACAAATAATAAAAAAAACAGAAACATGCAAACATATATCAAGACTCTAACATGCAAACATATATACAAATCAGAAAAAAACAGAAACATGCAAACATATACAAATCATAAAAAAACAGAGACATGCAAACATATATACAAATAATAATAAAAAACAGAAACATGCAAACATAAATCTGTCCTGAAACATGAAAGAATATATACAAATAATAATAACAAACAGAAACATGCAAACAAAAATCAAGACATAAACATGCAAGGATATATAAACATACAAACATATATATAAACAATAGAGAATAGTTTAACACAGAAACATTTATAAAAATAAAGATCAGAGGAAGAAAATAAACCCTAAACCCAAACGCAGATGTGGAAGAAGACTCTTGAAGAACCCAGAAACGATCCTAAGATCAAAACATAACACAGTTAGTAAAAAGAAATTAAAACAACTAAACGATTAAAGGAAATATGAAAGGGTTTTGTACTTACCGAGAGAGAGATGAAGACTACGAACAGTCTGGACAGTGGAATGAGAAGGGTCAGAGAGGATCTGAAGAGGTTTAGGGTTTCTGGATTAGGGTGTACATATTAGGGTTTATGGTATAAGGTTTGGGGTTTGTGGATTAGGGGTAAGAGTTTAGGGTTTCTGGATAAGGGTTTAGGGTTTGGTAAATAAGGTTTAGGGTAAAACAGAATTGAATCGGGGATTAGGGTTTGAAGGATTGAAAAGATGGGAATGGAAGAACATGGGGTTGTTCTTGAGAAAAAAAAGATGTTTTCATCGAGAACAAACAGGTTTTTGGTGGGCTAAGGTGTTTGTATAAGATCTGGAGAGGGGAAAGTGGATGAACAAGGAAGAACTTGGTAAAAAACCAAGATTTTGATCGAAAAGATTGAAAATTTCTGGGAATTTTGTGTTTTTAGAGGAGAGAGAAGATGAGAGGATATTTTGGCAGAGTAACGGTAGGGGAAAAAAGTGAAAAATGAAGGGGGTGAGGGTCTATTTATAGGCTTAGTCCGGGTCAAAAGATCCGCGCGTCATTATACGGGTCGCACGGGTCTTGCTCCGCAAGCACTCTTAGTTTCATTTCTTTCATTTTCGTCTTTTTTTATTTGAAATTGAGTTGACAATTTTGTTTTAATTTCAATTTGGTCATTAATGCAGTTTTAAGGTTTAATGTATGGGTTTAATTTAGGGTTTGGGGTTATAATTTAGGGTTTTCCTTTTCAATGTTTAAAGTTTATATTTCAGTTTTAGGGTTTATAGTTGTGTAATTATTTTTTAGGTTTAAGGGTTAGTCTTTGAATTAAGGTTTGGGGTTTAGGTTTAGGGTTTTAGGGTTTACTAATTAATTTTTAGGTTTAATGTTTCATTTAATTAATTTAGGGTTTATGGTTTCTTTTAATTAATTTAGGGTTTATGGTTTAATAATATTTTGAATTGCTAACTCTAAATCCTAAACCCTAAAACCCTAAACCCTAAGCCTTAAACATGAATCCCTAAAAATAAAAACCATAATCCATCAATATATATAATGCATGTAAGTTGTGGTTTAGGGTTTAAACCCTAAACCCTAATATTTAATCTATAACCCATAGTCCCTAATCCTAAATTAAGGGTTTAGTGCTTAGGGTTCATAAGTTATGGTTTAGGGTTTAATGCTTAGGGTCGATAATTAGAGATTAGGGGTTTAAACACCAAACCCTAAACTTTAATCTTTAATCCATAGTCCCTAATCCTAAACCCTAAACCCTAAACAATAACCACTACTCTCTAAATCACAAAACCCTAAAATAAAAACCCTAATCCGTCAATATATATAATAAATGAACCCTAATGTATGTATCAATTTATGAACACTAAACCCTAAACCCTACACCCTAACCTTAAACATTAATCCCTAAAAATAAAAACCCTAATCCATCAATATATATTAATATAATGCATGTAAGTTATGTTTTAGGGTTTAGTGCTTAGGGTTCATAAGTTATGGTTTAAAGTTTAATGCTTAGGGTCGATAATTAGAGATTAGGGGTTTAAACACCAAACCCTAATCTTTAATCTTTAATCCATAGTCGCTAATCCTAAACCCTAAACCCTAAACAATAACCACTACTCTCTAAACTGTAAAACCCTACAATAGAAACCCTAATCCATCAATATATATATATATATATATATATATATATATATAATACATGAACCCTAATGTATATATCAATTTATAAACACTAAACCTTACGCCGTAAGCCCTAAACATTAATACCTAAAAATAAAAACCATAATCCATCGATATATATATTAATATAATGCATGAACCCTAATGTATGTATCAATTTCTGAACATTAAACCCTAAAGCATAAACCCTACACCCTAAACCCTAAACAATAATCTCTAAAAATAAAAACCCTAATCCATCAATATATATTAATATAATACATGTAAGTTATGCTTTAGGGTTTAGTGCTTAGGTTTCATAAGTTATGGATTAGGGGTTTAAACTCTAAACCCTAATCTTTAATCTATAACTCATAGTCCCTAATCCTAAATTGGGGGGTTTGGGGTTTGGGGTTTATAAGTTATGGTTTAGGGTTTATAATGTTAAGGGTCGATAATTAGAGATTAGGGGTTTAAACACCAAACCCTAATCTTTAATCTTTAATCCATACTCCCTAATCCTAAACCCTAAACCATAAACAATAACCACTACTCTCTAAACCATAAAACCCTAAAATAAAAAACCCTAAATCCATCAATTTATATATATATATATAATACATGAACCCTAATGTATGTATCAATTTATGAACCCTAAACCATAAAGCATAAACCCTACACCCTAAGCCCTAAACATTAATCCCTAAAAATAAAAACCCTAATCCATCAATATATATTAATATAATGCACGAACCCTAATGTACGAATCAATTTATAAAAACTAAACCCTAAAGCATAAACCATAGTACCATACACCCTAAAGCCCTAAACATTAATCGCAAAAATTAAAAACCCTAATCCATCAATATATATATTAATATAATGCATGTAAGTTATGCTTTAGGGTTTAGTGCTTAGGGTTCTTAAGTTATGGATTAAGGGTTTAAACACTAAAACTGAAACCCTAAACCCTAAACCATAAAACCATAAAACCTGAAACCATAATCCATCAATATATATATAATACATTACATACGTATGTATCAATTTATGAACAATAAACCCTAAACCTTAAACCCTAAACCTTAAACCATAAACCCTAGACCTTAAAAACCCTAATCTGTCAATATATATATATATATATATATATATATATATATATATTACATGTATATATATATATGTATCAATTTAAGATCAGTAAACCCTAAACCCTTAAAATAAAAACCATAATCCATCAATATATATAATACATGTACGTATGCATGTACCAATTTATGAATAGTAAACCCTAAACCTTAAACCCTAAATCTATAAACCCTAAACCCTAAAAATAAAAACCATAATCCATCAATATATATAACACATGTACGTATCAATTTATGAACCCTAGACCTTAAAAACCCTAATCCATCGATATATATATAATACATGTACGTATATATGTATCAATTTATGATCAATAAACCCTAAACCCTAAAAATAAAAACCCTAATCCATCAATATATATATAATACATGTACGTATATATGTACCAATTTATGAATAGTCAGCTCTAAACCATAATCCGTAAACCCTAAACCCTAAAAATAAAAACCCTAAATCCATCAATGTAAATATAACATGTGTACGTATGTATGTATGTATTAATTTATGAACAGTAAACCCTAAACATGAAACCCGAAACCCGAAACCGTAAACCCTAAACCCTAAAAATAAAAACCCTAATTTGTGTATATATATAATACATGTACGTATGTATGTATGTATGTATCAATTTATGAACAGTAAACCCTAAACCCTAAACCACAATCCCTGGTCCCTAAAAATAAAAACCCTAATCCATCAATATATATATATATATATATATATATATATATATATATATATATATACAATGCATATAAGCATGTATGTATCAATTTATGAACCCTAAACATTAACCCTCAATCCCTAAACCTTAGACCATACCACCCACCCCTAAACCCTAATCCCTAAACTACTAAAGTACTAAACCATAATCCTTATATGTATGTACGTATAATGTACTAATATTATATATGTTAAATCCTAATCCCTACTCCCTAGTCCATACACTACACATAACACAATAAACCCTAAACCTGAAGGAACCCGACCTGAAATAAACCCGACCTGAAATGAAACCGACCTGAAAAGAACCCGACCTGAAATGAAACCGACCTGAAACAAACCCGACCTGAAACAAACCCGACCTGAAACTAAACTGACCTGAAACGAACCCGACCTGAAACGAAACCGACCTGAAATGAACCCAACCTGAAACGAAACCGACCTGAAATGAACCCGACCTGAAATGAAACCGACCTGAAATTAACCTGTCCATTAACCGTTTTGGCCCGACATGAAATGAACCGACCTGAAATGAACCCGACCCGAAATGAAACCGACCTGAATTGAAACCGACCTGAAATGAACCCGACCCGAAATGAACCCGAACCCGAACTGAATCTGTGATAAGGTTTTTTTTCGGGAAAACCGCTAGTTGTGAGGCCTTATCACTATTTTCTTCTTGAAAAGGATTTTATTTAAAAAGGGGGAATCCGTATTTTGGAAAACTGTAAAAACTTGGAGTCGCCACCGGCCACTAAGGTAGGCCAGACACCACAAAACCAGAGATTCGTTTTAAAACGGGTTCGGGAGTTGGTTACGTGTAGGGAAGGATTAGCACCCCCATCACGCCCGAAAATCGGTACCAAAATACTTGTTGCCTTTTGATCGATAGAAATTATTTAAAAACCGAAGTGGATTTAACAAGAATGTTCTTAAATGAAAATGCAACTTAAATAGCACGGGCTTTATCGAATGGTGGCATTTAGAATTATTTAAACACTTAATTAAGAAGGATGACAGTACATCGGACCATAGACTAAACCGACATCAAATAAGGCTGACTGCCGTATTAGTTTAGGGTTCGGATCCCGTACGTCGCCTTTATGCATGATGCGAGCAAATAAGGGATGATGCGTGTTATTTCCATTTTTATGCTTTCGCTTACCTAAAGACAGTGAAAATTAACCTAAGTATCCGATAGACATCCATTAAGCTAGGACTGTCGTTTTCGGATACCGAGGTTAATTAATACCTAAGTATCCGATAGACATCCAAGTGAGGGCCTCTCTGGGTTTCTCCTGTCTTCACATCTGGGCCGTTGATCTAGCGCCAGATCCAACGGCCAGATCCTTCGGCGGCTGCATCACAAAATGCACACATTAGGGTTTATTTTTTTTACCCGATTAGGGCTTGTGTTTTTTGGGCCGAAAGGCCTTGTAAATAATAGATTTTTTCTTTTTTTGTAATGGGCTGTCAAGTTAAACTTTGGGCTCTGCTTATTTATCAATGGATGTTGGGTTTTTTTATTATACTAATGTATTTTATTTTCCGATTTTTCAAATTCAATGGTAATAATAATTAGTAATGATAAGAATAACAATGATAATGGTGATATGGTGATTAATAACAGCGGACAATATACGTATAGCAAATAATGACAACATAATAGCCCATGGTAATAAGATAATAATAAATGGGATAGATAATAGTAATTAGTAGAAAATTAATAATAGAACCCAAAATTCTAATAAGTAATATGTATATATCTATGTATTAATCAAACAAAGCTCAATGTGAATAAACAAATCCTACTCTTATTTAAGCATATTTAAGGGCTAATCAGCCCGGACAAAATTAGTGATTACAGTTGCCCCTCTTTGCTTGTACTTGTGAAACAAGAGCAAAGTATAGACTATAAGCACTAATTTTGTCCAACTTTCCTGTTTGGGTGGTTTGCTCCTCCGAAGTGGCAGGAACAATGCGGGTCGTTGGCATGTCCTCCCTGAATGGCAAAGGACAAAGTCGATTCATTCTTCAGAAGCGGTAAAGAATGAACTTCAAATAGCTTGCTTTCCCGGAGCGGCGAAAGCAAACTGGACAGGCCTTCTAGCTTTTCTGTCTAGGGATCCTTGAACTCTTTTGCTCTCAGACCAGGATGCGGCAAGTATGAAATTCTTCGCCTGAAACTACATTTTCTCCTCCGAAGTGGCAGGAACAATGCGGGTCGTTGGCATGTCCTCCCTGAATGGCAAAGGACAAAGTCGATTCATTCTTCCGAAGCGGTAAAGAATGAACTTCAAATAGCGTGCTTTCCCGGAGCAGCGAAAGCAAACTGGACAGGCCTTCTAGCTTTTCTATCCAGGGATCCTTGAACTCTTTTGCTCTCAGATCATGATGCGGCGAGTATGAAATTCTTCGCCTGGTCTTTGCTTCTTTTGCGTTTTTGCTTCTTTTTTACGGCAAAATGTCTCGGTGTATTTGTAAAGAAAAATGTCATGATGCTATGTGTCAGTATGAACCTAGCACATGTATGCCTATGATGATGCATGAGTGAGTATGCCTCATATGGGCCTGATGCCACAACTTCTGTTGTCGCTCTCTTCTTGATCTTCTGCTTTATCTTCAAAGCCGATGTTTGTCTCACACTCGGGTCTAAACACTGTCTCTTCTGGGGAAGCCCTTTCATGGATTCCAGTTTCGGGTTTTTCTTTCCCAAAGCGCCTTTTCAGGTTTTCACTTTGGTATTTATCTTTTTTTTATGAAGCGCCCTTTCAGGTTTTCACTTCATTTCTCTTGTTTTTGTTCGTTTCTTCTCTTTTCCTTTTTCCTTCTTTTTTTTCTTTTTGGTCTGTGCGACACTTATCACATCAAAGCCTGGTTGCGGTCAGCTGTTTGGAATTTTTCCTCGGTCCTTGTCACTCATCCGGCATCGGGCCAGATTAGCTGTCTTTTGTTCACCTGCATTCAAAAGATCAAACCATAGAAATACCAAGAAATCTTTTGCTTCGTATGTCTATTTCAAACTGCTCGAGTAATTCTTTGAAAAGAGATGAATGAAGACGCTAGATAATATTTATTAATATATTTGAAGTTCATGAAAAGTTCATATGTCATGCATGGAGAGAACAAATGATGCAATAGCCTAAGCATTTTCCTCGTGAATGATGTAGGAATCCATCGACCATAGGCAGACCCTTTGCTAGCATCATCCTGCCTGTTTCTGGATCCTGAGAGATTTGCTTGCTGAGCGTGTACTTATCGGTACTCCGTCGCGGATATCGCCCTTCAATTCTTAACTTCCCCTCTTATCGTAAGACGCTCTTTTCGGGTTTTCATCCTTTGATTCCTCCTTTTCTCCGGTTTTTTTTTGTGAAGCGCCCCTTCGGGTTTTCACTCCACTTTTCGTTTTGCGAAGCGCCCTCTCGGGTTTTCACTCCACCTTTTTTTGTGAAGCGCTCTTTCGGGTTTTCACTCTACTTTTTGTTTTGCGAAGCGCCCTCTCGGGTTTTCACTCCACTCTTTTTTTTGTGAAGCGTCATTTCGGGTTTTCACTCCACTTCGTCTTTCACGCATAGTACTTCTTGACCGAATCTGAATTGACTGGATTGCCCAACTCTTTCCCATCCATTTCCATCAGAATCAGTGTCCCTCCAGAATAGGCCTTTTAACCACGTAGGGCCATTCCCAATTAGGCATCCATTTTCCCCGAGAATCTCTCTGGGTGGATAATACCTTTCTCAGTACCAAGTCTCCTTCCTGAAACTCCCTCGGACGAACTTTCTTGTCATAGGCTCGCATCATTCTTTTCTGATACATTTGACCATGGAAAATGGCCCTCAGTCGCTTCTCTTCAACTAGATTCAACTGATCAAACCAAGCCTGTATCCATTCAGCTTCCTCCAGTTTTACTTCGTTCAGTATCCTGAGAGATGGGATTTCTACCTCCATAGGTAACACTGCTTCTGTACCGTAAACTAGGGAGTACGGTGTTGCCCCAGTTGAGGTACGTATGGACGTCCGGTATGCGAAAAGGGCAAATGGCAACTTCTCATGCCAATCCTTGAACGTATTCGTGGTCTTGGCTATAATCTTCTTGATGTTCTTATTTGCAGCCTCTACTGCCCCATTCATTTTTGGGCGGTACGCCGCGGAGTTGTGGTGTTTTATTTTGAACTACTCGCATACTCCATCCATCATCTTATTATTCAGATTCGAACCATTATCAGTGATGATCCTTTCCGGCATCCCGTATCGATAAATAATCTCCCTTTTCAGGAATTTGCACACCGTTTTCCTAGTAACGTTGGCATAGGAAGCGGCTTCTACCCACTTTGTGAAGTAGTCAATGGCAACAAGGATGAAGCGGTGTCCATTAGAAGCCTTGGGGTGGATCTGGCCAATCACGTCCATTCCCCACATGGCGAAGGGCCATGGCGCATTCATGGTATGCAGTGGTACCGGTGGTGCATATATTTTGTCCGCATATATATGACATTTGTGACACCTCTTGGCGTAGTCAACACAGTCCCCTTCCATGGTCGACCAAAAGTAACCATACCTCATGATCTTTCGGGCCATTGAGAAACCGTTTGCATGGATCCCGCACAAACCATCGTGAACTTCTGCCAGAATACTCTTGGCTTCCCGGGCATCAACGCACCTCATCAGTACTTGGTCTTTTCCCTTTTTATACAAGATTTCCCCGTCTAGGACATAACTGGCTGCCATTCTCCTAATGGTCCTCTTATCATTCTCATTAACTTCTGCGGGGTATGTATGGTATCTGATGTACTGCAGAATGTCATGATACCATGGATTGTCGTCCGCCTCTTCTTCTATGCTGTAGCAGTGAGCTGGTACTTCCAACATTCGCATCTTAATCGGTTTCATCTCTGCACCTAAGCCTGCCTTGAATGTGGCTGCTAAGGTTGCTAGGGCGTCTGCCATCTGATTATCCTCCCTGGGGTGGTGAGTGAAACTGATCTTCTCAAAATTCTTGACCAGTCCCTGGACCAGGTCATAGTACTTAACCAACTTTGGATCCCTGGTCTCTCATTCACCCTTGAGCTGATATATCACCAAGGAAGAATCTTCAAACACATGGAGTTTCTTTATCCTTCTTTCGATGGTTGCATGCAACCCCATGATGTATGCCTCGTATTCAGCCATGTTGTTGGTACAGAAAAAGTCCAATCTACTGGTGAAAGGGTAATATATTTCTTCCGGGGAGATTAAGACTGCCCCGATCCCATGACCTAAGGCGTTAGATGCTCCATCAAAGTATAGCCTCCATGAACCTTCTTTATTGGCATCATCTTCCCCCAAAGTTATACACATCAGGTCTTCATCCGGGAAGTCGAAGTCTAATGGATCATAATCATCTGAAGCTCGGCTTGCCAAGAAGTCGGCTATAGCGCTCCCCTTTACTGCCTTCTGACTTACATACATGATATCAAATTCAGACAACAACATTTGCCACCGGGCTAACTTTCCTGTGAGCGTTGGCATCTCCATCAGAAATTTTAGAGGGTCCAATTTGAATATCAACCACGTGGTGTGGTAAAACATGTATTGTCTGAGTCTCTTGGTTGCCCACACCAAGGCACAACATAACTTCTGGATTTGCGGGTATCAAGCCTCACACTCGGTAAACTTTTTACTCAAGTAATAGACTGCCCTTTCTTTCTTGCCTGTCTCATTATGTTGCCCTAGGACACACCCCATCGAATTCTCAAAAACTGTCAAGTACAGGATCAGTGGCCTATCTGGTACCGGGGGTACTAAGATTGGGGCGTTGGTCAAATACTTCTTGATCTTGTCTAGAGCCTCTTGGCATTCTTCATCCCAAACACCGGGGTTATTCTTTCGGAGTAGTCTGAAGACATGGTCGCATTTATCGGTTAATTGGGATATGAATCGGGATATGTAACTCAACCTTCCTAGGAATCCTCGGACTTCCTTTTGGGTCTGAGGCGGTGGGAGATTTTGGATAGCTTTTACCTTGTATGCATCGATCTCAATTCCCCTCTTGCTAACCATAAAGCCTAGAAGCTTTCCGGATGTGACGGCAAAAGTGCACTTTGCTGGGTTGAGTTTCAACTGATACTTTCTCAACCTCTGGAATAATTTCTTCAAGTTCTGAATATGCCCCCCTTCAGTCTGGGACTTTGCTATCATGTCGTTCACGTAGACCTTGATTTCTTTGTGCATCATGTCATTGAAGAGTGATACCATGGCTCTTTGATATGTTGCCCCGGCATTTTTCAGACCAAAGGGCATTACCTTATAGCAAAAGGTTCCCCACATCGTCACAAATGTCGTCTTGGTCATGTCATTAGGATCCATCTTTATTTGGTTGTACCCTGAGAAACCGTCCATGCAGGAGAACCAAGAATGGCCGGCTGGGTTGTCTACTAGGGTATCGATATGAGGTAGAGGAAAGTTATCTTTCGGACTTGCCCTGTTAAGATCTCTGTAGTCCACACACATGCGAACCTTCCCATCTTTCTTGGGGACAGGCACAATGTTGGCTACCCATTCTGAATACTCGACCACTTTTAAGAACCCTGCCTGATACTGCTTCTGCACTTCATCCCGGATTTTCAGCAAGGTGTTTGTTCTCATCCTCCTCAATTTCTGTTGGACCGGCTTACATTCTGGTCTAATCGGTAACTTGTGTACCACAATGCTTGTGTCTAGGCCCGGTATATCTTGGTAAGTCCATGCAAAAATGTCCCTGAACTCTATTAACAAACTTATTAACTCCATTCTTGTTGGGGGCGAAAATGTTGTGCCAATCTTGACTTCCTTTCGATCCTCGCCCTCATCCTCCAAATTTAAGATTTCTATCTCCTCTTGACGAATGACTATCTGTTTATCCTCGCTCTCCATTAGTCTGAGGAATTCCTTGGGGATTTCATACTCCTCCTCTTCTTCGTCAATTTCGGCTAAATACAATGGTTGCTCGAAATCCACCTTGGGATAGATTCGGCATCATTCACAAGGTTAATAATAGGGGTCCTGCAACATTTATGAAAAGAATGCGTATTGGGAAACAAATATACATATTATTTACAGAGTAGGTGGAATAATAAATATTAAACGAATAATGAATGAAATGAATGGGATGCTTGCAATTTTGGAAAAAGCGTCTTTTTATTGAATTTAAAACGAGCAGATTTAACATAGACGCCCTTTACAAAAGATCCCTATTGCTCGCGGGCACAAGCAAATAGGGTGGGTTCTGAGTATTACTCTGGCTCAGACCTAAAGATTACAAGCACATCATGAGCAGTCCAATTGCCAAGAGTTTCTCCAGGAAGGCAAGGGCAGATTCCTGCCAAGTAGGTCGAGCTCCCATCATCTTCCGATATCACATTAATAACCATGTCTTCTAACGTCTCACTGAGCTTTTCTTCCTCACAAAGTTTGGCATTTTCTATGTTGGCCTTGTGCACCATTTGCTCGGGTTGATGATCCCTCCTGACACAAAAGTCTTCTTCATATCGGTATAGACAATGGGCTCCCATGGCATGTCTTCCCCTCGCAATCTAGTCATTCTTCGCTCAGCTTTCCTCCTCCATTCCAATTTCTTTTGTTGAAAGGTGGGCTTATGACCCATCCCGAATCTATCTTGCTTGTTAATGACACCTCTGACACGCAGGCATCCTTGCAGATTTCTCTCGAATCCTCTTCCCTTCTTTGCTCCCCATCCCAAAGTCTGCCATACCTGCATCTTGGCACACTTAGACAGTTTAGGGCACGGGATCTTGCTTCCTTCGGCCACGAATGTTGCATTTATGAATTCAAGGGCCCTAAAGGCACATTCAACTGCCCCCTCGTCAACTTGTACGTATGAAGCATCGGTAGCTACAGACGCTATAATGTCTTGTTCTGCAGATACACTCACCAACTTTCCCTCAGTGATGAACTTCAACTTCTGGTTCAAGGAGGAAGGTACAGCTCCCGCTGAGTGAATCCAAGGCCTCCCTAACAGACAATTGTAGGTTGGCTTGATATCCATCACCACAAACTCGACCATATATTCAGTAGGTCCGATTAGCAACGACACCTCAATCTTCCCCATAACTTCCCTCTGGGTTCCATCAAAAGCTCTGACTGAATTCAGACAAGGTTTTATGTGTGAGCTGTCAATGGGCAACCTTTGCAAGGTTGCCATCGGCATTACATTCAAAGCTGAACCATTATCCACAAGCACCCATGGTAAAACATACCCCTTGCAATGCGTGGTTATGTTCAAAGCCTTTGTTGACCCCATTCCACCATCCGGGATTTCGTCACTGAAGGTAATAAAATTATCCACAGCAATGTGACCTACAATTCGGTCTAGCTTGTCGACCGAAATGTTGTCCAGGACAAATGTCTGGTTTAGTACCTTAAGAAGTGCATCACGGTGCTTCTCCGAGCTTAGCAACAGCTCTAACACTGAAATCTGGGCTTGTTGCTTCCGGAGCTGATCGACAATGTTGTACTCACTATGTTTCAGAAATTTCAAAAACTCTTGAGCCTAGGCCTCTGTTACTGGTTCATTGACTTTGGGAGGAGGGTCCTCTCCAAACAACTTTTCGGTTTCCGGCTCGGGCAACTTCCCTTTTTTCCTTCGGATCTGCCTCTTTGGGAGTGTCTGGTGAGTAGCACCTCCCACTCCTTGTTAGATTCCCTACCTCATTCTCTACTTCCATTTCTGATTCCCTCTGGTTACCTTCTTCCTTGGGCTCTTTCTCACTAGATGAACCATTCCCTTTCATCGGATTTTCTGGCACTGAAACATGGGCGGTGTAGTTCCATGGAACCTTTCTCTCGTCCTTGAAAGGAAAGGACTTAGGGCGAGATATTCTTAACTTCGGGGTTAACTTAGGGCTTTCTCCTTCGGACGAACTACCCTCCTTTACTTTGCGAGGTATAACAAAAGGTCGGTCTAAACCAAACTTGACTTTAGCGTCATCAGACGTGCATACCTCGAGGTTCCTCCTTTCTTCTTCCCCCTCAAAGAATTCAATTTCTTTACGGTCCATCAACCCTTGGACCACTTGTCTGAACTCTCCACAACACTGAATATCATGCCCCTCTCGCTGGTGATATTCGCAATAGGGTCCACACCCCTTCAACACAATCTCCATTCCTCGGTCAATTAGCCGTACCATGCATAGCTGTTGAAATATCCACCGTAGCGGGGACCTGACTTCCGACACACTGATTTTAGCCTTCCTAATGCACTGTTCCTCAATCGCATTGACTCCCCGACCCGTATGATTAGGCAACAGGTTGGTGGTGGTATTTGGCTCATCTAGCTGTAGTACCCCAGTTGTAATCAGATGTTGTACGAACTTCTTAAAAGTAAGGCAATTCTCAATTGTATGTCCCGGGACACCACCATGATACTCGCAGTTAGCTTTCTCGTCGTACCACGCCGGGAACGGCGGCTTGAAGGGAGTGACGTGGTAGGGTCGGACCAACTCTGCCTCGTATAGGTGAGCGTACAAGTCAGCGTAGGAGATCAGGATCGGAGTGAAGTTCAATTTCTCATTCTCTTTCTCACTACAACAAATTTGTTTATTTTTTACGCTGAAAATATTGTCACCGAAACTTACATTTGCGTCACTATTTGTATCTTGTGACGTAAAATTTGACGTCACGATGAACGTTACGCTAGGTGCGTCGCTAAATGTCTAGCGTGACGTGAATCTTTTTTTGCGTCACATATTGTTAAACATATAATGACGTTTATGTATAACGTCACCTTATAAATTTTATTCGGTGACAATTAATTACGACACTAATTGATAAAAAAAAATTGCCACTAATCATTCAAATCGTCACTAATAATATCAATTTTTTGTATAAATGACAAGAAAATAACGTCACAATTCTTCATTTGAAATTTTAAAAATTTCAATTAAAAAATTAAAATAAATTATAAATTACAATGAAGTATAACATTTTTATAAACTATAATAAACGCCAAAACTTTTATAAATTAAATAAAAGCCCAAAGTTATTACAAATCACAATAACACCCCAAAACTTTTACAATTCACATTAAAGGCCTACATTTTAATATTAAAGACCCATACTTTCTACAAACTTAACATTTTGCTCCATTGCCTCTAAACTGAAAATTTCAAAAAAAAAAGACACTAGCCGCCGCATGTAAGGTCATTGGTGATGTAAAACCACATTAAAGGCCAACCATCTGTTGGTGCCGCCACTTCCCAATAACGATTATCTCCGACCACCCTCAAAACAAACAAACACTCCTCAATTTTGTATCACCAACCTACAAAAAAGAATAATAAGTCACAACAACACCCAAAAAAGAAAGAAACAATACCTATTCAAGTTTATAAAGAGATAAAATGATACAAATATTAGAGGCTCGATTTTGGTCCTGAAATACATTCCAAAAGCAATCAAAATTAGATCAAATTTATCATAGAAAAACCATAACAATCTACCTAAATCCCAGAAAGCAGGAATGTTTAAGTCTTCAGATGCTACAACATATTTTTTGATAACAAGTTTTAGAAAAATATCATAGCTAAATTCCACAAAATTAACATTGCATACCCCAAGTGATTCCCATATCATCATTTTCAACTGATATATTGATGTAGTTGCAGAAACTTTTAAATTTACAAAATTTCCACTGTTCGTCCTCCGAGAACGCTTAGAGGTTCTTCGATCAGGCTCAGAGGATTCAGAGGCTTGTAAGATTGACTTTGGAGCTTCTTTTCCGCGTACAAGATAAACATAAATTTCTTCATCAGCATAGTTAAGCTTTTGCATCAACTCACAACTTTCTCTTTCTCCAATGCACTCCTCACATAGCTGGAAATACCAAGTCATTCAAACTTACAAATATAAGAGTACCGGCAGCTGAAAATGCAACCATGTGTAGGATAAAACTTTTACCATAAATCATACCCCAGATTTGATGCAAGTAATATGAAACATCTTTAAGCATTATTAAATATAAAAGTAATCTTTAAGCACTAAGTGCATTCCTTTCTATGAAATTGTCTCGTCAACAACCACAGCCAGCATGTCATAACTTGCCCTGTCCACATGAGCATCTGACACAACACCCAAAAAGTTCTATGATCCACCAAGGCAACCGTACAAAATAATTTCTGAAAGCACTATCTACATTCATTTAAATGAGGATGGCAGGTCCTCCCAAGTCTCAACAGCCTCAGCAGCTGTTGCAATCCCACTCTAGCCAGTATTACATTATTCAAGTTTCATAAATTATAACATCTGAGATCTATCAGAATGTTCAAATCCTATGAGCAATAAATCATTATTGCCCTTAAAATTACGAGGAACCTTTTACAAACAGAAAGATTTAAAAGCAAATATTTCCATCTTCCACCATCTATAATCATATTTTCAATTATCTCTTCTTGAATGCATAAAAACTCACCTCCGGGCAGGTCCTAAGTTATAATTAACCTACAGTAGATATGTATGTAGAAAGGGTGTTAATACTAGAGTCATTCACTGCCAAAGTAAAATTAAAGCATAAAAAAAATTTCTCCCCTAAGGCCCTAACAGGCTAACACCATATCAGACTAAAAATGATAATGAATACCTTATAAAATTGTTAAGCTTTCTGTGCTGCTCACTCCACTGAAGAAACAACTCTAGCTTCTTTTCTTCAGCCTAGTCAACCACACGAACTTTGAAGTCTGAAAACAGAAGCAGAAAGTAATAAAAAACCAGATCTCACTTTGAACACCAACAGAAATAATGCTCAATGACAAACCAGCACCCAAAAAGAAAGAAACAAGACCTATTCGAGTTTTTTGAAGAGATCAAATGATACAAATATGCTTTCATAGATCTGAACGGTTAATAACTTTGGATCATAATTAGAGGCCGACTTCGATCCTAAAAATTTAGATCTAGGGATTTTGGGGAAACGACAGACAAATTCGACAAAAGAAGACTAAAAAGACTAAGAAAGGTTAATCTTTTAGATCATTAAAAGATCTGATACGGCGGACGATGCCAGCACTATCGTCGGAGCTTCCTCTAGAACTCCCTCAGGGCATGGATAAGAGAAGTAAAGAGAGAGGCGGGAGAACGCGAAAATGAAAAATAAAAGGAAAATACTAGAAGATTAGAATGTTTATAATTTTTATTATATATATATATATTAATAATTTTTTATATTGTATAATAATTTTATAATTTTTAATAATTTGTTAAAAAAAATCAATATTTTAGTTTTTTCTTCAAAAAATTAATATTGTTTTTTTACAATTTTAATAATATTTAAAATAACATGTTAACATGGTGTCTTGGAAAATCGTCATATAAAAGATAAAAAAATATAACAATGAGCGACAAATAATTGTTTTCATTACATTAACCCTATTTTTTGAGGCACGAATAAAATGTCACATTTTGTATCATATAAAATATGACGAATTAAATTGTCACTAATTAAATTTATTGTTGACAAATTTGTAATGTCACTGATGAAAATTAAATCATCATAATAATAAATCGTCACCAATACTTACATTTTATTGGAGACGATTTTATAACGTTACTGCTTTGTCTAAACGTCATTGAAAGGTTTCCCACCAAAATTTCTTGGAGGCAAATTTTGGCTCCAAACATTTAATGACCAAAAATCATGACAGATTTTAAAATTGTCGTAAAAGATATATCGTTAATCACTAAATGTGACAAAAATAAAAAGTCATCACATTTATAGTAAATTTTGTGACGATACACGTTATGTCATGTAGAAAAATCGTCATAAATTGATAAATTTGTTGTAGTGTCTTGGTAGGTCTAATCTCCTTCTTACCTGAACTCTGTCCCCCACCTGATGTAGCTTGAGGTGCCGAAAGAGTAAAACTCTTTGGGGCTGTGTAGGTGTTTACAGTATTCACCTCACTTTCCTTCTTCTTATAACTCTTCCGGTGACTTTCCCCACTATCTATCCTCCCGCTTTTGATGGCCACCTCAATTGACTCCCCGGTCTTTACCATATCCGCAAAGCTTTGAGTGGTGTTATTTATCAATTGGTCGAATAGTGCTCCTTTTAAAGTGTTGATAAACATTGGGGTGATCTCATGCTCCGGGATAGCAGGCTGAATTTGGGCAGCCACATCTCGCCATCTCTGAGCGTATTGGCGCAGACTCTTATTCACACTCTGTTCCATTCCCTCCAACATGATCCGATTCGGAGTCATATCCGTCACGTGCTTATAATGATCTATGAAGGCTCTTGAAAGGTCCTTCCAGTTCTTGATGTTTGCTCGGCTGAGCGAAGTATACCATCTAATAGCAGAGCCTTTTAAGCTGTCCTGGAAACAATGGATGAGCAGTTTCTCGTCCTTGACAAATGCGGCCATCTTCCGACAGTACATTGTAATGTGTGCTGACGGGCAAGTGGTGTCATCATACTTATCAAAGTCTGGGACCTTGAATTTGGGTGGGAGCACTAGGTCTGCCACCAGACTCAAATCACTGGCACTGTTCCCTTCTTCATCCACATCCTGGATGTTTTTGAGCCTCTCTTCGAATAGCTGGAACTTCTCCTCATACTTCTTCTCTAACTCGATTTTGACTCTTTCCACTTCTTCCATCAGACTCAGATCTGGGACCTCGTTCTCCTGATCAGCTTCTATGTCAACAGGCTGACTTGTTGTCACTCCTCCGGGCGACTAGCAGGTGCCCCACCAAGGTTGATGAATACTTTCTTTCCCGTTTCCGGCCCCTCTGGGTTGACCCTTGGGTGAGACGAAACACCCTCGTGGTCTTCCACGTGTGAACTATCAGCAGAAACTCCTTCTTTCTCTTTCATCTTGGCTAACAGACTTGTCATCTGGGCAATGATAGATATCTGCGACTGTGCTATCTGATCACTGATGTTCATGTTAACCCCATCCAAGAGACTTTCCAGATCCTTTTGGCCTTGCTCTACTTTGGCTAACCTTTCCTTCATGACCTGATACTGTGACCGTGTACAGTACGAGTGCGGAATGGTTGGTAATTTTTAATGTAGCAAAATGCAATGTTTATCTGAAATTGAGAAATCTTTTAGTTAAGTTCAAATTATTAAATGACATGTGCAAATAAATGTATAGTGCATGAATGTTCAAATGAATGTGTATGTATAATGTATGAATATGGAGAGCGACACTGGGTTTGGCAAATATCCTCCTCAAACAGCTCATATTTAGTGGAATATTGTTTGGTTACAATTTTCTGGGAAGTCAATTACATCAAAAGTCCTAAGTTAAAACTACTAAAAGTCTAATCATCCTGACGCTTCTCCTTCTTTCTTCTAATCCCTCTTCTCCATGAACTGATCTAGCTTGGCACCCAAGTCCACAATCTCTCTGAGGATCCACACGACCGTCTCTCCCGCCTTGTTTGAGTCATCCACCTTGTCACGGAGCTCGGCAGCATCTTCAGCTAGAAACTGTACCTTTCCGGCGATATAGCGCACTCGAGCATCCCATCGGGCCAACTCTTGTTCTTGCCTCCAAATATTGTAGGCGGCAAAGTGTAACTGTTCTAGAGTAGGTACCGGGCGCACTTGGATTACCCCTCTCATGCTCTCGATGCGGTCCTTTAACTCTTGTACCTTGGTCTCTAACTCGTCGATGCGATCTCTCAAGGTTTGGTTTTCCGACTCACTTGCTCTGAGCTTGCTAGTAGATCCCTTGTGTTTGAAGAGGGATCTTTCAAGATTCTTCACCTTGTCCTTCAAGGTTCCATTCTCATTTACCTCCCTTTCGAGCTGTGTGGAGTATTCGGTGCGAAGATGTAAAACCTATGTTTGATTTTGATATAACTAGATCTTTTAAGGATCAAATTGAAGAACTTAAAATTGTTTTTACAAGTCCCTTAATAAGTTTTGAAATACCAACACTTAAAACTGATTTATTAAATCTCAAAACTCAAAATATTTTCTAAGTGTTCCAAGGCAAAAAATTATTGAAAAACGTCAATGAGTATCGATACCCATAGAGGAGTATCGATACCTTTTTTCCAAAAGGTTGCCACTGTCGTAACACGTATCGATACTACAAACCCTCGTATCGATACTCCCTTGAAAGCAGTATCGATACGCATCAACCAGTATCGATACCATTTTATAATTTATTTAAAAGTCGGTTTAAAAAATTCGACCGTTGAGCTTTTCAAACGGTCATTAAACCGGTATCGATACCCCTAACCCTAGTATCGATACCACTTTTTACAGTGAGCTATGTCGAGAAAAAGGTATCGATACGGCCTGTGCCGTTTCGATACCCAGTACCGATACGCCAGAAGGCGTATCGATACCCCTTTATTATTTGTACACAACGGCTATTTTTTGTGAGACAGGTATCGATACTCCACTAACGAGTACCGATACTCATAGCTGGAAAAATGCAAGAAAGTGGTAAAAAAACATGCCAACGGCTATAATCTTAAAGCCAACACTCACAACGGTTGGAAATCATCAAGAGGCTATAAAAAGACCCCAAGAAGCTCCAGCAACACAACATTGAACCTCAAGAAGATATCAAAACATCAAATCCAAGCATTTGTGCAAAAATCCTACTTTGTCTAGAAACCCCAATTGTATTCTTCATTCTTATTTTGTTCAATTGGGTTGAGTGCTTATCATTGGGCTATCATTTGTATTGAGAGATACTTTATTAGCCATCAAATTTCTTTGTTCTTTTGTGTGAGGATTGGGTTAATTTTTGGGTAGAAAAATTAACCGAAATTGTAAAGGTTGCCTCCTTGTCCTAGAAAAAGGGGACGAACAATTAGTGGAATTGTTGCAAATCCTTGGTGAGACTAAGGTAGTGGATGTAGAGTTCGGTTGGTGAACTTGAACCACTCTAAATCCCGTGTCGATTAATTTTTGATTTGCAATTTCTCTTACTACATCTCTAAAATTCCAATTCACCCCCCCTCTTGGTTATTATCTATCGTGTGATCCACTCAACAGAAGACCTTTCATTTCCTGGGTTAATGCGAGCACCCGGTCCTTAAACTCATGGTACCCTCTCTTGTAGTTTTCTGCCCTTGCTCTTTCTTCCTTGAGTCGGAGTTCAGCCCCTTGACTCGCTCCTCCCTCACTAGCTCTTTTACCTTTACTCATCCTTTGTAACTTTTGTATCTCTTCCTTCTTCATTCCTAGCTCGAGCTGCAATTCATCATTCTTCTTTTGTAGTGCCTTAAGGCTCCCTTCATATCGTACCTTCTCAAGTTCAAAATCGAACTTCTCTCTACTCGCCCTTTCTTCGAGCCGTGCATACTTCTTCCGCTCCTCTTCTAGTTGTTCCCTCATCAAATCGGCTTCAGTGGGAAGTGATGCTAACCTTTCCCTCATGACTCTCCTCTTATCCGGGTTCAACTGAGGAACATTATCGTCGATACGATTAAACCTCCATACTTCGTATTCCGGAGTGACCATATAAGGGGCATTCAAGATCCTTACTCGTCTGGCATTATTCCATACTGAAGATGCGGCATACACCTTTCCCTTATAGCCTTTTTCTTTCTGATAATCTACGTGGAAGTCATTCAAACCATCGGTGGCTGGTACAAATTGCTTTGAACCGTACTGTCTTAGGACCATCAATGGTGCATAGGCCGTGTGTCCCCACAGTCCTAACAAAAGCACCCATGAGTACATTCCGCATCTATATCGAATGTTTCTAGCTGACAACCACGGGGTTCTCCAAACTACATCCTTGGCGTTCAAATTCTGAAGCATATCGAACCTTCCGCGGTCCGCTTAGCAGGCCAATTCCCTTTCTTCAAAAACTCTTCCAAAGCTGAGAACTTACTATCGTAGACTGGTCTTGAGAAACTGACATCTGTCTAGAAATGACTGTAGAACCATACCGTCAGGAGTTGAGGACATCCCAAGAAGCGACCACCCCCGTGCTTCCTACAGAATCTCAAAGATTTGAAAGTTTCTGACAGAATGACTGGAGCTGGATTACCTCCCTCGGCCAACTTGTCGAACAAATCTAATACCGCCGGATGTATGAAGCCTAAGGCTTTAGGAAAGATGACCAACCCATAAATTACCAATACGAATAAGTTCCGCTGAACCGTTCCGGCCGGGAGTACTGATGCTAAGGCCAAGTTTCCTTCAACCTTCAAGTATTCTTTGTTGTTCCACGTCCCAACCTGTTGGTCTACCCATGATGCCAAAGTACCGGAGAGCTTTCCAAGCTTTGCTCGGAATGATTTGTACTTACTATTCTTCAAATAAACACGGTCATCTTTTACCTTCTTGCAATTGATAAGGTCTTGGTACTCCTCAACATTAGGTGTTAAGTCTAAATCTCCGATCGTGAAACAACTGTATTAGGGGTTCCATAATCCAACTAAGGCTTGAAGCAATGCCTGATCAACTGGGACGTATAATATATATGCTATGTCCCCAAACTCATTTCTGAAAGCAGTCCTGGCTTCAGAATCCCAACTGTTCCATACTCGCTTCAATCCGGACACGTCGTTGATTTCTGTGTTCATGAAAGTTTGGTTCGCCATCTCTGACCTGAACCCGATGGTAATACTATCTCCCTCATGTTGTTGCTCTCCTTCTGACCAAACTTGAACTTCCGAATTCTTCTCATCCATGCTCCTTACAATTTCCCCCATAATTCTCGCCTTCAATTCAGACTATCCTCAAACCACAAGAGGAGATCCTTGGAAGAAGTGTGATCATCATCAAAATATCAAGAGATGGCTTCAACCTCCGCTCCCGGCATGTACGACTCACAATCCACCACAAAGCCTCCTTTCTTCAATGGTGAGAACTACTCCTTTTGGAAAAATAAAATGCGTCTATTCATTAAATCAAGTGACTATCTTGTATGGGATGTCATTGAGGATGGACCATATATTCCATTGAAGCAAGATAATGAAGGCAAGATGATGCTAAAAAGGAGAACGGAAATGAGTGAAGAGGAAAGAAAAAAGATTCAAGTAAATGACAAGGCTCTTCACATGCTATTTTGTGCTTTCGGTCCGGACATCTACTCAAAGGTCTCATCAATTGAAAGTGCCAAAGAAGTGTGGGACACTCTTGAAACCACCTATGAAGGCACCAACGATGTCAAAGAAACTAAGATTGGAATTCTCAATCTTAGTTATGAAAATTTCAAGATGGAATTCGATGAGACGGTGTCAAAGATGTTTGATCGGTTCTCCACAATTGTAAATGGTTTAAAGGGATATGGTGAAGTTATACCGGAAGACAAGCTTGTCCGAAAGCTACTCTATTCACTTCCCGAATCTTGGGATGGGAAGAGAACCGCTATCATCGAAGCAAAGAATTTAAAAACTCTAAAGCTTGATGAACTTGTAGGCTCTCTTCTTACTCACGAGATCATGAAGCAAGGAAGGGAAGATGAGAAAAAGAAAGAAGAAAAAAGAATGGAGAAGCTTGAAGGGGAGAAAAAGAAGAAAATGGGAATAGCTCTCAAGGCTAAAACTTCCCAACTTGATGAAAGTTCATCTAGTGATGAGGATGAGCTTGAAGAATTGGCTATGATAGCCAAACGATTCTCACGCTTTATGAGGTCCAACCGAGGAAGAAAAATCCAAAGGAAGATGGACTTTAAAAGCAAGAACAAAGAAGAAGGAAGGGATCCAATCACTTGCTTCGAGTGCAAACAACCCGGCCACATACGTTCGGAGTGCCCTCAACTCAAGAAGAAGGGCTTTGAGAAGAGGAAAAAGCTCAAAGCCAAGCTTGCTACTTGGAGTGATGAGGAGTCATCGGAGGATGACGAACAAGAAGTGGCGAACCTTTGCCTCATGGCACTTGAGGAAGATTCCTCCTTGGTAACCTCTAACTCATCTACTTTAGATTTTTCATATGAAGAATTAAATGATGCTTATGATGAGTTACAAGAGGTATATGATGAATTAGTTGAGAAGTATAAGGAGTCGGTTGTTAGGAATAGAAAAATTATTCTAGAATTAAATGATAAAAATAGCTCACTTACTCAAACTAATTCTAAACTTGAGAAAAAGATATTAGGATTAAAAGGTGAACTTAAATTTTTTCAAGATGAAAATGTTGATCTTAATAATCTTTTATCTCAAAATAATTGTGAACACCAAAAGGTGTTGAATGAGCTAAATGAGCTCAAAAAGTCTTTAAAAATGTTGGTAGTGTCAAGCATGAAGTAGGAGAATCCTCTAGAGCACACCAACCTAAGAAAAAGACTAACTACTACAAACAAGGTAACTATCCTAGACATAGTAAAGTTAAAAGAATTAGAAATGTATGGGTTCCTAAGGAACTTGTTAAATCTAATAATATTATTGCTATGTCACCTTGGATTCCTAAGGGAACCAAAGTTTTAGGAACTAACACACATGGACCCAAAATGATTTGGGTACCAAAAACAAAAGTTTAAATATCTTTGTTTGTAGGGGGAGCATTGCTACAAGGCCAAAGCACAAAGTCAAAACTCATGGTACCTTGATAGTGGATGCTCGAGACACATGACCGGAGACAAGAGTCGACTCATGGATCTAAAGCCAAAAAGTGGAGGAGTAGTAACATTTGGTGACAACTCCAAAGGCCACATTGAAGGTATTGGCTCCATAGGTAATCACTCTACTATTCTCATTGAAAATGTTTTATATGTCAATGGTCTTAAACATAATTTATTGAGCATAAGTCAACTATGTGATAAAGGTTTTAATGTTTCGTTTGATAAAATCGGTTGTAAAATCGTAGACATTAAAACTAATAATATTATGCTCATAGGTCATCGCATAGGGAATATATACATGGTGCATCTAGATGACATTCATACATCTCATGCATGCTTAGTTGCTCAAAATGAAAATGATGCATGGTTGTGGCATAGGAAGCTAGGACATGCTAGCACAAGTGTTTTAGAAAAACTAGTCTCTCTAAACTTAGTTAAAGATTTACCCAAGATAAAATTTTCGAACGATAAAATTTGTGATGCATGCTCAAAGGGTAAACAACATAGATCTTCTTTTAAATCCATTAATGACATTTCTACTAGTAGATGTTTACAACTAATCCACATGGATTTATTTGGGCCAATTAGGACTATGAGCTTGGGTGGCAAATCATATGCTTTTGTATTAGTTGATGATTTTTCTAGATTCACTTGGGTTCTCTTTTTAAGTACTAAGGATGAGGCTTTGGAAAAATTCATCACATTTTCAAAATTAATTCAAAATGATCTTGAACTTAAAATTTCACATATTAGAAGTGATCATGGAACCGAATTTCAAAATTTAGGATTTGAAGATTTTTTAAATGAAAATGGTATTAGCCATAATTTTTCAGCTCCTCGAACTCCTCAACAAAATGGGGTAGTTGAGAGAAAAAATAGAACTTTGCAAGAAATGGCTAGAACTATGCTTTGTGAAAATAATTTACCAAAATATTTTTGGGCGGAAGCCACAAACACAGCTTGTTATATTATAAATCGAGTAACTATTAGGCCAATTTTAAAGAAAACACCTTATGAGATTATAAAATCTAAAAAGCCTAATATTAGCTACTTCCACCCTTTTGGATGCAAATGTTTTGTTTTAAATAATGGAAAAGATAATTTAGGTAAATTTGATGCAAAAAGTGATGAAGCAATTTTTATAGGTTACTCTTTAACCTCTAAAGCCTATCGAGTATTTAACAAAAGAACTTTAGTAGTAGAAGAATCTATTCATGTTGTATTCGATGATAATCCCCTTCCTAGGAAGGATTCTTGTGATGATGATAATGTAGGAATCATAAATACCTTTGATGGAGGTCAAACTTCAAAGAAGGATGATTTTCAACCAAAAGAAGAAGACACACAAGATCCACCTCTTGAAGCCTTGAAGGACTTGGCTATTGAGGAAAATGAAGTTAGCTATCCAAGGGAGTTGAACTATGTCAAAGATGGTGAAATCTTGGGTGATCCATCCAAGGGGGTAACCACTCGTTCTTCTCTTAGATTAATGAATCATATTGCATTTATCTCATGCATAGAGCCTAAAAATATCAAAGAAGCATTGAAAGATGATTTTTGGATTATGGCTATGCAAGAAGAGTTAAATCAATTTGAGAGAAGTAATGTTTGGACATTAGTTGATAGGCCTAGTAATCAATCTACAATAGGAACTAAATGGGTCTTTAGGAACAAACTAGATGAGAGTGGTAACATTGTGAGAAATAAAGCTAGACTTGTAGCACAAGGTTACACTCAAGAAGAGGGAATAGATTTTGATGAAACCTATGCACCCGTAGCTAGAATGGAAGCCATTAGGGTGTTGCTTGCATATGCATGTTATCATAATTTCAAGCTTTTTCAAATGGATGTTAAAAGCGCATTTTTAAATGGTTTTATAAATGAGGAAGTGTATGTGGAACAACCACCGGGTTCTGAAGATTCAAAATTTCCAAATCATGTTTTCAAACTTACCAAAGCACTTTATGGTTTAAAACAAGCTCCTAGAGCTTGGTATGAAAGGCTTTCAAATTTTTTGATTGAAAAAGGATTTGAAAAAGGTAAGGTGGACACTACACTTTTTATAAAAATGTATAAAAATGACATTTTAGTAGTTCAAATTTATGTTGATGATATTATTTTTGGTTCTACTAATGAATGTCATTATCAAGAATTTGCTAAGTTAATGCAAGGTGAATTCGAGATGAGCATGATGGGGGAGCTCTCATTCTTTTTGGGACTCCAAATCAAAAAAAAGAAGGATGGCACCTTCATAAATCAAGCAAAATACATAAAGGATATGCTCAACAAGTTTGGCTTGGAGAACACAAAGCCTCAAGTCACTCCTATGAGCTCATCTACAAAGCTTGACAAAGATGAAGGAGGTAAGTGTGTTGACTCTAAGCTTTATCGTTCTATGATTGGATCTTTGCTTTACCTTACCGCAAGTAGACCGGATATATTGTTTAGTGTTTGCTTGTGTGCTAGGTTTCAAGCTAGTCCTAGAGAGTCTCACCTTATAGCCATTAAGAGGATCTTTAGGTATCTTAGAGACACTCCTTGTTTAGGTCTTTGGTACCCTAGAATCTCTACCTTTAACCTTCATGCTTATTCGGATGCGGATTATGGGGGTTGCAAAATCGATAGGAAAAGTACTTCGGGAACTTGTCAATTCCTAGGTAGTATGCTCACATTTTGGTTCTCTAAGAAACAAAATAGTGTAGCCTTATCTACCACCGAAGCCGAGTACATATCCTTAGGAAGTTGTTGTGCTCAAGTTCTTTGGATGAAGCAACAACTCTTAGATTATGGTGTAAAAATAGAAACCATACCCCTAAAGTGTGATAACACTAGTGCAATATGTTTAACAAAAAATCCCATCTAACACTCTAGAACCAAACATATAGAAATAAGGCATCATTTCATTAGAGATCATGTCCTTAAGAAAGATGTGGTTATAGAGTATGTAGACACCTTAAATCAATTAGCGGATATTTTTACAAAATCATTAGATAAAGAGCGTTTTTGGTCCCTTAGGAGAGAGTTGGGTCTAACTAGCCTATCTTGACTTTTTAGGACCTCTTTTTAAGATTAAGTGTGCTTGATTTTGTGAAATTATCATGTTTATGTTTTTAGACTCCTAATTTCATTCATGCCTATAGTTAGGGGGAGTATGTTTCTGTTAAATTATGCTTAAATCTATTCATACATCATTTGTATACTTTTAGGAGATGTTAAGTTCATGTCTTTGGTTCTAGTTAACCAAATAGGCAAAATTCTGGGCATAAGGTATCGATACTGCACAATGTGTATCGATACTATCATCGCTTCACGAGTATCGATACCTCCTCAGGAGTATCGATACCCTCTTCCAACGGTCAGAATTGAGAAAAGACAATTCTATCCCTGTATCGATACCATCTAATGAGTATCGATACCTCCTTCAACGGTCAAATTTGTGGAAAGACAATTCTATCCCCGTATCGATACCCACTAAGGAGTATCGATACCCTATCGCGCTGATGGCTTTAATTAGGCTTTTAATGAGATCTAATTTTACCAAAATTAAAACTCTTTTAACATCCAATAAACCCTAGCCGTTTTGCCTATAAAAAGGCATCTTCTCCTTCATATTTTTCACCACAACTCAAAAAGAAACTCTTGAATCAAAGCTTTTTGCTCTCTTTCTCAAAATTCTCTTCAATCTTCAAAACCATGGCACCAAAAGAGCAATCAAGGAAACGTCAAAGGGTTATTCTTGCCGGTGACTCTTCTACTCCCGGATCGGTTGCTCGCCCGGATTATGCTACGATCTACAACCAATCCTTTGAAAATTATGCGGGTCTTCCCTATTTCCGCCAATTTGAAAATTACAAAATTCGTGCGGAAAGGATCGTATCCATCCCCTTTCTCGACTCCGAGCGCTTCAAATTTGAATATCTTCCGCTTCTTCGTCTTTGGAAGTTCATGGAGTTTCTCTCTATTTCGGGTATTTATTATCGACTTTTGGTTTTGATTTTCTTTTCTAATGCTAAATGCATTGTTCGTAATGGAGAAGTTGTTGCCATCCGCTCTTACCTTATGGGGAAGCAAATTATTCTTGATGTCAAATCTATTTGTGAGGTTTTTAAAATAGAGGATGAAGGTTTAGATGATGAGAATGCCTTAGGGCATGTTCTTGGTGGTTCCGTAACCGTTCTCAATGCTCATGATCGTATCCTACATTTGATGGTATCTTGGTGGTTTCGTCCTTCCGGAGGCAAATACTCTACCATCCGTCAAGTGGATGATTTTTGGATCCGTTGTTTTCGTACACGAAAACGCCCAAATCTCGCTCGTATCATGTTCGATGAAATCACCTATCATGTGCAAAATCGTGAAACTCCTCTCATCACATCTTTTATCTATGGTACGGCCTTAAGTTATTATTTTCTGAAAAAGGATATTGATTGTTCGTTTGATCTTGCATCTTCTCTTACCGATCCTATCGACGAACGATCTCTTGCTCGGAGCAAATTTCATTATTTTAATGGAAATTGGTTGCGTCTTACCGAGCTTCCACCCGAGGCCGCCGCCGCCTTAGAACAACAAGCTCCTCACCCTTCTCAAGCTCCTCAAGCTCCTCAAGTCCCACAACCCAATATGGATAATCTCATGACCTATCTAAATGAACAATTCACCGGGTTGCGCACGGACATGAATACTCGTCTTACCTCTATGGAAACTACATTTGATACGAGGATGACGGGTATGGAGAATCGCCTTACATCCCTCGAGAGCGGGCAAAATTCCTTGAATATCTCCATTGCCGCTTTCCATGATGAATGGCGTAATAGCATGAGAAACAATGAGCCTTTGGGAGATGAAGATGACGATGATGAAGACGATGAAGATAATGCCTAGACATCTCTCCTTGCATATCATTCATAATCATTTAGGATTTTCTTTTTATGCACCTATGTTATATGTTCTTAGGATTAAGTTTGTTTTAGGATTAAAACCTATGCTTTGATTTCTTAGGATTAAGTTTGCTTATGTTTGGATTTTCCCTTTTATGCTATAATAAAATTATGTTGCTTATTATTATACTCTTGATATTTGATGCACTTTATGATCTCACATTTTTTGATCTAACAAAAAGGGGGAGAAGAATAGCTCAAACTTCACTTCAAAATTCTGTTTTTATCAAGCTTATATTAAGGGGGAGTTAATTTGTAAAAGATTTTCAAAAGTTGTCAAAATTTTAAGTTTTTGGTTTTGTTATATCAAAAAGGGGGAGATTGTAAAACCTATGTTTGATTTTGATATAACTAGATCTTTTAAGGATCAAATTGAAGAACTTAAAATTGTTTTTACAAGTCCCTTAATAAGTTTTGAAATACCAACACTTAAAACTGATTTATTAAATCTCAAAACTCAAAATATTTTCTAAGTGTTCCAAGGCAAAAAATTATTGAAAAACGTCAATGAGTATCGATACCCATAGAGGAGTATCGATACCTTTTTTTCCAAAAGGTTGCCACTGTCGTAACACGTATCGATACTACAAACCCTCGTATCGATACTCCCTTGAAAGCAGTATCGATACGCATCAACCAGTATCGATACCATTTTATAATTTATTTAAAAGTCGGTTTAAAAAATTCGACCGTTGAGCTTTTCAAACGGTCATTAAACCGGTATCGATACCCCTAACCCTAGTATCGATACCACTTTTTACAGTGAGCTATGTCGAGAAAAAGGTATCGATACGGCCTGTGCCGTTTCGATACCCAGTACCGATACGCTAGAAGGCGTATCGATACCCCTTTATTATTTGTACACAACGGCTATTTTTTTGTGAGACAGGTATCGATACTCCACTAACGAGTACCGATACTCATAGCTGGAAAAATGCAAGAAAGTGGTAAAAAAACATGCCAAAGGCTATAATCTTAAAGCCAACACTCACAACGGTTGGAAATCATCAAGAGGCTATAAAAAGACCCCAAGAAGCTCCAGCAACACAACATTGAACCTCAAGAAGATATCAAAACATCAAATCCAAGCATTTGTGCAAAAATCCTACTTTGTCTAGAAACCCCAATTGTATTCTTCATTCTTATTTTGTTCAATTGGGTTGAGTGCTTATCATTGGGCTATCATTTGTATTGAGAGATACTTTATTAGCCATCAAATTTCTTTGTTCTTTTGTGTGAGGATTGGGTTAATTTTTGGGTAGAAAAATTAACCGAAATTGTAAAGGTTGCCTCCTTGTCCTAGAAAAAGGGGACGAACAATTAGTGGAATTGTTGCAAATACTTGGTGAGACTAAGGTAGTGGATGTAGAGTTCGGTTGGTGAACTTGAACCACTCTAAATCCCGTGTCGATTAATTTTTGATTTGCAATTTCTCTTACTACATCTCTAAAATTCCAATTCACCCCCCCTCTTGGTTATTATCTATCGTGTGATCCACTCAACAGAAGACCTTTCATTTCCTGGGTTAATGCGAGCACCCGGTCCTTAAACTCATGGTACCCTCTCTTGTAGTTTTCTGCCCTTGCTCTTTCTTCCTTGAGTCGGAGTTCAGCCCCTTGACTCGCTCCTCCCTCACTAGCTCTTTTACCTTTACTCATCCTTTGTAACTTTTGTATCTCTTCCTTCTTCATTCCTAGCTCGAGCTGCAATTCATCATTCTTCTTTTGTAGTGCCTTAAGGCTCCCTTCATATCGTACCTTCTCAAGTTCAAAATCGAACTTCTCTCTACTCGCCCTTTCTTCGAGCCGTGCATACTTCTTCCGCTCCTCTTCTAGTTGTTCCCTCATCAAATCGGCTTCAGTGGGAAGTGATGCTAACCTTTCCCTCATGACTCTCCTCTTATCCGGGTTCAACTGAGGAACATTATCGTCGATACGATTAAACCTCCATACTTCGTATTCCGGAGTGACCATATAAGGGGCATTCAAGATCCTTACTCGTCTGGCATTATTCCATACTGAAGATGCGGCATACACCTTTCCCTTATAGCCTTTTTCTTTCTGATAATCTACGTGGAAGTCATTCAAACCATCGGTGGCTGGTACAAATTGCTTTGAACCGTACTGTCTTAGGACCATCAATGGTGCATAGGCCGTGTGTCCCCACAGTCCTAACAAAAGCACCCATGAGTACATTCCGCATCTATATCGAATGTTTCTAGCTGACAACCACGGGGTTCTCCAAACTACATCCTTGGCGTTCAAATTCTGAAGCATATCGAACCTTCCGCGGTCCGCTTAGCAGGCCAATTCCCTTTCTTCAAAAACTCTTCCAAAGCTGAGAACTTACTATCGTAGACTGGTCTTGAGAAACTGACATCTGTCTAGAAATGACTGTAGAACCATACCGTCAGGAGTTGAGGACATCCCAAGAAGCGACCACCCCCGTGCTTCCTACAGAATCTCAAAGATTTGAAAGTTTCTGACAGAATGACTGGAGCTGGATTACCTCCCTCGGCCAACTTGTCGAACAAATCTAATACCGCCGGATGTATGAAGCCTAAGGCTTTAGGAAAGATGACCAACCCATAAATTACCAATACGAATAAGTTCCGCTGAACCGTTCCGGCCGGGAGTACTGATGCTAAGGCCAAGTTTCCTTCAACCTTCAAGTATTCTTTGTTGTTCCACGTCCCAACCTGTTGGTCTACCCATGATGCCAAAGTACCGGAGAGCTTTCCAAGCTTTGCTCGGAATGATTTGTACTTACTATTCTTCAAATAAACACGGTCATCTTTTACCTTCTTGCAATTGATAAGGTCTTGGTACTCCTCAACATTAGGTGTTAAGTCTAAATCTCCGATCGTGAAACAACTGTATTAGGGGTTCCATAATCCAACTAAGGCTTGAAGCAATGCCTGATCAACTGGGACGTATAATATATATGCTATGTCCCCAAACTCATTTCTGAAAGCAGTCCTGGCTTCAGAATCCCAACTGTTCCATACTCGCTTCAATCCGGACACGTCGTTGATTTCTGTGTTCATGAAAGTTTGGTTCGCCATCTCTGACCTGAACCCGATGGTAATACTATCTCCCTCATGTTGTTGCTCTCCTTCTGACCAAACTTGAACTTCCGAATTCTTCTCATCCATGCTCCTTACAATTTCCCCCATAATTCTCGCCTTCAATTCAGACTATCCTCAAACCAATGTGCTCTTTAAAATATGATGATATGCAAAAATAATAGAAAAAAGAAAAGGAGAAAGAAAAAAGGTGTTAGTCATATGATAAACCTAAATCATAAGGGAAGCAAATAAAATCAAGCATTAATGACAATGAAGCATAAAATAAATAGCAAAAAAGAAGCCTAGACACTCTAAACTTTAGGGTTATCTGCATGGCTCTAACGGGGTGGGCTTCTTATGTTCTCACGCATGAGTTCGGTTCTAATAAAGGGTACACGAACCTATCTTACCACCTACTAAGGCAATAAGAACCCCAATTCTGGCCCACTACAAGCTTGCGAATTGGTTTCGGCTCGAGGGAAAGCACATCCTAATGACGTGGAGGGCTGCCCACATGTCAAAAGGCGTGGATTCCGAAAGTGAATTACCGACCCGTGGAGGGATGCTCACGTGGGTATGGGCGTTTCACTTTCACTTAGAAAAGGGTAGCTCGGGTATAGAGCTTAATGAACATGGTGCAACACATGTCGGTGATTTCTTTAATAATTAAATGGAAAATTAATTCGAAATGCCACAAATCTTCAAAGCCTGTTTAATTTAAATCATATTTTCAAGGAAGAACAAACTTATTAAATTCACTTTATATTTTAAATAGTTTCCATCGACTAAAGGCAACGAGTGTTTTATTGGCTTAACTCTCTTTTTGTTTAAAAAAACAAATATGAAGTCCCCAGCGGAGTCGCCAAACTGTGATAAGGTTTTTTTTTCCGGGAAAACCGCTAGTTGTGAGGCCTTATCACTATTTTCTTTTTGAAAAGGATTTTATTTAAAAAGGGGGAATCCGTATTTTGGAAAACTGTAAAAACTTGGAGTCGCCACCGGTCACTAAGGTAGGCCGGACACCACAAAACCAGAGATTTGTTTTAAAACGGGTTCGGGAGTTGGTTACATGTGGGGAAGGATTAGCACCCCCATCACGCCCGGAAATCGGTACCAAAATACTTGTTGCCTTTTGATCGATAGAAATTATTTAAAAACTGAAGTGGATTTAACAAGAATGTTCTTAAATGAAAATGCGACTTAAATAGCACGGGCTTTATCGAATGGTGGCATTTAGAATTATTTAAACACTTAATTAAGAAGGATGACGGTACACCGGACCATAGACTAAACTGACATCAAATAAGGCTGATTGTCGTGTTAGTTTAGTGTTCGGATCCCGTACGTCGCCTTTATGCATGATGCGAGCAAATAAGGGATGATGCGTGTTATTTCCATTTTTATGCTTTCGCTTGCCTAGAGACGGTGAAAATTAACCTAAGTATCCGATAGACATCCATTAAGCTAGGACTGTCGTTTTCGGATACCGAGGTTAATTAATACCTCTCTTGAGGTTAATTTTTAGGTCCGATTACCATGCTTAATTATTGGGCCATATGAATGACAAATATATACATGCATGCCATAAAAGCACCCAAAATAGACATATAAAGGAAAGGCCCACATTGATAAAAGATTAAGCCCACACATACTTAACCAAATTAGCTCCTTAAGCCCAAAGGCCCATTTTTAAGATACACATTTAAATACCATGAAGCCCAAACTTATCATCCCAAAATTATCCACTAATTAATTTAATTAAAGAGACTAAATTAATTGATTCATTTTAATATGTCAAGTTAATGGATTAATGTTCATGGCACTACATATATATTCGATTCATAATTATGAAAGTCTAACAAACCTAAACAGTTTGACCACACAAGCAAATCCAAGAAAAACATACATTCGATACAATGGTAACAAAATACGAGTCATGCAGGACCCACTACACTTAAAATAAACGGATAAGCATGCATATTCGAAACACAAGATAATAACAAGCATATAACGTGACATACATATTTCCAAGTAAATTAAAACATTATTAAAACATCAAATATGGCATTCGAATGGTGACTAAATTGAAAGAAAGTAAAAACAGAGGCTGAAATCAAAAAACAAAAAAAGACTCAAGACTGTGGGGACTCAACTGGACACGGGGTAAACAGGGGAGGACCAGACACGTAAATAGACCCTAAGAAGACTCGATCTAGGACCGAAATACGAACCGACCCAGAACCTTAGGGACCTAGGACGCTATTTACCCACGCGAAAGCCCTTAAGACGTTATTTACTTGACATGGAGGGACTAAAAACGCTAATAGACCAAAAACATAACCCTAAAACTCTATAAATACCCCACTCAATTGAACCAGACACCCTTTTGCCCCAGTGAAAAACCTAGCCGTCACTACGACACCCCACTTTCTCTCTCGACCTCGAACGTCGGTCGGTGCTATTCATCGTACAGTGGACCCTAAACTCACTCTGACCAGCAAACCAGACCTCCAAAAGACCACAAAAACACGACACTACACTACGTTCCCCAAAAACCAAAACAACCTTTCCTTTGTCCTCTGAAAAAAACAAAACCCTAAACCCCTAGACACTGTTTTTTTTAAAAACGGTTTACAAAAAAAGGAAAAGGGTTTTAAGCCCCTCCTCCGACTCACCCTTCGAAGCCGTGGAACGGCGGGGATTATCGCCGAGAGGAAGAAGGCACCGGTTTGAAAAGATGGGAATGGAAAAGGTAAGAAACATAAGCCTTTTTCTTTTACGTTTTTATTTTTTACATGCAATGACAGTAAACGATATACCTGAAATTATCTCTAGTGTAGTATTACTTTTCCGTGTTTTTGAGGGAGAGCACGAATCCCTTTTACAGTGATATTGCATCTGGCTTTATAGCCGGAATTTTGATGCTTTTTACATTTGGTTAATGCAATGGAAAATACCCATTGGTTCGTATCTATTTTGGCCGGATTCATGCGCGGCTCTGCTCTGTCATTCCTCTGCCATTTCTGTTTTTGCCTTTTGTTTTCTTTTCTTTTTGGTTTTTTCATTTTGCTGACCCTCGTCCTTTCTGTGCATGGTTCGTACGGCTGGGGACGACGTGGCTGCTGAGACAGGGAGAAGATTGGATGGTGAACCAGCGTCGTGGATCAATCCGAACCGTCTGGTGAATCTGGACGGTCGTGAGGGGACTCGAAAGGGCGGGCGTGAATTTCCCACGCTCGTGGGGCATCCGAAACGTCTGGCACGCGCGCGTGAAGAGATTCGAATAGCCGCGCGTGAATCTTTCTCTTCCTACGAGCCATTAGATCATGCCCTGATCTAACGGTTTAGGTTCGTGCGGCGCTGAACCATCCGATGGGCATCTAGGGCTTCCTCTGGAGAAGTGATCTGGGTCGTTGATGCTTACTCGATCCAACGATCATGATCCGCGCGGCGCAGCACCAAGTGAGGGCCTCCTTGGGTTTCTCCTGTCTTCACATCTGGGTCGTTGATCTCGCGCCAGATCCAACGGCCAAATCCTTCGGCGGCTGCATCACAAAATGCACACATTAGGGTTTATTTTTTTTACCTGATTAGGGCTTGTGTTTTTTGGGCCGAAAAGGCCTTGTAAATAATAGATTTTTTTCTTTTTTTGTAATGGACTGTCAAGTTAAACTTTGGGCTCTGCTTATTTATCAATGGATGTTGGGTTTTTTATTATACTAATGTATTTTATTTTCCGATTTTTCTAATTCAATGGTAAAGTTTAAATATTGAATTTTTTTGTTGCTCTTAAACCCTAATCGGTTTTAGATGATAGTTTTGTTTGGTCTCAAATTTTATTAGTCACTTCATCTCAGCCTTTTAAGTCTAAATTTCACCTTTATTTTTTTCGGAAAGTGCTAAGAAATTCACGAATCAGTTAAAACCTTTTTAATTTCTCTCTGTTGATATCCCTCTTCCGTCATCGAATGTAACATGTTTCTCAATATGTTGTTCTATCGTTCCGATCAAGTTTTTCACTGTTCGGATCTTGGAAAGAGGTTCCTTAGTTCGTCAGTAAATGAACATTATCAGAAAACTAACGAACGAGTGACAAAAACGTTTAATGTCTAGACTTCAGTGAGTAAATTACACGTTTTAAAACTTTAGTGACCAACATAGATTTGAGAGTAAAATGTAATGATGATTTATATAATTTACCCTAAGAAAACCACAAAAATGAGTTAAAATTAAGGGAAATTATACGTGTGGTCATCAAACTATGTTTGTTTTCTTATATTGGCCACAAACTAAAATTTTCATCAAAATCTTTCCTAACGTTACATTCTTTTCTTATTTTGGTCACTAACTGTTAAAACATTAATGACAACAATGACTTGATATTTTTTTCCACATCATCTCTTTCCTTACCAAATTGTATAGTGTTTATTATTACTATTTTAATAGACCAACTAGGAAGTGATATGTGTCACCACCTGATTTCAAACAAATAAAAAAAAATTAGTAATGATAAGAATAACAATGATAACGGTGATATGGTGATTAACAACAGTGGACAATATACGTATAGCAAATAATGGCAACATAATAGCCCATGGTAATAAGATAATAATAAATGGTATAGATAATAGTAATTAGTAGAAAATTAATAATAGAACCCAAAATTCTAATAAGTAATATGTATATATCTATGTATTAATCAAACAAAGCCCAATGTGAATAAACAAATCCCACTCTTATTTAAGCATATTTAAGGGCTAATCAGCCCGGACAAAATTAATGATTACAGAATCGAGTCAAAACAAAAAATGACCTGAAATGACCTGTAACCGATTTGACCCGACCTGACAGAGCCTGACCTGAAACCCAATTGTTGACCTGTTTTTACATCCCTACAAAACACTGCCTAAAGTGACTGGAAATGAGTAGAATGTTTGAGGGGATGTTCGTCTCTTTCATTCCCCTTCGATCCATCCCTGCCCAAGAACTAGGAGTGTTCATGATAGGTTAACCGTACCATTTAGCATAACGGTTGGTTAACCGTTATAGCAGTTACTAAACCAGTAACCTAACCATTAGAAAACGGTTAACCGCTAAATTTTTAAACGGTTAACCGTTACTTAACGGTACGATTACAGGTT
Source organism: Hibiscus trionum (assembly GCA_030270665.1). NCBI lineage: Eukaryota > Viridiplantae > Streptophyta > Magnoliopsida > Malvales > Malvaceae > Hibiscus > Hibiscus trionum. Next base: position 1,459,927 of record BSYR01000008.1, read on the forward strand.
AACCTCTAACCTAATATATTTTTTATATGTCTACTAATTCTTTTGAGAATAATGAAATTATCTCCCCGATAAATATTATATTAATTTTTTTAGAAAAAATATTTAAAATAAAAAAAATTCTAATCACACACTTCATTTTATGTCTAAATAATTTCATAACGGTTAACCAATAGGTTAACCATTAACCATCATTTTTAACGGTTGGTTAACCGAAACCGTTTAACCTTAATGGTAGGTTAATTAACCGGTAAAATTTAACGGCTATACCGGTTAACGATTACGGTTTATTTTGCGCACACTAAAAAGAACTCCCAAAATCTCAAACACATAGTGAGGGCAAAGCACCAACTCTTGGGATCTTGTAATCTTTGCCAGCCTTTGCTCTTAGCTTGGAACGAAGGTAATGGTGGTAGAAATTGCCACCAACTCCTATTAGAAATAATGCAATTCCAGGGTACTTATCAATGGATGGCTCCGGGAGTCCCTGGGTTGAAAATCTGTGTGTAAATCAGGCTTGATCTAAGAAATAACTCAATGATATGCTTATCATTGTGTCTAGAGCCATTTCTCCACTGTATTTGTGAATGAAACTCACCTGCAATATTTGAACTAAGAAATAACTCAATGATATGTTTATCATTGTGTCTAGGAAATATAGCCCATGATCCACACTTTTCCAAAGAAGCTGGCGCCTTTTTTTTATAACCACTACTATTCCACTAATTAATTAATTAATTCGGATCTAATCTATTTTGAGACTATGTTATAATTGCATTGTTTCATATGCAACTAAAGGTGATCATTCAAACGGAACCCAATGAGTTCCAACCCGAGATAAACTAGGGTCGGAATTTCTTTTTTAAATTTTGGATTCAGATTTTTTTAGAATAAAGTCAAGTGGCAAACCCGAGCAGAGATAATAATATAATTTTATTTTAAATATTTAAAAAAAATTAAAATAATATCCCTGTATATATATATTTCAATTATGAATAATAATGAGATAATTATTATAATATCTTATGTTTATAGTTTTATCAAACATCGAGTCGGAGGCTTTGAATTATTTTAATCAGCCAAAAATCCACGATCATCCTTTTCAACAACTTCATGAGACCACCCGATAGTTCTATGGTTCACTTATATCCCTTTCATCAAAGTCCAACACAACAGGGTTAGGCCCACCTCTTATCAGACAACATCTTACTTTTAGACCTAAGCTTTAAACAAAGTCAAGATTACAGCAACGAATCTCGGTCTCTTCTCTCTTGTAAAATACAAATCAAAACTAATCAATCCTAGAAAGAAAAAACTGGCCAAAACACATTATATATATAATCAGATTCCGTGAATTCAAACCCTATAATTTAACCCCCTTTTTTTCTGAAACTCTGACCTAAACATTTACAATTAATTTTTTTGTCAGATTCTATTATTAATCCCTGTAATAAGTATAAATTGTAGATTTAATTCTTATCATTTTAATTCCCTATAAGCTAGTCATATTATCCATGTACCGTTCAGATAACTGCTGAACATTTCAAATCTAAAATTATAGGGATTAAGATTTATCGAACTAAAATACATGGACTGAATTGCATAGTAGAATTCGACCATAAACATGTTTGCTGCCAAAGACTAGTTGTGCACATTAACAGTGACAACATCCTCAATACTCTCTGGGGCATCCGCATCTTTGAAAAAAACAGTTCAACAATTTAGAGGATAAATGAAAATCAGATATAAATCTCTTTTCAACAGTTCTATATTTTCTATACAATCCCCACTCACTCACCAGCCCTCTAAAGGAAAATTTCAACTGACAACAAAAGCAAAATCGAAATCTCAAGTGCGCTAAATTATACAATGGTACTTAACATGAAATGCTTACCTAGACTGCCTTGGCGATGAGGCAAGGCGGCTCCGAACTATTGGGAGAACACGCAGAGGGTTTATAGGTTGACATCTTCCCATACCGCTGAATGGATCACATGTAATATACTTGATAACGGTTCCCTGCAGTACCAAACAATGAGCCTCATCCGGGCTTTCTTCGCTCATTACACAGAGGTGGATGTAACATCAGCAACTGATTTCCACCCAATACAATTGCTGTAGCTCATCTGGTTTTTAGATCTAATTGTAGATTTTTACTGGCTTCTCGTATGAATGACGGTTCTGTAAAATTTAAACAAGATGGACAATCAAGCATCTTACCAATGAACGACGTATTTCCTTTCTTACCAACTAACTTATGTTGTACGGACAGGCATCTAGAGCCAATAAAAACACTAGTTTCCTCTACTAAACAATGAACTTAAATTAATCTTTAAATTTCAAACAAATTTTACCATACTGTTCATGCCGGCTATAATTCAGTGATCATCGGAATCATTTTAAAAACCAATCATTCGTATATAGTGGCAGAGCAACACGGTGGCCCGGTTCAAAGCTCTATAATCAAGAATAAATTGAGAAATGTTATTACCTGATTTGCTGCATATGACCGTTTAGGGGCATTGTCAGAGTGTTCCAGTCCAAGATACTGTTCCCAAGCACCATATACATCCCTTCTCTACACAAACAAAGTAAAAGCTCATCAATGCGGAAAAAGAGAGCAATATTTGGGGAAAGCAATATTTCTCCCCAAATAAAAACGAAAAAGAAAAAGAACGCAATATATCAAGAAAAGTGAAAAGTACAAAACTTAAAGATGATAGAGATAGAAAGAACCTGAAAACGAGTAGACACTACATCGGAGTCCTGAAGATAATCGGGATGACCCAGTGACAGAAAGGCAAACTTCCACTGGACAGTTTGGGATAAAAACAAAAAGACAAACCACCATGAAGCAATTATTTGGAATAATGGACAGAATTTGTAAAAGTGTTCAGGTTGCTTAAATCCATTAAAAACATAAAGGGGGGTAAAAAAAAAGAGAAAATAATATAGAGAACAGAAAAGCAATGCAATATTGATAAACATAATAACTTGGTTTTGTCAGGTAGAGATCATACCTTCGCAAATTCCTCATCTGGAACTTGTAATCTTTTCTGAATTCGCACTTTAACTTCAGCCAACTTTTCATCCTCACGAATAACAAGGAAAAATGGCTCCCCAAAATTCTGAACCTGCTGTTAAGGTTGATAAAGAAATTAATAAACATTCATCAATACAAAATTAATACTACTCTGAAAGAAAATAAAAAAGAAGGGTCCACCCAAACTGGGGTGGGAACAGTATTCATGATCTATCACCTGGTTTTGTGCTGTGTCCTTCATAAAATGGTAAACATGAATCAAGCGATCATGAGGACCAAGGTTTTTCTCCTCTTCCGGTATCTAAGGCAATAAGAAATCAAGATCAGAGAAGAGTGGAAAACAAGAAGCTCTATAGTTTGACAAAATGCAAAGAAACTTTGGTATACCCCACTGATTATATTATTGTATGATCAGACTAATCAGAACCGTTGCTTATTTTGGTCGGTGTAAAAAAAGTATAATAGACAGAGAACACAAACACACACAGTACAAAAGGAAAAAAATGTCAAAAGTAAAGACATAATTTTGCACCATTCTCCGGTTAAATCTTGAAACATGTTCAAAATCCAATTTTAGCTCGAACGGATTGATCGTTTTTTTCTGTATCCATTATACTTAATAGCTGCCTTTAGAAAGGAAGAAAAATATTTTCAAATAATTGTCGGGAAAATTTCAGCCAAACTAGAGAACCATTTCGCTGCTTATGACCAGGGTAAGCCATGAACAACTAACTGGCATATTAAACAGGGATGCCTACAATGCATGGAAAACATGGAAACTTAACAAAGTTTAAGATATGTAGTGTCAAACAGAAATTAGTGGAATCATCCATAATAAAGGATTTAAGGTGTGATTTACAAGAATTAAGATAGGTAAACTGTATAAGAAAACAAATCAGGACATGCTTGGAGGACAAAAAGCCCTACCTCCTCAGCACGTAATGTCCAATATTGATCATTTATGTTCTCTATCTTTTCATTGAGCGGGAAGATCTGCAAAACCAAAACCAGACAATGAAGTCAATAAAGAAATCATAATCTGTATCAATCCTAAACAAACCATGGAGAAAATAAGTGTCAAATTCTGGAATTCTCACGTTTGTCCACCAGGTATCTAAACAGTGACCAGTCACTGAACAACTCTATCTAATGAACATGTCTTGAACTCTTGATTACCCGGCCATTTGGCAGGTCAAGTCAATTCAAGTTTGACATTACATTATTCAGGTTTTGGATCTTTGATTTCGGAGTCAAATAAATTTTAATCATTTCAAGTTGAATGTTCCAGTTAACATTTTACGTATAGGTATTAGGTCAGGTTTGGGATAGGCTGGCTGTCTTTTTCTAGTCGAATGGATTGAGCGAGTTTTAGGGGGTTCAGGTCTGCTTTGCCAACTCTACACATACACATATACGTTCTTGCACATAGCCATTTTTATGCATACAATCCAAGGGAACACGCTAATGTTAATAACGCTTCAAGGAAAATTATTGAATACCTTGTAAATCTTGTGATAGAAAACCTCAAGTAATCTAAGTTCGGCACCAGGATGAGACAACTCCACCTGTACCAACATCAAATGCAAAGCAATCTGTTGAATTCCTATCTTCAAGTAAAAATATGAAGATAATTGCCACATGCAAAGTTGAACTTGAGCTTATCTTGCACATAAATAAAGTGATATAAACAATTAAGTATGGATATAAACAAATATGATTTGGCAAATCAGAAAATGATATTATAATTAGTTCAATAAGCTAATTATACTGTCATACATAGTTTATTAACTATAAACTGGAAGCATAAATACGACGACAAATAAATCTTTGTAACCAACAATGCAGCAAGAGAAATTTGGCATTCTAATTTACCACAAAACATTAGTTTATTAGAACCAAAATCAGAAAAAAAGAAAAAGGAGGTGTCATATAGGGGGTGGGTGAATAATTTAAACCATTAAAGAATATAGAAAACTCTCGATCCGAAAAGAAACTTATTAAAACTCCTCCACAACATATGCTAGCAACAATATGGGCTCAACATTTAGGTGTACAGAGGTGGAGAAAGGCTCAAAACTTAAATGGATATGAATATGATCCGTAGCATTAGACTCGTCTAAGGATATAAAACCACAATATGGGTCAAATCGGTGCCCTAAGCAGACCGACCTTATTCTTTAGTTTAGAATTTTTCCTTCCTTTACTTTCCACAACAATATTGGGAGAGAGAAACCATTATGGGTGAAGAAAGACTAGGAGAAAAGTTATTTGGGAGATGGGTGAAGAGAGACTAGGAGAAAGGTTATTTGGGACTTGGGAGATGGGTGAAGACTGAAGAGAGACTAGGAGAAAAGTTATTTGGGTGATGAGAGAGAACGAGAAATGGTAAGATGAGTGGAGAAAGGAAGAAAAACAGAGTATTTTAATTTCTTAGTAACAGTAACTTGTAGTATTTTTGTAAAGGCAAGAGATACATGGATATGTTACTCAAAGAACAACGTGGTCTTCTTAATAAAACCTCACAGTGACCCCACACAGCATAAATGTTGACAATTCGAAGTTTCACTCTGCATAAGAAATGGTTAAAATACCAAGTAGTTTTATTAAATCCTAATTTGGATGACATCCTCACAGCCTATACTCTTTTCAAGCCCCTTCTCGCCATATCTTAATATCTTCAATTACAAGCAATTGGAATTTCAAATACTGCAATGCATAAACCGTAGCCCAAGGCCAATTCATAGTCAAAAGAAGATTACAAAAATAATATTTATTAACCAAGGGGACATGGGGAAAATCTAGGGAAAGAATAGGGAATCATGAAATCAAAAGAGGAAGAGGAAGAATAAAAAGGCATGAGGAAAAAGTATTAAAAAATCTATTTCATTAATCTAGATGAGGATATGTGCTAGATTATATCCATGCCTAGCCCAAGTAGACAACCCCAGATACTGGAAAAACCTTTGTTTAGATTTCATTGTCATTTCCCTGTTTGAACTTCTGAATCAAGGAAAAGCCTTAAGCCTTTTCTAATGTCAGTTAGAGCTAACAAAAGAAGAAGTTCTTAATCACGGTATCTGCAATGTATTTTAGAATAGTGGAAAGGTTTATCCTGAAAAATAATAATGATAATTTTATCCTTTCCATGCCCTTTGCACCGATACACATGTACGACGGCACATAAGCAGCCAAAATATCATACTAGAAATTTCAAAATCACAAAGAAATATCATCCCTTTAAAAAAATCTTTGGTATTGGCTTAGTTCACCCACCTCCTACCTTCGTAGGTGAATTCCTGCAAGGCAGGGGTTCAAACCCTGGCACTTGCAATATCCCGTCCAAGAATTCTACCCTAGACACCCATGTAATCCAGAATTTGGTGATGAATCTAAATCCACTAAAATATGAAAGCATACGAGAGAACAGTATTCATATCACATATCATCAATGGAATGAAATGCTTTATCTAGAAGGCAAAATGATGTGTATTGAGGGCATAGTTTCACATGTTCTTTTTTATATTTTGAAGGAAAAAGTCAAGGTTGTAAAAAACAAATTTGCAATGGTTACCTTTGTCTTGAGGTCATCAAGAACGTCCCCTACAGTGCTCTGCTTTGGCAATCTTATAGTATGAATAACTGCCTGAGAATGAACATAATTTATAAGAGGAACAAAACCTGACAATACACTTTAAAAAAACGACTGAAGCATTCTAATTTTATAATCAACACTCACTTCATCTTTGGTAGCATGATGAAAAGCAACTTTCAATGTTTTGAGGCCTTGGAGTTCTGGCAAAGGTATATCCAACACTTCATAATATAGAATATCAGAAGTCTACCAAAAACAGAAATACACCCAGTTCAGCAATAATCAAAATTATAATAATCGACTGAAAAACGATAAAGAAAGATGACTAGTATTGAAAAGACTACACTTAGGCAGACAACAAAACCTGATTGTAGTGAATCAGCATGTCAGACAAATGTTCCACACCTCGGTACTTGATAGGTTGGGGTTTAGGTTGCTGGGAATAACAGTTATGGGGTGTAAGCCTAATTTTAGAAGGATCGCCCAAGCCAAGATGGTGAGCCACCTTCTCGACAACATCATCATAATTGTTAAGCTTTGACCTAGGCAAATGATTACAAGAGTGTGAACAATATAAAGTGAAATTCAGTCAAACTCATTACACCCTGCGTTTGGTAGGGGTGTTATTTATTCCTCAGGTTTTAGTACATGAGTTAGTAAGAAACTAACTTCACTTTGTAATATTTAGTCACTCACATTGTTTAGTTTGGAAAAAGAGAAGGATAAATGCAATTTATTCCGAATAGGTATTATCTTTTACTTGAGTTTTTACTCATCTTTCTAATGTCAAGTTTAGATTTGTACTATTTCTTCTCTATGTATTACGACAAACTATTTTAAAACTCATGTAAAGTTTTTCCTTGTGGTAACACCCATGTAACCAAACGCAGCATCAGTTCAGAATGTATCCATTTAAAAAGTGTAAAATTTAGTAATAACTTACAACTCGAGAGAAAATTCATCCTCCTTTGGCTTTTCTAGAGATCTAAACCGAACAACCTACATATCATCAATATAAATAAAAAATGAGGAAAAAAAAACTCAATTAAATTAAATCTTAAAACATGTACAACAAAATGGGTTAAAATTAAAATCACAGACCTCCACAAAGCATCAGAAACTAAAGTCCTCTATTTCTAGGTTTTGAATAGATATAACAGATGCTGATTACATAAAGTACATTAAACCAATAGAAATAGAAACCTTCCCTCTACAGTTCCATTTAATAGATGCCTTTACTTTTTCCTTTCTTTTGGCAAAAGATAAAAGGCACCATAAAAGGAAAAATGCAACGAATAGAAAACAAGAGACAAATGGCAAAAGTAAAAGGCAAGCATTTAAGCCTAAAACTTAATATTGTGAGGCCAATTATTAAATAGAATAAAAATCAAAAAGATAAAACCCACATATCGGGTTTTTTCCCTAAGAAAGCACAAACTACAGATAAACATTTAAAAGAAAGAAAAAATCTGCGGACAACAACATAAAGAAATCTCAATCCATATCAAAAACATCAACAAAATTGCTGCAGACAGTAAAAGAAAAATTAGAATCTCATCAATGATCAATGGTCCAATCTTCACACTATAACAAGTTCTCAAAGAATTAATTGTACTGCCAAGATGATTATTCTTATACCTGACGATTATGCACATATTCCAGAAACGAAGGAATATCAGGATAACAGCATTGTTCGCTAACAACTTCAGGAAATTTTTGAAGGCATATAATATCGCCATCTTCAAGCTGCATACACTCACAAAGATAAACAAAATAAAATTTTAAAAAATAATAATAATAAAATTAGGAGAAACAGCAAAAAATATTCAAATACTGAGAATACAGATAATTGACTAAAGAAGATTAGTGATTCTATGATAAAGGCTTGCCAACTTATGGAAGAAAATATTGTAATTAAGAATTAATTTAATACACCTGACTGGTACGGAATGTGAGCTTCTTGTCAATGTGTTCACACATGACATTGGGTTCGAATTTTATTTCCTGTGGATGGAAGAGATAAGTTAGATGTGGTTAACACATTATCTGAAAACCAGATGCATCAAAAACATAATAACCAAACCACCTCATAAAGTTCAATCTCTTCATCAGGATCAAAGCCTGCCATTTTGTTGATCCTTGCCAGTATTTCCATTGGCTTGCCAGCACCCTTCACAAACATCCTCCCAATATAACTGGCATCATAGAAATAAAAACATCAGAGATCACAAATAGATCCACTCTAAAGAAAAGCAGGATGTTGGAATTACCGAAGCTCCTCCTTGTACGGATCATAGAGTTTAAAGAAAAGAAGAATATCTTCTTTTGTCTTCTCAGGTGGAGCTACCGGCTGCAAATCCTGAAAAATTCTAAAGATCAGAAATAGAGCACCATCACAAAACCAAAAAGCTTCAACCATGCCAAAATATAAAAGAAAATTATCAAATAAGTACCGGCCCTAGCTCCACTTCCAGAAACAACTTCAGCTCTGCATTATTTGCCTTGTTTGAAACCTCTCTCAGTTGTCCTACCTAATGGAAGTTATTACAAAGATCACATCATACTCAGACTATTGTATTAGGATAACATACAAGAACAAGACAAACAACGGCAAGAAAAGCAGATAAGGTGGGTGGACCAAGAAGCCTACAACTGCCAGAAACTTGGAAAAGGCTTACTACAAATGTTACTACATAATACATATTTATGACTAGCAGAATGCATATCAATGTCATCATACAGTCAACCAAACTACACATTCTTCAATACATATACCGAATTCGCTCGATGACTAGTGAGTTTACACTTTACACCAATGTTGCTTGGACTCAGGTACAAGGGCCGACTGATGGTACAAGTTTAAACCATAGGTCATAAAACATGCTTCAGGTTTAAAAAAATGAAAGCAGAGAAACCAAGCCCACTTACTGATTGTGCTTCCTCCTGATAAGTTAACGGTCGATTTGGACGGTATGTATGGTTCTGCCTCTTGGCCCACAACCAAAAACGTTGACATTGCACAGGAATACCAAACTCTTTAGCAACTTCTTCCTGATAATAAACAATATGACATTAGAGTCTAGAGACTTCAACTTTTGCTGGCATTAACTTCAATACTTGTAAAATAAAGAAATTTATGTTGGAGTCGAGACAAATAAAATAGAGAAGAACTAAGAACATATCTAACTGGAAAGCATACCCACCAAGGACCATACACATGCAGAAATCCATTAACTTTTAGTTCAAATTATCAAACGATTATAGGTTAAGCAGTTAAAGCTTCAACTTTTGCTGGCATTAGCTTCAAAACTTGTAGAATAAAGAAATTTATGTTGGAGTCAAGACAATAATAAAATCATCACAAATACAAGATCTTCAGGAGAGAAAATAAGAAACCTAACCCATATCATTAAATCGTCTAAATCTTTAGTTTTTCAAAGCAAATAAAAGCTAACATGAAAAAGATCTAATACAGTTAGTTTGTTTCACATGTGTAAAATTGTCTTCTACAAAATACTAGAAGATTGGAACGATTCCTTGCACACAGGAAAAGGACCAGGCGATCACCCTAGGAAGTTACAAGCAGGAAGAAAATCCAAGTAAGCCTCGAGAAAAAAAAAGGTCATGGCATTAAAGAATTACTTCCTACTTTTTTTCAATTTTTGGAACTCAGACAATTAACTAAAACAAGTCAGAAGATCTAGCCTGATATTTAAGTACCTTGAAAACATTAAACGGCATCTGTTTCTGAATTCGAAAGCTACTAACTTTTTCATGATCCACCAGATCAAAGTATATATCCCTTCCAATCTGCTCAACTAGGTCTTCATTACGTGCAACCTGATGGCATGCAAAAATAAGATAAGTCATATGTAAATCTAAAGAGAGAGAAGTGTAAGGAATGCTATACCTTTATAACAGTATAGAGATGTGCCTCTGCTTTTTCCTTTCTCTTTTGCTCCTTTTCTTCTTGCTCTTTCTTCAATCTTATCTGAAATGTGACATTCAAAGCCCACAGCAACGTTTTGCAGTGAACATAAACTCCATTGCAAATTTAAATTAGTAATTAACAAATCAGAAGCAATCTTACTCTCAGGTGGTCAGCGATGTCCTTCTCATCCACATTACAGACTATTTTGTCCTTGTCACTTTCTCGTATATATACAAGCATATATGCATTTGAGTATTTAGTAAATTTAAATGGAGTGTTGTTGAACCCAGGATTTGTCTGCGGCAACTGTTGAAGGGTGGGAGTAAGATAAAAATTATCTACTGAAAGAACACAACCACATAAAAGAATATCAATTTTGAAAAGCAACAATTAGAGAACGGAACCTCCTCTTCACCACCGTACTGCTCCTCCAATGCCCTCTTAATGTCTTCTTTTGTTACCCGTTCATCATCAAACTTGAACCTAGATGACCAAACCAAAAAAACACAAAAGTGAGCTTGGTTAAACAGGAAAACAATGACAGGCAATTAGAATAAAAGCCTAGAATAAAGACATTTACAAAACATGATAGGTACCACTGATCTGAGAGGGTTGGTCTGATATAAGCATAGTAGTGCCCACCATGCACCCCACCACTATGAACCAAAACACTGCATAAAATGAGGCAGAATTATGATTATGTTATTACTACCCTTTTACACACTCATCTGAGTGAGCTATAAAAGAATAGGTTACATAGTTTTTGATATTCTGTTCAATTAAGAGGGAAAAAAAAAGAGAAAAGTTTAGCACAGGAAAGTAACAAAAAGGCAGAAACAAAGTCTGTATTTGCATTCTTAATCAATACAATACCAACATAACCTTAAGTTGTCATTTTCATTACTACTATGTTTGAAAAATGGTAAATAACAGAATTGACCTCTACCAAATCCAAGGAGAACAATTTTACTTAACATCTGACTAAACAGATTAGCATAAATTACTATTGCAAACAAGAATAATCATTATAAATAACGGAAATGTGCTTATCCATCAGTTGAAACATGCACAATTTACAAAGGAAGAAGATAAAATTTCAGTAATAGCCAGCTTCACTAAATGAAAGACAATGCTTCTAAGTTCTAAATATCAGGTAAACAACAAAGCCTACACTATGTTTGGATTAACAGTAGTAAAGGAAAAGAAAGAGACTAAATTTAAGTAAAAGAGAGGAAAGGTTAGGGAAAGTAAATGGTAATATATCAACTTCATCAGACAGTTAAAATCAATAAAAGAAATGGAAGTGAAGTGAAGTAATTTAACAATCTTTGTTTGGTTAAACCATGGAAAGGGAAAGAAATGGTTGATTATAATGATTTTTTAAAATATAACCTTTTTCAAAAAAATAATAAATTATTCAAAAAATGAAGATGACAAAAATGATATTTACATCTTAAAAGAACTTCTTTTACTTTCCTTTCCTTAGATTCTCCCACAAAAAGGGGTAAATAAAAATTAAGCCTTTCCAAGAAAAGAAAGGGATAACTCAATTTCCCTTGAATAAAGAAATCTATCCAAACAAGGTCGGTTCTGCATTTCCCTTACTTTCCCTTCCCTTCCATTACGCCAATCCAAACTTAGGGTAAAATTAATTGCTACAGGAAAATGATGGAACCCTTAGGGCAATGTTGCCAAGGGCTCCAGGCGCACTCGAGATGCTAAGACCTCTACATGGCCTGAGATGCAAGGAGCGTAAAAAGCACTAGTCCGTCTGCAATAAGGTGCATGCATACGTGTAAAATAATAAATAATAATTAGGAAGGTAAAATCTTTGCTCCAAATATAGATTAGAAAAAGGATTATTATCCCATACACAGGCGGTGGAAACTTTTTGTTTCCACATGCGCCTTAATTTTGGGGTTTGGGGTTTCAATTTAGGGTTTAGAGTTTAGGAGTTTTAGTGTATGGGTTTAGAATTTAGGGTTTATGGTTAGAATTTAAGGTTTAGGATTAGAATTTAGGGTTTACGTTTTAAGGTAGTATGGTTAGGGATTTAGGTTTTACCCTATAAACACTAAATTTTAACTATAAACCTAAAAATCTATCAACAGCCCCTAAATTCAAAACTGCTACCCTTAAGCCTCTAAACCCTAAACAGAATCCCTAGACCCTAAAACTAAGGCGCTTGTGTAAACAAAGTTTCCACAAGTGCTTGTGCATGGAATAATTACCCTTAGAAAAAATAGTTAAAAGAAAGAAATACAATACAAGTTACAAAGCCAAAAGCCGGGCTCTGTTTTCAAACACTGAAACAGAGCAACATCTCAGTTTTTAAACAAGTACACCTTAAAATCAACCATAAAGGAGAAAAGAATTTTTTTTTAAAAAGTAAAAATAGTAGAGAAGATAGAGATTTAAGCAAAAACAAAAAAAAGGTGGAGGTGGGCAGAGCATGAAGTTTTAAAGAGAGGACGAAGATGATACAGCTTTTTGAATTTATTTTGAAATTTTAACCTAATAAAGTTGGTATTCTAATTAATAAAATAAATAGCATTATGGTATTTTGACTTCCAAAATAGGAGGGGGCAGAAGAAGAAAAAACTGAAGGGGCCAAGCGGTGAAGGCGTGAAGCTGGCTTTTTCTTGCCCCTAAATTGAAGCACAGCACAATAAAGCCACTGCCTCTTTGAAGTTGCCTTGCCCGGTATACTGTGAAGCAGTTTTGCTTCTTTTGGCACACCTAGGCAAGCACCTTAGCATCACTGCCTTAGGGATAGTTTGTTGATGGTTTTTGTTTCTTTAGTTGTCCAAAAGTAATGGTGATGGTGGTAGTGCTGTTGATGATGATGATGATAACATATAGCATAAAATACATTATCAGCCGAAATCCTGGTCTATCAAAAAGAAAGACCCAAAAAACAGAAGAAAAATAAAGAAACCAAAATAGAAATAATGGCTACTTGAAATTTGCAATATTCTGAAACAAAAAAAGGTTATTTCGGCAATTATATCAGCTCAAATAATTATCTTTTCTGTTTAAGGTAGCCTTAGGTTAGTCTGGTTTTTCTAGTATTCAATATAAATCAAAATAATAGTAAATTAGAACTGAATAAAAATTATTAAATGATGTGTCTTCGAGTTGGGAAGTACTTTGCTTATCAAACAAAACCTTGTGGTTACAGTACTCTTATATTTTCCTGTCTTCCTTGCTCTTCAAACCTATTGCAGAAACCTTTTGGAATTCTACAACCCATTAAAATCTAATTTAGTGGGAGTTCTGCATGTTTTTACATAAAGATTAGTTTTGATTGAACATTATACCGATAGACATGCTTACTTGATTGAATGATCTAGTAATTTGTAGTCAAAAACAGATTAAGCATTTAGAGATTTAGGTTTCTTTGAAACTTTTACTTATGTCTCTAAAGTCAAGCGAGGAAAGGCAAGCAGCAGCAATAAAAAAAATCCATAGGTAGAGCACAACAAACGGCGCAAATACCTGTGAAGAGTATAAAGGTTGCGAACACTTCTATCAGCCTCAGGTGATAAATACTTGCCATTCTCCCTATCTAGATCAAGTTGCAAGGGGAACTCATAGCGATCGTTTATCTATACAAAAGTATTGTAAAAAGTTAATAAAGAAATGTTTCCGTGAATATCAGAGATAAAAGATGACAGATTTTAGCCAAAGGTGTGCACATACATGTACATAAGAGAATGGAACAGAAAGGGTCTAACAGAATTTATGCATCCTTTTTATCTTTCACCATCTCACACATACTTTCATACAAAATTTACATTCCTACAGAATTTAGTGATAAAACAAGTATCTTGGTTATTTTAGAACTGCTTCAAGGAGAGGCATAAAGTTTAAGACCACACCCCTTTCCTTCCTGTTTCCAGAAGAGTCGTCTAAGTCGATTGCCAATTTGCCAATTTATCTAACAAAGGCTGCAAATTTATGTACTGCAATTTCTACTTATTAAAAACAGAAAAATCTTGGAAAATGTATATAAACCATTACCATTAACTTCTAAACTAAAATAGATGATGCTTAAAGAACCAGATGCACGTGCTTGTCCAGACTACCTATTCTATTAAACTTCAGGCAACATGACACCTACAATCAACACTAATATTCTAGAAAACAAGTCATCTTATGTACCATTCCATAATAATGAGGATAGAAACCTTAGGACTAAATATTTTAAGGGAAAATAGTAATCCCAACATAGAAATACTCCAGGAAATTATTTTTTTCTTCTGTACACACTTACATTATCAAATAAGAAACAATTCAGGCATCTTCATTTTATTCAGAAACATGGGGGAGTATATTAGCAATTCCAAATATAATTTAAAAAGAAGCTTCGATACTACTTTTAGAAGGAAATGCATTAAACATAATTGGGGGTAATTTGAAAAGGTTTACAAAGACAATCATTCAGGTTAACATCATCTCCAAAGGAATAATCATCTCACAGAGTCTTTCCTGAACCAGAATACCAGATTTACATAAAAGGAGTAAAACCAGAAAAATTAAAGGCCAAATATACATTCATTTAAGCGTACCACCGTATAGAATTGGCTAATTAAATATGTTTACAATTCCAGATGCAGTAGAAAACGCTTAAGGGTCACTTTGTCTAAACAAAATCGAACAAGACAAATAGATTAAACAAGATATTCAATTGTCTA
The DNA here is from genome assembly GCA_030270665.1 of Hibiscus trionum. Classification (NCBI taxonomy): domain Eukaryota; kingdom Viridiplantae; phylum Streptophyta; class Magnoliopsida; order Malvales; family Malvaceae; genus Hibiscus; species Hibiscus trionum. The sequence continues at coordinate 1,475,187 of BSYR01000008.1, forward strand.
TTCAGCAGCTAACCTTCACCATAGTATCCCGCATGAAATCATACTCGAAACGTTTTAACTGAAGTTGAAGGACGGGAGGAAAGTCAATGAAAAGAACTCCTTTCCTGGCATCCTGAAAAAGGAATTCTTTGAACATCATCTTTGTAGGGAATATTTAAGCATGATAGTGTGACAAGTACAGAACATGTGCCCGGTAGTCCATCTCCAGAAAACTATAACTTCTATGGTCAAGAAATAGCCAAAAAGCATGAGGAAATCAGATTGCTTTCCCAAACATATTTAAACAAAGATACCTGATTTTTTTTTTTTGACAAAGATACCTGATAGAAGAGACATTACAGACCAGCCAAAGACAAGCAGATCTGAATCAACTTGTTCAAGTCCACAGTTTTTTATAATGTAGAATCTAACTATTAAGTTATATCTTTCCAGATAAAAATGATGAACTGATGGATCCTGGGCATCTCACCTGTAAACCATACTGTTCAGCATGATACCTATTGTCACCTTCAAGACACTCTACTTCAACATATTTGTCAAACGATGCATAAACATCCTTACAACCTTTCACATCAAGCTGAAGATCTACAGATAATTGTGTCAACTTATAAGCCCCACAATATCAATCTTTAATAATCTAGTCATCTGTTGTAACTTTAAAATTTGTACCATAAAACGATTCCTTTCTCGTCGACTTGTAGTCCACATTGATGCATTCAATATAATTCATATGATGACCTTCAAACAACTGTTGTATTGTACCCTCCACAACTGTTCCCTGAGACGTTTTAAAAGTAAACAAATAATTTAAAGAACATTTTTTTGCTAGCGTATTAAACAAATTGACAAGCAATCAATCCCAAAATACGAATAGAAGAAAACCCCTATACCTTCATTTTGTCTTCAAGCTTTTCACTAAGAACTCTATTAAGTTCCTGAACGTCATGCTGCATGAAAGAATCATAAGTGTCCCACCCAAAAGATTTTGTCAATTCCTTGGTTGCCACACTAGTGTCACTATACTGGAGCTTATAAAATAGACTCTGCAAAGCCAATGGAATACTCCCTGTGGGCATGTCATTCTCAGTTGTTGGCATATGATACACGGCCTGCAATGAATAATTCAAACATTTAACTCCCTCTAGACTTTAACTATAAGAACGGTGATGAAGAATAAATATGCTAACCTTTCTGAAGTACGGAATATGATAGAGTGTTTGCAGAAGAGAGTTCATATAGCAGGTGGCACCCTGATTCTTGAGTCCAACATAACCAGTCTCCTTTTTCGAGTCATGTGACCAATAATCCGCAACCTTGCGCACAGCAATATCAGCTTCTACTATGCATGTGTCATTCACAAGAAAGCCTCTACTAGGGTCATATAGTTCACCAAGAGGCATGAATGAAGTGAAGCCCCAATCACTTTCACGTGCATTAAACTGATGCTGTGTGTCTGTAGAGAGAACAACGAATATTAAATCACACAAAATTTGAGCTTACATGATAAAGCAAAAACAAGTGGGCGCAAAGACAATTCAAGAAGACTAAATTTTCAACACATTAAACATCAGGTAATTATCAGCATCTTTAAGCAGAGCTTTTTATGGAAATTCATTTTAAAATTTGACGCATCTCCTCTTTCTTCTGAATTTCAGTAAGTTATAGGAAAACCAGCCCAATATATCACACTCCAAATCTAACAAGAATTAAAGAACCCTAAATAACATCTCTATTCGTGACCACAGTTCTTTCGTATTGATTTCGTGGATAAAAGTAAAAGCAGTTCACCACACTTAGCGGACAAAAGACCATAAAAGAATATAAAGTGAACAAGAGGAGAACTGCATTGCTCTAATGCCAAAATGTTCCTTGAATATACATCAAGAAGTATAACTTGATGCCTCTATATTGAGCTAGTTACATCATCCAACCTCAATATAGGAGGAACAAGGGCCTTTTTATTCAACTGGATCTATGGCCAGTTTAATGTCAAAAGGGATGTGGACGTGAGCCAGTTGCAACTTGCAAGACTGAATTTTCAGCCAATACAAAATATCTGATTTCAGAAAGCTAAATTGGTCAGAAAATTACTTGAAAAACCATGTTGACTTATAATATGCAGTTCACGAGAAGGGGAACTAATTTTGTTCAAAAAAAAAAGAAGGGGAGCTAATAGCAGAGTGAGAAACTCGAGGCTTTTCAAGGCCATTAATAGCAACACTAAACAGATTGAGAGTATTAAGATTAATTAGACAACCACCACACAAGAAAAAAGCTCATAATTTCATAACCAAATGCATTTTTGAAAGTAAAGCATGAAGTTAAAATATATCTTAACTATCGAAAATACGGGTTCCAGTGAAGAAGCTAACTTGTTAACATAAAAAGATTACCCTAGGCTTGAGGAAAATTAATATGACTAGAAACTCCCAGAAAGCCTAGAATCAGCAAAAATACTGGAAAAGCTAAAATTTAAACTTCAAATTCGCCTCAGTAAATTAAGATGTTCAAAAATTCTACATTACACAAGAAAATAAGAAGAAAAAAAATCTAAGATCTGTTGGAAAACTACAGTTTCTATGCGAAGATCGTGCTGTAGTTAACTTGATAATAAGTTGTCATCAAAGATACTTCAGTCAGGCATGTGCCCAATGTTTCAATTTTCAAAAAGAAAATGCTGGATAAAATATAGGTGGAAGCTTCCAAAGAAATCAACATTCCCAAACTCCATTTACAAAATAAAAAAGTAAAATAAATTTCAAAATGCATCAAGTATATCAGATGTCTATTTTAAAATATTAAAATATTACGAAATAGAGAGTTTGATGCTATCCCTTTTCTTATTACTAAAGGTATATCAGATGAAAAAAGTTCAAAATAAAAGAAATCAAAGAGAAGTTCAATCAGACAGGCCTTTTTCCCTTATCCCTAAAAAAGGGCACCTAGGTGCACAAGCATGTGCCTTGTCAAATGGACCTTGTCCAAAAGGTCTGAGGAGCTATTTTGTCTAGCGCTAAGACGCAAGGCAAAGCATGCCTAGGCATTCGTCTTGACAACACTGTTCAAAAGTATAAATGACACTCTCCTATTCAATCTCATGGGACATGAATGAAGACAATTTCATATAACCCATGTAATCAAACATTTTTCTTTGTAGTCCAACAAATTTAGCTTCAAGCTACTTCTCTCAATTCCAACTTTGTGACATACATGGAAAAGAATAAAAGGAAACAAAATAGCATGTCATTTGATAAACCTTAAATATGTCGACTTTTAGTTGATCATGTCATTTTCAAACTTATTTTTCAAAACTCGAACTGCATTCAAGCTTTCTTTATTTAACGAGAAGAAGTCCACAACCAGGCAAACTAACAACTAAAGGATTCTATATCAGCTATGCCAGAAAAAGAAATAATACAAATTTCTTGAATTTTAACTGCACTGTGGGGGACAGAGCTCCACAGCCATCATTCTTAAACATACTACATTCAACTTCACCTATAACACTCATGAAGATGTCAACTCATCTAAAAGATACACAATGCATCTGAAGAATAACCTAATTGATAGTTACCCTTTTCCTCGAGAAAAGTCTCAAAATGATTGCAACATGCAAGGTACAGAAAATGATCATATTAAGCCATTTCTAAAAGAAGAGGAAAAAGAAAAAAATAAAAGTTGAACTATATAAAATGGATGTACAAACTAACACTCGGAGCAGTACAGAATTCATAAAGAGAAACAATGGCAATAACATGCGTTGTAGGACAAACAGCATAACATGCTAAAAGAACTGCTATATAAAGGAATTGAATTATAAGAATTCCAGTACCACCGGATATACCTTTTCTGATTGTATACTTATTGTGTACTTGATTGCAGACAGCTAAGCTGAACTGTGCATATCTACTCCATCCATAAGGTAAAGTTGCTGAATCCGCAACATCAAGATATATTGACAAATGATCAACATTGTTACCCTTGGGGAAAATAAGTATCCGCCTGTGCAGTAGGATTCAATACAAATCTTATTGATAGATCAATGCAAAAAAACAATTTCGCAAGAACTCCAAAAAGCACAAACTGATCAACTAAAACTACCATTTGTAGCCTCCAATAAAGAATATGTCAGAGTAGAGCTTCTTAGTATTAAGCCTTGAGAAATTCTCAATTGTCCATGTAAACCTTCCTGAAGGCGGATCATCCGCTGTTTGTGCATCCACTTTACTAGCAGCGTCCTTCGAAACTAATAATAAATAAGACAAAGTTCAGAATGGAAAGCATAAGAAAACATCAAATATATGAATTAATTAAAAAAACAGCGGCACAGAATATTCATAAATATTCAAAATAATGCATTCAATCAGCTGAAACTGAAACCGAAAAAGGAAATAAAAGGATTCAATTCTTCAAACGAAATTCAACTTACTCTCAGTTTCTTGAGAAACAAACAGGAAAAAATTGAATTGAAATATTCACCTTCCAATGGCTGAGGACCTTCGACGAAGTCATTGTGTGGGACCAGCATCTCATCGTCCTCCTGCTGCAATGAATAAAAACAAAAACAGAAATGCAGAAATGAGAACAGTTCGGATCTGCTGATCAAAACCCTAGGAATCCAACCATGGACTCGCAGAAAATGATGAATTTCCTCTTTCGAGCTGAATAAGAAGAAGCATTGAGACAGTTGAAAAACGCAGCGTTACCGGAATCGAAATTGAATTGAAGTGAAATTAAAAGAAAAAGATTAAAAAAAGCAAGAGTGAAGGATTGGATGGTTACATCTAACGGTGGAGGAGTCATCAGAGTCATGGGCGGTGATCGGCGGCGATCGGCGGCCGTTCGATCGACTGAATCAGAGAGAGGTAGAGAGAGAGAGAGAGATGCAAGTAGGGAGAAATACTAAGAGAGAATAACGATGGGGTGTGCCCGAGGAAAAGGGGGAAACTGGTTTTGCTAGGGAAGGGGCAAATCAGGAATTCCAATCAATGTACTTCGGCTTTGCCAGAGATTATTTTAGTATTCGCCTTAGCTTTTATTAGCGCTACTTCTAGGGAACAACCTTTAAATACAGGCTAAAAAACAACATATATATTTATTGGGTAAAAAGTGGTACACAAATTGTTACAACAAATATACACAAATTGGTATAAATTTGTAAGAGAAAACGGTATATACTTTTTTATTACACAGTTTCATGAAGGTTCAAATGGCTCTTGTACTTGTGCGGAAATGTGTACATACATAATTTCTTACGCAAAAACATATTTTGGTACAAGTTTTATAAGGATTTGTGTATATGCACATATTAGTAGCAAATGTACACAAATTAGTACAGATTTGTAAGAAAAAACGATATATACTTTTTTTATTACACAATTTCACGAAGGTTCAAAATGGATTTTGTACTTGTAAGGAAATGTGTAAATACACAATGTCTTACCCAAAAGCATACTTTGGTACAAGTTTTAATAGGATTTGTGTATATACACTTATTAGTAGCAAATATACACAAAATGGTACAACTTTTTAAGAGAAAATTGTATATACATTTTTTATTACACAATTTCTCCAAAGTTCAAAATGGCTCATGTACTTGTAAGGAAATGTGTATATACACAAATGATTACAAAATGTACACAATTGTAACAATTTTGTAAGAGAAAAAGGTATATACTTTTTTAATATGCTATTTCACCAAGGGGGCATCCATACCACCTTTAGGTAGTATTGATGTTGGTTTGGCAGACATGAAAAAAAAAGCTATTTCACCAAGGAGGCATCGATACACAAATTAGTACAAAAATGTACACAAATTGTTACAACTTTATAAGAGAAAACGGTATATACTTTTTTACTACGAATTTTCATCAAGGGGGCATCGATAGACATAAAAAAATTAATACATTTGTTATACAAAATGTGTATGTACACAAAATTACACAATGTGCATATACACAAATGAGTACAAAATGTACACAAATTGTAACAATTTTGTAACAGAAAAAAGTATATACCTTTTCTAATATGCTATTTCACCAAGGGGGCATCCATACCACCTTTAGGTGGTATTGATGCTGGTTTGGCAGACATGAAAAAAAAACTATTTTACCAAGGGGCATCCATACCATTTTTAGGTGGTATTGATGCTGGTGTGGCAAACATGAAAAAATTGGTATATTTGTTATACAAAATGTGTACGTACACAAAATATTACGAAATGTGCACCAAGGGGGCATCGATACACAAATTAGTACAAAATGTTACAACTTTGTAAGAGAAAACGATATATACTTTTTTTACTACGAATTTTTATCAAGGGGGCATCGATACGACCTTTAGGTGGTATCGATGTTGGTTTGGCAGACATGGAAAAATTAGTACATTTGTTAAACAAAATGTCAATGTACACAAAATATTACACAACGTGCATATACACAAATGAGTACAAAATGTACACAAATTGTAACAATTTTGTAAGAGAAAAAGGTATATACCTTTTTTAATATGCTATTTCACCAAGGGGCATCCATACCACCTTTAGGTGGTATTGATGATGGTTTGGCAGATATGAAAAAATATGCTATTTCACCAAGGGGGTATCGATATCACCTTTAGGTGGTATCGATACTGGTATGACAAACATAAAAAAATTGATACATTTCAGTTCTTCGATTTCCCTTTCATCTACGGATCATTTTTTTCGAGGATTTTTCTTGGGCTATTTCTGTTCTTCTGCAGACTTCCAATGATGGGTTTTTTTCTTTTTCTTAATTAACTTAAAAAAAATCTCTGCAATTTTTTTAGGTCGTGCTCAAGAAGAATGGACAGACGCGTCAATGGCGAGACGAGTTTTTTTTGTTTTCTTTAGCAGCACAATCTGCTCGTTTAGGTTCTCATGCGAGTTAGATTTCACCGAAGACCCCATCGTTTCTTCTCTTATAACTTTAAATTTCGAAATTTTTTCCTCAAAATGAAAATTATTCAAGATATTTTTGGAAAGAGAAGTAGAAAAGGGTAAAGGAAAAAGAAATAAAGCGTTGGTGAAGAAGAGTCAATGCTTTTGTGAAAGATAGAGACGAAAACATAAAGGTTACCGGTTTACCGGGTAACCTTTTATTTATTTATTTTTAATCCAACGGCCACTATAAAAGTGGCTTCATCCAATGGCCTAAATTAATGGTCGGTATTTAGTTGGTATTTAAGCCGCCTGTTTTTAGAATTGGCCAGTTCACTCAACTTTCTTCTCATTCTTATTTTAATTATTAAAATTTAATTTATTTCAATTTAATTATTATATTTTTAAATTACTTCTGTTTTGGTCACATCGTCCTTAAATAGTTAAAGATATTGGGAGATGTTAAGGTATACCACCTTAGAGTATGGCTAAAATACAGCCCTACACAAAATTTTATCATTTTAATCATTGAGTAAGAATTTGTGTAACTACATAATTTTATCAACTGGTAAGGATTTGTGTAAATTTTACCTTAGGTAAAAATTTGTGTAACTACACAAATTCTTATATTATAACTTAAATTCTTACCATTTGAGTAAGAATTTGTGTAGGTTGTAAGAAATTGTATAGTTAAACAAATTCTTACTAACTGGGTAAAAATTTATGTATGGACACCTTATTTTAACTGCAACCTAAGGGTGCCTCACCCTAAAACTACCCAACGTTATGACACGGCTGACGAAATTAAAAAACATCATTTTAAAATAGTCGAATTCATACTAAAATAACATCATTTTGAATCCCTATAAAAACCTATTTTTCACTTTTTTATTATTCCTCTCATTTTTTTTCCATATATCTAGATTCATCAAATCGGTCATTACCAACTGTCATCAACAGACAACAGCAACCGATCGATGAGTCTTAAAATTTTTCTACTAAATTCGTTTTTGCCTTTTTAAACACTGATTTGGTGTTTTTTTTAACAAAGGAGGAAGAGGGCCAAGGAATAGTGAAAATTGGGAATTGCAAATACTTGAGATAGAGAAGTGAATGACTGATATTCTCTTATCAAATATACTCTCTTTTTTTAATAGTCTTGTTAGTAAGGATGACAATTCGATCAGAATCCGATTCGAATTTGATTCGTTTCGAAGGAATTTATACGATTTATATTCAATTGAAAAAAATTCGAATCCGAATCCGAGGAAAATGTCCGAGTCCTAATAGAAGATGGGTTGGATATGGATCATGCTAAGATCTTATCCGAATTCGATCCAAATCCATGTCTGATCCGAATTTGACGTATTCGATCCATTCCGAGTCCGAATCAAAACATTTAAGACTTTCAATTCCTTAAAACAAAATATCATGTATAATATTTACATTAAAACAAGAAGTTCGAATCAAAACATTTAGGACTTTTAATTCCTTAAAACAAAATATCATGTATAATATTTACATTAAAACAAGAAGACAACATAAATAAAGTAAAATGTTAAACTAAATACATTAAAAGAAACATAACTACATATATTTTTTAAACGAGAACAAAAATATATATTTAGGTAATTTGGAATCATGGTAAAAAAAATTAACTATATATATATATATATATATATATTAAAAGTGATAATAAAAATATAAATGTCTTAAGAATGTAAGTTAAATAATAATAATATTTATTACAATTTATATATTAATTAACCTTAATATAGTATAATATATCTATTTATAATATATGCATGTATAAATAAATATGAAAAAAAATAAATGCAAGATCAAGTCATTGATAAACAAACAATAAAATAAATACAATGGAGAAACAAACAAATGTAAATATTAATGAATTACTAAAAATTAAGGAAGTTAGTGAATGAAATAGTAAGTGATGTGCAATTGAAAGATAAAGTTATGATATATTATGCTAAAATTATGAATTAAAATAGAAAACAAATTAAAAGCATAAACAATAAACACAAGGGATAAAAATGAACAAGTGTAAAATTAAATAACATAAATTAAATGCGTAAGAAATTAAATATACAAAATTATGGACTGATTTATACTAAAATAAAATTATTAGAGGGTCAAAACACAATATACCCTAAAGACGCTAAAATTCTCAGATCTACCCCTCAAACTTGGGTCAATATTAGGGATGACAATTTAATCTAAATCCAAAAACTCTAATCTAAATGCGGTTGAAACAAATCCCAATCCGATCCGAAAAAATCCGATCCAAAAACAATCTGATCCAAATTCGGTTGAAAAAATCCGAATCTAAATTCAAAAAAATATCTGAGTCCGATAGCAACAAATTCCGACTTAAATTTTATACAATCCGATTCAAATTCGATCCATTGCCATCCCTACTGGTCAGATATTCTTTGAATATACATATTGTCTTGAATTTTATTATGATATGATTTGTATGGCAATAGTTATTGAAGAATTGGTATTCCAAATAATAAAGAATTTTCATTGAATAAATTAGAGTTTTATATCTGATTTGGACTTCAGTTTCGAATAACACTTCTTTTTATATAAAAAAATTATTCAAAGGAAAAAAATTGTATCTATTCATCTATCATATTATAAAACGATAAACGTGAATTTTAAAATAACGTGAAATCCTACAACAAATTTTAAATTCTAAATTTTAAACACTTTATTATAAAATTTTAGACTCTAAACTCGTCAACCCCAAATCATATACAAAACTCTTTAACTAAAATTGAAATGCAAATTTACACAATCAATGTATCAAAATATTTTTTTTGTATCCGTCTATTATATTAGAAAATGATAGGCATGCATTTTAAAATTAGAAAATTATTTGATACAAATGTCATGTAAAATTTATACAACCCTACCTAGCTTGATAGTGAACCTTAAATCTTAAACTCTAAACAATAAACTCTAGACCCTAAATGTAACAAATTGCGTTAAAATATGTTGTGTATTCTAAATTTTACACAGATTGTGCTATGAATATAGTAAATTGTGCTATGAGAGTCGCCCATAATAGGGCCGCACATAACTCGACATAAAATAAACAATCAATGTTTCAAATACCGACAACTATTTAAAAAGGAAAAAAATCTATAAAACCGAGTTTGAATTAAAGACAAGACAGTGGAATTGTAAGTTGTAACTCCAATCGAACTGTAGTCATTCCGGTGATCACATGGTAACAAAGGTGTTTCTTTTTAAAATCCTCCCCGATTCACGACGTACAACACAAGAATAGAGGCTGAAGAGCCAATAAATGGCATTAACAATGGTAGTATAGCGAGTTTTGATCAGAATCAAACAGATAATCTATATATATTTTTTTTAAAAATTAAGGTCCCTCCACTAAACGAATGTCTGAATTATATATGTCTTTATAAATTTTATTGAGCTCTGGTGTTGAGTTGCTTTGCTCTTACATTACACTATGCGCTAAGTTATTTTATTCTTCAAATATATATTAATACATCAGAGTGGCGCAGCGGAAGCGTGGTGGGCCCATAACCCACAGGTCTCAGGATCGAAACCTGACTCTGATAATTTTTCTCTTTTTTTAATTCACGATGTGAGCTATCCCTTGGGCCGATAACCATTGTTTGTGGGTATTTTCAGGCCGAAAGCAGTTATTCGCCTCGTTTTGGATTTACTCAATCGTTATATTTTCATATAAAATGTGGGTTAATGAATTACTAAGAATATATTTCATGATAAAAAAAATTATCCGACGGGTAGAAAAATGAATATGTATTTGATAACGAGATTAGTGATTTTTAAAAGAAAATCGAGATTTTTTTAATCATTAAAAAACTAAAAATTAAGAAAATATTAAGTTAGCAACAATGCAAACACATTTTAAAAAAACTAAACTAAACTAAAATGCATCTATGCGAATTGTTATATCATCATTGTGAATTACCACACCAGCGCAGTAACAATCAATGACTATTTATATTAGTCAAATAATTTAAATTGATTCAATTCAAATTCAAGAGCAAGTACATTTGGCCGATTAGTATATAATCGACTTTAACGATAAAATTTGATCCAATTTTAGATGTTATACATACATTTTCACAAATAAACTGTCCAGGATTTATTATTGTTCACAAAATTATGATGATGGAGAAAATATCAATTCAAATTCACTGCATTCTAAACAATGTTACAGCATGGATCAAAATTATAAACTTCCATTTTCAGCTATTAAATAATAATCAAGTGCTTGAAAAGTCTGTTTTAAATTCTCAAGCTGTAAATATTTCGCTATCGAGTTCTGATTATGAGTTCAGAATTTGAGGCACACTCCTAAAGGACTCGATAAAACCCAAGATGTGGTTTGATCAAGTTCGAGTCCGACTTCAACTTAACAATGAAGAATGGTGCTACTCTTCCCGGAATTAAAAAAAAAAAGGTCCCTCAGGATTATTTGGTTTACTATGTCAGAGCAAAGTATAAATTACCTCAGGATGCCACCACAATTGTTACAAGTAGATGTATCTGCACTCTGCGCAGGACAAAAAAATAACAACTAGGCCGCAAAGTTTTTCGACCTTGAAGCAAATGTTTCTGCTACCAATAGAGGGAAAGCAATCGTTGCATCACAATGTACCTGATTCGATAGAATCACAAAACAAGTCAGGAACTAAGATGATATATTTGTTCATTTCTGAGGAAAAAGAACTGCGTAAACAAACTAAAGAGTACGGAAGTTGAAGGCAGGAGAGGGTACGGAGGAATGGCAGAACTTATTAAAGCTGAGAGGCGACAGGGTACTACAAAGGCATACCTTCACTGTTTTAGCAGAGCCTCGAATCTTCCCCCATGAAACAGCCTCATCCGGACGGGCTCCAGAGTCGCTCCCATCATACTCTTGAGCCGTATTTATGTAAACAGCATAATCGGCACCATTACGCATCATGTTAGCATTACAGATATGATGCTTCGGCAATCCGCCTCCTAGAATTATCATTCCTGTTTTCCTAGGACTTGCATGGACTGCTTCACTATTCATGGCTCTAATATCTGCTCAAAAAGTAATCTAGTTAGATAATCATAACCCATCCTCAAAAAGTAGCAGTGAACAAGAAATGAAGATGAAACATAGAAGACCTACCTTGAACTACATCAATTATCAGACCCGGGCTGCGGAAAGAATGAAAATACAACATATCCCCTAAAGAGCCATCTGTTAAGCCAGGACAGAAGACAGGAATATTGTTCTGGAAAATACAAATAAATAACAAAAATGAGCTGCAGCATTAAAAGGGAAAAATTGAATGCTGCTAACATTATGCAGACAAGTCTTTAAAAGATTGCAATTGCATAGAGCAAAATTACGGAACCCAGATACTTAACCATCTCAATAAAAGAAAATATACTTAAACTTCTTAAACATGATACGAGATACATGTTCTATAATGTTCCAGTTGCTTGAGAAGTCATCAATGGGGCCTTCTTCAGTAATAAATAAATTCAATCACTTTGTCAAGATGATATCATAATGGTAGTTGGCATGACTCGAATCTTAATACATTGTAGTAGAAAGGAAATAATATGAGTAGTTCAAGCAGTAACGCAACATTTTCACAGCAAAAAATGCAATATTTCATAATAGATTAAACTTTATTAGTAACATATATAGCTTCAATGGGGGGATAGTTAATGAATGAAGATTATACAGAAATACCTACACAAAAGCAAAGGTGGAAGGGGGGGGGGGGGAAGTAGTCACATTTTCATAGCATTGGGCTAAATTGGTACGACACTTGCCTTGTACGCCCAATAGAGGTATGAACTTCCGTTATTTATTTCTTGTCCCAAGCGTGCAATTAACTTTGATGGTGTCCACAATACATTCTGTCAAAACCAAAAACAAGAAGTAGAAGGAAATCAACAGAAATGGCAGCTGCCACTAAACACAAGAGAAACATCTACTGATGGTAACTGAAATCTCTGGAAGCAGGTACAAATGAGAGCTGAACTATTCTACCATACACAATAATTAGTCTCAAGAGATTATCATCTTTTCAACATTTATGGAAAACTAAAAGGTCCCAAAATCATTGTGCCAATTCAAACTTATCAGACCAACTAGAGGGTATGATCTATGTTTCTAGTACTCAGGTACACCGTACAAGTGTCATATATGGGGGTGTCCGGCACGAGTATGTTACAAATTTCTCAGAGTATTTATAGGAATATGGGAAATCCTTGGAGGGTCATAGCCCATACCAATATCCGGATATATGTCGGACATGGATACTGTACAAACATAACACGGGTATGACATAGCAGAGTCTATGTGTGTGTGAAAGTACCTCTTCAAGTTGTTCCTTCAACATCTGATCAAAAATTGGAATGATCCAGTCCTCAAATTTGCAGTAATTGTCATTAGGAACCAACAAGTTTCCAATGCGATTCAATCCTCTTGAACGTAACTGAGCACCAGGTAGCGAAAAATCACCCTTATACGTCGGGGCAAGACACTTTATAAGATCTTCTTCTATGCCACCAGTTGTAGTTACAATTACATCTACCTAAACTCATTTCAAAAGCAACACTACTTGAATCGAGGGGCACATGGCATCAAGAGCACGATGACAGACTTTGAAATGAAGCCAAAGAATAAATTCTGTATTCCGAAATACCATGTGATTTGGAACTCACCATGTGATGCTCGGTAAGATATCGGACCGTATCTCGAACACCAGATGAAATAAGATTTGATGTGAAACCCAAAAACACCTTGGATCTCACAGATTCTCTATAGGTAGGATCCTTCTCCTCTTCATTGCTGTCCTCAATTATAGTCTCATCAGAAAGCCTCCAATCTAACTTCATTAATTAAGAATACTTTTACGAATTAAGTCAACAACATAACTTCCAAAACATTAATGCTCATGTGGGAACATAAAACTGAATATTCAAATTCGAATTTCATTTAACATATAAATTGTGAGGATGAAATGCATATACATTACATAAAAACCAGTTGAGTTTCAATTTGAGTAGATATTAATTTAAAAGCGGCCTCTATATAGCGGTAGCAGCACTATCAGATACCCGCCGCAACCGCGATAAACGCAGCGCCAACCACAATTTAAATCCAATAAAACCATGAATTTCAATTACACTAAACATGCACCCAATATATCTATTACTTGGAGAAATCATCATAAATGTTCAATTTATATGTCCTTTTGAAATAATATCTATGCAGTCTAATTTACCAATCGTTATTCAATAGAAAAGAGAAAAAAAAGAGATAAATAAATGAAACCAACCATGTCGTTGACAATTTCAATAGCTTCTCCAAGATTGGAAGCTTGAAATCCAGTGGAAAGCATGGATTTGAGAAGTCTAGAGTAGTTTACACCCTGGTTGAAATCATAACCCTCAATTCTAGTACAAGTTCCTTCAAGTGAATCTGAGTCTTTGAAAACTGTGGAGTGTACAGAGTTTATAAGCTTATCATCCATTGTAGTCTTCGGCGGAGGCGGAGGCGGAGGTGGTAGTGGCGGTGGCGGTGGCGGTGAGAAGGAGAAAGGGGAAGAATGCGGAGTCGAGGGGTGTGAGACTGAGACCGCGTGTTACAAAAGCTTAGTTTGATAACCCATACAACGGGGACGATGGTTTAAATATGCCAAAAGTCCATCTACTATTTTAAATCTTAAAATTTCATCCTCATATCTTAATTTTGCTAAATTGAACCCCTATACTATTTTTATTTGAAAATCTTGGCTTATTAACTTTTGTTTAACATCTATATAAAATGTAAAACAATTTTTTAGTAAAACTTAATGGAGAAATCAGAGTTTTAAATGAAAAATAGTACAAGGTTTCATTATCAGAAATTAAAATACTAGGACTAAAATTTGAATTTTGAAATAATAAAGAGATCATTAGTATATTTAAATCAAAACTAAAATATAACTAGATTATTCAAAAAAAAATATAACTAGATTATGGTATGCAACAAAAGTGGACGGAAAGACTAAAGAGAAGAACTAGTTACGGGGCCTAGTTCTGAAGAACTTGAATGATGCAATTTCGAACTCCGATTAAAATTTGACGTTCAATATTCGATTGAATATTATTTTTAAACTCGAATTCAAATTGAACCTGCAATTTTCTATCCAATCCAAAGTTTTGGGTACAAATTCGATTAGGGAATCAAATTTTGGGATCAAAACGTGTGAGATATGGTCTCATGGTGTTGATTCATAGACTTGATGTTGAATTAAAATCTGTAATTGTTAGCATATATATATATAATGCATGATGCTATTATAAAATATGACATAAAATTAAATGATCAATTATGATAGGCGTGTCATAGGTACTAAAGTGTAGATAATATAAATTGTATTTATAATTGGAGACGACATTGGTATGAGAGAGAGCCACGAACCCTGAAACATAGACCATAAATTGGACATGTACTTTTAACAAAACAAAAATTTAGATAATATAAATACTTAAAAGTTGATTTAATAATAAGTTATATAAAGAGGTAGTGACTCAATTAACTTAATTTGTTTTTCTCTTCTTTTCCATTAAATTTAAGTATCAAGATTTAAGGTCTTTAATTTAACGTTGATTCAAGTATTCTTCCACATTAAATATTTTATTCTCGATAATTTGACCTAAATTAAATTTTATATCTATTATGTTTACGGTTCTAATCCTTATACCATTAGCATGTCACAAAAATAGATTAATGATCTAGGTTGGTACATATAAATGATCCTTTCCAGACAATTGAGAGGTTTGAATTTTCCGGAAATTCGATTCGGACCGGAAAGTACTCAATCTTAACATTTTTTTGCCTAGGAACTTGTTTGAGCACTTTCATAGAGTTGCATACATATGAGGACTGTAGGCGCCATAGGTCGGACCGGATTGAGAATAGTAGGCTAGCATCAGTTTTGGTGAATCCGACTAAGTGCAGTCACGGATCTAAAAATTCATGAATGGAGGTTCAAAATATTTTTTTCTTTAAATAGTATGTAAAAATAAAAATTTTCTTTACAAACTAAACAAAATTATTTAAAAAAACTAAATTAAAATATTATTTAAAAAAATTCAAAAATGGGGATGCAGGTGCACCTCACTGGAGCTGGGTGCATCTGCCACTGACTAGGGGTGTCCGTTAGGTTAATTCGGTCGGTGATCGAATTAAATTAAATAACACCGAATTAACCAATTTTTCTTTAACCATCAATTAAACCGAAATTTATTTAAAAATTATTAATCGAATCGAACAAAATTCAGTTAATTCAGTCAGTTTTCAAATTAACCGGATTTTTCATAAGTTTTAATTCGAGTATTTTTTCATTTGAATTAAAAATTAGTTAGGTTTTAAAATCTTAATAAATGTATGGTTAAAAATTAGTTGACTATCTTTATGTAATATGGAGTATATAAATTATCAAATATTTAATATTTTTGATTAATTAACCGGTTTCATATGAACAAACACTGATTTATGTTGCTGCTTCGTATGAATTTATGGTGATAGATTGAACCTTTGGATATATGTGCAAGTTCCATTTGGAAGTTTCCTCAACCAATTTTGCACCAACACCATGAGGGTTAAAACTATTTTTGAATTTTAGATTGTTTTTTATACCTTTATATTTTATTTATGTTATACCTAAAATAAGTAAACACCAAATAAGGGAGATAGAGATCAGAATAGTTAATGGTGGTTTTAAGTGGTTCACCGCGACTAATTTAGAACAGAAAGTCGCAGACGGTACATTAATCAGAGTAAAAAAAAAAGACGAGAGAAGGAGATAACTTTATGTTGTTCTTTTCGTTCTCTATAATTGTTTGGGTATTTATAATCCATGGTATTGTTGGTGATGAGACCATGTCAGGCCTAGTGACAGACTGACAACTTATGAACGATTCAGCAGAGATAGGTCCAACTTCCAATTATCACTCATTACAGTCTGGTCACGTGAGTGGGGTGCTATAGCTCCCGACAGCGTCTATTCTCAAGACTGTGTAAACCTCATGCACTCTTGCCTCTGGTGTTGTCCGTCTTCAGAGAAATTATAGTCTCGGAGTCACTTTTGAAGTTACCAAGTACAAAAGCGTTGAAAATCATTTTCAAAATTTTAAAGTGTGGAGATATATAACAATCCACAAATCATTTTATCATAACATTTGCATCCTTAATTTCTAGTTTTGAACACATAATATAAGTATTGAATCTGAGTATTATATAAGTTCATTATAAAATTATCCTCTTAATCCGATTTAAACATTTGATTTTGTTTATTTAAGAATCCGACGGTTTCATCACAGTAGATGAAAAACAAAAGTCAATCCCAACTCACATTGCATGCGTTTCCGTTACAGGTCAGGATTTCAATGAAACTAGGTAGGCTATCGGTTGGAGTTCTTCGCTTACCATTGGTCTAAGAAAAGTTAGCTACTATGTAATGTCACACTGTAATGTAATTCAAACTATTCAATAAAAAAACAGTTAGTACTCTTCAAAATGGTTTATTTATTCGGAATAAGGACGGACATATAACTTTATGTTAGAAAGACAAACCTATAAAATTTTAAGGGCGAAATTATATATTTTTAAGGGGCAAAAATAAATTTTTAATAAAAAATACATAGAAAATATCTACATCATATACGAATTTCAAAATTTTAGAGGGAAATTGTCCCACCAGATTCTCTCGGTCCATCCCTGAATCATAGGGCATCTCCAACTCATTATGGGCATGTTGATCGTTAACTTTAACGATTTGTTCATACATATTCTTAACACTTTGACAATGCACATATTACATAACATATTCTTAACCCATTTTTTTAATAATCTAAAGGTAATTACAAGGTAGTATATGTTCATATATATTCTTAACACTTTGACAATGCACATACACCTTGTAGACAAAACGATTTGAACTCGTGTCTCTTATGATAAACTTGTCCCTGATCGCATCCACCATTTATCTTGTTAATACCGAGTATTATGCCATTAACTTGTTATCATATTACATAACCTATGAGATTTTTCTTGCACGTACTATTTACCAAATAAAACGGAATATTTACCCTAATATTACTTTTGACTTTTTTATTTTCAAAAATAGGGATCCTATAAATTATTTACAGATTTAGGGATGTTTACTGTTCAAAAGTAGAAGACCACCAGTGCACAACCCGACTTTGAACAGTGTTTTCCAAGCTGGAACACTGTTCAAAGTCAGACTCCTTTCCTCCCCCCCTTTTGAAGAGACCAAGATGCCACGTGGCGCAAGCTGGGAAACTCGGGCACTGTTCAAAATCGAACTGCCCACCCCCCGACTTTGAACAGTGCACCGAATAATGATGCGGGTGGCAGGCTCACGGGTGGGGTGGGGTGGCAGCTTTAAATTTTTTATTTATTTTTTTATTGGTTGATTGGGAGGTGTAATTTTTGTGGTTGAAATTGAAATGAGGTGAAGATAAATAGGGGTTGTGTTGAAGGTTGAAGAAAGAAGGTTGAAGAAAGATTTTGAAGAAAATTTGTGAGTATTTATATTTTATTTGTGAGTATTTTTTTGTAGTTATATTTTTTTTATTTTTTTAGATTAATTTTTTTTATTTTTTAGATGTTAAAATTTTGAAGTTGATGTTTGAAATATTGAAATTTTAGTGTTAAATAGGTTGTTGAAGAGGAGAAGAAGATATTTTGTGAAGAGTTTGAGAAATAGAGATTTGAAGAAATATAGTAAGTATAATGCAATTTTAATTTGGTGGTTACATTTTATAAATTTATGAAGAGTTTAATTTGTTGTTTTTTATAATTTTGGAGTTGATATTTGAAAATTTTAATTTTTGAATATTTCTATTGTTGTTAATTTTATGTTAGAATCTATAACATTAATTTTATGTTAGAATTTATAAAAAACAATGTTTAATACTTTACGAAATGGTCACTAAATAGTGAAAAACGTAGTAAAAGAATTTGAAACATTCTAAAATTTTGTATTCTATTAGAAATATTGTTTTTAAGGTTTCTTTTAAAATTTGGTAATTTTTGGAAATCGTTTGGTACATGAATTCGAATAAAAACAGTTTTTAATACTTTACGAAATGGTCACTAAATAGTTAAAAACGTAGTAAATGAATTTGAAACGTTCTAAAATGTTGTATTCTATTAGAAATATTGTTTTTAAGGTTTCTGTTAAAATTTGATAATTTTTGGAAATCGTTTGGTACATTAATTTGAATAAAAACTGTTTTTAATACTTTACGAAATGGTCACTACATAGTTAAAAACGTAGTAAATGAATTTGAAACGTTCTAAAATTTTGTATGCTATTAGAAATATTGTTTTTAAGGTTTCTTTTAAAATTTGGTAATTTTTGGAAATCGTTTGGTACATGAATTCGAATAAAAAAATTTTAATACTTTACGAAATGGTCACTAAATAGTGAAAAACGTAGTAAATGAATTTGAAACGTTCTAAAATTTTGTATGCTATTAGAAATATTATTTTTAAGGTTTCTTTTAAAATTTGGTAATTTTTGGAAATCGTTTGGTACATGAATTAGAATAAAAACTATTTTTAATACTTTACGAAATGGTCACTAAATAGTGAAAAACGTAGTAAATGAATTTGAAACGTTCTAAAATTTTGTATTCTATTAGAAATATTATTTTTAAGGTTTTTGTTAAAATTTGGTCATTTTTGGAAATCGTTTGGTACATGAATTCGAATAAAAACTGTTTTTTATACTTTACGAAATGGTCACTAAACAGTTTTTAATTTATAATATCTAGTATTATTTTTAATTCGGTAAAATTCAACGAAATTCAAATTATAAGCATTTATTTAGTTATTTAGTAGTAGTAGTGTAATAAATGTATTAGAATGAAAATTTTAATTGCGTAGAATTTTACAAAATTGAGTGTCAGGTTATAATATATTCATACTTATCATGTAGGATGACTGAGCAAGCTCCTCTGTTGAGATTTCAGGATGAACATATTAGTAGTTTGCCAGTTCTTGAGATGGTACAATTTTATTAATAATTGATTTATTATAAATTCAATTCAATTATGTTAATAATATTTTGTTTGGTTTATCCCTTTATTTATTGATGTGTTAATTACAGGATTTTGAGGATACATTTAAACATCACCTGACCATGGAAAAAAATAATCCGCACGATCGAATCACTGAATGGTTGCAACAATCTGGATTTTATTATGCGACATTCCTTCGAGGGTACAAGTTGGTGCCCGGGTTGATTGTTGCTTTGATTGAGCGTTGGAGGCCGGAAACCCATACGTTCCATATGCCGTGTGGGGAAGCACGATCACACTTGAAGACGTGGTCATGCTTATTGGGGTGCCGGTAAACGGGGCACCATTGATCGGGGCACCATTGACCGGGGAACCTTCGATCGACCAGACTGAAGTTAGACCTGAAGCACTTTGCGGTTATTTTCTCGGGAAGGTGCCAGACAAATCAAATTTGCCAGGAAGTCGCGTGAAACTGAGTTGGTTGCAAAAAGAATTCAATCTCAATGAATATAGCTTAAATATAACTTAAACGGTTTTCTATCAAACTACATTCTTCAACACTAAATGAACCTATTTAAAATAAAATCCAACTTGAATATTTCCCTATAATACCCCTACACGAAATTTAATATTCACTAACAGATTTACAATAAAAAAAAACTACACTACCCCTACATAATTTAAAATTATTTAACAATTAATTTTTTTACTAACCTACACCTGCACCTACACCACTATTATTTCACATCACTGAAACCTACACCTGCACCTATATCACATCACTGAAACCCTATACCTGCACCTACACCACTATTATTTCACATCACTGAAACATACACCTGCACCTACACCTGCACCTATATCACATCACTGAAACCCTACACCTGCACCTACACCACTATTATTTCACATCACTGAAACCCTACACCTGCACCTATATCAATTAAAAATATTTTAAATCATATTAAAAAATATTAATTAAAATAAATATTTGAATATTATTTTCAGTCTGAAAAGATTGATCACTGGATTAAAAATTAAGTTATATTTTAGTACATAATTAGTGTAAAATATTTTTTCAAATATAAATAAAAATTATGATCTCATATTTATAATATTTAATATTCAAATAATAATTACTTATTATTTTATATTCGATCCAAAATTAAAATAAAAAAATATCACCTCTTATTCATCCAATCAAACCCCCAAATTCAGTCAACCCATGCACCTACACCTACACCTCTCATTCACCCAATTAAAAAAATCAGATTCAAACTTAAAAGCCTGCACACCCAATTAAATAAAATCATATTCAATTTATAATCACCTATATTAATTTACACTTGGATATTTCATTATTTTTTAATCACCTATATTCGATTTATAAACAGATTAATTTTAGTCACCTCCCAATCAACCAATAAAAAAAACAATTAAAGCTGCCCCCTGCCACCCAATCAACCAATAAAAAAATAAATAAATAAATAAAAAACTTTAAAGCTGCCACCCCACCCCACCTGTGAGCCTGCCACACTCACCATTATTCGGTGCACTGTTCAAAGTCGGGGGGTGGGCAGTCCGATTTTGAACAGTGCCCGAGCCACGTGGCATCAAAAGTGTCACCTATCTTAAATTAAGGGGGAGTTAGAATATGTTCAAAATTTTGAAAACTCTTAAAAATTCTAACTTTGGTTTTGTTATATTAAAAAGGGGGAGATTGTGAAACCGATATTTTAATTTTGATATAACTAAAGAACCTAAGGACTAAATTGAAAATGTCAAAACGAATTTTTAAGTCCTCAAACATCCCCATATGATTTTAAGAAAATGCCAAAGTTAAAAACTAAGATTTTCAAATGTTTTCTAAGTGTTTAAAGCCGAAACAGTGTTTTTCAAAGTCCCTATTTCGAAACGGCCTAAGGCGTTTCGAAACGATTTCACCACTGCCAGCCCCTGTTCCGAAACGGGTATCGAAACGGCTTTAGAACATAAGAACCCGTATCGAAACGATTTCAAGTGTTTCGAAACGGTTCTTCATTTTGATTTGAAAAATATAACCGTTGCAAAAGTTTTTAACTGATTTTTCAGAAACCGTTAGGGTGTTTCGAAACGGGCTCAAGCTGTTTCAAAACGACCCTTGACAGTGGCAAAAGTGTTTCGAAACGAGTTCAATCCGTTTCGAAACGAGCTCTTAAATGCAACCCCAACGGCTCTTTCTATTTTGGTCCGTTTCGAAACAGGTTCCCACGTTCCGAAACGGGTGGTTGCAGACTGCATTTATGGAGGTGAGATAACACCCCCAACGGCTCTATTGATGAATGCAACAACCACAACGGTTAGAAATCAATGAGAAGGTATAAAAGGGACCTCTAAAAGCTCCAGCAACAACTATCGATCCAAAAGCAAACATCCAAACATCAAATCCAAGCATTTGTGCTTAAATCCCAAATTGTCTAGAAACCCCAATTGTAATTTTAATTCTTATCCTTTTCAATTGGGTTGAGTGCTTGTAATTGTGCTACAATTTGTATTGAGAGATACTATCTTAGCCATCAAACTCTTTGTTATTTTTTGTGTGAGGATTGGGTTAAATTTTGGGTAGAAAATTTAACCGAAATTGTAAGGGTTGCCTCCTTAGCCTAGAAAAGGGGAAGAGCAATTAGTGGAATTGTTGCAAATCCTTAGTGAAGCTAAGGTAGTGGATGTAGAGTTCATTTGGAACTTGAACCACTCTAAAATTTCTTGTCTATCTTTTTAATTTACAATTTCCACAACCTAAACCTTTAAAAATCCAATTCACCCCCCTCTTGGTTCATATCGATCATTTGATCCACTCAACAATTGGTATGAGAGCCTACCTCTTTGAGGATTAACAACCACAAGAGGAGTTCCTAGGAAGAGTGTGATCATCAAATATCAAGAGATGGTTTCAACCTCCGGTTCGGGTATGTACGAGTCTCAATCCACTACAAAGCCTCCCTTCTTCAATGGTGATAACTATTCTTTTTGGAAGAATAGAATGCATCTCTTCATCAAGTCCAATGACTACTTAGTTTGGGATGTCATTGAAGATGGCCCTTACATTCCATTGAAGCAAGATAGTGAAGGCAAGATGGTCTTGAAGAAAAAGGTGGAGATGAGTGAAGAAGAAAGGAAAAAGATTCAACTAAATGACAAAGCTCTCCACATGCTCTTTTGTTCATTCGGTCCGGACATCTATTCTAAAGTGTCATCCATTGAGAGTGCCAAAGAAGTGTGGGACACTCTTGAGACTACCTATGAGGGAACCAACGATGTCGAAGAAACTAAGATTGGAATTCTCAATCTTAGTTATGAGAATTTAAAGATGGAGCCCGATGAGACGGTGTCCAAGATGTTTGATCGATTCTCCACTATAGTCAATGGGCTCAAAGGTTTTGGAGAGATCATACCGGAAGACAAGTTTGTCCGGAAGCTACTCTATTCACTTCTCGAATCATGGGATGGGAAGAGAACCACTATCATAGAAGCTAAGAATTTGAAGACTTTAAAGCTTGATGAGCTAGTGGGTTCTCTCCTTACACATGAGATTATGAAGCAAGGAAGGGAAGAAGAGAAGAAGAAAGAAGAGAAGAGAGTAGAAAAGCTAGAGGTTGAAAAGAAGAAGAAGATGGGAATAGCTCTCAAAGCTTCACTACTTGAGAAGAGCTCTTCTAGTGAGGAGGATGAGCTAGAAGAATTGACTATGATAGCCAAACAATTCTCACGCTTTATGAGGTCCAACCGGGGAAGAAAAATTCAAAGGAAGATGGACTTCAAAGGCAAGAACAAAGAAGAAGCAAGGGATCAAATCATTTGCTTCGAGTGCAACACATACGTTCGAAGTGCCCTCAACTCAAGAAGAATGGCTTTGAGAAGAAGAAGAAGCTCAAATCCAAGCTTGCTACTTGGAGTGATGAGGAGTCATCAGAGGATGACGAACAAGAAGTGGCCAACCTTTGCCTCATGGCACTTGAGGAAGATTCCTCTATGGTGACCTCTAACTCATCATCTTTTGATTTTACATATGATGAATTAAATGATGCATATGAATAGTTGCAAGAGGTCTATGATGAATTAGTTGAGAAATATAAGGAGTCGGTCATTAGGAACAAGAAAATCATTTTGGAACTAAATGAGAAAAATGACTCTCTCTCTCAAGCTAATTCAAAATTTGAGAAAAAGATATTAGGGTTGAAAGATGAACTAAAATTTTTTCAAGATGAAAATGTTGACCTTAATAATCTTTTGTCTCAATGTAATAGTGAACACCAAAAGGTGTTGGATGAGCTAAATAAGCTAAAAAGTCTTTTAAAAATGTTGGTAGTGTCAAGCATGAAATAGGTGAATCTTCAAGAACAAACCAACCTAAGAAAAAGACTAACTACTACAAACAAGGTAGCTTTCCTAGACATAGTAGAGCTAAAAGAATTAGAAGTGTATGGGTTCCTAAGGAACTTGTAAAATCTAATAACATTATTGCTATGTCATCTTGGATTCCTAAGGGAACCAAGGTTTTGGGAGCTAACACTCATGGACCCAAAATGATTTGGGTACCAAAAACAAAAGCTTAATATCTTTGTTTGTAGGGTGAGCATTGCTACAAAGCCAAAGCACAAAGTCAAAACTCATGGTACCTTGATAGTGGATGCTCAAGGCATATGACCAAAGACAAGAGTAGATTCATGGATCTAAATCCAAAAAGTGGAGGAGTGGTGACATTTGGTGACAACTCCAAAGGCCACATTAAAGGTATTGGCTCCATAGGTAATCACTCTACTATTCTCATTGAAAATGTCTTGTATGTCGATGGTCTTAAACATAACTTATTGAGCATAAGTCAATTGTTTGATAAAGGATTTAATGTTTTATTTGATAAAAATAGATGCAAAATTGTAGACATTAAATCTAATAATATTATGCTCATAGGTCATCGCATAGGGAACATATACATGGTGCATCTAGATGACATTCATACATCTCATGCATGCTTAGTAGCACAAAATGAAAATGATGCATGGTTGTGGCATAGGAAACTAGAACATGCTAGCATAGTGTTTTAGAAAAACTAATTTCCCTTAATCTAGTTAGAGGTTTACCCAAGATAAAATTTTCAAATGATAAAATTTGTGATGCATGCTCTAAGGGTAAACAACATAAGCCTTCATTTAAATCCATTAATGATGTTTCTACTAGTAGATGTTTACAACTTATCCATATGGATTTATTTGGGCCAATTAGGACTATGAGCTTGGGTGGTAAGTCTTACCACTTATGCATTTGTACTTGTTGATGATTTTTCTAGATTTACTTGGGTTCTATTTTTAAGTACTAAAGATGAGGCTTTGGAAAAATTTATCACATTTTCAAAACTAACCCAAAATGATCTTGAACTTAGAATTTCACATATTAGAAGTGGTCATGGTACCGAGTTTCAAAATTTAGGGTTTGAAGATTTTTTAAATGAAAATGGTATTAGCCACAATTTTTCGGCTCCTCGAACTCCTCAACAAAATGGGGTAGTTGAGAGGAAAAATAGAACTTTGCAAGAAATGGCTAGAACTATGCTTTGTGAAAATAATTTACCTAAATATTTTTGGGCGGAAGCCACAAACACCGCTTGCTATATTGTTAATCGAGTAATGATTAGGCCAATTTTAAAGAAAACACCTTATGAGATTTTAAAATCTAAAAAGCCTAACATTAGCTATTTTCACCCTTTTGGTTGCAAGTGTTTTGTTTTAAATAATGGAAAAGACAACTTAGGTAGATTTGATGCAAAAAGTGATGAAGCTATTTTCATAGGTTACTCTTTAACCTCTAAAGCCTATCGAGTATTTAACAAAAGAACTTTAGTAGTAGAAGAATCTATTCATGTTGTATTCGATGATAACCTCCTTCCAAGGAAGGATTCTTGTGATGATGATGATGTAGGAATCATAAATGCCTTTGATGGAGGACAAACTTCAAAGAAGGATGAGATTCCAACAAAAGAAGAAGACACACAAGATCCACCTTTTGAAGCCTTGAAGGACTTGGCTCTTGAGGAAAAGGAAGTGAGCTACCCAAGGGAGTTCAACTATGTCAAAGATGGTGAAATCTTGGGTGATCCATCCAAGGGGGTAACCACTCGATCTTCTCTTAAATTAATGAATCATGTTGCATTTATCTCATGCATAGAGCCTAAGAATATAAAAGAAGCATTGAAAGATGATTTTTGGATTATGGCTATGCAAGAAGAGTTAAATCAATTTGAGAGAAGTAACGTTTGGACATTAGTTGATAAGCCTAGTAATCAATCTACCATAGGAACTAAATGGGTCTTTAGGAACAAGCTAGATGAGAGTGGTAACATTGTGAGAAATAAAGCTAGACTTGTAGCACAAGGTTACACTCAAGAAGAGTGAATAGATTTTGATGAAACCTATGCACCCGTAGCTAGAATGGAAGCCATTAGGATGTTGCTTGCATATGTATGTTATCATAATTTCAAGCTTTTTCAAATGGATGTTAAAAGCGCGTTTTTAAATGGTTTTATAAATGAGGAAGTGTATGTGGAACAACCACCGGGTTTTGGAGACTCGAAATTTCCAAATCATGTTTTCAAACTCACTAAAGCTCTTTGTGGTTTAAAACAAGCTCCTAGAGCTTGGTATGAAATACTTTCAAACTTTTTAATTGAAAAGGGTTTTGAAAAAGGTAAGGTGAACACTACACTTTTTATAAAAATGTACAAAAATGACATCTTAGCAGTTCAAATTTATGTTGATGATATTATTTTTAGTTCTACTAATGAATGCCATAGTCAAGAGTTTGCTAAGCTAATGCAAGGTGAATTTGAGATGAGCATGATGGGGGAGCTCTCATTCTTTTTGGGACTCCAAATCAAGCAAAAGAAGGATGTCAACTTCATAAATCAAGCAAAGTACATAAAGGATATGCTCAAGAAGTTTGGCTTGGAGAATGCAAAGCCTCAAGCCACACCTATGAGCTCATCTACAAAGCTTGACAAAGATGAAGGAGGTAAGTGTGTTGACTCTAAGCTTTACCGTTCTATGATTGGATCATTACTTTACCTTACCGCAAGTAGACCAGATATCTTGTTTAGTGTTTGCTTGTGTGCTAGGTTTCAAGCTAGTCCTAGAGAGTCTCACCTTATAGCCGTTAAGAGAATCTTTAGGTACCTTAGAGATACTCTTTGTTTAGGTCTTTGGTACCTTAGAGACTCCACCTTCAACCTTCATGCTTATTCGGATGCGGATTATGGGGGTTGCAAAATCGATAGGAAAAGTACTTCGGGAACTTGTCAATTCCTAGGTAGTATGCTCATATCTTGGTTCTCTAAGAAACAAAATAGTGTAGCCTTATCTACCACCGAAGTCGAGTACATATCCTTAGGGAGTTCTTGTGCTCAAGTCCTTTGGATGAAGCAACAACTCTTAGATTATGGAATTAAAGTTGAAACCATACCCCTAAAATGTGACAACACTAGTGTTATATGTCTAACAAAAAATCCCATCCAACACTCTAGAACCAAACACATAGAAATAAGGCATCATTTCATTAGAGATCATGTCCTTAAAGAAGATGTGGTTATAGAGTATGTAGACACCTTAAATCAATTAGCGGACATATTTACAAAACCATTAGACAAAGAGCGTTTTTGGTCCCTTAGGAGAGAGTTAGGTCTAGCTAGCCTATCTTGACCTTTTAGGACCTCTTTTGTGCTTAAAATTGCTTGATCTTGTGAAATGCCATGTTTATGTGATTTGACTCCCAATTTCATCCATGCTTATAGCTAGGGGGAGTATGTTTATGTTTGCATATGTTTTGCCTGCTCATTCATGTCATTCATGCAAGTTAGGCCTTAGAAAAACTCAATTTTCTGCACTTTTAGAGCCTCATCTACACTTCCAGGCCCAGGTGTATCGAAACGGGTCAACCTGTTTCGATACGGATGCTTTAGAATCTTGTCTGAGAGAAGGGCGTTTCGAAACGCCTCAAAAGGGTTTCGAAACGTTTTTGCTACTGCCAAGGGGTGTATCGAAACGAGTTTCGATACGAGTCAACGGGGCTTCGATACGGTCAACACCGTATCGAAACGGTCAGCTGAAATTCTAAAAACGGTCAAACTCTCTTCCTCGCGTTTCGAAACGGTCAGGACCGTTCCAAAACGGTTTCACGGATAGCTTTAAGTAGGGCTTTTAATGATAAAGTTCACTTTAAATTAAAACTCCTTAAAACCCTAAAAACCCTAACCCGACTTTTTCCCTATAAAAACCCTCTAAACCTCATTGTTTTTCACCAAATCTTAAGGGGTTTTTCTCTAAAACACTAGTCTAAGCAAGATTCATCAACATTGTGCAAGGATTTTCATCCATTCATCTAAAATCCCAAACTAAGGTATTTTTTCTCCTTTTCTTTTTCCTTCAATTGCTATTCGAATCTTAGGTTAGAAAAATTTATTTTTGTATAGTTTATATGTTTTGATGCTTGGGTTTTTCATATTTTGTAAAAAAATTTCAAAATCTTCAATTTTCTGATTCGAATATAAAAATTTTCAGTCGTATTTTTTTACTGTTTTTTCTCTTAAAATTTTTTTCTGTTTTGATTTGTTTATTGTTTTAAAAACTTGTTTAAACCTAAGTGGGATTTATTATTGGATTGAATTACGAAATCTATGCATACACTTAAATTTTTCGCTTGCTTGCTTATGTTTTTAGGATGTCGGAAAATGTTAGCAAAAAGCGTAAGTCCGTTCAATCCGGTGACTCGAGTGTGCGTCCGAATCTCGCTCAGTTCTTTCAAAAATCCCTTCGAACTCCAGAGATGCGTGCTCGTTTCAAATATGTCAAGGATTTCGAAGTTCGTCGTGAGCGTGTCATTGATCTCGAATTTCTCAACTCCGAGCGATTCCTTTTCCGTTACCTCGAGCGTTTGAGCGAATGGAATCTTCTTCCTTTGTTGAGCATCCCGGACATTCGCTACAAACATATGGTACTCATCTTTTACTCCAATGCTCGTCTTATTAATGATGAAACAAACACCGAGGTTGTTGGGATTGAATCTTTTATGTTAGGGAAAAAGTTTGTTGTTGATGTTGCTCTCTTGGAGTCTACTTTTTCCCTTAAGGATGAAGGTATTGAGAATGAACGTCACTTTGGTACTAATACCGGTCAAGTGCTTACTTTGGATGCGCACGATCGTTTTCTCCACTTGATGGTTTCATGGTTCCTTCGCCCCTCCGGAGGTAAATATTCTCATATCCGTCAAGTTGATTACTTTTGGCTTGAATGTTTCCGTCGTGGTGAGCGCCCTAATGTTGCTAAGATCATATTTGCCGAGATGGTTAATAATGTTAAGCTTATTGACACCGATGCCTTGAAATCCTTTACCTATGGCACGATCTTAAGTCACATCTTTAGCAAGATTGGTCTCGATTGCTCCTACGACTCTCCGAAACCTCGCAAGTCCAAGATTGGTGAGTCCTCTCTTCGCAAGTCCGGTTTTCACTATGTGAATCATGTTTGGAAACGTGTTGATAGAGCCGCACCTCCTCCTCCTCCTCTCGTTGAACCTCAAGCTCCAGTTGCAACCAATGATGCTCTCACGGCTTTGATTACCGAGCGGTTCAATGCCATGGACACTAACATGGCTACGGGTTTTGGTGCCATCAACACTCGCTTGTAAAATGTAGAGGATCGACTCCAATCCCTTGAGGCTTCCCACTCGAACATGGACTTGTCCTTCTCTACCCTATATGGCCAATGGACGAAGTTTCGTCGTTCTCAAGTCAAGAGCGATGATGAGACTTCGGATGATGATGATGGTGGTGACGAGGCCTAGGATATTCATATCATATCATATTATCTATGCATTTTAGGTTTAAGTTTGCATCTTTATGTTTTCATTATGTTTTAGGAACCTATGCTTTTGATCTTATTTGGGATTATGTTTTGAACTTAATGTTGATTTATGTTTTGGATATTTTAATTTTATGAATTAATATTATTGTTGCTTATTACTTAATGCTTATTGGTACTAACCCTTTCTCTTCTCTATGAGCCTTCTTTATTATTTTTGATCTAACAAAAAGGGGGAGAAGAAATTTAAGAGCCAAAAATTCGTTTTAAATGTTTAAAGAGTTTTTAAGTTTTAAAACTTGAATTTCAAAGTTAAAACATTTTAAAACTTTAAAAACCTATCTTAAATTAAGGGGGAGTTAGAATATGTTCAAAATTTTCAAAACTCTTAAAAATTCTAACTTTGGTTTTGTTATATCAAAAAGGGGGAGATTGTGAAACCGATATTTTAATTTTGATATAACTAAAGAACCTAAGGACTAAATTGAAAATGTCAAAACGAATTTTTAAGTTCTCAAACATCCCCATATGATTTTAAGAAAATGCCAAAGTTAAAAACTAAGATTTTCAAATGTTTTCTAAGTGTTTAAAGCCGAAACAGTGTTTTTCAAAGTCCCTGTTTCAAAACGGCCTAAGGCGTTTCGAAACGATTTCACCACTGCCAGCCCCTGTTCCGAAACGGGTATCGAAACGGCTTTAGAACATAAGAACCCGTATCGAAACGATTTCAAGTGTTTCGAAACGGTTCTTCATTTTGATTTGAAAAATATGACCGTTGCAAAAGTTTTTAACTGATTTTTCAGAAACCGTTAGGGTGTTTCGAAATGGGCTCAAGCTGTTTCGAAACGACCCTTGACAGTGGCAAAAGTGTTTCGAAATGAGTTCAATCCGTTTCGAAACGGGCTCTTAAATGCAACCCCAATGGCTCTTTCTATTTTGGTCCGTTTCGAAACAGGTTCCCGCGTTCCGAAACGGGTGGTTGCAGACTGCATTTATGTAGGTGAGATAACACCCCCAACGGCTCTATTGATGAATGCAACAACCACAACGGTTAGAAATCAATGAGAAGGTATAAAAGGGACCTCTAAAAGCTCCAGCAACAACTATTGATCCAAAAGCAAACATCCAAACATCAAATCCAAGCATTTGTGCTTAAATCCCAAATTGTCTAGAAACCCCAATTGTAATTTTAATTCTTATCATTTTCAATTGGGTTGAGTGCTTGTAATTGGGCTACAATTTGTATTGAGAGATATTATCTTAGTCATCAAACTCTTTGTTATTTTTGTGTGAGGATTGGGTTAAATTTTGGGTAGAAAATTTAATCGAAATTGTAAGGGTTGCCTCCTTAGCCTAGAAAAGGGGAAGAGCAATTAGTGGAGTTGTTGCAAATCCTTAGTGAAGCTAAGGTAGTGGATGTAGAGTTCATTTAGAACTTGAACCACTCTAAAATTCCTTGTCCATCTTTTTAATTTGCAATTTCCACCACCTAAACCTTTAAAAATCCAATTCACCCCCTCTTGGTTCATATCGATCATTCGATCCACTCAACAATTATTATTATTATTATTATTATTATTATTATTATTATTATTATTATTATTATTATTATTATTATTATTATTATTATTGGGGTAAAATACTTAAATCATCACTCAACTTTGTTATGTGACCTATTTTGGTCACTCAACTTTCAAAATGCTCAATTTTATCACTAAACTTTAAACATTGACTTATTTTAGTCACTCCACCATTAAATCTCTAACTCTGTTATGATGTGAAAATAAAAAATAATAAAAACATATATTTTATAATATTTTTATACACTTAACTAATACATGGCATTTTCACCGACTGCTGTGTGCTAGTTCAAGGTTAGTTGTAGATAATTTTTACCCTTTGAATTCTAATAATCCTGATTGCAGTACTAAGAAAGGTACTAACATTAATTCTTTCTCTTTCCTGAATTATAAGTGGATTTAAATTCTTTTTTTCTTTCTCAATAAAATAGATTAGAAAATGTGTTTTAGTTCCAACGAAAGAGAAAGGAGGACTGGTTGAATACTGGTTTATTGGCATTCATGCAGTCCAGTTTTAGAATGTTAAGATTTATTATGTAGGCAATGTTAGAATCATCATCTTCACCAAACTAGTGAACCAATTTAATTACCATCATCAAAGCTCTTTTAACTCCTTTATTGAGCCATCCACTACCGTTAACCCGAACCACCATCACCATTCACCACTCAACCACAAATTGATAATCAAAACTCAAAAAAGTAAAAGAAATCGGAGCAAATCAGAGTAAAAAAAGAGAAATTAAACTGAAATCTAAAGGAGAAAAAAGGTTTACTGTCTCATTTCGGTTCTGGCGACCGAAACATCGAACGGTGAATCTCGACGATTATTTGAGGTGTCTTGGTGAAAAGATCAACATACATCGGTTTCAGACCGATCCGATAGTGGACGACGGCGAATCGCGCTCCCAAGATGTAAGAGTTTGGACTTGTTTTGGGTCATTTGAGAGTAGTTTTCTGAAAAACAAATCGATAGAAGGAAAAGGGAGAAGAATAAAAATTAGCCGGTAATTTTGGTTTGCCAGAAAGTTCACCGGAGTGGCGTTATTGGGATGAAGATGATTGCCGATGAAAGTGGAAAAAAGGTGGGGTAGTGGTGAAGGAGAGTGAGGTGAGGAACTAATAATTTTATTTAATTAATTAGGTGTATTAAAATATTATAATATATATATATTTTTTTTATTTCCACGCCATAACATAGTTAGAGATTTAACGGTGGGGTGACCAAAATAGGTCAATGTTTAAAATTTAGTGATAAAATTAAACATTTTGAAAATTAAATGACCAAAATATGTCACAGAGTAAAGTTGAATGATGATTTAGATATTTTACTCTTATTCTTCTTCTTCTTCTTCTTATTATTATTATTATTATTATTATTATTATTATTATTATTATTATTTAATTTTTTTAATTCTTCTTCATACCAGTCAAATGATTATGTTGTGTTCATATATGAAGTATCATTTAAAATTTTATTTTTTATAATGATATTTGATTTATTGGTAAATTAATTCAAATCGAGTACAGTAAAATTTTATTATAAATACGATTTTTTCAACTCAATTTACTTCATATACAGTATTAGAATTCGTACTCTCTAGAGTTTAGATGTTGATTAAGGAGATACGAAAAATTGATAGTGAAATATAAAACCTTACACACAAGACTAAAACACTTGAACCCCAAAACTTGAATCTTAAAACTCAAAATTAATCAACTTGAATTCATCTGAAAACTTTAATCCGATATTCACAACCAATTCGGTTCAAATTGAAAAGTTTGAGTTATAAAATAAAACACATATAACTAGAATCTTTTAGTAATTGGTGGATCATTTTTGAAGTTGGAGACGAGTCTCTCACTATGTCTGATATATGCATATCACATATGAAAAAACAATAAGAAATATACATGTATATCATATATGATTATAAAAATTCGTTTAAATTAGAACCAATCAGTATCATGACATTATAAATATTTACAATTAAATTCGAATAGAAACTCAAATTTCATAAGCTTGACCGACTCAAATTTCATAAACTCGACTAAAAAAATCTTCAAATAAAGTTCGAGTTATAAAATAAGACTTGTTAACTTACATAACTCAAAATATTTTGACTCGACTCGATTGAATACTCATCCCGACGAAGGTACTAAATTGAAGAAGGGAGATTCTTTGAAACCATTGCCAGCCTAAGTAAACAACTCCCATTGGCAGCATGGCTGCACACACAAGCCAAGTGTTAGGGGTTTAGGGCCATTCTTGTTTTCTCGCTTAACTCAAGCAGTTAAATTTTAACCCAACCCACCAAACCCCAAGCCCCCCTTTTAACCCCCCACCCTCATTGGGTTTCTCTTCATTTCCCCTCCTTCTTCCACCTTTAGCCACCCCAAAAACTCACCATTTTCACACCATGTATACACAAGTGGAGTGAACACTGAACATCACATTTCTAAGTAGAAAAAAAGGGGCTTAAAAATGAAGAGGTCCCCAAGTTTTTCTTCATCCAATTCTTGCCTTACATCTTCATCACCATCATCTTCTTCTTCTTCAGCTGAGACTGTTCATATTGTACCAGAGAAACCCAAGGCTAAAAGGGCTAGAAAACAACAGAAATCTGGTAATAACAACAATGGCAGAAGAAGCTCCATTTACAGAGGAGTCACCAGGTTTTCTTTTCTTAATTTTCTCTTATAATTCCAGAAATTAAAGTGAAATGCTGATTTGGGTCCATTTGCATTGCATGTATGAGTAAAATTGCACTGATTTTGGCATTCAAAACACAGGCATAGGTGGACTGGGAGGTTTGAGGCTCACCTCTGGGACAAGAGTTCTTGGAATAATATTCAGAACAAGAAAGGAAGACAAGGTTCATTTCATTTATAAAAAATGGAATAATTTAAAAGAAAAATAAAAACAAACAAATTCAAGGAGATCTGTGTCATCTTTGTTTATTATTTTCTCTGAAGTTGTAATTTTGGGTAAAATACACTAATAGCCACTCAAATATGAAAGAATGTCATTTTAGTTACTGATCTTTCAGAAATTATAAACAATCACCGGAAACTATAAAATAATGTAACAATTTGATGAACTTAATAACCAATTTGTAACAGTTCTATAAAATTTATTAATTTTTTGTAACAATTTGATAAATTTAGTGACCATTTTATAAATTTTAAAAGGTCAGTGACAAAATGATAAATCTAATAATTTTATGACTACTTGTGTACTTTACTCTTATGTTTTGTGTACTGACTGTTTATTTTTTATATCTGGTCAATCTCCCAACGTTATTTACGCTTTTTTGTTGCCGTCTCCATAGTTTATTTAGGTAAGTCCTTCGATCTACTTCCACTTTATTTAATTTTATTTGATTTAAGTGAATATATTATTAAATATTTTTATATAATATCTAAATTATCCGTAATTACTTATTATAGAAAGTAATCATATTTAAATGTACTCGAACTTACAACCTTAACCGTTGTATGTGAAACGCAGGGGCATATGATAGTGAGGAGGCTGCGGCTCGAACCTATGATCTTGCTGCCCTCAAGTATTGGGGACCCGAAACGATTTTAAATTTTCCGGTATTTAATTAATATTATTAGTAATTTTATCACTATTATTATTAATTATTTACATAAAATGGGTTAGTTAATTAAGTAAAGAAATGGTGGATTTGTGAAAAAAAATGTTAATGCAGAAAGAAAGATATGAGAAAGAGATGGAAGAAATGAAGAACGTGACAAAGGAAGAGTACTTGGCTTCCCTACGACGTCGTAGCAGTGGATTTTCCAGAGGAGTCTCTAAGTACCGTGGGGTAGCTAGGTACTTACATTTAATTATTTAACTATATATATTACATCCATGTCATAAAAATCGGATCGGTTCGACCGGTTGAACCGAAAAATGAATATAAAACTTATTCAATTTTTTTTCTTTAAAAAGTGATATATTTTGCACGTATTCTTATTTTTGTACAATTTATATTTATTTATTCGGATTGTGGACTTTTAAGTAAACTAAAATATTTAACTTATTAAAATAGATGTTGAATATATATATATATATATATATATATATATATATATATATATATATATATATATATATATATATATATATATATATATAGGGTTAGGATCAACTTACACTATGTAAAACTCAATTACTTTTACACAGTTTTTGGACCGTTAGATGATGGTAATTAATGGCTCAGATTATTTCCTTATCCTTTTTCCCAAGTGATAATCTTCACATTTTTTACTGATAATCTCATCCATTCATTTCCCTTATCCAATGGTCTTAGATTAGTGTAAAACTAAATGAGTTTTACAC
This sequence comes from Hibiscus trionum, assembly GCA_030270665.1. Lineage (NCBI taxonomy): Eukaryota > Viridiplantae > Streptophyta > Magnoliopsida > Malvales > Malvaceae > Hibiscus > Hibiscus trionum. The sequence goes on from BSYR01000008.1 coordinate 1,511,013, forward strand.
TATGTAACTTGATCCCATCCCATATATATATATATATGTGTGTGTGTGCGCGTGTGAATAGTCTTAGTGATTACAATGTAGTATTTGTTCATAGATATTCTTAACTATTTGGTAATGCACACACCTTGCAGACATAGCAATTTAAACTCAGATCTCTTAAGAATGAATATTATTCGTTTTTTCACTGAGATCACGTGTTGGTTTCGAATATATATTTAAATAATAGTATTTTCTAATACAAAATTGCACGTGGGTGTGAAAAAAACAATCAATTTCAGTGGACCATCTTCTATATTTTTGGTTTTATGTACTTGTACAAGTAGGGTTTAGGAGTTCGAGAGGCAATTAATTCAAGTTTTATCTAAAATTAGCTTTTAACAATCTCGAAAAATGTATAATATTATCGATTATTAGTTGATTTAGTGAGAAAAATTGTTAGAATTTTTAAATAAGATTAGATGTTTGAATTATAATGTTATGAGTAAAGTAAACTGGATGAAAAGAGTCTGTCTTCGTAGTAATATTTTGCAATACTTGATTTGGTTTAGTTGATTAATGGACCGAATACCGATAATTAATAAATATAAGATATACTGAATTATTTGTTTTGATTATAAAAATAGTATGAAAAAATGGAAGTAATAGGTATTTATTTAATTTTAATTGACTAATATATTTATTTTTATTTTTGGCAGGCATCACCACAATGGGAGGTGGGAAGCTCGGATTGGTCGAGTTTATGGGAACAAATATCTCTATTTAGGAACCTTTGGTAAGCTCTCTCCATTCCCTCTACTTTAATATCCAAAATCAACCCTATTTTTTATTTTTATATATTCGTAAATGTACATTCCTTTAACTATATAAAAACATTTTTAAAAATTTACACAATTCTTCGTATTTAAATTATAAAAATTAAATTTAAAATTTAAAAACTCTAAATCTTAACATTTAAACTTAAACTCTAAATTCTAAACCATAAACATAAACTCATAAACTCTACAATTACATAGTTTGTGTGGTAAATGATTTTTCATACACTATATATAAGACAATTATGTAATACACAAACCACATGAAATAAATTTTAAAAAAACTATTTATTTAAACTCTAAAACCCTAAATTTAAATGAAAAATAAGGGAGATATTTTAGCACTTAATATATAGTCCCAATGATGCTAATATGTTAATATAGTGGGTCCAATATTTGTCATTAATTAATTTGCAAGACTCCATGACCCATTTTAATATTAAAAGTAAGGGAATAGTAGGGCCCAATATTTGTTACAAATAAACATTGATGTTGTTATATTTGTTACAAATTATATTTAAGAGATATTAATTATTTATAAATAGATGTTATTTATTTATTTATTTTTAAATATTTTAATATACATATTATATAGAATATTTTTTAAAAAAGTTTGGGTGCCAACAGATACCCCTAGTGACCATGCGGCTAAAGAAAGGCACGAGTTAAAAGCATACTTAATCACGTATTATCCTTGGCAGGAACAAAATTTAAAAAAAAAATGAGGGTCAAAATTAAATTAAAAACTTTTAAGAGGTTAAATACAATTCTTAAGCATTGTATTAATTTAAAATTTTAGGTTTTTACAGAAATTAAATTATAAAGTTACCATTTTTGGATTAAAATATAATTATACTATTGTACTAATTTAGAATATTATAATTTTAAAGACTAAATATTAATTTTATCATTGGAGGGTTAAAGTTGTGTAGTTTAAAGTTTAAACATTGTATAAAAATATAATCTTTATTTTAGTAAAGAAAAATATTTCTTGCATTAACGGTGATTTTTTTTTGTTTTCACAAGATTTCTAATTTTTGGGATTAGAGTTCTAATTTGGGGTTTGAAATTTAAAGATTGTTGTTAGAATGTATGATTTAGAGTTTAGGATAATATGTTAGGGATTTAAGTTTTAACTTATAAACTCTTAAATTTTAATCACAAACTTTAAATTCAAACCATAATCCCTAAATTCTAAATATATAAATTTAAACTCTTAAATTATTAACCCCATATTAAATCTCTAACCCCGTAGTACTAACTGCCGCGGGTGCATGTATAATTACCCAGTTTGTAGTAAATATCACATTTTAAAAATAATATCACACTGCAATGAATGTCACTTGCTTCGATTTTTTCCCTCCACTTTTTAATTAGAAATGGCATTTATGTAATTAAGCTGCATGTAATTGCCTTGATTAACAACATTTTATTTTTAATTGGGTGGCAGGAGGGCACGTGACCATTACCCTCCCATTAATTAAGAGATTCTGTTGCCTTTTAAATACATATAGATAATATTTGCTGAGTGAGAGGCAGCAGAGATCACGTGCCTTGGTGAGCAGATTAGATTTTGCATTAGCTCATCTAAATGCCTCTAATCCGAGAAATTACTTGGGTTTTATTTAGCTGGCCAATAGTGATTAGTCAAGATTTTTAATAAAACATTTAAATATCAGATATAATATTTTAAAAGCGTTACATGAATCAATTAAATTAAGTTTAGGTCTGTTACTTATACTTATAAATGATGAGTAATGGAGGGAAATCGGACTCGCTAAGTCTCGAATCTGGCTATATTCTTTTGTTATAACCTATAGGCAAAGTCATGGAATCTGTTTCTTGTTTGATGAATTTAAATTGGTTGGACAATTAGGGTTTAGGGTTCGAATGAGACACTTCGGTCTATCTCACTATGATCAAATGTCGGGAGGAGTCTGGTTTAATTTGACTAGTGTTTAAATTGTTAGGGTCTAAAATGTTATTAGACGGGGGAGACCCGTCTGAAGGTGTACGTGTTTCGATCACCATATTTCGAAATACGGAGTGAGACCGGTCCGATCGAAGCCTTGTGCCGTAGAGTGCCATCATGCTCTCAAATGGTGGCTTAAACAATGTTTTTTTCTTTCTTCTTGTATTGGATTACCAACCATGCCAAGAAAAAAACGTTCCTTACAATGATGCTTTTTTTCCTGTTTGCACCTAACCCCCTACAATTATGCCAACATGTTACCCCTAAAAAAGTCTAGATTTGTACGAAACATCGGATATTTATTCGAACTCGAAACTGATTATCGAATACGAGTACAGACAATGTTCATGCATTCTTAATAGAATATTGTCAGTGCAGTAACTACTTAAGATTTACTACCAGCATGTGAATCTCTAATCTTATATTTTACCTGCTAAACTTGATCCACTTTGTTTAATTTATGTTTTATTTTTATCTTTTTGAAGACACACAAGAGGAAGCAGCAGCAGCTTATGATATGGCAGCATTGGAGCATAGGGGGACCAATGCTGTGACCAATTTCGATGTTAGCCGTTACATCGACCGGTTGAAGCAGAAAGGTATTTTCATTGTCGATCAAAGGCAAAAACGGATTCCCGAAGCGGAATCCATAGAAAAGGAACAACTTCAGCCGCCTCCGCAGCAAGAACAAGAACCAAAGCTCCAAGAATCAGAAAAATCTCAACATTTTCAGAACATGCAAATGCAGCTTCCTCTGTGCATTGACTGTCCAACGACCACAATGGTGGGTATCGAGCCGACTGACAGCAATGAGCTAGCATGGAGTTTCTGCATGGATTCGGGGCTGACGTCGTTTTTGGTCCCGGACATCCCTCTCGATGGAAACGATGAACTGCCGAACTTGTTTGATCATGATACAGGGTTTGAGGATAACTTCGACTTGATATTCGATGTAGGGTCCCCTAACAAAGAAGAGGCTAATCGGAAATGTATATCCGATGATGCAATTGATGTTGGTGCCTCGATCAACATGGAAGATGATAATGGGAAAGAGAGGTTGTCGTCTCCGTCTTCCAATTCCGATTCTCCATTTTCGTCCTTGTAACTACTCTGCTTAGTTGTTTGTGTTTCGGGTTAAGAGTTTCGGATAATTTGGAAATCTGTTGTGGATGGATGCCAAGGATTCAAACTATCTTTGGTTTTTGTTGTTTTCTTGTGCCTTGCCTTTGTTTATCAAATACATTTTGATAAACTCTCAAATGTGCTTTAACTTGGGAATATCATATGATGAATTGCTAAAAAAAATAGTTTATGTTTTTGTTCTGAATGTGTACTAAAGCAGTTTAAATTTTATTTCGGTTAAAAAATTGGTTATCTTTTAATATTTATATATAATTTTAATAATTTTTTACATAAAAATATCAACTACTAAAGTTTCACAAAAATATCAACTACTAGTTAATACAACGGATGAAGATATTAGATCTTTTAAATAAAATTAAAGATTCGAAATCTAACATTGTGAATGAAAAAAATTGAGTTTTATAATATATGATCTAGATTAATCGACAAATAAGTCGAATATAGGTAATTCTAAAAAGACCATCAAATTCATAATATTAATATCATATGTAAATATGAGCTTCGTTTCAGTAAAAAAATGATCTAGGATTTGTAATATTCATGCCGATTGTATAGCTAAATGTGGCATAGGGTAACACTTTTGTTGGTTAGGAATTAGGATCTTATCTAGTGTGAGTCACAACTGTATGGTGTCTCTTGTCTTTGGGATGTAATGTAATATGGACGCTTGAATATAAATAATATTGGGCCAACATAATTTGAGTGAGAAATTATAAATGTTTGGAAAATTTATAAATAAATTAAATTTAAAAAAATAGGGAGAAAAGGTGAAAAAATAGGGGCAATTATGTATATATATATATTAGAATTATATATTAGACTTAGAGATGGACTCTGATAAAGTTTGAATGATAAAATAAGACTTAAATAATTAGAATAACCATGCAATTCTAAATTTATATTAGACTTGCAAACTTGATCTCAGACTCGAGACTCGAACAGATTTACCCGACTCAAGACTAGATATGGACCCGAACATGATGGTTTAAACTTGACCTGAACTTGAAGCGAACTGAACCAAAATTTAGTTGAACCGAAAATCAACTCAAACCGAAAATAATTGAAAACACATCAATCTGAACCGAAGCATCTCGAACCGAAAACAATCCGAATTTAATTTGCTCAAATATGTATATTTTATTATGCTTTTGTACTCCATATTACTAATTAACAACCACATTTAGATATAATGTAATGGTTTAATATCATATTTTATTTTATTTTAAAAGACCATCTTCATATATTGACTCAAATTGAAAATCGACCGATCTGATATTGACTCGACCCGAAGAAGCAACCGCTCTGATATTGTCTCGAACCGAAAATCAACCGATTTGATGTTGACCCGACCCAAAAATCACTCGATCCGATACCTGACCCGACCCGACCATGAATAACATAGACCCGAACTAAATACAAATCATACCCCATCCTGCCTGAATCAAACTTAAATCGAAAGCAAGCCGAAACAAAAATCAACCCAACTCGAACAACACGAACCAAAAACAACCCCAATTTAATTTGCTCAATATGTATCTGTAGAACTAAGTGTTTTGATATAATTATTGAAAAATGTTTTGGACTAAATTTAAAATATATTTTTTAGTCAAAAATAACTTAAAAATATGTTTAAGGGTTTTACAAGGTTTTGGAATGATTTAAAGAGCATTTAAAGTAGTTAAAACCATGTTTTAAGAGTAACAGTATCGATACTGTATGGTACCGTATCGATACCCTTAAGGATTTTAACTACAGTGATTTTCTAGTAGCTAAAACTCGTACTGATACGCTTAGCCGCATCAATACGATGTGCTTTAAAATACCCACCGTCTAGTTCGCGTACCGATAAGGTTGTATCGCGTACCGATACGCCCAACTACCCCCAACGATCATTTTCCCAACGGTCTTTTAAATTGCAGGACCGCACCGATACGCTTGCCACACGTATCGATACGCACCAGCTTGAAGTGCTCAACGGCTATTTTCTTATTGGGACCTTATGGATACGGATTCAAGGGTATTGTAGAACTAGTGTTTTGATATAATAATTGAAAAATGTTTTGGACTAATTTGAAAAGAATTTAAAACTTGGTTTTAAGTCCAAACAACTTGAAATTATGTTTGAGATATTTTAGAGGGTTTTTGGCAATGTTTTTACTAATTTTAAAGAGCCAAACTTGACTTTTCAAGCTACCCGTATCGATACGGTTGTACCCGTACAGATACCTTTTTGCCCCAAGTTTGGTCACTGCCAAAACCCGTATCGAAATAGGCTTGGTCGTTTCGATACGGATCGAGATCGTTTCGATACGCCTGGTAAGCGTACCGATCCCCTTTCAACCACCCCAACAGCTACTTTCCCAACGACCATTTAAAAGAGAACTCGTACTGATACGCCCTCAAGCGTATCGATACGCCCAGGCTGGCAAGAGCCCAACAACTAGTTTCAAATGAAGGCCGTACCGATACGGTTCCACGAGTATCGATACGGAAGGCTGCTGAACAGCATTAATGAAGGGAAATAAAGTCCTCAACGACTCCAAATCATCCTCAACGGCTAGTAACGGCCATAAACTCAATTGAGACTATAAATTGAAGGCTGGAACACTTGAAGAAGGTTAGAGACTTCATCCAAGCAACATGATCAAGAGAATTAGAGTCTAAGTCTTATTTTTACTATTCTCTTGTACATAGTCTTTAGAGAGAGTGCTAAATTGTAAATCCTTGTACTCTTGTGAGCTCAAATTGTGTAAACACCAACCTTGTGAGGTATTTAGTTTACCCAAACAAATCCCTTGTAAAAGGAGAGGTTCTAGTTTAGCCTTGAGAGAAAAACTAGAGTTGGTTCTATCTTAGCCAAGTCCAAAAGATAGGGTTGTAACGGTTTCCTCCTAAACCGGGAAAAGGGGACGAATTCATTGTTGAGTGAATTGGGAAATCCTTAGTGGTGTGCTAAGGTAGTGGATGTAGGTGCTCGTTAGAAGGCCGAACCACTCTAAAACCATTGTGTCACTTGTCTACCTTATTTCGATTTTAGCCAATTCTACCACTAAACAAAAATAACCCTCCTTGTCGGTTTCGGTGATCGATTCGAGCACCTCACATCCCAACAATTGGTATCAGAGCCTCGTCTCCATCGAAGGACTAATATCCGAGAGTAAAGATCATTTGCTCGAAGTCCACCGTTTAAGAAAATGGCAAGATTTGAAGAAGGCCGCTCTATCTCGTGTCCTCCACTCTTCGAAGGAGAAGAATACTTCCAATTGAGCAATATCATGAAATTCTTCATCAAGTCTCAAGACTATGAAGTTTGGGACATCATTGAAGATGGTTATTTGGAAGCTCCAAAAAAGAAGAAAAAGCAAAGGAGTGCAAACGACACGAAGGCAAAGCTAAACACCAAGGCGGTGCACATTCTCTATTATGGCCTTAACGAAGAACTTTCCAAGAAGGTCTCCACATGCAAAAATGCCAAAGAATTGTGAGAGAAACATGAGAAGCTTTATGGCAACAAGAAGGAAGAAAAGAAAGATGATGATCAATCATGTGCAAACCCCCTCTCCAATCCAAAGGTGGATGGTGTTTTGGCTCTCGATGAGCCTAAGGTATCTTCTAACTCTAGTGAGCTTAATTCTTACTCTTTCAATGAGTTGCAAGATGCTTTCGATGAATTATTTTTGGAATTTGAGACCATGAATTCCAAATTTAAGAAAATGATTTCAAAACTTGAAATTGAAAATGATTTTCTTTCAAAAACAAAAGTGGATTTTGAAAACCAAAATGAAATTTTGAAAAATGATTTAGAGTTTTCAAAAACAAGCAAAGATGTTTTAGAAAAAGAAAATATTGATTTAAAAGTTAAGCTTGAAAGCTTAACAAAAGAAAAAGAAATTATTTTCAATAATTCATCTTGTCGCATAATGGCAAAATGCTCACATTGCCATTATCATGGTCATTCTATACATACTTGTCCTATAAAGAAGAGACAATCTTATAGGATTAGACAAGTATGGGTTCCTAAGGGAACTAAAAACATTGTGACTAACGTAAATGGATCCAAAGCAATTTGGATACCAAAAATCAAGTGAATGTCTTTTGTAGGTGTGTTGGAGCAATGGCAAGCAAAGCAAAATCAAAGAATGCTCAAATCACACATGAGAAGAAGATTGGGTAACCTATAAGCTTAATGACTTCATTTTATACATTTGGTTATCTATTTTTTGTTTAAAGTCTTGGATTATTTGTTAAGCCTAACAATGATGTTTGAGTAAGGGGGAGCCATTTTAAAACTAAATTTTTATTTTTGTCAAAATTTTACCTCTATTGTTATTATGAACTTAATGCTTTAAATTCTTTTTGATATAACAAAAAGAGGGAGAAATGGTTTGAAAATTGAATTCTCAAATGAATAAGGGGGAGCTTTATTTGATTTCATATCTTAAATCTCTTATTCACATTTTTAAAGTTAAAGTGGGAGAATCCCAAACAATTTTTCAAGTCAGTTTTATTATATCAAAAAGGGGGAGATTGTAGAACTAGTGTTTTGATATAATAATAGAAAAATGTTTTGGACTAATTTGAAAAGAATTTAAAACTTGGTTTTAAGTCCAAACAACTTGAAATTATGTTTGAGATATTTTAGAGGGTTCTGGCAATGTTTTTACTAATTTTAAAGAGCCAAACTTGACTTTTCAAGCTACCCGTATCGATACGGTTGTATCCGTAGCGATACCTTTTTGCCCCAAGTTTGGTCACTGCCAAAACCCGTATCGAAACAGGCTTGGCCGTTTCGATACGGATCGGGATCATTTCGATACGCCTAGTAAGCGTACCGATCCCCTTTCAACCACCCCAACGGCTACTTTCCCAAAAGCCATTTAAAAGAGAACCCGTATCGATACGCCCTCAAGTGTATCAATACGCCCAGGCTGGCAAGAGCCCAACAGCTAGTTTCAAATGAAGGCCGTACCGATACGGTTCCACGCGTATCGATACGGAAGGCTGCTGAACAGCATTAATGAAGGGAAATAAAGTCCTCAGCGACTCCAAATCATCCCCAATGACTAGTAACGGCCATAAACTCAATTAAGACTATAAATTGAAGACTGGAACACTTGAAGAAGGTTAGAGACTTCATCCAAGCAACATGATCAAGAGAATTAGAGTCTAAGTCTTATTTTTACTATTCTCTTGTACATAGTCTTTAGAGAGAGTGCTAAATTGTAAATCCTTGTACTCTTGTGAGCTCAAATTGTGTAAACACCAACCTTGTGAGGTATTTAGTTTACCCAAACAAATCCCTTGTAAAAGGAGAGGTTCTAGTTTAGCCTTGAGAGAAAAACTAGAGTTGGTTCTATCTTAGCCAAGTCCAAAAGATAGGGTTGTAACGGTTTCCTCCTAAACCGGGAAAAGGGGACGAATTCATTGTTGAGTGAATTGGGAAATCCTTAGCGGTGTGCTAAGGTAGTGGATGTAGGTGCTCGTTAGAAGGCTGAACCACTCTAAAATCATTGTGTCACTTGTCTACCTTATTTCGATTTTAGCCAATTCTACCACTAAACAAAAACAACCCTCCTTGTCGGTTTCGGTGATCGATTCGAGCACCTCACATCCCAACAATTGGTATCAGAGCCTCGTCTCCATCAAAGGACTAACATCCGGGAGTAAAGATCATTTGCTCGAAGTCCACCGTTTAAGAAAATGGCAAGATTTGAAGAAGGCCGCTCTATCTCGTGTCCTCCACTCTTCGAAGGAGAAGAATACTTCCAATTGAGCAATATCATGAAATTCTTCATCAAGTCTCAAAACTATGAAGTTTGGGACATCATTGAAGATGGTTATTTGGAAGCTCCAAAGAAGAAGAAAAAGCAAAGGAGTGCAAACGACACGAAGGCAAAGCTAAACACCAAGGCGATGCACATTCTCTATTGTGGCCTTAACGAAGAAGTTTCCAAGAAGGTCTCCACATGCAAAAATGCCAAAGAATTGTGAGAGAAACTTGAGAAGCTTTATGGCAACAAGAAGGAAGAAAAGAAAGATGATGATCAATCATGTGCAAACCCTCTCTCCAATCCAAATGTGGATGATGTTTTGGCTCTCGATGAGCCTAAGGTATCTTCTAACTCTATTGAGCTTAATTCTTACTCTTTCAATGAGTTGCAAGATGCTTTCGATGAATTATTTTTGGAATTTGAGACCATGAATTCCAAATTTAAGAAAATGATTTCAAAACTTGAAATTGAAAATGATTTTCTTTCAAAAACAAAAGTGGATTTTGAAAACCAAAATGAAATTTTGAAAAATGATTTAGAGTTTTCAAAAACAAGCAAAGATGTTTTAGAAAAAGAAAATCTTGATTTAAAAGTTAAGCTTGAAAGCTTAACAAAAGAAAAAGAAATTATTTTCAATAATTCATCTTGTCGCATAATGGCAAAATACTCACATTGCCATTATCATGGTCATTCTATACATACTTGTCCTATAAAGAAGAGACAATCTTATAGGATTAGACAAGTATGGGTTTCTAAGGGAACTAAGGACATTGTGACTAACGTAAATGGATCCAAAGCAATTTGGATACCAAAAATGAAGTGAATGTCTTTTGTAGGTGTGTTGGAGCAATGGCAAGCAAAGCAAAATCAAAGAATGCTCAAATCACACATGAGAAGAAGATTGGGTAACCTCTAAGCTTAATGACTTCATTTTATACATTTGGTTATCTAATTTTTGTTTAAAGTCTTGGATTATTTGTTAAGCCTAACAATGATGTTTGAGTAAGGGGGAGCCATTTTAAAACTAAATTTTTATTTTTGTCAAAATTTTACCTCTATTGTTATTATGAACTTAATGTTTTAAATTCTTTTTGATATAACAAAAAGAGGGAGAAATGGTTTGAAAATTGAATTTTCAAATGAATAAGGGGGAGCTTTATTTGATTTCATATCTTAAATCTCTTATTCACATTTTTAAAGTTAAAGGGGGAGAATCCCAAACAATTTTTCAAGTCAGTTTTATTATATCAAAAAGGGGGAGATTGTAGAACTAGTGTTTTGATATAATAATAGAAAAATGTTTTGGACTAATTTGAAAAGAATTTAAAACTTAGTTTTAAGTCCAAACAACTTGAAATTATGTTTGAGATATTTTAGAGGGTTTTTGGCAATATTTTTACTAATTTTAAAGAGCCAAACTTGAATTTTCAAGCTACCCGTATCGATACGGTTGTACCCGTACCGATACCTTTTTGCCCCAAGTTTGGTCACTGCCAAAACCCGTATCGAAACAGGCTTGGCCGTTTCGATACGGATCGGGATCGTTTCGATACGCCTGGTAAGCGTACCGATCCCCTTTCAACCACCCCAACAGCTACTTTCCCAACGGCCATTTAAAAGAGAACCCGTACCGATACACCCTCAAGCGTATCGATACGCCCAAGCTAGCAAGAGCCCAACGGCTAGTTTCAAATGAAGGTCATACCGATACGGTTCCACGCGTATCGATACGGAACCGTATCGGTACGGAAGGCTGCTAAACATCATTAATGAAGGGAAATAAAGTCCTCAACGGCTCCAAATCATCCCCAACGGCTAGTAACTGCCATAAACTCAATTGGGACTATAAGTTGAAGGCTGGAACACTTGAAGAAGATTAGAGACTTCATCCAAGCAACATGATCAAGAGAATTAGAGTCTAAGTTTTATTTTTACTATTCTCTTGTACATAGTCTTTAGAGAGAGTGCTAAATTGTAAATCCTTGTACTCTTGTGAGCTCAAATTGTGTAAACACCAACCTTGTGAGGTATTTAGTTTACCCAAACAAATCCCTTGTAAAAGGAGAGGTTCTAGTTTAGCCTTGAGAGAAAAACTAGAGTTGGTTCTATCTTAGCCAAGTCCAAAAGATAGGGTTGTAACGGTTTCCTCCTAAACCGGGAAAAGGGGATGAATTCATTGTTGAGTGAATTGGGAAATCCTTAGTGGTGTGCTAAGGTAGTGGATGTAGGTGCTTGTTAGATGGCCTAACCACTCTAAAATCATTGTGTCACTTGTCTACCTTATTTCGATTTTAGCCAATTCTACCACTAAACAAAAACAACCCTCCTTGTCAGTTTCGATGATCGATTCGAGCACCTCACATCCCAACAATTGGTATCAGAGCCTCGTCTCCATCGAAGGACTAACATCCGGGAGTAAAGATCATTTGCTCGAAGTCCACCGTTCAAGAAAATGGCAAGATTTGAAGAAGGTCGCTCTATCTCGTGTCCTCCACTCTTCGAAGGAGAAGAATACTTCCAATGGAGCAATATCATGAAATTCTTCATCAAGTCTCAAGACTATGAAGTTTGGGACATCATTGAAGATGGTTATTTGGAAGCTCCAAAGAAGAAGAAAAAGCAAAGGAGTGCAAACGAAACGAAGGCAAAGCTAAACACCAAGGCGATGCACATTCTCTATTGTGGCCTTAACGAAGAAGTTTCCAAGAAGGTCTCCACATGCAAAAATGCCAAAGAATTGTGAGAGAAACTTGAGAAGCTTTATGGCAACAAGAAGGAAGAAAAGAAAGATGATGATCAATCATGTGCAAACCCCCTCTCCAATCCAAAGGTGGATGGTGTTTTGGCTCTCGATGAGCCTAAGGTATCTTCTAACTCTAGTGAGCTTAATTCTTACTCTTTCAATGAGTTGCAAGGTGCTTTCGATGAATTATTTTTGGAATTTGAGACCATGAATTCCAAATTTAAGATAATGATTTCAAAACTTGAAATTGAAAATGATTTTCTTTCAAAAACAAAAGTGGATTTTGAAAACCAAAATGAAATTTTGAAAAATGATTTAGAGTTTTCAAAAACAAGCAAAGATGTTTTAGAAAAAGAAAATCTTGATTTAAAAGTTAAGCTTGAAAGCTTAACAAAAGAAAAAGAAATTACTTTCAATAATTCATCTTGTCGTATAATGGCAAAATGCTCACATTGCCATTATCATGGTCATTCTATACATACTTGTCCTATAAAGAAGAGACAATCTTATATGATTAGACAAGTATGGGTTCCTAAGGGAACTAAAGACATTGTGACTAACGTAAATGGATCTAAAGCAATTTGGATACCAAAAATCAAGTGAATGTCTTTTGTAGGTGTGTTGGAGCAATGGCAAGCAAAGCAAAATCAAAGAATGCTCAAATCACACATGAGAAGAAGATTGGGTAACCTCTAAGCTTAATGACTTCATTTTATACATTTGGTTATCTAATTTTTGTTTAAAGTCTTGGATTATTTGTTAAGCCTAACAATGATGTTTGAGTAAGGAGGAGCCATTTTAAAACTAAATTTTTATTTTTGTCAAAATTTTACCTCTATTGTTATTATGAACTTAATGTTTTAAATTCTTTTTGATATAACAAAAAGGGGGAGAAATGGTTTGAAAATTGAATTTTCAAATGAATAAGGGGGAGCTTTATTTGATTTCATATCTTAAATCTCTTATTCACATTTTTAAAGTTAAAGGGGGAGAATCCCAAACAATTTTTCAAGTCAGTTTTATTATATCAAAAAGGGGGAGATTGTAGAACTAGTGTTTTGATATATGTTGAGTGTGTAAAAGTTCTATTATTTACACCCTTTTTAACCCATATTTCTGCTGCATTCAAGCATCATTGCATTGCATTTAGGTTAGTTTTTAGTAAAACATCACAATTATACAAAAGGCACGGATTCTACTAAAAGATGGCTATTTTCGCAGGTATCTGTCATAGTAGACGATGAAGGCAGGCGCAGGGCAGAGAAGCAGGAGAGCGGAACTGGACAAGCAGCCAAAGGAGACGAACCTGTCAAGGACCTGTCGTGACAGCATGGTGACAGCAGATTTATGAAGAGGAAAAGTCAAGTGGACCTCGATAGATAGAGAAAAATCTGCTCGTCTGTCGTGTGAAAGCCAAATATTTTTCCAAGCCCCGGATCAAAAGATATGTCAAGCCAAAGCTCAAGGAGAGGAAATTCCTAGAAACAAGGATGGCGGCTGCAAAGTAGGAGATTTAGAGATTAAGTCTTTATTAGAATCTTACTTCTAATTAAAGTTGTAATCCTTGTTACCTTAGATAACTTGAGCCCAAAGCTTATATAAGGGCATAGTTTTGACCTAGGAGGGATCCCTCATTCTACCCCATAACCGATAACCTAAACCCCCCTGCCGTTTACCTGTCACCGATATGTTCTAAATCCCCCCTAGGGTTACGGGTTGTTTTGTAAAGTAGTTGCAAGGGTTGCTTTGTTTTAGGATTTTTCAAGTTCAATAAAATAAACTTCAAGTTCTTTTATCTTGGTTTTAATATCTTGCAAGAGCATCGGGAGAGCATTGTGAGGTTATCCATTTACTTAGCATCGGAAGAGTTAAGTATACGAAAGAGATAAGAGCGCGTTCTCTAGTTTATAGTTGAACCATCTCGTGCCTAGGGATAGGGCGAGGTTAAGTGGCTAAGGAAGAATTCATACACATCGGTGTTCATCCTTCGATTCACGCCGGGAGGTATCATCAAAGACGTGATCATCGACAGACTTGTGCCTAGGGATAGGGCAAGGCAGATCTGAGATTCTTGCCAAGCTTGAAGTACGGAGTTGGTGTGTCTGCTGCCGCGACTGCCAACGGACAGACGCCGCGACAGGTGCTGTCGGCGACGGGAGCGACGACAGAACTGGAGATCCTAAGCAATTCAATACCTACACTACTGAGCAATTCAATACCAGCCCATTCTCTCTATCTTAATTTCTCAATCCTTTATTTTACGTTTTTATCTTATTATTCTCGTGACAACTCTTAATTATTTCCTTTACTTTCGTGCAGTAAACAAGGTGAAGTCATTAGCCCAATCCCTGTGGAGACGATATCCGATACTTCGTATCACTTTACTACTTGCGTCGTGTACACTTGCACTACAATTGCGATAGACTATTTTACACGCAACAAGTTTTTGGCGCCGTTGCCGGGGATTGGCAACATAACTACATCTTTCTTTTATTGCACTTTTTATTTTAATTTTTTTCGTTTTTATTTTTCTTTAATTTTTCTTTTGTGTTACCAACTCTTGCTTTTCACGAGGTTTTCTTGTTTATGCGCAGATCCAAGAGAGGTGAAGATCCTGAATATAAATTAGATCCGGAGATCGAACGTTCCTTCAATCTCAAGAAACAACTTCGCCGACTTTTAGACAGAAACGAATATCTCGAAGAACAGCTAGAGAAGATGGCCCATAACCAACCTGCTGGTGGACCTGTCGCCGATCCGCCCGCAGCAGGTGGACGACGGTCATGTCGTGACTACATGCTGAATGATCATGTAGAGCTGGAGACCACGCTACCGGATATTGATGTTGACAACTTTGAACTTAAACCTGTCATGTTTAGTATGATCAACAATGCCGGGCAGTTTGGTGGTTCTGCAACAGAAGATGCTAGAGAGCATCTTAAAACGTTCCAGGAGATTTGTGGTTCGTTTAGACTGCCAGGAGTTAGTCCGGAGATACTGAGGCTTCGGTTATTCCCCCATTCATTAAGGGATAGAGCTAAAACTTGGTGGAATAAACTTACACCGGGTTCCATTATGACTTGGGCAGATCTCACTCGTGAATTTTTATCTCGTTTTAATCCTTCACATTTATCTGAGCGATTACGTAATGAAATTGCTACTTTTCAACAGGAAGATGACGAGCCGATGCACGAGGCCTGGGACAGATTTACTACTCTTCTACGGAACTGTCCAATGCATGGATTTCCTGTCTGGAATCAGGTAACTAAGTTTTATAATGCTGCTAACTTACAAACTCGCATTCGCATTGATTCTGCAGCAAATAGACTGTTATTGGATAAAGATCCGGACGAGGCATTACAAGTTCTGAAAAATCTAGCTAAGAATGAGGAGCAGTTTCCGACTGCTAGAAGAGGGGGTAAACGGGTACTTGCTGTCAAGGACTATGAGGCCGACAGCACTATGAAATCACAGGTAGCATTCCTCACTAAAGCCATGAAGCACTTATTAAATGAAGAAGACTTACGAGGATTTGCTGTCGAGGAAGTTTGTACTACTTGTGAAGGAAATCATAGTAGGGATGAGTGCCCTATAAATATAGAAGAGGGAAAATATGTTGGAAATTACAAGTCAAACTACAATTCCAACAACTACAACCCTAATTGGAGGAAGGATCCCAAATTTTCCTGGAGTAACCCTAATAATGCCTTGAATCCTCAAGTATATAATCAGAATCAAGGGGGTCCTAGATTGTTGACGCGACAGCAACAGCAGCCGCAGAACCTGCCGCAGAACCTGCCGCCGCAGCAGCAACAGCAGCCACCACCTGCCACAAGCAGTGTATTGGAACAGACTCTGGCCACTTTTATGTCTCAGACTGGTACATACATGGAGAATATTAATCAGTTTGTCAAAAAGACGGAAAATTTTATAGATGAAACCAAGATGAGAATGACAAATCATGAGGCTACCTTGAAGTCTTTAGAGACACAAATGGGTCAGGTGTCCCAGCATATTAAGCCAAGGCAGAATGGAGGTTTTCCTAGCAATACTGAAAATGCTAGACCGCCCCCACATGAGCAATGTAAGGCGATTACTACTAGGAGTGGGAAAGAGTTACCAGGACCGGAAAAAGCTGAAACAGAAAAGGAACCTGCGTTGAATAAACCTGCCGAGGATGCTGCCCCGACAGGTAATAAGCAGACTGCTGCTGATGAGCCTGTCACGACAGCAGAAGCGACAGAGGAGAAAAATGAAGAACATCGCCCTCAGATTCGTATGCAGTGGGAAGGACGTGTAGCTGACTACCGACCCCCACCACCCTTTCCTCAACGGATAAAGCAAGCTAAGCAAGAATCTCAACTTAAAAAGATTTATGATATTTTTAAGCAGGTTCAGATTAATATTCCGCTGTTAGATGCCGTTAGGGAGATGCCCGGTTATGCTAAATTTCTCAAGGATGTAATGTCAAAGAAATATAAACTTGGGGAGTTTGAAACGGTAAGGATAGCAGATGGTTGCATGAGTATTCTTCATCGGCAGCCACCCCAGAAGAAGAAGGATCCAGGGAGCTTCCTCATACCTTGTGTAATCGGTGACAAATTTGTGGGTAAGACACTTTGTGATCTTGGAGCTAGTGTTAATCTAATGCCCAAATCTGTTTTTCAGAAATTAGGTATTGGGAAGGCACGGCCCACGACAGTTACCCTACAGCTAGCCGACCGCTCTTACGTTCATCCAGAGGGAAAGATTGAAGACATTCTGGTAAGAGTGGATAAGTTTATCTTTCCTGCTGACTTTCTTGTTTTAGATTGTGAGGCAGACGAAAACGCACCAGTCATCCTAGGGCGACCCTTCTTAGCCACGGGAAGATCACTGATTGATGTGGAGAGAGGAGAACTCACCATGCGAGTAAACGATCAAGAGATTAAGTTGAATGTTCTCCAATCAATGAAACGTGCTGATTTGGACGAAGAGTGCAAGGCCATCATTGAGGTGACCTTTGATTACCCCTGCATCAGGTCGGGCTGCCGTGATATAAAATTTGGTCACTGCTGCGACAGTCACTTAAAGACCTGTCACGACAGCAACGACGACAGCTTCGACGACAGTGACTCCTCTGCATCCGATACATCTGACACTGTAGGTCAAGAGGAGGTCGACTGGTTAGACCATCGTCCAGGTAAGTTATTCGAACCCTTGAATTACACTTCGGGTAACCATTTAATCCAAAAGCCATCTACTGTTGAACCACCTGTCTTAGAACTTAAGCCCCTGCCAGGGCAGCTTAAATATGCTTATCTTGGTTGTGATAAAACACTGCCCGTAATCATCTCTGCTAAGCTGCCGCAGGAACAGGAACGACAGCTGGTCGACATGTTAAGACAGCACAAAAAGGCAATTGGATGGACGATAGCAGACATTCAGGGCATTAGTCCGGCAATCTGTATGCATAAAATCCTCCTAGAGGAAGACCATAAGCCGACTATTGATGCCCAGAGGCGGTTAAACCTTGCGATGAAGGAGGTAGTGCGTAAAGAGATAATTAAATGGTTAGACGCTGGTATTATTTACGCCATCTCCGACAGCAAATGGGTAAGCCCGGTGCAATGTGTTCCAAAGAAAGGAGGAATGACAGTGATAACCAATGAAAACAATGAGCTAATCCCAACCAGGACTGTGACCGGTTGGAGGGTTTGTATGGACTATCGGAAGCTTAACAAAGCTACCCGAAAGGACCACTTTCCTTTACCCTTTATTGATCAAATGCTTGATAGATTAGCAGGTAAATCTTATTATTGTTTCCTTGATGGTTATTCAGGTTATAACCAAATTGCTATTGCACCGGAAGATCAAGAGAAAACGACTTTCACATGCCCCTACGGAACATACGCATTTAGGAGGATGCCGTTTGGCCTCTGTAACGCACCTGCCACCTTCCAAAGGTGCATGATGGCAATATTCTCCGACATGGTAGAGGACTTCCTTGAGATTTTCATGGATGATTTTTCCGTTTTTGGAGACGATTTTGAGAGCTGTCTCGGCAACCTTCAAAAGGTACTTGAAAGATGTGAAAAAGCTAATCTTGTTCTTAATTGGGAAAAATGCCATTTTATGGTAGATGAAGGTATAGTTTTAGGTCATAAGATTAGCTGCCGTGGGATAGAAGTCGACAGGGCAAAAATAGAGGTCATTGAAAAGCTGCCGCCACCAACAACTGTCAAGGGCATTAGGAGTTTTTTAGGGCATGCTGGTTTTTATAGAAGATTCATTGCAAATTTCTCAAAAATCACCAAGCCCCTATGCCATCTCTTAGAACAGAACCGACCCTTTGACTTTAATGAAGAATGTACTAAAGCATTCAAGGTTCTGAAGGAAAAATTAGTGACAGCCCCCATAGTACAGCCACCAGACTGGACACAACCGTTTGAGATCATGTGTGATGCTAGTGACTATGCTGTCGGGGCAGCACTTGGGCAGCGCAGAGACAGGCTGTTTCACGTCATATACTATGCCAGCAAAACGTTAAATGAAGCCCAAGTGAACTATACCACCACAGAAAAGGAGCTGTTAGCTGTGGTGTTCTCCATCGACAAGTTTCGTTCTTACATACTTGGAACGAATGTAATAATACACACCGACCATTCTGCCCTCAAGTACTTGTTCGCAAAGAAGGATGCGAAGCCTAGGCTGATACGATGGATTTTGCTATTACAAGAATTCGACCTTGAGATCAAAGACAAAAAGGGGACAGAAAATCAAGTGGCAGACCACTTGTCGAGGTTGGAGACGGGACAGAGTCTACCGTTAGATGAGACACACATACTGGAGACCTTCCCAGATGAGCAGCTCTTTGCTGCCGCAGTCGCTGTCGCGACAGCCATGGCGGCAGGTAAGTCTTCTAACCTTCCCTGGTATGCTGATTTCGTTAATTATATAGTTAGCGGAATATTACCTTCTGATCTTAATTATCAAGCAAGGAAGAGGTTCCAAAATGATGTGAAACATTATTATTGGGACGAACCTCTTCTTTTCAAAATGTGCGCAGATCAGGTTATAAGAAGGTGTGTACCACAAGAAGAACAAGAAGACATTCTCCATCACTGTCATGCGTCACAATATGGAGGTCACTTAGGAGGCAATAAAACTGCTGCCAAGGTGCTGCAGTCAGGGTTCTACTGGCCAACACTATATAAAGATGCACAGGAATTTTACAGAAACTGTGACAGGTGCCAGAGGACAGGTAACATCTCGAGGAGAAACGAGATGCCACTGCAGAATATTTTAGAAGTAAAGATCTTTGATGTTTGGGGGATTGATTTTATGGGACCTTTTCCATCTTCGTGTGGAAACCTTTACATCCTCCTAGCAGTGGACTATGTCTCCAAGTGGGTAGAAGCAATCGCAACGCAAAAGAATGATGCCAAAACGGTCCAAAAGTTTCTGCACAAAAACATTTTTTCTAGATTTGGCATCCCTAGAGCGATTATCAGTGATGAAGGGAGACATTTCGATAATAGGGTAATTGCTGCCGCTTTAAAAAAATATGGTGTCAAGCACAGGATCGCGACAGCATACCACCCACAGACCAATGGACAGGCTGAGATTTCAAATAGGGAAGTGAAGAACATCCTTGAAAAGATGGTTAAACCAACTAGGAAAGACTGGTCTTTACTTCTGAATGATGCATTATGGGCATACAGAACAGCTTTCAAGACTCCATTGGGCATGTCTCCATTCCGACTGATTTACGGGAAAACCTGTCACCTGCCTGTCGAGATCGAGCACAAGGCATATTGGGCAATTAAGGCAGTGAACATGGACTTGGATAAGGCCGGCCAGAAAAGGTTATTGGATCTGAACGAAATCGAAGAATTACGAACAATGGCCTACGATAATGCAAGGATTTACAAGGAAAAGACTAAGAAGTGGCATGACAAGAAGTTGCTGCCACGACAGTTCTGCCCAGGGCAGCTTGTGTTGTTGTTTAATTCTAGGTTGAAACTCTTTCCAGGGAAGCTAAAATCTAGATGGTCTGGCCCGTTCCAAGTGGTTCAAGTTTTTCCCCATGGTGCCATTACAATTCAATCATTAAAAGATGGGCACCAATTCAAAGTCAATGGACAACGCCTCAAGCACTATCAGGGGACTGAAGCCCCAAGACTACAGGAAGTGGTTACTTTAGATGATGCCCCACAAGGCATCACTAATTTAACCTAATTTTTATTTTTATTTATTTTATTATTATTAGGAAATTAGGTTTATTTTAATAATGTTTTGTTTAATAATTTCAGTTTTTAGGAAATAAAGGAGTCAAGAAGAAAAGAAGAAGTGGCCCAAGCCCACCGCCCATCCATCAAGCCCACTAAAGCCCATTCATTAAAGCCTGCCGTTTCAGCTGCCGCCGCAGACGGACAAGACAGGCTGTCAACAGACTGACACGACAGACGCAGAAGCGTGCGGCAGACGCACAGCAGACGCATTAATACGTGTCAGACGCGTCAGACACGCTATATTCAATCTGCCGCCCCGTTATTCTCGCCTGCCGTTGCGGCATTAAATGGGCAGCTCCCCAACAACTATAAAACCCCCTTCTCCCTTTCACTTTTCATCACTTCAGATTTTCTCTCTTGCTATTCTCCTCTAGTTTTATCTATTTTTCTTTCATTTGCAGCCCTTGCAACTAAAAATGTCTTCAAGACAAACCCGACAAAACACCGCTGCTGCTGCTTCTTCAGCAGCAGCAGCCCCGTTCGCTAACAAGGAACTATGGGAGGAGCGGAGCTTCATCTATAACAGAGATGCCCCCCATATGGGACTCCGGCCGTTCATAATGAAGGCCATAACAGCACAACTGTGGGAGGATTTCGCCGAGCAGCCGGCAGAGCTTAATGACACTCTGGTCAGAGAATTTTACGCAGCGATCGACAGCAAGACGGCGACATCTGTCACCGTCCGAGGAGTGACAGTTCCTTTCACCGCCAGCAGCATCAACCATGTATTCGGCCTCTTCCTTGGCCCCAATGATGATGGGCATCAACAATTTTGGGACACCCTAGACGCTGCCGGACATGATGCTGTCATGAGGGCATTGACAGAAGCGGGAACGACATGGAGCACCAGTAAGAAGAACCCCCACTCTGTCAACAGGGGGCAACTACTCCCTGAGGCAAAACTATGGAACGCGTTTATCAAAAAGCGTATCCTGCCCTCATCTCACCATACGACAGTCAACAGACAGCGGTTGGCCCTCATCCACTCTATCATGCATGACAGGCCCATTAATGTGGGCAGGTACATGAGGGACAGCATCCTCGATTGTGCTTTCCGCTCGGACTCACGATTATGCCTACCGTCAACCATCACCGCCCTCTGCCGCTGTGCTGCCGTACCAGAGGAGCCATCCGACAAAATCAAGAAGGTCAGCGGCTGGACAGACAGCAACATCTCCAGCCTCATGGAGGTCGTAGCTGCAACTCCCATCAACGCCTTCGACCCAAACGCCCCTCCTGCTGAGTCTGATGATGAGCCGGCCACCGAACCTGCCCCAGAAGCTGCCACCAACAACACTCCGACAGATCAGAACCCCGACATCCTTGCTGCCCTCTTAAGGATAGAGGAGCGCCAGATGGGTTTAATGACTTTCATCCGTGACTTCTCCAATGCTACGGTAAATTTCATTACCAATACTTTGAATTTTACGGATGTCATTTTCCCCACCTTCCCCACCCATTATTTCAATATCCCCTCCCCCACTCCCACATCACCTGTCTCTCCCCACGGAGAATCTGCCTCCTCCACACCATCCCCGACGGCAGCCGGCAGCCCCTCGGCAGACACTTCCCCTCGAGGAACAAAGCGAGCTGCCACTGATGACAGCCCTATTGTCCGGAGGAATTTGGACAGCGCCTTCACAAGAGTGAAACGAATTAAGCATGTGGCCGACAAAAGAAGGCTGTCCAAAGCCATCACGAGTGACAGCTGGGACAGCAGCAGCAGTTCTGATGTCAGACTAGTTGAACAACCTGCCCTTCAACAGGCCGATGAACCTGTTGAGCAACCTGCTGTTGAACCTGTCCAGCCCCCACCTCAGCGCAGGCGCCGCCATCAGATCCGCGTCAGCAGCAGCAGTGAGAGCAGCACGTGAAAATTTAAGTATTTATTGTCTCTTATTGCTGCCTGCCTTTATATTTTGTGATGTACCTTTTTTTATTTTTTTCATGTCATTTTGCATTGAGGGCAATGCAACCCTTGAGTTTGGGGGTGGCAACCCTCCATCATTAATGGAGTCTTTAGCACATCTTTTAATTATTGTTGTGTCTTTTTATTTAAGTTCTTTAAAAAAAAAAAACAGAAAATTAAAACTGTTGGCTTAAAACTGTGAAGTTAACTTACCTGTCATGACAGCTCTGTAGTGGCAGCATCTTTAGGACAGATTAAGGAAAAGTTTAGAGCCTTTCTATAGTTCTGAAAATTTAAACACTTTTGTGACTGTTATACTGCTTAGATTTCTGTTAGCCAAACTAGAATAGGAAAACTTAGCACTTAGAGTAGAAAAGAGACTAGAATCTCAGGAAACCTAGAGGTGCCTACCACCGGCTCTAGGCAGATAACCAGAGAAAAACTTCTAGAGGTGCCTATCACCGGCTCTAGACAGTTAACTAGAGGTGCCTGAAATACTGGCTCTAGTAAAAGAGAAGAAGTTTGAAAAAAGGAAATAACTAGAGGTGCCCAATTCTGGCTCTAGTAAGAAAAAGAAAGAAAACAGTCTCGTAGGAAAAACTCTAAACAAGCTAAAGTCAATTATTCTAGTAAAACTAAGAGAGTCTTGGCATATAACTGTTCACAAGCATGCACACACTGCACGAGAGCTATAGGGAGATTCCGGACAGATCCTAACCTTTCTGACAGGTTGCTGCCGCCATAGAGAATGAGCGACGGGTAAGGGACAGTTCACTGTTTGAAGGCCAACACAAAAAAAAATATTCATTTTTCTTTCTTAATTGCTTGAGGGCAAGCAAAGACTTGAGTTTGGGGGTGTGTTGAGTGTGTAAAAGTTCTATTATTTACACCCTTTTTAACCCATATTTCTGCTGCATTCAAGCATCATTGCATTGCATTTAGGTTAGTTTTTAGTAAAACATCACAATTATACAAAAGGCACGGATTCTACTAAAAGATGGCTATTTTCGCAGGTATCTGTCATAGTAGACGATGAAGGCAGGCGCAGGGCAGAGAAGCAGGAGAGCGGAACTGGACAAGCAGCCAAAGGAGACGAACCTGTCAAGGACCTGTCGTGACAGCATGGTGACAGCAGATTTATGAAGAGGAAAAGTCAAGTGGACCTCGATAGATAGAGAAAAATCTGCTCGTCTGTCGTGTGAAAGCCAAATATTTTTCCAAGCCCCGGATCAAAAGATATGTCAAGCCAAAGCTCAAGGAGAGGAAATTCCTAGAAACAAGGATGGCGGCTGCAAAGTAGGAGATTTAGAGATTAAGTCTTTATTAGAATCTTACTTCTAATTAAAGTTGTAATCCTTGTTACCTTAGATAACTTGAGCCCAAAGCTTATATAAGGGCATAGTTTTGACCTAGGAGGGATCCCTCATTCTACCCCATAACCGATAACCTAAACCCCCCTGCCGTTTACCTGTCACCGATATGTTCTAAATCCCCCCTAGGGTTACGGGTTGTTTTGTAAAGTAGTTGCAAGGGTTGCTTTGTTTTAGGATTTTTCAAGTTCAATAAAATAAACTTCAAGTTCTTTTATCTTGGTTTTAATATCTTGCAAGAGCATCGGGAGAGCATTGTGAGGTTATCCATTTACTTAGCATCGGGAGAGTTAAGTATACGAAAGAGATAAGAGCGCGTTCTCTAGTTTATAGTTGAACCATCTCGTGCCTAGGGATAGGGCGAGGTTAAGTGGCTAAGGAAGAATTCATACACATCGGTGTTCATCCTTCGATTCACGCCGGGAGGTATCATCAAAGACGTGATCATCGACAGACTTGTGCCTAGGGATAGGGCAAGGCAGATCTGGGATTCTTGCCAAGCTTGAAGTACGGAGTTGGTGTGTCTGCTGCCGCGACTGCCAACGGACAGACGCCGCGACAGGTGCTGTCGGCGACGGGAGCGACGACAGAACTGGAGATCCTAAGCAATTCAATACCTACACTACTGAGCAATTCAATACCAGCCCATTCTCTCTATCTTAATTTCTCAATCCTTTATTTTACGTTTTTATCTTATTATTCTCGTGACAACTCTTAATTATTTCCTTTACTTTCGTGCAGTAAACAAGGTGAAGTCATTAGCCCAATCCCTGTGGAGACGATATCCGATACTTCGTATCACTTTACTACTTGCGTCGTGTACACTTGCACTACAATTGCGATAGACTATTTTACACGCAACAATATAATAATAGAAAAATATTTTGGACTAATTTGAAAAGAATTTAAAACTTAGTTTTAAGTCCAAACAACTTGAAATTATGTTTGAGATATTTTAGAGGGTTTTTGGCAATGTTTTTACTAATTTTAAAGAGCCAAACTTGACTTTTCAAGCTACCCGTATCGATACGGTTGTACCCGTACCGATACCTTTTTGCCCCAAGTTTGGTCACTGCCAAAACCCGTATCTAAACAGGCTTGGCCGTTTCGATACGGATCGGGATCGTTTTGATACGCCTAGTAAGCGTACCGATCCCCTTTCAACCACCCCAACGGCTACTTTTCCAACGACCATTTAAAAGCGAACCCGTACCGATACGCCCTCAAGCGTATCGATACGCCCAGGATGGCAAGAGCCAGCTAGTTTCAAATGAAGGTCGTACCGATACGGTTCCACGCGTATCGATACGGAAGGCTGCTGAACAGCATTAATGAAAGGAAATAAAGTCCTCAACGGCTCCAAATCATCCCCAATGGCTAGTAACGGCCATAAACTCAATTGGGACTATAAATTGAAGGCTGGAACTCTTGAAGAAGGTTAGAGACTTCATCCAAGCAACATGATCAAGAGAATTAGAGTCTAAGTCTTATTTTTACTATTCTCTTGTACATAGTCTTTAGAGAGAGTGTTAAATTGTAAATCCTTGTACTCTTGTGAGCTCAAATTGTGTAAACACCAACCTTGTAAGGTATTTAGTTTACCCAAACAAATCCCTTGTAAAAGGAGAGGTTCTAGTTTAGCCTTGAGAGAAAAACTAGAGTTGGTTCTATCTTAGCCAAGTCCAAAAGATAGGGTTGTAACGGTTTCCTCCTAAACCGGGAAAAGAGGACGAATTCATTGTTGAGTGAATTGGGAAATCCTTAGTGGTGTGCTAAGGTAGTGGATGTAGGTGCTTGTTAGAAGGCCGAACCACTCTAAATCCTTGTGTCAGATTGCCAATCTTTCACCTCCCACTAAAACACCCAATTATCCAACTTCTCCACACTTGGCGAGCAAGAACGGTTGATCGAATCGAGCCCCTCACATCTCAACAGGTATTGATATGTTAAGCTGCAGAACTGCATTTATGGTGGGAAATAAAGGCTCCAACGGCTCTAATTCAACCCCAACGGTCTTCAACGGCTACAAACTCAATTAGGAGTATAAAAGGGACATCCAAGCATCAAGAGATGGTTAATGCTTCAATTGTCAACAATATTGTTGGGTTTTTCGGGGCTCGATTCGATCAACCGATTATGCTCGCCAAGTGGTGGAGAGGTGAATTTTTGGGTGGAAGGGTTTAGGAAGCTAAAAGAATAAAGACACGATGATTTATAGTGGTTCAACCTTCTAACCAAGGTCTACATCCACTACCTTAGCTTCCTACTAAGGATTTCACAATCAATCCACTAATTGATTCGTCCCCTTTTCTAGGCTTAGGAGGAAACCCTTTACAACCCTCGAAGCTTTCTACCCAAAGCTTGAAGGAAAACCCTCTTTACAAAGAGAAACAATAAGCAAACTTGAAACCCTCTAATAGGTGTTTGTTTGCACAATTACGCACTCACCCAAAACCTAAAACACTTGAGCAATTTTAACAATGTAAGCTCACAAGTGTTGTCTAAGCAAGAAATGAACGATTTAAGCTCTAGACAAGTTTTTCACTCATAATGTTGTAACAATTGAAGCTCTTGTCAATCTTGATGCTTGGAGGTCTTATTTATACTCCAAATTGAGTTTCTAGCCGTTTATGGCCGTTGGGGATGTTTCATAGCCGTTGGGGATACAAAATAGCCGTTTATTTCCCACAAAATGCAGTTCAGCAGCCTAGTGTATCGATACACTCTCCCCTGTATCGATACGGTCTTGAAATCAATATAGCCGTTGAGCTCTTCAGCTGTTGCGTATCGATACGCTTGCCTGGCGTATCGGTACGGTCCTGCAAATTCAAATGACCGTTGGGAATGACCGTTGGGCGTATCGGTACGCGATACCACCGTATCGGTACGCGACTAGCCGTTGGGCTATTTAAAACATACCGTATCGATACGGGTAAGCGTATCGGTACGGGTTTTAGACACCGTATCG
Source organism: Hibiscus trionum (assembly GCA_030270665.1). Classification (NCBI taxonomy): domain Eukaryota; kingdom Viridiplantae; phylum Streptophyta; class Magnoliopsida; order Malvales; family Malvaceae; genus Hibiscus; species Hibiscus trionum. The sequence continues at coordinate 1,537,974 of BSYR01000008.1, forward strand.
ATACGCGTAGCCGTATCGATACGGGTTTTAGCTACTGGAATTCTATTTGCCTGAAAACCTCAAGGCGTATCGATACACTTAGATACAGTATCGATACGGTCACTTGGAATGCATGGTTTTGACCACTTTAAATGTATTTTAAGTCCATTCCAGAGCTTTAAAAACCCTTAAACATATTTTCAAGTTGTTTTTGACTAAAAACATATTTTAAATTCTTTTCAATTTAGTCCAAAACATTTTTCAAATATTATATCAAAACCTTAGTTCTACAATCTCCCCCTTTTTGATATAATAAAACCAACTTGAAAAATTGTTTGGGATTCTCCCCCTTTAATTTTAAAAATGTGAATAAGAGATTAAGGATATGAAATCAAAATAAAGCTCCCCCTTATTCATTTGAAAATTCAATTTTTCAAACCATTTCTCCCCCTTTTTGTTATATCAAAAAGAATTTAAAATGACATTTAAGTTTAAGATAACATAGGAGGCAAAAAAAAAAAATTGACACTTAAAATTTTGGTTTAAAATTGGCTCCCCCTTACTCAAGGCATCATCAAATTGTTAGTCCAACATTTATGAATATCTAGTTGAATTAAAAAAAATCAAATAAAATCAAATAAACTCTAAAGCAACTAGATTTTACCACACTTGAACTCAAGGGAGGATGTGAAGCCTTCCTTCTTCAAGTGTTCTTCCTTTGTGTGCATGGAGCTCCCCCTTAATTTTTGACTTGTTGATCATTCTCCATCACACCTAGCAAAAGACAATCAAGTAATTTTTGGTATCCAAATTGCTTTGGATCCATAGACATTAGTAGCACAAAATTTAGTCCCCTTAGGAATCCATTTTTCAATTTCATCCTTTTTAGTTGAAGTGATTAGTCCTTTTGGGACCCAAACACTTCTAAAACATTTTCCATTCAAAAATCTAGGGGCACTAGATTGTCTTACATAAAAATTTGATTTTCCAAAATTGTTTTTCTTTTCAAGCTCTTTGGAAATCAAATCTTTTTCCTTTTTGAGATCATCGACTTCTTTTTGATGATCTCTTTCCATCGTTTGAAGCAAGTTTTGTAAATCTAAAACTTTAAGCTCAAAATCTTTGATTTTTGCTTCAAACTCTAAATTGGTTTTAGAAAGCAAATCATTTTCGATTTTTAATTTTGAAATCAATTTCTTGTTTTTCGAAAATGAAACCTTGAACTCAAAAACCAATTCATCATAGGCTTCTTGTAACTCATCAAATGTATAAGAATTTGAAATAGATGAGTTAGAAGTTACCTCCCCCTCATTGAGGGCCATCATGCATAGGTGGGCTACTTCATTATCGGTGGAGTCTTCATCACTCCAAGTGGCCACGTATGCTTGTTTAGAAGATGATCCCTTCTTTTTGGATTTGTGGGAATCCTTCATCTTCTTCCTCGATTCATGCTTGGATTTTTCCATTTTGTTCTTCATGAACCGGGTGAATTTGTTGAAGAGATAGGACATCTCTTCATCTTCACTATCCTCCTCACTTGAATCTTCATGATGACATGTGGAGGATTTGAGAGCCATGGCATTTACATTGATGCCAATACTCTTGAGTTTCTTCTCTCCCATAGCTCTAATTTCTTCCCTCCTTTTCTCATCTTCTTTGTTCTTCTTCATGATTTGATGAGTAAGAAGTGACCCCATGAGTTCATCAAGCTTCAAAGTCTTCAAATTTTTGGCTTCGATGATGGCGGTCCTTTTTGAGTCCCAAGACTCGGGAAGTGAGTAGATGAGCTTTCGGACAAGTTTTTCTTCCGGGATGGCTTCTCCATAACCTTTAAGACCATTGGTGATGGTGGAGAATCTATCAAACATCTTCTCGATGTTCTCTTCCGGATCCATCTTGAAGTTTTCATACTCTAAGGTGAGGAGCCCAATCTTGGTCTCCTTGACTTCATTAGTTCCCTCGTATGTGACTTCAAGCTTGTCCCATACTTCCTTGGCATTCTCACAAGAAGACATCTTCTCATAGATAGTTGGGCCAAAAGCACAAAAGAGCATGTGCAAGGCTCTACAATTAAGCTCTATCTTCTTGCGATCGTCGGCACTCCATTCCGCTTTGCTTCCTTGAGGCACGAACGGACCATCTTCAACTATGTCCCATAGCTTGTAATCTCTTGCCTTCAAGAAGAATTTCATCTTTGTCTTCCAATGGGCATAGTGATCTCCGTCGAAGAAAGGCGGTATGTTGATGGATTGCGACATTTGAGCCGGTTGGTGAAATGTTGATCGAGCTTGCCGGATCTTCTCAATAGGATGTGAATCCCCTTCGATTGAGCCAAGCTCTGATACCAATTGTTGGGTTTTTCGGGGCTCGATTCGATCAACCGATTATGCTCGCCAAGTGGTGGAGAGGTGAATTTTTGGGTGGAAGGGTTTAGGAAGCTAAAAGAATAAAGACACGATGATTTATAGTGGTTCAACCTTCTAACCAAGGTCTACATCCACTACCTTAGCTTCCTACTAAGGATTTCACAATCAATCCACTAATTGATTCGTCCCCTTTTCTAGGCTTAGGAGGAAACCCTTTACAACCCTCGAAGCTTTCTACCCAAAGCTTGAAGGAAAACCCTCTTTACAAAGAGAAACAATAAGCAAACTTGAAACCCTCTAATAGGTGTTTGTTTGCACAATTACGCACTCACCCAAAACCTAAAACACTTGAGCAATTTTAACAATGTAAGCTCACAAGTGTTGTCTAAGCAAGAAATGAACGATTTAAGCTCTAGGCAAGTTTTTCACTCATAATGTTGTAACAATTGAAGCTCTTGTCAATCTTGATGCTTGGAGGTCTTATTTATACTCCAAATTGAGTTTCTAGCCGTTTATGGCCGTTGGGGATGTTTCATAGCCGTTGGGGATACAAAATAGCCGTTTATTTCCCACAAAATGCAGTTCATCAGCCTAGTGTATCGATACACTCTCCCCTGTATCGATACGGTCTTGAAATCAATATAGCCGTTGAGCTCTTCAGCTGTTGCGTATCGATACGCTTGCCTGGTGTATCGGTACGGTCCTGCAAATTCAAATGACCGTTGGGAATGACCGTTGGGCGTATCGGTACGCGATACCACCGTATCGGTACGCGACTAGCCGTTGGGCTATTTAAAACATACCGTATCGATACGGGTAAGCGTATCGGTACGGGTTTTAGACACCGTATCGATACGCGTAGCCGTATCGATACGGGTTTTAGCTACTGGAATTCTATTTGCCTGAAAACCTCAAGGCGTATCGATACACTTAGATACAGTATCGATACGGTCACTTGGAATGCATGGTTTTGACCACTTTAAATGTATTTTAAGTCCATTCCAGAGCTTTAAAAACCCTTAAACATATTTTCAAGTTGTTTTTGACTAAAAACATATTTTAAATTCTTTTCAATTTAGTCCAAAACATTTTTCAAATATTATATCAAAACCTTAGTTCTACAAATATAATGATCAAGAAATTGTCTTAGAGCTTAATTGTTCATTTTCTTGTATAGACAACACTAGTGAGCTAAACATTGTCTAATTTGCTCAAGTGTTTAGGTTTTGGGTGAGAGATAAATAGTGTAAACAATTACCTATTAGAGAGATTTCAAGTTTGCTTTAGAATTTCTCTTGTAAAGAGGGTTTACTCAAGCTTTGGGTTAGAAAGCTTTGAGTGTGTAAAGGTTGCCTCCTTAGCCTAGAAAAGGGGAAGAAATTCAAGAGTGAATTTGTTGAAATCCTTAGTGGGAAGCTAAGGGAGTGGATGTAGGTGCCTGTTAGAAGGTCGAACCACTATAAATCATTGTATCCAATTCCTATTCTTTAGCTTCCACTTAAACACCCAAATATCCAATCTTTTCCACACTTGGCGAGCTAAATCGGTTGAAGGAAATCAAACAAAAAACCCAACAATTGGTATCAGAGCATGGCTCAATTGAAGATGATTAACATCCTATTTAGGCGATCCGGTAAGCTCGATCAACATTTCAAACAACTGGTTTAATGGCGCAATCCATCGACAAGTCACCCTTCTTCGACAGGACCAATTATGCTTATTGAAAGACGAGGATGATGTTCTTTGTCAAGTCCAAAAACTACAAGCTTTGAGATATCATTGAAGATGACTCGTTCGTACCAGAAGGAAGGAAGGCGGAGTGGAGTGTCGACGACCGCAAGAAGATGGAACTAAATTGTAAGGCGTTGCACTTCATCTTTTGTGTACTTAGCCTCAATATCTACGAGAAGATGTCTTATTGCGAGAGTGCCAAAAAAGTTTGGGACAAGCTCGAAGTTACATATGAGGGGACAAACAAAGTAAAGAAGACCAAGATCGGCCTCCTCAACCTAGAGTATGAGAACTTCAAGATGGATTCGGAAGAGGACATTGAGAAGATGTTCCATCGATTCTCCACCATCACCAATGGACTAAAAGGCTATGGAGAAGTCATTCCGGAAGAAAAGCTTGTCCGAAAGCTTATATATTCTCTTCCCGAGTCATGAGACTCAAAGAAGACTGCATCATCGAAGCCAAAAACTTAAAGACCTTGAAGCTAGATGAACTCATGGGTCACTTCTCACTCACCAAATCATAAAGAAAGATAAAAAAGATGAGAAGAAGAAGGAAAAGATAAGAAAGATGGGGAAGAAGAAGATCACGAAGCTAGGCATCAACGCGAGTGTTGTTGCTCTCAAATCCTCTACATGCCGTCATGTAGAACTAAGTGGGGAAGAAAGAGAAGATGAAGAGATGACCTATCTCTTCGAGAAATTCACCTGATTCATGAAGAGCGATATGGATAAATCCAAGCATGAATCGAAGATAAAGATGAAGGTGAAGGATTCTTACAAGTCCAGCAAAACGAGATCATCTTCAAAGAAAGCATATGTGGCGACATGGAGTGATGAAGACTCCACCGATGATGAGGTAGCCCACCTATGCTTCATGGCCCTCAATGAGGGGGAGATAACTTCTAACTCATCTATTTCAAATTCATATATATTTGATGAGTTACAAGATGCCTATGATGATTTGTTTTTAGAATTTAAGACATCATTTTCAAAGAACAAAAAGTTAGTTTCAAAATTGAAAAAGGAAAATGATTTGCTTTCCAAAACAAATCTAGAGTTAGAAGCAAAACTTAAAGATTTTGAACTTAAAATTTTAGATTTACAAAATCTGCTTCAAACGATGGAAAAAGATCATCAAAAAGAAGTTGAAGATTTTAAGAAAGAAAAAGATTTGATTTCCAAAGAGCTTGAAAAGAAAAACACTTTTAGAAAATCAATTTTTTATCAAAGACAATCTAGTGCCCCTAGATTCTTAAATGAAAAATGTTTTAGAAGTGTTTGGGTTCCAAAAGAACTAATCACTTCAACAAAAAGGAATGAAATTGAAAAGTAGATTCCTAAGTGGACTAAATTATGTGCAACTAACGTCTATGGATCCAAAGCAATTTGGATACCAAAAATTACTTGATTGTCTTGTTTAGGTGTGATTGAGAGTGATCAATAAGTCCAAATTTGAGGGGAAACTCCATGCACACAAAGAAGAACACTTGAAGAAGGAAGACTTCACATCCTTCCTTGAGTTCAAGTGTGGTAAAATCTAGTTGTTTTATTTGTTTAATTTGATTTATTTTTTATTTCAACTAGATTATCATATATGTTGGACTAACATTGTTTGATGCTTTGAGTAATGAGAGCTAATTTTAAAACCAAAAGTTTTTAATTATGTCAAATTTTTTAATCCTCCTAAGTTATTTTGAGCCTAGTGTATTTTTAAATTCTTTTAGATATAACAAAAAAGGGAGAAATGATTTGAAAAATTGATTTTTCAAAAGAATAAGGGGAAGCTTTAATTTCATTCAAATTTTAAACCTCTTATTCAAAATTTTAAAATACAAAGGGGGGGAGAATTCCAAACAATTTTTCAAGTTGGTTTTATTATATCAAAAAGGGGGAGATTGTAGAACTAAGTGTTTTGATATAATTATTGAAAAATGTTTTGGACTAAATTGAAAAGAATTTAAAATATGTTTTTAGCCAAAAACAACTTGAAAATATGTTTAAGGGTTTTTACAAGGTTTTGGAATGATTTAAAGAGCGTTTAAAGTAGTCAAAACCATGTTTTAAGTGTAACCGTATCGATACTGTATGGTACCGTATCGATACCCTTAAGGGTTTTAACTAAAGTGATTTTCCAGTAGCCAAAACCCGTATCGATACGCTTAGCTATATCGATACGGTGTGCTTTAAAATACCCAACAGCTAGTTCGCGTACTGATACGGCCAGGGACGGACCCATGATTTTGTGTTAAGGGGGCGAACTTTTATATAAACTATGGTGACACAAGTCAATGCAAAATAACAATCATAATAAAAGCAAGAACAAAATGTACACATAAAAAGGTTCTTCTCCATTCTCATTTCCCTTTCACAAGAACAATGATTTACAATTTGCTTTAATATGCTTGAGTTTTAATTCTAAGAGATGAAGAAAACTTACAAAATACAGAAATTTGACTTATAAGCTAACTCCTGAAATACTTAAGAACAAACAAAAAAAACTTCTAAGAGAAGTAATAATTGCGAACCTACAAAATATTGCAAAAGGATTCTCTTACATATCAAAAGTAGGCATTCGAAATTGTGCTCGACGCTCTTTCATTAGATCAAAGTCGTCAATAAGAGAATCTACAGATAAACAACGAGCAATTTCCTTCTCAATATATGTTATTAAGTAGCTCGACAAAAACTCATCCTCCATTTTGTTACGCAAGTGAGTCTTCACTAGTTTCATAGCCGAAAAAGCTCGTTCCGTGGTCGCAGTAGAAACAGGAAGAGTCAAAACAAGACGAACAAGTCGATCAAGAAGATGATAAATACTTGACTTTCGAGTATTTTCTAACACTTGACAAAGTTCTGAAATTGTTGACGCCTTTCTTAATTCAAGGCTCCTACGAGCTTCTAACTCAAAATGTTCTAATTGAACTTTCAAGTGCAATCTTTCTTGCTATGTGAAGTCTTCTGGGTAAAATTTATTTGCAAGTGTAGAACTAATATTTTGATATAATAATTGAAAAATGTTTTGGACTGATTTAAAAAGTATTTAAAACATTTCCAAAGTCCAAACAACTTGAAATTATGTTTAGGGAAGTTTTTAAAAGGGTTTACATGTTTTACAAAGCCAAACTTTACAAAACTGTCCAGGCGTTTCGAAACACCTTAGGGCGTTTCAATACGGGAAATCCAGTAGCAAAAACGTTTCGATACTCGTATCGAAACGGGCATTCCCTAGATGAGATTTTTGCCCAGCGTTTCGAAACAGGCTATGCCGTTTCGATACGCCTACGTGGCATGGACCACAACAGTCATAAACCCCAACGGCTATTTCCCAACTAACATTTAAATGCAGGGCGTTTCGATACGGGTCTAAGCGTTTCGATACGTGTTCCGAAACGACCAGGGGGCGTTCCAAAACGGGTGCCTTGTCAGACTGCAACAGCTCTTTCTACTTAAAGGATGTTTCGAAACGGGTTCGAGCGTTTCGAAACGGTGAGCTGTAGAACTGCATTTATGGTGGGAATTAAAGTCCTCAACGGCTCCAATTCAATCCCAACGACTAGCAACGGCTATAAACTCATCGAGAAGTATAAAAGGGACCTCCAAGCATCAAGTAAAGGCTAATGCTCATATTGTCAAACATCAAATGATCAAGAATTGTCTTAGAGCTTAAATTGTCATTTATTGTATAGACAAACACTAGTGAGCCAAAATTGTCAAATTTGCTCAAGTGTTTTAGGTTTTGGGTGAGTGCTTAATTGTGCAAACAAACACCTATTAGAGGGTTTTAAGTTTGCTTCTTGTTTCTCTTTGTAAGAGAGGGTTTCAATCAAGGCTTTGGGTAGAAAGCTTGATTGTGTATAAGGGTTACCTCCTAAGCCTAGAAAAGGGGACGAATCAATAGTGGATTGATTGGAAATCCTTAGTGGGGAGCTAAGGTAGTGGATGTAGACCTTGGTTAGAAGGTTGAACCACTATACTTCATTGCGTCAATTTTCATTTTAGCTTCCACAACCCTTCCACCCAAAAATCCTCCTCTCCACCACTTGGTGAGCCTTATCGGTTGAACGAATCGAGCTCCTCACAACTCAACAACAAGCTTGCATATATCAGCAATGCAAAATGATTTATAAACATCCCTTGGATCTAAAGCAAAACTAAGTTCAAGTAACTCCATCATGTCATCTTTGAATCTAATGTTCATCTCATGCATTTGAGAGTCAATATCAGAGATAAATATATCAACACGATAATGATGCCTAACTGAGATGACATCTCGTTGAAGTCGAGGCCTCCCTCTACCACCTTTATATGGAGCATTCATATCGGGGATCTCTATATTATGTTTATCACAAAACATCATTACTTTTTCAAGTAAAGGATCTCATCCTTCTTCTCTAAATCTTTGTATAAGTTTCTTTGCACTTGATACCAAAGACAAAGTATTTAGTATATCTTGAGACTTACGTTGCAAAGCTTGGCTAAGATCATTAGTGATACTCAAAAGATCTATCATGAGGTGTAAGATGAATACAAACTCAAAAGATGTCATCACATCATAAACACTATCTGCATCACTTCTTTGAGTCAAATTTTCATCACTTATGATGTTCTCAAGAACAGAACAAGTGGCATCAAGCATCTTGAGCAAACTACAAAGAGAAGTTAAACGTGAACCCCATATTGTATCTCCTGCGCGTTGTAAAGTGCCAATCTAATTTTTTCCCTTTCTCGTTTCTAATTCTTCAATAGCAATCATATCTGCAATATAACTTGCTTGGGCATCTCTCAACTGATCTTGTCTCTTGTACGAAGACATAATTAAATTTATAATGATAGTCAAATATGAGAAAAATTGTGCAACCGGAATCACTTCTTTGGATGCCGCCACCAAGGTCAATTGTAATCTATGAGCAAGACAATGAATGTAATAAGCAAATGGACATTCTTTAAGGAGCAATGCTTGCAAACCATTGAATTCCCCACGCATATTGCTAGCTCCATCATATCCTTGACCTCTTATGTCTTTCACATTCAAACAATGATGTGAAAGAACATCACAAATCTCCTTCTTCAATGCAGACGAAGTAGTTTCCTTCACGTAGACTAGATCAAAAAATCTTTCACGTATAAAACCTCCCTTGTCAACATATCTCAACACAATCGTCATTTGTTCCCTTTTTGATTCATCACGAGCTTCATCCACTATGACACAAAACTTTTGTTCGCCAATTTCCTCTCGAATATGCTTTTGGATCCTAGATCGAAAAAGACAAAGAATCTCTTTTTGAATTTTTGGAGAAACATACTTTGAATTTTTTGGAGCATTTTTCAAAACTGTAGTAACCTCATCATTGTAAGAAGCCAAAAAACTTACTAATTCTAGAAAGTTACCACGATTAGTTGAATCTTTTGTTTCATCACGGCCCCGTAAAGCACAACCTTGAAATGTCAACCACTTTACAACTTCTATAGAAACTTTGAGTTGCAATCAATTTCTAGCAACTTGTTCAAAACTTTGTTTCTCAATCACTTTTTGAATATGTTGCAAAGAGTTTTTCAAATCATGATAGCTTATCATTGCATTCTTGTGGAGATAGTTTGTATTTTTTCCGACATGAAGAAGGAATGCACAATTAGATCCTTCATTAACTTTCTTTCAAGATCGAAAGCCATCACGAGTAAAAGTATTTGATCCAAAACGTCCAAGGGGCTTGCTAAAGAGAAAACATGGAAGGCAATAAGTGGCATCCTTGGTTGGTGAATATTCTAACCAATCAGGAAATAACTTATACCATGAACTCAAAAATCGCCGCCCATACTTATCAACATATTTTGGATCATTAGAAGGAATGGGTTGATAAGGCCCCTTCCCAATATATGCTCTACGAACTTCATCTCATTGATTTAGAGGAAAATCCCAAATAGAATTTCGCAATCCAGGATCACGTTCAACAGTGGATGCATCAAAGGTTTCTTGTTCAACTCTTGGAGCTTTACTTGGACGATTATCCACTACAAAAGAATTGACGAGTTTCGGACTTGGAGTTGGAGAGCTTTTACAAATAGAAGGAAAACCACTATCAAGATCGAGCTCTTTTTGATCAACTAAATTTTTAATAGGAGAAGAATCAATATTATTTCCGGAAAGACCCTTTCTTTTGAAGAAAGAATCGATTTTCTAATTACCCATATCGACCTTTAGAGGTTTCGTGCTTCTTCGATCCTTGAAAACAATGTCATATTCTACTTTTTAGTACCTCGACAATCACATTGAAATATTTAAATTATAAAAATTACATCATCTTGCATGTTTTCTCTTAACTAGCTAAACTAGTTCAATTTAAGCTTCTTTTTGCTAAATTTTAATTTAAGCATTCTAAACATTAATAATACATTCTACTATAATCAATAGATCATAAATACCTATTCAGAAATAATAATCCACCTAATAATCCTAGAATTTATACTAATCCTAATTTAAGAATGGTTCAAGAAGAAATTTCAAAATTTATTACTAATGTGATGATGTTAAGTTAAGAACATGTTATAAGTCTCTTATTGAACATAAAAGATAACTTATGGTGTTTTCAAATCAAAGAAATATGATCAAACCGTTATTTCACCATTGAAGTTTTTAAACCTAGCTTGAAGTTGAAGATGGTGTAAATATTTGAAAACATGAATAGAAATGTAATTTAAACCTTTAAATAACTTAAAAATACATTAAACAATAAATTTCTTACCTCAATTTTGAAGTTACTTGAATTCAAATCAAAACCCAAAAAAACTTGCCGCGATGGAGGAGAAATACCAGTGCAGCAGTGTTTGCACTTTTCACTCTTCTTTTTCTCTTTCTTTTCTTTTAAGTTTTAATCCCAATGTTAAAAAAATTAGTTTTATATTTTCAATCCCATCATTAGTTATATATATATATATAATATATCGTTGTTTTATTTTTATTTATACTAAAACATGTATATTTCTTCATAACTCCTCCCATTTTCACATGCTTTCCAAAACAGTCCACTCACATTGTACACTCAATTGTTTTTGTTTTTTTTATTTAATTTAGTCATGAATCTAGTTCTAATTTCAGTTAAGTTTTGTCTAAACCTCTAATTAATAATTTTTTCCTCAACTTACCTCAAATGAAATTTAAGGGGGTGCAAAATTATAATTTTTTAGGGGGTGCAAAATTAGATATTGACAACAAAATATAGAAAAATATCTATACTATAAGGTAATTTAAAATTTTTAGGGGGGCGGCTGCCCCCAGCACCCCCCTCGGTTCATCCCTGGATACGGTTGTATCGCGTACCAATACACCCAACTACCCCCAACGGTCATTTTCCTAACGGTCTTTTAAATTACAGGATCGTATCGATATGCTTGCCACACGTATCGATACACACCAGCTTGAAGTGCTCAACGACTATTTTCTTATCGGGGCCGTATCGATACGGATTCAAGGGTATCGATACGCTAAACTGTCGAACTTCATTTATGGTGGGAAATAAAGGCTCCAACGGCTCTAATTCAACCCTAACGGTCCTCAACGGATACAAACTCAATTAGGAGTATAAAAGAGACCTCCAAGCATCAAGAGATGGTTAATGCTTCAATTGTCAACAACATAATGATCAAAAAATTGTCTTAGAGCTTAATTGTTCATTTTCTTGGATAGACAACACTAGTGAGCTAAACATTGTCAAATTTGCTCAAGTGTTTAGGTTTTGGGTGAGAGCTAAATAGTGCAAACAATTACCTATTAGAGGGGTTTCAAGTTTGCTTTAGAATTTCTTTTGTAAAGAGGGTTTACTCAAGCTTTGGGTTAGAAAGCTTTGAGTGTGTAAAGATTGCCTCTTTAGCCTAGAAAAGGGGAAGAAATTCAAGAGCGAATTTGTTGAAATTCTTAGTTGGAAGCTAAAGTAGTGGATGTAGGTGCTTGTTAGAAGGCCGAACCATTATAAATCCTTGTGTCCAATTCTTATTCTTTAGCTTCCACTTAAACACCCAAATATCCAATCTTCTCCACACTTGGCGAGCTAAATCGGTTGAAGGAAATCGAGCATAAAACCCAACAATATGTTTAATTCTTCTTTTGTACTCTATATTACTAATTAAAAACTGCATTTAGATATAATTTAATGGTTTAATATCGTCTTTTATCCTTTAAGAGGCAATCTTCATATATTGACTCAAATTAGATACTGACCTATTTGATGTTGACTCGACTCGAAGAAGTAGCCGCTCTGATATTGGCTCGAACAGAAAATCAACTGATCCAATATTGACTCGACCCGAAAATCACTCGATCTAATACCCGACCCGACAATGAATAACATGGATCCGAACTAGATCCAAATCTTACCCCATCCGGCCCGAATCGAACCTAAACCAAAAGCAATCCGAACTGAAAATCAACTCAACCCGAACGACCTAATTGCCACCTCTACGGTCTATATTTTAAAAATTAGTTTTCTCTTTTTGTAATTTAGTGTATTAACTTTGTATTTTATTTAATTTAGTCATTTGACCACAACTCTTTGCAAATTTTTTCTTTCCATTAATTTATTGACTCCTTTATTTCTTTATACTCCATCAAAATTTCCCCCTCAAATTTCCTCATTTGAAAATTAATATTATAAATATATTATATAATTTTACATGACATTTGATTTATCAAATAACATTACAAGCCGTGTTCACACATACAAAAAATAAGAAATATATATATATATATATATTGTATATGTTTATAGAAACTGTTTAAATTAGAACCAATTATTACTGCAATATTATAAATATTTATAATTAAATTTAAACAGAAAGTCGGATAAATTAACTCAAATTTCAATATTTCATAAACTCAACTAAAACATTAAATAAGATGATAAATATTCTATACACAGGCGGTGGAAACTGAAAGTTTCCACAAGCGCCTTAGTTTTAGGGTATAAGAAGTTAGTTTAGGGTATAGGGTTTAGGGGTTTAGGTGTAGGAGATTAGAATTTAGGGATAGTTGTTTCAATTTAAGGTTTAGGGTTATAATTTAGGGTTTATAGGTTAAAACCTAAACCCTCACCATATTACCCTAAAACTAAACCCTAACCTATAAACCCTAAATTATAACCTTAAACCTTAAATTGAAACAACTATCTCTAAATTCTAAACTCCTACACCTAAACCCCTAAACCATATACCTAAACTAACTCATTATACCCTAAAACTAAGACGCTTGTAGAAACTTTCAGTTTTAACCGCCAGTGTATAGGATATTAATCGTAAATAAAATAAGAGTGATAAAATAAAACCCATTAGTTCGATTCACTCAAATTTTTTAACTTAACTCAATTTAATAAAATAATCTTAATAAATAAAATATAGAAAGAATTTAGAGTTTATGCATTGACCCACGAGATCTGCCACTGCTCACCGATAAATACAAACAACTTAGCAAGTTGTAACATTACACATGACAATAATACGACAAATAAAAATAATTAAAATAAAAGAGAAAACATTTTATGCTCTCATGGTGGAAAATTATTTTTTATAAATGAATTTAGATTATGGTTTAGGTTTTAGGTTTTAAAATTTAAGGTTTAGCGTGTTTGATTTACGGAATGTAAGATTACATATGAGAATAGGATTCTCGAAATGTAACATTATCTGACACTGACACATTACATACTAGGTATGTTATATTACATTGTTTGGTTTATTTGGTAGGAATATAAAATTATTGTGTTTGGTTGAATGAATATAATATTACCTAGAAGCAAAAGTTACAATATTTGTATTATATTTTCTTTTTAACATGTTAAACTTTCGATATTAAATTAAAAATATCTGCATAAAGTCATAGAACTATTTTTGGTATACTATGATCATGTTTGGTAAACAATGATTAGAGCTAAAATTAGAGGTTTGACTTGTCAAATTCGCTAATTTAAATGTTTGGTGAATAGCGGTTTGAAATATCAGTTTGGGGTGAAACCTATAATTTTTAAAAAAACTGCTAATATGAGCTTCTCAAAATTAGAGGTTTTTGTGTAAGAGTTATAAATACCCTTTCACCCTTAACAATTATCGAAAATCTTCAAATAACCTAAATTTATTTTTTTTATTCTAATTCTCCACCCTCACATATTTACATTGTAACATTTGTAAACTAATACTTTTTTCTTTTTATTCTCACACATTTATATTTGTATTAAAATTTAATAAATAATTAAATTATGTTAAAAATAATTATATAAATAATAAATTAATATATAAAATTTTCAAATATACTTAGTAATATTATATCAAAAAATATTTTCATAATCTAATTAATATTACTATATACAAAACATTGATAACTAATAAACTATTCAAACAAATATCGAATATAATCATGTCCTTATACGTCATTTTGCTTGTTTAAATAATCAAACAACTATCAGTTATTTTTATCAAACACTTTTATACAATCAGCTAATAAAATCAACTAATACAATCCGCTAGTCAAATTGGCTAATGCAATTAGCTATCAACTTATGTAATCTGCTATCAGCTATCCTCTAATTGCCAAATATGGCCTATGTAAAATTTGTAAAAACTATATATTTATAATACTATTAATATAATTATTATATTAATATTTTTTAAAAATATTTTTTTTATATTTGTATTCCCTCGTTATTCTCTATTAAAATATTTTTGTAAAATTTTAAATACTAAACGTTTAATATGTACAATTTTTTATTACTTATGATAAATTGTCAAATAAATTAAATTAAATAATAAAATAAATCTAAAATATGTAAAATATTAAAAAAATTAGATCATAAGTTTTAACCTGCCGCTAAAGTGTTTTATAAGATGATAAATATCTTATAAATCAAAGAATAAAATTAAAGACATCAACACCTCATTTTTAAGCAATATGAAATCCTAACATATAACCTATAAAACATCATAAGTATAATATAAATAAAGATACATTAAATATTAAAACAATATTGAAATATGTGTAATATCATTTAAATATTAAATTAATATTAAATAAAAATCTTTATCAAAAAAATATTGAATAAAAATATTTAATTAATTCATACAAAAAACGATTAGTCATCTGATTAAAATTTCAACAAAAGATCCATATGAGCAAAATTCATTAATTTAGAAATAATATGCTCTAAAAGGCTAAAAATTGACAAATATCTAAAAAATTGGTGCGAATGGCATTCTCACCATTTAGGGGAATGTCATTCAGAAATCATTATTATTTTTGATAATAATCTTTTTTACGAACCAAACGTACCTAAGAATTAGAGTTATGGTTTAATTTTTAAAGTTTTCAAAATATGAATTTATATTTCAATTTTAAAGTGAAATTAGACATGTTTGTAGAAATTTGCGGAATAGATATTAAAAAAAATGCATGGAATAGAATAGTAAAAAGAATAAAAATGATCCATTTCAAGACAATAAAAAATAATTTTTTTTAATAAATTCATTAAAAAACAAAACAACTTTAAGTTGGGCCTGAAGCCTTTAACTGCAGATTACTCAACAGGTTTAGTTGGACCGGTCCAGATATTTGTCACAAATACATGAAGAACATCTTTAAGGCAAACAAATAGCAGAAAAGAACGAAAAGGGGGAAAAACCCGGTTTATATTCGAAGTTCAGGCAGTTCTTAAGCTTAGGGGGAAAACACCACTTCTCCAGCTTAGAGAAAAACACAGGTTCGTCCAACAGTCTGAAATTTGAAAATTTTCGCTGAATAATTGGAGATCTGCTGTGGAAATAGATAGGAACAAGACAGTGATGACGGAGGTGGCGACGGCGACGGCGGTGGCAGCCACGGCGACTGCGTTGACGGTTAAGGAGTTGAGTCCCGAGGAAGAGAGGGTTTTAATTAGAGACATTGCCCTCACCGCCGAAGCTAACACCAAAGAAGGCGATTCCTTCTTTCTCATCACTCAAAAGTTAATATCCTTTTGTCTTTTCCCCTCAATTTCCGTTTTGTGACTTCGTTTTTAAGCTACTTCTACTATTTTCTTAACTCTCTTTAATTTTTTTTTTGAAAAATAGATGGTGGCAGAACTGGATTGATTATGTGAACCAGGATCAGCAGCCTAATAACAACAACAACAACAACAACGAAGGAAGCTCTTCTTTGGCTGGGAATTCGGATTCAAATGGTTCGGGTATCTCAAAAAGGCCGTTGGGAATTGATAATTCTGATTTGATATCCGATGGGCCGGCGGAGGATGCAAACTCCGAAGATAGTGCTGAGATTCATGATACTTTATTAGAAGGCCGTGACTATGTTTTGCTCCCTCAACAAGTTTGGAACCAACTTTATTCATGGTTAGTTAGATAAATATGATTTCTTTGAAATATTTTTGGGTTCTGTTAAGAATTATTTGCATGTAAAATATTTTCAGTAATTTTGTGTAGGTAACTTGTTTCGAGTTAAACAATGAAGTAACCCGATATTGAAATCCTTGTTAACAATTAAATGTTCATTTGCAAAGCATTTAGTCATTAGACAGGCCTGTGTAGTTTCATTGGGTGTAGAAGATAATCTTTTTGCAAATAGAAATCAACACTAAGCTAGGTAGATTCGTTGGGAGCGTGTTAAGTATATGAACCTGTCTTTGGATTTCTTATGTTCAACTGATATACAAGATAATGATCATTTTATGGATCCATATCAGCTTCAGCATTAAGCTAAGCATATTTTTCTATGATGGATGCCCTAGCTTTAGCGTCTAAGGTGAAGCTTCATTTAACCAAAGAAGGTTCATTTATGCACTGGTTTTGCCCATAGTTTGTTCTTATAGCTACAAATGCCAGCCTAAAAGTTTTTCTTTGAGGAGTAACTGATTTTATCACAAGTTACCTACTAATAAGAAAATTTTGAAGTGTACGCCGTTTATGGAGTTCCAGTGTATTCTTTCGTACTAAAGAAATTGCTAGTATGCCTATATATTGCAGGTTTTGAACCTATGGCCCAACAGAATTTTGTACATCACGTGTCCACTTATTTTTGTAATTTTATATTTGTACATTTTAGTAATGTGATTCTCTGTGCTGCATACATGTTTTTAGAGAATCTAAGCATAAGATTGACCTTGATGTCAACTGAGCAGAAACTTTTCCTGAAACCCCTGATTAATTGTATGTTTTAGGTCTGCCTGTTTGTGTGAATAGGTCAGTTATTTGATACAAGATTAATTAAGATGATTCATAAAATACACGAAAAGCCTCTCAACCATCTTTCTTTCCATTCTTTTGAATATGGATAACTTGATATCACAAAATTAATCTCTCATCAAAACTTTTTGATTGTATATACTATTACTGTATATATGCATAGCTCACTTATAGAGGCCATAATTGTAGAAATAAATCTAATTTACACTGTATTTGGCAGTCCTTCATCATAAAAGGTCTAATACAGGGTTGTATCCTTTTTTTCCTAAGGGGGGTGTGTGTGTACACACACACACAGAGAGAGAGAGAGAGAGAGAGAGATTCTAAATTATAAGGCTGTACTGTACATTTTCTGATGTATTGAGGAATCAATTAAGCACTTTTGCATTCAGGTATGGTGGGGGTCCAGCATTGTCGCGAAAAGTAATTAATTCTGGTCTTTCTCAGACAGAGTTTGCTGTGGAGGTTTATCCACTGCGTTTGCAACTTCTTGTTACACCGAAAGGTGATAACTCAACTATAAGAATAAGTAAGAAGGTAAAATTTGAAACTTTGTTATAAGGCATCTTTTATTTCTGCTGTGCTGCTCTCATTGTGCTTGTTTAGAATAACTGGTTTCTGAAGATTGAATTATCTTGGACAGGAAACCATAGGTGAGCTTCACCGGCGAGCATGTGAGATTTTTCATCTCAACTTGGAACAAGTAATTTCAGATGCAAGATTATTTCCTTCTCTGTTTCTGTTTTCTTCAAATCCCGTTTTTCATTTTCAAGTCATTTAATGTTTTTGTCTCCTTATATTTTCAGGTTTGTATTTGGGATTACTATGGTCATCGGAAGCATGCTTTGATGAATGACATGGATAAAACTCTTGATGATGCCAACATACAGATGGATCAGGATGTGGGTCCTTTTCGCTGCACCATTTATTTATCATTTTACGACTAATGTGTCTGTTATAAAGAAATCAGTTAAACATCTGAAATTGGATCCTGTGTTTGATGCTTCTGCCCATTTTAAAATTATAAAATGGATAGAATTTTGAGAGAAAAAAAAGTTCCATGCATTTATTAATATGTTACTTAATTAAGATTTCTGTCAACTATGCTAAAAGCAAGAAGAAATCGTTTCAAAATCAGTGATTATCCTGCATATTACTACCACCCTTTAATGGCACAGTATTATTTCTGAATCTGTATGACAAGCAGTCTTTTGCCATCTGTTGCCACTTGCTATATTTTTCTTTAGAAAATTTAATCATATTTTTCTTTATGTGAAGTTTAGGCGTTTAGATTGCAGTCAATGCAGGTGATTCTAGGAACATAACCTGAATGCTTAAGTTTGTCCTTGTCTTTGGTTTTTCTGGCTTGTATCCTGTATGGTTGGTTAAGCTGGTCAATGTTTATCAATACGTACATACAGATAATTGAGAATCCATAGTTTCTTCAATTAAGAGGCCAGTGAGGGGGAAAGTTTACTCCATTTATATGTTATATTCAATCATTTTCTTGTATTATTTGTAAACTCTCCTCTGTCATAAGATCATTGGATGTCCAATTTCCAGGGTACTTGATTGCAAAAGCTTTGAGTAGAATTAATTTATCTATCTATTATGGAATAGATGGAAGGGAACTACAATAAGGATGTTTTAGGATGAATATGAATACCATGGTTGTATATCTTTTGTAGCTGCATTGAATTTAGAACCATAGACCACTATCATCCACATCTTTACTATATGGAGTTTAAAAATGCTTAGAAATGTTCAATTATATTCATCATTGTACCTTTAATATCAATGGTTTGCTGTATGTGACCCTTGCTGCTGTGGTGTTTGTCTACATCCAAAGGTGGATAGCCTCCTTGATATGTTTTCTTGGTGACCACCATATACTAATTATTATCTACTTCAGATATATCAGGCGTATCCACTTTCCTCTCTTTTGGTTATCATCTAGTCTTTTTGGCAATATCTGTCTCAATGACATAGAATCACGTAATTATGTGTTATTTACTATAAGAAAGTGTCTTTTGACTTGACCGTTAAAACATTTTCTTCTCTCTATCCATGCAGAAATAATATGTATGCTCATACTTCTTTAACACATGAATATGCAGATACATATTGGATAGAGTACAGAAATGGATGTGCGTTTGAGGATGGTTCTTGTTTTAGCATTATTACTCTCTTTTTGTTTTAACCTATTATTTTGTTGTCTTGAATTTAAACAGATTTTGGTGGAGGTCCTTAACAATGTTAATGATTCTGCATTAAGTGGTGGAACAAGTTGTCCAGACAATGGATTTCCAGATAAGGAAGCCACTTCTGCTCTTTTAGAGCCATCTAAATCAGGTTTATCAATTGCAGGAGGTCTGTCTGCGAATAAGATTGCATCCAGAGGTTATAGTGCAGAGCAATCACAAAATCAAACCTTAGGTTATCCTAGTAAAGAATCGGATAACAGTCTTGGGAACAGTGGTGTTATTACTAGGGGGACTTTTGGTGGTTTAACTGGGCTGCTGAATCTTGGGAATACTTGCTTCATGAATAGTGCTATACAGTGCCTCGTTCATACACCAGAGTTCGCTAGATATTTTCGGGAAGACTATCATCAAGAAATAAATTGGCAAAACCCTTTGGGCATGGTTGTAAGTTTCTAACCCTCAAAAATAGATGTGGCATGAGTAATCCTTTCATCGTTATGATTCCATGGAGAAGTTCTAGTGTGTGAATAGTATAGTGCAATGTTTTCCCCCCTTCGATAATTTTTTGTGTATTATTAGTTCTAGTGTTGCTATTATATATTGCAGATTTGCACTTTCAAACACACTGCTGGCATCTAATGTAAAAACATGTCAAAAAATGGTGTGGTGAACACTTGTAAAACACTAAACTTTGTTCATCCTTGTTGAGTACTTGTATGGATGAGACGAGAACATTCTAATCGAATAACTTGTTGTATAACTATTATGTTAAGCTGATCTGTTCTTGTATAGGGTGAGCTTGCTCTAGCTTTTGGTGAGTTGCTGAGAAAACTGTGGGCACCCGGACGAACACCAGTTGCCCCTCGTCCTTTTAAAGCAAAGCTTGCCCGTTTTGCACCACAATTTAGTGGATACAATCAACATGACTCCCAGGTTTGTATTTGACTTTAAGATCTTACTAGTCCATGCTTTGCCTATAGTACTACAAGTTTATCAGTTTACCATTATTTTTCTGCAGGAGCTTTTAGCATTTCTGCTTGATGGTCTTCATGAAGATCTGAACCGTGTCAAACATAAACCTTATATAAACTCTAGAGATGCAGATGGCCGTCCAGATGAAGAAGTTGCTGATGAGTATTGGGCAAATCATATTGCTCGTAATGATTCAATAATTGTTGATGTGTGCCAGGTAAGAAACATTCTTGTACATTTTAATGTTGAGCTGCCCGACAGTTGTAGTGGTGTCTTGCATGCTAATAGTAAATCTCATAACTTGGGTGATTAACTAAAGCTAAAGCTAATGTGTGGAGGGCTGGAGGCTAGAGAAATAGATGTCATGGGAGTGGGAGAGGATGATTTGGTGTATGTATGATGTGCAATGTTGTAAGAACCGGACCAGTTCAACTGCAAACTGGTGGGTTCAACAGTTCAACTGCAATATCTGACCTGATTTTTTAAGAACTGTTACGGTGAACCACGAATTGGGTAGAAAACCGCTTGAACCGGGTTTTTTTTTATTTGTCTGCTTGCTTCAGAAAAAAATCAGGTACAAGACCACGAGATAGGAAAAATGATGAAGCATATTAGAAATTATTTTGCACAACTGTGATTTAACTGCTGAATTTTGTTGCTTAATTTTAAAATGATATGGATGTTATTATACCGAATGCTTTTACATGGAAACGACCTTGGGTTGTAGTTATGATTTCAGATCTAAGGGAAGTTGCAGAAAATTGGATAAACAGAAGAAAAGAGATTCTAGGCTGCACACTTCATGGTTCCTTACAATTTACACTGAAAGTTTATTGTTTCATACAATTACATGAACCCCAGTGCTGGAAATCCTCAACTAATTGTCTCACAATAGAAATACTACATTGATGCATAGACCTCTGATGATTATAGTCCGATAAGGACTTTAGTAGATAAGACTACAATTTTAATACACGTGGATGCACATTTATCTCCTATAGAATCTTCGGGGGGTTTCTTTTCTTTTCTGATAGAGTGACATTTAATCAATCATAACTGCTGTTCCATCTGTTATTGCTTTGTTACTGATTTTACATTAATGTTTAGCAAGAATGGATGGATATCATAAAAGCTATGTGAATTCTTTCCTAATTCCACTCAGTAAAGTTTCTAGTCTTATGGATATCATCTTTAAAAAGACTAAGCAGAACATCTATAAAATGTAGTGTGGTGTTAACTGTTATTGTCAATATCATGCATCTAATCAATTGTCTACTCCATTGTGTAGGGTCAATACAAATCAACACTTGTTTGTCCAGTGTGCAATAAAGTTTCTGTAACATTTGATCCCTTCATGTACCTCTCCTTGCCATTGCAATTCACCACCACTCGATCTATGACAATAACAATTTTTACCTGTGATGGAAGTGCTCCACCATCAACATGCACTGTAACTGTTCCAAAGCAGGGGCGTTACAGGGACCTGATCCAAGCAGTTAGCAGTGCTTGCTCCTTGAAACAGACTGAGGAGATTAAGCTTGTCGAGGCACGTGCTGTTAAACATTTTGATTTTCTGTCATGGATTTATACACCTGTGTTCAAACTTTTCTAAGCTGTTTGAAATGATTTCCTGCAGATACGGAATCATTTGATTCATAGATTTTTAGATGATTCTTTTATATCATTGTCCTCAATCAAAGATGATGATCATCTTGCTGCATACAAGATTCAAAAGTCAGCAAAGTGCAATGTTTTGATTCAGTTGATACATCGCCGTCAAGAACAGTATGTACTATTTGCCTAGCCCCATACTAATCTTTACATGACAATGTTTAAATGTAAGCATGGGCTGATTACATTTGTTATTCAACAGTTCTCTCTCTCTCTCTAGACATTACATGATAATTGCCGTGCCACTGCTTTAAAATTAATTCTTTGTGAAGCTTAAAGAGTTCCTTTGTATTTAGTTGTTTCTAAAGTGATGATACATTTTATTGTTGTATAGAGAAACTAGTGATGCTCAAAGATGGAAACCTTTTGGAACTCCTCTCGTTTCATCTGTTTCATGTGATGATGCGATTAGAAGTGGTGATATCCAGACAATTGTTCAGACAATGCTTATTCCATTGCTGAAAGAGGGTATAGAGCATTCTGATGATTCAGACCCAAACACATCAGGGATGGCAACGGATCCATCTGATCATGGTTCTGGTGAAGTCGATACTAACTGTGCATCAACTTCTACAAATAAGGTCTTACCGAAACTACCACTTCAGCTGATTGATGAAAGTAAGACATGTATTGACCTGTCTGCCGGAGATGAGAAAGCTATTAATGTGTCAGCCGCGTCACCTATAGTAGTGTATCTTGATTGGTCATCAAAGCTTTTGGAAAAGTATAATATAAATTATCTGGAAAACTTGCCTGAAGTGTTTAAATATGGGCCTATTACCAAGAAAGCTCGTACTGAACCTCTTTCTTTGTATTCCTGCCTGGAGGCTTTTTTACGAGAGGAGCCATTGGTGCCAGAAGATATGTGGTTAGTTTTTCTCTTTCCCACAGTGAAGTGTTTTTGTCTCATTGTTTGTTTACATTCGTGAATACTTTGTTACAAATGATTTGGACTTGTGCTTTTTCCATGATCCTTTGGTAGGTGGTATTCCTGCCTACAATAAATAATGTCTACCATCTGTGTGCTGTCAGTTTGTTCAATTATGGGTTCATAAGTGGCTATAAGTACTAGTTAAAGACTATTTAACTACCATTTTAGTAAAGTCTTTATAGTGTCGTAAAGGCGTGAGCCTAGGTGCAACTGCGTCTTGTGCCTTTGCACTTGACAACAAAAGTGCCTCGCACCCTTTTTGGCAAGGCCCATTTGATCGAGCCCATGCTTGGTGCATCTAGGCACTAGACCCATCTTTTTATTTTCTTTTCTTTGTAAGGCGAACTCTAGGCACTAGACCATTATATGTTGCCTCAGATAGGTCTAGTGCCACTAGGCATTTTGTACTGTCCAAAACACACACACACGCAACATTTTGTCCATCTAGTTTTGTCAAGGGTGCAAGGCCACTCTAGGTGCTAGAACCCTTATAATGATCGTGTAAATGTGTAAATGCGTGAGTTAATGCATGTGCCGTGTGTGTATAAAAGCTCAAGGCTGATAATAAACTCCAATGTGTGGGCATGTTTATCTAAAAACATGCAATTTTTTTATTAGTCAATATGCATGATTCCCTTAAAGGGCCTAAATTGAATTATTAAATTTTGAGAGGCTCCTAAATGCAATGCCTCCATTTTAGCACATTTTGCTCTCGAATCTGAAAGCTTGGAATGTTTTCTGGTTACTAGATTCATATTTGCTGTTATGCCATAGTTAAAATGACTTGAGCAAATACTTACTGTTTTTTTTTTTACAGTTTTAACAATTTTCTGTGCTAAACTTGTATTTAAGGGGGGGAAAGCGTTCCATTCGTGCAACATTTTGAATTATCAGTTTTTCCTTGATGTAGGTATTGCCCACAATGCAAGGAACAGCGACAAGCAAGTAAAAAGCTTGATTTGTGGAGACTTCCTGAAGTTCTAGTCATTCATCTAAAAAGATTCTCGTACAGCCGGTCAATGAAGCATAAAGTAGAAACTTTTGTCAACTTTCCCATTCACGATTTTGACCTAACAAATTATGTAGCTGACAAGAGAAGTTCCCGCTCTCAGCTCTACGAACTCTACGCCTTAACCAACCATTATGGTGGCATGGGCAGTGGCCACTACACCGCACACATCAAAGTAAGTTAGAAGCATCTATATCCTACTGAAATGGAATAAATTGGTTCATGTGCATATTTTTGTGTATTTATTTTCTTTTCGAGGGCTGGGTACTTGGACAGGGATGCCGAAACATTTATGACTTTTCAGTCAAGACCTTTTGTTCTTCTTCTCTTCTGGCTCTCGTCTTCATCACGTTTGAATCCTCTTGATTAGAGCTTAGATTTCTATTGGGGCACAGATTTTATGTTATTCGGACATGGGTGTGTCTGATAGGATACCTGTCCACTTTAGGGGTGTTCAATTTTTTTTCTAGTTTTTCATGTATTTGGAGGATCCTTAGGGGTTATCCGGATGTGCATTGAACATGAGGGTCTAACACAGGTAATTAAAGAAAAAAATTGGAAAGTCGGAACGTTAGTTACCCAAATGGCTTGTGTTGTTGATGATGCATAAAATATGTATCTCAGCATACTATTTTCTGCTGATTTTGTTGTTTGCAGCTTCTAGATGAGAATAGGTGGTACAACTTTGACGACAGCCATATATCACCTATAAACGAAGAAGATGTAAAGTCGGCTGCTGCATATGTTCTGTTTTATCGAAGGGCAAAGTCCGATACCTCAGGCAGCGGCATTGCAGGGTCTCGTAGAGCTCGTGATAAAACATCTTATAAGCATTGAAGTGCAGGTACATGCTCTAAAACTATTCGCTGCCATGCAAGTTCAAGACTGTAGAGTGCTAGATCAAGAGAGTGGTGTGAGCTTTGTCTTTACAAAATATTTAGTGATTCGCTCCATGTGCTGCTTTACATTAATCACTAACCTATTGCCTGGACAACAACATTTCGTCAAGAGTAATATTAGATCGATAATGAGACATGCAACTTTTGCTCCATCGTTGTCTAGTCGAAACTTTGAGTATCGTAATACCCGGCTCAAGTGGCTGGCGAACCTAATCGAGTATTTTCAATATATATTCTCATTATTTTGTCATGACAAATCTCAATTCAAATATGAACTCTAATAATTGTGTAAAGAGTAATGGGTAAAACATTAGATCATAAATAAGATACCTTTGCTCACAAGCTATTTGAGAAAAAACTAGAATTGTGTTTGGTCATTGTCAAGTAAAAACTCAAGCTTTTTTAAAGGGTAAATATATGTTTTAGAACTTGAACCTGATTTCAAGTTTCAATTTGGTAGTTTTGTTTTTGGTCTTGTTAAGCACTCGAACTTGTATTTAAGGTTCAATTTGGTAGTTTTGTTTTTGGTCTTGTTAAGCACTCGAACTTGTATTTAAGGTTCAATTTGGTATCTATATATATATATTTTAGTTCAATTAGGTATTTAACCTTGGTTTAGTGGTTCAAATATAAATCATCTAAAGTATCTATTTGAACTAAAACGTGAAGTTTGAGTATCAATTTAAATTAACAAATCAATTTTATGTACTTAATTGGATAAAGAGAAATTAAGTATCAAATTACGCCTTGAAACAAATTTAAGTATCAAAATATGTATTTACCTTTAATTTACTTTATAATGTAAAAGAAAGGGTAAAAATCAACTTGAAAACTATTGGGACAATATTCGTATATACGTGGTTGTTTTTACTTGGTCAATTTATCTTATACATAGACAAGTGATTTAAATCCAACATCTAAATAATTGCATCGAAAATCAATCTTTAAAATATAAGATTAAATGATAAAGAAAATATATTTATATCTATATCAAAATAAATTTCGATGTACTTAAATTAGAATAAATTGAGAGATCTTAAAATTTATGATGTTTTTTCTTTAAGTATTGAGTTTTTACACTTAAAAATTAAATGTCATCGAATTCACACAAGATAGGTTTACGTGAGTATTCTTATTCATTGAATCAATTAATTCAATTAATTAATCTTAACATTTCTAATATTTTAATATGGAGAAAATTTTATATACTCAGTGGGTAATCTACCCAGCTAATATAGCACTTTAAATTTAAACTTTTAAACTCAAATAAATAATGAAAAAAAATATAAATTTAATATAGAAGATAAAAGTTATTACTCCATTAATTAATTATCTCACTTCTATTAACTCAAGTAATTAAATATGATTGAAAATTTTATTATTCCAAAAATAAGAAAGAAAAAAAGAGAAAGAGTGAAAATTAGATAATAATATTTATATTTTAGGCAAGAAACTAATACTAGTAATAGATTGTGAGCACATATATATATGAAGAGGAAGGGATAAAATTTTGGATATTTTTTTACTATTTGGTTTTATATCTTTCTTTATTTATGTCTTGTACAATCGAATGTTAAAACAATTATTTTAAATTTATATATGGAAAATACTTTGATGCACAAGTTTGTGTAAACTTTAGTTTACACAAGCCCTTTAATTTTAGGGTTTAGGGTTTTATGTTAGGGTTTAGGGGTTTAGTATGTAGGGTATATAATTTAAGGTTTATGGTTAGAATTTAGAGTTTAGGGTTTAGGGCTTAGGGTTTAGGTTTTAGGTTGCTAGGGTTTGTGATTTAGATTTTAAATTTTATAAAAGGATTGTGTAAAAAAAAATTACACAGCTTGTGCATCAAAATAAAACCCTTTATATATTTATAGGTAATATCATTATTTTTTTCTATGAAGAAAGGTATTGAACATCAATCTACTTTAAAAAAATCATCTCATTATAAAAATAAGTGGTGTTCACATATATACGTGTTTGTCTCAAATACTATTAATAAATAGAAAAGACAATATTTAGAGTTTTGAATAGTATAAATGTGATTACAATGTAGTGTATGTTCATTGTTCTGATTGTATTTAGAGTTTTAGTCTAAATTGATATTTGAACTTTTGTTACATTTTATGTACTTCACTTGGTGTCAAAATATATGTCAATTTTCTTAAAAAAATAGGTGAATGTTCAATATCTTTCTCCACACAAAAATAAATAACCTTACCGACAAATATATAAATTTAAAATATTTGTTTTTTTACTTTCGAGTAGACTAGACATAAACAAAAGAATGGATAAAACTGAATAGTAGAAAACGACCCAAAATTGTATCTTTTCTTCATCACGCTTAGGTGCTCACTAGGGGCGTGTGTATAAAGTCCGCTCTGAATAATCTAATCTAATATATATGATCTATTTTTTTTTTATTTTCATGTACTTTGAATCGAATATTTGAGAAAAAATCGAATACGAATCACCTAAATTGTAGTTTTGGATTATTCAAAAATTTAAAATAAAAACTTTTAATCCTTTAGAGTTTAGACATGTCTAACCTTAGCCCTTGATTATGTGATTTTTGAATCTAAGCACTCTAGATTTAAAAATTTTGTGTGTACTTTGGACTTGAATTTGACGTTATTGGAGGATGATTTGCAAATTTTATATGCAAACAAGGTTCTCAATATCGATATTTGTTATTGACATTTTGTTATGAGATTATAAATACACGTGATATTTATTTTATTATGGACATTTTTAATTTATTTCTTAATTCGACTTTATTGGTAGATTTTTATAGAAAATTACTAATGATATTACATTTTTTTTGGTGAAATTATTTTTTTAATTCATATAATTTAAAATTTTAACTTAATTTAAAGATTAACATATGTTTCATAATTCCAAAAAAAATATGAAATTTAAATTTGATTTTTTTTTTGTCAAACCAAGTCATATGTTCGGATATTAATATTTGATCTAAATTTTTTGGATATCTGAAAAATTGATTATTCAGTTTTTGAATTTGATGCAAATCGATATTTTAGTGTTTTGAAAATTCTGATATTTAAAATTTTGGATCGAGTCATATTCGATATCTAAAATTACACGCACCTAATACTGACAATACTTGTATTGATTTATTGCCTAAAATATAAATATTACTTTCTATTTTTTTTCATTTCCCCCCTATTTCTAGAATAATTAAATTTTCAATCATATTAGCTACTTGACTTAATAATATTAATTTATTGGTAAAAGATGTATTAATTCTATTGCATTTATAGTCTTGAAAATTATTTATTAGTAAAAAAAATATTGAATGTTTTGTATTACCAAGACAAACTTTTAAAGATACTTTAATTTTTTTTCTTCACTCATATTTATTTAAGATGGCATGCCATGTGCCACCTAAGATGAATAGATTACCCGGTGAGTGGATATAGCATTGCCGTTTTAATATTACTATTAAGCGAGTTCTTGTTGATATCCCAAACTACTAAACTAGTTAAAGTAGATTGTTTTAATATTTGACTTGAACAACTTGATCTTTTAATTATTCAATCATTTTTAATTATATTGATAAATTTAAAATTCACCTCTAACTGTCATTTAAATAATGAAAAAAAAATTAATACACAATTTACATAAGCTTTTTTAATATAATTTACATAAATTTTTTACTTTTAAAGGTTAGGGGTTTAGTTTATGGTTAAAAATTTAAGCGTTTATGTTTTAAGATTTAATTTTTAATAGTTTATGATTAGAAATTTAAGATTTAATTCTTATAGCGTAAATATGTAGACCCGTACAAAAATTCTACCCATAAATAATCGAGTTTTGAAGTTGAGTATAAGAATCGTATTTATTCTTCTACTTTATGGACAGAGTTTGAATATTTTTTATTTTAAATCAAGTCCATACTTTAAAATAATATTGAGTGAAGGTTGCGTAAATTTTCAAATCTCAAATTTCAAGTATAATTTGAGTTCAAAATTAATAAACTTGACTTTTCTTGTAATCAAATATTATACAATCCTCGTATATTTGGAAACTTCTACAACGTGCGACAAATACTATTGAACATCACTAATACTGAATATCGTAAAACACCATTAAATTAAGTAATAAAAATTAAAAATTTCAAGGACTCAACATGCAATCAATATTTATTTAAAAAAACAACTAAATTATTTTCCATATATATTGAATTTTTGAATTTTTTTAATAAGGGTAAACTACATATTTGGTACCTCGCCTATTTTCGTATTTCTATTTTGGTACCCAAACTTCCAATTACTTTAATATTACCATTAAACTTTTGGTTTTGCTTCAGTGTTATCACTGACCCGTTAACCGACGTTACCAACAGTTAAAATATTTTGTATAATAATACGTTTAGTCCTCCACGTTTGTACATCCAATAATTTAGTCCTAATTTGAAAGAAAAAAAATTCAACCCTCATTATTTAAACATTAATTCAATTTGACCCTATTTTTTAAATAAAAACAATTTAACCCTTAAACTATAAACCTTAAACCCAAGTGTTGAGTGAATCGTTGAATCGATAAATGCCAAGAGGGGGTGAATTGGATTTTTAAATTGTTTGGTAGTGAAGTGGTAAAATAAAAATTGAAGACAAAGGCACTTATAGTGGTTTAAGTTCCAAATGAACTCTACATCCACTACCTTAGCTCCCACTAAGGATTTTCAAACAACTCCACTAGTTGATCTTCCCCTTTTCTAGGCTTAGGAGCAAACCTTTACACAAATGGTTAATTTTCTATCCAAAATTGACCAAACCCTCTTACAAGTTTATAAAGAAGATTTTGGCAATTACAATGAATCTCTCAAGACAAATATTGCCCAAATTACAAGCACTCAACCCAATTGAATCTGAAAAATAGGAATTACAAAGAATGACAATTGAGGTTTTACAAAGATATGGGAATTTAAGCACTTGAGCTTGGATTTGATGTAGGATTGTTTCTTTTTGGATCAATAGCTGTTGCAGGTTATTTTTGGACTCCTTTTTATACCTTCTCATTCAATTCTAGCCGTTGGGGTTGTTGCCATCATAAATATAGTCGTTGGGATGCAATCTTCTCACCATAAATGCACTTCTGCAACTACCCGTTTCGAAACACTTGTACCTGTTTCAAAACAGACCAAAATAGAAATAGTCGTTGGGGTGTAATTAAGAGACCGTATCGAAACGGCTCCGATCATTTCGATACTGCTAAGAGCTCGTTCCGAAACGTGCTTGAAGTTGTTTCGAAACATTTTAACACTGTCAAAACCCGTATTGAAACGTACTAAATCGTTTCGATACACCTTAACCGTTTTTTTGAAAATCAATTATAAAATTGCAACGGTTATATTTTTGAATCCAAGTTTAAATATCATTTCGAAACGTTTGAGATCGTTTCGATACTGCCGTATCGAAACGGATCTGCTCGTTCTGTTGTTCTTCGTCCGTTTCGAAACACATGGTCCTGTTTCGATACTACCGTATCGAAACGGGAAGGCTTGTTCCGAAACACATGTTAACAGTTTCAAAACATTTCGAAACGCCTATGAGCTCTTTCAAAACGGTGACTCGAAAATCACTGTTTTGACTTGGAAAACACTTAGCAAAATTTGTAGAATCATTTGGTTTTGACTTGACAATTTTACTTAAAAGTTTTGGGAAGTTTTGAGGACTTAAAAATTTATTTTCTATTTTTAATTTAGTCCTTAAATCCTTTGTTATATCAAAATCAATTCTTTGGTTTTACAATCTCCCCCTTTTTGATATAACAAAACCAAGTATAAATTTTTAAGTGTTTTGAAATTTTTGAAAAACTTTTAACTCCCCCTCAATTTAAGATAGATTTTAAAGTTTTGAAAAGTTAAGATTTTAAAGCACTTGAAACTTAAAAATAACTTAAAAACACTTAGGCTCTTAGGAATTACTTCTCCCCCTTTTTGTTAGATCAAAATATATAAGCAAGGCTAAATGAGAATAAAAGAGACATAAGGCATAAACCAAACAACATAATAGCGTTAAGTTCATGAAACAACATCAAAACATAATATCAAGCTCAATCCTAAAAACAGAAAATCAAAGCATAGGTCTTAAAAACAAAATAAAGATAGGTGCAAACTCAATCCTAATATGACAAAATATGATGATATGCAATAAGCCTAGCGTGCCTCATCATCGTCATCGCCTCCAATGTCATCCAAGAAATCATCATTGTCCTTCTCTTGAGCATTGCGAAAATGCCTCCAATCACCATAGAAGTTGGTGAAGGAGAGATCCATGGATGGTTGTTGGGTTTCAAGAGAGGTAAGGCGATTTTCGTTGCCAAGAACACGATCCTCCAAGGATTGTAAACGAGTGTTGATAGTAGCAAATTCCGAAGCCATGTTTGTATCCATCGTGTTAAACCTTTCGGTGAGGAAGGCCATGAGAGCATCATTGTTAGGAGCCACAACGGGAGCTTGAGCTTGAGGTTGAGGCTCTTCTTTAGGTGCTTGAGCTCTTTGATCAACTCGAATCCATTCACCAAGTGTGTAACAAAATTCGGATCTTACAAGAGAAGACTCACCAAGATTTTGCTTTTGTGGTTTCGGAAAATCATATGAGACATCAAGACCAATGCGAACAAAGATGTAGCTCAAAACTGTCCCATAAGCGAAGGAGGTGATGGAGTTGGATAGACGATTCCTTACTTGATGGACCATCTCGGCAAACATGATCTTCACCAAGTTAGGTTGCTGAGCTTGGCAGAAACACTCGAGCCAAAAAGTATCAACTTGGCGGATGTTGGCAAATTTTCCTCCGGATGGGCGAAAGAACCATGAGATGATAAAGTGAAAGAAACGGTCATGGGCATTCAAAGTAAGAACCGTTCCGGTATGAGATCCAAAGTGATTTTCATCCTCAATTCCCTCATCAACAAGCCCAAGTATATTCACTAAGGTGGATGGATCAATGCAGAACTTTTTTCCTAAGATGTAAGACTTAATGTCTATGACTTCGGAACGATCCTCATTGTTAATAAGAATGACGTTGGAGTAGAAAAGCAAAACCATATTCTTGTAGACGATGTCGGGAATATTCATGAAGCTTAGGAAACTTCATTGTGTCAAAAGAGGTAGGTACTTGAAGTAGAAACGCTTGGAGTCAAGGAATGCCATGTCTACAACACGCTCTCTTCAAACAACGACATCTTGAAGAATTTTAAAACGATTCTTAGTGTCTTGATTTCTAAGACTCTTGCAATAGAAAAGGGTAAGGTTTGGACGAATATTGTCACCGGGGTTCGAACCTTCACCCCCTTCAATCTTTCTTTTCTTAGAATCTATTAAAAACACCTAAAAACAAAGCAAGCAAGAAAATTTAATTGTATGCATTAAATCCTAATTCGATCCAATAAGAATCTCATTAAGGTTTTTTTAAAAAAACTTTGAAAGTATATACACAAAAACAAATTTTTTGATGAAAACAAATTTGAAAAACAGTGTTAAAGAAAATGCGATTAAAACAAAATATATTCGAACCAAAAATTTGAGACTTTGAAAAAAAATTACAAGATTTTAAAAACCCATAATATAAAACAGTATACTATACAAAACTATAATTTATTAACATAGTATTCGAACAAAATCAAAAGAAAAAGAAAAAGATAGAAAATACCTCAAATATGGGATTTTGGAAGAATTGGTGGATGAAATTGCACCAAATTGATGAAGCTTGCTTAGATTTACGTTTATGAGTAAAAGCCTTCAAGTTTTAATGAAAAACAAAGAGATTTGGAGGGTTTTTATAGAGGAATGTGATCTAGGGTTTTGAGGGTTTTTGTGTTTTAAGTAAAAGAGTCTTTTAGCATTTAAAATCCTTTAAATTAGGCTTTTCTGGATACGCGTTTCGAAACAAGCGAGATCGTTTCGAGACAGGCGTACCGAAATGCTTTCGAACGTTCCGAAACATGCTGACCGTTTCGATACAGATTTGACTATATTGAAGCCCAAGAGTTTGACCGTATCGAAACACATAAGGGTCGTTTCGATATTTGTTTTGACAGAACCAATACGTTTCGAAACCCTTTAGGGGATTTCGAAACAACTTGGTCCATTTGTGTTCTTAAGAGGCAGCCTGTATCAAAACATAGTGACCCGTTTCGATACCAATAGCCCATAAAGTGCAGATGAGGCTCTAAAATGTAGAAAAATCGAATTTTAATTGATCCTAGATGCATGAATAAGATGTATGAACAAGTTTAACATGTCAAAACATAAATATACTCCCCCTAACTATAAGCAAGGATGTAATTAGGATAAAAAACACATAAGTATGCGATTTAACAAGAATTCAATCAATTTTAAGCACAAAGGTCCTAAAAGGTCAAGATAGGCTAGTTAGACCTAACTCTCTCCTAAGGGACCAAAAACGCTCTTTATCTAGAGGTTTGGTAAAGTTGTCCGCTAATTGATTTAAGGTGTCTACATACTCTAAAACAACATCTTCCTTAAGGACGTGATCTCTAATAAAATGATGTCTTATTTCTATGTGTTTGGTTCTAGAGTGATGGATGAGATTTTTGGTAAGACATATGTCACTAGTGTTATCACACTTAAGGGGTATGGTGTCTACCTCTATTCCATAGTCTAAGAGTTGTTGTTTCATCCAAAAAACTTAAGCACAACAACTCCCTAAGGATATGTACTTCGCTTCGGTGGTAGATAAAGCTACACTATTTTGTTTCTTAGAGAACCAAGATATGAGCATACTACCTAGGAATTGACAAGTACCGGAAGTACTTTTCCTATCTATCTTACAACCCCCGTAATCCGCATCCGAATAAGCATGAAGGTTAAAGGTTGAGTCTCTAGGATACCAAAGGCCTAAACAAGGAGTATCTCTAAGGTACCTAAAGATCCTTTTGACGGCTATAAGGTGTGACTCTCTAGGACTAGCTTGGAACCTAACACACAAGCAAATACTAAATAATATATCCGGTCTACTTGCGGTAAGGTAAAGCAAAGACCCAATCATAGAACAATAAAGCTTAGAGTCAACACACTTACCTCCTTCATCTTTGTCAAGCTTTGTGAATGAGCTCATTAGTGTAGCTTGAGGCTTTGCTTGCTCCAAGCCAAACTTCTTGAGCATATCTTTGATATACTTAGCTTGATTGATGAAGATGCCATCCTTCATATGTTTGATTTGGAGTCCCAAGAAAAATGAGAGCTCCCTCATCATGCTCATTTTAAATTCACCTTGCATCAACTTAGAAAAACCTTGACAAAGCAACTCATTAGTAGAACAAAAAATAATATCATCAACATAAATTTGAACTACTAAGTTATCTTTGACATTGTTTTTAATAAATAGTGTTGTGTCCACCTTTCTTTTTCAAAACCTTTTCCAACTAGAAAGCTTGGTAATCTTTCATACCAAGCTCTAGGAGCTTGTTTTAAACCATATTAAGCTTTTGACAATTTGAAAACATGGTTTAGAAAAATAGGGTTTTCAAAACCCGGTGGTTGTTCCACATACACTTCTTCGTTTATAAAAATATTTAAAAACGCACTTTTGACATCCATTTGAAAAAGCTTGAAGTCATGATAACATGCAAATGCAAGTAACATCCTAATTGCTTCCATTCTAGCTACGGGTGCATAGGTTTCATCAAAATCAATTCTGTAGAACTAAATGTTTTGATATAATATTTGAAAAATGTTTTGGACTAAATTGAAAAGAATTTAAAATTTATTTTAATCAAAAACAACTTGAAAATATGTTTAAGGGTTTTACATGGCTTTGGAATGATTTAAAGTGTATTTAAAGTAGTCAAAACCGTGCTTTTCAAGTACCCGTACCAATACGGTCTGGTACCGTACCGATACGCCCTAGGGTTTCAACTACAATCATTTTTCAGTAGCCAAAACCCGTACCCATACGCCTTGCCGTATCGATACAGTATGCCTTAAAATACCCAACGGCTAGTTCGCGTATCGATACGGTTGTATTGCGTACCAATACGCCTAACTATCCCCCAACGGTCAATTTCCCAACGGTCTTTTAAATTGCAGGACCATACCGATACGCTTACTAGGCGTATCGATACACACTAGCTGAAGTGCTCAACGACTACTTCCTTTTCGGGACCGTATCGATACAGTTTGAGGAGTATCGATACGCCAAGCTGCGAAACTACATTTATGGTGGGAAATAAAGGCTCCAATGGCTCTAACTCAACTCCAACGGTCCTCAACGACTACAAACTCAATTAAGAGTATAAAAGGGACCTCCAAGCATCAAGAGATGGTTAATGCTTCAATTGTCAACAACATAATGATAAAGAATTTGTCTTAGAGCTTAATTGTTCATTTTCTTGTATAGACAACACTATTGAACTAAACATTTGTTATATTTGCTCAAGTGTTTAGGTTTTGGGTGAGAGCTTTATAGTGCAAACAATTACCTATTAGAGGGATTTCAAGTTTGCTTAGAATTTCTCTTGTAAGAGAGTGCTTGATCAAGCTTTGGGTAGAAAGCTTGATCGTTGTAACGGTTTTCTCCTAAGCCGAGAAAAGGGGACGAAATTCAATGAGTGAATTTGTTGAAATTCTTAGTGGGAAGCTAAAGTAGTGGATGTAGGTGCTTGTTAGAAGGTCGAGCCACTATAAATCCTTTTGTCTTTTGTCTATATTTCACTTCCCACAAATTCATCCAAATATCCAACTTCTCCACCACTTGGCAAGCAAGAACAGTTGAAGGAAATCGAGCACAAAAAACCTAACAAATTCCCTCTTCTTGAGTGTAACCTTGAGCAACAAGCCTAGCCTTGTTTCTCACTATGTTACCATTCTCATCTAGTTTGTTTCTAAAGACCCATTTAGTTCCTATAGTAGATTTTTTTTTAGGTCTATCAACTAATGTCCATAATTTACTTCTCTCAAATTGGTTTAACTCATCTTGCATGACCATAATACAAAAGTCATCTGTTAATGCTTCTTTAATATTCTTAGGCTCAATGTATGAGATAAAAGCAACATTATTAAGCATTTTAAGAGAAGAACGAGTAGTTACCCCCTTGGATGGATCACCCAAGATCTCACCACCCTTGACATAGTTGTACTCCATTGGGTAGCTCACTTCCTTTTCCTCAAGAGACATGTCTTGCAATGCTTCTAGAGGCGGTTCTTGTGCTTCTTCCTCTTTGGTTGGAATCTCATTCACCTTTGATAATTCTCCATCATCATTGGCTTCAATGATCCCTACATCATCATCATCACAAGAATCCTTCCTCGAAAGGAGGTTATCATCGAAAACCACATGAATAGATTCTTCTACAAATAAAGTTCTTTTGGTAAACACACAATAGGCTTTAGTGTTTAAAGAGTAACCAAGAAAAATAACTTCATCACTCTTTGCATCAAATTTACCTAAATTATCTTTTCCATTGTTTAAAACAAAACACTTGCAACCAAAAGGATGAAAATAGATAATGTTAGGCTTTTTAGATTTTAAAATCTCATAAGTAGTTTTCTTCAAAATAGGCCTAATCATTACCCGGTTTATAATATAACAAGCGGTGTTAGTGGCTTCCGCCCAAAAATACTTAGGTAAATTATTTTCACAAAGCATAGTACTATCCATTTCTTCTAAAGTTCTATTTTTCCTCTCAACTACCCCATTTTGTTGAGGAGTGCGAGGAGGCGAAAAATTATGGCTAATCCCATTTTCATTACAAAAATCATCAAAACCCATATTTTGAAATTCGGTTCCATGATCACTTCTAATATGTGAAATTTTAAGTTCAAGATCATTTGGGGTTATTTTTGAAAATGTGATGAAGTTTTCTAAAGCCTCATCTTTGGTGCTTAAAAAGAGAACCCAAATATACCTAGGTAATCATCAACAAGCACAAATGCATATGATTTTCCACCCAAGCTAGTAGTCCTAATTGGCCCAAAGAGATCCATATGGATCAATTGCAAACATCTACTTGTAGAAACATCATTAATGGACTTGAAAGAGGCTCTATGTTGTTTACCTTTAGCACACGCATCACAAATCTTATCTAATGAGAACTTGAGCTTAGGTAGGCCTCTAACTAGATTAAGGGAAACTATTTTTTTCTAAAACGCTAATGCTAGCACGTCCTAGTTTCCTATACTATAACCATGCATCATTTTCATTTTGTGCAACTAAGCATGTATGGGATGTATGAATGTCATCTAGATGCACCATATAAATATTGCTTATGCGATGACCAATGAGCATTGTTTTGTTAGATTTAATGTCTACTATTTTACACCCATTTACATCAAACATGACATTAAACCCTTTATCACATAGTTGACTAATTCTCAATAAATTGTGTTTTAGATTATTGACATACAATACATTTTCAATAAGTTTGTAATGCCCGGGTTTAGGGGCTAGGTGAAAATAATATTTTAATATTGTCTCGGGTTTCGACTTTAATATTTTCTTTATTAAAATAATGGTTTGGGCCTCGGGTTTTAAGATTTGGACTAATTTTTAATTGAGCCCAAAAGCCATGGATGGCATTATTGTGGTTTCCCTTTTTCTTTAAGGGCATTTTGGTCATTTAGCATTAAACTTTAAAACAATTATAAAAAAAGATGGAGAGATCATCTTCTTCACTTCTCTTCCCTTTTCATTCCAACGTTAAAAGCTTCTCTCCCTTTAGAGATACTATTTCATTCCATAACTCATCCGTTTTTGAAGATTTTTCAAAGGTAAGGACGTTTTTGACTTGTCCTTGTTATTCTCTACATGTTGATACCAATTGTTTTCATTTTTATACATGTTTTGAGAATTGAGGTTTGGAGGGTTTTGGATTCAAATATGTTATTTATGATGTTTATAACTAAGTTTTCTATTTGTTTAAGTTAAATGAGTTGTCTATACTCAAAAAGGATCAACAAAAATCGATTTTTACAACGTTTTATGGAATTTTCGGATTTGGGGAAAAATGAGGTTTTTGAGAGGTTTTAAGTTGAGTTTTGGGGATGTTTAGGGTGAAATTTTGATGGCTGATGATTAGACTATATGTAAGTGTTGTTTTGGGGGCTTTATGGAGTAAATTAAAGTTTGGAATCATTGGTTTGAGGGGTGTTTAGGGGCTACTCGAGATTATGGATTTGGATGTTGTGTGCTTGGTATGTAATTGTATTGGTTACTTTTGAATGTGGCTGAATTGGGATTATTTAAAATGTGTAGAAATGAGAAAGTTGGTTGGTGAAGCTTCGGGGACAGATTGAGGATTTTGGAATTTGTGAGCTTGGTCTTCGATCTTCTTTTGGGTAGCAACGGTGAGTAGAATTGTTGAATTATGCATTGTGCTCGATATGGATCTTCTTGGGGTTGGGTGGAACCTTAAAGGGTCACCTAAACCCTTGTGTAAGCCTCTCTAATCTCATGTTGTTGTGGTTTGATGAATGTTTATAATTCATGAGCTTTAAGTGCATTTGAGTGGTAAATGGTATAGTTGAGTTTAGTTCGTACCTCACGTGATGGTTGTCGTTGCTCTGGTGATGTGTAGTCCCGCCGGTAGCAAAAGTATAAGACTCCGGTGATGTGTAGTCCCACCGGTAGTCACTGGTTGGGTATTCCTTTGATGTGTAGTCCCATTGGAAACTCACTAGTTGAAACGGTGATGTGTAGTCCCACCGTACTTGTAAATTGGTTGTGCTTGTGCAAACCATGTGTGTTGTGGTTCATGAGATTGATTCTTGTTCATTCATTGTCTTCTTATATATAAACGTGTTTTGAAAAGAAAACTGTACGTTGTGAAATGTAGAGTCTCTCTCATTAAGCTATTTGGCTTACGCTCTTTTTATTTCCAACGTGCAGATCGTTAGAGTTCGGGAGGCAAGCGGGTGAGGAAAGAGCTTTTGGAGTTCTCAAGCTAGTTACAAGTATGGTTTGTGTTTTGATAAAATTGCCTAGACAATGGGGTATAGAGTTTAGGAAGTTGTAATTAAGCTTGAGATGTTGCTTGTGTAAATATGGCTTTATATGTACACCTTTTAAATGTTTAAGGTTGTTTTGATGGCATGTTCTTTATGATATGTGTTAATGCTTCATGTCGATGATTTTGTAAACCATGTTATGTAAATGTCTAAGTGTTGTTGGGACCATGTCTTTTGAATGACATTTGTCTATGATTGGGTGCCTTGTATGTCTATAATTTAGTTATTAAAGGTGATTTGAATGCTTATATGAGTCTATGGAGGTTTTGTTATGCATTAGAGGGTAAACTTTATGTGTTTCTATTGAAATTAGAGTATTGCAAAACAGGGCGTATCGATACACTCAAGGGTGTATCGATACGGTCTTGCCTGCAGAACCCAATTTTTGTAGGGCGTATCGATACAAAGGGTGTATCGATACGGTCCCAACTCTCTGAGTTTCAAGAAAAGATGAGCGTATCGATACAAAGGGTGTATCGATACGGTCCCAACTCTCTGGAATTCAGAGAAGTTGGTAGGTTTAGGTCGTATCGATACGGGGTTGTAGCGTATCGATACGGTTCCATCTCGTTGACCTCTGAATGTTGACCGTGAGGAGCGTATCGATACGCTCAAGGGTGTATCGATACGGTCTTCTTGAGTTTTGACTGAAGGGTTGACTTTGGTCAAGGCGTATCGATACCCTATGTATGTGTATCGATACGTCTTGCTTAAAAGAGAAAATTTGGCTATTTAATTTCATGTCTAGTGGATTTTGTATCCGTGTTTGTTCGCTGCATGTCCCATCACATAGTATTTATTACAGGAAGCTAAGAAAAAAAAATAAAATAGGGTTGCTAACCGAGAGGGAATCTTAATTGGTTTTCGCTCGGTTTTCCCCGTGTATCCCACTTGGACCGGTCATCCAGCCAGACCGGGACGAGGGGGTTACATTTATTGGTATCAGAGCCTGAGGTTTCCGAGATCTCGGGCTGGTAAGTGAAGAAAAATAAGGTATTATTAGTGTTTTGCTATGTATGCCTAAATTTTGCCTCTAAGCATGGTGTATGAATACATGATGTGGTGATTTTGTAATTGTTGAGAGTTGGATCGAGTCCCCATTGTTAGGTGTTGTTGTCAAAATAAAAATGGAAAATTGTCTTGGTTTAAAAGAGCTTGAGAACCGGAGTCCTTTGCCCCTTTGCTAACCTAACGTTTCTTTACTGTTGTGTGTTGTTGTTATAGATTACTTTATTTGCTATGGTGCGACCAAGGGGACGGCCTAGGAGGGTTGGCCAAGCACCTGAAAATGCGCCTCCTGCTCTTAATGCTCCTGGTGATGATGGAGGAAACGTTGGAGGTGAAGGTATTGGGCCTCAGGTTGAGGCTAATGTGGGAGGAATTGGGGCTCAAGCGGGCCAAGGTCAGGCAGGTCCAGATGTGGCTCATCTGATTCATACCATAGCTGGAGCCTTTCAGACAGCTCTGGCTGGTATGCATGTTGCAGCACCACCTCAGGGTGCGGGGACAGGACTACCCCTAGAGAGACTTCGTAATTTGGGGGCGATAGAGTTTCGTGGGTTGTCTCCAGAAGGTTCAGAAGGGTGGCTAGAGAGCACTACTCGCATCTTGGGTCAGATGGGGTGTTCGGATGCCCATAGGTTGGGGTGCATTGTCTCGTTACTTCAGGGAGATGCTTATGCTTGGTGGACCACTGTTGTTTCCGGTATGGCCGAGGTGGAGATCACATGGGAGTTTTTTCGCAATGCCTTCAAGAGGAAGTACCTAGGAGCACGGTACTTGGATGAAAAGAAAAGAGAGTTTATGGCTTTGGTTCAAGGTAATAGGACCGTGTCTGAGTATGAGGTCCAGTTTGTAAGGTTGAGCCAGTACGCGCCGGAATTGATTCCGAATGAGACGAAACGATGCGAGCGTTATAGATATGGATTGACTACTGATGTCAAGACTTACATGTTGGCCTCCGACTACACTGAGTTCGATGTCTTGGTTTCTAGAGCTAAGGATATAGAGCAGAACCTGAACTCTAAAACACGTGCTGGTGGATCGGATTCCGGGAAGAGACATGCGAACTGGGATAGAGATTATGCCAAGGGACATAAGGATAAGAGGTACCAGCAGGACACGAGACCTAAGGGTGGCAACCAAGGTCAGGGTCGTCAGGGCCAAGGAGCCGTTGGATACATTTCCGAGTGTACGAGATGCGGGAGACGCCACTCAGGTGAGTGTATGGGTAGATTCGGGCCGTGTTGGAACTGTAGCTCCAGAGACCATTTGAGGCGTGATTGTCCACACCCAGTTAAGGGAGGACCAGTCCCAGCCAGGGGTTTTGAGCATCCGAGAGGCTGTTGGCGCGGCCGTGGGAACTTTCAGCCAAGGAATGAGGGTCAGAGAAACTTGGCTCATGTTGTAGCAGTTCAGCCCGAGGGAGGAGGACCGTCTAGGGTGTATGCCAAGCGTGAGGCTGGGAGTGATACTGATGTCATTGCAGGTAATTTCACATTACAGTCCTTGAGTTTGTTATCTCTAATAGATTCGGGGGCAACACATTCGTATATTTTGGGTGAGCACGCAAAGTCATTAGGATTACCTTGTGATTGGCTAGAGGTAGGTGTAAATGTCACTAGCTCTTTTGGTGATACAGTGGTAGTTAGGAAAGTGTATAGAAGGTGTCCTTTGATGGTTCAAGGCCATGTGTTTCCGGTCGATATGATGGAATTACCTTTTTATGGCTTTGATGTGATTTTGGGCATGGATTGGCTTGTGGAGCATAGAGCTAGGGTTGATTTTGAGACTAAGAGAGTCTCTTTGAAGCTTACCGATGACTTTGAGGTTGTGGTAGTTGGGGAAAATGTCAAGTTTTTGTCCAATGTAGTTTCGGTTTTGGAAGCTCAGAGGATGTTGAGTGCAGGATGTCAGGCTTACTTAGCTTATGTAATGAACCCGGATATGAGCGAGGTTAGACCTCAGGACATCAGGACTGTATGCGACTTTCTGAGTGTTTTTCCGGAAGAACTACCAGGCTTACCTCCCGATAGAGCTGTTGAGTTTGTTATTGAGACATATTCTGATTCTGCACCGGTGTCGATTTCTCCATATAGAATGGCACCTAAAGAATTGAAGGAATTGAAGACACAGCTTCAGGAGTTGACTGACCGAGGCTTTATTAGGCCTAGTGTTTCCCCGTGGGGTGCTCCGGTGTTGTTTGTGAAAAAGAAGGATGGTAGTATGAGACTGTGTATAGATTATAGACAGT
The DNA here is from genome assembly GCA_030270665.1 of Hibiscus trionum. NCBI lineage: Eukaryota > Viridiplantae > Streptophyta > Magnoliopsida > Malvales > Malvaceae > Hibiscus > Hibiscus trionum. The sequence continues at coordinate 1,580,193 of BSYR01000008.1, forward strand.
TGAATAAGGTGACCGTGAAGAACAAATATCCCTTGCCAAGGATAGATGACTTGCTAGACCAGTTGAGAGGTGCTTCTGTGTTTTCAAAGATTGATTTGAGGTCTGGATATTATCAGTTAAAAGTAAAGGATGCGGACATACCGAAGACAGCCTTTCGTACACGTTACGGGCATTATGAGTTTTTAGTGATGCCTTTCGGGTTGACCAATGCTCCAGCAGCCTTCATGGATATGATGAACCGAGTGTTCCATAAGTTCTTGGACAGGTTTGTGGTAGTGTTTATTGATGACATCCTAGTGTACTCTAGGACCGAAGAGGAGCACGATGAACACTTAAGGTTAGTGCTTCAGGCCTTACTTGAGAATCAATTGTATGCCAAACTAAGTAAGTGTGAGTTCTGGATTAGGGAGGTGGTTTTTCTAGGTCACGTGGTCTCGGCTAGTGGGATTAGTGTGGATCCCAAGAAGATAGAAGCCATTGTGGATTGGAAACAACCGAAATCAGTGACCGAAATCCGCAGTTTCTTAGGTTTGGCGGGGTACTATAGAAGGTTCGTTGAAGGGTTCTCGAAGATAGCGGCACCATTGACCAAATTATTACAAAAGAATGTTCCTTACGAATGGTCAGATGTGAGACAAGAAGCATTTGAGAAATTGAAGAAAGCTTTGACCGAAGCTCCTATTTTGGTTCAACCTGAGCCGGGGAGAGAGTTTGTGATTTACAGTGATGCGTCGTACGTGGGACTAGGTTGCGTGCTTATGCAAGATGGTAAGGTGGTGGCTTATGCTTCGCGACAATTGAAGGTACATGAGAAGAATTACCCCACACAGGACATAGAGTTGGCTGCCGTGGTGTTTGCGTTGAAAATCTGGAGACATCATCTTTATGGTGAGAAGTGCATTGTGTATACTGACCATAAGAGTTTGAAATATTTAATGTCTCAGAAAGATTTAAACCTCAGGCAACGAAGGTGGATAGAGCTTCTTAAGGATTATGACCTTACCATAGAGTATCATCCGGGCAAGGCGAATGTGGTGGCCGATGCCTTGAGTAGAAAGGTGGCCGTTGAGTTGCGAGCGATGTTTGCAAGATTGAGTGTGTCTACAGATGGTGGGTTGGTAGCCGAACTGCAAGCTAAGCCATCATTGATCCAGTTGATTCGTGAAAAGCAGTTAAGGGATGAGTCTTTGGCACCACACGTACAAGACATAGCCGAAGATAAGCCAACTGAGTATTGTTTTGGAGAGAATGGGATCCTATGTTTTAAGGATAGGATAGTAGTTCCGGAGGATGCTGAGTTGAGACGTATAATTTTGAGTGATGCTCACAATAGTCCTTTTTCTATGCATCCGGGTAGCACGAAGATGTATCGAGGATTGAAGGAAGAATATTATTGGATTGGCTTGAAAAGGGATGTGGCCGAGTTCGTAAGTAAATGTATGGTTTGTCAGAGAGTAAAGGCTGAGCACCAGTTTCCCTCAGGGTTGTTGCAACCGTTGAAAATTCCGGAGTGGAAGTGGGAGCGTATCACTATGGACTTTGTGTCAGGACTTCCGTTGACTCCTTCGAAGAAAAATTCAGTGTGGGTGATTGTAGATAGATTCACCAAGAGTGCTCACTTTATACCGGTTCATACTACTTATACTTTAGACAAGTTGGCTGAATTGTATATTCGTGAGATTGTAAGACTACATGGGGTGCCAAAGTCGATTGTGTCGGATAGAGATCCGAGATTCACCTCTAGATTTTGGGAGAGTTTGCATCGAGCTTTGGGCACTTGGTTGAACTTCAGCACTTCATATCATCCACAGTCGGATGGACAGTCGGAAAGAGTAATTCAGATATTGGAAGATATGTTAAGGTGTTGTATCATTGACTTCCAAGGGACATGGGAGAAACACCTACCGTTAGTGGAGTTTGCGTATAACAACAGCTTTCAGTCGAGCATTGAGATGGCTCCCTATGAGGCCTTGTATGGTAGGAAGTGTAGGACCCCGATTTGTTGGGCCGAGACTGGACAGAAGCTTATGCCGATGCCCGAGTTGCTTAAGGGTACCACTGAAAAGGTAAAATTGATTTGTGATCGCTTGAAAGCGGCTTCAGATCGGCAGAAGTCCTATGCCGATTTGAAGAGGAAAGAGGTAGAGTACTCCGTGGGAGATAAAGTGTTTTTGAAAGTCTCACCTTGGAAGAAAGTGATGAGATTTGGGAGAAAGGGCAAGTTGAGCCCAAGGTACATAGGGCCTTATGAGATAGTTGAGAGAATTGGTCCGGTTGCGTATAGATTGAGACTCCCAGTTGAACTGGAGAAGATTCATGATGTATTTCATGTGTCGATGCTTAGGAGGTACAGATCGGATCCGTCCCATGTTATGCCAGTGGAAGAAATAGAGTTAAATCCGGACTTGTCTTACAACGAGGAACCAGTTGAGATACTTGTTGCTGATAGCAAGGTATTGCGTGGCAAGACTATTGAGTTAGTCAAAGTCTTATGGAGACATAGAGGTGTAGAAGAAGCCACGTGGGAGAGGAAAGCCGACATGCTTGAGCAGTTTCCGTACTTGTTTCCGCCAGGTAATTTCGAGGACGAAATTCCTTAAGTGGGGGAGAGTTGTAACGCCCGGGTTTAGGGGCTAGGTGAAAATAATATTTTAATATTGTCTCGGGTTTCTACTTTAATATTTTCTTTATTAAAATAATGGTTTGGGCCTCGGGTTTTAAGATTTGGACTAATTTTTAATTGAGCCCAAAAGCCATGGATGGCATTATTGTGGTTTCCCTTTTTCTTTAAGGGCATTTTGGTCATTTAGCATTAAACTTTAAAACAATTATAAAAAAAGATGGAGAGATCATCTTCTTCACTTCTCTTCCCTTTTCATTCCAACGTTAAAAGCTTCTCTCCCTTTAGAGATACTATTTCATTCCATAACTCATCCGTTTTTGAAGATTTTTCAAAGGTAAGGACGTTTTTGACTTGTCCTTGTTATTCTCTACATGTTGATACCAATTGTTTTCATTTTTATACATGTTTTGAGAATTGAGGTTTGGAGGGTTTTGGATTCAAATATGTTATTTATGATGTTTATAACTAAGTTTTCTATTTGTTTAAGTTAAATGAGTTGTCTATACTCAAAAAGGATCAACAAAAATCGATTTTTACAACGTTTTATGGAATTTTCGGATTTGGGGAAAAATGAGGTTTTTGAGAGGTTTTAAGTTGAGTTTTGGGGATGTTTAGGGTGAAATTTTGATGGCTGATGATTAGACTATATGTAAGTGTTGTTTTGGGGGCTTTATGGAGTAAATTAAAGTTTGGAATCATTGGTTTGAGGGGTGTTTAGGGGCTACTCGAGATTATGGATTTGGATGTTGTGTGCTTGGTATGTAATTGTATTGGTTACTTTTGAATGTGGCTGAATTGGGATTATTTAAAATGTGTAGAAATGAGAAAGTTGGTTGGTGAAGCTTCGGGGACAGATTGAGGATTTTGGAATTTGTGAGCTTGGTCTTCGATCTTCTTTTGGGTAGCAACGGTGAGTAGAATTGTTGAATTATGCATTGTGCTCGATATGGATCTTCTTGGGGTTGGGTGGAACCTTAAAGGGTCACCTAAACCCTTGTGTAAGCCTCTCTAATCTCATGTTGTTGTGGTTTGATGAATGTTTATAATTCATGAGCTTTAAGTGCATTTGAGTGGTAAATGGTATAGTTGAGTTTAGTTCGTACCTCACGTGATGGTTGTCGTTGCTCTGGTGATGTGTAGTCCCGCCGGTAGCAAAAGTATAAGACTCCGGTGATGTGTAGTCCCACCGGTAGTCACTGGTTGGGTATTCCTTTGATATGTAGTCCCATTGGAAACTCACTAGTTGAAACGGTGATGTGTAGTCCCACCGTACTTGTAAATTGGTTGTGCTTGTGCAAACCATGTGTGTTGTGGTTCATGAGATTGATTCTTGTTCATTCATTGTCTTCTTATATATAAACGTGTTTTGAAAAGAAAACTGTACGTTGTGAAATGTAGAGTCTCTCTCATTAAGCTATTTGGCTTACGCTCTTTTTATTTCCAACGTGCAGATCGTTAGAGTTCGGGAGGCAAGCGGGTGAGGAAAGAGCTTTTGGAGTTCTCAAGCTAGTTACAAGTATGGTTTGTGTTTTGATAAAATTGCCTAGACAATGGGGTATAGAGTTTAGGAAGTTGTAATTAAGCTTGAGATGTTGCTTGTGTAAATATGGCTTTATATGTACACCTTTTAAATGTTTAAGGTTGTTTTGATGGCATGTTCTTTATGATATGTGTTAATGCTTCATGTCGATGATTTTGTAAACCATGTTATGTAAATGTCTAAGTGTTGTTGGGACCATGTCTTTTGAATGACATTTGTCTATGATTGGGTGCCTTGTATGTCTATAATTTAGTTATTAAAGGTGATTTGAATGCTTATATGAGTCTATGGAGGTTTTGTTATGCATTAGAGGGTAAACTTTATGTGTTTCTATTGAAATTAGAGTATTGCAAAACAGGGCGTATCGATACACTCAAGGGTGTATCGATACGGTCTTGCCTGCAGAACCCAATTTTTGTAGGGCGTATCGATACAAAGGGTGTATCGATACGGTCCCAACTCTCTGAGTTTCAAGAAAAGATGAGCGTATCGATACAAAGGGTGTATCGATACGGTCCCAACTCTCTGGAATTCAGAGAAGTTGGTAGGTTTAGGTCGTATCGATACGGGGTTGTAGCGTATCGATACTGTTCCATCTCGTTGACCTCTGAATGTTGACCGTGAGGAGCGTATCGATACGCTCAAGGGTGTATCGATACGGTCTTCTTGAGTTTTGACTGAAGGGTTGACTTTGGTCAAGGCGTATCGATACCCTATGTATGTGTATCGATACGTCTTGCTTAAAAGAGAAAATTTGGCTATTTAATTTCATGTCTAGTGGATTTTGTATCCGTGTTTGTTCGCTGCATGTCCCATCACATAGTATTTATTACAGGAAGCTAAGAAAAAAAAAATAGGGTTGCTAACCGAGAGGGAATCTTAATTGGTTTTCGCTCGGTTTTCCCCGTGTATCCCACTTGGACCGGTCATCCAGCCAGACCGGGACGAGGGGGTTACAAAGTTATTACTCCTCCACTTTTTGGCTTTAGTGTTGCCTTTGGAGTTGTCACCCATTTACATCAAACATGACATTAAGCCCTTCAATGTTGCCTTTGAAGTTGTCACCAAAAGTTACTACTCCTCCACTTTTTGGCTTTAATTTCATGAATCGACTCTTGTCTACGGTCATGTGTCTCGAGCATCCACTATCAAGGTACCACGATTTTTGACTTTGTGCTTTGGTCTTGTATCAATGTTCCCCCTACAAACAAAAAGTTTAATCTTTGATTTTTGGTACCCAAATCATTTTGGGTCCATGAGTGTTAGCTCCCAAAAGCTTGGTTCCCTTAGGAATCCAAGGTGACAAGGCATTAACATTATTAGATTTTACAAGTTCCTTAGGAACCCATACACTTCTAATCTTTTTAGTCCTAGTATGCCTATAGGAGCCACTTTATTTGTAGTTAAAATTCTTTCTTTTTATAAAGTTGGCTTTTGAAGATTCACCCTTTTCAAGCTTTGAAGAACCAACATTTTTGAAAGAATTTTTGAGCTCATTCACCAATTTTTGGTGTTCACCATTACATTGAGAAAGAAGGTTGTTCAAATCAATATTTTCTTGTTCAAAGAACTTTAAATCATCATGCAAGCTTAAAACCGTTTTCTCAAAATCTGAGTTAGTTTTTAGAGAGTAAATCGTTTTGAGCTTTTAAATCTGAAATGACCCTTTTGTTTTTCAAAACGGACTCCTTATATTTCTCTACTAACTCATCATATACCTCTTGTAACTATCATATGTATCATGCAATTCATCAAATGTAAAATCAAAGCAAGATGTGTTAGAGGTTATCATAGAATTCTCCTCAAGAGCCATGAGGCAAAGGTTGGCACATGATTGATCATCATCTTTCTTTTCTCCCTTCTTGTTGCCATAAAGCTTCTCAAGTTCATCCCATAATTCTTTGGCACTTTTGCATGTGGAGATCCTCTTGGAAACTTCTTCGTTAAGGCCACAATAGAGAATGTGCATCACCTTGGTATTTAGCTTTGCCTTAGTCTCGTTGGCACTTATTTGCTTTTTCTTTTTTTTCGGAGCTTCCAAGTACCCGTCTTCAATGATATCCCAAACCTCATAGTCTTGAGACTTGATGAAGAATTTCATGATATTTTCCCATTGGAAGTATGCTTCTCCTTCGAAGAGCGGAGGACATGAGATAGATCGGCCATCTTCAAATCTTGCCATAATCTTGAACTGTTGGTCTTCGAGCGATAGATCTTTACTCCCGGATGTCAGTCCTTTGATGGAGACGAGGCTCTGATACCAATTGTTGAGTGGATCATTGAATCGATAAATGCCAAGAGGGGGTGAATTGGATTTTTAAATTGTTTGGTAGTGAAGTGGTAAAATAAAAATTGAAGACAAAGGCGCTTATAGTGGTTCAAGTTCCAAATGAACTCTACATCCACTATCTTAGCTCCCACTAAGGATTTTCAAACAACTCCACTAGTTGATCTTCCCCTTTTCTAGGCTCAGGAGGAAACCTTTACACAAATGGTCAATTTTGTACCCAAAATTGACAAAACCCTCTCACAAGTTTACAAAGAAGATTTTGGCAATTACAATGAATCTCTCAAGACAAATATTGCCCAAATTACAAGCACTCAACCCAATTGAATCTGAAAAATAGGAATTACAAAGAATGATAATTGGGTTTTTACAAAGATATGAGAATTTAAGCACTTGAGCTTGGATTTGATGTAGGATTGTTTCTTTTTGGATCAATAGATGTTGCAAGTTATTTTTGGACTCCCTTTTATACCTTCTCATTCAATTCTAGCCGTTGGGTTGTTGTCATCATAAATATAGTCGTTGGGATGCAATCTTCTCACCATAAATGCACTTCTGCAACTACCCGTTTCGAAACACCTGTACATGTTTCGAAACAGACCAAAATAGAAATAGTCGTTGGGGTGTAATTAAGAGACTGTATCGAAACGGCTCTGATCGTTTCGATACTGCTAAGATCCCGTTCCGAAACGTGCTTGAAGCCGTTTCGAAACTTTTTGACACCGTCAAAACCCGTATCGAAACGTGCTAAATCGTTTCGATACACCTTAACCGTTTTCTGAAAATTAATTATAAAATTGCAACGGTCATATTTTTGAATCCAAGTTTAAATATCGTTTCGAAATGTTTGAGGTCGTTTCGATATTGCCGTATCGAAACGGATCTGCCCGTTCTGTTGTTCTTTATTTGTTTCGAAACACAGGGTCCTGTTTCGATACTGCCGTATAGAAACGGGAAGGCTTGTTCTGAAACACATGTTAATAGTTTCAAAACATTCCGAAACGCCTAAGGGCTGTTTCAAAACTGTGACTCGAAAATCACTGTTTTGACTTGGAAAACACTTAGCAAAATTTGTAGAATCATTTGGTTTTGACTTAACCATTTTACTTAAAAGTTTTGGGAAGTTTTGAGGACTTAAAAATTTATTTTCTATTTTCAATTTAGTCCTCAAATCCTTTGTTATATCAAAATCAATTCTTTGGTTTTACACCTAGACTCTAAATTCTTAAAGCATAAATCTTAAACTCAAAACCTTAAACAATGAAAATGTACATATCAATTTTTACTAAATCATGGGCTTCGTTATTATTGAATTAAGATACCGATGAATTGTTAGAACTATTGCGAAGTGTGTCCTCCAAGGGCATTGCAGGTTCTTTCACCATATAATTTATATTTAAAATCTAGTGTTTTGATGTTTCTTTATTTCAACATTTTATGTTTAAAAGCTGGAATTTTTTTCCTGAGGGCTCAATGATTGAGATCTCATTGAAATGGAGTAGTTACTTCTGAAATCCGTTTTGAACCTTTGCTACTAGTAATAACATCAACATTCAACATCTTCTTCTTTTACATTGGCTTTTGTCACAATTCTTTCTGCAAATGACATATCATAACTATGACATTTGAGGGCTTCTCTTGATTCTTCTTAATCTGTCTAATTTGTGTGCGAGTTCTGAACAGGTACAATCTATTTTTTTTCTTAAGATTCTCATATATTTAGAGGGTCCTTGCAGGATCACATCCCCATATGTGTGAAGCATAGAATTGTTAGTTGTGGCTTGTCGATGTGCAGATTTTCTTTGTGAGTGTCCTTAATGCTCCATGTTTCACTTCTGCTACTATTCGTTCCATAAATTCCAATCGTAGTGCATTGTCTAATGTAATGCATGCTTAGTAAACTTCACCTGTGGTCGATGATTCAAAGATTGGATTGCAGAATTTTGAGATTCATAAGGGTATATGGTTTAGAGTATATGTTTAAGAGTTTAAGGGTTTTAGGTTGATGATTTAGTGTTAAATTATTTTTTAATAAAAAAAGGTTAAATAGAAATACAGAAATAGGTGAGGTACTAAATATGTAGTTTACCCTTATTAAAAAATTCAAAAATTTAATATATATAAAAATAATTTAATTGATTTTTTAAATAATTATTAATTGTATGTTGAGTCCTTAAAATTTTTAATTTTTATTGATTAATTTAATAGTGTTCAGCGTTAGTGGTGTTTGGCGCACGCGGTAGACTCATCCTTATATATTTACGAGTAAACTACGTTATTAATTATTAAACTTTAAATCATCTTTTGTTTTAGTCATTTAACTATACAAAGTTTCAGTTTGGTCATTAAATTTTTTTGAATAGTTTTTGTCACTAGGCCGTTGAATCATTAACATTATGATGTTGTTGCATTTTCTATTTACTTTTATAAAAGTCAAAAGTTTTTTCGATCTTCGTCGTTGGTTTCTGGTTATCGTTCACGATAAAATAAATACCAAGCATTCATAGGTATCTCTTCGTTCTTTTTATTGTTTTGTTTGTTCACGAAAATCATTCAAAATCGACGAAAATTTATTCAAAATTTTGACCTTTCCACCCATTGATATTCTCCGATAATTATTTGATGAGATTAATTTTAAAATATGTTATTCATCTTCATGCAAGAACACTTCTTATCATTTATATTTTTAAACGAACACCACAGACTAAAACAAACTCAAATACCAAAAATGATGGCCATGTTTGGTAAATAGCGGTTTGGGCAAAAATTAGAGGTTTGAAGTATAATTAGAGGTTTGACTAGTCAAATCTGCTAATATTGATGTTTGGTAAATAGCGGATTGAAAGAGCGGATTGGGGTGAAAAAGCTAATTTTGAAAAAGCTCCTAATATGAGCTTTTTGAGATTAGAGGTTTGATATTAGAATTGTAATGACTCTTTTACCCTTAACAATTACCAAAAATCTCCAAATAACCTAAATTAAATAATAATATTTTTTAATATAAATAATAACATATTAAATATTGGACTTATTTGTTGTTACTACTAATTTATATGGTGGCATTTGTAAGTTAATTCTATTTTTTATCACATATTTATATGTGCATATAAAAAATTTAATAATTATGTAAATAATAAATTAATATATAAATCTTTCAAATTTGTTTAGGAAATTTATATTAAAAAATAATTTTTACAAATCTAATTAATATTTATTAGATACAAAATATTAATAACTGATAAATTATTCAAACAAGTATTAAATATAACCATGTCCTTATATGTCATTTTGCTTGTTTAAATAATCAAACAGCTATAAGCTATCAGTTAATTTTACCAAACACTTTTATACAATCAGCTAATACAATCCGCTAATCAAATCAGCTAATGCAATCAGCTATCAGCTATCAGCTAATGTAATCCGCTATCAGCTATCAGCTATCCGCTAATTGCCAAACAGGGCCGATATCTTTTGTGTTCAGTTTCACCGGTTTTAAAAAGGGTTTAAGGAAAATGTAAAATTGAAAAAAGTGATAGAACACAATAAAGAAAATTCATCGGTGTTTACAGTGATCACGAAATAAGTCAGAAAACAAAAAAATATGCGACAATTGAAATTGAATTTTTTTTTTTGATGAAGAATATAATGCAGAAAAAATTATGGCTTTGTTTGGCAAAAAGTGGTTTGAGCAAAAATTTAGAGGTTTTAAGCATAATTAGAGGTTTGACTAGTCAAATTTCTTAATATTATTGTTTGGTGAACAATGGATTGAAAGAGTGGATCGTGGTGAAACCGCTAATTTTGAAAAGGCTTATAATAGGAGCTTTTTGAGATTAGAAGTTTGATATTAGAGTTATAAAAACTCTTTTACCCTTACCAGTTACCAAAAATCTACAAATAGTCTAAATTAAATATTTTCTCACCTTATTTATAAGTTAATCCTATTTATTTCTTCTTTTTATTATCACATATTTATATGTGTATTTAAATTTATTAATTAATTTAATTATATTAAAATAATTATATAAATAATAAATTAATTTATAAATCATTCGAATATATTTAGAAAAGTTATATTAAAAATAATTTTTATAGATCTAATTAATATTAATTAAATATAAAATATTGATAACTAATAAACTATTTAAATAAGTATTGAATATAATTATGTCCTTATATGTCATTTTGCTTGTTTAAATAATCTATCAACTATTGCTGGTAAGAAAGGTATTCACTGGTGTGATTGGGCTAGTTTGTGCGATCTGAAGGATGATGAGGGCATGGGGTTTCGGGATTTATGCAAGTTTAATATAGCTTTGTTGGCAAAGCAGGGATGGCGGTTGGTTTCTAATCCTACATCCCTTGTTGCTCGATTGCTGCGTGCTAAGTATTTTCCTAGTTCGAATTTTTTAAGTGCTCGTTTGGGCTCTAATCCGTCGATGATATGGCGTAGTATTTGGAGTGCGAGGGGTCTACTTGAGAAGGGTCTTCGATGGCAGATTAGGTCCGGGAATGGTGTTTCAATTTGGAATGACTATTGGTTGACATCTTATCCTCCATGTAAAGTTCAATCTGCAAGGGTGGCGGGTCTTACTTGGGTTTCGGACCTTATGCACCCAAACTCCACTAATTGGAATATGGATCTTATAATGGGAAATTTTGCCCCTAATGAAGCTGCGGAGATCTTGGCCATTCCAACACCACCAAGCCCTCAGTTGGATATTCGAGTATGGGCGGATAAACACACTGGTGAATATAGTGTGCGAAGCGGGTATTGTTTCCTTCAACAAAGTGAGTCAAGCTTGGGACAAAATAACGCTATTTTTAAACAGCTTTGGAAGCTTCAGTGTCCTTCTAAGGTTCGTATCGCAACTTAAAAATTTATTAATAACTATATTCCAACAAAGCATAATTTGTGTATTAAGAGGGTGGCTATGGATCCTACGTGTTTTCGTTGTAACCGGGGGTAGAGAACAGTGAATACGTTTTTAGAGACTGCCCCTATGCTGCTAGCGTCTGGTCTCATCTGAATATTTTCTGGCCTAATTAAGTTTTCCAATTATGCTTTAAGGAGTGGCTAGCTTGACTCTTTGACAATAATACAAATTAGAGAGAGTAACTATTGTCCTAACTCTATGGGCAATCTGGTATTCTAGGAACAAACTTTGGCAGGAGGGTATAAATCAAACAAGGGATGAGCTAATTACCTTCGTCAGAAGTTACGAGTTAAAAATTTGAAATTTAGCCCGTTTGAGAAGTACGTCACTTGGTAATTCTCCGGTGAGCTGGAAGCCCCCTCCTGCATCGATGGTTAAAGTTAATGTGGACGCTGCCTATTCTCAATCTAAAAAAAAACCTCAATTTCTGGAGTAATTGTGTGAGATGAAGGGGGTTACCTGTTGGGGGCGTGTCACTGTAAGGTAAAGAGAGTCCAATCGGCGTTTGCTGCAGAGGCTTTCGCGGCGGTGCATGGCTTATCGTTTGCGGCAGGTTTGGGCTTTCCATCGGTAATTCTTGAGGGTGATTCTAAGACGGTGATAGTAAGGCTTGTCTCTTCGGCAACGAACTTCTCCGAGATCGGTCCGATCATCTCTACCGCCAAGATATTTCATCGTCGATTTGCGAAGCGCCTTTTCCGTCACACCAGTCGGAGCGCTAACACAGCAGCGCATGCCCTAGCCCGTGAGGGTTTCAGCTCCATGCATGACAGGTACTGGGTCGAGGAGGCGCCGACGGTGGTAATGGCGTGTGTAGCCGAAGATCGGAGGGCTCTGGATCCACCCTAGAGAGTGGATGGTTTTCTGGTTGTGGGGGTGCTTAATTATTTTCTTTTTTTCCCTTTCTTTAAAGTTCCATTCCTGTATTTGTGGTTGGGGATGTTTGCCGGACTATTGCCTATTTTGTCTTTTGGTTTTCCTTTTATTTTGTGGTTTTATTTAAAGTTCAATAAACATCAGCTGGCACTATTTTCAAAAAAAATAATATCAACTATTAGCTATCAGTTAATTTTACCAAATACGTTTATATAATCAGCTAATACAATTTGCTAATCAAATAAGCTAATGCAATCAGCTATCGGCTAATGTAATCTGCCATAAACTATCCGCTAATTGTCAAATATGACCAATAAAAAATGTCACGACAAACAAAAAATATTATGTCATCCGTTTATTATCGACTTAACGGCCCAGTAATAAAAATAAGGGTAAACTATACTAATGACCACCGAACTATGGTGTTGGTGTCGATTTGACCACTATATTTTCAATTGTGTTAAATATATCACATAACTATTTAATTGGTTCCAATGTAGCCACCTGCCGTCAAATCCTAACAGAAAGATGATGTGGCAGTTAAAAACAAATTGGTATAATTACACATTTAATTCCTATTACTTAAACATTCTATCAATTTAGTCTTAATTTTTATTTAATAAAACAATTAATTATTTAATTAAGTGATGCCACGTGTCGTGACACGTGTCACCATCCATTAAAGGAAAAAAATAAATTTTACTCTATAATGAGAGTAGTAGGGTTCGAAATAGGGACCTCTCGATGAGAGGTGTGTTTGTATACCAACAAGTCAAACACACATTTGTGATTTGTTGTACAACATTTATTATTTATCCTTAAATGATGGTAATACTGGTGGTGGCTACCAGCCAACTGCACCACCACTGATGAGTCCGGTCTCATCGGAATGAACCCCGAACCCATTTCTTTTATGTTATGACTTTGTTCTCTTATGTAGCTGGTTTATTCTTCATTACAAAATGATCTGTTTGATTGCCGACAGTCAGGCAATTGCTTTCTTTTTTCTTTTTTGGAGTTTCTTTTCTCTTCAATATCAAACATAAATGGAGAAGGTTAGAAAGATTCCTTGTAAGTCTAGAGATGGAAGGACTGAAAGAGAAATAATACAAGTTGCTAGGTCTATCATAATCCATAAATTCTCTTATTTCAAGCAACTTCCAAAATCCAAAGCATGAAATGGAATCAACAAAGCTTTTCACCAGCTTCAGATTACATGATAAAGAAAAAGAAAAATGACTAAAAAATATGGCAGAAAGATGAGAGAGCAGTGAAGCTTAAATGAAGGATATTTCTCGGTGCCAAATGCCTAACCAAAGACAAAAATTGAACCATACCTAACTGGTCAGGCTAGAAATGGATGCCGAAACTTTAAAGAATTTTGCAAAAGACCAAGACATGTCAATATTGTACAATGGTTGATGAACTCTACATGCTTTAATAAAAACACAAAAAATACTAGCTTTGAGACAGAACGTCAGAATAGAAGTGAATTAAATGGCAGCACAATGACATTTCTTTGCAGAAACAATTTATTTGTTGCTAATCTGTGGAAATTGAATTGAGCTGCATTGTAAAAGCAAGATTAACAGTCAACGTAGTAGGCAACAATTTTGTTTATCGCTTCTACTGCAACTCAAGGAAAGGACTCAAACACAGCAAAACAGTGGACAATGCTGGAAGATGGTTTGTATAATGTGTGATCGGACGTGTAAAGACCGGGTAAATTCTTCATTTTATTTTCAAACAAGCCAAGCCTTCTGCACCGTTTCTATTGGACCATCAACAATCCTTTGCCTTCCTCGTACTGCACCAATCTCCATCCCGAATTATGAAGCTGGATTATCAATTTGATTGGTACAAATTCATTCCGATGAGACCGAACTCATCGGTGCCACTACTCCAATTACTTTTCCCGGACCATAGCCACCAGGAGCAGCTACCTTCCCGTTATAATAAACAGCTGTCAGTGGTGGTGCAGCTGGCTGGTAGCCACCACCAGTCTTACCATCATTTAAGGATAAATAATAAATGTTGTACAATAAATCACAAACGTGTGTTTAGCTTGTTGGTAAACAAACACACCTCTCACCAAGAGGTTCTTGGTTTGAACCCTATTACTCTCATTGTAGAGTAAAATTTATTTTCTTCCTTTAATGGATGATGACACGTGTCACCACCTCATTGGAGGGTAAAAATAAAATTATTAACTCAAATATAAATAGTTAAAGTCCTCCAATGAGGTGGTGACACGTGGCATCACTTAATTAAATAATTAATTGTTTTATTAAATAAAAATTAGGACTAAATTGATAGAATGCTTAAGTAATAGGGATTAAATGTGTAATTATACCATTTTATTTTTAACTGCCACATCATCTTTCCGTTAGGATTTAACGACATGTGGCTACATTGGAACCAATTAAATAGTTATGTGGTGTATTTAACACAATTGAAAATATAGTGGTCAAATCGACACCAACCTCATAGTTCGGTGGTCATTAGTATAGTTTACCCTAAAAATAATTTGACAAGTTTAAAGATATATATATATATATATATGGGTAAACTACATAAATGACCACCATACTATTGGTAAAGTCGCGATTTGACCACCTTACTTTTTTTTAAGCAATTAAACCACCAAATTATTTAATTGGTTGCAATGTGACCACCAACCGTTAAAAACTAACAGAAGGTGTGACGTGGCTGTTAATAAAATTGGTATAATTACACATTTGATCCCTGCTATTTGTACATTTTCATCAATTTAGTCCCAATTTTAATAAATAAAATAATTTTATTATTTAATTAGGTTACGACACGTGTCGTCGTATTATTGGAAGACTTTATTTATATATTTTTAATTTAATAATTTTTTTTTGCTCCTCCAATCAGGTGGTGACACGTGTCACCAGATTGGAGGAGCAAAATTTAAAGAAACAAGCATTTGCCTTTGATGGGATTCGAACCCAGGGCAGTTGGGTTGAAAGCCAACACTTAAACCACTAGGCCAAAGCTTTTGTTGTGAATTGTTCTACACAATATAATATATATCTTAGTTTATAAATCATGCCAGGAAAAAAACAACAAACATAACTCTGGCGGGATTCGAACCCAAGTTTTCTGGGTAAAAAGTGAGCATGCCTACCACTAAACCAAAGTTATTCTTATGATATAATGTACAAAATCTATTATATAACTTAATTTGTTTCTCATGTCAGGAAAAAGAAAATAAATATAGATTAAAGAAACTCGAATATAATACTTTTGGGATGCATAAAATATTTAAACCACTAAAATATATCTAATAATTAAATTATTAACCATTTTATTTTTATTAAGTTTTAATTAAATTATTATATTAAAAAATAAAAAATTATATTAAAATTTTATTTAACGAATATAAATTTAATAAATTATATTTGTGAGTTTAGACTCGTTAAATAAAATTTTAATATAATTTTATTTTTTTAATATAATAATTTAATTAAAATTTAATAAAAAAAATAAAATGGTTAATAATTTAATTAAAATTAAAATTATTAATTTTATAAAAAAAATAATATAATTTTTTATTGTTAACCATTTTATATTCGTTAAATAAAATTTTAATATATATATTTTTTAATATAATAATTTAATTCAAATTTAATAAAAAATAAAATAGTTAATAATTTATTTGTTAGATATATATCAGTGGTTTAAATATTTTATGCATCCCAAAAGTATCATATTGGAGTTTCTTTAATCTATATTTATTTTCTTTTTCCTAACATGAGAAACAAACTAAGTTATATAATACGTTTTGTACATTGTATCATAAGAATAACATTGGTTTAGTGGTAGGCACACTCACTTTTAACCCAGAAAATTTGGGTTCGAATCCTGCCAAAGGTATGTTTCTTGTTTTTTTTCCTGGCATGAGTAATAAACTAAGATATATATTATATTGTGTACAATAATTCACAACAATAGCTTTGGCCCAGTGGTATAAGTGTTGGCCTTCAACCCAGCTGCCCTGGGTTCGAATCCTACCGGAGGCAAATGGATGTTTCTTTAAATTTTGCTCCTCCAATCTGGTGACACGTGTCACCACCTGATTGGAGGAGCAAAAACAAAAATTATTAAATTAAAAATATATAAATAAAGTCCTCCAATAATACGACGACACGTGTCGTAACCTAATTAAATAATAAAATTATTTTATTTATTAAAATTGGGACTAAATTGATAAAAATGTACAAATAGCAGGGATCAAATGTGTAATTATACCAATTTTATTAACAGCCACGTCACACCTTCCGTTAGTTTTTAACGGTTGGTGGTCACATTGCAACCAATTAAATAATTTAGTGGTTTAATTGCTTAAAAAAAAAGTAAGGTAGTCAAATCGCGACTTTACCAATAGTATGGTGGTCATTTATGTAGTTTACCCTATATATATATATATATATATATAATTCAGTGACCAAAATCAAACAACCATTTGTTAAGTGACTATCAATATAATTTAGTCCATATTTTGTACAATACATACATGGTAAAATAAGTTATATTTCGTGACGATTTTCTAGAATTGTCACAAATAATAAAATTCTAGATTGTTCCACGGTAACAAGACGCGAAACGGGACAAAAAGAGGTGATTACAGAAGGAGAAATCCGACGGTCCAGATTAACTAAACTTAAGGTTTCACCAGTACTTTGGAGAATTTATAATCCAAAATGAGGATAGCATTTTCAGTAGAGCAAAACCTCCTCAAAAACCTAAAAGGTAAAGTGTACTCAATCTCCTTCTTCTTCTTTACTCCATTTCCCTATCAGCCGCCTCAATCCCTTCATCTCCACGGTGGTCCACCTTCCTCCGGCGAACCACTCACACCCTCCCTTGCCGGACTCACTCAATTATCCTCACGTTGGCTCATCCGTACCTCCGGCCACCATCAATCGCCTCCCCTTTCACGTTATTTTCTCCTCTACACTGCATTTTCTTCTCTTTCTTTGTATTTGCCTTCTCATTTCCTTCGTCGCCGTTGCTCTTTCTTCCTGCCTTTTGCCGCTCAGTATTCCTTTCTACTGCCCCCTCCCTCTCTCTCTCGTTTTATTTATCTCTGTTTACTTGTATTCATTTTTTGTACCATTTTTTTATTTTCCAGAAAATTGCTTTCATTTTAATGCGTTTATTTATTTTAATGGTGATATTATGGCTTTAGTTGTTTTGAACAAGTTTTTTTAGTTGAAGAAAAACTTTTAGAAAACACTTTTCCTTCATGTTTACAAGCGGTTTGAATTTGCTATTTTTTATCTGTTTTACAGTGGTATTTTAGCTTTGGTTTTTCAATTACATTTTTGAGTTGTAGAAAATGGAAATACAAGAAACAATCCTGCTTATTTCTCCTGGAAATGCAAGTCATTTGCATTTTTCATTGGAAGTATTTGTTAGGACTCATGGTATTCATTGATTTACATATGAGCTAGCCTTGATTCTAAAATCATGATTTTGAATTTTTTTCAGCTTAACAGTAGTGTAAGATGGCATCCACTTTCACAGCCATGTCTTCAGTTGGCTCATTCATTGCACCTAATGGTCTGGTCATGGATAAGAAGCTTCCATCTTCTTCAAACAGATTGTCATCTTTCGCTTCCATTTCTTCATCCTCTTTTGTTAGTAGGCGAAATGTTGTTCTTAGAAGGTCTCGTCTGCCCAAGATTTGTGCAGCAAAAGAGCTGCATTTCAACAAGGATGGGTCAGCTATAAAGAAATTGCAAGTGAGTATCTGATTCAAATGCTAATGAGTGTCTAATTGGATAGTGTTTTGCAGTTAGCTGAAGTTAATTGTGCTCAATCCACTTTATGTTCTTTTGTTGTAGACTGGCGTAAACAAGCTCGCAGATTTGGTTGGAGTCACTCTTGGACCAAAAGGCAGGAATGTTGTTCTTGAGAGCAAATATGGCTCCCCAAAAATTGTTAATGATGGTGTGACAGTAGCTAAGGAGGTAATGCCCTTTCTCTTACCGGTCACGGAAGTTGAAACTAGAATTGATTGCCTGCAAGAGTTTAAATGTTTTCTATGCTGTATGTTTCACCTATGACATATCAATGACTGATTGAATGTTATGACTATCGATTTCAAGGTCGAGTTGGAGGACCCTGTTGAGAATATTGGGGCTAAGTTAGTAAGACAGGCAGCTGCTAAAACAAATGACTTGGCTGGTGATGGAACAACAACATCCGTTGTTCTCGCCCAAGGTCTGATTGCTGAAGGTGTCAAGGTTTGTTATTCTATCTTCAAGTCATTATGTTTAGGTATAGAAGATCAGTTTAGTGTGTCATTTTCAGATTATTTGTGGTTAATGACTAACTGCAATTGTTATTCAGGTGGTGGCAGCTGGTGCAAATCCCGTCTTGATCACCAGGGGAATAGAGAAGACGACAAAGGCTTTGGTATCTGAGCTTAAGGCCATGTCAAAAGAGGTATTCTTAATCCCTGCACGCTTTCTTGGTTTTTTGTAATTTATGTTTGAAGGGGATATAATGAGTGTGCCATGGGATTTAGGTGGAAGACAGTGAACTTGCAGATGTGGCTGCTGTTAGTGCTGGAAACAACTATGAAGTAGGAAATATGATTGCTGAGGCCATGAGTAAAGTTGGTCGAAAGGGTGTAGTTACCCTCGAGGAGGGAAAAAGTGCCGACAATAGCCTCTATGTTGTTGAAGGGATGCAATTTGAACGTGGTTATATCTCACCTTATTTTGTCACAGACAGTGAGAAAATGGCAGTAGAATATGAGAACTGCAAGGTATATGTTGTAATCATGAGGTTGAAATTTCCATTCCGACAAACATAAGCCTTTCCTGTATTGAACGTTGACAATTGCCTGTGCATTTTGGTGGCAGCTCCTGTTGGTTGATAAAAAGATAACAAATGCAAGAGATCTTATCGGCATCCTGGAAGAAGCTATTAGAAGTGGATACCCAATTTTGATAATTGCCGAAGACATTGAACAGGAAGCCTTAGCAACTCTGGTTGTGAACAAACTTAGAGGCTCTTTGAAGATTGCTGCTCTCAAAGCTCCTGGTTTTGGAGAACGCAAGAGCCAGTACCTTGATGACATTGCTATTCTTACTGGAGGTTTGTAGAACTCTTTTTTATTTGCTTATTTCCCAACACCTCTCTCATGTGTATGCAGGCATGCACATGGACTAGCACACACCATTTATGCACTAATTATCGATTTATATCTACTGTTTGTCTACAGGCACTGTCATCAGAGATGAGGTTGGGATTTCCTTGGACAAAGCTGGCAAAGAAGTCTTGGGTCATGCTTCTAAAGTGGTGCTTACCAAGGATTCAACCACCATTGTTGGTGATGGAAGCACCCAGGAAGCAGTGAACAAAAAAGTTGCACAGATTAGAAATCTCATTGAGGTTGTAATCTAAAAATTAGAATCTTAAAATTTTAATGTGGTTTTGAGTATTTCATGTGGGCTTCTTGTTCTTGCAATGTCTATGGCATTATTGCTTCAATGCAGGCTGCAGAACAGGACTATGAGAAGGAAAAACTTAATGAGAGGATTGCTAAATTATCTGGTGGTGTTGCAGTTATACAGGTAACTGTAGTTGAAGAAACATTCTATGTATTTTATCTGAATGAAATTTGATTCAAAAAATATGTTATTTATGTCTAATTTGTTGTCTAATGTTCTTTTGAAATTCTGAAGGTTGGAGCTCAAACTGAAACAGAACTTAAAGAAAAGAAGTTGAGAGTAGAAGATGCTCTAAATGCGACTAAGGTAATAAATCTCGTAGCTTGTCATGATGATTGTGTTTTAATTGTTCTTCAATACCATATGAAACGACAAGATTTTATCGATTTTCAGGCGGCAGTTGAGGAAGGTATTGTTGTTGGTGGTGGATGTACGTTGCTAAGACTTGCTTCTAAGGTGGATGCTATTAAGGATTCACTTGCTAACGATGAAGAAAAGGTTAGCCCCTCATCTCATCCTGTTCATGGGAGATTTCAGAATGTTTAAAGTTCCTTACTAAATTTCTTGATTTGCTATAGGTTGGAGCAGATATCGTTAAAAGAGCATTGAGTTACCCTCTAAAATTGATAGCTAAGAATGCTGGTGTTAATGGAAGTGTTGTGAGCGAGAAGGTACGGGATGTAATGCTACGAAGTTTCCATTAGCATTGAGCAGTACTCTACCATTTTATATAGCTTGCTAATTGGTGGTTTTCTCTTCTGTTATTTAATTATTTGCAGGTGCTCTCCAACGACAACCCTAGATATGGGTTCAATGCTGCCACTGGAAATTACGAGGATCTTATGACTGCAGGAATCATTGATCCAACCAAGGTTAGTAAGAATACAAATTAATTATAAGATGCATATTCCGGGTTTGTAATATTGCTTGCATATCAAACCGGGATTCATTCCCAGCTTCAGTTGTGGTACAGAAATCTGAAAATGGTTACATCTTTCTTAATATATAGGTGGTCAGGTGTTGCTTAGAGCATGCAGCTTCGGTTGCCAAGACATTCTTGATGTCCGATTGTGTGGTTGTCGAAATAAAGGAACCCGAGCCTGTGCCTATGGGCAACCCCATGGATAATTCAGGTTTGCACTTCTGAATCTTAAGGGACTCCTTGTTCTTTTTTTGTTGTTGTACACACTAGATACCGAGTACTAACATGTCGTCTGGATTGTCGTGGATTATGGCAGGATACGGCTATTAAAGCACAGATGTTAGAACGGGAAGTGAATAAGGTATCTGATCTCCATTGTAGCAAGGGTGAGTGTGTTTAGAGTAGAATGCATGTCTTTTCGTTGTTGATTAATTGAGGGAACATTCATAAAGATTATGTAACAATTTTGAACAATTTTTTCAATGAAAGGAACAAGTTTGATATTTTCCGTTGCTGGATTGTGGTTTTCAGATTTTTTTGGCTAAATAAACCTGGAACCTTACATTGCCAATTTGCCATCGTTAAATTTTATTTTAAAAAATTATATATTATATGAAAAATTACTCAAGTGCAAAGTAACTTGTGGGTATGTATGATGAAAAAAGGGTCAAATATTGTAATTATTTTCAGAAAATTCTACGAGATTGTTGGGCTCTGTTTTACTAAAGTGATATACGCATTTTAATGAATTGTTAAAGCCTCCAATTTGGACCAAAATAAGGGGGGGGGGGGGGGGGGGGTTGTGGAGCAAAAATTGTGTTAATGAAAAACAAGGAAAAAACCAAATCGACAATTGAGGAAGCCCCGAGAACTGTCATGTCGCTGATTGAGGAGGACCGTCGCTTCTGTGATCCGCCATAGATGCTCGTCTCTAAAGTTTTTTCAAGAGGGTCTTCATCTTTATCAGGCTTTCATGCCACACCCTCACCACCGATTCTTCCTACCGGAGCTTTCCAGATCAACAATTTGTGAGGAAGGCGGAGTTGGCTGCTCTAGTCGGTTTTGTTTTTTCGGATTTTGGGGAACCACAGACTTTTGGAATTTCTAGGGCTCTGGAACTTTCTTTTGTAGGTTCCATGTATTTTAATTTCCTCTGCCGTTTCACTTTTCTTTATTATTTCTTTATTGTTCTTTATTTACTCATTTTAATAAAGGCAGCCGGCAGTTTAAATAAAAAAAAAGTATATTTAAGTTTTGCTGATTGGTCGTACTTATTTTTAAATCAGTTTTATTCTAAAAAAAATCAAGATGAAAAGTTTATAATTTGAACCAGACTAATTTCTAAAACGAACGTTTAAATCATAAATAAGACCAAATAAAAAGTAAAATATATCAACATCATTAAAAAAATGCATATTGCGGAATTAGGCTACGTTGACAACACGTTTATTATCAAAACTCAATTGCGAACAAGAGCAGTGACTAATTTACATCTAGATCCAGTTCGAAGGTCCAAAGCAAGAAGATTAACTGGATAACTAAAAGAGCGTCATTTTGATCAGTCGTGGCGACGTTCAATTCACCCCTGAAGCAAAACAAAAAAAATATGTCAATAGGCAAAAAAGTGTGTCAAGAGACAAACATACGTAACAAAAAGTAGAGGAAAACATGTCATAAATACATATTATTAAAAAAATTAAAATTAAAAAAACGAAACCAAAAAATAAAAGAGGGTGACCGACAGTCGACAACCAATTTTAAGACTGGTGTCATCACCGAAAAGAAAAAAAACAGCTAGATTTGTTTTTTATATTCTCTTCATTCTAAGTAAATTTAGAATTATATTTAAGATTTGTTAAAAAAATAATATATTTAAAAACTACGTTTCACCTTCATTTCAAATCGATCTTTAAACTTTTTAATTACTATCTTCAGTTCTTAAATTTTTGAAAGTTTTAAATTTATTCTCAAGTTTTGAACTCTATTTTAAATTAAACTTTAAATTTTTGAACATTCTAATTTTATCCTTAAATTATCAGTTTAATGTTAATTATATCCTGTTTAATAAAATCCTTATATGGTGTGTTTATTCAATATTAATTGTCATTTAAATATTAATGATGAAACATAAATGATAATTTAGAACTCAACAAGTGGTTCCAGTAAAAAAACGGATGATTTTCATCTTAGGAGACTCGAGTCCAATCGCTTTATCTGCAAGGTGTATGCATATTGTCAAAGAGTTAAGAATATCTATAAACAAATACTCCCTCTGTCCCATAATTTTTGTCCCTTATTGACTTTTTTTGGTCAATTTTTTTCAACTTTGACTCACAATTATTTGAAATGTATCATTGATAAAAATATGAAAAAATATATTTTAAAAACCTCTATTTGAGTAGTTTTCAAGTATATATTTTATAAAAATTAATTATTTAAAATATTTAATATAACAATAGTCAAAGTTTAAAAATTTTGACTTTCAGAAAGTCAATAAGGGACATTTTTTTATGGGACGGATGGAGTACTACTTAAAAATTTAAGGACTAAGCAAACACGTTTGACCGATTGGTTAAGCTGTTGATCTATGTTCTATCATATTCTATCAGATCATGAATTTTAGACCCACTAAGAGCAATCCAAGAACTAATCTAGAATGATGGTCATGATTTGAAGATGAAACTTAAACATTAAAAAGTTTAAGAACAAATTTAGAATAAGAACCATAGTTTAGTGAAGAAATTAGAACATTTGAAAGTTTAGCGATAATTTAAAATAAGGGTCATGGTTTAAAAACATGTGATGCAATTAACTCTAACACTAAAAAAGATCAATTAAGGACCGCCCTGACTCGAAATTTAAACCATCCGCCACAACCCTAACTCTAATATATTATATCCTGACCCGCATAATAAAAGCATAACTCGACACCGATATTTTAATAAAAAACCAATTAAACCTGACCCACCCGAAAATAATAATAAAATTATTAAATATAATATATACAAATATCGGGTTAGAGAGTTTTCACCTAAACTCGAACTCGCCCCTCTTTTATTTTTTTTCATAATCCGTCCAAACCCATTTTTAATAAAAATTCACCTCTACTGGGTCGAATTAGGACTCGACGGGAACATGTTATTTTGTCATCTCTAAGATCAATGTCTAAACGTGTAAATATGATCTTTTAAATACACTCTCATTAAGCGATTAAAGACATCATATATATACATTCAACAATAGACCTATAATTGGGGGTTAAAAAAGGCAAACACAAATATATAAAAAGTGAGTAGGTGTAACACCCCGATAAATATGGTGTCTAAATATAAGAAATGATATTGGCATTTGTAAAATTTTAATAGTTTAGGGTCTTGAGCTCAATATTTCCCTTACCTTTGACCTTTTGAAATATGAGAAAAGAAGGAAAAAAATGGCAAGTGCACCCAAGGGACAAGCCAAGGGGACTCGAACCCTTGTCCCTTGCTACGGGTGATGAAATGGTCAACCATCTAAACTAAGGCCACCATTGGTCTTAGTCTGCTTTAGCTTTTATTTAACCTATTATGTTTCGGATATACCAGTAATATATGATTATCTGAACCCTTCACCTACCCATTTATTTTTGGTACGCACATTTGAATCTGTTACCCGAGAGAGAAAATATCCAGAGACTTCTAAACTTTTCATCTCCCCACCGCCGTTCAACATCTCCGATCTCCCCCACTGCTCGCCGGTGGCCGTCACCGGCCCCTCTATCGTGTTCGTCGTCACGCACTGATATCGGCCATTAACTTCACTCGCAGCGTCGCGTCGTTTCCCGTCGTGGAGAAAGCCTCGAAGATTCGTCGGAAACCTTGGTTCACCGCCCTTGTTTTCATCGATTTCGTTGACGTTCGTTGTCCGTGTACCGCACCGCCACTGCTCATGGGTTCACCGTCATCCCGTGACCAAGTCCTGATCCTCTACTCGCCTTGAATCTTTATCGTCCGTCGTGCAGAACCGCCTGAAGATTCGACGGGAAACCAAGGTTCCCTCTTCTGTTTTTTCTACTGCTTACACTGTCATGAGTCGTCCGTTCGCAGCACCATTTTTGTCGTCGTTTCTGTTGAGTGGATCGTAGAATCGATTTAAGCCAAGAGGGGGTCAATTAGATTTTTAGAAATTTTGGTGGTGGAGTGGAAAGTAAAAATTTGCTAGACAAGAGATTTAGAGTGGTTCAAGTTCCAATTGAACTCTACATCCACTACCTTAGCTTCACTAAGGATTTTCCAACAACTCCACTAGTTGATCTTCCCCTTTTCTAGGCTTAGGAGGAAACCTTTACAAAATGGTCAAATTTTCTACCCAAAAATTGACTCAATCCTCACTCAAAGATTACAAAGAAGTTTAAGGCTAATAGCTAGTATCTCTCAATACAAATGTAGCCATTTTTACAAGCACCCAACCCAATTGAACAAATAAGATTGGAAATAAAAGATTCTACAATTGGAGTTTACAAGAAAATATGGGATTTTAGCACAATAGCTTGAATTTGATGTTTGGATATTTCTTTTTGGATCAATAGTTGTTGCTGGTGCTTTTAGAAGTCCCTTTTATACCTTCTCATTGAATTCTAGCCGTTGGGGTTGTTGCCTTCATTATTATAGCCGTTGGGATGTTATCTTCCCTCCATAAATGCAGTCTGCAACTACCCGTTCCGAAATGCCCGATCTTGTTTCGAAACAGCCCAAAATAGAAATAGTCGTTGGGGTGTAATAAATAGGCCGTACCGAAACGGACACGATCGTTTCGATACGCAAGAGTCTGTTCCGAAACGTTCTGAAGCCCGTTTCGAAACAATTTGCCACTGTCAAAACCTGTATCGAAACAGCTTAAAAGCGTTTCGATACGCTTTAACTGTATCTTTAAAATTAGTTATAAAAATTCAACGGTTATATTTTGAAACCAAGTTTGAAATCTGTTTCGAAACGTTTGAGGTCGTTTCGATACTGCCGTATCGAAATGGTTCAAACCGTTCTGTTGTTCTTCATCCGTTTCGAAACACAAATAGCTGTTTCGATACACCCGTATCGAAACGGGAAAGCTAGTTCCGAAACAGAGGTTAACAATTTCAAAACGCCTAAAGGCCGTTTTGAAACGGTGACTCGAAAATCACTGTTTTGACTTGGTAAATACTTAGAGAAATTTGAGTAAGCTTAAGTTTTGACTTGGACATTTTTCTTAGAACACATAGGGATGTTTTGAGGACTTAAAAATTCATTTTCTCTTTTTCAATTTAATCCTTAAATCCTTTGTTATATCAAAATCAATTCAGTAGTTTTACAATCTCCCCCTTTTTTGATATAACAAAATCAAGTTTGAATTTTTAAGAATTTTGAAATCTTGAAGACGTTCTAACTCCCCCTCAATGTAAGATGAGTTTTAAAGTTTTGAAGAGATTTAAAATTCAAGTGTTTGAAACTCAAAACCAACTTTAAAATGGCTCTTATATTACTTCTCCCCCTTTTTGTTAGATCAAAAAGAATAATAATCTAGGCTAATCATGAGAAGAAACAAGGTTATAAGCAAGAAACCAAACAACATAATATAAATATCATTAAGTTCAAGAAACAAATAATCAAACACAAATACTTAAAGCATTAGAGTTTAAGCTCAATCCCAAAGAAAATAATCAAAGCATAGGTCTTTAAAACATAAAAAGATAGATAGGTGCAAACTTAATCCTAATATGATAGACTAATATGATATGCAATATAAATCCTAAGCCTCGTCATCGTCGTCACCACCATCATCAAGAGAATCAACATTGTCTTTATCTTGAGCACGACGATAGTTCCTCCAATCACCATAGAATATGGAGAAAGATAAATCCATAGATGATTGTTGATTCTCAAGAGTGGAGACACGTTCCTCCAAAGATTGCATGCGAGTGTTGAGAGCACCAAAACCCGAAGCCATGTTCGTATCTATCGAGTTGAACCGCTCGGTAAGGAAAGCCATAAGCACCTCATTGTTAGTAGCCGGAGCTTGAGGTGGAGGCTCAACTTGAGGTGCCGGAGCTCGCCTATCAACACGAACCCATTGGTCAAGAGTATAGCGAAACTCGGACTTAAAGAGAGAAGATTCACCAATCTTTCGCTTGCAGGGTTCCGAAGAATCATAAGAACAATCAAAATTGAGGGTACCAAAGATATAGCTTAAAACAACCCCATAAGTGAAGGATGTAAGTGCATCAGTTGTGTGAATCTTCACTTGATGGACCATCTCGGCGAACATGATTTTAACAAGGTTTGGTCGTTGTCCTTGGTGAAAGCACTCCAACAAAAAATAATCAACTTGACGAACGTGGGCAAATTTACCTCCCGAAGGGCGGATGAACCAAGAGATCATCAAATGGAGGAACCGGTCATGAGCATCCAATGTGAGAACGAATCCGATGTGAGCACCAAAGTGGTTCTCATCCTCAATACCTTCATCTTTGAGCCCAAGAGCGTTCTCTAAAACGGGTATATCAATAGTGAACTTCCTGCCCAAAAGGTACGATTTAGTGCCAATCACCTCGGTATTGGAGTAAAATAGCAGGACCATATGCTTGTAGAAAATGTCCGGAATGCTCAAAAAGGCCAAGAAGCTCCATTCTTGCAAGAGAGCTAGATAGCAGAATTCAAAGCGCTCGGAGTCAAGGAACGCGATATCCACAACTCGCTCTCGCCGAACGGCTAAATCTTTGATGATTTTGAAACGGTCCTTAGTCTCTTGATTCCTAAGACTCTTTTGAAAAAGGAGGGTAAGGTTAGGACGAATGTTTGCTTGGGTTGAACCTTCACTCGTTTGAGTCTTGCGTTTCTTGTTAACGTTTTCCATAAAATTCCTAAAAACACAAAGCAAGCAAAAAAAAATAAATGTATGCATTTAAATCCTTAATTCAATTCAATGAAAAATCCCATTAAGATTTTAAAGAAAACACTTTAAAAACGTATATACAAATAATTTTTTTTAAGAAGAAACAACTTTTGAAAAAAAAAACGAGTGAAAACAAATATATTCGAATAAAAAATTGAAGATTTTGAATTTTTTTACAAGTTTTGAAGAACCCAAGTTGCAAAACATATAATCTATACAAAATTAATATTTTCTAACCTAAGATACGAATAAAATCAAAGGAAAAAGAAAAGGATGAAAAATACCTCAAAAAGGGATTTTTGGATGAATGAATGGAAGAAATTGCACCAAGTTGTTGAAGCTTGCTTAGACTTTAGTTTGTGAGTAAAAGCTATCAAGATTTGATGAAAAACAATGAGGTTTAGAGGGGTTTTTTATAGAGAAAAACCGGGTTTAGTGTTTTTAGGGTTTTTGGGAATTTTAATAAAAAGTAAATTTTAGCAATTAAATCCCTTAAAAAGCTGTCCGGATACGTGTTTCGAAACAAGCACTACCGTTTCAAAACGGGCGTACCGAAACGTTGACTGACGTTTCGAATCCTATTGACCGTTTCGATACGGCTTTGACCGTATCGAATCCTACGTGATAACTTGTATCGAAACGCTTTTAGGCGTTTCGAAACACCCTGATCACAAAAGCATTCTTTTAAGGCACCCGTATCGAAACAGATTGACCCGTTCCGATACGCCTAGGCCTGGAGGTGTAGATGAGGTTCTAAATTGCAGAAAAGGTGAATTCTAATAAGTCCTAAATGCATAAATGCTATGTATGAGCAAGAGAAAAATGTAAAAACATAAACATACTTCCCCTAACTATGAGCATGAATGAAATTAGGATTAAAAATACATAAGCATGGCATTTTGCAAGAAATCAAGCAATTTAAGCACAAAAAGGTCCTAAAAGGTCAAGATAGGCTAGTTAGACCTAACTCTGTCCTAAGTGACCAAAAACGCTTCTTATCTAGAGGTTTTGTAAAGATGTCCACTAATTGATTTAAGGTGTCTACGAACTCTAAAACAATATCTTCCTTAAGGACATGATCTCTAATGAAATGATGCCTTATTTCTATGTGTTTGGTTCTAGAGTGTTGGATGGGATTTTTGGTTAGGTATATAAACTACCAGATTGGTCTCTGGCCGTCTAAGAGCCCCAAAAAAAACCCAAGAATACTCTATTGGATAAGTTTCAGTACAAGAATGGACAAAAGAGTAGTTTCTGTATTTAGAGCATGGTAAATTTCGAGGTTGAAATTTCTTTTAGGGGGAGAGTTGTAACACCCTGATTAATATGGTGTCTAAATATAAGAAATGATATTGGCATTTGTAAAATTTTAATAGTTTAGGGTCTTAGGCCCAATATTTCCCTTACCTTTGACCTTTTGAAATAAGAGAAAGGAAGAAAAAAATGGGTAGTACAACCAAAGGGACTCGAACCCTTGTCACTTGGTATGGGTGATGAAATGTGCAACCATCTAAGCTAAGGCCACAATTGGAATTAGTCTGCTTTAGCTTTTATTTAACCTATTATGTTTCGGATATACCAGTAATAGATGATTATCTGAACCCTTCACCTGCCCATTTATTTTTGGTACGCATATTCGAATCTGTTACCCGAGAGAGAAAATATCCAGAGACTTCTAAACTTTTCATCTCGCCACCACCGTTCAACATCTCCGATCTCCCCCACCGCTCGCCAGTGACCGTCACTGCTCCCTCTACCGTGTCCGTCGTCACGCACCGATCTCGGCTATTAACTTCACTCGCAGTGTCGCGGAAACCTTGAAGGTTCGTCGGAAACCTTGGTTCATCGCCCATGTTGTCATCGATATCGTTGCCGTTCATTGTCCGTGTACCGCACCGCCACTGCTCATGGGTTCACCGTCATCCCGTGACCAAGTCCCGGTCCTCTACTCGCCTTGAATCTCAGTCGTCCGTCGTGGAGAACCGCCTGAAGATTCGACGGGAAACCAAGGTTCCCTCTTCTATTTTTTCTATCGTTTACACTTTCAGGAGTCGTCCGTTCGCAGCACCATTTTTGTCGTCGTTTCCCCTTGTGCCTCGCGAACAAAACCCTCTAACCAATCATCGATTCGCCACCGGGAGAGGCCTCGTCAGAGTTTCGTGGATTCCGGCCAGATTGAATTGTTAAGGGTAAATTTCGAATGGATTTTGGCTAGATTTTGGTATTTTTGACATTGTGGATCGAATTGTTAAGTTGTTTATGTTATTTTCCGGAAGATTTTGGTGTATTTTGGGTCATCGAAAAGGATTTTCGGTCATCCCCGACGATAATCCGGCGACTATTTCCGGTGGATAGCATCACCTTTGGGTAAGTAAGCTTAAACCGGCTTGAATTGACATTGAACTGGTCCAACCTCCTGAACCGAGCCAATTCAGTCAAATTCAATCTGACTCGATCGAGTCAACTCGACCGTGTCAACTGAGCCAACCTGACCGAGTCAACCGAGTCAACCCGACCGAGTCAACCGAGTCAACTCAGTTGACTTTGACCGTGATCGTTGACCATTAACTGCTAACGTCATGTTGATGTCAGCGTTGACTTTGACTTTGACCAAAAATCAACCTTTCTGAACAGTCCTATTTTATGTTTTTCGACGTCCTGAGTTCGTTTTTGAAGCTCGTTTCGTAAAATTCTAACCCGAAAGCCTCTGAATTGGACTTTGAACCTGAGAATGCATGTGTTTAGTTTTTCAATTTAAGAGTTGTGTGATCAAATTAAGGATTGATTATGGATTATATTTAATTGAAGGTATCCATGTATCTTCGTATCCGAGAAGTAAAAGACGTTGAATTCGGGTTCGAATTGATCGAATGTAGTACCACGACCGACCTATATAGCAAGGATTCAAGGTAATACATTGCTACCTCTTGTATGCCTTATGAACATGTTAGTATTCGGTTAATGCATGCACAAATATGTCGAAGAGTACCATTAATTCTGCTTAAGTCAAATCAGATATGAAAATGTATGATAATGTAGATAAAATTAGAATAGTCGAATGAGAAAGATGATAAATAAAAGAATCTGGAATTCAATAAATAATTAAAGAGGCAGTCAATCTCCAAACCTGATTAATAATGTCAATTGGTCAAACGACAGAAATATTTGAGTATAAAATTACAAGAATGCCCTCGAGATGAAAATAACAGAAATACCCCCAATAATGAAAGTGGTGCTGAAACATACACTAGATCCGGTAAAACAATTGATTCATCTAAAAGTCTCGAATTACTCAGAGAGATGCGATAATAAGACTTAGTCATTCAAGAAAGATAAGCACTTGGATCTAGCGTAAATCCTGAATAAACCTCTGAAGATAAATTTATGGGGGAAACTCTTTATATGTTCCGATCAATCAAACTGCCAGAAGATACATAATTGATATTAATGGCTGAAGCGAGTGAGAATTTGGAATATTGATACTAACGAATTAGCAAATGACCAAAATATCCTTGGACATTGGAATTTTTTAAATTTACTGAAATGACGTGTCTACCCCGTGTGTTGAAATATTGGATGGTTGGGAAAAGGTTGAAAGGGGCCGAAATAACTGGAAGGATTGAAAATACCGATATATATGAATTTGCTAAAATGACTACGATGCCATCGGGCACACGAAAGTACCAAGTTAACCACATGATGGGATATAAACTAGAGATTAAATTGATTGAGTGGTTTGAAAGGGGGTCGAAAGAACATGAATGATCACACTTTAAATAATCGGGATACCCTATTGACCCAAAATAAGTTAAACCGTTAAAATCCTGAGCTCTGGATTGCACGCAAGTGACTGTAATACTCAAATGGGTTTTAAGCTTGGTTTATGTATGTCAATCATCTCTTAATACTATACGTTAATGGATGAAAACTGCACAAATGCATGTTCAACCTCTCAAGGCTTGTTCTGAGTTAATGTGACAACGATTTACACAGATGTATAATACATCCAGAGTTAAGTAGTGAACACAGAGAAAGTGTACCAATTTGAATGTACAGAAAGTAATGTATTGGAGATGAGTATAGTGAAATGGTCTTGGAAGCCTGATAGACCGTCAACAATCTTCAGCGTAACAAATTATTGACCTATCCCATCAGGTTTAGACTATGGAAATACTCTAGAGTGTTAAATGACCAAAATTCCCTTATTGGCCAAAAGGATTGAAACAATATGATATATTTGATATCCTAAATGATCGTATTGTATCGATTTTCGAAGGCCTAGTTAGAGACATTGATTACAAGTTTCTTTTTATTGAGACATCGTTTCGGAAATCAACTCAAAATTTGTCAAAAGTTCAGTGTTTCCTCTTTCTTTGTAAATACCAAATATCTCTGGGAAATAAATCGTTCCAGCTAGTGTGTTTCAAGTGCACATAAATATCCTCTCTGCTTGAACCGTAGACTGTCTCATGACTATTAATTAACCGAAATATAC
The DNA here is from genome assembly GCA_030270665.1 of Hibiscus trionum. Lineage (NCBI taxonomy): Eukaryota > Viridiplantae > Streptophyta > Magnoliopsida > Malvales > Malvaceae > Hibiscus > Hibiscus trionum. The sequence goes on from BSYR01000008.1 coordinate 1,612,269, forward strand.
CTTTGTATCAGAACTTAAACTAAAGATTGCTTCATATCTACTGTTATAACCGATTATTATTGATCATTATTAATTGTTGTTATTACCGATTACTTTTGTCACTGCCTAGACCGTTACCGAGATATTTGGGATAAAGTATGAAGTTATCATAGGTTCAACCCTGATCAGGCTGGTAATTCCTTACCATTTCAGGTTCCTATGCTTCGGCTATGGTAATTCCTTACCGTACCTAAGGTATCCCCTTAGGCTGGCACCTACGCCCAATGGGCCTAGGTTAATGCCCGTTATAGTTGCAGTTCTGGGGAACTGCATACTGGAGTTTGGTTGGAGGGTAGAAAGAAAATCTAAAATAAACTTTATCGCTAACATTATATAACCGTGAAATAATGTTCACCACACCGTTACTTAATATGTGTTAACGTTGCACTGTTGGAACACATATTAAACCCCTAACTCAACTATCGTAATCCATATCTTGTCTAACTCCTCAGTCTATATGTTTCTAGTATGATACTTAATGATTGAATAAAGAACAATTCTATTATCTTCATGTATACCGCTTCTTCGAAATATCTGATCGTATTTTTTTGGAGCCTATTGTTGCCCGAAACATCATGATTGTGTTATGCCTACCATATACATGCATGTTACTTATAGCATCCATTGGTAGTTCTGTATTACTGAGCTTTCCGAAGCTCACGCTGTTTTTACCACCGCAGGTTAAAGGAAATCTAACATGGCTTGATGACCGACATCGGTGTTTGGATTTCTCTCGGTGTTTCTTTTGGAGTACGGTACCGACACAGTTAGTGGGCATGCATGTCATTATTGCTTCATAACAGTGTCTATAAAATGTTTTTCTAAAATTTTTGTTATACGTTTAAATAATTTCCTGAAAGAGAATTTTAAATAGAGGTTACCATTACAATTTAATAAGTGTTTTTAAGAGAAAATGTTTTTATGTGGATTTTTATTATGGGTCGCTCTTGTGACCCTAATGTGACCTCTTGGGATTCGTGGTAACACATAGGCGAGTCTAGGGGGTTACAGTAGGGCAAATGTTTAAATCATTACTTTTTTATATATGTTTCCTATATTAAAAGGATTTGTCTAAAAAAACCTTTAATTTAAGGCTAATATAAGATCAATTATTTTAAACCGTTAAATTCAGGTGGTAGAATAATAACCGTTGGATTAAAAAAGAAAAAAAAGGGTTACCCGGTTAACTGGTCACCCAAAAATTGAAGGCACAAATTAAAAGGGTTAACCGGTTAACCATGTAATAAAATCGGTACATATCTTTTTCATTACAAATTCTGTAACAACTTACGTACAACCTGTAATAAATTAAGTACATACTTAATTTGTCATACTTTTTGTAACAAATTAGGTTTTCGTGTAAGAAACTATGTGTGTACATAGTTTCTTACCTTTGGTTGAGTAATTTTAAGGTTGGTGATCTCCTATTGTAATTTCGGTACATACCTTTTCCATTACAGATTTTGTAACAAATTACAGGCAACATGTAATAAATTAAGTACATACTTAATTTCTCATTCTTTTTGTAACAAATTGGGTTTTTGTGTAAGAAACTATGTATGTACATAGTTTATTACCCTTGGTTGAGGTACTTTTGGGGTTGGTGATATCGTGTAATAATTTCGGTACATATCTTTTTAATTACAAATTCTGTAACAAATTACGTACAACGTGTAATAAATTAAGTACATACTTAATTTCTCATGCTTTTTGTAGCAAAATACGTTTTCGTGTAAGAAACTTTGTATGTACATGGTTTATATCCTTTGATTGAGTACTTTTGGGGTTGGTGATCTCGTGTAATAATTTCGGTACATATCTTTTTAATTACAAATTCTGTAACAAATTACGTACAACGTGTAATAAATTAAGTACATACTTAATTTATCATACTTTTTGTAACAAATTAGGTTTTCGTGTAAGAAACTATGTATGTACATAGTTCATTACCCTTGGTTGAGGTACTTTTGGGATTGGTGATCTCGTGTAATAATTTAGGTACATACCCTTTTCATTACAGATTCTGTAACAAATTACGTACAACGTGTAATAAATTAAGTACATACTTAATTTCTCATGCTTTTTTGTAACAAATTAGGTTTTCGTGTAAGAAACTATGTATGTATATAGTTTATTACCCTTGGTTGAGGTACTTTTGGGGTTGGTGATCTCTTGTAATAATTTCGGTACATACCTTTTTAATTATAAATTCTGTAACAAATTACGTACAACGTGTAATAAATTAAGTACATACTTAATTTCTCATGCTTTTTGTAACAAAATACGTTTTCGTGCAAGAAACTTTGTATGTACATAGTTTATTACCTTTGGTTGAGTACTTTTGGGGTTGGTGATCTCCTGTAATATTTTTTGTACATACATTTTTCATTACAAATTCTGTAACAAATTACGTACAACGTGTAATAAATTAAGTACATACTTAATTTCTCATACCTTTTGTAACAAATTAGGTTTTCGTGTAAGAAACTATGTATGTACATAATTTATTACCCTTGGTTGAGATATTTTTGGAGTTGGTGATGTCGTGTAATAATTTAAGTAAATATTGTTTTCATTACAGATTTTGTAACAAATTACGTACAACATGTAATAATTTAAGTACATACTTAATTTTTCATACTTTTTGTAACAAATTAGGTTTTTCGTGTAAGAAAATAGGTATGTACATAGTTTATTACCCTTGGTTGAGCTGGTTTAGGTTTTAGTGATGTCGTGTAATAATTTAAGTACATACCGTTTTCATTACAGATTGTGTAACAAATTACGTACAACGTGTAATAAATTAAGTACATACTTAATTTACCATACTTTTTGTAACAAATTACGTTTTCATACTTTTAAACTATGTATGTACATAGTTTATTACTCTTTGTTGAGGTTTTTTGGATTTTGTGATCTCTTGTAACAAACTATGTATGTACCTTTTTAATTACACTTTCTGTAATAAATTATGTACAAACCTTGTAATAAATTATATACGAACTTATAACCTTCACAACCGGTCAACCTTAAATTAGCCTAAAATTAGAGGCTTCACCCTAGAACCTCTCATATTGCAAAGTTTTTTCGGAGGGGGAGATTGGGGACACAGAGGATTAATACCTTTGTTCCTTTATACATTTTATATCATTTGATTTTTGCTTGTGTTAATATATGTTTTTAATAAATAATACATATTTTTTCCTTTTCTATTTGATAAATTCATCTTTTTATTTTGATACATTATTTTTTTTTCATTTTAATCTTGTAATTATGCAAGTTTTGACTAGGTGTGAATTAAACATTTTCAATTATAAGGTTTTTTTGAACAATTTCTATTTAAGGGAAGAGAAAATTTACTTCTAATGGTCTAAAATCTACAACTTAAGTTTGGAGAAATATCAACTGAAAACTTTTAACCACTTACTGTAGAAATTGTTGACAATCATTTTTTTTAACTAATGTGATTAACTGAATTTACTTTCATATTACATGATAAAAGCTTTCATCTTACATGATAAAAATGAATAGTATCTTTATAAATAATTTATTTAAATGTCAACTTAATAAATAAAATAATAATACTTTAATAAAAACGCATGATAGTTGATGTTCTAATACTCCATCAAGTGGTCGAAGTCCGAGCCAGATTAATTTACTCTACGTTTACTATTTTGGACTGCAATGGTGAACTTAACAAGTGGTCATAGTAGAAAAGCGTATGATATTTATTTTAAGAGATTCAAGTTCAATTACAATGTGTATAAGATGTGTGTGCATTATCAAAGAGTTGAGAATATATGAACATATACTACAATATAATCACTTTTAGACTATTCAAAAAAATCTTAAGTCATTTAATTATATATTAAGTTATAAATAATTTTCTTAAAAATTATAAAAAGTCATTTAATTGTGTTAAGTTGTAAACATAGTTTTATATCTATTAGTATAGTGGTTGTATATACTAGCATGCAAATGTTAAGATCATAATGAGTTTATTTATGAATTTCCCACATTTTCAAATATTTATGTTTTGCTACTCTAATCTTAAATTCTAGTTTCGTCCTTGGCGACAAGTGATCGAATCGTTTATCAATAAGGTGCAATGTTAGAATTCTTAAATATGAATGATTAAATTTATTGAATTATTTTGAATTAAGATCAAATTAATAAAATGCATTGAAGATAAATTATTATTATTATTATTATTATTATTAGATCATGTTGCACGTCTGATTCAATTTTAGCGATCCAATTGCATGTTTGTAACAATTTTTGAGTGATTGTTTGTAATTTTTTTTTTTGAATAGATTTAAGGTGATTACAAGATAGTATTAATTCATATTTTTAACCCTTTGATTACACATATATTTTGCAGACAAAGCTACTCGAACATAAATCTCTTAAGATAAACATCATTATTTTTTTCACTATAACCACTTATTGGGTTCGTTTGTTGTTTTTAAAATAACTTATTTATAATCAAAGACATAACTAAATACATGTAATGTATTTTATTTAAAATATCCCAAAGCCAATATTAGAGGAACAAGTAAAACAATGGAAATAGGGATGGACATTTTATCCGAACCGACCTGATCGGGTCGGATTTTTTCATAGAAAATTCGGGTTTGGGTCAGGTTTTTTTAAATGGTAAAGTCGGGTCGGGTTCAGGTTTAGAGTGGAAAAAATCCGACCCGACCCGAGACTAATAGTGTAATTTTCCTTTAAATTTTTTTAAGGATATTCACAATAATACTCACTCTTTATATATTTTTTACAATGAGGTCATTAAAATTACTTTTTTACAATTAGGTCCCTAAATTTTATTTTTTTACAATTAGATCCCTAAAAATTATTTTTTTTACAATTAAATCCTTAAAATTTATTATTTTTTAATAGCTCGAGTCGGGTCGGGTCGGATTTGAGTATATAATTTTCAGGTCGGATCAGATTTTTTTCAGTATAAGGTCGGATTCGGGTGGGCCAAAACCCCGATCGACCTGACCCGTGCCATCTCTAAATGGGAAAAGTACCATAATCTCGTATCATGAAACCACAAAATAAAGAATAAAGGGGAAATCACAAAGAATGGAAGCAATAGCAGCAATTATTTGTTGGGAAACAAATTATCGAAAACTAATTATATTGTCTAACAACCAATTAGTTCAGTGATATGAATCATAAACTTTTTAAGTAAGGTTAAAAATTCGAATTCCGATGTTATAAATGAAACAATTGAATTGTAAAGATTACCTCTATAATAAATATAGGGTAAACTACTCAAATGGTCACCTTACTTTGCAAAAAGTCGCGATTTGACCATCTTACTTTTTTTTCCGAAGCAATTAAACCATCAAACTATTTAAATGGTATCAATTTGACCACCAGCCGTTAGAGACTAACGGCAGGGTGACGTGGCCAGTTAAAAAAAATGGGTATAATTGCATATTTAATCCCTGCTATTTACACATTTCTTTCAATTTAATCCTACTTTTAAATTAATAAAATAAATAAATTATTTAATTAAGCGGTGACACGTGTCAACACCTTATTGGATGACTTTAATTATTTATATTTGATTTTATTAATTTATTTTCCTCCTCCAATCAGGTGAGGAATCGAACCTGCGTGCTCATGGAAGAAAGGCAGTGGCTTAGCCACTGCACCAAGCTCATCTTTGTGCTTTAGTTTTCCAAATTAAGTATATGTGCCTTACATTTTCTACATACATTCTTTTAATTTAACATATATAATCATCGAATTAATTTCACATATATAACCCTAAATCTTAAACTTTAAACCCTGAACATAAACCCTAGATATTTTAAATTAATTTCACATAAATAAACCATAAACCCTAACCCTAGACCCTAAATATTTCAAATTAATTTAACATATATAAACCTTAAACCTTAAACCCTAAATATTTCAAATTAATTTAACATATATAATCATCGAATTAATTTCACATATATTAACCCTAAACCTTAAACCCTAAATCTTGAACCCTAGATATTTTAAATTAATTTCACATATATAAACCTTAAACCCTAACCCTAGACCCTAAATATTTCAAATTAATTTAACATATATAAACCTTAAACCTTAAACCCTAAATATTTCAAATTAATTTAACATATATAATCATCGAATTAATTTCACATATATAACCCTAAACCTTAAACCCTAAATCTTGAGCCCTAGATATTTTAAATTAATTTCACATATATAAACCTTAAACCCTAACCCTAGACCCTAAATATTTCAAATTAATTTCACATATATAAACCTTAAACCCTAAACCCTAAACCCTAAACCCTAAATATTTTAAATTAATTTGAAATATTTAGGGTTTAGGGTTTATATATGTGAAATTAATTTGAAATATTTACTGTGAAATTAATTTGAAATATTTAGGGTTTAGGATTTAGGGTTTAAGGTTTATATATTTTAAATTAATTTGAAATATATAGTTTGAAATTAATTTGAAATATTTAAGGTTTAGGGTTTAATGTTTTTATATTTTAAATTAATTTGAAATATATAGCTTGAAATTAATTTGAAATATTTAGGGTTTAGGGTTATAAATTAGTGAACTTAATGTTTAGGGTTTGGGCTTTAAGCTTTTAGATGTAAAAACCAAGAAGAGATATATAAAAGATCTGGTGATTTGAAGCACAAAGATAAGCTTGGTGCAGTGGCTAAGCCATTGCCTTTCTTCCATGAGCACACAGGTTCGATTCCCCTCTCAAGCAAAAGCTTGTATTTCGTTTTTCTCCTTCAAACAGGTGGTGACACGTGTCACCACCTGATTGGAGGAGGAAAATAAATTAATAAAATCAAATATAAATAATTAAAGTCATCCAATAAGGTGTTGACACGTGTCACCGCTTAATTAAATAATTTATTTATTTTATTAATTTAAAAGTAGGACTAAATTGAAAGAAATGTGTAAATAGCAGGGATTAAATATGCAATTATACCCATTCTTTTTAACTGGCCACGTCACCCTGCCGTTAGTCTCTAACGGCTGGTGGTCAAATTGATACCATTTAAATAATTTGGTGGTTTAATTGCTTCGAAAAAAAGTAAGATAGTCAAATCGCGACTTTTTGCAAAGTAAGGTGACCATTTGAGTAGTTTACCCATAAATATATGTAATATTCGACTCAAATTAATATACTGACAAATTAAACATTATTAGTTATAAAAAGATATTATCAACCGTAAAGTCGGTATTATTGATTGAAAAATAATCCCACCAGGTCCACAAATGTAAAAAAAGAAGCCTCACTTGTATGTGGCTCGTTCTACTTGATCAAACTATTGAAGCTAAATCAGTGAAATATGTTTGGGAAAATTAAGGGACTTCTGTAGTATAGGTCAAAAGTTGTTTAAAAAACAGATGATTTTGATAAAGTTGTCGACAATTATTGACGATATTATAAGAAGTCGCAATTAGTTGTAAGTGGTAAAGACGAAAATTAAGATAATGAAAATAGACAAAATAAAAATAGATTTTTTTCTGTAAGAACCAATTCAAGCATTAGAACAATTTCTTTTAGAAATCGCAAAAGAATCTAAAAATCTACGTATTTTTAATGTTATTGACATAAGCATAAACACGAACCTAATAAAATAGACGATGATAGTATTCGATTGAATCAATACTTAATCAATGTGAGATTAGGATTAAAACTTACTCGTGCGTTGCTATTGTCCATTTCACCTGATTTGTGTTCATACATGTAAATGTGTATATATTTTTTGTTTCGGTTTTTAAGACTTCGCCCTGACTAATGCGAATAACCTGCATCGTACACATGACTTTGGTGGATCAATGAAAATTTTCTGTATACACAATGGCTCGAACTCGAAATCTGTTTAAGTGATATTAAGCTGCTCCTCACTTGGACCAACCACATTGATATATATATATATATAGGGTTAGGATCAAGTTACACTATGTAAAACTCAACTAGTTTTACACTAATTTATGGCCATTAGATTGGTTAAATGAATGGATGAGATTAACTCCTTACTTTTTTCCCAAGTGATAATCTTTCCATATCCTACTTTTAATCTCATCCATTCATTTCACTCATCCAATGACTATGGATTAGTGTAAAACTAAATGAGTTTTACATGGTGTAACTTGATCCCATCCCATATATATATATATATAGGGACATTTTTTAAAATTTAGGGTAAACTACATAAATGACCACCATATTATTGGAAAAGTCACGATTTGACCACCTTATTTTTTTTTCCGAAGCAATTAAACCATCATACTATTAAATTGTGTGCAATTTGACCATCACTACCTTAATTTTTGCTAGGAATTAGATCATATAACAACACTTGACATGGTGATAAGCTAACTCTTTTTATTTTTGGGAGACACAAATTCGACTCCCCTTGAGCACATTTGCTGTTTTCTCAATTTTCTTCCTGGATGGTCATTTATATAGTTTACCCTTAAATTTATAATACTTAAATTAATCCCTAAAAATAATTACCGAGAACCCATTTCCTTAAAAAAAAAAACAATATTCACTAATTAGTCCATTGCTGATTCCTCCGCACCATCATAGAAAAACCAAACCCTCCTTTTCCTTCATCGATATCTTCCGAGTATAATATTTCCGTTTTCTTCTTCATTCCACTAAATCGCCGCTTTCTAGATCTTTCTCTCGCGATCCAAACAAGGTAAGCTACGATCAATATCATCTCCCTGTTGTCATTTTTTTGTTTGAAATGATCAAATCGATTTGATTTTTCTTTTCTGAATGTTTGTTTTCGGTTATGCTTCAGGTAATCGAGGTAATGGAGAACTTGGCGCAGTTAGAAGCATTATGCGAGAGGCTGTACAATTCGCAGGACTCGGCGGAGAGAGCCCACGCGGAGAACACTTTGAAATGCTTCTCGGTTAACACTGATTACATTTCGCAATGCCAATTCATTCTTGAGAATGCTTTAACTCCTTATGCTTTGATGCTCGCTAGCTCTAGTCTTTTGAAACAAGTCACTGATCATAGCTTGGCTTTGAATCTCCGCCTCGATATCTGTATGTTGAGTGTTTCTCTCACTTTCCTTTCTTGCAGTTTGCTTTTTATATATATATATATATAACGAGATTTGATTTATTTTTGTTTGTTTCAATTTTGAAGGGAGTTATATTTTCAACTATTTGGCGACTAGAGGACCGAAACTGCAGCCGTTTGTCACTTCATCTTTGATTCAATTGTTATGCCGAGTGACGAAATTTGGATGGTTCGATGATGAAAGATTCCGCGACGTGGTTAAAGAGTCGACTAATTTCTTGAGCCAGGTGATTTTTCTGTGTTTTAGGGTCTCCTTTTAGTTTTACTTTTTCAAAAAAATATTGCTATAAGTTGAAAACACAAGGGAGAAATCAAGATTATGATAAGTGATTATAATTTGACTTCATTGTTGATGAAATTGTTTTATATTGCAAGTAGAAAATCATGCATTTTGTTATAAACATTTAAGTTATTATGGAAGCAAAGAGTAATGTATTAAAAGTAACAATCAAATACATTGTTGATGAAATTGTTTTATATTGCAAGAGGAAAATCATGCAGTTTGTTATAGACATTTAAGTTATTATGGAAGGAAAGAGTAATGTATTGAAAGAACAGTCAAATACATTGTCGATGAAATTGTTTTATATTGCAAGAGGAAAGTCATGCATTTTGTTATAAACATTTAAGTTATTCCGGAAGCAAAGAGTAATGTATTAAAAGTAACAATCAAGTACATTATGGCATGAGCATGAGTACATCATAGCATATTTGTTTAAGCTTTAATGTTGGTTGTTTGCTTTAATGCTGTGGGTTGTGCTGGCACATTGATACACGCAGTATGTGATGTGTGATTGAGAGGTCTCAGGCTTCATTGGTTTTTAGCCTTCTTACTTCTTGCCTCAGAAATTTGAATTTCAATGTTGAACCTGCTATGTATTTTCTTTGTGCATGGCAGAATTGTCTTGGCTTGATTTGCTTACTGCAGTATGCTCATTGGAGTCAATGTACTTTTTATTTTTTATCTTGTTTGTTATTCTCTATCATTCCTGCTTGTTCAGATTAGCGTCCTGAATCATTCAACTTTGTTAATATCTCATATAAATGTTGTTCTGTACCTTTTTTAGCATCGCTTGCTTTCCTCATTGTTAGTTTGTAAAGTTTGCTGACATTTCTTTCTTATTGGTGCTTTGTTTTATCAGGGAACTTCAGAACATTATACCATTGGTTTGAAGATACTGAATCAGCTCGTCTCTGAGATGAACCAGGTAAGTTATCTTCATGATTTTTAGTTTATTTTTTGTTTCTCATAGTTCCTAACTATCGTCAGATGGTATGAAAATTGTCATGCCAATATGTTACTTCAAAGGATTCATATGAAGATATATAATGTTGACTATCTTAATTTATGGATAGAATGTGCTACTTGTCCTTGTCCACTATTTTATGATCAGCCATAAATTTTTATTTAGCTGTGTTGTTGATAGCTAGAAACCATGAGCAAGGTTGCATTTGTTAGCTATTTATCCTTTGATTTCTCCTGAATGTCCACATGAAGTAGTCCTTGAATTGGAAATTTACGGATTTTCTTTTTTCAAAGATATTTTTTTCTGGTTGCTTTCTAGGTTTGCATTAGAAGTTCACAAACAGTTACTAAACTTGAATCAAACATCAAATAGTGAACACTGAACAAGGAATTTTTACCTGAAGCATTCGTACGTGGCAGAAAGCACCTGTAGTTGTCTGTTTTTTTGACTCATTTCAAGAATCTAGTATTATATAATATTTCTGAGTACTTAGGGAAAAGGTCAATGATCTGTACTTTATTGTACGCCACAGCCTCCAGTTCCTTCAATAGAAAATAGCATTAGAAAAAACCTTTAGACAAGCTTATCCAGTATTTAACACCCCCCCCCCCCCCCCAAAAAAAAAAAAAAAACAATTATAAATGCCTTTTTTTGGTTGGATCTCGATTAAGTTATACCTAGATTATTTAACTTCACCTATGATCCAGAACTGGGTACAGTTAATTCTGTTGTTTTCCTCCTTTTTGATCTATAATCATTTATTCATGTGCTTGCATTGGATTTTTTGATGAGTTTTGCATCTTTTGACTCCTTAATTGTCAGCCTAATCCGGGGTTGCCATCCACACATCACCGAAGGGTTGCTTGTTCATTCCGGGATCAGTCACTTTTTCAAATATTCCAAATGTCTTTAACATCATTACGCCACCTGCAAAATGATGGTAACATTCTATATTTGCTCATGTTTTTTTGGATTCCTTCCCTTTTCCTTGATTCACTATTCTCGTCCTTTTCATATTTTTCTTGTGATTTTTTGTTTCTGATTCTTGTTTGATATGAAATATGTAGTTGCAAGTCGATTGCAAGAGCTGGCACTTTCTCTTGCACATAAATGTTTGTCCTTTGATTTTGTTGGGACATCAATTGACGAAAGTTCTGAAGAGTTTGGTACTGTTCAGGTATGGGTGGAACATCTTCTCTACGTTAGACTTTTTTTTGTTTGAAATTCTCTCATTGGGTACTTTTTTGTAATTAACCAAGCATATGGTGGTAACTTTACAGATTCCATCATCTTGGAGGCCGTTATTGGAGGATTCTTCAACACTTCAGATATTTTTTGATTACTATTCAATTACTAAACCTCCTCTTTCAAAGGAGGTTAGTTTATACTGTTTTAATATTTTCCCTTCTTTTTAACCTCCCCCCAATTGTTGGAATCATATCTTCCGTTCTGTTTTGAAATTCTTTTAACTTGTCAGGGTGAATTTAGTCTCACAATCCTTTGTAAACCAGAATCTGGTAGCTAAATTAAAATTTGAAATTAGAATTTTCTTTAGAAGTTATGCATGAGAATTTGTATATGCGTACTGTGCTTCATTTTTCTTGTAGAAGTTCTCACTATCCATACTTGGTGTTAGTTATGCTTTGATATGATAAAAGATATTTTCCTATTGAAAGTTGTAAATTCAACTAATTATGTCTTCCTCATATTGATTTTTCCTTGCTCACTTTTCAGATTATTTAGGGATTTCCCATACTCTGAATTGATAATTTTTTTTTCAGGCTCTGGAATGCTTGGTAAGACTAGCATCCGTTAGACGCTCTTTATTTGTAAATGATGTTGCCCGATCCAAGTTTTTGGCTCATTTAATGACAGGAACGAAAGAAATTCTCCAATCAGGACAAGGTATCATGGGCCTGTATGCTATCACTACTAGAATTTCTATTACTTAGTGGTTGTAATGGTACTTACTTTTGTAGGTGATTACTGTTTAAGTTTTAATTACTTGGTTGTATTGACTGTCATATAAAACATATCTTTTTTGTCTTTTATTTGAATCCTTACATTTTATGTGGTTGTTTACCGTCCTGGGTAATTCAATAGTTTTCTTCTGTTTATTTATTCCTGGACTTGTACAATATATATGTGCTTTCATCAAGTTATGATGTTTCTATAATGTAGGAAATCATATGAGTTCATCTGTTTTCCAGGGTTCTATTGTGGTTATTGAGGTCAATTTAAGTGGAAGTACTTCCTTAGGCATTGCTTTCAAAGATATGCTCATAAAGCTGTTTGAACTGCCTTTTTCCTTAATGTATCTTAAAAGAAAGTTTACAATTTTTGCTCTTATGTTTCAATCTTGATTTATAAAATGTTACTCCGTGGGCTTAGATTATAGACTCTGACGTTAGTTGTAGGGTATGACTTTGGGAAAAATACTCAAATGAGGTTTGATTTATCTACTTACGGATCTGGATAACACCTCTGTACTAAAATAACTTTTGTAAGCCCTCTGTTGTTAGTTGTTTATTTGTGGTGAAATTTGTTAGTAATCATGTTATGTTGCTTGCTTGTAACATATTCATGGAAAATCAAGTAATAATAGTTACTTGATATGTTCATTTTTTAGAATTGTGTTCCTATAGTTTAACTCCCGTGCAACACTGTTCTCTGAAACAGAACTGGGTTCTTGAGTGATTTGTATTCTGTAAAGTTCAGATTTTTTTTCCCTTTAATTTTTTCCTTCAGTATTTGCAAATAATGTCTGCTGGATATCAGGTCTTGCTGATCATGATAATTACCATGAATACTGTCGACTTCTTGGACGTTTTAGGGTGAATTATCAGGTAAATTTATAGGTTCTATGTGTGACAACTGGAAGTAATCACGTTGCTTTTATGTATGGTGAAACTTTATCTTTCACACGGTCATCATATAGCTGCCTGTGTTTGTTGAGCTGTATCTTTGCCTGTGGTCTCTAAAGTTCTAACTTTTTAGTTCATATAACTTATATGCATTTTCTTCCAGCTGTGTCACTGAGTATCATCATCCTGAGAAATCTCGCAAATTCATGCAACTTATGTTCATTTTCTTGCCTGATTTTGTGCAAGTCAATGTATGTCTCCGTGTGGTATCCTTCATGCATGTTGTTGGGTACTGAGGCACACAGTTATCTGGCATACAGTCGCATAAAATTTTGTGAACATTCTTGATGCAACGCAACTTTCCTTGTCTTTATAGGTTGCGATTTTGATACATGCAATAGTTTTCCGTTTTTCCTTGTTTATATTTTTGTGTTGTTCTTTTATCTGGTTTTGAACAATTGAAGGGTTCACTGATTTATCACTTTCTGAGATACTAGTGTGCTTTTGTTGGTGCTTGTAAATGAATTTGATTCATGGCTTTGCAGTTACAAGAATTACTGCTAATGTTTACAAAATTTTAAATTCACAGTTGTCGGAGTTAGTGAATGTGCAAGGCTACAGTGATTGGATACGCTTGGTGGCTGAATTCACTTTGAAGTCTTTGCAATCCTGGCAGGTTGATTCATATTTAAATTTTTATGTATTCAGGAATCAGGAAAATACCATATGATCTTATATTTTGCTTAATTGGGGCTCCAACTGCCTGTAAACTATTTTTCTATGACCTCAAGCCATTACTTGTGAACTATTTGTTGGAAAACCTAGAACCGTTTATTTTTTTATTCTCAATACCTGTGCAACGTAACCTTAATTGAATTTATGCTTTCGTACCAGTGGGCAAGTACTAGTGTATACTACCTATTGGGGCTATGGTCCAGATTGGTTTCGTCTGTTCCCTATTTGAAGGGTGATGCGCCTAGTTTGTTGGATGAATTCATTCCTAAGATCACCGAGAGTTTTCTCACATCGAGATTCAACTCTGTGCAGGTATCATGTAACTTGATTTCCCTTTGGGATTGATTAATTTTACTAGAGGGTATGGTATCTGATTTTCTTTTTGTTTCGTAGGCTGGATTTCCAGATGATCTTTCTGAAAATCCACTAGATAATGTTGACCTGCTTCAGGATCAGCTGGATTGCTTCCCTTACCTCTGCAGATTCCAGGTTTAATTGCTATTTCTTCATGCACTTTCATTTTTATTGAAGATGTTTCCAGATTTTTTTAAGCCTTTCTTTGACTTCCTTTTCTCTGTTTTGCATGTCTTTCCTTTTTCAGATGTCTCCAAATTAATATCATATTTTGGAATTTATGCCTTCTCTTTTCTCTTTCAGCTTTTTTTTAACTATTTAAAAACCATTAAGCTTCTGTTGTTGGGAAGTTTTTCTTTTTTCCAGAATTCCGAAACAAGAAAAATAAAACAAGTCAAAAGGCATTATTACTTCATAGAAAGCTCATGCTCGTCAACTGTGATATGTAAAAATCAGAGGGACAGATATTTTCAGTGCCCGAGATTTTGAAATGAGCTTTTATGTGCCATAAACATGAAATTTTTTGTTCCTTCATGATTCCTTTATTTCCTCGAATGCAGTATGAAAGCAGTGGCTTGTATATAATAAACATGATGGAGCCAATTCTGCAGTCATACACGGTATGGTCATTTATCGGTGAGGCCTTGTTTTTGGAATTTAGATATTGATAGATATTTTCATATGATTATTCTAATTAGTTCTGATTGATTTTTTGCAGGAAAAAGCTCGATTGCAGACATGTGATAAAAATGAGCTCTCTATTATTGAAGCTAAACTTACTTGGATTGTTCATATTATTGCTGCTATTCTTAAGATAAAACAATGTACTGGCTGCAGGTAAGAAACTATTTCTCTTTTATTTATTTATTTCTTAACTTTAATATTACATTAATCCTTGAAATTGAACCAATAACTAAAGTGGTGTAAATTATTTTTAGCAGTCAAGTGACTACACTTTCAAGAAATAACGATCACTTCTTTTAGAACGGGCATTATATTGTGACATTGTAATGTGAGAATATTTTTCTGCCAGGTGACAACTAAATAAAATTTGATCGAAGATGAAAGGTTCGGTAATAATAACTGAGATGCTGTTTACTTTCATTTTAATGAAATCAAATAGCAATTTTGTTTAGTTCACCGAAAGACGCCTAATTTTAAAATTGATTCCACTAAAATACCTATAAGTGAAATTTAAGAGACTCCTGATGGTCATTTCATGGAGAAATAAAAGAAAAAAGAGTTGAATTCGATTTCTTCCAACTTGTTTACCAAACAATTCCATTGTCAGCAGGAGTCTTGAATTTGCCCCAACATTATATATTATGGTTTTACTTTGCGTTCTTCACGGATATCAATTATATGTTTTACATTTCTTTCATGCAGCATGGAGTCGCAAGAAGTTTTTGATGCAGAACTCTCAGCTCGTGTTTTGCAGTTAATAAATGTCACTGATAGTGGATTACACAGTCAGGTAGATGTTAGCTTGGTTTCGGTGATATTTATATTTTAATATTTATGTAGTATGATTTTGATGTTGAAATCTTTTTGTCGTGGCTTTATAATTGTATAACTGTTGCTTGGACTTGTTAAAAATTGATCAGCTTTGTCAACAAGAAGGATTTAGGATCTATGTTTGCGATAGTGAAAACCCAAGACTTGTCTCTCTCTGATGTAACAAAGATGAAGATCAATGAGCAGTAGCTGGAGTGCTTGAGTGTTCTAATGTGGAAGGGGAGAAGAAATAAGGTTGTCTAATCTTGCTCCTATGGGGAATAGCTCATGGAGGATGTGTGGTTACATCAAATATTGGTTTTATGTTTAAGAAACAAATTTAGTTAGTTTCCAATTATATGTTGTTCTCTGAATCTGATCTAAGAAGTGATTACCAACCATGCTAAGGAGTGGAAGATCTTTATGAATGTTAGGTGTAACATTTGATCTCTAATCCATAAAGTATGCCTACCTAAAATTTTGAGATGAAAGTTGTGTTTGATTGTTGTATGTCTTATATTTAACATTTGTCAAGAGTAAATGTGTTTAGTGGTGTTATCACTAGTGTTCGTTGTGGCCTTGGATTCAACTTGTGCCTCTAAACCTCTTGTTGGTTGGTTTTGGATTCAATGCTTTATAATGGCAGCCAGAGTTGTTTTCTTTCTCCATTTCTCATGTTAGAGTTTTGTTTGTGTCACCATTGTTGCCTTGTTGGCTAATATCATGATTTGTTTTTTAATTCAAAAGTATATGCTGGAAGGTGGAGGGCTGGTTATTTTCTGATGTAGCAGCCATATCATGTTACCCTTGTGGTGTCTCAGAAAATGACTCAATCCCATGGAAAGGGGGAGGTTATTTAATTCTCTGGGATAGGATAATAGGTATAGGGATAGTTTTGACCACTAACAGAAATCATTCTAGCCTACTCTTGATCTTTCACACACCAACAAAGGATAGGATGATACCACCTGCCTTAGTTGATCTATCTTCTCTATTTTTCTTGCACGAAATGCAATGTCATTTCTTCCATACTACTCTATCATGCATTTGCTTATTTATTCTCTTGATAGTCCATTAATCATGTTCATGAAGTTTACAAACTTATTTGTAATTGATTATTCAATTTGCATTTGGCAGAGGTATGGCGAGGTCAGTAAACAAAGACTTGATCGAGCAATTCTCACTTTCTTCCAGAATTTTCGCAAGTCCTATGTTGGTGATCAAGCAATGCATTCATCTAAGGTAAAACCAATTTCTTTTATATTCTTTGCAAAATTTAATGGTCTGTATATAAGTTGAGCCTTTCACTCTCTGTTACAGCAGTTATATGCCCGTTTATCCGAGCTGCTTGGACTCCATGATCACCTGTTACTATTAAATGTGATTGTTGGGAAGATAGCTACAAACCTGAAGTGCTACACAGAGGTGACTGTTTTGATCTGGCTTATATTGGTTATGTAATGTGCTGGTACATACTTTTGCTTAATTGGTGTTTATTTCAGAGTGAGGAAGTTATTGATCACACTCTAAGTTTATTCTTGGAATTGGCATCTGGGTAAGCTTTTCTTGTTGTTTTGTTTAATTGAATTAAAGCTATTTGTTTTCTGTGTGATAAAAGTTGCACACTTCCAGTAAAGTAATTTGCTTGTTTGACCAATGCATAATTTCGACAGATACATGACTGGAAAGTTGCTTCTGAAGCTGGACACTGTTAAATTTATAATTGCAAATCATACTGTAATTCCACTCACAACAAATTTCTTTTGTCTAGTAACTTCCGTTTGTTTCCCTGAATTCACGCTGCTTTTGGATAATGACGTTATTTCTTGAATTTTATTTCAGAGAGAGCATTTTCCATTCTTAGAAGAATATAGATGCTCTCGTAGCAGGACAACTTTCTATTACACCATTGGGTGGTTGATATTTATGGAGGATAGCCCTGTCAAATTCAAGTCTTCAATGGAACCACTTTTGCAAGTACTCTCTCTCTCTCTCTCTCTCTCTCTCTCTCACACACACACACACACACACACACTCTCGCACATGCATGCATGTAAAGTGATATCATAATCTTTTTCATACATGAATTATCTGTTTGATGATTTTCCCCCTAACATTGTTCTGCTGTTCATTATTGGTCATTTCAATTTGACTTCATTAATGTTTTGTGGTGCTTTAGGTCTTTCTCAGCCTGGAGTCGACACCCGATGCAGTATTTCGTACTGATGCAGTCAAGTATGCTTTAATCGGATTAATGAGGGATCTTAGAGGAATTGCAATGGCCACAAACAGGTTCGCTTATATTTAATCATTTGAATTCTTTTAAATGTAGACAATTCCTCGATAATTTATTTTTCATTTCTTGAACTCCTTTAGTCGTAGAACATATGGTCTTCTATTCGATTGGCTATACCCTGCACACATGCCACTTATCTTGAAAGGAATTACTCACTGGACTGACACACAAGAGGTACATTCACAACTCAAAGTTTCTTTCAATTGCTGCTGTCATGGATTTCTTTTTTGTTGTTGTTGTTTCATCTTATTTATCTATATAGTACGGTTATCTTGCTTTTCTCTTTTTCTCAGAGAATTCAAAATATAAAGCTGATTTTACCTGTGTCCATCAGAAATATTTTTTCGATCCTTTATGTGCATTACTTAAGATCGAAAGCATGGTTATGTTAGGTGTACAAGGTCTTTCTGTAATACGCAGGAAATCTTTATTTTGCTTCTTTCTTGTCAATTTAGTTGTTACATTTGCTGCCATTATCTCATTCTCACCTCATGCTTTACTTGTATATTTTTAATAGGCTACTTGTTATTTTAGCTTGTCATTTGTAGTTAATTTTTCTATTATCCGTTTAAATATTAGATGCAGTGCATTTATTGCATTAGTTTCAGTCAATAAACTCTAATCCTGGATAGGTAATTGTTTGATTTAACACTGCAGGTTACCACTCCTTTGTTAAAGTTCATGGCTGAGTTTGTCTTGAACAAAGCACAACGTTTAACATTTGATTCATCTTCTCCTAATGGGATTCTTCTTTTCCGAGAAGTCAGTAAGCTAATTGTAGCATATGGGACAAGGATTTTATCTCTGCCTAATCCTGCTGATATATACGCCTTCAAGTACAAGGGAATATGGATTTCACTAACTATTCTGTCAAGAGGTCAGAATATGAGCCAACAATTTTATATTTTTATGTTTGTTAAGCACCAAATTGAACCCATGGTGGTAAACCGTGTACAGAGCTAAATTCATTGGTCTATAAGATCGGTAAAGACTAAAACACAGTTTATTCTTTATTTTAGTTAAGAGTAGTGGGCACTGCTTTTCTATATTTACTATGCGCATGCTTCATTGGATTGATATTTATTTTTTGGTAGAGTCTTCATTGGTGCATACTTGTATGCATTTTATGTGATGAGCTAGCCCTTTTAGAAGTTTTTTCGTGTCAGCCATGTAGTGCTGTCCTTTATAGGAAGTATTGTAGTAATTAAATATTCCTAAGCAGCTGTCCATGGGCTGAGCAACCCATTATTGCTAGTATCCCAGTCAATGTTTGACTAGGCTACTTGTAAGAAAAATCAGGGACTGAAGCATTTTGGCACCATGGTTGTACATTAGAATCGGAGTCTTCGTGGAAATTTTATTTGTTGTATATTGTGTTTTATTGAAGATTTCCTGAAATCACAAATTAACTTTCGACCAACAAATGGCAGGTCTTGCTGGAAACTATGTAAACTTTGGTGTTTTTGAACTCTATGGTGATAGGGCACTGTCTGATGCACTTGACATTGCTCTAAAGATGATATTGTCAATTCCTTTGGCTGATATATTGGCATTTCGAAAGGTATGCATGATTTTGATTGCAATTCTTCACCTTATGGAATATTTTAAAAAATCTAGTGTTGAAAGTACCTGTTTAATCAGTTCCGAACTTGCGAAACCTTCATCTAAATAGCTTGAGTTTTGTGCGTTTGTTACCTGAAAAGTCTGTCATTAAGGATCTCAATGAATAAATATTGTGTAACACAGGTAATTTTGTGCCCGTCTAATTTTTCATAACATATGTATTTTTTTTCATATCTTCTGTTTTGTCCATCCAAATCCTATCTACTATCCATCTTAAAAACAATTTAGATCTGATATTTACGATATTTTTGGCTTAATCTTCTCAATAAAATTTCTTAAAAGCAACAAACCTGTCGGTTATCAACATTGCTATTTGTTCCTTTTATTACATCTTCTCTTCTCTATCTGTTATAAATTTTGATGGCAGACTTAGATTTAGTTGGTTTTGTATTTCCTCTTGCTTTTTGCATTTGTCTGCTTGAAGAAAATGATTAATCAAGTAATGGTTTTTTCTTTTTGCATTGCTTTCTATTTGTGGACTATCTTTTGTTCTTTTTAAAATTTCCAATTGCAGTTAATTCGAGCTTTGAAATGAATTGTTTGTTTTAACTGCAAGCTTTAGCCTCTGATTTGTTGCCAGTTGTGAGAGTAGTAGTTGGGTAGAAGAATAGTCTTTTCAAGGTATAATACAAGCATTGTACAATGTGAAAAAAAGTTGATAACCCGGAGTTATAATAATGGGAAAAATGTAAAGAACAAACGTTGCTGTTGTAAACACAATCACCCGCAATAAGAATCTGATGTGAAACATTGAAGACCTAAATGTGGGTTAGTTACCCTTACCAAACCAAAAAAAAGGAAGAGCTCCGAGGCACTATTAGCTCATCTAGGAAATGTACCAATATGTAACTATGATGTCATGTTTACTTTTTCTTTTGCAGTTAACGAGGGCGTATTTCTCTTTCTTAGAGATTCTATTCAACGGCCACATCAAATTTATATTGAATTTAGATGCAGCAACCTTTATGCATATTGTTGGGTCCCTTGAATCTGGTCTTAAAGGACTGGATATAAATATCTCATCGCAGGTTTGTATCGTGCTGTAATATTGGCATGCTTTACCTGTTCTTTTGTTGCTAGAACTGTTTATTATAATTTTTCAAGCTGTTCCCCGATCGCATAAATAGAAGTTATGTGAGTTTTTCTTTGGAAATTTTCATGTCTGATATCCCTTCCCACTTCCTTTTCCCAGGCCGAAATACTATATTCTTTTAAAACTTAATCTCACATGATGAACATTTCATTTCAGTGTGCAGCGGCTGTTGATAATTTGGCTGCTTTCTACTTCAACAACATCACTATGGGGGAGGCACCCACTTCACCTGCTGCTGTCAAACTTGCCCAGCATATTGCAGACTGTCCTAGTTTGTTTCCACAAGTGAGTAATGGACTTCCTCACATATTATGCTTCTTCCACTGTTATTTGCATTTGTGTTTAGAAGGCATCCATTCTACACTTTATGTCCTCATACACTAATGCATCTTATTACTTCAGTGCATAACTCTGTATAAACTTAAAACATAACAACCTTCTGCACAGTCTCTCAGATGTGATTGCCTAGGTTCTTTAGTGTAATTTTCCTTTTATTAGTGCTCATCTTTTTCAGACTAGTTAAGTCTCTGGATATTCACTACATTAGCTTGATGTAACATATATGGTTTGGTTCCTGAAGTCTGTGTCATGAAATATGGTGTACTTTTCATCACATGAAATATTTTTCCATATAACATAACATACATGCATCAGAGAAGATTTAGCATCCGAAACAAATATATCTCAATAAAAATCACTCTCAAAATAGCCCTTGTCACTTGCAAGCATACAAGTTCGTTGTCCAATTAATAATACAACGGCAATACATCTGAAGGGAAGTATTTTGAGGATTGAATCCCAAAGGAGAACCAGATATCGAATCTGAACATACCTACTAGTGAATCAATCAACACCCAAATACCAGTTTAGTTAATCGTATCCTTATTAGCATCAACAAACTCTAGTGAAACAATCAACAACATTGCATTAAGAGTAAATTGGCATGAATTAAAGATTCTAATTCCAAAAGCAATTGAAAAGGCAACTAGACTTAAAATGATGAATGCCGTACAGGCCTATAATAATGTGAAGAACTATGTATTATCAAAGACTATATATTTGTAATTAAAGTGTTATGAACTCTTGAAATTATAATGCATTTAATCAATTCAAATTATTAGTTATCAATTTTTAAGTAAATGAAATAGAAATGCTGCGTGCCACCTAAGTACGATGAATCTACTTATCTGCTGGATACTAGTTCTGCTGTACGAGGTGAAAAATAAAAAAGATTTTGATTAAAAACAAAAACTATGAACAAAATATCTTTCATATGAGATAAACTTCTATTGTCATAACACATATTAACCTGAGTTAATATTTGAAAGTTGAACTCTAAAGACTTAACTTTCTTGCATGTTATACGGGATCAATCCTGCTTTATGATTATAACCATTGATATTTGTCATATGAGATTAAGGTAGCTTTTGTACATTGTCTCTTGTTGTCTTGAACCAAATATGACGGTTTCTATTCCAATCTTTCTTTTTGGACAGTCCAATTATTTTCTGTTCCTTTATTACAGATATTGAAGACCCTTTTCGAGATAGTTTTGTTTGAGGATTGTGGCAACCAATGGAGTCTTAGCAGGCCTATGTTGAGCTTAATTCTTATCAGTGAGCAGGTTATAATTTGCAAATTCTTTACTTCAATTTCTATGCTATCCACTTTCAATTTTGGTCCACCAGATGGTTATTTTTTCTGACAGCTGTATACTTTGAACATTATCAGTAACTCTACCGTGAGATCGGTAACAAAACATGAAAATCCAAACAAAATTCATGTTAGCATTCTCATTCCATATGACTTAAATCCTTGATCTTGTCTACATGTGCATTACCAATGTGAATAAAAAGGATATATATATTTGC
The DNA here is from genome assembly GCA_030270665.1 of Hibiscus trionum. Lineage (NCBI taxonomy): Eukaryota > Viridiplantae > Streptophyta > Magnoliopsida > Malvales > Malvaceae > Hibiscus > Hibiscus trionum. The sequence continues at coordinate 1,634,998 of BSYR01000008.1, forward strand.
AATGGACAGTGTTTTTCATTAGCTGACAAGAAAACCTGTTTGACTTGGGTCTTGTTGATAGAGATGTGATTGGCCCTCCCTATAGAGTGCCCACTGTATTTTAGTTCTTGGCTTATGCCTCTTTCAAATTCAAAATAATAATAATATCTTCCTGACACTTGTGTCCAACATATAAATATTAAAAAGATGGTTATCCGATATTATTAGATCCTTATTTTATATCGGTTTCCAAAATATTTACTTGATTTTAGATGGCCACTTCTCTCAAGTGGGAGAGCACTTTTGAGCACATTGTATTTGTACCCCGTCCTTGTGTGGCACCTCTCACATTTAACTATCATATGATTAAAGGAGAAATGTTAAATCCAACATAGAAGCAGAACAGTCTTTGGAATCCTTTCTGCTATGTAGCTGACAAACTGCCTTTCTGCTGCAGATATTTGCTGATCTCAAAGCTCAAATTTTGGCTTCACAGGTAAGTTTTTGGTATATGATTTTTAGGTGGATGTGTAAGTTTTTGGTATATGATTGTTTTTTAGTTGTCTTTATATTTCTGAAAAACTTTTGAGTAATAACTAATAAGAATTGCCAATATCAGTTTATGAGATTAGCATTGGATGAGCAATGCATTTTCTTAATCTCGATTCAGTACAACTTTTGTTTATCCATAGTTGCGACAAACTTATTTGAACAGATTTTTGGTTTATTTGCTTACCATTTGATCCCCAACATTTTCATAACACTGATTCAAGACATAGTATCCACCAAAGTACCACTCATTTTGTTAAAGCCGCTATATTGAAAGAACATGTTAGACACTCTATGGCTGATGTTCGTTTGCTTTTGCTTCCACGCAACTTGGCGTCTAAAGTCCTCCCGATTGTATTTGTTTAGTTACTTGGAAGAATTTTCTGTTTGCAATGAAGATCAGTACACTCATTAAAGCAGACATGATTTCATTAATATCACACCTGGACTGGTAGATAGTGTCCACGTCTTTAGGCATTGTGATTCAAATAGGACTGGTTCAGGATCAAAACTAAGTCTCCAAACCATCAGACTAGAGACTAAATCACATGCGGAGGCTTATCCGTAAAAAATCAGTACTAATGTAGACATCAAAACTTAGACAAACCAATGAAATTAATGGAGAAGAACTAGAGGTTTTTCTGATGATGCTTTTAACACGGGACTAAAAGAATTCATCATCTCTCTCTATCATTATCTTCCCCATTACTTTTTTCTCTCTCTCCTTTAGTGTCCGTCATCTGATACGATCATCATTTTGCAGCCCATGGATCAACATCAGAGGCGCTCTGTTTGTTTTGACAAGCTTATGCAGGATGTTACTCGAAGCCTAGATTCAAAGAACAGAGACAAATTCACCCAGAACCTAACTGTATTTAGGCACGAATTCCGTCTCAAATAGATGAAACTTTGTTCTCTTAAGTAACCCCTTTTTTCCTGCAAAAGATGTTCAACAGATGGTGTGAATGTCGGAAGCGAAGCATCTTTTTGCTGCATTGTGTTGGTTGTTCTTGCCTGAGGCAAAAGAGCACACACTTTTCTGAAGTTGATGGGGGAAATTGTTTTAAAACAGTTTATGGCGGTATCGTATAGTTTGCTATACGGGAAGCATTATGGAATGTTACAAAGGGTTTTGCCGAAGTGCATAAGCATGTAGGATACCAGACATTGATATGGTAGGGAAATGGCGATTTTGCATCTTGTGCATCATTCTTTCGCAACATATAATGTAAAATCGTTTCGGGGCTTTCATGTTTTGGAGAAGGTTCAGGTTTGTGTGACCCAAGAAAAAATAGGCAAGGAATAGTGAAATTACTCTAGTTATGAAGTTGTTGATGCATTTGTACATTAACACCCACATATTCTTTGTACTTGTTGATAGCATAAAGAAGAAAAAAGGAAATCCCTCGAGGTCGGTAGGCTAATTCCCCCCCCCCCCCCTCAGACACTGCTGGACTTGAGACCATTTTGAAGCATACATTAGTTTCTTATCAGCTGAATCCAAAATTGTCCTTATGTTCGGTCCGGTCTTCAACCTTGCATATCATCCTATCGTGTACATTTTGTTCCGTTCCGTTGCAGTACCAAAAGAATGTGTTCATTGTACCAAGTTGGCATATGCCAACTTACTTTAATATAATATAGATACATGTTGATGATATGTTTTCTCAGTATTGTAATGGCAATGAAATGAATTCCTTTTTGTATTTGCTTATGTCGTAGTTGGGGAAACCCATTTCGTTTTTATTGCATATTTTTCTGGTGCTTTTTACTTCACAGATCATCTACCAACGTCGATGAAATCGACATAGACCATAAGTGAGTGTGGAAAAAGAAAGGAAGTAATAAGTCAAACAAGAGAAATATGAAAAAGAAAGAAATAGAAAAGAAAGAAGATGAGATGAAAAGAAGTTGACGGCGATTTGAGAACGGCAGACATTATAACAATTAGGGTAAACTAACCAATGACCACTATACTATGGTAAATGTATTAAAATGACCACATTAAAAAAATCGACTCAATTGACCACCCAAACTATTGAAATTGGATCAATTAAAGGTGATGTGGCAGTTAAAAAATAAAGGTATAATTACACAGTTGGTCCTCGTTACTTGTACTCTCTATTAATTTGATTTTAATTTTAATTTAATAAAATAAATTAATTATTTGGTGACATGTGTCACCACCTTATTGGAGGACTTTAATTATTTTAATTTAATTTAATTAATTCCCTCTCCAATCAGGTTGTGACACGTGTCACAAGATTAGAGAAGGAAAATTAAAATCAAAGAATTTGGGGTGGGGGGATTTAAACCTGGGTTAGAAGGGTGGGAAAACACTGGGCTTGCCACTAGGCCAAGCTTATTTTGTGTTATAAAGTACCACATATATTATATGTTTATATCGTTATTAATGCCTAGAAAATTTGAAAGTAACAAATTTGGGGCTGAGGGGATTCGAACCAAGGATCCCTTGGTGAAAAAAACATGTGCTTGCCACTAGACTAATGTTATTTTTGCAATATAAAATACAACATATAATATATCTCTTATATTAGTGTTAATGCAAAGAAAATGGAAGAAATACGGTTTTAGGATACTCGAACACAACATATGATGCATAAAAACATCTAACCCAATCAAATAAATCTAATAATTAAATTAAAATTAACAATATTTTGTATATATTTTAAATTATGTTTAGTGCACGATTAAAATAAAAAAATTAAAATTATATGAATTTATTTTTGTATATAACGATTAAAATATATACAAATTTCAAATAACGACAATCCTGCGCTAATTAAATTTGTAAAAAACATTAAATTTGTATATATTTTAATCGTTTAAAAAATTAATCATTAATTTTTTTTTACAAATTTAATTAGTGCATCATAAGTATGTTGTGTTCGAGTTTCCTAAAACCGCATTTTTTTCATTTTCCATGCATTAACAGTAATATAAGAAATATATTATATGTTGTATTTCATATCATAAAAATAAACTTGTCCTAGTGGCAAGCACATGATTCTTTTTACCAAGGGATCCTTGGTTCGAATCCCCAGCCCCAATTTTGTTACTTTTAAATTTTTCAGGCATTAATAACGATATAAACATATAATATATGTGGTACTTCATAACTCAAAAATAGGCTTGGCCTAGTGGCAAGCCCAGCGTCCTTCCACCCTTCCAACCCAGGTTTGAATTAATTAAATTAAATAAAAATAATTAAAGTTCTCCAATAAGGTGGTGACACGTGTCACCAAATAATTAATTTTTTTATTAAATTAAAATTAAGATCAAATTAATAGAGTGCATAAGTAATGAGGACCAACTGTGTAATTATATCTTTATTTTTTTAACTGCCACGTCACCTTCCGTTAGCCCATTAACGGCCGATGCTTTAATTGATTCAATTTTAATAGTTTGGGTGGTCAATTGAGTCGATTTTTTTAATGTGGTCATTTTAATACATTTACCATAGTATGGTGGTCATTGGGTTAGTTTACCCTAACAATTAACTAAAACTATTGTGCAACGAGTAATTATTCCAAGCGTCTTAATTATAGGATGTGGGGTTGTATTTAGAGTTTAGCAGTTTAAGTGTAGTAGTTTTAAATTTAGGGGTTGTTGATAGAATATTGGGTTTAGGGTTAAAATTTATGGTTTGTAGGTTAAAACTTATATTCCTATCATATTATCCTAAAATCTAAACCCTAAATTCTAACACTAAACTTTAAATTCTAACCACGAACCTTAAATTCTAAACACCTACAATAAAACCCCCAAAACTATAAACACTAAACTAAAATCTTAAACCCTAACATTGAGGCGCTTGTAGAAACAAAGTTTCCACCGCCTGTGTATGTAGGGATGGCAATATAATCCGAATCTAATCTGGATTCGAAGAAAAAAATCAAATCCAAATCCGATTGAAAAAAAGTCAGAATCCTAATACAAAAAAAGGTTTGGGGTCCTAATAGGAGGTGGATCGGATATGAATATTGCCATGATCCGACCCGAATCTGATCCATATTCATATTTGAACCGAGTCCAATCCGAGTATATGAATCCGTATAAAAATATTTAAAACTCTTAAATTTAAAAAAAATATAAATATATATTAGAATCTTAGTTAAGTTGAATTGAGATTATGTATATTAAATTATTAATATAAATATATATTGAAATTCTAATTAAGTTGAATTGAAATTATATATATATTGAAATTCTAATTAAATTTAAATTAGGATTATATATATATGGGATATGATCTGTTTACTTAGTGTAAAACTTTTTACATTTTACACCTTTTTTGAACCGTTGGATGAGTGAAACGGATGGATGAGATTAACAGTAAATATGTGAAGATTATCACTTGGGAAAAAAAGAGTAAGGAGTTAATCTAAGCCATCAATTTTCTCTATCTAACGATCCAGAAAAGGTGTAAAACTTAAAGAGTTTTACATGGTGTAAGTTGATCCTAACCCTATATATATATATTGAAATCCTAATATAAGTTGAATTAAGATTACAAAGGTTATATAAAAGCATGAGAGATCTAGCAGTCATTAATACTTTTTAAAAAAGCCCTCTAAATAATTTAGAGAGTTTTATATGCTCGTTTCAACTAGGTGAACTAGTAGAGGTCAGAGTGTTATCGTTGCGGCTTAGTAATCAAAATCGTGAAATCGTGATTGGGTATATATCTTCTCCAAATTTAAAATTCTAGATTTAAATAGTTAATTCTTCACCCTCAATCACCCTGATTCGTTTGATGAAAAATATTTGTTACTTTTATTTGGGTTTTTCTATACACAACCTACTAGATTTCTATAATTAATGCCTATTTCCTTTTTTTTTCAATGGAATCTACAAACATAGAATTAATTGTAGATAAAATTAACACTCATCAAAAAAATATTATTTCATTAATTGTCCTAAAAACATAAAATTTATGACATTTGAATATCGCCTAAACCTAAACCCTAAACTATAAACCCTAAACCTTAAACAATATATCATAAACCCTAAATAATAAACCCTAAAACACATATCATAAACCATAAACCCACATCATACACCCTAAACTATAAACCCTAAACCTTACTCATTAAACCATAAAACCAATCTCTTAAGACCTAAACCATGAACCCTAAACCCCACCAAATAATTTTTCAAAAACAAACCCCACCTCATAAATCTAAACCCTAAACTACAACCACATAAAATCTTAAATCATAAACCCTAAACATTAAACACTAAATCATAAAACCCTAAACCTTAAACCCTAAAACTATTAAACCCTTCTAAATGAGTATTAATTACATTAAACTCCCTAAATTAATGAAGTTAGGAATACAATTAATTTCATTTTAGTATATTCCATTGAAAATTAAAATAAACATTAATGATAAGAATCTTGTTGGTTCTTATATGCAGCCATCAGGGCCGTATATAGCAAAATCATTTTTATTTAAATATATTTGTTTGAGTTGTTACTTTAAAAAAGGAAAAAAATTAATTGGATTCGGGCTTTCGGATTTGGATTTTAGATATTTTATTGAATCAGACTCGAATTTATGTAATCGAACTTATATTCGGACTTAATTTTTTTGGGAGATCCGGTTATTAATTAAATTAGACTTGGACTTTATAAAGTCCGATCTAAATCCGATCTATTACCATCCCTATGTATATGAGATAATAATCCTTGTCCAAAAAGATTTAAAATAAATAAATAATAGCTTTAAGTTATTTCTAGCATTTTTATGCTATCTTTATTACTACTTTCTTAATGCTTTGTTGAGAATAAATTTTGTAAGATTTTTAGTATTTTCATGCTATCTCTGTTACCATTTATCTCATGCAGTTGGCAAAATGCAATGCACGTCTAAATAAACATTTAGACTTTGATAGTTTTTATTTTTATTTTTATTTCTATTAGCATTTGGGTAAACTGTCTTATGAGTCAATTTTATTTATTATTGAACAAAAAAATTATCAATTGGATCATTAAAATTTTAATTTAATTTCGATCAAGTCATAAACCATAACGATTAACAGAATTATTGTGACAAATAAACAAATTAGTATAATGTTGTGAATAAAATAAAGAAGAATAAGAATATGAATATAGAGATAAGAGAAAGCGGGAGACTTGTATTATTCTCAATGTAGTGTTGTGTACAATGCTTTCTCTAATATCTAATTTATAGGCATAAGGGGAAAACCCTAATATCAATGGGCATTAAACCCTAATAATAAAGTACATTAAAGTCACATTTAATACATGGATATCCACCATAAATAAATATTCATAACACTCCCCATTGGATATCCATGAAGATAGCATGCCTCGTTAAAACTTTACTAAGATAAAAACCCTATGGGGAAAAAAATTCTTAGTGAAGGAAAAAGAGTACACACATCTATGATATGCATAACATGTTGCCTCATTAAAAACCTTTCCAGGAAAACCCATTGGGACAAAACCTCGGTTAAGGGGAAAAGAGTGTAACACATATTTACTCCCCTCATGAAAGCATCACATAAGATCTTTGAATCTTCATAATTCAATCTTGAATATAATCTTCAAATGTTGAAGTAGACTATGCACTGGTGAATAGATCTTTCAAACTACTGCTTGAAAGGTTTCATCAAATATTATTCTTCTAAATATCATGAGGGACGAAACTTTGAAAAAATATGTTTTATTTTTTTTTCACATTTGATGTATCCACATTTTGATTGAGATATAAATTTTGCACTATCTCTACACAAGATAGTTTGCATCTTATCTTGTGAAAGCAATTCACATATTTTCTAAATATGTTTAGCCAAACACATATTTCGGCTTTGCCTCGTGCATAACAATTATTTACATAATTTGGAGAGGCTTCGAGTTTTGAAAGATCTAAAGGTAATGGTCTCGTAACACTTAGATAGTACTTCTAGATCAATTAAGATCTGATGCATAACAATTATTTTGTTTTGTGCTCAACGAATGTGCGTTATGCATGTAAAGTCTCTTTAAACATTTTTCTATGTATGTCGATTGATGCACAAGGATTTTATTGTTAGTGGGATCTCTTCATGAGTCACAATGATATTCAAATCATCAACATACACAACAACAATAACAAATCTGGAGTTAAACCTCTTAATAAAAATGGTTGAGGAAATTGAAACATTCTTATAGCCTTTCGCTAATAAGTATTCACTAAGGCTGTTATACAACATGTGCCCAAATTGTTTTAATCCATAAATAGATATGTTCAATTTAGTTGAATAATGTTCTCGAAAACTTGAATTAACTGCTTCTGGCAGTCTAAATCCTTCTGATAGTTTCATGTAAATGTTATTATCAAGAGGCTCATACAAATAGGATGTAACAACATCCATTAGGTGGAAACTAATTCTTTTATTGCTAGACTAAAAAAATCTAAAAGTAGTTGCTTCCACCACCGAGGAGTATATTTTCTCATAATCGATTCTAGGTCTTTGTAAGAACCCTTGTGCAACCAAACGAGCTTTGTATCTCGCCATTTCCCCTTTTTCATTTCTATTTCTCACAAAGGCTCATTATATCCACAAGCTTTACAGATTCTGATGTACGGACTATAAGCCCAAATACTTCTCTTTACATTATCTAATTAACAATGGTTCATGATCCACATCATCAATTAAAATCTATAGTGCTATATTGCATGCAAATTTATTATCGATGTCGATTTGATTTCGGTTCTATTTATTACCAAACATGACATAATCTATTAAGATCTCTTTATTATCAGGTACCTGGGTCATTAAATGTCTATGTTGGAGACCTTTTAATCTCTTATAGAGATTTTCATAATACGTTGATTCCTCGATCAGACCATCATTAAATATAGCTTTTTTTCTTTTTCGAGGATTTTTATCTTTGGAACCTACTTGTCTACCACACTTTAGCATGAGTTAGACTCATTAGCAACTAGAGTTTGTCCTTTCGGGACATCAACTTTAATTGGAGCATTCATAGCCGGTATATGTGACTTAGTCACTCTTTTAGGGTCAGCAAAAGCATCTGGCAATTGATTTGCTAAGTTTTGCAAATGAATTACGTAGAACTAAATCTTTTGATATAATAATTGAAAAATGTTTTGGACTAAATTGAAAAGAATTTAAAATATGCTTTAAGTCAAAACAACTTGAATTTATGTTTAAGGGCTTTTAAAAGGCTTTGGAATAACTTAAAATGCTTTTAAAGTAGCCAAACTAGTGTTTTTCAAGTACCCGTACCTATACGGTCTGGTATTGTATCGATACGCCCTAGGGTTTCAGCTACATGAAAATTCCAGTAGCCAAAACCCATACCGATACACTTTGCCATATCGATACGGTTTGTTTTAAATAGCTAACGGCTAGTTCGTGTACCAATAAGGTTGTATCGCGTACCGATACGCCCAACTACCCCCAATGGTCATTTTCTCAACAGTCTTTTAAATTGCAAGACTGTACCGATACGCACTAGCTTGAAGTGCTCAACATCTATTTCCTTATCGGGACCGTATCAATATAGATCCAAAGGTATCGATACGCCAAGCTGCAGAACTGCATTTATGGTGGGAAATAACGGCTCCAACGACTCTAATTCATCCACAACGGTCCTCAACGGTTGCAAGCTCAATTAGAAGTATAAAAGGGACCTCCAAGCATCAAAGAAAGACTAATGCTTCAATTGTTAACAACATTATGATGAGAGGTTGTCTTTAGAGCTTAATTGTACATTTCTTGTATAGACAACACTTGTGAGCTATACTTTGTCAAATTTGCTCAAGTGTTTAGGTTTTGGGTGAGGGCTTAATTGTGCAAACAAATACCTATTAGTGGGATTTCATGTTTGCTTTGAATTCTCTTTTTACAAGAGTGTCTTGGTTGATCTTTGGGTAGAAATATTAACTGGTTTGTAAAGGTTGTCTCCTTAGCCTAGAAAAAGGGAAGAATTTTGAGTGAATTGGTGAAATCCTTGGTGGGAATCTAAAGTAGTGGATGTAGGCTTTGGTCAGAAAGCTGAACCACTCTAAATCTCTTGTTAATTTTTCTTATCTTTTACCACCACCATAAACACCCAAAAATCAACCTTCTGCACCATTTGACAATTCATAACAGTTGAAAGAAATTGAGCCTATCAAGCCTAACAATTGGTATCAGAGCGAGGCTCAATTGAAGAGGATTAACATCCTATTGAGAAGATACGAGTGCTCGATACAAGAATTCAATCAACCGATCAAATGGCGCAATCCATCGACAAGCCACCATTCTTCGACGGGACCAACTACGCTCATTGAAAGATAAGAATGAAGTTCTTCATCAAATCCAAAGACTACAAGCTTTGAGATATTGTTGAAGAGTGTCCTTATGTACCACAACGAAGTAAGGCGAAATAGAGTGTGGATGATCACAAGAAGATGGAGCTAAATTGCAAGGCCTTGCACATCCTCTTTTGTGCATTTGGCCTCAACATATATAAGAAGATTTCCTCTTGCGAAGATGCCAAGGAAGTATGGGACAAGCTTGAAGTCACATACGAGGGAACAAACGAAGTAAAGGAGACCAAGATCGGCCTCATCAACCACGAGTATGAGAACTTCAAGATGGAACCGGATGAAGACATCCCAAAGATGTTCGATAGATTCTCCACCATCACAAATGGACTCAAAGGCTATGTAGAAATCATTCCAGAAAACAATCTTGTCCGAAAGCTTCTCTATTCTCTTCCTGAGTCATGAGACTCAAAGAAGACGCCATCATCGAAGCAAAAAATCTAAAGACCTTGAAGCTAGATGAACTCATGAGGTCTCTTCTCACTCACGAAATGATGAAGAAAGAAAAAGAAGAGGAGAAGAAGAAGAAAGAGATAAAGAAGACGGGGAAGAAGAAAATCATAGAGCTAGGCATCAATGCGAGTGCCGTTGCTCTCAAATCTTCTACACGCCAACACATTTATTTGAGCGAGGAGGAAAGTGAAGTTGAAGAGATGGTTCATCTCTTCAAAAAATTCTCCCGATTCATGAAGAGAGAGATGGCTAAATCCAAGCATGAATTGAAGGAGAAGATGAAGGATTCCCACAAGTCTAACAAAAAGGGATCATCTTCAAAGAAAGCATATGTGGCGACATGGAGTGATGAAGACTCCACCAATGATGAGGTAGCCCACCTATGCTTCATGGCTCTCAATGAGAGGGAGGTAACTTCTAACTCATCTAGTTCAAATTCATATACTTTTGATGAGTTACAAGATGCCTATGATGATTTACTTTTGGAATTTAAGACATCATTTTCTAAAAATAAAAATTTGCTTTCAAATTTGAAAAAAGGAAAATGATTTGCTTTCCAAAAAAAATATAGAGGTTGAAGCAAAAATCAAAGATTTTGAAATTAAAGTTTTAGATTTTAAAAAAATTGCTTCAGACGATGGAAAAAGATCATAAAAAAGAAGTTGATGATCTTAAGAAGGAAAAAGATCCGATTTTCAATGAACTTCAAAAGAAAAACAATTTGGGAAAATCAAATTTTTATGTTAGACAATCTAGTGCCCCTAAATTTTTGAATGGAAACGTTTTTAGAAGTATTTGAGTCCCAAAAGGACTAAGTACTTCAACTAAAAAGGATGAAATTGAAAAATGGATTCCTAAGGGGACTAAACTATGTGCAACTAATGTCTTTGGATCCAAAGCAATTTGGATACCAAAAATTACTTGATTTTCTTGTTTAGGTGTAATGGGGAGTGATCAACAAGTCCAAATTTGAGGCAGAGTTCCATGCACATAAAGAGAGCACTTGAAGAAGGAAGGCTTCACATCCTCCCTTGGGTTCAAGTATGGTAAAATTAGTTGAATTTCTTTTCATTTAGCTTTATTTCTTTTAATTCAACTAGTTTAATCATATTGTCAGACTAACATTGTTTGATGCTTTGAGTAAGGGGAGCCAATTTTAAAACCAATTTTTTTAATTGTGTCATTTTTTACCTCTTAAGTTATTTTGAGCCTAATGTTTTTTTAAATTCTTTTTGATTTAACAAAAAAAGGGGAGAAATGGTTTGAAAAATTGATTTTTCAAGAGAATAAGGGGAGCTTTAATTTCATTCAAATTTTAATCTCTTATTCAAAATTTTAAAATACTAAAATCCCAAACAATTTTTTCAAGTTGGTTTTATTATATCAAAAAGGGGGAGATTATAGAACTAAATGTTTTGATATAATAATTGAAAAATGTATTGTACTAAATTGAAAAGAATTTAAAATATGTTTTTGGTCAAAACAACTTGAAATTATGTTTAAGAGCTTTTAAAAGGCTTTGGAATAACTTAAAATGCTTTTAAAGTAGCCAAAACCAGCGTTTTTCAAGTACTCGTACCGATACAGTCTGGTACTGTATCGACATGCCCTAGGGTTTCAGCTACAGGTAAATTCTAGTAGCCAAAACCCGTACTGATACGCTTTTTCGTATCGATACGGTTTGTTTTAAATAGCTAACGGCTAGTTCGCGTACTGATAAGGTTGTATCGCGTACCGGTACGCCCAACTACCCCCAACAGTCTTTTAAATTGCAGGACTGTACCAATACGCTAGCCAAGCGTATCGATACGCACTAGCTTGAAGTGCTCAACGACTATTTTCTTATCGAGACCGCATCGATATGGATTCAAGGGTATCAATATGCCAAGCTGCAGAACTGCATTTATGGTGGGAAATAAAGGCTCTAACGGCTCTAATTCATTCCCAACGGTCCTCAACGGCTGCAAACTCAATTAGGAGTATAAAAGGGGCCTCAAAGCATCAAGGAAAGACTAATGCTTCAATTGTCAATAACATTATGATTAGAGATTGTCTTTAGAGCTTAATTGTACATTTCTTGTATAGACAACACTTGTGAGCTATACTTTGTCAAATTTGCTCAAGTGTTTATGCAACACCCGGGTTTGGGGGTCGGGTGAATTAAATAAATAAAATAATGTTTCGGGTTTTGTTTTCAAAATAAATTTTGTTGGACATATTCTAATTTGAACCAAATAGCCATGTGTCTCCTTCTATTGTAAATACTTCATTTCATTAAGGGTAAAAAAGGTGTTTGGCTTTTAAAAATATAAAACAAAATGATAAAAGTGCCTTTGCATCATCTTCTTCCCCCTTCTCTCCCAATTTCCACGACAAAACTCCCCCTTCCCCTTGAGTTACTATTCCATAACCATACACCTTCATTCTTGGTGATTTTTGAAAGGTAAACATGTTTTTGACTTGTCCTCACTTTCCTATACATGTTTGTACCTTTAGATTTCATTAAAACCCATTGTTTTGAGTTTTGAGTTTTTCAAGTTCAAAGTTAAAAATCCAAACTTTAATGTCCATTATTAAAGCTTTTGATTCCTTATCATTATTTATGTTATTAGCAACCCAAATAGTCCAACATATGTGATTTTTACTTGGTTTTACAATGATTCACGAATTTGGGTTTTAGGGAGTTCAAAGGTTGAGTTTTGGGGCTGTTTTGTGTTGGAAATTGATGGCTGATGTTTGTATGATGTTTAGGGGTTAGTTTGGATGTGTTTGATGACCATTTGGATGGAGGAAATAGGAAATTTTAGTGAGTTAATGTGGCTGCTCGGAAATCAAGGTTTTGGGAGTGTTCTTGGTTAGTTTAATTGCTTGAATGGTAATCCGGGTTTGTTCCAGTGTTTGATGTTGATTGTGGTTGCTTTTGTTTGTGTTTGAATGACTAGAACCAAGGCTTCGTGTTGGGGAATCATCGGGAACCAATCCGGGAAGTTCGGAAGTTTGATTTGGCTTTGGTTGGTTGATCTCGGGGTTGTTGAGCTTAGAGTAGTCGGTGAGTAGTTCTATGTTTTTAAATTGGTTTTCAAATGTTAGTTCAAGCATGTGGACCTAGGTCAGGCTTGGTAAACCCACCTAGGGTTGGGATTAGATTGGTAGTCTAATCCCAAGCTTTAGTTAGAGATTATGGTTGAACTTTAATTGTTGTGTATGCCTCATGTTTTAATTGTAATTGATGTTGTTATGTATATTGTGATATACATGTGTGTAGAGGCATGCTGTTTTATGCATTATGGTATGCATGTGGTTGTGGAATGTGGTTTGTGCATGATGGTAAATCATGGTGAGTACGTGCTAAGCACGGAAATTAGCAAGAAAGTTGTGAGGTTGATTAATGAAATGAGTTAGTATTGGCACTAGTATGCTTGGGGTACAATGATCGATCATTAGGATGTTTAGTGTGCACATGAAAGTCGAAATGCGCGCGTGGTCTTTGTGATGGTAGTCATCAAGATGGAGTACTGGTACGCCCGGAAATCTTCTTTTATATGTTAGTCAGTGATAAGTGGAATCCCATCGATGGGGCGTGAGGATGAGTGGAATCCCCTCTGCGTGAAACGGTGATGAGTGTAATCCCACCGTAAGGTATGGTTGTATGTTGGATGTGAGTTCCAACGGTTGTTATCTGCGTATTCGGGTCATAGCTAGGTGCCAATACGTTGATTTATGTGTTTCCATATGGTTGTGTTTATGGACTTGTTGAGCATGGCATGATAATTGAGATTATGTTCATGCATCATATATATTGACTCATGTGGTTGCGAAGGTAAGAAAACATGCATTCTTCCTTGGTTGTGTTGCTCGTGCTTGGACCCTGCATTGTCGAGGTTTGTTTTATGAGCTTACCCTCACTAAGCTTTATGCTTACGCTCTTTTTTGTTCGACAATGCAGATCCGTAGTTCGTGGGTTGGTTGTGCAAGGAGAGGGCCTCTGGAAATATGAGATATTGACGAAATTTTGGCGTATCGGTACGGGTTTCGGGTGTATCGGTACAGTCTTATATCGTTGACCGTGAGAAGTTGACAAGTGAGGGCGTATTGGTACGGTCAATCAGTGTACCGATACGGTCTCCCTGGGTTGACCTTGGGCTGTTGACCTAGTCAAGGCGTATCGATACCCTCTTCTAGTGTATCGATACGGCCTGTTGTTTAATCTAAAATGGGCTGTTTTGAATTGCTGTTTGGTTGTTCGCCTCGCTTGTTGCTTCCGCTGTCGTTGTTTCACATAGGATGTATTAACGCATCTACACATGATAATAAATAAATGAAAAAGTTTTCTCGGGTTGTTAACCGAAGTGGATCCTTAACGAGTTTCGCCTCGGTTATCCCCGTGTAGCCCACTCGGACCGGTCGGCCGCCCAAGCCGGGATGCGAGGGTTACACTTGTTGGTATCAGAGCCTGATGTTTCCGAGACCTTGGGCAGGTAAGTGAGGTAAGTTAAATTCTTGTGTTGCAATTGCATGGTGTTTGCTTGCCATGTAAGTATGCTTTGATGTTTGCATGATTGAGCGTGTATGTATGTTGTTTGAAGCATGTTGAGTAGAGTCCCATTGCTTCTATTACATCGGCAAAAGAGATTATTAAGTGAGGGAAACATACTTGAGCCACTTGGACCCTTGCCCTTGCTAACCCTGTTTTGTATGTTGTTGTTGTTGTAGTTATTATCTGTGAGCGGTTATGTCGAGGCCTAGAGGTAGACCGAGGTTGGTTCGTCAGGAACCCCGTGTTGCGGCTCCTATTAATGAGCCGATGGTTGGAGTAGAGGCTCCTGTGGAAGAGCCTGCTGTTGGAGTCGGAGCTCCTCCACCACCACCACCTCCTCAGCCTGAAGTGGGAGGCGATGCTAGAGCTGAGGGAGCGGGACCTCAGGTTGGTTAGGGTGGCCAAGGTCCTGCGGGGATAGACATGGCTCCGCTAGTTCAAGCTATAGCGGGAGCGTTTCAGGCTGCAGCTGCCGGAGCTCAGGCTGCAGCTCAGCCGAGAGGTGATGATGCTAGTTTACCTTTAGAGAGGCTTTGTAGCCTAGGAGTAGATGAGTTCAGGGGATCTACGCCTGAGAGATCAGAGTTGTGGCTAGAGAAGACAATCCGTATTTTGGCTCAGATAGGATGTGTTGGGGCTCGTAAGTTGGGCTGTGTAGTTTCGTTGCTTCAGGGTGATGCCTACACCTGGTGGGTCACCATTACTACCGGCATGCCTGAGTCCGAGATCGGTTGGGACTTCTTTGAGACTGCTTTCAGAAAGAGATATTTGGGCCCGAGATATTTGGATGAGAAGAAGCGGGAGTTCATGGCTCTGGTTCAGGGAGACACATCAGTGACATATTACGAGATCCGCTTCGTTTGACTGAGTCAGTATGCTCCGGAGTTGGTTCCTACTGAGAGGGACCGTTGTGATCGATTCAGGTATGGGCTTCATGAGGAAGTCAAGAGGTACACCTTGGCTACTGATTATTCTGATTTTGATGTCTTAGTCACTAGGGCCAAGGACATCGAGCATAGCTTGGGGCTGACCATGCGTTCGGGAGGATCCAGTTCAGGGAAGAGGCACAAAAACTTTGACCGTGGTGATGCCAAGAGGCATCGGGGCAGTGGACATCAATTTGACCATAGGCGTGGCGGTGGCCACCATGGTAGAGGCCACCAGAGCCAGAGAGCTGGAGGGCGTTTGCCCGAGTGTGCCCGATGTGGGAGACAACATTCAGGAGAGTGTTGGGGAAATTATCATGCTTGCTGGAACTGTGGATCGAGAGACCACTTCAGGAGAGAGTCTCCGCATCAGGCGGCACAGGCACCGATTCAGGCACAGGCTCCTGCGAGAGCGATCGACTATTAGAGAGGCCGTGGGCGCGGTCGTGGTTACTTCCAGCCGAGGGCTGATGCACCTAGGATAGAGGCACCGAGGAATCTTGCTCATGTAGTGGCAGTTCAGCTAGAGGCCGGTGGACCAGCTAGAGTCTACGCACACAGAGAGGCAGGGAATGACACAAATGTGATAGCATGTAATTTTGAGTTACAGTCCATGTCTTTGCTTTCCTTAGTTGATTCGGGTTCTACGCATTCTTACATTTTGAGTGAGCATGCAAAGAAGTTAGACATACATGTTGAGATTTTAGACATAGGGATGCATGTGACTAGTTCCTTTGGTGAGACAGTTGTAGTTAGACGGATGTATATGAGGTGTCCGTTGAAGATTCAGGGTCATGTGTTTCCTGTTGATATGATGGAGCTTCCATTCTATGGTTTTGATATCATTTTGGGTATGGATTGGTTGACTGAGCACAGAGCTAGTGTAGATTTTGAGACAAAGAGAATTTCATTGAAGCTTTCCGATGACTACGAGGTAGTAGTGGTAGGCGAGAACGTTAAGTTCTTGTCGAACGTTGTGTCAGCTTTAGAGGCTCATATGTTGATGGACTCCGGTTGTGGGGCTTATTTAGAGTATGTGATGAATCCGAATATGAGTGAGGTTAGACCGAAAGATATCAGAACAGTTTGTGATTATCCGGATGTGTTTCCAGAAGAGTTACCGGGTTTTCCTCCTGACAGAGATGTAGAGTTTGTGATTGAGACTATTTTAGGGTCTACTCCAGTTTCTATTGCTCCGTACCGTATGGCTCCGAAGGAGTTGAAAGAGTTGAAAAGTCAGCTTCAGGAGTTGTTAGACCGAGGTTTTATTAGGCCTAGTAGTTCGCCTTGGGGTGCTCCCGTGTTGTTTGTGAAGAAGAAGGATGGCAGTATGAGGATGTGTATCGACTACAGGCAGTTGAACCAGTTGACAGTAAAGAACAAGTATCCGTTGCCTCGTATAGATGACTTGTTTGATTAGTTGAGGGGTGCCTCAGTGTTTTTAAAGATAGATTTGAGGTCAGGGTACTATTAGTTGAAGGTAAAGGAGTGTGATGTTCCGAAGAAAACTTTTAGGACTAGATATGGTCATTATGAGTTCCTTGTGATGCTGTTTGGGCTCACGAATGCACCAGCAACTTTCATGGACATGATGAACAGAGTTTTCCGAGACTATCTAGACCGATTTGTAGTTGTTTTCATAGACAACATCCTTGTGTACTCAAGATCAGAAGAAGAACATGATGAGCACTTAAGACTTGTTTTACAAAGATTGATGAGTAATCAGTTGTATGCTAAACTGAGCAAGTGTGAGTTCTGGATTAGAGAGGTTGTGTTCCTTGGCCATGTGGTATCAGCTGAAGGTATCCGTGTTGATCCGAAGAAGATTGAAGCCATTGTTGAGTGGAAACAACCTAAGTCAGTGACTGAGATTATGAGTTTCCTAGGACTAGCTGGTTACTATAGGAGGTTCGTTGATGGTTTCTCTAGAGTAGCTGCTCCGTTGACTAAATTGTTGCAAAAATGGGTGAAGTTTGAGTGGTCAGATGCGAGACAAAAGGCTTTTGAGAAGTTAAAAGAAGCTTTGACGAATGCTCTAGTGTTAGTACAACCAGTTTTGGGGAAAGAGTTCGTGATCTATAGTGATGCTTCCTACGTAGGTTTGTGTTGTGTTCTGATGCAAGAAAAGAGAGTTGTTGCTTATTCTTCGAGACAGTTGAAGGTGCACGAGAAGAACTACCCTACTAGGGGTGATAATGAGCCTGACCGGCTCGCGAGCTATTCGGGCTCGGCTCGGTCAAAGCTCGGCTCGAGTGAGCTCAACTCGGGCTCGGGCTCGGCTCGAAACCTTAACAAGTCGAGCCGAGCTTACCCAGGCTCGGCTCGAAAAGCTCGTGAACAGGCTCGGAATTTACATATGCACTAAAATAAATTACGTGCTTGTATTTTCTTTCATTAGTTGATTGTTGTTTGATTTTGTATTTTCTTTAATTATGTGTTTGTATTATAAGAATATTTATTGATTATTTGGATTAATCTAATTTTTGGAATTTTTCTCTTTCCGGTCATTGAATTTCGTTTTAGTGTTGGTCAGGGATTTAAATAGCGTCCGCGGTCGCGTTTTCGGTCGCGTCGCGTTTATCGCGTTTGCGGAGATAACGGATGCTAATGCGGTCATTGCAGGTGTCGCGGTCGTGATTTTTTTTAAAATTCGCACAACTTATTGTATTAAACAATAATTATAATTGTAATTATTTAAATTCACTCCTTATGATTTTTAAATTGTTTTTTAACACTTAAATTAGTAGATTATTAAAGCTAAATAACTAAATTCAATAAAAAATAAACTTTGCACTCTAAATTAAAAGAAAATGAGGATTAAATTAATATAACTAAAATATGAAAGGGCTGAAATGGATATTTATCCATCCTTACATAAAGCTTAAGGGGAAAAGGAGAGAATACAACGTATAAATGGCTAGTTATACACTTGCCCAATATCCCACATCGGTGAGATATGTAAAGCAATAAGGGGAAATAGCCTATAAATAGAGGTCAGGCGCTGGAGGAAGAAAGTAAATTAACTTGGCTTTTACGACTGAGATTAAGCTTAAGTGGCCCATTTGTGCACACAAAGCTAAGTATATTTTCAGAATGAGGCTTATTTGCCTTTATGTACAAACTGTGATGAGTTTGACTTTGAGTATAAACGTCGATAACGGTTCGAGCCGAGCCTGACGAGCTTCGAGCCCAATAAAATTGTTTTCGAGCCGAGCTCGAGCCTAAAATTTCGAGCTCGGCGAGCCTCGAGCTCAAGCCGAGCCCAAAAACATTGTTTCCGAGCCGAGCCGAGCCTGGCCAGGCTCGGGCTCAGCTCGGCTCGTTATCACCCCTATACCCTACGCACAACATTGAGTTAGCAGCAGTTATGTTTGCGTTGAAGATTTGGCGTCACTACTTGTATGGTGAGAAGTGCACGGTTTACACTGATCATAAAAGCTTGAAGTATCTGATGACTCAAAGAGAGTTGAACTTGAGACAGAGAAGATGGCTTGAACTATTGAAAGACTATGATTTGACTATTGAGTACCATCTGGGTAAGGCAAATGTATTGGCTGATGCGTTGAGCAAAAAAGTCGCAGTTGAGTTGCGAGCTATGTTTGCTAGACTGAGTGTATCAGGAGATGGTGGTTTGATTACGGAGTTGCAAGTGAAGTCTTCGTTGATTCAGATGATCAGAGAGAAACAATTGCAAGATGTATCTTTAGTTTCTCATGTTCAGGACATTGCAGAAGGTAGACCGACAGAGTACAATTTCAGTGATGAGAATGTGTTGTGTTTCAGAGACAGAGTGGTTGTACCTGAAGATGTTGAGTTGAGACGTATGATTCTGAGCGAAGCACATTCGAGTCCTTTTTCTATGCATCCGGGCAGTACTAAGATGTACCGAGATCTGAAGAATGATTATTCTAGGTTGGTTTGAAGAAGGATGTAGCCGAGTATGTGAGCCGTGGCATTATTTGTCAGAGAGTAAAGGCAGAATATCAGGTTCCTTCAGGTTTGTTACAACCTTTGAAAATTCCGGAATGGAAGTGGGAGAGAATCACTATGGACTTTGTGTCAGGGTTGCCGTTGTCTCCTTCGAAGAAGAATTCTGTCTGGGTGATAGTTGATAGATTCACTAAGTGCGCTCATTTCTTAGCAGTGAACACCACATATTCTTTAGACAAGTTGGTAGATTTGTACATCTGCGAGATTGTGAGACTTCATGGAGTTCTGAAGTCTATTGTATCAGACAGAGATCCGAGATTCACAGTGAGGTTCTGGAGTTGTTTGCATAGTGCCTTAGGTATTCGTTTGCATTTCAGTACTTCTTATCATCCGCAGTCAAATGGACAGTCAGAGCGAGTGATACAGATATTAGAGGATATGCTCCGTTGTTGTGTGATTGACTTCCAGGGTTCTTGGGAGAAGCATTTACCCTTAGTTGAGTTTGCTTACAACAACATTTACCAGGCTAGTATACAAATGGCTTATTATGAGGCATTTTATGGCAGACGATGTAGGACTCCGATCTGTTGGGCTGAAACGGGTCAGAAATTGGTACCTATGCCAGATTTACGTAAGGGGACTACTGAAAAAGTGAAGTTGATTTGTGACCGTCTAAAAGCAGCTTCCGATCGTCAGAAATCTTACGCAGATTTGAAGAGAAAAGAGATTGAGTTTTCAGTGGGTGAGAAAGTGTTTCTGAAAGTGTCTCCGTGGAAGAAGGTAATGCATTTTGGCCGGAAAGGCAAGTTGAGTCCGAGGTTTATCGGTCCCTATAAGATAGTTGAGCGGATTGGGCTAGTAGCTTACCGTTTGAGATTACCTTCAGAGTTAGAGAAGATACACGACGTGTTTCATGTGTCGATGCTTAGGAGATATAGGTCAGATCCGTCTCATGTTATGCCCGTTGAGGAGATAGAACTGAATCCGGATTTGTCTTACAATGAAGAACCGGTTGAGATACTTGCTTTTGATAACAAGGTGTTGCGTGGCAAGACCATAGAGTTGGTCAAGGTGTTGTGGAGACATAGAGGCGTGGAAGAGGCCATGTGGGAGAGGAAAGCTGATATGCTTGAGCAGTTTCTGTATCTATTTCTGACAGGTAATTTCGGGGGCGAAATTCCTTAAGTGGGGGAGAGTTGTAACACCCGGGTTTGGGGGTCGGGTGAATTAAATAAATAAAATAATGTTTCAGGTTTTGTTTTCAAAATAAATTGTGTTGGCCATATTTTAATTTGAACCAAATAGCCATGGGTCTCCTTCTATTGTAAATACCTCATTTCATTAAGGGTAAAAAGGTCTTTGGCTTTTAAAAAAATAAAACAAAATGATAAAAGTGCCTTTCCGTCATCTTCTTCCCCCTTCTCTCCCAATTTCCACGACAAAACTCCCCCTTCCCCTTGAGTTACTATTCCATCACCATACACCTTCATTCTTGGTGATTTTTGAAAGGTAAACATGTTTTTGACTTGTCCTCACTTTCTTCTACATGTTTGTACCTTTAGATTTCATTAAAACCCATTGTTTTGAGTTTTGAGTTTTTCAATTTCAAAGTTAAAAATCCAAACTTTAATGTCCATTGTTAAAGCTTTTGATTCCTTATCATTATTTATGTTATTAGCAACCCAAATGGTCAAACATATGTGATTTTTACTTGGTTTTACAATGATTCACAGATTTGGGTTTTAGGGAGTTCAAAGGTTGAGTTTTGGGGCTGTTTTGTGTTGGAAATTGAGGGCTGATGTTTGTATAATGTTTAGGGGTTAGTTTGGATGTGTTTGATGACCATTTGGATGGAGGAAATAGGAAATTTCAGTGAGTTAATGTGGCTGCTCGGAAATCAATGTTTTGGGAGTGTTCTTGGTTAGTTTAATTGCTTGAATGGTAATCCGGGTTTGTTCCAGTGTTTGATGTTGATTGTGGTTGCTTTTGTTTGTGTTTGAATGACTAGAACCAAGGCTTCATGTTGGTGAATCATCGGGAACCAATCCGGGAAGTTCGGAAGTTTGATTTGGCTTTGGTTGGTTGATCTCGGGGTTGTTGAGCTTGAAGTAGTCGGTGAGTGGTTCTACATTTTTAAATTGGTTTTTAAATGTTGGTTCAAGCATGTGGACCTAGGTCGAGCTTGGTAAACCCACCTAGGGTTGGGATTAGATTGGTAGTCTAATCCCAAGCTTTAGTTAGAGATTTTGGTTGAACTTTAATTGTTGTGTATGCCTCATGTTTTAATTGTAATTGATGTTGTTATGTATATTGTGATATACATGTGTGTGGAGGCATGATGTTTGATGCATTGTGGTATGCATGTGGTTGTGGAATGTGGTTTGTGCATGATGGTAAATCATGGTGAGTACGTGCTAAGCACATAAATTGGAAAGAAAGTTGTGAGGTTGATTAATGAAATAAGTTAGTATTGGCACTAGTATGCTTGGGGTACAATGATCGATAATTAGGATGTTTAGTGTGCACACGAGAGTCGAAATGCGCGCGTGGTCTTGGTGATGGTAGTCATCAAGATGGAGTACGGGTACGTCCGAAAATCTTCTTTTATATGTTAGTCGGTGATGAGTGGAATCCCATCGACGGGGCATGAGGATGAGTGGAATCCCCTCCGCGTGAAACGGTGATGAGTGTAATCCCACCCTAAGGTATGGTTGTGTGTTGGATGTGAGTTCCAACGGTTGTTATCCACGTATTCGGGTCATAGCTAGGTGCCAATACGTTGATTTATGTGTTTCCATATGGTTGTGTTTATGGACTTGTTGAGCATGACATGATAATTGAGATTATGTTCATGCATCATATATATTGACTCATGTGGTTGCGAAGGTAAGAAAACATGTATTCTTCCTTGGTTGTGTTGCTCGTGCTTGGACCCTGCATTGTCGATGTTTGTTTTATGAGCTTACCCTCACTAAGCTTTATGCTCACGCTCTCTTTTGTTCGACAATGCAGATCCGTAGTTCGTGGGTTGATTGTGCAAGGAGAGGGCCTCCAAGTTTGCTAGTTGTGCTTTTTCTATCCTCAAGTGTGAATTTTTAAGTTATGGATGTAATAGATGAGCAATGGGATACTTATGTTGTTGTTTTGGTGTTAGGAGTTTGTTTAGACTCCTTGGATATGTTGATGTTTTGTGTGGCTTGCTTATGCTTTGTATGTTGGCCTTGTGCCTCTAACATGAATGCTTATGTGTTTTGTTTCTAAGGCATGAAACCTTAAAATGCTATGTATGTCTCTTTATGGTAAATGTATGATTCCTTTGATCGTATGCTCCTTGTTCGTTTTAAATGAATCGTATGTTGTTCCATAGTTGTTGGATGTTGTATGTATGTTTTCGTGTGGCTAGGTGAGTCTTAAATTGCATCTAGAGTCGAGTCTTGTTGCGTTTTGCTACAAATTTGAGTGTTGCGGTGCAGGGCGTATCGGTACACCCAAGGGCCATACCGATACGGTCCTACACTTTGGGACTCAAGTTTGGCCTAGCGTACCGGTACACGGGGGTGTGTCGATACGCCAAAACCTCTCTGGAAATCTGAGATATTGACGAGATTTTGGCGTATCGGTACGAGGCTCAGGTGTATTGGTACAGTCTTGTATCGTTGACCGTGTGAAGTTGACCAGTGAGGGCGTATCGGTACGGTCAATCAGTGTACCGATATGGTCTCCCTGGGTTGACCTTGGGCTGTTGACCTAGTCAAGGCGTATCGATACCCTCTTCTAGTGTATCGATACGGCCTGCTGTTTAATCTAAAATGCGCTGTTTTGAATTGCTGTTTGGTTGTTCGCCTCGCTTGTTGCTTCTGCCGTCGTTGTTTCACATAGGATGTATTAACGCATCTAGACATGATAATAAATAAATGAAAAAGTTTTCTCGGGTTGTTAACCGAAATGGAGCCTTAACGAGTTTCGCCTCGGTTATCCCCGTGTAGCCCACTCAGACCGGTCGACCGCCCAAGCCGGGACGAGGGGGTTACAATTTAGGTTTTATGTGAGGGCTTAATTATGCAAACAAATACCTATTAGAGGGATTTTGTGTTTGCTTTGAATTCTCTTTGTACAAGAGTGTCTTGGTTAATCTTTGGGTAGAAAGATTAACCGGTTTGTAAAGGTTGCCTCCTTAGCCTAGAAAAGGGGAAGAATTCTTAGTGAATTGGTGAAATCCTTGGTGGGAAGCTAAGGTAGTGGATGTAGGCTTTGGTTAGAAAGTCGAACCACTCTAAATCTCCTGTTAATTTTTCTTATCTTTTACCACCACCATAAACACCCAAAAATCAACATTCTCCACCACTTGACAATCTATAACGGTTGAAGGAAATTGAGCCTATCAAGCCTAACAAATTATCCTTTGAACTTCTTGTTCACATTTTGTGCAACCAAAATTGATTTTGATATAACACCTAGACTTATGGACTAATTTGCAAAACAATAAATTTTTAAGTTCTCTTCAAGGTCTCACTATTGACAAGTCTTTTTGAACCAAACTATATCTCAAGACAAATCTCTCTTAAATGATAAATATCTTCTAAGTTTCTCTATGTATTTTCAAGCCAAACTTCACTAAAACGCCTAGGCGTATCGATATGGTTTTTAGTCACTGGAATTTTAATAGACCATAGCGTACCGATACGATATTACCCCGTATCGATAAGATATTCATCTGGGCAACACTTTAAATGATACCGTACCGATACACATTGCAACTGTATCGATACGATTTTCTTATCTTTGCAAAATCTTTGCATTTAATTTTCGACCGTTGGCTTGTCAGTTAGTTGGTATCCCAAAATTTAAATGACCGTTATACCGTACCGATACGCTAAGTATCCGTACCGATACACTTTTTATCAAAACCAAAGTTGGGATTCCAGTGAGCAAATTCCGTATCGATACGCCTCTTAAAAACCGTACCGATACGCCCTCTAAGCGTATCGATATACGATGTTTTCAGTCACAACGGCTCTTTCTTCTTTGAGATAAGTACCGATACGCCCCGAGCCGTACCGATACGTTAGGCAGCTGAGCTGCATTTATTGCGGGAAATTACATCCCAATGGCTCTATTGATGATCCCAACTACCCAAACGACTAGAATTCAATGCAAGGGTATAAAAACAAGTCCCAATTGAACATGCAACAACTATTGAACCTACAAGCAACATCAAAGCACCCAAATCCAAACTTTGTACCTTTAGAGTCAAATTCTTGTACCCAACTCTTGTATTCTCATTGTAATCTTTTATTGTGAGTTTGGGGAGTGTGAAATTGTAGTTGGGTAAACAATCATCCTTTGAGAGGAACTTTTAGAGTTTACCAAATACTTTTTTTTGTAAAAGTGAGTGGATTAAGCTTTGGGTAGAAAGCTTAATCAAATTGTAAGGTTCCCTCCTCATCCAAGAAAAGGGGAAGAATTCAAGTAGTGAATTGGTTGAAAATCCTTAGTGGGAACTAAGGTAGTGGATGTAGAGTTCGTTTGGAGAACTTGAACCACTCTAATTTCCTTGTGTCACATTTTAATTTTTCCATATTTTCACCCACCAAAATTTTTATCGCCAATTCACCCCCCTCTTGGCCATTTGCAATTGTGTGATCAACTCAACACATTTGTTGAGTATGTGGATCAAAATGAGAAAATGATAATTCATTTCAACTTATTTCTTTTCCCAGCTATTTATTTCTCCCCCTAATGTTGAGAAAACTGACTCACTAAAATGACAGTCAGTAAATCGAACTGTAAATAAATTTCTCATCAAAAGCTCGAGATATTTAATTATCGAAGGGGATTTGAATCTGAGAAATATTCCCAACCTCTTTTGAGGACCCATCTTTGTGCGTTGTGGTAGAGCAAATAGAACCTATACCGCACACCCAAAAAGTCTAAGATGGGAAATATTTGGTTCCTGACCAAAATCCATTTGTAATAGGGAGAACTTATGATAATTTGTTGGCTTAATGCGAATTAATGATGTTGCATGTAAAATGGCATGTCACCAGCATTATCAAAACGAATTGTCTTTATAAGGTAATATGGAAATGTGCTCGTAATTTTATCAACTGAGCAAGTAACCTCGCAAACACCAAGTTGCGGGTTGATAACAATGATACATATGACCATCTAGTCGATGTATCAATTAAAACCATAAAATATCTAAATGGTCCACAAAAGGGTTTGTGGGCCCATATATATCACCTTGTATCCGTTCCAGAAAACTAATAGATTCATAATCTATCTTAGCTGGCGATGATCGAATAATTAGTTTGCTTTGAGAGCAAGCATCGCGTGAAAAAAAAAACATTACTTTGAAGAATTTTTTAGTTCTTCAATGAAAGACCACATGAAGTGTCAATAAATTTTCGCATCATAATTGAACCGGGATGACCTAATCTGTCATGCTGAATAATAAAGTTATCAGTAAACTTCTGGTTTACAGTATCATGAGCTTCAATTTGTACTAATTATTGTGTAATACAATCCGGATGACAATGCATGTAATTTTATCAAAATTTTCTTATTGCATTGGGTTATACTCGTAATATGGAGATAGTCAGCATCCCTTGACTAATAGTCTCAATATGATATTCATTTCTGTAAATATCTTTAAAATTCAATAAGTCTCTTTGCGACTTTGACGAGTATAACGCATTGTGAGTATGAAATTGAGTTCTATTTGGAAATAACATATTTTCTCTTCTTAAGCCTTATATGATATTAGTACTTCCAGAAACAGTTGTAATACCCCAAAGTTTGGCTTGGAAGTATTACTAATTCGAGTGCTAAATAGATTACTCTAATGTACCACTTGATTGATTAATTAAGTATTAGGATTGAATTAAAACAAAAGGGAAAAGTGAATATCTAATCTTAACTGTAACATTCGCTTTTCCATTCTAGAATTTAACTCATTGAATTAGAATTATTCTTTGGAAGTAAATAAGTTCAAAATTAAGCAATTGATTCACTTTAGTCCCCGATTTGCCTTCAATTAGCAATTATTGTATTAAATTGAAATTAAAGAAAACTTGGGCATTCGAATTGAAGGATTGAAGTGAGTGAGTTAAGATGATAATTTAGTTGAACATTAATTGATTGTAACATGACCAAAGTAACAGATTTGGAGAATTAAAATAATTAGAATGGGTATAAATTCCCTAGTGAAAATCGGGCCAAATTGTAAGAGGAAAGAAATTATGTGTGAGCATGATTAATGACTAAATTAAAGAGAAAACAAAAGATATGTTTTGCATGCTAAAAATTTGAGTTCTTTGGGCTGCCCTTAGTCAAAAGAAAAATTAGAACAAGAGAGAAGGGTAATTGGGTAAATCATTAATCCAACACAATCCCCAAATTAAGGAATGCGTCTTTCTTCTCCATCTTTTCCTTAGTGTTGCCGTGAACCTTGAGAGAATAGGGGAGAAAGAAAACTTGAGAAAATTTTGAAATTTTAGCTTTAATGGTGGAAGAAATTGCATGCATGTTGATGAATGAGCTAGGAAGAAGAAGTGTCATCTAGTGATAACAACTTAAGAAGTAAGTACCTTGTTTTCTTCTTTTTGTTGTTCGAATAGAAGCAAATTATGCATGTAAAATTTTAAGTTAATTTAAGCATGAAAATGGTTAGAATTATGGTGATTAATCTGAGTTGAAATGATAGAATTTTTGAATGGTTATGTGTAAATTTGTGAACCGAGTAATAAGGGACTGTTTTGTGGAAAGATTAAGAGTTCTTGATTAGAATGCAAAATTTGAGATAGTTAGGGACCAAACTGGAAAATTTCTATTAGGACAAAGTTGAAGAGAAATGAAAATTCTATAAGGAACAAGCCTTAGATTGCTGGAAAAATGAATTTGAATAAGGAAATTTTGATTGAGAATAAAGTTGGACGTGTACTAGGATAAAATGAATTAGGGACAGTTTTGATTAAAATCAATAAATGCAAGAACATGAATTACACAAAATTTAGCACTTAACTCAGAGTTTAGAATCATGGGATCATGTAAGAATAAGTATGGAGTCTTGAATTGAACTTGAAATAGTCTAATTTTGTGAATTAAGGAAGCTAGTCATTTGAAGCATGAGAATATGGCTAATCTGGAATTTTGTGAAAATTGAGGACTTATCTGTTAATTATAAGAATTACTAAGGACTTAAAAACGATGTCAAAGGATAGTATGAATCATTTATTAAATGGTTTTGGGAATAAAGTGAGGTAAATAGGTGAAGTTAAAGTTTAATGTGTTTAAAGAGTAAGCTGTCCAGAAATCTATGTTTGAAGCGGTTACTTTGAAAATTCACCAAAAATAGGATATAATGTATTTTGATCTGAAATTTTTATGTTATAAACTTTGAAATGTCTATTATCATTGAGAGAAAACGGAATTGAATTCCAGTTTGTGAGTTAGAAGTTATAGATTAAAGAAGTTAAGCGGTACAAGCTGTCCAGGATTGTTAAAATGGTCATGTTTAAGTAATAAACTGTATTAACTCTGAATAGATGAAAATATGAGGTTTACATGGTTGGAAAACGGAGTTTATTACCTTTCTAAGGGTGTATGATAAGTGGAATGTGGATTAGTAAGTAAGAAGTTATGATCAAAATGGTAACTGGTCCTCCAACTAATTAAATGAAAACAACTTTGAAGGTTAATGTTGTAATTGTGTTAAAGGGTTAATGTGATTAAATTGTTCTCTGATATGGTTTGTACATGCTTTGTGTTTGAGTGTTAAGATCAAATTTGTGAAGAATCTTTGGAGGAGGCAAAGGTTGGTCAATCAAGGGGGAGAAACAAAGGCATTATAATCAAAGATCAAGCTTAAAGGAGTATTGTGAGTGTAATTATTTTAGGGTTGGGACTAGTGTCCTAACCACCCTATTTTATTTATGTAATTGATATGTTATGCATGAAATTGACTTAATTCAAAGTTGGTAACTTGTTTAGTAAGAGAAGGAGGTTAATATGAAAATGGAAGCATGAAATGAGACTTTGCTAATACGTAATTGTATGAATTTGTGGACTGCCTTGTGAGATATATTTGCTATGTTGTTATGAGCTGTAATTTATTGTAATGTTGCTGTTTATTTATGCCATGATGCTGTTCGAATGTGACATGAACTTATTTAGCATGACTTATATGAAATGGTGCCAATATATGATAGGATAAGTATGCATTTCGAATCATGCAATATGTATGTGATAAATTAAGTAATGGATGATATAATTGAAGTGTATGATAATTTGAAAAGATTAATAAGCCCTTGGTCGATTAGAGGTCTTAGATATTAAGGCATGCCTAGAGTCTAAGCTCTCTTGATTTGTTGCTTAGTGCAACCCTTGATTTGTTTCTTAGTGCAACCCTTGATTTGTTTCTTAGTGCAACCCCTGTTTAGTACCTAGTGTACTCTCCGAACTTGTTGATCGAATGTGATCTTGCTTGGTGTCCAAGACACATTGATGCTATTGAGCATCCCTTGACTTTTTGCTTAGGCAACCCCTGCTTGGTACTTGGTACCCTCCTGTTGACTTGCTTATCTAATCCTTCTACTCTATCTAGGGCAAACTAAATGAAATGTACATGATTAATGGAAGCTTATGAAATGGATAAATGTGATGATTATTGACATGCTATAATATGTTGTGCACTTGATAATTGAGCATTATGGACATTGGTCCTTTCGATGAGTTTGAGAAACAATGTGATATGCTAGAATTGTATTATATGCAAGCATGGTGGACAATGGTCCTTTCGAATGAATTTGAAATGCTAAGATTTATGTATGGAATGTCTAAATCATGGACAATGGATAATAATCCTATTCAAATGACATGTTTAAAATGTTCTACGATTTTTTTATTATGAATAATTGATGACTCAATGACATGTTTGGAATGGTTCTTGCTTGTTCGAATATGAAGCATGATGATAAATATGCTGCCAATTGAAATATGTATGATCACATGCTATAAATGTATGAAATAAATGTATGATCTTAGTCTTATCTTTAGATTCCTAGATGGTGGCTTTGAAGTCTGGTTAGATGTTCATCTTATTTTGTTTGGTTGTAGTCTTAATTTTCGTTGGTATGTGAACTTGTTGTATGCTCCTTGATGTCTAGTTTGGAGGCCAGTATCATGTTTTGTACTTAGTTTATAAGCCTCATTCTTTTGTTGTATATATGTAGGTCAAGCTAGTAGTCTTGCATTAATTCTTGTTGTTGTAAATGGTTTGATAGCTTGGCATGACTTAAAGAGCATCTAGTAAAACGATGTTTTGTAATGCAAGCATATTTAATTGAAGGTTGCAATGTTAGTTCATAAGATCAAGCATGGTTTGTATGTTAATTATGATTTTTTTAAAAAAAATTGGTAATACTTTGTAATGGTTGGTATGTTTCGAATCAACCTAGAATAATTTGGTAGGATGTTCGAATGGCATGATATTAAAGGTTTTAAGTGATTCGACATGCTTAGAAATAAATCCTCTAATTGAAATTAATTTGTAATTAGTAGGACATGGTTAGTATAATTTGATGATATGGATGACCTAATGTTTCGAATGGAATAATCAGGGAATCTTTAATTTGGATCCTTAATAAGATAATATGAAAGTTTAAAGTGGTTTGTAAAATTGATAAGGTTTAATCTAGTTAAATTGCTAATTAGTCTTGTTATGTTAGAAAATTTTTGTTAGCCCATCTTTCCGCATGCACTTAATAAGGTTTGTTAATTAGTCTCTGGTAACGCTCCTCACTCCTAACCCGGGCGAGGGGGTGTTACATTTTGTGGCATCAGAGCTTTTTAGGTTACAGGTCCCAAAAACCTCGAATATATTTTGTTGTGCATCATTTAGGTTAAGTCAAGCCACCTAGGACTCATACATTGGATTTCTTGTGATTACGCTCCTAACTCTGATTTTGTTTAATCTGAAGAATAATGACTGAGACGCGATTAGCTCGAGACGATGAAAGTCCCTGAGGATCCTCAAGTGAAGGGGATAGTGTCCGTATGAGAGAAAATCCTCTTGTACAAGATAATACCTGACAACAACCTCCTGTACAACCTCAACCGAACACTGTTAATCCAGCTGTTCAGAATGCTCAACGAGACTGCCTCTTGAGTATGAAATAAATGTTCGACCAGCTTTTGATGAACATGAGACAAGAACAACCTACTCCGGTAGCTGCTGCACCTAGCAGAGCTCCTATCGAAAAGCTTGCACAGCACCAAGCTTACACGTTCACTGGTACTAGTGAAGAGAAACCGAAAGAAGTTGAGTATTGGTTGGAAAGGACTACTCAGATATTGACCAAACAACTTCAGTGATCAGATGAGCACAAGCTCGAATGCGTTGTTGCTTTCCTTGCTGATGAAGCTTTAAGCTGGTGGGAGACTACAACACTAACCGCTCCAGCAGAATCAGTAAACTGGAAGTTCTTCGTAGATGAATGCAAGAAGAAGTATATCAGTGAACAATACTTGGCCGATCGAAGAAAACGTTTCTTGTATCTGAAGTAAGCATGTCGACCAATAGAGTAGTACGTTGCAGATTTCTATAAGTATTGCAAGTACGGTTCTGAGTACATCAAGACCGAGAAAGAAAAGTGTCGTATGTTCATTGACGACCTGAATGATGAGCTGAGTCCGATGTTTACCGCCCTGGATATCACAGACTTCCAAACTCTGGTGAACCGAGCTATTGCTACGGAAGTCAAGATGCGGGCCGCAGAAAAGAGAAAAAGCGGTTACCGAAATGATAAGAAGCGCAAGGGTGACGACAAGTCCTACTGGAAGTCGAAGAAGTCTAAAAGTCAGAGAGAATGGTGTTCTTCATATAATCCAGCTCCTCGTAGTAATTTCACACCGAAACCTCAGTTAGTGAATAGACTTGCTGTCCCAGTTGTATCTGTTAACAGCACGGGAAATTTAGAAAGGGCTTTAGTCTATCAGCATTATCAGAATCACATTTCGGTCAATGCCGAAAGCAGTCCAACTTATGTTTTTCTTGTAGTCAAGTGACCACTATATTAGAGATTTTCCGAAGAGACCATATCAAGCTCATGCTCAAAATTCTGCTAATTCGAGTCATGTGCAATCCAATCGGAACAAGAACACTAGACAAGCACAGTCTGGGAATCAGTGTAGAGGCAGAAGCAATCAGTCGAAAGCAATCACTCATCAGGAATCATGAGCTCCAGATCGAGTTTATCATACCCGTGGCAAGGATGAGGAAGAGTCTCTAGATGTTATTGCGGGTACGATTGAACTAAACCTTACTCCTGTTTATGCTTTAATTGATTCGGGATCAACTCATTCTTTTGTGTGTTCCTACTTGATAGACAAGTTACAACTAAAGCCTGAAATTGTTAAAACTGGGTTAATTGTCTCAAACCCTATAGGAGGTGACTTACCTAACAACTTAATCTATAAGGATAGCCTTGTATATATTCAGAATGTACCATTTCCCTGTGACCTGTATGTTCTACCTAAATGTGAGTTTGACCTAGTATTAGGTTTAGACTGGTTGGGTAGACACAAAGCTTGGATTGATTTTCAGAATAAAAGATTGTACTTAAGGGGTTTAGAGAAAGAGTCGATTCTGTTGATTGACAAGAAACCGACATCTATTTTTGCTGCTATGGCTTTGCAAGATGAATTAGATTTTAGTTTAACTGAAATGCATGTTGTGTCTTAATTTGTGGATGTGTTTCCTGAGGAACTCCCTGGATTCCCTTCAATTCGAGAAGTTGAGTTCAAGATCGAAGTTCAGCCCGGAACAAACCCGGTGTCCATTATACCCTATTGTATGGCACCCATTGAATTGCAAGAACTAAAGAAGCGGATTCAAGAGTTAGAAGATAAGGGTTTCATTCGACCCAACACTTCTCCCTAGGGTGCTCCGATTTTGTTTGTGAAAAAGAAGGATGGGACGATGTGCCTTTGCATTGACTATCGACAATTGAATAGAGTAACTATCAAGAACAAGTACCCTCTGCCCCGAATTGAAGATCTGTTTGATCAGCTGAAGGGTGCTGGAGTGTTTTCTAAAATTGACCTTCGTTCCGGTTATTATCAAATGAGGGTGAAAGATGAAAATATACCCAAAACTACTTTCGGAACTTGTTATGGTCATTACGAATTTCTATTGATGCCATTCGGGTTAACGAATGCCCCTGCTGCATTCATGGATATGATGAATAGAGTATTCAAGCCCCATCTTGACAAGTTTGTTGTTGTGTTCATCGACGATATTCTTGTATACTCTCGCAACAAGAAAGAACATGCTCAACATCTTCGGATTGTACTCCAGACACTCCGAGAACATCATTTGTTTGCTAAGTTCACTAAGTGTGAATTTTGGCTGTCAGAAGTGTCATTCCTCGGACATGTTATTTCGGCCGAAGGAATCAAGGTTGATTATAAGAAAATTCAGACTATTCTTGAGTGGCATCCTCCGAGCAATGTAAGCGAGGTCCGAAGTTTCTTTGGTTTAGCTGGGTATTATCAGAGATTTGTTAAAGGATTTTCGGTAATTGCTGCACCACTAACCAAGTTGCTTAGAAAGAATGAACGATTTAAGTGGTCCGAAGGAAAACAAAGAAGTTTTGATCAGCTTAAACAAGCCTTGACTTGTGCCCCTGTTCTTATTCAGCCAGAGTTGGGAAAGGAATTTGTTGTTTACAGTGATGCATCGCATTCTAGCCTTGGATGCATTCTGATGTAGGAAGGTAATGTGATTGCATACGCTTCTCGACAACTTAAGCCTCACGAGGTGAATTATCCAACGCATGATATTGAGTTAGCGGCCATTGTATTTGCGCTTAAAATCTGGCGGCATTATTTGTACGGTGAGAAGTGTAAGATATTCACCGATCATAAAAGTCTGAAGTACTTGCTCACTTAGAAGGAATTGAATCTTAGACAAAGAAGGTTGTTAGAATTACTTAAGGATTATGATCTGACCATCGATTATTATCCTGGAAAGGCTAACGTGGTTGCCAATGCTCTGAGTCAGAAACCGAACCTCGGTAAGTCTTTTGAAATTCTCAAAAATAAAAATTCTCAATCTTGAAAATCCACTGAACCATTCGAATAGTGCCTTGCTTTCCAAGTAATGTATTTGATTTGTTTGTTCGTAGCTTTTCTGGCCATCAATGCTCATTTCCGACTATATAAGGCTCAGAATTATCTGAATGAACTCCAAGTTCAATCTGTTTTAATTTCTAGAATCAAAGAAATCCAACAAATTGACCTAGAACTTCAGAAAATTTTATCTAAGCTTGAGTATAATCCTGACTTCTCTGTCAAGTCAAACGGTCTTCTATATTTCAGAGATCGGATTTGTGTACATAATAACAAGGAATTGCAAGATGAAATTCTGCAAGAAGCACATCAAAGTTCTTTTTCAATCCACCCTGGATCTGTTAAGATGTACAAGGATCTCAAGCCCTTGTGTTGGTGGTATGGAATGAAATCGGCTATCAATGACTTTGTATCGAGGTGTCTGAACTGTCAACGGGTCAAAGCCGAACATCATGCTCCTACCGGATTACTTCAACCTCTTGAATTTCCGCATTGGAAATGAGAACGAATTACGATAGATTTCGTGACCGGTCTTCCTTGCTCTCTAAGAAAGAGTGATGCTATTTGGGTGATCATTGATCGTTTCACCAAATCAGCACATTTCATTTCGGAACGAATGAATTTCATTCTTGAGGCCTTGGCAGAACTATATATTCGGGAAGTTATCCGTTTACATGGAGTTCCGACATCAATAGTCTCAGATCGAGATCCTCGATTTACAGCTCGATTCTGGAAAACGCTACACAAGGCTCTTGGAACTAAATTGAATGTTAGCACAACTTTTCATCCTCAAAGCGATGGACAATCCGAATGAGTAATTCAAGTTCTTGAAGATATGCTCAGATCTTGCATTATCGATTTCGAAAAGAACTGGGAAAAATCGCTACCGTTAATAGAGTTTGCATATAACAACATCTACCAATCTTCTATTCAGATGGCTCCTTTTGAAGCACTGTATGGAAGAAAATGCTGAACGCCTTTGTGCTGGTCTGAATTCGGAGATAATAAGGTGTTAGGACCTCAACTGCTTCAGGAAACTGAAGAACATGTTTAAATTATTCATTTCCGATTAAAACAAGCTTTTGACAGGCAAAAGTCGTACGCTGATCTGAAGCGTGGGGACATTCAATATGAAATCGAAGATAAGGTATTTCTCAAAGTTTCTCCATGGAAGAAAGTTTTCTGATTCGACAAAAAGGGAAAGCTTAGTCCTCGTTTCATTGGACCGTTCGAAGTAACCGAGAGAATTGGTCCTGTAGCATATCGACTCGCTCTTCCTCATGAGTTCGACAAGATTCATAAAGTCTTTCATGTTTCTATGTTAAGACGTTATCGATCTGATCCATCTCACATCCTTGAACCAGAAGAAGTTGAACTCAATCCCAACCTCTCTTATGAAGAGGAACCTATTAAGATTCTTGATTGGGAAATCAAAAGGTTTCATAATAAGAACGTCTCTCTTGTTAAAAGCTACGTGGGAACCCGAGGATACGATGCGAAAGCAATATCCTCATTTGTTCAGTTCTGGTAAGAATTCGAGGACGAATTCTTTCTTTAAGGATGAGGGAATTGTAACATCCGCTTTTCCGTCCTAGAATTTAACACATTGAATTAGAATTATTAAATAATTCCTTGGAAGTAAATAAGTTCAAAATTAAGCAATTGATTCATTTTAGTCCCCGATTTGCCTTCAATTAGCAATTATTGTATTAAATTTAAATTAAAGAAAACTTGGGCATTCGAATTGAAGGATTGAAGTGAGTGAGTTAAGATGATAATTTAGTTGAACATTAATTGATTGTAACATGACCAAAGTAATAGATTTGGAGAATTAAAATAATTAGAATGGGTATAAATTCCCTAGTGAAAATTGGGCCAAATTGTAAGCGGAAAGAAATTATGTGTGAGCATGATTAATGACTAAATTAAAGAGAAAACAAAAGATATGTTTTGCATGCTAAAAATTTGAGTTCTTTGGGCTGCCCTTAGTCAAAAGAAAAATTAGAACAAGAGAGAAGGGTAATTGGGTAAAACCTTAATCCAACACAATCCCCAAATTAAGGAATGTGTCTTTCTTCTCCATCTTTTCCTTAGTGTTGCCGTGAACCTTGAGAGAAAAGGGGAGAAAGAAAACTTGAGAAATTTCTGAAATTTTAGCTTTAATGGAGGAAGAAATTGCACGCATGTTGATGAATTTGAGCTAGGAAGAAGTGTCATCTAGTGATAGCAACTTAAGAAGTAAGTACCTTGTTTTCTTCTTTTTGTTGTTCGAATAGAAGCAAATTATGCATGTAAAATTTTAAGCTAATTTAAGCATGAAAATGGTTAGAATTATGCTGATTAAGCTGAGTTGAAATGATAGAATTTTTGAATGGTTATGTGTAAATTTGTGAACCGAGTAATAAGGGACTATTTTGAGGAAAGATTAAGAGTTCTTGATTAGAATGCAAAATTTGAGATAGTTAGGGACCAAACTGGAAAATTTCTATTAGGACAATGTTGAAGAGAAATGAAAATTATATAAAGAACAAGCCTTAGATTGCTGGAAAAATGAATTTGAATAAGGAAATTTTGATTGAGAATAAAGCTGGACGTGTACTAGGATAAAATGAATTAGGGACAGTTTTGATTAAAATCAATAAATGCAAGAACATGAATTACACAAAATTTAGCACTTAACTCAGAGTTTAGAATCATGGGATCATGTAAGAATAAGTATGGAGTCTTGAATTGACCTTGAAATAGTCTAATTTTGTGAATTAAGGAAGCTAGTCATTTGAAGCATGAGAATATGGCTAATCTGGAATTTCGTGAAAATTGAGGACTTATCTGTTAATTATAAGAATTACTAAGGACTTAAAAACGATGTCAAAGGATAGTATGAATCATTTATTAAATGGTTTTGGGAATAAAGTGAGGTAAATAGGTGAAATTAAAGTTTAATGTGTTTAAAGAGTAAGCTGTCCAGAAATCTATGTTTGAAGCGGTTACTTTGAAAATTCACCAAAAATAGGATATAATGTATTTTGATCTAAAATTTTTATGGTATAAACTTTGAAATGTCTATTATCAATGAGAGAAAACGGAATTGAATTCCAGTTTGTGAGTTAGAAGTTATAGATTAAAGAAGTTAAGAAGTACAAGTTGTCCAGGATTCTTAAAATGGTCTTGTTTAAGTAATAATCTGTATTAACTATAAATAGATGAAAATATGAAGTTTACATGGTTGGAAGACTGAGTTTATTACCTTTCTAAGGGTGTATGATAAGTGGAATTTGGATTAGTAAGTAAGAAGTTATGATCAAAATGGTAACTGGTCCTCCAACTAATTAAATAAAAACAGCTTTGAAGGTTAATGTTGTAATTGTGTCAAAGGGTTAATGTGATTAAATTATTCTCTTATATGGTTTGTACGTGCTTTGTGTTTGAGTGTTAAGATCAAATTGGGAAGAATCTTTGGAGGAGGCAAAGGTTGGCGAATCAAAGGGGAGAAACAAAGGCATTATAATCAAAGATCAAGCTTAAAAGGAGTATTGTGAGTGTAATTGTTTTAGGGTTGGGACTAGTGTCCTAACCACCCTATTTTATTTGTGTAATTGATATGTTATGCATGAAATGGACTTAATTCAAAGTTGGTAACTTGTTTAGTAAGGGAAGGAGGTTAAAATGAAAATGGAAGCATGAAATGAGACTTTGCTAATGCTTGATTGTATGAATTTGTGGATTGCCTTGTGAGATATATTTGCTATGTTGTTATGAGCTGTAATTTATTGTAATATTGCTGTTTATTTATGCCATGATGCTGTTCGAATGTGACATGAACTTATTTAGCATGACTTATATGAA
Organism: Hibiscus trionum; assembly: GCA_030270665.1. Taxonomy (NCBI): domain Eukaryota; kingdom Viridiplantae; phylum Streptophyta; class Magnoliopsida; order Malvales; family Malvaceae; genus Hibiscus; species Hibiscus trionum. The sequence continues at coordinate 1,672,716 of BSYR01000008.1, forward strand.
ATGGTGCCAATATATGATAGGATAAGTATGCATTTCGATTCATGCAATATGTATGTGACAAATTAATTAATGGATGATATAATTGAAGTGTATGATAATTTGGAAAGATTAATAAGCCCTTGGTCGATTAGAGGTCTTAGATATTAAGGCATGCCTAGAGTCTGAGCTCTCTTGATTTGTTGCTTAGTGCAACCCCTGTTTAGTACCTAGTGTACTCTCCGAACTTGTTGATCGAATGTGATCTTGCTTGGTGTCCAAGACACATTGATGCTATTGAGAATCCCCTGACTTGTTGCTTAGGCAACCCCTGCTTGGTACTTGGTGCCCTCCTGTTGACTTGCTTACCTAATCCTTCTACTCTACCTAGGGTAAACTAAATGAAATGTATATGATTAATGGAAGCTTATGAAATGGATAAGTGTGATGATTATTGACATGCTATAACATGTTGTGCACTTGATAATTGAGCATTATGGACATTGGTCCTTTCGATGAGTTTGAGAAACAATGTGATATGCTAGAATTGTATTATATGCAAGCATGGTGGACAATGGTCCTTTCGAATGAATTTGAAATGCTAAGAGTTATGTATGAAATGTCTAAATCATGGACAATGGATAATAATCCTATTCGAATGACATGTTTAAAATGTTCTACGATTTTTTTATTATGAATAATTGATGACTCAATGACATGTTTGGAATGGTTCTTGCTTGTTCGAATATGAAGCATGGTGATAAATATGACACCAACTGAAATATGTATGATCACATGCTATAAATGTTTGTATATGTTTTGCATGAAATCAATTGAGATTCGGTTATGCTAAGCTTAGTTTAGGTGATGCATTGTATGCTAAATAAGCCTAGCTAAGTAACCTAAGGATTGATCACAAGCTAATAAAAGAATGAATTAGTTTTAGTATTACCTCGTTAAGTACAATTTGTACTTATCGCTCCTTTGTTTCCTTCTTCCCAAATAGCAGGATAGCTTGGGCTTAAAGCTAGCACTTTCGATCGGGGCAAATCACAAGTCAAGAAATGTATGATCTTAGTCTTATCTTTAGACTCCTAGATGGTGACTTTGAAGTCTGCTTAGATGTTCATCTTATTTTGTTTGGTTGTAGTCTTAATTTTCGTTGGTATGTGAACTTGTTGTATGCTCATTATTGTCTAGTTTGGAGGCTAGTATCATATTTTGTACTTAGTTTATAAGCCTCATTCTTTTGTTGTATATATGTAAGTCAAGCTAGTAGTCTTGCATTAATTCTTGTTGTTGTAAATGGTTTGATAGCTTGGCATGGCTTAAGGAGCATCTAGTAAAACGATGTTTTGTAATGCAAGCATGTTTAATGGAAGGTTGCAATGTTAGTTCATGAGATCAAGCATGGTTTGTATGTTAATTATGATTTTTTTAAAAAATTGGTAATACTTTGTAATGGTTGGTATGTTTCGAATCAACCTAGAATAATTTGGTAGGACGTTCGAATGACATGATATTAAAGGGTTTAAGTGATTCGACACGCTTAGAAATAAATCCTCTAATTGAAATTAATTTGTAACTAGTAGGACATGGTTAGTATAATTTGATGACATGAATGGCCTAATGTTTCGAATGGAATAATCAAGGAATCTTTAATTTGGATCCTTAATAAGATATTATGAAAGTTTAAAGTGGTTTGTAAAATTGATAAGGTTTAATCTAGTTAAATTGCTAATTAGTCTTGTTATGTTAGAAAATTTTTGTTAGCCCATCTTTCCGCATGCGCTTAATAAGGTTTGCTATTATGTGAATTGATTCTTGTTTTGATATCCTGTGAATTTCTATTCTGTTTTCTAATTTTCTGTCTCCGGTAACACTCCTCGCTCCTAACCCGGGCGAGGGGTGTTACATTAACAAGGATTAAAATGAACACTAGGACAACTTGGAAGATTGCATGTTAAATAAAAATGAGATTAAGGACTTGTACACTTGCTTGTCATGCGATGGCAAGGGCAAGTGTTTTTTTTGGGTTAATCAAGCATTCATCCTTCTTTTTCCTCTTCCAAATGATCGAACCCCCAAAAAGAGAGAGAGAGTGAAGCTGGTCCATGGAAATTTAGGAGATTAAGCTTTGCCAACCCAAAGTCTTGAACCCTAGTTCGTGTAGCTTAAGGGAGAGAATAAGCTTTCTCTTCTTTTTCTTTTAATCTAGGTTTTAGCTTAAGAATCTTGTATGATTTCATTGTACATGTTAAATAGTTGTTAGAGAAACAATTTGTTGATTGTTCAAATCGTGCTTGAACTTGAATTAGTGTCATGACATTTAGTATAGTTCAAATCGAATCATGCAAATACTTCATGTATATGTGCCATGTTTCGAATAGCTTGGACAACCTCAAGGTTAGTATATGTGTCAATGGAGGTAATGAATTAAATTTAGTCATATTTATTGCTAAATAATCGAATCTAAGGGCATATGATCTAACAAAGATTAACAATGATGCTTGTGGACTGTTATATTAAAATTAGAATTTTAGGGGTTGTTTTGCAACAATTAGTGGACTATTTTAATACTAAAACCAAAGAGTTGTGTTGCAAATTGAATAAGGACAGTCTTGTATTATTTAAGGACTGTTTTGGGACTGTTTAAGCATTTGAAGTGAGATATGTTAAGATCGTTCATAAAACATATGCATACCATTGTTAAGAATAAGAAAAATGTATTTTGATGCATGGTTGTATTTTGTTGTACATAGACCAAGAGAAAGTTGAAGAGATAAGATCCAAGACGAGGTAAGTTGTAGAAAAACAAACTGGGATAGTGATTCGAGATCAAGCATAGCTTGGAATAATCAGTGAGTGTAGCTTAAGTCTCGGGACATGCTTAGGACCTTGCCGAGCATCTTTAATTGTTTAATTTACATTGCCTTATTATTGAACTAAGCCATGCTTAAATTAAAGCATAGATGTGAGGTAAGTACCTAAATGTTAGGTACTCTATGTTTATGCAATATTTGACTAAGATGTATGCTTAATTTTGAGAATCATATGTGATAATTTATGTACTTGATAAGATGAAGAACAAGTTATGCTTTGGTTAAACGAATGAATATGGAGTTATGCTCAATCTTTATTCTGATATGATATGAATAAACTAAAAGTCTTGGTTTCGAGTTAGTCATAGGTATAGTTGGCATGCCATAGAGTCCATAGAGCTCAAGTTTAGGGTGAACTACGGTCCTTATGAGACGATAGTAGGAGGGATGTGTTTTGGTCATTTGGCGACAGTAGAAGGGATTGACCGGTACTTTAAGTACTTTATTTTTTGTGATAGTTGGTTGGGAATTCGAGTACCTAGACTACTTGTTTACTAAGGTTAATAAAAAACTGAGATGAATGTATAATCTATCAAACTACCTTGTTGCTTGCATGACAAGTAAAGGCATACCTATGGATTATCTAAATTCCTTTAAACCAAAATGATTCTATGATTCGAATGTGTAGTTATTGTACCTAATTTAACTAACTTTGGAATTGAAATATTGTGCCATTGTTTGAACATTGTCTAGAAAGGATAATATCTTACTTCTAAAATTGCTCCATTTGTTATTTCATGTTTTAATTACTCTCAAACTACCTCACTAAGTGTTTACTTACTATATCCTTTCATTTATATTTCAGGGTGAACTTTTGATTGTGTCTATCTATCGAGCTCAGATCAGATCACAAGCAAGAACAATGTATGTTTTGTAATCTTTAGTTAAAGAACTCTTAGATAGGTGGCACAATGTTTTGTTTGTATATAATGCATTTAGGCCATGCTAAATGCTATATGAATGTAATATCTATGGTAGTGTAAAGGTTTTATTAAGCCTTCTAACTTCATGAGGTTGCCCATTTATGTTTTGAAATATAGTTAGGCTTAAGCTTATTATGCTTGAATGATTTTGATTGTTTGGTTGTTAGAATTGCTTTATGATTGTAGAATGAGTATATCTATCTTAGGAAATCTTGGATTTGGTGATGTTGTATTGTCCTTGGATCGGATAGCGATAATAATAGACTAAGGATCTCAATTTTAATCTTTGAGCCATGCTTAGAATTAAAACTAGTCTAAAAGTATACAAGTTATGGTCCTAATGTGAGTAATTGTAATATGAAACATTAGTTACTAATTGGATCTTGTTCGATGATGCCTTTAGAGTTAGTTGCTATTATCTTCTTATATGTTATTCGATTTTGTTTGGTTGATTAAACTAGTTGTAAAATTATTCGGTGCATGTTAGTTACCCTTTTGGTCGTTGTATTCCGATATTGTAATAAGATGGTTTGAATTTGATATGAATGACTTTAACTTGGTAGCCCCAAATCTTGCTAATAAATGAATATGAACCCAATTTGAATGATCTTTAATCTGATTTGCGACAAATTTACAAATGTTATAAGCATGATAATCATAAGTTTCAGATTCTTTCCTAGCTTTGTGTTCAATCTCTTGGCATTTATACTTGTTGATGGTTCTTATTTGTTACGTAATGCTTCTTAACTTGGTTTATCTTCTAAACCGGTCAAGAGGTGTTACAACAGTACTCACATTATTCCCTTACATTGTTAAATGGGGAAATATGCACAATTATGCACCTTTCAATATGTGTGTTGTTCCATTCACTCTGGGGAATGAAAAATATTAAATATAGCACATATCAAATCAATTATCTATCAAAGATAATGTCTCGGTAATTTATTGCTCTTCCGTAGCATTGATATTTTTAGTAATTTGAGATATAGTACTCACATTTTCCCTTGCATTTGAATGAGAAAAATATTTCTTATGCTTAAGTATAGTATGAGTACTTGCGCTGTCTGTTAAGCATAAATCGTCACAATTTATTGCATATTGTATTTCGAAAGTAATCATATTCTTCAAAGGATAATATGTAAAACAAATTAACATAAATCAAAACAAATATAAAGACATAAATAAATAATGTGCATAACAAATTAACATAAAACAAAATAAATTAAAAGATAAATTATTCCATTTAGAGATTAAAAGGAAATAAAATAAATGGTGAATTATTCCCTTCAAGGGTTATGATGAAATCAACAATATCCAATTGAGTTGGACCAACAACGCCATAATTATTTTTCCCATTTTCGTAAACAAAATTTGTTTATATAGATAAAGGTCCATAATGGTTCAGCGTATGACAAGTACGAGATCAATGGTGTAACCCCCTAGACCCGTCTATGTGCTACCACGAATCCTAAGGAGTCACATTAGGGTCACAAGAGCGACCCACAGTAAAAATCCACATAAAGACAATTTTCCTTTACACATTTAATTAAACTGCAACGTTGACTATTGTTTTAAAAAAAATACACTTCCAGAAAATCTTTTAAACATACAACAGTAATTTCAGAAAACATTTTACAAAAACCGTCAAAAAATAATATATGACATACATGCCCACTGTTGCGTGTCAAAAGTCCTATCGCAATGTAGTGCAAGTGTACACGACACAAGTAGTATCGGATATCGTCTCCACAGGGACTGGAAATAGCTTTATCCTTGAATTGCTGCACAAGAGAGGAAGAAAAGAGTTCAAATTGTTTGGAAGGTGATATGGAAGAATAATGAATGTAAAAGATAAAAGATTAAGGTTTAAGAGATAGGCCGGTATTGATTTGCTCGGTAGTGCAGGTGTTGCACTGAAGAGAAATTCCTGTTCTGTCGTCGTCCCTGTCGCGGCAGCACCTATCGCGGCAGAAGTCTATTGTTGTCGCGGCAACGATCACACAACTCTGTACTTCAAGTTTGGCAAGAATCCCTATTATGACTCGTCATATCCCTAGGTTCAAGTCTGTCGATGAACACGTCTTGGATGATACCTCCCGGCGTGAATCGAAGGATGAACACCGATGTTGTAGAATTCTTCCTTAGCCACTTAACCTCGTCCTATCCCTAGGTCCGAGATAGTTCAACCATAAACTGGAGAACCTGCACTTACTCCTTTCGTATACTTAACTCTCCCGATATTAAGTAAATGGATAATCTTACAATGCTCTCCCGATACTCTTGCAAGATGTTGAAACCAGAATAAGCAAACTTGAAGTTTTATTTTATTGAACAGAAAATTCCTAAAACAATACAATCCTTGCAACTACTTTACAAAATCAACCCTTAGCCCTAGGGGAAGTTTAGAACATGATGAGAGGGGGAAAACGACAAGGGTTTTGGGGAAGACGGCTAGAGATGAGATATCCTTCCCTAGGTTGAATTACATGCCTTTATATAGGCCTTGGGTTCAAGTTTTCTAATAAGGTAAGAACACAAGTTCAAACTAAAGTACAACTCTATTTAAGATTAAATCTTCAGAGTAGATGTCTTTAATTCGTCCTTTTTTCTTGCTTTGGGTTTCTTTCTTGAACTTTGGGCTTGGCCTTCATTCTGCCTCAAGGCTCAGAAAAATATAGGAGTGGTCTACGACAGAACGGCTTGAAATCCTCTATCTGTCGAAGTCCACTTCACTTTTCCACTTCACCCATGCTGTCGTCATGGCTGCCACAGAAGTGGCCACGGCAGCATCTTGCTTCTCGACTCCAATCCTGTGTTCCAGCTCTGCTCCTTCACTGTCCTGAGTCTGCCACATCATATACCTGCAAAAGTAGCCAAAATCAGTAGCAACTGTGCTATTTTATCTAGTTGTGATGTATATATGAAACTTTACCTAAATGCAATGAATTATTCTTGAATGCAGCAGAAATATGGGTTAAATAAGGGGTAAAATATAGAACTTTTGCACACTCAACACACCCCCAAACTCAAGCTCTTGCTTGCCCTCAAGCAAATATGACCTAACTAAAATTTGAAAATCTTTTTGGTTTGGCTTAATTCAGTGAACCTTTCATTACCTACCACACATTCCCTATCACGAGCATCACCTTGTCGGACGTTTCTGGATTTATTCGGAACCATGTTATAGGTCTCGTGTAGTGTGTGCATGTTTTGTGAACAAATATGCGCCTAGACTCCCTTAAGTTACTAGAATAGTTAAGCTATTTAATTGAGTTTTTATGGCAAATTTCCTTTTCTTGGAGACAATTCTTAGGCTCCTTTAGTTTTTTCTGAATTAGACTCAGTGTTTTTCTTATTTTAAATTTGACTAGAGCCAGTTTTTGGGCACCTCTAGCTAACTTCCTAGAGCCGATATTAGGCACCTCTAGGGGTATTGAGTCTAAGTTTTCTTATTTTCTTTTCCTAGAGCCAATGTTAGGCACCTCTAGGGGCAACTCAAGTGGTTAAGCTTTCTTACTCTAGTTTAACAGTAGAAGTCTAGACAACATAAGAGTCACAAAGGGTGTTTAAAGATCAAAACTATAGCAAGGCTCTAAACAGTTCCTAAAAACATCCTAAAAGGCACTGCCACGACAGAGTATGTCGCGGCAGGTAAGTTCAGTTCAAAGACTTAAGACAAATATTTTTTTAACAAAAATAAACTAAAGAATAACTAATATTTAGACACAATTTTAAGACACAACTAACACTTCATTACTGGAGGGATGCCACCCCCAAACTCGAGGGTTGCATTGCCCTCAATGCATGATAACATGAAAAATAAAGAAAAGAAAAACAAAATACATCACAAAACAAATAAAACAGCAGAGACATCAATTATAAGATAGAAACTTAAGTTGAGGAGCTGTCATTGCTGCAGCTGCTGATCTGGAGCTGCCGGCGGGCAGTGACTTTCATGGCAGGTGCCGACAGTGTGCTGGGAGAGGCATAGGTTGTCTTATTTTTGGCTTCCCTTGGTGGCTGGACACGGGTTGGTGAGATGTGTGGGGGCTTGTCCAGAACTTGTACCTCATCGTCGGAGCTGCTGCTGGCAGATCTGCCCTTGCTGGAGGGTCCTTCGCCAACCTCGTTGGGCTTCTGCCTTTTCACTGGCGTGAAGTCCTTGGAGAGGTTCCGGGCAACTGAGGGCTTCCCGTCACAAAAATTAAAAAGTGCATTAAAAGTAAGGGTAAAGATATGTTGCCAGTCCCCAGCAACGGCGCCAAAAACTTATTGCGTGTCAAAAGTCCTATCGCAATGTAGTGCAAGTGTACACGACGCAAGTAGTAAAGTGATACTTGGAGTATCAGATATCGTCTCCACAGGGACTGGAAATAGCTTTATCCTTGAATTGCTGCACAAGAGAGGAAGAAAAGAGTTCAAATTGTTTGGAAGGTGATATGGAAGAATAATGAATGTAAAAGATAAAAGATTCGGGTTTAAGAGATAGGCCGGTATTGATTTGCTCGGTAGTGCAGGTGTTGCACTAAAGAGAAATTCATGTTCTGTCGTCGTCCCTGTCGTGGCAGCTCCTGTTGCGGCAGAAGTCTGTTGTTGTCGCGGTAGCGATCACACAATTCTGTACTTCAAGTTTGAAAAGAATCCCTGTTATGACTCGTCCTATCACTAGGTCCAAGTCTGTCGATGAACACATCTTGGATGATACCTCCCGACGTGAATCGAAGGATGAACACCGATGTTGTTGTGTTCTTCCTTAGCCACTTAGCCTCGTCCTATCCCTAGGTCCGAGATAGTTCAACCATAAACTGGAGAACCTGCACTTACTCCTTTCGTATACTTAACTCTCCTGATATTAAGTAAATGGATAATCTTACAATGCTCTCCCGATACTCTTGCAAGATGTTGAAACCAGAATAAGCAAACTTGAAGTTTTATTTTATTGAACAGAAAATTCCTAAAACAGTACAATCCTTGCAACTACTTTACAGAATCAACCCTTAGCCCTAGGGAAAGTTTAGAACATGATGAGAGGGGGAAAACGACAAGGGTTTTGGGGAAGACGGCTAGAGATGAGATATCCTTCCCTAGGTCGAATTACATGTCTTTATATAGGCATTGGGTTCAAGTTTTCTAATAAGGTAAGAACACAAGTTCAAACTAAAGTACAACTCTATTTAAGATTAAATCTTCAGAGTAGATGTCTTTAATTCTTCCTCTTTTCTTGCTTTGGGTTTCTTCCCTGAACTTTGGGCTTGGCCTTCATTCTGCCCCAAGGCTCAGAAAAATATAGGAGTGGTCCACGACAGAACGGCTTGAAATCCTCTATCTGTCGAACTCCACTTCACTTTTCCACTTCACCCATGCTGTCGTCATGGCTGCCACGGTAGTGGCCACGGCAGCATCTTGCTTCTCGACTCCAGTCCTGTGTTCCAGCTCTGCTCCTTCGCTGTACTGAGTCTGCCACAGCAGATACCTGCAAAATTAGCCAAAATCAGTAGCAACTGTGCTATTTTATCTAGTTGTGATGTATATATGAAACTTTACCTACCTAAATGCAATGAATTATGCTTGAATGCAACAGAAATATGGGTTAAATAAGGGGTAAAATATAGAACTTTTGCACACTCAACACCCACTAATTGAACCGGTACCGTACTCTAAAAGTGACGCTGAGAGAACTCCAACCACTGATGTTGATAATTACCATGATAGATCTCCAAACCTGCGGTGGTAAGAACAACATGAGATTGGGAAAGCTCAGTAATACGAACCTACCAAAAGAAGCTTCATGCCACACGTAAGTATAAGATGTATCAGAACAAAATGGAGGAGCAAGCATTATCAAGTTTCAGATATAGAATACAATTCGTTTAGTTGTTACGCTTGAAAGTAACATATTCATTTCTGATTAATTACCCGATCACCAGACACGATGTCCAACTTAGGTAATCAGAAGGGACATAGATTACGAAAATCTAGCCAGAGAGTTTAGGGTGTTCCATCAGTTACAGATCAAGAATGATAGACAGAATATTTCAAACAACAATAGAGTTCGATTGGGGCTAGAGATGGAACATGGAAAACTAAGTATCAACATAACTACCCTCCAACCGTACACCGATATGCAGTTCCCTAGAACTACATCCATAAGGACTTACCCTACGCCCAACGAGCATAGGAGCCAACCTAAAGGGCTGCCTTAGGTCCATAAGGAATTACACGTACCGAAGCATCGGAACCTACCCAAGGGGAAACCTCAGGTCCACTGAACTTACAATGAGAAATCGAACATATATTCGAGTAATATTTTCCAAGTATTCAAACATGTGCAGTACACCCGAACTCAAACCATAGTATCGAACGTACCCTTAAACAGATTACTCTTACTGTTAACTATGTATTTCCTCCAAACAGATCGAATATGTCTTCATATGGTATTCATTCAAATTCACATATTTATCAAACGGCCAGCAAACATAAGTCTTAGAGATATTTTCAGTCATTTCAGTGTTAAAAGGTTTTTCAATTATCCCGAGCCTTTTGACTCCTTCCAAATATTCATTCGATTCAAGTCTCGGGGGTACATCCATCATTATGGTTAATTCGACATCTAGTGCCCGAGGGTATTTCTGTCCTTTTGGTCATTATACATATTCCGACTAGTTCAGCCTTATCATCATTTCCAATCCTTTTATTCATTTCAATCAATTCAACTTTTACGCCTCTTAGATTAATCTAGACATACGAATAGTTTTCCGTAGTCTTATCTTCGGAGATTTATTCAGAACTCGGGAAGAGCTTAGCACTTTATAATTTAAAAGGTTTAGGCTTCGTTAACATAACTTTTGGAGCAAAATCGAGGTTTTCGAATGAATCGATTGTGTTACCAGATATAGTGAAGATTTCTAGATCGCTTCCATTAATAGAGGTATTTTTTTATCTTTCTTATACACCAAGGCGTCTTTGCCATTTTACAACCAAACATTCTGAGCATTAGATCTTTAATCATGAAATAATCTGAATTGGATGTTTCGAGATGAACTGTTTTACCGATTAACCATTGAACTTGTATTACTTGTAATCACCTATTTTGTCCGGGGTGTCAACCCGTTTTTATTTTTAAATAATGGGCTTCAATTTTAATTAATTACATATCAATTTACATGGCCCATTTCCGGCCCAGCCTATTAAAATCCAAAACCCTAATCTGATCTGGTGTTTTTGCATAGCCGAGTCTCGACCGTTAGATCTAGGGAAGATCTAACGGTCCACGATCGAGGAGAGGAAGACTCCAGAATCCTCACGCGCCCACGCGCGGCTCCTCGGCTCCCAACGCATGCGTGTAGATGCACCGCAGACGCTTCATAGGACGCACGCGCGTCTGCCTGTCTCACTCGCGCGTGCATCGCACACCCGCCTCTTCAAGTCCTCAGGCCATCCAAATCTGCTCCAGTTCCCGCACGACCGTCCACGTCCCGTAGCACCCTCCTCTGGTCCCCTCCTCACAGCCGTCACATGCAACAAAACAAACCGAGATGCCAGAGATGCGCAACAACAAAAATACCCGAAATTTCAGAGGCAAACAAAAAAATAACAAGATGAATACAAGCAAACAATAAGCAACCAATAGCAGATTTCCGAAAGGATTACATGTAATTCAAAAAATGTAATTTTTTGGGCTATAAAAGCCGAAATACACACTGTAAATCCCAAGTTTGAAAACGGGGAATTTCAGAAGCATCAATACAAGAAAATTTTAGAGGTATCATCGTCTTTATTTTCATTTTCATTTCGAAGTAAAAAAATAAAACACAGAGGGTTAGGGTTTCAATTTTTTACCTTCGACGTTTGATCTTTTTAGCGCACTGGTTCGCGTCTGCCCGCCGTTGACAAGCCTCGCATGGTGAAACGACAGAGTGGTGACCGAAAGGGGTTTAGGGTTCTTAAAAAAGGGGGTTTTTTCTCGATTCTAAAAATGGTTTTTGTTTCTGTTTTCAAAACAAAAAAGGCTTTTCAATTTTGGTTTTTGAATGATTCTAGGAAAATGGCTTTCTTTTTGGGTTTTGGGTATTTTTTTGTTCGATTAGGGGACGTCGGTCGTCGATTAGCGTCGGCCGACGTTCCGGCGTCGAAAAAAGAGAGCATAGAGGATAGGGGGAGAAACTATGTGTTTAGGGTTAACAAAATAAGAAAAAAAAAGCTTAAAATGTTTTTAGAATAGGCTTTATAATGCTTTTTTGTTTTAAAACTAGTTTAATTGTATTTTAAATCCCTCCGTGTTTTCGTAATACCACCGCCAGCCCTTCCGTGTTTTTAAACCATCCCTGCGGTCCCTTTAGCTTTTCTAAAATTTTTAATTTCGTCCATGTTCTGGTTTTAATTGAATTTTTGAGTGGTTTATTTACCCTTTCGGTCCCTTCAGGTTTCAGCATCTTTTTAATTTGGTCATTATTTTGCAATTAAATCAGTCTTTGAATGGTCTATTCACTGTTTTGGTACCTCAAATTTTTGTTTTTTTTAATTAGTCCCTTTTCCACTGTTTTCCCTTTAATCGTGCATTTTAAGTTTTTTTGGGTCTTGCATTTTATATTTCTTTAATTTCAGTCCTATTTTATGATTTTGTGATTTTATTAAATACATGTTTATGTTGAATGTATGTTTTTGCCATGTTGATGGATATGTTTAATGTGTAGTTGGTGCGGTACATGATATATTACTTTTTATCGTATATGATCGTATGCTTTTTATATTTAATCTTGTTTAACATTTTTTTATAATATATAGTTTTATGCATATAATATAGTTTTATTATATATGTTACATGCTCGATTTTAATGTATACATAGCTAGTTTTTATGTTGTTCGAATATGTGTTTGTGACATGCGTTTTAAATTGTCATTCATGTGACCCTTTAATGTTTAAAGTTGCAGAATTATTAATTTTAATTATAAAAAGGAGGTACTTATTAATTCACGTATTCAGGTCGAGATATCCGAGCTTATTGGATATACCCCGAATATTCGGAATAATCCGCATCGTCTAAAGGTAAACTTGTAAATAATTAAAACGAACAAGACCATGACACCATATTTTATCTGCTTACATCATGAATAAAGGTGATGTACGGGATCCAAACCCTAAACTAACACGGCAATACGACTTATATGATGTCGGTTTAGTCTTTGGTCCGGTGTACCGTCATCCTTTTTAATTAAACGCCTAATTAATTTGAAACCGCCAATTTGAAAAAGCTCGTGTAATTAAAGTTTGATTTTCAATTAAGAACCTCTAATTAAACTCATTTTAAATTTTAAGCAATTTCCATCAATTAAAAGTAACAATTGTTTTGGTACCGATTTCCGGGCGTGATGGGGGTGCTAACCCTTCCCCACACGTAACCAACTCCCGAACCCTTTCAAACGAATCTCTGGTTTAGTTTTTTACGGTGTCCGGCCTACCTTAGTGGCCGGTGGCGACTCCAAATACTTTTTTAAGGTTTTTTCCAAAACACAAATCGTTCCCATTTTTTTTAATCGAATTTTCTAAAAACGTGGGACCCTCGAAGATTTTCTTCCGAAAAAAACCCTTATCACATTACTCATCGATCATCAATTCCTTATTCACATCAAATCTTATTCAAAATAATTAGAGAACTCCAGATCTTATCGATTTATTCATTTTTTTTCTAAATCATATATGTTAGACTTATATGAAGTTTTATACTTATTTTTCGTATCTGATTTGACTTAGGTAGATTAACAATATACTTCATCATGAGCATGCATGCTACAACCGGATACCAACATGTTCATAAAGCATACAATTTGTAGAAAAGTATTACCTTGGCTCCGAGCTACATCGGTCGATCCGTGAACTACATTCGAACACACTTGAACCCGGGTTTGACGTCCCTCAACAATTCGTATTAAAGGAACTGTGAGTACCTTCAATTACACAAATTCCCATTTTAGTCCTTATTCACAGCACCCTTAATTGCATAACTAAATACGTACACAAGTTCGGGTTCAAGGATGGATTCGGAGGCATCCAGGTCAGAATTTCACGAAACAGAATTCAAAATCGGACTCATGACGTCGAAAAATATAAAATATGGGTTTCCGAAAAATTTAACTTTTTGGTCAACGGCATGCTGACGTCAGCAGTGAACGAGTCAAAGGTCAACCGAGTTAACTCGGGCGAGCTGACTCACTAGGCTGACTCGGTCAACGAGTTGACTCACTGAGTTGACTAAGGTCGGGTTGACTCAGTTCGGGTCAAACAGAAGCGGGTCGGGCTGGACTCGTGTGCTGGTCGGATCGGACTTGGGTTTGGGCTTATGCACAACTGGGCTCAGACCGGGTTAACTGGTTTAGGCCGGTTCAGGTCTTTGGCCCATAACTCGAACTGGTTCACTTACCCAGTGTTGACGGTCGGGTCAGGGTGACGGTCACGCCAGTGCTGGCGGTGCACGCCACGACCGGGCGGTGGCGGAGATCGAGCAAGGGCAAGGGTGGTGGCAGTTGGGGAGAGTTTTAGAACCCTCTAGACTCTCTCAAATTCGAATAAACACCCAAACCTGAAGGGTAGCTGGATCAGTGGTTTGTTTTAATTATTATTGTGTATACCCAATATGTATAATTTAAAATTAATCCCGAGACAAACTTAAACCAAGAAAGGTCTTGGCCTGATAGCAAAAGCCCCCATTGTTGAGTGTGTAAAAGTTCTATTATTTACACCCTTTTTAACCCATATTTCTGCTGCATTCAAGCATCATTGCATTGCATTTAGGTTAGTTTACAGCAAAACATCACAAAATTAGTAAAAGCACGGATTCTACTGAAATATGGTTGATTTTGCAGGTTGCTGCCATCACTGACGAAGAAGGCGGGCGCAGGGCAGAGAAGCAGAAGAGCTGAACTAGACAAGCAGATGATGAGAACGATGCTACCATGGATCTACCATGACAGCAGAGGACGACGACAAGTTAGCGGAGGAAAAGCAAAGTGGACCTCGATAGATAGAGAAAATTATGCTCGTCTGTCGTGTGAAAACCATATATTTTTCCAAGCCCCGGATCAAAAGATATGTCAAGCCAAAGCTCAAGGAGAGGAAATCCCATGAAACAAGGAGGCGGCTGAAAAGTAGGATACTTGAAGATTAAAGTCTTTATTAGAATCTTAATTTTAATTAAAGTTGTAATCCTTGTTATCTTAGAATACTTGAGCCCAAAGCTTATATAAGGGCATAGATTTTAACCTAGGAGAGATCATACCCCATAACCGATAACCAAACCCCTTCGCCGTTTACCCGTCGTCGACATGTTCTAAAAACCCCCTAGGGCCACGGGTTGATTTGTAAAGTAGTTGCAAGGGTTGTTTTTGTTTTAGGATTTTCCAAGTTCATTAAAATAAACTTCAAGTTCTCTTATTTTGGTTTTAATATCTTGCAAGAGCATCGGGAGAGCATTGTGAGGTTATCTATTTACTTAGCATCGGGAGAGTTAAGTATACGAAAGAAATAAGAGCAAGTTCTCTAGTTTATAGTTGAACTATCTTGTGCCTAGGGATAGGGCAAGGTTAAGTGGCTAAGGAAGAATTCATACACATCGGTGTTCATCCTTCGATTCATGCCGGGAGGTATCATCAAAGACGTGATCATCGACAGACTTGGACCTAGGGATAGGCCAAGGCAGATCTGGGATTCTTGCCAAACTTGAAAGTACTGAGTTGGTGTGTTTGCTACCGCGACGACCAACGGACAGCTGCCGCGACAGGTGCTGCCAGCGACAGGCGCTACGACAGAACTGGAGTTCCTAAGCAATTCAATACCTGCACTACTGAGCAATTCAATACCAGCCCATTCTCTCTATCTTGATATTCCTACTCTTTTATTTACGTTTAGACTGCCAGGAGTTAATCCGGAGATACTGAGGCTTCGGTTATTCCCCCATTCATTGAGGGACAGAGCAAAAACTTGGTGGAATAAACTTACGCCGGGTTCAATTATGACTTGGGCAGATTTATCTCGTGAATTTTTATCTCGTTTTAATCCTTCGCATTTATCTGAGCGATTACGTAATGAAATTGCTACTTTTCAACAGGAAGATGACGAGCCAATGCACGAGGCCTGGGACAGATTTACTACTCTTCTTCGGAACTGCCCAATGCATGGATTCCCCGTCTGGAATCAGGTAACTAAGTTTTATAATGCTGCTAACTTACAAACTCGTATTCGAATTGATTCTGCAGCAAATGGACTATTATTGGATAAAGATCCAGACGAGGCATTGCAAGTTTTGAAAAATCTGGCCAAGAATGAGGAACAGTTTCCGACCGCAAGAAGAGGGGGTAAACGGGTACTTGCTGTCAAGGACTATGAAGCCGACAGCACGTTGAAATCACAGGTAGCATTCCTTACTAAAGCAATGAAAAGGTAATTGAATGATGATGGTTAACAAGGATTTGCTGTAGAGGAAGTATGTGATATCTGTGAAGGAAATCATAGTCGGGATGAGTGCCCAATACAGTTAGAAGAGGGAAAGTATGTTGGAAATTACAAGCCGAATTACAATTCCAACAATTATAATCCCAATTGGAGGAAGGATCCCAAATTTTCCTGGAGTAATCCCAATAACGCCCTGAATCCTCAAGCACACAATCAGAATCAGGGAGGACCTAGATTGCTGACGCGACAGCAACTGCCGCAGCAGCTGCCGACACACCTGCCGCCGCAGCAGCAACAGCAGCCACCAGCTGCCACGAGCAGTATACTGGAACAGACTCTGGCCACCTTTATGTCTCAGACAGGTACTTGTATTGAGAATATGAATCAGTTTGTCAAGAAGACAGAAAATTTCATGGATAAAACAGAGATGAGGATGACAAATCATGAGGCTACTTTGAAATCTCTGGAGACACAAATGGGCCAGGTTTCCCAACATATTAAGCCGAGGCAGAATGGAGGATTCCCTAGTAATACTGAAAATGCTAGGCCACCCACACATGAGCAGTGTAAGGCAATTACTACTAGGAGTGGGAAGAAACTACCAGGGCCGGAAAAAGAAGTTGAAACAGGAAAGGAACCAGCCTTAGACCAACCTGCCGAGGAAGCTGCCCCGACAGGTGATAAACAGATTGCTGCTGATGAGCCTGTCACGACAGCAGAAACGATAGAGGAGAAAATTGATGAACCTAAACCTCCTCAGATTCGTATGCAGTGGGAAGGACGTATTGCTGATTATCGTCCCCCACCTCCTTTTCCTCAACGGATACAGCAAGCTAAGTAAGAATCTCAACTTAAAAAGATTTATGACATTTTTAAGCAGGTTCATATTAATATTCCGCTGTTAGATGCCGTTAGGGAGATGCCCGGTTACGCCAAATTTCTCAAAGATGTCATGTCAAAGAAATATAAAGTTGGGGAATTTGAAACGGTAAGGATGGCAAATGGTTGCATGAGTATTCTTCATCGGCAGCCACCCCAGAAAAAGAGATCCGGGGAGCTTCATCATACCTTGTGTAATCGGAGACAAATATGTGGGTAAGGCACTTTGTGATCTTGGTGCTAGTGTTAATTTAATGCCAAAGTCTGTTTTTCAGAAATTAGGTATTGGAAAGGCGCGGCCCACGACAGTAACTCTGCAGCTGGCAGACCGCTCTTACGTTCATCCAGAGGGAAAGATTGAAGATATTCTAGTAAGAGTGGATAAGTTTATTTTTCCTGCTGACTTTCTTATTTTAGATTGTGAGGCAGATGAAAACGCACCAGTCATCCTTGGGCGACCCTTCTTAGCCACGGGAAGATCACTGATTGATGTGGAGAAAGGAGAACTCACCATGCGAGTAAACGATCAAGGGATTAAGTTGAATGTTCTCCAAGCGATGAAACATGCTGATTTGGGTGAGGAATGCAAGGCCATCATTGAAGTTATCCTTGATCAACCCTGCATCTGGTCGAGCTGTCACGACAGCACCGACGACAGCAACTCCTCGGACTCCGATACATCTGATACTGAAGATCAAGAGGAGGTAAACTGTTTAGGCAATCGTCCAGGTAAGTTATTCGAACCTTTGAATTATACTTCGGATAACCATTTGATCCAAAAGCCATCTACTATTGAACCACCTGCCTTAGAACTGAAGCCCCTGCCAGGGCAGCTTAAATATGTCTTTCTTGGTTCAAATGATACGTTGCCCGTAATCATCTCTTCTAAGCTGCCGCAGGAACAGGAACGACAGCTAATCGGCATGCTAAGGCAGCACAAAAAGGCGATTGGATGGACGATAGCAGACATTCAAGGCATTAGTCCAGCGTTATGCATGCATAAAATCCTTCTAGAGGAAGATCATAAGCCGACTATTGATGCCCAAAGGCGGCTAAACCATGCGATGAAAGAGGTGGTGCGTAAAGAGATAATCAAATGGTTAGATGCTGGTATTATTTACGCCATCTCCGACAGCAAATGGGTGAGCCCGGTGCAATGTGTTCCAAAGAAAGGAGGAATGACCGTGATAACCAATGAGAACAACGAGTTAATCCCAACCAGGACTGTGACCGGTTGGAGGGTTTGTATGGATTATCGGAAGCTTAATAAAGCTACCCGAAAGGACCACTTCCCTTTACCCTTTATTGATCAAATGCTTGATAGATTAGCGGGTAAACCTTATTATTGTTTTCTTGATGGTTACTCAGGTTACAATCAAATTGCTATTGCACCAGAAGATCAAGAAAAGACGACTTTCGCATGCCCCTACGGAACATACGCTTTTAGGAGGATGCCGTTTGGACTATGCAATGCACCCGCCACCTTCCAAAGGTGCATGATGGCCATATTCTCCGATATGGTAGAGGACTTCCTTGAGATATTTATGGATGATTTTTCCGTCTTTGGAGATAATTTTGAGAGCTGCCTCGGCAACTTACAAAAGGTACTTGAAAGATGCGAAAAAGCAAATCTTGTTTTGAATTGGGAAAAATGCCACTTTATGGTGGATGAGGGGATAGTCCTTGGCCATAAGATTAGCTGCCGTGGGATAGAAGTCGACAGGGCTAAAATAGAAGTAATTGAGAAGCTGCCGCCACCAACCACAGTCAAGGGCATTAGGAGTTTTTAGGGCATGCTGGTTTTTATCGAAGGTTTATTGCAAATTTCTCAAAAATCACCAAGCCCCTATGTAATCTCTTAGAGCAGAACCGACCCTTTGACTTTAATGAAGAATGTACTGAAGTATTCAAGGTTCTGAAGGAAAAACTGGTAACAGCCCCCATAGTACAGCCACCAGACTGGACACAACCATTTGAGATTATGTGTGATGCTAGTGACTATGCTGTCGGGGCAGCACTTGGGCAGCGCAGAGATAAGCTATTTCATGTCATATATTATGCCAGCAAGACATTGAATGACGCCCAAGTGAACTACACCACCATAGAAAATGAGCTATTAGCGGTGGTGTTCTCCATTGACAAGTTTCGTTCTTACATACTTGGGACGAAGGTAATAGTACACACAGACCATTCTGTCCTGAAATATTTGTTCGCGAAAAAGGATGCAAAGCCTCGATTGATACGGTGGATCCTACTATTGTAAGAGTTCGACCTTGAGATCAAGGACAAAAAAGGGACAGAAAATCAGGTGGCAGATCACTTGTCAAGGTTGGAGAAGGGACAGAGTCCGCCAATCGATGAGACAAACATACTGGAGACCTTCCCAGATGAGCAGCTCTTCGCTGCCGCAATCGCTACCGCGACAGCCATGGCGACAGGTAAGTCTTCTGAACTCCCCTGGTATGCTGATTTCGTTAATTTTATAGTTAGCGGAATACTTCCTTCTGATCTTAATTATCAAGCCAGGAAGAGGTTCCAAAATGATGTTAAGCATTATTATTGGGACGAACCTCTTCTTTTCAAACTATACGCAGATCAGGTTATAAGGAGGTGTGTACCATAAGAAGAGCAAGAAGACATTCTCCATCACTGCCATGCTTCACAATATTGAGGTCACTTAGGAGGCAATAAAACTGCTGTCAAGGTGATGCAGTCAGGGTTCTACTGGACGACACTGTATAAAGATGCACAGGACTTCTACAAGAACTGTGACAGGTGCCAGCGGACAGGTAACATCTCAAGGAGAAATGAGATGCCACTGCAGAACATTCTGGAAGTTGAGATCTTCGATGTTTGGGGGATTGATTTCATGGGACCTTTTCCATCTTCATGTGGAAATCTATACATCCTCTTAGCAGTGGATTATGTCTCTAAGTGGGTTGAAGCCATCGCCACTCAAAAGAATGATGCCAAGACAGTCCAAAAGTTTTTGCACAAAAACATTTTTTCTAGATTTGGCATCCCTAAGGCGATTATCAGTGATGAAAGGAGACATTTTGACAATAGGGTAATTGTTGCCGCCTTAAAGAAATATGGTGTCAAGCACAGGATCACGACAGCATACCACCCACAGACCAATGGACAAGCTGAGATATCTAATAGGGAAGTTAAGAACATTCTTGAAAAGATGGTTAAACCAACTAGGAAAGATTGGTCTTTACTCCTTAATGATGCATTATGGGCATATAGGACAGCTTTTAAAACTCCATTGGGCATGTCTCCATACCGATTGATCTATGGGAAAACCTGTCACTTGCCTGTCGAGATAGAGCACAAAGCATATTGGGCAATCAAGGCCGTGAATATGGACTTGGACAAGGCAGGCCAGAAAAGGCTGTTAGATCTGAACGAGCTTGAGGAAATACGGACAATGGCCTACGACAATGCAAGAATCTACAAGGAGAAAACTAAGAAGTGGCATGACAGGAAGTTGCTGCCACGACAGTTCTGCCCAGGGCAGCTTGTGTTGTTATTCAATTCTAGACTGAAACTCTTCCCAGGAAAGCTAAAGTCTAGATGGTCTGGCCCGTTCCAAGTGGTACAAGTTTTTCCACATGGTGCCATCACAATCCAATCATTAAAAGACGGGCACCAATTCAAAGTCAACGGACAGCGCCTCAAGCATTATCAGGGGACTGAAGCCCCAGGAATACATGAAGTGGTTACTTTAGGAGATGCCCCCACAAGGCATCCCTAATTTAACCTAAATTTTATTTTCATTTATTTTATTATTTAGTATTATTTATTAGGAAATTAGGTTTATTTTATTCAAATAATGTTTTTATATTTTCTGTTTTCAGCAAATAAAGGAGTCAAGAAGAAAAGAAGAAGTGCCCCAAGCCCACCATCCATCCATCAGCCCAACAGAGCCCATTTATTGAAGCCTGTCGTTCCAGCTGCCGCTGCAGACACGAAAAAGACAGGCTGTCAACAGACTGACACGGCAGATGCAGTAGCGTGTGACAGACGCGTAACAGACGCATAATTACGTGACAGACGCGTCAGACACGCCAAATCTCAACAGTCGCTCCGTTATTCACGCCTGCCGTTACAACATTAAACGGGCAGCAACTCGACCGCTATAAAACCCCATTCTCATTTCCATTTTCATCACTTCTGCTTATTCTTACTTGCTTTCTCCTCTCGTTTTTATTTGTTTTCTTTACTTTCACAACCCTTGCAACTAAAATGTCTTCTAGACAGACCCGCCGCGGTGCTGCTTCAGCCTCTTCATCAGCAGCACCCACACCGTCGGCCTTCGCCACCAAGGAATTATGGGAAGAAAGAGGTTTTATCTACATCCGCAAGGCTCCGAACATGGGGCTTCGACCATTCATCGCGAGGGCAATACGAGCTCAACTATGGGAGCAATTCGCAGAACAGCCGGCAGAATTAAATGACACATTGGTAAGGGAGTTTTATGCTGCCATCAACAACAAAACGGAGACATCCGTCACTGTCCGAGGGGTCAAGGTCCCATTCACAGCTGACAGCATCAACCACATGTATGGCCTCTATTTTGGTCCCAACGACGATGCCCATCAGCAATTTTTAGACACCCTCGACGCTGCTGCCTACGGAGCTGTCATGGCAGAAGTGACAGAGGAAGGAACGACATGGAACACAAGCAAAAAGAACCCCAACTCTGTAAAAAGGGGGCAGCTCCTCCCAGAAGCAAAGCTATAGAACGCTTTCATCAAAAAGCGTATCCTGCCGTCCCTGAGGCCACCACCGACAAACTAGTCCAGGGCAGAGGCTGGACTGACAACAACATAACCAGCCTCATGGAGCTGATAGTTGCTACCCCCTCTCCTCTTTCAACCCGGCTACCTCCCCAGCAGACTCATCCGAGGAACCGACCGATGAACCTGCCCATGAACCTGCCACAGTAGCCGCCCAGACCAACCAATCTGCCCAGATCCTTGCTGCAATACAACGGGTGGAAGACAGACAAATGGGGCTGATGACATTCATCCGGGATTTCGCCAACTCGACGGTAAATTTCATTACCAACACTTTAAATTATTCCGATGTTATTTTCCCCACCTTCCCTGCCCACTATTTCTACATCCCCTCCCCTGTCCACACACCTACGCCACCTGCCTCTCCCCATGCACACTCTGCTGCCTCCACCCCATCACCTACCCAGCCAGCAGCTGGCAGTCCAACGGTCGAAACCTCCGCCCGAGGAGCGAAGCGACCTGCCTCGCATGACATCGAGACAGACCCTCTCATTAGGAGGAATTTGGAGGAGGAGTTCACGCCTGTCAAGAGGCAGAAACATGTGGCAGACAGAAAACTAATGCCCAAAGCCAGCACCACCACCAGCAGCACTTGGGATAGTGGCAGCAGCTCAGACATCCAGGTCGTGGAGCAAACCACCCAGCCTGCCCCACAACCCAGACGCCGCCGCCAGATCCGTGTCAGCAGCAGCAGTGAAGGCAGCGATTGAAATTTAAGTTTTTATTTTCTTTTTGTTGCTGCCTGCTTATTTATATTTTGTAATGTATCTGCCTTAATTTACCTGTCATTTGCATTGAGGGCAATGCAACCCTCGAGTTTGGGGGTGGCAACCCTCCATTTTAATGGAGTCTTAGTACATCCTTTTAATTAATTGTTGTGTCTTTTAAGTTCTCTTAAAAAAACATAAAAGATTAAATTGTTGGCTTAAAACTGTGAAGTAACTTACCTGTCATGACAGCTCTGTCGTGGCAGCATCTTTAGGACAGATTAAGGAGAAGTTTAGAGCCTTTCTATAGTTCTGAAAATCTTAAACACCATTGTGACTGTTATACTGCTTAGATTTCTTTTAGCCAAACTAGAATAGGAAGCTTTGTAACACTCGTGTTTTGGGGTTAGAAGTTAGTCGGGTTAGTTGGTTCGAGTCGGTAAAATTTATTTTAATCAAATTGACCTTAGTGTGAGCAAATTGAGTTTAGGAAGAAAGGGAGGGATCATTTTGGTAATTTAACGAAAATAAAAATAAATAGACAACCTTTTTGACTTAAAAGAAAAAAATGTTATCATCTTTCTCATTTCTCCCCTCTCCACCGTGCAAACTACCCCAAACTCTCCCAAACCCAAAATTCATAATCCATCAAATTTCTTCATCAATTCAAGGGGTTTTTGAAAGGTAATTATGTTTTCTTAATCTCCTCTTCATCCTCTATCTATCAATAGTCTTAGATTTCAAAATTATGGAGTTTTGAAAATTAGGGTTCATATCAAAATTTGGGTTTTTATGGGGGTTTTCCAATTGGTTTTGATAAATTGAGTTGGGGCTTTAGTTAATCATGTTAAAAGGTGTAACATATATCAATTTGGTTGAATTTTGGTAAAAATCCGAAGTGAATTGTTAGACCCATTTTTAAGGTGTCAAAAACTTAATTTTTGGTGAGTTTTAGATTGTAATTAGAGGGTTGATGGTTTATATATGTTAGGAGGATGTTTTGGAATCATTTAGATATCATTTGGGTGTTTAAAAACATAATTTTCTGCTAAGTAAAATAGGAGTACGAAAATGGAGTTTTGGAGGGTTTTGAGTGAGTTTTAGGGGTTGTTTTAGGTGGGAAATTGATAGCCAATGGTAGTACTATGATTAGGGATTGATTTGGGATCATTTGTGGGTGCAATGGATGTTGGAAACATAACTTTTGGAAGAGGTATTGGGGCTGTCCGAAATTGCTAAGTATGGGGTTTGGTCATGGTTTGCAAAATGGTAATTTGTACTTGAGTTGTATTCCGGGTTGATAATTTGATGTTGGGCTGATTTGAGGTTGTTTGAATTGTATTGAGGTTGTTTTGAAGCAAGAATTTGGGTCGGCAAAGCATCGAGAAGAAATCCGAAAACTTGGAGATGATGGTTGCTTGGTAGTTGAGCTTGGAGGTAGAGGTGAGTGGTTAAAATATTTTAAATGGTATTGAGCAATTGGTTCGAGCATGTGGACTAGGTTGAGATTGGTAGACTCACCTAGAGTTAGGATTAGGGTGGTAGCCTAATCCTAAGCTTTAGTTAGAGACATTGGATGATCTCTTTAATTGATGTTATGCCTCATGATGATTTGTGTATGTATAATGTGTTATACATGTTGTTGAGGCATGGTTTGATGCATTGCTATGCATGTGGTTTGGATTGTAAACTGTGTATGATGATGTTGAGTTTAATATGATGTAGGATGCCATATTATTACTCTTGAACATGACATTATGATGATTATGTATAATGTGATATACATGTATGTTGGGGCATGATTTAATGCATTGTTATATGCATGTTGTTGAGATATTTGATGTTGAGTTTAATATGAAGTAAGATGCCATATTATGACTCTGAACATCAAAGGTTGTGGAATTTGATTAATATTGGCACTAGTATGCTTGGGTACAATGATCGATCATTAGGATGAGTGTGCACACAAATTGAGTCAAAACGTACGTGGCCTTGGTGGCGTTAAGGCACCAATGAGGAGTACGGTGATGTAATATTCCACCGGAAATTTATATATATTCTACGTGGCGATGAGTGGAATCCCGTCCGTAGGGCATGTGGCGATGAGTGGAATCCTGTCCATGCAAGGCCGGTGATGAGTGTAATCCCACCGAGGTAAGGTTGATGTTGGAAAATGCGTTCCAACATGTTATCCGCGTATTCGAGTCATAGCTAGGTGCCAATATGAGAAAGCATGTTTATGCCAATATGAGATTATGCATACATGCTAATATGAATTGATATGTGTATCAATGTGTTATGAAATGTGTTTTCAAATGTGAAGCGATATATGATGTGATTAATACATTGAGTTATGTATCATTGTATGATGAATTTATAAGTTGTTGAGCATGACATGAATTTGGTAATATGTTCATGCATCATTTATATTTATGGCTCATGTGGATCGCAAGTAAAATCATGTATTATATCATGATAGTTGCTCGAGCTTGGACCCTGTATTGTCGAAGGTTTGTTTTATGAGCTTACCCTCACTAAGCTTTTATGCTTACGCTCTCTTTTGTTCGACAATGCAGATAAATAGCTTGTGGGTGGCAAGGGAAAGGAAAGGTCTTCAAGTGTTGCTTTGGTGAGCTCAATGTATGATTTATAAATTGAAAGATTGTAATAGTAAAGCAATGGGATAGGTGTTGTTGTTTTTGATGCTTTGATGTGTGTTGATTTGGTTTGGCACTTAGATGCCTTGTTTGATTTGTAAACATCACTTATGATGCATGCCTTGATGAATGCTTGAGTGATGTATGTTTGGTAGATGTTTAAATTGCTTATCATGTGTGTGGGACATATGCCTTGTGAGGATGCCTAAGTGTATGGATGTTGAAGCATGAGACTTTATGTGCTTGTTTGCCTTCTTTTGATCGAATGCATAATTTTCCTTGGTTGATTAAGGTATGCTCATATTGAGTATCATGTATGAAAGGTTCTTAATGTATAATTTACCATGTATGTTTGATGGTTCATATTCATGTTTTGAGTATGTTGGAGTACGTTTAATCTAGGACGTATGCATCTAGGCTTGGGTGGCTGGTGTTGAGTGCCTTTGCCTCTTTTAAACTTATATGTATGAATATGTATGATTCTAATGTGTTTATATCATTGAAAGTCATTAGAATGAAGCAAAATATGCTCCCCTGCATCTAGGTTTCGAAACTAGGGGTAAAGTTTCGAAACCTTTGCAAATTTTTGGGTTCCAGGGGCTACTGGAGGCCAAAGTTTCGAAACCTTTGGACAAGGTTTCGAAACTATGGTCAAAGGTTTCGATTGGGCATAAAATTTGAGGTTTGCAAGCTTTACGTTTTAGTCCTGATTCTCGTATGTGCAATTGCTTGAGTTTGAGATGTCCGTTTGAGTTGAAATTTGGAAGAGAGGCATGAAACATGACTAATTTCATAATGGTAACTTAAAATTTGGTAAAGTCCTCTTAATTTTCAGAATTTACAAATTGGTCCCTAAATTCGTATTTTGTTCAATTGAGTCCCTTATTGTTTTCCGATTGCTGTGATTTTTGAGTATGCTTATCTCAAGAGTATGCCTAGGTTTAATGTGCATCTAGACAAGTTTAAAAAGAAAAAAAGGGTCGTTAATCAAGGTTGACTTTCGGGTTGACTTTGGTTTTCCCCGTGTAATCTTCGTAGTTCGGGTCAGCCGTCTAGGCCGGGCTACGGGGGTTACATTAGTTGGCATCAGAGCTTAAGGTTTCCGAAACCTTGGGCAGGTAAGTGAAGTAAGTTGTGTTTTATGATTGATATGCACGGTGTTTGCTTATCATGTAAGCACGTTGCTTGTTATTCGAGTATGCTGTAATGAATGATTGCTTGCTTTGTAAGTATGATTGCTTGTATGACAAGTATGTTGGTTGTTTGTTTAAAAGCATGTTGCTCGTTACCCGTGTATGCGGTGATGTGTGATTGTTTGATGGAGAAGGTATGTTGTTTGATCGTACGCATATGTTTGCTTGTTTAGCAAGTATGCCTTGTAATATGCATGATTGA
Organism: Hibiscus trionum; assembly: GCA_030270665.1. Taxonomy (NCBI): domain Eukaryota; kingdom Viridiplantae; phylum Streptophyta; class Magnoliopsida; order Malvales; family Malvaceae; genus Hibiscus; species Hibiscus trionum. Next base: position 1,699,382 of record BSYR01000008.1, read on the forward strand.
GCATGTATGTGTGTTGAGTTGCTTGAAGCATGTTGAGTAGAGTCCCATTGCTTCTATTACATCGGAAAAAGAGATTTTAAGTGAGGAAACATACTTGAGCCTCTCAGACCTTTTCCTTTGCTAACCCAGTTTGTATGTTAATGTGTTGTTGTTAGTTTATTGCTTTTTGGTAAGTTTGAGGCCAAGGCATGGACTGTGAATCAGTAAGTGGAAACGGTGGGTTCTGAAAATGTGAATGATGTTGAGGGAATTCATCGCTTTAGTCAGGGAAGTATGGTTGTACCAGAGTTGAGGTACAATTTTTTTTTTTGACTGAGTTAGTGTGTATGTGGGTTGGTTCCTGTTGATGAGGAACAATGTGATCGGTTCTGGTGATAGTGGTGAAAGAGGTGACGACCTATGAGTGGGAGTCAGAGTATTATCAATGATATAGTAGGTAAGCCTTGGTACAGTTTTGAGCTTGTTCCCTTTTGATGATTCTGAGTCTACACTTCTGTATATTGTTAGCAAGCATACAAGTTTGAATGTGCCGATGAGGTGTCAGAGGTAGGTATGAGTACCTTAGTTCTTTTGGCGAGATCTAGGTAGGGGTCTCGTGTGAGTAATCTGAATTTCAGAAATGTTAGTTGGTGATCGTTGGGGGTTCGGACTATGGTTTTAGTACAAGACAGTTGATCAGTGTCTGTGAGTGGAAATCAATTTGTGTGATTGGGCCAGTGTGCGTCTGAGTTGTCTTTCAGTTAGAATGAGAGATGAAGTCACTTCCGATATAGTTGAGTTGAGAAAGGAGTCTTGAGTTTTGACTCTAGGTTGTTTGTTAGAGGTAGAGCAAGTCCAACATGACTGTTTGCGTGTGTTCAGAATTGAATCTTGAGGTTACGAGAAGCTCAAGGAACAGTTTAGAAGAGTCAGATTTTGTTGAAGAACCAGTCTGTAAACAAGAGGGCCGAAGACTATCAGCTGTGCACAGGTATAATTACAATTTCTTCGGATTTGTCCGTTTCGTGTGAGCATGCGAAGAAAATTTGATGTACGTGTTGAGATCTTAGAAGTAGGGACACATGTGACTAGACCTTGTGGTGAGATAGTGATGGCCAGGAAGATGTACGGAAGATGTTTGTTGGTAGTTTGGAGTTACTAGTTTCTAGTAGACATGAAGTGATCGTCTTCCTACAGTTTTGGATGTACCTTCTGGCAAAGTTTGGCTTAAAGAGCACAGAGTTAGTGTATACGTTGAGACAAAGAGAGAGTTGCCTTGAAGATGCAGATTTCAGTGTGACTGTAGTAGTAGGTGAGGAGGTGAACTTATTGTCGAATGTTGATCCAGCTTTGAGGTCGAAGATTGATTGAGTTTAGTTGGCAGACTTGCTTGGCAATTGTGATGGATTTGATTTTTGAACGAAGAGTAGACCGCAGAAGGTTAAAATGGTTTGTGATTCTTCCTAGAAGTGTTTAGATTTCAGACAGCTGAAACAAGTGACAGTGAATGAGTAGTATCCGCTTCCGAGTGTCAGTGATTTGTTGGTCAGTTAGTGTGTGCTTCAGTCTATTTGAAGATTAATTCGAGATTCGTTTACCACCAGTTGAAAGTGAGAAAAGTTGAAGTAGCGAAGAAGGCCATGACGAGCTTTAAAGTTAGTATGGTAGAACCTTTTGGGAAATCAGTTGTATGCTTATGCAAGATGGAAGATTGTGGCTTATTCATCGAGATAGTTGAAAGACCGAGAGAAGAGTAATTACAGTTTTGTTTGCTTTGAAGACTTAGAGACAAAGCTCGTATAGCAAGAAATGCACAGTGAGTATGTACATATCATCAGAACTTGAATTGTTAGACAACTTAGGAAAGGTTGGAACTTGAACAGCATGAGTTGTTAGAATTGCTTAAAGACTGTGGTCCCAAGATTGAGAACTATCTGAAGAGAGTCTACGTGGTAACCGATGTTCCGAGTTATTTTGTTGTCAGATTAATGGTTGAGTTGCGAGCTATGTTGCTGAATTCAGTTCATAGAACGATAGTGTTTTGTGGCCGAGTTTCATGTTAAACCTACTTGAGTCAGATACTTGAAGAGAAACAGTTGCAAGACAGATTCTTGGCACCTCACGTGCATGACGTAGCGGAAGGAAGACCGTCAGAATGCAGTTTCAGAGATGATAGAGTTTGTATTGTTAGAGACAGAATAGTTGTGCCGATTAACATAATGTTTCGAGATGCATTGTTTTGGCCGAAGTACACGATAGTTCATTTGTATTGCATCTGAGTAGTATGAAGACGTATTGTGGGTTGAAAGTAGGTACTTCTGGATTGAGTTGATGGATGACATTGTTCAGTATGAGAACAAGTGTGTAAAATTGCCAGCGTGTCAAGACCGGGTATCAGTTTTCTTTTAGCCTGTTACAATTGTGGGAGATTCTTAGTGAAAGTGGGTGATAGAGATTCGAAATTTCAACTAGATTTTTTGAAGGCGTCTGCATAGTGTTTGGCTACTTGTTGAAGTCAGATGATCTGTCAGAGAAAGTTATGGGTCAGGTGTTCAAAACAGTGTTGTATGAGATTGTGAATCGGGCTAGTCATGTTGTTTATCTGTTGCGATTACCACCAGAGTTAGAAAGGGGTTGGTGATGTGATTTGTGTATCTATGATTCGGGAGTGTGAGTCAGATATGTTCTGTGCTATGTTGTAGAAGAGATCGAGTTGAGTTTAAAGTCGACATGCCTTGAAGGAACCGTTGAGATTTTAGCATTAGATATCTATAGACGTGTGGTAAGTCTACCGAGTTGGTGAGTATGTTGTGGTGAGAAGGAAAGTGCGGAGGAGCATGTTTCAGTGGCTCTTCCTGTTCGATAATTTCGAGGACGAAATTTCCTTAAGTGGGGGAGAGTTGTAACACCCGTGTTTTGGGGTTAGAAGTTAGTCGGGTTAGTTGGTTCGAGTCGGTAAAATTTATTTTAATCAAATTGACCTTAGTGTGAGCAAATTGAGTTTAGGAAGAAAGGGAGGGATCATTTTGGTAATTTAACGAAAATAAAAATAAATAGACAACCTTTTTGACTTAAAAGAAAAAAATGTTATCATCTTTCCCATTTCTCCCCTCTCCACCGTGCAAACTACCCCAAACTCTCCCAAACCCAAAATTCATAATCCATCAAATTTCTTCATCAATTCAAGGGGTTTTTGAAAGGTAATTATGTTTTCTTAATCTCCTCTTCATCCTCTATCTATCAATAGTCTTAGATTTCAAAATTATGGAGTTTTAAAAATTAGGGTTCATATCAAAATTTGGGTTTTTATGGGGGTTTTCCAATTGGTTTTGATAAATTGAGTTGGGGCTTTAGTTAATCATGTTAAAAGGTGTAACATATATCAATTTGGTTGAATTTTGGTAAAAATCCGAAGTGAATTGTTAGACCCATTTTTAAGGTGTCAAAAACTTAATTTTTGGTGAGTTTTAGATTGTAATTAGAGGGTTGATGGTTTATATATGTTAGGAGGATGTTTTGGAATCATTTAGATATCATTTGGGTGTTTAAAAACATAATTTTCTGCTAAGTAAAATAGGAGTACGAAAATGGAGTTTTGGAGGGTTTTGAGTGAGTTTTAGGGGTTGTTTTAGGTGGGAAATTGATAGCCAATGGTAGTACTATGATTAGGGATTGATTTGGGATCATTTGTGGGTGCAATGGATGTTGGAAACATAACTTTTGGAAGAGGTATTGGGGCTGTCCGAAATTGCTAAGTATGGGGTTTGGTCATGGTTTGCAAAATGGTAATTTGTACTTGAGTTGTATTCCGGGTTGATAATTTGATGTTGGGCTGATTTGAGGTTGTTTGAATTGTATTGAGGTTGTTTTGAAGCAAGAATTTGGGTCGGCAAAGCATCGAGAAGAAATCCGAAAACTTGGAGATGATGGTTGCTTGGTAGTTGAGCTTGGAGGTAGAGGTGAGTGGTTAAAATATTTTAAATGGTATTGAGCAATTGGTTCGAGCATGTGGACTAGGTTGAGATTGGTAGACTCACCTAGAGTTAGGATTAGGGTGGTAGCCTAATCCTAAGCTTTAGTTAGAGACATTGGATGATCTCTTTAATTGATGTTATGCCTCATGATGATTTGTGTATGTATAATGTGTTATACATGTTGTTGAGGCATTGTTTGATGCATTGTTATGCATGTGGTTTGGATTGTAAACTGTGTATGATGATGTTGAGTTTAATATGATGTAGGATGCCATATTATTACTCTTGAACATGACATTATGATGATTATGTATAATGTGATATACATGTATGTTGGGGCATGATTTAATGCATTGTTATATGCATGTTGTTGAGATATTTGATGTTGAGTTTAATATGAAGTAAGATGCCATATTATGACTCTGAACATCAAAGGTTGTGGAATTTGATTAATATTGGCACTAGTATGCTTGGGTACAATGATCGATCATTAGGATGAGTGTGCACACAAATTGAGTCAAAACGTACGTGGCCTTGGTGGCGTTAAGGCACCAAGGAGGAGTACGGTGATGTAATATTCCACCGGAAATTTATATATATTCTACGTGGCGATGAGTGGAATCCCGTCCGTAGGGCATGTGGCGATGAGTGGAATCCCGTCCATGCAAGGCCGGTGATGAGTGTAATCCCACCGAGGTAAGGTTGATGTTGGAAAATGCGTTCCAACATGTTATCCGCGTATTCGAGTCATAGCTAGGTGCCAATATGAGAAAGCATGTTTATGCCAATATGAGATTATGCATACATGCTAATATGAATTGATATGTGTATCAATGTGTTATGAAATGTGTTTTCAAATGTGAAGCGATATATGATGTGATTAATACATTGAGTTATATATCATTGTATGATGAATTTATAAGTTGTTGAGCATGACATGAATTTGGTAATATGTTCATGCATCATTTATATTTATGGCTCATGTGGATCGCAAGTAAAATCATGTATTATATCATGATAGTTGCTCGAGCTTGGACCCTGTATTGTCGAAGGTTTGTTTTATGAGCTTACCCTCACTAAGCTTTTATGCTTACGCTCTCTTTTGTTCGACAATGCAGATAAATAGCTTGTGGGTGGCAAGGGAAAGGAAAGGTCTTCAAGTGTTGCTTTGGTGAGCTCAATGTATGATTTATAAATTGAAAGATTGTAATAGTAAAGCAATGGGATAGGTGTTGTTGTTTTTGATGCTTTGATGTGTGTTGATTTGGTTTGGCACTTAGATGCCTTGTTTGATTTGTAAACATCACTTATGATGCATGCCTTGATGAATGCTTGAGTGATGTATGTTTGGTAGATGTTTAAATTGCTTATCATGTGTGTGGGACATATGCCTTGTGAGGATGCCTAAGTGTATGGATGTTGAAGCATGAGACTTTATGTGCTTGTTTGCCTTCTTTTGATCGAATGCATAATTTTCCTTGGTTGATTAAGGTATGCTCATATTGAGTATCATGTATGAAAGGTTCTTAATGTATAATTTACCATGTATGTTTGATGGTTCATATTCATGTTTTGAGTATGTTGGAGTACGTTTAATCTAGGACGTATGCATCTAGGCTTGGGTGGCTGGTGTTGAGTGCCTTTGCCTCTTTTAAACTTATATGTATGAATATGTATGATTCTAATGTGTTTATATCATTGAAAGTCATTAGAATGAAGCAAAATATGCTCCCCTGCATCTAGGTTTCGAAACTAGGGGTAAAGTTTCGAAACCTTTGCAAATTTTTGGGTTCCAGGGGCTACTGGAGGCCAAAGTTTCGAAACCTTTGGACAAGGTTTCGAAACTATGGTCAAAGGTTTCGATTGGGCATAAAATTTGAGGTTTGCAAGCTTTACGTTTTAGTCCTGATTCTCGTATGTGCAATTGCTTGAGTTTGAGATGTCCGTTTGAGTTGAAATTTGGCAGAGAGGCATGAAACATGACTAATTTCATAATGGTAACTTAAAATTTGGTAAAGTCCTCTTAATTTTCAGAATTTACAAATTGGTCCCTAAATTCGTATTTTGTTCAATTGAGTCCCTTATTGTTTTCCGATTGCTGTGATTTTTGAGTATGCTTATCTCAAGAGTATGCCTAGGTTTAATGTGCATCTAGACAAGTTTAAAAAGAAAAAAAGGGTCGTTAATCAAGGTTGACTTTCGGGTTGACTTTGGTTTTCCCCGTGTAATCTTCGTAGTTCGGGTCAGCCGTCTAGGCCGGGCTACGGGGGTTACAAGCTTAGCACTTGAATAGCCCCTAGAGGTGCCTAACACTGGCTCTAGGAAAGAAGTTTAGCAAAAGAAATTCAAAAACCTAGAGGTGCCCGAAACCGGCTCTAGGAAGCTAACTAGAGGTGCCCAAAACTGGCTCTAGAAAATTTTAACTTGAAAATAGAAGAAAAAGAAGCATGAAAATGTGTCTTCAAGAAAATAAACTTTGGCATAAAAATTCGAGTTAAAAAGTTGAATATTCTAGTGAAACTAAGAGAGTCTTGGCATATAACTGTTCACAAGCATGCACACACTGCACGAGAACTATAGTGAGATTCCGGACAGATCCTAATATTTCCAACAGGTTGCTGCCACCACAGAGAATGAGCGACGGGTAAGGGACAGTCACTGTTTGAAGGCCAACACAAAAATATTCATTTTTCTTTTAGGTCTTAATTGCTTGAGGGCAAGCAAAAACTTGAGTTTGGGGGTGTGTTGAGTGTGTAAAAGTTCTATTATTTACACCATTTTTAACCCATATTTATGCTGCATTCAAGCATCATTGCATTGCATTTAGGTTAGTTTACAGCAAAACATCACAAAATTAGTAAAAGCACGGATTCTACTGAATTATGGTTGATTTTGCAGGTTGCTGCCATCACTGACGAAGAAGGCGGGCGCAGGGCAGAGAAGCAGAAGAGCTGAACTGGACAAGCAGATGATGAGGACGATGCTGCCATGGATCTGCCGTGACAGCAGAGGACGACAGCAAGTTAGCGGAGGAAAAGCAAAGTGGATTTCGATAGATAGAGAAAATTATGCTCGTCTGTCGTGTGAAAACCATATATTTTTCCAAGCCCCGGATCAAAAGATATGTCAAGCCAAAGCTCAAGGAGAGGAAATCCCATGAAACAAGGAGGCGGCTGAAAAGTATGATACTTGAAGATTAAAGTCTTTATTAGAATCTTACTTTTAATTAAAGTTGTAATCCTTGTTATCTTAGAATACTTAAGCCCAACGCTTATATAAGGGCATAGATTTTAACCTAGGAGAGATCATACCCCATAACCGATAACCAAACCCCTCCGCCGTTTACCCGTCGTCGACATGTTCTAAAAACCCCCTAGGGCCACGAGTTGATTTGTAAAGTAGTTGCAAGGGTTGTTTTGTTTTAGGATTTTCCAAGTTCAATAAAATAAACTTCAAGTTCTCTTATTTTGGTTTTAATATCTTGCAAGAGCATCGGGAGAGCATTGTGAGGTTATCTATTTACTTAGCATCGGGAGAGTTAAGTATACGAAAGAAATAAGAGCAAGTTCTCTAGTTTATAGTTGAACTATCTTGTGCCTAGGGATAGGGCAAGGTTAAGTGGCTAAGGAAGAATTCATACACATCGGTGTTCATCCTTCGATTCACGCCGGGAGGTATCATCAAAGACGTGATCATCGACAGACTTGGACCTAGGGATAGGCCAAGGCAGATCTGGGATTCTTGCCAAACTTGAAAGTACTGAGTTGGTGTGTTTGCTGCCGCGACGACCAACGGACAGCTGCCGCGACAGGTGCTGCCAGCGACAGGCGCTACGACAGAACTGGAGTTCCTAAGCAATTCAATACCTGCACTACTAAGCAATTCAATACCAGCCCATTCTCTCTATCTTGATATTCCTACTCTTTTATTTACGTTTTATTCAATATTTTCGAGACAACTTCCTAAACTATTCTCTTTACTTCGTGCAGTGAATTAAGGTGAAGCTATTAGCCCAATCCATGTGGAGACGATAATCTGATACTTCGTATCACTTTACTACTTGCGTCGTGTACACTTGCACTACAATTGCGATAGACTCTTTTACACGCAACACCCATCATAATGCTAGAGGGTGCGTTTCAAACCCTCACAGCCACAAATCCATTCATTCCCCCTTTTTTCTTCCTTTTTTAAACCAAATGTGTCCCTCTTCGTTTATAATAATATAAATAAATATTCGGGGTGTGACAAATAGTGTGTACCATTGCATAAAAATTTTACTTTCTTAATATATTCTTTTCATCTTTATAAACCCACTTCTGGTGGTTATAAGCATTCTTAAAATGATTATTTTGTCCATGTCTATGTCCATGGCCTCAATTGCGACCACAATTGCTAATGTGACACTTATTCTTTCCGCTATAAAATATCGCATTCACTTCAAGAAATGGAGTTGAACCAACAAGTCTTTAAAACCTTTTTTCACAATATTGTGTATGTAGGACAACATTATTTGTGTGAAAGTGGAGTATGTTTTTCTAACATATCCTCATCGGTGATACTATGACCATAAATTTTCAATTTAATTTGAAGCATTCACATAGCTAAGTTTTATTCGATAACCATATAGTGAATTAGCATATTTGCATTCACTTCAAGGAATGAAACAATTTCAATAATCGCATAGAATAAACATCATACTTGCATTCACTTCAGGGAATGCCTCTCATAAAAATTCTTGGATCAAAACGAATTTTCGTAACTTGAACTTGTGAGAAGTCTATAGTCGAGTTTTTTGACGCATAAGAATTATTGCTTTTGAGCAAATATAGACTTTATAACAATTATACTGTTAAATTAATCACGCTTCCATTTAATTAAGAAAACAAAACAAATCTAATCGAATAAACATAATCAGAGAAATATACCTCTTTAAATTTTATCTTCGGTTAATCCATGACTTTTCTAATCAATTTAAACATATTATGTAAAACTTTAAATATTGTTAAAGATATCAATTATCATCGACACATTAGATAACATGTCAAAAAATATACCAAGTAACTACCGAACTAAATAGGTAATAGGTCAATTTACCAAATCGACATGTCTTCTATTGTATTGTGAAGAACAAAATGCATTATTTCTCCTTTTTCTTAAAAAAAGGCATGCATGCTTGTTCTCATGGAAACTCGTGAACCATGTTGTCATTTGTTAATTTCATGACTTTGCAATCTTCACCTAAGTTTTTTTCTTCTCTCGGTACGATGCTTAAATTAACACATAATAAAGATTCAAAACATTAGAACAAAAAATAATCAAACAATAGATTAAAATACACTAACCTTAATAAGAGAGATTAACCAACCACTATATTGATATATAAATAAGCAAAACATACCAAATTTTCTAAGCTAATTTGAATATACGGTAATTATAGCCATTAATACAAAATTGATATTCTTTTCAAGAATCGCCAACAAGAACCACGATAGTTGAGCCACTCTCTGGTTACATTAACACTGAGCAATCAATGATTTTTGAAAAATTAAAAAATTAAGTTAAAGATCAAGAGAGAGAGATAGATAATCGATAATTAAAATATAATTGAGGGAGAATAACTTATCTTTGATTCATGCTAGAATCAAATTCCTTTCAGTAACTCCTTTAAGACTCGAACGACAAACACCTCAGTTGGTTAGAGTCTCGTGCTGATAACGTGTTGTAAATAAAATAAAGAACAACAATAACAATAACAAGAATAAAAAAGATAAGAGAAAGATGGAGACTTCTATTATTCTCAATGTAGTATTGTGTACAATTTTTCTCTAATATCTATATTTATAGGCACAAGGGGAAAACCCTAATATCAATGGGCATTAAACACTAATAATAAAATATATTAAAGTCACATTTAATATATGGATATTCATCATAAATAAATATTCATAACATACAACACATTTATATGGGATGGGATCAAGTTATATATATATAGAATCAAGTTACATGGTGTAAAACTCATTTACTTCTACACTGATCTAGGACCATTGGATAAGGAAAATGGATGGATGAGATTAACAGTAAAAAATGTGAAGATTATCACTTGGGGAAATAATAAGGAAATAATCTGAGCCATTAATTATCATCATCTAAGGGCCCAAAAACTGTGTAAAAGTAATTGAGTTTTATACAGTGTAAATTGATCCTAACTATATATATATATACATATATATAGGATGAGATCAAGTTACATGGTATAAAACTCATTTAATTTTACACTAATCTAGGACCATTGGATAAGGGAAATTGATAGATGGATGGATAGGTAAGGGAAATGGTGTAAAAGAAACGTCTGAACTATTGTTAATAATAAAGATAAAAGAAAAATAAAGGTGGGTAAAAAGGTAAAGTATCAAAACTTATCCAAAGACAACAAAACTCACACATCGGGAAGAGATAAGTTTTAAATTGTTCATATATTTTTATTTATTTATTTGAAGACAAGTTAATTTTATCTTATTGATAGTTGTATCGTGATAGTAATTCAATTAAGTAAGAAAAAATTGTTGATTCGTATAAATGGTCATCGCATTTGGTTGAAAAATCAGTGACACAAAGTTATCGCGCGCTAGATTATAATTGAACGTTTCTAAGTCAAAATCTGGGTTAGAAGCGAATATGCGCCCGTTGGTCGATTGCTGACTCGCAGTGGGGGCCTCTAGCCCCCAAGGGCATGTATTGTGATTGCAGCATGTGTGTCAGACAAGTCGTGTGTGTCGCCCTGAAACGTAATTTTTACCAATTGATAAATAAAATCCTTTGCAGACGACTTAAGTACGCGACAGAATATTGTAAATAATAGAATAATTTTATTGCCACAATCCTATGAAATTTAACCACTTGTCACTGATTCATTAAGAAAAAGATTATTGCGGAGTGAAAAGGTTTGCATGCAAAGCTTTTGGTATAAACTCGAATTTTAAGAAATGTTTTTTATTTATTTTATTTGACATGTAATAAGTATTGTAAGAATATTTTACTGTAATAAGTATTGTAGATACGAATGACAAATATTATTGTAAGAATATTTCTATCTTCTGACAATTATACATAATCTAAAAAAAAACTAAAAACCAAATAGTCGAGACTTGTCAATATGGTTAATTTTACTGTAAATGATATGTACCGTAATGTACCATTATTGATATGTATCACAATGTATCATTAACTGTTTTAATTAGTTTTGAAATTCTAAAGACAAAAAGTGTTATTATTTTATTTTAAAATAAAATCTTAAAAAATAATTTTTATATTATTTTTTCAGATTTTATTTTATCTTTTAATTCTAAAAATAATTAAACTTTTATTATTATAATAATTCCTGCATGCACTTTAATTTAAGGGTAAAATTCATAAATGATCACTAAACTTTGATCACTTATTCATTTTAGTACCAAACTTCCAATTGCTTTAATGTTACCATTAAACTTTTAATTTTGTTTCAATTTGGTCACTGACCCGTTAACAACCGTTAAAAGAGTGACGTGACTGTTAAAATATTTTATATAATAACATATTTAGTCCTCCACGTTTACACATTCAAACAATTTAGTCTTAATTAGAAATAAATAATAAATTTGACCCTCATTATTTTAATTATATATATATATATATATATATCAGTTAGTACACTCAGTTTTCTAGGTTTGTTGTACTGCTCTTATTTCTTCTTTTCTTGAGACAAATTTAACTGGATTAACTAATCTTGATCTTTTCAGAGCTCGCATCACTGATTATGGGACAAATTACCTGCAAAAGTATGCTTTGCACCAAGTTTTCAATTCCCTTTTTGTACCGCTATTCTTTTGATCTAAGAGTTAACTTGTATACAACTTTTTGAGACCGAATTGCTTGTGTGTGTAATAGATTTGAAGAACGTGCGATCCTTGGAAATATGCGGAGGAAGATTGACATATGTTGGTGCGAAGAATATTAAAGATCTAAGAATTAACTTGTATGCTACTTTTTAACTGTTGTTAACGGGTCAGTGACCAAATTGAAAAGTAATTAAAAGTTTAATGGTAACAGTAAAGTAATTAAAAGTTTAGTTACCAAATTAAATAATTCATCAAAGTTTAGTGAATAAATTGTCACTAAATTAATTTTATAAAGAAAAAACATTTACTCTAAATTAATTTTATAAAGAAAAAACATTTACTCTAAATTAATTTTATAAAGAAAAAACATTTACTCTAAATTAATTTTATAAAGAAAAAACATTTACTCTAAATTAATTTTATAAAGAAAAAACATTTACTCTAAATTAATTTTATAAAGAAAAACATTTACTCTAAATTAATTTTTTGAAGTATTATTTTAGTTTTTAATACAATAGTTACCACGTTTAACCAAAATTTTTGGTTTGGTGAGTACAAGTTTTCCGGCTCTACATTCCAGGAAAATGAAACTTCAAAAGGCAAGGATAGGATTTGAAAGCAAACGACGCCGTTTTGGAAAAAGAGTTAAAAAGAACAAATGAAACTTCAAAAGGCAGGATGGGATTTGAAAGTAAACGACACAGTTTTGGTAAAAGAGAAAAGATCAAATGGCCCATGCAGGTCTCGAACCTGCGACCTTCGCGTTATTAGCACGACGCTCTAACCAACTGAGCTAATAGGCCATCGAACGTTTTGTTACACATTTATTAATATAACCTAAATCGTTATTTATTTGATACGAAGCTGTATTGTATGGGTCGGGTAAACATTCAAAATGAAAACGAAACGCTAGAAGGAGGGCTTGAACCTCCGACCTTGTGGTTAACAGCCACACGCTCTAACCAACTGAGCTATTCCAGCTACTTGCTATTTTCCCACACAACAATATATTTTGACTAATAAAAGTAGTTTCATGTTTTTTTGAACATAGAAGAGTTTCATACTTGGTTATTTGAATCTGTTTGGTTTGTAAAGAGGCTTTTGGTGCTCAGAATTTTGAAAGCGCTAAATCTAGACTCACTATGACATCCGATACCAATTAGAGAAAGCAGGCAATTATTCGGAGCTTGGGGCAATTCTGGGAAAAGATGAAATGATGATCGCTGTAGGATTAAGGCTCCGTTCAGGAACGAATTAGAACATGATTTGAGGGGAAAAACGGTGAGAACAGTTGTTTGGAAAAAAGCTAAAATTTTCAGCGTTTTTAAAAGCTTGGTTTGAAGACCAAATCAGGCGTAAAAACTAATTGAAACGGTGAGATTTTTAGGTGTAGGCAACTAAAAACTAGTTTTAAACTCGTTCTTGAACGGAGCCTAAGATGTGAGCGCACCCTAGAGCATAGAGTGGTGAATCACAGTTGACATTTTTATCTGCTAAATCTTACATTCAACATCAGCACAAAAGTAAGAGGCAACACCACCTCAGTTTAAGCAGAGTTGTATGCTCTTTTTTCTCCATTTTCCCAGTTCTTTTTTAATGTTTTGTTTGATCATGTGAATAATTATGGTATAACAATATAAAAAAACAAAAGCAACTCAGATGTAATTTACCCCTTAAAATTAACAACCAACTATCATCATATAATTTCCGTTAGCTCGAGTGACCAAAAGAAATGTAACATAATTATTGTATCAAATTGTATGTTAAAAAAAATATTAAGCATGCTTAAGTACTTAATGTCTTTCGATTTTTAGATAAAAATCTAGGTAACATAATCAAATCTATAAACTTCAATGAAAAACCGAGATTTTATGTTTTGGTGTGTCTCATTTTAGTCGTCGATCGGAAAAAAAAAATGTTTCGATCATTCACATGATTGATTAATTATATGTTAATTATTCATTCAACCATTAACTCTTCTTAACTTGACAAAAATGATAAATTTCAATATGATAACTTTATATGAAATATCTATTTAACCATAACTTTATAAAAAAATACTATCAATTTAATCACAGAATCTGACAAAAATTTCCCACCCCGTCAACCACCACTTACCACTATCACCGGCTATCGTGAATGCCATAGTCGGTGTGGCCGTTAGACCATAAAATTCTGTAGCCTCATGAACACAATATCCAATGTTTATTCCATCCAAAAAATACCATGAAGTTTTTATTTTCATTTTTGAGTTAGACAAAAGATTCTGTTATATTATACCCTACCAGAAGGAAAAAGAAAAAGAAAACTATTTTGTTGTCATTGTGGAATAGGAGGTCGAAATAAGGAATGCAGAGAGGGTCGAGGAATTGGACGAGTGATTTGGATTTCATTTTAAAGAGATTCTTAAGAATTTAATTGGATACATTGAATAAAGAGATGAAGGTAAATTTGAGATTCATCCAGTTGACACATGACCTAATTATTGGATCCAATTTTTAATGGTCTTCCCATTGCCATTGCCCATTAGACATGTTTTATATTGTAGATAGGATGAAGTCAAAGGTGCAACTCCAAACCTCCTGAATTTTGGGACAAAATACTTCTTCCCTATTCCCTAATCCCTATTCACACTCGAACCTTATTTAACTTCTTTTTCTTTTATCATAAATCTTATAACACTATTCTGTCTCTTTAGAAGACAAAAACTGTTTTTCTGCCATAATATCAGAAGCCCTTTGAACTACCGGACCCAATCCGACCATGCAACGATCAAAAACGGTGAAGTAGAGCCATACTATGATTGCTGGAATTAAATCAATCTCAACTTACCAAGTCAGAAGGCCCATCATTTTGTTAAAGACCCATGCTTCTTGTGTTAAAACCGATTACAACTCTTCGTGCAGCTCTGACTCTGATTCTTCCTTAGCTTCTCCGTTCTTTGAGCTATCTGAGTTTTCAGTTTGAGAGGTACCCTTCTCCGGAGTTGAGTCGGCTGTTTTCGTGTTCTCTGAATCGGTCTCGGTTTTGTTATTTACAGGCTTCCCTTTAGGCTTTGGCTTGGGAATTTTCTTAATGCTATCGGCCTAACAAACACCAATATGCATTTCAGGAAACTACTTGCTAAAAGTGTACTCATTTCCAGTATCAATCAGCTAGAATAGGCGGCCTTACCTTTTCTTGCATACCGATTATCTTCTCGTAAACTTCTTTAGATGTGAAAACAGGTGTGCCGGGTCCGGGTGTACTGGAGAGATAACATGAAAATCATTTAGTAAATATAGACTATAACTAAGAGGTTATTCTGTGCATCCTATCATTTAAAAAACGAACAAAGAAGTGCTATCCAAATGACTTCTAACATCATACTATAGCAATAACTTACTTCTGCTGCTCGGCCTCCTTTTCATCCAACCAAGTCTTGAACTTGTCCATTTTAATTGACAACTGGAATGCAAAATTGTTTGTAAGTTTCTGCCACGAGCATAGACAGACATATACTCTAGAAAATATCACCAAGAAAGAATTTGCACCTCCTCTATTTTGTCTTTTGGCAGCCAAGGTTTGTCCTTCTCCCACCCATGAATGGTCTACATAGAAATCCACGAAAAAATAAATCCATGAAGGAAAAACCTATATTATAAAGACAACTCATGACTAATCCATCTTCTTGTCTCCCACAAGTTTTCTATCCAAAGACCAATGAAAAATCAAATAACCTTTGGTATCAATACTTGGTACTTTCAAAAGTAGTTCAAGGAGGATTAAGGAATTAATTAAATTGAACCTGAGATCTCTCTACCCCCCTGAAGAATAACAATGACTAAACCAAATCAAGTTGCTAGATAACCTTTCATAAAGCATGTTACAAATAAACAATCTGAAGTACCTGTTGCAATTCAGTAAGGTATTGTCGAGCAAGATTTACTGCTTCTGGCCGTGCAGTCAACTCTTTAAATCTAAAAATAGGCACATTAATTGTTTCAGTTCAACAAATTTTAATCCCTTGTATTGAAGAAGGATTGTTCAGAATATAGTTGCCACAAAACAGAAAAATCAGTCCCAAGAGATAGATGATACCGGAAAAATATTGGGTCAGCGGAAGCTTTTAACAGATTTAGGCGATCCTGAAACTCCGTGGCTGTTGCATCTTCTCCTTCAGTATACAGCCATTCTTGAACCTGAACAATAAGAATGTCCTATGTTTCAATTTTAATGCAAATAAACAGACTGAAATATCTCTGAAGACATGAGCCTAACCTCATCAAGCTTTTTGATAACAGACTGGCGTTCATCATTTGAAGATATTCTTTCGAAGTCTTCAGATGTTTCAAGCTGGTATATGCGATAATGCAACAAAGTATAAAATTAATGTGATATAAGATCAACTGAAATTACTTAAACTTTCTCTAAATGGAAGACTGAATGCCTTAGACTGCTGACCGTTCTTACAATCAACCAAACATAATGAAAACTAAATAAACAAGTGCATAAACTACGGCAATTTCTGGTTATGCAGAAAATCTGAACAGTTTCATTTTAAATTTTTAAAAATGTGAGACAAAATACCATCACAAGGGAATGAGAAACTAATTTTTTTAACAAAAGATCTGCACCTTCTCTTTCGTAGCATATATATATCCTTCAAGGTTATTTTTTAATTCTGCTGTTCTTCTTCGCTCTGCATCCTTCTTGTCCAATTCTTCCAATTTACTTTTAGCATTCAACAAAGATTCTTTTGAAAGAGGTATTCCAGGTCCCATTGTTTTTTCCACTATCTACAATGAAAAGAGAATGCGGAAAAGAATAAGAAATATGAAACAACATTAGTTAGTATTCTAAAAATGAAAGGGCAAGTAATGGCATGAGACTAATCGAAGAAAAATTATAACAGTCTGCTTGTGTGCACCTTGAGTGGAATTCTGAAGGTCAGCGTCTTCAGTTTCCTTTCTGTACCAATATCCACCGTATTTGGTTCCTCAATAGTACTGTTAGTTGAATTACTGATTCCACCAACTGACTCCAAGTTATTGATACTTTTTTCAGAAGTGTTTTCAGTATCAAGATGAGCAGATACATTGGGAGAAGCACTGGTTGAATTCTCTGCAGTCAAATTCCTTTTAGGAACTTCTATCCATTCTGTTACTTGAAAAACAGCCTCTGCACGATCCAAAGAAAGAATTCCACTTCTACTAAGAGAGAAATGCAAATTTGTTTTGACGGGAGAAGACAAATTCCTAGATGAGTACCTGCATAATCCACAGATGAATAAAAGAACTTGATTATTTCTAGCAGAAAGAGTAAAAGCAAGCTGTAATAAAGCATCAAGTAGGTGTTTGCTATCAATTAAATAATAATGATAGTATTAAACATAGCTGTCCTCTAACCAAATAAAAATCATAGAAAACTTCAGTTGGGTTTGTTTCGAGCTTTCTTATATATGAGATCAGAGGAAACCATAAGCATAATTTGTAAATCTTATTTGAGCTTTTTAAATAAATTAATACAATAACCGTTTCAATGAATTTGTAACAAAGATTATAGTAAGTCAAAATTTAGGTTGAAAATATCAAAAAGTTTACATTTGAGCCCACAACTCCAAAAAATATGAACTAATAAATCCAAAGGAATATACGAACCGAAAAGGTGTCCAGGCCTGAATTCATTTAAATTTGTTAAAAATATGGTCATGCCAAAAAGTCTAATTCGGTTTAAAAATGCCCTTTGAAAGAAACTATACCAAACCATTAACACCCCAAACATAGAAAGAGGGCAGAGATCAGTAAGATCCTTACTTCTCGGCTGCATCTCTTAAACCAGAAACTGCAAACTGAGCAAATACAGGAGATGAAAGACCTGGAGGTAAAAGATCTTCATGATCATAAGCAAGAGACACTTCAAAATCTTTGCTATGATTAAAGGACTTAAAAATCTGCAAATGGGAAGTTCGACATTACCATTAGTGAAAGTATAAAGAAGATGCGTAGTCTTTTTCAAGTCCCTATCTCTACAATATGGGCTTGAACAACATATTATTTTACCTTGCTGGGAAGCTTTTTCATCCTAGGCACAAGTAAAAGCCTATTATTCCCATATTTTGAAAGATCACGCCCATCTAATTCCATGAAAAAACTGTAGGGGGAACCATCAAGCATCCCCAGTTTACGGTTCAATTTAATTCCATCACTTAAATTTGCAGCATGTAGTGCTGCACCAAGAACAATAGCTTCATCAGCATCCAGATGTTTGTCCAGATCTTTCCTTCCAAAAAATTCTTGGAGCTTAACCTATTAAGAAAAAGGGAGTTTGTCTTTCATCAACAAAACATGATCAATCTACGGAAATTTATGGCAGAAAGCCTTATGGCAAGATCATCTTTCTGATCACTGCACTAAAGTACAACTTATTATGATGCAGGGTCTACAAATTTATACCGAATATGCATATTGCATTTATACCAAAGTACAACTTATATTAAAGTTGAGCCTCTCCACCTTAGCCATTTGGTTTTAGGATGGAAGCTAGATATGGTATTAGAGCTCAATTCTTCCTAACTAAACCTCATATGAGGTTATCCATGTGTAGGACCTTGTTGAACTACAAAGTGAGGGGGAGTGTCAAATGATGTTTACCCCACATCTATTAAGTATTGGTTTCCTGTGATGTTCTATTCATGTTGAGTTTCTCTACCTACTGCTAATTGATATTAGGATGCAGTCTAACATCTCCTTCTTTCTTTGCATTCTTACAATTTATTTCCACACATATGTAACATCAGGAAAAAAGTGTAGTACAAACCTGCAACTTTGGAACTCTAGTAGCACCTCCGATCAACTCCACAGCATATATATCATCAGCTTGCAAACCTGAATGCTTAAGCACTTCTTTCACAGGCATAACAGATTTATCCCAAAGGTCCCCACAAAGTTCTTCAAACTTCTCCCGAGTTATGGTGCTCCTGAAGGAAGAGAAAAGAAGGAACAAAATAAATTACACGCACGAACATGTATTAAATCCAAATACTACCACAAATTCCAAAAACTTCCAGCTTTGTATCTGTGATTTTGTGATTTAGTCAGGCTTAGGAAATGACACCTAAGATTCGTTTTCTATCTTAGAATTTTTCTTCTTTCAATTTGCTCATTTTATTCAAGATTCAAATCTAAAAGCTGCCATAATAAATAGATACATAGGTGTCTTCCATCACTTATTTGACAAAAAATTGAAACAATCATAACATCTATGGATAGGACAAGAATGAAAGGGCAAAGCAATTAGGGAGAACTGAACAAGGAAAAAAATTAGCAAATGGTCATTAGTTTCCTGGACAGCTAATGGATTACGATGATATAAAAAAATACAAGTACTGTATTCCTTTTTCCCTGCCTAAATTATAGAGAAGAATTAATAGATTTTTCCTAATTATGTAAGCAAGCTCCACAGAAACACATCAAATTGTCCAGGGACTGTTATGTGATATCCTGGCCTTAATAAAATAAAAATACATTAAAGAAGACTGTCAAAGAGAATACTGAAAGCAAGAAGCAGCAAATGAGGTCCCAGATAAGTCAGTACAGCTGCAGCTAAACCTGCATCCAGCTAAGATTAGTTATAGAAAGATATTTACCTCAAGGTTGGGTTCAATCATAAATTTAATTTTAAAGAAAGAACATGTAAGTTGTAACAATACGGATCTTGCAGATATTCATTTAAAATGTTTCAACCATAACTAGTAGCTCTTTGGTTCATAGGAAAAAGTCTTAAGCTACCTCAAAGAAAAAAGACTAGCAATCAGAAACAATGAGCCTTCACAGAATAAACTTTCCAGAATACATTACAGAATCATACTTCACCTCAAGATTCTTTCACAGAACAGAAATATAGAAAACTATAAAATAACATGAACACAAAATGCTGGAAGCATGTACTAGAATAGATACTCAAAAGGTTACATACCTGAAGTCTCGATCATCATAAAGAGATTCAACAGATATCGGAGCTGCTGTATTTGCACTTAAAATTTCTTTTGTACGCTTAACCTGCTTCTTCAACTTAGCCATTGCCTTGGGATACTTCCTCACATCAGCTCCATTTCCAACTTGTTTATTGAACTCATCTGCAAAGTACTCGACTAGCCTTAATTCCATATTCTGTCCTCCAAGTTCTGAGTCCCATCTAACATCCTTCACCTGAAAAAAAAAATGCTAAATATTAATGGGCATGAAAGCAATAGCCAAATGTGGTATACCTTTGAGATAACATTCTGAACAATAGGCAAAGGCAGTTTGTTGGGATTATCTAAAAGTAAATACAGAGGCCATCAAGCCAACTAATTATTATACTGAGCGTAATGAAGATGCAGAAGCGATCTCTCATTAGGAAAAGCTGTCAATTGAAAAGCATTTCCAAAAAAGTGGTGGGTTGTGAAGAAGGTTGCTATTAAGTAGACACATACGCCAATGAAAAAGAACAGATGGATCACAATAATAAAATAGCAGTCATTTGTTAAAACATTTGCAAGTTTAAACTCAACCAGACCAAAGTTCTTCGCAGCAAGGAAGGTGTTGATGCGGTTAGAGTCTCAAAATCTTATTAAAACAAGAAGAGATACGCTTGATAGAATATTAAACAAATTATTTGTTTAATTACAATAACAAGTTTACATATTTAGAAGAGGATAACTATTCATTTTCGACGTTCATTAAGCAAGGTTACAAAAGAATGGACTACAAAAACCTGTTGAAACGTTGACGCGAAAAAGCATCCAAGTTTCTAGCCTCTTGGAATTTCTAGTTATACGATCACTGGTTATCAGAATAAAGAAATCAATGAGCAACTATTTCACAGACTTAATTACAGATTGTCCCCCCTGTTGCTAACAAATGCATCGGTTCAAATCCCAATAATATATTAACATCATACTGCCAATTGATTCGGATGCTTAACAGAATAAAGAAAATCGCAAAAATAAATTACAAAAAGTTCTAAAATTGTTAAAAGATGATGCAAGGATCTCCTGTTGCTAACAAATGCATAATTTCAGTCCCTATAACATATTAACATTGTGTTGCTGATTGATTTTTATTCGGATACTTAACAGAATAAAGAAAATGCAAAAGTAAATTACGAGCAGTTTATAAACATTGTAAAAAAAGAAAAAGAAATGCAAGGATTTCCTATTACTAACAAATGCATCCATTTCAATCCCTGTAGCATGTTAACATCATACAGCCAAATAGAATAAAGAAAACCGCAAAAGTAAATTATCAACAGTTACTAAAATTGGAAAGAATTTCAAGGAGAGATTCTTTTACCTGAAATTGGTTGACAGAAATAGTTTTCCCAAACTCCTTAGCATTATAAGCAGAAAAATAAACAAGAGCTGCATAAGTACTACTCGAACCCATATCATAAAAAATCACATGTCTCGAACCATTCGAGAAATCCTTATCGATCCCATACTGCAATGCCGCCCCCGAATGCTCATTTATCAACGAAATCACGTTTACTCCCGCCAAGTGAGCCGCTGTCATCAGCCCTTTCCTCTGCGCTTGTCCAAAATACGGCGGCACCGATATCACAGCATCTTTAACCATCGTTCTCGAATGAAACTCCGCCAAATTCGCAGCATACTTCAGGATCATCCCCAACAACTCCTCAACCGAGTAACTAACATCATCCGAAACTCGAATCATAGCGGCGCCTCTAAAATCTTCCACTATATCAAACGGAAGGTACATTGAATCCGCGAAGCACTTGACTTCTTCACAGGACTTCCCAACCATGTCTCGGAGATTTGAAAACACTTTGTCGGGATAGCGAGCAACGATTCCGGCAGCTTCTTCGGCGAGCAAGCGAGTTTCCGATTGGAATGCTACTAAGGCGGGGGATTTTCTCTTGGACATCTCGTTGATGGCAATGGTGATCGGACTTTGGCCGGGTTTTAGATTCACTACGGCGACCTTCAGCCATTCTGATCCTAGATCTATGCTTGAAACGGCTGATTCGGACTTAATCAGATACAATGATAGTAGGGATAAGATTATCCCTAATCTGAATAACAAACTTCTCATGAGAATTACGTAAATTATGTTTAAGATAATAACTGAATTCTGTGAGAAAATGGAGAGGAGAGGCAAATGAACTTCACAGGCTTTGAGGAGGTTACTAAATACTACTAGTACTAGTAGCCTTTTTTTTTCTTCTAAAAAATTATAAAGAGAGCACTCGATTAAAATAAGTTAGGCACTTGAATTTTTGAAAAAAATTAATTAAGTTATTATTTTTTTTTGTATTTAATTAAGTCATCGAACTAAGAAGTTGAGTCAATTAAGCCTCTGAACTAAAAATTTGAATCAATTAAACTCTTTAACCAATTTGGACGATTAAATCTTAACATTTTTTAATATGTTGGTTCAATGTGTCATGTCACAGTGTTTCCACTTGACATTTTTAGAATTTTTTTTATTTTTATTTAAAAATTTTCTTAAAAATTCTAAAAACTTATAAAATTTATAAAAAATTGAAAAAATTTGTAATTGTATCATAATAGAACTATTGTGTATCATGTGTCAGTAATAACTAATATCTAAAGAAAAAAAAATTAAGATTTAATGGTCAAAATTAGTTAAAGAACTTAACTGATTCAATTTCTTGGTTGAAGGTATTAATTGAGTGCGTAAAAGTTCATGGACTTAATTTTTTTTTCAAAAGTTCAAGGGCTTCTTACACTCTTAAGCCATTAAAATATTATTATAAATAAATTATTGATTGTTAAATATTAAATAAAAATAGTGACATGGTCTGATATGATAATAATTTTAACCCTCCAAAATGATATAATCTATTAATTTGGTTATAATTCGAAACAATTTAATAAATTTAGCCATTCATATTTAAATTATCATCATTTTAATCTTTGATCTTCGTCTAAATTGTTTGTTCTTCTCCCAGAAATATTATATCATTTTCTTGTTACTTTCATGTCATAATAACAGTTTAACAATAATTTGTTATTGTTTTAAGGCAATATATATGTAAAACCTAATTTGATTTTGATATAACAAATTGTCTAAGGACCTATTTGTAAAAGTAAATAAATTTTTAAGTATTTTAAAGTCTCACAAATTAACAAGAAAACTTGAACCAAAACTATTTCTAAATCTAATAAATTTGTAGAACTAAGTGTTTTGATATAATATTTGAAAATGTTCTGGACTAAATTGAAAAGAATTTAAAATATGTTTTTAGTCAAAAACAACTTGAAAATATGTTTAAGGGTTTATACAAGGCTTTGGAATGATTTAAAGTGTATTTAAAGTAGTCAAAATCGTGCTTTTCAAGTGCCCATACCGATACGGCCTGATATCGTACCGATACGCCCTAGGGTTTCAACTACAGACATTTTCTAATAGCCAAAACCCGTACTGATACGCCTTGCCGTATCGATACGGTATGTCTTGAAATACCCAACGGCTAGTTCGCGTACCGATACGGTTGTATCGCGTACCAATACACCTAACTACCCCCAACGGTCAATTTCCCAACGGTCTTTTAAATTGCAGGACTGTACCGATACACTAGCCAAGCGTATCGATACGCCACAGCTGAAGTGCTTAACGACTACTTCCTTATTGGGACCGTATCGATACGACTTGAGGAGTATCAATACGCCCGGCTGCAAAACTACATTTATTGTGGGAAATAAAGGCTCCAGCAGCTCCAAAACTACCCCAACGGTCATCAACGGCTACAAACACATTTGGGAGTATAAAAGGGACCTCCAAGCATCAAGAGAAGACTAATGATTCAATTGTCAACAACTATATGATGTCAAAATTGTCTTAGAGCTTATTTGTACATTTTTTGTATAGACAACACTTGTGAGCTTAATTGTCAAATTTGCTCAAGTGTATAGGTTTTGGGTGAGAGCTTAAGATTGCAAACAAATACCTATTAGATGGATTTCAAGTTTGCTTAGAATTTCTCTTGTAAGGGAGTGTTTGATTATGCTAAGGGTAGTTAGCTTAATCGTTGTAACGGTTTCCTCCTAAGCCAAGAAAATGGGATGAAATTCTGAGTGAATTTGGTTGAAATCCTTAGTGGGGAACTAAGGTAGTGGATGTAGGTGTTTGTTAGAAGGCCGAACCACTATAAATCCTTATGTCCAATTTTTATTCTTTTCCTCCCACTAAAACACCCAAAAATCAAACTTCTCCACTCTTGGCGAGCTAGAATAGTTGAAGGAAATCGAGCACCTAAAAATCCAACAATTGGTATTAGAGTTTGGCTCAATTAAAGAGGATTAACACTCTATTGAGGCGATCCAGCAAGCTCGATCATCATTTCAAACAACCGGCTCAATGGCGTAATCCATCGACAAGTCACTCTTCTTCGACGAGACCAATTATGCTTATTGGAAGACAATGATGATGTTCTTTGTCAAATCCAAAGACTACAAGCTTTGAGATATCATTGAAGATGGCTTGTTCGTACCAAAAGGAAGCAAGGCAGAGTGGAGTGCCAATGATCGTAAGAAGATGGAGCTAAATTGTAAGGCTTTGAACTTTATCTTTTGTGCACTTAGCCTCAACATCTACGAGAAGATGTCTTCTTGCGAGAGTGCCAAGGAAGTTTGGGACAAGCTCGAAGTTACATACGATGGGACAAACGAAGTAAAGGAGACCAAGATCGGCCTCCTCAACCTAGAGTATGAAAACTTCAAAATGGATCCGGAAGAGGACATTGAGAAGATGTTCCATCGATTCTCCACCATCACCAATGGAGTCAAAGGTTATGGAGAAGTCATTTTGGAAGAAAAGCTTGTCCGAAAGCTTATCTATTCTCTTCCCGAGTTATGGGACTCAAAAAGGACCGCCATTATCGAAGCTAAGAACTTGAAGACCTTGAAGCTTGATGAACTCATGGGGTCACTTCTCACTCACCAAATCATGATGAAGGATAAAGAAAAGGAGAAGAAGAAGAAAGAGATAAGAAAGATGGGGAAGAAGAAGTTTATGGAGCTAGGCATCAATGCGAGTGTCGTTGCTCTCAAATCCTCCATATGCCATCATGTAGAACTAAGTGAGGAGGAAAGTGAAGATGAAGAGATGGCCTATCTCTTCAAGAAATTCACCTAGTTCTTGAAGAACGAAATGGAAAAATCCAAGCATGAATCGAAAAAGAAGATGAAGGATTCTCACAAGAGCTATAAAAAGGGATCACCTTCAAAGAAAGCATATGTGGCAACATGGAGTGATGAAGACTCCACCGATGAAGATGAAATTGTCAACCTATACTTCATGGCCCTCAATGAGGGGGAGGTAACTTCTAACTCATCTATTTCAAATTCATATACATTTGATGAGTTACAAGATGCCTATGATGATTTGCTTTATGAATTTAAGGCATTATTTTCAAAGAACAAAAAGTTAGTTTTAAAATTGAAAAAGGAAAATGATTTACTTTCCAAAACAACTCTAGAGTTTGAAGGAAAACTTAAAGTTTTTGAACTTAAAGTTTTAGATTTACAAAATTTGCTTCAAACGATGGAAAAAGATCATCAAAAGGGAATTGATGATCTTAAGAAGGAAAAAGATTTGATTTTCAATGAACTTCAAAAGAAAAATAATTTTGGAAAATCAAACTTTTATGTTAGACAATCTAGTGCCCCTAGATTTATAAATGGAAAATGTTTTAAAAGTGTTTGGGTCCCAAAAGGACTAACCACTTCAACTAAAAAGGATGAAATTGAAAAATAGATTCCTAAGGGGACTAAAATTTGTGCTACTAATGTCTATGGATCCAAAGAAATTTGGATACCAAAAATTACTTGATTGTCTTATTTAGGTGTGAAGGAGAATGATCAACAAGTCAAATATTGAGGGGGAGCTCCATGCACACAAGAAAGAACACTTGAAGAAGGAAGGCTTCACATCCTCCCTTGGAGTTCAAGTGTGGTAAAATCTAGTTGTTTTAGTTGTTTAATTTGATTTATTCGTTTAATTTCAACTAGGTTATCATATATGTTGGACTAACATTTTTTATGATGCTTTGAGTAAGGGGGAGCCATGTTTAAAACCAAAAGTTTTTAATTGTGTCAAATCTTTTAAAACCTCCTAAGTTATTATGAGCCTAATGTCTTTTTAAATTCTTTTTGATATAACAAAAATGGGAGAAATGGTTTGAAAAATTGATTTTTCAAGAGAATAAGGGAGAGCTTTAATTTCATTCAATTTTTAAAATCTCTTATTTAATTTTTCTTACTAAGGAGGAGAATCCCAAACAATTTTTTAAGTTGGTTTTATTATATCAAATAGGGGGAGATTGTAGAACTAAGTGTTTTGATATAATATTTGAAAAATGTTTTGGACTAAATTGAAAAGACTTTAAAATATGTTTTTAGTCAAAAACAACTTGAAAATATGTTTAAGGGTTTATACAAGGCTTTGGAATGATTTAAAGTGTATTTAAAGTAGTCAAAATCGTGCTTTTCAAGTGCACGTACCGATACGGTCTGATACCGTACCGATACGCCCTAGGGTTTCAACTAAAGACATTTTCCAGTAGCCAAAACCCGTACCAATACGCCTTACCGTATCGATACGGTATGTCTTGTAATACCTAACGACTAGTTTGTGTACCGATACGGTTGTATCGCGTACCGATACGGTTGTATCGCGTACCGATACACCTAATTACCCCCAACGGTCAATTTCCCAATGATCTTTTAAATTGCAGGACTGTACCGATACGCTAGCCAAGCGTATCGATACGCCACAGCTGAAGTGCTCAATGGCTACTTCCTTATCGGGACCGTATCAATACGGTTTGAGGAGTATCGATACGCCAAGCTGCAAAGCTGCATTTATTGTGGGAAATAAAGGCTCCAACGGCTTCTAAACTACCCCAACGGTCATCAACGACTACAAACTCATTTGGGAGTATAAAAGGGACCTTCAAGCATCAAGAGAAGACTAATGCTTCAGTTGTCAACAACTATATGATTTCAAAATTGTCTTAGAGCTTATTTGTATATTTTTGTATAGACAACATTTGTGCGCTTAATTGTAAAATTTGCTCAAGTGTATAGATTTTGGGTGAGAGCTTAAGATTGCAAAAAAATACCTATTAGAGGGATTTCAAGTTTGCTTAGAATTTCTCTTGTAAGAGAGTGTTTGATTAAGCTAAGGGTAGTTAGCTTAATCGTTGTAACGATTTCCTCCTAAGCCGAGAAAAGGGGACGGAATTCTTAGTGAATTTGGTTGAAATCCTTAGTGGGGAGCTAAGATAGTGGATGTAGGTGTTTGTTAGAAGGCCAAACCACTATAAATCCTTGTGTCCAATTTTTATTCTTTTCCTCCCACTAAAACACCCAAAAATCAAACTTCTCCACTCTTGGCGAGCTAGAACGGTTGAA
The DNA here is from genome assembly GCA_030270665.1 of Hibiscus trionum. Classification (NCBI taxonomy): domain Eukaryota; kingdom Viridiplantae; phylum Streptophyta; class Magnoliopsida; order Malvales; family Malvaceae; genus Hibiscus; species Hibiscus trionum. The sequence goes on from BSYR01000008.1 coordinate 1,726,633, forward strand.
GGAAATCGAGCACCTAAAAAATCCAACAAAACTTTTCAAACAAAATTTTCTAAGTGTTCAAGCTCAAACTCTACTTGTACGCTAAGGCGTATCGATACATTCTAGTCGTATCGATACGGTTTTAAGCTTATGGAATTTTAATCGATGAAAACATACCGATATGGTTGTCCCCGTATCAATACGGTTTGATTTGATTCGATAAATCTTTGCATTTAAAGTTTTCAACCGTTACTTGTCAGTTAAGATTTTAGCAAAATTTCAAACGGTCGTTGGACCGTATCGATACGCCCATATAGCGTATCAATACACTTTTTGCTAAAGTTTTCCTCAGGATTCCAGTGAGCAAAAGTCGTATCGATACGGTCTTAGAGTATCGATATGCCTATATTTTTACACTATACCCGTACTGATACGCCCATACGCGTATCGATACGCCCTCTTAAATATGCACAACGGTTTTTTCTATTTTGAGACGTGTATCGATACGGTTGTTCGAGTACCTATACGATAGGTTGCCGAAGTGCATTTATTGCGGGGAAAATGGAGCCCAACGGCTCTATTGATGATCTTAACCACTAGAACATCTAGAAATCAATGCAATGGTATATAAACAAGCCTCTAAAGCTACAACAACAACTTCTGAACCTATTTGCAACAATCCAAGCATATATCCAAACCCTTGAGATATTATAGTCAAATTCTTGTAACTCAACTTGTGTAATTCTCATTGTATTATTTTCTTTCAAGTTTGTGGAGTGTTTAAGTGTGATTGGGCAATACATTAACCTAGTGAGAGATGTTTTTCAAATTTCCAAAACCTTCTTTGTATTGAAAGAGTCTTTGTTAATCTTTGGGTAGAAAGATTAACCGAATTGTAAGGTTTCCTCCTAATCCGACAGAAAGGGATGAATTTCTAGTTAAATTGGTTGAAAATCCTTAGTGAGAGCTAAGGTAGTGGATGTATAGCTTGTTCTAAGCTTGAACCACTATCAAATTGCCTTGTCTTCAATTTTCACATTTTCAATTTGCTCCCTTCAATTTTAAAAAGACAATTCACCACATATTGACCATTTTCGATTCGATTGATCCACTCAACAATTGGTGTCAGAGCCTAACTATTTGAGGGACTCACATCCACAAGAGAAGATCCTAGAAGAAGATCAATCAACCTTCGAATCAAGCCATGGCATCTACCACCGGCCAAAACCTCTCCGAGTTACAATCGATCACCAAGCTGCCATTTTTCAATAGGGATAACTATCCCTATTAGAAAAATAGAATGAGGCTCTTTATCAATTTAAATGACTATGTCCTTTGAGATGTAGTGGAAGATAGACCAACCATTTCTATGAAGAGAGATGAAGAAGGAAGGCTCGTTCCAAAGACAAGAGCGGAGATGATCGATAAAGATCGTAGAAGTCTTCAAGTAGATGACAAGGCTCTTCACATCATCTTTTGTGCACTTGGACCCGACATGTATGCAAAGATGTCATCGTGCACAAGTGCAAACGAAGTATGAGACAAGCTAGAGACTACCTACGAAGGCGCCAACGATATAAAGGAGACCAAGATTGGGATCCTTAATTTGAGTTACAAGAACTTCAAGATGGAGCCGGATGAGAGCGTCTCCAAGATGTTTGATAGGTTCTTTGTAATAGTAAATGGTCTCAAGGGCTTCGGTGAGATCATTCCCGAAGACAAGCTAGTCTGAAAGCTTCTTTACTCTCTTCCCGAATCATGGGATGGGAAGAGAACCGCAATCATCGAGGCCAAGAATTTAAAGACATTGAAGCTCGATGAGTTGGTGGGATCTCTCCGTACTCGTGAAATCATGAAGCAAGGAAGAGAAGAAGAAAAGAAGAGAAAAGAGAAAAGAGTGGAGAAGCAAGAGGTAGAAAAGAAGAAGCAAGAAATTGCTCTCAAAGCTTCTCAAGAGGAAAGCAATTCTAGTGAGGATGAGTTTGAGAAATTGACTATGATAGCCAAAAGATTCTCTCGGTTCATGAAGTCCAACCGGGGAAGAAAGTTCCAAAAGAGAAAATACTTCAAGAACAAGAACAAAGAAGAGGAGAGGGATCAACTCATTTGTTATGAGTACAAGAAGCCTGCCGCGACCGTTTTTAAAACTCATTTGTGAAAAAATAGCCTAATGATTAGGGTTTTAGAAATCATGGTTTTTTATTTTAATTTGATCTTGTAATTAGGTGTTTTTCCATTTTAATCAAATTTCCTTTATTTTCTGTAAAAATCATTTTGGAGTCGCCACCGGTCACTTTGGTAGACCGAACACCATAAAAAGTGGACCAAAGATTCTTTTAATAAAATTCGGGTTCAGGAGGCGGTTACGTGTAGGGAAGGGTTAGCACCCTTACAAACGCCCGTTATCGGTACCTTATTAATTCCACGTGGCATTTTGAACATTAATCTAAATTTAATTAAATATTTTAATCGTTAAATGGACTCCATTTCGAATGAGAATATACTTTTATAAGAAAATACATTTTGTACGAATATAAGTTTTGAAATGTCCAAATACATTAGGAAACTTCAATTTATATTCAAAATGTATCTCAACATAAAAGGTTTAATGCATGTCTAATTATTGTCTTTGTAACACCCCAAAAATTACGTCCAAATTGTAAACCCTAGATTTGAAAAATCCCTAATTTAGAAACATAATTTTGAAATCCCTAATTGAAAACCCTAATTATTTGAGAATTTTAATTCAAGAACCCTAATTTTTTTAAAGGGACTAAATAATAATTTTTATTAAACTTGAAAGTTAATATGAAATTTCTTAAAAGTTTAAGGACTGACTCCATAAATAACCATTTGTCAAATTGAGTTTCAATTTGTTTTATGATTTCGTCTTTTCTTTGAATCGTTATTATTATTATTATTATTATTATTATTATTATTATTATTATTATTATTATTATTATTATTATTATTATTATACTTCTTTAATTTTAAATTGAATTCTAATTCCCTTCTCCACTTGTCTTCTTTTAATTATTTTATTTATTTTTATTCTTTTCTATCCTTTATCACTTTCATTATTTTATTTAAATTAGGTTTGCTCTCCCTATAAATATACACACATATAGTTCAAATAAGATCATCCCAAGAACCCTACTTTTTTATACAGTTTCATGCTGCCAAAATCCCTTATTGATTTGTTAGATTCTTATCTTTTAATCTCCACCACTCTATACCCCTTCTTGTTCGTTAATCCCTCCAACCTCAAGTTTAGTTCGGTACCGATACAGTTAGATCCAATACTTCTGATCATGGAAAATCACATCATTCTGTAGGTTGAGTATAGCTTGGCTAAGGTGTGTTTTCTTATTGTGCTACATGTTTTCTTTGTGTTGATGCATTATGGTTTGTATGGTTGACATCACATGCATATGATTTTAGAATGTGTTTTAAGTATGATTTATGAAACATCAGATTTACGGAACTATGATTTATGGATTTATGGACTATGATTTATGAATTATGTTTATGGAATATCAGATTTATGGAATTGATTTTTATGAAACTTGAATTTTAAACATCATATGTGTATGAGCATGGGTTGGGATTTGTAAGGAGGAAGTTCAGTGGTTTCACCCTTCGGGCTGAATTCCACTTCGGATTGGTGGACGTAGGGAGGAAGTTATGGGAACCTTCCTCATTTATGGCGGACGTAGTTGGGTGCATTGCATTACGCTTGTGATATTGTATCATGTTTTCAAAGGATTTTAAGAAAATAATACTATGTTTTATAATTATGGATTTCTTGCACTTTAGAGACACACTAAGCTCTTTAGCTTACTCCCCATAGTTTCTTCTTACAGATATCTTTGGGCTTTAGGCGATGTTGTACTTGGAGGATCTCACATTTTATTCGGTTATTTTATCATTCAGCATGAAACTATTTTAGTTTAATTAGATTTCTATTTATTATTTTGGGACATGAATGTAATTTTAGACTATTTATGTTTTGGGTTTATTTTTAACATTCATTTACTGTTATTTTAATTCAGAGATTTTATACAATCATTCGAACACTTATTATGGTATTTATATTTTTATTTATTATTAAATTTATGATATTTTAATTTAATTAAAGTATAATTTTCAAAATTGAATTTCTTAAGGGAAAAGTTTTCAAACGTAACTTCCTAAATTCGGTCTTTTCTTCTAGGCCGGGTTTAGGGGGTTACATTTAGTGGTATCAGAGCTAAGTTCAACCCTCGGACTGTGAGGCTCACATAAAATTTTAAGTCAAAAATGATTTTTGCATGCATATTAAATGTTTTGGGGCAAAATAAGATTTTCTGATAAATTTATTATTTTAAAGAATTAAAGATATATCTTGAATAGAGACTCCAAGTACCAACTCTAATTCTAGGATTGTTCCTTTTGTAGATAGATTACTATGTCACCTCGTAGAATCTCTAGATTAGCGATTGATCGTGATCATACTCGTTCCTATAAATTTGAGATTAAAGCCTATTTGAAAACTCTGTGTTGTCATTCGTACCATGATCTAAAATGCCTTTTTAAAATTGTTATCAAAACCTCTATTTTTTTGAAGTATGTCGTTAGTCTGAAAATTTTGAGGACAAAATTTCTTTTAAGAGTGAGAGAGTTGTAACACCCCAAAAATTACGTCCAAATTGTAAACCCTAGATTTGAAAAATCCCTAATTTAGAAACATAATTTTGAAATCCCTAATTGAAAACCCTAATTATTTGAGAATTTTAATTCAAGAACCCTAATTTTTTTAAAGGGACTAAATAAGAATTTTTATTAAACTTGAAAGTTAATATGAAATTTCTTAAAAGTTTAAGGACTGACTCCATAAATAACCATTTGTCAATTTGAATTTCAATTTGTTTTATGATTTCGTCTTTTCTTTGAATCGTTTATTATTATTATTATTATTATTATTATTATTATTATTATTATTATTATTATTATTATTATTATTATTATTATTATTATTATTATACTTCTTTAATTTTAAATTAAATTCTAATTCCCTTCTCCACTTGTCTTCTTTTAATTATTTTAATTATTTTTATTCTTTTCTATCCTTTATCACTTTCATTATTCTATTTAAATTAGGTTTGCTCTCCCTATAAATATACACACATATAGTTCAAATAAGATCATCTCAAGAACCCTACTTTTTTATACAGTTTCATGCTGCCAAAATCCCTTATTGATTTGTTAAATTCTTATCTTTTAATCTCCACCACTCTATACCCCTTCTTGTTCGTTAATCCCTCTAACCTCAAGTTTAGTTTGGTACCGATACAGTTAGATCCAATACTTCTGATCATGGAAAATCACATCATTATGTAGGTTGAGTATAGCTTGGCTAAGGTGTGTTTTCTTACTGTGCTACATGTTTTCTTTGTGTTGATGCATTATGGTTTGTATGGTTGACATCACATGCATATGATTTTAGAATGCGTTTTAAGTATGATTTATGAAACATCGGATTTACGGAACTATGATTTATGGATTTATGTACTATGATTTATGAATTATGTTTATGGAATATCAGATTTATGGAATTGATTTTTATGAAACTTGAATTTTAAACATCATATGTGTATGAGCATGGGTTGGGATTTGTAAGGAGGAAGTTCAGTGGTTTCACCCTTCGGGCTGAATTCCACTTCGGATTGGCGGACGTAGGGAGGAGGTTATGGGAACCTTCCTCATTTATGGCGGACGTAGTTGGGTGCATTGCATTACGCTTGTGATATTGTATCATGTTTTCAAAGGATTTTAAGAAAATAATACTATGTTTTATAATTATGGATTTCTTGCACTTTAGAGACACACTAAGCTCTTTAGCTTACTCCCCCATAGTTTCTTCTTACAGATATCTTTGGGCTTTAGGCGACGTTGTACTTGGAGGATCTCACATTTTATTCGGTTATTTTATCATTCAGCATGAAACTATTTTAGTTTAATTAGATTTCTATTTATTATTTTGGGACATGGATGTAATTTTAGACTATTTATGTTTTGGGTTTATTTTTAGCATTCATTTACTGTTATTTTAATTCGGAGGTTTTATACAATCATTCGAACACTTATTATGGTATTTATATTTTTATTTATTATTAAATTTATGATATTTTAATTTAATTAAAGTATAATTTTCAAAATTGAATTTCTTGAGGGAAAAGTTTTCAAATGTAACTTCCTAAATTCGGTCTTTTCTTCTAGGCCGGGTTTAGGGGGTTACAGTCTTGTCATTTTTAAGTAAAACCTAATTAGGGCTCCATTAATTAATTAATTAAAATTCTAAAATATTATTAATTTTTGGGCTTTAAATGGTAACACCCAAATAATTTGGACACTACCCATATTTGGCCCAAAATTAACAATATTCCTAACTCTGGTGATCCTAATTATTTAATCCTATTTTGATTTTATTTAAACTAACTACATGTGATTATCATATCCTAAGTTAAAATGGAATATTAAATATTTCACTAAAATACCATTTTGATTGACATCACTTTTCAATGTGAAACTAATCAACTTAGGGCATTAAAGTGTTTATTTAATACCCATTTATTTTCTAAACTTATCTCACCTATTAGATTAATTAAATTTAATTAAAGAACCTAAAATACTAAGGCTTTAATTAATTGCGAATTTAGGTGATTAAAATCATCTAACAAATGTAGTACATGCTAATTTTAAATCAATGCATAAAACAAGTAATTTAAACAAGTAATTAAAGCAATTAAACAAAGGCAATTAAAAAAACTGAATTGAATTAAATTCGAACTGTGGAGGTCTAATTACAAACATGTGGTGACCAAAATGTAAAACATGACAAACAAGGAAGCCCAAATCTAAATCTGCCAATAATTTTGGCCTAAACCTGCTAAAACTGGCCCAAATTTATCAAAACCAGCCCAAACTGAACGGTTCAGCCCAAACGGTCCAACCCTAACGACTTGAACCAGCTCTCGGGTCCTAACCCGGGTTACGGCCCCATATCCATACCCATTTCAAATACAAGCAAGGCCATAATAACCCAGTTTCAAAACAACGTCGTGCCGAGCTCAATATAAAAAAGAGAAAACCGAGCCAACCCGGCCGCCGTGGTGCGATTTCCGGCCACCACAAGGCGATTCCCGACCACCATGGTGCGAACTCCAGCCACTACGGGGCGATTCCCGGCCGTCGTTCACCACCTGGCTCCGGTCGTCTTCTTCCTCTGGTTGGTCACCTTTGCAACTTTCGACCACCATTGAATATATTCCGACCATCGTCTCCGCCGTCGTATAGCGATTTCCAGCCACCGTGCTGGAAACCTAGAAACCCAAAAAAAACCGATTTTCGAACCCTAAACCCTTAGATCTACCTAGATTCGACTGAATCCACCCATCTTCACCCTTTCCTAAGCCTAATCTGCCCATTCCAAAACCTAAAACCCTCATTTCAACTCCGACAACCTCTAAAATCTACCCCGGCCACCAAATCATCACTAACGAACCAAAGATATGAACTTCGACGACTTTATTTTATTTATTTAGTTTCAATTTCTTTTAGATCTAACTTAAATCTAACATATTTGATTTTTTCATGTAGGAAAATGAAAGAACGAGCAAAATGTTACCTTTCGATGGTGACGACAAGTTTTCCATGAAGAAATGGTGGCTTGAGCGATCAACTCCGGCGACTCCTCGATTCCTCAGCGATGATTCAATCTTCAAGGACGGCGTCCCTTTGGTTTCCAATACAGGTATTGTTCCTGAAAATGCCCTTTCTCTCTCCCCTTATTTTTTATTATTTACTATATTATTATTTTTGTGGTAGTAATTATAAGGGTATTAATTGTCCTGACATTTCTCTCTCTTCCCCTTTATATAGGTTTAACCGGCACTGATGTCATGGCTAACGTGGGTGAAGCCAACTGGCTCCAGCTGGAGGCGATCCTCGTGATATCTGATTGGGCGAATGGGACATCACCACGTAGACCAATTTTGGACGGGAATTTTAGCTTTAGGATCTGATTTGTGTTTCTTTTTGAGAGGCTTGTGTTTGTTTGGGTTAAGGATATAGGAATTGGGCCTTCAGATATATAAATAGGCTTTGGGTATTTTATTCTGCAAATGGATTTTTGGGCTTGTATATGGACATTTATTTATTTTTGGGTTGTTGCTGGGCTTTATTTATCATTTATTTATTTACTATTTATTTAGGTTTTATTTATAAGGATATATATATATATATACCCGGACAAAATTCAGGTATTACAACTGCCCCTCTTTGCCCATTGCTGTGGAACAGGAATAGGGCAAAGACTGAAAAGACACGGTTTTTGTTCGAACCATCCACTCATGGAATCTTGAAGCTGTTTTTATGATTATGAAATACTTCAATCTTCCTTTATCTCCTTCTTTAGCTGATGATGAACTCTTTTCATTAGGAATTCTTCATTCGCTGATCGAACTCTTCTTCTTTGCTGGACGAATTCTTCTCATTAGGAATTCTATCTTTGTCAAGGCAGACTCTTCTCATTAGGAATCCTTTTTTGCGTGCAAACTCTTCTCATTATGAGTTCTTCTTTGCTTGGGCAAACTCTTCTCATTAGGAGCTCTGTCTTTGCTGGTTGGATTCTTCTCATTAGGAACCCTTCTTTGCTGGGCAAACTCTTTTCATTAGGAGTTCTTGTTTGCTGGCTAACTCTTCTCATTAGGAGTTCTTCTCTGCTGGGGCGAATTCTTCTCATTAGGAACCCTTCTTTGCTGGGGCGGATTCTTCTCATTAGGAACCCTTCTTTGCTGGGGCGGACTCTTCTCATTAGGAGCTCACCATTCCTGCAAAAAGAAATATCTTCAATTTTCTGCTTGAAGCATTGGAATCTTTAAAAATCACTGCTTTTCTACTTATGGTGTCTTAATCTTTCAATATGAAACTCACGTCTGATCTCTTGTTGCATGCTCTATTGGTCTATCTCTTTCTATACTCGGAAATTGCATGACCTACAAAAGTCAAATCTATCATTAATCTTCCAACATAACTGTAAGGCAAATGTACAACTTGGGTATGTCATTAAGAAACTTCAAGTATTTCAATGAAAAACGTTGAAACTTTTGACCAGTTAAATTGCGAGTCCTTTTCATTTGAGCTCAAAGTCGATCTATCTTTTTTTTTCATTCTCCATTTTTAACTGGTAACCCTAAAGGTTAATATTTTTGTTGGTACCATGCTCCAACTGTCTTACAATGACGCCATCCAGAAAGTTCTCATCATTTATGAAGATGTCTGGAAGATTTGAAATCACGCTGCCCGAAGGGCTTATTGACTACCTGAAGGATTCAGAGTTGTAATACATTTCCTTTACTGTGCAAACAACCGAATATCTCTACAGAAATCCGCCTCTTCAAACGGATTGGAATCTTTCTGAGATTCGCTTCTTCAATCGGGCTGAAATCTTTGTCGAGATTCGTCTCTTCAAACGGATTGAAATCTTTGTTGAAATCTTTGCAATTCCTTGTTGGATCTTCTTTCTAAATCTTGAACTTGTAAATTTAAATCTGGCTTGTTTCTTGTTGATTTTTGTAAATTCCTGCAAAAATGTAAAATGATTGGAATGTATGAGTTAGCATGCTCTATCTTATGGATGCCCAGCTATGAATGATGCATGAATGTTGTCATTTGAGGAACACTTGGGTGAGCTTTCATTTTCAGGGAAGCTCAAAAATTTCTTGCCTCGTTTTTCATTAAAACTCTTTTGCAGCCAATACAACCCATCTCACACTCAAGTTCAATCTTCAGGATTCTGCATTATTTGCTCTAAAGCGTCTTTTCAGGTTTTCACTTTAGATTGCTTTTCTCAAAGCGCCCTTTCGGGTTTTCACTTTGGTTTTTTTTCCTTCTTCTATTTTTTTCTCTTTTTCTCAAGGCGCCCTTTAAGGTTTTTACCTCGGTTTTTCTTTTTTCTTTTCTTTTTTTCTCAAGGCGCCCTTTTAGGTTTTCACCTCAACTTTTTCTTTTTTCTTTACTCTTTTTCTCAAGGCGCCCTTTCGGGGTTTCACCTCGAATTTTTCTTTTTTCCTTTTTCTTTTCAAGCTGATCATATTAGTGGCATGACAACAACAATTCAAATTTCTTTTCTCAACAGAAGAACATGGAGCTGCAGACATTCTCGTTCAATCTGGTAAGCTAACAAACAACAATGGTTCCAGGTGCAGTAATACTATCGTGGCTCGACGATGTCTTGAAAGCATTTCCAAACTTCATAAACTGTCCCAACTGAGATATTTTCAGGTGAGCATAGAAAGTAGGAGCAACCAGGGGTGGGAAAAAACCCGATTACCCGGTCTCGGACCCGGTCGGACCGGGACTGGATCCAAAATTTAGGTCCCGATTGCAACCAGGACCAGAACTGGATCCTACTTTTTTGGACCCGGTACCCGGTGGGTACCCAATGGGACCGTGACCTGTATCAGGTACCCAATACTGGTCTGGTACCGAATGGCGTTGAAAAGGTTGAAAGCAACTGAAGACGCTCCTTTATTTCTCTTTGTGTTTGAATATTATGAGTATGACTCGTTTTAAGACTTCAACCTTCAAGCCTACAATATTCTAACTTTGTTATTTAATATTATTATTGATGGTTGGAATTTTTTTCCCCTGCTGCTCAAATTTTATTAATAATAGACTAATTGACTGGGTACCCGGTATTGGTACCGGTTCCCAGTAGTACCAAGACCGGTTCCTGAAATCTTGGACCCGGTCTAACTGGGACTAGTTCTAATTTTCAGGAACCAGTGGTTACCGGTACTGGGACCAATTATAGATAAATTGGCCGGGTACCCGGTTTTGCCCACCCCTAGGAGCAACAACAGAGACGACAATGGTGCTCCTTTGATACACATAGGACAGAGAATAGACAAGTTCCTACAAATCATCTGCCTAAAAAAAAAACCAACCCGATCCAAGAGTCTATGATAATGTGTTGGTCCTATGGTTCCAAACATCCCATCATGAGAACAGAGATAAAAATCATTGTTCTTCGGCTTGCAGACTTTGTTGTCAATAACAGTTCCTGGTTGTACATTGTTCGGAGATCCCTGCTGGGAAAAAAACTTACTATAGTGGCCTTTTTTGCGCAACCACCACCACAAACCTTGAGTTCCAACTCTCATCAAGGAACTTTCAAGCCTCTATAGCTTGATCTAATGCTTCATCATTCTTTCATTTCTGTGTAATTGCTGGCGTGAGATTCAACATGATCTTCACCCTTTTCACTCTCCTTTAATATGCATGGGTCATGGTTCTAAAAGAGTTCGTCATCTTTGGGACGACATACATTCTTCTGTTATGTTCTCTGTAGTGTTGCCCTACTCTTGAATTCAACCATCATCTTTGTCCGTTCTAACATTCGAAAAGCTTTATTTTCTTGCAATAGCTTAGAAGTAACAATCTTCAGACTAATGATCTTTGCTTTTGAACCTTTGATAGATTAATCCTGCTGCAGATTTTCTCCAAAAGATGACTCATGTTCTCTCTTTGCCCTAGGGTTGTCTATGTTACTTTCTTGCAACTTTGTTTAAATATTTCTGACACTCTTAGTTGCGTCATTTTCTTCGTCATACTTTTCATCATTAATCAAGTATTGAGGCCACCTTCTGTTCTGCCTGCGCTTAAAGGATTAGTACATCATAATAATACCCACGAAATCCTTTACTTTTTATCTAATCAATTTATATGCAAGATGCTTGTTGAAACGATAAGTGAAAGGCTAACATATTATTTTAATAAGTTGGAATAATTTGATAAGTCAAGGAAAACATGATAAATTCAATGCAATGCCCTAGGTACCCACTGTATGAAGGAGCAAGATCCTTTCAACCGAAATAGAGCCTTCCAAACTCGAATTTACTCAAAATTGCAGATTCCGAGAAGGTTTCTTGCCGGATTCCTAATCTCAAACGCTTTTGAACCGCCCTTTCAGGTTTTCAGCTCAAATCCTCCTTTGGTTTCAAGACACCCTTTTGTGGATTTTCATCTTGAACCCCCCTTTTCTTTTTATTTTTCTCTTTTTTGATTCTTTTTCTTTTGATGATTTTTTTGATATCTAAGGCTCATTTTTGGGTTTTCACCATAGATATTTTCATTTTGCAAAGTGCCCTTTTGGGTTTTCACTATGTTTTTTTCTTTTCTTTTTTTTCCTTTTTCAATCTCTTTTTAATTCTTCGAGCGTAACAATTCTTGACCGGGTCTGAGTTTATCAAATCACTTGGCTCATCTTTGATCATATTTGGTTAAAATAAACACTCCTCCGAAAAGAGGTCTCCTTGATGTGTAACTGTAACCCCCTTAGCCCGACCTAGACGGTTGACCCGAACTATGAAGATTACACGGGGAAAACCAAAGTTAACCTTGATTAACGACCCTTTTTTTCCTTTTAATCTTATCTAGATACAAATTAACCCTATGTGAGCATGCATGAAACATACGGGTGAAAATCACATCGATCGAACAACATGAGAGGGTCTCAATTGCGCAAAAATACAAATATTAGGGGACCAAAATGTAAATTCTGGAAATTAGAAGGTCTTAACTGATTTTTAAGTTACCAATATTAAATTAGTTACATTATATGCATCTCTATCAAATTTCACCTTAAACGGACATCTCAAACTCATATAATTGTGAATACAACATTCAGGACTAAAACGTAAAGCTTGCAAACCTTTACACCATTCAAATCAGTGCCCAACGGTCACCCGTTTTGAAACAGTGTTGACCGTTCCGAAACACGGGTTCGTTTCGAGACTTGTTTCAAAACAGGGCTTGACAGTAGCCAAAACGTTTCAGAACAACCTCTAGCGTTTCGAAACACGAAGGCCATTACAGGCCCCCGTTTCGAAACGCTAGTGCCCGTTCCGATACGGTTTGCCCAGAAGCTACAGATTTTGTTGTTTTTTCATACACAAATCCATTCAATCACATCATATTGACTTCCTAAACATGCCAACAAGTCATCATACATATAAGGTACATGTTTGCAACTTCAAAACACATTCATGGCATCAAACATTAAACATCACAAGTCTATAGGCATGCATAATAATATCCAAAACCAAACAACCAACCAAACTCCAAAATAAGCATCAAAAGGCCAATTACAAATCCAAAACATCAAAAGCAACATGCCACAAACTAGGGAGTCCAAAACATCTCCCAAAACCACACTTTAGGTTCCTATTGCCAAATTACCAAAACTAATAGTGTATGAAAACATCACCATACATGAGCTTAGTTTCCCTTGGACTCTTAGCTTCCTTGCTGCCCTCAAACACTTCAATTGTCTGCATTATTGGTACAAAAGAGAGAGCATAAGCATAATAGCTTAGTGAGGCATGCTCTAAAGAAAACAACACAATAATGCCGTTTTAGAAAACACTTTCAACAAGCTTAAAACACAAGCTTAACTCTTTTCATGCAACCTTGCATACTTTACAAGCATCTCATGCTTCATTACATCAATTCAACATATTGGCTTTCAAGTGATAATTCATAAACTTTTACAACACAAAAAACAATCGGATACGCGGATTACAAGCGTTGTCCCACACGCTTCATACACACTACCGAACAACATAAGGTGGAGTTTACGGTACAATCACAACCCCTCAACACCCGTGATGGAGTTTACGGTACAATCACAACCCCTCAACATCACTCATCAGTAGTTGTATAATTTCCTAACGAGAGTACGGGACACATAACACAAGGCCCACACACAGACTTTTAACCACCGTTGTGACCTTAACAAGATCCACACACGGACTTTTAACCACCGTTGTGATCTTACCTCTCTCGTTAGGATACTTGGATGGAGTTTTCGGTACAATCACAACCCCTCAACATCCAAGGCGACTTTATTCACGGTACACCCAATCCTATAGCCGGCTAACTATATCTGATTCAAGTACTTTAAAACCATAACATCACTTGCCAATATACATCATATAACATCAACAATCCACTTTTTTAAAGCATTAAACAAAGCCATTTAACATCATGCATCACTATGCATCAAATCCACATTTACAATATGTAAAACCAAGGATCTCTTACCTTGAGCATCCTTCGACATATGGCTTTCAAAACCAACATTAACAATGCCAAAACATGCTTTCAAAACAGAATTTAAACATGCAAATTATATCCAATGCATCGAACCACTTCATGGCTCATCCAAGAGAGTTTCTCCGAAAACTTACTCTTGAGCTTAGTTAATTTGCTTAGACTTAAACTAAGCTCCCAAAACCTTCAAACATTTGTTCCAAAGCTGGAAACCGAACTCCACTCACCAATTCCGTTTCGCAAGCTTGCCGAAACGCCGATCAAGCCTCCGGATCAACTCCAAAGGTGTCCGAAGATGCCTCCCCTGTTTTAAACACATCAAAGCAGAGGATTAATGCATCATCATGCATTGAAATCTTCAGCCAACACACTTAAACTCGCTGCTCTACCTAAAGCCAACATTTCGGCTACCAAACACAACCGAAATCACCTCCAAACTCTTCCAAAACTTAACCCAGACAAGATCCATCACTTCTAACCATTTCTAAACATCAATCAACATCCAAAATGAACCTAAACTCGTCCTTATACCTCCAGCTATAACAGAACACCAAGATCACCTCAAAAACCACCATTTTCATAAGCAAAAACTTAGGAAATTCAACCTATTCGGGATTGCATTGATAAAACCTCATTTACACATCATTAGACATCCAAAATACATTTAAGAATCATCTCAAAACAGAGCCCAAACAATCACAACGAAATTCTTCAAGATTTCTTCCAAATTTTGAGTTTTAAGCCAAAATCAAGTTCCTATCATTAAAACCATTTATAAAACTTAAATTAAGGATTGACAACTTGGGAATTTCAGTAAAGAACTTAGTATTTATAGGATAAGAACAATCTTACCTCTAAATGGTGATTTCTCCTTGATTAGAGCCAATTTCCTTGAAAATTCAATGAGGAAATCAAAAGGATTTGATGTAGGATTGATTAGGAACTTATTGATGATAGAAATCTCATCAATTGAAGTGGAAATCAAAGCAAAAGCTGCTGGAGAAAAGTGTTTGGATGATGGAATTTTGAGAGAAAAAGAAATGAGAAAATTTTAGGAAAAGTTAGTTATGAAATTCTAAAAAGTGGTTTCCCTTTTTCTTTTAATTAATTAAAACATTAATTGAATCATCTAAATCAAGGAAAAATCTGGAGAAATCATTTTTGGGTAAATTAGCTCCTTAAAGATTCAAAGTTTCAATCCTTACAAAACAGTCACCACTAAACTTTTCAAAAATTGCATTTTAGTCACTACACCGAAATGTAGTATTTCCAAACCTTATTTTGTAAAATTGATTTCACCACTCTCTTATATATATTAAAAGAGAATTTTTAGATATTTTTCCATATTTTTAAAGTATCCCGAACTAGGCTTTCCTAAAACGTCCCTTTATATTCGAACCGAAAATCAGACCGGTCCGGTTCAGACCCTAAACTTCCAAGCCCAAAATTGGGGTGTTACTAGGGATGGCAACGGGGCGGGGCGGGGCGGGTTTTTGGCCGCCCCGACCCCGCCCCGACCTATAAGATATTATACCCGACCCCGCCCCGCCCCGAATAAAAATATTAATTTACCCGCCCCGACCCGCCCCATACAATAACTCTTAAACCCGACCCCGCCCCGACCCGCCCCGAAAAATTAAAAAAAATTAATCTTCGTCGACGGTAAATGTTAGATTCGACCAATCTTCCACCACAATCACAAATTATGGTTTCAAGGGACTTCAAACTTATATAAAAAATAAAATAAAACAAATTTTAAATTATACACGTGTTAAACAACATATTTAAAAGAATAAACTTGAATCATTGACCGTTAGAATCGAATATATTAAAACTTGAACAACATCTAACAAAATTTTACAAAATGTACGAACCAAAACAAAAACAAAAAATAGCTTAAAACACATAAAATATTTAAATATAATGATATTTTTTTATAAATATAATAAAAATATATATAAAAATATACCAGGGCGGGGCGGGGAATTTCTAGCAAATACCCGAACCCGCCCCGACTTCATGCTTTTTCCGCCCCGCCCCGCCCCGCCCCGATCCCCGAAATTTTAGGAAAAATACCCGGTCGGGTCGGGTCGGGGCACCTCGGGTCGGGTCGGGGCCGGGTATTTTTGCCATCCCTAGGTGTTACAGTAACCCTTTCCAATTAGGCATCCATTTCCCACAGAAATCTTTATGAACTTGGCAAGATATTTTCAAGCACTAGATCCCCCTCTCAAAATTCTTTTGGACGAACTTTCGTTGTTGTGAGCTTGCATCGTACATCTAACCATGTCAAATTACTTTTAGTCTCCTCTCTTCAATGAGATTCATCTAACCTTATCGAGCTTTTACTTTTTCTGCATCATCCAATTTCACATCTGTCAATACTCGATGACGAAATCTAAACCCCAATTAGTCATGTTTCTTTCTATCCATAGACCAAAGAATACAATGTTGCCCCTGTTGTGGTACACATTGTGGATCGAAATACATACAAGGTTAACAGTAATTTCTCATGTCATTCTTTGCAAGTATTTGAGGTAATCTTTTGGTGTTTAGTTTGCCAAATCTATTGCCCCATTTATCTCTAAGCAATTAATCACGTAATTATGATGACTTGCCTTAAACTGTTCACCAAACTTCTGATATCATCTTGTTTTTTAGATTAGAGACGCCATCAATGACAACTCTCTCTGGGAAACCAGATCGACAAATAATCTCTATTCAACATCTTGCAAGTTGTTACTCTTGTAATACCGTCATAGGAAGCAGCTTTCATCCACTTGGTAAGGTGATCAATCACGACCAGGATAACATGGTGTCTTTGGAGGTTTTTGAATGAATCTGCCTTATACAACAAAAGGCATTGTATGCTCTCTCAAGCATAGTTTTCCTAGGGGTTTACTTTCTTTTTCCTTCTATTATGCACATCAAATCCTTATCTAGGAGACTAAAGTTCAAGGACTCTTGATCATCTGAAGCATATCTCGCCAAGAAACCCGTCATTGTTTTCTAACAATGTTGAACTTTGATAATAACATTTTCCAACGAGCCATTCTATAGTCAACGCTAGTGTTTCCATTAGGAGTTTCAAAGGATCAATTCTTGAGAATGAGCAAGCAGAATGGTACTACATATTTTTCTAAGCCCTCAGGCTATCAAAACAACATGGCTTTTGAATTGATGGATACCGCATTTTGAAACTGATGATTCTTTGCTCAGATAATAAATGGCTCTTTCCTTCATGTCTCATCATGTTGGCCCAATGCACCCATTGAGTTTTATAAGCTGTTAAAGAATCAATGACCAAACTGGAACTGGTGTTGTCAGAATTGTGCACTTTTGAAAAAATGCTTCTTGATCTTTCTAGGGCTTCTTGATATTCTTCATCTCATACTTTGGATTAGTCTCTGTCAGCAACTTGAACATTGAATCACATTTTGTTTGTTTGTTATGATGAATAATTCAATCTCTCTAGGCTTCTTCCTTTTTTCATTTTTTCACTTTCATTTTTTCATTTTTTGCTTGCTTGCTTGTTTTCTTTTTCTTTTCTTTTTTGTTGTTTTTTCTTTTTCTTCTTCTTTTTCTTCTTTTTTTTTTGCCTGGAGGAAGAAGATTTTGAACAACTTTCACTTTGTAAGGATAAATTTCAACTGCACTTTTACTGACATGTTAGTTTCCAAAATGTGACTTCCAAAAGTATGTTTTGACGAATTGGACCTCAACTTATACCTTTGCAATCCACGGAGAATCATTCTTAAATTTTGCACCCATCTTTATTTCGGTTACCATGGCCCTCTGATATATTGCCCAGTGACATTAGCTTGTAGTGAAATGAATCTCATATGATTGTAAATTTTGTTTTCTCTACTTCATTCGGATCAAAAGAAGATTACCTTTTTGGCCCACTATAATATCTCGACCCTCTTGAGGAAGTCATCATTACATTGCCTTTGCAACATTTTTGGACTTATTCTTCCAAGCTTTTGTTGAATAGTTTTGCATACATGTCTTATGAGTAACTTGTGCATAACATTGTCTAGATCTAACCCCTCGGTATATCCTAGTATAACCACGCGAAAATGTCTTTGAATTCTTGCAGCCATTCATCTCACACTTGGTTTTCACTGAGGAAGTTGAACGGATCTTTGTTTCTCACTTTTTGTTTCAAGTTCCTAAATTCATAATCTCAATTTCTCGATTGTGAGGCAGAATCTATTTTCCTCATTTCTGATTTTCCTTGATAATTTCTCAGGGACATCAGCTTCCTCTTCATCTTCGAATTCACTTGCCGCCGTCAATCATATGGACTGCTCTATTTTAGAATTAGGGTTTGATTCATTCATACAATGAATAGTAGGGGCCCTGCAAAGAAATTAGGAATATGTACATATACTTGAAGAGAATGAATATTTTAGGATGCTTGTTTGCCATTTGAGAAAAATCTTGTAAGAAACAAACATCTAATACAAATAAATCGATTAACCTCCCTTAAAAAGGACCCCCAATGCTCGCGGGCAAAAACGATTGGGATGGTTCAGGGTATTATTCTGTAACAGTCCTAGAGTTACAAGCAGATCTCCTGTAGTCTAACTGTGAATCTTTATTTAATGAAAACTCGAGTGGATTTCAATATCAACAGTTCTTCATTTCCCTTTGCCAGCACAAGGACATGCCCTTTCTAATTATGTTCTGATGTACACATCGAACCTTGAAGTAGGATCATTCTGCTTATGAGTTTCCTTGTTTCTTCAATCATTTTCTTTCCCTTTTCCATGGAATGTTCAATCACATGCATGTGGAAATTAACAACCTCATCTGGTCTGCGTATAGATGAAATTTGCTTTTCAAGATGTTGGTTGGAAGTGTTGAAACTTTTAACGGGCATGCATGTTCAAGGTATCTTCATTGTCGGTTGTTGATTTTCAGTTAGTTTTGCTTCGCTCTTGCTCCTCTTTCTTTTCTTGACATCTTTTTGCATTTGATTTTCGAGCAATATAGTTACACTAGCACCAACCGGGTGATTTGCTCATGGATTGCAAATCCTTATGGAACAACCATTATTGTCGACCTCTAAAATCCCCTGATTCAAAAAGTTTTAAACTTGACGCTGAAAAGTGTAACAATCCTCAATGTCATGATTATGAGCTCCATTATGATATTCCTAATGATGTAACAACTTGAATGACATGGCTTTGAGGGCTTCAAATGATGTGGCAAAGTTTCGAGCAACTTGTAGTACAGATCACGATAAGAGATATGAATGAGATTCAATTTAGTCCCTGATTTTCCACTGATAAGAGCACCCTGAGCATCTGACTTTGGGATATTCTTCATTACTTGAGACTTTAAGGAGGTAGATGTCCAAACATTACTCTTATTCTAGTAAACCCCAAACTGTAAAGGATTATTCAAAAAAGCTTGTTGTGAATTCTGACCCCTTTTCTTTTATCTCGATCTTTCTAGCCAACGCCGGTCTTTTGTAGAATCAAGGTTCTTCGTTCTCAAATCATAAATGCTTATTTCTGATGAAATCATTGACACTGTTTTAGAACCATACCCTGAAACGACTTGTAAAACTTCGGGCACTGTCATCAAATGTGGATTCTACACGAGGTTGTGCAACAAATCTGAATACGTCATTGGAGTAGGAATAACCATATCTTTTTCCTGTTGAACCATTCGATCTCTTTCTTGAGTTTATGTGCTCTTTGCTCCTTTGTGAGAAAAAAAAATTCAATCTTCAACTGGATCCTTGACTTTCAATATTTCAAAAAAAGTTCTGCGATCCCTCAACTTTGCTGAAATCCTCAGGTCTTTCAATTGTCACTAAACCATTGACCGACAATTTTTTTTATTTTGGCAGAAACTTCAAAACATGGATTTATTCAGTCCTTCCATGTTTGTCTACTGGACCAGCTTCATCTCATCATCTTCAGAATTTCCAGTGTATTCACTTCATTATTTCCTTCAGATTTATTGGATTTGTCTTAGATGCCCCAACTATATTAGGCTGAACTTGTCTCCTCTTTTCCTTTTCTTTGACCATTTTTATCTCTTTTTTGGTATTTTGACTTTCTCCTTTTTGACTTTCTTTCTTTTATCTTTTTTTGTTTTTCTTGTCTCTTTTTCCCTCTTTTTTTGCAAGGAGAATCATTTAGGTAGGACCCTCATGTGAGATGTGATACCTACTTGCTTATCAACATCAACATTTTTGTTTGAAACATTCTTTTTCTGACTTCCCTAATTCCAAGCAAAATGGCATCTCGAATTACCAACTCGTTCTGGGACTGATCAATCCTTTGCTCAACTCCACCCAAGTGGTCCTCAACAACTTTTTGAGATTGCTTTATCTTAACAAGCCTATTGCCCATGCTTATCAAAATATTGGTTTTCATCTTTCACACTATTATCTCAAAAATAATGTAATATTATTTAATCAAAATGCAATTATTATTATTATTATTATTATTATTATTATTATTATTATTATTATTTTAAAAATGATGTTATTTGAAGAAAAAATGCGATGAATGCAATACAATGCATGAATGCACGAGGTATCGATTTCAATGACTAGTCTTTAGAGCAACATCCATTAGCCAAAATGTTGAATACAAGAAATAGACAATTTGATTATATGGATCAACTTAAACTCATCCCTAGGATAATCACTTTGTTTCGCTTCCGAGTCAGTGTCTATCCCAACTTGGTGCTGATGTCAAGGTGTTGTTAATGGTTCGTGGCTTCAATGAATAAAATCTGCACGAATCGGACGACTCCCCGCACATGGCTTTTGAACTTGATCATTTCATGATTCTACCTTTTGAACTTGTGATGACAATTCTAGACTCAAATCTTGTTCTCCCTTTAATTTCTGCTCGATTCGGTTGTTCAAATCCACTAATTCTTGAATCTTCCCTCTCACTGCGCTTTTATCCTCTTCACACGACTTCTTGTGGCTGCTTGCACCATGACACGTCATTCTCATAAATATTGTTCTTTTCTTGGATTGAGTCATCTTTAACCAGGTCCATACTGTCGTATTGTCTTCTCCTTGTCTATTGGACTCATTGGCCACTAAGAACACTACCTAACTTGACTAACCTTCGAATCGGTACCTCCGAGTATGGAAAATAATGCAAGGTAAAGAAAACAAAACAAAACAAAAAAGGAATCAGTGTCAGTATTGTGAATTAATATGAAAAAACAAATAAACAAATTATTAACACAAAGAAGCACATAATATGTAGCAAAGAAAATAACCAGAGAAATGTATGTAAACCGACAGCACATGTCCTAGGTCCCCTATCTAGCTCTAGTGGGGTAGGCTTCTAAAAACAGAATGTGGGTTTTGTTCTAGACTCTCGGTTCCCAAACTGTCATTACCGTCTATTGTGACAGTAAGACATTGATTTGATAGTATAGGTCCCTTATAACGGAGGCGTGAGCCCCACGACGCATAAGTTTAGTATACCGGAAGAAGAGAAAAATCCGAACTTGGAGCTGGAGAGCATAACGTCAGATATTTTCTTTCTCCCACTTAAGGGTAAAAAACCCGGGTTGAGGGTTTATGCACGAATGACAGATATATCATACACAAAAGCTATCCTCATTTTTCCTAGAAATCCATCCAACAATTCTTTAGAAAAAATTAAATTCAGATTAATGTTAGAAATGCCAAAATGCCACTTGGAATTAATTAATATGCCTGACTCTCATTTTTTCCCTAGCGGAGTTGCCAAGCTATCTTGACCGTTTTTTAGACCGTTAGTGGAAAAACAGCTTGACGATTAGGGTTTTGGAAATCGTGGTTTTTCATTTTAATTTGATCTTATAATTAGGGGTTTTTCCATTTTTAATCAAATTTTCTTTATTTTCTTTAAAAATCGTTTTAGAGTCGCCACCGGTTACTTTGGTAGACCGGGCACCATAAAAAGCGGACCAGAGATTCTTTTAATAAAATTCGAGTTCGGGAGTCGATTACGTGAAGGGAAAGGTTAGAACCCCTACAAACGCCCGTTATCAGTACCTTATTAATTCCACGTGGCATTTTGAACATTAATATGAATTTAATTAAATCTTTTAATTGTTAAATGGATTCTATTTTGAATGAAAATATCCTTTTATAAGAAAATACATTTTGGACGAATATAAGTTTTGAAACGTCCAAATATATTAGGACACTTCAATTTATATTCAAAATGTATCTCAACATAAAAAGTTTAATGCATGTCCAATTATTGTCTTGTCATTTTTAAGTAAAACCTAATTCGGGCTCCATTAATTAATTAATTAAAATTCTATGAATATTATTAATTTTTGGGCTTTAAATGGTAATACCCAAATAATTTGGAAACTACTCATATTTGTCCCAAAAGTAACAATATTCCTAACTCTGGTGATACTAATTATTTAATCCTATTTTGATTTTATTTAAACTAACTACATGTGATTATCATATCCTAAGTTAAAATGGAATATTAAATATTTCACTAAAATACCCTTTTGATTGACATCACTTTTCAATGTGACACTAATCAACTTAGGGCATTAAAGTGTTTATTTAATACCCATTTATTTTCTAAACTTATCTCACCTATTAGATTAATTAAATTTAATTAAAGAACCTAATATACTAAGGCTCTAATTAATTGCTAATTTAGGTGATTAAAATCATCTAACAAATGTACTACATGCTAATTTTAAATCAAAGCATCAAACCAGTAATTTAAACAATTAATTAAAGCAATTAAACTAAGGCAATTAAAAAAAAGACTGAATTAAATTAAATTCGAACTATGGAGGTCAAATTACAAACATGTGGTGACCAAAATGTAAGACATGACAAACAAGGAAGCCCAAATCTAAATCTGCCAAGAATTTTGGCCTAAACCCGCTAAAGCTGGCCCAAATTTATCAAAACCGGCCCAAACCGAACGGTTCAGCCCAAACGGTCCAACCCTAACAGCTTGAACCAGCTCTCGGGTCCCAACCTGAGTTGCAGCCTCGTATCCATGCCCATTTCAAAAACACGCGGGTCATATTAACTTGGTTTCAAAACGACGTCGTGCCAAGCTCAATATAAAAAGGAGAAAACCAAGCCAACTCGGTCATTTGTGACATTCTCCCTCTCTCTACAATCCCTCTCTCTCTCTACACTCTCTCAACCGAAAAGCCCGGCCGCCATTGTGCGATTTCCGGCCACCACAGGGCGATTCCCGACCACCATGGTGCGAACTCCGTCCACCATGGGGCAATTCCCGGTCACCGTTCACCACCTGGCTCCGATCGTCTTCTTCCTCTGGTAGGTCACCTCTGCACTTTTCGACCACCATCGACTATATTCTGGCCATCGTCTCCGCTGCCATTTAGTGATTTTCGGCCACCGTTCCGGAAACCTAGAAACCTAAAAAAATTTATTTTCGAACCCTAAACCCCTATATCTACCCAGATTCATCTGAATCCACCCATCTCCTCCCTTTCCTAAGCCTAATCTACACATTCCCGAACCTAAAACCCTCGTTTTCAACTCCGACAAGCTCTAAAATCTACTCCAGCTACCAAATCCTCACTGACGAAACAAAGATATGAAGTCCGGCGACTTAATTTTATTTATTTAGTTTCAGTTTCTTTTAGATCTAACTTAAATCTAACATATTTGATTTTTTCATGTAGGAAAATGAAAGAACGAGCAAAATGTTACCTTTTGACGGTGACAACTAGTTTTCGATGAAGAAATGGTGGCTCGGGCGATCAATTCCAACGACTCCTCGATTCCTCGGCAGCGATTCGATCTTCAAGGACGGCGTCCCTTCAGTTTCTGATACAAGTATTGTTCCCAAAAATTCCCTTTCTCTCTCCCCTTATTTATTATTATTTACTATATTATTTTTTTGTGGTAGTAATTATGAGGGTATTAATTTTCCTGACATTTCTCTCTCTTCCCCTTTATATAGGTTTGACCGACGCTGATATCATGGCTGACGTGGGCGGAGCCAGCTGGCTCCAACTGGAGGCGATCCGCGTGATATCTGATTGGGCGAATGGGACGTCGCCACGTGGACCAGTTTTGGGTGGGAATTTTAGCTTTAGGATCTGATTTGTGTTTTGTTTTAGGCTTGTGTTTGTTTGGGTTAAGGGTATATGAATTGGGCCTTCAGATATGTAAATGGGTTTTGGGTATTTTATTAAGCAAATGGATTTTTGGGCTTGTATATGGACATTTATTTATTTATGGGATGTTGTTGGGCTTTATTTATCAATTATTTATTTACTATTTATTTAGGTTTTATATATAGGGAATATATATACTTATATACCCGGACAAAATTTGGGTATTACAAAGCCGAGACACATAAGATTGGATTGCCCTCAACTCAAGAAGAAGGGCTTCGGTAAGAAGAAAAGCAAAAGGCCCATGTTGCTGCTTGGAGCGATGAAGAATCATCATCCGATGAAGAGGAGCACGAAATGGCTAATCTTTGCCTTGTGGCTATTGATGATGATTCTAAGGTAAACCCTAACTCGTCTACTTTCGATTTCACATTTGATGAACTTCAAGATGCATATGATGAGTTGAAAGAGGTTTATGACTAGTTGGTAGAAAAATATAAGGAATCAGTTTTGAAAAACAAGAAAATATTTTTCGATTTGAAAAACTAAAACATTTCCTTTTCCAAAACCAACTCAGAACTTGAAAAGAAGATTGTTGTTTTACAAGGTGACTTAAAATATTTTTAAGATGAAAATGTTGATTTAAACAATCTTCTTTCCAAAGTTCATGATGATCACCACAAAGTGGTGAATGAACTCAAAGCTTCTTTGAACAAAGTTAGTACTTCTACTTTTGAAAAAGGTCAATCTTCTAAAACCAGCTATGTGAAAAGAAACTTTGTGAACCACAAATAAAGAGTCTTTCAAAGGCATCCTAAAGGTAAAAGGGTAGAAATGTATGGGTTCCTAAGGAACTAGTAGTTTCTAATAATATCAATGATATTGCTTCTTGTATTCCTAAGGGAATCAAGTATTTGTGAGCTAACTCACATGGACCCAAAATGATTTGGGTACCAAAAATCAAGAACTAATCTTTGTTTGTAGGGGGAGCATTGCTACAAGGCCAAAGCTTTAAGTTAAAACACTTAGTACCTTGATAGTGGATGCTCAAGACACATGACCAACGACAAGAGTAGATTCATTGAGGTAAAGCCAAAGAGTGGTGGAGTGGTAACATATGGTGACAACTCCAAAGACCATATTGAGGGTATAGGTTCCATTGGTAATCTCTCTTCTATTCTTATTGAAGATGTGTTATATGTCAATGGTCAAAAGCATAACTTGTTGAGCATTAGTCAATTGTGTGATAAGGGTTTTAATGTTCTTTTTGATGTTAATGGCTTCGAAATTGTGGATATTAAAACAAATAAGATAATGCTCATTGGTCATCGCATAGGTAACATATACATGGTGCATCTAGATGACATTCATACATCTCATGCATGTTTGGTTGCTCAAAATGAAAATGATGCATGGTTATGGCATAGGAAACTAGGACATGCTAGCATAAGTGTTTTAGAGAAATTGGTTTCCCAAAATCTAGTTAGAGGTTTACCTAAACTAAAATTCTCCTTAGATAAAATTGTGATGCTTGTGCTAAGGGTAAACAAAAACGAACTTCATTTAAATCCATTAATGATGTTTCAACTAGTAGAGTTTTACAATTGATCCATATGGGTCTTTTTGGGCCTATTAGGACAACTAGCTTGGGTGGAAAATCATATTCTTATGTTTTAGTTGATGATTTCTCTAGATACACTTAGGTTCTCTTTTTAAGTACAAAAGATGAGGCTTTAGAAAAATTCATCACATTTTCAAAAATTACTCAAAATGACCTTGGTCAAAACATTACTCATATTATAAGTGACCATGGAACAGAATTTCAAAATCTAGGTTTTGAGGATTTTTGTAACACTAATGGTATTAGCCACAATTTTCCACACCTCACACTCCTCAACAAAATAGGGGTAGCTTAGAGGAAAAATTATACTTTAGAAGAAATGACTAGAACCATGCTTTGTGAAAACAATTTACCTAAATATTTTTGGGCGGAAGCCACAAACACCGCTTGTTATATCATAAATCGAGTAATGATTAGGCCAATTTTAAAGAAAACGCATTATGATATTTTAAAATCAAATAAGCCTAACATTAGCTATTTTCATCCTTTTGGATGCAAGTGTTTTATTTTAAACAATGGAAAAGATCATTTAGGTAAATTTGATGCAAAAAGTGATGAAGCTATTTTCTTAGGTTATTCTTTAAACTCTAAGGCCTATCGAGTGTTTAACAAAGGAACCTTAGTTGTAGAAGAGTCTATACATGTGGTTTTCGATGATAACCTCCTTTCGAGGAAGGATTCTTGTGATGATGATGATGTAGTGATCATTGAAGCCAATGATGGTGGACAATCATCAAAGGTGTATGAGGTTCCAACCAAAGATGAAGAAGCACAAGATCCTCTCATAGAATCCTTGAAAGACATGAATCTTGGTGAAAAGGAAGTGAGCTACCCAAGGGAACTCAACTATGTCAAAGATGGTGAAATCTTGGGTGATCCATCCAAGGGGATAACCACTAGATCCTCTCTTAAATTGCTTAATAATGTTGCATTTATTTCATGCATTGAGCCTAAAAATATAAAAGAAGCATTAAAAGATGATTTTTGGATATTGGCCATGCAAGAAGAACTTGATCAATTTGAGAGGAGTAAAGTTTGGACATTAGTTGATAGACCTAATAATAAGTCTACTATAGGAACTAAATGGGTCTTTAGAAACAAACTAGATGAGAATGGTAACATAGTGAGGAACAAGGCTAGACTTGTTGCTCAAGGTTATACTCAAGAAGAGGGAATCGATTTTGATGAAACCTATGCACCTGTAGCTAAATGGAAGCAATTAGGATGCTTCTTGCATTTGCATGTTATCATGAATTCAAGCTTTTTCAAATAGATGTTAAAAATGCATTTTTAAATGGTTTTATTAATGAATAAGTGTATGTTGAACAACCACCCTGTTTTGAAGATCTAATTTATCCAAACCATGTTTTTTAAACTAACTAAAACTTTATATGGTTTGAAACAAGCTCCTAGAGCTTGGTATGAAAGACTTTCAAACTTTTTGGTTGAAAAGGGTTTTGAAAAAGGCAAGGTGGACACTATTGTTGAGTGCATAAAATTTCTATATTTTACCCCTCATTTACCCATATTTTTGTTGCACTCAAGCATGATTCATTGCATTTAGGATAGATTTTTGCATACACGTCATAATTAGATAAAATTGCACAGTTGCTGCTGATTTTGGTTACTTTTACAGGTATCTGCTACGGCAGACCCAGGGCAGCAAAGGAGCAGAGGCAAGTTGTTGAGCTGGAGTCGTCAAGCACAGTTTGCCGTGACATCTGCCGTGGTAGCCATGCCGACAGTGATATGCTGAGGTGGAAAAGTGAAGTGGAGCTCGACAGATAGAGGATTTCAAGCCAGTCTGTCGTGGACCACTCCTATATTTTTCTGAGCCCTGAAGCAGAAGGAAGGCCAAGCCCAAAGTTCAAGGAAGAAACTCAAGGCAAGAAAAGAGGACGAATTCAAAGCATCTACTCAGAAGATTTAATCTTCAATAGAGTTGTACTTTAATTTAAACTTGTATTCTTGCCATATTAGAAAACTTGGACCATAGCCTATATAAAGGCATGTACTTCGACCTAGGAAAGGATATCTCACTTCTAGCCGTCTCCCCCAAAACCCTTGTCATTTTCCCTTCTCCACCATGTTCTAAACTCCCCCTAGGGCTAAGGGTTGATTTTGTAAAGTAGTTGCAAGGATTGTATTGTTTTAGGAACTTTCTGTTCAAGTAATAAAAACTTCAAGTTTATTTACTCTGGTTTTCATATCTCATAAGAGCATCGGGGGAGCATTGTGAGGTTATCCATTTGTTTAATATAGGGAGAGTCAAGCATACGACAGGAGTAAATACGTGTTTTCCAGTTTATGGTTAAACCATCTTGGCTTAGGGATAAGTACAAGGTTAAGTGGCTAAGGAAGAATTCACAAATATTGGTGTTCACCCTTTGATTTACGCCGGGAGGTATCATCCAAGAAGTGTTCATCAACAGAACTTGGGCATAGGGATAGGACAAGTCATTACATAGATTCTTGCCAAGCTTGAAGTACAGAGTTGTTGATCGCTGCCGCGACATCAACAGACCTCTACCGCGACAAGTGCTGCCGCGATAGGAACAACGACAGACAACAGAAGTTTCTCTAACAGTGCAACACCTGCACTACTGAGCAATTCAATACCGGCCTATTCTCTAAATTTGATTCCTTTATCTTTTACTTTAGTTTTTACTCAAGATTACTTCACCCATTCATTTAAACTATTTCTTTCTCTTGTGCAGCAATTCAAGGATAGAGTTATTTCCAGTCTCTGTGGAGACGATATCTGATACTCTAGTATCACTTTACTACTTGCGTCGTGTACACTTGCACTATTTGCAATAGTTATATTTACACGCAACAACTACACTTTTCATTAAAAGAAATAGCAATGACATTTTAGGAGTACAAATTTATGTCGATGATATTATCTTTGGTTCTACTAATGAGTTTTGTTGCCAAGAATTTTCTAAGTTAATGCAAGGTGAGTTTGAAATGAGCATGATGAGGGAGCTCTCATTCTTCTTGGGGCTCCAAATCAAGCAAAGGAAGGATGACATCTTCATCAATCAAGCTAAGTACATCAAGGATATGCTTAAGAAGTTTGGCTTGGAGAATGTAAAGCCTCAAGCCACTCCAATGAGCTCATCAATTAAGCTTGACAAAGATGAAGGGGGTAAGTGTGTTGATTCTAAGCTTTATCTTTCAATCATTGGCTCTTTGCTTTACCTTACCGCAAGTAGACCCGATATCATGTTTAGTGTTTGCTTGTGTGCTAGGTTCTAAGCTAGCCCTAGAGAATCACACCTTGTAGCCATTAAGAGAATCTTTAGATACCTTAGAGACACACCTTGTTTAGTCCTTTGGTATCCTAGAGACTCTTC
Source organism: Hibiscus trionum (assembly GCA_030270665.1). Taxonomy (NCBI): domain Eukaryota; kingdom Viridiplantae; phylum Streptophyta; class Magnoliopsida; order Malvales; family Malvaceae; genus Hibiscus; species Hibiscus trionum. Next base: position 1,755,859 of record BSYR01000008.1, read on the forward strand.
CTTTAACCTACATGCTTATTCCGATGCGGATTATGGGGGTTGTAAGATAGATAGAAAAAGTACCTTTGGCACTTGCCAATTCCTAGGTAGTAATATCTTGGTTCTCTAAGAAACAAAATAGTGTAGCCTTATCTACCACCAAAGTGGAATATGTATCGACTAAAAGTTGTTGTGCTCAAGTCCTTTGGATGAAGCAAAAACTTCTAGACTATGGAATTGATGTAGGTACCATACCCCTTAAGTGTGACAACACTATTACCATATGTCTCACTAAGAATCTCATCCAACTTTCTAGAACCAAGCACATAGAGATAAGACACTATTTCATTAAGGATCATGTCTTAAAGAATGATGTTGTTCTAGAGTATGTTGATACCTCAAACTAACTAGCGGATATCTTTACAAAGCAATTAGACAAATAGAGTTTTTGGACTCTTAGGAGAGAGTTAGGTCTAACTAGCCTATATTGACCTATTAGAGCCCTTAAGTGTCAAAATTTTGCTTGAATTTGAATGATGATCATGTTTATGTAATTTTGCTTTTTTGATGCATCTATGCTTGTTGCTAGGGAAGTATGTATATGTTTTAGTCCATATTCGTTGCTCATTCATCACACACATGCATTTAGGATCAATTAAAATCCAATTTTTGAACTCAAGTCTCTTCAAAAATGTATTTCTGGCAAAAGGGTATCGATACAAGTAGCTAAATGGGCGTCGATACAGTCTTAACTGTATTGATACAGTCACGCGTATCGATACGGTATAAAAACCATATCGATACAGTGGATCGATATGCCACGTCAGCGTATCGATACAATAAGCTGCTGGAGTTTAAATGGGGCATTAAAAGGAGTATCCCACTTTAATTAAAACACAAATCCCTTTTTCTCTCAAACCCTAGCCGAATTTCATCTATAAAAACCCCCTCAAACCCTTTGATTTCTCACACCAAACCTAAAATTCTTTGAGGGTTTTTCATCAACACATCAAGGCTAAGCTTTTCTATCAATTTGGTGCATTCATCATCTTTCATTCATCCTATTCCATCACTCAAGGTATAAAACCATTTTTCTTTCATTTTAATTTTCGTTCAATTTTATTTATTGTTTTCAATTAATTTTTGTATACATAGTATATTTATAGTATGAGTTTTAAAGTTTTTGCAAAAATTCTTTAAAATTTGAAATTTTTTATTCGAATATATACATATACCATATATTTTAGTATACTGTTTTTCAAAATTATTTTTACCAAAATTAATATTTATACTTGTATATTTTTTTAACATATAAAATATAGTGTTTTTCACAATACCTTAGATTATTGGAATGTTTATTGGATCGAATGTGATGATAATTGCATGCATTGTTTTCGAATGGTTTTGATATTTTTCAGGTTATTATGGGGCTTAAAAAGAGACCAAGTCAATCCCAATTTGAAAAATGAGAGTATTACTAAACCGAACCTTGGTTTTATTATCCAAAATAGTTTTCAATCCCCTTTTTCAATCCGAGATGAAAGAGTTGTATCAATCCCTTTTCTAAACTCCGAATGGTTTAAGTTCAAATATTATGAGTTGTTACAACAATGGAAGTTCATGAGTTTTCTAAGTATACCCCCGATTTTATATCGAAATCTCATTTTGATTTTCTTTACTAATGTCCGTTGCATCGATGATCAAGCAAGGGAAAGTGTAATTGCTATTGAATCTTATCTTATAGGCAAGAAATTTCAAATTGACCAAACTGTTTGTGCAATGTTTTTGGTTTTGAAAATTTGGGAATTGATGATGAACACTCCTTGGGGCATTCTCAACTTGGCTCCATAACCATTCTTAATGCCCATGACCGTATCCTCCATCTCATCATTTCTTGGTGGATTCGTCCTTCCGGTGGAAAATTTTCTACTATTCGCCAAGTTGATGCTTTTTGGCTCCGTTGTTTCCGTGATGGTAAGCACTCAAACCTTTGACAAATCATGTTTGCATGTTGAACCCTTTTTAGCTTCGACTTTTTGGAAAACTTTTTTTAAAAAAAAACATGGAGTCGTCACCAATCTTTTTGAAAAAGTGTGATTGGATCACTTTAAAATAGAGTTATTTTAATAAAATGTTTTATTTTATTAAAACAACGGATTTGGTATGTGAAAACAAGAAAAACAGGTTCGGGGGTCGGTTACGTGTGGGGAAGGGTTAGCACCCCCACAACGACCAAAATTGGTACCTCATTGATTTCAAAAATGTTTTCAAAAATTGGAATTTACAAGTTCACGAAGGTTCAATTTTATTTATCCATTTAATGAATATCAATCTATTTTAACAGCCTTATCGCCCGAGAAATGAACTTTAATCACTGCCAACACTTCTGGCGCTAACCCGTCATTCCCGTTTAATAAGACACCGCAATAATTTAATTTCACTTTTCAAACAACAAAGAATTTTTATGTGTTGAGCATTTTTTATTTATTCTAAATTAAAATTTACTCTAAAAGAATCTAAGTCTTTTATTCCTAATTGAGGTTTTGATTTTATTAAGTGTGTCTTATTCTTTGTGAAGAAAGTTTTTCCACAAATGAGTCTCTAATCTAAGCTTGAGGAACCTAGTCCTAAGGTTAAACATATTTCTAAAAGGCAAACAAGACTATCAAAGCAAACTTGAAACCTTTTGATTTTTCCCTTTATATTTTTTATTGAACAAGATTTTTATTCTTGTTTTAAGTCTTGACATCTAACCTTTCTTATTTAATATTTTTTACTTCTAAAATTTATTCGCTTTAAACACTTTTTATTTCAATTTCAAGAAAATATCTTATGTTTGAAACACTTTTTAAAGCTTTTTATCACTTGAAAAGTTTTTTACTTTTTATGCTTATGGTTTTCTATTTTTGAAAGGGATTTTTAATTCTTATTTTTATGTTTTATTTTTAAAATTTCAACACTCTTTTAAAAAAGTTTTTAAAACCCTTCTTATTTCTAAAATTCACATCACAAACTTTTGGTGTTTTCTTAAAAAAAAAAAACCTTTTATTTAAAGTGTTTTTTTGTCTATTTCCTTTTGAATTTTTTTTTTAAAATTTGAAAATTTTCTTTTTTACACCTTTATTTCTTTACTTTATTTTTTTTAAAAGAACCTTTTATTTTCTAATTTCTTAAGGGATTAAAAAACTTTTATTTTAGAAATCAAAATTTTCGTTAAAGCCCTTTATTTTTAAAATTTCTTTACTTTCACCCACCTTTATTCATTTATTTTTAAATTTTCAATAAAGAGTAAATTGTAAACTTTTCTAAAAAAACTTAATTTCCATCAACTTCAAATTTCAATTTTTAAAGGTGTAAATGGATTAAAACCTCCAAAAACATGATTTTTGCATCTTATAAGAACAGGAAAGATTAAATCAAAAACTAAAACGAAATTATAAACAAAATTATTACCCAAACTCAAGAATCGATCCTCCAATTCCAACAAACACAACCTAAAAACACGAGCAAGCACACAAAAAAAAAACAAAATTCAACCAAGAACAACAAAGAAACACACTAAAACTTAAAAAAAGCTTTACCAGAAATGAAGAATTCGCATATGATTCCTTCTCGAATAGCTTTTGAACGTATCCAAAAAGTGACCCAAAGCTCGAACACGCTCCAAGAATTTTTCCAGAAATTTTAGAGAAGATTTCAAGAATTTTCGGATTTTTTAAGCCTTTTTTGCTTTTTCAAGTGGTGAAGAACAATGAAGGTTTAAGTGTATTTATACTAATACCCAACCTTGCAAATCAAGGCCGGATCAGGATTTAATCCCTAAATTGGAGCTGAAATCTGACAGAGGGCATGATCCTTGGAAAAACCCCTCAAGAAATTCTCGATTTTGTTCAGACTTGGAGATGAATTTCTCCCTTGATTCCAGCCTAGGTTTTGACTATTCGATACGGTTTTTTGCAGGTTCCGGCGGCGACAGATGACGGCGGCCAGCGGTGCCGGCACCGTTGGGTCGGCGACAACGAGACGCGTTGACTGGTACTAGCGGCGTCGCCCAGGGACGGTGGAAGGAAGCCTGACAAACGGCCTGTGCGTCACGACCTGGGGCTGGATCGAGCTCGTGCGCCGCACACGCTAGGCGCGTGGCCGTGCGCGTGATCCCATTTTTCTGATTTTCCCTTTTCTCTTTATTTTGTTTGATCTATTCTTGGCCCTTGATTCTTATTGCCCCTAATCTAATGGCCAATATTAAACCTAAAAAAAGACAAATGGGTTAGTTTGGGCCACTTAAAAAAGAATTAAAACGGGCTTTTTTATTATATTTGAGGTGGGCTTTTATATCATATATTAAAATAGTAGGCATATTAATGGGCACCTTATTTAATCCAAATGGGCTCTTTTTTTATTTTTTTCATTTTATTATTTTTGGCTTTAATAATAATAATAATAATAATAATTTTAAGGGTAAAAATCTAATGACAATAGTTGCCTCTCTTTGCTTATCTTTGTGCAACAGGGATAAAGCAAAGACCAAAAGGCACTAATTTTCACCGATTTTCAGGTTGGCTCCATTCTTCTGATTCCCGAACGGATGGGCATGTTCTATTCTCCAAACGCCCAAATAGATGAGCTAGGTTTTATTCTCCAAATACCCGAATAGATAGGCAGGATTCCATTCTCATTACGCCCGAACGGATAGGCGTATTTTATTCTCTAGATGCCAGAATAGATGAGCAGGGTTGTATTCTGAAAATACTCGAATAGATGAGCAGGATTCCATTCTCTTTACGCCCGAACAAATAGGCAAATTATATTCTCCAGATGCCCGAATAGATGAGCATGATTCTATTCTCCAAATGCCCGAATAGATGAGCAGGGTTCCATTCTCCATGTGCCCGAACGAATAGGTTGATTCTATTCTCCAAGCGCCCGAATAGATGAGCAAGGTTCTTTTGAAAAATTTCATCCTCCTTATGCTTGGATGAATAAGCAAACTTCGTTCTAAAATATCTTCCATGTACCTAAAAAGCAAAATGCAATATGTGATGCAATTATGATGTGCATGCCCTTAGGGATGCCTAAAACATGAATGCATGTCAAGATTTTTCTTCTCTCTTTTTAAAACTTCTTTTTCTTGGACTATTTTCTCAATTCTGATGGTCATCGATTCCGGCCCAACCAACATGTGTTTCCTTCAAGCTTTGCGCAAGTAAGAAAGCTAGCTTCACCTCGTCTTTCAATTCCAACCGGCTTTACCAATTCCATCTACCATCCCTTGGGAGAAAGCCTCCACCCTTGCCTATTTTTATTAGGCGGAATTTGGAGTTCACCGAAACGTCACAAGGCCACATCATGGTTCTAGCACCATAAACACTTTTGGTTTTTCTCTTCATTTGAAAACGTTTCTGATCTTTTTGCATAACCAATCTTGCACTCTTGACTGGATAGACTGACTTTATCCTCTCGTCTCACTCTTTGATTCTTTGGAAAGATTTGATCCATGCATGCCATCATTGGTTAATATATTCATATTCAGAGACTAGCTTTTTCTAGAGCATGGTTGGGAATCCTTAAGTCAAGTTTTGATATTTCCAATGTCTGTAAAATTGTTCCCATTATCATGTAAGAAAGAATGGTGGTCAGGAAACACCCCTATGTTATTTAGGCACCAAGACACTTGTAAGGCTTTTCTAGAATCTTCACTTTTTCTTCCCATTTGGGTTCATTTACTTTGAAAATTTTGAAGCGAGGCTTATTTCCACTTCGAATGTTTTCATATTAACGTCACATGCCCAAGCTATAATCTTAATCATGAAACGCGTAGTAGTCCTTATACTTTTCAAAACTTTCTCAAAGTAATGCTAAAAAAATCTTTTGTATATCTAAATGATTGTCAAACCCATTAATTCTCATTTCAAAACAAGATGCCAAATAATAAGAGGGAAGAAAACAAGAAAGAGAAGAAAAAAAAGGTCCATGAAACAAAATTTATTAATGTTGTGGCAAACACAAGAAAGTTTATAAGAAAGGAAAGGAAAGGTAAACAAGTATTCAGATATCGACAGTCCAAACTTCTCCCATCAAACGCCAGAAGAAATCTTGAATGCCACCCTCATTGAGAAGTCTTTGAGTATGTTGCATAAAGCTGTGAATCCCCAAAAACTATCTTGCAAATTACTTGAGCCGCCCTTTACGAGTTTTCAACTCAGATCCTTCTTTGGTTTCAAAACGCCCTTTGCGGGTTTTCATTTTGAACCCTCCTTTTTCTTTTTCTTTTCTTTTTTTTTCTTTTTCTTCAAGCATAATACCTCTTAACGGAATTCGAGTTTACCGTGTTTTGAAACTCATCTCCATCCATCTCAGGCAAGATCAATGCTCCGCCTGAAAAAACCTTTGTCACAATGTATGGCCCTTCCCAATTGGGCACCCATTTTCCTCGGGGATCGCTTTGGATTGGTAGCTTCTTCTTTAATACCAGATCACCTTCTTGGAATTCCCTAGGGTGAACTTTCTTTTCATGAGCCCTTATCATTCTTCTTTGGTAAATTTGACCATGATATAAGGCTTTCAACCTCTTTTCTTCAATTAAGTTCAATTGGTCATACCTTATCATTCTTCTTTGGTACATTTGACCATGACATAAGGCTTTCAACCTCTAGTCGCAAGATCGAACCAAGTGAGCTATATGGGGAAAACCGAAGAAAAACCCACTAAGATTTCCCTTCGATTAGCAACCCTTAATTAATTTCTTTTATCTTTTCTAAAGGCTTCATTATTAACCTATATATTTATGCAAGCAGCAGTTAAAACCTCGCCTCAATCGGACATTGATTCGAGGTCTGATTGGCCTTTACAGTGATTAGGGACTAAAACGCAAAGAAATAGAACTTGAAAACATTCCATAACTAACAAAACAGACACCCATTTCGGAACAGACCAAGCATGTTCGGAACTACCATTTCTAGTAGCAAACCGTACCAAAACAGGTCTCACCTCTTTTGAGACCAACATACCTGGAATGATTCCCCTACCTCAGATAATACAGAGGCGTGTCGAAACGACCTCGTGTTTCGACACAGGCCAAAATGGCCTTGGGGTCTCGGAACCAACCTTATGCGTTTCGAAGCATTTAGGCCAAATATGCATACCGTATCGAAACGGTAGCATCTGTTTCGAAACACATACTAGAAAAAGACTCATTGCAGCATATTTGGTCACTCAAAAAAGATTCAAACAACATCATAAGCAAGCAATCTATAGGCAAAGGATCCTAGCACAACTATCCAAAAAGCATTAGATCACATATGGAAAACTTTAAGCATTCAACATAAGAAAGCATTCACAAAAACGGCCAAACTTAAAATCAAACCATAAACCAACATACAAAGGTCATTTACAAGACTAAAAATGCATCTTAAGCATGTCTCAACACATGGAGTCTCAAAATAAAACCTCCCAAAGGCATAAAGGTCATATCCCATTGCTAACATACTATTATTTGATGCCAAAACCATACTTGAGCGAAAGATAAACTCTTGGACAACTCCTTTGCTTCTTTGCTGCTCTGAATGGCCTATGGATCTGCATTGTTGGAAAATAAAGAGCATAAGCAAGATTGCTTAGTGAGCGGTGCTAAAAACAACAACAACAACAATGCATTTTTTAAACCATTTTGCTTGCTTTTGAAAACAAAGCCATTTCTCAAATCATTTCACCAAAGCAAAATCCTAACATATCAAGCTCATTTCGAACTAATGCTTGAAACACAAATCAAGGAATAATAACCACTTTCCATAACCACATGAATCATTTAAATTCAATTGATTCAAAACATCAACAACACAATATAAGCATAATGAGCAAATTAAATATCATGATTATATTGACATCTTTAGCACTTTTACTTGGATATGCGGATAAATTCCCGGTGGAATGCCCATCACCGTGCTCAAGACCACTAGACAACTTCCGGCGGAATGCCCATCATCGTACTCACCCGTCTAGTAAATATAAACTTCTAGTGGAATGCCCATCACCGTACTCCTCCTTAGTGGAATCTAACATCACTAAGGTCATGCACGGCTTTTACCATTATAGTGCACTCTCATCCTATTGGTCGACCAATTATATCCGGTAATAAAATTTCATCAAGTGTCAATATACCCATCAAGGTCAACACTTACCCACTATTTTACAAGGCCACAAGCACAACATTTCTCATCCCATATATATAACACATTTCCATGCATAGCATGTACTCAACCACACTTACCTCATTAAAATCACCATTTAACATATGGGATCCCATGGGAAAACATTTAAATAGATCAAAATGCATGAAAATAGTAGGATTTAATGTAAATAACATAGCATGAACATGAACAACAAAATCAAGGCAAAACTAGCCGAAAACAAAGGCGAAAACAACCAAACTTACTCTTGAACTTAGATTGGCCTTTCAAGCTCTATCTAAACCCTAAAATCTTATCCTTAACCACGTTAAGGCTTTATAAAACAGTTCCACTCACCAGCAATACACAAATGCTAGCCGAACACCCAATTCAAGCTTCCGGTTCGTCCAATATCGCGTTCGAAGTTCCCAAATCAGTTTCCTCTGCTTCTAATCAATTCAAAACATAGCATTAGAGTGATTTCAAGCCCTTAAACTTGCTGCAACTTAAAAACCCATCATCTAGCAATAATCGCCCATCGATTCATATCCGAAATCAACCAAAAACATCAATAAATCAACTCTAATCAAACTCCAGCTTAAACCCAGCAAGATTATCACCAAAACCACATCTATTAACAACTAAAAACATCAACCCAAACGCAAGAAACCATCAACTACTGATTTCCCACAAAACCAAGCCAAAATCTCAAGAATTTCCACCTTAAACACTATCAACTCAACTAGTTTCGAGTTTTACATTATCAAACCATCATTTCAACTTTATCTAACATCAAAAACACATTTAATAACATCCACAAACCCAGCAAAACAGAACCCACACGAAAATCCCACAAACCCATATTAAATAGCTTGATTATGCACATTTCCATCAAACCCAATATAAAATCTTTAAATAAACACTATAAAAGAATCAAGAACGTGGGAATTTCAATAAAGAACTTACATTAGAGGAGAAAAACGTAGCTCACCTCTAATGGTTGATTTTACCCTTTTTTCAATGAAAAACCTTGAGAAAACTAAAGGAAATAATTGGGTTTTAGAGAGAAATCATTAGAAACAAGGTTGATGATGAGAAATCAATGTAAATAAGAGTTTAACTTTGGAATCTTGAGTAAAGAAGGATGTTTGGACGAAAGCACTTTGAAAGAAAATGTGGAGAGAAATGTTACGTAAATTTTCTTGTAAAGATGATAACCTTTCAAATATCTTTTATTATATTTAAAAATCATTTTTAAAACATTTTAGAAACCAAAATATTTAGGGTAAAAGTCTGGTATTAGACTTGGCTAAATAGCTCCTTAAAGATTCAACGTTTTGATTCTTTTACAAACTAGTCACCAAAACAGTTTTGAAACTTTACATTTTAGCCACTAGACTAAAATATCCACTCTCCAAAAAAAATTTCCAAAATTGTTTCCACCAAAAATCATATATATATATATATATATATATGAATAATGTTTTAAAACTAATTTTCCATAATTTAAATCCTTCTAAAAACATTTTATTTAAAATAAATCCCGAAACTAGTCTAAACCGGTAAAATTAACTCGAATAGAGCTTTAACAAAATCCGGTTAACTTCCGGAACCTAAACTCAGGGCGTTACAACTCTCCCCCAATTACGAAATTCCGTCTTCGAAATTTACCTGGTGGAAAGAGATACGAAAATTGCTTTCTCATGCCATCCTTTCTCTCCCAAGTGCCTTCTTCCACGCCTCGTTGTCGCCACTTAACCTTGACCAGCTCAATGATTCTACCACGCAACACTTTGCTGTCTGAAGTTAAGATCTCAACTGGTTCTTCATCATAAGTCAAATCTGAATTTAATTCAATCTCTTCAATGGGCATAATATGTGACGGATCTGATCTATACCTTCGAAGCATCGAAACATGGAATACATCATGAATCTTCTCTAATTCGGATGGAAATCTCAATCTATAAGCAAAGAGACCAACTCATTCAATTATCTCATAAGAACTAATGAATCACGGACTCAACTTACCTTTCCTTCCAAATCTCATCACCTTCTTCCAAGGCGAAACTTTCAAAAATACTTTGTCGCCCACAATATACTCTATCTCCCTACGTTTTAAATCTGCATACAACTTTTGTCGATCCGTAGCTGCCTTCAAACGATCACATATCAACTTCACTTTCTTGGTAGTACCATTAAGCATATCTGGCAAAGATATTAACTTCTGTCCCGCTTCGGCCCAACAAACAGGTGTTCTACATTTTCTGCAATACAAAGCTTCATAAAGTGCCATCTGAATACTTGCTTGGTAGCTATTGTTATAGGAAAACTCTACTAACGGTAGATACTTCTCCCATGAACCCTGATAATCAATAATGCAAGATCTCAACAAGTTCTCCAAAACTTGTATGACTCTTTTTGACTGACCATCGATCTGAGGATGATAAGAAGTGTTGAAATTCAAACGAGTACCCAAGGCACTATGCAAACTCTCCCAAAATCTAGCCATGAACCTCGAATCTCTATCTGACAAAATCGATTTAGGTACATCGTACAATCTCACAATATCATTGATATAAAAATCAACCAACTTATCTAATGTGTAAGTAGTATGAACAACCAAGAAATGTGCACATTTTGTAAGACTATCAACAATTACCCAAATAGAATTCTTCTTAGAAGGTGTCAAAGGCAAACCTGATACAAAATTCATAGTAATTCTCTCCCACTTCCACTCAGGAATTCTCAACGGTTGTAACAACCCAGAAGGAAACTGATGTACGACCTTAACACGCTGGCAAACCATACACTTGCTCACAAAATTCAGCAACATCTTTCTTCAAGCCAACCCAGTAGTACTCATCTTTCAGACCGTGATACATTTTTGTACTCCCCAGATGCATGGCGAACGGACTATTATGAGCATCGGTCAGAATGGTGCACCTCAAATCAACATCATTTGGTACAAAAATCTTACCTTTGAAGCATAGAACACCATCATCACTATAGCAGAAATCTGACGGTTTACCTTCTGTTATGTCTTGTACATGTGGTACCAATGTTCCATCTTGCAACTTCTTTTCTTTAATCAACTGAACCAACGAAGGTTTAATTTGCAATTCCACCACAGGACCGCCATCATGTGACAAACTTAGCCTAGCAAAAATTGCTCGCAACTCAACTGCCACTTTCCTACTCAAAGCATCAGCCACTACATTGGCTTTACCCGGATGGTCTCAATTGAAAGATCATAATCTTTAAGCAATTCTACCCATATACGTTGTCTAAGGTTCAACTCCTTTTGTGTCACCAAATATTTCAAACTCTTATGATCCTTATATATTGTACATTTCTCACCGTAGAGATAATGTCTCTAAACCTTCAAGGCAAACACCACTGCAGCCAACTCTATGTCATGTGTAGGATAATTTCGCTCATGAACCTTCAGCTGCCTAGATGCATAGGCTACTACTCTTCCTTCTTGCATTAGCACACAACCTAAGCCAACGTAAGATGCGTCGCTATAGATTACATACTTCTTCCCTGTCACAGGTTGAACCAAAAAGGGAGCTTCCGTTAAAGCTTCTTTCAATTTCACAAAGGCTTGTTGTCTCGCTTATGTCCACTCAAAATGAACATCCTTTTACAACAGTTTTGTCAAAGGAGTAACAACTTTAGAGAATCCATCTATAAAACGTTGGTAGTAACCTACCAAGCCTAAGAAACTACGAATTTCTGTCACTGACTTCGGTTGTTTCCAACTCACAACTGCCTCAACCTTTTTGGGATCCACTCTGATTCCCTTGGCTGACACTACATGCCCTAAGAATACTACTTTCCTAATCCAAAATTCACACTTGCTCAGCTTAGCATATAGTCGATTATCTAACAAAGTTTGTAACACTATACGCAGATGCTTATCGTGGTCCTCTTTGGTACGAGAATAGATCAAAATATCATCAATATATACTACTACGAACTGATCCAAAAATTCATGAAACACTCTATTCATCATATCCATAAAAGTAGCTGGTGCGTTAGTGTAAAGTGCTCATTAGTCCTATATTTTATGTGCATTTCATCTCATATTATTATTGTTCTTAAGTACATTTTAGGCATATTTAGGTGTATGCATGCATTATTTACAGTATTCTTTTCTTTACCCTGTTTATATTAAATATCTTTGATTTGGTGAGAAAATGTACTATTTTAGTTTAGTTTTAGTTTCAGGTACTATAAGCTGGTAGAAAGAGAGAGGAGCTAAGGAGCTGATGTTGAGGTAGCAAGCCAAGAAGTGGTACTGAAGCTGCTCAACATAGAGAGAAGTGCTACCGAGTAGATGCCGCTGCCATACCTGCCGCCCAGGGCAATAACCTAAGGAATTGGTGAATTGGAGTGCGATTGATAGAGCACAATTTTCTGAGTCCAATGAGCCCATCCATGCAATTTATTGATGCCGGAAACAGCGAACAGAGCCGCCAAAGGAGAAGATTAAGGCTTGCTTGCGGCACAAGGCAGCGACAAAAGGAGTTCAACTTCAAGTCAAATAAGTCAAAATCTAAAGGATGCATTCAATGCTAAAGCTACTTTATCATGAAGAAGACTTCTACTCCAAGGAGGACTTAACCTAGGCCATGCCCTATATATACCCGACCGTACCTTGTATTTTGGGGACAAACACCACATAGTTGGAATATTTTAGTTTCTCTTATGTTTTCTTGTCGCCACTATGTTCTGAGAACGGTTGTTTAGGTTCAAGTTTGTTTTTTCAATAAATTCATGGTTTGTATATTTCATGTTCTTCATTGTATTCAATTGAGTTCGAAAGATCAATTGGGATCAATCCATTTGTTTGGTATCGAGAGAGTCAAACTCACGAAAGAAGTAAGCACGACCTCATCAATACCATGTACTGATCAATCCATCCTAGACATAGGTTAGGGTTTAAGGCGGCTAAAACGGAACGAAAAAAGGTTGATGTTCATTGTACGATTCACGTCGACGGGTATCATCTACAGTGGGCAACAACATCATTTTGACTTAGACATAAGTGGGATCATTATCGAAGCGTTCTGCCGAGCCTTGAATGACTGCCGACTTTGCCGTCGAGCCAACCGTCTGTTCCACTACCGAGGCAGCGAAAGCGTCGAAGCAGCCAATCTGCCATCTTCCGCCGAGGCAGCAAAGTTTGGCAGTGCATAACATCTTAACATGTTCAACGCAATTTCACACTACTGAGCAGCATAACTTGACCCATTCTATCACCCTAATCTTTTCTATCAAATTACGTGTGTTTATTTACTTTTTATTCTTTTATAAACTAAAATTTACTTGTGCATTTAATTTCCCTTGTGCAGGAATTGCAATTCGAATAAGCTATCCAATCCTTGTGGGAGACGATATCTTTTATACTATAACTTGACAAGATCGAATTACTTGTGTTTATTTACTTTTTATTCTTTTATAAACTAAAATTTTACAATTTTCTTGTCTAGTGCATGACCAGAGCAAACCCATCGGGAGAAATCGTTTTCTTTGATGAGATCGAATGAAGAGAAAGAGAACTTAAGAAAGAAGCAAGAGAAGCCCTCGGGAAAGCCAAGGAAGAAGGAAAGGCAGAGGCAGCCATGCATAACGGCCAAGACGACAACCCTGCCAACAATGCTCGTAACGACAGGGATGGGAAGCAAGATCCACCGCCTAGACAACAACCACCAGTTCCACCCAGGCAGTAATTGTATGTGTGCACCACCAGGGATTATTTGGAGCACGACTTTAGGGGATTTGACCCAACTGTTGCAGAGCCTGAAATCGAAGCAGATCACTTTGAACTGAAGCCAGTATTGTTCAACATGATAAACACACTGGGGCAATTTGGAGGAACTGCCACAAAAGATGGTCGGCAGCACCTGAGGGGATTCCTAGACATATGCATAGCTTTCAAGATACATGGAGTCCATCAAGATGTGCTCAAGATGAGATTATTTCCCAATTCACTGAGGGATAGGGTACAACAGTGGCTAAAAAATTAATTGGTAGGATCATTCTATACTTGGAAGGAGTTGTGCAAGGATTTCCTAAATCGTTTCGGTCCTTCAAATGTCACCGAAAGATTGAGAAATGAGATCACAGCCTTCCGCCAAAGGGATGACGAACCAATGTATGAAGCTTGGGAGAGGTACCAACAGATGCTAAACAATTGCCCACTTCATGGTTTCCCATCCTGGACTCAAGTGTCGATGTTCTACAACGGAGTAAACCAAACGACACGAATGATGCTCGACGCCTCATCCAATGGAATCATCCTGGATAGACCATCTAAGGAGGCACTACAGATTCTAAACAAAATTGCAAAAAATGACTACAAGTTCCCTACAGCCCACCGCGGCGGCATAAGGTGGCCAGTTGTTATGAATGAAGAAGAAGCCGATAAATCTGGCAATGCCCGCCTGGATAAACTGACAGAGCTGGTGATGAATATGGCCAAAGGAAAAACATATGAGGCCAAAGCTGTGGAGCCATTTTGTGATGAGTGTGGGGGCAACCACGATTCCTCTGAATGTAGTGAATCCGCCAACATCATGGGAACTTATGAGAGGAACAACAGACCCAATACCAACACATATAACCCAGGCTGGAAAAAGCATCCAAATTTCTCATGGAGTAACCCAAACACAGCTACAAATCCAACTCAGCAACCAGGAGGTTACGAACAGAACCTGTCACGATAGCAACCTCAGCAGCAACAGAATACGAGCAACAATTCACTAGAATCTACCATACATACTTTTATATCTTAAACTAGTGATTTTATTATTTGTACTAATAAATTTATTGATAAGACTGAGTCTTTTATGGACAGGACAGAGATGAGGATGAACAACCATGAGGTTGCAATAAAGAACTTGGAGACCCAGTTTGGGCATTTCACGGAGATCATAAGCAACAGGACAATGGGTGCATCATCCAATAGCACAGAGGTCACAGCCAAACCCACCTATCAGCAGTGTAAAGCTATAACTACAAGAAGTGGGAGACAATTAGATGAACCCAGAGTTGAGCAGCCTAAGAAAAAGCAGCCAAACCTACCCGCCACAACAGCACATAAACAACCCACTGGGCAGCACAACAAACTGATGCCCAAGCAGATGACAATAGCCCTGAGATAGTTGATCCTAAACCACCACAGATTAGATTCCCATGCAAGGAACGCATCCAGGACATTCATCTACCGTCGCCCTTCCTTCAAAGGCTTAAACAACAGAAACAAGAGCACTAGTTCAAGAAGTTCCTAGATATACTCAAGCAAGTGCACATTAACATCCCACTCATGGAAGCCATACAAAATATGTCGAATTACGTAAAGTATCTGAAGGATATGGTTTCTAAAAGAAGAAGAATTGGGGAATTCGAGACAGTGGCTGTCATTGAGGAATGTATGTCAATGATGCATAATAAGGTGCCGCTCAAAAGGACAGACCCGGACAGCTTCATCATTCCATGTAAGATAGGCAGCAACCATGACATGAGAGCTCTATGTGACCTAAGAGCGAGTATAAATCTGATGCCCAAGGCTGTCTTCAACAAACTAGGAATCGGGCAAGCAAAACCAACCTCCATCATGCTACAGCTTGCTGACCATTCCTTTGTGCAACCGGAGGGAAAAGTTGAAGATATCATGGTAAGAGTGGGCAACTTCATTTTCCCTGCTGATTTTCTCATCCTGAACTGTGAGGTTGACGAGAACACCCCTATCATTCTTGGGCGGCCATTCTTAGCCACAGGCAGAACATTAATAGATGTGGAGAATGGGGAACTCATAATGAGGGTGGATAATCAGAATATAAAGATACATGTCCTACAGCCCACGAAGCCAGCCAAGGGAAAAGAAATCTGCCAAGACACACAAACCTCCAAGGTTAACCCAGAGACAAGTCAAGGCAGTAGATGCCAGGCCAGCAATCAGAGCAACAAGAACCCCAAGGAGTTGGATAACCCACTTGGACAACAAGCAAAACACAACCAGCTCAGGAAGTGGTTATGTTTGGGAGATGCACCTCAATGCTCTCCCACCATAACTTAAATTTATTTTTAACTTCTTTCTTTTAATGTTTTAGGATTTTATTTTAATTTATTGAAATTTATTTTCCACATTTTTATTTAAGTATTTTTATTTTCGGTTTTTCTTTATTTAGTTTATTTTATTTTTCAGGTTTTAGGAATAAAGAAGTAGGAAAAAAGAGACGGCCCAACAAGGAGCCCACCCACCATCCCGCCGAGATAGCTGGGGGCGGCCTAGCGGAGAAACTGCGTAACAGCTAGTTGACTGCCAACGGATACAAAAGTAACGGGCAGAAAATCCATAACGTGCGCAAAGCAATTTTCCTGTTAGGAAGTTAATGCCGCCACGGCACCTCTCGGCACCCTCTATATAAGACCCACTATTTCATTCACTTTTCCGTTACCTTCATCTCCTTGTTTACCTACTCTTGCGTACACTACTCTCTTTCTCAGTCCTTTCTTTTTAGTTTCAGATTTCAAAAACCGTCTCACACATGGCATCAGCATCACAATCCAAAACCACCTTCCAACGATTCTTCTCCAATGAAGACGCAAAGCGGCACATAACTCAGTTTGCTAACATATCGATATGGGAGGAACATGGGTTCAATTACTCACAGCAGACAGGAGATCTCAGCCTTGAGCCCACCCTATTTGAGAAAATCCACAGCAAGGATTGGGAAATCTTCACAAAATATCCAGAGGTGGCCAACATTACGCTCGTACGAGAATTTTAAGCCCACCACCCCCGCCCAGAGCATCCCTTTGTTTTTTTTCGCTGAGAGCATGTCAAGCTAAATGCCGACATGATCAACAGTTTCTATGGATTAGAGATGGGAGAGAACTGTCATAAAGAATGGAGGCAGTTGTAGAGCGTTTGGGTGTTCTCTATTTATGAGCGCAAGTGCACACTATTGTTAAGTTATAGTATAAAAGATACCGTCTCCCACAGGGATTGGACCTGCTCCTATGAATGTTTTCCTGTACAAGGATTTAGTAAATACATAATTAAATCTCTAAATGTGGAAATATAAAAACACAAGTAAAATAAAGATAGTGATGATAGGGAGATAAGGTCGATAGATCGGGTAAGGTAATTGTAGCTCAGTAGTGTGTAGACTGCATTGTAAAGCCTAAGTGTGTTTTACGCTGCCACGATCTGCTACCTCAATGGGTAACGGCGAACGGCAGCTACGACTCTGTCACGCGGCCGTAGTGGGTCTCTGCCCCTGCAACTTTCGTTGTCTCGGCAGGTGGAGTGGAAATAAGTCCGGGCGGCAAGTCTGGGAGAAACTCCAAGTTCGGCAGAGCAATTCTGAAGTGATCCTTCCTATGTCTAGGCAAGGATTCATTCACCACATGATGTATCCAATACCTAGCAATCTCAGTGTAAACCTAACATAGACAGTCGACGTTTGGTTGCTCTTTTTAGCCGCTAAAATTCTAACTTATGTCTAAGTCGAATTAGTCAACACCTCGACATGATGAGACCGTGCTTAATCCTTTCGTGAGTCTTGCACTCTCGTGCCCGACAAATGGATTTCCTCAATTGGACTTTTGGAACTAATTGAAGAAGTGAAGAACATGAATTAAGCAAACTTGAGAATATTTTATTGAAAACACACTTAAACTGTTACAATCGTTTCTCACAACTACTTTACATACAAAAACCTAAACCCTAGGAGTGTTGGGCCGCAACCTCCAACACCTCCCATCTATTTAGCTACCTCTCGCCTATACATCTATCTATCCGTGCGTCTAAAACATAAGCATACGCATCTGTATGCCCCTATACCCTCATATTCATTGGGTATATATAGGGCTCATGGCCTAAGTTTGAGTCCTCCTTGAAGTAGAAGTCCTTAAAGAAGCTTTACATTAAATGATGACTCCTTTTTGACTTGAATGTGGGCTCTTTGGACGTTGCCTTCCCCGCAAGTAAGGATAAGTACTCTTACTTATCAATCTATGATCAGCTCTACCGGCCGCTACAGGCTTCAGAAAATTGCAAGATTGGGCTTAGGGAATTGCCCTCTTTCAATCACAACCCATCTTGACTAAGTCAGTTTAACTCCTGCCTAGGCGGCACTCGGCGGTAGTGCTGCTACGGCGGCGTCTTTGGCGGCACTTGAAACTGCTTCAGTACAGCTTCTTTTTGCTCCCAGCTTTCCTATCCTCTCATGTCTTCTTCTCCTCTACACATCTACAGCACCTGGAAATAAAAAATAAACTAAAACAGTATCTTTTCTTAACCAAACACAAAATATTCAATGAAAGCATGGTAAAAGAGAAAATATTATTATTATGCATGCAATGCACCTAAATATGCATAAATGAGCTTAATAATAGCAATAATAAGGGCATTAATGTGTACAAAATATAGAACTCGTGGACACTCTACACACCCCCAAAGTCGAACTATTGCTTGTTCTCAAGCAATGCAACCTAACTAGTAAACCTGCCCCTTGCACAAAATTAATAGAAACTTAGCCTTGACTTGATTTCATATCTCAAGGCTGTGGCACCTAATTAATGTTAGTGATAGGGAATGGCATGAAATAACTTAGATTTTAATTTTCTTAGTGTCAGTGCAGTGTGTGCAGGTTTGTGTCCATGCTAAAACATGTTAAGTATACTATGTTAACAGAGAATGATGAACATAATTAAATTACTAAAAAGGATACGAGTTGCTGCCTTGGCAGCACGGTTAGGCATTTCTTTCCTCTTTTTTTGATCATGGCTTTAAGGGCTTCATCTTATCACAACTATTCTCTTGGTCTGAAGCTAAGATAGGTGCACTCTACAAAACTACGAACCCTTCGAATAGAATCATCACGTGAAGGCTTTCATTCACTCTTGCTAATTTGTCTGTCACTTGGTTTAGATACTTGGACTTTGATAGCAACGGAGTGTCCTTGCTCATGATCCTTCCTAGAGCCAGTTTCGGGCACCTCTAGGGTATTTAACATCCTTCCTAAAGCCTGTTTCGGGCACCTCTAGGGTTTTCACCATCTTTGTGATGCTGCCCTATACTGTCGCGGTGAAAAACCTGTGTCCAATTAAGAAATTTTTATTAAGTAAAGCGGGCAGTGTTAAACTTAGAAATCAAGCAACAATTCAGCATTTAACAGACAGTGCAAGAATAATTGGCAAAAAGAAAAAAATTCTAAGTGTTTTTCATGCTTCTTCCCATAGTTAAGTCAAAATTTTTAAGTATGGTGCAAATATAAATAGTCGGGTAACTATCATAGGAACAAGTTTTTGAACTAAGAGTTTCTACTTCATTAAGTGTTAGGGCGAAGTTTACATATGCTCCTATATTCTACTAAATGAACCTAAAACAAAGAGGACTATTCCCCCCAAACTCAAGGTTGTCATTTTTTTCAATGCCTTACAAAATATAAAATAAAAAGAAAAAGAAATAAAACATAAAACTTAAAAAGAAAAAGAAAAATAGATAAAATAAAAGAAAACATAAAAAGAAAAAAAAAAAGAAAAAAGAAAATGTGCTATAGACTAGGGGATTTCCCCTTTGTTGTTGTTGCGTCGGAGGAGGATTCTGAGGAGGCGGATAGGACAAGGCAGCGTGTGGCAGATGGTCTGGCGGCTGGGCTCTTCTTCGTGCCACGTGGCGGCTGGATGCGGCTGGGTGTGGGTCGTTTTGCTGGTGCTTCTGGCTTAGGTTCAGACCCTCCATCTTGAGGCTCGGTCACATCAGCGGACCGTTTTCTTTTCTTTGCTGCCTCGGCCGGTTCATCGTCGAAGGAATCAGAAATCTCTATGTTTGAATCGTCGGCATCTTTAGCAGCGGTCTCCTTTGCTACTGAGGAGGCGGCAGTAGTCTCCTCTTCTCTCTCCAACTCTAATGAGGAGGTGAGTTTGTACGACTGGATGGGAGTGGGTGAGGTCCTTCTCTTAGGGCGGATGTGTGGCCCCACGCTGTCAGCGGCGGCTAGAGTGGCAGCTGGTCTGGGTGTGATATGGGTTGGTTTGGATGCTGCTAACTCTAATGGGAAGGCGGGCAACTTTAGGCCATTGTCATGGTATTTGTCAAGCAAATAGGCCACAAAGGCCTCTTGCACCTCCGCAATATATTTGGTGAAGATCACATGTTTGTGCTTGATCCTTTGGCAGCTTTTGACGAGGCTGCGTAGCAGGGGGATCACGGTGGAGGGGAGGGCAGCTTTAGTATCGCCCGCTGCGGCTGGGGTGGTGGTAGGTTGGGATGGCGGCTGGGCAGTTGATGGTGTTTCCGGCTCCGACTCTTGCATCATCTAGAGGTGCGCCTTTCTTGTCCACCCTTCCTTGGAAGGAATGATTGTATCCTTGGGATGCGGCGGCACTCGGAAGCTTGCGCATAGGCCTGTGATGAGTGCAGGGAAGACGAGAGGTCCCTTGGCGTTGGGTTTGTCTGCGTGGGCATAGATCTCCTCTAGAATTACTTCACCAACATTGATTGGCCGCCCCTTCATAATGCTGTGGATAAGAGCCAGCCGCGACCTGTTGACTGTTGATCCGTGCGAGGTGGGCATCAAGCAGCGTTGGACAAAGTTGCTCCAAAGAACGGCCTCCGGCAGTAGATCGTGGCGGTTGACTGAACCATTATTCTTGTCGGTTAGCCACTTGGTGTTGGGCTGGCAGTTTTCTTTCTTGATCTTTTCATAGTCAGCCGTCGTTAGGTAGGACTTCCATTCTTCATGCGGATTCCCTCTGATTTCTATGTCATAGAAGTTGATGATTGTTTCCGCTGTGAGCTTGACTCTTTCGCCTTGGACATAGACAAAAGGGTTTCCTAGCATAGGCTTGTGGGCATAGAACTCTCGCACCTGATTGTTGTTTATCCCTTCTGGCTGTCATGCGAAGATGTCCCAACCCAAGTTGTGAACCCTTTCGAATATGGTAGGTTCGAGGCCAAAATCCTCATCTGGCCTGGTGTATTGGAACCCTAGTTCCTCCCAGAGTTACCGCTCTATGAAGTCCTGCTTGTAAGTTGCCTCTACAGCAGATTTTAAGAACCTCTGAAAGGTTGGCTTGGAGGTGGAGGCGGTTTGTTTTGATGTGGCCATAACTGTGAGAACGGTTGTGTTTTCCTAAAGAAAGAAAAAGAAATTGCAAGAAAGTAAAGCAAGTGAAATCTTGAAAGCAAAGATTGAAAAGAAGAATTGAGGGTAAAGGAGAGAGCAAAGTGAAGAACGGGGGGGAGAATAGTTAGCTTTATATAGCCGTTTCCCTACGCTGCCTTGGCGGGCACGCTGCCAACGGGCGGTAATGATTGCATCGTGATTTCCGCGCTTCTAACCATTACGCAGATATCCGTTTCGCTAGCTATTGCAAATATAGTCGTTGCGGCTAGTCGTTATAAAGCCGTTATGCTCATATGCCTTGGCCGCTGGATTGGGCTTCTCCTTTATTCTTTCATCCTTCTTGATCTTGCCTTCATTCCTAACCTAAAATAAATTAAATGCAAAAAATTAAATAACTAAAAATTAAATCTAATCCTAATACATAAAAATAAATTAAAGACAAAAATAAAAATTAGGTTATGTTGGGTTGCGCATTTCCCAAACATAACCACTTCTTGAGGGCTTTGCGTATGGCTTTTCATCCGGGCATGTCCTTCCCCTCCTCAGGTGGATGTTGGCTTCCACCTTTGCCACCCTGGCGGGACATACACCAAAGAAAACAAAGAGGCAAATATATATATATATATATATATATATTAAGAAAAATAAAATAAACAGGAAATTAATATGCAAAAACTAAAGTAGAAGTACAGAAATTCAAACGCAGTTGATGTTGTTAATCCTTGGCAACGACGCCAAAAACTTGTAGAGCGTTTGGGTGTTCTCTATTTATGAGCGCAGGTGTACACTCTTGTCAAGTTATAGTATAAAAGATATCGTCTCCCACAGGGATTGGAACGGCTCCTATGAATGTTTTCCTGCACAAGGATTTAGTAAATACACAATTAAATCTCTAAATGTGGAAATATAAAAACACAAGTAAAATAAAGATAGTGGTGATAGGGATGACAGGGAGAGATAAGGTCGATAGATCGGATAAGGTAATTGTAGCTCAGTAGTGTGTAGACTGCATTGTAAAGCCTAAATGTGTTTTACGCTGCCACGATCTGCTGCATCGGCGGGTAACGGCGGACGGCAGCTATGACCCTGCCACGCGTCCGCAGCGGGTCTCTGCCCCTGCAACTTTCGCTGTCTCGGCAGGTGGAATGGAAATAAGTCATGGCGGCAAGTCTGGCAGATACTCCAAGTTCGGCAGAGCAATTCTAAAGTGATCTTCCCAATGTCTAGGTAAGGATTCTGTCACCACGTGATGTAGGCAATACCTAGCAATCTCAGCGTAATCCTAACACAGGCAGTCGACGTTTGGTTGCTCCTTTTAGCCGCTAAAATTCTAACTTATGTCTAAGCCGAATTAGTCAACACCTTGATATGATGAGACCGTGCTTAATCCTTTCGTGAGTCTTGCACTCTCGTGCCCGACAAATGGATTTCCTTAATTGGACTTTTGGAACTAATTGAAGAAGTGAAGAACATGAATTAAGCAAACTTGAGAATATTTTATTGAAAACACACTTAAACTGTTACAAATGTTTCTCACAACTACTTTACATACAAAAACCTAAACCCTATGAGTGTTGGGTCGCGACCTCCAACACCTCTAATCTATCTAGCTACCTCCCCACTATACATCCATCTATCAGTGCGTCTAAAACATAAACATACGCATCTGCATGCCCCTATACCCTCACATGCATAGGATATATATAGGGCTCATGGCCTAAGTTTGAGTCCTCCTTGAAGTAGAAGTCCTTAAAGTAGCTTTACATTAAATGTTGACTCTTTTTTTACTTGAATGTGGGCTCTTTGGACGTTTCCTTCTCCCGCAAGTGAGGATAAGTACTCTTACTTTTCAATCTTGGATCAGCTCTACCGACCGCTACAGGCTTCAGAAAATTGCAAGACTGGGCTCAGGGAATTGCCCTCTTTTAATCGTGACCCATCTTGACTAAGTCGGTTTAACTCCAGTCTGGGCGGTACTCGGCGGCAGTGCTACTACGGCGGCGGCCTTGGCAGCACTTGGAACTGCTTCAGTACAGCTCCTTTTTGCTCTCAGCTTTCTTATCCTCTCAAAGTCTTCTTCTCCTCTACACAGCTACAGCACCTGGAAATAAAAACTAAATTAAAACAATATCTTTTCTTAACCAAACATAAAATATTCAATGAAAGCGTGGTAAAAGAGAAAATATTGTTATTATGCATGCAATGAACCAAAATATGCCTAAATGAGCTTAAGAATAGCAATAATAATGGTAGGAATGTGTACAAAATATAGAAGTCGTAGACACTCTACAGCAGTCACTGACGACTGCCAACTATGATAGAATGAAGGCACGTCTGTGCGAACCCAACACGTCCTGGTTGGTAGGCAAACATAGCGGCTCAGTGTAATGCCACCGATTGTTGCTCGAGCCGATGCTATGGAACACATTCATAAAACGGTGTCTGTTTCCCACCTCTCATAATTCAACAGTGGATTGACCGCGTCTCGCACTCATTCACTCTATCATGACAAATTGGCCAATAAACGTTGGGGAAATAATCTGCAAAGAAATCCACAGTTCCTACCGAAAATCCAAGGGTCGACTATACTTCCCCTCTCTCATCACGGGTTTGTGTGTCAATTTCAATGTCCCAACCGACCCAAACGACGTGGTGACCACTGCCAAAGAAGGTTGGACAAGGAAAATTTAGCTTCAGATGATGCAGGCCCAGAGACAGAATAGATAACTCCGAGCCAGCCATCAGCCGCTCAAACATCCACTCCGGCAGCACAAGGCAGTACTGATGCTGCCCAAAATAATGAAGTCATTACACTGCTCTGCACTCTTATCAACAGCAACAAGAGGATCGAGCAGCAGTAATTGACTTTCATTAAGTATGTGGGGGGAAGTCCAAGAGGCCTTTTTGGCCTATCTTTTGCAAAAATTTCCCAACGATGCCCCAAATCTGCCCAGATTCCCTAACGAACTAGCCGCTGCAGTTGAACCCGGAGAGACTACACCACCAGAAGCAGTTGCCTGCCACGCCGCCTTCCGTCGCCAGATGCCATCTCCGACGCACCATCCGTCCTACTCCGCCACCTCCGCTTCTAACACGGTGGTCGACACTCCCGAGAGGCATCAACAACATTTCTCTCCAGCCTGTACAGCGGAAACGGTAGCAAATACCTCTGAGTCCAACGATGCAGAGCAACAGACGACAATAATAGCGGCACCCATGGCAACAAAGGATCTACCAGCGGAACCCATGGCAGAGCCAACCAAGAAGAGAAAGCGGCACATAATCTCAGCCGAGCCAGAGGAAGAGGAGTCAGAATCTGAACCAGAACAAATTAAAGCTCCTCGGCCCACTCCCAAGAGAGTCCAGCTGCCACTGACAACAAAGATATCACCTGCCAAGTCTGTCGCCCGGACATCTGTCAGCCGCCGCCTTGTTATCCAATCTTCATCTTCCTCCTCTGCCGCAAAGACCCCAACCTCTTCTCAGCCCTCTACCAACTTCTAGCGTTATTTCTTTTCTTTTCTTTTATTGCTTATCTTTATTTTTGAATTATATTGCTTGTAATATTTTCTGATTTTTGTTTTTTTTTTTTATTTTTCTCTTGTATTTTATTTTGTGCATTGAGGGCAATGCCCGTCTTTAGTTTAGGGGGATTAGCACTCATTTTATTTAGGCATAACTAGTGCATATACGTTGCATAATGTACTTCCCTCTAAAAATTAATCAAAAGAAAATATTTGTTAGAACTTGTGCCTATGATTGGATAGCCAACTTTAAATTTTTCGCACCATAATAAAAAAGAACTTAATTTTGAGGAAAGCATGAAGTAAACTTAGAATTTTTCTATTAATGCCAAAAATTAAAAACACTACTGTTACTTGCTGAATTTGATTAAATTTTTTATGAACATTGCCTGCTTGAATTATTTGTGAAATTCTAACATGGTTGCAGGAAGCTGCCGCAGCAGGCAACAAACAAAAAAGAAAAGCATTGCCACGGCAGGAAAGAAAAATATTTATGATATCTTTCCCTAGAGGTTCTCGAAATTGGCTCTAGGAAGAATCATGTGCAAGGACACTCTACTGCTATCAAAGTCCACGAATCTGAAAATTCTTGAAGTGACGAAAAATTAGCATAAGTGAATGATAGTCTTCACGGGATTACTCTACTCAATGGGTTCGGGGTTTTGTAGTTTGCTCCAATCTTAATTTTAGACCTAGAAGAGTAGTTGTGAAGAGTTGAAGCCCTTATTGTCATGATTATAAAATGTGCTTAAATATGCTGCCTCGGCGGCAACCTTACATTACCATGACAACAACCTTGTTTACTTAGAATATTCTTCAGATTCAGCTTGTACACAGTTTCTGCACACACTGCACTGACATTGTAGTTGTAACGCCCTGGTTTTGGGCCTAGTTGTTTTAGACATCGAATCGGGTTAAGTGAACCGGTTGGAAACGGTTCGAATCGTATTAGGTGGTTCAAGGAAATCAAGGTTCGGGATAGGATAAAAATATGAAAAATTTTCTAAAATCCTCTAAAATTATGTTTAAGAGGTTGGTAAAATCAATCTTACAAAATGAGTTTTGGAAGTGGTACATTTTGGATAGTGACCAAAATGTAAAGTTTGAAACTGTGGAAAAATGCAATTTTCAAAAGGAGAGTCAAAATATTAGAATCTTTCGGGAGATTTTGTGCAATTACACATTTCCTTAATTTGATGTGTATTTTAAATGAATTTTAAGTAATTGTTTAAAAAGGGGATTTTATTTATTTCTTCAAGATTGGTGCAGCAAAAACTTGTCAAACATTAAGGAAAGCAAGGATTTGAGGTAAATCTCGTTCTCAACCTCTAATCAAGGCTCTTTAATGAAATTCCCAAGATTATTGACTCTCAATTGTTGTTTTTAACTGAGATTTGATTATAGTTTTGATTTAAGATCAAAATCTTGCAAAACTAAGGTGTAATTCTTGATTTTCGAAGTGTTAATGTTAAGATCTGTTTATGATGGTTTATAATTGAGTTTTGAGTTGGTTATTATGTTGAAAAAGAGTTTTGATGATATAGATCCCAAAATCCTTGAGATCTTTGAGTTTTATGATGGTTTAGTTGTGTTTTTGAAGTGATTTGATGGTTATATGTTTGCTAGAGATATAAGGAAGGGTTTAGGTTGTTTTTAGATGTGAATTGGTGAATCTAAATGATTGGAATTGTTGATTGTTGGCTGGGCTTGGTTTAGGAAGCAATCGAATGAGTTTTCGGTTGTTTCGGATGGGTAAATTGATGTTGTGTTGTTGGGCAACGAGTTTGTGTTTAGTTTCTGGAGTTAGAATGCATTTTAATGCATTGGATCTCTGTTTTTAATGCTCTAAAAGCAGGGGATATTGATCCAGAAGCTAGCGAAGTGATTTTGGAAGCTTCGGACGAGTGATCTTCGCGTCGGCAAGCGAGGTTTCACGTATCGGTGAGTGGAAAAGAGTTTTCCAGCTTTGAAACGTTTTGAACTTGGTTTTGGGAGCTTAGTGTAAGTTTGAAACACTTAGCTAAGCTCAAGAGTAAGTAAATCGAAAGTTTCTCTCGGATTGTGCTATGTTTTTGTTTAAAATGCACTTGATTTAAATGTGGTTTGATTACTGTTTTAAAGCATGTTTAGAGCAATGTTGTTTATGGTTTTAAATGCCATTTTTTAAGTATGCACATGGTAAGTGATCCTTGTGTTTATACGATTTAATAGTTGATTTTAAGCATGTTTTTACTTGTGGAAAAATGGCATTGTGGATTATGCTTTGATAAAACAGTGAAATGTTGTTGAATAATGATTATATTGGCAAGTGATGGTAAATGGTTTTGGTTACTTTAATTAGATATAGTTAGCCGGCTATAGGATTGGGTGCACCGTGAATTAAGTCGCCTTAGATGTCGAGGGGTTGAGATTGTACCGTACACTCCATCCAAGTACCCTAGAGATTGAGGAATTAGCGTCACCACGATGGAGGATGGCTCTCGTGGGTGGACTTGGTTAAGTGTCACAACGGTGGAGGATTGCTCTTGTGTGTGAGCTTGGTTAAGGTGATTACAATGGTTGAGGTATCTTCCATGTGTAAGCCTTGTTTTGTGTCCCGGCTCTCGCTAGTGGGCTATACAACTACCGATGAATGATGTTGAGGGGTTGGGATTGTACCGTTAAACTCCATCACGGGTGTTGAGGGGTTGTGATTGTACCGTTAAACTCCACCACGAGTGTCACAACGGTTGATGGTCTAATCTCGTGTGTGAGCCTTGAGTGTCCGGTAGGGTGTATGAAGCGTGTAGGACAATGCTTGTAATCCGTGTATCCGATTGTGTTGAATTGTGTGGTGTTTTGGATATTGTTTTTGTTATTGATCACTTGCGAGCCAATATAATGATGATGTTATAATGAGTTAATGATGAAAGCTTAATTTGAGAAAGCATGTGATGCTTGAGACTTATGCTATAATGCATGTGATGCTTGGTTTAAGCATGAGCAAAGGTTTTTGCTGTTGTAATTAATGATGCTTTGAGCATGTGGATTTGAAAGAGGAAATGTGTTTAAAAGTGCATGTTTTAAAGGAAGGCATGTGTTTACAAAGAATGATGATTTGGTTTTTAAAATGCATTGATGGATGTTTTGGTTTTATAGCGGTCCTCACTAAGCTTTATGCTTACGCTCATTTGTTTCATCAATTCAGAGAATTGAGCATCTTTGGCAGCAAGAAAGCAAGGGGTATCCAAGTGTTTTGACTAAGCAAAGTATGTGATTACTTTAGTGTAATAAGAGGCAATGGGAGGGATTTCCACTCATGAGTTGTTTGGTGTTATGAGACACCTTGAGCATGTTTAGTTTGAGTTTTGAGACTTGTAATTGGTCTCTAATTGGTTTATGGTTTGCTATTTGGTATTTTGGACATGTTTTGGTTATGTGTGCAAGCATGCCCATATTGCTTACAATCTTCATGAATTGTCGTGTCTATTGCTTATCTATGGTTGTGTATTGATGCATATATGTTGGAAATGTTTATTATAACTTGTATGGATGTTTTGGGCGTGCTTAGATGATGTTAAATGTTTATTTGTGGCTGTTGGATGTGCATTTCTGGTACGAGTATTGATACTCGGGCTTGGGTATCGATACTCGAAGGCATAAATCAAGAAAATCAACACAGGGGTATCAATACGAATTGCCCGCATATCGATACGCATGTGCTAACTTTGAAGGGCGTATCGATACGCAAGGAAGCGTACCGATACCCTTTTCCAAACTTTGGCTACTACCTTCCCGCATATCGATACGGGCCCTAGGTGTACTGATACCTGACCGTTAAGTTATGTTAAAAGTATCTTTTAATGTTATGAAATGTTGCATATTGGTCCTGGAATGTTGTATGTGCAATTGGATAAGTTTGGATGATCCGTTTGTGATAAAAAAAATTTACATGGAAGCATGTTACATGTCTAATTAAGGATTGGTGATTTAAAAATTAGAATAATCCCTCTAATTTTTAGAAATTATAGTTTAGTCCCTAAATGTTTAATTTAAGAAATTGAACCCCTAATCGAACTCTGTTTGATGCGTCGTTTCTTTTCAAGTGTTTAGTTTAACGCATAGGATCTTAATGTGCATCTATAGAAGATAAAAAGAAAAAAAAAGGTCGTTAATCGAAGTCGGCTTAAACGAGTTGGCTTCAGTTTTCCCCGTGTAATCTTCTTAGTTTGGGTCGGGCATCTAGGCCAGGCTAAGGGGGTTACAGTAGTTTAATTATGAGGTAATTCATGTTATTATCCTTTCACTAATCTAATGATAGGTGCCACGGCCTTGAGGTGCTAAATCAAGTTTAAAACAAGTTTTCTTTCTGATTAGTTCCAGGGCAAGTATGTTTAGGATTGCATTGCTTGAGGAAAAGCAATAGTTCGAGTTTGGGGGTGTGTAAAGTGCTCATTAGTCCTATATTTTATGTGCATTCCATCTCATATTATTGTTGTTCTTAAGTACATTTTAGGCATATTTAGGTGTATGCATGCATTATTTACATTATTCTTTTCTTTACCTTGTTTATATTGAATATCTTTGATTTGGTGAGAAAATGTATTGTTTAGTTTAGTTTTAGTTTCAGGTACTAGAAGCTGGTAGAAGGAGAGAGGAGCTGATGCTGAGGCAGCAAGCCAAGAAGATGTACTGAAGCAGCTCAACACAAAGAGAAGTGCTACCGAGTAGCTGCCGCCGCCATACCTGCCGCCCAGGGCAGCAACCTAAGGAATTGGTGAATTGGAGTGCGATTGATAGAGCACAATTTTCTGAGTCCAATGAGCCAATCCATGCAATTTATTGATGCTGGAAACAGCAAACAGAGCCGCCAAAGGAGAAGATTGAGGCTTGCTTGCAGCACAAGGCAACGACAAAAGGAGTCCAACTTCAAGTCAAAGAAGTCAGAATTTAAAAGATGCATTCAATGCTAAAGCTATTTTATCATGAAGAAGACTTCTACTCCAAGGAGGACTTAACCTAGGCAATGCCCTATATAAACCCGACCTTACCTTGTATTTTGGGGGCGAACACCACATAGTTGACATATTTTAGTTTCTATTGTGTTTTCTTGCCGCCACTATGTTCTAAATTCTCTAGGGTTTGGGTTATGATGTAAAGTAGTTGTGAGAACAGTTGTTTAGGTTCAAGTTTGTTTTTGCAATAAATTCAAGGTTTGCTTATTTCATGTTCTTCGTTATTTTTAATTGAGTTCAAAATATCGATTGGGAGCAATCCATTTGTTTAGTATCGAGAGAGTCAAACTCTCAAAAGAAGTAAGCACGATCTCATCAATACCAGGTGTTGATCAATCCATCCTAGACATAGGTTAGGGTTTAAGGAGGCTAAAAAGGAACGAACAAAGGTTGTTGTTCATTGTACGATTCACGCCGGCGGGTATCATGTGCAGTGGGCAACAACAGCATTCTGACTTAGACATAAGCGGGATCATTATCGAAGCGTTTTGTCGAGCCTTGAAGGACTGCCGACTTTGTCACTAAGCCAGTTGTCCGTTCCACTGCCGAGGCAGTGAAAGCATCGAAGCAGCCAATCTACCATCTTCTGCCGAGGCAGCAAAGTCTGGCAGCGCAGAAGATCTTAACATGTTTAACGCAGTTTCACACTACTGAGCAGGATAACCTGACCCATTCTATTACCCTGATCTTTTCTATCAAATTACTTGTGTTTATTTACTTTTTATTCTTTTATAAACTAAAATTTACTTGTGCATTTAATTTCCCTTGTGCAATAATTGCAATTCGAATAAGATGTCCAATCCTCGTGGAAGATGATATCTTTTATACTATAACTTGACAAGAGTGTGCACTTGCGCTCATATTTAGAGAACACCCAAACACTCTACAATTAGTCAAACCAAAGGGCATTACCAAGAATTCATAATGTCCATAGCGAGTGCAAAAAGCTGTCTTCGATACATCTTTAACTTTTACCTTCAACTAATAGTAGTCAGATCTCAAATCTATCATGGAAAACACGGAAGCACCTCTCAACTGATCGAATAGGTCATAAATCCGTGGTAAAGGATATTTATTCTTCACTGTCAACTTATTCAACTGTCAGTAATCTATACACATTCTCAAGCTACCATCTTTCTTTTTCACAAACAATATCGGTGCACCCCAAGGTGAGATACTAGGACGAATGAATCCTCGATCCAAAAGTTCCTAAAGTTGTGTCTTCAACTCTTTCAGCTCCTTAAGGGACATACGATATTGAGCAATGGATACTGGAGCAGAATCGGTATATGTCTATAGAACTAATGTTTTGATATAATAATTGAAAAATGTTTTGGACTGATTTAAAAAGAATTCAAAACTATTTCCAAAGTCCAAATAACTTGAAACTATGTTTAGGGATGTTTTCAAAAGGGTTTTACATGTTTTCAAAAGCCAAACTACACAAAATTGTCCAGGTGTTTCGAAACACCCTTAGGTGTTTTGATACGAGGGATTCCAATAACTAAAACGTTTCGATACGGGTATCGAAACGGGCTTTCCCTGGATGAGAATTTTGCCCAGCGTTTCATGGAGTATAAAAGGGACCTCCAAGCATCAAGATAGGGTTAATGCTTCAATTGTCAATCAACAAATGATCAAATATAGTCTTTGTACTTAAATTGTCAATTCTTGTATAGACAAACACTAGTGAGCCAAAATTGTCAAATTTGCTCAAATGTTTTAGGTTTTTGGTGAGTGCTTTAATTGTGCAAACAAACACCTATTAGAGGGATTTGTGTTTGCTTTTATTATCTCTTTGTAAAAGAGGGTTTGATCAAGGCTTTGGGTAGAAAGCTTGATCGGTGTATAAGGGTTTCCTCCTAAGCCTAGAAAAGGGGACGAATCAATAGTGGATTGATTGGAAATCCTTAGTAGGAAGCTAAGGTAGTGGATGTAGACCTTGGTTAGAAGGTTGAACCACTATAAATCTTTGTGTCAATTATCTTTTTAGCTTCCTATAGAACTAATGTTTTGATATAATAATTGAAAAATGTTTTGGACTGATTTAAAAAGTATTTAAAACATTTACAAAATCCAAACAACTTGAAATTATGTTTAGGGAAGTTTTTAAAAGGGTTTTTAATGTGTTTCAAAGCCAAATTTCTCAAACTTGTCCAGGTGTTTCGAAACACCTTAGGGCGTTTTGAAACAGGAGGCTCCAGTAGCGTTTTCGTTTCGAAACGGGCTTTCCCTGGACTTGATTTTTGCCCAGCGTTTCGAAACGGGCTAGACCGTTTCGATACGCCCACGTGGCAAAGACCCCAACGGTCATAAACCCCAACGTCTATTTTCTCAACCAACTTTTAAATGCAGGCGTTTCGATACGGTCCTATAGCGTTTCGATACGGGTTTCGAAACGGCTAGGAGGCGTTCCAAAACGGACATGAGGCGTTCCGAAACGGCCAGGAGGCGTTCCGAAACAGATGCCCTGACAGACTGCAACGGCTCTTTCTACATTGAGCGTGTTTCGAAACGGCATCAAGCGTTTCGAAACGGGGAGCTGCAGAATGCATTTATGGTGGGAATTAAAGTCCTCAACGGCTCCAATTTGATCCCAACGGCTAGTAACGGCTACAAACTCATTTGGGAGTATAAAAGGGACCTCCAAGCATCAAGAGAAGGCTAATGCTTCAATTGTCAATCAACAAATGATCAAGAATTGTCTTAGAGCCTAAAGTGTCAATTATTGTATAGACAAACACTAGTGAGCCAAAATTGTCAAATTTGCTCAAGTGTTTTAGGTTTTGGGTGAGAGCTTAATTGTGCAAACAAACACCTATTAGAGGGTTTAAGTTTGCTTATTGTTTCTCTTTGTAAAAGAGGGTTTTGATCAAGGCTTTGGGTAGAAGCTTGATCGGTGCAAAGGGTTTCCTCCTAAGCCTAGAAAAGGGGACGAATCAATTAGTGGAATTGGTTGTGAAATCCTTAGTGGGGAGCTAAGGTAGTGGATGTAGACCTTGGTTAGAAGGTTGAACCACTATAAATCTTTGTGTCTTTATTCTTTCTAGCTTCCTAAACCCTTCCACCCAAAAATCCACCTCTCCACCACTTGGTGAGCATAATCGGTTGAACGAATCGAGTCCCACACAACTCAACACTTCCACACCACATCCACCCAAAAATCCACCTCTCCACCACTTGGTGAGCAACATCAGTTGAACGAATCGAGCACCTTTCAACTCAACAATTGGTATCAGAGCTTGGCTCAATCGAAGAGGATTAACATCTTATTGAGAAGATCTGGCAAGCTCGATCATCATTTCACCAACCGGCTCAAATGACGCAATCCATCGACAAACCGCCCTTCTTCGACGGAACTCATTATGCCCATTGGAAGACCAAGATGAAGTTTTTCATAAATTCAAGAGACTACAAACTATGGGACATAGTTTAATATGGTCCGTTCGTGCCTCAACGAAGCAAAGCGGAGTGGAGTGCCGACGATCGCAAGAAGATGGAGCTAAATTGCAAAGCCTTGCACATCCTCTTTTGTGCATTTGGCCAAACCATCTATGAAAAGATGTCTTCTTGTGAGAGTACCAAGGAGGTATGGGACAAGCTTGAAGTCACATACGAGGGAACCGATGAAGTTAAGGAGACCAAGATTGGGCTCCTCACCTTAGAGTATGAGAACTTCAAGATGGATCCGGAAGAAAACATCGAGAAGATGTTTTATAGGTTCTCCACTATCACCAATGGTCTCAAGGGCTATGGAGAAGCCATTTCGGAGGAGAAACTTGTCCGAAAGCTCATCCACTCACTTCCTGGGTCTTGGGACTCAAAGAGGACTGCTATCATCGAAGTCAAAATTTTGAAGACCTTGAAGCTTGATGAACTCATGGGGTCACTCCTTACTCATCAAATCATGAAGAAGAACAAAGAAGATGAGAAGATGAGGGAAGAAATTAGAGCTATGGGAGAGAAGAAGCTCAAGGGGCTTGGCATCAACACCAATGCCATGGCTCTCAAATCTTCCACTTGCCATCATGTCTATTCTAGTGAAGAGGAGGATGAAGAAGAATAGATAGTTCATCTCTTCAAGAAGTGTGCCCCATTCATGAAGAAATCTTTGAGAGAGCTTGAATGAGAATCCATGAATAAGAAGAGGGCAAGCACTTCAAGCCATAAGAAGAAGGCACATATGGCTACTTGGAGTGATGAGGACTCCACCGAAGATGAACAAACCAACCTTTTCCTTATGGCCATCGAAGAAGATTCAAGGGTAACTTCTAATTCATCTACTTCATGTTCTTACTCTTTTGATGAATTACAAGATGCCTATGATGATTTGGTTTTAGATTTTAAAAATCACATTTTGAAAAACAATAAATTGATTTCAAAGTTAAAAATTCAAAATGATTTGATTTCTAAAACCAAACTTGAACTTGAAGCAAAACTCGAAGAGTTTGAATTAAAATGTTTTGATTTACAAAATTTGCTTCAAAAAGTTCAAGAAGAAAAAGATTTGATTTCCAAAGAGCTTGAAAAGAAAAACAATTTTGGAAAATCAAATTTTTATGTACGACAATCTAGTGCCCCTAGATTTGTAAAAGGAAATGTTTTAAAAGTGTTTGGGTCCCAAAAGGACTAACCACTTCAACTAAAAAGGATGACATTGAAAAATGGATTCCAAAGGGGACTAAAATTTGTGCTACTAACGTTTATGGATCCAAAGCAATTTGGGTACCAAAAATTACTTGATTGTCTTTTGTTAGGTGTGATGGAGAGTGATCAACAAGTCAAACTTTGAGGGGGAGCTCCATGCACACTAAGGAAGAACACTTGAAGAAGGAAGGCTTCACATCCTCCCTTGAGTTCAAGTGTGGTAAAATCTAGTTGTTTTTGCTTTAATTTAATTTATTTTCATTTCAACTAGATTATGATCATATATGTTGGACTAACATTCTTAATGATGATTTGAGTAAGGGGGAGCCATTTTAAAACCAAATTCCTATTTTTGTCAAATTATTCCTCTATAGTTATTTTGAACTTAATGTTTTAAATTCTTTTTGATATAACAAAAAGGGGGAGAAATGGTTTGAAAATTTGAATTTTCAAATGAATAAGGGGGAGCTTTATTTGATTTCATATATTTAATCTCTTATTCACAATTTTAAAGTTAAAGGGGGAGAATCCCAAACAATTTTTCAAGGTAGTTTTATTATATCAAAAAGGGGGAGATTGTAGAACTAATGTTTTGATATAATAATTGAAAAATGTTTTGGACTGATTTAAAAAGAATTCAAAACTATTTCCAAAGTCCAAATAACTTGAAACTGTGTTTAGGGATGTTTTCAAAAGGGTTTTACATGTTTCAAAAGCCAAACTACACAAAACCGTCCAGGTGTTTCGATACGAGGGATTCCAGTAGCTAAAACGTTTCGATACGGGTATCGAAACGGGCTTTCCCTGGATGAGAATTTTGCCCAGCGTTTCGAAACGGGCTATGCTGTTTCGATACGCCTACGTGGCATTGACCACAACGGTCATAAACCCCAACGGCTATTTCCCAACTAACTTTTAAATGCAAATCGTTTCGATACGGATACAGGCGTTTCGATACGGTTGTTTCGAAACGGCCAAGGGCGTTTCGATATGGGTGCTTCGAAACGGCCAAGGGCGTTTCGATACGGGTGCTGCATCAGACTGCAATGGCTCTTTCTACTTAAAGGGTGTTTCGAAACGGTCACGAGTGTTTCGAAACGGTGAGCTGCATAAGTGCATTTATGGTGGGAAATCAAGTCCTCAACGGCTCCAAATCTACCCCAACGGCTAGTAACGGCTATAAACTCATCAAGGAGTATAAAAGGGACCTCTAAGCATCAAGATAGGGTTAATGCTTCAATTGTCAATCAACAAATGATCAAATATAGTCTTTGTACTTAAATTGTCAATTGTTGTATAGACAAACACTAGTGAGCCAAAATTGTCAAATTTGCTCAAGTGTTTTAGGTTTTGGGTGAGTGCTTTAATTGTGCAAACAAACACCTATTAGAGGGATTTGTGTTTTCTTTTATTATCTCTTTGTAAAAGAGGGTTTGATCAAGGCTTTGGGTAGAAATCTTGAACGGTGTATAAGGGTTTCCTCCTAAGCCTAGAAAAGGGGACGAATCAATAGTGGATTGATTGGAAATCCTTAGTAGGAAGCTAAGGTAGTGGATGTAGACCTTGGTTAGAAGGTTGAACCACTATAAATCTTTGTGTCAATTATCTTTTTAGCTTCCACACCACATCCACCCAAAAATCCACCTCTCCACCACTTGGTGAGCAACATCGGTTGAACGAATCGAGCACCTTTCAACTCAACAATGTCTCTATAGCAAACTCAATCTCTCTATCAGGTGGCAAACTAGGCAACTACTACGAAATACTTCCAGAAAATCACAAACAGTTTTGATGTCTTGCGATCGTGCATCATTCATGTTCGAATTCATAATGTAAGCTAAATATGCCTGACAACCAACATCCATCAACCTCTGAGCCTCTAAAGCTGAAACAACATTGGAAAAGAACTTAATGTTTTCACTCACTACTACTACTTCATAATCATCTGTAAGCCTCAAGGAAACTCGCTTTGTCTCAAAATCCATTTTAGCCTTATGTTCCACAAGCCAATCTATACCCAAAATCACGTTAAAACCATAGAACGACAATTCTATCATATTCATTGGAAACACATGACCCTGAATCATAAAAGGACATCTTTTATATACCTTCCTAACCACAATAGTTTCACCAAATGAACTTGTAACATTAATACCCACATCTAATATCCCAATGGTATATCCAACATCTTCGCATGCTCACCCAAAATATATGAATGTGTAGAGCCAGAATCAATCAAATAAAGAAAAGTCAAAGAATGTAATGAGAAGTTACCTGCAATCACATCGATATCATTCCTGCCCTCGCGATTTGCATACACTCTAGATGGTCCACCACCCTCGTGTTGTACAACAACCACATGAGCTACATTTCTCTAACCATCATCCCTACGCTGAAAGTTACATCGACCGCACCCGCGGCCTCTCTAATTCTCAACAGCTCATACAGGATCATGTCCATCTCTAGCCATATGTGAACAATAACGTTTAAAATGTGCTCGAGACCCACAGTTCCAACATGAGCCATAGTTACCCTAACACTCACCGAAATGACGTCTTCCACATTTGGCACACTCAGGTGTGCGAACAACAGCTCCTTGACCCTGATGGCCACGTCTTGGGTTACCACCTTCACGTCTATGGTCAGGTTGATACCTCCTATCCTTGTTCCTCTTGGCACGATCTCTATCCCATTCGGCAGGCCTTTTCCCTAAACTAGATCCACCGTTACGAGCAGCCAATCCCAAACTTTTTTCGATATCCTTGGCCCTAGTGACTAAAACATCAAAGTCCGCATAGTTTGAAGCCAGCATATAGGTCTTCACCTCCTAGAACAAGCCATATCGGAAACAATCACATCGTTCCCTCTCAGTGGGAACAAACTCAGAAGCATACTGACTCAGACATACAAACTGGACCTCGCACTCGGTTACTGTCATACTACCCTGAACCAAGGCCATAAACTGTCTCTTCTTCTCATCCTAATATCGAGGACCAATGTACTTCTTACGGAAGGCAGTTCTGAAAAATTCCCAAGTAACCTCAGCTACTGGCATACCAGACGTAATGGTAGTCCATCAAGCATAGGCATCTCCCTAAAGCAAAGAAACAATGCAGTCCAACTTACGTGCATCCGAGCACTCCATCTGTTCTAAAATACGAACTGTACTCTCAAGACACACCTCTAAACACACGAGAGACAACCCACGAAATTCAACTCTGCCCAAACTACGAAGTCGCTCTAAAGGCAAACCAGTCCTTGCACCCTGAGGTGGTGCTGCAACATGTATACCAACTATGGCTGACTGAAAAGCCCCTGCTATAGCCTGAATCAGAGGATTCATATCTATCCCAGCCTATCCCTGGTCAATTTGAGGTCCAACACCTCCGACACCCGCTCTAACACCACCCTTGAGAGGAGGGGGAGGAGGAGGAGGCAAGTTCTCTTCATTCACATTCCTAACATTCTCATTCCCCGGGTTACCAACTGCATGCCCTCATCTCGGTCTCATCCTTACAAGAAATGCAATCTAACAACAGCAAAAATGATTTGGGTCAGCAAAAAGCAAGGATTCAAGGCGCTCAAGTCTTTTAATCAAGACCATTTTTCACTAATAGTATTATAGCAATGGGTGCATTTATCTACCTTCAAACCAACACAAAACCAAAGAACATGTAAAACCTATGTTTGATTTTGATATAACTAGATCTTTAAGGATCAAATTGAAGAACTTAAAATTATTTGTACAAATCCCTTAATAAGTTTTTGAAACTCCAAAGACTTTAAACTGATTTATTAGAACTCAAACTCAAATATTTTCTAAGTGTTCCAAGGCAAAAATATTGAAAAACGTCAACCAGTATCGATACCCATCAAGGAGTATCGATACCTTTTTAGCAAAGTTTGCCACTGCCGGAACACGTATCGATACGGCAAACCCCAGTATCGATACGCTATGAAATCAGTATCGATACGGATCAACCAGTATCGATACCATTTTATAATTATTAATTTAAAAGTCGGTTTAAAAATATAACCGTTGAGATTTTTAAACGGTCACTAAACCAGTATCGATACCCCTAACCCTAGTATCGATACCGCTTTTGACAGTGAGCTATGTCGAGAAAAAGGTATCGATACGGCCTGTGCCGTTTCGATACCCAGTACCGATACGCTAAGAACGTGTATCGATACCCCTTTATTATTTGTACACAACGGCTATTTTCTTGTGAGACAGGTATCGATACCCCACTATAGAGTATCGATACGCATAGCTGGAAAAGTGCAAGAAAGTGGAGAAAAAGCTTTCCAACGGCTCCAAACTTAAAGCTAACACCCACAACGGTTGGAAATCATCAAGATGGTATAAAAAAGGGTCCAAGAAGCTCCAGCAACAAAAACATTGAACCTCAAGAAGATATCAAAACATCAAATCCAAGCATTTGTGCAAAAATCCTACTTTGTCTAGAAACCCCAATTGTATCCTTCATTTCTATTTTGTTCAATTGGGTTGAGTGCTTGATATTGGGCTATCATTTGTATTGAGAGATACCTTATTAGCCACCAAATTTCTTTGTTCTTTTGTGTGAGGATTGGGTTAATTTTTGGGTAGAAAAATTAACCGAAATTGTAAAGGTTGCCTCCTTGTCCTGGAAAAAGGGGACGAACAATTTAGTGGAAATTGTTGCAAATCCTTGGTGAGACTAAGGTAGTGGATGTAGAGTTCGGTTGGTGAACTTGAACCACTCTAAATTCCCGTGTCAATATTTTTAGTTGCAATTTCCGTTACAACATCGTTAAAATTCCAATTCACCCCCCTCTTGGTTATTATCATTCGTGTGATCCACTCAACAGAACATGCTTACAAACACTGTGCATCACAATCAACAACCAAGCACCTTAAAACTTACCTCACATACCTTCCCACATCCGCTCAACCTGTCTCTGATACCAACAAATGTAACCCCCTTAGCCCGGTCTAGTCGCAAGACCGAACCAAGTGAGCTACACGGGGCAACAGAAGAAAAAAAACCCACTAAGATTTCCCTTCGATTAGCAACCCTTAGTTAATTTATTTTATCTTTTCTAAAGGTTTCATTATTAACCTATATATTTATGCAAGTAGCGGTTAAAACCTCGCCTCAATCGGACACTGTTTCGAGGTCCAATTGGCCTTTACAATGATTAGGGACTAAAACGCAAAGAAACAAAACTTGAAAACATTCCATAACTAACAAAACAGACACCCGTTTCAGAATAGACCAAGCTTGTTTCAGAACTACCACTTCCAGTAGAAAAACATACCGAAACAGGTCTCACATATTTCGAGACCAACATACCTGGAATGATTCCCTTGCCTCAGATAATACAGAGGCATATTGAAACGACCATGTGTTTCTATACAGGCCTGAAAATGGCATTGGGG
The DNA here is from genome assembly GCA_030270665.1 of Hibiscus trionum. NCBI lineage: Eukaryota > Viridiplantae > Streptophyta > Magnoliopsida > Malvales > Malvaceae > Hibiscus > Hibiscus trionum. The sequence continues at coordinate 1,795,741 of BSYR01000008.1, forward strand.
TCTCAGAACGACCCTTATGTGTTTTGAAACATTTAGGCCAAATATGCATACCATATCGAATCGGTAGTAGCTGTTTCGAAACACATACTAGAAAAAGACTCACTGCAGCATATTTGGTCACTCAAACATGATTCAAACAACATCATAACATTACAAGCAAGCAATCTATAGGCAAAGGATCCTAGTACAACCATCCAAAAAGCATTAGATCACATATGAAAAACTTTAAGCATTCAACATAAGAAAGCATTCACATAAACGGCCAAACTTAAAATCAAACCATAAACAAACACACAAAGGTCATTAACAAGACTAAAAAAGCATCTCAAACATGTCTCAACACAAGGAGTCTCAAAATAAAACCTCCCAAAGGCATAATGGTCCTATCCTATTGCTAACATACTATTATTTGATGCCAAAACCATACTTGAGCAAAAGATAAACTCTTGGACACCTCATTTGCTTCTTTGGTGCTCCGAATGGCCTATGGATCTACATTGTTGGAAAAGAAAGAGCATAAGCAATAATGCTTAGTGAGCGGTGCTCAAAACAACAACAACAACAGTGCAGTTTTTAAACCATTTTGCTTGCTTTTAAAAACAAAGCCATTTCTCAAATCATTTCACCAAAGCCAAATCCCAACATATCATGCTCATTTCGAACTCATGCTTGAAACACAAATCAAGGCATAATAACAACTTTCCATAACCACATGAATCATTTCAATTCAATTGATTCATAACATCAGCAACACAATATAAGCATAATGAGCAAATTAAATATCATGAGTATATTGTCATCTTTAGCACTTTTACTCGGATATGCAGATAAATTCTCGGTGGAATGCCCATCACCGTGCTCAAGACCACTAGATAACTTCCGATGGAATGCCCATCACTGTACTCACCCGTCTAGTAAATATAAACTTTCGACGGAATGCCCATCATCGTACTCCTCCTTAGTGGAATCTAACATCACTAAGGCCACGCACGACTTTTACCATTATAATACACTCTCATCCTATTGGTCGACCAATTATATCCGGTAATAAAATCTCAACCACACTTACCTCATTAAAATCACCATTTAACATATGGGATCCCATGAGAAAACATTTAAATAGATCAAAATGCATGAAAACATTAGGATTTAATGTAAACAACATAGCATGAACATGATCAACAAAATCAAGGCCAAACTAGCCGAAAACAAAGGCGAAAACAACCAAACATACTTTTGAACTTAGATTGGCCTCTCAAGCTCTATCTAAACCCTAAAATATTATCCTTAACCATGTTAAGGCTTTATAAAACGGTTCCACTCACCAGCAATACACAAATGCTAGTCGAACACCCAATTCAAGCTTCTGGTTCGTCCAATATCGCATCCAAAGTTCCCAAATCAGTTTTCCCTGCTTCTAATCAATTCAAAACATAAAATTAGAGTTATTTCAAGCCCTTAACCTTGCTACAACTAAAAAGCCCAGCATCTAGCAACAATCGCCCATCGATTCATATTTGAAATCAAACGAAAACATCAATAAATCAACTCTAGTCAAACCCCAACTTAAACCCGGTAAGATTATCATCAAAACCACATCCATTAACAACTAAAAACATCAACCCAAAGGCAAGAAACCATCAGCTACTGATTTCCCACAAAACCAAGCCAAAATCTCAAGAATTTCAACCTTAAACACTATCAACTCAACTAGTTTCGGGTTTTACATTATCAAACAATCATTTCAACTTTATCTAACATCAAAAACACATTTAATAACATCCACAAACCCAACAAAATAGAACCCGCACGAAAATCTCACAAATCCACATTAAATAGCTTGATTAAGCACATTTCCATCAAACCCAATATAACATCTTTAAATAAAAACTATAAAAGAATCAAGAACGTGGGAATTTCAATAAAGAACTTACATTAGAGGAGAAAAATGTAGCTCACCTCTAATGGTTGATTTTACCCTTTTCCAATGAAAAACCTTAAGAAAACTAAAGGAAAATAATTGGGTTTTAGAGAGAAATCATTAGAAACAAGGTTGATGATGAGAAATCAATGTAAATAAGAGTTTAACTTTGAAATCTTGAGTAAAGAAGGTTGTTTGGATGAAAGCACTTTGAAAGAAAATGTGGAGAGAAAGGTTACGTAAATTTTCTTGTAAAGATTATAACCTTTCAAATATATTTTATTATATTTAAAATCCTTTTTAAAACATTTTAGAAACCAAAATATTTAGGGGAAAATTCTGAAATTAGACTTGGCTAAATAGCTCCTTAAAGATTCAACATTTTGATTCTTTTACAAACTAGTCACCAAAACAGTTTTGAAACTTTACATTTTAGCCACTAGACTAAAATGTCCACTCTCCAAAATAATTTTCCAAAATTGTTTCCACCAAAAATCATATATATATATATGAGTAATGTTTTAAAACTAATTTTCCATAATTTAAATCCTTCCAAAAACATTTTATTTAAAATAAATCCCGAAACTAGTCTAAACCGGTAAAATTAACTTGAATGGACCTTCAACCAAATCTGGTTAACTTCTGGACCCTAAACTCGGGGCGTTACAACTCTCCCCCACTTACAAAATTTCTTCCTCAAAATTTACCTGGCAGAAAGAGATACAAAAATTGCTTTCTCATGCAATCATTTCTCTCCCAATTGCCTTCTTCCACACATCATTCTCGCCACTTAACCTTGACCAGTTCAATGGCTCTACCACGCAGCACTTTGCTGTCTAAAGCTAAGATCTCAACTGGTTCTTCATCATAAGTAAAATCCAGATTTAATTCAATCTCTTCAACATGCATAATATGTGACGGATCTGATCTATACCTTCGAAGCATCGAAACATGGAATACATCATGAATCTTCTCTAATTCGAATGGCAACCTTAATCTATAAGCAACGGGACCAACTCATTCAATTATCTCATAAGGACTAATGAATCTCAGACTCAACTTACTTTTCCTCCCAAATCTCATCACCTTCTTCCAAGGCGAAACTTTCAAAAATACTTTGTCGCCTACAGCATACTCTATCTCCCTACGATTCAGATCTGCATACGACTTTTGCCGATCTGTAGGTGCCTTCAAACGATCACATATCAACTTCAATTTCTCGGTAGTACCCTTAAGCATATCTGGCAAAGATATTAACTTTTGTCCCGCTTCGGCCCAGCAAACAGGTGTTCTACATTTTCTGTCATACAAAGCTTCATAGGGTGCCATCTGAATATTTGTCTGGTAGCTATTGTTATAGGCAAACTCTACTAACGGTAGATGCTTCTCCCATGAACCCTGATAATTAATAATGCAACATCTCAACATGTTCTCCAAAACTTGTATGACTCTTTCTGACTGACCATCGGTCTGAGGATGATAAGAAGTGCTAAAATTCAAAAGAGTACCCAAGGCGATATGCAAACTCTCCTAAAATCTAGACGTGAACCTCGGATCTCTATCTAACACAATCGATTTAGGTACACCGTGAAATCTCACAATCTCACTGATATACAAATCAGCCAACTTATCTAATGTGTAAGTAGTATGAACAGCCAAGAAATGTGCACATTTTGTAAGACGATCAACAATTACCCAAATAGAATTCTTCTTAGAAGGTGTCAAAGGCAAACCTGATACAAAATCCATAGTAATTCTCTACCACTTCCACTCAGGAATTCTCAAAGGTTGTAACAACCCAGAAGGAAACCGATATACTACCTTAACACACTAGAAAACTATACACTTGCTCACAAATTCAGTAACATCTTTCTTCAAGCCAACCCAGTAGTACTCATCTTTCAGACCGCGATACATCTTTGTACTCCTCGAATGCATGGCGAACGGACTATTATGAGCATCGGTCAGAATGGTGCACCTCAAATCAACATCATTTGGTACAAAAATCTTACCTTTGAAGCATAGAACACCATCATCACTATAACAGAAATCCGACGGTTTACCTTCCGCTATGTCTTGTACATGTGGTACCAATGTTACATCTTGCAACTGCTTTTCTTTAATCAACTGAACCAACGAAGGTTTAATTTGCAATTCTGCCACAAGACCGCCATTATGTGACAAACATAGCCTAGCAAATATTGTTCGCAACTCAACCTCCACTTTCCTACTCAAAGCATCGGCCACTACATTGGCTTTACCTGGATGGTACTCAATCGAAAGATCATAATCTTTAAGCAATTCTACCCATCTATGCTATCTAAGGTTCAACTTCTTTTGTGTCATCAGATATTTCAAACTCTTATGATCTGTATATATTGTACATTTTTCACCGTAGAGATAATGTCTCCAAACCTTCAAGGCAAACACCACTGCAGCCAACTCTATGTCATGTGTAGGATAATTTTGCTCACGAACCTTCAACTGCCTAGATGCATAGGCTACTACTCTTCCTTCTTGCATTAGCACACAACCTAAGCCAACATAAGACGCTTCACTATAGATTACATATTCCTTCCCTGTCACAGGTTGAACCAAAACGGGAGCTTCCGTTAAAACTTCTTTCAATTTCTCAAAGACTTGTTGTCTTGCTTATGTCCAATCAAATCGAACATCCTTTTGCAACAGTTTTGTCAAAGGAGCGGCAACTTTAGAGAATCCATCTACAAAATGTCGGTAGTAACCTACCAAGCCTAAGAAACTACGAATTTCTATCACTGACTTCGGTTGTTTCCAACTCACAACTGCCTCAACCTTTTTGGGATCCACTCTGATTCCCTTGGCTGACACTACATGCCTTAAGAATACTACTTCCCTAATCCAAAATTCACACTTGCTCAACTTAGCATATAGTCGATTATCTAACAAAGTCTATAACACCATACGTAGATGCTTATCGTGGTCTTCTTCGGTACGGGAATAGATCAAAATATCATCAATAAACACTACTACGAACTGATCCAAAAAATCATGAAACACTCTATTCATCATATCCATAAAAGTAGTTGGTGCGTTAGTGTAAAGTGCTCATTAGTCCTACATTTTATGTGTATTCAATCTCATATTATTGTTGTTCTTAAGTACATTTTAGGCATATTTAGGTGTATGCATGCATTATTTATTGTATTCTTTTCTTTACCCTGTTTATATTGAATATCTTTGATTTGGTGAGAAAGGTACTATTTTAGTTTAGTTTTAGTTTCAGGTACTAGAAGCTGGTAGAAGGAGAGAGGAGCTGAGGAGCTGATGCTAAGGCAACAAGCCAAGAAGTTGTACTGAAGCAGCTCAACACAAAGAGAAGTGTTGTCGAGTAGCTGCCGCCGCCATACCTGCCGCCTAGGTCAGCAACCTAAGGAATTAGTGAATTGGAGTGCGATTGATAGAGCACGATTTTCTGAGTCCAATGAGCCTATCCATGCAATTTATTAATGCTGGAAACAGCGGACAGAGCCGCCAAAAAAAGAGATTGTGGTTTGCTTGCGGCACAAGGAAACGACAAAAAGAGTCCAACTTCAAGTCAAAGAAGTCAGAATTTAAAGGATGCATTCAATGCTAAGGCTACTTTATCATGAAGAAGACTTCTACTCCAAGGAGGACTTAACCTAGGCCATGCCCTATATATACCCAACCTTACCTTGTATTTTGGGGGCGAACACCACATAGTTGGCATATTTTAGTTTCTCTTGTGTTTTCTTGCCGCCATTATGTTCTAAATTCTCTAGGGTTTGGGTTATGTTGTAATGTAGTTGTGAGAACGGTTGTTTAGGTTCAAGTTTGTTTTTGCAATAAATTCAAGATTTTCTTATTTCACGTTCTTCGTTGTTTTCAATTGAGTTCGAAAGATCGATTGGGAGCAATCCATTTGTTTGGTATTGAGAGAGTCAAACTCACGAAAGAAGTAAGCAGGATCTCATCAATACCATGTGTTAATCAATCCATCCTAGACATAGGTTAGGGTTTAAGGCGGCTAAAAGGAACGAACAAAGGTTGTTGTTCATTGTACGATTCACGCCGACGAGTATCATATGCAGTGGGCAACAACAACATTCTGACTTAGACATAAGCGGGATCATTATCAAAGCGTTCTGCCAAGCCTTGAAGGACTGTCGAGTTTGCCGCTGAGCCAATCGTCCGTTCCACTGCCGAGGCAGCAAAATCGTTGAAGCAGCCAATCTACCATCTTCCGCCCGAGGCAGCAAAGTCTGGCAGCGCAGAACATCTTAACATGTTCAACACAGTTTCACACTACTGATCAGCATAACCTTAACCCATTCTATCACCTTGATCTTTTCTATCAAATTACTTGTGTTTATTTACATTTTATTCTTTTATAAACTAAAAATTTACTTGTGTGTTTAATTTCTCTTGTGCAGGAATTGAATTTCGAATAAGTTGTCCAATCCTCATGGGAGACGATATCTTTTATACTATAACTTGACAAGAGTGTGCACTTGCGCTCATATTTAGAGAACACCCAAACGCTCTACAAGTTTTTGGCGCCGTTGCCGGGGACTGGCAACAGTAAATTCGTTTTTATTTTTCTGCACTTCTATTTTATTTTCTTTTAATTTTATTTTTTATTTTTATTTTATTCAAAAAAAAAGAATTTTACAATTTTCTTGTCTAGTGCATGACCAGAGCAAACCCATCGGGAGAAATTGTTTTCTTTGACGAGATCGAATGAAGAGAAAGAGAACTTAAGAAAGAAGCAAGAGAAGCCCTCGGGAAAGCCAAGGAAGAAGGAAAAGAAGAGGCAACCATGCGTAACAGCCAAGACGACAACCCTGCCAACAATGCCCATAACGGCAGGGATGGGAAGCAAGATCCACCGCCTAGACATCAACCACCAGTTCCGCCCAGGTAACAACAGTATGTGCGCACCACTAGTGATTATTTGGAGCACAACTTTAAGGGATTTGACCCAACTGTTGCAGAGCCTGAAATCGAAGCAGATCACTTCGAACTGAAGCCAGTAATGTTCAACATGATAAACACACTAGGGAAATTTGGAGGAACTGCCACAGAAGATGCTCGGCAGCATCTGAGGGGATTCCTAGACATATGCAGAGCTTTCAAGATACATGGAGTTCATCAAGATGTACTCAAGCTGAGATTATTTCCCTATTCATTGAGTTGTGCAAGGATTTCCTAGATCGTTTCAGTCCTTCAAACGTCACCGACAGATTGAGAAACGAGATCACAACCTTCTGCCAAAGGGATGATGAACCAATGTATAAAGCTTAGGAGAGGTACCAATAGATGCTAAACAATTGCCCGCTTCATGGTTTCCCATCCTGGACTCAAGTGTCGATGTTCTACAATGGAGTAAACCAACCGACACAAATGATGCTCAATGCCTCGGCCAATGGAATCATCCTGGATAGACCACTCGAGGAGGCACTACAGATTCTAAACAAAATTGTAAAGAATGACTACAAGTTCCATACAGCCTGCCGCGGCGGCATAAGGTGGCTAGCTGTTATGAATGAAGCAGAAGCCATTAAATCTGTCAATGCTCGCCTAGATAAACTGGCAGAGATGGTGATGAATATGGCCAAAGGAAAAACATATGAGGCCAAGGCTGTGGAGCCATTTTGTGATGAATGTGGGGGCAACCATGACTTCTCTGAATGTAGTGAATCCGCCAACTTCATGGGAACTTATGATAAGAACAATAGACCCAATACCAACACATATAACCCAAGCTGGAAAAAGCATCCAAATTTCTCTTGGAGTAACCCAAACACAGCTGCAAATCAAACTCAGCAACCAGGAGGATACCAACAGAACCTGTCACGACAGCAACCTCAGCAGCAACAAAATACGAGGAACAATTCACTAGAATCTACCCTACATACTTTTATGTCTCAAACTAGTGATTTTATTGTTTGTACTAATAAATTTATTGATAAGACTGAGTCTTTTATGGACAGGACAAAGATGAGGATGAACAACCAGAAGGCTGCAATAAAGAACCTGGAGACCCAGTTTGGGCAGTTCACGAAGATCATAAGCAACAGGACAATGGGTGCATCATCCAACAGCACAGAGGTCACAACCAAACCCACCTATGAGCAGTGTAAAGTTATAACTACAAGAAGTGGGAGACAATTAGATGAGCCCAGAGTTGAGCAGTCTAAGGAAAAGCAGTCAGACCTACCTGCTATAACAGCACATGAACAACCCACTGGGGCAACACAACAAATTGATGCCAAGACAGATGATAGCAGCTCTAAGATAGATGATCCTGAACCACCACAGATTAGATTCCCATGCAAGGAACGCATCCAGAACATCCATCTACCGTCGCCCTTCCCCCAAAGGCTTGAACAATAGAAACAAGAGCACTAGTTCAAGAAGTTCCTAGATATACTCAAGCAGGTGCATGTAGAGTGTCCATGAGTTCTATATTTTGTACACATTCCTGCCCATATTATTGCTATTCTTAAGCTCATTTAGGCATATTTAGGTGCATTACATGTATTATAACAGTATCTTCTCTTTTACCATGCTTTTATTGAATATTTTATGTTTGGTTGAGAAAAGTTACTGTTTTAATTTAGTTTTTATTTTCAGGTGCTATAGCAAGGAGAGGAGAGGAGAGGACAGGAGAAGGCAGGAAAGCTGGAACAATAGGAGTTGTACTAAAGCAGTTCCAGATGCCGCCAAGGACGCTGCAAAGCATCATTGCCGCCAAGTGCCGCCTAGGCAGGAGTTACACCGACTTAGACAAGATAGGTCGTGATTGAAAGAGGGCAATTTCCTAAGACCAATGAGCCCAGACTTGCAATTTCCTGAAGCCTGTAGCGGCCGGTAGAGCTGATCCAAGATCGATAAGTAGGAGTACTTATCCTTACTTGCGGGAGAAGGCAACGTCCAAAGAGTCGACATTTAAGTCAAAAAGGAGTATGTATTTAATGTAAATAACTTTAAGAACTTATACTTCAAGGAGGACTCAAACTTAGGCCATGAGCCCTAAATATACCCAATGTATGTAAGGGTATAAGAGCATGACGAGGAATGAGGGGATGCGTGCTTAAATAGCCGCACAACAGAGATGTAGCTAGGTAGATGGGAGTTGTTAGGGGGTCGCGGCCCAACTCTCCTAGGGTTTAGACGCTTGTATATAAAGTAGTATGTGAGAAACGGTTGTAGTAGTTTTGAGTTGTTTTCAATAAAATTCCAAAGTTTGCTTCATCTATGCACTTCATTCTTTCGATTAGTCTACACTAGTCAGTTGAGAGAATCCATTTGACGGGCACGAAAGTGTAAGGCTCACGAAAGGGTTAAGCACGGTCACAACATGTTGGGGTGTGACTAACTTGGTTCCTAACAAGTTCACAAGTTTCAGCGGCTAAAAGGGATCACCAATCGAATGGAATTTCATGTGTTAGGTTTACGTTGAGATTGCTAAGTATTGCCTACATCACGTGAGTGTTTGAGCATCCTTGCCTATAAATAGGAAGGATCACTGTCGACTATCCCGCCGAACTTGGAATGTCTGCCAGACTTGCCGTCATGACCTATTTCCGTTCCACCTGTCGAGACAGCGAAAGTTGCAGCCTTGCAGGGGTAGTGACCCACTGCGGCTGCGTGACAGGTCATAGCCTGCCGCCCACCATACCCGCCGAGGCAGCAATCTATGGCAGCGCAAAACATACTCAAGCTTTACAATGCAGTCTTCATGCTACTGAGCTGCAATTGTCTTACCCAGTCTATCGACCAAATCTCTCCTTATCATCCCTCTCATCATTGTCTTTATTTTATTTGTGTTTTTATATTTCCACTTTGTGAGATTTAATTGCGCATTTACTAAATCTTTGTGCAGGAAACCACTCATAGGAGCTGCTCCAATCCCTGTGGGAGACGATATCTTTTATACTATAACTTGATAAGAGTGTGCACTTGCGCTCATAAATAGAGAACACCTAGAAGCTCTACAATGCACATTAACATCCCACTCATGGAAGCCATACAAAATATGCTGAATTACGCAAAGTATCTGAAGGATATGGTTTCCAAGAGAAGGAGTATTAGGGAATTCAAGATGGTGGCTGTCACTGAGGAATGTATGGCAATTATGCATAATAAGGTTCCACTCAAAAGGACAGACCCAGGCAGCTTCATCATTCCATGCAAGATAGGCAGCAACCATGACATGAGAGCTCTATGAGACCTAGGAGCAAGTATAAATCTGATGCCCAAGGTTGTCTTCAAAAAACTAGGAATCGGGCAAGCAAAACCAACCTCCATCATGCTACAGCTTGTTGACTGTTCCTTTATGCAATCGGAGGGAAAAGTTGAAGATATCTTGATAAGAGTAGGCAACTTCATTTTCCCTATTGATTTCTTCATCCTGGACTGTGAGGCAGACGAGAACGCCCCTATCATTCTTGGGAGACCATTCTTAGCCACGAGCATAACATTAATAGATGTGGAGAATGGGGAACTCATAATGAGAGTGGACAATCATAATATAAAGATACATGTCCTACAACCCGCGAAGCCAGCCAAAGGAAAAGAAGTCTGCCAAGACACACAAGCCTCCAAGGTCAACCCAGAGACAGGTCAAGGCAGCAGCTGCCAGGGCAGCAATCAGAGCAATAAGAACCCCAAAGAGCTGGATAACCCACTTGGACAACGAGCAAAACGCAACCAGCTCAGGAAGTGGTTATGTTTGGGAGATGCACCTCAATGTACTCCCAACATAACTTAAATTTATTTTTAACTTCTTTCTTTTTATGTTTTAGGATTAGATATAAATTTATTGCAATCTATTTTCCACATTTTTATTTAAGTATTTTTATTTTCAATTTTTCTTTATTTAGTTTATTTTATTTTCAGGTTTTAGGAATAAAGAAGCAAGACAAAAGAGACGGCCCAACAAGGAGCTCGCCCACCATCCCGCTGAGAAAGTTGAGGGCGGCCCAGCGCAAAAATCGCGTAACGGCTAGTTGACTGCCAACGGCTAGCTGCCAACGGATACAAAATTAACGGGCAAAAAACCTGTAACGTGTGCAAAGCAATTTGCCTGTTGGGAAGTTAATGCTGCCACGGCACCTTTCGGCACCCTCTATATAAGACCCACTATTTCATTCACTTTTTCATTACCTTCATCTCCTTGTTTACCTACTCTTGTGTCCACTGCTCTCTTTCTCAGTCCTTTCTTTTTAGTTTCAGATTTCAAAAACGTCTCACACATGGCATCAGCATCACAATCCAAACCCACATTCGAACGATTCTTCTCCAATGAAGACGCGAAGCGGCACAAAACTCAGTTTGCTAACAGATCGATATGGGAGGAACATGGGTTCAATTACTCACAGCCGACAGGAGATCTCGGCCTTGAGCCTACCCTATTCGAGAAAATCCACAGCAAGGATTGGAAAATCTTCACAAAATAGCTAGAGGTGGCCAAAATGGCATTTAGACAAGTTTAATTTATAAAAACCAATTTAGGGTTGCTAATCGAAGTGAGGCATTAACGGGTTTCTCTTCGATTTTCCCCGTGTAACCCGTTCGATACGGTCTGGTGGCTAGGCCGGGTCGAGGGGGTTACATTTAATATCTCTTAAACTCATATTTTTTGTCTAAAAAAATTAATTTTTCCCTTATACTCAACCAGGAAATTAATTTTACCCTCAAACTCGCTCAGAAAATTAATTTTACCCTTTTGTCATGTTAGCACCATAAACTACTACATCAGCACCATAACGGTCAACTTTGACTTCCGTTAGTCAATGGACAAACGACAATGCAATTTGACTATTTCATAGGCCAAATTGATACGAAAATACCATAAGAACAAAATCGATAAATTAATACCACTACAAAAGTAAAAAGTAGTCGTTAAGCCTTATTTATATATAAATATCATAATCAACAGATTTAGTCTTCTATGGTCCTTATCCAACCTTGCTAGCTGAAGGATTCAGTTCTTTGGCTGAATAATATTAAATAAATATTGTGTGGAAAATGTTATAATAGCTGGAATAGCTCAGTTGGTTAGAGCGTGTGGCTGTTAACCACAAGGTTGGAGATTCAAGTCCTCCTTCTAGCGTATTATTATTAATTTTCCACTGTGAATGTGCCCATAACCTCATACGTACGCACTCATCCAATTAAACAACTACTATTGGTCACAAAACATTCAACAACCTATTAGCTTAGCTCAGCTGGTTAGTAGCACAAATGGAAATTATATTAGTTCATAAAATTTTCAATGATATTTGCTATTAACAAGTATTTATATGTAATATTTCAAAATAACATTTTTTATAAAGATTCATTTAAGAACTCAACAAGTGTCTTAGTAGAAAAACAGATAATGTTTTCGGCTCTGTTGTAATTGGCTTTGAAATTTCAAAGCAATTTGTCAAATAAGTGGGGCACCGAATTGACAAATTGAGTTTGTCAGTTTTAGGTGCAGCAAAGGAGGAAAATTGGAACGGTAAATTAATGCTCCATTGGTAAGTGTTGAAATTACCAATGGGGAAATTAATTTTTGGTCCCTAAAAGTTAGGCTATTTACAAGTTTAGTCCTTAAAGCTCAACTATAAATAGGCCTAGCATTTGTCATTTGAAACCATCCCAACATTCATACTATCTCTCCCATTTGTTTCTCTTCTCCCATTTGTAATATTTGGGAATTCTTAGGAATTCCATTTGTTTGTACCATTTTGGTATTAGTGAAGTTATCATCCGGTGGTGGTGCCCGAGGAGTAGACGACATTTTCGTCGAACCTCGTAAATTTGGTGTGTTCTCTCCATTATTTATTTCGCTTGCTTATTATTGGGTTTTTTCATTGGGTTTCAATATTCAATAGTTGACGGGTTTGTCCGCTGTGCAAATTTCGGTAGTTTCGATCTCGACATTTCAGCTCAGATTTGAAGCTACGTTCGTGTGGGAAATAACTCGGTTTCCCCAACAATTGGTATCAGAGCTTCGGTGAAGGCTATCCCAGTTGCTCGGTTGCTGCAAAGAAGTGTGGTGTTGTGACAGTGCATGTCTAGGAAAGTTCTGGCTAGGAAAGACTTGGTATTTAAGCGATCAGTTTGATCCACCTCTCTTTCCTGGGAACTTACCTGGTGCAGTGTTTCAATATCCAGTTCGTGCTGTTGAATATTATTCGTTGCCATGGAAAAAGACGGATCAGATGGGGCATCAAACTCTTCCTCTATACCGGTGAGGAGGATAATGTCAAATGCAAACTTCTCGGTGGAGTTGTTCGATGGATCCGGTCACTTCGGCATGTGGCAAGGCGAGGTGCTAGACTCTTTATTTCAACAAGATCTAGACATTGCCATTGAGGAAGAAAAACCCGTAGATATGGTGGAGAAAGATTGGAGAACAATCAACCGTATGGCGTGCAGTACGATTCGATCTTGTCTTTCCAGGGAGCAGAAGTATGCCTACAAGAACGAGACTTCTGCAAGCAAACTGTGGAAAGCGTTGGAGGAAAAATTCCTAAAGAAAAGCTCTCAGAATCGTCTTCACATGAAGAAAAGATTGTTCAGATTTGATTATCAACCAGGCACCAGTATGAATGAACACATCACTGCCTTCAATGAGTTAGTGGCAGATCTGTTGGGCATGGATGAAACTTTCAAAGATGAAGATTTGGCTCTAATGTTGTTGTCATCCCTTCCAGATGAATTTGAGCACCTTGAAACAACGTTACTTCATGGAAAGGATGAGGTGACCCTTAAAGAAGTAACTACTGCTCTGTATAGTTACGAGCTCAGAAAGAAAACCAAGATGGAGAGCAAGTACAATGCAGCGGAGGCCATGGTGGTAAGAGGTCGCTCGAAAAGCCAAAAGCCAAAAATGAGAGGGAGATCAAAGTCAAAGTCCAGACTTGGGAAAGATGAATGTGTTTTTTGTCATGAGAAAGGTCATTGGAAGAAAGATTGCCCGAAGCTGAAGAAGAAAGGAAAAGCCGCTCCAGATGCATGTGTTGCAGAGCATGATACTAGTGACTCTGAAATATCACTGGTTGCTTCATCGTCATCATTTCGTTTAGACGAGTGGATATTGGATTCGGGTTGTACCTATCATATGTCCCCTAATAGGGAGTGGTTCTTCGATTTAGTAGAACTAAATGGAGGAGTTGTTTATATGGGCAATGACAACGCCTGTAAAACGATTGGGATAGGTTCAATCCGATTGAAGAATCAAGATGGATCAACCAGAGTTTTGACTGATGTCCGATACGTGCCTAGTTTGAAGAAAAATCTCATCTAGTTAGGAGCTTTGGAATCTAAAGGCTCGATTGTCACTATGAGAGATGGAATTTTGAAAGTCACATCAGGCGCACTCGTGATAATGAAGGGCATCAGGAAAAATAACTTGTATTACTACCAAGGTAGTATAGTTATTGGAGCAGTAGCAGCAGCTTCCGGTGGAGACAAATTGGATTCTACTCAGTTGTGGCACTTGCGGTTGGGACACGCTGGTGAGAAATCCTTGCAAATTTTGGCAAAGCAAGGATTGTTGAAAGGTGCAAAGGCTTGCAAGTTAAATTTTTGTGAGCATTGTGTTCTGGGAAAGCAGAAGATAGTGAAATTCGGCACCGCTATCCATAATACGAAAGGTATTTTGGATTATGTTCACTCAGATGTGTGGGGTCCTTCCAAAACAACGTCGTTGGGAGGAAAACACTATTTTGTAACTTTTGTTGATGACTTTTCCAGAAGAGTTTGGGTGTATACAATGAAGTCTAAAGATGAAGTGCTCAAAGTTTTCCTGAAGTGGAAAAATATGATCGAGAACCAGACTGGCAAGAAGATCAAACGGCTTAGGACGGACAATGGAGGGGAATATAGAAGTGATCCGCTCTTTGACGTTTGCCAGGAGCATGGTATTGTTCGACACTTCACTGTTAGACATACACCACAGCAGAATGGGGTGGCAGAGCGTATGAATCGAACACTACTTGAGAAAGTTCGATGTATGTTGTCCAATGCTGGGTTGGGCAAACCATTTTGGGCTGAGGCTGTGACATATGCTGGCCATCTCATCAATCGTCTACCGTCATCGGCGATTGGAGGAAAAACACCGTTGGAGGTATGGTCTGGAGTACCCGCTACAGATTATGATTCCTTACATGTATTTGGATCCACTGCCTATTATCATGTGAAGGAGTCAAAACTTGATCCTAGAGCAAAGAAGGCTATCTTTATGGGAATCACTCATGGAGTAAAGGGATTTCGACTTTGGTGCTTAGACACAAAGAAGATAATTTGTAGCAGAGATGTTACCTTTGATGAATTTGTCATGTTGAAGAAGGTAACAAATGGAGCTGTTCAGACAAGTAGTACTCCACAACAGGTGGAGTATACTCCAAACCAGGTGGAGTTTCAAGAGACGGTGATTAGTCCAGCAATTGATGTTACTGATTCTCCAACTCTAATAGAGGAATCAGAAGATGAAGAGGTTCAAACCCAAGAACCATTAGAGACACCAGAACCACTTGCAGTTACAAGGCCAAGGAGAGAAATTCGTAGACCTGCTCGATTTACAGATACGGTGGCCTATGCCCTTCCAGTTGTTGATGATGATATCTCTGCCACTTATCAAGAAGCAATGCAAAGCTTAGAAAGTGACAAGTGGAAAAGTGCCATGGATGAAGAAATGCAATCTCTCCAGAAGAACAACACCTGGGATTTGGCATATTTACCAGAAGGTAAAAGGGCAATTGGATGCAAGTGGGTGTTTGCAAAGAAAGACGGATCTCCCAGTAAGAAAGATGTTCGCTACAAGGCAAGGTTGGTAGCTAAAGGCTACGCTCAAAAGGAGGGAATCGACTACAACGAAGTATTTTCCCCTGTTGTGAAGCATTCCTCCATTAGAATATTGTTGGCCTTGGTAGCACAGTTGAATTTGGAGCTAGCTCAACTCGATGTAAAGACAGCTTTCTTGCACGGTGATTTGGAAGAGGAGATCTATATGACTCGGCCAGAAGGATATGTGGATGCTGGTGGTAAGAAATGGGTTTGTAAGCTGAACAAATCGCTATATGGATTGAAGCAATCTCCGAGGCAGTGGTACAAGCGATTTGATAGCTTTATGAGAAGGTAGAGGTACACAAGAAGCAAATACGACCATTGCGTGTATTTGCGAAAGCTACAAGATGGATCTTTCATTTATCTCCTTTTGTATGTTGATGATATGCTGATCGCTTCAAAGAGTCAACAAGAGATAGACAAATTGAAGGCTCAGTTGAATCAAGAGTTTGAGATGAAAGATCTAGGTGAGGCCAAGAAGATTCTCGGCATGGAGATAAGTAGAGACAGACGGAGAGGCAAGCTTTGTTTGACTCAGAAGCAATATATGAAAAAGGTATTACAATGTTTTAGCATGAATGAAAGCACAAAACATGTAAGTACCCCACTTGCTTCTCATTTGAAACTCAGTTCTCAACTATCTCCTAAAATTGATGAAGAGCGAGAATACATGGCAAAAGTTCCATATGCTAATGCAGTAGGGAGCTTGATGTATGCGATGGTGTGTACGCGGCCTGACATTTCACAAGCAGTTGGAGTTGTGAGCAGGTACATGCATGATCCTGGAAAAGGACATTGGCAAGCTGTGAAATGGATTTTACGGTATCTCCAACAAACCGTAGATGTTGGTTTAGTGTTTGAGCAAGATGAAACACTTGGTCAGTTTGTGGTTGGATATGTTGATTCCGACTATGCTGGTGATTTCACTACAAGAAATTTCTATTGTTGTGACAAATTTAATTTTGACAAAATTATGTTTGACACTATTAATAGCTTTATTGTGACCAAATAAATATGCGTCACTTTAGAATAGAAAAACATATAAAATTGTGACAAAAACTAAAATCGTCGTAATATTTTGTCACAATTAGTAAACGTGTATAACATATGGTGACAAAATATATTTTGTTATCATTTTTTTGTCACAAAATGTTTCCCTCCATTTTTTGGCGCCAAAAAAAGTCATATAGTGACAAATTTTGTAACTATAAGTTCTAATAATTAATTACAGAAAAAATGTCACAATAGATAATGAGATTCTTAGGATAAAAAAATAGTAACATTCAAGTTTTTTATGACAAATTATATTTGTAGTTATATATTTTAATTATAGTGACAAAATGTATAGTCACAAATATTTTTTCTTCATTTTTGGCGCAAAAAAAGTCATATACTGAAAAGTTTTGTAACTATAAATTACAATTATTGTTATAGAAAAAATTATCACAACAAATAATGAGATTCAAGTTTTTTGTGACAAATTATGTTTATAGTTATATATTTTAAGTATAGTGACAATGTATTGTCACATATATTTCCCTCCATTTATTGGTGCCAAAAAAAAGTTATATATTGATAAGTTTTGTAATTATAAGTTATAGTTATTATTACAAAAAAATTGTCACGAAAAATTATAAGATTCAAGTTTTTTGTGATAAATTGTGTTTGTAGTTATTATTTTAATTATATTGACAAAATTTATTGTCACAAATGTTTCATTCTGTAATGATGATCAAAACGATCCACTCATTCCCCACATACTCTGCAGTCCTCACAATATTAGAAAACTTATCAATATGCACAATTGAACAAATCCAAAGTAATTTCATTTTGAAGCATACAAACAATTATAGTTAATTAGAATAAATAACATTTTTAATAAAAAATTTACCTCAGTTGAAATTACTAAGAATCAAAATTGAAAAGGCTTAATTACTAGTCAATTAAGTGAAAAAGGACCTAATTGAATGAAATTAATCATATGGTCAATTTATTAAACAAACATGCAAAACAATGACCCAAATGCAAAAGAAACTAACTTTTAAGACTTAATTAACAACTAATTAACTAATATTTATGACCTAATTGAATGAAAATTAAACCCACATATTGAAAACCAATCAAACTAAAATTAAATAGGACTAAATTGTATTAGATCTAAACCTACAAAACTAATTGAGGACCTAAATGAGGACTCCTAAAAGGCGACAAGACTTAAACGAAAAATAACCCTATATTATTTTTTAAACACATTTTCATTCTTAAACCTAAAAGAGAAGCAAAGGTCTCACTCTTCTTTCTCACGCATATCACCGGCCGCCGGCGTCGTCATGCACCACCATCGTGCGAATTTCTATGGTCGTCATTCTTCTTCAGCGTAAGGTATTCGCTATGGTTCTTGACTTTTGATCACTGTTTTTACTTGCTGCTTCACATTTTATTATTTCCGATCGCTATTGGACGGTGAGTGGTATATTTTTTCCATCATCGCCGTGGGAGAGAGTGTGTTCTTTGGATTTCTTTCTCGTTTGCACCGCGAAAGGACCTCTATCTACGCACCGGTGCAATGCCTTTCACAACTCGGTACGAGCTTACTGTTTATTCTTATGGATTTTGTTGTCTCATTGCTGTTGGTTGTGGCTTTCCTCCTTCTTTCATACCATGCGAGGTTTTTATTGCGACCGCCGCCAAATTGGGTGTTGGATTGTGGTGATGTACTTTTATTTCTCATGGGCTCATGATGATTGCTATGATTGTTACGACTATCGAATATCCCTGGAAAATCTTATATTCTCACACGACTCATTCGCCCTGATCATGTGTCGCTATTTATTTTCATTGTTTTATTAGTTTACTACTGATATCTATGGCTGGTCTAGACTAAGCTACATGGATTATCTCTCCTTCTAGCTTTCCAATTGTCCTCTATAGTATGAGATAAATAACAATTGGCTGAATTGTGTTGTTCACCAAAAACCCGAGTTTATTTTTACTTTCGACTGCGATAGGTTTTTGCTTTCAGTATTTGATGATCCGTTCTTCTCTTACTGCCCTGCACACTGTAGTTTTACCAATTTGTTGTTTCTAGTTTTTTGTCTTGTTGCCATAGGTTGTGATTAGTAACTAAATTCCGATTTAACATTTTTCATTCACTTGGCTTCCTTTTAGGATATTTTATAATTAATTTAAGGGTTGGGTTCTTGTTACATTGTTTGGGCAGTAACGTTAATAGTTTTTATATAGATGCGTTTAATGCATCAAATAGAACTTATCCTAAATAACTGGGAAATGAAATGGTGGTAATTCACCAGGAATTAATGGTGCTTTTATTCATTTACTCTTAGTATCATCACACGAGCAGACATATCTTCGTGAATTTATGTTCAAAAATGCATTAAAATATGTTGGACTCGGGTACTTCAAAAAGAATGAATTTTTTAGCAACATCATCAATTTAACCATTTATAACTCGAACATACTTTGTTTGGGTTTGCCTAAGATTATTGATGCACTTAACCACCATTAATATTGTTATATATAAACATTTTCAATTGCTCACAACTATTATTGGTTTATTATTGAACTGCAGGATTGGATAAGAGTAACTAGAAATCGAGTTAGACGCATTTGATGGCCCTTTTGAGCTCTTTTTCGTTCATGGAGGCCATAAAGCTAAAATTTCAGATTTATCATGAAACAAAAATGAGCCATGGGTGATTTTGAATGTAATCGAGGATAACATTCTTCGGATGTGGTAATTGGCAGAGAGTATATATCAAGAGGATGATGACATTCAAACTACGAGGGAGTGAAGATTGACTATCTTAGTTCATAAATATTGGCATTATAAGAATAACCTTTTTAAGTGGGTGAACACTAGTTATTATCATGTTTTCTGTATGAGTGTTGTCACTAATACATTTTTTTTGAAGTTAAATTAGAAGCTACATGTGACAAAATGTACTTTTTGCGATGAAATCAATATTTTATTTTAACAAATATTTTGTCCTTATAAATAACATTCAGTGATGAAATAAAATTAGTAAAAAATTAAATTTTGTTGTAATATGTATTTTTGTCATGAAATTTTTTTTTTCGTTCAATGCAAAAAATTAAGTTAATTGTGACAAAATTTACTTTATGTGACGAAATATAAGCAGTGAGAAATTAAATTTTGTTGTAATATGTACTTTTGTCACAAAAACTCTTTATATTTCATGTTAAAATACAAGTTAATTGTAACAAAACGTACTTCTCGTGATGAAATAATTAATTTATTGTGACAAATATTTTGTTGTGATAAGGTAATTATAGTAATAGAATTTCATTGTTACAATAAATAGAATAAAATGGTAATAAACACAATTTCGTCACAATATACTTTACATGACGGGGTTGTTCTAACAAACATGCTAACAAATAAAATTTGTCAAAATAAATATATCATGACAAATTTAGTATTTTTGGTGATAAATAATTTTGTTGCAATATTATAAATTTCTTGTAGTGTTTGGATAAGCGTCGGTCTACTACTGGGTATTTGTTTACTCTAACAAAAGCCCCAGTTAGTTGGAGGTCTACTTTACAGTCAACGGTGGCTTTGTCAACTACAGAGGCAGAGTACATGGCAGTTGCAGAGGCTGTTAAGGAGGCGATTTGGCTTAACGGATTGTTGGATGACTTGGGAGTTGTTCAAAGTCACATTAGTCTCTATTGTGACAGTCAGAGTGCTATTCATTTAGCGAAAAATCAAGTCTACCATTCAAGAACCAAGCACATCGACGTGAGATATCACTTTGTACGGGAGATCTTTGAAGAAAGAAAGGTTCTACTTCAGAAGATTGCTACGGCAGAAAATCCTGCAGATATGTTGACCAAGGTGGTAACATCAATCAAGTTCAATCATTGTTTGAACTTGATTAACATCTTGCAAGTTTGAGCACCTTCGGGTGTATGGTGCTCATGAGCGTATTTGGAGGCACTGCAGAAGATAACGTTTGGGGAGAAGAAAATTTTAAGAAGCTTGGTGAAATTTCAAGACAAGGTGGAGATTTGTTGAAATTAGCTTTGAAATTTCAAAGCAATTTGTCAAATAAGTGGGGCACCGAATTGACAAATTGAGTTTGTCAGTTTTAGGTGCGGCAAAGGAGGAAAATTGGAACGGTAAATTAATGCTCCATTGGTAAGTGTTGAAATTACCAATGGGGAAATTAATTTTTGGTCCCTAAAAGTTAGGCTATTTACAAGTTTAGTCCTTAAAGCTCAACTATAAAAGGCCTAGCATTTGTCATTTGAAACCATCCCAATATCCATACTATCTCTCCCATTTGTTTCTCTTCTCCCATTTGTAATATTTGAGAATTCTTAGGAATTCCATTTGTTTGTACTATTTTGGTATTAGTGAAGTTATCATTCAGTGGTGGTGCCCGAGGAGTAGACGACATTTTCGTCGAACCTCGTAAATTTGGTGTGTTCTCTCCATTATTTATTTCGCTTGCTTATTATTGGGTTTTTCCATTGCGTTTCAATATTCAATAGTTGACGGGTTTGTCCGCTGTGCAAATTTCGGTAGTTTCGATCTCGACATTTCAGCTCAGATTTGAAGCTACGTTCGTGTGGGAAATAACCTGGTTTCCCCAACAGGCTCAAAGGAGGCTCAGGCAGTTGGAGCAGCTGCTGGTGTGAGGCAATCGTTTCTGATGCACTTGAGGCGCATGTGTTTCCTTAGTGAGAGTATCCTGGTATGCATTTGCAACGTGGTGTGCAGTATAGGGCAATATGTTTTAGTTTTATTACTAATATTTTGGATGTGTGTTTGGGATTGATGTATGCTCCTCGGACTCTTCAACTTTTGCATGGTACACTCGTTTTCCTCTATTAGGTTTAGAAAAGTTTTTTAATGAGGCATGTGTTCATTGTCGCGTTAATCATCAATAAAATATTGTTATTTTTTAAAAAGGATGTGTATGAATTGATACTATTTTGTAATCATCTTTAAACTATTTAAAATAATAATAATAAAGATCCATTTAAATTCTAAAATTATCTTCCAATTAAAATACAATTAACACACACATATATATATATATATATATTATTGGTAGTTGTATCATGAATAATCAGATAGGATTCGATTCAATATTTGAGAAACACCAAAACCATTATTATTATTTTTGGAAATTATTTGATGGACTAGATGTGTAAAATATAGGCCACGTAGTTTTATATATTATAATGTTTTTTAATAGTTATTCATTTCGATCTTAAATTCTTAAAATCAAAATCCTAAATATAAATTCCTGACATTTTGAAACTTTACCCTGAATAAAACCGATTACATCAAAATACACCAAATTGTATAGTCTAAATTTTATGTGTATCAAATAATTTTATTATTATTATTATTGTTGTTATTATTATTATTATTATTATTATTATTATTATTATTATTATTATTATTATTATTATTATTATTTGATCCTAACATGTATACAATTATTTTTGAATTAGATTGAGTCGAATTATATTTTTATTTTAAATGAAATTCGAGTTAAAGTTTATATTTAATCTGATTTTAATTTTGAATGTTTGCATTCATTATTATATGTAGGGAATTTTGCTCCAATAATGTGGGGAAAATCAGATGGTCATTTAGAGTGCTCCAATAATTATTCGGTGAACTAAAAGTAAATTTATAATGTCATAAAAATCTTCGAGAAGGTATGACGATTTTTATGAAGTCGTTGAAAAAATACGGCAATCTTTTTAAAAAATTTCTCTTAAACTCGATGAAAAAAGAAGACGACTTCTCAAAATTGTCGGGAAAAACGACTTCTCTGTATAGGGTAAAAACATCTTTAAACTAGTAAATAAACTGGTTGTATACTTAATTTCAATCATTTTTTTCAACAATATCTGAACAAAGAAATCTTATTCATATGTTATAAAGTTTTTTATATCATTTAATCTAAATGCTTAAATGAAAAATAAGTGTATAAAATATGCCTCTTTTAAATTTTAGGTACATAAAATAGTTTTTTTGTAAAAATAGGTATCTAAAGTTTTAACCGTTATAATTTTAGGTGCCTAAAGTTTACACTGTTATAATTTTAGGGGTCTGGCCGTTAAAATATGTTAAAAATTTGTTAACCAATCAATGCTTGACATGTGGTATATTTATTTTATTTTTTTCAAAATTAAAAACTTAAAACAATTTTTTTTTATAAAAAATCAATGTTTTATAAAATCTCGAAATTTTGTAATTTTTACAAAATAGTCCCCAAATTCCTAAAAATTTCTAAACCAAACCTCCAAATCGCCGCCGCTTCCACCGTCGACCGTCGCGCCTGAGCACACTACTTTGGTAGTTGGACCTAGGTAGTCTTTTTGGCCACTTCCGTCGTCAATTTCACGTTCGACGTTCAACTGGCACGCCGTTCGGCATTTTCGACGACATTGTGTTAGGGGAAATGACCGCATAGGTCCGGCAACGAAAGGGGTGTGCTCAGGCGCAACGATCGGTGCCGGAAGCGGTGGCGATTTGGGGGGTTTGGGTTTGAGAAATTTTAGGGATTTGGGGATTATTTCATAAAAATTACAAAATTTCAGAATTTTATGAAAAATTGAAAATTTTGGGTTTTTTTCTTAAAAAATATAAAAAAATCAGATTAGTGTCACATGTTTGGTTAACAATTTTTTAACACCCCTTAACGGTCAGGCGCCTAAAATTACAACTGTTGAAACTTTAAGCCCCTGTTTTTTATAAAAAAAAATACTTTAAACACCTAAAATTCAAAAAAGGTGTACCTTAAGCACCTACTTTTTATTTAAGCTTAATCCAAATTAAAAATCATTTGAATTCGGCCTACGGGTAGGGGTGAGCAAAACTCGACTCGAAAAAATCGAATAACTTGACTCGAGGTAAAAATACTCGACTCGTCTTGACTCGACTCGAAATTTCATAGACTCGACTCAACTCGAAAAAATTCAAATAAAGTTTGAGTTGTAAAATGGAAATTCAAATAACTCAAATAACTCTAAATTCCTAGTAATTAGTGGATTTATTTTTAAGTTCAAGAAGAGTCCCTCAATTTTTTATTGATATATACATACCGATATATAAAAATATGAAGAAATATTTCCACATATGAAAATATATATATATATATATATATATATGCATATCTTATATGATTAGAAAAAGTCATTTAAATTGGAATCAAACCGTACTATAACATGATAAATAATTACAATTAAATTTTGATAGGAACTCAAAAATTCGACTTGACTCGAATTTCTTCAACTCGAATCGACTCGAAAATTTTCGAATTGAAGTTTGAATGATAAAAATAGACTCGAATAACTCGAAAATTTTTGACTCGACTCGACTTGATCGAACGCTCACCCCTACCTACGGCTATCTGAGTGCAAAAAAATAATAATTTTAGATGGCGTCATGTGGTCCATTTAAAAAAAGAAAAAAAGTTTAATTTGTCTGCTGTCCCAAAATGATGCGACAAAGCTGAGCGTGTAGTACACGGACTAATTATAACTGAAGTACATCTTCCAAGGCCCACATTTACTGCATGATATTATTAAAAGGCTTTAAAGTAACAAAAATGCCTAAACTATTTTTTTTTCATAGGTAAACTTCATTGAAGGTCCCTTATTTTTAAGATATGTTCTATTTTAGTCACTTGATTTAAAAAAATTATTCTAGCCATTTATATTTTCGACCATTACCGTTTTAGTCACCTGAACGTTAGTCTCCGTTAATCCCGTTAATAAAATGACGTGGTACATTGATAAAAATATTATTTTTAAACTTGACCCTCAAGCTTTTAAAATTTTATTTTTTACCACCTTTACAAAATTGTCATGATGGATTGGAGCTGTCTGTCCAAGTTGGTATCACTTCCATGGCGAGCTTCGCCTTCAAACTGGAAATTGGAGTCCATATCTTGAGCACCGTCTCTTCATTTCTTCGATAAACTCACCTTGACAAAACATGTATTTAATCTCGACTTCCATGAGAGCACCAGTACCTTGCTGCCGTTATCCTTTCTTCGGCGCAAATTTATTTTCCTCTTTTATTATCTTTTTAGGGTTCTTTCACAAGCAAATAAGCATCATATTTAAAATTAGTTTCAGTCAACTAAAATAGAAAGCAAATTTAGCCATAAAAATCAAACTTTTTTTAATGATTTAGCAAATCTACATAAAGAATTTACCTAATAAATTCCCAACATATGATTCCCACAAAACCAACACTCTAAATACCTAAAAAAATTCAGAATTCAAAGTCTTCACAAAAAACACTAGATTTCAACAGTAAACAATTTTTTAAAGAGAAAAAAAAAAGTTAAGCAAAATCAAACAACAGTGAATAAGGATATGTGATACTGAAGCCAAAAAATTTCAAATTCCCCAAATCAAAACACGAATTCCCACAATAATTATGAAAAAAAAAAAACTCAGTGTATACATACAAAAGAGATGATTTTGAACTCTTCTTCTCCCCTTGTAAATACAGAGATGGGTTCTTTTAGAGGGGGAAGTTAAAGGTTTGGGTTAGAGAATATTGAGGGAGTGATTTTTTTGTAAAGATGATGAAAAAAATAAAGTTTTTTAACGGGGTTAACGGAGGGTAACGCTCGGGTGACCAAAACGGTAACGATTGAAAACATAAGTGGCAAGAATAAACTTTTTTTCAAATTGAGTGACCAAAATAGAACACACCCTAAACATAAG
The DNA here is from genome assembly GCA_030270665.1 of Hibiscus trionum. Classification (NCBI taxonomy): domain Eukaryota; kingdom Viridiplantae; phylum Streptophyta; class Magnoliopsida; order Malvales; family Malvaceae; genus Hibiscus; species Hibiscus trionum. The sequence continues at coordinate 1,821,257 of BSYR01000008.1, forward strand.
GGACCTCCAATGAAGTTTACCCTTTTTTTATGTATAGACATGCGCCTATATTATTTTTTTTAGTTCAAATAGGTATTTAATATTTTTACCGTTATTGTTTTAAGTATGTGATCATTAATGATCGTTTTAAAAAAATTCTTTTAACCAATCAAAATCTAACACGTGACTTTGATTTTAATTTTTTTTATTTCTTTTAACATAATTTAAAAATTTCCTAAATTTCTCAAAATTCACAAAATTAACCCCCAAACCCTCAAATTTAGTCATTGTTGTTGTCGTTCATTGCGCTGCCTGCGGTGGAATAAAGCCTCCTCTCGCCGTAAGATCGATACACCATTCGTCGTCTGATCGACCGTCGTTTGTTGCCCATCTTTTTTTTTCTTCTTTTATCACTGTTCAGCTTTGTTTCGACGTTATACACGCCGATCGTCGACTTTTGGCGATAGAAGGATGGGGGAAATGACGCGGGGTATCGACGATGAAAGTTGTGGGTACTTCGTCGGCGATTGGCAGCTACAGTAACTGGAATCGAGATTTGAGACTTGGGATTTGTGGACTATTTTGGGAATTATTGAGAATTATATGATATTTTTGAAAACTTTGATTTTTTTTAAAAAAAGAAAATAAAGCATGTCATGTGTCATGTTTTGATTAGCTAACAAAAGTTTTTAAGTGGGCGTTAACGACAAGGCACCTAAAATCGTAACGATGGAAATGTTAGGTACCTACTTGGACCGAGAAAATATTTTAGACACATATCTGAAAATATTGTATAGTTTGGGCACTTATTTAACTATTAAGCCTTATTAAAATTATTATCAGAAATTCTATAAAACAAGTTAAATATATCTTGAGTCACATAATTATATGTTCAGTTACAAATGTATTAAATGAGTCACCAATTAAAATTTTGTTACAAATAAATTACTAAATCGTTAAAGTTGAAATAAACGTCTAACATAGTATGATATAATAATAGTTGTAGTTTCTAAAACTTATATACACTATTAATTTGGTTCAGATTCTAAATAATATAATAGATTTAATCCCTCACATTTATAATTTTTGATATTATACCCTCCTGATACATTCTTTGATCACACACCGAACTTTTTGTTATTTTTCATTAACTGGATAATTGATATATGGGATAGTTGTACATACACAATCACTTCATTACTGGACAATCGATAGACTCATTATGACTATCTTCTACTAGTAGACACAATCACTTCACTGATAGAATCTTCAAATTAAATGGTTAAATTTATTGAATTGTTCCAAATTAAGATTAAATTAATAAAATATATAAATTTTGAAGACAAACTATTGTTATACCAAATCACATTCAACGTTCGTTTCAATTTTAACGGTGAAATAATTTGACTATAATAAAGTTTTAATTGAGTGATTAAGTTACAAGTTTTAAAAAACAATGATTATTTTATAAACGAACACATAATTAAATGACTGAAATGTATTTTACCCTATAAAAATAGTTTCATTTTCTCTCTATCCTTAAAATAAGGTCTAATATTTGAATTTTACTTGGTCTTTTTATGTGGTATTTTAGGTTTTAGAATTTAAAAATTTTGTTAATATAACCATTGATATTTAATTTATTGGTCGACTAGTTTAGATCGGGTACTATAGAAGTCGGTGATTCTCCCAATTCAATTACTAATTCACAACGTCAAAATTTAAAATTTAAATTTTATTTAAAAGATCTAACGTCTCATCTCACTCAATCGTCTGCTTGTCACTAGAATTTAAAATTTCAGATTTCACAAGAATACATTATTATTGAGCTAATTATATTTCTATTTATCAAATAAAAATTATTAATTATTATATCAAAATTTATATAAAATATACCATATTACGAACACAATTAGGTAAATCTCTCATTCTCATCTAAAAAGAGAAAAAAATCCGATTATCTTTTCCTCCATTTCCTCTGTTTTTGACATTTTTATTTTCTCTCTCCCCAAACAGAAAACCTTAAAATCCAGGGAAAGAAAAAAAGAAGAAGAAAGAGCTTTCCTTTCTGTAATTGCTTATTTGTTAGTTTTCAATGTTTTGCTCTTTCCGGCTCCTTATTCTTGTAGCTCAGAAATTACGGTTAGAAAATAAAATTTTATTTATTGTCATTTCTAGATCAACGGATTTACTATAATTATGATTCTTTTGGGGATTGAGTTTCAGGTTTTCCATTGCCGCTTTTGTCTTAGCTCTCACTTCAATCATGAACCATAATTGAACTGATCCAAAGAATTTTATTTTTGGGAACTATGGTAATTGAGTTTCTTCCTTTTTCTTTTAATTTCTTTTTTCTGTGTTTCTTGAATGAAATTGTTAGATGTGGATTAATTTAATGTAAATTTCGTTTTTTAATTGTTTTTTGCTCATCAGTTTCAATTGAAAATTAATGTATTCAACTGCCATGTTTATTGAAATAAATTATGAGTATAAATAAAATTGTTAACTAACCTTAGAGTCTAAGTCACTCATCAGCAAAAGTTATTTATTACTGATGGAATATTGGAGTTTTTTGTGAGAGAACTACAGTGCACTGGTGCAGTAAATGCAATTTGGATTTCTTTATTTATTTTATCATATCTGGAAATTGGTCCCTTTGATATGTTCTGATTTCCATATAAAGGAAAGGGTTTAATTTGAGTTCCAAAGAATGGAATGATTTTGCCCTTTTCGGAACAGAATTCGCATTCGTTTCGCCGTTTACGACTCTGTGTGCCTGGTTTTATTTGCTGGTGATTTTGTTTCCGAGTAATCGATTTTGATCTTTCTGTATCTGATGAGTTCTTTCTGTCATTTAGATAGAGAGTTGCACTTATATTATATCGGCGACTTTTGCTTCCTTTTATCGGTTTAATGTGTTTTTGTGTGCTTTCGCAATTCTTATATTGAATAAAGGGGTGTTGTTGTTGATCGTCTTGTAGTTCTTATTGTTGCCCAAAAAAAAAACATGTACTGAAAAAAGAGAGTTGTTTTTATTGTTTGATTTTATTTTAATTTTTGACTTTTCAATCTTTTTTCTGGTTTTAGGTTTTGGACGGTTACCTGTTAGTAATCATTTGTGTGTGATTGCAAAGAGATGGGTCACACAAAAACTGAGAGGGGAAATGGAATTTCCTCTGAAGATCAAACGGCATCGCCGTTGATTGATGATGGCGACTTTGAAGCAGCTACAGATGGAGGAGTTGCATTGAAGAAAGGTCCGTGGACGTCTGCTGAAGACGCAATTTTGATCAACTATGTGAAGAAGCACGGGGAAGGCAACTGGAATGCTGTTCAGAAGCACTCCGGACTACTTCGTTGTGGAAAAAGTTGTCGCTTGCGTTGGGCAAATCACTTGAGACCGAACTTGAAGAAAGGGGCATTTACTCAAGAAGAAGAAGAACTGATTGTTGAACTCCATTCAAAGATGGGAAATAAATGGGCTCGGATGGCTGCTCATGTAAGTGTTCAGTTCATTTACTGTGAATCTAGTAATTCTCATAACTGGTTAATAAAAGCAATTTATTGAAATTATATAAAGTTAAGAATTACATTAAGAAAAAAGGACACCTAAAAATTTGTATCAAAGCAAGATATATATATATGTGTGTGTGTATGTGTGTGTAGAAATGCCCTGCCCTTTTGTATGTAGTTATACTTTACTTTTTCATTCCTTAACTCCTGTTGCGCATATATTGTTCATAACAATGAAAGTGCTTTTGATTTAGCATCTGGTTTCGGGGAGATTAAATGTGGACAGTATTTTTTAGTGTCTTAAGGAATAAATGTTCTTTAAGAGTTGTAATGAGTTTTCATATATAAGATCGATGCTGTACTCTTTTTGTGCTAGATGCAGACTAATATAAATTTATGCTTTCCAGAGCTCAATGACAGAGCTATTCCAACCTTAGGTGTCCAAAATAAGTTTCTCTGTGCTCTGTTATTTTTTGCAGTTGCCTGGTCGTACAGATAATGAGATAAAAAACTATTGGAATACGCGGATTAAGAGGCGTCAACGTGCTGGATTGCCTCTGTATCCTCCGGAAGTGTGCATGCAGGCACTGCAGGAGAGCCACACTGCCAGTGCAGTTAATGGAGGGGATAAAGGACCTCATGATATCTTGCAGAACGACAACTATGAGATACCTGATGTCGTATTTGACAATTTAAAGGCAAATCAAAATGTCTTTCCATATGTCCCTGAACTTCCTGGTATATCTGCGAGCAGCATGCTAATGAAAGACCTAGGTTCCTCTCAATTTTATAGTTTCATGCCACCAACTATCTATTGCCAGAAGCGCCTTCGTGGACCAACAGCCTTTTTCCCTGATTATAGCGGTGTTGTTAAAAGTGAATGCCCCTTGTTTGAGCAATTTGAAGATGGTATGTCAAACAAGGCTGCTCAATCCTTTGGGGTGTCCTTCCCCATTGGACCAGATCCTGCAGCTAAGAAGTCCCAGTCATTTGGTGTATTCCAAGGTAGCCATTCCCTTCCAAATGGCAGTTTCTCCGCTTCAGATCCCACTTTGGAGGGCGTGAAGTTTGAGCTCCCTTCATTCCAAGATCCTGAAACTGATTTCAGTAACTGGGGCACTTTATCTTGCTTGCCACCTTTACTCGAGTCTGTTGATGCTTTTATCCAGTCACCACCACCAAGCAGTGGACTGGAGTCGGGGAGTATTTCACCCCTTAATAGTGGTCTGTTGGATGCTGTATTTCATGAGGCAAAAACTCTAAGCAGTGTGAAGAATCATGCATCTGACAAGAGTTCAAATTCATCAACTCCTGGTGATATAACTGAAAGTTCCGATTTTGACATTTGCAAGACAACTCGGGGAAAATGTGCTGAGACTCTTTCTCCAATGGGTCATTCAGCATCTTCTCTTTTCAGTGAGTGCATCAGTGCAAGTGGCAGTTCGTCGGATGAACCGTCATCAGCTGAAACCTTTACTGGTGAGCATCTCTCTGATCTGGACTTGTTAAAACTGAGACTTGATTTACACTTTTCATCCATCATCAGAAAAAAAGAATATTATCTTTAACGTTATTAAAAGTTGATCATTTGAATCAAGCATCTTATATGGGATTTCAGTGATGTCTAAACCATTTGAATTGACATGAATTTAATAAAGCTTCCCTATCTGTAAGAAATCTTGGTATAACAACACTATCAACATTCTTTATTTTTTATTGTGCACCATCTTTTATATAATAAAAATTGATTTTATGTTCGCCAGATGTTTATGATAGTCATTGAACTAATATTTCAAGTCTAGCGGAAGTGTGAATCGTACATGATAAGAAAAAACTTTCAATTGTTTCTCTAGAATTTAGTAACTTGAATTTGGATTTCTTTCAGAGTCTCATCAAAAATCCGAACCAGCTGACAATGTTTTAACCCCAGAGATACAAAAAGCGGCTCCCATTCAGTTGGACAGTGGTCATTCTGACACATTATTTGCTTCTAACTGGCTCGAACAAGGTTCTGATTATGATGCGGACCAAACAGTCATGACGGATGCCATAGCAACCCTTCTTGGTGATGATTTGAGTAGCGAGTACAAGAACATGGAAGCGGGAACATCTATTTCAAGTCAAGAATGGGGCATTGGTTCATGTTTATGGAATAATATGCCCTTTGAAATGTCCGAACTCCCTTGAGATCTTCTGTCTTACTGGTATGAACTTCTCTGGAACTTCTTTTTCATTCCTTCCGTAATTCTTTTGATTCGAGTAGTTGATCAAACCTGAATTGGGATGAGACTACTATGACGCGAGTCATGGATGTTTGGTGTATTGTTTTTTTGTGTGTTTTTCTTGAACTGTTGGATGCTTGTATGCCATTCAGGAACTTTGAGGTATACATATGTATTCAAGCTGTTGTTATAATTTTAGAATAATAACTGTGCACTTTTAGCATGGAATCCCAGACAACTATGTTGCTCAAATTCTTTATTTTTCTGGAAGTATCCGTATCCAACTCGAATGTCAGAAACATCCGGATTTGGGTACGGTGATATGATCTTCAAAAACCTTTCACGGACACGGAAATCTTGGTAAGCAAAATGGAACATATCCATCCTAACCGTCTCACTATGCATGAATGACATGAAACTAAGTAGGATGAAGATGACTGCATAGTAAATATCCATTGAGAATGATTAATTTGATAAATTTTGAATCCATGTTGCCTAATTCATGGCAAAAAAGCTCGTGATTGACAATAAATCCTTCAAACATCATGTAAGAACATGAAATTTTCAATGCATGAGTGCAACATTGCTAATCAAACTTCCTGAATCCTTCAACGAACCGTCAATAGTTATAAAACATCGGATCATCATCATGGAGGTCTTTCATGATCGAGCCCACTGCTGGATGCAGATTCCGCGAAAAAGGCGGAAGCGTTTGTTGTTCTCCAAATTGGCGGTGATGGCGGAAGCCTCACATTAAGATGGCTAAGGCTAGTTGCAGGGGCAGTTTCTATGGCGAAGATTGAAGCTTCATCATCGGGAGATTGCGGTTGAGAATCACACGAGCCCTTGCTCACAGTATCTGATTGTGCAGGTGAGAAATCTTTGATGCTACAAGTGCTTTCACGATCCGTTATGTAGTTCAAAGCAAAAACAACCTGCAATAATTATTGCTCGGACTCTTCATTTTCTTTGAAGTATCTATGTCTGACACTCGTCTACGACATTGATATATGTTGATATCTCAAGTGTTATGAACATGTGAGATAAGCTCGATTTAAGTATTGATGTTGCTGAATTATTGTAGCACTGAATCTTGATCTGAAAAACTTGTTCAAAACTTACCTTATCCATGGATAATCTCTTGTGAGGATCCTTGGTGAGACACTTCTCGGCTACTCGAACCATCCAAAAGAGTTGATGAACATCATGCGAATCGACGATCCTCGGGTCAATCAAATCCGGGTAGTTCCTGTCCTTCAGTAGTGGTCTTGCCTGCATGAAGATCCAAGTTTTCAGTAATGGAAGATCTTTGTGACCTTTCTATGTGTTACTCATTTTGTTGGTGCTAGTTTATCGGATAGTGTTGGATACGAGTATTTATCTTTCAGTCTAGTTAAGAGTTTATTCGGGTATCGAGAGTTTTACCCATCCTACAAGGCTTTTCCCTCCTAGTCTTTTGTCCGTAGTCTTCATTCCGGTGATGAGCTGCAATACCACAACTCCAAAGGAGTAAACATCTGTCTTGGTCGACACTTTGCCACATTCAGCATATTCTGGTGCCAAGTATCCTAAAGTTCCGACAACTCTCGTTATTGTCTCCGATGACTTGTCTGAATCTTCATGTTGAGTTCTTGCCAAGCCAAAATCTCCGAGCTGAAATAGTGAACCGGTTACAGACTTCGATAAGTTGAGGTAAAAGAATGAATGTACTTGCAGAAGACATGAATGTTGTTCGATTATTACTAGTGGTTCGAATTCGTGGGTTACGAGGATGTTGTTCGGTCTCATATCTCTATGGATGATGTTGTTTTCATGCAAATATTGCAAGCCCCTAGCAGCTCCCAGTGCTATCTTAACCCTCTTTTCCCAACTAAGAGGTCTTCTTGAGTGCTCTGCAAACAATTTAGCAAGAAACAATATACACACATCGATTAGATGTCGATCATTCATCGCGAAAAAGAGGTAAAAACCGATGTGTCATCTCGAATGAATTGTTACTCGATAAATGAAGGTCGAGTGAACCGTTGCAGACGAATTCATAGACAAGTAGCCTCTGGTTTCCTTCGGAGCAAGAACCAACCAGCATGACCAAATTCTCGTGTCTCGCCGTCCGAAGCACGTTAACTTCGGATTTGAATTCTTTGTCTCCTTGGAGACTTGCATTGAACTTGTGTTGCTTTACAGCAATCTTCAACCCATTGATCTCTCCCCTGTAGACGGCTCCAAATCCTCCTTCCGATAGGAAGTTCTTAGCATGGAACCCTTCCGTAGCGGCTACAAGCTCCGCGTAAGTGAAGTCTCTCATCCATCCGATCCTCGGCCTTCGATTTCTGCATATCGTGCAGAGGGAGATTTCGAACACTTGATCCCCTGGATTCCCCCCCATCCAATCATCGTTTTGGTTATGTTGCTTCGAGTTTTCATCCGGACTATGCGGGTCTTTCTGGTCTCCGCTTTCGTTGACGGATACCGGGGAATATTCTCCCCCTGTTTCCGGTCCTGTAGTTGTACCATGTTCTTCATCACGAACATGCAAGGACGAGGGCTTCGGTTCGTTACAACCCGAATCCGATGTTATATTACCGGCAATACTCAATATCGAAGCCGAAGATGAACGTGAGACGGATTTCCTAACGCCTCCCCCTCCACGTTCTGCAACAATAAATGACATTATGATTTCTTGACATGAACATGGTATATTTTACGTCGCATTCCGAATAACTTACTCCGGGGAGACTGTCCATCCTCCGGAATCATTTCCGCATACGTTACGTTACTTCGCCTCGGAACCGGAATTTTGAAGTTATCCCTTACATTTGGTCCCCTCAACTCTACAGCATTGCAATCTTCCTTCAATCTGACAACATTACATGACAGGTTCTCTATAAAGTACCTCTGGTCATTCTTCATGTGCCTGTCTCAAAGGTGTCATATATGTACAACGTACAAGGTTAAAATCAGGTACAAGTGGGTCATATATTTGTATTTTCTTTAATACGTTTTTTGAACAAAAAAATTGAATTCAAATAATAGATATCAAAATGTTAATTCTAGTGTTATTTTCTCTATCATTTCACTAGCATTTAACTTATATCATCTAAATATTATCCAGTAAAAAGAATAAATCGAATATCTATAAATATTCGAATTCGTATTATGTACACACATACCTGTCGAGTACTAACCATGTTGCACGAATTTTTTTCACAAATCTTACAGCAACCTCCTTTAATGGATAACCTGCTAACATCTCTATCCGAAATTGTATCTAAAAATAAAATAAAATAGCCCATAAATATTACATTAAACAATTATATATAAATAGATATAGAAACAATGTAAATTTACTTTTTTTTAACATTTTTAATATAGTCTCTTCATAATATTTGTTCAATTTTAACTCTTAATAAATACGTGCGCACTTTATAGATAAAATTGTTTGAATCTAGATCTTTTAAAGAGAGCAATTTCACTTTTCCACTAAGATCATTTTCATACTAAATTTGTTTAGCTTGTGAATCTCTCTGATACTTTAAAATTCATTTTTAATATATATAAATGTATTATTAATTAGTACTTTGAAATCGAGCATAAATATTCGAGTTGAGAACCAAACTCGTATGTTGCTTAATCGGATGAGTTTGAACAATTTAATGTTTATTTTGAATAAAACTCGAGATTCAATCAAACTCAAACCAAACTTTGAGGTTTGAGTCCATCGCATAATCATATCTTCAATTCATTTAAGAATATTATAATTTAGAAAATAGAAAAGAAAACTATAAATATCAAAATTCGAAGTTTAAACACATTTGAGAGGTTAAGGGGACGAATCAATTACACTAAAACTTAGTTGAGATTTATAATTTATGTGTATTTAAGGGTGAAACTAGTTGGTCCCCTAAGTGGTAAGATTGTAAGTCTAGTCCCTCTACATTTCAAAGTTTCAAGATAAGATAACGGTGAAATTACATTTTTAAACCCCCTAAATGATAAAATTTTAGAAATTACTAAACCTCTCAAGATGTAGAAAGGCATACCTGCTCCATTTCGCATTGTTCGGATATTCTGACGATCTCAGCATTGTTTTTGTACTCTTCCAACTTCCTCCCCATTTCTTCTATGGCGATTTTTTTGTTCGGTCCAAAAATCGACCCCGATTCCAGCTTCGATCTAAAGCCCACTGAAAAACGAGGGAAAAAACACCATTAATGGAGATGGAGAAAACTGGAGAAAGGGGGCTTCATCCCCTTGATTTAATAAAAATTTTCTTTCAACGCCTACAATTATTGGACTTCAAATTTATGATTGTGAGATGACATACTAAAAGTATTCTCCACATGATGTTAACAATTAAATCAAACTGATTTAGTTAAGTTTCGGGTTCATTTTTCTTGTCATTGTTAAAGTAAAATAAGTATATGATATTATCAGAAAAATTAAATTGTTTTAATTTGATGAATTTCGACCTGATCCGATCTTATAAAAAAAATTTTGTGCGATACTCAACTTCAAATGAGTGAGGCAGATTTTATAAGCAGAAGAGTGAGTTTAGGGTAAAAATTCTAACTCAAATAGTATATCTAGGGGTGTTTATCGAGCGAGTCGATCGCGCGTTGAGTAATGCTCAACTCGTGCTCTTTAAGAAATTTTGTTGCTCGACTCAACTCGTTGCTCGTTAAGCTCACTAAAATTTTGCTCGACTCGTGCTCGTTAAAAAATCTTGTTGCTCGACCCGACTCGTTGCTCGTTAAGCTCACCAAAATTTTTACCTTATTTTTTTAAATATAGGTAAAATCTAGTAATGTTATTAGAGCTTAATATGAACATACAAATTTAGAAAAAAAATTGTGAGGACTAAGAAGATAAATAAAAGAACATGTCATGACTAAGTTAAAGATGAAATCAATATTTGAGTGTGAAATTCTTTCTAGTTTCTCAACAATCTTCGATGAACTAAAAAGGAGAGAATGTCTTCGAGTTTTTGATGTTTTGACTTTCAATCGTATTTTTTATATGAGAACTAAATATTTTTTTCCCTTTTCAACTTTTATACATAAAATAATATCATCAATATTTGAGTTTTTGATGTTTGAGTCCTTCTAAGTTTGTTTAGTTGAATGTTGGTCGAAGTTGACACCGGTGCAGACGCTATTCATGGTTAATGAAATTTCATATCTTTTCCTCAAAAAAAAAATGTCACCTTTTCCGAGAGTGGCTAAAAGAACCAATCCGATTAAACTCGAGAAATAAAAAAAAGACAAGCATGAATTCTTACTGAGTTTCCGAGCTCCGGTGAAAGAAAACGTACTAGGATTAATAACCTGGTGAAGAACTCCCACAACAAAAAGCTTGTCTCCAGATTTGAGTGATAAACCCACAAGGGGCCATTTGATTATGCTCGGATTTAGCTCCCTCGATCCGTCCAGGATCACCACCACTCTCTCAGCCGCTTCGCTCGTTTCCATCTCTCCTTTTTGTTTCAAATCTTTTTTTCACAAACAAACAATCCAAGCTCAAAGTTTTATTCAGAAATATTTACAAATACATGGTGTGCACACATTAAATCCAATCCATTTTCACTTCAACAAGGATTGTTGATTCGAAAGAAGAAACTTTTGAGAAAAACAAAAGTATCTAAAAAACGGGTTCCTTAAATTTTAAGAAGATCATGGAGAGTTGGGTGGTGAATCCAAGCGTATATTCTTGAGCATATTCAAGCTACGGATGGCCCCTGCGTGTTCCTTCTGGCTGTTTTGACAGTATATTATAGCTTTCCTTATGCAATTATATTATTACTTTATTGATAAAAACTATGTTTTTCTTCAATTTATGAATGCTAACTTTCCAGAGATTCAATATTTATAGATTAAACCAAAGCTCTCTTGGAGAATCCACTCCATCAGATTAAATTTTTTGTTTGATTATGATATCTGGATTTTTCAAAATTTTCTTAGTATTGTTATTAAGAAATAAAAGTTTAAGGCTAATTACACTATACATCCTTCAATTATGGATTAGATTTTAAAATATTCTTATTTTAAAATATTCTAATTTAAGTCCTTAAATTATTATTATTGTATCAATTAGCTAAAGCCTAAAGCCTAAAATATAACTACGTCATCGTCTTAATTGTAGTTTTAAAAGGATTAAATTAAAGTTTTATCATATAGACAACCAAAATACAATTTAAACATTATCTTATTTTAAAATTTTAAGGGACTAAATTTACAATTTTACCATTTAAAGGGACTAAGGCACATGCCTAACCTTAACTTTGCCCTTGATAAATGATAATAGGTACATGTACGAGTTAAAAATTTGATTCGAATGTTTAAAATATGTTCTGTCATATTCAAATTGACATTTAATGCTCAAATTGATCTTAGACCGATAAAAAGTTTTGACTCATACAATATCGATATTATGAGGACCCAATTAGAACATGTTAAAGTTAAAGAACCAATTTAAAATTTGGATCATACTTTAAAACATATAATGAAATTAACCCTAAAATACCACACCACAAATATATTTAGGATAATTATTCCATGCACAATCGCTTGTAAAAACTTTGTTTACACAAACGCTTTAATTTTAGAGTTTAGGGGCTTAAGTGCAATAGTTTTGAATTTAGGGTTGTTGATATAATTTCAAGTATAGGGTTAAAATTTAGGCAAAATGACAAAAGATGCCCCCAACGTTTGCATGTTTTTTCATTTGGCCCCCTATTCTTTTTTTTGGTCCAAAGATGCCCCCAACGTTTGCTTGTTTTGTCATTTGGCCCCCTATTCTTTCTTTTGGTCCAAATATGCCCCCAACGTTTCAATTTGGTCCAAATATGCCCCCGTTAGATGGAAACTGTCAGTCAACTGACGTTCAACAGCTGATGCTGACTGGACTTACCCCGTATTAAGATCTGCTGATGCCACGTCAAATTTTTTTTATAAGCTGTTGACCGTCAGTTGATTGACAGTTTACATCCAGCAGGGGCATATTTGGACTATGAATGAAACGTTGGGGGGATATTTGGACCAAAAGAAAGAATAGGGGGCCAAATGACAAAACAAGCAAACGTTGGGGGCATCTTTGGACCAAAAAAAAGAATAGGGGGCCAAATAACAAAACATGCAAACGTTGGGGGCATCTTTTGTCATTTTGCCTAAAATTTAGGGTTTATAAGTTTATTGGTTAAAATTTAAACAGTCATACATATATTCTATGGACAAGTACTACTACTTTGCTTTTTGCCTGTCCCCAGCTAGACATGTTTATTTACTGTAAAATCCAACATATGTGAAGCTGTTTCTGAAACTATGCCACAATTTTTTATTATTATTTTAATGTTCAGCTACCATTTTTTACAAACCGACCAATATTAAAAATAAAGTAGTTAATTCCCAAAATTTGTTTTATGTAAATAAAATTAAATAATAGAAAGGTACCCTTTGTTTTGCTTTGTATTTGGCCAACATTAACGATTCGATTCCATTTTTTTGTCTGAAAATGATACAATAAGAATTTAGACATGAATATCAAATTGTAATTTATTGGTTGATGATATCTATGAGTTAATTTTGTTTATTTATTTATGTTTGAGATTCCTTAATTTGTCTAGATTTTGCTCTAAGTTTTCTAAGAATCTTAAAATTTATCTCAACTATCCAATCATAAATTACAAATATTATATGCATATAGAAAGGTAGCGAATCGGTCGAGAACCGGTTGAAAATAACATTTGACCCTTGAATTTAATTTCATAATTTAGATCTCGAACTCTTAAATTGTATCAATTTCATCATTTGACCGCGTTGACAACAGAATCGTTAAATTATGAGCATGTAGTTGTAATCTGCTTTCACATTAGTCGTTGTCTTTAATTGTATGTTGATGATGGCAAGTCAGTTTTAAAGATATGATGGTACAAATGAAAAAATTTAAAATTAATTAATTATTTTAAAATTAAAATTTTCACAAAAAAATCGTGTAAATTGGTGTCATGTCATCAAAATAAGCTTATCATTATCTTATTGAAGGATATTAATTTATTAAAGAAAATGGCATGCAAACATGTTAACTCATGTGTTGTTAATTATTTAACAACGAGTTGTTTGACTAAAAAAAGACTGTTAATAATGACGGTCAAAAAGTTAGATTAATACAATTTAAAGGTTAAATTGATAAAATTAAAAACGATGAGCAACTTTCGTGTTACTATTATATAACTAAATATAAAAATTAAAATTAAAATATGACGCAATTGTTGTTTTAAGATTACTGCACGGATCAAAGTAACCTTTAAACCTTTATATATTATATAATTAAATATAAATTTAAAAAATATTATTGATGTAAATAATTTTTTTTGTTAAACTTTATTTTTTGTATAACTATTGGTATCTAACTCATAGATGACTAATTTGAATCGGGTACTGTAAAGGCACCTTATGAGAGTGGCCCTCTCAATTCAATTTGCTACATTCACAATGTTAAGATTCAAATCTTTAACCTTATTTACAGAATTTAATTTCTCATTACACTAAACCAACTGATTATTGGTTTCTTAAAAATTATAAATACAAATATAATACACATTAACTATGCAACATTGCATTGGACAGCTTCAATATTTCACATATATTTAGTAATTTTTTATTAAGTAGACATGTTTTACATTTTAAATATAAGTATTAAAATTTAAATTTATATAGAAGAAATAGTATAAGTATTTTTTATTATTAGAGTAATTAATAAATTTTTATGAATACAAAGCTTCCACTTGAGAATTATAACATTTATCCTAATTTTTTTAGGGTTATGCTATTGACCGCCCTTAGGACTGTCAATAAGAACACTATAAATTTTTGTAATTAATGTATTTTTTGTTTTTTAAAGAAATATAGTAGAATGTAATTAATTAAATTCCTAAAAAGTTATGTTTCATTAATTTAAATTTTTTAATTTAATTAAACAATAAAACTCTAAATCTTAAACCACAAATTCTAAATTCAAACTCCAAACTCAAACTTAAACCCTAAATCATAAACCCTAAACCCTAAACACAAACCATAAACCCTAAACCCTAAACATCAAACCCTAAAACTTAAACTATAAGCCATAAACCCTAAACACTAACCATAAATCCAAATCCCCAAACCCTAAACAATAAATCATTTTAAGTGAGTATTAATTACATTAAACAATCTAAAATTAATTAAACATGATTTTTTAGGAATGTATTTAATTACATTTTATTAGATTTCACAAGCATTAATTACAAAGCAAAACAAGCATTAATTATAAGAATATATAGAGTTCTTATTGACAACATTAATTATAAACATTTTACTAGATTTTTTTTGGTCTTGAGACACGCTTTTGTCTTACGATATATAATCGCCTACTTTTATAGTAGACTTGTGTTCGTTGATGGTTTTCTCACGACCCTGACTATGATTTGTGGTGGTTTATTAAAAGGTATACATAAAATTAGTCTTCAAATTTGATAAATTTTTACTATTTTAATTAGTGACCGAGAGTTCGATCCTTACTTTGAACATGAAATAATTTTTAAAATTTTTATCAGTATCTACTACGGTATAAATCAACATAATACAATGATTAATAAACGGGTAAATTACGTAAATCATCAATAAAACTTTACTTTTACACCTATTTTGGTTATTAAAGTTTTAAAATGTTCAATTTACTCACTGAAGTTTAAACATTGAACGTTTTTTGTCACTAAAATTTATACATTGAACGTATTTTTGTTATTCTTAAACCCCAAATAGTCGTAAATGGTGATCATTCGATCTTAAATTTCACCAGTCATTTCATCTCGACCCCATGATTTTGTATTTGACCTCCATTATACCAGAAAGTGCTTTGAAGTTCACGAATCGGTCCAAAAACTTTCAATTTTTCTCTCGTCGATCTCCCTCCTCCACTATCGAATAGAGCTTGTTGCTTAATATGTTGTTTCTCTCGTGCCAATAAAATTTTACATCATTCAAATCTAGATAAGTTCCTTCGTTTGTTAGTAAATGGTCGTTGTCAAAAAGTTAACGGATGAGTAGTAAAAAAACGTTTAATATTTTAATTTGGGTAAACTATACTAATGACCACTAAATTATAGGGTTGATGTCGATTTGACCACTATATTTTTAATTGTGTCAAATATACCACTTAACTATTTAAATGGTTCCAATTAAGCCACTCGCCGTTAAAAATACGAAAAAGTTAAACGGAACTGTTAAAAAAATTAGTATAATTGCACATTTGGTCCTCTATATTTACACAATATATCAATTTAATCTTAATTTTAATCTAATAAAATAAATTAATTATTCAATAAGATGGTGACACGTGTCACACCCAATTGGAGGTGGAAAAACATTAACATTAAGATTGCTTCCAAGGGGATTTGAACCTAAGACCTTAGAATGAAAGTGGCAATTGCTTGCCACTAGGCCAAGCACATTTTTGTGCTATGAGATACAATTATTGATATATATGTTAAAACAATATACAGACTTGTGAAAGACTTGGATTTGCCATTGTAAAAACTCGAGATGCCTCTCCTGTTCAAACACCCAAAGTTTTGTTTACATTAATTTGATGGATTTTTTCAAGAAAAAAAAAGGTTGTTTAGTAAATCTAAACGGAGATAGGAACGAACCTCATAGGCAAAACCTGTTGGAGCGAATCCATGGTGTCTAAGCCATCATTAAAGGAGCTTTGAACTTCATCTTCGTCGTCGGATCGTCCAGACGTTGCATCATCACTAGTCATTCCGATCCAAGACGACGTCGTGGTAGACGATGAACAATCATCTTTCTCCTCCGCCTCTTTGATTTGGTTCACCAGCAGCGTGGATTCAAATCTCGAAGCACTATACGAATCTATGCTTTCCAATACAGTCGACATGTTCAAAGAAGAAGAAATAATAATACTAATAAAAGGAGGATAAATAGTTTAGAGCAAATGGGGGAGGGGGGGACCTTATCCTATCCACTCGCTGAGGAAATTAGTTCTAGGATGGCCACATTTCAAATTTTTGCTCATATCGATCATCCACTATTCGAGATGTTTGACACCATCAGTGTTTTAAAGAGTGGCCAGGTTGTTGATGTTGGAAGCCACTTGGATTTGATATCTAAGAATGCAGAATATGCCACTCTTGTCTTGTGAGATTGCAGTCTTAGAAAACATTGCAAATTCAACCTCTATATGTCATTTTGAAGCTTCTGGAGGTTCTAGCTTTTGATTACCTCTCAACATTCAAAATCCCGGGCAGGTTTCAAGGTCTATTATAGCACAAGTATTGCTTCAAAGTGATCAAAACTTTTCTCAGGAAAAAAGAAAAGAAACTTTGCTGCTAATCCATCAATATGAGAACTTCTAAAACTCAATGTTGTCAGGTTCTTTAAATATATATCAAATATGGTATCTCATAGCACAAAAAAGTGTTTGGCCTAGTGGCAAGCACTAGACCCTTGCATTCAATTCCCCTTGGAAGCAATTTCTATTTTAATATTGAATAATTAATTTATTTTATTAG
This sequence comes from Hibiscus trionum, assembly GCA_030270665.1. Taxonomy (NCBI): domain Eukaryota; kingdom Viridiplantae; phylum Streptophyta; class Magnoliopsida; order Malvales; family Malvaceae; genus Hibiscus; species Hibiscus trionum. The sequence continues at coordinate 1,838,534 of BSYR01000008.1, forward strand.
ATTAAAATTAGGACTAAATTGATATATTATGTAAATATAGAGGACCAAATGTGTAATTATACTAATTTAGGCATAATAAATTAATGGCTTGGTAAGGAATATAAATCCTTCCATTATTTAAAATCTGTAAATGAAAAATGTAATAATCCCGCCATATTATCCACCGTAGAAGTCATGTCTCTCTCGCTCAAACTCACGCCCAGCTTCGCCCTCCACTTCCCTCTTCGCGTAAGATTTCTTCTCTATTTTCCCACTACTTTTTCAATTGAAAATTTTAATATCTAATTTTACCAATTTAATTTCTTTCTTTTCCCCCCTTTAGGGTTTCAATCAGATCCCATTTTTAAGCTTTTCCGGAATTTCCGATTCTACTACGAGCCTTACCTCTCAGAATTTCAAGAAACTCTCTTGCTCAATCAACGATGACAACAACATTGTAAGCGCAATTCGATTTTCATGTTATGTGTAATTTTTCATAGTTATAATAACTTAATTTGTTGAATTGCGAATTTCTTTACTGTTTGAATTTCAAATTTAATTCATGGTATTTGGTTCCTGTTGATTTTTAATTTATATTCTTTCTATTTATGTTGCGTTGCTAGGTTTATGGCCCAATTGACAATGGCAACTACTCAACAAACAATGAAGGTATTGGGATTTGGAAATAGACATTGTAGGATAAAGGAATTGTTGTTTATTCATATGATTTTGTTTTTGGCTTACATGAGAATTGAGATTGATGTGTTTATTGCTCTGTTTTTTTTTCTATTCTTAGGCTCACCTGCAGGAAAGAGTGAGAGTAGTCAAGGAGAATCGTTTTCGTCTAAAGAGTATATACTTCTCGCCTTTCTAATTTGTGTTAAAAATGAGTTGTTTTGATGGTTGGCTTGTTGCTGTTGCTCCCGTTTACACTAATTTTGATGAAGTACAATGTTCATTGCAGTTACCATCGATGTTACTTGGAATGTTCATTTTTCCTATAGTTTCCATCTCCATTATTCAGATACGAGTTTGAATTTGAGTATTTTTTTGTGTCATATACATATCCTACCTGACACTCACCCTGAGTCCGGGTAACATATTACTATAATCACTAATTTTGAAAGGTCTTCAATTAGTTGATATATGCATTTCTGCAGCATGTTTTTCCATTCACCATAATTCTGTCATTGTATATACACAGCATACTTGTTTGTCAAAGAATTGAATATTGATAAAAGAGTGCTTGGAAGTGGAGGTAATAGATGGATGAAGATTTTGAAATTTTGCAGATTCTGGGGTATTTAAAACTTAAGCCTCCACCCTGTACTTGCCAAGATGGCCCATGTGACATCCGTTGAAAGATGATTTCTCGGGTTTATCTTTGCATATGTATATTATTGACAGATCTGCTCATATATTGGAATTGTTTGAATATTGGAGTTTGCAAATGCTGTTCACCTTAGAGGTCTCATTTTCACTTCTAAAAAAAAAGAAGGCTCGTATTAATATCTTACTTTTGCTTTGGGTTCAGCAGTACTGTTGGATAACAGCAAACTGTGTTTTTATACTATAATTTTTCTATTCTAGATTTATATCCATTCTATGTACTCTCTTTTCTCCTCTCTTTAAATGACATGCAACTCCAAATGCAATTATTATTTTGCCATATGACATGGATTTACACCAGAAATGAGAACCATACCAAATAACTCCTTTTTCTTTGGGAGGAGCTCTCTTTATCGCGACAGAAGCATTAAAAGTTATCTTGCTTTCTCTTCTTGTCTTCATTTCTTTCGTGTACTTATGAAACTTGTCATGATAAAAAAAAGAGGGGCAAGGATATGTGGATCTAATTTTTTGGTTTGTTGTTCTTGGGTTCTCAGTGTGTTGAAGAAGTTGAGAAGATATGGAGTTTCTGGAGTGTTGTCTTATGGGCTACTGAATACAGCTTACTACCTTACTACCTTTCTCGTGGTGTGGTAGGTAAAATATTGCTTCTTTGTTCATTCATGAATTCTTTACATGATTTCATTGATGTGTATAATGCATTATAGAATTAAGCTCTACTTCATATTTGCCTTTCACTGGTCATTTGGCATGTGTACTGTATAATATTATTTGGATTTGATCAGTATCGTTCTTTCCCTATTCACTCTGAGGACACAATGTGTCTTATCTAATCAACCGTGTTTCTTTATGTTGCATTCCAAATGGGTTTCATGTGCATACACATTGAAAGGAACTATTTAACAAGAGCCAAGCTAAATCAAAGTTGCTCTTTTGTAAATCCATAATTTGACTAACATGATATTTTAAAAAGGCATGTAATATCTCTGGTTCCCACTTCCCAAAAGCATTGATGTCATCAGTTTTAATGAGTAATGGCAGAAAAAAGTTCCCTGTTTCATATGTAGTCATCCTACATTCCTACTTAGGTGCTCTGTATGCATTAGAATGTAGTTGCTGTTAACAGGAAGTTGTTATGCTTCCATTTTAGGTTTTATGTTGCCCCAGTACCTGGAAGAATGGGTTATATGCCAGCTGTTGAGAGGTAGTATCTCATCCTTTTCATTGTTTATGAGAATGTAGATGATATGAGCACTCTCCTGCCTTGCAGATTTCTCAAGATTATGGCCATGGTTTGGGCTGGAAGCCAAGTGACTAAGCTTGTTAGAGCAGGAGGGTGAGTTGATAGAATTTAAATGTTTTTCCTTAAAAATTAGTTAGTCCGGAATCTTTGGTAGAATCAAGATTTCCTGATTGGTCCACAATTGTATGTGATTTGGTTTTAAATTTAATTAGATCCATTTATTTTATTTGTCCAACTTCTACACTTATAAGTGCTGGTTTGTTGTGATGCTATATGTTGCAACGGACTATACACGATGTACTTGGGGGAAGGTTTTTTAACCCTCTCCATATCCAAGTCATCAATATCAATTATCTACAACCTGGGTTAAGCTGATTAATTTAAAGTGACTACAGTCCCTGGGACATACTCCCTCCGTCCCACTAAAATTCACTTATTGACTGTGGTAAAAAAATTTCAACTTTGACCATCAAAAGTTAATAAGCGGCAACTATAGTGGGACGGAGGGAGTATTAAGGAAATCTTCTGTTAAAAAAATTCACAACCATTCTCATATCATAAACAAAACATAAAAGCAGAAGGAACACTTTTATAAATAATTTTTCATTTTACATTTTGTGGGGGAATGGGGGGAAATGATGAACCTTTATTATGTAATTGGGTCATTTCCTGTGAATAGCGGTTTGAGCATTCTTTTACTGAGCCTAATGCTGGAATTTAGTTGAGCTACTTAGGATTATGTTTTAATAACTTCTGGTAATCTAGCATATGCCAGCTCCTTGTGCCTCTGTCATATGATTCATGTGTTCCTTAGATTGGAGTGTGAGTGTTGGATACGAGTATGTCTATTTTTTTTTCTATCTATTTGGATGGGTCCTTGGAGAGTTGCATACCCTTATCCATATCCAAATATATGTAGCAAATAGGTATTTCAAGTAAAATGAAGAGTACCTACCCGATGCCGCTTCTTATTGAGTGACCATAGTTTCTTACTTTATTATGTCTTCTTAACGGGCTCAAAAACGGCTCTCTCTCTCTCTCTCTTGTGACTGTAAACATGAGATCACTGCATGATATTGTCGTTTAAAATCTGTGTTATTGCAGAGCCCTTGCTCTTGCCCCATTTGTCGACAGAGGGTTGTCATGGTTCACTGTCAAATTTAAGTTTGAATCGCAGGGAAAGGTACCCGACACTTCACTTTGAAATTCTCCGTTATTATTCAGTCATCCAGCGTCTGAATCCTTTCGAATTGTGTCCAGGCTTCCATGGTGATCGTAGGATTTTGTTTCGGGCTGGCTTTGATGCTGTTTTTGGTTGTGACAGTGCTCTGGGCATAAGTTATTTTTTGGTTCTCCCCGGCTTTTTCATATTGCTGCACAATTTTGGTTTGAAATTGCTGTTGAGAAAAGCTCAGAAACAAGTGCATTTAAGAAGTATTATGACAAAGTGTTGTGAAGATGGTTATGAAAAATGATGGGTTTATAGATTTATGCTAAAATTGACGCAATTAGATTTTTTAATATTTTAACAATTCGACCATTTCTTTTCATGTTCAATTCATATAGACCATCCACGCCAAATTTTAAATAAATTCATAATGTTTAACTATATGATTTACATATAAAAAGACAACCGTCTAATATATACTAATAACAAGATAGAGATATCATATTGATTTAAAATTTTATATAAATACAATTATATTACTAAATTCAACAGTTAAATTATTAGAATATTACTAACAAGTATTGGGTGCATTGGTAAGGCACATTGCACTCTCAAGGAGAACATACGAGTTCGAACTTTGAAAATGATATTACGTAAGACGAATATGTATATTATCAAAAAATAACTATTAGAATATTAATAGTACAAAAGGTTATTGAGGTAAACTGTTAAAATATAAAAAAAACTTACAAACAATAAACATTAACATTATCTATGTCATATTTTAGAAGACATGTTCAAATCGCTTTGTCTACAAGGTGTATGCGCATTGTCAAAGGTTAAGAATATGTATGAACAAATACTACCTTGTAATTACCTTTAGGCTATTAAAAAAAATTTCGATATCTATAATGTATGGGTGTGCATTTCGAATGCAGATCACTAATATATAGATCCAACAATTTCGGATATCCAAAATTTTCGATCGGATCAGATCCAAAATCCGAAATGCACACCTATACATTCAACATTTTAAAACTGTACGCCTTATATAAGCAATTATACTAAAGTATAGGGGCAACAGTGTCATTATCCCAAATGAAAAATGAAAAAATAAAATAAAAATTCACAAATAAAACCCCTCGATTTTGATTTTTAGTGACACTGTGACAGTCATAAGTCAAAACCCTGTATTAAGGGGACTTCTTCTTCAGCTGCTCAAACTCTAACGCCCCCAGCACAAAGGGTAGGTCCGTTGTATGGCGGTTTTGAACGCGCCTTCACGCGCTTTCTCTCAAAAACTCATCCTCGATCGGTTGTTGAGTGGATCGAATGATCGAAATAAACTAAGATAGGGTGAATTGAATTTTTAAAGTTTTTGGTGGTGGAATTGACAAATAAAAATGGTAGACAATGAATTTTAGAGTGGTTCAAGTTCTAATCGAACTCTACATCCACTACCTTAGCTTCACTAAGTATTTGCAACAATTCCACTAATTGCTCTTCCCCTTTTCTAGGCTAAGGAGGTAACCGTTACAATTTCGGTCAAATTTTCTACCCAAAATTTGACCCAATCCTCACACAATAGAAACAAAAAAGTTGTTGGCTAAAACAAGTATCGCTCAATACACAATATAGCCCAATTACAAGCACTCAACCCAATTGAAATGATAAGAATGAAAAATATAATTGGGGTTACAAGACAATAATGGGATTTAGGCACAAATGCTTGGATTTGATGTTTTGATGTTTGCTTTTGGATCAATAGTTGTTGCTGAAGCTTTTAGAGGTCCCTTTTATACCTTCTCATTGAATTCTAGCCATTGTGGTTGATGCATTCATCAATAGAGCCGTTGGGGATGTTATCTTCCCTCCATAAATGCAGTATGCAACCAACCGTTTCGAAACGCCCGACCTTGTTTCGAAACAGACCAAAATAGAAAGAGCCGTTGGGGTGCATTAAAGAGCCCGTATCGAAACGGTTAAGCTTGTTTCAATACGCTAAGAGCTGTTTCGAAACCCGTTTCGAAACATTTTTGCCACTGTCAAGGCCTGTATCGAAACGGCTTGAAATCGTTTCGATACGCCTTAACGACTTGTTCAAAATCAGTTAAAAAACTTTCAACGGTCATATTTTTCAAATCTGACTTAGGTACCGTTTTGAAACGTTGAATGTCGTTTCGATACGGTCTCTCGATGTTCTTAAGCCGTTTCGAAACTCGTTTTGAAACAAGGGTTCATAGTGTTGAAACAGTTTCGATACCCATTCCGAAACATGAGTTCACAGTTTCAAAAGTGTTTCGAAACGCCTTAGGCCGTTTCGAAACGGTGACTCGAAAATCACTATTGTGCTTCAAGAACACTTAGAAAACTTTTGATAAAATTAGTTTTTAACTTAGGCATTTTCTTTTAAACATGTAGAGAGGTTTGATGACTTAAAATTCGTTTTCACATTTCCAATTTAGTCTTTAAATTCTTTAGTTATATCAAAATCAAATTATCGGTTTCACAATCTCCACCTTTTTGATATAACAAAACCAAAGTTAGAATTTTTAAGAGTTTTGAAAATTTTGAATACATTCTAACTCCCCTCAATTTAAGATGGGTTTTTAAAGTTTTTAAAAAAGATTTAAATTTAAGTTTTAAAACTTAAAACACTTAAAACGAATTTTGGCTCTTAGATTACTTCTCCCCCTTTTTGTTAGATCAAAAATAATAAACAAGGCTCAAAGAGAAGATATAAGGTTAAAAGCAATAATCAGTAAGCAATAAGCAACATAACATAATATAGATTCATAAATATCAAATATCCAAAACATAAACTTAAGCAATAAAGTTCAAAGCTTAATCCCAAATAAAATAAATCAAAGCATAGGTTCATACAACATAAAGGAAATAAAGATGCAATCTTAGTCCTAATATGAATAGCTAATATGAGATGACATGAGAATCTTAAGCCTCGTCGTCGTCACCATCATCATCCATGGAATCATCATCATCCTTAGCTTGAGAGCGACGAAAATTCATCCATTGGCCATAAAAGGTGGAGAAGGACATGTCCATAGATGAATGTTGGTTCTCAAGGGATGTGAGTTGATTCTCATTTGCAAGGAGACGATCCTCCACGGATTGCAAGCGAGTATTGATAGCACCAAAACCTCTAGACATGTTAGTGTCCATTGTGTTGAACCGCTCGGTGAGAAAAGTCATGAGAGCTTCATTGTTCGCAACCGGAGCTTGTGGTTGAGGTCCAACTTGAGGTGGAAGTGCTTCCCTATCAACATGTTCCCATTGCCCATTGTTGATGTATTGAAATCTGGACTTGCGGAGAGAGGATTCACCAAGTTTTTGCTTGCGGGGTTCCGGTGAGTCATAGGTGCAATCAATATTAAGCTTCTCAAAGATATAACTTAAAACAGTCCCATAAGTGAAAGACTTGAGCGCATCGGTTTCACGGAGCTTAACATTATTCACCATCTCGGAAAACATGATCTTAACAAGATTAGGGCGTTCTCCACGATGAAAACATTCAAGCCAAAAATAATCTACTTGATGAACGTGAGAAAATTTACCTCCGGAGGGGCGAATAAACCACGTGACCATCAAGTGGAGAAACCTATCGTGAGCATCCAAGGTAAGCACTGAACCGATGTGGGAACCGAAGTGAGTCCCATTCTCGATTCTTTCGTCCTTGAGACCAAAGGTATCCTCTAAGAAAGGTATGTCAATGACAATCTTCTTTCCCAAGATAAGAGACTCAATGCGAACAACTTCGGAGTTGTCTTCATTGTTGTAGAGTTGGGCATTCGAATATAATAGAAGAACCATGTGCTTGTAGCAAATATCCAGAATACTCAAGAAACCAAAGAAGCTCCATTCTTGTAAACGGTGGAGATAACGGAAGAGAAAGCGCTCGGAGTCAAGAAACGACATGTCAACAACACGCTCACGACGAACGCCAAATGTCTTGACATATTGGAAACGTTCCCTCATCGCGGTAGTTTTGAGACTCTTGAGAAAAAGTTGAGTAAGGTTGGGACGGAGAGCGGCTTGATTTGAACCTTTACCCGATTGAGGTGCCTTACGTTTCTTATTAGCATTCTCCATTGAAAAATCCTAAAAACATTAAGCAAGCAATTTAAAACAAATTTGAAGTGTATGCATGAAATTCCTTAATTCAATCCAATGGCAAATCCCACTTAGGTTTAAAAATAATAATTTAAAAACAAAGATACAAGACAAAACAAAAAAAAAAGAGAAAAACAATTAAAAAACAGTAAAGAAAATACGAATGAAAAATCATATATTCGAATAAAAAATTTGAAGATTTTGATTTTTTTTACAAGATTTGAAAAACCCAAGTATCAAAACACATAAACTATACAAAATTAAAATTTTCTAACCTAGGATTTGAATACAAATTTAAGGAAAAAGAAAAAGATGAAAATATACCCTAAATTGGGATTTTGGATGAATAGATGAAAATCCTTGCACAAAATTGTTGATGCTTGCTTAGACTTGTGTTTAAGAGTAAAAGCCCTCAAGATTTGGTGAAAAACAATGAGGTTTAGAGGGTTTTTATAGGGAAAAATCAATTTTAGGGTTTTTAGGGTTTGGGAGAGTTTTAATTAAAGTTAAACTTTAACATTAAAAGCCCTTTTAAAGCAGCCCGCTAACCCGTTTCGGAACGGTTTCGACCGTTTCGAAACGTGGGCACCGAAGGTTGACCGACTTTTCAACTCCAGCTGACCGTTTCGATACGACGTTGACCTTATCGAATCCCACGTTGACTCGTATCGAAACACGTTTCGATACACCCCTTGGCAGTAGCAAAAACGTTTCGAAACCCTTTGATGGCGTTTCGAAACACCCTTCTCTCAGATGTAATTTTAAGGCATCCGTATCGTAACAGTAGGACCCGTTTCGATACACCTAGGCCTGGAAGTGCAGATGAGGCTCTAAAAGTGCAGAAAAATGAAAATTTTGAAGGCCTAACTTGCATGAATGACATGAATGAGCAGGAATAACATATGCAAACATAAACATGCTCCCCCTAGCTATAGGCATGGATGAAATTAGGAGTAAAAACACATAAACATGGCATTTCACAAGATCAAGCAATTTTAAGCACAAAAGAGGTCCTAAAAGGTCAAGATAAGCTAGTTAGACCTAACCCTCTCCTAAGGGACCACAAACGCTCTTTATCTAAAGGTTTTGTAAAGATGTCCGCTAATTGATTTAAGGTGTCAACATGCTTTATAACAACATCTTCTTTAAGGACATGATCTCTAATGAAATGATGCCTTATTTCTATATGTTTGGTTCTAGAGTGTTGGATGAGATTTTTTGTCAAACATATGGCACTAGTGTTATCACACTTAAGGGGTATGGTTTCAACTTTAATACCATAATCTAAGAGTTGTTGCTTCATCCAAAGGACTTGAGCACAACAACTCCCTAAGGATATGTACTCGGCTTCGGTGGTAGATAAGGCTACACTATTTTGTTTCTTAGAGAACCAAGATATGAGCATACTACATAGGAATTGACAAGTTCCCGAAGTACTCTTCCTATCGATTTTACACCCCACATAATCCGCATCCGAATAAGCATGAAGGTTGAAGGTGGAGTCTCTAGGGTAGCAAAGACCTAAACAAGGAGTATCTCTAAGGTACCTAAAGATTCTCTTAACGGCTATAAGGTGAGACTCTCTAGAACTAGCTTGAAACCTAGCACACAAGAAAACACTAAACAAGATATCTGGTCTACTTGCGGTAAGGTAAAGCAATGATCCAATCATAGAACGGTAAAGCTTAGAGTCAACACACTTACCTCCTTCATCTTTGTCAAGCTTTGTAGATGAGCTCATAGGTGTGGCTTGAGGCTTTGCATTCTCCAAGCCAAACTTCTTGAGCATATCCTTGATGTACTTTGCTTGATTGATGAAGGTGCCATCCTTCCTTTGTTTGATTTGGAGTCCCAAAAAGAATGAGAGCTCCCCCATCATGCTCATCCCGAATTCACCTTGCATTAGCTTAGCAAACTCTTTGCAATGACATTCGTTAGTAGAACCAAAAATTATATCATCAACATAAATTTGTACTACTAAAATGTCATTTTTATACCTTTTTATGAAAAGTGTAGTGTCCACCTTATCTTTTTCAATTTAAAAGTTTGAAAGTCTTTCATACCAAGCTCTACGAGCTTGTTTTAAACCATAAAGAGCTTTAGTGAGTTTGAAAACGTGATTTGGAAATTTTGAGTCTTCAAAACCTGGTGGTTGTTCCACATACACTTCCTCATTTATAAAACCATTTAAAATGCGCTTTTAACATCCATTTGAAAAAGCTTGAAATCATGATAACATGTATATGCAAGCAACATCCTAATGGCTTCCATTCTAGCTACGAGTGCATAGGTTTCATCAAAATCTATTCCCTCTTCTTGAGTGTAACCTTGTGCCACTAGTCTAGCTTTGTTTCTCACAATGTTACCACTCTCATCTAGTTTGTTCCTAAAGACCCATTTAGTTCCAATAGTAGATTGATTACTAGGCCTATCAACTAATGTCCAAACATTACTTCTCTCAAATTGATTTAACTCTTCTTGCATAGCCATAATCCAAAAATCATCTTTCAATTCTTCTTTTATATTCTTAGGCTCTATGCATGAGATAAATGCAACATGGTTCATAAGTTTAAGAGAAGATCTAGTGGTTACCCCCTTGGTTAACTCACTTCCTTTTCCTCAAGAGCCAAGTCCTTCAAGGCTTCAAGAGGTGGATCTTGTGTGTCCTCTTCTTTTGTTGGAATCTCATCCTCCTTTGAAGTTTTTCCTCCATCAAAGGCATTTATGGTTCCTACATCATCATCATCACAAGAATCTTTCCTTGGAAGGAGATTATCATCGAATACAACATGTATAGATTCTTCTACTACTAAAGTTTGCTTGTTAAATACACAATAGGCTTTGGAGGTTAAAGAATATTCTATGAAAATAGCTTCATCACTTTTTGCATCAAATTTACCTAAGTTGTCTTTTCCATTATTTAAAACAAAACACTTGCAACCAAATGGATGAAAATAGCTAATGTTAGGCTTTTTAGATTTTAAAATCCCATATGGTGTTTTCTTTAAAATTGGCCTAATCATTACTCGATTTACAATGTAGCAAGCGGTGTTTGTGGCTTCCGCCCAAAAATATTTAGGTAAATTGTTTTCACAAAGCATGGTTCTAGCCATTTCTAGTAAAGTTCTATTTTTCCTCTCAACTACCCCATTTTGTTGAGGAGTTCGAGGAGCCGAAGAATTGTGGCTAATACCATTTTCATTTAAAAATTCTTCAAACCCTAGATTTTGAAATTCGGTTCCATGATCACTTCTAATATGGGAAATTCTAAGTTCAAGATCATTTTGGGTTAATTTTAAAAATATGATGAATTTTTCTAAAGCCTCATCTTTAGTACTTAAAAATAGAACCCAAGTAAATCTAGAAAAATCATCAACAAGAACAAATGCATAAGATTTACCACCCAAGCTCATAGTCCTAATTGGCTCAAATAAATCCATATGGATAAGTTGTAAACACCTACTTGTAGAAACATCATTAATGGATTTAAAGGAAGACTTATGTTGTTTACCCTTAGAGCATGCATCACAAATTTTATCGTTTGAAAACTTAATCTTGGGTAAACCTCTAACTAGATCAAGGGAAACTAATTTTTCTAAAACACTAATGCTAGCATGTCCTAGTTTCCTATGCCATAACCATGCATCATTTTCATTTTGATCTACTAAACATGCATGGGATGTATGTATGTCATCTAGATGCACCATGTAAATGTTACCTATGTGATGACCTATGAGCATAATGTTATTAGATTTAATGTCAACAATTTTGCATCCATTTTTATCAAATAAAACATTAAATCCTTTATCACATAATTGGCTTATGCTCAACAAATTATGTTTAAGACCATCGACATACAAGACATTTTCAATAAGAATGGTAGAGTGATTACCTATGGAGCCAATACCTTTAATGTGGCCTTTGGAGTTGTCACCAAATGTCACCACTCCTCTACTTTTTGGCTTTAAATCCATGAATCTACTCTTGTCTCCGGTCATATGCCTCGAGCATCCACTATCAAGGTACCATGAGTTTCGACTTTGTGCTTTGGCCTTGTAGCAATGCCCCCTACAAACAAAGATATTAAACTTTTGTTTTTAGTACCCAAATCATTTTGGGTCCACGAGTGTTAGCTCCCAATAACTTGGTTCCCTTAGGAATCCAAGGTGACATAGCAACAATATTATTAGATTTTACAAGTTCCTTAGGAACCCATATACTTCTAATCTTTTAGTTCTACTATGTCTAGGAAAGCTACTTTGTTTGTAGTTATTAGTCTTTTTCCTAGGTTGGTTTGTTTTAGATGATTCACCTATTTCATGCTTCACACTACCAACATATTTAAAAGACTATTTGAGCTTGTTAAGCTCATCTAACACCTTTTGATGTTCACTATTGCATTGAGAAAGAAGATTATTTAGGTCAACATTTTCATCTTGGAAGAATTTGAGTTCATCTTTCAACCCTAAAATCTTTTTCTCAAATTTTAAATTAGCTTGAGAAAGTGAGTCATTTTTATCATTTAATTCCGAAATAATTTTCTTATTCCTAATGACCGACTCCTTGTATTTCTCAACTAATTCATCATAAACCTCTTGCAACTTATCATATGCATCATTTAATTCATCATATGTAAAATCAAAAGATGATGACTTAGAGGTTACCATGGAGGAATCCTCCTCGAGTGCAATGAGGCGAAGGTTGGCCACTTCTTGTTCTTCATCCTCGAATGACTCCTCATCACTTCAAGTAGCAAGCTTGGCTTTGAGCTTCTTCTTCTTCTCAAAGCCCTTCTTCTTGAGTTGATGACACTCCGAACGAATGTGACCGGGCTTATTGCACTCGAAGCAAATGATTTGATCCCTCACTTCTTCTTTGTTTTTACCTTTGAAGTCCATCTTTCTTTGAATTTTCCTTCCTCGGTTGGACCTCATGAAGCGTGAGAATCTTTTGGCTATCATAGCCAATTCTTCTAGCTCATCCTCCTCACTAGAAGAGCTCTCCTCAAGTAATGAAGCTTTGAGAGCTATTCCCATCTCCTTCTTCTTTTCCACATCCAGCTTCTCTACTCTTTTCTCTTCCTTCTTCTTTTCTTCTTCCCTTCCTTTCTTCATAATCTCATGAGTAAGGAGAGAACCCACTAGCTCATCAAGTTTTAGAGTCTTCAAGTTTTTGGCCTCTATGATGGCGGTTCTCTTCCCATCCCAAGATTCGGAAAGTGAGTAGAGTAGCTTCCGGACAAGCTTGTCTTCCGGTATAGTCTCTCCAAATCCTTTAAGCCCATTGACTATGGTTGAGAAGCGATCAAACATCTTAGACACCATTTCGTCGGGCTCCATCTTGAAATTCTCATAGCTAAGATTGAGAATTCTAATTTTGGTTTCCTTCACATCATTGGTTCCTTCATAGGTGGTCTCAAGAGTATCCCACACTTCCTTGGCACTTTCAATGGATGAGACTTTAGAGTAGATGTCCGGACCGAAAGAACAAAAAAGCATGTCAAGAGCTTTGTCATTTATTTGGATCTTCTTCCTCTCTTCTTCACTCATCTCCATCTTTTTCTTCAAAACCATCTTCCCTTCATTATCTTACTTCAATGGAATGTAGGGGCCATCTTCAATGACATCCCAAACCAAGTAATCGTTGGACTTGATGAAGAGGCGCATCCGATTCTTCCAAAACGAATAGTTGTCACCATTGAAGAAAGGTGGTTTTGTAGTGGATTGAGACTCGTACATGCTAAAACCAGAGGTAGATGCCATATCTTGATTTTTGGATGATCACACTCTTCCTAGGAACTCCTCTTGTGGTTTTAATCCTTCAAAGATGTAGGCTCTGATACCAATTGTTGAGTGGATCGAATGATCGAAATAAACCAAGAGGGGGTGAATTGGATTTTTAAAGTTTTTGGTGGTGGAATTGACAAATAAATATGATAGACAAGGAATTTTAGAGTGGTTCAAGTTCCAATCGAACTCTACATCCACTACCTTAGTTTCACTAAGGATTTGCAACAATTCCACTAATTGCTCTTCCTATTTTCTAGGCTAAGAAGGTAACCGTTACAATTTCGGTCAAATTTTCTACCCAAAATTTGACCCAATCCTCACACAATAGAAACAAAGAAGTTGTTGGCTAAAACAAGTATCTCTCAATACACAATATAACCCAATTACAAGCACTCAACTCAATTGAAATGATAAGAATGAAAAATACAATTGGGGTTACAAGACAATAATGGGATTTAGGCACAAATGCTTGGATTTGATGTTTGGATGTTTGCTTTTGGATCAATAGTTGTTGCTGAAGCTTTTAGAGGTCCCTTTTATACCTTCTCATTGAATTCTAGTCGTTGTGGTTGATGCGTTCATCAATAGAGCCGTTGGGGATGTTATCTTCCCTCAATAAATGCAGTCTGCAACCAACCGTTTCGAAACGCCCGACCCTGTTTCGAAACAGACCAAAATAAAAAGAGCCATTGGGGTGCATTAAAGAGCCCGTATCGAAACGGTTAAGCTTGTTTCGATACGCTAAGAGCCGTTTCGAAACCCGTTTTGAAACATTTTTGCCACTGTCAAGGCCTGTATCGAAACGTTGAATGTCGTTTCGATACGGTCTCTCAATGTTCTTAAGCCGTTTTGAAACCCGTTTCGAAACAAGGGTTCATAGTGTTGAAACCGTTTTGATACCCGTTCCGAAACATGAGTTCACAGTTTCAAAAGTGTTTCGAAACGCCTTAGGCCGTTCCGAAACGGTGACTCGAAAATCACTGTTTTGGCTTCAAGAACACTTAGAAAACTTTTGATAAAATTAGTTTTTAACTTAGGCATTTTCTTTTAAACATGTAGAGAGGTTTGAGGACTTAAAAATTCGTTTTCACATTTTCAATTTAGTCCTTAAATTCTTTAGTTATATCAAAATCAAATTATCGGTTTCACACGTTGGTTCGGTCTTCTCACCGTCAGTTGTACGTAGCGAGCCGGCGGTCGCGCTTTCTTCCTTAGAGTCAGCTTGTTGGTGCTGGATATGTAGAGACACTCTCCGGTTTGGTGGCTTCATTCGTGATGTCGGGTATGTGTTTTTAGGGGCGTCAACGGTGTTCATCGTCAAGCTTTCTTAGTCCAAAAGTTTGGTCTGTCGCCGTGGTTTTGTAGGGCCAATCAACCCCACTCTGCCTTCTGACTTGTGCTCTCAGGGTCCTTGGTTCCGATGGGAGGAAGACGGTAATATGGAAGGAAAGACAACTTGGGTGTCGGCTCCATTCTGTACAGCCCGGCGGTCCTGCCGTCCAACCGCTGCGGGCTTTGATTGTCGGAAAATCTAAGGTTAATGGTTTCTGGATTGGCAGATTTGTTTGGAAAATAGGATGGGTCGGTAGCACTCCGAGCAGCTCTGAGATCGGGTCTGAAGAGGAAGAATCGCAACTTGGTCTGTTCTTAGGACCCTATCTCGAATTTGGTTTTCTTGCTGGAAATGGTTTTGAATCAACGCCGGTAATGCCTTTCGGCTTACATTTGAGAAAAGGGAATGTTGAATAGGGCAGTTTGGTCTTTTACGCTGGTCTCAGCTTTTTTCCCTTATTTTCAGGTTGACTTTTGTGAATCCTTATTTTTCCAGCAGGGAATTACCAGATTCTGTGAGATTTTGTTTCCCACTTTTCAACAGGGCCCCGAACTTCATGGATTTCTTAACACCAATCCTTTGATTTCGTCAGGCTCAATATTTCGTTCGAAGATTTTCATGCGAGCCCCAGCGTGTGGTCAAAGGATCTTTTTTATGGTTGAAAGTTTCACCTCTACCAAGAAAGCGAATAACTTCCTCGAGGGTTATCCGCATCTCGATAGGGAGGGTCGAAATTTGGTGGTCCACTTGAACCCTCTCCCTTGGATCTTCTCCGGTTCTATGTTCGAAAGTGACACATTTTTTTCTCTTATTTTCCTCCAACTACGAATTGAAGGATTTGTTCGTGGCTGGATTCCGCAACCTTGTTAAGTAAACTCAAAAGTCCGGTTCATCGATCATAGCAATCCAGTTGACAAGGCCCTTGTCTACCGACATGGGAGCCTGCCTCCGGATAAAGCTCTCACTCAGATGCTTCGATCAAGCTTCAAGACCGACTTCAAGATTGACAAGAGTTTCTGTATCGTGTTTTTTCTCCTATTTCGGATTAGGGATATCCTTTCGACATGGGAACACCCTCGTGTGCTTTTGGCCTAAGTGCCACATCTCCATCCTTCTTTGTTTTCTCTTTTTACCGATTGTCGTTTTACCCAGGGAGGATTCCCGTTGGTTTCTTCTAGGGATGTAAAAACAGGTAATCAGACGGGTTTCAGGTCGGGTACTGTCAGGTCGGGTAAAATCGAATACATGTCATTTCAGGTCATTTTTCTGTTTTGACTCGACTCGGGTCGGCTGCGGGTCCATTTCAGGTCGGGTCTATTTCAGGTCGGGTCAAAACTGGTCAGGTCCGAAGCAAATAATTGATAGGTTAATTCGGGTTCGGATACACTTCAGGTAGGGTCCATTTCAGGTCGGGTCCGTTTCAGGTCGAGTCCATCTCAGGTCGGGTCCATTTCAGGTCGGGTCCATTTCAGGTCGGGTTCATTTCAGGTCGGGTTCATTTCAGGTCGGTTGCATTTCAGGTCGGGTGCATTTCAGGTCAGGCAATTTCAGGTCTGATAGTTTCAGGTTGGGGTATTTTCGGAATTGGAATTCGTATTGAGTTTGAGTTCGGTACAACCGTATAAGTAGTTGATAGACTTTAGGTTGGCCTTCGTCAATCGTCATTGATTTTGAGTTAATTATTTAAAGTCATATCAAATTAAAATTATAAAACATTGGAGTAATTAAAAAATAATGAAAAGGGGTCAATTTGGATTAAAAATAAACTTTCACAGATTATAATGAACAAAAATATCAAATTAAAATTATAAAACATTAGACAAATTTAAAACAAAACAAGGAAAATGGGTCAATTTGGAATAAAAATAAAGTTTTGGGGACTATAATGAACAAAAATATCAAATTAAAAGTATAAAAATTAGAGTAATTAAATAAACAATAAGTAGAGGTCAATTTAGAATAAAAATAAAGTTTTAGGGTCTAGAATGAACAAAATTTCAAATTAAAATTATAAAACATGATGAATTAAAATATATACAAGGGTTAATACGAAATTAAAATAAAATTAAGGGACTAGAATGAAAAAATATTAAATTAAAATAATAAAACATTAGACAAATTTTAAAAAATAAATATGGGTCAATTTGGAATAAAAATAAAGTTTTAGGGTCTAGAATGATGAAAATTGTTGCGTGTAAAAGAATCTATCGCAATTGAGTGCAAGTGTACACGTCGCAAGTAATAAAGTGATACTAGAGTATCGAATATCGTCTCCACAGGGACTGGGCTAACCCTTTCCTTCGCTATCTGCACAAGGGGAAAAAGAATGATTTAAGATTTTGTCACGAGAAATATAAAGAGTACTGGAAAATAAGATTGAAATAATCAAGATAGAGAGAATGGGCTGGTATTGAATTGCTCAGTAGTGCAGGTATTGCTAAGTCTAGGAATATTAGCGCTGTCGTCGTTCCCGTCGCGGCAACACCTGTCGCGGCAGCAGTCCGTTGGTTATCGCGGCAGCGATTAACCAACTCCGTACTTCAAGTTTGGCAAGAATCCCTGCTGTGCCTTGGCCTATCCCTAGGTCCAAGTCTGTCGATGAACACGTCTTTGATGATACCTCCCGGCGTGAATCGAAGGATAAACACCGATGTTGTTGAATTCTTCTTTAGCCACTTAACCTCGTCCTATCCCTAGGTCCGAGATAGTTCAACTATAAACTAGAGAACTCGCACTTATCCCTTTCGTATACTTAACTCTCCCGATATTAAGTAAATAAATAACCTCACAATGCTCTCCCGATGCTCTTGCAAGATGTTAATAACCAGAATAAGAGAACTTGAAGTTTATTTCATTGAACTGAAAATTCCTAAAACAAAAGCAATCCTTGCAACTACTTTACAAAACAACCCGTGGCCCTAAGGGGAATTTAGAACATGATGAGAGGAAGAAAACGTCTAGGGTTTTGGGAAGAAGGCTAGAGAATCGGGTATGTTCTCCCTAGGTCGAAATACATGCCCTTATATAGGCTTTGGGTCCAAGTTTTCTAAAATAGCAAGAATACAACTTTAAATTAAAGTACAACTCTAATAAAGACTAAATCTTTAGAGAATCTAACTTTAAATCGTCCTCCTTCTTGCTTGGGATTTTCTCTCCTTGAACTTTGGGCTTGGCATTCCTTTTGATCTAGGGCTTGGAAAAATATACTGGTTTTCCACGACAGACGGGCTGAATTTTCTCTTTCTGTCGAGGTCCACTTTGCTTCTTCTCCTCAAAACTACTGTCTTCCTCTGCTGTCACGGCGGCAACCATGGCAGCATCGTTCTCCTTGACTGCTCATCCAACTTTTCTGCATCACTGCCCAGCGCCTGCCACGACTGCTGCCCTGGATGCTGTCACGACTGCTGCCCTGGATGCTGTCACGACTGCTGCCCTGGGTACTGTCACGACTGCTGCCCTGGATGCTGTCACGACTGCTGCCCTGGATGCTGTCACGACTGCTACCCTGGATGCTGCCACGGCTGCTGCCACGGCAGATACCTGCAAAAGTAACCAAATTTAGCAGTATCTGCGCAATTTTATCTAAATGTGATGTTGATGCAAAACTTAACCTAAAATGCAGTTAAACATGCTTGAGTGCAGCAAAAATAAGGATAAATGATGGGTAAAATATAGAACTTTTATGCACTGATCACACCCCCAAACTCGAATCTTTGCTTGTCCTCAAGCAATTCAGACCTAAAAAAAATAAAATTTTTATTTGGCTTAAAACAATGAACTTTTCCTTACCCACCACTTCATTCCCTATTGCAGCAACACCTTGTCGGATAATTTAGAATTAATTCAGAACCATGCTATAATTCTCGTGTAGTGTGTGCATGCTTTGTGAACAATTATATGCCTAGACTTACTTAGCTTACTAGAATAGCTGAAACTTCTAACTTGAATTTTTATGCCAAAGTTCATCTTTTCGGAGGAAATTTTTAGGTTCCTTTAGTTCAGACTCGATTCTATTTTTCAAGCTTTAAGTTTGACTAGAGCCGGTTTCGGGCACCTCTAGCTAACTTCCTAGAGCCGGTTTCGGGCACCTCTAGGGCTATTGAGTCTATTTTTTCTTAACTTCTTTCCTAGAGCCAGTGTTAGGCACCTCTAGGGGCTATTCAAGTACTAAGCTTTTCCCTATTCTAGTTTACCAGTAAAGTTCTAGACAGTATAAGAGTCACAAATGGTGTTTAAGTTTCAGAACTATAGAAAGGCTCTAAACTGCTCCTAAAACTATCCTAAAGGCGCTGCCACGACAGAGTTATCATGGCAGGTAAGTTCAGTTCAAAGACTTAAGCCAAAATTTTCAATATTTCATTTTTTTTGCATAAAAATAAATGCGACACAATTAAAACTAAATGCAATATTATATTAATAATTAGGAGGACTGCCTACCCCCAAACTCAAGGGTTGCATTGTCCTCAATGCATGACACAAGACATAAAAATGAAAAACAGAAATTAAAAATGACAGAAAGTGAAACATCACAAAAATATAATTTATACAGCAGGCGGCAGAGAAAAGGAAAAAGAAAACTTAAGTTGTGCGGCTGTCGTCGCTGCTGCTGGAGCTTTGGATGAGGAGCTGTCGGCGGGCAATCTCCTTGAACTTTGTCGGAGGAGCTGTGGGTGCTGCCCTGAGAGTATGAGTGCTGCCGGGGCAGGGGTGGAGGCAGAGCTTCCTCGGGTTGCTTGTATCGTCATTGCAAGGGTTTTTCTCTGTTTACCTAATAACAAAAACAAACTAAAAACTAATATCAAATTTCTAATTCCTAAACAATAAAGATAGAATAAGATAAAGATAAAATACAATAAAATAAATTAAGTTAAATTAGGAGTGCCTTGAGGGGCATCTCCTAAAGTAACTGCTCCATGTTCTATTGATGCTTGAGGGGTCGTTTCCGGTACTTCTTGAAGTCCATCTGTACCCTCCATCTGGTGATTATTCTCATGGTGGGGGCTCCTTTCTTTTTCTTCCCTTTGTAGTCCATGAAGTCCTCCCTTCTTCGTAATGTTTCTAAGGGCATGAATATATGATTAGAAAAAATCAAATTGACATCCGGCCACAAACTTACCTTATTTTCGTTGAATGTTGTTGTGGTTGAATGTAGCCCTTGCTGTCGTGTCTGCTGCTGCGGCAGCCAGTTATTTTGACAGTCCGTTATCAGGTTACTTTGCAGGACAATGGGACATTGGAAAGTATCATAACTCTCCATATCAAATTCTGTTGGCCATTCGTAAATCTCCATCAGTAGAGACATTGATGATTCTGAGTCCACCGGCTTTGGTTCCTCTAATACCTGCAATGGAATTTGTGAGTTTTTAATGAATTCAAAATGTTCGTTTATTACCTGCTCGTATTCCATTTGCGAGGCATTGTCATTGGGTAGCTCTTCTAGGTGGTCGTGCGATTGCCATGATAGGGATGGATGTGTGCAATCTTGGTCGGGCATAACCGAGGTTGTGGATTGAGAGTTTTCTTCTGATGTAGTTGCTGCCGTGACATTCTCTTGAATTTCACTCAGCGTTGTTGCGGTGTTGCTCCATTCCGACTCCTCGATCATTGCCATGGCAAGTTGTTGCTCAGACTCATCATATGTTGGGTATTCCTTCACATGGGCATCCTCGTCATCTTGCCTCAGGATTTCAGGTTCATCCGTGGCATGAATGAGGACCGGTCTGCTCAAGAGTGCATCCATCTTGGCGATAATTTTTTCCATAGAAGCCGACACTTCTTGAGTGAGTGCCATGAAGGCTTGCGGTGTGTCTTCTAAGGATTTTGATTGCTCTTGAGGATGATGACATTGCCAGGGCATGTCGGGTTCTGCAGCAAAACTGTTATGGTAAAAAAAATTTACGGGTTTTGATCGTACCATAAAAAATTTTGCTGCTGCGACATCGGCATTTGCTGTCCCTGTTGCTGTTGTGGCAGCATATCTTGTTCTTGTTGGTTCCATCGTTGGTTGTCCATATATTCACAGAAAAAGTAGGGACGACTTTCGAATGCATGATGACCTTTACGGTAATTGCAAGAACTTTCCCACATCAGCTCTCGAATGGTTTTTCCTGGCATGTTGATGCTCCTTAAACCTGTATTTCACCTGAGTTTTTTTTTTGATAAAAATAGAAAAATAAAAAGAAAAAATAAAAAAGAAAAAGAAAAAGAAAAGAAAAGTGCAGAAGCTAGGGTAAGAGTATGTTGCCAGTCCCCAGCAACGGCGCCAAAAACTTGTTGTGTGTAAAAGAATCTATCGCAATTGAGTGCAAGTGTACACGTCGCAAGTAATAAAGTGATACTAGAGTATCGGATATCATCTCCACAGGGACTGGGCTAACCCTTTCCTCCGCTATCTGCACAAGGGGAAAAAGAATGATTTAAGATTTTGTCACGAGAAATATAAAGAGTACTGGAAAATAAGATTGAAATAATCAAGATAGAGAAAATGAGCTGGTATTGAATTGCTCAGTAGTGCAGGTATTGCTAAGTCTAGGAATATCAGCGCTGTCGTCGTTCCCGTCGCGGCAGCACCTGTCGCGGCAGCACCTGTCGCGGCAGCAGTCCGTTGGTTATCGCGGCAGCGATTAACCAACTCCGTACTTCAAGTTTGGCAAGAATCCCTGCCGTGCCTTGGCCTATCCCTAGGTCCAAGTCTGTCGATGAACACGTCTTTGATGATACCTCCCGGCGTGAATCGAAGGATAAACATCGATGTTGTTGAATTCTTCTTTAGCCACTTAACCTCGTCCTATCCCTAGGTCCGAGATAGTTCAACTATAAACTAGAGAACTCGCACTTATCCCTTTCGTATACTTAACTCTCCCGATATTAGTAAATAAATAACCTCACAATGCTCTCCCGATGCTCTTGCAAGATGTTAATAACCAGAATAAGAGAACTTGAAGTTTATTTCATTGAACTGAAAATTCCTAAAACAAAAGCAACCCTTGCAACTACTTTACAAAACAACCCGTAGCCCTAAGGGGAATTTAGAACATGATGAGAGGAAGAAAACGTCTAGGGTTTTGGGAAGAAGGCTAGAGAATCGGGTATGTTCTCCCTAGGTCGAAATACATGCCCTTATATAGGCTTTGGGTCCAAGTTTTCTAAAATAGCAAGAATACAACTTTAAATTAAAGTACAACTCTAATAAAGACTAAATCTTCAGAGAATCTAACTTTAAATCGTCCTCCTTCTTGCTTGGGATTTTCTCTCCTTGAACTTTGGGCTTGGCATTCCTTTTGATCTAGGGCTTGGAAAAATATACTGGTTTTCCACGACAGACGGGCTGAATTTTCTCTTTCTGTCGAGGTCCACTTTGCTTCTTATCCTCAAAACTGCTGTCGTCCTCTACTATCACGGCGGCAACCATGGCAGCATCGTTCTCCTTGACTGCTCATCCAACTTTTCTGCATCACTGCCCAGCGCCTGCCACGACTGCTGCCCTGGATGCTGTCACGACTGCTGCCCTGGGTGCTGTCACGACTGCTGCCCTGGATGCTGTCACGACTGCTGCCCTGGATGCTGTCACGACTGCTGCCCTGGATGCTGCCACGGCTGCTGCCACGGCAGATACCTGCAAAAGTAACCAAATTTAGCAATATCTGCGCAATTTTATCTAAATGTGATGTTGATGCAAAACTTAACCTAAAATGTAGTTAAACATGCTTGAGTGCAGCAAAAATAAGGATAAATGATGGGTAAAATATAGAACTTTTATGCACTGATAAAAAATATCAAATTAAAATTATAAAATATTGGACGGATTAAAAAAAATAATGAATATGAGTTTAGGGTTCATACATTTATAGGTACATTTACATACATACATTATGGTTTATGGTAAAACTCATTAAGGGTTTAGGGCTCATAGATTGATTGTTACATATATACACACTTACATACATTAGGGTTTATGGTGTAAGGTTTAAGGTTTAGAGTTTAAGGTTTAGAGTTTATGGTGTAGTGAAAACTCATCAAGGGTTTAGGGTTCATACATTGATAGATACAAGCATACTTACATACATTAGGGTTTAAGGTTTAGAGTTTATGTTTTAAGGGATTAGGTTGTGGATTTAAGGGTTTAGTGTATATGGTATAAGGTTTAGGGTTTAGAGTTTTATGAAAACTTCATTAAGTGTTTAGGGTTTAGACATTGATAGGTACATACATACATGCATAAATACATACATTAGGGTTTAGGTTTAATGTTTAGTGTTTAAGGTTTAGGGAGAAATTCATTAAGGGTTTAGGGCTCATACATTGATAGCTACGTACATACACACTTATATATATTAGGGTTTAAGGTTTAGGGTTTAGGGTTAATTGTTTAGGGTTTAGGGTGTATCGAAAACTCATTAATAGTTTAGAGTTCATACATTGATAGATACAAACATACTTACATACATTAGGGTTTAGGGTTTATAGTTTATAGTTTAAGGGGTTAGGTTATGTATTTAAGGGTTTAGGGAAAACTTCATTAAGGGTTTAGGCTTTAGACAATGATAGGTATATACATACATACTTACATACATTAGGGTTTAAGATTTAGGGCTTAATGTTTAGAGTTTAGGGTTTAAGGTAAAACTCGTCAAGGGTTTAGAGTTCATACATTGATAGATATATACATACTTATATACATTATAGTTTAGTGTTTAGGGTTTAGGGTCTATGATTTGATGAATTTAAAGTGTTGATAAATGTAAAATATTAACTATTAATTTTTTAAATCAATTTAAAGTGTTAAATAGCCTTTCTGTTAAATATACATATATAATCAATTTAATATATATTTATAAAAAAAGATTGTATTTAAATATTCATTTCACGCTTCTAAGTTTT
Source organism: Hibiscus trionum (assembly GCA_030270665.1). Lineage (NCBI taxonomy): Eukaryota > Viridiplantae > Streptophyta > Magnoliopsida > Malvales > Malvaceae > Hibiscus > Hibiscus trionum. Next base: position 1,862,404 of record BSYR01000008.1, read on the forward strand.
AAATTTTATTAAATAATTCAATATGCTTAGTACTAACTCATTTAATATAAATTATTTGTGGCGTTAATAACTTAAAAGTTTTATTAAATTAATAACTTGTGATGGATGAATTAAAAATAAATTATTTAAAATTTAAATCATTTTATTAATTATGATCATTAAATTAAAAATTTATTTTATTAAAAATTTTAATTAGGGGAGAAAGTTAAAAATTAAAAACACTTTAGTTTTTAATTTAGGGGGAAAATTAAAAGTTAAAAATACTTTAGTTTTTAATTTAGGGGGGAAAGTTAAAAAATTAAAAATTCTTGCAGGCAAATTGGGGGGAAATTTTCGATAAAAAAATGGGGGGGGGGGGAATTGGGAGGGATGCCACCAAAATTAGTGAAAATTGATGGGGAGAGTTTTTTTTCTTAATTGAAAAGAGAGATGCCTAATTTGTTATTTAAAGGTTAATCACTCTTTAGGCCCTTTCTTAATTAGATACTTAGGGTTTAAATTATTTAAGTTTTAGTTTGTTTTTTTAGTGCTAACTTTTGGTATAGTTTCTTTAGATTTAATTAAACATGGTTGAACTAAAAGAAGGATGAGCATGTTACAATTCACACGTGTCCTCAATTTTTAAGTCTAATAACAATTTAGGTCTCTATAAGTATAATTATTAGATAAACTATGTATTGTCCCTAAATTTTGAGTTTAAATACTTATTAAGTCCTTGTAATTTTAAAATTCAATATTTTAATTCCACCAAATATTCAATCTTGATTTCTCCTTTGTATTGAAATAAAGTATTTTATGTGAGATAAACTATGTCTTTGCTATAAGTTCCGAGAGCTAATATTATTACAAACAAACTTCTTGTATTTTATCAGTTCAGGTCAACAACAGGTCGGGTCACTTAACAGGTCGGGTCCATTTCAGGTCGGGTCCGTTTCAGATCGGGTCTATTTCAGGTCGGGTAAAATCGGTTATCGGGTCAATTCAGTCGGGTAAATTCGGTTATCTGCCAGGTCGGCTTTGGGTTCGGGTTCGGGTTCGTTTCAGTCGGGCGCAGGTCGGGTTTCAGGTCCACAGTAACAGGTCCAATTCGGGTTCGGGTCGTTTTCAGTCGGACGCAGATCGGGTTTAGTTACTACAGTAACAAGTCAAATTCGGGTTCGAGTCAACAACAGTCGGTTACAGATCGGGTTCGGGTCATCAAATCTTCAGGTCAAATCAGGTTTTGACTCGAGCAGGTTTCAGTCAGATTTCCAGCTCGGGTCAGCTTTTTACCTCCCTAGTCTCTTCTGCTCGTTCTTTGGGTTTTATGTGTAGGCATGTCTTTTGGTCTTTGTATGCGGGACATGACGTTCGACGGTGTATTGTTGTTTCTTTTTAATGCACTTTCTCTTCTTGGATAGGGATGGCAATTTGATCCGAATCCGATCCGAATTCGATTCGATCCGAAGGAATTTATCCGATCCATATTCGATTGAAAAAAATCCGAATCCGAATCCGAGTAAAATGTCCGAGTCCTAATAGGAGATGGGTTGGATATGGATCATGCCAAGATCCGATCCGAATCTGAATCCGATCCATATCCGAGTTCGAATCAAAATATTTAGGGCTTTTAACTCCTTAAAACAAAATATCATGTATAATATTTACATTAAAACAAGAAGACAACATAAATAAAGTAAAAAGTTAAACTAAATACATTAAAAGAAACATAACTACATATATTTTTAAACAAGAACATAAATGTATATATTAGGTAATTTAGAATAATAGTAAAAATAAAATTAACTTTATATATATATATATATATATATGATTTATATATAGTAAAAATAAAAGTGATAATAAAAATATAAATGTCTTAAGAATGTAAGTTAAATAATAATAATATTTATTATGATTTATATATATATATTAATTAACCTTAATATAATGTAATATATCTATTTATACCATATACATGTATAAATAAATATGAAAAAAATAAATGCAAGATCAAATCATAGATAAACAAACAATAAAATAAATACAATGGAGAAACAAATAAATGTAAATATCAACGAATTACTAAAAATTAAGAAAGTTAGTGAATAAAATAGTAAGTAATCTGCAATCGATAGATAAAGTTATGATATATTATGCTAAAATCATGAATTAAAATAGAAAGCAAATTAAAAGCATAAACAATAAACACAAAAAATTAAATGTAGTCAACAAATAAGGGATAAAAATGAACAAGTGTAGAATTAAATAGCATAAATTAAATGCGTAAGAAATTAAGTATACAAAATTATGGACTGATTTGCACGAAAATAAAATTATTAGAGGGTCAAAACAAAATATACCCTAAAGACGCTAAAATTCGCGAATTTACCCCTCAGACTTAGGTTAAGACTAGGGATGACAATTTAATACGAATCAAAAAACTCTGATCTAAATGCGGTTGAAACAAATCCGAATCCGATCCAAAAACAATCCGATCCAAATCCGTTTGAAAAAAATTCGAATCCAAATTCGAAAAAAATATCCGAGTCCGATTGTAACGGATTCGGACTTGGATTTTATACAATCCGATCCATTGCCATCCCTATTCTTTGGATCAAAAACTCTAACGCCCCCTACAATGGCGAAAACCCCTCTCCGAAATCTGCTTTCACTCATCCACAAACGCTTCCTTCAAACAAACCCAACCCTTTCCCCCATTCCAAAGCTGCCCACTTTAAACCCCAAACGCCTCAAAACACAGCAAAACGCCGCCCCGGAATCCCTACCCTTCTTGACTTCTTCAAGTTTCTGAAATCCTACGGATTCAGCGATACCCAAATCGCCAAAGTGGTCAAACAACGCCCCCAAGTCGTGCATTCCAGATTCAACAAATTGCTTAAGCCCAAGCTCGAGTTTTTCATCGAAAAGGGTTTTGAAGGTAAGCTTTTGCCTCAACTCGTTGCCTCGAATCCTTTAATTTTTTCCCGAAGCTTGGAATCTCAGATTAAGCCGTCCATTGAGCTTTTGTCCCAATTTTTGAAAGCTGATGAATTGTTGCTTGCTATTAAACGAACCTCTTCATGGTTATTGACATCTAATCTGGATTCTATTATTCGGCCGAATATTGATTTGCTGATTAACGAAGGGGTTTCGCCTGATAGGATATCGAAATTGTTGGTATTTCAGCCTAGGGTTATCTTGCAAAGCCATGCTCGAATGGTTTACGCCGTTAAAACGGTTAAAGAAGCCGGTCTCGAACCGGGGCAACCTAGGTTTATACATGCTCTTAGGGTTATTTGTTCTGTGAGTGAGAGTAATTGGAAGAAAAAAGTCAAAGCGTTTATGAGCGTGGGATGGAGTAAAGATGATGTTTTGAATACTTTTAGGAAAGACCCTCTTTGTTTAGCTTGTTCCGAGAGGAAGCTCAAGTATTTGATGGACTTTTACGTGAATACTATGAAGTTGGATGCGAAAACGATCATAGGGTACCCGAAATTGATTCTGCATTCGACTGATAGACGGATTCTGGCAAGGTATGAAGCTTTGAAGGTTTTGGAGTCTATGAAACTGATCAGAGAAGATCAGAAGATTGTTTGGGTTTTTACTCTGTCCGAAAAGAAATTTATGGAGGAATATATAACTAAGAACAAGGACAAAGTTCCGGGTTTGTTGGATATGTATCAGCAGGCTGTTAAGAAAAGAAAAACAAGAAAGGAGAAGAATGAAACAATTGATCCCAAATGAGCAAGTTTGACTTTGTAGTTCGTAGTTGCCTAGACCTATGTTACTCAGATAGTCAGATTCAGGATGAGTGTCGGACTCGGAATATTGAATACATTTTCCGGTATTGGAGGATCATTCTCTTATAATAGTGTATGTTAAGCGAAGCAAAACAAGAAGGTGGTAAGAATGAGGCAATTGATCCCAAATCAGCAAATTGGTGGTTGCCTAGGCCTATGTTAATCAGTTTCCAATAAAGGGTAAGTTTTTCAGTTGTACTCTTAGAACCATGTCTAAGTGAACATAGATGCTAGACATGGGTAATTTAGGAAATTGAAGAATCTGGGTGATATAGATCTAGACAATTCATTTTGACTGGTTCTAATGTATTTTTGGTATTGTTATTTTGATTTCTAAAACTCCTTCGTTTTCTTGATATTAATTTGCTTAAGGTCATTTTCTTTTGTTGCTTATCATAATCCGTCTTTTGGAAACCTTTGGTTTCATTTTTATATCTTGCTTGAGTGGAATTCCTTTGGGTATCCTTGATTGCCTGAAAAACTAGTTATATATATATATATATACATATATGCTTGTGTGTATATGTATGCATATATAGATTTCTCTGTTGTAAAAGACACTACAAGCAAATCTGAAATATCAGAGGCAGGTTTTGATCTGGGACCTGTGGGTTATGGGCCCGCCACGCTTCCGCTGAGTGTAGAGGAAAACTATATTAGTCGTATTTGGAGTGGATGTGCAAATATATGATTCACTCTTCTATTTTACACTATAGATTACGTGCTCTAACATCTCACGTATCAGTACTCACCTGATCCTTTTAGCCAAACCAATCTAGAGCTTTTCTTTTTGAATTAATTATCATTACGAAATAATCGGATGCTAATTTAATTGAGAAGAAATAAAAACAAAAAAACCAGGGCAAGAATAAGGCAATTGATCCAAAAAAAGCGGTAAATGAACTGAGTTCTCACTTTAATCGGATGGATTTTTATTAAATTTATGGATTTCTAAAAAATTGAAAAATATTTTGATTTTTCAAGAGTTTTCAGTACAAGGGACTCGAATAATATTTACACCAATTTGTTAATTGATTTATTATATATTCCATTTGTTAATTCATTTTTTATATATTCCATTTATAATTATCAGGGACCCGAAGTTGATCAAGCATATGGTGAAGGAACATTTCTGTAGAGTTTATAATGACAGCCAGGCTCTGGAGGTGGTTAGAATGAATCTGGACTTTAATAAAACCAGTTCAAATCAGTTGAACTCTATCCAAGATAACTTTTCTGAAAAAGAGGTTTGGCTAGCGGTTTCGTCGTCAGACATCAATCGTGCTCCCGACTCTGATAAATTTAATATGGGCTTTTTTAAGAAATTCTAGCCAGAACTAAAAGGTGATATTATGAGTTTTTTCTTTGATTTTTTTCATAAAAGGGTATGGGAAGGTGGAATTAATCATTCATTCATCACCCTTATTTCGAAGGTGAAAAATCTCGAGTCGCTTGATGAGTTTCGACTGATAAATTTCGTGGGAGGAATTTACAAAATTTTATCGAAGGTGTTGGCTAGAAGATTGAGATCGATTATTGGTAATATTATGGGAGAGTCACAGTTCGCCTTTATTCCTGGAAGGCAAATATTAGACTGTATTTTGGTGGAGAATGAAGCAATAGATTTCGTTACTAAATCCGAGGTGAGTGGGGTAGCATTCAAGAACGATTTTCAAATGGCTTGCGACATTGTTAGTTGGGATTATCTGATTCGAGTGCTTAGGGAGTGTGGTTTTGGGGAGAGACTGTGTGACTACAATGTAACAAGTCCTCATTCTTTGGGTTGTAAAACTTCCTTATTATATTAATACATCTTAGTTGGGGTACTCTTTTTCTACTTCCATAGGAAGGAGAATTTTTAACGAGGCCCATCAACTTTTCAAAAAAAATATTTATCCAATTTTATTCAAAAACTAAATAAATCGATTAAATTAACTTGAATTTTAAACATTATTTATCTAGTTTTAATATTTTTAAAATTTTAATAGTTTCTTAAAATCTTATTTTTTAGCTTAAATATTAAATAAGTTATCGAACTTTCAATTAAGATCTATTATGCCTCTAAACTCGGTAAAAAAATAATTATGCGCTCAAAGTCGGTTATAAAAATCAATTCAAACCCTCTATCATGTCGTCATCATCACACGTTTACTGCTATGTCAGCCTCGTGAACCGCCATGTCAGTATAGTAGACCGCCACATCAACATTCTTAACTGTCACGTCCGCACTATAACAGTCAACGTCGGTCAAAAGAAAAAATTGATGCAATTGAATGATTTCGAGGACAAAGTTGATGTAAAAAAGAGTAAGGGCAACATTTTTGATTTGGGTTTACTATAAGGACAAGTTCTATAACACCCCGATCCGGATCCAAATTCGAAGTACTACATTTGGGCCACCCAAAATCGACTCAACAAAATTTCTATTAAAATCACAAGTTTAGCCATTTTGAAAATGTCAAATCATCCATAAATTCATGTAATTAAAATATCACTTAAATAAGTTTACAAACAAGAGCTCCAAGTGTAACATCCCAAAAAATGTGCTAGAAGATTCAAGTGAATTATCGAAATCAGGTTAAAATTTTTGGTTAGGCTTTAGCTAATTAATTAATTCTGAAAAATAATTTAGGTTGACTAAATTGGTTTCTGATAAATTTATCGTGGCAAATATTTTTAGAAAATATATTCAATGGGTTTATTAAAGGATGAAATTTAGTTTTGAGAAATTCTTAGATGGGTAGATCTATCAAATTTTGGGAAGATTTTTGGGCTGAGATACCAGCTCTCAAAGTCGCATTTCCAAGAATATACAATATATCAGTCAAAAAATATGGAATGGTATGCGAGTTCGGATCCAATGCATCAGGTACGTGAACTTGGAATATCAAAATTAGAAGGGAGTTATTTGTGTGGGAAAAAGAACTATGGGAGGAATTTCATTGCATTCTCGGCCGCGCTTCTACATGAAATTATCCTAATGACTGCCTAAAATGGCGTGGTGCTTCGTCTAGAGAGTATAAGGCAAAGTATTATTGTGTTTATGTCTCTGCAATTGGGTATACTATAAATAGTATTTGGAAGTTCGTTTGGCAGAATCTCGCACCATCAAAAGTTGAAGTTTTTCTTTGAAAATCCATCCAAAATAGAATACCAACATTATAGGAGCTCGCGAAGCGAGGCATTTTGGGGCTAGATGTCTGTCTGTGTGTCTTCTGCGCCAAAGACTTGGAAACGATGGCTCATTTGTTTTTGCCATTGTGAGATTATATGGAAAATGTGGCAGAAGTGGTGCACGGTTTGGCAGGTTCATATGATCATGCCGGAAACACTTAAGGGTCTCCTACTGATATGGGAGACCAACCTATTAAACTGTCGTTAAAGCCTGTGTAGAGCATTACTTTTTTTTTTTTGGTTTTGTTTGGTCAATTTGGCTAGGTCGAAACAAGATCATCTATAAAAAGAAAGCTGTGAACGAAGAACAATTGTTTGACACAGCCGTTACAAGGATTGAATATTGGTGCAAATGTAAGTGACCTAAATGTTTCCCATCATTTCTTGATTTTGCTTGACATCCTAATCTTTGTGGGGTGAATATTGCTAAGCCGGCTAGACTTATCCCTGGCTCTTGGGTGGCTCCTCCTATAAGAGTCCTCAAATTTAATGTTGACACTTCAGTTAATGGCAGTTTTAGAGTTGGTGGTGTGTGTGGCATTCTTCGGGATCATAACGGTAAATATTTGATTAGATTCTCTAAATGTATTGGTATGACTGTTCTGACGAGGTCTGAACTGTTCGCTATCCTTGAAGCATGTTCAATTCTCTCTGTGTCTAAGTGGAATGCAGACACGCCTTTGATTATTGAGTCTGAAAGTTCGCTGGCAGTTCAGTGGTTAAATCAAAGATGTCATGCTCTGGATACCTTCTATGAGATCATCTCAAAGTGCATGGCCTTCTGTGATAACCCACTATGACACATTTGCTTTGTTTATATAGAGAAGCAAACTGCATTGCACATAATCTGGCTCGTCAAGGTGTGAATAGGGCTGACGATTTGTTATGGTTTGGGAACTAATTATAATTTAGTGAAAGTTATAACATGTTGGGCTAATCCTTGGGTTGAGTCGTGTATTTGTTTAGTGTGTTTGGTGCGATTTTGATCCTTGTATTAAGTCACTCTTGTAATGTTTTTCCTTGTGATCAATATAGTGGCCATTCTTTTCCCCTATTTAGGATTAAAGGGATTTTTTTAATAAGGTCCTATATCTTTCAAAAGAAAAAATTAAATTAAAAAATGACTATTTTGCCATAGCTGTAAAATGTTAGTGATATGAATATTGTAAAAAGGAATTAAAGTGATATTTTGTTGGGATTATAAAATCAATTATTAATATATCTTTTTCTCTATTTTTTAACAAAAGAAGATGACTGTTATTATTTTCACTCAAAGATGAGAAAATACATACAAGTTAGTAGTCGTCATCAATTTTTCTTGGAATTCACGTTCAACTGGAGGATAATGTTTGCAACTTCCATTTTTCCTACCAATTGGGTAAGCTTTTGATTCTTAATGGTTTTCTAATAGTTTTTAATTGATTGTCTATCATTTCTAAAACAGATTTAATTTGATTTTTGATTCGATAGATAAAATCAAGATGTTTTAATTGGGTTGATAGTTAATTTTATGGGTAAAATAAAATTTAATATCAATTTTGTGAAATTGATTCCGGAATGAATCTAATTGGTAAGTATCAAAACCATAAATACTACAAACATAGGATATCAAAACCATTCTCCCAAGTTCCATAGCATTTCCTTCCCTGGGTAAGAATGCAAACTGAACCATCTCCACCATAGCCTCACAAGTATGGTATTGACCCAGTTCAACACAACTTGGGAATATCCTAACCAATCTGTTTCCAAGAAAACCTCTGATGTAGTTTTAGTTGCATATATTTTAGAAAACATTGCATTCTTGCTTTATTGTATCTAGACTCAATAACTCCCCATCCATAAGAGGTCTTGAAAACAGGGCTTCCCACTCAACATTTTCCAAACTGCCTATGCTTCCCCCTTTTCTCCTTACCATCTTTGTGTGTATGTAACCATAATTTTACATAAATTATAAATTAATTTATTATTTTTAAATAACTAATTAATCTTTTCAAATGCATATACTATTTAGATTATTTTTGAAAACAAATGTATAAGAAAAAATATTTATAAAGTCGCCGCTATTCTAGAAATTGGGAGTTTTTTAAATAAATATTTTTATCTAAAATATAATTTTGAGATTTTTAAATTTAATACACATCTCTATCTTATTTTTAATATTGTAATTGTTTAATTTATTGATACATGTACAATCTTAAATGAATATTAGGAAGGTAATGCTATTTCTTACAAATGTTCCTTTTGCCTTTTTAATGATTTTCTCCTCTATTTATTACATTATTTGGGTTCTTTTTTTTTAATATTTGATCATTATTTATTATTTGCATACCTTACATATAATTTTATATTTCCATGTCTTTTTAGTGGTGTATATGCCTTTGTATTTTTGGCCATCCCATGAACTAAAGAACATACTCAATGCAGGGACGAAAATTTTGACAAAAGCAAACAACTATTTTGTCGGTTATAATTAGAGGGGAAAATGCATGGATTCGAGGTGATTATGATTATTGGACTCGGATTTGAATAATTAATAAAAGACTTTTAATTTTATAAATAATTTCATTGTAAATAATAATATTGGATTCGGGATTTAGACCTTAAAAAAATAGTGCCACTGTAATTTCCTACATCCGCCTACGCATTACCACAGATCCTAACAAGTCACATTAGGGTCACAAGAGCGACCCACGGTAAAAATCCACATAAAAATATTTTTCTTTAAATACATTAAAAATCGTAATACAAGCTTCTGTTTACATATCATTTCAGGAAAATCATTTAACCTGTAACGGGAACTCAGAAATATATTACATATACTCTGACATAAGACAATACACGATATACATGCCCACTAACTATACCAGTACTGTACTCCAAGAGCAACACCAAGAGAACTCCAACACTGATGTCAATCACCATACCAAGATATATATCTCTTCTAATCTACGGTGGTAAAAACAACATGAGCTTGGAAAAAGCTTAGTAATACAAAACTACCAAAAGATGCTATTAGAACATGCAGATATATGGCAGACATAACGTCATGATATTCCATGCAACAATAGTCTCCATTTATGATTCATTATTTCAGTGTAGCGTTATACTTGAGGACAACAAATTTGTTCTTTATACAACCATCGAGTATCAAGTGAGAGCTTATCGTTCAGAAAGTCAGTAGGGTGGTGAATTGAGGATATTGAATCAAGAAGCCTAGTGTGTTCCAACAATGCAACATTAATGCATGGTATGTAACAATGCAATAAACATTTTATTGCAAGAACATATGATTCATATAACATTAATGTTTATTATAATTCTTCATTTACCCTCTAACAAAACTCCACGATACAGTTCCCTAGAACAGTATCATATACTAGCATTAACCCAAGCCTATTGGGCGTGGGTACCATCCCAAGGAAATACCTTAGGTACGGACGGAATTACCCTAGCCGAAGCATAGGAACCTTATACGGGCAGAATTACCCTAGCTGAAGCATAAGAACCTTATACGGGTGGAATTACCAACCAGATCAGGGCTGAACCTTACGATACTTCATATCATAACCCAAGTACCCTAATTAATCAGTCCAGACAGCTTCATAGTATACGATATTAAATAGTGATAATAATAATTAATAAACACATTTCTATACTAATAAACGGTAACCACAGAACATGCTTGTCATATCAGGTATTAGGGCATATATCAATCATATAGTATAATCATGCTTACTTCATAGCACTTGTTTTGTTCATATGAAATTAAGTTTGACAATCAGGTGCACGTGATCAGTTTAATAAAACATATAAAACATGTAAATCAATATGTAATAAGTCGTATAGCACACAAGGAACACACTAGGTGGATCATCTTATTTCTCAAAGATACTTGGTATTTACGGAATGGGACACAACTTTTGACAATTTGAACCAATTTCAGAAACGAGGTCCCTATTAAATAGGATTTGTACTTTCGACTCAATCAGACATTTCAAGAGTTGATACATCAAGATCTTTGAAATTCATATATATCATGAATGATTTAATCATTTAATCTTACGAGGACATTATGGCTATTTTGATGTTCATGGGTATTTTGGTGATTTAAACTGACAATGTATAAGCAGTGATTTGCAGAACTCATGAATTTCATTTGCTCATCAAGGACTCTAACCAGGCATTCAGGAATTTCTATATCAAGATCTTTCAGGTTATTGGTTACATTCGGGGATGTTCCGATCATTTTGGCCAACGAGGGCATTTTAGTCGTTTTACCATTAGGGGCAACTTTGTAATTTAGCCCAAAATGAAAAAATGTTTGTTTTCAGTATTTAGGATCTCCAATGGTTTTTCGAGCGTCCAAAAATCCATTCGAACTAACATATCCCAACCTTGCAATACTTACCAAACATACAAATGTATACATTTCACGGGTATCAATTTTGGATACCGACTATAACGTATACCTGAACGGTCGTCTTCATATTTCACCACCAGGCTTACCACTATGTAGTCAAACTTATATTCCATGTAAATCTTCCAACCTTATATTAATATCATGAGTGATGGACGTACATGAGTCATGCTTTATAACTCTTAGAGGCATTTCAGTCATTAAAGCTTTACTGGTATTTCCAGAATTTTTATCAAAGACAATTTTACTTAATCCAAACAAGGGGGTATTTCGATCATTTTGGAGCTTAGGATATATCCACCATTTCCGTCAATTGAACCATTTATCGTATTTCAATTATTTAAGTACTCGATAGTGTTTCATTCATTCAGATACTTTCGGTACTTCCAAACAATTCATTCATTCCAGAACTTGAGGGTTTATCCATCATTTTAGTTAATTTTGTTAAAGTTTGGTGCCTGGGATTATTTCGATCATTCCAATCAATTCATCCTCTACTGTCATTTAAATCGGTTCAACGATACGTAGAACTTCCACTTATTTATCTTTAGGGTTTAGGGTTTAGGGTTTAAGGTTTTGTTATCATATATATTTGCATCTTGATACCGAAGTCTTTCCCACTAGAACATGAATTTCAGATAATGTCATCATTCTATCACATCGAGATTTAAATTCCTTGTCATTTCCTTTTTAAGGGTATTTAAGTCGTTCTTAACGAAACATTTCAGATATCAAGCCCTTTAACACTATTAAGCGGATTCGGAGATTAATGGTCTTATCAATCACTTACTAGACTTAGGGCCCTTTCGGTCTATTTACTTTTCATGCAATAGCCGAAACTAATATGTTCATAAAGCATATAAGGGGTAGTAGTTTATTACCTTGAATCCTTGTTATATCGATCGACTCCTTGAAACGCATTCAAACGCTCTCGAATTTGAATTCGAAGTCCTAAAAAACTCATACACAAGGAACTCTGAATACCTTCAATAAAGCAATACCCTTAATCAGTCCTCTTTCATATTGCTCTTAAATTGAATACTTAAACTGATAAACTCATTCACTCTTGAGTTCAAGGTCGTATTTGGAGGCTATCGAGTTAGAATTTCATGAAAAGGGCTTCAAAATCGGACCCAGGATGTCAAAAAACATGAAATAGAACTTTTTGGGAAAAATTTGACTTTTGGTCAAAGTCAACGGTGACGTCATACTGACGTCATCGATCAAAGTCAACGCTAACGTCATACTGATGTTACTGGATAACCGGGTTGACTCGGTGAGTTGACTCGGGCGGGTTAACTCACTAAGTTGACTCAAGCGGGTTGACTCACTGAGTTGACTTGGGCGGGTTGACTCACTAAGTTGACTTGGGCGGGTTGACTCACTGAGTTGACTCGGGCGGGTTGACTCACTGAGTTGACTCGGGTGGGTTGACTCACTGAGTTGACTCGGGCAGGTGACTCGATCAACGGGTTAACGGATCGGGTACGAGTTAAATGGGCCAGGTTTGGGCTTTGGTTTATTAACAGGCTTAGGCCAATTTGGATTGGTTTGGGCCGATTCAGATGGCTCGGTTTAGTGGCCAGACTGGGTCTAAAGCCAGTCCAGTCGGCTCGACTCGATGACCACCGTCACCGGTAGCCAAAAATCACCCGTGACAGCGCGTAGCTGCAACGCGCGACCAAAATCAGCCGAAAACACCCCAAAACTTAGAGAACAAACTCCCAATTCAAGTATGACCTTAATTGAACCCAATTAAACCCTTGATATCGGCGTAACTCTGTCGAGGCTAAAAATGATCACCAACTGACGATCGGCAAAAAGGAAAATGCTGGCCACTGCTCGAGGAATTCACCGATGGCGCTGGTGTGATGAGCGTACGACGAAAGACGCTGAAATCGGCAGAAAAAAGGGCGACGGTTGGGGTCTCTCGTCGAACCTCTAAGCCTTTCTCCACATTGAACGATGTAACATCTCTGCGAGTGAAAGGCTGTGTCTCGGTCGGGGCAGAGTGATGGTCACACCGGTGCTGGCGGTGCACGCCACGACCGGGCGGTGACGCCGATCGAATGGGGTGGCCAGTGGTAGAAGTCGAAAGGTTGGGAGAGAGGGAGGCGGGGGGTCGAATCTCGATCTGAATAATTCCAGGATGGGCATTTAATTCGGTACAGGTGGGTGGTTGGGATATTTTGTTTTGTTTATTAATTTATTTATTAGTTTTTAAGATTCACTTAATAATAAGTGGGTGCAAAATATAGCCAAGAGCTTCTTTAGCTCAGTCGGTTGGGTACCCAATTCATAATGCTTAAGGTTGTGGGTTCAACTTTCCCAAGCACTGCTTTCACATTTTCATTTCATTTTTTTTTCTCGTTTTTTTAACTTTAATAGACACGAATTAAGATGAGCGGATTCGTTGAAGTATGTTTGCATAATTCCTTTAAGACATATTCGTTCTCTCCTACGATGCTTGAGAAACATTGGGCGTTTATCTCCAAAGATACAACATATTATGCAATCACTCTGATACCACTATGAAAATCATGTTGTGTAAGTGTATTATGCAATCACTCTTTCACGATGATGATGTTGTCTCGGCGATGGTATTTGGACACCATTGCCACAACATATTATTACGTCACACCCTTTCAATGTTTTTATTAGCGTATATTTAGGTTGAATAATATATTCTATTACCATTTCTCTTATACTACCATATAGGTTGAGGGGTCGTTGTGAATATGAACCGACGGGGTCGAGTTGAGCAATTTTCAACCGGTGCTAGGTGCTTTTCGGTGTTCGTTGGTAACCTATCTGTTGGGTTTTTCGACGCTCGATTCGATCAACCGATTATGCTCGCCAAGTGATGGAGAGGTGAATTTTTGGGTGGAAGGGTTTAGGAAGCTAAAAGAATAAAGACACGATGATTTATAGTGGTTCAACCTTCTAACCAAGGTCTACATCCACTACCTTAGCTTCCTACTAAGGATTTCACAATCAATCCACTAATTGATTCGTCCCTTTTTCTAGGATCAGGAGGAAACCCTTTACAACGATCAAGCTTCTACCCAAAGCCTTGATCAAAACCCTCGAAGCTTTCTACCCAAAGCTTGAAGGAACCCCTCTCTTACAAAGAGATAAACAAAGAAGCAAACTTGAACCCTCTAATAGGTATTTTGTTTGCACAATGAAGCACTCACCCAAAACTTAAGACACTTGAGCAAATTTAACAAAGTAAGCTCACAAGTGTTGTCTAAGCAAGAAATAAACGATTTAAGCTCTAGACAAGTTTTTCACTCATAATGTTGTAACAATTGAAGCTCTTTTAAATTCTTGATGCTTGGAGGTCTTATTTATACTCCAAATTGAGTATGTAGCCGTTTATGGCCGTTGGGATCAAAATATAGCCGTTTGAAGACTTTAATTTCCTCCAAAATGCAATTCAGCTGCTACCCGTTTCGGAACGCTTCAAGCCCGTTTCGGAACGCCTTCTTTATAGAGATAGCCGTTGCAGCCTGTCGGGGTACCCGTTTCGGAACACCCTATAGCCGTTTCGGAACGCGTATCGGAACGCCTTAACCCTGTTTCGAAACGCCTGCATTTTGAATATTAGTTGGGAAAGAGCCGTTGGGGTTTATAGCCGTTAGGGTCGTTGCCACGTAGGCGTATCGAAACGGCCTATACCGTTTCGGAACGCTTGGCCCGTTTCGATACGTGTATCGAAACGTTTTGCCACTGGAATCCCCCTGTTTCGAAACGCCCTATGGTGTTTCGAAACGCCCTTTGGTTTTTGAGAAATTTGGCCTTTGAAACACATTAAAAACCATTTAAAAACTTCCTAAACATAATTTCAAGATGTTTGGACTTTAGAAATGTTTTTAAATTCTTTTTAAAATAGTCCAAAATATTTTTCAAATATTATATCAAAACATTAGTTCTACAATCTCCCCCTTTTTGATATAATAAAACCAACTTGAAAAATTGTTTGGGATTCTCCCCCTTTAACTTTAAAATTGTGAATAAGAGATTAAGATATGAAATAAAATAAAGCTCCCCCTTATTCGTTTGAAAATTCAATTTTTCAAACCATTTCTCCCCCTTTTTGTTATATCAAAAAGAATTTAAAATGACATTTATGTTCAAGATAACATAGGAGGTAAAAAAAATTTTGACACTTTAAAATTTTGGTTAAAAAAAATTGGCTCCCCCTTACTCAAAGCATCATTAAAATGTTAGTTCAACATTTATGAATATCTAGTTGACATAAAATAAAATAAATCAATAAACACTAAAACAACTAGATTTTACCACACTTGAACTCAAGGGAGGATGTGAAGCCTTCCTTCTTCAAGTGTTCTTTCTTGTGTGCGTGGAGCTCCCCCTCAATTTTTGACTTGTTGATCATTCTCCATCACACCTAGCAAAAGACAATCAAGTAATTTTTGGTATCCAAATTGCTTTGGATCCATAGACGTTAGTAGCACAAAATTTAGTCCCCTTAGGAATCCATTTTTCAATTTCATCCTTTTTAGTTGAAGTGGTTAGTCCTTTTGGGACCCAAACACTTCTAAAACATTTTCCATTTAAAAATCTAGGGGCACTAGATTGTCTTACATAAAAATTTGATTTTCCAAAATTGTTTTTCTTTTCAAGTTCTTTGGAAATCAAATCTTTTTTCTTTTTGAGATCATCGACTTCTTTTTGATGATCTCTTTCCATCGTTTGAAGCAAGTTTTGTAAATCTAAAACTTTAAGCTCAAAATCTTTGATTTTTGCTTCAAACTCTAAATTGGTTTTAGAAAGCAAATCATTTTCGGTTTTCAACTTTGAAATCAATTTTTTATTTTTCGAAAATGAAGCCTTGAATTCAAAAACCAATTCATCATAGGCTTCTTGTAACTCATCAAATGTATAAGAATTTGAAATAGATGAGTTAGAAGTTACCTCCCCCTCATTGAGGGCCATCATGCATAGGTGGGCTACTTCATTATCGGTGGAGTCTTCATCACTCCAAGTGGCCACGTATGCTTGTTTAGAAGATGATCCCTTCTTTTTGGATTTGTGGGAATCCTTCATCTTCTTCCTCGATTCATGCTTGGATTTTTCCATTTTGTTCTTCATGAACCGGGTGAATTTGTTGAAGAGATAGGACATCTCTTCATCTTCACTATCCTCCTCACTTGAATCTTCATGATGACATGTGGAGGATTTGAGAGCCATGGCATTTACATTGATGCCAATACTCTTGAGTTTCTTCTCTCCCATAGCTCTAATTTCTTCCCTCCTTTTCTCATCTTCTTTGTTCTTCTTCATGATTTGATGAGTAAGAAGTGACCCCATGAGTTCATCAAGCTTCAAAGTTTTCAAATTTTTGGCTTCGATGATGGCGGTCCTTTTTGAGTCCCAAGACTCGGGAAGTGAGTAGATGAGCTTTCGGACAAGTTTTTCTTCCGGGATGGCTTCTCCATAACCTTTAAGACCATTGATGATGGTGGAGAATCTATCAAACATTTTCTCGATGTTTTCTTCCGGATCCATTTTGAAGTTCTCATACTCTAAGGTTAGGAGCCCAATCTTGGTCTCCTTGACTTCATTAGTCCCCTCGTATGTGACTTCAAGCTTGTCCCATACCTCCTTGGCACTTTCACAAGAAGACATTTTCTCATAGATGGTTGGGCCAAATGCACAAAAAAGCATGTGCAAGGCTCTACAATTTAGCTCCATCTTCTTGCGATCGTTGGCACTCCATTCCGCTTTGCTTCCTTGAGGCACGAACGGACCGTCTTCAACTACGTCCCATAGCTTGTAATCTATTGCCTTCAAGAAGAATTTCATCTTTGTCTTCCAATGGGCATAGTGATCTCCGTCGAAGAAGGGCGGTATGTTGATGGATTGCGCCATTTGAGCCGGTTGGTGAAATGATGATCGAGCTTGCCGGATCTTCTCAATAGGATGTGAATCCCCTTCGATTGAGCCAAGCTCTGATACCAATTGTTGGGTTTTTCGACGCTCGATTCGATCAACCGATTATGCTCGCCAAGTGGTGGAGAGGTGAATTTTTGGGTGGAAGGGTTTAGGAAGCTAAAAGAATAAAGACACGATGATTTATAGTGGTTCAACCTTCTAACCAAGGTCTACATCCACTACCTTAGCTTCCTACTAAGGATTTCACAATCAATCCACTAATTGATTCGTCCCCTTTTCTAGGATCAGGAGGAAACCCTTTACAACGATCAAGCTTCTACCCAAAGCCTTGATCAAAACCCTCGAAGCTTTCTACCCAAAGCTTGAAGGAACCCCTCTCTTACAAAGAGATAAACAAAGAAGCAAACTTGAACCCTCTAATAGGTATTTTGTTTGCACAATGAAGCACTCACCCAAAACTTAAGACACTTGAGCAAATTTAACAAAGTAAGCTCACAAGTGTTGTCTAAGCAAGAAATAAACGATTTAAGCTCTAGACAAGTTTTTCACTCATAATGTTGTAACAATTGAAGCTCTTTTAAATTCTTGATGCTTGGAGGTCTTATTTATACTCCAAATTGAGTATGTAGCCGTTTATGGCCGTTGGGATCAAAATATAGCCGTTTGAAGACTTTAATTTCCTCCAAAATGCAATTCAGCTGCTACCCGTTTCGGAACGCTTCAAGCCCGTTTCGGAACGCCTTCTTTATAGAGATAGCCGTTGCAGCCTGTCGGGGTACCCGTTTCGGAACACCCTATAGCCGTTTCGGAACGCGTATCGGAACGCCTTAACCCTGTTTCGAAACGCCTGCATTTTGAATATTAGTTGGGAAAGAGCCGTTGGGGTTTATAGCCGTTAGGGTCGTTGCCACGTAGGCGTATCGAAACGGCCTATACCGTTTCGGAACGCTTGGCCCGTTTCGATACGTGTATCGAAACGTTTTGCCACTGGAATCCCCCTGTTTCGAAACGCCCTATGGTGTTTCGAAACGCCCTTTGGTTTTTGAGAAATTTGGCCTTTGAAACACATTAAAAACCATTTAAAAACTTCCTAAACATAATTTCAAGATGTTTGGACTTTAGAAATGTTTTTAAATTCTTTTTAAAATAGTCCAAAATATTTTTCAAATATTATATCAAAACATTAGTTCTACACTATCTCCTAAAGTTCATTGGAGTTATTCGAAGAAACTATTTCAAAGATTTGGGAGTGTGCTGGATGTCTTTATTCCTCAGAAAACGGATAGGTATGGAGCCAAATTTGGCTTTGTTCGTTTTCCATCTCTTAGTGAAGCTGAAACAGCAGTTGGGATGTTTGATGGAGCATGGGTTGTGGACCGGTGTATTCACGGTAACATTAGATCAAGATTTTGTTCGTCTTCCAACAAAACATCTTTAAATTTGAGTGTTCTTTAGTGTGATGCTGAATTGTTTGTATTTTAAGGGGAGGGATGTTTGCATTTGGTCTCGCTATGTTTGTTGTCTAATGTTACTGGTGTGGTGGTCGGTGCTTTGATAAAGGTTGGTTTCAATGCTTGTTCGGCCGAGTTAGTAATTTTTAAGTTTTTCTGTCGGTGGGAAGAAAGAAGACAAGTGTACGCTTTTGATAGATTGGATGTGTGGGGAAGCTCAATTCTACATTCCAAGTTGATAGGATATTACTTTTTGTTTTGTCTCGATTGAGAATGTTCGTTGCTTTTGTAACGCTGTATCCGAAGCTGATTAGATGACGATGTTCTTTCTACTGCTTCGGGGGTAAAATTGGGAAGTTTAATCTAATGCTTTGCAAGAGAGTTGGAGACAAGATATATAGCAGTAAAGGTTCAATTATTAGTTTGGGGTGTGTCATGTTGCGTTCTTGTGGTTTAGTGGTATTGCCTTTTTAGGTGTGATTGAGTTTGGTATTCTATTAGGCAATTATTTGATCTTGTTTCTTTTTGTATTTTGAGGATGTTTTTTTTTCTATCTATATCCTCTAATTTTTTTTACCCTTTTGGGATTTTATTTATAATAGTAAAATCTAATTGGCTTAGAAAAAAAAACCCTACCATATAGGTTATGTTATCATATATTGTTTTTAGCTAGATTTATGTAATTAGACATTAATTTAGTCTTACCTTTTTCTTAGCTTCTTGTAAACTTTGTATATATGAGTGATTTCTTGATTGAATAAACATAAGACATATCTTTGCATTAATATATGCTCTTAACATGGTATCATGAGCCATAACTAGACATGTAACCCCTCATACGTTATACCTATCTTTGGGAGGTCACATTCCCTATCAACAATTCTCACAACATAAATATATAACATGAAAAACATTCAAACGACATTCATCGATAAGGTTATAGTATTAGAAGTTTAATCTGAACCCATCATAATATTAGTATACAAAATAGGTCACATTGGAAAAAGTTAAGTTATATAGTATCAAAATATAGGCTCATGTGACCCAAATATAGACAGTATGGTGGATAGAAACATTACAACAATATAAGTACGAATGTGCCGATCCTCCAAGTGCCGAGTCCCTGGGTAGCCTATCAAAATGTATCTGAAAGGGGAAAGGATGGGGGTGTGAGCTAGGGAGCTCAATGTGTTCCAACAGTGCATAAAAATATATCAATAGTTCATATGTGCAAATCATTAAGTAGAACATGATCAAGAGCAACCAGAGTCTATTTGTACTTAACTACCCTCCAACCATACACGGATATGCAGTTCCCCTAACTGCATCCATAAGGACTTACCCTAGGCCCGATGGACATAGGTGCCAACCTAAGGGGTTGCCTTAGGTCCATAAGGAATTACCCGTGCCGAAGCATCGAAACCAACCCAAGGGGCGACCTTGGGTCCATAAGGAATTGCCAGCTGGATCAGGGCTGAACATGCAAACACTTCATATCATATCTCAATAACATACCTCAGATATAAATCATACTTGTTCAACAGACAGTAATATCAGAAGATCATATGGCATACGTGCTTTATAACAAAGATATACTAGTCTGAGTTTCATGCTTTCAGATCTGATACATAGACATGTTTTCAATACGACATAGCAAATCATGTATTTATTCAAGTAACAATATCATGTTTCAACAGATAAAGCATTCATATCTCATAAAATTGTTCATTATATCAACCATGAAAAATATTCATGTACACATGATAATTTTATAAAAATATTTTCAGACTGTTATTTAGCACACTAGGAACACACCTCAGAAGCTGGTCAGATAGATCTAAGGGGCACCTTCCTCGCTATGCTCCGCAACTGAACTAGACCCTAGAGCAAAATGGAGAAATGTTACCACAATAGAAATAATTTAATTTGAGGATTTGAGTGAGTTGTAAGATCATACGAGTAGCTTTAGGTGCACGAGGATGAGAGGAACGGGAGGAGCTGGGCTGAGCAGACTGATGGTCGGGAGATACTGGAGTACCTTTAAACATGTAAAAGCTTATATTAATCATTTATTCTATTTACATTTATCTTAATGAAATACTTAATTACATATGCATGATTGGGTTTAAGGTCAGATTCGGAGGTCTTCAAGTTAGAATTTCGCAAAATGGGCTTCAAAATCGGACTCAGGACGTCAAAAAACAAAAATAGGGCTTTTCAGAAAATTTTGACTTTTTGGTCAAAGTCAATGCTAACGTCAGCAGTCAAAGTCAACACTGACATCATGCTGACGTCAGTAGTCAACTGGGCTGACTCGGGCGAGTTGACTCACTAAGTTGACTCGATCAGGTTGACTCACTAAGTTGACTCGGTCGGGTTGACTCACTGAGTTGACTCGGTCGGGTTGACTCACTGAGTTGACTCGGTTCGGTTTGACTCGGCGAGTCGATTCAGTTCGGTTCGGTTCAAACGGTTTAACTCGGTTCGATTCAAGGGCCAGACCGTGTTTGAGCTGGCCGGTTCAACGGCCCCCGTCCAGGCGGCCGGAAATAACCTCGGACGGCGCGTGAAGCTCACGCGCGGCTGAAACAACCAGAAAAACCACCAGACGACGCTAAAAATGCCATTTTCTCAACCCAAGAATGCAAAAAAAACTCAAAATCCAGTTGAAAACTTACCAAACTTACCCCCAAACGGAAATAGGAACCGGAAACGACGTAGTCCCTATGACGACTCAAACGATGGTGGATGGTCGATCAACAGGCAGTGTTTTGCTCGCCACACGATGGGGAGTCCAGAGGTGGCGGCGGTGTGGCGAACGGATGCCTATCGACGCTGGTATCATTGGAAGCAGAAATGGCACGGGAGGTTTGGGTTATGGCCGAACCTTTCGGTTGCTCTCCACGGCACACGACGAGGATCCAGAGTGAGTGGCGGCCGTGGTTTTGATCGAGAAGGGGCGACGGTCACTATGAAGATGGCAGTGACGCAAACGAAACGACAGCGAGGGAGTTCGAAGGTGAGCGGGGTTTAGGGGAGATGAAAGGTCGATAATGAAGGGTCTGGCATCCTTTGGGGGTAGATGGCCCTAATTAATGTGCCATTAAGAGGGTAAGTGAGATATTTTATTTGTTTATTATTTTGTTTTAAACTTTTTAGTATTCACTTAATATTAAGCAAGTGTAAAATATAACTAAGAGCTTGGTTGGGCACTTGGTTCCTGATGCTTAAGGTTGAGGGTTCAAATCCCACAACCAGCAATTTCCCATTTTTTTCCACTCTTCATCCCCCTTATTTTATTATTATTTTAAGGGTGTTACAAGACAAAATAAAAGTGAAGAAGCGATGCAAAGAAAAACGATTTCACCAATGATACTACCTCAAGTGTTAATCCCAGAAACAAAGGGGATGAAGGAAGAGTCAAGGAAAACGTAGTTCATATCTCTGCGACGAGAGCAATGGGTAATAGTCTAATATCTGATTCTAACAAAACTGTTATTACTGGACTTAGTAATAAACAGTGGGAAATATAATGAGAACTCTTTTAAGTGGTGTAAGGATGGAAGAAATGAAAAATTGACTAGTAAGTGTTCTTCTAAAATTTGGATAATAGATTCGGGTGCTTCTCATCATATGACAGGCTGTCTGGAGTATTTGAGTGATGTTCGTGATATGGTTGAATGTCCCGTATGGCTTCCAAATGGGAACCAAACTGTTCCCACGAAGGAAAGGACAATGATGTTCAACAATAAATTCACATTAAATCATGTTCTTTATGTGCCAAGTTTAATGCGCAATTTGATTTCATTATCACAACTGCTAGATGAATCAAAATGTGTGGCTCAGTTCACTAACAAGTTTTGTGTTATACATGACCGCACTTCGAGGATGCTGATTGGCGCGGGTGAACAACGAGGGCGGCTATACTTCTTTCATACGATGGTGACTACAACGACCATGAAGATTGTAGAGCTTATACCTAATGCTGGTCTTGGTAAAAATAGTAATTTGCGAAATAAAGCATGTGAAGTTGGTCTTAGAGCCAAACAAACTAGAGATAGCTTTCCTGTTAGTAGTGATAAATCATCAGAAATATTTCAGTTAATTCATTGTTGACGATTTATCACTAGCAACATGGATTTATTTATTAATTGATAAAAAGGAGGTTTCATTGAATTTGTGTAATTTTTTTCTATGGTGGAGCGTCAATTTAGCAAGCAAGTGAAAGTCGTTCGTAGCGATAATGATACATAATTTATATGCATGAAAAATCATTTTCGTGAGCATGACATTGTGTTTGAAACATCTTGTGTAGGAACTCTGCAACAAAATGGACGGGCAGAGGGCAAGCATATATATATATTCTTAGTGTTCTATTTTGTTAATATTTTACCGTTAATCACTCCCTGTTGAATCTTTAATATTGTTGATTTGGGTCAATTTTATTCATTTCTTCGCAGGACTTTAACTTCCAGAAAGCAGCGTTAAAAGAGCATGTTCATATCTTTGGATATCATTCTCGGTTTTCTAAAAACTTAGAAAGGCAATCGGCCTTTCTTTTAAAAATCTTTACACTTTCATTTCAAAGAGCCCGAGTTGGTCTAAATGTTGTTCTGATTTAAAGTTGGGAGGAAGGACCGACTTGTAGCATATTCGAGTTCACATGAACACACTTAGCGACATATTCGCTAAGGAAAATTAAGATCGGATTCGATTCTCATTGAGACAACATAATCCGAGTTGGGCTTTTCTAAACACTTAAACTACATTGGCGCTAGCAATGATAGTTGTGGCTAGTCCAAGTAAGAACTAAATTCCAAAGATTGCCTTTGGATTGTTGGTTACAAAAGTGAAAAGTAAGTTACAAGGGTTGGACCTTGTAGAGTGTAACCGGCAAGTATCTGGTGTAAAATATTTTTCGATGATCAGTTAGAATTGAGGCTAAGCTAAGCTTGAGACTATTCCATTTAATCAATTTTCTCTTTAAAAATTACTCTCGTCATTTTCTCCAAATATATATTCTCTAAATCGCTTTTTGTAACCCCCTAAACTCGACCAAAAAAATGGGCCGAATCTAGAAAGTCACGATTGAAATTTTATCCCTCAAGTTATAAATCTTAGGTTTAAATATTAAAGGTGAATAAACTCAATATCATTTCATTTATTATAAAATGTAGTCGTATAACATTGTTTCGATAGTTTAATTAAATACCCGAAAATAATCATATAAATGCATGCATCCCATAAAACCCAAATTACAAACAGTCTCAAAGTCTTATTTACATAAAAGTCTCGAAATATTATTCTAAAATAATTGAAAAGAGTTCATACTAAATAATGATAATATCTTAGTGAAAGCGAGATGCTCCAAATACTGAGTCGCCTAAGAGTCTGAGTATCTGAAAGAGAAACTAAGGGTGTGTAAGCTAAAGAGCTTAGTGTGTCTCTAAAGTGCAAACAAACATAAAACCAAAACAATATTTTATTTTCTGAAAAAATCTTTTAAAAACACATTCAATCTGAATCATAATGGCATGATGTCTGATGCACGAGTAAATGCCTAATCTCTGATACATTGCCCAAAGAGTAAGGTTCCCCAGAACTTATTCTTTCCATCGTCACAATCCGAAGTGGAACTCAGCACGAAGGGTGTAACCACTATTCCGAAGCGGAATTCAGCCCGAAGGGTGAAAACGCTAAACTTCCTCGAACAAATCCTATTCCATGTACACACAATGATGTGATGCTGATATAAAATCTGAGTATCATCCGAAACTTGAATTGTTAAAAATTCAAGTTGCATAACTTTATAAATCTGATGTTTCACAACTCAGTAAATATGATATTTCATAATTTCGGTAAATCTGATTTTTCTAATAAATCAAAATATGATATGTTATGCATGATATCTGAAAATGTTCACCAGTCACAACAAAATATGCACACAAAATGCATAAAAAAAATATGTATAACACCGAAAGAAACACATAAGTTTATAGCACAGGAAGAGACACACCTTTAGCGAGCAGAAGCTCTATTATCAAGAAGGATGCACCTCACACTCAGGTCTAGCTGAATCAGAATGAGAAGACCTCGAAGAACATACACAGACAGTTTGAAAAGAAGGATGTAACTCGCTGGCCTCAAAATCGATACTTGAACACGAGGATAACTCGATCAATCCGATATTCAATTTATTTGAAAATTACTAAGTACAAATTACTTGTAAATAACAAAATGAGCTTTCGGGTTTAAATTTAACAAAACGGGCAGCGAATTCAAACTCGGGACGTCGAAAAAGGTTAAGAGGGAGATTGTCTGAAAAAATAACTTTGGTCAAAGGTCAATGTCAACCATGGTCAAAATCAAAGTCAAAGTCAACAATCAACTAGTAAATGTTGACTTGACTGGTCAATGATCAACTTGTCAAATTAGTCAAGGGTCAGATCTGGTCAAAGGTCAAATACCGATTCACTGGTCCACTATTCAGTTCGGTTCACATTGCTGGTTCAGGTATGCCGGTTCAAGACATAGCTCGGTTTGGTTCATAATTTCAGATATGTTTGGACTAGTTCTACCGGTCCGGTCCACAAACTGGTTCGATTCTTCCATCCAATTCATTTTAACTAGCTGGTCCGATATGGTTTTCACCTACAACTCGGGCCTTTCAGATTGGGCTGAAAACCGATTAAGGGTCTCACAAACTGGGTTCACAAAAAAGGGTCACACACATTTGGGCACTCACAAATGGACTCCACTAAACGTGTCACAACTTGGGCCACTACCAGGCAATGTCTCACAACCCACAATGTTAGCATAAGCTAACGGGGACTAGGGTTTCCAGAGTCCTCACCGGCGACGACGTGAAAGCATGAACGGCGATGGTGGTGCAATGACGCAACAAAAGCGGCAGCAAAGTAAGGCGGGATGAGGTTCTGTCAGAATTCACTCGAACCCAAAAGATGAACAACATTCAATAAATCAAAGGAAAAGGAAGATAACAATCCAAAGGCTTACCCAATCATCGAATCCGAGGAACACTAATGCCGGAGCACGGCGGCGCAAGGAGCCACGATGCGAAAACCGAATGATTTTAGTGCCAAAACCCATAAGGTTTCTAAAGGGCTTCAACGTTGTTTCTCCCGAAACAGTGTACGACAAAGAAAAGTTGATGGCTAGGGTTGGTTCGCGAGATGATATTGGTCGTGATGGTAGCGGTGATAAGCGATACGGACGAAGGACGATGGCGATGTACAGAACTCGAGTGAAAACTGAAAGGTTTCTTTTGAATTTTGAGCAAACGACGCGGTGCGGTGTTGAACGGATGGGTGTGTTTTGGTCGCAAGGTAAAAGGGATCTCGGTAATGAAGATGCTGTAATACACGAACGATGATCGATGGTTGAACAGAGCTTCACCGGAAAAGCTTGGGTGATGGAAAGCTATATCGAGAGGGAGAAAAGAGAGAGCCGATGGGTGCGGTTTTGGAAGAGCGGCTGCATAAGAATATAAGAGAGCATGATTAAATACCTCAAACAAATGGGTAAAAAACAAGGTTGGGGTTGAAACATTTCCAGCATTTCAAAATGGTCACCAAACATTTGATTTCAAACAAATTGGTCACCGAATCCAATAGCAATCACAATTAAGCCCCAAAATAGAAATTATGTTTTAAATAAGAAATTCCCAAATGTTAGGGTTCCAAATTAGGGATTTTAGAATTATGGTATATTTTCAGGTGTTACACTTTTATTTACTTTATTTTTACTTTCTACTTGGTTCTCTAAATCAAACCCCCCATTTCTTTACTTTTTCAACAAAGTCAGAATCAGAACCTATCAACGTCAGAAGCTCCTTAGTCCCTACGGATCGACCCTTTTTCTCTTTACTACACATTTTTATTTATTTTATTTGAGATTAAGGACTATTTATTTTGACAGTTTACGGTGCTTGTCAGGATTGGTAGAGGGCAAGCATAGATATATTCTTAATGTAGCTCGGGCATTGAGTTTTCAAGCTAATATTCCTATAGAATTCCGGGGGAATGTATTTTGACGGTTGGATATTTGATTAATCGAACACCTTCAATTTTTTTGAATGGCAAAACCCCATATAAAATTTTACATCGTAAACCACCCTTGTTCAACCATTTGCGTATATTTGGATGCTTGTGTTATGTACACAATCATAATCATAAAGGAGACAAGTTTATTAGCATGAGTCATAAATGTATTTTTGCAGGTTATCGATATGGAAAAAAAGGTTGGAGAGTGTATGATCTAAAGCTTGGTATTTTCTTTGTTCTGCGGGATGTAGTGTTATGTGAACTTGAGTTTTCTTACTTGACTGATGCCAATGATAGATCTCGCAGTATGGAGGATTGAAGTGGTGGAGATGAAGATGATGATGTGGTAGTTGTGAGCCAAAATCATGTGCCTCAAGACTATCATACAATATGTGATAATAATGATGTTGTCGTAGAAACATAAACTAGAGAGTGTAATGAAGTAAATGGGTGCAATGCCTGTTGAAAATAATGAATTATTGGGCCATGGTCTTCGAAATAAAGTGCCATCGACGCATTTGCGAGACTTTGTAACAAATACATTTCATACTTTGAGCCCATCTATGAGTTCATCTGCTCAATCACATTCCTTAGGTACGCCCTATCCTATATCACACTATGTGAATTATAATAATTTTTCCATTTGACTTCGAATTTTTTTGGCAGCTATTAATACAAATATTAAGCCTTGTACCTTTTTTGAGGCATTGAAAGATAAGAGATGGGGGATTGCCATGTAACAGGAAATACAAGCACTAGAAAAAATGGTAATTGGACCTTAGAAACACTTTCCAGAGAAAAAGGCTATCTGTTGCAGGTGAGTTTATAAAATTAAGTATCATTCTGATGGTTTAATTGAGAGATTTAAAGTACGACTTGTGATTTTGGGGAATAATCAAGTTGAAGGTGGGTTACAATGAAACTTTTACACCAATAGCCAAAATAGTAATTGTTTGCACTTTTCTTTTAGTTGTAGCTGCTAAAAACTAGGAGCTTCATCAAATGGACGTTCACAATGCATTGTTACACGGTGATCTTGAGGAAGAAGTCTACATGATGATTATTAGAGCCAAAACCAAAATTGTAGAGGCAATCAACACTGTAACATATATCATGAACTTAGTTCTTTCCTTGGAATCTCTAAGGGGTTTAGTTTTGCAGGTTGGAACATGAAATCGAGCTGCACCATACAATGATTCATTCCCTCTCAAATGATTCGATTGAGTAGTTTTTTAATGATCCTTTTTCAAGAATTTCTCCTTGAAGTTTATTGAAAGAGACATTGAAATAGTTAAAATAAGAGAGTTTCTCCAAGGACATAAGAATATGTTCGGATAGATTATTTGTCTACAAGATTGTGCTCCCAATATAAATGATTGGTGGCTTGATCCGAGGAGAGGAATTTGCAATACTCCTAGTGTGGGGGAAACTATCTCGAGTTGGTTACCTCCAGAAAATGGTACGGTTAAATTTAATGTGGACGGGGCAGCAAAGGACAATGACGCATTATACAATGGTTTTCTCAGAACGGGAGATGGAATAATGAGATTTATCTTCTCGGGCCCTTGTGAAGGATTGGAAGCAGAGTTTGCAGAAATTCAAGCCATTAAAATTGCTTTAGAGCTATTTATTGAGGCAGATTGGATTGAGAAAGCTCCATTGGTTATCGAATCTGATGCTAAGGTGTTGCTCAACTGGATAATGAATAAATTCCAAAGTCCTTGGGGCTGGTGGTTGGAGCTAGACCTGGCAAACTTGACCCGAGACCCGAAACTTGAACCGAATTATCCGAACCGAGACTCGATTTTGACCCGAACATGATGATCCGAAGTTGACCCGAAACCCGAAATAAACCGAACCGTACCGAAACCGACCCAAATTTTTTTGTTGAACCGAAATGGACCCGAACCGAATGCCACCGGAACCGAAAGCTGAACCGAATATCGACCCGATTTTAACCCGAAAATTAAGGCAAAATAAATGAATAATTTATTTTTAATATTATCTATTTTTAACAATATAATAAATAATAAAATGAAGTATGTTTTATTATCTTTTTGTACTATACCATAGAAGATACCGTTGCTCTTGTCAAAATTGTGGTATAATAACATTTTATGTCATTTCAGCTAAAAATTAAATCTTAGAAATTAAAATGAACAAAAATATCATTATATTAAATTAATAGACTAAATTAAAAATATTAGTTAATTCCGACTAAAAGTAAATTTTTAGAGACTAAATATCACTACGGGGACGGGATTTCTATATCTGAAGTCTAAACCGTGGGGATACTTGTGACTAAATTAAATTAAACTAAAACTTAAAGTTTAATATTAGTACTAAAATGTAACATTTTAAATGCAACATGGCCTAAAAAGTAATTAATCTCTAGCTTAAAAAATTGGTGGTTTATTTCCTTCTAAAATTTTGTCTTTTTCCTCTCTATTTTTACCAATTGTCTTTTTCTTTTTTTAATCTAGCTTAAAAAATTGGCGGCTTATTTCCCTCCCAAATTTTATCTTTTCTCTCTCTATTTTTACCAATTGTCTTTCTCTTTTTCTTAATTTAATTGAGTTTCAATTTAAATTAATTTAATTGAAATTTTACATTTAGTTTTAGAATTATTTTAATTATGTCCGTGATTTATACTTCTAGATTTTAGTTAGCTCAATTAGATCCTAAGTTTAATAAATTAATTCATTTCAAACATTATTATTATTATTATTTATTATTATTATTATTATTATTATTATTATTATTACATATAATAAACTTTGATTTAATATAATTATACACAAAATTTTGATATGGATACATGAAGCTTTGATTTAAATATTTAATCAAATTCAAATGCATAGATTAACAAGTTGAATCAGAATTAATCTCATACACCAATAACTCTAAACTAAACCATAAATACTAAACCTCAAACCCTAAACCCAACTCAAACCGAATTGACCCGAAAATTTAAATGTTGATTCGACCCGAAATCGACCCGAACGACCCGAACCGAAAGCGACCGATCCGATATTGACCCAACCCGAAAACAACCGATCCGATTTTGACCCGATCCAATACCTGAACCGGATCTGACTCATCACAGACCCGAATTAGACCCGAACCGAATCTAAACCGATTCTAGATAGACCCGAACGTCCCGAACCGAACGACCCGATTGCCACCTCTAGTTGGAGCTAGTTGAGATTGACATGTTGGTTAAGAGGATAGGGAATGTGCAGTTTAGTTTTGTGCCAAGACAAGTAAACGTGTTAGCAGATTGTTTAGCGAATGAGGGTATGCTTCGGGAATCCATCTTCATAGCATGGTGGTAAATTCTATTCAAAATATTTTATTGTAGTGTTTTGATCATGTTATAGTGGGTGTTTTGTACCGCTTTGATTGTACTGCTTTGATCTTCAGAGCAAGGTAGTGATATGTATTGTAGAGTTAGGGTGGGCTGGTAAATCATATTGTATTGGTTGTTTTGTGCAGGTGCGGGTATGGACTTGGATTTTGATGTCTGTTTTGTCTTTTTGGTGATCTTTTGTTATTCCGGTTGTGCTGTACTCTTTTCCAACATTTAGACTTAGGGAAGTTTTTAATGAGGCAAGCAACCGGGATGAGCTCGTCTTTTTATTAATAAAACTAAATTGCCGAGCAAAAAAAAAGATTATTTGTCTACATATCCGAAAATTCCAAGATCAACAAGTCACCAAATGACTCCAGAATAGAACCTGTAATTCTATTGTTGGATAAGGAGAAATAAACCAGGTCTTTGAGATTTGCAATCCCATATGGGATATCACCGGAGAACTGATTGTTCGACAAATCCATACTAATCATTAATCAAAACCTTCCACTTTCCGATATCAGTCGACAAAGGACCACTTAGAGAATTCGAAGACATATTCAGGATCAAAAAATCGTTAAGCCCTGTCAAAGTTGACGGTATTGAGGTGGAAAACATATTGGAGTCTAGAAATAGTTACCTTCAAGAAATGAGATCACCCAAGCAAGCAGGTATTTGTCCGGACAATTTGTTGCTGCTCAAGATCAAGAAAGCCAGCTTCTTTAGACGACATAACTTGGATGGAATCGATCCTTCCAACTCATTTTCTTGAGAGAAAACTTCTGCAGCTCTTCGAGTCCTCCGATTGTCGTTGGAATCGTTCCCGTCAATCTATTTTTCCCAACTAGATGTTTATAAAGCGACTTAAGTTGCCGATTTCACTTGGGATGCTCCCCTTGATGTTGCTCGCAAAAGCATAGAACTCCTCGAGAGGTTTCTGACCACGCCCAAAAGTTCACCATCGATCAACGAGTTGCTGCCGAAGCTCAAGATTTGCAAGCCTCTACAGTTTGTCAAAGAAGAGATAAAGCTCATCCCGGAGGAGGTTAAATTGTTACCATCTATGTTGAGAAACTCTAAATTTTTTTAGATTGCCAAGAGTGTTGGGAATGGACCCTAAAATGTAATTTTGTGACCTATCAATATGTGTGTAACACCATGAAAACCTGCCTAGTCGAATTTTGACTTTCGATGATCAGAAATTTGTTTCTGACAGTTTAAATGAAGGAAATAAAATGAGTAAATTGATTTGATTAATCATAAGATTTCAAGATTAATTCGAAAGTTTAAAGATTAAGAACTAAATTGTAAGAAAGTAAGGTTAAGTGGCTAGAGTATAAATAAGGTAAACGATCAAAGAATTGTGGTTAATTGAAATAACAAGGTTTCTTCATGGAAAGGAAGGGTAAATGAATGACTTGAAGAGTAATTAGACCATTTTCCTAAAGTGACTAATCATCCAACTATTCTTAATTTTTTTATTTTAAAAATGAAGGAAAATGGTGATTAAGCCACTATTTCAATTTCTCAGTTCGGGGAGAAAATTCGAGGATGAATATTCTTTTAAGGAAGACGGAATTGTGACACCCTTAAATATATGCTAGTATTTTTTAATTAATTAATCCTATTAATTTGATAAATCAATATGAATTGGTTATTAATATTTGAAATAGGTCTAATCTATGAGAATTAGAGACCTTTAGGATCAAAATGGAAGAATTAAAGAATTGCTCTTGGTGACTAATGTTTATAGAATTTAAAGTAATTACTTTTGCATGAGTAATTACACCATGATGCATGGGATCACCATGTGGACGGTAGATAGGCTTCACTACAGCAAAACAAGCTTTTAGCGGTGTTTTTATGACCCTATAGCGGCGTTTTTTAGCACCGCGAAAAACACTACCGGTTTTAAAAAAAACGCCGCCAAAAGAGCCGGAAGAAGCAGCGTCACAATAGGTAGCGACGTTTGTGTCATATAAACGCCACTATAGGTTTTGTTCTATAGCGGCGTTTTATTATCAAAATGCCGCTAATGCTCATCTATAGTGGCGTTTGTAGAAGAAACGCCGCAACAAGTCAGTGGTCTATAGCGGCGTTTGTAGAACAAACGTCACGAAAGGTATGAGGTCTTTAGTGGCGTTTGCTGTTATAAACGCCGGGAACGATGCTTCTATTGCGGCGTTTGTATTCACAAACGCCGACATTGGCTGCTCTATGGAGGCGTTTTTCTACCAAACGCCAGAATTTGTTACGGATTTTTAGCGGCATTTTATCTAGAAAACGCCGCTAAACTCACTACCTCTATAAAATACATTTTTAAAATGTGAAATACCCAAATAACCTGTAAAATAATCCATAATAACATCAAATTTTTATAAAACTCCAACAATTAAGTAAAAACAATAAAAACAAATTCAAAGTCTACAACATTAAAGTGAAATATAGTTCAAACGTTGAATTAAAATGTAGTTCAACATGTTTATTTGAATTCACACATAAATGAACTAAGATGGCAGATTCTTTGGTTGGTTCTGCCTTAACATCGCCATCATTTCTTCAAATTCTTGTTGAAGCTTTTGGTATGCTGCTTCTCTCTCAGCTTCTCTTGCTTCTCTCTCGGCTTCCCTTCTTGCTATCTCAGCTTCTCTCCTTTCTCTTTCAGCTTCTCTCTCAGCTTCCCTTCTTAGTATCTCAGCTTCTCTCCTTTCTCTTTCAACTTCTCTCTCAGCTTCCCTTCTTAGTATCTCAGCTTCTTTCCTTTCTCTTTCAGCTTCTCTCGCTTGTACCTCGGCTTGAAATTGAGATAACTGTTGTTTTAACCGATGAACTTCTGCTTGAGAAGATTGGCTCTGTGATGGCATGTACTGAGACGAGTTAGCCCCAAAATATTTTGTCGCGGTAACGAATGATCCTTCGCAGCGAACCCGACCATATCTTTCAGGACCCAAGACGTCAGCAATAACTTGATTTTCGATCTCTTCCATATTAACATAACCATTAGTTGAAGCTGTAGCTTCATACTCAGTCTTTTTTTCCCTCAATTTCTCCTGACAATCAATTAAAAATGTTATACAATTGATATTAAATATAACATAATCAAGATTTTCTGTCTAATTAATATACCATAATTTCTGCAGCTTCGAGAGTTATAGGAGAGCCATCCTTTTTTGTGTGCGTAATGTTGAAGAGCTTTATCCGTCCAATGCTAGTGCCGATTGTAATTTGCTACAACATATAATAAAAATTAATACTCACTAAAAAGTAATTTATTAAAAATTAATCAATAATTAAAAATAATAATACCTCGTCATTAGCTATACGAGCAAAACTCTTCGACCCGACGGTGTGAGTAAACTTCTGTTTTTGTCTGCTAGCAACTCCAACGCGCTCTCGATCCTACAATTTAAAATTTTCATTATGTATAAATTCAATATTATAATGACAATTTTTTAAAGTGCATCGATCATACCTCTCCTTTCGTTGAACTCCAAAACCTGACTGCATCTTCCCATTGATATCGGAGAATTCCCGACGGGATATTTTGCAGCTTCTCTTGAAGAGTGAGATCGTTCTTGAAATATGTCTTCTTCAAGAAACTCTTATTGTCTCTCCATTTTTCCCTAATGCACGCTTCACATAATCGTCTGAAACTTCTAAAGAAAATTTATCCTACAAATGACACAATCAAAGAAAATAAATATTGTATTGAATTGTAATAGATTATTATTACAATGACATTATTACCTTAACAAGTTCCAGAGCCTGATTTTTGTTACTATTCGGCATCTGACGCCATGACTCATAATTGATCGGCAAAATCGCATTGTTGCGTGCAACAATGCCTAAGTAACTGCCCAGAACACCTGCTTCTGCCCTAATGGGTTGGCCGACATCGTTTCTTGAAACTTTCACGCGTTCACCAGTGGGAAGATTGTACAAGTCATTCAACGTCGTGCGCCCTCTACTCTTACGACTTCGACCATTTCCACCTATATAAGAAATAATTTAATAAAATTTTTAAAATCAAGTCAATAATAACAAACAACAATCAATTAAAAAGTGTTGAACATTACCATCAATCTCTATATTTTCAACTGTCTCCGAAACTGTCTCCGGAACTTACGAGGATCCAACACCAGACAAATCATCATCATTTGTTTCTTCCCCCTCTCTCGGTACTTGAACTATCCGCCGATCACTTAATTTCCTCCTAGGCATAGTATCTACAATAAACAAAAGACAATTTTAGTAACTAAAGACAACAATACTATTATAAATTAATAGGTTAAGATATAAAACTTACTACATTGTTATGCAGTTAGTTTTCATTAAAATCTTCATCCATGTCCTCCCGAACCCATTGGAATTGTGAACTAGAACTAGGGATTGTTCTATCTAGGTTTTGTGCTGCAAAAGGCAGAGTTTCTGATCTTATTTCAATGCCATCTCTATTTCCATCACCGATGTCTATCAAGTCTCTAGGAGTGTTACAGAGTACAACATACCAACCCTCTTTTGTTGGATCAGGGCAATAGAAAGCTTGTTTGACTTGAGAAGGAAATACATATGGTTCGTCCATCAATTGGTGACATGTGTGAATTAACCGAGAGAAGTTCACCATTGTAAAACCAAATTGATATCTTCTAATGCCTCGAGCCGTATTTACATCGGCCCAGTCACAACGAAATAACATAACTTTCTGTTTGCCATAATAATCCAACTCAATAATATCCGTAAGAATTCCATAATATTCTACATCTCCCACCACAAGATGATTGTCCCTAGCACTAGCATAACTTGTAGTTGAAGAAGTTACAACTACTCCACAATTTTGTGTCCTCCTTAATCTTTCTCGAGATTTCGTCTGGAACCTAAACTCGTTAATGAGAAAGGCATTATATCTTTTAACAATTCTATTTGGACCTTGAGAAAGTCACTTAACCTC
This sequence comes from Hibiscus trionum, assembly GCA_030270665.1. Taxonomy (NCBI): domain Eukaryota; kingdom Viridiplantae; phylum Streptophyta; class Magnoliopsida; order Malvales; family Malvaceae; genus Hibiscus; species Hibiscus trionum. The sequence continues at coordinate 1,897,513 of BSYR01000008.1, forward strand.
TTCACTAACTTCTCTCCCACACCAAACCTATTACACGTAAAAGGTGAATAAGTTATCATTTATATTGATGTAGCAAAGGAAGAAAAGTTATTAAGTACATGTAGTACAAAGATTCAGTTGCTTACCATCTTCAATAACCAATCATGGAAATTTTCTATGAACAACTTATGAATTTCTCTTTGATGTAATCTTCGGGAGCGTACTTGAGATTGTAACTCTTCTTTAAATTCACTACAAAGTAAGCTACGTAGTTAAAGAATGAGTAATATAAAAGATGAAATGAATACACTAGAATTTATATAAACTTACGTCCGTAAGGGCTCTGTTGAGTCATGATGGAAAAGAACATATCAATGTGCTTGTACCCAAGACTTGTCATCTAACTGTGCAATTTTAACTTTGCCGAGTGGTTCACCAAAACTTTGAAACAAATAAGTCTCAGCTAAGTTATTATTGCTGCACACTTCATTTCTATGTGGTCTATTGAATCTCGTTTCAACATCTTCCAAATATCTAGAGCAAAAAGTCAAACATTCCTCTACTAAATACCCTTCAGCAATTGATCCTTCTGGATAACATTTATTACGACAGTAAGACTTCAACTTGCTCAAGAACCTAGACCGTAATAAACAGAACATTATATAACTAGTTATAATTAAATGAATTATTAAATGGTGTGAATATATGTTAAATGAATTATTTGTACCTCTCAATAGGATACATCCACCGATAGAAAACTGGTCCACCAACTTTAGCTTCGTGAGGGAGATGAACCAACAAATGCACCATAATTGTAAAAAATGAAGGTGGAAATATCTTCTCCATGTTGCATAAAGTCAATGCGACTCGATCTTGTAATTTGTCAAGTTCTTCAACCATCAAAACTTTGCCACAAATAGCTTTCATTACATTAGAAATTTCAATAATACAAGATGTCACCCCAGTTGACATACAACCGCGTAATGCAACTGACATTAAATCTTGCATCAATATGTGATAATCATGTGACTTTAGAGAATAAAGTCTTCGATCTTTAACACTAACACAACGAGATATATTTGATGCATACCCATCTGGGACCTTTATATCTTTTAACACCGTGCAAAATACTTCTTTTTCTTTCTTCGACATCGTAAAAATAGAAGGCGGTAAAGAAAATTTTCCATTACGAAGTTCTTGAGGATTAAGATCATGCCGAATTCCCATGTCAATTAAGTCAAGTCGACTCTTTAGATTGTCTTTAGATTTTCCATCGACATTCAGAATGGTCCCAATAATGTTCTCACAAACATTCTTCTCAATGTGCATTACATCAAGATTATGTCTCAAAATGTTATGCTTCCAGTAAGGCAATTTGAAGAAAATACTTCTTTTTTTCCACAACTCCGCCTCATTTGGATCATCCTCTTCATCAGAGTCATCATCACTAAGCTGCTCAAGCTCACGGCCATACACCTCTTTTGTCTTCTTCTTTGATCGTAGGTTTGGTGGTTGGTTCGTTTTTCCATAAGTGAACTTGATATGTTTCAACATCGACAATATATCAGACCCGATTGTTTGCTCAGGAGCTTTTGTGAACTCTTCAGTACCATCAAACATATTCTTTTCATATCTAAATCTATGATTTTCATCTAACCACCGACGGTGTCCCATGTAAGAGAACTTCTTTCCATTATACAACCACTTCGAGCATGTCTGTGCAACGCAACAAGGACAAGCATAACGACCTTTGGTACTCCACCCAGATAAATTTGCATAAGCGGGAAAATCATTAATAGTCCACAATAAAGCTGCACGCAAATTAAAGTTCTCATTCTTCAACACATCATATGTTTCGACACCCACCCATAATTGTTTCAACTCCTCAATAAGAGGTTGCATGTAGATGTCAATATCATTCCCTGGACCTTTCTCACCTGAGATTATCATGGATAAAATAAATGATGATTGTTTCATGCAAATCTATGGAGGCAAATTGTAAGGAACAAGTATAACAGGCCAAGTACTGTATGAAGTACTCATGATTTTAAAAGGATTAAACCCATCAGATGCAAGACCGAGCCTAACATTGCGAGGATCTCCTGCAAAAGTTGGAAATTTTTGGTCAAATGTCTTCCAAGCTAAAGAATCTGCAGGATGCCTTAATAATCCATCATTTGTTCTTCCATCGTGATGCCACCTCATAGACTCAGCAGTCTTAGAAGACATAAAAAGTCTTTGAAGCCTGGGTATTAGAGGAAAATATCGCAGAATCTTTATTGGCTTCTTTCTTGCTCATGTTGCAACTTCTTCTTCACTCACATTTTCTGTGTCCCCATTCATCCACCGAGATTTACCGTATACATGACAGAACTCTTGGTTTTTTCTATCACCCCAATACAACATGCAATCATTCAGACAACTATGAATTTTCTTATAACCAAGCCCCAAATCATTTATCATTTTTTTCATATCTTTACCGGATTAAGGAATTTTTGCAAAAGGAAAAATTTCACTCAAAAACTCTAATAATTGCGTAAAAGAGTTGCCGGTCCACCCTCCCAAGCATTTTAAATGGAAAAGGCGAATGCAAAAGGAGAGCTTTGAATATTTGGATCCCTCATAAAGTGGTTCATTCATTTCATTAAGCAAATTGTAAAACTTTGACGCTTCTCCAGTTGGCTCTTCATCACATCCACTTCTTCCCATCTCGGTGAAATCAGTAACACCAATATCACAATCTTCTGTAATAGACTGATGATAATCGTGCATATTAAATGTATCTTGCAACATACCCTCCATGTCATCTTCTCTAAGAGATCCACGATGAGAATTATGATGAACATGTGGATTACTCGTGGAAGAAACTGTACGAGATGTCAACTCTCCATGGAAGACCCATTTTCTATAACCCGGAACAAAGCCAAAAACGACTAGATGTTCGTGCACAACTTCACGAATGTGCCAATTAATGTTCACACACTTCTTACAAGGGCAAAGAATCATATTTTCTTGGCTTGCATTTGAAAAAGCTAAATTTAGAAAATATTCTACTCCATTTCGATAGTCGGCGTTTACCCTTGACAAATTCATCCAACTCCTATCCATTTTCAATTTCTGTCATATCCAAATTAAAGATATAAACTACCTATCAGTCATACTTGAAGGATGAAAAGAGATGTAACTATTATATTACCAATTAAGTCAAAAATAAGTCAAATACATAAACTACCTATTAGTAATACTTGAAGGATGAAAAGAGATGTAACTATTACCTGTTGGGGAAAGTTATCTTCTTTAGTTTACTTCAAGAAAAGTTGAGATAAGAATTGCGAAACTATTAAGAGATGTAAATGAGCTGTTAAGAAAAAAAATAATGATAAGCATTACCAAAGTGGCAACAAAAACATATGCATAAATATTCACATTATTAGGAGAATGACATCAAATTAAATAACTATTTAATATAAATATTACTCATATTCTTAAGAAGCAACTACCATAGTAAACAACAAAACTATATTCATCATTACTCAAACCCAAATCACTAAAAAAATAAATCACATCAAGATAGACTTAATCAACTAATTCTGGAATCGCATTCTCTGAAACAATCTTTTCGTATACAAACCTTACTATTAGTTAAATAACTGAACTTTACTCCTTTCATTACTTTTTATTTTTACATTGTATTTTTTCTATTACATTATTAAGTCGTTTAGATTTTTCCCCCTGAATCTTTACGTATACAAATCTTACAAGTTTGATGTCACTGCAACTACCCTCTCATCATCATCTCATGTATTCATGTTGTATTTATTTTATTTAGGTAGGTGTTGTTTTATAAATTGAAAAATTATAAACATGTTTGATTTTTTTCATTATCAAACATGCTTATAATATCAAATTACTAGAATTATTAGTTTTCAATGAATTAGATTTTGTTAATGTATTATATCAAATTACTGGAATTATTAATTTTTAATGAGACACACAATTATATTGTCTAGATTTTGATTCATTGGATTCTTTTTTATTGCTTGTACACATCTTGTGGCTTTGTTCTACTAGGTACCTTGTAAAACTTTTTTATCTTCATTTTCTTTTCATTATATAATTTTATAGTTAAATATAAGCTAAAACCACAATTCAATTTACATTCATTCAAGATAAAACCTGCAGTGTTGCCAGAAACCATACAACAAAACACCCACCACCTTCTCTTTATTTCATCCCCCCGAAAGCCCATAAACAAAGCAATCAATCGTAGATCGACAGCCATTAGAATGTCACTCACAGTGTGGGCTTCTTCCACTGCCAATGCACTCAGAAAAAAAAGTATGCCTTGTTGGAAGGTCTCCTAATTTCCCCTTTTACATGAATGTCAACAAGAAAATAATGTCATCTTTATCTATCAAAATATAAATTAAATCTTCGTTAAGAAAAATTTAAGGATAGACTATTCGTTGTTTTAGTTGGATGAGACATTATGTTTCACAAATAAAGTCAGGGATTAAGATTATGATTAGAATTGAGTGACCCATTGTAACACCCCTAAAATGATAAAAAAAAAATATTTAAGGATGAATTGAGAGTTGTGGGAATCGAACCCACAACCTCTTGTGTTTTCAGCTGGATGCCCAGCCAATTGAGCTAGGCAAGCTCTTGGTCTGGAATCACCCCATTTGAATCTTATTTAGATTCGAAATTAATTTATTAATTAAATAATAAAAATATCCCAACCACTCCACTATCAGATATGATTAAAGGGGATCAGATTTGCTCGTTTTGGGATGAATTATTTTCCCATTATTATTTCCTCTCTTTCATAATCGTCGGCCACCTCCGATCTGCCCCACCGCCACGCCGTGATCTTCACCGCCACCGTCAGAGTGACCGCCGTCCCCTTCCCGATCGATCCGTGCCAGTCACTCGCACATCGCCGCCACCATCGTCCTCCGTGTGCGCTGCAACCGCTTCGAACAGGGTAAGCGTCGGAGTCGGATTTTCGGTCGGGTTTCGCATGCGCCGTCGCCGGCCGAGGTTGTCGAGTCGTGGCCGTGGCTGCCGTCGGATGCTGGGTTGCGTCGGGGTTCTGTGCGCCGTCGGGGGAGGGGGAAAGGGATATTAGGGTTAGGTTTTAATTGGGGATTTTAGGTGTATGAACCGAACCGGTTCAGGGGATGAACCGGCCGGCTGGGTTGAGCCAAACCGGTCTGGTTGGCTGATGCACTGATGACGTCATGCTGACGTCAGCGATGACGTCATCACAGTCATCACAGTCATGCTGACGTCAGCGATGACGTCAGCGATGACGTCAGCGTTGACTTTTGGTCAACTTTTTCGACCGAGCCCACTTTTATGTTTTTCGATGTTCCGGTTCCATTGGCGTTGTCCGTTTCTTCAAATTCGAACCCGAAGTGCCGTTTTGGATCAATTTTATATATTGAGCTCAGATTTTCAGTAAAGTGTTAAATCGGAATTTGACTCAGATAATTTCGTGTTCAGGTGACGTGGACTCAGATCCCGAGATTTTACCCCCTCCACCGCCAGGCAGACCTCCGGTGGCACAATCTTCGAGATCTGCCAGTAAGATATTTATTAAGCGAAAATTATTCGGATATGGCATAGTAGGAAATCTAACATAGTGTCCTGTATTGTTAGGAGCTGATTCTGTCCGACCTTCCGTTAGAGCTGAGCGTGGGAGACGTCACTATCGACGTTGACTATTTAGCTGCCTAAGGTGTGTTCTCTGTTTTGTGCTACATTTTTATGTGTTACATGATTTCGTGAATCTGTTTGAGAAATACTTGTATGCTATTCTACACTGTTATTTGATGAATATTGCATGACTTAATTGTATGTCATTCTGCTCTGTTATCGGATGAATAATGTATACTCGGATACTATGATCATGTTATGTAACACATATCGGAATCGGATTATTATGTACATGCATCTTAGTTATTTAACAAGATTGCATTCGGACTCGGACATCGGATTACATGTCATATCATTGGGTTGGGATATTGTACGGAGGAAGCTCAGCGACTTCATCCTTCGGGATGAACTTCGCTTCGGATCAGTAGTTCCATCCTTCGGGATGAGTTCTGCTTCGGACATGGTGACGTAGGGTAGAGTGGTTCAGGGGAACTTCACTCTTCGGACGGTGATGTAGATGGGTGCATATCATGTCATGGCATCTGTATGCATTGTTTGTACTATTTCAGAATATCTGTTAATTCTTGACTGTGATATTATTGTTTGATTGATTTCTGTTATGCACCTTAGAGACACACTGAGCTTTATAGCTGACTCCCCCTTAGTATCTATTTCAGATTTCCAGACTTAGGTTTCGGTACTTGGAGGACTACGTACGAACAGTATTTGATATTATCTATCAGTATGTTTCGTTTCAGACTTATTAAATGATTTAAGTATTTTCAGTATTTGGTTGTAAACGTGGACTTTGGACATTTATTACTATTTGGATTTGATAACTATTTTGAATATGCTTGTTTTAAAACGAAACAGTAAACAATAACTATTATAATTAAATAATAGTTTTGGTACAGTTTTTCATAAATGATCTTACTTGAGGGGAAAGTTTCCAATTCGCCAAATTCAATTTATTTCAAAACCCTAGGTCAAAATAGGGGGTTACATTTAGTGGTATCAGAGCGCTTAGGTTACACCCCTCGGCCTGTGCGGCTCAATGGAAATTTGATTTTTAAAGTTTTCAAAAAAAAAAAAAAAAAAAATTGCAAGCATCATAAATGTTTTCGGAAATTATGAGATTTTTAGATAGATGTCCAGATTTAAAATATATATATATATGTTTTAATTAAAGTCTCCAAGTACCAAGTTTTGACTTAGGACACTTCTTTTGTAGATAGACTACTATGCCACCTCGTAAGAGTTTTAGAACTATAGCCGGACGAGGTCGAGCTCGTGGACGAGGTCGTACCACTGCTAATACGGTTAACGGTAATTCCCCTGAGCAATTGCCGCCACATCAGGAGGAACCACAAACTGAGCAAGCTGAGGAACGGCAAGAGGTTCACACGAGTGGTCAACAGACAAATCAACCTGATCAACAGACTCAGAGTGAGGGTCCCCGTGCAGCCGATAACAGTGAGACTGCTGGAGTGGATGTTGCTGCAGTGCATTTAGAGCTGCTTGAGTATCTTCGACAGGGTTCTAGAAGACCCATATCTGCAGAGTTTTTGTCTGCTGGCATGTCGATGTTTGACGGTAAGACCGCGGCAGATCCAGCTGACGCTGAGTATTGGTTGAAGAAATTACAACAACTATTTGATGAGATGGACTACCCGGTAAACAGAAAATTAAGAGCTGCTGTATCTCTATTGAAGGGTGAAGCCCTGAACTGGTGGGAGGCTGAGAAGGCCGTTATTTCTGCCAGTCGGATATCTTGGGACCATTTTCGTCAGGCTTTCCGAGACCGATATGTTGGAGCTGAGTACCTGGCCCAGTGTCGTGAGGACTTTATAAATTTGAAGCAAAATGACATGACTGTGAATCAGTATGAAATTGAGTTCTTGAGACTGGTACAGTACGTCCCTGGGTTAGTTACTACGGAGGAAGAGAAATGCAGTTGGTTTCTGAAAGGTCTGCGACCTACGATCAAGACGGGTGTATCTTTGCATATGGATAAAGAATACAAGGATATTACCTTACGAGCTAGGACTGCTGAACGTAATGAGGCAGAATTGAGACAAGCTGAGTCTCATGGTATGGATCGGGGTAAGAGGCAGTCAACCTCGACAGTTCAGCATGGTCAAGATAACCAGACCAGAAAGAGGGCAAGAGATGAGGGTAACTATCAGAGTTATTCTAGAGCTAGACCAGCGAATTTTTCTGTTCCGACTTTTAGTGTTGGGGGATCGTCTAACACGCGGGGGCTACCACAGTGTTCTTATTGCAAGAAATGGCATTTTGGGGAGTGTAGGAGACAGTCCGGGGCATGTTTTCGATGTGGGTCTTTTGATCATATTTTCAAAGATTGTCCACATGCACCTTCGTCAACTCGTACTCCGTCACAGGCATCAGTACAGACTCCTGCTAGGGGCAGAGGTCGAGGTAGATCCGATTTCACAAGATCTGCTAGTAGAGGTAGGCCAGCACAGAATGGAGGACCAGCTGGATCTGGAATGAGACAATCAGGTTTCGTTTATGCTGCCAGAAGACAAGAGGATCGAGACGAGCCAGATGTTATTGCTGGTACTTTTTCTATACACTCTATTCCGTATTTTGCTTTATTAGATACTGGTTCTACACATTCATATGTTGCGAGTTCGGTATCTAGTGAACTTAAAATTTCGGTTGAGAATATTAGGAACGCAATTTCTGTTTATAGCCCAGTAGGTGATCAGGTTAAGGTTACCAAGTTGTACAAAGATTGCCCTTTAGAGATTCAAGGGAAAATATTCTCCGCCGATTTGATGGAGTTACCTTTTAGAGAGTTCGACCTTATTCTCGGAATGGACTGGATATCCACTCATCGAGTCCATTTAGACGGTGAGAAGAAAAGGGCGACTCTGAAAACCTCAGATGGGGGCGAAGTGGTTATGGTTGGAGAGCGTAGAGGCTATATGACCAATGTTGTTTCGGCTCTCAAAGCAGAAAGGATGATTCGACATGGGGCTACTGCTTACCTTGCTTATATTCTTGACTCGAGGCAGTCAGATTCTGGTTTGGATAAGATTCTGGTGGTTAGGGATTTTCCAGATGTTTTTCCGGAGGAATTGCCAGGAGTACCGTCAAGGCGTGACGAGATTGAATTTGCCATTGATGTATATCCGGGTACAGCTCCTGTATCTATGGCTCCTTACAGGATGGCTCCGAAAGAGCTTAAGGAATTAAAGATTCAATTGCAGGAATTGTTAGATAAGGGCTTCATCCGACCAAGTGTGTCTCCTTGGGGAGCCCCTGTTTTGTTTGTAAAGAAGAAGGACGGATCACTTCGACTTTGTATTGATTATCGGAAGCTAAACAAGCTGACGATTAAAAACAAATATCCACTTCCCCGTATTGATGATTTGTTCGACCAATTTCGGGGAGCTACAGTATTTTCTAAGATAGACCTGAGATCGGGTTATTACCAACTCAAGGTTAAGGATTCTGATGTATTCAAGACCGCTTTTCGGACTCGTTATGGTCATTACGAGTTTCTGGTGATGCCGTTTGGATTAACTAATGCCCCTGCAGCCTTTATGGATATGATGAACAGGGTATTTCAACCCTATCTAGACCAGTTCGTAGTTGTTTTCATTGACGACATACTGGTTTATTCCAAATCGGAGGCAGAACATGAAGAACATCTCCGGATTGTTCTACAAACTTTGCGTGAAAAGCAGTTGTATGCAAAGTTTAGTAAATGTGAATTCTGGTTAACCGAGGTTATCTTCTTGGGTCACGTGGTTTCTGCTAAAGGTATTCAGGTGGATCCAAAGAAGATTGAGGCTATTTTGGGATGGAGGCAGCCCAAGAATATTCATGAGATTCGAAGTTTCTTAGGTTTAGCTGGCTACTATCGGAGGTTTGTGGAAGGATTCTCAATTATTGCAGCACCTCTGACTAAACTTCTAAGGAAGGAAGTCCCTTTTGTTTGGACTGAGGCTCAACAGACCAGTTTTGATAAACTTAAGACCGTGTTGACTGAAGCACCGGTTCTGATCCAGCCTGAGCCTGGGAAGGCCTATACGGTATACAGTGATGCCTCTCACACGGGATTAGGATGTGTCTTGATGCAGGAAGGAAAGGTAGTGGCTTATGCATCTCGTCAGTTGAAAGTGCATGAGCGTAACTACCCCACCCATGATTTAGAGCTTGCTGCTGTAATTTTTGCTCTAAAAATCTGGAGACACTATCTCTACGGAGAGAAGTGTTATATCTTCACCGATCACAAAAGTTTAAAATACCTCCTTACGCAAAAAGAATTGAATCTGAGACAGCGTCGCTGGTTGGAACTTCTTAAGGATTATGACTGTGAGATAGAGTATCACCCGGGAAAGGCGAACGTGGTTGCCGATGCCTTGAGTCGTAATGCTATCTCAGATTTGAGATCCTTGTTTGCTCGGATGAGTTTGTTTAAAAACGGTAATTTGATGGCAGAACTTCGTGTCATTCCTACGCTGATATCGGATATTCGAGCAGAACAACCTACAGATCCTTTTCTTATGCATCGTATTAGAGAGGTTTCTGAAGGTACATCTGTAGATTATACTATTGATCAGGATGGCGTTTTGTGTTTCCGAGGTCGGTACTGTATTCCGAGGAAATCTGGGTTGAAACAGGTTATTCTTCGCGAGGCACATGATAGCCCTTATTCTATGCATCCTGGCGGTGATAAGATGTACAAGAACCTTCGCCAGAGGTACTGGTGGAAAGGTCTTAAGCGGGATGTAGTCGGATTTGTGTCTAAGTGTATGACTTGTCAAAGAGTCAAGGCAGAGCATCAGCGTCCATCTGGGCTGCTTCAGCACATTGAGATTCCTCAGTGGAAATGGGAGCGAGTGACTATGGATTTTGTCAGTGGTCTCCCGATGACTCCGTCCAAGAAGGACTCTGTCTGGGTCATAGTGGACCGTTTGACTAAGTCTGCTCATTTCATTCCGGTTCGAGTCAATTATCCTTTGAATAAGTTGGCTCGGCTTTATATTTCTGAGATCGTTCGACTTCATGGAATACCGCTATCGATTATTTCTGATCGTGATCCAAGGTTTACAGCGAAGTTCTGGAAGGCACTTCACTCTTCTTTGGGAACCCGGTTAAACTTTAGTACATCTTACCATCCGCAGACTGACGGGCAATCTGAGCGAATAATTCAAATTCTTGAGGACATGTTGAGAGGCTGTGTTCTTAATTATAGTGGTAGTTGGGAGGATTTCTTGCCGCTCGCAGAATTTGCATATAATAACAGCTACCAGTCCAGTATCAAAATGGCACCATATGAGGCTCTGTATGGGCGCAGGTGTAGATCACCGATTGGATGGACTGAACTTAATGAACGTAGACTGTTGGGACCAAATCTAGTCCGTGAGGCCGAACAGACAGTCAGATTGATTCGAGATCGGCTTAAAGTTGCTTTTGATAGACAAAAATCTTACGCCGACTTGAAACGTCGAAATCTTGAGTTTGAGGTTGGTGATGAGGTTTTCCTGAAAGTATCTCCGTGGAGGAAGGTACTTCGGTTTGGTCGGAAGGGCAAATTGAGTCCTCGTTATATTGGCCCTTATCGGATTCTTCGTCGAGTTGGATCTGTTGCTTATCAACTCGAATTACCACCAGAGCTTCAGCGTATTCATGATGTTTTCCATGTTTCTGTGTTGAAACGCTATCATGCTGATCCGTCTCATGTTTTACCTGTGGAAGAGATTGAGATTCGTCCTGATCTGCGTTTTGAAGAGGAGCCTATTGAAATTCTTGCTCAGGATAAGAAAGTTCTCAGAAGGAAGACCATTAAGATGGTCAAAGTCTTGTGGAGTGGTCGCAGTCATGACGAGGCTACCTGGGAGCCCAAAGATGTCGTCAAAGCTCAGTATCCGCATTTGTTTATTCAAGGTAAATTTCGAGGACGAAATTTCTTTTAAGGGAGGGAGAATTGTAACACCCCTAAAATGATAAAAAAAAATATATTTAAGGATGAATTGAGAGTTGTGGGAATCGAACCCACAACCTCTTGTGTTTTCAGCTGGATGCCCAGCCAATTGAGCTAGGCAAGCTCTTGGTCTGGAATCACCCCATTTGAATCTTATTTAGATTCGAAATTAATTTATTAATTAAATAATAAAAATATCCCAACCACTCCACTATCAGATATGATTAAAGGGGATCAGATTTGCTCGTTTTGGGATGAATTATTTTCCCATTATTATTTCCTCTCTTTCATAATCGTCGGCCACCTCCGATCTGCCCCACCGCCACGCCGTGATCTTCACCGCCACCGTCAGAGTGACCGCCGTCCCCTTCCCGATCGATCCGTGCCAGTCACTCGCACATCGCCGCCACCATCGTCCTCCGTGTGCGCTGCAACCGCTTCGAACAGGGTAAGCGTCGGAGTCGGATTTTCGGTCAGGTTTCGCATGCGCCGTCGCCGGCCGAGGTTGTCGAGTCGTGGCCGTTGTCAGGCCGTGGCTGCCGTCGGATGCTGGGTTGCGTCGGGGTTCTGTGCGCCGTCGGGGGAGGGGGAAAGGGATATTAGGGTTAGGTTTTAATTGGGGATTTTAGGTGTATGAACCGAACCGGTTCAGGGGATGAACCGGCCGGCTGGGTTGAGCCAAACCGGTCTGGTTGGCTGATGCACTGATGACGTCATGCTGACGTCAGCGATGACGTCATCACAGTCATCACAGTCATGCTGACGTCAGCGATGACGTCAGCGATGACGTCAGCGTTGACTTTTGGTCAACTTTTTCGACCGAGCCCACTTTTATGTTTTTCGATGTTTCGGTTCCATTGGCGTTGTCCGTTTCTTCAAATTCGAACCCGAAGTGCCGTTTTGGATCAATTTTATATATTGAGCTCAGATTTTCAGTAAAGTGTTAAATCGGAATTTGACTCAGATAATTTCGTGTTCAGGTGACGTGGACTCAGATCCCGAGATTTTACCCCCTCCACCGCCAGGCAGACCTCCGGTGGCACAATCTTCGAGATCTGCCAGTAAGATATTTATTAAGCGAAAATTATTCGGATATGGCATAGTAGGAAATCTAACATAGTGTCCTGTATTGTTAGGAGCTGATTCTGTCCGACCTTCCGTTAGAGCTGAGCGTGGGAGACGTCACTATCGACGTTGACTATTTAGCTGCCTAAGGTGTGTTCTCTGTTTTGTGCTACATTTTTATGTGTTACATGATTTCGTGAATCTGTTTGAGAAATACTTGTATGCTATTCTACACTGTTATTTGATGAATATTGCATGACTTAATTGTATGTCATTCTGCTCTGTTATCGGATGAATAATGTATACTCGGATACTATGATCATGTTATGTAACACATATCGGAATCGGATTATTATGTACATGCATCTTAGTTATTTAACAAGATTGCATTCGGACTCGGACATCGGATTACATGTCATATCATTGGGTTGGGATATTGTACGGAGGAAGCTCAGCGACTTCATCCTTCGGGATGAACTTCGCTTCGGATCAGTAGTTCCATCCTTCGGGATGAGTTCTGCTTCGGACATGGTGACGTAGGGTAGAGTGGTTCAGGGGAACTTCACTCTTCGGACGGTGATGTAGATGGGTGCATATCATGTCATGGCATCTGTATGCATTGTTTGTACTATTTCAGAATATCTGTTAATTCTTGACTGTGATATTATTGTTTGATTGATTTCTGTTATGCACCTTAGAGACACACTGAGCTTTATAGCTGACTCCCCCTTAGTATCTATTTCAGATTTCCAGACTTAGGTTTCGGTACTTGGAGGACTACGTACGAACAGTATTTGATATTATCTATCAGTATGTTTCGTTTCAGACTTATTAAATGATTTAAGTATTTTCAGTATTTGGTTGTAAACGTGGACTTTGGACATTTATTACTATTTGGATTTGATAACTATTTTGAATATGCTTGTTTTAAAACGAAACAGTAAACAATAACTATTATAATTAAATAATAGTTTTGGTACAGTTTTTCATAAATGATCTTACTTGAGGGGAAAGTTTCTAATTCGCCAAATTCAATTTATTTCAAAACCCTAGGTCAAAATAGGGGGTTACACCCAAACCTACCGGTTAAACGAAATAATTTGCTAATGGTTAAGCAAACTCGTTTTTGCACACCCCTAGCAGCACCGCCTTCATTCCTCTAGAGTCCCTTTTGTCCTCCCTCTAAGTAGGATTAAGATTATGATTAGAATTAAAATTTGTAAAAAAAATTATGTTATGTTTTGTATCTTTGCGTTTCCATTTATGGAATTTAGGTGGTTTTGGCTGGTCTGTAATCAGAACTAGAATTCATGTACTCTATTTCTCTCATATTCAATAAATAAATTGCAAGACAGCAATGGGTTTTAAGGTTTACTACAAATACTATTATATTGCGAAACTAAAACAAACTACACCAATATAAAAAGAAAAAGAAAGTTACACGGTAATTAGCTTACCTGAGAAGTTGTTGCTTCCCAGAAAAATAGATAGCAATGAAGAAATGTTGAAGATTGAGGAAGGAATAGAACCTGCACAATAAATAACAAAACTTCAAATTATTTGGCATAATGAAAAAAGAGGGCCGTAAAGAATGATAAAATGTATGAATTCAACCTTTAACCTATTATTCTGCATAAGTTGAACTCTCAAAAGGAAACGAGAGATCACTAACCTATTGGCCGACGGTCGAAGGCGAGGAGCGACGGTCGACGGCGAGGACCGACCAGGAGCGACACGGCAAGAGGAGCAGGAGCGGCTAGGGCACAACTAGATTAATTTGGGGATTTTTTAATTTGCACGATGGATAGAAGTCTGAGATTGGGGGGATATATCTGATTAAAACGGTGTGTTTAAACTTTTTTTTTGAACAGCATGTATGATTTTATTAGCCAAATAATCATACACAAAACACAAAACACAACGGCCTCATTAAAAACCTCTCTAATCCTAAATAGAGGAAAAGAGTACCGCTGTGCATGTGCCAAAGGACAAACAAACTCGTCATTTGCTATACAACCATACCCATTTACCCCTATCAATCCCACTCTTAGCCAAGGAATCCGCCAATCCATTTGCTTCTCGAAAGATATGGTTGAAGCACATGCAAGGCAAAACGGAAACGTCCTCATCACTCTGCTGAAACCACCGCTACAACAGCCACGGACGATTCTCTGTACGATGCATCCATGATATCGACACCCTCGAATCAGACTCCACCACAATCGACGAAACCGATCCCAAATGCATCTCACATAACAATCGCTTGAATTTCCGCCACATTAGAATCCGCAATGCCTATCGGACCTGAAAAAATTGCCACAATTCTAGTATGGCAGTCCCGTAAGACCCCTCCACACCCTGCCATTCCCGGTTTCCCCCTTGCAGCTACATCTACATTGAATTTCCACACACCTTCCAAAGGAGGCAGCCACACACTATACAAACGATCCAAATTGACTACATGTTGCATCGACCAGCAAACCCACGGACAAGACCACCAACTTGCCTCATTCACACAAGACTCTTGCATAAACGCACGAGTCCAATACAAAGCCCGAAGCTGGGCCAAAAAGAAGATTACTCGACTCGACGCTCGTCGATCGTGGAACATAAGATCATTCTGTGCCAACCACAAAGACCACAAAGTGCTTGCACAACCTATAACGGTGTGTTTAAACTATAACGGTGTTTCTTGTAAAAACGCCACGAACCCTAACCTATTGCGGCGTTTGTCATATAAAACGCCATGAACCCTAACCTATAGCGGCGTTTGTCGTATAAAACGCCACGAACCCTAACCTATGGCAACGTTTGTCATATAAAACGCCACGAATCCTAACCTATGGCGGCGTTTGTCGGATAAAACGCCACTAACCTTTACCTATGGCGGCGTTTGTCGTATAAAACGCCACTAATCCTTAACCTATGGCGGCGTTTGTAATAAAAAACGACACTAACCCTTCACCTATTGCGGCATTTGTAATAAAAAACGCCACTAACCGAATTTACATTTTAATATTTTTATACGATATTTGACCTATTGATAATTTGATCAGTTAATCCGAATTGATTTTTATAAAGGTGATAATTTAAATAATAGTCTACGTTTGTTATAACAGTTGTTATATAGAGGTTTTGCCACTCTAAAATTATGATATTTTTGTTTTTTGAAAAATTCACGATCGCAATACTTACAATGGTCGTGATTACATCCGTTATGCGACCGAAAATACAAATCCCTATATTGAACCTTTAATCTCATTAGTTATTTATCCGTGATTACATCCGTTATGCGAGTGAGAATAAATGTTGGTTTAAGAAATCTATGGCGGCGTTTATTCTAACAAACGCCACTAACCATACACCTATAACGACGTTTATTCTAAACAACGCCACTAACCCTACACCTATTGCGGCGTTTATTAAAGAACTCCACTAACATGAAACCTTTATCGACGTTTACGATAGAAAACGCCACTAACATGAAACTGATTGCGGCGTTTATTATAGAAAACGCCACTATATGTCCCCCTATCGCAGCGTTTGTTATAAAAACGCCACCAATGTTCCCATTTTGTGGCGTTTGTTTCATAAACGTCGTTATAAGTGAAATTTTGGTGGCGTTTGTTTCGAAAACGCCACGAATAGCGCCTCCACAGAACAAGTCTGGTGTAGTGCTTCCTTGGGTGATTATTCACATATTTTTTTTTCCTTTTCTTAAAAAAATTAAGGAAAAATGTCATGTTTTGGTAAGGGGGCAGCCGGTTTGTTCTCTTAGAAGGAAGAGAATGAACTTTTCACAAAACTTTGAATTTTAAGTAGTCTTCTTCATCCCCTCTCTTGAGATTTCCGAAAACTCCATTTAGAGGGCCTTCTTGGATGCTTGATTAAGCCACTGAATTTTGGTGTATAGCTCTCTTGGTGTATTGAATTTCTTTGGAAGAGGTAACTCCCAAGCTTATGTTTTGTTGCAAATGATTTCTTCTGATCTATATGTGTTTGTTGAATTGGAAATTAGGGGATGGATGTATACAAGGGTGGTTCTGGGCATGTGCGAGATTGGCAACCACACAAGACCCCGAAAAAAAAGGGCTCCGAAATAAATTATTATACATATAATTATTTTTAAAAATAAAATTACCAACAAATTTTGATTTAAAAAATTAAATATTTTGGGAAATTAATAAGATGAATAAGATGTGTGTCAGTATATATGATGGCAATTGGAAGATTAATAACATGGTTCCTTAATCTCCCATTTTCTAAAAGCTTGTGTGTGTGCAATTTTACTTAAAAATACACTTTCATTTTTCTGTTTGTAATTTCATATTTTTCGATTGACAGTGAAAAGTTTTCAAATAGGATGACATTATTTGATGGCTTCTTGTTTCATTATGATGAATTGCATTTATTGGATGACGTTAATCTCAAATCTTATTGCAATAATTTTGAAAATGTTCTTAGGATAGATGTGTTATCTAATGTTGATGAAAATGAATTATTTGTTGAGCTGAAATGACTTATAGAGCTACCCAAGGAAAAAATTGGAGCAATGTATTTATTAAAGTTTTAAAACGTTTTAGTTGCTTCCCAAATGCGACAATTGCATATAGAGTTTTATTGACTAATACTATTATTGTTTCTTCTGCAGAACGAAACTTTTCAAAATTGAAGTTTGTGAACTCTACTTATAGACAACTATGTCACAAGAAAGACTAAATAGACTTGTTTTGATGGAAATCGAAACTGATCTTTTGGAAGAAGTTGATACCAAAAGCATCGTAGATGATTTTGCTTGAAAATATGCAAGAATAACAACTCTTTTTAAGTGAAAATGTTAGACTTTTAGATGTTTGTAAGTCATTTTTATGTTGCTTAAGAGAGTAATCTGACATTTTTTATTAGGAAACTTTATTTGAAAAAAATATTATAAATAAAGGGCCTCATTTTATTAAATTGCAGAGGGCCCCTTAAATCTTTGAACCACACATGTATATCGGTATCTAGTACAACAGTCAGAGCACAACAAAACCAAACCAATAGCTTAAGGTGTTTCAACTTATCAAATTAAGGTGATGGCTCCCAATGTATTTAGTAGTTCAGGTCCTGCATTCTATACAGACGCAACTCTTCAAAACCTTTCCAATGACAATGTCAAACTTGCTGACCAAAAGGATTGGTATGGCTCTGGAAACCACCCATTTGTTCTTCAAGCAAAATGGTCCGATAAAATTAAGCACGACAGCGATCCTCGAGCTGGAAGCTCGAAAGGCGAGGCTGTGTATGCAACCCCAGCTGGCATTAAGTGGGTTGTTTCCTGGAGCAATATGAATGGTGAAAGCAACAAGGTATTCATCAATTCAATGTTATTCCCTTTTCTTAAAACTTATGGCACCACAGACACAAATGATTTCCGATGAACCCTATTTGTTTCATTCTTTTTCTTAATAAAAAACTTCGTTAAGAATTTATTGTAACATTCAAAAGAAATAATTCGATCAACTTTCACATAAATCAAATCTCTGTCAATTGCAGGTGTATATAGTCATTACTAGCACTGATGTCAATTGGGGTGTCGTCGAATCGCTTCTAGACACATCTTCCGCCACTCCTGCTGAGGTGAACAAACTTGGATACAAGGCAACGGCTACGATTGACCGGACAACCCTTCACCAAGTTTGACAACAAGTTTCCAGAAAATAATTTAAAATATTGTTTCTTTGCATGCACTAATAATTTTAAAATAAGGAAGGTGGTTTAATAAAAAGAATGGCTTCAAGTCTTGAGTTAATATTAGTCTCGGGTTTGATCCCTGGACAACTCCAACCCCTTCCTCTTTTATCTCTAGATAAGTTTTAAAAGGTCTAAATGTTTAAAATCAATTATGCCATGTTTAAGATAAATGCGTGGCTACTTGAAATCATTATATGTGGAGAAATAAAAGGTCTTTCTATTATGTCATTATATTATTATTATTTTTATTTTTGATCGAAAATATGCATGTTTAATGATGAAAACCATACATCCGTGATTATCACAAGCCTCGTTAAAAAAGTCCCTAGGCCTAAATGGGGAAAAAGAGTACTCATGATCATCCACCCATAACGAACACTGCATAAGAGATCACGCACTCACCAACCTAAAGTAAAGAAACTCACAACAATAGAAAATAAATACCATCAGCCTCCCACTATAACCGCACTTCACACACTCATCCTTAGCGAAGAAACACGAACCACGTCACGTTTCGCAAGCACATTGGCTGCACTGTTCGCCTCGCGGTATATGTTATGAAAACACACACAGTGTAAGGAATCACACTCCCCATCCATCCTAAGAAACCAATAATCCAATCTCCAAGGTCGCCTTTGCATGACGAAGAATCCAAGACATCGCCACAAATGAGTCGGATTCAATTATGAACGAGCTATTCTCACACCATCGAGAATGTAGCACAATATCCAAAGCATACTCAATCACTCGAACTTCAACCTCATTCGAATCCATAGTCCCAAGCGGGCCGAAAAATAAAGCCAATATTGTACCTTCTGTGTCACGTAAAACTCCCCCATCTAGCCAGATCCGGTTTACCTCGCGCCTAGATTTTTATTATTTTTACAATGCCCATATAAAATTTATAGAAAAAAAGGACTTGAGATAGAGAGAGAAATTTAGAGATATTAAAAGAAAGGATCGACTTCACATATATAATAGAAGAAGGCGACTTAGAAACAATCAAAACAAATCAACAGAAGGTAAAAACAATATAAACCCTCCCAAAACCATGAATATGGCTCACTCTTTCCCTATTTACACATGGTCTTTCGTCACATGCGCAATTTGGGGCATGAACATTGCTTTTGTATATTTGTATACATTAAGCTTTGATTTGAGTCAATTTTCTCAAATTAATTAATTCATTATTGACGTAGCATCATTTTACGTGCACATATTGTATAAAAATTATACTTATGTGTTATGAAAAATAAATGAATGTATTTATTTATTTCATATGTTTGTAATCGAACCAATTTTTTTTATGTGTACAATAGAACCAAAATTAATGTTTCTTATGTATAACAACACAAAACCAAATGTCATATATCAAATAACACATTTGACCAAGGTTTAAATGTATTTTGGATATTTCTCTTTATATTAATATTAGAGTTAACTGCACTACATGTCCTCAAACTATGTCACGCCTTCTAAATTGGTGCCTAAACTTTTAAATATTCTATTTCACCCCAAAATATGAAACTCATTCTTAATTGATCCCCAAACTTTTAAATATCCCACTATCATCCCCAGATTAACGTTTTTTTCTGACAAAAATGATTTTATTAAAAATTCAAAATATGCCAAAGACCTACTTATGAGCCTCATTAAAAACCTCCCTAACTTAAATGGAGGAAAAGAGTACTACATGTGCAGGTAAAATACAATCGAGTACACACCATAGACCACAGGGCTACACGAAAATGTTTGTACAATCCAAACCCCACCTACTAGCACCTATCTACACATAAACTACTACTCTGAAAAACAGTCTCAAATAACACCCAAAACTCTATCAAATCAACCGACAACGATAAAAAAACCTACCACCATGTTTTAGAAAGTTGCTGATTATCGATCATGCCACAACATTTTATTATGTCACATAATTTTAGTGTTTAAACGACATTAAATAGTTTTTTTAGTATGGGACATGTTTAGCAAGTAGTGTTAATTTGGGGATGGAATTAGAATGTTCAAATGTTTTGGCGGGGGGGGGGGGGGCAAATTAGAATGAAGCTCATACTATGGGGATGAAACTGAAATGCTCAAATGTTTGAGTACCAATTTAGAATGAGATTAATAGTTTGTGGATGAAACTGGAATGTTCAAAAGTTTGTGGAGCAATTTTGAGTAAGTGTTATAGTTTTGGGACGTGTTGTGCGATTTACTCTGAATATCATGATGAAAATATTTCAAATAGAATATATTTTTCATTTGCTTGAGATTAAATACTTTCATACACATATTCGCATGTGTTGGATGATGGGGTTTTCTATACATTAGAATTATTTTAAAATTTAAATTAAGGCTTAACCGTCAGAAAAGTCCCGAAACTAAACTTTTTTTAGTTAGTTGTCTGAACTATTTTTCGGGTCAAATAGATTTCTAACGTTTCATTCCGTTACTCAAATAAAGTTTTCTAGTCACAACTATTAAAAAATTTCTGTTATATAATAAGAACGTGTCATGCGGCCCATTTATGTTATTTTCTTTCATTTTTATTTTAAAAAATTGGAAAATCTTTAATTTTATTAAAAACAACACAAAAAACGATTTTTTGAAGAAAGATCATATTTATATAATCAAGTGCTCAAAATGTCATCACTGAGTACAAATGGTTGAAGGAACGTAGGACATTCCAAAACAACATAATACAACAGATAAAGTGTGATTGACCATGTAGAAATTAAAAAATAAAAAATAGCCCACCTTTCAAGTTCTTATTAGGCGACATAAAAAATTTTAACGGTCGTTGACGAAAAAGCTTTTTTGAGTACCGAAATGAAACATTGGGCACCTATTCTACCCAAAAAAATAGTTCAGACACCTAACTGAAAAAAATGGTATAATTTAGACAGTTATTTGACGGTTAAGCCTTCAATGAAAGGACCAAGAAAAGGCCGCCAATTGTCTCGATTTTAATATCGTCGGTGCTTATAAGGAACGGTTGGAGGTTTTTGATGAGTCGGGTTGGATTGGCAACACTGGTTTTGTAGTGGAGTTCATGTCCCAAATTTTTTTAGGACTGTTTAACAATTCGAGTTCAAGACTTCTGCAACTCTTGAGTACTTTTATTGATGTGGATTATCTTTCATGAAAATTTGACAATGTGCGTTTTGTTTATGAAGCTCGGCAAAGAAACTCTTTGGTTGATCAAGTCATACCCTAAACTCGGCGCTAAGGGATTTTGGTTAGATAATTTAGGTTAAGCAATATTTATAATCTTAAATTCGGGATCAAATCGAAAATTTTGAAAGTTTAGGAAAATTTCTATAAATTTTAGGGACGTAGTCATGAAAGTATCCATTATAATTTTCTAACTAATTAAAAAGTTTTAAAAATATATATACATTTGTGAGTGTGTGTGTAAAGTAGATAACTAGTGGTTAAATGGAACTATAGTGTTTACGCTTTTTCGGTGAAAACGTAACCGAGACAAAAAATTTAAAACTTAATTTTAGTAATTATTTACTAATTTACGAAAAACACTGAGTTACTAACTTTTTTTTATTGTTACTTATGTTTTTGTCGTGCCTAATACTATCAATATAGACTTTAATTGAATTTTTTTACATTGATATTTTTTAACTATTAAAATTATTTCTAATAAATATGTATATTATTTATAATACTTGCTGTAAAACGATTTGTAGTTAATCGAGTAACCGTACCGAATGAATCGATTAACTACTTAGATGGCAACCAATATTAAACATAATGATAACGGTTCATTAAAATTTCAAACCGAAATTTCCGATAACCGTACTAATAAGTAAATCTGGTATGGTAAACCGCCCCTGAACATCCTTACATGAGACAATCTAATGTTAAAATATTTACAATCTTTTATATAGCGAAAAGAAAGATTTAGTTATAACAACCACATATTAAATACTTAATCGAAACTCAACATGTGGATCACAAGCTAATATGCAAATATCTAGTCTTGCAATGTTGTTATAACAACCACCTATAAAAAAATTTAAAACTAAAATGAAACATGCACGTGGTAATGATGTTCCCGGGCTCGAGAGGCCAGCACATTGACTTAATTCAATTCTGCCGTTGGAGATGTAATTTCCAGATAAAACAAATTGATACATATATTTATTCAGTATTTGTCCAGATAAAATTTCTGTTATATAATTATAACATGTCATGTGGACTATTTCTTTTATTTTATTTTAAAAATTTGGAAAATCTTTAATTTTATTAAAAACAACACAAAAACGATTTTTTTAAGAAAGATCATAGTTATATAATTAAGTGCTCAAAATATCATCACTGAGTACAAATTGTGTAACCCCCTAAACCCGCCTATGCGTTATCACGGATCCTAGGGAGTCACATTAGGGTCACCGGATCGACCCACGTTAAAATTTCAAATAAACAAATTGCTAAACCATTTAAAATCATAAATCAAGTTTTGAATTAAAATACAATTTCAGAAAACATTCAGACAATGAAACAAAACTATGATACAAGTTATTAATACAAGTTTCAGACTCGAATATAAATCAGATGTGACATACATGCCCCCTAATTATACAGATACCATACTCCGCAAGCAAACCGAAGAAACTCTCATACCGACGTTGATAATTGCAACATGGTCGATCTTTAAACCTGTGAAGGTAAAAACAACATGAGCTTCGGAAAGCTCAGTAATACGAAACTACCAAAAGTAGCTTCATGCCACACGTAAGTATCAGATGTATCAGAACAAAAGGGAGGAGCAAGCATTATCAACTTTCAGATATAGAGTACAATTGGTTTAGCTGTTACGCTTGAAAGTAAGGTATTCATTTCTGATTAATTACCCGATCACCAGACATGATGTCTAACTCAGGTAATCGGAAGGGACATAGATCACGAAAATCTAGCCAGAGAGTTTAGGGTGTTCCATCAGTTACAGATCAAGAATGATAGACAAAATATTTCAAACAACAATAGAGTTTGACTGAGGCTAGAGAGGGAACATGGAAAACTAAGTATCAGCATAACTACCCTCCAACCATACACCGATATGCAGTTCCCAGAACTGCATCCATAAGGACTTACCATAGGCCCAATGAGCATAGGAGACAACCTAAGGGGCTGCCTTAGGTCCATAAAGGATTACTCGTGCCGAAGCATCGGAACCTACCCAAGGGGAGACCTCGGGTCCATTAGGAATTACCAGCGCTGAACATGCAGAGACTTCATAACATAGCCCAAAAGTACCCCAATTAAAATAATTGAGTGAATACAGACTAAGTAGTAATCGTACGTGTAATTTTTAGAGTATCAAAAATCAAAGAGCATGCATTACAGATCAGATACAAATGTATATAATTTAGCCAGACAGAGTTCATGATTCGAATTAGAGAGAGGATTAGTTTCAGGTCAGAGAGGATATACTCGTGCAATAAACACTCTATGGTTCGATTCATTTTTCGGAGACACTAAGTAATTATCATAAGGAGATCATTCGATGATTTGGGACTGATTGCAGAACGGGGTCCCTACAAAAAGGGAAGTTCGGTGATAATGGATCGAACCAAAACTTCAAAAGTTTATGTATCGAGATCATTGAGATTTCAGATATATCGTGAGGGATTCAAACATTAAAGCTTATGAGGGTGAAATGGTCATTTGACCTTCAAGGGTAATTTGGTAATTTAAACCAACAAGGTAAGGACTGTGATGTGCAGGATTCAAAAATTCTAGTTGTTCATCCAGTTTCCGAGTCCATTCGAAACGATCAAAACTCATTAACACAATGCTATTATTTAACCGGGTGGGAAAACCTTAAACATTCATTTCTCAAAATCTACTAAAATGTATAACCGGTCAGCGGATCTGTAACACTCCTAGTTTAACAAGGTTAAAAAAATATAGAGAAGTGCAGCTTGGGAGACTCGAACACGTGACCTTCGGAATGGTGTGCAAGAGCCTTGGCCAACCGAGCTAAGTCAATCCTTAGTTTTAGTTTGCATTGTCTTAATGTCAAGCTTGTATCGATTTGAAAAAAAATGAAAATAAAGTTCATTTTACCCCCTTCATCTGCCCTTTTTTATGGAATTAAATGCCCGAAATAACGTCTCGTTTTCCCTCTCTTATTGCTTGTTCACCTTCCCGATCGGCTGCCGTCGATCTCCGTCACCGCCGGGCGGTGGTGGTCACCGCCTACATCACTAGAGGCGTCACGTCGTAGCGATCTCAGCCATGGCCACCACGTGCGTCGTCGGGCCGCCTTCCTCCGGCAAATCTCATTTGAAGCTTCGGCGAGAAACCTGATCGACGCCACTGTTTCTCGTATTTTCCAGCATCGATTGCCGTCCGTTCGCGAAACAGACACCAGATCCGGGCTCCTGACGCGGCGACGAACAAGACCCTACCGGTTGATTGTCCGTCCGACACCGTTAATGACCTCACCGGAGTATCGCATGTTTCCGGCAGCTCACCTCTGTTTGGGTAAGCTTCTTAGCATTTCCGGGCTAGTTTATGTTGTCTGAAGATAAATCGGATCATATGATTTAATGGGCCTTATTTTATAGGTAGAATCGGCCTTTCGGCAAAGTTCTAGCGACTTTCCGATGACGACCGACGAGATCAAATCTGGTAAGTGAACCGGTTGAACCAGCTTGACCGGTTGAACCGGCCAGCCCAGCAAACCCGACCCGTCTGCCCGAGTCTGACCCGATCCGTTTGCCGAGTCGACTCAGTGAGTTAACTCGCCCAAGTTGACTCAACTGAGTCAAACCAGTTAACAAGTGACGTCAGCATGACGTCAGTGTTGACTTGTCTGCTGATGTCAGCGCTGACCGTTAACTTTGACCGAAAAGTCAAAATTTCTGAAAAAGCCTTATTTTATGTTTTTCGACGTCCTGAGTCCGTATTTGAAGCCCGTTTTGCGAAATTCTGATCCGAAGGTCTTTAAATCTGACCTTGAATTCGAGAGTGCTTATGTATTTAATTTTGGTTAAGAGCTTGGTGAATAAAGACTAAAATGTGAATTTTTTTATATTGAAGGTATCCATGTATATTTGTATTCGAGATGTCGTGGGACATCGAATTTGGATTTCAGGGTATTCGAATGTCGTATCGTGGTCGACAGATATGACTCAGATTAAAGGTAATACAATAATACCCCTTGTATGCTTTATGAACATGTTGATATCTAGTTAACACGTGCATGCTTATGATGAAGTGTACTGTAAACTCTGCTTAACTCGAATCAGATACGAGAAATAAGTATAGAAATTATTAAAACCAAAATATCCGAATAAGAATATTAATAGACCAGAAGTATCAAAATTTTTAATAGTAATAAATAATACAGTTAAATCCGCAACTCGATCAATAGTGTCTAAGATTCAATGCCCAGAATATGGAGTAAAGGATATTGGATATGAGATTGCAGAAATGCCCTTGAGGTATAAGAATGACTAAACTACCCCTAATAAAGGAAGTGACCCGAAATCTGCATTCGACCTAATTCAAAAAATTACCCTACCTAAGATGTATGTTCTTTTGGAAAAGGCTTCTGCATCATTATTCAAATGCGCGTGATACTGAAAGAAATTTGGATTTTCCCCCGAGCTCTGTATAACGCATGAAGATATAACACATGAAGGTGAATTTACTGGAAATATTGTTGTATTCCTAAGCCGATGCTTACGACAGTAATGAATGAATTAATTGGAATAATCGTAATGACCAAAAAGACTGTAGTGCCTTCGAGCACCGAAATTCTTAATTAATCACAATGATAATTATACCCTTAAGTTCTAAAATGAATAAACCGTCTGTAAGGGCCGAAGGGATTTGAACGACTTAATCTCTACCGAGTACGTAAATGATGGAGGTGCTAAATAGTAAAATTGACAAAAATGGTGGATTTTTCCCAATTTCCAAAATGATCGAAATGCCCTCTTGAGTTTAATAGGCAGTTAAGCATTTGATGAAATTATGGGATTTCTAATAAGACTTTAAGGGCTAAAGTGCCCCTAAGTGTTAGGAAGCACACTCATGTATGTCCATCACTCATGATGTCAATGTAAGGTAGGAAGATGCGCATGGATTATATGTTTAATTACTCAAAGCTAAGCCTTATAGTGAAATATGAAGGCGACCGATCATACATAAGATATAGTCGATGTCAAGTCATGATACATGCAAATTGCTCACATTTGAATGTTGGTAAGTACTGCCAGGTTGGGATATGCTGCTTTAAACAAATTATAGAGGCTTGATAAACCGTTGGAGCCCCTAAACATTACAATCGTAATTTTGTTATGATTGTGTTGTATTATAAAATTGCCATGCTAGTCAAATAACTAAAATACACCATTGGCCAAAATGGTTGGAGCATCCCTGGAAATATCCGATTACCTAAAAGATCTTGATATAGAAATTCTCGAATGCTTTGTTAGAAAAACTGATGACCAAACATAATTCTCGAGTTCTGCAAATCACTGCTTATTCATTACCAGTATAATTTACCAAAAGGCCCATGAGCGTTGAGATGACCATAATGCCCTTGTAGGCTTAAATGATTGAATCGTTCACGATATATCTGAATTCAAAGAATATAATGTATAAACTCTAGAAATGTTTGATTTGAGCCGAAGGTACAAATCCTATTTAATAGGGACCTAGTTTTTGAAATTCGTTTAAATTGCCAAAAGTTCAATGTGTTTCATTCCGTAAATATCACGTATCCCTGAGAAATATAATTGATCTATCTAGTGTTTTCCATGTGTGCTACATTCAGTTGTGTGCGTTGTATGATTATTACACATTAGTAAACAATCTAATGATTTAATTATGAACGATGATATGCTTGATGAAATAATGAACTAGATAGATGATATCATACTCTGCCTACTCGTTGCATGTCTGCTCGATCTATACACATGATATGTAATTGTGCTATGTGGTTGCTTGATCTTTGATAATATCGTCTGTTTGTCTGATATAATCGGTAGTGTAATCTATTAGCTTGATCTATGATGGTACACTCTGTTTGCATGATGAATGATAATATTGTCTGCTATGCTCAATGCTATGTCCATTTATCTGTCAAAAGCATGAATCGTACGTTTCTAATACTCTGAATAGAATATGTCTGTCATATGTATTATGTTACTCATTTCTGGAATCATAATACCGATTGTTATCTAGGGTATACTGTTGGGTTATATTATGAAGTCTCTGTCGGTACAGCCCTAATCCAGCTGGTAAATCCCTATGGACTCAAGGTCTCCCCTTGGGTAGGTTCCGATGCTTTAGCACGGGTAAATCCTTATGGACCTAAGGTAGTCCCTTAGGTGGCACCTATACCCATTGGGCCTAGGGTAAGTCTCTTTGGATGTAGTTCTGGGGGACTGCATATTGGTGTAAGGTTGGAGGGTAGTTACTAGTAAACCCTTGTATGAACTTGAACATTTGCATTGAATTGTTATGTGTTCGTATGATATGAATGATATGTACTTATGCATGTTTGATCTACACTCATCGGAACATACTAGGCTTCTTAATTCAGTACACTCAATTCACCACCCTACTAACTCTGTAAACGTTAAGCTCTCATCTGATACCTAGCGATTGAATTCAGAACAAATCTCGTTTCCCTCATGTACGCTATATTGAAATAGTGAGTCGCGTGGAGTTTGTTGCTATATGGAATATCATGGCATCATGCCTACCATATATCTGCATGTGCTTATAGCATATTTTTGGTAGTTTTGTATTACTGAGCTTTTCCCAAGCTCATGTTGTTTTTACCATCTCAGGGTAAAAGATCAGACATGTTGCAACTATCAACGTCGGTATGGGAGTTTCTTCGGCTTACTCGTGGAGTATGGTATCTGTGTAACTAGGGGGCATGTGTGTCACGTCTTGTGTTATATATGAGTTTGAAACTTGTTTTCGCAACTTGTATCATGGTTTTGTTTTATTGTTTGAATGATTTCTGAATTTGTGTTTTAATTTAATTTGATTTATGTGTTTAACGATTTAGCAATTTGTTTATTTGAAATTTAACGTGAGTCGCTTCGGTGACCCTAATGTGACTTCCTAGGATCCGTATTAACGCATAGGCGGGTCTAGGGGGTTACATTTAGTGGTATCAGAGCTTAGAGTTGCATCATTATGGGTAGATCGGCCGATCATCTATCATAGGGTGTCTGGTCTGTGCATGACCCTAGTTCATAACCATACTCCTTCGAGCTGGAACTCCGATGATGAGTCATTTTCCTGAATTAAGTGGATTTAAGTATTTTGTCTTCCACAACTCTATCTGTATTGGCAAGGAATATCTATATTCGCATGTGATCCGGATTTGCTTGATGGATTTGTGTCTGAGAAAAAAAACTGAGTTGGTTCAAACATGTGAAATTGAAGTTTTGATTCAGATTGAGAATAAAGTTTTGATCATGTTATGTAATCGATGTAAGATTGCATGAAAGGCTATTCGGTGACGATGATTATGTTTGAAAATATCCTGATAAAAATTTGATAAAAGAAGTATGAATTTAAAAGAAAGATGCTTGTAAATGTGACGAAAGTGTAAATTCTAATGTGACTCTGTTATACATGAAGGAAGCAGTTGCCTGAATATTATGCTGGAGGTAAGTGATATCAGTTCAAATCTTTGGTTAGGTTCGATCGAAAAAAGAAAGAGCTTTTTTCCCTTGAAAATGTAGTCGGATGTATCATTACATATCAGTTCTAACCGGAATCTGATGTTTACATCTTGATTCTGAAAATGCCCTATTAGAGGCCTTGAGTACTCGCTTGGGTTTCAGGTATAGTTTTTCATCCGTAATTTGATGGTTAACCTAGTAGAGTAATTTAGATTTTAGAAGAGACCTTTCAAGGTCGTAGGATTTGCTTATATGGTAGTTGGGAAGGTTTCTTATCCATGACTGAGACGTTTATAATAATAGTTTTGTGACGAGTGTTCGTACAACTCCGTATGAAGTTCTATATGGATTCACATACCGTATTCTGATAAGTTGGTCTAAAGGGTATAACGAGGTGGTTTTGGGCCCAAGTCAATTTAAGTGGCTGAGGATGCTACCAGATTGATCTACGACCATTTGAGAATCTCGAGAAACAAGCGTGCTAGATGGATAAGTTTTAGTGCAAGAATGGATGAAAGAGCAGTTTCTGCATTTCTTCGACTTTGGTAAATTTCGAGGACGAAATTTCTTTTTATAGGGGGAGAGTTGTAACACTCCTAGTTTAACAAGGTTAAAAAAATATAGAGAAGTGCAGCTTGGGAGACTCGAACACGTGACCTTCGGAATGGTGTGCAAGAGCCTTGGCCAACCAAGCTAAGTCAATCCTTAGTTTTAGTCTACATTGTCCTAATGTCAAGCTTGTATCGATTTGAAAAAAATGAAAATAAAGCTCGTTTTACCCTCTTCATCTGCCTTTTTTATGGAATTAAATGCCTGAACTAACGTCTCGTTTTCCCTCTCTTACTGCTTGTTCACCTTCCCGATCGGCCACCGTCAATCTCCATCACCGCCGGGCGGTGGTGGTCACCGTCGAGCGGCGGTGGTCACCACCTACACCACCAGAGGCTTCACGTCGTTGCGATCTCAGCCATGGCCACCACACGCCCGTCGTTGGGTCGCCTTCTATCGGCAAATCTCGTTTGAAGCTTTAGCGAGAAACCCGATCGATGCCACTGTTTCTCGTATTTTTCGGCCTTGATTGCCGTTCGTTCGAGAAACAGACACTAGATCCAGGCTCCTGATGTGGCGGCGAATAAGACCCTACCGGTTGATTGTCCGTCCGACACCGTTAATGACCTCACCGGAGTATTGCATGTTTCCGGCAGCTCACCTCTATTTGGGTAAGATTCTTAGCATTTCCGGTCTAGTTTATGTTGTCTGAAGATAAATCGGATCATATGATTTAATGGGCCTTATTTTCTAGGTAGAATCGGCATTTCGGCAATGTTCCAGCGACTTTCCGATGACCGACCGAATAGCTCAAATTTGGTAAGTGAACCGGTTGAACCAGCTGGACCGGTCAGCCCAACAAACCTGACACGTCTGCCCGAGTCCGACCCGATTCGTTTGCCGAGTCAACTTAGTGAGTTAACTCGCCTGAGTCGACTCAGTGAGTTAACTCGCCCGAGTTGACTCAACTGAGTCAAACCAGTTGACCAGTGACGTCAACGTTGACTTGTCTGCTGACGTCAGTGTTGACTTTGGCCGAAAAGTCAAAATTTCTGAAAAAGCCTTATTTTATGTTTTTCAACGTCCTGCGTCCGTATTTGAAGCTCGTTTTACGAAATTCTGACCCGAAAGTCTCTAAATCTGACCTTGAATTTGAGAGTGCTTATGTATTTAATTTTGGTTAAGAGTTTGGTGAATAAGGACTGAAATATGAATTTTTTTATATTGAAGGTATCCATGTATCTTCGTATTCGAGATGTTGTGGGACATCGAATTTGGATTCGAGGGTATTCGAATGTTGTATCGTGGTCGACCGATATGACTCAGATTAAAGGTAATACGATACTACCCTTTGTATGCTTTATGAACATGTTGATATCCAGTTAACGCGTATATGCTTATGATGAAGTGTATTGTAAACTCTGTTTAAGCCGAATCAAATACGAGAAATAAGTATGGAAACTATTAAAACCAAAATATTCAAATAAGAATACTAATAGACTAGAAGTATCAAAATTTTTAATAGTAATAAATAATATAGTTAAATCCGCAACTCGATCAATAGTGTCTAAGATTCAATGCCCATAATATGGAGTAAGGGATATTGGATATGAGATTGCAGAAATGCCCTTGAGGTATAAGAATGCCTAAACTGCCCCTAATGAAAGAAGTGACCCAGAATCTGCATTCGACCTAATTCAAAAAATTACCCTACCTAAGATGTATGTTCTTTTGGAAAAGACTTCGGCATCATTATTCAAATGCGCGTGATACTAAAAGAAACTTGGATTTTCCCCCGAGCTCTGTATAACGCATGAAGGTATAACACATGAAGGTGAATTTACTGGAAATATTGTTGTATTCCTAAGCCGATGCTTACGACAGTAATGAATGAAATAATTGGAATAATCGCAATGACCAAAAAGACTGTAGTGCCTTCGAGCACCGAAATTCTTAATTAATCAGAATGACAATTATACCCTTAAGTTCTAAAATGAATAAACCGTCTGTAAGGGTCGAAGGGATTAGAACGACTTAATCTCTACCGAGTACGTTAATGATAGGGGTGTTAAATAGTAAAATTGACAATAATGGTGGATTTATCCCAATTTCCAAAATGACCAAAATGCCCTCTTGAGTTAAATTGGCAGTTACGCATTTGATGAAATTCTAGGATTTCTAATAAGACTTTAAGGGCTAAAGTGCCCCTAAGTGTTAGGAAGCACACTCATGTATGTCCATCACTCATGATGTCAATGTAAGGTAGGAAGATGCACATGGATTACATGTTTAATTACTCAAATCTAAGCCTTATGGTGAAGTATGAAGGCGACCGATCATACATAAGATACAATCGATGTCAAGTCATGATACATGCAAATTGCTCACATTTGAATGTTGGTAAGTACTTCCAGGTTGGGATATGATGCTTTAAACGAATTATAGAGGCTTGATAAACCGTTGGAGCCCCTAAGCTTTACAATCGTCATTCTGTTATGATTGTGTTATATTATAAAATTGCCATGCTAGTCAAATAACTAAAATACCCCGTTAGACAAAATGGTTGGAGCATTCCTACAAATATCCGATAACCTGGAAGATCTTGATATAGAAATTCTCGAATGCCTTGTTAGAAAAACTGATGACCAAACATAATTCTCGAGTTTGTAAATCACTGCTTATTCATTATCGGTATAATTTACCAAAATGCCTATGAGCGTTGAAATGACCATAATACCCTCGTGGGCTTAAATGATTGAATTGTTCACGATATATCTGAATTTAAAGAATCTAATGTATAAACTCTTGAAATGTTTGATTTGAGCCAAAGGTATGAATCCTATTTAATAGGGACCTCGTTTTTGAAATTCGTTTAAATTGCCAAAAGTTCAATGTGTCTCATTCCGTAAATATCAAGTATCCCCGAGAAATAAAATTAATCTATCTAGTGTTTTCCATGTGTGCTACATTCAGTTGTATGCGTTGTATGATTATTACACATTAGTAAATAGTCTAATGATTTAATTATGAACGATGATATGCTTGATGAAATGATGAACTAGATAGATGATATCATACTCTGCCTACTCGTTGTATGTCCGCTCGATCTATATACATGATATGTAATTGTGCTATGTGGTTGCTTGATCTTTGATAATATTGTCCGTCTGTCTGATATAATTGCTAGTGTAATCTATTAGCTTGATCTATGAGGGTACACTCTTTTTGCATGATGAATGATAATATTGTCTGCTCTGCTCAATGGTATGCACATTTATCTGTCAAAAGCATGAATCTTTCGTTTCTGATACTCTAAATAGAATGTCTGTCATATGTATTTTGTTACTTATGTCTGGAATCTTAATACCGATTGTTATATAGGGTATACTGTTGGGTTATATTATGAAGTCTCTGTCGGTACAACCCTGATCCAACTGGTAAATCCTTATGGACTCAAGGTCTCCCCTTGGGTAGGTCCCGATGCTTTAGCACGAGTAAATCCTTATGGACCTAAGGCAGCCCCTTAGGTGGCACCTATGCCCATCGAGCCTAGGGTAAGTCCCTATGGATGCAGTTCTGGGGGACTGCATATTGGTGTAAGGTTGGAGGGTAGTTACTAGTAAACCCTTGTATGAACTTGAACATTTGCATTGAATTGTTATGTGTTCGTATGATATGAATGATATGTACTTATGCATGATTGATCTGCACTCATCAGAACACACTAGGCTTCTTGATTCAATACACTCAATTCACCACCCTACTAACTCTCTGAACGTTAAGCTCTCATCTGATACCTAGCGATTGAATTCAGAACAAATCTCGTTTCCCTCATGTATGCTTTATTGAAATAGCGAGTCGCATGGAGTTTGTTACTGCATGGAATATCATGACATCATGCCTACCATATATCTGCATGTGCTTATAGCATATTTTTGGTAGTTTTGTATTACTGAGCTTTTCCCGAGCTCATGTTGTTTTTACCATCCCAGGGTAAAAGATCAGCCATGTTGCAACTATCAACGTCGGTATGGGAGTTTCTTCAGCTTACTCATGGAGTATGGTTTCTGTGTAACTAAGGGGCATGTGTGTCACGTCTTGTGTTATATATGAGTCTGAAACTTGTTTTCACAACTT
The DNA here is from genome assembly GCA_030270665.1 of Hibiscus trionum. Taxonomy (NCBI): domain Eukaryota; kingdom Viridiplantae; phylum Streptophyta; class Magnoliopsida; order Malvales; family Malvaceae; genus Hibiscus; species Hibiscus trionum. The sequence goes on from BSYR01000008.1 coordinate 1,931,275, forward strand.
GTATCATTGTTTTGTTTTATTGTCTGAATGATTTCTAAAATTGTGTTATAATTCAATTTGATTTATGAGTTTAACGGTTTAGCAAATTGTTTATTTGAAATTTTAACGTGGGTCGCTTCAGTGACCCTAATGTGACTTCCTAGGATCCGTATTAACGCATAGGCGGGTCTAGGGTGTTACAGGTTCTGAGAAGTGAATTATTTAACCGGCCTGGGTTACCTCTCGATAGGGATATTGAGTTCGAAATTGAGACCTATTCGGTTTCCGCGCCAGTATCCATGAATCCTTATCGTATGGCCCCTAAAGAGCTTAAGGAGTTAAAAGTACAGTTACAAGAGCTTCTCGACCTAGGCTTTACCTAACCTAGCTCTTCGCCTTGAGGAGCTCCTGTTCTCTTCCTGAAGAAGAAGAATGGTTTACTTCAGTTATGTATTGATTACCGAAAGTTGAATAAGTTGATTGTGAAGAACAAATATCCGTTACCCAGGATTGATGACTTATTTGATCAATTTCAGGGAGCCACCATTTTCTCAAAGATTGATCTTCGATCCGGGTACTATCAGCTGAAGATAAAGGGTTCTGATGTTGCTAAGATAGCCATTCGTACTAGATACGAGCATTACAATTCCTAGTGATGCCGTTTGGATTGACTAATGCACCAGCTGCTTTTATGAACATGATGAATCGTGTGTCCGACCCTTTATCGACCAGTTTGGTGTGGTTTTCATTGACGATATCCTAGTCTATTCTTAAACAGAGATAGAGCATGTTGAGCATTTGAGGATTGTTCTGCAAACCATGAGAGAGCATCATTTGTATGCTAAGCTTAGCAAATGTGAATTTTGGCTCAGAGAAGTGACATTTCTGGGGCATGTTGTATCTGCTCGAGGCATTCAGGTTGATCCAAGTAAGATCGAGGCCATCACCAATTAGAAGCAAGCTAAGAATGTCTTTGAGATCCGTAGCTTTTTGGGTTTGGTTGGATACTACCGACGCTTTGGCGAGGGTTTCTCTATCGTTGCCACCCCTTTGACAAAACTATTGAGGAAGAATGTTCCTTTTGTTTGGTATGATGCCCAACATGCTAGTTTTGAGAAACTGAAGGCAGCTTTGACTCAAGCCCCGATTCTTACACAACCCGAGTCTGGGAAGGACTTCTTAGTGTATAGTGATGCTTCACACTCCGGGCATGGTTGGGTTCTAATGCAGGATGGGAAGGTTATCACTTATGCATCACGTCAGTTACGACCACATGAATGTAACTATCCGACCCATGACCCTGAGTTAGCTGCGGTGGTCTTTGCTTTTAAAATTTGGATGCACTATCTCTACGGAGAGAAGTGCTATATCTTTACTGACCACAAGAGCTTGAAGTATATCCTCACTCAGAGGGATTTAATTATGAGGCAACATCGTTGGATTGAGCTTCTAAAGGACTATGATTGTGTGATTGAGTACAACCCGAGAAAAGCCAATGTTGTTGCCGATGCCTTGAGTCATAAGGCCATATCCGACCTGAGATCCCTGTTTGCCAAGATGAGCATTTATAGTGATGATAGTTTACTAGCGGAGTTGAAAGTTAAACCAACTTTGGCCGAAGAGATTAAGGCCAAACAACTCTTAGACAGTTCCTTACTTCCAGTCATACAACAAGTTGAGCAGGGATCCACATCTATGTATGCCTTCGATCAGGATGGCCTTATGTGCTTCAAGGGTCGTTATTGTGTCCCCGGTGATGCCGACCTAAAGCGAGCCATACTTAGTGAGGCTCAAAGCAGCCCTTATGCTATACATCCTGGTGGAGACAAGATGTACCAGAACCTGAAGCAAAGGTATCGTTGGGAGGGTATGAAGAAGGATATATCGGATTATGTGTTGAGATGTATGACTTGTCAGCAAGTCAAAGCGGAACATCAATATCCTTCTAGTTTATTACAGCCCATCAAGATTCCCGAGTGGAAATGGGAGCGCATCACGATGGACTTTGTCATCGGGTTACCGTTGACTTCTTCTAAAAAGGATTCTTTCTGGGTGATTGTGGATTGTCTCACCAAGTCAGTCCACTTCATTCATGTTCGTATTACTTATTCTCTAGAGAAGATGGCTAGACTTTATATCTTAGAGATCGTCAGATTGCATGGTGTACCTCTATCCATCATCTCTGATCCAGATCCGAGGTTCACTTCTCATTTCTGGTTAGCCTTGCATAATGCTCTGGGAACATAACTAAATTTTAGTACATCTTTTCATCCGCAAACCGATGGTCAGTCTGAGAGGGTAATTTAGATTCTAGAGGATATGTTGAGGGGTTGTGTGATCGACTTCCGCGGTAGTTGGGAAGATTTCCTGCCCTTAGCCGAGTTTGCGTATAACAACAATTACCAGGCCAGTCTGCATGGCACCATATGAAGCTCTGTATGATCGTAAGTGTCGTACTCCTATCTATTGGACCAAATTGTATGATCGGAAGACTTTGGTTCTGGAGTTGATCCAAGAGACTGAAGAGACTGTCAGATTAATCCGTGGTCGTCTGAAGAAGGCGTTTGACAGACATAAATCTTATGCTGGTCGGAGAAGGAAGGATATCGAGTTTGAGGTCAGTGACCAGGTTTTTCTGAGTATCTCCATGGAAAAAGTTATGAGATTTGGACGTAAGGGTATGTTGAGCCCGAGACTCATTGGGCCGTATCGGATTGTGAAGAGAGTTGGGCTTGTTTCCTATCAGCTTGAGTTACCTTCTCAGCTCAGTCGTATCCATAATGTCTTTCACGTATCCATGCTAAGAAAAAATCATCCAGATCCCAGTCATGTCTTATGAAGAAGAACCGATACAAATCCTAGATTTTGACGAGAAATTTCCGAGGAACAGACGTATTCCAATGGTCAAGGTTTAGTGGAGAAATCATAGTCCCGCAGAAGCTACTTGGGAGATCGAAGGATCCATGAGGGAGCAGTTTCCGTATCTGTTTCATTCAGGTAAATTTCAAGGATGAAATTTTTTAAGGAGAGGAGAATTGTAACAATCAATCAAATAAAAAAAATGAATAAAGGAGAGGAGAATTGTAACAACCTTAGGTTTGGTAAGCCAATCACCCAGCCTTTGAGCTAAAGAAGCTCTTAATCGCCTTTTGCACCGATTTCATTTAAAAGTAATGGTTTATTAATGATAAAATAACCCACCTACCTTAATGGTCATTTAATTCGGTCCAACCACCCCATCCATTTGAGAACCCTCCCCAAAAATCCCTCACCTTCCCCTAAATCCGGCCACCGTCCGTTCTTCCCCACCTCCGCTCCGCGTGTGACACCACCGTTGTCGACGCGTCCGCCGCCTCACTCTGGCCCAGCCTTAGCCACCACTCGTAGAAAAGCGCCACCGTCAGTCGCGAATCGTGGCTTGAAGGTCCGTTGAACCAACCCCTTGAACCGCCGTCTGGTCCTTGTTTTCACGGCTGCCCTCGTCGTCCGTTCAAGGCCCGGTCAACGGATCTGAGTTCCCTGAAGCACGACGAGTAAAACCCATTTGATAGACTTTTGTTCCGACGCCGGGAAGAGCCTCATCGGCGTCACATTTTTCCAGCCGCATCGTGTTTGTTTTAGAACTTTGCTGGTAAGTTTCCAGCCGTTTTTGGATAGTCTGAGTGCTTGCTTTCTGAGCCCTTAATTGATCTACGTTTTTCCGGCAGAATCGTGGCTTTTGGTGTCACCGACGACTTCTCCGTCGGCTGTCCGACGACCAGCTTACCCTAGGGTGAGTGAATCGGGTTGAACCCGGACCGAACCAGTCCATTTGATAAGCTGGTTTGGCCCATCAATCCATCTAAATCAACCCGAGCCCAACCTTGGACAACCCGAGCCCAAACCCGGTCAAACCGAGTCAACTCGCTGAGTTAACTCAGTGAGTCAACTCGCCCGAGTTGACTTAGTGAGTTAACTCGTCGAGTCAACTCAGTTGACCTCTACCCATTGACCGCTGACGTTAGTGTGGATTTGCTGACATCAGCATTGACTCTAACCCCGTTGACCTTTGACCTGCTGACGTCAGCGTTGACCTGCTGACGTCAATGTTGACTTTGATCGTTGACCAAAAAGTCAATTTTCCGAAACTCCCGTTTTATGTTTTTCGTCGTCTTGAGTCCGTTTTTGAAGCCCGTTTTGCGAAATTCTAACCTTAAGACCTCCAAATTTGACCTTAAACCCAATCATGCTTATGTATTTAAGTATTTCATTAAGATAAATGTAAATTGAATAAATGGCTAATATAAGCTTTTACATGTTTAAAGGTACTCGAGTATCTCCTGACCATCAGTCTGCTCAGCCCAGCTCATCCCGTTCTGCTCATCCTCGTGCACCTATAGTTACTCGTATGAACTTAGAACTCATTCAAATCTTTAAACTTAATCTTCCCATTGTGGTAACATCTCTATATTTTGATTTAGGGTCCAGCTCAGTTGCAGAGCATAGCGAGGCAGGTGCCCCTTAGATCTATCTGACCAGCTTCTGAGGTGTGTTCCTAGTGTGCTAAATAACAGTCTGAAATGTTTTTATGAAATTATCATGTGCACATGAATATTTTTCCTGATTGATAGCATGAATAATTTTATGAAATATGAAAGTTTTATCTGTTCAACCATGATATTCGCTACTTGAATAAATATATGATTGCTATACTGTTTTGAAAATACGTATACATGTCAGATTTGAAAGCATGAACCTCATACTATTATATCTCTATGATAAAGCATGTCTACCATATGATCTTCTGATATGACTGTCTGTTGAATAACTATGATTTATATCTGGGGTATACTATTGGGATATGATATGAAGTGTCTGGAGGTTCAGCCCTAATCCAACTGGTAATTCCTTATGGACCCAAGGTCGCCCCTTGGGTAGGTTCCGATGCCTCGACACGAGTAATTCCTTATGGACCTGAGGCAGCCCCTTAGGTTGGCACCTACACCCATCGGGCCTAGGGTAAGTCCTTATGGATGCAGTTAGGGGAACTACATATCGGCGTATGGTTGGAGGGTAGTTATGAACAAAAGAAAAACTTTGGTTGCTCTTGATCATGTTTTTACCTAATGTTTTACTTATAAACTATTGATGTGATTTTATGAACTGTTGGAACACACTGAGCTCCCTAGCTCACACCTCATTCTTTCCCCTTTCAGATACATTTTGATAGGCTACCCAGGGACTCGGCACTTGGAGGATCGAAACATTCGTACTTATTTTGTTGTAATGTTTTTATCTGTCATACTGTCTTTATTTGGGTGGCATGAGTCTATATTTTGTTGCTACATACTTTATCTTTTGCCAATGTGGCCTATTTTGTTTTATGATTTTATGATGGATTTCAGATTAAACTTCCGCTACTTTGACTTCATCGATGAATTCTATTAGAATGCTTTTCATGCTATATATATATATGTCGTGAGAGTTGTTGACAGGGAATGTGAATCCCCAAAGATATGTATTTCGTATAGGCCGTATGAGGGGGTTACATAAATAGTCTAAATTGGATGTTTCGAAGTGCATTGTTTTACAGATTAACCATTGAACTTGGATCACTCATCGATCATCAATTCCTTATTCACATCAATCAAATCTTATTCAAAATAATTATAGAACTCCAAATCTTTTCGATTTATTCGTTTTTTGAATCGAATATGTCATACTTATCTAAATTTTCATACTTATTTTTCGTATCTGATTTGACTTAGGTAGATTACCGATATACTTCATCATAAGCATACATGCTACAGCCGAATACCAACATGTTCTTAAAGCATACAAGTGGTAAAAAAGTATTACCTTAACTCCAAGCTATATCGGTCGATTCATGATACCCCATTCGATTGCACTCGAACCCAAATTCGATGTCCCATAACATTTCGGATACGGAGATACATGGATACCTTCAATAAAACAATACCCTTAATCAATCCTCATTTACATTGCTCTTATACTGAATATTTAACTCAGGCACTCTGGGTTCAAAGTAAGATTCAGAGGCTTTCGGGTCAGCAGTCAAAGTCAACGCTGACGTCAGCGGTCAAAGTCAATACTGACGTCACGCTGACGTCACTAGTCAATTGGGTTGACTCGGGTAGGTGACTCAGTCAACGGGTTAACGGGTCGGGTACGGGTCAAACATGTTGGGTACAGGTTAAACGGGTCAGGTTCGGCCTTTGGTTTATTAACGGGCTTAGGCCAGTTTGGTCTGGACCGGTTCGGATGGCTCGGTCTACGGGTCAAGTCAGGTCTGAGCCGGTCGGTTCAACGACCACCATCCAAAGCGGTCGGAAATCGCCCCGAACGGCACGTGAAACCCACGCGCGGCCCAAAACGGTCGTAACATCACTGGAATAAGTAGAACTTGACGACAAACCCACAAATCATCACTATAAACCCAGATTTATATTGAAACCTTATCGAACTTACCTAAACTGAAACAGAACGGCCAAGATACGCGTTACTCCGATGAGGGATCTCTCGGTAAAAAATCGACGATCGACTGCCTGGATTATACTCGTCTCAATGTGGGGAGCTCAGATCCAGCGATTGGGTGACAAAAGGACGACGGTGGCGGCCGGAAAACTCGAATACTCAAACTGTAACAACCCTAGGTTCGACGAACCTTTAACCCCCAATTTCGGACGATTGGAACAACGACTGAGCGAGTGGTTAGAGGGGTTTTGGTCGGGGCTCGACGACGGATGTGGAGGTGACGGCAGTGCACGACACCGGCGAACGGTGGCCGAGATCGGGGTGGCGAACGATGGTGAGAAGTTGAAAAGGTTTGATAGAATAGTATGGATCTATCTCTTTGTTTCCAAATTTGATTGGCCATCCTTTTGGGTGGGTGAAGAGTCGTACTTTTATTTATTATTGGGTCAGACCATTAAAGCATAGATTAAAAGAAATCTAAGGCAGCTAAATAACAAGAGCTATCTTAGCTCAACTGGTCAAAGCAAGGGTTACGAACCCCAAGGTCACGGGTACAAGGCTCCCAAGAAGCATAAGTCTCATTTTCATGTTCTTATTGACTATGTAGAAATTAAAAAAATAAAAAAACAGGCCACCTTTCATGTTCTTATTGGGTGACATAAATTTTTTAACGGCCGTTGACGAAAAAGCATTTTTGAGTATCGAAACGAAACATTAGGCACCTATTGTACCCAGAAAATAGTTCAGACACCCAACTGATAAAAGGGTATAGTTTAGACACTTATTTGACAGTTAAGCCTTCAATGAAAGGACCAAGCAAAGGCCTCCAATTGTCTCGATTTTAATATCGACGATGTTTATAAGGAACGATTGGAGGTTTTTCATGAGTCAGGTTGGATTGGCAACGCTGATTTTGTAATGGAGTTCATGTCCCAAATTTTTTTAGGGTTGTTTAACAATTCGAGTTCAAGACTTCCGCAACTCCTGAGTACTTTTATTGATGTGGATTATCTTTCATGAAAGTTTGGTAATGTGCGTTTTGTTTATGAAGCTCTCCAAAGAAACTCTTTGGCTGATCAAGTCACACCCCAAACTTGACGCTAAGGGATTTTGGTTCGATAATTTAGGTTAAGCAATATTTATAATCTTAAATTCGAGATCAAATCGAAAACTTTGAAAGTTTAGGAAAATTTGCATAAATTTTAGGGACGTAGTCATGAAAGTATCCATTATAAATTTGCATAAAAAATATATAGCTGCTTGTTGTCATTTTATGGGCTGCAGAATAGTATATATATTGGTATCTAGTACAGCAGTCAGAGCACAACAAAACCAAACCAATAGCTTAAGGTATTTCGACTTATCAAATTAAGGTGATGGCTCCCAATGTATTTAGCAGTTCAGGTCCTGCATTCTATACAGACGCGACTCTTCAGAACCTTTCCAATGACAATGTTAACCTTGCTGACCAAAAGGATTGGTATGGCTCTGGAAACCGCCCATTTGTTCTTCAAGCAAAGTGGTCCGATAAAATTAAGCACGACGCTGATCCCCGAGCTGGAAGCTCGAAAGGCGGGGCTGTGTATGCGACCCCAGCTGGCATTAAGTGGGTTGTTGCCTGGAGCAATATGAACGGTGAAAGCAACAAGGTATTCATCAATTCAATGTTATTCCCTTTTCTTAAAACTTATGGCACCACAGGCACAAATAATTTCTGATGAACCCTATTTGTTTCATTCTTTTTCTTAAAAAAAACTTCGTTAAGAATTTTATTGTAACATTCAAAAGAAATAATTCGATCAACTTTCACATAAATCAAATCTCTGTCAACTGCAGGTGTATATTGACATTACTAGCACTGATGTCAATTGGGATGTCGTCGAATCGCTTCTGGACACATCTTCCGCCGCTCCTGCTGAGGTGAACAAACTTGGATACAAGGTAACGGCTACGATTGACCCGGACAGCCCTTCGCCAAGTTTGACAACAAGTTTCCAGAAAATAATTTAAAATACTGTTTTTTTTTGCATGCACTAGTAATTTTAAAATAAGGAAGGTGGTTTAATAAAAAGACTGGCTTCATGTCTTGAGTTAATATTAGTCTCGGGTTTGATCCCTGGACAACCCCAACCCCTCCCTCGTTTATCGCTAGAAAAGGTTTAAAAGTCCTAAATGTTTAAAATCAATTATGCCATATTTATGATAAATGCGTGGCTACTTAAAATCATTATATGTGGTGAATAAAAGTTCTTTCTATTATGCCATTTTATTGTTATTATGTTTATAAAGTCCGTATAAAATTTATCGAAAATAAAAGACTTGAGATAGAGAGAAACATTTAGAGATATTAAAAGACAAGATCGACTTCACTGTATATAAAAGAAGTCGACTTAGAAGCAATCAACACTAATCAATAGAAGATAAAAACAAAATAAACCCATCCAAAGCCATGAATATGGCTCATTCTTTCGCTATTTACATGTGGTCTTTCGTCACATGTGCAATTTGGTGCAAGAACTTTGCTTTTGTATAATTGTATACATTAAGCTTTGATTTGAGACAATTTTCTCAAATTAATTAATTCATTTTTGATGTAGCATCATTTTACGTGTACATATTGTATAAAAAATTATAAATGAATGTATTTATTTATTTTAAACGTTTGTAATCGAACCAAAATAAAATTTATATGTGTACAATTGAACCAAAATCAATGTTTCGTATGTATAACAGCACAAATCCAAATGTCGTATATCAAATTACACATTTGACCAAGGTTTAAATGTATTTTGGATATTTCTCTTTATATTAATATTAGAGTTAATTGCACTACATGTCCTCAAACTATGACACACATTCTAAATTGGTGCCTAAACTTTTAAATATTCCAATTTCATCCCCAAAATATGACCCTCATTCTAAATTTGAGTACCAATTTAGAATGAGTTTAATAGTTTGATGATGAAATTGGAATGTTCAAAAGTTTGTGGAGCAATTTGGAATGAGTGTTATAGCCTGGGGATGTGTTATGTGATTTACTCTAAATGTCACGATAAACATACGTCAAATAGAATATATTTTTCATCTGCTTGAGATTAAATATTTTCATACACATATTAGAATGTGTTGGATGATGGGGTTTTTTTTATAAATCATATGTTTTGTAAAATTTAAATTAAGCCTTAACCATCAGAAAAATGTCGAAACTAAACTTTTTTTTCCAGATAGGTGTCTAAATTTTAAGTACTAATTTAGAATGAGTTTAATAGTTTAATGATGAAATTGGAATGTTCAAAAGTTTATGGAGCAATTTGGAATGAGTGTTATAGTCTGGGGATGTGTTGTGCGATTTACCCTTAATATAACGATGAATATATTTCAAATAGAATATATTTTTCATCTGCTTGAGATTAAATACTTTCATACACATATTAGAATGTGTTGGATGATGGGTTTTTTTATAACTCATATTTTTTTGTAAAATTTAAATTAAGCCTTAACCATCAGAAAAGTGTCGAAACTAAACTTTTTTTCCAGATAGGTGTCTAAATTTTTTTACATGCAAAATAGGTGTCTAAGGTTTCATTCCTTTACTCAAATAAGATTTTCTAGTCAGAACTATCCAAATTTTTTTGTTATCTAATTAGAACATGACATATGGCCTATTTCTGTTATTTTCTTTCATTGTTATTCATAAAAAATAGAAAATCTTTAATTTTATTAAAAAACACAAAAAATGTTTTTTTTTCTTTGAGAAAGATCATATTTTATAATCAAGTGCTCAAAATGTCATCACAGAGTACAAATTTTTCAAGGAACATAGGACATTCCAAATCAAAGTAATACAACAGATAATGTGTGGGTGACCATTCAGAAATTAAAATAAATAAAAAATAGGCCACCTCATGTTCTAATTGGGTAACAAAACTTTTTTAACGGTTGTTGACGAAAAAGCTATTTTGAGTTCCAAAACGAAACGTTAGGCACCGATTCTGCCTGGAAAAGAGTTCAGACACCTAACAGGAAAAAGGTAAAATTTGGTGTAACACCCGTGTTTTGGGGTTAGGAGTTAGTCGCGTGAGTCGGTTCGAGTCGGTAAAATCAATTTCAATCAAATTGACCTTAGTCTTGATTTATTTGAGATTTAAAATAAAATGGGTGGCATTTTTGTAATTAAGGTGAAAAAATGGAAGACCACTTTTTGAATCAAAAAAAGAAAAAAAAGGTTGTATTCTTCCCTTTTTCATTTTCACGTTGGAAGACACCAAAAACCCTCCCAAACCTCCAGTTACTATTCCATTCAATCTCTCCATTGATTCAAAGGCATTTTCAAAGGTAATTTCATATTTAAACTCTCCTCATCATCCTCTTCATTTACATTGTCTTGGATTTTAAAACTACCATCTTTTTGGAATTTCAAGTTTAGGGAAAGTTTGAATTTTTAAGGGGTTTTTCAATTTGTTTTGATTTGTTGAGTTGGGTTTTGGTTTAATATCACCTAAGCACACTTAATATCTTGAAATGGTTGATTTTGGGTGAAAACCCGAAGTGGGTCTTTGGGGCCATTTTTGAGGTGTCTAAAATTGAATTTTTGGTGTGTTTTAGGGTTGGGTTGAAGGACTGATGGTTTAGGGATATTAGGGAAGTGTTTTGGGACCTTTTAGATGTCATTGAGTGTTTGAAATCATGGTTTTCAGCTGGGTTTTGGAGGAGCACGAAAATGGGGATTTTGTGACTAGTTGAGTTTGAAATTGGTGGAATTTGGCTTGTGTTTATGGGTTGGAGTTTGTGACTGAATTTAGCATCGAATTTGTGAGTGATGGTTGTGTTTTGATTGGCTAGAAACAAGAGGAGACATCGGAGAAGCATCGGGACCGAATCCGGGAATTTAGGAGGCTTGCTTGCTTGCTTGGTTTGCTAAGGAAGGGTGGTGAGTAAAATTTTAATTATGTTTTAAAGTTGGTTCAAGTGTGAGTAGTGGAAGTGTTGGAATGAGCTTGGTAGGCCATTCCGGGGTGGAAGTTAAATTGGTAGTTTAACTCCTTGATTTCTAATGTTGCTTATATATATGCCATTGCCTATTTTTGATCTTGCGAAATATGAATTGATTTGTATGTGTATACCTTGATATGTGTATGTGATAAATATGTGCTATAATTGATGGATGTGTGATGTGGCTTAAAGGAATTGGCACTAATTAACTTACCGGGTGTAAATGATCGATCATTAGGATTAGTGTGCACACAATTGAGTCAAAACGCGCGTGGCCTTGATGGCGTTCAGTCATCAAGGAGGAGTACGGTGATGTAATATTCCACCGGAAATTTATTTATTTTATACGTGATGATGACTGGAATCCCATCCGTAGGGCAAGTGGTGATGAGTGGAATCCCACCCATGCGAGATCCGGTAATGAGTGTAATCCCACCGAGGTAATGTTGTTGTTGAGAGTAAATCCGCACATCCGAGTAAACTAATAGTGGCCAATGAAATTGTTCTTATGCTTATGATGTTGTGGCAATTGATTTATATCGTTGAGCTTAATATGATGTAAGATGCCATATTTATGACTCTTGAAAGACTAGCTAGGTTGCCTTGTTGATGCCTATGTATGTTGTGTATGATGTTAGGGATTTGCATGCTTGGACCCTGTATTGTTGTTGTTTTTGATTTTAGAGCATCCTCACTAAGCTTCTAGCTTACGCTCTCATTTTCAACAATGCAGATCTGATATGACCATCAAGAACAAGGACCCGGAGAAGTACCCAAGTGGCCCCATTACACGTGCACGGGCCAAGGAGTTTCAATCAGCCATGGAAAGCTTGTTTAGAACAAGCCATGAACGTGAGAAAGAAGAAATAATAAGGGAGGAATGCCTTACCTTGCTCATGCATGCATTTGCATGAGAATTTAAGTATTTCAAACTTCCACTACATTGATAAAGTGTGTTGGTCATTAAAGCATGCATTTCATTTATAGTTTTAGTTCATTTAGGAAAGTAGTTAATTATGTATCTTAAATCATTCGTTAAACTACTTCATTCATGCATTTAGTTAAATTCAATAAAGTTAGTTCTTTAATTAAACTAGTTCATTCATTTAACTAGTTCACTCAATTAACTAACTCTTTAATTGTTTCATGCATCTATTATTTTAAGTTTGAATAAATCCTTTGTGTGTGTCTAGGTTCATGTGACGTGTGGATTAAAGAAGAGACTTTTCAACTTCAACTTGGAAACAATTCATTGATGACCATCTTTACTCATGCAAACAAGGCAATTGAAGGCAATTGAAGGCTGAATTCTTTTAATCTTTTCAAGGCTGTTCATCTTCTTAGAGTAACAAAGCATTTAAGCTTCTTAATTCACCTATTCAAGGTTGAAATTATGAACCAATGAAGACCATTGACGTTCAAGAGAAGAGACATGCAATAATTAGCATTCAAATTATGCATTTAAGGTCTTTATTTATCATTTTTTGAAGGTTAATCATATTCCACAAATGGGCAAGCAATGAAGGCTGGTTTAATGTCATTTAATCATCAAATTAAGTGATAAAATCATCAAGGAATTCAAAGAGACAAGCTGATTTGGACTTGTGGGATGTCTACATTCATCCTATGTCCACATCCATTCCCTTTTATCCATTTGCAAGCAAAATGAAGCAGCCCAAAAGTCACCACTCCTTTTGGACGAATTTAAGGCTAAATTCATCTCAATTTAAAGCAAAATTCATCCATCAAAAGAATAAGAAAGAAACATTTCATTTATTTGTATTCAATAGCATTTAGATGAGCATTCATCTCTCTTTTGTGTGACTTTTCATATGGTGCCTATCCACACTATAAATAGGCACCTTAGGTTCATTTGTAAAGGATTTTTTTGGAGAATATAAACCTTTGAAAGATTGCTTTCATCTTGTTCTTGCGAGAACTCTATCGGCTTCAAGTTGTGCTTGTAGTCTTCTATCCATTTCATTTTGCTATAGCGTTGGTTCCAAGCTCTCTTATAGCTTGTGGGTCACGTTCCACACTCCTCCACCTCGACTCCATCAAAGTATATTGTTGGTTCCTAGCTCGTTATAGCTAGCGGGTCACAATTCGCTATCCTTGCAACCATACAAATCCACGCCGCCTTTAGCATCTCCCATCACTCCTTTGATTTACACCTTTCCATGATTATCATCCTCCATCCTTAGCCACCATACTATCCAAATTACCTATCCAATTCCTTTCTTCATTAATTTTTTTATTATATTGCTATTCATCTCACATGTATGTTTTATGATATCTCAGAGTTCAAAGCGTAGCAAAGAGTATTTCTTACTAGATTTACGATCGGGCACATCTATATGACTCGGGTCACATTACCGGGTTCATATCAATTGGCATCAGAGCAAGGTTGATTCAGTAAGATAGTCGTTATCTCTCTTCTGAAAAAAAAGAAAAAAAAGAAAAGAAAAAAAATCGAAAAAAATTAGAGAAAATTAAAGAGGGAGGGGGCATCGTATTCTCTATTCTTCTTTAAAAAAAATCTTATATCATTTCTTCTTTTGCTACTATTTTGTCATCTTTACCAACTCTCACAATTTACCTTTTTTTGTTGTTGCCACTTTTTCTTATCCCACCTTCCAAATTCTTTTTGCCAAGTTTTGTTTTTTTCAGCCGAATTCTACAAGCCATTTGCAAGCCTTGAGGAAGTTCTTAAAAGGACTTGATTGAGAGCAAGAGTGGAAAAAGGCAAGAGTGCACATCAAGGGTAAAAGCCATCCCGAGTGAAACACGAGTGTGAGTACATTTTCTTAGAGTGGAATAGTTGAGGTTTTGTGTTTGTGAGGTTTTAATTTTTATTTTTATTTTTGTTACTAATAATGTCTCAAAATTCCGTGAGAAACTCTGTTGGAGGAAGTAATAATGTTAACGTAGATGCAACTAACTCCAATCTTCAAGATATTATCCGAGAGATGGACAGGTTGTTGCAACAAAGGTTGGGGCCGATGCAAGAACGATTAGATCATTTGGAGGAAAGATCTCAACGAAGGCATAATTCAGATCACGAGGAAGAGTATGAGGGAGAGGTGGACGAAGAACTCATAGACGGGCGAGCCTCCCAACAAAGTTTGAGGCGTCGAGAACCTAGGTACCAAAGAGCTCGGCCAAGAGTTGATGATAATCTTAGCAACATCAAAATAACCATTCCTTCTTTCCAAGGAAGAACGGATCCTGAAGCTTATCTTGCATGGGAAAAAAAAGTTGAGCACATCTTTGAGTGCCACAACTACTCCGAGCTTAAGAAGGTAAAAGTTGCAGACATTGAATTTACAGATTATACACTAATATGGTGGGATCGGTTAACATCTAGCAGGAGACGTAATGGAGAACATCCAATTTCTACTTGGAATGAGATGAAGGCTGTTATGCGTAGGAGGTTCGTTCCAACTCACTATCATAGGGAGTTGTTCAACAAGCTTCAAAATCTCACCCAAGGCAACCGTAGTGTTGAGGATTACTTTAAAGAGATGGAAGTAGCCATGATCCGAGCCAACATTGATGAGGATCGAGAAGCCACCATGGCCAGATTTCTATCTGGCCTTGATCCTAATATTGCGGCCACTGTTGAGTTGCAACATTATGTGGAGATTGAAGACATGGTTCATATGGCCATGAAGGTCGAGAGGCAACTCAAAAGGAAGGGCACAACTCGTGCCTATAGAGGCTCTTCTCCTAAATGGGGGCAGGGTACCTACAAACAGAAGGCATCCTTTACGCCTAAAGAACGAAGCGTTCCAACAAAGAGAGCCAAACCCATTGCCGAAACTAGCAAAGGTAAGGCTCTGAATGTTCCAAACCGTTCCCGAGATATACAATGCTTCAAGTGCTTGGGAAGAGGGCATATTGCAAGCCAATGCCCAAATCGCAACACCATGCTTCTTCGTGATGATGGAGAGGTTGAATCGGAACAAGAGAAGGAAGATGAAGTTGCTGCCATACAAGAAGATGAAGATGATGATATAGAGTATGCAGCAGAAGGAGAGACCCTTATTGTGAAAAGGAGCCTAAGTGTGCAAGCGAATGAAGGGAATGAGCAACGCGAGAATATCTTTCATACTCGCTGCCATGTTAATGGAAAGGTATGCTTTGTCATTATTGATGGAGGTAGTTGTACTAATGTTGCTAGTACTCTTATGGTAGAAAAACTTGGATTAGCAACCGCAAAGCATCCACATCCCTACAAGCTGCAGTGGCTTAATGACGGAGGAGAACTCAAGGTTACCAAGCAAGTTCTTGTTGCTTTCTCCATTGGAAAGTATAAGGATGAAGATCTTTGTGATGTTGTTCCGATGCACGCTGGCCATTTACTACTTGGGAGGCCATGTCAATTCGATAAACGAGTCATGCATGATGGATATACCAATCGGTATACACTCACCCATGGAGTAAGAAAGATTACCTTAGCCCCTCTTTCACCAAAACAAATTCACAAAGACCAAATACATTTGAGAGAAAGTATTGAAAGAGCCAAAGAGAGAGAATCAAAAATGGAGGTAAAAGCAAGTGAGAGTGAGCAAAGTGAGGGTGCGAAAATGAGTGTTTTTACCAAAGAAAGAGAGTTGAGAAAGTGTTTGCTGTCGGGAAAGGAATTACTTGTACTTGTGTACAAGGAAAGTTTATTGAACACTAACCAACTTGATCACACTTTGCCTTCTTCTATTGTGTCTTTGTTGCAGGAATTTGACGAATTATTTCTGGAGGAGATACCAAGTGGGCTGCCACCAATCCGTGGCATTGAACATCAAATAGATTTCATTCCCGGTGCCGTCATTCCTAACCGTCCAGCTTACCGAAGCAATCCCGAGGAAACCAAGGAGTTGCAAAGGCAAGTGGCTGAACTGATTGCCAAAGGCTACGTGAGGGAGAGCCTTAGCCCATGTGTCGTTCCGGTATTACTTGTGCCAAAGAAGGATGGAACTTGGCGCATGTGTGTAGATTGTCGAGCGGTAAACAAAATTACGGTAAAGTATCGTCACCCTATTCCTCATTTAGATGATATGTTAGATGAGCTTAGTGGTTCTAACCTTTTCTCTAAGATTGATCTTAAGAGTGGTTATCACCAAATAAGGATGCGAGAAGGTGATGAATGGAAAACAACATTTAAAACAAAGCAAGGACTCTATGAATGGTTGGTTATGCCTTTTGGCTTAACTAATGCACCAAGTACTTTCATGAGGTTAATGAACCATGTTCTTAGACCGTTTTTGGGTAAATTTTGTGTGGTTTATTTTTGATGACATCTTAATCTATAGTAAATCAATGGAAGAACATGTTCAACACTTGAGGTCAGTTTTGTTGGTTTTAATAAAGGAGAAGTTATATGCTAATTTAGACAAGTGTACATTTTGTACTGACAAAGTTGTCTTTCTTGGTTTTGTTGTCAGTTCTAAAGGCTTAGAGGTTGACAAAGAGAAGGTTAAAGCCATTGAAGAATGGCCACGACCAACAAGCATTTCCCAAGTTAGGAGTTTCCATGGACTTACAAGCTTTTACCGGAGATTTGTGCCAAACTTCAGCACCATTGCCGCCCCTTTAACTAGTGTCATCAAGAAGAATGCTAACTTTTTCTGGGGGGGAGACCAAGAGGAATCTTTTAATGACATTAAAGAATGTTTAATTCATGCCCCTTTGCTTTCCTTACCTGATTTTAACAAAACGTTTGAAATTGAATGTGATGCATCAGGTGTGGGAATTGGAGCGGTATTATCTCAAGGTGGACGTCCTATAGCATATTTCAGTGAGAAATTAAGTGGAGCCACGTTGAATTATCCAACATATGATAAGGAGATGTATGCCCTTGTTCGCGCAATGGAAACATGGCAACACTATCTATGGCCTAAGGAGTTCATTATTCACACCGATCATGAGGCATTGAAGCACATTCGGGGGCAGCATAAACTCAACAAACGACATGCCAAATGGGTGGAGTTTCTTGAATCTTTTCCCTATGTGATCAAATATAAGAAAGGTAAAGAGAATATAGTTGCCGATGCATTGTCTCGGAGGTACGCTCTTCTAAACACCTTAGAATCTAAGTTGTTGGGTTTTGTTTTCATTAAGGATTTATACGAATCTGATTCTGACTTGAAAAAAATTTACAAAGCTTGTGAGAAAGGAACGTTTGAAAACTATTATAGGGACAATGGGTTCCTATTCAAGGAAGGAAGACTTTGTATTCCACAAGGTTCCACACGTGAATTACTTATCAAAGAAGCCCATGGAGGAGGCTTAATGGGACATTTTGGAATAGCAAAGACTTTGGCCATACTTCAAGAGCATTTATATTGGCCAAAGATGAGACGAGATGTAGAGAGGTTATGTGAACGTTGCATCACTTGCAAGAAGGCTAAGTCTAAAGCCATGCCACATGGACTCTACACGCCACTACCTATTCCAGAAGCACCATGGATGGACATTTCAATGGATTTTGTGCTAGGGCTTCCACGCACAAAGAATAACAAAGACTCCATCTTTGTAGTAGTGGATAGATTTTCTAAAATGGCTCATTTTATTCCTTGCAACAAGACTAATGATGCCTTACATATTGCTAACTTGTTTTTCAGGGAAGTCTTGAGATTACATGGTGTGCCAAGAACTATCGTTTCCAATCGAGACGTGAAGTTCTTAAGCCACTTCTGGAGAGCCCTATGGAGTAAGATTGGAACTAAGCTGCTATTTTCCACCACTTGTCACCCTCAAACGGATGGCCAAACCGAAGTGGTGAATCGAGTACTCTCCACGTTGCTTAGGAGCATTATTAAGAAGAATCTAAAGACATGGGAAGAGTGCTTACCACATGTGGAGTTTTCATATAACCGATCAGTCCATACCACCTCGGGACACACTCCTTTTGAAGTTGTGTATGAGCTCAATCCATTAACTCCGATGGACTTATTGCCATTACCCGCTAATCAAATTGTGAATAAAGATGGACTTAACAAAGCTGAATTTGTTAAGAAACTTCATCAACAAGTGCGGGATAATATTGAAAAGAAAACCAAGCAATGTGAGCAGCAAGCAAACAAGGGTTGAAGGAGAGTTGTCTTTGAGCCAGGAGATTGGGTGTGGTTGCACATGAGAAAAGAAAGGTTTCCAGCCCAACGGAAATCTAAATTGATGCCTCGAGGAGATGGGCCATTTCAAGTAGTTAAGAGGCTCAATGATAATGCTGATCAACTAGACCTCCCAGGTGAGTTTAATGTTAGTGCAACCTTTAATGTTGCTGATTTATCTCCTTTTGATGTAGGTGACAATTTGGGGACAAATCGCTTTAAAGAGGGAGGGACTGATATGACCATCAAGAACAAGGACCTGGAGAAGTACCCAAGTGGCCCCATTACACGTGCACGGGCCAAGGAGTTTCAATCAGCCATGGAAAGCTTGTTTACAACAAGCCATGAACATGAGAAAGAAGAAATAATAAGCGAGGAATGCCTTACCTTGCTCATGCATGCATTTGCATGAGAATTTAAGTATTTCAAACTTCCACTACATTGATAAAGTGTGTTGGTCATTAAAGCATGTATTTCATTTATAGTTTTATTTCATTTAGGGAAGTAGTTTAATTATGTATCTTAAATCATTCGTTAAACTACTTCATTCATGCATTTAGTTAAATTCAATAAAGTTAGTTCTTTAATTAAACTAGTTCATTCATTTAACTAGTTCACTCAATTAACTAACTCTTTAATTGTTTCATGCATCTATTATTTTAAGTTTGAATAAATCCTTTGTGTGTGTCTAGGTTCATGTGACGTGTGGATTAAAGAAGAGACTTTTCAACTTCAACTTGGAAACAAGTCATTGATGACCATCTTTACTCATGCAAACAAGGCAATTGAAGGCAATTGAAGGCTGAATTCTTTTCATCTTTTCAAGGCTGTTCATCTTCTTAGAGTAACAAAGCATTTAAGCTTCATAATTCACCTATTCAAGGTTGAAATTATGAACCAATGAAGGCCATTCACGTTCAAGAGAAGGGACATGCAATAATCAGCATTCAAATTATGCATTCAAGGCCTTTATTTATCATTTTTTGAAGGTTGATCATATTCCACAAATGGGCAAGCAATGAAGGCTGGTTTAATGTCATTTAATCATCAAATTAAGTGATAAAACCATCAAGGAATTCAAAGAGACAAGCTGATTTGGACTTGTGGGATGTCTACATTCATCCTATGTCCACATTCATTCCCTTTTATCCATTTGCAAGCAAAATGAAGCAGCCCAAGAGTCACCACTCCTTTTGGACGAATTTAAGGGTAAATTCATCTCAATTTAAAGCAAAATTCATCCATCAAAAGGATAAGAAAGAAACATTTCATTTATTTGTATTCAATAGCATTTAGATGAGCATTCATCTCTCTTTTGTGTGACTTTTCATATGGTGCCTATCCACACTATAAATAGGCACCTTAGGTTCATTTGTAAAGGATTTTTTTTTGGAGAATATAAACCTTTGAAAGATTGCTTTCATCTTGTTCTTGCGAGAACTCTATCGGCTTCAAGTTATGCTTGTAGTCTTCTATCCATTTCATTTTGCTATAGCGTTGGTTCCAAGCTCTCTTATAGCTTGTGGGTCACGTTCCACACTCCTCCACCTCGACTCCATCAAAGTATATTGTTGGTTCCTAGCTCGTTATAGCTAGCGGGTCACAATTCGTTATCCTTGCAACCATACAAATCCACGCCGCCTTTAGCATCTCCCATCACTCATTTGATTTACACCTTTCCATGATTATCATCCTCCATCCTTAGCCACCATACTATCCAAATTACCTATCCAATTCCTTTCTTCATTAATTTTTTTATTATATTGCTATTCATCTCACATGTATGTTTTATGATATCTCAGAGTTCAAAGCGTAGCAAAGAGTATTTCTTACTAGAATCACGATCGGGCACATCTATATGACTCGGGCCACATTACCGAGTTCATATCAAGATCATTAGCATGGTGTTAGCAAGGAGCAAGGCGAAGGGGAGGCTTTCCAAGTTTATAGTTGCTCAAGTATGATTTAGTAATTAATGTAGTAGTTTAGCAATGAGGCTATTATGTGTTTTGTATGAGCTTTGTATGACTCATGGAGGTTGTTGGTGTTTATGTTTTTGTTGAATTTGTAAACCATGTTAAGCCTTGACGAATTCTTGTTTGAGATGCTACTATTTGGATGAGTACATGTGTTGATGTTGCATGTAAACTCTATGTGTGGTGAATTGTGCCTTAAGGGCTTTTTAATGCTTAAGTATGCCTTGAATGAATTTGGAATGTGATGCAAGAATCCTTGTTGTGCATATTTCTTCTTTGATATTGGCTTTACATGTTTATTGTGTGCTAAGCATGTGTTTTAGGGTGCTTTTCATCTAGAGGGTTTGCATGTTGAGTCTTGAGTGTTTTGGTGGAGTTTTGGGGCTGCCTAGTGTCTTAAACCAGCAAAAATCTGTCTTTTCACAGCCCGTGTATCGAAACGGTTGGTCTCGTTTCGATACGGCCTCTTGTTCCAGGCCAGGCGTTTCGATACGCCTAGGGTCCGTTTCGGTACGGATTTTGCTACTAGAAATCTGAGAAATTGCCGATATTTTGGGGTTTCGAAATGGGTCCAGGAGTTTCGGAATGGTCAATATATCGTTGACCACGAGAAGTTGACCGTTGGGGGTGTTTCGGAACGGTTGACCTCCGTTCCGATACGGCCTTCTCGTGTGGACTTGGGGCTGTTGACCAAGTCAAGGTGTTTCGATACACCTCAAGGGTGTTTCGAAACGGCCTGCCTAATAACTTAAAATTGGACTGTTTACTTACTGTTTTGGGACCAGTTGCATGTCTTTCTCGAATTAATCCGCTGACGTGATCACATAGGATTTAAATGTGCCTTTAGAGAAGATTAAATTAAAAGAAATTTTAGGGTTGCTAACCGAGGTGGAATCCTTAACGGGTTTCGCATCGGTTTTCCCCGTGTAGCCTACTCAAACCGGTCAGTCGACCAGACCGGGGCGAGGGGGTTATATTTGGACACTTATTTAACGGTTAAGCCTTAAATTAAATGACCAAGAAAGGGTTGTCAGTTGTCTCAATTTCAATATCAGCGATGTTTATAAGGAAGCGTTGCAGATTTTTGATGAGGCAGATTGGATTGTAAACAATGATTTTGTTATGGAGTTGGTGTCCCAAATTTTTTTAGGGTGTTTTAATAATACAAGTTCACGAGTTCGACAACTCCAGAGTTCTTTTATTGATGTGGATTATCTTTCATGAAAGTATTTACTCTGAATATCACAATGAACATATTTCAAATAGAATATATTTTCCATTTGCTTGAAATTAAATACTTTCATACGACATATTCGAATGTGATGGATGATGGGTTTTTTTTTTATAAATCAAAATTTTTGTAAAATTTAAATTAAGGTTTAACCGTCGGAAGAGTCCCGAAACTAAACTTTTTTTCCAGTTAGGTGTTTGAACTATTTTTCAGGCCAAATAGGTGTCTAACGTTTCATTCCGTTACTCAGATAAGGTTCTCTAGTCATGACTATTAAAAAATTGGGTAAACTACATAAATGACCACCATATTATTGTAAAAGTAGCGATTTGACCACCTTTCTTTTTTTTGAAGCAATTAAATCATCATACTATTAAATTGGGTGTAATTTGGCCACCAGCCGTTAAAGATTAACGGTAGGGTGTCGTGGCAGTTAAAAAATAAGGGTATAATTACACATTTTGTCCTTATTATTTACATATTTTTTAATTTAGTCATAATTTTATTTTAATAAAATAAATTAATTATTTAATTAGGTGATGACACGTTATTAGAGGGATTTAATTATTTATATTTGATTAAATAAATTTATTTTCATCCTCCAATCAGGTGGTGACACCTGATTAAAGAAAGAAAAGAGAAACAATCACAAATACAATTGGGGGGATTGAACCTACATCTCCCAGCAACAAAGAATATTGGCTTACCATCACACCAAATGCAACATTGTGATATGATTCTTACAATATATTATATGTAAATGAACATAAAAAATTGAAAATCACCATCTTCTCCTAATCCACTTCAGAAATTACCCTCGTTAGAAAGTCTCTCCCATTAGAATCAGTATGAAACACCTTGTTCGTGACCATATTTGCAGTTAGTTGAGTAATAATCTCTTTCCCGACACCATCATCCATGGGGATCAGACCCATCTTCAAAATAAAACATTGTCAGACTCAGAAAGCATTCACCTGAGGCATTGCTATTTTTGGGGGAGGAAGCACTGAAGTGAGCTCAAAGAAAAGTAATGACCTGGTAGATCCATTCATTAAACTGTTGATAAACTTCATCAACTAGGGGTCCACGAGTGACCCTCAATGGCACCTGCAGGGGATAATCAATAATGCATATTTTAGACTAGTGATATGCCAAGATGATGAAAATGCTCAATGAGAGGCTTACCGAACGTGAAACAACAGTTGGAGGTGAGTCGTTAGGCCGGAATATATATGCACTAGATTCCTGTAAGATTGATCATTGTTATAAGGCTGGAATTTAAGTAGGCTCTTATGATCTCGACATGAACTTTTTCATTGAAATCCGAATGTAGTGATTGCTTAGCTGGGGATCAGCATCACTTGTGCTTGAAACATACCACATGTAGCTCTGCTGCACCGGTACATCTACCTGGTGAAATGGAAAAATCAAATATGCTTACCAAAAGGTAAATGAAATGGCATTCAAAGCAATAAAAATAACAAATCTGAAAGCAGAGATTTTCAATTTTTTATGTTCATTTACATATAATATATTGTAAAAATTATATTACAATATAGCATTTGGTGTGGTGGTAAGCCTGCATTCTTTGTTGTTGGGAGATGCAAGTTCAATCTCCCCAATTGTATTTGTGATTGTTTCTCTTTTCTTTCTTTAGTCAGGAGGATGAAAATAAATTTATTTAATCAAATATAAATAATTAAATCCCTCCAATAACGTGTCACCACCTAATTAAATAATTAATTTATTTTATTAAATTAAAATTAGGATTAAATTGAAAAATGTGTAAATAGTAAGGACCAAATGTGTAATTATACCCTTATTTTTTAACTGCCAGTCACCCTACCGTTAACCTCTAACGGCTGGTGGCCAAATTGCACCCAATTTAATAGTATGATGGTTTAATTGCTTCGAAAAAATGTAAGGTGGTCAAATCGCGACTTTTGAAATAGTATGGTGGTCATTTATGTAGTTTACCCTAAAAAATTTCCGTTATCTAATTAGAACGCGACATGTGCCTATTTCAGTTATTTTCTATTATTTTTATTTTTAAAAATCTAGAAAACCATTAATTCTATTTTAAAAACCCCAAAAAAACATTTTTTGGTAGAAAGATGATATTTATCTAATTAGAACATGTACCTATCCATGTAACACTCTAAGGTAATAATAAAATGGATGCAAAACAATGGAGGGGGCGAAATTGCAGTTTGGGGGAGAAGAACCCGCGACACATGGACATGTTGCTTGAGTCTTAGCCAATTGAGCTAAGGCCATTACTAGTATGAACTTGCACCCACTTATTATTAAGTAGTTCTTGTAAAGTTAAAATAAAATGACAAACAAATAAAAATATCCTACATAACCCTTAATGGCTCATTTATTTCGATCCAACAACTCAAAACCCAGATCTGGAAAATAAACGACCTTTCATCCCTCTCTCGACCTTTCACCTGCCCACCGATCATAGTCCGATCTTCCCCACCGTCGCGTCGTGGCCATCACTGCCACCGGCGACGTGATTTTCGTCATAGCCCGAGCCTAACCCCGTCGACCACTCTCGCATTAGAGCAGTCGTTTGTCATGAAAATTGCCTCAAAGCTCCGACGCGAACCCAAGTATCCTCCACTTTTATCCTTGACGTTTCCGGCTGCCACAACCACCCATTTGGGATGCTACCGTCGCCACCGTCTCTTGAACAGAACCCCGATCACCACGCGCAGAGTCATCGTTTCATCGCCACAAAAGCATGGTTGGAAGTTCTGTGAGAAAACCCCAACCTTGTTCCCCTGTTTTTCACCATTTCCGACCACAATCACCATCCGCCTGAGTCGTTATTGCCACTATCGTCTTCCTCAGGCCGAGACGAACAAAACCCAATTGATCAATAGTCGGTTCGTCGTTGTTTCAAGGTTGTCGGCGTTCGTTTGATAGAAGTAAGTTAGGTAAGGAATTTACTTCGGTTTGGGTTTAATGAGCATTAGTTGGTTTAATTTTCAATGTTTGCAGGCTTAATCGAGTTTTTGCCATCATTTGGGGCGTTTTTCGGTCGATTTGAGGTCGCGCGTAGTGAGCACGCGCCACCGGAGATGAATTTTGGCCACCGCTTGGTTACCCAACAGTTAAACCCATCGAGTCAACCGATCCGGCCCAAACTAAACCAGATTGGCCTGATCCCATTAATAAACAAAAGCCCGAACCCGACCCGAGTTGACTTGAACCCGACCAATTTGACCCGTACCCGACCCGAACTGAGTCAGCCCGTTTGACCCGAGTCAACCCAGTGAGTCAACTCACCCGAGTCAACCCAGCAAGTCAACTCACTCGTGTCAACCTAGTGACGCAACTCGCCCGAGTCACCTCGGTTAACCAGTGACGTCAGCATTGACTTGACCACTGACATCAGCGTTGACTTTGACCGACGACATCGGTGTTGACTGCTGACGTCAGTGTTAACTTCGACCGCTGATGTCAGCGTTGGCTTTGACTAAAAAGTCATATTTTATGTTTTTTGACGCACCGGATCTGATTTTTTGAAGCCCGTTTTATAATATTCTAACCCGAAAGCTTCCGAATCCGACCTTAAAACCCAAACTTGTGTACGTACTTAATTGTTCAGTTAAGAGTAATGTGAATAAGGATTGAAATTGAATTTGTACGATTGAAGGTATTCACAGTTCCTTGTATTCGAGATGTTGAGGACGTCGCATTCGATTTTGAGAGTGATCGAATGGAGTATCATGGTTGACCGATATAGCAAGGATTAAAGGTAATACATTACTACCTCTTGCATGCTTTATGAAACATGTTGGTATTCGGTTAAGGTATGCATGATTATGATTAAGATTACTTTCAGCTCTCCTGGAATCAATTCGATTACGAAATAAAAGAATAGTAATATGGATAAATCGAACTATTCGAAAGAGAAGTTTAATAGACCGAAAGGATACTGAGTTCAGTAAGGGAATAGTAAGACAATTAATCTCCCAATCCGATTAATAGTATTAAAGGATTTGATATCTGAAATATTTTGTTAAGAAATAACGATAATACCCTTGAGATGTAAGAATGCCTAAAATACCCCTAACAAAGGAAATGACCTAGAATGTTCACTCGATCTGATAAAATAATTACTTCATCTAAAATCCTTGATCTATTGGGAAAGACTTTGATAGCAAGATGCAAATATGTGTGATAACAAAACACTTGGATTTTTCCCGAATTTTGGATAAACACTTGAAGATAAATTTACTGAAAGTTCTTCACAATCCTAAACTAATCTAAATGAAATTAATGAATGAATCGATCAGAATGATTGAAATGACCGAAATAAGCTTAAACCCAAATCATGCATATGTGCTTAATTATTTAATTTAGATAATAGTAAAATGAATTTAATACTACTACTTGAAACCAATGTATTTGAAATAAAAAGGTTACTGCATTGTTATATTTCCTGCATTAACGTTGCACTGTTAGAACACATTAGACACTAAACTCTTTGATTCCACCTCTATAATTTATCAGCTTATATAATTCTTGTTTGTTACTCGATGATTGAATAAAGAACAAGTATTGTTATTCTCAAGTATAACGCTGCCTTGAAATAGCAGAATGAAAATGAAGATTGTTACTACATGGAACATCATGAAAATGCTATGCCTGCCATATATATGCACGAGCCTATAGTATCTTTTGGTAGCTCTGTATTACTGAGCTTTCCGAAGCTCACGTTGTTTTTACAATCGCAGATTAGAAGAAATCTATCATGGTTTAGTGATCGACAGTTGTATTTAGAGTTCTGTCGGTGCTGCTTTGGAGTACGGTACTGGTACAATTAGGGGGCATGTATGTCATGTATAGTTTTATGATAGTGCCTCTAAAACACTTTCTGAATTTTTTTTGATGATTAACGTATGATTTTATTCAGCGTGTTAAAATCATACAACCTACCATATGCCTCCTTAAAAAACCTCCCTAACCTAAATTGGAGGAAAAAGAGTGCATCATGGTAAGTAAAAATAATCCTCTAAAAAAACAACCTGTTACGATGCCATACAAGGATCCGCAAGAATATGAAACCAAGACATTATATCCACGCCCCCTTTAGCCAGAGCATCAGCGAAAAAATTCGCCTCACGGAAAGCATGGTGAAAGCAAACACAACGTAGCTGCAAACAAGCATTATCTATCTCCCGAAATAGCCACCCATATCGCCAAGGTCTCTTCTCCTTGTGCATCACCCATGACAATGCAATCCGCGAGTCGGATTCAATGATGAACGACCAATCCGCCCTCCACCTCGTCTCCGCTAGTAGACGAACCGCATGATAGATAGCCCATACCTCAGCTTCGTTCAAGTACATACATCCCAAAGGCCCCGAAAAAACTGCCAGCACCACACCCCTCTCATCCCGCAACACACCCCCACAGCCCGCCATCCACGGCTTCCCTCTTGCCGCGCCATCCACATTAAACTTGAGAACCCCTTCTAACGGTGGACACCAACGGATTCCAACTCGAGGTCCCACCATACACGACGGCATACACAGCACCATCCAATCCCACCAAGCAGCTTCGGTAATGGCAGTTCCTTGCGCGGAGGATTTGATCTAATAAAAGGATCACAATTTAACAAGAAATAATAGCTCCTCGATTGCGAGCTGCTTATGATTAAAAATCACGTCATTCCTCGCAAGCCATAGGGACCACAACACCGCAACACAGCCAACAACCCACCAATCTTTCCCCACCCCCGACAAAACCCAGCACGGCACTGCACTAGAAAATCCGCAAGCGTTCTCGGCTTCACCCATGACATCTTCCACCACAAAAAATACGCCTCCCACAACTTGTCCGCAAACGGGCATGCAAAAAATATATGTTCTTACTCGTCAATCCCCACCCTACACCACACACACTGTGTTCCCGCTAATGGCATACCCCTATCTCGCAACATTGCCAATGTCGGCAATCGACTTAATTGCACAAACCATAGGAAGCATTGGACTTTCGGGGGGACCTCGATTTTCCAAATATTCAATCCATCAAGACCGGTGTCAGATATGCCCAGAGATGACATTAATTTCATAAGACTCCTAACTGAAAAATGCCCATCCGCACTTGGCTTCCATACTAACACGTCCTCCCAGCTCCCACAGATTTTGTACCCCTCACAATCGCCCGCAACTGACCCAACTGTTGCTGCTCAAATGAACGCAAACCACGACTGAAAACAGCAGCCAATTATCATGATTCAGGCTTCCTTGCAACGTATAATCACACACACGTGCTGCCTTATTACTAGCACACCGAAATATATGCGGAAACACCTCGCACAAAGGCACCTCTATACACCAACGATCGAACCAAAACAACACTCGTTGTCCATTCCCTATTTGCCACAAAAAACATTCATCGCGCATAAAAGTATAAGCAGCATCCCCCTCTTGAATCTCTACAATTCGCCTCCAAACGAGTGACATATATTGTTTTCCCACCCTATTCGGTAATCTCCCCCGCACTGCTACACCATATTTCGCCTCCACTATCGACTTCCACAGCGACTTAGGACAGTCGGCATATCACCATAACCATTTTGCAAGCAACGTCGAATTTCTTAATTCGATATTCGCCACCCCAAGACCTCCTAGCTTCTTCGGTCTACACACTTTTGACCAAGCTACCCGGTTCAATCTTCTTTTTAAATCCGTATCGCCCCAAAGGAATGCCCTCCGAATCTTATCAATTTTAGTGAGTACCATTTTCGGCACCCTAAAAATACTCATGTAATGTAGCGGCAACGTCGAAAGTATCGAGTTCACTAATGTCACCCTTGCTGCAAATGATAATGAGTTCTTCTTCCATCCCGCTAAACATAGGCGCATCTGATGAATCACCGGTTCCCAAACCTTGCCATTCCATGGATTAATTCCAATCGGAATCCCCAAGTACTTGAAAGGTAATTCTGCCCTCAAACACCCCAATTCCCTTGCCATCTCCACCGCCACCTCATTATCTATTCCCACATCATATAATGCTGATTTTGCATAGTTAATTTGCAGCCCCGATCCATACTCGAAGCACATCAACACACGCTTCAGATTTCTGGCAAACTCCACTTCACCTTGGATGAAAATTACAGTGTCGTCCGCAAATTGCAAATGCGAGAGGCGACAATCCGCAGCGACACTCACCCTTCTAATCAAACCCAAACTTTCCGCATTCAAAAAAAATTGGTGCAATGCCTCCGCAACAATAACAAACAGTAACGATGACAAGGGGTCCCCTTGTCGCAACCCCCTTTCCATTGCAAACTCCAGCGTAGCACTACCATTCACAAGGACTGAAAGACGTGTCGTACCCACACATTTCATAATCCACTTCCGCCATACCACCCCAAAATTCATCTGGCACATTACATCATCAAGAAACTTCCATTTTATGCAATCATACGCCTTTGCGAAGTCAATCTTCAACACCACTCCTCCTTCACTAAACCGTCTCATACGAAGGGAATGCACGACTTCATTAGTTAATAAAATACCATCAACAATTTGTCTCCCTTTAATAGAAGTTGTTTGCTCCTCACTTATCAACGAATATAATACCTTCTAAAGTCTCCCAGCTAAGACTTTCGCCACAATTTTGTATACGGAATTCAATAAGCATATCGGCCTGAAATCACTTATTACCTGCGGGTTATCTTTTTTCGGAATCAGTACCACAAAAGTCGAGTTAACCCCTTTTGGTAAAGAGCCATTTGCATGGAAAACCTCAAACAAATGCATCAGATCAGCACGCATGAACTCCCACCCATGCTTAAAAAAGGCAAAGTTGAACCCGTCAGGCCCCGTAGCTTTCGCTCCCTCGCAACTCATAATCGTCTCTTTTATCTCCGACAACAAAAAACCCGCTTCAAGCATATCGACATCACCCTGTTCCAGCTTATTGAACCGTACATCAGCCTCCATCGCCCCAATGCATGGCTTACATGCAAAATGTTTTCTAAATTCTACCTGTACATGGCGTTTTAATCTCTCCGGATCCTCCACCCATTTACCATTAATTCGCAAACCAGTAATTAGATCTTTTGCCGCTCAAATTTTCATTGTTCTATGGAAGTATGAAGTATTTCGGTCCCCCTCTTTTAGCCAAAGTGCTCTCGACTTCTGTCTCTAAATCGACTCCCGGCATTTATGCAAACGCCACAACTCAATCTTCAAACGACTAATCTCTTCAACACGTTGCACACCATCCCTCGCCTCCTCCACAACCTCATCCAACCTGTCAATACGCTCCGTTACCTCCCCAATTCTAGTGTCTACATTCCTAAAGAATTCTCTATTCCACACGCGCAAGAATTTCTTCATCTCCCTCAACTTAGCATGTATCGAATATCCCTCATACCCCACGCAAATTCTCTCCCATTCCTTCGCCATTAAATCAACATGTTCTTTTTTCTTGAGCCATACATTTAGGAACCTAAATGGTCGAGGCCCCCAATCACTATCCTCACTGGTTAGCCGTATCGGCGTATGATCTGAAATCCCCCTTGGCAAATTCAATTGATACAGTAAAGAGAATCTGTCAATCCACTCACGCGATACCAAGAATCTATCTAGGCGACAAGCCTTGTTCCCCGACCCAAACCATGTAAACCATTTTCCCACCACCTTAATATCCAATAAACCGACATCCTCCACAAAACTATTGAATTCCTCAATGCCCCTCGATGCATCAACACATCCACATCTCTCCCCCACCGCCCTCACGGCATTAAAATCACCTCCCACGTAACACGGCCCATCCAACCCCTCTATCAGCTCCCGTAATTCCCCCCATACCCGCCCTTGATTCTCCACAACACATGGAGCATACACATTGACCATCCAGCATGGCCATTTCTCCACCACCCACTCCCCTTTAATCAAAATAAAATGTCGAGACACATGTGTTTCCATCATCCGAAATTTACCACAGTCCCAAATTAATAATAACCCCCTGATCGCCCAACATAAGGTGCAATCACAAAATAAAAATTATCCGAAAACCACATTTTACATACCACATTCGCTGACAGCTGCTACAATCTTGTGTGAATTAGATTCCGAGGTTGTCTCCATTTCACTCTCCTCATCGTCCATGTCCTCTTGCACCACCTCTCGTTCCCATTCATGCACCCGTATGTTATAGACATTGCCTTCTACCTCCAATTCAAGCACCTCATCGATCCTTTCAATCATATTTGTTTCAATAAGTATCCTACTTCGATCAAATGATGAAGGCGATATCATCGAGTCATCCACTTTTAACAATGAGCCCTATAATTTGGCAACATTCTCAAACGTTTCCGTTGCCCACGCGTGAATAGGGATCCCGCTCATGGTAAGCCACACCCTTCTCGTCGACATCTAAATCTCTGTCGACCACGGGCGTAAATCCACAAACCATCTATCTAAACCTGCCCGCAACATAATTTCTTCCCTTTCGCCAGAATCGTTTGGCATTAATAACACCATTCTCCCTGCCATATGCATAATTGAGAATCCCCTCGCGTTACTCTCATTTAGCTCCTTCGCCATTCTAGCAATCGAGATCGAATTGCGTCTCCATCCTACCACACAAGTCTTTAAAATCTCCCATTTATCACTATCAATTTTCCCTTTTATTCTCCTCGTCTGGTGTTGGATCGTTCCAGGTTTTGATTTCTCAATTTCCACTCGATCTCCACTTTTTTTCTCTTATCCCATTGTATCGTTAATTCCCCGCGAGGGTTTAGGCTGTCGATCGCTCAATTCCTTCTTACGCCAAACCGAATCCCGCACCCCATCTCTAGCGAATAGCACCGTGATCACCGATCCATATAGGCGAAAACCATTCAATCTCTCAATTACTCGATTTGCATCCTGAATAGTCGCCATCCGTACGAACCCAAACCTCGCTCCATCTCTCCCTTTCTTCTTAGGGATGAAAACATCTACCACAATCCCATGTCTATCGAATACCTGCCACACCCCTTGCCAATGCAATTGCCGCGGCAGATTTATCACTAGCAACATGGATTTATTTATTAATTGATAAAAAGGAGGTTTCATTGAATTTGTGTAATTTTTTTCTATGGTGGAGCGTCAATTTAGCAAGCAAGTGAAAGTCGTTCGTAGCGATAATGATACATAATTTATATGCATGAAAAATCATTTTCGTGAGCATGACATTGTGTTTGAAACATCTTGTGTAGGAACTCTGCAACAAAATGGACGGGCAGAGGGCAAGCATATATATATTCTTAGTGTTCTATTTTGTTAATATTTTACCGTTAATCACTCCCTGTTGAATCTTTAATATTGTTGATTTGGGTCAATTTTATTCATTTCTTCGCAGGACTTTAACTTCCAGAAAGCAGCGTTAAAAGAGCATGTTCATATCTTTGGATATCATTCTCGGTTTTCTAAAAACTTAGAAAGGCAATCGGCCTTTCTTTTAAAAATCTTTACACTTTCATTTCAAAGAGCCTGAGTTGGTCTAAATGTTGTTCTGATTTAAAGTTGGGAGGAAGGACCGACTTGTAGCATATTCGAGTTCACATGAACACACTTAGCGACATATTCGCTAAGGAAAATTAAGATCGGATTCGATTCTCATTGAGACAACATAATCCGAGTTGGGCTTTTCTAAACACTTAAACTACATTGGCGCTAGCAATGATAGTTGTGGCTAGTCCAAGTAAGAACTAAATTCCAAAGATTGCCTTTGGATTGTTGGTTACAAAAGTGAAAAGTAAGTTACAAGGGTTGGACCTTGTAGAGTGTAACCGACAAGTATCTGGTGTAAAATATTTTTCGATGATCAGTTAGAATTGAGGCTAAGCTAAGCTTGAGGCTATTCCATTTAATCAATTTTCTCTTTAAAAATTACTCTCGTCATTTTCTCCAAATATATATTCTCTAAATCGCTTTTTGTAACCCCCTAAACTCGACCAAAAAAATGGGCCGAATCTAGAAAGTCACGATTGAAATTTTATCCCTCAAGTTATAAATATTAGGTTTAAATATTAAAGGTGAATAAACTCAATATCATTTCATTTATTATAAAATGTAGTCGTATAACATTGTTTCGATAGTTTAATTAAATACCCGAAAATAATCATATAAATGCATGCATCCAATAAAACCCAAATTACAAACAGTCTCAAAGTCTTATTTACATAAAAGTCTCGAAATATTATTCTAAAATAATTGAAAAGAGCACGAACCAACTTGCCTCAGTGGTTAAGGGAACGATTGTTGTTCCTAGAGGTCACGGGTTCGAGCACCACCAGCTGCATCAGGGTGATTGAGCATGCATTGTCAAATGGTTGAGAGTATATTCAGAACAGATACTACTTGTAATCACCTTAGCTTTCAAAAAAAAAATTGAAAAGAGTTCATACTAAATAATGATAATATCTTAGTGAAAGCGAGATGCTCCAAGTACTGAGTCGCCTAAGAGTCTGAGTATCTGAAAGAGAAGCTAAGGGTGTGTAAGCTAAAGAGCTTAGTGTGTCTCTAAATTGCAAACAAACATAAAACCAAAACAATATTTTATTTTCTGAAAAAATCTTTTAAAAACACATTCAATCTGATAAATCTGAATCATAATGGCATGATGTCTGATGCACGAGTAAATGCCTAATCTCTGATACATTGCCCAAAGAGTAAGGTTCCCCAGAACTTATTCTTTCCATCGTCACAATCCGAAGTGGAACTCAGCACGAAGGGTGTAACCACTATTCCGAAGCAGAATTCAGCCCGAAGGGTGAAAACGCTAAACTTCCTCGAACAAATCCTATTCCATGTACACACAATGATGTGATGCTGATATAAAATCTGAGTATCATCCGAAACTTGAATTGTTAAAAATTCAAGTTGCATAACTTTATAAATCTGATGTTTCACAACTCAGTAAATATGATATTTAATAATTTCGGTAAATCTGATTTTTCTAATAAATCAAAATATGATATGTTATGCATGATATCTGAAAACGTTCACCAGTCACAACAAAATATGCACACAAAATGCATAAAAAATTTATGTATAACACCGAAAGAAACACATAAGTTTATAGCACAGGAAGAGACACACATTTAGCGAGCAGAAGCTCTATTATCAAGAAGGATGCACCTCACACTCAGGTCTAGCTGAATCAGATTGAGAAGACCTCGAAGAACATACACAGACAGTTTGAAAAGAAGGATGTAACTCGCTGGCCTCAAAATCGATACGTGAACACGAGGATAACTCGATCAATCTGATATTCAATTTATTTGAAAATTACTAAGTACAAATTACTTGTAAATAACAGAATGAGCTTTCGGGTTTAAATTTAACAAAACGGGCAGCGAATTCAAACTCGGGACGTCGAAAAAGGTTAAGAGGGAGATTGTCTGAAAAAATAACTTTGGTCAAAGGTCAATGTCAACCATGGTCAAAATCAAAGTCAAAGTCAACAATCAACTAGTAAATGTTGACTTGACTGGTCAATGATCAACTTGTCAAATTAGTCAAGGGTCAGATCTGGTCAAAGGTCAAATACCGATTCACTGGTCCACTATTCAGTTCGGTTCACATTGCTGGTTCAGGTATGTCGGTTCAAGACATAGCTCGGTTTGGTTCATAATTTCAGATATGTTTGGACTAGTTCTACCGGTCCGGTCCACAAACTGGTTCGATTCTTCCATCCAATTCATTTTAACTAGCTGGTCCGATATGATTTTCACCTACAACTCGGGCCTTTCAGATTGGGCTGAAAACCGATTAAGGGTCTCACAAACTGGGTTCACAAAAAAGGGTCACACACATTTGGGTACTCACAAATGGACTCCACTAAACGTGTCACAACTTGGGCCACTACCAGGCCATGTCTCACAACCCACAATGTTAGCATAATGTCATGGACTTATTCTTTCAAACCCGATCCGTGCGGCACTAGCACTCTCGGCACGATGCTAGTCAGCCTTACTCACGCAACGATATGGCAAAACACAAGGAGCAAGAGAGATTTACAAGGAAACTACCTTGTATTGAGCAATGAAAGCTTACAAGAGAGAGCTTTATAAGTGTTTAAGTACACAACTCTTAGGTGATTTACAAATGAGGGATGTGACCCTATTTATAGGTATCCACATCCTCAATGGACGGCCATAATCGTTTTGATCCAACGGCTACAATGTTGCCTCCAAAAATATCTAAGATGCCTAGATATCTCTAGATAATTCTATACTTATCTAGCTACATCCTAAATGGTCTAAAAGCTCTACCATATTCTAAGACATTCTAGAATATTCTAGGGTTGTCCTTATAGGTCTACCCTTGTCTAAAGTATTCTAGATTGTTCCGGAGAAGTCCGGAGTTGTCCCGAGCCTTCTGGACTTGTCTTGAGCTTTCCCGACTTGTCCCGAGTCTTCTAGGTTCCTCCGGATGAGCCTAGATGGTCGTAGAACCTTCTGGAACCCCTTGGACTTGTGTGGAAACGTTTGGAGCACCCTGGGTCGTTCTAGATCCTTCTTTGGATCAACCTTGGCCTTAAAATCTCTAAGGCATCTCATTTTCCCCTTGTTGGCCTTAGAGCACCCAGGTGGGGCTCCTCGGGCGCGCGTAGCGCACCTAGGTGGGGCACCTTGGTGCTTCTCGGTGCACCCTTGCGGGTGTGCCCCTCGGTTGGCTGGGTCGCGACCTGGTGGGGCGTGACAATAAGCTAACGGGGACTAGGGTTTCCAGAGTCCTCACCGGCGACGACGTGAAAGCATGAACGGCGATGGTGGTGCAATGACGCAACAAAAGCGGCAGCAAAGTAAGGCGGGATGAGGTTCTGTCAGAATTCACTCGAACCCAAAAGATGAACAACATTCAATAAGTCAAAGGAAAAGGAAGATAACAATCCAAAGGCTTACCCAATCATCGAATCCGAGGAACACTAATACCGGAGCACGGCGGCGCAAGGAGCCACGATGCGAAAACCGAATGATTTTAGTGCCAAAACCCATAAGGTTTCTAAAGGGCTTCAACGTTGTTTCTCCCGAAACAGTGTACGACAAAGAAAAGTTGATGGCTAGGGTTGGTTCGCGAGATGATATTGGTCGTGATGGTATCGGTGATAAGCGATACGGACGAAGGACGATGGCGATGTACAGAACTCGAGTGAAAACTGAAAGGTTTCTTTTGAATTTTGAGCAAACGACGCGGTGCGGTGTTAAACGGATGGGTGTGTTTTGGTCGCAAGGTAAAAGGGATATCGGTAATGAAGATGCTGTAATACACGAACGATGATCGATGGTTGAACAGAGCTTCACCGGAAAAGCTTGGGTGATGGAAAGCTATATCCAGAGGGAGAAAAGAGAGAGCCGATGGGTGCGGTTTTGGAAGAGCGGCTGCATAAGAATATAAGAGAGCATGATTAAATACCTCAAACAAATGGGTAAAAAACAAGGTTGGGGTTGAAACATTTTCCAGCATTTCAAAATGGTCACCAAACATTTGATTTCAAACAAATTGGTCACCGAATCCAATAGCAATCACAATTAAGCCCCAAAATAGAAATTATGTTTTAAATAAGAAATTCCCAAATGTTAGGGTTCCAAATTAGGGATTTTAGAATTATGGTAAATTTTCAGGTGTTACACTTTTATTTACTTTATTTTTACTTTCTACTTGGTTCTCTAAATCAAACCCCCCATTTCTTTACTTTTTCAACAAAGTCAGAATCAGAACCTATCAACGTCAGAAGCTCCTTAGTCCCTACGGATCGACCCTTCTTCTCTTTACTACACATTTTTATTTATTTTATTTGAGATTAAGGACTATTTATTTTGACAGTTTACAGTGGTTGTCAGGATTGGTAGAGGGCAAGCATAGATATATTCTTAATGTAGCTCGGGCATTGAGTTTTCAAGCTAATATTCCTATAGAATTCCGGGGGAATGTATTTTGACGGTTGGATATTTGATTAATCGAACACCTTCAATTTTTTTGAATGGCAAAACCCCATATAAAATTTTACATCGTAAACCACCCTTGTTCAACCATTTGCTTATATTTGGATGCTTGTGTTATGTACACAATCATAATCATAAAGGAGACAAGTTTATTAGCATGAGTCATAAATGTATTTTTGCAGGTTATCGCGCGATATGGAAAAAAAGGTTGGAGAGTGTATGATCTAAAGCTTGGTATTTTCTTTGTTCTGCGGGATGTAGTGTTATGTGAACTTGAGTTTTCTTACTTGACTGATGCCAATGATAGATCTCGCAGTATGGAGGATTGAAGTGGTGGAGATGAAGATGATGATGTGGTAGTTGTGAGCCAAAATCATGTGCCTCAAGACTATCATACAATATGTGATAATAATGATGTTGTCGTAGAAACATAAACTAGAGAGTGTAATGAAGTAAATGGGTGCAATGCATGTTGAAAATAATGAATTATTGGGCTATGGTCTTCGAAATAAAGTGCCATCGACGCATTTGCGAGACTTTGTAACAAATACATTTCATACTTTGAGCCCCTCTATGAGTTCATCTGCTCAATCACATTCCTTAGGTACGCCCTATCCTATATCACACTATGTGAATTATAATAATTTTTCCATTTGGCTTCGAAATTTTTTGGCAGCTATTAATACAAATATTAATCCTTGTACCTTTTTTGAGGCATTGAAAGATAAGAGATGGGGGATTGCCATGTAACAGGAAATACAAGCACTAGAAAAAATGGTACTTGGACCTTAGAAACACTCTCCAGAGAAAAAGGCTATCTGTTGCAGGTGAGTTTATAAAATTAAGTATCATTCTGATGGTTTAATTGAGAGATTTAAAGTACGATTTGTGATTTTGGGGAATAATCAAGTTGAAGGTGGGTTACAATGAAACTTTTACACCAGTAGCCAAAATAGTAATTGTTTGCACTTTTCTTTTAGTTGTAGCTGCTAAAAACTGGGAGCTTCATCAAATGGACGTTCACAATGCATTGTTACACGGTGATCTTGAGGAAGAAGTCTACATGATGATTATTAGAGCCAAAACCAAAATTGTAGAGGCAATCAGCACTGTAACATATATCATGAACTTAGTTCTTTCCTTGGAATCTCTAAGGGGTTTAGTTTTGCAGGTTGGAACATGAAATCGAGCTGCACCATACAATGATTCATTCCCTCTCAAATGATTCGATTGAGTAGTTTTTTAATGATCCTTTTTCAAGAATTTCTCCTTGAAGTTTATTGAAAGAGACATTGAAATAGTTAAAATAAGAGAGTTTCTCCAAGGACATAAGAATCTGTTCGGATAGATTATTTGTCTACAAGATTGTGCTCCCAATATAAATGATTGGTGGCTTGATCCGAGGAGAGGAATTTGCAATACTCCTAGTGTGGGGGAAACTATCTCGAGTTGGTTACCTCCAGAAAATGGTACGGTTAAATTTAATGTGGACGGGGCAGCAAAGGACAATGACGCATTATACAATGGTTTTCTCAGAACGGGAGATGGAATAATGAGATTTATCTTCTCGGGCCCTTGTGAAGGATTGGAAGCAGAGTTTGCAGAAATTCAAGCCATTAAAATTGCTTTAGAGCTATTTATTGAGGCAGATTGGATTGAGAAAGCTCCATTGGTTATCGAATCTGATGCTAAGGTGTTGCTCAACTGGATAATGAATAAATTCCAAAGTCCTTGGGGCTGGTGGTTGGAGCTAGACCTAGCAAACTTGACCCGAGACCCGAAACTCGAACCGAATTATCCGAACCGAGACTCGATTTTGACCCGAACATGATGATCCAAAGTTGACCTGAAACCCGAAATAAACCGAACCGTACCGAAACCGACCTAAATTTTTTTGTTGAACCGAAATGGACCCGAACCGAATGCCACCGGAACCGAAAGCTGAACCGAATATCGACCCGATTTTAACCCGAAAATTAAGGCAAAATAATTGAATAATTTATTTTTAATATTATCTATTTTAACAATATAATAAATAATAAAATGAAGTATGTTTTATTATCTTTTGGTACTATACCATATAAGATACCGTTGCTCTTGTCAAAGTTGTGGTATAATAACATTTTATGTCATTTCAGCTAAAAATTAAATCTTAGAAATTAAAATGAACAAAAATATCATTATATTAAATTAATAGACTAAATTACAAAGATTAGTTAATTCCGACTAAAAGTAAATTTTTAGAGACTAAATATCACTACGGGGACGGGATTTCTATATCTGAAGTCTAAACCGTGGGGATACTTGTGACTAAATTAAATTAAACTAAAACTTAAAGTTTAATATTAGTACTAAAATGTAACATTTTAAATGCAACATGGCCTAAAAAGTAATTAATCTCTAGCTTAAAAAATTGGTGGTTTATTTCCTTCTAAA
Organism: Hibiscus trionum; assembly: GCA_030270665.1. Lineage (NCBI taxonomy): Eukaryota > Viridiplantae > Streptophyta > Magnoliopsida > Malvales > Malvaceae > Hibiscus > Hibiscus trionum. The sequence continues at coordinate 1,970,446 of BSYR01000008.1, forward strand.
ATTTTGTCTTTTCCTCTCTATTTTTACCAATTGTCTTTTTCTTTTTTTAATCTAGCTTAAAAAATTGGCGGCTTATTTCCCTCCCAAAATTTTATCTTTTCTCTCTCTATTTTTACCAATTGTCTTTCTCTTTTTCTTAATTTAATTGAGTTTCAATTTAAATTAATTTAATTGAAATTTTACATTTAGTTTTAGAATTATTTTACTTATGTCCGTGATTTATGCTTCTAGATTTTAGTTAGCTCAATTAGATCCTAAGTTTAATAAATTAATTCATTTCAAACATTATTATTATTATTATTATTATTATTATTATTACATATAATAAACTTTGATTTAATATAATTATACACAAAATTTTGATATGGATACATGAAGCTTTGATTTAAATATTTAATCAAACTCAAATGCATAGATTAACAAGTTGAATCAGAATTAATCTCATACACCAATAACTCTAAACTAAACCATAAATACTAAACCTCAAACCCTAAACCCAACTCAAACCGAATTGACCCGAAAATTTAAATGTTGATTCGACCCGAAATCGACCCGAACGACCCGAACCGAAAGCGACCGATCCGATATCGACCCGACCCGAAAACAACCGATCCGATTTTGACCCGATCCAATACCTGAACCGGATCTGACTCATCACAGACCCGAATTAGACCCGAACCGAATCTAAACCGATTCTAGATAGACCCGAACGTCCCGAACCGAACGACCCGATTGCCACCTCTAGTTGGAGCTAGTTGAGATTGACATGTTGGTTAAGAGGATAGGGAATGTGCAGTTTAGTTTTGTGCCAAGACAAGTAAACGTGTTAGCAGATTGTTTAGCGAATGAGGGTATGCTTCGGGAATCCATCTTCAAAGCATGGTGGTAAATTCTATTCAAAATATTTTATTGTAGTGTCTTGATCATGTTATAGTGGGTGTTTTGTACCGCTTTGATTGTACTGCTTTGATCTTCATAGCAAGGTAGTGATATGTATTGTAGAGTTAGGGTGGGCTGGTAAATCATATTGTATTGGTTGTTTTGTGCAGGTGCGGGTATGGACTTGGATTTTGATGTTTGTTTTGTCTTTTTGGTGATCTTTTGTTATTTCGGTTGTGCTGTACTCTTTTCCAACATTTAGACTTAGGGAAGTTTTTAATGAGGCAAGCAACCGGGATGAGCTCGTCTTTTTATTAATAAAACTAAATTGCCGAGCAAAAAAAAAGATTATTTGTCTACATATCCGAAAATTCCAAGATCAACAAGTCACCAAATGACTCCGGAATAGAACCTGTAATTCTATTGTTGGATAAGGAGAAATAAACCAGGTCTTTGAGATTTGCAATCCCATATGGGATATCACCGGAGAACTGATTGTTCGACAAATCCATACTAATCATTAATCAAAACCTTCCACTTTCCGATATCAGTCGACAAAGGACCACTTAGAGAATTCGAAGACATATTCAGGATCAAAAAATTGTTAAGCCCTGTCAAAGTTGACGGTATTGAGGTGGAAAACATATTGGAGTCTAGAAATAGTTACCTTCAAGAAATGAGATCACCCAAGCAAGCAGGTATTTGTCCGGACAATTTGTTGCTGCTCAAGATCAAGAAAGCCAGCTTCTTTAGACGACATAACTTGGATGGAATCGATCCTTCCAACTCATTTTCTTGAGAGAAAACTTCTGCAGCTCTTCGAGTCCTCCGATTGTCGTTGGAATCGTTCCCGTCAATCTATTTTTCCCAACTAGATGTTTATAAAGCGACTTAAGTTGCCGATTTCACTCGGGATGCTCCCCTTGATGTTGCTCGCAAAAGCATAGAACTCCTCGAGAGGTTTCTGACCACGCCCAAAAGTTCACCATCGATCAACGGGTTGCTGCCGAAGCTCAAGATTTACAAGCCTCTACAGTTTGTCAAAGAAGAGATAAAGCTCATCCCGGAGGAGGTTAAATTGTTACCATCTATGTTGAGAAACTCTAAATTTTTTTAGATTGCCAAGAGTGTTGGGAATTGACCCTAAAATGTAATTTTGTGACCTATCAATATGTGTGTAACACCATGAAAACCTGCCTAGTCGAATTTTGACTTTCGATGATCGGAAATTTGTTTCTGACAGCTTAAATAAAGGAAATAAAATGAGTAAATTGATTTGATTAATCATAAGATTTCAAGATTAATTCGAAAGTTTAAAGATTAAGAACTAAATTGTAAGAAAGTAAGGCTAAGTGGCTAGAGTATAAATAAGGTAAACGATCAAAGAATTGTGGTTAATTGAAACAACAAGGTTTCTTCATGGAAAGGAAGGGTAAATGAATGACTTGAAGAGTAATTAGACCATTTTCCTAAAGTGACTAATCATCCAACTATTCTTAATTTTTTTAATTTAAAAATGAAGGAAAATGGTGAGTAAGCCACTATTTCAATTTCTCAGTTTGGGGAGAAAATTCGAGGATGAATATTCTTTTAAGGAAGACGGAATTGTGACACCCTTAAATATATGCTAGTATTTTTTAATTAATTAATCCTATTAATTTGATAAATCAATATGAATTGGTTATTAATATTTGAAATAGGTCTAATATATGAGAATTAGAGACCTTTAGGATCAAAATGGAAGAATTAAAGAATTGCTCTTGGTGACTAATGTTTATAGAATTTAAAGTAATTACTTTTGCATGAGTAATTACACCATGATGCATGGGATCACCATGTGGACGGTAGATAGGCTTCACTACAGCAAAACAAGCTTTTAGCGGTGTTTTTATGACCCTATAGCGGCGTTTTTTAGCACCGCGAAAAACACTACCGGTGTTAAAAAAAACGCCGCCAAAAGAGCCGGAAGAAGCAGCGTCACAATAGGTAGCGGCGTTTGTGTCATATAAACGCCACTATAGATTTTTTCTATAGCGGCGTTTTATTATCAAAACGCCGCTAATGCTCATCTATAGTGGCGTTTGTAGAAGAAACGCCGCAACAAGTCAGTGGTCTATAGCGGCGTTTGTAGAACAAACGTCGCGAAAGGTATGAGGTCTTTAGTGGCGTTTGCTGTTATAAACGCCGGGAACGATGCTTCTATTGCGGCGTTTGTATTCACAAACGCCGACATTGGCTGCTCTATGGAGGCATTTTTCTACCAAACGCCAGAATTTGTTACGGATTTTTAGCGGCATTTTATCTAGAAAACGCCGCTAAACTCACTACCTCTATAAAATACATTTTTAAAATGTGAAATACCCAAATAACCTATAAAATAATCCATAATAACATCAAATTTTTATAAAACTCCAACAATTAAGTAAAAACAATAAAAACAAATTCAAAGTCTACAACATTAAAGTGAAATATAGTTCAAACGTTGAATTAAAATGTAGTTCAACATGTTTATTTGAATTCACACATAAATGAACTAAGATGGCAGATTCTTTGGTTGGTTCTGCCTTAACATCGCCATCATTTCTTCAAATTCTTGTTGAAGCTTTTGGTATGCTGCTTCTCTCTCAGCTTCTCTTGCTTCTCTCTCGGCTTCCCTTCTTGCTATCTCAGCTTCTCTCCTTTCTCTTTCAGCTTCTCTCTCAGCTTCCCTTCTTAGTATCTCAGCTTCTCTCCTTTCTCTTTCAACTTCTCTTTCAGCTTCCCTTCTTAGTATCTCAGCTTCTTTCCTTTCTCTTTTAGCTTCTCTCGCTTGTACCTCGGCTTGAAATTGAGATAACTGTTGTTTTAACCGATGAACTTCTGCTTGAGAAGATTGGCTCTGTGATGGCATGTACTGAGACGAGTTAGCCCCAAAATATTTTGTCGCGGTAACGAATGATCCTTCGCAGCGAACCCGACCATATCTTTCAGGACCCAAGACGTCAGCAATAACTTGATTTTCGATCTCTTCCATATTAACAGAACCATTAGTTGAAGCTGTAGCTTCATACTCAGTCTTTTTTCCCCTCAATTTCTCCTGACAATCAATTAAAGATGTTATACAATTGATATTAAATATAACATAATCAAGATTTTCTGTCTAATTAATATACCATAATTTCTGCAGCTTTGAGAGTTATAGGAGAGCCATCCTTTTTTGTGTGCGTAATGTTGAAGAGCTTTATCCGTCCAATGCTAGTGCCGATTGTAATTTGCTACAACATATAATAAAAATTAATACTCACGAAAAAGTAATTTATTAAAAATTAATCAATAATTAAAAATAATAATACCTCGTCATTAGCTATACGAGCAAAACTCTTCGACCCGACGGTGTGAGTAAACTTCTGTTTTTGTCTGCTTGCAACTCCAACGCGCTCTCGATCCTACAATTTAAAATTTGCATTATGTATAAATTCAATATTATAATGACATTTTTTAAAGTGCATCGATCATACCTCTCCTTTCGTTGAACTCCAAAACCTGACTGCATCTTCCCATTGATATCGGAGAATTCCCGGCGGGATATTTTGCAGCTTCTCTTAAAGAGTGAGATCATTCTTGAAATATGTCTTCTTCAAGAAACTCTTATTGTCTCTCCATTTTTTCCCTAATGCATGCTTCACATAATCGTCTGAAACTTCTAAAGAAAATTTATCCTACAAATGACACAATCAAAGAAAATATAAAATATTGTATTTAATTGTAATAGATTATTATTACAATGACATTATTACCTTAACAAGTTCCAGAGCCTGATTTTTGTTACTATTCGGCATCTGACGCCATGACTCATAATTGATCGGCAAAATCGCATTGTTGCGTGCAACAATGCCTAAGTAACTGCCCAGAACACCTGCTTCTGCCCCAATGGGTTGGCCGACATCGTTTCTTGAAACTTTCACGCGTTCACCAGTGGGAAGATTGTACAAGTCATTCAACGCCGTGCGCCCTCTACTCTTACGACTTCGACCATTTCCACCTATATAAGAAATAATTTAATAAAATTTTTAAAATCAAGTCAATAATAACAAACAACAATCAATTAAAAAGTGTTGAACATTACCATCAATCTCTATATTTTCAACTGTCTCCGGAACTTGCGAGGATCCAACACCAGACAAATCATCATCATTTGTTTCTTCCCCATCTCTCGGTACTTGAACTATCCGCCGATCACTTAATTTCCTCCTAGGCATAGTATCTACAATAAACAAAAGACAATTTTAGTAACTAAAGACAACAATACTATTATAAATTAATAAGTTAAGGTATAAAACTTACTACATTGTTATGCAGTTAGTTTTCATTAAAATCTTCATCCATGTCCTCCCGAACCCATTGGAATTGTGAACTAGAACTAGGGATTGTTCTATCTAGGTTTTGTGCTGCAAAAGGCAGAGTTTCTGATCTTATTTCAATGTCATCTCTATTTCCATCACCGATGTCTATCAAGTCTCTAGGAGTGTTATGGAGTACAACATACCAACCCTCTTTTGTTGGATCAGGGCAATAGAAAACTTGTTTGACTTGAGAAGGAAATACATATGGTTCGTCCATCAATTGGTGACTTGTGTGAATTAACCGAGAGAAGTTCACCATTGTAAAACCAAATTGATCTCTTTTAATGCCTCGAGCCGTATTTACATCGGCCCAGTCACAACGAAATAACATAACTTTCTGTTTGCCATAATAATCCAACTCAATAATATCCGTAAGAATTCCATAATATTCTACATCTCCCACCACAAGATGATTGTCCCTAGCACTAGCATAACTTGTAGTTGAAGAAGTTACAACTACTCCACAATTTTGTGTCCTTCTTAATCTTTCTCGAGATTTCGTCTGGAACCTAAACCCGTTAATGAGAAAGGCATTATATCTTTTAACAATTCTATTTGGACCTTGAGAAAGTCACTTAACCTCTTCACTAACTTCTCTCCCACACCAAACCTATTACACGTAAAAGGTGAATAAGTTATCATTTATATTGATGTAGCAAAGGAAGAAAAGTTATTAAGTACATGTAGTACACAGATTCAGTTGCTTACCATCTTCAATAACCAATCATGGAAATTTTCTATGAACAACTTATGAATTTCTCTTTGATGTAATCTTCGGGAGCGTACTTGAGATTGTAACTCTTCTTTAAATTCACTACAAAGTAAGCTACGTAGTTAAATTATGAGTAATATAAAAGATGAAATGAATACACTAGAATTTATATAAACTTACGTCCGTAAGGGCTCTGTTGAGTCATGATGGAAAATAACATATCGATGTGCTTGTACCCAAGACTTGTCATCTAACTGTGCAATTTTAACTTTGCCGAGTGGTTCACCAAAACTTTGAAACAAATAAGTCTCGGCTAAGTTATTATTGCTGCACACTTCATTTCTATGTGGTCTATTGAATCTCGTTTCAACATCTTCCAAATATCTAGAGCAAAAAGTCAAACATTCCTCTACTAAATACCCTTCAGCAATTGATCCTTCTGGATAACATTTATTACGACAGTAAGACTTCAACTTGATCAAGAACCTAGACCGTAATAAACAGAACATTATATAACTAGTTATAATTAAATGAATTATTAAATGGTGTGAATATATGTTAAATGAATTATTTGTACCTCTCAATAGGATACATCCACCGATAGAAAACTGGTCCACCAACTTTAGCTTCGTGAGGGAGATGAACCAACAAATGCACCATAATTGTCAAAAATGAAGGTGGAAATATCTTCTCCATGTTGCATAAAGTCAATGCGACTCGATCTTGTAATTTGTCAAGTTCTTCAACCATCAAAACTTTGCCACAAATAGCTTTCATTACATTAGAAATTTCAATAATACAAGATGTCACCTCAGTTGACATACAACCGCGTAATGCAACTGACATTAAATATTGCATCAATATGTGATAATCATGTGACTTTAGAGAATAAAGTCTTCGATCTTTAACACTAACACAACGAGATATATTTGATGCATACCCATCTGGGACCTTTATATCTTTTAACACCGTGCAAAATACTTCTTTTTCTTTCTTCGACATCGTAAAAATAGAAAGCGGTAAAGAAAATTTTCCATTACGAAGTTCTTGAGGATTAAGATCATGCCGAATTCCCATGTCAACTAAGTCAAGTCGACTCTTTTGATTGTCTTTAGATTTTCCATCGACATTCAGAATGGTCCCAATAATGTTCTCACAAACATTCTTCTCAATGTGCATTACATCAAGATTATGTCTCAAAATGTTATGCTTCCAGTAAGGCAATTTGAAGAAAATACTTCTTTTTTTCCACAACTCCGCCTCATTTGGATCATCCTCTTCATCAGAGTCATCATCACTAAGCTGCTCAAGCTCACGGCCATACACCTCTTTTGTCTTCTTCTTTGATCGTAGGTTTGGTGGTTGGTTCGTTTTTCCATAAGTGAACTTGATATGTTTCAACATCGACAATATATCAGACCCGATTGTTTGCTCAGGAGCTTTTGTGAACTCTTCAGTACCATCAAACATATTCTTTTCATATCTAAATCTATGATTTTCATCTAACCACCGACGGTGTCCCATGTAAGAGAACTTCTTTCCATTATACAACCACTTCGAGCATGTCTGTGCAGCACAACAAGGACAAGCATAACGGCCTTTGGTACTCCACCCAGATAAATTTGCATAAGCGGGAAAATCATTAATAGTCCACAATAAAGCTGCACGCAAATTAAAGTTCTCCTTCTTCAACACATCATATGTTTCGACACCCACCCATAATTGTTTCAACTCCTCAATAAGAGGTTGCATGTAGATGTCAATATCATTCCCTGGACCTTTCTCACCTGAGATTATCATGGATAAAATAAATGATGATTGTTTCATGCAAATCCATGGAGGCAAATTGTAAGGAACAAGTATAACAGGCCAAGTACTGTATGAAGTACTCATGATTTTAAAAGGATTAAACCCATCAGATGCAAGACCGAGCCTAACATTGCGAGGATCTCCTGCAAAAGTTGGAAATTTTTGGTCAAATGTCTTCCAAGCTAAAGAATCTGCAGGATGCCTTAATAATCCATCATTTGTTCTTCCATCGTGATGCCACCTCATAGACTCAGCAGTCTTAGAAGACATAAAAAGTCTTTGAAGCCTGGGTATTAGAGGAAAATATCGCAGAATCTTTATTGGCTTCTTTCTTGCTCGTGTTGCAACTTCTTCTTCACTCACATTTTCTGTGTCCCCATTCATCCACCGAGATTTACCGCATACATGACAGAACTCTTGGTTTTTTCTATCACCCCAATACAACATGCAATCATTCGGACAACTATGAATTTTCTTATAACCAAGCCCCAAATCATTTATCATTTTTTTCATATCTTTACCGGATTAAGGAATTTTTGCAAAAGGAAAAATTTCACTCAAAAACTCTAATAATTGCGTAAAAGAGTTGCCGGTCCACCCTCCCAAGCATTTTAAATGGAAAAGGCGAATGCAAAAGGAGAGCTTTGAATATTTGGATCCCTCATAAAGTGGTTCATTCATTTCATTAAGCAAATTGTAAAACTTTGACTCTTCTCCAGTTGGCTCTTCATCACATCCACTTCTTCCCATCTCGGTGAAATCAGTAACACCAATATCACAATCTTCTGTATTAGACTGATGATAATCGTGCATATTAAATGTATCTTGCAACATACCCTCCATGTCATCTTCTCTAAGAGATCCACGATGAGAATTATGATGAACAGGTGGATTACTCGTGGAAGAAACTGTACGAGATGTCAACTCTCCATGGAAGACCCATTTTCTATAACCCGGAACAAAGCCAAAAACGACTAGATGTTCGTGCACAACTTCACGAATGTGCCAATTAATGTTCACACACTTCTTACAAGGGCAAAGAATTATATTTTCTTGGCTTGCATTTGAAAAAGCTAAATTTAGAAAATATTCTACTCCATTTCGATAGTCGGCGTTTACCCTTGACAAATTCATCCAACTCCTATCCATTTTCAATTTCTGTCATATCCAAATTAAAGATATAAACTACCTATCAGTCATACTTGAAGGATGAAAAGAGATGTAACTATTATATTACCAATTAAGTCAAAAATAAGTCAAATACATAAACTACCTATTAGTAATACTTGAAGGATGAAAAGAGATGTAACTATTACCTGTTGGGGAAAGTTATCTTCTTTAGTTTACTTCAAGAAAAGTTGAGATAAGAATTGCGAAACTATTAAGAGATGTAAATGAGCTGTTAAGAAAAAAAATAATGATAAGCATTACCAAAGTGGCAACAAAAACATATGCATAAATATTCACATTATTAGGAGAATGACATCAAATTAAATAACTATTTAATATAAATATTACTCATATTCTTAAGAAGCAACTACCATAGTAAACAACAAAACTATATTCATCATTACTCAAACCCAAATCACTAAAAAAATAAATCACATCAAGATAGACTTAATCAACTAATTCTGGAATCGCATTCTCTGAAACAATCTTTTCGTATACAAACCTTACTATTAGTTAAATAACTGAACTTTACTCCTTTCATTACTTTTTATTTTTACATTGTATTTTTTCTATTACATTATTAAGTCGTTTAGATTTTTCCCCCTGAATCTTTACGTATACAAATCTTACAAGTTTGATGTCACTGCAACTACCCTCTCATCATCATCTCATGTATTCATGTTGTATTTATTTTATTTAGGTAGGTGTTGTTTTATAAATTGAAAAATTATAAACATGTTTGATTTTTTTCATTATCAAACATGCTTATAATATCAAATTACTAGAATTATTAGTTTTCAATGAATTAGATTTTGTTAATGTATTATATCAAATTACTGGAATTATTAATTTTTAATGAGACACACAATTATATTGTCTAGATTTTGATTCATTGGATTCTTTTTTATTGCTTGTACACATCTTGTGGCTTTGTTCTACTAGGTACCTTGTAAAACTTTTTTATCTTCATTTTCTTTTCATTATATAATTTTATAGTTAAATATAAGCTAAAACCACAATTCAATTTACATTCATTCAAGATAAAACCTGCAGTGTTGCCAGAAACCATACAACAAAACACCCACCACCTTCTCTTTATTTCATCCCCCCGAAAGCCCATAAACAAAGCAATCAATCGTAGATCGACAGCCATTAGAATGTCACTCACAGTGTGGGCTTCTTCCACTGCCAATGCACTCAGAAAAAAAAGTATGCCTTGTTGGAAGGTCTCCTAATTTCCCCTTTTACATGAATGTCAACAAGAAAATAATGTCATCTTTATCTATCAAAATATAAATTAAATCTTCGTTAAGAAAAATTTAAGGATAGACTATTCGTTGTTTTAGTTGGATGAGACATTATGTTTCACAAATAAAGTCAGGGATTAAGATTATGATTAGAATTGAGTGACCCAAACCTACCGGTTAAACGAAATAATTTGCTAATGGTTAAGCAAACTCGTTTTTGCACACCCCTAGCAGCACCGCCTTCATTCCTCTAGAGTCCCTTTTGTCCTCCCTCTAAGTAGGATTAAGATTATGATTAGAATTAAAATTTGTAAAAAAAATTATGTTATGTTTTGTATCTTTGCGTTTCCATTTATGGAATTTAGGTGGTTTTGGCTGGTCTGTAATCAGAACTAGAATTCATGTACTCTATTTCTCTCATATTCAATAAATAAATTGCAAGACAGCAATGGGTTTTAAGGTTTGCTACAAATACTATTATATTGCGAAACTAAAACAAACTACACCAATATAAAAAGAAAAAGAAAGTTACACGGTAATTAGCTTACCTGAGAAGTTGTTGCTTCCCAGAAAAATAGATAGCAATGAAGAAATGTTGAAGATTGAGGAAGGAATAGAACCTGCACAATAAATAACAAAACTTCAAATTATTTGGCATAATGAAAAAAGAGGGCCGTAAAGAATGATAAAATGTATGAATTCAACCTTTAACCTATTATTCTGCATAAGTTGAACTCTCAAAAGGAAACGAGAGATCACTAACCTATTGGCCGACGGTCGAAGGCGAGGAGCGACGGTCGACGGCGAGGACCGACCAGGAGCGACACGGCAAGAGGAGAAGGAGCGGCTATGGCACAACTAGATTAATTTGGGGATTTTTTAATTTGCACGATGGATAGAAGTCTGAGATTGGGGGGATATATCTGATTAAAACGGTGTGTTTAAACTTTTTTTTTGAACAGCATGTATGATTTTATTAGCCAAATAATTATACACAAAACACAACAACCTCATTAAAAACCTCTCTAATCCTAAATAGAGGAAAAGAGTACCACTGTGCATGTGCCAAAGGACAAACAAACTCGTCATTTGCTATACAACCATACCCATTTACCCCTATCAATCCCACTCTTAGCCAAGGAATCCGCCAATCCATTTGCTTCTCGAAAGATATGGTTGAAGCACATGCAAGGCAAAACGGAAACGTCCTCATCACTCTGCTGAAACCACCGCTACAACAGCCACGGACGATTCTCTGTACGATGCATCCATGATATCGACACCCTCGAATCAGACTCCACCACAATCGACGAAACCGATCCCAAATGCATCTCACATAACAATCGCTTGAATTTCCGCCACATTAGAATCCGCAATGCCTATCGGACCTGAAAAAATTGCCACAATTCTAGTATGGCAGTCCCGTAAGACCCCTCCACACCCTGCCATTCCCGGTTTCCCCCTTGCAGCTACATCTACATTGAATTTCCACACACCTTCCAAAGGAGGCAGCCACACACTATACAAACGATCCAAATTGACTACATGTTGCATCGACCAGCAAACCCACGGACAAGACCACCAACTTGCCTCATTCACACAAGACTCTTGCATAAACGCACGAGTCCAATACAAAGCCCGAAGCTGGGCCAAAAAGAAGATTACTCGACTCGACGCTCGTCGATCGTGGAACATAAGATCATTCTGTGCCAACCACAAAGACCACAAAGTGCTTGCACAACCTATAACGGTGTGTTTAAACTATAACGGTGTTTCTTGTAAAAACGCCACGAACCCTAACCTATTGCGGCGTTTGTCATATAAAACGCCATGAACCCTAACCTATAGCGGCGTTTGTCGTATAAAACGCCACGAACCCTAACCTATGGCAACGTTTGTCATATAAAACGCCACGAATCCTAACCTATGGCGGCGTTTGTCGGATAAAACGCCACTAACCTTTACCTATGGCGGCGTTTGTCGTATAAAACGCCACTAATCCTTAACCTATGGCGGCGTTTGTAATAAAAAACGACACTAACCCTTCACCTATTGCGGCATTTGTAATAAAAAACGCCACTAACCGAATTTACATTTTAATATTTTTATACGATATTTGACCTATTGATAATTTGATCAGTTAATCCGAATTGATTTTTATAAAGGTGATAATTTAAATAATAGTCTACGTTTGTTATAACAGTTGTTATATAGAGGTTTTGCCACTCTAAAATTATGATATTTTTGTTTTTTGAAAAATTCACGATCGCAATACTTACAATGGTCGTGATTACATCCGTTATGCGACCGAAAATACAAATCCCTATATTGAACCTTTAATCTCATTAGTTATTTATCCGTGATTACATCCGTTATGCGAGTGAGAATAAATGTTGGTTTAAGAAATCTATGGCGGCGTTTATTCTAACAAACGCCACTAACCATACACCTATAACGACGTTTATTCTAAACAACGCCACTAACCCTACACCTATTGCGGCGTTTATTAAAGAACTCCACTAACATGAAACCTTTATCGACGTTTACGATAGAAAACGCCACTAACATGAAACTGATTGCGGCGTTTATTATAGAAAACGCCACTATATGTCCCCCTATCGCAGCGTTTGTTATAAAAACGCCACCAATGTTCCCATTTTGTGGCGTTTGTTTCATAAACGTCGTTATAAGTGAAATTTTGGCGGCGTTTGTTTCGAAAACGCCACGAATAGCGCCTCCACAGAACAAGTCTGGTGTAGTGCTTCCTTGGGTGATTATTCACATATTTTTTTTCCTTTTCTTAAAAAAATTAAGGAAAAATGTCATGTTTTGGTAAGGGGGCAGCCGGTTTGTTCTCTTAGAAGGAAGAGAATGAACTTTTCACAAAACTTTGAATTTTAAGTAGTCTTCTTCATCCCCTCTCTTGAGATTTCCGAAAACTCCATTTAGAGGGCCTTCTTGGATGCTTGATTAAGCCATTGAATTTTGGTGTATAGCTCTCTTGGTGTATTGAATTTCTTTGGAAGAGGTAACTCCCAAGCTTATGTTTTGTTGCAAATGATTTCTTCTGATCTATATGTGTTTGTTGAATTGGAAATTAGGGGATGGATGTATACAAGGGTGGTTCTGGGCATGTGCGAGATTGGCAACCACACAAGACCCCGAAAAAAAAGGGCTCCGAAATAAATTATTATACATATAATTATTTTTTAAAATAAAATTACCAACAAATTTTGATTTAAAAAATTAAATATTTTGGGAAATTAATAAGATGGATAAGATGTGTGTCAGTATATATGATGGCAATTGGAAGATTAATAACATGGTTCCTTAATCTCCCATTTTCTAAAAGCTTGTGTGTGTGCAATTTTACTTAAAAATACACTTTCATTTTTCTGTTTGTAATTTCATATTTTTCGATTGACAGTGAAAAGTTTTCAAATAGGATGACATTATTTGATGGCTTCTTGTTTCATTATGATGAATTGCATTTATTGGATGACGTTAATCTCAAATCTTATTGCAATAATTTTGAAACTGTTCTTAGGATAGATGTGTTATCTGATGATGATGAAAATGAATTATTTGTTGAGCTGAAATGACTTATAGAGCTACCCAAGGAAAAAATTGGAGCAATGTATTTATTAAAGTTTTAAAACGTTTTAGTTGCTTCCCAAATGCGACAATTGCATATAGAGTTTTATTGACTAATACTATTATTGTTTCTTCTGCAGAACGAAACTTTTCAAAATTGAAGTTTGTGAACTCTACTTACAGACAACTATGTCACAAGAAAGACTAAATAGACTTGTTTTGATGGAAATCGAAACTGATCTTTTGGAAGAAGTTGATACCAAAAGCATCGTAGATGATTTTGCTTGAAAATATGCAAGAATAACAACTCTTTTTAAGTGAAAATGTTAGACTTTTAGATGTTTCTAAGTCATTTTTATGTTGCTTAAGAGAGTAATCTGACATTTTTTATTAGGAAACTTTATTTGAAAAAAATATTATAAATAAAGGGCCTCATTTTATTAAATTGCAGAGGGCCCCTTAAATCTTTGAACCACACATGTATATCGGTATCTAGTACAACAGTCAGAGCACAACAAAACCAAACCAATAGCTTAAGGTGTTTCAACTTATCAAATTAAGGTGATGGCTCCCAATGTATTTAGTAGTTCAGGTCCTGCATTCTATACAGACGCAACTCTTCAAAACCTTTCCAATGACAATGTCAAACTTGCTGACCAAAAGGATTGGTATGGCTCTGGAAACCACCCATTTGTTCTTCAAGCAAAATGGTCCGATAAAATTAAGCACGACAGCGATCCTCGAGCTGGAAGCTCGAAAGGCGAGGCTGTGTATGCAACCCCAGCTGGCATTAAGTGGGTTGTTTCCTGGAGCAATATGAATGGTGAAAGCAACAAGGTATTCATCAATTCAATGTTATTCCCTTTTCTTAAAACTTATGGCACCACAGACACAAATGATTTCCGATGAACCCTATTTGTTTCATTCTTTTTCTTAATAAAAAACTTCGTTAAGAATTTATTGTAACATTCAAAAGAAATAATTCGATCAACTTTCACATAAATCAAATCTCTGTCAATTGCAGGTGTATATAGTCATTACTAGCACTGATGTCAATTGGGGTGTCGTCGAATCGCTTCTAGACACATCTTCCGCCACTCCTGCTGAGGTGAACAAACTTGGATACAAGGCAACGGCTACGATTGACCGGACAACCCTTCACCAAGTTTGACAACAAGTTTCCAGAAAATAATTTAAAATATTGTTTCTTTGCATGCACTAATAATTTTAAAATAAGGAAGGTGGTTTAATAAAAAGAATGGCTTCAAGTCTTGAGTTAATATTAGTCTCGGGTTTGATCCCTGGACAACTCCAACCCCTTCCTCTTTTATCTCTAGATAAGTTTTAAAAGGTCTAAATGTTTAAAATCAATTATGCCATGTTTAAGATAAATGCGTGGCTACTTGAAATCATTATATGTGGAGAAATAAAAGGTCTTTCTATTATGTCATTATATTATTATTATTTTTATTTTTGATCGAAAATATGCATGTTTAATGATGAAAACCATACATCCGTGATTATCACAAGCCTCGTTAAAAAAGTCCCTAGGCCTAAATGGGGGAAAAGAGTACTCATGATCATCCACCCATAACGAACACTGCATAAGAGATCACGCACTCACCAACCTAAAGTAAAGAAACTCACAACAATAGAAAATAAATACCATCAGCCTCCCACTATAACCGCACTTCACACACTCATCCTTAGCGAAGAAACACGAACCACGTCACGTTTCGCAAGCACATTGGCTGCACTGTTCGCCTCGCGGTATATGTTATGAAAACACACACAGTGTAAGGAATCACACTCCCCATCCATCCTAAGAAACCAATAATCCAATCTCCAAGGTCGCCTTTGCATGACGAAGAATCCAAGACATCGCCACAAATGAGTCGGATTCAATTATGAACGAGCTATTCTCACACCATCGAGAATGTAGCACAATATCCAAAGCATACTCAATCACTCGAACTTCAACCTCATTCGAATCCATAGTCCCAAGCGGGCCGAAAAATAAAGCCAATATTGTACCTTCTGTGTCACGTAAAACTCCCCCATCTAGCCAGATCCGGTTTACCTCGCGCCTAGATTTTTATTATTTTTACAATGCCCATATAAAATTTATAGAAAAAAAGGACTTGAGATAGAGAGAGAAATTTAGAGATATTAAAAGAAAGGATCGACTTCACATATATAATAGAAGAAGGCGACTTAGAAACAATCAAAACAAATCAACAGAAGGTAAAAACAATATAAACCCTCCCAAAACCATGAATATGGCTCACTCTTTCGCTATTTACACATGGTCTTTCGTCACATGCGCAATTCGGGGCATGAACATTGCTTTTGTACAATCAAAACCCCACCTACTAGCACCTATCTACACATAAACTACTACTCTGAAAAACAGTCTCAAATAACACCCAAAACTCTATCAAATCAACCGACAACGATAAAAAAACCTACCACCATGTTTTAGAAAGTTGCTGATTATCGATCATGCCACAACATTTTATTATGTCACACCATTTTAGTGTTTAAACGACATTAAATAGTTTTTTTAGTATGGGACATGTTTAGCAAGTAGTGTTAATTTGGGGATGGAATTAGAATGTTCAAATGTTTTGGCGGGGGGGGGGGGGCAAATTAGAATGAAGCTCATACTATGGGGATGAAACTGAAATGCTCAAATGTTTGAGTACCAATTTAGAATGAGATTAATAGTTTGTGGATGAAACTGGAATGTTCAAAAGTTTGTGGAGCAATTTTGAGTAAGTGTTATAGTTTTGGGACGTGTTGTGCGATTTACTCTGAATATCATGATGAAAATATTTCAAATAGAATATATTTTTCATTTGCTTGAGATTAAATACTTTCATACACATATTCGCATGTGTTGGATGATGGGGTTTTCTATACATTAGAATTATTTTAAAATTTAAATTAAGGCTTAACCGTCAGAAAAGTCCCGAAACTAAACTTTTTTTAGTTAGTTGTCTGAACTATTTTTCGGGTCAAATAGATTTCTAACGTTTCATTCCGTTACTCAAATAAAGTTTTCTAGTCACAACTATTAAAAAATTTCTGTTATATAATAAGAACGTGTCATGCGGCCCATTTATGTTATTTTCTTTCATTTTTATTTTAAAAAATTGGAAAATCTTTAATTTTATTAAAAACAACACAAAAAACGATTTTTTGAAGAAAGATCATATTTATATAATCAAGTGCTCAAAATGTCATCACTGAGTACAAATGGTTGAAGGAACGTAGGACATTCCAAAACAACATAATACAACAGATAAAGTGTGATTGACCATGTAGAAATTAAAAAATAAAAAATAGCCCACCTTTCAAGTTCTTATTAGGCGACATAAAAAATTTTAACGGTCGTTGACGAAAAAACTTTTTTGAGTACCGAAATGAAACATTGGGCACCTATTCTACCCAAAAAAATAGTTCAGACACCTAACTGAAAAAAATGGTATAATTTAGACAGTTATTTGACGGTTAAGCCTTCAATGAAAGGACCAAGAAAAGGCCGCCAATTGTCTCGATTTTAATATCGTCGGTGCTTATAAGGAACGGTTGGAGGTTTTTGATGAGTCGGGTTGGATTGGCAACACTGGTTTTGTAGTGGAGTTCATGTCCCAAATTTTTTTAGGACTGTTTAACAATTCGAGTTCAAGACTTCTGCAACTCTTGAGTACTTTTATTGATGTGGATTATCTTTCATGAAAATTTGACAATGTGCGTTTTGTTTATGAAGCTCGGCAAAGAAACTCTTTGGTTGATCAAGTCATACCCTAAACTCGGCGCTAAGGGATTTTGGTTAGATAATTTAGGTTAAGCAATATTTATAATCTTAAATTCGGGATCAAATCGAAAATTTTGAAAGTTTAGGAAAATTTCTATAAATTTTAGGGACGTAGTCATGAAAGTATCCATTATAATTTTCTAACTAATTAAAAAGTTTTAAAAATATATATACATTTGTGAGTGTGTGTGTAAAGTAGATAACTAGTGGTTAAATGGAACTATAGTGTTTACGCTTTTTCGGTGAAAACGTAACCGAGACAAAAAATTTAAAACTTAATTTTAGTAATTATTTACTAATTTACGAAAAACACTGAGTTACTAACTTTTTTTTATTGTTACTTATGTTTTTGTCGTGCCTAATACTATCAATATAGACTTTAATTGAATTTTTTTACATTGATATTTTTTAACTATTAAAATTATTTCTAATAAATATGTATATTATTTATAATACTTGCTGTAAAACGATTTGTAGTTAATCGAGTAACCGTACCGAATGAATCGATTAACTACTTAGATGGCAACCAATATTAAACATAATGATAACGGTTCATTAAAATTTCAAACCGAAATTTCCGATAACCGTACTAATAAGTAAATCTGGTATGGTAAACCGCCCCTGAACATCCTTACATGAGACAATCTAATGTTAAAATATTTACAATCTTTTATATAGCGAAAAGAAAGATTTAGTTATAACAACCACATATTAAATACTTAATCGAAACTCAACATGTGGATCACAAGCTAATATGCAAATATCTAGTCTTGCAATGTTGTTATAACAACCACCTATAAAAAAATTTAAAACTAAAATGAAACATGCACGTGGTAATGATGTTCCCGGGCTCGAGAGGCCAGCACATTGACTTAATTCAATTCTGCCGTTGGAGATGTAATTTCCAGATAAAACAAATTGATACATATATTTATTCAGTATTTGTCCAGATAAAATTTCTGTTATATAATTATAACATGTCATGTGGACTATTTCTTTTATTTTATTTTAAAAATTTGGAAAATCTTTAATTTTATTAAAAACAACACAAAAACGATTTTTTTAAGAAAGATCATAGTTATATAATTAAGTGCTCAAAATATCATCACTGAGTACAAATTGTGTAACCCCCTAAACCCGCCTATGCGTTACCACGGATCCTAGGGAGTCACATTAAGGTCACCGGATCGACCCACGTTAAAATTTCAAATAAACAAATTGCTAAACCATTTAAAATCATAAATCAAGTTTTGAATTAAAATACAATTTCAGAAAACATTCAGACAATGAAACAAAACTATGATACAAGTTATTAATACAAGTTTCAGACTCGAATATAAATCAGATGTGACATACATGCCCCCTAATTATACAGATACCATACTCCGCAAGCAAACCGAAGAAACTCTCATACCGACGTTGATAATTGCAACATGGTCGATCTTTAAACCTGTGAAGGTAAAAACAACATGAGCTTCGGAAAGCTCAGTAATACGAAACTACCAAAAGTAGCTTCATGCCACACGTAAGTATCAGATGTATCAGAACAAAAGGGAGGAGCAAGCATTATCAACTTTCAGATATAAAGTACAATTGGTTTAGTTGTTACGCTTGAAAGTAAGGTATTCATTTCTGATTAATTACCCGATCACCAGACATGATGTCTAACTCAGGTAATCGGAAGGGACATAGATCACGAAAATCTAGCCAGAGAGTTTAGGGTGTTCCATCAGTTACAGATCAAGAATGATAGACAAAATATTTCAAACAACAATAGAGTTTGACTGAGGCTAGAGAGGGAACATGGAAAACTAAGTATCAGCATAACTACCCTCCAACCATACACCGATATGCAGTTCCCAGAACTGCATCCATAAGGAGTTACCATAGGCCCAATGAGCATAGGAGCCAACCTAAGGGGCTGCCTTAGGTCCATAAAGGATTACTCGTGCCGAAGCATCGGAACCTACCCAAGGGGAGACCTCGGGTCCATTAGGAATTACCAGCGCTGAACATGCAGAGACTTCATAACATAGCCCAAAAGTACCCCAATTAAAATAATTGAGTGAATACAGACTAAGTAGTAATCGTACATGTAATTTTTAGAGTATCAGAAATCAAAGAGCATGCATTACAGATCAGATACAGATGTATATAATTTAGCCAGACAGAGTTCATGATTCGAATTAGAGAGAGGATTAGTTTCAGGTCAGAGAGGATATACTCGTGCAATAAACACTCTATGGTTCGATTCATTTTTCGGAGACACTAAGTAATTATCATAAGGAGATCATTCGATGATTTGGGACTGATTGCAGAACGGGGTCCCTACAAAAAGGGAAGTTCGGTGATAATGGATCGAACCAAAACTTCAAAAGTTTATGTATCGAGATCATTGAGATTTCAGATATATCGTGAGGGATTCAAACATTAAAGCTTATGAGGGTGAAATGGTCATTTGACCTTCAAGGGTAATTTGGTAATTTAAACCAACAAGGTAAGGACAGTGATGTGCAGGATTCAAAAATTCTAGTTGTTCATCCAGTTTCCGAGTCCATTCGAAACGATCAAAACTCATTAACACAATGCTATTATTTAACCGGGTGGGAAAACCTTAAACATTCATTTCTCAAAATCTACTAAAATGTATAACCGGTCAGCGGATCTGTAACACTCCTAGTTTAACAAGGTTAAAAAAATATAGAGAAGTGCAGCTTGGGAGACTCGAACACGTGACCTTCGGAATGGTGTGCAAGAGCCTTGGCCAACCGAGCTAAGTCAATCCTTAGTTTTAGTTTGCATTGTCTTAATGTCAAGCTTGTATCGATTTGAAAAAAAATGAAAATAAAGTTCATTTTACCCCCTTCATCTGCCCTTTTTTATGGAATTAAATGCCCGAAATAACGTCTTGTTTTCCCTCTCTTATTGCTTGTTCACCTTCCCGATCGGCTGCCGTCGATCTCCGTCACCGCCGGGCGGTGGTGGTCACCGCCTACATCACTAGAGGCGTCACGTCGTAGCGATCTCAGCCATGGCCACCACGTGCGTCGTCGGGCCGCCTTCCTCCGGCAAATCTCATTTGAAGCTTCGGTGAGAAACCCGATCGACGCCCCTATTTCTCGTATTTTCCAGCATCGATTGCCGTCCGTTCGCGAAACAGACACCAGATCCGGGCTCCTGACGCGGCGACGAACAAGACCCTACCGGTTGATTGTCCGTCCGACACCGTTAATGACCTCACCGGAGTATCGCATGTTTCCGGCAGCTCACCTCTGTTTGGGTAAGCTTCTTAGCATTTCCGGGCTAGTTTATGTTGTCTGAAGATAAATCGGATCATATGATTTAATGGGCCTTATTTTATAGGTAGAATCGGCCTTTCGGCAAAGTTCTAGCGACTTTCCGATGACGACCGACGAGATCAAATCTGGTAAGTGAACCGGTTGAACCAGCTGGACCGGTTGAACCGGCCAGCCCAGCAAACCCGACCCGTCTGCCCGAGTCTGACCCGATCCGTTTGCCGAGTCGACTCAGTGAGTTAACTCGCCCAAGTTGACTCAACTGAGTCAAACCAGTTGACCAGTGACGTCAGCGTTGACTTGTCTGCTCATGTCAGCGCTGAACGTTAACTTTGACCGAAAAGTCAAAATTTCTGAAAAAGCCTTATTTTATGTTTTTCGACGTCCTGAGTCCGTATTTGAAGCCCGTTTTGCGAAATTCTGATCCGAAGGTCTTTAAATCTGACCTTGAATTCGAGAGTGCTTATGTATTTAATTTTGGTTAAGAGCTTGGTGAATAAGGACTAAAATGTGAATTTTTTTATATTGAAGGTATCCATGTATATTTGTATTCGAGATGTCGTGGGACATCGAATTTGGATTTTAGGGTATTCGAATGTCGTATCGTGGTCGACAGATATGACTCAGATTAAAGGTAATACAATACTACCCCTTGTATGCTTTATGAACATGTTGATATCTAGTTAACACGTGCATGCTTATGATGAAGTGTATTGTAAACTCTGCTTAACTCGAATCAGATACGAGAAATAAGTATAGAAATTATTAAAACCAAAATATCCGGATAAGAATATTAATAGACCAGAAGTATCAAAATTTTTAATAGTAATAAATAATACAGTTAAATTCGCAACTCGATCAATAGTGTCTAAGATTCAATGCCCAGAATATAGAGTAAGGGATATTGGATATGAGATTGCAGAAATGCCCTTGAGGTATAAGAATGACTAAACTGCCCCTAATAAAGGAAGTGACCCGAAATCTGCATTCGACCTAATTCAAAAAATTACCCTACCTAAGATGTATGTTCTTTTGGAAAAGGCTTACGCATCATTATTCAAATGCGCGTGATACAGAAAGAAATTTGGATTTTCCCCCGAGCTCTGTATAACGCATGAAGATATAACACATGAAGGTGAATTTACTGGAAACATCATTGTATTCCTGAGCCGATCCTTACGACAGTAATGAATGAATTAATTGGAATAATCGTAATGACCAAAAAGACTGTAGTGCCTTCGAGCACCGAAATTCTTAATTAATCAGAATGATAATTATACTCTTAAGTTCTAAAATGAATAAACCGTCTGTAAGGGTCGAAGGGATTTGAACGACTTAATCTCTACCGAGTACGTAAATGATGGAGGTGCTAAATAGTAAAATTGACAAAAATGGTGGATTTTTCCCAATTTCCAAAATGACCGAAATGCCCTCTTGAGTTTAATAGGCAGTTATGCATTTGATGAAATTATGGGATTTCTAATAAGACTTTAAGGGCTAAAGTGCCCCTAAGTGTTAGGAAGCACACTCATGTATGTCCATCACTCATGATATCAATGTAAGGTAGGAAGATGCGCATGGATTATATGTTTAATTACTCAAAGCTAAGCCTTATAGTGAAATATGAAGGCGACCGATCATACATAAGATACAGTCGATGTCAAGTCATGATACATGCAAATTGCTCACATTTGAATGTTGGTAAGTACTGCCAGGTTGGGATATGCTGCTTTAAACGAATTATAGAGGCTTGATAAACCGTTGGAGCCCCTAAACATTACAATCGTAATTTTGTTATGATTGTGTTGTATTATTAAATTGCCATGCTAGTCAAATAACTAAACTACACCATTGGCCAAAATGGTTGGAGCATCCCTGGAAATATCCAATTACCTGAAAGATCTTGATATAGAAATTCTCGAATGCTTTGTTAGAAAAACTGATGACCAAACATAATTCTCGAGTTTTGCAAATCACTGCTTATTCATTACCAGTATAATTTACCAAAATGCCCATGAGCGTTGAAATGACCATAATGCCCTCGTAGGCTTAAATGATTGAATTGTTCACGATATATCTGAATTCAAAGAATATAATGTATAAACTCTAGAAATGTTTGATTTGAGCCGAAGGTACAAATCCTATTTAATAGGGACCTCATTTTTGAAATTCGTTTAAATTGCCAAAAGTTCAATGTGTGTCATTCCGTAAATATCACGTATCCCTGAGAAATATAATTGATCTATCTAGTGTTTTCCATGTGTGCTACATTCAGTTGTGTGCGTTGTATGATTATTACACATTAGTAAACAATCTAATGATTTAATTATGAACGATGATATGCTTGATGAAATAATGAACTAGATAGATGATATCATACTCTGCCTACTCGTTGCATGTCCGCTCGATCTATATACATGATATGTAATTGTGCTATGTGGTTGCTTGATCTTTGATAATATCGTCTGTCTGTCTGATATAATCGGTAGTGTAATCTATTAGCTTGATCTATGATGGTACACTCTGTTTGCATGATGAATGAGAATATTGTCTGCTATGCTCAATGCTATGTCCATTTATCTGTCAAAAGCATGAATCGTCCGTTTCTAATACTCTGAATAGAATATGTCTGTCATATGTATTATGTTACTCATTTCTGGAATCTTAATACCGATTGTTATCTAGGGTATACTGTTGGGTTATATTATGAAGTCTCTGTCGGTACAGCCCTAATCCAGCTGCTAAATCCCTATGGACTCAAGGTCTCCCCTTGGGTAGGTTCTGATGCTTTAGCACGGGTAAATCCTTATGGACCTAAGGTAGTCCCTTAGGTGGCACTTATACCCATTGGGCCTAGGGTAAGTCCCTTTGGATGTAGTTCTGGGGGACTGCATATTGGTGTAAGGTTGGAGGGTAGTTACTAGTAAACCCTTGTATGAACTTGAACATTTGCATTGAATTGTTATGTGTTCGTATGATATGAATGATATGTACTTATGCATGTTTGATCTACACTCATCGGAACACACTAGGCTTCTTAATTCAGTACACTCAATTCACCACCCTACTAACTCTGTAAACGTTAAACTCTCATCTGATACCTAGCGATTGAATTCAGAACAAATCTCGTTTCCCTCATGTACGCTATATTGAAATAGTGAGTCGCATGGAGTTTGTTGCTACATGGAATATCATGGCATCATGCCTACCATATATCTGCATGTGCTTATAGCATATTTTTGGTAGTTTTGTATTACTGAGCTTTTCCCAAGCTCATGTTGTTTTTACCATCTCAGGGTAAAAGATCAGACATGTTGCAACTATCAACGTCGGTATGGGAGTTTCTTCGGCTTACACGTGGAGTATGGTATCTGTGTAACTAGGGGGCATGTGTGTCATGTCTTGTGTTATATATGAGTTTGAAACTTGTTTTCGCAACTTGTATCATGGTTTTGTTTTATTGTTTGAATGATTTCTGAATTTGTGTTTTAATTCAATTTGATTTATGTGTTTAACGATTTAGCAATTTGTTTATTTGAAATTTAACGTGAGTCGCTTCGGTGACCCTAATGTGACTTCCTAGGATCCGTATTAATGCATAGGCGGGTCTAGGGGGTTACATTTAGTGGTATCAGAGCTTAGAGTTGCATCATTATGGGTAGATCGGCCGATCATCTATCATAGGGTGTCTGGTCTGTGCATGGCCCTAGTTCATAACCATACTCCTTCGAGCTGGAACTCTGATGATGAGTCATTTTCCTGAATTAAGTGGATTTAAGTATTTTGTCTTCCACAGCTCTATCTGTATTGGCAAGGAATATCTATATTCGCATGTGATCCGGATTTGCTTGATGGATTTGTGTCTGAGAAAAAAAACTGAGTTGGTTCAAACATGTAAAATTGAAGTTTTGATTCAGATTGAGAATAAAGTTTTGATCATGTTATGTAATCGATGTAAGATTGCATGAAAGGCTATTCGGTGACGATGATTATGTTTGAAAATATCCTGATAAAAATTTGATAAAAGAAATATGAATTTAAAAGAAAGATGCTTGTAAATGTGACGAAAGTGTAAATTCTAATGTGACTCTGTTATACATGAAGGAAGCAGTTGCCTGAATATTATGCTGGAGGTAAGTGATATCAGTTCAAATCTTTGGTTAGGTTCGATCGAAAAAAGAAAAAGCTTTTTTCCCTTGAAAATGTAGTCGGATGTATCATTACATATCAGTTCTAACCGGAATCTGATGTTTACATCTTGATTCTGAAAATGCCCTATTAGAGGCCTTGAGTACTCGCTTGGGTTTCAGGTACAGTTTTTCATCCGTAATTTGATGGTTAACCTAGTAGAGTAATTTAGATTTTAGAAGAGACCTTTCAAGGTCGTAGGATTTGCTTATATGGTAGTTGGGAAGGTTTCTTATCCATGACTGAGACGTTTATAATAATAGTTTTGTGACGAGTGTTCGTACAACTCCGTATGAAGTTCTATATGGATTCACATATCGTATTCTGATAAGTTGGTCTAAAGGGTATAACGAGGTGGTTTTGGGCCCAAGTCAATTTAAGTGGCTGAGGATGCTACCAGATTGATCTACGACCATTTGAGAATCTCGAGAAACAAGCGTGCTAGATGGATAAGCTTTAGTGCAAGAATGGATGAAAGAGAAGTTTCTGCATTTCTTCGACTTTGGTAAATTTCGAGGACGAAATTTCTTTTTATAGGGGGAGAGTTGTAACACTCCTAGTTTAACAAGGTTAAAAAATATAGAGAAGTGCAGCTTGGGAGACTCGAACACGTGACCTTCGGAATGGTGTACAAAAGCCTTGGCCAACCAAGCTAAGTCAATCCTTAGTTTTAGTCTACATTGTCCTAATGTCAAGCTTGTATCGATTTGAAAAAAATGAAAAAAAAGCTCGTTTTACCCCCTTTATCTGCCTTTTTTTATGGAATAAATGCCTGAAATAACGTCTCGTTTTCCCTCTCTTACTGCTTGTTCACCTTCCCGATCGGCCACCGTCAATCTCCATCACTGCCAGGCGGTGGTGGTCACTGTCGAGCGGTGGTGGTCATCGCCTACACCACCAGAGGCGTCACGTCGTTGCGATCTCAGCCATGGCCACCACGCCCGTCGTTGGGTCGCCTTTCGTCGGCAAATCTCGTTTGAAGCTTTAGCGAGAAACCCGATCGATGCCACTGTTTCTCGTATTTTCCGGCCTTGATTGTCGTTCGTTCGAGAAACAGACACTAGATCCAGGCTCCTGATATGGCGGCGAATAAGACCCTATCGGTTGATTGTCCGTCCGACACAGTTAATGACCTCACCGGAGTATTGCATGTTTCCGGCAGCTCACCTCTATTTGGGTAAGATTCTTAGCATTTCCGGTCTAGTTTATGTTGTCTGAAGATAAATCGGATCATATGATTTAATGGGCCTTATTTTCTAGGTAGAATCGGCATTTCGACAATGTTCCAGCGACTTTCCGATGACCGGCCGAATAGCTCAAATCTTGTAAGTGAACCGGTTGAACCAGCTGGACCGGTCAGCCCAACAAACCCAACACGTCTACCCGAGTCCGACCCGATTCGTTTGCCGAGTCGACTTAGTGAGTTAACTCGCCCGAGTCGACTCAGTGAGTTAACTCGCCCGAGTTGACTCAACTGAGTCAAACCAGTTGACCAGTGACGTCAGCGTTGACTTGTCTGCTGACGTCAGTGTTGACTTTGGCCGAAAAGTCAAAATTTCTGAAAAAGCCTTATTTTATGTTTTTCGACGTCCTGCATCCGTATTTGAAGCTCGTTTTGCGAAATTCTGACCCGAAAGTCTCTAAATATGACCTTGAATTTGAGAGTGCTTATGTATTTAATTTTGGTTAAGAGCTTGGTGAATAAGGACTGAAATATAAATTTTTTTATATTGAAGGTATCCATGTATCTTCGTATTCGAGATGTTGTGGGACGTCCAATTTGGATTCGAGGGTATTCGAATGTTGTATCGTGGTCGACCGATATGACTCAGATTAAAGGTAATACAATACTACCCTTTGTATGCTTTATGAACATGTTGATATCCAGTTAACGCGTATATGCTTATGATGAAGTGTATTGTAAACTCTGCTTAAGCCGAATCAAATACGAGAAATAAGTATAGAAACTATTAAAACCAAAATATTGAAATAAGAATACTAATAGACTAGAAGTATCGAAATTTTTAATAGTAATAAATAATATAGTTAAATCCGCAACTCGATCAATAGTGTCTAAGATTCAATGCCCATAATATGGAGTAAGGGATATTGGATATGAGATTGCAGAAATGCCCTTGAGGTATAAGAATGCCTAAACTGCCCCTAATAAAGGAAGTGACCCAGAATCTGCATTCGACCTAATTCAAAAAATTACCCTACCTAAGATGTATGTTCTTTTGGAAAAGACTTCGACATCATTATTCAAATGCGCGTGATACTAAAAGAAACTTGGATTTTCCCCCGAGCTCTGTATAACGCATGAAGGTATAACACATGAAGGTGAATTTACTGGAAATATTGTTGTATTCCTGAGCCGATGCTTACGACAGTAATGAATGAAATAATTGGAATAATCGCAATGACCAAAAAGACTGTAGTGCCTTCGAGCACCGAAATTCTTAATTAATCAGAATGACAATTATACCCTTAAGTTCTAAAATGAATAAACCGTCTGTAAGGGTTGAAGGGATTAGAACGACTTAATCACTACCAAGTACGTTAATGATGAGGGTGTTAAATAGTAAAATTGACAAAAATGGTGGATTTATCCCAATTTCCAAAATGACCAAAATGCCCTCTTGAGTTAAATTGGCAGTTATGCATTTGATGAAATTCTAGGATTTCTAATAAGACTTTAAGGGCTAAAGTGCCCCTAAGTGTTAGGAAGCACACTCATGTATGTCCATCACTCATGATGTCAATGTAAGGTAGGAAGATGCACATGGATTACATGTTTAATTACTCAAATCTAAGCCTTATAGTGAAGTATGAAGGCGACCGATCATACATACGATACAATCAATGTCAAGTCACGATACATGCAAATTGCTCACATTTGAATGTTGGTAAGTACTTCCAGGTTGGGATATGATGCTTTAAACGAATTATAGAGGCTTGATAAACCGTTGGAGCCCCTAAGCTTTACAATCGTCATTCTGTTATGATTGTGTTATATTATAAAATTGTCATGCTAGTCAAATAACTAAAATACCCCGTTGGACAAAATGGTTGGAGCATTCCTGGAAATATCCGATAACCTGGAAGATCTTGATATAGAAATTCTCGAATGCCTTGTTAGAAAAACTGATGACCAAAAATAATTCTCGAGTTCTGTAAATCACTGCTTATTCATTATCGGTATAATTTACCAAAATGCCCATGATCGTTGAAATGACCATAATACCCTCGTGGGCTTAAATGATTGAATTGTTCACGATATATCTGAATTTAAAGAATCTAATGTATAAACTCTTGAAATGTTTGATTTGAGCCGAAGGTACAAATCCTATTTAATAGGGACCTCGTTTTTGAAATTCGTTTAAATTGCCAAAAGTTTAATGTGTCTCATTCCGTAAATATCAAGTATCCCCGAGAAATAAAATTAATCTATCTAGTGTTTTCCATGTGTGCTACATTCAGTTGTATGCGTTGTATGATTATTACACATTAGTAAATAGTCTAATGATTTAATTATGAACGATGATATGCTTGATGAAATGATGAACTAGATAGATGATATCATACTCTGCCTACTCGTTGTATGTCCGCTCGATCTATATACATGATATGTAATTGTGCTATGTGGTTGCTTGATCTTTGATAATATCGTCTGTTTGTCTGATATAATTGCTAGTGTAATCTATTAGCTTGATCTATGATGGTACACTCTTTTTGCATGATGAATGATAATAGTGTCTGCTCTGCTCAATGGTATGCACATTTATCTGTCAAAATCATGAATCTTTCGTTTCTGATACTCTAAATAGAATGTATGTCATATGTATTTTGTTACTTATGTCTGGAATCTTAATACCGATTGTTATATAGGGTATACTGTTGGGTTATATTATGAAGTCTCTGTCGGTACAACCCTGATCCAACTGGTAAATCCTTATGGACTCAAGGTCTCCCCTTGGGTAGGTTCCGATGCTTTAGCACGAGTAAATCCTTATGGACCTAAGGCAGCCCCTTAGGTGGCACCTATGCCCATCGAGCCTAGGATAAGTCCCTATGGATGCAGTTCTGGGGGACTGCATATTGGTGTAAGGTTGGAGGGTAGTTACTAGTAAACCCTTGTATGAACTTGAACATTTGCATTGAATTGTTATGTTTTCGTATGATATGAATGATATGTACTTATGCATGATTGATCTACACTCATCAGAACACACTAGGCTTCTTGATTCAATACACTCAATTCACCACCCTACTAACTCTCTGAACGTTAAGCTCTCATCTGATACCTAGCGATTGAATTCAGAACAAATCTCGTTTCCCTCATGTATGCTTTATTGAAATAGCGAGTCGCATGAAGTTTGTTACTGCACGGAATATCATGACATCATGCCTACTATATATCTGCATGTGCTTATAGCATATTTTTGGTAGCTTTTCCCGAGCTCATGTTGTTTTTACCATCTCAGGGTAAAAGATCAGCCATGTTGCAACTATCAACGTCGGTATGGGAGTTTCTTCAGCTTACTCGTGGAGTATGGTTTCTGTGTAACTAAGGGGCATGTGTGTCACGTCTTGTGTTATATATGAGTCTGAAACTTGTTTTCACAACTTGTATCATTGTTTTGTTTTATTGTCTGAATGATTTCTAAAATTGTGTTATAATTCAATTTGATTTATGAGTTTAACGGTTTAGCAAATTGTTTATTTGAAATTTTAACGTGGGTCGCTTCGGTGACCCTAATGTGACTTCCTAGGATCCGTATTAACGCATAGGCGGGTCTAGGGTGTTACAGGTTCTGAGAAGTGAACTATTTAACCGGCTTGGGTTACCTCTCGATAGGGATATTGAGTTCGAAATTGAGACCTATTCGGTTTTCGCGCCAGTATCCATGAATCCTTATCGTATGGCCCCTAAAGAGCTTAAGGAGTTAAAAGTACAGTTACAAGAGCTTCTCGACCTAGGCTTTACCTAACCTAGCTCTTCGCCTTGAGGAGCTCCTGTTCTCTTCCTGAAGAAGAAGAATGGTTCACTTCAGTTATGTATTGATTACCGAAAGTTGAATAAGTTGATTGTGAAGAACAAATATCCGTTACCCAGGATTGATGACTTATTTGATCAATTTCAGGGAGCCACCATTTTCTTGAAGATTGATCTTCGATTCGGGTACTATCAGCTGAAGATAAAGGGTTCTGATGTTGCTAAGATAGCCATTCGTACTAGATACGGGCATTACAATTCCTAGTGATGCCGTTTGGATTGACTAATGCACCAGCTGCTTTTATGAACATGATGAATCGTGTGTCCGACCCTTTATCGACCAGTTTGGTGTGGTTTTCATTGACGATATCCTAGTCTATTCTTAAACAGAGATAGAGCATGTTGAGCATTTGAGGATTGTTCTGCAAACCATGAGAGAGCATCATTTGTATGCTAAGCTTAGCAAATGTGAATTTTGGCTCAGAGAAGTGACATTTCTGGGGCATGTTGTATCTGCTCGAGGCATTCAGGTTGACCCAAGTAAGATCGAGGCCATCACCAATTAGAAGCAAGCTAAGAATGTCTTTGAGATCCGTAGCTTTTTGGGTTTGGTTGGATACTACCGACGCTTTGGCGAGGGTTTCTCTATCGTTGCCACCCCTTTGACAAAACTATTGAGGAAGAATGTTCCTTTTGTTTGGTATGATGCCCAACATGCTAGTTTTGAGAAACTGAAGGCAGCTTTGACTCAAGCCCCGATTCTTACACAACCCGAGTCTGGGAAGGTCTTCTTAGTGTATAGTGATGCTTCACACTCCGGGCTTGGTTGGGTTCTAATGCAGGATGGGAAGGTTATCACTTATGTATCACGTCAGTTACGACCACATGAATGTAACTATCCGACCCATGACCCTGTGTTAGCTGCGGTGGTCTTTGCTTTTAAAATTTGGATGCACTATCTCTACGGAGAGAAGTGCTATATCTTTACTGACCACAAGAGCTTGAAGTATATCCTCACTCAGAGGGATTTAATTATGAGGCAACATCGTATGATTGAGCTTCTAAAGGACTATGATTGTGTGATTGAGTACAACCCGAGAAAAGCCAATGTTGTTGCCGATGCCTTGAGTCGTAAGGCCATATCCGACCTGAGATCCCTGTTTGCCAGGATGAGCATTTATAGTGATGATAGTTTACTAGCGGAGTTGAAAGTTAAACCAACTTTGGCCGAAGAGATTAAGGCCAAGCAACTCTTAGACAGTTCCTTACTTCCAGTCATACAGCAAGTTGAGCAGGGATCCACATCTATTTATGCCTTCGATCAGGATGGCGTTATGTGCTTCAAGGGTCGTTATTGTGTCCCCGATGATGCCGACATAAAGCGAGCCATACTTAGTGAGGCTCAAAGCAGCCCTTATGCTATACATCCTGGTGGAGACAAGATGTACCAGAACCTGAAGCAAAGGTATCGTTGGGAGGGTATGAAGAAGGATATATCGGATTATGTGTTGAGATGTATGACTTGTCAGCAAGTCAAAGCGGAACATCAGTATCCTTCTAGTTTATTATAGCCCATCAAGATTCCCGAGTGGAAATGGGAGCACATCACGATGGACTTTGTCATCGGGTTACCGTTGACTTCTTCTAAAAAGGATTCTTTCTGGGTGATTGTGGATTGTCTCACCAAGTCAGTCCACTTCATTCCTGTTCGTATTACTTATTCTCTAGAGAAGCTGGCTAGACTTTATATCTTAGAGATCGTCAGATTGCATGGTGTACCTCTATCCATCATCTCTGATCCAGATCCGAGGTTCACTTCTCATTTCTGGTTAGCCTTGCATAATGCTCTGGGAACATGACTAAATTTTAGTACATCTTTTCATCCGCAAACCGATGGTCAGTCTGAGAGGGTAATTTAGATTCTAGAGGATATGTTGAGGGGTTGTGTGATCGACTTCCGCGGTAGCTGGGAAGATTTCCTGCCCTTAGCCGAGTTTGCGTATAACAACAATTACCAGGCCAGTCTGCATGGCACCATATGAAGCTCTGTATGGTCGTAAGTGTCGTACTCCTATCTATTGGACCAAATTGTATGATCGGAAGACTTTGGGTCTGGAGTTGATCCAAGAGACCGAAGAGACTGTCAGATTAATCTGTGGTCGTCTGAAGAAGGCGTTTGACAGACATAAATCTTATGCTGGTCGGAGAAGGAAGGATATCGAGTTTGAGGTCAGTGACCAGGTTTTTCTGAGTATCTCCATGGAAAAAGTTCTGAGATTTGGACGTAAGGGTATGTTGAGCCCGAGACTCATTGGGCCGTATCGGATTGTGAAGAGAGTTGGGCTTGTTTCCTATCAGCTTGAGTTACCTTCTCAGCTCAGTCGTATCCATAATGTCTTTCACGTATCCATGCTAAGAAAAAATCATCCAGATCCCAGTCATGTCTTATGAAGAAGAACCGATACAAATCCTAGATTTTGACGAGAAATTTCCGAGGAACAGACGTATTCCAATGGTCAAGGTTTAGTGGAGAATTCATAGTCCCGCAGAAGCTACTTGGGAGATCGAAGGATCCATGAGGGAGCAGTTTCCATATCTGTTTCATTCAGGTAAATTTCAAGGATGAAATTTTTTAAGGGGAGGAGAATTGTAACAATCAATCAAATAAAAAAGAATGAATAAAGGTGGAGGTTGTGGGAATCAAACCCACAACCTTAGGTTTGGTAAGCCAATCACCCAGCCTTTGAGCTAAAGAAGCTCTTAGTCACCTTTTGCACCGATTTCATTTAAAAGTAATGGTTTATTAATGATAAAATAACCCACCTACCTTAATGGTCATTTAATTCGGTCCAACCACCCCATCCATTTGAGAACCCTCCCCAAAAATCCCTCACCTTCCCCTAAATCCGGCCACCGTCCGTTCTTCCCCACCTCCGCTCCGTGTGTGACACCGCCACCGTCGACGCGTCTGCCGCCTCACTCTGGCCCAGCCTTAGCCACCACTCGTAGAAAAGCGCCACCGTCAGTCGCGAATCGTGGCTTGAAGGTCCGTTGAACCAACCCCTTGAACCACCGTCTGGTCCTTGTTTTCTCGTCCGCCCTCGTCGTCCGTTCAAGACCCGGTCAACGGATCTGAGTTCCCTGAAGCACGACGAGTAAAACCCATTTGATAGACTTTTTTTCCGACACCGGGAAGAGCCTCATCGGCGTCACATTTTTCCAGCCGCATCGTGTTTGTTTTAGAACTTTTTTGGTAAGTTTCCAGCCGTTTTTGGATAGTCTGAGTGCTTGCTTTCTGAGCCCTTAATTGATCTACGTTTTTCCGGCAGAATCGTGGCTTTTGGTGTCACCGACGACTTCTCCAGCGGCCGTCTGACGACCAGCTTACCCTAGGGTGAGTGAATCGGGTTGAACCCGGACCGAACCAGTCCATTTGATAAGCTGGTTTGGCCCATCAATCCATCTAAATCAACCCGAGCCCAACCTTGGACAACCCAAGCTCAAACCCGGTCAAACCGAGTCAACTCGCTGAGTTAACTCAGTTGACCTCTACCCATTGACCGCTGACGTCAGTGTGGACTTGCTGACATCAGCATTGACTCTAACCCCGTTGACCTTTGACCTGCTGACGTCAGCGTTGACCTGCTGACGTCAGTGTTGACTTTGATCGTTGACCAAAAAGTCAATTTTTCTGAAACTCCCGTTTTGTTTTTCGTCGTCTTGAGTCCGTTTTTGAAGCCCGTTTTGCGAAATTCTAACCTGAAGACCTCCAAATTTGACCTTAAACCCAATCATGCTTATGTATTTAAGTATTTCATTAAGATAAATGTAAATCGAATAAATGGCTAATATAAGCTTTTACATGTTTAAAGGTACTCGAGTATCTCCTGACCACCAGTCTGCTCAGCCCAGCTCATCCCGTTCTGCTCATCCTCGTGCACCTATAGTTACTCGTATGAACTTAGAACTCATTCAAATCTTTAAACTTAATCTTCCCATTGTGCTAACATCTCTATATTTTGATTTAGGGTCCAGCTCAGTTGCAGAGCATAGCGAGGCATGTGCCCCTTAGATCTATCTGACCAGCTTCTGAGGTGTGTTCCTAGTATGCTAAATAACAGTCTGAAATGTTTTTATGAAATTATCATGTGCACATGAATATTTTTCCTGATTGATAGCATGAATAATTTTATGAAATATGAAAGTTTTATCTGTTGAACCATGATATTCGCTACTTGAATAAATATATGATTGCTATACTGTTTTGAAAATACGTATACATGTCAGATTTGAAAGCATGAACCTCATACTATTATATCTCTATGATAAAGCATGTCTACCATATGATCTTCTGATATGACTGTCTGTTGAATAACTATGATTTATATCTGGGGTATACTATTGGGATATGATATGAACTGTCTGCAGGTTCAGCCCTAATCCAACTGGTAATTCCTTATGGACCCAAGGTCGCCCCTTGGGTAGGTTTTGATGCCTCGGCACGAGTAATTCCTTATGGACCTGAGGCAGCCCCTTAGGTTGGCACCTACACCCATCGGGCCTAGGGTAAGTCCTTATGGATGCAGTTAGGGGAACTACATATCGGCCTATGGTTGGAGGGTAGTTATGAACAAAAGAAAAACTTTGGTTGCTCTTGATCATGTTTTTACCTAATGTTTTACTTATAAACTATTGATGTGATTTTATGAACTGTTGGAACACACTGAGCTCCCTAGCTCACACCTCATTCTTTCCCCTTTCAGATACATTTTGATAGGCTACCCAGGGACTCGGCACTTGGAGGATCGAAACATTCGTACTTATTTTGTTGTAATGTTTTTATCTGTCATACTGCCTTTATTTGGGTGGCATGAGTCTATATTTTGTTGCTACATACTTTATCTTTTGCCAATGTGGCCTATTTTGTTTTATGATTTTATGATGGATTTCAGATTAAACTTCCGCTACTTTGACTTCATCGGTGAATTCTATTAGAATGCTTTTCATGCTATATATATATATGTCGTGAGAGTTGTTGACAGGGAATGTGACTCCCCAAAGATATGTATTTCGTATAGGCCGTATGAGGGGGTTACATAAATAGTCTAAATTGGATGTTTCGAAGTGCATTGTTTTACCGATTAACCATTGAACTTGGATCACTCATCGATCATCAATTCCTTATTCACATCAATCAAATCTTATTCAAAATAATTATAGAACTCCAAATCTTTTCGATTTATTCGTTTTTTGAATCGAATATGTCATACTTATCTAAAATTTCATACTTATTTTTCGTATCTGATTTGACTTAGGTAGATTACCGATATACTTCATCATAAGCATACATGCTACAGTCGAATACCAACATGTTCTTAAAGCATACAAGTGGTAAAAAAGTATTACCTTAACTCCAAGCTACATCGGTCGATTCATGATACTCCATTAGATTGCACTCAAACCCAAATTCGATGTCCCATAACATTTCGGATACGGAGATACATGGATACCTTCAATAAAACAATACCCTTAATCAATCCTCATTTACATTGCTCTTATACTGAATATTTAACTCAGGCACTCTGGGTTCAAAGTAAGATTCAGAGGCTTTCGGGTCAGCAGTCAAAGTCAATGTTGACGTCAGCGGTCAAAGTCAATACTGACGTCACGCTGACATCACTAGTCAATTGGGTTGACTCAGGTAGGTGACTCAGTCAACGGGTTAACGGGCCGGGTACGGGTCAAACATGTTGGGTATAGGTTAAACGGGTCAGGTTCGGCCTTTGGTTTATTAACGGGCTTAGGCCGGTTTGGTCTGGACCGGTTCGGATGGCTCGGTCTACGGGTCAGGTTAGGTCTGAGCCGGTCGGTTCAACGACCACCATCCAAAGCGGTCGGAAATCGCCCCAAACGGCACGTGAAACCCACGCGCGGCCCAAAACGGTCGTAACATCACTGGAATAAGTAGAACTTGACGACAAACCCACAAATCATCACTATAAACCCAGATTTATATTGAAACCTTATCGAACTTACCTAAACTGAAACAGAACGGCCAAGATACGCGTTACTCCGATGAGGGATCTCTCGGTAAAAAATCGACGATCGACTGCCTGGATTATACTCGTCTCAATGTGGGGAGCTCAGATCCAGCGATTGGGTGACAAAAGGACGACGGTGGCGGCCGGAAAACTCGAATACTCAAACTGTAACAACCCTAGGTTCGACGAACCTTTAACCCCCAATTTCGGACGATTGGAACAACGATTGAGCGAGTGGTTAGAGGGGTTTTGGTCGGGGCTCGACGACGGACGTGGAGGTAACGGCGGTGCACGACACCGGGGAACGGTGGCCGAGATCGGGGTGGCGAACGATGGTGAGAAGTTGAAAAGGTTTGATAGAATAGCATGGATCTATCTCTTTGTTTCCAAATTCGATTGGCCATCCCTTTGGGTGGGTGAAGAGTCGTACTTTTATTTATTATTGGGTCAGACCATTAAAGCATAGATTAAAAGAAATCTAAGGCAGCTAAATAACAAGAGCTATCTTAGCTCAACTGGTCAAAGCAAGGGTTACGAACCCCAAGGTCACGGGTACAAGGCTCCCAAGAAGCATAAGTCTCATTTTCATGTTCTTATTGACCATGTAGAAATAAAAAAAATAAAAAAATAGGCCACCTTTCATGTTCTTATTGGGTGACATAAATTTTTTAACGGCCGTTGACGAAAAAGCATTTTTGAGTATCGAAACGAAACATTAGGCACCTATTGTACACAGAAAATAGTTCAGACACCCAACTGATAAAAGGGTATAGTTTAGACACTTATTTGACAGTTAAGCCTTCAATGAAAGGACCAAGCAAAGGCCTCCAATTGTCTCGATTTTAATATCGACGATGTTTATAAGGAACGATTGGAGGTTTTTCATGAGTCAGGTTGGATTGGCAACGCTGATTTTGTAATGGAGTTCATGTCCCAAATTTTTTTAGGGTTGTTTAACAATTCGAGTTCAAGACTTCCGCAACTCCTGAGTACTTTTATTGATGTGGATTATCTTTCATGAAAGTTTGGTAATGTGCGTTTTGTTTATGAAGCTCTCCAAAGAAACTCTTTGGCTGATCAAGTAACACCCCAAACTTGACGCTAAGGGATTTTGGTTCGATAATTTAGGTTAAGCAATATTTATAATCTTAAATTCGAGATCAAATCGAAAACTTTGAAAGTTTAGGAAAATTTGCATAAATTTTAGGGACGTAGTCATGAAAGTATCCATTATAAATTTGCATAAAAAATATATAGCTGCTTGTTGTCATTTTATGGGCTGCAGAATAGTATATATATTGGTATCTAGTACAGCAGTCAGAGCACAACAAAACCAAACCAATAGCTTAAGGTATTTCGACTTATCAAATTAAGGTGATGGCTCCCAATGTATTTAGCAGTTCAGGTCCTGCATTCTATACAGACGCGACTCTTCAGAACCTTTCCAATGACAATGTTAATCTTGCTGACCAAAAGGATTGGTATGGCTCTGGAAACCGCCCATTTGTTCTTCAAGCAAAGTGGTCCGATAAAATTAAGCACGACGCTGATCCCCGAGCTGGAAGCTCGAAAGGCGGGGCTGTGTATGCGACCCCAGCTGGCATTAAGTGGGTTGTTGCCTGGAGCAATATGAACGGTGAAAGCAACAAGGTATTCATCAATTCAATGTTATTCCCTTTTCTTAAAACTTATGGCACCAAAGGCACAAATAATTTCTGATGAACCCTATTTGTTTCATTCTTTTTCTTAAAAAAAACTTCGTTAAGAATTTTATTGTAACATTCAAAAGAAATAATTCGATCAACTTTCACATAAATCAAATCTCTGTCAACTGCAGGTGTATATTGACATTACTAGCACTGATGTCAATTGGGATGTCGTCGAATCGCTTCTGGACACATCTTCCGCCGCTCCTGCTGAGGTGAACAAACTTGGATACAAGGCAACGGCTACGATTGACCCGGACAGCCCTTCGCCAAGTTTGACAACAAGTTTCCAAAAAATAATTTAAAATACTGTTTTTTTTTTGCATGCACTAGTAATTTTAAAATAAGGAAGGTGGTTTAATAAAAAGACTGGTTTCATGTCTTGAGTTAATATTAGTCTCGGGTTTGATCTCTGGACAACCCCAACCCCTTCCTCGTTTATCGCTAGAAAAGGTTTAAAAGTCCTAAATGTTTAAAATCAATTATGTCATATTTATGATAAATGCGTGGCTACTTAAAATCATTATATGTGGTGAATAAAAGTTCTTTATATTATGCCATTTTATTGTTATTATGTTTATAAAGTCCGTATAAAATTTATCGAAAATAAAAGACTTGAGATAGAGAGAAACATTTAGAGATATTAAAAGATAAGATCGACTTCACTGTATATTAAAGAAGTCGACTTAGAAGCACAAATCCAAATGTCGTATATCAAATTACACATTTGACCAAGGTTTAAATGTATTTTGGATATTTCTCTTTATATTAATATTAGAGTTAATTGCACTACATGTCCTCAAACTATGACACACCTTCTAAATTGGTGCCTAAACTTTTAAATATTCTAATTTCATCCCCAAAATATGACCCTCATTCTAAATTTGAGTACCAATTTAGAATGAGTTTAATAGTTTGATGATGAAATTGGAATGTTCAAAAGTTTGTGGAGCAATTTGGAATGAGTGTTATAGCCTGGGGATGTGTTGTGTGATTTACTCTAAATGTCACGATAAACATACGTCAAATAGAATATATTTTTCATCTGCTTGAGATTAAATACTTTCATACACATATTAGAATGTGTTGGATGATGGGTTTTTTTTTATAAATCATATGTTTTGTAAAATTTAAATTAAGCCTTAACCATCAGAAAAATGTCGAAACTAAACTTTTTTTCCAGATAGGTGTCTAAATTTTGAGTACTAATTTAGAATGAGATTAATAGTTTAATGATGAAATTAGAATGTTCAAAAGTTTATGGAGCAATTTGGAATGAGTGTTATAGTCTGGGGATGTGTTGTGCGATTTACCCTTAATATAACGATGAACATATTTCAAATAGAATATATTTTTCATCTACTTGAGATTAAATACTTTCATACACATATTAGAATGTGTTGGATGGTGGGTTTTTTTATAACTCATATTTTTTGTAAAATTTAAATTAAGCCTTAACCATCAGAAAAGTGTCGAAACTAAACTTTTTTTCCAGATAGGTGTCTAAATTTTTTTACATACAAAATATGTGTCTAACGTTTCATTCCTTTACTCAAATAAGATTTTCTAGTCAGAACTATCCAAAATTTTTTGTTATCTAATTAGAACATGACATATGGCCTATTTCTGTTATTTTCATTCATTGTTATTTATAAAAAATAAAAAAACTTTAATTTTATTAAAAAACACAAAAAATATTTTTTTCTTTGAGAAAGATCATATTTTATAATCAAGTGCTCAAAATGTCATCACAAAGTACAAATTTTTCAAGGAACATAGGACATTCCAAATCAAAGTAATACAACAGATAATGTGTGGGTGACCATTTAGAAATTAAAATAAATAAAAAACAGGCCACCTCATGTTCTAATTGGGTAACAAAACTTTTTTAACGGTTGTTGACGAAAAAGCTATTTTGAGTTCCAAAATGAAACGTTAGGCACTGATTCTGCCTGGAAAAGAGTTCAGACACCTAACAGGAAAAAGGTAAAATTTGGTGTAACACCCGTGTTTTGGGGTTAGGAGTTAGTCGCGTGAGTCGGTTCGAGTCGGCAAAATCAATTTCAATCAAATTGACCTTAGTCTTGATTTATTTGAGATTTAAAATAAAATGGGTGGCATTTTTGTAATTAAGGTGAAAAAATGAAAGACCACTTTTTGAATCAAAAAAAGAAAAAAAGTTGTCTTCTTCCCTTTTTCATTTTCACGTTGGAAGACACCCAAAACCCTGCCAAACCTCCAGTTACTATTCCATTCAATCTCTCCATTGATTCAAAGGCATTTTCAAAGGTAATTTCATATTTAAACTCTCATCATCATCCTCTTCATTTACATTGTCTTGGATTTTAAAACTACCATCTTTTTGGAATTTCAAGTTTAGGGAAAGTTTGAATTTTTAAGGGGTTTTTCAATTTCTTTTGATTTGTTGAGTTGGGTTTTGGTTTAATCTCACCTAAGCACACTTAATATCTTGAAATGGTTGATTTTGGGTGAAAACCCGAAGTGGGTCTTTGGGGCCATTTTTGAGGTGTCTAAAATTGAATTTTTGGTGTGTTTTAGGGTTGGGTTGAAGGGCTGATGGTTTAGGGATATTAGGGAAGTGTTTTGGGACCTTTTAGTTGTCATTTGAGTGTTTGAAATCATGGTTTTCAGCTGGGTTTTGGAGGAGCACGAAAATAGGGATTTTGTGACTAGTTGAGTTTGAAATTGGTGGAATTTGGCTTGTGTTTATGGGTTGGAGTTTGTGACTGAATTTAGCATCGAATTTGTGAGTGATGGTTGTGTTTTGATTGACTCGAAACAAGAGGAGACATCGGAGAAGCATCGGGACCGAATCCGGGAATTTAGGAGGCTTGCTTGCTTGCTTGGTTTGCTAAGGAAGGGTGGTGAGTAAAACTTTAATTATGTTTTAAAGTTGGTTCAAGTGTGAGTAGTGGAAGTGTTGGAATGAGCTTGGTAGGCCATTCCGGGGTGGAAGTTAAATTGGTAGTTTAACTCCTTGATTTCTAATGTTGCTTATATATATGCCATTGCCTATTTTTGATCTTGCGAAATATGAATTGATTTGTATGTGTATACCTTGATATGTGTATGTGATAAATATGTGCTATAATTGATGGATGTGTGATGTGGCTTAAAGGAATTGGCACTAATTAACTTACCGGGTGTAAATGATCGATCATTAGGATTAATGTGCACACAATTGAGTCAAAACGCGCGTGGCCTTGATGGCGTTGAGTCATCAAGGAGGAGTACGGTGATGTAATATTCCATCGGAAATTTATTTATTTTATACGTGATGATGAGTGGAATCCCATCCGTAGGGCAAGTGGTGATGAGTGGAATCCCACCCATGCGAGATCCGGTAATGAGTGTAATCCCACCGAGGTAATGTTGTTGTTGAGAGTAAATCCACACATCCGAGTAAACTAATAGTGGCCAATGAAATTGTTCTTATGCTTATGATGTTGTGGCAATTGATTTATATCGTTGAGCTTAATATGATGTAAGATGCCATATTTATGACTCTTGAAAGACTAGCTAGGTTGCCTTGTTGATGCCTATGTATGTTGTGTATGATGTTAGGGATTTGCATGCTTGGACCCTGCATTGTTGTTGTTTTTTATTTTAGAGCATCCTCGCTAAGCTTCTAGCTTACGCTCTCATTTTCAACAATGTAGATCTGATATGACCATCAAGAACAAGGACCCGGAGAAGTACCCAAGTGGCCCCATTACACGTGCACGGGCCAAGGAGTTTCAATCAGCCATGGAAAGCTTGTTTACAACAAGCCATGAACGTGAGAAAGAAGAAATAATAAGGGAGGAATGCCTTACCTTGCTCATGCATGCATTTGCATGAGAATTTAAGTATTTCAAACTTCCACTACATTGATAAAGTGTGTTGGTCATTAAAGCATGCATTTCATTTATAGTTTTAGTTCATTTAGGGAAGTAGTTTAATTATGTATCTTAAATCATTCGTTAAACTACTTCATTCATGCATTTAGTTAAATTCAATAAAGTTAGTTCTTTAATTAAACTAGTTCATTCATTTAACTAGTTCACTCAATTAACTAACTCTTTAATTGTTTCATGCATCTATTATTTTAAGT
Organism: Hibiscus trionum; assembly: GCA_030270665.1. Lineage (NCBI taxonomy): Eukaryota > Viridiplantae > Streptophyta > Magnoliopsida > Malvales > Malvaceae > Hibiscus > Hibiscus trionum. Next base: position 2,012,400 of record BSYR01000008.1, read on the forward strand.
TTGAATAAATCCTTTGTGTGTGTCTAGGTTCATGTGACGTGTGGATTAAAGAAGAGACTTTTCAACTTCAACTTGGAAACAATTCATTGATGACCATCTTTACTCATGCAAACAAGGCAATTGAAGGCAATTGAAGGCTGAATTCTTTTAATCTTTTCAAGGCTGTTTATCTTCTTAGAGTAACAAAGCATTTAAGCTTCATAATTCACCTATTCAAGGTTGAAATTATGAACCAATGAAGGCCATTGACGTTCAAGAGAAGGGACATGCAATAATCAGCATTCAAATTATGCATTTAAGGCCTTTATTTATCATTTTTGAAGGTTGATCATATTCCACAAATGGGCAAGCAATGAAGGCTGGTTTAATGTCATTTAATCATCAAATTAAGTGATAAAATCATCAAGGAATTCAAAGAGACAAGCTGATTTGGACTTGTGGGATGTCTACATTCATCTTATGTCCACATCCATTCCCTTTTATCCATTTGCAAGCAAAATGAAGCAGCCCAAGAGTCACCACTCCTTTTGGACGAATTTAAGGCTAAATTCATCTCAATTTAAAGCAAAATTCATCCATCAAAAGAATAAGAAAGAAACATTTCATTTATTTGTATTCAATAGCATTTAGATGAGCATTCATCTCTCTTTTTTATGACTTTTCATATGGTGCCTATCCACACTATAAATAGGCACCTTAGGTTCATTTGTAAAGGATTTTTTTTGGAGAATATAAACCTTTGAAAGATTGCTTTAATCTTGTTCTTGCGAGAACTCTATCGGCTTCAAGTTGTGCTTGTAGTCTTCTATCCATTTCATTTTGCTATAGCGTTGGTTCCAAGCTCTCTTATAGCTTGTGGGTCACGTTCCACACTCCTCCACCTCGACTCCATCAAAGTATATTGTTGGTTCCTAGCTCGTTATAGCTAGCGGGTCACAATTCGCTATCCTTGCAACCATACAAATCCATGCCGCCTTTAGCATCTCCCATCACTCCTTTGATTTACACCTTTCCATGATTATCATCCTCCATCCTTAGCCACCATACTATCCAAATTACCTATCCAATTCCTTTCTTCATTAATTTTTTTATTATATTGCTATTCATCTCACATGTATGTTTTATGATATCTTAGAGTTCAAAGCGTAGCAAAGAGTATTTCTTACTAGAATCACGATCGGGCACATCTATATGACTCGGGTCACATTACCGGGTTCATATCAATTGGCATCAGAGCAAGGTTGATTCAGTAAGATAGTCGTTGTCTCTCTTATGAAAAAAAAGAAAAAAAAGAAAAGAAAAAAATCGAAAAAAATTAGAGAAAATTAAAGAAGGAGGGGGCATCGTATTCTCTATTCTTCTTTAAAAAAAATCTTATATCATTTCTTCTTTTGCTACTATTTTGTCATCTTTACCAACTCTCACAATTTACCTTTTTTTTGTTGTTGCCACTTTTTCTTATCCCACCTTCCAAATTCTTTTCGCCAAGTTTTATTTTTTTCAGCCGAATTCTACAAGCCATTTGCAAGCCTTGAGGAAGTTCTTAAAAGGACTTGATTGAGAGCAAGAGTGGAAAAAGGCAAGAGTGCACATCAAGGGTAAAAGCCATCCCAAGTGAAACACGAGTGTGAGTACATTTTCTTGGAGTGGAATAGGTGAGGTTTTGTGTTTGTGAGGTTTTAATTTTTTTTATTTTTGTTACTAATAATGTCTAAAAATTTCGTGAGAAACTCTGTTGGAGGAAGTAATAATGTTAACGTAAATGCAACTAACACCAATCTTCAAGATATTATCCGAGAGATGGACAGGTTGTTGCAACAAAGGTTGGGGCCGATGCAAGAACGATTAGATCATTTGGAGGAAAGATCTCAACGAAGGCATAATTCAGATCACGAGGAAGAGTATGAGGGAGAAGTGGACGAAGAACTCATAGACGAGCGAGCCTCCCAACAAAGTTTGAGGCGTCGAGAACCTAGGTACCAAAGAGCTCGGCCAAGAGTTGATGAGAATCTTAGCAACATCAAAATAACCATTCCTTCTTTCCAAGGAAGAACGAATCCTGAAGCTTATCTTGCATGGGAAAAAAAAGTTGAGCACATCTTTGAGTGCCACAACTACTCCGAGCTTAAGAAGGTAAAAGTTGCAGACATTGAATTTACAAATTATGCACTAATATGGTGGGATCGGTTGACATCTAGCAGGAGACGCAATGGAGAACATCCAATTTCTACTTGGAATGAGATGAAGGTTGTTATGCGTAGGAGGTTCGTTCCAACTCACTATCATAGGGAGTTGTTCAACAAGCTTCAAAATCTCACCCAAGGCAACCGTAGTGTTGAGGATTACTTTAAAGAGATGGAAGTAGCCATGATCCGAGCCAACATTGATGAGGATCGAGAAGCCACCATGGCCAGATTTCTATCCAGCCTTGATCCTAATATTGCGGCCACTGTTGAGTTGCAACATTATGTGGAGATTGAAGACATGGTTCATATGGCCATGAAGGTCGAGAGGCAACTCAAAAGGAAGGGCACAACTCGTGCCTATGGAGGCTCTTCTCCTAAATGGGGGCAGGGTACCTACAAACAGAAGGCATCCTTTACGCCTAAAGAACGAAGCATTCCAACAAAGAGAGCCAAACCCATTGCCGAAACTAGCAAAGGTAAGGCTCCGAATGTTCCAAACCGTTCCCGAGATATACAATGCTTCAAGTGCTTGGGAAGAGGGCATATTGCAAGCCAATTCCCAAATCGCAACACCATGCTTCTTCGTGATGATGGAGAGGTTGAATCGGAACAAGAGGAGGAAGATGAAGTTGCTGCCATACAAGAAGATGAAGATGATGATATAGAGTATGCAGCAGAAGGAGAGGCCCTTATTGTGAAAAGGAGCCTAAGTGTGCAAGCGAATGAAGGGAATGAGCAACGCGAGAATATCTTTCATACTCGCTGCCATGTTAATGGAAAGGTATGCTTTGTCATTATTGATGGAGGTAGTTGTACTAATGTTGCTAGTACTCTTATGGTAGAAAAACTTGGATTAGCAACCACAAAGCATCCACATCCCTACAAGCTGCAGTGGCTTAATGACGGAGGAGAACTCAAGGTTACCAAGCAAGTTCTTGTTGCTTTCTCCATTGGAAAGTATAAGGATGAAGTTCTTTGCGATGTTGTTCCGATGCACGCTGGCCATTTACTACTTGGGAGGCCATGGCAATTCGATAAACGAGTCATGCATGATGGATATACCAATCGATATACACTCACCCATGGAGTAAGAAAGATTACCTTAGCCCCTCTTTCACCAAAACAAATTCACAAAGACCAAATACATTTGAGAGAAAGTATTGAAAGAGCCAAAGAGAGAGAATCAAAAATGGAGGTAAAAGCAAGTGAGAGTGAGCAAAGTGAGGGTGCGAAAATGAGTGATTTTACCAAAGAAAGAGAGTTGAGAAAGTGTTTGCTGTCGGGAAAGGAATTACTTGTACTTGTGTACAAGGAAATTTATTGAACACTAACCAACTTGATCACACTTTGCCTTATTCTATTGTGTCTTTGTTGCAGGAATTTGACGAATTATTTCTGGAGGAGATACCAAGTGGGCTGCCACCAATCCGTGGCATTGAACATCAAATAGATTTCATTCCCGGTGCCGTCATTCCTAACCGTCCAGCTTACCGAAGCAATCCCGAGGAAACCAAGGAGTTGCAAAGGCAAGTGGCTGAACTGATTGCCAAAGGCTACGTGAGGGAGAGCCTTAGCCCATGTGCCGTTCCGGTATTACTTGTGCCAAAGAAGGATGGAACTTGGCGCATGTGTGTAGATTGTCGAGCGGTAAACAAAATTACGGTAAAGTATCATCACCCTATTCCTCGTTTAGATGATATGTTAGATGAGCTTAGTGGTTCTAACATTTTCTCTAAGATTGATCTTAAGAGTGGTTATCACCAAATAAGGATGCGAGAAGGTGATGAATGGAAAACAACATTTAAAACAAAGCAAGGACTCTATGAATGGTTGGTTATGCCTTTTGGCTTAACTAATTCACCAAGTACTTTCATGAGGTTAATGAACCATGTTCTTAGACCGTTTTTTGGTAAATTTTGTGTGGTTTATTTTTGATGACATCTTAATCTATAGTAAATCAATGGAAGAACATGTTCAACACTTGAGGTCAGTTTTGTTGGTTTTAATAAAGGAGAAGTTATATGCTAATTTAGACAAGTGTACATTTTGTACTGACAAAGTTGTCTTTCTTGGTTTTGTTGTCAGTTCTAAAGGCTTAGAGGTTGACAAAGAGAAGGTTAAAGCCATTGAAGAATGGCCATGACCAGCAAGCATTTCCCAAGTTAGGAGTTTCCATGGACTTGCAAGCTTTTACCGGAGATTTGTGCCAAACTTCAGCACCATTGTCGCCCCTTTAACTAGTGTCATCAAGAAGAATGCTAACTTTTTCTGGGGGGGAGACCAAGAGAAATCTTTTAATGACATTAAAGAATGTTTAATTCATGCCCCTTTTCTTACCTTACCTGATTTTAACAAAACGTTTGAAATTGAATGTGATGCATCAGGTGTGGGAATTAGAGCGGTATTATCTCAAGGTGGACGTCCTATAGCATATTTCAGTGAGAAATTAAGTGGAGCCACGTTGAATTATCTAACATATGATAAGGAGATGTATGCCCTTGTTCGCGCAATGGAAACATGGCAACACTATCTATGGCCTAAGGAGTTCATTATTCACACCGATCATGAGGCATTGAAGCACATTCGGGGGCAGCATAAACTCAACAAACGACATGCCAAATGGGTGGAGTTTCTTGAATCTTTTCCCTATGTGATCAAATATAAGAAAGGTAAAGAGAATATAGTTGCTGATGCATTGTCTCAGAGGTACGCTCTTCTAAACACCTTAGAATCTAAGTTGTTGGGTTTTGTTTTCATTAAGGATTTATACGAATCTGATTCTGACTTTGAAAAAATTTACAAAGCTTGTGAGAAAGGAACGTTTGGCAACTATTATAGGGACAATGGGTTCCTATTCAAGGAAGGAAGACTTTGTATTCCACAAGGTTCCACACGTGAATTACTTATCAAAGAAGCCCATGGAGGAGGCTTAATGGGACATTTTGGAATAGCAAAAACTTTGGCCATACTTCAAGAGCATTTATATTGGCCAAAGATGAGACGAGATGTAGAGAGGTTATGTGAACGTTGCATCACTTGCAAGAAGGCTAAGTCTAAAGCCATGCCACATGGACTCTACACGCCACTACCTATTCCAGAAGCACCATGGATGGACATTTCAATGGATTTTGTGCTAGGGCTTCCACGCACAAAGAATAACAAAGACTCCATCTTTGTAGTAGTGGATAGATTTTCTAAAATGGCTCATTTTATTCCTTGCAACAAGACTAATGATGCCTTACATATTGCTAACTTGTTTTTCAGGGAAGTCTTGAGATTACATGGTGTGCCAAGAACTATCGTTTCCAATCGAGACGTGAAGTTCTTAAGCCACTTCTGGAGAGCCCTATGGAGTAAGATTGGAACTAAGCTGCTATTTTCCACCACTTGTCACCCTCAAACGGATGGTCAAACCGAAGTGGTGAATCGAGTACTCTCCACGTTGCTTAGGAGCATTATTAAGAAGAATCTAAAGACATGGGAAGAGTGCTTACCACATGTGGAGTTTGCATATAACCGATCAGTCCATACCACCTCGGGACACACTCCTTTTGAAGTTGTGTATGAGCTCAATCCATTAACTCCGATGGACTTATTGCCATTACCCGCTAATCAAATTGTGAATAAAGATGGACTTAACAAAGCTGAATTTGTTAAGAAACTTCATCAACAAGTGCGGGATAATATTGAAAAGAAAACCAAGCAATATGAGCAGCAAGCAAACAAGGGTCGAAGGAGAGTTGTCTTTGAGCCGGGAGATTGGGTGTGGTTGCATATGAGAAAAGAAAGGTTTCCAGCCCAACGGAAATCTAAATTGATGCCTCGAGGAGATGGGCCATTTCAAGTAGTTAAGAGGCTCAATGATAATGCTTATCAACTAGACCTCCCAGGCGAGTTTAATGTTAGTGCAACCTTTAATGTTGCTGATTTATCTCCTTTTGATGTAGGTGACGATTTGGGGACAAATCACTTTAAAGAGGGAGGGACTGATATGACCATCAAGAACAAGGACCTGGAGAAGTACCCAAGTGGCCCCATTACACGTGCACGAGCCAAGGAGTTTCAATCAGCCATGGAAAGCTTGTTTACAACAAGCCATGAACGTGAGAAAGAAGAAATAATAAGGGAGGAATGCCTTACCTTGCTCATGCATGCATTTGCATGAGAATTTAAGTATTTCAAACTTCCACTACATTGATAAAGTGTGTTGGTCATTAAAGCATGCATTTCATTTATAGTTTTAGTTCATTTAGGGAAGTAGTTTAATTATGTATCTTAAATCATTCGTTAAACTACTTCATTCATGCATTTAGTTAAATTCAATAAAGTTAGTTCTTTAATTAAACTAGTTCATTCATTTAACTAGTTCACTCAATTAACTAACTCTTTAATTGTTTCATGCATCTATTATTTTAAGTTTGAATAAATCCTTTGTGTGTGTCTAGGTTCATGTGACGTGTGGATTAAAGAAGAGACTTTTCAACTTCAACTTGGAAACAAGTCATTGATGACCATCTTTACTCATGCAAACAAGGCAATTGAAGGCTGAATTCTTTTCATCTTTTCAAGGTTGTTCATCTTCTTAGAGTAACAAAGCATTTAAGCTTCATAATTCACCTATTCAAGGTTGAAATTATGAACCAATGAAGGCCATTCACGTTCAAGAGAAGGGACATGCAATAATCAGCATTCAAATTATGCATTTAAGGCCTTTATTTATCATTTTTTGAAGGTTGATCATATTCCACAAATGGGCAAGCAATGAAGGCTGGTTTAATGTCATTTAATCATCAAATTAAGTGATAAAATCATCAAGGAATTCAAAGAGACAAGCTGATTTGGACTTGTGGGATGTCTACATTCATCCTATGTCCACATCCATTCCCTTTTATCCATTTGCAAGAAAAATTAAGCAGCCCAAGAGTCACCACTCCTTTTGGACGAATTTAAGGCTAAATTCATCTCAATTTAAAGCAAAATTCATCCATCAAAAGGATAAGAAAGAAACATTTCATTTATTTGTATTCAATAGCATTTAGATGAGCATTCATCTCTCTTTTGTGTGACTTTTCATATGGTGCCTATCCACACTATAAATAGGCACCTTAGGTACATTTGTAAAGGATTTTTTTTTGGAGAATATAAACCTTTGAAAGATTGCTTTCATATTGTTCTTGCGAGAACTCTATCGGCTTCAAGTTGTGCTTGTAGTCTTCTATCCATTTCATTTTGCTATAGCGTTGGTTCCAAGCTCTCTTATAGCTTGTGGGTCACGTTCCACACTCCTCCACCTCGACCCCATCAAAGTATATTGTTGGTTCCTAGCTCGTTATAGCTAGCGGGTCACAATTCGCTATCCTTGCAACCATACAAATCCACGCCGCCTTTAGCATCTCCCATCACTCCTTTGATTTACACCTTTCCATGATTATCATCCTCCATCCTTAGCCACCATACTATCCAAATTACCTATCCAATTCCTTTCTTCATTAATTTTTTTATTATATTGCTATTCATCTCACATGTATGTTTTATGATATCTCAGAGTTCAAAGCGTAGCAAAGAGTATTTCTTACTAGAATCACGATCGGGCACATCTATATGACTCGGGCCACATTACCGGGTTCATATCAAGATCATTAGCGTGGTGTTAGCAAGGAGCAAGGCGAAGGGGAGGCTTTCCAAGTTTATAGTTGCTCAAGTATGATTTAGTAATTAATGTAGTAGTTTAGCAATGGGGCTATTATGTGTTTTGTATGAGCTTTGTGTGACTCATGGAGGTTGTTGGTGTTTATGTTTTTGTTGAATTTGTAAACCATGTTAAGCCTTGACGAATTCTTGTTTGAGATGCTACTATTTGGATGAGTACATGTGTTGATGTTGCATGTAAACTCTATGTGTGGTGAATTGTACCTTAAGGGCTTTTTAATGCTTAAGTATGCCTTGAATGAATTTGGAATGTGATGCAAGAATCCTTGTTGTGCATATTGCTTCTTTGATATTGGCTTTACATGTTTATTGTGTGCTAAGCATGTGTTTTAGGGTGCTTTTCATCTAGAGGGTTTGCATGTTGAGTCTTGAGTGTTTTGGTGGAGTTTTGGGGCTGCCTAGTGTCTTAAACCAGCAAAAATATGTCTTTTCACAGCCTGTGTATCGAAACGGTTGGTCTCGTTTCGATACGGCCTCTTGTTCCAGGCCAGGCGTTTCGATACGCCTAGGGTCCGTTTCGGTACGGATTTTGCTACTAGAAATCTGAGAAATTGCCGATATTTTGGGGTTTCGAAACGGGTCCAGGAGTTTCGGAACGGTCAATATATCGTTGACCACGAGAAGTTGACCGTTGGGGGTGTTTCGGAACGGTTGACCTCCGTTCCGATACGGCCTTCTCGTGTGGACTTGGGGCTGTTGACCAAGTCAAGGTGTTTCGATACACCTCAAGGGTGTTTCGAAACGGCCTGCCTAATAACTTAAAATTGGACTGTTTACTTACTGTTTTGGGACCAGTTGCATGTCTTTCTCGATTTAATCCGCTGACGTGATCACATAGGATTTAAATGTGCCTTTAGAGAAGATTAAATTAAAAGAAATTTTAGGGTTGCTAACCGAGGTGGAATCCTTTACGGGTTTCGCATCGGTTTTCCCCGTGTAGCCTACTCAAACCGGTCAGTCGACCAGACCGGGGCGAGGGGGTTACATTTGGACACTTATTTAACGGTTAAGCCTTAAATTAAATGACCAAGAAAAGGCTGTCAGTTGTCTCAATTTCAATATCAGTGATGTTTATAAGGAAGCGTTGCAGATTTTTGATGAGGCAGATTGGATTGGAAACAATGATTTTGTTATGGAGTTGGTGTCCCAAATTTTTTTAGGGTGTTTTAATAATACAAGTTCACGAGTTCGACAACTCCAGAGTTCTTTTATTGATGTGGATTATCTTTCATGAAAGTATTTACTCTGAATATCACAATGAACATATTTCAAATAGAATATATTTTCCATTTGCTTGAAATTAAATACTTTCATACGACATATTCGAATGTGATGGATGATGGGTTTTTTTTTATAAATCAAAATTTTTGTAAAATTTAAATTAAGGTTTAACCGTCGGAAGAGTCCCGAAACTAAACTTTTTTTCCAGTTAGGTGTTTGAACTATTTTTCAGGCCAAATAGGTGTCTAACGTTTCATTCCGTTACTCAGATAAGATTCTCTAGTCATGACTATTAAAAAATTGGGTAAACTACATAAATGACCACCATATTATTGTAAAAGTAGCGATTTGACCACCTTACTTTTTTTCGAAGCAATTAAATCATCATACTATTAAATTGGGTGTAATTTGGCCACCAGCCATTAAAGATTAACGGTAGGGTGTCGTGGCAGTTAAAAAATAAGGGTATAATTACACATTTGGTCTTTATTATTTACACATTTTTTAATTTAGTCTTAATTTTATATTAATAAAATAAATTAATTATTTAATTAGGTGATGACACGTTATTAGAGGGATTTAATTATTTATATTTGATTAAATAAATTTATTTTCATCCTCCAATCAGGTGGTGACACCTGATTAAAGAAAGAAAAGAGAAACAATCACAAATACAATTGGCTTACCACTACACCAAATGCAACATTGTGATATGATTCTTACAATATATTATATGTAAATGAACATAAAAAATTGAAAATCTCCATCTTCTCCTAATCCACTTCAGAAATTACCCTCGTTAGAAAGTCTCTCCTATTAGAATCAGTATGAAACACCTTGTTCGTGACCATATTTGCAGTTAGTTGAGTAATAATCTCTTTCCCGACACCATCATCCATGGGGATCGGACCCATCTTCAAAATAAAACATTGTCAGACTCAGAAAGCATTCACCTGAGGCATTGCTATTTTTGGGGGGAGGAAGCACTGAAGTGAGCTCAAAGAAAAGTAATGACCTGGTAGATCCATTCATTAAACTGTTGATAAACTTCATCAACTAGGGGTCCACGAGTGACCCTCAATGGCACCTGCAGGGGATAATCAATAATGCATATTTTAGACTTGTGATATGCCAAGATGATGAAAATGCTCAATGAGAGGCTTACCGAACGTGAAACAACAGTTGGAGGTGAGTCGTTAGGCCGGAATATATATGCACTAGATTCCTGTAAGATTGATCATTGTTATAAGGCTGGAATTTAAGTAGGCTCTTATGATCTCGACATGAACTTTTTCATTGAAATCCGAATGTAGTGATTGCTTAGCTGGGGATCAGCATCACTTGTGCTTGAAACATACCACATGTAGCTCTGCTGCACCGGTACATCTACCTGGTGAAATGGAAAAATCAAATATGCTTACCAAAAGGTAAATGAAATGGCATTCAAAGCAATAAAAATAACAAATCTGAAAGCGGAGATTTTCAATTTTTTATGTTCATTTACATATAATATATTGTAAAAATTATATTACAATATAGCATTTGGTGTGGTGGTAAGCCTGCATTCTTTGTTGTTGGGAGATGCAAGTTCAATCTCCCCAATTTTATTTGTGATTATTTCTCTTTTCTTTCTTTAATCAGGAGGATGAAAATAAATTTATTTAATCAAATATAAATAATTAAATCCCTCCAATAACGTGTCACCACCTAATTAAATAATTAATTTATTTTATTAAATTAAAATTAGGATTAAATTGAAAAAATGTGTAAATAGTAAGGACCAAATGTGTAATTATACCCTTATTTTTTTAACTGCCAGTCACCCTACCGTTAACCTCTAACGGCTGGTGGCCAAATTGCACCCAATTTAATAGTATGATGGTTTAATTGCTTCGAAAAAATGTAAGGTGGTCAAATCGCGACTTTTGCAATAGTATGGTGGTCATTTATGTAGTTTACCCTAAAAAATTTCCGTTATCTAATTAGAACGCGACATGTGCCTATTTCAGTTATTTTCTATTATTTTTATTTTTAAAAATCTAGAAAACCATTAATTCTATTTTAAAAACCCCAAAAAAACATTTTTTGGTAGAAAGATGATATTTATCTAATTAGAACATGTACCTATCCATGTAACACCCTAAGGTAATAATAAAATGGATGCAAAACAATGGAGGCGGCGAAATTGCAGTTTGGGGAGTAGAACCCGCGACACATGGACAGGTTGCTTGAGTCTTAGCCAATTGAGCTAAGGCCATTACTAGTATGAACTTGCACCCACTTATTATTAAGTAGTTCTTGTAAAGTTAAAATAAAATGACAAACAAATAAAAATATCCTACATAACCCTTAATGGCTCATTTATTTCGATCCAACAACTCAAAACCCAGATCTGGAAAATAAACGACCTTTCATCCCCCTCTCGACCTTTCACCTGCCCACCGATCATAGTCCGATCTTCCCCACCGCCGCGTCGTGGCCATCACCGCCACCGGCGACGTGATTGTCGTCATAGCCTGAGCCTAACCCCGTCGACCACTCTCGCATTAGAGCAGTCGTTTGTCATGAAAATTGCCTCAAAGCTCCGACGAGAACCCAAGTATCCTCCACTTTTATCCTTGACGTTTCTGGCTGCCACAACCACCCATTTGGGATGCTACCGTCGCCACTGTCTCTTGAACAGAACCCCAATCACCACGCGCAGAGTCATCGTTTCATCGCCACAAAAGCATGGTTGGAAGTTATGTGAGAAAACCCCAACATTGTTCCCCTATTTTTCACCATTTCCGACCATAGTCACCATCCGTCTGAGTCGTTATTGCCACTATCGTCTTCCTCAGGCCGAGACGAACAAAACCCAATTGATCAATAGTCGGTTCGTCGTTGTTTCAACGTTGTCAGCGTTCGTTTGATAGAAGTAAGTTAGGTAAGGAATTTACTTCGGTTTGGGTTTAATGAGCATTAGTTGGTTTAATTTTCAATGTTTGCAGGCTTAATCGAGTTGTTGCCATCATTTGGGGCGTTTTTCGGTCGATTTGAGGTCGCGCGTAGTGAGCACGCGCCACCGGAGATGAATTTTGGCCACCGCTTGGTTACCCAACAGTCAAACCCATCGAGTCAATCGATCCGGCCCAAACTAAACCAGATTGGCCTGATCCCATTAATAAACAAAAGCCCGAACCCGACCCGAGTTGACTTGAACCCGACCCATTTGACCCGTACCCGACCCGAATTGAGTCAGCCCGTTTGACCCGAGTCAACCCAGTGAGTCAACTCACCCGAGTCAACCCAGCAAGTCAACTCACTCGTGTCAACCTAGTGACGCAACTCGCCCGAGTCACCCCGGTTAACCAGTGACGTCAGCATTGACTTGACCACTGACATCAGCGTTGACTTTGACCGACGACATCGGTGTTGACTGCTGACGTCAGTGTTAACTTCGACTGCTGATGTCAGTGTTGGCTTTGACTAAAAAGTCATATTTTATGTTTTTTGACGCACCGGGTCTGATTTTTTGAAGCCCGTTTTATAATATTCTAACCCGAAAGCTTCCGAATCTGACCTTAAAACCCAAACTTGTGTACGTACTTAATTGTTCAGTTAAGAGTAATGTGAATAAGGATTGAAATTGAATTTGTACGATTGAAGGTATTCACAGTTCCTTGTATTCGAGATGTTGAGGACGTCGCATTCGATTTTGAGAGTGATCGAATGGAGTATCATGGTTGACCGATATAGCAAGGATTAAAGGTAATACATTACTACCTCTTGCATGCTTTATGAAACATGTTGGTATTCGGTTAAGGTATGCATGATTATGATTAAGATTACTTTCAGCTCTCCTGGAATCAATTCGATTACGAAATAAAAGAATAGTAATATGGATAAATCGAACTATTCGAAAGAGAAGTTTAATAGACCGAAAGGATACTGAGTTCAGTAAGGGAATAGTAAGACAATTAATCTCCCAATCCGATTAATAGTATTAAAGGATTTGATATCTGAAATATTTTGTTAAGAAATAACAATAATACCCTTGAGATGTAAGAATGCCTAAATTACCCCTAACAAAGGAAATGACCTAGAATGTTCACTCGATCTGATAAAATAATTACTTCATCTAAAATCCTTGATCTATTGGGAAAGACTTTGATAGCAAGATGCAAATATGTGTGATAACAAAACACTTGGATTTTTCCCGAATTTTGGATAAACACTTGAAGATAAATTTACTGAAAGTTCTTCACATTCCTAAACTAATCTAAATGAAATTAATGAATGAATCGATCGGAATGATTGAAATGACCGAAATAAGCTTAAACCCAAATCATGCATATGTGCTTAATTATTTAATTTAGATAATAGTAAAATGAATTTAATACTACTACTTGAAACCAATGTATTTGAAATAAAAAGGTTACTGCATTGTTATATTTCCTGCATTAACGTTGCACTGTTGGAACACATTAGACACTAAACTCTTTGATTCCACCTCTATAATTTATCAGCTTATATAATTCTCGTTTGTTACTCGATGATTGAATAAAGAACAAGTATTGTTATTCTCAAGTATAACGCTACCTTGAAATAGCAGAACGAAAATGAAGACTGTTACTACATGGAACATCATGAAAATGCTATGCCTGCCATATATATGCATGGGCCTATAGTATCTTTTGGTAGCTCTGTATTACTGAGCTTTCCGAAGCTCACGTTGTTTTTACAATCGCAAATTAGAAGAAATCTATCATGGTTTAGTGATCGACAGTTGTATTTAGAGTTCTGTCGGTGCTGCTTTGGAGTACGGTACTGGTACAATTAGGGGGCATGTATGTCATGTATAGTTTTATGATAGTGTCTCTAAAACACTTTCTGAATTTTTTTTGATGATTAACGTATGATTTTATTCAGTGTGTTAAAATCATACAACCTACCATATGCCTCATTAAAAAACCTTCCTAACCTAAATTGGAGGAAAAAGAGTGCATCATGGTAAGTAAAAATAATCCTCTAAAAAAAACAACCAGTTACGATGCCATACAAGGATCGGCAAGAATATGAAACCAAGACACTCTATCCACGCCCCCTTTAGCCAGAGCATCAGCGAAAAAATTTGCCTCACGGAAAGCATGGTGAAAGCAAACACAACGTAGCTGCAAACAAGCATTATCTATCTCCCGAAATAGCCACCCATATCGCCAAGGTCTCTTCTCCTTGTGCATCACCCATGACAATGCAATCCGCGAGTCGGATTCAATGATGAACGACCAATCCGCCCTCCACCTCGTCTCCGCTAGTAGACGAACCGCATGATAGATAGCCCATACCTCAGCTTCGTTCAAGTACATACATCCCAAAGGCCCCGAAAAAACCGCCAGCACCACACCCCTCTCATCCCGCAACACACCCCCACAGCCCGCCATCCCCGGCTTCCCTCTTGCCACGCCATTCACATTAAACTTGAGAACCCCTTCTAACGGTGGACACCAACGGATTCCAACTCGAGGTCCCACCATACACGACGGCATACACAGAACCATCCAATCCCACCAAGCAGCTTCGGTAATGGCAGTTCCTTGCGCGGAGGATTTGATCCAATAAAAGGATCGCAATTTAACAAGAAATAATAGCTCCTCGATTGCGAGCTGCTTATGATTAAAAATCACGTCATTCCTCGCAAGCCATAGGGACCACAACACCGCGACACAGCCAACCACCCACCAATCTTTCCCCACCCCCGATAAAACCCCACCATGGCACTGCACTAGAAAATCCGCAAGCGTTCTCGGCTTCACCCATGACATCTTCCACCACAAAAAATACGCCTCCCACAACTTGTCCGCAAACGGGCATGCAAAAAATATATGTTCTTCCTCGTCAATCCCCACCCTACACCACACACACTGTGTTCCCGCTAATGGCATACCCCTATCTCGCAACATTGCCAATGTCGGCAATCGACTTATTTACACAAACCATAGGAAGCATTGGACTTTCGGGGGGACCTCGATTTTCCAAATATTCAATCCATCAAGACCGGTGTCGGATATGCCCAGAGATGACATTAATTTCATAAGACTCCTAACTGAAAAATGCCCATCCGCACTTGGCTTCCATACTAACACGTCCTCCCAGCTCCCACAGATTTTGTACCCCTCACAATCGCCCGCAACTGACCCAGCTATTGCTGCTCAAATGAACGCAAACCACGGCTGAAAACAGTAGCCAATTATCATGATTCAGGCTTCCTTGCAACGCATAATCACACACACGTGCTGCCTTATTACTAGCACACCGAAATATATGCGAAAACACCTCGCACAAAGGCACCTCTATACACCAACGATCGAACCAAAACAACACCCGTTGTCCATTCCCTATTTGCCACAAAAAACATTCATCGCGCATAAAAGTATAAGCAACATCCCCCTCTTGAATCTCTACAATTCGCCTCCAAACGAGTGACATATATTGTTTTCCCACCCTATTCGGTAATCTCCCCCGCACTGCTACACCATATTTCGCCTCCACTATCGACTTCCACAGCGACTTAGGAGAGTCAGCATATCGCCATAACCATTTTGCAAGCAACGCCGAATTTCTTAATTCGATATTCGCCACCCCAAGACCTCCTAGCTTCTTCGGTCTACACACTTTTGACCAAGCTACCCGGTTCAATCTTCTTTTTAAATCTGTATCGCCCCAAAGGAATGCCCTCTGAATCTTATCAATTTTAGTGAGTACCATTTTCGGCACCCTAAAAATACTCATGTAATATAGCGGCAACGTCGAAAGTACCGAGTTCACTAATGTCACCCTTTCTGCAAATGATAATGAGTTCTTCTTCCATCCCGCTAAACATAGGTGCATCTGATGAATCACCGGTTCCCAAACCTTGCCATTCCATGGATTAATTCCAATCGGAATCCCCAAGTACTTGAAAGGTAATTCTGCCCTCAAACACCCCAACTCCCTTGCCATCTCCACCGCCACCTCATTATCTATTCCCACATCATATAATGCTAATTTTGCATAGTTAATTTGCAGCCCCGATCCATACTCGAAGCACGTCAACACACGCTTCAGATTTCTGGCAAACTCCACTTCACCTTGGATGAAAATTACAGTGTCGTCCGCAAATTGCAAATGCGAGAGGCGACAATCCGCAGCGACACTCACCCCTCTAATCAAACCCAAACTTTCCGCATTCACAAAAAATTGGTGCAATGCCTCCGCAACAATAACAAACAGTAACGGTGACAAGGGGTCCCCTTGTCGCAACCCCCTTTCCATTGCAAACTCCAGTGTAGCACTACCATTCACAAGGACCGAAAGACGTGCCGTACCCACACATTTCATAATCCACTTCCGCCATACCACCCCAAAGTTCATCTGGCACATTACATCATCAAGGAACTTCCATTTTATGCAATCATACGCCTTTGCGAAGTCAATCTTCAACACCACTCCTCCTTCACTAAACCGTCTCATACGAAGGGAATGCACGACTTCATTAGTTAATAAAATACCATCAACAATTTGTCTCCCTTTAATAGAAGTTGTTTGCTCCTCACTTATCAACGAATATAATACCTTTTGAAGTCTCCCAGCTAAGACTTTCGCCACAATTTTGTATACGGAATTCAATAAGCATATCGGCCTGAAATCACTTATTACCTGCGGGTTATCTTTTTTCGGAATCAGTACCACAAAAGTCGAGTTAACCCCTTTTGATAAAGAGCCATTTGCATGGAAAACCTCAAACAAATGCATCAGATCAGCACGCATGAACTCCCACCCATGCTTAAAAAAGGCAAAGTTGAACCCGTCAGGCCCCGGAGCTTTCGCTCCCTCGCAACTCATAATCGTCTCTTTTATCTCCGACAACAAAAAACCCGCTTCAAGCATATCGACATCACCCTGTTCCAGCTTATTGAACCGTACATCAGCCTCCATCGCCCCAATGCATGGCTTACATGCAAAATGTTTTCTAAATTCCACCTGTACATGGCGTTTTAATCTCTCCGGATCCTCCACCCATTTACCATTAATTCGCAAACCAGTAATTAGATTTTTTGCCGCTCAAATTTTCATTGTTCTATGGAAGTATGAAGTATTTCGGTCCCCCTCTTTTAGCCAAAGTGCTCTCGACTTCTGTGTCCAAATCGACTCCCGGCATTTATGCAAACGCCACAACTCAATCTTCAAATGACTAATCTCTTTAACACGTTGCACACCATCCCTCGCCTCCTCCACAACCTCATCCAACCTGTCAATACGCTCCGTTACCTCCCCAATTCTAGTGTCTACATTCCTAAAGAATTCTCTATTCCACACGCGCAAGAATTTCTTCATCTCCCTCAACTTAGCATGTATCGAATATCCCTCATACCCCACGGAAATTCTCTCCCATTCCTTCGCCATTAAATCAACATGTTCTTTTTTCTCGAGCCATACATTTAGGAACCTAAATGGTCGAGGCCCCCAATCACTATCCTCACTGGTTAGCCGTATCGGCGTATGATCTGAAATCCCCCTTGGCCAATTCAATTGATACAGTAAAGAGAATCTGTCAATCCACTCACGCGATACCAAGAATCTATCTAGGCGAAGAGCCTTATTCCCCGACCCAAACCATGTAAACCTTTTTCCCACCACCTTAATATCCAATAAACCGACATCCTCCACAAAACTATTGAATTCCTCAATGCCCCTCGATGCATCAACACATCCACATCTCTCCCCCATCGCCCTCACGACATTAAAATCACCTCCCACGTAACACGGCCCATCCAACCCCTCTATCAGCTCCCGTAATTCCCCCCATACCCGCCCTTGATTCTCCACAACACATGGAGCATACACATTGACCATCCAGCATGGCCATTTCTCCACCACCCACTCCTCTTTAATCAAAATAAAATGTCGAGACACATGTGTTTCCATCATCCGAAATTTACCACAGTCCCAAATTAATAATAACCCCTTGATCGCCCAACATAAGGTGCAATCACAAAATAAAAATTATCCGAAAACCATATTTTACTTACCACATTCGCTGACAGCTGCTCCATCTTCGTTTCCTGAAGCAACGCCATCTCACAACGGTGTTGTCGAACCCTGTCACGTACTGCTCTTCGATTCGCGGCTGCACCCAATCCGCAAATATTCCACGACAACACTCGCATCGCAGGTTGCTATTTATTTTCTATGCGCGACTCAATGATTCGCGCAATATCCTGTACGACCACCTCCTCGTTGCCTACCGTAGATGCCCCTATCAATTTTCCCAGGTCAAGCGTTTCTTTCGCCTCCCTTAATATCACCTTCTTCCTATTTATAAAATCCGAATCAGATAAGGACCCATTAGCAACCCAGCATCTTCCAGCACCTTCTTCTTCGGCCTCCCTCTTGATTTTTTTGATAATTTTTTTGATAATTCATAACATTCGATAAGCTTCTCACCTTTCTAAGGGCTACATTATACTCAATAAATTTTGCATCTGAGGCCCTCTCTTAATGAGGCCCATCCGCAGCCTTCCCCACCGTATTCGCATACTCTGTTGTATCGTCAAGAGTCTCTTCCAAACCCCGCACCACTGCTGCCTCACACCCCTAGGCACCATCCCCTGCATGATATTCAAATTGAGACATGTCGAGGCTCGTACGATCACCATTCCCCTCCCTATCTAGTATAGAAACCGCCTCATCCGAAATCCATGAATTCCCTCCACTCAATGATTCCACTCGTAAATCCTGTTGCTTTTCGAAAGTACACCCTTTTTGTGCATCACTAGCACCCCCTTTCGAATCTATTTCCTGATGCTCCATCTCCATCCCACCACTTATATCCAAATTATTATCCTCAACCACAAGGCTGTCCTGGACAAAAGATTGCAACATCGGATCTTTGCCCTCATCCGACTTACAGATCCCATTAGGTGCCTCTACAATCTTGTGTGAATTAGATTCTGAGGTTGTCTCCATTTCACTCTCAATCATCGTCCATGTCCTCTTGCACCACCTCTCGTTCCCATTCCTGTACCCGTATGTTATAGACATTTCCTTCTACCTCCAATTCAAGCACCTCATCGATCCTTTCAATCATATTTGTTTCAATAAGTATCCTACTTCGATCAAATGATGAAGGCGATATCGTTGAGTCATCCACTTTTAACAATGAGCCCTATAATTTGGCAACATTCTCAAACGTTTCCGTTGCCCACGCGTGAATAGGGATCCCGCTCATGGCGAGCCACACCCTTCTCGTCGACATCTGAATCTCTGTCGACCACGGACGTAAATCTACAAACCATCTATCTAAACCTGCCCGCGACATAATTTCCTCCCTTTCTCCAGAATCGTTTGGCATTAATAACACCATTCTCCCTGCCATATGCATAATTGAGAATCCCCTCGCGTTACTCTCATTTAGCTCCTTCGCCATTCTAGCAATCGAGATCGAATTGCGTCTCCATCCTACCACACAAGTCTTTAAAATCTCCCATTTATCACTATCAATTTTCCCTTTTATTCTCCTCGTCTGGTGTTGGATCGTTCCAAGTTTTGATTTCTCAATTTCCACTCGATCTCCACTTTTTTCTCTTATCCCATTGTATCGTTAATTCCCCGCGAGGGTTTAGGCTGTCGATCGCTCAATTCCTTCTTACGCCAAACCGAATCCCGCACCCCATCTCTAGCGAATAGCACCGTGATCACCGATCCATATAGGCGAAAACCATTCAATCTCTCAATTACTCGATTTGCATCCTGAATAGTCGCCATCCGTACGAACCCAAACCTCGCTCCATCTCTCCCTTTCTTCTTAGGGATGAAAACATCTACCACAATCTCATGTCTATCGAATACCTGCCACACCCCTTGCCAATGCAATTGCTGCGGCAGATTTGAAACGAACAGGGTCCATACCCGGCCTCCGCCCTGCCTAGTCCATGATCGCTTATCCTGCTCTCGCCGTTCGCCCATATCCCTATTAGAAACACAATTAGTACTTTCTGAAATTATGTTATATGTTTAAATGATTTCTTAAAATGGTATTATAAACGAAAGTTGATTTTACAGTTTAATAAGTGATTTGAGGAAAAATGTTTTTATGTGTATTTTTATTGTGGGTCGCTCTTGTGATCCTAATGTGACTTCCAAAGATCTGTGGTGACGTATAAGCGGGTCTAGGGGGTTACATTCCAAATAAAAATAATATAACATATAATGTGTGAGTGACCATTGAGAAATTAAAAAAAATAGGCTACCTCTCATGTTCTGATTGGGTGACAGAATTTTTTTAACTTTTATTGACGAAAAAGCTTTTTTGAGTACCGAAACGAAAAGTTACGCACCTATTCTGCCAGGAAAATAGTTCAGACACCTAACTGAAAAAAATGATATAGTTTGGACACTTATTTGACGGTTAAGCCTTAAATTAAAGGACCAAGTAAGGGCTGTCAATTGTCTTAATTTTAATATCGACATTGTTTATAAGGAACGGTTGGAGGTTTTTGATGAGGAAGGTTGGATTGACAACGCTAGTTTTGTAATGGAGTTGGTGTCCCAAAATTTTTAGGGTGGTTTAATAATTCGAGTTCAAGACTTCCACAACTCCTGAGTACTTTCATTTATGTGGATTATCATTCATAAAAAATTGGCAATGTACGTTTCTTTATGAAGCTGGGCAAAGAAACTCTTTGGTTGATTAAGTCACACCCCATTCTCGGTGCTAAGGGATTTTGGTTAGATCAATTAGGTTAAGCAATATTTATAATCTTAAATTTGGGATCAAATCGAAAACTTTGAAAGTTTAGGAAAACTTCTATAAATTTTAGGGACGTAGTCATGCAAGTATCCATTGTAATTTTCTAACTAATTAAAAAGTTTCCAAAATATATATACATTTCTGAGTGTCTATAAAGTAAATAACTAGAGGTTAAATGGAATTATAGCGGTTACGCTTTTTCGGTGAAACCGTAACCGAAAAAAGAATTTAAAACTTAATTTTGGTAATTATTTACTAATTTACAAAAAACACTAAGTTACTAACTGTTTTTTTTTGCTCAATAATGTCGTATATTAAGATGCAATATACAACCAAAAGGCCACAACGGTCGCCTCGTTAAAAACCTCCCTAAATCCTAACGGAGGAAAAGAGTACGAACCGTATGTGGTGAAACCAGAGTCCAAAAAAACAAACGGGAATAAACACAACGAAACCTATCACGAACAAGCACAAAACAGCGAAATACACGTTACCCCCTCCTTTGCCAAAGCATCCGCTAAACCATTCGCCTCGCGGAAAATATGAGAGAAGCAAACCGAAGTCAAAGATGAACAACAATTGTAAGGTTCATCAATGCCCAGAATAATCTCCCCCAGTCTTTGCCACAACTGATTTCATGCGTCTGCGTCACAAGGTGCATATACATTCAGCATGCAACAACTTAAATCATCCGCAAGCCATTTACCTTTAACAAAGATAAAATTTCTATCCGCCTCTACAGAAGATAGACTGAACCGTGATGTTTCCCAAACCGTTATCAAGCCCCCTGATGCACCTATCGACGGCGAAAAGACAAAATCAAAACCATCCGACAACCACATACTCATAAGCATTCGTGCTGAAACCTCCTCTAATTTCGACTCTTGAAATAATGCCATATCCACCCTTTGCTTCTTTATAACATCACCTACTGTCCTACGCTTCAAATTTGAACCCAACCCCCTAACGTTCCAAGACACGATCCGCATAATGTCAAAGACTATCGCCTGTCCCCAGTAAAAACCTGTTGGAGATCTTTGATAATGTCTGCTTCGCATCCCACCGTTCGCACGCCCACAATGTTCCCCAGTGCTACTGTCGCCTCTATCTCTTTAGCAATCAATCGTTGCCGGTTTTGTACATCAGAATCTGTCAAAGACGCGTTTGCAACTTGCGTTGATACAATCTGTGTGTTGATGAATTTTCGCGGCCTGCCCCTCCCAGGTTTCACTGACGATACCACTCCGGAAATAGAGTTGATTGATTTTGTTTTTTTACCGTTTATGCGAATGGTATTACCAATATCTGAAAATCCTGTGTTGTTGCCCACTGAAGTTCTTGTTTTCTCAAATTTAAAATCCACCTTTTCCACCACCTCTGTAGCCTTAGGGATAGATTTAATTACCTCCTGAAGTGTAGTATTCCAATCAACGGAATTTGAATTGGACTGAAATTCCTCAACTAATGGTGTGTAGCCAGGACTCTGCTTCCCCTCGCTCGTGAAACTCCTAGAGCCTTGCCCCACCACCAGGCCGGTTTCCTCTCCGATAACCTGTGCCTCCACCGGAGCAGTCGTATCTCCACCAACCTGTAACTGTGCCGACTGTGACTGGTCCTGTGACGTATTCACCTCCAATTGGCTGGTCACCACCCTATGATCCCATAACGAATTCGTGTGCCACTACCGTGACTCGGCTAATTGAATCTGATTTTCAAAAGAATCCTCTTTCGGCACATCCGCAATTTGATAACTAACACCCTGATGTCCCTCATCCAATCCGTCCGACCCCTGCATCGAAGATTCATCATCGTCTTCATCCTCGGAATTGAGCAAGTTACACTCACATTCCAACCAAGGTCCGAACGTACATTCCCGGACTTGGATAGGGAAAGAATCGCCCTCCACCTCCAAACACAACGTGGCCTCAATATTTGTCATTGTCCGTGTCTCAATTAGAATCCAGCCACGCTCAAAGGATTTTGGCGAGATGGTAGAGTCTGCCACTCGAACCAGATTGCCCCAAACTTTCGCGATATTCTCGAACGAATGTTGAGACCAAGTATGAATCGGCATCCCTTGTATCGAAAGCCAAGCTCTCCGTGAATTCAATATCGTTGTAGGGGTCCAAACTTCAATCCGCGTGAAACAGTCTGTGATCGACTTCAAGTGCACCACCCTATCTCGCGTATTCGAATCCTTAAACATGAGTAAAATGCCGTCCCCTGCTATGCGCGGAATTGAGAGTCCTTCTATCTCTGGTAACTTTAATTTCGCCGCCAATTCTTTAATACTCCATGGCTCTTTACACCATCCGATTGCACAATTCTTTAACATCTCCATCTTTGCGCTATCCACAGATCCATTCACTGTGTAATTGACAGCCTTACCATCATTTACCTCCACTTTTGATCGCGATGTCCCCGGCGGCTGCGAACCCATCTTCCTTGCCATATCGGGTTGATTTGTATTGGTTTTAGATTGCTTTCGTTTCCAATAAGAGTATCGCTCGCCATATCTCACTCTACAAACCGTGATTCTCGATCCATAGATCCACTTATCGTTCAATCTTTCGATCACCCGTTCAGCATCTTCGCGGCTGATCATCCGTACAAATCAAAATCTGCGGCCGTTTCTATCTACCTTCCGGGGAACGAACACGTCCACCACTATCCCATGGCGATCGAACACCTGCCACACCCCCTTCCAATGGATCGACTTTGAAAGATTCCCAACGAAGACTGTCCACGCCTTCCTTTCTCTCCTCTCCATGTAGCTTAACACCTTATCTACGAATATTTGCCAAAAAAAAAAAAATTACTGACTGTTTTTTATTGTTACTTATGTTTTTGTCATACCGAATACTATATATATATTGTAGACTTTAATTGAATTTGTTAACATTGATATCTTTTAACTACTAAAATTATTTGTAATAAATAGGTATATTTTTTATAATACTTGCTGTAAAACGATTTATAGTTAGCCGAGTCTCCGTACCGAACTTACCCAAACTGAAACAGAACGGCCAAGATACGCGTTACTCCGATGAGGGATCTCCCGGTGGCAGATCGACGATCGGCCGCCTGGGTTATACTCGTCTCAACGCGGGGAGCTCAGATCCGGTGATTGGGTGACAAAAAGACGATGGTGGTTGTCGAAAAACTCGAATACTCAAACTGTAACAACCCTAGGTTCGACGAACCTTTAAACCTCAATTCCCGACGATTAGAACGACGGCTGAGCGAGTGGTTAGAGGGGTTTTGGTCGGGGCTCGACAGCAGACGTAGAGGTGACGGCAGTTTACGACGCCGGCGAGCGGTGGCTGAGATCGTGGCGGTGAACGGTGATGAGAAGTTGAAAAGGTTTTAGAGAACAGTCTGGATCTCTCTCTGTGTTTCCAAATGCGATTAGCCATCCCTTTGTGTAGGTGAAGAGTCGTACTTTTATTTATTAGTGGTTCAGACCATTAAAGCATATATTAAAAGAAATCTAAGGCAACTAAATAACAAGAGTTATCTTAGCTCAATTAGTTAAAGCAAGGGTTACAAAACCCAAGGTCATGAGTTCAAGGCTCCCAAGAATTATAACTCTCATTTTCATTTTTTTACACTTTACACATAAATTATGGGTGTTACAAATTGTTCAAGGACCGTAGGACACCTTTCATGTTCTTATTGGGCGACATAATTTTTTTAACGGTCATTGACGAAAAAGCTTTTTTGAGTACCGAAACGAAACATTAGACACATATTCTACCCAGAAAATAGTTTAGACACCTAACTAGAAAAAAGGGTATAGTTTAGACACTTATTTGACGGTTAAGGCTTTAATGAAAGGACCAAGAAAAGGCTTATAATTGTCTTGATTTTAATATCGATGATGTTTATAAGGAACAGTTGGAGGATGTTGATGAGGCAGGTTGGATTGGCAACGCTGGTTTTGTAATGGAGTTCATGTCCCAATTTTTTTTAGGGTTGTTTAACTATTCGAGTTCAAGACTTCCACAACTCCTGAGTGCTTCTATTGATGTGGATTATCTTTCATGAAAATTTGGCAATGTGCGTTTTGTTTATGAAGCTCGGGAAAGAAACTCTTTGGCTGATGAAGTCACAACCCAAACTCGGTGCTAAGAGATTTTGGTTAGATAATTTAGGTTAAGAAATATTTATAATTTTAAATTCGTGATCAAATTGAAAACTTTAAAAGTTTAGGAAAAATTCTATAAATTTTAAGGACGTAGCCATGAAAGTATCCATTATAATTTTCTAACTAGTTAAAAAGTTTTAAAAATATATATACATTTCACACACTCACACACTCATCCTTAGCGAAGAAACACGAACCACACCACGTTTCGCAAGCACATCGACTACACTATTCGCCTCGCGGTATATGCTATAAAAACACACACACTGTAAGGAATCGTACTCCCCATCAATCTTAAGAAGCCAATAATCCAACCTCCAAGGCCGCCTTTGCATGATGAAGAATCCAAGACATCGCCACGAATGAGTCCGATTCAATTATGATCGAGCTATTCTCACACCATCGAGAATGTAGCACCATATCCAAAGCATACTCAATCACTCGAACTTCGGCCTCATTGGAATCCATAGTCCCAAGTAGGCCAGAAAATAAAGCTAATATTGTACCTTCTGTGTCGCGTAGAACTCCCCCCATCAAGCCGGACCCGGTTTACCTCGCCCTAGATTATTATTATTTTTATAATGCCCATTTAAAATTTATAGAAAAAAAAAGACTTGAGATAGAGCTAGAAATTTAGAGATATTAAAAGAAAGGATCGACTTCACTATATATAATAGAAGAAGGCAACTTAGAAGCAATCAACACAAATCAACAGAAGGTAAAATCTTTATAAACCCACCCAAAACCATGAATATGGCTCACTCTTTCGCTATTTACACATGGTCTTTCGTCACATGCGCAATTTGGGGCATGAACATTGCTTTTGTATATTTGTATACATTAAGCTTTGATTTGAGTCAATTTTCTCAAATTAATTAATTCATTATTGACGTAGCATCATTTTACGTGTACATATTGTATAAAAAATTATACTTATGTGTTACGAAATATAAATGAATGTATTTATTTATTTCAAATATTTGTAATCGATCCAAAAAAATTTATGTGTACTATTGAACCAAAATCAATGTTTCTTATGCATAACATCACAAACCCAAATGTCATGTATCAAATTACACATTTGACAAAGGTTTAAATGTATTTTGGATATTTCTCTTTATATTAATATTAGAGTTAACTGCGCTACATGTCCTCAAACTATGACACGCCTTCTAAATTGGTGCCTAAACTTTTAAATATTCTATTTCATCCCCAAAATATTAAACTTATTCTTAATTGGTCCCCAAACTTTTAAATATCCCACTATCATCCCTAGATTATCATTTTTTTTTCGACAAAAATGATTTTATTAATAATTCAAAATATGCCAAAGACCTACTTATGAGCCTCATTAAAAACCTCTCCAACTTAAATGGAGGAAAGAGTACTACATAAGCAGGTAAAAGACAATTGAGTACACACCGTAGACCACAAGGCTAAATGAAAATGTTTGTACAATCCAAACCCCACCTACTAGCACCTATCTACCCATTAGCTATTACTCTGAAAACCAGTCTCAAATAACACCCAAAACTCTATCAAATCAACCGACAACGATAAAACAAAACCTACCACCATGTTTTAGAAAGTTGCTGATTATCGTTCATGCCACAAAATTTTCTTCTACCACACGATTTCAGTGTTTACATGACATTAAATAGTTTTTAATTTTTTTTATTAGTATGGGACATGTTTAGCATGTAGTGTTAATTTGGAGATGGAATTAGAATGTTCAAATGTTTGGGGGGGGGGGATTGGAATGAAGCTCATAGTATGGGGATGAAACTAAAATGCTCAAATGTTTTAGTACCAATTTAGAATGAGATTAATAGTTTGAGGATGAAACTGGAATGTTCAAAAGTTTATGAAGCAATTTTGAATAAGTGTTATAGTTTTGGGACGTGTTGAGCGATTTACTCTGAATATAAAGATGAACATATTTCAAATAGAATATAGTTTTCATTTGCTTGAGATTAAATACTTTCATACACATATTCAAATGTGTTGGATGATGGAGTTTTCTATACATCAGAATTTTTGTAAAATTTAAATTAACGCTTAACCGTCAGAAATGTCCCGAAACAAAACCTTTTTTTTCAGTTAGTTGTCTGAACTATTTTTCGGGTCAAATAGGTGTCTAACGTTTCATTCCGTTACTCAAATAAGGTTTTATAATCACAACTATTAAAAAAATTTATGTTATCTAATTATAACATGTCATGTGGCCCATTTCTGTTATTTTCATTCATTTTTATTTTAAAAATTGGAAAATCTTTAATTTTATTAAAAACATCACAAAAAACAATTCTTTTGAAGAAAGATCATATTTATATAATCAAGTGCTCAAAATGTCACCACTAAGTACAAATTGTTCAAGGAACGTAGGACATTCCAAATCAACATAATTCAACGGAAAAAGTGTGATTGACCATGTAGAAATTAAAAAAATAAAAAAATAGGCCACCTTTCATGTTCTTATTGGGCGACTTAATTTTTTTATTGTCGTTTTTGACAAAGCTTTTTTTGAGTTCCGAAACGAAACATTCAACACCTATTCTACCCAGAAAATAGTTCAGACACCTAACTGGAAAAAAAGGTATAGTTTAGACACTTATTTGACGGTTAAGCCTTTAATGAAAGGACCAAGAAAAGGCTGCCAATTATCTCGATTTTAATATCGATAGTGTTTATAAGGAACAGCTGGGGGGATTTTGATGAGGCAGGTTGGATTGACAACGCTAGTTTTGTAATGGAGTTGGTGTCCCAATTTTTTTTAGGGTGGTTTAATAATTCGAGTTCAAGACTTCCGCAACTCCGGAGTACTTTTATTGATGTGGATTATCTTTCATGAAAATTTGGCAATGTGAGTTTTGTTTATGAAGCTCGGCAAAGAAACTCTTTGGCTGATCAAATCACACACCAAACTCGGCGATAAGGGATTTTGGTTAGATAATTTATGTTAAGCAATATTTATAATCTTAAATTCGGGATCAATTCGAAAACTTTAAAAGTTTAGGAAAATTTCTATAAATTTTAGGGACGTAGTCATGAAAGTATCCATTATAATTTTCTAACTAATTAAAAAGTTTTAAAAATATATATACAGTTGTGAGTGTGTGTAAAGTAGATAACTAGTGGCTAAATGGAACTATAGCGTTTACGTTTTTTCGGTGAAACCGAAACAAAAATTTTAAAACTTAATTTTAGTAATTATTTACTAATTTACGAAAAACACTAAGTTACTGACCTTTTTTATTGTTACTTATGTTTTTATCGTGCCGAATACTAACTATACTGAAGACTTTAATTGAATTTGTTAACATTGATATTTTTTTAACTACTAAAATTATTTGTAATAATTAGGTATATTTTTTATAGTACTTGTAGTAAAATGATTTGTAGTTAGCCGAGTAACCGTACCGAATAAATCAATTAACCAGTTAAACGATAACTGATTTAAACATAATGATAACGGTTCATTAAAATTTTGAACTGAGACTTCCGGTAACCGTACAAAAAAGTCAATCCGGTACGACTAACCGCTACTGAACCCTCCTACATAAGACAATCTAATGCTAAAATATTTACAATATTTTATATAGTGAAAAGAGAGATTTAGTTATAACAACCACATATTAAATACTTAAAGTAAACTCAACATGTGGATCACAAGCTAATATTCAAATATCTAGTCTTGCAATGTTGTTATAACAACCACGTATAAAAAAAAATTTAAAAGTAAAATGAAACATGCACGTGGTAATGATGTTCCCGGGCTCGAGAGGCCAGCACATGGAGTTAAATTCAATTATGCCGTTGGAGATGTAATTTCCAGATAAAACAAATGGATACATATATTTATTCAGTACTTTGTCCTTATTAATATAAAACCCGAGCTGTTAATTAATTATACCTTCCAAAAATATTGAAAAATAAAAAAATATAGCTGCTTGTTGTCATTTTATGGGCTGCAGAATAGTATATATATCGGTATCTAGTACAGCAGTCAGAGCACAACATCGTTAAGAATTTTATTGTAACATTCAAAAGAAATAATTCGATCAACTTTCACATAAATTAAATCTCTGTCAACTGCAGGTGTATATTGACATTACTAGCACTGATGTCAATTGGGATGTCGTCGAATCGCTTCTGGACACATCTTCCGCCGCTCCTGCTGAGGTGAACAAACTTGGATACAAGGCAACGGCTACGATTGACCCGGACAGCCCTTCGCCAAGTTTGACAACAAGTTTCCAGAAAATAATTTAAAATACTGTTTCTTTGCATGCACTAGTAATTTTAAAATAAGGAAGGTGGTTTAATAAAAAGACTGGCTTCAAGTCTTGAGTTAATATTAGTCTCGGGTTTGATCCCTGGACAACTCCAACCCCTTCCTCTTTTATCTCTAGAAAAGGTTTAAAAGGCCTAAATGTTTAAAATCAATTATGCCATATTTATGATAAATGCGTGGCTACTTAAAATCATTATATGTGGTGAATAAAAGGTCTTTCTATTATGCCATTTTATTGTTATTATTTTTATAAAGTCCGTATAAAATTTATAGAAAATAAAAGACTTGAGATAGAGAGAGACATTTAGAGACATTTAGAATGAGATTAGTAGATTTGGGACGTGTTGTGCGGTTTACTCTGAATATCACGATGAACATATTTCAAATAGAATATATTTTTCATCTGCTTGAGATTTAAATTAAGCCTTAAACATCAGAAAAGTGTCAAAACTAAACTCTTTTTTTTTCAGATAGGTGTCTAAATTTTTTTTCCAGGCAAAATTGGTGTCTAACGTTTCATTCTTTTACTCAAATAAGATTTTCTAGTCAGAACTATCAAAAATTTTCTGTTATCTAATTAGAACATGACATGTGGCCTATTTCTGTTATTTTCTTTCACTGTTATTTATAAAAAAATAGAAAATCTTTAATTTTATTAAAAAACACAAAAAATGTTTTTTTCCCTTCAGAAATATCATATTTTATAATAAGTGCTCAAAATGTCATCACAGAGTACAAATTGTTCAAAGAACGTAGGACATTCCAAATCAAAGTAATACAACAGATAATGTGTGGGTGACCATTCAGAAATTAAAATAAATAAAAAATAGGCCACCTCATGTTCTAATTGGGTAACATAACTTTTTAATTGATGTTGATGAAAAAGCTATTTTGAGTTTCAAAACGAAACGTTAGGCACCGATTCTGCCCGGAAAAGAGTTCACACACCTAACAGAAAAAAGGACACAATTTGGTTATTTATTTGACAGCTAAGACTTAAATTAAATGACCAAGAAAGGGCTGTCAGTTGTCTCAATTTTAATATAGGCGGTGTTTATAAGGAACGATTGCAGATTTTTGATGAGGCAGATTGGGTTGTCAACAATGGTTTTGTTATGGAGTTGGTGTCCCAAATTATTTTAGGGTGGTTTAATAATACGAGTTCACGAGTTCGACAACTCCGAAGTTCTTTTATTGATGTGGATTATCTTTCATGAAAGTATTTACTCTGAATATCACAATGAACATATTTCAAATAGAATATATTTTCCATTTGCTTGAAATTAAATACTTTCATACGCATATTCGAATGTGATGGATTAGGGGTTTTTTATAAATAAATTTTTTTGTAAAATTTAAATTAAGGTTTAACTGTCGGAAGAGTCCCAAAACTAAACTTTTTATTTCAGTTAGGTGTCCGAACTATTTTTCGGGCCAAATATGTATCTAACTTTTCATTCCGTTACTCAAATAAGGTTCTCTAGTCATGACTATTAAAAAATTTCCGTTATCCTATTTCAGTTATTTTCTATCATTTTTATTTTTAAAAATCTAGAAAATCATTAATTTTATTAAAAAACCCCAAAAAACATTTTTTGTAGAAAGATGATATTTATCTAATTAGAACACGACATGTACCTATCCATGTAACACCCTAAGCTAATAATAAAATGGATGCAAAAAGGGGGAGGGGGAGGAAAATTGTAGTTTGGGGGAGTTGAACACGCAACTCATAATTAGATTACTTGAGTCATAACCAATTGAGCTAAAGCCATTTCTAAAATGAACCTGCACCCACTTATTATTAAGTGGTTCTTGTAAAGTTAAAATAAAATGACAAACAAATAAAAATATCCTACCTAACCCTTAATGGCTCATTTATCTCGATCCAACAACTCAAAACCCAGATCTGGAAAATAAACGACCGTTCATCCCCCTCTCGACCTTTCACCTGCCCACCGATCATCGTCCGATCTTCCCCACCATCACGTTGTTGCCATCACCGCTACCGCCGACGTGATTGTCGTCATAGCTCGAGCCTAACCTCGTCGGCTACTCTCGTATTATAGCAGTCGTTTGCCGTGAAAATTGCCTCAAAGCTCCGATGAGAACCCAAGTCTCCTCCACCTCTGTCCTTGACGTTTCCAGCTGCCAAAACCGTCCGTTTGGGATGCTACCACCGCCACCGTCCCTTGAATAGAACCCCGACCACCACGCGCAGAGTCGTCGTTTTGTCACCACAAAAGCATGGTTGGAAGTTTCTTGAGAAAACCCCAAACTTGTTCCCTTATTTTTTACCATTTCCGACCACAGTCACCATCCGTCTGAGTCGCTATTGTCACCATCGTCCTCCTCAGGCCGAGACGAACAAAACCCAACCGATCAATAGCCGGTTCGTCGTTGTTTCAAGGTTGTCGGCGTTCATTCGGTAGAAGTAAGTTAGGTAAGGAATTTACTTCAGTTTGGGGCGTTTTCGGTCGATTTGAGGTCACGAGTTGCGAGCACGCGCCGCGGAGATGAATTTCGGCCACCGCTTGGTTACCCAGCAATCGAACCGGTCAAACCCATCGAGTCAACCGAACCGGCCCAAACTGAACCAGACCGGCCTGATCCCACTAATAAACCAAAGCCCAGACCCGACCCGAGTTGACTTGAACCCGACCCATTTGACTCGTACCCGACCCGAACTGAGTCAGCCCGTTTGACCAAAGTTAACCCAGTGAGTCAACTCGCCCGAGTTAACCCATCGAGTCAACTCTCCCGTGTTAAACTAGTGAGTCAACTCGCCCGAGTCACCCTGGTTAACCAGTGACGTTAGTATTGACCACTGACATCATCGTTGACTTTGACCGACGACATTAGTGTTGACTTTGACCGCAGACGTCAGCGTTGACTGCTGACGTGAGCGTTGACTTCGACCGCTGATGTCAGCGTTGGCTTTGACTAAAAAGTTAACTTTTCTAGAAAAGTCATATTTTATGTTTTTCGACGCCCCAGGTCTGATTTTGAAGCCTGTTTTATAAAACTCTAACCTGAAAGCTTCTGAATCTGACCTTAAACCCCCAAACTTGTGTATGTACTTAATTGTTCAGTTAAGAGTAATGTGAATAAGGACTGAAATTGGAATTTGTACGATTGAAGGTATTCACAGTTCCTTGTATTCGAGATGTTGAGGACGCCGAATTCGATTTCGAGAGTGATCGAATGGAGTATCATGGTTGACCGATATAGCAAGGATTAAAGGTAATATACATTACTACCTCTTGCATGCTTTATGAAACACGTTGGTATTCGGTTAAGGTATGCATGATTATGATTAAGATTACTTTCAGCTCTGCTGGAATCAATTTGATTACGAAATAAAAGAATAGTAATATGGATAAAATCGAACTATTCGAAAGAGAAGTTTAATAGACCGAAAGGATACTGAGTTCAGTAAGGGAATAGTAAGACAATTAATCTCCCAATCCAATTTATAGTATTAAAGGATTTGATATCTGAAATATTTCGTTAAGAAATAACGATAATACCCTTGAGATGTAAGAATGCCTAAAATACCCCTAACAAAGGAAATGACCTAGAATGTACACTCGATCTGATAAAATAATTACTTCATCTAAAATCCTTGATCTATTGGGAAAGACTTTGATAGCAAGATGCAAATATGTGTGATAACAAAACACTTGGATTTTTCCCGAATTCTGGATAAACACTTGAAGATAAATTTACTGAAAGTTCTTCGCATTCCTAAAGTAATCTAAATGAAATTAATGAATGAATTGATCGGAATGATTGAAATGACCGAAATAACCTCAGGCACTGAAATTTTCCAAATTAACTGAAATGATGAATATACCTTTGAGTTCTGAAATGAATGAATTGTTGTAAGGACCATAATGTTTGAACTACTATCAAACACTTAAATAAGTAAATACCCACGTGACTTGAGATAAGTGGAAACTTGGAAAATCCTGAAATTTCTGATAGATCACAAATGGTTGTAACCCCCCTATGAGTTTGAAGCATGACTCGTGTATATAAGTCACTCCTGATAATGCTACAACATTGAAAGAATACCGCTCAAACGCATGTTTGACTGCTCGGGGTAAGTTTAGTGTTTTCTTATAGAAGTGACTCGCTCAACTATACAATGCAGTTAGTATTGAGAAATGCATACGTGTGAGTTACATATGTTCGAATACTTGGTAAATATCGCAATATCGGGATCCGTAAGTTCGACTGAATTTGGAAACCTGATAAACCATGGATATCTTCATGTATGCAGATTACCAATTTGCCCTTATTATGTGAAATTACAGAATCACCCCTGACAGTCATATGACCAAAATGCCCTTGTTAGCCAAAATGACCAGAATAGCCCTGAATGTATTCGATATCGTGAAAGATCTTGATTTAGAGATTCTTGAATGCTTGGTTTGAAACCTGATGAGCACATAGAATTCTTGAGTCACTGTTTATCCCTTGTTGGTATAAATTACCAAAATGACCATGTATGACTAGAAGACCATAATGCCCTTGTAGGCTTAAATGACTGAATCACTCATGATATATCTGAACTCTTAAAGATCTTGATGTATCAACACCTGAATATCTTGTTTGAACCATTAGTACGAACCTTTTTTAATAGGGACCTCTTTTCTAAAATCCTTTCAAATTGTCAAAAGTTCAATGTGTTCCCTTTCGTAAATTCTAAGTATCTCCAAGAAATAAACTGTTCCACCTAGTGTGTTCCATTTGTGCCACACGATTGTTTTTGCATACTGATTTACATGTTATAATATTGATCACGTGCACATGATTGACATGCTTGATTTCACACTAACATGACATGTTTTATAAATTAAGTATGACCGTACTGTATTTCTGATATATTCACATGTACTTGATATGGCATGTAACACCCATAATTTAATAAGGCAAAAAAATGAAAATGGGAACAAAATGAAATTAAAAACAAAAAAAGGATAGTGCTAGCATGGAGCTTTAAACCCGTAACCTAAGGTTAGTGAGCCTAACCCTTAACCGACTGAACTAAGGCTTTCCTTTGATTTTTATTCTGTCCAATTATCGTTTTAAGCATGTGTTATAGGATACCCGGAAATAAAAGAATAAGATAATAAAAAGTATCTTACTTATCCATATTGGTTCACTTTAATCCCCTTTTACCCACCCAAGAACCTAGATCTAAAAGTGACCCTTCACCTCCCCTCACCAAACCTTTCACCTTCCCCGTCGGACCACCCCCGATCTCAGTCACCGTGCCGTCGTGGCTTTCACCGCCAGTACCGAACAGAGCGTCGCCTCCCCCTGAATGCTGCACCGTCCACCACTCGCGGCGTAGCCTTAATGGCTGTCGTGAAATCCCAGTTGAAGGCCCGGCGAAAGACCCTTCGACTTTTTACCTTTTCCGGCAGCCTTCCCCGTCCGATCGAGACACCAGCACCACCTTCGTGCTCACGATGTGGTGGCGAGCAAAACCCGAGCAACGGACCGTCGATCCGTTACCGATAAGCCCCTCATCGGAACCTACGTGGTTTCCGGCCAAGAATTTCAATTTTAGGCTTATTTCCGATAAGGTTTTAAGTCATTTCGAGTTTTTGACTTGAGGGTTTGAATCTTGGTTTAACATCCTTTTGTTTTTCGGCAAAAACACGACATTTCGGGCCTCCAACGAAGATTCCGGCGACCGTCCGACGACCCTGGAATTTTTAGGGTAAGAACCGGTTTGAACCGTCCAGCCCAAGCAGCCCGACCCGTAACCGACCCGAATCCAACCCGCTTCTGACCCGGCTGAGTTAACTCGTCCGAGTTGAATCATTGAGTTAACTCGTCCGAGTTGACTCGGTGAGTTAACACGTCCGAGTTGACTCAATTAACCTTGACCGTTGACCTTGTCTGATGACGTCAGCGTTGACTTGACTGCTGACGTCAGCGTTGACTTTGACCAAAAAGTCAAAATTTCTGAAAAAGCCTTATTTTATGTTTTTCGACGTCCCGAGTCTGATTTTGAAGCCCGTTCAGTAAAATTCCAACC
This sequence comes from Hibiscus trionum, assembly GCA_030270665.1. Classification (NCBI taxonomy): domain Eukaryota; kingdom Viridiplantae; phylum Streptophyta; class Magnoliopsida; order Malvales; family Malvaceae; genus Hibiscus; species Hibiscus trionum. Next base: position 2,047,782 of record BSYR01000008.1, read on the forward strand.
CGAAAGCCTCTGAATCTGACCTTGAACCCGAACTTGTATATGTATTTAATTAATTGGTTAAATGCTTTGTGAACGAAGATTCCGGCGACCGTCCGACGACCCTGGAATTTTTAGGGTAAGAACCGGTTTGAACCGTCCAGCCCAAGCAGCCCGACCCGTAACCGACCCGAATCCAACCCGCTTCTGACCCGGCTGAGTTAACTCGTCCGAGTTGAATCATTGAGTTAACTCGTCCGAGTTGACTCGGTGAGTTAACACGTCCGAGTTGACTCAATTAACCTTGACCGTTGACCTTGTCTGATGACGTCAGCGTTGACTTGACTGCTGACGTCAGCGTTGACTTTGACCAAAAAGTCAAAATTTCTGAAAAAGCCTTATTTTATGTTTTTCGACGTCCCGAGTCTGATTTTGAAGCCCGTTCCGTAAAATTCCAACCCGAAAGCCTCTGAATCTGACCTTGAACCCGAACTTGTATATGTATTTAATTAATTGGTTAAATGCTTTGTGTAATTGAAGGTACTCATAATTCCCGGAATACGAATTGTTGAGGGATGTCAAATTCAGGTTCAAGGGTGTTCGAAGGTCGTTCGCAGGTCGATCGTTGTAGCTCGGAGCCAAGGTAATACATTACTACCTTCTGCATACTTTTGCAACATGTTGGTATTCGGTTAATGTTTACACAATCATGCTTGAGCATATGATTATTTCTGATTACGTCGATCAATTATGAAATAAGAATATTAATGGCCAAGACAAATATTCGCATAAGAGGTTTTATAAATCGAAAGGACTTTCGAGTTCAGTAAACGATTAATAAAAGGGTTAATCTCTAAGTCTGATTATTTTGGCTAATGAATTACGAAAATGCCCTCGATGTATGAAAATGACTAAAATACCCCTATTAATGAGTGTGGTCTGAGAATCTACACTAGATCCGGTAAAACAACCGAACCTTCTGAAAATCTTGAAGTTTGCTTGGGAAGTTATGGTAGCGAGGCTTCACGTTGAGTCTGTAAATTGCTCAGATTCCTTTTTGAGATTGAATATTCTCTGAAGACAAATGCGAGAAAACAATTGTATGTTTGGATTAGACAAAGTCGCGTAAATTGCTGAATTGATCGAGATGACTGAAATGTTTGGTAATACTAATAAAGTTGAATCGGTCGGAATATCCATAATGATTAAAAAGAATAATGTATCCTCGACACCAATTGTCAAATTAATCGAAATGACGAATGTACCCTCGATTTTCAGAAAGGATTGAATAATTAGAACGACCGAAAGGCTCAGAATTTGTTTTGGAACACCTTCAGATATGAAGCATCCGAAATACCTGCGAATGTTGAAATGACCGAAGCTAACTCCAAAACTGGAATAAGGAATACTAATAAAGCTAGACAATATAACAACTCTAAAGTGGCAATTCACGGTCCGTGTTTGTTGGCCGTTTCTGATACTATCCTAATATTGGAAAGATACCATGTGACGACATGTTCGGGTTATTTGGAGAAAGTACTCAGCGATTGGTAAGAGCAACATGTTTCCTCAAAAAGATAAATTTGATGCTATAGAACGAGTTCGAGGGTTATATGCATGTTCAGGAATTTGGAAAATTAGCGCTTGGATACATGTTTGATCTCTCGTAGTAAGTTCAGGGGATGTAAGGTGAAGATTATATGCTTTGTTGTTACGCGGTAATCAGTTCTGGAAATGAATGCTTAAGATGTACTTATCCGATTATATTTCAAACTATGTGTTATTGGTTTCAATTAGTTCAGAGGGACTCGAAAGCTTGATGAGCAATTAGAATTCCTAAATTCTGTACATCACCGTTTATACCTTGTTGGTTCAGTTTACCAAATTACCCTCCAAAGGCTGGAATGACCAACAATACCCTCGTAAGCTTTAGCGATCGAATCACTCTCGATATATCTGAAATCCCAATGATTCCGATGCATCAACTTTCGATGTTAATTTCAATCTGTCTTACCGAACTCCCCTATTCGTGGGGACCTCCTTCTGAAATCAGTCTAAATTCGTCAAGTGACATCTTTCTGATATCTATCGAGTACCTCTAAGAAATGAATTAGGCCATAAAGCGTGTACCCTGAATCTGTAATTACTTTCTGTTCTAAACCAAGGCAATATGCTTAAAATTTAAAAGTATGATATTGTAATACGAAAGGATAACAATTCTCTGATTTCTGACCTCTGTTATGAAACGTATATCTGATATATGACATTGAATCCGAAATAATGATAATGATAATAAAATAAATTTGATACATGTCTTCTGGTATAAAAGTAGATTTAATATTTATTTTCTGCTATATTGTCTTCTGAATATAAATTGAAATCATATGTGGTATATTATCTGGATATGAATAATGATTTGTAGGCTCAGCGCTGATAAGTCCTTCTGTACCTAAGCTCCTACGCCTAATGGGCCTAGGGTAAGTCTTTCTGTTAAGCTCCTACGCCCACGGGCCTAGGTTAAGTCTTTCTGGACCTAAGGCATCCCCTTAGGTAGGCTTATACGCCTCAGACCTAGGGTAAGACCTTCTGTATGCAGTTCAGGGCGAATTTCATTTTGGAGTTTGGTTGGAGGGTAGTTAAGTAAATTAATAAAACTTTCTGACCTCTTCTGAAACTTACCCTACTAAATTAATGTATCAATGTTGAACTCTCAGTAAGCTTACAATTCGCGCTTAATGGACCACTCTGAACTCTTTGATTCAAATTCTTAAAATTTGAATCTCAGGCTTTAGGCTCGCCTCTTACGGTTCGGGTGATCAATTAAAGAATAACTATGTTGCCTTCTAGTATAATATTCCCTTAAAATCTCGAATCGTAAATTGAGATTACCGTTCCCAGTTCTTCATGACAGTGTTAAGCTTGCCATATATCTACTTGTGCTTTTAGCATCTTTTGGTAGTTCTGTATTACTGAGCTTTTTCAAGCTCACGCTGTTTTTTTTTACCATCACAAGATAAAAGAATATTTATATCATGGTATAATGGTTGACAGCAGTGTTCGGAGTTCTCTCGGCGTTGCTTTTGGAGTACGGTACTATATAGTTAGTGGGCATGTATGTCATGTACTGTTTTATGACAGTGTCTGTAAAATATTTTGTGAAGTTTTTATTATCTGTTTAAATGATATTTTTAAACAGAAGTTGGTTTTACAAATTAATAAGTGTTTCAAAAAAATGCTTTTATGTGTATTTTACTGTGGGTCGCTCTTGTGACCCTAATGTGACTTCTTAGGATCCGTTGTAACGCATAGGTGGGTCTAGGGGGTTACATGGCAAACATGCTATATGGATAATGTATTACTTAAAATGCTGATATTGATTAATAAACTATTGATGATCAAATTCCGTGGGGTATTTGGGATATGGTATATATGAAGTGTTTTAAGGTTCAACCATGATCAGGCTGGTAATTCTGCCCGTATTAGGTTCCTAGCTTAGGCTAGGGTAATTCTGCCCGTACTAGGTTCCTAGCTTCGACTAGGGTAATTCCACCAGTGACCTAAGGTAACCCCTTAGGTCGGTACCTACGCCCACTAGGCCTAGGTTAACGCCCGTATAAGATTCCTACGCTTCGGCTAGGGTAATTCCGCCCGTGACCTAAGGTAATCCCTTAGGATGGTACCCCCGCCCAATGGGCCTGGGTTAGTGCCCCTATATAGTTGCAATTCGGGGAATTGTATACTGGAGTATGGTTGGAGGATGAATAAAGAATTAAAATGAAATTTAATACTACTACTTGAAGCAAATGTATTTGAAATAAAAGGTTACTGCGTTGTTATATTTCCTGCATTAACGTTGCATTGTTGGAACACATTAGACACAAAACTCTTTGATTCCACCTCCGTAATTTATCAGCTTATATAATTCTCGTTTGTTACTCGATGATTGAATAAAGAACAAGTATTGTTATTGTCAAGTATAACGCTACCTTGAAATAACAGAACGGAAATGAAGACTGTTACTACATGAAACATCATGAAAATGTTATGCCTGCCATATATATGCATGAGCTTATAGTACCTTTTGGTAGCTCTGTTTTACTGAGCTTTTCGAAGCTCACGTTGTTTTTACAATCAAAGATTAGAAGAAATCTATCATGGTTTAGTGATTGACAGCTGTATTTGGAGTTCTCTCGGTGCTGCTTTGGAGTACGGTACTGGTACAGTTTGGGGGCATGTATGTCATGTATAGTTTTATGATAGTGTCTCTAAAACACTTTCTGAAATTATGCTATATGTTTAAATGATATCTTGAAATGGTATTATAAACGGAAGTTGATTTTACAGTTTAATAAGTGATTTGAGGAAAAATGTTTTTATGTGTATTTTTATTGTGGGCCGCTCTTGTGATCCTAATGTGACTTCCTAAGATCTGTGGTAATGTATAAGCGAGTCTAGGGGGTTACATTCCGAATAAAAATAACATAACGGATAATGTGTGAGTGACCATTGAGAAATTAAAAAAAATAAAAAATAGGCTACCTCTAATGTTCTGATTGGGTGACAGAATTTTTTTAACTGTTATTGACGAAAAAGTTTTTTTGAGTACCGAAACGAAAAGTTACGCACCTATTCTGCCAGGAAAATAGTTCAGACACCTAACTGAAAAAATGTTATAATTTGGACACTTATTTGACGGTTAAGCCTTAAATTAAAGGACCAAGTATGGGCTGTCAATTGTCTTAATTTTAATCTCGACATTGTTTATAAGGAACAGTTGGAGGTTTTGGATGAGGAAGGTTGGATTGACAACGCTGGTTTTGTAATGGAGTTGGTGTCCCAAATTTTTTTAGGGTGGTTTAATAATTCGAGTTCAAGACTTCCGCAACTCCTGAGTACTTTCATTGATGTGGATTATCATTGATGAAAATTTGGCAATGTGCGTTTCTTTATGAAGCGGAGCAAAGAAACTCTTTGGTTGATTAAGTCACACCCCATTCTCGGTGCTAAGGGATTTTGGTTAGATCAATTAGGTTAAGCAATATTTATAATCTTAAATTCGGGATCAAATCAAAACTTTGAAAGTTTAGGAAAATTTCTATAAATTTTAGGGACGTAGTAGTGCAACTATCCATTATAATTTTCTAACTAATTAAAAAGTTTCAAAAATATATATACATTTGTGAGTGTCTATAAACTAAATAACTAGAGGTTAAATGGAATTATAGCGGTTACACTTTTTCGGTGAAACCGTAACCGAAACAAAAATTTTAAAACTTAATTTTGGTAATTATTTACTAATTTACAAAAAAACACTAAGTTACTGACTGTTTTTTATTGTTACTTATGTTTTTGTCATACTGAATACTATATATATTGTAGACTTTAATTGAATTTGTTAACATTGATATCTTTTAACTACTAAAATTATTTGTAATAAATAGGTATATTTTTTATAATACTTGCTGTAAAACGATTTGTAGTTAGCCGAGTCTCCGTACCGAACTTACCCAAACTGAAACAGAACGGCCAAGATACGCGTCACTCCTATGAGGGATCTTTCGGTGGCAGATCAACGATCGGCCACCTGGGTAATACTCATCTCAACGCGGGGAGCTCAGATCCGGTGATTGGGTGAAAAAAAGATGACGGCGGTGGCCGAAAAACTCGAATACTCAAACTGTAACAACCCTAGGTTTGACGAACCTTTAAACCTCAATTCCCGACGATTGGAACGTTGGCAGAGCGAGTGGTTAGAGGGGTTTTGGTCGGGGCTCGACAGCGGACGTGGAGGTAACGAAGATGCACGACACCGGCGAGCGGTGGATGAGATCGTGGCGGCGAACGGTGGTGAGAAGTTGAAAAGGTTTGAGAGAACAGTCTGGATCTCTTTCTGTGTTTCCAAATTCGATTGGCCATCCCTTTGGGTAGGTGAAGAGTCGTACTTTTATTTATTATTGGGTCAGACCATTAAAGGATAAATTAAAAGATATCTAAGGAAACTATATAACAAGAGTTATTGTAGCTTAATTGGTCAAAGTGAGGGTTACAAAACCCAAGGTCATGGGTTCAAGGCTCTTAAGAATCATAACTCTCATTTTAATTTTTTTACACTTTTCACATAAATTATGTGTGTTACAAATTGTTCAAGGACCGTAAAACTTTCCAAATCAACATAATACAATGGATAAAGTGTGACTGGCCTTGTAGAAATTAACATAATACAACGGATAAAGTGTGACTGGTCGTTGATGAAAAAGCTTTTTTGAGCACCGAAACGAAACATAAGACACCTATTCTACCCAGAAAATAGTTTAGACACCTAACTGGAAAAAAGGGTATAGTTTAGACACTTATTTGACGGTTAAACCTTTAATGAAAGGACCAAGAAAAGGCTTCCAATTGTCTCGATTTTAATATCGATTATGTTTATAAGGAACAATTGGAGGATTTTGATGAGGTAGGTTGGATTGGCAATGCTGGTTTTGTGATGGAGTTCATGTCCCAAAACTTTTTAGTGTTGTTTAACTATTCGAGTTCAAGACTTCCACAACTCTTGAGCACTTTTATTGATGTGGATTATCTTTCATGAAAATTTGGCAATGTGCGTTTTGTTTATGAAGCTCGGGAAAGAAACTCTTTGGCTGATGAAGTCACAACCCAAACTCGGCGCTGAGGGATTTTGGTTAGATAATTTAGGTTAAGAAATATTTATAATCTTAAATTCGGGATTAAATCGAAAACTTTGAAAGTTTAGGAAAATTTCTATAAATTTTAGGGACGTAGCCATGAAAGTATCCATTATAATTTTCTAACTAGTTAAAAAGTTTTAAAAATATATATACATTTCACACACTCACACACTCATCCTTAGCGAAGAAACACGAACCACACCACGTTTCGCAGGCACATCGGCTACAATGTTCGCCTCGCGGTATATGTTATGAAAACACACACAGTGTAAGGAATCGTACGCCCCATCAATCCTAAGAAGCCAATAATCCAACCTCCAAGGCCGTCTTTCCATGATGAAGAATCCAAGACATCGCCACGAATGAGTCTGATTCAATTATGATCGAGCTATCCTCACACCATCGAGAATGTAGCTCCATATCCAAAGCATACTCAATCACTCGAACTTCAGCCTCATTGGAATCCATAGTCCCAAGCGAGCCAGAAAATAAAGCCAATATTGTACCTTCTGTGTCGCGTAGAACTCCGCCCCATCAAGCCGGACCCAGTTTACCTTGCGCCTAGATTATTATTATTTTTATAATGCCCAGATAAAATTTATAGGACAAAAAAGACTTGAGAAAGAGCTAGAAATTTAGAGATATTAAAAGAAAGGATCGAATTCACTATATATAATAGAAGAAGGCAACTTAGAAGCAATCAACACAAATCAACAGAAGGTAAAAACTATTTAAACCCACCCAAAACCATGAATATGGCTCACTCTTTCGCTATTTACACATGGTCTTTCGTCACATGCGCAATTTGGGGCATGAAAATTGCTTTTGTATATTTGTATACATTAAGCTTTGATTTGAATCAATTTTCTCAAATTAATTAATTCATTATTGACGTAGCATCATTTTACGTGTACATGTTTTATAAAAAAATTATACTTATGTTTCACGAAATATAAATGAATGTATTTATTTATTTCAAATATATGTAATCGATCCAAAAAAAAATTTATGTGTACTATTGAACCAAAATCAATGTTTCGTATGTATAACAAGACAAAACCAAATGTCATGTATCAAATTACACATTTGACAAAGGTTTAAATGTATTTTGGATATTTCTCTTTATATTAATATTAGAGTTAACTGCACTACATGTCCTCAAACTATGTCACGCCTTCTAAATTGGTGCCTAAACTTTTAAATGTTCTATTTCATCCCCAAAATATTAAACTTATTCTTAATTGGTCCCCAAACTTTTAAATATCCCACTATCATCCCCAGATTATCGTTTTTTTTCGACAAAAATGATTTTATTAATAATTCAAAATATGCCAAAGACCTACTTATGAGCGTCATTAAAAACCTCCCTAACTTAAATGGAGGAAAAGAGTACTACATAAGCAGGTAAAATACAATCGAGTACACACCGTAGACCACAAGGCTAAATGAAAATGTTTGTACAATTCAAACCCCACCTACTAGCACCTATCTACCCATAAACTACTACTCTGAAAAATAGTCTCAAATAACACCCAAAACTTTATTAAATCAACCGACAACGATAAAACAAAACCTACCACCATGTTTTAGAAAGTTGCTGATTATCATTCAAGCCACAAAATTTTATTCTATCACACCATTTCAGTGTTTACATGACATTAAATAGTTTTTTAATTGTTTTATTAGTATGGGAAATGTTTATCATGTAGTGTTAATTTGGGGATGGAATTAGAATGTTCAAATGTTTGGGGGGGGGGATTAGAATGGAGCTCATAGTATGGGGATGAAACTGAAATTTTCAAATGTTTTAGTACCAATTTAGAATGAGATTAATAGTTTGAGGATGAAACTGGAATGTTCAAAAGTTTATGGAGCAATTTTGAATAAGTGTTATAGTTTTGGGACGTGTTGAGCGATTTACTCTTAATATAACGATGAACATATTTCAAATAGAATATATTTTTCATTTGCTTGAGATTAAATACTTTCAGACACATATTCGAATGTGTTGGATGATGGGGTTTTCTATACATTAGAATTTTTGTAAAATTTAAATTAACGCTTAACCGTAAAAAATGTCCCGAAACAAAAACTTTTTTTCAGTTAGTTGTCTGAACTATTTTTCGGGTCAAATAGGTGTCTAACGTTTCATTCCATTACTCAAATAAGGTTTTATAGTCACAACTATTATAAAAATTTATGTTAACTAATTATAACTTGTCACGTGGCCCATTTATGTTATTTTCATTCATTTTTATTTTAAAAAATTGGAAAATCTTTAATTTTATTTAAAACAACACAAAAATCAACAGAATTCAACGGATAAAGTGTGATTGACCATGTACAAATTAAAAAATAAAAAATAGGCAACCTTTCAAGTTTCAAGTTCTTATTGGGCGACATAATTTTTTTTATTGTCGTTTTTGACAAAGCTTTTTTTGAGTTCCGAAACGAAACATTCAACACCTATTCTACCCAGAAAATAGTTCAGACACCTAACTGGAAAAAAGGTATAGTTTAGACACTTATTTGACGGTTAAGCCTTTAAAGAAAGGACCAAGAAAAGGCTGTCAATTATCTCGATTTTAATATCGATAGTGTTTATAAGGAACGGCTGGGGTTTTTTTGATGAGGCAGGTTGGATTGACAACGCTAGTTTTGTAATGGAGTTGGTGTCCCAATTTTTTTAGGGTGGTTTAATAATTCGAGTTCAAGACTTCCGCAACTCCGGAGTACTTTTATTGATGTGAATTATCTTTCATGAAAATTTGGCAATGTGCGTTTTGTTTATGAAGCTCGGCAAAGAAACTCTTTGGCTGGTCAAATCACACACCAAACTCGGCGATAAGGGATTTTGGTTAGATAATTTATGTTAAGCAATATTTATAATCTTAAATTCGGGATCAATTCGAAAACTTTGAAAGTTAGGAAAATTTCTATAAATTTTAGGGACGTAATCATGAAAGTATCCATTATAATTTTCTAACTAATTAAAAAGTTTTAAAAATATATATACATTTGTGAGTGTGTGTAAAGTAGGTAACTAGTGGCTAAATGGAACTATAGCGTTTACGCTTTTTCGGTGAAACCGAAACAAAAATTTTAAAACTTAATTTTAGTAATTATTTACTAATTTACGAAAAACACTAAGTTACTGACCTTTTTTTTTATTGTTACTTATGTTTTTTATCGTGCCGAATACTATCTATACCGAAGACTTTAATTGAATTTGTTAACATTGATATTTTTTAATTACTAAAATTATTTGTAATAATTAGGTATATTTTTTATAATACTTGTTGTAAAATGATTTGTAGTTAGCCGAGTAACCGTACCGAATAAATCAATTAACCAGTTAGACGATAACTGATTTAAACAGAATGATAACGGTTCATTAAAATTTTGAACTGAGACTTCCGGTAGCAGTACAAAAAAGACAATCTGGTACGATTAACCGCTCCTGAACCCTCCTACATAAGATAATCTAATGCTAAAATATTTACAATATTTTATATAGTGAAAAGAGAGATTTAGTTATAACAACCACATATTAAATACATAAAGTAAACTCAACATGTGGATCACAAGCTAATATTCAAATATCTAGTCTTGCAATGTTGTTATAACAACCACGTATAAAAAAAATTAAAAGTAAAATGAAACATGCACGTGGTAATGATGTTCCCGGGCTCGAGAGGCCAGCACATGGAGTTAAATTCAATTATGCCGTTGGAGATGTAATTTCCAGATAAAACAAATGGATACATATATATATTCAGTACTTTGTCCTTATTAATATAAAACCCGAGCAGTTAATTAATTATACCTTCCAAAAATATTGAAAAATAAAAAAAAATATAGCTGCTTGTTGTCATTTTATGGGCTGCAGAATAGTATATATATCGGTATCTAGTACAGCAGTCAGAGCACAACAAAACCAAACCAATAGCTTAAGGTATTTCGACTTATCAAATTAAGGTGATGGCTCACAATGTATTTAGCAGTTCGGGTCCTGCATTCTATACAGACGCGACTCTTCAGAACCTTTCCAATGACAATGTCAACCTTGCTGACCAAAAGGATTGGTATGGCTCTGGAAATCGCCCATTTGTTCTTCAAGCAAAGTGGTCCGATAAAATTAAGCACGACGCCGATCCCCGAGCTGGAAGCTCGAAAGGCGGGGCTGTGTATACGACCCCAGCTGGCATTAAGTGGGTTGTTGCCTGGAGCAATATGAACGGTGAAAGCAACAAGGTATTCATCAATTCAATGTTATTCCCTTTTCTTAAAACTTATGGCACCACAGGCACAAATAATTTCCGATGAACCCTATTTGTTTCATTCTTTTACTTAAAAAAACATCGTTAAGAATTTTATTGTAACATTCAAAAGAAATAATTCGACCAACTTTCACATAAATTAAATCTCTGTCAACTGCAGGTGTATATTGACATTACTAGCACTGATGTCAATTGGGATGTCGTCGAATCGCTTCTGGACACATCTTCCGCCGCTCCTGCTGAGGTGAACAAACTTGGATACAAGGCAACGGCTACTATTGACCCGGACAGCCCTTCGCCAAGTTTGACAACAAGTTTCCAGAAAATAATTTAAAATACTGTTTCTTTGCATGCACTAGTAATTTTAAAATAAGGAAAGTGGTTTAATAAAAAGGCTGGCTTCAAGTCTTGAGTTAATATTAGTCTCGGGTTTGATCCCTGGACAACTCCAACCCCTTCCTCTTTTATCTCTAGAAAAGGTTTAAAAGGCCTAAATGTTTAAAATCAATTATGCCATATTTATGATAAATGCGTGGCTACTTAAAATCATTATATGTGGTGAATAAAAGGTCTTTCTATTATGCCATTTTATTGTTATTATTTTTATAAAGTCCGTATAAAATTTATAGAAAACAAAAGACTTGAGATAGAGAGAGACATTTAGAGACATTTAGAATGTGATTAATAGATTTGGGACGTGTTGTGCGATTTACTCTGAATATCACGATGAACATATTTCAAATAGAATATATTTTTCATCTGCTTGAGATTTAAATTAAGCCTTAAACATCAGAAAAGTGTCAAAACTAAACTCTTTTTTTTCAGATAGGTGTCTAAATTTTTTTCCAGGCAAAATTGGTGTCTAACGTTTCATTCCTTTACTCAAATAAGATTTTCTAGTCAGAACTATCAAAAATTTTCTGTTATCTAATTAGAACATGACATGTGGCCTATTTCTGTTATTTTCTTTCACTGTTGTTTATAAAAAAATAGAAAATCTTTAATTTTATTAAAAAACACAAAAAATGTTTTTTCCCTTCAGAAATATCATATTTTATAATAAGTGCTCAAAATGTCATCACAGAGTACAAATTGTTCAAAGAACGTAGGACATTCCAAATCAAAGTAATACAACAGATAATGTGTGGGTGACCATTCAGAAATTAAAATAAATAAAAAATAGGCCACCTCATGTTCTAATTGGGTAACATAACTTTTTAATGGATGTTTATGAAAAAGCTATTTTGAGTTCCAAAACGAAACGTTAGGCACCGATTTTGCCTGGAAAAGAGTTCAAGACACCTAACAGAAAAAAGGGCACAATTTGGTTACTTATTTGACAGCTAAGACTTAAATTAAATGACCAAGAAAGGGCTGTCAGTTGTCTCAATTTTAATATAGGCGGTGTTTATAAGGAACGATTGCAGATTTTTGATGAGGCAGATTGGATTGTCAACAATTGTTTTGTTATGGAGTTGGTGTCCCAAATTATTTTAGGGTGGCTTAATAATACGAGTTCACGAGTTCGACAACTCCGAAGTTCTTTTATTGATGTGGATTATCTTTCATGAAAGTATTTACTCTGAATATCACAATGAACATATTTCAAATAGAATATATTTTCCATTTGCTTGAAATTAAATACTTTCATACGCATATTCGAATGTGATGGATTATGGGTTTTTTATAAATAAATTTTTTGTAAAATTTAAATTAAGGTTTAACTGTCGGAAGAGTCCTGAAACTAAACTTTTTTATTTCAGTTAGGTGTCCGAACTATTTTTGGGGCCAAATATGTGTCTAACGTTTCATTCCATTACTCAAATAAGGTTCTCTAGTCATGACTATTAAAAAATTTCCGTTATCTAATTAGAACACGACATGCGCCTAGTTCAGTTATTTTCTATCATTTTTATTTTTAAAAATCTAGAAAATCATTAATTTTATTAAAAACCCCCAAAAAACATTTTTTGTAGAAAGATGTTATTTATCTAATTAGAACACGACATGTACCTATCCATGTAACACCCTAAGCTAATAATAAAATGGATGCAAAAAGGGGGAGGGGGAGCAAAATTGCAGTTTGGGGAAGTTGAACACGCGACTCATAGATAGATTGCTTGAGTCATAACAAATTGAGCTAAAGCCATTTCTTGTATGAACCCGCATACCACTTATGTAACCCCCTTGACCCGCCTATGCGTTAATGCGGATCCTAGGAAGTCACATTAGGGTCACCGGAGTGACCCACAATAAAATTTCAAATAAACAAATTTGTTGAACCATTTGAAATTTCAAAAATCAAGTTTTGAAATAAAATACAATTTCAGAAAAACATTTAGACAATAAAACAAAACTCTGATACAAATTATTAATACAAGTTTCAAAATCCGAATATAAATAAAAACATGACATACATGCCCCCTAATTATACAGATACCATACTCCGCAAGCAAGCCAAAGAAACTCTCATCCCAACGTTGACAGCTGCGACAAAGTCGATCTTCTAACCTGTGATGGTAAAAACAACGTGAGCTTTGGAAAGCTCAGTAATACAAACTACTCGGAGATGCTAAAGGTGCAAGTAGGTATATGGCAACTTAACATTGTCAAGAAGAATTAAGCAACAATAAGCTCAAATTACGATTTGATAATTCAGAGAAGCATTATTAGGAGGTCACATAGTTGTTCTTTATTTGATCACCCGAACCGTAAGAGGTGGTCTAAAGCCAAAGATTCAAAAGAGATTCAGATTTCAGAAGTTGAATCAAGGAGTTCAAAGTGGTCCATTAAGTGCGAATTGTAAGTTTACTGAGGGTTCAACATTGATACATTAATTTAGTGGGGTATGTTTCAGAAGAAGTCAGAAAGTTCTATTAATTAACTTAACTACCCTCAACCGAACTCTAAAATTCAATTCGCCATGAACTGCAAACAAAAGGTCTTACCCTAGGCCTGAGGCGTAGGAGACTACCTAAGGGGATGCCTTAGGTCCAGAAAGACTTACCCTAGGCCCGTGGGCATAGGAGCTTAACAGAAAGGCTTACCCTAGGCCTATTGGGCGTAAGAGCTTAGGTCCATAAGGACTTACCAGCGCTGAGCCTACAGACCATCATTCATATCCCAGATAATATACCCCCAGATGATTTCAGTTTATATTCAGAAGACAGTATTACAGAAAATATATATCAAATCTATTTTTATACCAGAAGACAAATATCAAATTTATCTTATTAACATTATTATTATTATTATTATTATTATTATTATTATTATTATTATTATTGTTGTTGTTGTTGTTGTTGTTGTTGTTGTTGTTGTTGTTATTGTTATTATTATTTCGTATTCAAATGCCAGATATCAGATATATTTTTCATGTCAGAGGTAAAAAATCAGAGAATTGCTTTCCTTTCGTATTACAGTATCATACTTCTAAGTTTTAAGCATGTAGTCTTGGTTTAGAACATAAGGTATTTACAGATACATGGTACACGCTTTATGGCCCAATTTATTTCTTAGAGGTACGTGATAGATATCAGAAAGATGACACTTGAAAATTTTTGGCTGATTTCAGAACGAGGTCCCTACGAATAGGGGAGTTCGATAAGACGGATCGAATCAACATCGGAAGTTGATGCATTAAAATCATTGGGATTTTTGATATATCGCGACCAGAATTAAATGTTACAACCTATGAGGGTATTAAGGTCATCATAAGCGACCAACAGACACGGGTCGTATATTACCACTTCTTGTTTGAGCCATTACACGGTTGGCCTTATTTGGAGTTCTCAATTCCATGTCTTAGAAATATTCTCAATCATTATAATTCTGAGGGTATTTCAGACAATTTGATGCTTGAAGGTGTTACTATTGTTCAAAGTCTTTCAGTCCTTCCAACTATTCTTTCATTTAAGTTTTCGAGGGTAAAACCATCATTTTGATCAATTTGGCACCTGCTGTCGAGATAAATTATTCTTTTTAGTCATTATGGATATTCTAATCAGTTCAACATTATCAATATTTCCAAACATTTTAGTCATTTCAAACGATTCAGCAATTTACGCAACTTGACTAATTCAAACATACAAATATTTTCTCGCAAATGTCGTCAGAGATTTATTCAATTTCAAATAGAATCTGAGCAATTTACAATCTACAAGGTGAAGCCTCGCTACTATAACTTCCCAAGTCAGTTCAAGATTTTCAGAAGAACTAGGTGATATACCGGATCTAGTGTAAATTCTCATACCACTTTCATTGATAGGGGTATTTTAGTCATTTTCATACATCAGGGGCATTTTCGTAATTCATTAGCCAATATAATCAGATTTAGAGATTAACTATTTTTTGTTAATCACTTACTGAACTCGGAATTCTTTTCGATTTATCAAACCTCTTAATTGAATATATGCCTTGGCCATTAATATTCTTATTTCTTAATTGATTGACATTAACGAAAGTAATCATATGCTTAATCATGGTCGTGCAAGCATTAACAGAATACCAACAATTTTTGAAAGCATGCAGAAGGTAGTAATGTATTACCTTAACTCCGAGCTACATCAGTCGATTCATGATACCCCATTCAATTGCAGTCAAATCCAAATTCGATGTCCCAACATTTCGGATATGGAGATACGTGGGTACCTTCAATAGAACAATACCATTAATTAGTCCGCTTTTACATTGCTCTTATACTAGATATTAAACTTATGCACTCTTGGGTTCGAAGTCAAATTCAGAGGCTTTCGGGTTAGAATTTTGTGAAACAAGCTTCAAAAACAGGCTCAGGACGTCGAAAAACATAAAATGGGAGTTTTCAAAAAATTTGACTTTTTGGTCAAAGTCAACGGTCAATGCTGACATCATCATCGGTCAACAATGACGTCATCATTAAACAGTCAACCGAGTTGACTCGGACGGGTCAACCCACTGAGTTGACTCAGACGGGTTGACTCACTGAGTTGACTCGGACCGAGTCAACGGGTCGGGTTTGGGCTCAGACCGTGTTGGTCGGTTCAAACCGGGTTCAGCCGGTTCAGACCATAGCTTGAACCGGTGCACTTACCCAATATATGACGATCATCGGGAGTTTGCCAGAAAAGTCGCCGGAGATGCCTTTCCTCGTCGATTCTGCCGGAAATCAAAAGGTAATCAAACCCAGAATTATATTTATCCCAAAACTCAGTCAAACATGCCGAAATTCAACCGGAAATTACCTAAAAAGTTCAAAAAGGGTTGGACTGTCGCGTAACGCCGATGAAGCCCTTACCGGCGCCGGATGAGGGGTCGGACGATTGGGTTTTGCTCGCCACTTCGCCCGGAGCTCAGATCCGGTGGCTGTGTCACGAACGCACGGTGGACGGAGCCGGAAAGCATAGGAAAAAGAGGCGGCGGTTAGGGTTCCGGCCAAATCTTTAAACACGTCTTGCCGGCATCAAAAATATGAGTGAACGGCTGGGTTTTGATCTCCATAACACGCCGAGCATGTTGGCGAGATCGGCGCAACGATTGGACACCAGAAGTGGTCGGAATCGAAGCTGGAAACCCAAGGATTTCGACAAAGCTTCGATCAAGCTTATGCCAACGGTGGTGGCTCGATTGCACACGTGACAGGTGGCTGGTGATTCGGAGTGAGGCGGCGCGTATGATAGTGGTGGCGGTGTATACCACGGAGCGGCGATGAGGCGATTTGAGTGGTGGCCGAAAGGGTTAGGTGAAGGGTCGGGGAAAGCTCCCCTTTTTTCCAATATTTCTATATTCGAAGTGAAATAAAAAAAGAGCCAGATGAGTTGTTCGGTCTATAACTAGTATCAGTCAGAACACTATTGTATATTTTAAAACGAATATGGTGCATAGTTTAACCGAGATTGGTCTTCAGCCCAAATGGTTAAGGCCTAAGTTCATCAAGTGAGTGGTCAAGGGTTCAAAACCCCTTAACAACTCTTTCTTCTATCTCATTTTTTTTCTTTTTAAACCTTAAAAAGTTGAGGTGTTACAACTCTCTCCCCCTTAAAAGAAATTTCGTACTCGAAATTTACCAGAGTCGGAGGAATAAAGAGACTGCACTTTCATCTATCTTTGTACTAAAACTTTTCCATCAAGGTACCCTTATTTCTCGAGTCTCTCAGACGATCACATACCAATTTGATAACGCCCTCAATCACTTAGACCAACCTGGCCCAGAACTATCTCGTCTTACGCCTCAGACCAACTTATCCGAACACGGTATTTTAAACCATACCAAATTTCATATGATGCCAAGCGAAAACCTACCTCATATCTTTTATTATAAACAACATTAGTCAAGAATAAGAGACATTCCAAACTACCACAGAAGTCAGTCATACAACCCAAAAGTATATCTTCCTGAATCTGAATTACTCTTCTAAGTTGACCATCAGTTTACGGACAAAGGACTTTAACTGTAATTCAAACAAGTACCCAAACCTCCCGTAAGGCTTTCCAGAATCAAGATATAAACATTAAATTTCAGTCAAAAGTGATACATAACGGTCTACCATGCCTCAAATTTCAAGGAAATGTCTTTCTTTATATCAACCAAACATAATCGAGGTCTTTAATGGATATCTCTTACCTTCAGTATAGTATTCAAGCAACTGTTTCCCTCGTGTATAACAGAGGCACCACAGAACTTCACACTTTCGCCACATTCACAACCACCTTTCATTTAAATTAATACTATCTTTTATCAAATTTCGATTAGGATATTCTCATACATAATCATCATCACCGAATAGCATTACGTGAAATCTTATATCTGTTACCTCACATGATAAAACATTTATTCTCAATCTAAATCGAATCTTTAATTTCACGTTCATTAACCATCTCGGTTCTCTAATTCCAAATCCAGATCCACCAAGAAAATCTGAATTACAGACGAATGTTACAAACATTCATTGCCAGTACAGATCGAGTTATTATGAGCAGAATGGTTGGATACACTTAAATTAGGAAAGGATTCGACATCAAAGTCTAGGCACTGAGGAGTACGGTTATGATCTAGGGGCATGCAGAGACCAGACACCCTATGATAGACGACCGGCCGATCTACCCAGAATGACGCAACGCTAAGCTCTGATACCATTAAATGTAACCCCCTTGACCCGCCTATGCGTTAATGCGGATCCTAGGAAGTCACATTATGGTCACCGGAGCGACCCGCAATAAAATTTCAAATAAACAAATTTGTTGAACCATTTGAAATTTCAAAAATCAAGTTTTGAATTAAAATACAATTTCAGAAAAACATTTAGACAATAAAATAAAACTCTTATACAAATTATTAATACAAGTTTCAAATCCTAATATAAATAAAAACATGACATACATGCCCCCTAATTATACAGATACCATACTCCGCAAGCAAGCCAAAGAAACTCTCATCCCAACGTTGACAGCTGCGACAAAGTCGATCTTCTAAATTGTGATGGTAAAAACAACGTGAGCTTCGGAAAGCTCAGTAATACAAACTACTCGGAGATGCTAAAGGTGCAAGTAGGTATATGGCAACTTAACATTTTCAGGAAGAATTAAGCAACAATAAGCTCAAATTACGATTCGATAATTAAGAGAAGCATTATTAGAAGGTCACAGAGTTGTTCTTTATTTGATCACCCGAACCGTAAGAGGTGGTCTAAAGCCAAAGATTCAAAAGAGATTCAGATTTCAGAAGTTGAATCAAGGAGTTCAAAGTGGTCCATTAAGTGTGAATTGTAAGTTTACTGAGGGTTCAACATTGATACATTAATTTAGTAGGGTATGTTTCAGAAGAAAGTCAGAAAGTTCTATTAATTAACTTAACTACCCTCAATCGAACTCTAAAATGCAATTCGCCCTGAACTGCATACAGAAGGTCTTACCCTAGGCCTGAGGCGTCGGAGCCTACCTAAGGGGATGCCTTAGGTCCAAAAAGACTTACCCTAGGCCCATGGGCGTAGGAGCTTAACAGAAAGGCTTACCATAGGACTATTGGGCGTAGGAGCTTAGGTCCATAAGGACTTACCAGCGCTGAGCCTACAGATCATCATTCATATCCCAGATAATATACCCCCAGATGATTTCAGTTTATATTCAGAAGACATTATTACAGAAAATAGATATCAAATCTATTTTTATACCAGAAGACAAATATCAAATTTATCTTATTAACATTATTATTATTATTATTATTATTATTATTATTATTATTATTTCGTATTCAAATGTAGATATATGTATTTTTCATGTCAGAGGTAAAAAATCAGAGAATTGCTTTCCTTTCGTATTACAGTATCATACTTCTAAATTTTAAGCATGTAGTCTTGGTTTAGAACAGAAGGTATTTACAGATACATGGTACACGCTTTATGGCCCAATTTATTTCTTAGAGGTACGTGATAGATATCAGAAAGATGACACTTGAAAATTTTTGGCTGATTTCAGAACGAGGTCCCTACGAATAGGGGAGTTCGATAAGACGGATCGAATCAACATCAGAAGTTGATGCATTAGAATCATTGGGATTTTTGATATATCGCGAGCAGAATTAAATGTTACAACCTATGAGGGTATTAAGGTCATTGTGACCTTCAGGAGGGGTAAACTGGTAATTTGAACCAACAAGGTATAAACGGTGATTTACAGAACTTATGACTTCTAGTTGCTTGTCAAGTTTCTGAGCCCCTTTGAACCAATCGGAACCCATTAACACCGTGTTTAATATCTCACCGGATAGGTACACTTTAACATTTATTCCTCAAAACTGACTACAGAGCATAACATCAATAGTTCACCTTCACCAATCGTCCACTGAACTTATTCTAGAAACCAAGCATATATTCGAATGGTATTTTCCAAGTATTCAAACATATGCATTGCACTTGAACTCGTTCCAAAACATCGAATGTACCTTATAAGAACATATCTCACTACTATTAGATGTGTACTTTCTCCCAATAAATTGTACGCATTCATATGGTATTCCTCCAATATCCTCTTAGTATCATAAGCGACCAACAGACACGGGTCGTATATTACCACTTCTTGTTTGAGCCATTACATGGTTGGCCTTATTTGGAGTTCTCAACTCCATGTCTTAGAAATATTTTTAATCATTATAATATCCGAGGGTATTTCAAACAATTCGATGCTCGAAGGTGTTACGATTGTTCATAGTCTTTCAGTCCTTCCAACTATTCTTTCATTTAAGTTTTCGAGGGTAAAACCATATTTTGATCAATTTGGCACCTGCTGCCGAGGATAGATTATTCTTTTTAGTCATTATGGATATTCTAATTAGTTCAGCATTATCAATATTTCCAAACATTTTAGTCATTTCAAACGATTCAGCAATTTACGCAACTTGACTAATTCAAACATACAAATATTTTCTCGCAAATGTCTTTAGAGATTTATTCAATTTCAAATAGAATCTGAGCAATTTACAATCTACAAGGTGAAGCCTCGCTACTATAACTTCCCAAGTCAGTTCAAGATTTTCAGAAGAACTAGGTGATATACCGGATCTAGTGTAAATTCTCATACCACTTTCACTGATAGGGGTATTTTAGTCATTTTCATACATCAGGGGCATTTTCGTAATTCATTAGCCAATATAACCAGATTTAGAGATCAACCGTTTTTTGTTAATCGCTTACTGAACTCAGAATTCTTTTCGATTTATCAAACCTCTTAATTGAATATATGCCTTGGCCATTAATATTCTTATTTCTTAATTGATTGACATTAACGGAAGTAATCATATGCTTAATCACGGTCGTGCAAGCATTAACAGAATACCAATAATTTTGAAAGCATGCAGAAGGTAGTAATGTATTACCTTAACTCCGAGCTACATCAGTCGATTCATGATACCCCATTCAATTGCAGTCAAACCCAAATTCGATGTCCAAACATTTCGGATATGGAGATATGTGGGTACCTTCAATAGAACAATACCCTTAATCAGTCCTCATTTACATTGCTCTTATACTAGATATTTAACTTATACACTATTGGGTTCGAAGTCAAATTCAGAGGCTTTCGGGTTAGAATTTTGTGAAACATGCTTCAAAAACAGGCTTAGGACGTCGAAAAACATAAACTAGGAGTTTTAAAAAAAATTGACTTTTTGGTCAAAGTCAACGGTCAACGCTGACGTCATCATCGGTCAACGATGACGTCATCATTCAACAGTCAACCGAGTTGACTCGGATGGGTCAACCCACTGAGTTGACTCAGACGGGTTGACTCACTGAGTTGACTCAGACCGGGTCAACGGGTCGGGTTTGGGCTCAGACCGTGTTGGTCGGTTCAAACCGGGTTCACCCGGTTCAGACCATAGCTTGAACCGATTCACTTACCCAATATATGACGGTCACCGGGAGGTTGCCGGAAAAGTCACCGGAGATGCCTTTCCTCATCGATTCTGCTGGAAATCAAGAGGTAATCAAACCCAGAATTATATTTATCCCAAAACTCAGTCAAACATGCCGAAATTCAACCAGAAATTACCTAAAATGTTCAAAAAGGGCCGGACTGTCGCTTAACGCCGATGAAGCCCTTACCGGCGCCGGATGAGTGGTCGGACGACTGGGTTTTTCTCGCCACTTCGTCCGGAGCCCAGATCCGGTAGCTGTGTCGCGAACGCACGGTGGATGGAGCCGGAAAGCGTAGGAAAAAGTGGCAGCGATTAGGGTTCCGGCCAAATCTTTAAACACGTCTTGCCGGCGTCGAAAATATGAGTGACCGGCTGGGTTTTTATCTCCATAACACGCCAAGCACGTTGGCGAGATCGGCGCAACGATCGGACACCAGAAGTGGCCGGAATCGAAGCTGGAAACCCAAGGATTTCGACAAAGCTTCGATCAAGCTTTTGCCGGCGGTGGTGGCTTGGTTGCGCATGTGACAGGTGGCTGGTGATTCGGAGTCAGGCGACGCGCATGGTGGTGGTGGCGGTCTACGCCACGGAGCGGTGGTAAGGCGATTTGAGTGGTGGACGAAAGGGTTAGGTGAAGGGTCAGAGAAAGCTCCCCTTTTTTCCAATATTTCTATATTCGAAGTGAAATAAAAAAAAGAGCCAGATGAGTTGTTCGGTCTATAACTAGTATCAGTCAGAACACTATTGTATATTTTAAAACGAATATGGTGCATAGTTTAACCGAGATTGGTCTTCAGCCTAAATGGTTAAGGCCTAAGTTCATCAAGTGAGGGGTCAAGGGTTCAAAACCCCTTAACAACACTTTCTTCTATCTCATTTTTTTTTCTTTTTAAAACTTAAAAAGGCGAGGTGTTACAACTTATTATTAAGTGGTTCTTGTAAAGATAAAATAAAATGACAAACAAATAAAAATATCCTACCTAACCCTTAATGGCTCATTTATTTCGATCCAACAACTCAAAACCCAGATCTGGAAAATAAACGACCTTTCATCCCCCTCTCGACCTTTCACCTGCCCACCGATCATCGTCTGATCTTCCCCACCATCACGTCGTGGCCATCACCGCCACCGCCAACGTGATTGTCGTCGTAGCTCGAGCCTAACCACGTCGGCCACTCTCGTATTATAGCTGTCGTTTATCGTGAAAATTGCCTCAAAGCTCAGATGAGAACCCAAGTTTCCTCTACCTCTATCCTTGACGTTTCCAGCTGCCAAAACCATCCGTTTGGAATGCTACCACCGCCATTGTCCCTTGAATAGAACCCCGACCACCACGCGCAGAGTCGTTGTTTTGTCGCCACAAAAGCCTGGTTGGAAGTTTCGTGAGAAAACCCCAACCTTGTTCCCCTATTTTTTACCATTTCCGACCAAAGTCACCATCCGTCTGAGTCACTATTGCCACCATCGTCCTTCTCAAGCCGAGACGAACAAAACCAAACCGATCAATAGTCGGTTCGTCGTTGTTTCAAGGTTGTCGGTGTTCATCCGGTAGAAGTAAGTTAGGTAAGGAATTTACTTCAGTTTGGGTTTAATGAGCATTAGTTGGTTGAATTTTCAATGTTTTGAGGCTTAATCGAGTTGTTGCCATCATTTGGGGCGTTTTCCGGTCGATTTGAGGTCACGCGTTGCGAGCACGCGCCGCGGAGATGAATTTCAGCCACATCTTGGTTACCCAGCAATCGAACCGGTCAAACCCATCGAGTCAACCGAACCGGCCCAAACTAAACCAGACCGGCCTAATCCCATTAATAAACCAAAGCCCGGACCCGACCCGAGTTGACTTGAACCCGACCCATTTGACCCGTACCAGACCCGAACTGAGTCAGCCCGTTTGACCCGAGTCAACCCAATGAGTTGACTCGCCCGAGTCAACCCATCGAGTCAACTCGCCCGTGTTAAACTAGTAAGTCAACTCGCCCGAGTCACCCTGGTTAACCAGTGACGTTAGTATTGACTTGACCACTGACATCAGCGTTGACTTTGACCGACGACATTAGTGTTGACTTTGACTGCTGACGTCAGTGTTGACTTCGACTGCTGATGTCAGCGTTAGCTTTGACTAAAAAGTTAACTTTTCTAGAAAAGTCATATTTTATGTTTTTCGACGCCCAGGTCTGATTTTGAAGCCCATTTTATAAAATTCTAACCTGAAAGCTTCTGAATCTGACCTTAAACCCCCAAACTTGTGTATGTACTTAATTGTTCAGTTAAGAGTAATATGAATAAGGACTGAAATTGGAATTTGTACGATTGAAGGTATTCACAGTTCCTTGTATTCGAGATGTTGAGGATACCGCATTCGATTTCGAGAGTGATCGAATGGAGTATCATGGTTGACCGATATAGCAAGGATTAAAGGTAATACATTACTACCTCTTGCATGCTTTATGAAACTTGTTGGTATTCGGTTAAGGTATGCATGATTATGATTAAGATTACTTTCAGCTCTGCTGGAATCAATTTGATTACGAAATAAAAGAATAGTAATATGGATAAAATCGAACTATTCGAAAGAGAAGTTTAATAGACCGAAAGGATACTGAGTTCAGTAAGGGAATAGTAAGACAATTAATCTCCCAATCCAATTTATAGTATTAAAGGATTTGATATCTGAAATATTTTGTTAAAAAATAACGATAATACCCTTGAGATGTAAGAATGTCTAAAATACCCCTAACAAAGGAAATGACCTAGAATGTACACTCGATCTGATAAAATAATTACTTCATCTAAAATCCTTGATCTATTGGGAAAGACTTTGATAGCAAGTTGCAAATATGTGTGATAACAAAACACTTGGATTTTTCCCGAATTCTGGATAAACACTTGAAGATAAATTTACTGAAAGTTCTTCGCATTCCTAAAGTAATCTAAATGAAATTAAAGAATGAATTGATCGGAATGATTTAAATGACCGAAATAACCTCAGGCACTGAAATTTTCGAAATGAACTGAAATGATGAATATACCTTTGAGTTCTGAAATGAATGAATTGTTGTAAGGACCATAATGTTTGAACTACTATCAAACACTTAAATAAGTAAATACCCACGTGACTTGAGATAAGTGGAAACTTGGAAAATCCTGAAATTTCTGATAGATCACAAATGACTGTAACCCCCTGTGAGTTTGAAGCATGACTCATGTATATAACTCACTTATGATAATGCTACAACATTGAAAGAATACCGCTCAAACGCATGTTTGACTGCTCGGGGTAAGTTTAGTGTTTTCTTATGGAAGTGACTCGCTAAACTATACAATGCAGTTAGTATTGAGAAATGCATACGTGTGAGGTACATACGTTCGAATACTTGGTAAATATCGCAATATCGAGATCCGTAAGTTCGACTGAATTTGGAAACCTGATAAACCATAGAGATCTTCATGTATGTAGATTACCAATTTGCCCTTATTATGTGAAATTACAGAATCACCCCTGACAGTCATATGACCAAAATGCCCTTGTTGGCCAAAATGACCAGAATAGCCCTGAATGTATTCGATATCGTGAAAGATCTTGATTTGAAACCTGATGAGAACATAGAATTCTTGAGTCATTGTTTATGCCTTGTTGGTATAAATTACCAAAATGACCATGTATGACTAAATGACCACAATACCCTTGTAGGCTTAAATGACTGAATCACTCATGATATATCTGAACTCTTAAAGATCTTGATGTATCAACACCTGAATATCTTGTTTGAACCATTAGTACGAACCCTTTTTAATAGGGACCTCTTTTCTAAAATTCGTTCAAATTGTCAAAAGTTCAATGTGTTCCCTTTCGTAAATGCCAAGTATCTCCAAGAAATAAATTGTTCCACCTAGTGTGTTCCATGTGTGCTACACAACTATTTTTGCATACTGATTTACATGTTATAATACTGATCACGTGCACATGATTGGCATGCTTGATTTCACACGAACATGACATGTTTTATAAATTAAGTATGACCGTACTGTATTTCTGATATATTCCCATGTACCTGATATGGCAATCATGCTATATGGATAATGTATTACTGAAAATGCTGATATTGATTAATGAACTATTGATGATCTGATTCCCTGGGGTATTTGGGATATGGTATGAAGTGTTTTAAGGTTCAGCCCTGATTAGGCTGGTAATTCTGCCCGTATTAGGTTCCTAGCTTAGGTTAGGGTAATTTTGCCCGTACTAGGTTCCTAGCTTCGGCTAGGGTAATTCCACCCGTGACCTAAGGTAACCCCTTAGGTCGATACCTACACCCACTAGGCCTAGGTTAACGCCCATATAAGGTTCCTACGCTTCGGCTAGGGTAATTCCGCTTGTGACCTAAGGTAATCCCTAATGATGGTACCCCCGCCCAATGGGCCTGGGTTAATGCCCCTATATAGTTGCAATTCGGGGAATTGTATATTGGAGTATGGTTGGAGGATGAATAAAGAATTAAAATGAAATTTAATACTTCTACTTGAAACAAATGTATTTAAAATAAAAGGTTATTGCATTGTTATATTTCCTACATTAACGTTGCATTGTTGGAACACATTAGACACTAAACTCTTTGATTCCACTTCCGTAATTTATCAG
This sequence comes from Hibiscus trionum, assembly GCA_030270665.1. NCBI lineage: Eukaryota > Viridiplantae > Streptophyta > Magnoliopsida > Malvales > Malvaceae > Hibiscus > Hibiscus trionum. The sequence goes on from BSYR01000008.1 coordinate 2,073,754, forward strand.
CTTATATAATTCTCGTTTGTTACTCGATGATTGAATAAAGAACAAGTATTGTTATTCTCAAGTATAACGCTACCTTGAAATAGCAGAACGGAAATGAAGACTGTTACTACATGAAACATCATGAAAATGCTATGCCTGCCATATATATGCATGAGCTTATAGTATCTTTTGGTAGCTCTGTATTACTGAGCTTTTCGAAGCTCACATTGTTTTTAAAATTGAAGATTAGAAGAAATCTATCATGGTTTAGTGATCGACAACTGTATTTGGAGTTCTCTCGGTGCTGCTTTGGAGTACGGTACTGGTACAGTTTGGGGGCATGTATGTCATGTATAGTTTTATGATAGTATCTCTAAAACACTTTCTGAAATTATGTTATATGTTTAAATGATACCTTGAAATGGTATTATAAACAGAAGTTGATTTTACAGTTTAATAAGTGATTTGAGGAAAAATGTTTTTATGTGTATTTTTATTGTGGGCCGCTCTTGTGATCCTAATGTGACTTCCTAAGATCTATGGTAATGTATAAGCGGGTCTAGGGGGTTACATTCCAAATAAAAATAACATAACGGATAATGTGTGAGTGACCATTGAGAAATTAAAAAAAATAAAAAATAGGCTACCTCTGATGTTCTGATTGGGTGACAGAATTTTTTTAACTGTTATTGACGAAAAAGCTTTTTTGAGTACCGAAACGAAATGTTATGCACCTATTCTGCCAGGAAAATAGTTCATACACCTAACTGAAAAATGTTATAGTTTGGACACTTATTTGACGGTTAAGCCTTAAATTAAAGGACCAAGTATGGGCTGTCAATTGTCTTAATTTTAATATCAACATTGTTTATAAGGAACAGTTGAAGGTTTTTGACGAGGAAGGTTGGATTGACAACGCTGGTTTTGTAATGGAGTTGGTGTCCCAAAAAATTTTAGGTTGGTTTAATAATTCGAGTTCAAGACTTCTGCAACTCCTGAGTACTTCCATTGATGTGGATTATCATTCATGAAAATTTGGCAATGTGCGTTTCTTTATGAAGCTGGGCAAAGAAACTCTTTGGTTGATTAAGTCACACCTCATTCTCGGTGCTAAAGGATTTTGGTTAGATCAATTAGGTTAAGCAATATTTATAATCTTAAATTCGGGATCAAATCGAAAACTTTGAAAGTTTAGGAAATTTTCTATAAATTTTAGGGACGTAGTCATGCAACTATCCATTATAATTTTCTAACTAATTAAAAAGTTTCCAAAATATATATACATTTCTGAGTGTCTATAAAGTAAATAACTAGAGGTTAAATGGAATTATAGCGGTTACGCTTTTTCTGTGAAACCGTAACCGAAAAAAGAATTTAAAACTTAATTTTGGTAATTATTTACTAATTTACAAAAAAGACTAAGTTACTGACTGTTTTTTATTGTTACTTATGTTTTTGTCATACCGAATACTATATATATTGTAGACTTTAATTGAATTTGTTAACATTGATATCTTTTAACTACTAAAATTATTTGTAATAAATAGGTATATTTTTTATAATACTTGCTGTAAAACGATTTATAGTTAGCCGAGTCTCCGTACCGAACTTACCCAAACTGAAACAGAACGACCAAGATACGCGTTACTCCGATGAGGGATCTCCCGGTGGCAGATCGACGATCGGCCGCCTGGGTTATACTCATCTCAACGCGGGGAGCTCAGATCCGGTGATTGGGTGAAAAAAAAAGACGACGGTGGTGGCTGAAAAACTCGAATACTCAAACTGTAATAATCCTAGGTTCGACAAACCTTTAAACCTCAATTCCCGACGATTGGAACATCGGCAGAGCGAGTGGTTAGAGGGGTTTTGGTCGGGGCTCGACAGCGGACGTGAAGGTAACGGCGATGCACGACACCGGCGAGCGGTGGATGAGATCGTGGCGGCGAACGATGGTGAGAAGTTGAAAAGGTTTTAGAGAACAGTCTGGATCTCTTTCTGTGTTTCCAAATTCGATTGGCCATCCCTTTGGGTAGGTGAAGAGTCGTACTTTTATTTATTATTGAGTCAGATCATTAAAGGATAAATTAAAAGATATCTAAGGCAAGTATATAACAAGTGTTATTGTAGCTCAATTGGTTAAAGTGAGTGTTACAAAACCCAAGGTCATGGGTTCAAGGCTTTTAAGAATCATAACTTTTATTTTCATTTTTTTACACTTTACACATAAATTATGTGTGTTACAAATTGTTCAAGGACCGTAAAACTTTCCAAATCAACATAATACAACGGATAAAATGTGATTGACCATGTAGAAATTAACAAAAAATAAAAATAAGATACCTTTCATGTTCTTACTGGGCGACATAAAATTTTTTAACGGTCGTTGACGAAAAAGATTTTTTGAGCACCGAAACGAAACATTAGATACCTATTGTACCTAGAAAATAGTTCAGACACCTAACTAGAAAAAAGTGTATAGTTTAGACACTTATTTGACGGTTAAGCCTTTAATGAAAGGACCTAGAAAAGGCTTCCAATTGTCTCGATTTTAATATCGATGATGTTTATAAGGAACGGTTGGAGGATTTTGATGAGGCAGGTTGGATTGGCAACGCTGGTTTTGTAATGGAGTTCATGTCCCAAAACTTTTTAGTGTTGTTTAACTATTCGAGTTCAAGATTTCCACAACTCTTGAGTACTTTTATTGATGTGGATTATCTTTCATGAAAATTTGGCAATGTGCGTTTTGTTTATGAAGCTCGGGAAAGAAACTCTTTGGCTGATGAAGTCACAACCCAAACTCGGCGCTAAGGGATTTTTGTTTGATAATTTAGGTTAAGAAATATTTATAATTTTAAATTCGGGATCAAATTGAAAACTTTAAAAGTTTAGGAAAATTTCTATGAATTTTAGGGACGTAGCCATGAAAGTATCCATTATAATTTTCTAACTAGTTAAAAAGTTTTAAAAATATATATACATTCCACACATTCACACACTCATCCTTAGCGAAGAAACACGAACCACACCATGTTTCGCAGGCACATCGGCTACACTGTTCGCCTCGCGGTAGATGTTATGAAAACACACACAATGTAAGGAATCGTACGCCCCATCAATCCTAAGAAGCCAATAATCCAACCTCCAAGGTCATCTTTGCATGATGAAGAATCCAAGACATCGCCACGAATGAGTCCGATTCAATTATGATCAAGCTATTCTCACACCATCGAGAATGTAGCTCCATATCCAAAGCATACTCAATAACTCGAACTTCAGCCTCATTGGAATCCATAGTCCCAAGCGAGCCAGAAAATAAAGCCAATATTGTACCTTCTGTGTCACGTAGAACTCCGCCCCATCAAGCCGGACCCGGTTTACCTTGCGCCTAGATTATTATTATTTTTATAACGCCCATATAAAATTTATAGGAAAAAAAGACTTGAGATAGAGCTAGAAATTTAGAGATATTAAAAGAAAGGATCGACTTCACTATATATAATAGAAGAAGGCGACATAGAAGCAATCAACACAAATCAACAGAAGGTAAAATCTTTATAAACCCACCCAAAACCATGAATATGGCTCACTCTTTCGCTATTTACACATGGTCTTTCGTCACATGCGCAATTTGGGGCATGAACATTGCTTTTGTATATTTGTATACATTAAGCTTTGATTTGAATCAATTTTCTCAAATTAATTAATTCATTATTGACGTAGCATCATTTTACGTGTACATATTTTATAAAAAACTATACTTATGTTTTACGAAATATAAATGAATGTATTTATTTATTTCAAATATTTGTAATTGATCCAAAAAAAATTTGTGTGTACTATTGAACCAAAATCAATGTTTCTTATGTATAACAACACAAAACCAAATGTCATGTATCAAATTACACATTTGACAAAGGTTTAAATGTATTTTGGATATTTCTCTTTATATTAATATTAGAATTAACTGCACTACATGTCCTCAAACTATGTCACGCCTTCTAAATTGGTGCCTAAACTTTTAATTATTCTATTTCATCCCCAAAATACTAAACTTATTCTTAATTGGTCCCCAAACTTTTAAATATCCCACTATCATCCCTAGATTATCATTTTTTCGACAAAAATGATTTTATTAATAATTCAAAATATGCCAAAGACCTACTTATGAGCGTCATTAAAAACCTCCCTAACTTAAATGGAGGAAAAGAGTACTACATAAGCAGGTAAAATACAATCGAGTACACAGCGTAGACCACAAGGCTAAATGAAAATGTTTGTACAATTCAAACCCCACCTACTAGCACCTATCTACCCGTAAACTACTACTTTGAAAAACAGTCTCAAATAACACCCAAAACTCTATTAAATCAACCGACAACGATAAAACAAAACCTACCACCATGTTTTAGAAAGTTGCTGATTATCGTTCAAGCCACAAAATTTTATTCTATCACACCATTTCAGTGTTTACATGACATTAAATAGTTTTTTAATTGTTTTATTAGTATGGGAAATGTTTAGCATGTAGTGTTAATTTGGGGATGGAATTAGAATGTTCAAATGTTTGGGAGGGGGGATTAGAATGGAGCTCATAGTATGGGAATGAAACTGAAATGCTCAAATGTTTTAGTACCAATTTAGAATGAGATTAATAGTTTGAGGATGAAACTGGAATGTTCAAAAGTTTATGGAGCAATTTTGAATAAGTGTTATAGTTTTGGGACGTGTTGAGCGATTTACTCTGAATATAATGATGAACATATTTCAAATAGAATATATTTTTCATTTGCTTGAGATTAAATACTTTCATACACATATTCAAATGTGTTGGATGATGGGGTTTTCTATACATCCGAATTTTTGTAAAATTTAAATTAACGCTTAACCGTCAGAAATGTCCCGAAAGCAAACCTTTTTTTTCAGTTAGTTGTTTGAACTATTTTTCGGGTCAAATAGGTGTCTAACGTTTCATTCCGTTACTCAAATAAGGTTTTATAGTAACAACTATTAAATAATTTATGTTATATAATTAGAACATGTCATGTGGCCCATTTCTGTTATTTTCTTTCATTTTTATTTTAAAAAAATTGTAAAATCTTTAATTTTAATAAAAACAACACAAAAAACAATTCTTTTGAAGAAATATCATATTTATTTAATCAAGTGCTCAAAATGTCACCACTGAGTACAAATTGTTCAAGGAACGTAGGACATTCCAAACCAACATAATGCAACGGATAAAGTGCGATTGACCATGTAGAAATAAAAAAATAAAAAAAAACCTTTCATGTTCTTATTGGGCGACATAATTTTTTTATTGTCGTTTCGAAAAAGCTTTTTTTGAGTACCGAAACGAAACATTAAGCACCTATTCAACCCATAAAATAGTTAGACACCTAACTAGAAAAAAGGTATAGTTTAGACACTTATTTGACGGTTAAGCCTTTAATGAAAGGACCAAGAAAAGGCTGCCAATTGTCTCCATTTTAATATCGATAGTGTTTATAAGGAATGGTTGGGGGTTTTTGATGAGGCATGTTGGATTGGCAACGCTGGTTTTGTAATGGAGTTCATGTTCCAAATTTTTTTAGGGTTGTTTCACAATTCGAGTTCAAGACTTCCACAACTCTTGAGTACTTTTATTGATGTGGATTATCTTTCATGAAAGTTTGGCAATGTGCGTTTTGTTTATGAAGCTCGGAAAAGAAACTCTTTGGCTGATCAAATCACACACCAAACTCGGCGATAAGGGATTTTGGTTAGATAATTTAGGTTAAGCAATATTTATAATCTCAAATTCGGGATCAATTCGAAAACTTTGAAAGTTTAGGAAAATTTCTATAAATTTTAGGGACGTAGTCATGAAAGTATCCATTATAATTTTCTAACTAATTAAAAAGTTTTAAAAATATATATACATTTGTGAGTGTGTGTAAAGTAGATAACTAGTGGTTAAATGGAACTATAGCGTTTACGCTTTTTCGGTGAAACCGAATTTTTTTTAAAAAAAAAACTTAATTTTAGTAATTATTTACTAATTTACAAAAAACACTAAGTTACTAACCTTTTTTTATTGTTACTTATGTTTTTATCGTGCCGAATACTATCTATATTGAAGACTTTAATTGAATTTGTTAACATTGATATTTTTTAACTACTAAAATTATTTGTAATAAATAGTTATATTTTTTTATAATACTTGTTGTAAAACGATTTGTAGTTATCCGAGTAACCGTACCGAATAAATCAATTAACCACTTAGACGATAACCGATTTAAACAGAATGATAACGGTTCATTCAAATTTTGAACTGAGACTTCCGGTAACCGTACAAAAAAGTCAATCTGGTACGGTTAACCGCTCCTGAACACTCCTACATGAGACAATCTAATGCTAAAAGTTTGTCCTTGTGCAAGTCTAAAAAGATAAAATGTTTTCTCTGTACGTGGAGAATATCCCAAAAGCAATGCATTGGAAGGGTCTTTGGCATGCTTTCGCAAGACACGGGGATGTAGCGGACGCAGTGATAGCTAGAAAGCTGACCAGAGGAGGAAAGAGGTTCGGTTTCGTAAGATTCAATAAGAAGGAAGATGCCATGAGAACGATAGAAAGATTGAATGGATTTGTAATGTATGGGTTTCGATTATCAGTTTCGTTAGCCAAGTTTTCGAGGGGGCACACACGCGAAGGACTGAAGTAAGGGGGATGAAGACGGGGGTAGAGGCAAAGGGAAGGAATGGTGTGAATGAAAGGAGTTTTGCTGGAACCAAGGGTAGCCACGAAGGAGAGGCTATTGAAAAGCAAAAAAATCGTGAATTAAAAAGAATCATAGGCCATGTAGTAGATGAAGAACTATGGAATATGAAGCGGTGTTTGATTGGGGAGATGAGCACGGTGACCAGTGTGAGCAATGTCAAAAACAGACTCCAAGGTTGGGGAATGGGTGAGATTAAGGTTCAAAGCATGGGTGGGAAACGTTTCCTTTTAAGCTTTGAGGATGATGAATTGTACCTAATGTTGGAGGAGCTAAATTGGTCCTACTTAAAGGAGGTTTTCGAGAAGGTTGAACCATGGTCGGAAGAGATCTCGAACGGCCCCAGAGCGACCTGGATTGAGGTGTCGAACTTGCCACTACATTGCTGGAATCATATAACAATTAGAAGGATTGCAGAACAATGGGGGACTGTGGAAGCTTTCGGTGAGAATTTGAATCATGTGCTAGACTGCGAAAAGGTGTCGGTCTTAATATACACAGAACAATATAAACAGATCAATGAGGCGGTGGAGGTTGAAGTGGGCAATAAGTTGTTTGTCGTACATGTCGAGGAAGTTGGTTGCAGCACCAGATTGAACCGGATGGGGAGCCTGAGTGGGAAGATGGAAGATCGAAAAGTGAATCCGGTGAATGAGGACCCATCGGAAACTGAATCAACGGTTGGAGGAGAAGACGTAAGGCCACCGGAGGAAGCAAAGATGGATCAAACGGTGGAGCTGGAAGCATTAAAGGCTATGTACTTGGGGAAAGAGGTTAATGATAGCTACTTTAATGAAAATAGAATGTCGGGAGATCTATTTCGAGAAGGAATATTAATGGGGAAGGGGCTCAAGGAGTTGAAGACGGATGTGTCAGGAGAGAAGGAGGATAATTTAGAGAGAAAGGAGGTTGAGCAGTGCCACGTAATAGAGGTGGCTAAGCGAGATAAAATAAAAGCTGATAAGGTGGAACATAGCCCAAATAGCTTTTTAGTTAATGAGGAGGTAGTGGAGGATCATCAAGGTGTTTTGTTGGACCGGGCCAGGGAAGATCTACAGAACATGGGCCTTTTGAGTAGCAAGCCCTTATGGGAGGCTTTGGTAGATAATGGAATGAACGCTGGTTTTCAACTTGATGCGACGACAGAGGAATTTGGTGATTGCCAAGGGAGTCAGAGTGAGAGGGATGGGGAAACGCCGTTCTTTGAGGAATTAGAAAAGGGTAATCACAATAAGAGAAAGAAGAGATATGGCTCTCTTTGGGAGTACCAGGATAAGGCCTTGAATGGGACACAAAAGAAAAATCGGGATAGAGCTTATCGCAAAAATAGAGTGCAGAAGGAGTTGTTGGTGACTTCAGAACTCTCAGGAAGATCGCTCTCAGATTCTGACCTGTTGGCAAGGTGGGAGATTGCTACGAAAGAAGCAAGGAAGACGCTCAGTTTGGGTAAGAAACTTGGAATACAAATCGAGGGTAATGAGGAGGAAGCCGTGTTCGAGTTAGCGGAGTTGGTAGCAAATTAAGTTTTGGAAAGGAGGTAGGGGGCAGCGGTGGTCGCGTCAAGTTTTTTGCCCCTGGTAGTTTAGTAGTTGGTATCTTCATGAGGATAGTTTCGTGGAATATTCGAGGCTTGGGGAAGCCTGAGAAAATTACGGCAATTAGGAATTTACTTAAGGAACACCAGGTGGAGATGTTGTTGTTGCAGGAGACCAAGAAGGAAAAATTGGAGGAGGAGGATATTAGGCGTATGTGGTTTGACGATGAATTCGAGTTTTGCAATGCGACTTCGACGGGAAAAGCTGGGGGTCTGGTCTCGATTTGGGACAGAAATAAATTCAAGGCAGAGATGACCTATATTAATTCAAGGTTCATCGTGGTTAAGGGAGTATGGATTTCGTCAGGCATTCAAGCCAATATTTGTAACGTGTATGTGCCTTGTAAGGTTTCAGAGCAGATATTGTTGTGGGAGGAGTTGGAGTCTCGGAAAGCAGGCGATACAGTATACTGGCTATTCGGCGGAGATTTCAACGCAATTAGAAGTATGGATGAAAGAAGCGGGTGTGCTGGGACCCTTACAGGTTGTACAAAATTTAACGATTTCATTAGAAGGTGCAACGTAGTCGATTTACCGATGGTGGGCAAAAAATTTACCTGGTTCGGACCTGTTAATAAAAAGAGCAGGCTTGATAGATTTCTCATTGATGATCGGTGGCTGAGCAATGCAACAGATATGGTTCAATTGGGACTGAAGAAAGCTGTGTCTGACCATATACCAATTCTGTTATCGTACGGATATGTGGATTGGGGTCCCCGACCTTTCAAATTCATTAATAGTTGGCTGCATGTAGGGGGTTGTCGAGAGGTAATCAAGGAGGTGTTTGGGAATGGGGAGAACAATCGAGGAGAGCTGGTGCAGAAGTTAAGATCTCTGAAACAAAAACTAAAGAGATGGAACTTAGAGTCGTGTGTTAACTTCGATGACAGAGTGAAGGATCTCGAGGAGAAAATAAGCAAATTGGAAGATATTGAGGGAGCTGACAGATTCGATAGTGAGAGTATGGTTGCATTAAGACAATGCCGGATTGAATTGTGGGAATCTTTGAAATTGCAGGAGGAATTATGGAGGCAAAAATCAAGAACCGATTGGTTGAAATTGGGTGATTCAAATAATGCTTTCTTTCACAGGGCTGTTAAGATGAGGGCGAAGAGGAGTTTAGTGCAGGGGATCAAGATTGGCAATAAGCGATGTTGTGATCCGAAGAGTTTGCGGTCGATGTTGTTTAATTATTTTAATTCCCCTTTCAGCTGCAAGAGGAGAGCGTGGAGGACAGTGGCGAACTTAGATTTCAAGAGAATAACACGTGAGGATGCTGCTAGCCTTGAAGTTCCTTTCTCTGTAGAGGAGATAAAAGAAGCTATTTGGAGTTGTGAGGATTTTAATGCTCCGGGACCGGACGGGTATAATATGAGGTTCTTCAAGCTTTGCTGGGAGGAAGTGAAGGAGGATTTGGTCAGATTGTTGAAGAGGTTTCACAGCACTGGAAAAATTGATCCGAGTGTTAATTCTTCGTTCATTGTACTCATTCCGAAGATAAAAAACCCGGTGGACATTTCAGATTTTAGGCCTATAAGTTTGGTAGGCTCGGTATATAAGATAATTGCGAAGTTGTTGTCGAGACGCTTGAGAGTTGTGATGGAGAATATTATAAGCGAAACACAATGCGCTTTCGTGGGAGGTCGACAGATTTTTGATGGCATTCTCATTGCGAATGAGATTATTCATTCAATGGAGAAGGAGGGGCAGCAAAAGAAGGAGGGGCAGCAAAATCAGATCTTTGGTGTGGATCAAAGCTTTCAAGGACGAGGCAAATTTCAGCGTCGATTTGTGGTGGAATATCCCGTTAGGTTGCGCGCAACGTCGAAATACAGAGTTGAACTCAGATTGGTGTCCACCAACGGATGGCTGGCTCAAATTCAACGTAGGAGGGGCAGCAAAAGAAGGAGCTTCAAGATGTGGAGGTGTGTTGAGAACAAGCGACGGTGTAATTAGATCCATTTTTCTGGGGCCGTTGCGCGGAGGCAATGCTGAATTCGCGGAGCTTACAGCAATAAAGGTTGCCTTAGAAGTGTTTGTTGATGCAGGGTGGGCAGGAGCATGTGGTTTAATTGTGGAGTTGGACTCAAAGGTGGTGCTGAACTGGTTAAAAAATCCGCTGCATCGTCCGTGGGCATGGTGGGAAACGTTTATGGCAGTCGATAAGGCAACAAGGAATTGTGGTAAGGTTGTGTTTAATTTTGTACCTCGGTATAATAATGTCTTAGCGGATGGTTTAGTTAAAGAAGGTCTGAATCGGGAGGACTTTTTTAAATCTTGGTGGTAAGGGAAATCTCTTGTGTTCTTTCATCCTTGTGCGAATTGAAAATGCTACAGTGAGGTATTGCATAGCCAAGGAATAGTTAATTTGCAGGGTTATATGTTCTCTGAAGGTGGCAATTGGTTTTAGTGTGTTATTGGTTGGATGAGAAGTACTGGATACAAGAGCCTGGAGGTGAAGGGGTCGGCGTTTTGAAGGTCAAGGACATGGTCTGCTGTGTTCTAGAGTTGCGGAAAGTTTTTTTCTAGTTTCGGTTTGGCTACATAGCCTGGACTGTCTTTTGTTTTCTGTTTGTACCCCTGTAATGTGTCGTACTCTTTTCCTCCATCTAGGCCTAGGGAGGTTTTTAACGAGGCGTGCATTCAGGGTAAGACGTGTAATCTTTCTAGATTCAAGTCTTTGCCGAGCAAAAAAAAAAAATCTAATGCTAAAATATTTACAATATTTTATATAGTGAAAAGGGAGTTTAGTTATAACAACCACATATTAAATACTTAAAGTAAACTCAACATGTGGATCACAAGCTAATATTCAAATATCTAGTCTTGCAATGTTGTTATAACAACCACGTACAAAAAAATTTAAAAGTAAAATGAAACATGCACGTGGTAATGATGTTCCCGGGCTCGAGAGGCCAGCACATGCGTTAAATTCAATTATACCGTTGGAGATGTAATTTCCAGATAAAACAAATGGATACATATATTTATTCAGTACTTTGTCCTTATTAATATAAAACCCGAGCTGTTAATTAATTATACCTTCCAAAAATATTGAAAAATAAAAAAAATAGCTGCTTGTTGTCATTTTATGGGCTGCAGAATAGTATATATATCGGTATCTAGTACAGCAGTCAGAGCATAACAAAACCAAACCAATAACTTAAGGTATTTCGACTTATCAAATTAAGGTGATGGCTCACAATGTATTTAGCAGTTCGGGTCCTGCATTCTATACAGACGCGACTCTTCAGAACCTTTCCAATGACAATGTCAACCTTGCTGACCAAAAGGATTGGTATGGCTCTGGAAACCGCCCATTTGTTCTTCAAGCAAAGTGGTCCGACAAAATTAAGCACGACGCCGATCCCCGAGCTGGAAGCTCGAAAGGCGGGGCTGTGTATGCGACCCCAGCTGGCATTAAGTGGGTTGTTGCCTGGAGCAATATGAACGGTGAAAGCAACAAGGTATTCATCAATTCAATGTTATTCCCTTTTCTTAAAACTTATGGCACCACAGGCACACATAATTTCTGATGAACCCTATTTGTTTCATTCTTTTTCTTAAACAAAAACTTCGTTAAGAATTTTATTGTAACATTCAAAAGAAATAATTCGATCAACTTTCACATAAATCAAATCTCTGTCAACTGCAGGTGTATATTGACATTACTAGCACTGATGTCAATTGGGATGTCGTCGAATCGCTTCTGGACACATCTTCCGCCGCTCCTGCTGAGGTGAACAAACTTGGATACAAGGCCACGGCTACGATTGACCCGGACAGCCCTTCGCCAAGTTTGACAACAAGTTTCCAGAAAATAATTTAAAATACTGTTTCTTTGCATGCAGTAGTAATTTTAAAAAAAGGAAGGTGGTTTAATAAAAAGACTGGCTTCAAGTCTTGAGTTAATATTAGTCTCGGGTTTGATCCCTGGACAACCCCAACCCCTTCCTCGTTTATCGCTAGAAAAGGTTTAGAAGGCCTAAATGTTTAAAATCAATTATGCCATATATATGATAAATGCGTGGCTACTTAAAATCATTATATGTGGTGAATAAAAGGTATTTCTATTATGCCATTTTATTGTTATTATTTTTTATAAAGTCCGTATAAAATTTATAGAAAATAAAAGACTTGAGATAGAAATTTTAAAAGACAAGATCGACTTCACTATATATAAAAGAAGGCGACTTAGAAGCAATCAACACAAATCTATAGAAGATAAAAACAAAATAAACCCATCCAAAACCATGAATATGGCTCACTCGTTCGCTATTTACACATGGTCTTTCGTCACATGTGCAATTTGGTGCAAGAACTTTGCTTTTGTATAATTGTATACATTAAGCTTTTATTTGAGACAATTTTCTCAAATTAATTAATTCATTATTGATGTAGCATCATTTTTTTTGAATTTGAATCCACTAATTTTATTAAACGAGAGAATATCCGAAATTACAATGAAAGTTTACCACTAAGTAAACGAACATCTAAATCCAGATACAAACCCAAAAACTAAATTAGCGGCTCTAGATCATAATAGGACCATAAAAGAACATGTAAGAACCTAATTCAAAGACTCGAAACAAAAGACGGATACAAACATCCCCAAATCGACGATGATGGGTAAAACCATCAACAAACAACATTGACAAATGCATATTACAGTGAACGTACGTCGACAAAAAGGTCAATAACACAACTCAATCGCGAATAAACGATAGATGTAATTGCGTATTCGAATCCGATTCAAGGGCCCTTGACAGGGAGATCAACAACATAATAAAAGGAGCGCCATCTTGATCAGTCGTGGAGACGTCAGATCCAACCTTGATAGAAAACAAATAAAAAAAAGCGTGCCAAAAAGTAGAAAAACGTACCAAACGGTAGAGGAAAACGTGTCTTGAAGACAGATTTATTGAATTAAAAGACTGAGAAATAAAGGAACGAAACAAACAAATAAAAGTGAGCGACCGACGGTCGACAAAACAACCCTAAAGTTGCTGCCGCCGCCGGCCTTAGTTTAAAACAAAATAGAGAGTGGCGGCGTTAGAGAGAAAAGAAAAGTTAGGGCAGGCTAGGGTTTGAGAAACAATTCAAAAGAAGATGCTGATGTAGCATCATTTTACGTGTACATATTGTGTAAAAAATTATATTTATGTGTTACAAAAAATATATAAATGAATGTATTTATTTATTTTAAACGTTTGTAGTCGAACCAAAATAAAATTTATATGTGTACAATTGAACCAAAATCAATGTTTCGTATGTATAACATCACAAATCCATATGCCGTATATCAAATTACACATTTGACCAAGGTTTAAATGTATTTTGGATATTTCTCTTTATATTAATATTAGAGTTAATTGCAGTACATGTCCTCAAACTATGACACACCTTCTAAATTTGTGCCTAAACTTTTAAATATTCTAATTTCATCCCCAAAATATGACCCTCATTCTAAATTGGTCCCCAAACTACGTCTCTCATTCTAAATTGGTCGACGAAACTTTTAGAATTTCCACATTCATCCCCAGATTATCGTTCATGCCACAACATTTTATTATGTCACACCATTTCATTGTTTACCCAACATTAAATAGTTTTTATAATTTTCTTATTAATATGGGACATGTTTAGCATGTAGTGTTAATTTGGGGATGGAATTAGAATGTTCAAAAGTTTTGGGGGCCAAATTAGAATGATGTTCATGATTTGGGGATGAAACTAAAATGCTCAAAAGTTTGAGTACCAATTTAGAATGAGTTTAATAGTTTGATGATGAAATTGGAATCTTCAAAAGTTTGTGGAGCAATTTGGAATGAGTGATATAGTCTGGGGATGTGTTGTGCGTTTTACTATGAATATCACGATGAACATATTTCAAATAGAATATATTTTGCATCTGCTTGAGATTAAATACTTTCATACACATATTAGAATGTGTTGGATGATAGGTTTTTTTATGAATCATATTTTTTTGTAAAATTTAAATTAAGCCTTAACCATCAGAAAAGTGTCGAAACTAAACTTTTTTTCTCAGATAGGTGTCTAAATTTTGAGTACTAATTTAGAATGAATTTAATAGTTTAAGGATGAAATCGGAATCTTTAAAAGTTTGTGGAGCAATTTGGAATGAGTGTTATAGTTTGGGGATGTATTGAGCGATTTACTCTAAATATCACGATGAACATATTTCAAATAGAATATATTTTTCATTTGCTTGAGATTAAATACTTTCATACACATATTAGAATGTGTTGGATGATGGGTTTTTTTTTTATAAATCATATTTTTTTGTAAAATTTAAATTAAGCCTTAACCATCAGAAAAGTGTCGAAACTAAACTTTTTTCTTTTTTCAGATAGGTGTCTAAATATTTTTCCAGGCAAAATAGGTGTCTAACGTTTCATTCGTTTACTCAAATAAGATATTCTAGTCAGAACTATCAAAAATTTTCTGTTATCTAATTAGAACATGACACATGGCCTATTTCTGTTATTTTCTTTCATTGTTATTTATAAAAAAATAGAAAATCTTTAATTTTATTAAAAAACACAAAAAAATGTTTTTTTTTCCTTCAGAAATATCAAATTTTATAATCAAGTGCTCAAAATGTCATCACAGAGTACAAATTGTTCAAGGAACATAGGACATTCCAAATCAAAGTAATACAACAGATAATGTGTGGGTGGCCATTCGGAAATTAAAATAAATAAAAAATAGGCCACCTCATGTTCTAATTGGGTAGCAGAATTTTTTTAACGGTTGTTGACGAAAATGCTATTTTGAGTTCCAAAACGAAACGTTAGGCACCGATTCTGCTTGAAAAAGAGTTCAGACACCTAACAGAAAAAAAAGGGTACAATTGGGACACTTATTTGACGGTTAAGCCTTAAATTAAATGACCAAGAAAGGGATGTCAGTTGTCTCAATTTTAATATCGGGGGTGTTTATAAGGAACGGTTGCAGATTTTTGATGAGGCAAATTGGATTGGCAAAAAAGGTTTTGTTATGGAGTTGGTGTCCCAAATTTTTTTAGGGTGGTTTAATAATACGATTTCACGAGTTCGACATCTCCGGAGTTCTTTTATTGATGTGGATTATCTTTCATGAAAGTATTTACTCTGAATATCACAATGAACATATTTCAAATAGAATATATTTTCCATTTACTTGAAATTAAATACTTTCATACGCATATTCGAATGTGATGGACGATGGGTTTTTTTATAAATCAAAATTTTTGTAAAATTTAAATTAAGGTTTAACCGTCGGAAGAGTCCCGAAACTAAACTTTTTTTTTTCAGCTAGGTGTCTGAACTACTTTTCGGGCCAAATAGATATCTAACTTTTCATTATGTTACTCAAATAAGGTTCTCTAGTCATGACCATTAAAAAATTTCTGTTATCTAATTAGAACACGACATGTGCCTATTTCAGTTATTTTCTATTATTTTTATTTTTAAAAAATCTAGACAATCATTAATTTTATTAAAAAAAACCCCAAAAACCATTTTTTTGTAGAAAGATGATATTTATCTAATTAGAACATGACATGTACCTATCCATGTAACAAAAAACCATTTTTTTGTAGAAAGATGATATTTATCTAATTAGAACACGACATGTACCTATCCATGTAACACCTAAGGTAATAATAAAATGGATGCAAAAAGGTGGAGGGGGCAAAAATGCGGTCTGGGGGAGTTGAACCTGCAACCAATGGATAAGTTGCTTGAGTTTTAGCCAATTGAGCTAAAACAATTTCTAGTACGAACCTGCGCCCATTTATTATTACGTAGTTCTTGTAAAGTTAAAATAAAATGACAAACAAATAAAAATATCTTACCTAACCCTTAATGACTCATTTATTTCGATCCAACAACTCAAAACCCAGATTTGGAAAATAAACGACCTTTCATCCCCCTCTCGACCTTTCACCTCCCCACCGACCATCGTCCGATATTCCCCACCATCGCGTCGTGGCCATCACCGCCACCGCTGACGTAATTGCCGACATAGCCCAAGCCTAACCTCGTCAGCCACTCTAGCATTAGAGCAGTCGTTTGCCGTGAAAATTGCCTCAAAGCTACGATGAGTAACCAAGTCTCCTCCACCTCTGTCCTTGACATTTCCGGCTGCCACAACCGCCACCGTCCCTTGAACAGAACCCCGACCACCACGCGCAGAGTCGTTGTTTTGTCGCCTCAAAAGCATCGTTGGAAGTTCCGTGAGAAAACCCCAACCTTGTTCCCCTGTTTTTTTACCATTTCCGACCACAGTCACCATCCGTCTGAGTCGCTATTGCCACCATCCTTCTCCTCAGACCGAGACGAACTAGCCAAACCCATCGAGTCAACCGAATCAACCCAAACTAAACCAGACCGGTCTGATCCCATTAATAAACCAAAGCACGAACCTGACCCGAGTTGACTTGGACCTGACCCATTTGACCCGTACCCGACCCGAACTGAGCCAGTCCGTTTGATTCGAGTTAACCCTGTGAGTCAACTCGCCCGAGTCAACCCAGCGAGTCAACTCGCCCGTGTCAACCCAGTGAGTCAACTCGCCCGAGTCACCCTGTTTAACCATTGATGTCAGCATTGACTTGACCGCTGACATCAATGTTGACTTTGACCGAAACGTCACCGTTGACTTTGACTACCAACGCCAACGTTGACTTCGACCACTGATGTTAGCGTTAACTTTGACAAAAAAGTAAACTTTTCTAGAAAAGTCAGATTTTATTTTTTTTCAATGTCCTGAGTCTGATTTTGAAGCCCGTTTTATGAAATTCTAACCTGAAAGCTTACGAATCTAACCTTAAACCCCAAGTTTGTGTATGTACTTAATTGTTTAGTTAAGAGTAATGTGAATAAGGACTGAAATTGGAATTTTTACTATTGAAGGTATTCACAGTTCCTTGTATTCGAGATGTTGAGGACGTCGCATTCGGGTTCGAGGGTGATCGAATGGAGTATCATAGTTGACCGATATAGCAAGGATTAAAGGTAATACATTTCTACCTCTTGCATGCTTTATGAAACATGTTGGTATTCGGTTAAGGTATGCATGATTATGATTAAGATTACTTTCAGCTCTGCTGGAATCAATTCGATTACGAAAAAAAGAATAGTAATATGGATAAAATCGAACTATTCGAAAGAGAAGTTTAATAGAACGAAAGGATACTGAGTTCAACAAGGGAATAATAAGACGGTTAATCTCCCAATCCGATTAATAGTATTAAAGGATTTGATATCTGAAATATTTCGTTAAGAAATAACGATAATACCCTTGAGATGTAAGAATGCCTAAAATGCCCCTAACAAAGGAAATGACCTAGAATGTACACTCGATATGATAAAATAACTACTTCATCTAAAATCCTTGATCTATTGGGAAAGACTTTGATAGCAAGATGCAAATATGTGTGATAACAAAACACTTGGATTTTTCCCGAATTCTGGATAAACACTTGAAGATAAATTTACTGAAAGTTCTTCGCATTCGTAAACTAATCTAAATGACATTAATGATTTAATTGATCAGAATGATTGAAATGACCGAAATAACCTCAGGCACTGAAATTTTCCAAATTAACTAAAATGATTAATATAACTTTGAGTTCTGAAATGAATAAATTGTTGTAAGGACCAGAATGTTTGAACTACTATCAAACACTTAAATAAGTAAATACCCACGTGACTTGAGATAAGTGGAAACTTGGAAAATCCTGAAATTTCTGATAGATCACAAATGACTGTAACCCCCTATGAGTTTGAAGCATGACTCGTGTATATAAGTCACTCCTAATAATGCTACAACATTGAAAGAATACCGCTCAAACGCATGTTGACTGCTCGAGGGAAGTTTAGTGTTGTCTTATGGAAGTGACTCGTTCAACTATACAATGCAGTTAGTATTGAGAAATGGATACGTGTGAGGTACATATGTTAGAATACTTGGTAAATATCGCAATATTGGGATTCGTAAGTTCGACTAAATTTGGAAACCTGATAAACCATGGAGATCTTCATGTGTGCAGATTACCAATTTGCCCTTATTATGTGAAATTATGAATTCACCCTTGACAGTCAAATGAACAAAATGCCCTCGTTGGCCAAAATGACCAGAATAGCCCTGAATGTATCTGATATCGTGAAAGAACTTGATTTAGAGATTCCTGAATGCTTGGTTTGAAACCTGATGACAACATAGAATTCTTGAGTCATTGTTTATGCCTTGTTGGTATAAATTACCAAAATGACCATAATGCCCTTGTAGGCTTAAATGACTGAATCAGTCATGATATATCTGAACTCTCAAAGATCTTGATGTATCAACACCTGAATATCTTGTTTGAACCATTAGTACAAACCCTTTTTAATAGGGACCTCGTTTCTATAATCCGTTCAAATTGTCAAAAGATCAATGTGTTCCCTTCCGTAAATGCGAAGTATCTCCAAGAAATAAACTATTCCACCTAGTGTGTTCCATGTGTGCTACACGACTTTTTTTGTATACTGATTTACATGTTATAATACTGATCACGTGCACATGACTGACATGCTTGATTTCACACGAACATGACATGTTTTATAAATTAAGCATGACCGTACTATATTCTGTCGCAGCACCGTCGTGAGCCCACCTCTATTTTCTGTCGATTCTGACCACATACGTCGCCGGTTAGGAGCGTCGTCAGCTCGACTGTGTCCTTCAAAGGGAGACGCGTAAAACCCCTAAGGTTTCTCGTCCAATCAGCTTCGGGAAACTCATCGTTGGAGATCCGTGTCCTTTCTGGCAACTCTAGAACATCAGGTTAAGTCCGATGAATTTCCGGTTAGTTTTAGGTCATAATCTGGCGATTTTTTTGGTTTCCGTTTAATGGGTATTTTTTTCCTCTAGGAAGATCGTTTCCGGCATTTCCGGTGACTTTTCCGGCGGTCGTCCAGTGACCAGAATATTTGGGTGAGTGAACCGGTTAGACCGGTCGACCCATGACCCATGACCCTGACCCAAACCTGAACTGTCCCAACCGGCCTCTAACCCGCATCCGACTCGGCTGAGTCAACTCGTCGAGTCAACTCAGTTTTCTCTGACCGATGACATCATGATGACGTCAGTGTTGACTTGACTGCTAACGTTAGTGTTGACTTTGACCAAAAAGTCAAAATTTCGAAAAAATGCCCCATTTTATGTATTTTGACGTCCTGAGTCTCTTTTAGAAGCCTGTTTTGCGAAATTCCAACCCGAAGACCCCCGAATCTAACCTTAAACCCAAATCATGCATATGTGCTTAATTATTTAATTTAGATACTGTTGGGTTATAGAAACGAGGTCCCTATTAAAAAGGGTTTGTATAAATTACCAAAATGACCACAGTCAAATGACCAAGTTTGCCTTGTTGGTATAAATTACCCAAATCCTGATAATGCTACAACATAACCCTTGTTGGTATAAATTACCAAAATGCCAATGCATGACAAAATGACCATAATGTCATTGTAGACTTAAATGACTGAATCACTCATGATATATCTGAACTCTCAAAGATCTTGATGTATCAACACCTGGATATCTTGTTTGAACCGTTAGTACGAACCCCTTTTAATAGGGACCTCGTTTCTAAAATCCGTTCAAATTGTCAAAAGTTCAATGTGTTCCCTTCCGTAAATGGCAAGTATCTCCAAGAAATAAACTGTTCCACCTAGTATGTTCCATGTATGCTACACGACTATTTTTGCATACTAATTTACATGTTATAATATTGATCACGTGCACATGACTGACATGCTTGATTTCACACGAACATGACATGTTTTATAAATTAAGCATGATCGTACTCTACTTCTGATATGTGTCCATGTACCCGATATGACAAACATGCTATATGGATAATCTATTACTGAAAATGCTAATATTGATTAATGAACTATTGATGATCTGATTCACTGGGTATTTGGGATATGGTATGAAGTGTTTTAAGGTTCAGCCCTGATCAGGCTGGTAATTCCGCCCATATTAGGTTCCTAGCTTAGGCTAGGGTAATTCTGCCCGTACTAGGTTCCTAGCTTCGGCTAGGGTAATTCCGCCCATGACCTAAGGTAACCCCTTAGGTCGGTACCTACGCCCACTAGGCCTAGGTTAACGCCCGTATAAGGTTCCTACGCTTCGGCTAGGGTAATTCCGTACGTGACCAAAGGTAATCCCTTAGGATGGTACCCCCGCCCAATGAGCCTGGGTTAATGCCCCTATATAGTTGCAATTCGAGGAATTGTATACTGGAGTATGGTTGGAGGATGAATAAAGAATTAAAATGAAATTTAATACGACTACTTGAAACAAATGTATTTGAAATAAAAAGGTTACTGCAATGTTATATTTCCTGCATTAACGTTGCACTGTTGGAACACATTAGACACTAAACTCTCTTATTCCACCTCTATAATTTATCAGCTTATATAATTCTCGTTTGTTACTCGATGATTGAATAAAGAACAAGTATTGTTATTCTCAAGTATAACGCTACCTTGAAATAACAGAACGAAAATAAAGACTGTTACTACATGGAACATCATGAAAATGCTATGCCTGCCATATATATGCATGAGCCTATAGTATCTTTTGGTAGCTCTGTATTACTGAGCTTTCTGAAGCTCACGTTGTTTTTACAATCGCAGATTAGAAGAAATCTATCATGGTTTAGTGATCGACTGCTGTATTTGGAGTTCTCTCGGTGCTGCTTTGGAGTACGGTACTGGTACAATTATGGGGCATGGATGTCATGTATAGTTTTATGATAGTGTCTCTAAAACACTTTCTGAAATTATGTTATATGTTTAAATGATTTCTTAAAATGGTATTATAAACGAAAGTTGATTTTACAGTTTAATAAGTGATTTGAGGAAAAATGTTTTTATGTGTATTTTTATTGTGGGCCGCTCTTGTGATCCTAGTGTGACTTCCAAAGATCCGTGGTGACGTATAAGCGGGTCTAGGGGGTTACTTTCCAAATAAAAATAATATAACAGATAATGTGTGAGTGACCATTGAGAAATTTTAAAAAATAGGCTACCTCTCATGTTCTGATTGGGTGACAGAATTTTTTTAACTTTTATTGACGAAAAAACTTTTTTGAGTAACGAAACGAAAAGTTACGCACCTATTCTGCCAATAAATAGTCCAGACACCTAACTGAAAAAATGTTATAGTTTGGACACTTATTTGACGGTTAAGCCTTAAATTAAAGGACCAAGTAAGGGCTGTCAATTGTCTTAATTTTAATATCGACATTGTTTATAAGGAACAGTTGGAGGTTTTTGATGAGGAAGGTTGGATTGACAATGCTAGTTTTGTAATGGAGTTGGCGTCCCAAAATTTTTTAGGGTGGTTTAATAATTCGAGTTCAAGACTTCCACAACTCCTGAGTACATTCATTGATGTGGATTATCATTCATGAAAATTGGCAATGTATGTTTCTTTATGAAGTTGGGCAAAGAAACTCTTTGGTTGATTAAGTCACACCCCATTCTCGGTGCTAAGGGATTTTGGTTAGATCAATTAGGTTAAGCAATATTTATAATCTTAAATTCGGGATCAAATCGAAAACTTTGAAAATTTAGGAAAATTTCTATAAATTTTAGGGACGTAGTCATGCAAGTATCCATTGTAATTTTCTAACTAATTAAAAAGTTTCAATATATATATAGGGTTAGGATCAACTTACACTGTGTAAAACTCAATTACTTTTACACAGTTTTTGGACCGTTAGATGATAGTAATTAATGGCTCAGATTATTTACTTATCTTTTTTTCCAAAGTTATAATCTTCACATTTTTTACTGTTAATCTCGTCCATCCATTTCCCTTATCATATGGTCCTAGATTTGTGTAAAACTAAATGAGTTTTACACCATGTAACTTGATCCCATCCTCTCTCTCTCTCTATATATATATATATTTGTGAGTGTGTGTAAAGTAAATAACTAGAGGTTAAATAGAATTATAGCGGTTACGCTTTTTCGGTGAAACCGTAACCGAAACAAAAATTTTAAAACTTAATTTTAGTAATTATTTACTAATTTACGAAAAACACTAAGTTACTTACTGCTTTTATTGTTACTTATGTTTTTGTCGTACCGAATACTATATATATATTGTAGACTTTAATTGAATTTGTTAACATTGATATCTTTTAACTACTAAAATTATTTGTAATAAATAGGTATATTTTTTATAATACTTGCTGTAAAACGATTTGTAGTTAGCCGAGTCTCCGTACCGAACTTACCCAAACTGAAACAAACGGCCAAGATACACGTTACTCCGATGAGGGATCTCCAGTTGGCAGATCGACAATTGGCCGCCTGGGTTATACTTGTCTCAACGCGGGGAGCTCAGATCCGGCGATTGGGTGACAAAAAGACGATGGTGGTTGTCGAAAAACTCGAATACTCAAACTGTAACAACCCTAGGTTCGACAAACCTTAAAACCTCAATTCACGACAATTAGAACGACGGCTGAGCGAATGGTTAGAGGGGTTTTGGTCGGGGCTCGACAGCAGACGTGGAGGTGACGGCGGTACACGACACCGGCGAGCGGTGGCTTAGATCGTGGCGGTGAACGGTGGTGAGAAGTTGAAAAGGTTTTAGAGAACAATCTGGATCTCTCTCCATGTTTCCAAATGCGATTAGCCATCCCTTTGTGTAGGTGAAGAGTCGTACTTTTATTTATTATTGATTCAGACCATTAAAGCATAGATTAAAAGAAATCTAAGGCAACTAAATAACAAGAGTTATCTTAGCTCAATTAGTTAAAGCAAGGGTTACAAAACCCAAGGTCATGAGTTCAAGGCTCCCAAGAATTATAACTCTCATTTTCATTTTTTTTACACTTTACACATAAAATATGGGTGTTACACATAAATTATGGGTGTTAAAAATTGTTCAAGGACCGTAGGACACCTTTCATGTTCTTATTGGGCGACATAATTTTTTTTAACGGTCATTGACGAAAAAGCTTTTTTGAGTACCGAAACAAAACATTAGACACATATTCTACCCAGAAAATAGTTTAGACACCTAACTGGAAAAAAGGGTATAGTTTAGACACTTATTTGACGGTTAAGGCTTTAATGAAAGGACCAAGAAAAGGCTTCTAATTGTCTCGATTTTAATATCGATGATGTTTATAAGGAACGGTTGGAGGATGTTGATGAGGCAGGTTGGATTGGCAACGCTGGTTTTGTAATGGAGTTCATGTCCCAAATTTTTTAAGGGTTATTTAACTATTCGAGTTCAAGACTTCCACAACTCATGAGTACTTCTATTGATGTGGATTATCTTTCATGAAAATTTGGCAATGTGCGTTTTGTTTATGAAGCTCGGGAAAGAAACTATTTGGCTGATGAAGTCACAACCCAAACTCGGCGCTAAGGGATTTTGGTTAGATAATTTAGGTTAAGAAATATTTATAACTTTAAATTCGGGATCAAATTGAAAACTTTAAAAGTTTAGGAAAATTTCTATAAATTTTAAGGACGTAGCCATGAAAGTATCCATTATAATTTTCTAACTAGTTAAAAAGTTTTAAAAATATATATACATTTCACACACTCACACACTCATCCTTAGCGAAGAAACACGAACCACACCACGTTTCGCAAGCACATCGACTACACTATTCGCCTCGCGGTATATGTTATGAAAACACACACACTGTAAGGAATCGTACGCCCCATCAATCCTAAGAAGCCAATAATCCAACCTCCAAGGCCACCTTTGCATGATGAAGAATCCAAGACATCGCCACGAATGAGTCCGATTCAATTATGATCGAGCTATTCTCACACCATCTAGAATGTAGCACCATATCCAAAGCATACTCAATCACTCGAACTTCAGCCTCATTGGAATCCATAGTCCCAAGCGGGCCAGAAAATAAAGCTAATATTGTGCCATCTGTGTCGCGTGGAACTCCCCCCATCAAGTCGGACCCGGTTTACCTCGCCCTAGATTATTATTATTTTTATAATGCCCATTTAAAATTTATAGAAAAAAAAAGACTTGAGATAGAGCTAGAAATTTAGAGATATTAAAAGAAAGGATCGACTTCAGTATATATAATAGAAGAAGGCGACTTAGAAGCAATCAACACAAATCAACAGAAGGTAAAATCTTTATAAACCCACCCAAAACCATGAATATGGCTCACTCTTTCACTATTTACACATGGTCTTTCGTCACATGCGCAATTTGGGGCATGAACATTGCTTTTGTATATTTGTATACATTAAGCTTTGATTTGAGTCAATTTTCTCAAATTAATTAATTCATTATTGACGTAGCATCATTTTACGTGTACATATTGTATAAAAAATTATACTTATGTGTTACGAAATATAAATGAATGTATTTATTTATTTCAAGTTGTAACACCCGTGTTTTGGGGTTAGGAGTTAGTCGGGTTAATTGGTTCGAGTCGGTAAAAAAAATTATTTTAATCAAATTGACCTTAGTGTGAGCAAATTGAGTTTAGAAAGAAAGGGAGGGATCATTTTGGTAATTAAACCAAAATAAAAATAAACACCCTTTTATATCATCTTTTTCCTCATTTCTTCTTCTTCACCGTTCACAAACCATCCCAAATTTCTTTCAAACCCTCATTACTATTTCCTTTAATTTCTTCTTCAATTCAAGGGCGTTTTTGAAGGTAATTACATATTCGAACTCTCCTCTTCATCCTCTACGTTTACATAGCTTTATATTTCGAAACTATGGTCAAAGGTTTCGAAACCTTCCCAAGGTTTCGAAACTTTTGGGGAAAACTGCATTTTTGAGCATGTTAGAGTCATTTCTGGAAAAAGTGTTCTTCTACAAAGTATAAATCTCTGAATTGTTGTTAGAAGTTGACGGGACTGAAACTGAATGAATTGGAATCTGCTGGTCTAAATTGTGAAATTCGAAATGTTTAGGGGTTTAATTGATACCAATAAATTCTGAAAAATTTATTAGAAACAGGGGAGGTATTTTAGAAATGAAAAATAAATAATTTAGTTTGAATTATATATCAATTGATAGTCTAAATATCATTAGAACACATAGAAGATCAAAATGGACTAGTTTGTAAGAATTGATAATTTGAGGACTTATATGCCCTGTTTGACCCTTGTAGGCCTGTTTGAAGAGAAAGATACATAGGTACTAATATGCCATTAGCCAAGATTAAAATTTGGATGTTTGAATGTGGTTTAGGAGTTTAAATGTTGCCTCGTGTGATATATTCCGCTGTTTGATCACTTAGAATTTAATACTCGAATGTGACAAGATTAAAAAGAAAAAAAAATAGGGTTGCTAACCGAGGGGGAACCTTAACGGGTTTCGCTTCGGTTTTCCCCGTGTGACTCACTCGGACCGGTCATTCGGCTAGACCGGGATGAGGGGGTTACACAAATAATTGTAATCGATCCAAAAAAATTTATGTGTACTATTGAACCAAAATCAATGTTTCTTATGCATAACATCACAAAACCAAATGTCATGTATCAAATTACACATTTGACAAAGGTTTAAATGTATTTTGGATATTTCTCTTTATATTAATATTAGAGTTAACTGCACTACATGTCCTCAAACTATGACACGCCTTCTAAATTGGTGCCTAAACTTTTAAATATTCTATTTCATCCCCAAAATATTAAACTTATTCTTAATTGGTCCCCAAACTTTTAAATATCCCACTATCATCCCTAGATTATCATTTTTTTTTGACAAAAATGATTTTATTAATAATTCAAAATATGCCAAAGACCTACTTATGAGCCTCATTAAAAACCTCCCCAACTTAAATGGAGGAAAAGAGTACTACATAAGCAGGTAAAAGTCAATTGAGTACACACCGTAGACCACAAGGCTAAATGAAAATGTTTGTACAATCCAAACCCCACCTACTAGCAACTATCTACCCATTAACTATTACTCTGAAAAACAGTCTCAAATAACACCCAAAACTCTATCAAATCAACCGACAACAATAAAACAAAACCTACCACCATGTTTTAGAAAGTTGCTGATTATCGTTCATGCCACAAAATTTTCTTCTATCACACGATTTCAGTGTTTACATGACATTAAATAGTTTTTAAATTTTTTTATTAGTATGGGACATGTTTAGCATGTAGTGTTAATTTGGGGATGGAATTAGAATGTTCAAATGTTTTTTTTTTGGGGGGGGGGGATTGGAATGAAGCTCATAGTATGGGGATGAAACTAAAATGCTCAAATGATTTAGTACCAATTTAGAATGAGATTAATAGTTTGAGAATGAAACTGGAATGTTCAAAAGTTTATGAAGCAATTTTAAATAAGTGTTATAGTTTTGGGACGTGTTGAGCGATTTACTCTGAATATAAAGATGAACATATTTCAAATATAATATAGTTTTCATTTGCTTGAGATTAAATACTTTCATACACATATTCGAATGTGTTGGATGATGGGGTTTTCTATACATCAGAATTTTTGTAAAATTTAAATTAACGCTTAACCGTCAGAAATGTCCCCAAACAAAACCTTTTTTTTCAGTTAGTTGTCTGAACTATTTTTCAGGTTAAATAGGTGTCTAACGTTTCATTCCGTTACTCAAATAAGGTTTTATAGTCACAACTATTAAAAAAATTTATGTTATCCAATTATAACATGTCATGTGGCCCATTTCTGTTATTTTCATTCATTTTTATTTAAAAAAATTTAGAAAATCTTTAATTTTATTAAAAACAACACAAAAAACAATTCTTTTAAAGAAAGATCATATTTATATAATCAAGTGCTTAAAATGTCACTACTGAGTACAAATTGTTCAAGGAACGTAGGACATTCCAAATCAACATAATTCAACGGATAAAGTGTGATTGACCATGTAGAAATTAAAAAAATAAAAAAATAGGCCACCTTTCATGTTCTTATTGGGCGACATAATTTTTTTATTGTCGTTTTTGACAAAGCTTTTTTTGAGTGCCGAAACGAAACATTCAACACCTATTCTACCCAGAAAATAGTTCAGACACCTAACTGGAAAAAAGGTATAGTTTAGACACTTATTTGACGGTTAAGCCTTTAATGAAAGGACCAAGAAAAGGCTGCCAATTATCTCGATTTTAATATCGATAGTGTTTATAAGGAACGGCTGGGGTTTTATTTGATGAGGCAGGTTGGATTGACAACGCTAGTTTTGTAATGGAGTTGGTGTCCAACTTTTTTTTAGGGTGGTTTAATAATTCGAGTTCAAGACTTCCCCAACTCCGGAGTACTTTTATTGAAGTGGATTATCTTTCATGAAAATTTGGCAATGTGCATTTTGTTTATGAAGCTCGGCAAAGAAACTCTTTGGCTGATCAAATCACACACCAAACTCGGCGATAAGGGATTTTGGTTAGATAATTTATGTTAAGCAATATTTATAATCTTAAATTCGGGATCAATTCAAAAACTTTGAAAGTTTAGGAAAATTTCTATAAATTTTAGGGACGTAGTCATGAAAGTATCCATTATAATTTTCTAACTAATTAAAAAGTTTTAAAAATAGATATACATTTGTGAGTGTGTGTAAAGTAGATAACTAGTGGCTAAATGGAACTATAGCGTTTACGCTTTTTCGGTGAAACCGAAACAAAAATTTTAAAACTTAATTTTAGTAATTATTTACTAATTTACGAAAAACACTAAGTTACTGACCTTTTTTTTTATTGTTACTTATGTTTTTATCGTGCCGAATACTAACTATACTGAAGACTTTAATTGAATTTGTTAACATTGATATTTTTTAACTACTAAAATTATTTGTAATAATTAGGTATATTTTTTTATAATACTTGTTGTAAAATGATTTGTAGTTAGCCGAATAACCGTACCGAATAAATCAATTAACCAGTTAGACGATAACTGATTTAAACAGAATGATAACGGTTCATTAAAATTTTGAACTGAGACTTCCGGTAACCGTACAAAAAAGTCAATCTGGTACGACTAACCGCTCCTGAACCCTCCTACATAAGACAATCTAATGCTAAAATATTTACAATATTTTATATAGTGAAAAGAGAGATTTAGTTATAACAACCACATATTAAATACTTAAAGTAAACTCAACATGTGGATCACAAGCTAATATTCAAATATCTAGTCTTGCAATGTTGTTATAACTACCACGTATAAAAAAAAATTTAAAAGTAAAATGAAACATGCACGTGGTAATGATGTTCCCGGGCTCGAGAGGCCAGCACATGGAGTTAAATTCAATTATGCCGTTGGAGATGTAATTTCCAGATAAAACAAATGGATACATATATATATTCAGTACTTTGTCCTTATTAATATAAAACCCGAGCAGTTAATTAATTATACCTTCCAAAAATATTGAAAAATAAAAAAAAATATAGCTGCTTGTTGTCATTTTATGGGCTGCAGAATAGTATATATATCGGTATCTAGTACAGCAGTCAGAGCACAACAAAACCAAACCAATAGCTTAAGGTATTTCGACTTATCAAATTAAGGTGATGGCTCACAATGTATTTAGCAGTTCGGGTCCTGCATTCTATACAGACGCGACTCTTCAGAACCTTTCCAATGACAATGTCAACCTTGCTGACCAAAAGGATTGGTATGGCTCTGGAAATCGCCCATTTGTTCTTCAAGCAAAGTGGTCCGATAAAATTAAGCACGACGCCGATCCCCGAGCTGGAAGCTCGAAAGGCGGGGCTGTGTATACGACCCCAGCTGGCATTAAGTGGGTTGTTGCCTGGAGCAATATGAACGGTGAAAGCAACAAGGTATTCATCAATTCAATGTTATTCCCTTTTCTTAAAACTTATGGCACCACAGGCACAAATAATTTCCGATGAACCCTATTTGTTTCATTCTTTTACTTAAAAAAAACATCGTTAAGAATTTTATTGTAACATTCAAAAGAAATAATTCGATCAAGTTTCACGTAAATTAAATCTCTGTCAACTGCAGGTGTATATTGACATTACTAGCACTGATGTCAATTGGGATGTCGTCGAATCGCTTCTGGACACATCTTCCGCCGCTCCTGCTGAGGTGAACAAACTTGGATACAAGGCAACGGCTACGATTGACCCGGACAGCCCTTCGCCAAGTTTGACAACAAGTTTCCAGAAAATAATTTAAAATACTGTTTCTTTGCATGCACTAGTAATTTTAAAATAAGGAAGGTGGTTTAATAAAAAGACGAGCTTCAAGTCTTGAGTTAATATTAATCTCGGGTTTGATCCCTGGACAACTCCAACCCCTTCCTCTTTTATCTCTAGAAAAGGTTTAAAAGGCCTAAATGTTTAAAATCAATTATGCCATATTTATGATAAATGCGGCTACTTAAAATCATTATATGTGGTGAATAAAAGGTCTTTCTATTATGCTATTTTATTGTTATTATTTTTATAAAGTCCGTATAAAATTTATAGAAAATAAAAGACTTGAGATAGAGAGAGACATTTAGAATGAGATTAATAAATTTGGGACGTGTTGTGCGATTTACTCTGAATATCACGATGAAACTATTTTCTAGTCAGAACTATCAAAAATTTTCTGTTATCTAATTAGAACATGACATGTGGTGTCTAACGTTTAAGGCTTAAACATCAGAAAAGTGTCAAAACTAAACTTTTTTTTTTCAGATAGGTGTCTAAATTTTTTTCCAGGCAAAATTGGTGTCTAACATTTCATTCCTTTACTCAAATAAGATTTTCTAGTCAGAACTATCAAAAATTTTCTGTTATCTAATTAGAACATGACATGTGGCCTATTTCTGTTATTTTCTTTCATTGTTATTTATAAAAAATAGAAAATCTTTAATTTTATTAAAAAACACAAAAATATGTTTTTTTCCCTTCAGAAATATCATATTTTATAATAAGTGCTCAAAATGTCATCACAGAGTACAAATTGTTCAAAGAACGTAGGACATTCCAAATCAAAGTAATACAACAGATAATGTGTGGGTGACCATTCAGAAATTAAAATAAATAAAAAATAGGCCACCTCATGTTCTAATTGGGTAACATAACTTTTTAATGGATGTTGACGAAAAAGCTATTTTGAGTTCCAAAACGAAACGTTAGGCACCGATTCTGCCTGGAAAAGAGTTCAGACACCTAATAGGAAAAAGGGCACAATTTGGATACTTATTTGACAGCTAAGCCTTAAATTAAATGACCAAGAAAGGGCTGTCAGTTGTCTCAATTTTAATATAGGCGGTGTTTATAAGGAACGAATGCAGATTTTTGATGAGGCATATTGGATTGTCAACAATGGTTTTGTTATGGAGTTGGTGTCCCAAATTTTTTTAGGGTGGTTTAATAATACGAGTTCACGAGTTCGACAACTCCGAAGTTCTTTTATTGATGTGGATTATCTTTCATGAAAGTATTTACTCTGAATATCACAATGAACATATTTCAAATAGAATATATTTCCATTTGCTTGAAATTAAATACTTTCATACGCATATTCGAATGTGATGGATTATGGGTTTTTTATAAATAAATTTTTTTTGTAAAATTTAAATTAAGGTTTAACTGTCGGAAGAGTCCCGAAACTAAACTTTTTATTTCAGTTAGGTGTCCGAACTATTTTTCGGGCCAAATATGTGTCTAACGTTTCATTACGTTACTCAAATAAGGTTCTCTAGTCATGACTATTAAAAAATTTCCGTTATCTATTTAGAACACGACATGCGCCTATTTCAGTTATTTTCTATCATTTTTATTTTTAAAAATCTAGAAAATCATTAATTTTATTAAAAACCCACAAAAAACATTTTTTGTAGAAAGATGATATTTATCTAATTAGAACACAACATGTACCTATCCATGTAACACCGTAAGCTAATAATAAAATGGATGCAAAAGGGGGGAGGGTGAGCAAAATTGTAGTTTGGGGAAGTTGAACACGCAACTCATAGATAGATTGCTTGAGTCATAACCAATTGAGCTAAAGCCATTTCTAGTATGAACCTGCATACCACTTATTATTAAGTGGTTCTTGTAAAGTTAAAATAAAATGACAAACAATTAAAAATATCCTACCTAACCCTTAATGGCTCATTTATTTCGATCCAACAACTCAAAACCCAGATCTGGAAAATAAACGACCTTTCATCCCCCTCTCGACCTTTCACCTGCCCACCGATCATCGTCCGATCTTCCCCACCATCACGTCGTGGCCATCACCGCCACTGCCGACGTGATTGCCGTCGTAGCTCGAGCCTAACCCCGTCGGCCACTCTCGTATTATAGCAGTCGTTTGCCGTGAAAATTGCCTCAAAGCTCCGACGAGAACCCAAGTTTCCTCCACCTCTATCCTTGACGTTTCCAGCTGCCAAAACCGTCCGTTTGGAATGCTACCACCGCCACCGTCCCTTGAATAGAACCCCGACCACCACGCGCAGAGTCGTCGTTTTGTCGCCACAAAAGCATGGTTGGAAGTTTCGTGAGAAAACCCCAACCTTGTTCCCCTATTTTTTACAATTTCCGACCACAGTCACCATCCGTCTGAGTCGTTATTGCCATCATCGTCCTCCTCAAGCCGAGACGAACAAAACCCAACCGATCAATAGTCGGTTCGTCGTTGTTTCAAGGTTTTCGGCGTTCATCCGGTAAAAGTAAGTTAGGTAAGGAATTTACTTCAGTTTGGGTTTAATGAGCATTAGTTGGTTGAATTTTCAATGTTTTGAGGCTTAATCGAGTTGTTGCCATCATTTGGGGAGTTTTTCGGTCGATTTGAGGTCACACGTTGCGAGCACGCGCCGCAGAGATGAATTTCGGCCACAGCTTGGTTACCCAGCAATCGAACCGGTCAAACCCATCGAGCCAACCGAACCGGCCCAAACTAAACCAGACCGGCCTAATCCCATTAACAAACCAAAGCCCGGACCCGACTCGAGTTGACTTGAACCCGACCCATTTGACCTGTACCCGACCCGAACTGTGTCATCCCGTTTAACCCGAGTCAACCCAATGAGTCAACTCGCCCGAGTCAACCCATCGAGTCAACTCGCCTGTGTTAAACCAGTAAGTCAACTCGCCCGAGTCACCCTGGTTAACTAGTGACGTTAGTATTGACTTGACCACTGACATCAGCGTTGACTTTGACCGACGACATTAGTGTTGACTTTGACTGTTGACGTTAGCATTGACTTCGACCGCTGATGTCAGCGTTTGCTTTGACTAAAAAGTTAACTTTTCTAGAAAAGTCATATTTTATGTTTTTCGACGCCCCAGGTCTGATTTTGAAGCCCGTTTTATAAAATTCTAACCTGAAATCTTCTGAATCTGACCTTAAACCCCCAAACTTGTGTATGTACTTAATTGTTCAGTTAGGAGTAATGTGAATAAGGACTGAAATTGGAATTTGTACGATTGAAGGTATTCACAGTTCCTTGTATTCGAGATGTTGAGGATGTCGCATTCGATTTCGAGAGTGATCGAATGGAGTATCATGGTTGACCGATATAGCAAGGAATAAAGGTAATACATTACTACCTCTTGCATGCTTTATGAAACATGTTGGTATTCGGTTAAGGTATGCATGATTATGATTAAGATTACTTTCAGCTCTCTGCTGGAATCAATTTGATTACGGAATAAAAGAATAGTAATATGGATAAAATCGAACTATTCGAAAGAGAAGTTTAATAGACCAAAAGGATACTAAGTTCAGTAAGGGAATAGTAAGACAATTAATCTCCCAATCCAATTTATAGAATTAAAGGATTTGATATCTGAAATATTTTGTTAAGAAATAACGATAATACCCTTGAGATGTAAGAATGCCTAAAATACCCCTAACAAAGAAAATGACCTAGAATGTACACTCGATCTGATAAAATAATTACTTCATCTAAAATCCTTGATCTATTGGGAAAGACATTGATAGCAAGTTGCAAATATGTGTGATAACAAAACACTTGGATTTTTCCCGAATTCTGTATAAACACTTCAAGATAAATTTACTGAAAGTTCTTCGCATTCCTAAAGTAATATAAATGAAATTAATGAATGAATTGATCAGAATGATTGAAATGACCGAAATAACCTCAGGCACTGAAATTTTCCAAATTAACTGAAATGATGAATATACCTTTGAGTTCTGAAATGAATGAATTGTTGTAAGGACCATAATGTTTGAACTACTATCAAACACTTAAATAAGTAAATACCCACGTGACTTGAGATAAGTGGAAACTTGGAAAATCCTAAAATTTCTGATAGATCACAAATGACTGTAACCCCCCTGTGAGTTTGAAGCATGACTCATGTATATAAGTCACTCCTGATAATGCTACAACATTGAAAGAATACCGCTCAAATGCATGTTTGACTGCTCGGGTAAGTTTAGTGTTTTCTTATGGAAGTGACTCGCTCAACTATACAATGCAGTTAGTATTGAGAATTGCATACATGTGAGGTACATATGTTCGAATACTTGGTAAATATCGCAATATCGAGATCCGTAAGTTCGACTGAATTTGGAAACCTGATAAACCATGGAGATATTCATGTATGTAGATTACCAATTTGCCCTTATTATGTGAAATTACAGAATCACCCCGGACAGTCATATGACCAAAATGCTCTTGTTGGCCAAAATGACCAGAATAACCCTAAATGTATTCGATATCATGAAAGATCTTGATTTAGAGATTCCTGAATGCTTGGTTTGAAACCTGATGAGCACATAGAATTCTTGAGTCACTGTTTATGCTTTGTTGGTGTAAATTACCAAAATGACCATGTATGACTAAAAGACCATAATACCCTTGTAGGCTTAAATGACTGAATCACTCATGATATATCTGAACTCCTAAAGATCTTGATGTATCAACACCTGAATATCTTGTTTGAATCATTAGTACGAACCCTTTTTAATAGGGACCTCTTTTCTAAAATCCGTTCAAATTGTCAAAAGTTCAATGTGTTCCCTTTCGTAAATGCCAAGTATCTCCAAGAAATACACTGTTCCACCTAGTGTGTTCCATATGTGCTACACGACTGTTTTTGCATACTGATTTACATGTTATAATATTTATCACGTGCACATGATTGGCATGCTTGATTTCACACGAACATGACATGTTTTATAGGTTAAGTATGACCGTACTATATTTCTGATATATTCTCATGTACCTGATATGGCAAACATGCTATATGGATAATGTATTACTGAAAATGCTGATATTGATTAATGAACTATTGATGATCTGATTCCCTGGGGTATTTGGGATATGGTATGAAGTGTTTTAAGGGTCAGCCCTGATTAGGCTGGTAATTCTGCCCGTATTAGGTTCCTAGCTTAGGCTAGGGTAATTCCGCCCGTACTAGGTTCCTAGCTTCGGCTAGGGTAATTCCACCCGTGACCTAAGGTAACCCCTTAGGTCGGTACCTACGCCCACTAGGCCTAGGTTAACGCCTATATAAGGTTCCTACGCTTCGGCTAGGGTAATTCCGCCCGTGACCTAAGGTAATCCCTTAGGATGGTACCCCCACCCAATGGGCCTGGGTTAATCCCACTATATAGTTGCAATTCGGGGAATTGTATATTGGAGTATGGTTGGAGGATGAATAAAGAATTAAAATGAAATTTAATACTACTACTTGAAACAAATGTATTTGAAATAAAAGGTAATTGCATTGTTATACTTCCTGCATTAGCGTTGCATTGTTGGAACACATTAGACACTAAACTCTTTGACTCCACCTCCGTAATTTACCAGCTTATATAATTCTCGTTTGTTACTCGATGATTGAATAAAGAACAAGTATTGTTATTCTCAAGTATAACACTACCTTGAAATAGCAGAACGGAAATGAAGACTGTTACTACATGAAACATCATGAAAATGTTATGCCTGCCATATATATGCATGAGCTTATAGTATCTTTTGGTAGCTCTGTATTACTGAGCTCTTCGAAGCTCACATTGTTTTTAAAATTGAAGATTAGAAGAAATCTATCATGGTTTAGTGATCGAAAACTGTATTTGGAGTTCTCTCGGTGCTGCTTTGGAGTACGGTACTGGTACAGTTTGGGGGAATGTATGTCATGTATAGTTTTACGATAGTGTCTCTAAAACACTTTCTGAAATTATGTTATATGTTTAAATGATATCTTGAAATGGTATTATAAACGGAAGTTGATTTTACAGTTTAATAAGTGATTTGAGGAAAAATGTTTTTATGTGTATTTTTATTGTGGGCTGCTCTTGTGATCCTAATGTGACTTCCTAAGATCTGTGGTAACGTATAAGCAGGTCTAGGGGGTTACTTTCCAAATAAAAATAACATAACGGATAATGTGTGAGTGACCATTGAGAAATTAAAAAAAATTAAAAATAGGCTACCTCTGATGTTCTGATTGGGTGACAGAATTTTTTTAACTGTTATTGACGAAAAAGCTTTTTTGAGTACCGAAACGAAAAGTTACGCACCTATTCTGCCAGGAAAATAGTTCAAACACCTAACAGAAAAAAATGTTATAGTTTGGACACTTATTTGATGGTTAAGCCTTAAATTAAAGGACCAAGTATGGGCTTTCAATTGTCTTAATTTTAATATCGACATTGTTTATAAGGAACCGTTGGAGGTTTTTTATGAGGAAGGTTGGATTGACAACGCTGGTTTTGTAATGGAGTTGGTGTCCCAAAATTTTTTAGGGTGGTTTAATAATTCGAGTTCAAGACTTCTGCAACTCCTGAGTACTTTCATTGATGTGGATTATCATTCATGAAAATTTGACAATGTGCGTTTCTTTATGAAGCTAGGCAAAGAAACTCTTTGGTTGATTAAGTCACACCCCATTCTCGGTGCTAAAGGATTTTGGTTAGATCAATTAGGTTAAGAAATATTTATAATCTTAAATTCGGGATCAAATCGAAAACTTTGAAAGTTTAGGAAAATTTTGTAACACCCTATTTTCCTAAATAAAAAAAAGAGAATGGTGCTTGTATGAGGGTTTGAACCCCCGACCTAAGGTTAGAGAGTGCAAGCCTTAACCGTTTAAGCTAAGGTAATTTCTGGTTGTAGCCTACCATAATTCCTTCTTAAGTTATTCGTCTAGATATACAGAAAATAAAAAGAAAATGGAACCGTTCATCTACCTATGTCTACCCATTTCGAATATGGAAAGAATTTTCTAGATCTAAAACTCTTCCCCCAAACTCTTCAGCTACCTAAACCGAATGCCACTCTGATCTCCTTCTCCGGTCGTTCGTGGCATGCACCGCCACCTCCCTTGCGCTCGCCGTCAGACCTCGCTCCTAGCCCACCGTCCCACTCGCGCGTTAGCGCCGCCGTCCGTCGCGAGGCATGGTTCAAAAGTTCGACAGAAACACTAAGTGCAACCTTCTTTTTTTGGCGATTTCGTCACCGTCCGCCGTCCGTTCGCCATGCCAAGGCCACCGTCGAACTCCTTGTCCCAAGGCGAGCTAAACCCCTATGTTTGATCGCTCATCCGATGTCGACAAGAGCCTCATCGGAGCAACGTGATTTTTCGACCGTTCACCTTCGTTTTTGGTAAGATCGGTGAGTATTTCGACTTAAATTTTGAGTTATTTGAGCTTTAAATGAAAAATGGATGACAATAGTGTGATTGGAGGCATTTTTCCGGCCATTTTAGGCCGCGCGTGGGCCTCACGCGCCGTCCGGGGCGATTTCCGGCCGCCCTGGACGGTGGCCGTTGAACCGGTCGGCTCAGACCCGGTCTAGCCGTGAACCGAGCCACCTGAACCGGTCCAAGCGAACCGGCCCAAGCCCAGTGGTAAACCAAGCCCCGTTGACCCGTTGACCTGTTGACCTGACCCGTTGACCCGACCCGTTGAGCCGTTGACCCGACTCGTTGACCCGTTGACCCGACCCGTTGACCGAGTCAACCCAGTGAGTCAACTCGTCCAAGTCAACTCAGTGAGTCAACTCGTCTAAGTCAACCCAGTGAGTCAACTCGTCCGAGTCAGCCTTGGACCAGTGACGTCAGCGTTAACTTTGACCGCTGACGTCAGCGTTGACTTCGACAAAAAAGTCAACTTTTTCTGAAAAGTCCTATTTTATGTTTTTCGACGTCCTGAGTCCGATTTTGAAGCTCGTTTCACAAAATTCTAACCTGAAAGCCTCTAAACTTGACTTTGAACCCAAGAGTGCATAAGTTAAATATCTAGTTTAAGACCGATGTAAATGAGGACTGATTAAGGGTATTGTTCTATTGAAGGTACCTACGTATCTCCATATCCGAAATGTTATGGGACATCGAATTCGGGTTCGAGTGCAATCGAATGAGGCATCATAAATCAACTGTTGCAGCTCGAAGTTAAGGTAATACACTACTACCTCTTGTATGCTTTATGAGCATGTTGGTATTTGTTAATGCATGCATAAAAATGATGATAAGTACTGTTAATTCTGCTCAAGTCAAACCGAATATGGAAACGAGTATGATATTCTAGATAAGATTGCAATGCTCGAATAAGAAGATCAATAAATCAGAAGGATCTGGAGTTCAATAAGTAATTAATAAGACAATTAATCTCCAAATCCGACTATTAGTGTCAAATGATAAAATGTGAAAAATATTTGGATATGAAATTACGAAAATGCCCTCAAGGTATGAGAATGACTAAAATACAATTGAAGTCGGAAGCGATCTAGAAATCTACGCTAAATATGGTAAAACAACATGATTCATCTGAAAACCTCGAACTACTTGGAAAGCTATGGTAAGGTGTTAGGTTTCCTTGGTTTTGGAATGAATCTTCGACTATAGATTCAGAGGAATTTATTCATACCCACGAATTGAGCAAGTGACTCAAAATTCGGAATTTATTGAAATGACTAAAAGTAATGGAAATAATGATATGGTTAAACTAATCGGAATGATCTTATTGAGCAAAAAGGGCTGAAGTATCCTCGGACACCGGGGTTTGCAAATCAACCAGATCAATGGATAAACCTTTGAGTTCTGAAATAAATGAAGTGATTGGAGGTGCCGAAATTTCTTGGATGGCTGAAACACCCACGGGTACTTAAATGATTTGTAACACCCCAGTTTTGGGCTTGGAAGTTTAGGGTCTGAACCGGACCGGTCTGATTTTCGGTTCGAATATAAAAGGTGGTTTTAGGGAAAGCCTAGTTCGGGATGCTTTGAAAATATGGAAAAAATATCTAAAAATTCTCTTTTAATATATATAAGAGAGTGGTGAAATCAATTTTATAAAATAAGGTTTGGAAGTGTGACATTTCGAAATGGTGACTAAAATGTAATTTTTGAAAAGTTCAGTGGTGACTGTTTTGTAAGGATTGAAACTTTGAATCTTTAAGGAGATAATTTACCTAAGAAAGGATTTCTCCAGATTTTTCTTAGATTTTAATGATTTAATTAATGTTTAATTAATTAAAGGAAAAGAGGGAAACTATATTTTAGCTTTTCATAACTAACTTTCTTAAAAACTTTCTCATCTCATTTTCTCTCAAAATTCCCTCAGCCAAACACATTTCTACAGCTACATTTCTTTTGATTTTCACACTAAATGATGAGGTTTCAATCATCAATTGATTCCTAATCCTTTCTACATCAAAACCTCTTGATTTGCTTATTGAATTTTCAAGGATTTTGGCTCTAATCAAGGAGAAATCTACATTTAGAGGTAAGGATGTTCTTCTCCTCTAAATACTCAGTTTTTTACTGAAATTCCCAAGTTCTCAATCCTTAAATTAAGTTTTATAAAAGGTTTTAATGTTGTGATCTTGATTTTGGCTTAAAACTCATGATTTGGAAGAAATCTTGAAGAATTTCGTGGTGTTTGTTTGGGCTCTATTTTGAGATGATTATTAAATGTATTTTGGATGTATAATGATGTGTAAATGAGGTTTGATCAATGCAATCCCGAATAGGTTATGTTTCCTAAGTTTTTGCTTATGAAAATGGTGGTTTTTGGGGTGATTTTGGTGTTCTGTTAATGCTGGAGGTATAAGGATGAGTTTGGGTTCATTTTGGATGTTAATTGATGTTTAGAAATGGTTAGAAGTGATGGATCTTGGCTGGGTTATGTTTTGGAAGAGTTTGGAGGTGATTTCGGTTGTGTTTGGTAGTTTTCCAGCTTTGAAACATTTTGGATGAGATTTTGGAAGCTTAGTTTAAGTCTAAACAACTTAGCTAAGCTCAAGAGTAAGTAAATGGAATTTCTCTCTTGGTTTGTGCTATGATTTGGTTTCAAATGCACTTGGGGTGGTTGAGTTTTAATTACTGTTTTTAAGCATGTTTAGTCATGGTTTAATGCTGGTTTTGAAA
Organism: Hibiscus trionum; assembly: GCA_030270665.1. NCBI lineage: Eukaryota > Viridiplantae > Streptophyta > Magnoliopsida > Malvales > Malvaceae > Hibiscus > Hibiscus trionum. The sequence continues at coordinate 2,113,454 of BSYR01000008.1, forward strand.
GCTATATGTTGAAGGATGCTCAAGGTAAGAGATCCTTGTTTTGACATGTTGTTAAATTGGTAATGTTGCATGGTGATGCATGGTGTTTAATGGTTTTGTTTGATGCTTTAAAATAGTGAATTGATGATGGTATTTGATGTGTATTGGCAAGTGATGTAAGTGGTTCTTGGTTACTTTAATCAGATATAGTTAGCCGGCTATAGGATTGGGTGCACCGTGAATTAAGTCGCCTTGGATGTTGAGGGGTTGTGATTGTACCGTAAACTCCATCCAAGTATCCTAACGAGAGAGGTAAGATCTCAATGGTGGTTTAAAGTCCGTGTGAGGATCTTGTTAAGCTCACAACGGTGGTTAAAAGTCCGTGTGAGGATTTTGGGTAAGATCTCAACGGTGGTTAAAAGTTCGTGTGAGGATCTTGTTAAGCTCACAACGATGGTTAAAAGTCCGGGTGAAGATTTTGGTAAGATCACAACGGTGGTTAAAAGTCCGTGTGTGGATCTTGTGTGATGTGTCCCGTACTCTCATTAGCGAGTTATACAACTTCCGATGAGTGATGTTGAGGGGTTGTGATTGTACCGTTAAACTCCATCACGGGTGTTGAGGGGTTGTGATTGTACCGGTAAACTCCACCTTATGTTGTTCGGTAGTGTGTATGAAGCGTGTGGGACAACGCTTGTAATCCGTGTATCCGATTGTGTCTTGAGTTGAAATGGTTTGTGAATTATCACTTGAAAGCCAATATAATGTTTTTGAATGTAATGAAGCGAGAGATGCTTGAAATGATGCAAGGTTGCATGGGAAGTGTGTAATGGTTTAAGAGTGCATGTATTACTTGTTAAGCTTGAGCAAGTGTATATTCTTCTTTTGTGAATGGTGCATATGTGCTTAGAATCTCTTTAGTGCATTGAAGTCTTGTGAAGGCTTGTTGGAAAAAGGCATGTAATGCAAATGTTGCTTTTGTAGTTCATGTGTCTTGTATTTGTCGAATGCATGAAATAGTTAAAAGGAACAAATGGTTTTCGAAAGGTTTTGCTTTGAAATGATCATCAAGCATGAGGAAAGTATGTTGTGAAGGGGAAATGGTTTCCAAGGAATTTGAGTTTAACTTTGCATGTGGTGTTCATGCATGGAAAGGTCTAAATAATAGTTTTTGCAAGAATGTGTTTTGGGGTGAGTTGTTTAGCTTTTCCAAGCTAAAGGTTGGATTTTCATGTTGATCAATGCATGGTTTAAAGCATGTTGTTTCAAAAGGGGTTTTTCAAACAATGCTTTGGTTTGTTGTATTGTAACTACATTTTTAAGGGGGTTTTATGATTCGCTGCATTGATGGTGTTTTGGTTTTGAGCATTCCTCACTAAGCATTATGTGATTACGCTCCTTTTTGTCCATCAATGCAGATATTTGAAGTTGGGACAGCAAGAAGCAAGGGATTCAAGAGGAGCTCCACTTGAGAAGTATGTCTTGGTTTATAGCTATAGATAATAAAGGCAATGGGGGGAGAGTCTTTTATATTGATGTGTAAGGAGATTGTGTATGTTGAACAAGTACGGTTCATGGTTTGAACTATGTGGTTTATCGCTTTGCAACATTTGAATCTTCTTCTTCATAAGTTGTTATGCTATGCTTCTTGTTTTAAAAGCATGATCAAGTGTTGGATATGTTGAATGAGTTGGTGCATCTAAGGTTTGATTTGTATCTAGTTGTTAATGCCATTTGGTAGTTATGATGCTTGGCATGTTGTTGATATGTTGAGGAATGGTTTAAAGTATGTTTGTTGGTGTTTTGATGTTTGGTTGGTTTTGGATGTTAGGGTGCATGCCTATAGACTTGTGGATTTTCCTAATTGATGCCATGAATGTGTTTTGATGATGCAAATATGTACCTTATGTGTATGATGACTTGTTGGCATGATTAGGAGGTCATTAGAATGTGTTTGAGTGGTTAAATGTGTGTTAAACCAGCAAGTTCTCATTTTCTGGGCAGTCCGTATCGAAACGAGCACTATCGTTTCGAAACGGGGGCCTGTGATGGCCTTCGTGTATCGAAATGGGTAGAGGTCGTTCCGAAACGTTTTGGCCACTGCCAGACCCTGTTTCGAAACAAGCCTCAAAACGAACCCGTGTTTCGGAACGGTCAACCCCGTTTCGAAATAGGTGACCGTTGTGCACTGATTTGAATGGTTTTGAGGTTTGTAAGCTTTACGTTTTAGTCTTGAATTTTGTATTTGCAATTGCTTGAGTTTGAGATGTCCAATTGAGGTGAAATTTGACAGGGAAGCATGTAATATGATTAATTTGATATTGGTAATTTAAAAATCAGCTAAGTCTTTCATCTTTCCAAAATTTACAATTTGGTCCCTAACTTTTGTATGTTGTGCAATTGAGATCCTTAATGTAATCCGATCACTGTGCTTTTCAAGTATGTGTTTCTCAAGAGTACGCTTAGGATTAATGCGCTTCTATACAAGTTTAAAAAGAAAAAAAAAAAGGGTCGTTAATCAAGGTTGACACCAAAATCTCTGATTCCTACCTCTTATATTACCAGCCTATATAATTCCCGTCTAATTCTCAAGGTCTGATTAAAGAACAAATACCGTTATTCTCGAGTATGATGCAACCTCGAAATAGTAGAACAGTAATAGAGACTATTACCGCGTGGAACATCATGAAAATGTTATGCCTACCATATATCTGCATGAGCTTATAGCATCTTTTGGTAGTTTTGTATTACTGAGCTTTTCCAAGCTCACGTTGTTTTTACCATCGCAGGTTAAAGGAATATATCATGGCATAACGTTTGACATCAGTGTTCGGAGTTCTCTCGGCGTTGCTTTTGGAGTACGGTACTGTATAGTTAGTAGGCATGTAGGTCATGTACTGTTTTATGACAGTGTGTGTAAAATACTTTATGAAGTTTTTATTATGTGTTTAAATGACATACCGAAATAATATTTTTAAACAGAAGTTGGTTTTACAGTTTAATAAGTGTTTTGAGGAAATAAAAATGTTTTTATGTGTATTTTTACTGTGGGTCGCTCTTGTGACCCTAATGTGACTTCCTAGGATCCGTTGTAACGCATAGGCGGGTCTAGGGGGTTACAAATTTCTATAAATTTTAGGGACGTAGTCATGCAACTATCCATTATAATTTTCTAACTAATTAAAAAGTTTCCAAAATATATATACATTTTTGAGTGTCTATAAAGTAAATAACTAGAGGTTAAATGGAATTATAGCAGTTACGCTTTTTCGGTGAAACAGTAACCGAAACAAAAATTTTAAAACTTAATTTTGGTAATTATTTACTAATTTACAAAAAAAACTAAGTTACTGACTGTTTTTTATTGTTACTTATGTTTTTGTCATACCGAATATTATATATATTGTAGACTTTAATTTAATTTGTTAACATTGATATCTTTTAACTACTAAAATTATTTGTAATAAATAGGTATATTTTTTTATAATACTTGCAGTAAAACGATTTGTAGTTAGCCGAGTCTCCGTACCAAACTTACCCAAACTGAAACAGAACGGCCAAGATACGCGTTCTCCGTTGAGGGATCTCTCGGTGGCAGATCGACGATCGGCCGCCTGGGTTATACTCATCTCAACACGGGCAGCTCAGATCTGTGCACATGATCGGCCGCCTGGGTTATAAACTGTTCCACCTAGTGTGTTCCATGTGTGCTACACAACTATTTTTGCATACTGATTTACATGTTATAATATTGATCACATGCACGTGATTGGCATGCTTGATTTCACACGAACATGACATGTTTTATAAATTAAGTATGACCGTACTGTATTTCTGATATATTCCCATGTACCTGATATGGCAATCATGCTATATGGATAATGTATTACTGAAAATGTTGATATTGATTAATGAACTATTGATGATCTGATTCCCTGGGGTATTTGGGATATGGTATGAAGTGTTTTAAGGTTCAGGCCTGATTAGGCTGGTAATTCTGCCCGTATTAGGTTCCTAGCTTAGGCTAGGGTAATTCCGCCCGTACTAGGTTCCTAGCTTCGGCTAGGGTAATTCCACCCGTAACCTAAGGTAACCCCTTAGGTCGGTACCTAAACCCACTAGGCCTAGGTTAACGCCCATATAAGGTTCCTACGCTTCGGCTACGGTAATTCTGCCTGTGACCTAAGGTAATCCCTTAGGATGGTACCCCCGCCCAATGGGCCTGGGTTAATGCCCCTATATAGTTGCAATTCGGGGAATTGAGGATGAATAAAGAATTAAAATGAAATTTAATACTACTACTTGAAACAAATGTATTTGAAATAAAATGTTATTGCATTGTTATATTTCCTGCATTAACGTTGCATTGTTGGAACACATTAGACACTAAACTCTTTGATTCCACCTCCGTAATTTATCAGCTTATATAATTCTTGTTTGTTACTCGATGATTGAATAAAGAACAAGTATTGTTTATTCTCAAGTATAACGCTACCTTGAAATAGCAGAACAAAAATGAAGACTGCTACTACATGAAACATCACGAAAATGCTATGCCTGCCATATATATGCATGAGCTTATAGTATCTTTTGGTAGCTCTGTATTACTGAGCTTTTCGAAGCTCACATTGTTTTTAAAATTGAAGATTAGAAGAAATCTATCATGGTTTAGTGATCGATAACTGTATTTGGAGTTCTCTCGGTGCTGCTTTGGAGTACGGTACTGGTACAGTTTGGGGGCATGTATGTCATGTATAGTTTTATGATAGTATCTCTAAAACACTTTCTGAAATTATGTTATATGTTTAAATGATACCTTGAAATGGTATTATAAACAGAAGTTGATTTTACAGTTTAATAAGTGATTTGAGGAAAAATGTTTTTATGTGTATTTTTATTGTGGGCCGCTCTTTTGATCCTAATGTGACTTCCTAAGATCTATGATAACGTATAAGCGGGTCTAGGGGGTTACATTCCAAATAAAAATAACATAACGGATAATGTGTGAGTGACCATTGAGAAATTAAAAAAAATAAAAAATAGGCTACCTCTTATGTTCTGATTGGGTGTCAGAATTTTTTTAACTGTTATTGACGAAAAAGCTTTTTTGAGTACCGAAATGAAAAGTTACGCACCTATTCTGCCAGGAAAATAGTTCAGACACCTAACTGAAAAATGTTATAGTTTGGACACTTATTTGACGGTTAAGCCTTAAATTAAAGGACCAAGTATGGGCTGTCAATTGTCTTAATTTTAATATCAACATTGTTTATAAGGAACAGTTGGAGGTTTTTGACGAGGAAGGTTGGATTGACAAACCTGGTTTTGTAATGGAGTTGGTGTCCCAAAAAATTTTAGGGTGGTTTAATAATTCGAGTTCAAGACTTCCGCAACTCCTGAGTACTTTCATTGATGTGGATTATCATTCATGAAAATTTGGCAATGTGCGTTTCTTTATGAAGCTGGCAAAGAAACTCTTTGGTTGATTAAGTCACACCCCATTCTCGGTGCTAAAGGATTTTGGTTAGATCAATTAGGTTAAGCAATATTTATAATCTTAAATTCGGGATCAAATCGAAAACTTTGAAAGTTTAGGAAAATTTCTATAAATTTTAGGGACGTAGTCATGCAACTATCCATTATAATTTTCTAACTAATTAAAAAGTTTCCAAAATATATATACATTTCTGAGTGTCTATAAAGTAAATAACTAGAGGTTAAATGGAATTATAGCGGTTACGCTTTTTCGTTGAAACCGTAACCGATTTTTTTTTAAAACTTAATTTTGGTAATTATTTACTAATTTACAAAAAACACTAAGTTACTGACAGTTTTTTATTGTTACTTATGTTTTTGTCATACCGAATACTATATATATTGTAGACTTTAATTGAATTTGTTAACATTGATATCTTTTAACTACTAAAATTATTTGTAATAAATAGGTATATTTTTTATAATACTTGCTGTAAAACGATTTGTAATTAGTCGAGTCTCCGTACCGAACTTACCCAAACTGAAACAGAACGGCCAAGATACGCGTTACTCCGATGAGGGATCTCCCGGTGGCAGATTGACGATCGGCCGCCTGGGTTATACTCATCTCAACGCGGGGAGCTCAGATCCGGTGATTGGGTGAAAAAAAGACGACGGTGGTGGCCGAAAAACTCGAATACTCAAACTGTAATAATCCTAGGTTCGACGAACCTTTAAACCTCAATTCCCGACGATTGGAACATCGGAAGAGCGAGTGGTTAGAGGGGTTTTGGTCGGGGCTCGACAGCGGACGTGAAGGTAACGGCGATGCACGACACCGGCGAGCGGTGGATGAGATCGTGGCGGAGAACGGTGGTGAGAAGTTGAAAAGGTTTGAGAGAACAGTCTGGATCTCTCTCTGTGTTTCCAAATTCGATTGGCCATCCCTTTGGGTAGGTGAAGAGTCGTACTTTTATTTATTATTGGGTCAGATCATTAAAGGATAAATTAAAAGATATCTAAGGCAACTATATAACAAGTGTTATTGTAGCTCAATTGGTTAAAGTGAGGGTTACAAAACCCATGGTCATGGGTTCAAGGCTTCTAAGAATCATAACTCTTATTTTCATTTTTTTACACTTTACACATAAATTATGTGTGTTACAAATTGTTCAAGGACCGTAGAACATTCCAAATCAACATAATACAACGGATAAAATGTGACTGACCATGTAGAAATTAACAAAAAATAAAAATAAGATACCTTTCATGTTCTTATTGGGCGACATAACTTTTTTTAACGGTCGTTGACGAAAAAGATTTTTTGAGCACCGAAACGAAACATTAGGCACCTATTCTACCTAGAAAATAGTTCAGACACCTAACTGGAAAAAAGTGTATTGTTTAGACACTTATTTGACAGTTAAGCCTTTAATGAAAGGACCAAGAAAAGGCTTCCAATTGTCTCGATTTTAATATCAATGATGTTTATAAGGAACGGTTGGAGGATTTTGATGAGGCAGGTTGGATTGGCAACGCTGGTTTTGTAATGGAGTTCATGTCCCAAAACTTTTTAGTGTTGCTTAACTATTCGAGTTCAAGATTTCCACAACTCTTGAGTACTTTTATTGATGTGGATTATCTTTCATGAAAATTTGGCAATGTGCGTTTTGTTTATGAAGCTCGGGAAAGAAACTCTTTGGCTGATGAAGTCACAACCCAAACTCGGCGCTAAGGGATTTTGTTTGATAATTTAGGTTAAGAAATATTTATAATTTTAAATTCGGGATCAAATTGAAAACTTTAAAAGTTTAGGAAAATTTCTATAAATTTTAGGGACGTAGCCATGAAAGTATCCATTATAATTTTCTAACTAGTTAAAAAGTTTTAAAAATATATATACATTCCACACATTCACACACTCATCCTTAGCGAAGAAACACGAACCACACCACGTTTCGCAAGCACATCGGCTACACTGTTCGCCTCGCGGTAGTTGTTATGAAAACACACATAGTGTAAGGAATCGTACGCCCCATCAATCCTAAGAAGCCAATAATCCAACCTCGAAGGCCGTCTTTGCATGATGAAGAATCCAAGACATCGCCACGAATGAGTCCGATTCAATTATGACCGAGCTATTCTCACACCATCGAGAATGTAGCTCCATATCCAAAGCATACTCAATCACTCGAACTTCAGCCTCATTGGAATCCATAGTCCCAAGCGAGCCAGAAAATAAAGCCAATATTGTACCTTCTGTGTCGCGTAGAACTCCGCCCCACCAAGCCGGTCCCGGTTTACGCGCCTAGATTATTATTATTTTTATAACGCCCATATAAAATTTATAGGAAAAAAAGACTTGAGATAGAGCTAGAAATTTAGAGATATTAAAAGAAAGGATCGACTTCACTATATATAATAGAAGAAGGCGACTTAGAAGCAATCAACACAAATCAACAGAAGGTAAAAACTATATAAACCCACCCAAAACCGTGAATATGGCTCACTCTTTCGCTATTTACACATGGTCTTTCGTCACATGCGCAATTTGGGGCATGAACATTGCTTTTGTATATTTGTATACATTAAGCTTTGATTTGAATCAATTTTCTCAAATTAATTAATTCATTATTGACGTAGCATCATTTTACGTGTATATATTTTATAAAAAATTATACTTATGTTTTACGAAATATAAATGAATGTATTTATTTATTTCAAATATTTGTAATCGATCCAAAAAAAATTTGTGTGTACTATTGAACCAAAATCATTGTTTCTTATGTATAACAACACAAAACCAAATGTCATGCATCAAATTACACATTTGACAAAGGTTTAAATGTATTTTGGATATTTCTCTTTATATTAATATTAGAGTTAACTGCACTACATGTCCTCAAACTATGTCACGCCTTCTAAATTGGTGCCTAAACTTTTAATTATTCTATTTCATCCCCAAAATATTAAACTTATTCTTAATTGGTCCCCAAACTTTTAAATATCCCACTATCATCCCCAGATTATCGTTTTTTTCGACAAAAATGATTTTATTAATAATTCAAAATATGCCAAAGACCTACTTATGAGCGTCATTAAAAACCTCCCTAACTTAAATGGAGGAAAAGAGTACTACATAAGCAGGTAAAATACAATCGAGTACAAAGCGTAGACCACAAGGCTAAATGAAAATGTTTGTACAATTCAAACCCCACCTACTAGCACCTATCTACCCGTAAACTACTACTTTGAAAAACAGTCTCAAATAAAACCCAAAACTCTATTAAATCAACCTCCAACGATAAAACAAAACCTACCACCATGTTTTTGAAAGATGCTGATTATCGTTCAAGCCACAAAAATTTATTCTATCACACCATTTCAGTGTTTACATGACATTAAATAGTTTTTTAATTGTTTTATTAGTATGGGAAATGTTTAGCATGTAGTGTTAATTTGGGGATGGAATTAGAATGTTCAAATGTTTGGGAGGGGGGGATTGGAATGGAGCTCATAGTATGGGAATGAAATTGAAATGCTCAAATGTTTTAGTACCAATTTAGAATGAGATTAATAGTTTGAGGATGAAACTGGAATGTTCAAAAGTTTATGGAGCAATTTTGAATAAGTGTTATAGTTTTGGGACGCGTTGAGCGATTTACTCTGAATATAATGATGACCATATTTCAAATAGAATATATTTTTCATTTGCTTGAGATTAAATACTTTCATACACATATTCGAATGTGTTGGATGATGAACAAATTTATAGAAAATAAAAGACTTGAGATAGAAATTTTGAAAGACAAGATCGACTTCACTATATATAAAAGAAGGCGACTTAGAAGCAATCAACACAAATCTATAGAAGATAAAAACAAAATAAACCCATCCAAAACCATGAAATGGCTCACTCGTTCGCTATTTACACATGGTCTTTCGTCACATGTGCAATTTGGTGCAAGAACTTTGCTTTTGTATAATTGTATACATTAAGCTTTTATTTGAGACAATTTTCTCAAATTAATTAATTCATTATTGATGTAGCATCATTTTTTTGAATTTGAATCCACTAATTTTATTAAACGAGAGAATATCCGAAATTACAATGAAAGTTTACCACTAAGTAAACGAACATCTAAATCCAGATACAAACCCAAAAACTAAATTAGCGGCTCTAGATCATAATAGGACCATAAAAGAACATGTAAGAACCTAATTCAAAGACTCGAAACAAAAGACGGATACAAACATCCCCAAATCGACGATGATGGGTAAAACCATCAACAAACAACATTGAAAAATGCATATTACAGTGAACGTACGTTGACAAAAAGGTCAATACCACAACTCAATCGCGAATAAACGGTAGATGTAATTGCGTATTCAAATCCGATTCAAGGGCCCTTGACAGGGAGATCAACAACATAATAAAAGGAGCGCCATCTTGATCAGTCGTGGAGACGTCAGATCCAACCCTGATAGAAAACAAATAAAAAAAGCGTGCCAAAAAGTAGAAAAACGTACCAAACGGTAGAGGAAAACGTGTCCTGAAGACAGATTTATTGAATTAAAAGTCTGAAAAATAAAAGAACGAAACAAACAAATAAAAGTGAGCGACCGAGGGTCGACAAAACAACCCTAAAGTTGCTGCCGCCGCCGGCCTTAGTTTAAAACAAAATAGAGAGTGGCGGCGTTAGAGAGAAAAGAAAAGTTAGGGCAGGCTAGGGTTTGAGAAACAATTCAAAAGAAGATGCTGATGTAGCATCATTTTACGTGTACATATTCTGTAAAAAATTATATTTATGTGTTACAAAAAATATATAAATGAATGTATTTATTTATTTTAAACGTTTGTAATCGAACCAAAATAAAATTTATATGTGTACAATTGAACCAAAATCAATGTTTCGTATGTATAACATCACAAATCCAAATGTCGTATATCAAATTACACATTTGACCAAGGTTTAAATGTATTTTGGATATTTCTCTTTATATTAATATTAGAGTTAATTGCACTACATGTCCTCAAACTATGACACACCTTCTAAATTGGTGCCTAAACTTTTAAATATTCTAATTTCATCCCCAAAATATGACCCTCATTCTAAATTGGTCCCCAAACTACGTCTCTCATTCTAAATTGGTCGACGAAACTTTTAGAATTTCCACATTCATCCCCAGATTATCGTTCATGCCACAACATTTTATTATGTCACACCATTTCATTGTTTACCCAACATTAAATAGTTTTTATAATTTTCTTATTAATATGGGACATGTTTAGCATGTAGTGTTAATTTGGGGATGGAATTTGTAACCCCCTCGTCCCGGTCTGGTCGGATGACCGGTCCAAGTGGGCCACACGGGGAAAACCGAAGCGAAACCCGTGAAGGTTTCCCCTCGGTTAACGACCCAAAAATTTTCTTTTTATTTTATCTTATCTATAGGCATGATTAAGACCTATGTGGAGCACAGCAGCGGGAAATACAAACATTGAAACATACACCGACCAACGAACACCTCAAACCGTTCATTTTACCCTTTTACAGCAGGCCGTTTCGAAACACCTTTAGGGTGTTCTGAAACGCCTTGACTAAGTCAACAGGCCAGGGTCAACCATAAGGTGACCGTTTCGAAACAGGGGTGACCCGTATCGGAACGACCTTGACGGTCAACATCTCGTGGTCAACGAGATTTGACCGTTTCGAAACTTCAAAGGCCCGTTTCGGAACGCCTTCATCTCGCCAATTTCTCAAAATTCCAGTAGCAAAAGTGTTCCGAAACGACCCTCATCCGTTTCGAAACGGCAAGCCAATTACAAAGGGACCGTATCGGAACAGGGGGACCCGTTCCGAAACGCCCCCTGTCTGCAGACTCGTTTTGGCTGTTTTAAGGCACTAGGGTGCCCCAAAACACACACCAACCATAAGACACATAAACACAAGGCAACCCAACGATTTCAGCATGCTTCAACAAGATATAGACAAGTCTAAACACTAAGATAAGACTTCACAAACATTCATTCATTCAAACATCATTCAAACATAAAGATGGCCTCTAAGGCATAAGGTTAACATTCAACAAGAGCAATTAGGCATGAGTTAACATTCATCAAGGCAACATAAGCCACACACAAACAAGGCATCAAGGAGTCTAAACATGCTCCTAACAATCAACAACTATCCAACAAAACCATACATGTCCCATTGCTCAAGCTATTACATGTCTAACATTTAAAAATCCATACTTGATGAACTCAAGCCAAAAACCACACTTGGAGCCTTCCACTTGCGTGAGCAACCCTCGAACTAAGGATCTGCAATGTTGAACAAAGAGAGCGTAAGCAATGATGCTTAGTGAGGGTAAGCTCTAAAAACAAACCTCAACATTGCAGGGTCCGAGCACGATCTAGCCAAGGCATTACACAAACATACCAAGGATCCACAAGAGCCACAAGATAAGATGCATGAGCAATATATACAAGTAAATGTCATGATCAACAAGCTCTAACTTCCTCAACATAAGTAGCCACATCAAGCATCCAAATAAGGATCATTAATCTCAATACATTGATACACATATCAATCAACATTGGCACCTAGCTATGACTCAAATACGCGGATAACTGTTGGAACTCACATCCAACAACACAACCATTACCTGACGGTGGGATTACACTCATCACCGGTCTCGCGGAGGGGATTCCACTCATCCTCACGCCCCGTCGATGGGATTCCACTCATCACCGACTATATTTAAATACAATTTCCGGGCGTACCCGTACTCCTCCTTGGTGACTCAACGCCACCAAGGCCACGCGCGACTTTTGACTCATGTGTACACACTAACATCCTAATGATCGATCATTTGTATTTAAGTATACTAGTGCCAATATTTACTCACTTCACATTACTCATTTCAATCAATTTCGTGCTTAGCACGTACTCACCCACAACCATCATCATGCATGTCTCAAGCATCACAATTCATGTCTTATCTCACATGTATAATCACAATATACATAAGCATTCATATCACATTTCATACGAGACATACACAACCATATAAATGAGTTCATCCAAAGGCTCTAGATCAAGCTTAGGATTAGGCTACCACCCTAATCCTAACTCTAGGTGGGTCTACCAAGCCCAACCTAGTCCATATACTCGAACCAACTATTTTAAAACCAAGTAAAATGTTTAACCACTCACCTAAGCTTCCAAGCTCAAGACCAAGCAAGCAACAACCTTCAATTTCCCGGATTCACTTCCGATGCTTCACCGATGCCCAAACTTGATTCTAATCAATCCCAAACACAAACAAAACATCCACAATCAATATCTTGTCATCGAAACTAACCCAGAACACAATTCAAACATTAAGCTCAACATTTCAAGCCAAGAACCCTCTCAAACTCCCCATTTTCGTGCAGCCACAAAACCCAGCAAATAACTCCCAATTCCAACATCCAAATTGCCATCTAATACACTCAAAACAACCTTCAAACATCACTTAAACATCAGCCCCCAAGATTTCACCCAAAACAGCCCCAAAAGACACATTAAAACCCTCCAAAAACCCCAAGTTTACCCAAATCCGAAAATTGGTCGAAATCATTTGAAATTCACATATGTAGTATCATTTGGCTCCTATATTCCATAACTAACCAAGACAAATCAAAAAGCTTCATTTCACAACATAAAAATCTCATTTTTAATCAAAATATTCAAAACCTCCATTTTCTCAAAACTTCATGAAAACGAAAATGAATGGTACTTTTATGAAGGGGAAGATGAGGGGAAGTCAAAAATACTATTACCTTTCAAAACGGAGTTGAAACGAAGAAGGGAGGTGATGGAACAGTAGCTTCAATGGTGAGGAGAGTATGTCGTGATATTTTTTTGGAGAGAGGGAGAAGATGAGTGAAATTTTTGAGTTTTTATTTGTTTTGTTTTAGTTTAAAAGCCCAATGACCCTTTTGCCCTTAATGAAATGAAATATTCACAAGGACATATAATCCATGGCTATTTGGGGTTTAATTCCAAAGCATAGTCTATCATCAAATTAAATAAATTTGAAAACCAAACCCGAACCATTATTTAAATTATAAAACCGAACCCAAATAATATTAAAATATTATTTTCACCTAACCCCTAAACCCGGGTGTTACAAGTCTCCCCCACTTAAGGAAATTTCGTCCCCAAAATTACCTGGTGGAAACAAATACGGAAACTGCTCAACCATATCTGCTTTTCTCTCCCACGTGGCCTCTTCCACACCTCTATGTCTCCACAACACCTTGACCAACTCTATGGTCTTGCCACGCAACACCTTGCTGTCAGAAGCAAGTATCTCAACGGGCTCTTCATTATAGGACAAGTCTGGATTTAACTCTATCTCCTCAACGGGCATCACATGAGAAGGATCTGATCTATATCTTCTAAGCATAGACACATGAAAGACATCATGGATCTTCTCTAACTCAGAAGGTAACCTCAAACGATAAGCTACAGGCCCAATCCGCTCAACTATCTCATACGGACCAATGAACCTCGGACTCAACTTGCCCTTCCGGCCAAATCTCATTACCTTCTTCCACGGAGATACCTTCAGAAATACTTTCTCACCTACTGAGTACTCAACCTCTTTCCTCTTCAAGTCTGCATAAGACTTCTAACGATCGGAAGCTGCTTTCAAGCGATCACATATCAACTTCACTTTTTCTGTGGTTCCCTTAAGCAAGTCTGGCATAGGTAACAATCTCTGACCTGTCTCAGCCCAACAAATCGGAGTCCTACACCGTCTACCATACAAAGCCTCATAAGGTGCCATCTGAATACTAGACTGATAACTGTTGTTGTAGGCAAACTCAACCAACGGTAAGTGCTTCTCCCAAGAACCCTGGAAGTCAATCACACAACAACGAAGCATATCTTCTAGAATCTGTATCACTCGCTCTGACTGCCCATCGGACTGAGGATGATATGATGTGCTGAAATGCAAACGGCTACCTAAAGCACTATACAAGCAACCCCAAAACCTCGAAGTAAATCTAGGATCCCTGTCTGAAACAATAGACTTCGGAACCCCATGAAGTCTTACAATCTCACGGATGTACAAGTTCGCCAACTTGTCTAAAGAATCCGTAGTGTTCACTGCTAGGAAGTGAGCACACTTAGTGAACCTATCAACAATCACCCAAACTGAGTTCTTCTTCGAAGGAGACAAAGGCAACCCCGATACAAAGTCCATGGTGATCCTCTCCCATTTCCATTCCGGAATCTTCAAAGGCTGTAGCAAACCTGAAGGAACCTGATGTTCTGCCTTCACCCTCTGACAAACCATACAACGGCTCACATACTCGGCTACATCTCTCTTCAAACCAACCCAGAAGTAATCATTCTTCAAATCTCTGTACATTTTGGTACTGCCCGGATGCATAGAAAAGGGACTCGAATGTGCTTCACTCAAAATCTGACGTCTCAACTCAACATCTTCCGGTACAACAATTCTATCTCTAAAGCACAACAAGCTCTCACCACTGAAACTATACTCAGTCGGTCTTCCTTCGGCTATGTCTTGAACATGAGGAACTAGGCTCGCATCTTGCAACTGTTTCTCTCTAATCAACTGAATCAAGGAAGGCTTCACTTGCAACTCGGTGATCAAACCACCATCATCGGACACACTCAATCTAGCAAACATAGCTCTCAGCTCAACGGCCACTTTTCTACTCAAAGCATCGGCTACTACATTTGCTTTACCCGGATGGTACTCAATGGTCAAATCATAATCTTTCAACAACTCTAGCCATCTTCTCTGTCTCAAGTTCAACTCTTTCTGTGTCATCAAGTACTTCAAGCTCTTGTGATCAGTGTAAACAATACACTTCTCACCATACAAATAGTGACGCCAAATCTTCAATGCAAACACGACTGCAGCTAGCTCTATATCATGAGTAGGATAGTTCTTCTCATGAATCTTCAACTGTCTAGAAGCATAAGCAACAACTCTTCTATCTTGCATCAAAACACATCCTAAGCCTACGTAGGAAGCATCACTGTAGATCACAAACTCCTTACCTGAAACAGGTTGCACTAACACTGGAGCATTTGTCAAAGCTTCTTTCAATTTCTCAAAGGCCTTCTGTCTTGCATCTGACCATTCAAATTTGACTCCCTTTTGCAACAATTTAGTCAAAGGAGCAGCTACTCTAGAGAAGCCATCAACAAACCTCCTATAGTAACCGGCTAATCCTAGGAAACTCCTAATCTCAGTCACGGACTTAGGTTGTTTCCACTCAACAATAGCCTCAATCTTCGATGGATCAACACGGGTACCTTCGGCCGAAACAACATGGCCAAGAAACACAACCTCTCGAATCCCGAACTCACACTTACTAAGCTTCGCATACAACTGATTGCTCAACAATCTCTGTAAAACAAATCTCAAATGCCCATTATGCTCTTCTTCTGTCTTCGAGTACACAAGTATATCATCAATGAAGACAACTACAAAACGATCTAGATAGTCCCTGAAAATTCTGTTCATCATGTCCATGAATGCTGCCGGTGCATTCGTGAGCCCAAATGGCATCACAAGGAACTCATAGTGACCATATCTAGTCCTAAAAGCTGTCTTCGGAACATCACGCTTTTCACCTTCAACTGATAGTACCCGGATCTCAAATCTATCTTCGAGAACATTGAAGCGCCTCTCAACTGATCAAACAAATCATCTATACGAGGCAACAGATACTTGTTCTTCACAGTCATCTGATTCAACTGTCTATAGTCAATGCACATGCGCATGCTACCATCTTTCTTTTTCACAAACAACACGGGAGCACCCCACGGAGAACTACTAGGCCTAATGAAACCACGGTCTAATAATTCTTGCAACTGACTCTTCAATTCTTTCAACTCTTTCGGAGCCATGCGGTACGGAGCTATCGAAACTGGATTAGACCCTGAAACTGTCTCAATCATAAACTCAACATCTCTGTCAGGAGGCAAACCAGGCAACTCCTCAGGAAACACATCTGGAAAGTCACACACTGTTCTGATATCCTTCGGTCTAGCTTCACTCATATCCGGATTCATAACATAAGCTAAATAAGCTCCACATCCAGAGTCCATCAACCTATGAGCCTCTAAAGCTGACACCACATTAGGCAAGAACTTAATGTTCTCGCCCACTACCACTACCTCGTAGTCATCAGAAAGCTTCAAAGAAATTCTCTTTGTCTCGAAATCCACACTAGCCCGATGTTCAACCAACCAGTCCATACCCAGAATAATATCAAAACCATAGAAAGGAAGTTCCATCATATCAACTGAGAACACATGACCCTGAATCTTCAGTGGACACCTCCTATACATACGTCTAACCACAACTGTCTCACCAAATGAACTAGTAACATGCATACCTACATCTAAGATCTCAACAGGGATATCTAACTTCTGTGCATGCTCACTCAAAATATAGGAATGCGTAGAACCCGAATCAACCAAAGAAAGCAAAGACATAGACTGTAACTTGAAATTACCTGCTATCACATCGGTGTCGTTCCCGGCCTCTCTCTGAGCATAAACTCTCGCTGGTCCTCCCGCCTCTGGCTGCACAGCCACAACATGAGCAAGGTTCCTCTGAGCATCTCCCCTAGGCGCATCAGCCCTAGGCTGGAAGTAGCCACGACCGCGCCCACGGCCTCTCTGAAAGTCATTACATCTCGCAGGAGCCTGAGCTATGTTCGGTGCCTGAGCTGCCTGACGCGGACAGTCCCTCCTAAAGTGGTCCCTCGAACCACAGTTCCAACAAGCATGGAAGTTACCCCAGCACTCACCAGTATGCTATCTCCCACACTGTGCACACTCGGGCAAACGCCCTCCTCCTCTATGGCCCTGATGGCCTCTACCATGGTGGCCACCGCCACGTCTCTAATCAAACTGATGTCCGCCACCTCTGTGCCTCTTGGCATCTCTACCATCAAAGTGGTTATGCCTCTTGCCACAACTAGAACCACCAGCTCGTTTGGCCGAACCCAAACTATGCTCTAAATCCTTGGCCCTCGCGACCAATACATCAAAGTCTGAGTAGTCAGAAGCTAGCGTATACCTCTTAACCTCTTCATTCAATCCGTAGCGGAACCGGTTGCAGCGTTCCACTTCAGTAGGAACCAACTCTGGGGCATACTGACTCAAGCGAACAAAGCGAATCTCATAGTCAATCACAGAAGCATCTCCCTGAGTGAGAGCCATGAACTCTCTCTTCTTCTCATCTAGGTACCTCGGTCCCAAGTACCTCTTCCTGAAAGTAAACTCAAAGAAATCCCAATCTATCTCAGCCTCTGGAACCCCGGCAGTAATGGTGACCCACCAGGTGTAGGCAACACCCTGAAGCAATGAGATCACACAACCTAATCTACGTGCGCCCGCACAACCCATCTGAGCCAAGATACGAACGGTCTTTTCCAACCACAACTCCGATCTCTCTGGAGTAGATCCTCTAATCTCCTCGGCTCCCAAACTACGGAGCCTCTCCAAAGGTAGACTAGCATCATCACACCTAGGCTGAGCTGCAGCCTGAGCTCCCGCAACTGCGGCCTGGAAAGCTCCCGCTATCGCTTGCACTAGCGGAGTCATATCAATTCTAGCTGGACCTTGGCCACCTTGGCCACCTTGAGGTCCATCTCCTCCAGCTCCATCTTCACCCCCAGCTCCAGGTGGTGGAGGTGGTGGTGGTGGAGGTGGTGGTGGAGCGCCAACTCCCGCGGCCACCAGCCCTTCCAAATGAGCCTCCACACCAACAGCCGGCTCAACAGGAGCCGCAACCCGTGGTTCCTGACGAACCACTCTCGGTCTACCTCTCGGTCTAGACATCGCTCTCACAAATATTAACTACAACCACAACAACAAAACATACGAGTTGGGTTAGCAAGGCAAGGCTTCCAAGTGTTCAAGTACGTTCCCTCACTAAAACAAAACCATTTTCCTATGTAATAGTAGCAATGGGACTCACACACACATGCTTTGAATAAAACAAGCAACATACTTGTCAAACAAGCAACCATTCTTACAAGCAAGCAAACACCGTGCATATCAAGCAAAAACTTGAACTTACCTCACTTACCTGCCCAAGGTCTCGATAACCTTAGGCTCTGATACCAACAAGTGTAACCCCCTCGTCCCGGTCTGGTCGGATGACCGGTCCAAGTGGGCCATACGGGGAAAACCGAAGCAAAACCCGTGAAGGTTTCCCCTCGGTTAACGACCCAAAAATTTTCTTTTTATTTTATCTTATCTATAGGCATGATTAAGACCTATGTAGAGCACAACAGCGTGAAATACAAACATTGAAACATACACCGACCAACGAACACCTCAAACCGTTCATTTTACCCTTTTACAGCAGGCCGTTTCGAAACACCTTTAGGGTGTTCCGAAACGCCTTGACTAAGTCAACAGGCCAGGGTCAACCATAAGGTGACCGTTCCGAAACAGGGGTGACCCGTATCGGAACGACCTTGACGGTCAACATCTCGTGGTCAACGAGATTTGACCGTTTCGAAACTTCAAAGGCCCGTTTCGGAACGCCTTCATCTCGCCAATTTCTCAAAATTCCAGTAGCAAAAGTGTTCCGAAACGACCCTCATCCGTTTCGAAACGGCAAGCCAATTACAAAGGGACCGTATCGGAACAGGGGGACCCGTTCCGAAACGCCCCCTGTCTGCAGACTCGTTTTGGCTGTTTTAAGGCACTAGGGTGCCCCAAAACACACACCAACCATAAGACACATAAATACAAGGCAACCCAACGATTTCAGCATGCTTCAACAAGATATAGACAAGTCTAAACACTAAGATAAGACTTCACAAACATGCATTCATTCAAACATCATTCAAACATAAAGATGGCCTCTAAGGCATAAGGCTAACATTCAACAAGAGCAATTAGGCATGAGTTAACATTCATCAAGGCAACATAAGCCACACACAAACAAGGCATCAAGGAGTCTAAACATGCTCCTAACAATCAACAACTATCCAACAACACCATAAATGTCCCATTGCTCAAGCTATTACATGTCTAACATTTAAAAATCCATACTTGATGAACTCAAGCCAAAAACCACACTTGGAGCCTTCCACTTGCGCGAGCAACCCTCGAACTAAGGATCTACAATGTTGAACAAAGAGAGCGTAAGCAATGATGCTTAGTGAGGGTAAGCTCTAAAAACAAACCTCAACATTGCAGGGTCCGAGCACGATCTAGCCAAGGCATTACACAAACATACCAAGGATCCACAAGAGCCACAAGATAAGATGCATGAGCAATATATACAAGTAAATGTCATGATCAACAAGCTCTAACTTCCTCAACATAAGTAGCCACATCAAGCATCCAAATAAGGATCATTAATCTCAATACATTGATACACATATCAATCAACATTGGCACCTAGCTATGACTCAAATACGCAGATAACTGTTGGAACTCACATCCAACAACACAACCATTACCTGACGGTGGGATTACACTCATCACCGGTCTCGCGGAGGGGATTCCACTCATCCTCACGCCCCGTCGATGGGATTCCACTCATCACCGACTATATTTAAATACAATTTCCGGGCGTACCCGTACTCCTCCTTGGTGACTCAACGCCACCAAGGCCACGCGCGACTTTTGACTCATGTGTACACACTAACATCCTAATGATCGATCATTTGTATTTAAGTATACTAGTGCCAATATTTACTCACTTCACATTACTCATTTCAATCAATTCCGTGCTTAGCACGTACTCACCCACAACCATCATCATGCATGTCTCAAGCATCACAATTCATGTCTTATCTCACAGGTATAATCACAATATACATAAGCATTCATATCACATTTCATACGAGACATACACAACAATATAAATGAGTTCATTCAAAGGCTCTAGATCAAACTTAGGATTAGGCTGCCACCCTAATCCTAACTCTAGGTGGGTCTACCAAGCCCAACCTAGTCCATATACTCGAACCAACTATTTTAAAACCAAGTAAAATGTTTAACCACTCACCTAAGCTTCCAAGCTCAAGACCAAGCAAGCAACAACCTTCAACTTCCCGGATTCACTTCCGATGCTTCACCGATGCCCAAACTTGATTCTAATCAATCCCAAACACAAACAAAACATCCACAATCAATATCTTGTCATCGAAACTAACCCGGAACACAATTCAAACATTAAGCTCAACATTTCAAGCCAAGAACCCTCTCAAACTCCCCATTTTCGTGCAGCCACAAAACCCAGCAAATAACTCCCAATTCCAACATCCAAATTGCCATCTAATACACTCAAAACAACCTTCAAACATCACTTAAACATCAGCCCCCAAGATTTCACCCAAAACAGCCCCAAAAGACACATTAAAACCCTCCAAAAACCCCAAGTTTACCCAAATCCGAAAATTGGTCGAAATCATTTGAAATTCACATATGTAGTATTATTTGGCTCCTATATTCCATAACTAACCAAGACAAATCAAAAAGCTTCATTTCACAACATAAAAATCTCATTTTTAATCAAAATATTCAAAACCTCCATTTTCTCAAAACTTCATGAAAACGAAAATGAATGGTACTTTTATGAAGGGGAAGATGAGGGGAAGTCAAAAATATTATTACCTTTCAAAACGAAGTTGAAACGAAGAAGGGAGGTGATGGAACAGTAGCTTCAATGGTGAGGAGAGTATGTCGTGATATTTTTTGGAGAGAGGGAGAAGATGAGTGAAATTTTTGAGTTTTTATTTGTTTTGTTTTAGTTTAAAAGCCCAATGACCCTTTTGCCCTTAATGAAATGAAATATTCACAAGGACATATAATCCATGGCTATTTGGGGTTTAATTCCAAAGCATAGTCTATCATCAAATTAAATAAATTTGAAAACCAAACCCGAACCATTATTTAAATCATAAAACTGAACCCAAATAATATTAAAATATTATTTTCACCTAACCCCTATACCCGGGTGTTACAGAATTAGAATGTTCAAAAGTTTTGGGGGCCAAATTAGAATGATATTCATGATCTGGGGATGAAACTAAAATGCTCAAAAGTTTGAGTACCAATTTAGAATGAGTTTAATAGTTTGATGATGAAATTGGAATCTTCAAAAGTTTGTGGAGCAATTTGGAATGAGTGTTATAGTCTGGGGATGTGTTGTGCGTTTTACTATGAATATCACGATGAACATATTTCAAATAGAATATATTTTGCATCTGCTTGAGATTAAATACTTTCATACACATATTAGAATGTGTTGGATGATAGGTTTTTTTATGAATCATATTTTTTTGTAAAATTTAAATTAAGCCTTAACCATCAGAAAAGTGTCGAAACTAAACTTTTTTTTTCCAGATAGGTGGCTAAATTTTGAGTACTAATTTAGAATGAATTTAATAGTTTAAGGATGAAATCGGAATCTTCAAAAGTTTGTGGAGCAATTTGGAATGAGTGTTATAGTCTGGGGATGTGTTGAGCGATTTACTCTGAATATCACGATGAATATATTTCAAATAGAATATATTTTTCATTTGCTTGAGATTAAATATATTCATACACATATTAGAATGTGTTGGATGATGGGTTTTTTTTTTATAAATCATATTTTTTGTAAAATTTAAATTAAGCCTTAACCATCAGAAAAGTGTCGAAACTAAACTTTTTTTTCAGATAGGTGTCTAAATTTTTTTCCAGGCAAAATAGGTGTCTAACGTTTCATTCGTTTACTCAAATAAATATTCTAGTCAGAACTATCAAAAATTTTATGTTATCTAATTAGAACATGACACGTGGCCTATTTCTGTTATTTTCTTTCATTTTTATTTATAAAAAATAGAAAATCTTTAATTTTATTAAAAAACACAAAAAAATGTTTTTTTTTTCCTTCAGAAATATCATATTTTATAATCAAGTGCTCAAAATGTCATCACAGAGTACAAATTGTTCAAGGAACATAGGACATTCCAAATCAAAGTAATACAACAGATAATGTGTGGGTGGCCATTCGGAAATTCAAATAAATAAAAAATAGGCCACCTCATGTTCTATTTGGGTAGCATAATTTTTTTAACGGTTGTTGACGAAAATGCTATTTTGAGTTCCAAAACGAAACGTTAGGCACCGATTCTGCTTGAAAAAGAGTTCAGACACCTAACAGAAAAAAAGGGTACAGTTGGGACACTTATTTGACGGTTAAGCCTTAAATTAAATGACCAAGAAAGGGATGTCAGTTGTGTCAATTTTAATATCGGGGGTGTTTATAAGGAACGATTGCAGATTTTTGATGAGGCAAATTGGATTGGCAAAAAAGGTTTTGTTATGGAGTTGGTGTCCCAAAAAATTTTAGGGTGGTTTAATAATACGAGTTCACGAGTTCGACATCTCCGGAGTTCTTTTATTGATGTGGATTATCTTTCATGAAAGTATTTACTCTGAATATCACAATGAACATCTTTCAAATAGAATATATTTTCCATTTACTTGAAATTAAATACTTTCATACGCATATTCGAATGTGATGGACGATGGGTTTTTTTATAAATCAAAATTTTTGTAAAATTTAAATTAAGGTTTAACCATCGGAAGAGTCCCGAAACTAAACTTTTTTTTTTCAGTTAGGTGTCTGAACTACTTTTCGGGCCAAATAGGTATCTAACTTTTCATTCCGTTACTCAAATAAGGTTCTCTAGTCATGACTATTAAAAAAATTATGTTATCTAATTAGAACACGGCATGTGCCTATTTCAGTTATTTTCTATCATTTTTATTTTTAAAAAATCTAGACAATCATTAATTTTATTAAAAAAAAACCCAAAAAACCATTTTTTGTAGAAAGATGATATTTATCTAATTAGAACACGACATGTACCTATCCATGTAACACCTAAGGTAATAATAAAATGGATGCAAAAAGGGGGAGGGGGAAAAATGTGGTCTGGGGGAGTTGAACCTGCAACCAATGGATAAGTTGCTTGAGTTTTAGCCAATTGAGCTAAAACAATTTCTAGTATGAACCTATGCCCATTTATTATTACGTAGTTCTTGTAAAGTTAAAATAAAATGACAAACAAATAAAAATATCTTACCTAACCCTTAATGACTCATTTATTTCGATCCAACAACTCAAAACCCAGATTTGGAAAATAAACGACCTTTCATCCCCCTCTCGACCTTTCACCTCCCCACCGATCATCGTCCGATATTCCCCACCATCGCGTCGTGGCCATCACCGCCACCGCTGACGTAATTGCCGACATAGCCCGAGCCTAACCTCGTCAGCCACTCTAGCATTAGAGCAGTCGTTTGCCGTGAAAATTGCCTCAAAGCTACGATGAGTAACCAAGTCTCCTCCACCTCTGTCCTTGACATTTTCGGCTGCCACAACCGCCACCGTCCCTTGAACAGAACCCCGACCACCACGCGCAGAGTCATCGTTTTGTCGCCTCAAAAGCATGGTTGGAAGTTCCGTGAGAAAACCCCAACCTTGTTCCCCTATTTTTTACCATTTCCGACCACAGTCACCATCCGTCTGAGTCGCTATTGCCACCATAATCCTCCTCAGACCGAGATGAACTGGCCAAACCCATCGAGTCAACCGAATCGGCCCAAACTAAACCAGACCGGTCTGATCCCATTAATAAACCAAAGCACGAACTTGACCCGAATTGACTTGAACCTGACCCATTTGACCCGTACCAGACCCGAACTGAGTCAGTCCGTTTGATTCGAGTTAACCCTGTGAGTCAACTCGCCCGAGTCAACCCAGCGAGTCAACTAGCTCGTGTCAACCCAGTCAGTCAACTCGCCCGAGTCACCCCGGTTAACCATTGATGTCAGCATTGACGTGACCGCTGACATCAATGTTGACTTTGACCGAAATGTCACCGTTGACTTTGACTACCAACGCCAGTGTTGACTTCGACCACTGATGTTAGCGTTGACTTTGACTAAAAAGTAAACTTTTCTAGAAAAGTCAGATTTTATTTTTTTTCAATGTCCCGAGACTGATTTTGAAGCCCGTTTTATGAAATTCTAACCTGAAAGCTTACGAATCTAACCTTAATCCCCAAGCTTGTGTAAGTACTTAATTGTTTAGTTAAGAGTAATGTGAATAAGGACTGAAATTGGAATTTTTACTATTGAATGTATTCACAGTTCCTTGTATTCGAGATGTTGAGGACGTCACATTCGGGTTCGAGGGTGATCGAATGGAGTATCATGGTTGACCGATATAGCAAGGATTAAAGGTAATACATTTCTACCTCTTGCATGCTTTATGAAACATGTTGGTATTCGGTTAAGGTATGCATGATTATGATTAAGATTACTTTTAGCTCTGCTGGAATCAATTCGATTACGAAAAAAAGAATAGTAATATGGATAAAATCGAACTATTCGAAAGAGAAGTTTAATAGAACGAAAGGATACTGAGTTCAACAAGGGAATAATAAGACGGTTAATCTCCCAATCCGATTAATAGTATTAAAGGATTTGATATCTGAAATATTTCGTTAAGAAATAACGATAATACCCTTGAGATGTAAGAATGCCTAAAATGCCCCTAACAAAGGAAATGACCTAGAATGTACACTCGATATGATAAAATAACTACTTCATCTAAAATCCTTGATCTATTGGGAAAGACTTTGATAGCAAGATGCAAATATGTGTGTAACAAAACACTTGGATTTTTCCCGAATTCTGGATAAACAGTTGAAGATAAATTTACTGAAAGTTCTTCGCATTCGTAAACTAATCTAAATGACATTAATGATTGAATTGATCAGAATGATTGAAATGACCGAAATAACCTCAGGCACTGAAATTTTCCAAATTAACTAAAATGATTAATATAACTTTGAGTTCTGAAATGAATAAATTGTTGTAAGGACCAGAATGTTTGAACTACTATCAAACACTTAAATAAGTAAATACCCACGTGACTTGAGATAAGTGGAAACTTGGAAAATCATGAAATTTCTGATAGATCACAAATGACTGTAACCCCTCTATGAGTTTGAAGCATGACTCGTGTATATAAGTCACTCCTGATAATGCTACAACATTGACAGAATACCGCTCAAACGCATGTTGACTGCTCGAGGGAAGTTTAGTGTTGTCTTATGGAAGTGACTCGTTCAACTATACAATGCAGTTAGTATTGAGAAATGCATACGTGTGAGGTACATATATTAGAATACTTGGTAAATATCGCAATATTGGGATCCGTAAGTTCGACTGAATTTGGAAACCTGATAAACCATGGAGATCTTCATGTGTGCAGATTACAAATTTGCCCTTATTATGTGAAATTATGAATTCACCCTTGACAGTCAAATGAACAAAATGCCCTCGTTGGCCAAAATGACCAGAATAGCCCTGAATGTATCTGATATCGTGAAAGATCTTGATTTAGAGATTCCTGAATGCTTGGTTTGAAACCTGATGAGCACATAGAATTCTTGAGTCATTGTTTATGCCTTGTTGGTATAAATTACCAAAATGACCATAACGCCCTTGTAGGCTTAAATGACTGAATCAGTCATGATATATCTGAACTCTCAAAGATCTTGATGTATCAACACCTGAATATCTTGTTTGAACCATTAGTACAAACCCTTTTTAATAGGGACCTCGTTTCTATAATCCGTTCAAATTGTCAAAAGATCAATGTGTTCCCTTCCGTAAATGCGAAGTATCTCCAAGAAATAAACTATTCCACCTAGTGTGTTCCATGTGTGCTACACAACTTTTTTTGCATATTGATTTACATGTTATAATACTGATCACGTGCACATGACTGACATGCTTGATTTCACACGAACATGACATGTTTTATAAATTAAGCATGACCGTACTGTATTCTGTCGCAGCACCGTCGTGAGCCCACCTCTATTTTCTGTCGATTCCGAACACATACGTCGCCGGTTAGGAGCGTCGTCAGCTCGACTGTGTCTTTCGAAGGGAGACGCGTAAAACCCCTAAGGTTTCTCGTCCAATCAGCTTCGGGAAACTCATCGTCGGAGATCCGTGTCCTTTCCGGCAACTCTAGAACTTCAGGTTAAGTCCGATGAATTTCCGGTTAGTTTTAGGTCATAATCTGGCGATTTTTGTGGTTTTCGTTTAATGGGTGTTTTTTTCCTCTAGGCAGATCGTTTCCGGCATTTCCGGTGACGTTTCCGGCGGTCGTCCAGTGACCAGAATATTTGGGTGAGTGAACCGGTTAGACCGGTCGACCCATGACCCAGACCCAAACCTGGACTGTCCCAACCCGCCTCTAACCCGCATCCGACCCGGCTGAGTCAACTCGTCGAGTCAACTCAGTTGTCTCTGACCGATGACATTATGATGACGTCAGTGTTGACTTGACTGCTGACGTTAGTGTTGACTTTGACCAAAAAGTCAAAATTTCCAAAAATCCCCCATTTTATGTATTTTGACGTCCTGAGTCTGTTTTTGAAGCCCGTTTTGCGAAATTCCAACCCGAAGACCCCCGAATCTAACCTTAAACCCAAATCATGCATATGTGGTTAATTATTTAATTTAGATATTGTTGGGTTATAGAAACGAGGTCCCTATTAAAAAGGGTTTGTATAAATTACCAAAATGACCACAGTCAAATGACCAAGTTTGCCTTGTTGGTATAAATTACCCAAATCCTGATAATGCTACAACATAACCCTTGTTGGTATAAATTACCAAAATGCCAATGCATGACAAAATGACCATATTGTCATTGTAGACTTAAATGACTGAATCACTCATGATATATCTGAACTCTCAAAGATCTTGATGTATCAACACCTGGATATCTTGTTTGAACCGTTAGTACGAACCCCTTTTAATAGGGACCTCGTTTCTAAAATCCGTTCAAATTGTCAAAAGTTCAATGTGTTCCCTTCCGTAAATGCTAAGTATCTCCAAGAAATAAACTGTTCCACCTAGTATGTTCCATGTATGCTACACGACTATTTTTGCATACTGATTTACATGTTATAATATTGATCATGTGCACATGACTGACATGCTTGATTTCACACGAACATGACATGTTTTATAAATTAAGCATGATCGTACTCTACTTCTGATATGTGTCCATGTACCCGATATGACAAACATGCTATATGGATAATCTATTACTGAAAATGCTGATATTGATTAATGAACTATTGATGATCTAATTCACTGGGTATTTGGGATATGGTATGAAGTGTTTTAAGGTTCAGCCCTGATCAGGCTGGTAATTCCGCCCATATTAGGTTCCTAGCTTAGGCTAAGGTAATTCTGCCCGTACTAGGTTCCTAGCTTCGGCTAGGGTAATTCCGCCCATGACCTAAGGTAACCCCTTAGGTCGGTACCTACGCCCACTAGGCCTAGGTTAACGCCCGTATAAGGTTCCTACGCTTCAACTAGGGTAATTCCGTACGTGACCAAAGGTAATCCCTTAGGATGGTACCCCCGCCCAATGAGCCTAGGTTAATGCCCCTATATAGTTGCAATTCGAGGAATTGTATACTGGAGTATGGTTGGAGGATGAATAAAGAATTAAAATGAAATTTAATACTACTACTTGAAACAAATGTATTTGAAATAAAAAGGTTACTGCATTGTTATATTTCCTCCATTAACGTTGCACTGTTGGAACACATTAGACACTAAACTCTTTGATTCCACCTCTATAATTTATCAGCTTATATAATTCTCGTTTGTTACTCGATGATTGAATAAAGAACAAGTATTGTTATTCTCAAGTATAACGCTACCTTGAAATAGCAGAACGGTAATGAAGACTGTTACTACATGGAACATCATGAAAATGCTATGTCTGCCATATATATGCATGAGCCTATAGTATCTTTTGGTAGCTCTGTATTACTGAGCTTTCCGAAGCTCACGTTGTTTTTACAATCGCAGATTAGAAGAAATCTATCATGGTTTAGTGATCGACAGTTGTATTTGGAGTTCTCTCGGTGCTGCTTTGGAGTACGGTACTGGTACAATTAGGGGGCATGGATGTCATGTATAGTTTTATGATAGTGCCTCTAAAACACTTTCTGAAATTATGTTATATGTTTAAATGATTTCTTAAAATGGTATTATAAACGAAAGTTGATTTTACAGTTTAATAAGTGATTTGAGGAAAAATGTTTTTGTGTATTTTTATTGTGGGTCGCTCTTGTGATCCTAATGTGACTTCCAAAGATCCGTGGTGACGTATAAGCGGGTTTAGGGGGTTACTTTCCAAATAAAAATAATATAACAGATAATGTGTGAGTGACCATTGAGAAATTTAAAAAAATAGGCTACCTCTCATATTCTGATTGGGTGACAGATTTTTTTTAACTTTTATTGACGAAAAAGCTTTTTTGAGTACCGAAACGAAAAGTTACGCACCTATTCTGCCAGGAAAATAGTTCAAACACCTAACTGAAAAAATGTTATAGTTTGGACACTTATTTGACGGTTAAGCCTTAAATTAAAGGACCAAGTAAGTGCTGTCAATTGTCTTAATTTTAATATCGTCATTGTTTATAAGGAACAGTTGGAGGTTTTTTATGAGGAAGGTTGGATTGACAACGCTAGTTTTGTAATGGAGTTGGCGTCCCAAAATTTTTTAGGGTGGTTTAATAATTCGAGTTCAAGACTTCCACAACTCCTGAGTACTTTCATTGATGTGGATTATTATTCATGAAAAATTGGCAATGTACGTTTCTTTATGAAGCTGGGCAAAGAAACTCTTTGGTTGATTAAGTCACACCCCATTCTCGGTGATAAGGGATTTTGGTTAGATCAATTAGGTTAAGCAATATTTATAATCTTAAATTCGGGATCAAATCGAAAACTTTGAAAGTTTAGGAAAATTTCTATGAATTTTAGGGACGTAGTCATGCAAGTATCCATTGTAATTTTCTAACTAATTAAAAAGTTTCAAATATATATATACATTTGTGAGTGTCTATAAAGTAAATAACTAGAGGTTAAATGGAATTATAGCGGTTACGCTTTTTCGGTGAAACCGTAACCGAACAAAAATTTTAAAACTTAATTTTGGTAATTATTTACTAATTTACAAAAAACACTAAGTTACTGACTGTTTTTTATTGTTACTTATGTTTTTGTCATACCGAATATTATATATATTGTAGACTTTAATTGAATTTGTTAACATTGATATCTTTTAACTACTAAAATTATTTGTAATAAATAGGTATATTTTTTATAATACTTGCTGTAAAACGATTTGTAGTTTGCCGAGTCTCCGTACCGAACTTACCCAAACTGAAACAGAACGGCCAAGATACGCCCTACTCGTATGAGGGATCTCCCGGTGGCAGATCGACGATCGGCCGCCTGGGTTATACTCATCTCAACGCGGGGAGCTCAGATCCGGTGATTGGGTGAAAAAAAGACGACGGTGGTGGCCAAAAAGCTCGAATACTCAAACTGTAACAACCCTAGGTTCGACAAACCTTTAAACCTCAATTCCCGACGATTGGAACGTCGGCAGAGCGAGTGGTTATATGGGTTTTGGTCGAGGCTCGACAGCGGACGTGGAGGTAACGGCGATGCACGACACCGACGAGCGGTGGATGAGATCGTGGCGGCGAACGGTGGTGAGAAGTTGAAAAGGTTTGAGAGAACAGTCTGGATCTCTCTGTGTTTCCAAATTCGATTGGCCATCCCTTTGGGTAGGTGAAGAGTCGTACTTTTATTTATTATTGGGTCAGACCATTAAAGGATAAATTAAAAGATATCTAAGGTGTAACACCCTTAAAAGCATAGATATAGATATATAAGTGTGTGTGTAAAAAAAAAAGGGTTCGCTGCTAAGGGGATTTGATCCCACAACCTCAAGGCTTCTAAACCAAGCATCCAACCGTTGGAGCTATAACAGCTTTTGGTGTTAAACCCATTCACCTTTAATTTATTCCACACATTTTGAATAATAATAATAAAATAAAAAAAAATATCCCACCTACCCCCATTTTTGACTCTATTATTTCAGATCTATTTTCCCCTAAAACTGGATCTGCCAACCATCTCTCATTTCTACGAACACAAGCCCCTCCCCACCGTTCATCTTCCCCGATCTCCCTCACCGCTCTGCCGTGTACGTCACCGCCGGCAGCAAACGGAGCGTCGTCGCACTCCGGTCGGATCCCTGGCCACCACTCGCGGCAAGAAGACGCCGTTCGCTATAGGGATCCAGTCAAAAGTTGCTCGAAACCCTTGGTACGCCGCATCTATTTTCGGTGATATCACCGTCGTCTGCCGTCCGATATAGTTATGCCTGGTACCACCGTCATCACCGAGCCAAGGCGGACAAAACCCATATGACCGATCATCGATCCGCCGCCGTTAAGGGGTTCGTCGGAGCTTCGTCATTTTCGACGGAGTTTTGACGTTTTAGGTAGTTTTCGGAAGTTTTCTGGTTTAAATAAGTTATATAGCGTTTTGGTTGAATTCTTGAGTTGACAAGCTTTCAAAATCCAGCAGAATCGAGTTTTTTTTTTGGGACATTCCGGCGAGATTCCGGCGAGTTTCCGGTGAGATCCCGGCGACATTCCGGTGAACTCTTTAGGGTAAGTAAACCGGGTTCAACCCGGTCTAAACTGGTCTGAACCGGTCTGACCCGTTGACCCGACCCGACCCATTGACAGACCTGACCCGTTGTCCGACCCGTTGACCGATCCGACCCGTTGACTGACCCGACCCGTTGACCGAGTCAAACCAGTGACGCCAGCGTTGACTGCTGACGTCAGCATTGACCTGCCCGTTGACCTGACCGTTGACTTTGACCGTTGACCGTTGACTTTGACCAAAAAGTCAACTTTTCCAGAAAAGTCATATTTTATGTTTTTCGACGTCCTGAGTCCGATTTTGAAGCCCGTTTCGTAAAATTCTAACCCGAAAGCCTCCGAATTGGACCTTGAACTCGAGTCTGCTTATGTATTTTAATAATCAATTATGAGTAAGGTGATTAAAGACTGAAAGTGGAATATTTTTGATGAAGGTATTCAAAGTTCCTTGTAGTCGGGATGTTGAGGACGTCGCATTCGGGTTCGAGAGTGATCGAACGGAGTATAATGGTCGACCGATATAACAAGTATTAAAGGTAATACACTACTACCTCTTGTATGCTTTGAGATCATGTTGGTGTTTGTTAATGCATACATGAAAATGATAAGAAGTGCTGTTAGCCCTACTTAAGTCAAACTAAATATGAAATTGAATATGATAATTTAGATAAGACCGAAATGCTCGAACGAGGAAGCTAATAAATCTGGAGTAGCTGAAGTTCATTAAGTAATTAATGAGGCATCTAATCTCCAATTCTGAGCTTTAGTGTGAAATGTTTAAATGCGAAAGATACCTGAACATGAAATTACGAAAATACCCTCAAGGTCTGTGAATGACTAAAATACCATTGAAATCAGAAGCGGTCTAGAAATCTACGCTAAATATGGTGAAACAACATGATTCATATGAAAACCTCGAACTACTTGGAAAGATATGGAAAGGTGTTAGGTCATCTTGGATTTGGAATGAATCTTCGACTATAGATTTAAGGGAATCTATACATACCCCTGAATTAAGCGAGTGGCTCAAATTACAGAATAAATCGAAATGACTTAAAGTATTGAAAATACTGTTATGGTTAAAATAATCGGAAGGATGGTATTGACTAAAAAGAGTTGAAGTATCCTCGGACACCGAGGTTTACAAATGAACTGGAAGGATAAATAAACCATTGGGTTCTGAAATGAATAGAGTGGTTGGAAGTACCGAAATTTCTTGAATGGCTGAGACACCCATGAATATTTAAATAATTGAAATACTATAAATGGTTCAACTGACAGAAATGATGGATATCCCGAGTCTCAGAATAATTGGAATACCCCCATTGACTAGAATAAGTAAATTGTCTTGATAAAATTTTGGAAATGTCGATAAAGCTGAAAATGACCGGAATGCCCTTAAGGGTTGAAGCATGACTTACGTATGTTAGTCATTCTAGATATTAATATAAGGGTGGAAGTCTTCCCGTACAGAGTATTAGTTCGACTACTCCGTGGCAAGTTCTATGGTGAAATATGGAGGCAACTATTCAGATATACGATACAATCAGTATTTGGAAATGATACTTGAGAAGTGCGTACATCAGACGGTTTGGTTAGTACTGCAAGGTTGGAATATGTTAGTTTTGAATGGTTTTGGAGGCTCAATAAACATCTAGAAATCTTAAATATTGTGAATCGTCATATCATCATTGATGGGCTATATTACGAAATCACCCCTGATAGTTAAAATGACTATAATGCCCTCGTAGACTTAAATGAGGAAATCATTCATAATAAGCCAAAACTCTCAAAGATCCTGATATATCATCTCCTGAATATTTGGTTTGAACCGTTATCACAAACCCCTCTTTTAATAGGGGTCCCGTTTCAAAGATCCGTACAACTGTCAAAAATTAATGTGTTCCATTCCGTAAATGTCAAGTATCTCCAAGAAGTAAATTGTTCCACTTAGTGTGTTCCATGTGTGCCAAACGACTATTTTGCATACTGTTTTACATGTTATGATACCGATCACGTGCATTTGATTGACATATTTGGACTTACATGACATGTTTTATAATTAAGCATGACCGTACTTTATTTATGATATATACATATGCACCCGATATGGAAAACATGCTACATGGATAATGTGTTACTAAAAATACAGTTATTGACTAATGAATTAATGATGATCTGATTCACTGGGGTAATTGGGACATGATATGGAGTTACCTACGGCTCAGCCCTGATCCAGCTGGTAAGACCGTCCCGTTTACGGATCCTAGGCTTCGGCCAGGTCCGCCCGTTTACGGATCCTGGGCTTTGGCCAGGTCCGCCCGTTTTCGGTTCCTATGCTTCGGCAAGGGCCGCCCGTATTCTAAGGTATTTCCTTAGGATGGTACCCATGCCCAATGGGCTCGGGTTAATGCCTGTACATGATACCGCACTGGGGAAACTAAATACTGGAGTATGGTTGGAGGGTAAATAAAGAATTGAAAATGTATTCTACTGCTACTTGAAACATATGTATATGATATAAAAAGGTTTACTGCATTGTTACATTTCATGCATTAATGTTGCACTGTTGGAACACACTAGACCCCAAACTCTCTGATTCCTCTCTCGTATGCGACCAGCCTATATGATTCTCGTCTAATTCTCAAGTTCTGAATAAAGAACAAGTATCGTTATTCTCGAGTATGATGTAAACTCGAAATAGTAGAACAGAAATGAAAGTCGTTACTGCACAGAACATCATGAAAATGTTATGCCTACCATATATCTGCATGAGCTTATAGCATCTTCTGGTAGTTTTGTATTACTGAGCTTTTCCAAGCTCACGTTGTTTTTACCATCACAGGTTAAAAGAATATCTCATGAGATAATGGTTGACAGCAGTGTTTGGAGTTCTCTCGGTGTTGCTTTTGGAGTACGGTACTGTATAGTTAGTGGGCATGTAAGTCATGTATTGTTTTACAGCAGTGTCTGTAAAAATGTTTTCTGAAATTTTGTTATATGTTTAAATGACACCCCGAAATGATATTTTAAACAGAAGTGGGTTTTACAACTTAATAAGTGTTTTAAAAATGTTTTATGAGTATTTTTACCGTGGGTCGCTCTCGTGACCCTAATGTGACTTTCTAGGATCCGTTGTAACGCATAGGCGGGTCTAGGGGGTTACATTTAGTGGTATCAGAGCTTAGAGTTGCGTCATTCTGGGTAGATCGGCCGATCATCTGTCATAGGATGTCTGGTTTGTGCATGCCCCTAGATTATAACCGTACTCCTTGGTGCCGAAACTTCGATGTTGAATCCTTTCCTGTAATAAGTACATCTAATCTTTATGTCCATAATAGCTTGATCTGTACTAGAAAGGATTATCGGTAATGTCTGTCTACGAATTGGATTAAATTGATGGATTTGAATCTGGATAGAGAACCTGAGATAGTTAATGCGTGTAGAATTGAAGATATGAAATTGATAGAGAATGAAGGTTTGATCATATGTGGTAACCGATATAATATCACATGTAAGGTAGCTCGATGATAATGACTGTGTTTGAGAATCTTTCGATAGAAAATTGATAAAAGCTGTATGAATTTAAAAGAAATGTGTCTATGAACCTGGCGAGAGAGTAAACCCGGTAGTGACTCCGTTATACACAAATGAAACAGTTGTATGACTTTTACGCTGAAGGTAAGTGCTAATCAAAAAAAAAAAAAAACTTGGTTATGTCGGATTGGTATGGAGAAAGACTTCCCTGGAAGTGTGGCATGTTGTATAGTTATACATAACATCCCTTACTACATTGGGTGTTACGCCTTGATTTTGGAAAACTCTGTAGGAAGCCTTGATTTCTCGTTTGGATTTCCAGTACAGATTTTCATTCGTAAACTGATGGTCAGCTTAGTAGATTAACTCATCTCTTAGAGGAGATGCTTCTAGGAGGTATGATTACTTCTGTGGTTGTTGGAAAAGTTTCGCATCCCTAACTAAGACCACATATAAGGAAAGTTACAAGACAAATGTTCGTTTGACTTTGTATGAAGTTTTGTATGGATACAAATACCGTAATATGATTAATATGAGTTGTATGATAGGATGATATTGGGTTTAAAGATAGCTGAGTGACTGAGAACACTATCACATTGATCGGTGATCGTCTGAAGGTCCCAAGAAAACAAGGATAACCTGATGGAATAGTTTCATTACATAGAGGAACGAAAGAGCAACCTTTGCATCTCTCTGGCTCAAGTAAATTTCGAGGACGAAATTTCTTTTAAGGGGGAGAAAATTGTAACACCCTTAAAAGCATAGATATAGATATATAAGTGTGTGTGTAAAAAAAAAAGGGTTCGCTGCTAAGGGGATTTGATCCCACAACCTCAAGGCTTCTAAACCAAGCATCCAACCGTTGGAGCTATAACAGCTTTTGGTGTTAAACCCATTCACCTTTAATTTATTCCACACATTTTGAATAATAATAATAAAATAAAAAAAAATATCCCACCTACCCCCATTTTTGACTCTATTATTTCAGATCTATTTTCCCCTAAAACTGGATCTGCCAACCATCTCTCATTTCTACGAACACAAGCCCCTCCCCACCGTTCATCTTCCCCGATCTCCCTCACCGCTCTGCCGTGTACGTCACCGCCGGCAGCAAACAGAGCGTCGTCGCACTCCGGTCGGATCCCTGGCCACCACTCGCGGCAAGAAGACGCCGTTCGCTATAGGGATCCAGTCAAAAGTTGCTCGAAACCCTTGGTACGCCGCATCTATTTTCGGTGATATCACCGTCGTCTGCCGTCCGATATAGTTATGCCTGGTACCACCGTCATCACCGAGCCAAGGCGGACAAAACCCATATGACCGATCATCGATCCGCCGCCGTTAAGGGGTTCGTCGGAGCTTCGTCATTTTCGACGGAGTTTTGACGTTTTAGGTAGTTTTCGGAAGTTTTCTGGTTTAAATAAGTTATATAGCGTTTTG
Source organism: Hibiscus trionum (assembly GCA_030270665.1). NCBI lineage: Eukaryota > Viridiplantae > Streptophyta > Magnoliopsida > Malvales > Malvaceae > Hibiscus > Hibiscus trionum. The sequence goes on from BSYR01000008.1 coordinate 2,149,530, forward strand.
GTTGAATTCTTGAGTTGACAAGCTTTCAAAATCCAGCAGAATCGAGTTTTTTTTTGGGACATTCCGGCGAGATTCCGGCGAGTTTCCGGTGAGATCCCGGCGACATTCCGGCGAACTCTTTAGGGTAAGTAAACCGGGTTCAACCCGGTCTAAACTGGTCTGAACCGGTCTGACCCGTTGACCCGACCCGACCCATTGACAGACCTGACCCGTTGTCCGACCCGTTGACCGATCCGACCCGTTGACTGACCCGACCCGTTGACCGAGTCAAACCAGTGGCGCCAGCGTTGACTGCTGACGTCAGCATTGACCTGCCCGTTGACCTGACCGTTGACTTTGACCGTTGACCGTTGACTTTGACCAAAAAGTCAACTTTTCCAGAAAAGTCATATTTTATGTTTTTCGACGTCCTGAGTCCGATTTTGAAGCCCGTTTCGTAAAATTCTAACCCGAAAGCCTCCGAATTGGACCTTGAACTCGAGTCTGCTTATGTATTTTAATAATCAATTATGAGTAAGGTGATTAAAGACTGAAAGTGGAATATTTTTGATGAAGGTATTCAAAGTTCCTTGTAGTCGGGATGTTGAGGACGTCGCATTCGGGTTCGAGAGTGATCGAACGGAGTATAATGGTCGACCGATATAACAAGTATTAAAGGTAATACACTACTACCTCTTGTATGCTTTGAGATCATGTTGGTGTTTGTTAATGCATACATGAAAATGATAAGAAGTGCTGTTAGCCCTACTTAAGTCAAACTAAATATGAAATTGAATATGATAATTTAGATAAGACCGAAATGCTCGAACGAGGAAGCTAATAAATCTGGAGTAGCTGAAGTTCATTAAGTAATTAATGAGGCATCTAATCTCCAATTCTGAGCTTTAGTGTGAAATGTTTAAATGCGAAAGATACCTGAACATGAAATTACGAAAATACCCTCAAGGTCTGTGAATGACTAAAATACCATTGAAATCAGAAGCGGTCTAGAAATCTACGCTAAATATGGTGAAACAACATGATTCATATGAAAACCTCGAACTACTTGGAAAGATATGGAAAGGTGTTAGGTCATCTTGGATTTGGAATGAATCTTCGACTATAGATTTAAGGGAATCTATACATACCCCTGAATTAAGCGAGTGGCTCAAATTACAGAATAAATCGAAATGACTTAAAGTATTGAAAATACTGTTATGGTTAAAATAATCGGAAGGATGGTATTGACTAAAAAGAGTTGAAGTATCCTCGGACACCGAGGTTTACAAATGAACTGGAAGGATAAATAAACCATTGGGTTCTGAAATGAATAGAGTGGTTGGAAGTACCGAAATTTCTTGAATGGCTGAGACACCCATGAATATTTAAATAATTGAAATACTTTAAATGGTTCAACTGACAGAAATGATGGATATCCCGAGTCTCAGAATAACTGGAATACCCCCATTGACTAGAATAAGTAAATTGTCTTGATAAAATTTTGGAAATGTCGATAAAGCTGAAAATGACCGGAATGCCCTTAAGGGTTGAAGCATGACTTACGTATGTTAGTCATTCTAGATATTAATATAAGGGTGGAAGTCTTCCCGTACAAAGTATTAGTTCGACTACTCCGTGGCAAGTTCTATGGTGAAATATGGAGGCAACTATTCAGATATACGATACAATCAGTATTTGGAAATGATACTTGAGAAGTGCGTACATCAGACGGTTTGGTTAGTACTGCAAGGTTGGAATATGTTAGTTTTGAATGGTTTTGGAGGCTCAATAAACATCTAGAAATCTTAAATATTGTGAATCGTCATATCATCATTGATGGGCTATATTACGAAATCACCCCTGATAGTTAAAATGACTATAATGCCCTCGTAGACTTAAATGAGGAAATCATTCATAATAAGCCAAAACTCTCAAAGATCCTGATATATCATCTCCTGAATATTTGGTTTGAACCGTTATCACAAACCCCTCTTTTAATAGGGGTCCCGTTTCAAAGATCCGTACAACTGTCAAAAATTAATGTGTTCCATTCCGTAAATGTCAAGTATCTCCAAGAAGTAAATTGTTCCACTTAGTGTGTTCCATGTGTGCCAAACGACTATTTTGCATACTGTTTTACATGTTATGATACCGATCACGTGCATTTGATTGACATATTTGGACTTACATGACATGTTTTATAATTAAGCATGACCGTACTTTATTTATGATATATACATATGCACCCGATATGGAAAACATGCTACATGGATAATGTGTTACTAAAAATACAGTTATTGACTAATGAATTAATGATGATCTGATTCACTGGGGTAATTGGGACATGATATGGAGTTACCTACGGCTCAGCCCTGATCCAGCTGGTAAGACCGTCCCGTTTACGGATCCTAGGCTTCGGCCAGGTCCGCCCGTTTACGGATCCTGGGCTTTGGCCAGGTCCGCCCGTTTTCGGTTCCTATGCTTCGGCAAGGGCCGCCCGTATTCTAAGGTATTTCCTTAGGATGGTACCCATGCCCAATGGGCTCGGGTTAATGCCTGTACATGATACCGCACTGGGGAAACTAAATACTGGAGTATGGTTGGAGGGTAAATAAAGAATTGAAAATGTATTCTACTGCTACTTGAAACATATGTATATGATATAAAAAGGTTTACTGCATTGTTACATTTCATGCATTAATGTTGCACTGTTGGAACACACTAGACCCCAAACTCTCTGATTCCTCTCTCGTATGCGACCAGCCTATATGATTCTCGTCTAATTCTCAAGTTCTGAATAAAGAACAAGTATCGTTATTCTCGAGTATGATGTAAACTCGAAATAGTAGAACAGAAATGAAAGTCGTTACTGCATAGAACATCATGAAAATGTTATGCCTACCATATATCTGCATGAGCTTATAGCATCTTCTGGTAGTTTTGTATTACTGAGCTTTTCCAAGCTCACGTTGTTTTTACCATCACAGGTTAAAAGAATATCTCATGAGATAATGGTTGACAGCAGTGTTTGGAGTTCTCTCGGTGTTGCTTTTGGAGTACGGTACTGTATAGTTAGTGGGCATGTAAGTCATGTATTGTTTTACAGCAGTGTCTGTAAAAATGTTTTCTGAAATTTTGTTATATGTTTAAATGACACCCCGAAATGATATTTTAAACAGAAGTGGGTTTTACAACTTAATAAGTGTTTTAAAAATGTTTTATGAGTATTTTTACCGTGGGTCGCTCTCGTGACCCTAATGTGACTTTCTAGGATCCGTTGTAACGCATAGGCGGGTCTAGGGGGTTACATAAGGCAACTATATAACAAGAGTTATTGTAGCTTAATTGGTCAAAGTGAGGGTTACAAAACCCAAGTTCACGGATTCAAGGCTCCTAAGAATCATAACTCTCTTTTTAATTTTTTTACACTTTACACATAAATTATGTGTGTTACAAATTGTTCAAGGACCGTAAAACTTTCCAAATCAACATAATACAACGGATAAAGTATGACTGGCCTTGTAGAAATTAACAAAAAATAAAAATAGGATACCTTTCATGTTCTTATTGGGCGACATAATTTTTTTAACGGTCGTTGATGAAAAAGCTTTTTTGAGCACCGAAACGAAACATTAGACACCTATTCTACCCAAAAAATAGTTTAGACACCTAACTGGAAAAAATGTTATAGTTTAGACACTTATTTGACGGTTAAGCCTTTAATGAAAGGACCAAGAAAAGGCTTCCAATTGTCTCGATTTTAATATCGATGATGTTTATAAGGAACAGTTGGAGGATTTTGATGAGGTAGGTTGGATTGGCAACGCTGGTTTTGTAATGGAGTTCATGACCCAAAACTTTTATTGATGTGGATTATCTTTCATGAAAATTTGGCAATGTGTGTTTTGTTTATGATGCTCGGGAAAGAAACTCTTTGGCTGATGAAGTCACAACCCAAACTCGGCGCTAAGGGATTTCTGTTAGATAATTTAGGTTAAGAAATATTTATAATCTTAAATTCGGGATTAAATCGAAAACTTTGAAAGTTTAGGAAAATTTCTATAAATTTTAGCGACGTAGCCATGAAAGTATCCATTATAATTTTCTAACTAGTTAAAAAGTTTTTAAAATATATATACATTTCACACACTCACACACTCATCCTTAGCGAAGAAACACGAACCACACCACGTTTCACAGGCACATCGGCTACACTATTCGCCTCGCGGTATATGTTATGAAAACACACACAGTGTAAGGAATCGTACGCCCCATCAATCCTAAGAAGCCAATAATCCAACCTCCAAGGCCGTCTTTGCATGATGAAGAATCCAAGACATCCACGAATGAGTCCGATTCAATTATGATCGAGCTATCCTCACACAATCGAGAATGTAGCTCCATATCCAAAGCATACTCAATCACTCGAACTTCAGCCTCATTGGAATCCATAGTCCCAAGCGAGCCAGAAAATAAAGCCAATATTGTACCTTATGTGTCGCGTAGAACTCCGCCCCATCAAGTCGGACCCGGTTTACCTTGCGCCTAGATTATTATTATTTTTATAATGCCCAGATAAAATTTATAGGACAAAAAAGACTTGAGATAGAGCTAGAAATTTAGAGATATTAAAAGAAAGGATCAACTTCACTATATATAATAGAAGAAGGCGACTTAGAAGCAATCAACACAAATCAACAGAAGGTAAAAACTATTTAAACCCCCCAAAACCATGAATATGGCTCACTCTTTCGCTATTTACACATGGTGTTTCGTCACATGCGCAATTTGAGGCATGAAAATTGCTTTTGTATATTTGTATACATTAAGCTTTGATTTGAATCAATTTTCTCAAATTAATTAATTCATTATTGACGTAGCATCATTTTATGTGTACATATTTTATAAAAAAATTATACATATGTTTTACGAAATATAAATGAATGTATTTATTTATTTCAAATATTTGTAATCGATCCAAAAAAAATTATGTGTACTATTGAACCAAAATCAATGTTTCGTATGTATAACAACACAAAACCAAATGTCATGTATCAAATTACACATTTGACAAAGGTTTAAATGTATTTTGGATATTTCTCTTTATATTAATATTAGAGTTAACTGCACTACATGTCCTCAAACTATGTCACGTCTTCTAAATTGGTGCCTAAACTTTTAAATGTTCTATTTCATCCCCAAAATATTAAACTTATTCTTAATTGGTCCCCAAACTTTTAAATATCCCACTATCATCCCAGATTATCGTTTTTTTTCGACAAAAATGATTTTATTAATAATTCAAAATATGCCAAAGACCTACTTATGAGCGTCATTAAAAACCTCCCTAACTTAAATGGAGGAAAAGAGTACTACATAAGCAGGTAAAATACAATCGAGTACACACCGTAGACCACAAGGCTAAATGAAAATGTTTGTACAATTCAAACCCCACCTACTAGCACCTATCTACCCATAAACTACTACTCTGAAAAACAGTCTCAAATAACACCCAAAACTCTATTAAATCAACCGACAACAATAAAACAAAACCTACCACCATGTTTTAGAAAGTTGCTGATTATCGTTCAAGCCACAAAATTTATTCTATCACACCATTTCAGTGTTTACATGACATTAAATAGTTTTTTAATTGTTTTATTAGTATGGGAAATGTTTATCATGTAGTGTTAATTTGGGGATGGAATTAGAATGTTCAAATGTTTGGGGGGGATTAGAATGGAGCTTATAGTATGGGGATGAAACTGAAATGCTCAAATGTTTTAGTACCAATTTAGAATGAGATTAATAGTTTGAGGATGAAACTGGAATGTTCAAAAGTTTATGGAGCAATTTTGAATAAGTGTTATAGTTTTTGGACGTGTTGAGCGATTTACTCTGAATATAACGATGAACATATTTCAAATAGAATATATTTTTCATTTGCTTGAGATTAAATACTTTCAGACACATATTCGAATGTGTTGGATGATGAGGTTTCCTATACATCAGAATTTTTGTAAAATTTAAATTAACGCTTAACCGTCAAAAATGTCCCGAAACAAAACCTTTTTTTCAGTTAGTTGTCTGAACTATTTTTCGGGTCAAATAGGTGTCTAACGTTTCATTCCGTTACTCAAATAAGGTTTTATAGTCACAACTATTAAAAAAATTTATGTTATCTAATTATAACTTGTCATGTGGCCCATTTCTGTTATTTTCATTCATTTTTATTTTAAAAAAAATGGAAAATCTTTAATTTTATTTAAAACAACACAAAAATCAACATAATGCAACGGATAAAGTGTGATTGACCATGTACAAATTAAAAATTAAAAAATAGGCAACCTTTCATGTTCTTATTGGGCGACATATTTTTTTTGTCGTTTTTGACAAAGCTTTTTTTGAGTACCAAAACGAAACATTCAACACCTATTCTACCCAGAAAATAGTTCAGACACCTAACTGGAAAAAAGGTATAGTTTAGACACTTATTTGACGGTTAAGCCTTTAATGAAAGGACCAAGAAAAGGCTGCCAATTATCTCGATTTTAATATCGATAGTGTTTATAAGGAACGACTGGGGTTTTTTTGATGAGGCAGGTTGGATTGACAACGCTAGTTTTGTAATGGATTTGGTGTCCCAATTTTTTTTTAGGGTGGTTTAATAATTTTAGTTCAAGACTTCCGCAACTCCGGAGTACTTTTATTGAAGTGGATTATCTTTCATGAAAATTTGGCAATGTGCGTTTTGTTTATGAAGCTCGGCAAAGAAACTCTTTGGCTGGTCAAATCACACACCAAACTCGGTGATAAGGGATTTTGGTTAGATAATTTATGTTAAGCAATATTTATAATCTTAAATTCAGGATCAATTCGAAAACTTTGAAAGTTAGGAAAATTTCTATAAATTTTAGGGACGTAGTCATGAAAGTATCCATTATAATTTTCTAACTAATTAAAAAGTTTTAAAAATATATATACATTTGTGAGTGTGTGTAAAGTAGATAACTAGTGGCTAAATGGAACTATAGCGTTTACGCTTTTTCGGTGAAACCGAAACAAAAATTTTAAAACTTAATTTTAGTAATTATTTACTAATTTACGAAAAACACTAAGTTACTGACCTTTTTTTATTGTTTTTTTAACAGCATGTATGATTTTATTAGCAAAATAATCATACACAAATCACAATACACAACGGCCTCATTAAAAACCTCTCTAATCCTAAGTAGAGGAAAAGAGTACCGCTGTGCATGTGCCGATGAACAAACAAACTCGTCATTGGCTATACAACCATACCCAGTTACCCCTATCAATCCCACTCTTAGCCAAGGAATCCGCCAACCCATTTGCTTCTCGAAAGATATGGTTGAAGCACACGTAAGGCAAAACGGAACAGTCCTCATCAATCTGCTGAAACCACCGCCAAAGCTGCCACGGACGATTCTCTGTACGATGCATCCATGATATCGCCACCATTGAGTCAGATTCCACCACAATCGATGAAACCGGTCCCAATTGCATCTCACATAACAATCGCAATGCATAAGCAATCGCTTGAATTTCCGCCACATTAGAATCCGCAATGCCTATCGAACCTGAAAAAATTGCCAAAATTCGGCTATGACAGTCCCGTAAGACCCCTCCACACCCTGCCATTCCCGGTTTCCCCCTTGCAGCTCCATCTACATTGAATTTCCACACACCTTCCAAAGGGGGTAGCCACACACTATGCAAACGATCCAAGTTGACTACATGCTGCACCGACCAGCAAACCCGCGGACAAGACCACCAACTCGCCTCATTCACACAAGACTCTTATATAAACGCACGAGTCCAATACAATGCCCGAAGTTGGGCCAAAAAGAAGACTACTCGACTCGACGCTCGGCGATCTTGGAACATAAGATCGTTCCGTGCCAACCAAAAAGACCACAAAACGCTTGCACCTTTCGCGTCCGCACCACAGCAACATTGAGCAATAAACTCACTCACCTTTCGCATCTGCACCACAGCAACATCCCACCATGAGAAGAAAAACAACCATACCTCAAAAGCAAACGAACACGACCATAAGATGTGGTCGCAATTGTCTTCACCACCAGCACACCATCGGCATGCAAGAGAATCTAATGGTACTGGAATTCCACGATCACTTAGCATTCTTAAAGTCGGTAAACGATCGACCATAATGAACCACAAGAAACATTGGATTTTTGGCACAATTGGCATGTTCCATACCATCCCCACATTCATTGTATCGGGTATACCAACTGCAAACATCAAAGCATGTAATTTACCCACCGAAAATAATCCTGAAACTGCATGTTTCCAAACAATTCTATCCGAAACACCCGCATGTAATTTCACGGATGCCACACATGCTCTCAACTCAGCAAGCTGTTTTGTTTCAAACACTCGTAATTCCCTTCGAAAATGTGTCGCCCACTCCCCGCTTGGGTAGCTCAACATCTCACAAACAAAGCACATTTTATTACTCGCCAATCCAAACAACCTTAGATATAAGTTCTTCAGCGGTACATCGAGTGCCCAACAATCCCACCAGAACATCACCTTATTCCCCTCCCCCACAAGCCATATAAATTGATCCCTATTTATAAATGCATCCACGTATTCATCTTCCTGCACCTCGACAATTTGTTTCCACATTGCCGACATGTGTTGTTTACCTTTATGCTGAATTTTCCATTGTTGTACTTCCGTCCCATATTTCGCCGTAATAACTTCTTTCCAAAGAGACTTATCCGATTGTGCAAAACGCCAAACACATTTGGCCAGGAGAGCCAAATTTCTGATATGTAAGTTCACCACCCCAAGCCCTCCCATCCGTTTCGGTTTACACACCACATCCCATCTAATCCGGCTCATCTTCGATCTCTCATCCGATCCACCCCAAAGGAAATTTCTTCGAATGCAATCAATTTGCCGTATCACCTTTTTAGGGACCATAAAAATTCCCATGTAATAAACGAGAAGAGCCGATAAAACAGTGTTGATCAAGAGCAATCTACCAGCAAAAGAAAGGGACTTGCGCTTCCATCCATCAAGTTTTTTTCGCACATTATGGATCAACGGTTCCCATATTTCCTCCCCTCGCGGATGCACCCCCAGCTTTACTCCCAAATATGTGATCGGTAAATCACCAATAGTGCAACCGAGAATCGAAGCAAATTCCGCCGTTAACTCATTGTCTACCCCAATTCCATACAAACAGGACTTATCAAAGTTGATTTGTAAGCCGGATGCATACTCAAAACAAGTCAGTACTCGTTTTAAATTCCTCGCCCTCTCTACATCGCCCGATAAGAATACAATAGTGTCATCGGCAAATTGTAAATGCGACAACATAACCTCCCCCGCCACTCTAACTCCTTTTACCAGCCCCATTCGTTCCGCATTGACCATGAATTGGTGGAATAATTCAGCGACTATCACAAACAATAGAGGTGACAATGGATCACCCTGCCTAATTCCCCTCCTCATCGGAAATTCCTTCGTCGGACTCCCATTTATCAAAATCGACAGCCGAGCTGAACTCACACACTCCATTATCCAATCCCGCCATCGCGCCCTAAATCCCATACGGCACATAATTCAACTTAGGCAGCCCCAATCTATACAATCATAGGCTTTCGCGAAATCTAACTCGCCCGAGTCACCCCGGTTAACCATTGATGTCAGCATTGACGTGACCGCTGACATCAATGTTGACTTTGACCGAAATGTCACCGTTGACTTTGACTACCAACGCCAGTGTTGACTTCGACCACTGATGTTAGCGTTGACTTTGAGTAAAAAGTAAACTTTTCTAGAAAAGTCAGATTTTATTTTTTTTCAATGTCTCGAGACTGATTTTGAAGCCCGTTTTATGAAATTCTAACCCGAAAGCTTACGAATCTAACCTTAATCCCCAAGCTTGTGTATGTACTTAATTGTTTAGTTAAGAGTAATGTGAATAAGGACTGAAATTGGAATTTTTACTATTGAATGTATTCACAGTTCCTTGTATTCGAGATGTTGAGGACGTCGTATTCGGGTTCGAGGGTGATCGAATGGAGTATCATGGTTGACCGATATAGCAAGGATTAAAGGTAATACATTTCTACCTCTTGCATGCTTTATGAAACATGTTGGTATTCGGTTAAGGTATGCATGATTATGATTAAGATTACTTTTAGCTCTGCTGGAATCAATTCGATTACGAAAAAAAGAATAGTAATATGGATAAAATCGAACTATTCGAAAGAGAAGTTTAATAGAACGAAAATATACTGAGTTCAACAAGGGAATAATAAGACGGTTAATCTCCCAATCCGATTAATAGTATTAAAGGATTTGATATCTGAAATATTTCGTTAAGAAATAACGATAATACCCTTGAGATGTAAGAATGCCTAAAATGCCCCTAACAAAGGAAATGACCTAGAATGTACACTCGATATGATAAAATAACTACTTCATCTAAAATCCTTGATCTATTGGGAAAGACTTTGATAGCAAGATGCAAATATGTGTGTAACAAAACACTTGGATTTTTCTCGAATTCTGGATAAACACTTGAAGATAAATTTACTGAAAGTTCTTCGCATTCGTAAACTAATCTAAATGACATTAATGATTGAATTGATCAGAATGATTGAAATGACCGAAATAACCTCAGGCACTGAAATTTTCCAAATTAACTAAAATGATTAATATAACTTTGAGTTCTGAAATGAATAAATTGTTGTAAGGACCAGAATGTTTGAACTACTATCAAACACTTAAATAAGTAAATACCCACGTGACTTGAGATAAGTGGAAACTTGGAAAATCCTAAAATTTCTGATAGATCACAAATGACTGTAACCCCTCTATGAGTTTGAAGCATGACTCGTGTATATAAGTCACTCCTGATAATGCTACAACATTGACAGAATACCGCTCAAACGCATGTTGACTGCTCGAGGGAAGTTTAGTGTTGTCTTATGGAAGTGACTCGTTCAACTATACAATGCAGTTAGTATTGAGAAATGCATACGTGTGAGGTACATATGTTAGAATACTTGGTAAATATCACAATATTGGGATCCGTAAGTTCGACTGAATTTGGAAACCTGATAAACCATGGAGATCTTCATGTGTGCAGATTACAAATTTGCCCTTATTATGTGAAATTATGAATTCACCCTTGACAGTCAAATGAACAAAATGCCCTCGTTGGCTAAAATGACCAGAATAGCCCTGAATGTATCTGATATCGTGAAAGATCTTGATTTAGAGATTCCTGAATGCTTGGTTTGAAACCTGATGAGCACATAGAATTCTTGAGTCATTGTTTATGCCTTGTTGGTATAAATTACCAAAATGACCATAATGCCCTTGTAGGCTTAAATGACTGAATTAGTCAAGATATATCTGAACTCTCAAAGATCTTGATGTATCAACACCTGAATATCTTGTTTGAACCATTAGTACAAACCCTTTTTAATAGGGACCTCGTTTCTATAATCCGTTCAAATTGTCAAAAGATCAATGTGTTCCCTTCCGTAAATGCGAAGTATCTCCAAGAAATAAACTATTCCACCTAGTGTGTTCCATGTGTGCTACACAACTTTTTTTGCATATTGATTTACATGTTATAATACTGATCACGTGCACATGACTGACATGCTTGATTTCACACGAACATGACATGTTTTATAAATTAAGCATGACCGTACTGTATTCTGTCGCAGCACCGTCGTGAGCCCACCTCTATTTTCTGTCGATTCCGAACACATACGTCGCCGGTTAGGAGCGTCGTCAGCTCGACTGTGTCTTTCGAAGGGAGACGCGTAAAACCCCTAAGGTTTCTCGTCCAATCAGCTTCGGGAAACTCATCGTCGGAGATTCGTGTCCTTTCCGGCAACTCTAGAACTTCAGGTTAAGTCTGATGAATTTCCGGTTAGTTTTAGGTCATAATCTGGCGATTTTTGTGGTTTCCGTTTAATGGGTGTTTTTTTCCTCTAGGCAGATCATTTCCGGCATTTCCGGTGACGTTTCCGGCGGTCGTCCAGTGACCAGAATATTTGGGTGAGTGAACCGGTTAGACCGGTCGACCCATGACCCAGACCCAAACCTGAACTGTCCCAACCCGCCTCTAACCCGCATCCGACCCGGCTGAGTCAACTCGTCGAGTCAACTCATTTGTCTCTGACCGATGACATTATGATGACGTCAGTGTTGACTTGACTGCTGACGTAAGTGATGACTTTGACCAAAAAGTCAAAATTTCTAAAAATCCCCCATTTTATGTATTTTGACGTCCTGAGTCTGTTTTTGAAGCCCGTTTTGCGAAATTCCAACCCGAAGACCCCCGAATCTAACCTTAAACCCAAATCATGCATATGTGGTTAATTATTTAATTTAGATACTATTGGGTTATAGAAACGAGGTCCCTATTAAAAAGGGTTTGTATAAATTACCAAAATGACCACAGTCAAATGACCAAGTTTGCCTTGTTGGTATAAATTACCCAAATCCTGATAATGCTACAACATAACCCTTGTTGGTATAAATTACCAAAATGCCAATGCATGACAAAATGACCATATTGTCATTGTAGACTTAAATGACTGAATCACTCATGATATATCTGAACTCTCAAAGATCTTGATGTATCAACACCTGGATATCTTGTTTGAACCGTTAGTACGAACCCCTTTTAATAGGGACCTCGTTTCTAAAATCCGTTCAAATTGTCAAAAGTTCAATGTGTTCCCTTCCGTAAATGCTAAGTATCTCCAAGAAATAAACTGTTCCACCTAGTATGTTCCATGTATGCTACACGACTATTTTTGCATACTGATTTACATGTTATAATATTGATCATGTGCACATGACTGACATGCTTGATTTCACACGAACATGACATGTTTTATAAATTAAGCATGATCGTACTCTACTTCTGATATGTGTCCATGTACCCGATATGACAAACATGCTATATGGATAATCTATTACTGAAAATGCCGATATTGATTAATGAACTATTGATGATCTAATTCACTGGGTATTTGGGATATGGTATGAAGTGTTTTAAGGTTCAGCCCTGATCAGGCTGGTAATTCCGCCCATATTAGGTTCCTAGCTTAGGCTAAGGTAATTCTGCCCGTACTAGGTTCCTAGCTTCGGCTAGGGTAATTCCGCCCATGACCTAAGGTAACCCCTTAGGTCGGTACCTACGCCCACTAGGCCTAGGTTAACGCCCGTATAAGGTTCCTACGCTTCAGCTAGGGTAATTCCGTACGTGACCAAAGGTAATCCCTTAGGATGGTACCCCCGCCCAATGAGCCTAGGTTAATGCCCCTATATAGTTGCAATTCGAGGAATTGTATACTGGAGTATGGTTGGAGGATGAATAAAGAATTAAAATGAAATTTAATACTACTACTTGAAACAAATGTATTTGAAATAAAAAGGTTACTGCATTGTTATATTTCCTCCATTAACGTTGCACTGTTGGAACACATTAGACACTAAACTCTTTGATTCCACCTCTATAATTTATCAGCTTATATAATTCTCGTTTGTTACTCGATGATTGAATAAAGAACAAGTATTGTTATTCTCAAGTATAACGCTACCTTGAAATAGCAGAACGGTAATGAAGACTGTTACTACATGGAACATCATGAAAATGCTATGTCTGCCATATATATGCATGAGCCTATAGTATCTTTTGGTAGCTCTGTATTACTGAGCTTTCCGAAGCTCACGTTGTTTTTACAATCGCAGATTAGAAGAAATCTATCATGGTTTAGTGATCGACAGTTGTATTTGGAGTTCTCTCGGTGCTGCTTTGGAGTACGGTACTGGTACAATTAGGGGGCATGGATGTCATGTATAGTTTTATGATAGTGCCTCTAAAACACTTTCTGAAATTATGTTATATGTTTAAATGATTTCTTAAAATGGTATTATAAACGAAAGTTGATTTTACAGTTTAATAAGTGATTTGAGGAAAAATGTTTTTGTGTATTTTTATTGTGGGTCGCTCTTGTGATCCTAATGTGACTTCCAAAGATCCGTGGTGACGTATAAGCGGGTTTAGGGGGTTACTTTCCAAATAAAAATAATATAACAGATAATGTGTGAGTGACCATTGAGAAATTTAAAAAAATAGGCTACCTCTCATATTCTGATTGGGTGACAGATTTTTTTTAACTTTTATTGACGAAAAAGCTTTTTTGAGTACCGAAACGAAAAGTTACGCACCTATTCTGCCAGGAAAATAGTTCAAACACCTAACTGAAAAAATGTTATAGTTTGGACACTTATTTGACGGTTAAGCCTTAAATTAAAGGACCAAGTAAGTGCTGTCAATTGTCTTAATTTTAATATCGTCATTGTTTATAAGGAACAGTTGGAGGTTTTTTATGAGGAAGGTTGGATTGACAACGCTAGTTTTGTAATGGAGTTGGCGTCCCAAAATTTTTTAGGGTGGTTTAATAATTCGAGTTCAAGACTTCCACAACTCCTGAGTACTTTCATTGATGTGGATTATTATTCATGAAAAATTGGCAATGTACGTTTCTTTATGAAGCTGGGCAAAGAAACTCTTTGGTTGATTAAGTCACACCCCATTCTCGGTGATAAGGGATTTTGGTTAGATCAATTAGGTTAAGCAATATTTATAATCTTAAATTCGGGATCAAATCGAAAACTTTGAAAGTTTAGGAAAATTTCTATGAATTTTAGGGACGTAGTCATGCAAGTATCCATTGTAATTTTCTAACTAATTAAAAAGTTTCAATATATATATATATATATATATATATATATATATATATATATATAGGGTTAGGATCAACTTACACTGTGTAAAACTCAATTACTTTTACACAGTTTTTGGACCGTTAGATGATAGTAATTAATGGCTCAGGTTATTTCCTTATCTTTTTTTCCAAAGTTATAATCTTCACATTTTTTACTGTTAATCTCGTCCATCCATTTCCTTTATCATATGGTCCTAGATTTGTGTAAAACTAAATGAGTTTTACACCATGTAACTTGATCCCATCCTCTCTCTCTCTCTCTCTCTCTCTCTCTATATATATATATATATATATATATATATATATATATATATATATATATATATATATATTTGTGAGTGTGTGTGAAGTAAATAACTAGAGGTTAAATGGAATTATAGCGGTTACGCTTTTTCGGTGAAACCGTAACCGAAACAAAAATTTTAAAACTTAATTTTTGTAATTATTTACTAATTTACGAAAAACACTAAGTTACTTACTGTTTTTATTGTTACTTATGTTTTTGTCGTACCGAATACTATATATATTGTAGACTTTAATTGAATTTGTTAACGTTGATATCTTTTAACTACTAAAATTCTTTGTAATAAATAGGTATATTTTTTATAATACTTGCTGTAAAACGATTTGTAGTTAGCCGAGTCTCCGTACCGAACTTACCCAAACTGAAACAAACGGCCAAGATACGCGTTACTCCGATGAGGGATCTCCAGTTGGCAGATCGACAATCGGCTACCTGGGTTATACTCGTCTCAACGCGGGGAGCTCAGATCCGGCGATTGGGTGACAAAAAGACGATGGTGGTTGTCGAAAAACTCGAATACTCAAACTGTAACAACCCTAGGTTCGACGAACCTTAAAACCTCAATTCCCGACGATTAGAACGACGGCTGAGCGAGTGGTTAGAGGGGTTTTGGTCGAGGCTCGATAGCAGACGTGGAGATGACGTCGGTACACGACACCGGCGAGCGGTGGCTGAGATCGTGGCGGTGAACGGTGGTGAGAAGTTGAAAAGGTTAAAGCAAGAGTTATTTTAGCTCAATTAGTTAAAGGAAGGGTTACAAAACCCAAGGTCATGAGTTCAAGGCTCCCAAGAATTATAACTCTCATTTTCATTTTTTTACACTTTACACATAAAATATGGGTGTTACACATAAATTATGGGTGTTACAAATTGTTCAAGGACCGTAGGACACCTTTCATGTTCTTATTGGGCGACATAATTTTTTTTAACGGTCATTGACGAAAAAGCTTTTTTGAGTACCGAAACGAAACATTAGACACATATTCTACCCAGAAAATAGTTTAGACACCTAACTGGAAAAAAGGGTATAGTTTAGACACTTATTTGATGGTTAAGGCTTTAATGAAAGGACCAAGAAAAGGCTTCTAATTGTCTCGATTTTAATATCGATGATGTTTATAAGGAACGGTTGGAGGATGTTGATGAGGCAGGTTGGATTGGCAACGCTGGTTTTGTAATGGAGTTCATGTCCCAAATTTTTTAAGGGTTATTTAACTATTCGAGTTCAAGACTTCCACAACTCATGAGTACTTCTATTGATGTGGATTATCTTTCATGAAAATTTTGCAATGTGCGTTTTGTTTATGAAGCTCGGGAAAGAAACTATTTGGGTGATGAAGTCACAACCCAAACTCGGCGCTAAGGGATTTTGGTTAGATAATTTAGGTTAAGAAATATTTATAATTTTAAATTCGGGATCAAATTGAAAACTTTAAAAGTTTAGGAAAATTTCTATAAATTTTAAGGACGTAGCCATGAAAGTATCCATTATAATTTTCTAACTAGTTAAAAAGTTTTTAAAATATATATACATTTCACACACTCACACACTCATCCTTAGCGAAGAAACACGAACCACACCACGTTTCGCAAGCACGTCGACTACACTATTCGCCTCGCGGTATATGTTATGAAAACACACACACTGTAAGGAATCGTACGCCCCATCAATCCTAAGAAGCCAATAATCCAACCTCCAAGGCCGCCTTTGCATGATGAAGAATCCAAGACATCGCCACGAATGAGTCCGATTCAATTATGATCGAGCTATTCTCACACCATCTAGAATGTAGCACCATATCCAAAGCATACTCAATCACTCGAACTTCAGCCTCATTGGAATCCATAGTCCCAAGCGGGCCAGAAAATAAAGCTAATATTGTACCTTCTGTGTCGCGTAGAACTCCCCCCATCAAGTCGGACCTGGTTTACCTCGCCCCTAGATTATTATTATTTTTATAATGCCCATTTAAAATTTATAGAAAAAAAAACTTGAGATAGAGCTAGAAATTTAGAGATATTAAAAGAAAGGTTCGACTTCACTATATATAATAGAAGAAGGCGACTTAGAAGCAATCAACACAAATCAACAGAAGGTAAAATCTTTATAAACCCACCCAAAACCATGAATATGGCTCACTCTTTCGCTATTTACACATGGTCTTTCGTCACATGCGCAATTTGGGGCATGAACATTGCTTTTGTATATTTGTATACATTAAGCTTTGATTTGAGTCAATTTTCTCAAATTAATTAATTCATTATTGACGTAGCATCATTTTACGTGTACATATTGTATAAAAAATTATACTTATATGTTACGAAATATAAATGAATGTATTTATTTATTTCCAATATTTGTAATCGATCCAAAAAAAATTATGTGTACTATTGAACCAAAATCAATGTTTCTTATGCATAACATCACAAAACCAAATGTCATGTATCAAATTACACATTTGACAAAGGTTTAAATGTATTTTGGATATTTCTCTTTATATTAATATTAGAGTTAACTGCACTACATGTCCTCAAACTATGACACGCTTTCTAAATTGGTGCCTAAACTTTTAAATATTCTATTTCATCCCCAAAATATTAAACTTATTCTTAATTGGTCCCCAAACTTTTAAATATCCCACTATCATCCCTAGATTATCATTTTTTTTCGACAAAAATGATTTTATTAATAATTCAAAATATGCCAAAGACCTACTTATGAGCCTCATTAAAAACCTCCCCAACTTAAATGGAGGAAAAGAGTACTACATAAGCAGGTAAAAGACAATTGAGTACACACCGTGGACCACAAGGCTAAATGAAAATGTTTGTACAATCCAAACCCCACCTACTAGCAACTATCTACCCATTAACTATTACTCTGAAAAACAGTCTCAAATAACACCCAAAACTCTATCAAATCAACCGACAACGATAAAACAAAACCTACCACCATGTTTTAGAAAGTTGCTGATTATCGTTCATGCCACAAAATTTTCTTATATCACACGATTTCAGTGTTTACATGACATTAAATAGTTTTTAAATTTTTTTATTAGTATGGGACATGTTTAGCATGTAGTGTTAATTTGGGGATGGAATTAGAATGTTCAAATGCTTTTTTCGGGGGGGGGGGGATTGGAATGAAGCTCATAGTATGGGGATGAAACTAAATTGCTCAAATGATTTAGTACCAATTTAGAATGAGATTAATAGTTTGAGAATGAAACTGGAATGTTCAAAAGTTTATGAAGCAATTTTGAATAAGTGTTATAGTTTTGGGACGTGTTGAGCGATTTACTCTGAATATAAAGATGAACATATTTCAAATAGAATATAGTTTTCATTTGCTTGAGATTAAATACTTTCATACACATATTCGAATGTGTTGGATGATGGGGTTTTCTATACATCAGAATTTTTGTAAAATTTAAATTAACGCTTAACCGTCAGAAATGTCCCGAAACAAAACCTTTTTTTTCCAGTTAGTTGTCTGAACTATTTTTCGGGTTAAATAGGTGTCTTACGTTTCATTCCGTTACTCAAATAAGGTTTTATAGTCACAACTATTAAAAAAATTTATGTTATCTAATTATAACATGTCATGTGGCCCATTTCTGTTATTTCCATTCATTTTTATTTAAAAAAATTAGAAAATCTTTAATTTTATTAAAAACAACACAAAAAACAATTCTTTTGAAGAAAGATCATATTTATATAATCAAGTGCTCAAAATGTCACCACTGAGTACAAATTGTTCAAGGAACGTAGGACATTCCAAATCAACATAATTCAACGGATAAAGTGTGATTGACCATGTAGAAATAAAAAAAATAGGCCACCTTTCATGTTCTTATTGGGCGACATAATTTTTTTTATTGTCGTTTTTGACAGCTTTTTTTGAGTGCCGAAACGAAACATTCAACACCTATTCTACCCAGAAAATAGTTCAGACACCTAACTGGAAAAAAATGTATAGTTTAGACACTTATTTGACGGTTAAACCTTTAATGAAATGACCAAGAAAAGGCTGCCAATTATCTCGATTTTAATATCGATAGTGTTTATAAGGAACAGCTGGGGATTTTTTTGATGAGGCAGGTTGGATTGACAACGCTAGTTTTGTAATGGAGTTGGTGTCCAATTTTTTTTAGGGTGGTTTAATAATTCGAGTTCAAGACTTCCGCAACTCCGGAGTACTTTTATTGATGTGGATTATCTTTCATGAAAATTTGGCAATGTGCGTTTTGTTTATGAAGCTCGGCAAAGAAACTCTTTGGCTGATCAAATCACACACCAAACTCGGCAATAAGGGATTTTGGTTAGATAATTTATGTTAAGCAATATTTATAATCTTAAATTCGGGATCAATTCGAAAACTTTGAAAGTTTAGGAAAATTTCTATAAATTTTAGGGACGTAGTCATGAAAGTATCCATTATAATTTTCTAACTAATTAAAAAGTTTTAAAAATATATATACATTTGTGAGTGTGTGTAAAGTAGATAAGTAGTGGCTAAATGGAACTATAGCGTTTACGCTTTTTCGGTGAAACCGAAACAAAAATTTAAAACTTAATTTTAGTAATTATTTACTAATTTACGAAAAACACTTAGTTACTGACCTTTTTTATTGTTACTTATGTTTTTATCGTGCCGAATACTAACTATACTGAAGACTTTAATTGAATTTGTTAACATTGATATTTTTTAACTACTAAAATTATTTGTAATAATTAGGTATAATTTTTATAGTACTTGTTGTAAAATGATTTGTAGTTAGCCGAGTAACCGTACCGAATAAATCAATTAACCAGTTAAACGATAACTGATTTAAACAAAATGATAACGGTTCATTAAAATTTTGAACTGAGACTTCCGGTAACCGTACAAAAAAGTCAATTTGGTACGACTAACCGCTCGTGAACCCTCCTACATAAGACAATCTAATGCTAAAATATTTACAATATTTTATATAGTGAAAAGAGAGATTTAGTTATAACAACCACATATTAAATACTTAAAGTAAACTCAACATGTGGATCACAAGCTAATATTCAAATATCTAGTCTTGCAATGTTGTTATAACAACCACGTATAAAAAAAAATTTAAAAGTAAAATGAAACATGCACGTGGTAATGATGTTCCCGGGCTCGAGAGGCCAGCACATGGAGTTAAATTCAATTATGCCGTTGGAGATGTAATTTCCAGATAAAACAAATGGATACATATATATATATATATATATATATATATATATATATTCAGTACTTTGTCCTTATTAATATAAAACCCGAGCTGTTAATTAATTATACCTTCCAAAAATATTGAAAAATAAAAAAATATAGCTGCTTGTTGTCATTTTATGGGCTGCAGAATAGTATATATATCGGTATCTAGTACAGCAGTCAGAGCACAACATCGTTAAGAATTTTATTGTAACATTCAAAAGAAATAATTCGATCAACTTTCACATAAATTAAATCTCTGTCAACTGCAGGTGTATATTGACATTACTAGCACTGATGTCAATTGGGATGTCGTCGAATCGCTTCTGGACACATCTTCCGCCGCTCCTGCTGAGGTGAACAAACTTGGATACAAGGCAACGGCTACGATTGACCCGGACAGCCCTTCGCCAAGTTTGACAACAAGTTTCCAGAAAATAATTTAAAATACTGTTTCTTTGCATGCACTAGTAATTTTAAAATAAGGAAGGTGGTTTAATAAAAAGACTGGCTTCAAGTCTTGAGTTAATATTAGTCTCAGGTTTGATCCCTGGACAACTCCAACCCCTTCCCCTTTTATCTCTAGAAAAGGTTTAAAAGACCTAAATGTTTAAAATCAATTGTGCCATATTTATGATAAATGCGTGGCTACTTAAAATCATTATATGTGGTGAATAAAAGGTCTTTCTATTATGCCATTTTATTGTTATTATTTTTATAAAGTCCGTATAAAATTTATAGAAAATAAAAGACTTGAGATAGAGAGAGACATTTAGAGACATTTAGACTGAGATTAATAGATTTGGGACGTGTTGTGCGATTCACTCTGAATATCACGATGAACATATTTCAAATAGAATATATTTTTCATCTGCTTGAGATTTAAATTAAGCCTTAAACATCAGAAAAGTGTCAAAACTAAACTTTTTTTTCCTTATAGGTGTCTAAATTTTTTTCCAGGCAAAATTGGTGTCTAACGTTTCATTCCTTTACTCAAATAAGATTTTCTAGTCAGAACTATAAAAAAAATTCTGTTATCTAATTAGAACATGACATGTGGCCTATTTCTGTTATTTTCTTTCATTGTTATTTATAAAAAAATAGAAAATCTTTAATTTTATTAAAAAAACACAAAAAAAATGTTTTTTTCCCTTCAGAAATATCATATTTTATAATCAAATGCTCAAAATGTCATCACAGAGTACAAATTGTTCAAAGAACTTAGGACATTCCAAATCAAAGTAATACAACAGATAATGTGTGGGTGACCATTCAGAAATTAAAATAAATAAAATATAGGCCACCTCATGTTCTAATTGGGTAACATAACTTTTTAATGGATGTTGACGAAAAAGTTATTTTGAGTTCCAAAATGAAACGTTACGCGCCGATTCTGCCTGGAAAAGAGTTCAGACACCTAACAGGAAAAAGGGAACAATTTGGATACTTATTTGACAGTTAAGCCTTAAATTAAATGACCAAGAAAGGGCTGTCAATTGTCTCAATTTTAATATAGGCGGTGTTTATAAGGAACGGTTGCAGATTTTTGATGAGGCAGATTGGATTGTCAACAATGGTTTTGTTATGGAGTTGGTGTCCCAAATTTTTTTAGGGTGGTTTAATAATATGAGTTCACGAGTTCGACAACTCCGAAGTTCTTTTATTGATGTGGATTATCTTTCATGAAAGTATTTACTCTGAATATCACAATGAACATATTTCAAATAGAATATATTTTCCATTTGCTTGAAATTAAATACTTTCATACGCATATTCGAATGTGATGGATTATGGGTTTTTTATAAATAATTTTTTTTTGTAAAATTTAAATTGTTTAACTGTCGGAAGAGTCCCAAAACTAAACTTTTTATTTCAGTTAGGTGTCCGAACTATTTTTCGGGCCAAATATGTGTCTAACGTTTCATTCCGTTACTCAAATAAGGTTCTCTAGTCATGACTATTAAAAAAATTCCGTTATCTAATTAGAACACGACATGCGCCTATTTCAGTTATTTTCTATCATTTTTATTTTTAAAAATCTAGAAAATCATTAATTTTATTAAAAACCCCCCAAAAACATTTTTTGTAGAAAGATGATATTTATCTAATTAGAACACGACATGTACATACACCCTAAGCTAATAATAAAATGGATGCAAAAAGGGGGAGGGGGAGCAAAATTGCAATTTGGGGGAGTTGAACACGCGACTCATAGATAAATTGCTTGAGTTATAACCAATTGAGCTAAAGCCATTTCTAGAATGAACCTGCACCCACTTATTATTAAGTGGTTCTTGTAAAGTTAAAATAAAATGACAAACAAATAAAAATATCCTACCTAACCCTTAATGGCTCATTTATTTCGATCCAACAACTCAAAACCCAGATCTGGAAAATAAACGGTCGTTCATCCCCCTCTCGACCTTTCACATGCCCATCGATCATCGTCTGATCTTCCCCACCATCACGTCGTAGCCATCACCGCTACCGCCGACGTGATTGCCGTCATAGCTCGAGCCTAACCTCGTCGGTCACTCTCGTATTATAGAAGTCGTTTGCCGTGAAAATTGCCTCAAAGCTCTGATGAGAACCCAAGTCTCCTCCACCTCTGTCCTTGACGTTTCCAGCTGCCAAAACCGTCCGTTTGGGATGCTACCACCGCCACCGTCCCTTGAATAGAACTCCGACCACCACGCGCAGAGTAGTCGTTTTGTCACCACAAAAGCATGGTTGGAAGTTTCGTGAGAAAACCCCAAACTTGTTCCCCTATTTTTACCATTTCCGACCACAGTCAACATCCGTCTGAGTCGCTATTGTCACCATCGTCCTCCTCAGGCCGAGAAGAACAAAACCCAACCGATCAATAGCCGGTTCGTCGTTGTTTCAAGGTTGTCGACGTTCATCCGGTAGAAGTAAGTTAGGTAAGGAATTTACTTCAGTTTGGGTTTAATGAGCATTAGTTGGTTGAATTTTCAATGTTTTGAGGCTTAATCGAGTTGTTGCCATCATTTGGGGCGTTTTTCGGTCAATTTGAGGTCACGCGTTGCGAGCACGCGCCGCTGAGATGAATTTCGGCCACCGCTTGGTTACCCAACAATCGAACCGGTCAAACCCATCGAGTCAACCGAACCGGCCCAAACTAAACCAGACCGGCCTGATCCCACTAATAAACCAAAGCTCGGACCCGACCCGAGTTGACTTGAACCCGACCCATTTGACCCGTACCCGACCCGAACTGAGTCAGCCCGTTTGACCAAAGTTAACCCAGTGAGTCAACTCGCCCGAGTTAACCCATCGAGTCAACTCGCCCGTGTTAAACTAGTGAGTCAACTCACCCGAGTCACCCTGGTTAACCAGTGACGTAAGTATTGACCACTGACATCATCGTTGACTTTGACCGATGACATTAGTGTTGACTTTGACTGCTACCGTCAGCGTTGACTGCTGGCGTCAGCGTTGACTTCGACCGCTAATGTCAGCGTTGACTTTGACTAAAAAGTTAACTTTTCTAGAAAAGTCATATTCTATGTTTTTCGACGCCCCAAATCTGATTTTGAAGCCCGTTTTATAAAATTCTAACCTGAAAGCTTCTGAATCTAACCTTAAACCCCCAAACTTGTGTATGTACTTAATTGTTCAGTTAAGAGTAATACGAATAAGGACTGAAATTGGAATTTGTACGATTGAAGGTATTCACAGTTCCTTGTATTTGAGATGTTGAGGACGCCGCATTCGATTTCGAGAGTGATCGAATGGAGTATCATGGTTGACCGATATAGCAAGGATTAAAGGTAATACATTACTACCTCTTGCATGCTTTATGAAACACGTTGGTATTCGGTTAAGGTATGCATGATTATGATTAAGATTACTTTCAGCTCTGCTGGAATCAATTTGATTACGAAATAAAAGAATAGTAATATGGATAAAATCGAACTATTCGAAAGAGAAGTTTAATAGACCGAAAGGATACTGAGTTCAGTAAGGGAATAGTAAGACAATTAATCTCCCAATCCAATTTATAGTATTAAAGGATTTGATATCTGAAATATTTCGTTAAGAAATAACGATAATACCCTTGAGATGTAAGAATGCCTAAAATACCCCTAACAAAGGAAATGACCCAGAATGTACACTCGATCTGATAAAATAATTACTTCATCTAAAATCCTTGATCTATTGGGAAAGACTTTGATAGCAAGATGCAAATATGTGTGATAACAAAACACTTGGATTTTTCCCGAATTCTGGATAAACACTTGAAGATAAATTTACTGAAAGTTCTTCGCATTCCTAAAGTAATCTAAATGAAATTAATGAATGAATTGATCGGAATGATTGAAATGACCGAAATAACCTCAGGCACTGAAATTTTCCAAATTAACTGAAATGATGAATATACCTTTGAGTTCTGAAATGAATGAATTGTTGTAAGAATCATAATGTTTGAACTACTATCAAACACTTAAATAAGTAAATACCCACGTGACTTGAGATAAGTGGAAACTTGGAAAATCCTGAAATTTCTGATAGATCACAAATGACTGTAACCCCCCTATGAGTTTGAAGCATGACTCGTGTATATAAGTCACTCCTGATAATGCTACAACATTGAAAGAATACCGCTCAAACACATGTTTGACTGCTCGGGGTAAGTTTAGTGTTTTCTTATGGAAGTGACTCGCTCAACTATACAATGCAGTTAGTATTGAGAAATGCAGACGTTTGAGGTACATATGTTCGAATACTTGGAAAATATCGCAATATCGGGATCCGTAAGTTCGACTGAAATTGGAAACCTGATAAACCATGGAAATCTTCATGTATGCAGATTACCAATTTGCCCTTATTATGTGAAATTACAGAATCACCCTGACAGTCATATGACCAAAATGCCCTTGTTAGCCAAAATGACCAGAATAGCCCTGAATGTATTTGATATCGTGAAAGATCTTGATTTAGAGATTCCTGAATGCTTGGTTTGAAACCTGATGAGCACATAGAATTCTTGAGTCACTGTTTATGCCTTGTTGGTATAAATTACCAAAATGACCATGTATGACTAAAAGACCATAATGCCCTTGTAGGCTTAAATGACTGAATCACTCATGATATATCTGAACTCTTAAAGATCTTGATGTATCAACACCTGAATATCTTGTTTGAACCATTAGTACGAACCCTTTTTAATAGGGACCTCTTTTCTAAAATCCGTTCAAATTGTCAAAAGTTCAATGTGTTCCCTTTCGTAAATGCCAAGTATCTCCAAGAAATAATACTGATCACGTGCACATGATTGACATGCTTGATTTCACACGAACATGACAAGTTTTATAAATTAAGTATGACCGTACTGTATTTCTGATATATTCCCATGTACCTGATATGGCAAACATGCTATATGGATAATGTATTACTGAAAATGCTGATATTGATTAATAAACTATTGATGATCTGATTCCCTAGGGTATTTGGGATATGATATATATGAAGTGTTTTAAGGTTCAGCCATGATCAGGCTGGTAATTCTGCCCGTATTAGGTTCCTAGCTTAGGCTAGGGTAATTCTGCCCGTACTAGGTTCCTAGCTTCGGCTAGGGTAATTCCACCCGTGACCTAAGGTAACCCCTTAGGTCAGTACCTACGTCCACTAGGCCTAGGTTAACGCCCGTATAAGGTTCCTACGCTTCGGCTAGGGTAATTCCGCCTGTGACCTAAGGTAATCCCTTAGGATGGTACCCCCGCCCAATGGGCCTGGGTTAATGCCCCTATATAGTTGCAATTCGTGGAATTGTATACTGGAGTATGGTTGGAGGATGAATAAAGAATTAAAATGAAATTTAATACTACTACTTGAAGCAAATGTATTTGAAATAAAAGGTTACTGCATTGTTATATTTCCTGCATCAACGTCGCATTGTTGGAACACATTAGACACTAAACTCTTTGATTCCACCTCCGTAATTTATCAGCTTATATAATTCTCGTTTGTTACTCGATGATTGAATAAAGAACAAGTACTGTTATTGTCAAGTATAACGCTACCTTGAAATAGCAGAACGGAAATGAAGACTGTTACTACATAAAACATCATGAAAATGTTATGCCTGCCATATATATGCATGAGCTTATAGTACCTTTTGGTAGCTCTGTATTACTGAGCTTTTCGAAGCTCACGTTGTTTTTACAATCATAGATTAGAAGAAATCTATCATGATTTAGTGATCGACAACTGTATTTGGAGTTCTCTCGGTGCTGCTTTGGAGTACGGTACTGGTACAGTTTGGGGGCATGTATGTCATGTATAGTTTTATGATAGTGTCTCTAAAACACTTTTTGAAATTATGTTATATGTTTAAATGATATCTTGAAATGGTATTATAAACGGAAGTTGATTTTATAGTTTAATAAGTGATTTGAGGAAAAATGTTTTTATGTGTATTTTTATTGTGGGCCGCTCTTGTGATCCTAATGTGACTTCCTAAGATCTGTGGTAACGTATAAGCGAGTCTAGTGGGTTACATTCCAAATAAAAATAACACAACGGATAATGTGTGAGTGACCATTAAGAAATTAAAAAAAATAAAAAATAGGCTACCTCTAATGTTCTGATTGGGTGACAGAATTTTTTTAACTGTTATTGACGAAAAAGTTTTTTTGAGTACCGAAACGAAAAGTAACGCACCTATTCTGCCAGGAAAATAGTTCAGACACCTAACTGAAAAAATGTTATAGTTTGGACACTTATTTGACGGTTAAGCCTTAAATTAAAGGACCAAGTATGGGCTATCAATTGTCTTAATTTTAATATCGACATTGTTTATAAGGAACAATTGGAGGTTTTTGATGAGGAAGGTTGGATTGACAACGCTGGTTTTGTAATGGAGTTGGTGTCCCAAAATTTTTTAGGGTGGTTTAATAATTCGAGTTCAAGACTTCCGCAACTCCTGAGTACTTTCATTGATGTGGATTATCATTCATGAAAATTTGGCAATGTGCGTTTCTTTATGAAGCTGGGCAAAGAAACTCTTTGGTTGATTAAGTCACACCCCATTCCCGGTGCTAAGGGATTTTGGTTAGATCAATTTGGTTAAGCAATATTTATAATCATAAATTCGGGATCAAATCAAAACTTTGAAAGTTTAGGAAAATTTCTATAAATTTTAGGGACGTAGTCATGCAACTATCCATTATAATTTTCTAGCTAATTAAAAAGTTTCAAATATATATATACATTTGTGAGTGTCTATAAAGTAAATAACTAGAGGTTAAATGGAATTATAGCGGTTACGCTTTTTCGGTGAAACCGTAACCGAACAAAAATTTTAAAACTTAATTTTGGTAATTATTTACTAATTTACAAAAAACACTAAGTTACTGACTGTTTTTTATTGTTACTTATGTTTTTGTCATACCGAATATTATATATATTGTAGACTTTAATTGAATTTGTTAACATTGATATCTTTTAACTACTAAAATTATTTGTAATAAATAGGTATATTTTTTATAATACTTGCTGTAAAACGATTTGTAGTTTGCCGAGTCTCCGTACCGAACTTACCCAAACTGAAACAGAACGGCCAAGATACGCCCTACTCCTATGAGGGATCTCCCGGTGGCAGATCGACGATCGGCCGCCTGGGTTATACTCATCTCAACGCGGGGAGCTCAGATCCGGTGATTGGGTGAAAAAAAGACGACGGTGGTGGCCAAAAAACTCGAATACTCAAACTGTAACAACCCTAGGTTCGACAAACCTTTAAACCTCAATTCCCGACGATTGGAACGTCGGCAGAGCGAGTGGTTATAGGGGTTTTGGTCGAGGTTCGACAGCGGACGTGGAGGTAACGGCGATGCACGACACCGACGAGCGGTGGATGAGATCGTGGCGGCGAACGGTGGTGAGAAGTTGAAAAGGTTTGAGAGAACAGTCTGGATCTCTCTGTGTTTCCAAATTCGATTGGCCATCCCTTTGGGTAGGTGAAGAGTCGTACTTTTATTTATTATTGGGTCAGACCATTAAAGGATAAATTAAAAGATATCTAAGGCAACTATATAACAAGAGTTATTGTAGCTTAATTGGTCAAAGTGAGGGTTACAAAACCCAAGTTCACGGATTCAAGGCTCCTAAGAATCATAACTCTCTTTTTAATTTTTTTACACTTTACACATAAATTATGTGTGTTACAAATTGTTCAAGGACCGTAAAACTTTCCAAATCAACATAATACAACGGATAAAGTATGACTGGCCTTGTAGAAATTAACAAAAAATAAAAATAGGATACCTTTCATGTTCTTATTGGGCGACATAATTTTTTTAACGGTCGTTGATGAAAAAGCTTTTTTGAGCACCGAAACGAAACATTAGACACCTATTCTACCCAAAAAATAGTTTAGACACCTAACTGGAAAAAATGTTATAGTTTAGACACTTATTTGACGGTTAAGCCTTTAATGAAAGGACCAAGAAAAGGCTTCCAATTGTCTCGATTTTAATATCGATGATGTTTATAAGGAACAGTTGGAGGATTTTGATGAGGTAGGTTGGATTGGCAACGCTGGTTTTGTAATGGAGTTCATGACCCAAAACTTTTATTGATGTGGATTATCTTTCATGAAAATTTGGCAATGTGTGTTTTGTTTATGATGCTCGGGAAAGAAACTCTTTGGCTGATGAAGTCACAACCCAAACTCGGCGCTAAGGGATTTCTGTTAGATAATTTAGGTTAAGAAATATTTATAATCTTAAATTCGGGATTAAATCGAAAACTTTGAAAGTTTAAGAAAATTTCTATAAATTTTAGCGACGTAGCCATGAAAGTATCCATTATAATTTTCTAACTAGTTAAAAAGTTTTAAAAATATATATACATTTCACACACTCACACACTCATCCTTAGCGAAGAAACACGAACCACACCACGTTTCGCAGGCACATCGGCTACACTGTTCGCCTCGCGGTATATGTTATGAAAACACACACAGTGTAAGGAATCGTACGCCCCATCAATCCTAAGAAGCCAATAATCCAACCTCCAAGGCCGTCTTTGCATGATGAAGAATCCAAGACATCCACGAATGAGTCCGATTCAATTATGATCGAGCTATCCTCACACAATCGAGAATGTAGCTCCATATCCAAAGCATACTCAATCACTCGAACTTCAGCCTCATTGGAATCCATAGTCCCAAGCGAGCCAGAAAATAAAGCCAATATTGTACCTTATGTGTCGCGTAGAACTCCGCCCCATCAAGTCGGACCCGGTTTACCTTGCGCCTAGATTATTATTATTTTTATAATGCCCAGATAAAATTTATAGAACAAAAAAGACTTGAGATAGAGCTAGAAATTTAGAGATATTAAAAGAAAGGATCAACTTCACTATATATAATAGAAGAAGGCGACTTAGAAGCAATCAACACAAATCAACAGAAGGTAAAAACTATTTAAACCCCCCAAAACCATGAATATGGCTCACTCTTTCGCTATTTACACATGGTCTTTCGTCACATGCGCAATTTGGGGCATGAAAATTGCTTTTGTATATTTGTATACATTAAGCTTTGATTTGAATCAATTTCCTCAAATTAATTAATTCATTATTGACGTAGCATCATTTTATGTGTACATATTTTATAAAAAATTATACATATGTTTTACGAAATATAAATGAATGTATTTATTTATTTCAAATATTTGTAATCGATCCAAAAAAAATTATGTGTACTATTGAACCAAAATCAATGTTTCGTATGTATAACAACACAAAACCAAATGTCATGTATCAAATTACACATTTGACAAAGGTTTAAATGTATTTTGGATATTTCTCTTTATATTAATATTAGAGTTAACTACACTACATGTCCTCAAACTATGTCACGTCTTCTAAATTGGTGCCTAAACTTTTAAATGTTCTATTTCATCCCCAAAATATTAAACTTATTCTTAATTGGTCCCCAAACTTTTAAATATCCCACTATCATCCCAGATTATCGTTTTTTTTTTCGACAAAAATGATTTTATTAATAATTCAAAATATGCCAAAAACCTACTTATGAGCGTCATTAAAAACCTCCCTAACTTAAATGGAGGAAAAGAGTACTACATAAGCAGGTAAAATACAATCGAGTACACACCGTAGACCACAAGGCTAAATGAAAATGTTTGTACAATTCAAACCCCACCTACTAGCACCTATCTACCCATAAACTACTACTCTGAAAAACAGTCTCAAATAACACCCAAAACTCTATTAAATCAACCGACAACAATAAAACAAAACCTACCACCATGTTTTAGAAAGTTGCTGATTATCGTTCAAGCCACAAAATTTATTCTATCACACCATTTCAGTGTTTACATGACATTAAATAGTTTTTTAATTGTTTTATTAGTATGGGAAATGTTTATCATGTAGTGTTAATTTGGGGATGGAATTAGAATGTTCAAATGTTTGGGGGGGATTAGAATGGAGCTTATAGTATGGGGATGAAACTGAAATGCTCAAATGTTTTAGTACCAATTTAGAATGAGATTCATAGTTTGAAGATGAAACTGGAATGTTCAAAAGTTTATGGAGCAATTTTGAATAAGTGTTATAGTTTTTGGACGTGTTGAGCGATTTACTCTGAATATAACGATGAACATATTTCAAATAGAATATATTTTTCATTTGCTTGAGATTAAATACTTTCAGACACATATTCGAATGTGTTGGATGATGAGGTTTCCTATACATCAGAATTTTTGTAAAATTTAAATTAACGCTTAACTGTCAAAAATGTCCCGAAACAAAACCTTTTTTTCAGTTAGTTGTCTGAACTATTTTTCGGGTCAAATAGGTGTCTAACGTTTCATTCCGTTACTCAAATAAGGTTTTATAGTCACAACTATTAAAAAAATTTATGTTATCTAATTATAACTTGTCATGTGGCCCATTTCTGTTATTTTCATTCATTTTTATTTTAAAAAAAATGGAAAATCTTTAATTTTATTTAAAACAACACAAAAATCAACATAATGCAACGGATTTAGTGTGATTGACCATGTACAAATTAAAAATTAAAAAATAGGCAACCTTTCATGTTCTTATTGGGCGACATATTTTTTTTGTCGTTTTTGACAAAGCTTTTTTTGAGTACCAAAACGAAACATTCAACACCTATTCTACCCAGAAAATAGTTCAGACACCTAACTGGAAAAAAGGTATAGTTTAGACACTTATTTGACGGTTAAGCCTTTAATGAAAGGACCAAGAAAAGGCTGCCAATTATCTCGATTTTAATATCGATAGTGTTTATAAGGAACGACTGGGGTTTTTTTGATGAGGCAGGTTGGATTGACAACGCTAGTTTTGTAATGGATTTGGTGTCCCAATTTTTTTTAGGGTGGTTTAATAATTTTAGTTCAAGACTTCCGCAACTCCGGAGTACTTTTATTGAAGTGGATTATCTTTCATGAAAATTTGGCAATGTGCGTTTTGTTTATGAAGCTCGGCAAAGAAACTCTTTGGCTGGTCAAATCACACACCAAACTCGGTGATAAGGGATTTTGGTTAGATAATTTATGTTAAGCAATATTTATAATCTTAAATTCAGGATCAATTCGAAAACTTTGAAAGTTAGGAAAATTTCTATAAATTTTAGGGACGTAGTCATGAAAGTATCCATTATAATTTTCTAACTAATTAAAAAGTTTTAAAAATATATATACATTTGTGAGTGTGTGTAAAGTAGATAACTAGTGGCTAAATGGAACTATAGCGTTTACGCTTTTTCGGTGAAACCGAAACAAAAATTTTAAAACTTAATTTTAGTAATTATTTACTAATTTACGAAAAACACTAAGTTACTGACCTTTTTTTATTGTTTTTTTAACAGCATGTATGATTTTATTAGCAAAATAATCATACACAAATCACAATACACAACGGCCTCATTAAAAACCTCTCTAATCCTAAGTAGAGGAAAAGAGTACCGCTGTGCATGTGCCGACGGACAAACAAACTCGTCATTGGCTATACAACCATACCCAGTTACCCCTATCAATCCCACTCTTATCCAAGGAATCCGCCAACCCATTTGCTTCTCGAAAGATATGGTTGAAGCACACGTAAGGCAAAACGGAACAGTCCTCATCAATCTGCTGAAACCACCGCCAAAGCTGCCACGGACGATTCTCTGTACGATGCATCCATGATATCGCCACCATTGAGTCAGATTCCACCACAATCGATGAAACCGATCCCAATTGCATCTCACATAACAATCGCAATGCATAAGCAATCGCTTGAATTTCCGCCACATTAGAATCCGCAATGCCTATCGAACCTGAAAAAATTGCCACAATTCGGCTATGGCAGTCCCGTAAGACCCCTCCACACCCTGCCATTCCCGGTTTCCCCCTTGCAGCTCCATCTACATTGAATTTCCACACACCTTCCAAAGGGGGTAGCCACACACTATGCAAACGATCCAAGTTGACTACATGCTGCACCGACCAGCAAACCCGCGGACAAGACCACCAACTCGCCTCATTCACACAAGACTCTTATATAAACGCACGAGTCCAATACAATGCCCGAAGTTGGGCCAAAAAGGAGACTACTCGACTCGACGCTCGGCGATCTTGGAACATAAGATCGTTCCGTGCCAACCAAAAAGACCACAAAACGCTTGCACCTTTCGCGTCCGCACCACAGCAACATTGAGCAATAAACTCACTCACCTTTCGCGTCTGCACCACAGCAACATCCCACCATGAGAAGAAAAACAACCATACCTCAAAAGCAAACGAACACGACCATAAGATGTGGTCGCAATTGTCTTCACCACCAGCACACCATCGGCATGCAAGAGAATCTAATGGTACTGGAATTCCACGATCACTTAGCATTCTTAAAGTCGGTAAACGATCGACCATAATGAACCACAAGAAACATTGGATTTTTGGCACAATTGGCATGTTCCATACCATCCCCACATTCATTGTATCGGGTATACCAACTGCAAACATCAAAGCATGTAATTTACCCACCGAAAATAATCCTGAAACAGCATGTTTCCAAACAATTCTATCCGAAACACCCGCATGTAATTTCACGGCTGCCACACATGCTCTCAACTCAGCAAGCTGTTTTGTTTCAAACACTCGTAATTCCCTTCGAAAATGTGTCGCCCACTCCCCGCTTGGGTAGCTCAACATCTCACAAACAAAGCACATTTTATTACTCGCCAATCCAAACAACCTTAGATATAAGTTCTTCAGCGGTACATCGAGTGCCCAACAATCCCACCAGAACATCACCTTATTCCCCTCCCCCACAAGCCATATAAATTGATCCCTATTTATAAATGCATCCACGTATTCATCTTCCTGCACCTCGACAATTTGTTTCCACATTGCCGACATGTGTCGTTTACCTTTATGCTGAATTTTCCATTGTTGTACTTCCGTCCCATATTTCGCCGTAATAACTTCTTTCCAAAGAGACTTATCCGATTGTGCAAAACGCCAAACACATTTGGCCAGGAGAGCCAAATTTCTGATATGTAAGTTCACCACCCCAAGCCCTCCCATCCGTTTCGGTTTACACACCACATCCCATCTAATCCGGCTCATCTTCGATCTCTCATCCGATCCACCCCAAAGGAAATTTCTTCGAATGCAATCAATTTGTCGTATCACCTTTTTAGGGACCATAAAAATTCCCATGTAATAAACGGGAAGAGCCGATAAAACAGTGTTGATCAAGAGCAATCTACCAGCAAAAGAAAGGGACTTGCGCTTCCATCCATCAAGTTTTTTTCGCACATTATGGATCAACGGTTCCCATATTTCCTCCCCTCGCGGATGCACCCCCAGCTTTACTCCCAAATATGTGATCGGTAAATCACCAATAGTGCAACCGAGAATCGAAGCAAATTCCGCCGTTAACTCATTGTCTACCCCAATTCCATACAAACAGGACTTATCAAAGTTGATTTGTAAGCCGGATGCATACTCAAAACAAGTCAGTACTCGTTTTAAATTCCTCGCCCTCTCTACATCGCCCGATAAGAATACAATAGTGTCATCGGCAAATTGTAAATGCGACAACATAACCTCCCCCGCCACTCTAACTCCTTTTACCAGCCCCATTCGTTCCGCATTGACCATGAATTGGTGGAATAATTCAGCGACTATCACAAACAATAGAGGTGACAATGGATCACCCTGCCTAATTCCCCTCCTCATCGGAAATTCCTTCGTCGGACTCCCATTTATCAAAATTGACAGCCGAGCTGAACTCACACACTCCATTATCCAATCCCGCCATCGCGCCCCAAATCCCATACGGCACATAATTCAACTTAGGCAGCCCCAATCTATACAATCATAGGCTTTCGCGAAATCTAACTTTAGAATTAATCCTCCATTCGCCAAATTACTTTTCTTCATGGAATGAATTGCCTCATTGGCTAGTAGTATACCATCCATAATTTGTCGCCCGCGGATAAAAGCAGATTGTACATCAGTAACCAGAGAAGGCAGCACCCCTTGTAGTCGTTTTGCCAAGCACTTCGCCAAAATTTTGTAAACGAATTCAATAAGCATATTGGGCGAAAGTCACCAATCATTCACGGACAATCCTTTTTCGCTATCAACACTACAAAAGTTGAGTTTACTCTTGGAGGTAATCTACTGGATGCATAAAATTCATTCATAAATCGCATAACATCTCCCTTTAGAAATGCCCAACCTCGTTTAAAAAATTCGAAAGGGAACCCATCCGGGCCTGGTGCCTTTTCCCCCTCACTACTCCAAATCGCTGCTGGTCACTCGACAATCTCCCAAAATTCACATTTGGAACCATGTAACCCGCTGATTTTGGCTTATCAAAATGCCGCTGGAATTCCCTTCGGAACATAATCTTCATCATTTCAGGAGTAGTTTCCCATCGGTCCTCTACTTGTATGCCAACAATGTGATTTTGTAACTGTCTAAGCTTCACCATTTTATGGTAAAAACTCGTATTCCGATCGCCCTCCGCTAACCAAAGTATGCGTGATTTTTGACGCCAAATGGAGTCACGCAACTTTGTCACTTTCCACAGCTGCTGGTATAATTCCCTTGTCTGCGCTACGTCGTCCCTCGACTGCCCCGTAGTCCAAACCTTTGCATCCAACTCGTCCAATTCCGCAACCACACTTTTGTACTGATTTTCTATATCCGCAACACCCCTATTCCAGTCTTTTAACAAACTTTTCAAGCCTTTTAATTTCTTCGATATATCCGCACCCTCATCAACCACAGTTAGCCGTTTCCATTCCTCCTCTATTGCTGAAATATCTTTCAGCCATATATTATAAAATCGAAACGGTTTCGGTCCGCTGTCAAACACATCACCCACAAGTAAAATTGGCGAGTGGTCGGACAACTCCTTCGGCAGATTCACTACTGTCAACGCCTCAAATCTGTTCACCCACCCTTGTGTCAAAAGAAAGCGATCCAAACGACTTCCCTTACCCCTCGGACCGAACCAAGTAAACTTCTTTCCCTGCATTGGCACGTCGATCACAGCAATATGTTCTATGAAATCATAAAAAATACTCATACCTCTAGCATTGTGTGCCAAACCCGTGCGCTCATCCTCTTTAGTCACCATATTAAAGTCGCCACATACACACCATTCGATACGATGCTCTTGAACCACTTTTTTAATCTCCTCCCAAAAGCACAATTGCTCCATGCTTGCACACAGAGCATACACACCAATCAATCCTGCCGCCCAATCATCTTGTATCCATCGACCAATCAGAATAATCATGTTCCTCCGCCTATCCTGCGACTCTAATTGGAAGCACTTAGGATCCCATATTGCAATTACCCCATCTGCTCTCCCATCCGAAGGCACATAACAAAACTCCACAACATCCTCATACCAAATTTGTCGAACCACCTCCTCTGTTATAATCTTCATTTTGGTCTCTTGTAGAAGAGCCAAAACACACCTATGTTGGCGTAGAACATGTTGGATCGATCTCCTTTTCGACAACGCTCCGATCCCCCGAACATTCCACGACAACATTTTCATTTTTTGCTAGATTTTTTGTTTGCGCGCTTCAATTAAGCGCGCTATATCACTGATAATTTCGTCTTCACGGCCCTCCGTTACTGCCCCAATTAAATTCCCCAAATCAACTGTCTCCCTAGCCTCACGCATCAATCCTTGTTTACGAAAAACAAAATCAGAATCGGAAAGAGACCCATTCACAATTACCTCGTTTGCAGCAGGCAAATCTTTCTTTTTCTGCGGTCTTCCACGCCCCCTTTTCGAGTGTTGTTCGGTTGTCGGTTGATCCCCTCATTTTGCCAAGCAGGCTTCAATTTCCTCTAATTGTCTGATATGTTTCTGTTCCCCATTTATCTCAACTACTATTGCTTTATTTGCTCTTGGAATTTCTACTCTTGGGCCATTCATCGCTGGGCTCAATTCTGTCCGATTCTCTTGCGATTGATTATCACAAATTTTATCAATCTCCTGCACTGCGCATAATACCTCACCACAACTCCGTTCGCCCTCATCCTTGTTTAACATACCCACATGTTCATCGTTCATCCAACTTTATGTCTCGACTACCCCCCATTCCTCTCGTTCATTGTCCTTCCAAATGCGATCGAGATAGCTCCGGTCAATCTTTATCTCTCCCAATGTCTTCGTATCGTGTATAGAGACAGAATTTGGTACCATAGTATCCCCTATTGACTCGTTATCATTATAGGCGGAATTAGTTTTCCAATTAATTTCCTTTTCCCTCCTCTGCATTACTCTCGCTTGGTTCAACATCGCAATTGCAATCGCATTTGGGGCCTATTGCTTCCTCAAATTCCAGCACACGGACTTGATATGTCTCCTTCCCCACTTCTAATTCAATTATTTCATCGATGTGGAAGGTCCAGTCGGTTTCAATTTGAATTCGCGCTCTTTCAAAAGATGAAGGAGATAGTGTTTCTATGTCGATACGCGTCAATAGTCCCCACAGAGCCGCGATGTTGTTGAATGTTTCCTCCGACCAGGCATGGATCGGTAGGTTCCCAATTGAAAGCCAAATTCTCATGCTTGGGATCACTGTCGTTGGCGACCATGGTGATACACTCTCCAGCCACTGGTCAAGCTTATTTGATCGTAACATTGCTTCCCTGGCCTCCACTGTATCGAACATCAACAACACTACCGCTCCCGCTACCCGCATTACCGTTAGCCCCAATAAACCCGCTCTATGCAATTCTTTCGCTAGTTCCGCAATTTGATATGGTTGTCGGCAGAATCCAATGGCACAGGATTGAAGAATTTCCGCTTTTTCCAAGTCAATTACCCCTATTGCTTTTTTCCGAGGAGTCGTGCCCTGCTGTCTTTCCTCCTCAATTGGAGTATCGTTATCTATTGAAACACTCCCCTTTCCCCATCTGTTTCCTGCCAAGACCTGACGATCATCGCTTCCGTTAGGTTTTGCCTTCGATTCCATCGGCCGCTGATTTCTATTAGATTAGGGTTGGGATGCAGCCGTCTGTGACTTCCGATAGCGAATTTCCCTCCCCCCATTAAATGCCATAGAAATCCTAATTTTGGAACCATATAGCCAAAACCCATATAGACGTTCAATCACTCTATCCGCGTCAATCGCTGAGGCCATTCTCACAAAGCCAAATCGAGAACCGTCTCTCGCTCTTTTCTGGGGTACAAACACATCGACCACCACCCCATGTCGATCAAATACCTGCCAAACTCCCTGCCAGTGTAGCTGATTCGGTAGATTCGCTACAAACAGCGTCCATACTCGGTTCCCAATTCCTTCTCCTCGCTGTACTCCCATCGCCTTCCAAAAACTCCTCCTGCTTTATGTAATAATAATTATTATTGTTAACTCATTAGAACAATTGCGAAAAGACCACCACTTCCAAGGGCGAAAAAGAACCTTATCAATTCCATTAAGAAAATTGCCGCAGATGGGATTGTGGGATCGCCTCGCAAGGGAACAAGCCGGGAAGCATCACACAGCCAGCGATTGTCAAGAAAGTGTTAGGGATTCCATTCAGGGACAGCGCGATCAGTTTGTGCAACGGGTGTGGACTTTGTACGTGGGAGGATTGTCGAATTCAATACACTGGAAGGGCCTATGACAAGTTTTCGACAGGCATGAGGTTGTCACGGATGTGTTCATCCCCAATCAAATGACACGAGACGGACAACGATTTGGGTTCGTTTGAATGGCATCGCAAGAGGATGCTGATCGTGAGATTGAAAGATTAAATGGAAAATGGATTTATGGTGCCCGCATAAGAGTTACAATGGCTTGGAAAGGAAGAACGACACTGATCAAAAGAAAAGGGGATGGAGAGGTGAGCCGGGGGTCGCGAGAGGAGTCGAAATCGGATCGCAACAAGGAAAATAGTTCATCAGCAACACCGAAGAGGGAGGGGGAAAACGATAAATGCAGAGAGATCAAGGGCATCGTCGATGAAGACAAATGGGCTGTTCTTCAATGGTGCGCGGTAGGATGGTGCTTGAATCCCTGTAGCATTAAAACATTGGCGGAGCGATTAGAGGTGGAAAGACATGACGGATTTTCAATCATGCGATTGTCCGGTCGCATGGTGCTATTGATGTGTACATCAGCGACCGTCCGGGACAGGGTGATGCAGATGGATCGCGTTAAAGAATGCTTCGTTAGAGTAGAGATTTGGTCGCAAGCGATTACAGTCGAGTCGAGAAGGGTGTGGTTGTCGGTCGTGGGGCTGCCGATACATCTCTGGCACAAACAAACATTCACAAATATTGCTCAACTGTGGGGATCTTTGATTTTCCTGGACGACGACACGGAAACGCCAACGTCGTTCGATTGCGGCAGAATCATGGTGGAGATAACAACATTCACTCGCATTGAGGAACGAATCCGTGTCAAGGTAGACAACGCAGATTACTGGGTACGTGTGTTAGAGATGGATGGAAAAGGTCCCGAAGTTGAATGTGATTGTGGTGAATGGAAGACGACAGAGGATGAGGAAAATTCTGCCCAGGGATCCGACATGGGAGGGGAAGAGCGCGCTGGGCAGTTGGCTACAACCATACACGATCCGAATGGGATGGAACCGGAGGCACAAGGGTTCCATGGAGACGATCGAGTGAATTGGGTAATGAATGATGCTTGGATTGATCCGCAAGGGTCAAGGTTACAAGAGGGCGCAGGGGAGCAGGATGTAAATGTGAATGATGATGTCCAGGTGGAGGACCGGTTGTCGGATCAACAGCCGCTCCAAGTAGAGGACCGGTCGTCGAATCAACAGTCGCCAGCTCCGGTGAGCAGAGACAGTCCGTTAATTGAGCAGGAAGGTGGCATTAGGACTCTAGAGTTTGTTGAGAATATCCCACAATATGAGAGTTTGTCCATAGCTGGAATTGCTAATTCAAGTAATTTGGAGGAGGTGGGGACGGGGGTTTTGATCAACACAGGTGATAAAATACATGAGGTACAAAATTCTCCTCCTATTATACATTCGAATGCACCAAAATCTGGTTTAGGCCAACCTGAATTAATTCGGGTAGGACATGCGTATTGCAAAGTTAGGAAGATAATTGGGACTGAACAATTGCAAGGTGCTGGCCGTGATATTCGATTGAAGAAGGGGACTATTTTGGGGGGTTGTCGATCAAAACATTCGAAAAAATCAGTGGGGGAAGGGGCTACCGACAGTGGTCCAATACGGTCCCGAGATATAGAGAGTGAGGCAGCGGCAACGGTAAAATTGGGCTCTTTAATTGGCGTGAAATCGAGCGGGAGGGAGGAATATATCATCAACGACATTTCTCGGATTATTTCTGGGGAAAGTCGAGGTTTGTGACTGATGTAAATACTGAATTTAAAAAGGTGAATCGAAATTTTATTCTTGTGATTGGAAGATGGGTGAAAGAAAATTGGAAATGTGGTATTATTTGCTTTTATGCTCCCTGCTCGACGGATGATCAAAAGACACTATGGGAGTTGTTAAAAATAAACATGCTGGAATTCGAGAATTCTTGGTGCATGTGTGGCGATTGTAATACGGTCCAGTCTATGAAAGAGAGGCGTGGATGCATAGGGAGTTTGAGTGGTATGGCAAATTTTGTGGATTTTTGAATGAAGGAATTTTGATTGATTTCCCGTTGCAAGGCAAACAATTTACGTGATTCGGATCCGGAAATAAATGTAGCCGTTTAGACCGTTACTTGGCGAAGGCTTATGATTGCATCCAGTGGGATTTATTAGATCAGATTATGGAAAGAATGATCTTAGGGGTGAACTGGAGGCGATGGATTTCTGGTTGTATCAGTATTGTGCGTTTATCAATATTGGTTAATGGAAGTTCAACGAAAGAATGTCCAATGCTTCGTGGACTGAGGTAAGGCGATCCGATGTCACTTTTACTATTTGTAATTGTGGCGGAAGCGTTACATCAATTTTTAAGAAAGGCGGAGGAGATGGATGTCGTTGAGGGTGTGAGTGTGGCGGAGGGGGTGAAATTTTATCATCTTCATTTTGCGGATGAAACGGTCATTTTTATGCACGGCAAGGTGAGATATGCGCAAGGAAGGAGTGAATCGCTCATCGCTTTTTATGGTTTGTTTATGATAGTCTTGGTGTTTGTATTTTCTTTGACGGGTCATATCGTACTCTTTTCCTCCACTAGGGAGGTTTTTAACGAGGTGTATGATCCGTCACGCTGTATGCTTTTTTCATGATTGAATAAAATCATACAGTTGCTGATCAAAAATAATAATAATTATTATTGTTATTATACAAGGCGTTTTTTTATTATTGTTACTTATGTTTTTATCGTGCCGAATACTATCTATACTGAAGACTTTAATTGAATTTGTTAACATTGATATTTTTTAACTACTAAAATTATTTGTAATAATTAGGTATATTTTTTTATAATACTTGTTGTAAAATGATTTGTAGTTAGCCGAGTAACCGTACCGAATAAATCAATTAACCAGTTAGACGATAACTGATTTAAACAGAATGATAACGGTTCATTAAAATTTTGAACTGAGACTTCCGGTAACCGTACAAAAAAGTCAATCTGGTACGATTAACCGCTCCTGAACCCTCCTACATAAGATAATCTAATGCTAAAATATTTACAATATTTTATATAGTGAAAAGAGAGATTTAGTTATAACAACCACATATTAAATACTTAAAGTAAACTCAACATGTGGATCACAAGCTAATATTCAAATATCTAGTCTTGCAATGTTGTTATAACAACCACGTATAAAAAAAATTAAAAGTAAAATGAAACATGCACGTGGTAATGATGTTCCCGGGCTCGAGAGGCCAGCACATGGAGTTAAATTCAATTATGCCGTTGGAGATGTAATTTCCAGATAAAACAAATGGATACATATATTTATTCAGTACTTTGTCCTTATTAATATAAAACCCGAGCTGTTAATTAATTATACCTTCCAAAAATATTGAAAAATAAAAAATATAGCTGCTTGTTGTCATTTTATGGGCTGCAGAATAGTATATATATCGGTATCTAGTACAGCAGTCAGAGCACAACAAAACCAAACCAATAGCTTAAGGTATTTCGACTTATCAAATTAAGGTGATGGCTCACAATGTATTTAGCAGTTCGGGTCCTGCATTCTATACAGACGTGACTCTTCAGAACCTTTCCAATGACAATGTCAACCTTGCTGACCAAAAGGATTGGTATGGCTCTGGAAATCGCCCATTTGTTCTTCAAGCAAAGTGGTCCGATAAAATTAAGCACGACGCCGATCCCCGAGCTGGAAGCTCGAAAGGCGGGGCTGTGTATACGACCCCAGCTGACATTAAGTGGGTTGTTGCTTGGAGCAATATGAACGGTGAAAGCAACAAGGTATTCATCAATTCAATGTTATTCCCTTTTCTTAAAACTTATGGCACCACAGGCACAAATAATTTCCGACGAACCCTATTTGTTTCATTCTTTTACTTAAAAAAAACATCGTTAAGAATTTTATTGTAACATTCAAAAGAAATAATTCGATCAACTTTCACATAAATTAAATCTCTGTCAACTGCAGGTTTATATTGACATTACTAGCACCGATGTCAATTGGGATGTCGTCGAATCGCTTCTGGACACATCTTCCGCCGCTCCTGCTGAGGTGAACAAACTTGGATACAAGGCAACGGCTACGATTGACCCGGACAACCCTTCGCCAAGTTTGACAACAAGTTTCCAGAAAATAATTTAAAATATTGTTTCTTTGCATGCACTAGTAATTTTAAAATAAGGAAGGTGGTTTAATAAAAAGACTGGCTTCAAGTCTTGAGTTAATATTAATTTCGGGTTTGATCCCTGGACAACTCCAACCCCTTCCTCTTTTATCTCTAAAAAAGGTTTAAAAGGCCTAAATGTTTAAAATCAATTATGCCATATTTAAGATAAATGCGTGGCTACTTAAAATCATTATATGTGGTGAATAAAAGGTCTTTCTATTATGCCATTTTATTGTTATTATTTTTATAAAGTCCGTATAAAATTTATAGAAAATAAAAGACTTGAGATAGAGAGAGACATTTAGAATGAGATTAATAGGTTTGGGACGTGTTGTGTGATTTACTCTGAATATCACGATGAAAATATTTCAAATAGAATATATTTTTCATCTGCTTGAGATTTAAATTAAGCCTTAAACATCAGAAAAGTGTCAAAACTAAACTTTTTTTTTCAGATAGGTGTCTAAATTTTTTTCCAGGCAAAATTGGTGTCTAACGTTTCATTCCTTTACTCAAATAAGATTTTCTAGTCAGAACTATCAAAAAATTTCTGTTATCTAATTAGAACATGACATGTGGCCTATTTCTGTTATTTTCTTTCATTGTTATTTATAAAAAAAATAGAAAATCTTTAATTTTATTAAAAAAACACAAAAAATGTTTTTTTCCTTCAGAAATATCATATTTTATAATAAGTGCTCAAAATGTCATCACAGAGTACAAATTGTTCAAAGAACGTAGGACATTCCAAATCAGAGTAATACAACAGATAATGTGTGGGTGACCATTCAGAAATGACATAACAAATTGAGCTAAAGCCATTTCTAGTATGAACCTGCATACCACTTATTATTAAGTGGTTCT
Organism: Hibiscus trionum; assembly: GCA_030270665.1. NCBI lineage: Eukaryota > Viridiplantae > Streptophyta > Magnoliopsida > Malvales > Malvaceae > Hibiscus > Hibiscus trionum. The sequence continues at coordinate 2,193,035 of BSYR01000008.1, forward strand.
TGTAAAGTTAAAATAAAATGACAACAATTAAAAATATCCTACCTAACCTTTAATGGCTCATTTATTTCGATCCAACAACTCAAAACCCAGATCTGGAAAATAAACGACCTTTCATCCCCCTCTCGACCTTTCACCTGCCCACCGATCATCGTCCGATCTTCCCCACCATCACGTCGTGGCCATCACCGCCACCGCCGACGTGATTGCCGTCGTAGCTCGAGCCTAACCCCGTTGGCCACTCTCGTATTATAGCAGTCGTTTGTCGAGAAAATTGCCTTAAAGCTCCGACGAGAACCCAAGTTTCCTCCACCTCCATCCTTGACGTTTCCAGCTGCCAAAACCGTCCGTTTGGAATGCTACCACCGCCACCGTCCCTTGAATAGAACTCCGACCACCACGCGTAGAGTCGTCATTTTGTCGCCACAAAAGCATGGTTGGAAGTTTCGTGAGAAAACCCCAACCTTGTTCCCCTATATTTTACCATTTCCGACCACAGTCACCATCCGTCTGAGTCGCTATTGCCACCATCGTCCTCCTCAAGCCGAGACGAACAAAACCCAACCGATCAATAGTCGGTTCGTCGTTGTTTCAAGGTTTTCGGCGTTCATCCGGTAAAAGTAAGATAGGTAAGGAATTTACTTCAGTTTGGGTTTAATGAGCATTAGTTGGTTGAATTTTCAATGTTTTGAGGCTTAATTGAGTTGTTGCCATCATTTGGGGTGTTTTTCGGTCGATTTGAGGTCACGCGTTGCGAGCACGCGCCGCAGAGATGAATTTCGGCCACAGCTTGGTTACCCAGCAATCGAACCGGTCAAACCCATCGAGTCAACCGAACCGGCCCAAACTAAACCAGACCGGCCTAATCCCATTAACAAACCAAAGCCCGGACCCGACCCGAGTTGACTTGAACCCGACCCATTTGACCCGTACCTGACCCGAACTGAGTCATCCCGTTTGTCCCGAGTCAACCCAATGAGTCAACTCGCCCGAGTCAACCCATCGAGTCAACTCGCCTGTGTTAAACCAGTAAGTCAACTCGCCCGAGTCACCCTGGTTAACAAGTGACGTTAGTATTGACTTGACCACTGACATCAGCGTTGACTTTGACCGATGACATTAGTGTTGACTTTGACTGTTGACGTCAGCATTGACTTCGACCGCTGATGTCAGCGTTTGCTTTGACTAAAAAGTTAACTTTTCTAGAAAAGTCATATTTTATGTTTTTCGACGCCCCAGGTCTGATTTTGAAGCCCATTTTATAAAATTCTAACTTGAAAGCTTTTGAATCTGACCTTAAACCCCCAAACTTGTGTATGTACTTAATTGTTCAGTTAAGAGTAATGTGAATAAGGACTAAAATCGGAATTTGTACGATTGAAGGTATTCACAGTTTCTTTTATTCGAGATGTTGAGGATGTCGCATTCGATTTCAAGAGTGATCGAATGGAGTATCATGGTTGACCGATATAGCAAGGATTAAAGGTAATACATTACTACCTCTTGCATGCTTTATGAAACACGTTGGTATTTGGTTAAGGTATGCATGATTATGATTAAGATTACTTTCAGCTCTCTGCTGGAATCAATTTGATTACGAAATAAAAGAATAGTAATATGGATAAAATCGAACTATTCGAAAGAGAAGTTTAATAGACCGAAAGGATACTAAGTTCAGTAAGGGAATAGTAAGACAATTAATCTCCCAATCCAATTTATAGAATTAAAGAATTTGATATCTGAAATATTTTGTTAAGAAATAACGATAATACCCTTGAGATGTAAGAATGCCTAAAATACCCCTAACAAAGGAAATGACCTAGAATGTACACTCGATCTGATAAAATAATTACTTCATCTAAAATCCTTGATCTATTGGGAAAGACATTGATAGCAAGTTGCAAATATGTGTGATAACAAAACACTTGGATTTTTCCCGAATTCTGTATAAACACTTGAAGATAAATTTACTGAAAGTTCTTCGCATTCCTAAAGTAATCTAAATGAAATTAATGAATGAATTGATCGGAATGATTGAAATGACTGAAATAACCTCAGGCACTGAAATTTTCCAAATTAACTGAAATGATGAATATACCTTTGAGTTCTGAAATGAATGAATTGTTGTAAGGACCATAATGTTTGAACTACTATCAAACACTTAAATAAGTAAATACCCACGTGACTTGAGATAAGTGGAAACTTGGAAAATCCTGAAATTTCTGATAGATCACAAATGACTGTAACCCCCCTGTGAGTTTGAAGCATGACTCATGTATATAAGTCACTCCTGATAATGCTACAACATTGAAAGAATACCGCTCAAATGCATGTTTGACTGCTCGGGGTAAGTTTAGTGTTTTCTTATGGAAGTGACTCGCTCAACTATACAATGCAGTTAGTATTGAGAAATGCATACGTGTGAGGTACATATGTTCGAATACTTGGTAAATATCGCAATATCGAGATCCGTAAGTTCGACTGAATTTGGAAACCTGATAAACCATGGAGATCTTCATGTATATAGATAACCAATTTGCCCTTATTATGTGAAATTACAAAATCACCCCTAACAGTCATATGACCAAAATGCTCTTGTTGGCCAAAATGACCAGAATAGCCCTAAATGTATTTGATATCGTGAAAGATCTTGATTTAGAGATTCCTGAATGCTTGGTTTGAAACCTGATGAGCACATAGATTTCTTGAGTCACTGTTTATGCTTTGTTGGTATAAATTACCAAAATGACCATGTATGACTAAAAGACCATAATACCCTTGTAGGCGTAAATGACTGAATCACTCATGATATATTTGAACTCCTAAAGACCTTGATGTATCAACACCTGAATATCTTGTTTGAACCATTAGTACGAACCTTTTTTAATAGGGACCTCTTTTCTAAAATCCGTTCAAATTGTCAAAAGTTCAATGTGTTCCCTTTTGTAAATGCCAAGTATCTCCAAGAAAAAAACTGTTCCACCTAGTGTGTTCCATGTGTGCTACACGACTGTTTTTGCATACTGATTTACATGTTATAATACTGATCACGTGCACATGATTGGCATGCTTGATTTCACACGAACATGACATGTTTTATAAATTAAGTATGACTGTACTATATTTCTGATATATTCCCATGTACCTGATATGGCAAACATGCTATATGGATAATGTATTACTGAAAATGCTGATATTGATTAATGAACTATTGATGATCTGATTCCCTGGGGTATTTGGGATATGGTATGAAGTGTTTTAAGGGTCAGCCCTGATTAGGCTGGTAATTCTGCCTGTATTAGGTTCCCAGCTTAGGCTAGGGTAATTCCGCCCGTACTAGGTTCCTAGCTTCGGCTAGGGTAATTCCACCCGTGACCTAAGGTAACCCCTTAGGTCGGTACCTACGCCCACTAGGCCTAGGTTAAGCCCATATAAGGTTCCTACGCTTCGGCTAGGGTAATTGCGCCCGTGACCTAAGGTAATCCCTTAGGATGGTACCCCCGCCCAATGGGCATGGGTTAATGCCACTATATAGTTGCAATTCGGGGAATTGTATATTGGAGTATGGTTGGAGGATGAATAAAGAATTAAAATGAAATTTAATACTACTACTTGAAACAAATGTATTTGAAATAAAAAGGTAATTGCATTGTTATATTTCCCGCATTAGCGTTGCATTGTTGGAACACATTAGACACTAAACTCTTTGATTCCACCTCCGTAATTTATCAGCTTATATAATTCTCGTTTGTTACTCGATGATTGGATAAAGAACAAGTATTGTTATTCTCAAGTATAACGCTACCTTGAAATAGCAGAACAGAAATGAAGACTGTTAATACATGAAACATCATGAAAATGCTATGCCTGCCATATATATGCATGAGCTTATAGTATCTTTTGGTAGCTCTGTATTACTGAGCTCTTCGAAGCTCACATTGTTTTTAAAATTGAAGATTAGAAGAAATCTATCATGGTTTAGTGATCGAAAACTGTATTTGGAGTTCTCTCGGTGCTGCTTTGGAGTACGGTACTGGTACAGTTTGGGGGAATGTATGTCATGTATAGTTTTATGATAGTGTCTCTAAAACACTTTCTGAAATTATGTTATATGTTTAAATGATATCTTGAAATGGTATTATAAACGGAAGCTGATTTTACAGTTTAATAAGTGATTTGAGGAAAAATGTTTTTATGTGTATTTTTATTGTGGGCCGCTCTTGTGATCCTAATGTGACTTCCTAAGATCTGTGGTAACGTATAAGCAGGTCTAGGGGGTTACTTTCCAAATAAAAATAACATAACGGATAATGTGTGAGTGACCATTGAGAAATTAAAAAAATAAAAAATAGGCTACCTCTGATGTTCTGATTGGGTGACAGGATTTTTTTAACTGTTATTGACGAAAAAGCTTTTTTGAGTACCGAAACGAAAAGTTACGCACCTATTCTGCCAGGAAAATAGTTCAGACACCTAACTGAAAAAAATGTTATAGTTTGGACACTTATTTGACGGTTAAGCCTTAAATTAAAGGACCAAGTATGGGCTTTCAATTGTCTTAATTTTAATATCGACATTGTTTATAAGGAACCGTTGGAGGTTTTTTATGAGGAAGGTTGGATTGACAATGCTGGTTTTGTAATGGAGTTGGTGTCCCAAAAATTTTTAGGGTGGTTTAATAATTCGAGTTCAAGACTTCCGCAACTCCTGAGTACTTTCATTGATGTGGATTATCATTCATGAAAATTTGACAATGTGCGTTTCTTTATGAAGCTGGGCAAAGAAACTCTTTGGTTGATTAAGTCACACCCCATTCTCGGTGCTAAAGGATTTTGGTTAGATCAATAAGGTTAAGAAATATTTATAATCTTAAATTCGGGATCAAATCGAAAACTTTGAAAGTTTAGGAAAATTTTGTAACACCCTATTTTCCTAAATAAAAAAAAGAGAATGGTGCTTGTATGAGGGTTTGAACCCCCGACCTAAGGTTAGAGAGTGCAAGCCTTAACCGTTTAAGCTAAGGTAATTTCTGGTTGTAGCCTACCATAATTCCTTCTTAAGTTATTCGTCCAGATATACAGAAAATAAAAAGAAAATGGAACCGTTCATCTACCTATGTCTGCCCATTTCGAATATGGAAAGAATTTTCTAGATCTAAAACTCTTCCCCCAAACTCTTCAGCTACCTAAACCGAATGCCACTCCGATCTCCTTCTCCGGTCGTTCGTGGCATGCACCGCCACCTCCCTTGCGCTCGCCGTCAGACCCCGCTCCTAGCCCACCGTCCCACTCGCGCGTTAGTGCCGCCGTCCGTCGCGAGGCATGGTTCGAAAGTTCGACAGAAACCCTAAGTGCAACCTTCTTTTTCCGGCGATTTCGTCACCGTCCGCCGTCCGTTCGCCACGCCAAGGCCACCGTCAAACTCCTTGTCCCAAGGCGAGCAAAACCCCTATGTTTGATCGCTCATCCGACGTCGACAGGAGCCTCATCGGAGCAACGTGATTTTTCGACCGTTCACCTTCGTTTTTGGTAAGATCGGTGAGTATTTCGACTTAAATTTTGAGTTATTTGAGCTTTAAATGAAAAATGGATGACAATGGTGTGATTGGAGGCATTTTTCCGGCCATTTTAGGCCGCGCGTGGGCCTCACGCGCCGTCCGGGGCAATTTCCGGCCGCCTTGGACGATGGCCGTTGAACCGGCCGGCTCATACCCGGTCTAGCCGTGAACCGAGCCACCTGAACCGGTCCAAGCGAACCGGCCCAAGCCCAGTGGTAAACCAAGCCCCGTTGACCCGTTGACCTGTTGACCCGACCCGTTGAGCCGTTGACCCGACTCGTTGACCCGTTGACCGACCCGACCCGACCCTTTGACCGAGTCAACCCAGTGAGTCAACTCGTCTGAGTCAACTCAGTGAGTCAAATCGTCTAAGTCAACCCAGTGAGTCAACTCGTCCGAGTCAGCCTTGGACCAGTGACGTCAGCATGACGTCAGCGTTAACTTTGACCGCTGACGTTAGCGTTGACTTTGACCAAAAAGTCAACTTTTTCGGAAAAGTCCTATTTTATGTTTTTCGACGTCCTGAGTCCGATTTTGAAGCTCGTTTCTCAAAATTCTAACCCGAAAGCCTCTAAATTTGACTTCAAACCCAAGAGTACATAAGTTAAATATCTAGTTTAAGACTGATGTAAATGAGGACTGATTAAGGGTATTGTTCTATTGAAGGTACCCACGTATCTCCATATCTGAAATGTTATGGGACATCGAATTCGGGTTCAAGTGCAATCGAATGAGGCATCATAAATCGACTGTTGCAGCTCGAAGTTAAGGTAATACACTACTACCTCTTGTATGCTTTATGAGCATGTTGGTATTTGTTAATGCATGCATAAAAATGATGATAAGTATTGTTAATTCTGCTCAAGTCAAACCGAATATGGAAACGAGTATGATATTCTAGATAAGATTGCAATGCTCGAATAAGAAGATCAATAAATCAGAAGGATCTGGAGTTCAATAAGTAATTAATAAGACAATTAATCTCCAAATCCGACTATTAGTGTCAAATGATAAAATGTGAAAAATATTTGGATATGAAATTACGAAAATGCCCTCAAGGTATGAGAATGACTAAAATACCATTGAAGTCGGAAGCGATCTAGAAATCTACGCTAAATATGGTAAAACAACATGATTCATCTGAAAACCTCGAACTACTTGGAAAGCTATGGTAAGGTGTTAGGTTTCCTTGGTTTTGGAATGAATCTTCGACTATAGATTCGGAGGAATTTATTCATACCCACGAATTGAGCAAGTGACTCAAAGTTCGGAATTTATTTAAATGACTAAAAGTAATGGAAATAATGATATGGTTAAACTAATCGGAATGATCTTATTGAGCAAAAAGGGCTGAAGTATCCTCGGACACCGGGGTTTGCAAATCAACCAGATCAATGGATAAACCTTTGAGTTCTGAAATAAATGAAGTGATTGGAGGTGCCGAAATTTCTTGGATGGCTGAAACACCCACGGGTACTTAAATGATTTGTAACACCCCAATTTTGGGCTTGGAAGTTTAGGGTCTGAACCGGATCGGTCTGATTTTCGGTTCGAATATAAAAGGTGGTTTTAGGGAAAGCCTAGTTCGGGATGCTTTGAAAATATGGAAAAAAAATATCTAAAAATTATCTTTTAATATATATAAGAGAGTGGTGAAATCAATTTTATAAAATAAGGTTTGGAAGTGTGACATTTCGAAATGGTGACTAAAATGTAATTTTTGAAAAGTTCAGTGGTGACTGTTTTGTAAGGATTGAAACTTTGAATCTTTAAGGAGCTAATTTACCTAAGAAAGGATTTCTCCAGATTTTTCTTAGATTTTAATGATTTAATTAATGTTTAATTAATTATAGGAAAAGAGGGAAACCATATTTTAGTTTTTCATAACTAACTTTCTTAAAAACTTTCTCATCTCATTTTCTCTCAAAATTCCCTCAGCCAAACACATTTCTAAAGCAACATTTCTTTTGATTTTCACACTAAATGATGAGGTTTCAATCATCAATTGATTCCTAATCCTTTCTACATCAAATCCTCTTGATTTGCTTATTGAATTTTCAAGGATTTTGGCTCTAATCAAGGAGAAATCTACATTTAGAGGTAAGGATGTTCTTCTCCTCTAAATACTCAGTTCTTTACTGAAATTCCCAAGTTCTCAATCCTTAAATTAAGTTTTATAAAAGGTTTTAATGTTGTGATCTTGATTTTGGCTTAAAACTCAAGATTTGGAAGAAATCTTGAAGAATTTCGTGGTGTTTGTTTGGGCTCTGTTTTGAGATGATTATTAAATGTATTTTGGATGTCTAATGATGTGTAAATAAGGTTTGATCAATGCAATCCCGAATAGGTTATGTTTCCTAAGTTTTTGCTTATGAAAATGGTGGTTTTTGGGGTGATTTTGGTGTTCTGTTAATGCTGGAGGTATAAGGACGAGTTTGGGTTCATTTTGGATGTTAATTGATGTTTAGAAATGGTTAGAAGTGATGGATCTTGGCTGGGTTATGTTTTGGAAGAGTTTGGAGGTGGTTTCGGTTGTGTTTGGTAGTTTTCCAGATTTGAAACATTTTGGATGAGGTTTTGGAAGCTTAGTTTAAGTCTAAACAACTTAGCTAAGCTCAAGAGTAAGTAAATGGAATTTCTCTCTTGGTTTGTGCTATGATTTGGTTTCAAATGCACTTGGGGTGGTTGATTTTTAATTACTGTTTTTAAGCATGTTTAGTCATGGTTTAATGCTGGTTTTGAAAGCTATATGTTGAAGGATGCTCAAGGTAAGAGATCCTTGTTTTGACATGTTGTTAAATTGGTAATGTTGCATGGTGATGCATGGTGTTTAATGGCTTTGTTTGATGCTTTAAAACAGTGAATTGATGATGGTATTTGATGTGTATTGGCAAGTCATGTAAGTGGTTCTTGGTTACTTTAATCGGATATAGTTAGTCGGCTATAGGATTGGGTGCACCGTGAATTAAGTCGCCTTGGATGTTGAGGGGTTGTGATTGTACCGTAAACTCCATCCAAGTATCCTAACGAGAGAGGTAAGATCTCAACGGTGGTTTAAAGTCCGTGTGATGATCTTGTTAAGCTCACAACGATGGTTAAAAGTCCGTGTGAGGATTTTGGGTAAGATCTCAACGGTGGTTAAAAGTCCGTGTGAGGATCTTGTTAAGCTCACAGCGATGGTTAAAAGTCCGGGTGAAGATTTTGGTAAGATCACAACGGTGGTTAAAAGTCCGTGTGTGGATCTTGTGTGATGTGTCCCGTACTCTCGTTGGCGAGTTATACAACTTCCGATGAGTGATGTTGAGGGGTTGTGATTGTACCGTTAAACTCCATCACGGGTGTTGAGGGGTTGTGATTGTACCGGTAAACTCCACCTTGTGTTGTTCGGTAGTGTGTATGAAGCGTGTGGGATAACGCTTGTAATCCGCGTATCCGATTGTGTCTTGAGTTGAAATGGTTTGTGAATTATCACTTGAAAGCCAATATAATGTTTTTGAATGTAATGAAGCGAGAGATGCTTGAAATGATGCAAGGTTGCATGGGAAGTGTGTAATGGTTTAAGAGTGCATGTATTACTTGTTAAGCTTGAGCAAGTGTATATTCTTGTTTTGTGAATGGTGCATATGTGCTTAGAAACTCTTTAGTGCATTGAAGTTTTGTGAAGGCTTGTTGGAAAAAGGCATGTAATGCAAATGTTGCTTTTGTAGTTCATGTGTCTTGTATTTGTTGAATGCATGAAATAGTTAAAAGGAACAAATGGTTTTCGAAAGGTTTTGCTTTGAAATGATCATCAAGCATGAGGAAAGTATGTTGTGAAGGGGAAATGGTTTCCAAGGAATTTGAGTTTAACTTTGCATGTAGTGTTCATGCATGGAAAGGTCTAAATAATAGTTTTTGCAAGAATGTGTTTTGGGGTGAGTTGTTTAGCTTTTCCAAGCTAAAGGTTGGATTTTCATGTTGATCAATGCATGGTTTAAAGCATGTTGTTTCAAAAGGGGTTTTTCAAACAATGCTTTGGTTTGTTGTATTGTAACTACATTTTTAAGGGGGTTTTATGATTCGCTGCATTGATGGTGTTTTGGTTTTGAGCATTCCTCACTAAGCATTATGTGCTTACGCTCCTTTTTGTCCATCAATGCAGATATTTGAAGTTGGGACAGCAAGAAGCAAGGGATTCAAGAAGAGCTCCACTTGAGAAGTATGTCTTGGTTTATAGCTATAGATAATAAAGGCAATGGGGGAGAGTCTTTTCTATTGATGTGTAAGGAGATTGTGTATGTTGAACAAGTACGGTTCATGGTTTGAACTATGTGGTTTATCGCTTTGCAACATTTGAATCTTCTTCTTCATAAGTTGTTATGCTATGCTTCTTGTTTTAAAAGCATGATCAAGTGTTGGATATGTTGAATGAGTTGGTGCATCTAAGGTTTGATTTGTATCTAGTTGTTAATGCCATTTGGTAGTTATGATGCTTGGCATGTTGTTGATATGTTGAGGAATGGTTTAAAGTATGTTTGTTGGTGTTTTGATGTTTGGTTGGTTTTGGATGTTAGGGTGCATGCCTATAGACTTGTGGATTTTCCTAATTGATGCCATGAATGTGTTTTGATGATGCAAATATGTACCTTATGTGTATGATGACTTGTTGGCATGATTAGGAGGTCATTAGAATGTGTTTGAGTGGTTAAATGTGTGTTAAACCAGCAAGTTCTGCATTTTCTGGGCAGTCCGTATCGGAACGAGCACTATCGTTTCGAAACGGGGGCCTGTGATGGCCTTCGTGTATCGAAACGGGTAGAGGTCGTTCCGAAACGTTTTGGCCACTGCCAGGCCCTGTTTCGAAACAAGCCTCGAAACGAACCCGTGTTTCGGAACGGTCAACCCCGTTACGAAACAGGTGACCGTTGGGCACTGATTTGAATGGTTTTGAGGTTTGTAAGCTTTACGTTTTAGTCCTGAATTTTGTATTTGCAATTGCTTGAGTTTGAGATGTCCAATTGAGGTGAAATTTGACAGGGAAGCATGTAATATGATTAATTTGATATTGGTAATTTAAAAATTAGCTAAGTCCTTCATCTTTCCAAAATTTACAATTTGGTCCCTAACTTTTGTATGTTGTGCAATTGAGTCCCTTAATGTAATCTGATCGCTGTGCTTTTCAAGTATATGTTTCTTAAGAGTACGCTTAGGATTAATGTGCTTCTAGACAAGTTTAAAAAGAAAAAAAGGGGTCGTTAATCAAGGTTGACACCAAAATCTCTGATTCCTACCTCTTATGTTACCAGCCTATATAATTCCAAGCTAATTCTCAAGGTCTGATTAAAGAACAAATATCGTTATTCTCGAGTATGATGCAACCTCGAAATAGTAGAACAGTAATGGAGACTATTACCGCGTGGAACATCATGAAAATGTTATGCCTACCATATATCTGCATGAGCTTATAGCATCTTTTGGTAGTTTTGTATTACTGAGCTTTTCCAAGCTCACGTTGTTTTTACCATCGCAGGTTAAAGGAATATATCATGGCATACCGTTTGACATCAGTGTTCGGAGTTCTCTCGGCGTTGCTTTTGGAGTACGGTACTGTATAGTTAGTAGGCATGTATGTCATGTACTGTTTTATGACAGTGTCTGTAAAATACTTTATGAAGTTTTTATTATGTGTTTAAATGACATACCGAAATAATATTTTTAAACAGAAGTTGGTTTTACAATTTAATAAGTGTTTTGAAGAAATAGAAATGTTTTTATATGTATTTTTACTGTGGGTCACTCTTGTGACCCTAATGTGACTTCCTAGGATCCGTTGTAACGCATAGGCGGTTCTAGGGGGTTACAAATTTCTATAAATTTTAGGGACGTAGTCATGCAACTATCCATTATAATTTTCTAACTAATTAAAAAGTTTCCAAAATATATATACATTTCTGAGTGTCTATAAAGTAAATAACTAGAGGTTAAATGGAATTATAGCGGTTACGCTTTTTCGGTGAAACAGTAACCGAAGCAAAAATTTTAAAACTTAATTTTGGTAATTATTTACTAATTTACAAAAAACACTAAGTTACTGACTGTTTTTTATTGTTACTTATGTTTTTGTCATACCCAATATTATATATATTGTAGACTTTAATTGAATTTGTTAACATTGATATCTTTTAACTACTAAAATTATTTGTAATAAATAGGTATATTTTTTATAATACTTGCAGTAAAACGATTTGTAGTTAGCCGAGTCTCCGTACCGAACTTACCCAAACTGAAACAGAACGGCCAAGATACGCGTTCTCCGATGAGGGATCTCCCGGTGGCAGATCGACGATCGGCCACCTGGGTTATACTCATCTCAACACGGGGAGCTCAGATCCGGTGATTGGGTGAAAAAAGACGACAGTGGTGGCTGAAAAACTCGAATACTCAAACTGTAATAACCCTAGGTTTGACGAACCTTTAAACCTCAATTCCTGACGATTGGAACGTCGGTAGAGCGAGTGGTTATATGGGTTTTGGTCAGGGCTCGACAGCGGATGTGGAGGTAACGGTGATGCACGACACCGGCGAGCGGTGGATGAGATCGTGGCGGCGAATGGTGGTGAGAAGTTGAAAAGGTTTGAGAGAACATTCTGGATCTCTCTCTGTGTTTCCAAATTCGATTGGTCATCCCTTTGGGTAGGTGAAGAGTCGTACTTTTATTTATTATTGGGTCAGATCTTTAAAGGATAAATTAAAAGATATCTAAGGCAACTATATAACAAGAGTTATTGTAGCTCAATTGGTCAAAGTGAGGGTTACAAAACCCAAGGTCATGGGTTAAAGGCTCCTAAGAATCGTAACTCTTATTTTCATTTTTTTACACTTTACACATAAATTATGTGTGTTACAAATTATTCAAGGACCGTAAAACTTTCCAAATCAACATAATACAACGAATAAAGTGTGATTGACCATGTAGAAATTAACAAAAAATAAAAATAAGATACCTTTCATGTTCTTATTGGGCGACATAAATTTTTTTTAACGGTCGTTGATAAAAAGATTTTTTGAGCACCGAAACGAAACATTAGACACCTATTCTACCTAGAAAATAGTTCAGACACCTAACTGGAAAAAAGGGTATAGTTTAGACACTTATTTGACGGTTAAGCCTTTAATGAAAGGACCAAGAAAAGGCTTCCAATTGTCTCGATTTTAATATCGATGATGTTTATAAGGAACGGTTGGAGGATTTTGATGAGGCAGGTTGGATTGGCAACGCTGGTTTTGTAATGGAGTTCATGTCCCAAAACTTTTTAGTGTTGTTTAACTATTCGAGTTCAAGATTTTCTCAACTCTTGAGTACTTTTATTGATATGGATTATCTTTCATGAAAATTTGGCGATGTGCGTTTTGTTTATGAAGATCGGGAAAGAAACTCTTTGGCTGATGAAGTCACAACCCAAACTCGGCACTAAGGGATTTTTGTTTGATAATTTAGGTTAAGAAATATTTATAATTTTAAATTCGGGATCAAATTGAAAACTTTAAAAGTTTAGGAAAATTTCTATAAATTTTAGGGACGTAGCCATGAAAGTATCCATTATAATTTTCTAACTAGTTAAAAAGTTTTAAAAATATATATACATTTCACACATTCACACACTCATCCTTAGCGAAGAAACACGAACCACACCACGTTTCGCAGGCACATCGGCTACACTGTTTGCCTCACGGTAGATGTTATGAAAACACACACAGTGTAAGGAATCGTACGCCCCATCAATCCTAAGAAGCCAATAATCTAACCTCCAAGGCCGTCTTTACATGATGAAGAATCCAAGACATCGCCACGAATGAGTCCGATTCAATTATGATCGAGCTATTCTCACACCATCGAGAATGTAGCTCCATATCCAAAGCATACTCAATAACTCGAACTTTAGCCCCATTGGAATCCATAGTCCCAAGCGAGCCGAAAAATAAAGCCAATATTGTACCTTCTGTGTCGCGTAAAACTCTGCCCCATCAAGCCGGACCCGGTTTACCTTGCGCCTAGATTATTATTATTTTAATAACGCCCATATAAAATTTATAGGAAAAAAAGACTTGAGATAGAGCTAGAAATTTAGAGATATTAAAAGAAAGGATCGACTTCACTATATATAATAGAAGAAGGCGACTTAGAAGCAATCAACACAAATCAACAGAAGGTAAAAACTATATAAACCCACCCAAAACCATGAATATGGCTCACTCTTTCGCTATTTACACATGGTCTTCCGTCAAATGCGCAATTTGGAGCATGAACATTGCTTTTGTATATTTGTATACATTAAGCTTTGATTTGAATCAATTTTCTCAAATTAATTAATTCATTATTGATGTAGCATCATTTTACGTGTACATATTTTATAAAAAATTATACTTATGTTTTACGAAATATAAATGAATGTATTTATTTATTTCAAATATTTGTAATCGATCCAAAAGAAAAATTTGTGTGTACTATTGAACCAAAATCAATGTTTCTTATGTATAACAACACAAAACCAAATGTCATGTATCAAATAACACATTTGACAAAGGTTTAAATGTATTTTGGATATTTCTCTTTATATTAATATTAGAGTTAACTGAACTACATGTCCTCAAACTATGTCACGCCTTCTAAATTGGTGCCTAAACCTTTAAATATTCTATTTCATCTCCAAAATATTAAACTTATTCTTAATTGGTCCCCAAACTTTTAAATATCCCACTATCATCCCCAGATTATCATTTTTTTCGACAAAAATGATTTATTAATAATTCAAAATATGCCAAAGACCTACTTATGAGCATCATTAAAAACCTCCCTAACTTAAATGGAGGAAAAGTGTACTACATAAGCAGGTAAAATACAATCGAGTACACACCGTAGACCACAAGGCTAAATGAAAATGTTTGTACAATTCAAACCCCACCTACTAGCACCTATCTACCCGTAAACTACTACTTTGAAAAACAGTCTCAAATAACACCCAAAACTCTATTAAATCAACCGAAAACGATAAAACAAAACCTACCACCATGTTTTAGAAAGTTGCTGATTATCGTTCAAGCCACAAAATTTTATTCTATCACACCATTTCAGTGTTTACATGACATTAAATAGTTTTTTAATTGTTTTATTAGTATGGGAAATGTTTAGCATGTAGTGTTAATTTGGGGATGGAATTAGAATGTTCAAATGTTTGGGAGGGGGGGGGATTAGAATGGAGCTCATAGTATGGGGATGAAACTGAAATGCTCAAATGTTTTAGTACCAATTTAGAATGAGATTAATAGTTTGAGGATGAAACTGGAAAGTTCAAAAGTTTATGGAGCAATTTTGAATAAGTGTTATAGTTTTGGGACGTGTTGAGCGATTTACTCTGAATATAATGATGAACATATTTCAAATAGAATATATTTTTCATTTGCTTGAGATTAAATACTTTCATACACATATTCGAATGTGTTGGATGATGGGGTTTTCTATACATCCGAATTTTTGTAAAATTTAAATTAACGCTTAACCGTCAGAAATGTCCCGAAAGCAAACATTTTTTTTCAGTTAGTTGTTTGAACTATTTTTCGGGTCAAATAGGTGTCTAATGTTTCATTCCATTACTCAAATAAGGTTTTATAGTAACAACTATTAAAAAAATTATGTTATATAATTAGAACATGTCATGTGGCCCATTTCTGTTATTTTCTTTCATTTTTATTTTAAAAAATTGTAAAATCTTTAATTTTAATAAAAACAACACAAAAACAATTCTTTTGAAGAAAGATCATATTTATATAATCAAGTGCTCAAAATGTCACCACTGAGTACAAATTGTTCAAGGAACGTAGGACATTCCAAATCAACATAATGCAACGGATAAAGTGTGATTGACCATGTAGAAATAAAAAAATAAAAAAATAGGCAACCTTTCATGTTCTTATTGGCCGACATAATTTTTTTATTGTCGTTTCGAAAAAGCTTTTTTGAGTACCGAAACGAAACATTAAGCACCTATTCAACCCATAAAATAGTTAGACACCTAACTAGAAAAAAGGTATAGTTTAGACACTCATTTGACAGTTAAGCCTTTAATGAAAGTACCAAGAAAAGGCTGCCAATTGTCTCCATTTTAATATCGATAGTTTTAGTAAGGAACGGTTGGGGGTTTTTGATGAGGCATGTTGGATTGGCAACGCTGGTTTTGTAATGGAGTTCATGTTCCAAATTTTTTTAGGGTTGTTTCACAATTCGAGTTCAAGACTTCCACAACTCTTGAGTACTTTTATTGATGTGGATTATCTTTCATGAAAGTTTGGCAATGTGCGTTTTGTTTATGAAGCTCGGAAAAGAAACTCTTTGGCTGATCAAATCACACACCAAACTCGGCGATAAGGGATTTTGGTTAGATAATTTAGGTTAAGCAATATTTATAATCTCAAATTCGGGATCAATTCTAAAACTTTGAAAGTTTAGGAAAATTTCTATAAATTTTAGGGACGTAGTCATGAAAGTATCCATTATAATTTTCTAACTAATTAAAAAGTTTTAAAAATATATATACATTTGTGAGTGTGTGTAAAGTAGATAACTAGTTGTTAAATGGAACTATAGCGTTTACGCTTTTTCGGTGAAACCGAATTTTTTTAAAAAAAAACTTAATTTAAGTAATTATTTACTAATTTACGAAAAACACTAAGTTACTGACCTTTTTTATTGTTACTTATGTTTTATCGTGTCGAATACTATCTATACTGAAGACTTTAATTGAATTTGTTAACATTGATATTTTTTAACTAATAAAATTATTTGTAATAAATAGTTATATTTTTTATAATACTTGTTGTAAAACGATTTGTAGTTATCCGAGTAACCATACCGAATAAATCAATTAACTACTTAGACGATAACCGATTTAAACAGAATGATAACGGTTCATTCAAATTTTGAACTGAGACTTCCGGTAACCGTACAAAAAAGTCAATCTGGTACGGTTAACCGTTCCTGAACACTCCTACATGAGACAATCTAATGCTAAAATATTTACAATATTTTATATAGTGAAAAGAGAGATTTAGTTATAACAACCACATATTAAATACTTAAAGTAAACTCAACATGTGGATCACAAGCTAATATTCAAATATCTAGTCTTGCAATGTTGTTATAACAACCACGTATAAAAAAATTTAAAAGTAAAATGAAACATGCACGTGGTAATGATGTTCCCGGGCTCGAGAGGCCAGCACATGCGTTAAATTCAATTATACCGTTGGAGATGTAATTTCCAGATAAAACAAATGGATACATATATTTATTCAGTACTTTGTCCTTATTAATATAAAACCCGAGCTGTTAATTAATTATACCTTCCAAAAATATTGAAAAATAAAAAAAATAGCTGCTTGTTGTCATTTTATGGGCTGCAGAATAGTATATATATCGGTATCTAGTACAGCAGTCAGAGCATAACAAAACCAAACCAATAACTTAAGGTATTTCGACTTATCAAATTAAGGTGATGGCTCACAATGTATTTAGCAGTTCGGGTCCTGCATTCTATACAGACGCGACTCTTCAGAACCTTTCCAATGACAATGTCAACCTTGCTGACCAAAAGGATTGGTATGGCTCTGGAAACCGCCCATTTGTTCTTCAAGCAAAGTGGTCCGACAAAATTAAGCACGACGCCGATCCCCGAGCTGGAAGCTCGAAAGGCGGGGCTGTGTATGCGACCCCAGCTGGCATTAAGTGGGTTGTTGCCTGGAGCAATATGAACGGTGAAAGCAACAAGGTATTCATCAATTCAATGTTATTCCCTTTTCTTAAAACTTATGGCACCACAGGCACACATAATTTCTGATGAACCCTATTTGTTTCATTCTTTTTCTTAAACAAAAACTTCGTTAAGAATTTTATTGTAACATTCAAAAGAAATAATTCGATCAACTTTCACATAAATCAAATCTCTGTCAACTGCAGGTGTATATTGACATTACTAGCACTGATGTCAATTGGGATGTCGTCGAATCGCTTCTGGACACATCTTCCGCCGCTCCTGCTGAGGTGAACAAACTTGGATACAAGGCCACGGCTACGATTGACCCGGACAGCCCTTCGCCAAGTTTGACAACAAGTTTCCAGAAAATAATTTAAAATACTGTTTCTTTGCATGCACTAGTAATTTTAAAAAAAAAAAAGGTGGTTTAATAAAAAGACTGGCTTCAAGTCTTGAGTTAATATTAGTCTCGGGTTTGATCCCTGGACAACCCCAACCCCTTCCTCGTTTTTTTTTTTTTTTTTTGCTAGAAAAGGTTTAGAAGGCCTAAATGTTTAAAATCAATTATGCCATATATATGATAAATGCGTGGCTACTTAAAATCATTATATGCCTAAATGTTTAAAATCAATTATGCCATATATATGATAAATGCGTGGCTACTTAAAATCATTATATGTGGTGAATAAAAGGTCTTTCTATTATGCCATTTTATTGTTATTATTTTTATAAAGTCCGTATAAAATTTATAGAAAATAAAAGACTTGAGATAGAAATTTTAAAAGACAAAATCGACTTCACTATATATAAAAGGCGACTTAGAAGCAATCAACACAAATCTATAGAAGATAAAAACAAAATAAACCCATCCAAAACCATGAATATGGCTCACTCGTTCGCTATTTACACATGGTCTTTCGTCACATGTGCAATTTGGTGCAAGAACTTTGCTTTTGTATAATTGTATACATTAAGCTTTTATTTGAGACAATTTTCTCAAATTAATTAATTCATTATTGATGTAGCATCATTCTTTTTTGAATTTGAATCCAACTATTTTATTAAACGAGGGAATATCCGAAATTACAATGAAAGTTTACCACTAAGTAAACGAACATCTAAATCCAGATACAAACCCAAAAACTAAATTAGCGGCTCTAGATCATAGTAGGACCATAAAAGAACAGGTAAGAACCTAATTCAAAGACTCGAAACAAAAGACGGATACAAACATCCCCAAATCGACGATGATGGGTAAAACCATCAACAAACAACATTGACAAATGCATATTACAGTGAACGTACGTTGACAAAAAGGTCATTACCACAACTCAATCGCGAATAAACGGTAGATGTAATCGCGTATTCGAATCCGATCCAAGGGCCCGAGACAGGGAGATCAACAACATAATAAAAGGAGCGCCATCTTGATCAGTCGTGGCGACGTCAGATCCAACCCTGATAGAAAACAAATAAAAAAAGCGTGCCAAAAAGTAGAAAAACGTACCAAACGGTAGAGGAAAACGTGTCATGAAGACAGATTTATTGAATTAAAAGACTGAAAAATAAAAGAACGAAACAAACAAATAAAAGTGAGCGACCGACGGTCGACAAAACAACCCTAAAGTTGCTGCCGCCGCCGGCCTTAGTTTAAAACAAAATAGAGAGTGGCGGCGTTAGAGAGAAAAGAAAAGTTAGGGCAGGCTAGGGTTTGAGAAACAATTAAAAAGAAGTTGCTGATGTAGCATCATTTTACGTGTTACAAAAAATATATAAATGAATGTATTTATTTATTTTAAACGTTTGTAATCGAACCAAAATAAAATTTATATGTGTACAATTGAACCAAAATCAATGTTTCGTATGTATAACATCACAAATCCAAATGCCGTATATCAAATTACACATTTGACCAAGGTTTAAATGTAATTTGGATATTTCTCTTTATATTAATATTAGAGTTAATTGCAGTACATGTCTTCAAACTATGACACACCTTCTAAATTGGTGCCTAAACTTTTAAATATTCTAATTTCATCCCCAAAATATGACCCTCATTCTAAATTGGTCCCCAAACTACGTCTCTCATTCTAAATTGGTCGACGAAACTTTTAGAATTTCCACATTCATCCCTAGATTATCGTTCATGCCACAACATTTTATTATGTCACACCATTTCATTGTTTACCAAACATTAAATAGTTTTTATAATTTTCTTATTAATATGGGACATGTTTAGCATGTAGTGTTAATTTGGGGATGGAATTAGAATGTTCAAAAGTTTTAGGGGCCAAATTAGAATGATGTTCATGGTCTGGGGATGAAACTAAAATGCTCAAAAGTTTGAGTACCAATTTAGAATGAGTTTAATAGTTTGATGATGAAATTGGAATCTTCAAAAGTTTGTGGAGCAATTTGGAATGAGTGTTATAGTATGGGGATGTGTTGTGCGTTTTACTATGAATATCACGATGAACATATTTCAAATAGAATATATTTTGCATCTGCTTGAGATTAAATACTTTCATACACATATTAGAATGTGTTGGATGATAGGTTTTTTTTTTATGAATCATATTTTTTGTAAAATTTAAATTAAGCCTTAACCATCATAAAAGTGTCGAAACTAAACTTTTTTTTAGATAGGTGTCTAAATTTTGAGTACTAATTTAGAATGAATTTAATAGTTTAAGGATGAAATCGGAATCTTCAAAAGTTTGTGGAGCAATTTGGAATGAGTGTTATAGTCTGGGGATGTGTTGAGCGATTTACTCTGAATATCACGATGAACATATTTCAAATAGAATATATTTTTCATTTGCTTGAGATTAAATACTTTCATACACATATTAGAATGTGTTGGATGATGGGTTTTTTTTATAAATCATGTTTTTTGTAAAATTTAAATTAAGCCTTAAACATCAGAAAAGTGTCGAAACTAAACTTTTTTTTTCAGATAGGCACCGATTCTGCTTGAAAAAGAGTTCAGACACCTAACAGAAAAAAAGGGTACAGTTGGGACACTTATTTGACGGTTAAGCCTTAAATTAAATGACCAAGAAAGGGCTGTCAGTTGTCTCAATTTTAATATCGGGGGTGTTTATAAGGAATGGTTGCAGATTTTTGATGAGGCAAATTGGATTGGCAAAAAAGGTTTTGTTATGGAGTTGGTGTCCCAAATTTTTTTAGGGTGGTTTAATAATACGAGTTCACGAGTTCGACGTCTCCGGAGTTCTTTTATTGATGTGGATTATCTTTCATGAAAGTATTTACTCTGAATATCACAATGAACATATTTCAAATAGAATATATTTTCCATTTACTTGAAATTAAATACTTTCATACGCATATTCGAATGTGATGGACGATGGGTTTTTTTATAAATCAAAATTTTTGTAAAATTTAAATTAAGGTTTAACCGTCGGAAGAGTCCCGAAACTAAACTTTTTTTTCAGTTAGGTGTCTGAACTACTTTTCGGGCCAAATAGGTATCTAACGTTTCATTTCGTTACTCAAATAAGGTTCTCTAGTCATGACTATTAAAAAATTGCTGTTATCTAATTAGAACACGACATGTGCCTATTTCAGTTATTTTCTATCATTTTATTTTTTAAAATCTAGACAATTATTAATTTTATTAAAAAAAACCCAAAAAACCATTTTTTGTTGAAAGATGATATTTATCTAATTAGAACACGACATGTACCTATCCATGTAACAAAAAACCATTTTTTTGTAGAAAGGTGATATTTATCTAATTAGAACACGACATAAAACAATTTCTAATACAAACCTGCGCCCAATTATTATTACGTAGTTCTTGTAAAGTTAAAATAAAATGACAAACAAATAAAAATATCTTACCTAACCCTTAATGGCGCATTTATTTCGATCCAACAACTCAAAACCCAGATTTGGAAAATAAACGACCTTTCATCCCCCTCTCGACCTTTCACCACCCCACTGATCATTGTCCGATATTCCCCACCATCGCGTCGTGGCCATCACCGCCACCGCTGACGTAATTGCCGTCATAGCCCGAGCCTAACCCCGTCAGCCACTCTCGCATTAGAGCAGTCGTTTGCCGTGAAAATTGCCTCAAAGCTACGATGAGTAACCAAGTCTCCTCCACCTCTGTCCGTAACATTTCCGGCTGCCACAACCGCCACCGTCCCTTGAACAGAACCCCGACCACCACGCGCAGAGTCGTCGTTTTGTCGCCTCAAAAGCATGGTTGGAAGTTCCGTGAGAAAACCCCAACCTTGTTCCCCTGTTTTTTACCATTTCCGACCACAGTCACCATCCGTCTGAGTCGCTATTGCCACCATCATCCTCCTCAAACCGAGACGAACTGGCCAAACCCATCGAGTCAACCGAACCGGCCCAAACTAAACCAGATCGGTCTGATCCTATTAATAAACCAAAGCACGAACCTGACCCGAATTGACTTGAACCTGACCCATTTGACCCGTACCCGACCCGAACTGAGTCAGTCCGTTTGATTCGAGTTAACCCTGTGAGTCAACTCGCCCGAGTCAACCCAGCGAGTCAACTCGCCCGTGTCAACCCAGTCAGTCAACTCGCTCGTGTCACCCCGGTTAACCATTGATGTCAGCATTGACTTGACCGCTGACATCAATGTTGACTTTGACCGAAACGTCACCGTTGACTTTGACTACCAACGCCAGCGTTGACTTTGACCACTGATGTTAGCGTTGACTTTGACTAAAAAGTAAACTTTTCCAGAAAAGTCAGATTTTATTTTTTTTCAACGTCATGAGTCTGATTTTGAAGCCCGTTTTATGAAATTCTAACCCGAAAGCTTACGAATCTAACCTTAAACCCCCAAGCTTGTGTACGTACTTAATTGTTTAGTTGAGAGTAATGTGAATAAGGACTGAAATTGGAATTTGTACTATTGAAGGTATTCACAGTTCCTTGTATTCGAGATGTTGAGGACGTCGCATTCGGGTTCGAGGGTGATCGAATGGAGTATCATGGTTGACCGATATAGCAAGGATTAAAGGTAATACATTTCTACCTCTTGCATGTTTTATGAAACATGTTGGTATTCGGTTAAGGTATGCATGATTATGATTAAGATTACTTTCAGCTCAGCTAGAATCAATTCGATTACGAAAAAAAGAATAGTAATATGGATAAAATCGAACTATTCGAAAGAGAAGTTTAATAGAACAAAAGGATACTGAGTTCAACAAGGGGATAATAAGACGGTTAATCTCCTAATCCGATTAATAGTATTAAAGGATTTGATATCTGAAATATTTCGTTCAGAAATAACGATAATACCCTTGAGATGTAAGAATGCCTAAAATGCCCCTAAAAAAGGAAATGACCTAGAATGTACACTCGATCTGATAAAATAACTACTTCATCTAAAATCCTTGATCTATTGGGAAAGACTTTGATAGCAAGATGCAAATATATGTGATAACAAAACACTTGGATTTTTCCTGAATTCTGGATAAACACTTGAAGATAAATTTACTGAAAGTTTTTCGCATTCGTAAACTAATCTAAATGACATTAATGATTGAATTGATCAGAATGATTGAAATAACCGAAATAACCTCAGGCACTGAAATTTTCCAAATTAACTAAAATGATTAATATAACTTTGAGTTCTGAAATGAATAAATTGTTGTAAGGACCAGAATGTTTGAACTACTATCAAACACTTAAATAAGTAAATACCCACGTGACTTGAGATAAGTGGAAACTTGGAAAATCCTGAAATTTCTGATAGATCACAAATGACTGTAACCCCCTATGAGTTTGAAGCATGACTCGTGTATATAAGTCACTCCTGATAATGCTACAACATTGAAAGAATACCGCTCAAACGCATGTTGACTCTCGAGGGAAGTTTAGTGTTGTCTTATGGAAGTGACTCGTTCAACTATACAATGCAGTTAGTATTGAGAAATGCATACGTGTGAGGTACATATGTTAGAATACTTGGTAAATATCGCAATATTGGGATCCGTAAGTTCGACTGAATTTGGAAACCTGATAAACCATGGATATCTTCATGTATGCAGATTACCAATTTTCCCTTATTACGTGAAATTACGGAATCACCCCTGACAGCCAAATGAACAAAATGCCATCGTTAGCCAAAATGACCAGAATAGCCCTGAATGTATCTGATATCGTGAAAGATCTTGATTTAGAGATTCCTGAATGCTTGGTTTGAAACCTGATGAGCAAATAGAATTCTTGAGTCATTGTTTATGCCTTGTTGGTATAAATTACCAAAATGACCATAATGCCCTTGTAGGCTTAAATGATTAAATCACTCATGATATATCTGAACTCTCAAAGATCTTGATGTATCAACACCTGAATATCTTGTTTGAACCATTAGTACAAACCCTTTTTAATAGGGACCTCATTTCTATAATACGTTCAAATTGTCAAAAGATCAATGTGTTCCATTCCGTAAATGCGAAGTATCTCCAAGAAATAAACTATTCCACCTAGTGTGTTCCATGTGTGCTACATGACTCTTTTTTTTTTGCATACTGATTTACATGTTATAATACTGATCACGTGCATATGACAGACATGCTTGATTTCACACGAACATGACATGTTTTATAAATTAAGCATGATCGTACTGTATTCTGTCGCAGCACCGTCGTGAGCCCACCTCTATTTTCTGTCGATTCTGACCACATACGTCGTCAGTTAGGAGCGTCGTCAGCTCGACTGTGTCCGTCGAAGGGAGACGCGTAAAAGCCCTAAGGTTTCTCGTCCAATCAGCTTCGGGAAACTCATCGTCGAAGATCCGTGTCCTTTCCGGCAACTCTAGAACTTCAGGTTAAGTCCGATGAATTTCTGGTTAGCTTTAGGTCGTAATCTGGCGATTTTTTTGGTTTCCGTTTAATGGGTGTTCTTTTTCCTCTAGGCAGATCGTTTCCGGCGGTCGTCCGGTGACCAGATTATTTGGGTGAGTGAACCGGTTAGACCGGTCGACCCATGACCCAGACCCAAACCTGAACTATCCCAACCCGCCTCTAACCCGCATCCGACCCGGCTGAGTCAACTCGTCGAGTCAACTCAGTTGTCTCTGACCAATGACATCATGCTGACGTTAGTGTTGACTTGACTACTGACGTTAGTGTTGACTTTGACCAAAAAGTCAAAATTTCCAAAAATGCCCCATTTTATGTAATTTGACGTCTTGAGTCTGTTTTTGAAGCCCGTTTTACAAAATTCCAACCCGAAGAACCCCGAATCTGACCTTAAACCCAAATCATGCATATGTGCTTAATTATTTAATTTAGATACTGTTGGGTTATAGAAACGAGGTCCCTATTAAAAAGGGTTTGTATAAATTACCAAAATGACCACAGTCAAATGACCAAGTTTTCCTTGTTGGTATAAATTACAAAATTCCTGATAATGCTACAACATAACCCTTGTTGGTATAAATTACCAAAATGCCCATACATGACAAAATAACCATAATGTCATTGTAGATTTAATGACTGAATCACTCATGATATATCTGAACTCTCAAAGATCTTGATGTATCAACACCTGGATATCTTGTTTGAACCGTTAGTACGAACCCCTTTTAATAGGGACCTCGTTTCTAAAATCCGTTCAAATTGTCAAAAGTTCAATGTGTTACCTTCCGTAAATGCCAAGTATCTCCAAGAAATAAATTGTTCCACCTAGTATGTTCCATGTATGCTACACGACTATTTTTGCCTACTGATTTACATGTTATAATATTGATCACGTGCACATGACTGACATGCTTGATTTCACACGAACATGACATGTTTTATAAATTAAGCATGATCGTACTCTACTTCTGATATGTGTCCATGTACCCGATATGACAAACATGCTATATGGATAATCTATTACTGAAAATGCTGATATTGATTAATGAACTATTGATGATCTGATTCACTAGGTATTTGGGATATGGTATGAAGTGTTTTAAGGTTCAGCCCTGATCAAGCTGGTAATTCCGCCCATATTAGGTTCCTAGCTTAGGCTAGGGTAATTCTGCCCGTACTAGGTTCCTAGCTTCAGCTAGGGTAATTCCGCCCGTGACCTAAGGTAACCCATTAGGTCGGTACCTACGCCCACTAGGCCTAGGTTAACGCCCGTATAAGGTTCCTACGCTTCGGCTAGGGTAATTCCGTACGTGACCTAAGGTAATCCCTTAGGATGGTACCCCCACCCAATGAGCCTGGGTTAATGCCCCTATATAGTTGCAATTCGAGGAATTGTATACTGGAGTATGGTTGGAGGATGAATAAAGAATTAAAATGAAATTTAATACTACTACTTGAAACAAATGTATTTGAAATAAAAAGGTTACTGCATTGTTATATTTCCTGCATTAACGTTACACTGTTGGAACACATTAGACACTAAACTCTTTGATTCCACCTCTATAATTTATCAACTTATATAATTCTCGTTTGTTACTCGATGATTGAATAAAGAACAAGTATTGTTATTCTCAAGTATAACGCTACCTTGAAATAGCAGAACGAAAATGAAAACTGTTACTACGTGGAACATCATGAAAATGCTATGCATGCCATATATATGCATGAGCCTATAGTATCTTTTGGTTGCTCTGTATTACTGAGCTTTCCGAAGCTCACGTTGTTTTTACAATCGCAGATTAGAAGAAATCTATCATGGTTTAGTGATCGACAGTTGTATTTGGAGTTCTCTCGGTGCTGCTTTGGAGTACGGTACTGGTACAATTAGGGGGCATGGATGTCATGTATAGTTTTATGATAGTGTCTATAAAACACTTTCTGAAATTATGTTATATGTTTAAATGATTTCTTAAAATGGTATTATAAACAAAAGTTGATTTTACAGTTTAATAAGTGATTTGAGGAAAAAAAAATTATGTGTATTTTTATTGTGGGTCGCTCTTGTGATCCCAATGTGACTTCCAAAGATCTGTGGTGACGTATAAGAGGGTCTAGGGGGTTACATTCCAAATAAAAATAATATAACAGATAATGTGTGAGTGACCATTGAGAAATTAAAAAAAATATGCTACCTCTTATGTTCTGATTGGGTGACAGAATTTTTTAACTTTTATTGACGAAAAAGCTTTTTTGAGTACCGAAATGAAAAGTTACGCACCTATTCTGCCAGGAAAATAGTTCAGACACCTAACTGAAAAATTTTTATAGTTTGGACACTTATTTGACGGTTAAGCCTTAAATTAAAGGACCAAGTAAGGGCTGTCAATTGTCTTAATTTTAATATCGACATTGTTTATAAGGAACGGTTGGAGGTTTTTGATGAGGAAGGTTGGATTGACAACGCTAGTTTTGTAATGGAGTTGGTGTCCCAAATTTTTTTAGGGTGGTTTAATAATTCGAGTTCAAGACTTCCACAACTCCTGAGTACTTTCATTGATGTGGATTATCATTCATCAAAAATTGGCAATGTACGTTTCTTTATGAAGCTGGGCAAAGAAACTCTTTGGTTGATTAAGTCACACCCCATTCTCGGTGCTAAGGGATTTTGGTTAGATCAATTAGGTTAAGCAATATTTATAATCTTAAATTCGGGATCAAATCGAAAACTTTGAAAGTTTAGGAAAATTTCTATAAATTTTAGGGACGTAGTCATGCAAGTATCCATTGTAATTTTCTAACTAATTAAAAAGTTTCATCCCCCTCTCGACCTTTCACCTGCCCACTGATCATCGTCCGATCTTCCCCACCATCACGTCGTGGCCATCACCGCTACCGCCGACGTGATTGTCGTCATAGCTCGAGCCTAACCTCGTCGGCCACTCTCGTATTATAGCAGTCGTTTGCCGTGAAAATTGCCTCAAAGCTCCGATGAGAACCTAAGTCTCCTCCACCTCTGTCCTTGACGTTTCTAGCTGCCAAAACCGTTCATTTGGGATGCTACCACCGCCACCGTCCCTTGAATAGAACCCCAACCACCACGCGCAGAGTTGTCGTTTTGTCACCGCAAAAGCATGGTTGGAAGTTTCGTGAGAAAACCCCAAACTTGTTCCCTTATTTTTTACCATTCCCGACCACAGTCACCATCCGTCTGAGTCGCTATTGTCACCATCGTCCTCCTCAGGTCGAGACGAACAAAACCCAACCGATCAATAGCCGATTCGTCGTTGTTTCAAGGTTGTCGGCGTTCATCCGGTAGAAGTAAGTTAGGTAAGGAATTTACTTCAGTTTGGGTTTAATGAGCATTAGTTGGTTGAATTTTCAATGTTTTGAGGCTTAATCGAGTTGTTTCCATCATTTGGGGCGTTTTTCGGTCGATTTGAGGTCACGCGTTGCGAGCACGCGCCGCGGAGATGAATTTCAGCCACCGCTTGGTTACCCAGCAATCGAACCGGTCAAACCCATCGAGTCAACCGAATCGGCCCAAACTAAATCAGACCGGCCTGATACCACTAATAAACCAAAGCCTGGACCCGACCCGAGTTGACTTGAACCCGACCCATTTGACCCGTACCCGACCCGAACTGAGTCAGCCCGTTTGACCAAAGTTAACCCAGTGAGTCAACTCGCCCGAGTTAACCCATCGAGTCAACTCGCCCATGTTAAACTAATGAGTCAACTCACCCGAGTCACCTTGGTTAACCAGTGACGTTAGTATTGACCGCTGACATCATCGTTGACTTTGACCGACGACATTAGTGTGGACTTTGACTGTTGACGTCAGCGTTGACTGCTGGCGTCAACGTTGACTTCGACCGCTGATGTCAGCGTTTGCTTTTACTAAAAAGTTAACTTTTCTAGAAAAGTCATATTTTATGTTTTTCGACGCCCCAGATCTGATTTTGAAGCCCGTTTTATAAAATTCTAACCTGAAAGCTTCTGAATCTGACCTTAAACCCCCAAACTTGTGTATATACTTAATTTTTCAGTTAAGAGTAATGTGAATAAGGACTGAAGTTGGAATTTGTACGATTGAAGGTATTCACAGTTCCTTGTATTCGAGATGTTGAGGACGCCGCATTCGATTTCGAGAGTGATCGAATGGAGTATCATGGTTGACCGATATAGCAAGGATTAAAGGTAATACATTACTACCTCTTGCATGCTTTATGAAACACATTGGTATTCGGTTAAGGTATGCATGATTATGATTAAGATTACTTTCAGCTCTTCTGGAATCAATTTGATTACGAAATAAAAGAATAGTAACATGGATAAAATCGAACTATTCAAAAGAGAAGTTTAATAGACCGAAAGGATACTGAGTTCAGTAAGGGAATAGTAAGACAATTAATCTCCCAATCCAATATATAGTATTAAAGGATTTGATATATGAAATATTTCGTTAAGAAATAATGATAATACCCTTGATATGTAAGAATGCCTAAAATACCCCTAACAAAGGAAATGGCCTAGAATGTACACTCGATCTGATAAAATAATTACTTCATCTAAAATCCTTGATCTATTGGGAAAGACTTTGATAGCAAGATGCAAATATGTGTGATAACAAAACACTTGGATTTTTCTTGAATTCTGGATAAACACTTGAAGATAAATTTATTGAAAGTTCTTCGTATTCCTAAAGTAATCTAAATGAAATTAATGAATGAATTGATCGGAATGATTGAAATGACCGAAATAACCTCAGGCACTGAAATTTTCCAAATTAACTGAAATGATGAATATACCTTTGAGTTCTGAAATGAATGAATTGTTGTAAGGACCATAATGTTTGAACTACTATCAAACACTTAAATAAGTAAATACCCACGTGACTTGAGATAAGTGGAAACTTGGAAAATCCTGAAATTTCTGATAGATCACAAATGACTGTAACCCCCTATGCGTTTGAAGCATGACTCGTGTATATAAGTCACTCCTGATAATGCTACAACATTGAAAGAATACAGCTCAAACGCATGTTTGACTGCTCAGGGTAAGTTTAGTGTTTTCTTATGGAAGTGACTCGCTCAACTATACAATGCAGTTAGTATTGAGAAATGCATACGTGTGAGGTACATATGTTCGAATACTTGGTAAATATCGCAATATCGGGATCCGTAAGTTCGACTGAATTTGGAAACCTGATAAACCATGGATATCTTCATGTATGCAGATCACCAATTTGCCCTTATTATGTGAAATTACATAATCACCCCTGACAGTCATATGACCAAAATGCCCTTGTTAGCCAAAATGACCAGAATAGCCCTGAATGTATTCGATATCGTGAAAGATCTTGATTTAGAGATTCCTGAATGCTTGGTTTGAATCCTGATGAGCACATAGAATTCCAGAGTCACTGTTTATGCCTTGTTGGTATAAATTACCAAAATGACCATGTATGACTAAAAGACCATAATGTCCTTGTAGGATTAAATGACTGAATCACTCATGATATATCTGAACTCTTAAGGATCTTGATGTATCAAAACTTGAATATCTTGTTGGAACCATTAGTACGAACCCTTTTTAATAGGGACCTCTTTTCTAAAATCCGTTCAAATTGTCAAAAGTTCAATGTGTCCCCTTTTGTAAATGCCAAGTATCTCCAAGAAATAAATTGTTCCACCTAGTGTGTTCCATGTGTGCTACATGACTGTTTTTGCATACTGATTTACATGTTATAATACTGATCACGTGCACATGATTGACATGCTTGATTTCACACGAACATGACATGTTTTATAAATTAAGTATGACCGTACTGTATTTCCGATATATTCCCATGTACCTGATATGGCAAACATGCTATATGGATAATGTATTACTGAAAATGCTGATATTGATTAATAAACTATTGATGATCTGATTCCCTGGGTGTTTGGGATATGGTATATATGAAGTGTTTTAAGGTTCAACCCTGATCAGGCTGGTTATTCTGCCCGTATTAGGTTCCTAGCTTAGGCTAGGGTAATTCTGCCCGTACTAGGTTATTAGCTTCGGCTAGGGTAATTCCACCCGTGACCTAAGATAACCCCTTAGGTCGGTACCTACGCCCACTAGGCCTAGGTTAACGCCCATATAAGGTTCCTACGCTTCGGCTAGGGTAATTCCGTCCGTGACCTAAGGTAATCCCTTAGGATGGTACCCCCGCACCATGGGCCTGGGTTAATGCCCCTATATAGTTGCAATTCGGGGAATTGTATACTGGAGTATGGTTGGAGGATGAATAAAGAATTAAAATGAAATTTAATACTACTACTTGAAGAAAATTTATTTGAAATAAAAGGTTACTGCATTGTTATATTTCCTGCATTAACGTTGCATTGTTGGAACACATTAGACACTAAACTCTTTGATTCCACCTTTGTAATTTATCAGCTTATATAATTCTCATTTGTTACTCGTTGATTGAATAAAGAGCAAGTATTGTTATTCTCAAGTATAACGCTACCTTGAAATAGTAGAACGGAAATGAAGACTGTTACTACATGAAACATCATGAAAATTATATGCCTGTCATATATATGCATGAGCTTATAGTACCTTTTGGTAGCTCTGTATTACTGAGCTTTTCGAAGCTCGCGTTGTTTTTACAATCAAAGATTAGAAGAAATCTATCATGGTTTAGTGATCGACGGCTGTATTTGGAGTTCTCTCGGTGCTGCTTTGGAGTACAGTACTGGTACAGTTTGGGGGCATGTATGTCATGTATAGTTTTATGATAGTGTCTCTAAAACACTTTCTGAAATTATGTTATATGTTTAAATGATATCTTGAAATGGTATTATAAACGGAAGTTGATTTTACAGTTTAATAAGTGATTTGAGGAAAAATGTTTTTATGTGTATTTTATTGTGGGCCACTATTGTGATCCTAATTTGACTTCCTAAGATCTGTGGTAACGTATAAGCGAGTCTAGGGGGTTACATTCCAAATAAAAATAACATAACGGATAATGTGTGAGTGACCATTGAGAAATTAAAAAAATTAAAAAATAGGCTACCTCTGATGTTCTGATTGGGTGACAGAATTTTTTTAACTGTTATTGACGAAAAAGTTTTTTTGAGTACCGAAACGAAAAGTTACGCACCTATTCTGCCAGGAAAATAGTTCAGACACCTAACTGAAAAAAATTTATAGTTTGGACACTTATTTGACGGTTAAGCCTTAAATTAAAGGACCAAGTATGGACTTTCAATTGTCTTAATTTGAATATCGACATTGTTTATAAGGAACAGTTGGAGGTTTTTGATAAGGAAGGTTGGATTGACAACGTTGGTTTTGTAATGGAGTTGGTGTCCCAAAATTTTTTAGGGTGGTTTAATAATTCGAGTTCAAGACTTCCGCAACTCCTGAGTACTTTCATTGACGTGGATTATCATTCATGAAAATTTGGCAATGTGCATTTCTTTATGAAGCTTGGCAAAGAAACTCTTTGGTTGATTAAGTCACACCCCATTTTCGGTGCTAAGGGATTTTGGTTAGATCAATTAGGTTAAGCAATATTTATAATCT
Organism: Hibiscus trionum; assembly: GCA_030270665.1. NCBI lineage: Eukaryota > Viridiplantae > Streptophyta > Magnoliopsida > Malvales > Malvaceae > Hibiscus > Hibiscus trionum. The sequence goes on from BSYR01000008.1 coordinate 2,224,834, forward strand.
TAAATTCGGGATCAAATCAAAACTTTGAAAGTTTAGGAAAATTTCTATAAAATTTAGGGACGTAGTCATGCAACTATACATTATAATTTTCTAACTAATTAAAAAGTTTCAAAAATATATATATATATTTGTGAGTGTCTATAAAGTAAATAACTAGAGGTTAAATGGAATTATAGCGGTTACGCTTTTTCGATGAAACCGTAACCGAAACAAAAATTTTAAAACTTAATTTTGGTAATTACTTACTAATTTACAAAAAACACTAAGTTACTGACTGTTTTTTATTGTTACTTATGTTTTTGTCATACCGAATACTATATATATTGTAGACTTTAATTGAATTTCTTAACATTGATATCTTTTAACTACTAAAATTATTTGTAATAAATAGGTATATTTTTTATAATACTTGCTGTAAAACGATTTGTAGTTTGCCGAGTCTCCGTACCGAACTTACCCAAACTGAAACAGAACGGCCAAGATATGCGTTACTCCTATGAGGGATCTCCCGGTGGTAGATCGACGATCGGCCGCCTGGGTTATACTCATCTCAACGCGGGGAGCTCAGATCCGGTGATTGGGTGAAAAAAAGACGACGGTGGTGGCCGAAAAACTCGAATACTCAAACTGTAACAACCCTACGTTCAACGAACCTTTAAACCTCAATTCCCGACGATTGGAACGTCGGCAGAGCGAGTGGTTAGAGGGGTTTTGGTCGGGGCTCGACAGCGGACGTGGAGGTAACGGCGATGCACGACACCGACGAGCGGTGGATGAGATCGCGGCGGCGAACGGTGGTGAGAAGTTGAAATGGTTTGAGAGAACAGTCTGGATCTCTCTCTGTGTTTCCAAATTCGATTGGCCATCCCTTTGGGTAGGTGAAGAGTCGTACTTTTATTTATTATTGGGTCAGACCATTAAAGCATAAATTAAAAAATATCTAAGGCAACTATATAACAAGAGTTATTGTAACTTAATTGGTCAAAGTGAGGGTTACAAAACCCAAGTTCACGGGTTCAAGGCTCCTAAGAATCATAACTCTCTTTTTAATTTTTTTACACTTTACACATAAATTATGTGTGTTACAAATTGTTTAAGGACCGTAAAACTTTCCAAATCAACATAATACAACGGATAAAGTATGACTGGCCTTGTAGAAATTAACAAAAAATAAAAATAGGATACCTTTCATGTTCTTATTGGGCGACATAATTTTTTTTTAACGGTCGTTGATGAAAAAGTTTTTTTAAGCACCGAAACGAAACATTAGACACCTATTCTACCCAGAAAATAGTTTAGACACCTAACTGGAAAAAAGGTTATAGTTTAGACACTTATTTGACGGTTAAGCCTTTAATGAAAGGACCAAGAAAAGGCTTCCAATTGTCTCGATTTTAATATCGATGATGTTTATAAGGAACAGTTGGAGGATTTTGATGAGGTAGGTTGGATTGGCAACGCTGGTTTTGTAATGGAGTTCATGTCCCAAAACTTTTTAGTGTTGTTTAACTATTCGAGTTCAAGATTTCAACAACTCTTGATTACTTTTATTGATGTGGATTATCTTTCATGAAAATTTGGCAATGTGCGTTTTGTTTATGAAGCTCGGGAAAGAAACTCTTTGGCTGATTAAGTCACAACCCAAACTCGGCGCTAAGGGATTTTGGTTAGATAATTTAGGTTAAGAAATATTTATAATCTTAAATTCGGGATTAAATCGAAAACTTTGAAAGTTTAGGAAAATTTCTATAAATTTTAGGGACGTAGCCATGAAAGTATCCATTATAATTTTCTAACTAGTTAAAAAGTTTTAAAAATATATATACATTTCACACACTCACACACTCATCCTTAGCGAAGAAACACGAACCACACCACGTTTCGCAGGCACATCGGCTACACTGTTCGCCTCGCGGTATATGTTATGAAAACACACACACTGTAAGGAATCGTACGCCTCATCAATCCTAAGAAGCCAATAATCCAACCTCCAAGGCCGTCTTTGCATGATGAAGAATCCAAGACATCGCCACGAATGAGTCCGATTCAATTATGATCGAGCTATCCTCACACCATCGAGAATGTAGCTCCATATCCAAAGCATACTCAATCACTCGAACTTCAGCCTCATTGGAATCCATAGTCCCAAGCGAGCCAGAAAATAAAGCCAATATTGTACCTTCTGTGTCGCGTAGAACTCCGCCCCATCAAGCCGGACCCGGTTTACCTTGGGTCTAGATTATTATTATTTTTATAATGCCCAGATAAAATTTATAGGACAAAAAAGACTTGAGATAGAGCTAGAAATTTAGAGATATTAAAAGAAAGGATCAACTTCACTATATATAATAGAAGAAGGCGACTTAGAAGCAATCAACACAAATCAACAGAAGGTAAAAACTATTTAAACCCATCCAAAACCATGGATATGGCTCACTCTTTCGCTATTTACACATGGTCTTTCGTCACATGCGCAATTTGGGGCATGAAAATTGCTTTTGTATATTTGTATACATTAAGCTTTGGTTTGAATCAATTTTCTCAAATTAATTAATTCATTATTGACGTAGCATCATTTTACGTGTACATATTTTATAAAAAATTAACTTATGTTTTACGAAATATAAATGAATGTATTTATTTATTTCAAATATTTGAAATCGATCCAAAAAAAATTATGTGTACTATTGAACCAAAATCAATGTTTCGTATGTATAACAACACAAAACCAAATGTCATGTATCACATTACACATTTGACAAAGGTTTAAATGTATTTTGGATATTTCTCTTTATATTAATATTAGAGTTAACTGCACTACATGTCCTCAAACTATGTCACGCCTTCTAAATTGGTGCCTAAACTTCTAAATGTTCTATTTCATCCCCAAAATATTAAATTTATTCTTAATTGGTCCCCAAACTTTTAAATATCCCACTATCATCCCAGATTATCGTTTTTTTTCGACAAAAATGATTTTATTAATAATTCAAAATATGCCAAAGACCTACTTATGAGCGTCATTAAAAACCTCCCTAACTTAAATGGAGGAAAAGAGTACTACATAAGCAGGTAAAATACAATCGAGTACACAGTGTAGACCACAAGGCTAAATGAAAATGTTTGTACAATTCAAACCCCACCTACTAGCACCTATCTACCCATAAACTACTACTCTGAAAAACGGTCTCAAATAACACCCAAAACTCTATTAAATCAACCGACAACGATAAAACAAAACCTACCACCATGTTTTAGAAAGTTGCTGATTATCGTTCAAGCCACAAAATTTTATTCTATCACACCATTTCAGTGTTTACATGACATCAAATAGTTTTTTAATTGTTTCACTAGTATGGGAAATGTTTAGCATGTAGTGTTAATTTGGGGATGGAATTAGAATGTTCAAATGTTTGGGGGGGGGGGATTAGAATGGAGCTCATAGTATGGGGATGAAACTGAAATGCTCAAATGTTTTAGTACCAATTTAGAATGAGATTAATAGTTTGAGGATGAAATTGGAATGTTCAAAAGTTTATGGAGCAATTTTGAATAAGTGTTATAGTTTTGGGACGTGTTGAGCGATTTACTCTGAATATAACGATGAACATATTTCAAATAGAATATATTTTTCATTTGCTTGAGATTAAATACTTTCAGACACATATTCGAATGTGTTGGATGATGGGGTTTTCTATACATCAGAATTTTTGTAAAATTTAAATTAACGCTCAACCGTAAAAAATGTCCCGAAACAAAACCTTTTTTTCAGTTAGTTGTCTGAACTATTTTTCGGGTCAAATAGGTAACGTTTCATTCCGTTACTCAAATAAGGTTTTATAGTCACAACTATTAAAAAAAATATGTTATCTAATTATAACTTGTCATGTGGCCCTTTTCTGTTATTTTCATTCATTTTTATTTTAAAAAATTGGTAAATCTTTAATTTTATTTAAAACAACACAAAAATCAACATAATTCAACGGATAAAGTGTGATTGACCATGTACAAATTAAAAAATAAAAAATAGGAAACCTTTCATGTTCTTATTGGGCGACATAATTTTTTTATTGTCGTTTTTTACAAAGCTTTTTTTGAGTACCGAAACGTAACATTCAACACCTATTCTACCTAGAAAATAGTTCAGACACCTAACTGGAAAAAATGTATAGTTTAGACACTTATTTGACGGTTAAGCCTTTAATGAAAGGACCAAGAAAAGGCTGCCAATTATCTCGATTTTAATATCGATAGTGTTTATAAGGAACGGCTGGGGTTTTTTTGATGAGGCAGGTTGGATTACAACTCTAGTTTTGTAATGGAGTTGGTGTCCCAATTATTTTAGGGTGGTTTAATAATTCGAGTTCAAGACTTCCGCAACTCCGGAGTACTTTTATTGATGTGGATTATCTTTCATGAAAATTTGGCAACGTGCGTTTTGTTTATGAAGCTCGGCGAAGAAACTCTTTGGCTGGTCAAATCACACACCAAACTCGGCGATAAGGGATTTTGGTTAGATAATTTATGTTAAGCAATATTTATAATCTTAAATTCGGGATCAATTCGAAAACTTTGAAAGTTAGGAAAATTTCTATAAATTTTAGGGACGTAGTCATGAAAGTATCCATTATAATTTTCTAACTAATTAAAAAGTTTTAAAAATATATATACATCTGTGAGTGTGTGTAAAGTAGATAACTAGTGGCTAAATGGAACTATAGCGTTTACGCTTTTTCGGTGAAACCGAAACAAAAATTTTAAAACTTAATTTTAGTAATTATTTACTAATTTACGAAAAACACTAAGTTACTGACCTTTTTTTTATTGTTACTTATGTTTTTATCTTGCCGAATACTATCTATACTGAAGACTTTAATTGAATTTGTTAACATTGATATTTTTTAACTACTAAAATTATTTGTAATAATTAGGTATATTTTTTATAATACTTGTTGTAAAATGATTTGTAGTTAGCTGAGTAACCGTACCGAATAAATCAATTAACCAGTTAGACGATAACTGATTTAAACAGAATGATAACGGTTCATTAAAATTTTGAACTGAGACTTCGATAACCGTACAAAAAAGTCAATCTGGTAGGATTAACCGCTCCTGAACCCTCCTACATAAGATAATCTAATGCTAAAATATTTACAATATGTTATATAGTGAAAAGAGAGATTTAGTTATAACAACCACATATTAAATACTTAAAGTAAACTCAACATGTGGATCACAAGCTAATATTCAAATATCTAGTCTTGCAATGTTGTTATAACAACCACGTATAAAAAAAATTTAAAAGTAAAATGAAACATGCACGTGGTAATGGTGTTCCCGGGCTCGAGAGGCCAGCACATGGAGTTAAATTCAATTATGCCGTTGGAGATGTAATTTCCAGATAAAACAAATGGATACATATATTTATTCAGTCTTTGTCCTTATTAATATAAAACCCGAGCTGTTAATTAATTATACCTTCCAAAAATATTGAAAAATAAAAAAAAATATAGCTGCTTGTTGTCATTTTATGGGCTGCAGAATAATATATATATATCGGTATCTAGTACAGCAGTCAGAGCACAACAAAACCAAACCAATAGCTTAAGGTATTTCGACTTATCAAATTAAGGTGATGGCTCACAATGTATTTAGCAGTTCGGGTCCTGCATTCTATACAGACGCGACTCTTCAGAACCTTTCCAATGACAATGTCAACCTTGCTGACCAAAAGGATTGGTATGGCTCTGGAAATCGCCCATTTGTTCTTCAAGCAAAGTGGTCCGATAAAATTAAGCACGACGCCGATCCCCGAGCTGGAAGCTCGAAAGGCGGGGCTGTGTATACGACCCCAGCTGGCATTAAGTGGGTTGTTGCCTGGAGCAATATGAACGGTGAAAGCAACAAGGTATTCATCAATTCAATGTTATTCCATTTTCTTAAAACTTATGGCACCACAGGCACAAATAATTTCCGATGAACCCTATTTGTTTCATTCTTTTACTTAAAAAAAACATCGTTAAGAATTTTATTGTAACATTCAAAAGAAATAATTCGATCAACTTTCACATAAATTAAATCCCTGTCAACTGCAGGTGTATATTGACATTACTAGCACTGATGTCAATTGGGATGTCGTCGAATCGCTTCTGGACACATCTTACGCCGCTCCTGCTGAGGTGAACAAACTTGGATACAAGGCAACGGCTACGATTGACCCGGACAGCCCTTCGCCAAGTTTGACAACAAGTTTCCAGAAAATAATTTAAAATACTGTTTCTTTGCATGCACTAGTAATTTTAAAATAAGGAAGGTGGTTTAATAAAAAGACTGGCTTCAAGTCTTGAGTTAATATTAGTCTCGGGTTTGATCCCTGGACAACTCCAACCCCTTCCTCTTTTATCTCTAGAAAGGGTTTAAAAGGCCTAAATGTTTAAAATCAATTATGCCATATTTATGATAAATGCGTGGCTACTTAAAATCATTATATGTGGTGAATAAAAGGTCTTTCTTTTATGCCATTTTATTGTTATTATTTTTATAAAGTCCGTATAAAATTTATAGAAAATAAAAGACTTGAGATAGAGAGAGACATTTAGAATGAGATTAATAGATTTGGGACGTGTTGTGCTATTTACTCTGAATATCACGATGAACATATTTCAAATAGAATATATTTTTCATCTGCTTGAGATTTAAATTAAGCCTTAAACATCAGAAAAGTGTCAAAACTAAACTTTTTTTCAGATAGGTGTCTAAATATTTTTCCAGGCAAAATTGGTGTCTAACGTTTCATTTCTTTTCTCAAATAAGATTTTCTAGTCAGAACTATCAAAAATTTTCTGTTATCTAATTAGAACATGACATGTGGCCTATTTCTGTTATTTTTTTTTGAACAGCATGTATGATTTTATTAGCCAAATAATCATACATAAAACACATTACACAACGGCCTCATTAAAAACCTCTCTAATCCTAAGTAGAGGAAAAGAGTACCGCTGTGCATGTGCCGATGGACAAACAAACTCGTCATTTGCTATACAACCATACCCATTTACCCCTATCAATCCCACTCTTAGCCATGGAATCCGCCAACCCATTTGCTTCTCGAAAGATATGGTTGAAACACACGCAAGGCAAAACGGAAACGTCCTCATCAATCTGCTGAAACCACCGCCAAAGCTGCCACGGACGATTCTCTGTACGATGCATCCATGATATCGCCACCATTGAGTCAGATTCCACCACAATCGATGAAACCGATCCCAATTGTATCTCACATAACAACCGCAATGCATAAGCTATCTCTTGAATTTCCGCCACATTAGAATCTGCCATGCCTATCGAACCTGAAAAAAATTGCCACAATTCGGCTATGGCAATCCCGTAAGACCCCTCCACACCCTGCCATTCCCAGTTTCCCCCTTGCAGCTCCATCTACATTGAATTTCCACACACCTTCCAAAGGAGGCCTCCACACACAATGCAAACGATCCAAATTGACTACATGCTGCACCGACCAGCAAACCCGCGGACAAGTCCACCAACTCGCCTCATTCACACAAGACTCTTGCATAAACGCACGAGTCCAATACAATGCCCGAAGCTGGGCCAAAAAGAAGACTACTCGACTCGACGCTCGGCGATCTTGGAACATAAGATCGTTCCGTGCCAACCACAAAGACCACAAAACGCTTGCACAACCTATCACCCACCACGCTCGGATGTCCCTACTAAACCAACCCAGCCAACATTGCGCAATAAACTCACTCACCGTTCGCGTCCGCACCACAGCAACATCCCACCATGAGAAGAAAAAAGACCATACCTCAAAAGCAAACGAACACGACCATAAGATGTGGTCGCCATTGTCTTCACCATCAGCACACCATCGGCAAGCAAGAGAATCTAATGGTACTGGAATTCCACGATCACTTAGCATTCTTAAAGTCGGTAAACGATCAACCATAATGAACCACAAGAAACATTGGATTTTTGGCACAATTGGCATGTTCCATACCATCCCCACATTCATTGTATCGGGTATACCAACGGCACATATCAAAGCATGTAATTTACCCACCGAGAATAATCCCGAAACTGCATGTTTCCAAACAATTCTATCCGAAACACCCGCATGCAATTTCACGGCTGCCACACATGCTCTCAACTCAGCAAGCTGTTTTGTTTCAAACACTCGTAATTCCCTTCGAAAATGTGTCGCCCATTCCCCGCTTGGGTAGCTCAACATCTCACAAACAAAGCACATTTTATTACTCTCCAATCCAAATAACCTTGGATATAAGTTCTTCAACGGTACATCGATAGCCCAACAATCCCACCAGAACAGCACCTTATTCCCCTCCCCCACAAGCCATATAAATTGATCCCCATTTATAAATGCATCCACGTATTCATCTTCCTGCACCTCGACAATTTGTTTCCACATTGCCGACATGTGTCGTTTACCTTTATGCTGAATTTTCCATTGATGTACTTCCGTCCCATATTTCGCCGTTATAACCTCTTTCCATAGAGGCTTATCCGAGTGTGCAAAACGCCAAACCCATTTGGCCAAGAGAGCCAAATTTCTGATATGTAAGTTCACCACCCCAAGCCCTCCCATCCGTTTCGGTTTACACACCACATCCCATCTAATCCGGCTCATCTTCGATCTCTCTTCCGAACCACCCCAAAGGAAATTTCTTCGAATGCAATCAATTCGCCGTATCACCTTTTTAGGGACCATAAAAATTCCCATGTAATAAATGGGAAGTGCCGATAAAACAATGTTGATCAAGAGCAATCTACCAGCAAAAGAAAGGGACTTGCGCTTCCATCCAGCAAGTTTTTACATTACGGATCAACGGTTCCCATATTTCCTCCCCTCGCGGATGCACCCCCAGCTTTACTCCCAAATATGTGATCGGTAAATCACCAATAGTGCAACCGAGAATCGAAGCAAATTCCGCCGTTAACTCATTTTCTACTCCAATTCCATACAAACAAGACTTATCAAAGTTGATCTGTAAGCCGGATGCATACTCAAAACAAGTCAGAACTCGTTTTAAATTCCTCGCCCCCTCTACATCGCCCGATAAGAAGACAATAGTGTCATCGGCAAATTGTAAATGCGACAACACAACCTCCCCCACCACTCTAATTCCTTTTACCAGTCCCACTCGTTCCGCATTGACCATGAATTGGTGGAATAATTCAGCGACTATCACAAATAATAGAGGAGACAATGGATCACCCTGCCTAATTCCCCTCCTCATCGGAAATTCCTTCGTCGGACTCCCATTTATCAAAATCGACAGGCGAGCTGAACTCACACACTCCATTATCCAATCCCGCCATCGCTCCCCAAATCCCATACATCACATAATTCTACTTAGGCAGCCCCAATCTATACAATCATAGGCTTTCGCGAAATCTAACTTTAGAATTAATCCTCCATTCGCCAAATTATTTTTCTTCATGGAATGCATTACCTCATTGGCTAATAATATACCATCCATAATTTGTCTCCCGCAGATAAAAGCAGATTGTACATCAGTAATCAGAGAAGGCAGCACCCCTTGTAGGCGTTTTGCCAAGCACTTCGCCAAAATTTTGTAAACAGAATTCAATAAGCATATTGGGCGAAAGTCACCAATCATTCGCGGACAATCTTTTTTCGCTATCAACACTACAAAAGTTGAGTTTACTCCTGGAGGTAATCTACTGGATGCATAAAAATCATTCAGAAATCGCATAACATCTTCCTTTAGAAAATCCCAACCTCGTTTAAAAAATTCGAAAGGGAACCCATCCGGGCCTGGTGCCTTTCCCCCTCACAACTCCAAATCGCTGCCCTTACTTCAGCTTCCGAGAATGCCACCTCAAGTCCCCGCTGCTGGTCACTCGACAATCTCCCAAAATTCACATTTGGAACCATGTAACCCGCTGATTTTGGCTTATCAAAATGCCGCTGGAATTCCCTTCGAAACATAATCTTCATCATTTCAAGAGTAGTTTCCCATCGGTCCTCTACTTGTATGCCAACAATGTGATTTTGTAACTGTCTAAGCTTCACCATTTTATGGTAAAAACTCGTATTCCGATCGCCCTCCGCTAACCAAAGTATGCGTGACTTTTGACGCCAAATGGAGTCACGCAACTTCGTCACCTTCCACAGCTGCTGGTATAATTCCCTTGCCCGCGTTATGTCGACCCTCGACTGCCCCGTAGTCCCAACCTTTGCATCCAACTCGTCCAATTCCGCAACCACACTTTTGTACTGATTTTCTATATCCGCAACACCCCTATTCCAGCCTTTTAACATACTTTTCAAGCCTTTAAGTTTCTTCGATATATCCGCACCCTCATCACCCATAGTTAGCCGTTTCCATTCATCCTCAATTGCTGAAATATCTTTCAGCCATATATTATAGAATCGAAACGGTTTCGATCCGCTGTCAAACACATCACCCACAAGTAAAATTGGCGAGTGGTCAGATAACTCCTTCGGCAAATTCACTACTGTCAACGCCTCAAATCTGTTCACCCATCCTTGTGTCACAAGAAATCGATCCAAACGACTTCCCTTACCCCCCGGACCGAACCAAGTAAAAATCTTTCCCTGCATTGGCACATCGATCACACCAATATGTTCTATGAAATCATAAAAAATACTCATACCTCTAGCATTGTGTGCCAAGCTCGTGCGTTCATCCTCTTTAGTCACCATATTAAAGTCGCCACATATACACCATTCGATACAATCCTCTTGCACCACTTGTTTAATCTCCTCCCAATAGCACAATTGCTCCATGCTTGTACACGGAGCATACACACCAATCAATCCTGCCGCCCAATCACCCTGTATCCAACGCCCAATCAAAATAATCATGTTCCTCCGCCTATCCTGCGACTCTAATTGGAAGCCCTTAGGATCCCATATTGCAATTACCCCACCTACTCTCCCATTCGAAGGCACATAACAAAACTCCACAACATCCTCATACCAAATTTGTCAAACCACCTCCTCTATTATAATCTCCATTTTGGTCTCTTCTAGAAGAGCCAAAACACACCTATGTTGGCGTAGAACGCGTTGGATTGATCTCCTTTTCGACAACGCTCCGATCCCCCGAACATTCCACGACAACATTTTCATTTTTTGCTAGATTTTTTGTTTGCGCGCTTCAATTAGGCGCGCTATATCACTGATAATGTCGTCCTCACGACCCTCCGTTACTGCCCCAATTAAATTCCCCAAATCAACTGTCTCCCTAGCCTCACGCAGCAATCCTTGTTTACGAAAAACAAAATCAGAATCGGAAAGAGACCCATTCACAATTACCTCGTTTTCAGCCGGTAAATCTTTCTTTTTCCGCGGTCTTCAACGCCCCCTTTTCGTGTGTTGATCGGTTGTCGGTTGATCCCCTCCTTTCGCCAAGCAGGCTTCAATTTCCTCTAATTGTCTGATATGTTTCTGTTCCTTTATTTCTGTTATTTTCTTTCATTGTTATTTATAAAAAAAAATAGAAAATCTTTAATTTTATTAAAGAACACAAAAAAATGTTTTTTTCCTCCAGAAATATCATATTTTATAATAAGTTCTCAAAATGTCATCACAGAGTACAAATTGTTCAAAGAACGCAGGACATTCCAAATCAAAGTAATGCAACAGATAATGTGTGGGTGACCATTCAGAAATTAAAATAAATAAAAAAATAGGCCACCTCATGTTCTAATTGGGTAACATAACTTTTTAATGGATGTTGACGAAAAAGCTATTTTGAGTTCCAAAACGAAACGTTAGGCACCTATTCTGCCTGGAAAAGAGTTCAGACACCTAACAGGAAAAAGGGCACAATTTGGATTCTTATTTGACAGCTAAGCCTTAAATTAAATGACCAAGAAAGGGCTGTCAGTTGTCTCAATTTTAATATAGGCGGTGTTTATAAGGAACGATTGCAGATTTTTGATGAGGCAGATTGGATTGTCAACAATGGTTTTGTTATGGAGTTGGTGTCCCAATTTTTTTTAGGGTGGTTTAATAATACGAGTTCACGAGTTCGACAACTCCGAAGTTCTTTTATTGATGTGGATTATCTTTCATGAAAGTATTTACTCTGAATATCACAATGAACATATTTCAAATAGAATATATTTTCCATTTGCTTGAAATTAAATACTTTCATACGCATATTCGAATGTGATGGATTATGGGTTTTTATAAATAAATTTTTTTGTAAAATTTAAATTAAGGTTTAACTGTCGGAAGAGTCCCGAAACTATACTTTTTATTTCAGTTAGGTGTCCGAACTATTTTTCGGGCCAAATATGTGTCTAACGTTTCATTCCGTTACTCAAATAAGGTTCTCTAGTCTTGACTATTAAAAAATTTCCGTTATCTAATTAGAACACGACATGCGCCTATTTCAGTTATTTTCTATCATTTTTATTTTTAAAAATCTAGAAAATCATTAATTTTATTAAAAACCCCCAAAAAACATTTTTTTGTAGAAAGATGATATTTATCTAATTAGAACACGACATGTACCTATCCATGTAACACCCTAAGCTAATAATAAAATGGATCCAAAAAGGGGGAGGGGGAGCAAAATTGCAGTTTGGGGAAGTTGAACACACGACTCATAAATAGATTGCTTGAGTCATAACCAATTGAGCTAAAGCCATTTTTAGTATGAACATGCATACCACTTATTATTAAGTGGTTCTTGTAAAGTTAAAATAAAATGACAAACAAATAAAAATATCCTACCTAACCTTTAATGGCTCATTTATTTCGATCCAACAACTCAAAACCCAGATCTGGAAAATAAACGACCTTTCATCCCCCTCTCGACCTTTCACCTGCCCACCAATCATCGTCCGATCTTCCCCACCATCACGTCGTGGCCATCACCGCCACCGCCGACGTGATTGCCGTCGTAGCTCGAGCCTAACCCCGTCGGCCACTCTCGTATTATAGCAGTCGTTTGCCGTGAAAATTGCCTCAAAGCTCTAACGAGAACCCAAGTTTCCTCCACCTCTATCCTTGACGTTTCCAGCTGCCAAAACCGTCCCTTTAGAATGATACCACCGCCACCGTCCCTTCAATTGAACCCCGACGACCACACGCAGAGTCGTCGTTTTGTCGCCACAAAAGCATGGTTGGAAGTTTCATGAGAAAACCCCAACCTTGTTCCCCTATTTTTTACCATTTCCGACCACAATCACCATCCGTCTGAGTCGCTATTGCCACCATCGTCCTCCTCAAGCCGAGACGAACAAAACCCAACCGATCAATAGTCGGTTCGTCGTTGTTTCAAGGTTGTCGGCCTTCATCCGGTAGAAGTAAATTAGGTAAGGAATTTACTTCAGTTTGGGTTTAATGAGCATTAGTTGGTTGAATTTTCAATGTTTTGAGGCTTAATCGAGTTGTTGCCATCATTTGGGGCGTTTTTCGGTCAATTTGAGGTCACGCGTTGCGAGCACGTGCCGCGGAGATGAATTTCGGCCACAGCTTGGTTACCCAGCAATCGAACCGGTCAAACCCATCGAGTCAACCGAACCGGCCCAAACTAAACCAGACCGGCCTAATCCCATTAATAAACTAAAGCCCGGACCTGACCCGAGTTGACTTGAACCCGACCCATTTGACCTGTACCCGACCCGAACTAAATCAGCCCGTTTGACCCGAGTCAACCCAATGAGTCAACTCGCCTGAGTCAACTCGCTCGTGTTAAACCAGTAAGTCAACTCGCCCGAGTCACCCTGGTTAACCAGTGACGTTAGTATTGACTTGACCACTGACATCAGCGTTGACTTTGACCGACGACATTAGTGTTGACTTTGACTGCTGCCGTCAGCGTTGACTTCGACTGCTGATGTCAGCGTTGGCTTTGACTAAAAAGTTAACTTTTCTAGAAAAGTCATAATTTATGTTTTTCGACGCCCAGGTCTGATTTTGAAGCCCGTTTTATAAAATTCTAACCTGAAAGCTTCTGAATTTGACCTTAAACCCTCAAACTTGTGTATGTACTTAATTGTTCAGTTAAGAGTAATGTGAATAAGGACTGAAATTGGAATTTGTACGATTGAAGGTATTCACAGTTCCTTGTACTCGAGATGTTGAGGACGCCGCATTTGATTTCAAGAGTGATCGAATGGAGTATCATGGTTGACCGATATAACAAGGATTAAAGGTAATACATTACTACCTCTTGCATGTTTTATGAAACACGTTGGTATTCGGTTAAGGTATGCATGATTATGATTAAGATTACTTTCAGCTCTGCTGGAATCAATTTGATTACGAAATAAAAGAATAGTAATATGGATAAAATCGAACTATTCGAAAGAGAAGTTTAATAGACCGAAAGGATTCTGAGTTTAGTATGGGAATAGTAGGACAATTAATCTCCCAATCCAATTTATATTATTAAAGGATTTGATATCTGAAATATTTTGTTAAGAAATAACGATAATACCCTTGAGATGTAAGAATGCCTAAAATACCCCTAACAAAAGGAAATGACCTAGAACGTACACTCGATCTGATAAAATAATTACTTCATCTAAAATCCTTAATCTATTGGGAAAGACTTTGATAGCAAGTTGCAAATATGCGTGATAACAAAACACTTGTATTTTTCCCGAATTCTGGATAAACACTTGAAGATAAATTTACTGAAAGCTCTTCGCATTCCTAAAGTAATCTAAATGAAATTAATGAATGAATTGATCGGAATGATTGAAATGACCAAAATAACCTCACGCACTGAAATTTTCCAAATTAATTGAAATGAGGAATATACCTTTGAGTTTTGAAATGAATGAATTGTTGTAAGGACCATAATGTTTGAACTACTATCAAACACTTAAATAAGTAAATACCCACGTGACTTGAGATAAGTGGAAACTTGGAAAATCCTGAAATTTCTGATAGATCACAAATGACTGTAACCCCCCTGTGAGTTTGAAGCATGACTCATGTATATAAGTCACTCATGATAATGCTACAACATTGAAAGAATACCGCTCAAACGCATGTTTGACTGCTCGGGGTGAGTTTAGTGTTTTCTTATGGAAGTGACTCGCTCAACTATAAAATGCAGTTAGTATTGAGAAATGCATACGTGTGAGGTACATATGTTCGAATACTTGGTAAATATCGCAATATCGAGATCCGTAAGTTCGACTGAATTTGGAAACCTGATAAACCATGGAGATCTTCATGTATGTAGATTACCAATTTGCCCTTATTATGTGAAATTACAGAATCACCCCTGACAGTCATATGACCAAAATGCCCGTGTTGGCCAAAATGACCATAATAGCCCTGAATGTATTCGATATCGTGAAAGATCTTGATTTAGAGATTCCTGAATGCTTGGTTTGAAACCTGATGAGCACATAGAATTCTTGAGTCACTGTTTATGCCTCGTTGGTATAAATTACCAAAATGACCATGTATGACTAAAAGACCATAATACCCTTGTAGGCTTAAATGACTGAATCACTCATGATATATCTGAACTCTTAAAGATCTTGATGTATCAACACCTGAATATCTTGTTTGAACCATTAGTACGAACCCTTTTTAATAGGGACCTCATTTCTAAAATCCGTTCAAATTGTCAAAAGTTCAATGTGTTCCGTTTCGTAAATGCCAAGTATCTCCAAGAAATAAACTGTTCCACCTAGTGTGTTCCATGTGTGCTACACAACTGTTTTTGCATACTGATTTACATGTTATAATACTGATCATGTGCACATGATTGGCGTGCTTGATTTCACACGAACATGATATGTTTTATAAATTAAGTATGACCGTACTGTATTTCTGATATATTCCCATGTACCTAATATGGCAAACATGCTATATGGATAATGTATTACTGAAAATGTTGATATTGATTAATGAACTATTGATGATCTGATTCCCTGGGGTATTTGGGATATGGTATGAAGTGTTTTAAGGTTCAGCCCTGATCAGGCTTGTAACACCCCTCGCCCGGGAATGCGAGCGAGGAGCGTTACATTTGCAGCATATTATTATTCGGATTCATATTATACATATTCATGACATACATAAGCAATTCCAATTATCATAACATACTTGGCATACAAGTTTCTTTATGAAACTCACTTTAGATTTATATTACATATACATGCGGAAGCTTACTCTAACATTCAACCAAAAATGTAAACATACATATATGTGGGCTAACAAAAACCTTAACTATTACATACAAGCAATCATGTTACAATCATATCAATTACATACATGTACTAACACAACAAGATAATCATTTAATCATGCTTACACATTCAACAACCATTACATAATCATGTTACCAAACCAATTTCTTAATCTACCCTATTCGAATCATACATATAAACAAGGCTCATTCTATAGGTACATTCGAACTAAGCATAGCAATACATTTTAATCTTCATTTTACATCATACATCTAGATGCATATTACAATCCTATAGTTCATGTCTCATTAACACAATCAATTTTCCAAGATCACATAATCATACAAGCACACTTTAATCATATTCGCTCTCAATAGGAACATTTAAGGTTCGGCTAAATTATTATACAACTCTAATTCAATCATATGATCATTTGGTCATATAAGCAAATCATACAAGCATACTTTAAATTCCATAGCAACCATCATTCCTATATATATACCATGGTCCTTTAGTACTTAATTACACAACCAAAGCATTAAGCATGTTAAAATACATATTACATAATCAAGTTTTTAAACACAACATTTACAAGTCAAGCACCCAAAATACATGTATCATATGCATGTGACACTTATATACATCTATGCCACCAACTATAATAACCAAAAGAGTCATACTTGTGCTTGGACTTCAAGGTCAGCTCTCTAGGACAATCGACTAGCTTTCGGGACTAGTACCTGAAATTTTTGGAAGAAGGGAACAGAAGGGTGATAAGTACAAGGTATGTACTTAGTGAGGCAGCCCTAAACTTTACTAATTTCTATCTTTTAGAGCATTATTCAATCTTTAAGGTTACCTAACTAGGCTTTAGTCAAAGTTTACCTAGCTAGTCCATCATACATAAGTATACTTAGCTAATCTTGTAACCATTGATGCAACATAAACAACATACTTTAATGTTCATCCATACATCAAGTATCAATCAAAACATTATCATATACAACAGCAAGCATCATTTAAAAGCATTAGCATATACAAGGCAAGTAGGCATATCAATTTCATATCATTGGTACTTATCATTTAGGTACGTATCTTTCAAGTCATGTAACTTTTAAATATGTTGCCTTGGATGATTAATGAACAAGGTAATCGAGTCTACGTGTGACATATGACTTTAGATACCCAAAGGTATCAATGCTTTGTAACCAACTTGTGACATGTAATCAGAGGATGCCATAGCATCAAGGTGACTTACCACCTTAAGGTATATTGGTGACTAACCACCATCCTTTAACAATAATCAGAGGAGCTCAATGACTCTAAGGCATGCCCTTCTACCTATAGACACTAATCAAACCAAGGACTTTACTTATCTTTCTTTATTAACAAGAGCATTCACTTACCAATCATTCATAATTTCAAAGACATTTAATCATTTCAATAGGCATACACATATAATCAATCAAACATCATGGTAACATAAAATTCCAGCAAGCACATGAGATCATTTCCATTTTATAATCATCATAAACCAGTAGCTAAGCTCATCATTTAGTCTCATTTCACATAGCTCAAGCAATCAACCCATCATAGCAACTAAACATATTTATGCTAAGCATGCTTATCTAACAAGCAATGTACACTTAGATCAATATTCTTGCCTTTAATCCTTCTTCCTTATCATTTTAAATTTTACCAATCATTATTAAATTCATTACATGTTTCATTCATGTTATCTAATAATAAAAAACATAAAGGTTAGGATACTAATCCTAACACTTAAGCAATGCTACACTCACAATACTCCAAGCTAGTTTGTCTCCTTAATGATGATGCCTCTCCCTTTCTTCTTGGTTTGATCACCCCTTGATTCCTCTAATATTTCTTCACCAATATGCTCTTGAATCATATTACAACATATATAACATCCATTAGTATCAATCTTAGCACAAAAATCCAACCAAATCAAGCAAACAACAATAAACACACAAGCTGTCCTTAACATGGCAGTTTTGAGCATTGTCCACTAATCTGTCCATAACTTTTTATTCCCTAATCCAAATAAGGCATATCATACTATTATGGAAAGCTTATAAACACACCTTTAAAACCATGTATGGCTCATATTTTTAGCATTTCCCAGTTAATACAGTTTTACATTTGAAAACAGGCCAATTTCAGGGCCTAATCTGTCCAAGCTTAACTTAGTGACTTTAGTGCATTTAAATCCTATATTTCACAATTCATTTGATTCTAAGCTATTAACCACATTAACCTACATGTATTAATATAACAATGAAGTTCTAACATCTTTAAAAACAGAGCATTCAAGTCCTCATTTTTAACAATTTTCACAAAACAGTCCCCTTTTAATCCATTTTAATCCTCTATGTGATCTAAATGCATTTAACCTATCAATTGGGACTTAATTCAAGCTTGGCTATTAAATTTTTATTCATTTAATGACTCCCCTGTTTCAAGCATATATTTTCAGAATTTATTAACACCATTTTGATCCCTAAACATTTCGAATTTCACAATATAGTCCAGCAGATTCCAAATTCATTCAGTTTCAGTCTGGTCAACTTCTAACAACAATTCAGAGACCTATACTTAACATATTTGAGCAACTCATACCTCTATTCCATGTAAAATTTTGTCCTCTACAACTTTTTATAAGAACACTTTTTCCAGAAATGACTCTAACATGCTCAATTTTCCAGATTTCCGCAGGGTATCTTATAGGTGCGAATCTGGACAGATTAGGTGTTCTAACTTGTTTTTTTATTGTGAATTTTCAGTTCAAATTCAATACTAACACAAACCCAGAAATGTTTATACATAATCAAGCATTTAAACATCAATTTCCAGAACTAAACAAACTCAGATTTTATCAGAAACAAGTATAAACACAATGAAACAATCGAACAACATAAGAACACTTACATGCAATCTGCCTACATGCATGAACATCTATGATTTCTTAGCTCCTTTTCCAGCACAAATGTATGTGTTTAACCTTCAAGATTTTCAGATTCTTACTCTCTCTCAAAAACTTAGTTTCGGTGGGATAAGGAAGGAGAGAGAATGAAAATTGCACGTGTTTTCCTTTAGTCTCACTATAGCCGGCTGTCCAAGGGGTAATGACACATGGTTTCATTATCCTCCATGTATTCCCACTATAAATTTGTATTATTTTATTATAATATTAGCCTAACATTAATTTCCACTATTATATATATATATATAGTATATAATTTGAGTGTTAATTTCCACTATCATATGTTGTTCATATTTATGCTATTATAATGTTGAATTTCCATAAACAATTTTGACACTGTATTACTAATTTACTTTTGATTACATCTATGGATAATTTAGTTGCCATCATGACGTTATTTAATTCATTCTAATTCATTTTTAGTCCAAATGTAAAATGTTTACACTTTTCTTATTGTTTAAATTAGGGTTTCCAACTAGGGTATTTTTAGGGTGTTACAAGGCTGGTAATTCTGCCCGTATTAGGTTCCTAGCTTAGGCTAGGGTAATTCCGCCCGTACTAGGTTCCTAGCTTCGGCTAGGGTAAGTCCACCCGTGACCTAAGGTAACCCTTTAGGTCGGTACCTACGCCCACTAGGCCTAGGTTAATGCCCGTATAAGGTTCCTACGCTTCGGCTAGGGTAATTTCTCCCGTGACCTAAGGTAATCCCTTAGTATGGTACCCCTGCCCAATGGGCCTGGGTTAATGCCCCTATATAGTTGCAATTTGGGGAATTGTATATTGGAGTATGGTTGGAGGATGAATAAAGAATTAAAATGAAATTTAATACTACTACTTGAAACAAATGTATTTGAAATAAAAGGTTATTGCATTGTTATATTTCCTGCATTAACGTTGCATTGTTGGAACACATTAGACACTAAACTCTTTGATTCCACCTCCGTAATTTATCAGCTTATATAATTCTCGTTTGTTACTCGATGATTGAATAAAGAACAAGTATTGTTATTATCAAGTATAACGCTACCTTGAAATAGCAGAACGGAAATGAAGACTATTACTACATGAAACATCATGAAAATGCTATGCCTGTCATATATATGCACGAGCTTATAGTACCTTTTGGTAGCTCTGTATTACTGAGCTTTTCGAAGCTCACGTTGTTTTTACAATCAAAGATTAGAAGAAATCTATCATGGTTTAGTGATCGACAGCTGTATTTGGAGTTCTCTCGGTGCTGCTTTGGAGTACGGTAGTGGTACAGTTTGGGGGCATGTATGTCATGTATAGTTTTATGATAGTGTCTCTAAAACACTTTTTGAAATTATGTTATATGTTTAAATGATATCTTGAAATGGTATTATAAACGGAAGTTGATTTTATAGTTTAATAAGTGATTTGAGGAAAAATATTTTTATGTGTATTTTTATTGTGGGCCGCTCTTGTGATCCTAATGTGACTTCCTAAGATCTGTGGTAACGTATAAGCGGGTCTAGAGGGTTACATTCCAAATAAAAATAATATAACGGATAATGTGTGAGTGACCATTGAGAAATTAAAAAAAATAAAAAATAGGCTACCTCTGATGTTCAGATTGGGTGACAGAATTTTTTTAACTGTTATTGACGAAAAAGCTTTTTTGAGTACCAAAAGGAAAAGTTACGCACCTATTCTGCCAGGAAAATAGTTCAGACACCTAACTGAAAAAATGTTATAGTTTGGACACTTATTTGACGGTTAAGCCTTAAATTAAAGGACCAAGTATGGACTGTCAATTGTCTTAATTTTAATATCGACATTGTTTATAAGGAACAGTTGGAGGTTTTTGATAAGGAAGGTTGGATTGACAACGCTGGTTTTGTAATGGAGTTGGTGTCCCAAATTTTTTTAGGGTGGTTTAATAATTCGAGTTCAAGACTTCCGCAACTCCTGAGTACTTTCATTGACGTGGATTATCATTCATGAAAATTTGGCAATGTGCGTTTCTTTATGAAGCTTGGCAAAGAAACTCTTTGGTTGATTAAGTCACACCCCATTTTCGGTGCTAAGGGATTTTGGTTAGATCAATTAGGTTAAGCAACATTTATAATCTTAAATTCGGGATCAAATCAAAACTTTGAAAGTTTAGGAAAATTTCTATAAATTTTAGGGACGTAGTCATGCAACTATCCATTATAATTTTCTAACTAATTAAAAAGTTTCCGAAATATATATACATTTCTGAGTTTCTACAAAGTAAATACCTAGAGGTTAAATGGAATTATAGCGGTTACACTTTTTCGGTGAAACCGTAACCGAGACAAAAATTTTAAAACTTAATTTTGGTAATTATTTACTAATTTACAAAAAAACACTAAGTTACTGACTGTTTTTTTTTGTTACTTATGTTTTTGTCATACCGAATACTATATATATTGTAGACTTTAATTGAATTTGTTAACATTGATATCTTTTAACTACTAAAATTATTTGTAATAAATAGGTATATTTTTTATAATACTTGCTATAAAACGATTTGTAGTTAGCCAAGTCTCCGCACCGAACTTACCCAAACTGAAACAGAACGGCCAAGATACGTGTTACTTCGATGAGGGATCTCCCGGTGGCAGATCGATGATCGGCCGCCTGGGTTATACTCATCTCAACGCGAGGAGCTCAGATCCGGTGATTGGGTGAAAAAAAGACGACGGTGGTGGCCGAAAAACTCGAATACTCAAACTGTAATAACCCTAGGTTCGACGAACCTTTAAACCTCAATTCCTGACGATTGGAACGTCGGCAGAGTTTGTGGTTAGAGGGATTTTGGTCGGGGCTCGACAGCGGACGTGGAGGTAACGGCGATGCACGACACCGGCGAGCGGTGGATGAGATCGTGGCGGCGAACGGTGGTGAGAAGTTGAAAAGGTTTGAGAGAACAGTCTAGATCTCTCTCTTTGTTTCCAAATTCGATTGGCCATCCCTTTGGGTAGGTGAAGAGTCGTACTTTTATTTATTATTGGGTCAGATCTTTAAAGGATAAATTAAAACATATCTAAGGCAACTATATAACAAGAGTTATTGTAGCTCAATTGGTCAAAGTGAGGGTTATAAAACCCAAGGCCATGTTCTTATTGTGCGACATAAATTTTTTTAGCGGTCGTTGACGAAAAAGATTTTTTGAGCACCGAAACGAAACATTAGACACCTATTCTACCCAGAAAATAGTTCAGACACCTAACTGGAAAAAAGGGTATAGTTTAGACAGTTATTTGACGGTTAAGCCTTTAATGAAAGGACCAAGAAAAGGCTTCCAATTGTCTCGATTTTAATATCGATGATGTTTATAAGGAACGGTTGGAGGATTTTGATGAGGCAGGTTGGATTGGCAACGCTGGTTTTGTAATGGAGTTCATGTCCCAAAACTTTTTAGTGTTGTTTAACTATTCGAGTTCAAGATTTCCACAACTCTTGAGTACTTTTATTGATGTGGATTATCTTTCATGAAAATTTGGCAATGCGCGTTTTGTTTATGTAACTCGGAAAAGAAACTCTTTGGCTGATGAAGTCACAACCCAAACTCGGCGCTAAGGGATTTTTGTTTGATAATTTAGGTTAAGAAATATTTATAATTTTAAATTCGGGATCAAATTGAAAACTTTAAAAGTTTAGGAAAATTTCTATAAATTTTAGGGACGTAGCCATAAAAGTATCCATTATAATTTTCTAACTAGTTAAAAAGTTTTAAATATATATATACATTCCACACATTCACACACTCATCCTTAGCGAAGAAACACGAACCACACCACGTTTCGCAGGCACATCGGCTACACTGTTCGCCTCGCGGTAGATGTTATGAAAACACACACAGTGTAAGGAATCGTACGCCCCATCAATCCTAAGAAGCCAATAATCCAACCTCCAAGGCCGTCTTTGCATGATGAAGAATCCAAGACATCGCCACGAATGAGTTCGATTCAATTATAATCTAGCTATTTGTAGAAAGATACTGAAAAGAGTCTCAGTTTGAGTACTCTAATTTCTGTTATTTATTTGATAAAGAAAGACCATATTTATAGATTACAAGAAAGAGCCTAAACTAGGAAAAAAGAATTACAAATAAATTACAAGAATCTAATTCCTTATTTACAGCTATTAACAAGATATTAGGAAGATATTTGCTAACTAATAGCAACTTGATATTAGGGAATTTACATCCCTAATTTTCTGCAATCACACAATCCACACTCCCCCTCAAGCTGGAGAGTATATATTATATAATCCCAGCTTGCATGTAAACTCATCAAAGGTTACTCTAGGAAGTGCCTTGGTGAGAATGTCTGCAAGTTGTTCTTTAGAAGAAACAAAGTTCAGTTTTACCAGACCACTGTTGACTTTCTCTGAAATGAACTGTCTATCAATTT
Organism: Hibiscus trionum; assembly: GCA_030270665.1. Taxonomy (NCBI): domain Eukaryota; kingdom Viridiplantae; phylum Streptophyta; class Magnoliopsida; order Malvales; family Malvaceae; genus Hibiscus; species Hibiscus trionum. The sequence goes on from BSYR01000008.1 coordinate 2,248,441, forward strand.
CCACATGTTTAGTCCTATCATGATGGACTGGATTTCTCACTATACTGATGGCAGATTGACTATCACTGTATAGTTCAAACTCTTTAGAGTCACTGAAGCCCAATTCAACAAGTAACCTTTGTAACCATATTCCCTCACACATTCCAAGTGCAATAGCTCTATACTCATCTTCAGCACTGCTCCGAGACACAACAGACTGCTTTTTGCTCCTCCAAGTTACCAAATTGCCCCAAACAAAAGTGCAGTACCCACTGGTGGATCTTCTATCTGTTAGTTCTCCAGCCCAGCTAGCATCAGTGAAGACTTTTACTGATCTGTCATTGGTTTTCTTGAAAATTAGCCCATGGCCAGGTGTCATCTTTAGGTATTTTAGTATTCTGTTGACAGCTTCAAGATGCTCCTCTCGAGGGTCACTCAAATATTGACTAACAATGCTCACAGGAAAAGATATATCAGGTCTAGTAAGAGAAAGATAAATTAATTTCCCAACTAACCTTTGTTACAATCCCTTATTAACTGGACTTCCAAGAACATCCTTCTTCAGTTTGAGATTGAACTCCATAGGAGTCTCAGCTGGTTTGCAGCCTTTCATCCCAGATTCAGATAACAAGTCTAGGATATATTTTCTCTGGTTAATTACTAGACCAGCTTCTGATCTTGCAACCTCCATGCCAAGGAAGTATCTTAAAGTACCAAGATCCTTGGTTTCAAATTCACTTGCAAGCAATTTCTTTAAATTTCCAATTTCTTCGTTGTCATCACCAGTGATGATGATATCATCAACATACACAATGAGGATTGCTTTCTTCTTTTCTGATCCCTCTTTGATGAACAAGGTGTGGTCGGTTTGGCCTTGCTTGTACCCATTCTTCACAATAGCCTTTGCAAATCGATCAAACCAAGCCCTAGGAGACTATTTCAATCCATACAATGACTTCTCAAGTTTACAAACTTTCTGTTTGTCAGAATGATACCCCAACCCCTGTGGAATTTCCATATATACATCTTCTTCAAGATTTCCATTCAATAAGGCATTCTTGATGTCAAGTTGATGTAATTTCCAGTCCTTGTTAACTGCCAAAGACAAGAACTCTCACTGTATTCAGCTTTGCTACTGGAGCAAATGTCTCCTGGTAGTCTATCCCATAGGACTGAGTAAATCCCTTGGCCACCAATCTTGCCTTATAACGTTCAATGCTCCCATCAGATCTATACTTGACAGTAAAAATCCACTTGCAACCCACTGGCCTTTTTCCTGGTGGAAGATCAGTGATTTTCCAGGTTTTATTGTCTTCTAGTGCCCTTATCTCTTCTTCAACAGCCTTCTTCCATCTTATGTCTTTCATTGCTTCCTCTATTGTTTTTGGAATGAAAGTGTTATCAACACTAGAAGTGAAGGCTTTAAAGGCAGGCTTTAAGTTTCCATATGCCACAAACTTCTGAATAGGATGTGTTGTACACTTCCTTACACCTTTTCTCTATGCAATAGGTAAATCATCAATATCCACAGTCGGAGCAATACTTTGAGAATTTTTCATACCTTGTGGATTCTCTGAGGCTGTAGGAGTAGGTTCCAGCTCTTGGAAGTTACCAGGTTGTATGTCGGTCTCTTTATTGGGCTTTGTTCTCCTTTTATAGACACTGAGCTCTTTGGCCTCAAGTTGCTCTGGTTGGGTTCTTTGTGGTGTGCGAGGTGTACTTGGAGGCTCCAAGACAGTAGTTTCAATGAAGTTAGGAATGATGGAAGGTTCATTGGTTTTAGTAATAACAATGGGTTCATGTTCAGAAGAAATAATAGTGGGAATTTTAGTGATAGGAAAAATGTCAAAAGCTTGGAATTCACTTAAGCGCTCCCCCTGAATTTCATGCTTGGTATAATATGGCTTTTGTTCAATGAAGGTGACATCCATTGAGGTATAGGTTCTTTTAGTTATGGGAAAGTAACATTTGTAGCTCTTCTTAGTAGAAGAAGATACTGAAAAGAGTCTCAGTTTGAGTACTCTAATTTCTGTTATTTATTTGATAAAGAAAGACCATATTTATAGATTACAAGAGAGAGCCTAAACTGGGAAAAAAGAATAACAAATAAATTACAAGAATCTAATTCCTTATTTACAGCTATTAATAAGATATTAGGAAGATAATTGCTAACTAATAGCAACTTGATATTAGGGAATTTACATCCCTAATTTTCTGCAATCACACAATCCACACTATTCTCACACCATCGAGAATGTAGCTCCATATCCAAAGCATACTCAATCACTCGAACTTCAGCCTCATTGGAATCCATAGTCCCAAGCGAGCCGAAAAATAAAGCCAATATTGTACCTTCTGTGTCGCGTAGAACTCCGCCCCATCAAGCCGGACCCGGTTTACCTTGCGACTAGATTATTATTATTTTTATAACGCCCATATAAAATTTATAGGGAAAAAAAGACTTGAGATAGAGTTAGAAATTTAGAGATATTAAAAGAAATGATCGACTTCACTATATATAATAGAAGAAGGCGACTTAGAAACAATCAACACAAATCAACAGAAGGTAAAAACTATATAAACCCACCCAAAACCATGAATATGGCTCACTCTTTCGCTATTTACACATGGTCTTCCGTCACATGCGCAATTTGGGGCATGAACATTGCTTTTGTATATTTGTATACATTAAGCTTTGATTTGAATCAATTTTCTCAAATTAATTAATTCTTATTGATGTAGCATCATTTTACGTGTACATATTTTATAAAAAATTATACTTATGTTTTACGAAATATAAATGAATGTATTTATTTATTTCAAATATTTGTAATCGATCCAAAAGAAAATTTTGTGTGTACTATTGAACCAAAATCAATGTTTCTTATGTATAACAATACAAAACCAAATGTCATGTATCAAATTACACATTTGACAAAGGTTTAAATGTATTCTGGATATTTCTCTTTATATTAATATTAGAGTTAACTGCACTACATGTCCTCAAACTATGTCACGCCTTCTAAATTGGTGCCTAAACTTTTAAATATTCTATTTCATCCCCAAAATATTAAACTTATTCTTAATTGGTCCCCAAACTTTTAAATATCCCACTATCATCCCCAGATTATCGTTTTTTTCCGACAAAAATGATTTTATTAATAATTCAAAATATGCCAAAGACCTACTTATGAGCGTCATTAAAAACCTCCCTAACTTAAATGGAGGAAAAGTGTACTACATAAGCAGGTAAAATACAAATCGAGTACACACCGTAGACCACAAGGCTAAATGAAAATGTTTGTACAATTCAAACCCCACCTACTAGCACCTATCTACCCGTAAACTACTACTTTGAAAAACAGTCTCAAATAACACCCAAAACTCTATTAAATCAACAGACAACGATAAAACAAAACCTACCACCATGTTTTAGAAAGTTGCTGATTATCGTTCAAGCCACAAAATTTTATTCTATCACACCATTTCAGTGTTTACATGACATTAAATAGTTTTTTAATTGTTTTATTAGTATGGTGAATGTTTAGCAAGTAGTGTTAATTTGGGGATGGAATTAGAATGTTCAAATGTTTGGGAGGGGGGGATTAGAATGGAGCTCATAGTATGGGGATGAAACTGAAATGCTCAAATGTTTTAGTACCAATTTAGAATGAGATTAATAGTTTGAGGATGAAACTGGAATGTTCAAAAGTTTATGGAGCAATTTTGAATAAGTGTTATAGTTTTGGGACGTGTTGAGCGATTTACTCTGAATATAATGATGAACATATTTCAAATAGAATATATTTTTCATTTGCTTGAGATTAAATACTTTCATACACATATTCGAATGTGTTGGATGATGGAGTTTTCTATACATCCGATTTTTTGTAAAATTTAAATTAACGCTTAACCGTCAGAAATGTCCCGAAAGCAAACCTTTTTTTTCAATTAGTTGTTTGAACTATTTTTCGGGTCAAAAAGGTGTCTAACGTTTCATTCCGTTACTCAAATAAGGTTTTATAGTAACAACTATTAAAAAAATTATGTTATATAATTAGAACATGTCATGTGGCCCATTTCTGTTATTTTCTTTCATTTTTATTTTAAAAAATTGTAAAATCTTTAATTTTAATAAAAACAACACAAAAAACAATTCTTTTGAAGAAAGATCATATTTATATAATCAAGTGCTCAAAATGTCACCATTGAGTACAAATTGTTCAAGGAACGTAGGACATTCCAAATCAACATATTGCAACGGATAAAGTGTGATTGACCATGTAGAAATAAAAAAAAAATAAAAAAATAGGCAACCTTTCATGTTCATATTGGGCGACATAATTTTTTTATTGTCGTTTCGAAAAAGCTTTTTTTTTAGTACCGAAACGAAACATTAAGAACCTATTCAACCCATAAAATAGTTAGACACCTAACTAGAAAAAATGTATAGTTTAGACACTCATTTGACGGTTAAGCCTTTAATGAAAGGACCAAGAAAAGGCTGCCAATTGTCTCCATTTTAATATCGATAGTGTTTATAAGGAACGGTTCGGGTTTTTTGATGAGGCATGTTGGATTGGCAACGCTGGTTTTGTAATGGAGTTCATGTTTGTAACCCCCTAGACCCGCCTATGCATTTCCACGGATCTTAAGGGGCCACATTAGGGGTCACAAGAGTGACCCACAATAACTCATATAAAATTCATTTCTTTAAATACATTAAAGCTGTAAAAACATATTTATGTTTAAACTATCATATATTTATGAACATCAAGCAAACACATAACGAGAACTCATAAACATTATACATACTCTGACATAAAACAATACACGTCATACATGCATTGCCCACTAACTATGCCGATACTGTACTCCAAAAACAACACCGAAGAAACCCAAAAAAAAATTGATATCTTTAACTTTACCATGACGGATTTTATCTAACCAACGATGACAAAACAACCTGAGCTTGGGAAAGTTTAGTAGTACATGACTACCAAATGATGTAGTAAGCACGTGCAAGTACATGGCAGACATTACATTGACAAAACGTTTTAGGCAACAACGAACTCCATTTACGATTTAATATTTCAGCGTAACATTATAATTGAAGATAACATAATTGTTCTTTATTCAATCGTTGTTTATCAGGTGTAAAGCCTACAGTCTCGAAAATTTGAAAAGTGAATGATTAAATTGAACTAGAGAGTTTAGTGTGTCCCATCAGTGCTAAACTGTATCAATGTGGTAAACATTTTATTTCACGGGCATATAATTCAAGCAACAATAATGTTCATTCTTTTTTTTATTTCTTGTTGACCCTCCAAATGTACTCCAGTATACAATTCTGAGATGCGTCTATAAGGACATTAAAGGGCATGAGTATCATCCTAAGGGAATACCTTAGCTGAAGCATAGGAACCTGTAACTGTAACGATAAGGAATTACCCTAGCCGAAGCATAGGAACCTGTAACTGTAACAATAAGGAATTACCCTAGTCGAAGCATAAGAACCTGTAACTGTAACGATGAGGAATTACCCTAGCCGAAGCATAGGAACCTGTATCTGTAACAATAAGGAATTACCCTAGCTGAAGCATAGGAACCTGTAACTGTAACGATAAGGAATTACCCTAGCCGAAGCATAGGAACCTGTAACTGTAACGATAAGGAATTACCATAGCCGAAGAATAGGAACCTGTAACTGTAACAATAAGGAATTACCCTAGCCGAAGCATAGGAACCTGTAACTGTAACGATAAGGAATTACCCTAGCCGAAGCATAGGAACCTGTAACTGTAACGATAAGGAATTACCCTAGCCGAAGAATAGGAACCTGTAACTGTAACGATAAGGAATTACCCTAGCCAAAGCATAGGAACCTTTAACTGTAACGATAAGGAATTACCCTAGCCGAAGCATAGGAACCTATAACTGTAACGATAAGGAATTACCCTAGCCGAAACATAGGAACCTGTAACTGTAACGATAAGGAATTACCCTAGCCGAAGCATAGGAACCTATAACTGTAACGATAAGGAATTACCCTAGCCGAAGCATAGGAACCTGTAACTGTAACGGTAAGGAATTACAGTCGGGTCAGAGTTGAACCTTCAGAGACTTCATATCATAACTCAAGTACCAGTGCATCATTCTATCCGTATAACAGTGAGCAACATAAACAATAATAAGTAATAAATATGCATTTGTATACAAAAACAGTAACTAGATATCATGTTTATTTTTCATTTCGGGTACTAGGCATATATCAAACATATAATCTAGTCATGCTTAAATTCATAAACATGTTATGCTTATGTGAAATCAAGTATGTTAATTATGTACACATGATTAGTTTAATAAAATATATAAGCATGTAAAACAATTTTTAAACGGTTGTGTAGCACACAATGAACACACTAGATTGTCCAGTTTAAATCCCGTGGGCACTTAGTTATTTACGTGAAAGGGGGCACTAAACTTGTAACAAATCTAGAAATGAAATCTCTTGTAAAAGGGGTTCGGTAACTAATGGCACCACCTAGGCATCCGAGAATTAATCTACCATGATCATGCAAGATTTAAATAAATCAGTATTAATCCCATCATTAAGCCAAAGAGAGCATTTTAGTCATTTAACTTCTAGGGAAATTTTAAAATTAAACATGTTAAGGTTAAAACAATGATTTGTAGCATTTATGATTTCTAACGGTTCATCAGGCCTCCATGTCCCTTCGACTAATATATCTCATCAGTGTGGTACTTATCAAGTTTTCAGACAATTACACTTCACTAATATTTATTATCTTATTAATGAATGCATTGTATAAGTATGCAAACCACCTTCGAGATCAACACTGAACATACCTCGAGCAGTTGAATATTCATGAGTTATTTTACTAGTATTTTAACAATACCGGGAATGATCGACATACTTGGGTCATGTTCCATAACCTTTAGGGTATTACAATCATTTAAATTTAATCGGTATTCTCAAATTTATCAAAGACAATATACTTATTTCGATCATGAGAGTACTTTAACAATTTTGGAGCTCAAGGTATATATGCCATTTCAGTCAATTTAATCATTTAGAGGATTTCTAAGAAAATGAATTTTTTATACATTAATTCAGAAATTTGAAAAATCTAAGAATTTTGCAATCTCGATGGTTAGAAACCTGATATATATATTATAATTTCCCAAACGGATCGAGAATTGAATGGGATGAGTCAGAAGTTCTATCAAGTCCAATATAAATTCTTATGTCACTTCCACCATCATGGATATTTAGGTCTTTTTTTTACACCTCAAGAGTATTTTCATTATTTCTCATTCAAACTTTCAGATATGAAATCTTATAACGATTAATAATCAGGATTGATAGTTTCAAGTTTAACTACTTTATCGATTATTCATTTACTTGGGTTTCTTACCGGTTATAAATTTCTTACTTGAGTCATTTGGTTTGAACCAATTTATTATCCTTTTATCGTAAACGGTACAACTTAAAATAATCCATGACAATAAGAGTATCAATCATGTTTATTCAGATATTAACAAAATATCAACAAGTTTTGAAAAGCATGCAGAAAGTAGCGAGATATTACCTCAACTCCAAGTTACATCGGGCAACCCTTGATATTTTTTTCTTTCTTTCAATTTCTCTTAAATTCGAACTCGACGTCCCCACATTACGTAGCAAACACAAATTACATCAGAAACAGAATTTAAATGTAATTATCGGAGTAAATCAAAAGGTTAAACATAAAAAAATAGCTTACCGTATTTGAATTTGGCGAAACAAGCCTCAAAAATAGGCCTGAGACATCGAGAAACCCAAAATATAAATTTCTTTTCTTTTCGGAAAAAGTCAACATCAGTCAAAGTCAACAGGTCGATCAGTCAACGGGTCGGGTCATAGTTGAACAGATTGGGTCGGGCTATGCCTGGACCGGTTTGGGTTGGGCTTAACCGGTTTTGAAATTTGGTTCTGGCTTCTTTCATTTATGGGCGGTAGACTTGGGCTCTCTAATGGGTTGCATCTGGTGGCCCAATGTCATATACCCAAGGAGATGAAAAGGGAATTAGGGTTCCCTACACCCCTGTCGGCGCCGGCGGCTTACCAACGGTGGTTTCGCCGAAGTTTCCAGGCAATCTCCACGGCAAACGACGATGCTTCTCTGCGAGTGGAGGCTGAGTTTTGACCGGGCAGATGAAGCGGTTCCAATGGTATCGGCGGTGATGGACACGAACCGGCGGTGGCTATGATCGGCGATGAAGGCATACGAATGGTTTTTCTCCGTTTTCTTACAAACGACGGATGGAAACGGAGATCGGTGGCCAAGGTTTTGACCGCTAGGGTGAGGCGGTCACACAGGTGGTGGCAGTGGGCACCACGGACGCTGGTGAAGGCTCGCCGGAGCTCAAACGGAAAAAGAGGAAGGAGATGGGTCTGGAAATAAAAAAACGGATCTTTACGATGAACGGCGGTGGCTCGCTGCGTGCGGAAGACGGATCTGGGGTCGGGGTGCGACGACGCTTCTGACGACAGAGGCGGTGGTGGCCGAAAATGGTGAATACAGAGGCGGTGGTTGGGCTCGCCGAACTTTAAACTTGTCATTCACGGCAAACGGCGGCCGAACCGCGCGAGTGGTTACCGCTGGCCGGTCGGGGCATGACGCCGAGCACAATGCTGGTGGCGGTGACGCTCACCGTCGAGCGGTGGGTGATATCGGCACAAGGGCATGGTGGTCGGGAAGGAGTTCTCCAGAGACTCTTCATTTTCCTTTCCTATATTTTTTTTTCACGTTCTGACCATTGGAATGTGAGGGGTCACTTTAGAGTTTTATTAAATTTTTGACTAACATTCCTGAATTCTTATTTTAATATCATATAATCTAATATTTGATAGATATGAGCCTTTAGCTCAATGGTTAAACTTGAAGGTTGATGTGCAGGAGGTCATGAGTTCAAACCTTCACAACCATAAGTCCTTATTTTTACATCTTTCTTTCTCTATTATCATCATTTTTTTTTCTCACAAAAAGTAATTACAAATTGGAGTGTTACAATGTTCCAAATTTTTTTAGGGTTGTTTCACAATTCGAGTTCAAGACTTCCACAACTCTTGAGTACTTTTATTGATGTGGATTATCTTTCATGAAAGTTTGGCAATGTGCGTTTTGTTTATGAAGCTCGGAAAAGAAACTCTTTGGCTGATCAAATCACACACCAAACTCGGCGATAAGGGATTTTGGTTAGATAATTTAGGTTAAGCAATATTTATAATCTCAAATTCGGGATCAATTCGAAAACTTTGAAAGTTTAAGAAAATTTCTATAAATTTTAGGGACGTAGTCATGAAAGTATCCATTATAATTTTCTAACTAATTAAAAAGTTTTAAATATATATATACATTTGTGAGTGTGTGTAAAGTAGATAACTAGTGGTTAAATGGAACTATAGCGTTTACGCTTTTTCGGTGAAACCGAATTTTTAAAAAAAACTTAATTTAAGTAATTATTTACTAATTTAAGAAAAACACTAAGTTACTGACCTTTTTTATTGTTACTTATGTTTTTATCGTGTCGAATACTATCTATACTGAAGACTTTAATTGAATTTGTTAACATTGATATTTTTAACTACTAAAATTATTTGTAATAAATAGTTATATTTTTTATAATACTTGTTGTAAAACGATTTGTAGTTATCCGAGAAACCGTACCGAATAAATCAATTAACCACTTAGACGATAACCGATTTAAACAAAATGATAACGGTTCATTAAAATTTTGAAATGAGACTTCCGGTAACCGTACAAAAAAGTCAATCTGGTACGGTTAACCGCTCCTGAACCCTCCTACATAAGATAATCTAATGCTAAAATATTTACAATATGTTATATAGTGAAAAGAGAGATTTAGTTATAACAACCACATATTAAATACTTAAAGTAAACTCAACATGTGGATCACAAGCTAATATTCAAATATCTAGTCTTGCAATGTTGTTATAACAACCACGTATAAAAAAAATTTAAAAGTAAAATGAAACATGCACGTGGTAATGATGTTCCCGGGCTCGAGAGGCCAGCACATGGCGTTAAATTCAATTATGCCGTTGGAGATGTAATTTCCAGATAAAACAAATGGATACATATATTTATTCAGTACTTTGTCCTTATTAATATAAAATCCGAGCTGTTAATTAATTATACCTTCCAAAAATATTGAAAAATAAAAAAAATATAGCTGCTTGTTGTCATTTTATGGGCTGCAGAATAATATATATATCGGTATCTAGTACAGCAGTCAGAGCACAACAAAACCAAACCAATAGCTTAAGGTATTTCGACTTATCAAATTAAGGTGATGGCTCACAATGTATTTAGCAGTTCGGGTCCTGCATTTTATACAGACGCAAGGATTGGTATGATGACCAAAAGGATTGGTATGGCTCTGGAAACCGCCCATTTGTTCTTCAAGCAAAGTGGTCCGACAAAATTAAGCACGACGCCGATCCCCGAGCTGGAAGCTCGAAAGGCGGGGCTGTGTATGCGACCCCAGCTGGCATTAAGTGGGTTGTTGCCTGGAGCAATATGAACGGTGAAAGCAACAAGGTATTCATCAATTCAATGTTATTCCCTTTTCTTAAAACTTATGGCACCACAGGCACACATAATTTCTGATGAACCCTATTTGTTTCATTCTTTTTCTTAAACAAAAACTTTGTTAAGAATTTTATTGTAACATTCAAAAGAAATAATTCAATCAACTTTCACTTAAATCAAATCTCTGTCAACTGCAGGTGTATATTGACATTACTAGCACCGATGTCAATTGGGATGTCGTCGAATCGCTTCTGGACACATCTTTCGCCGCTCCTGCTGAGGTGAACAAACTTGGATACAAGGCCACGGCTACGATTGACCCGGACAGCCCTTCGCCAAGTTTGACAACAAGTTTCCAGAAAATAATTTAAAATACTGTTTCTTTGCATGCACTAGTAATTTTAAAATAAGGAAGGTGGTTTAATAAAAAGACTGGCTTCAAGTCTTGAGTTAATATTAGTCTCGGGTTTGATCCCTGGACAACCCCAACCCCTTCCTCGTTTATCGCTAGAAAAGGTTTAGAAGGCCTAAATGTTTAAAATCAATTATGCCATATATATGATAAATGCGTGACTACTTAAAATCATTATATGTGGTGAATAAAAGGTCTTTCTATTATGCCATTTTATTGTTATTATTTTTATAAAGTCCGTATAAAATTTATAGAAAATACAAGACTTGAGATAGAAATTTTAAAAGACAAGATCGACTTCACTATATATAAAAGAAGGCGACTTAGAAGCAATCAACACAAATCTATAGAAGATAAAAACAAAATAAACCCATCCAAAACCATGAATATGGCTCACTCGTTCGCTATTTACACATGGTCTTTCGTCACATGTGCAATTTGGTGCAAGAACTTTGCTTTTGTATAATTGTATACATTAAGCTTTTATTTGAGACAATTTTCTCAAGTTAATTAATTCATTATTGATGTAGCATCATTTTTTTTGAATTTGAATCCACTAATTTTATGAAACGAGGGAATATCCGAAATTACAATGAAAGTTTACCACTAAGTAAACGAACATCTAAATCCAGATACAAACCCAAAAACTAAATTAGCGGCTCTAGATCATAATAGGACCATAAAAGAACAGGTAAGAACCTAATTCAAAGACTCGAAACAAAAGACGGATACAAACATCCCCAAATCGACGATGATGGGTAAAACCATCAACAAACAACATTGACAAATGCATATTACAGTGAACGTACGTTGACAAAAAGGTCATTACCACAACTCAATCGCGAATAAACGGTAGATGTAATCGCGTATTCGAATCCGATTCAAGGGCCCGAGACAGGGAGATCAACAACATAATAAAAGGAGCGCCATCTTGATCAGTCGTGGCGACGTCAGATCCAACACTGATAGAAACCAAATAAAAAAAAAGCGTGCCAAAAAGTAGAAAAACGTATCAAACGGTAGAGGAAAACGTGTCATGAAGACATATTTATTGAATTAAAAGACTGAAAAATAAAAGAACGAAACAAACAAATAAAAGTGAGCGACCGACGGTCGACAAAACAACCCTAAAATTGCTGCCGCCGCCGGCCTTAGTTTAAAACAAAATAGAGAGTGACGGCGTTAGAGAGAAAAGAAAAGTTAGGGCAGGCTAGGGTTTGAGAAACAATTAAAAAGAAGATGCTGATGTAGCATCATTTTACGTGTACATATTATGTAAAAAATTATATTTATGTGTTACAAAAAATATATAAATGAATGTATTTATTTATTTTAAACGTTTGTAATCGAACCAAAATAAAATTTATATGTGTACAATTGAACCAAAATCAATGTTTCGTATGTATAACAGCACAAATCCAAATGCCGTATATCAAATTACACATTTGACCAAGGTTTAAATGTATTTTGGATATTTCTCTTTATATTAATATTAGAGTTAATTGCAGTACATGTTCTCAAACTATGACACACCTTCTAAATTGGTGCCTAAACTTTTAAATATTCTAATTTCATCCCCAAAATATGACCCTCATTCTAAATTGGTCCCCAAACTACGTCTCTCATTCTAAATTGGTCGACGAAACTTTTAAAATTTCCACATTCATCCCCAGATTATCGTTCATGCCACAAAATTTTATTATGTCACACCATTTCATTGTTTACCCAACATTAAATAGTTTTTATAATTTTCTTATTAATATGGGACATGTTTAGCATGTAGTGTTAATTTGGGGATGGAACTAGAATGTTCAAAAGTTTTGGGGGCCAAATTAGAATGATGTTCATGGTCTGGGGATGAAACTAAAATGCTCAAAAGTTTGAGTACCAATTTAGAATGAGTTTAATAGTTTGATGATGAAATTGGAATCTTCAAAAGTTTATGGAGCAATTTGGAATGAGTGTTATAGTATGGGGATGTGTTGTGCGTTTTACTATGAATATCACGATGAACATATTTCAAATAGAATATATTTTGCATCTGCTTGAGATTAAATACTTTCATACACATATTAGAATGTGTTGGATGATAGGTTTTTTTTTATGAATCATATTTTTTTTGTAAAATTTAAATTAAGCCTTAACCATCAGAAAAGTGTCGAAACTAAACTTTTTTTTTCAGATAGGTGTCTAAATTTTGAGTACTAATTTAGAATGAATTTAATAGTTTAAGGATGAAATCGGAATCTTCAAAAGTTTGTGGAGCAATTTGGAATGAGTGTTATAGTCTGGGGATGTGTTGAGCGATTTACTCTGAATATCACGATGAACATATTTCAAATAGAATATATTTTTCATTTGCTTGAGATTAAATACTTTCATACACATATTAGAATGTGTTGGATGATGGGTTTTTTTTATAAATCATGTTTTTTGTAAAATTTAAATTAAGCCTTAACCATCAGAAAAGTGTCGAAACTAAACTATTTTTTTCAGATAGGTGTCTAAATTTTTTCCAGGCAAAATAGGTGTCTAACGTTTCATTCGTTTACTCAAATAAGATATTCTAGTCAGAACTATCAAAATTTTTCTGTTATCTAATTAGAACATGACATGTGGCCTATTTCTGTTATTTTCTTTCATTGTTATTTATAAAAAATAGAAAATCTTTAATTTTATTAAAAAACACAAAAAAAATGTTTTTTTTTTCCTTCAGAAATATCATATTTTATTATCAAGTGCTCAAAATGTCATCACAGAGTACAAATTGTTCAAGGAACATAGGACATTCCAAATCAAAGTAATACAACAGATAATGTGTGGGTGGCCATTCGGAAATTAAAATAAATAAAAAATAGGCCACCTCATGTTCTAATTGGGTAGCAGAATTTTTTTAACGGTTGTTGACGAAAATGCTATTTTGAGTTCCAAAACGAAACGTTGGGCACCGATTCTGCTTGAAAAAGAGTTCAAACACCTAACAGAAAAAAGGGTACAGTTGGGACACTTATTTGACGGTTAAGCCTTAAATTAAATGACCAAGAAAGGGCTGTCAGTTGTCTCAATTTTAATATCGGGGGTGTTTATAAGGAACAGTTGCAAATTTTTGATGAGGCAAATTGGATTGGCAAAAAAGGTTTTGTTATGGAGTTGGTGTCCCAAATTTTTTTAGGGTGGTTTAATAATACGAGTTCACGAGTTCGACATCTCCGGAGTTCTTTTATTGATGTGGATTATCTTTCATGAAAGTATTTACTCTGAATATCACAATGAACATATTTCAAATAGAATATATTTTCCATTTACTTGAAATTAAATACTTTCATACGCATATTCGAATGTGATGGACGATGGGTTTTTTTATAAATAAATTTTTTGTAAAATTTAAATTAAGGTTTAATCGTCGGAAGAGTCCCGAAACTAAACTTTTTTTTCCAGTTAGGTGTCTGAACTACTTTTCGGGCCAAATAGGTATCTAATGTTTCATTCCGTTACTCAAATAAGGTTCTCTAGTCATGACTATTAAAAAATTTCTGTTATCTAATTAAAACACGACATGTGCCTATTTCAGTTATTTTCTATCATTTTTATTTAAAAAAAATCTAGACAATCATTAATTTTATTTAAAAAACCCAAAAAACCATTTTTTTTGTTGAAAGATGATATTTATCTAATTAGAACACGTCATGTACCTATCTATGTAACAAAAAACCATTTTTTTGTAGAAAGATGATATTTATCTAATTAGAACACGACATGTACCTATCCATGTAACACCTAAGGTAATAATAAAATGGATGCAAAAAGGGGGAGGGGGCAAAAATGCGATCTGGGGGAGTTGAACCTGCAACCAATGGATAAGTTGCTTGAGTTTTAGCCAATTGAGCTAAAACAATATCTGGTATAAACCTGCGCCCATTTATTATTACGTAGTTCTTGTAAAGTTAAAATAAAATGACAAACAAATAAAAATATCTTACCTAACCCTTAATGGCTCATTTATTTCGATCCAACAACTCAAAACCCAGATTTGGAAAATAAACGACCTTTCATCCCCCTCTCGACCTTTCACCTCCCCACCGATCATCGTCCGATATTCCCCACCATCGCGTCGTGGCCATCACCGTCATCGCTGACATAATTGCCGTCATAGCCCGAGCCTAACCCCGTCAGCCACTCTCGCATTAGAGCAGTCGTTTGCCGTGAAAATTGCCTCAAAGCTACGATGAGTAACCAAGTCTCCTCCACCTATGTCCTTGACATTTCCGGCTGCCACAACCGCCACCGTCCCTTGAACAGAACCCCGACCACCATGCGCAGAGTCGTCGTTTTGACGCCTCAAAAGCATGGTTGGAAGTTCCGTGAGAAAACCCCAACCTTGTTCCCCTGTTTTTTACCATTTCCGACCACATTCACCATCCGTCTGAGTCGCTATTGCCACAATCATCCTCCTCAGACCGAGACGAACTGGCCAAACCCATCTAGTCAACCGAACCGGCCCGAACTAAATCAGACCGGTCTGATCCCATTAATAAACCAAAGCACGAACCTGACCCGAATTGACTTGAACCTGACCCATTTGACCCGTACCTGACCCGAACCGAGTCAGTCCGTTTGATTCGAGTTAACCCTGTGAGTCAACTCGCCCGAGTCAACCCAACGAGTCAACTCGCCCGTGTCAACCCAGTGAGTCAACTCGCTCGTGTCACCCCGGTTAACCATTGATGTTAACATTGACTTGACCGCTGACATCAATGTTGACTTTGACCGAAACGTCACCGTTGACTTTGACTACCAACGCCAGCGTTGACTTTGACCACTGATGTTAGCGTTGACTTTGACTAAAAAGTAAACTTTTCCAGAAAAGTCAGATTTTATTTTTTTTCAACGTCCTGAGTCTGATTTTGAAGCCCGTTTTATGAAATTCTAACCCGAAAGCTTACGAATCTAACCTTAAACCCCAAGCTTGTGTATGTACTTAATTGTTTAGTTAAGAGTAATGTGAATAAGGACTGAAATTGGAATTTGTACTATTGAAGGTATTCACAGTTCCTTGTATTCGAGATGTTGAGGACGTCGAATTCGGGTTCGAGGGTGATCGAATGGAGTATCATGGTTGACCGATATAGCAAGGATTAAAGGTAATACATTTCTACCTCTTGCATGCTTTATGAAATATGTTGGTATTCGGTTAAGGTATGCATGATTATGATTAAGATTACTTTCAGCTCTGCTGGAATCAATTCGATTACGAAAAAAAGAATAGTAATATGGATAAAATCGAACTATTCGAAAGAGAAGTTTAATAGAACGAAAGGATACTGAGTTCAACAAGGGGATAATAAGACGGTTAATCTCTTAATCCGATTAATAGTATTAAAGGATTTGATATCTGAAATATTTCGTTAAGAAATAACGATAATATCCTTGAGATGTAAGAATGCCTAAAATGCCCCTAAAAAGGAAATGACCTAGAATGTACACTCGATCTGATAAAATAACTACTTCATCTAAAATCCTTGAACTATTGGGAAAGACTTTGATAGCAAGATGCAAATATGTGTGATAACAAAACACTTGGATTTTTCCCGAATTCTGGATAAACACTTGAAGATAAATTTACTGAAAGTTCTTCGCATTCGTAAACTAATCTAAATGACATTAATGATTGAATTGATCAGAATGATTGAAATGACCGAAATAACCTCAGGCACTGAAATTTTCCAAATAAACTAAAATGATTAATATAACTTTGAGTTCTGAAATGAATAAATTGTTGTAAGGACCAGAATGTTTGAACTACTATAAAACACTTAAATAAGTAAATACCCACGTGACTTGAGATAAGTGGAAACTTGGAAAATCCTGAAATTTCTGATAGATCACAAATGACTGTAACCCCCTATGAGTTTGAAGCATGACTCGTGTATATAAGTCACTCCTGATAATGCTACAACATTGAAAGAATACCGCTCAAACGCATGTTGACTGCTCGAGGGAAGTTTAGTGTTGTCTTATGGAAGTGACTCGTTCAACTATACAATGCAGTTAGTATTGAGAAATGCATACGTGTGAGGTACATATGTTAGAATACTTGCTAAATATCGCAATATTGGGATCTGTAAGTTCGACTGAATTTGGAAACCTGATAAACCATGGATATCTTCATGTATGCAGATTACCAATTTGCCCTTATTACGTGAAATTACGGAATCACCCCTGACAGTCAAATGAACAAAATGCCCTCGTTGGCCAAAATGACCAGAATAGCCCTGAATGTATCTGATATCGTGAAAGATCTTGATTTAGAGATTCCTGAATGCTTGGTTTGAAACCTGATGAGCACATAGAATTCTTGAGTCATTGTTTATGCCTTGTTGGTATAAATTACCAAAATGACCATAATGCCCTTGTAGGCTTAAATGACTAAATCACTCATGATATATCTGAACTCTCAAAGATCTTGATGTATCAACACCTGAATATCTTGTTTGAACCATTAGTACAAACCCTTTTTAATAGGGACCTCGTTTCTATAATCCGTTCAAATTGTCAAAAGATCAATGTGTTCCCTTCCGTAAATGCGAAGTATCTCCAAGAAATAAACTATTCCACCTAGTGTGTTCCATGTGTGCTACACGACTTTTTTTGCATACTAATTTACATGTTATAATATTGATCACGTGCACATGACATACATGCTTGATTTCACACGAACATGACATGTTTTATAAATTAAGCATGATCGTATTGTATTCTGTCGCAGCACCTTCGTGAGCCCACTTCTATTTTCTGTCGGTTCCAACCACATACGTCACCGGTTAGGAGCGTCGTCAGCTCGACTGTGTCCGTAGAAGGGAGACGCATAAAAGCCCTAAGGTTTCTCATCCAATCAGCTTCGGGAAACTCATCGTCGAAGATCTGTGTCCTTTCCGGCAACTCTAAAACTTCAGGTTAAGTCCGATGAATTTCCGATTAGTTTTAGGTCGTAATCTGGCGACTTTTGTGGTTTCCGTTTAATGGGTGTTCTTTTTCCTCTAGGCAGATCGTTTCCGGCGTTTCCGGCGGTCGTCCGGTGACCAGATTATTTGGGTGAGTGAACCGGTTAGACCGGTCGACCCATGACCCACACTCAAACCTGAACTGTCCCAACCCGCCTCTAACCCGCATCCGACCCGGCTGAGTCAACTCGTCGAGTCAACTCAGTTGTCTCTAACCGATGACATCATGCTGACGTCAGTGTTAACTTGACTGCTGACATTAGTGTTGACTTTGACCAAAAAGTCAAAATTTCCAAAAATGCCCCATTTTATGTATTTCGACGTCTTGAGTCTGTTTTTGAAGCCCGTTTTACGAAATTCCAACCCGAAGACCCCCGAATCTGACCTTAAACCCAAATCATGCATATGTGCTTAATTATTTAATTTAGATACTGTTGGGTTATAGAAACGAGGTCCCTATTAAAAAGGGTTTGTATAAATTACCAAAATGACCACAGTCAAATGACCAAGTTTCCCTTGTTGGTATAAATTACCCAAATCCTGATAATGCTACAACATAACCCTTGTTGGTATAAATTACCAAAATGCCCATGCATGACAAAATGACCATAATGTCATTGTAGACTTAAATGACTAAATCACTCATGATATATCTGAACTCTCAAAGATCTTGATATATCAACACCTGGATATCTTGTTTGAACCGTTAGTACGAACCCCTTTTAATAGGGACCTCATTTCTAAAATCCGTTCAAATTGTCAAAAGTTCAATGTGTTCCCTTCCATAAATGCCAAGTATCTCCAAGAAATAAACTGTTCCACCTAGTATGTTCCATGTATGCTACACGACTATTTATGCATACTGATTTACATGTTATAATATTGATCACGTGCACATGACTGACATGCTTGATTTCACACGAACATGACATGTTTTATAAATTAAGCATGATCGTACTCTACTTCTGATATGTGTCCATGTACCCGATATGACAAACATGCTATATGGATAATCTATTACTGAAAATGCTGATATTGATTAATGAACTATTGATGATCTGATTCACTGGGTATTTGGGATATGGTATGAAGTGTTTTAAGGTTCAGCCCTGATCAGGCTGGTAATTCCGCCCATATTAGGTTCCTAGCTTAGGCTAGGGTAATTCTGCCCGTACTAGGTTCCTAGCTTCGGCTAGGGTAATTCCGCCTGTGACCTAAGGTAACCCCTTAGGTCGGCACCTACGCCCACTAGGCCTAGGTTAATGCCCGTATAAGGTTCCTACGCTTCGGCTAGGGTAATTCCGTACGTGACCTAAGGTAATCCCTTAGGATGGTACCCCCGCCCAATGAGCCTGGGTTAATGCCCCTACATAGTTGCAATTCGAGGAATTGTATACTGGAGTATGGTTGGAGGATGAATAAAGAATTAAAATGAAATTTAATACTACTACTTGAAACAAATGTATTTGAAATAAAAAGGTTATTGCATTGTTATATTTCCTGCATTAACGTTGCACTGTTGGAACACATTAGACACTAAACTCTTTGATTCCACCTCTATAATTTATCAGCTTATATAATTCTCGTTTGTTACTCGATGATTGAATAAAGAACAAGTATTGTTATTCTCAAGTATAACGCTACCTTGAAATAGCAGAACGAAAATGAAGACTGTTACTACATGGAACATCATGAAAATGCTATGCCTGCCATATATATGCATGAGCCTATAGTCTCTTTTGGTTGCTCTGTATTACTGAGCTTTCCGAAGCTCACGTTGTTTTTACAATCGCAGATTAGAAGAAATCTATCATGGTTTAGTGATCGACAGCTGTATTTGGAGTTCTCTCGGTGCTGCTTTGGAGTACGGTACTGGTACAATTAGGGGGCATGGATGTCATGTATAGTTTTATGATAGTGTCTCTAAAACACTTTCTGAAATTATGTTATATGTTTAAATGATTTCTTAAAATGGTATTATAAACGAAAGTTGATTTTACAGTTTAATAAGTGATTTGAGGAAAAAAATTTATGTGTATTTTTATTGTGGGTCGCTCTTGTGATCCTAATGTGACTTCCAAAGATCTGTGGTGACGTATAAGCGGGTCTAGGGGGTTACATTCCAAATAAAAATAATATAACAGATAATGTGTGAGTGACCATTGAGAAATTAAAAAAAATAGGCTACCTCTCATGTTCTGATTGGGTGACAGAATTTTTTTAACTTTTATTGACGAAAAAGCTTTTTTGAGTACCGAAACGGAAAGTTACGCACCTATTCTTCCAGGAAAATAGTTCAGACACCTAACTGAAAAAATGTTATAGTTTGGACACTTATTTGACGGTTAAGCCTTAAATTAAAGGACCAAGTAAGGGCTGTCAATTGTCTTAATTTTAATATCGACATTATTTATAAGGAACGGTTGGAGGTTTTTGATGAGGAAGGTTGGATTGACAACGCTAGTTTTGTAATGGAGTTGGTGTCCCAAATTTTTTTAGGGTGGTTTAATAATTCGAGTTCAAGACTTCCACAAGTCCTAAGTACTTTCATTGATGTGGATTATCATTCATGAAAAATTGGCAATGTACGTTTCTTTATGAAGCTGGGCAAAGAAACTCTTTGGTTGATTAAGTCACACCCCATTCTCGGTGCTAAGGGATTTTGGTTAGATCAATTAGGTTAAGCAATATTTATAATCTTAAATTCGGGATCAAATCGAAAACTTTGAAAGTTTAGGAAAATTTCTATAAATTTTAGGGACGTAGTCATGCAAGTATCCATTGTAATTTTCTAACTAATTAAAAAGTTTCAATATATATATATATATAGGGTTAGGATCAACTTACACTGTGTAAAACTCAATTACTTTTACACAGTTTTTGGACCGTTAGATGATAGTAATTAATTTTTTTTGAAAAGCGATATGATTTTATTGAAACAAAATCATACAGAACACTACTAATGGCCTCGTTAAAAACCCCCCTAATCCTAAATGGGGGAAAAGAGTACCATTAGTAATGTCACAAAGAGAGCAACACGCATACAACTCACGCCAAAACCCAAAGTCACGATCGCCGATCGACACCCCCCTTGGCTAGTGCATCCGCCAATTGATTACCTTCCCGTAGAACATGCGCAAAACACACATTCGGCAGAGCCTCACAAGCTTCATCAATCTGAAAAAACCAACGCCACAAACGCCACGGTCTCCGTTCAATCCCTTGAATCCACGCAAGAGCCACCCTTGAATCAGATTCAATTACTATCGACTGGATCCCCTCTCGCGACGATGCCCATAACAGCTTAAGCGCATAAGCAATCGCTTGTACCTCGGCCTCATTCGAGTCCGCAATACCGATGGCCCCAGAAAACAAGCCACGAATTCGGCTTTCCCAATCCCTGATCACTCCCCCACAACCCGCCAAGCCCGGCTTTCCTCGAGCTGCTCCATCGACATTGCATTTCCAAGTCCCTTTCCAAGGCGGTAACCACGACACCGGTCCCCTGCACTCACTTCGACCCGCTGCTTCACTCACGCATAACAACGGGCAGTCCCACCAAGCCTCCTCACGAATGTCACCCTTCTCAAATCTAATGCGCGTCCAATGGAACGACCGCAATTGTATTAAGAATAGAATCCCCCCAATCGACATACTCCTGTCTTGGAACATTATCGCATTTCTTTCGAGCCAAATGGACCACAATACACACGTACATCCGATAAGCCACCACTCCCTCAAATCCCCATTAAAGAAACTACTGTAACACATAACAATAAATTCCCGTACCTTCCTCGGACGTGTCACCGCCACACCCCACCACGTAAAGAAGCTGTCCCAAAGCATCCATGCCGTTGGGCAGTCCCAAAAGATATGATCTATTGCATCCTCACCGACCCCACAAAATCGACAAACGACATATGTTTCCCCCAACGGTACACCTCGTGCCATCAACATAGCCAACGTAGGCAGTCGATCAATCCGACATACCTAACGAGGACATTAATTTATTTAAAGTCTTCACCGAAAATTCCCCCGTTGTCTCCGGAGTCCAAATGAGTCGATCTTCTACATCATGTCTCAACACCCATCCATGAATACAAGCCAGCAAGTCCCTCAATAAATCCTTCTCAAAAGCCCTCAACTCCCTGCGAAAACATCCACACCAATCTGCTTCTGTCCATACATCCCCTGCAACCCGAACCCCAGCAATTAAACCCCTTCGTTCTGCATTCAAAAGAAAAAGGTGCAATACCTCAGCCACAATAACAAACAGCAGAGGCGAAATGGGATCCCCTTGCCTCAACCCACGCCTCATCGGAAATTCCTCCGTCGGGCTACCGTTAATCAACACTGAAAGTCTCGCTGTTTCCACACATTCCGATATCCATCCGCACCATGTCTCCCCAAACCCCATTTTATTGAGAACAAACCGTAAACAACCCCAATCAATGCAGTCGTAGGCTTTAGCGAAGTCAAGCTTCAGCACATAGTTACCCCTTCGATCCCCCGAGGTCTTCATAGAATGTATAATTTCATTAGCTAACATGATCCCATCCAAAATTTGTCGCCCATCAATAAAAGCGGACTGGACATCACTGATAAGCTGAGGCAATACCACTTGAAGTCGACGAGCTAAACATTTAGCTAGAATTTTATAGACCGAATTAAGCAAACAAATCGGGCGAAAATCCCCCAGCATCCGGGGATTTTCCTTCTTTGTAATCAACACAACAAACGCCGAATTATAGCCCCGTGCCAGTCGACCTGTACCATGGAATTCCTCCAGAAAAGCCATTACATCGTCACGCACAAATTCCCACCCCTTTCGAAAAAATTCAAAAGGAAAACCATCCGGACCCGGCGCTTTAGACCCCTCACAACTCCATATCACCTGTTTAGCTTCCTCTTCCGTAAACGGCCTGACCAGCCTCTCTCGTTGCTGCCCCGAAATGCGTGAGAAACCCACCTCAGGCACAAGAATTCCCCCTGTCGGATGCTGTCCAAAATGATTCTGAAATTCCATTCTCACCATCTGTTTTAATTGGCCAATTTCGTTCACCCATAACTCACCAAAAAGTAGGCCTCTAATTGTGTTTTGAGCTTGTCTTATTTTGGCCGCTTTGTGAAAAAAAGATGTATTTCTGTCCCCTTCCGCTAACCATAATGCCCTCGATCTTTGGCGCCATACGGATTCCCGCAAATTCGCCACCTTCCATAACCGCATATGTAAACTCCGATACTCAACTTCCTCAGCCCTCGTCCTAGGTGTCGACAACAATTTCACATCACACTCCGCAATTTGATTCGCCAAAGCATCATATTCCTTATCCAAATCACCGAATTGCGACCGATTCCATCCTTTCAAAATCTGTTTCAAGCTCTTCAGTTTCGAACGAATTGGAACACCTCCCTCACCCGAAGACAACTTTTTCCACTCCTTTTCGATGGAAGGTAAATCCTTCAACCATGCATTAACAAATCGGAACGGTTTGGGCCCACTATCCTCTATCTCGCTCACCAAAACAATAGGCGAATGGTCCGACAGTTCCTTCGGCAAGTGCAATGTTACTAGTGACTCAAACCTCTGAAACCAACCATCCGTAACTAAAAAGCGGTCTAGCCGACTACGCCTCCCCTGTGGTCCGAACCATGTGAACACAATACCTTTAACCGGTATGTCTATCAAAGCAATAGACTCTATAAAAGCACAAAATCTGTCCACCCCCGGATACTCAAATCCCCTCCCACGCCTTTCCTCATGGCATTTCACCACATTGTAATCGCCCCCCACACACCACTCTATTGGTCTACTTTGCACGATTGATTTAATTCCATCCCAGTAACAAGCCTGATCCGCAGCTCCACAAGGTGCATAAATCCCAATAAAACCACATTCCCATTCCTCCCTCGTCCATCTCCCAATCACCATAATTAAGTTTCGACCAATCTCTGATTCCGACATATGAAATCTCGACGGATCCCACACCAAAAGAACTCCTCCCGACCGTCCCTCCGAAGGAGCAAAAAGAAATTCGAACGAATCAGAATACCACAATTGACTCACTAACCTCTCTGATATGATTTCGATCTTTGTTTCCTGGAAGAGAGCCAATCCGCAACGTTGTTGTCGTAGAACACGTCCAATTGAACGTCGTTTCGCTGCTTCCCCTAGCCCTCGTACGTTCCACGACAACATCCTCATCAGTTGCTATTTCGGGATCTCACGCGCCTCTAATAAGCGCGCAATATCGTGTATCACTTCTTCTTCTCTACCTGCTGTCACCGCCCCAATCAAATTGCCCACTCTCGCTGTTTCCGTAGCCTCACGGATGATCGCTTGTTTCCGACAAATAAAATCCGAATCGGATAAAGATCCGTTAGCTATCTCCAACAGTTGCTGCTTTCCATCGTCTTTATTTTTTCTCGGCCGGCCACGCCCCTTTTTTACAACCTTAGTCTTTGTCGGAGAGATAACCACTTGGGGAGGGTTGAGTTCCGATAGGAGTCTAACTCTTCTCTTTTCTCCATTTACTTCTATCACACTCGCCTTTGATATTCGGCTGTCACCACCCATAATGTCCAAATGCCCCTGCCCCTCTGTCCTAATCACACCTTCCTCGTCCGAGGCTGCCATGATCCCCTCGGCTCTCCCTCCTCCCAACGTTGCCACCTCCACTAGATACCGATCCTCCCCAGCCGGTATATTACGATCTATTAGGCCTAACGATTCATCCTCACCACCACCTACTGTGGCTAGATGTGATTGCACCTCCCTCGTATTGAGCTTCTCCCTCTCCAATTCATCCATTCTAAGACTTGAATCACACGACAAAGATACCTCGAAGTCCCTATTCAACAAAACCAGCTGCTCCTCCTCACTTACTCCCTTCTCGTATGATCCCACCCTAACATCCTCCCTAACATTATCCTTCCACATGTGATCGATAAAGGATTTCGTTCGAGTAGTTCCCAATTCAGCTTGATTTTCCTCCCGCCCAACCGAATTCGGCACAATTGTTTCACCATCGGATTCCTCTTCATGTGCAAATACCGAATTGGATTTCCATTCTACTTACCTCTCTCTACAACTCTCCTCTTTTTCCGAGCATGAACCCATGTCATTCTTATATTCCCTCCTCATGCCATATCCTTCATCAAATTCAGAAACTCGAATCAGGAAATTCGTTTCCCCTTCATTAACATTTACCATCTCATCAATGCGATATATCCAATCTGTTTCAATTAGTATGCGAGCTCTCTCGAATGATGAAGGGGCCCTTGTTTCCGAATCCACACGCACTAATTCACCCCATAGATTGGCAATGTTCCTAAAAGTATCATCCGACCATAAGTGGATGGGTAGTCCGCACAACGAGAGCCATACTCGTCTGTTTGGTAATTTCATCGACGGCGACCATTCCATCACATTTTCCAGCCATTTCTGTAATACCCCTGATTTAATTGTCGACTCACGTATATTGCCATTTTCGAACATCAATAACACTAACGATCCCGCTACTCTCATCACGGTTAGCCCCTTTAAACCCTCTCGATTGATATCACCGGCCAATGACTCAATTGAAACAGTTTGACGGCAGAAACCAATTGCACAGGATTGCAAAATTTGCCATTTATCCCTGTCGATAACTCCTATAACTTGTTTAACTTCGGATGTCGACGGTGGGAATTTTCCCCTCTTCTCCCATTGCTTAGGCCGATCACTATTTGTTTTTCGATTCCCCTGACTATCGTCACTAATTTTAATGACTCAGATTATTTCCTCATCTTTTTTTCCCAAGTGATAATCTTCACATTTTTTACTATTAATCTCGTCCATCCATTTCCCTTATCATATGATCCTAGATTTGTGTAAAACTAAATGAGTTTTACACCATGTAACTTGATCCCATCCTATATATATATATATTTGTGAGTGTGTGTAAAATAAATAACTAGAGGTTAAATGGAATTATAGCGGTTACGCTTTTTCGGTGAAACCGTAACCGAAAAAAAATTTAAAACTTAATTTTAGTAATTATTTACTAATTTACAAAAAAACACTACGTTACTTACTGTTTTTATTGTTACTTATGTTTTTTTCGTACCGAATACTATATATATTGTAGACTTTAATTGAATTTGTTAACATTGATATCTTTTAACTACTAAAATTATTTGTAATAAATAGGTATATTTTTTATAATACTTGCTGTAAAATGATTTGTAGTTAGCCGTGTCTCCGTACTGAACTTACCCAAACTGAAACAAACAGCCAAGATACGCGTTACTCCGATGAGGGATCTCCCGGTGGCAGATCGACAATCGGCCGCCTGGGTTATACTCGTCTCAACGCGGGGAGCTCAGATCCGGCGACTGGATGACAAAAAGACGATGGTGGTTGTCGAAAAACTCGAATACTCAAACTGTAACAACCCTAGGTTCGAGGAACCTTAAAACCTCAATTCCCGACGATTAGAACGACAGCTGAGCGAGTGGTTAGAGGGGTTTTGGTATGGGCTCGACAACAGACGCGGAGGTGACGACGGTACACGACACCGGCAAGCGGTGGCTGAGATCGTGGTGGTGAACGGTGGTGAGAAGTTGAAAAGGTTTTAGAGAACAGCCTTGATCTCTCTCTGTGTTTCCAAATGCGATTAGCCATCCCTTTGTGTAGGTGAAGAGTCGTACTTTTATTTATTATTGGTTCAGACCATTAAAGCATAGATTAAAAGAAATCTAAGGCAACTAAATAACAAGAGTTATCTTAGCTCAATTAGTTAAAGCAAGGGTTACAAAACCCAAGGTCATGAGTTCAAGGCTCCCAAGAATTATAACACTCATTTTCATTTTTTTACACTTTACACATAAATTATGGGTGTTACACATAAATTATGGGTGTTACAAATTGTTCAAGGACCGTAGGACACCTTTCATGTTCTTATTGGGCGACATAATTTTTTTAACGGTCATTGACGAAAAAGCTTTTTTGAGTACCGAAACGAAACATTAGACACATATTCTACCTAGAAAATAGTTTAGATACCTAACTGGAAAAAAGGGTATAGTTTAGACACTTATTTGACGGTTAAGGCTTTAATGAAAGGACCAAGAAAAGGCTTCTAATTGTCTCGATTTTAATATCGATGATGTTTATAAGGTACAATTGGAGGATATTGATGAGGCATGTTGGATTGGCAACGCTGGTTTTGTAATGGGGTTTATGTCCCAAATTTTTTTAGGGTTGTTTAACTATTCGAGTTCAAGACTTCCACAACTCCTGAGTATTTCTATTGATGTGGATTATCTTTCATGAAAATTTGGCAATGTGCGTTTTGTTTATGAAGCTCGGGAAAGAAACTCTTTGGATGATGAAGTCACAACCCAAACTCGGCGCTAAGGGATTTTGGTTAGATAATTTAGGTTAAGAAATATTTATAATTTTAAATTCGGGATCAAATTGAAAACTTTAAAAGTTTAGGAAAATTTCTATAAATTTTAAGGACGTAGCCATGAAAGTATCCATTATAATTTTCTAACTAGTTAAAAAGTTTTAAAAATTATATACATTTCACACACTCACACACTCATCCTTAGCGAAGAAACACGAACCACACCACGTTTCGCAAGCACATCGACTACACTATTTGCCTCGCGGTATATGTTATGAAAACACACACACACTGTAAGGAATCGTACGCCCCATCAATCCTAAGAAGCCAATAATCCAACCTCCAAGGCCGCCTTTGCATGATGAAGAATCCAAGACATCGCCACGAATGAGTCCGATACAATTATGATCGAGCTACTCTCACACCATCGAGAATGTAGCACCATATCCAAAGCATACTCAATCACTCGAACTTCAGCCTCATTGGAATCCATAGTCCCAAGCGGGCCAGAAAATAAAGCTAATATTGTACCTTCTGTGTCACGTAGAACTCCCCCCATCAAGCCGTACCCGGTTTACCTTGCCCCTAGATTATTATTATTTTTATAATGCCCATTTAAAATTTATAGAAAAAAAGACTTGAGATAGAGCTAGAAATTTAGAGATATTAAAAGAAAGGATCGACTTCACTATATATAATAGAAGAAGGCGACTTAGAAGCAATCAACACAAATCAACATAAGGTAAAATCTTTATAAACCCACCCAAAACCATGAATATGGCTCACTCTTTCGCTATTTACACATGGTCTTTCGTCACATGCGCAATTTGGATAAAAAATTATACTTATGTGTTACGAAATATAAATGAATGTATTTATTTATTTCAAATATTTGTAATCGATCCAAAAAAATTTATGTGTACTATTGAACCAAAATCAATGTTTCTTATGCATAACATCACAAAACCAAATGTCATGTATCAAATTACACATTTGACAAAGGTTTAAATTTATTTTGGATATTTCTCTTTATATTAATATTAGAGTTAACTGCACTACATGTCCTCAAACTATGACACGCCTTCTAAATTGGTGCCTAAACTTTTAAATATTCTATTTCATCCCCAAAATATTAAACTTATTCTTTATTGGTCCCCAAACTTTTAAATATCCCACTATCATCCCTAGATTATCATTTTTTTCGACAAAAATGATTTTATTAATAATTCAAAATATGCCAAAGACCTACTTATGAGCCTCATTAAAAACCTCCCCAACTTAAATGGAGGAAAATAGTACTACATAAGCAGGTAAAAGACAATTGAGTACACACCGTAGACCACAAGGCTAAATGAAAATGTTTGTACAATCCAAACCCCACCTACTAGCACCTATCTACCCATTAACTATTACTCTGAAAAACAGTCTCAAATAACACCCAAAACTCTATCAAATCAACCGCCAACGATAAAACAAAACCTACCACCATGTTTTAGAAAGTTGCTGATTATCGTTCATGCCACAAAATTTTCTTCTATCACACGATTTCAGTGTTTACGTGACATTAAATAGTTTTTCAATTTTTTTTATTAGTATGGGACATGTTAAGCATGTAGTGTTAATTTGGGGATGGAATTAGAATGTTCAAATGTTTTTTTTTTGGGGGGGGGGGGTTGGAATGAAGCTCATAGTATGGGGATGAAACTAAAATGCTCAAATGTTTTAGTACCAATTTAGAATGAGATTAATAGTTTGAGGATGAAACTGGAATGTTCAAAAGTTTATGAAGCAATTTTGAATAAGTGTTATAGTTTTGGGACGTGTTGAGCGATTTACTCTGAATATAAAGATGAACCTATTTCAAATAGAATATAGTTTTCATTTGCTTGAGATTAAATACTTTCATACACATATTCGAATGTGTTGGATGATGGGGTTTTCTATACATCAGAATTTTTGTAAAATTTAAATTAACGCTTAACCGTCAGAAATGTCCCGAAACAAAACCCTTTTTTTCAGTTAGTTGTCTGAACTATTTTTCGGGTAAAATAGGTGTCTAACGTTTCACTCCGTTACTCAAATAAGGTTTTATAGTCACAACTATTAAAAAAATTTATGTTATCTAATTATAACATGTCATGTGGCCCATTTCTGTTATTTTCATTCATTTTTATTTAAAAAAAATTTGGAAAATCTTTAATTTTATTTAAAACAACACAAAAAACAATTCTTTTGAAGAAAGATCATATTTATATAATCAAGTGCTCAAAATGTCACCACTGAGTACAAATTGTTCAAGGAACGTAGGACATTCCAAATCAACATAATTTAACGGATAAAGTGTGATTGACCATGTAGAAATTAAAAAAATAAAAAAAATAGGCCACATTTCATGTTCTTATTGGGCGACATAATTTTTTTATTGTCGTTTTTGACAAAGCTTTTTTTTGAGTACCGAAACGAAACATTCAACACCTATTCTACCCAGAACATAGTTCAGACACCTAACTGAAAAAAAGGTATAGTTTATACACTTATTTGACGGTTAAGCCTTTAATGAAAGGACCAAGAAAAGGCTGCCAATTATCTCGATTTTAATATCGATAGTGTTTATAAGGAACGGCTGGGTTTTTTTGATGAGGCAGGTTGGATTGACAACGCTAGTTTTTAATGGAGTTGGTGTCCCAATTTTTTTTAGGGTAGTTTAATAATTCGAGTTCAAGACTTCCGCAACTCCGGAATACTTTTATTGATGTGGATTATCTTTCATGAAAATTTGGCAATGTGCGTTTTGTTTATGAAGCTCGGCAAAGAAACTCTTTGGCTGATCAAATCACACACCAAACTCGGCGATAAGGGATTTTGGTTAGATAATTTATGTTAAGCAATATTTATAATCTTAAATTCGGGATCAATTCGAAAACTTTGAAAGTTTAGGAAAATTTCTATAAATTTTAGGGACGTAGTCATGAAAGTATCCATTATAATTTTCTAACCAATTAAAAAGTTTTAAAAATATATATACATTTGTGAGTGTGTGTAAAGTAGATAACTAGTGGCTAAATGGAACTATAGCGTTTACGCTTTTTCGGTGAAACCGAAACAAAAATTTTAAAACTTAATTTTAGTAATTATTTACTAATTTACGAAAAACACTAAGTTACTGACCTTTTTTTATTGTTACTTATATTTTTATCGTGCCGAATACTAACTATACTGAAGACTTTAATTGAATTTGTTAACATTGATATTTTTTAACTACTAAAATTATTTGTAATAATTAGGTATATTTTTTATAGTACTTGTTGTAAAATGATTTGTAGTTAGCCGAGTAACCGTACCGAATAAATCAATTAACCAGTTAAACGATAACTGATTTAAACAGAATGATATCGGTTCATTAAAATTTTGAACTGAGACTTCTGGTAACCGTACAAAAAAGTCAATCTGGTACGACTAACCGCTCCTGAACCCTCCTACATAAGACAATCTAATGCTAAAATATTCACAATATTTTATATACTGAAAAGAGAGATTTAGTTATAACAACCACATATTAAATGCTTAAAGTAAACTCAACATGTGGATCAGAAGCTAATATTCAAATATCTAGTCTTGCAATGTTGTTATAACAACCACGTATAAAAAAAATTTAAAAGTAAAATGAAACATGCATGTGGTAATGATGTTCCCGGGCTCGAGAGGCCAGCACATGGAGTTAAATTCAATTATGCCGTTGGAGATGTAATTTCCAGATAAAACAAATGGATACATATATTTATTCAGTACTTTGTCCTTATTAATATAAAACCCGAGCTGTTAATTAATTATACCTTCCAAAAATGAAACCTATTTGTTTCATTCTTTTACTTAAAAAAACATCGTTAAGAATTTTATTGTAACATTCAAAAGAAATAATTCGATCAACTTTCACATAAATTAAATCTCTGTCAACTGCAGGTGTATATTGACATTACTAGCACTGATGTCAATTGGAATGTCGTCGAATCGCTTCTGGACACATCTTCTGCCGCTCCTGCTGAGGTGAACAAACTTGGATACAAGGCAACGGCTACGATTGACCCGGATAGCCCTTCGCCAAGTTTGACAACAAGTTTCCAGAAAATAATTTAAAATACTGTTTCTTTGCATGCACTAGTAATTTTAAAATAAGGAAGGTGGTTTAATAAAAAGACTGGCTTCAATTCTTGAGTTAATATTAGTCTCGGGTTTGGTCCCTGGACAACTCCAACCCCTTCCTCTTTTATCTCTAGAAAAGGTTTAAAAGGCCTAAATGTTTAAAATCAATTATGCCATATTTATGATAAATGCGTGGCTACTTAAAATCATTATATGTGGTGAATAAAAGGTCTTTCTATTATGCCATTTTATTGTTATTATTTTTATAAAGTCCGTATAAAATTTATAGAAAATAAAAGACTTGAGATAGAGAGAGACATTTAGAATGAGATTAATAGATTTGGGACGTGTTGTGCGATTTACTCTGAATATCACGATGAACATATTTCAAATAGAATATATTTTTCATCTGCTTGAGATTTAAATTAAGCCTTAAACATCAGAAAAGTGTCAAAACTAAACCTTTTTTTTTTCAGATAGGTGTCTAAATTTTTTTCAGGCAAAATTGGTGTCTAACGTTTCATTCCTTTACTCAAATAAGATTTTCTAGTCAGAACTATAAAAAAATTTTCTGTTATCTAATTAGAACATGACATGTGGCCTATTTCTGTTATTTTCTTTCATTGTTATTTATAAAAAATAGAAAATCTTTAATTTTATTAAAAAACACAAAAAATGTTTTTTTTCCCTTCAGAAATATCATATTTTATACTCAAGTGCTCAAAATGTCATCACAGAGTACAAATTGTTCAAAGAACGTTATTTTGAGTTCCAAAACGAAACGTTAGGCGCTGATTCTGCCTGGAAAAGAGTTCAGACACCTAACAGGAAAAAGGGCACAATTTGGATACTTATTTGACAGCTAAGCCTTAAATTAAATGACCAAGAAAGGGCTGTTAGTTGTCTCAATTTTAATATAGGCGGGTTTTATAAGGAACGGTTGCAGATTTTTGATGAGGCAGATTGGATTGTCAACAATGGTTTTGTTATGGAGTTGGTGTCCCAAATTTTTTAGGGTGGTTTAATAATACGAGTTCACGAGTTCGACAACTCCGGAGTTCTTTTATTGATGTGGATTATCTTTCATGAAAGTATTTACTCTGAATAATACAATGAACATATTTCAAATAGAATATATTTTCCATTTGCTTGAAATTAAATACTTTTATACGCATATTCGAATGTGATGGATTATGGGTTTTTTATAAATAATTTTTTTTGTAAAATTTAAATTAAGGTTTAACTGTCGGAAGAGTCCCGAAACTAAACTTTTTATTTCAGTTAGGTGTCCGAACTATTTTTCGGGCCAAATATGTATCTAACGTTTCATTCCGTTACTCAAATAAGGTTCTCTAGTCATGACTATTAAAAAATTTCCGTTATCTAATTAGAACATGACATGCGCCTATTTCATTTATTTTCTATCATTTTTATTTTTAAAAATCTAGAAAATCATTAATTTTATTAAAACCCCCAAAAAACATTTTTTTTGTAGAAAGATGATATTTATCTAATTAGAACACGACATGTACCTATCCATGTAACACCCTAAGCTAATAATAAAATGGATGCAAAAAGGGGGAGGGGGAGCAAAATTGCAATTTGGGGGAGTTGAACACGCGACTCATAGACAGATTGCTTGAGTAATAACCAATTGAGCTAAAGCCATTTCTAAAATGAACCTGCACCCACTTATTATTAAGTGGTTCTTGTAAAGTTAAAATAAAATGACAAACAAATAAAAATATCCTACCTAACCCTTAATGGCTCATTTATTTCGATCCAACAACTCAAAACCCAGATCTGGAAAATAAACGATCGTTCATCCCCCTCTCGACCTTTCACCTTCCTACCGATCATCGTCCGATCTTCCTCACCATCACGTCGTGTCCATCACCGCTACCGCCGACGTGATTGCCGTCATAGCTCGAGCCTAACCTCGTCGGCCACTCTCGTATTATAGCAGTCGTTTGCCGTGAAAATTGCCTCAAAGCTCCGATGAGAACCCAAGTCTCCTCCACCTCTGTCCTTGACGTTTCCAGCTGCCAAAACCGTCCGTTTGGGATGCTACCACCGCCACCGTCCCTTGAATAGAACCCCGACCACCACGCGCAGAGTCGTCGTTTTGTCACCACAAAAGCATGGTTAGAAGTTTCGTGAGAAAACCCTAAACTTGTTCCCCTATTTTTTACCATTTCTGACCACAGTCACCATCCGTTTGAGTCGCTATTGTCACCATCGTCCTCCTCAGGCCGAGACGAACAAAACCCAATCGATCAATAGCCGATTCGTCGTTGTTTCAAGGTTGTCGGCGTTCATCCGGTAGAAGTAAGTTAGGTAAGGAATTTACTTCAGTTTGGGTTTAATGAGCATTAGTTGGTTGAATTTTCAATGTTTTGAGGCTTAATCGAGTTGTTGCCATCATTTGGGGCGTTTTTCGGTCGATTTGAGGTCACACGTTGCGAGCACGCGCCGCGGAGATGAATTTCAGCCACCGCTTGGTTACCCAGCAATCGAACCGGTCAAACCTATCGAGTCAACCGAACCGGCCCAAACTAAATCAGACCGGCCTGATCCCACTAATAAACCAAAGCCCGGACCCGACCCGAGTTGACTTGAACCCGACCCATTTGACCCGTACCCGACCTGAACTGAGTCAGCCCGTTTGACCAAAGTTAACCCAGCGAGTCAACTCGCCCGAGTCACCCTGGTTAACCAGTGACGTTAGTATTGACCACTAACATCATCGTTGACTTTGACCGACGACATTAGTGTGGACTTTGACTGTTGACGTCAGCGTTGACTGCTGGCATCAACATTGACTTCGACCGCTGATGTTAGCGTTGACTTTGACGAAAAAGTTAACTTTTCTAGAAAAGTCATATTTTATGTTTCTCGACGCCCCAAGTCTGATTTTGAAGCCCGTTTTATAAAATTCTAACCAGAAAGCTTTTGAATCTGACCTTAAACCCCCAAACTTGTGTATGTACTTAATTGTTCAGTTAAGAGTAATGAGAATAAGGACTGAAATTGGAATTTGTACGATTTAAGGTATTCACAGTTCCTTGTATTCGAGATGTTGAGGATGCCGCATTCGATTTCGAGAGTGATCGAATGGAGTATCATGGTTGACCGATATAGCAAGGATTAAAGGTAATACATTACTACCTCTTGCATGCTTTATGAAACACGTTGGTATTCGGTTAAGGTATGCATGATTATGATTAAGATTACTTTCAGCTCTTCTGGAATCAATTTGATTACGAAATAAAAGAATAGTAACATGGATAAAATCGAACTATTCAAAAGAGAAGTTTAATAGACCAAAAGGATACTGAGTTCAGTAAGGGAATAGTAAGACAATTAATCTCCCAATCCAATATATAGTATTAAAGGATTTGATATCTGAAATATTTCGTTAAGAAATAATGATAATACCCTTGAGATGTAAGAATGCCTAAAATACCCCTAACAAAGGAAATGGCCTAGAATGTACACTCGATCTGATAAAATAATTACTTCATCTAAAATCCTTGATCTATTGGGAAAGACTTTGATAGCAAGATGCAAATATGTGTGATAACAAAACACTTGGATTTTTCCCGAATTCTGGATAAACACTTGAAGATAAATTTACTGAAAGTTCTTCGCATTCCTAAAGTAATCTAAATGAAATTAATGAATGAATTGATCGGAATGATTGAAATGACCGAAATAACCTCAGGCACTGAAATTTTTCAAATTAACTGAAATGATGAATATACCTTTGAGTTCTAAAATGAATGAATTGTTGTAAGGACCATAATGTTTGAACTAATATCAAACACTTAAATAAGTAAATACCTACGTGACTTGAGATAAGTGGAAACTTGGAAAATCCTGAAATTTATGATAGATCACAAATGACTGTAACCCCCCTATGAGTTTGAAGCATGACTCGTGTATATAAGTCACTCCTGATAATGCTACAACATTGAAAGAATACCGCTCAAACGCATGTTTGACTGTTTAGGGTAAGTTTAGTGTTTTCTTATGGAAGTGACTCGCTCAACTATACAATGCAGTTAGTATTGATAAATGCATACATGTGAGGTACATATGTTCGAATACTTGGTAAATATCGCAATATCGGGATCCGTAAGTTCGACTGAATTTGGAAACCTGATAAACCATGGATATCTTCATGTATGCAGATTACCAATTTGCCCTTATTATGTGAAATTACATAATCACCCCTGACAGTCATATGACCAAAATGCCCTTGTTAGCCAAAATGACCAGAATAGCCCTGAATGTATTCGATATCGTGAAAGATCTTGATTTAGAGATTCCTGAATGCTTGGTTTGAAACCTGATGAGCACATAGAATTCTTGAGTCACTATTTATGCCTTGTTGGTATAAATTACCAAAATGACCATGTATGACTAAAAGACCATAATGCCCTTGTAGGCTTAAATGATTGAATCACTCATGATATATCTGAACTCTTAAGGATCTTGATGTATCAACACCTGAATATCTTGTTGGAACATGACATGTTCCACCTAGTGTGTTCCATGTGTGCTACATGACTGTTTTTGCATACTGATTTACATGTTATAATACTGATCACGTGCACATGATTGACATGCTTGATTTCACACGAACATGACATGTTTTATAAATTAAGTATGACCGTACTGTATTTCTGATATATTCCCATGTACCTGATATGGAAAACATGCTATATGGATAATGTATTACTGAAAATGCTGATATTGATTAATAAACTATTGATGATCTGATTCCCTGGGGTATTTGGGATATGGTATATATGAAGTGTTTTAAGGTTCAGCCCTGATTAGGCTGGTTATTTTGTCCGTATTAGGTTCCTAGCTTAGGCTAGGGTAATTCTGCCCATACTAGGTTCCTAGCTTCAGCTAGGGTAATTTCACTCGTGACCTAAGATAACCCCTTAGGTCTGTACCTACGCCCACTAGGCCTAGGTTAACGCCCATATAAGGTTCCAACGCTTCGGCTAGGGTAATTCCGCCCGTGACCTAAGGTAATCCCTTAGGATGGTACCCCCGCCCAATGGGCCTGGGTTAATGCCCCTATATAGTTGTAATTCGGGGAATTGTATACTGGAGTATGGTTGGAGGATGAATAAAGAATTAAAATGAAATTTAATACTACTAATTGAAGCAAATGTATTTGAAATAAAAGGTTACTGCATTGTTATATTTCCTGCATTAACGTTGCATTGTTGGAACACATTAGACACTAAACTCTTTGATTCCACCTCCGTAATTTATCAGCTTATATAATTCTCATTTGTTACTCGATGATTGAATAAAGAACAAGTATTGTTATTCTCAAGTATAACGCTACCTTGAAATAGCAGAACGGAAATGAAGACTGTTACTACATGAAACATCATGAAAATGCTATGCCTGTCATATATATGCATGAGCTTATAGTACCTTTTGGTAGCTCTGTATTACTGAGCTTTTCGAAGCTCACGTTGTTTTTACAATCAAAGATTAGAAGAAATCTATCATGGTTTAGTGATTGACAACTGTATTTGGAGTTCTCTCGGTGCTGCTTTGGAGTACGGTACTGGTACAGTTTGGGGGCATGTATGTCATGTATAGTTTTATGATAGTGTCTCTAAAACACTTTTTGAAATTATGTTATATTTTTAAATGATATCTTGAAATGGTACTATAAACGGAAGTTGATTTTACAATTTAATAAGTGATTTGAGGAAAAATGTTTTTATGTGTATTTTTATTGTGGGCCGCTCTTGTGATCCTAATTTGACTTCCTAAGATCTGTGGTAACGTATAAGCGAGTCTAGGGGGTTACATTCCAAATAAAAATAACATAACGGATAATGTGTGAGTGACCATTGAGAAATTAAAAAAATAAAAAATAGGCTACCTCTGATGTTCTGATTGGGTGACAAAATTTTTTAACTGTTATTGACGAAAAAGTTTTTTTGAGTACCGAAACGAAAAGTTACGCACCTATTCTGCCAGGAAAATAGTTCAGACACCTAACTGAAAAAATGTTATAGTTTGGACACTTATTTGACGGTTAAGCCTTAAATTAAAGGACCAAGTATGAGCTGTCAATTGTCTTAATTTGAATATCGACATTGTTTATAAGGAACAGTTGAAGGTTTTTGATGAGGAAGGTTGGATTGACAACGCTGGTTTTGTAATGGAGTTGGTGTCCCAAATTTTTTATGGTGGTTTAATAATTCGAGTTCAAGACTTCCGCAACTCCTGAGTACTTTCATTGACGTGGATTATCATTCATGAAAATTTGGCAATGTGCGTTTCTTTATGAAGCTGGGCAAAGACACTCTTTGGTTGATTAAGTCACACCCCATTCTCGATGCTAAGGGATTTTGGTTAGATCAATTAGGTTAAGCAATATTTATAATCTTAAATTCGGGATCAAAAAGTTTGGTAATGCAACTATCCATTATAATTTTCTAACTAATTAAAAAGTTTCAAAAATATATATACATTTGTGAGAGTCTATAAAGTAAATAACTAGAGGTTAAATGGAATTATAGCGGTTAAGCTTTTTTGGTGAAACTGTAACCGAAACAAAAATTTTAAAACTTAATTTTGGTAATTACTTACTAATTTACAAAAAACACTAAGTTACTGACTGTTTTTTATTGTTACTTATGTTTTTGTCATACTGAATACTATATATATTGTAGACTTTAATTGAATTTGTTAACATTGATATCTTTTAACTACTAAAATTATTTGTAATAAATAGGTATATTTTTTATAATACTTGCTGTAAAATGATTTGTAGTTTGCCGAGTCTCCGTACCGAACTTACCCAAACTGAAACAGAACGGCCAAGATACGCGTTACTCCTATGAGGGATCTCTCGGTGGCAGATCGATAATCGGCCGCCTGGGTTATACTCATCTCAACGCGGGGAGCTCAGATCCGGTGATTGGGTGAAAAAAAGACGACGGTGGTGGCCGAAAAACTCGAATACTCAAACTGTAACAACCCTAGGTTCGACGAACCTTTAAACCTCAATTCCCGGTGATTGGAACGTCGGCAGAGCGAGTGGTTAGAGGGATTTTAGTCGGGGCTCGACAGCGGACGTGGAGGTAACGGCGATGTACGACACCGGCGAGCGGTGGATGAGATCGTGGCGGCGAACGGTGGTGAGAAGTTGAAAAGGTTTGAGAGAACAGTCTGGATCTCTCTCTGTGTTTCCAAATTCGATTGGTCATCCCTTTGGGTAGGTGAAGAGTCGTACTTTTATTTATTATTGGGTCAGACCATTAAAGGATAAATTAAAAGATATCTAAGGCAACTATATAACAAGAGTTATTGTAGCTCAATTGGTCAAAGTGAGGGTTACAAAACCCAAGGTCACGGGTTCAAGGCTCCTAAGAATCATAACTCTCATTTTAATTTTTTTAAAGTTTACACATAAATTATGTGTGTTACAAATTGTTCAAGGACCGTAAAACTTTCCAAATCAACATAATACAACGGATAAAGTGTGACTGCCTTGTAGAAATTAACAAAAAATAAAAATAGGATACCTTTCATGTTCTTATTGTGTGACATAAATTTTTTTAACGGTCGTTGATGAAAAAGCTTTTTTGAGCACCGAAACGAAACATTAGACACCTATTCTACCCAGAAAATAGTTTAGACACCTAACTGGAAAAAAGGGTATAGTTTAGACACTTATTTGACGGTTAAGCCTTTAATGAAAGGACCAAGAAAAGGCTTCCAATTGTCTCGATTTTAATATCGATGATGTTTATAAGGAACAATTGGAGGATTTTGATGAGGTAGGTTGGATTGGCAACGCTAGTTTTGTAATGGAGTTCATGTCCCAAAACTTTTTAGTGTTGTTTAACTATTCGAGTTCAAGATTTCCACAACTCTTGAGTACTTTTATTGATGTGGATTATCTTTCATGAAAATTTGGCAATGTGCGTTTTGTTTATGAAGCTCGGGAAAGAAACTCTTTGGCTGATGAAGTCACAACCCAAACTCGGCGCTAAGGGATTTTGGTTAGAAAATTGGCGTTAATCCAAGAATAAAATAATAAACAATAAAATCAAATATTGATATTATTATAAATCGAACAGAATAAGAAATAAAAATTAATAATTTAGATACAACATATCTAAAACAAAAGCGATTGGGAACAAGTTCTGAAAGAAAACGTGTTGAGGCCTGCACGAACGCAGTTTCCTTAAGACAGATTTTCGGCCACTCCTATGGTGCTCGAGTTCATTGGTCGTCTGTCTCCCAGGATACAACAACATAAGATCAGTCGCAGTTGCACTACTATGGAGATCACGAACTGACCCTTGCCTTCGCCTATCACCGAAAACCACTTGTAAAATCCACAGAGTAAAACAATAAAAATTTTCTGTGGTTTTCAGTTGTGTAAAACCTAGAAGGTTTACTCCCTATTTATAGGAGTGTCATGGGGGTATAAGTGGAAATTTGACCTAATGGAGCATTTGATATTGAGAATCAATTAATTCTTCTTATAAAGCAATTTCCAAAATTATTATCTGAATTAAAGGTAACTTCCAATATTTACCCTTTTAATTCCAAGATAAAATTTGGCAAATTTATGCTTTTATTTGAGGAAAATTCACTTCAATTTTGGGTCAAAATGTCTGCAAGCCCACGAAGGACCAGACCGGTTCAGATATTTGCGTTACCCACGTCGTGCACGTCTGCACATTTACGAACCAACAATTGGTTCCACATTTTCCTCAACAACATTTGAATCAATTTCTTATTCAAAGCTCCAAAATTATCAAAATTTTCCAACAATCCCCCACATGAATGCAATTGATTTAATCAAAAACATTTTGACTCGATGTGGTGATAGATTCTACGATCGATAGCTGCATAGGATAGGTAGGTGTCCACCCTTGAACCTTCCCTTATGAAAGTATATTTACTTTACTAGCTGACCAGTAGACGTAATGTCCTTGAACTGTTCTGTCGTTTGTGTAAACGATGATATACTTCACACAACTACCTCTCTGACAAGAGTATTAGTTCTCATGGGTATGTCCATATGGCCGTGGACATCGCCTGGTTCTGCAAGAGTTTGAAAGAACTATGGCCAATAGTCTCATTGAAGCGGCCCCACTTCACTCTCACATAGGTGACTTATGTTGCTTGACTCACAAAAGCACACAATGGTCATTAAAAGCATTACTTAGCCTAAACCACTTTGATCACTGTTTACATCATAGGAATGGACTTGGGGATAAGAGCCCCTACAGTGATCGCACAGGTCTATGCAATTAGGTTGTCCCTTTAAACCTAGATCTTGGGATCTCCAGTCAACTAGGTAGGGTTTTCCTTCACATAGCACTTTAAATTTACATGGGCTTTAGTCTCATTCCTTTCGGGTTTTGTTTTCGAACTTGATCTCGACTTAACCCTTTGGTTAGTGGATCTGCAATGTTATCCTTTGATTTCAAAAAATCATTCGAGATAACTTCATTTGAGATCAGTTGTCTAACGGTATTAAGTCGACGACGCATATGTCTCGACTTACCCATTATACACAAAGCTCTGTGCTCTACCAATTGTGGGCATTGGCTTTGGTCGCTCATGAATATCCTTCAAGAAATTTTTGAAGCCATTCGACTTCTTTTCTAGACTTGTCTAGAACTACAACTCAAATTCTATTATGGATTTGATTATAATCATTTTTTAAGGATTTTCATGACACGGTTCCTCCTCCCGAAGTGAAGATATATCCACTTGTGCCTTTGATATCTTGAATATCAGATATCCAATCGCATCGGGGTATCCTTTTCAATAATAGGATCTCTGGAATAATGCAATTCATAATCTCGAGTATATCTAAGATATCTCAATACCCTCACAATTGCTTTTCAGTGATTTTCACTTGAATTGCTTGTGAATCTACTTGAACTGCTCACAGTAGAAACAATATCTGGTCTATTGAATCTACTTGGTCAACACTTTGGTCTTTGTTCTTGGACAAAAGTTGGCATGTATTTATTGGAGTTCTGGATATGCCAGAAACATCCTTGCCAAACTTCTCTTGCCCGCGTAGTGTGACTACGTCAATATGAAACCTTCAAGTGACTGTTTGATTTGGATGCCCAAAATCAAATATGTTAATCTCATATTTTTCATGTCAATCTTGAATTTGACAAGTCTTTGGTTCTTTTACCATTTTATTGTTGCTTCCAACAATGAATATGTTATTAACATACAAACATAGAATAATATATCCAATGTTAGTAGTTTTGACATATATACATTAGTCATACTCATTTATCTTGAAGTCGTTTGCCATCATGACATTATCGAACTTCTCATGTCTTTACTTTGGTGCTTGTTTAAGTCTATACAAGGACTTCACCAATCTACATACTTTTCTCTCTTGACTTGAAACTACATAACCCTCAGGTTGTTCTATGTATATTTCTTCATCAAGATCTTCATTTAAAAAAGCTCTTTTAACATCTATTCGATGTACGTCTAGATTTCACAAAGCGACAATTGTTAGTATCATACTTATGGAGGTTATCCTTGATACATGAGATTATGTATCGAAATAGTCAAGACATTTGATAACCTTTTATTACCAATTCGGCCTTATACTTGCAAATTGTTCCATCTACTTTCATTTTCCGTTTGAAAATTCATTCAAAACTTAGTGGTTTAATTCACGGAGAAAGATCCACTAATTCCCCACGTATAGTTTTGCATGATGGAATCAATTTCACTCTTAATGGCATTCTTCCATAAGGTACCTTTAGATGAATGTATAACATCATTATACGTTTGAGATTCAACCTCTAGCATAAAGTTTAGAAAAATGATGCAAAGAATTTTTCTACCCTTTCTCGTTTACTTCTTTGTGGCTCTATTTCAAGCTCAAACCATTGTTGATCATTTGAGTCATCTTTATCGATAAATTTCGAAGTTCGTTTCATTGAACTTTGACCAACTTCCCTAGCTTTACAAGGGAATACATTTTCAAGGAAAAGACATCCTTTGCTTTCATTATCGTATGCTTGTGAATCTTAGGGTTCTTCGATTCATACATAAGAAATCGATATACATTGCTATATTTTATATAGCCAATGAAAATACAATCGACCATATTTAGGGATCTATTCTCAGTTGCTTTAGTAATGAGGTCATTACCTTTGCAAGACACCCCCACATTTTCAAGTAGTTGTAGGAAAGTTTAATTACCTTCCATAACTTATATGGTGTCTAGTCTCTTTAATTATGGGGAATCTTGTTTAAAAAGTAATTAGCTTATAGAACAGCTTCCCCCACATGTTAGGCACATTATAGTACCAAGGTTACTCATATAGAGCTTCTCCCCATCTTAAACCTTTAATTAAGTTTGGGATTTAATATTATGCTCATAGAGAAAAATTTCACTATAGCTTCATCTTTACATTATTTTTGTGCTATCATCAATGAAGGTAATAAACATATTTCTTCAACCAATATGTTGCCATATCAATTGTTATGGAAATAACATTGCCCTCGTTTGGAAGTCTATAGTCCGAATATTTGTTCCCATCTTATGGAAATTGAAGCATTTTTTCCATGAAATTTTGCATCTTAAACACACCGTCTAATTTACGGTTTGAAGTCGTTTTTGACTTCCACTACGTTTTCCGTGATAATATTTGTCTTAACAATATTTACCTTAGTAACATTTGAAGGTGATAACAATATTTACCTTATCCTTTCTAATAATAGGAGGATCGCCCTTCATATATTTAACCATGTTTATCACGGTCAATTATGCAACATCTTTTGTTGCCATGTATGAAATTCTTTCCAATAAATTTCACTAATTTTTCCATTGTGTCACGTAGACACAATCCAAAACCAAGCATTACGAATCTGTTAAGCGCCAGAAATTTAGTCAAAGACTAAAACCAGAAACAGAAATATAATTTCTAACTTTTGTTAGACGACGAAGATTTAGTAAACTAAACCCAAAACAAAAGTTCACACGGTATTAGTAGAAAGAACAATAATAAACAATGCACCTGGTAGGTAACTTATGAAAGAGAGGTGGTGCACTAGGCACGCTTAAATACCAAGTCTCTCAAAGAACCAATCCTAGACATGCATTTTTAAATTTTCTTTCAATTACCGTTTATGGATTCTATTCTTGAAATCATTCCAAGCATGGATGATCAATCGGAATAACTATCTTTGATTCACAACAATTTAGAATCTTTCATTTATGGTCCAACGACCCTCTCGATTCTTTATCCATTTTTAAACATTGTGCACTTCATAGCATGCATCAGAATAGGCTTTAATTTTGACATAGAGAACCAAGTTCTTCTATGCTTTGATTCGAGACCTCAGTCAGAATCAGCGCTCTGAATTTGGTAACCAATGTTACTTTCCGAAATAAATTCACCAATTTATTTCCAATATAAATTCATACTTGATAATAAATTTGAGTTATTTTCTTTTTCAAAATAAATTCACCATTTTTTTCAAGATTGAATCATTCTAGATTCCCACGAAATTAAATCTAACAATTTATTTTCTTTTACAAAATAGAATCATATTTGATTCCCAAAAAATAAATTCAACGATTTATTTCCCCCACAATGTTAGAATCACACGAGATTCTATTGAAAATAAATCCAATGATTTATCTTCTTTTCCAAAATTAGAATAAACACAATATTCTAATGAAGAAATAAATTTAGTAATTTATTTCCATCATATCTTCTATTAAACAACAGACATATCAATCCAACTTGATTCTGTTTAACCAACAGAAACCAAAAGAAATTAATCCTTAGTTTTTAATTCCATTGACTCTTGTTTGGAAGATCATGTAAACCCGTTAAAACGGCAGGAATTAATTCCCAAAACGAATTATTTACGAGATCTTTATTTCCAAAACAAATCACGACTTCGCCTGGATATCTTGTTTCTCTCTACAAAATTTCTCAAAAGAAATTGTTAGTACGGAATAAAATCCACATAGATTTAAAAAAAAATACAAGAGAACACATTTAATGGCAAAATAATGGCACATGATAAATATATTAAAAACCAAAATTCATTAAGGAATACTAAAATTCCCTTAATATCATGATTTA
This sequence comes from Hibiscus trionum, assembly GCA_030270665.1. Taxonomy (NCBI): domain Eukaryota; kingdom Viridiplantae; phylum Streptophyta; class Magnoliopsida; order Malvales; family Malvaceae; genus Hibiscus; species Hibiscus trionum. Next base: position 2,293,138 of record BSYR01000008.1, read on the forward strand.
AGGTATTGAAAAGACCATAACTTAAAAAGAATCATATTGATTCTTATTACCAGAAAGGTAAACTTTTAAAGCACATATAAAGATATTCCAAATTTATGGCTGCAAATATTAGGTAATAATATCATAACAATATTTCCAACATAATATTTTAATTTAAGGATCTACCTAAAATATATTTCAAGTTTAAAACTTGGCAAATCTTTGACTTGTCATCTCCTATATAGAGAGTATTTACCTTATATAAAATATTATAGCAACTTTCACAAGAAAACAAACATGTTAGGAAACAACTCACATAAAAAGAAACAAAATTCTTACATAAAATAAAACAATTCAATATTTCATGTCAAACATAATGTAATATTTTACCAACACGTACGATATATACTGATCATGACCATAAATATGGAATCTGTTCGTCTTGGATTAAAACTCAAAAAATATGTCTTAAGAATGTTAGAAAATTGGCGTTAATCCAAGAATAAAATAATAAACAATAAAATCAAATATTGATATTATTATAAATCGAACAGAATAAGAAATAAAAATTAATAATTTAGATACAACATATCTAAAACCAAACCGATTGGGAACAAGTTCTGAAAGAAAACGTGTTGAGGCCTGCACGAACGCAGTTTCCTTAAGACAGATTTTCGGCCACTCCTATGGTGCTCGAGTTCATTGGTCGTCTGTCTCCCAGGATACAACAACATAAGATCAGCCACAGTTGCACTACTATGGAGATCACGAACTGACCCTTGCCTTCGCCTATCACCGAAAACCATTTGTAAAATCCACATAGTAAAACAATAAAAATTTTCTGTGGTTTTCAGTTGTGTAAAACCTAGAAGGTTTACTCCCTATTTATAGGAGTGTCATGGGGGTATAAGTGGAAATTTGACCTAATGGAGCATTTGATATTGAGAATCAATTAATTCTTCTTATAAAACAATTTCCAAAATTATTATCTGAATTAAAGGTAACTTCCAATATTTACCCTTTTAATTCCAAGATAAAATTTGGCAAATTTATGCTTTTATTTGAGGAAAATTCACTTCAAATTTGGGTCAAAATATCTGCAAGCCCACGAAGGACCAGACCGGTTCAGATATTTGCGTTACCCACGTCGTGCACGTCTGCACATTTACGAACCAACAATTGGTTCCACATTTTCCTCAACAACATTTGAATCAATTTCTTATTCAAAGCTCCAAAATTATCAAAATTTTCCAACACTTTTGTTGATGTGGATTATCTTTCATGAAAATTTGGCAATGTGCGTTTTGTTTATGAAGCTCAGGAAAGAAACTCTTTGGCTGATGAAGTCACAACCCAAACTCGGCGCTAAGGGATTTTGGTTAGATAATTTAGGTTAAGAAATATTTATAGTCTTAAATTCGGGATTAAATCGAAAACTTTGAAAGTTTAGGAAAATTTCTATAAATTTTAGGGACGTAGCCATGAAAGTATCCATTATAATTTTCTAACTAGTTAAAAAGTTTTAAAAATATATATACATTTCACACACTCACACACTCATCCTTAGCGAAGAAACACGAACCACACCACGTTTCGCAGGCACATCGGCTACACTGTTCGCCTCGGGTATATGTTATGAAAACACACACACTGTAAGGAATCGTACGCCCCATCAATCCTAAGAAGCCAATAATCCAACCTTCAAGGCCGTCTTTGCATGATGAAGAATCCAAGACATCGCCACGAATGAGTCCGATTCAATTATGATCGAGCTATCCTCACACCATCGAGAATGTAGCTCCATATCCAAAGCATACTCAATCACTCGAACTTCAGCCTCATTGGAATCCATAGTCCCAAGCGAGCCAGAAAATAAAGCCAATATTGTACCTTCTGTGTCGCGTAGAACTCCGCCCCATCAAGCCGGACCCGGTTTACCTTGCGCCTAGATTATTATTATTTTTATAATGCCCAGATAAAATTTATAGGACAAAAATGACTTGAGATAGAGCTAGAAATTTAGAGATATTAAAAGAAAGGATCGACTTCACTATATATAATAGAAGAAGGCGACTTAGAAGCAATCAACACAAATCAACAGAAGGTAAAAACTATTTAAACCAACCCAAAACCATGAATATGGCTCACTCTTTCGCTATTTACACATGGTCTTTCGTCACATGCGCAATTTGGGGCATGAAAATTGCTTTTGTATATTTGTAGACATTAAGCTTTGATTGGAATCAATTTTCTCAAATTAATTAATTCATTATTGACATAGCATCATTTTACGTGTACATATTTTATAAAAATTTATACTTATGTTTTACGAAATATAAATGAATGTATTTATTTATTTCAAATATTTGAAATCGATCCAAAAAAATATTATGTGTACTATTGAACCAAAATCAATGTTTCGTATGTATAACAACACAAAACCAAATGTCATGTATCAAATTACACATTTGACAAAGGTTTAAATGTATTTTGGATATTTCTCTTTATATTAATATTAGAGTTAACTGCACTACATGTCCTCAAACTATGTCACGCCTTCTAAATTGGTGCCTAAACTTCTAAATGTTCTATTTCATCCCCAAAATATTAAACTTATTCTTAATTGGTCCCCAAACTTTTAAATATCCCACTATCATCCCCAAATTATCGTTTTTTTTCGACAAAAATGATTTTATTAATAATTCAAAATATGCCAAAGACCTACTTATGAGCGTCATTAAAAACCTCCCTAACTTAAATGGAGGAAAAGAGTACTACATAAGCAGGTAAAATACAATCGAGTACACACCGTAGACCACAAGGCTAAATGAAAATGTTTGTACAATTCAAACCCCACCTACTAGCACCTATCTACCCATAAACTACTACTCTGAAAAACGGTCTCAAATAACACCCAAAACTCTATTAAATCAACCGACAACGATAAAACAAAACCTACCACCATGTTTTAGAAAGTTGCTGATTATCGTTCAAGCCACAAAATTTTATTCTATCACACCATTCCAGTGTTTACATGACATTAAATAGTTTTTTAATTGTTTTATTAGTATGGGAAATGTTTAGCATGTAGTGTTAATTTGGGGATGGAATTAGAATGTTCAAATGTTTGGGCGGGGGGATTAGAATGGAGCTCATAGTATGGGGATGAAACTGAAATGCTCAAATGTTTTAGTACCAATTTAGAATGAGATTAATAGTTTGAGGATGAAACTGGAATGTTCAAAAGTTTATGGAGCAATTTTGAATAAGTGTTATAGTTTTGGGACGTGTTGAGCGATTTACTCTGAATATAACGATGAACATATTTCAAATAGAATATATTTTTCATTTGCTTGAGATTAAATACTTTCAGACACATATTCAAATGTGTTGGATGATGGAGTTTTCTATACATCAGAATTTTTGTAAAATTTAAATTAACGCTTAATCGTAAAAAATGTCCCGAAACAAAACTTTTTTTTTTCAGTTAGTTGTCTGAACTATTTTTCGGGTCAAATAGGTAACGTTTCATTCCGTTACTCAAATAAGGTTTTATAGTCACAACTATTAAAAAAATTTATGTTATCTAATTATAACTTGTCATGTGGCCCATTTCTGTTATTTTCATTCATTTTTATTTTAAAAAATTGGTAAATCTTTAATTTTATTTAAAACAACACAAAAATCAACATAATTCAACGGATAAAGTGTCATTGACCATGTACAAATTAAAAAATAAAAAATAGGCAACCTTTCATGTTCTTATTGGGCTACATAATTTTTTTATTGTCGTTTTTGACAAAGCTTTTTTTGAGTACCGAAACGAAACATTCAACACCTATTCTACCTAGAAAATAGTTCAGACACCTAACTGGAAAAAATGTATAGTTTAGACACTTATTTGACGGTTAAGCCTTTAATGAAAGGACCAAGAAAAGGCTGCCAATTAGCTCGATTTTAATATCGATAGTGTTTATAAGGAACAACTGGGGTTTTTTTGATGAGGCAGGTTGGATTGACAACGCTAGTTTTGTAATGGAGTTGGTGTCCCAATTTTTTTTAGGGTGGTTTAATAATTCGAGTTCAAGACTTCCACAACTCCGGAGTACTTTTATTGATGTGGATTATCTTTCATGAAAATTTGGCAACATGCGTTTTGTTTATGAAGCTCGGCGAAGAAACTCTTCGGCTGGTCAAATCACACACCAAACTCGGCGATAATGGATTTTGGTTAGATAATTTATGTTAAGCAATATTTATAATCTTAAATTCGGGATCAATTCGAAAACTTTGAAAGTTAGGAAAATTTCTATAAATTTTAGGGACGTAGTCATGAAAGTATCCATTATAATTTTCTAACTAATTAAAAAGTTTTAAAAATATAGATACATTTGTGAGTGTGTGTAAAGTAGATAACTAGTGGCTAAAGGAACTATAGCGTTTACGCTTTTTCGGTGAAACCAAAGCAAAAATTTTAAAACTTAATTTTAGTAATTATTTAATAATTTACGAAAACACTAAGTTACTGACCTTTTTCTTATTGTTACTTATGTTTTTATCTTGCCGAATACTATATATACTGAAGACTTTAATTGAATTTGTTAACATTGATATTTTTTAACTACTAAAATTATTTGTAATAAATATATTTTTTATAATACTTGTTGTAAAATGATTTGTAGTTAGCCGAGTAACCGTACCAATAAATCAATTAACCAGTTAGACGATAACTGATTTAAACAGAATGATAACGGTTCATTAAAATTTTGAACTGAGACTTCCGGTAACCGTACAAAAAAGTCAATCTGGTAGGATTAACCGATCCTGAACTCTCCTACATAAGATAATCTAATGCTAAAATATTTACAATATTTTATATAGTGAAAAGAGAGATTTAGTTATAACAACCACATATTAAATACTTAAAGTAAACTCAACATGTGGATCACAAGCTAATATTCAAATATCTAGTCTTGCAATGTTGTTATAACAACCACGTACAAAAAAATTTAAAGTAAAATGAAACATGCACGTGGTAATGATGTTCCCGGGCTCGAGAGGCCAGCACATTGACTTAATTCAATTCTGCCGTTGGAGATGTAATTTCCAGATAAAACAAATGGATACATATATTTATTCAGTACTTTGTCCTTATTAATATAAAACCCGAGCTGTTAATTAATTATACCTTCCAAAAATATTGAAAAATAAAAAAATATAGCTGCTTGTTGTCATTTTATGGGCTGCAGAATAGTATATATATCGGTATCTAGTACAGCAGTCAGAGCACAACAAAACCAAACCAATAGCTTAAGGTATTTCGACTTATCAAATTAAGGTGATGGCTCACAATGTATTTAGCAGTTCGGGTCCTGCATTCTATACAGACGCGACTCTTCAGAACCTTTCCAATGACAATGTCAACCTTGCTGACCAAAAGGATTGGTATGGCTCTGGAAATCGCCCATTTGTTCTTCAAGCAAAGTGGTCCGATAAAATTAAGCACGACGCCGATCCCCGAGCTGGAAGCTCGAAAGGCGGGGCTGTGTATGCGACCCCAGCTGGCATTAAGTGGGTTGTTGCCTGGAGCAATATGAACGGTGAAAGCAACAAGGTATTCATCAATTCAATGTTATTCCCTTTTCTTAAAACTTATGGCACCACAGGCACACATAATTTCTGATGAACCCTATTTGTTTCATTCTTTTTCTTAAACAAAAACTTCGTTAAGAATTTTATTGTAACATTCAAAAGAAATAATTCGATGAACTTTCACATAAATCAAATCTCTGTCAACTGCAGGTGTATATTGACATTACTAGCACTGATGTCAATTGGGATGTCGTCGAATCGCTTCTGGACACATCTTCCGCCGCTCCTGCTGAGGTGAACAAACTTGGATACAAGGCCACGGCTACGATTGACCCGGACAGCCCTTCGCCAAGTTTGACAACAAGTTTCCAGAAAATAATTTAAAATAATGTTTCTTTGCATGCACTAGTAATTTTAAAATAAGGAAGGTGGTTTAATAAAAAGACTGGCTTCAAGTCTTGAGTTAATATTAGTCTCGGGTTTGATCCCTGGACAACCCCAACCCCTTCCTCGTTTATCGCTAGAAAAGGTTTAGAAGGCCTAAATGTTTAAAATCAATTATGCCATATATATGATAAATGCGTGGCTACTTAAAATCATTATATGTGGTGAATAAAATGTCTTTCTATTATGCCATTTTATTGTTATTATTTTTATAAAGTCCGTATAAAATTTATAGAAAATAAAAGACTTGAGATAGAAATTTTAAAAGACAAGATCGACTTCACTATATATAAAAGAAGGCGACTTAGAAGCAATCAACACAAATCTATAGAAGATAAAAACAAAATAAACCCATCCAAAACCATGAATATGGCTCACTCGTTCGCTATTTACACATGGTCTTTCGTCACATGTGCAATTTGGTGCAAGAACTTTGCTTTTGTATAATTGTATACATTAAGCTTTTATTTGAGACAATTTTCACAAATTAATTAATTCATTATTGATGTAGCATCATTTTTTTAAATTTGAATCCACTAATTTTATTAAACGAGGGAATATCCGAAATTACAATGAAAATTTACCACTAAGTAAACGAACATCTAAATCCAGATACAAACCCAAAAACTAAATTAGCGGCTCTAGATCATAATAGGACCATAAAAGAACAGATAAGAACCTAATTCAAAGACTCGAAACAAAAGACGGATACAAAATCCACAAATCGACGATGACGGGTAAAACCATCAGCAAACAACATTGACAAATGCATATTACAGTGAACGTACGTTGACAAAAAGGTCATTACCACAGCTCAATCGCGAATAAACGGTAGATGTAATTGCGTATTCGAATCCGATTCAAGGGCCCTTGACAGGGAGATCAACAACATAATAAAAGGAGCGCCATCTTGATCAGTCGTGGCGACGTCAGATCCAACCCTGATAGAAACAAATAAAAAAAGCGTGCCAAAAAGTAAAAAACGTACCAAACAGTACAGAAAAACATGTCATGAAGACAGATTTATTGAATTAAAAGACTGAAAAATAAAAGAACGAAACAAACAAATAAAAGTGAGCGACCGACGGTCGACAAAACAACCCTAAAGTTGCTGCCGCCGCCGGCCTTAGTTTAAAACAAAATAGAGAGTGGCGGCGTTAGAGAGAAAAAGAAGATGCTGATGTAGCATCATTTTAGGTGTACATATTGTGTAAAAAATTATATTTATGTGTTACAAAAAATATATAAATGAATGTATTTATTTATTTTAAACGTTTGTAATCGAACCAAAATAAAATTTATATGTGTACAATTGAACCAAAATCAATGTTTCGTATGTATAACATCACAAATCCAAATGCCGTATATCAAATTACACATTTGACCAAGGTTTAAATGTATTTTGGATATTTCTCTTTATATTAATATTAGAGTTAATTGCAGTACATGTCCTCAAACTATGACACACCTTCTAAATTGGTGCCTAAACTTTTAAATATTCTAATTTCATCCCCAAAATATGACCCTCATTCTAAATTGGTCCCCAAACTACGTCTCTCATTCTAAATTGGTCGATGAAACTTTTAGAATTTCCACATTCATCCCCAGATTATCGTTCATGCCACAACATTTTATTATGTCACACCATTTCATTGTTTACCCAACATTAAATAGTTTTTATAATTTTCTTATTAATATGGGACATGTTTAGCATGTAGTGTTAATTTGGGGATGGAATTAGAATGTTCAAAAGTTTTGGGGGCCAAATTAGAATGATGTTCATGGTCTGGGGATGAAACTAAAATGCTCAAAAGTTTGAGTACCAATTTAGAATGAGTTTAATAGTTTGATGATGAAATTGGAATCTTCAAAAGTTTGTGGAGCAATTTGGAATGAGTGTTATAGTTTGGGGATGTGTTGTTCGTTTTACTATGAATATCACGATGAACATATTTCAAATAGAATATATTTTGCATCTGCTTGAGATTAAATACTTTCATACACATATTAGAATGTGTTGGATGATAGGTTTTTTTATGAACCATATTTTTTTGTAAAATTTAAATTAAGCCTTAACCATCAGAAAAGTGTCGAAACTAAACTTTTTTTTCCAGATATGTGTCTAAATTTTGAGTACTAATTTAGAATGAATTTAATAGTTTAAGGATGAAATCGGAATCTTCAAAAGTTTGTGGAGCAATTTAGAATGAGTGTTATAGTCTGGGGATGTGTTGAGCGATTTACTCTGAATATCACGATGAACATATTTCAAATAGAATATATTTTTCATTTGCTTGAGATTAAATACTTTCATACACATATTAGAATGTGTTGGATGATGGGTTTTTTTTTTTATAAATCATGTTTATTGTAAAATTTAAATTAAGCCTTAACCATCAGAAAAGTGTCGAAACTAAACTTTTTTTTCAGATAGGTGTCTAAATTTTTTTCCAGGCAAAATAGGTGTCTAACGTTTCATTCGTTTACTCAAATAAGATATTCTAGTCAGAACTATCAAAAATTTTCTGTTATCTAATTAGAACATGACACGTGGCCTATTTTTGTTATTTTCTTTCATTGTTATTTATAAAAAAATAGAAAATCTTTAATTTTATTAAAAAACACAAAAAAATGTTTTTTTCCTTCAGAAATATCATATTTTATAATCAAGTGCTCAAAATGTCATCACAGAGTACAAATTGTTCAAGGAACATAGGACATTCCAAATCAAAGTAATACAACAGATAATGTGTGGGTGGCCATTCGGAAATTAAAATAAATAAAAAATAGGCCACCTCATGTTCTAATTGGGTAGCAGAATTTTTTTAACGGTTGTTGACGAAAATGCTATTTTGAGTTCCAAAACGAAACGTTAGGCACCGATTCTGCTTGAAAAAGAGTTCAGACACCTAACAGAAAAAAGGGTACAGTTGGGACACTTATTTGACGGTTAAGCCTTAAATTAAATGAACAAGAAAGGGCTGTCAGTTGTCTCAATTTTAATATCGGGGGTGTTTATAAGGAACGGTTGCAGATTTTTGATGAGGCAAATTGGATTGGCAAAAAAGGTTTTGTTATGGAGTTGGTGTCCCAAAATTTTTTAGGGTGGTTTAATAATACGAGTTCATGAGTTCGACATCTCCGGAGTTCTTTTATTGATGTGAATTATCTTTCATGAAAGTATTTACTTTGAATATCACAATGAACATATTTCAAATAGAATATATTTTCCATTTACTTGAAATTAAATACTTTCATACGCATATTCGAATGTGATGGACGATGGGTTTTTTTATAAATCAAAATTTTTGTAAAATTTAAATTAAGGTTTAACTGTCGGAAGAGTCCCGAAACTAAACTTTCTTTTTTTCAGTTAGGTGTCTGAACTACTTTTCGGGCCAAATAGGTATCTAACGTTTCATTCCGTTACTCAAATAAGGTTCTCTAGTCATGACTATTAAAAAATTTATTTTATCTAATTAGAACACGACATGTGCCTATTTCAGTTATTTTCTATCATTTATATTTTTAAAAAATCTAGACAATCATTAATTTTATTAAAAAAACCCCAAAAAACCATTTTTTGTTGAAAGATGATATTTATCTAATTAGAACACGACATGTACCTATCCATGTAACAAAAAACCATTTTTTTTGTAGAAAGATGATATTTATCTAATTAGAACACGACATGTACCTATGGGGGAGGGGGCAAAAATGCGGTTTGGGGGAGTTGAACCTGCAACCAATGGATACGTTGCTTGAGTTTTAGCCAATTGAGCTAAAACAATTTCTAGTACGAACCTGCGCCCATTTATTATTACATAGTTCTTGTAAAGTTAAAATAAAATGACAAACAAATAAAAATATCTTACCCAACCCTTAATGGCCCATTTATTTCGATCCAACAACTCAAAACCCAGATTTGGAAAATAAACGACCTTTCATCCCCCTCTCGACCTTTCACCTCCCCACCGATCATCGTCCGAAATTCCCCACCATCGCGTCGTGGCCATCACCGCCACCTTTGACGTAATTGCCGTCATAGCCCGAGCCTAACCCCGTCAGCCACTCTCGCATTAGAGCAGTCGTTTGCCGTGCAAATTGCCTCAAAGCTACGATGAGTAACCAAGTCTTCTCCACCTCTGTCCTTGACATTTCCGGCTGCCACAACCGCCACCGTCCCTTGAACAGAACCCCGACCACCACGCGCAGAGTCGTCGTTTTGTCGCCTCAAAAGCATGGTTGGAAGTTCCGTGAGAAAACCCCAACCTTGTTCCCCTATTTTTTACCATTTCCGACCACAGTCACCATCCGTCTGAATCGCTATTGCCACCATCATCCTCCTCAGACCGAGACGAACTGGCCAAACCCATCGAGTCAACCGAACCGAACCGACCCAAACTAAACAAGACCGGTCTGATCCCATTAATAAACCAAAGCACGAACCTGACCCGAATTGACTTGAACCTGACCCATTTGACCCGTACCCGACCCGAACTGAGTCAGTCTGTTTGATTCGAGTTAACCCTGTGAGTCAACTCGCCCGAGTCAACCCAGTGAGTGAACTCGCCCGTGTCAACCCAGTGAGTCAACTCGCCCATGTCACCCCGTTTAACCATTGATGTCAGCATTGACTTGACCGCTGACATCAATGTTGACTTTGACCGAAACGTCACCGTTGACTTTGACTACCAACGCCAGCGTTAACTTCGACCACTGATGTTAGCGTTGACTTTGACTAAAAAGTAAACTTTTCCAGAAAAGTCAGATTTTATTTTTTTTCAACGTCCTGAGTCTGATTTTGAAGCCCGTTTTATGAAATTCTAACCCGAAAGCTTACGAATCTAACCTTAAACCCCAAGCTTGTGTATGTACTTAATTGTTTAGTTAAGAGTAATGTGAATAAGAACTGAAATTGGAATTTGTACTATTGAAGGTATTCACAGTTCCTTGTATTCGAGATGTTGAGGACGTCGCATTCGGGTTCGAGGGTGATCGAATGGAGTATCATGGTTGACCGATATAGCAAGGATTAAAGGTAATATATACATTTCTACCTCTTGCATGCTTTATGAAACATGTTGGTATTCGGTTAAGGTATGCATGATTATGATTAAGATTACTTTCAGCTCTGCTGGAATCAATTCGATTACGAAAAAAAGAATAGTAATATGGATAAAATCGAACTATTCGAAAGAGAAGTTTAATAGAACGAAAGGATACTGAGTTCAACAAGGGAATAATAAGACGGTTAATCTCCTAATCCGATTAATAGTATTAAAGGATTTGATATCTGAAATATTTCGTTAAGAAATAACGATAATACCCTTGAGATGTAAGAATGCCTAAAATGCCCCTAAAAAGGAAATGACCTAGAATGTACACTCGATCTGATAAAATAACTACTTCATCTAAAATCCTTGATCTATTGGGAAAGACTTTGATAGCAAGATGCAAATATGTGTGATAACAAAACACTTGGATTTTTCCCGAATTCTGGATAAACACTTGAAGATAAATTTACTGAAAGTTCTTCGCATTCGTAAACTAATCTAAATGACATTAATGATTGAATTGATCAGAATGATTGAAATGACCAAAATAACCTCAGGCACTGAAATTTTCCAAATTAACTAAAATGATTAATATAACTTTGAGTTCTGAAATGAATAAATTGTTGTAAGGACCAGAATGTTTGAACTACTATCAAACACTTAAATAAGTAAATACCCACGTGACTTAAGATAAGTGGAAACTTGGAAAATCCTGAAATTTCTGATAGATCACAAATGACTGTAACCTCCCTATGAGTTTGAAGCATGACTCGTGTATATAAGTCACTCCTGATAATGCTACAACATTGAAAGAATACCGCTCAAACGCATGTTGACTGCTCGAGGGAAGTTTAGTGTTGTCTTATGGAAGTGACTCGTTCAACTATACAATGCAGTTAGTATTGAGAAATGCATCAGTGTGAGGTACATATGTTAGAATACATGGTAAATATCGTAATATTGGGATATGTAAGTTCGACTGAATTTGGAAACCTGATAAACCATGGAGATCTTCATGTATGCAGATTACCAATTTGCCCTTATTACGTGAAATTACGGAATCACCCCTGACAGTCAAATGAACAAAATGCCCTCGTTGGCCAAAATGACCAGAATAGCCCTGAATATATCTGATATCGCGAAAGATCTTGATTTAGAGATTCCTGAATGCTTGGTTTGAAACCTGATGAGCACATAGAATTCTTGAGTCATTGTTTATGCCTTGTTGGTATAAATTACCAAAATGACCATAATGCCCTTGTAGGCTTAAATGACTAAATCACTCACGATATATCTGAACTCTCAAAGATCTTGATGTATCAACACCTGAATATCTTGTTTGAACCATTAGTACAAACCCTTTTTAATAGGGGCCTCGTTTCTATAATCCGTTCAAATTGTCAAAAGATCAATGTGTTCCCTTCCGTAAATGCGAAGTATCTCCAAGAAATAAACTATTCCACCTAGTGTGTTCCATGTGTGCTACACGACTTTTTTTTTTGCATACTGATTTACATGTTATAATACTGATCACGTGTACATGACTGACATGCTTGATTTCACACGAACATGACATGTTTTATAAATTAAGCATGATCGTACTGTATTCTGTCGCAGCACCGTCGTGAGCCCACCTCTATTTTCTGTCGATTCCAACCACATTTGTCGCCGGTTAGGAGCGTAGTCAGCTCGACTGTGTCCGTCGAAGGGAGACGCGTAAAAGCCCTAAGGTTTCTCGTCCAATCAGCTTCGGGAAACTCATCGTCGAAGATTCGTGTCCTTTTCGGCAACTCTAGAACTTCAGGTTAAGTCTGATGAATTTCCGGTTAGTTTTAGGTCGTAATCTGGCGATTTTTATGGTTTCCGTTTAATGGGTGTTCTTTTTCCTCTAGGCAGATCGTTTCCGGCGTTTCCGGTGACTTTTCCGACGGTCGTCCGGTGACCAGATTATTTCGGTGAGTGAACCGGTTAGACCGGTCGACCCATGACCCAGACCCAGACCCAAACCTGAACTGTCCCAACCCGCCTCTAACCCGCATCCGACCCGGCTGAGTCAACTCGTCGAGTCAACTCAGTTGTCTCTGACCGATGACATCATGTTGACGTCAGTGTTGACTTGATTGCTGACGTTAGTGTTGACTTTGACCAAAAAGTCAAAATTTCCAAAAATGCCCCATTTTATGTATTTTGACGTCTTAAGTCTGTTTTTGAAGCCCATTTTTTGAAATTCCAACCCGAAGACCCCCGAATCTGACCTTAAACCCAAATCATGCATATGTGCTTAATTATTTAATTTAGATACTGTTGGGTTATAGAAACGAGGTCCCTATGAAAAAGGGTTTGTATAAATTACCAAAATGACCACAGTCAAATGACCAAGTTTGCCTTGTTGGTATAAATTACCCAAATCTTGTTTATGCTACAACATAACCCTTGTTGGTTTAAATTACCAAAATGCCCATGCATGACAAAATGACCATAATGTCATTGTAGACTTAAATGACTGAATCACTCATGATATATCTGAACTCTCAAAGATCTTGATGTATCTGGATATCTTGTTTGAACCTTTAGTACAAACCCCTTTTAATAGGGACCTCGTTTCTAAAATCCGTTCAAATTGTCAAAAGTTCAATGTCCCTTCCGTAAATGCCAAGTATCTCCAAGAAATAAACTGTTCCACCTAGTATGTTCCATGTATGCTACACGGCTATTTTTGCATACTGATTTACATGTTATAATATTGATCACGTGCACATGACTGACATGCTTGATTTCACACGAACATGACATGTTTTATAAATTAAGCATGATCGTACTCTACTTATGATATGTGTCCATGTACCCGATATGACAAACATGCTATATGGATAATCTATTACTGAAAATGCTGATATTGATTAATGAACTATTGATAATCTGATTCACTGGGTATTTGGGATATGGTATGAAGTGTTTTAAGGTTCAGCCCTGATCAGGCTGGTAATTCCGCCCATATTAGGTTCCTAGCTTAGGCTAGGGTAATTTTGCCCGTACTAGGTTCCTAGCTTCGGCTAGGGTAATTCCGCTCGTGACCTAAGGTAACCCCTTAGGTCAGTACCTACGACCACTAGGCCTAGGTTAACGCCCGTATAAGGTTCCTACGCTTCAGCTAGGGTAATTCTGTACGTGACCTAAGGTAATCCCTTAGGATGGTACCCCCTCCCAATGAGCCTGGGTTAATGCCCCTATATAGTTGCAATTCGGGGAATTGTATACTGGAGTATGGTTGGAGGATGAATAAAGAATTAAAATGAAATTTAATACTACTACTTGAAACAAATGTATTTGAAATAAAAAGGTTACTGCATTGTTATATTTCCTGCATTAACGTTGCACTGTTGGAACACATTAGACACTAAACTCTTTGATTCCACCTCTATAATTTATCACCTTATATAATTCTTGTTTGTTACTCGATGATTGAATAAAGAACAAGTATTGTTATTGTCAAGTATAACGCTACCTTGAAATAACAGAACAGAAATGAAGACTGTTACTACATGAAACATCATGAAAATGCTATGCCTGCCATATATATGCATGAGCTTATAGTACCTTTTGGTAGCTCTGTTTTACTGAGCTTTCCGAAGCTCACGTTGTTTTTACAATCAAAGATTAGAAGAAATCTATCATGGTTTAGTGATCGACAGCTGTATTTGGAGTTCTCTCGGTGTTGCTTTGGAGTACGGTACTGGTACAGTTTGGGGGCATGTATGTCATGTATAGTTTTATGATAGTGTCTCTAAAACACTTTTTGAAATTATGCTATATGTTTAAATGATATCTTGAAATGGTATTGTAAACGAAAGTTGATTTTACAGTTAAATAAGTGATTTGAGGAAAAATGTTTTTATGTGTATTTTTATTGTTGGCCGCTCTTGTGATCCTAATGTGACTTCCTAAGATTTGTGGTAACGTATAAGCGAGTCTAGGGGGTTACATTCCAAATAAAAATAACATAACGGATAATGTGTGAGTGACCATTGAGAAATTAAAAAAAATAATAAAAAATATGCTACCTCTAATGTTCTGATTGGGTGACAGATTTTTTTAACTGTTATTGACGAAAAAGTTTTTTTGAGTACCGAAACGAAAAGTTACGCACCTATTCTGCAAGGAAAATAGTTCAGACACCTAACTGAAAAAATGTTATAGTTTGGACACTTATTTGACGGTCAAGCCTTAAATTAAAGGACCAAGTATGGGCTGTCAATTGTCTTAATTTTAATATCGACATTGTTTATAAGGAACAGTTGGAGGTTTTTGATGAGGAAGGTTGGATTGACAACGCTGGTTTTGTAATGGAGTTGGTGTCCCAAAATTTTTAGGGTTGTTTAATAATTCGAGTTCAAGACTTCCGCAACTCCTGAGTACTTTCATTGATGTGGATTATCATTCATGAAAATTTGGCAATGTGCGTTTCTTTATGAAGCGGGGCAAAGAAACTCTTTGGTTGATTAAGTCACACCCCATTCTCGGTGCTAAGGGATTTTGGTTAGATCAATTAGGTTAAGCAATATTTATAATCTTAAATTCGGGTTCAAATCAAAACTTTGAAAGTTTAGGAAAATTTCTATAAATTTTAGGGACGTAGTAGTGCAACTATCCATTATAATTTTCTAACTAATTAAAAAGTTTCAAAAATATATATACATTTGTGAGTGTCTATAAACTAAATAACTAGAGGTTAAATGGAATTATAGCGGTTACGCTTTTTCGGTGAAACCGTAACCGAAACAAAAATTTTAAAACTTAATTTTGGTAATTATTTACTAATTTACAAAAAACACTAAGTTACTGACTGTTTTTTATTGTTTTTTTATCAGCAACTGTATGATTTTATTAGAAAATAAGAAAAACATACAGCCTGACGGATCTCACGCCTCGTTAAAAACCTCCCTAACCTAATGGAGGAAAAGAGTGCGATAAGATCCGCCGAAAATACAAAGAAACAAACAACAAAATCATAAACATGCCACAAAGAGCGAACATCTATCCACTCCTTCTTTCGCTAATACATCCGCAAAGCAATTCGCCTCCCTAGGCACGTAACAAAACTGTATGTCATACGCTACCCGACAAGCCTGATCAATCGCTAAAAAGACCTCCCATAACCGCCACGGGCGTTTCGCCGAATGTGTAACCCAGCTCAATGCCACCTGAGAGTCCGACTTTATAATGACACAACCTTCCCGCCACTCTCTTTCCTGCACCAAACCCAAAGCAAAAGCTATCGCTCGCACTTCGGCTTCATTCGACTCCATCACCCCTAAAGGGCCTGAAAACAATCCCAATATTCGACTATCCCCATCCCTCATCACCCCACCAAACCCCACTGGACCCGGTTTACCACGCGTCGATCCATCCGTATTAAACTTTAAAACACCCTTTAAAGGTGGCTGCCAGCTCCTTCCCTCCCTCGTCCTTCGCGGTTGCGCGCTAACAACAAAGTTAGATGGACATGACCACCAAATGGATTCCGAAAACATTTCGCCCCTCCTATCGACCTTTATCCAGTAGAACGGTCTCAACTTAACCAAAAAACACAATTCAGACATCGACAAACGTTTCCCACGGAAAACAAACTCATTTCTCGCCAACCATAACGACCACAACAATGCACTAACGCTCGCCACCCACCACGGAAAACAAAAAATGCTTCAAAACTTACCGGGAAAACTGTTTCGACACCTCACCATTGTCTCATCCAATCCCATGCTGTCTGTGCATAAGAACACTCATACAAAAGATGAGCGATACTCTCCTCCTCCGATATGCACCATGGACAGCGTCCCTGGTCATCCGGCAAAGGGATCCCTCTTGCGCGCAAGAAGTCAGTCGTGGGCAACCGTCTTAGCCATATGAACCACAAGAACGCTTGAACTTTAGGCGGTACCAGCATTTGCCAAGCGAAGCATTCACCTAAACCCACATCCCCAACCTTATCTAACAAGATCAGCTTCGACAAAGCCTGAACCAAAAAAACACCATGGGCATCCGGCCTCCAAATTAATGTATCCATACTGCCGTCCCATAGTCGAAACTTGGACACCAAGGCATACAACGCCCTCAACTGCTCGTGCTCAAACACCCTCAATTGCCTCCTAAAAATCCCGTCCCAATGTTGATGAACAAAACCATCATCCTCCGCGTAATCACACACCCAAGCTAGTTTATTAATAGCCAACAAAAATAGACGCGGAAAAACATCCTTCAATGCTAGCTGTTCAACCCAAGGATCAAACCAAAAGAGTACTTACCGCCCGTTACCAATTTTCCACAAGAAACCCGACATGCCCATGTGCTTGTCCACTTGCGCTACACACGAGTTTGCTACAATTTGCCTCCATACTATCGACATCGACGAAAGCTTTTCCGTATTAAAACGCCACCACTGCATATGCTCCCCATACTTAGCAACGATCAAGTTCTGCCATAATGAATCTCTATCTCAAGCGTACCTCCAAACCCATTTTGACAATAAGGCCATATTCTTCACCCGTAAGTCCGCGACTCCCAATCCCCCAAACTGTTTTGGCCGACATACAACCTCTCACCCTACCCAACTCATTCACCTTTCTAACCCAACACCACCCCATAAGAATGCCCTCCGAATACGGTCCAGCCTTTCAATCACCCCCTTCGGAGCCACAAATAATCCCATATAAAAAATTGGTAAAGAGGAAAGTACCGAGTTCACCAATATGACGCGAGCAGCAAAAGATAAAGACGATCGTTTCCACCCCGCTAGCTTGCGCCTGAAGTTTGCAATTATCGGTTCCCATGTAACAACCAACCTCGGATTCACCCCTATCGGAAAGCCTAGATACACAAACGAAAAATATGCACGTCTACAACCCATCACTTCGGCCACACTATCACTCAGCTCATCGTCTACACCAATAGCATATAACGAACTCTTACCAAAGTTTATCTTCAACCCAGAACAAACTTGAAAACAGTGTAGAATTCGTTTTAAATTTCGCGCAACCTCTAGTGATGCCTCAAAAAATAACAGTGTATCGTCAGCAAACTGCAAGTGTGTCAAGAATATCTCCGACACCACCTCAACCCCTCGAATTAGCCCCTCCGACTCGGCCTTTCGCAACATCAAGTGCATCGCCTCCGCGACCACCACAAACAATAATGGAGATAACGGACAGCCTTGACGCAAACCCCGACCCATTCTGTATTCCTTCGTCGCATTACCGTTAAGTAACACCGATAGTCGGGTAGAACTGATACATTCTCTAACCCAATTTCACCAAATGTCACAAAATCTCATTCGAGCTAATACCTCATCCAAGAACCGCCAACTGACACAGTCATGGGCCTTTGCGAAATCTAGTTTCAACAAAAAGCCACCCGCTCCCCTCTGACGAAGAGAATGAATAACCTCAATAGCTAGAAGTACCCCATCCACTAATTGACGTCCCTTTATGAACGCTGATTGCGTGTCACTGATTAACTCACCCAAAACTAACTGCAAACAATTAGCTAAAAAATTCGCCAGTACTTTGTACATTGAATTAACCAAACAGATAGGTCTATACTCACCAATTGTTTTAGGGGACGATACCTTAGGTAGCAGGACGATAAACGCACAATTCGCACCTTTGGGTAAAAGACCGCTAGAATGGAAACTCTCAAAGAAACGGAAGATGTCACCACTCACCACCTCCCACCCTTTCTTATAAAATTCCAATGTAAATCCTTCTGGGCCTGGCGCCTTCGAACCATCACATTCCCACACCACACCTTTAATTTCCTCCAATGAGAAAACCGAAACCAACCTCTCACTAGCAGCAGTAGATATTTGTCGGAACTCACCATCAAAGTGCCATACGCACTCCCGCGTATCACCAGCAAAATGTCTAGTGAACGCTTTCACCACATGTCGACGCATTTGTGTCGATGATGTTATCCACCTAGTATTCATCAAGAAACCAGGTATGTAATTCCTAGCAGCACGCAGTTTGGCGGATCGGTGAAAAAAAGCCGTATTTCAGTCACCCAAACGAAGCCATGTCGCTCGCGATTTTTGTCGCCACATTGCTTCCTTATTTCGCATAGCTCTCCATAAAGCCTGCATCCACTATCTTCTCTCCACCTCAGCTCCCTCACCGTCACTACTCATATTTACCGCATCGTCTGCCTGATCAATCTTACCTTGCATCTCAGCAATAATCTCATTTACATCCCCAAAACTATCACGATTCAACTTTTTCAAAAATAATTTCAAGTGACGCAACTTCACCATAATGTTACCGTTACCTATGCCCAAACCTGTCAATCGAAACCATTCTTCAGCTATTTGACGAGCGTGATAACGACCCTCCATCCAGCAATTGAAGAACCTAAAAGGCTGAGGTCCCCAATCACTCTCATCGCATTTCAACAATAAGGGCGTATCATCAGATATACCCCTCGCCAAAGCTTCTTGTTGGATTGAGCTGAAAACATCCATCCATCCTGCCGAAATCAAAAATCGATCGATTCTACTGCACCTATTCCTTGGACCAAACCATGTATACCATTTGTCCAGTAGCGGCAAATCCATTAGCCCCGCATTAAGTACAAATTCACCAAATAATTCCATTTCAACATTCCTGTCCGATACCCCAACTCTATCAAAATCATGTAAGATTGCATTGAAATCCCCTGCGATACACCACGGCCCCTCTGAATCGCTAATTTTATCGAGTATCGTTGCCCATACTGCTCGCTGACCCTCAACCTCCGATGGGGCGTATACCACAACTATCCCGCAAGCCATGTCCTCTTGTTTCCACCTTCCCCGCAACACTATAAAATGTTGATCTACCTCAACCCTTTCAGTGCTAAATCTGCTTGCTTCCCACACCACCAATATACCTCCTGAAGCTCCGATTGATGGCGCGAATACTGATTCAAAACAGTCTGATCCCCATAAGTTCGCTACCCATAACGTCGGCCACTCCTCCAACTTCGTCTCCTGTAACATCGCCATGTCCATATTATTTTTTCGTAACACCTCACGCACATACCGTCGCTTTGCACTCCCTCCCAAACCCCGAATATTCCACGATAACAATTTCATTAGTCACAAGCCCCGACTATCCCCGGTGATTACCCGTGAAATGTCGCGAATGATCTCCTTCTCACGTCCGTTTGAATTTACCCCAATCAACGATCCCAATTTTAATGTTGCGACTGCCTCGCTTTCTAGATTTTGTTATGCATTCAATCCGTCTTCTATCATCCCTTTCCGTTTAAATTCCCTTGTCAATCCCCACTTGATCGAATGCCCTTCTTCTTTCGATATACCCGACTGTCTCCGATAGTTTGTTCTCCTCCTAGTACCCGTCGGATTTTACAAAACGCCCTGCCCACTTGAATCAATTCAGTATTGCCAAGGACTGGATGTGGAGCAATCGAATGTAAATTTGGATATGAGTTAAACTCCTCTATCACTTTATCCCCTGTAGACAATTGAGAATCCTGACCCACTGAATCACAAGACTTTGAATTCACAATCCCAGCGATATCCAAACTCTCACAAATTGGAACGTTACCTACCACCTCTAGAGTCCTATTGCCTCTGTCATTCTCCCCAATCATCCTACCTCCTTTCGTCGGTGCATTCTGTTCCGGCAACTCTTCCACCTGCTGTTCCGGCGGCCGTTCTAACCAATGTTCCGTCTCCCGTTCCACATTGTGAATTAAATCTACTCCCTTTTCTATATTTTCTGCGCCGTTCGTGTCCCTTTGTTGTCCATCCCAAACTTCGTTGGCTAGCCACAAAACTGGTTCGATTACTTCCCTCCTATTATTTGTGGTGCCATCAATCCTTCCTTTACCCCCGGCTATGTCATAAGAGGGATCATGTGCAAGACTCTCCTCTCCTTCGGTCGACTGATAATCGCAACAATCACACTCAATCGCCGGTATTTTGCCATCCATTTCCAACACTCGGACCAGATACATCTCCTCCTCAAATTGAATAGATATTCTTTCCTCTATTCGATCAAAAACATTTGTCTCCACCATAATTCTGCCGCTATCAAAAGATGTCGGCGTTTCCGTGGCATCGTCCATGCAAATAAAAGAGCCCCATAGATTGGCGATATTCATGAAAGTCCGTTTGTGCCATAAGTGAATTGGAAGACCCACAATCGATAACCATACCCGGCGCGATTCCACTGTGATCGCTGGCGACCATGCCTCCACCCTCGCAAAACATTCTTTCACGTGATCCAGCTTCAACACACGTTCCCGAACACTCGCCGATGTGCACATTAACACAATCATGGACCCTGACAATCTCATGATGGAGAATCCGGTGTGCTTCTCAACCTCCAAACACTCCGCCAATGATTTTATACTACACGGATCCAAGCACCAACCCACCGTGCACCATTGTAGAATCGCCCATTTGTCTTCGTCCACGATTCCTGGTATTATTCTGCGATTTTCACTCACCCGTTCTCTCCTTGTCAATTTCGAAGTGTGTGCCGCCTTTCAATCTCCGATCTCCACTGTCCCACGCTGCTCCCTACTTTTCCCCTCTCCCCCTTTTCTCTGAACCAATTCCGTTCTGCCCTTCCACGCCATGGCGACACTCATCCGAGCACCATGAATCCACTTTCCATATAATCTCTCGATTACCCGATTGGCGTCATCTTGTGATGCCATCCGAGCAAAACCGAATCGCTGCCCATCTCTAGCCACTCTATTCGGAATAAACACATCTTTGACAACCCCGTGTCTATCACATACCTGCCATAGTCCTTTCCAGTGTATTGTTCGAGATAGACCGCCTACATATAAAGTCCACACACGTTGAGTGCCTAGATCTTTGTCCTCCGATTGGTCACCCTTACCCGTTTCACGGTGCTCGCCGGTGTCGTGCTCCGCTGTTTGCTCCTTTGCCAAGCGTTTCCACAAACCCTTGGAGAGCGTCTTTTTTCCTTTTTGATAGATTGGCTGTTTTTTATTGTTACTTATGTTTTTTTCATACTGAATACTATATATTTTGCCTAGATCTTTTTTATTGACTGTTTTTTTATTGTTACTTATGTTTTTGTCATACCGAATACTATATATATTGTAGACTTTAATTGAATTTGTTAACATTGATATCTTTTAACTACTAAAATTATTTGTAATAAATAGGTATATTTTTTATAATACTTGCTGTAAAACGATTTGTAGTTAGCCGAGTCTCTGTACCGAACTTACCCAAACTGAAACAGAACAACCAAGATACGCGTTACTCCTATGAGGGATCTCCCGGTGGTAGATCGACGATCGGCCGCCTGGGTTATACTCATCTCAACGCGGGGAGCTCAGATTCGGTGATTGGGTGAAAAAAAGACGACAATGGTGGCCGAAAAACTCGAATACTCAAACTGTAACAACCCTAGGTTCGACGAACCTTTAAACCTCAATTCCCGACGATTGGAACGTCGGCAGAGCGAGTGGTTAGAGGGGTTTTGGTCAGGGCTCGACAGCGGACGTGGAGGTAACGACGATGCACGACACCGGCGAGCGGTGGATGAGATCGTGGCGGCGAACGGTGGTGAGAAGTTGAAAAGGTTTGAGAGAACAGTCTGGATCTCTCTCTGTGTTTCCAAATTCGATTGGCCATCCCTTTGGGTAGGTGAAGAGTCGTACTTTTATTTATTATTGGGTCAGACCATTAAAGGATAAATTAAAAGATATCTAAGGCAACTATATAACAAGAGTTATTGTAGCTTAATTGGTCAAAGTGAGGGTTACAAAACCCATGATCACGGGTTCAAGGCTCCTAAGAATAATAATTCTCATTTTAATTTTTTTATACTTTTCACATAAATTATGTGTGTTACAAATTGTTCAAGGACCGTAAAACTTTCCAAATCAACATAATACAACGGATAAAGTGTGACTGGCCTTGTAGAAATTAAAAAAAAATAAAAATAGGATACGTTTCATGTTCTTATTGGGCGACATAATTTTTTTAACGGTCGTTGATGAAAAAGCTTTTTTGAGCTCCGAAACGAAACATTAGACACCTATTCTACCCAGAAAATAGTTTAGACACCTAACTGGAAAAAAGGGTATAGTTTAGACACTTATTTGACGGTTAAGCCTTTAATGAAAGGACCAAGAAAAGGCTTCCAATTGTCTCGATTTTAATATCGATGATGTTTATAAGGAACAGTTGGAGGATTTTGATGAGGTAGGTTGGATTGGCAATGCTGGTTTTGTAATGGAGTTCATGTCCCAAAACTTTTTAGTGTTGTTTAACTATTCGAGTTCAAGATTTCCACAACTCTTGAGTACTTTTATTGATGTGGATTATTTTTCATGAAAATTTGGCAATGTGCGTTTTGTTTATGAAGCTCGGGAAAGAAACTCTTTGGCTGATGAAGTCACAACCCAAACTCGGCGCTAAGGGATTTTGGTTAGATAATTTAGGTTAAGAAATATTTATAATCTTAAATTCGGGATTAAATCGAAAACTTTGAAAGTTTAGGAAAATTTCTATAAATTTTAGGGACGTAGACATGAAAGTATCCATTATAATTTTCTAACTAGTTAAAAAGTTTTAATATATATATATATACATTTCACACACTCACACACTCATCCTTAGCGAAGAAACACGAACCACACCATGTTTCGCAGGCACATCAGCTACACTGTTCGCCTCGCGGTATATGTTATGAAAACACACATAGTGTAAGGAATCGTACGCCCCATCAATCCTAAGAAGCCAATAATCCAACCTCCAAGGCCGTCTTTGCATGATGAAGAATCCAAGACATCGCCATGAATGAGTCCGATTCAATTATGATCGAGCTATCCTCACACCATCGAGAATGTAGCTCCATATCCAAAGCATACTCAATCTCTCGAACTTCAGCCTCATTGGAATCCATAGTCCCAAGCGAGCCAGAAAATAAAGCCAATATTGTACCTTCTGTGTCGCGTAGAACTCCGCCTCATCAAGCCGGACCCGGTTTACCTTGCGCCTAGATTATTATTATTTTTATAATGCCCAGATAAAATTTATAGGACAAAAAAGACTTGAGATAGACCTAGAAATTTAGAGATATTAAAAGAAAGGATCGACTTCACTATATATAACAGAAGAAGGCAACTTAGAAGCAATCAACACAAATCAACAGAAGGTAAAAACTATTTAAACCCACCCAAAACCATGAATATAGCTCACTCTTTCTCTATTTACACATGGTCTTTCGTCACATGCACAATTTGGGGCATGAAAATTGCTTTTGTATATTTGTATACATTAAGCTTTGATTTGAATCAATTTTCTCAAATTAATTAATTCATTATTGACGTAGCATCATTTTACGTGTACATATTTTATAAAAATTTATACTTATGTTTTACGAAATATAAATGAATGTATTTATTTATTTCAAATATTTGAAATCGATCCAAAAAAATATTATGTGTACTATTGAACCAAAATCAATGTTTCGTATGTATAACAACACAAAACCAAATGTCATGTATCAAATTACACATTTGACAAAGGTTTAAATGTATTTTGGATATTTCTCTTTATATTAATATTAGAGTTAACTGCACTACATGTCCTCAAACTATGTCACGCCTTCTAAATTGGTGCCTAAACTTTAATTTTATTTAAAACAACACAAAAATCAACATAATTCAACGGATAAAGTGTGATTTACCATGTACAAATTAAAAAATAAAAAAATAGGCAACCTTTCATGTTCTTATTGGGCGACATAATTTTTTTTATTGTCGTTTTTGAAAAAGCTTTTTTTGAGTACCGAAACGAAACATTCAACACCTATTCTACCCAGAAAATAGTTCAGACACCTAACTGGAAAAAAGGTATAGTTTAGACACTTATTTGACGGTTAAGCCTTGTAAAACCTATGTTTGATTTTGATATAACTAGATCTTTAAGGATCAATTTGAAAAACTTAAAATTGTTTTTACAAGTCCCTTAACAAGTTTTGAAACACCAACACTTTAAAACCGATTTGTAAAACTCAAACTCAAAATATTTTCTAAGTGTTCCAAGCCAAATCTATTGAAAATCGTCAGAGAGTATCGATACCCATGGAGGAGTATCGATACCTTTTTGCCAAAATTGGCTACTGTCGGAACACGTATCGATACGGAAAACCCTCGTATCGATACGCCCCTGTGTTAAACTTCAAAGAGTTTGAAAGAGTGTATCGATACGGTAACACCAGTATCGATACTGGTTTAAAGATTTTTAAAGCATTTAAGTCGGTTTAAAAATATGACCGTTGGTGTCAGTTGGTTGGTAACCAAATTTTAAAAGGTCGTTGACCGGTATCGATACGCCTAACCCCAGTATCGATACTCGTTTTGGCAGTGAGCTATGTTGAGAAAAAGGTATCGATACGGCCTTTGCCGTTTCGATACCCTGTACCGATACGCTTACGTGCGTATCGATACACCCCATTAATTACACACAACGGCTATTTTCTTTGTGAGACAGGTATCGATACCCATTCCCGAGTACCGATACTCGTAGCTGTAGAGGTGCATTTATGGTGGTAAGAGAGGGTTCCAACGGCTCCATTTACATCTCCAACCACCCAAACGGCTAGAAATTAATGAAGAGGTATAAAAGAGACACTCTAAAGCATCAGCAACAACTATTGAACCTTCAAGCATCATCAAAGCAAAAATCCAAACCCTTGAGCTATTAAGAGTCAAATCTTTGTACCCAACTCTAGTGTATTTCAAATTGTCAATTTGTATTGTGAGTTTGGGATTGTTTAAATTGTATTTGGGTAGACAATCATCCTTTGAGAGGAAACATTTAAGTTTACCAAAATATCTCTTGTATTTGAGTGGATTAAGCTTTGGGTAGAAAGCTTAATCGAAATTGTAAGGTTTCCTCCTCATCCAAGAAAAGGGGACGAATTCTAGTAGTGAATTGTTTGAAAATCCTTAGTGGTAGCTAAGGTAGTGGATGTAGAGTTCAATTGGAGAACTTGAACCACTATAACCCCTTGTGTCACTTTTATTTTCTATCTTTCACTTCACCAAAATTTTTAATTGCCAATTCACCCCCCTCTTGGCCATTTGCAAGTGTTCGATCAACTCAACAAGCCTTTAATGAAAGGACCAAGAAAAGGCTGCCAATTATCTCGATTTTAATATCGATAGTGTTTATAAGGAACGACTGGGTTTTTTTTGATGAGGCAGGTTGGATTGACAACGCTAGTTTTGTAATGGAGTTGGTGTCCCAATTTTTTTAGGGTGGTTTAATAATTCGAGTTCAAGACTTCCGCAACTCCGGAGTACTTTTATTGATGTGGATTATCTTTCATGAAAATTTGGCAATATGCGTTTTGTTTATGAAGCTCGGCAAAGAAACTCTTTGGCTGGTCAAATCACACATCAAACTCGGCGATAAGGGATTTTGGTTAAATAATTTATGTTAAGCAATATTTATAATCTTAAATTCGAGATCAATTCGAAAACTTTGAAAGTTAGGAAATTTTCTATAAATTTTAGGGACGTAGTCATGAAAGTATCCATTATAATTTTCTAACTAAGTAAAAAGTTTTAAAAATATATATACATTTGTTAGTGTGTGTAAAGTAGATAACTAGTGGCTAAATGGAACTATAGCGTTTACGCTTTTTTGGTGAAACCGAAACAAAAATTTTAAAACTTAATTTTAGTAATTATTTACTAATTTACGAAAAACACTAAGTTACTGACCCTTTTTTTATTGTTACTTATGTTTTTATCGTGCCGAATACTATCTATACTGAAGACTTTAATTGAATTTGTTAACATTGATATTTTTTAACTACTAAAATTATTTGTAATAATTAGGTATATTTTTTATAATACTTGTTGTAAAATGATTTGTAGTTAGCCGAGTAACCGTACCGAATAAATCAATTAACTAGTTAGACGATAACTGATTTAAACAGAATGATAACGGTTCATTAAAATTTTGAACTGAAACTTCCGGTAACCGTAAAAAAAAGTCAATCTGGTACGATTAACCGCTCCTGAACCCTCCTACATAAGATAATCTAATGCTAAAATATTTACAATATTTTATATAGTGAAAAGAGAGATTTAGTAATAACAACCACATATTAAATACTTAAAGTAAACTCAACATGTGGATCACAAGCTAATATTCAAATATCTAGTCTTGCAATGTTGTTATAACAACCACGTACAAAAAAATTTAAAAGTAAAATGAAACATGCACGTGGTAATGATGTTCCCGGGGACATACAGCATAATATTGCAAGCAATTGTTTAGTCTAACGGGTTTTACTACACAATAAATTCTACGGTGAGATGAGCGGAGAGAGGGAGAGTGGCCGCCGGCAGACTTGGACGGTTTACGTGGGTAGGATATCGGAAATGTTGCACTGGAAAGGCTTATGGCAAGTGTTTGATAGGCATGGTGTGGTGCTTGACGCTTTCATCCCTCGGAAAAGGGCAAAGGATGGGGGAAGGTTTGGTTTTGTTAGGATGGCGAGTAGGGTAGATGCCGATCGGGCAATTGAGCGTTTAAACAATAAATGGATATATGGGTCTCGCTTGATGGTGAGTATGGCAAGATTCGCGGATCATGGATCGTCCAGGAATCAAAGATTTAGGGCCTTGGGCGATTCTGATCGGAAGAGTAAGGGGGATGAAAAGGGGCAATCGGAAAGAAACAGTGTGAATTCGAAGAGAATTCATATAACGGAAAAGGTGATTAAAGGGTGTGTGGATGCAGCTAAAGAGGATATCCTTAAACATTGTATGGTGGGTTGGTGTAATCGCCATTGCAGTTTGAAGGAATTGGCATCGAGGATGAATATTCTGGAACACCAAGGATTGTCCATCCTGCGAATTGCTGGTCCGGCAATTTTGCTGATGTTCAAGGATGCGAAATCAATGGCAGAGGTGCTGGCAAAGACGAGTTTTAGTGAGTGCTTTTCAAAGTTAGAACGTTGGGATCCGGGGATGACATTAAACACTCGACGGGCATGGATTTCAGTCCGAGGAGTACCAATTCACGTCTGGTCACTTGAGACATTTGACAACATTGCGAAGACTTGGGGGTCGCTTGTTCGGATGGCGGAAAACACAACATCGCCGACATCGTTCGAATACGGCTGGTTATTGCTTGAGACGGACTCGATGGAATCCATCGATACTAGAATGGTGTTGGAAGTCGGGGGAAATTTGCATCCCATATTCGTCAAAGAGGTGCCCTTCTTTGGGCCTCCTACGGATTGTGAATGCACAATGGCCAGTGATGCTAGTAGCGACGAGTCATCGGAGTGTAGTACGTCGGAGTATGTGCCGGAATCGAACATGGGAGATGAGCATCAACAAGAATTTTTTGAGGACGTGGGAACAGGGCTGCAAGATTGGAGATGCAATCAGCTATGGAATGATGGTGAACGTGGGGACTAGGTTGTAGGTGACGACACAACAGCCGTCGCGCCTGGGTGTATTATATCGGTGCCGGTGCATGGTGGATTGATGTTGGGCGGCAGTGTTGATGGGCAGGTGGGAGTTTCACTGGTATTAGGAGAGTGTGATAACCCAAAGAGTCCTAGAGATATAGAGTTCCAAAAAATTGGAACTGTAGAGGCCAATCTGATCAAATAACCTACAGTGGTTGAACAAAACAAGCAGGCTGCTCTATCCGATACTCACAACCAGTAGGGTGAAACGGTGACTGGAAATCGAGCAACGGACGGTTTGGTCTCTGTCCCAATTACGACAAACACAGTTGAACAATTTGGCTATCTCCCCATTCCTGTAGAAGAGCTGGACGGTGAACAGGCAGCACGCCAAAGTGGTGACGCAGACTCTGTTATTCCAATTTGGATTAATGGGGTGTTAAAGAAAACAAAATCGGTGAATGCGTTGTCCGGGGTGGGGAAAAATCTGAAACAAGGAAGGGGTCGACCGAAGAAGAGCGGTGGCCGTGAATCCCAAATTATAGTTGCTGATGCTTCAATAACAGACTCGGATTTTCATCGTAGACAACAAGTACTGTATCGTGAAGCTACAGCGACAACGGCATTGGGAAATCTGGTGGGGGTGACATCTTTGGGTCGTGAGGAAGAAATCTTACAGGATTTGTCGCGAGTGCTACAAGACGACATTCGAAATTTGTAACAATGCGACTAATGAGCTGGAATGTCAGGGGGTTGGGTTCGTTGTTGAAGCGAAGACGGGTGGGGGATGTAATTAGGAGGCAGCGTTTTGACATGGTGTTGATGCAGGAAACGAAACTAGAGGAGCTGTTGCCGTCGGTTGTTGCTGGAATATGGTACAGTGATGGTTTTGAGTTCTCATTTTCGCCATCCGTGGGGGCGTCGGGCGGTTTATTAGTGATTTGGGAAGGCGATCGTTTTGCGCTGGAATCGGTGGAGTTAGATAGGCATTTTATTATGCTTCATGGGTGATGGCAGCCGGAGGATTTAGTGTGCTGTGTCATGGCGGTATATGCACCTTGCGATATATCGGAGCAGGAAGTTTTATGGCAACGGTTATTGACAGTGATCGGAGGTAGTTCGGGGCCATAGTGTGTCGCGGGCAACTTCAATTCGGTGCTGCGACCGTCAGAGAGAGCAGGTTGTAGTACGATGTCGAGAGGTATGGTTTCTTTTGTTTCATTCGTGAATGTCGCAAGCTTGATAGATATTCCTTTGCGAGGAAAACATTTTACTTGGTTTGGTAGAGATAATCGAAAGAGCCGTATTGATAGATTTCTTGTCTCCTCGAGGTGGCTGGATTGTTTTGCTAGGATAGAACAGTTGTCCTTGCCGAGAGGCATATCGGACCATGCTCCAATTTTGTTGATGTGTGATGATATTGACTGGGGTCCTAGGCCTTTCCGATTTATTAATGTATGGTTGGATGAGAGGCGGGATGTGAGTTGTATGGCAGAGGAATGGTGCCGGTTGACAGGAATGGGTGTTGGAAATTCCAACATTTCGGTTAAGCTTAGACATTTGAAACAATTTCTTCGCCAATGGAATAAAACGGACTTCGGGGATGTTGAGAAAGAAATTGCACATATTCAAAGCCGTA
Organism: Hibiscus trionum; assembly: GCA_030270665.1. Classification (NCBI taxonomy): domain Eukaryota; kingdom Viridiplantae; phylum Streptophyta; class Magnoliopsida; order Malvales; family Malvaceae; genus Hibiscus; species Hibiscus trionum. Next base: position 2,323,332 of record BSYR01000008.1, read on the forward strand.
TTGAGTGTTTGGATAATGGTGAGGAGGAGCTGGCCGTGGGGGAGGGAAATGAGTTGTGCGATCGAAAGCGAGCTTGGTTGCAAGCATTGTGGCGTGCGATTCGTGGAAAAGAATCAATGTGGAGACAAAAGTCGCGAGCGACTTGGCTTAAATTGGGTGATAGGAACACTGCGTTTTTTCACAGGGCAGCAAAGTTGCGTGCGATACGGAATGCTATTGTGGGGTTGACCATTGGTGGTAGTTGGGTCACTGATCCGATTAAATTACGCAAACATGTTGTGAGCTTTTTCTCTAAACATTTCGCTGCGGAAGAGAGATTGTGTAGTTGGTTGTTCGAGGGAGCTTTTAACAGGGTAAATACAGCTGAGAACTTGACTTTGATTGCGCCGTTTACTACTGATGAGGCATGGGTTGTCGTGCGAGGGAGTGAGGGTTCGAAGTCACCGGGTCCGGATGGATATAGTATGGAGTTTTTTAAGCGGTGTTGGGAGGTTGTAAGTGGTGATGTGGAACGGTTCTTGGCTGCTTTTTTCTCCACCGACAAGTTGTCTGTAGGTGTTAACAACACTTTTATTGTGCTGCTTCCTAAAGTGGATTCGCCGGTTTCTTTACATGAGTACCGACCGATCAGCTTGCTAAATTCCATATATAAAATTCTAGCTAAAATTTTAGCTAAAAGGCTACAAGTAGTGTTGGGCGGTTTGATCAGTGACCATCAGTCAGCCTTTGTTCGCGGTCGACAGATAGTGGATGGGATATTGTTGGCCAATGAGACGATACACTATATGCGGCAAAGTCGGGTCGGGGGGTGTGTGCTGAAGCTTGATTTTGCGAAGGCTTACGATTGTGTCCGATGGGAGTTCTTGGATCAAATCATGTGCTCGATGGGTTTTAGCGAGACTTGGCGGGGATGGGTGATGGAGTGTATTGGTACTATTCTTTTATCTGTCCTGCTAAATGGGAGCGCGACGAAAGAGTTTGACATGGGACGTGGGTTGCGACAGGGCTGCCCATTGTCGCCATTATTATTTGTCATAGTAGCTGAGGCTTTGCATCGGCTGTTAGTACAAGCGGAGGTAATGGAGCTGATTTGTGGGGTGACAGTGGCTCCGGGGGTGACGTTGACACACCTTCAGTTCACTGATGATACCGTTTTATTTTTTGAAGCATCAGTCGAAGCGGCATTGAACATTCGCAGACTTCTATGTTGTTTCCAGGTGTGCTCAGGTTTGCGCATTAATTTTTCAAAGTCATCTCTTTATTCGATTGGTGTGGATGGAGATTTGGTTGTATCCATGGCAGATGTATTGTGTTGTCGTCAGGGGGAGTTACCATTTGTGTACTTGGGACTGCCGCTGGGGGTGAATCCGCGTAATATAGTTGTATGGGAGCCTGTCATTGCATCTGTCCGCCGGAAGCTTGCGGGTTGGAAGAGGACTTTGCTATCGTTCACGACACGCGTCACTTTGGTAAACTCTGTCTTATCATCACTCCCAGTATATTATATGGGCTTGTTTCGTGTGCCGAAAGGGGTAGTTACTGCCATTGATAAGTTGAGGCGAGCATTCTTATGGGGCGGGGTCAATTAACAACGAAAAATGAGTAGAGTGAGCTGGAGTTTGGTGTGCCGGCCTCGCCATCTTGGCGGATTGGGAGTGGCTGATTTGGAGGTTCGAAACAAGGCACTATTGGCAAAGTGGTCGTGGAGATATGCTAGTGATGTAACATCGTTGTGGCGAGCTATTATTGTATCAAAGTATGGTGAGGCGGCTCAATGGTGGAGGTTTAATAATTCGGTTAGGGGACCGATGTCTGTGATTTGGAAACAGATTGTGCAGACTGTTAGTTCGGAGGGTGTGCAAAAGCACATGGGTGAGAATCAGTTTATTTGGAAGGTGGGCTCGGGGGAACGAGTGTTGTTTTGGTTTGATGCTTGGTGTGTTGAGCAGCCGCTAAAAGATGTTTTTCCTCGCCTGTTCTCGATTGTGGTTGATCGGTTAGCACTAGTTGTGGACATTGCCGTCGAGGGGCATTTTCAACATGATAGGTGGGGTGATTTGTTTCGTCGTAGCCTACGTTCCTTTGAGGCGCGGCAACTGCAGGATCTTCGGTCATTGGTGTGTCGTGTACAGATGCGACAAGGTGAGCTGGATATGCTTGTCTGGACGCCGAATAAGCATGGGATTTTCTCTGTCAAAAGGCTGTCCCATTTGCTTATGATGGACAAGGCGGGTGAAAGTGAGTTTGGGGACTGTTTTGCGTGGAAAGTCTTGGTTCCCCCTAAGGTTCAGGCGTTCTTGTGGTTTGCTTGGTTGCGTCGCTTGCCTACGTTTGCGTTTCTGCAGATTCGTGGAATTGATTTGGGCGAACACCAAGGCTTGTGTAGTTGGTGCCGCGAGAGGGAGGAAGACATTGAGCATTTGTTTTACTCGTGCTCGTTTGCTCAAGGATTGTGGAATTGGTTTCGAGGGTGGTGGGCGATTGCTTTGCCATTGCCTAAATCATTAGCGGATTTCCTTCTTCCGGATATGCATTGTTCGTTTACAGGCACTTTGAGGAAGCTATGGGTGTCGAGTGTCGCGGCACTGTTGTGGTCGTTGTGGCTTGCGCGCAATGACTTTGTGTTTAATGGAAAGGTTATCCCGGCATCGGAAATAGGTTTCTTGGTAAAGTTACGTTCCTTTTATTGGGTGAAGACCCTTAAGGAGGGATTGTCGGTCAGTGAAGCTCTTTGGTGGGTTGTCCGAGTTTGTATCGGGAAGGGTTTGATAAACCGATGGTCCAATTGGGAGTGTGTTGGGAGCCCCCGATCGGGGTAACGTTAAAATTTTCAGTGGATGGTTCTGCTCGTGGGAAGCCGGGGCATGCGGGCTTCGGGGGAGTGTTGCGTGATGCTCAGAGTCGTATCCTCGCATTGTTTTCAGGGCCGCTTGGTTCTCTTGATTCTAATGTTGCTGAGATTCGGGCGATAGCTTTTTCTTTGGATTATTTTGTTGCGTCTAAATGGGCTGATCGTCCTCTTATTGTTGAGTCGGATTCCAAAGTGGCAATTGGGTGGGTGTTGCAGGTAGAGCGCCGCCCTTGGCGTTTGTGGGAGTATTTCCGTGTGATCGACCGTGCTACTCTGACGTTAGGATCTGTGTGCTTTTCTCACATTTTTCGGGAGGCGAATGGGTTAGCTGACGCGTTAGCAAAGGAAGGGGTGTCTCGTGTCTCTTTATTTCATGCTTCGATCTGATGATTTGTAAGGGGAGGGGTCCTTGGTTTCTTTTAAGTCGACATGTCGTACTCTTTTCCTCCGTTAGGCTTAGGGAGGTTTTTGATGAGGCGCATGTTTCGACTTGCGTTGTATATTTTCAATAATAATATACATCGCTTGCTGATAAAAAAAAATGATGTTCCCGGGCTCGAGAGGCCAGCACATGGCGTTAAATTCAATTATGCCGTTGGAGATGTAATTTCCAGATAAAACAAATCGATACATATATTTATTCAGTACTTTGTCCTTATTAATATAAAACCCGAGCTGTTAATTAATTATACCTTCCAAAAATATTGAAAAATAAAAAAAATATAGCTGCTTGTTGTCATTTTATGGGCTGCAGAATAATATATATATATCGGTATCTAGTACAGCAGTCAGAGCACAACAAAACCAAACCAATAGCTTAAGGTATTTCGACTTATCAAATTAAGGTGATGGCTCACAATGTATTTAGCAGTTCGGGTCCTGCATTCTATACAGACGCGACTCTTCAGAACCTTTCCAATGACAATGTCAACCTTGCTGATCAAAAGGATTGGTATGGCTCTGGAAATCGCCCATTTGTTCTTCAAGCAAAGTGGTCCGATAAAATTAAGCACGACGCCGATCCCCGAGCTGGAAGCTCGAAAGGCGGGGCTGTGTATGCGACCCCAGCTGGCATTAAGTGGGTTGTTGCCTGGAGCAATATGAACGGTGAAAGCAACAAGGTATTCATCAATTCAATGTTATTCCCTTTTCTTAAAATTTATGGCAGCACGGGCACAAATAATTTCCGATGAACATATTTGTTTCATTCTTTTACTTAAAAAAACATCGTTAAGAATATTATTGTAACATTCAAAAGAAATAATTCGATCAACTTTCACATAAATTAAATCTCTGTCAACTGCAGGTGTATATTGACATTACTAGCACTGATGTCAATTGGGATGTCGTCGAATCGCTTCTGGACACATCTTCTGCCGCTCCTGCTGAGGTGAACAAACTTGGATACAAGGCAACGACTACGATTGACCCGGACAACCCTTCGCCAAGTTTGACAACAAGTTTCTAGAAAATAATTTAAAATATTGTTTCTTTGCATGCACTAGTAATTTTAAAATAAGGAAGGTGGTTTAATAAAAAGACTGGCTTCAAGTCTTGAGTTAATATTAGTCTCGGGTTTGATCCCTAGACAACTCCAACCCCTTCCTCTTTTATCTCTAGAAAAGGTTTAAAAGGCCTAAATGTTTAAAATCAATTATGCCATATTTATGATAAATGCGTGGCTACTTAAAATCATTATATGTGGTGAATAAAAGGTCTTTCTATTATGCCATTTTATTGTTATTATTTTTATAAAGCCGGTATAAAATTTATAGAAAATAAAAGACTTGAGATAGAGAGAGACATTTAGAATGAGATTAACAGATTTGGGACGTGTTGTGCGATTTACTCTGAATATCACGATGAACATATTTCAAATAGAATATATTTTTCATCTTTTTGAGATTTAAATTAAGCCTTAAACATCAGAAAAGTGTCAAAACAAAACTTTTTTTCTTCAGATAGGTGTCTAAATTTTTTTCCAGGCAAAATTGGTGTCCAAAGATTAAAAAGAGATTCAGATTTCAGAAGTTGAATCAAGGAGTTCAAAGTGGTCCATTAAGTGCGAATTGTAAGTTTACTGAGGGCTCAACATTGATACATTAATTTAGTAGGGTATGTTTCAGAAGAAGTCAGAAAGTTCTATTAATTAACTTAACTACCCTCAACCGAATTCTAAAATGCAATTCGCCCTGAACTACATACAAAAGGTCTTACCCTAGGCCTGAGGCGTAGGAGCCTACCTAAGGGGATGCCTTAGGTCCAGAAAGACTTACCCTAGGCCTGTGGGCATAGGAGCTTAACATAAAGGCTTACCCTAGGCCTATTGGGCGTAGGAGCTTAGGTCCATAAGGACTTACCAGCGCTGAGCCTACATATCATCATTCATATCCCAGATAATATACCCCCAGATGATTTCAATTTATATTCAGAAGATAGTATTACAGAAAATAGATATCAAATCTATTTTTATACCAGAAGACAAATATCAAATATATCTTATTAACATTATTATTATTATTATTATTATTATTTATTATTATTTCGTATTCAAGTGTCAGATATCAGATATATTTTTCATGTCAGAGGTCAAAAATCAGAGAATTGCTTTCCTTTCGTATTACAATATCATACTTCTAAATTTTAAACATGTAGTCTTGGTTTAGAACAGAAGGTATTTACAGATACATGGTACACGCTTTATGGCCCAATTCATTTCTTAGAGGTACGTGATAGATATCAGAAAGATGACACTTGAAAATTTTGGGCTGATTTCAGAACGAGGTCCCTACGAATAGGGGAGTTCGATAAGACGGATCGAATCAACATCGGAAGTTGATGCATTAGAATCATTGGGATTTTAGATATATCGCGAGCAGAATTAAATGTTACAACCTATGAGGGTATTAACGTCATTGTGACCTTCGGGAGGGGTAAACTGGTAATTTGAACCAACAAGGTATAAACAGTGATTTACAAAACTTATGACTTCTAGATGCTCGTAATGTTTCCGAGCCCCTTTGAACCAATCGGAACCCATTAACACCGTGTTTAATATCTCACCGGATAGGTACACTTCAACATTTATTTCTCAAAACTGACTACAGAGCATAACAACAATAGTTCACCTTCACCAATCGTCCACTGAACTTATTCTAGAAACCAAGCATATATTCGAATGGTATTTTCCAAGTATTCAAACATGTGCATTGCACTTGAACTCGTTCCAAAACATCGAATGTACCTTATAAGAACAGATCTCACTTACTATTAGTTGTGTACTTTCTCCCAATAAATTGTACGCCTTCATATGGTATTCCTCCAACATCCTCTTAGTATCATAAGCGACCAACAGACACGGGTCGTATATTACCACTTCTTGTTTGAGCCATTACATGGTTGGCCTTATTTGGAGTTCTCAATTCCATATCTTAGAAATATTCTCAATCATTATAATATCTGAGGGTATTTCAGACAATTTGATGCTCGAAGGTGTTACGATTGTTCAGAGTCTTTTAGTCCTTCCAACTATGCTTTCATTTGAGTTTTCGAGGGTAAAACCATCATTTTGATCAATTTGGCACCTGCTGCCGAGGATAGATTATTCTTTTTAGTCATTATGGATATTCTAATCAGTTCAGCATTATCAATATTTCCAAACATTTTAGTCATTTCAAACGATTCAGCAATTTACGCAACTTGACTATTTCAAACATACAAATATTTTCTCGCAAATGTCTTCAGAGATTTATTCAATTTCAAATAGAATCTAAGCAATTTACAATCTACAAGGTGAAGCCTCGCTACTATAACTTCCCAAGTCAGTTCAAGATTTTCAGAAGAACTAGGTGATATACTGGATCTAGTGTAAATTCTCATACCACTTTCATTGATAGGGGTATTTTAATCATTTTCATACATCAGGGGCATTTTCGTAATTCATTAGCCAATATAATCAGATTTAGAAATCAACCGTTTTTTGTTAATCGCTTACTGAACTCGGAATTCTTTTCGATTTATCAAACCTCTTAATTGAATATATGCCTTGGCCATTAATATTCTTATTTCTTAATTGATTGACATTAACGAAAGTAATCATATGCTTAATCATGGCCGTGCAAGCATTAACAGAATTCCAACAATTTTTGAAAGCATGTAGAAGGTAGTAATGTATTACCTTAACTCTGAGCTACATGAGTCGATTCATGATACCCCATTCAATTGCAGTCAAACCCAAATTCGATGTCCCAACATTTCGGATATGGAGATACGTGGGTACCTTCAATAGAACAATACCCTTAATCAGTCCTCATTTACATTGCTCTTATACTACATATTTAACTTATGCACTCTTGGGTTCGAAGTCAAATTCAGAGGCTTTCGGGTTAGAATTTTGTGAAACAGGCTTCAAAAATAGGCTCAGGACATCGAAAAACATAAAATATGAGTTTTCAAAAAAATTGACTTTTTGGTCAAAGTCAACAGTCAACGCTGACGTCATCATCGGTCAACGATGATGTCATTATTCAACAGTAAACCGAGTTTACTCGGACGGGTCAACCCACTGAGTTGACTCAGACGGGTTGACTCACTAAGTTGACTCGGACCGGGTCAACGGGTCGGGTCAACGGGTCGGGTTTGGGCTCAGACCGTGTTGGTCGGTTCAAACCGGGTTCAGCCGGTTCAGACCATAGCTTGAACCGGTTCACTTACCCAATATACGGCGGTCACCGGGAGGTTGCCGGAAAAGTCGCCGGATATGCCTTTCCTCGTCGATTCTGCCGGAAATCAAGAGGTAATCAAACCCAGAATTATATTTATCCCAAAACTCAGTCAAACATGTCGAAATTCAATCGGAAATTACCTAAAAAGTTCAAAAAGGGTTGGACTGTCGCGTAACACCGATGAAGACCTTACCGGCGCTGGATGAGTGGTCGAACGACTGGGTTTTGCTCGCCACTTCGTCCGGAGCTCAGATCCGGTGGCTGTGTCGCGAACGCACGGTGGACGGAGCCGGAAAGCATAGGAAAAAGAGGCGGCGGTTAGGGTTCTGGCCAAATCTTTAAAAACGTCTTGCCGGTGCCAAAAATATGAGTGACCGGCTGGGTTTTGATCTCCATAACACGCCGAGCACGTTGGCGAGATCGGCGCAACGATTGGACACCAGGAGTGGCCGAAATCGAAGCTGGAAACCCAAGGATTTTGACAAAGCTTCGATCAAGCTTTTGCCGGCGGTGGTGGCTCGGTTGCGCGCGTGACAGGTGGCTGGTGATTCGGAGTCAGGCGGCGCGCATGGTGGTGGTGGCGGTGTACACCATGGAGCGGCGGTGAGGCGATCTGAGTGGTGGCCGAAAGGGTTAGGTGAAGGGTCGGGGAAAGCTCCCCTTTTTTCCAATATTTCTATATTCGAAGTGAAATAAAAAAAAAGAGCCAGATGAGTTGTTCGGTCTATAACTAGTATCAGTCAGAACACTATTGTATATTTTAAAATGATTATGGTGCATAGTTTAACCGAGATTGGTCTTCAGCCCAAATGGTTAAGGCCTAAGTTCATCAAGTGAGGGGTCAAGGGTTCAAAACCCCTTAACAACACTTTCTTCTATCTCATTTTTTTTCTTTTTAAACCTTAAAAAGTTGAGGTGTTACAACTCTCTCCCTCTTAAAAGAAATTTCGTCCTCGAAATTTACCAGAGTCAGAGGAATAAAGAGACTACACTTTCATCTATCTTTGTACTGAAACCTTTCCATCAAGGTACCCTTATTTCTCGAGTCTCTCAGACGATCACATACCAATCTGATAACGCCCTCAATCACTTAGACCAACCTGGCCCAGAACTATCTTGTCTTACGCCTCAGACCAACTTATTCGAACACAGTATTTTAAACCATACCAAATTTCATATGGTGCTAAGCGAAAACCTACCTCATATCTTTTATTATAAACAACATTAGTCAAGAATAAGAGACATTCCAAACTACCACAGAAGTCAGTCATACAACCCAAAGGTATATCTTCCAGAATCTGAATTACTCTTCTAAGTTGACCATCAGTTTATGGACGAAGGACTTTAATTGTAATTCAAACAAGTACCCAAAACCTCCCGTAAGGCTTTCCAAAATCAAGATATAAACATTAAATTTCAGTCAAAAGTGATACATAACGGTCTACCATGCCTCAAATTTCAAGGAAGTGTCTTTCTTTATATCAACCAAACATAATCGAGGTCTTGAATGGATATCTCTTACCTTCAGTATAGTATTCAAGCAACTGTTTCCCTCGTGTATGACAGAGGCACCACAGAACTTCACACTTTCGCCACATTCACAACCACCTTTCTTTTAAATTAATACTACCTTTTATCAAATTTTGATTAGGATATTCTCATACATAATCATCATCACCGAATAGCATTACGTGAAATCTTATATCTGTTACCTCACATGATAAAACATTTATTCTCACTCTAAATCGAATCTTTAATTTCACGTTCATTGACCATCTCGGTTCTCTTTTTCCAAATCCAGATCCACCAAGAAAATCTGAATTACAGACGAATGTTACAAACATTCATTGCCAGTACAGATCGAGTTATTATGAGCAGAATGGTTGGATACACTTAAATTAGGAAAGGATTCGACATCAAAGTCTAGGCACTAAGGAGTACGGTTATGATCTAGGGGCATGCAGAGACCAGACACCCTATGACAGACGATCGGCCGATCTACCCAGAATGACGCAACGCTAAGCTCTGATACCACTAAATGTAACCCCCTTGACCTGCCTATGCGTTAATGCGGATCCTAGGAAGTCACATTAGGGTCACCGGAGCGACCCACAATAAAATTTCAAATAAAAAAATTTGTTGAACCATTTGAAATTTCAAAAATCAAGTTTTGAATTAAAATATAATTTCAGAAAAACATTTAGACAATAAAACAAAACTCTGATACAAATTATTAATACAAGTTTCAAATCCGAATATAAATAAAAACATGACATACATGCCCCCTAATTATACAGATACCATACTCCGCAAGCAAGCCAAAGAAACTCTCATCCCAACGTTGACAGCTGCGACAAAGTCGATCTTCTAACCTGTGATGGTAAAAACAACGTGAGCTTCAGAAAGCTCAGTAATACAAACTACCTGGAGATGCTAAAGGTGCAAGTAGGTATATGGCAACTTAACATTGTCAGGAAGAATTAAGCAACAATAAGCTCAAATTACGATTCGATAATTCAGAGAAGCATTATTAGGAGGTCACAGAGTTGTTCTTTATTTGATCACCCGAACCGTAAGAGGTGGTCTAAAGCCAAAGATTCAAAAGAGATTCAGATTTCAGAAGTTGAATCAAGGAGTTCAAAGTGGTCCATTAAGTGCGAATTGTAAGTTTACTAAGGGTTCAACATTGATACATTAATTTAGTAGGGTATGTTTCAGAAGAAGTCAGAAAGTTCTATTAAATAACTTAACTACCCTCAACTGAACTCTAAAATGCAATTCGCCCTGAACTGCATACAGAAGGTCTTACCCTAGGCCTGAGGCGTAGGAGCCGCTAAGGGGATGCCTTAGGTCCAGAAAGACTTACCCTAGGCCCGTGGGCGTAGGAGCTTAACAGAAAGGCTTACCCTAGGCCTATTGGGCGTAGGAGCTTAGGTCCATAAGGACTTACCAGCGCTGAGCCTACAGATCATCATTCATATCCCAGATAATATACCCCCAAATAATTTCAGTTTATATTCAGAAGATAGTATTACAGAAAATAGATATCAAATCTATTTTTATACCAGAAGACAAATATCAAATTTATCTTATTAACATTATTATTATTATTATTATTATTATTATTATTATTATTATTTCGTATTCAAATGTCAGATATCAGATATATTTTTCATGTCAGAGGTCAAAAATCAGAGAATTGCTTTCCTTTCGTATTACAGTATCATACTTCTAAATTTTAAGCATGTAGTCTTGGTTTAGAACAGAAGGTATTTACAGATACATGGTACACGCTTTATGGCCCAATTCATTTCTTAGAGGTACGTGATAGATATCAGAAAGATGACACTTGAAAATTTTGGGCTGATTTCAGAACGAGGTCCCTACGAATAGGGGAGTTCGATAAGACGGATCGAATCAACATCGGAAGTTGATGCATTAGAATCATTGGGATTTTTGATATATCGCGAGCAGAATTAAATGTTACAACCTATGAGGGTATTAAGGTCATTGTGACCTTCGGGAGGGGTAAACTGGTAATTTGAACCAACAAGGTATAAAGAGTATTTTACAGAACTTATGACTTCTAGTTGCTCGTCAAGTTTCCGAGCCCCTTTGAACCAATCGGAACCCATTAACACCGTGTTTAATATCTCACCGGATAGGTACACTTCAACATTTATTTCTCAAAACTGACTATAGAGCATAACAACAATAGTTCACCTTCACCAATCGTCCACTGAACTTATTCTAGAAACCAAGAATATATTCGAATGGTATTTTCCAAGTATTCAAACATGTGCATTGCACTTGAACTCGTTCCAAAACATCGAATGTACCTTATAAGAACAGATCTCACTTACTATTAGCTGTGTACTTTCTCCCAGTAAATTGTACGCCTTCATATGGTATTCCTCCAATATCCTCTTAGTATCATAAGCGACCAACATACACGGGTCGTATATTACCACTTCTTGTTTGAGCCATTACATGGTTGGCCTTATTTGGAGTTCTCAATTCCATGTTTTAGAAATATTCTCAATCATTATAATATCTGAAGGTATTTCAGACAATTCGATGCTCGAAGGTGTTACGATTGTTCAGACTCTTTCAGTCCTTCCAACTATTCTTTCATTTAAGTTTTCGAGGGTAAAACTATCATTTTGATCAATTTGGCACCTGCTACCGAGGATAGATTATTCTTTTTAGTCATTATGGATATTCTAATCAGTTCAGCATTATCAATATTTCCAAACATTTTAGTCATTTCAAACGATTCAGCAATTTACGCAACTTGACTAATTCAAACATACAAATATTTTCTCGCAAATGTCTTCATAGATTTATTCAATTTCAAATAGAATCTGAGCAATTTACAATCTACAAGGTGAAGCCTCGCTACTATAACTTCCCAAGTCAGTTCAAGATTTTCAGAAGAACTAGGTGATATACCGGATCTAGTCATTTTCATACATCAGGGGCATTTTCGTAATTCATTAGCCAATATAATCAGATTTAGAGATCAACCATTTTTTGTTAATCACTTACTGAACTTGGAATTCTTTTCGATTTATCAAACCTCTTAATTGAATATATGCCTTGGCCATTAATATTCTTATTTCTTAGTTGATTGACCTTAACGAAAGTAATCATATGCTTAATCATGGTCGTGCAAGCATTAACAGAATACCAACAATTTTTGAAAGCATGCAGAAGGTAGTAATGTATTACCTTAACTCCGAGCTACATCAGTCGATTCATGATACCCCATTCAATTGCAGTCAAACCCAAATTCGATGTCCCAACATTTCGGATATGGAGATACGTGGGTACCTTCAATAGAACAATACCCTTAATCAGTCCTCATTTACATTGCTCTTATTCTAGATATTTAACTTATGCACTCTTGGTTCAAAGTCAAATTCAGAGGCTTTCGGGTTAGAATTTTGCGAAACAGGATTCAAAAACAGGCTCAGGACGTCGAAAAATATGAAATAGGAGTTTTCAAAAATTTAACTTTTTGGTCAAAGTCAACGCTCAACGCTGACGTCATCATCGGTCAACGATGACGTCATCATTCAACAGTCAACCGAGTTGACTCGAACGGGTCAACCCTTTGAGTTGACTCAGACGGGTTGACTCACTAAGTTGACTTAGACCGGGTCAACGAGTCGGGTCAACGAGTCGGGTTTGGGCTCAGACCGTGTTGGTCGGTTCAAACCGGGTTCAGCCGGTTCAGACCATAGCTTGAACCGGTTCACTTACTCCATATATGACGGTCACCGGGAGGTTACCGGAAAAGTCACTGGAGATGCCTTTCCTCGTCGATTCTACCGGAAATCAAGTGGTAATCAAACCCAGATTTTATTATCCCAAAACTCAGTCAAACATGCCGAAATTCAACCGGAAATTACCTAAAAAGTTCAAAAAGGGTCGGACTATCGCGTAACGCCGATGAAGCCCTTACCGGCGCCGGATGAGTGGTCGGACGACTGGGTTTTGCTCGCCATTTCGTCCGGAGCTCAGATCTAGTGGATGTGTCGCGAACGCACGGTGGACGGAGTCAGAAAGCGTAGGAAAAAGAGTGACCGGCTGGGTTTTGATCTCCATAACACGCCGAGCACGTTGGCGAGATCGGCGCAATGATCAGACACCAGGAGTGGCCGGAATCGAAGCTAGAAACCCAAGGATTTCGACAAAGCTTTGAACAAGCTTTTGCCGGCGGTGGTGGCTCGGTTGCGCGCGTTACAGGTGGCTGGTGATTCGGAGTTAGGCGACGCGCATGGTGGTGGTGGCGGTGTACGCCACGGAGCGACGGTGAGGCGATCTGTGTGGTGGCCGAAAGGGTTAGGTGAAGGGTCAGAGAAAGCTCCCCTTTTTTTCCAATATTTCTATATTCGAAGTGAAATAAAAAAAAGAGCCAGATGAGTTGTTCGGTCTATAACTAGTATCAGTCAGAACACTATTGTATATTTTAAAATGAATATGGTGCATAGTTTAACCGAGATTGGTCTTCAGCCCAAATGGTTAAGGCCTAAGTTCATCAAGTGAGGGGTCAAGGGTTCAAAACCCCTTAACAACACTTTCTTCTATCTTATTTTTTTTCTTTTTAAACCTTAAAAAGTTGAGATGTTACAACTTATTATTAAGTGGTTCTTGTAAAGTTAAAATAAAATGACAAACAAATAAAAATATCCTACCTAACCCTTAATGGCTCATTTATTTCGATCCAACAACTCAAAACCCAGATCTGGAAAATAAACGACCTTTCATCCCCCTCTCGACCTTTCACATACCCACCAATCATCGTCTAATCTTCCCCACCATCACGTCGTGGCCATCACCGCCACCGCCGACGTGATTGCCGTCGTAGCTCGAGCCTAACCCCGTCGGCCACTCTCGTATTATAGCAGTCGTTTGCCGTGAAAATTGCCTCAAAGCTCCGACGAGAACCCAAGTTTCCTCCACCTCTATCCTTGACGTTTCCAGCTGCCAAAACCGTCCGTTTGGAATGCTACCACCGCCACTGTCCCTTAAATAGAACCCCGACCACCACGCGCAGAGTCGTCGTTTTGTCGCCACAAAAGCCTGGTTGGAAGTTTCGTGAGAAAACCCCAACCTTGTTCCCCTATTTTTTACCATTTCCGACCACAGTCACCATCCGTCTAAGTCGCTATTGCCACCATCGTCCTCCTCAAGCCGAGACGAACAAAACCCAACCGATCAATAGTCGGTTCGTCGTTGTTTCAAGGTTGCCGGCGTTCATCCGGTAGAAGTAAGTTAGGTAAGGAATTTACTTCAGTTTGGGTTTAATGAGCATTAGTTGGTTGAATTTTCAATGTTTTGAGGCTTAATCGAGTTGTTGCCATCATTTGGGGCGTTTTTCGGTCGATTTGAGGTCACGCGTTGCGAGCACGCGCCGCGGAGATGAATTTCGGCCACATCTTGGTTACCCAACAATCGAACCGGTCAAACCTATCGAGTCAACAGAACCGACCCAAACTAAACCAGACCGGCTTTATCCCATTAATAAACCAAAGCCCGGACCCGACCCGAGTTGACTTGAACTCGACCCATTTGACCCGTACCCGACTCGAACTGAGTCAGCCCGTTTGACCCGAGTCAACCCATCGAGTCAACTCGCCCGTGTCAACCCATCGAGTCAACTCGCCCGTGTTAAACCAGTAAGTCAACTCGCCCGAGTCACCCTGGTTAACCAGTGATGTTAGTATTGACTTGACCACTGACATCATCGTTGACTTTGACCGACGACATTAGTGTTGACTTTGACTGCTGACGTCAGCGTTGACTTCGACCGCTAATGTCAGCGTTGGCTTTGACTAAAAAGTTAACTTTTCTAAAAAAGTCATATTTTATGTTTTTCGACGCCCCATGTCTGATTTTGAAGCATGTTTTATAAAATTCTAACCTGAAAGCTTCTGAATTTGACCTTAAACCCCCAAACTTGTTTATGTACTTAATTGTTCAGTTAAGAGTAATGTGAATAAGGACTGAAATTGGAATTAGTACGATTGAAGGTATTCACAGTTCCTTGTATTCGAGATGTTGAGGATGCCGCATTCGATTTTGAGAGTGATCGAATGGAGTATCATGGTTGACCGATATAGCAATGACTAACGGTAATACATTACTACCTCTTGCATGCTTTATGAAACACGTTGGTATTCGGTTAAGGTATGCATGATTATGATTAAGATTACTTTCAGCTCTGCTGGAATCAATTTGATTACGAAATAAAAGAATAGTAATATGGATAAAATCGAACTATTCGAAAGAGAAGTTTAATAGACCGAAAGGATATTGAGTTCAGTAAGGGAATAGTAAGACAATTAATCTCCCAATCCAATTTATAGTATTAAAGGATTTGATATCTGAAATATTTTGTTAAGAAATAACGATAATACCCTTGAGATGTAAGAATGCCTAAAATACCCCTAACAAAGGAAATGACCTAGAATGTACACTCGATCTGATAAAATAATTACTTTATCTAAAATCCTTGATCTATTGGGAAAGACTTTGATAGAAAGTTGCAAATATGTGTGATAACAAAACACTTGGATTTTTCCCGAATTTTGGATAAAGAATTAAAAATAATTTTACGGCTACTTGAAACAAATGTATTTTTAAAATAAAAAGGTTTACTACTTTGTTACATTTCATGCATTAACGTTGCACTGTTGGAACACACTAGGCACTAAACTCTCTGTTTCCACCTCCGTATGTTACCAGCCTATATAATTCCCGTCTAATTCACGATGTTTGAATAAGGAACAAATATCGTTATTCCTGAGTATGATGCAAACTCGAAATAGTAGAACGGAAATGAGGACTGTTACTATATGGAACATTATGAAAATGTTATGTCTACCTTATATCTGCTTGAGCTTATAACATCTTTTGGTAGTTTTGTATTACTGAGCTTTTCCAAGCTCACGTTGTTTTTACCATCGCAGGTTAAAGGAATATATCATGGTATAACGGCTGACATCAATGTTCGGAGTTCTCTTGACGTTGCTTTTGGAGTACGGTACTGTATAGTTAGCGGGCATGTATGTCATGTACTGTTTTATGACAGTGTCTGTAAAATATTTTATGAAGTTTTTATTATGTGTTTAAATGACATACCCAAATGATATTTTCAAACAATTTACTCCTTGGAGATACTTGACATTTACGGAAGAGAACACATTAACTTTTGACAATTGAACGGATCTTTGAAACGGGGCCCCTATTAAAAGAGGGGTTTGTATTAACGGTTCAAACCAGATATTCAGGAGATGATATATCAAGATCTTTGAGAGTTTTGGCATATCATGAGTGATTTACTCATTTGAGCCTACAAGGGCATTATAGTCATTTTATCACACAAGGGCATTTTGGTAATTTATACCAACAAGGCATAATCAGTAGCTCGAGAATTCTATTTGCTCATCGGGTTTCCAACCTGGCATTCAGAGATTTCTATGTCAAGATCTTTCACGATATCAGATACATTCAGGGCTATTTTGATCACTTTGACCAATGAGAGCATTTTGGTCATTTAACTATCAGGGGTAATTTTGTAATTTAGTCCAATAATGATGAAATGACGATTTACAATATTTAAGATTTCTAGAAGTTTATCGGGCCTCTAAAACCAATTGAACAGCATGTCTCAACCTTACAGTACTAACCAAACCTTCTGATGTATCCGGCTGTATCGTATATCTGAACGGTTGCTTTCATATTTCACCACCGAACTTGCCGCGGTGTAGTCGAACCTATATTCTGTGCGAAAAGACTTCCAACCTTACATTAATATCAGGAGTTATTGACGTACGTAAGTCATGCTTCAACCCTTGAGGGCATTTCAGTCATTTTCAGCTTTATTAGCATTTCTAGAATTTCATCAAAGGTAAATTTACTTATTTCAGTCAAGGGGTATTTCAGTCATTCTGAAACTCGGGATATCCATCATTTCTGTCGATTGAACCATTTATAGTATTTCAATCATTTAAATATTCGTGGGTGTCTCAGCCATTCTAGAAATTTCGGTACCTCCAACCACTTCATTCATTTCAGAACTAAAGGGTTTATCCATCCTTCCAGTTAATTGCAAACCTCAATGTTCGAGAATACTTCATCCCTTTTGTCAATACGATCATTCCGATTAATTTTAACCATAATAGTATTTCCAATACTTTTAGCCATTTCAATCAATTCAATATTCTGAGTCGCTTGATTAATTCGGAGGCATGGATAGTTTCTCGTAAATTTACATTCGGAGATTTATTCCAAATTCAAAGATACCTAACACCTTACAATCTCGAAGGTTTAATTCTTGTTTTCCGTAACTTTACAAGTAGATCGAGGTTTCCAGACGAATCGAGTTGTTTTACCATATCCACTATAAATTTCTGGATCTCTTCCAATTCTAAGGGTATTTTAGTCATTCTCATACCTCAAGGGCATTTTCGTAATTTCATAACCAAATATTTCTAGCATTTACTCATTTGACGTCAATAATTGAGTTTGGAGATTAGCTGCCTTATTACTTAATTTATTGAACTCCAGATCCTTACATTTGTTAACTTTCTCGTTCGAGCATTTCGATCTTATCTAGGTTATCATACTCAATTTCATATCTAAATTGACTTAAGCAGGATTAACTACACTCTTCATCATATTCATGCATGCATTAACCGAATACCAACATGTTCGTAAAGCATACTAGAGGTAGTAGTGTATTACCTTTAATACTTGCTATATCGGTCGACCATGATACTCCGTTCGATCACTCTCGAACCCGAATGTGACGTCCTCAACATCCCGGATACAAGGAATTGTGAATACCCAAAGCAACTGGCCATCGGACGGTCGTCGGGGAGGTCATCGGACGGTCACCAGAATGTTGCCGGAAAGTCCATTTCGCGTCGTTTCTGCCAGAAAAAACGAAGATCATGAATTAATAAACTCATCCAAGCCGAGTATTCAACGATTTAACCCGGAATATGCCCGAAACTTACCCCAAAATTCTAAATCTCGCCGGAAAACCACGTAACACCGATGAGGGCTCTCCCGACGTCGGTTGAACTTGGAACCTTAGGGGTTTTACTCCCTGCCGCGTCAAGAGCCCGGATCTAGTGTCCGTCTCGCAAACGGATGGCAACCGGTGCTGGAAAATGCGAGAAACATTGACGTTGTAGGCTTGGGTCACTGCCGAACTTTCAACCCACACTTCACGGCGAACGGTGGTGTGGTTGTGCGCGTGACTGGCAACTTAGGGTTCAAAGTGAGACGATGCGCACGCCGGTGGTGGCGTGAACGCCACGGCGTGGCGGTGGGGGAGGGAGAAATGACGGTGGCCGATTGTGTGTGTAAGGTGGAGGGTCGGTGATGGGAACATGAAGAGTTGGATAAGGGGGGTCGATTTTTCTGGAAACATTAGATTCAAAAAGGGGTATTCTCAACGTTAGGTGGGGCAGTTGGGATATTTTGTGTATTATTATTATTATTATTTTAACTTTACAAGAACCTCTTAATAATAAGTAGGTGTAGGTTCATACCAAAAATGGCTTTAGTTCAAATGGCTAAGACTTAAGCGACCCATCCATGAGTCACGGGTTCAACTCTCCCAGACCACAATTCCCCTTTTCTTTTTCTTATTCTTATTATTATTATTATTATTATTATTATTATTATTATTATTATTATTATTATTATTATTATTATTATTATTATACCTCATATTTTATTAGGGGTGTTACATATCTTTTAATTTATCCTTTAAAGATCTGACTTAATAATAAATAAAAGTACGACTCTTCACCTACCCAAAGGAATGGCCAATCGAATTTGGAAACACAGAGAGAGATCCAGACTGTTCTCTCAAACCTTTTCAACTTCTCACCACCGTTCACCGCCACGATCTCATCCACCGCGGTGTCGTGCATCGCCGTTACCTCCACATCCGCTGTCGAGCCCCGGCCAAAACCCCTCTAACCACTCGCTCTGCCGACGTTCCAATCGTCGGGAATTGAGGTTTAAAAGTTCGTCGAACCTAGGGTTATTCAAATTTGAGTATTCAAGTTTTTCGGCCACCACCGTCGTCTTTTTTTCACCCAATCACCGGATCTGAGCTCCCCGCGTTGAGATGAGTATAACCCAGGCGGCCGATCATCGTTCTGCCACCGGGAGATCCCTCATCGGAGTAACGCGTATCTTGGCCGTTCTGTTTCAGTTTGGGTATGTTCGGTACAGAGACTCGGCTAATTACAAATCGTTTTACAGCAAGTATTATAAAAAATATACCTATTTATTACAAATAATTTTAGTAGTTAAAAGATATCAATGTTAACAAATTCAATTAAAGTCTACAATATATATAGTATTCGGTATGACAAAAACATAAGTAACAATAAAAAACAGTCAGTAACTTAGTGCTTTTTGTAAATTAGTAAATAATTACCAATAATAAGTTTTAAAATTTTTGTTTCGGTTACGGTTTCACCGAAAAAGTGTAACCGCTATAATTCCATTTAACCTCTAGTTATTTAGTTTATAGACACTCAGAAATGTATATATATTTTGGAAACTTTTTAATTAGTTAGAAAATTATAATGGATAGTTGCATGACTACGTCCCTAAAATTTATAGATATTTTCCTAAACTTTCAAAGTTTTCGATTTGATCCCGAATTTAAGATTATAAATATTGCTTAACCTAATTGATCTAACCAAAATCCTTTAGCACTGAGAATGGGGTGTGACTTAATCAACCAAAGAGTTTCTTTGCCCAGCTTCATAAAGAAACGCACATTGCCAAATTTTTATGAATGATAATCCACATCAATGAAAGTACTCAGGAGTTGCGGAAGTCTTGAACTCGAATTATTAAGCCACCCTAAAAAATTTTGGGACACCAACTCCATTACAAAACCAGCGTTGTCAATCCAACCTTCCTCGTCAAAAACCTCCAACTGTTCCTTATAAAAAATGTCGATATTAAAATTAAGACAATTGACAGCCCATACTTGGTCCTCTAATTTAAGGCTTAACCGTCAAATAAGTGTCCAAACTATAACATTTTTCCAGTTAGGTGTCTGAACTATTTTCCTGGCAGAATAGGTGCGTAACTTTTCGTTTCGGTACTCAAAAAAGCTTTTTCGTTAATAACAGTTAAAAAAAATTTTGTCACCCAATCAGAACATCAGAGGTAGCCTATTTTTTATTTTTTTTAATTTCTCAATGGTCACTCACACATTATCCGTTATGTTATTTTTATTTGGAATGTAACCCCCTTGACCCGCTTATACGTTACCATAGATCTTAGGAAGTCACATTAGGATCACAAGAGCGGCCCACAATAAAAATACACATAAAAACATTTTTCCTCAAATCACTTATTAAACTGTAAAATCAACTTCCGTTTATAATACCATTTCAAGATATCTTTTAAACATATAACATAATTTCAGAAAGTGTTTTAGAGACACTATCATAAAACTATACATGACATACATGCCCCCAAACTGTACCAGTACCGTACTCCAAAGCAGCACCAAGAGAACTCCAAATACAATTGTCGATCACTAAACCATGATAGATTTCTTCTAATCTTCAATTTTAAAAACAATGTGAGCTTCGAAAAGCTCAGTAATACAGAGCTACCAAAAGATACTATAAGCTCATGCATATACATGGCAGGCATAGCGTTTTCATGATGTTTCATGTAGTAACAGTCTTCATTTCTGTTCTGCTATTTCAAGGTAGCGTTATACTTGAGAATAACAATACTTGTTCTTTATTCAATCATCGAGTAACAAACAAGAATTATAAAAGCTGATAAATTACGGAGGTGGAATCAAAGAGTTTAGTCTCTAATGTGTTCCAACAATGCAACGTTAATGCAGGAAATATAACAATGCAATAACCTTTTATTTCAAATACATTTGTTTCAAGTAGTAGTATTAAATTTCATTTTAATTCTTTATTCATCCTCCAACCATACTCCAATATACAATTCCCCGAATTGCAACTATATAGGGGCATTAACCCAGGCCCATTGGGCGGGGGTACCATCCTAAGGGATTACCTTAGGTCACGGGCGGAATTACCCTAGTCGAAGCGTAGGAACCTTATACGGGCGTTAACCTAGTCCTAGTGGGCGTAGGTACCGACCTAAGGGGTTACCTTAGGTCACGGGTGGAATTACCCTAAACGAAGCTAGGAACCTAGTACGGGCAGAATTATCCTAGCCTAAGCTAGGAACCTAATACGGGCAGAATTACCAGCCTAATCAGGGCTGAACCTTAAAACACTTCATACCATATCCCAAATACCCCAGGGAATCAGATCATCAATAGTATTATAACATGTAAATCAGTATGCAAAAACAGTCGTGTAGCACACATGGAGCACACTAGGTGGAACAATTTATTTCTTGGAGATACTTGGCATTTACGAAAGGGAACACATTGAACTTTTGACAATTTGAACGGATTTTAGAAAAGAGGTCCTTATTAAAAAGGGTTCGTACTAATGGTTCAAACAAGATATTCAGGTGTTGATACATCAAGATCTTTAAGAGTTCAGATATATCATGAGTGATTCCGTCATTTATTCCTACAAGGGTATTATGGTCTTTTAGTCATACATGGTCATTTTGGTAATTTATACCAACAAGGCATAATCAGTGACTCAAGAATTCTATGTGCTCATCAGGTTTCAAACCAAGCATTCAGGAATCTCTAAATCAAGATCTTTCACGATATCGAGTACATTCAGGGCTATTCTGTTCATTTTGGCCAACAAGGGCATTTTGGTCATATGACTGTCAGGGGTGATTTTGTAATTTCACATAATAAGGGCAAATTGGTAATCTACATACATGAAGATCTCCATGGTTTATCAGGTTTCCAAATAAAGAATTAAAAATAATTATACGGCTACTTGAAACAAATGTATTTTTAAAATAAAAAGGTTTACTGCTTTGTTACATTTCATGCATTAACGTTGCACTGTTGGAACACACTAGGCACTAAACTCTCTGTTTCCACCTCCGTATGTTACCAGCCTATATAATTCCCGTCTAATTCACGATGTTTGAATAAGGAACAAATATCGTTATTCCTGAGTATGATGCAAACTCGAAATAGTAGAACGGAAATGAGGACTGTTACTATATGGAACATTATGAAAATGTTATGTCTACCTTATATCTGCTTGAGCTTATAACATCTTTTGGTAGTTTTGTATTACTGAGCTTTTCCAAGCTCATGTTGTTTTTACCATCGCAGGTTAAAGGAATATATCATGGTATAACGGCTGACATCAATGTTCGGAGTTCTCTCGACGTTGCTTTTGGAGTACGGTACTGTATAGTTAGCGGGCATGTATGTCATGTACTGTTTTATGACAGTGTCGGTAAATTATTTTATGAAGTTTTTATTATGTGTTTAAATGACATACCCAAATGATATTTTTAAACAGAAGTTGGTTTTACAAATTAATAAGTGCTTCAAAAAAAATGTTTTTATGTGTATTTTTACTGTGGG
Source organism: Hibiscus trionum (assembly GCA_030270665.1). Classification (NCBI taxonomy): domain Eukaryota; kingdom Viridiplantae; phylum Streptophyta; class Magnoliopsida; order Malvales; family Malvaceae; genus Hibiscus; species Hibiscus trionum. The sequence goes on from BSYR01000008.1 coordinate 2,345,965, forward strand.
TCGCTCTTGTGACCCTAATGTGACTTCCTAGGATCCGTTGTAACGCATAGGCGGGTCTAGGGGGTTACAAGATATCTAAGGCAACTATATAACAAGAGTTATTGTAGCTCAATTGGTCAAAGTGAGGGTTACAAAACCCAAGGTCATGGGTTCAAGGCTCCTAAGAATCATAACTCTTATTTTCATTTTTTTACACTTTACACATAAATTATGTGTGTTACAAATTGTTCAAGGACCGTAAAACTTTCCAAATCAACATAATACAACGGATAAAGTGTGACTGACCATGTAGAAATTAACAAAAAATAAAAATAAGATACCTTTCATGTTCTTATTGGGCGACATAAATTTTTTTAACGGTCGTTGACGAAAAAGATTTTTTGAGCACCGAAACGAAACATTAGACACCTATTCTACCCAGAAAATAGTTCAGACACCTAACTGGAAAAAAAGGGTATAGTTTAGACACTTATTTGACGGTTAAGCCTTTAATGAAAGGACCAAGAAAAGGCTTCCAATTGTCTCGATTTTAATATCGATGATGTTTATAAGGAACGGTTGGAGGATTTTGATGAGGCAGGTTGGATTGGCAGCACTGGTTTTGTAATGGAGTTCATGTCCCAAAACTTTTTAGTGTTGTTTAACTATTCGAGTTCAAGATTTCCACAACTCTTGAGTACTTTTATTGATGTGGATTATCTTTCATGAAAATTTGGCAATGTGCGTTTTGTTTATGAAGCTCGGGAAAGAAACTCTTTGGCTGATGAAGTCACAACCCAAACTCGGCGCTAAGGGATTTTTGTTTGATAATTTAGGTTAAGAAATATTTATAATTTTAAATTCGGGATCAAATTGAAAACATTAAAAGTTTAGGAAAATTTCTATAAATTTTAGGGACGTAGCCATGAAAGTATCCATTATAATTTTCTAAATAGTTAAAAAGTTTTAAAAATATATATACATTCCACACATTTACACACACATCCTTAGCGAAGAAACACGAACCACACCACGTTTCACATGCACCTCGGCTACACTGTTCGCCTCGCGGTAGATGTTATGAAAACACACACAGTGTAAGGAATCGTACGCCCCATCAATCCTAAGAAGCCAATAATCCAACCTCCAAGGCCGTCTTTGCATGATGAAGAATCCAAGACATCGCCACGAATGAGTCCGATTCAATTATGATCGAGCTATTCTCACACCATCGAGAATGTAGCTCCATATCCAAAGCATACTCAATCACTCGAACTTCAGCCTCATTGGAATCCATAGTCCCAAGCGAGCCGAAAAATAAAGCCAATATTGTACCTTCTGTGTCGCCTAGAACTCCGCCCCATCAAGCCGGACCCGGTTTACCTTGCGCCTAGATTATTATTATTTTTATAACGCCCATATAAAATTTATAGGGAAAAAAAGACTTGAGATAGAGCTAGAAATTTAGAGATATTAAAAGAAAGGATCGACTTCACTATATATAATAGAAGAAGGCGACTTAGAAGCAATCAACACAAATCAACAGAAGGTAAAAACTATATAAATCCACACAAAACCATGAATATGGCTCACTCTTTCGCTATTTACACATGGTCTTCCGTCACATGCGCAATTCGGAGCATGAACATTGCTTTTGTATATTTGTATACATTAAGCTTTGATTTGATTCAATTTTCTCAAATCAATTAATTCATTATTGACGTAGCATCATTTTACGTGTACATATTTTATAAAAAAATATACTTATGTTTTACGAAATATAAATGAATGTATTTATTTATTTCAAATATTTGTAATCGATCCAAAAAAAAAATTGTGTGTACTATTGAACCAAAATCAATGTTTCTTATGTATAACAACACAAAACCAAATGTCATGTATCAAATTACACATTTGACAAAGGTTTAAATGTATTTTGGATATTTCTCTTTATATTAATATTAGAGTTAACTGCACTACATGTCCTCAAACTATGTCACGCCTTCTAAATTGGTGCCTAAACTTTTAAATATTCTATTTCATCCCCAAAATATTAAACTTATTCTTAATTGGTCCCGAAACTTTTAAATATCCCACTATCATCCCCAGATTATCGTTTTTTTTTCCGACAAAAATGATTTTATTAATAATTCAAAATATGCCAAAGACCTACTTATGAGCGTCATTAAAAACCTCCCTAACTTAAATGGAAGAAAAGAGTACTACATAAGCAGGTAAAATACAATCGAGTACACACCGTAGACCACAAGGCTAAATGAAAATGTTTGTACAATTCAAACCCCACCTACTAGCACCTATCTACCCGTAAACTACTACTTTGAAAAACAGTCTCAAATAACACCCAAAACTCTATTAAATCAACCGACAACGATAAAACAAAACCTACCACCATGTTTTAGAAAGTTGCTGATTATCGTTCAAGCCACAAACTCTATTAAATAGTTTTTTAATTGTTTTATTAGTATGGGAAATGTTTAGCATGTAGTGTTAATTTGGGGATGGAATTAGAATGTTCAAATGTTTGGGAGGGGGGGGGGATTAGAATGGAGCTCATAGTATGGGGATGAAACTGAAATGCTCAAATGTTTTAGTACCAATTTAGAATGAGATTAATAGTTTGAGGATGAAACTGGAATGTTCAAAAGCTTATGGAGCAATTTTGAATAAGTGTTATAGTTTTGGGACGTGTTGAGCGATTTACTCTGAATATAATGATGAACATATTTCAAATAGAATATATTTTTCATTTGCTTGAGATTAAATACTTTCATACACATATTCGAATGTGTTGGATGATGGGGTTTTCTATACATCCGAATTTTTGTAAAATTTAAATTAACGCTTAACCGTCAGAAATGTCCCGAAAGCAAACCTTTTTTTTCAGTTAGTTGTTTGAACTATTTTTCGGGTCAAATAGGTGTCTAACGTTTCATTCCGTTACTCAAATAAGGTTTTATAGTAACAACTATTAAAAAAATTATGTTATATAATTAGAACATGTCATGTGGCCCATTTCTGTTATTTTCTTTCATTTTTATTTTAAAAAACTTGTAAAATCTTTAATTTTAATAAAAACAACACAAAAAACAATTCTTTTGAAGAAAGATCATATTTATATAATCAAGTGCTCAAAATGTCACCACTGAGTACAAATTGTTCAAGGAACGTAGGACATTCCAAATCAACATAATGCAACGGATAAAGTGTGATTGACCATGTAGAAATAAAAAAATAAAAAAATAGGCAACCTTTCATGTTCTTATTGGGCGACATAATTTTTTTATTGTTGTTTCGAAAAAGCTTTTTTTGAGTACCGAAACGAAACATTAAGCACCTATTCAACCCATAAAATAGTTAGACACCTAACTAGAAAAAAGGTATAGTTTAGACACTCATTTGACGGTTAAGCCTTTAATGAAAGGACCAAGAAAAGGCTGCCAATTGTCTCCATTTTAATATCGATAGTGTTTATAAGGAACGGTTGGGGGTTTTTGATGAGGAATGTTGGATTGGCAACGCTGGTTTTGTAATGGAGTTCATGTTCCAAATTTTTTTAGGGTTGTTTCACAATTCGAGTTCAAGACTTCCACAACTCTTGAGTACTTTTATTGATGTGGATTATCTTTCATGAAAGTTTGGCAATGTGCGTTTTGTTTATGAAGCTCGGAAAAGAAACTCTTTGGCTGATCAAATCACACACCAAACTCGGCGATAAGGGATTTTGGTTAGATAATTTAGGTTAAGCAATATTTATAATCTCAAATTCGGGATCAATTTGAAAACTTTGAAAGTTTAGGAAAATTTCTATAAATTTTAGGGACGTAGTCATGAAAGTATCCATTATAATTTTCTAACTAATTAAAGAGTTTTAAAAATATATATACTGTAACACCCCTAAAGTTTTAAGTTAAAATAAAAATAATGGAATGATGGAAAAAAAAGGGAATGCAGCCATGAGGTTTTGAACCTGTGACCCTTAGCTATTTGGGCTTGTGTCTTAACCAATTGAGCCAAGGAAGCTCTTAATTGTAGGTTATACCCACTTATTTTTAAGTGGTTCTTGAAAAAAATAAATTAATAAAATAAAGAAAATATCCTACCTACCCTATCGAATATGGTTTAATTGAGATCAATTTCTCCCAAAGGTTCCAGAAAACAAACCCCCACTCGTCAATTTCCTCTCACCCCTAATCAAACCGGCCATCACCGATCTTCTTCACCGTTGCGACGTGGCCGTCACCGCCGGTGCCAGAGTGCTCACCGTCGAGTCCCGAGCCAAACGCCCTTATCCACTCGCGCAGCCGCCGTCCCGATCGCCGCCAATCGAAAGAATAAAGTTCGACGAACCTAGGGTTGAAACCGTTCGGTTTTTCATCGATTCCAGCATCGACAAGCATCCGTCCGCCGTGTTGTCACCGTGAGCAAGCTCTCTGTCATGAGGCGAGCAAAACCCAACCGTCCGACCACTCGTCCGACGCCGGTAAAGGTTTCATCGGGGTTACGCGGTAATCCGATCATTTCGTACGAAATAGGTATTCAAAGTTCCTTGTATTTGGGATGTTGAGGACGTCGCATTCGGGTTCGAGAGTGATCGAAAGGAGTATAATGGTCGACCGATATAACAAGTATTAAAGGTAATACACTACTACCTCTTGTATGCTTTGAGATCATGTTGGTATTTGTTAATGCATGCATAAAAATGATAAGAAGTGTTGTTAGCCCTACTTAAGTCAACTAAATATGAAATTGAGTATGGTAATTTAGATAAGACCGAAATGCTCGAACGAGGAAGCTAATAAATCTGAAGTATCTGAATTTCATTAAGTAATTAATGTGGCAGCTAATCTCCAATTCTGAGCATTTGTGTGAAATGTTTAAATGCGAAAGATACATGGACATAAGATTACGAAAATGCCCTCAAGGTCTGTGAATAACTAAAATACCATGATTCATCTGAAAGCATCGAACTACTTAGAAAGCTATGGAAAGGTGTTGGGTCTTCTTGGATTTGGAATGAATCTTCGACTATAGATTTAGGGGAATCTATACATACCTCTGAATTAAGCGAGTGACTCAAAATACAGAATAGATTGAAATGACTAAAAGTATTGAAAATATCGTTATGGTTAAAATAATCGGAAGGATGGTATTGACTAAGAAGAGTTGAAATATCCTGAGACACCGAGGTTTACAAATGAACTGGAAGGATGGATAAACCCTTGAGTTCTGAAATGAATGGAGTGGTTGGAAGTACCGAAATTTCTTGTATGGCTGAGACACCCATGAATATTTAAATAATTGAAATACTATAAATGGTTCAATTGACAGAAATGATGGATATTCCGAGTTTCAGAATAACTGGAATACCCCCATTGACTAGAATAAGTAAATTGTCTTGATAAAATGTTGGAAATGTCGATAAAGCTGAAAATGACCGAAATGCCCTCAAGGGTTGAAGCATGACTTACGTACGTTAGTCACTCTAGATATTAATATAAGGGTGGAAGTCTTCCCGCACAGAGTATTAGTTCGACTACTCCGTGGCAAGTTCTGTGGTGAAATATGGAGGCAACCATTCAGATATACGATACAATCAATATTTGGAAATGATACTTGTGAAGTGCGTACATCAGAAGGTTTGGTTAGTACTGCAAGGTTGGAATATGTTAGTTTGAATGGTTTTGGAGGCTCGATAAACTTCTAGAAATCTTAAATATTTTGAATCGTCATATCATCATTAATAGGCTAAATTACGAAATCACTCCTGATAGTCAAATGACCAAGATGCCCTCGTTGGCCCAAGTAATCAAAATAGCCCGAATGTATCTAATATAGTGAAAGGTCTTGACGTAGAAATCTCTGAATGTCTGGTTGGATACCTGATGAACAAATAGAACTTCTAAGCTACCGTTTACGCCTTGTTGGTATGAATTACCAAAATGCCCGTGTATGATAAAATGACCATAATGCCCCTGGTAGGCTTAAATGGCTAAATCACTCATGATATGCCTAAAACTCTCAAGATCTTGATGTATCATCTCCTGACTATCTAGTTTGAACTGGTAGTACAAACCCCTCTTTTAATAGAGGCATTGTTTCAAAGATCTGTTCAATTGTCAAAAGTTATTGTGTTCTCCTCAGTAAATGTCAAGTATCTCCGAAGAGTAAATTGTTCCACCTAGTGTGTTCCATGTGTGTCACACGACCGTTTTGCATACTGTTTTACATGTTATGATACCGATCACGTGCACTTGATTGACATATTTGAAATCACATGACATGTTTTATAATTAAGCATGACCGTACTTTATTTATGAATTATGCATATGCACCAGATATAGAAAACATGCTACATGGATAATGTGTTACTAAAAAAAATACAGTTATTGACTAATGAATTAATGATGATATGATTCACTGGGGTAATATGGACATGATATGGAGTTACCTACGGCTCAGCCCTGATCCAGCTGGTAAGACCGCCCGTTTACGGATCCTAGGCTTCGGCCAGGTCCGCCCGTTTACGGATCCTAGGCTTCGGCCAGGTCCGCCCGTTTTCGGTTCCTATGCTTCGGCAAGGACCGCCCGTATTCTAAGGTATTTCCTTAGGATGGTACCCATGCCCAATGGGCTCGGGTTAATGCCTGTACATGATACCGCACTGGGGAAACTAAATACTGGAGTATGGTTAGAGGGTAAATAAAGAATTGAAAATTTATTCTATTGCTACTTGAAACATATGTATATGATATAAAAAGGTTTACTGCATTGTTCCATTTCATGCATTAATGTTGCACTGTTGGAACACACTAGACCCCAAACTCTCTGATTCCTCTCTCGTATGCTACCAGCCTACATAATTCCCGTCTAATTCTCAAGGTCTGAATAAAGAACAAGTATTGTTATTCTCGAGTATGATGCAACCTCGAAATAGTAGAACAGAAATGGAGGTCGTTACTGCGCGGAACATCATGAAAATGTTATGTCTACCATATATCTACATGAGCTTATAGCATCTTCTGGTAGTTTTGTATTACTGAGCTTTTCCAAGCTCACGTTGTTTTTACCATCGCAGGTTAAAAGAATATATCATGAGATAATGGTTGACAGCAGTGTTCGGAGTTCTCTCGGCGTTGCTTTTGGAGTACGGTACTGCATAGTTAGTGGGCATGTAAGTCATGTATTGTTTTACAGCAGTATCTGTAAAATGTTTTCTGAAATTTTGTTATATGTTTAACTGACATCCCGAAATGATATTTTAAACAGAAGTTGGTTTACAATTTAATAAGTGTTTTAAAAATGTTTTTATGAGTATTTTTACTGTGGGTCGCTCTTGTGACCCTAATGTGACTTCCTAGGATCCGTTGTAACGCATAGGCGGGTCTAGGGGGTTACATTTAGTGGTATCAGAGCTTAGAGTTGCGTCTTTCTGGGTAGATCGGCCGATCGTCTGTCATAGGGTGTCTGGTATGTGCATGCCCCTAGACCATAATCGTACTCCTCCGTGCCGAGACTCCGATGTTGAATCCTTTCCTGTAATAAGTACATCTAACCCTTCTGTCCATAATAGCTTGATCTATACTGGAAAGGAATATTGGTAATGTCTGTCTTCGAATTGGATTAAATTGATGAGTTTGAATCCAGATAAAGAAACTGAGATGGTTAATGTGTGTGCAATTGAAGATATGAATTTGATAGAGAATGAAGGTGTGATCATATAATGTAACTGATATAAGATTTACATGTAATGTCATTCGGTGATAATGATTATGTTTGAGAATATCCCGAAAAAAAAAACTGTATGAATTTAGAAGGAAGGTGTTCGTGAATGTGGCGAGAGTGTAAATCATATGATAATTATGTTTTACACAAGGGAAATCGATGTTTGAAAATTTCGCTACAGGTAAATGTTAACCGATCAAAATCTTGAATATGTTCAGTCAGCTTGAATGCAGAAATTTTCTTAGGAAATGTGGCTTAGTGTATAGTTATATATATATCATATATGACCGAAATCCAATGCTACGCCCTGATTCTGGAAGGCCATGTCGAAGATTTTGGATGCTCGTATGAATTTCAAGTATAGTTTTCACCTGTAAAACCTAGTAGAGTAATTCAAATTCTAGAGGAGATGCTTCCACGTTGTAAGATTATTTCCGTTGTTGGGAAGGCTTTGTATCCCTGATTGAGACCGTGTATGATAAAACACGTGAGACAAGTGTTGTTTGGCACCGTATAAAATTCGGTATGGATTCAATCATTGTATTCTGATATGTTGGTCTGAAGCGAATAGCAAGATGGTTTTGAACCCAAGTTAATCTAAGTGACTAAGGATGCTACAAGATGGGTCTATGATCGTTTGAGAGGGAGAGTCTCGAGAAACAAGTATGTTCTGATGGATTGGTTTTTAGCGCAGGAAGGGAGGAAAGGACAGTTTCTGCAATTGTCCGACCCTAGTAAATTTCGAGGACGAAATTTCTTTTAAGGAGGGGAGAGTTGTAACACCCCTAAAGTTTTAAGTTAAAATAAAAATAATGGAATGATGAAAAAAAAAGGGAATGCAGCCATGAGGTTTTGAACCTGTGACCCTTGGCTATTTGGGCTTGTGTCTTAACCAATTGAGCCAAGGAAGCTCTTAATTGTAGGTTATACCCACTTATTTTTAAGTGGTTCTTGAAAAAAATAAATTAATAAAATAAAGAAAATATCCTACCTACCCTATCGAATATGGTTTAATTGGGATCAATTTCTCCCAAAGGTTCCAGAAAACAAACCCCCACTCGTCAATTTCCTCTCACCCCTAATCAAACCGGCCATCACCGATCTTCTTCACCGTTGCGACGTGGCCGTCACCGCCGGTGCCAGAGTGCTCACCGTCGAGTCCCGAGCCAAACGCCCTTATCTACTCGCGCAGCCGCCGTCCCGATCACCGCCAATCGAAAGAATAAAGTTCGACGAACCTAGGGTTGAAACCGTTCGGTTTTTCATCGATTCCAACATCGACAAGCGCCCGTCCGCCGTGTTGTCACCGTGAGCAAGCTCTCTGTCATGAGGCGAGCAAAACCCAACCGTCCGACCACTCGTCCGACGCCGGTAAAGGTTTCATCGGGGTTACGCGGTAATCAGATCATTTCGTACGAACTAGGTATTCAAAGTTCCTTGTATTCGGGATGTTGAGGACGTCGCATTCGGGTTCGAGAGTGATCGAAAGGAGTATAATGGTCGACCGATATAACAAGTATTAAAGGTAATACACTACTACCTCTTGTATGCTTTGAGATCATGTTGGTATTTGTTAATGCATACATAAAAATGATAAGAAGTGTTGTTAGCCCTACTTAAGTCAACTAAATATGAAATTGAGTATGGTAATTTAGATAAGACCGAAATGCTCGAACGAGGAAGCTAATAAATCTGAAGTATCTGAATTTCATTAAGTAATTAATGTGGCAGCTAATCTCCAATTCTGAGCATTTGTGTGAAATGTTTAAATGCGAAAGATACATGGACATAAGATTACGAAAATGCCCTCAAGGTCTGTGAATGACTAAAATACCATTGAAATCATAAGCGATTTAGAAATCTACGCTTAATATGGTAAAACACCATGATTCATCTGAAAGCATCAAACTACTTAGAAAGCTATGGAAAGGTGTTGGGTCTTCTTGGATTTGGAATGAATCTTCGACTATAGATTTAGGGGAATCTATACATACCCCTGAATTAAGCGAGTGACACAAAATACAGAATAGATTGAAATGACTAAAAGTATTGAAAATATCGTTATGGTTAAAATAATCGGAAGGATGGTATTGACTAAGAAGAGTTGAAATATCCTGAGACACCGAGGTTTACAAATGAACTGGAAGGATGGATAAACCCTTGAGTTCTGAAATGAATGGAGTGGTTGGAAGTACCAAAATTTCTTGTATGGCTCAGACACCCATGAATATTTAAATAATTGAAATACTATAAATGGTTCATGTAACCCCCTAGACCCGCCTATGCGTTACAACGGATCCTAGGAAGTCACATTAGGGTCACAAGAGCGACCCACAGTGAAAATACACATGAAAACGTTTTTCTTTCTCAAAACACTTATTAAACTGTGAAATCAACTTCTGTTTAAAATACAATTTTAGGAAATCATTTAAACACATAACAAAAATTTCAGGAAGTATTTACAGACACTGTCATAAAACAATACATGACATGCATGCCCACTAACTATACAGTACCGTACTCCAAATGCAACGCCGAGGGAACTCCGAACACTGATGTCAAACATTAGGTCATGCTATTTTCTTTTAACCTGCGATGGTAAAAACAACGTGAGCTTGGAAAAGCTCAGTAATACAAAACTACCAAAAGATGCTATAAGCTCATGCAGATATATGGTAGGCATAACATTTTTATGATGATCCAGGCAATACTTGTCTCCATTTATGTTTCGCTAATTTAGTGAAGCACTATTTTTGAGGACAACAAGGTTTGTTCTTTCTATGTTACTGAGTATTAACAGAGAGCTTATTGTTCAGAGAATCAACAGAGTGGCGGGTTGGAGAAGTTAAACCACGAAACCTAGTGTGTTTTAATAAGTTGCAGATCGAACATACATAAGTACTTAACATCATATCATAAGAGCACATAACAGATTAAATGCAAATGTTCAATGTTCATACAAAAGTTTACAAGAACTACCCTCCAACCTTACACCAATATGCAGTCCCCCAGAACTGCATCCATAAGGACTTACCCTAGGCCCGATGGGCATAGGTGCCACCTAAGGGGATGTCTTAGGTCCATAAGGACTTACCCTAGGCCCGATGGGCATAGGTGCCACCTAAGGGGATGCCTTAGGTCCATAAGGACTTACCCTAGGCCCGATGGGCATAGGTGCCACTCAAGGGGAGACCTTGAGTCCATAAGGATTTACCAGCTTGATCAGGGCTGTACCAACAGAGACTTCACATCATAACCCAATAGTATACCCCAGATAGTAATCAGTGTTCAGATTCCAGACATGGGTAACAGAATACATGTGACAGACGAATTCTATTCAGAACATCAGAAACAGAAGATTCATGATTTTGACAGATAAATGGGCATACCATTGAGCAGAACAGACATTTTCAGCATTCATCATGCAAACAGATTGTACCATCATAGGTCAAACTAACAAATCATGCTAACAAATTCATCAAACAGTCAGACAATACCATCACAGATCAAACGATCACATACCAAGTATACAGATTGAGCAGACATATATCAGGTAGGCAGAGAATGTCATCATATATCAAGTTCATCATTTTATCTCATTTTCTAACATAGTGATGCAATCTCAATAACAATTGAAATGTTCATCAAACATAATATTATTCATGATTAAATAATTATACAATCCATTCAATAGAATATATCACACATGGAACACACTAGGTGAGACATATCATTTCTTAAAGATACTTGGCATTTACGGAAGGGGACACATTAAACTTTTGATAATTTGAAACGGATTTCTGAAACGAGGTCCCTATTAGAAAGGGGTTCGTAAAACGCTTCATATCATGTATTCAAGAATTGATACATCAAGATCTTAGAAAGTTCAGATATATTATGAGTACTTTAGTCATTTAAGCATACAAGGGCATTATGGTCATTTCGACGTTCATAGACATTCTGGTAATTATACCAACATTGAATAAGCAATGGTTCACAGAACTCGAGTATCCTATTTGCTCATTAGTTTTCTAACCGGACATTCAAGAATTTCTAAATTAAAGTCTTTTAAGTTATCAGATAATTTCAGTGATGTTCTGATTATTTAGGCTATCATGGCCTTTTAGTTATTTGACTGTCATGACAAATTTTATACTCTGGCACAATCATATCAGAACGAAAATTATAATTCTCAGGGGCTCTAACAATTTATCATGCCTCCAGAATTTGTTTAATGCGGCATAACCCAACTTGACAATACTTACCAACGTTCAGATGTGAGTAATTAGCGTGCATCAGAACTTGACACTGACTGTATTGTATGTCTGAATAGTCGCCCTCATACTTTACTATACGGTTTAACTTTGAGTAATCGAACATACAATCCATGCGGATCTTCCTACCTTACATCGATATGGTGAGCGATGGGCATACACGTGTCGTATTTCTCAACACTTAAGGGAACCTTAGCTATTTAAGTCTTATTAACAAATCCAGAATTTCGTCAAGTACATAGTTACCGATTAACTCATGAGGGTATTTTGGATATTTTAGACTAAGATAAATCTACCATTTCTTTCTGAATTACCAATTGGTACCTCCATCATTCACGTACTCAAACGAGATTAAGTCGTCCTAACTCTCCGAACGATTCATTCTTTACAAAACTTGAGGGTATAACGTCATTCAAAATAATCAGACATTTCGGTGTTCGAGGGCATTACCGTCTTTTTGGCCATTTCGATCATTCTCATTTAATTCACGCATTACTGTCATAAGGATCGACTTAGGATTTCAACAATATTTCCAAAGAATTCTCATTCATGTATTATACAGAGTTTGAGGGATTATCCAAGTTTGTATCACACGTATTGCATAATGATGCTGAAGTCTTTCCCTTAAAACATACATCTTTGGTAGTGTAAATTGCATAATCAGGTCGAATGCAGATTTTAGGTCATTTCCTTTATTAGAGGGGTAGTTTAGTCATACTTATGCTCCAAGGGCATTTTCGTAATTTCATAATTAATATCTCTCACTCCGTATCCTGGGCCTCGATTCTTACACACTGTTGATTGAGTTACGAATTAACTGAATTTAACTATTAGAACTTCTGATATTGTTAGCCCATTAGAAATCTTATTCGGATAATTTGGTCTTATTAATATCCAAACTTATTGCTCGAATCCGATTCAATTTAAGCCTAATTTACAGTATACGTCATCATAAGCATGCATGCGTTAACCGAATATCGACATGTACATAAAGCATACAAGGGGTAGTAGAGTATTACCTTAACTCCGAGCTACATCAGTCGATTTATGATACGACACTCGAATACCCTCGAACCCGAAGTCGACATTCCTCATCATTGCATCCAAGGAATCGAGAATACCTTCAATTACCCAAATTCCAAGATCAGACCTTACTCACAAGCTCTTAGCCAATTAATTTAGTACATAAACAAGTTTGGGTTCAAGGTCAGATTTGGAGGCTTTCGGATCAGAATTTTGCAAAACGGGGTTCAAAAACGGACTCAGGACGTCGAAAAACATAAAATATGGGTTTTCGAAAAATTTGACTTTTTGGTCAACGGTCAAAGTCAACGCTGACGTCAGCAGGTCAACGGTCAACGAGGTCAGAGTCAACGCTGACATCAGCGATCAAGTCAACGCTGACGTCATGCTGACGTCACTGGTCAACTGGTTTGACTCATTGAATCAACTCGGGTGAGCTGACTCACTGAGTCAACTCGGGCGAGCTGACTCACTAAGTCGACTCGGGCGGACGGGTCGGGTCGGACGGGTCGGGTCGGACGGGTCAGACGGGTCGGGTCGGACAGATGGGTCGGGTCAAGCAGATGGGTTTGGGCCGGGTGGTTCACTGAACCGGTTCACTTACCAAATTCGAAAGCCTGCCGGAACTTCGCCGTGAAATCACACCGGAATGTCGCCGGAGACTCCCAACAGCCTCGATTTCGCCGGAAAAATAGAGAGAAAGGCATGTTAAATCAACCCATACCATACGTGGCGAAAAAAAGCCGGAATCGAGCCGAAATTTACCTAAAACGAAGGTGAACAGTTGGAAAACGCGTTGCTCCGATGAGGAGCTTGCCGGCGTCGGACGAGCAAGCGGTCGGCTGGGTTTTGCACAGCTCGACGCGGTGAACTCAGCCGTACCAACGACAACACGAGGCGACGGCGGCATCGACGGAAAAATTAAAGGAGACAGAGACGGTGATTAGGGTTTGTTATATCAAACCTTCAAACAAGTTTTCGCCGGCGATGGGCAGCTCGACAGCGCGCGTGACAGGCGGCTGGAGGACCAGGGTGGGACGGCACACCAGCTGGTGGTGGCGGTGACTTCCACCGGCGACTGAGACGGCTAGATCTAAGAAATAAACAGAGAGGGGCAACCATGTTCTTGACGAACCTTCAAGGCGTTCTCCACGGCGGCCGACAGCACGACGCTGCGAGTGGAGCACGGGGTTTTGGTCGGGGTTCGACGACGGACGTAGGGGTGACGACGGTGCACGACACCGGCGAGCAGTGGCCGAGATCAGACAAGTGGCCGACGAGGTTGGGTGGGAGAAAACCTTTGGATATCCCAAGGGTATTTTCAAACTCGAATCGACAAATCTGGGTAAGTGGGGAGTCAGATGGGTTATCGAATTTGATTCAAAAATCACCCCAACTTAATCCAATTATTACTTTAGGGAAAACATGACAAACATGAGTACTTGGCTCAAAAGGTTAGGTCCTTCACTTCCATGCCAAGGGCACGGGTTTGAGTCCCCCACAAAGCAGTTCAACTTTTTTTTTCAATCTTTTTTTTATTAACATTTTAGCCGGGTGTTACAACTCTCCCCCTCTTAAAAGAAATTTCGTCCTCGAAATTTACAAAATTCGAAGAAATGCAAAAATTGTTTTTTCATCATTCATGTACTTAAACTATTCCATCAGGGTATCCTTATTTCTCGGGACTCCCAGACAGTCACAGATCAATCTAGCAATGTTCTCAGCCACTCGGGTGGTCCTTTGGACCCACAATCATCTCATTACGCATCTCCGACAATTAATCAGAATAAAATAATTAGATTCTTATCGAACTTCATATGGTGCTAAGCGAACACTTGTCTCATAACTTTTGTCATAAACGGTCTTAATCGGGAATAATTAGCCTTCCCAACTATTAGAGATGTCATTCATACGACCCAGAGGAAGTCACATTAGGGTCACAAGAGCGACCCACAGTGAAAATACACATGAAAACGTTTTTCTTTCTCAAAACACTTATTAAACTGTGAAATCAATTTCTGTTTAAAATACAATTTTAGGAAATCATTTAAACACATAACAAAAATTTCAGGAAGTATTTACAGACACTGTCATAAAACAATACATGACATGCATGCCCACTAACTATACAGTACCGTACTCCAAATGCAACGCCGAGGGAACTCCGAACACTGATGTCAAACATTAGGTCATGCTATTTTCTTTTAACCTGCGATGGTAAAAACAACGTGAGCTTGGAAAAGCTCAGTAATATAAAACTACCAAAAGATGCTATAAGCTCATGCAGATATATGGTAGGCATAACATTTTTATGATGATCCAGGCAATACTTGTCTCCATTTGTGTTTCGCTAATTTAGTGAAGCACTATTTTTGAGGACAACAAGGTTTGTTCTTTCTATGTTACTGAGTATTAACAGAGAGCTTATTGTTCAGAGAATCAACAGAGTGGCGGGTTGGAGAAGTTAAACCACGAAACCTAGTGTGTTTTAATAAGTTGCAGATCGAACATACATAAGTACTTAACATCATATCATAAGAGCACATAACAGATTAAATGCAAATGTTCAATGTTCATACAAAAGTTTACAAGAACTACCCTCCAACCTTACACCAATATGCAGTCCCCCAGAACTGCATCCATAAGGACTTACCCTAGGCCCGATGGGCATAGGTGCCACCTAAGGGGATGCCTTAGGTCCATAAGGACTTACCCTAGGCCCGATGGGCATAGGTGCCACCTAAGGGGATGCCTTAGGTCCATAAGGACTTACCCTAGGCCCGATGGGCATAGGTGCCACTCAAGGGGAGACCTTGAGTCCATAAGGATTTACCAGCTTGATCAGGGCTGTACCAACAGAGACTTCACATCATAACCCAATAGTATACCCCAGATAGTAATCAGTGTTCAGATTCCAGACATGGGTAACAGAATACATGTGACAGACGAATTCTATTCAGAACATCAGAAACAGAAGATTCATGATTTTGACAGATAAATGGGCATACCATTGAGCAGAACAGACATTTTCAGCATTCATCATGCAAACAGATTGTACCATCATAGGTCAAACTAACAAATCATGCTAACAAATTCATCAAACAGTCAGACAATACCATCACAGATCAAACGATCACATACCAAGTATACAGATTGAGCAGACATATATCAGGTAGGCAGAGAATGTCATCATATATCAAGTTCATCATTTTATCTCATTTTCTAACATAGTGATGCAATCTCAATAACAATTGAAATGTTCATCAAACATAATATTATTCATGATTAAATAATTATACAATCCATTCAATAGAATATATCACACATGGAACACACTAGGTGAGACATATCATTTCTTAAAGATACTTGGCATTTACGGAAGGGGACACATTAAACTTTTGATAATTTGAAACGGATTTTTGAAACGAGGTCCCTATTAGAAAGGGGTTCGTAAAACGCTTCATATCATGTATTCAAGAATTGATACATCAAGATCTTAGAAAGTTCAGATATATTATGAGTACTTTAGTCATTTAAGCATACAAGGGCATTATGGTCATTTCGACGTTCATAGACATTCTGGTAATTATACCAACATTGAATAAGCAATGGTTCACAGAACTCGGGTACCCTATTTGCTCATTAGTTTTCTAACCGGACATTCAAGAATTTCTAAATTAAAGTCTTTTAAGTTATCAGATAATTTCAGTGATGTTCTGATTATTTAGGCTATCATGGCCTTTTAGTTATTTGACTGCCATGACAAATTTTATACTCTGGCACAATCATATCAGAACGAAAATTATAATTCTCAGGGGCTCTAACAATTTATCATGCCTCCAGAATTTGTTTAATGCGGCATAACCCAACTTGACAATACTTACCAACGTTCAGATGTGAGTAATTAGCGTGCATCAGAACTTGACACTGACTGTATTGTATGTCTGAATAGTCGCCCTCATACTTTACTATACGGTTTAACTTTGAGTAATCGAACATACAATCCATGCGGATCTTCCTACCTTACATCGATATGGTGAGCGATGGGCATACACTTGTCGTATTTCTCAACACTTAAGGGAACCTTAGCTATTTAAGTCTTATTAACAAATCCAGAATTTCGTCAAGTACATAGTTACCGATTAACTCAGGAGGGTATTTTGGATATTTTAGACTAAGATAAATCTACCATTTCTTTCTGAATTACCAATTGGTACCTCCATCATTCACGTACTCAAACGAGATTAAGTCGTCCTAACTCTCCGAACGATTCATTCTTTACAAAACTTGAGGGTATAATGTCATTCAAAATAATCAGACATTTCGGTGTTCGAGGGCATTACCGTCTTTTTGGTCATTTCGATCATTCTCATTTAATTCACGCATTACTGTCATAAGGATCGACTTAGGATTTCAACAATATTTCCAAAGAATTCTCATTCATGTATTATACAGAGTTTGAGGGATTATCCAAGTTTGTATCACACGTATTGCATAATGATGCTGAAGTATTTCCCTTAAAACATACATCTTGGGTAGTGTAAATTGCATAATCAGGTCGAATGCAGATTTTAGGTCATTTCCTTTATTAGAGGGGTAGTTTAGTCATACTTATGCTCCAAGGGCATTTTCGTAATTTCATAATTAATATCTCTCACTCCGTATCCTGGGCCTCGATTCTTACACACTGTTGATTGAGTTACGAATTAACTGAATTTAACTATTAGAACTTCTGATATTGTTAGCCCATTAGAAATCTTATTCGGATAATTTGGTCTTATTAATATCCAAACTTATTGCTCGAATCTGATTCAATTTAAGCCTAATTTACAGTATACGTCATCATAAGCATGCATGCGTTAACCGAATATCGACATGTACATAAAGCATACAAGGGGTAGTAGAGTATTACCTTAACTCCGAGCTACATCAGTCGATTTATGATACGACACTCGAATACCCTCGAACCCGAAGTCGACATTCCTCATCATTGCATCCAAGGAATCGAGAATACCTTCAATTACCCAAATTCCAAGATCAGACCTTACTCACAAGCTCTTAGCCAATTAATTTAGTACATAAACAAGTTTGGGTTCAAGGTCAGATTTGGAGGCTTTCGGATCAGAATTTTGCAAAACGGGGTTCAAAAACGGACTCAGGACGTCAAAAACATAAAATATGGGCTTTCAGAAAATTTGACTTTTTGGTCAACGGTCAAAGTCAACGCTGACGTCAGCAGGTCAACGGTCAACGAGGTCAGAGTCAACGCTGACGTCAGCGATCAAGTCAACGCTGACGTCACTGGTCAACTGGTTTGACTCATTGAGTCAACTCGGGTGAGCTGACTCACTGAGTCAACTCGGGCGAGCTGACTCACTAAGTCGACTCGGGCAGACGGGTCGGGTCGGACGGGTCAGACGGGTCGGGTCGGACAGATGGGTCGGGTCAAGCAAATGGGTTTGGGCCGGGTGGTTCACTGAACCGGTTCACTTACCAAATTCGAAAGCCTTCCGGAACTTCGCCGTGAAATCACACCGGAATGTCGCCGGAGACTCCCAACAGCCTCGATTTCACCGGAAAAATAGAGAGAAAGGCATGTTAAATCAACCCATACCATACGTGGCGAAAAAAAGCCGGAATCGAGCCGAAATTTACCTAAAACGAAGGTGAACAGTCGGAAAACGCGTTGCTCCGATGAGGAGCTTGCCGGCGTCGAACGAGCAAGCGGTCGGCTGGGTTTTGCACAGCTCGACGCGGTGAACTCAGCCGTACCAACGACAACACGAGGCGACGGCGGCATCGACGGAAAAATTAAAGGAGACAGAGACGGTGATTAGGGTTTGTTATATCAAACCTTCAAACAAGTTTTCGCCGGCGATGGGCAGCTCGACAGCGCGCGTGACAGGCGGCTGGAGGACTGGGGTGGGACGGCACACCAGCTGGTGGTGGCGGTGACTTCCACCGGTGACTGAGACGGCTAGATCTAAGAAATAAACAGAGAGGGGCAACCATGTTCTTGACGAACCTTCAAGGCGTTCTCCACGGCGGCCGACAGCACGACGCTGCGAGTGGAGCACGGGGTTTTGGTCGGGGTTCGACAACGGACGTAGGGGTGACGGTGGTGCACGACACCGGCGAGCGGTGGCCGAGATCAGACAAGTGGCCGACGAGGTTGGGTGGGAGAAAACCTTTGGATATCCCAAGGGTATTTTCAAACTCGAATCGACAAATCTGGGTAAGTGGGGAGTCAGATGGGTTATCGAATTTGATTCAAAAATCACCCCAACTTAATCCAATTATTACTTTAGGGAAAACATGACAAACATGAGTACTTGGCTCAAAAGGTTAGGTCCTTCACTTCCATGCCAAGGGCACGGGTTCGAGTCCCCCACAAAGCAGTTCAACTTTTTTTTCAATCTTTTTTTTATTAACATTTTAGCCGGGTGTTACAGTTCAATTGACAGAAATGATGGATATTCCGAGTTTCAGAATAACTGGAATACCCCCATTGACTAGAATAAGTAAATTGTCTTGATAAAATGCTGGAAATGTCGATAAAGCTGAAAATGACCGAAATGCCCTCAAGGGTTGAAGCATGACTTACGTATGTTAGTCACTCTAGATATTAATATAAGGGTGGAAGTCTTCCCGCACAGAGTATTAGTTCGACTACTCCGTGGCAAGTTCTGTGGTGAAATATGGAGGCAACCATTCAGATATACGATACAATCAGTATTTGGAAATAATACTTGTGAAGTGCGTACATCAGAAGGTTTGGTTAGTACTGCAAGGTTGGAATATGTTAGTTTGAATGGTTTTGGAGGCTCGATAAACTTCTAGAAATCTTAAATATTTTGAATCGTCATATCATCATTAATGGGCTAAATTACGAAATCACTCCTGATAGTCAAATGACCAAGATGCCCTCGTTGGCCCAAGTAATCAAAATAGCCCGAATGTATCTAATATAGTGAAAGGTCTTGACGTAGAAATCTCTGAATGTCTGGTTGGATACCTGATGAACAAATAGAACTTCTAAGCTACCGTTTACGCCTTGTTGGTATGAATTACCAAAATGCCCGTGTATGATAAAATGACCATAATGCCCATGGTAGGCTTAAATGGCTAAATCACTCATGATATGCCTAAAACTCTCAAGATCTTGATGTATCATCTCCCGACTATCTAGTTTGAACTGGTAGTACAAACCCCTCTTTTAATAGAGGCATTGTTTCAAAGATCTGTTCAATTGTCAAAAGTTATTGTGTTCTCCTCAGTAAATGTCAAGTATCTCCGAAGAGTAAATTGTTCCACCTAGTGTGTTCCATGTGTGTCACACGACCGTTTTCCATACTGTTTTACATGTTATGATACCGATCACGTGCACTTGATTGACATATTTGAAATCACATGACATGTTTTATAATTAAGCATGACCGTACTTTATTTATGAATTATGCATATGCACCAAATATAGAAAACATGCTACATGGATAATGTGTTACTAAAAAAAATACAGTTATTGACTAATGAATTAATGATGATATGATTCACTGGGGTAATTGGGACATGATATGGAGTTACCTACGGCTCAGCCCTGATCCAGCTGGTAAGACCGCCCGTTTACGGATCCTAGGCTTCGGCCAGGTTCGCCCGTTTACGGATCCTAGGCTTCGGCCAGGTCCGCCCGTTTTCGGTTCCTATGCTTCGGCAAGGACCGCCCGTATTCTAAGGTATTTCCTTAGGATGGTACCCATGCCCAATGGGCTCGGGTTAATGCCTGTACATGATACCGCACTGGGGAAACTAAATACTGGAGTATGGTTGGAGGGTAAATAAAGAATTGAAAATTTATTCTACTGCTACTTGAAACATATGTATATGATATAAAAAGGTTTACTGCATTGTTACATTTCATGCATTAATGTTGCACTGTTGGAACACACTAGACCCCAAACTCTCTGATTCCTCTCTCGTATGCTACCAGCCTACATAATTCCCGTCTAATTCTCAAGGTCTGAATAAAGAACAAGTATTGTTATTCTCGAGTATGATGCAACCTCGAAATAGTAGAACAGAAATGGAGGTCGTTACTGCGCGGAACATCATGAAAATGTTATGTCTACCATATATCTACATGAGCTTATAGCATCTTCTAGTAGTTTTGTATTACTGAGCTTTTCCAAGCTCACGTTGTTTTTACCATCGCAGGTTAAAAGAATATATCATGAGATAATGGTTGACAGCAGTGTTCGGAGTTCTCTCGGCGTTGCTTTTGGAGTACGGTATTGCATAGTTAGTGAGCATGTAAGTCATGTATTGTTTTACAGCAGTATCTGTAAAATGTTTTCTGAAATTTTCTTATATGTTTAACTGACATCCCGAAATGATATTTTAAACAGAAGTTGGTTTACAATTTAATAAGTGCTTTAAAAATGTTTTTATGAGTATTTTTACTGTGGGTCGCTCTTGTGACCCTAATGTGACTTCCTAGGATCCGTTGTAACGCATAGGCGGGTCTAGGGGGTTACATATACATTTGTGAGTGTGTGTAAAGTAGATAACTACCGGTTAAATGGAACTATAGCGTTTACGCTTTTTCAGTGAAACCAAATTTAAAAAAAAAAACTTAATTTTAGTAATTATTTACTAATTTACGAAAAACACTAAGTTACTGACCTTTTTTTATTGTTACTTATGTTTTTATCGTGCCGAATACTATCTATACTGAAGACTTTAATTGAATTTGTTAACATTTATATTTTTTAACTACTAAAATTATTTGTAATAAATAGTTATATTTTTTATAATACTTGTTGTAAAACGATTTGTAGTTATCCGAGTAACCGCACCGAATAAATCAATTAACCACTTAGACGATAATCGATTTAAACAGAATGATAACTGTTCATTCAAATTTTGAACTGAGACTTCCGGTAACCGTACAAAAAAGTCAATCTGGTACGGTTAACCGCTCCTGAACACTCCTACATGAGACAATCTAATGCTAAAATATTTACAATATTTTATATAGTGAAAAGAGAGATTTAGTTATAACAACCACATATTAAATACTTAAAGTAAACTCAACATGTGGATCACAAGCTAATATTCAAATATCTAGTCTTGCAATGTTGTTATAACAACCACGTATAAAAAAAATTTAAAAGTAAAATGAAACATGCACGTGGTAATGGTGTTCCCGGGCTCGAGAGGCCAGCACATGGAGTTAAATTCAATTATGCCGTTGGAGATGTAATTTCCAGATAAAACAAATGGATACATATATTTATTCAGTACTTTGTCCTTATTAATATAAAACCCGAGCTGTTAATTAATTATACCTTCCAAAAATATTGAAAAATAAAAAAAAAATATAGCTGCTTGTTGTCATTTTATGGGCTGCAGAATAATATATATATATCGGTATCTAGTACAGCAGTCAGAGCACAACAAAACCAAACCAATAGCTTAAGGTATTTCGACTTATCAAATTAAGGTGATGGCTCACAATGTATTTAGCAGTTCGGGTCCTGCATTCTATACAGACGCGACTCTTCAGAACCTTTCCAATGACAATGTCAACCTTGCT
Organism: Hibiscus trionum; assembly: GCA_030270665.1. Taxonomy (NCBI): domain Eukaryota; kingdom Viridiplantae; phylum Streptophyta; class Magnoliopsida; order Malvales; family Malvaceae; genus Hibiscus; species Hibiscus trionum. The sequence goes on from BSYR01000008.1 coordinate 2,368,576, forward strand.
GACCAAAAGGATTGGTATGGCTCTGGAAATCGCCCATTTGTTCTTCAAGCAAAGTGGTCCGATAAAATTAAGCACGACGCCGATCCCCGAGCTGGAAGCTCGAAAGGCGGGGCTGTGTATGCGACCCCAGCTGGCATTAAGTGGGTTGTTGCCTGGAGCAATATGAACGGTGAAAGCAACAAGGTATTCATCAATTCAATGTTATTCCCTTTTCTTAAAACTTATGGCACCACAGGCACACATAATTTCTGATGAACCCTATTTGTTTCATTCTTTTTCTTAAACAAAAACTTCGTTAAGAATTTTATTGTAACATTCAAAAGAAATAATTCGATCAACTTTCACATAAATCAAAACTCTGTCAACTGCAGGTGTATATTGACATTACTAGCACTGATGTCAATTGGGATGTCGTCGAATCGCTTCTGGACACATCTTCCGCCGCTCCTGCTGAGGTGAACAAACTTGGATACAAGGCCACGGCTACGATTGACCCGGACAGCCCTTCGCCAAGTTTGACAACAAGTTTCCAGAAAATAATTTAAAATACTGTTTATTTGCATGCACTAGTAATTTTAAAATAAGGAAGGTGGTTTAATAAAAAGACTGGCTTCAAGTCTTGAGTTAATATTAATCTCGGGTTTGATCCCTGGACAACCCCAACCCCTTCCTCGTTTATCGCTAGAAAAGGTTTAGAAGGCCTAAATGTTTAAAATCAATTATGCCATATATATGATAAATGCGTGGCTACTTAAAATCATTATATGTGGTGAATAAAAGGTCTTTCTATTATGCCATTTTATTCTTATTATTTTTATAAAGTCCGTATAAATTTTATAGAAAATAAAAGACTTGAGATAGAAATTTTAAAAGACAAGATCGACTTCACTATATATAAAAGAAGGCGACTTAGAAGCAATCAACACAAATCTATAGAAGATAAAAACAAAATAAACCCATCCAAAACCATGAATATGGCTCACTCGTTCGCTATTTACACATGGTCTTTCGTCACATGTGCAATTTGGTGCAAGAACTTTGCTTTTGTATAATTGTATACATTATGCTTTTATTTGAGACAATTTTCTCAAATTAATTAATTCATTATTGATGTAGCATCATTTTTTTTGAATTTGAATCCACTAATTTTATTAAACGAGAGAATATCCGAAATTACAATGAAAGTTTACCACTAAGTAAACGAACATCTAAATCCAGATACAAACCCAAAAACTAAATTAGCGGCTCTAGATCATAATAGAACCATAAAAGAACAGGTAAGAACCTAATTCAAAGACTCGAAACAAAAGACGGATACAAACATCCCCAAATCGACGATGACGAGTAAAACCATCAACAAACAACATTGACAAATGCATATTACAGTGAACGTACGTTGACAAAAAGGTCATTACCACAACTCAATCGCGAATAAACGGTAGATGTAATTGCGTATTCGAATCCGATTCAAGGTCCCTTGACAGGGAGATCAACAACATAATAAAAGGAGCGCCATCTTGATCAGTCGTGGCGACGTCAGATCCAACCCTAATAGAAAACAAATAAAAAAAAGCGTGCCAAAAAGTAGAAAAACGTACCAAACGGTGGAGGAAAACGTGTCATGAAGACAGATTTATTGAATTAAAAGACTGAAAAATAAAAGAACGAAACAAACAAATAAAAGTGAGCGACCGACGGTCGACAAAACAACCCTAAAGTTGCTGCCACCGGCGGCCTTAGTTTAAAACAAAATAGAGAGTGGCGGCGTTAGAGAGAAAAGAAAAGTTAGGGCAGGCTAGGGTTTGAGAAACAATTAAAAAGAAGATGCTGATGTAGCATCATTTTACGTGTACATATTGTGTAAAAAATTATATTTATGTGTTACAAAAAATATATAAATGAATGTATTTATTTATTTTAAACCTTTGTAATCGAACCAAAATAAAATTTATATGTGTACAATTGAACCAAAATCAATGTTTCGTATGTATAACAGCACAAATCCAAATGCTGTATATCAAATTACACATTTGACCAAGGTTTAAATGTATTTTGGATATTTCTCTTTATATTAATATTAGAGTTAATTGCAGTACATGTCCTCAAACTATGACACACCTTCTAAATTGGTGCCTAAACTTTTAAATATTCTAATTTCATCCCCAAAATATGACCCTCATTCTAAATTGGTCCCCAAACTACGTCTCTCATTCTAAATCGGTCGACGAAACTTTTAGAATTTCCACATTCATCCCCAGATTATCGTTCATGCCACAACATTTTATTATGTCACACCATTTCATTGTTTACCCAACATTAAATAGTTTTTATAATTTTCTTATTAATATGGGACATGTTTAGCATGTAGTGTTAATTTGGGGATGGAATTAGAATGTTCGAAAGTTTTGGGGGCCAAATTAGAATGATGTTCATGGTCTGGGGATGAAACTAAAATGCTCAAAAGTTTGAGTACCAATTTAGAATGAGTTTAATAGTTTGATGATGAAATTGGAATCTTCAAAAGTTTGTGGAGCAATTTGGAATGAGTGTTATAGTCTGGGGATGTGTTGTGCGTTTTACTATGAATATCACGATGAACATATTTCAAATAGAATATATTTTGCATCTGCTTGAGATTAAATACTTTCATACACATATTAGAATGTGTTGGATGATAGGTTTTTTTTATGAATCATATTTTTTTGTAAAATTTAAATTAAGCCTTAACCATCAGAAAAGTGTCGAAACTAAACTTTTTTTTTTCAGATAGGTGTCTAAATTTTGAGTACTAATTTAGAATGAATTTAATAGTTTAAGGATGAAATCGGAATCTTCAAAAGTTTGTGGAGCAATTTGGAATGAGTGTTATAGTCTGGGGATGTGTTGAGCGATTTACTTTGAATATCACGATGAACATATTTTTCATTTGCTTGAGATTAAATACTTTCATACACATATTAGAATGGGTTGGATGATGGGTTTTTTTTATAAATCATATTTTTTGTAAAATTTAAATTAAGCCTTAACCATCAGAAAAGTGTCGAAACTAAACTTTTTTTTTCAGATAGGTGTCTAAATTTTTTTCCAGGCAAAATAGGTGTCTAACGTTTCATTCGTTTACTCAAATAAAATATTCTAGTCAGAACTATCAAAAATTTTCTGTTATCTAATTAGAACATGACACGTGGCCTATTTCTGTTATTTTCTTTCATTGTTATTTATAAAAAAAATAGAAAATCTTTAATTTTATTAAAAAACACAAAAAAAAAAAAAATTTTCCTTCAGAAATATCATATTTTATAATCAAGTGCTCAAAATGTCATCACAGAGTACAAATTGTTCAAGGAACATAGGACATTCCAAATCAAAGTAATACAACAGATAATGTGTGGGTGGCCATTCGGAAATTAAAATAAATAAAAAATAGGCCACCTCATGTTCTAATTGGGTAGCAGAATTTTTTTAACGGTTGTTGACGAAAATGCTATTTTGAGTTCCAAAACGAAACGTTAGGCACCGATTCTGCTTGAAAAAGAGTTCAGACACCTAACAGAAAAAAGGGTACAATTGGGACACTTATTTGACGGTTAAGCCCTAAATTAAATGACCAAGAAAGGGCTGTCAGTTGTCTCAATTTTAATATCGGGGGTGTTTATAAGGAACGGTTGCAGATTTTTGATGAGGCAAATTGGATTGGCAAAAAAGGTTTTGTTATGGAGTTGGTGTCCCAAAAAATTTTAGGGTGGTTTAATAATACGAGTTCACGAGTTCGACATCTCTGGAGTTCTTTTATTGATGTGGATTATCTTTCATGAAAGTATTTACTCTGAATATCACAATGAACATATTTGAAATAGAATATATTTTCCATTTACTTGAAATTAAATACTTTCATACGCATATTCGAATGTGATGGACGATGGGTTTTTTATAAATCAAAATTTTTGTAAAATTTAAATTAAGGTTTAACCGTCGGAAGAGTCCCGAAACTAAACTTTTTTTTTCAGTTAGGTGTCTGAACTATTTTTCGGGCCAAATAGGTATCTAACGTTTCATTCCGTTACTCAAATAAGGTTCTCTAGTCATGACTATTAAAAAATTTCTGTTATCTAATTAGAACACGACATGTGCCTATTTCAGTTATTTTCTATCATTTTTATTTTTAAAAAATCTAGACAATCATTAATTTTATTAAAAAAACCATTTTTTGTAGAAAGGTGATATTTATCTAATTAGAACACGACATGTACCTATCCATGTAACAAAAAACCATTTTTTTTGTAGAAAGATGATATTTATCTAAATAGAATACGACATGTACCTATCCATGTAACACCTAAGGTAATAATAAAATGGACTGTTCTTAGTAGCACATGGCAGGTGAGGATCAAGTCCACTAAGGATGGTGTATTTGCTAATATGGTTGAATGGTGGAAAAAATTCATTGGTGTGCTGTTAAAAAAAGTGGGAATTCAAACATATTCTGAATTTTGTATGGATGCCGTCAAATTTCGGTTATGTAAAACTCAAAGTAGTTGGAGCTATTAAAGCAGAAGTTGCAAGTTGTGGTGGAGCCCGGAGAACGGAGGATTGCATCTTGAGTATGTTGTGTTCGGGGCCGACTAAGTGTTTGGGAGCCGAGTTTGCTGAAATGATAGCAGCGATGGCTGCATTAGTATTGTTTTATTGAAACAGAATGGTTAAGGAAGCCTTGTGGGTTGTAGATTCTAACAGTAAGGTGGTGTTGAACTGGTTACACAATCCGATGCAACGCCTCTGGCTTTGGTGGTCAAATCTTTATAATGATATTGTGGCAAAGAGGAGTGGCAATGTGAACTTTGATTTTGTGCCGAGAGAAGCTAAAAAGGTAGAAATTAGCCTTGAGAAGGAAGGTATGAATAGTTTCTTTCATTTTTTAAGCATGGTGGTAGCCTAATTGACTAGGATCTGGTGTATTTATGCATGTAAATTCCTGTTTTTATAGTTGTAGTAGGGGTGGTAAGGGTGAGATCATGGTTTGGCTTTACCCTGGAACATGTTCTGTTTTAGCTATAAAGGTGAGCAGGTTCGTGTGGTTTCTTGTAACCCTTGATCGTATGTACTCTTTTCCTCCAACTTAGGCTTAGGGAGGTTTTTAACGAGGCTTATGATCAAGGTTATTCTAATAAAAAATAATCTTTGCCGAGCAAAAAATAAAAATAAAATGGATGCAAAAAGGGGGAGGGGGCAAAAATGCGGTCTGGGGGAGTTGAACCTACAACCAATGGATAAGTTGCTTGAGTTTTAGCCAATTAAGCTAAAACAATTTCTAGTACAAACCTGCGCCCATTCATTATTACGTAGTTCTTGTAAAGTTAAAATAAAATGACAAACAAATAAAAATATCTTACCTAACCCTTAATGGCTCATTTATTTCGATCCAACAACTCAAAACCCATATTTGGAAAATAAACGACCTTTCATCCCCCTCTCGACCTTTCACCTCCCCACCGATCATCGTCCGATATTCCCCACCATCGCGTCGTGGCCATCACCGCCATCGCTGACGTAATTGCCGACATAGCCCGAGCCTAACCCCGTCAGCCACTCTCGCATTAGAGAAGTCGTTTGCCGTGAAAATTGCCTCAAAGCTACGATGAGTAACCAAGTCTCCTCCACCTCTGTTCTGACATTTTCGGCTGCCACAACCGCCACCGCCCCTTGAACAGAACCCCGACCACCACGCGCAGAGTCGTCGTTTTGTCGCCTCAAAAGCATGGTTGGAAGTTCCGTGAGAAAACCCCAACCTTGTTCCCCTGTTTTTTACCATTTCCGACCACAGTCACCATCCGTCTGAGTCGCTATTGCCACCATCATCCTCCTCAGACCGAGACGAACTGGCCAAACCCATCGAGTTAACCGAACCGGCCCAAACTAAACCAGACCGGTCTGATCTCATTAATAAACCAAAGCACGAACCTGACCCGAGTTGACTTGAACCTGACCCATTTGACCCGTACCCGACCCGAACTGAGGCAGTCCGTTTGATTCGAGTTAACCCTGTAAGTCAACTCGCCCGAGTCAACCCAGCGAGTCAACTCGCCCGTGTTAACCCAATGAGTCAACTCGCCCGAGTCACCCCGGTTAACCATTGATGCCAGCATTGACTTGACCGCTGACATCAATGTTGACTTTGACCGAAACGTCACCGTTGACTTTGACTACCAACGCCAGCGTTGACTTCGACCACTGATGTTAGCGTTGACTTTGACTAAAAAGTAAACTTTTCCAGAAAAGTCAGATTTTATTTTTTTTCAACGTCCTGAGTCTGATTTTGAAGCCCGTTTTATGAAATTCTAACCTGAAAGCTTACGAATCTAACCTTAAACCACAAGCTTGTGTATGTACTTAATTGTTTAGTTAAGAGTAATGTGAATAAGGACTGAAATTGGAATTTTTACTATTGAAGGTATTCACAGTTCCTTGTATTCGAGATGTTGAGGACGTCGCATACGGGTTCGAGGGTGATCGAATGGAGTATCATGGTTGACCGATATAGCAAGGATTAAAGGTAATACATTTCTACCTCTTGCATGCTTTATGAAACATGTTGGTATTCGGTTAAGGTATGCATGATTATGATTAAGATTACTTTTAGCTCTGCTGGAATCAATTCGATTACGAAAAAAAGAATAGTAATATGGATAAAATCGAACTATTCGAAAGAGAAGTTTAATAGAACGAAAGGATACTGAGTTCAACAAGGGAATAATAAGACGGTTAATCTTCCAATCCGATTAATAGTATTAAAGGATTTGATATCTGAAATATTTTGTTAAGAAATAACGATAATACCCTTGAGATGTAAGAATGCCTAAAATGCCCCTAACAAAGGAAATGACCTAGAATGTACACTCGATCGGATAAAATAACTACTTCATCTAAAATCCTTGATCTATTGGGAAAGACTTTGATAGCAAGATGCAAATATGTGTGATAACAAAACACTTGGATTTTTCCCGAATTCTGGATAAACACTTGAAGATAAATTTACTGAAAGTTCTTCGCATTCGTAAACTAATCTAAATGACATTAATGATCGAATTGATCAGAATGATTGAAATGACCGAAATAACCTCAAGAACTGAAATTTTCCAAATTAACTAAAATGATTAATATAACTTTGAGTTCTGAAATGAATAAATTGTTGTAAAGACCAGAATGTTTGAACTACTATCAAACACTTAAATAAGTAAATACCCATATGACTTGAGATAAGTAGAAACTTGGAAAATCCTGAAATTTCTGATAGATCACAAATGACTGTAACCCCCTATGAGTTTGAAGCATGACTCGTGTATATAAGTCACTCCTGATAATGCTACAACATTGAAAGAATACCGCTCAAACGCATGTTGACTGCTCGAGGGAAGTTTAGTGTTGTCTTATGGAAGTGACTCGTTCAACTATACAATGCAGTTAGTATTGAGAAATGCATACGTGTGAGGTACATATGTTAGAATACTTGGTAAATATCGCAATATTGGGATCCGTAAGTTCGACTGAATTTGGAAACCTGATAAACGATGGAGATCTTCATGTATGCAGATTACCAATTTGCCTTTATTACGTGAAATTACGGAATCACCCCTGACAGTCAAATGAACAAAATGCCCTCGTTGGCCAAAATGACTAGAATAGCCCTGAATGTATCTGATATCGTGAAAGATCTTGATTTAGAGATTCCTGAATGCTTGGTTTGAAACCTGATGAGCACATGGAATTCTTGAGTCATTGTTTATGCCTTGTTGGTATAAATTACCAAAATGACCATAATGCCCTTGTAGGCTTAAATGACTGAATCACTCGTGATATATATGAACTCTCAAAGATCTTGATGTATCAACACCTGAATATCTTGTTTGAACCTTTAGTACAAACCCTTTTTAATAGGGACATCATTTCTATAATCCGTTCAAATTGTCAAAAGATCAATGTGTTCCCTTCCGTAAATGCGTAGTATCTCCAAGAAATAAACTATTCCACCTAGTGTGTTCCATGTGTGCTACACGGCTTTTTTTTTGCATAATGATTTACATGTTATAATACTGATCACGTGCACATGACTGACATGCTTGATTTCACACGAACATGACATGTTTTATAAATTAAGCATGACCGTATTGTATTCTGTCGCAACACCGTCGTGAGCCCACCTCTATTTTCTGTCGATTCCGACCACATACGTCGCCGGTTAGGAGCGTCGTCAACTCGACTGTGTCCGCCGAAGGGAGACGCGTAAAACCCCTAAGGTTTCTCGTCCAATCAGCTACGGGAAACTCATCGTTGGAGATCCGTGTCCTTTTCGGCAACTCTAGAACTTCAGGTTAAGTCCGATGACTTTCTGGTTAGTTTTAGGTCGTAATCTGGCGATTTTTGTGGTTTCCGTTTAATGGGTGTTCTTTTTCCTCTAGGCAGATCGTTTTCGGCGTTTGCGGTGACTTTTCCGGCGGTCGTCCGGTGACCAGAATATTTGGGTGAGTGAACCGGTTAGACCGGTCGACCCATGACCCAGACCCAAACCTGAACTATCCCAACCCGCCTCTAACCCGCATCCGACCCGGCTGAGTCAACTTGTTGAGTCAACTCAGTTGTCTCTGACCGATGACATCATGCTGACGTCAGTGTTGACTTGACTGCTGACGTTAGTGTTGACTTGACTGCTGACGTTAGTGTTGACTTTGACCAAAAAGTCAAAATTTCCAAAAATGCCCCATTTTATGTATTTTGACGTCCTGAGTCTGTTTTCGAAGCCCGTTTTGCGAAATTCCAACCCGAAGACCCCCGAATCTGACCTTAAACCCAAATCATGCATATGTGCTTAATTATTTAATTTAGATACTGTTGGGTTATAGAAACGAGGTCCCTATTAAAAAGGGTTTGTATAAATTACCAAAATGACCACAGTCAAATGACCAAGTTTGCCTTGTTGGTATAAATTACCCAAATCCTGATAATGCTACAACATAACCCTTGTTGGTATAAATTACCAAAATGCCCATGCATGACAAAATGACCATAATGTCATTGTAGACTTAAATGACTGAATCACTAATGATATATCTGAACTATCAAAGATCTTGATGTATCAACACCTGCATATCTTGTTTGAACCGTTAATACGAACCCCTTTTAATAGGGACCTCGTTTCTAAAATCCGTTCAAATTGTCAAAAGTTCAATGTGTTCCCTTCCGTAAATGCCAAGTATCTCCAAGAAATAAACTGTTCCACCTAGTATGTTCCATGTATGCTACACGACTATATTTGCATACTGATTTACATGTTATAATATTGATCACGTGCACATGACTGACATGCTTGATTTCACACGAACATGACATGTTTTATAAATTAAGCATGATCGTACTCTACTTCTGATATGTGTCCATGTACCCGATATGACAAACATGCTATATGGATAATCTATTACTGAAAATGCTGATATTGATTAATGAACTACTGATGATCTGATTCACTGGGTATTTGGGATATGGTATGAAGTGTTTTAAGGTTCAGCCCTGATCAGGCTGGTAATTCCGCCCATATTAGGTTCCTAGCTTAGGCTAGGGTAATTCTGCCCGTACTAGGTTCCTAGCTTCGGCTAGGGTAATTCCGTCCGTGACCTAAAGTAACCCCTTAGGTCGGTACCTACACCCACTAGGCCTAGGTTAACACACGTATAAGGTTCCTAATCTTCGGCTAGGGTAATTCCGTATGTGACCTAAGGTAATCCCTTAGGATGGTACCCCCGCCCAATGAGCCTGGGTTAATGCCCATATATAGTTGCAATTCGAGGAATTGTATAGTGGAGTATGGTTGGAGGATGAATAAAGAATTAAAATGAAATTTAATACTACTACTTGAAACAAACGTATTTGAAATAAAAAGGTTACTGGATTGTTATATTTCCTGCATTAACGTTGCACTGTTGGAACACATTAGGCACTAAACTCTTTGATTCCACCTCTATAATTTATCATCTTATATAATTCTCGTTTGTTACTCGATGATTGAATAAAGAACAAGTATTGTTATTCTCAAGTATAACGCTACCTTGAAATATCAGAACGAAAATGAAGACTGTTACTACATGGAACATCATGAAAATGATATGCCTGCGATATATATGCATGAGCCTATAATATCTTTTGGTAGCTCTGTATTACTGAGCTTTTCGAAGCTCACGTTGTTTTTACAATCGCAGATTAGAAGAAATCTATCATGGTTTAGTGATCGACAGCTGTATTTGGAGTTCTCTCGGTGCTGCTTTGGAGTACGGTACTGGTACAATTAGGGGGCATGGATGTCATGTATAGTTTTATGATAGTGTCTCTAAAACACTTTCTGAAATTATGTTATATGTTTAAATGATTTCTTAAAATGGTTTATAAACGAAAGTTGATTTTACAGTTTAATAAGTGATTTGAGGAAAAATGTTTTTATGTGTATTTTTATTGTGGGTCGCTCTTGTGAACCTAATGTGACTTCCAAAGATCTGTGGTGACGTATAAGCGGGTCTAGGGGGTTACATTCCAAATAAAAATAATATAACAGATAATGTGTGAGTGACCATTGAGAAACTAAAAAAAATTAGGCTACCTCTCATGTTCTGATTGGGTGACAGAATTTTTTTAACTTTTATTGACGAAAAAGCTTTTTTGAGTACCGAAACGAAAAGTTACGCACCTATTCTGCCAGGAAAATAGTTCAGACACCTAACTGAAAAAATGTTATAGTTTGGACACTTATTTGACGGTTAAGCCTTAAATTAAAGGACCAAGTAAGGGCTGTCAATTGTCTTAATTTTAATATCGACATTGTTTATAAGGAACGGTTGGAGGTTTTTGATGAGGAAGGTTGGATTGACAACGCTAGTTTTGTAATGGAGTTGGTGTCCCAAATTTTTTTAGGGTGGTTTAATAATTCGAGTTCAAGACTTCCACAACTCCTGAGTACTTTCATTGATGTGGATTATCATTCATGAAAAATTGGCAATGTACGTTTCTTTATGAAGCTGGGCCAAGAAACTCTTTGGTTGATTAAGTCACACCCCATTCTCGGTGCTAAGGGATTTTTGTTAGATCAATTAGGTTAAGCAATATTTATAATCTTAAATTCGGGATCAAATCGAAAACTTTGAAAGTTTAGGAAAATTTCTATAAATTTTAGGGACGTAGTCATGCAAGTATCCATTGTAATTTTCTAACTAATTAAAAAGTTTCAATATATATATATAGGGTTAGGATCAACTTACACTGTGTAAAATTCAATTACTTTTACATAGTTTTTGGACCGTTTGATGATAGTAATTAATGGCTCAGATTATATCCTTATCTTTTTTCCCAAGTTATAATCTTCACATTTTTTACTGTTAATCTCGTCCATCCATTTCCCTCATCATATGGTCCTAGATTTGTGTAAAACTAAATGAGTTTTACACCATGTAACTTGATCCCATCCTATATGTATATATATATATATATTTGTGAGTGTGTGTAAAGTAAATAACTAGAGGATAAATGGAATTATAGCGGTTACGCTTTTTCGGTGAAACCGTAACCGAAACAAAAATTTTAAAACTTAATTTTAGTAATTATTTACTAATTTACGAAAAACACTAAGTTACTTACTGTTTTTATTGTTACTTATGCTTTTGTCGTACCGAATACTATATATATTGTAGACTTTAATTGAATTTCTTAATATTGATATCTTTTAACTACTAAAATTATTTGTAATAAATAGGTATATTTTTTATAATACTTGCTGTAAAACGATTTGTAGTTAGTCGAGTCTCCGTACCGAACTTACCCAAACTGAAACAAACGACCAAGATACGCGTTACTCCGATGAGGGATCTCTAGTTGGCAGATCGGCAATCGGCCGCCTGGGTTATACTTGTCTCAACGCGGGGAGCTCAGATCCGGCGATTGGGTGACAAAAAGACGATGGTGGTTGTCGAAAAACTCGAATACTCAAACTGTAACAACCCTAGGTTCGACGAACCTTAAAACCTCAATTCCCGACGATTAGAACGACGGCTGAGCGAGTGGTTAGAGGGGTTTTGGTCGGGGCTCGACAGCGGACGTGGAGGTGACGACGGTACACGACACCGGCGAGCGGTGGCTGAGATCGTGACGGTGAACGGTGGTGAGAAGTTGAAAACGTTTTAGAGAACAGTCTGGATCTCTCTATGTGTTTCCCAATGCGATTAGCGATCCCTTTGTGTAGGTGAAGAGTCGTACTTTTATTTATTATTGGTTCAGACCATTAAAGCATAGATTAAAAGAAATCTAAGGCAACTAAATAACAAGAGTTATCTTAGCTCAATTAGTTAAAGCAAGGGTTACAAAACCCAAGGTCATGAGTTTAAGGCTCCCAAGAATTATAACTCTCATTTTCATTTTTTACACTTTACACATAAATTATGGATGTTACAAATTGTTCAAGGACCGTAGGACACCTTTCATGTTCTTATTGGGCGACATAATTTTTTTAACGGTCATTGACGAAAAAGCTTTTTTGAGTACCGAAACGAAACATTAGAAACATATTCTACCCAGAAAATAGTTTAGACACCTAACTGGAAAAAAGGGTATAGTTTAGACACTTATTTGACGGTTAAGGCTTTAATGAAAGGACCAAGAAAGGGCTTCTAATTGTCTCGATTTTAATATCGATGATGTTTATAAGGAACGGTTGGAGGATGTTGACGAGGCAGGTTGGATTGGCAACACTGGTTTTGTAATGGAGTTCATGTCCCAAATTTTTAAGGGTTGTTTAACTATTCGAGTTCAAGACTTCCACAACTCCTGAGTACTTCTATTGATGTGGATTATCTTTCATGAAAATTTGGCAATGTGCGTTTTGTTTATGAAGCTCGGGAAAGAAACTTTTTGGCTGATGAAGTCACAACCCAAACTCGGTGCTAAGGGATTTTGGTTAGATAATTTAGGTTAAGAAATATTTATAATTTTAAATTCGGGATCAAATTGAAAACTTTAAAACTTTAGGAAAATTTCTATAAATTTTAAGGACATAGCCATGAAAGTATCCATTATAATTTTCTAACTAGTTAAAAAGATTTAAAAATATATATACACTTCACACACTCACACACTCATCCTTAGCGAAGAAACACGAACCACACCACGTTTCGCAAGCACATCGACTACACTATTCGCCTCGCGGTATATGTTATGAAAACACACACACTGTAAGGAATCGTACGCCCCATCAATCCTAAGAAGCCAATAATCCAACCTCCAAGGCCGCCTTTGCATGATGAAGAATCCAAGACATCGCCACGAATGAGTCTGATTCAATTATGATCGAGCTATTCTCACACCATCTAGAATGTAGCACCATATCCAAAGCATACTCAATCACTCGAACTTCAGCCTCATTGGAATCCATAGTCCCAAGCGGGCCGGAAAATAAAGCTAATATTGTACCTTCTGTGTCGCGTAGAACTGCCCCCCATCAAGCCGGACCCGGTTTACCTCGCCCCTAGATTATTATTATTTTTATAATGCCCATTTAAAATTTATAGAAAAAAAAAGACTTGAGATAGAGCTATAAATTTAGAGATATTAAAAGAAAGGATCGACTTCACTATATATAATAGAAGAAGGCGACTTCGAAGCAATCAACACAAATCAACATAAGGTAAAATCTTTATAAACCCACCAAAAACCATGAATATGGCTCACTCTTTCGCTATTTACACATGGTCTTTCGTCACATGCGCAATTTTGGGCATGAACATTGCTTTTGTATATTTGTATACATTAAGCTTTGATTTGAGTCAATTTTCTCAAATTAATTAATTCATTATTGACGTAGCATCATTTTACGTGTACATATTGTATAAAAAATTATACTTATGTGTTACGAAATATAAATGAATGTATTTATTTATTTCAAATATTTGTAATCGATCCAAAAAAATTTATGTGTACTATTGAACCAAAATCAATGTTTCTTATGCATAACATCACAAAACCAAATGGCATGTATCAAATTACACATTTGACAAAGGTTTAAATGTATTTTGGATATTTCTCTTTATATTAATATTAAAGTTAACTGCACTACATGTCCTCAAACTATGACACGCCTTCTAAATTGGTGCCTAAACTTTTAAATATTCTATTTCATCCCCAAAATATTAAACTTATTCTTAATTGGTCCCCAAACTTTTAAATATCCCACTATCATCCCTAGATTATCATTTTTTCGACAAAAATGATTTTATTAATAATTCAAAATATGCCAAAGACCTACTTATGAGCCTCATTAAAAACCTCCCCAACTTAAATGGAGGAAAAGAGTACTACATAAGCAGGTAAAAGACAATTGAGTACACACCGTAGACCACAAGACTAAATGAGAATGTTTGTACAATCCAAACCCCACCTACTAGCACCTATCTACCCATTAACTATTACTCTGAAAAACAGTCTCAAATAACACCCAAAACTCCATCAAATCAACCGACAACGATAAAACAAAACCTACCACCATGTTTTAGAAAGTTGCTGATTATCGTTCATGCCACAAAATTTTCTTCTATCACACGATTTCAGTGTTTACATGACATTAAATAGTTTTTAAATTTTTTATATTAGTATGGGACATGTTTAGCATGTAGTGTTAATTTGGGGATGGAATTAGAATGTTCAAATGTTTTTTTTTTGGGGGGGGGGGATTGGAATGAAGCTCATAGTATGGGGATGAAACTAAAATGCTCAAATGATTTAGTACCAATTTAGAATGAGATTAATAGTTTGAGAATGAAACTGGAATGTTCAAAAGTTTATGAAGCAATTTTGAATAAGTGTTATAGTTTTGGGACGTGTTGAGCGATTTACTCTGAATATAAAGATGAACATATTTCAAATAGAATATAGTTTTCATTTGCTTGAGATTAAATACTTTCATACACATATTCGAATGTGTTGGATGATGGGGTTTTCTATACATCAGAATTTTTGTAAAATTTAAATTAACGCTTAACCGTCAGAAATGTCCCGAAACAAAACCTTTTTTTTTTCAGTTAGCTGTCTGAACTATTTTTCGGGTCAAATAGATGTATAACGTTTCATTCCGTTACTCAAATAAGGTTTTATAGTCACAACTATTAAAAAAAATTATGTTATCTAATTATAACATGTCATGTGACCCATTTCTGTTATTTTCATTCATTTTTATGTAGAAAAATTAGAAAATCTTTAATTTTATTAAAAACAACACAAAAAACAATTCTTTTGAAGAAAGATCATATTTATATAATCAAGTGCTAAAAATGTCACAACTGAGTACAAATTGTTCAAGGAACGTAGGACATTCCAAATCAACATAATTCAACGGATAAAGTGTGATTGACCATGTAGAAATTAAAAAAATAAAAAATAGGCCACCTTTCATGTTCTTATTGGGCGACATAAATTTTTTTATTGTCGTTTTTGACAAAGCTTTTTTTGAGTACCGAAACGAAACATTCAACACCTATTCTACCCAGAAAATAGTTCAGACACCTAACTGGAAAAAATGTATAGTTTAGACACTTATTTGACGGTTAAGCCTTTAATGAAAGGACCAAGAAAAGGCTGCCAATTATCTCAATTTTTTTATGAGGCCGGTTCGTCGTTGTTTCAAGGTTTTCGGCGTTCATCCGGTAGAAGTATGTTAGTTAAGGAATTTACTTCAGTTTGGGTTTAATGAGCATTATTTGGTTGAATTTTCAATGTTTTCAGGCTTAATCGAGTTGTTGCCATCATTTGGGGTGTTTTCAGTCGATTTGAGGTCACGCGTTGCAAGCACGCGCCACGGAGATGAATTTCGGCCACCGCTTGGTTACCCAGCAATCGAATCGGTCAAACCCATCGAGTCAACCGAACCGGCCCAAACTAAACCAGACCGGCCTAATCCCACTAATAAACCAAAGCCCGGACCCGACCCGAGTTGACTTGAACCCGACCCATTTGACTCGTACCCGACCTGAACTGAGTCAGCCCGTTTGACCAAAGTTAACCCAGTGAGTCAACTCACCCGAGTTAACCCATCGAGTCAACTCGCCCGTGTTAAACTAGTGAGTCAACTCGCCCGAGTCACCCTGGTTAACCAGTGACGTTAGTATTGACCACTAACATCATCGTTGACTTTGACCGACGACATTAGTGTTGACTTTGACTGTTGACGTCAACGTTGACTGTTGGCGTCAGCGTTGACTTCGACCGCTGATGTCAGTGTTGGCTTTGACTAAAAAGTTAACTTTTCTAGAAAAGTCATATTTTATGTTTTTCGACACCCCATGACTGATTTTGAAGCCCGTTTTATAAAATTCTAACCTGAAAGCTTCTGAATCTGACCTTAAACCCCCAAACTTATGTATGTACTTAATTGTTCAGTTAAGAGTAATGTTAATAAGGACTGAAATTGGAATTTGTATGATTGAAGGTATTCACAGTTCCTTGTATTCGAGATGTTGAGGACGCCGCATTCAATTTCGAGAGTGATCGAATGGAGTATCATGGTTGACCGATATAGCAAGGATTAAAGGTAATACATTACTACCTCTTGCATGCTTTATGAAACACATTGGTATTCGGTTAAGGTATGCATGATTATGATTAAGATTACTTTCAGCTCTGCTGGAATCAATTTGATTACGAAATAAAAGAATAGTAATATGGATAAAATCGAACTATTCGAAAGAGAAGTTTAATAGACCGAAAGGATACTGAGTTCAGTAAGGGAATAGTAAGACAATTAATCTCCCAATCCAATTTATAGTATTAAAGGATTTGATATCTGAAATATTTCGTTAAGAAATAACGATAATACCCTTGAGATGTAAGAATGCCTAAAATACCCCTAACAAAGGAAATGACCTAGAATGTACACTCGATCTGATAAAATAATTACTTCATCTAAAATCCTTGATCTATTGGGAAAGACTTTGATAGCAAGATGCAAATATGTGTGATAACAAAACACTTGGATTTTTCCCGAATTCCTGGATAAACACTTGAAGATAAATTTACTGAAAGTTCTTCGCATTCCTAAAGTAATCTAAATGAAATTAATGAATGAATTGATCGGAATGATTGAAATGACTGAAATAACCTCAGGCACTGAAATTTTCCAAATTAACTAAAATGATGAATATACCTTTGAGTTCTGAAATGAATGAATTGTTGTAAGGACCATAATGTTTGAACTACTATCAAACACTTAAATAAGTAAATACCCACGTGACTTGAGATAAGTGGAAACTTGGAAAATCCTGAAATTTCTGATAGATCACAAATGACTGTAACCCCCTATGAGTTTGAAGCATTGCTCGTGTTTATAAGTCACTCCTGATAATGCTACAACATTGAAAGAATACCGCTCAAACGCATGTTTGACTGCTCAGGGTAAGTTTAGTGTTTTCTTATGGAAGTGACTCGCTCAACTATACAATGCAGTTAGTATTGAGAAATGCATACGTGTGAGGTACATATGTTCGAATACTTGGTAAATATCGCAATATCGAGATCCATAAGTTCGACTGAATTTGGAAACCTGATAAACCGTGGATATCTTGAGAAGCAGACGACTTAGAAGCAATCAACACAAATCAACAGAAGGTAAAAACTATTTAAACCCACCCAAAACCATGAATATGGCTCACTCTTTCGCTATTTACACATGGTCTTTCGTCACATGTGCAATTTGGGCATGAAAATTGCTTTTGTATATTTGTATACATTAAGCTTTGATTTGAATCAATTTTCTCAAATTAATTAATTCATTATTAACGTAGCATCATTTTACGTGTACATATTTTATAAAAAAATATACTTATGTTTTACGAAATATAAATGAATGTATTTATTTATTTCAAATATTTGTAATCGATCCAAAAAAATTTTATGTGTACTATTGAACCAAAATCAATGTTTCGTATGTATAACAACACAAAACCAAATGTCATGTATCAAATTACACATTTTACAAAGGTTTAAATGTATTGTGGATATTTCTCTTTATATTAATATTAGAGTTAACTGCACTACATGTCCTCAAACTATGTATCAAATTGGTGCCTAAACTTTTACATGTTCTATTTCATCCCCAAAATATTAAACTTATTCTTAATTGGTCCCCAAACTTTTAAATATCCCACTATCATCCCCAAATTATCGTTTTTTTCGACAAAAATGATTTTATTAATAATTCAAAATATGCCAAAGACCTACTTATGAGCGTCATTAAAAACCTCCCTAACTTAAATGGAGGAAAAGAGTACTACATAAGCAGGTAAAATACAATCGAGTACACACCGTAGACCACAAGGCTAAATGAAAATGTTTGTACAATTCAAACCCCACCTACTAGCACCTATCTACCCGTAAACTACTACTCTGAAAAACAGTCTCAAATAACACCCAAAACTCTATTAAATCAACCGAAAACGATAAAACAAAACCTACCACCATGTTTTAGAAAGTTGCTGATTATCGTTCAAGCCACAAAATTTTATTCTATCACATTGTTGAGTGTGTAAAAGTTCTATTATTTACACCCTATTTAACCCATATTTCTGCTGCATTCAAGCATTATTCATTGCATTTAGGTTAGTTTACAGCAAAACATCACAAATATATTAAAGGCACAGATTCTACTAAGAATAGTTGTTTTTGCAAGTATCCGCCATAGCTGACGGAGAGGGGCAAACAAAGAGGACGATGCTGCCACGATGCTGCCGTGACAGCAGAGGACGACAGCAGTTTTTGTGGAGAAAAAGTAAAGTGGACCTCGACAGATAGAGAAAATTCAGCCCGTCTGTCGTGTGAAAACCTCATATTTTTCCGAGCCCCAGATCAAAAGATATGTCAAGCCCAAAGTTCAAGGAGAGAAAATCCCAAGAAACAAGGAGGACGGCTGGAAAGTAGATTCCTTGAAGATTTAGTCTTTATTAGAATCATACTTTTAATTAAAGTTGTAATCCTTGTTAAATTAGAAAACTTGAGCCCAAAGCTTATATAAGGGCATGTATTTTAACCTAGGGGAGATCATATACCCAATACCCTATAACCGATAACCAAAAACTCGTAGCCGTCTTCCCGCCGCCGACATGTTCTAAATTCCCCCTAGGGCCACGGGTTGATTTGTAAAGTAGTTGCAAGGGTTGTTTTGTTTTAGGAATTTTCAGTTCAATAAAATAAACTTCAAGTTCTCTTATTTTGGTTATTAATATCTTGCAAGAGCATCGGGAGAGCATTGTGAGGTTATCTATTTACTTAGCATCGGGAGAGTTAAGTATACGAAAGAAATAAGAGCAAGTTCTCTAGTTTATAGTTGAACTATCTCGTGCCTAGGGATAGGGCGAGGTTAAGTGGCTAAAGAAGAATTCATACACATCGGTGTTCATCCTTCGATTCACGCCGGGAGGTATCATCAAGACGTGATCATCGACAGACTTGGACCTAGGGATAGGCCAAGGCAGATCTGGGATTCTTGCCAAACTTGAAAGTACTGAGTTGAGTGTTTGCTGCCGCAACAATCAACGGACTGCTGCCGCGACAGGTGCTGCCCGCGACAGGCGCGACGACAGAACTGGATTTCCTAAACTCTGCAATACCTGCACTACTGAGCAATTCAATACCAGCCCATTCTCTCTATCTTGATATCTCTACTCTTTTATTTAAGTTTTCTTTATTATTCTCGTGACAAATTTCTCAAACATCTTCTTTACTTTCGTGCAGTGAATTAAGGTGAAGCTATTAGCCCAATCCCTGTGGAGACGATATCCGATACTTCGTATCACTTTACTACTTGCGTCGTGTATACTTGCACTACAATTGCGATAGACTATTTTACGCGCAACAAGTTTTTGGCGCCGTTGCCGGGGATTGGCAACATAACTCTACCTTTTCTTTTACTGCACTTTTTGTTTTTATTTTTATTTTTATTTTTCTGTTTTTCTTTAGTGCATTCAACTCTTGCTTTTCACAAGGCTTTTTGTTTATGCGCAGATCGAATAGAGGTAAAGATCCTGAATATCAATTAGATCCGGAAATCGAACGATCATTCAACCTCAAGAAACAACTTCGTCACTTACTAGCTAGGAACGAGTACCTTGAGGAACAGCTAGAGAAGATGGCCTACAATGGAAACAACCCGCCTGTCGGCGACCCGCCCGCCGCTGCCGGCCGACGGTCCTGTCGTGACTACATGTTGAACGATGCCGGGCAGTTTAGTGGTGCTGAAACTTGTTACGTTTAGTATGATCAACAATGCCGGGCAGTTTAGTGGTGCTGTTACAGAGGATGCTAGGGAGCATCTCAAAACGTTCCAGGAAATATGTGGTTCGTTTCGACTGCCAGGAGTTAATCCGGAGATACTGAGGCTTCGGTTATTCCCCCATTCATTGAGGGACAGAGCAAAAACTTGGTGGAATAAACTTACGTCGGGTTCAATTAGAACTTGGGCAGATTTATCTCGTGAATTTTTATCTCGTTTTAATCCTTCGCATTTATCTGAGCGATTACGTAATGAAATTGCTACTTTTCAACAGGAAGATGACGAGCCAATGCACGAAGCCTGGGACAGATTTACTACTCTTCTACAGAACTGCCCAATGCATGGATTCCCCGTCTGGAATCAGGTAACAAAGTTTTATAATGCTGCCAACTTACAAACTCGTATTCGAATTGATTCAGCAGCAAACAGACTATTATTGGATAAAGACCCAGACGAGGCAATGCAAGTTTTGAAAAATCTGGCTAAGAATGAGGAGCAGTTTCCGACAGCAAGAAGAGGGGTTAAACGGGTACTAGTTGTCAAGGACTATGAGGCCGACAGCACGATGAAATCACAGGTAGCATTCCTTACTAAAGCAATGAAAAGGTTATTGAATGATGATACACAACATGGATTTGCTGTCGAGGAGGTATGTGACATCTGTGAGGGAAATCATAGTTCGGAGGAATGTCCAATACAGTTAGAAGAGGGAAAGTATGTTGGAAATTACAATAAGCCGAATTACAACTCCAACAACTATAATCCCAATTGGAGGAAGGATCCCAAGTTTTCTTGGAGTAATCCTAATAATGCCCTGAATCCTCAAGCACACAATCAGAATCAGGGAGGACCTAGATTGCTGACGCGACATCAACTACCGCCGCAACTGCCGCCGCAGCAGCAACAACAGCCACCAGCTGCCACGAGCAGTATACTGGAACAGACTCTGGCCACTTTTATGTCTCAGACAGGTACTTATATTGAGAATATGAATAAGTTTGTCAAGAAAACAGAGACATTCATGGATAAAACAGAGATGCGGATGACAAATCATGAAGCTACTCTGAAATCTTTGGAGACACAAATGGGTCAGGTTTCCCAACATATTAAGCCAAGGCAGACTGGAGGTTTCCCTAGTAATACTGAAAATGCTAGGCAGCCCACACATGAGCAGTGTAAGGCCATTACTACTAGGAGTGGGAAGAAACTACCAGGGCCAGAAAAAGAAGCTAAAACAGTAAAGGAACCAGCCTTGGATAGACCTGCCGAGGAAGCTGCCACGACAGGTAACAAACAGACTGCTGCCGATGAGCCTGTCACGACAGCAGAAGCAATATAGGAGAAAAATGATGAACCCAAACCTCCTCAGATTCGTATGCAGTGGGAAGGACGTATTGTTGATTATCGTCCCCCACCTCCTTTTCCCCAACGGATACGGCAAGCTAAGCAAGAATCTCAACTCAAAAAGATTTATGATATTTTTAAGCAGGTTCACATTAATATTCCACTGTTAGATGCCGTTAGGGAGATGCCCGGTTACGCCAAGTTTCTCAAGGATGTCATGTCGAAGAAATCTAAACTTGGGGAATTTGAAACGGTAAAGATGACAAAAGGTTGCATGAGTATTCTTCATCGGCAGCCACCCCAGAAAAAGAAGGATCCGGGGAGCTTCATCATACCTTGTGTAATCGGAGACAAATATGTGGGTAAGGCACTTTGTGATCTTGGTGCTAGTATTAATTTAATGCCAAAATCTGTTTTTCAGAAATTAGGTATTGGAAAGGCGCGGCCCACGACAGTAATTCTGCAGCTGGCAGACCGCTCTTACGTTCATCTGGAAGGAAAAATCGAAGATATTCTGGTAAGAGTGGATAAATTTATATTTCCTTCTGACTTTCTTGTTTTAGATTGTGAAGCAGACGAAAACGCACCAATCATCCTTGGGCGACCCTTCTTAGCCACGTGAAGATCACTGATTGATGTGGAAAAAGGAGAACTCACCATGAGAGTGAACGATCAAGAAATTAAGTTGAATGTTCTCCAAGCAATGAAGCATGCTGATGCAGACGAGGAATGTAAGGTTATCACTGAAGTTGCCTTTGATCAAACCTGTATCAGGTCGGGCTGTCACGGCATAAAGATTGGTCACTGCCGCGGCAGCCACCTACAGGGCTGTCACGATAGCACTGACGACAGCAACCCCTCTGACTCCGATACATCTGATACTGAAGATCAGGAGGAGGTAAACTGGATAGGCGATCGTCCAGGTAAGTTATTCGAACCTTTAAATTATACTTCGGATAACCATGCAATCCAAAAGCCATCTACTGTTGAACCACCTGCCTTAGAACTAAAGCCCCTGCCAGGGCAGCTAAAATATGCTTTTCTTGGTTCAAATGATATGTTGCCCGTAATCATCTCTTCTAAGCTGCCACAGGAACAGGGACGGCAGCTAGTAGGCATGCTGCGGCAGCACAAAAAGGCAATTGGATGGACGATAGCTGATATTCAAGGCATTAGTCTGGCGTTATGCATGCACAAAATCCTTTTAGAGGAAGATCATAAGCCGACTATAGATGCCCAAAGGCGGCTAAACCATGCGATGAAAGAGGTGGTTCGTAAAGAGATAATCAAATGGTTAGATGCTGGTATTATTTACGCCATCTCTGACAGCAAATGGGTGAGCTCGGTGCAATGTGTTCCAAAGAAAGGAGGAATGACCGTGGTGACCAATGAAAACAATGAGTTAATCCCAACCAGGACTGTGACCGGTTGGAGGGTTTGTATGGACTATCGGAAGCTTAACAAAGCTACCCGAAAAGACCACTTTCCTTTACCCTTTATTGATCAAATGCTTGATAGATTAGCGGGTAAACCTTACTATTTTTTTCTTGATGGTTATTCAGGTTATAATCAAATAGCTATCGCACCGGAGGACCAAGAAAAGACGACTTTCACATGCCCTTATGGAACGTATTCTTTTAGGAGGATGCCATTCGGATTATGCAATGCACCCGCCACCTTCCAAAGGTGCATGATGGCCATATTCTCCGATATGGTGGAGGACTTCCTTGAGATTTTTATAGATGATTTTTCAGTCTTTGGGGACGATTTTGAGAGCTGCCTAGGCAATCTACTAAAGGTACTTGAAAGATGTGAAAAAGCAAACCTGGTCTTAAATTGGGAAAAATGCCACTTTATGGTGGATGAAGGGATAGTCCTTGGCCACAAGATTAGCTGCCGTGGCATAGAAGTTGACAGGGCCAAAATAGAAGTGATTGAAAAGCTGCCGCCACCGACTACAGTCAAGGGTATTAGAAGTTTCTTAGGGCATGCTGGTTTTTATCGGAGATTCATTGCAATTTTTTCAAAAATCACCAAGCCCCTATGCCATCTTTTGGAGCAGAACCGACCCTTTGACTTTAATGAAGAATGTACTGAAGCATTCAAGGTTCTGAAAGAAAAACTGGTAACAGCCCCAATAGTACAACCACCGGACTGGACACAGCCATTTGAGATCATGTGTGATGCTAGTGACTATGCTGCCGGGGCAGCACTTGGGCAGCGGAGAGACAAATTGTTTCATGTCATATACTATGCCAGCAAGACACTGAATGAAGCCCAAGTGAACTACACAACCACAGAAAAGGAGTTATTAGCTGTGGTATTCTCCATTGACAAGTTTCGTTCTTACATACTTGGAACGAAGGTAATAGTGCACACAGACCATTCTGCCCTCAAGTATCTGTTCGCGAAAAAGGATGCAAAGCCTCGGTTGATAAGATGGATCTTGCTACTGCAAGAATTCGACCTTGAAATCAAGGATAAAAAAGGGACAGAAAATCAGGTGGCAGATCACTTGTCAGGGTTGGAGAAGGGAAAGAGTCTACCAATAGATGAGACAAACTTATTGGAGACCTTCCCAGACGAGCAGCTCTTTGCTGTCGCAATCATTGCCGCGACAGCCATGGCGACATGTAAGTATTCTGAACTTCCTTGGTATGCAGATTTCGTTAATTTTTTAGTTAGCGGAATAATTCCCCCTGACCTTAATTATCAAGCCAGGAAGAGGTTCCAAAATGATGTTAAGCATTATTATTGGGACGAACCTCTTCTTTTCAAAATTTGTGCAGATCAGGTTATAAGAAGATGTGTACCACAGGAGGAGCAGAAAGACATATTACATCACTGCCATGCTTCACAGTATGGAGGTCACTTAGGAGGCAACAAAACTGCTGCCAAGGTGCTGCAGTCAGGGTTTTATTGGCCGTCACTGTACAAAGATGCACAAACCTTCTACAAGAATTGTGACAGGTGCCAAAGGACAGGAAACATCTCAAGGAGAAACGAGATGCCACTGTAGAAAATTCTAGAAGTCGAAATCTTCGACGTTTGGGGGATTGATTTTATGGGACCTTTTCCATCCTCATGTGGAAATCTATACATCCTCCTAGCAGTAGATTATGTCTCTAAGTGGGTTGAAGCTATCGCCACTCAAAAGAATGATGCCAAGACAGTCCAAAGGTTTTTACACAAAAATATCTTTTCTAGGTTTGGCATCCCTAAGGCGATTATCAGTGATGAAGGGAGACATTTTGACAATCGGGTTATTGCTGCCGCCTTGAAGAAATATGGTGTCAAGCATCGGATCGCGGCAGCATATCACCCACAGACCAACGGACAAGCTGAGATATCCAATAGGGAAGTTAAGAACATTCTTGAAAAGATGGTTAAGCCAACTAGGAAAGATTGGTCTTTACTCCTCAATGATGCGTTATGGGCATATAGGACAACTTTCAAGACTCCATTGGGCATGTCTCCATACCGATTGATTTATGGAAAAACCTGTCATCTGCCTGTCGAGATAGAGCACATAGCATACTGGGCAATCAAGGCAGTGAATATGGACTTAGATAGGGCAGAACAGAAAAGGCTGTTGGATTTGAACGAAATTGAAGAAATACAGACAATGGCCTACGACAATGCAAGAATCTACAAAGAGAAAACTAAGAAGTGGCATGACAGGAAGTTGCTGCCACGACAGTTCTGCCCAGGGTAGCTTGTATTGTTGTTCAATTCTAGACTGAAACTCTTCCCAGGGAAGCTAAAATCTAGATGGTCTGGCCCGTTCCAAGTTGTACAAGTTTTTCCCCATGGTGCCATCACAATCGGATCATTAAAAGACGGGCACCAATTCAAAGTCAACGGACAGCTCCTCAAGCATTATCAGGGGACTGAAGCCCCAAGAATACAGGAAGTGGTTACCTTAGGAGATGCCCCACAAGGCATCCCTAATTTAACCTAAATTTTATTTTTATTTATTTTTATTACTTATTATTTATTAGGAAATAAGGTTTATTTTATTCGAATAATGTTTTTATGTTTACTGTTTTTAGGAAATAAAGGAGTCAAGAAGAACAGGAGAAGTGAACTCGGCCCACCATCCATCCATCAGCCCAACAAAGCCCAATATTGAAGCCTGTCGTTCCAGCTGCCGCGGCAAACACGGAAAAGACAGGCTGTCACCAGACTGTCACGACAGATGCGGAAACGTGTGACAGACGCGTAACAGACGCAGAAACGCGTGTCAGACGCGTCAGACACGCTAAAGCTCAACAATCGCCCCGTTATTCACGCCTGCCGTTACAGCTTCAACGGGCAGCAACTTCTCTTCTATAAAACCCCGTCTCATTTTCATTTTCTTTCACTTCTGCTTTTCTTACTTGCTCTCCCCCTTTAGTTTTCATCTGCTTTATTTTACTTTCAACAACCCTTGCAACTAACATGTCTTCCAGAAGAACCCGCCGCAGTGCTGCTTCAAACTCTTCACCGACAGCAACTCCTCCACCATCCTTTGCAACCAGAGACATATGGGAAGAACGAGGCTTCATCTATGTACCAAAGGCAACAAATCTGGGCCTCAGGCCGTTCATCGCAAGGACAATTAGAGCTCTTTTATGGGAACAATTCGCGGAGCAACCGGCAGAAATGAATGAAACACTGGTGAGGGAATTCTATGCTGCCATCGGTAGCAGGACGGCAACAATAGTGACAGTCCGAGGGACATAAGTGCAGTTCACAGCCGAGCGCATTAACTCTTTCTATAGCCTCTACTTCGGCCCCAACGATGATGCTCACCAGCAGTTCCTTGACACTCTAGATGAGGCTGCCTACGACGCTGTCATGGCAGAAGTAACAGAAGAAGGGACTGAATGGAACACGAGCCGCAAAAATCCCCACACAGTGAAGAGGGGGCAGCTGCTACCGGAGGCCAAGCTGTGGAACGCCTTCATTAAGAAGAGTATTCTGCCGTCCTCACATCACACCACCGTGGACCAGCAGAGGTTAGCCCTAATACACTCCATTATCAATAAACAACCCATTAATGTGGGGAGTTATATACGGGAGAGTATTTTGGACTCCGCCCATAGATCGACGGCCCTCCTCTGCCTTCCCTACCTTATCACGTCCCTCTGCCGCTGCTCTGCCGTGCCGGAAGCCAACACCGATCGCATAGTGAAGGGACGGGGCTGGACAGAAAAAAATATCATCAGCCTCATGGAACTAACAGTAGCAACCCCCATTTCATCTTTCAACCCCGCTGCCGCCCAAGTTGAATCAACAGAGCAGCCAAGTCATGAACCTGCCGCCACAGCAGCTGCGCCGGCAGAACCCTCCCACCAAATCCTAGCTGCCATTCAAAGGATGGAGGACAGACAGTTGGGCCTCATGACATTCATCAAGGACTTTGCCGAATCCACAGTAAATTTTATACACAATACTTTAAATTTCCCTGATGTTGTTTTCCCCACCTTCCTTGCCCACTACTTCACTGTCCCCACCCCTGGCCACACACCTACACCTGCTGCCACACCACATACACCATCTGCAGCCTCCATTCCATCACCTGCCCAAACAGCAGCCGGCAACACCCATGCCGAAACATCCGCTCGAGGAACAAAGCGACCAGTGCCAATGGATGACCTTGAAGCCTTTGTCGATGGGTTTTCCTCCGCCTCAGTATGGGCTGCCAGTGAAGATGAAACCCCTATTTAGAGGAATCCGTCAAAGAAAGTTGCACCGGCAAAGAGGCAGAAAAGAATGGCAGTCAAGAAAACTCTGCCAACAGCCAGCGGCAGAAGTAGCAGCAGTGGCAGCAGTGGCAGCAGCTCTGACATTCAGGTTGTACAGCAACCAAGAACCAGAATCCGCCGCCAAATCCGCCTCAGTAGCAGCAGTGAAGACAGCGCTTAAAAATTTAAGTTTCTTATTTTCTTATTGTTGCTGGCTATTTATATATATTTTGTGATGTACTGCCTTCATTTATTTTGCTTTTTATTTTGTCATTTGCATTGAGGGAAATGCAACCCTTGAGTTTGGGGGTGGCAACCCTCCATATTAATGGAGTCCAAGTACATCTTAGTTAAATTGTTGTGTCTTTTACTTAGTTTATTTTCGTAAAAAAAACGAAATATTAGAAATTTTGGCTGAAAACTGTGAACTGAACTTACCTGTCGTGACAGCTCTGTCGTGGCAGCAACTTTAGGATAGTTTTAGGAGAAGTTTAGAGCCTTTCTATAGTTCTGAAAACTTAAAACACCATTGTGACTGTTATACTGCTTAGACTTCTTTTAGCCAAACTAGAATAGAAAACTTAGCACTTAGAGTAGAAAAGATACTAGAATCTCAGGAAACCTAGAGGTGCCTGCCACTGGCTCTAGGCAGATAACCAGAGAAAAACTTCTAGAGGTGCCTATCACCGGCTCTAGATAGTTAACTAGAGGTGCCTGAAATACTGGCTCTAGTAAAAAAGAGAAGAAATTAGAAAAAAGGGAAATAACTAGAGGTGCCTAATTTTGGCTCTAGTAAGAAAAAGAAAGAAATCAGTCTCATAAGAAAAACTCTAAACAAGCTAAAGAATCATATTCTAGTGAAACTAAGAGAATCTTGGCATATAACTGTTCACAAGCATGCACACACTGCACAAGGACTATAGTGAGATTCCGGACAGATCCTAAATTATCCGACAGGGCGCTGCCGTCACAGGGAACGAACGACGGGCAAGGGAAAGTTCACTATTTGGAAGCCAAAACAAAAATATTTCATTTTTCTTTTAGGTCTTAGTTGCTTGAGGGCAAGCAAAAACTTGAGTTTGGGGGTGTGTTGAGTGTGAAAAGTTCTATTATTTACACCCTATTTAACCCATATTTCTGCTGCATTCAAGCATTATTCATTGCATTTAGGTTAGTTTACAGCAAAACATCACAAATATATTAAAGGCACAGATTCTACTAAGAATGGTTGTTTTTGCAGGTATCCGCCATAGCTGACGGAGAGGGGCAGACAAAGAGGACGATGCTGCCACGATGCTGCCGTGACAGCAGAGGACGACAACAGTTTTTGTGGAGAAAAAGTAAAGTGGACCTCGACAGATAGAGAAAATTCAGCCCGTCTGTCGTGTGAAAACCTCATATTTTTCCGAGCCCCAGATCAAAAGATATGTCAAGCCCAAAGTTCAAGGAGAGAAAATCCCAAGAAACAAGGAGGACGGCTGGAAAGTAGATTCCTTGAAGATTTAGTCTTTATTAGAATCATACTTTTAATTAAAGTTGTAATCCTTGTTAAATTAGAAAAATTGAGCCCAAAGCTTATATAAGGGCATGTATTTTAACCTAGGGTAGATCATATACCCAATACCCCATAACCGATAACCAAAAACCCCTAGCCGTCTTCCCGCCGCCGACATGTTCTAAATTCCCCCTAGGGCCACGGGTTGATTTGTAAAGTAGTTGCAAGGGTTGTTTTGTTTTAGGAATTTTCAGTTCAATAAAATAAACTTCAAGTTCTCTTATTTTGGTTATTAATATCTTGCAAGAGCATCGGGAGAGCATTGTGAGGTTATCTATTTACTTAGCATCGGGAGAGTTAAGTATACGAAAGAAATAAGAGCAAGTTCTCTAGTTTATAGTTGAACTATCTCGTGCCTAGGGATAGGACGAGGTTAAGTGGATAAAGAAGAATTCATACACATCGGTGTTCATCCTTCGATTCACGCCGGGAGGTATCATCAAGACGTGATCATCGACAGACTTGGACCTAGGGATAGGCCAAGGCAGATCTGGGATTCTTGCCAAACTTGAAAGTACTGAGTTGAGTGTTTGCTGCCGCAACAATCAACGGACTGCTGCCGCGACAGGTGCTGCCCGCGACAGGCGCGACGACAGAACTGGATTTCCTAAACTCTGCAATACCTGCACTACTGAGCAATTCAATACCAGCCCATTCTCTCTATCTTGATATCTCTACTCTTTTATTTAAGTTTTCTTTATTATTCTCGTGACAACTTTCTCAAACATCTTTTTTACTTTCGTGCAGTGAATTAAGGCGAAGCTATTAGCCCAATCCCTGTGGAGACGATATCCGATACTTCGTATCACTTTACTACTTGTGTCGTGTATACTTGCACTACAATTGCGATAGACTATTTTACACGCAACACACACCATTTCAGTGTTTACATGACATTAAATAGTTTTTTAATTGTTTTATTAGTATGGGAAATGTTTAGCATGTAGTGTTAGTTTGGGGATGGAATTAGAATGTTCAAATGTTTGGGGGGGATTAGAATGGAGCTCATAGTATGGGGATGAAACTGAAATGCTCAAATGTTTTAGTACCAATTTAGAATGAGATTAATAGTTTGAGGATGAAACTGGAATGTTCAAAAGTTTATGGAGCAATTTTGAATAAGTGTTATAGTTTTGGGACGTGTTGAGCGATTTACTCTGAATATAACGATGAACATATTTCAAATAGAATATATTTTTCATTTGCTTGAGATTAAATACTTTCAGACACATATTCGAATGTGTTGGATGATGGGGTTTTCTATACATCAGAATTTTTGTAAAATTTAAATTAACGCTTAACCGTAAAAAATGTCTCGAAACAAAACCTTTTTTTCAGTTAGTTGTCTGAACTATTTTTCGGGTCAAATAGGTGTCTAACGTTTCATTCTGTTACTCAAATAAGGTTTTATAGTCACAACTATTAAAAAAATATATGTTATCTAATTATAACTTGTCATGTGGCCCATTTCTGTTATTTTCATCCATTTTTATTTTAAAAAATTGGAAAATCTTTAATTTTATTTGAAACAACACAAAAATCAACATAATTCAACGGATAAAGTGTGATTGACCATGTACAAATTAAAAAATAAAAAATAGGCAACCTTTCATGTTCTTATTGGGCGACATAATTTTTTTTATTGTCGTTTTTGACAAAGCTTTTTTTGAGTACCGAAACGAAACATTCAACACCTATTCTACCCAGAAAATAGTTCAGACATCTAACTGGAAAAAAGTATAGTTTAGACACTTATTTGACGGTTAAGCCTTTAATGAAAGGACCAAGAAAAGGCTGCCAATTATCTCAATTTTAATATCGATAGTGTTTATAAGGAACGGCTGGGGGTTTTTTGATGAGACAGGTTGGATTGACAACGCTAGTTTTGTAATGGAGTTGATGTACCAATTTTTTTTAGGGTGGTTTAATCAATCGAGTTCAAGACTTCCGCAACTCCGGAGTACTTTTATTGATGTGGATTATCTTTCATGAAAATTTGGCAATGTGCGTTTTGTTTATGAAGCTCGGTAAAGCAACTCTTTGGCTGGTCAAATCACACACCAAACTCGGCGATAAGGGATTTTGGTTAGATAATTTATGTTAAGCAATATTTATAATCTTAAATTCGGGATCAATTCGAAAACTTTGAAAGTTAGGAAAATTTCTATAAATTTTAGGGACGTAGTCATGAAAGTATCCATTATAATTTTCTAACTAATTAAAAAGTTTTAAAAATATATATACATTTGTGAGAGTGTGTAAAGTAGATAACTAGTGGCTAAATGGAACTATAGCGTTTACGCTTTTTCGGTGAAACCGAAACAAAAATTTTAAAACTTAATTTTAGTAATTATTTACTAATTTACGAAAAAACACTAAGTTACTGACCTTTTTTTATTGTTACTTATGTTTTTATCGTGCCGAATACTATCTATACAGAAGAATTTAATTGAATTTGTTAAAATTGATATTTTTTAACTACTAAATTATTTGTAATAATTATGTATATTTTTTTATAATACTTGTTGTCAAATGATTTGTAGTTAGCCGAGTAACCGTACCGAATAAATCAATTAACCAGTTAGACGATAACTGATTTAAACAGAATGATAACGGTTCATTAAAATTTTGAACTGAGACTTCCGGTAACCGTACAAAAAAGTCAATCTGGTACGATTAACCGCTCCTGAACCCTCCTACATAAGATAATCTAATGCTAAAATATTTACAATATTTTATATAGTGAAAAGAGAGATTTAGTTATAACAACCACATATTAAATACTTAAAGTAAACTCAACATGTGGATCACAAGCTAATATTCAAATATATAGTCTTGCAATGTTGTTATAACAACCACGTATAAAAAAATGGATACATATATTTATTCAGTACTTTGTCCTTATTAATATAAAACCCGAGCTGTTAATTAATTATACCTTCCAAAAATATTGAAAAATAAAATATATAGCTGCTTGTTGTCATTTTATGGGCTGCAGAATAGTATATATATCGGTATCTAGTACAGCACACAACAAAACCAAACCAATAGCTTAAGGTATTTCGACTTATCAAATTAAGGTGATGGCTCACAATGTATTTAGCAGTTCGGGTCCTGCATTCTATACAGACGCGACTCTTCAGAACCTTTCCAATGACAATGTCAACCTTGCTGACCAAAAGGATTGGTATGGCTCTGGAAATCGCCCATTTGTTCTTCAAGCAAAGTGGTCCGATAAAATTAAGCACGACGCCGATCCCCGAGCTGGAAGCTCGAAAGGCGGGGCTGTGTATACGACCCCAGCTGGCATTAAGTGGGTTGTTGCCTGGAGCAATATGAACGGTGAAAGCAACAAGGTATTCATCAATTCAATGTTATTCCCTTTTCTTAAAACTTATGGCACCACAGGCACAAATAATTTCCGATGAACCCTATTTGTTTCATTCTTTTACTAAAAAAAACATCGTTAAGAATTTTATTGTAACATTCAAAAGAAATAATTCGACCAACTTTCACATAAATTAAATCTCTGTCAACTGCAGGTGTATATTGACATTACTAGCACTGATGTCAATTGGGATGTCGTCGAATCGCTTTTGGACACATCTTCCGCCGCTCCTGCTGAGGTGAACAAACTTGGATACAAGGCAACGGCTACGATTGACCCGGACAGCCCTTCGCCAAGTTTGACAACAAGTTTCCAGAAAATAATTTAAAATATTGTTTCTTTGCATGCACTAGTAATTTTAAAATAAGGAATGTGGTTTAATAAAAAGACTGGCTTCAAGTCTTGAGTTAATATTAGTCTCGGGTTTGATCCCTGGACAACTCCAACCCCTTCCTCTTTTATCTCTAGAAAAGGTTTAAAAGGCCTAAATGTTTAAAATCAATTATGCCATATTTATGATAAATGCGTGGCTACTTAAAATCATTATATGTGGTGAATAAAAGGTCTTTCTATTATGCCATTTTATTGTTATTATTTTTATAAAGTCCGTATAAAATTTATAGAAAATAAAATACTTGAGATAGAGAGAGACATTTAGAATGAGATTAATAGATTTGGGACGTGTTGTGCGATTTACTCTGAATATCACGATGAACATATTTCAAATAGACTATATTTTTCATCTGCTTGAGATTTAAATTAAGCCTTAAACATCAGAAAAGTGTCAAAACTAAACTTTTTTTTCAGATAGGTGTCTAAATTTTTTTCCAGGCAAAATTGGTGTCTAACGTTTCATTCCTTTACTCAAATAAGATTTTCTAGTCAGAACTATCAAAAATTTTCTGTTATCTAATTAGAACATGACATGTGGCCTATTTCTGTTATTTTCTTTCATTTTTATTTATAAAAAAATAGAAAATCTTTAATTTTATTAAAAAACACAAAAAAATGTTTTTTTTCCCTTCAGAAATATCATATTTTATAATCAAGTGCTCAAAATGTCATCACAGAGTACAAATTGTTCAAAGAACGTAGGACATTCCAAATCAAAGTAACACAACAGATAATGTGTGGGTGACCATTCAGAAATTAAAATAAATAAAAAATAGGCCACCTCATGTTCTAATTGGGTAACATAACTTTTTAATGGATGTTGACGAAAAAGCTATTTTGAGTTCTAAAACGAAACGTTAGGCACCGATTCTGCTTGGAAAAGAGTTCAGACACCTAACAGGAAAAAGGGCACAATTTGGATACTTATTTGACAGCTAAGCCTTAAATTAAATGACCAAGAAAGGGCTGTCAGTTGTCTCAATTTTAATATAGGCGGTGTTTATAAGGAACGATTGCAGATTTTTGATGAGGTAGATTGGATTGTCAACAATGGTTTTGTTATGGAGTTGGTGTCCCAAATTGTTTTAGGGTGGTTTAATAATACGAGTTCACGAGTTCGACAACTCCGAAGTTCTTTTATTGATGTGGATTATCTTTCATGAAAGTATTTACTCTGAATATCACAATGAACATATTTCAAATAGAATATATTTTCCATTTGCTTCAAATTAAATACTTTCATACGCATATTCGAATGTGATGGATTATGGGTTTTTTATAAATAAATTTTTTTGTAAAATTTAAATTAAGGTTTAACTGTCGGAAGAGTCCCGAAACTAAACTTTTTATTTCAGTTAGGTGTCCGAACTATTTTTCGGGCCAAATATGTGTCTAACGTTTCATTCCGTTACTCAAATAAGGTTCTCTAGTCATGACTATTAAAAAATTTCTGTTATCTAATTAGAACACGACATGCGCCTATTTCAGTTATTTTCTATCATTTTTATTTTTAAAAATCTAGAAAATCATTAATTTTATTAAAAACCCACAAAAACATTTTTTGTAGAAATATGATATTTATCTAATTAGAACACGACATGTACCTATCCATGTAACGCCCTAAGCTAATAATAAAATGGATGCAAAAAGGGGGAGGGGGAGCAAAATTGCAGTTTGGGGAAGTTGAACACGCGACTCATAGATAGATTGCTTGAGTCATAACCAATTGAGCTAAAGCCATTTCTAGTATGAACCTGCATACCACTTATTATTAAGTGGTTCTTGTAAAGTTAAAATAAAATGACAAACAAATAAAAATATCCTACCTAACCCTTAATGGCTCATTTATTTCGATCCAACAACTCAAAACCCAGATCTGGAAAATAAACGACCTTTCATCCCCCTATCGACCTTTCACCTGCCCACCGATCATCGTCCGATCTTCCCCACCATCACGTCGTGGCCATCACCGCCACCGCCGACGTGATTGCCGTCGTAGCTCGAGCCTAACCCCGTCGGCCACTCTCGTATTATAGCAGTCGTTTGCCGTGAAAATTGCCTCAAAGCTCCGACGAGAACCCAAGTTTCCTCCACCTCTATCCTTGACGTTTCCAACTGCCAAAACCGTCCGTTTGGAATGCTACCACCGCCACCGTCCCTTGAATAGAACCCCGACCACCACGCTCAGAGTCGTCGTTTTGTCGCCACAAAAGCATGGTTGGAAGTTTCGTGAGAAAACCCCAACCTTGTTCCCCTATTTTTTACCATTTCCGACCACAGTCACCATCCGTCTGAGTCGCTATTGCACCATCGTCCTCCTCAAGCCGAGACGAACAAAACCCAACCGATCAATAGTCGGTTCTTCATTGTTTCAAGGTTTTCGGCGTTCATCCGGTAGAAGTAAGTTAGGTAAGGAATTTACTTCAGTTTGGGTTTAATGAGCATTAGTTGGTTGAATTTTCAAGGTTTTGAGGCTTAATCGAGTTGTTGCCATTATTTGGGGCGTTTTTCGGTCGATTTGAGGTCACGCGTTGCGAGCACGCGTCGCAGAGATGAATTTCGGCCACAACTTCGTTACCCAGCAATCGAACCGGTCAAACCCATCGAGTCAACCGAACCGGCCCAAACTAAACCAGACCGGCCTAATACCATTAACAAACCAAAGCTCGGACCCGACCTGAGTTGACTTGAACCCGACCCATTTGACCCGCACCCGACCCGAACTGAGTTGGCCCGTTTGACCCGAGTCAACCCAATGAGTCAACTCGCCCGAGTCAACCCATCGAGTCAACTCGCCCGTGTTAAACCAGTAAGTCAACTTGCCCGAGTCACCCTGGTTAACCAGTGACGTTAGTATTGACTTGACCACTGACATCAGCGTTGACTTTGACCGACAACATTAGTGTTGACTTTGACTGCTGACGTCAGCGTTGATTTCGACCGCTGATGTCAGCGTTGGCTTTGACTAAAAAGTTAACTTTTCTAGAAAAGTCATATTTTATGTTTTTCGACGCCCCAGGTCTGATTTTGAAGCTCGTTTTATAAAATTCTAACCTGAAAGCTTCTGAATCTGACCTTAAACCCCCAAACTTGTGTATGTACTTAATTGTTCAGTTAAGAGTAATGTGAATAAGGACTGAAATTGGAATTTGTACGATTGAAGGTATTCACAGTTCCTTGTATTCGAGATGTTGAGGATACCGCATTCGATTTCGAGAGTGATCGAATGGAGTATCATAGTTGACCGATATATCAAGGATTAAAGGTAATACATTACTACCTCTTGCATGCTTTATGAAACACGTTGGTATTCGGTTAAGGTATGCATGATTATGATTAAGATTACTTTCAGCTCTGCTGAAATCAATTTGATTACGAAATAAAAGAATAGTAATATGGATAAAATCGAACTATTCAAAAGATAAGTTTAATAGACCAAAAGGATACTGAGTTCAGTAAGGGAATAGTAAGACAATTAATCTCCCAATCCAATTTATAGTATTAAAGGATTTGATATCTGAAATATTTTGTTAAGAAATAACGATAATACCCTTGAGATGTAAGAATGCCTAAAATACCCTAACAAAGGAAATGACCTAGAATGTACACTCGATTTGATAAAATAATTACTTCATCTAAAATCCTTAATCTATTGGGAAAGGCTTTGATAGCAAGTTGCAAATATGTGTGATAACAAAACACTTGGATTTTTCTCGAATTCTGGATAAACACTTGAAGATAAATTTACTGAAAGTTTTTCGCATTCCTAAAGTAATCTAAATGAAATTAATGAATGAACTGATCGAAATGATTGAAATGACCGAAATAACATCAGGCACTGAAATTTTCCAAATTAACTGAAATGATGAATATACCTTTGAGTTCTGAAATGAATGAATTGTTGTAAGGACCATAATGTTTGAACTACTATCAAAACTTAAATAAGTAAATACCCACGTGACTTGAGATAAGTGGAAACTTGGAAAATCCTGAAATTTCTAATAGATCACAAATGACTGTAACCCCCCTGTGAGTTTGAAGCATGACTCATGTATATAAGTCACTCCTGATAATGCTACAACATTGAAAGAATACCGCTCAAACGCATGTTTGACTGCTCGGGGTAAGTTTAGTGTTTTCTTATGGAAGTGACTCGCTCAACTATACAATGCAGTTAGTATTGAGAAATGCATACGTGTGAGGTACATATGTTCGAATACTTGGTAAATATCTCAATATCGAGATCCGTAAGTTCGACTGAATTTGGAAACCTGATAAACCATGGAGATCTTCATGTATGTAGATTACCAATTTGCCCTTATTATGTGAAATTACAGAATCACCCCTGACAGTCATATGACCAAAATGCCCTTGTTGGCCAAAATGACCAGAATAGCCCTGAATGTATTCGATATCGTGAAAGATCTTGATTTAGATATTCCTGAATGCTTGGTTTGAAACCCGATGAGCACATAGAATTCTTGAGTCACCGTTTATGCCTTGTTGGTATAAATTACCAAAATGACCATGTATGACTAAAAGATCATAATACCCTTGTAGGCTTAAATGACTGAATCACTCATGATATATCTGAACTCCTAAAGATCTTGATGTATCAACACCTGAATATCTTGTTTGAACCATTAGTACGAACCCTTTTTAATAGGGACCTCTTTTCTAAAATCCGTTCAAATTCTCAAAAGTTCAATGTGTTCCCTTTCGTAAATGCCAAGTATCTCCAAGAAATAAACTGTTCCACCTAGTGTGTTCCATGTGTGCTACACGACTGTTTTTGCATACTGATTTACATGTTATAATATTGATCACGTCCACATGATTGGCATGCTTGATTTCACACGAACATGACATGTTTTTAAAATTAAGTATGACCGTACTGTATTACTGAAAATGCTGATATTGATTAATGAACTATTGATGATCTGATTCCCTAGGGTATTTGGGATATGGTATGAAGTGTTTAAAGGTTCAACCCTGATTAGGCTGGTAATTCTGCCCGTATTAGGTTCCTAGCTTAGGCTAGGGTAATTCCGCCCGTACTAGGTTCCTAGCTTCGGCTAGGGTAATTCCACTCGTGACCTAAGGTAACCCCTTAGGTCGGTACCTACGCCCACTAGGCCTAGGTTAACGCCTGTATAAGGTTCCTACGCTTCGGCTAGGGTAATTCCACCCGTGACCTAAGGTAATCCCTTAGGATGGTACCCCCGCCCAATGGGCCTGGGTTAATGCCCCTATATAGTTGCAATTCGGGGAATTGTATATTGGAGTATGGTTGGAGGATGAATAAAGAATTAAAATGAAATTTAATACTACTACTTGAAACAAATGTATTTGAAATAAAAGTTTATTGCATTGTTATATTTCCTGCATTAACGTTGCATTGTTGGAACACATTAGACACTAAACTCTTTGATTCCACCTCCGTAATTTATCAGCTTATATAATTCTCGTTTGTTACTCGATGATTGAATAAAGAACAAGTATTGTTATTCTAAAGTATAACGCTACCTTGAAATAGCAGAACGGAAATGATGACTGTTACTACATGAAACATCATGAAAATGCTATGCCTGCCATATATATGCATGAGCTTATAATATCTTTTGGTAGCTCTGTATTACTGAGCTCTTCGAAGCTCACATTGTTTTTAAAATTGAAGATTAGAAGAAATCTATCATGGTTTAGTGATCGACAACTGTATTTGGAGTTCTCTCGGTGCTGCTTTGGAGTACGGTACTGGTACAGTTTTGGGGAATGTATGTCATGTATAGTTTTATGATAGTGTCTCTAAAACACTTTCTGAAATTATGTTATATGTTTAAATGATATCTTGAAATGGTATTATAAACGGAAGTTGATGTTACAGTTTAATAAGTGATTTGAGGAAAAATGTTTTTTATGTGTATTTTTATTGTGGGCCGCTCTTGTGATCCTAATGTGACTTCCTAAGATCTGTGGTAACGTATAAGTGGGTCTAGGGGGTTACATTCCAAATAAAAATAACATAACGGATAATGTGTGAGTGACCATTGAGAAATTAAAAAAAAAATAAAAAATAGGCTACCTCTGATGTTCTGATTGGGTGACAGAATTTTTTTAACTGTTATTGACGAAAAAACTTTTTTGAGTACCGAAACGAAAAGTTACGCACCTATTCTGCCAGGGAAATAGTTCAGACACCTAACTGGAAAAATGTTATAGTTTGGACACTTATTTGACGGTTAAGCCTTAAATTAAAGGACCAAGTATGGGCTGTCAATTATCTTAATTTTAAGATCGACATTGTTTATAAGGAACAGTTGGAGGTTTTTTATGAGGAAGGTTGGATTGACAAGGCTGGTTTTGTAATGGAGTTGGTGTCCCAAATTTTTTTAGGGTGGTTTAATAATTCGAGTTCAAGACTTCCGCAACTCCTGAGTACTTTCATTGATGTGGATTATCATTCATGAAAATTTGGCAATGTGCGTTTCTTTATGAAGCTGGGCAAAGAAACTCTTTGGTTGATTAAGTCACACCCCATTCTCGGTGCTAAAGGATTTTGTTTAGATCAATTAGGTTAAGCAATATTTATAATCTTAAATTCGGGATCAAATCGAAAACTTTGAAAGTTTAGGAAATTTCTATAAATTTTAGGGACGTAGTCATGCAACTATCCATTATAATTTTCCAACTAATTAAAAAGTTTCCAAAATATATATACATTTCTGAGTGTCTATAAAGTAAATAACTAGAGGTTAAATGGAATTATAGCGGTTACGCTTTTTCAGTGAAATAGTAACTGACCAAAATTTTAAAACTTAATTTTTGTAATTATTTACTAATTTACAAAAAACACTAAGTTACCGACTGTTTTTTATTGTTACTTATGTTTTTGTCATACCGAATACTATATATATTGTAGACTTTAATTGAATTTGTTAACATTGATATCTTTTAACTACTAAAATTATTTGTAATAAATAGGTATATTTTTTTATAATACTTGCAGTAAAACGATTTGTAGTTAGCCGAGTCTCCGTACCGAACTTACCCAAACTGAAACAGAACGGCCAAGATACGCGTTCTCTGATGAGGGATCTCTCGGTGGCAGATCGACGATCGGCCTCTTGGGTTATACTCATCTCAACGCGGGGAGCTCAGATCCGGTGATTGGGTGAAAAAAAGACGACGGTGGTGGCCGAAAAACTCGAATACTCAAACTGTAATAACCCTAGGTTCGACGAACCTTTAAACCTCAATTCCCGACGATTGGAACGTCGGCAGAGCGAGTGGTTAGAGGGGTTTTGGCCGGGGCTCGACAACGGATGTGGAGGTAACGGCGATGCACGACACCGGCGAGCGGTGGATGAGATCGTGGCGGCAAACGGTGGTGAGAAGTTGAAAAGGTTTGAGAGAACACTCTGCATCTCTCTCTGTGTTTCCAAATTCGATTGGCCATCCCTTTGGGTAGGTGAAGAGTCGTACTTTTATTTATTATTGGGTCAGATCTTTAAAGGATAAATTAAAAGATATCTAAGGCAACTATATAACAAGAGTTATTGTAGCTCAATTGGTCAAAGTGAGGGTTACAAAACCCAAGGTCATGGGTTCAAGGCTCCTAAGAATTAAACTCTTAATTTCATTTTTTACACTTTACACATAAATTATGTGTGTTACAAATTGTTCAAGGACCGTAAAACTTTCCAAATCAACATAATACAACGGATAAAGTGTGACTGACCATGTAGAAATTAACAAAAAATAAAAATAAGATACCTTTCATGTTCTTATTGGGCGACATAAATTTTTTTAACGGTCGTTGACGAAAAAGATTTTTTGAGCACCGAAACAAACATTAGACACCTATTCTACCCAAAAAATAGTTCAGACACCTAACTGGAAAAGGGTATAGTTTAGACACTTATTTGACGGTTAAGCCTTTAATGAAAGGACCAAGAAAAGGCTTCCAATTGTCTCGATTTTAATATCGATGATGTTTATAAGGAACGGTTGGAGGATTTTGATGAGGCATGTTGGATTGGCAACGTTGGTTTTGTAATGGAGTTCATGTCCCAAAACTTTTTAGTGTTGTTTAACTATTCGAGTTCAAGATTTCCACAACTCTTGAGTACTTTTATTGATGTGGATTATCTTTCATGAAAATTTGGCAATGTGCGTTTTGTTTATGAAGCTCGGGAAAGAAACTCTTTGGCTGATGAAGTCACAA
This sequence comes from Hibiscus trionum, assembly GCA_030270665.1. Lineage (NCBI taxonomy): Eukaryota > Viridiplantae > Streptophyta > Magnoliopsida > Malvales > Malvaceae > Hibiscus > Hibiscus trionum. Next base: position 2,409,544 of record BSYR01000008.1, read on the forward strand.
CCCAAACTCGGCGCTAAGGGATTTTTGTTTGAAAATTTAGGTTAAGAAATATTTATAATTTTAAATTCGGGATCAAATTGAAAACTTTAAAAGTTTAGGAAAATTTCTATAAATTTTAGGGACGTAGCCATGAAAGTATCCATTATAATTTTCTAACTACTTAAAAAGTTTTAAAAATATATATACATTCCACACATTCACACACTCATCCTTAGCGAAGAAACACGAACCACACCACGTTTCGCAGGCACATCGGCTACACTGTTCACCTCGCGGTAGATGTTATGAAAACACACATAGTGTAAGGAATCGTACGCCCCATCAATCCTAAGAAGCCAATAATCCAACCTCCAAGGCCGTCTTTGCATGATGAAGAATCCAAGACATCGCCACGAATGAGTCAGATTCAATTATGATCGAGCTATTCTCATACCATCGAGAATGTAGCTCCATATCCAAAGCATACTCAATCACTCGAACTTCAGCCTCATTGGAATCCATAGTCCCAAGCGAGCCGAAAAATAAAGCCAATATTGTACCTTCTGTGTCGCGTAGAACTCCGCCCCATCAAGCCGGACCCGGTTTACCTTGCGCCTAGATTATTATTATTTTTATAACGCCCATATAAAATTTATAGGGAAAAAAAAGACTTGAGATAGAGCTAGAAATTTAGAGATATTAAAAGAAAGGATTGACTTCACTATATAAACCCACCCAAAACCATGAATATGGCTCACTCTTTCGCTATTTACACATGGTCTTCCGTCACATGCGCAATTCGGGGCATGAACATTGCTTTTGTATATTTGTATACATTAGACTTTGATTTGAATCAATTTTCTCAAATTAATTAATTCATTATTGATGTAGCATCATTTTACGTGTACATATTTTATAAAAAAAATTATACTTATGTTTTACGAAATATAAATGAATGTATTTATTCATTTCAAATATTTGTAATCGATCCAAAAAAAAAATGTGTGTACTATTGAACCAAAATCAATGTTTCGTATGTATAACAACACAAAACCAAATGTCATGTATCAAATTATACATTTGACAAAGGTTTAAATGTATTTTGGATATTTCTCTTTATATTAATATTAGAGTTAACTGCACTACATGTCCTCAAACTATGTCACGCCTTCTAAATTGGTGCCTAAACTTTTAAATATTCTATTTCATCCCCAAAATATTAAACTTATTCTTAATTGGTCCCCAAACTTTTAAATATCCCACTATCATCCCCAGATTAACGTTTTTTTCGACAAAAATGATTTTATTAATAATTCAAAATATGCCAAAGACCTACTTATGAGCGTCATTAAAAACCTCCCTAACTTAAATGGAGGAAAAGAGTACTACATAAGCAGGTAAAATACAATCGAGTACACACCGTAGACCACAAACTACTACTTTGAAAAACAGTCTCAAATAACACCCAAAACTCTATTAAATCAACCGACAACGATAAAACAAAACCTATCACCATGTTTTAGAAAGTTGCTGATTATCGTTCAAGCCACAAAATTTTATTCTATCACACCATTTCAGTGTTTACATGACATTAAATAGTTTTTTAATTGTTTTATTAGTATGGGAAATGTTTAGCATGTAGTGTTAATTTGGGGATGGAATTAGAATGTTCAAATGTTTGGGAGGGGGATTAGAATGGAGCTCATAGTATGGGGATGAAACTGAAATGCTCAAATGTTTTAGTACCAATTTAGAATGAGATTAATAGTTTGAGGATGAAACTGGAATGTTCAAAAGTTTATGGAGCAATTTTGAATAAGTGTTATAGTTTTGGGACGTGTTGAGCGATTTACTCTGAATATAATGATGAACATATTTAAAATAGAATATATTTTTCATTTGCTTGAGATTAAATACTTTCATACACATATTCGAATGTGTTGGATGATGGGGTTTTCTATACATCCGAATTTTTGTAAAATTTAAATTAACGCTTAACCGTCAGAAATGTCCCGAAAGCAAACCTTTTTTTTCAGTTAGTTGTTTGAACTATTTTTCGGGTCAAATAGGTGTCTAACGTTTCATTCCGTTACTCAAATAAGATTTTATAGTAACAACTATTAAAAAATTATGTTATATAATTAGAACATGTCATGTGGCCCATTTCTGTTATTTTCTTTCATTTTTATTTTAAAAAACTTGTAAAATCATTAATTTTAATAAAAACAACACAAAAAACAATTCTTTTGAAGAAAGATCATATTTATATAATCAAGTGCTCAAAATGTCACCACTGAGTACAAATTGTTCAAGGAACGTAGGACATTCCAAATCAACATAATGCAACGGATAAAGTGTGATTGACCATGTAGAAATAAAAAAAAAAAAGGCAACCTTTCATGTTCTTATTGGGTGACATAATTTTTTATTGTCGTTTCGAAAAAGCTTTTTTTGAGTACCGAAACGAAACATTAAGCACCTATTCAACCCATAAAATAGTTAGACACCTAACTAGAAAAAAAGTATAGTTTAGACACTCATTTGACGGTTAAGCCTTTAATGAAAGGACCAAGAAAAGGCTGCCAATTGTCTACATTTTAATATCGATAGTGTTTATAAGGAACGGTTGGGGGTTTTTGATGAGGCATGTTGGATTGGCAACGCTGGTTTTGTAATGGAGTTCATGTTCCAATTTTTTTAGGGTTGTTTCACAATTCGAGTTCAAGACTTCCACAACTCTTGAGTACTTTTATTGATGTGGATTATCTTTCATGAAAGTTTGGCAATGTGCGTTTTGTTTATGAAGCTCGAAAAAGAAACTCTTTGGCTGATCAAATCACACACCAAACTCGGCGATAAGGGATTTTGGTTAGATAATTTAGGTTAAGCAATATTTATAATCTCAAATTCGGGATCAATTCGAAAACTTTGAAAGTTTAGGAAAATTTCTATAAATTTTAGGGACGTAGTCATGAAAGTATCCATTATAATTTTCTAACTAATTAAAAAGTTTTAAAAATATATATACATTTGTGAGTGTGTGTAAAGTAGATAACTAGTGGTTAAATGGAACTATAGCGTTTACGCTTTTTCGGTGAAACCAATTTTTTTTTTAAAAAAAACTTAATTTTAGTAATTATTTACTAATTTACGAAAAACACTAAGTTACTGACCTTTTTTTATTGTTACTTATGTTTTTATCGTGCCGAATACTATCTATACTGAAGACTTTAATTGAATTTGTTAACATTGATATATTTTAACTACTAAAATTATTTGTAATAAATAGTTATATTTTTTTATAACACTTGTTGTAAAACGATTTGTAGTTATCCGAGTAACCGTACCGAATAAATCAATTAACCACTTAGACGATAACCGATTTAAACATAATGACAACGGTTCATTCAAATTTTGAACTGAGACTTCCGGTAACCGTACAAAAAAGTCAATCTAGTACGGTTAACCGCTCCTGAACACTCCTACATGAGACAATCTAATGCTAAAATATTTACAATATTTTATATAGTGAAAAGTGAGATTTAGTTATAACAACCACATATTAAATACTTAAAGTAAACTCAACATGTGGATCACAAGCTAATATTCAAATATCTAGTCTTGCAATGTTGTTATAACAAACAAGTACAAAAAAATTTAAAAGTAAAATGAAACATGCGCGTGGTAATGATGTTCCCGGGCTCGAGAGGCCAGCACATGGCGTTAAATTCAATTATGCCGTTGGAGATGTAATTTCCAGATAAAACAAATGGATACATATATTTATTCAGTACTTTGTCCTTATTAATATAAAACCCGAGCTGTTAATTAATTATACCTTCCAAAAATATTGAAAAATAAAAAAATATAGCTGCTTGTTGTCATTTTATGGGCTGCAGAATAATATATATATATCGGTATCTAGTACAGCAGTCAGAGCACAACAAAACCAAACCAATAGCTTAAGGTATTTCGACTTATCAAATTAAGGTGATGGCTCACAATGTATTTAGCAGTTCGGGTCCTGCATTCTATACAGACGCGACTCTTCAGAACTTTTCCAATGACAATGTCAACCTTGCTGACCAAAAGGATTGGTATGGCTCTGGAAATCGCCCATTTGTTCTTCAAGCAAAGTGGTCCGATAAAATTAAGCACGACGCCGATCCCCGAGCTGGAAGCTCGAAAGGCGGGGCTGTGTATACGACCCCAGCTGGCATTAAGTGGGTTGTTGCCTGGAGCAATATGAACGGTGAAAGTAACAAGGTATTCATCAATTCAATGTTATTCCCTTTTTTTAAAACTTATGGCACCACAGGCACACATAATTTCTGATGAACCCTATTTGTTTCATTTTTTTTCTTAAACAAAAACTTCGTTAAGAATTTTATTGTAACATTCAAAAGAAATAATTCGATCAACTTTCACATAAATCAAATCTCTGTCAACTGCAGGTGTATATTGACATTACTAGCACTGATGTCAATTGGGATGTCGTCGAATCGCTTCTGGACACATCTTCCGCCGCTCCTGCTGAGGTGAACAAACTTGGATACAAGGCCACGGCTACGATTGACCCGGACAGCCCTTCGCCAAGTTTGACAACAAGTTTCCAAAAAATAATTTAAAATACTGTTTCTTTGCATGCACTAGTAATTTTAAAATAAGGAAGGTGGTTTAATAAAAACACTGGCTTCAAGTCTTGAGTTAATATTAGTCTCGGGTTTGATCCCTGGACAACCCCAACCCCTTCCTCGTTTATCGCTAGAAAAGGTTTAGAAGGCCTAAATGTTTAAAATCAATTATGCCATATATATGATAAATGCGTGGCTACTTAAAATCATTATATGTGGTGAATAAAAGGTCTTTCTATTATGCCATTTTATTGTTATTATTTTTATAAAGTCCGTATAAAATTTATAGAAAATAAAAGACTTGAGATAGAAAATTTAAAAGACAAGATCGACTTCACTATATATAAAAGAAGGCGACTTAGAAGCAATCAACACAAATCTATAGAAGATAAAAACAAAATAAACCCATCCAAAACCATGAATATGGCTCACTCGTTCGCTATTTACACATGGTCTTTCGTCACATGTGCAATTTGGTGCAAGAACTTTGCTTTTGTATAATTGTATACATTAAGCTTTTATTTGAGACAATTTTCTCAAATTAATTAATTCATTATTGATGTAGCATCATTTTTTTTGAATTTGAATCCACTAATTTTATTAAACGAGGGAATATCTGAAATTACAATGAAAGTTTACCACTAAGTAAACAAACATCTAAATCCAGATACAAACCCAAAAACTAAATTAGCGGCTCTAGATCATAATAGGACCATAAAAGAACAGGTAAGAACCTAATTCAAAGACTCAGAACAAAAGACGGATACAAACATCCCCAAATCGACGATGATGGGTAAAACCATCAACAAACAACATTGACAAATGCATATTACAGTGAACGTACGTTGACAAAAAGGTCATTACCACAACTCAATCGCGAATAAACGGTAGATGTAATCGCGTATTCGAATCCGATTCGAGGGCCCGAGACAGGGAGATCAACAACATAATAAAAGGAGCGCCATCTTGATCAGTCGTGGCGACGTCAGATCCAACCATGATTTAAAACAAATAAAAAATGCGTGCCAAAAAGTAGAAAAACGTGCCAAACGGTAGAGGAAAATGTGTCATGAAGACAGATTTATTGAATTAAAAGACTGAAAAATAAAAGAACGAAACAAACAAATAAAAGTGAGCGACCGACGGTCGACAAAACAACCCTAAAGTTGCTGCCGCCGCCGGCCTTAGTTTAAAACAAAATAGAGAGTGGCGGCGTTAGAGAGAAAAGAAAAGTTAGGGCAGGCTAGGGTTTGAGAAACAATTAAAAAGAAGATGCTAATGTAGCATCATTTTACGTGTACATATTGTGTAAAAAATTATATTTATGTGTTACAAAAAATATATAAATGAACGTATTTATTTATTTTAAACGTTTGTAATCGAACCAAAATAAAATTTATATGTGTACAATTGAACCAAAATCAATGTTTCGTATGTATAACAGCACAAATCCAAATGCCGTATATCAAATTACACATTTGACCAAGGTTTAAATGTATTTTGGATATTTCTCTTTATATTAATATTAGAGTTAATTGCAGTACATGTCCTCAAACTATGACACACCTTCTAAATTGGTGCCTAAACTTTTAAATATTCTAATTTCATCCCCAAAATATGACCCTCATTCTAAATTGGTCCCCAAACTACGTCTCTCATTCTAAATTGGTCGATGAAACTTTTAGAATTTCCACATTCATCCCCAGATTATCGTTCATGCCACAACATTTTATTATGTCACACCATTTCATTGTTTACCCAATATTAAATAGTTTTTATAATTTTCTTATTAATATGGGACATGTTTAGCATGTAGTGTTAATTTGGGGATGGAATTAGAATGTTCAAAAGTTTTGGGGGCCAAATTAGAATGATGTTCATGGTCTGGGGATGAAACTAAAATGCTCAAAAGTTTGAGTACCAATTTAGAATGAGTTTAATAGTTTGATGATGAAATTGGAATCTTCAAAAGTTTGTGGAGCAATTTGGAATGAGTGTTATAGTCTGGGGATGTGTTGTGCATTTTACTATGAATATCACTTTGAACATATTTCAAATAGAATATATTTTGCATCTGCTTGAGATCAAATACTTTCATACACATATTAGAATGTGTTGGATGATAGGTTTTTTTTATGAATCATATTTTTTTTGTAAAATTTAAATTAAGCCTTAACCATCAGAAAAGTGTCGAAACTAAACTTTTTTTTTCAAGATAGGTGTCTAAATTTTGAGTACTAATTTAGAATGAATTTAATAATTTAAGGATGAAATCGGAATCTTCAAAAGTTTGTGGAGCAATTTGGAATGAGTGTTATAGTCTGGGGATGTGTTGAGCGATTTACTCTGAATATCACGATGAACATATTTCAAATAGAATATATTTTTCATTTGCTTGAGATTAAATACTTTCATACACATATTAGAATGTGTTGGATGATGGGTTTTTTTTTATAAATCATGTTTTTTGTAAAATTTAAATTAAGCCTTAACCATCAGAAAAGTGTCGAAACTAAACTTTTTTTTTCAGATAGGTGTCTAAATTTTTTTCCAGGCAAAATAGGTGTCTAACGTTTCATTCGTTTACTCAAATAAGATATTCTAGTCAGAACTATCAAAATTTTTCTGTTATCTAATTAGAACATGACACGTGGCCTATTTCTGTTATTTTCTTTCATTGTTATTTATAAAAAAATAGAAAATCTTTAATTTTATTAAAAAACACAAAAAAATGTTTTTTTTCCTTCAGAAATATCATATTTTATAATCAAGTGCTCAAAATGTCATCACAAAGTACAAATTGTTCAAGGAACATAGGACATTCCAAATCAAAGTAATACAACAGATAATGTGTGGGTGGCCAATCGGAAATTAAAATGAATAAAAAATAGGCCACCTCATGTTCTAATTGGGTAGCAAAATTTATTTAACGGTTGTTGACGAAAATGCTATTTTGAGTTCCAAAACGAAACGTTAGGCACCGATTCTGCTTGAAAAAGAGTTCAGACACCTAACAGAAAAAAGGGTACAGTTGGGACACTTATTTGACGGTTAAGCCTTAAATTAAATGACCAAGAAAGGGCTGTCAGTTGTATCAATTTTAATATCGGGGGTGTTTATAAGGACCGGTTGCAGATTTTTGATGAGGCAAATTGGATTGGCAAAAAAGGTTTTGTTATGGAGTTGGTGTCCCAAAATGTTTTAGGGTGGTTTAATAATACGAGTTCACGAGTTCGACATCTCCGGAGTTCTTTTATTGATGTGGATTATCTTTCATGAAAGTATTTACTCTGAATATCACAATGAACATATTTCAAATAGAATATATTTTCCATTTACTTGAAATTAAATACTTTCATACGCATATTCGAATGTGATGGATGATGGGTTTTTTTATAAATCAAAATTTTTGTAAAATTAAAATTAAGGTTTAACCGTCGGAAGAGTCCCGAAACTAAACTTTTTTTTCAGTTAGGTGTCTGAACTACTTTTCGGGCCAAATAGGTATCTAACGTTTCATTCTGTTACTCAAATAAGGTTCTCTAGTCATAACTATTAAAAAATTTATGTTATCTAATTAGAACACGACATGTGCCTATTTCAGTTATTTTCTATCATTTTTATTTTTAAAAAATCTAGACAATCATTAATTTTATTAAAAAAAACCCCAAAAAACCATTTTTTTGTTGAAAGACGATATTTATCTAATTAGAACACGACATGTACCTATCCATGTAACAAAAAACCATTTTTTTTTGTAGAAAGATGATATTTATCTAATTAGAACACGACATGTACCTATCCATGTAACACCTAAGGTAATAATAAAATGGATGCAAAAAGGGGGAGGGGGCAAAAATGCGGTCTGGGGGAGTTGAACCTGCAACCAATGGATAAGTTGCTTGAGTTTTAGCCAATTGAGCTAAAACAATTTCTAGTACGAACATGCGCCCATTTATTATTACATAGTTCTTGTAATGTTAAAATAAAATGACAAACAAATAAAAATATCTTACCTAACCCTTAATGGCTCATTTATTTCGATCCAACTACTCAAAACCCAGATTTGGAAAATAAACGATCTTTCATCCCCCTCTCGACCTTTCACCTCCCCACCGATCATCGTCCGATATTCCCCACCATCACGTCGTGGCCATCACCGTCATTACTGACGTAATTGCCGTCATAGCCCGAGCCTAACCCTGTCAGCCACTCTCGCATTAGAGCAGTCGCTTGCCGTGAAAATTGCCTCAAAGCTACGATGAGTAACCAAGTCTCCTCCACCTCTGTCCTTGACATTTTCGGTTGCCACAACCGCCACCGTCCCTTGAACAGAACCCCGACCACCACGCGCAGAGTCGTCGTTTTGTCGCCTCATAAGCATGGTTGGAAGCTCCGTGAGAAAACCCCAACCTTGTTCCCCTGTTTTTTACCATTTCCGACCACAGTCACCATCCGTCTGAGTCGCTATTGCCACCATTATCCTACTCAGACCGAGACGAACTGGCCAAACCCATCGAGTCAACTGAACCGGCCCAAACTAAACCAGACCGGTCTGATCCCATTAATAAACCAAAGCACGAACCTGACCCGAATTGACTTGAACCTGACCCAATTGACCCGTACCCGACCCGAACTGAGTCAGTCTGTTTGATTCGAGTTAACCCTGTGAGTCAACTCGCCCGAGTCAACCCAGCGAGTCAACTCGCCTGTGTCAACCCAGTGAGTCAACTCGCCCGTGTCACCCCGGTTAACCATTGATGTCAGCATTGACTTGACCGCTGACATCAATGTTGACTTTGACCGAAACGTCACCGTTGACTTTGACTACCAACGCCAGCGTTGACTTCGACCACTGATGTTAGCGTTGACTTTGACTAAAAAGTAAACTTTTCCAGAAAAGTCAGATTTTATTTTTTTTCAACGTCCTAAGTCCGATTTTGAAGCCCCTTTTATGAAATTCTAAACCGAAAGCTTACGAATCTAACCTTAAACCCCAAGCTTGTGTTTGTACTTAATTGTTTAGTTAAGAGTAATGTGAATAAGGACTGAAATTGGAATTTGTACTATTGAAGGTATTCACAGTTCCTTGTATTCGAGATGTTGAGGACGTCGCATTCGGGTTTGAGGGTGATCGAATGGAGTATCATGGTTGACGGATATAGCAAGGATTAAAGGTAATACATTTCTACCTCTTGCATGCTTTATGAAACATGTTGGTATTCGGTTAAGGTATGCATGATTATGATTAAGATTACTTTCAGCTCTGCTGGAATCAATTCGATTACGAAAAAAAGAATAGTAATATGGATAAAATCGAACTATTCGAAAGAGAAGTTTAATAGAACGAAAGGATACTGAGTTCAACAAGGGAATAATAAGACGGTTAATCTCCTAATCCGATTAATAGTATTAAAGGATTTGATATCTGAAATATTTTGTTAAGAAATAACGATAATACCCTTGAGATGTAAGAATGCCTAAAATGCCCCTAACAAAGGAAATGACCTAGAATGTACACTCGATCGGATAAAATAACTACTTCATCTAAAATCCTTGATCTATTGGGAAAGACTTTGATAGCAAGATGCAAATATGTGTGATAACAAAACACTTGGATTTTTCCCGAATTGTGGATAAACACTTGAAGATAAATTTACTGAAAGTTCTTCGCATTCATAAACTAATCTAAATGACATTTATGATTGAATTGATCAGAATGATTGAAATGACCGAAATATCCTCAGGCACTGAAATTTTCCAAATTAACTAAAATGATTAATATAACTTTGAGTTCTGAAATGAATAAATTGTTGTAAGGACCATAATGTTTGAACTACTATCAAACACTTAAATAAGTAAATAGCCACGTTACTTGAGACAAGTGGAAACTTGGAAAATCCTGAAATTTCTGATAGATCACAAATGATTGTAACCCCCCTATGAGTTTGAAGCATGACTCGTGTATATAAGTCACTCCTGATAATGCTACAACATTGAAAGAATACCGCTCAAACGCATGTTGACTGCTCGAGGGAAGATTAGTGTTGTCTTATGGAAGTGACTCGTTCAACTATACAATGCAGTTAGTATTGAGAAATACATACGTGTGAGGTACATATGTTAGAATACTTGGTACATATCGCAATATTGGGATCCGTAAGTTCGACTGAATTTGGAAACCTGATAAACCATGGAGATCTTCATGTATGAAGATTACCAATTTGCCCTTATTACGTGAAATTACGGAATCACCCCTGACAGTCAAATGAACAAAATGTCCTCGTTGGCCAAAATGACCAGAATAGCCCTGAATGTATCTGATATCGTGAAAGATCTTGATTTAGAGATTCCTGAATGCTTGGTTTGAAACCTGATGAGCACATAGAATTCTTGAGTCATTGTTTATGCCTTGTTGGTATAAATTACCAAAATGACCATAATGCCCTTGTAGGCTTAAATGACTAAATCACTCATGATATATCTGAACTCTCAAAGATCTTGATGTATCAACACCTGAATATCTTGTTTGAACCATTAGTACAAACCCTTTTTAATAGGGACCTCGTTTCTATAATCCATTCAAATTGTCAACAGATCAATGTGTTCCCTTCCGTAAATGCGAAGTATCTCCAAGAAATAAACTATTCCACCTAGTGTGTTCCATGTGTGCTACACGAATTTTTTTGCATACTGATTTACATGTTATAATACTGATCACGTGCACATGACAGACATGCTTGATTTCACACGAACATGACATGTTTTATAAATTAAGCATGATCGTACTGTATTCTGTCGCAGCACCGTCGTGAGCCCACCTCTATTTTCTGTCGATTCCGACCACATACGTCGCCAGTTAGGAGGGTCGTCAGCTCGATTGTGTCCGTCGAAGGGAGACGCGTAAAAGCCCTAAGGTTTCTCGTCCAATCAGCTTCGGGAAACTCATCGTCGAAGATCCGTGTCCTTTCCGGCAACTCTAGAACTTCAGGTTAAGTCCGATGAATTTCCGGTTAGTTTTAGGTCGTAATCTGGCGATTTTTGTGGTTTCTGTTTAATGGGTGTTCTTTTTCCTCTAGGCAGATCGTTTCTGGCGTTTCCGGTGACTTTTCCGGCGGTCGTCCGGTGACCAGATTATTTGGGTGAGTGAACCGGTTAGACCGGTCGACCCATGACCCAGACCCAAACCTGAACTGTCCCAACCCGCCTCTAACCCGCATCCGACCCGGCTGAGTCAACTCGTTGAGTCAACTAAGTTGTCTCTGACCGATGACATCATGCTGACGTTAGTGTTGACTTGACTACTGACGTTAGTGTTGACTTTGACCAAAAAGTCAAAATTTCCAAAAATGCCCCATTTTATGAATTTCGACGTCTTGAGTCTGTTTTTGAAGCCCGTTTTGCGAAATTCCAACCCGAAGACCCCTGAATCTGACCTTAAACCCAAATCATGCATATGTGCTTAATTATTTAATTTAGATATTGTTGGGTTATAGAAACGAGGTCCCTATTAAAAAGGGTTTGTATAAATTACCAAAATGACCACAGTCAAATGACCAAGTTTGCCTTGTTGGTATAAATTACCCAAATCCTGATAATGCTACATCATAACCCTTGTTGGTATAAATTACCAAAATGCCCATGCATGACAAAATGACCATAATGTCATTGTAGACTTAAATGACTGAATCACTCATGATATATCTTGTAACCCCCTAGACCCGCCTATGCGTTAAGACGGATCCTATGAAGTCACATTAGGGTCACAAGAGCGACCCACAGTAAAAATACACATAAAAACATTTTTTTAAAACACTTATTAATTTGTAAAACCAACTTCTGGTTAAAAATATCATTTCGATATGTCATTTAAACACATAATAAAACTTCATAAAATATTTTACAGACACTGTCATAAAACAATCCATGACATACATGCCCACTAACTATACAATACCGTACTCCAAGGCAACGCCGAGACAACTTCGAACACTGCTGTCAACCATTATATATTCCTTTAACCTGCGATGGTAAAAACAACGTGAGCTTGGAAAAGCTCAGTAATACAATACTACCAAAAGATGCTATAAGATCATGCATATATAAGGTAGGCATAACATTTTCATAATGTTCCATATAGCAACAGCTCTCATTTCCGTTCTACTATTTCGAGATTTGCATCATACTCAGGAATAACGATATTTGTTCCTTATTCTAACATCGTGAATTAGACGAGAATTATATAGGCTGGTAACATACGGAGGTGGAAACAGAGAGTTTAGTGCCTAGTGTGTTCCAACAGTGCAACGCTAATGCATGAAATGTAACAATGCACTAAACCCTTTTATTTAAAATACATTTGTTTCAAGTACCATAAAGTTCATTTTAATTCTATATTTACCCTCCAACCATACTCCAGTATATAGTTTCTCCAGTGCGGTATCTTGTACAGGCATTAACCCGAGCCCATTGGGCGTGGGTACCATCCTAAGGATATACCTTAGAATACGGGCGGCCCTTGCCGAAGCATAGGAACCGAAAACGGGCGGACCTGGCCGAAGCCTAGGATCCGAAAACGGGCGGACCTGGCCGAAGCCTAAGATCTGAAAACGGGCAGACCTGGCCGAAGCCTAGGATCCGAAAACGGGCGGACCTGGCCGAAGCCTAGGATCCGAAAACGGTAACTTCATATCATGTCCCAATTACCCCAGTGAATCAGATCATCAATAACTGTATTTTTAGTAATACATTATCCATATAGCATGTTTGCCATATCGAGTGCATATGCATATATCAGAAATATAGTACGGTCATGCTTAATTTATAAAACATGTCATGTTCATGTGAGTTCAAGTATGTCAATCATGTGCACGTGATCGGTATCATAACAATTTACTCCTTGGAGATACTTGGCATTTTCGGAAGAGAACACATTAAACTTTTGACAATTGAACAGATCTTTGAAACAAGGCCTCTATTAAAAGAGGGGTTTGTATTACCGGTTCAAACCAGATAATCGGGAGATGATACATCAAGATCTTGAGAGTTTTAGGCATATCATGAGTTATTTAGCAATTTAAGCCTACCATGGGCATTATGGTCATTTTATCATACACGGGTATTTTGGTAATTCATACCAACAAGGCGTAAACGGTAGCTCAGAAGTTCTATTTGTTCATCAGGTATCCAACCAGGCATTCAGAGATTTTTACGTCAAGACCTTTCACTATATCAGATACGTTCGGGGCTATTTTGACTACTTTGGCCAACGAGGGCATTTTGGTCATTTAAATATCAGGGGTGACTTTGTAACTTAGCTCAACCATGAGGAATTTATGATTTACAGAAATTAAGATTTCCAAAAGTTTATCGAGCCTCCAAAATCATTCGAACTAACATATTCCAACCTTGTAGTACTAACCAACCCTTCTGATGCATTCAACGGTATCGTATATCTAAACGGTTGCTTTCATATTTCACCACAAGACTTGCCACGGAGTATTCGAACTAATACTCTGTGCGGAAAAACTTCCACCCTTATATTAATATCAAGAGTGTTTGACGTACGTAAGTCATGCTTTATCCCTTGAGGGCATTTCAGTCATTTTCAGCTTTATTAGCATTTCTAGGATTTCATCAAAGGTAAATTTACTTATTTCAGTCAAGGGGTATTTCAGTCATTCTGAAACTCGGGACATCCATCATTCCTATCGATTGAACCATTTATAGTATTTCATTCATTTAAATATTCTTGGGTGTCTCAGCCATTCTAGAAATTTCGGTACCTCCAACCACTTCATTCATTTCCGAACTCAAGGGTTTATACATCCTTCCAGTTAATTGCAAACCTCGACGTCTGAGAACACTTCATCCCTTTTGTCAATACGATCATCCCGATTAATTTTAACCATAATAGTATTTCCAATACTTTTAGCCATTTCAATCAATTCAATATTCTGAGTTGCTTGATTAATTCGGAGGCATGGATAGTTTCCCGTAAATTTACATTCGGAGATTTATTCCAAATTCAAAGAAACCTAACACCTTACAATCTCGAAGGTTAAATTCTCGTTTTCCATAACTTTACAAGTAGATCGAGGTTTCTAGACGAATCGAGTTGTTTTACCATATCCACTGTAGATTTCTGGATCTCTTCCAATTCCAAGGGTATTTTAGTCATTCTCATACCTCAAGGGCATTTTCGTAATTTCATAACCAAATATTTCTAGCATTTACTCATTTGACGTCAATAATTGAGTTTGGAGATTAGCTGCCTTATTACTTAATTCATTGAACTCCAAATCCTTACATTTGTTAACTTTCTCGTTCGAGCATTTCGATCTTATCTAGGTTATCATACTCAATTTCATATCTAAATTGACTTAAGCAGGATTAACTACACTCTTCATCATATTCATGCATGCATTAACCGATACCAACATGTTCATAAAGCATACTAGAGGTAGTAGTGTATTACCTTTAATACTTGCTATATCGGTCAACCATGGTACTCTATTCGATCTCTCCCGAACCCGAATGCGACGTCCTCAACAGCCCGAATACAAGGAACTTTGAATACCTTCAATCGCGCAAATTCCAATTTCAGTCCTTATTCACATTGCTCATAATTGGTTATTAAAATACATAAGCAGACTCGAGTTCAAGGTCCATTCCGGATGCGTTCGGGTTAGAATTTCACAAAACGGGCTTCAAAATCGGACTCAGGACGTCGAAAAACATAAAATAGGACTTTTCAGAAAAAGTTGACTTTTTGGTCAAAGTCAACGGTCAACGGTCAAAGTCAACGCTGATGTCATGCTGACGTCATTGGTCCAAGGCTGACTCAGCGAGTTGACTCACTGGGTTGACTCGGGGAGTTGACTCGGGCGAGTTGACTCGATCAACGAGTCGGGTACGGGTCAACGGGTCGGGTCGGGTCAACGGGTCGGGTCGGGTTTGACCGAGCTGATCGATTCAACTGGTCTAGCCGGTTCAGACCGGTTCAGGCCGGTTAAGTTCAGGGTCAGACCGGCTCTTACCCTTAATAATCGAAGGTCGCCGGACGGTCGTCGAAGCCTCGCGGAAAAGTCTATTTCGCGTTGTTTTCTGCCGGAAAAACAACCAATCAACAACCCATCATTTAATTTTACACCTAAAATCGAATAATGTTGGACTTAACCCCAAAACTCACCGGATCTTACCTAAAACGAGACAAGATGGCCGAAAAGCTCATTGCTCCGATGCGACCTTTTCTGAAGTCAAACACGCGATCAATGGGTTGGGCTTTGCTCAGCTCGGTGTGGGGAGTTCGGCCGCCACTCCCACGTCTCAAACGGACGTTCATGGTGGTTGGAAATAGAGGAAAACCAAGGAACGTTATTTAGGTTCTCACCGAACCTTTGAGACATTCTCCATGGTAGAAGACGGCACGATTGCGCGAGTGGTTGGCGGCGACGAGTTCGGGGCTGAACGGTGACTCTCCCGACGGTGGCTGTGTCGCACACGGAGCGGCGGTGCGGCAACTAGGGCGGTGGTCGGGCTTGGGTTGTTGAAACGTCTTAGGAGGACAAAAAATCAGATTTCTCTGGATATTTCCAGATCCAATATGAGGCATTAATTGCAATAATGAGGGTGGTTGGGGATATATCAGATTATTATTTTATTCAAATTATAGAGGATAAAATAAAGGTGTGTGTGAGTTTAACATTAAGAGCTGTTATAGCTCGGACGGTTGGGTCTTTGGTTTGGAAGCCTTAAGGTTGTGGGTTCAAAACCCCACAACTGCAAATCCCTCTTCTTTTTATTTTAAAGCTTTTTTTAGTGTTACAATTCTCCCCCTCTTAAAAGAAATTTCGTCCTCGAAATTTACCAGAGTCGAAGAAATGCAAAAATTGCTTTTTCATCATTCATGTACTTAAACTATTCCATCAGGGTATCCTTATTTCTCGGGACTCCCAGACAGTCACAGATCAATCTAGCAATGTTCTCAGCCACTCGGGTAATCCTTTGGACCCACAGTCACCCCATCGTACATCTTAGACCAACGAATCAGTATATAATAACTGAATCCATACGAACTTCGTGTGGTGCCAAAGAAACACTTGTTTTGTAACCCTTATAATAAATGGTCTCTGTCATGGATATGAAACTTCTCCCGGTACGACAAAAGTTAATCATGCAACCCGACATCATCTCCTCTAAAACAAAATTATTCTACTAGATTTACCATCGATTTATGAATGAAGAACTATATCTGGAATCCATACAGGTACTCAAAGGCCTCAAAGAGAGTCCTCCAAAATCATGATGTTAACTTCAAATTTCATTTAAAATCGATATATAGCGGAACACAATGCCATTTTTTTGGCAGTCACATATCAATTTGGTCGTGTCCTTAGTCGCTCAGCTATTCTTTAAACGCAATGTCATCGTATCATATAACTCATACGAACTAATCATATTACGGTATTTGAATCCATACAGAACTTTGTACGAAGCCAAACGAACACTTGTCTTGCAACTCTCATTATATGCGGTCTCAGTCAGGGATGCGAAACCTTTCCAACAATCACAGAAATAATCATACCTCCTAGAAGCATCTCCTCTAGGATATGAGTTAATCTACTAAGTCAACCATCAATTTACGGATGGGAATCTGTACCTGAAATCCAAGCAAGTAATCCAAGCTTCCAACAGAGCCTTCCAAAGTTAAGACGTAACACCGAATATCAGTCAAGGATGATATGTATAACTATACACCATGCCACATTATCGCAGAAATAACTATACACCATGCCACATTCACAAACACCTTTCTTTTAAATTCATAACACTTTTGTCAAATTTTCATCAAGATATTCTCAAACATAATCATTATCACCGAGCTACCTTACATGTAATCTTATATCAGTTACCTCATATGATCAAACCTTTATTCTCTATCAAATTCATATCTTCAATTCCACACGCATTAACCATCTCAGTTTCTTTGTCTGGATTCAAATCCAATTCGTAGATAGACATTTCCGATAATCCTTTCCAGTACAGATCAATCTATTATGGACAGAAGGGTTAGATGTACTTATTACAGAAAAGGATTCAACATCGGAGTCTCGGCACGGAGGAGTATGATTATGATCTAGGGACATGCACAAACCAGACATTCCTATGACAGACGATCGGCCGATCTACCCAAACTGACGCAACTCTAAGCTCCGATACCACTAAATGTAACCCCTTAGACCCGTCTATGCGTTAAGACGGATCCTATGAAGTCACATTAGGGTCACAAGAGCGACCCACATTAAAAATACACATAAAAACATTTTTTTAAACACTTATTAATTTGTAAAACCAACTTTTGTTTAAAAATATCATTTCGGTATGTCATTTAAACACATAATAAAACTTCATAAAATATTTTACAGACACTATCATAAAACAATCCATGACATACATGCCCACTAACTATACAATACCGTACTCCAAGGCAACGCTGAGACAACTCCGAACACTGCTGTCAACCATTATATATTCCTTTAACCTGCGATGGTAAAAACAGCGTGAGCTTGGAAAAGCTCAGTAATACAGTACTACCAAAAGATGCTATAAGATCATGCATATATAAGGTAGGCATAATATTTTCATAATGTTCCATATAGCAACAGCTCTCATTTCCGTTCTACTATTTCGAGATTTGCATCATACTCAGGAATAATGATATTTGTTCCTTATTCAAACATCGTGAATTAGACAGGAATTATATAGGCTGGTAACATACGGAGGTGGAAACAGAGAGTTTAGTGCCTAGTGTGTTCCAACAGTGCAACGCTAATGCATGAAATGTAACAATGCAGTAAACCCTTTTATTTAAAATACATTTGTTTCAAGTACCATAAAGTTCATTATATTTCTATATTTACCATCCAACCATACTCCAGTATATAGTTTCTCCAGTGCGGTAACATGTACAGACATTAACCCGAGCCCATTGGGCGTGGGTACCATCCTAAGGATATACCTTAGAATACGGGCGGCCCTTGCTGAAGTATAGGAACCGAAAACGGGCGGACCTGGCTGAAGCCTAGGATCCGAAAACGGGCGGACCTGGCCGAAGCCTAGGATCCGAATACGGGCGGACCTGGCCGAAGCCTAGGATCCGAAAACGGGCGGACCTGGCCGAAGCCTAGGATCCAAAAACGGTAACTTCATATCATGTCCCAATTACCCCAGTGAATCAGATCATCAATAACTGTATTTTTAGTAATACAGTATCCATATAGCATGTTTGTCATATCTAGTGCATATGCATATATCAGAAATATAGTACGGTCATGCTTAATTTATAAAACATGTCATGTTCATGTGAGTTCAAGTATGTCAATCATGTGCACGTGATCGGTATCATAACATATAAAACAATATGCAAAACAGTCGTGTGGCACACATGGAACACACTAGGTGGAACAATTTACTCCTTAGAGATACTTGGCATTTTCGGAAGAGAACACATTAAACTTTTGACAATTGAACAGATCTTTGAAACAAGGCCTCTATTAAAAGAGGGGTTTGTATTACCGTTTCAAACCAGATAGTCGGGAGATGATACATCAAGATCTTGAGAGTTTTAGGCATATAATGAGTTATTTAGCCATTTAAGCCTACCAGGGGCATTATGGTCATTTTATCATACACGGGCATTTTGGTAATTCATACCAACAAGGTGTTAACGGTAGCTCAGAAGTTCTATTTGTTCATCAGGTATCCAACCAGGCATTCAGAGATTTCTACGTCAAGACCTTTCACTATATCATATACGTTCGGGGTTATTTTGATTACTTTGGCCAACGAGGGCATTTTGGTCATTTAAATATCAGGGGTGATTTTGTAACTTAGCTCGATCATGAGGAATTTATGATTTACAGAAATTAAGATTTCCAAAAGTTTATCGAGCATCCAAAATCATTCGAACTAACATATTCCAACCTTGTAGTACTAACCAACCCTTCTGATGCATTCAACGGTATCGTATATCTAAACGGTTGCTTTCATATTTCACCACAAGACTTGCCACGGAGTAGTCAAACTAATACTCTGTGCGGAAAAACTTCCATTCTTATATTAATATCGAGAGTGTTTGACGTACGTAAGTCATGCTTTATCCCTTGAGGGCATTTCAGTCATTTTCAGCTTTATTAGCATTTCTAGGATTTCATCAAAGGTAAATTTACTTATTTCAGTCAAGGGGTATTTCAGTCATTCTGAAACTCGGGACATCCATCATTCCTGTCGATTGAACCATTTATAGTATTTCATTCATTTAAATATTCTTGGGTGTCTCAGCCATTCTAGAAATTTCGGTACCTCCAACCACTTCATTCATTTCCGAACTCAAGGGTTTATACATCCTTCCAATTAATTGCAAACCTCGACGTCTGAGAACACTTAATCCCTTTTGTCAATACGATCATTCCGATTAATTTTAACCATAATAGTATTTCCAATACTTTTAGCCATTTCAATAAATTCAATATTCTGAGTTACTTGATTAATTCGGAGGCATGGATAGTTTCCCGTAAATTTACATTCGGGGATTTATTCCAAATTCAAAGAAACCTAACACCTTACAATCTCGAAGGTTAAATTCTCGTTTTCCATAACTTTACAAGTAGATCGAGGTTTCTAGACGAATCGAGTTGTTTTACCATATCCACTGTAGATTTTTGGATCTCTTCCAATTCCAAAGGTATTTTAGTCATTCTCATACCTCAAGGGCATTTTCGTAATTTCATAACCAAATATTTCTAGCATTTACTCATTTGACGTCAATAATTGAGTATGGAGATTAGATGCCTTATTACTTAATTCATTGAACTCCAAATCCTTACATTTGTTAACTTTCTCGTTCGAGCATTTCGATCTTATCTAGGTTATCATACTAAATTTCATAACTAAATTGACTTAAGTAGGATTAACTACACTCTTCATCATATTCATGCATGCATTAACCGAATACCAACATGTTCATAAAGCATACTAGAGGTAGTAGTGTATTACCTTTAATACTTACTATATCGGTCAACCATGGTACTCCATTCGATCACTCCCGAACCCGAATGCGACGTCCTCAACATCCCGAATACAAGGAACTTTGAATACCTTCAATCGCGCAAATTCCAATTTCAGTCCTTATTCACATTGCTCATAATTGGTTATTAAAATACATAAGCAGACTCGAGTTCAAGGTCCAATCCGGAGGCTTTCGGGTTAAAATTTCACAAAACGGGCTTCAAAATCGGACTCAGGACGTCGAAAAACATAAAATAGGACTTTTCGAAAAAGTTGACTTTTTGGTCAAAGTCAACGGTCAACGGTGACGTCAGCGGTCAAAGTCAACGCTGACGTCATGCTGACGTCACTGGTTCAAGGCTGACTCAGCGAGTCGACTCACTGGGTTGACTCGGGGAGTTGACTCGATCAACGAGTCGGGTACGGGTCAACGGGGCGGGTCGGGTCAACGGGGCGGGTCGGGTTTGACCGAGCTGACCGGTTTAGACCGGTTCAGGCCGGTTCAGTTCAGGGTCAGACCGGCTCTTACCCTTAATATTCGAAGGTCGTCGGACGATCGTCGAAGCCTCGTCGGAAAAGTCTATTTCACGTCGTTTTCTGCCGGAAAAACAACCAATCAACAACCCATCATTTAATTTTACACCTAAAATTGAAATAACGTTGGACTTAACCCCAAAACTCACCGGATCTTACCTAAAACGAGACATGATGGCAGGAAAGCTCATTGCTCCGATGCGACCTTTTCCGGAGTCAAACACGCGATCAATGGGTTGGGCTTTGCTCAGCTCGATGTGGGGAGTTCGGCCGCCACTCTCACGTCTCAAACGGACGTTCATGGTGGCCGGAAATAGAGGAAAACTTAGGAACGTCATTTAGGTTCTCAGCGAACCTTTGAGACGTTCTCCAGGGTAGAAGATGACATGGCTGCGCAAGTGGTTGGCGGCGACGAGTTCGGGGCTGAATGGTGACTCTCCCGAAGGTGGCTGTGTCGCACACGGAGCGGCGGTGCGGCAACTAGGGCGGTGGTCAGGCTTGGGTT
The DNA here is from genome assembly GCA_030270665.1 of Hibiscus trionum. Lineage (NCBI taxonomy): Eukaryota > Viridiplantae > Streptophyta > Magnoliopsida > Malvales > Malvaceae > Hibiscus > Hibiscus trionum. Next base: position 2,431,264 of record BSYR01000008.1, read on the forward strand.
GTTGAAACGTCTTAGGAGGAGAAAAAAATCAGATTTCTCTGGATATTTCCAGATCCAATATGAGGCATTCATTGCAATAATGAGGGTGGTTGGGGATATATCAGATTATTATTTTATTCAAATTATAGAGGATAAAATAAAGGTGTGTGTGAGTTTAACATCAAGAGCTGTTATAGCTCAGACGGTTGGGTATTTGGTTTGGAAGCCTTAAGGTTGTGGGGTTTTGAACCCACAACTGCAAATCCCTCTTCTTTTTATTTTAAAGCTTTTTTTAGTGTTACATATCTGAACTCTCAAAGATCTTGATGTATCAACACCTGGATATCTTGTTTGAATCGTTAGTAAGAACCCCTTTTAATAGGGACCTCGTTTCTAAAATCCGTTCAAATTGTCAAAAGTTCAATGTGTTCCCTTCCGTAAATGCCAAGTATCTCCAAGAAATAAACTGTTCCACCTAGTATGTTCCATGTATGCTACACGACTACTTTTGCATACTGATTTACATGTTATAATATTGATCACGTGCACATGACCGACATGCTTGATTTCACACGAACATGACATGTTTTATAAATTAAGCATGATCGTACTCTACTTCTGATATGTGTCCATGTACCCGATATGACAAACATGCTATATGGATATTCTATTACTGAAAATGCTGATATTGGTTAATGAACTATTGATGATCTGATTCACTAGGTATTTGGGATATGGTATGAAGTGTTTTAAGGTTCAGCCCTGATCAGGCTGGTAATTCCACCCATATTAGGTTCCTAGCTTAGGCTAGGGTAATTCTGCCCGTACTAGGTTCCTAGCTTCGGCTAGGGTAATTCCGCCCGTGACCTAAGGTAACCCCTTAGGTCGGTACCTACGCCCACTAGGCCTAGGTTAACGCCCATATAAGGTTCCTACGCTTCGGCTAGGGTAATTTCGTACGTGACCTAAGGTAATCCCTTAAGATGGTACCCCCACCCAATAAGCATGGGTTAATGCCCCTATATAGTTGCAATTCGAGGAATTGTATACTGGAGTATGGTTGGAGGATGAATAAAAAATTAAAATGAAATTTAATACTACTACTTGAAACAAATGTATTTGAAATAAAAAGGTTAATGGATTGTTATATTTCGTGCATTAACGTTGCACTGTTGGAACACATTAGACACTAAACTCTTTGATTTCACCTCTATAATTTATCAGCTTATATAATTCTCGTTTGTTACTCGATGATTGAATAAAGAACAAGTATTGTTATTCTCAAGTATAACGCTACCTTGAAATAGCAGAACGAGAATGAAGACTGTTACTACATGGAACATCATGAAAATGATATGCCTGCCATATATATGCATGAGCCTATAGTATCTTTTGTAGCTCTGTATTACTGAGCTTTCCGAAGCTCACGTTGTTTTTACAATCGCAGATTAGAAGAAATCTATCATGGTTTAGTGATCGACATCTGTATTTGGAGTTCTCTCGGTGCTGCTTTGGAGTACGGTACTGGTACAATTAGGGGCATAGATGTCATGTATAGTTTTATGATAGTGTCTCTAAAACACTTTCTGAAATTATGTTATATGTTTAAATGATTTCTTAAAATGGTATTATAAACGAAAGTTGATTTTACAGTTTAATAAGTAATTTGAGGAAAAAAATTTATGTGTATTTTTATTGTGGGTCGCTCTTGTGATCCTAATGTGACTTTCAAAGATCTGTGGTGACGTATAAGCGGGTCTAGGGGGTTACATTCCAAATAAAAATAATATAACAGATAATGTGTGAGTGACCATTGAGAAATTAAAAAATAGGCTACCTCTCATGTTCTGATTGGGTGACAGAATTTTTTTAACTTTTATTGACGAAAAAGCTTTTTTGAGTACCGAAACGAAAAGTTACGCACCTATTCTGCCAGGAAAATAGTTCAGACACCTAACTGAAAAAATGTTATAGTTTGGACACTTATTTGACGGTTAAGCCTTAAATTAAAGGACTAAGTAAGGGCTGTCAATTGTCTTAATTTTAATATCGACATTGTTTATAAGGAACGGTTGGAGGTTTTTGATGAGGAAGGTTGGATTGACAACGCTAGTTTTGTAATGGAGTTGGTGTCCCAAATTTTTTTAGGGTGGTTTAATAATTCGAGTTCAAGACTTCCACAAATCCTGAGTACTTTCATTGATGTGGATTATCATTCATGAAAAATTGGCAATGTACGTTTCTTTATGAAGCTGGGCAAAGAAACTCTTTGGTTGATTAAGTCACACCCCATTCTCGGTGCTAAGGGATTTTGGTTAGATCAATTAGGTTAAGCAATATTTATAATCTTAAATTCGGGATCAAATCGAAAACTTTGAAAGTTTAGGAAAATTTCTATAAATTTTAGGGACGTAGTCATGCAAGTATCCATTGTAATTTTCTAACTAATTAAAAAGTTTCAATATATATATATATATATATATATATATATATATATATATAGGGTTAGGATCAACTTACACTGTGTAAAATTCAATTACTTTTACACAGTTTTTGGACCGTTTGATGATAGTAATTAATGGCTCAGATTATTTTCTTTTCTTTTTTCCCAAGTGATAATCTTCACATTTTTTACTGTTAATCTCGTCCATCCATTTCCCTTATCATATGGTCCTAGATTTGTGTAAAACTAAATGAGTTTTACACCATGTAACTTGATCCCATCCTATATATATATATATATATATATATTTGTGAGTGTGTGTAAAGTATATAACTAGAGGTTAAGTGGAATTATAGCAGTTACGCTTTTTCGGTGAAACCGTAACCGAAACAAAAATTTTAAAACTTAATTTTAGTAATTATTTACTAATTTACGAAAAACACTAAGTTACTTACTGTTTTTATTGTTAGTTATGTTTTTGTCGTACCGAATACTATATATATTGTAGACTTTAATTGAATTTGTTAACACTGATATCTTTTAACTACTAAAATTATTTGTAATAAATAAGTATATCTTTTATAATACTTGCTGTAAAACGATTTGTAGTTAGCCGAGTCTCTGTACTGAACTTACCCAAACTGAAACAAATGGCCAAGATACGCGTTACTCCGATGAGGGATCTCCCGGTGGCAGATCGACAATCGACCGCCTGGGTTATACTCGTCTCAACACGGGGAGCTCAGATCCGGCAATTGGGTGACAAAAAGACGATGGTGGTTGTCGAAAAACTCGAATACTCAAACTCTAACAACCCTAGGTTCGACGAACCTTAAAACCTCAATTCCCAACGATTAGAACGACGACTGAGCGAGTGGTTAGATGGGTTTTGGTCGGGGCTCGACAACGGACGTGGAGGTGACGGCGGTACACGACATCGGCGAGCGGTGGCTGAGATCGTGGCGGTGAACGGTTGTGAGAAGTTGAAAAGCTTTTAGAGAACAGTCTGGATCTCTCTTTGTGTTTCCAAATGCGATTAGCCATCCCTTTGTGTAGGTGAAGAGTCGTACTTTTATTTATTATTGGTTCAGACCATTAAAGCATAGATTAAAAGAAATCTAAGGCAACTAAATAACAAGAGTTATCTTAGCTCAATTAGTTAAAGCAAGGGTTACAAAACCCAAGGTCATGAGTTCAAGGCTCCCAAGAATTATAACTCTCATTTTCATTTTTTTACACTTTACACATAAATTATGGGTGTTACACATAAATTATGGGTGTTACAAATTGTTCAAGGACCGTAGGACACCTTTCATGTTCTTATTGGGCGACATAATTTTTTTTAACGGTCATTGACGAAAAAGCTTTTTTGAGTACCGAAACGAAACATTAGACACATATTTTACCTAGAAAATAGTTTAGACACCTAACTGGAAAAAATGGTATAGTTTAGACACTTATTTGACGGTTAAGGCTTTAATGAAAGGACCAAGAAAAGGCTTCTAATTGTCTCGATTTTAATATCGATGATGTGTATAAGGAACAGTTGGAGGATTTTGATGAGGCGGGTTGGATTTGCAACGCTGGTTTTGTAATGGAGTTCATGTCCCAAATTTTTTTAGTGTTGTTTAACTATTCGAGTTCAAGATTTCCATAACTCTTGAGTACTTCTATTGATGTGGATTATCTTTCATGAAAGTTTGGCAATGTGCGTTTTGTTTATGAAGCTCGGGAAAGAAACTCTTTGGCTGATGAAGTCACAACCCAAACTCGGCGTAAGGGATTTTGGTTAGATAATTTAGGTTAAGAAATATTTATAATCTTAAATTCGGGATTAAATCCAAAACTTTGAAAGTTTAGGAAAATTTCTATAAATTTTAGGGACGTAGCCATGAAAGTATCCATTATAATTTTCTAACTAGTTAAAAAGTTTTAAAAATATATCACACGATTTCAGTGTTTACATGACATTAAATAGTTTTTAAATTTTTTTTATTAGTATGGGACATGTTTAGCATGTAGTGTTAATTTGGGGATGGAATTAGAATGTTCAAATGTTTTTTTTGGGGGGGGGGGGATTAGAATGGAGCTCATAGTATGGGGATGAAACTGAAATGCTCAAATGTTTTAGTACCAATTTAGAATGAGATTAATAGTTTGAGGATGAAACTGGAATGTTCAAAAGTTTATGGAGCAATTTTGAATAAGTGTTATAGTTTTGGGACATGTTGAGCGATTTACTCTGAATATAACGATGAACATATTTCAAATAGAATATATTTTTCATTTGCTTGAGATTAAATACTTTCATACACATATTCGAATGTGTTTGATGATGGGGTTTTCTATACATCAGAATTTTTGTAAAATTTAAATTAACGCTTAACCGTAAAAAATGTCCCGAAACAAAACCTTTTTTTCAGTTAATTGTCTGAACTATTTTTCGGGTCAAATAGGTAACGTTTCATTCCGTTACTCAAATAAGGTTTTATAGTCACAACTATAAAAAAAATTTATGTTATCTAATTATAACTTGTCATGTGGCCCATTTCTGTTATTTTCATTCATTTTTATTTTAAAAAATTGGAAAATCTTTAATTTTATTTAAAACAACACAAAAATCAACATAATTCAACGGATAAAGTGTGATTGACCATGTACAAATTAAAAAATAAAAAATAGGCAACCTTTCATGTTCTTATTGGGCGACATAATTTTTTTTATTGTCGTTTTTGACAAAGCTTTTTTTGAGTACCGAAACGAAACATTCAACACCTATTGTACCCAGAAAAATAGTTCAGACACCTAACTGGAAAAAATGTATAGTTTAGACACTTATTTGACGGTTAAGCCTTTAATGAAAGGACCAAGAAAAGGCTGCCAATTATCTCGATTTTAATATCGATAGTGTTTATAAGGAACGGCTGGGTTTTTTTGATGAGGCAGGTTGGATTGACAACGCTAGTTTTGTAATGGAGTTCGTGTCCCAATTTTTTTTAGGGTGGTTTAATAATTCGAGTTCAAGACTTCCGCAACTCCGGAGTACTTTTATTGATGTGGATTATCTTTCATGAAAATTTGGCAATGTGCGTTTTGTTTATGAAGCTCGGCGAAGAAACTCTTTGGCTGGTCAAATCACACACCAAACTCGGCGAGAAGGGATTTTGGTTAGATAATTTATGTTAAGCAATATTTATAATCTTAAATTCGGGATCAATTCGAAAACTTTGAAAGTTTGGAAAATTTCTATAAATTTTAAGGACGTAGTCATGAAAGTATCCATTATAATTTTCTAACTAATTAAAAAGTTTTAAAAATATATATACATTTGTGAGTGTGTGTAAAGTAGATAACTAGTGGCTAAATGGAACTATAGCGTTTACGCTTTTTTGGTGAAACCGAAACAAAAATTTTAAAACTTAATTTTAGTAATTATTTACTAATTTACGAAAAACACTAAGTTACTGACTTTTTTTTTATTGTTACTTATGTTTTTATCTTGCCGAATACTATCTATACTGAAAACTTTAATTGAATTTGTTAACATTGATATTTTTTAACTACTAAAATTATTTGTAATAATTAGGTATATTTTTTATAATACTTGTTGTAAAATGATTTGTAGTTAGCCGAGTAACCATACCGAATAAATCAATTAACCAGTTAGACGATAACTGATTTAAACAGAATGATAACGGTTCATTAAAATTTTGAACTGAGACTTCCGGTAACCGTACAAAAAAGTCAATCAGGTACGATTAACCGCTCCTGAACCCTCCTACATAAGATAATCTAATGCTAAAATATTTACAATATTTTATATAGTGAAAAGAGAGATTTAGTTATAACAACCACATATTAAATACTTAAAGTAAACTCAACATGTGGATCACAAGCTAATATTCAAATATCTAGTCTTGCAATGTTGTTATAACAACCACGTACAAAAAAATTTAAAGTAAAATGAAACATGCACGTGGTAATGATGTTCCCGGGCTCGAGAGGCCAGCACATTGACTTAATTCAATTCTGCCGTTGGAGATGTAATTTCCAGATAAAACAAATGGATACATATATTTATTCAGTACTTTGTCCTTATTAATATAAAACCCGAGCTGTTAATTAATTATACCTTCCAAAAATATTGAAAAATAAAAAAATATAGCTGCTTGTTGCCATTTTATGGGCTGCAGAATAGTATATATATCGGTATCTAGTACAGCAGTCAGAGCACAACAAAACCAAACCAATAGCTTAAGGTATTTCGACTTATCAAATTAAGGTGATGGCTCACAATGTATTTAGCAGTTCGGGTCCTGCATTCTATACAGACGCGACTCTTCAAAACTTTTCCAATGACAATGTCAACCTTGCTGACCAAAAGGATTGGTATGGCTCTGGAAATCGCCCATTTGTTCTTCAAGCAAAGTGGTCCGATAAAATTAAGCACGACGCCGATCCCCGAGCTGGAAGCTCGAAAGGCGGGGCTGTGTATACGACCCCAGCTGGCATTAAGTGGGTTGTTGCCTGGAGCAATATGAACGGTGAAAGCAACAAGGTATTCATCAATTCAATGTTATTCCCTTTTCTTAAAACTTATGGCACCACAGGCACAAATAATTTCCGATGAACCCTATTTGTTTCATTCTTTTACTTAAAAAAAAACATCGTTAGGAATTTTATTGTAACATTCAAAAGAAATAATTCGATCAACTTTCACATAAATTAAATCTCTGTCAACTGCAGGTGTATATTGACATTACTAGCACTGATGTCAATTGGGATGTCGTCGAATCGCTTCTGGACACATCTTCCGCCGCTCCTGCTGAGGTGAACAAACTTGGATACAAGGCAACGGCTACGATTGACCCGGACAGCCCTTCGCCAAGTTTGACAACAAGTTTCCAGAAAATAATTTAAAATTATGTTTCTTTGCATGCACTAGTAATTTTAAAATAAGGAAGGTGGTTTAATAAAAAGACTGGCTTCAAGTCTTGAGTTAATATTAGTCTCGGGTTTGATCCCTGGACAACTCCAACCCCTTCCTCTTTTATCTCTAGAAAAGGTTTAAAAGGCCTAAATGTTTAAAATCAATTATGCCATATTTATGATAAATGCGTGGCTACTTAAAATTATTATATGTGGTGAATAAAAGGTCTTTCTATTATGCCATTTTATTGTTATTATTTTTATAAAGTCGGTATAAAATTTATAGAAAATAAAAGACTTGAGATAGAGAGAGACATTTAGAATGAGATTAATAGATTTGGGACGTGTTGTGCGATTTACTCTGAATATCACGATGAACATATTTCAAATAGAATATATTTTTCATCTGCTTGAGATTTAAATTAAGCCTTAAACATCAGAAAAGTGTCAAAACTAAACTTTTTTTTTTCAGATAGGTGTCTAAATTTTTTTCCAGGCAAAATTGGTGTCTAACGTTTCATTCCTTTACTCAAATAAGATTTTCTAGTCAGAACTATAAAAAAATTTCTGTTATCTAATTAGAACATGACATGTGGCCTATTTCTGTTATTTTCTTTCATTGTTATTTATATAAAAAATAAAAAAATCTTTAATTTTATTAAAAAAACACAAAAAGTGCTTTTTTCCTTCAGAAATATCATATTTTATAATAAGTGCTCAAAATGTCATCACAGAGTACAAATTGTTCAAAGAACGTAGGACATTCCAAATCAAAGTAATACAACATATAATGTGTGGGTGACCATTCAGAAATTAAAATAAATAAAAAATAGGCTACCTCATGTTCTAATTGGGTAACATAACTTTTTAATGGATGTTGACGAAAAAGCTATTTTGAGTTCCAAAACGAAACGTTAGGCACCGATTCTGCCTGGAAAAGAGTTCAGACACCTAACAGGAAAAATGGCACAATTTGGATACTTATTTGACAGCTAAGCCTTAAATTAAATGACCAAGAAAGGGTTGTCAGTTGTCTCAATTTTAATATAGGCGATGTTTATAAGGAACGATTGCAGATTTTTGATGAGGCAGATTGGATTGTCAACAATGGTTTTGTTATGGAGTTGGTGTCCCAAATTTTTTTAGGGTGGTTTAATAATACGAGTTCACGAGTTCGACAACTCCGAAGTTTTTTTTATTGATGTGGATTATCTTTCATGAAAGTATTTACTCTGAATATCACAATGAACATATTTCAAATAGAATATATTTTCCATTTACTTGAAATTAAATACTTTCATACGCATATTCGAATGTGATGGACCATGGGTTTTTTTATAAATCAAAATTTTTGTAAATTTAAATTAAGGTTTAACCGTCGGAAGAGTCCCGAAACTAAACTTTTTTTTTCAGTTAGGTGTCTGAACTGCTTTTCGGGCCAAATAGGTGTCTAACGTTTCATTCCGTTACTCAAACAAGGTTCTCTAGTCATGACTATTAAAAAATTTCTGTTATCTAATTAGAACACGACATGTGCCTATTTCGGTTTTTTCTATCATTTTTATTTTTAAAAATCTAGAAAATCATTAATTTTATTAAAAACCCCCAAAAAAACATTTTTTGTAGAAAGATGATATTTAACTAATTAGAACACGACATGTACCTATCCATGTAACACCCTAAGCTAATAATAAAATGGATGAAAAAAAGGGGAGGGGGAGCAAAATTGCAGTTTAGGGAAGTTGAACACGCGACTCATAGATAGATTGCTCGAGTCATAACCAATTGAGCTAAAGCCATTTCTAGTATGGACCTGCATACCACTTATTATTAAGTGGTTCTTGTAAAGTTAAAATAAAATGACAAACAAATAAAAATATCCTACCTAACCCTTAATGGCTCATTTATTTCGATCCAACAACTCAAAACCCAGATCTGGAAAATAAACGACCATTTATCCCCCTCTCGACCTTTCACCCGCCCATCGATCATCGTCCGATCTTCCCCACCATCACGTCGTGGCCATCACCGCCACCGCCGACGTGATTGCCGTCGTAGCTCGAGCCTAACCCCGTCGGCCACTCTCGTATTATAGCAGTCGTTTTCCGTGAAAATTGCCTCAAAGCTCCGACGAGAACCCAAATTTCCTCCACCTCTATCCTTGACGTTTCCAGCTGCCAAAACCGTCCGTTTGGAATGCTACCACCGCCACCATCCCTTTAATAGAACCCCGACCACCACGCGCAGAGTCGTCGTTTTGTCGCCACAAAAGCATGGTTGGAAGTTTCGTGAGAAAACCCCAACCTTGTTCCGCTACTTTTTACCATTTCCGACCACAATCACCATCCGTCTGAGTCGCTATTGCCACCATCGTCCTCCTCAAGCCGAGACGAACAAAACCCAACCGATCAATAGTCGGTTCGTCGTTGTTTCAAGGTTGTCGGCGTTCATCCGACAGAAGTAAGTTAGGTAACGAATTTACTTCAGTTTGGGTTTAATGAGCATTAGTTGGTTGAATTTTCAATGTTTTGAGGCTTAATCGAGTTGTTGCCATCATTTGGGGCGTTTTTCGGTCAATTTGAGGTCACGCTTTGCAAGCACGCACCGCGGAGATGAATTTCGGCCACAGCTTGGTTACCCAGCAATCGAACCGGTCAAACCCATCGAGTTAACCGAACCGGCCCAAACTAAACTAGATCGGCCTAATCCCATTAATAAACCAAAGCCCGGACCCGACCCGAGTTGACTTGAACCCGACCCATTTGACCCGTACCCGACCCGAACTGAGTCAACCCGTTTGACCCGAGTCAACCCAATGAGTCAACTCGCCCGAGTCAACCCATCGAGTCAACTCGCCCGTGTTAAACCAGTAAGTCAACTCGCCCAAGTCACCCTGGTTAACCAGTGACGTTAGTATTGACTTGACCACTGACATCAGCGTTGACTTTGACCGACAACATTAGTGTTGACTTTGACTGCTGACGTCAGCGTTGACTTCGACCGCTGATGTCAGCGTTGGCTTTGACTAAAAAGTTAACTTTTCTAGAAAAGTCATATTTTATGTTTTTCGACGCCCCAGGTCTGATTTTGAAGCCCGTTTTATAAAATTCTAACATGAAAGCTTCTGAATCTGACCTTAAACCCCCAAACTTGTGTATGTACTTAATTGTTCAGTTAAGAGTAATGTGAATAAGGACTGAAATTGGAATTTGTACGATTGAAGGTATTCACAGTTCCTTGTATTCGAGATGTTGAGGACGCCGCATTCGATTTCGAGAGTGATCGAATGGATTATCATGGTTGATCGATATAGCAAGGATTAAAGGTAATACATTACTACCTCTTGCATACTTTATGAAACACGTTGGTATTCGGTTAAGGTATGCATGATTATGATTAAGATTACTTTCAGCTCTGCTGGAATCAATTTGATTACGAAATAAAAGAATAGTAATATGGATAAAATCGAACTATTCGAAAGAGAAGTTTAATAGACCGAAAGGATATTGAGTTCAGTAAGGGAATAGTAAGACAATTAATCTCCCAATCCAATTTATAGTATTAAAGGATTTGATATCTGAAATATTTTGTTAAGAAATAACGATAATACCCTTGAGATGTAAGAATGCCTAAAATAACCCTAACAAAGGAAATGACCTAGAACGTACACTCGATCTGATAAAATAATTACTTCATCTAAAATCCTTGATCAATTGGGAAAGACTTTGATAGCAAGTTGCAAATATGCGTGATAACAAAACACTTGTATTTTTCCCGAATTCTGGATAAACACTTGAAGATAAATTTACTGAAAGTTCTTCGCATTCCTAAAGTAATTTAAATGAAATTAATGAATGAATTGACCGGAATGATTGAAATGACCGAAATAACCTCAGGCACTGAAATTTTCCAAATTAACTGAAATGATGAATATACCTTTGAGTTTTGAAATGAATGAATTGTTGTAAGGACCATAATGTTTGAACTACTATCAAACACTTAAATAAGTAAATACCCATGTGACTTGAGATAAGTGGAAACTTGGAAAATCCTGAAATTTCTGATAGATCACAAATGATTGTAACCCCCATATGAGTTTGAAGCATGACTCATGTATATAAGTCACTCCTGATAATGCTACAACATTGAAAGAATACCGCTCAAACGCATGTTTGACTGCTCGGGGTAAGTTTAGTGTTTTCTTATGGATGTGACTCGCTCAACTATACAATGCAGTTAGTATTGAGAAATGCATACGTGTGAGGTACATATGTTCGAATACTTGGTAAATATCGCAATATCGAGATCCGTAAGTTCGACTGAATTTGGAAACCTGATAAACCATGGAGATCTTCATGTATGTAGATTACCAATTTGCCCTTATTATGTGAAATTACAGAATCACCGTTGACAGTCATATGACCAAAATGCCCTTGTTGGCCAAAATGACCAGAATAGCCCTGAATGTATTCGATATCGTGAAAGATCTTGATTTAGAGATTCATGAATGCTTGGTTTGAAACCTGATGAGCACATAGAATTCTCGAGTCACTATTTATGCCTCGTTGGTATAAATTACCAAAATGACCACGTATGACTAAAAGACCATAATACCCTTGTAGGCTTAAATGATTGAATCACTCATGATATATCTGAACTCTTAAAGATCTTGATGTATCAACACCTGAATATCTTGTTTGAACCATTAGTACGAACCCTTTTTAATAGGGACCTCTTTTCTAAAATCCGTTCAAATTGTCAAAAGTTCAATGTGTTCCCTTTCGTAAATGCCAAGTATCTCCAAGAAATAAACTGTTCCACCTAGTGTGTTCCATGTGTGCTACACGACTGTTTTTGCATACTGATTTACATGTTATAATATTGATCACGTGCACATGATTGACATGCTTGATTTCACACGAACATGACATGTTTTATAAATTAAGTATGACCATACTGTATTTCTGATATATTCCCATGTACTTGATATGGCAAACATGCTATATGGAAAATGTATTACTGAAAATGCTGATATTGATTAATGAACTATTGATGATCTGATTCCCTGGGGTATTTGGGATATGGTATGAAGTGTTTTAAGGTTCAACCCTGATCAGGCTGGTAATTCTGCCCGTATTAGGTTCCTAGCTTAAGCTAGGGTAATTCCGCCCATACTAGGTTCCTAGCTTCGGCTAGGGTAATTCCACCCGTGACCTAAGGTAACCCCTTAGGTCGGTACCTACGCCCACTAGGCCTAGGTTAATGCCCGTATAAGGTTCCTACGCTTCGGCTAGGGTAATTCCGCCTGTGACCTAAGGTAATCCCTTAGGATGGTACCCCTGCCCAATGGGCCTGGGTTAATGCCCCTATATAGTTGCAATTCGGGGAATTGTATATTGGAGTATGGTTGGAGGATGAATAAAGAATTAAAATGAAATTAATACTACTACTTGAAACAAATGTATTTGAAATAAAATGTTATTGCATTGTTATATTTCCTGCATTAACGTTGCTTTGTTGGAACACATTAGACATTAAACTCTTTGATTCCACCTCCGTAATTTATCAGCTTATATAATTCTCGTTTGTTACTCGATGATTGAATAAAGAACAAGTATTGTTATTCTTAAGTATAACGCTACCTTGAAATAGCAGAACGAAAATGAAGACTGTTACTACATGAAACATCATGAAAATGCTATGCCTGCCATATATATGCATGAGCTTATAGTATCTTTTGGTAGCTCTGTATTACTCAGCTTTTCGAAGCTCACATCGATTTTAAAATTGAAGATTAGAAGAAATCTATCATGGTTTAGTGATCGACAACTGTATTTGGAGTTCTCTCGGTGCTGCTTTGGAGTACGGTACTGGTACAGTTTTGGGGTATGTATGTCATGTATAGTTTTATGATAGTGTCTCTAAAACACTTTCTGAAATTATGTTATATGTTTAAATGATATCTTGAAATGGTATTATAAACGGAAGTTGATTTTACAGTTTAATAAGTGATTTGAGGAAAAATGTTTTTATATGTATTTTTATTGTGGGCCGCTCTTGTGATCCTAATGTGACTTCCTAAGATCCGTGGTAACGTATAAGCGGGTCTAGGGGGTTACATTCCAAATAAAAATAACATAACGGATAATGTGTGAGTGACCATTGAGAAATTAAAAAAAATAAAAAATAGGCTACCTCTGATGTTCTGATTGGGTGACAGAATTTTTTTAACTGTTATTGACGAAAAAGCTTTTTTGAGTACCGAAACGAAAAGTTACGCACCTATTCTGCCAAGAAAACAGTTCAGACACCTAACTGAAAAAATGTTATAGTTTGGACACTTATTTGACGGTTAAGCCTTAAATTAAAGGACCAAGTATGGGCTGTCAATTGTCTTAATTTTAATATCGACATTGTTTATAAGGAACAATTGGAGGTTTTTCATGAGGAAGGTTGGATTGACAACGCTAGTTTTGTAATGGAGTTGGTGTCCCAAAATTTTTTAGGGTGGTTTAATAGTTCTAGTTCAAGACTTCCGCAACTCCTGAGTACTTTCATTGACGTGGATTATCATTCATGAAAATTTGGCAATGTGCGTTTCTTTATGAAGCTGGGCAAAGAAACTCTTTGGTTGATTAAGTCACACCCCATTCTCGGTGCTAAAGGATTTTGGTTAGATCAATTAGGTTAAGCAATATTTATAATCTTAAATTCGGGATCAAATCGAAAACTTTGAAAGTTTAGGAAAATTTCTATAAATTTTAGGGACGTAGTCATACCACTATCCATTATAATTTTCTAACTAATTAAAAAGTTTCCAAAATATATATACATTTCTGAGTTTCTATAAAGTAAATAACTAGAGGTTAAATGGAATTTTAGCGGTTACGCTTTTTCGATGAAACCGTAACCGAAACAAAAATTTTAAAACTTAATTTTGGTAATTATTTACTAATTTACAAAAAACACTAAGTTACTGACTGTTTTTTATTGTTACTTATGTTTTTGTCATACCGAATACTATATATATTGTAGACTTTAATTGAATTTGTTAACATTGATATCTTTTAACTACTAAAATTATTTGTAATAAATAGGTATATCTTTTATAATACTTGTTGTAAAACGATTTGTAGTTAGCCTAGTCTCCGTACCGAACTTACCCAAACTGAATCAGAACGGACAAGATACGCGTTACTCCGATGAGAGATCTCCCGGTGGCAGATCGACGATCGGCCGCCTGGGTTATACTCATCTCAACGCGGGGAGCTCAGATCCGGTGATTGGGTGAAAAAAGATGACGGTGGTGGCCGAAAAACTCGAATACTCAAACTGTAATAACCCTAGGTTCGACGAACCTTTAAACCTCAATTCCAGATGATTGGAACGTCGGCAGAGCGAGTGGTCAGAGAGGTTTTGGTCGAGGCTCGATAGAGAACGTGGAGGTAACGTCGATGCACGACACCGGCGAGCGGTGGTGAGAAGTTGAAAAGGTTTGAGAGAACAGTCTGGATCTCTCTCTGTGTTTCCAAATTCGATTAGCCATCCCTTTGGGTAGGTGAAGAGTCGTACTTTTATTTATTATTGGGTCAGATCATTAAAGGATAAATTAAAATATATCTAAGGCAATTATATAACAACAATTATTGTAGCTCAGTTGGTCAAAGTGAGGGTTAGAAAACCCAAGGTCATGGGTTCAAGGCTCTAAGAATCATAACTCTTATTTTCATTTTTTTACACTTTACACATAAATTATGTGTGTTACAAATTGTTCAAGGACCGTAAAACTTTCCAAATCAACATAATACAACAGATAAAGTGTGACTGACCATGTAGAAATTAACAAAAAATAAAAATAAGATACCTTTCATGTTTTTATTGTGCGACATAAATTTTTTTAACGGTCGTTGACGAAAAAGATTTTTTAAGCACCGAAACGAAACATTAGACACCTATTCTACCCAGAAAATAGTTCAGACACATAACTAGAAAAAAGTGTATAGTTTAGACACTTATTTGATGGTTAAGCCTTTAATGAAAGGACAAAGAAAAGGCTTCCAATTGTCTCGATTTTAATATCGATGATGTTTATTAGGAACGGTTGGAGGATTTTGATGAGGCAGGTTGGATTGGCAACGCTGGTTTTGTAATGGAGTTCATGTCCCAAAACTTTTTAGTGTTGTTTAACTATTCGAGTTCAAGATTTCCACAACTCTTGAGTACTTTTATTGATGTGGATTATCTTTCATGAAAATTTGGCAATGTGCGTTTTGTTTATGAAGCTCGGGAAAGAAACTCTTTGGCTGATGAAGTCACAACCCAAACTCGGCGCTAAGGGATTTTTGTTTGATAATTTAGGTTAAGAAATATTTATAATTTTAAATTCAGGATCAAATTGAAAACTTTAAAAGTTTAGGAAAATTTCTATAAATTTTAGGGACGTAGCCAATAAAGTATCCATTATAATTTTCTAACTAGTTAAAAAGTTTTAAAAATATACATACAATCCACACATTCACACACTCATCCTTAGCGAAGAAACACGAACCACACCACGTTTCGCAGGCACATCGGCTACACTGTTCGCCTCGCGGTAGATGTTATGAAAACACACACAGTGTAAGGAATCGTACACCCCATCAATCCTAAGAAGCCAATAATCCAACCTCCAAGGTCGTATTTGCATGATGAAGAATCCAAGACATCGCCACGAATGAGTCCGATTCAATTATGATCGAGCTATTCTCACACCATCGAGAATGTAGCTCCATATCCAAAGCATACTCAATCACTCGAACTTCAGCCTCATTGGAATCCATAGTCCAAAGCGAGCCAAAAAATAAAGCCAATATTGTACCTTCTGTGTCGCGTAGAACTCCGCACCATCAAGCCGGACCCAGTTTACCTTGCGCCTAGATTATTATTATTTTTATAACGCCCATATAAATTTTATAGGGAAAAAAAGACTTCAGATAGAGCCAGAAATTTAGAGATATTAAAAGAAAGGATCGACTTCACTATATATAATAGAAGAAGGCGACTTAGAAGCAATCAACACAAATCAACAGAAGGTAAAAACTATATAAACCCACCCAAAACCATGAATATGGCTCACTCTTTCGCTATTTACACATTGTCTTTCGTCACATGCGCAATTTGGGGCATGAACATTGCTTTTGTATATTTGTATACATTAAGCTTTGATTTGAATCAATTTTCTCAAATTAATTAATTCATTATTGACGTAGCATCATTTTACGTGTACATATTTTATAAAAAATTACACTTATGTTTTACGAAATATAAATGAATGTATTTATTTATTTCAAATATTTGTAACCGATCCAAAAAAATATGTCTACTATTGAACCAAAATCAATGTTTCTTATGTATAACAACACAAAACCAAATGTCATGTATCAAATTACACATTTGACAAAGGTTTAAATGTATTTTGAATATTTCTCTTTATATTAATATTAGAGTTAACTGCACTACATGTCCTCAAACTATGTCACGCCTTCTAAATTGGTGCCTAAACTTTTAAATATTCTATTTCATCCCCAAAATATTAAACTTATTCTTAATTGGTCCCCAAACTTTTAAATATCCCACTATCATCCCCAGATTATCGTTTTTTTCGACAAAAATGAGTTTATTAATAATTCAAAATGTGCCAAAGACCTACTTATCAGCGTCACTAAAAACCTCCCTAACTTAAATGGAGGAAAAGAGTACTACATAAGCAGGTAAAATACAATCGAGTACACACCATAGACCACAAGGCTAAATGAAAATGTTTGTACAATTCAAACCCCACCAACTAGCACCTATCTACCCATAAACTACTACTTTGAAAAACAGTCTCAAATAACACCCAAAACTCTATTAAATCAACCGACAACGATAAAACAAAACCTACCACCATGTTTTAGAAAGTTGCTGATTATCGTTCAAGCCACAAAATTTTATTCTATCACACCATTTCAGTGTTTACATGACATTAAATAGTTTTTTAATTGTTTTATTAGTATGGGAAATGTTTAGCATGTAGTGTTAATTTGGGGATGGAATTAGAATGTTCAAATGTTTGGGAGGGGGGGATTAGAATGGAGCTCATAGTATGGGGATGAAACTGAAATGCTCAAATGTTTTAGTACCAATTTAGCATGAGATTAATAGTTTGAGGATGAAACTGGAATTTTCAAAAGTTTATGGAGCAATTTTGAATAAGTGTTATAGTTTTGGGACGTGTTGAGCGATTTACTCTGAATATAATGATGAACATATTTCAAATAGAATATATTTTTCATTTGCTTGAGATTAAATACTTTCATACACATATTCGAATGTGTTGGATGATGGGGTTTTCTATACATCCGAATTTTTGTAAAATTTAAATTAACGCTTAACCGTCAGAAATGTCCCGAAAGCGAACCTTTTTTTCAGTTAGTTGTTTGAACTATTTTTCGGGTCAAATAGGTGTCTAACGTTTCATTTAAGTAAAATGAAACATGCACGTGGTAATGATGTTCCCGGGCTCGAGAGGCCAGCACATGGCGTTAAATTCAATTATGCCGTTGGAGATGTAATTTCCAGATAAAACAAATGGATACATATATTTATTCAGTACTTTGTCCTTATTAATATAAAACCCGAGCTGTTAATTAATTATACCTTCCAAAAATATTGAAAATTAAAAAAATATAGCTGCTTGTTGTCATTTTATGGGCTGCAGAATAATATATATATCGGTATCTAGTACAGCAGTCAGAGCACAACAAAACCAAACCAATAGCTTAAGGTATTTCGACTTATCAAATTAAGGTGATGGCTCACAATGTATTTAGCAGTTCGAGTCCTGCATTCTATACAGACGCGACTCTTCAGAACCTTTCCAATGACAATGTCAACCTTGCTGACCAAAAGGATTGGTATGGCTCTGGAAACCGCCCATTTGTTCTTCAAGCAAAGTGGTCCGACAAAATTAAGCACGACGCCGATCCCCGAGCTGGAAGCTCGAAAGGCGGGGCTGTGTATGCGACCCCAGCTGGCATTAAGTGGGTTGTTGCCTGGAGCAATATGAACGGTGAAAGCAACGAGGTATTCATCAATTCAATGTTATTCCCTTTTCTTAAAACTTATGGCACCACAGGCACACATAATTTCTGATAAACCCTATTTGTTTCATTCTTTTTCTTAAACAAAAACTTCGTTAAGAATTTTATTGTAACATTCAAAAGAAATAATTCGATCAACTTTCACATAAATCAAATCTCTGTCAACTGCAGGTGTATATTGACATTACTAGCACTGATGTCAATTGAGATGTCTTCGAATCGCTTCTGGACACATCTTCCGCCGCTCATGCTGAGGTGAACAAACTTGGATACTAGGCAACGACTACGATTGACCCGGACAGCCCTTCGCCAAGTTTGACAACAAGTTTCCAGAAAATAATTTAAAATACTGTTTCTTTGCATGCACTAGTAATTTTAAAATAAGGAAGGTGGTTTAATAAAAAGACTGGCTTCAAGTCTTGAGATAATATTAGTCTCGGGTTTGATCCCTGGACAACCCCAACCCCTTCCTCGTTTATCGCTAGAAAAGGTTTTGAAGGCCTAAATGTTTAAAATCAATTATGCCATATATATGATAAATGCGTGGCTCCTTAAAATCCTTATATGTGGTGAATAAAAACGAGGGAATATCCGAAATTATAATGAAAGTTTACCACTAAGTAAACGAACATCTAAATCCAGATACAAACCCAAAAACTAAATTAGCGGCTCTAGATCATAATAGGACCATAAAAGAACAGGTAAGAACCTAATTCAAAGACTCAAAACAAAAGACGGATACAAACATCCCCAAATCGACGATGATGGGTAAAACCATCAACAAACAACATTGACAAATGCATATTACAGTGAACGTACGTTGACAAAAAGGTCATTACCACAACTCAATCATGAATAAACGATAGATGTAATCGTGTATTCGAATCCGATTCAAGGGCTCGAGACAGGGAGATCAACAACATAATAAAAGGAGCGACATCTTGATCAGTTGTGGCGACGTCAGATCCAACCTTGATAGAAAACAAATAAAAAAAGCGTGCCAAAAAGTAGAAAAACGTACCAAACGGTAGAGGAAAACGTGTCATGAAGACAAATTTATTGAATTAAAAGACTGAAAAATAAAAGAACGAAACAAACAAATAAAAGTGAGCGACTGACGGTCGACAAAACAACCCTAAAGTTGCTGCCGTCGCCGGCCTTAGTTTAAAACAAAATAGAGAGTGGCGGCGTTAGAGAGAAAAGAAAAGTTAGGGCAGGCTAGGGTTTGAGAAACAATTAAAAAGAAGATGCTGATGTAGCATCATTTTACGTGTACATATTGTGTGAAAAATTATATTTATGTGTTACAAAAAATATATAAATGAATGTATTTATTTATTTTAAACGTTTGTAATCGAACCAAAATAAAATTTATATGTGTACAATTGAACCAAAATCAATGTTTCGTATGTATAACAGCACAAATCCAAATGTCGTATATCAAATTACACATTTGACCAAGGTTTAAATGTATTTTGGATATTTCTCTTTATATTAATATTAGAGTTAATTGCAGTACATGTCCTCAAACTATGACACACCTTCTAAATTGGTGCCTAAACTTTTAAATATTCTAATTTCATCCCCAAAATATGACCCTCATTCTAAATTGGTCCCCAAACTACGTCTCTCATTCTAAATTGGTCGACGAAACTTTTAGAATTTCCACATTCATCCCTAGATTATCGTTCATGCCACAACATTTTATTATGTCACACCATTTCATTGTTTACCCAACATTAAATAGTTTTTATAATTTTCTTATTAATATGGGACATGTTTAGCATGTAGTGTTAATTTGGGGATGGAATTAGAATGTTCAAAAGTTTTGGGGGCCAAATTAGAATGATGTTCATGGTCTGGGGATGAAACTAAAATGCTCAAAAGTTTGAGTACCAATTTAGAATGAGTTTAATAGTTTGATGATGAAATTGGAATCTTCAAAAGTTTGTGGAGCAATTTGGAATGAGTGTTATAGTCTGGGGATGTGTTGTGCGTTTTACTATGAATATCACGATGAACATATTTCAAATAAAATATATTTTGAATCTGGTTGAGATTAAATACTTTCATACACATTAGAATGTGTTGGATGATAGGTTTTTTTATGAATCATATTTTTTTTGTAAAATTTAAATTAAGCCTTAACCATCAGAAAAGTGTCGAAACTAATCTTTTTTTTTCCAGATAGGTGTCTAAATTTTGAGTACTAATTTAGAATGTATTTAATAGTTTAAGGATGAAATCGGAATCTTCAAAAGTTTGTGGAGCAATTTGGAATGAGTGTTACAGTCTGGGGATGTGTTGAGCGATTTACTCTGAATATCACGATGAACATATTTCAAATAGAATATATTTTTCATTTGCTTGAGATTAAATACTTTCATACACATATTAGAATGTGTTGGATGATGGGTTTTTTTTATAAATCATATTTTTTGTAAAATTTAAATTAAGCCTTAACCATCAGAAAAGTGTCGAAACTAAACTTTTTTTCAGATAGGTGTCTCAATTTTTTCCTGGCAAAATAGGTGTCTAACGTTTCATTCGTTTACTCAAATAAGATATTCTAGTCAGAACTATAAAAAAATTTCTGTTATCTAATTAGAACATGACACGTGGCCTATTTCTGTTATTTTCTTTCATTGTTATTTATAAAAAATAGAAAATCTTTAATTTTATTAAAAACACAAAAAATGTTTTTTTTTCCTTCAGAAATATCATATTTTATAATCAAGTGCTCAAATGTCATCACAAAGTACAAATTGTTCAAGGAACATAGGACATTCCAAATCAAAGTAATACAACCGATAATGTGTGGGTGGCCATTCGGAAATTAAAATAAATAAAAAAAATAGGCCACCTCATGTTCTAATTGGGTAGCAGAATTTTTTTAACGGTTGTTGACGAAAATGCTATTTTGAGTTCCAAAACGAAACGTTAGGCACCGATTCTGCTTGAAAAAGAGTTCAGACACCTAATAGAAAAAGGGTACAGTTGGGACACTTATTTGACGGTTAAGCCTTAAATTAAATGACCAAGAAAGGGCTGTCAGTTGTATCAATTTTAATATCGGGGGTGTTTATAAGGAACGGTTGCAGATTTTTGATGAGGCAAATTGGATTGGCAAAAAAGGTTTTGTTATGGAGTTGGTGTCCCAAAATTTTTTAGGGTGGTTTAATAATACGAGTTCACGAGTTCCACATCTCCGGAGTTCTTTTATTGATGTGGATTATCTTTCATGAAAGTATTTACTCTGAATATCACAATGAACATATTTCAAATAGAATATATTTTCCATTTACTTGAAATTAAATACTTTCATACGCATATTCGAATGTGATGGACCATGGGTTTTTTTTATAAATCAAAATTTTTGTAAAATTTAAATTAAGGTTTAACCGTCAGAAGAGTCCCGAAACTAAACTTTTTTTTTCAATTAGGTGTCTGAACTACTTTTCGGGCCAAATAGGTGTCTAACGTTTCATTCCGTTACTCAAATAAGGTTCTCTAGTCATGACTATTAAAAAATTTCTGTTATGTAATTAGAACACGACATGTGCCTATTTCAGTTATTTTCTATCATTTTTATTTTTAAAAAATCTAGACAATCATTAATTTTATTAAAAAGACCCAAAAAACCATTTTTTGTAGAAAGATGACATTTATCTAATTAGAACACGACATGTACCTATCCATGTAACAAAAAACCATTTTTTTTGTAGAAAGATGATATTTATCTAATTAGAACACGACATATACCTATCCATGTAACACCTAAGGTAATAATAAAATGGATGCGAAGAGGGGGAGGGGGCAAAAATACGGTATGGGGGAGTTGAACCTGCAACCAATGGATAAGTTGCTTGAGTTTTAGCCAATTGAGCTAAAACAATTTCTAATACGAACCTGCGCCCATTTATTATTACGTAGTTCTTGTAAAGTTAAAATAAAATGACAAACAAATAAAAATATCTTACCTAACCCTTAATGGCTCATTTATTTCGATCCAACAACTCAAAACCCAAATTTGGTAAATAAACGACCTTTCATCCCCCTCTCGACCTTTCACCTCCCCACCGATCATCGTCCGATATTCCCCACCATCGCGTCGTGGCCATCACCGCCACCGCTGACGTAATTGCCGTCATAGCCCGAGCCTAACCCCGTCAGCCACTCTCGCATTAGAGCAGTCGTTTTCCGTGAAAATTGCCTCAAAGCTACGATGAGTAACCAAGTCTCCTCCACCTCTGTCCTTGACATTTCCGGCTGCCACAACCGCCACCGTCCCTTGAACAGAACCCCGACCACCACGCGTAGAGTCGTTGTTTTGTCGCCTCAAAAGTATGGTTGGAAGTTCCATGAGAAAACCCCAACCTTGTTCCCCTGTTTTTTACCATTTCCGACCACAGTCACCATCCGTCTGAGTCGCTATTGCCACCATAATCCTCCTCAGACCGAGACGAACTGGCCAAACCCATCAAGTCAACCGAACCGGCCCAAACTAAACTAGACCGGTCTGATCCCATTAATAAACCAAAGCACGAACCTGACCCGAGTTGACTTGAACTTGACCCATTTGACCCGTACCCGACCCGAACTGAGTCAGTCCGTTTGATTCGAGTTAACCCTGTGAGTCAACTCGCTCGAGTCAACCCAACGAGTCAAATCGCCCGTGTCAACCCAATGAGTCAACTCGCTCGAGTCACCCCGGTTAACCATTGATGTCAGCATTGACTTGACCACTGACATCAATGTTGACTTTGACCGAAACGTCGCCGTTGACTTTGACTACCAACGCCAGCGTTGACTTCGACCACTGATGTTAGCGTTGACTTTGACTAAAAAGTAAACTTTTCTAGAAAAGTCAGATTTTATTTTTTTTCAACGTCCTGAGTCTGATTTTGAAGCCCGTTTTATGAAATTCTAACCCGAAAGCTTACGAATCTAACCTTAAACCCCAAGCTTGTGTATGTACTTAATTGTTCAGTTAAGAGTAATGTGAATAAGGACTGAAATTGGAATTTGTACTATTGAAGGTATTCACAGTTCCTTGTATTCGAGATGTTGAGGACGTCGCATTCGGGTTCGAGGGTGATCGAATGGAGTATCATGGTTGACCGATATAGCAAGGATTAAAGGTAATACATTTCTACCTCTTGCATGCTTTATGAAACATTTTGGTATTCGGTTAAGGTATGCATGATTATGATTAAGATTACTTTCAGCTCTGCTGGAATCAATTCGATTACGAAAAAAAGAATAGTAATATGGATAAAATCGAACTATTCGAAAGAGAAGTTTAATAGAACGAAAGGATACTGAGTTCAACAAGGGAATAATAAGACGGTTAATCTCTCAATCCGATTAATAGTATTAAAGGATTTCATATCTGAAATATTTCGTTAAGAAATAACGATAATACCCTTGAGATGTAAGAATGCCTAAAATGCCCCTAACAAAGGAAATGACCTAGAATGTACACTAGATATGATAAAATAACTACTTCATCTAAAATCCTTGATCTATTGGGAAAGACTTTGATAACAAGATGCAAATATGTGTGATAACAAAACACTTGGATTTTTCTCGAATTCTGGATAAACACTTGAAGATAAATTTACTGAAAGTTCTTCGCATTCGTAAACTAATCTAAATGACATTAATGATTGAATTGATCAGAATTATTGAAATGATCGAAATAACCTCAGGCACTAAAATTTTCCAAATTAACTAAAATGATTAATATAACTTTGAGTTCTAAAATGAATAAATTGTTGTAAGGACCAGAAAGTTTGAACTACTATTAAACACTTAAATAAGTAAATACCCACGTGACTTGAGATAAGTGGAAACTTGGAAAATCCTGAAATTTCTGATAGATCACAAATGACTGTAACCCCCCTATGAGTTTGAAGCATGACTCGTGTATATAAGTCACTCCTGATAATGCTACAACATTGAAAGAATACCGCTCAAACGCATGTTGACTGCTCGAGGGAAGTTTAGTATTGTCTTAAGGAAGTGACTCGTTCAACTATACAATGCAATTAGTATTGAGAAATGCATACGTGTGAGGTACATATGTTAGAATACTTGGTAAATATCGCAATATTGGGATCCGTAAGTTCGACTGAATTTGGAAACCTGATAAACCATGGAGATCTTCATGTATGCAGATTACCAATTTGCCCTTATTACGTGAAATTACGGAATCACCCCTGACAGTCAAATGAACAAAATGCCCTCGTTGGCCAAAATGACCAGAATAGCCCTGAATGTATCTGATGTCGTGAAAGATCTTGATTTAGAGATTCTTGAATGCTTGATTTGAAACCTGATGAGCACATAGAATTCTTGAGTCATTGTTTATGCCTTGTTGGTATAAATTACCAAAATGACCATAATGCCCTTGTAGGCTTAAATGACTGAATCACTCATGATATATCTGAACTCTCAAAGATCTTGATGTATCAACACCTGAATATCTTGTTTGAACCATTAGTACAAACCCTTTTTAATAGGGACCTCATTTCTATAATCCGTATGACAAAATGACTTGGGTTTAAGGGCAAATTGGTCATTTGACAAAATGCCCATAGAATTCTTGAGTACAAACTTGGTGTATCTATAAAATTACCAAGAATTTTATGTTGTAGCATTATCAGGATTCGGGGGTTATAGTACAAACCCTTATCATGATTTGGGTTGTATCTATAATTTGTCCTTATGTTATACCAACATGTGATAGTCAAATACATTTCTTGGAGATACTGTTGGGTTATGTTATGAAGTTTCTGCAGGTGCAACCCTTATCCAACTGGTAAATCCTTATGGAATCAAGGTCTCCCCTTGGGTAGGTTCTGATGCTTTAGCACGGGTAAATCCTTACGGACCTAAGGCATCCCCTTAGGTGGAACCTATGCCCTTCGGGCCTAGGGTAAGTCCCTATAGATGCAGTTCTGGGGGACTGCATTTGGTGTAAGGTTGGAGGGTAGTCACTAGTAAACCCTTGCATGCACTCGATCATTTGTATTGAACTGTTGTGCGTTCTTATGATATAATTGATATGTATTTATGCTTGTTGATCTGCACTTATTGGAACACACTGAGCTCCCTAGCTCATGCCCCTCTCTTATCCCCTTTCAGATACTTGTGATAGGCTACCCTTTTGGACCCGACAATTGGAGGATCGACACATTTAGCATTTAGTCTGTTGTAATGTTTTTATCTTCCAAACTGTCTATATTTGGGTGACTTATGCCTATATTTTGATACGACTTATCTTTTGGTTTTGCCGGATGTTGGCTTTAGTTTATAACTAAACACTTTATGCTTTCATATCACCTATTTTGTAACCACATGTTACTAAACTATTACTTGCTATTTTGAGATGGATTTGAAAGCAATACTGATAGATTTTGTAATCGTTCTGAGAATAGGATATATCTTCGTTAACAGGTTTTTTTTAGGTATGGATCGTAAATCTCCCGTGGGGGGAATTATATTAGTTTTGATATTTTGACTTAGATATTTTACAGGAAGTTTGATTATAGGTTATGTGACCGCCCGAAGTTAGGTGAAACACATAAGCGAGTCTAGTTGGTTACATTTAGTGGTATCAGAGCTTTTGGTTTTAAAAACCTCGGACTGTGAATGAGTCCATTTTACGCAATGTTTGAAAAGTTTTACAAAATGGTGATCCTCTGCTATGAGTGCTGTAAGAGGACGTCGACCTATTCGGAGACACGGTAGACCTGTCCGGTTTGCCGATGCTATGAATGATCCGGTGGTTGAGCCATCTACTTCAACTCCTGTCCCTGGTCCTACCGAGCCTTCCGTACCATCTGGCCCTACTGTAGTGACTACTCCTCAGCCTGCCTATGGGATCGATGTGTCTACTCCGGTTAGAGGAGAACCATCTTCTTCTGAGCCTCCCACATCTGTTACTAACGAAGCCCTTAGTAGGCAATTTCTGCTGTTGATCACTGGTGCGGTTAGAGCAGCTGGTATTGTCCCTGATGTTCCCATCTCTCAGACTTTGATTACGAATTGGGTGAGAACTTTTGATGGCCCTACTGGTGGAGCCCCGACCGAGGTAGAGGAACGGCTCTACGATCTGGAGAGGCGTATGGATTCTTTGGGTCTTGAGTCACCCAAGAGATATTTGGGAGTCGTGTCTATGTTATATGGGAATGCCCGTACTTGGTGGGAATCTGTGGTTAGTAGTGTTCCTGCGGCCCGTTTGACTTGGGACTTCTTCAAGGAGCGCTTCAAGAGCCGCTTTGTTGGTGAGCGCTACATGAGGCAGATGCAAGAATTATTCAGGATCTTGACTCAGGGAGATATATCTGTATCCGGGTATGAGACAAAATTATTGGGCTTGCTCAGATTTGGGGCTAGTTTAGTGGCTACTGAGAGGGAAAAGTGTCGTAAATTTGTGATGGGGCTGAGATATGAGCTATGTGTACATGTTGTTGGTCATCTGGATAAGGACTTCGATACTATAGTTGAAAAAGCTAAAGACCTGAAAGAAGTTGAGCTAGCAGCCACTGGTGGAGGTAGAGTTGACCGAGAGCGGTCTAAGAGGCCTCCTATTCCTGAACCTTCCCCGCGTCCTGGTAAGAGGAATCACACTTCTGGTCATTAGAGAGGTAATTTTGGATCCAGGCCTGATGCTTCTTCGACCCCAGCTGCTAGTAGAGGGGATTCGTCTGGTTTCACCCATATAGCCCTTTGTGTGCACTGAGACAAGCGACATGGGGCGAGTGTAGAAGGAAGACCGGTACATATTTTCGATGTGGGTCCGGAGACCATTTTCTGAAGAATTACCCTGTTCCATCTTCTGCACCTCGGGCATCCTCCCAGACCCCTGCACACTCACAAACTTCTATACAGACATCGGCTAGGGGCCGTAGTCAGAGTAGACCCTATGCATCTACTGTTAGGACAAACTCTAGAGCACGGTCCTATCAGAGCGGGGGACCAGTTTTGTTTGAGGCTAGGCAGCCAGCACTTGTATATGCCACCAGGCGACGTGATGATAGAGATGAGCCGGATGTTATAGCAGGTACATTTACCATCTTCTTTGTCCCATACTTTGCATTGCTCGATAATGGTTCTACCCACTCCTGCATTTCAAGATCCATTTCCTGAGACCTTCCATTTCTGATAGAAGCCACAAAGAATGTTGTTACAGTTATGAGCCCAGTGGGTCAGTCAGTGACCGTGGATAAGGTGTTTATGCGTTGTCCTCTTGAGGTTCAATGGGGAATCTTTTTGGTTGATCTTATGGAGCTTCCAATGGAGGAGTTCGATCTGATCTTGGGTATGGATTGGTTGACCGAGCACTGGGTTAACCTTGATTGTGAGTTGAAAAGGGCAACCCTGAAGACTTCTGATGGTCAATCAGTGGTTCTAATCGGTGAACGTCGAGGTTATCTGTCTAATTTAGTATCTGCACTGACTGTCGACAAAATGATTCGTAAAGGATACAAGACATTCATCACTTGTCTCCTGAATACAAAGGTTTCTCTATCCAAGATTGAAGAGATTCACACTGTCAGCGAGTTTCCTGATGTCTTTCCCGAAGAGTTGCTTGGGTTACCTCCGAATAGAGATGTTGAGTTTGAGATTGAGACTTATCCGGGGTCTGCACCTATATCCATGAATCCCTATCGTATGGCCTCTAAAGAGCTTAAGGAGTTGAAAATTCAGTTGCAATAGCTGCTTGACCGAGGTTTCATTCGACCTAGCTCCTCTCCTTGGGGAGCTTCAGTCCTCTTCGTTAAGAAGAAAGATGGTTCACTCCGATTATGCATTGATTATCGGAAGTTGAACAAACTGACAGTTAAGAACAAATATCCGTTACCCAGGATCGACTATTTGTTTGATCAATTTCGGGGAGCCACAATTTTCTCAAAGATTGATCTTTGGTCTGGATACTATCAACTGAAGATAAAGGGATCTGATGTTGCGAAGACGGCTATCCGCACTAGATATGGGCAATATCAGTTTCTTGTGATGCCTTTTGGTTTTACCAATGCACCAGCTGCCTTCATGGACATGATGAACCGTCTGTTCCGACCCTATATAGACTAGTTTGTTGTGGTGTTTATTGATAATATCTTGGTTTATTCTCGGACATAATCTGAGCATGTTGAACATTTGAAGATTGTTTTGCAAACCTTGAGAGAGAATCGTCTGTATGCTAAGTTGAGCAAGTGTGAATTTTGGCTCAGAGAAGTGACATTTCTGGGGCATGTTGTATCAACTCGAGGTATCCAGGTTGATCCTAGTAAGATCGAAGCTATCACCAGTTGGAAGCAACAAAAGAATGTCTCTGAGATCCGTAGCTTTCTGGGTTTAGCTGGTTACTATCGCCGCTTTGTCGAGGGTTTCTCCATCATTGCTGCCCCTTTGACGAAGCTTTTGAGAAAGAATGTTCCTTTTTCTTGGTCTGTTGCCTAGTAAGCTAGTTTTGAGAAACTGAAGGCATCTTTGACTCAAGCCCCGGTTCTTTCACAACCCGAGTTTGGGACGGACTTCTCAGTGTTTAGTGATGCTTCACACTCCGGGCTTGGTTGTGTACTGATGCAGGATGGGAAGGTTATCACTTATGCATCACGTCAATTACGACCACATGAGTGTAACTATCCGACCCATGACCTCGAGTTAGCTGCGGTGGTCTTTGCTTTGAAAATCTGGAGGCACTATCTCTACGGAGAGAAGTGCTATATCTTTACTGTTCACAAGAGCCTGAAGTATATCCTCACTCAGAGGGATTTAAATATGAGGCAACGTCGTTGGGTTGAGCTTCTTAAGGACTATGATTGTGTGATTGAATACCACCCGGGAAAAGCCAATGTTGTTGTCGATGCCTTGAGTCGTAAGACCATATCCAACCTGATATCCATGTTTGCCAGGATGAGCCTTTATAGTGATGGCATTTTTCTAGCGGAGTTGCAAGTTAAACCATCTTTGGTCGAAGAGATTAAGACCAAGTAACTCTTAGACAATTTTTTACTTCCAGTCATGCAGCAAGTTGAGCAGGGATCCACATCTGTTTATGCCTTTGATCAGGATGGCGTTCTATGCTTCAAGGGTCGTTATTGTGTCCCCGATGATGCCGACCTGAAGCGAGCCATACTTAGTGAGGCTCATAGCAGCCCTTATGCTATGCATCCTGGTGGAGACAAGATGTACTAGAATCTGAAGCAAAGGTACCGCTGGGAGGGTATGAATAAGGATATATCAGATTATGTATCGAAGTGTATGGCTTGTCAACAAGTCAAAGTGGAACATCAACATCCTTCTGGTTTATTACAACCCATTAAGATTCCTGAGTGGAAATGGGAGCGTATCACGGTGGATTTCGTTACCGGGTTGCCTCTAACTCCTTCTAAAAATGATTCTATATGGGTTATTGTTGATCGACTCACCAAGTCAGCTCACTTTATTCCTGTACAAGTTACTTATTCTCTAGAGAAGCTGGCTAGGCTGTATATCTCAGAGATCGTCAGATTGCATGGTGTACCTTTATCTATCATATCTGATCGAGATCCGAGGTTCACTTCTCATTTCTGGTCGGCCTTGCATAATGCTTTGGGTACACGTTTGAATTTCAGTACATCCTTCCATCCTCAGACCGATGGTCTGTCTGAGAGAGTAATTCAGATTTTAGAAATATGTTAAGGGGATGCGTGATAGACTTCCGTGGTAGTTGGGAAGATTTCTTGCCCTTGGTCGAGTTTGCTTATTATAACAACTATTAGGTTAGTATCCGCATGGCACCTTATGAAGCTTTGTATGGTCGCAAGTGCTTAACACCTATTTGTTGGACCGAGTTGTATGATAAGAAGACTTTGGGTCCGGAGTTGATCCAAGAGACTGAAGAGACCGTCAGATTAATCCATGATCGTCTGAAAGAGGCCTTTGATAGACAGAAATCTTATGCTGATCGGAGAAGAAAGGATATTGAGTTAGAGGTAGGTGATCATGTTTTTCTGAAAGTATCCTCATGGAAGAAAGTTCTGAGATTTGGGCGCAAGGGTAAGCTGAGTCCGAGATTCATTGGGCCGTATCGTATCGTGAAGAGAGTTGGGCCAGTTGCCTATCAGCTTGAGTTACCTCCTCAGCTCAGTCGTATCCATAATGGTTTTTCATGTGTCCATATTGAGGCAATACCATCCAGATCCGAGTCATGTCATTCAGATTCAGGATGTAGAGTTGAGGTCAGACTTGTCCTATTAGGAGGAACCAATTCAGATCTTAGATTTTGATGAGACTGTTATCAGGAACAGACGCATTCCGATGGTAAAGGTACAGTGGAGAAATCAGAGTCCTAGTGAGGCTACATGGGAGATCGAAGGATCCATGAGAAAGCAGTTTCCACATCTGTTTTATTCAGGTAAATTTCGAGGATGAAATTTCTTTTAAAGAGGGGAGAGTTGTAACACTTAAAAAAGTAGAAAAAGGTTGCTAGTCGTGGGATTCGAACCTACGACCTAAGGCAGCCAGGCACGTGACCCAACCGTTTGAGCTAATTCGCTCTAGATGTTAAGGTTTCCCTCCTTTCTACTTGAATCATTCATGGCTGGTATAAGCTAATTAAAGCCTATCAGCTTTTCACCTACCCAACTTTAATGCCCATTTCCCCCTCTTTCGAGAACCATTTTCTCTCCACATCCCTACCCATCCTGTCTGGCCACCATCAAATTTTAGTCACCGTCGCGTCGTGGACTTCACCGCCGACGTCAAGGGCTCCGCTCAACCGTCCGACCCCACCTGTGGCAGCCATGCGCTGTTTCGGCATGCCGTCATCGTCGAAATCACGATCGCAGCCCCGTCGTGAGCCCACCCCTGTTTTCTGTCGATTCCGACCACATACATCGCCGATTAGGAGCGTCGTCGGCTCGACTCTGTCCGTCGAAGGGAGACGCGTAAAAACCCTAAGGTTTCTCTTCCAATCGGTGTCGGGAAACTCATCGTTAGAGATCCGTGTTCTTTCCAGCAACTCTAGAACTTCAGGTTAGATTCGGTGAATTTTCAGTTAGTTTTAGGTCATAATCTTGCGATTTTTGTGGTTTCCGTTTAATGGGTGTTCTTTTTCCTCTAGGCAAATCATTTCTGGCGTTTCCGGTGGCTTTTCCAGCGGTCGTCCGGTGACCAGATTATTTGGGTGTGTGAACCGGTTAGACCGGTCGGCCCATGACCCAGACCTAGACCCGAACTGTCCCGACCCGCCTCTAACTCGCATCCGACCCAGCTGAGTCAACTTGCCGAGTCAACTCAGTTGTCTCTGATCGATGACGCCATGCAGACGTCAGCGTTGACTTGACTGCTGACGTTAGCATTGACTTTGACCAAAAAGTCAAAATTTCCAAAAAAGCCCCATTTTATGTTTGTCGATGTCCTGAGTCCGTTTTTGAAGCCCGTTTTGCGAAATTCCAACCCAAAGACCCCTGAATCTGACCTTAAACCCAAATCATGCATATGTGCTTAATTATTTAATTCAGATAATACTAAAACGAACAAGTGACTAAAATAGTGTATTATTTGTGGAAAGGTACTCGAGACTCGTGTGACCACTCTCCAGCTCAGCCTAGCTCCTCTTGATCCGCTCACCCTCACGCTGCAGTGAATATCAATATGAATTTGAACTCCGTGTATAAGAACAAGTTTAGCACTTATTTCACATTATGACCGTTACTCTTTCATGATCTAGGATCCGACCCTGTATTTGAGCGTACTGAGGCAGGTGTCCTTTAGACCCATCTCCGACCAGCTTTTGAGGTTTGTTCCATGTGTGCTATATTCTGTTGAATGGATTGTATAATGATTTAATCATGAACAATGTTATGTTTGATGAATATTTCAATTGTTATTGAGATTGCATCACTATGTTATAAAATAAGATGAAATGATGAACTGGATATACGATGACATTCTCTACCTACTCGATGTATGTCTGCTCAATATGTATACTTGGTATGTGATTGCTTGATCTGTGATGGTATTGCATGGCTATTTGATGAATTTGGTAGCATAATCTGTTAGCTTGACCTATGATGGTACATCAACCTCTTTTACCTTCAACTGGTAATAACCAGATCTCAAATCAATCTTTGAAAATACTGACACCGCTCTCAACTGATCAAACAGATCATCGATACGCGGCAAGGGATACTTGTTTTTCACTGTAAGCTGATTCAGCTGTCTATAATCGATGCACATCCTCATACTACCGTCTTTCTTCTTCACAAACAATACTGGAGCGCAATAAGGCGAAGAACTCGGACAGATAAAACCTCTATCTGGTAACTCTTGTAACTGAGTCTTCAACTCTTTCAGTTCTCTCGGTGCCAGAAACTCAAGTGAGTCGATAGCTCAAACACTGCAGATGCGACCACAAGGCAGTCTGCTTAGCGACACTGAAGCCACTAAGCACCATGGCAAGGAACAATGCAGTGCA
The DNA here is from genome assembly GCA_030270665.1 of Hibiscus trionum. Taxonomy (NCBI): domain Eukaryota; kingdom Viridiplantae; phylum Streptophyta; class Magnoliopsida; order Malvales; family Malvaceae; genus Hibiscus; species Hibiscus trionum. Next base: position 2,464,208 of record BSYR01000008.1, read on the forward strand.
CTCACTCTAAGAAGTGGCACGGAGATTAACCAAGGTGATAAGTTTAGGGGTGGAGAAAAGAACGAAGCCCAACCCAGCTTACTGCCACCGGAAGAAGATCTTCAGGAACCACAGCAAGGAGAGGAAATAAAGGAGGACGACAAAGCCAAAAGACCAATCAAGGAAGGGCCAATTTTTGTTACAGCAAAAGACACAGCCTCACGAGCTACAACAGATCTAGCTAAGCCACCTCCACTATTCTCTCAAAGACTCAAAAAGCAGCAAGAAGATCTCCAATTTGGAAGGGATATCGTTACAAATAAGAGAAAGGTAGAAAAGCACGAGACATTTGCTATAGCTAAGGAATGCTACTACATTTGGAGAAAACTCCCACCAAAAAGAAAAGACCCAGGAAGCTTTATTATCCCCTACTCTATTGGAGATGAGTTTGTTGGAAGAGCATTGTGTGATTTGGGATCGAGTGTGAACCTGATGCCTAAATCCATATTTTTGAAACTAGGGTTAAGGGATGTCAAGACTACTAGGGTTGCGCTACAGCTTGCTGATCACTCTAAAGTCCGACCATAAGGAAAAATTGAAAATGTTGTAGTAAAAGTGGATCGTTTTGCTTTCCCAACTGATTTCTTGATCCTGGATTGCGAGGAAGACAATGATGCTCCTATTATTCTAGGGAGGCCATTTTTAGCTACAGGTCAAGCCTTGATTGACTGTGAGAAGGGTGAATTCACAATGAGAGTGGGTGAAGAGATAGTCGCCATCAACATACATAACACCCTTCATGATAGGTCAATGGAAGATAAGCACTGCAATACTATAACATGGGATGAGCTACAAGAACTTTGTTGTAGCATCAACATTCAGAAGAAAGCCTTTGTTGGACCAGTTCAAGAGAAAGAATTTAAGGACCTAACCAGGGAAGGGAACCCAGATGCTGAAAATCACTCAACCGAGGTAGGGCTAGCCACATCTCACCTCAGCCTTCCTGACCCTTGACAGTACGCCTCCTAAACTTTTTTTTTGCTTTAGCATTTTCAATAAAAAGTAGTTAGTTCGTTTTTGTGTATTTTTAGCTTTGTTCTTATATTTTGTTTGTCCTTTCTTCTAATTTATTATCCTGCAAATTCCGTATCATAGTACATGTCCTTTGTAGTGTTAATCAGTCATGCGGGTGGTACATCAAAAATGGGTTTATTTTATTGGTTGATAAAGGAAATCAGAGTTTGTAGGGAACACAATTTGTGTTGACTTGGGAGTTGGAACGACATAGGTAAAGGAGGGGAACAAAAAGGGCATTATAAAAATGGGTATTAATAGAGAGAATATTTGAAGATTAAACCCTAGCCATACAAAACCTAGTTCTCTCTCCTACTTTTTCTTCAAGCAATTAAGAGCCCATTTTCTCTTTCCTGACAAAAGACGGCTCACATCAACCTCAAACCTGTCTCCTCATTAAAGAGAGTCAGTGGTTAGTCATTTCCCAAGGAAACCTCCCACACGTCTTCCCCCACTCTCCACTCAAACCGTCCTCACGCTTCATCTTCTTCACTCAACCTAAAACCATTCACCTTTTCTTTTTCTTTTCTTCCCACAAAAACATTTGTTCCCTAAAAAGACCAAATAACTTGCCTTCAAGCCTCCAACCATGGCCTGCTGCAAAAATGTCTCTGGTGCGTCATCAAGTTCACAGAACCCACCGGCCGTCAAGATCAAACTCTTCTACGACGATGCAGCCCGAGAACGATGGCTAAACCTAAAAGATAGGAAACTGCTGCCAGAACAAGGACTCTGATTCCCCGAGAAAGATGAGAACTTCGAGTCAGCCTTTTTAGAGGTCATAGCCAAGCACGACTAGAGGAAGCTAGCTGAGCCTCCCCAAAACATATTTGTTCCATTGGTGAAGGAATTCTATGCGCACTTGACGAGCCCAACACAGTCAAGTGTCCACGTTCGAGGAGAACAAGTGAAATTCACTACTGCAGCAGTGAACAAATTCTACGGCCTAAAGAATGTGGTGGATGAGCATAGAAGCTTTGTTGCTGGGCTAGACGACAAAGCCCAAGAAGAAATCGTGAAGGAATTATGCTTCCGAGGGATAGAGCTCAACCGGAACACCATGACAGTTGAGAGAGGGAGACTAAAGCCTGAAATGAAATTATGGAATCATCTGCTCCGAACTAGATTGATGCCCACATTGCACACAACTATGGTACACCTATCTCGTTTTCTGGTTATTCACTCCATAATTAACGGGCGACAAATTGATGTAGGGAAACTGGTGGTGGATGAGGTCTACGCGTGCCTCAAGAGGAGCAAGAGCCCACTGATCTTTCCAAATTTGATAATTGCCCTGTGCTGAAGGAATGAAGTTTTTGAAAATCCGGCCAAGGACGAGCAAATGTGGGGCAAAAAGGGGTTAACACCTGCCCAGATTCCTTAGCTGAAGGGATTTGATGAGGATGCTCCAAACGAGACCCTAGAAGGAGGAGCCAAGAGCTTTGCTGCAACAAGGACCGCAGCATTGGTTGCTAAAGCAACCCACCTAGCCACAGAGCTTCACAGTCTTAGGGTGCAGCTGAGCACCTATTTCAAATATGCCAACAAGAGGGATGTGGCCACCTCACAATGCTTCTCCGAGGTATTGCCGAGAATCGCAATTCAGTTCCCCCCATTTCTAAAGGAACTTCTCATCATTCCTGAACCTCAAGACCAAAATGCTGTAGCAAGCACGCCCCGACCACCAGCCCAAAAGAGGAAGTTGACGGCTAGGAAGAAAGTTAACCTGATCCCCGCCCATGAACCATACACTTGAGACCCCTCAACTTAAGGAGAACAGACCCCTGCCCAAAAGTCACAGCAAATCGATCCTTCTTCCACACCCACTAGGAAGAGAACACGAAGCAACAAGAAGCCCGCTACAACAACATCACAGGCACCTGAATCGCAAAGGGAGACAGCCACCACTTTCAGTGCTGATGATCAGCCTATGGCTGAGGCGGCCCCCACCACTGGACCCAACCTCGTTGTGCCATCATCTGAGGATGCTACGACATCCAAGCCGAAACGTTATAAACGCATAACAGGGTGCACTGTCAAACCAATCGATCCAGCCTCTGCTCAATCTGACGACAGTGTGACCTCAACAGTTCCGATGGCGCACAACGACCACTCCACAGACGACACAAGTGACAATTGACTTCAGCACCCATGAGGTACATTTTTTTTAGTTTTTGTTCTTTTCAGTTTATTTTTGCATCAGCATTCTGCATAACATTTTTTCTTTTCATGCATCGCGGGCGACGCATCTCCAAGTTTGGGGGTGTTTCACCTTCGCTTATTTTAGGACCATAGCATTTGCATCATAATATTAGACAAAAGTTTTGCTATGACATTCTGTTTAGCTAGGAAGAAATATGCAAATGTGTTGATGATGCTTAATGATGATCATTTGAAATTCAATAGGCCTGGACTTAAAATTTTACAACTGCATGAGACTTAAAGAACTATCTTAGGAGTGAGTTTGCTATAGAAAACAATTTTAGACATATATTTCTTTCTTTCTCTGCTTGGTAGGTTTAGAAAAACTTTTTAGGAAGGACTTTAGTAATGCCTTGCATGAAAGAATGAAAAATGACCTTAAAAGAAAATAGACTCCCCTGTGCCTAAAACTGGAAATTGAATAAATGCTATAGCATAACTGTAGAAGGACACTCTGCTGTGCAGTCTTTATGCCATTTACTGTTTAAAAAATTAGAAAAAAACAAAATAAGTGGCAATAAAAAGCACATGAGTGAATGAAAGTTGTCACGGGATAACTCTACCTACTAGCTCGGGGGTGAGAGGTATGCTCCCTACTCATCTAGAGTTAAGGACGGTAGGTGTGATGAGCTGACACCCTTCGTAAAAGTACCTTTTGCATTTTTAAGGAAGTAATTGTTAATTAAAAAAATTCATTGCTAAGGCATTCTTATTGAACTTCGTTGAAAATTTTCTTCACCTATCATGCATAGCTCGAAAGTAATCTTACACACACACTCACTAGAAGCTTGCTCTTAATAGAAATTCTTGCCAGTCTCAAATAAATGTTGTTGATATTGAATGCCTATCCTTTTTCTGAAAGCTGAAACACTGCTGTAGTATTAATTCCTTGTTAAATCTTTGCCATAGCATCCCTTTTATTTATTTTTACTCATTTCTTGAGGACAAGCAATAGCTTAAGTTTGGGGGTGTGATAGCTATGCTATTACCTCTATATTTATGCCTCATTGCTAGAGCAATTGCTTGTTTTCAAGTGCATTACATTACATGTAGGCTACATTTTTAGTATATTATGGGTGCTTTTCAATTTATTGCTCGTGTGGAGTTGGTGTTGCGTGAAAGGTAGTTGTTGGCTGTTTGTGTGCAGGATGACAAAGCAGAATGCGAGGGAAGAAGCAAGGAAGAAAATGATATAGAAAGGAGGAGAAAGAAGGCTAGCTGGTGCACGAAAGTACAAGCACGTGAAGTGCAGGAAAGGACACCTGACACTGTCAGACAGCTTTATGCAGCAGCCGCACTCTATCTGCAGACCGTCCCTTTTGTTTCCTGGTGAACAGAGCTTTTCGGAGGATATTCGTTGGGATCCCCAACGAGATACCAAGGCACCAAAACCCTAGAAGACCACCCCCACTATATAAATGCTTCATCTCTTCAAAGGCAAGAAGAGGCAAAAAGGAGAAAAGAAAGGAAAGTGTGCAAGAGGAAGCACATCAAGAGGGGAGAAGCACTTTATCGTTGACCAGACTTGGTGTCCTTCATCAGGGAGCTCGAGGTGTTGCTTCACCGTCCTCTTTCGAGGCGGTGAGCCTAAGGCAGTCATGGCAGTCCACCGGCGAACTGGGAGTTTATCTTTCTTTTTTGCTATAGCATTTATTTATCTGGAGGGTTATATGACGATGATACGTTTGATTATCACCCAACCATGAACTGTTTTAGATGGTTTGGGTTCTGTTGGTTAATACTCTGTTGATTTTATTAATTTCATGTTAATGTTTGCTGTTCTTTCTTGATCTATGCTTTGTTTGTGGTGTGCTTAATTTCCTAACGTTGTAAGAGCTTAGGGTTGTCAGTGCTTTGAGATATAGGTCGTACCTTAAGCGCCTTCGAGAGTTGGCCTTTCTTTAGGAACAACTCATGGTTGTAAGAGATTAGGGATGTTAGTGCCTCGAAAGACAGGCCAGTCCTTATGATGCCTTCGAAAGATGACCGTTCCCTAGGTACAGATGGGGGAGTGATTAAGAGAGTAAGCCTTAGCCAATAGTGACAGTTAGAGTAGTGTGTGACAACCTTCGAGAGAGGGTCATTGCTTTAGCATTAGCTAGGGGGAGTGATCGAAAGAGCTAGCCTTAGATCCCATAAACAATGGAGTAACCACCAAGGGGAAGGACTCCAACCTGCCTTAGAGATAAGTGATAGGTTTAAAAGGCTAAGAGGGATAGAGATTGGGAGAGTAAAGTGTTTGGAGTTAAGTCGAGAGGTATTGTTGCAGCATTTTAGTCTCCCAGCCTTCTTACTAGAGATAGTTTAGGAGCAGCCTAAGTAAATCCCGCCGAGCATAGTGTAGAGAACTAGGATTCGTTAGCATTGTTAAGAGTCTTCAGAGGGTTATCCTTCAGGAGCTAGCCAGCCATTCCGTAGAGAGCTTCGTATCCGAGAGAGAACCTATCTTTCATTTGATTATCTCTTCTTTGTTTGCTTATTTTGCTACAGCATTTTCCCCATCCTTCATTATGCCTCAACATACTCATATTACAATTTGGTTACTATAGCAATTTGGTTACGAAAATTTGTTCACCTCCAATCCCTGTGGAGACGATACTTAGTCATCACTTTATTACTCATTCGACGTGTATACTTGCACCATTTGCGTATCATTTATAGTATTGCAAGATCACGCAACAGCCAGCACGACCTTGGACGTTCGACGGCGAGCCGAATGGCAAGGTGAAAAACAACAAAAACGGGCAGGAACTACAGTGAAGGGCAGCATGGCGAAGAGGCAGGGAGAATTAGGGATTGCACGATAAGATTGGGGAAAATGAAATAAAGTTTGAATTTGAGATCAAAACAGTGAGTTTTGCCTATGGCGGAGTTTCTTATAACAAACGCTACTAATAAGATACCTATTGCGGCGTTTGTTCCAAAAACGCCATGAAAACGAGACTTTTTACGACGTTTATGAAACCAAACGCTGCCACAAAAAGACTTATTGCGTTGTTTTTTTATATAAACACCATTAATTGTTTTTCTATTGTGGCATTTGTTTCCTAAATGCCGCTAAATTTGTTATATTGTGGCGTTTTTCATTTAAATGCTGAGATAAGTTGAATATTAGCGGCGTTTGTCTTGTAAACACCGCAACAAACACCGCTATAGAGCAAGTCTGGTGTAGTTATTCAAAGTTGTTTTCTTCAAAAAATGATGGGACAATGTGAAGGAGGATCTGCTCAATGTGCTTGAATCATTTCACAGGACCGGGATACTTCAAAAGAGCTTAAACTCTTCATTCCTTGCTCTCATTCCTAAAATAGAACATTTCGTAGACATCTCAGAATACATACCCATTAGTCTTGTAAACTCGATCTACAAAATTATAGCGAAGGTCCTTTCGAAAAGGCTCAATGGTGTTATAGACGAGCTGATTAGTGACACCCAGTGTACTTTCTTGAAAGGGAGGCAAATTTTTTACGGAGTTTTGATCGTGAATGAAGCCATTCATTATCTACACAACGAAAGAAATGAAAGAGGCATGATAGTTTTAAAACTATATTTTTCTAAAGCATATGACTTTGTCCGTTGGGACTTATTGATTATGGTTCTAAGCATAATGGGGTTCGGCCAGAAATGACTAGATTGGATTCTAGAAAGTTTATCAACAACTAGGATCTCTATCCTTTTCAATGGCTCTCTAACTAATTAATTCTCGATGAAGAAAGGCTTGCGTCAGGGAGATCCGTTATCCCCTCTCCGCTTTATTATAGTCATAGAGGATCTTCATTTACATTTTGAGAAGGCTATAATCATGGGTTCTATCGAAGGTATTTGGGGCATTGTCTCATATACTACTATCTCTCACATTCAATTCGCGGACAAGAAAAAACTATTTCTCAGGCTGGGAAGAGCACCATATGGTGTGTATCAAACATATACGTCTTTTGTTTCAGCTTGTCTTGCCGCGTCTCAAAGACTAATCAAACCTGGAATCCTCCTCCAAATGGTACAATTAAATTCAATGTTGATGGGGCTTCTAAAGACAATCTAGTTGGCTGTGGAGGAGTTCTTAGAACTGATAAGGGGGATATTAAAGTAATGTTCTCAAGTCCAGTTCAAGGTTTGGCCCTGCTTTTGTAGAAAATTTTGCAATTAGAACTGCTCTAAATGTATTCAAAGAAGATGATTGGATGGGTAAGGTGAATCTTATAATCGAGTTCGATGCCCAAGTTGTCTTAAACTGGATTGAATCGCCGTTAATGCGTCCATGGCGATGGTGGTCTATTTTTTAAGAGATCGATAGGCTTGCCAGGGAAATTCTGAAGGTACAATTTGTCTATGTGCCAAAATCACAAAATTGCATGGCCGATAACTTAGCAAAAGCAGGAATGACAAGATCCGAACTCTTCAAAGCTTGGTGGTAATCTTTCTTGGGAAATATGGCATGGAAGCTTAAACCATATTTTGCATCTATTGATCTTTTTTTCCTGTGCTCATTGTCTAAATTGTACGGAACCCGAATCTTATTATGTTATTTTCAGACCTCTCACTTAGATGTGCAGTACTCTTTTCCTCCGGTAGGTTTAGGTAGTTTTTTAATGAGGCTCTCAACTAGGTTAATAAACATTAATAAAATCATACATTGCTTAACAAAAAAATTATAATGTAACACTTACAAAAATAAAAAGAAGGTTGTTGGTCGTGGGATTCGAATGCACGACCTAAGGTAGCCTGGCACGTAACCCAGCCATTTGAGCTAAACATCTCTTAGTGTTAAGGTTTCCCCCCTTTTCACTTCAGTCATTCATGGGTGGTATAGGCTAATTAAAGCTTATTAGCTTTTCACCTACCCAACTTTAATGCCCATTTCTCCCCTCTTTCGAGAACCATCTCTCCAAACGCCCCTGCCAATTCCGTCCGGCCACCCTCAGATTTCAATCATCGTCGCGCCGTGAGCTTCACCGTCATCCTCTCGTCGGCCTGAGCTCGTCCCCGTTAGCCACTTGCTCACCCCTACCGCCATCGTCGAGATTTGAAGGTTGAAGGTTTGACGAACCTAGGGTGCTATTTCTCATGTTTTCTGGCCACTGTACCCGTCCTATCATGACGCTAACTTCATCGGCGTTATCTCTGAGCCAAGCTGAGCAAAACCCTCCCGGCCATTCATCGTTTCGACACTTGGAAGGGATTCATCGGAGCACCATATTTTTCCGGCGAGTTCTAACCTTAAAAGTTAGATTCATCGACATTCTGGCCTATTTTCGATATGGTTTTGTAATTGTTGCGTGTCAAAAGTCCTATCGCAATGTAGTGCAAGTGTACACGACGCAAGTAGTAAAGTGATACTCGAAGTATCGGATGTCGAATCTACAGGGACTGGAAATAGCTTTATCCTCGAATTGTTGCACAAGAGAGGAAGAAAAGAGTTCAAATTGTTTGGAAGGTAATATGGAAGAATAATGAATGTAAAAGATAAAAGATTCAGGTTTAAGAGATAGGCCGGTATTGATTTGCTCGGTCGTGCAGGTGTTACACTGAAGAGAAATTCCTGTTCTGTCGTCGTCCCTGTCACGGTAGCAACTGTCATGGCAGAAGTGTGTTGTTGTCGCGGCAGCGATCACACAACTCTGTACTTCAAGCTTGGCAAGAATCCCTGTCATGACTCGTCCTATCCCTAGGTCCAAGTCTATCGATGAACACATCTTGGATGATACCTCCCGGCGTGAATCGAAGGATGAACATCGATGTTGTTGAATTCTTCCTTAGCCACTTAACCTCGTCCTATCCCTAGGCCCGAGATAGTTCAACCATAAACTGGAGAACCTGCACTTACTCCTTTCGTATACTTAACTCTCCCGATGTTAAGTAAATGGATAATCATACAATGCTCTCCCGATACTCTTGCAAGATGTTGAAACCAAAATAAGCAAACTTGAAGTTTTATTTTATTAAACAGAAAATTCCTAAAACAATACAATCCTTGCAACTACTTTACATAATCAACCCTTAGCCTTAGGGTAAGTTTAGACCATGATGAGAGGGGGAAAACGACAAGGGTTTGGGGAAGACGGCTAGAGATGAGATATCCTTACCTAGGTCGAATTACATGCCTTTATATAGGCCTTGGGTTCAAGTTTTCTAATAAGGTAAGAATACAAGTTCAAACTAAAGTACAACTCTATTAAAGATTAAATCTTCTGAGTAGATGTCTTTAATTCGTCCTCTTTTCTTGCTTTGGGTTTTCTTCCTTGAACTTAGGGCTTGGCCTTCATTCTGTTCCAGGGCTCAGAAAAATATAGGAGTGGTCCATGACAGAACGGCTTGAAATCCTCTATCTGTCGCACTCCACTTCACTTTTCCACTTTACCCATGCTGTCGTCATAGCTGCCACGGCAGTGGCCACGACAGCATCTTACTTCTCGACTTCAGTCCTATGCTCAAGCTCTGCTCCTTCTCTGTCCTGAGTCTGCCGCAGCAGATACCTGCAAAAGTAGCCAAAATCTATAGCAACTGTGCTATTTTATCTATGTGTGATGTATATATGAAACTTTACCTAAATGCAATGAATTATGCTTGAATGCAGCAGAAATATGGGTTAAATACGGGGTAAAATACAAAACTTTTGTACACTCAACACACCCCCAAACTCAAGTTCTTGCTTGCCCTCAAGCAAATCTGACCTAATTAAAAATGAAAACTTTTTGGTTTGTCTTAACTCAGTGAACCTTTCATTACCTACCACCCATGCCCTGTCATGAGAAATACCTTGTCGGATGCTTCTGGATTTATTCGGAACAATGCTATAGGTATTGTACAGTGTGTGCATGTTTTGTGATCAAATATGTGCCTAGACTCCTTTAGTTCACTAGAATAGTTAAGCTATTTATTTGAGTTTTTATGCCAAATTTCTTTTCTTGGAGGCAATTCTTAGGCTCCTTTAGTTTTTTCTGAATTAGACTCGGTGTTTTTCTTAATTTAAGTTAACTAGAGCCTATTTTTGGGCACTTCTAGCTAACTTTCTAGAGCCGGTATTAAGCACCTCTAGGGGCATTGAGTCTAAGTTTTCTTTTTTTCTTTTCCTAGAGCCAGTGTTAGGCACCTCTAGGGGCAACTCAAGTGGTTAATCTTTCCTACTCTAGTTTACCAGTAGAAGTCTAGACATCATAAGAGTCATAAAGGGTGTTTAAAGATCAGAGCTATAGCAAGGCTCTAAATTGTTCCTAAAAACATCATAAAAGGCACTTCCACGACAGAGTATGTCACGGCAGGTAAGTTCTGTTCAAAGACTGAAGCCAAAATTTTTTTTGGACAAAAATAAACTAAATAACAACTAATACTTAGACACAACTAACACTTCATTACTGGAGGGATGCCACCCCAAACTCGAGGGTTGCATTGCCCTCAATGCATGACAACATGAAAAATAAAGAAAAGAAAAAAAATACATCACAAAATAAATAAAACAACAGAGACATCAAATATAAGGTAGAAACTTAAGTTGAGGAGCTATCATCGCTGCTGCTACTGATCTGGAGCTGCCGGTGGGCAGTGACTTTCATGGCAGGTTCCGGCAGTGTGCTGGGAGAGGCAGAGGTTGTCTTCTTTTTGGCTTCCCTTGGTGGCTGGACACGGGTTGCTGAGATGAGTGGGGGTTTGTCCAGAACTTGTACCTCATCGTCGGAGCTGCTGCTGCTACTACTGCTGCTGGCAGATCTGCCCTTGCCGGAGGGTCCTTCGCCAGCCTCGTTAGGTTTCTGCCTTTTCATTGGTGTGAATTCCTTGGAGAGGTTTCGGGCAACTGAAGGTTCCCCGTCAGAGTCCTGCCAGACGGAAGATGAGGAAAACCCTTCAAAATATTCTGCGTCGAGTTCCGGTGAGGGCTCCTTTCGTTTCTCGCCTCTGGTAGTGGCAGGTTGGCTGTCGTCTTCAGCTATCGCGGCTGGTGTAGGTGTAGAGGCAGCAGATGGAGTTTGAGGTGTCGCAACAGGGGTAGGAGTAGTTTTGGGAGCAGCAAAATATTGTTCTTGGAAGGAAGGGAACGGTACATGTGTAAAATTTATATCATTATGAATAAAATTTACCGTTGTTGCCGTGAAATCCCTCATGAAGTTCATCAATTTGAGCTGCCTTTCTTCCATTCTTTTGAGTGTTGACAGAATCTGGGCGGAGGTGTCTGGTGGAGGAGCTACTATCGTTGGCTGCTGCTATACTGCGGCGGGTTCGGCGGAGCTGGGGCCTGCTGTCTGCTCTGCTGTCAGCTCCATGAGGCTGAAAATGTTTCTTTCCGTCTACCCTTTCCCTCGGATTTTGACATCTTCAACAATTTTCGGTACGTTGTGGCCCCGACATATGGTAGTGATGAGGTACGGGAAGACGAGGGGTCTCGATGGTCGGAGGGCACATTCAAGAATTCCCTCCCTTATGTAGCAGGCGAAATTTATAGATCTCTCATTTAAAATGGAATGGACCAGTGCTAACCTTGGTCTGTCGATGGTGTTGTTGTGGGACAACGGCATGAGGCGCTTCTTCATAAAATGATTCCACAATTTGGCTTCGGGAGTCAACTGAGTTCTTTTCACCGTCCATCGATGTTTTGGGTCGTTGTTCCATTCTGTCCCTTCCTCAGTCAGCTCTGCCATCACCGCGTCGTAGTCTGCCGGTGACAGACTGTTGACGAATCTTCTGTGGGCGTCCTCCTTTTACTCACATATAGGCTGTAGAGGGTGTTGATGTAGGAAGGCTCGAAAGAAAGTTGTTTACCTCGAACTGTCACTGTTGTAGTATCCTTGTTGTCGACGGCAGCATAGAATTCCCTTACGAGTGTGATGTTCATCTCTTCCGGTTGGGTAGCAAACTGCTACCATTTGAGGGCGTGGATCTTTCTTGCGACGAAGGGTTCAAGCCCTAGGTCTCCCGTGTGTTTGGTGTAGAGAAACCCCCGTTCTTCCCAAATCTCCCTCTTCTGAAAGGAACGGTAGTATCTGGAGGCGGAGTCGGTGGAGGCGAAGTGGTCTGGGATGGCACTATGACTTGGAGTGCTTACTGCTGCGGCAGAACTGGAGGCAGCACTTCTACGGGTTTGTCTGCTAGTCATCTTTGCAAGGATTGTGGAAAATATAAAGAAAATTTTGAGATCTAGAGGAAACAAGTTGAGAGAGCAAGAGTGAGATGAAAAATGAATAGTAAATGGGGGTTTATATAGATGGGTGATTTTCTGCCCGTTGGAGCTGTAACGGTAGGCGCGAATAACGGAGCCAGCTGTTATGCGGTTTCTGACGCGTCTGTCATGCGTTTCCGTGTCTGCTGTGCGTTTATTACACGTTTGTGTGTCTGTCGCGACAGCTTGGTGACTGGTTGTATTTTCCGCGTCTATCACGACAACTGGTGACAAGCTGTGACGACAGACTCATCCGTTGGGCTTCTTGGGCTGCTGTTGATATGGTGGGCTGGTTCACTCCTTCTCTTTGGCTTGTTTCTTTTGTGTCCTAAAAAATTGATAAATAAATTATTAATTCCTAAAATAAAATAATTAAATCTAGTTTCCTAATAAAATAAAAACTAAGTTAAATTAGGGATGCCTTGAGGGGCATCTCCTAAAGTAACTACTTTCTGCATCCTTGGGGCTTCAGTCCCCTGATAATGCTTTAGTCTCTCTCCATTGACTTTGAATTGGTGCTCGTTCTTTAGGGATTGGATTGTGATGGCACCATGAGGGAAAACCTGGACAACTTGAAAAGGACCGGACCATCTAGATTTAAGCTTTCATGGGAAAAGTTTTAACCTAGAGTTAAACAACAACACCTGCTGCCCTGGGCAGAACTGTCGTGGCAGCAGTTTCCTGTCGTGCCACCTTTTGGTTTTATCTTTGTATATCTTGGCATTGACGTAGGCCATTGCTCAAATTTCTTCAATTTCATTCAAGTCCAGTAGCCTCTTTTGTCCTGCCATAGTCAAGTCCATATTTACTGCCTTGATAGCCTAATAAGCTCTGTGCTCTATCTCGACAGGTAAGTGGCATGTTTTCCCATATATAAGCCTGTAGGGTGACATTCCCAATGGTGTTTTGAATGCTGTTCTATAGGCCCAGAGTGCATCATTGAAGTGTAAAGACCAATCTTTTCGAGTAGGTTTAACCATCTTCTCAAGTATGTTCTTTACTTCTCGGTTGGATATTTCGGCTTGTCCATTGGTTTGAGGGTGGTATGTTGTTGCAATCCGGTGCTTTACTCCATATTTTCTCAAGGCAACAACAATTACCCTATTATCATAATGTCTCCCTTCGTCACTGATGTTCGCCTTAAGAATGCCAAATCTGGAGAAAATATTCTTGTGCAGAAATCTCTAAACAGTTTTGGCGTCATTTTTTTGTGGGGCGATCAATTCTACCCACTTGGACAAATAATTCACTGCATGTAGGACGTAAAGGTTCCCACAAGATGCTGGGAATGGTCCCATGAAATTGATTCTCCATACATCGAAGATTTTGACTTCTAAAATGTTCTGCAATGGCATCTCATATCTTCTCGAGATGTTCCCAGTCCTTTGGCATTTATCACAATTTTTGTAGAAGGCTTGTGCATCCTTGAACATTGTGGGCCAATAGAGACTAGATTGCAAAACCTTGGCAGCAGTTTTGTTTCCACCTAGGTGTCCTCCATATGGGGAAGCATGGCAGTGGTGGAGCACACCTTCCTGTTCATCCTGTGGTACGCATCTCCTGATAATTTGATCTGCACAATGTTTGAAAAGAAGAGGTTCGTCCCAATAATAATGTTTTGCATCATTTTGGAACCTCTTCCTTGCTTGGTAATTAAGTTCAGGACGTAGTACTCCGCTAACAATGTAATTAACAAAATCAGGGTACCAAAGAAGTTCAAAAAACTTACCTGCCACCATGGCTGTCGCGGTAGTGCTTGTGGCAGCAAACAGCTGCTCATCTAGGAAGGTCTCCAGTATGTTTGTCGTATCTCTTCATTGACTTCATCCCGTCTCTAATCTCGACAAGTGGTCTGCTACTTGGTTTTATATCCCCTTTTTATCCTTGATGTCAATGTCGAACTCTTGCAGCAGCAGAATCCAACGTATCAGTCTCGGTTTTGCGTCCTTTTTCGTGAACAGATACTTCAGTGCTGAATGGTCTGTATGGACCACCACCTTCGTTCCAAGTATGTATGGTCGAAACTTGTCGATTGAGAACACCACTGCTAATAGTTCCTTTTCTGTTGTGGTGTAATTCACTTGGGCATCATTCAGGGTTTTACTGGCATAGTAAATCACATGGAATAGCTTATCCTTCCTCTGCCCTAGTACTGCCCCGACAGCATAATCACTGGCATCACACATTATCTCAAAAGGCAAAGTCCAGTCTGGTGGCTGTACGATAGGGGCTGTTACTAGCTTCTCCTTCAGAATTTTGAATGCTTCAGTACATTCAGTATTAAAGTAAAAGGGACGATTATGCTCCAATAAGTGGCATAAGGGCTTGGTAATCTTCGAGAAATTAGCAATAAATCTTCGATAAAACCCAGCATGCCCTAAGAAACTTCGAATCCCCTTGACTGTGGTGGGTGGCGGCAGTTTTTCGATGACTTCTATTTTCGTTCTGTCCACCTCTATGCCGCGGCAGCTCACCTTGTGGCCTAGGACTATCCCTTCATCCACCATGAAGTGGCATTTTTCCCAGTTTAAGACCAAGTTCGCTTCTTCGCATCTTTCAAGCACCTTCTGTAGGTTGCTTAAACAACCTTCAAAACTGCCTCCAAAGACGGAAAAATCGTCCATGAAAATTTCCAGGAAGTCCTCTACCATGTCGGAGAATATCGCCATCATGCACCTTTGGAAGGTTGTTGGTGCATTGCAGAGTCCAAATGGCATTCTCCGAAAAGCATAAGTGTCGTATGGGCATGTGAAAGTCGTTTTCTCTTGATCCTCCGGTGCAATAGTTATCTGGTTGTAACCTGAATAACCATCGAGAAAACAATAGTAAGGTTTTCTCGCTAATTTATCAAGCATTTGATCAATAAAAGGTAGGGAAAATGGTCGTTCCGGGTAGCTTTGTTAAGCTTCCGGTAATCCATACAAACCCTCCAACCGGTCACAGTCCTGGTTGGGATTAGTTCGTTCTCTTCGTTGGTCACCACGATTATTCCTCCCTTTTTAGGCACACACTGCACCGGGCTCACCCACTTACTATCCGAGATGGCGTATATGATTCCGGCGTCAAGCCATTTAATAATTTCTTTTCTCACCACTGTATACATAATGCCGGACTGATGCCTTGGATATCAGCTATCGTCCATCCAATGGCCTTCTTATGCTACTGCAGCATTCCAATTAACCGCTGCTCCTGTTTCTGCATTAACTTGGGAGAGATGATTACGAGCAACGTATCATTTAAACCAAGAAAAACGTATTTAAGCTGCCCTGCCAGGGGCTTAAGATCTAAAACAGGTGGTTCTTCAATTGAAGGCTTTTGGATTATGTGTTCATTCGAGGTATAGTTTAAGGGCTCGAATAACTTACCTGGACGATTGCCTATCCAATTTACCTCCTCATAACCTTCAGTGTCGGATATGTCTGAATCAGAGGAGTCACTATCGTCGTTGCTGCCGTGACAGTCTTTCAGATGACTGCTGTGGCAGTGACCAAATTTTATGTCATGGCAGCTCGACCTGATGCAGGGTTGGTCAAGAATTACTTCAGTGATGGCCTTGCACTCTTCTTCTTCATCAGCATGTTTGATTGCTTGGAGAACATTGAGTTTGATTTCTTGATCATTTACTCTCATTGTCATCTCTCCTTTCTCCACATCAATCACAGATCTGCCTGTGGCTAGGAAGGGTCGCCCCAAGATGATTGATGCATTTTCATCTACTTCACAGTCTAACACAAGAAAGTCAACATGAAAAATAAACTTATCCACTCTTACCAGAATATCTTCGATCCTCCCTTCTGGTTGCACGTAAGAGCGGTCTACCAGCTGCAGCATAACTGTCGTGGGTTGTGCTCGTCCAATACCTAATTTCTGAAACACAAATTTTGACATTAAATTTATACTAGCACCTAGATCACAAAGTGCCTTACCCACAAATTTGTCACAAATTATGCACGGTACGATGAAGCTCTCAGGATCCTTCTTCTTCTAGGGTGGATGCCTTTGCAAGATAGTCATGCATCCTTCTGTCATTTTTACCGTTTCAAATTCCCCAAGTCTGGATCTTTTTGACATTGCATCCTTGAGAAATTTCGCATAACCGAGCATTTGCTTAATGGCCTCCAACAGCGGTATATTAATGTGCACCTGCTTAAAAATATCACAAATCTTTTTGAGCTGGTACTCCTGTTTCTGTTTTTGTAACCATTGTGGAAAAGGAGGTGGAGGACGGTAATCTTCAAGGCGTCCTTCACATGGTATTCGGATCTGAGGATGCTTAGGTTCTTCAGCTTGCTCCTCTATCCCTTCTGCTGTCGTGACAGGTGTGTCGGCATCAGGTTGCTCTTCTTCTACCGGGGCAGTGTTCGCGGCAGGTGAATCTAGGGTCGGTTCCTCGATTGGTATGGGTTTCATCTCTGGCCCTTGCAGTTGTTTCCCACTCCTAGTTGTAATTTCTTTACACTACTCATGTTTGGGTTTTCTAGCGACCTCAGTATCACTAGGGAATCTTCCGTTTTGCCTTGGCTTAATATGCTAGGAAACCTGGCCCATCTGTGTCTCCAGTGATTTCAGGGTGGCCTCATGGTTAGTCATCCTCATCTCTGTCTTGTCCATGAATGACTCAATTTTTTTGACAAAGTGATCCATGTTTGCCATGTAAGCTCCTGTCTGTGACATGAATGTGGCCAAAGTCTGCTCCAGTATACTAGGTGCGGCTACCGGCTGCTGTTGTGGTTGCTACAGTGACATGATTCTGGGTGCCCCCTGGTTTTGGTTATTCTGCACCCAAGGATTCAGTGCGTTGTTTGGGTTGCTCCAGGAGAACTTGGGATCTTTCCTCCAGTTGGGATTGTAATTGTTTGAATCGTAATTTCTTGGCTTGTTGTAATTTCCAACATACATCCCTTCTTCTAGCTGTAACGGGCAGTCTTCCGAACTGTGGTTCCCACTGCAAGTCTCACATACCTCTTCGGCAGAGTATATAGATTTAGAATCTTTTTTAATAGATTTTCCAATGCCTTTGTGAGATATGCAACCTGTGTCTTCAGGGAATTTTCGGTTTCATGATCTTTTACAACTATTCCTCGTTTACCTTTCCTTGCTGTAGGGAATTGCTCGTCATTCTTTGCTAAGTTTTTCAACACTACCATGGCCTCGTCTGGATCATTATCCAACAACAGTCCATTTGCTGCTGAATCTATTCTCACACGAGTGTGTGTGTGTTGGCAGCATTGTAGAATTTAATGACTTGATTCCACACTGGGAATGTAACCCCCTTAGCCCGGCCTAGACGCTTGACCCGAACTATAAAGATTACACGGGGAAAACCAAAGTCAACCCAGAAGTCAACCTTGATTACCGACCCTTTTTTTATTTTGATCTTGTCTAGATGCACATTAAGCCTATGTGTAAACTCACAAATCATGGAAGAGAAAGGCACAACGATCGGAAAACATTTAAGGGCTCAATTGCACAAATTACGCGTTTAGGGACCAAAATGTAATTTTTAGAAATTATAGGGACTTTGCAGATTTTAGATTTACCAATATGTAATTAATCATGTTACATGCTCCTCTATCAAATTTCGACTTAAAAAGACATCTCAAGCTCAAGCAATTGCATCCACAACATTCAGGACTAAAATCTAAAACATGGAACTTAAAACAATTCAAAAACAACAACCAATGGTCAACCGTTTCGGAACACCCAACCACCGTACCAAAACACTCGTATCGAAATGGTGTTGACCGTTTCGGTACGTGGGTGCGTTCCGAGACCAGTACCGAAACGAGCCTCACCAGTTGTCAAAGTGTATCGGAACACTTTCAACCGTACCGAAACGCTATGGCCATTACAGGCCCCTGTTTTGAAACAGTTAAGGGTGTTCCGATACACCTTGCCCTATGACAGCAGAAATTGTTGGTTTTTCATCCTTCTAACCGATTAAACATGCCCCAAAGAGCATCAAATCATACCAGCAGCACATATTGATACTAAGGAACATAATTAAGACCCTTAAACTAGAGCATGGCAACAAACACGAAAACATACAATCTAAAGGCATGCTCCCTAGTCTCAAAACCAATACAAGCAACCAAATCTCAATCCAAATCATTAGGCCCATTTACAACCCATAAATGCCAACGCAAATATGCCACAAACTTAGGGAGTTCAACACATCTCCCAAATACAACCATGGTTTCCCATTGCCAATTATCAAAACTAAAGTGTATGAAAACATCACCATACATGAGCTTGCACTTCCTTGGATATTCTCAACCTTGTTGCTGCCCGAAAACACTTCAATTATCTGCATTATTTGTAAAAGAGAGCGTAAGCACAATTGCTCACCGATTACGTTTCGCTTGCTCGCCAAAACACTATCTAAGCTCCCAGATCAACACCAAAGGCGTCCGAAGATGTCTCCCCTGTTTATAACACATAAGAGCAGAGGATTAATGCATCATCATGCATTAAAATCATCAGCTACACACCTAAACTCGCTGCTCTATACAAAAACCTCATTTCGGCTACCAAACACAACCGAAATCATCTCCAAACTCTTCCAAAACAAAGCCCAGCCAAGATCTACCACTTCTAATCATTTCTAAACATCAATCAACATAAAAAACCACCACAAACTCATCATTATACCTCTAGCTATAACAGAACACCAAAAACACCCCCAAAACCACCATTCTAGCATACAAAACTTAGGAATCCATGTCTATTCGGGATTTGTTTGATAAAACCTCATTTATAACATCATTTACTACCCAAAATACATTAGGAAACATCCTCAAAACAGAACCTAACCAATAGTTACGAAAATCAACAAGATTCCACCAAGAACCTTGAGTTTTGACAAAATTTCATGTTTCTAACATTAAAGCAACTCAAAAATCATTAACAAAGGATTGATAACTTGGGAATTTCAGTAAAGAACTGATCATTAGAGGAGAAGGACGAAGCTTACCTCTAATGGCTGATTTCTCCTTGATTTTGGCAAGTTTTCTTGTGAAATCCAATGTGAAATCAAGAGGATTTGATGAGGAAATGTTTAGGAAACAAAAGGAGATTGAAATCTCATCAAATAAAGTGAAAATCAGAGGTTAATTGCTGGAGGAAAAGTTTTTAGCTAAAAAGGAATTGAGAGAAAATTGACGTAAAGTAGTTATGAAAAGTCAAAGGTAGTTTTCCTTTAAATAAATCATAATTTCCCTTAATTAAAACATTAATAAAATCACCCAAAATAAGGAGAAATCTGATTAAAAACATTTTGGTAAAAGTAGCTCCTTAAATATTCAAAGTTCCAACCCTTTACAAAACAGCCACTATTTAACTTTTGCAAAAACTGCGATTTGGTCACTACACCGAAATGTAGTATTTCCAAACCTTATTTTGTAAAATTGATTTCACCATAATCATTCATTTATTAAATGAGGATTTTTAGATATTTTTTCTATATTTTTAAAGCATCCTGAACTAGGTATTCCCTAAACCTCCCTTTAAGGTTCGAACCATTCCCGACCGGCCCAATTCAACTCTAAGACATCTATGCCCAAATTTGGAGTGTTACAACTCTCCCCCTCTTAAGAAATTTCGTCCTCGAAATTTTCCTTGAGGAAAAAGGTAAGGAAATTGCTTCTTCATATCTTTCTTTCTTTCCCACGTGGCTTCCTCAACACCACGATGTCTCCACAACACCCTAACCAGCTCAATGGTCTTACCACAGAGAACTTTACTGTCTGAATCCAAAATCTCAATAGGTTCCTCATCATATGTCAAATCTAGATTCAAATCAACTTCCTCCAAAGGCATAACATGCAAAGGATCCGATCTATACCTCCGAAGCATGGATACATGAAACACATTATGTATCTTTTCTAACTCTTGTGGTAACCTCAGCTTATAAGCAACATGACCCACGCGTTCTATCACCTCGTATGGTCCAATGTATCTCGGGCTCATCTTATCCTTCCGGCCAAATCTCATCACCTTCTTCCAAGGTGAAACCTTTAAAAATACACGATCTCCCACAGCAAACTCTATCTCCTTACGCTTCAAATCAACGTAAGATTTTTGCCGATCAGAAGCTGCTTTCAACCACTCACAAATGAGCTTCACCTTCTCGGTGGTTCCTTTCAACAAATCCGGCATCGAGACCAACTTTTGTCCCATTTCAGCCCAACAAAGAGGAGTTCTGCACTTCCTCTCGTACAAAGCTTCATAAGGTGCCATTTGAATACTCGCCTGGTAACTATTATTATAAGCAAACTCCACCAAAGGCAAGTGCTTCTCCCAAGAGCCCTGAAACTCAATAACACAACACCTCAGCATATCCTCAAGCACTTGGATAACACGCTCCGACTGTCCATCCGTCTGTGGATGATATGAACTACTAAAATTCAACCGCGTACCCAACGCTTGATGCAAACACTCCCAAAACCTTGCGGTGAACCTCAGATCTCTATCTGACACTATAGATTTTGGTACGCATTTAAACGTACAATCTCAGCAATGTACAACTCTGCAAGCTTATCCAAGGTGTACGTAGTATGCATAGGCAAGAAATGTGCACACTTTGTAAGGCGATCCACAATCACCCAAACCGAATTCTTCTTTGATGGCGTTAGAGGCAAACCAGACACAAAGTCCATGGTGATCCTCTCTCATTTCCATTCAGGCAAACCCGAAACATAGAACACCATCACCATTAAAACAGAAATATGATGGCCTATCTTCAGCAATGTCCTGAACATGTGGCACCAAGGAATCATCCAACAGCGGCTTATCTTTTATCAACTGGACTAGGGATGGTTTCACTTACAATTCAGCAACAAGACCACCATCATGCGATATGCTCAAGCTAGCAAACATCACCTTGAACTCCACCGCCACTTTCCTGCTCAAAGCATCGGCCACAACATTGGCCTTCCCCGGATGGTACTCAATCGTTAGATCGTAATCCTTAAGCAACTCCACCCATCGTCGTTGCCTAAGATTCAACTCCTTCTGAGATATCAAATACTTCAAACTCTTATGATCCGTATACACAGTACACTTCTCACCATAAAGATAATGTTTCCAGATCTTTAAAGCAAAAACCACAGCAGCCAACTCAATATCATGCGTAGGATAATTGCGCTCATGCACTTTCAACTGTCGTGATGCATAAGCCACCACCTTACCCTCTTGCATCATCACACACCCCAAACCAACATAGGATGTGTCACTATACACCACAAACTCCTTCCCTGATTCAGGTTGAACCAAGATAGGAGCTTGCGTCAAAGCTCCTTTAAGCTTATCAAAAGCTTGCTGCCTCGCTTTTGTCCACTCATACTTAACATCCTTTTGCAACAACTTCGTCAAAGGGGTATCAATCTTAGAAAATCCATCCACAAACCTCCGATAATATCCTGCCAACCCAAGAAAACTATGGACTTCATGAACAGACTTAGGAGGCTTCAAAATCATCACCGTCTCAACCTTCTGGGGTTCAACTCGAAACCCTTCAGTTGAAACCACATGACCAAGGAAAACAAATTCCTTCAGCCAGAACTCACATTTGCTCAGCTTAGCATAAAGCTGATTTTCCAACAGCACTTGCAAAATAATTCTCAAATGACCTTCATGCTCCTCCTCGGTGTGAGAGTACACAAGGATATCATCGATGAACACCACAACGAACTTGTCCAAGAATTCATGGAACACCTTATTCATCATGTCCATGAAGGTGGCAGGAGCATTCGTCAAGCCAAACGGCATCACAAGGAACTCATAGTGCCCGTACCTCGTTCTAAAGGCTGTTTTCAGCACATCCACATCCTTCACCTTTAACTGATAGTAACCTGACCTCAGATCAATCTTTGAAAACACAGCCGCTCCCCGAAACTAATCAAAAAATATCATCAATCCTCGGTAAAGAATACCTATTCTTGACGGTCAACTTATTCAGCTGACGATAATCGATGCACATTCTCATCGTGCCATCTTTCTTTTTCACAAACAAGACTAGTGCACCCCAAGGTGACACACTAGGCCGAATGAAGCCATGGTCAAGCAACTCCTGAAGTTGCGTCTTCAACTTCTTCAACTCTTTGGGTGCCATGCGATAGGGAGCAATAGACACCGGAGTTGTGTTCTCATACAGCTCAATCCCAAACTCCACCTCTCGACTAGGTGGCAAACCAGGTAATTCCTCCGGAAACACTCTAGGGAATACACACACGATTCTTGTATCATGAACGCGCACCTCCTTCGAACTAGGATTCATAACAAAGGCTAGGTAAGCTTCACATCCTTGCCGCAACATCCGGCTTGCTTCCAACATAGTCACCACATTGGCAAGAAACTTCACATTTTCTCCCACCACCACCACCTCATAATCATCCGCAAGTTTCAACGAAACTCGCTTGCTTTCGAAATCCACAACGGCTCTATGCTCAACAAGCCAATCCATGCCAAGGATTACATCAAAACCATAGAATGGCAACTCCATAATATCAACAAGAAAAACATGATATTGCACCTTTAAGGGGCACCTCCTATACAATTTTCTTGTTACAACCGTCTTACCAAAGGAACTAGTCACACGCATACAAACATCCAAAGACTCAACAGATAAACCAAGCATTTGAGCATGTTCACGCAATATGTACGAGTGTGTATATCCAGAATCAATCAAAGAAAGTAATGATAAGGATTGCAAAGTAAAGGTACATGCGATCACGTCTGTGTCATTCCTTCCCTCACGGTGGGCATACACTCAAGCCTGACCACCACCCTCAGGTTGGACAGCCACAACATGCGCCACGTTCCTTCCACCATCATCCCTACGCTGAAAATTACCACGACCGCGCCCACGACCTCTCTGTGGCTCAGCTGCTCTCACCGGAGCCTGTCCCTCTCTCAGCAACTGAGGACAATCTTTCTTCATATGCCCTCGGTTCCCACAATTCAAGCAAGTCCCAAGGTTACCCCAACACTCACCACCATGTCTCCTACCACAACGATTACACTCGAGAGTCCTCAAAAAGGAATTAGGTCCTTGCTGACCTCTACCAGGGTTACCAACCCCACGTCTAGCATCATGGTGCGGCTTCCTATCCTTATCCCTCTTGTTGCGATCTCTACCATAATCGCATTCTGCAGCTCGCTTTCCCGAGCTAGATCCACCCGCTCGGCTCGCCAAACCAAGATTCGATTCAATGTCCTTGGCTCTAGTGACCAAGACATCGAAATCAGTGTAATCAGCCGCAAGCGTATAGGTCTTTACATCCGCTACCAGCCCATAACGGAACCGCTCGCACCTTTCCCTCTCGTTAGGAATTAGCTCAGGTGCATACTGGCTAAGGCGAACAAATTAAATCTCATATTCAGCCACAAACATGTTCCCTTGCACGAGAGACATAAACTCCCTCTTCTTCTCATCGAGGTAGCGAACTCCCAGATATTTTCGCTTGAACGCATTCAAGAAGAATGTCCAAGTCACTTCATCATCCTCCATTCCGGAGATAGTGGTCGTCCACCACATATAAGCGTCACCATGCAGTTGTGACACAATGCATCCCAGCTTTTGCACATTGTTGCAGTTCAACTGACCAAGAATCCTCTTGGTGCTCTCCAACCACGACTCAGATCCTTCAGGTGACAAACCTCTGAACTCAGTCCCGCCTAGACTGCGGAGACGCTCCAATGGCAATCTCACATTAGTACCATCCTGAGGTGCAGCTCCATGAGCTCTAGCTACTGATGCCTGGAAAGCTCCAACAATAGCCTGAATTAGCATGGTCACATCAAAAGTAGCTTGCCCCTGAACACCCTCGGGTCCAGCAACCCCACCATCAACTCCAGCATTAGCAGCCCCAGCTCCACCACCACCAGGTAGTCCACCAGGGGGAGGAGGAGGTAAATCCTCAGCATTCTCTACATTCTCATTCTCGTTCTCAGCCATAGATCTAGTATTGATTCTCGGCTCTCTACGTGGCCCCATAATAAAAACAATGCATTGACAAAAATGCAATAAACACAATTAGGCATAATAAGGTAAGTAATCCAAGTACTCAAGCTCATTTTTGAAACCATTTCTTCTCATTAGTAATGATATGGTAATGGGATCCCCAACCACACTCCAAACATAGCACATCATCACAATTTCATCTCAATTGAATCATACATCACTATTCATACATCATACTTTCACCGAAAATGAATAAGCATGCATAATCACATACAACAACCACATACCAAGCCCTAATTATTCGATAACCTGGCTCTGATACCAACAAATGTAACCCCCTTAGCCCGGCCTAGACGTTTGACCCGAACTACGAAGATTACACAGGGAAAACTAAAGTCAACCCGGAAGTCAACCTTGATTAACGACCCTTTTTATTTTGATCTTATCTAGATGCACATTAAGCCTATGTGTAAACTCACAAATCATGGAAGAGAAAGGCACAACAATCAGAAAACATTTAGGGGCTCAATTGCACAAATTACGTGTTTAGGGACCAAAATGTAATTTTCAGAAATTATAGGTACTTTACAGATTTTAGATTTACCAATATGTAATTAATCATGTTACATGCTCATCTGTCAAATTTCAGCTTAAAAAGACATCCCAAGCTCAAGCAATTGCATCCACAACATTTAGGACTAAAATGTAAAACATGGAGCTTAAAACAATTCAAAAATAGCATACAACGGTCAACCGTTTCGGAACACCCAACCACTGTACCGAAACACTCGTATTGAAACGGTGTTGACCGTTTCGGTACGCGGGTGCGTTCCGAGACCAGTACCGAAACGAGCCTCACCAGTAGTCAAAGTGTATCGGAACACTTCCAACCGTACCAAAACGCTATGGCCATTATAGGCCCCTGTTTCGAAATACTTAAGGGTGTTTCGATACACCTTGCCATGTGACAGCAGAAATTGCTGTTTTTCATTCTTCTAACCGATCAAACATGCCCCAAAGAGTATCAAATCATAACAGCAGCACATATTGATACTAAGGAACATAATTAAGACCCTTAAACTAGAGCATGACAATAAACACGAAAACATACAATCTAAAGGCATGCTCCCTAGTCTCAAAACTAATACAAGCAACCAAATCTCAATCCAAATCATTAGGCCCATTTACAACCCATAAATGCCAACGCAAATATGCCACAAACTTAGGGAGTTCAACACATCTCCCAAATACAACCATGGTTTCCCATTGCCAATTATCAAAACTAAAGTGTATGAAAACATCACCATACATGAGCTTGCACTTCCTTGGATATTCTCAACCTTGTTGCTGCCCGAAAACACTTCAATTATCTGCATTATTGGTAAAAGAGACTGTAAGCACAATTGCTTAGTGAGGCATGCTCTAAAGAAAACCAACACAATAATGCATTCTTTAAAACACTTTCTCAAAAGCTTTTTCTACGACATGCTCATTATATCTCATGCTTGAAAAATCATTTCAAAGTAACTTCTCATTGAAAACACATGTACCACAATTCTATCTCATGCATTTAAACCAATGCAAATCCCATGGCAAAGCTATACTCATGCTTGTAAAACCAAAGCATTTCATATACAAATCTCATATGCATTTCTCATAGCATAAATCATCTCAACAGAGGTACATGTGAATCAAAAGCATTTTCAAATATTATATTGGCATTTCACATCTCATTATTACTCGGATATGCGGACAACTCACTAGACACATCTGGTGGCATCTACCATCACCGTACTCACTCGTCTAGTAACATAATTTCCAGTGGTATCTACCATCACCGTACACACATGGCGGTATCTCTCATCGCCACAAAGCTTGGGTATTTCACAAAGTCTAACCCGATGGAATGCCCATCATCGGTTCTCTCCCTTTGGATTAAACCAAAGAGCACGTACGGATTTTTAGTTTATAGTGCACTCTCATCCTATTGATCGATCAATTATATCCGGTAAGTATCTCATCTTCTATGCCAATATAGTATGTTAAAACATCATCTCACCTAATATTTTTCATGCAACAATTCTCAAATCTTTCACATCACATTTCAAACCATAACATTTGCCATGCTTTAAAACAAAAGCTCAAATCTCAGCAATGCAACATGTCATTTCATGAAACCATTTCAAGCATCATCTCATGCTACAAATCATGCATAAAAATAGTAGGAATTTATCTATCTCAAACCATGAGCATGTAAAATCATTTTAGGGGCAATCCACCACACATGAGATAGCAATCTAGCCAATACTTACTTCCGGACTTATGTAGGTTTTTCAAACCTTTCCTAAATCCCCAAACCATGATTCTTTGTCCCTCAAAGACTTCTAAAACCATACGCAATCACCGATTACGTTTCGCTTGCTCGCCGAAACGCTATCTAAGCTCCCGGATCAACACCAAAGACGTCCGAAGATGTCTCCCCTGTTTATAACACATAAGAGCAGAGGATTAGTACATCATCATGCATTGAAATCATCAGCCACACACCTAAACTCGCTGCTCTATACAAAAACCTCATTTCGGCTACCAAACACAACCGAAATCATCTCCAAACTCTTCCAAAACAAAGCCCAGCCAAGATCTACCACTTCTAATCATTTCTAAACATCAATCAACATCAAAAACCACCACAAACTCATCATTATACCTCTAGCTATAACAGAACACCAAAAACACCCCAAAAACCACCATTCTAGCATACAAAACTTAGGAATCCAAGCCTATTCGGGAATTGTTTGATAAAACCTCATTTATAACATCATTTACTACCCAAAATACATTAGGAAACATCCTCAAAACAGACTCTAACCAATAGTTACGAAAATCAACAAGATTCCACCAAGAACCTTGAGTTTTGACTAAATTTCATGTTTCTAACATTAAAGCAACTCAAAAATCATTAACAAAGGATTGATAACTTGGGAATTTCAGTAAAGAACTGATTATTAGAGGAGAAGGACGAAGCTTACCTCTAATGGTTGATTTCTCCTTGATTTTGGCAAGTTTTCTTGAGAAATCCAATGTGAAATCAAGAGGATTTGATGAGGAAATGTTTAGGAAACAAAAGGAGATTGAAATCTCATCAAATGAAGTGAAAATAAGAGGTTAATTGCTGGAGGAAATGTTTTTGGCTAAAAAGAAATTGAGAGAAAATGAATTGAGAGAAAATTGACGTAAAGTAGTTATGAAAAGTCAAAGGTAGTTTTCCTTTTAATAAATCTTAATTTCCCTTAATTAAAACATTAATAAAATCACCCAAAATAAGGAGAAATCGGATTAACAACATTTTGGTAAAATTAGCTCCTTAAAGATTCAAAGTTTCAATCCTTTACAAAACAACCACTATTTAACTTTTTCAAAAACTGCGATTTGGTCACTACACCGAAATGTAGTATTTCCAAACCTTATTTTGTAAAATTGATTTCACCATAATCATTCATTTATTAAATGAGGATTTTTTTATATTTTTTCTATAGTTTTAAAGCATCCCGAACTAGGTATTCCTAAACCTCCCTTTAAGGTTCAAATCGTTCCCGACCGACCCAATTCAACTCTAAAACATCTAGGCCCAAATTTGGGGTTTTACAGGAAATCCATGCATCGGGCAGTTCCTTAGAAGAGTTGTAAACCTGCCCCATGCCTCGTGCATTGGTTCGTCATCTTCTTGTTGAAAAGTAGAAATTTCATTACGCAATCGCTCAGATAAGTGAGAAGGATTAAAACGAGATAAAAATTCACGAGAGAGATCTGCCCAAGTTCGTATTGAACCCGGCGTTAGTTTATTCCACCAAGTTTTAGCTCTGTCTCTCAGTGATTGAGGAAATAACCGGAGCCTTAGTATTTCCAGATTTATCCCTGGTAATCTAAACGATCCACAGATTTGTTGGAACATTTTTCAGGTGTTCACGGGCATCCTCTGTTGCAGCACCACTAAACTGGCCAGCGGAGTTGATCATGCTGAATATAAAAGGTTTCAGCTCGAAGTTCTGAGCTTCCACGTCTGGCAGGGTGGTCTCCAGTTCCACATGATCATTGATCATGTAGTCACGGCACGACTGTCGTGCGACAGCGGCAGGCCGTCCGTTTCCATCGTCTAGGGGAGGATCTTCATCATTCCTTGGGTTATTATTTACCCTGTTATGCATTGCTTCTAACTGTTCCTCAAGATAATCATTTCTTGCTATCAAGAGGCGGACTCGGTTCCTGAGGTTGCACGTACGTTCGATTTCAGGGTCTAGTTTGTACTCAGGTTCTTTGCCTCGTCTTGATCTGCGCATAAGCAAACGGAAAACCTTGTGAAAAGCACATGGTAAACAATCCTAATAAAAACAGAAAAATTAAAAAGTGCAGTAAAAGTAGGGGTAAAGATATGTTGCCAGTCCCCGGCAACGGCGCCAAAAACTTGTTGCTTGTCAAAAGTCCTATCGTAATGTAGTGCAAGTGTACACGACGCAAGTAGTAAAGTGATACTCGAAGTATCGGATGTCAAATCCACAAGGACTGGAAATAGCTTTATCCTTGAATTGCTGCACAAGAGAGGAAGGTAATATGGAAGAATAATGAATGTAAAAGATAAAAGATTCAGGTTTATGAGATAGGCCGGTATTGATTTGCTGGGTAGTGTAGGTGTTGCACTGAAGAGAAATTCATGTTTTGTCGTCGTCCCTGTCGCGGCAGAAGTCTGTTGTTGTCGCGGCAGCGATCACACAACTATGTACTTCAAGCTTGGCAAGAATCCCTGTTATGACTCGTCCTATCCCTAGGTCCAAGTCTGTCGATGAACACGTCTTGGATGATACTTCCCGGCGTGAATCGAAGGATGAACACCGATGTTGTTGAATTCTTCCTTAGCCACATAACCTCGTCCTATCCCTAGGTCCGAGATAGTTCAACCATAAACTGGAGAACCTGCACTTACTCATTTCTTATACTTAAATCTCCCGATATTAAGTAAATGGATAATCTTACAATGCTCTCTCGATACTCTTGCAAGATGTTGAAACCAGAATAAGCAAACTTGAAGTTTTATTTTATTGAACAGAAAATTCCTAAAATAGTACAATCCTTGCAACTACTTTACAGAATCAACCCTTAGCCCTAGGGGAAGTTTAGAACATGATGAGAGGGGGAAAACGACAAGGGTTTAGGGAAGACGGCTAGAGATGAGATATCCTTCCCTAGGTCGAATTACATGCCTTTATATAGGCCTTGGGTTCAAGTTTTCTAATAAGGTAAGAATACAAGTTCAAACTAAAGTACAACTCTATTAAAGATTAAATCTTCTGAGTAGATGTCTTTAATTCGTCCTCTTTTCTTGCTTTGGGTTTTATTCCTTGAACTTTGGGCTTGGCCTTCATTCTGTTCCAAGGCTCAGAAAAATACAGGAGTGGTCCACGACAGAACGACTTGAAATCCTCTATTTGTCGCACTCCACTTCACTTTTCCACTTTACCCATGTTATCGTCATGGCTGCCACGACAGTGGCCACAGCAGCATCTTGCTTCTCGACTTCAGTCTTGTGCTCCAACTCTGCTCCTTCGCTGTCCTGAGTCTGCCGCAGCAGATACCTGCAAAAGTAGCCAAAATCAGTAGCAATTGTGTTATTTTATCTAGTTGTGATGTATATATGAAACTTTACCTAAATGCAATGAATTATGCTTGAATGCAGCAGAAATATAAGTTAAATAAGGGGTAAAATATAGAACTTTTGTACACTCAACAGTAATGTTAATATTGTGGGATTAATTTCCGTTTTGTTTACGGCCAGGTGGTACCCAAATCGTCTCCGGCAACCTTATTCTGGTAACCGGACAACGAAGTCTGATCCAAGGGGAGGTAAGTGAACCGGCTCAACCCAAAACCCAGTCCACCTGAGCCGAAACCCGATCGGCCCAATGGCTCTGACCAGACCCGTCTCTGACTCGAACCTGACCCGAGACTATGTCAACTCGCTGAGTCAACTCGCCCGAGTTGACTCAGTGAGTTCACTCTCTGAGTCAACTCAGTTGACCTTCTGTTGGCTGATGACGTCAGTGTGACATCAGCGTTGACTCTGATCCCATTGACCGTTGACCTGCTGATGTCAGCGTTGACTTTGAACAAAAAGTCAAATTTCTGAAAAAAGCACTATTTTATGTTTTTCGACGTCCTGAGTCCGATTTTGAAGCTCGTTTTGTGAAATTCTGATTCTAAGACCTCCGAATCTAACCTTAAAACTGAAACATGTATATTTTAAATTGAGCAACTTAAATTGAGACTGAATCGACCAAAGGACTAATATAATGTATTATTTGTGTAAAGGTACTCGAGACTCGTGTGACCACTCTCTAGCGCAGCCTACCTCCTCTCGATCTGCTCACCCTCACGCTTCAGTGAATATCAATATGAATTTAAACTCTCTGTACAAGAACAAGCTTAAATCTTATTTCACTTTATGACCGTTACTCTTTCATGATCTAGGATCCGACCCTGTATCCGAGCGTACCGAGGTAGGTGTCCGTTAGACCCTTCTCCGACTAGCTTTTGAGGTGTGTTCCATGTGTGCTACATAAAGTTGAATGTGTTGTATGATTATTACATGTTAGTAAACAATTTAATGACTTAATTATGAACGATGATATGCTTGATGAAATGATGAACTGGACATATTATAACATTTTATGCCTACTCGTTGTAAGTCCGTTTGATCTGTATACTTAGTATATGATTGTGCTATATGGTTATTTGATCTATGATAGTATTGCATGTCTGCCTGATGTAAGTAATAGTATAATCTGTTAGCTTGACCTATGATGGTACACTCTGTTTGCATGATGAATGATGATATCGTCTGCTCAATGATATGCCCATATATGTGTCTAAAGAGCATGAATTTCTGTTTCTGATGCCTCGAGTGGAATATGTCTGACATACGTATTCTGTTACTCATGTCTGAAATCTGAATATTGATTGTTATCTGGGGTATACTGTTGGGTTATGTTATGAAGTTGCTATTGGTACAGCCCTGATTCAGCTGGTAAATCCTTATGGACTCAAGGTCTCCCCTTGGGTAGGTTCCGATGCTTTAGCACGAGTAAATCCTTATGGAACTAAGGCAGCCCCTTAGGTGGCACCTATTCCCATCGGGCCTAGGGCAAGTCCTTACGGATGCAGTTCTGGGGGACTGCATAGTGGTGTAAGGTTGGAGGGTAGTTACTAGTAAACTCCTATATGTACATGAATATTTGCGTTGAATTGTTATGTGTTCTTATGATATGTTTGGTATGTATTTATGCATGTATGATATGCACTTATTGGAACACACTGAGCTCTCTAGCTCATGCCCACCTCATTTCCCTTTCAATAACTTGTGCTAGGCTACCCTTCAGACTCGGCAATTGAAGGATCGGCACATTTATCATTTTAGACTGTTGTAACATTCTTATCTTCCAAACTGTATATATTTGGGTGACTTGTGCCTATATTTTGATACGATATATCTTATGGATTTTGCCGGATGATGGATTTAGTTTACAACTAAACATATTATGCTTTCATATCACCTATTTTGTAATCGCATGTTACTAAACTACTACTTATTATTTTAGGTATAGATTTGAAAGCAAACACTGATGGGTTTCTTAATCGTCTTGAGAATTATATATGATTCATCTTCATTACCAGGTTTCTAAAGTATGGATTGTAAGTCACCACTAGGTGGAACTATATTAGTTTGATATTTTGACAGATATATTTTACAGGAAGTTTAATTATAGGTTGTGACAGCCCGGAGTCAGGTGAAACCCATAGGCGGGTCCGGGTGGTTACATTTAGTGGTATCAGAGCCTTGGTTTTAAAAACCTCTTACTGTTTATGAGTACATTTTACGCAATGTTTGAAAAGTTTTACAAAAAGGTGTTTTGAATTGAGTTAAGTCACCCCAATTTTATCTGCTTAATCGTGGTCGATTCTCCATTGCTATGAACTGGCCATAAGCTCATTCCTTATAGAGATCCTCTGCTATGAGTGTTGTAAGATGACGTCGACCTATTTTGAGACGTGGTAGACTTGTCTAGTTTGCCGACGCTATGAATTATCCGGTGGTTGAGCCACCTACTCCAGCTTCTCTCCCTGGTCCTACCAATCCTCCCGCACCACTTGGTCCTACTGTGGTGACTGCTCCTCATCTGCCTCTGGGATTGACATGTCTACTCCGGTTAGAGGAGCACCGTCTTCTTGTGAGCCTCCCACATTTGTGTCTGACGAAGCCCTTAGTAGACATTTCTGCAGTTGATATCTGGTGCGGTTAGAGAAGCTGGTATTATCCATGAGGTTCCCATCTCTCAGACCTTGATTACGAATGGCGCGAGAACTTTTGATGGCCCTACTAGTGGAGCCCCGATCGAGGCAGAGGAATGGCTCTACGATCTGGAGAGGCGTATGGATTCTTTGGGTCTTGAGCCACCCAAGAGATATTTGGGAGTCATCTCTATGCTTTATAGGAATGCCCGCACTTGGTGGGAATCTGTGGTTAGTAGTGTTCCTGCGGCCCGTTTGACTTGGGACTTCTTTAAGGAGCGCTTCAAGAGCCGCTTTGTTGGCGAGCGCTATATGAGGCAGATGAAAGAACGATTCAGGACCTTGACTCAGGGAGATATGTCCGTATCCGAGTATGAGACAGAATTCTCTAGCTTGCTCATATTTGGGGCTAGTTTCATGCCTACCGAGAGGGAAAAGTGTCGTAAATTTGTGATGGGGCTGAGATAGGAGCTATGTGTACATTTTGTTGGCCATCTGGATAAGGACTTCGATATTATAGTTGAGAAAGCTAAAGCCCTGGAAGAAGTTGAGCTAGCAGCCACTGGTTGAGGTAGAGTTGATCGAGAGCGGTCTAAGAGGCCTCTCATTCTTGACTCGCGTCCTGGTAAGAGGAATTGCACTTCTGATCATCAGAGAGGTAATTTTGGATCCAGGCTTGATGCTTCTTCGACCCCAGCTGCTATTAGAGGTGATTCGTCTAGTTTCACCCTATACCCCTTTGTGTGCACTGTGACAAGCGTCATGGGGGCGAGTGTAGAAGGAAGACCGGTACATGTTTTCGTTGTGGGTCTGGAGACCATTTTCTGAAAAATTGCCATGTTCCATCTTCTGCACCTCGGGCATCCTCCCAGACCCCTGCACGCTCACAGACTTCCATACAAACTCTGGCCAGAGGTCGTAGTCATAGTAGACCTTCTGCATCTGTTGCTAGGACTGACACCAGAGCTCGATCATATTAGACTGGAGGTCCGAATTTATCTGGGGCTAGGCAACCAGCACTTGTGTATGCTACCAAATGTCAGGATGACAGAGATGAGCTTGATGTTATTGCAGGTAATTTTACCGTTCATTCTTCCTCATACTTTGCATTGCTTGATAATGGTTCCACTCACTCGTACATTTCAAGATATGTTTCTCGAGACCTTCCAATTCCGATAGAAGCCACAGAGAATGTTGTTACAATTATGAGCTTAGTGGGTCAGTCAGTGACCGTGGATAAGGTGTTTAGGCACTGTCCTCTTGAGGTTCAAGCAGAGATCTTCCTGGCTGATCTCATGGAACATCCGTTGGAGGAGTTCGATCTGATTCTGGGTATGGATTGGTTGACAAAATATCGGGTTAGTCTGGATTGTGAGTCAAAAATGGCTACCCTGAAGACTTCTGATGGTCAATCAGTGGTTCTAATTAGTGAACGTCGAGGTTATCTGTCCAATGTGGTATCAGTTTTGACTGCCGACAAGATGATCGGGAAGGGATACAAGACTTTCATTGCTTGTCTGATGAATACGAAGGGTTCTCTATCCAAGATTGAAGAAATTCGCACTTTCAGCGAATTTCCTGATGTCTTTCCCGAAGAGTTGCCAGGGTTACCACCGGATAGGGATGTTGAGTTTGAGATTGAGACTTGTTGGGGGTTTGCTCATGTATCCATGAATCCCTATCGTATTGCCCCTAAGGAACTTAAGGAGTTGAAAATTCAGTTGCAAGAGCTGCTTGACCAAGGTTTCATTCGACCTAGCTCCTCTCCTTGGGCAGCTCCAGACCTCTTCGTTAAGAAGAAAGATGGTTCACTCCGATTATGCATTGATTACCGGAAGTTGAACAAGCTGACAGTTAAGAACAAGTACCCGTTACTGAGGATCGACGATTTGTTTGATCAATTTTGGGGAGCCACAGTTATCACAAAGATTGATCTTCGGTCCGGATACTATCAACTGAAGATAAAGGGATCTAATGTTGCGAAGATAGCTATCCGCACTAGATATGGGCACTATGAGTTTCTTGTGATGCCTTTTGGTTTGACCAATGCACCTGCGACCTTTATGGACATGATGAATCGTGTGTTCTGAACCTATATAGACCAGTTTGTTGTGGTGTTTATTGATGATATCTTGGTTTATTCTCGGACAGAATCTGAGCATGTTGAGCATTTGAAGATTGTTCTGCAAACCTTGAGAGAGCATCGTCTGTATGCTAAGCTGAGCAAGTGTGAATTTTGGCTCAGAGAAGTGACATTTCTGGGCTATGTTGTATCAGCTCGAGGTATCCAGGTTGATCCCAGTAAGATTGAGGCTATCACCAGTTGGAAGCAACCCAAGAATGTCTCTAAGATCCGTAGCTTTCTGGGTTTAGTTGGTTACTACCGCCGCTTTGTCGAGGGTTTCTCCATCATTGCTGCCCCTTTAACAAAGCTTTTGAGGAAGAATGTTCCTTTTATTTGGACTGAGGCCCAACAGGCTAGTTTTGATAAATTAAAGATGATTCTGACCCAAGCCACGGTTCTGACCCAACCCGAGTCGGGTAAGGACTTCTCAGCCTACAGTGATGCTTCACACTCTGGGCTTGGTTGTGTACTGGTGCAGGATGGGAAGGTTATGGCCTATGCATCACGTCAGTTACGTCCACGTGAATGTAACTATCCGACCGATAACCTTGAGTTAGCTGTGGTCGTCTTTGCTCTAAAAATCTGGAGGCACTATCTCTACGAAGAGAAGTGCTATATCTTTACTAATCACAAGAGCTTGAAGTATATCCTCACTCAGAGGGATTTAAATGTGAGGCAACGTCGTTGGATTGAGCTTCTAAATGACTATGATTGTGTGATTGAGTACCACCTAGGAAAAGCCAATGTAGTTGTTGATGTCTTGAGTCGTAAGACCATATCCGACCTGAGATCTATGTTTGCCAGGATGAGAATTTATAGTGATGGCAGTTTACTAGCGGAGTTGCAAGTTAAACCAACTTTGGTCGAAGAGATTAAGGCCAAGCAACTCTTAGATAGTTCCTTACTTCCAGTCATACAACAAGTTGAGCAGGGATCCAAATCTGTTTATGCCTTCGACCAGGATGTCATTTTGTGCTTCAAGAGTCGTTATTGTGTCCCTGATGATGCTGACCTAAAGCGAGCCATACTCAGTGAGGCTCATAGCAGCCCTTATGCCATGCATCCTGGTGGAGACAAGATGTACCAAAACTTGAGCAAAGGTACCGTTGGGAGTGTATGAAGAAGGATATATAAGATTATGTTTCGAGGTGTATGACTTGTCAGCAAGTCAAAGCGGAACATCGGCATCCTTCTGGTTTATTACAGCCCATTAAGATTCTCGAGTGGAAATGAGAGCGTATCACGATGGATTTCGTTATCTGGTTGCCTCTAACTCCTTCTAAAAAGGATTCTATCTGAGTTATTGTTGATCGACTCACCAAGTCAGCTCACTTTATCCCTGTACGAGTTACTTATTCTCTAGAGAAGCTGGCTAGACTATATATCTCAGAGAACGTCAGATTGCATTGTGTGCCCTTATCTATCATATCTGATCGAGATCCGAGGTTCACTTCTCTTTTCTGGTCGGCCTTGCATCATGCTTTGGGTATACGTTTGAATTTTAGTACATCCTTCCATCCACAAACCGATGGTCAGTCTGAGAGGGTAATTCAGATTCCATAGGATATGTTGAGGGGATGCGTAATCGACTTCCACGGTAGTTGGGAAGATTTCTGGCCCTTGGCTGAGTTTGCTTATAATAACAGCTATCAGGCTAGTATCCGAATGAGACCTTATGAAGCTTCGTATGGTCGCAAGTGCCGAACTCCTATCTGTTTGACTGAGTTGTATGATAAGAATACTTTGGGTCCGGAGTTGATCCAAGAGACTGGAGAGACTGTCAGATTAATCTGTGATCGTCTAAAAGAGGCTTTTGACAGACAGAAATCCTATACTGATTGGAGAAGAAAGGATATTGAGTTTGAGGTTGGTGATCAAGTATTTTTGAAAGTATCTCCATGGAAGAAAGTTCTGAGATTTGGAAAAAAGGGAGGCTAAGTCCGAGATTTATTGGGCCTTATCGTATTGTGAAGAGAATTGGGCTAGTTGCCTATCAGCTTGAGTTGCCTCCCCATCTTAACCGTATCCATGATGTCTTCCATGTATCCATGTTGAGGCAGTATCACCCTGATCCAAACCATGTCATTC
Organism: Hibiscus trionum; assembly: GCA_030270665.1. NCBI lineage: Eukaryota > Viridiplantae > Streptophyta > Magnoliopsida > Malvales > Malvaceae > Hibiscus > Hibiscus trionum. Next base: position 2,501,123 of record BSYR01000008.1, read on the forward strand.
AGGTTCAGGGTGTAGAGTTGAGGCCAGACTTGTCCTATGAAGAGGAGCCAATACAGATTCTAGATTCAGACGATAGAGTTCTGAGAAACATACATATCCCAATGGTTAATGTTTTGTGGAGCAATCGTAGCCTTGTAGAGGCTACTTGGGAGATCATCCTTGAGAAAGCAATTTTCGCATCTTTTTTATTTAGGTAAATTTCGAGGATGGAATTTCTTTTAAGGAGGGGAGAGTTGTAACACTTAAAAAATAGAAAGGATGTTGCTGGTCGTGGGATTCAAACCCACGACCTAAGGCAGCCAAGCACATGACCCAGCCCTTTGAGCTAAACAGCTCTTACTGTTAAGGTTTCCCCCATTTTCACTTGAATCATTAATGGCTGGTATAAGCTAATTAAAGCCTATCATCTTTTCACCTACCCAACATTAATGCCCATTTTCCCCCTCTTTCGAGAACCATCTCTCCAAACGCCCCTGTCAATTTCGTCCGACCACTTTCGGATTTCAGTCACCGCCGCGCCGTGAGCTTCACTGCCAGTGTCACTGTCGTCCTCTCGTCGGCCTGAGCTCGTCCCTGTTAGCCACTCGCTCACCCCCCGCCGACATCATCGAAATTTGAGGGTTGAAGGTTCGATGAACCTAGGGTGATGTTTCTCCTATTTCCCGGCCACCGTAGTCTTCCTATCGTGACACCAACTTCATCGGCGTTATCTCCAAGCCAAGGCGAGCAAAACCCTCCCGGTCGTTCGTCGTTTTGACACCGGGAAGGGCTTCATCGGAGCATCGTATTTTTTCGGCGAGTTCGAACCTTAAAGGTTAGATTCATCGACATTATGGCCTATTTTCGATCTGGTTTTGTAATGTTAATATTGTGGGATTAATTTATGTTCTGTTTACGGCCAAGTGGTGCCCAAATCGTCTCTGGAAACCTTATTCTGGTGACCGGCCGACGAAGTCTTATCCAAGAGGAGGTAAGTGAACCAGCTCAGCCCAAAACCCAATCAACCCGAGCCCAAAACTCAGTCAACCTGAGCCCAAACCAGATCGGCCAAATAGCTCTGACCTGACCCATCTCTGACCCGAACTCTACCCGAGACTGTGTCAACTCGTTGAGTCAACTCACCAGAGTTGACTTAGTGAGTTCACTCACCGAGTCAACCTAGTTGACCTATTGTTGGCTGCTGATGTCAGTATGATGTCAGCGTTGACTCTGACCTCGTTGACCGTTAACCTGATGACATCAGCGTTGACTTTGACCAAAAAGTCAAATTTCTAAAAAAGCTCTATTTCATGTTTTTCGACGTCGTAAGTCCGATTTTGAAGCCCGTTTTGTGAAATTTTGTCTCTAAGATCTCCAGATCTAACCTTAAAACCGAAGCATTCATATTTTGACTTGAGCAATTTAAATTGAGATTGAATCAACCAAATGACTAATATAATGTATTATTTGTGTAAAGGTACTCGAGACTCGTGTGATCACTCTCCAAAGCAGCCTAACTCCTCTCGATCCGCTCACCCTCATGCTTCAGTGAATATAGGTATGAATTTGAACTCTGTGTATAAGAACAAGCTTAACTCTTATTTCACATTATGACCGTTACTTTTTCATGATCTAGGATCTGACCCTGTATCCGAGCGTATTGAGGTAGGTGTCCGTTAGACCCTTCTCTGACAAGCTTTTGAGGAGTGTTCCATGTGTGCTACATTTAATTGAATGTGTTGTATGATTATTACATGTTAGTAAACAATCAAATGACTTAATTATGAACGATGATATGCTTGATGAAATGATGAACTGGACATATGATAACATTTTCTGCCTACTCGTTGTAAGTCCGCTTGATCTGTATACTTAGTATATGATTGTGTTATGTGGTTATTTGATCTGTGATAGTATTGCAAGTCTGCCTGATGTAAGTAATAGTATAATCTGTTAGCTTGACCTATGATGGTACACTCTGTTTGCATGATGAATGATGATATCGTCTGCTCAATGGTATGCCCATATATGTGTCTAAAGAGCATGGACTTCTGTTTCTGATGCCTTGAGTGGAATATGTCTGCCATATGTATTCTGTTACTCATGTCTGAAATCTGAATATCGATTGTTATCTGGGGTATACTGTTGGGTTATGTTATGAAGTCTCTGTTGGTACATCCCTAATCCAGCTGGTAAATCCTTATGGACTCAAGGATCCCCTTGGGTAGGTTTCGATGCTTTAGCACGGGTAAATCCTTATGGACCTAAGGCAGCCCCTTAGGTGGCAGCTATGCCCATCGAGCCTAGGGTAAGTCCTTACGAATGCAGTTCTGGGGGACTACATAGTGGTGTAAGGTTGGAGGGTAGTTACTAGTAAACCCTTGTATGTAGTTGAACATTTGCATTGAATTGTTATATGTTCTCATGATATGTTTGGTATGTATTTATGCATGTATGATCTGCACTTATTGGAACACATTGAGCTCTCTATCTCATGCCCACCTCATTTCCCTTTCAGATAACTTGTGATAGGCTATCCTTCGGACTCGGCAAATGGAGGATCGACACATTTAGCATTTTAGACTGTTGTAATGTTCTTATCTTCCAAATTGTCTGTATTTGGGTGACTTATGCATATATTTTGATATGATATATCTTATGGATTTTGTCGGATGATGGCTTTAGTTTACAAATAAACACATTATGCTTTCATATCACCTATTTTGTAACAACATGTTACTAAACTACAACTTATTATTTTGGGTATGGATTTGAAATCAAACACTAATGGGTTTCATAATCGTCTTGAGAATTATATCTGATTCATCTTCATTACCAAGTTTCTAAAGTATGGATTGTAAGTCACCACTAGTGGAACTATATTAATTTGATATTTTGACAGAGATATTTTACAGGAATTTTAATTATAGGTTGTGACCGCCCGGAGTCAGGTGAAACGCATAGGCGGGTCTGGGTGGTTACATATAATCTTAAATTCGGGATCAAATCGAAAGTATCCATTACACTTTCCTAATTAATTAACAAGTTTTAAAAATATATATACATTTGTGAGTGTGTGTAAAGTAGATAACGAGTGGTTCAATGGAACTATATCATTTACGCTTTTCGGTGAAACGGTAACCGAAACAAAATTCTAAAACTTAATTTTAGTAATTATTTACTAATTTACAAAAACACTAGAGTTACTAACTTTTTTTATTGTTACATAAGTTTTTTCCGTGCCTAATGCTATCAATATTGAAGACTTCAATTGAATTTGTTTGCATTGATATTTTTTAACTATTAAAATTATTTGTAATAAATAGGTATATTTTTTATAATACTTGCTATAAAATGATTTATAGTTAATCGAGTAACCGTACCGAATGAATCGATTAACCAATTAGACGGTAACCAATTTAAACGGAATGATAACAGTTCAATAAAATATCAAACTAAAACTTCTGATAACCGTACAAATAAGTTAATTTGGTACAGTTAACCCCCACTGAACACCCCTACATGAGACAATCTAATGCTAAAAAATTTACAACCTTTTATATAGTGAAAAGAGAGATTTAGTTATATCAACCGCATATGAAATACTTAAAGTAAACTCAACATGTGGATCACAAGCTAATATTCAAATATCTAGTCCTGCAATGTTGTAATAACAACCACCTTTATAAAAAAAATTAAAAGTAAAATGAAACATGCACGTGGGCTTTCGTCACATGTGCAATTTGGTGCAAGAACTTTGTTTTTTGTATAATTGTATACATTAAGCTTTGATTGAAGACAATTTTCTCAAATTAATTAATTCATTATTGATATATCATCAGTTTACGTGTATATATTGTATAAAAATTATATTTATGTGTTACAAAAATATATAAATGAATGTATTTATTTATTTTAAACGTTTGTAATCGAACCAAAATAAAATTTATATGTGTACAATTGAACCAAAATCAATGTTTCGTATGTTTAACAGCACAAATTCAAATGTCGTATATCAAATTACACATTTGACCACGGTTTAAATGTATTTTGGATATTTCTCTTTATATTAATATTAGAGTTAATTGCACTACATGTCCTCAAACTATGACACACCTTCTAAATTGGTGCCCAAACTTTTAAATATTCTAATTTCATCCCCAAACTACGACACTCATTCTAAATTGGTCCCCAAACTACAACTCTCATTCTAAATTGGTCGATGAAGCTTTTAGAATTTCCACATTCATCCCCATATTATCGTTCATGCCATAACATTTTATTATGTCACACCATTTCAGTGTTTACCCAACATTAAATAGTTTTTATAATTTTCTTATTAATATGGGACATGTTTAGCATGTAGTGTTAATTTGGGGGCCAAATTAGAATGATGCTCATGGTCTAGGGATGAAACTTAAATTCTCAAAAGTTTGAGTACCAATTTAGAATGAGTTTAATAGTTTGAGGATGAAATTGGAATCTTCAAAAGTTTGTGGAGCAATTTGGAATGAGTGTTATAGTCTGGGGATGTGTAGTGCGATTTATTATGAATATCACGATGAACATATTTCAAATAGAATATATTTTTAATTTCCTTGAGATTAAATACTTTCATAAACACATTAGAAGGTGTTGGATGATGGGTTTTTATTTATAAATCATAATTTTTGTAAAATTTAAATTAAGCCTTAACCATCAGAAAAGTGTCGAAACTAAACTTTTTTTTTTCATATAGGTGTCTAAACTTTTTTCCGGACAAAATATGTGTCTAACGTTTCATCCCGTTACTCAAATAAGGTTTTCTAGTCATAATTATCAAAAAAAAATTCTATTATCTAATTAGAACATGACATATGGCCTATTTCTGATATTTTCTTTCATTGTTATTTATAAAAAAATAGAAAATCTTTAATTTTATTAAAAAAACACACAAAAAAACATTTTTTTTTCTGAAAGATCATATTTATATAATCAAGTGCTCAAAATGTCATCACCGAGTACAAATTGTTCAAGGAGCGTAGGACATTCCAAATCAAAATAATACAACGGATAATGTGTGGGTGACCATTCAGAAATTAAAAAAAAAACAAAAAATAGGCCATCGCATGTTCTGATTGGGTAACAAAATTTTTTTAACGGTTGTTGACGAAAAAGCTATTTTGAGTTCCAAAACAAAACGTTAGGCATCTATTCTGCATGGAAAAGAGTTCAGACACCTAACATAAAAAAAGGTAGAGTTTGGACACTTATTTGACGGTTAAGCCTTAAATTAAATGACTAAGAAAGGGCTGTCAGATACAGCTGCGACAAGGTGAGCTGGATATGCTCGTGTGGACACCGGATAACCATGGGAATTTTTCAGTTAAGGGGCTGACTCGCTTGCTTATGATGGACAAAGTGGGCGAGAGTGAATTTGGGGACTGCTTTGCATGGAAGGTCCTGGTTCCTCCTAAGGTCCAGGCGTTCCTATGGTTTGCTTGGTTGCGCCGTTTGCCGACGTTTGCATTTTTGCGGATACGTGGGATTGATTTGGGTGACAACCAAGGATTGTGTAGGTGGTGCCGCGAGAGGGAGGAAGATATTGAACATCTGTTTTATTCTTTCCCGTTTGCCCATGGATTGTGGGATTGGTTTCGAGGGTGGTGGGCGATTTCATTGCCGTTGCCGAAATCTTTAGCGGATTTTCTTCTCTCGGATATGCACTGTTCGTTCAAAGGCATTTTGAGGAAGCTGTGGGTGTCGAGTATTGCTGCTTTGTTATGGTCGTTGTGGCTTGCGCACAATGACTTGGTTTTTAATGGGAAATTTGTTCCAGCAGCAGAGATAGGCTTCTTGGTCAAGCTACGTTCGTTCTATTGGGTGAAGACCCTCAAAGAGGGATTGTCGGTTAGTGAATCTCTTTGGTGGGATTGTCCGAGTTTGTATCGGGAAGGGTTTGATAAGCAATTGGATCGGTTGGGAGTGTGTTGGGCAGTGGCGGAAGATAATGGGGACATGTGGGTGCCATGGCCCCCCCAAAATTTGAAAAATTAGAATTTAGACCCTTAGAATTTTTAAAAAAATTAATTTAGCCCCACAAAAATTTTAAAAAATTAGATTAAACTTCAAAGTTTTTGAATTTTTTAATTAAATCCCTCCCATAATTTTTAAAAGTTCTCATCAAGCCTCTCAAATTTTTAAAAATTTTAGTTAAACCCCAAAATTTTTGAAAAAAATGTAAATTGATCTCTTCAAAAATTTTGAAAATTTTAATTTAAACTTTTATTTTTTAATATTTTAAGTTGGCCCCCTTAAACTTTACCACCAAGTTCCGCCACTGGTTTTGGGAGCCCCCTATCGGAGCTACTGTGAAATTCTCGGTGGATGGTTCCGCGCGTGGGAAGTCAGGGCCAGCGGGCTTCGGGGGGGTGTTGCGTGATGCTCAGAGTCGTATCCTCGCGTTGTTTTCAGGGCCACTTGGTTCTCTTGATTCTAATGTGGCTGAGATTCGGGCGATAGTTTTTGCTTTGGAGTATTTTGTAGAGTCTAAATGGGCGGATCGTCCTCTTATCATTGAGTCGGATTCCACAGTTGCAATTGGGTGGGTGTTGCAGGTGGAACGTCGCCCATGGCGTTTGTGGGAGTCTTTTTGTGCGATTGACCGTGCTTGTATGAGGTTAGGCTTTGTGTGCTTTTCTCATATTTTCCGGGAGGCGAATGGGTTAGCTGATGCGCTAGCGAAGGAAGGGGTACCTCGAGTCTCTCTGTTTCAGGCTTCGATATGATGTTTTGTACGGGGGGGTCTTTCGCTTTGCTTTTAAGTCGACATGTCGTACTCTTTTCCTACATTAGGTTTAGGGAGGTTTTTGATGAGGCGCATGTCCGACTTGCGTTGTATATTTATCTTAATAATATATACTTCGCTTTGCTGACCAAAAAAAAAAGAAAGGGCTGTCAGTTGTCTCAACTTAAATATCGACGGTGTTTATAAGGAACAGTTGCAGATTTTTGATGAGGCAGATTGGATTGGCAACACTGGTTTTGTAATGGAGTTGGTGTCCCAAATTTTTTTAGGGTGGTTTAATAATCCGAGTTCACGAGTTCGACAACTCCAGAGTTCTTTTATTGATGTGGATTATCTTTCATGAAAGTATTTACTCTGAATATCACAATGAACATATTTCAAATAGAATATATTTTGCATTTGCTTGAGATTAAATACTTTCATACGCATATTTGAATGTGATGGATGATGGGTTTTTTATAAATCAAAATTTTTGTAAATTTTAAATTAAGGATTAACCGTTAGAAAAGTCCCGAAACTAAACTTTTTTTCCAGTTAGGTGTTTGAACTATTTTTCGGGCCAAATAGGTGTCTAACGTTTTATTCCGCTACTCAAATAAGGTCTTCTAGTCATGACTATTAAAAAAATCCGTTATCTAATTAGAACACGACATGTGCTTATTTCAGTTATTTTCTATCAATTTTTTTTTAAAAAAAATCTAGAAATCATTAATTTTATTAAAAAAACCCCCAAAAACATTTTTTTTTGTAGAAAGATGATATTTATATAATCAAGAGCTCAAAATGTCATCACCGAGTACAAATAGTACAAGGAACGTAGGACATTCCAAATCAAAATAATATAACGGATAATGTGTGAGTGACCATTCAGAAATTAAAAAATAAAAAATAGGCTACCTCTCATGTTCTGATTGGGTGACAGAAATTTTTTAACGGTCATTGACGAAAAAGCTTTTTTGAGAACCGAAACGAAACGATACACACCTATTCTGCTCAGAAAATAGTTCAGACACCTAACTGGAAAAAAAAGTGTATAGTTTGGACACTTATTTGACGGTTAAGCCTTAAATTAAAGGACCAAGAAAGGGCTGACAATTGTCTCAATTGTAATATCGGCGATGTTTATAAGGAACGGTTGGAGGTTTTTGATGAGAAAGGTTGGATTGACAACGATGGTTTTTTAATGGAGTTGGTGTCCCAAAACTTTTTAGGGTGGTTTAATAATTTGAGTTCAAGACTTTGGCAACTCCTGAGTACTTTTATTGATGTGGATTATCTTTCATGAAAATTTGGCAATGTGCATTTCTTTATGAAGCTGGGCAAAGAAACTCTTTGGTTGATCAAGTTACACCCCATACTCGGCGCTAAGGGATTTTGGTTGGATCAATTAGGTTAAGCAATATTTATAATCTTAAATTCGGAATCAAACCAAAAACTTTGAAAGTTTAGGAAAATTTCTATAAATTTTAGGGACGTAGTCATGCAAGTATCCATTATAATTTTCTAACTAATTGAAAAGTTTTAAATATATATATACATTTGTGAGTGTGTGTAAAGTAGATAACTAGTGGTTAAATGGAATTATAGCGGTTACACTTTTTTCGGTGAAACCGTAACCGAAACAAAAGTTTTAAAACATAATTTTAGTAATTATTTACTAATTTACGAAAAACACTAAGTTACTGACCTTTTTTTATTATTACTTATGTTTTTGTCGTGCCAAATACTATCTATAGTGAAGACTTTAATTGAATTTGTTAACATTGATATTTTTAACTACAAAAATTATTTGTAATAAATAGGTATATTTTTATAATACTTGTTGTAAAACGATTTGTGTTGGAAAATTTGATAATTTTGGAGCTTTGAATAAGAAATTGATTAAAATGTTGTTGAGGAAAATGTGGAACCAATTGTTGGTTCGTAAATGTGCAGACGTGCACGACGTGGGTAACGCAAATGTCTGAACCGGTCTGGTCCTTCGTGGGCTTGCAGATATTTTGACCCAAATTTAAAATGAATTTTCCTCAAATAAAAGCATAAATTTGCCAAATTTTATCTTGGAATTAAAAGGGTAAATATTGGAAGTTACCTTTAATTCAGATAATAATTTTGGAAATTGCTTTATAGGAGAATCAATTGATTCTCAATATTAAATGCTCCATTAGGTCAAAATTTCCACTTATACCCTCATGACAATCCTATAAATAGGGAGTAAAGCTTCTAGGTTTACAACCAACAAAAACCATAGAAATTTTTTATTGTTTTACTCTTTGGATTTTACAAGTGGTTTTCGGTGATAGGCGAATGCAAGGGTCGGTTCGTGATCTCCATAGTAGTGCAACTGTGGCTGATCTTATGTTGTTGTATCTTGGGAGACAGACGACCAATGAACTCGAGCACCATAGGAGTGGCCAAAAATCTGTCTTAAGGAAATTGTGTTCGTGCAGGCCTCAACACGTTTCTTTTGGTTCCAAATCGGTTTGATTTATAAATTGTTGTATTGTTCTTAATTTTGTACTGTTCGTTTAAATAATATTATTTTATCTTATTATTTATTCTTAGATTAACTCTTATTTTCTAACAATCTTAAGACAAATTTTCAGTTTTAATCCAAGCCGAACAAATTATTGTATCTAAAGCAATGATTCACACGATGAGGAAATTTTCACGCATAAAAAAGGAAAGCCTAATGTTGTTATTTGTGATTTACATGCGTGCTTTTTCCATAACCTTTATATGGCTTTAAACTAAAGTGGCCAATTATTTCATCTTTGGCATTTGACCATTTTTTCTTGTCTTCAAAGCTTTTGGTGCCAGTAAATGCTCAAAGACATCTCAACGATTTTCATGACAGTGAATGCCCAAAGACAAGAAACGTTTAGATCACCAACACCACATATTCAACACGATGCAAGCGGTTTTCTTGAGATAGAACATTTGGATATTCGATTAGTAAGGTAATTTAAATATTCCTTAATAAGTTTTCTTGTAAATATGACATTTTTAAAACCATAAATTATGGTATTATTAAGGTAATATTCCATATTAAATTTTGACTTTCAATATGGTATGGTTTATGTCATAATTAAACTTTTTTATGACATTGTTAAGGTAATAATTAAATATTCCTTAAACATTTTTGACATTAATATTAAATAATAAATATGACATTCAATATGAAAATATGGTAATTTTATAACCTTATATGCCAACCTTTCTTGGAATGGAAATAAAAACTTCAAATACATATTTGCATGTATTGTTAAGATAAAGTTTTAAATTTGGTAATATTTTTTGTAATATTATTATGATAGTGTTACCTTATAATGTGGACATTTTAAATATGGCATGTATATAAATTATACTTTGTCACATTTTTGTCTTAATTGTGATTCTTTGTATTTTTGGAAATTATGTGGATTTTATTTCATATTAACAATTTCTTTTGAGAAATTTTGTAGAGAGAAATATGATATCCAGGCGAAGTCGTGTTTTGTTTTGGAAATAAAAGATCTCGTAAATAATTCGTTTCGGGAATTTAATTCCTGCCGTTTTAACGAGTTTACTTAATCTTCCAAACAAGAAATGGAATTAAAATCAAATGATTAATTCCTTTTGATTTCTGTTGGTTAAACAGAACTAAGTTGGATTGATATCTCTGTTGTTTAACAGAAGATACAATAGAAATAAACTACTAAATTAGAATCTTGTGTTGATTCTAATTTTAGAAAAGAAAATAAATCATTGAATTTATTTTCAAGAGAATCTTGTATGATTCTAACGTTGCAAGGAAAATAAATCATTGAATTTATTTCCGTAAGAATCAAGTATGATTCAATTTTTGTAAAAGGAAATAAATCATTAAAGTTATTTCTATGCTAGAATCATGCGTTGGTTCTAACTTGTTAAGAAAAATAAATCATCGATAAGTCTCTTTGGAAAGAGGTTATGACGGCGAAATATGGGACGGAAGTACAACAATGGAAAATACAGCATAAAGGTAAACGACATATGTCGGCAATGTGGAAACAAATTGTCGAGGTGCAGGAAGATGAATACGTGGATGCATTTATAAATGGGGATCAATTTATATGGCTTGTGGGGGAGGGGAATAAGGTGTTGTTCTGGTGGGATTGTTGGGCTATCGATGTACCGTTGAAGAACTTATATCCAAGGTTATTTGGTTTGGCGAGTACTAAAATGTGTTTTGTTCGTGAGATGTTGAGCTGCCCAAGCGGAGAATGGGTGACACTTTTTCGAAGGGAATTACGGGTGTTTGAAACAAAACAGCTTGATGAGTTGAAAGCAAGTGTGGCAGCCGTGAAATTGTATGCGGGTGTATCGGATAGATTGGTTTGGAAACATGCAGTTTCGGGAGTCTTCTCGGTGGGTAAATTACATGCTTTGATGTGTGCCGTTGGTATACCCGATACAATGAATGTGGGGATGGTATGGAACATGCCAATTGTGCCAAAAATCCAATGTTTCTTGTGGTTCATTATGGTTGATCGTTTACTGACTTTAAGAATGCTAAGTGATCGTGGAATTCCAGTACCATTAGATTCTCTTGGTTGTCGTTGGTGTGCTAATGGTGAAGACAGTTGCGACCACATTTTATGGTCGTGTCGGTTTGCTGTTGAGGTATGGTCATTTTTCTTCTCATGGTGGGATGTTGCTGTGGTGCGGACGCGAACGGTGAGTGAGTTTATTGCACAATGTTGGATGAGTTGGTTTAGTGGGGAGATCCGAGCGTGGTGGGTGATAGGTTGTGCAAGCGTGTTATGGTCTTTATGGTTGGCACGGAACGATCTTAGGTTCTAAGATCGCCGAGCGTCGAGTCGAGTAGTATTCTTTTTGGCCCAACTTCGGGCATTGTACTGGACTCGTGCGTTTATGCAAGAGTCTTGTGTGAATGAGGCGAGTTGGTGGACTTGTCCGCGGATTTGCTGGTCGGTGCAGCATGTAGTCAACTTGGATCGTTTGCATAGTGTGTGGATGCCTCCTATGGAGGGCGTGTGGAAATTCAATGTAGATGGAGCTGCAATGGGGAAACCGGGAATGGCAGGGTGTGGAGGAGTCTTACGGGACTGCCATAGTCGTATTGTGGCAATTTTTTCAGGTTCGATAGGCATTGCGGATTCAAATGTGGCAGAGATTCAAGCGATAGCTTATGCATTGCGATTGTTATGCGAGATGCATTTGGGATCAGTGTCATCGATTGTGGTGGAATCTGATTCAATGGTGGCGATATCATGGATGCATCGTATAGAGAATCGTCCGTGGCAGCTTTGGCGATGGTTTCAGCAGATTGATGAGGACGTTTCCGTATTGCCTTGCGTGTGCTTCAACCATATCTATCGAGAAGCAAATGGGTTGGCGGATTCTTTGGCTAAGAGTGGAATTGTTAGGGGTAAATGGGTATGGTTGTATAGCAAATGACGAGTTTGTTTGTCCATTGGCACATGCACAACGATACTCTTTTCCTCTACTTAGGATTAAAGAGGTTTTTAATGAGGCCGTTGTGTAATGTGATTGTGTATGATTATTTGGCTAATAAAATCATACATGCTGTTCAAAAAAAAAAAAATCATCGAATTTATTTCCGTAAGAATAAAATATGATTAAATTTGTGTAAAAGGAAATAAATCATTAAATTTATTTATGTACTAGAATCATGCGTTGATTCTAACTTGTTAACAAAAATAAATCATTGAATTTATTTTCGTAAGAATCAAATATGATTAAATTTGTGTAAAAAGAAATAAATCATTAAATTTATTTTTGTACTAGAATCATGCGTTGATTCTAACTTGTTAAGAAAAATAAATCATTGAATTTATTTCCGTAAGAATCAAATATGATTCAATTTGTGTAAAAGGAAATAAATCATTAAATTTATTTATGTACTAGAATCATGTGTTGATTCTAACTTGTTAAGGAAAATAAATCGTTGGATTTAATTTCGTGAGAATCTAGAATGATTCAACCTTGAAATAAATTGGTGGATTTATTTTGGAAAGAGAAATAACGTAAAGTTATTATTTCTTAAGGTTACTAAATTCCGACTAAGGTCTCGAATCAAAGCATAGAAGAATTTGGTTCTCTATGTTAAAATTAAATTTTTTAAAGCCTATTCTGATGCATGCTATGAAGTGCACAGTGTTTAAAAATGGCTAAAGAATCGAGAGGGTCGTTGGACCATAAATAGAAGATTCCAAATTGTTGTGAATCAAAGGTAGTAATTTTGATTGATCATCCATGCTTGGAATGATTTCAAGAATATAATCCATAAACGATGATTGAAAGAAAATTTAAAAATGCATGTCTAGGATTGGTTCTTTGAGAGACTTGGTATTTAAGCGTGCCTAGCGCACCACCTCTCTTTCATAAGTTACCTACTTGGTGCATTGTTTACTAAATCATCGTCGTCTAACAAAAGTTAGAAATTATGTTTCTGTTTCTAGTTTTAGTCTTTGACTAAATTTCTGATGTTTAACAGATTCGTAATGCTTGGTTTTGGATTGTATCTACGTGACACATTGGAAAAATCAGTGAAATTTATTGAAAAGAATTTCATACATGGTAACAAAAGATGTTGCATAATTGACCGTGATAAACTTGGTTAAATATCTGAAGGATGATCCTCCTATTATTAGAGAGAATAAGGTAAATATTGTTACCACCTTCAAATGTTACTAAGGTAAATATTGCTAAGACAAATATTATCATGACAAACGTAGTGGAAGTAAAAAACGACTTCAAACCGTAAATTAGATGGTGTGTTCAAGAAGCAAAATTTCATGAAAAAAAATGCTTCAAGATGGGAACAAGTATTCGGACTATAGACTTCCAAACGAGGGCAATGTTATTGCCATAACAATTGATATGGCAACATATTAGTTGAAGGAATATGTTTATTACCTTCATTGATGATAGCACAAAAATAATGTAAAGATGAAGCTATAGTGAAAATTGTTCTCTATGAGCATGATGTTGAATCCCAAACTTAATTAAAGGTTTAAGATGGAGAGAAGCTCTATATGAGTAACGTTGGTACTATAATGTGCCTAACATGTGGAGGAAGTTGTTCTATAAGCTAATTACCTTTTAAACAAGATTTCCCATAATTAAAGAGACTAGACATCATATAAGTTATGGAAGGTAATTAAACCTTCCTACAACTACTTGAAAATGTGGGGGGTGTCTTGCAAAGGTAATGACCTCATTACTAAAGCGACTGAGAATAGATCCATAAAAATGGTGGATTGTATTTTCATTGCCTATATAGAACATAGCAATGCATATCGATTTTTTTGTATGAATCAAAGAACCATGAGATTCACAAGCATACGATAATGGAAGCAAAGGATGCCTTTTCTTTGAAAATGTATTCCCTTGTAAAGCTCGGAAAGTTGGTCAAAGTTCAATGAAACGAACTTCGGAGATTATCGATAAAGATGACTCATATGATCAACAAGGGTTTGAGCTTGAAATAGAGCCACAAAGAAGTAAACGAGCAAGGGTAGAAAAATTCTTAGGATCATTTTTCTAAACTTTATGCTAGAGGTTGAATCTCAAACGTATAATGATGTTATACATTCATTTGAAGGCATCTTATGGAAGGATGCCATTAAGAGTGAAATTGATTCCATCATGCAAAACTATACGTGGGGAATTAGTGGTTCTTCCTTCGTGAATTAAACCACTAAGTTTTGAATGGATTTTCAAACGGAAAATGAAAGCAGATGGAACAATTGACAAGTATAAGGCCAGATTGGTAATAAAAGGTTACCGAATGCCTTGACTATTTCGATACATACTCTCATGTATCAAGGATAACCTCCATAAGTATGATACTTACAATTGTCGCTTTGCGGAATCTAGGCGTACATTGAATAGATGTTAAAAGAGCTTTTCTAAATGGATATCTTGATGAAGAAATATACGTAGAACAACCTGAGGGTTATGTAGTTTCAAGTCAAGATAAAAAAGTATGTAGATTGGTGAAGTCCTTGTATAGACTTAAACAAGCACCAAAGTAAAGACATGAGAAGTTCGATAATGTCATGATGACAAACGGCTTCAAGAAAAATGAGTGTGAAAAATGTGTATATGTCAAAACAACTAACATTGGATATATTATTCTATATTTGTATGTTAATAACATATTCATTGTTGGAAGCAACAATAAAATGGTAAAAGTACCAAAGACTAGTCAAATTCAAGATTGACATGAAAAATATAAGATTAACATATTTGATTTTGGGCATCCAAATCAAACGGTTAGTTGAAGGTCTCATATTGACGTAGTCACACTACGCGGGCAAGAGAAGTTTGGCAAGGATGTTTCCGGCATAGCCAGAACTCCAATAAATGCATGCCAACTTTTGTCCAAGACCAAAGACCAAAGTGTTGACCAAGTAGATTCAATAGACCAAGTATTGTTTCTACTGTTAGCAGTTCAAGTAGATTCACAAGCAATTCAAGTGAAAATCACTAGAAAGCAATTGTGAGGGTATTGAGATATCTTAGATATACTCGAGATTATGAATTGCATTATTCTAGAGATCCTACTATTTAGAAGGATACTCCGATACGATTGGATATCTGATATTCAAGATATCAAAGGCACAAGTGGATATGTCTTCACTTTGGGAGGAGGAACCATGTCATGAAAATCCTTAAGAAAATGGTTATAATCAAATCCATAATAGAATTTGAGTTGTAGTTCTAGACAAGTCTAGAAAAGAAGTTGAATGGCTTCAAAAATTTCTTGAAGGATATTCCTGAACGACCAAAGCCAATGCCTACAATTGGTAGAGCACGGAGCTTTGTGTATAATGGGTAAGTCGAGACATATGCTTCATCGACATAATATTGTTAGGCAATTGATCTCAAATGAAGTTATCTCTATTGATTTTTTGAAATCAAAGGATAACGTTGCGGATCCACTAACCAAAGGGTTAAGTCGAGATCAAGTTCAAAAAGAAAACGAAAGGAATGAGACTAAAGCCCATGTAAATTTAAGGTGCTATGTGAAGGAAAACCCTACCTAGTTGACTAGAGATCCCAAGATCTAGGTTCAAAGGGGCAACCTAATTGCATAGACCTGTGCGGTCACTGTAGGGGCTATTATCCCCAAGTCCATTCCTATGATGTAAACATTGATCAAAGTGGTTTAGGCTAAGCAATGCTTTTAATGACCATTGTGTGCTTTTATGAGTCAAACAACATAAGTCACCTATGTGAGAGTGAAGTGGGGCCGCTTCAATGAGACTATTGGGCATAGTTCTTTCAAACTCTTGTAGAACCAGACAATGTCCACGACCATATGGACATACCCATGAGAACTAATACTCTTGTCAGAGAGGTAGTTGTGTGAAGTATATCATCGTTTACACAAACGGCAGAATAGTTCAAGGACATTACATCTACTGGTCATCTAGTAAAGTAAATATACTTTCACAAGGGAAGGTTCAAGGGTGGACACCTACCTATCCTATGCAGCTATCGATCATAGAATCTATCACCACATCGAGTCAAAATGTTTTTGATTAAATCAATTTCATTCATGTGGGGGATTGTTGGAAAAAATTGATAATTTTGGACTTTGAATAAGAAATTGATTCAAATGTTGTTGAGGAAAATGTGGAACCAATTGTTGGTTCGTAAATGTGCAGACGTGCACGACATGTGTAACGCAAATGTCTGAACCGGTCTGGTCCTTCGTGGGCTTGAAGATATTTTGACCCAAATTTAAAATGAATTTTCCTCAAATAAAAGCATAAATTTGCCAAATTTTATCTTGGAATTAAAAGGGTAAATATTGGAAGTTACCTTTAATTCAGATAATAATTTTGGAAATTGCTTTATAGGATAATCAATTGATTCTCAATATTAAATGCTCCATTAGGTCAAAATTTCCACTTATACCCTCATGACAATCCTATAAATATGGAGTAAAGCTTCTAGGTTTAAAACCAACAAAAACCATAGAAATTTTTTATTGTTTTACTCTGTGGATTTTACAAGTGGCTTTCGGTGATAGGCGAAGGCAAGGGTCGGTTTGTGATCTCTATAGTAGTGCAACTGTGGCTGATCTTATGTTGTTGTATCCTAGGAGACAGACGACCAATGAACTCGAGCACCATAGGAGTGGCCGAAAATCTGTCTTAAGAAAACTGCGTTCGTACATGCCTCAACACGTTTCTTTTGGTTCCAAATCGGTTTGATTTATAAGTTGTTGTATTGTTCTTAATTTTGTACTGTTCTTTTAAATAATATTATTTTATCTTATTATTTATTCTTAGATTAACGCTTATTTTCTAACAATTTGTAGTTAGCCGAGTAACTGTACCGAATAAATCGATTAACCACTTAGACGATAACTGATTGAAACAGAATGATAATGGTTCATTAAAATTTCGAACCGAAACTTCCGGTAACCTTACAAATAAGTCAATCTGGTACGGTTAACCGCTCCTGAACACTCCTACATGAGACAATCTAATGCTAAAATATTTACAATATTTATACAGTGAAAAGAGAGATTTAGTTATAACAACCACATATTAAATACGTAATCGAAACTCAACATGTGGATCACAAGCTAATATGCAAATATCTAGTCTTGCAATGTTGTTATAACAAGCACGTATAAAAAATTTAAAAGTAAAATGAAACATGCACGTGGTAATGATGTTCCCGGGCTCGAGAGGCCAGCACATTGACTTAATTCAATTCTGCCGTTGATGATGTAATTTCCAGATAAAACAAATGGATACATATATTTATTCAGTACTTTGTCCTTATTAATATAAAACCCGAGCTGTTAATTAATTATACCTTCCAAAAATATTGAAAAATAAAAAAAATATAGCTGCTTGTTGTCACTTTATGGGCTGTAGAATAGTATATATATCGGTATCTAGTACAGCAGTCAGAGCACAACGAAACCAAACCAATAGCTAAGGTATTTTGACTTATCAAATTAAGGTGATGGCTCACAATGTATTTAGCAGTTCGGGTCCTGCATTCTATACAGACGCGACTCTTCAGAACTTTTCCAATGACAATGTCAACCTTGCTGACCAAAAGGATTGGTATGGCTCTGGAAACCGCCCATTTGTTCTTCAAGCAAAGTGGTCCGATAAAATTAAGCACGACGCCGATCCCCGAGCTGGAAGCTCGAAAGGCGGGGCTGTGTATGCGACCCCAGCTGGCATTAAGTGGGTTGTTGCCTGGAGCAATATGAATGGTGAAACCAACAAGGTATTCATCAATTAAATGTTATTCCCTTTTCTTAAAACTTATGGCACCATAGGCACAAATAATTTATGATTAACCCTATTTGTTTCATTCTTTTTCTTAAGAAAAAACTTCGTTAAGAATTTTATTGTAACATTCAAAAGAAATAATTCAATCAACTTTCACATAAATTAAATCTTTGTCAACTACAGGTGTATATTGACATTAATAGCACTGATGTCAATTGGGATGTCCTCGAATCGCTTCTGGACACATCTTCCGCCACTCCTGCTGAGGTGAACAAACTTGGATACAAGGCAACGGCTACGATTGACCCGGACAGCCCTTCGCCAAGTTTGACAACAAGTTTCCAGAAAATAATTTAAAATATTGTTTCTTTGCATGCACTAGTAATTTTAAAATAAGGAAGGTGGTTTAATAAAAAGACTGGCTTCAAGGCTTGAGTTAATATTAGTCTCGGGTTTGATCCCTGGACAAATCCAACCCCTTCCTCTTTTATCTCTAGAAAAGTTTTAAAAGGTCTAAATGTTTAAAATCAATTATGCCATGTTTAAGATAAATGTGTGGCTACTTGAAATCATTATATGTGTTGAATAGAAGGTCTTTCTATTATGTCATTCTATTATTTTTATTTTTATTTTTTTGATCGAAGATATGCATGTTCAATGATGAAAACCATACATCCGGGATTATCACAAGCCTCATTAAAAAGCCCCTAGGCCTAAATGGGGGAAAAGAGTACTCATGATAATCCACCCATAACGAACACTACATAAGAGATCAAGCACTCACCAATCTAAAGAAAAGAAAGTCACTGCAATAAAAAATAAATACCATCAGCCTCCCACTATAACCACACTTCACACACTCATCCTTAGCGAAGAAACACAAACCACACCATGTTTCGCAAGCACATCGGCTACACTATTCGCCTCGCGGTATATGTTTTGAAAACACACACAGTGTAAGGAATCGCACGCCTCATCAATCCTAAGAAACCGATAATCCAACCTCCAAAGTCGCCTTTGCATGATGAAGAATCCAAGACATCGCCACAGCTGAGTCCGATTCAATTATGATCAAGCTATTCTCACACCATCGAGAATGTAGCACCATATCAAAAGCATATTCAATCACTCGGACTTCAGCCTCATTTGAATCCATAGTCCCAAGCGGGCCGGAAAATAAAGCCAATATTGTACCTTCTGTGTTGCGTAAAACCCCCTCCCCCAACATCTAGCCGGACTCGGTTTACCTCGCGCCTAGATTGTTATTATTTTTATAAAGCCCATATAAAATTTATAGAAAATAAAAGACTTGAGATAGAGATAGAAATTTAGAGATATTACATGAAAAGAGGTAGACCAGAAATTTTTGAATTTTTTTTTCTACTTTAGAATTTGGGGGTATTTTCTTAAAATTCGTGTCTTTTTATAAATTAGAGTCGTCACCGATCATTTTTAAAAGAGGTAGACCGGACACCGAAAAATAAAACCAGATATTTAAAATAAAGGGTTCGGGAGTCGGTTACGTGTGGGGAAGGATTAGTACCCCCCACAACACCTAAAATTGGTACAAAATTAATTACCGTTTTATTAATATCAAATTTTGCGAGTTAAAGTGACATTTAAATCATAATATGGTTATACATGCGAGTAAATTTTAAGGGCCCGTCATTCGAGAATAAACGAAAACCACCACAAATACGCTTGGTACTAGCCAAGTTTACTCTCGAATAAAAGGGTGTCGCATTAACAGTTTATATCATGTATGCAATGATGATAACATGTCATATGTATGAGCAAATGGCAATGTGAAATGCTTGAAATTAAATAATATACATACTGTAGAACTAATGTTTTGATATAATAATTGAAAAATGTTTTGGACTGATTTAAAAAGTATTTAAAATAATTTCCAAAGTCCAAATAACTTGAAACTATGTATAGTTTTCATTTGCTTGAGATTACAATCTTTTCATGTACCACCAATAGATAAATTTGGATAAAAAGAGATGGGCGATAGGCGTGATCAAGGTGGGCGAGAACGAACGAGACAGGGCGGAGGCCGGGTATGGACCCTGTTCGTGTCTAATCAGCCGTCACAACTGCATTGGCAGGGGGTTTGGCAGGTTTTCGATAGGCATGGGGTTGTGGTGGACGTTTTCATCCCTAAGAAGAAAGGGAGAGATGGAGCGAGATTTGGGTTCGTTCGGATGGCGACTATTCAAGATGCAAATCGTGTAATTGAGCGGTTGAATGGATTCCGCCTCTATGGATCGGTGATCATGGTCCTATTTGCCAGAGATGGGGTGAGGGATTCGACTTGGTGCAAGAAGGGCTTGAATGATTACAAGCCTAAACCCTCGCAGATGAGCAAGAATTCGATGGAAAAAGAGAGATTAAATGGCGATCAAGATCCAATTGCAAAACCTAAACTTGTTCCGATGAGGAGAATGGTGGGAAAAACAGATGGAGACAAATGGGAAATTTTGAAAACCTGTGTGGTTGGATGGCGACGCAATTCGATCTCGATTGCTCAAATGGCGAAGGAGCTAAATGAGAACAATATGAGGGGATTCTCAATTATGCACATGGCAGGACGAATGGTGCTTTTAATGCCCAACAAATCGGGAGAAAGGGTGGACATTATGTCGCGAACAAATTTAGATAGGTGGTTCATGGATGTACGCCCGTGGTCGATAGCGATACAGATGTCGACGAGAAGAGTATGGCTCGCTATGAGCGGCATCCCCATTCACGCGTGGGCAACGGAGACTTTTGAAAATATTGCCAAATTATGGGGATCATTGGTAAAGGTCGACATATCGACGATTTCACCTTCATCGTTCGAGCGAAGTAGGATCCTTATTGAAACCAATTTGATCGAAAGGATCGATGAGGTGATGGAATTGGAGGTAGATGGTAATACATATAACATACGGGTGCAAGAATGGGAAAGGGAGGTGGTTCAAGAAGATAGGGACCATGAGGAGAGTGACATGGAGACATCCTCGGAAACTAATTCCCGTCGAGCTGTTGATGTACCTCATGGGATCAGTAAATCGATCGCAGGCGAGGATCCGATGTTGCAATCGTTTGTCCAGGACAGCCTTGTGGTTGAGGATAATAATCTAATTTCTAGAGGTGGGATGGACGTGGAGGACCAGGAAATTGATTCGAAACATAACGCTAATGTCACACACAATGGGTGCACGTATGAAAAACAGATTGATTTACGGGTGGAATCATTGAGTGGAGGGAATTCGCGGGTTTCGGATGAGGTGGTTTCTTTGATTGATAGGGAGGGGACAGGCGATCGCAAGAGCCTAGACGTGGCTCAATTTGAAGTATATAGAGCGGACAGTGCCCAGGGGAATGCGACAGCAGCGGATGAGGAGGTGGATATGCTAGTTAAGGAAAGAATTGAGGAGTGCACGAGCCTTGACATGGACCACTTTGTCTGCTGTGTAAGGGACGATGCCCGGGGGAATAATGGAACCGCGGAGAGGGGGGTGGCAGCGGCTACTGCCGATACAACGATGGAGGCGAACACAGGGGAAATAATTGCGGATGGGCCTGAACAAGTGAGGGCCTCGGATGCTAAGTGTATTGAACATAATGGAGTCCTTCGCAAGGTAAGAAGCTTATCAAATGTGTTGATAAGTGTTTTGAATCCGGAGGAAAGGTCTGAGATGGAGAGTAAGCTAACAAAAAAGTCTAGAGGAAAGCCGAAGAAGAAAATACAGGAGGATACGGGGATTGCTAATGGGTCCTTATCGGATTCGGATTTTATAAATAGAAAGAGGGTGATTTTGAGAGAGGCAAAACAAACACTTGATCTGGGAAGATTGATAGGGGCTTCGACAGTGGGTAACGAGGAGGCGGTTGTTCAAGATATTGCGCGTATCATTGAGTCGCGCATTGAGAACAAATAGCAGCCGGCGATGCGGGTGTTGTCGTGGAACATTCGCGGATTGGGTGCAGTCGCGAAACGACGAGCATTACGTGATAGAGTTCGACAACACCATTGTGAGATGGTGTTGCTGCAGGAAACTAAATTGGAGCAGCTATCAGCGAATGGGGTAAGTAAATTGTGGTTTTCGGATAAATTCGATTTTGTTATTGCACCTTCTATTGGGCGATCAGGGGGGTTACTGTTGATTTGGGACAGTCATAAATTTCAGATGATAGAAACACGTATATCTCGCCATTTGATTTTGATTAAAGGGGAGTGGGTGATTGAGAAATGGCCCTGTTGGATGGCCAATGTGTATGCTCCTTGCGTGGTGGAGAATCAAGGACGGGTATGGGGGGAATTAAGGGAGCTATTAGGGGAGGTAGATGGGTCGTGTTGTATGGGAGGTGATTTTAATACGGTGCGGGAGGTGGGGGAGAGATGTGGCTGTGTTGATGCATCGAGAGGAATGGAGGAGTTCAACAATTTTGTGGAGGATGTGGGTCTTTTGGATATTAAAGTGGTGGGAAAGAAGTTCACTTGGTTTGGGTCGGGGAACAAGGCGTGTCGCCTTGATAGATTCTTGGTGTCGCGTGAGTGGATCGATCGTTTTTCTTCGCTGTATCAATTGAATTTGCCGAGGGGGATTTCGGATCATACTCCGATATGGCTGACAAGTGAGGATAGTGATTGGGGACCTCGACCGTTTTGTTTTCTAAATGTTTGGCTTGAGAAAAAAGAGCATGTTGATTTAATGGCGAAGGAATGGGAGAGAATTTCAGTGGAATTTGAGAATTATTCGATAAATTATAAATTAAGGGAGATGAAATTTTTTTTACGCACATGGAATAAAGAATGTTTTGGTCATGTCGACACTAGAATTGGGGAGGTGACAGAGCAGATAGATATGTTGGATGCGGTTGTAGAAGTTTCGGGGGATAGAGGACAACGGGTTGAAGAGATTAGTCGGCTGAAAATTGAGCTGTGGTGTCTACACAAGTACAGTGAATCGATTTGGCGACAGAAGTCGCGAGCTCTTTGGCTAAAAGTGGGGGACCGTAACACCTCATTTTTTCATCGAACTGCTAAAATTAGAGCTGCAAAGAATATGATTACTGGTTTGCGGATTAATGGTAAATGGGTGGAGGATCTGGCGAGGTTTAAACGCCATATAAAGGGGGAATTTCGCAAACATTTTGCACGTCCACCATGCCTTGGGACGATGGAGGCAGATGTGCGGGTTTGTAGGCTGGATAGGGCTGCTGCCGATATGCTCGAAACATATTTTTTGCTGTCAAAAATTAGAGAAGCGATTATGAGTTTTGAAGGAGCGAAAGCTCCGGGGCCTGACGGATTTAGCTTTGCTTTCTTCAAGCGGGGGTGGGAGTTCTTGCAGGTTGATTTGCTGCATTTGTTTAAGGCTTTCCATGCGCATGGTTCTTTGCCGAAAGGGGCCAACTCGACATTTGTGGTCTTGATCCCGAAAAAAGAGAACCCGCATGTAATCAGTGATTTCCGGCTGATATGCTTATTGAATTTTGTTTACAAAATAGTGGCGAAAGTATTAGCAGGAAGACTACATAAGGTACTTCATTCGGTGATTAGTGAAGAGCAATCAACATTTATTAAAGGGAGGCAAATTGTTGACGGTATATTATTAACCAACTAAGTTGTTCATTCACTTCGTCTGCGACGGTTTAGCGAAAGAGGAGTGGTGTTGAAGCTTGACTTCGCGAAGGCGTATGATTGCATAAAGTGGAAATTTCTTGAGGATGTAATGTGCCGGATGAATTTTCGGGTGGTATGGAGGAATTGGATTATGAAATGTGTGAGTACATCACGTCTTTCGGTCCTTGTGAATGGTAGTGCAACGCCGGAGTTTGCCATGGAAAGGGGGTTGCGACAAGGTGACCCATTGTCACCGTTACTATTTGTGATTGTTGCGGAAGCATTGCACCAATTCTTGGTGAATGCGGAAAGTTTGGGGCTGATTAGAGGAGTGAGTGCCGCTGCGGATTGTCAGCTCTCGCATTTGCAATTTGCCGATGACACGGTTATCTTTATTCAAGGTAAAGTTGAATTTGCTAGAAACTTGAAGCGTGTGCTGACATGTTTTGAGTATGGGTCGGGGCTGCAAATTAACTATGCAAAATCGGTAATGTATGCTGTGGGAATAGAGGATGCAGTGGCTTTGGAGATGGCGAGGGAGTTGGGGTGTGTGCGAGCAGATTTACCCTTTAAATATTTGGGGATTCTGATTGGAATTAATCCACGGAATGGTAAGGTTTGGGAACCGGTGATTCATCGGATGTGCTTATGTTTAGCGGGATGGAAAAAAAACTCTCTATCTTTTGCCGCAAGGGTGACATTGGTGAATTCGGTACTTTCTACACTGCCACTGTATTATATGAGTATATTTAGGGTGCCGAAAACGGTACTAAATAAAATTGAGAAGATTCGGCGAGCATTCCTGTGGGGCGATACGGATTTAAAAAGGAAATTGAATCGGGTTGCTTGGGCGAAAGTATGTAGGCCGAAGAAGCTAGGGGGTCTTGGAGTGGCAAATATTGAACTTCGAAATTCAGCGTTGCTTGCCAAATGGCTTTGGCGATATGCTGACTCTCCTAAGTCTTTGTGGAAGTCGATTGTGGAAGCAAAGTATGGCGTTGCAGTGATGGGGAGGCTGCCGAATAGGGTGGGTAAACAGCACATTTCTTTCGTGTGGAGGAGAATTGTGGAGATTCAAGAAGGGGAAGACGCTGGTAAGTTTATGAGCGAAGATTGTTTTTTGCGGCACATAGGGAACGGGCAACGTGTGCTGTTTTGGTTCGTTAGATGAGCCTTTGTGGGAGGTGTTCCCGCACATTTTTCGGTGTGCTAGTAACAAGGCCACACGGGTGTGTGATTATGCGAGGCAAGGCACACTGCACCATGAGGAGTGGCTGCCGTTTTTCACCCGTGGGTTGTGATCATTTGAGCAGCACTAGCTGAGCCAAATGCGCGCGATAGTGAGGGGGTTTACCTTATGTGCGAGCGAGAGGGATGTGCTGGTTTGGAAGGAAAATGCGATTGGACAGTTTTCAGTGGGGAGTCTCATGAAATTGATGTCATCTATGGGTCTATCCAATTATGGTCTTGATGGTTTTAATATGTGGAAAATTGAGGTGCCTCCGAAAGTACAATGCTTCCTATGGTTCGTGCATTTGTGCCGATTACCGACGTTGTCTATGCTAAGCGCTAGGGGCATGCCTTTAGCGGGAATTCAATGTGTGTGGTGTAGGGGGGGTTGACGAGGAACAGCATATATTTTTTACTTGCACGTTTGCAAACAAGTTGTGGGAGGCGTTTTTCTTATGGTGGAGGTTGTCATGGGTAAATTCGAGAATGTTTGCGGATTTTCTTGTGCAGTGTTGTAGTGGGGTTTTGTCGGGAGTAGGGAAAGCTTGGTGGATGGTTGGATGTACAGCGGTATTGTGGTCCTTATGGCTTGCGCGGAATGATTTAATTTTCAATCATAAACAGATGGTACTCAGGGAGCTGCTTTTCCTTATTAAGCTGCGATCCTTTGATTGGATTAAATCCTCCACGCACGGCAGCGACATAATCGAAACTGCTTGGTGGGAGTGGCAATTGCAGTGTGTGCCGTCGGGTACAGTGAAACATAGAGCTGGGATCCATTGGTGCCCACCGATAGAAGGCGCACTTAAGTTTAACGTGGATGGCGCGGCGAGGGGGAAACCGGGGCTGGCGGGATGCGGAGGTGTGCTGCGGGATGAGAGGGGTGTAGTGCTGGCAGTTTTTTCGGGACCGTTGGGTTGTATGGAATCGAATGAAGCGGAGGTTTGGGCCATTTTTCATGCGGTTCGATTGCTGGCCGAGTCAAGGTGGAGGGAGGATTGGTCGTTCATAATTGAATCCGACTCGCGGATTGCATTATCATGGGTGATGCACAAGGACAAACGACCTTGGCAATATAGGGGCTGTTTCGCAAGATTGATTATGATTGCTTGCAGCTACGTTGTGTTTGCTTTCACCACGCTTTTCGTGAGGCGAATTCTTTCGTCGATGCACTCTCTAAAGGGGGTGTGGATAGAGTATCATGGTTTCATGCTACTGCGGATAATGGTATGGCATTGTAATGGGGTTTTTTCTTCCGGTTCTTGGCGTTTTGGTTTCTACCTTCCATGATGCACTCTTTTTCCTCCAATTTAGGATAGGGAGGTTTTTTAAGGAGGCATATGGGAGGTTGTATGATTGTTTATACTGAATAAAATCATACGATTATAAAAAAAATAAAATTGAAACTATGTTTAGGGATGTTTTTAAAAGGTTTTACATATTTTTCAAAGCCAAACTTCACAAAACTGTCCAGGCGTTTCGAAACACCATAGGGTGTTTCGATACGGTGCATTCCAGTAGCAAAAGTGTTTCGATACAAGTATCGAAACAGGCTTACCCTGGATAAGGATTTTTGCCCAGCGTTTCGAAACGGGCTATGTCGTTTCGATACGCCCATGTGGCACTGACCACAACGGTCATAAACCCCAACGGCTATTTCCCAACTAACATTTAAATGCATATCGTTTCGATACGGGACTAGGCGTTTCGAAACGGGTGTTTCGAAACGGACAAAAGCGTTTCGATACGGGTCCACGTCAGACTGCAACGGCTCCAATTCAATCACAACGGCTAGCAACGACTATAAACTCATCAAGGAGTATAAAAGGGACCTCCAAGCATCAAGTAAAGGCTAATGCTCATATTGTCAATCAACAAATGATCAAGAATTGTCTTAGAGCTTAAATTGTCATTTATTGTATAGACAAACACTAGTGAGCCAAAATTGTCAAATTTGCTCAAGTGTTTTAGGTTTTGGGTGAGTGCTAAATTGTGCAAACAAATACCTATTAGAGGGATTTAAGTTTTCTTATTGTTTCTCTTTGTAAAGAGGGTTTCAATCAAGGCTTTGGGTAGAAAGCTTGATTGGTGTATAAGGGTTTCCTCCTAAGCCTAGAAAAGGGGACGAATCAATAGTGGATTGATTGGAAATCCTTAGTGGGGAGCTAAGGTAGTGGATGTAGACCTTGGTTAGAAGGTTGAACCACTATAAATCATTGTGTCTATCTTTGTTTTAGCTTCCACACCACCTCCACCCAAAAATCCACCTCTCCACGACTTGGCGAGCCTTATCGGTTGAACGAATCGAGATCCACACAAATCTACAATTGGTATCAAAGCTTGGCTCATTTAAGGAGGATTCACATCCTATTGAGAAGATCCGGCAAGCTCGATCACTTTTTCAACAACCGGCTCAAATGGCACAATCAATCGACAAACCGCCTTTCTTTGACGGAACCCACTATGCCCATTAGAAGACAAAGATGAAGTTCTTCATCAAATCTAGAGATTACAAGCTATGAGATATAGTTGAAGATGGTCCGTTCGTGCCTCAAAGAAGAAAAGCGGAGTGGAGTGCCGACGATCGCAAGAAGATGGAGCTTAATTGCAAAGCCTTGCACATCTTGTTTTGAGCTTTTGGCCCAACCATCTATGAGAAGATGTCTTCTTGTGAGAGTGCCAAGGAGGTATGGGACAAGCTTGAAGTCACATACGAGGGGACCAATGAAGTCAAGGAGACCAAGATTGGGCTCCTAACCTTAGAGTATGAAAACTTCAAAATGGATCTGGAAGAGAACATCGAGAAGATGTTTGATAGGTTCTCCACTATCACCAATGGTCTCAAAGGCTATGGAGAAGCCATCTCGGAGGAAAAGCTTGTTCAAAAGCTCATATACTCACTTCCCGAGTCTTGGGACTCAAAGAGGACCGCCATCAACGAAGCCAAAAATTTGAAGACTTTGAAGCTTGATGAACTCATAGGGTCACTCCTTACTCATCAAATCATGAAGAAGAATAAAGAAGATGAGAAGAAGAGGGAAGAAATTAGAGCTATGGGAGAGAAGAAAATCAAAGGGCTAGGCATCAATGCAAGTGACATGGCTCTCAATTCCTCCACTTGCCATCATGTCTATTCAAGTGAAGAGGAGGATGAAGATGAAGAGATAGTTCATCTCTTCAAGAAGTGTGCCCCATTCATGAAGAAAGCTTTGAGAGAGCTTGAACGAGATTCCAAGAAAAAGGAGAGGGCAAGCACTTCAAGCCATAAGAAGAAGGCACATGTGGCTACTTGGAGTGATGAGGACTCCACCGACGATGAACAAGCCAACCTTTGCCTTATGGCCATCGAAGAAGATTCAAGGGTAACTTCTAATTCATCTACTTCATGTTCTTACTCTTTTGATGAATTACAAGATGCATATGATGATTTGGTTTTAGACTTTAAAATCACATTTTGAAAAACAATAAAGTGATTTCAAAGTTGAAAATTCAAAATGATTTGATTTCTAAAACCAAACTTGAACTTGAAGCAAAACTCAAGGAGTTTGAACTAAAATGTTTTGATTTACAAAAATTGCTTCAAAAAGTTCAAGAAGAAAAGGATTTGATTTCCAAAGAGCTAGAAAAAGAAAATCAATTTTGGAAAATCAATTTTTTATGTAAGACAATCTAGTGCCCCTAGATTTGTTAGAGGAAAATGTTTTAGAAGTGTTTGGGTCTCAAAAGGACTAACCACTTCAATTAAAAAGGATGACATTGAAAAATGGATTCCTAAGGGGACTAAAATTTGTGCTACTAACGTTTATGGATCCAAAGCAATTTGGATACCAAAAATCACTTGATTGTCTTTTGCTAGGTGTGATGGAGATGTTCAACAAGTCAAACATTGAGGGGGAGCTCCATGCACACAAGGATGAACACTTGAAGAAGGAAGGCTTTACATCCTCCCTTTGGGTTCAAGTGTTGGTAAAAATCTAGTTGTTTTTTATTTTATTTGATTTATTTTTTTTGTCAACTAGATGATCATTTATGTTGGACTAACATTTTTATGATGCTTTGAGTAAGGGGGGCCATTTTTAAACCAAACTCTTATTTTTGTCAAAATTTTCACCTCTATTGTGATTTTGAACTTAATGTTTTAAATTCTTTTTGATATAACAAAAAGGGGGAAAATTGGTTTGAAAAATTGAATTTTCAAATGAATAAGGGGGAGCTTTATTTTGATTTCATATCTTTAATCTCTTATTCACAATTTTAAAGTTAAAGGGGGAGAATCCCAAACAATTTTTCAACATAGTTTTATTATATCAAAAAGGGGGAGATTGTAGAACTAATGTTTTGATATAATAATTGAAAAATGTTTTGGACTGATTTAAAAAGTATTTAAAACAATTTCCAAAGTCCAAATAACTTGAAACTATGTTTAGGAATGTTTTAAAAGGTTTTACATGTTTTTCAAAGCCAAGCTTCACAAAACTGTCCAGGCGTTTCGAAACACCTTAGGACGTTTCGATACGGTGCATTCCAGTAGCAAAAGTGTTTCGATACAAGTATCGAAACGGGCTTACCCTGGATAAGGATTTTTGCCCAGCATTTCGAAACAGGCTATGCCGTTTCGATACGCCCACGTGGCACTGACCACAGCGGTCATAAACCCCAACGGCTATTTCCCAACTAACATTTAAATGCAGGTCGTTTTGATACGGGACTAGGCGTTTCGAAACGAGTGTTTCGAAACGGACAAAAGTGTTTCGATACGGGTTCACGTCAGACTGCAACGGCTCTTTCTACTTAAAGGGTGTTTCGAAACGGGTTCGAGCGTTTCGAAACGGGGAGCTGTAGAACTGCATTTATGGTGGGAATTAAAGTCCTCAACGGCTCCAATTCAATCCCAACGGCTAGCAATGGCTATAAACTCATCAAGGAGTATAAAAGGGACCTCCAAACATCAAGTAAAGGCTAATGCTCATATTCTCAATCAACAAATGATCAAGAATTGTCTTAGAGCTTAAATTGTCATTTATTGTATAGGCAAACACTAGTGAGCCAAAATTGTCAAATTTGCTCAAGTGTTTTAGGTTTTGGGTGAGTGCTAAATTGTGCAAACAAATACCTATTAGAGGGATTTAAGTTTGCTTATTGTTTCTATTTGTAAAGAGGGTTTCAATCATGGCTTTGGGTAGAAAGCTTGATTGGTGTATAAGGGTTTCCTCTTAAGCCTAGAAAAGGGGACGAATCAATAGTGGATTGATTGGAAATCCGTAGTGGGAAGCTAAGGTAGTGGATGTAGACCTTGGTTAGAAGGTTGAACCACTATAAATCATTGTGTCTATCTTTGTTTTAGCTTCCACACCACCTCCACCCAAAAATCCACCTCTCCACCACTTGGTGAGCCTTATCGGTTGAACGAATTGAGTTCCTCACAACTCTACACTTACATATATAAAAAAGCGATAATGTATATGATGATGATGATGATAATAATAATAATAATAATAATAATAATAATAATAATAATAATAATAATAATAATATAATAATAATAATAATAATAATAATAATAATATAATAATAATAATAATAATTTTCGGATCAAAATGAAACATAAGGACAAAATTAAAAAACATGGAAAACATGCATGTACTGCAAAAATGATTTAGGAAAGACGGAGGGACTTGAATGAGGTAATTATCTCGTTATTTTAAGCCACTATATAAGTGAAAAAGATAAACAAACCACATTTTATTTTAAAACCCAAAGACCGATCAAAGAACGAAACTTTAAATCCTCTGCATATTCTACCTATTTTTCCAGATTCCGAGGACCTACCACCGCGACGGCCGCCGGCATACTCAAATGTTTGCCCCACATCACTTTTCTTTCCACTTTTAAAACCAAATCTAAGATCTAATTGGGAACCATACATCACAAAGCCATTCAATCTTTGTAACACCCCAATTTTGGGGCTAGTTGTTGTGGATGTGGATTTTGATATTCGATGAGCTATTTGACATTTTGGGGTTAGACCAGGGAAAACCCTCTCCGGGTATTAGATTGTTAGGTATTTGAGAGTATTTGTTGGATTTCAGTGTTGCTTCAAGTTTGGAAGCTTAATTGGGTGTTAATACTCTGTTTTAACTTTTTTAGAAACAGAGGATCATAGTTTGGGAGCAAATCCGGGTGACCGTTAGCTAATTGTGGGTTTCAGCTTTTTGGAATGAGTTTATCGGTGAGTGGGAATGTTTTAAAGTGTTTGGAAATGTTCAAAGATGATTTTGGGAGTTTAGATTGGGCTTGATAAGCCAATCTAAACTCAAGAGTAAGTGGTTTTACACTTCTCCATGTTTTTGATATTGTGTGATGCGTTATAAAATTTTGGTAAGACTTGTGATTGAATCGCCTATTGTTTTTCCTACTTTTATTGCCTATGATATGTTGTGAGCATGCTTATGTTGTTGTTGTTATAAGATTGTAAGATATATGTGTTGGTAAAGGTATGCTTGGTATGGAAATGTTGGTAAGAGTGAGATGTGGTAAGATGGGCTTGATAGCAATGTAAGTTTGACCATTGTTAGAATATTTGCATAAGCTAGAATCTTTACCAGATATAGTTGATCGATCAACTAGGATTAATGTGCACATGTAAGACTTGTAAGACAAAATTTGCATGCGTGTATAACAAATTCGTACGTGTAAGAAAATTCGGTCGTGTCAGACAAATTCGTACGTGTAAGATTAGCTTGGACGCGGTGGTTGAGTTTACTCTCATCGACGTCCTGTAAGACTTGTAAGATTGTAAGAAATCCATATGTCCGGGTAATGTTGTTAATTATGCCAATATGCTACTCTTGTCCTTTGTAAGACTTTGTTATATTATGGTAAGATAGAGCAATGTTTGGTAAGGCCTTGTAAGAGTAAGTTGTGCTTTTGTAAGAATGGTTGAATGGTAAGATGATCTTGTTGGTTAGTACGTTGTTGTAAGATGTTGTATGCACATTTTGGTTTTCTAAACTCTAAATGGTTTTAAAACTGCATTGTTGTTGTTTGGTTTTGAGCTCCGCTCACTAAGCTTAAATGTTTACGCTCTCTTTTCCAACAATGCAGACTGTTAGTGTTCCGGGCAGCAAGCAAGCAAGGGGAGCGAGGCCAATTTCCACTTTGGCTCAAGTATGATTTCTAAGTTTGTAATAATACTACTAGCAATGGGAATGCTATGTTTTATGTTTGGAGACTTGATGTTTTGTGGATGCATGGTTTGAGGCAAGTTTGTTATGATCCTATGAATTTGTATGAAGTATGGTTTTGTTGTTTTAAGGTTTATTTTGTAGTTTGACCTCTTAAGCAAGTGTGGATCATTGTTGGCTTCGTTCTTGTTTAATCTTAATGTCGAAATGATCTTGTTTGATGTTGTTAAGTTTTTTTGACTTGGAAATGAATGTTTTGTTGATCCTTTGGTTTTGGTATGTGATTGGGATGGTTTCAGTGAGCATCGGAAGTACCCAAGACCTTTTTGAACCAAGTTGTGCACAGGGGTTCCGAAACGGGCTCGACCATATCGAAACAGGCTTGAATTTTGCCTAGCTGTTTCGAAACGCCCCTTGGTGTTTCGAAACGGTTGGCATCAAGAAAATCTTGTTTTGAAGGCCTGTTTCGAAACTTGCAGTGGTGTTTCAAAACGCCTGGCAGTAAGTTAGTTGAAGGCATCTCCTAAGTTTTGTTTTGTTGTGTTTTGGTCCCCAGTTGATGTTTTATCAATTGTATGGGTTTGGTTGGCCGTTTCATGCTGCATTTGGGCATATGTGTTTGAAAACTGACTAATTGCAAGATGGTAACCTTAATTTCATATTAGGTCCCAATCTTATGCTAGAATTGCATTTTGGTCCCTGTATGCTTGTTTGTCGGTTCGAGGTTTGTTTCTTTGTGCTTTTATCCGCTGTAAGTGTTCATCACCTAAGTTTTTATAAGTGCATCTAGAAAAGATAATTTCAAAAGCTTGTTCCTCTTTTAGGGTTGCTAATCGAAGAGAAATCTTCGGGTCTTTCTTCGGTTAGTCTCGTGTGACCACCTTAGGTCAGTCTGGTGGCTAGGCCGGGTTGAGGGGGTTACATTTGGTGGTATCAGAGACAGGTTATGCATCTTTCAAGAAGGTAAGTGAGGTAAGTTCATGTGTTTGCTTGATTGTTGGGTGATTTATCCAGTGTTTGTCTTGTACGGTGGTTGTTTTGCCATGATTGGTTGATAGCATAATCTGTTTCTATGTTGTTATCGTTGGCTAGAAGTTTTCTAAGCAACCCATTGCTAGGTATTATTGTAAGAAAATGGTTTTGGATAAATACTTGAGCAATTTGGACCCTTGCCCTTGCTGACCCAAACCTTTGTGTGTTATTGTTGTTGTGGTTGTTAGATTGCTTTTGTCTGTTGCTATGGCGAGGCCCCGAGGCAGGCCTAGAGTGGTTCGTCAGGAACCACAGGCTGCAGCTCATGCTATTGAGGATCATGTCGAGGCTCATGCTGAGGAGCCAGTTGTTGAGGAGGAGTTGCCCCCACCTCTGCCGGAAGGAGACGAGGCCGGAGTTGAGGGTGTAGTACCACCAGATGGCCAGGGTCAGGCCGAGATTGATTTAGCTCAATTAGTTCAAACTATTACTGTTGCCTTTCAGGCAGCTGTGACCGGTATGTAAGTTGTTTTACCACCTCAGGGTGCGGGAACTGGTTTGTTCCTAGAGAGACTTTGTAATCTGGGTGGAGTTGAGTTTCGTAGATTTTCGCTTGAGCGGTTAGAGGCGTGGCTAGAGAGTACCACGCGTATATTAGGTCAGATGGAGTGCTCAGACACTCGGAAGCTTGGTTGTATCATTTCTCTGCTTCAGGGAGATGCGTATGTCTGGTAGACTACTACTACATCTGGTATGCCTGAGGGTGAGATCACTGGGGAGTTCTTCAAATCTACCTTTCGTAAGAAATACTTGGGTCCACGGTTCTTAGATGAGAAGAAGAGGGAGTTTATGGCTCTCGTTCAGAGCAGTATATCTGTATTGATTATGAGATACAATTTGTACGGCTGAGTCAGTATGCTCATGAGTTAGTGTCTAATGAGAAGGAAAGATGTGAGCGCTTCTGTTATGGTTTGGTAAAGGATGTGAAAACTTACATGTTAGCTTCTGACTACGTGTATTTTGATGTTTTGGTTAGCCGGGCCAAAGACATCGAGCAAAACTTGGGTTTGTCTTCTCGTGCTAGTGGTTCTAGCTCAGGGAAGAGGCACAACCAGTGGGACAGAGGTGATGCCAAGAGGCACAAGGGTAATAGGCATCATTATGATCATAGGCGTGGGGGTGGTAACCCAGGTCGTGGCCATCAGGGCCAAGGAGTTGTTGCTCGTACTCCAGAGTGTGCTAGATGCAGGAGACATCATACGGGTGAGTGTTGGGGTGTGCGTGGTACATGTTGGAACTGTGGTTCCTGACATCATTTGAGGCAAAAGGGTCCTCATCCGGTTAGAGCAGTTGATCATCAAAGAGGTTGTAGGCGCGGTCGAGGTAACTTCCAGCCGATGATTGAGGCTCTGAGGAACGTAGCTCATGTTATTACAGTCTAGCCAGAGGGTGGTGGACCAGCTAGAGTGTATGCCCAGAGAGAGGTCGAGAACGACACAGATGTTATTGCAGGTAATTTCATGTTACAGTCTATGTCATTGCTTTCCTTGGTTGATTCTGGTTCTACACATTCTTATATTCTGAGTGAGCATGTTAAATTGCTGGACATCCCTGTTGAGATATTAGATGTATGAATGCATGTGACTAGCTCTTTTGGTGAGACTGTTGTGGTTAGACGAATGTATAGGAGGTGTCTGTTGATGATTCAAGGTCATATATTTCCAGTTGATATGATGGAACTACCGTTCTATGGTTTTGATGTTATTCTGGGTATGGATTGGATTGTTGAGCATAGAGCTAGGGTGGACTTTGAGACAAAAAGGGTTACATTGAAGCTTGCGGATGACCATGAGGTAGTTTTAGTAGGCGAGAGAACATTAGGTTCTTGTCGAATGTTGTTTCAGCTCTAGAGCCTCATAGATTGATGAACTTTGGTTGTCATGCATATTTGGCCTATGTGTTGCATCCTAACATGAGTGAGGTCAGACCAAAGGACATTAGGACAGTTTGTGATTTTCCAGAGGTATTTCCGAAAGAATTGTCTGGTCTGCCTCCTGAAAGAGAAGTAAAGTTTGCTATAGAGACCATCTCTGATTCTGCTCCGGTGTCGATTGCTCCGTATCGTATGGCTCAAAAATAATTGAAAGAGTTGAAGAAACAGTTTCAGGAGTAGTTAGACCGTGGTTTCATTAGGCCCAGTATTTCGGCATGGGGTGCTCTAGTATTGTTTGTAAAGAAAAAGGATTGTAGTATGAGGATGTGCATCGATTATAGGCAACTGAATCAGCTAACAGTAAAGAACAAGTACTCTTTGTCGTGTATTGATGATTTATTTGATCAATTGAGAGGGGCATCAGTATTTTTGAAGATTGATTTGCTAACTTCCACACTAATGATATGCATTGTCGGAAATGAGAGCGTAATCTTGAAAGCTTAGTGAGGGAGCTCAAAAACAAATATCAACAATGCAGGGTCCAAAGCATGGTATCCATAAAACAACAACAAGGCATGCATTAACACCAACATAACAACATAGCCAACCGCTACATAAATGCATGAACATGGCATCTTACCTCATGTTATGCTTAGCATGGATGTATGGAAAATCTTAACACAACAACCACACATTGTTAAGGTAGATTGGAAACTATATAGCTTACTCGGATACGCGGATAACTTCCGTTGGGATTTTCGCCCCAACGTACTCAAACAACAATTTTACCTACCGGTGGGATTTCACACATCATCGTTTTCTTTTACTGATGCGATTCTACTCATCATTACACACAAACACTTTCTGGTGGAATGTTACTTCACCGTACTCCTCCTTGGTAACTACACATCACCAAGGCCAAGCGCGAATTTGACTCTTACCGTGTGCACACCCATCCTAATGATCGATCATTTATACCCGGTAATTATAACTAGTGCCAACATACTAAACGAGTACTCACCATGATTTCACAATCATGCAATACAATGCACAAATAACCATCATGCACATAAATACATCACAACATGCATAATCAGACACATATCACTCAAAACGACATTTATGCACATTTAGCAAGATATACATAAGTTAAACAAGAGATTAAGCTACCAACTTAACCCACATTAGATTGACCTACCAAGCACAATCTAATACCTCCACAACATACTTTGAACCAATTTAAAACCATTGAAAACAGTCCACTCACCAAACACCCTCAATACAAGACAAAAATATCGATCAAGCCTCCAAGTTTCCCGGTATTGAGCCTGAAGCTTCTCCAACAGTTTCCCTTGTTTCTAATCAAGCAAAAACAGCGTATTACTCATCAAAACATCCACAAAATCACTGCCACAATCAGATTACAATCTCAAGACCATTTCACTACATTTCTAAACCAAGAACTAACCCAAACTCTTCATTTTCGGACTTGAACACAACCCAGCAATTACCTATCGATTCCATCACCCAAATCATCATTAAACATGTTCAAAACAACCCTTAAGCATAATCATACCATCAACCCAACTTTCCCTCACAAAACTACCTCAAAAACTTAAGATTTCTACCCTTAAACACACCCATAAATACCCATTTCGGGATTTCAACAAAACCTCATCATTTTAAGATACGATACACTTAAAGGCAAGACTATAACATATATTAGTTTTACAAATCAAAAACCCATTAAAAACCCAACAAATTTTTCACCTTTTACTTAAAATTTTGAACACATGTACAACTCAAAAATGAAGATTAGGAAAATCTAAAACCATCGAAATGTTAAGGACGAAGAGGAGAACTCAAAAACATATTTACCTTAACGAAAACACTTGAAATCACTAGGAAGGAGATGGAACAGTGTTTGGCGTTGAAGAGAGGTTTTTGGTCGTGAGTTTTTGTTTGAAGGAAGAAGATGATGGTTTTTCTCAAAACATTCTTTTACTTGTCTTATTTCATTTATTTAGAAAATCTCCATTTTACCCTTAATGAAACCACAAGCCCTTAACAAAACAAAACCAAGCCCATTTTATTTAAAACAAGCCCAAAGACCCGAACCCAATTTACGCACCTAACACCTGACCCCTAAACCCGAGTGTTACAAGGTTAGATAAAATTAGAAGTACTTTTCTATAGGGCTTTTGGAATGGACCGAGGAAATTGGCCAAAGTAAACTGGGAAAATTATGTCCCCCAAAGAGCAAAGGGGGTGCTGGAGTGATAAATATTAGAGCGAAAAATAAAGCCCTGCTGGCGAAATGGGGTTGGAGATTTGTACTTTAAACAATCCCAGTAAGCTTTGCTGATATGGAGAGGCATTGTGAAGAATCTGTCTGAAAGTGGTGTTAATGTATAGATTAATTGTTCTGTTTTTCGATGGATACTATGTCATGGAAAATCAATTATGTTTTGGGAGGACTGCTAGGTTGGAGACAGACCTCTGAAACTTGTTTTCCCCATCTTTACCGTCTATTTGAAAGAAAAGGCACTGTTATTGCTTAATTAGCTGGTGATGATGATATTCAGAGTATAGTTTGGACGACTTTATTCTCATGACCTCTTATTGGTAGGGAGGTAGCTTCCCTAGAAGAAATGAAAAAGATGTTCCATTGTGAAAAATTAAATCAAGAGAAACCCGATAGAATTATATGGTTACATGAATCTACAGGTATGTTCTCGGTAAGAAAACTCATGGATTTACTTGTAAACACTGATTTGGAAGAACCATTTTTTATTTTGATAAAATTTGGAAGCTGAAAGTTCTCCCAAAAGTAAAATCCTTTCTGTGGATGCTGAAACTAGATAGGATCCCCACTAAGGAGTTCCTATTTAGGAGAGGTATTCTCCTTGGTGCGATACAATTCTGGAAAGCTCCCATCATTTATTTGTAAGTCGATTCTGGAAAACTTTTTGCAATTGGTGGAGTAAAACATGGCCTTGATTAGGGAATATGGATGATCTATTCGTCTTTTGTTTCTTCCTGTCTTGCCGCGTCTCAAAGACTAATCAAAGCAGGAATCCTCCTCCAAATGGTACTGTTAAATTCAATGTTGACGGGGCTTCTAAAGACAATCTAGCTGGCCGTGAAGGAGTTCTTAGAACTGATAAGCGGGATATTAAAGTAATGTTCTCAGGTCCAGTTCAAGGTTTCGACACTGCTTTTGCAGAAATTTTTGCAATTAGAATTGCTCTGAATGTATTCAAAGAAGTTGATTGGATGGGTAAGGTGAATCTTATAATCGAGTTCGATGTGGAAGTTGTCTTAAACTGGATTGAATCGTCGTTAATGCGTCCATAGCGATGGTGGTCTATTTTTGAAGAGATCGATAGCCTTGCCAGGGAAATTCTGAAGGTACAATTTGTCTATGTGCCAAGATCAAAAAATTGCATGGCCGATCACTTAGCAAAATAAGGAATGACAAGATCTGAGCTCTTCAAAGCTTGGTTGTAATCTTTCTTGGGAAATATGGCATGGAAGCCTAAACCATATTTTGCATATGGCGATCTTTTTTTCCTGTGCTCATTGTCTAAATTGTATTGAACATGAATCTTATTATGTTGTGTTCAGACTTCTCACCTAGATGCGCAGTACTCTTTTCCTTCGGTAGGTTTAGGCAGTTTTTTAACGAGGCTCTCAACTAGGTTAATAAACATTAATAAAATCATACATTGCTTAACAAAAAAAAATTATAATCTTAAATTCGGGATCAAATCGAAAACTTCAAAAGCTTAGGAAAATTTCTATAAATTTTAGGGAGGTAGTCATGAAAGTATCCATTACACTTTCCTAATTAATTAACAAGTTTTAAAAATATATATACATTTGTGAGTGTGTGTAAAGTAGATAACGAGTGGTTAAATGGAACTATATCATTTACGCGTTTCAGTGAAACGGTAACCGAAACAAAATTCTAAAACTTAATTTTAGTAATTATTTACTAATTTACGAAAAACACTGAGTTACTAACTTTGACACTTCTCACACTGGTCATAGTGCTCGTCTCCCCAATCAAGCATTGCTTCATATTCCATAGTTCTT
The DNA here is from genome assembly GCA_030270665.1 of Hibiscus trionum. Classification (NCBI taxonomy): domain Eukaryota; kingdom Viridiplantae; phylum Streptophyta; class Magnoliopsida; order Malvales; family Malvaceae; genus Hibiscus; species Hibiscus trionum. Next base: position 2,540,202 of record BSYR01000008.1, read on the forward strand.
CATCAACTACGTGACCTTTAAGCCTCTTTAGTTCACGACTTTTCTTTAATACGATAGCCTCTCCTTCTTGGTTACCCTTAGTTCCAGCGGTCTTCTTTTCAGTCTCACCATTCCTTCCCTTTGCATCCACTCCCATCTCCTTCAATCTTACGTATTTCCTTCGCACATTTGCCCCCTTTGAAAACTTAGCTAATGAAACCGATACTCGGAAACCATACATCACAAAGCCATTCAATCTTTCTATCGTTCTCATATCATCTTCCTTCTTATCAAATCTTACAAAACCAAACATGTTACTCCCTCTAGTCAGTTTTATGGCTATCACTGTGTCCACTACATACCCATGTCTTGTGAAAGCATGCCAAAGACCCTTCTAATGCATTGCTTTCAGGAAGTTCTCCACGTATAGAGACAATGCCATTTTTATCTTCCTATTCAGTGAAGATTACTAGCTTCATAGCCTCGACCACGACCACACTCTGAAAGACCTTTTTAAAATAACAATTTACATAATAAAAGTTATACACCATATAAAACATTGTGTAAACAAAATTATTTACTTATATATGCACACTAAACAAGAATTAAAATAGAAATAAACATAATATTGGATACAGACATACTATAAATATGCAAACGAAATTAGTACATACACATTCCATACAAAATAAAACAAATAGATGTTGAATTAAACAACAAGGAGAGGGACCAACAGGGTAAATAAACCAATGATTTTCAGATCACAATGAAACATAAGGACGAAATTAAAAAAACATGGAAAACATGCATGTACTGCGGAAATGATTTCGGAAAGACGGGGGGACTTTAATGAATTAATTATCCCGTTATTTTAAGCATCTTTATAAGCGAAAAAAGTTAAACAAACCACATTTTATTTTAAAACCCAAAGACCGGTCAAAGAACCAAACTTTAAATCCTCTACATATTCTACCCATTTTTCCAGATTCTGACAACCTACCACCACGACGGCCGCCGGCGAACTCAAACGTTTCACCCACATCACTTTCTTTCCACTTTTAAAACCGAATCTAAGCTCTAATCCTTCAAAAAGCACCCCGATCTATTTAGATCTAAGGGAAACCAAAACCAAAACCTTTTTTGTTTGAAAAAACCTTTTTCCAGACTTGAAAGCCCTTTTGAAAGGTCCTCGGTCATCGGCGACGACGTCCTCAGCCAATCGTAGACCAGAAGATCGAACGGTGCTCAAGTAAAACGAACCCTGATCTCTCTTTTTCCTCTTTTATTCCGAATAAAAACTAAAGAGATCATATTTTTACCTCTGAAATTTCTTGAGCCTTTCTTCTCTTTTATTTGTATTGATGATAATCTAAAAAATTACAAGATTTTGTTCATCTTATATCATATATGTTTTCTCATTTTTTTAGGGTAAACTATATAAATGACCACTATATTATGGTTTTAGATTCGATTTGACCACCTGTCGTTAAAGCTTAACAGAATGAGTGACGAGGCAGTTAGTCAAAATTTTGTATAATTACACATTTGGTCCTCGTTATTTATACACTCTATCAATTTGATCAAAATTTTAATTTAATAAAATAAAATAATTATTTCATTAAGTAGTAACACATATCACCAAGAGGATTCAAACCTAGGACCTTGGAATACATGTGGTGGGTGCTTGCCACTGGGCCAAGCACATTTTTGTGATATGAGGTACAACTTTTGATATATGTCTTAAATGACTGTTAATGCCCAGAAAAAATGAAAGCAAAAAATGGCCTTGGGCAGATTCAAACCAATGACCTTATAGTGTAAGGGGTGTGCGCTTATCACTGGGCCAAGTATATTTACATGATATAAAGTACAACATTTAATATATATTTTATATAGTTGTTAATGAAATGTTTTAGGAAACTCGAACATGACATACTTATGATGCATAAAAACATCTAACACAATTAAATAAATCTAATAATTCAATTAAAGTTAACAATATTTTGGGTATATTTTAAATTATATTTAGTGCACGGTTTAAAACAAAAAATTTAAAATTATAGTTTGATTTCGTTAAATGAATTTAATATAATTTTAAATTTTTTATTTTAAACCGTGCTCTAACTATAATTTAAAATAATATTGTTAACTTTAATTGAATTATTAGACTTATTTAATTGGGTTAGATGTTTTATGCATCCTAAGTATGTCTTGTTCGAGTTTCCTAAAACAACATTTCCTTCCTTTTTCCAAGCATTACCAATTATATAAGATATATATTAAATGTTGTACTTTATATCATAAAAATATACTTGGCCTAGTTGTAAGCACACACCCTTGCATTACAAGGTCCTTGGTTTGAATCTGCCCAAGGCCATTTTTTTACTTTCATTGTTGTGAGCATTAACATCCATTTAAGACATATATCAAATGTTGTACCTCATATCACAAAAATATGCTTGGCCCAGTGGCAAGCACCCACCACATGCATTCCAATGTCCCAGTTTTATTTCCTCTTGGTGACCATGTGTCACTACCCAATGAAATAATTATTTTATTTTATTAAATTAAAAATAGGATCAAATTGATAGAGTGTATAAATAACGAGGATCAAATATGTAATTATACAATTTTTACTAACTGACACGTCACTCATTCTGGTAGGCTTTAACGGTAGGTGGTCAAATTGAGTCTATTTTAATAGTATGGTGGTCTAATTGCTTCAATTAGAAGTGTAGTGGTCAAATCGAATCTAAAACCATGTTATAGTGGTCATTTGTATAATTTACCCATTTTTATTAGATTTGTTGAACTATTCCTACTGTTGATGACGATGGATCTGACATCCCTTAATTTTTTATTTGTTTCCGCACGCATGGTTGTTGGGGAGGATGGGCATCAGAAGAATGGTGGTCGTTGATGGAGTCGAGATCAAAGGATGAGAACCAACCAGGGATGAACGACTAAGATCTTGGTTTCATGGTGACGTGGCTTGCCTCCGGCCATTAGAGGATTTGGACGAGGCTCGTGAGGAAGCGTAAGGGGTGTTCCGGGCTCAATCTGGATCATCAGATCATCCCAGACCTGACAATGGATATGCGGCTGCACAAGGGGTGATAAGAGAGATTAGGGTTTTGTGATATCATAGGTTTTGGGCATATCGAGCCACATATATAACATATTTTTTTGTTCTATATTGCAAGTGGACTATTTAATTAATGGACTAATATATTTAATTGTTTGGGCTGCTATTTAATTGTATTGATACATCTATTTAAAATTGTTTGTGATAACAACAACAACAACAACAATGTAACGCCCGTGTTTTGAGGTTAGGAGTTAGGCGTGTGTGTGTTTGGTTCGAGTCATCAAAATCGATTTAATTTAATTAGACCTTAATTTTGAGTTAGATGAGATTTAACATTAAGATGGTGGCATTTTTGTAAATAACTTGAAAATAATGAAGACCACTTTTGAATCAAAAAGAGAACAAAAATAAAATAAAATAAAGCTATCTTCTCCCCCCTTTTTCCATTTCATGTGAAATGAACCCAATTCACTATTCCATTCAATCTCTCCACCAAATCAAGAGCTTTTTCGAAGGTAAATTCATTTCTCAACTATCCTCATCATCCCAAACGTTTTCATGGTCTTAGATTTCAAAACCATCACCATTTGCATTTTTCATGTTTGAGGAAAGTTTGGATTTTTAATGGGTTTTTCACTTGCATTTGGTTTGTTGAGTTGTGTTTTAAATTAATCTCTCCTAAATACACCTAATATCTTGAAATGGAAGGATTTGGGGAAAAATCCCGAAGTGGGTCTTTGGGGCATTTTTCAAAGTGTCTAAACTTGAGTTTTTGATGTGTTTTTTGTGTTGGGTTGAAGGGCTGATGGTATAAGGTTATTAGGGAAGTGTTTTGGAAGCCTTTAGATGTCATTTGGGTGTTGGAAATTGTGGTTTTCAGCTGGGTATTTGGGGAGCACGAAAATGAGAATTTTGTGGTTAGTTTGGGTTTGAAACTGGTGAAGTTTGTCTTGTGTTTGTGAGTTGGATTTGTGACTGAGTTTAGCATTGGATTGGTTGAGTAATAATTGTGTTTTGATTGGTTAGAAGCTAGAGGAAACCTCGGAGAAGGATCGGGATCGAATCCGGGAATTGAGAAGGCTTTACTCGCTTTGCTTGCTTTGCTAAGGAAGGGTGGTGAGTAAAACTTTAAATTGTTTTAAAGTTGGTTCAAGTGTGTGTAGTGGAGATAATGGAATGAGCTTGGTAGGCCATTCCAAGGTAGAGGTTAAATTGTTAGTTTAACTTATTGTTTGTTAATGAGCTTTAGATGTCTATGCCTATTTTGATCTTGTGAGGTATGAATTGATCTTGTGTCTGTATACATTGATATGTGTGATGATGGATATGTGTTATACATGATGAATGTGTGATGTGATATAAAGGTAATTGGCACTAGTTAACTTACCGGGTGTAAATGATCGATCATTAGGATTAGTGTGCACACGTTTGAGTCAAATTCGCGTGTGGCCTTGATTGCGTTGAGTCATCAAGGAGGAGTACGGTGATGTAATATTCCACCGGAAATTATTTATATTATACGTGATGATGAATGGAATCCCATCCGTAGGGCATGTGATGATGAGTGGAATCCCATCCATGCAAGGTCCGGTGATGAGTGTAATCCCACCGAGGTAATGTTGTTGTTGAGAGTAAATCCGCACATCCGAGTAAACTAATAGTGGCCAATGTACTTGCTCTTGTGGTTATGATGTTGAGATATTTGCTTTTATATTATTGAGCCTAATATGAAGTAAGATGCCATATTTATGACTCTTGTAATGCTAGCTAGTTTGCTATGTTGACGCCTATGTATGTTGTGTGTGATGTTAAGGATTGCATGCTTGAGCCCTGCATTGTCGTTGTTTTGGTTTTTAGAGCATTCTCACTAAGCTTTTAGCTTACGCTCTCATTTTCGACAATGCAGATCAGTATCTTAGAGTTAGCAAGGAGCAAGGCGAAGGGACATTCCAAGCTTCGTAGTTGCTCAAGTATGACTTAGTAAATAAAGTAGTAGTTTAGCAATGGGGCTACTATGTGTTTTGTATAAGCGTTGTATGACTCATAGATTTTGATGATGTTTATGTTTGCTTGGATTTGTAAACCATGTTAAGCCTTGTTGAATGCTTGTTTGAGATGCTATACTTTTGGATGAGTACATGTGTTGGTGATGCATGTAAACCTTTATGTAAAGGCATGTGCCTTGGCCTTTTAAGTCTTTGAGTATGTCTTGTTATTCATCTAGATTGCCATGATGTATATGCCTTGTTATTCATCTAGATTGCTTTACGTGCTAGACCTTAGTCGTGAAATGTTGTATGGATGCTTAAATGGGGTTAGGGGAGTATTAAATTGCATCTAGAATCGAGTCTTCTGTTGTTTTGCTGAATTTTGAGGTCTTGCAGTGCAGGGCGTATCGATACGCCTGAGGGCCGTATCGATACGGTTTGCCCTCCAGGTCTCAATTTTGGCTTGGTGTATCGATACACGGGGCGTATCGATACGCTCAAAGTTCACTGGAAATCCGAGAAATTGGTGAGGCTTTGGCGTATCGATACGGGCTCTAAGCGTATCGGTACGAGTGTATCTCGTTGACCACGAGATGTTGACCGAGAAGGACGTATCGAAACGCTCAAGGGCTGTATCGATACGGTCTTCCTATGTTGACTGGAGGATATTAACCTTGGTGAAGGCGTATCGATACCCTTGATTGGTGTATCGATACGGCCTGCTTTGTAAGTATAAAATGGACTGTTAACATGTTGTTTGGGGTCCGGTTGTGTATCTTTCTTGATGTTTTCCGCTGTCGTGATCACTTAGGAAATAATATGCCTTTAGACAAGATTAAATTAAAAGAAATTTTCTAGGGTTGCTAACCGAGGGGGAATCTTAACGGGTTTCGCTTCAGTTTTCCCCGTGTAGCCCACTCTGACCGGTCATCCGGCCAGACCGGGACGAGGGGGTTACATTTGTTGGTATCAGAGCCTGAGGTTATCGAGACCTCGGGCAGGTAAGTGAGGTAAGCTTGATGTGTTTAGTAGTTGTTATGTCTCGGTGTATGCTATGCTATGTATTCTTGTTGTTTGATCGTTCATATGATGTTTGGAAGCATGATTGTTGCGTTTGGTGTAGTGTCGAGTACCCCTTGCTACTATTACTTAATTTAAAAAGGTTTTGTAAAGGAAAGTACTTGAGCACAGTTGGACCCTTGCCTTTGCTAACTTAATCCTTATATGTTGTTTGTTGTAGTTATTATCTTGCTAGCTGTATCATGAGACCACGAGGGAGGCCTAGGATGGTTCAGCCGGAACCACGGGTACAAGCTCCGGGAGTTGAGCAGATTGGAGGGGCGCAGGCTCCTCAACCTCCTCCTTCTCCTCCTCACCAAGAGGGAGGTGAGGCGGGAGCCGAGGGTGTAGGACCTCAAGTTGGCCAAGGACCGGCCGTAATTGATTTAGCTCCCTTAGTTCAGGCGATAGCCGGGGATTTCTAGGTTGTAGTGGTTGGGGGGTCAGGCAGTGGCACAACCCTAGGGAGAGGGTACTGGTTTGCCATTAGAGAGACTCCGCGGTTTGGGAGGTGAAGAGTTCAGAGGGTCGACACCCGAGAGGTTTGAGATGCGGTTTGAGAAGACTGTCCGCATTTTGGCACATATGGGATGTACCGAGGAACGTAAGTTGGGGTGTGTTATATCTCTGCTTCATGGTGATGCCTACACTTGGTGGGTCACCATCACTACGGGCATGGAAGAGGCCGAGATCACTTGGGAGTTTTTTGAGTCAGCTTTCCGTAAGAAACATCTGGGTCCTCGATATCTCGATGAGAAGAAGAGGGATTTTATAGCTTTACTTCAGGGGAGTATGACTGTGACAGACTATGAGATCAGATTTGTCAGGCTGAGTTAGTACGCGTCTGAGCTTGTTCCTACTGAAGTGGAACGTTGTAACCGTTTCCGCTATGGGCTGAATGAGGAGATCAAGAGATACACTCTAGCTTTGAACTACACAGATTTTGATGTCTTGGTCGCTAGGGCCAAGGACTTGGAGCACAGTTTGGGCTTGACCAAACGATCTGGTGGTTCTAGTTCTGGCAAGAGATCTAGTGACTTTGATAGAGGTGATGCCAAGAGGCATCGGGACAACAGGCATCACTATGACCATAGACGTGGTGGAGGTAACCACGGTAGGGGCCATCAGTGCCAGAGGACTGGTGGGAGGTTGCCCACGTGTGCTAGTTGTGGGATGAACCACACTGAAGAGTGTTGGGGAAATTTCCACTCGTGTTGGGGTTGCGGAGCTAGAGAATAATATTAGGCGTGACTGTCTACATCAGGTGGGACAAGCACCAACTCAGGCTCCTGCTAGAGCCAATGACGTTCAGAGAGGCCGCGGGCGCGGTAGAGGTAACTTCCAGCCGAGGAATGATGGCCAGAGAAACATAGCACATGTAGTTGCAGTCCAGCCGAAGGGCGGAGGCCAGGCCAGAGTTTATGCTCAGCGTGGGGATCAGCATGACACGGATGTGATCGCAGGTAACTTCTCGATACAGTCTTTGGGTTTGCTTTCTTTGATTGACTTCGGGTCTACATATTCTTATATTCTGAGTGAGCATGCAAAGTTGTTGAATTTTCCTTGTGTAATATTAGAGGTAGGAGTTAGTGTTACTGTTCCTTCGGGGATACGGTAGTAGTTAGAAAGATGTACAGAAGGTGTCCGTTGATGGTTCAGGGACATGTGTTTCCAGTGGATATGATGGAGCTACCATTTTATGGCTTTGATGTGATTCTGGGTATGGACTGGCTCACTGAGCATAGAGCTAGGATAGACTTTGAGACTGAGAGGATTTCCTTGAGACTCACAGACGATTATGAGATAATGGTGGTAGGTGAGAACGTGAAGTTCTTATCCAATGTAGTTTCAGTTCTAAAGGCTAAGAGATTAGTTGAGATGGGTTGCGAAGCGTATTTGGCCTATGTGATGAATCCAAACATGAGTGAGGTTAGACCTCAAGACATCCGGACAGTGTGTGACTTTCCTAGTGTGTTTTCGGATGAGTTGCTGGGTTTACCACCTGATAGAGAGGTAGAGTTTGCGATAGAGACTTATTCAGATTCAGCTCCTATTTCGATTGATCCATATCGTATGGCACCGAAAGAACTGAAAGAGTTGAAGACTCAGTTGCAAGAGTTAACAGATAGAGGCTTCATTCGACCTAGTTCTTCACCTTGGGGTGCTCCGGTTTTGTTTGTAAAGAAGAAAGAAGCATGAGAATGTGTATAGATTACAGACAGTTGAATTAGTTAACAGTGAAGAACAAGTATCCGTTGCCGAGGATTGATGATTTGTTTGACCAGTTGAGAGGGGCATTAGTCTTTTCGAAGATTGACTTGAGATCAGGTTACTAGCAATTGAAGGTAACAGAGGTTGATGTACCAAAGACAACCTTTAGGACTAGATATGGTCACTATGAGTTTTTAGTCATGCCTTTTGGGTTGACTAACGCACCGGCTACTTCCATGGATATGATGAATAGGATTTTCAATCAGTACCTAGATCAGTTTGTAGTTGTCTTCATAGATGACATTTTAGTGTATTCGCATACCGAGGAAGATCATGACCGACACTTGAGGCTAGTTTTGAAGACTTTGTTAGATAATCAGTTGTATGCGAAGTTGAGCAAGTGTGAGTTCTGGATCCGAGAGGTAGTCTTCCTAGGGCATGTAGTGTCTGCCGATGGGATTCGAGTTGATCCGAAGAAAATAGAAGCTATTGTTGAGTTGAAGCAACCGAAGTCAGTAACAGAAGTTTGTCGCTTTCTAGGCTTAGCTGGATATTATAGAAGATTCGTAGAAGGTTTCTCGAAGTTAGCCGCTCCATTGACACAATTACTTCAGAAGAGTGTTCAGTTTGAGTGGTCAGATGCAAGACAGAGAGCCTTTGAGAAGTTGAAAGAAGCTTTGACCCAAGCGCCGATTTTGATTCAGCCAGAGTCTGGGAAAGACTATGTAGTTTACAGTGATGCTTCCTATGTAGGCCTAGGTTGTGTTCTCATGCAAGACAAGAGAGTAGTGGCTTATGCCTCAAGACAGTTGAAGACTCACGAGCGTAACTATCCGACCCATGACATAGAGTTAGCTGCAGTTGTATTTGCTATGAAGATTTGGAGGCATTATTTGTACGGTGAGAAATGCACAGTGTACACAGATCACAAGAGTTTGAAGTACATCATGATTCGGCGAGATTTGAATCTCAGACAGCGTAGGTGGTTAGAGTTGCTAAAAGACTATGATCTTACGATTGAGTACCATCCGGGTAAGCCAATGTAGTGTCGGATGCTTTGAGTAGAAAGGTAGCTGTATATTTTAGAGCCATGTTTGCTAGATTGAGCTTGTCTGGAGATGGAGGCTTGGTGGCCGAGTTTCAAGTTAGACCTACTCTAGGTCAGTTGATTAGAGAGAAGCAGCTGTTGGATAGATCTTTGGCACCTCACGTGCAAGACATAGCCGAGGGTAGATCTTCAGATTACAATTTCAGTACCGATGGAGTCTTGTGTTTCAGAAATAGGATAGTTGTGCCAGAAGATAGTGACTTGAGACGTATGATCTTGACTGAAGCGCACAATAGTCCTTTTGCTATGCATCCTGGAAGTACGAAGATGTACCGAGATGTGAAGAATGAGTACTTTTGGGTTGGTTTGAAGAGAGATGTAGCCGACTTCATGAGCAAGTGTATGGTATGTCAGAGAGTGAAGGCGGAACATCAGGTTTCCTCAAGTTTGTTGCATGCATTGAGAATTCCGGAATGGAAATGAGTGAATATCACCATGGATTTTGTTTCGGGCTTGCCTTTGACTCCTACGAAGAAGAACTCAGTTTGGGTTATTGTAGACCGTTTCACGAAGTGTGCTCACTTCTTAGCAGTCAATGCGATTTATACATTAGATAGATTGGCCGATCTGTACATTGGTGAGATTGTTAGAGTGCATGGTGTTCCGAAGTCTATTGTATCCGATAGAGATCCGATGTTTACAGCTCGATTTTGGGAGTGTATGCATACAACTTTGGGTACCCGTTTGAATTTTAGCACATCTTATCATCCTCAGTCAGATGGTCAGTCAGAGAGGGTTATACAGATTCTAGAGGATATGTTGCGTTGTTTCATAATTGATTTTCAGGGTACGTGGGAGAAGCATTTGCCTCTAGTTGAGTTTGCTTACACTAATAGTTTTCAGTCGAGCATTCAGATGGCTCCGTATGGTAGAAAGTGTAGAACTCCAGTTTGTTGGGCCGAAGTGGGTCAGAAGTTGTTACCTATGCCAGACTTGCTTAAGGGGACAACCGATAAGGTGAAATTGATTTGCGATAGCTTAAAGGCAGCTTCGGATAGGCAGAAGTCCTATGCCGACTTGAAGAGGAAGGAAGTTGAGTTCTCAGTGGGTGAGAAGGTGTTCTTAAAAGTGTCTCCATGGAAGAAAGTAATGAGATTTGGCCGAAAGGGGAAGTTGAGTCCGAGGTACATAGGACCGTATGAGATTGTGAAGAGGGTTGACCCAGTTGCTTATCAGTTGCGTTTGCCATCCGAGCTAGAGAAGATACACGGTGTATTTCATGTTTCGATGCTCCGTAAGTATAGGTCAGATCCATCACATGTTATGCATGTAGAAGAGATTGAATTGAATCCGGATTTGACTTATGAGGAAGAACCAGTTGAGATCTTAGCTTCTGACAGCAGGGTGTTGAGGGGTAGATCGATTGAGTTAGTAAAAGTACGGTGGCAACGTCGAGGGGTGGACGAGGCCACTTGGGAGAGGAAGGAGGATATAGAAAGGCAGTTTCCTTATCTCTTTTAGTCAGGTAATTTTGAGGACGAACTTCCTTAAGTGGGAGAGAGTTGTAACGCCCGTGTTTTGGGGTTAGGAGTTAGGCGTGTGTGTGTTTGGTTCGAGTTATCAAAATCGATTTAATTTAATTAGACCTTAATTTTGAGTTAGATGAGATTTAACATTAAGATGGTGGCATTTTTGTAAATAACTTGAAAATAATGAAGACCACTTTTTGAATCAAAAAGAGAATAAAAAAAATAAAATAAAGCTATCTTCTCCCCCCTTTTCCATTTCACGTGAAATCAACCCAACCCCTCCCAAAACCCCCAATTCACTATTCCATTCAATCTCTCCACAAATCAAGAGTTTTTTCGAAGGTAAATTCATTTCTTAACTCTCCTCATCATCCCAAACGTGTTCATGGTCTTAGATTTCAAAACCATCACCATTTGCATTTTTCAAGTTTGAGGAAAGTTTGGATTTTTAATGGGTATTTCACTTGCATTTGGTTTGTTGAGTTGAGTTTTGAATTAATCTCACCTAAATACACCTAATATCTTGAAATGGAAGTATTTGGGGAAAATACCGAAGTGGGTCTTTGGGGCATTTTTCAAAGTGTCTAAACTTGAGTTTTTGATGTGTTTTTGTGTTGGGTTGAAGGGCTGATGGTATAGGGTTATTAGGGAAGTGTTTTGGAAGCCTTTAGATGTCATTTGGGTGTTGGAAATTGTGGTTTTCAGCTGGGTATTTGGGGAGCACGAAAATGAGAATTTTGTGGTTAGTTTGGGTTTTAAAATGGTGAAGTTTGGCTTGTGTTTGTGAGTTGGATTTGTGACTGAGTTTAGCATCGGATTTGTTGAGTAATACTTGTGTTTTGATTGGTTAGAAGCTAGAGGAAACCTCGGAGAAGAATCCGGATCGAATCCAGGAATTGAGGAGGCTTGACTCGCTTTGCTTGGTTTGCTAAGGAAAGGTGGTGAGTAAAACATTAAATTGTTTTAAAGTTGGTTCAAGCGTGTGTAGTGGAGATAATGGAATGAGCTTGGTAGGCCATTCCAAGGTAGATGTTAAATTGGTAGTTTAACTTCTTGTTTGTTAATGAGTTTTAGATGCCTATGCCTATATTGATCTTGTGAGGTATGAATTGATCTTGTGTGTGTATACATTGATATGTGTGATGATGAATATGTGTTATACATGATGAATGTGTGATGTGATTTAAAGGTAATTGGCACTAGTTAACTTACCGAGTGTAAATGATCGATCATTAAGATTAGTGTGCACACGTTTGAGTCAAATTCGCGTGTGGCCTTGATGGTGTTGAGTCATCAAGGAGGAGTACGGTGATGTAATATTCCACCGTAAATTATTTATATTATACGTGATGATGAGTGGAATCCCATCTGTAGGGCGTGTGATGATGAGTGGAATCCCATCCATGCAAGGTCTGTTGATGAGTGTAATCCCACCGAGGTAATGTTGTTGTTGAGAGTAAATCCGCACATCCGAGTAAACTAATACTGGCCAATGTACTTACTCTTGTGGTTATGATGTTGAGATATTTGCTTTTATATTGTTGAGCCTAATATGAAGTAAGATGCCATATTTATGACTCTTGTAATGCTAGCTAGTTTGCTATGTTGACGCATATGTATGTTGTGTGTGATGTTAAGGATTGCATGCTTGAACCCTGCATTGTCATTGTTTTGGTTTTTAGAGCATCTTCACTAAGCTTTTAGCTTACGCTCTCATTTTCGACAATGCAGATCAGTAGCTTGGAGTTAGCAAGGACCAAGGCGAAGGGACATTCCAAGCTTGTAGTTGCTCAAGTATGACTTAGTAAATAAAGTAGTAGTTTAGCAATGGGACTACTATGTGTTTTGTATGAGCATTGTATGACTCATAGATGTTGATGTTGTTTATGTTTGCTTGGATTTGTAAACCATGTTAAGCCTTGTTGAATGCTTGTTTGAGATGCTATGCTTTTGGATGAGTACATGTGTTGGTGATGCATGTAAACCTTTATGTAAAGGCATGTGCCTTGGCCTTTTAAGTCTTTGAGTATGTCTTGTTATTCATCTAAATTGCCATGATGTATATGCCTTGTTATTCATCTAGATTGCTTTACGTGCTAGACCTTAGTCGTGAAATGTTGTATGGATGCTTAAATGGGGTTAGGGGAGTCTTAAATTGCATCTAGAATCGAGTCTTGTGTTGTTTTGTTGAATTTTGAGGTCTTGCAGTGCAGGGCGTATCGATACACCTGAGGGCCGTATCGATACGGTTTGCCCTCCAGGACTCAGTTTTGGCTTGGTGTATCGATACACGGGGGCGTATCGGTACGCTCAAAGCTCACTGGAAATCCGAGAAATTGGTGAGGCTTTGGCGTATCGATACGGGCTCTAAGCGTATCGGTACGGGTTTATCTCGTTGACCACGAGATGTTGACCGAGAAGGGCGTATCGATACGCTCAAGGGCTGTATCGATATGGTCTTCCTGTGTTGACCGGAGGATATTGACCTTGGTCAAGGCGTATCGATACCCTTGATTGGTGTATCGATACGGCCTGCTTTGTAAGTATAAAATGGACTATTAACATGTTGTTTGGGGTCCGGTTGTGTATCTTTCTTGATGTTTTCTGCTGTCGTGATCACTTAGGAAATAATATGCCTTTAGACAAGATTAAATTAAAAGAAATTTTCTAGAGTTGCTAACCGAGGGGGAATCTTAACGGGTTTCGCTTCGGTTTTCCCCGTGTAGCCCACTCGAACCAGTCATCCGGCCAGACCTGGACGATGGGGTTACAAACAACAACAACAACAACAACAATAATAATAATAATAATAATAATTTGATAAAATTAGTGATTACATATATAAAGGAAGAAGGTGACTTAGAAGCAATCAACAGAAGGTAAAAACAATATAAACCCACCCAAAACCATTAATATGGCTCACTCGTTCACTATTTACACGTGATCTTTCGTCACATGCGCAATTTAGGGCTTGAACATTGCTTTTGTATATTTGTATACATTAATCTTTGATTTGAGTCAATTTTCTCAAATTAATTAATTCATTATTGACGTATCATCATTTTATGTGTACATATTGCATAAAAATTATATTTATGTGTTACGAAAAATAAATGAATGTATTTATTTATTCCAAATGTTTGCAATCGAACCAAAATAAATTTTTTATGTGTACAATTGAACCAAAATCAATGTTTCTTATGTATAACAGCACAAAACCAAATGTCATATATCAAATTACACATTTTCCCAAGATTTTAATTTATTTTGGATATTTCTCTTTATATTAATATTAGAGTTAATTGCTCTCTCCTTGTCCTCAAACTATGACACTCCTTCTAAATTGTTTTTTTTTTTGAAAAGCATGTATGATTTTATTAGCCAAGAAATCATACAAGATCGCAATACATATCGGCCTCATTAAAAACCTCTCTAATCCTAAATAGAGGAAAAGAGTACCGATTTGCATGTGCCAAGGGACAAAACACACTCTATTTGCTATATAACCATACCCATTCACGTCTAACAATACCACTCTTGGCCAAAGAATCCGCCAAACCGTTTGCCTCTCGATAGATATGGTTGAAGCACACGCACGACAACCCCGCAATGTCCTCCTCAATCTGCTGAAACCATTGCCACAGCTTCCACGGACGGTTCTCTGTACTATTCATCCATGAGAAATGTCCTGAAACTAAACTTTTTTCTGTTAATTGTCTGAACTATTTTTCCGGTCAAATAGGTATCTAACGTTTCATTCCATTACACAATTAAAGTTTTCTAGTCACAACTATTAAAAAATTTCTGTTATCTAACTAGAACATGACATGTAGAACCCATTAAGTGTCCCAGTGGAAAAGCGGATGATTTTCATCCTAAGAGACACATGTTCAAATCGCTTTGTCTATAAGGTGTATGCTTATTGTCAAAGGGTTAAGAATATGTATGAACAAATACTACCTTGTAATCACCTTTAGACCATTAAAAATACATGACATGTAGCCTATTTTTGTTATTTTCTGTCATTCTTATTTTTAAAAATATAGAAAAATAATTAATTTTATTAAAAAAACCCAAAAAACATTTTTTTGAAGGAAGATCATATTTATATAATAAAGAGCTTAAAATGTCATCATCGAGTACAAATTATTCAAGGAACGTAAGACATTCTAAATCAAAATAATACAACGGATAATGTGTGAGTGACCATTCAGATTTTTTTTTAAAAATAGGCCAGCTCTCATGTTCTGATTGAATGACAGAATGTTTTTAACGGTCGTTGACGAAAAAGTTTTTCGAGTACCAAAACAAACCGTTAGAACCTATTCTGCCCTAGAAATAGTTCATACACCTAACTGGAATAAATGGTATAGTTTGGACACATATTTTATTGTTAAGCATTAAATTAAAGGACCAAGAAAGGGCTGCCAATTGTCTCCATTTTAATATCAACGATGTTTATAAGGAACGGTTGGAGGTTTTTGATGAGGTAGGTTGGACTGGCAACACAGGTTTTGTAATGGAGTTGGTGTCCCAAAAATTTTTAGGGTGGTTTAATAATCTGAATTCCGGACTTCGACAACTCCTGAGTTCTTTTATTTATGTGGATTATCTTTCATGAAATTTGGCAATGTGCGTTTTGTTTATGAAGCTCGGAAAAGAAACTCTTTGGCTGATCAAGTCACACCCCAAACTCGTCGCTAAGGGATTTAGGTTAGATCAATTAGGTTAAGCAATATATCTGCAATCATTTTGTTATATAGTTTAGATGCAGTGTGGAGTTGCGACGATTCAAAGGCCCCGAGGCTTAAATCATTTCACAGGACCGAGAAACTTCAAAAGAGCATAAACTCTTAATTCATTGCTCTCATTCCTAAAACAGAACATCCCGTAGACATCTTAGAATACAGACCCATTAGTCTTGTAAACTCGATCTGAAAAATTATAGCCAATGTCCTTTCGAAAAGGCTCAGTGTAACACTAAAAAAAATTTAGAAGATGAAATAGGTTGCTGGTCGTGGGAATTGAACCCATGACCTAAGGTAGCCAAGCCCATGACCCAATCCCTGAGCTAGACAACTCTTACTGTCTAAGGTCCCCCATTATTCTTTTGAACCATCGGATTCTGCTTACCAAAGATAATTAAAGCCCAGTTCTGACTCCCCACCTACCAAGTTGTTTGTCCCTTCGAATCAAGAAACCATCTGCTTCTAGATCTCTCCTCTCACCGAACCCCGTGCTTAGCCCTGCTGCTTTGCTTTACGTGACACTGCCTCCACCGGCGTGTGTGTTGACCAGCTCTGAGCCCAACGTCATTAGCCACGCGCCTGCCCGAGCCATCATTTGCCGTGGATAGCGTTTTGAAATCTGGCGAAGGAGGATCCCTTCAACCTCTCGGATTTTGGTGTTTCAGGCCACTCTTATCGTCCAACCGCGACTGGGGCGTCAGATCTGAGCTCCACTCGTCAGTCCAACCAAAACCCAGGTGGCCGGCTCGTGATCCGCCACCGTTAAGGTCGTCGTCGGAGTTACGAGCCTTTCTGGTTGTAAAAGTTACATTTGAGGTTTTTTGGTGAGTTTCTATTGGGTTTAGTGAAGTCCATTTCCGAAATAATTCATCCACGTTCCTTTTCGGCTAGTTTCCGACAAAAGTGAGGTCATTCGCGTCTCTGGTGATTTTTCCGGTGATCGAAATGATTGGGTGTGTGAATTGGCCCTTTGAGCCCAAACCCATTTTGGTTCGAGCCCAAACCAGTCAACCCAACTCGGCCCGATTCCGAACCCGACCCAGTCAACCCGAACCGAATCAGTCAATCCAAGTCAGCCGAGTCAACTCGTTCGAGTCAGCCCGAGTTAACTCAGTTGTCCTTTACCAGTTGACTGCTGACGTCAGTGTTGACTTGCTGACGTCATTGTTGACTCTGACCTCGTTGACCTTTGACCTGCTGACGTTAGCGTTGACTTTGGCCGTTGACTTGCTCCCGTTTTACGTTTTTCGACGTTCTTAGTCCGTTTTTTAAGCCCGTTTCGCGTAATTCTAACCTGAAAGCCTCAGAATCTGACCCTAATCATGAACATGCTTAATTAATGAACTATTGCTTCGAAAAGGAGTTATATTAAATAAAGGACTGATGTAAACCCTTGTTTGCCTAAAAGTACTCGAGACTCCCCCGACCGTTCGTCTGCTCAGCCTAGTTCTTCCTGATTCGCTCCTCCGCGCGTTCCGATAGTCACTAGTATGAACTTGTAAACTCTGTAAGCTATTAAAGTTATCACTTATTCTTGTAGTAGCCATAATTCGTTATTGATCTAGGATCTAGCACTGTGGCAGAGCGTAGTGAGGTAGGTGCTCGATAGATTCTCTAACTAGCTTTTTGAGGTGTGTTCCATGTGTACTACATTTCTGTTACATATATATGTATATATGTGAATTTTGGTACGATTCTCTGAATGCACAATAGAATGTTTTTTTACTTGAAATGCATGACTAGTTGAAAGCTTGATTACTTGAAAAGCATGATTATGATATGTTGGAAGTCTGTTTATCGTGATTTGTTGGAAAGTATACCTCACGTCTGATCTGAACTAGAGATATCTGGTTTCTAGATGATAGTAATATTAAATGTCTGTTGTCTGAACTCTGTTGATGGTGTATATTAAACTGAATTACCTTGCTTGGGGTATACTCTTGGGATATGATTGAAGTGTTTGCAGGTACAACCCTGATCCAACTAGTAAAACCTTTGGTTAAGCTCCTACGCCCACCGGCCTAGGATAAGTTCTTCAGTATGCAGTTCATGGAGAATTGCATTTTGGTGTTCGGTTGGAGGGTAGTTAGGTTAAAATGGAACTTTGGTTGCACTTACGACACGTTTGAAATGTCTTATGCATATCTGAACTATATATATATGTTTTCTTGTACTTATTGGAACACACTGAGTTCCCTAGCTCATGCCCCAAACTTTTCCCCTTTCAGATACTTTTGGATAGGCTACCCTGGGACTCGGCACTTGGAGGATCGACACATTATTACTTGTCTTTTGATGTAATGTTTCTATCCACCATATTGTATGTATTGGGTGACATGAGCCTATATTTTGATACGATATATTTTACTAAATTGCCCGACATGGCATCATTTTCTACAAAACTTTGATATGGTTCTAAACTACTACTTGACACTTTATTCTATGATGCGTGATTATCACCCATTATGGGGCAATGATATGAATTTCTGTTTTAAAATGTTAGTATATATATATCTTGTGACCCCTTGTAATTCAGGTGAAACGCAAAAACAGGTTCTGGGGTTACATTTTGTACTAAACCTTGATATGGTTCTAAACTACTACTTGACACTTTATTTTTTGATACGTGATTATCACCCATTATGGGGCTATGATATGAATTGCTATTTTAAAATGTTAGTATATATATCTTGTGACCCCTTGTAATTTAGGTGAAACACATAAACAGGTTCTAGGGGTTACTTTTAATTGGTATCAGAGCTTTTGGTTTTTAAAAACCTCGAAATGTGAATGGGTCCTAAAAAATTGTATCTTTATAAAACATTTTAAAAGTATTTTTTAAAGAGGCCATGTCACCAAGTTTTATATGATTAAGTGTTCGGTACTCCAGTGCCAGTGCTAACCCTAGGTTTTACCTTTTGTAGAGCTGTGATTATCTGATGAGTGCCAGACGAGGTCCTCGACCTGCCCGGAGCAATTTGGAGAAATTTGGAATGAGTGTTATAGTCTGGGGATGTATTGTGCGATTCACTCTAAATATCAAGATGAACATATTTCAAATAGAATATATTTTTAATTTGCTTGAGATTAAATACTTTCATACACACATTAGAATGTGTTGGATGTTGGGTTTTTTTTTTATAAATCATAATTTTTGTAAAATTTAAATTAAGCCTTAACCATCTAGAAAAGTGTCGAAACTATTTTTTTTCCAGATAGGTGTCTAAACTTTTTTTTTCGGGCAAAATAGGTGTCTAACGTTTCATTCCGTTAGTCAAATAAGATTTTCTAGTCAAAATTATCAAAAAATTTCTGTTATCTAATTAGAACATGACATGTGGCCTATCTCTGTTATTTTCTTTCATTGTTATTTATAAAAAGAGAAAATCATTAATTTTATTAAAAAACACAAAAAATGTTTTTTGTTGAATGATCATATTTATATAATCGACTGCTCAAAATGTTATCACCGAGTACAAAATTGTTTAAGGAACGTAGGACATTCCAAATCAAAATAATACAACGGATAATGTGTGGGTGACCATTCAGAAATAAAAAAATAAAAAATAGGCAACCGCATGTTCTGATTGGGTAACATAATTTTTTTAACGGTTGTTGACGAAAAATCTATTTTGAGTTCCAAAACGAAACGTTAGGCACCTATTCTACCTGGAAAAGAGTTCAGACACCTAATAAGAAAAAAAGTACAATTTGGACACTTATTTGACGGTTAAGCCTTAAATTAAATGACCAAGAAAGGGTAGTCAGTTGTCTCAATTTTAATATCACGATGTTTATAAGGAACGATTGCATATTTTTGATGAGGCAGATTGGATTGGCAACACTGGTTTTGTAATGGAGTTGGTATCCCAAAATTTTTTAGGCTGGTTTAATAATTCGAGTTCACAAGTTCGACAACTCCGTAGTTCTTTTATTGATGTGAATTATCTTTCATGAAAGTATTTACTCTAGATATCACAATGAACGTATTTCAAATAGAATATATTTTGTATTTGGTTGAGATTAAATACTTTCATACGCATATTCGAATGTGATGGATGATGGGTTTTTTTAATAAATCAAAATTTTTATAAAATTAAAATTAAGGCTTAACCGTCAGAAAAGTACCGAAACTAAATTTTTTTCCAGTTAGGTGTCTGAACTATTTTTTGGGCCAAATAGGTGTCTAACGTTTCATTCCGTTACTCAAATACGGTCTTCTAGTCATGACTATTAAAAAATTTATGTTATCTAATTAGAACACGACATGAGCCTATTTCAGTTATAGTTAATCGAGTAATTGTACTGAATGAATCGATTAACCAATTAGACGGTAACCGGTTTAAATGGAATGATAACAGTTCATCAAAATATTGAACTAAAACTTCTGATAACCGTACAAATAAGTTAATCTGGTACAGTTAACCGCCAATGAACACCCCTACATGAGACAATCTAATGCTAAACAATTTACAATCTTTTACATAGTGAAAAGAGAGATTTAGTTATAACAACCGCATATGAAATACTTAAAGTAAACTCAACATGTGGATCACAAGCTAGTATTCAAATATCTAGTCTTGCAATGTTGTTATAACAACCACGTATAAAGAAATTAAAAGTAAAATTAAACATGCACGTGGTCTTTCGTCACAAGTGCAATTTGGTGCAAGAACTTTGCTTTTGTATAATTATATACATTATGCTTTGATTTGAGACAATTTTCTCAAATTAATTAATTCATTATTGATCTAGCATCAATTTACGTGTACATATTGTAGAAAAAATTATATTTATGTGTTACAAAAAATATATAAATTAATATATTTATTTATTTTAAACGTTTTTAATCGAACCAAAATAAAATTTATATGTGTACAACTGAACCAAAATCAATGTTTCGTATGTATAACAACACAAATCCAAATGTCATATATCAAATTACACATTTGACCAAGGTTTAAATGTATTTTGGATATTTCTCCTTATATTAATATTAGAGTTAATTGCATTACATGTCCTCAAACTATGACACACCTTCTAAATTGGTGCCTAAACTTTTAAATATTCTAATTTCATCCCAAAATATGACATTCATTCTAAATTGGTCCCTAAACTACAACTCTTATTCTAAATTGGTCCCCAAACTACGGCTCTCATTCTAAATTGGTCGACGAAACTTTTGAATTTCCACATTCATCCTCAAATTATCGTTCATGCCACAACATTTTATTATGTCACACCATTTCATTGTTTACGCAACATTAAATAGTTTTTATAATTTTCTTATTAATATGGGTTCTGTTTAGCATGTAGTGTTTATTTGGGGATGGAATTAGAATTTTCAAAACTTTCGGGGGCCAAATTATAATGATGCTCATGGTTTGGGGATGAAACTGAAATTCTCAAAAGTTTGAGTACCAATTTAGAACGAGTTTAATAGTTTGAGGATAAAATTGGAATCTGTTGAGTGGATCAATCGTTTGATCAAAGCCAAGAGGGGGGTGAATTGAGTTTTTAAAATTTGTTGCAGAAAGTTAAATGGC
Source organism: Hibiscus trionum (assembly GCA_030270665.1). NCBI lineage: Eukaryota > Viridiplantae > Streptophyta > Magnoliopsida > Malvales > Malvaceae > Hibiscus > Hibiscus trionum. The sequence goes on from BSYR01000008.1 coordinate 2,561,398, forward strand.
TAAAAATGAAGAACAAGGAATTTTAGAGTGGTTCAAGTTCCAAATGAACTCTACATCCACTACCTTAGCTACCACTAAGGATTTTCTAACAATCCACTAATTGCTCTTCCCCTTTTCAAGGCTTAGGAGGTAACTTTTACAATACCAGTCAAATTTTCTACCCAAAATTTGACCAAACCCTCACAAGAGTACAAAGAAGAAATATAGGCAAGAAAGATATCTCTCAATACAAGATTGCCCCTTTAAATACAATCACTCAACCCAAATTTGATTACAAGATCAGAATTGAACACAACAAAATTTTGGATTTTACAAGAGATAGGAAAATAGGCACTTTGAGCTTGGATTTTTGTAAGAATGTTTCTTTTTGATGCAATTGTTGTTGCTAGTCTTCAAATGGCTTCAGTTTACACATTCTCCATTAATTCTAGCCGTTTGGGTGGTTAGAGTATTGAATATAGCCGTTGGGACCCTCTCTTTCCACCATAAATGCACTTCTGCAGCTTACCGTATCGGTACACGAGGACCCGTATCAATACATGTCTCAAAACATAAAGAGCCATTGCACAATAACAAGAGGGGCGTATCGATACGCGGGTAAGCGTATCAGTACGGGATAGGGACCGTTTCGATATGGGGAACATCCGTATCGATGCAATTAATTCTACAGAGCTCACTGGAAGTTTCCGTATCGATACGGCAAAGGGCGTATCAGTACAAGACAACCACCACTTTAAATTTCAGTTACCTAACAACTGACACTAACGGTCAAAAACATTAAAAGCTTTCTAATTTAAAACTCCATTAAAACTGTATCGGTACAGGTGACACCGTATCGGTATGCCATTCAAACTCCTTCAATTTTACAGAGAGAGCGTATCGATACATATGTAATCTGTTTCGATACGCTGAGGGGCATATCAAAACGCATTTCTCTAGTAGCCAACTTTGTAAAAAAGGTATCGATACGGCTAGAAGCGTATCAATACGCCTAGACGTTTTTCAATAGTTTGGCCTTGGAACACTTAGAAAATACTTGGAGTTTGAGTTTTTCAAATTAGATTAAAGCCTTGTTGATTTAAAATCTTTTGAGGGACTTAAAAATCTATTTCAAGTTTTCAATTTAATCCTTAACATACATTGTTATATCAAAATCAAACACAGGTTTTACAATCTCCCCCTTTTTGATATAACAAAACCAAAACTTGAAATTTTTTATACTTTTGAAAAACTTTGCAAAATAACTCCGCCATAATATTAGCTAGGTAAAATTTAAGTTAAAAATCAAAATTTTAAGTGTGAGCTTGTTCCCTCTCCCCTTTTGTTAGATAAAAAATAGAGAAATTGATAAACATAGGCAAAAAGACATAAATAATAACCAAGCAACATATTATAGATAACCATTAAGTTCAAAATAAAGAAAACATCAACACAAAATCCAAATAGCAATAATCAAAGCATAGGTTTTAGAATGCAAACTTAGTCCTAAAATATAATCCAAAGTGCAAAGATGAATGATATGCAAAGATGAACTACTACGCTTCTCCATCGCCATCTTCAGTATCTTCATCGCCCTCTTCATGTGCATCATCATTCCTCTGAGATTGACGCCACTCGTCATGAAAAGCGGTAAGAGAGATGTTCATCGAGTTATGACCGCCTTCAAGAGAAGTAAGACGCGTCTCCACATTCTTCACACGATCTTCAAGGCTTGTAAAACGCGTGTCTATAGCTGCAAACCCTGAATTCATCGCTTGATCCATAGATGCACTTCCCGTGTGCAAGCCCGTGAATTGCTCGTTGAGAAAAGTCATAAGGGCATCCATAGAAGGGGGAGGAGGAGCTTGAGTGGCTTGAGGATTAGCAATTTATTCCGAAATGGCATCGCTAGGGAGCTCAGAAAGATGAAGCCAACTACCATTGAAGTACATGAACTTTCCCCTTGAAAGAGATCTTTCATCAATAGGATCGTGAGGGGAGTCGGGTAGTCGTGAGAACAATCTATCTTCTTTTGGGGTGAAGAAATAACTCAAGGTCGTTCTATAAGTGAATGAAGTGACAAGATTAGTGTGGCGATGTTGCACGAGATAGACAATCTCCGCAAACATAATCCGAGCAAGGTTTGGTTGTTTTCTTTCACGGAAGCACAGAATCCAAAAGTCGTCTACTTGGCGGATAGTTGAATACTTGCCGCCCGAAGGCCTAAACCACCAAATAACCATAAGTGAAGGATTCGACCTTGAGCATTAAGAGCCGTCACGAAACCTCCCAAGATATGGCCAAGAGAATTCTCATCATCAAGATCCTCATCCTCTAACTTGAACACATCACAAATAGATTGAACATTGATGGTGATCTTTTTACCCATTAGATAAGAATTAACGGCCGTAACAACACCCGCTTGATTGGCAACACACTTGGCATTAGCATAGAAAATCAAAACCAAATTGCGATAGAAATACCCAAGAATTTGAATAAAATCCATAAATTTCCATTCTTGGAGCAAGGGTAAGTAAACAAATTTGAAGTGCTCCGAATTGAGAAAAAGAATGGAAATTACCCTCCCCGGACGGATTTTGTAGTTTTGAAATTGTCGGAAATAGGTGAGATCTCTGGAGGTCTTGAAACACTATTGATAGATAAGAGTGAGGTTCGGGCGAGTACCATCTCCGACATTGGAACCTTCACCGACTTCACTAGTACGCGCTCTCTTTTTGGGTGCCATTGACTAGAGAAATAGATCAAAAACAGTGTATGCATTAACTTTCTCATTCAACCCATTGAAAATCAATAATCAAGGTTTTTGTTTTTAATTTTTTTTTGAGAAACAAAACAAAAACAAAAAGTTTGAAAAAGTTTGTTTTTGAGAAAACAAAACAAAAGAAAAGAAAATTTAAAACGAAAATCAAATAAAATAAAAAGAAAAAGGAGATTTATACCTTGATATTGATAGAGGGGAATGGGTGAAGAACTTTGCACCAAATTGATGAAAAGCTTGGCTTGATGTTGAAAACCCTCAAGAGATTTTGAGTTGTGGTGTGAAAATATGAGGAATTGAGAGGCTTTTTATAGAGTGAAAAATGGCTAGGGTTTTGAAAATTCAATTTTGGTAAAAGTAAAACTCTTTAAATGCCATAAGAGGCTATCTACGCAATCGAGTATCGATACACCTGAGGATGTATCGATACGGGGGTAAAATCGTAATTCCTTGGAAACCCTCGTCAAAGGTCTGTATCGAAATGGATGCTATCCGTATCGAAACGCTCTTAGATCGTATTGAAACGAGTTTAACCGTATTGATACCCGTTTTAGGCAAAATGCAGTCTGGAAAGCTAATACAGTACCCGTATCGATACGCAGAAGGCCGTATCGATACCCTATGCCCTGAAATGCATTTTAGGCTTTAAGAACAACCAAAGGCTCAATTTTAACTCATCCTAAATGAATGCAATTGATGAATGAGCAGTTCTAAGCATATTTTAGCAGAAGCATACTCCCCCTAGCTATAAGCATGGATATTTTCAAGATCAACAACACATAAACATGAAATTTCACAAATTCAAGCAATTTTAACCTCAAAAAGAGTCTTAAAGGGTCAAGGAAGGCTAGTTAGACCTAACTCTCTCCCAAGAGACCAAAAACACTCTTTGTCTACAAGTTTAGTAAAAATGTCCGCTAGTTGGTTCAAGGTGTCAACGTACTCTATAACAACATCTTCCTTAAGGACATGATCTCTAATGAACTGATGCCTTATTTCTATATGTTTGGTTCTAGAGTGTTGGATGGGATTTTTAGTTAAGCATATGGCACTAGTGTTGTCACACTTAAATGGTACGGTTTCAACTTTAATATCATAATCTAAGAGTTGTTGCTTCATCCAAAGGACTTGAGCACAACAACTCCCTAAGGATATGTACTCGGCTTCGGTGGTAGATAGAGCTAAACTGTTTTCTTTCTTAGAGAACCAAGATATGAGCATACTACATAGGAATTTACATATTCCCGAAGTACTCATCCTATCAATTTTACACCCCGCATAATCCGCATCCGAATAAGCATGAAGGTCGAAGGTTGAGTCTCTAGGGTACCAAAGACCTAAATAAGGGGTATCTCTAAGGTACCTAAATATTCTCTTAATGGCTATAAGGTGAGACTCTCTAGGACTAGCTTGAAACCTGGCACACAAGCAAACACTAAACAATATGTCCGGTCTACTTGTGGTAAGGTAAAGCAAAGATCCAATCATAGAGCGATAAAGCTTAGAGTCAACACACTTACCTCCTTCATCTTTGTCATGCTTTGTAGATGAGCTCATTGGTGTAGCTTGAGGCTTTGCTTGCTCCAAGCCAAACTTCTTGAGCATATCTTTCACGTATTTTGCTTGATTGATGAAGGTGTCATCCTTCTTTTGCTTGATTTGGAGTCCCAAAAAGAATGAAAGCTCCCTTATCATGCTCATCTCGAATTCACCTTGCATTAACTTAGGAAACTCCTTGCAATGACACTCATTAGTAGATCCAAAAATAATATTATCAACATATATTTGTACTACTAAGATGTCATTTTTATACATTTGTATGAAAAGTGTAGTGTCCACCTTACCTTTTTTCAAAACCCTTTTCAATCAAAAAGTGTGAAAGCCTTTCATACCAAGCTCTAGGAGCTTGTTTTAAACCATAAAGTGCTTTGGTTAGTTTGAAAACATGATTTGGAAATTTTGAATCTTCAAAACCCAGTGGTTGTTCCACATACACTTCCTCATTTATAGAACCATTTAAAAATGAACTTTTCACATCCATTTGAAATAGCTTGAAATTATGATAACATGCATATGCAAGCAACATCCTAATAAATTCCATTCTAGCTACGGGTGCATAGGTTTCATCAAAATCTATTCCCTCTTCTTGAGTGTAACCTTGAGCATCTAATCTAGCTTTATTTCTCACAATGTTGCCACTCTCATCTAGTTTATTCCTAAATACTCATTTAGTTCCTATAGTAGATTGATTACTAGGCCTTTCAACTAATGTCCATTACATTACTTCTCTCAAATTGATTTAACTCTTCTTGCATAGCCATAATCAAAAAATCATCATTTAATGCTTCTTTAATGTTCTTAGGCTCTATGCATGAGATAAAAGCAACATGATTCATGAGTTTAAGAGAAGATCTATTAGTTACCCCCTTGGATGGATCACCCAAGATTTCACCACCTTTAACATAGTTGTACTCCCTTGGGTAGCTCACTTCCTTTTCCTCAAGAGCCAAGTCCTTCAAGGCTTCAAGAGGTGAATCTTGTGCATCCTCATCTATAGTTGGAATCTCATCCTCCTTTGAAGTTTGTCCTCCATCAAAGGCATCAAGGATTCCTACATCATCATCATCACAAGATTCCTTCCTCGGAAGGAGGTTATCATAGAATACAACATGAATAGACTCTTCTACTACTAAAGTTCTCTTATTAAATACACGATAGACTTTAGAGGTTAAAGAATACCCTAAGAAAATAGCTTCATCACTTTTAGCATCAAATTTACCTAAGTTGTCTTTTTCATTATTTAAAACAAAACACCTGCAACTAAATGGATGAAAATAGCTAATGTTAGGCTTTTTAGATTTTAAAATCTCATATGGAGTTTTCTTTAAAAGTGGCCTAATCATTACTCGATTTACAATGTAGCAAGCGGTGTTTGTGGCTTCCGCCCAAAAATATTTAGGTAAATTGTTTTCACAAAGCATGGTTCTAGCCGTTTCTTGTAAAGTCCTATTTTTCCTCTCAACTACCCCATTTTGTTGAGGAGTTCGAGGAGCCGAAAAATTGTGGCTAATACCATTTTCATTTAAAAACTCTTCAAAACCTAGATTTTGAAATTTGGTTCCATGATCACTTATAATATGAGAAATTTTAAGTTCAAGATCATTTTGAGTTAATTTTGAAAACGTGATGAATTTTTCTAAAGCCTCATCTTTAGTACTTAAGAATAGAACCCAAGTAAATCTAGAATAGTCATCAACAAGTACAAATGCATACGATTTACCACCCAAGCTCATAGTTCTAATAGGCCCAAATAAATCCATTTGAATTAGTTGTAAACACCTACTTGTAGAAACATCATTAATGGATTTAAAGGATGATCTATGTTGTTTACCCTTAGAGCATGCATCACATATTTTATCATTTGAAAACTTGATCTTGGGTAAACCTCTAACTAGATTTAGGGAAACTAATTTTTCCAAAACACTAATGCTAGCATGTCCTAGTTTCCCATGCCATAGTCATGCATCATTTTCATTTTGTGCAACAAAACATGCATGGGATGTATGAATGTCATCTAAATGCACCATGTAAATGTTACCTATGCGATGACCAATGAGCATTATATTGTTTGATTTAATGTCAACAATTTTGCATCCATTTTTATCAAATAAGACATTAAACCCTTTATCACACAATTGACTAATGCTCAATAAATTGTGTTTTAGACCATCGACATATAAAACATTTTCAATGAGTATAGTAGAGTGATTACCGACATATAAAACATTTTCAATGAGTATAGTAGAGTGATTACCTATGGATCTAATACCTTTAATGTGACATTTGGAGTTGTCACCAAATGTCACTACTCCTTCACTTTTTGGCTTTAAGTCCATGAATCGACTCTTGTCTCCGATCATGTGCCTCGAGCATCCACTATCAAGGTACCATGAGTTTTGGCTTTGTGCTTTGGCCTTGTAACAATGCTCTCCCTACAAACAAAGATATTATGCTTTGATTTTTGGTACCCAAATCATTTTGGGTCCACGAGTGCTAGCTCCCAAAAGCTTGGTTCCCTTAGGAATCCAAGGTGACATGGCATCAATATTATTAGACTTGACAAGTTCCTTAGCAACCCATACACTTCTAATTCTTTTTGTCCTATTATGCCTATGGAAGCCACTTTGTTTGTAGTTATTGTTCTTTCTTTTAGGTTGGTTTGATCTAGATGATTCACCTATTTCATTTTTCACATTACCAACACCATTGAAAGACTTCTTAAGCTCATTAAGCTCATTTAACACCTTTTGGTGTTCACTATTGCATTGAGAAATAAGATTGTTTAAGTCTACATTTTCATCTTGAAAGAATTTAAGTTCATCTTGTAAACCTAAGATCTTTTTCTCAAATTTCAAGTTAGCTTGAGAAAGTGAGTCATTTTAGCATTTAGTTCTGAAATGATCTTTCTATTTTTTAGAACTGATTCCTTATACTTCTCAACTAACTCATCATAAACCTCTTGTTACTCATCATAAGCATCATACAATTCATCAAATGTAAAATCAAATGAAGATGAGTTAGAGGTTACCATGGAGAAATCATTCTCAATATCCATGAGGCAAAGGTTGGCCACTTTGTGTTCCTTATCCTCGGATGACTCCTCATCACTCCAAGTAGCAAGCTTGGCTTTGAACTTCTTCTTCTTCTCAAAGCCCTTCTTCTTGAGTTGAGGGCACTCAGAACGAATATGACCCGGGTTTTTGCACTCAAAGCAAATGATTTGATCCCTCTCTTCTTCTTCTTTTTGGTCTTGAAGTCCATTTTTCTTTGAATCTTTCTACCCTGGTTGGACCTCATAAACCGTGAGAATCATTTGGCTATCATAGCCAACTCTTCTAGGTCTTCCTCCTCACTAGAAGTGCTCTCCTCATGTAGAGAAGCTTTGAGAGCCACTTCTATATTCTTTTTATTGTCTACCTCGAGCTTCTCCACTCTTCTCTCTTCCTTCTTCCTTTCATCTTCCCTTCCTTGCTTCATGATCTCATGAGTTAGGAGAGAACAAACTAGCTCATCAAGCTTGAGTGTCTTCAAATTTTTGGCCTCAATGATGGCGGTTCTCTTCCTATCCCAAGACTCGGGAAGAGAGTAGAGTAGCTTCCGGACTAGTTTGTCTTCCAGGATTATCTCTCCAAAGCCCTTTAGCCCATTGACGATTGTTGAGAAATGATTGAACATCTTCGAAACGGTTTCGTCGGGCTCCATTTTGAAATTCTCATAGCTAAGATTGAGAATTCCAATCTTTGTCTCCTTCACATCACTTGTTCCTTCATATGTAGTCTCAAGCGTATCCCACACTTCCTTAGCACATTCGATGGAGGAAACTTTGGAGTAGATGTCGGGACCGAAAGAGCAAAACAACATGTGAAGATCTTTATCGTTGATTTGAATCTTCTTTCTATCTTCTTCACTCATCTCATTTTTCTTCTTTGGCACAAGTCTTCCTTCGTCGTCTCTCTTCATCGGAATAGAGGGACCATTTTCAATGGCATCCTAAACTAGATAGTCATTGGATTTAATGAAGAGACGCATCCGGTTCTTCCAAAAAGGATAGTTATCACCGTTTAATAAAGGTGGTTTGATAGTTGATTGAGACTCGTACATGCTTGACCCGGAGGTAGATGTCATGGCTTGCTTTAGTAGTTGATCACACTCTTCCTAGGAACTCCTCTTGTGGTTGTTAATCCTTCAAAGAGGTAGGCTCTGATACCAATTGTTGAGTGGATCAATAGATTGATCAAATCCAAGAGAGGGTGAATTGGGTTTTTAAAATTTGTTGTGGAAAGTTGAATGGCTAAAAATGAAGAACAAGGAATTTTGGATTGGTTCAAGTTCCAAATGAACTCTACATCCACTACCTTAGCTACCATTAAGGATTTTCCAACAATCCACTAATTGCTCTTCCCCTTTTCAAGGCTTAGGAGGTAACCTTTACAATACCGGTCAAATTTTCTACCCAAAATTTGACCAAACCCTCACAATAGTACAAAGAAGAAATTTAGGCAAGAAAGATATCTCTCAATACAAGATTGCCCCTTTAAATACAATCACTCAACCAAAATTTGATTACAAGATCAGAATTGAACACAACAAAATTTGGGATTTAACAAGAGATAGGAAAATAGGCACTTTGAGCTTGGATTTTTGTAAGGAAGTTTCTTTTTGATGCAATTGTTGTTGCTAGTCTTCAAATGGCTTCATTTTATACATTCTCCATTAATTCTAGCCGTTTCGGTGGTTAGGATATTGAATATAGCCATTGGGACCCTCTCTTTCCACCATAAATGCACTTATGCAACTTACCATATCGGTACACGAGGACTCGTATCGATACCTGTCTCAAAACAGAAAGACCCGTTGCACAATAACAAGAAGGGTGTATCGATATGCAAGTAAGCGTATCGGTACGAGACATGGACCATTTCGATACGGGGAACATCCATATCGAAGCAATTAATTCCACAGAGCTCACTGGAAGTTTCTGTATCGATACGACAAAGGGCGTATTGGTACGAGACAATCACCACTTTAAATTTCAGTTACCTAATAACTGACACCAACGGTCAAAAACATTAGAAGCTTTCTAATTTAAAACTCCATTAAACCCGTATCGATACAGGTGACACAATATCGGTATGCCATTCAAACTCCTTCAGTTTTACAGAGAGAGCGTATCGATACAGATGTAATCTATTTCAATACGTTGTTTCGATACGGTGAGGGGCATATCGAAACGCGTTTCTCCAATAGCCAACTTTGTAAAAAAGGTATCGATACGGCTGGAAGCGTATCGATACACCTAGACATTTTTCAATAGTTTGGCCTTGGAACACTTAGAAAATATTTGGAGTTTGAGTTTTTCAAATTAGATTAAAGCCTTGTTGATTTAAAATCTTTTGAGGGACTTAAAAATCTATTTCAAGTTTTCAATTTAATCCTTAACATACATTGTTACATCAAAATCAATCATAGGTTTTACAGAATCTTCAAATGTTTGTGGAGCAATTTGGAATGGGTGTTATAGTTTGGGGATGTGTTATGCGATTTACTCTGAATATCATAATGAACATATTTCAAATTGAATACATTTTTCATTTGCTTGAGATTAAATACTTTCATACACACATTAGAATGTGTTGGATGATGGGATTTTTATATAAGTCATATTTTTTGTAAAATTTAAATTAAGCCTTAACCATCAGAAAAGTGTCGAAACTAAACTTTTTTTTTTCTAGATAGGTGTCAAAACTTTTTTTTCGGGCAAAATAGGTGTCTAACGTTTCATTATGTTACTCAAATAAAGTTTTCTAGTCAGAACTATCAAAAAAATTTATGTTATCTAATTAGAACATGACATGTGGGCTATTTCTGTTATTTTCTTTCATTGTTATTTATAAAAAATTAGAAAATCTTTAATTTTAGGGTAAACTACATAAATGACCACCATACTATTGTAAAAGTCGCGATTTGACCACCTTACTTTTTTTCGAAGCAATTAAACCATCATACTATTAAATTGGGTGCAATGTGACCACCAGCCGTTAAAGGTTAACAGTAGGGTGACATGACAGTTAAAAAATTAAGGGTATAATTACACATTTTGTCCTTACTATTTACACATTCTTTTAATTTAGTCTTAATTTTAAACTAGTAAAATAAATTAATTAGGTATTGACACGTGTCAACACCTTATTGGAGGGATTTAATTATTTATATTTGATTAATAAATTATTTTCCTCCTTCAATCAGGTAGTGACACGTGTCACCACCTATTTAGAGGAGAAAAATAAAATCCCCAAAACACTCTAAGTGGGAATTGAACCTGGGTCTAACAGGTTTAAAGGCAACACCTTAACCACTACACCAAGCATATATTTATGTTATAAATCACCAATTGTATTATATGTCTTATAGTTTGTTACCATTCAAACTCATCTTCTTCCTCATCACTTTTGTCCGACGTTTGGTGTTCGGGTTTTCGACAATCTGATTTGTGTCTTCGGGCTGGGGTGTGTGTTGAAGTTGTTTCTGATTTTAATGGCCTTTGGCTTGGGATTGGAATTACTGCTACTTGTGCTAGTGATGCTGCTACCAACACTTGTGAACCTACTCAATGAACCATGGTCCATGGACTCTGGCCTCGACAAGCACATGCTGGTGTTGTGGCTATCTTGCCGGAACCCCATTATGCCACCGTCGGAGCTGACAGAGTGATGCAGTGGTAGAATCTGGCCTTTGAAGAACACTTCATCAGCTGCACACATCTCTGGTTTTATCGAAGGAGAGCCACCCCATGAGCCAAAGTTGAAATCTTCTTATGTTTTACTGGTTTTAGCCGCTCCACCATCTTCTTCTTGGACCAGCTGGTTCTCTTCTTTAATCAAATTGAAAGGAAAATCACACAGTGACAACGCTTCTTCTTCCTCCTCCTCAGCTTCCCATTTTTGTTCATCACAGCTTTTAATTGCAGCACTCCCCATTACTTTGAAAACAACACAACCTTTTGTCGAATTCAAACAAACAAAGGGTAGAGAAATGGGATTTATATAGAGAAAAAGAAGAAAGTGTAAATTTTGAATTGCAGAGAGAGAGAAAGGGGGACAAGTGGAAGAAAAAGCTACTGGAAAAGTAGTAATAACAGAGAAACAACAATGGAAAATTGAGAAGTCAGAGCAGGACAAAAGTGATGAGGAAGAAGATGAGTTTGAATGGTAACAAACAATAAGACATATAATACAATTGATGATTTATGACACAAACATATGCTTGGTGCAGTGGTTAAGGCATTGCTTTTAAACCTGTTAAACCTAGGAAAGCTAGGAAAGTTGGTCAAAGTTCAATGAAACGAACTTCAGAGATTATCGATAAAGATGACTCATATGATCAACAAGGGTTTGAGCTTGAAATAGAGCCACAAAGAAGTAAACGAGCAAGGGTAGAAAAATTCTTAGGATCATTTTTCTAAACTTTATGCTAGCGGTTGAATCTCAAACGTATAATGATGTTATACATTCATTTGAAGGCATCTTATGGAAGGATGCCATTAAGAGTGAAATTGATTCCATCATGCAAAACTATACGTGGGGAATTAGTGGTTCTTCCTTCGTGAATTAAACCACTAAGCTTTGAATGGATTTTCAAACGAAAAATGAAAGCAGATGGAACAATTGACAAGTATAAGGCCAGATTGGTAATAAAAGGTTACCGAATGCCTTGACTATTTCGATACATACTCTCATGTATCAAGGATAACCTCCATAAGTATGATACTTACAATTGTCGCTTTGCGGAATCTAGACGTACATTGAATAGATGTTAAAAGAGCTTTTCTAAATGGATATCTTGATGAAGAAATATACGTAGAACAACCTGAGGGTTATGTAGTTTCAAGTCAAGATAAAAAAGTATGTAGATTGGTGAAGTCCTTGTATAGACTTAAACAAGCACCAAAGTAAAGACATGAGAAGTTCGATAATGTCATGATGACAAACGGCTTCAAGAAAAATGAGTGTGAGAAATGTGTATATGTCAAAACAACTAACATTGGATATATTATTCTATGTTTGTATGTTAATAACATATTCATTGTTGGAAGCAACAATAAAATGGTAAAAGTACCAAAGACTAGTCAAATTCAAGATTGACATGAAAAATATAAGATTAACATATTTGATTTTGGGCATCCAAATCAAACGGTTAGTTGAAGGTCTCATATTGACGTAGTCACACTACGCGGGCAAGAGAAGTTTGGCAAGGATGTTTTCGGCATAGCCAGAACTCCAATAAATGCATGCCAACTTTTGTCCAAGACCAAAGACCAAAGTGTTGACCAAGTAGATTCAATAGACCAGGTATTGTTTCTACTGTTAGCAGTTCAAGTAGATTCTCAAGCAATTCAAGTGAAAATCACTGGAAAGCAATTGTGAGGGTATTGAGATATCTTAGATATACTCAAGATTATGAATTGCATTATTCTAGAGATCCTACTATTTAGAAGGATACTCCGATGCGATTGGATATCTGATATTCAAGATATCAAAGGCACAAGTGGATATGTCTTCACTTTGGGAGGAGGAACCATGTCATGAAAATCCTTAAGAAAATGGTTATAATCAAATCCATAATAGAATTTGAGTTGTAGTTCTAGACAAGTCTAGAAAAGAAGTTGAATGGCTTCAAAAATTTCTTGAAGGATATTCCTGAACGACCAAAGCCAATGCCTACAATTGGTAGAGCACGGGCATAGTTCTTTCATGAGTCAAGCAACATAAGTCACCTATGTGAGAGTGAAGTGGGGCCGCTTCAATGAGACTATTGGGCATAGTTCTTTCAAACTCTTGCAGAACCAGACAATGTCCACGACCATATGGACATACCCATGAGAACTAATACTCTTGTCAGAGAGGTAGTTGTGTGAAGTATATCATTGTTTACACAAACGGCAGAATAGTTCAAGGACATTACATCTACTGGTCATCTAGTAAAGTAAATATACTTTCACAAGGGAAGGTTCAAGGGTGGACACCTACCTATCCTATGCAGCTATCGATCATAGAATCTATCACCACATCGAGTCAAAATGTTTTTGATTAAATCAATTTCATTCATGTGGGGGATTGTTGGAAAAATTTGATAATTTTGGACTTTGAATAAGAAATTGATTCAAATGTTGTTGAGGAAAATGTGGAACCAATTGTTGGTTCGTAAATGTGCAGACGTGCACGACATGTGTAACGCAAATGTCTGAACCGGTCTGGTCCTTCGTGGGCTTGAAGATATTTTGACCCAAATTTAAAATGAATTTTCCTCAAATAAAAGCATAAATTTGCCAAATTTTATCTTGGAATTAAAAGGGTAAATATTGGAAGTTACCTTTAATTCAGATAATAATTTTGGAAATTGCTTTATAGGAGAATCAATTGATTCTCAATATTAAATGCTCCATTAGGTCAAAATTTCCACTTATACCCTCATGACAATCCTATAAATATGGAGTAAAGCTTCTAGGTTTAAAACCAACAAAAACCATAGAAATTTTTTATTGTTTTACTCTGTGGATTTTACAAGTGGTTTTCGGTGATAGGCGAAGGCAAGGGTCGGTTCGTGATCTCTATAGTAGTGCAACTGTGGCTGATCTTATTGTAACGCCCCGGTTTTGGGCTTAGAAGTTTTGGGCGTTGACCGGTTTGGTCAAAGTGCTGTTCGAATCTAAAGAGGTGAAATTAGGAAAGCCTAGTTCGGGTTGCATTAAAAATGTGGAAAAATGTTCTAAAATCATCTTTTAATATAATTAAGTGAACTGTGAAATCAATTTTGGAAAATGAGTTTCGGAAGGGTGACATTTTGGCTAGTGACCAAAATGTAATTTTTGAAAGTTTTGTGACTGTTTTAAAAAGGATTGAAACTTTGAATCTTTAGGGAGCTATTTACCCAAAGGGGAGTTTCTCCAGATTTTCTAGAATATTAAATGATTTAATAATGGTTTAAAATAAAAGTAAAAAGGAGGGAAAGATATTTTTAGTCATTTAACTAACTTTCTAAATTTTCCATTCTCATTTTCTCTCATCTTTTCTCTCAAACCAAACACATTCTCTCCAGATCTTTTCCTCTGATTTTTATCACCTAAATACTTCTTTTCAATCCTCATTTGATTCCTAATCATCTTCTCATCAAAACCTTTGTATTTGCTACTTGATTCATCAAGCTTTTTGGCTCTAAAAGAGGAGAAACTCAAGTTTGGAGGTAAGAACGTCCTTCTCCTCTGAACTTCAAGTTCTTTAATGAAATTCCTAAGTTCTCAATCCCTAATTGATGTTTTATAAATGGCTTTTAAGATTGTTTAGTGGATCTTGGCTTAAAATGCAAGATTTGGTGTGTTTTTGAGGAAATTTCGTTGGATCTGTTTAAGCAGTGTTTTAAGGTGCTAAAATGATGATTAATGAATGTTAATTTGATAAGGAAATGAGTTTTGATTAATGCAATCCCGGATAGGTTGTGTTTCCTAAGTTTAGCTTGTGATTCTTGGATGTTTTTGTGGTGATCTTGTGGATCTGATGTTGCTGGAGGTATAAGGATGTTTATAGGTTGTTTTTAGATGTTAAATGGTGTTAATGGATGTTAGGTTTTGCTGGTTTATGGCTGGGCTTTGTTGAGAAGTGGTTTTGATGCAATTTCGGTTGTGTTTGGTGGCCGAAATTGGAGTATGAATGAGAGCAGCGAGTTTGAGTGCTTTCATTGAAGCTTTTGATGCATGATGATGCATTAAATCTCTGCTTTAATGTGTTTAATCAGGGGAGGCATCTTTGGATCCAAGAGTTGTTGATCCGGAAGCTTGAATTGGTGCTTCGGCAAGAGGCGAAGTGGAATCGGTGAGTGAAATTGGGTTTTCGACTTTGAAACCAATGTCTTGGGAGCTTAGTTTAAGTCTAAAAAACTTTGCTAAGCTCGAGTGTAAGTTTTCGGAAATTCTCTCTAGTGGTGGCCATGATTTTGTTGTGATGCAATGTGGTTTATTGCATGTTTTGATTACTGTTTTGAAAGCATGATTTAGCATGGTATTTGTTGTTTTGATAAGCCATATGTTAAAGGAAGCTCAAGGTAAGAGTTCCTTGTTTTTGAACATTGATTTAATGTGGTTTGATGCTTTTAAATGCATGATGAATATGGCTTGGTTTAATGCTTTAAAACAGTGGATTAATTGATGAAAAGGATGTATATTGGCAAGTGATGTTTTGAAAAGGTTAAGGTCACTAAGGTGGTTAAAAGTCCTTGAGTGAGCCTTGTTTACTTAAGAACATCAAGGTGGTTAAAAGTCCTTGGATGATTCTTGTTACGGACACAAAGGTGTTTAAAAGTCCTTGTGTGGTCCTTTCTATGGTGTTTAAAAGTCCATAGGCCAAGGTGTTTAAAAGTCCTTGGGCTCAAGGTGTTTAAAAGTCCTTGAGGTGATTCAATTCATGGTGTTTAAAAGTCCATGGCCAAGGTGTTTAAAAGTCCTTGGGGTCCAAGGTTTTTAAAAGTCCTTGGGGTGAAAGTTGATGAACTTGTTTCCAAAGAAATGAAATGTATCACTTGAGGCCAATATGACATGTAATGAAATGAAGCATGAGATGCTTGTTTTAAGTATGCTTTTGAGCATGTGTAAATGATGATTTGAAGCATGTTTTATAAGTGTTTTATAAATGCATTATTGGATGGTTTTATTGAGCATTCCTCACTAAGCTTTTGCTTACGCTCTCTTTGTTTTCTTAATTCAATAATGCAGAGCATTAGAGTACTTGAGGGCAGCAAGGAGGGCAAGCATCCAAGTGGAAACAAAGCTCTAAGTATGGAAGGTTTTCTAAGTACATTTTAGCTTTTGGTAATTTGGCAATGGGGGACCTATGTGTATGTTTTGGGAGATGTTTTGAACTCCCTAAGTATGTTGAATGTTGTTGAGAATGCTGGTTTTGTGGTTGGCCTTCTTATGCTTGAATTGGAAGTTTATGCTTGAATGGCTTACTTGTGTAGGAAGCATGCCTATAGATTTGGGGCTTTTCATATATGTGGATGTTTTGATGAATTGTTGATGCAAGTATGTCTCATACATGTTGAATTGTATGTTGGCAACGTTTGGTGGCATTTGGAGCATGATTGGTTGGTCAATTGCATGTTTAAGTATGCATTTTTAGGCAATCTGTACAGGGTGTTTCGGAACAGCACCTACCGTTTCGGAACGGGTGCCTTAATTGTGCCCAGGCGTCCGAAACGGGAGGGGCCGTACCGAAACGGAAAGGCCACTGCCAGACCCCCGTTTCGGTACGCGTTGCGGAACGGCCCCGAGTTTCGAAACGGGCTATGCCTGTTTCGGAACGGGTGACCGTTGGGGGCTGACATTGGCAGTTATATGTTTTGGAATGTTTGCGTTTTAGTCCTGAAACTTGTTTGTGCAATTGTATGAGTTTGGGAAGTCCTTTTGAGCTGAAATTTTACAGAGAAGCATGAAACATGATTAATTTCAAGATGGTAACTTCATTTTGGGTTAAGTAATTATAATTATCAGAATTTACAATTTGGTCCCTAAAGTTGTAAATTGTTCAATTGAGTCCCTGTTCGATCTCTGATGTTTGTGATCTTTTGGTATGATGTTTGTGTGATCACAATTAGGCTTAATATGCATCTAGACAAGTTTTAAAAAGAAAAAAAAAGGGTCGTTAATCAAGGTTGACTTTGGTTTTCCCCGTGTGACTTTCTTAATTCGGGTCAACCGTCTAGGCCGGGTTAAGGGGGTTACATTTGGTGGTATCAGAGCTGAGTTCTCGAGTAATTGGGAATGTATGTATGCATGATTGAAGTGTGTATGCCTTGTATGCTTGTTGTGTGAAAGCATGTTTAATGGCTTGTGATTTTGATGCAATTGAAGTATGTGCTGTGATGTAGCATGTTGTGGGTACCCATTGCCAAATCAAAGCTAAAGGAAAGATGTTGTTTTGAAATGAAATTGAGCTTGAATACTTGGATTGCTTACCTTGCTGGGCCTGACTTTGTTTTATTTGTGTTGTGATTGCATGGTAAAAGTATGGCACCACGTAGAGAGTTACGAGGTAATGTGCGAGCTACGGCTCCTAATGAGAACGAGAATGAGGAAAACACGGGTAGTGCGGTGTTACCTCCTCCTCCACCTGGTGGTGGTGGTGCTGGGGCTGAGGAAGCTGGAGCTGCAGCTGGCGCTGGAGCTGCTGGACCTGGGGCTGGTCAGGGGCAAGCTATGCCTGATATGACGATGTTAGTGCAAGCTATTGCTGGTGCTTTTCAAGCAGCAGTAGCTGGGGCTCGTGGAGCGGGGCATCAGGAAGATGCTGGTGTCAGACTACCTTTGGAGCGTTTGCGCAGTCTTGGTGGGACTGAGTTCAGGGGTATGTCTGCTGAGAGTTCTGAAGCTTGGCTAGAGAGTACCAAGCGAATTTTGGGCCAGATGAGTTGCACTGATGTGCAAAAGCTGGGTTGTGTTGTGTCCTTGCTGCAGAAGGATGCGTATACGTGGTGGACAACCACTATTGTTGGGATGGCAGAAGCTGATGTGACTTGGACATTCTTTCAGAGTGTGTTCAAGCGGAGATATCTTGGTGTGAGATATCTAGATGAGAAGAAGCGTGAATTCATGTCTCTTACCCAAGGGAGCATGAGTGTGGCTGAGTATGAGGTGCAGTTTGTGCGACTCAGTCAGTATGCACCAGAGCTGGTACCTGATGAGCGGGCAAGGTGCGAGAGGTTCCGTTATGGTTTAGAGACGGATGTGAAAATGTATTTGCTGGCCGCCGAGTATGATGATTTCGACGTGTTGGTGGGCCTGGCCAAGGATGTTAAGATGAACTTGGGTTTTTCTGTGAGAGGTGCTGGAGCAAGTGCTGGGAAGCGATCAGCTGAGTTTAGTTCCGGAGGTGGACGGAACAAGAGGGGACGTGATCAGAAGTATCAGTCCTCAGCCAAGAGAGGTGGTGGTGCACCTGCTAGAGGAGGCAATGCTAGAGCTGATCCGAGTGCTTGTTGGATCTGTGGTTCACGTGGTCACATGAAACGTGACTGTCCTCGTGCTGAGAGAGTGGTGCAAGCTCCTATTGCGGCTGCTGGTAACGGGTGCTGGAGTTGTGGTTCTGCGGACCACTTGAGGCGAGATTGTCCGAGGTTGGCTGGTGAGCAGGTGCGTGCTCCTGTTGTTGCTGCACCGCAGAGAGGTCGTGGGCGCGGCCGTGGTAATTTCCAGAGGAGAGAGGAAGGTGGTCGTGGAGTGGCCCATGTTGTGGCTATTCAGCCTGAGGGTGGAGGCCAAGCGAGGGTGTATGCTCAGCGAGAGGGCAGGAATGATGCGGATGTGATTGCAGGTACCTTTACTTTGCAGTCCTTGTCATTGCTTTCTTTGATAGATTTTGGATCTACGCATTCATACATTTTGCGTGAGCATGCTGAATTGCTTGGTTTGCCTGTTGAGTCTTTGGATGTTGGTGTTCGAGTCACTAGTTCTTTTGGTGAGGCTGTTGTGACTAGGAAGCTTTATAGAAGGTGTCCCTTGGTCGTTCAAGAGCATGTTTTCCATGTTGATCTTATGGAGTTGCCCTTCTATGGTTTCGATGTGATCCTTGGTATGGATTGGCTTGCTGAGCATCGTGCTGTTGTGGATTGTGAGAACAAGCGGGTTTCGCTTAAGCTTGCGGATGATTATGAAGTTGTTGTGGTTGGTGAGAATGTGAAGTTTCTTGCCAATGTGGTGTCTACCTTGGAGGCGAGCAGGATGCTGCGGCAAGGTTGCGAAGCTTATCTAGCTTTTGTGATGAATCCTAGCTCTAAAGAGTTGAGGGTGCAAGATATCAGAGTTGTGAAGGAGTTTCCTGGTGTTTTTCCTGAGGAGTTGCCTGGTTTACCTCCTAACCGCGAGGTGGAGTTTGGAATTGAGCTGTATGGGAATACAACTCCTGTGTCCATTACCCCCTATAGAATGGCACCTAAGGAGCTGAAGGAGCTGAAGACGCAATTGCAAGAGTTGCTTGATCGTGGTTTCATCCGGCCGAGTGTGTCACCTTGGGGAGCACCGGTCTTGTTTGTGAAGAAGAAGGATGGCACTATGAGAATGTGCATTGATTACCGTCAGCTGAACAAGTTGACTATCAAGAATCGGTATCCTTTGCCGAGGATTGATGATCTTTTTGATCAATTTCGGGGAGCTGCTGTGTTCTCTAAGATTGACTTGAGGTCAGGGTATTATCAGTTGAAGGTGAAGGATGTGGATGTGCCTAAGACAGCTTTCAGGACAAGGTATGAGCATTATGAGTTTCTTGTGATGCCGTTTGGGTTGAAAAATGCTCCTGCTGCTTTCATGGACATGATGAATCGTGTGTTTCATGAATACCTGGACAAGTTTGTTGTGGTGTTCATTGATGATATCCTCGTGTACTCGCGTACTGAGGAGGAGCATGAAGAGCATTTGAGGATTGTTTTGCAAGCTTTGTTGGAGAATCAGCTTTATGCTAAGCTGAGTAAGTGTGAGTTCTGGTTAAGGGAGGTGGTGTTTCTTGGACATGTGGTCTCAGCTGAGGGGATTCGTGTTGATCCTCAGAAGATTGAGGCGGTGATGAATTGGAAGGTTCCTAAGTCTGTTCATGAGGTCCGTAGTTTCCTTGGTTTGGCGGGATACTACCGGAGGTTTGTGGATGGTTTTTCCAAGATTGCTGCTCCTTTGACGAAGCTGTTGCAGAAGGATGTTAAGTATGAGTGGACGGAAGCGAGACAGCAGGCTTTTGAGAAGCTTAAGGCGGCTTTGACGCAAGCTCCTATCTTGATTCAGCCTGAATCAGGGAAAGAGTTTGTGGTTTACAGTGATGCATCCTATGTTGGTTTGGGGTGTGTACTGATGCAGGAGGGTAAGGTGGTGGCTTATGCATCGCGACAGTTGAAAGTGCATGAGCGCAATTACCCTACGCATGATATTGAGCTGGCTGCAGTGGTTTTTGCTCTGAAGATCTGGAGGCATTATCTGTATGGTGAGAAGTGTACTGTGTACACAGATCACAAGAGTTTGAGGTATCTGATGTCTCAGAAGGAGTTGAATCTTAGGCAGCGGCGTTGGTTGGAGTTGCTCAAGGATTATGATCTGACGATTGAGTATCATCCTGGAAAAGCTAATGTTGTTGCGGATGCCTTGAGTAGGAAGGTAGCTGTTGAGCTGAGAGCCATGTTTGCTAGCTTGAGCATATCGCAAGATGGTGGTCTCGTTGCTGAGTTGCAAGTGAAACCCTCTTTGGTTCAGTTGATCAAGGATAAGCAGTTGTTGGATGATTCCTTGGTGTCTCATGTTCAGGATATCGCGGAGGGTAGACCTTCGGATTTCTGTTTCAATGATGATGGTGTGTTGTGTTTTGGGAGTCGAATAGTAGTGCCTGCTGATGCTGAGTTGAGGCGTGCTATTCTGACTGAAGGTCATAGTAGTCCTTTTGCTATGCACCCTGGTAGTACTAAGATGTACCGTGATCTTCGTGATGAGTACTATTGGGTGTGTTTGAAAAAAGATGTTGCAGAGTTTGTTAGCAAGTGTTTGGTGTGTCAGCGAGTTAAGGCTGAGCATCAGTTTCCTTCAGGGTTGTTGAAACCGTTGAAAATCCCTGAATGGAAGTGGGAGAGGGTTACCATGGATTTTGTATCTGGTTTACCTTTGTCTCCATCGAAGAAGAATTCGGTCTGGGTGATTGTGGATCGCCTGACGAAGTGTGCGCATTTCTTGCCTGTGCATACTACGTTTTCTTTGGATAAGCTGGCAGAGCTGTACATTGCTGAGATTGTGCGGCTGCATGGTGTGCCTAAGTCGATTGTGTCGGATAGGGATCCGAGGTTCACATCGCGGTTCTGGCAGTGTTTGCATCAAGCTCTGGGTACAAGGTTGCATTTCAGTACCTCCTATCATCCTCAGTCGGATGGTCAGTCTGAGCGAGTTATCCAGATTTTGGAGGATATGTTGAGGTGCTGCGTGATTGAGTTCCAAGGTTCTTGGGAGAAGCATCTGCCTTTGGTTGAGTTTGCTTATAACAACAGTTATCAGGCAAGTATACAGATGGCACCTTATGAGGCTTTGTACGAGAGGAAGTGTAGGACTCCTCTTTGTTGGGCTGAGACTGGTCAAAAGTTGGTTTCAATGCCGGCTTTGTTGAAAGGGACCACAGAGAAGGTAAAGCTCATTTGTGAGCGGTTGAAGGCTGCTTCTGATCGGCAGAAGTCTTACGCGGATTTGAAGCGTAAGGAGATAGAGTATGCGGTGGGTGACCGTGTGTTCTTGAAGGTTTCGCCTTGGAAGAAGGTGATGCGGTTTGGCCGAAAGGGTAAGTTGAGCCCTAGGTACATTGGACCATATGAGGTGGTTGAGCGTGTGGGTCCTGTTGCGTATCGGTTGAGGTTACCACAGGAGTTGGAGAAGATTCATGATGTGTTCCATGTCTCTATGCTCCGGAGGTATAGATCTGATCCTTCGCATGTGATGCCTGTGGAGGAAGTGGTTTTGAATCCGGATTTGACCTATGATGAGGAACCGGTGAAGGTTCTGGATTCGGATAGCAAGGTTCTTCGTGGCAAGACCATTGAGTTGGTGAAGGTGCTGTGGAAGCATCGCGGTGTTGAGGAAGCCACGTGGGAGCGGAAGGAAGACATGCTGAAGCAGTTTCCTTATCTCTTTCCTTTAGGTAAATTTCGGGGACGAAATTTCTTAAGGGGGGGAGAGTTGTAACGCCCCGGTTTTGGGCTTAGAAGTTTTGGGCGTTGACCGGTTTGGTCAAAGTGCTGTTCGAATCTAAAGAGGTGAAATTAGGAAAGCCTAGTTCGGGTTGCATTAAAAATATGGAAAAATGTTCTAAAATCATCTTTTAATATAATTAAGTGAACTGTGAAATCAATTTTGGAAAATGAGTTTCGGAAGGGTGACATTTTGGCTAGTGACCAAAATGTAATTTTTGAAAGTTTTGTGACTGTTTTAAAAAGGATTGAAACTTTGAATCTTTAGGGAGCTATTTACCCAAAGGGGAGTTTCTCCAGATTTTCTAGAATATTAAATGATTTAATAATGGTTTAAAATAAAAGTAAAAAGGAGGGAAAGATATTTTTAGTCATTTAACTAACTTTCTAAATTTTCCATTCTCATTTTCTCTCATCTTTTCTCTCAAACCAAACACATTCTCTCCAGATCTTTTCCTCTGATTTTTATCACCTAAATACTTCTTTTCAATCCTCATTTGATTCCTAATCATCTTCTCATCAAAACCTTTGTATTTGCTACTTGATTCATCAAGCTTTTTGGCTCTAAAAGAGGAGAAACTCAAGTTTGGAGGTAAGAACGTCCTTCTCCTCTGAACTTCAAGTTCTTTAATGAAATTCCTAAGTTCTCAATCCCTAATTGATGTTTTATAAATGGCTTTTAAGATTGTTTAGTGGATCTTGGCTTAAAATGCAATATTTGGTGTGTTTTTAAGGAAATTTCGTTGGATCTGTTTAAGCAGTGTTTTAAGGTGCTAAAATGATGATTAATGAATGTTAATTTGATAAGGAAATGAGTTTTGATTAATGCAATCCCGGATAGGTTGTGTTTCCTAAGTTTAGCTTGTGATTCTTGGATGTTTTTGTGGTGATCTTGTGGATCTGATGTTGCTGGAGGTATAAGGATGTTTATAGGTTGTTTTTAGATGTTAAATGGTGTTAATGGATGTTAGGTTTTGCTGGTTTATGGCTGGGCTTTGTTGAGAAGTGGTTTTGATGCAATTTCGGTTGTGTTTGGTGGCCGAAATTGGAGTATGAATGAGAGCAGCGAGTTTGAGTGCTTTCATTGAAGCTTTTGATGCATGATGATGCATTAAATCTCTACTTTAATGTGTTTAATCAGGGGAGGCATCTTTGGATCCAAGAGTTGTTGATCCGGAAGCTTGAATTGGTGCTTCGGCAAGAGGCGAAGTGGAATCGGTGAGTGAAATTGGGTTTTCGACTTTGAAACCAATGTCTTGGGAGCTTAGTTTAAGTCTAAACAACTTTGCTAAGCTCGAGTGTAAGTTTTTGGAAATTCTCTCTAGTGGTGGCCATGATTTTGTTGTGATGCAATGTGGTTTATTGCATGTTTTGATTACTTTTTTGAAAGCATGATTTAGCATGGTATTTGCTGTTTTGATAAGCCATATGTTAAAGGAAGCTCAAGGTAAGAGTTCCTTGTTTTTGAACATTGATTCAATGTGGTTTGATGCTTTTAAATGCATGATGAATATGGCTTGGTTTAATGCTTTAAAACAGTGGATTAATTGATGAAAATGATGTATATTGGCAAGTGATGTTTTGAAAAGGTTAAGGTCACTAAGGTGGTTAAAAGTCCTTGAGTGAGCCTTGTTTACTTAAGAACATCAAGGTGGTTAAAAGTCCTTGGATGATTCTTGTTACGGACACAAAGGTGTTTAAAAGTCCTTGTGTGGTCCTTTCTATGGTGTTTAAAAGTCCATAGGCCAAGGTGTTTAAAAGTCCCTGGGCTCAAGGTGTTTAAAAGTCCTTGAGGTGATTCAATTCATGGTGTTTAAAAGTCCATGGCCAAGGTGTTTAAAAGTCCTTGGGGTCCAAGGTGTTTAAAAGTCCTTGGGGTGAAAGTTGATGAACTTGTTTCCAAAGAAATGAAATGTATCACTTGAGGCCAATATGACATGTAATGAAATGAAGCATGAGATGCTTGTTTTAAGTATGCTTTTGAGCATGTGTAAATGATGATTTGAAGCATGTTTTATAAGTGTTTTATAAATGCATTATTGGATGGTTTTATTGAGCATTCCTCACTAAGCTTTTGCTTACGCTCTCTTTGTTTTCTTAATTCAATAATGCAGAGCATTAGAGTACTTGAGGGCAGCAAGGAGGGCAAGCATCCAAGTGGAAACAAAGCTCTAAGTATGGAAGGTTTTCTAAGTACATTTTAGCTTTTGGTAATTTGGCAATGGGGGACCTATGTGTATGTTTTGGGAGATGTTTTGAACTCCCTAAGTATGTTGAATGTTGTTGAGAATGCTGATTTTGTGGTTGGCCTTCTTATGCTTGAATTGGAAGTTTATGCTTGAATGGCTTACTTGTGTAGGAAGCATGCCTATAGATTTGGGGCTTTTCATATATGTGGATGTTTTGATGAATTGTTGATGCAAGTATGTCTCATACATGTTGAATTGCATGTTGGCAAAGTTTGGTGGCATTTGGAGCATGATTGGTTGGTCAATTGCATGTTTAAGTATGCATTTTTAGGCAATCTGTGCAGGGTGTTTCGGAACAGCACCTACCGTTTCGGAACGGGTGCCTTAATTGTGCCCAGGCGTCCGAAACGGGAGGGGCCGTACCGAAACGGAAAGGCCACTGCCAGACCCCCGTTTCGGTACGCGTTGCGGAACGGCCCCGAGTTTCGAAACGGGCTATGCCTATTTCGGAACGGGTGACCGTTGGGGGCTGACATTGGCAGTTATATGTTTTGGAATGTTTGCGTTTTAGTCCTGAAACTTGTTTGTGCAATTGTATGAGTTTGGGAAGTCCTTTTTAGCTGAAATTTTACAGAGAAGCATGAAACATGATTAATTTCAAGATGGTAACTTAATTTTGGGTTAAGTCCTTATAATTATCAGAATTTACAATTTGGTCCCTAAAGTTGTAAATTGTTCAATTGAGTCCCTGTTCGATCTCTGATGTTTGTGATCTTTTGGTATGATGTTTGTGTGATCACAATTAGGCTTAATATGCATCTAGACAAGTTTTAAAAAGAAAAAAAAGGTTCGTTAATCAAGGTTGACTTTCGGGTTGACTTTGGTTTTCCCCGTGTGACTTTCTTAATTCGGGTCAACCGTCTAGGCCGGGTTAAGGGGGTTACACTTATGTTGTTGTATCCTAGGAGACAGACGACCAATGAACTCGAGCACCATAGGAGTGGCCGAAAATCTGTCTTAAGAAAACTGCGTTCGTACAGGCCTCAACACGTTTCTTTTGGTTCAAAATCGGTTTGATTTATAAGTTGTTGTATTGTTCTTAATTTTGTACTGTTCGTTTAAATAATATTATTTTATCTTATTATTTATTCTTAGATTAACGCTTATTTTCTAACAATTTGTAGTTAGCCGAGTAACTGTACCGAATAAATCGATTAACCACTTAGACGATAACTGATTGAAACAAAATGATAATGGTTCATTAAAATTTCGAACCGAAACTTCCGGTAACCTTACAAATAAGTCAATCTGGTACGGTTAACCGCTCCTGAACACTCCTACATGAGACAATCTAATGCTAAAATATTTACAATATTTTATACAGTGAAAAGAGAGATTTAGTTATAACAACCACATATTAAATACGTAATCGAAACTGAACATGTGGATTACAAGCTAATATGCAAATATCTAGTCTTGCAATGTTGTTATAACAAGCACGTATAAAAAATTTAAAAGTAAAATGAAACATGCACGTGGTAATGATGTTCCCGGGCTCGAGAGGCCAGCACATTGACTTAATTCAATTTTGCCGTTGGTGATGTAATTTCCAGATAAAACAAATGGATACATATATTTATTCAGCACTTTGTCCTTATTAATATAAAACCCGAGCTGTTAATTAATTATACCTTCCAAAAATATTGAAAAATAAAAAAAAATATAGCTGCTTGTTGTAATTTTATGGGCTGTAGAATAGTATATATATCGGTATCTAGTACAGCAGTCAGAGCACAACGAAACCAAACCAATAGCTAAGGTATTTCGACTTATCAAATTAAGGTGATGGCTCACAATGTATTTAGCAGTTCGGGTCCTGCATTCTATACAGACGCGACTCTTCAGAACTTTTCCAATGACAATGTCAACCTTGCTGACCAAAAGGATTGGTATGGCTCTGGAAACCGCCCATTTGTTCTTCAAGCAAAGTGGTCCGATAAAATTAAGCATGACGCCGATCCCCGAGCTGGAAGCTCGAACGGCGGGGCTGTGTATGCGACCCCAGCTGGCATTAAGTGGGTTGTTGCCTGGAGCAATATGAATGGTGAAACCAACAAGGTATTCATCAATTCAATGTTATTCCCTTTTCTTAAAACTTATGGCACCATAGGCACAAATAATTTCTGATTAACCCTATTTGTTTCATTCTTTTTCTTAAGAAAAAACTTCGTTAAGAATTTTATTGTAACATTCAAAAGAAATAATTCAATCAACTTTCACATAAATTAAATCTCTGTCAACTACAGGTGTATATTGACATTAATAGCACTGATGTCAATTGGGATGTCCTCGAATCGCTTCTGGACACATCTTCCGCCACTCCTGCTGAGGTGAACAAACTTGGATACAAGGCAACGGCTACGATTGACCCGGACAGCCCTTCGCCAAGTTTGACAACAAGTTTCCAGAAAATAATTTAAAATATTGTTTCTTTGCATGCACTAGTAATTTTAAAATAAGGAAGGTGGTTTAATAAAAAGACTGGCTTCAAGGCTTGAGTTAATATTAGTCTCAGGTTTGATCCCTGGACAAATCCAACCCCTTCCTCTTTTATCTCTAGAAAAGTTTTAAAAGGTCTAAATGTTTAAAATCAATTATGCCATGTTTAAGATAAATGTGTGGCTACTTGAAATCATTATATGTGTTGAATAGAAGGTCTTTCTATTATGTCATTCTATTATCATTTTTTTTTATTTTTTTGATCGAAGATATGCATGTTCAATGATGAAAACCATACATACGGGATTATCACAAGCCTCATTAAAAAGCCCCTAGGCCTAAATGGGGGAAAAGAGTACTCATGATAATCCACCCATAACGAACACTACATAAGAGATCAAGCACTCACCAATCTAAAGAAAAGAAAGTCACTGCAATAAAAAATAAATACCATCAGCCTCCCACTATAACCACACTTCACACACTCATCCTTAGCGAAGAAACACAAACCACACCATGTTTCGCAAGCACATCGGCTACACTATTCGCCTCGCGGTATATGTTTTGAAAACACACACAGTGTAAGGAATCGCACGCCTCATCAATCCTAAGAAACCAATAATCCAACCTCCAAAGTCGCCTTTGCATGATGAAGAATCCAAGACATTGCCACAGCTGAGTCCGATTCAATTATGATCGAGCTATTCTCACACCATCGAGAATGTAGCACCATATCAAAAGCATACTCAATCACTCGGACTTCAGCCTCATTCGAATCCATAGTCCCAAGCGGGCCGGAAAATAAAGCCAATATTGTACCTTCTGTGTTGCGTAAAACCCCCTCCCCCAACATCTAGCCGGACTCGATTTACCTCGCGCCTAGATTGTTATTATTTTTATAAAGCCCATATAAAATTTATAGAAAATAAAAGACTTGAGATAGAGATAGAAATTTAGAGATATTACATGAAAAGAGGTAGACCAGAAATTTTTGAATTTTTTTCTACTTTAGAATTTGAGGGTATTTTCTTAAAATCTGTGTCTTTTTATAAATTAGAGTCGTCACCGATCATTTTTAAAAGAGGTAGACCGGACACCGAAAAATAAAACCAGATATTTAAAATAAAGGGTTCGGGAGTCGGTTACGTGTGGGGAAGGATTAGCACCCCCCACAACACCTAAAATTGGTACCAAATTAATTACCGTTTTATTAATATCAAATTTTGCGAGTTAAAGTAACATTTAAATCATAATGTGGTTATACATGCGAGTAAATTTTAAGGGCCCGTCATTCGAGAATAAACGAAAACCACCACAAATACGCTTGGTACTAGCAAAGTTTACTCTCGAATAAAAGGGTGTCGCATTAACAGTTTATATCATGTATGCAATGATGATAACATGTCATATGTATGAGCAAATGGCAATGTGAAATGCTTGAAATTAAATAATATACATACTGTAGAACTAATGTTTTGATATAATAATTGAAAAATGTTTTGGACTGATTTAAAAAGTATTTAAAATAATTTCCAAAGTCCAAATAACTTGAAACTATGTATAGTTTTCATTTGCTTGAGATTACAATCTTTTCATGTACCACCAATAAATAAATTTGGATAAAAAGAGATGGGCGATAGGCGTGATCAAGGTGGGCGAGAACGAACGAGACAGGGCGGAGGCCGGGTATGGACCCTGTTCATGTCGAATCAGCCGTCACAACTGCATTGGCAGGGGGTTTGACAGGTTTTCGATAGGCATGGGGTTGTGGTGGACGTTTTCATCCCTAAGAAGAAAGGGAGAGATGGAGCGAGATTTGGGTTCGTTCGGATGGCGACTATTCAAGATGCAAATCGTGTAATTGAGCGGTTGAATGGATTCCGCCTCTATGGATCGGTGATCACGGTCCTATTTGCCAGAGATGGGGTGAGGGATTCGACTTGGTGCAAGAAGGGCTTGAATGATTACAAGCCTAAACCCTCGTAGATGAGCAAGAATTCGATGGAAAAAGAGAGATTAAATGGCGATCAAGATCCAATTGCAAAACCTAAACTTGCTCCGATGAGGAGAATGGTGGGAAAAACCGATGGAGACAAATGGGAAATTTTGAAAACCTGTGTGGTTGGATGGCGACGCAATTCGATCTCGATTGCTCAAATGGCGAAGGAGCTAAATGAGAACAATATGAGGGGATTCTCAATTATGCACATGGCAGGACGAATGGTGCTTTTAATGCCCAACGAATCGGGAGAAAGGGTGGACATTATGTCGCGGACAGATTTAGATAGGTGGTTCATGGATGTACGCTCGTGGTCGACAGCGATACAGATGTTGACGAGAAGAGTATGGCTCGCTATGAGCGGCATCCCCATTCACGCGTGGGCAACGGAGACTTTTGAAAATATTGCCAAATTATGGGGATCATTGGTAAAGGTCGACATATCGACGATTTCACCTTCATCGTTCGAGCGAAGTAGGATCCTTATTGAAACCAATTTGATCGAAAGGATCGATGAGGTGATGGAATTGGAGGTAGATGGTAATACATATAACATACGGGTGCAAGAATGGGAAAGGGAGGTGGTTCAAGAAGATAGGGACAATGAGGAGAGTGACATGGAGACATCCCCGGAAACTAATTCCCGTCGAGCTGTTGATGTACCTCGTGGGATCAGTAAATCGATCGCAGTCGAGGATCCGATGTTGCAATCGTTTGTCCAGGACAGCCTTGTGGTTGAGGATAATAATCTAATTTCTAGAGGTGGGATGGACGTGGAGGACCAGGAAATTGATTCGAAACATGACGCTAATGTCACACACAATGGGTGCACGTATGAAAAACAGATTGATTTACGGGTGGAATCATTGAGTGGAGGGAATTCGTGGGTTTCGGATGAGGTGGTTGCTTTGATTGATAGGGAGGGGACAGGCGATCGCAAGAGCCTAGACGTGGCTCAATTTGAAGTATATAGAGTGGACAGTGCCCAGGGGAATGCGACAGCAGCGGATGAGGAGGTGGATATGCTAGTTAAGGAAAGAATTGAGGAGTGCACGAGCCTTGACATGGACCACTTTGTCTGCTGTGTAAGGGATGATGCCCGGGGGAATAATGGAACCGCGGAGAGGGGGTGGCAGCGGCTACTGCCGATACAACGATGGGGGCGAACACAGGGGAAATAATTGCGGATGGGCCTGAACAAGTGAGGGCCTCGGATGCTAAGTGTATTGAACATAATGGAGTCCTTCGCAAGGTAAGAAGCTTATCAAATGTGTTGATAAGTGTTTTGAATCCGGAGGAAAGGTATGAGATGGAGAGTAAGTTAACAAAAAAGTCTAGAGGAAGGCCGAAGAAGAAAATACAGGAGGATACGGGGATTGCTAATGGGTCCTTATCGGATTCGGATTTTATAAATAGAAAGAGGGTGATTTTGAGAGAGGCAAAACAAACACTTGATCTGGGAAGATTGATATGGGCTTCGACAGTGGGTAACGAGGAGGCGGTTGTTCAAGATATTGCGGGTATCATTGAGTCGCGCATTGAGAACAAATAGCAGCCGGCGATGCGGGTGTTGTCGTGGAACATTCGCGGATTGGGTGCAGTCGCGAAACGACGAGCATTACGTGATAGAGTTCGACAACACCATTGTGAGATGGTGTTGCTGCAGGAAACTAAATTGGAGCAGCTATCAGTGAATGGGGTAAGTAAATTGTGGTTTTCGGATAAATTCGATTTTGTTATTGCACCTTCTATTGGGCGATCAGGGGAGTTACTGTTGATTTGGGACAGTGATAAATTTCAGATGATAGAAACACGTATATCTCGCCATTTTATTTTGATTAAAGGGGAGTGGGTGATTGAGAAATGGCCCTGTTGGATGGCCAATGTGTATGCTCCTTGCGTGGTGGAGAATCAAGGACGGGTATGGGGGAATTAAGGGAGCTATTAGGGGAGGTAGATGGGTCGTGTTGTATGGGAGGTGATTTTAATACGGTGCGGGAGGTGGGGGAGAGATGTGGTTGTGTTGATGCATCGAGAGGAATGGAGGAGTTCAACAATTTTGTGGAGGATGTGGGTCTTTTGGATATTAAAGTGGTGGGAAAGAAGTTCACTTGGTTTGGGTCGGGGAACAAGGCGTGTCGCCTTGATAGATTCTTGGTGTCGCGTGAGTGGATCGATCGTTTTTCTTCGTTGTATCAATTGAATTTGCCGAGGGGGATTTCGGATCATACTCCGATATGGCTGACAAGTGAGGATAGTGATTGGGGACCTCGACCGTTTTGTTTTCTAAATGTTTGGCTTGAGAAAAAAGAGCATGTTGATTTAATGGCGAAGAAATGGGAGAGAATTTCAGTGGAATTTGAGAATTATTCGATAAATTATAAATTAAGGGAGATGAAAAAAAATTTACGCACATGGAATAAAGAATGTTTTGTTCATGTCGACACTAGAATTGGGGAGGTGACAGAGCAGATAGACAGGTTGGATGCGGTTGTAGAAGTTTCGGGGGATAGAGGACAACGAGTTGAAGAGATTAGTCGGCTGAAAATTGAGCTGTGGCGTCTACACAAGTACAGGGAATCGATTTGGCGACAGAAGTCGCGAGCTCTTTGGCTAAAAGTGGGGGACCGTAACACCTCATTTTTTCATCGAACTGCTAAAATTAGAGCTGCAAAGAATATGATTACTGGTTTGCAGATTAATGGTAAATGGGTGGAGGATCTGGCGAGGTTTAAACGCCATATAAAGGGGGAATTTCGCAAACATTTTGCACGTCCACCATGCCTTGGGACGATGGAGGCAGATGTGCGGTTTTGTAGGCTAGATAGGGCTGCTGCCGATATGCTCGAAACAAATTTTTTGCTGTCAGAAATTAGAGAAGCGATTATGAGTTTTGAAGGAGCGAAAGCTCCGGGGCCTGACGGATTTAGCTTTGCTTTCTTCAAGCGGGGATGGGAGTTCTTGCAGGTTGATTTGCTGCATTTGTTTGAGGCTTTCCATGCGCATGGTTCTTTGCCGAAAGGGGCCAACTCGACATTTGTGGTCTTGATCCCGAAAAAAGAGAACCCGCATGTAATCAGTGATTTCCGGCCGATATGCTTATTGAATTTTGTTTACAAAATAGTGGCGAAAGTATTAGCAGGAAGACTACAGAAGGTACTTCATTTGGTGATTAGTGAAGAGCAATCAACATTTATTAAAGGGAGGCAAATTGTTGACGGTATATTATTAACCAACGAAGTTGTTCATTCACTTCGTCTGCGACGGTTTAGCGAAGGAGGAGTGGTGTTGAAGCTTGACTTCGCGAAGGCGTATGATTGCATAAAATGGAAATTTCTTGAGGATGTAATGTGCCGGATGAATTTTGGGGTGGTATGGAGGAATTGGATTATGAAATGTGTGAGTACATCACGTCTTTCGGTCCTTGTGAATGGTAGTGCAACGCCGGAGTTTGCCATGGAAAGGGGGTTGCGACAAGGTGACCCATTGTCGCCGTTACTATTTGTGATTGTTGCGGAAGCATTGCACCAATTCTTGGTGAATGCGGAAAGTTTGGGGCTGATTAGAGGAGTAAGTGCCGCTGCGGATTGTCGGTTCTCGCATTTGCAATTTGCCGATGACACGGTTATCTTTATTCAAGGTAAAGTTGAATTTGCTAGAAACTTGAAGCGTGTGCTGACATGTTTTGAGTATGGGTCGGGGCTGCAAATTAACTATGCAAAATCGGCAATGTATGCTGTGGGAATAGAGGATGCAGTGGCTTTGGAGATGGCGAGGGAGTTGGGGTGTGTGCGAGCAGATTTACCCTTTAAATATTTGGGGATTCCGATTGGAATTAATCCACGGAATGGTAAGGTTTGGGAACCGGTGATTCATCGGATGCGCTTATGTTTAGCGGGATGGAAAAAAAACTCTCTATCTTTTGCCGCAAGGGTGACATTGGTGAATTCGGTACTTTCTACGCTGCCACTGTATTATATGAGTATATTTAGGGTGCCGAAAACGGTACTAAATAAAATTGAGAAGATTCGGCGAGCATTCTTGTGGGGCGATACGGATTTAAAAAGGAAATTGAATCGGGTTGCTTGGGCGAAAGTATGTAGGCCGAAGAAGCTAGGGGGTCTTGGAGTGGCAAATATTGAACTTCGAAATTCAGCGTTGCTTGCCAAATGGCTTTGGCGATATGCTGACTCTCCTAAGTCTTCGTGGAAGTCGATTGTGGAAGCAAAGTATGGCGTTGCAGTGATGGGGAGGCTGGCGAATAGGGTGGGTAAACAGCACATGTCTTTCGTGTGGAGGAGAATTGTGGAGATTCAAGAAGGGGAAGACGCTGGTAAGTTTATGAGCGAAGAATGTTTTTTGTGGCACATAGGGAACGGGCAATGTGTGCTGTTTTGGTTCGACCGGTGGTGTTTAGAGGAGCCTTTGTGGGAGGTGTTCCCGCACATTTTTCGGTGTGCTAGTAACAAGGCCACACGGGTGTGTGATTATGCGAGGCAAGGCACACTGCACCATAAGGAGTGGCTGCCGTTTTTCACCCGTGGGCTGCGATCATTTGAGCAGCACTAGCTGAGCCAAATGCGCGCGATAGTGAGGGGGTTTACCTTATGTGCGAGCGAGAGGGATGTGCTGGTTTGGAAGCCAAATGCGATTGGACAGTTTTCAGTGGGGAGTCTCATGAAATTGATGTCATCTATGGGTCTATCCAATTATGGTCTTGATGGTTTTAATATGTGGAAAATTGAGGTGCCTCCGAAAGTACAATGCTTCCTATGGTTCGTGCATTTGTGCCGATTACCGACGTTGTCTATGCTAAGCGCTAGGGGCATGCCTTTAGCGGGAATTCAATGTGTGTGGTGTAGGGGGGGTTGACGAGGAACATCATATATTTTTTACATGCGCGTTTGCAAACAAGTTGTGGGAGGCGTTTTTCTTATGGTGGAGGTTGTCATGGGTAAATCCGAGAACGTTTACGGATTTTCTTGTGCAGTGTTGTAGTGGGGTTTTGTCGGGAGTAGGGAAAGCTTGGTGGATGGTTGGATGTACAGCGGTATTGTGGTCCTTATGGCTTGCGCGGAATGATTTAATTTTCAATCATAAACAGATGGTACTCGGGGAGCTGCTTTTCCTTATTAAGCTGCGATCCTTTGATTGGATTAAATCCTCCACGCACGGCAGCGACATAATTGAAGCTGCTTAGTGGGAGTGGCAATTGCAGTGTGTGCCGTCGGGTACAGTGAAACATAGAGCTGGGATCCATTGGTGCCCACCGATAGAAGGCGCACTTAAGTTTAACGTGGATGGCGCGGCGAGGGGGAAACCGGGGCTGGCGGGATGCGGAGGTGTGCTGCGGGATGAGAGGGGTGTAGTGCTGGCAGTTTTTTCGGGACCGTTGGGTTGTATGGAATCGAATGAAGCGGAGGTTTGGGCCATTTTTCATGCGGTTTGATTGTTGGTCGAGTCAAGGTGGAGGGAGGATTGGTCGTTCATAATTGAATCCGACTCGCGGATTGCATTATCATGGGTGATGCACAAGGACAAACGACCTTGGCGATATAGGGGGCTGTTTCGCGAGATTGATTATGATTGCTTGCAGCTACGTTGTGTTTGCTTTCACCACGCTTTTCGTGAGGCGAATTCTTTCGCCGATGCGCTCTCTAAAGGGGGTGTGGATAGAGTATCATGGTTTCATGCTACTGCGGATAATGGTATGGCATTGTAATGGGGTTTTTTCTTCCGGTTCTTGGCGTTTTGGTTTCTACCTTCCATGATGCACTCTTTTTCCTCCAATTTAGGATAGGGAGGTTTTTTAAGGAGGCATATGGGAGGTTGTATGATTTTTTATACTAAATAAAATTATACGATTATAAATCAAAAAAAAATTGAAACTATGTTTAGGGATGTTTTTAAAAGGTTTTACATATTTTTCAAAGCCAAACTTCACAAAACTGTCCAGGCGTTTCGAAACACCATAGGGTGTTTCGATACGGTGCATTCCAGTAGCAAAAGTGTTTCGATACAAGTATCGAAAGAGGCTTACCCTGGATAAGGATTTTTGCCCAGCGTTTCGAAACGGGCTATGCCGTTTCGATACACCCATGTGGCACTGACCACAGCGGTCATAAACCCCAACGGCTATTTCCCAACTAACATTTAAATGCATATCGTTTCGATACGGGACTAGGCGTTTCGAAACGGGTGTTTCGAAACAGACAAAAGCGTTTCGATACGGGTCCACGTCAGACTACAACGGCTCCAATTCAATCACAACGGCTAGCAACGACTATAAACTCATCAAGGAGTATAAAAGGGACCTCCAAGCATCAAGTAAAGGCTAATGTTCATATTGTCAATCAACAAATGATCAAGAATTGTCTTAGAGCTTAAATTGTCATTTATTGTATAGACAAACACTAGTGAGCCAAAATTGTCAAATTTGCTCAAGTGTTTTAGGTTTTGGGTGAGTGCTAAATTGTGCAAACAAATACCTATTAGAGGGATTTAAGTTTTCTTATTGTTTCTCTTTGTAAAGAGGGTTTCAATCAAGGCTTTGGGTAGAAAGCTTGATTGGTGTATAAGGGTTTCCTCCTAAGCCTAGAAAAGGGGACGAATCAATAGTGGATTGATTGGAAATCCTTAGTGGGGAGCTAAGGTAGTGGATGTAGACCTTGGTTAGAAGGTTGAACCACTATAAATCATTGTGTCTATCTTTGTTTTAGCTTCCACACCACCTCCACCCAAAAATTCACCTCTCCACCACTTGCCGAGCCTTATCGGTTGAACGAATCGAGCTCCACACAAATCTACAATTGGTATCAAAGCTTGGCTCATTTAAGGAGGATTCACATCCTATTGAGAAGATCCGGCAAGCTCGATCACTTTTTCATCAACCGGCTCAAATGGCACAATCAATCGACAAACCGCCTTTCTTTGACGGAACCCACTATGCCCATTGGAAGACAAAGATGAAGTTCTTCATCAAATCTAGAGATTACAAGCTATGAGATATAGTTGAAGATGGTCCGTTCGTGCCTCAAAGAAGCAAAGCGGAGTGGAGTGCCGACGATCGCAAGAAGATGGAGCTTAATTGCAAAGCCTTGCACATCTTGTTTTGTGCTTTTGGCCCAACCATCTATGAGAAGATGTCTTCTTGTGAGAGTGCCAAGGAGGTATGGGACAAGCTTGAAGTCACATACGAGGGGACCAATGAAGTCAAGGAGACCAAGATTGGGCTCCTAACCTTAGAGTATGAAAACTTCAAAATGGATCTGGAAGAGAACATCGAGAAGATGTTTGATAGGTTCTCCACTATCACCAATGGTCTCAAAGGGTATGGAGAAGCCATCTCGGAGGAAAAGCTTGTTCGAAAGCTCATCTACTCACTTCCCGAGTCTTGGGACTCAAAGAGGACCGCCATCAACGAAGCCAAAAATTTGAAGACTTTGAAGCTTGATGAACTCATAGGGTCACTCCTTACTCATCAAATCATGAAAAAGAATAAAGAAGATGAGAAGAAGAGGGAAGAAATTAGAGCTATGGGAGAGAAGAAAATCAAAGGGCTAGGCATCAATGCAAGTGACATGGCTCTCAATTCCTCCACTTGCCATCATGTCTATTCAAGTGAAGAGGAGGATGAAGATGAAGAGATAGTTCATCTCTTCAAGAAGTGTGCCCCATTCATGAAGAAAGCTTTGAGAGAGCTTGAACGAGATTCCAAGAAAAAGGAGAGGGAAAGCACTTCAAGCCATAAGAAGAAGGCACATGTGGCTACTTGGAGTGATGAGGACTCCACCGACGATGAACAAGCCAACCTTTGCCTTATGGCCATCGAAGAAGATTCAAGGGTAACTTCTAATTCATCTACTTCATGTTCTTACTCTTTTGATGAATTACAAGATGCATATGATGATTTGGTTTTAGACTTTAAAATCACATTTTGAAAAACAATAAAGTGATTTCAAAGTTGAAAATTCAAAATGATTTGATTTCTAAAACCAAACTTGAACTTGAAGCAAAACTCAAGGAGTTTGAACTAAAATGTTTTGATTTACAAAAATTGCTTCAAAAAGTTCAAGAAGAAAAGTATTTGATTTCCAAAGAGCTAGAAAAGAAAATCAATTTTGGAAAATCAATTTTTTATGTAAGACAATCTAGTGCCCCTAGATTTGTTAAAGGAAAATGTTTTAGAAGTGTTTGGGTCTCAAAAGGACTAACCACTTCAATTAAAAAGGATGACATTGAAAAATGGATTCCTAAGGGGACTAAAATTTGTGCTACTAACGTTTATGGATCCAAAGCAATTTGGATACCAAAAATCACTTGATTGTCTTTTGCTAGGTGTGATGTAGATGTTCAACAAGTCAAACATTGAGGGGGAGCTCCATGCACACAAGGAAGAACACTTGAAGAAGGAAGGCTTTACATCCTCCCTTTGGGTTCAAGTGTTGGTAAAAATCTAGTTGTTTTTTATTTTATTTGATTTATTTTTTTTGTCAACTAGATGATCATTTATGTTGGACTAACATTTTTATGATGCTTTGAGTAAGGGGGGCCATTTTTAAACCAAACTCTTATTTTTGTCAAAATTTTCACCTCTATTGTGATTTTGAACATAATGTTTTAAATTCTTTTTGATATAACAAAAAGGGGGAAAATTGGTTTGAAAAATTGAATTTTCAAATGAATAAGTGGGAGCTTTATTTTGATTTCATATCTTTAATCTCTTATTCACAATTTTAAAGTTAAAGGGGGAGAATCCCAAACAATTTTTCAAGATAGTTTTATTATATCAAAAAGGGGGAGATTGTAGAACTAATGTTTTGATATAATAATTGAAAAATGCTTTGGACTGATTTAAAAAGTATTTAAAACAATTTCCAAAGTCCAAATAACTTGAAACTATGTTTAGGAATGTTTTTAAAAGGTTTTACATGTTTTTCAAAGCCAAGCTTCACAAAACTGTCTAGGCGTTTCGAAACACCTTAGGACGTTTCGATACGGTGCATTCCAGTAGCAAAAGTGTTTCGATACAAGTATCGAAACGGGCTTACCCTGGATAAGGATTTTTGCCCAGCGTTTCGAAACAGGCTATGCCGTTTCGATACGCCCACGTGGCACTGACCACAGCGGTCATAAACCCCAACGGCTATTTCCCAACTAACATTTAAATGCAGGTTGTTTTGATACGGGACTAGGCGTTTCGAAACGAGTGTTTCGAAATGGACAAAAGTGTTTCGATACGGGTTCACGTTAGACTACAACGACTCTTTCTACTTAAAGGGTGTTTCGAAACGGGTTCGAGCGTTTCGAAACGGGGAGCTGTAGAACTGCATTTATGGTGGGAATTAAAGTCCTCAACGGCTCCAATTCAATCCCAACGGCTAGCAATGGCTATAAACTCATCAAGAAGTATAAAAGGGACCTCCAAACATCAAGTAAAGGCTAATGCTCATATTCTCAATCAACAAATGATCAAGAATTGTCTTAGAGCTTAAATTGTCATTTGTTGTATAGACAAACACTAGTGAGCCAAAATTGTCAAATTTGCTCAAGTGTTTTAGGTTTTGGGTGAGTGCTAAATTGTGCAAACAAATACCTATTAGAGGGATTTAAGTTTGCTTATTGTTTCTATTTGTAAAGAGGGTTTCAATCATGGCTTTGGGCAGAAAGCTTGATTGGTGTATAAGGGTTTCCTCTTAAGCCTAGAAAAGGGGACGAATCAATAGTGGATTGATTGGAAATCCTTAGTGGGAAGCTAAGGTAGTGGATGTAGACCTTGGTTAGAAGGTTGAACCACTATAAATCATTGTGTCTATCTTTGTTTTAGCTTCCACACCACCTCCACCCAAAAATCCACCTCTCCACCACTTGGTGAGCCTTATCGGTTGAACGAATTGAGTTCCTCACAACTCTACACTTACATATATAAAAAAGCGATAATGTATATGATGATGATGATGATGATGATAATAATAATAATAATAATAATAATAATAATAATAATAATAATATAATAATAATAATAATTTTCGGATCAAAATGAAACATAAGGACAAAATTAAAAAACATGGAAGACATGCATGTACTGCAAAAATGATTTAGGAAAGACAGAGGGACTTGAATGAGGTAATTATCTCGTTATTTTAAGCCACTATATAAGTGAAAAAGATAAACAAACCACATTTTATTTTAAAACCCAAAGACCGATCAAAGAACGAAACTTTAAATCCTCTGCATATTCTACCTATTTTTCCAGATTCCGACGACCTACACCGCGCCGGCCGCCGACATACTCAAATGTTCCCCCACATCACTTTTCTTTCCACTTTTAAAACCAAATCTAAGATCTAATTGGGAACCATACATCACAAAACCATTCAATCTTTGTAACACCCCAATTTTGGGGCTAGTTGTTGTGGATGTGGATTTTGATATCCGATGAGCTATTTGACATTTTGGGGTTAGACCAGGGAAAACCCTCTTCGGGTATTAGATTGTTAGGTATTTGAGAGTATTTGTTGGATTTCAGTGTTACTTCAAGTTTGGAAGCTTAATTGGGTGTTAATACTCTGTTTTAACTTTTTTAGAAATAGAGGATCATAGTTTGGGAGCAAATCCGGGTGACCGTTAGCTAATTGTGGGTTTCAGCTTTTTGGAATGAGTTTATCGGTGAGTGGGAATGTTTTAAAGTGTTTGGAAATGTTCAAAGATGATTTTGGGAGTTTAGATTGGGCTTGATAAGCCAATCTAAACTCAAGAGTAAGTGGTTTTACACTTCTCCATGTTTTTGATATTGTGTGATGCGTTATAAAATTTTGGTAAGACTTGTGATTGAATCGCCTATTGTTTTTCCTACTTTTATTGCCTATGATATGTTGTGAGCATGCTTATGTTGTTGTTGTTATAAGATTGTAAGATATATGTGTTGGTAAAGGTATGCTTGGTATGGAAATGTTGGTAAGAGTGAGATGTGGTAAGATGGGCTTGATAGCAATGTAAGTTTGACCATTGTTAGAATATTTGCATAAGCTAGAATCT
This sequence comes from Hibiscus trionum, assembly GCA_030270665.1. Classification (NCBI taxonomy): domain Eukaryota; kingdom Viridiplantae; phylum Streptophyta; class Magnoliopsida; order Malvales; family Malvaceae; genus Hibiscus; species Hibiscus trionum. The sequence goes on from BSYR01000008.1 coordinate 2,601,185, forward strand.
TTACCAGATATAGTTGATCGATCAACTAGGATTAATGTGCACATGTAAGACTTGTAAGACAAAATTTGCATGCGTGTATAACAAATTCGTACGTGTAAGAAAATTTGGTCGTGTCAGACAAATTCGTACGTGTAAGATTAGCTTGGACGCGGTGGTTGAGTTTACTCTCATCGACGTCCTGTAAGACATGTAAGATTGTAAGAAATCCATATGTCCGGGTAATGTTGTTAATTATGCCAATATGCTACTCTTGTCCTTTGTAAGACTTTGTTATATTATGGTAAGATAGAGCAATGTTTGGTAAGGCCTTGTAAGAGTAAGTTGTGCTTTTGTAAGAATGGTTGAATGGTAAGATGATCTTGTTGGTTAGTACGTTGTTGTAAGATGTTGTATGCACATTTTGGTTTTCTAAACTCTAAATGGTTTTAAAACTGCATTGTTGTTGTTTGGTTTTGAGCTCCGCTCACTAAGCTTAAATGTTTACGCTCTCTTTTCCAACAATGCAGACTGTTAGTGTTCCGGGCAGCAAGCAAGCAAGGGGAGCGAGGCCAATTTCCACTTTGGCTCAAGTATGATTTCTACGTTTGTAATAATACTACTAGCAATGGGGATGCTATGTTTTATGTTTGGTGACTTGATGTTTTGTGGATGCATGGTTTGAGGCAAGTTTGTTATGATCCTATGAAGTTGTATGAAGTATGGTTTTGTTGTTTTAAGGTTTATTTTGTAGTTTGACCTCTTAAGAAAGTGTGGATCATTGTTGGCTTCGTTCTTGTTTAATCTTAATGTCGAAATGATCTTGTTTGATGTTGTTAAGTTTTTTTGCCTTGGAAATGAATGTTTTGTTGATCCTTTGCTGTTGGTATGTGATTGGGATGGTTTCAGTGAGCATCGGAAGTACCCAAGACCTTTTTGAACCAAGTTGTGCACAGGGGTTTCGAAACGGGCTCGACCATATCGAAACAGGCTTGAATTTTGCCTAGCTGTTTCGAAACGCCCCTTGGTGTTTCGAAACGGTTGGCATCAAGAAAATCTGGTTTTGAAGGCCTGTTTCGAAACTTGCAGTGGTGTTTCAAAACGCCTGGCAGTAAGTTAGTTGAAGGCATCTCCTAAGTTTTGTTTTGTTGTGTTTTGGTCCCCAGTTGATGTTTTATCAATTGTATGGGTTTGGTTGGTCGTTTCATGCTGCATTTGGGCATATGTGTTTGAAAACTGACTAATTGCAAGATGGTAACCTTAATTTCATATTAGGTCCCAATCTTATGCTAGAATTGCATTTTGGTCCCTGTATGCTTGTTTGTCGGTTCGAGGTTTGTTTCTTTGTGCTTTTATCCGCTGTAAGTGTTCATCACCTATGTTTTTATAGGTGCATCTAGAAAAGATAATTTTAAAAGCTTGTTCCTCTTTTAGGGTTGCTAATCGAAGAGAAATCTTCGGGTCTTTCTTCGGTTAGTCTCGTGTGACCACCTTAGGTCAGTCTGGTGGCTAGGCCGGGTTGAAGGGGTTACATTTGGTGGTATCAGAGACAGGTTATGCATCTTTCAAGAAGGTAAGTGAGGTAAGTTCATGTGTTTGCTTGATTGTTGGGTGATTTATCCAGTGTTTGTCTTGTACGGTGGTTGTTTTGCCATGATTGGTTGATAGCATAATCTGTTTCTATGTTGTTATCGTTGGCTAGAAGTTTTCTAAGCAACCCATTGCTAGGTATTATTGTAAGAAAATGGTTTTGGATAAATACTTGAGCAATTTGGACCCTTGCCCTTGCTGACCCAAACCTTTGTGTGTTATTGTTGTTGTGGTTGTTAGATTGCTGTTGTCTGTTGCTATGGCGAGGCCCCGAGGCAGTCCTAGAGTGGTTCGTCAGGAACCACAGGCTGCAGCTCATGCTATTGAGGATCATGTCGAGGCTCATGCTAAGGAGCCAGTTGTTGAGGAGGAGTTGCCCCCACCTCTGCCGGAAGGAGACGAGGCCGGAGTTGAGGGTGTAGTACCACCAGATGGCCAGGGTCAGGCCGAGATTGATTTAGCTCAATTAGTTCAAACTATTACCGTTGCCTTTCAGGCAGCTGTGACCGGTATGTAAGTTGTTGTACCACCTCAGGGTGCGGGAACTGGTTTGTCCCTAGAGAGACTTTGTAGTCTGGGCGGAGTTGAGTTTCGTAGATTTTCGCTTGAGCGGTTAGAGGCGTGGCTAGAGAGTACCACGCGTATATTAGGTCAGATGGAGTGCTCAGACACTCGGAAGCTTGGTTGTATCATTTCTCTGCTTCAGGGAGATGCGTATGTCTGGTAGACTACGACTACATCTGGTATGCCTGAGGGTGAGATCACTGAGGAGTTCTTCAAATCTACCTTCCGTAAGAAATACTTGGGTCCACGGTTCTTAGATGAGAAGAAGAGGGAGTTTATGGCTCTCGTTCAGAGCAGTATATCTGTATTGATTATGAGATACAATTTGTACGGCTGAGTCAGTATGCTCATGAGTTAGTGTCTAATGAGAAGGAAAGATGTGAGCGCTTCTGTTATGGTTTGGTAAAGGATGTGAAAACTTACATGTTAGCTTCTGACTACGTGTATTTTGATGTTTTGGTTAGCCGGGCCAAAGACATCGAGCAAAACTTGGGTTTGTCTTCTCGTGCTAGTGGTTCTAGCTCAGGGAAGAGGCACAACCAGTGGGACAGAGGTGATGCCAAGAGGCACAAGGGTAATAGGCATCATTATGATCATAGGCGTGGGGGTGGTAACCCAGGTCGTGGCCATCAGGGCCAAGGAGTTGTTGCTCGTACTCCAGAGTGTGCTAGATGCAGGAGACATCATACGGGTGAGTGTTGGGGTGTGCGTGGTACATGTTGGAACTGTGGTTCCTGACATCATTTGAGGCAAAACGGTCCTCATCCGGTTAGAGCAGTTGATCATCAAAGAGGTTGTAGGCGCGGTCGAGGTAACTTCCATCCGATGATTGAGGCTCTGAGGAACGTAGCTCATGTTATTACAGTCTAGCCAGAGGGTGGTGGACCAGCTAGAGTGTATGCCCAGAGAGAGGCCGAGAACGACACATATGTTATTGCAGGTAATTTCATGTTACAGTCTATGTCATTGCTTTCCTTGGTTGATTCTGGTTCTACACATTCTTATATTCTGAGTGAGCATGTTAAATTGTTGGACATCCCTGTTGAGATATTAGATGTAGGAATGCATGTGACTAGCTCTTTTGGTGAGACTGTTGTGGTTAGACGAATGTATAGGAGGTGTCTGTTGATGATTCAAGGTCATATATTTCCAGTTGATATGATGGAACTACCGTTCTATGGTTTTGATGTTATTCTGGGTATGGATTGGATTGTTGAGCATAGAGCTAGGGTGGACTTTGAGACAAAAAGGGTTACATTGAAGCTTGCGGATGACCATGAGGTAGTTTTAGTAGGCGAGAGAACATTAGGTTCTTGTCGAATGTTGTTTCAGCTCTAGAGCCTCATAGATTGATGAACTTTGGTTGTCAGGCATATTTGGCCTATGTGTTGAATCCTAACATGAGTGAGGTCAGACCAAAGGACATTAGGACAGTTTGTGATTTTCCAGAGGTATTTTCGAAAGAATTGTCTGGTCTGCCTCCTGAAAGAGAAGTAAAGTTTGCTATTGAGACCATCTCTGATTCTGCTCCGGTGTCGATTGCTCCGTATCGTATGGCTCCAAAATAATTGAAAGAGTTGAAGAAACAATTTCAGGAGTAGTTAGACCGTGGTTTCATTAGGCCCGGTATTTTGGTGTGGGGTGCTCTAGTATTGTTTGTAAAGAAAAAGAATGGTAGTATGAGGATGTGCATCGATTATAGGCAACTGAATCAGCTAACAGTAAAGAACAAGTACTCTTTGTCGTGTATTGATGATTTATTTGATCAATTGAGAGGGGCATCAGTATTTTTGAAGATTGATTTGCTAACTTCCACACTAATGATCTGCATTGTCGGAAATGAGAGCGTAATCTTGAAAGCTTAGTGAGGGAGCTCAAAAACAAATATCAACAATGCAGGGTCCAAAGCATGGTATCCATAAAACAACAACAAGGCATGCATTAACACCAACATAACAACATAGCCAACCGCTATATAAATGCATGAACATGGCATCTTACCTCATGTTATGCTTAGCATGGATGTATGGAAAATCTTAACACAACAACCACACATTGTTAAGGTAGATTGGAAACTATATAGCTTACTCGGATACGCGGATAACTTCCATTGGGATTTTCGCCCCAACGTACTCAAACAACAATTTTACCTACCGGTGGGATTTCACACATCATCGTTTTCTTTTACTGATGCGATTCTACTCATCATTACACACAAACACTTTCTGGTGGAATGTTACTTCACCGTACTCCTCCTTGGTAACTACACATCACCAAGGCCAAGCGCGAATTTGACTCTTACCGTGTGCACACCCATCCTAATGATCGATCATTTATACCCGGTAATTATAACTAGTGCCAACATACTAAACGAGTACTCACCATGATTTCACAATCATGCAATACAATGCACAAATAACCATCATGCACATAAATACATCACAACATGCATAATCATACACATATCACTCAAAACGACATTTATGCACATTTAGCAAGATATACATAAGTTAAACAAGAGATTAAGCTACCAACTTAACCCACATTAGATTGACCTACCAAGCACAATCTAATACCTCCACAACATACTTTGAACCAATTTAAAACCATTGAAAACAGTCCACTCACCAAACACCCTCAATACAAGACAAGAATATCGATCAAGCCTCCAAGTTTCCCGGTATTGAGCCTAAAGCTTCTCCAACGGTTTCCCTTGTTTCTAATCAAGCAAAAACAGCGTATTACTCATCAAAACATCCACAAAATCACTGCCACGATCAGATTACAATCTCAAGACCATTTCACTACATTTCTAAACCAAGAACTAACCCAAACTCTTCATTTTCGGACTTGAACACAACCCAGCAATTACCTATCGATTCCATCACCCAAATCATCATTAAACATGTTCAAAACAACCCTTAAGCGTAATCATACCATCAACCCAACTTTCCCTCACAAAACTACCTCAAAAACTTAAGATTTCTACCCTTAAACACACCCATAAATACCCATTTCGGGATTTCAACAAAACCTCATCATTTTAAGATACGATACACTTAAAGGCAAGACTATAACATATATTAGTTTTACAAATCAAAAACCCATTAAAAACCCAACAAATTTTTCACCTTTTACTTAAAATTTTGAACACATGTACAACTCAAAAATGAAGATTAGGAAAATCTAAAACCATGGAAATGTTAAGGACGAAGAGGAGAACTCAAAAACATATTTACCTTAACGAAAACACTTGAAATCACTGAGGAAGGAGATGGAACAGTGTTTGGGGTTGAAGAGAGGTTTTTGGTCGTGAGTTTTTGTTTGAAGGAAGAAGATGATGGTTTTTCTCAAAACATTCTTTTACTTGTCTTATTTCATTTATTTAGAAAATCTCCATTTTACCCTTAATGAAACCACAAGCCCTTAACAAAACAAAACCAAGCCCATTTTATTTAAAACAAGCCCAAAGACCCGAACCCAATTTACACACTTAACACCTGACCCCTAAACCCGAGTGTTACAAGGTTAGATAAAATTAGAAGTACTTTTCTATGGGGCTTTTGGAATGGACCGAGGAAATTGGCCAAAGTAAACTGGGAAAATTATGTCCCCCAAAGAGCAAAAGGGGTGCTGGAGTGATAAATATTAGAGCGAAAAATAAAGCCCTGCTGGCAAAATAGGGGTGGAGATTTGTACTTTAAACAATCCTAGTAAGCTTTGCTGATATGGAGAGGCATTGTGAAGAATCTGTCTGAAAGTGGTGTTAATGTATAGATTAATTGTTCTGTTTTTCGATGGATACTATGTCATGGAAAATCAATTATGTTTTGGGAGGACTGCTAGGTTGGAGACAGACCTCTGAAACTTGTTTTCCCCGTCTTTACCGTCTATTTGAAAGAAAAGGCACTGTTATTGCTTAATTAGCTGGTGATGATGATATTCAGAGTATAGTTTGGACGACTTTATTCTCATGACCTCTTATTGGTAGGGAGGTAGCTGACCTAGAAGAAATGAAAAAGATGTTCCATTGTGAAAAATTAAATCAAGAGAAACCCGATAGAATTATATGGTTACATGAATCTACAGGTATGTTCTCGGTAAGAAAACTCATGGATTTACTTGTAAACACTGATTTGGAAGAACCATTTTTTATTTTGATAAAATTTGGAAGCTGAAAGTTCCCCCAAAAGTAAAATCCTTTCTGTGGATGCTGAAACTAGATAGGATCCCCACTAAGGAGTTCCTATTTAGGAGAGGTATTCTCCTTGGTGCGATACAATTCTGGAAAGCTCCCATCATTTATTTGTAAGTCGATTCTGGAAAACTTTTTGCAATTGGTGGAGTAAAACATGGCCTTGATTAGGGAATATGGATGATCTATTCGTCTTTTGTTTCTTCTTGTCTTGCCGCGTCTCAAAGACTAATCAAAGCAGGAATCCTCCTCCAAATGGTACTGTTAAATTCAATGTTGACGGGGCTTCTAAAGACAATCTAGCTGGCCGTGAAGGAGTTCTTAGAACTGATAAGCGGGATATTAAAGTAATGTTCTCAGGTCCAGTTCAAGGTTTCGACACTGCTTTTGCAGAAATTTTTGCAATTAGAATTGCTCTGAATGCATTCAAAGAAGTTGATTGGATGGGTAAGGTGAATCTTATAATCGAGTTCGATGTGGAAGTTGTCTTAAACTGGATTGAATCGTCGTTAATGCGTCCATAGCGATGGTGGTCTATTTTTGAAGAGATCGATAGCCTTGCCAGGGAAATTCTGAAGGTACAATTTGTCTTTGTGCCAAGATCAAAAAATTGCATGGCCGATCACTTGGCAAAATAAGGAATGACAAGATCTGAACTCTTCAAAGCTTGGTTGTAATCTTTCTTGGGAAATATGGCATGGAAGCCTAAACCATATTTTGCATCTGGCGATCTTTTTTTCCTGTGCTCATTGTCTAAATTGTATTGAACATGAATCTTATTATGTTGTGTTCAGACTTCTCACCTAGATGCGCAGTACTCTTTTCCTCCGGTAGGTTTAGGCAGTTTTTTAACGAGGCTCTCAACTAGGTTAATAAACATTAATAAAATCATACATTGCTTAACAAAAAAAATTATAATCTTAAATTCGGGATCAAATCGAAAACTTCAAAAGCTTAGGAAAATTTCTATAAATTTTAGGGAGGTAGTCATGAAAGTATCCATTACACTTTCCTAATTAATTAACAAGTTTTAAAAATATATATACATTTGTGAGTGTGTGTAAAGTAGATAACGAGTGGTTAAATGGAACTATATCATTTACGCGTTTCAGTGAAACGGTAACCGAAACAAAATTCTAAAACTTAATTTTAGTAATTATTTACTAATTTACGAAAAACACTGAGTTACTAACTTTGACACTTCTCACACTGGTCATAGTGCTCGTCTCCCCAATCAAGCATTGCTTCATATTCCATAGTTCTTCATCAACTACGTGACCTTTAAGCCTCTTTAGTTCACGACTTTTCTTTAATACGATAGCCTCTCCTTCTTGGTTACCCTTAGTTCCAGCGGTCTTCTTTTCAGTCTCACCATTCCTTCCCTTTGCATCCACTCCCATCTCCTTCAATCTTACGTATTTCCTTCGCACATTTGCCCCCTTTGAAAACTTAGCTAATGAAACCGATACTCGGAAACCATACATCACAAAGCCATTCAATCTTTCTATCGTTCTCATATCATCTTCCTTCTTATCAAATCTTACAAAACCAAACATGTTACTCCCTCTAGTCAGTTTTATGGCTATCACTGTGTCCACTACATCCCCATGTCTTGTGAAAGCATGCCAAAGACCCTTCTAATGCATTGCTTTCAGGAAGTTCTCCACGTATAGAGACAACACCATTTTTATCTTCCTATTCAGTGAAGATTACTAGCTTCATAGCCTCGACCACGACCACACTCTGAAAGACCTTTTTTAAAATAACAATTTACATAATAAAAGTTATACACCATATAAAACATTGTGTAAACAAAATTATTTACTTATATATGCACACTAAACAAGAATTAAAATAGAAATAAACATAATATTGGATACAGACATACTATAAATATGCAAACGAAATTAGTACATACACATTCCATACAAAATAAAACAAATAGATGTTGAATTAAACAACAAGGAGAGGGACCAACGGGGTAAATAAACCAATGATTTTCAGATCACAATGAAACATAAGGACGAAATTAAAAAAAAATGGAAAACATGCATGTACTGCGGAAATGATTTTGGAAAGACGGGGGGACTTTAATGAATTAATTATCCCGTTATTTTAAGCATCTTTATAAGCGAAAAAAGTTAAACAAACCACATTTTATTTTAAAACCCAAAGACCGGTCAAAGAACCAAACTTTAAATCCTCTACATATTCTACCCATTTTTCCAGATTCTGACAACCTACCACCACGACGGCCGCCGGCGAACTCAAACGTTTCACCCACATCACTTTCTTTCCACTTTTAAAACCGAATCTAAGCTCTAATCCTTCAAAAAGCACCCCGATCTATTTAGATCTAAGGGAAACCAAAACCAAAACCTTTTTTGTTTGAAAAAACCTTTTTCCAGACTTCAAAGCCCTTTTGAAAGGTCCTCGGTCATCGGCGACGACGTCCTCAGCCAATCGTAGACCAGAAGATCGAACGGTGCTCAAGTAAAACGAACCCTGATCTCTCTTTTTCCTCTTTTATTCCGAATAAAAACTAAAGAGATCATATTTTTACCTCTGAAATTTCTTGAGCCTTTCTTCTCTTTTATTTGTATTGATGATAATCTAAAAAATTACAAGATTTTGTTCATCTTATATCATATATGTTTTCTCATTTTTTTAGGGTAAACTATATAAATGACCACTATATTATGGTTTTAGATTCGATTTGACCACCTGTCGTTAAAGCTTAACAGAATGAGTGACGAGACAGTTAGTCAAAATTTTGTATAATTACACATTTGGTCCTCGTTATTTATACACTCTATCAATTTGATCAAAATTTTAATTTAATAAAATAAAATAATTATTTCATTAAGTAGTGACACATATCACCAAGAGGATTCAAACCTAGGACCTTGAAATACATGTGGTGGGTGCTTGTCACTGGGCCAAGCACATTTTTATGATATGAGGTACAACTTTTGATATATGTCTTAAATGACTGTTAATGCCCAGAAAAAATGAAAGCAAAAAATGGCCTTGGGCAGATTCAAACCAAGGACCTTATAGTGTAAGGGGTGTGCGCTTATCACTGGGCCAAGTATATTTACATGATATAAAGTACAACATTTAATATATATTTTATATAGTTGTTAATGAAATGTTTTAGGAAACTCGAACATGACATACTTATGATGCATAAAAACATCTAACACAATTAAATAAATCTAATAATTCAATTAAAGTTAACAATATTTTGGGTATATTTTAAATTATATTTAGTGCACGGTTTAAAACAAAAAATTTAAAATTATAGTTTGATTTCGTTAAATGAATTTAATATAATTTTAAATTTTTTATTTTAAATCGTGCTCTAACTATAATTTAAAATAATATTGTTAACTTTAATTGAATTATTAGACTTATTTAATTGGGTTAGATGTTTTATGCATCCTAAGTATGTCTTGTTCGAGTTTCCTAAAACAACATTTCCTTCATTTTTCCAAGCATTACCAACTATATAAGATATATATTAAATGTTGTACTTTATATCATAAAAATATACTTGGCCTAGTTGTAAGCACACACCCTTGCATTACAAGGTCCTTGGTTTGAATCTGCCCAAGGCCATTTTTTTACTTTCATTGTTGTGGGCATTAACATCCATTTAAGACATATATGAAATGTTGTACCTCATATCACAAAAATATGCTTGGCCCAGTGGCAAGCACCCACCACATGCATTCCAATGTCCCAGTTTTATTTCCTCTTGGTGACTATGTGTCACTACCCAATGAAATAATTATTTTATTTTATTAAATTAAAAATAGGATCAAATTGATAGAGTGTATAAATAACGAGGATCAAATATGTAATTATACAATTTTTACTAACTGCCACGTCACTCATTATGTTAGGCTTTAACGGTAGGTGGTCAAATTGAGTCTATTTTAATAGTATGGTGGTCTAATTGCTTCAATTAGAAGTGTAGTGGTCAAATCGAATCTAAAACCATGTTATAGTGGTCATTTGTATAATTTACCCATTTTTATTAGATTTGTTGAACTATTCCTACTGTTGATGACGATGGATCTGACATCCCTTAATTTTTTATTTGTTTCCGCACGCATGGTTGTTGGGGAGGATGGGCGTCGGAAGAATGGTGGTCGTTGATGGAGTCGAGATCAAAGGATGAGAACCAACCAGGGATGAACGACTAAGATCTTGGTTTCATGGTGACGTGGCTTGCCTCCGGCCATTAGAGGATTTGGACGAGGCTCGTGAGGAAGCGTAAGGGGCGTTCCGGGCTTAATCTGGATCATCAGATCATCCCAGACCTGACAATGGATATGCGGCTGCACAAGGGATGATAAGAGAGATTAGGGTTTTGTGATATCATAGGTTTTGGGCATATCGAGCCACATATATAACATATTTTTTTTATTCTATATTGCAAGTGGACTATTTATTTAATGGACTAATATATTTAATTGTTTGGGCTGCTATTTAATTGTATTGATACATCTATTTAAAATTGTTTGTGATAACAACAACAACAACAACAATGTAACGCCCGTGTTTTGAGGTTAGGAGTTAGGCGTGTGTGTGTTTGGTTTGAGTCATCAAAATCGATTTAATTTAATTAGACCTTAATTTTGAGTTAGATGAGATTTAACATTAAGATGGTGGCATTTTTGTAAATAACTTGAAAATAATGAAGACCACTTTTGAATCAAAAAGAGAACAAAAATAAAATAAAATAAAGCTATCTTCTCCCCCCTTTTTCCATTTCATGTGAAATCAACCCAAATCCCTTCCAAAACCCCAATTCACTATTCCATTCAATCTCTCCACCAAATCAAGAGCTTTTTCGAAGGTAAATTCATTTCTCAACTCTCCTCATCATCCCAAACGTTTTCATGGTCTTAGATTTCAAAACCATCACCATTTGCATTTTTCATGTTTGAGGAAAGTTTGGATTTTTAATGGGGTTTTCACTTGCATTTGGTTTGTTGATTGTGTTTTGAATTAATCTCACCTAAATACACCTAATATCTTGAAATGGAAGGATTTGGGGAAAAATCCCGAAGTGGGTCTTTAGGGCATTTTTCAAAGTGTCTAAACTTGAGTTTTTGATGTGTTTTTTGTGTTGGGTTGAAGGGCTGATGGTATAAGGTTATTAGGGAAGTGTTTTGGAAGCCTTTAGATGTCATTTGGGTGTTGGAAATTGTGGTTTTCAGCTGGGTATTTGGGGAGCACGAAAATGAGAATTTTGTGGTTAGTTTGGGTTTGAAAATGGTGAAGTTTGTCTTGTGTTTGTGAGTTGGATTTGTGACTGAGTTTAGCATTGGATTGGTTGAGTAATAATTGTGTTTTGATTGGTTAGAAGCTAGAGGAAACCTCGGAGAAGGATCGGGATCGAATCCGGGAATTGAGAAGGCTTGACTCGCTTTGCTTGCTTTGCTAAGGAAGGGTGGTGAGTAAAACTTTAAATTGTTTTAAAGTTGGTTCAAGTGTGTGTAGTGGAGATAATGGAATGAGCTTGGTAGGCCATTCCAAGGTAGAGGTTAAATTGTTAGTTTAACTTATTGTTTGTTAATGAGCTTTAGATGCCTATGCCTATTTTGATCTTGTGAGGTATGAATTGATCTTGTGTCTGTATACATTGATATGTGTGATGATGAATATGTGTTATACATGATGAATGTGTGATGTGATATAAAGGTAATTGGCACTAGTTAACTTACCAGGTGTAAATGATCGATCATTAGGATTAGTGTGCACACGTTTGAGTCAAATTCGCGTGTGGCCTTGATTGCGTTGAGTCATCAAGGAGGAGTACGGTGATGTAATATTCCACCGGAAATTATTTATATTATACGTGATGATGAATGGAATCCCATCCGTAGGGCATGTGATGATGAGTGGAATCCCATCCATGCAAGGTCCGGTGATGAGTGTAATCCCACCGAGGTAATGTTGTTGTTGAGAGTAAATCCGCACATCCGAGTAAACTAATAGTGGCCAATGTACTTGCTCTTGTGGTTATGATGTTGAGATATTTGCTTTTATATTGTTGAGCCTAATATGAAGTAAGATGCCATATTTATGACTCTTGTAATGCTAGCTAGTTTGCTATGTTGACGCCTATGTATGTTGTGTGTGATGTTAAGGATTGCATGCTTGAGCCCTGCATTGTCGTTGTTTTGGTTTTTAGAGCATTCTCACTAAGCTTTTAGCTTACGCTCTCATTTTCGACAATGCAGATCAGTATCTTGGAGTTAGCAAGGAGCAAGGCGAAGGAACATTCCAAGCTTCGTAGTTGCTTAAGTATGACTTAGTAAATAAAGTAGTAGTTTAGCAATGGGGCTACTATGTGTTTTGTATGAGCGTTGTATGACTCATAGATTTTGATGATGTTTATGTTTGCTTGGATTTGTAAACCATGTTAAGCCTTGTTGAATGCTTGTTTGAGATGCTATACTTTTGGATGAGTACATGTGTTGGTGATGCATGTAAACCTTTATGTAAAGGCATGTGCCTTGGCCTTTTAAGTCTTTGAGTATGTCTTGTTATTCATCTAGATTGCCATGATGTATATGCCTTGTTATTCATCTAGATTGCTTTACGTGCTAGACCTTAGTCGTGAAATGTTGTATGGATGCTTAAATGGGGTTAGGGGAGTATTAAATTGCATCTAGAATCGAGTCTTGTGTTGTTTTGCTGAATTTTGAGGTCTTGCAGTGCAGGGCGTATCGATACGCCTAAGGGCCGTATCGATACGGTTTGCCCTCCAGGTCTCAATTTTGGCTTGGTGTATCGATACACGGGGCGTATTGGTACGCTCAAAGCTCACTGGAAATCCGAGAAATTGGTGAGGCTTTGGCGTATCGATACGGGCTCTAAGCGTATCGGTACGAGTGTATCTCGTTGACCACGAGATGTTGACCGAGAAGGGCGTATCGATACGCTCAAGGGCTGTATCGATACGGTCTTCCTATGTTGACTGGAGGATATTGACCTTGGTGAAGGCATATCGATACCCTTGATTGGTGTATCGATACGGCCTGCTTTGTAAGTATAAAATGGATTGTTAACATGTTGTTTGGGGTCCGGTTGTGTATCTTTCTTGATGTTTTCTGCTGTCGTGATCACTTAGGAAATAATATGCCTTTAGACAAGATTAAATTAAAAGAAATTTTCTAGGGTTGCTAACCGTGGGGGAATCTTAACGGGTTTCGCTTCGGTTTTCCCCGTGTAGCCCACTCTGACCGGTCATCCGGCCAGACCGGGACGAGGGGGTTACATTTGTTGGTATCAGAGCCTGAGGTTACCGAGACCTCGGGCAGGTAAGTGAGGTAAGCTTGATGTGTTTAGTAGTTGTTATGTCTCGGTGTATGCTATGCTATGTATTCTTGTTGTTTGATCGTTCATATGATGTTTGGAAGCATGATTGTTGCGTTTGGTGTAGTGTCGAGTACCCCTTGCTACTATTACTTAATTTAAAAAGGTTTTGTAAAGGAAAGTACTTGAGCACAGTTGGACCCTTGCCTTTGCTAACTTAATCCTTATATGTTGTTTGTTGTAGTTATTATCTTGCTAGCTGTATCATGAGACCACGAGGGAGGCCTAGGATGGTTCAGCCGGAACCAAGGGCACAAGCTCCGGGAGTTGACCAGATTGGAGGGGCGCAGGCTCCTCAACCTCCTCCTTCTCCTCCTCACCAAGAGGGAGGTGAGGCGGGAGCCGAGGGTGTAGGACCTCAAGTTGGCCAAGGACCGGCCGTAATTGATTTAGCTCCCTTAGTTCAGGCGATAGCCGGGGATTTCCAGGTTGTAGTGGTTGGGGGTCAGGCAGTGGCACAACCCTAGGGAGAGGGTACTGGTTTTCCATTAGAGAGACTCCGCGGTTTGGGAGGTGAAGAGTTCAGAGGGTCGACACCCGAGAGGTTTGAGATGCGGTTTGAGAAGACTGTCCGCATTTTGGCATATATGGGATGTACCGAGGAACGTAAGTTGGGGTGTGTTATATCTCTGCTTCAGGGTGATGCCTACACTTTGTGGGTCACCATCACTACGGGCATGGAAGAGGCCGAGATCACTTGGGAGTTTTTTGAGTCAGCTTTCCGTAAGAAACATCTGGGTCCTCGATATCTCGATGAGAAGAAGAGGGAATTTATAGCTTTGCTTCAGGGGAGTATGACTGTGACAGACTATGAGATCAGATTTGTCAGGTTGAGTCAGTACGCGTCTGAGCTTGTTCCTACTGAAGTGGAACGTTGTAACCGTTTCCGATATGGGCTGAATGAGGAGATCAAGAGATACACTCTAGCTTTGAACTACACAGATTTTGATGTCTTGGTCGCTAGGGCCAAGGACTTGGAGCACAGTTTGGGCTTGACCAAACGATCTGGTGGTTCTAGTTCTGGCAAGAGATCTAGTGACTTTGATAGAGGTGATGCCAAGAGGCATCGGGACAACAGGCATCACTATGACCATAGACGTGGTGGAGGTAACCACGGTAGGGGCCATCAGGGCCAGAGGACTGGTGGGAGGTTGCCCACGTGTGCTAGTTGTGGGATGAACCACACTGAAGAGTGTTGGGGAAATTTCCACTCGTGTTGGGGTTGCGGAGCTAGGGATCATATTAGGCGTGATTGTCTACATCAGGTGGGACAAGCACCAACTTAGGCTCCTGCTAGAGCCAATGACTTTCAGAGAGGCCGCGGGCGCGGTAGAGGTAACTTCCAGCCGAGGAATGATGGCCAGAGAAACATAGCACATGTAGTTGCAGTCCAGCCGAAGGGCGGAGGCCAGGCCAGAGTTTATGCTCAGCGTGGGGATCAGCATGACACGGATGTGATTGCAGGTAACTTCTCGATACAGTCTTTGGGTTTGCTTTCTTTGTTTGACTCCGGGTCTACATATTCTTATGTTCTGAGTGAGCATGCAAAGTTGTTGAATTTTCCTTGTGTAATATTAGAGGTAGGAGTTAGTGTTACTGTTCCTTCGGGGATACGGTAGTAGTTAGAAAGATGTACAGAAGGTGTCCGTTGATGGTTCAGGGACATGTGTTTCCAGTGGATATGATGGAGCTACCATTTTATGGCTTTGATGTGATTCTGGGTATGGACTGGCTCACTGAGCATAGAGCTAGGATAGACTTTGAGACTGAGAGGATTTCCTTGAGACTCACAGACGATTATGAGATAATGGTGGTAGGTGAGAACGTGAAGTTCTTATCCAATGTAGTTTCAGTTCTAGAGGCTAAGAGATTAGTTGAGATGGGTTGCGAAGCGTATTTGGCCTATGTGATGAATCCAAACATGAGTGAGGTTAGACCTCAAGACATCCGGACAGTGTGTGACTTTCCTAGTGTGTTTTCGGATGAGTTGCTGGGTTTACCACCTGATAGAGAGGTAGAGTTTGCGATAGAGACTTATTCAGATTCAGCTCCTATTTCGATTGATCCATATCGTATGGCACCGAAAGAACTGAAAGAGTTGAAGACTCAGTTGCAAGAGTTGACATATAGAGGCTTCATTCGACCTAGTTCTTCACCTTGGGGTGCTCCGGTTTTGTTTGTAAAGAAGAAAGATGGAAGCATGAGAATGTGTATAGATTACAGACAGTTGAATTAGTTAACAGTGAAGAACAAGTATCCGTTGCCGAGGATTGATGATTTGTTTGACCAGTTGAGAGGGGCATTAGTCTTTTCGAAGATTGAATTGAGATCATGTTACTAGCAATTGAAGGTAACAGAGGTTGATGTACCAAAGACAACCTTTAGGACTAGATATGGTCACTATGAGTTTTTAGTCATGCCTTTTGGGTTGACTAACGCACCGGCTACTTTCATGGATATGATGAATAGGATTTTCAATCAGTACCTAGATTAGTTTGTAGTTGTCTTCATAGATGACATTTTAGTGTATTCGCATACCGAGGAAGATCATGACCGACACTTGAGGCTAGTTTTGAAGACTTTGTTAGATAATCAGTTGTATGCGAAGTTGAGCAAGTGTGAGTTCTGGATCCGAGAGGTAGTCTTCCTAGGGCATGTAGTGTCTGCCGATGGGATTCGAGTTGATCCGAAGAAAATAGAAGCTATTGTTGAGTTGAAGCAACCGAAGTCAGTAACAGAAGTTCGTAGCTTTCTAGGCTTAGCTGGATATTATAGAAGATTCGTAGAAGGTTTCTCGAAGTTAGCCGCTCCATTGACACAATTACTTCAGAAGAGTGTTCAGTTTGAGTGGTCAGATGCAAGACAGAGAGCCTTTGAGAAGTTGAAAGAAGCTTTGACCCAAGCGCCGATTTTGATTCAGCTAGAGTCTGGGAAAGACTATGTAGTTTACAATGATGCTTCCTATGTAGGCCTAGGTTGTGTTCTCATGCAAGACAAGAGAGTAGTGGCTTATGCCTCAAGACAGTTGAAGACTCACGAGCGTAACTATCCGACCCATGACATAGAGTTAGCTGCAGTTGTGTTTGCTATGAAGATTTGGAGGCATTATTTGTACGGTGAGAAATGCACAGTGTACACAGATCACAAGAGTTTGAAGTACATCATGATTCGGCGAGATTTGAATATCAGACAGCGTAGGTGGTTAGAGTTGCTAAAAGACTATGATCTTACGATTGAGTACCATCCGGGTAAGCCAATGTAGTGTCGGATGCTTTGAGTAGAAAGGTAGCTGTAGATTTGAGAGCCATGTTTGCTAGATTGAGCTTGTCTGGAGATGGAGGCTTGGTGGCCGAGTTTCAAGTTAGACCTACTCTAGGTCAGTTGATTAGAGAGAAGCAGTTCTTGGATCGATCTTTGGCACCTCACGTGCAAGACATAGCCGAGGGTAGATCTTCAGATTACAATTTCAGTACCGATGGAGTCTTGTGTTTCAGAAATAGGATAGTTGTGCCAGAAGATAGTGACTTGAGACGTATGATCTTGAATGAAGCGCACAATAGTCCTTTTGCTATGCATCCTGGAAGTACGAAGATGTACCGAGATGTGAAGAATGAGTACTTTTGGGTTGGTTTGAAGAGAGATGTAGCCGACTTCATGAGCAAGTGTATGGTATGTCAGAGAGTGAAGGCGGAACATCAGGTTCCCTCAAGTTTGTTGCATGCATTGAGAATTCCGGAATGGAAATGGGAGAATATCACCATGGATTTTGTTTCAGGCTTGCCTTTGACTCCTACGAAGAAGAACTCAGTTTGGGTTATTGTAGACCGTTTCACGAAGTGTGCTCACTTCTTAGCAGTCAATGCGATTTATACATTAGATAGATTGGCCGATCTGTACATTGGTGAGATTGTTAGAGTGCATGGTGTTCCGAAGTCTATTGTATCCGATAGAGATCCGATGTTTACAGCTCGATTTTGGGAGTGTATGCATACAACTTTGGGTACCCGTTTGAATTTCAGCACATCTTATCATCCTCAGTCAGATGGTCAGTCATAGAGGGTTATACAGATTCTAGAGGATATGTTGCGTTGTTTCATAATTGATTTTCAGGGTACGTGGGAGAAGCATTGGCCTCTAGTTGAGTTTGCTTACACTAATAGTTTTCAGTCGAGCATTCAGATGGCTCCGTATGGTAGAAAGTGTAGAACTCCAGTTTGTTGGGCCGAAGTGGGTCAGAAGTTGTTACCTATGCCAGACTTGCTTAAGGGGACAACCAATAAGGTGAAATTGATTTGCGATAGCTTAAAGGCAGCTTCGGATAGGCAGAAGTCCTATGCCGACTTGAAGAGAAAGGAAGTTGAGTTCTCAGTGGGTGAGAAGGTGTTCTTAAAAGTGTCTCCATGGAAGAAAGTAATGAGATTTGGCCGAAAGGGGAAGTTGAGTCCGAGGTACATAGGACCGTATGAGATTGTGAAGAGGGTTGACCCAGTTGCTTATCAGTTGCGTTTGCCATCCGAGCTAGAGAAGATACACGGTGTATTTCATGTTTCGATGCTCCGTAAGTATAGGTCAGATCCATCACATGTTATGCATGTAGAAGAGATTGAATTGAATCCGGATTTGACTTATGAGGAAGAACCAGTTGAGATCTTAGCTTCTGACAGCAAGGTGTTGAGGGGTAGATCGATTGAGTTAGTAAAAGTACGGTGGCAACGTCGAGGGGTGGACGAGGCCACTTAGGAGAGGAAGGAGGATATAGAAAGGCAGTTTCCTTATCTCTTTTAGTCAGGTAATTTCGAGGACAAAATTCCTTAAGTGGGAGAGAGTTGTAACGCCCGTGTTTTGGGGTTAGGAGTTAGGCGTGTGTGTGTTTGGTTCGAGTTATCAAAATCGATTTAATTTAATTAGACCTTAATTTTGAGTTAGATGAGATTTAACATTAAGATGGTGGCATTTTTGTAAATAACTTGAAAATAATGAAGACCACTTTTTGAATCAAAAAGAGAATAAAAAAAATAAAATAAAGCTATCTTCTCCCCCCTTTTCCATTTCACGTGAAATCAACCCAACCCCTCCCAAAACCCCCAATTCACTATTCCATTCAATCTCTCCACAAATCAAGAGTTTTTTCGAAGGTAAATTCATTTCTTAACTCTCCTCATCATCCCAAACGTGTTCATGGTCTTAGATTTCAAAACCATCACCATTTGCATTTTTCAAGTTTGAGGAAAGTTTGGATTTTTAATGGGTATTTCACTTGCATTTGGTTTGTTGAGTTGAGTTTTGAATTAATCTCACCTAAATACACCTAATATCTTGAAATGGAAGTATTTGGGGAAAATACCGAAGTGGGTCTTTGGGGCATTTTTCAAAGTGTCTAAACTTGAGTTTTTGATGTGTTTTTGTGTTGGGTTGAAGGGCTGATGGTGTAGGGTTATTAGGGAAGTGTTTTGGAAGCCATTAGATGTCATTTGGGTGTTGGAAATTGTGGATTTCAGCTGGGTATTTGGGGAGCACGAAAATGAGAATTTTGTGGTTAGTTTGGGTTTTAAAATGGTGAAGTTTGGCTTGTGTTTGTGAGTTGGATTTGTGACTGAGTTTAGCATCGGATTTGTTGAGTAATACTTGTGTTTTGATTGGTTAGAAGCTAGAGGAAACCTCGAAGAAGGATCCGGATCGAATCCAGGAATTGAGGAGGCTTGACTCGCTTTGCTTGGTTTGCTAAGGAAGGGTGGTGAGTAAAACTTTAAATTGTTTTAAAGTTGGTTCAAGCGTGTGTAGTGGAGATAATGGAATGAGCTTGGTAGGCCATTCCAAGGTAGATGTTAAATTGGTAGTTTAACTTCTTGTTTGTTAATGAGTTTTAGATGCCTATGCCTATTTTGATCTTGTGAGGTATGAATTAATCTTGTGTGTGTATACATTGATATGTGTACTGATGAATATGTGTTATACATGATGAATGTGTGATGTGATTTAAAGGTAATTGGCACTAGTTAACTTACCGAGTGTAAATGATCAATCATTAGGATTAGTGTGCACACGTTTGAGTCAAATTCGCGCGTGGCCTTGATGGAGTTGAGTCATCAAGGAGGAGTACAGTGATGTAATATTCCACCGTAAATTATTTATATTATACGTGATGATGAGTGGAATCCCATCCGTAAGGCGTGTGATGATGAGTGGAATCCCATCCATGCAAGGTCTGTTGATGAGTGTAATCCCACCGAGGTAATGTTGTTGTTGAGAGTAAATCCGCACATCCGAGTAAACTAATAGTGGCCAATGTACTTACTCTTGTGGTTATGATGTTGAGATATTTGCTTTTATATTGTTGAGCCTAATATGAAGTAAGATGCCATATTTATGACTCTTGTAATGCTAGCTAGTTTGCTATGTTGACGCCTATGTATGGTGTGTGTGATGTTAAGGATTGCATGCTTGATCCCTGCATTGTCATTGTTTTGGTTTTTAGAGCATCCTCACTATGCTTTTAGCTTACGCTCTCATTTTCGACAATGCAGATCAGTAGCTTGGAGTTAGCAAGGAGCAAGGCGAAGGGACATTCCAAGCTTGTAGTTGCTCAAGTATGACTTAGTAAATAAAGTAGTAGTTTAGCAATGGGGCTACTATGTGTTTTGTATGAGCATTGTATGACTCATAGATGTTGATGATGTTTATGTTTGCTTGGATTTGTAAACCATGTTAAGCCTTGTTGAATGCTTGTTTGAGATGCTATGCTTTTGGATGAGTACATGTGTTGGTGATGCATGTAAACCTTTATGTAAAGGCATGTGCCTTCGCCTTTTAAGTCTTTGAGTATGTCTTGTTATTCATCTAAATTGCCATGATGTATATGCCTTGTTATTCATCTAGATTGCTTTACGTGCTAGACCTTAGTCGTGAAATGTTGTATGGATGCTTAAATGGGGTTAGGGGAGTCTTAAATTGCATCTAGAATCGAGTCTTGTGTTGTTTTGTTGAATTTTGAGGTCTTGCAGTGCAGGGCGTATCGATACACCTGAGGGCCGTATCGATACGGTTTGCCCTCCAGGACTCAGTTTTGGCTTGGTGTATCTATACACGGGGGCGTATCGGTACGCTCAAAGCTCACTGGAAATCCGAGAAATTGGTGAGGCTTTGGCGTATCGATACGGGCTCTAAGCGTATCTGTACGGGTTTATCTCGTTGACCACGTGATGTTGACCGAGAAGGGCGTATCGATACGCTCAAGGGCTGTATCGATATGGTCTTCCTGTGTTGACCGGAGGATATTGACCTTGGTCAAGGCGTATCGATACCCTTGATTGGTGTATCGATACGGCCTGCTTTGTAAGTATAAAATGGACTATTAACATGTTGTTTGGGGTCCGATTGTGTATCTTTCTTGATGTTTTCTGCTGTCGTGATCACTTAGGAAATAATATGCCTTTAGACAAGATTAAATTAAAAGAAATTTTCTAGGGTTGCTAACCGAGGGGGAATCTTAACGGGTTTCGCTTCGGTTTTCCCCGTGTAGCCCACTCGAACCAGTCATCCGGCCAGACCTGGACGATGGGGTTACAAACAACAACAACAATAATAATAATAATAATAATTTGATAAAATTAGTGATTACATATATAAAAGAAGAAGGTGACTTAGAAGCAATCAACAGAAATAAACAGAAGGTAAAAACAATATAAACCCACCCAAAACCATTAATATGGCTCACTCGTTCACTATTTACACATGATCTTTCATCACATGCGCAATTTAGGGCTTGAACATTGCTTTTGTATATTTGTATACATTAATCTTTGATTTGAGTCAATTTTCTCAAATTAATTAATTCATTATTGACGTATCATCATTTTATGTGTACATATTGCATAAAAATTATATTTATGTGTTACGAAAAATAAATGAATGTATTTATTTATTCCAAATGTTTGCAATCGAACCAAAATAAAATTTTTATGTGTACAATTGAACCAAAATCAATGTTTCTTATGTATAACAGCACAAAACCAAATGTCATATATCAAATTACACATTTGCCCAAGATTTTAATTTATTTTGGATATTTCTCTTTATATTAATATTAGAGTTAATTGCTCTCTCCTTGTCCTCAAACTATGACACTCCTTCTAAATTGTTATAAAATTTAAATTAAGGCTTAACCGTGAGAAATGTCCTGAAACTAAACTTTTTTCTGTTAATTGTCTGAACTATTTTTCGGGTCAAATAGGTATCTAACGTTTCATTCCATTACACAATTAAAGTTTTCTAGTCACAACTATTAAAAAATTTCTGTTATCTAACTAGAACATGACATGTAGAACCCATTAAGTGTCCCAGTGGAAAAGCGGATGATTTTCATCCTAAGAGACACATGTTCAAATCGCTTTGTCTATAAGGTGTATGCTTATTGTCAAAGGGTTAAGAATATGTATGAACAAATACTACCTTGTAATCACCTTTAGACCATTAAAAATACATGACATGTAGCCTATTTTTGTTATTTTCTGTCATTCTTATTTTTAAAAATATAGAAAAATAATTAATTTTATTAAAAAAACCCAAAAAAACATTTTTTTGAAGGAAGATCATATTTATATAATAAAGAGCTTAAAATGTCATCATCGAGTACAAATTATTCAAGGAACGTAGGACATTCTAAATTAAAATAATACAACGGATAATGTGTGAGTGACCATTCAGATTTTTTTTTAAAATAGGCCAGCTCTCATGTTCTGATTGAGTGACAGAATTTTTTTAACGGTCGTTGACGAAAAAGTTTTTCGAGTACCGAAACAAACCGTTAGAACCTATTCTGCCCTAGAAATAGTTCATACACCTAACTGGAATAAATGGTATAGTTTGGACACTTATTTTATTGTTAAGCATTAAATTAAAGGACCAAGAAAGGGCTGCCAATTGTCTCCATTTTAATATCGACGATGTTTATAAGGAACGGTTGGATGTTTTTGATGAGGTAGGTTGGACTGGCAACACAGGTTTTGTAATGGAGTTGGTGTCCCAAAATTTTTTAGGGTGGTTTAATAATCCGAATTCCGGACTTCGGCAACTCTTGAGTTCTTTTATTTATGTGGATTATCTTTCATGAAATTTGGCAATGTGCGTTTTGTTTATGAAGCTCGGAAAAGAAACTCTTTGGCTGATCAAGTCACACCCCAAACTCGTCGCTAAGGGATTTAGGTTAGATCAATTAGGTTAAGCAATATATCTGCAATCATTTTGTTATATAATTTAGATGCAGTGTGGAGTTGCGACGATTCAAAGGCCCCGAGGCTTAAATCATTTCACAGGACCGAGAAACTTCAAAAGAGCATAAACTCTTAATTCATTGCTCTCATTCCTAAAACAGAACATCCCGTAGACATCTTAGAATACAGACCCATTAGTCTTGTAAACTCGATCTGAAAAAATTATAGCCAATGTCCTTTCGAAAAGGCTCAGTGTAACACTAAAAAAAATTTAGAAGATGAAATAGGTTGCTGGTCGTGGGAATTGAACCCATGACCTAAGGTAGCCAAGCCCATGACCCAATCCCTGAGCTAGACAAATCTTACTGTCTAAGGTCCCCCATTATTCTTTTGAACCATCGGATTCTGCTTACCAAAGATAATTAAAGCCCAGTTCTGACTCCCCACCTACCAAGTTGTTTGTCCCTTCGAATCAAGAAACCATCTGCTTCTAGATCTCTCCTCTCACCGAACCCCGTGCTTAGCCCTGCTACTTTGCTTTACGTGACACTGCCTCCACCGGTGTGTGTGTTGACCAGCTCTGAGCCCAGCGTCATTAGCCACGCGCCTGCCTGAGCCATCATTTTCCGTGGATAGCGTTTTGAAATCTGGCGAAGGAGGATCCCTTCAACCTCTCGGATTTTGGTGTTTCAGGCCACTCTTATCGTCCAACCGCGACTGGGGCGTCAGATCTGAGCTCCACTCGTCAGTCCAACCAAAACCCAGGTGGCCGGCTCGTGATCTGCCACCGTTAAGGTCGTCGTCGGAGTTACGAGCCTTTCTGGTTGTAAAAGTTACATTTGAGGTTTTTTGGTGAGTTTCTATTGGGTTTAGTGAAGTCCATTTCCGAAATAATTCATCCACGTTCCTTTTCGGCTAGTTTCCGACAAAAGTGAGGTCATTCGTGTCTCTGGTGATTTTTCCGGTGATCGAAATGATTGGGTGTGTGAATTGGCCCTTTGAGCCCAAACCCATTTTGGTTCGAGCCCAAACCAGTCAACCCAACTCGGCCCGATTCCGAACCCGACCCAGTCAACCCGAACCGAATCAGTCAATCCAAGTCAGTCGAGTCAACTCGTTCGAGTCAGCCCGAGTTAACTCAGTTGTCCTTTACCAGTTGACTGTTGACGTCAGTGTTGACTTGCTGACATCATTGTTGACTCTGACCTCGTTGACCTTTGACCTGCTGACGTTAGCGTTGACTTTGGCCGTTGACTTGCTCCCGTTTTACGTTTTTCGACGTTCTTAGTCCGTTTTTGAAGCCCGTTTCGCGTAATTCTAACCTGAAAGCCTCAGAATCTGACCCTAATCATGAACATGCTTACTTAATGAACTATTGCTTTGAAAAGGAGTTATATTAAATAAAGGACTGATGTAAACCCTTGTTTGCCTAAAGGTACTCGAGACTCCCCCGACCGTTCGTCTGCACAGCCTAGTTCTTCCTGATTCGCTCCTCCGCGCGTTCCGATAGTCACTAGTATGAACTTGTAAACTCTGTAAGCTATTAAAGTTATCACTTATTCTTGTAGTAGCCATAATTCGTTATTGATCTAGGATCTAGCACTGTGGCAGAGCGTAGTGAGGTAGGTGCTCGATAGATTCTCTAACTAGCTTTTTGAGGTGTGTTCCATGTGTACTACATTTCTGTTACATATATATGTATATATGTAAATTTTGGTACGATTCTCTGAATGCACAATAGAATGTTTTTTTTACTTGAAATGCATGACTAGTTGAAAGCTTGATTACTTGAAAAGCATGATTATGATATGTTGGAAGTCTGTTTATCGTGATATGTTGGAAAGTATACCTCACGTCTGATCTGAACTAGAGATATCTGGTTTCTAGATGATAGTAATATTAAATGTCTGTTGTCTGAACTCTGTTGATGGTGTATATTAAACTGAATTGCCTTGCTTGGGGTATACTCTTGGGATATGATTGAAGTGTCTGCAGGTACAACCCTGATCCAACTAGTAAAACCTTTGGTTAAGCTCCTACGCCCACCGGCCTAGGATAAGTTCTTCAGTATGCAGTTCATGGAGAATTGCATTTTAGTGTTCGGTTGGAGGGTAGTTAGGTTAAAATGGAACTTTGGTTGCACTTACGACACGTTTGAAATGTCTTATGCATATCTGAACTGTATATATATGTTTTCTTGTACTTATTGGAACACACTGAGTTCCCTAGCTCATGCCCCAAACTTTTCCCCTTTCAGATACTTTTGGATAGGCTACCCTGGGACTCGGCACTTGGAGGATCGACACATTATTACTTGTCTTTTGATGTAATGTTTCTATCCACCATATTGTATGTATTGGGTGACATGAGCCTATATTTTGATACGATATATTTTACTACATTGCCCGACATGGCATCATTTTGTACAAAACTTTGATATGGTTCTAAACTACTACTTGACACTTTATTCTATGATGCGTGATTATCACCCATTATGGGGCAATGATATGAATTTCTGTTTTAAAATGTTAGTATATATATATCTTGTGACCCCTTGTAATTCAGGTGAAACGCAAAAACAGGTTCTGGGGTTACATTTTGTACTAAACCTTGATATGGTTCTAAACTACTACTTGACACTTTATTTTTTGATGCGTGATTATCACCCATTATGGGGCTATGATATGAATTGCTATTTTAAAATGTTAGTATATATATCTTGTGACCCCTTGTAATTTAGGTGAAACACATAAACAGGTTATAGGGGTTACTTTTAATTGGTATCAGAGCTTTTAGTTTTTAAAAACCTCGAAATGTGCATGGGTCCTAAAAAATTGTATCATTATAAAACATTTTAAAAGTATTTTTTAAAGAGGCCATGTCACCAAGTTTTATATGATTAAGTGTGTTCGGTACTCCAGTGCCAGTGCTAACCCTAGGTTTTACCTTTTGTAGAGCTGTGATTATCTGATGAGTGCCAGACGAGGTCCTCGACCTGCCCGGAGCAATTTGGAGAAATTTGGAATGAGTGTTATAGTCTGGGGATGTATTGTGCGATTCACTCTAAATATCAAGATGAACATATTTCAAATAGAATATATTTTTAATTTGCTTGAGATTAAATACTTTCATACACACATTAGAATGTGTTGGATGTTGGGTTTTTTTTTATTAAATCATAATTTTTGTAAAATTTAAATTAAGCCTTAACCATCTAGAAAAGTGTCGAAACTATTTTTTTTCCAGATAGGTGTCTAAACTTTTTTTTCGGGCAAAATAGGTGTCTAACGTTTCATTCCGTTAGTCAAATAAGATTTTCTAGTCAAAATTATCAAAAAATTTCTGTTATCTAATTAGAACATGACATGTGGCCAATCTCTGTTATTTTCTTTCATTGTTATTTATAAAAAGAGAAAATCATTAATTTTATTAAAAACACAAAAAATGTTTTTTGTTGAATGATCATATTTATATAATCGACTGCTCAAAATGTTATCACCGAGTACAAAATTGTTTAAGGAACGTAGGACATTCCAAATCTAAATAATACAACGGATAATGTGTGGGTGACCATTCAGAAATTAAAAATAAAAAATAGGTAACCGCATGTTCTGATTGGGTAACATAATTTTTTTAACGGTTGTTGACGAAAAATCTATTTTGAGTTCCAAAACGAAACGTTAGGCACCTATTCTACCTGGAAAAGAGTTCAGACACCTAATAAGAAAAAAAGTACAATTTGGACACTTATTTGACGGTTAAGCCTTAAATTAAATGACCAAGAAAGGGTAGTCAGTTGTCTCCATTTTAATATCACGATGTTTATAAGGAACGATTGCATATTTTTGATGAGGCAGATTGGATTGGCAACACTGGTTTTGTAATGGAGTTGGTATCCCAAATTTTTTTAGGCTGGTTTAATAATTCGAGTTCACAAGTTCGACAACTCCGTAGTTCTTTTATTGATGTGGATTATCTTTCATGAAAGTATTTACTCTAGATATCACAATGAACGTATTTCAAATAGAATATATTTTGTATTTGGTTGAGATTAAATACTTTCATACGCATATTCGAATGTGATGGATGATGGGTTTTTTAATAAATCAAATTTTTATAAAATTAAAATTAAGGCTTAACCGTCAGAAAAGTACCGAAACTAATTTTTTTTCCAGTTAGGTGTCTGAACTATTTTTTGGGCCAAATAGGTGTCTAACGTTTCATTCCGTTACTCAAATACGGTCTTCTAGTCATGACTATTAAAAAATTTATGTTATCTAATTAGAACACGACATGTGCCTATTTCAGTTATAGTTAATCGAGTAATTGTACTGAATGAATCGATTAACCAATTAGACGGTAACCGGTTTAAATGGAATGATAACAGTTCATCAAAATATTGAACTAAAACTTCCGATAACCGTACAAATAAGTTAATCTGGTACAGTTAACCGCCAATGAACACCCCTACATGAGACAATCTAATGCTAAACAATTTACAATCTTTTACATAGTGAAAAGAGAGATTTAGTTATAACAACCGCATATGAAATACTTAAAGTAAACTCAACATGTGGATCACAAGCTAGTATTCAAATATCTAGTCTTGCAATGTTGTTATAACAACCACGTATAAAGAAATTAAAAGTAAAATTAAACATGCACGTGGTCTTTCGTCACAAGTGCAATTTGGTGCAAGAACTTTGCTTTTGTATAATTATATACATTATGCTTTGATTTGAGACAATTTTCTCAAATTAATTAATTCATTATTGATCTAGCATCATTTTACGTGTACATATTGTAGAAAAAATTATATTTATGTGTTACAAAAATATATAAATTAATATATTTATTTATTTTAAACGTTTTTAATCGAACCAAAATAAAATTTATATGTGTACAACTGAACCGAAATCAATGTTTCGTATGTATAACAGCACAAATCCAAATGTCATATATCAAATTACACATTTGACCAAGGTTTAAATGTATTTTGGATATTTCTCCTTATATTAATATTAGAGTTAATTGCACTACATGTCCTCAAACTATGACACACCTTCTAAATTGGTGCCTAAACTTTTAAATATTCTAATTTCATCCCAAAATATGACATTCATTCTAAATTGGTCCCTAAACTACAACTCTTATTCTAAATTGGTCCCCAAACTACGGCTCTCATTCTGAATTGGTCGACGAAACTTTTGAATTTCCACATTCATCCTCATATTATCGTTCATGCCACAACATTTTATTATGTCACACCATTTCATTGTTTACGCAACATTAAATAGTTTTTATAATTTTCTTATTAATATGGGTTCTGTTTAGCATGTAGTGTTTATTTGGGGATGGAATTAGAATTTTCAAAACTTTCGGGGGCCAAATTATAATGATGCTCATGGTTTGGGGATGAAACTGAAATTCTCAAAAGTTTGAGTACCAATTTAGAACGAGTTTAATAGTTTGAGGATAAAATTGGAATCTGTTGAGTGGATCAATCGTTTGATCAAAGCCAAGAGGGGGGTGAATTGAGTTTTTAAAATTTGTTGCGGAAAGTTAAAAAGCTAAAAATGAAGAACAATGAATTTTAGAGTGGTTCAAGTTCCAAATGAACTCTACATCCACTACCTTAGCTACCACTAAGGATTTTCCAACAATCCACTAATTGCTCTTCCCCTTTTCAAGGCTTAGGAGGTAGCCTTTACAATACCAGTCAAATTTTCTACCCAAAATTTGACCAAACCCTCACAAGAGTACAAAGAAGAAATATAGGCAAGAAAGATATCTCTCAATACAAGATTGCCCCTTTAAATACAATCACTCAACCCAAATTTGATTACAAGATCAGAATTGAACACAATAAAATTTTGGATTTTACAAGAGATAGGAAAATAGGCAATTTGAGCTTGGATTTTTGTAAGAATGTTTCTTTTTGATGCAATTGTTGTTGCTAGTCTTCAAATGGCTTCAGTTTACACATTCTCCATTAATTCTAGCCGTTTGGGTGGTTAGAGTATTGAATATAGCCGTTGGGACCCTTTCTTTCCACCATAAATGCACTTCTGCAGCTTACCGTATCGGTACACGAGGACCCGTATCAATACATGTCTCAAAACAGAAAGAGCCATTGCACAATAACAAGAGGGGCGTATCGATACGTGGGTAAGCGTATCAGTACAGGATAGGGACCGTTTCGATATGGGGAACATCCGTATCGATGCAATTAATTCTACAGAGCTCACTGGAAGTTTCCGTATCGATACGACAAAGGGCGTATCAGTACAAGACAACCACCACTTTAAATTTCAGTTACCTAACAACTGACACTAACGGTCAAAAACATTAAAAGCTTTCTAATTTAAAACTCCATTAAAACTGTATCGGTACAGGTGACACCGTATCGGTATGCCATTCAAACTCCTTCAATTTTACAGAGAGAGCGTATCGATACATATGTAATCTGTTTCGATACGCTGAGGGGCATATCAAAACGCATTTCTCTAGTAGCCAACTTTGTAAAAAAGGTATCGATACGGCTAGAAGCGTATCAATACGCCTAGACGTTTTTCAATAGTTTGGCCTTGGAACACTTAGAAAATACTTGGAGTTTGAGTTTTTCAAATTAGATTAAAGCCTTGTTGATTTAAAATCTTTTGAGGGACTTAAAAATCTATTTCAAGTTTTCAATTTAATCCTTAACATACATTGTTATATCAAAATCAAACACAGGTTTTACAATCTCCCCCTTTTTGATATAACAAAACCAAAACTTGAAAATTTTTATACCTTTGCAAAATAACTCCGCCATAATATTAGCTAGGTAAAATTTAAGTTAAAAATCAAAATTTTAAGTGTGAGCTTGTTCCCTCTCCCCTTTTTGTTAGATAAAAAATAGAGAAATTGATAAACATAGGCAAAAAGACATAAATAATAACCAAGCAACATATTATAGATAACCATTAAGTTCAAAATAACGAAAACATCAACACAAAATCCAAATAGCAATAATCAAAGCATAGGTTTTAGAATGCAAACTTAGTCCTAAAATATAATCCAAAGTGCAAAGATGAATGATATGCAAAGATGAACTACTACGCTTCTCCATCGCCATCTTCAGTATCTTCATCGCCCTCTTCATGTGCATCATCATTCCTCTGAGATTGACGCCACTCGTCATGAAAAGCGGTAAGAGAGATGTTCATCGAGTTATGACCGCCTTCAAGAGAAGTAAGACGCGTCTCCACATTCTTCACACGATCTTCAAGGCTTTTAAAACGCGTGTCTATAGCTGCAAACCCTGAATTCATCGCTTGATCCATAGATGCACTTCCCGTGTGCAAGCCCGTGAATTGCTCGTTGAGAAAAGTCATAAGGGCATCCATAGAAGGGGGAGGAGGAGCTTGAGGAGCTTGAGCGGCTTGAGGATTAGCAATTTCTTCCGAAATGGCATCGCTAGGGAGCTCGGAAAGATGAAGCCAACTACCATTGAAGTACATGAACTTTCCCCTTGAAAGAGATCTTTCATCAATAGGATCGTGAGGGGAGTCGGGTAGTCGTGAGAACAATCTATCTTCTTTTGGGGTGAAGAAATAACTCAAGGTCATTCTATAAGTGAATGAAGTGACAAGATTAGTGTGGCGATGTTGCACGAGATAGACAATCTCCGCAAACATAATCCGAGCAAGGTTTGGTTGTTTTCTTTCATGGAAGCACAGAATCCAAAAGTCGTCTACTTGGCGGATAGTTGAATACTTGCCGCCCGAAGGCCTAAACCACCAAGAAACCATAAATGAAGGATTCGATCTTGAGCATTAAGAGCCGTCACGAAACCTCCCAAGATATGGCCAAGAGAATTCTCATCATCAAGATCCTCATCCTCTAACTTGAACACATCACAAATAGATTGAACATTGATGGTGATCTTTTTACCCATTAGATAAGAATTAACGGACGTAACAACACCCGCTTAATTGGCAACACACTTGGCATTAGCATAGAAAATCAAAACCAAATTGCGATAGAAATACCCAAGAATTTGAATAAAATCCATAAATTTTCATTCTTGGAGCAAGGGTAAGTAAACAAATTTGAAGTGCTCCGAATTGAGAAAAGGAATGGAAATTACCCTCCCCGGACGGATTTTGTAGTTTTGAAATTTTTGGAAATAGGTGAGATCTCTGGAGGTCTTGAAACACTATTGATAGATAAGAGTGAGGTTCGGGCGAGTACCATCTCCGACATTGGAACCTTCACCGACTTCACTAGTACGCGCTCTCTTTTTGGGTGCCATTGACTAGAGAAATAGATCAAAAACAGTGTATGCATTAACTTTCTCATTCAACCCATTGAAAATCAATAATCAAGGTTTTTGTTTTTATAAAAATTTTGAGAAACAAAACAAAAACAAAAAGTTTGAAAAAGTTTGTTTTTGAGAAAACAAAACAAAAGAAAAGAAAATTTAAAACGAAAATCAAATAAAATAAAAAGAAAAAGGAGATTTATACCTTGATATTGATAGAGGGGAATGGGTGAAGAACTTTGCACCAAATTGATGAAAAGCTTGGCTTGATGTTGAAAACCCTCAAGAGATTTTGAGTTGTGGTGTGAAAATATGAGGAATTGAGAGGCTTTTTATAGAGTGAAAAATGGCTAGGGTTTTGAAAATTCAATTTTGGTAAAAGTAAAACTCTTTAAATGCCATAAGAGGCTGTCTACGCAATCGAGTATCGATACACCTTAGGATGTATCGATACGGGGGTAAAATCGTAATTCCTTGAAAAACCCTCGTCAAAGGTCTGTATCGAAATGGATGCTATCCGTATCGAAACGCTCTTAGATCGTATTGAAACGAGTTTAACCGTATTGATACCCGTTTTAGGCAAAATGCAGTCTGGAAAGCTAATACAGTACCCGTATCGATACGCAGAAGGCCGTATCGATACCCTATGCCCTGAAATGCATTTTAGGCTTTAAGAACAACCAAAGGCTCAATTTTAACTCATCCTAAATGAATGCAATTGATGAATGAGCAGTTCTAAGCATATTTTAGCAGAAGCATACTCCCCCTAGCTATAAGCATGGATATTTTCAAGATCAACAACACATAAACATGAAATTTCACAAATTCAAGCAATTTTAACCTCAAAAAGAGTCCTAAAGGGTCAAGGAAGGCTAGTTAGACCTAACTCTCTCCTAAGAGACCAAAAACGCTCTTTGTCTACAGGTTTAGTAAAAATGTCCGCTAGTTGGTTCAAGGTGTCAACGTACTCTATAACAACATCTTCCTTAAGGACATGATCTCTAATGAACTGATGCCTTATTTCTATATGTTTGGTTCTAGAGTGTTGGATGGGATTTTTAGTTAAGCATATGGCACTAGTGTTGTCACACTTAAATGGTACGGTTTCAACTTTAATATCATAATCTAAGAGTTGTTGCTTCATCCAAAGGACTTGAGCACAACAACTCCCTAAGGATATGTACTCGGCTTCGGTGGTAGATAGAGCTACACTGTTTTCTTTCTTAGAGAACCAAGATATGAGCATACTACATAGGAATTTACATATTCCCGAAGTACTCATCCTATCAATTTTACACCCCGCATAATCCGCATCCGAATAAGCATGAAGGTCGAAGGTTGAGTCTCTAGGGTACCAAAGACCTAAATAAGGGGTATCTCTAAGGTACCTAAATATTGTCTTAATGGCTATAAGGTGAGACTCTCTAGGACTAGCTTGAAACCTGGCACACAAGCAAACACTAAACAATATGTCTGGTCTACTTGTGGTAAGGTAAAGCAAAGATCCAATCATAGAGCGATAAAGCTTAGAGTCAACACACTTACCTCCTTCATCTTTGTCATGCTTTGTAGATGAGCTCATTGGTGTAGCTTGAGGCTTTGCTTGCTCCAAGCCAAACTTCTTGAGCATATCTTTCACGTATTTTGCTTGATTGATGAAGGTGTCATCCTTCTTTTGCTTGATTTGGAGTCCCAAAAAGAATGAAAGCTCCCCCATCATGCTCATCTCGA
This sequence comes from Hibiscus trionum, assembly GCA_030270665.1. Classification (NCBI taxonomy): domain Eukaryota; kingdom Viridiplantae; phylum Streptophyta; class Magnoliopsida; order Malvales; family Malvaceae; genus Hibiscus; species Hibiscus trionum. The sequence continues at coordinate 2,634,150 of BSYR01000008.1, forward strand.
ATTCACCTTGCATTAACTTAGGAAACTCCTTGCAATGACACTCATTAGTAGATCCAAAAATAATATCATCAACATATATTTGTACTACTAAGATGTCATTTTTATACATTTTTATGAAAAGTGTAGTGTCCACCTTACCTTTTTTCAAAACCCTTTTCAATCAAAAAGTGTGAAAGCCTTTCATATCAAGCTCTAGGAGCTTGTTTTAAACCATAAAGTGCTTTGGTTAGTTTGAAAACATGATTTGGAAATTTTGAATCTTCAAAACCCAGTGGTTGTTCCACATACACTTCCTCATTTATAGAACCATTTAAAAATGAACTTTTCACATCCATTTGAAATAGCTTGAAATTATGATAACATGCATATGCAAGCAACATCCTAATAAATTCCATTCTAGCTACGGGTGCATAGGTTTCATCAAAATCTATTCCCTCTTCTTGAGTGTAACCTTGAGCAACTAATCTAGCTTTATTTCTCACAATGTTGCCACTCTCATCTAGTTTATTCCTAAATACCCATTTAGTTCTTATAGTAGATTGATTACTAGGCCTTTCAACTAATGTCCATTACATTACTTCTCTCAAATTGATTTAACTCTTCTTGCATAGCCATAATAAAAAAATCATCATTTAATGCTTCTTTAATGTTCTTAGGCTCTATGCATGAGATAAAAGCAACATGATTCATGAGTTTAAGAGAAGATCTATTAGTTACCCCCTTGGATGGATCACCCAAGATTTCACCACCTTTGACATAGTTGTACTCCCTTGGGTAGCTCACTTCCTTTTCCTCAAGAGCCAAGTCCTTCAAGGCTTCAAGAGGTGAATCTTGTGCATCCTCATCTGTAGTTGGAATCTCATCCTCCTTTGAAGTTTGTCCTCCATCAAAGGCATCAAGGATTCCTACATCATCATCATCACAAGATTCCTTCCTCGGAAGGAGGTTATCATAGAATACAATATGAATAGACTCTTCTACTACTAAAGTTCTCTTATTAAATACACGATAGACTTTAGAGGTTAAAGAATACCCTAAGAAAATAGCTTCATCACTTTTAGCATCAAATTTACCTAAGTTGTCTTTTTCATTATTTAAAACAAAACACCTGCAACTAAATGGATGAAAATAGCTAATGTTAGGCTTTTTAGATTTTAAAATCTCATATGGAGTTTTCTTTAAAAGTGGCCTAATCATTACTCGATTTACAATGTAGCAAGCGGTGTTTGTGGCTTCCGCCCAAAAATATTTAGGTAAATTGTTTTCACAAAGCATGGTTCTAGCCGTTTCTTGTAAAGTCCTATTTTTCCTCTCAACTACCCCATTTTGTTGAGGAGTTCGAGGAGCCGAAAAATTGTGGCTAATACCATTTTCATTTAAAAACTCTTCAAAACCTAGATTTTGAAATTTGGTTCCATGATCACTTATAATATGAGAAATTTTAAGTTCAAGATCATTTTGAGTTAATTTTGAAAACGTGATGAATTTTTCTGAAGCCTCATCTTTAGTACTTAAGAATAGAACCCAAGTAAATCTAGAATAGTCATCAACAAGTACAAATGCATATGATTTACCACCCAAGCTCATAGTTCTAATAGGCTCAAATAAATCCATTTGAATTAGTTGTAAACACCTACTTGTAGAAACATCATTAATGGATTTAAAGGATGATCTATGTTGTTTAACCTTAGAGCATGCATCACATATTTTATCATTTGAAAACTTGATCTTGGGTAAACCTCTAACTAGATTTAGGGAAACTATTTTTTCCAAAACACTAATGCTAGCATGTCCTAGTTTCCCATGCCATAGTCATGCATCATTTTCATTTTGTGCAACAAAACATGCATGGGATGTATGAATGTCATCTAAATGCACCATGTAAATGTTACCTATGCGATGACCAATGAGCATTATATTGTTTGATTTAATGTCAACAATTTTGCATCCATTTTTATCAAATAAGACATTAAACCCTTTATCACACAATTGACTAATTCTCAATAAATTGTGTTTTAGACCATCGACATATAAAACATTTTCAATGAGTATAGTAGAGTGATTACCTATGGATCTAATACCTTTAATGTGGCATTTGGAGTTGTCACCAAATGTCACTACTCCTTCACTTTTTGGCTTTAAGTCCATGAATCGACTCTTGTCTCCGGTCATGTGCCTCGAGCATCCACTATCAACGTACCATGAGTTTTGGCTTTATGCTTTGGCCTTGTAACAATGCTCCCCCTACAAACAAAGATATTATGCTTTGATTTTTGGTACCCAACTCATTTTGGGTCCACGAGTGCTAGCTCCCAAAAGCTTGGTTCCCTTAGGAATCCAAGGTGACATGGTATCAATATTATTAGACTTGACAAGTTCCTTAAGAACCCATACACTTCTAATTCTTTTTGTCCTATTATGCCTATGGAAGCCACTTTGTTTGTAGTTATTGTTCTTTCTTTTAGGTTGGTTTGATCTAGATGATTCACCTATTTCAGTTTTCACATTACCAACACCATTGAAAGACTTCTTAAGCTCATTAATCTCATTTAACACCTTTTGGTGTTCACTATTGCATTGAGAAATAAGATTGTTTAAGTCTACATTTTCATCTTGAAAGAATTTAAGTTCATCTTGTAAACCTAAGATCTTTTTCTCAAATTTCAAGTTAGCTTGAGAAAGTGAGTCATTTTAGCATTTAGTTCTGAAATGATCTTTCTATTTTTTAGAACTGATTCCTTATACTTCTCAACTAACTCATCATAAACCTCTTGTTACTCATCACAAGCATCATACAATTCATCAAATGTAAAATCAAATGAAGATGAGTTAGAGGTTACCATGGAGGAATCATTCTCAATATCCATAAGGCAAAGGTTGGCCACTTTGTGTTCCTTATCCTCGGATGACTCCTCGTCACTCCAAGTAGCAAGCTTGGCTTTGAGCTTCTTCTTCTTCTTCTCAAAGCCCTTCTTCTTGAGTTGAGGGCACTCGGAACGAATATGACCCGGGTTTTTGCACTCAAAGCAAATGATTTGATCCCTCTCTTCTTCTTCTTTTTGGTCTTGAAGTCCATTTTTCTTTGAATCTTTCTACCCTGGTTGGACCTCATAAACCGTGAGAATCATTTGGCTATCATAGCCAACTCTTCTAGGTCTTCCTCCTCACTAGAAGTGCTCTCCTCATGTAGAGAAGCTTTGAGAGCCACTTCTATCTTCTTTTTATTGTCTACCTCGAGCTTCTCCACTCTTCTCTCTTCCTTCTTCCTTTCACCTTCCCTTCCTTGCTTCATGATCTCATGAGTTAGGAGAGAACCAACTAGCTCATCAAGCTTGAGTGTCTTCAAATTTTTGGCCTCAATGATGGCGGTTCTCTTCCTATCCCAAGACTCGGGAAGAGAGTAGAGTAGCTTCCGGACTAGTTTGTCTTCCAGGATTATCTCTCTAAAGCCCTTTAGCCCATTGACGATTGTTGAGAAATGATTGAACATCTTCGAAACGGTTTCGTCGGGCTCCATTTTGAAATTCTCATAGCTAAGATTGAGAATTCCAATCTTTGTCTCCTTCACATCACTTGTTCCTTCATATGTAGTCTCAAGCGTATCCCACACTTCCTTAGCACATTCGATGGAGGAAACTTTGGAGTAGATGTCGGGACCGAAAGAGCAAAACAACATGTGAAGATCTTTATCGTTGATTTGAATCTTCTTTCTATCTTCTTCACTCATCTCATTTTTTTCTTTGGCACAAGTCTTCCTTCGTCGTCTCTCTTCATCGGAATAGAGGGACCGTCTTCAATGGCATCCCAAACTAGATAGTCATTGGATTTAATGAAGAGACGCGTCCGGTTCTTCCAAAAAGGATAGTTATCACCGTTTAATAAAGGTGGTTTGATAGTTGATTGAGACTCGTACATGCTTGACCCGGAGGTAGATGTCATGGCTTGCTTTAGTAGTTGATCACACTCTTCCTAGGAACTCCTCTTGTGGTTGTTAATCCTTCAAAGAGGTAGGCTCTGATACCAATTGTTGAGTGGATCAATAGATTGATCAAAGCCAAGAGAGGGTGAATTGGGTTTTTAAAATTTGTTGTGGAAAGTTGAATGGCTAAAAATGAAGAACAAGGAATTTTGGATTGGTTCAAGTTCCAAATGAACTATACATCCACTACCTTAGCTACCATTAAGGATTTTCCAACAATCCACTAATTGCTCTTCCCCTTTTCAAGGCTTAGGAGGTAACCTTTACAATATCGGTCAAATTTTCTACCCAAAATTTGATAAACCTCTCTAACTCATATGACTTTTCTAGATACACTTGGGTTCTATTCTTAAGTACTAAGGATGAGGCTTTAGAAATTTTTTTATTACATTTAGAAAATTACCCAAAATGATCTTGATCTTAAAATTTCACATATTAGAAGTGATCAGGGAACCGAGTTGCAAAATATGGGTTTTGAAGATTTTTGTAATGAAAATGGTATTAGCCATAATTTTTTTGCTCCTCACACTTCTCAACAAAATGGGGTAGTTGAGAGGAAAAATAGAACTTTAGAAAAGATGGCTAGGACAATGTTTTGTGAAAACAACTTACCTAAGTATTTTTAGGCGGAAACCACTAATACGACTTGTTATATTATTAATAGAGTAATGATTAGGCCTATTTTAAAGAAAACACCTTATGAGATTTTAAAATCCAAAAAGCCTAACATTAGCTATTTCCACCCTTTTGGTTGTAAATGTTTTATTTAAACAATGGAAAAGACAACTTACGTAAATTTGATACTAAAAGTGATGAAGCAATATTTTTGGGGTATTCCTTAAACTCTAAAGCCTACCGTGTATTTAATAAAAGAACTTTTGTTGTTGAAGAGTCTATACATGTTGTTTTCGATGATAACCTCCTTCCGAGGAAGGAATCTTCTGATTATGATGATGTAGGGAACATTGAAGCCATTGATGGAAGACAAACATCAAAGGTGGATGAGATTCCAACCAAAGAAGAGGATGCACAAGATCCACCTTGTATCCCCCTAGACCGGCCTATGCGAAACGACCACTTCTAGCAAGGTACATCACAATTAAAACTCAAGTAGAAAACTTGTTGGTAATTTAAGTATTTATTTCGATAGCATAACGGTGGGACTCGATGAAAACCATCAAGTTGCATAAACCTGTTTAGTACATCCAGTAGTATTTCCAAAGTCATTCATAACATAGACTCATAAAATGATGTAGGCTGCCATGACCACTTAAGTAAACCCATCATAGGATAGTTACAAAATAAGTATCAAATAGCGTAACAAAATATTTCTAGTTTAATACCATACATATCAAAATATAGGCACATATCACCATGGAAGTACAAACGGTGGATAGAAACATTACATTATACAAGAATACCAAGTGTATCGATCCTCCAAGTGTCAGCTACGAGGTGGCCTATCCAAAATATCTGAATGGGGAAAAAGAATTTAGGGGCGTGAGCTAGAAAGCTCAGTGTGTTCCAATAGTGCAAGCAAAAACATGCAAAAGAAACAATATAGTATACATTTCTAGTTCAAAGCACAAAATTCAAGTAACAATACGGTTCGGTTAAATTCTCTATCTACCCTCTAACCTTACTCCAATTATGCAATTTCCCTAAAACTGCGAAAAAAGGCGTTAACCCATGCCCATTGGGCATAGGTGGCAACCTAAGGGAATACCTTAGGAATGATACGGTAGGAATTACCCTAGCCGAAGCATAGGAACCTGTAACGGTAAGGAATTTACCAGCTGGATCAGGGCTGAACTTGCGGTCACTTCATATTCTATCCCAAGTACCTCAATAACAACCTATGTAGTAATTTGATAATCAATAGTAACTGTAATGTCGGTAAATATAAAGTAGGCATTTATTCTCAATAAAACGGTAACCAGAGAACATACTGTTCAATCAGAAACTAAGACATATATCATACATACAACATAATCATGCTTACTTTAGAAATCATGTCATATTCATGCGAAAACATCTTGCCAATCATATGCACGTGTTCAGTTTAATAATATATATAAAACATGTAAAACAATGTTCAAACGGTTATGTAGCACACAAGGAACACACCTCAAAAGATCAAATCAGTCGGTCGAAAGATCTTCCGAGCACCGGGATCACGCTCCGTGTAGGCATAAATAGACAAGGATTACGAATACTAACAAATTTACATCTTGATCGAAATAAAATACTAAGTTATAGGACCGTAAGAGTGACGATGGGATCACGAGGCGGTACTAATCGGGAGGAGCTGGGCTTAGTGTAGACATGATCGAGAGATCCACGAGTACCTTTAAATTAAAAGATCAATGTCAGTCCTTAATTCATCAATTTCTCTTAAATAACACAACTTAATACTTATGCATGTTCGGGTTCAATGTCCAATTCGGAGACTTTTGGGTTCGAATTTCATGAAACATGCTTCAAAATCGGACTCAGGACATCGAAAAACAAAAAATAGGGCATTTTTGGAAAAGTTGACTTTTTGGTCAAAAAGTCAACGCTAACGTCATCATGCTGACGTCACTGGTCAAGGTCAACGTTGATGTCAGTGTGATGACGTCACGGGTCGGTCGGTCAACGGGTCGGGTCGGTTATTGGGTCAGGTCGGTTATTGGGCTTGGTTTACCACTGGGCTTGGGCCAGTTTGTTTGGACCGGTTCGGGTGGCTCGATCTAGGTCAGGCCAGGTCAAAGCCGGCCGGTTCAACAGCCACCGTCCAGGGATGCCGGAAATCGTTTCGGACAGTGCGTGAGTCTCACGCACTTCCTAAAATAGCAAAAAAAAAAAGCTTCTGAACATGCCGTTATCATCCATTTCACGATTAAAGCTCAAATAACTCGATATTCAAGCCGAAATACTCACCGATCTTACCAAATCGAAAGAAACACGGTCGGATTAACGTGGCTCCGACGACGTTCTAAATGGCGGTCATTTGATGCTTGGCGGTCTGGGTTTTTCTCGGTTTGTCTCCCTGAGGACGATGGTGACCTTCGATTCGAGCCACGACACTAGACGGTGACGGAAAATTCGAAAAGCTAAGCTAGTATCTCCGTCGAAACTTCGAACAAAGTTTTGCGATGAACGGTGGCTGACCTGCGCGAGTGTACTTAGGGTTCTGTTCGGGGCGTCGAGACGGTTCGTTTGACGACGGCAGTGCGAGACGCGACGTGGTGGTGTGGTGAACAAACGGTGGTCGGTTTGTTTAAGGGGAGAAAAATGAAGAGTCGACGATAAAGGGGGGTTCTGGAACTTTTTGGGAAATGGCAGCTGGCCTAAATAATTTCCATTAATTAGGGTAGGTGAGATATTTTTTTGTATTTTATTATTTTATTATTATTTTGGAACCATATAAAGCTAAGTGGGGGAGGTTTATAACCAAGAGCTCCTTTAGCTCAGTGGTTGGGCATCCGACTAAACCACATGAGGTTGTGGCTCCACTGTCAATTTTTTTCTAGGGTGTTACAACTCTCCCCCCCTAAACAGAAATTTTGGCCTCAAAATTTACCTGAGTTGAACAGATGTGGGAACTGCTCTTCCATTGACTCAAGAGTCTCCCATGTAGCTGTTGCGTGTAAAAGAGTCCTATTAAATTGGAGCGCAAGTGTACACCCGTGTCAAGTAATAGTATAAAAGATATCGTCTCCACAGGGATTGAGACAACTTCAGAATTAATTTTCATGTACAAGAAAAATAAAAACACAAATAATTGAGAATTGGTTGGATTGAAGTAAAACTAAAGTAGACAAGGGAAATAAAGGAGGAAAACAGATTGATAAAATAGGCTAGAATTGATTTGCTCAGTAGTGCATGTATTGCACTACTCAAAGGCTTTCTGTTGCGGCTGTCGTCGTGCCTGTCGCGGCAGCACCCCGTCGCGGTAGAGGTCTGTTGTTGTCGCGGCAGCGATCAACAACTCTGTACTTCAAGTTCAACAAGAATCCTTGTTGTGACTTGTCCTATCCCTAGGCGTAAGTCCTGCCGATGAACACGTCTTTGATGATATCTCCCGGCGTGAATCGAAGGATGAACAACGATGTTTGTGAATTTTTCCTTAGATGCTTAACCTTGTACATATCCCTAGGCCAAGATGGTTTAATCATAAACTAGAAAACTTGTATTTACTCATTTCGTATACTTAACTCTCCCGATATTAAGTAAATGGATAACCTCACAATGCTCTCCCGAAACTCTTATGAGATGTTTAGACCAGAGTAAATAAACTTGAAGCTTTTATTGAATTGAAAAGAAAATTCCTAAAAATAGTACAATCCTTACAACTACTTTAGAAGATCAACCCTTTGCCTTAGGGGAGTTTAGAAAATGGTGAAGAGAGAGAAACGACTAGGGTTTTGGGGGAAGACGGCTAGGAGCTCGATATCCTTTGCCTTGTCGAATTACAAGCATATATATAGGCCTTGGTCTTGAGTTTTCTTAATGGCCAAGAATACAAGTTTGAATTAAAATACAACTCTATTCAAGACTAAATCTCTGAGTAGATTTCTTTTAATTCGCCCTATCTTCTTGCTTTTCCTTTTTCCTTAAACTTAGGACCAGGCCTTCCTTGTGCTTTCGGGCTCCGACAGTTATGCAAGTGGTCCACGAAAATCAGGCTTTAAATTCCGTGTCGATCGAACTTCACTTTGCATTTTTCCATCAACATAGTCTTCACTGTCGCTTCTTCTGCCATGGCAGCGGTCACGACAGCATTGTAACGGACAGTCTGCTTCTCTTCTTTGCTCCAGTTCTACAGCTAACTTCTGATCTCTTGTTACCCTGGATGCTGCCATGGCAGGCACCTGCAAAAATAAACCAAAATCAGCAGAATCTGTGCAATATTTTCCATTTGTGATGCTTATGTAAAATCTATCCTAAAATGCAACTGAACATGTTTGAGTGCATCAATAATATGGGAAAATGAGGGCTAAATTAGAGAACATTTATGCACTCAACACACCTCCAAGCTCAAGTTATTGCTTGTCTTCAAGCAAATGCAACCTAACTAAGAATGAAAGGCTTGGCTTAACTTAGTGAACCGTCATTACCCTTAGCACCTTCACTATCAAGAGCAGTACCTTATCGGGTATTTATGGACTTATCTGGAACAATGCTATAATTCTCGTGCAAGTGTGTGCAAGTTTTATGAACATATATGTGCCTAGACTCTTTAGCAAGTAGAATAGTTATGCTACTCACTTTGAGTTTTAATTCAAATAATTTTTAATTGGAGGCAATCCTTAGGCTCCTTTAGTTTTTTCTAACTTAGACCCAAGTTTTTTTCCTTATTTTTACTAGAGAAGGTTTTTGGGCACCTCTAGCTATCTTCCTAGAGCCGGTGTTAGGCACCTCTAGGGCAACTGAGTCTAAGTTTTTCTTTTTTTTTCTAGAGCCGGTGTTAGGCACCTCTAGGGGCAAATCAAGTGGTTAATGCTTCGTATTCTAAGTTTACTAACAGTAATCTAGAAAACATATAAGTCACAAAGGTGTTTTTAAAGTTCAGAACTATAGCAATGCTCTAAATAATTCCTAAAACATTCTAAAGATGTTGTCACGACAGAGAATGTCGCGGCAGGCAAATGCAGTTCAAAGACTAAAGCCATTTTTTAAATAAACTTGAAATGAGACACAACTTAAATAAAGTTCATTGATTAAAGGAGGACAACACATCCCCAAACTCAAGGGTTGCATTGTCCTCAATGCATGACACATAAACATAATTAAAAAGAAACATCACAAATATCAAATAAAAGCAAAGACGACAGAAAAAAGTAAATGAGCTTAAGTTGAAGAGCTATCGTCGCTACTACTGATGTGGAGCTGCCGGCGGGCAGTTACTTTGGTGGTAGAGGCTGGCTTGGGATTGGGAGATGGTGAGGCTACCTTCTTTTAGGCTTCTCGAGGTGGCTGGACTCGGGTAGGTGAGATCTTTGAGGCCTTGTCCAGGACCTCGAGTTTGTTGTCACTGCTGATACTGCCGTCTGCTCTATCGCGGCAGGGTCCATCAACCTCAATAGCAATCTTTTTTATTTTTCATCGGAGGGATGTCCTTAGCTATCTCCCGGACGACAGAGGGCTCCGATTTAGAGTCATCCTGCCAGACCGAGGATGAGGAGAAACCTTCGAAGTACTTAGGATTAATTTCTGGCAGTGGTTCCTTCCGTTTGGTTCATCGGGGAGTGGCAGATCGCCTGTTGTCGTCTCCGACCGTGCCAGAGGGTGTAGTGGAGGCAGCAGTTGGCGTGGGCGTCTTAGGGCTGGCAGCAGGTGTAGGGGTGGCAAGAAGAGTTTCTGGAAAAGAGGGTAACTGCACGTTTGGATAATTTAACTCAACTTTGATAAAGTTTACTGTGGCATCTGTGAAGTCCCTCATGTATTCCATGAATCCCAGTTGTCTGGCCTTCATCTTCTTCGGTAGTTGGATTATCTGGTTGTAGGAGGTGGCTTCGGGGTGTGTAGGCTCGGTTGGCTCGGGCTCTACCGTGACAAGTTCGGTGGAGTCTGGTTTTGTCGTCGGCTCTGTCATGGCAGAGGGATCTACATAAGCAATTGGGGTGGCTACCTTCAACTCCATCAGGCTGTAGATGTTCTGCTGCGTCCACCCCTTGCCTCGGATCTTCACATCTTCATCAATCTCGAGCACATTGTTGGCTCAGTAGAGGGAGGTGATGAAGTAGGGGAAGAAAAGGGGGCCATTACTCTTGTTGCACACTCATGGATGCCATCGAGTATGTATCTACCAACGTTGATCTGCCGCTCGTTGATGATGGAGTGTACAAGGGCAAGTCTCTGCCGGTCCACTATTGTGTTGTGTGATGTTGGCATAAGACGCTTCTTCACAAACGAGTTCCAGAGTTTGGTAGCCGGTGTGAGCTGGGTCATTCGCAGCGTCCGTCTATGCTTGGGATCATCGTTCCAGTTGGTGTTGTCTTCCGTCAAGTCTGCCATGATGCTATCATAGTCTGCCGGCGACAGACTGTTGACAAACCTGATGTGCTCATCCTCCTTTCTGCCCACATAATGTCCATAAAATGTATTGATGTAGGCAGGCTCAAGAGAGATTTCGTTACCCCTAACAGTTACTGTCGTGGCATCCTTAGATGAGATGGCGGCATAAAATTCACGGACCAAGGTGACATTCATCTCTTCTGGTTGGACGGCAAATATCTGCCACTTTAACGTGATGATCCTCTTGGAGATGAACCCCTCGAGCCCTAGATCTCCCGTTTTCTTCGTGTAGGTGAAACCTCATTCCTCCCACATCTCCTGTTTCTGAAAAGAGTCGTAATATCTCTTTTCTGAGTCTGTAGTGGCGAACCTCCTAGGGATTCTGCTATGGCTAGGTGTAGATACTGATGCGGCAGATGTGGAGGCAACACTCCTTTTGGTTGATCTTGTAGTCATTGTGAGAAAACTGTAGAAATGAAAGAAAATATTTGAAAAGCTAAAATACTTCAAAAACAAAGTAGAGAGAATGAGAATGAGGTGAAAAATGAAATGGAGGTAATGGTTTATATAGAACGGGATTTTCTGCCCGTTAAAGCAATAACAAGTGGCGTGAATAACGGAGCCAACTATCACGCAGTTTCCTGACGCGTCTGTCACGTGTTTCTATGTCTGCTGCGTGTCTGTTACGTGTTTCCGTGTTTGTCATGACATCTTCGTGATAGGCTATAATTTTCGCGTCTACCGTGATAGCTGGTAATCGGCTGTCACGACAGCCTTGTTCTATTGGGCTTTTTGGGCTGTTGTGAGTGTGGTGGGCTGGTTCATTCCTTCTCTTAACTCTGCTTTCTTTATTTACCTGAAAACTAAAATAAACAAAATATTAAATTCTTATTTCCTAAAACAATAAATAAAATAAAATAAAATAAAATAAAACTAAGTTAAATTAGGGATGCATTGAGGAGCATCTCCTAAAGTAACTACTTCCTGCACTCATGGGGCTTCAGTCCCCTGATAGTGCTTTAGCCTTTGTCCATTGACTTTGAATTGGTGCCCGTCCTTGATTGATCTGATTGTGATGGCACCATGAGGATAAACCTGGACTACTTGGAAGGGTCCAGACCATCTATATTTTAGCTTTCCTAGGAAAGCTTCAACCTAGAGTTGAATAACAACACCTTCTGCCCTAGGTTAAACTGTCGTGGCAACAATTTTCTGTCGTGCCACTTCTTTGTTTTGTCCTTTTATATCATGGCGTTGTCATAGGCCATGGATCGAATTTCATTCAAGTCCAGCAGCCTTTTTTGCCTTGCTTTGTTCCAGTCCATGTTAACTGTCTTGATAGCCCAATATGCTTTATGTTTTATCTCGACAGGTAGTGGCAGGTGTTTTTTCGTAGATGAGGCAGTAAGGCGACATTCCCAATGGTGTCTTAAATGCAGTCCTGTAAGCCCATAATGCATCATTTAGGTGAAGAGACCAATCCTCTCTAGTTGGTTTAGCCATCTTTTCTAGGATGTTCTTCACTTCTCTGTTTGAGATATCAGCCTGCCCATTGGTTTAAGGGTGATATGTTGTTGCGATCTTGTGTGTAACTCCATATATCTTCAACGCACTAGCAATTACCCTGTTGTCAAAGTGCCTACCCTCATCACTAATAATCGCCCTTGGGATGCCAAACCTTGAGAAGATATGTTTGTGGAGAAATCTTTGCACGGTCTTGGCATCATTCTTTTGTGTGGTGATAGCCTCTACCCACTTGGACACGTAGTCTACTACCAACAGTATGTACAAATTCCCACAAGAGGCTGGGAACGGTCCCATGAAGTCGATTCCCCAAACATCGAAAATTTCGACTTCAAGAATGTTCTGCAGGAGCATCTCATGCCTTCTAGAGATGTTTCCAGTCCTTTGGCATTTATCACAACTCTTGTAAAAAGCTTGTGCATCTTTAAACAGTGTAGGCCAATAGAAACCAGATTGCAGAACTTTGGTAGCAGTTTTGTTTCCTCCAAAGTGTCCTCCATAAGGAGCAGCATGGCAGTGGTGAAGCACTTCTTCCCGTTCTTTATATGGTATGCATCTCCCAATGATCTGATCTGCACAATGCTTAAATAGAAGAGGTTCGTCCCAATAATAATGTTTTGCATCATTTTGAAACCTCTTCCTAGCTTGGTAATTAAGTTCAGGAGGTAATAAACCACTCACAATGTAATTTACAATGTCAGCATACCAAGGGATTTCAGGAATCTTATCTGTCGTCATGGCTATCGCGGCAGTGCTGGTGGCAGTGAATAACTGCTCATCTGGGAAGGTCTCTTGTATGTTAGTCTTGTCTTTCTCTTGGTCTTTTCCCATCTCTAGTCTTGACAAGTGATCTGCTACTTGGTTTTCTGTTCCCTTCTTGTCCTTGATGTCAATATCGAATTCTTGCAGCAGCAGAATACAACGTATCAATCTTGGCTTAGCATCCTTCTTGGTGAACATATATTTGAGTGCTGAGTGATCTGTATGGACCACCACTTTTGTTCCAAGTATATATGGTTGGAACTTGTCAATTGCAAACACCACCGCTAGCAATTCCTTCTCTGTTGTGGTGTAGTTTATCTAGGCATCATTTAAGGTCTTGCTAGCATAGTATATAATATGGAAGAGTTTCTCCTTCCACTGCCCTAGTGCTGCCCCGACAGCATAGTCACTAGCGTCACACATGATCTCGAACGAAAAACTCCAGTCTGGTGGCTGTACTATTGGGGTTGTTACCAGCTTCTCTTTCAGTGTCCTGAATGCTTCAGTACATTCAGTGTTGAAGTCAAAGGCCCTATTTTGTTCCAACAAGAGACATAGGGTTTAGTAATTTTAGAGAAATTGGCAATAAATCTACGATAAAACCCTGCGTGTCCTAAGAAACTTCTAATGCCCTTGACTGTTGTGGGTGGCGGCAGTTTTTCAATGACTTATATTTTTGCTCTGTCCACTTCTATGTCGCGGCAGGAGACCTTGTGTCCAAGCACTATGCCATCATCCACCATAAAGTGGCATTTTTCCCAGTTCAATACAAGGTTGGCCTCCTCGCATCTTTCAAGCGCCTTCTTCAAATTGCCTAAGCAATCGTTCAAACTGTCTCAAAAGACAAAAATTCATCCATGAAGATCTACAAGAAATCTTCCATCATATCATAGAATATTGCCATCATACATCGCTGAAAAGTTGCTGGTGCATTACACAATCCAAATGGCATTCTTCGAAAGGCGTACGTTTCGTATGGGCATGTGAAGGTTGTCTTCTCCTAGTCCTCTGGTGCAATTGTGATCTGATTGTAACTTGAGTAACCATCAAGAAAACAATAGTAAGGCTTCCCCGCTAATCTATCTAACATTTGATCAATAAAGGGTAAGGGGAAGTGGTCCTTCCAGGTAGCTTTATTAAGCTTCCGGTAGTCCATACAAACCCTCCAATCGGTCACAGTCCTGGTTGAGATTAGCTCGTTGTCCTTGTTGGTTACTACTGTTATGCCTCCCTTCTTGGGTATGCATTGCACTAGGCTCACCCACTTGCTATCCGAGATGGCGTAGATAATTCCAGCATCAAGCCACTTGATGATCTCTTTTCGTACCACCTCTCGTATAGCTTCGTTTAGTCTTCTCTGAGCATCAACTGTAAGCTTATGATCATCCTCCAAGAGGATTTTGTGCATGCATATTGCCAGACTGATGCCTTGGATGTCAGTAATGGTCCATCCAATTGCCTTCTTATGCTGTTGTAGCATCTTGATCGGCTGCTGTTCCTGTTCCTACATCAACCTAGAAGAGATGATTACGGGCAAGGTATCATTAAGACCAAGAAAAACATATTTAAGTTGCCCTGGCAGGGGTTTAAGATCTAAAACAGGTGGCTCGCTCAATAGAAGGCTTTTGGATCACATGTTCATTCAAGGTGTAGTTCAAAGGCTCGAAGAACTTACCTGGACGTGTGCCTATCCAATTTACCTCCTCAGAACCTTCAGTGTTAGATGCATCATTGTCTGAGGAGTCGCTGTCGTCAATGCTGTCGTGGCAGTCTTCTAGGTGACTGCGATGGCAATGACCAAATTGTTTGTCGTGACAGCTTGATCTGATGCAGGGTTGGTCTATGATTACTTCTGATATTGCCTTGCATTCTTCCTCTACATCAACTTGTTTAATGGCTTGGAGAATATTGAGCTTAATTTGCTTGTCATTGACTCTCATAGTCAGTTCTCCCTTCTCTACATCGATCATTGTTCTCCTTGTGGCTAGGAAGGGTCGCCCTTGGATGATCGGTGCGTTTTAATCTGTTTCACAGTCTAAAACAAGAAAGTCAGCAAGAAATATAAATTTATCCACTCTTACCAAAATATCTTCAATCTTTCCTTCCGGTTGTACGTAAGAGCGATCTGCCAGTTGCAACATGATTGTTGTGGGTCTTGCTTGTCCAATACCTAGCTTCTGAAATACAAATTTGGGCATTGGATTAATACTAGCACCTAGATCACGAAGTGCCTTACCCACAAACTTATCACCAATTATGCATGGTATTATGAAACTTCCGGGATCCTTCTTCTTTAAGGGTGGACGCTTATGCAGGATTGCCATGCATCCTTCTGTCATCATCACAGTTTCAAGCCCCCTAAGTCTGGATCTCCTGGACATTGCATCCTTAGGGAACTTTGCATAACCAAGAATTTGCTGAATGGGTTCTAACAGCGGAATGTTGATGTGTACTTGCTTAAAAACATCATAGATTTTCTTAAGCTGGTACTCCTGTTTTTGTTTTTTCAACTGCTATGGAAAAGGGGTGGAGGATGGCAGCCTTCGAGGTGTCCTTCACATGGGAATCAGATTTGAGGAGGCTCACAATCTGTAGTTTCTTCTGTCTACTCCTCTATTTCTTCTACTATCGTGGCAGAGGTGGCGACGACAGGCTGTTTTGCTTTTGCCGGGGCAGTGTTCTCAGCATGTGTCTGTGGGGTCGATTCCTTATCAGATGTTTCTTTAATTATCAGCCCTTGTAACTATTTCCTACTTCTCGTTCTAATAGCCTTGCACTGCTCATGTGTGGGTTTTCTAGTGACCTCAGTATCACTAGGGAATCCTCCATTCTGCCTTGGGTTGATGAACTGTGAAACCTGACCCATCTGTGTCTCTAGGGATTTCAAGGTTGCTTCATGGTTTGTCATTCTCATCTTTGTCTTATCCATGAAGGATTCAGTTTTCTTGACAAAGTGATCCATGTTTGCCATATATGCTTTCGTTTGAGACATGAAGTTTGCCAGTGTCTGTTCCAGTATGCTCGTTGTGGCTGCCTGCTGCTGTTGTGGCAGCTGCTGTGGTTTTTGTCGTGACAGGATTCTGGGACCCCCTTGGTTCTGGTTATTCTGGACTGGAGGGTTCAATGCATTGTTTGGGTTACTCCAGGAAAATTTGGGGTCCTTTCTCCAGTTTGGGTTGTATAATTTCCAACATACATCCCTTCTTCCAGCTGTAAGGGACACTCATCAGTACTGTGGTTTCCGCTGCAAGTTTCACAGACCTCTTCGGCAGAAAATACAGCCTTAGATTCCTTCCGTTGCAAGTTTTCAACTATCTTGGTGAGGTATGCAATTTGAGTTTTGACCGAGTTGTCAGATTCGTATTCCTTTACAGACACTCCTCGTCTACCTCCTCTTCGAGCTGTGGGGAACTGCTCATCGTTCTTAGCTAACTTTTTCAACACCAGCATTGCATCCTCTAGTTCCTTGTCCAATAACAAGCCGTTTGCTACTAAGTCTATCCTCATCCGAGTGTGTGCATTGACAGCATTATAGAATTTGACAACCTAATTCCACATAGGGAATCCATGCATTGGGCAGTTTCATAAGAGAGTTATAAATCGATCCCATGCCTCGTGCATTGGTTCGTCGTCTTCCTGTTGAAAAGTAGCAATCTCGTTACGTATTCTCTCAGATAAACGGGAAGGATTAACGAGAGAGAAATTCACGATAGAGATCCGCCCAAGTTCTTATTGAACCCGATGTTATCTTGTTCCACCAGGTTTTTGCTCTATCCCTCAAGGAATGAGGAAATAGCCGGAGTCTCAGTACTTCCGGGCTTATTCCTGGTTGCCTGAATGATCCACAGATCTCCTGGAAGATTTTCAGATGTTAACGCGCGTCCTCTGTAGCAGAACCACCAAATTGTCCAGCGAAGTTTATCATGCTGAACATCACAGGTTTTAATTCAAAGTGTTCAGCTTCCACATCTGGCAGCGTGGTTTCCAATTCAACATGGTCGTTATCCATGTACTACCGGCAAGTCTGTCGTGCTGCTGGGGCAGCAGGCGGCTGCCGATTGTTCTGGGCATCATTAGGAGGATCAACATCATCCCCGGGGTTGTTGTTCTTGTTGAAATTATCTGCTCCATTGCCTTGTCTTCCGTTCACCATTGCTTCCAGTGTTTCCTCAAGATAGTTGTTTCTTTCTATCAAGAGTCGGGCTTGGTTCCTGAGATGATACGTTCGATCGATTTCTGGATCTAATTCGTACTCAGGTTCTTTACCACGTCTCGATCTGCGCAATAGCAATATAAGAACCTTGTGAAAAGCAAAGGGAAAATAAATCAACTAAAAATAGAAAGAATAAAAAACAAAAAATAAAGGGTGAAGTAATTAAAGGTGAAGGTATGTTGCCAGTCCCCGGCAACGGCGCCAAAAACTTGTTGTGTGTAAAATTGTCCTATTAAATTGGAGCGCAAGTGTACACCCGTGTCAAGTTATAGTATAAAAGATATCGTCTCCACAGGGATTGGGACAACTTAAGAATTAATTTTCCTGCACAAGAAAAATAAAAACACAAATAATTGAGAATTTGTTGGACTGAAGTAAACTAAAGCAGACAAGGGAAATAGAGGACGAAATCAGATTGATAAAATAGGCTAGAATTGATTTTCTCAGTAGTGCAGGTATTGCACTGCTCAAAGGCTTTCTGTTGCGGCTATCGTCGTGCCTGTCGCGGCAGCACCTGTTGCGACAACGATTAACAACTATGTACTTCAAGTTCAGCAAGAATCCCTGTTGTGACTTGTCCTATCCCTAGGCCCAAGTTCTGTCGATGAACGCGTCTTTGATGATACTTCCCGGCATGAATCGAAGGATGAACACCGATGTTTGTGAATTCTTCCTTAGCTGCTTAACCTTGTACCTATCCCTAGGCCAAGATGGTTTAACCATAAACTGGAAAACTCGTATTTACTCCTTTCGTATACTTAACACTCCCGATATTAAGTAAATGGATAACCTCACAACGCTCTCTCGAAACTCTTATGAGATGTTTAGACCAGAGTAAATAAACTTGAAGCTTTTATTGAATTGAACAGAAAAATCCTAAAAACAGTACAATCCTTACAACTACTTTACAAGATCAACCCTTTTCCCTAGGGGGAGTTTAGAAGATTGTGAAGAGAGAGAAACGAATAGGGTTTTGGGGGAAGACGGCTAGGAGCTCGATATCCTTTGCCTTGTCGAATTACAAGCATATATATAGGCCTTGGTCTTGATTTTTCTTAATGGCCAAGAATACAAGTTTGAATTAAAGTACAACTCTATTAAAGACTAAATCTCTGAGTAGATGTCTTTTAATTCGCATTACATTGCCTTTTCCCTCAAACTTAAGACCATGCCCCTTGTGCTTCTGGTCTCCGACAGTTATGCAAGTGGTCCATGAAAATCAGGCTTTAAATTCTCTGTTGATCGAACTCCACTTTGCATTTTTCCATCAACATAGTCTTCACTGTCGCCTCTTCTACCACGACAGCGGTCACGACAACATTGTAACGGACAATCTCCTTCTCTCCTTTGCTCCAATTCTGCAGCTAACCTCTGATCCCTTGCTGCCCTGGATGCTGCCACGACAGGCACCTGCAAAAATAAACCAAAATCAGTAGCATATGTGCAATATTTTCCATTTGTGATGTTTATGTAAAATCTATCCTAAAATGCAACTAAACATGCTTGAGTGCATCAATAATATGGGAAAATGAGGGCTAAAATAGAGAACATTTATGCACTCAACAGTAGCTTCTTCAGGACCACGATTACTCCACTGTACTTTAACCATAGGAATACACCGGTTCCTCAAAACTCTCTCATCTCGATCCAAAATCCGAACATGCTCCTCCTCATAGGATAGATCTAGCCTCAACTCCACATCTTGTACCTGAATAACATGGCTCGGATCTGGGTGGTACTGCTGCAACATAGATACATGGAACACATCATGAATACGGCTAAGCTCAGGAGGTAGCTCAAGCTGATAAGCAACATGCCCGACTCTCTTCTGGATACGGTATGGCCCGATAAATCTTAGACTTAATTTGCCTTTGCGCCCAAATTTCAAAAATTTCTTCCATGGGAACACCTTCAGGAAAACCTGATCACCGACCTCAAATTCAATGTCTTTCCACCTCCGGTCAGCATAGGACTTCTGTCTGTCAAAAGCCTCTTTCAAATAGTTACGGATCAATCTGACGGTCTCCTCGGTCTCTCGAACCAACTCTGGTCCTAAGGTCTTCTTATCATACAACTCTGTCCAACAGATGGGAGTACGACACTTACAGCCATACAGAGCCTCATACGGTGCCATGCAGATACTAGCCTGATAGTTGTTATTGTATTCAAACTCATCCAAGGGTAAGAAATCCTCCCAACTACCACAGATGTCACCCCCTTAACCCGGCCTAGACGGTTGACCCGAATTAAGAAAGTCACACGGGGAAAACCAAAGTCAACCCGAAAGTCAACCTTGATTAACGACCCAGCAATAGTGGTTTAAGAATGTCCGCCAAGATATCTCCGCTTGAACACATTCTGAAAGAATGTCCAAGTCACATCAGCTTCTGCCATCCCAGCAATAGTGGTTGTCCACCACGTATACGCATCCTTCTGCAGCAAGGACACAACACAACCCAGCTTCTGCACATCAGTGCAACTCATCTGGCCCAAGATTCGCTTGGTACTCTCTAGCCAAGCTTCAGAACTCTCAGCAGACATACCCCTGAACTCAGTCCCACCAAGACTGCGCAGACGCTCCAAAGGTAGTCTAACACCAGCATCTTCCTGATGCCCCGCTCCACGAGCCCCAGCTACTGCTGCTTGAAAAGCACCAGCAATAGCTTGCACTAACATCGTCATATCAGGCATAGCTTGCCCCTGACCAGCCCCAGGTCCAGCAGCTCCAGCGCCAGCTGCAGCTCCAGCTTCCTCAGCCCCAGCACCACCACCACCAGGTGGAGGAGGAGGTAACACCGCACTACCCGTGTTTTCCTCATTCTCGTTCTCATTAGGAGCCGTAGCTCGCACATTACCTCGTAACTCTCTACGTGGTGCCATACTTTTACCATGCAATCACAACACAAATAAAACAAAGTCAGGCCCAGCAAGGTAAGCAATCCAAGTATTCAAGCTCAATTTCATTCAAAATCAACACCATTTCATTAGCTTTTATTTGGCAATGGGTACCCACAACATGCTACATCTCCACATACATCTCAAATGCAACATACATGCAATTCACTCAACATGCATACAAAGCATACACACTTCAATCATGCACACATTCATTCCCAATTACTCGAGAACTCAGCTCTGATACCACCAAATGTAACCCCCTTAACCCGGCCTAGACGGTTGACCCGAATTAAGAAAGTCACACGGGGAAAACCAAAGTCAACCCGAAAGTCAACCTTGATTAACGACCCTTTTTTTCTTTTTAAACTTGTCTAGATGCATATTAATCCTTAGATATGATCATACAACAGCATACTCAAAGATCATAAACATCAGAGATCAAACAGGGACCCAATTGAACAATTTACAACTTTAGGGACCAAATTGTAAATTCTGATAAATATAAGGACTTAACCCAAATTGAAGTTACCCACTTGAAATTAATCATGTTTCATGCTTCTCTGTGAAATTTCAGCTCAAAAGGACTTCCCAAACTCATACAATTGCACAAACAAGATTCAGGACCAAAATGCAAACATTTCAAAACATTTAACTGCCAATGTCAGCCCCCAACGGTCACCCGTTCCGAAACGGGAGACAGCCCGTTTCGAAACACAAGGCCGTTCCGCAACGCGTACCGAAACGGGGGTCAGGCAGTAGCCTTTCCGTTTCGGAACGGTCCCTCCCGTTTCGGACGCCTGGGCTTGTTTAAGGCACCCGTTCCGAAACGGTAGGTGCTGTTCCGAAACACCCTGCACAGATTGCCCAAAAATGCATACTTAAACATGCAATTGGCCAACCAATCATGCTCCAAATGCCACCAAACTTTGCCAACATGCAATTCAACATATATGAGACATACTTGCATCAACAATTCATCAAAACATCCACATATATGAAAAGCCCCAAATCTATAGGCATGCTTCCTACACAAGCAACCATTCAAGCATAAACTTCCAATTCAAGCATATAAAGGCCAACCACAAAAACCAGCATTCTCAACAACATTCAACATACTTAGGGAGTTCAAAACATCTCCCAAAACATACACATAGGTCCCCCATTGCCAAATTACCAAAAGCTAAATGTACTTAAGAAAACCTTCCATACTTTGAGCTTTACTACCACTTGAATGCTTGCCTTCCTTGCTGCCCTCAAAGTACTTTAATGCTCTGCAATATTGGTTTGAGAAAACAAAGAGAGCGTAAGCAAAAGCTTAGTGAGGAATGCTCAATAAAACCATCCAATAATGCATTTATAAAACACTTATAAATCATGCTTCAAATCATCATTTACACATGCTCAAAAGCATACTTTAACAAGCATCTCATGCTTCATTTCATTACATGTCATATTGGCCACAAGTGATACGATTCATTTCTTTGAAAACAAGTTCATCAACTTTCACCCCAAGGACTTTTAAACACCTTGGACCCCAAGGACTTTTAAACACCTTGGCCATGGACTTTTAAACACCATGATATAAATTACCTCAAGGACTTTTAAACACCTTGACCCCAAGGACTTTTAAACACCTTGGCCATGGACTTTTAAACACCATGAATTAAATCACCTCAAGGACTTTTAAACACCTTGACCCCAAGGACTTTTAAACACCTTGGCCTATGGACTTTTAAACACCATAGAAAGGACCACACAAGGACTTTTAAACACCTTTATGTCCGTAACAAGAATCATCCAAGGACTTTTAACCACCTTGATGTTCTTAAGTAACAAGGCTCACTCAAGGACTTTTAACCACCTTAGTGACCTCAACCTTTTCAAAACATCACTTGCCAATATACATCATTATCATCAATTTATCCACTGTTCTAAAGCATTAAACCAAGCCATATTCATCATGCATTTAAAAGCATCAAACCACATTTAATCAATGATCAAAAACAAGGAGCTCTTACCTTGGGCTTCCTTCAACATATGGCTTACAAAAACAGCATTAACCATGCTAAATCATGCTTTCGAAACAGAATTTAAAACATGCAATAAACCACATTGCACAACAATCAAATCATGGCCACCACTAGAGAGTATTTCCGAAAACTTACACTTGAGCTTAGCAAAGTTGTTTAGACTTAAACTAAGCTCCCAAGACATTGGTTTCAAAGCCGAAAACCCAATTTCACTCACCGATTCCACTTCGCCTCTTGCCGAAGCACCAAATCAAGCCTCCGGATCACCACCACTTGGATCCAAAGATGACTCCCCTGTTTTAACAAATTAAAATAGTAGATTAATGCATCATCATGCATTAATAGCTTCAATGAAAGCACCTAAACTCGCTGCTCTCAACCACACTCCATTTTCGGCCACCAAACACAACCGAAAATGCATCCAAACCACTTCTCAACTAAGCCCAGCCATTAACCATCAAAACCTAACATCCTTTAACATCGAAAAAGAACCTAACAACATCCTTATACCTCCAGCAACACCAGATCCACAAGATCACCTCAAAAACAACCAAGAATCATAAGCTAAACTTAGGAAATTCAACCTATCCGGGATTGCATTAATCAAAACTCAATTCCTTATCAAATTAACATTCATTAATCATCATTTTAACACCTTAAAACACTGCTTAAACAGATCCAACGAAATTTCATCAAAAACACACCAAATCTTGCATTTTAAGCCAATATCCATTAACCAATCTTAAAAGCCATTTATAAAACATCAATTAAGGATTGAGAACTTAGGAATTTCATTAAAGAACTTGAAGTTCAGAGGAGAAGGACGTTCTTACCTCCAAACTTGAGTTTCTCCTCTTTTGGAACCAAAAAGCTTGATGAATCAAGTAGCAAATTGAGAGGTTTTGTAGATATGATGATTAGGAATCAAAAGAAGATTGAAAAGAGAGAAATGAGTGACAAAATCAGAAGGAAATCTCTGGAGAGAAAGTGTTTGGGTTGAGAGAAAATGAGAGAAAAGAGAAATTGGAAAATATGAGAATTAGTTACAAAATAACCAAAATGATTTTCCCTCCACTTTTCTTTTGCTTGAAAATCAGAATTAATCATTAAAATATCTTAGAAAATCTGGAGAAACTCCCTTTGGGTAAATAGCTCCTTAAAGATTCAAAGTTTCAATCCTTTCTAAAACAGTCACAAAACTTTCAAAAATTACATTTTGGTCACTAGCCAAAATGTCACCCTTCCGAAACTCATTTTCCAAAATTGATTTCACAGTTCACTTAAATATATTAAAAGATGATTTTAGAACATTTTTCCATATTTTTAATGCAACCCGAACTAAGCTTTCCTAAATTCACTCTCTTAGATTCGAACAGCACTTTGACCAAACCGGTCAACGCCCAAAACTTCTAAGCCCAAATCCGGGGCGTTACAACAGATATCAATCACACATCCCCGTAACATATCCTCAAGACTCTGTATCACCCTCTCCGTCTGTCCATCGGTCTGCGGGTGATAAGATGTACTGAAAATCAGGCGTGTGCCCAAGGCCTCCTGTAAGGCCTTGCAGAACCGAGAGGTAAACTTTGGATCCCGATCCGAAATGATAGACAAGGGTACACCATGAAGTCTGATAATCTCAGAAATATACAATTTAACCAGCTTCTTCAGGGGATAAGCAACTCGAACAGGAATAAAATGAGCTAACTTAGTGATTCTATCAACAATCACCCAGACAGAGTCCTTCTTGGAAGGGGTCAGAGGTAACCCTGTAACAAAACCCATCATGATGCGCTCCCATTTCCACTCAGGAATCTGAATGGGTGCAAAAGGCCAGAAAGATATTGCCGTTCTGCCTTAACCTGCTGGCAAGTCAAACACCGTGATACATAATCTGAAATGTCCTTCTTCATACCTTCCCAACGTTATCTTTTCCTTAGGTTTTGGTACATCTTGTCCCCACCGGGATGCATAGCAAAAAGGTTGTTATGAGCCTCACTAAGAATGGTCTGCTTACATTCGGCATCATCCGGTACACAATAACGACCCTTGAAGCACATTACTCCATCCTGATCAAAGGCATAGATAGATGTAGATCCCTGCTCAACCTGTTGTATGACAGGGAGTAAGGAACTGTCTAGAAGCTATTTGGTCTTAATTTCCTCGGCCAATGTTGGTTTAACATGCAGCTCGGCTAGTAAACTGCCATCACTATATATACTCATCCTGGAAAACAAGGACATCAAGTCTGATATAGTCTTACGACTCAAAGCATCAACAACAACATTAGCCTTCCCCGGGTGGTACTCAATCACACAGTCATAGTCCTTAAGAAGATCAATCCAACGACGTTGTCTCAGATTAAGCTCTCTCTGTGTAAGAATGTACTTCACGCTCTTGTGATCTGCGTAGATATAACACTTCCCTCCGTAGAGATAGTGTCTCCAAATCTTCAGGGCAAAGACCACAACGGTCGGCTCTAGTTCATGGGTAGGATAATTACACTTATGTGGCCTCAACTAACAAGACATATAACCTATTACTCTGCCTTCCTGCATCAGAACACATCCAAGCCCGGAGCGTGATGTATCACTATAAACTACGAAATCCTTCCCAGACTCGACCTGAGTCAAAACTGGAGCTTGCGTTAGAGTTGTCTTCAACTTCTCGAAACTATCCTGCTAAGCATATGTCAGATGAATGGAACATCCTTCCTCAACAGCTTCGTCAAGGGAGCCGCAATAATGGAAAAGCCCTCAACAAAACGCCTATAATACCTAGCTAAACCCAAGAAACTACGGATCTCGGAAACATTCTTGGGTTGCTTCCAACTCACAATGGCCTCTATCTTGCTCGGATCAACCTGAATACCCTGAGCTGACACCACATGCCACAGAAATGTCAATTAGTTGAGCCAAAATTCACACTTGATCAACTTGGCATACAATTTGTGTTCTCTAAGAGTCTGCAGAACAATTCTTAAATGCTGAGCATGTTCTACTTCAGTCCAGGAGTAGCCCATGATGTCATCAATGAACACCACCAGAAACTGATCCAAGTAGGGTCGGAACACACGGTTCATCAGATCCATAAAGGCGGCAGGATCATTAGTCAGACCAAACGACATCACTAAAAACTCATAATCCCATATCTGGTGCAAATGGTTGTCTTTGCTACATGAGACCCCTTTATCTTTAGCTGATAGTACCCGAAACGAAGATCAATCTTCGAGAAAACTGTGGCTCCTCGAAACTCATCGAATAAGTCATCAATCTTGGGTAGTGGATACTTATTCTTGACTGTCAATGTGTTCAGCTTACAGTAATCAATGCAGAGTATGAGAGACCCATTTTTCTTCTTTACGAAAAGAACATGAGCTCCCCAAGGCGAAGAGCTAAGTCGGATAAAGCCTCGGTCGAGGAGCTCTTGAAACCGAATCTTCAGCTCCTTAAGCTCCTTAGGAGCCACACGTAGGGGTTCATTGAGACTGGTGTAGAGCTCGGATAGGTCTCAATCTCAAACTCGACATCCCTATCCGGAGGTAATCCAGGTAATTCCTCGGGAAAGACATCAAGAAACTGGCTAATAGTGCGAATCTCTTCAATCTTTGACAAAGAACCCTTGGTATTCAAGAAACAGGCAATGAAAATCAGCTAGCCCTTCCGGGTCATCCTGTCGGCAGCCAAAGCAGATATCACATTAGACATATACCCTCGGCGCTCACCAATAAGAACCACCGTACGATCATCAGAAGTCTTCAAAACTGCTCTCTTAGACTCACAATCTAGGTTAACTCGGTGTTAAATAAACCAATCCATGCCAAGAATTAGATCAAACTCTTCTAATGGTAGTTCAATAAGGCCAGCTAGAAAGATTTCCCCTTGCACCTCGAGGGGACATCGCCTGAAAACCTTATTTACAACCACAGACTTGCCCACTAGACTCATAACTGTAACTGCACTCTCGGTGGTCTCAACTGGAATCTTGAGGTCTCGATACATAGGAATGGGTAGAACAATTGTCAGGCAATGCAAAATATGGAACATAAAATATAGTAAATGTACCTGCAATGATGTCTTGCTCATCTCTGTCGTCTCGACGTCTGGTGGCATAAACAAGTGTAGGTTGCCTAGCCTCGGTCATAACTGGTCCCCCACTCTGATAGGATCGACCTCTACTCTCAGATCTAACAGTAGACCCAGAAGCTCTACCCTGATTACGGCCTCTAGCCAGAGTCTAAACAGATGTCTGTGAATGAGCAAGTGTCTGAGTACGGGCAGGAGTCTAAATGGATACCCCGTGGGAGGTGAACGCTGGCATTCGTTAAAGAAATGATCCATAGACCCACACCGGAAGCAAGCACCAATCAACTTCCAACACTCTCCTCCGTGCTTCTTACCGCAGTGCTCACATGCAGGCATAGATGAAAATCCCAAAGAACAACCTCGACTGGTAGCTGGGACAGAAGGTGCTAAAGGCTTAGAACTCGTATTACTCTTCTGAGAGTCAGCGATGCGGGTTCTCTTATCCGGACGTTCGTAGGGCTCACCCTAACTAGGCCTCCTAGATCGATCCCAATCTTGGCCTCGGTCTCGATCTCGATCTCGGCCCCTATCCTTGTCACTCTGACTAGCTGCCAAAATCTCTATCTGTTCTGCAGTCTTAGCCCGATCTACTAAATCCTCAAATTCCTCATTGTGATGTGTAGCCACCCTATCACGTATCCCAATACGGAGGCCTTCTAAGAACTTTTCACATCTTTCCTTCTCGGTAGAAACCAAACCAGGACAATACTTCTGTAACTCCAAAAACTACATCTCATACTTGGCAACTATCATAGAACCCTGCACCAAGTTCTTCAATGTCCGATGTCTCTCCCGCAGGAACCGCTCGCCCAAATAACGGTTCCTAAAACACTCTTTAAAGAAATCCCATGTCAACCGATCAGAGGGAACGCTACTCATAATAGACTCCAACCAAGTGTGGGCATTCCCATTCAGCATAGATACAACACTCAAGTATTTCTTGATGGCTCAAAACCCATCTCAGTCATACGTCGCTCGATGTCATACAACCATTCCTCAGCCTCGGTCGGTGCTCTACTAAGATATCCTAAAAAGGTCTTGATCCCGTTAGCAAACAAAGTCTGGGAGATGGGGAATTCTGGAGCGACACCCGATGCTCTGAGTACACCCTAAATCAACTGGAGAAACTGTCTACTCAAACCCTCATCAGTAACTCCAGTCATAGGCTCAGACCCAAAAATTGTCGCTCCTCTAACAAGAGTAGTCACATAAACATCAGGAGCAGACGACGGAGCAGTTGGGGTGGTCGAAACTGAAGGACCACGAGGAGCAGAAGGCTCGGTAGAGGCTAGAGGATCTACGGGGGCAGGAGCATCAGCATGAGTAGATGGAGCAACCATCGGATCGTCCATCGAGTCTGCAAATCTAACAGGTCGGCCTCGCCTACGGGTGGGTCGACGTCCCATGCTGGTGCTCAACTCGGAGAATCTCTACAAGGATAAAACCTAGGATCAGTTTATGACACTGGAGAATCGAACCCAAGTAAACATGTAAAGTTTGGGGACATGACCTGTTTTCACAATACTTTGAAAAACGTTATAAAATAGTACTTTAAAAAGACTTATCCACGGTCCGAGGTTTTAAACCAAAAGCTCTGATACCAACCAAATGTAACCCCCTAGACTGGCCTATGCGAAACAGCCATGTCTAGCAAGGTACATCACAATTAAAACTCAAGTAGAAAACATGTTGGCAATTTAAGTATTTATTTTGATAGCATAGCGACAGGACTCGATGAAAACCATCAAGTTGGATAAACTTGTTTCGTACATCCAGTAGTATTTCCAAAGTCATTCATAACATAGACTTATAAAATGATGTAGGCTGCCATGACCGCTTAAGTAAACCCATCATAGGATAGTTACAAAATAAGTATCAATTAGCGTATCAAAATATTTCTAGTTTAATACCATACATATCAAAAATATAGGCACATGTCACCCTAGAAGTAAAAACGGTGGGTAGAAACATTACATTCTACAAGAATACCAAGTGTATCGATCCTCCAAGTGTCAGCTACGGGGTGGCCTATCAAAAATATCTGAAAGGGAAAAAAGAATTTGGCGGTGTGAGCTAGAAAGCTCAGTGTGTTCCAATAGTGCAAGAAAAAACATGCAAAAGAAACAATATAGTATACATTTCTAGTTCAAAGCACGAAATTCAAGTAACAATACGGTTTGGTTAAATTCATGCAGAAACATCTTGTCAATCATATGCACGTGTTCAGTTTAATAATATATATAAAACATGTAAAATAATGTTCAAACAGTTATGTAGCACACAAGGAACACACCTCAAAAGATCATATCAGTTGGTCAGAAGATCTACCGAGCACGGGGATCACGCTCCGCTACGGTACTGAAACCTAAATAAACAAGGATTATGGTTACTAACAGATTTACATCTTGATCGAAATAAAATACTAAGTTATAGGATCGTACGAGTGATGATGGGATCACGAGGCAATACTGATCGAGACGAGCTGGGCTGAGCGTAGGCACGATCGGGAGATCCACGAGTACCTTTAAATCAAAAGATCAATGTCAGTCCTTAATTCTTCAATTTCTCTTTAATAACACAACTTAATACTTATGCATGCTCGGGTTCAATGTCCAATTCAAAGGCTTTCGGGTTAGAATCTCGCGAAACGGGCTTCAAAATCAGACTCAGTACGTCAAAAAACATAAAATAGGGCCTTTTTGGAAAAGTTGGTTTTTTGGTCAAAAAGTCAACGCCAACATCATCATGATGACGTCACTGGTCAAGGTCAACACTGACGTCAGCATGATGACATCATCATGCTAACGTCACGGGTCAGGTCAGTCAATGGGTCGGATCGGTCAACGGGTCGGGTCGGTCAACGGGTCGGGTCGGTTATAGGGCATGGTTTACCACTGGGCTTGGGTCAGTTTTTTTGGACCGGTTCGAGTGGCTCGGTCTAGGTGAGGCCGTTTTGAGCTGGCCGGTTCAACAACCACTATCCAGGGCGGCCAAAAATCATCCTAGACGGCGCGTGAGGCCCATGCACGACCTAAAATGGCTGAAAAAGCTTTCGATCACGTCGTTGTCATCCATTTCACGATTAAAGCTCAAATAACTTTATATTCAAGCCGAAATACTCACCGACCTAACCAAATCAGAAGAAACACGATCGGATTAATGTGGCTCCGACGACGGTCTAAACGACGGCTGTTTGACACTTGGTGATGCCGGTTTTGCTCGGTTCGACCCCTGAGGACGATGGTGACCTCCGATTCGAGCCACGACACCGGTCGGTGACGGAAAATTCAAAAAGCTAAGTTGGTATCTCCGTTGAAACTTTGAGCAGAGTTTTGTGATGAACGGCGGTTGCCCTGTGCAAGTGTACTTAGGGTTCTGTTTGGGGCGTCGAGACGGTTCGTCTGGCGGCGACGGTGCGAGACACGGTGCGACGGTGGGGTGAACGGACGGTGGCCGGTTTGTTTAAGGGGAGAAAAATGAAGAGTCGACGATGAAGGGGGGTTCTTGAACTTTTTGGGAAATGGCAGCTGGCCTAATTAATTTCCCTTAATTGGGGTAGGTGAGATATTTTTTGTATTTTATTATTTTATTATTATTTCGGAACCACATAAAGCTAAGTGGAGGGAGGTTTATAACCAAAAGCTACTTTAGCTCAGTGATTGGGCATTCTGCTAAACCACTTGAGGTTGTAGGTTCGATTCCCACGACCTCCTCTTTTAATTTTTTCTAGGGTGTTACACACCTCTTGAAGCCTTGAAGGGCTTGGCACTTGAGGAAAAGGAGGTGACATACCCAAGGGAGTTCAACTATGTCAAAGGTGGTGAAATCTTTGGTGATCCAACCAAGGGGTAACTACTAGATACTTATGAATCATGTTGCATTTATCTCATGCATAGAGCCAAGAAGCATTAAAAGATGATTTTTGGATATTGGTTATGCAACAGGAGCTTAATCAATTTGAGAGAAGTAAAGTATGGACATTAGCTGATAGACCTAGTAATCAATCTACTATACAAACTAAGTGGGTATTTAGGAACAAACTAGATGAGAGTGGTAACAAAGTGAGAAACAAGGCTAGGCTTGTTGCTCAAGGTTACACTCAATAAGACGGAATTGATTTTGATAAAACACAGGCACCCGTAGCTAGAATGGAAGCTATTAGGATGCTTCTTGCATTTGCATGCTATCATGATTTCAAGCTTTTTCAAATGGATGTAAAAAGTATTTTTCTAAATGGTTTTATAAATAAAGAAGTGTATGTTAAACAACCTCCCGCTTTTGAAGATCCAAACTTTCCAAACCATATGTTTAAACTAACAAAAGTTTTATACAGTTTGAAAGAAGCTCCTAGAGCTTGGTATGAAAGACTTTCAAACTTTTTAATTGAAAAAGGTTTTGAAAAAGGCAAGGTGGATACTACACTTTTCATTAAAAGACATGGCAATGGCATTTTAGTAGTTCAAATATATGTTGATGATATTATTTTTGGTTCTACTAATGAATTTTATTGCCAAGAATTTTCTAAGCTAATGCAAGGTGAATTTGAGGTGAGCATGATGTGAGAGCTCTCATTTTTCTTGGGGCTCCAAATCAAGCAAAGGAAAGATGTCACCTTCATAAATCGAGCTAAATACATCAAGGATATGCTCAAGAAGTTTGGCTAAGAGAACGTAAAGTCTCAAGCTACTCCTATAAGCTCATCAATTAAGCTTGACAGGGATGAAGGATGTAAGTGTGTTGATTCTAAGCTTTATCATTCTATGATTGGATCTTTGCTTTACCTTACCGCAAGTAGACCCGATATCATGTTTAGTGTTTGCTTGTTTGCTAGGTTTCAAGCTAGTCCTAGAGAATCACACCTAGTGGCCATTAAAAGAATCTTTAGATACCTTAGAGATACACCTTGTTTAGGTCTATGGTATCCTAGATACTCTTCCTTTGACCTTCATGCCTTCTCCGATGCGGATTATGGGGGTTTTAAGATAGACAGGAAAAGTACCTCCAACACATGTCAACTCTTAGGTAGTATGCTCGTATCTTGGTTCTCTAAGAAACAAAAGAGCGTAGCCTTATCTACCACCGAAGCAGAGTACATATCTTTAGGGAGTGGTTGTGCTCAAGTCATTTGGATGAAGCAACAACTCTTAGATTATGGTGTTCAAGTAGATACCATACCCCTTAAGTGTGACAACACTAGTACCATTTATCTCACTAAGAATCCCGTCCAACACTCAAGAACCAAACATATAGAAATTAGATATCATTTCATTAGAGATCATGTCTTGAAAAATGATGTAGTTCTAGAATATATTGATACCTTAAACCAATTAGCGAATATATTTACCAAACATTTAGATAAAGAGCGTTTTGGACCCTTAGGAGAGTGTTAGGTTTAACCAACCTTCCTTGACACTTTTAGGTCCCAAATGGCCAAAATTTGTTTGAATTTTGAATGATGATCATGCTTATATGATTTTGCTTCTTAATGCATCTATGCTTGTTGCTAGGGGGAGTATGCATAAGTTTTAGTCATTAAATCTTGCTCATATATCATTCACATGCATTTAGATTCGATCTAAGTTGGCTCTTTGGACATAAAATTGCCCAAAAATGCATTTTCTAGCAAGGGTGTATCGAAACAATTAAATTTGTTTCGATACGGGCTTAATCTAAAATGATTCCAGTAGTGAATCGTATCGAAACGTGCTCTTCGCGTTCCGATACGGGTTTGAGGTGTTGTTTCAAAACAGGGTCAACCTGTATCGAAATGAGTCTAGTACCGAAACGGCTCGATAGCATTTCGAAACGGTCATTCCGATACGCCAAGTAGCGTGTCGAAACACGATCACCCAAATTGCTTTAAATGTCTTTAAAAGAGTATTTGTTGCGTGTAAAAAGGTCTATCGTAATAGAGTGCAAGTGTACACGATGCAAGTAGTAAAGTGATACACGGAGTATCGGATGTCGAATCCACAGGGACTGGAAATAGCCTTAACCTTGGATTGCTGCACAAGAAAGAAGATAATTTTAATTGTTTATAAGGGAATAATAAAGAATACTGAAGATAAAAGATTAAGAGATTCAGGGTAGAGAAATAGGCCAGTATTGAGTTGCTCAGTAGTGCAGGTGTTGCACTGTCTAGGACTTCCTGTTATGTCGTCGCTCCTGTCGCGGCAGCACCTGCGGCGGCAACAGTCTGTTGTTGTCGCGGCAGCGATCACACAACTCTGTACTTTAAGCTTGGCAAGAATCCCTGTTGTGACTCGTCATATCCCTAGGTCCATGTCTGTCGATGAACACGTCTTTGATGATACCTCCCGGCGTGAATCGAAGGATGAACACCGATGTTGTTGAATTCTTCCTTAGCCACTTAACCTCATCCTATCCCTAGGTCCGAGATAGTTCAACCATAAACTGGAGAACCCGTACCTATTCCTTTCGTATACTTAACTCTCCTGATATTAAGTAAATGAATAATCTCACAATTCTCTTCTGATACTCTTGCAAGATATTGAAAACCAGAATAAGCAAACTTGAAGTCTATTTTATTGAATAGAAAAAATCCTAAAACAATACAATCCTTGCAACTACTTTACAGAATCAACCCTTAGCCCTAGGGGAAGTTTAGAACATGATGAGAAGGGGAAAACGACTAGGGTTTAGGGGAAGACGGCTAGAGAATAAGATATCCTTCCCTAGGTCGAATTACATGCCCTTATATAGGCATTGGGTTGAAGTTTTCTAATATGGCAAGAATACAAGTTTAAATTAAAGTACAACTCTATTAAAGACTAAATCTTTATAGTAGATGTCTTTAATTCGTCCTCTTTCCTTGCTTTAAGTTTCTTCCTTGAACCTTGGGCTTGGCCTTCATTCTGATCTAGGGCTCGAAAAAATATAGGAGTACTCCACGACAGACCGGCTTAATTTCCTCTTTCTGTCAAGATCCACTTCACTTTTCCCATCACCATTGCTGTCGTCATTGGCTGCCACGGCAGCGTCATCCTTCTCGACTTCAATCCTCTGTTCCCGCTCTGCTTCTCCACTGCCCTGAGTTTGCTACAGCAGCTACCTGCAAAAGTAACCAAAATCAGTAGCAACTGTGCCATTTTATATAATTGTGATGTATATGTGAAATCTATCCTAAATGCATTGAATGCAACAAAAATATGGGTTAAATAAGGGGTAAAAAGTAGAACTTTTGCACACTCAACACACCCCCAAACTCAAGTTTTTGCTTGTCCTCAAGCAATTAAGACCTAAAAATAAAATAAATTTTTTTGTTTGGCTTAAAACAGTGAACTTTTCCTTACCTACCATTCATGCCCTATTGTGAACAACACCCTGTTGGATAATTCAGGATTCATTCGGAACCTTGCTATAATTCTCGTGTAGTGTGTGCATGTTTTGTGAACAATTATATGCCTAGACTCTCTTAGTTTACTAGAATAGCTAAGCCACTCACTTGCAGTTTTATGACAACTTTCATTTTCTTGGAGGTAATTCTTAGGCTCCTTTAGTTTTTTCTTAGACTCGATTTTCTTTTCTTTAATTAAGTTTGACTAGAGCCTGTTTCGGGCACCTCTAGCTAACTTCCTAGAGCTGGTTTCGGGCACCTCTAGGTGTATTGAGTCTATTTTTTCTTAACTTCTTTTCCTAGAACCAGTGTTAGGCCCCTCTAGGGGCAACTCAAGTGTTTAAGCTATTTTCCTATTCTAGTTTACTAGTAGAGTTCTAGACAGTATAAGAGTCACAAAGGGTGTTTAAGGATCAGAACTATAGTAAGACTCTAAACTGCTCCTAAAAATATCCTAAAGGCACTGCCACGATAGAGGCTGTCACAGCAGGTAAGTTCAGTTCAAAGATTTAAGCCAAATTTTATTTTGACCAAAATAACCTTAATTAATAATTAACACTTAGACACAATTTTGAACCTAAAACACTTCATTACTGGAGGGATGCCACCCCCAAACTCAAGGGTTGCATTGCCCTCAATGCATGATGACAGGTAAATAAAAACAAAATACATCACAATTATAATAAAGCAACAGAAATAGGATAAGATAGAAACTTACATTTAAGTGCTGTTGTCGCTGCTGCTGCTACTAGTGCTGATCTGTACCTACCGGCGGGCAGTAACCTTCATTGTTGGCGCCGACATATGGCTCGGAGAGGCGGAGGCAGTCTTCTTCTTAGCTTCCCTCGGTGGCTGGATTCGAGTAGGTGAGATATGGGGTGGTCTTGCCAGCACTTGTACCTCTTCGGAAGAGCTACTGCTGCTGCTGCCACTGCTGATGCTGCTGGATTTCCCTTGGCCGGATGGTCCGTCACCGGTGTTGGGCTTCTGCTGCTTCATCTGAGTGAACTCCTTTGAAAGGTTTCTCTTGACAGAGGGTTTGCCATCAGATTCCTCCCAGATTGAGGAGGAAGAGAAACCAGTAATAAAATCATCAAGGTCGGTCTGAGGCTCCTTTCTCTTCTCTCCTCTGGCAGAGACAGGGGTGATGTGGCTGCCGCCTTCAGCTGTCGCAGCCGGGGTTGGAGTGGACACAACAGAGGGTGTTTTGGGTGTGGTAGCAGGGGTAGGGGTGTGGACAGGTGTAGGGGCAGCAAAATAATGCTCTGGAAAACAAGAAACTGTACATTTGCAAAATTTAAATTACTTTGAATGAAATGTACCGTTGCTGCTGTGAAGTCTCGGACAAAACTCATCAGACCCAGTTGTCGTTCCTTCATCTTTTGTAGGGTGGCTAGGATTTGAGTGGAGGAGTTTGCTGGAGGAGCTGCTGTTGTTGGCTGCTATTGCTCTGCGGCAGCTGGGTTTTGCTGAGTGGGCTCTGCTGGCTCCTCTGCCGCGGTAGATGGGTTGAAAAAGGAGATGGGTGTGGCAGCTTTCAGCTCCTTCAAACTGAATATGTTGCGTTCCGTCCATTCTTTCCCTTGGACCTTGTAATCTTCCGGGATTTCAGGAACGTTGTGGCCGCGGCAGATCTCGGTGATGAGGTACGGGAAGAAAAGGCGTCCTGATGGCTTTAGGGCACACTCCAAAATTCCTTCTCGTATGTACCGGCCGACATGAATAGGTCTCTCATTTAAAATGGTGTGAACGAGAGCTAACATGGGTCTGTCAACCGTGCTATTGTGGGGTGAGTTGGGTGCGTTTGACTGTCCAATGGTGCTTGGGATCAGCATTCCACTCTGTTTCTTCTTCTATGAGCTCAGCAATGACAACATCGTAGTCTGCCGGCGATAGACTTTCCACGAACCTCTTGTGCATGTCTTCCCTCTCTCCGACGTAGATGCGGTAGAGGGTATTGATGTATTCCAGCTCAAAGCTAACTTCCTTACCTCGGACTGTCACGGTTTGCATGTCCTTGCTGTCGATGGCAGCGTAGAATTTTCGGACCAAAGTGACATTCATCTCCTTGGGCTGGGCAGCAAACATCTACCATTTGAGGGCTTTAATCTTCCAAGCTATGAACGGTTCGAGCCCGAAATTTTCTGTGCGTTTGGCGTAGAGGAACCCTCTATCTTCCCACATCTCCCTTTTTTGGAAGGAGTTGTAGTAGCGGTCATTGGAGTCGGAGGTGGCAAAACGGTTGGGGAGTCTGTTGTGGCAAGGTGCGCCAGCTGCTGCGGCAGAGCTGGAGACATCACTTCGTCTAGTGTTTATGGTACTCATAGTTGCAAGACTGTAGAAAATGAAAGAAAACTCTGAGATCTTGATAGAAAGCAAGTAGAGAGGGTAAAAGTGAGGTGAAAAATGAAAAGTAAAACGAGGTTTATATAGATGAAGAGGTTTCAGGCGCGAATAATAGGGCCAGCTGTTACGCGGTTTCTGACGCGTCTATCACGCGTTTCTGTGTCTGCTGCGCGTATGTTACGCGTTTGCGTGTCTGTCGTGACAGCGTGTTGACATGCTGTATTTTCCGCGTCTTTTGCGACAGATGTTGATAGGCTGTGACGACAGACTCCTCCTTTGGGGTTTTTGGGCTGCTGGTGAGATGGTGGGCTTGTTTACTTCTTCTCCTCCCCTTGTTTCCCTTATTACCTAAAAAATTAAAAAAACTTAGTCCTTAAAAATAAAATAATTCTAATTTCCTAATATATATATATATATAATAATAATAATAATAATAATAATAATAATAATAATAATAATAATAATAATAATAAAATTAGGTTAAATTAGGGATTCCTTGAGGGGCATCTCCTAAAGTAACCTCTTCCTGCATTTTTGGGGCTTAAGTCCCCTGATAATGCTTCAGTCTCTGTCCGTTGACTTTAAATTGGTGCCCGTCTTTTAAGGATTTGATTGTGATGGAAACATGAGGAAAAACTTACACCACTTGGAATGGGCCGGACCATCTAGATTTCAGCTTCCCTGGGAAGAGTTTCAACATAGAGTTGAATAGCAACACAAGTTGCCCTGGGCAGAACTGTCGTGGCAGCAACTTCTTGTTGTGCCATCTCTTTGTCTTGTCCTTGTAGATCCTTGCGTTGTCATAGGCCATTGCTCAAATTTCTTCAATCTCATTCAAGTCAAGTAACATTTTCTGTCCTGCCTTTCCTAAGTCCATGTTCACTGCTTTGATGGCCCGATATGCTCTGTGATCTATTTCAACAAGTAGATGGCATGTTTATCCATATATCAGCCGGTAGGGTGACATTCCCAATGGAGTCTTAAATGTTGTTCTGTAGGCCCATAGTGCATCATTGAGGTGTAAGGACCAGTCCTTACGAGTTGGTTTAGCCATCTTCTCAAGAATATTCCTTATTTCCTTTTGTTTGATACTTCGGCCTGTCCATTGGTCTGGGGGTGATAAGCTGTTGTGATCCGATGCTTAACGTCATATTTTCTTAAGGCAACGGTTATTACCCGATTGTCGAAATGTCTCCTTTCATCACTGATGATCGCCTTAGGAATCCTAAATCTAGGGAAAATGTTCTTATGTAGAAATCTCTGAACAGTCTTGGCATCGTTTTTCTGTGTGGTGATCGCTTCAACCCATTTGGATACATAGTCCACTTCCAGGAGGATATATAAATTCCCACATGATGCTGGGAACGGTCCCATGAAATCAATCCCCCAAACATCGAAGATCTCAACTTCAAGGATGTTTTGCAGCGGCATCTCATGTCTCCTTGAGATGTTTCCAGTTCGTTGATACTTATCACAGCCTTTGTAGAATGCTTGGGCATCCTTGAACAGTGAGGGCCAATAAAAACCAGACTGCAAAACCTTGGCAGCAGTTTTGTTACCACCTAAGTGTCCTCCATATGGTGAAGCATGACAGTGATGGAGCACCGCTTACTGCTCATCCTGTGGTATACACCTCCGGATGATTTGATCTGCACAGTGTTTGAAAAGAAGAGGTTCGTCCCAATAATAATGCTTAACATCATTTTGGAACCTCTTCCTGGCTTGATAATTAAGTTCAGGAGGAAATATTCCGCTAACTATATAATTAACGAAATCAGCATACCATGGGAGTTAGAAAACTTACCTGCCGCCATGGCTGTCGCGGTAGTGCTCGTGGCAGCGAACAACTGTTCGTCAGGGAAGGTCTCCAGTATGTGTGTCTTGTCTTTTGGCAGACTCTTTCCCCTTTCTAATCTTGACAAGTGCTCTGCAACTTGGTTTTCTGTCCCCTTTTTATCCTTGATTTCAATGTCAAATTCTTGCAGCAGCAGAATCCAACGTATCAATTCGGGCTTTGCGTCTTTCTTAGCAAACAAATACTTTAGTGCAGAGTGGTCTGTGTGGACCACCACCTTTGTTCCAAGTATGTATAAACAATACTTGTCAATCGAAAACACCACTGCTAATAGTTCCTTCTCTGTTGTGGTGTAATTCACTTGGGCATCGTTGAGTGCTTTTTTAGCATAGTAAATTACATGGAATAGCTTGTCCTTCCTCTGCCCAAGTGCTGCCCCTACAGCGTAATCACTGGCATCACACATAATTTCAAATGGTAAACTCCAGTCCGGTGGCTGTACGATTGGGGCTATTACTAGCTTCTCTTTCATAACTCTGAATGCCTCAGTACATTCAGTATTGAAGTCAAAGGGACGATTCTGCTCTAGTAGGTGGCATAAAGGCTTGGTGATCTTCGAAAAATTTGCTATAAACCTTCGATAAAAACCAGCATGCCCTAGGAAACTCCGAATTCCCTTGACTGTGGTGGGTGGCGGCAGCTTTTCAATTACCTCAATCTTTGCTCTGTCGACTTCTATGCCGCGGCAGCTTACTTTGTGGCCTAGGACTATCCCCTCATCCACCATGAAGTGACATTTCGCCCAGTTTAATACCAAGTTCGCTTTCTCGCATCTTTCGAGCACTTTCTGTAGGTTGCTTAAGCAGCTTTCAAAATTATCTCCAAAGACAGAGAAATCTTCCATAAATATCTACAGGAAATCCTCCACCATATCGGAGAATATCGCCGTCATACACCTCTGGAAGGTTGTTGGTGCATTGCAAAGTTCAAATGGCATTCTCCGAAAAGCGTAAGTACCGTATGGGCAAGTGAAATTCGTTTTCTCTTGATCGTCCGGTGCGATGGCTATTTGGTTGTAACCTGAGTAACCATCAAGAAAACAGTAATAAGGCTTTCCCGCTAATCTATCAAGCATTTGACCAATAAAAGGTAGCGGAAAGTGGTCCTTCCGGGTAGCTTTGTTAAGCTTCCGGTATTCCATACAAACCCTCCAACCGGTCACAGTCCTGGTTGGGATTAATTCGATTTCTTCATTAGTCACCACGGTTATTCCTCCTTTCTTAGGAACACACTGCACCGGGCTCACCCACTTACTATCCGAGATGGCATAAATTATACCAACGTCTAGCCATTTGATAATTTCTTTTCGGACCACTTCTCGTATAGCGTCATTCAAGCGTTGCTGGGCATCAATGGTCGGCTTATGATCATCCTCTAAGAGAATTTTATGCATATATAATGCCAGACTGATGCCTTGGATATCAACTATCGTCCATCCACTATCAGTTGTTGTTCTTGTTCCTGCATCAACTTGGAAGAGATGATTACGGGCAACATATCATTTAATCCAAGAAAAAACATATTTGAGCTACCCTGGCATGGGCTTAAGGTCTAGAACAGGTGGTTCTACAGTTGAGGGCTTTTGGATGATATGTTCATTCGAGGTATAGTTTAAGGGCTTGAATAACTTACCTAGACGATTGCCTATCCATTTTACCTCCTCATAACCTTCAGTGTCGGATATGTCAGAATCTGAGGAGCTGCTGTCGTCGTTCCTGACGTGACAGTCTTCCAGATGGCTGTTGTGGCAGTGGCCAAATTTGATGTCATGGCAGTTCGACCTGATGCAGGGTTGATCAAGGACTACTTCAGTTATAGCCTTACATTCTTCTTCTGCATCAGCGTGTTTTATTACTCGGAGAACATTTAACTTGATCTCTTGATCATTCACTCTCATTGTGAGTTCTCCCTTTTCTACATCAATCAGTGATCTGCATGTGGCTAAGAAGGGTCGCCCCAGGATGATTGCTGCATTCTCATCTGCTTCACAATCTATAACAAGAAAGTCAACAGGAAAAATAAACTTATCCACTCTTACCAGAATATCTTCAATCTTCCCTTCTGGTTGTACGTAAAAGCAGTCTGCCAGCTACAGCATAACTGTCGTGGGTCGTGCTCGTCCAATACCTAATTTCTGAAATACAAATTTTTGCATTAAATTAATACTAGCACCTAGATCACAAAGTGCCTTACCCACGATTTTATCACCAATTATGCATGGTATGACGAAGCTCCCAGGATCCTTCTTTTTCTGGGGTGGATGCTTGTGCAGAATAGTCATGCATCCTTCTGTCATTTTAACCGTCTCAAATTCCCAAAGTCTGGATTTTTTCGACATAGCATCCTTGAGAAATTTGGCATAACCGGGCATCTGTTTGACGGCATCTAACAGCGGTATGTTAATGTGAACCTGCTTGAAAATATCATAGATCTTTTTAAGCTGGTACTCTTGTTTTTGCTTTTGTAGCCGTTGTGGAAAAGGAGGTGGAGGACGGTTATCTTCAACGTGTCATTCCCATGGTATTCGGATCTCAGGAGGCTTAGGTTCTTCATCCTTCTCCTCTGTCCCTTCTGCTGTCGTGACAGGTGTGGCGGCAGCAGGCTGTTTATCGTCTGTCGGGGCAGTATTCACGGCAGTCGATTCTAGGGCTGGTTCCTTAACTAGTTCAGCTTTCTTCTCCGGCCCTGGTAATTGCTTCCCACTCCTAGTTGTGATATCTTTGCACTGCTCATGTGTGGGTTTTCTAGCGACTTTAGTATCGCTAGGGAATCCTCTGTTCTGTATTGGCATAATATGTTGGGAAACCTGACCCATCTGTATCTCTAGTGATTTCAGAGTTGCTTCATGGTTAGTCATTCGCATCTATGTTTTATCCATGAACGACTCAGTCTTCTTGACGAAGTGATCCATGTTTGCTATGTAAGTTCCTGTCTGTGACATGAATGTGGCCAAGGTTTGTTCCAGTATACTAGATGTGGATGTCGGCGGCTGTTGCGGTTGCTGTTACGGTTGCTGCCGTGTCATAAATCTAGGTACCCCCCTGATTTTGAGTGTTCTGTACTTGAGGATTC
This sequence comes from Hibiscus trionum, assembly GCA_030270665.1. Lineage (NCBI taxonomy): Eukaryota > Viridiplantae > Streptophyta > Magnoliopsida > Malvales > Malvaceae > Hibiscus > Hibiscus trionum. The sequence continues at coordinate 2,675,273 of BSYR01000008.1, forward strand.
AGGGCGTTGTTGGGATTACTCCAGGAGAACTTGGGATATTTCCTCCAGTTGGGATTGTAATTGTTGGAATTATAGTTTTGCTTGTTATAGTTTCCAACATACATCCCTTCCTCTAGCTGTAACGGGCAGTCTTCTGAACTATGATTCCCACTGCAAGTTCCACATACCTCTTCTGCAGCGTAGACCGGTTGTGAATTTTTCTTCAGCAAGTTTTCTACTGCCTTTGTGAGATACGCAACTTGTGTCTTCAGGGAATTATCGGCTTCGTAATCCTTCGCAGCTAGTACTCGTTTACCTCTCCTCGATGTGGGAAATTGCACTTCATTCTTCGCCAAATTCTTTTATACTACCATGGCTTCATCTGGATCTTTATCCAACAGCAATCCATTGGCTGCTGAATCGATTCTCATGCGAGTCTGTAGGTTGGCAGCATTGTAGAATTTTATGACTTGATTCCAAATAAGGAATACATGCATCGTGCAATTTCTCAGAAGAGTAGTAAACTTGTCCCATGCCTCGTGCATTGGCTCGTCATCCTCCTGCTGAAAAGTAGCAATTTCGTTACGTAATCGTTCAGATAGATGGGATGGATTAAAACGAGATAAAAATTCACGAGTTAAATCTGCCCAATTTCGTATTGAACCCGGCGTTAGTTTGTTCCACCAAGTTTTTGCTCTATCCCTCAATGAATGAGCAAATAACCGAAGCCTCAGTATCTCCGGATTTACTCCTGGTAGTCTAAACGAACCACAAATTTCTTGGAACGTTTTCAGATGTTCTCTGACATCCTCTGTAGCAGCACCACTAAATTGGCCAGCGGAATTAATCATGCTGAACATCACAGGTTTCAGCTTGAAGTTTTTAGCTTCCACGTCTGGAAGGGTGGTCTCCAGTTCAACATGATCATTGATCATGTAATCACGGTAGGACCGACGTGCGGCCCCATCAGTAGGAGGAGCGGCAGGCTGTCTGTTTCCTCCATCACCGAAAGGATCTTCGGGATTCCATTGGTTGTTCCTCCTGTCTTCTTGCCTTCCGTTCACCATTGCTTCTAACTGTTCCTCCAGGTACTCGTTTCTTGCTACTAGGAGGCAGACTCGGTTCCTGAGGTTGCACGTTCGTTCCATTTCAGGGTCTAATTTGTGCTCAGGTTCTTTTCCCCGTTGAGATCTGCGCATAAGCAAACAAAAGACCTTGTGAAAAGCACAGGGTGAACAATCCAAATTAATACAAAAAAATTAAAAAGAAAATGTGCAGTAAAAGTAAGGGTAAAGATATGTTGCCAATCCCCGGCAACGGCGCCAAAAACTTTTTGCGTGTAAAAGAGTCTATCGCAATAGAGTGCAAGTGTACACGACGCAAGTAGTAAAGTGATACACGAAGTATCGGATGTCGAATCCACAGGGACTGGAAATAGCCTTAACTTGTTGCCAGAACCCGTACTTATTCCTTTCGTATACTTAACTCTCCCGATATTAAGTAAATGAATAATCTCACAATTCTCTCCCGATACTCTTGTAAGTTATTGAAAACCAGAATAAGCAAACTTGAAGTCTATTTTATTGAACAGAAAAAAATCCTAAAACAATACAATCCTTGCAACTACTTTACAGAATCAACCCTTAGCCCTAGGGGAAGTTTAGAACATGATGAGAAGGGGGAAAACGACTAGGGTTTAGGGGAAGATGGCTAGAGAATAAGATATCCTTCCCTAGGTCGAATTACATGCTCTTATGTAGGCCTTGGGTTCAAGTTTTCTAATATGGCAAAAATACAAGTTTAAATTAAAGTACAACTCTATAAAAGACTAAATCTTCAGAGTAGATGTCTTTAATTCGTCCTCTTTCCTTGCTTTAAGTTTTTTCCTTGAACCTTGGGCTTGGCCTTTATTATGATCTAAGGCTCGGAAAAATATAAGAGTGCTTCACGAAAGACCGGCTTAATTTCCTCTTTCTGTCGAGCTCCACTTCATTTTTCCCATCACCATTGCTGTCGTCATTGGCTGCCACGGCAGCGTCATCCTTCTTGACTTCAGTCCTGTGTTCCAGGTCTGCTTCTCCACTACCATGAGTCTGCTACAGCAACTACCTGCAAAAGTAACCAAAATCAGTAGCAACTGAGTCATTTTATATAATTGTGATGTATATGTGAAATCTATCCTAAATGCAATGAATTATGCTTTGAATGCAGCAGAAATATGGGTTAAATAAGGGGTAAAAAGTAGAACTTTTGCACACTCAACAGTATAAAACTTTAATTAAAACACCAACTCTCTTTTTCTCTCAAACCCTAACCGAAAACCCCTATATAAACTCTTCAAATTTCTTAATTCTTCACATAAAACCTAATATTTTTAGGGTTTTCAATCTACATATCAAGGCTAGAGCTTTGCAAGCAATTTGGTGTAACACCCGGGTATGGGGTCGGTGAATTAAAATAATAAAATATTATTTTGGGCTTAGTGTTTTCAAAACAAATATTTTATGTTGGACTTAATTTGATTTAAAACCCAAATCTCATGGATTTTAGATATTTGAGATAGCCATCTCATTAATGGAAAATAGGTAAATAGTTGGACTTGCAAAAATAAAACCATTTCTTTTACTTTTCAAACTCCAAAAAGGGGGCTATCACCTTCTACCTTCTAACTTCCAACGTGAAAAAGCCCTTCACCATTGTGTTCACTATTCCATCATCTTTCTTGCTTGTTTCTGGAGATTTTTCAAAGGTAAACCCATTTTTGACTTGTCCTCTCTTTCCTCTACAAGCTCATACCTTTATTTTCATGAAAGCTCATGGTTTTTACATTTTGACTTTTGAAGATAAAAATCCAAACTTTGATAACCTTTACTTGAGTTTTTGATTTAATGTTGTTAGATAAGTTAAAAGCATCTTATAAGGTCCAACATACTCGATTTTTAGATGGTTTTATGATGTTTCCCGAAATTGGGTTTTATGGAGGTTTTGAAGGGTTTTAGGTTGAGTTTTGAGGCTGTTTTGGGTGAAGTTTTGATTGCTGATGGTTAGTTGATATATAAGGGTTGTTTTGGACACTTTTGGGAGTATTAAAGGTGTTTGAAGCAATGGTTTTGGACTGTTCTTTAGGGCTGCTCATGAATTAGGATTTTGGGGTTATCTTTAGCTTGAAATCATATGTTTTGTACTTGGTTTGCATTCCGGGTTTGCTACATTGATTTATGGTTATTTTGATTGTGTTGGGATGTTTAGAAGCAAGGATTTGTGTTGGTGAAGCCTCGAGAACGAATCTGGAACCGTTGGGAGCTTGATCGGCTAGTGTGGTTGAGCTTGGATAGTCGGTGAGTGGTTAATGTTTTTAACTTGATTTTCAAAGCTTGGTTCAAGCATGTGGACTAGGTTGGGCTTGGTAGACCCACCTAGAGTTGGGATTAGATTGGTAGTCTAATCCCAAGCTTTAGTTAGAGACTTTGGTTGAACTTCAAATGTTGTGTATGCCTCTTGTTTCATGTTAATTGTGATTAATGTTGTTAAGTATATTGTGTTATACATGTGTGATGAGGCATGGCATTGATGCATTGTTATATGCATGTGGTTTGGAATGTGGTTGTGCATGATGGTAAATCATGGTGAGTACGTGCTAAGCATGGAATTTGCTAAGAAATTATGTTGTGAAAGGTTGTGGAATGTGTTAGTAATTGCACTAGTATGCTTGGGTACAATGATCGATCATTAGGATGTTTAGTGTGCACACGTGAGTCAAATGCGCGCGTGGTCTTGGTAATGGTAGTCATCAAGATAGAGTACGAGTTTTCCCGGAAATCTTCTTTTATATGTTAGTCGGTGATGAGTGGAATCCCATCGACGGGGCGTGAGGATGAGTGGAATCCCCTCTGCGTGACACGGTGATGAGTGTAATCCCACCGTAAGGTAAATGTGAGTTATTGGACGTGAGTTCCAATGGTTATCCGCATATTCGGGTCATAGCTAGGTGCCAATACGGATTGTGGAATGTGTTTGATAACACATTGATATATGTATTTCCATGTGTTGAGCTTATGAGTTGTTGAGCATGGCATGATGTTGATATTTGTGTTCATGTATCATTATTATTTGACTCTTGTCGTTCGAAGGTAAGACCATGCACTCTACCTTGGTTGTGTGATCGTGCTTGGACCCTGCATTGTCGAGGTTTGTTTTATGAGTTTACCCTCACTAAGCTTTATGCTTACGCTCTCTTTTGTTCGACAATGCAGATCCGTAGTTCGTGGGTTGCTTGTGCAAGGAGAGGGCCTCCAAGTGTGCTAGTTGCGCTTTTGATCATCAAGTATGGATTTTAAGTTATGAGATGTAATAGACAAGCAATGGGATTTGAGCTTTTGTTGTATGTTGATGTTATGTGTTAGGAGCATGTTTAGACTCCTTGTTGATGTTATGGTTTGGCTTGTGATGCCATGTTTTGGATTGTAAACCATGTCTATGTTGCTTACCATGAATGTTTATGAATGTTCTTGTCTAAGCATGTTATCTTTTAAATGCTATGTATGAATCTTTTGTTGAATTGATGCTTCCCTTAGTGCATGGCTTTAAATGTATGTTGAGTGTCGAGCATGCTGTTTAGGGTGCCTTGCATCTAGAGTTGTGGTATGTTGGTTGTGGGAGGTTTAGTTGGTGTTTTGAGGCAGCCTTGTGCCATAAAGCAGCTAAAACCAGTATGCTCGCAGCAGGCGTATCAAAACGGTTGGTCCCGTTTCGATACGGTCCCCTTGTTTTAGGCCAGACGTTTCGTTACGCGGGAGGGGCATTTCGATACAATTTTGCTACTGAAAATCTGAGATTTTGACGAAAAATTGAGGGTATCGAAAAGGTCCTAGGCGTTTTGGAACGGTCTTTGTAGCGTTGACCACGAGAAATTAACCGATGAGGGCGTATCGATACGGTTGACCAGTGTTTCGATACGGTCTCCTCGAGTTGACTTTGGCCAGTTGACCTAGTCAAGGCGTATCGATACACCCTATGGGCGTTTCGATACGACCTGCAGTTTAAATTAAAAAGGGCTGTTTTTGATTCGCTCTTTGGATATTGCCTCGCTTGTTTCTTCCGCTGCTGTTGCTTCACATAGGACATAATAATGCATCTAGATAAGGTAATAATAATGAAAAAGTTTTCCCGGGTTGTTAACCGAAGCGGAGCCTTAACGGGTTTCGCCTCAATTATCCCCGTGTAGCCCGCTCGGACCGGTCAGTCGCCCGGACCGGGACGAGGGGGTTACACTTGTTGGTATCAGAGCCTGAGGTTTCTGAGACCTCGGGCAGGTAAGCGAGGTAAGTTAAGTTCTTTTATTGAAATTGCACTGTGTTTGCTTGCCATGTAAGCATATTTGCTTGTGTATCAAGTATGCCTTGATGCTTGTTTAAATTGATAGTATATGTATGTTGTTTGAAGCATGTTGAGTAGACTCTCATTGCTTCTATTACATCAGAAAAAGGATTTTTAAGTGAGGGAAACATACTTGAGCCACTTGGACCCTTGCCCTTGCTAACCCTGTTTGTATGTTGTTGTTGTTGTATTGTAGTTGTTATCTGTGAGCGCGTATGTCGAGGCCTAGAGGTAGACCGAGGATGGTTCGTCAGGAACCTCGTGTTGCAGCTCCTGTTGATGAGCCGGTGGCTGGAGTTGAGGCTCATGTGGAAGAGCATGCTGTTGGAGTTGGAGCTCCTCCACCACCACCACCTCCTCCGCCTGGTGAGGGAGACATGGCTCCGCTAGTTCAAGCTATAGCGGGAGCGTTCCAGGCTGCAGTTGCCGGAGCTCAGGCTGCAGCTCAGCCGAGAGGTGATGATGCTAGCTTACCATTAGATAGGTTATGTAGCCTCGGGGCTGATGAGTTCAGAGGATCTACACCTGAGAGATCAGATTTGTGGCTAGAGAAGACGGTTCGTATTCTAGCTCAAATGGGATGTGTTGGTGCTCACAAGTTGGGCTGTGTAGTTTCGTTGCTTCAGGATGATGCCTACACCTGGTGGGTCATCATTACTTCCGGCGTGCCTGAGGCCGAGATCAGTAGGAACTTCTTTGAGACTGCTTTCAGGAAGAGGTATTTGGGGCCGAGATATCTGGATGAGAAGAAGCGGGAGTTCATGACTCTTGTTCAGGGGGATGCATCAATGACTGATTATGAGATTCGCTTTGTTCGACTGAGTCAGTATGCTACGGAGTTGGTTCCTACTGAGAGGAACCGTTGTGATCGGTTTAGATATGGACTTCATGAGGAAGTCAAGAGGTACACCTTAGCTTCAGATTATTCTGATTTTGATGTCTTGGTCGCTAGGGCCAAGGACATCGAGCATAACTTGGGGCTGACCAAGCGTTTGAGAGGATCCAGTTCAGGGAAGAGGCACAACAACTTTGATCGCGGTGATGCCAAGAGGCATCAGGGGCAGTGGACATCAGTTTGACCATGGGCGTGGCGGTGGCCACCATAGTAGAGGCCATCATGGCCATAGAGCTGGAGGGCGGTTGCCCGAGTGCACTCGTTGTGGGAGACGACATTTAGGAGAGTGTTGGGGTAATTTTCATGCTTGCTGGAACTGTGGATCAAGAGAGCACTTCAGGAGAGAGTGTCTGCATCAGGCGGTACATGCACCGAATCTAGCACAGGCTCCCGCGAGAGCGAATGACTACCAGAAAGGTCGTGTGCACGGTCGTCGTTACTTCCATCCGAGGGCTGATGCACCTAGGATAGAGGCACCAAGGAATCTTGCTCATGTTGTTGCGGTACAGCCAGAGGCCAGTGGACCAGCTAGAGTCTACGCACAGAGAGAGGCAGGGAATGACACAGATGTGATAGCAGGTAATTTTGAGTTACAGTCTATGTCCTTTCTTTCCTTAGTTTATTCGGGTTCCACGCATTCTTACATTTTGAGTGAGCATGCAAAGAGGTTAGACATACATGTTGAGATCTTAGATGTAGGGATGCATGTGACTAGTTCCTTTGGTGAGACAGTTGTAGTTAGGCGGATGTATAGGAGGTGTCCGCTGAAGATTCAGGGTCATGTGTTTCCGGTTGATATGATGGAGCTTCCATTCTATGGTTTTGATATCATTTTGGATATGGATTGGTTGGTTGAGCACAGAGCTAGTGTAGATTTTTAGACAAAGAGAATTTCGTTGAAGCTTTCTGATGACTACGAGGTAGTGGTAGTAGGCGAGAACATTAAGTTCTTGTCGATTGTTGTGTCAGCTTTAGAGGCTCATAGGTTGATGGATTCTGGTTGTGGGGCTTACTTAGCGTATGTGATGAATCCGAATATGAGCGAGGTTTGATCGAAAGATATCAGAATAGTTTGTGACTTTCTGGATGTGTTTCCAGAAGAGTTACCGGGTTTGCTTCTGACAGAGATATAGAGTTTGTGATTGAGACTATTTCAGGGTCTACTCCAGTTTCTATTGCTACGTACCGTATGGCTCATAAAGAGTTGAAAAGTCAGCTTGAGGAGTTGTTAGACCGAGGTTTTATTAGGCCTAGTAGTTCGCCTTGGGGTGCTCCCGTGTTGTTTGTGAAGAAGAAAGATGGCAGTATAAGAATGTGTATCGACTACAGGCAGTTGAACCAGTTGACAGTAAAGAACAAGTATATGTTGCCTCGTATAGATGACTTGTTTGATCAGTTGAGGGGTGCCTCAGTGTTTTCGAAGATAGATTTGAGATCAGGGTACTACCAGCTGAAGGTGAAAGAATGTGATGTTCCGAAGACAACTTTTAGGACTAGATATGGTCACTATGTGTTCCTTGTGATGCCGTTGGGGATCACGAATGCACCAGTAGCTTTCATGGATATGATGAACAGAGTTTTGAGAGACTATCTAGACCGATTTGTAGTTGTTTTCATAGACGATATCCTTGTGTACTCGAGATCAGAAGAAGAGCATGATGACCATTTGAGACTTGTTTTGCAGAGATTGATGAGTAATCAGTTGTATGCTAAACTGAGTAAATGTGAGTTCTAGATTAGAGAGGTTGTGTTTCTTGGCCATGTTGTGTCAGCTGAAGGTATCCGTGTTGATCCAACGAAGATTGAAGCTATTGTTGAGTGGAAACAACCTAAGCCAGTGACTGAGATTAGGAGTTTCCTAGGACTAGCTGGTTACTATAGGAGGTTTGTTGATGGTTTCTCTAGAGTACCTACTCCATTGAATAAACTGTTGCAAAAATGAGTGAAGTTTGAGTGGTCAGATGCGAGACAAAAAGCTTTTGAGAAATTGAAAGAAGCTTTGACGAATGCTCCAATGTTAGTGCAACCAGTTTCGGGGAAAGAGTTCGTGATCTATAGCGATGCTTCCTACGTAGGTTTAGGTTGTGTTCTGATGCAAGAGAGGAGAGTTGTTGCTTACGCTTCGAGACAGTTAAAGGTCCACGAGAAGAACTACCCTGCGAACGACATTGAGTTAGCAGCAGTTGTTTTGCGTTGAAGATTTGGCGTCACTACTTGTATGGTGAGAAGTGCACAGTTTACACTGATCATAAGAGCTTGAAGTATCTGATGACTCATAGAGAGTTGAACTTGAGACAGAGAAGATGGCTTGAGCTGTTGAAAGACTATGATTTGACTATTGAGTACCATCCGGGTAAGGCAAATGTAGTAGCCGATGAGTTGAGCAGAAAAGTTGCAGTCGAGTTGCGAGCTATGTTTGCTAGATTGAGTGTATCAAATGATGGTTGTTTGATTACCGAGTTGCAAGTGAAGCCTTCGTTGGTTCAGATGATCAGAGAGAAGAAGTTGCAAGATGTGTCTTTAGTTTCTCATGTTCAGGACATAGCCGAAGGTAGGCCGACCGAGTATAGTTTCAGTGATGAGAATGTGTTGTGTCTTAGAGATAGAGTTGTAGTACCTGAAGATGTTGAGTTGAGACGTAATATTTTGAGCGAAGCACATTCGAGTCTTTTTTCTAAGCATCCGGGTAGTACTAAGATGTACCGTGATTTGAAGAATGATTATTTCTGGGTTGGTTTGAAGAAGGATGTAGCCGAGTATGTGAGCCGTTGCATGGTTTGTCAGAGAGTAAAGGCAGAACATCAGGTTCCTTCAGGTTTGTTACAGCCTTTGAAGATTCCGGAATGGAAATAGGAGAGAATCACTATGGACTTTGTATTGGGGTTACCGTTGTCTCCTTCGAAGAAGAATTCTGTTTGGGTGATAGTTGATAGACTCACTAAGTGTGCCCATTTCTTAGCAGTGAACACCACATATTCTTAAGATAAGTTGGTGGATTTGTACATTCGCGAGATCGTGAGACTTCATGGAGTTCCGAAGTCTATTGTATCAGATAGAGATCCGAGATTCACAGCAAGGTTCTGGAGTTGTTTGCATAGTGCCCTAGGTAGCCGTTTGCATTTCAGTACTTCGTATCATCCGCAGTCGGATGGACAGTCAGAGCGAGTGATACAGATCTTGGAGGATATGCTCTGTTGTTGTGTGATTGACTTCCAGGGTTCTTGGGAGAAGCATTTGTCCTTAGTTGAGTTTGCTTACAACAACAGTTACCAGGCTAGTATACATATGGCTCCTTATGAGGCTTTGTATGGTAGACGATATAGGACTTCGATCTGTTGGGCTAAAACGGGTAAGAAATTGTTACCTATGCCGAATTTGCTCAAGGGGACTACCGAAAAAGTGAAGTTGATTTGTGACCGTTTGAAAGCAACTTCCGATCGTCAGAAATCTTACGCAGATTTGAAGAGAAAAGAGATTGAGTTCTCAGTGGGTGAGAAAGTGTTTCTGAAATTATCTTCGTGGAAGAAGGTAATGCGATTTGGCCGGAAAGGCAAGTTGAGTCCGAGGTTTATCGGTCCGTATGAGATAGTGGAGCGGATTGGGCCAGTAGTTTACCGTTTGAGATTGCCTTCAGAGTTAGAGAAGATCCATGATGTTTTTCATGTGTCGATGCTTAGGAGATATAGATCAGATCCGTCTCATGTTATGCCTGTTGAGGAGATAAAACTGAATCCGAATTTGTCTTACAACGAAGAACCAGTTGAGATACTTGCTTCTGATAGTAAGGTGTTGCGTGGTAAGACCATAGAGTTGGTCAAGGTGTCTTGGAGACATAGAGGTGTGGAAGAGGCCACGTGGGAGAGGAAAACTGATATGCTTGAGCAGTTTCTGTATCTGTTTCCGTCAGGTAATTTCGAGGAAGAAATTTCTTATGTGGGGGAGAGTTGTAACACCCGGGTATGGGGGTCGATGAATTAAAATAATAAAATATTATTTTAGGCTTCGTGTTTTCAAAACAAATATTTTATGTTGGACTTAATTTGATTTAAAACCCAAATTACATGGATTTTAGATATTTGAGATAATCATCTCATTAATGGCAAATTGGTAAATAATTGGACTTGCAAAAATAAAACCTTTTCTTTTACTTTTCAAACTCCAACGTGAAAACCCCTTCACCATTGTGTTCACTATTCCATCATCTTTCTTGCTTGTTTGAGATATTTCAAAGGTAGACCCATTTTTGACTTGTCCTCTCTTTCCTCTACAAGCTCATACCTTTATTTTCATGAAAGCTCATGATTTTTACATTTTGAGTTTTTGAGTTTTGAAGATAAAAATCCAAACTTTGATAGCCTTTAGTTGAGTTTTTGATTTAATGTTGTTAGATAAGTTAAAAGCATCTTCTAAGGTCCAACATACTCGATTTTTACATGGTTTTATGATGTTTCCCGAAATTGGGTTTTATGAAGGTTTTGAAGGGTTTTAGGTTGAGTTTTGGGGCTGTTTTGGGTGAAGTTTTGATGGCTGGTGGTTAGTTGATATATAAGGGTTGTTTTGGAAGCTTTTGGGAATGTTAATGGTGTTTGAACCAATGGTTTTGGACTGTGCTTTAGGGCTGCTCGGGAATGAGGATTTTGGGGTTATCTTTAGCTTGAAATCATGTGTTTTGTGCTTGGTTTGCATTCCGGGTTTGCTACATTGATTTGTGGACTGATTTGTGGTTATTTTGATTGTGTTGGGATGTTTAGAAGCAAGGATTTGTGTTGGTGAAGCCTTGGGAACGAATCTGGAACCGTTGGGAGCTTGATCGGCTAGTGTGGTTGAGCTTGGATAGTCGGTGAGCGGTTAATGTTTTTAAGTTGATTTTCAAAGGTTGGTTCAAGCATGTGGACTAGTTTGGGCTTGGTAGACCCACCTAGAGTTGGGATTAGATTGGTAGTCTAATCCCAAGCTTTAGTTAGAGACTTTGGTTGAACTTCAAATGTTGTGTATGCCTCTTGTTTCATTTTAATTGTGATTAATGTGGTAATGTATATTGTGTTATACATGTGTGATGAGGCATGACATTGATGCTTCCCTTAGTGCATGGCTTTAAATGTATGTTGAGTGCCGACCATGCTGTTTAGGGTGCCTTGCATCTAGAGTTGTGGTATGTTGGTTCTGGGAGGTTTAGTTGGTGTTTTGAGGCAGCCTTGTGTTATAAACCAGCTAAAATCAGTCTGCTCGCAGTAGGCGTATCGAAACGGTTGGTCCCGTTTCGATACGGTCCCCTTGTTTCAGGCCAGGCGTTTCGGTACGCGGGAGGGGTATTTCGATACAATTTTGCTACTGGAAATCTGATATTTTGACGAAAAATTGAGGGTATCGAAACAGTCATAGGCGTTTCGGAACGGTGTTCGTAGCGTTGACCACGAGAAATTGACCGATGAGGGCGTATCGGTACGGTTGACCAGCGTTTCGATACGGTCTCCTTGAGTTGAATTTGGCCAGTTGACCTAGTCAAGGCGTATCGATACACCCTATGGGCGTTTTGATACGGCCTCCAGTTTAAGTTAAAATGGGTTGTTTTTGATTCGCTCTTTGGATGTTGCCTCGCTTTTTTCTTTCGTTGTTGTTGCTTCACATAGGACATAATAATGCATCTAGATAAGATAATGATAATGAAAAACTTTTCCCGGGTTGTTAACCGAAGTGGAGCCTTAACGGGTTTTGCCTCGGTTATCCCTGTGTAGCCCGCTCGGACCGGTCAGTCGCCCGGACTGGGACGAGGGGGTTACATTTGGTGCATCAATCATCCTTCATTCATCCATTATCCCATATCAAGGTATAAAACCTTTCTTTTTTTATTTTAAATTTTCATTTAATTTTATAGGTAGTTTTTAATTCCTTTTTGTATAAAAACATATTCATAGAGTATGGGCTTTTCAAGTTTTTGCAAAAATTCTTCAAAATCAATTTTTTTCATTCAAATATAAAATCATACCATATATTTTTTAATCTGTTTTTTTGAAATTCTTTTTACCAATTTTTTATATTTATATATGTTTTTAAACTATATTGTATAATTTTTATAATTACCTTGATTATTGGATTGCATATTGGATTGGATTTGGTTGATTTACGCATACATATGTTTTTGTGTCTTGATTTCATTTTAGATTTTGAATATGAGTTCTAGGTGGAGAGTACGAACTAATGAGGCTGGAAGAAGCTCCAACATCGGTGACGATTCTACTCGTCCCAACCTCACATTACTCTACCAAAAGTCTCTTCGAAACAAAAATGCCTATACCAACTTCAAGCTTTTTCAAGATCATGCTATCTGTTGTGAGCGTATCATTTCTATACCTTTTTTAATTCTAAATGATTTCAATTCTGCTATCTTGATATATTAAGGCGTTGAAATTTCATGTATTTTTTTGGCTTACCCGATACTTTGTATCGTAACATGGTTCTTCTCTTCTATGCCAATGCTCGTTGTGTCTCCAATGGCGATCAATTGGTTGCCATTGAGTCTTATCTAATGGGGAAGAAGTTTTGGGTTGATTCGGAAACCTTGGTCAATGTTTTCAGGTTTGAAGATGAGGGAATTTCAGATAAGAACTCGTTGAGATATACCCTTGGTGGCTCCGTCACGGTCCTTGATGCTCATGATCGCATCTTTCATCTCATGGTTTTGTGGTGGTTTCGTTTTTCTAGAGGAAAATTATCCCACATTCGGCAAGTGGACGGTTTTTGGATTCGATGCTTTCGTGAGGGACGTCGACCAAATCTTTGTCAAATCATGTTTGCCGAGATGGTGTACCTTGTCCAAAATCACAACTCGGATCTTGTCACCTCCTTCAGCTATGGCACCGCCTTGAGCTACTTGTTCTCAAACTTGGGGATCGATTGTTGTAACACCCGGGTTTAGGGGTGAGCGTTTGATCGAGTCGAGTCGAGTCAAAAAATTTCGAGTTATTCGAGTTGACGAGTCATATTTTACAACTCAAACTTTATTTGAAATTTTTTCGATTCGAGTCGAGTTTAAGAAATTCGAGTCGAGTTTTCGAGTTCGTATAAAAATTTAACTGTAATTATTTATCATGTTATAGTAGGGTTTGATTCCAATTTAAACTCCTTTCTCTAATCATATAAGATATGCACATATATATTTTTTCACATGTGACAATATTTCTTCATATTTGTATATATCAGTATGTATATATCATAAAAAAATAGAGGGACTCGTCTCGAACTTAAAAATAAATCCACTAATTACTAAAAATTTTGAGTTATTCGAGTTATTCGAATTTCTAATTTACAACTCAAACTTTATTTGAAATTTTTTCGAGTTATTCGAGTTTATGAATTTTCGAGTCGAGTCAAGACGAGTCGAGTATTTTTGCCTCGAGTCGAGTCGAGTTATTCGGTTTTTTCGAGTCGAGTCGAGTTTTGCTCAGCCCTACCCGGGTTTGGGGTTGGGTGAAAATAATATTAAAATAATGTTTCGGGTTTTCCATTCTTGTTTTAAAATTCATTTATTATGTTGGAATCAATTTTAAATTAAAACCCCAAAATTTCATGGATTTTGAAATAGTGGAAAATGGCCATCTCATTAATGGCATTTTGTAAATATGTGGACTTGAAAAACAAAACCCCCATTTATTTGAAAGACCCATTTTAATCATCTTCTTCTCTCCTCTTCCATTTCTTTTTCACGACAAGTTTCCCCTCCCCTTCGAGTTCACTGTTCCATCATCCTTCTTGCTTGTTGTTGAAGATTTTTCAAAGGTAAACCCATTTTTGACTTGTCCTTATCATTTTCTACAAGTCTATAGTTTTATTTGTCATTAAAACCCATGACTTCTCATTTTTGAAGTTTGAAAGTTTGGATTAAAAATGTGAACTTTATTGGCTTTAACTTAAGTTTTCGGTTTGATGATGTTAGATAAGATGTTTACTATCTATAAGGTCTAACATACTCGATTTTTACTTGGTTTTTTGTTGAATCCCGAATTTGGGTTTTGTTGGGGGTTTTAGAAGGGTTTAAGATTGGTTTTGGGGCTGTTTTGGATAAAATCTTGTTGGCTGATGGTTTGTTGTTAGTTAGGGGTGGTTTTGGAGCTTTTAGCTGTATTAAAGGTTTTGGAATCAATGGGTTTTGGATGTGCTTAGGGGCTGCTCGAAAATGGCATTTTTGGGGTTGTCTTTAGCTTCAAATCATGTGTGTTGTGCTTGGTTTGTGTTTGGGGTTTGGTACATTGAATCGTGGACCGAATTATGGTTGCTTTGATTGTGTTGGGATGATTAGAAGCAAGGAATTGTGTTGGTGAAGCCTCGGGAACGAATCCGGAGAATTTGGAGACTTGAGCTTGGTATTCGGCTTCCGTTTAGGTAGCAACGGTGAGTAGAAATGTTTAACTTTGATTTGCTTTCGAAATGGGACTCTTGGGGGTTTGGGTGGGACCTAGAGGGTTCACCTAAACCCAAGAGTAAGTTACTACTTCTACCTTTTTGTTATATGTTGATGAGTAGTTATGTGTTGTGGTACCATGTGCATCTCGAGTTGTTTTACATCCGTTGTTGTTGTGTAGTCGTGTTGATGTAGAGCCTCACGTGATGGTTGTCATAACTACGGTGATGAGTGGTCCCACCGTTAGTGACTAGTAGTAGAGTAAGGTGATGAGTGGTTCCATCGAAAAACTACTAGTCGAACGGTGATGAGTGGTCCCACCGTGTGTGTTGGTTGTGCTTGCGCAAACCATGTGTAGTCTTGTTGTGATATCATTCGTGCATCCAATGATTTATATGTCAATTATGAAAAGTGTATTGAAAACTGCATGCTTGTTGAGTTTTTAGAGCTTCATTCACTAAGCTAGCTAGCTTACGCTCTCTTTTATTTCCAACATGTAGATCGTTAGAGTTCGGGAGGCAAGTGGTCAAGGGAGGAGCGTTTTGGATTTCTCAAGTAGCTCAAGTATGATTTATGTGTTTGTAATAATGCCTAGACGATGAGGGTGTAGACTTGATTGGAGTTGGTGTCAAACTCCTTAGTTTGGTTTTGTGTTTGGAGGAACATGTTTAATTGTTGATGTTATGTTGGCCATGTTTATGCCTTTATGTCGTGGATTGTAGACCATGTTTACTTGATGCTTAAATGCCTTGTGTTTGAGGACTTACACCCTTCCCCATGAATGCTATGTATGTTTGTCTAAGGCATGTTATCTTAAATGCTAAGTATGGATCCTTTGTTGAATTGATGCTTCTCTTATGGAATGGCTTTAGATATATGTTGAGTGCTAAGCATGCTTGTTATAGGGTGCCTTGTATCTAGAGTTAATGCATGTTGGTTGTGGGAGGTCTTAGTTGGTATTTGGGTCAGCCTTATGCCATAAACCAGCTAAAACCAGTCTGCTCGCAGCAGGCGTATCGAAACGGTTGGTCCCGTTTCGATACGGTCCCCTTGTTTCAGGCCTGGCGTTTCGATACGCGGGAGGGGCGTTTCGATACAATTTGCTACTGGAAATCTGAGATTTTGACGAGAAATTGAGAGTATCAAAACGGTCCTAGGCATTTCGGAACGGTCTTCATAGCGTTGACAACGAGAAATTGACTGATGAGGGCGTATCGATACGGTTGACCAGCGTTTCGATACGGTCTCCTCGAGTTGACTTTAGCCAGTTGACCTAGTCAAGAAGTATCGATACACCCTATGGGCGTTTCGATACGGCCTGTAGTTTAAGTTAAAATGGACTATTTTTTGTATGTTGTTTGGGTTGATCGCCTCGCTTGTTGCTTCCGTTGTTGTCTTCTCACATAGGTTTAATTTAATCCATTTAGACAAGATAATAATTAAAGAAATTTTCTAGGGTTGCTAACCGAAGGGGAGCCTTAGCGGGTTTCACTTTGGTTTTCCCCGTGTAGCCTACTCGAAACGGTCAGTCGTCCAGACCGGGACGAGGGGGTTACATTTGGTGGTATCAGAGCCTGAGGTTTTCGAGACCTCGGGTAGGTAAGTGTGGTAAGTTTGAGTTTTTATGTGTATCTATACCTCGATGAGTGTTTTTACCATGTATTGCATGAAGTTTGCTTGCTAGTACGGTGTTTGAAAGCATATTTCAGTGGCTTTTCTGATTGGGTTAAGGGCTAGTCAAATGTCCCCATTGTTAGGTGTTGTTGCCAAAAAGGAAAATTGTTTTGGTTTAACGAGCTTGAGAACCGGAGTCCTTGTCCTTTTGCTAACCTAACGTTCTTCTTGTTTGTTGTGTGTTTGCTGTTTTAGATCCTATTTTGCTATGGTGAGACCAAGGGGGCGACCTAGAGCAGGTGACCAGGCACCCGGAGGTGAGCCTCATGTTCCTCCTGCTTAGACCTGGCAAACTTGAACCGAGACCCGAAAACCGAACCGATTTATCCGAACTGAACCCGAAACCGAACCGAACATGCTTACTCGAAATTTGACCCGAAACCGAACCGAAACCGAACCGAAAATGAACTGATTTTTAGTTGAACCGAAATAGACCCGAACCGATAGACCCGAACCGAATGTAACCGAACCGAATGAAACCGAACCGAATGGACCCGAACCGAAGACAACCCGAAATAAATAAAAGATATTAATAGAAATAAAAAAAGATGAGATATGAACAATCGCACAACTCACCAAAAAGTTAAATATATTGGATTTATAAAGCCATATAAAGAGTGTAAAAAAACTGACCAACCTAAAAACTTGATTAAAATCGACCGATCTCCCATCAACCAGAAATTGACCCGAACCGATCCAAACCGAACAGAACCGAAAATCAACTGAACCGAAAAGCAACCGACCCGAAAATCAACCGAACAATAGAACCGAACTGGAACCGAACCAAACCGAACCCGAACCGAACCGAATCTGAACCGAATGATATCAGACCCGAAATAACCGAAACCGAAATGACCCGAACCGAACCCGAACCGATTGACCCGTTTGCCACCTCTACTCCTGCTCCCAGTGGTAAAGGAGTGGGTGGCGAAGGTGACGTGCCTCAGGCTGGTGCGCAAGTCAGGGTGATGGTAATGGGCCTCAGGCTGGTGCTAATGTTGAAGGTGTTGGGGCTCAGGCGGGTCAGGGTCCAGCAGGCGCGGACATGAGCCATTTGATTCAGACCATAGCCGGAATTTTTTAGACAGCTTTGGCCGGTGCACAAGCTACATCACCACCTTAGGGTGCGGGGACGGGATTACCCCTAGAGAGGCTTCGTAACTTGGGAGCAGTTGAGTTTCGTGGGTTGACTCCCGAGGGTTCGGAGGCATGGCTTGAGAGTACTACTCGCATCTTGGGTCAGATGGAGTGTTTAGACGCCCGTAAGTTGGGATGCATTGTCTCCTTGCTTCAGGGGGACGCTCATACTTGGTGGACCATTGTTACTTCGGGGATGGCTGAAGCGGATATCACGTGGGAGTTCTTCAGAAATGCCTTCAAGAGGAAGTATCTTGGAGTTCGGTACTTGGATGAAAAGAAGATAGAGTTTATGGCCTTGGTTCAGGGTAACAGGACCGTGACTGAGTACGAGGTTCAATTTGTGAGATTGAGCCAGTATGCACCTGAGTTGGTTCCTAATGAGAGGGAGCGGTGTGAGCGCTTTCGGTATGGGTTGACTAGAGATGTGAAGACCTACATGCTTGCTTCTGACTACACTGAGTTCGATGTTTTGGTCTCTAGGGCCAAGGATATTGAGCAGAACTTAGGCTCTAGTGCACGTGCTAGTGGGTCCAATTCCAGGAAGAGACACGCGAATTGGGATAGAGATCATGCCAAGAGGCATAGGGATAGGAGGTACCAGCCCGATTCGAGACATAGGGGTGGTAATTATGGTCAGGGCCATCAGGACCAAGGAGCTGTTATGCACACACCAATGTGCAATAGATGCGGGATACGCCATCAAGGCGAGTGTGCGGGTACCTTTGGGCTGTGTTGGAACTGTGGATCCCGAGACCACATGAGGCGTAACTGTCCACACCCGGCTAGGGGCGGACCGGCTCCAGCTAGGGGTTTTGAACATCATAGAGGCCATGGGTGCGGTCGTGGAAACTTTCAGCCAAGGAACGAGGGTCAAAGGAACTTGGCTCATGTAGTAGCAGTCCAGTCCGAGGGTCAAGGAGCGAGAGGCTGGGAATGACACGGATGTCATTGCAGGTAATTTCTCATTACAGTATTTGAGTTTGCTTTCTTTGATAGATTCGGGGTCGACAGATTCATATATTTTGGGTGAGCACGCAAGGTCATTAGGGTTACCATGTGAATGGCTAGAGGTAGGTGTAAATGTTACTAGCTATTTTGGTGATACAGTGGTAGTTAGGAAACTGTATAGGAGGTGTCCCTTGATTTTTCAGGGCCACGTATTTCTGGTCGATATGATGGAGTTACCCTTCTACGGTTTTGACGTGATTTTGGGCATGGATTGGCTCGTAGAGTATAGAGCTAGGGTTGACTTCGAGACCAAGAGAGTCTCCTTGAGGCTTACCGATGACTTTGAGGTTGTGGTAGTTGGTGAGAACGTTAGGTTCTTGTCTAATGTGGTTTCAGCTTTGGAAGCTCAGAAGTTGTTGAGTTCGGGGTGTCAGGCTTACTTGGCTTATGTAATGAATCCGAATATGAGTGAGGTGAGACCTCAAGACATCAGAACAGTATGTGATTTTTCGAGTGTTTTTCCGGAATAGTTGTCGGGTTTGCCACCAGACAGAGCAGTTGAGTTTGCTATTGAGACGTGTTGGGTTTGTAGCACGCTCGAATCGATCTTCTAAAACCGTTAAGAGGGTTGAATTGAACTCCCGAAAGAATTGGCTAAAATCGATAAAAGTGATATACAATTTGCACGATGATTTTAGAGTGGTTCGACTTTCTAACCAAAGTCTACATCCACAACCTTAGCACACCACTAAGGATTTTCCAATTCACTACTATGAATTCTTCCTTTTAAGGCCAAAGGGATAACCTTACAACCCTATCTTTTCAATGGCTAAGATAGAACCACTCTAGTTTTTCTCTCAAGGCTAAACTAGAACCTCTCCCTTTTACAAGGTAGTTTGTGTAAACAATGAAAACCTCACAAGGTGGGTGTTTATAAGAATCAAGCTCACAAGAGTGTAAAGAATAAAACAATAAAAGAACACTCTCTATACAATATATACAAGAGAAATGAAGAATAAAGACTTAAATGCTATTTCTCTTGATCATGAAGCTTGGATATTGTCTCTAACCATCTTCAAGTGTCCCAAGGTTGCTTTTATAGTGTGGAATGATATTCTAGCCGTTTATGGCCGTTGGAGATGTTTTGGAGCCGTTGGAAGCCATTAAAGTCGAGCTTTAAATGCTCACCTGCACAATGGTTTTGAAACCATTGAAAACGTTTCGAAACCTTAAAAGGGATTTGTAAAAACTAGCCGTTTATGGCCGTTGGGGATGTTTTGGAGCCGTTACAGGGCCAAAGTTTCGAAACCTTCATAGAGGTTTCGAAACCTTTGTGCCAAGGTTTCCAAACCTTAATAGAGGTTTGAAAACCTTTGTTAAGGTTTCAAAAACAATAGCTTACTGCCCAGAGAGGTTTCGAAACCCTATAGGGATGGTTTCGAAACTTCCACTTAAAAACACAATTTTGGCTAATTTTTTACTTTAAAATGTATATTCGATATAGGTGCAAAGTCAAAAATATTTTAAACATATTTTTCAAGTTTTAAGGACTTTTGAATTATTTTTGAAATCTTTAAATAAGTCCAAAACATTTTTCACATAATTGTTATATCAAAATATTTCTCAACAATCTCCCCCTTTTTGATATAACAAAACTTTCTTTGAAAAATTGTTTTTAATAAAAACTCCCCCTTAATTATTCACTTACTTCTCCCCCTTTTTGTTATATCAAAAATATTTCAAATCTTTAAAATACATAATAACAATGGAGAGTAAGTTAAAAAAAATTTAAGTAAAAAAAAATTGAAAAATAAAACTCCCCCTTACTAAAGCATTCCATTAAATTTTTAGCACAAATTTTGACACTTAAAGAGATTGAATTTTCATCATTGAATCAAATCAATTTAAAACACATGAAATTCAATTTATCCAAGACTTTAAAACTTTATGCAAACATATGAATGAAACAATGTGATTCATATGCATAAAGAATCATAAAATTTTATGCACTTATAAATATAAATAAGCAAAGATGCATGAACATTTATCATCAACATAGGCAACCGAATGATTTAAAATCAAATACATTAAGATTAGAGGTTACCCATCTTCTTCACTTGTGTGACTAGAGCATATGAGATTCTTGCTTTTCTTGCCTTTGCTCCAACACACCTGCAAGAGACAATTACTTGGATTTTGGTATCCAAATTGCTTTGGATCCATTTACATTAGTCACAATGTCTTTAGTTCCCTTGGGAACCCATACTTGTCTAATCTTATAAGATTTTCTCTTCCTAATAGGACAAGTATGTAAGGAATGACCATGATAATGGCAATGTGAGCATTTTGCCATTATGTGACAAGATGAATTATTGAAAATAATTTCCTTTTCTTTTGTTAAGCTTTCAAGCTTAACTTTTAAATCAAGATTTTCTTTTTCTAAAACATCTTTTCTTGTTTTTGAAAATTCAAATTTTCATTTTGGTTTTCAAAATCCACTTTTATTTTTAAAAGAAAATCATTTTCAATTTCGAGTTTTGAAATCATTTTCTTAAATTTGGAATTCATGGTCTCAAATTCCAAAAATAATTCATCGAAAGCATCTTGCAACTCATCAAATGTATAAGAATTTAATTCATTTGAGTTAGAAGATACCTCAGGCTCATCGAGAGCCAAAACACCACCCACCTTTGGATTGGAGAGAAGGGTTGCACATAATTGATCATCATTTTTCTTTTCTCCCTTCGTGTTGCCATAAAGCTTCTCAAGTTTCTCCCATAATTCTTTGGAACTTTTACATGTGGAGATCTTCTTGGAAACTTCTTCGTTAAGGCCACAATAGAGAATGTGCATTGCCTTAGTGTTTAGCTTTGCCTTCGTGTCGTTGGCACTCCTTTGCTTTTTCTTCTTCTTTGGAGCTTCCAAATACCCATCTTCGATGATGCCCCAAATCTCATAGTCTTGAGACTTGATGAAGTATTTCATGATATTTTCCCATTGGAAGTATGATTCTCCTTCGAAGAGTGGAGGACACGAGATAGAGCGGCCTTCTTCAAATCTTGTCATTTTCTTGAACGGTGGACTTTGAGCATTGGATCTTTACTCCCGGATGTTAGTCCTTCGATGAAGACGAGGCTCTAATACCAATTGTTGGGTTTGTAGCACGCTCGAATCGATCTTCTAAAACCGTTAAGAGGGTTGAATTGAACTCCCGAAAGAATTGGCTAAAATTGATAAAAATGATATACAATTTGCATGATGATTTTAGAGTGGTTCGACTTTCTAACCAAAGTCTACATCCACTACCTTAGCACACCACTAAGGATTTTCCAATTCACTACTATGAATTCTTCCTTTTGAGGCCAAAGGGATAACCTTACAACCCTATCTTTTCAATGGCTAAGATAGAACCACTCTAGTTTTTCTCTCAAGGCTAAACTAGAACCTCTCCCTTTTACAAGGTAGTTTGAGTAAACAATGAAAACCTCACAAGGTAGGTGTTTACAAGAATCAAGCTCACAAGAGTGTAAAGAATAAAACAATAAAAGAACACTCTCTATACAATTTATACAAGAGAAATGAAGAATAAAGACTTAAATGCTATTTCTCTTGATCATGAAGCTTGGATATTGTCTCTAACCATCTTCAAGTGTCCCAAGATTGCTTTTATAGTGTGTAATGATATTCTAGCCGTTTATGGCCGTTGGAGATGTTTTGGAGCCGTTGGAAGCCATTAAAGTCGAGCTTTAAATGTCACCTGCACAATGGTTTCGAAACCATTGAAAAGGTTTCGAAACCTTAAGAAGGGTTTTGTAAAAACTAGCCGTTTATGGCCGTTGGGATGTTTTGGAGCCGTTACAGGGCCAAAGTTTCGAAACCTTCATAGAGGTTTCGAAACCTTTGTGCCAAGGTTTCCAAACCTTAATAGAGGTTTGGAAACCTTTGTTAAGGTTTCAAAAACAATAGCCTACTACCCAAAGAGGTTTCGAAACCTTATAGGGATGGTTTCGAAACTTCCACTTAAAAACAAAATTTTGGCTAATTTTTTACTTTAAAATGTATATTCGATATAGGTGCAAAGTCAAAAATATTTTAAACATATTTTTCAAGTTTTAAGGACTTTTGAATTATTTTTGAAATCTTTAAATAAGTCCAAAACATTTTTCACATAATTGTTATATCAAAATATTTCTCAACAAAACGTATTCTGATTCTGCACCAGTGTCGATTGCTCCGTATAGAATGATACCGAAAGAGTTGAAAGATTTGAAGACACAACTTCAGGAGTTGACTGATAGAGGTTTCATTAGGCCTAGTATTTCTCTATGGGGTGCCCCGGTCTTGTTTGTGAAAATGAAAGATGGTAGCATGAGGATGTCTATAGATTATAGGCAGTTGAATAAGGTGACAGTGAAGAAAAAATACCCTCTGCCTAGGATAGATGACTTGCTTGAACAGTTGAGAGGTGCTTATGTGTTTTCAAAGATTGACTTAAGGTCTGGGTACTATCAATTGAAGGTAAAGGATGTGGACATACCGAAGACAGCCTTTCGTACACGTTATGGGCATTTATGAGTTCTTGGTGATGCCTTTTAGGTTGACTAACGCTCTAGCAGCTTTCATGAACATGATGAACCGTGTGTTTCATGAGTTCTTGGACAGGCTTTCGGTAGTGTTTATAGACGACATCTTAGTATACTCTAGGACCGAAGAGGAGCATGATGAGCATTTGCGGTTAGTACTTCAGACCCTACTAGAGAATCAGTTGTATGCCAAGCTAAGCAAATGTGAGTTTTGGATTAGGGAGGTGGTCTTCCTAGGTCACGTGATCTCGGCTAATGGGATTAGTGTGGATCCCAAGAAGATAGAGGTTGTAGTGAATTGGAAACAATCGAAGTCAGTGATAGAAATCCGCAGTTTCATAGGTTTGGCGGGATATTACAGAAGGTTTGTTGAGGGATTTTCTAGGATAACGGCTCCTTTGACTAAGTTGCTACAGAAGAATGTTCCGTATGAGTGGTCAGATGCAAGGCAATAAGCATTTGAGAAGTTGAAGAAAGCTTTGACCGAAGCTCCTATCCTGATTCAGCCTGAACCGGGAAGAGAATTTGTGGTTTATAGTGATGCATCCTACGTAGGGTTAGGTTGTGTGCTTCTGCAAGAGGGTAAGGTGGTACCATATGCTTCGCGACAGTTGAAAGTTCATTAGAAGAATTACCCCACCCATGACATAGAGCTAGCCGTAGTGGTGTTTGTATTGAAGATTTGGAGACACCATCTTTATGGTGAGAAGTGCACCGTGTATACCGACCACAAGAGTTTGAAGTATTTGATGTCTTAGAGGGAGTTGAACCTCATGCAACGTAGGTGGTTAGAGCTTCTTAAGGATTATGACCTCACGATAGAATACCGTCCGGGTAAGGCAAACGTAGTGGTCGATGCCTTGAGTAGAAAAGTGGTCGTTGAGTTACGAGCTATGTTTGCGAGATTGAGCGTGTCCAATGATGGTGGGTTGATAGCCGAGCTTCAGGTTAAGCCTTCATTAGTTCAGTTAATTCGAGAGAAGCAGTTGCGAGATGAGTCTTTGGCACCTCACGTGCAAAACATAGCCGAAGATAGGCCTACCGAGTATTGTTTTGGGGAGAATGAGATCCTATGTTACAAGGATAGGATATTGGTTCTGAAAGATACCGAGCTGAGGCGTACGATCTTGAATAAAGCTCATAACAGTCCTTTTGCTATGCATTCGGGTAGCACGAAGATGTATCGAGGGTTAAAAGAAGAGTACTATTGGGTTGGTTTGAAGAAGGACGTGTCCGAGTTTGTAAGTAGGTGTATGGTTTGTCAGTGGATCAAGGCCGAGCATCAGTTTCCCTCAGGGTTGTTACAGCCGTTAAAGATTCTGTAATGGAAGTGGGAACGTTGACTCTTTCGAGGAAGAATTCAGTGTGAGTGATAGTGGATAGGTTTACTAAGTGTGCTCACTTCATACCTGTGCATACCACATATACATTAGACAAGTTGGTCGATCTGTACATCCATGATATAGTGAGACTACATGGGGTACCGAAATCGATTGTGTCAGACCGAGATCCGGGATTTACAGCTAGGTTTTGGGAGTGTTTGCATCGAGCTTTGGGTACTTGGTTGAACTTCAGCACTTCGTATCATCCGCATTCAGATGGTCAGTCTGAGAGAGTGATTCAGGTGTTGGAGGATATGTTGAGATGTTGTATCATTGATTTTCAGGGGTCGTGGGAGAAACATCTACCATTAGTAGAGTTTGCGTATAACAATAGTTTTCAGTCGAGTATGAGGCCTTGTATGGTAGGAAGTGTAGAACTCTGATTTGTTAGGTCGAAGCCGGACATAAACTTGTACCGATGCCTGATTTGCTTAAGGGCACCACCGAGAAGGTAAAGTTGATATGTGATCGTTTGAAGGCAGCTTTAGATCAACAGAAGTCCTATGCCGACTTAAAGAGGAAAGAGGTAGAGTATTTCGTGGGAGATAAAGTTTTTTTGAAAGTCTCACCTTGGAAGAAGGTGATGAGGTTTGGTAGGAAGGGTAAGTTAAGCCCAAGATTCATTGGTCCGTATGAGATAGTTGAGCGGATTGGGCCAGTTGCTTACCGTTTGAGATTGCCTTCAGAGTTAGAGAAGATCCATGATGTCTTTCATGTGTCGATGCTTAGGAGATATAGATCGGATCCGTCCCATGTAATGCCCGTAGAAGAGATTGATTTGAATCCGGATTTGACTTACGATGAGGAACCAGTGGAAATCTTAGCCTCGGATAGCAAGGTATTGCGTGGCAAGACCATAGAGTTGGTCAAGGTGTTGTGGAGACATAGAGGTGTGGAAGAGGCCACGTGGGAGAGGAAAGCTGATATGCTTGAGCAGTTTCCGTACTTGTTTCCGTCAGGTAATTTCGGGGGCAAAATTCCTTAAGTGGGGGAGAGTTGTAACACCCGGGTTTGGGGGTCAGGTGAAAATAATATTAAAATAATGTTTCAGTTTTCCTTTCTTGTTTTAAAATTCATTTATTATGTTGGAAACAATTTTAAATTAAAACCCCAAAATTTCATGGATTTTGGAATAGTGGAAAATGGCCATCTCATTAATGGCATTCTTGTAAATATGTGGACTTGAAAAACAAGAACCCCATTTATTTGAAAGACCCATTTTAATCATCTTCTTCTCTCCTCTTCCATTTCTTTTTAACGACAAGTTTCCCCTCCCATTCAAGTTCACTGTTCCATCATCCTTCTTGCTTGTTGTTGGAGATTTTTCAAAGGTAAACCCATTTTGACTTGTCCTTATCATTCTCTACAAGTCTATAGTTTTATTTTTCATTAAAACCCATGATATCTCATTTTTGAAGTTTGAAAGTTTGGATTAAAAATGTGAACTTTATTGGCTTTAACTTAAGTTTTCGGTTTGATGATGTTAGATAAGATGTTTACTATCTAGAAGGTCCAACATACTCGATTTTTACTTGGTTTTTCGTTGAATCCCGAATTTGGGGGTTTTGAGGGTTTTAGAAGGGTTTAAGATTGGTTTTGGGGCTATTTTGGGTAAAATCTTGTTGGCTGATGGTTGGTTGTTAGTTAGGGGTGGTTTTGGGAGCTTTTAGGAGTATTAAAGGTTTTGGAATCAATGGGTTTTGGCTGTGCTTAGGGGCTGCTCGAAAATGGCATTTTTGTGGTTGTCTTTAGCTTGAAATCATGTGTGTTGTGCTTGGTTTGTGTTCGGGGTTTGCTGCATTGAATCGTGGACTGAATTATGGTTGTTTTGATTTTGTTGGGATGATTAGAAGCAAGGAAATGTGTTGGTGAAGCCTCGGGAACGAATCCGGAGAATTTGGAAACTTGAGCATGGTATTCGACTTCCGTTTGGGTAGCAACGGTGAGTATAAATGTTTAACTTTGATTTGCTTTCGAAATGGGACTCTTGGGGGTTTGGGTGGGACCTAGAGGGTTCACCTAAACCCAAGAGTAAGTTACTACTCCTACCTTTTTGTTATATGTTGATGAATGACTATGTGTTGTGGTATCATGTGCATCTCGAGTTGTTTTACATCCTTTGTTGTTGTGTAGTCGTGTTGATGTCGAGCCTCACGTGATGGTTGTCATAACTACTGTGATGAGTGGTCCCACCGGTAGTGACTAGTAGTAGAGTAAGGTGATGAGTCGTCCCATCGGAAAACTACTAGTCGAACGGTGATGAGTGGTCCCACCGTGTGTGTTGGTTGTGCTTGAGCAAACCATGTGTAGTTTTGTTGTGATATCATTCGTGCATCCAATGATTTATTTGTCAATTATGAAAAGTGTATTGAAAACTGCATGATAGTTGAGTTTTTAGAGCTTCACTCACTAAGCTAGCTAGCTTACGCTTTCTTTTATTTCCAACATACAGATCGTTAGAGTTCGGGAGGCAATTGGGAAAGGGAGGAGCTTTTTAGAGTTCTCAAGTAGCTCAAGTATGATTTATGTGTTTGTAATAATGCCTAGACGATGGGGGTGTAGACTTGATTGGAGTTGGTGTAAAACTCCTTAGTTTGGTTTTGTGTTTGGATGAGCATGTCGAATTGTTGATGTTATGTTGGCCATGTTTATGCCTTTATGTCGTGGATTGTAGACCATGTTTACTTGATGCTTAAATGCCTTGTGTTTGAGGACTTACACCCTTCCCCATGAATGCTATGTGTGTTTGTCTAAGGCATGTTATCTTAAATGCTAAGTATGAATCCTTTGTTGAATTGATGCTTCTCTTATGTAATGGCTTTATATGTATGTTGAATGCTAAGCATGCTTGTTATAGGGTGCCTTGTATCTAGAGGTAGTGCATGTTGGTTGTGGGAGGTCTTAGTTGGTATTTGGGCAGCCTTGTGCCATAAACTAGCTAAAACCAGTATGCTCGCAGCAGGCGTATCGAAACGGTTGGTCCCGTTTCGATATGGTCCCCTTGTTTCAGGCCAGGCGTTTCGATACGCGAGAGGGGCGTTTCGATACAATTTTGCTACTAGAAATCTGAGTATTTGACGAGAAATTGAGAGTATCGAAACGGTCCTAAGCGTTTCGGAATGGTCTCCGTAGTGTTGACCACAAGAAATTGACCGATGAGGGCGTATTGATACGGTTGACCAGCGTTTCGATACGGTCTCCTCGAGTTGACTTTGGCCAGTTGACCTAGTCAAGGTGTATCGATACACCCTCTGGGCGTTTCGATACGACATGTAGTTTAAGTTAAAATGGACTGTTTTTGGTATGTTGTTTGGGTTGATCGCCTCGCTTGTTGCTTCCGTTGTTGTCTTCTCACATAGGTTTAATTTAATCCATTTAGACAAGATAATAATTAAAGAAATTTTCTAGGGTTGTTAACCGAAGGGGAGCCTTAGCGGGTTTCACTTTGGTTTTCCCCGTGTAACCTACTTGGACTGGTCAGTCGTCTAGACCGGGATGAGGGGGTTACAATGGCTCTCTTGACTATCTGGAACCTCTCAAAGATCCAATCGATGAGCGCATACTTCTCTGGAGCAAATTTCATTTCATTGATGGAGAGTGGACTCGTGTCGAGAATCCTCCTCAAGTTGCAGCCCCCGAACCTCAACCTCAAGTTGCTCCACCAAACAACAAAGCTCTCACGACTTTCCTTACCGAGCAATTTAATGGCTTGCACACCCACACGGACTCCGGCTTTTCCACTCTTGACACTCACCTCACTTCCGTGGAGGGACGTATCCAAAGTGTTGAGAATCGACTCACTTTGGTTGAAACTCAACAAACCTCTATGGACATATCCTTTACCGGATTCTATGGCGAATGGAGACAATCCCAAAGGAGCTCGGCCAATGATCAAGATAGAGATGATGATGAGCCTTAAATCTTTGCATACCATTCCATATCATCTAGTTTAGGATTTCCCTTTTTATGCACCTATTTATGTTTTTGCTTTAAGACTTTGATTTATGTTTGGATATTATGTTTTAAGGTTTGGATATTATGTTTGGAGTTTATGGACTTATTTTGCTTTGGTTTCTAATGCTTAATGAAATTATGTTGCTTTAATTTTGCTTTGCCTTGTGCTATATCGTTTTATCTTTCCCTTTATTGATTTTGATCTAACAAAAAGGGGGAGAAGGGTTAAGCTAAATTTTTCAAAATCTTTTTCAAAACGTAGCTTCAATTTAAGGGGAGTTTACTTAAAAATTACTTGGGTTTGTTATATCAAAAATGGGATATTGTAAAACTAATATTTGATTTTGATATAACAAATAATTCAAGGACTAAATTGCAAAATAAATAAATTTTTAAGTAATCAAAATAATTGATTTTGACAAGTAAAATTTATAGTTAAAATGTTTTCAAGTCAAAACTTAAACCCCATAAATTTTTCTAAGTGTTTCAAAGCCAAAATATACAAAATTGCTCAGGCGTTTCGAAACACCCTCAAAGTGTTTCGATACGTTCTGGCACTAGAAACGTCTGTTTTGAAACGGCTCATACCCGTTTCGATACATCCTTCATTTGGGCTTTTGATTTTTAAGTGTTGTTTCGAAACGACTTATACCCGTTTCGATACAGGGGTTAAGCAATTTTAAAATTGAGCATTAAATGAATTAGCTGTTACTTTTCAGAAAATAATTTTTGAAGATTTGGTTAAGTGTTTTGATACACTCCTAGGTTGTTTCGAAACACCCATTTATCGTTTCAAAATGTTTCGATACAACCCTTATCTGTTTCGATACGACCCTCTTTTTACATTTTACAGTTTCAAAATGTTTCGGTACGGGCCCTTTTTACATACAACGACTCTTTCATTTTATGGTGTCCGTTTTGATACAAGGGCCTCGTGTTCCGATATGGGTAGTTGTAGAACAACATTTATGGAGGGAAGAGAGAGCCGCAACGACTCTATTGATGATCACAACCATCCAAACAGCTAAAAATAAATGAGAAGGTATAAAAACAAATCTCCAAAGCTACAACAACGATTGAACCTTCAAGCAACATCGAAGCATTCAATCCAAACCCTTGTGCCTTTAGTGTCAAATTCTTGAACCTAACTCATTTGAAATTTTTAATTGTAAATCTTTTTAGAGTTTGGGGAGTGTTTATGTGTAATTGGGTAAACAATTAGCCTTTGAGAGGTAAAATCTAAGTTTTCCTATCTTCCTTTGTAAAAAAGTGATGTTGGGTCAATCTTTGGGTAGAGAGATTGATCGATTTGTAAGGTTTCCTCCTAAGCTGAGAAAAAGGGAAGAATTCAAGTTAGTGAAATGTTGAAATCCTTAGTAGGGTGCTGAGGTAGTGGATGTAGAGCTTGTTCGAAGCTTGAACCACTCTAAAATTGCCTTGTCTTCATTTTTAAATTATCCATTGGCAACCTTCAATTTTTATTCCACCAATTCACCCCCTCTTGGTGATTAGCCATCATTTGATCAACTCAACAAAATAGAATATATTTCCCATTTGCTTGATATTAAATACTTTCACACGAATATTCGAATGTGATGAATGATGGATTTTTTTATAAATCAAATTTTTTGTAAAATTTAAATTAAGGCTTAACCGTCAGAAAAGTCTCGAAACTAAATTTTTTCCAGTTAGGTGTCTGAACTATTTTTCCGACCAAATAGGTGTCTAACGTTTCATTCCGTTACTCATATAAGGTCTTCTAGTCATGACTATTAAAATATTTTGTTATCTAATTAGAACAGGACATGTGCCTATTTCAGTTATTTTTCTATCATTTTATTTTTAAAACTCTAGAAAATCATTAATTTTATTAAAAAAACCCAAAACATTTTTTTTGTAGAAATATGATATTTATATAATAAAGTGCTCAAAATGTCATCACCGAGTACAAATAGTACAAGGAATGTAGGACATTCCAAATCAAAATAATATATCGGATAATGTGTGACTGACCATTAAGAAATTTAAAAAAATAAGCTACCTCTCATGTTCTTATTGGGTGACATAAATTTTTTTTTAACGGTCATTGACGAAAAAGCTTTTTTCAGTATCGAAACGAAACGTTACGCACCTATTCTGCCCAGAAAATAGGTCTGATACCTAACTACAAAAAAGGGTATAGTTTGAACACTTATTTGATGGTTAAGCCTTAAATTAAAGGACCAAGAAAGGGCTGCCATTTGTGTCAATTTTAATATCGACGATGTTTATATGGAATGGTTGGAGGTTTTTGATGAGAAAAGTTGGATTGACAACGCAGTTTCCAAAGGGTAAGAACCGGTCTGAACCGGCTGGCCCAAGTAGCCCGAACCAAACCGGTCCAATCCGACCCGAGTCTAACCTGACCCGTCTCTGACCCGAACCCGATCCGAGACTATGTCAACTCGCTGAGTTGACTCACTGAGTTAACTCACCGAGTCAACTCAGTTGACCTCATGTTGGCTACTGACATCATCATGACGTCAGCGTTTAATGGCTGTGTTGACTGTTGACCTGCTGACATCAGCCTTGACCATCTGACGTCAACGTTGACTTTGACAAAAAAGTCAAAATTTTCCAAAAGGCCCTATTTTATGTTTTTCGATGTCCTGAGTCCGTTTTTGAAGCCAGCTTTGCGAAATTCCGACTCTAAGACCCCCGAATCTGACCTTTAACCCAAATCATGCATATGTACTTAATTATTTAATTCAGATAATAGTAAAACGAATAAGTGACTAAAATAGTGTATTATTTGTGGAAAGGTACTGGAGACTCGTGTGACCACTCTTCAGCTCATCCTAGCTCTTCTCGATCCGCTTGTGATAAGGTTTTTTTGAGAAAACCGAACGAACTAAGGCCTTATCACTTTCTTTTTGAAAAGGAATTTTATTTTTAAAAAAGGGGGTTCGTACTTTGGAAAACTGTAAAAAATTTGGAGTCGCCACCGGCCACTAAGGTAGGCCGGACACCACAAAACACGAGATTCAATTTAAAAAGGGTTCGGGAGTTGGTTACGTGTGGGGAAGGATTAACACCCCCATCACGCCCGGAAATCGGTACCAAATTGCTTGTTGCCTTTTGATCGATAGAAATTATTTAAAAACCGGAGTGAATTTAATGAAAATGTTCTTAAATGAAAATGTGGCTTAATTTGCACGGGCTTTATCGAATTTGTGACTTTAGAATTAATTAAACGTTTAATTAAAAAGGATGACAGTACACCGGACCATAGACTAAACTGACATCATATAAGACTGACTGCCATGTTAGTTTAGGGTTCGGATCCCGTACGTCACCTTTATGCATGATGCAGACAAATAAAGGACGATGCGTGTCACTTTCCTTTTTTATGCTTTTTCTTATCTAGAGACGGTGAAAATTAATCCGAATATTTGATCGACATCCATTAAGCTAGAACTACCGTTTATCGGATACCGGGGCTAATTAATACCTCTCTTGGGGTAGATTTTTAAGTCCGGTTATCATGCTTAATTATCGGGCCTCATGAATGACAAGTATATATATATATATGCATGTCATAAAAGTACTCGAAATAAACATATAAAAAAACCCACCCAAGGCCCTAACTTAAAGGTCCAAGTTATGGAATATTAATTAGTGATCTAATCATTTATCTCATAATTCTAATATTAGACCCTAGATCGTTTATATCCTAATTAAGAGGTTCGAATCAATGATGGATTATCTTGTATGATTTTTGTCTAAGTGTCACATTAATTCTAATTCTTTAGAAGTGGGTGCGATTAAACCTAATAAAAGCCTTAATCCCGAACCGACCCTATTACTCGAATCATGCACCTATAAGGCGGGAGCACAAACCGAAGTAATTAAACCAATCGAGATAACTTATGTAAACTAACTAACCCAAGCCCATTTTTTTTAAAAAAAGGTGAAGCCCATAAGACAATAAACCAACTTATCTATCCTAAGGCCCAAAATGCCCACATTCTACATCAAAACCACTACGAGGCCCAATCTTAACACCTTAACCATATATTAATTAATTAAATTGAAAAGACATCTTATATTGGTTTAATTAATACATAAAAAACATAAATAAAAAAACAAGCCATGGAAACACATATATATCCGACACATGTAGCTACTTGAAACAAGCACGAAAACATAAAAACACTAGACATTCTAGACCGTAAAAACAAACCGCAAAACATATATTCGATAAAACGATAATTAGGCAATAAACGAACCATGCGGGACCCACAAAATTATAACAAACATATCGGGCCAACATATATATTCGAAAAAAAACACACGGCATTAAAATCATGCATTAATCAACATACTAAAAGCAATTATACAAAAAAACGTACCAAATTGACAAATATGTAAAAAACAGTGGCAAAATGCAAAAAAAGGAAGAAAAGTTTTATACTGGACACGGGGGACCAAACTGAACACGTGACGAAGGGAGGGGGACTGGACGAACAATAAGACCAAGAATGGACTCGATCTGGGACGAAATTGAATATGGACCCAAAACCCTAAGGACCTAAGGTGTAATTTAGGAAGACGGAGACCCTTAGTACGCTAAAGACGCGACACGGAGGGACCAGACGCGAGATTACCCCAAAACTAAAACCTATAAACCCTATAAATACCTAACCTAAACAGCCCGGACACCCTTTTGCCCAAACCAAAACCCTAGTCGTCACACTAAACGACTTTCTCTCGACCCCCGAACGCCGGCCGATGCTATTCACCGTTCGGCAGACCTAAAACGCACCCTGACCAGAAAAACTAACCCCAAAAAAACCAGAAACAAACCAAAGACAAACCTTTTACCTCTGACTCCCCTAAAAAACAAACCCCGACATCCCATATTCCTTTCGAAGCAAAACCCAGAAAACCAAAGCCCCTAAAAGACCTACCAGACACCCAAGAGACAATGAAGA
The DNA here is from genome assembly GCA_030270665.1 of Hibiscus trionum. Lineage (NCBI taxonomy): Eukaryota > Viridiplantae > Streptophyta > Magnoliopsida > Malvales > Malvaceae > Hibiscus > Hibiscus trionum. Next base: position 2,708,575 of record BSYR01000008.1, read on the forward strand.
CACAGAGATGAAGGGAAACCCTTCTCGTTTCCCCTGACCGAGTCACCGTTTAGAGCCACCGGGTGGCTAGGGTTATTCTCGGCAGAGGAGTGAGAAGTCGGAGAAGACGAAAAGGTAAAAAAAAATAAAAACATTTTCTTTTTATTTTTTATTTTTACATGCAACAATAGAAATCGATACACCTGAGAATGATCTGGAATTGGTATTGCTCTTCGTGCTTTTTTTTGCGGGAGATCACAAATCCCTTACAAATGAGTATCGATTCGGCTTTATAGCCGGAATTTCGATTGTTTTTTACATTTTGTTTATCAGATGGAAAAATGCTATTGGCTCGTATATTTCATTTGGCCGGATTCATGTGTGATTCTGTCATTCCCCTGCCATTATGTTGCCTTTTTGTTCGTTTTGCTTTTCTTTTTCCCCTTTTGTTTTGTTGCATTTGATATTGGCTGATCTCTTTCTTTTCGTGCATGGTTTGTATGGCGGACTGTCGTGGCCACTTGATCGTCCGTTGGATCGGAAGGGGACGACGTGGCGAGCTCTCGGATGCACTTGAACGTCGGGCGTGTGCTACACGCGTGCACGTGGTGACCTCAAACGCCGCGCGTGGACGTGCTGAGAATTGGGGGAGTCTCGCGTGGAATTCTCTCTGCATCCGAGCCATTGGATCGTGTTTGATCCAACGGTTCAGATTCGGGCGGCGCAGCACCATCTGATGGAGGCTAAGGTTTCTGTTGGAGGGGCATTCTGGAGCGTTGGATCTTCGTCTGATCCAACGGCTCTGATCGTACGGCGCGAACCTGGGCGGACCCTTTCCTAGGGTTTCTGTCATCCTCTGTGTGGGCCGTCAGATCTGATCCAGATCTGACGGTTGGTAATTGCCTGCGCAAACAACATTGGGTTAGGGCTTGTAATCGGGATTGGGCCAACGGGCCACGTAAACCCCTTTTTAGATTATTTCCTTAATTGTAAATGGACTTTAATAAACTGTTGGGCTTATTATTTTAATTGGACTCTTTTCTTTATTTAATTTGGGCTTGTTTATTCAATTGGGTTTTTATTTATTTAATATGTCTTTATTTTTTTAGATTTCTAATAATAATAATAATAATAATAATAATAATAATAATAATAATAATAATAATAATAATAATAATAATATGATAGTATACGATGCTAAGAAATAGAACGCTAATGAATATGATAGTAATAATAATAGGATAATAATAATAACAACAACACACAATACTAATGGAGACAATAATATTGATATAATGAGGATAAAGGAAACGAATAATATTGATAACAAAACAAATAATAGGTAATAATATATAGTATGTAATAGAACCGATGACACTATAAATAATAGTATTAGTAGACAACAATAATATTAATAACATGACAACAAAAGGAAACCGGATGATTTAAGATAGTATAATACTTAGCTTTTTTCTTATGAACACGGTATAATATGTATATGTGGATTATTTTAGGTTAAACAAAGCCCAGTATAAATAAAAAGCCCGCTTTTATTCAAACATATATGAAGATCAATTAGCCCAGACAAAATTAGTGATTACAGTTGAAACTCTTTGCTTGTACTTGTGAAACAAGAATGAAACAAAGACCATAAGCACTAATTTTGTCCAACTTCCCTGTTTGGGTGATTTGCTCCTCCAAAGTGGCAGAAACAGTGTGGGTATCGTTGGCATGTCCTCCCAGAACGGCAAGGGACCTAATGGATTCATTCCTCTAAAACGGCAAAGAACGAACCCAAAGAACTCGTTTTTCCGAAGCAGAAAAAACAAACTAAGCAGGCCTTTTGGCTTTTCTGCCCGGAAATCCTTGAGCTCTTTTGCTCTTAGATCATGACGCGGCGAGTCAGAAATTCTTCGCCTGAAGCTACGTTTGCTCCTCCGAAGCGGCAGGAACAAAGTTGGTAGCGTTGGTAGGTTCTTCCGGAACGGTAAAGGGCATAGTTGATTCATTCTTCCGAAGTGGCAAAGAATAAACCCAAATAATTTGTTTTTCCGAAGCGGCGAAAACATACTGAGGAGGCATTCTGGCTTTTCTGCCCGGAAATCCTTGAGCTCTTTTGCTCTTAGATTATGATGCGGCGAGTTTGAAATTCTTCGCATGAAGCTACGTTTGCTCCTCTGAAGCGGCAGGAATAAAGTTTGTAGCGTTGGTCTGTCCTTCCGGAACGGCAAGGGACATAGTTGATTCATTCTTCTGAAGCGGCTAAGAATAAACCCAAATAATTTGTTTTCCCGAAGCGGCGAAAACAGACTGAGCAGGCCTTCTGGCTTTTCTGCCTGGAAATCCTTGAGCTCTTTTGCTCTTAGATTCTTATGCGGCGAGTCTGAAATTCTTCGCCTGAAGCTATGTTTGCTCCTCCGAAGTGGCAGGAACAAAATGGGTAGCGTTGGTATGACCTTCCGGAACGGCAAAGGACATAGTTGATTCATTCTTCTGAAGCGACAAAGAATAAACCCCCAAAACTTGTTTTCCCGAAGTGGAAAAAACAAACTGAGTAGGCCTTCTGGCTTTTATGCCCGAAAATCCTTGAGCTCTTTTGCTCTTAGATCCTGATGCGGCGAGTTTGAAATTCTTCGCCTGAACTTCATTCCTTTTGCATTTTTTGTTTCTTTTCGGTGGCAAATGCCTTCGCGTATCTATAAAAGGAAAATATTATGATGTTATACGTTAGTATGATCCTAGCACATGTATGCTTATGATGATGCATGAATGAGTATGCCGCATATGGTCTTGGTGCCACAACTTCTTCTGTCGATCTCTCTTGATCTTTTACTTTCTCTTCAATGCTGATGTTTGTCTCACACTCGGGTTTAACCACTAGATTCTTTTGGGAAGCCCTTTTTTGCGGATTCCAGCCTCGGCTTTTCCCTCCCAAAGCGCCTTTTCATGTTTTCACTTTGGTGTTTATCTTTTTATGAAGCGCCCTTCCGGGTTTTCACTCCATTTTTCTTTTGTTCTTTTTCTTCTCTTTTTTTCTTTTCTTTCTTCTTTTTTCTTTCTTTTCTTTTCTTCTTTTCTTTTCTTTTTCTTTTCTTCTTTTTTTTGTTCTTTTTCTTTTCTTTCTTTCTTCTTTTTATTTTTTTCTCTTTTTCTCTTTTTTTCTTTTTTCTTTTGTCTGTACGGCACCTATCTCATCAAAGCCTGGCTGTGGTCAGCTGCTTGAAATTTTTCTTCAGGGTCCTCGTCACTTATCCGGCATCGGGCCGATTTAGCTTCTTTTATTCACCCGCATTCAAGAGATCAAACCATAGAAATACCAAGAAATCTTTTGCTTTGTAAGTCTATTTCAAACTGCTCGAGTAATTCTTTGAAAAGAGATGAATGAAGACGTCAGATACTATTTATTAATATATTTTGAAGTTCATGAAAATATCATGCATGGAAGGAACAATTGATGCAATAGCCTAAGCATTGTCCTCAGGAATGATGTGGGAATTCATCGACCTAGGCAGACCTTTTGCTAGCATTATCATGCCTGTTTCTGAATTCTGAAAGATCCTACCCGTTGATCTTGTACTTATTGGTACTTCCTTGGGAATACCCCTCTTCAATTCTCAACTCCCCCTTTAATCTTAAGACGCCCTTTTCGGGTTTTCGTCCTACGATTCCCCCTTTTTCTATGTTTTCTTCTTCTTCTTCTTCTTTGTCTTTTTTTGTTGTCTTTTTTGTTTTGTGAAGCGCCCTTTCGGGTTTTCACTCCACTTCCTTTTTTTAATACTTAAAGCGCCCTTTTTGGGTTTTCACTTAAGTATTTATTTGCCCGCGAGACGCCCTTTCGGGTTTTCACCCCACTTTGTCTTTCACGCATAGTACTTCTTGACCGAATTTGAATTCACTGGATTGCCCAATTCTTCCCCATCCATCTCCATCAGGATCAGTGCCCCTCCAGAATAGGCCTTTTTAACCACGTAGGGCCCTTCCCAATTAGGCATCCATTTCCCTTGAGAATCTCTTTGGGTGGACAATGCTTTCCGCAGCACCAAGTCTCCTTCTTGGAACTCTCTCGGATGAACTTTCTTGTCATAGGCTCGCATCATTCTTTTCTGGTACATTTGACCATGGCAAATGGCCCTCAGTCGCTTCTCTTCAACTAGATTCAACTGATCAAATCGAGCCTGTATCCATTTAGCTTCCTCCAGTTTTACTTCATTCAGTATCCTGAGAGATGGGATTTCTACCTCCATAGGCAATACTGCTTCTGTACCATAAACCAGAGAGTACGGTGTTGCCCCAGTCGAAGTACGCATGGATGTTCGGTATGCGAAGAGGTCAAATGGCAACTTCTCATGCCAATCCTTGAACGTGTCCGTGGTCTTGGCTATAATCTTCTTGATGTTCTTATTTGCGGCCTCTACTGCCCCGTTCATTTTTGGGCGATATGCAGTGGAGTTATGGTGTTTTATTTTGAATTGCTCGCATACTTCGTCCATCATCTTATTATTTAGATTGGAACCATTATCAATAATGATTCTTTCTGGCATCCTGTATCGGGAAATAATCTCCCTTTTCAGGAATCTGCACACCGTTGCCCCAGTAACATTGGCATAGGAACCAGCTTCTACCCACTTAGTGAAGTAGTCAATGGCAACAAGGATGAAGCAGTGTCCATTGGAAGCCTTGGGATGGATCTGGCCAATCACGTCCATTCCCCACATGGCAAAAGGCCAAGGGGAATTCATGGTATGCAATGGCATCAGTGGTGAATGTATCTTATCATCATATATCTGACATTTATGACACCTCTTAGCATAGTCAATGCGGTCCCCTTCCATGGTTGACCAAAAGTAACCATACCTCATGATCTTTCGGGCCATTGAGAAACCGTTGGCATGAGTCCCACACAACCCATCGTGAACTTCTTCCAGAACGATTTTGGCCTCCCGAGCGTTAATGCACCTCAGCAGTACTTGGTCCTTTCCCTTTTTGTACAAGATTTCCCCGTCTAGGACATATTCGGTCGCCATTCTCCTAATGGTCCTCTTATCACTCTCATTAGCCCTTGCGGGGTACGTCTGGTATCTGATGTACTGCAAGATGTCATGATACCATGGATTACCATCCACCTCTTCTTCTATGCTGTAACAACGGGCTGGTACTTCCAACATTCGCATCTTAATTGGTCTCATCTCCGCACCTGAGCCTGCCTTGAATGTGGCAGCTAAGGTTGCTAGGGCGTTCGCCATTTGATTATCCTCCCTGGGTGGTGAGTAAAACTGATCTTGTTAAAATTCTTGATCATTCTCTGGACCAGGTTGTAATACTTGACCAACTTTGGATGCCTGGTCTCCCATTCATCCCTGAGCTGATATATTACCTAGGAAGAATCCCCAAACACATGAAGTTTCTTTATCCTTCTTTCAATGGTTGCACGCAACCCCATGATGCACGCCTCATATTCAGCCATGTTGTTGGTACAGAAAAAGTACAGTCTACTGGTGAAAGGGTAATGTATCCCTTCCGGAGAAACTAGCACTGCCCCGACTCCATGACCTAGAGTGTTGGATGCCCCATCAAAGTATAGCCTCCATGATTCTTCTTCAACGGTGTCACTATCCCCCTTAGTTATACACATCAGATCTTCGTCCGGGAAGTTGAAGTCTAATGGTTCATAATCATCTGAGGCCCGGCTCGCCAGGAAGTCTGCTATAGCGCTCCCCTTTACTGCCTTCTGACTCACATACATGATATCAAATTCAGACAACAACATTTGCCAACGGTCTAACTTTCCTGTGAGCGCTGGCATTTCCATCAGAAATTTTAGAGGGTCCAATTTGGAGATCAGCCACGTGGTGTGGTACAACATGTACTGTCTAAGCCTCCTGGTTGCCCAAACTAGGGCACAACATAACTTCTGGATTTGCGGGTATCGAGTCTCACACTCGGTAAACTTCTTACTCAAGTAGTAGATTGCCTTTTATTTCTTTTCGGTCTCATCATGCTGCCCTAGGACACATCCCATCGAATTCTCAAAAAATGTCAAGTATAAGATCAGCAGCCTATCTGGTACTGGGGGTACTAAGACTAGTGCATTGGTCATATACCTCTTGATCTTATTTAGAGCATCTTGACACTCTTCATCCCAAACCCCAGGGTTATTCTTCCGAAGTAGTCTGAAGACAAGGTCACATTTGTCGGTTAACTAGGAGATGAATCGGGATATGAAATTCAACCTCCCTAAAAACACTCGGACTTCCATTTGGGTCTGAGGCGGTGGGAGGTTCCGGACAGCTTTTACTTTGTCGGGATCAATCTCAATCACCCTCTTGCTAACCACAAAGCCTAGAAGCTTACCATATGTGACAGTAGAAGTGCATTTCGCTGGGTTGAGTTTCAACTGATACTTCCTCAACCTCTGGAATAGTTTCCTCAAGTTCTGGATATGCCCTCCTTCAGTCTGAGACTTTGCTATCATGTCGTCCACATAGACCTCGATTTCTTTGTGCATCATGTCATTAAAGAGTGACACCATGGCCCTTTGATATGTTGCCCCGGCATTTTTCAAACCAATGGGCATTACCTCATAAGAAAAAATGTCCTCCACATTGTCACAAATGTCGTTTTGGTCATGTCATCAGGATCCATTTTTATTTGGTTGTATCCTGAAAAACCGTCCATGAAGGAGAACCACGAATGACCCGTTGTGTTGTCTACTAGGGTATCGATATGAGGCAGAGGGAAGTTATCCTTTGGGCTTGCCTTGTTAAGATCTCTATAGTCCACACACATGCGAACCTTTCCATCCTTCTTGGGGACAGGCACTATGTTGGCCACCTATTCTGAATACTCAACCACCTTTAGGAACCCAGCCTGATACTGCTTTCTTACTTCATCCCGGACTTTCAGCAAGGTATTTGTTCTCATCCTTCTCAATTTTTGTTGGACCGGCTTGCACTCTGGCATGATCGGTAGTTTGTGCACCACAATACTTGTGTCTAGACCCGGCATGTCTTGGTAGGTCTAGGCAAAAATGTCCTTGAATTCTACCAACAGGCTCATTAACTCAACCCTGGTTCCGGACGAAAGTGTTGTGCCAATCTTGACCTCCTTTCGATCTTCATCATCATTCCCCAAATTTAGGATCTCTATCTCCTCTTGGTGAGGGACTATATGTCTATCTTCACTCTCCATTAGTCTGAGGAATTCTTCCGGAATTTCATACTCCTCCTCATTACCCTCTTCTTCGCCAATTTCGGCCAGATGCAATGGTTGCTCAAAATCTACCTCAGGATTAAATTCGGCATCATTCACAAAGTTAATAATAGGGGTCCTGCAACATTTATGAAAAGAATGTGTATTGGGAAAACGAATGTATATTATTTACATAATAGGTGGAATAATAAATAATAAACGAATAATGAATGAAATGAATGAGATGCTTGCAATTTTGAAAAAGCGTCTTTTTATTGAATTAAAAACGAGAAGATCAACGTAGGTGCCCTTTACAAAAGATCCCTATTGCTCGCGGGCACAAGCAAATAGGTTGAGTTCTGAGTATTACTCTGGCTTAGACCTAAAGGCTACAGGCACATCCTGAATAGTCCAGTTGTTAAGAGCCTCTCCAGGAAGACAAGGGCGGATTCCTCCCAAAAAGGTCGAGTTCTCCTCATCTTTGGATATCACAGTAATATCCAACTCTCCTAACGCCTCGCTGATCTTCTCCTCCTCACAAAGTTTGGCATTCTCCATATTGGCCTCGTGTACCATCTGTTCGAGGTTGATGACTCCACCTGACACGAAGATGTTTCTCATATCGGTATAGACAATTGGCACCCAATATGTCCTCTCCTCGGAGTCTAGTCATCTCTGTTCAGCTTTCCTCTTCCATTCCAATTTTCTTTGCTGAAATGTGGTGTAACCCCCTTAGCCCGGCCTAGACGGTCGACCCGAACTACGAAGATTACACGGGCAAAACCAAAGTCAACCTGAAAGTCAACCTTGATTAACGACCCTTTTTTTCTTTTTAATCTTGTCTAGATGCACGTTAACCCTAAGAAAACACTTGAGAAACATATATGCGTAAAGCACAACGATCGGATTTCAGAGAGGGACTCAATTGCACATTATACAAATATTAGGCCCCAAAACGTAAATTCTGTAAATTAGAAGGTCATAACTGATTTTTAAGTTACCAATAGTAAATTAGTCATATTACATGCTTCCCTGTCAAATTTCTCCTTATTTGGACATCTCGAACTCATACAATTGCAATTACAACTTTCGGGACTAAAACGTAAAGCTTGCAAACTTCAACGCCATTCAAATCAGTGCCCAACGGTCACTAGTTTCGAAACGGCATTGACTATTCCGAAACGCGGGTTCTTTCCGAGACTAGTTCCGAAACAGGGCCTTCCAGTAACCAAATCGTTTCGGAACAGCCTCCAGCCGTTTCGAAACACGAAGGCCATTACAGGCCCCCGTTTCAAAACGCCAGTGCCTGTTCCGATACGGTTTGCCCAGAAGCTGCGGATTTTGCTGGTTTTTCATACATAAAACCACTCAAACACAACCTAATGACTTTCTAATCATGCCAACAAGTCATCATACATATATAGTGCATGATTGCACCTCCTAAACACATTCATAGCATCAATCGTGGAATTTCACATATCTATAGGCATGCTTCCTATTATCCAAAAGCAAGCAATCAACCAATCTCCAAAACAAGCATTAAAAGGCCATTTACAAGTTCAAACCATCAAAAACAACATGCCACAACCTAGGGAGTTCAACACATCTCCCAAAACACATCTTAGGTTCCCATTGCCAAATTACCAAAACTAATAGTGTATGAAAACATCACCATACATGAGTTTGGTTTCCCTTGGACACTCTAGCCTCCTTGTTGCCCTTAAACACTTCAATTATCTGCATTATTGGTACAAGAGAGAGAGTGTAAGCACAATTGCTTAGTGAGGTATGCTCTAAAGAAAACAACACAATAATGTATTTTAGAAAACACTTTCAACAAAGCTTTTAAACACAAGCTCATCTCTTTTCATGCAACCTTGCATACTTTACAAGCATCTCATGCTTCATTACATTCAACCCATCATATTGGCTTTCAAGTGATAATTCATAACCATTGACAACACAAAACACAATCGGATACGCGGATTACAAGCGTTGTCCCATACGCTTCATACACACTACCGAACAACATAAGGTTGAGTTTATCGGTACAATCACAACCCCTCAACACCCGTGATGGAGTTTAACGGTACAATCACAACCCCTTAACATCCAAGGCGACTTTATTCACGGTGCACCCAATCATATAGCCGGCTAACTATATCCGATTCAAGTACTTTAAAACCAATTCATCACTTGCCAATATACATCAAATACCATCATCAATTCACTGTTTTAAAGCATTAAACAAAGCCATTAAACACCATGCATCACCATGCATCATTACCAATTTAACAACATGCCAAAACAAGGATCTCTTACCTTGAGCATCCTTCAACACATGGCTTTCAAAACCAGCATTAACCATGCTAAAACATGCTTTCAAAACAGAATTTAAACATGCAATTTATAACCAATGCATCAAGCTACTTCATAGCACATCCGAGGGAGTTTTCCGAAAACTTACTCTTGAGCTTAGCTAATTTGTTTAGACTTAAACTAAGCTCCCAAAACCTCCAAATAATCGTTTCAAAGCTGAAAACCCAACTCCACTCACCGATTACGTTTCGCACGCTTGCTGAAACGCCAATCACGCCTCCAGATCAACTCTAATAGTGTTCGAAGATGTTTCCCATGTTTTAAACACATCAAAGCAGAGGATTAATGCATCATCATGCATTGAAATCTTCAGCCAACACACCTAAACTCGCTGATCTACCCAAAACCAACATTTCGGCTACCAAACACAACCGAAAACACCTCCAAACTCTTCCAAAACTTAACCCAGCCAAGATCCATCACTTCTAACCATTTCTAAACATCAATCAACATCCAAAATACACCTTAACTCGTCCTTATACCTCAAGCTATAACAGAACACCAAAAACACCTCAAAAACCACCTATTCGGGATTGCATTGATAAAACCTCATTTCCACATCATTAGACATCCAAAATACATTTAAGAATCATCTCAAAACAGAGCCCAAGCAATCACAACGAAATTTTTCAAGATTTCTTCCAAATCTTGAGTTTTAAGCCAAAATCAAGTTTCTAACATTAAAACCATTTATAAAACTTAAATTAAGGATTGACAACTTGGGAATTTCAGTAAAGAACTGAGTACTTAGAGGAGAAGAACAATCTTACCTCTAAATGGTGATTTCTCCTTGATTTGAGCCAATTTCCTTGAAAATTCAATGAGAAAATCAAAAGGATTTGATGCAAGATTGATTAGGAATTAATTGATGATAGAAATCTCATAAATTGATGTGAAAATCAATGCAAAAGTTGCTGGAGAAATAGTGTTTGGATGATGGAATTTTGAGAGAAAATGGAATGAGAAAAATTTAGGAAAAGGTAGTTATGAAATTCCAAAAAGTAGTTTCCTTTTTCATTTAATTAATTAAAACATTAATTAATTCACCCAAATTAAGGAAAAATCTGGAGAAATCATTTTTGGATAAATTAGCTCCTTAAAGATTCAAAGTTTCAATCCTTACAAAACAGTCACCACTAAACTTTTCAAAAATCAAAATTTTGTCACTACACCGAAATGTAGTATTTCCAAACCTTATTTTGCAAAATTGACTTCACCAATCTTCTATATATATTAAAAGAGGATTTTTAAGTATTTTTCCATATTTTTAAAGCATCCCGAACTAGGCTTTCCCTAAAACCTCCTTTTATATTCGAACCGAAAATCAGACCGGTCTAGTTCAGACCCTAAACTTCCAAGCCCAAAATTAGGGTTGTTGCGTGTAAAAGAGTCTATCGCAATGGTAGTGCAAGTGTACACGACGCAAGTAGTAAAGTGATACGAAGTATCGGATATCGTCTCCACAGGGATTGGGCTAATAGCTTCACCTTAATTCAATGCACGAAAGTAAAGAAAATATTTGAGAGTTGTCACGAAAATATTGAAGAAATCGTAAATAAAAGAATAGGAATATCGACATGGAGAGAATGGGCTGGTATTGAATTGCTTAGTAGTGCAGGTATTGTATTGCTTAGGAACTCCAGTTCTGTCGTCGCGCCTGTCGCTGGCAGCATCTGTCGCGGCAGCAGTCCGTTGGTCGTCGCGGCAGCAAACACACCAACTCAGTACTCCAAGTTTGGCAAGAATCCCAGATCTGCCTTGGCCTATCCCTAGGTCCAAGTCTGTCGATGATCACGTCTTGATGATACCTCCCGACATGAATCGAAGGATGAACACCGATGTGTATGAATTCTTCTTTAGCCACTTAACCTCGCCCTATCCCTAGGCACGAGATAGTTCAACTATAAACTAGAGAACTTGCTCTTATTTCTTTCGTATACTTAACTCTCCCGATGCTAAGTAAATAGATAACCTCACAATGCTCTCTCGATGCTCTTGCAAGATATTAATAACCAAAATAAGAGAACTTGAAGTTTATTTTATTGAACTGAAAATTCCTAAAACAAAAGCAACCCTTGCAACTACTTTACAAATCAACCCGTGGCCCTAAGGGGGTTTTAGAACATATCGACGGCGGGTAAACGGCGGAGGGTTTTTGGTTGTCGGTTTAAGGGGAAATCGGCTATGGGTTATGGGATATATTATCTCTAGGTTAAAATATATGCCCTTATATAAGCTTTGGGCTCAAGTATTCTAAGTTAACAAGGATTACAACTTTAATTGAAAGTAAGATTCTAATAAAGACTTAATCTTCAAGTATCCTACTTTTCAGACGCCTTCCTTGTTTCTTGGGATTTCCTCTCCTTGAGCTTTGGCTTGACATATCTTTTGATCCGGGGCTTGGAAAAATATATGGTTTTCACACGACAGACGAGCATAATTTTCTCTATCTATCGAGGTCCACTTTGCTTTTCCTCCACTGACTTGCTGACGTCCTCTGCTGTCACGGCAGATCTATTGCAGCATCGTCCTCATCGTCTGCTTGTCCAGTTCAGTTCTTCTGCTTCTCTACCCTGCGCCCGCCTTCTCCATCTACTATGGCAGCAACCTGCAAAATCAGCCATCTTTTAGTAGAATCCGTGCCTTTATTATATTTGTGATGTTTTGCTGTAAACTAACCTAAATGCAATGCAATGATGCTTGAATGCAACAGAAATATGGGTTAAAAAGGGTGTAAATAATAGAACTTTTACACACTCAACACACCCCCAAACTCAAGTTTTTGCTTGCCCTCAAGCAATTAAGTCCTAAAAATGAATATTTTTGTGTTGGCTTTCAAACATTGAACTGTCCCTGACCTGTCTCTCATTCTCTGTGACGGCAGCAATTCTGTCGAAAGGATTAGGATCTGTCCGGAATCTCACTATAGTCCTCGTGCAGTGTGTGCATAATTGTGAACAGTTACATGCAAAGACTCTCTTAGTTTCACTAGAATATTATTCTTTAGCTTGTTAGAGTTTTTCTTACGAGACTGATTCCTTTCTTTTTCTTACTAGAGCCAGAATTGGGCACCTCTAGAATATTATTCTTTAATTTCTTCTCTTTTCTACTAGAGCCAGTATTTCAGGCACCTCTAGTTAACTGTCTAGAGCCGGTGATAGGCACCTCTAGAAGTTTTTCTCTGGTTATCTGCCTAGAGCCAGTGGTGGGCACCTCTAGGTTTCCTGAGAGTCTAGTCTCTTTTCTACTCTAAGTGCTAAGTTTTCTATTCTAGTTTAGCTAAAAGAAATCTAAGCAGTATAACAGTCACAATGGTGTTTAAGTTTTCAGAACTATAGAAAGGCTCTAAACTTCTCCTTAATCTGTCCTAAAGATGCTGCCACGGCAGAGATGTCATGACAGGAAAGTTTACTTCACAGTTTTAAGCCAACAGTTTTTTTAAGAGAACTTGAATAAATAAAAGACACAACAAATAATTAAAGATGTACTAAGACTCCATTAAAATGGAGGGTTGCCACCCCCAAACTCGAGGGTTGCCACCCCCAAACTCGAGGGTTGCACTGCCTTCAATGCAAATGATAGATAAAATGAAGGCAGGTACATCACAAAATATAGATAAGCAGGCAGCAAGAAAAAGAAAATAAAAGACTTAGATTTTAATCGATGTCTTCACTGCTGCTGCTGACACGGATTTGGCGGCGGGTTCTGGTCCTCGGGGCAGGCTGGGTGGGTTGCTCTACGATCTGGATGTCTGAGCTGCTGCCGCTATCCCAAGTGCTGCTGCTGCTGGTGGTGGTGCTGGCCTTGGGCATTAGTTTTCTGTCGGCCATTCGTTTCTGCCTCTTGACAGGCGTGAATTCTTTCTCCAAATTCCTCCAAATAGGAGGTTCTGCCTCGTTGTCAGCTGAGGGTGGTCGTTTCGATCCTCGGGCGGAGGTGTCGGCCGGAGGACTACCAGCTGCCGGCTGGGTAGGTGATGGGGTGGAAGCAGCAGAATGTGTGTGTTGGGAAAAAGGTGGTGTAGGTGTGTGGACAGGGGTGGGGATGGTGAAATAGTGGGCAGGGAAGGTGGGGAAAATAACATCGGGATAATTTAAAGTATTGGTAATGAAATTTACCGTCGAGTTGGCGAAATCCCGGATGAATGTCATCAGCCTCATTTGTCTGTCTTCCACCCGCTGTATGGTGGCAAGGATCTGAGCAGATTGGTTTGTCGGAGTGGCTCCTGCGGCAGGTTCATGGGCAGGTTGATGAGTAGGTTCCTCGGATGATTCTGCTGGGGAGGCAGCCGGGTTGAAGGAGGAGAGGGGGGTTGCGACTATCAGCTCCATGAGGCTGGTAATATTGTTATCGGTCCAGCCTCGTCCTTGGACCAGTTTATCGGTGGATGCCTCTAGGACAGCAGCGCAGCGGCAGAGTGATGTGATCATGAATGGTAGGCAGAGGCGGGAGGTTGATCGATATGTGCAGTCCAAGACGCTCTCCCTCATATAACGACCCACGTTGATAGCCCGGTCGTTCATGATTGAATGGATGAGGGCTAGCCTCTGCTGATCCACCGTCGTGTGATGGGAGGACGGCAGGATGCGCTTCTTGATGAACGCGTTCCATAGCTTGGCTTCTGGGAGCAGCTGCCCCCTTTTGACAGAGTTGGGGTTCTTTTTGCTCGTATTCCACTCTGTTCCTTCTTCTGTCACCTCTGCCATGACAGCACCGTAGGCGGCAGAGTCGAGGGTGTCCAAGAACTGCTGGTGGGCATCGTCGTTGGGACCAAAATAGAGGCCATACATATGGTTGATACTATCGGCTGTGAATGGTACCTCTACCCCTCGGACAATGACTGATGTCGCCGTCCTGCTGTCGATGGCAGCATAGAACTCCCTCACTAATGTGTCATTTAATTCTGCTGGTTGTTTTGCGAACTGCTCCCATAGTTGAGCCCTTATTGCCCTCGCGATGAATGGTCGGAGCCCCATGTTCGGTGCCTTTCGGATGTAGATGAAACCTCTTTCTTCCCATAAGTCCTTGGTTGCGAAGGCCGACGGTGTGGGTGCTGCTGATGAAGAGGCTGAAGCAGCACTGCGGCGGGTCTGTCTGGAAGACATGTTAGTTGCAAGGGTTTTGAAAGTTAAGAAAACAAAGAAAAAAAACGAGAGGGGAGATCAAGTAAGGATAAGCAGAAGTGAGGAAAATGAAAATGAAAACGGGGTTTTATAGAGGTAGGGTTGCTACCCGTTTAATGCTGTAACGACAGGCGTGAATAACGGGGCGACTGTTGAGTTTTGGCGTGTCTGACACGCATTTATGCGTCTGTTACGCTTCTGTCGCACGCTTCTGCGTCTGCCGTGTCAGTCTGTTGACAGCCTGTCTTATCCGTGTCTGCGGCGGCAGCTGGAACGACAGGCTTCAATAAATGGGCTCTGTTGGGCTGATGGATGGATGATGGGCTTGGGTCACTTCTCCTTTTTCTTCTTGACTCCTTTATTTCCTAAAAACATAAATTATAAAAAAAATTATTCGAATAAAATAAATCTTATTTCCTAATAAATAATAAAAATAAATAAAAATAAAATTTAGGTTAAATTAGGGATGCCTTGTGGGGCATCTCCCAAAGTAACCACTTCCTGTATTCCTGGGGATTCAGTCCCCTGATAATGCTTGAGGCGCTGTCCATTGACTTTGAATTGGTGCCCGTCTTTTAATGATCGGATTGTGATGGCACCATGGGGAAAAAACTTGTACCACTTGGAACGGGCCAGACCATCTAGACTTTAGCTTTCCTGGGAAGAGTTTTAGTCTAGAATTGAACAACAACACAAGCTGCCATGGGCAGAACTGTCGTGGCAGCAACTTCCTGTCATGCCACTTCTTAGTTTTCTCCTTGTAAATTCTTGCATTGTCGTAGGCCATTGTTCTTATTTCTTCAATTTCGTTCAGATCTAATAGCCTTTTCTGACCTGCTTTGTCCAAGTCCATATTCACTGCCTTGATTTCCTAATATGCTTTGTGCTCTATCTCGACAGGCAGATGACAGGTTTTCCCATAAATCAATCGGTATGGAGACATGCCCAATGGAGTCTTAAAAGCTGTCCTATATGCCCATAATGCATCATTAAGGAGTAAAGACCAATCTTTTCTAGTTGGCTTAACCATCTTTTCAAGAATGTTCTTAACTTCCCTATTAGATATCTCAGCTTGTCCATTGGTCTGTGGGTGGTATGATGTCGCGATCCAGTGCTTGACACCATATTTCTTCAAGGCGGCAGCAATAACCCTATTGTCAAAATGTCTCCCTTCATCACTGATAATCGCCTTAGGGATGTCAAATCTAGAAAAAAATGTTTTTGTGCAAAAACTTTTGGACTGTCTTGGCATCATTCTTTTGAGTGGCGATAGCTTCAACCCACTTAGAGACATAATCCACTGCTAGGAGGATGTATAGATTTCCACATGAAGATGGAAAAGGTCCCATAAAATCAATCCCCCAAACATCGAAGATTTCGACTTCTAGAATGTTTTGCAGTGGCATCTCGTTTATCCTCGAGATGTTTCCTGTCCTTTGGCACCTGTCACAGTTCTTGTAGAAGATTTGTGCATCCTTATACAGTGACGGCCAATAAAACCCTGACTACAGCACCTTGGCAGCAGTTTTATTGCCTCCTAAGTGACCTCCATACTGTGAGGCATGGCAGTGATGAAGAATGTCTTCTTGCTCTTCCTGTGGTACACACCTCATTATAACCTGATATGCGCATAGTTTGAAAAGAAGAGGTTCGTCCCAATAATAATGCTTAACATCATTTTGGAACCTCTTCCTGGCTTGATAATTAAGATCAGAAGGAAGTATTCCACTAACTATAAAATTAACGAAATCAGCATACCAGGGAAGTTCAGAAGACTTACCTGCCGACATGGCTGTCGCGGCAGCGATTGCGGCAGCAAAGAGCTGCTCGTCTGGGAAGGTCTCCAGTATGTTTGTCTCATCGATTGGCAGACTCTGTTCCTTCTCCAACCTTGACAAGTGATCTGCCACCTAATTTTCTGTTCCTTTTTTGTCCTTGATCTCAAGGTCGAATTCTTGCAATAGTAGGATCCACCGTATCAATCGAGGCTTTGCATCCTTCTTTGCGAACAAATACTTCAGGGCAGAATGGTTTGTGTGCACTATTACTTTCGTCCCAAGTATGTAAGAACGAAACTCGTCGATGGAGAATACCACAGCTAATAGCTCCTTTTCTGTGGTGGTGTAGTTTACTTGGGCGTCATTCAATGTCTTGCTGGCATAATATATGACATGAAATAGCTTCTCTCTCCGCTGCCCAAGTGCTGCCCCGACAGCATAGTCACTAGCATCACACATAATCTCAAATGGATGTGTCCACTCTGGTGGCTGTACCATTGGGGCTGTTACTAATTTTTCCTTCAGAACCTTGAATGCTTCAGTACATTCTTCATCAAAGTCAAAGGGTCGGTTCTGCTCCAAAAGATGGCATAGGGGCTTGGTGATTTTTGAGAAATTTGCGATGAATCTCCGATAAAAACCAGCATGCCCTAAGAAACTTCTAATGCCCTTGACTGTGGTCGGCGGCGGCTGCTTCTCGATCACTTCTATTTTGGCCCTGTCGACTTCTATCCCACGACAGCTAATCTTATGGCCAAGGACTATCCCTTCATCCACCATAAAGTGGCATTTTTCCCAATTTAAGACTAGGTTTGCTTTTTCACATCTTTCAAGTACCTTTTGTAGATTGCCGAGGCAGCTCTCAAAATCGTCTCCAAAGACTGAAAAATCATCCATGAAAATTTCAAGGAAGTCCTCTACCATGTCGGAGAATATGGCCATCATGCACCTTTGGAAGGTGGCGGGTGCATTACATAGTCCAAACGGCATCCTCCTAAAAGCATACGTTCCGTAGGGGCATGTAAAAGTCGTCTTTTCTTGATCCTCCGGTGCAATAGCAATTTTATTGTAACCTGAATAACCATCAAGAAAACAATAGTAAGGTTTACCCGCTAGTCTATCAAGCATTTGATCAATAAAGGGTAAAGGAAAGTGGTCTTTTCGGGTAGCTTTGTTAAGCTTTCTATAGTCCATACAAACCCTTCAATCGGTCACAGTCCTGGTTGGGATTAATTCATTGTTCTCATTGGTTATCACGGTCATTCCTCCTTTCTTTGGAACGCATTGCACCGGGCTCACCCATTTGCTGTCGGAGATGGCGTAAATAATACCAACATCTAACCACTTGATTATCTCTTTACGCACCACCTCTTTCATAGCATGGTTTAGCCGCCTTTGGGCATCAATAGTCGGCTTATGATCTTCCTCTAGAAGGATTTTGTGCATGCATAACGCCGGACTAATGCCTTGTATATCAGCAATCGTCCATCCAATCGCCTTTTTGTGCTGCCTTAGCATGCCGATTAGCTGCCGTTCCTGTTCCTGTGGCAGCTTAGAAGAGATGATTACGGGCAGTGTGTCATTTGAACCAAGAAAAGCATATTTTAACTGCCCTGGCAGGGGCTTAAGTTCTAAGGCAGGTGGTTCAACAGTAAATGGCTTTTGGATTAAATGGTTATCTGAAGTGTAATTCAAAGGTTCGAATAACTTACCTGGACGATTGCCTATCCAGTTTACCTCCTCCCGATCTTTAGTATCAGATGTATCGGAGTCAGAGGAGTTGCTGTCGTCGGTGCTGTCGTGACGGCCCTGTAGGAGGCTGCCGCGGCAGTGCCCGATTTTTATGTCGTGACAGCCCTAACCAGATGTAGGGTTGATCTAGGATAACTTCAGTGATAGCCTTGCATTCCTCGTCTGCATCAGCATGCTTCATTGCTTGGAGAACATTCAACTTAATCTCTTGGTCATTCACTCTCATGGTGAGTTCTCTTTTTTCCACATCAATCAGTGATCTTCCCGTGGCTAAGAAGGGTTGCCCAAGGATGATTGGTGCGTTTTCGTCTGCTTCACAATCTAAAACAAGAAAGTCAGCAGGAAAAATAAATTTATCCACTCTTACCAGAATATCTTTGATTTTTCCTTCTGGATGAACGTAAGAGCGGTCGGCAAGCTGCAGAATTACTGTCGTGGGCCGCGCCTTTCCAATACCTAATTTCTGAAAAACAGATTTTGGCATTAAATTGATACTAGCACCAAGATCACAAAGTGCCTTACCCACATATTTGTCTCCGATTACACAAGGTATGATGAAGCTCCCTGGATCCTTCTTTTTCTGGGGTGGCTGCCGATGAAGAATACTCATGCAACCATCTGCCATCCTTACCGTTTCAAATTCCCCCAGTTTATATTTTTTTGACATGACATCCTTGAGAAATTTGGCGTAACCGGGCATCTCCCTAACAGCATCTAACAGCGGAATATTAATATGAACCTGCTTAAAAATATCATAAATCTTTTTAAGTTGAGATTCTTGCTTAGCTTGCTGTATCCGTTGAGGAAAAGGAGGTGGGGGACGATAATCAGCAATATGTCCTTCCCACTGCATACGAATCTGAGGAGGTTTAGGTTCATCAATTTTCTCCTCTGTCGCTTCTGCTGTCGTGACAGGCTCATCGGCAGCAGTCTGTTTCTCACCTGTCGGTGCAGCTTCCTTGGCAGGTTTGTCCAAGGCTGGTTCCTTTACTGTTTCAGCTTCTTTTTCCGACCCTGGTAGTTTCTTCCCACTCCTAGTAGTAATTGCCTTACACTGCTCATGTGTGGGCTGCCTAGCATTTTCAGTATTACTAGGGAATCCTCCAGTCTGCCTTGGCTTAATATGCTGAGAAACCTGACCCATTTGTGTCTCCAAAGATTTCAGAGTAGCTTCATGATTCGTCATTCTCATCTCTGTTTTATCCATGAACGTCTCTGTTTTCTTGACAAACTGATTCATATTCTCAATATAAGTACCTGTCTGAGACATAAAAGTGGCCAGAGTCTGTTCCAGTATACTGTTCGTGGCAGCTGGTGGCTGTTGTTGCTGCTGTGGCGGCAGGTGCGGCGGCAGTTGTTGTCGCGTCAGCAATCTAGGTCCTCCCTGATTCTGATTGTGTGCTTGGGGATTTAGGGCATTGTTGGGATTACTCTAGGAAAATTTGGGATCCTTCCTCCAATTGGGATTATAGTTGTTGGAGTTGTAATTCGGCTTGTTGTAATTTCCAACATACTTTTCCTCTTCTAACTGTATTGGGCACTCATCTCTACTATGATTTCCCTCACAGATGTCACATACTTCCTCAACAGCAAATCCTTGTAATCCATCATCATTCAATAACCTTTTCATTGCTTTAGTATGGAATGTTACCTGTGATTTCATAGTGCTGTCGGCTTCATAATCCTTGACAGCAAGTACCCGTTTACCCCCTCTTCTTGTAGTTGGAAACTACTCCTCATTCTTGGCCAAATTTTTCAAGACTTGTAATGCTTCGTCCGGATCTTTATCCAATAATAGTCCATTCGCTGCAGAATCAATTCGAATGCGAGTTTGTAAGTTAGCAGCATTATAGAACTTTGTTACCTGATCCCAGACGGGGAATCTATGCATTGGGCAGTTCCGAAGAAGAGTAGTAAATCTGTCCCAGGCCTCGTGCATCGGCTCGTTATCTTCCTGTTGAAAAGTAGCAATTTCATTACGTAATCGCTCAGATAAATGCGAAGGATTAAAACGAGATAAAAATTCACGAGATAAATCTGCCCAAGTTCTAATTGAACCCGGCGTAAGTTTATTCCACCAAGTTTTTGCTCTGTCCCTCAATGAATGGGGAAATAACCGAAGCCTCAGTATCTCCGGATTAACTCCTGGTAGTCTAAACGAACCACAGATCTCCTGGAATGTTTTGAGATGCTCCCTAGCATCCTCTGTAACAGCACCACTAAACTGCCTGGCATTGTTGATCATACTAAACATAACAGGTTTCAACTCGAAGTTGTCAACATCTATGTCCGGCAGCGTGGTTTCCAGCTCTACATGATCGTTCAACATGTAGTCACGACAAGACCGTCGGCCGGCAGCGGCGGGCGGGTCGCCGACAAGCTGGTCGTTTCCATTGTAGGCCATTTTCTCTAGCTGTTCCTCAAGGTACTCGTTCCTGGCTAGTAAGTGACGAAGTTGTTTCTTGAGGTTGAATGATCTTTCGATTTCCGGATCTAAGTGATATTCAGGATCTTTACCTCGGTTCGATCTGCGCATAAACAAGAAACCTTGTGAAAAGCAAGAGTTGAATGCACCAACGAAAAACAGAAAAATAAAAAGAAAAGTAAAAATAAAAATGAAAAGTGCAGTAAAAGAAAAGGTAGAGTTATGTTGCCAATCCCCGGCAGCGGCGCCAAAAACTTGTTGCGTGTAAAAGAGTCTATCGCAATGGTAGTGCAAGTGTACACGACGCAAGTAGTAAAGTGATACGAAGTATCGGATATCGTCTCCACAGGGATTGGGCTAATAGCTTCACCTTAATTCACTGCATGAAAGTAAAGAAAATATTTGAGAGTTGTCACGAAAATATTGAAGAAAGCGTAAATAAAAGAATAGGAATATCGAGATGGAGAGAATGGGCTGGTATTGAATTGCTCATTAGTGCATGTATTGTATTGCTTAGGAACTCCAGTTCTGTCGTCGCGCCTGTCGCTGGCAGCACCTATCACGGCAGCAGTCCGTTGGTCGTCGCGGCAGCAAACACACCAACTCAGTACTCCAAGTTTGGCAAGAATCCCAGATCTGCCTTTGCCTATCCCTAGGTCCAAGTCTGTCGATGATCACGTCTTGATGATACCTCCCGGCGTGAATCGAAGGATGAACACCGATGTGTATGAATTCTTCTTTAGCCACTTAACCTCACCCTATCCCTAGGCACGAGATAGTTCAACTATAAACTAGAGAACTTGCTCTTATTTCTTTCGTATACTTAACTCTCCCGACGCTAAGTAAATAGATAACCTCACAATGCTCTCCCGATGCTCTTGCAAGATATTAATAACCAAAATAAGAGAACTTGAAGTTTATTTTATTGAACTGAAAATTCCTAAAACAAAAGCAACCCTTGCAACATAAGGGTAAATCGGCTATGGGTAAACGGCGGAGGGTTTTTGGTTGTCGGTTTAAGGGTAAATCGGCTATGGGTTATGGGATATATTATCTCTAGGTTAAAATCTATGCCCTTATATAAGCTTTGGGCTCAAGTATTCTAAGTTAACAAGGATTACAACTTTAATTTAAAGTAAGATTCTAATAAAGACTTAATCTTCAAGTATCCTACTTTTCAGCCGCCTTCCTTGTTTCTTGGGATTTCCTCTCCTTGAGCTTTGGCTTGACATATCTTTTGATCCGGGGCTTGGAAAAATATATGGTTTTCACACGACAGACGAGCATAATTTTCTCTATCTATCGAGGTCCACTTTGCTTTTCCTCCACTGACTTGCTGTCGTCCTCTGCTGTCACGGCAGATCCATGGCAGCATCGTCCTCATCGTCTGCTTGTCCAGTTCAGTTCTTCTGCTTCTCTGTCCTGCGCCCGCCTTCTCCATCTACTATGGCAGCAACCTGCAAAATCAGCCATCTTTTAGTAGAATCCGTGCCTTTATTATATTTGTGATGTTTTGCTGTAAACTAACCTAAATGCAATGCAATGATGCTTGAATGCAGCAGAAATATGGGTTAAAAAGGGTGTAAATAATAGAACTTTTACACACTCAACAGGGGTGTTACAACTCTTCCCCCTTAAGAAATTTCGTCCTCGAAATTTACCTGAAGGAAAAAGATACGGAAACTGCTTCTTCATATCATCCTTTCTTTCCCACGTGGCTTCCTCAACACCACGATGCTTCCACAACACCTTAACCAATTCAATGGTCTTGCCTCGAAGAACTTTACTGTCTGAATCCAGAATTTCAATCGGCTCCTCATCATAGGTCAAGTCTGGATTCAACTCTACTTCCTCCACAGGCATAACATGCAAAGGATCCGATCTATACCTCCGAAGCATAGAGACATGAAACACATCATGTATCTTTTCCAACTCTTGCGATAACCTCAGCTTGTACGCAACAGGACCCACACATTCAATCACCTCGTATGGTCCAATGTACATAGGGCTCAACTTACCCTTCCGGCCAAACCTCATCACCTTCTTGCAAGGCGAAACCTTCAAGAACATACGATCACCTACCGCAAACTCAATCTCTTTACGCTTCAAATCCGCGTAAGACTTCTGTCGATCAGAAGCTGCCTTCAAACGCTCACAGATGAGCTTCACCTTCTCGGTGGTTCCTTTCAACAAAGCCGGCATTGAAACCAACTTCTGACCTGTTTCAGCCCAGCAAAGAGGAGTTCTGCACTTCATCCCGTACAAGGCTTCATAAGGTGCCATTTGAATGCTTGCCTGGTAGCTATTGTTATAAACAAACTCCACTAAAGGCAAATGCTTCTCCCAAGAACCCTGAAACTCAATCAAACAACACCTCAACATATCTTCCAGCACTTGGATAACACGCTCAGACTGTCCATCCGACTGTGGATGATAAGAAGTACTGAAATTCAGCCGCGTACCCAAAGCTTGATGCAAACACTCCCAAAAACGTGATGTAAACCTTGGATCCCTATCCGATACTATAGACTTTGGCACACCATGCTGTCGCACAATCTCAGCAATGTACAACTCTGCAAGCTTGTCCAAGGTATACGTAGTATGCACAGGTAAGAAATGCGCACACTTCGTAAGGCGATCCACAATCACCCACACCGAATTCTTCTTCGATGGCGACAAAGGCAAACCAGACACAAAGTCCATGGTAATCCTTTCCCACTTCCACTCAGGAATCCTCAACGGTTGCAATAACCAAGAAGGAAACTGATGCTCAGCCTTAACCCACTGACAAACCATGCACTTACTCACGTACTCCGCAACATCCTTCTTCAAATCCACCCAATAGTACTCATCCTTAAGATCACGATGCATCTTTGTACTACCAGGGTGCATAGCAAAAGGACTGCTATGAGCTTCAGTCAGAATAGTACGCCTCAACTCTGCATCATTCGGCACTACTATCCGACTCCCAAAACATAGAACTCCATCATCATTAAAACAGAAATCCGATGGTCTATTCTCAGCAATATCCTGAACATGTGGCACCAAAGAATCATCCAATAATTGCTTATCCTTTATCAACTGAACCAAGGATGGTTTCACTTGCAACTCAGCCACAAGACCCCCATCTCGCGAAATACTCAAGCTGGTAAACATAGCCCTCAACTCCACTGCCACCTTTCTACTCAAGGCATCCGCCACAACATTGGCTTTTCCCGGATGGTACTCGATCGTCAGATCGTAATCTTTAAGCAACTCCACTCAACGTCGTTGCCTAAGATTCAACTCTTTCTGAGACATTAGATACTTCAAACTTTTGTGATCCATGTACACAGTACACTTCTCACCATACAGGTAATGTCTCCAAATCTTCAAAGCAAAAACCACCGCAGCTAACTCAATATCATGCGTAGGATAATTGCGATCATGCACCTTCAACTGGTGCGATGCATAAGCCACCACCTTACCCTCTTGCATCAACACACACCCCAAACCAACATAGGATGCGTCGTTGTACACCACAAACTCTTTCTCTGATTCAGGTTGAACCAAGATAGGAGCTTGTGTCAAAGCTGCCTTAAGCTTCTCAAAAGCTTGCTGTCTTGCTTCTGTCCACTCATACTTGACATCCTTTTGCAACAACTTCGACAAAGGTGCAGCAATCTTTGAAAATCCATCCACAAACCTCTGATAGTATCCTGCCAACCCAAGAAAACTACGAACTTCATGAACAGTCTTAGGAGGCTTCCAATTCATCACCGCCTCAATCTTCTGAGGATCAACACGAATCCCCTCAGCAGAAACCATATGACCAAGGAAAACAACTTCCCTAAGCCAGAATTCGCACTTGCTCAGCTTAGCATAAAGCTGATTCTCCAATAGCGCCTGCAACACAATCCGCAAATGCCCCTCATGCTCCTCCTCAGTACGAGAGTACACAAGGATATCATCAATGAACACCACAACAAACTTTTCCAAGTATTCATGGAACACTTTATTCATCATATCCATAAAAGCTGCAGGAGCATTCGTCAAGCCAAACGGCATCACAAGGAACTCATAATGCCCATACCTCGTCCTAAAAGCTGTTTTTAGCACATCCACATCCTTCACCTTAAGTTGATAATAACCTGACCTTAAGTCAATCTTAGAGAACACAGCCGCTCCCCGGAACTGATCAAAAAAATCATTAATCCTCAGCAAAGGATACCGATTCTTGATAGTCAACTTGTTTAGCTGACGATAATCAATGCACATTCTCATAGTGTCATCCTTCTTCTTCACAAACAAGACCGGTGCACCCCAAGGTGACACACTCGGCCGAATGAAACCACGATCAAGCAACTCCTGAAGTTGCATCTTCAGCTCTTTCAACTCCTTAGGTGCCATTCGATAAGGAGTAATGGACACTGGAGTTGTGTTCTCATACAACTCAATCCCAAACTCCACCTCTCGACTAGGAGGCAATCCAGGTAACTCCTCCATAAACACTCCAGGAAACTCTCGCACAGTCCTGATATCTTGAACTCGCAACTCGTTAGAGCTAGGATTCATAACAAAGGCTAGATAAGCCTCACAACCTTGCCTCAGCATTCGGCTTGCTTCCAACGAAGACACCACATTGGCAAGAAACTTCACATTCTCGCCAACCACCACTACCTCGTAATCATCCGCAAGCTTCAACGAAACTCGCTTGTTCTCAAAATCCACTACAGCTCGATGTTCAACAAGCCAATCCATACCAAGGATTACATCAAAACCATAGAATGGCAATTCCATGAGGTCAACAAGAAAAACATGGTTTTGCACATTCAAGGGATCTTCTATACAACTTCTGTGTCACAACGGTCTCACTAAAGGAACTAGTTACACGCATACCAACATCCAAAGACTCAACAGGTAAACCGAGCAATTGAGCATGTTCACGCAATATGTATGAGTGTGTAGATCCAGAATCAATCAAGGAAAGTAATGACATGGATTGCAAAGTAAAGGTACCCGCGATCACATTCGTATCATTCCTTCCCTCACGCTGGGCATACACTCGGGCCTTGCCACCACCCTCAGGTTGAACAGCCACCACATGCGCCACATTCCTCCCACCATCATCTCTGCGCTGGAAATTACCACGGCCGCGCCTACGGCCTCTCTGTGGTGCAACTACCCCAGGAGCACGTCCCTGACCACCACCGGCCAATAAAGGACACTCCCTCCTCATGTGGTCTATCGAACCACAATTCCAACATGAATTACCGGTCACTGCTACAGGTGCCTGAACCTCCCTCGCTGCTCGAGGACAATCTCTCCTCAAATGGCCACGAGATCCACACGTCCAGCACGTGTTCTGATTAGCTCTCATCATGTCTCCATGAACAGGCGCACCACGCCCTCCATCACCGCGCCTAGCAGAAGACTGATACCTCTTATCACGTCCTCTCTTGTTCCGTCCACCACCGGAACTATAATCAACAACTCTTTTGCTCGAGCTAGAACTAACGCCTCTGGAAGACAAACCCAGGTTCTGTTCAATGTCCTTCGCTCTACTCACCAGCACATCAAAATCCGTATACTCAGCAGCAAGCATGAAAGTCTTCACGTCCGTCACCAAACCATAACGGAAACGTTCACACCTCTCCCGCTTATCAGTATTAGCTTAGGTGTGTACTGGCTAAGGCGGAAAAACTGGATCTCATACTCAGCCACCGTCACGCTTCCTTGCACAAGAGACATGAATTCTCTTTTCTTCTCATCTAGGTGTCGCACACCTAGATACTTTCGCTTGAACACATTCAAGAAGAACGTCCAAGTCACATTATTTTCCTCCATTCCAAAGACAGTGGTCGTCCACCACGTATAAGCATCATCATGCAGCAGCGACACGACACAACCCAACTTCTGCACATTGCTGCAGTTCATTTGCCCCAAGATTCTCTTGGTGCTTTCCAACCATGATTCAGATCCTTCAGGAGATAAACCTCTGAACTCAGTCCCTCCCAGACTGCGAAGACGTTCCAAAGGTAATCTCACATTAGCATCACCCAGATGCGCAGCTCCGTGTGCCCCAGCTACTGCTGCCTGAAAGGCTCCCGCAATAGCCTGAATCAACACATTCATGTCAGGAGCAGCTTGCCCATGCACACCTTCAGGTCCAGCGACCCCAGCATCAGCACCAACACCAGCATTATCACCTCCAGCACCACCACCGTCGGGTGGTCCACCACCAAGGGCGGAGGTAAATCCACAACATTATCAGCATTTTCCTCATTCTCATTCTGAGCCATAGCTCTCGTATTCATCCTCATCTCTCTACGAGGCCCCATTTATAAAAACAATGCACTGACACAAATGCAATAAACATAATTAGGCTCAACAAGGTAAGTAATCCAAGTACTCAAGCTCATTTTCCAAAAACAATTCCTTTCATTAGTTTTGATATGGGAATGGGTTCCCCTAACACGCTTCAACATAGCATAACATCACAATTGCAACCATACATCACAATTCATGAAACACTCCTTCACTTAAAAGGTCCATCATGCAAAAACACATACATCACCCATATACAATTGCCAATTACATGAGAACCAAGCTCTGATACCACCAAATGTAACCCCCTTAGCCCGGCCTAGACGGTTGACCCGAACTACGAAGATTCCACGGGGAAAACCAAAGTCAACCCGAAAGTCAACCTTGATTAACGACCTTTTTTTCTTTTTAATCTTGTCTAGATGCACGTTAACCCTAATAGAACACTTGAGAAACATATATGTGTAAAGCACAGCGATCGGATTTCAGAGAGAGACTCAATTGCACATTATACAAATATTAGGGACCAAAACGTAAACTCTGTAAATTAGAAGGTCATAATTGATTTTTAAGTTACCAATAGTAAATTAGTCATATTACATGCTTCCCTGTCAAATTTCTCCTTATTTAGACATCTCGAACTCATACAATTGCAATTACAACTTTCGGGACTAAAACGTAAAGCTTGCAAACTTCAACGTCATTCAAATCAGTGCCAAACGGTCACACGTTTCGAAATGGCATTGACCGTTCCGAAACGCGGGTTCGTTCCGAGAGTGGTTCCGAAATAGGGCCTTCTAGTAACCAAATCGTTTCGGAATAGCCTCTAGCCGTTTCGAAACACGAAGGCCATTACAAGCCCCCATTTCGAAACGCCAGTGCCTGTTCCGATACGGTTTGCCCAGAAGCTGCAGATTTTGCTGGTTTTTCATACATAAAACCACTCAAACACAACCTAATGACTTCCTAATCATGCTAACAAGTCATCATACATATATAGAGCATGATTGCACCTTCTAATCATGCCAACAAGTCATCATACATATATACAAGTCATCATACATATCTATAGGCATTCTTCCTATTATCCAAAACCAAGCAATCAACCAATCTCCAAAACAAGCATTAAAAGGCCATTTACAAGTTCAAACCATCAAAAACAACATGCCACAACCTAGGGAGTTCAACACATCTCCCAAAACACATCTTAGGTTCCCATTGCCAAATTACCAAAACTAATAGTGTATGAAAACATCACCATACATGAGCTTGGTTTCCCTTGGACACTCTAGCCTCCTTCTTTCCCTTAAACACTTCAATTATCTGCATTATTGGTACAAGAGAGAGAGCGTAAGCATAATTGCTTAGTGAGGTATGCTCTAAAGAAAACAACACAATAATGCATTTTAGAAAACACTTTCAACAAAAGCTTTTAAACACAAGCTCATATCTTTTCATGCAACCTTGCATACTTTACATGCATCTCATGCTTCATTACATTCAACCCATCATATTGGCTTTCAAGTGATAATTCATAACCATTTACAACACAAAACACAATCGGATACGCGGATTACAAGCGTTGTCCCATACGCTTCATACACACTACCGAACAACATAAGGTGGAGTTTATCGGTACAATCACTACCCCTCAACACCCGTGATGGAGTTTAACGGTACAATCACAACCCCTCAACATCCAAGGCGACTTTATTCACGGTGCACCCAATCCTATAGCCGGCTAACTATACCCGATTCTACTTTAAAACCAATTCATCACTTGCCAATATACATCAAATACCATCATCAATTCACTGTTTTAAAGCATTAAACAAAGCCATTAAACACCATGCATCATTACCAATTTAACAACATGCCAAAACAAGG
Source organism: Hibiscus trionum (assembly GCA_030270665.1). Lineage (NCBI taxonomy): Eukaryota > Viridiplantae > Streptophyta > Magnoliopsida > Malvales > Malvaceae > Hibiscus > Hibiscus trionum. The sequence goes on from BSYR01000008.1 coordinate 2,737,392, forward strand.
ATCTCTTACCTTGAGCATCCTTCAACACATGGCTTTCAAAACTAGCATTAACCATGCTAAAACATGCTTTCAAAACAGAATTTAAACATGCAATTTATAACCAATGCATCAAGCTACTTCATAGCACATCTGAGGGAGTTTTCCGAAAACTTACTCTTGAGCTTAGCTAAGTTGTTTAGACTTAAACTAAGCTCCCAAAACATCCAAATAATCGTTTCAAAGCTGAAAACCCAACTCCACTCACCGATTACGTTTCGCACGCTTGCCGAAATGCCAATCAAGCCTCCGGATCAACTCCAATAGTGTCCGAAGATGCTTCCCCTGTTTTAAACACATCAAAGCAGAGGATTAATGCATCATCATGCTTTGAAATCTTCAGCCAACACACCTAAACTCGCTGATCTACCCAAAACAAACATTTCGGCTACCAAACACTACCGAAAACACCTCCAAACTCTTCCAAAACTTAACCCAGCCAAGATCCATCACTTCTAACCATTTCTAAACATCAATCAACATCCAAAATACACCTTAACTCATCCTTATACCTCCAGCTATAACAGAACACCAAAAACACCTCAAAAACCTCCATTTTCATAAGCACAAACTTAGGAAATACAACCTATTCGGGATTGCATTGATAAAACCTAATTTCCACATCATTAGACATCCAAAATACATTTAAGAATCATCTCAAAACAGAGCCCAAGCAATCACAATGAAATTCTTCAAGATTTCTTCCAAATCTTGAGTTTTAAGCCAAAATCAAGTTTTTAACATTAAAACCATTTATAAAACTTAAATTAAGGATTGACAACTTGAGAATTTCAGTAAAGAACTGAGTATTTAGAGGATAAGAAAAATATTACCTCTAAATGGTGATTTCTCCTTGATTTGAGCCAATTTCCTTGAAAATTCAATGAGAAAATCAAAAGGATTTGATGCAAGATTGATTAGGAATTAATTGATGATAGAAATCTCATCAATTGATGTGAAAATCAATGCAAAAGTTGCTGGAGAAATAGTGTTTGGATGATGGAATTTTGAGAGAAAAAGGAATTAGAAAAATTTAGGAAAAGGTAGTTATGAAATTCCAAAAAGTAGTTTCCCTTTTCATTTAATTTATTAAAACATTAATTAATTCACCCAAATTAAGGAAAAATCTGGAGAAATCATTTTTGGGTAAATTAGCTCCTTAAAGATTCAAAGTTTCAATCCTTACAAAACAGTCACCACTAAACTTTTCAAAAATCGCATTTTAGTCACTACACCGAAATGTAGTATTTCCAAACCTTATTTTGCAAAATTGAATTCACCACTCTTCTATATATATTAAAAGAGGATTTTTAAGTATTTTTCCATATTTTTAAAGCATCCCGAACTAGGCTTTCCCTAAAACCTCCTTTTATATTCGAACCGAAAATCAGACCGGTCTAGTTCAGACCCTAAACTTCCAAGCCCAAAATTGGGGTGTTACATGTGGGCTTATGACCAAGCCCAAATCTGTCTTGTTTGTTGATAACACCTCTGACACGCAAACATCCTTGCAAGTTTCTGCCGAGTCCTCTTCCTTTCTTTGCTCCTCATCCCAAAGTCTGCCCCACATGCATCTTGACGCATTTAGATAATTTTGGGCACGGGATCTTGCTTCCCTCCGTCACAAATGTTGCATTGACGAATTCAAGGGCCCTAAAGGCACATTCGACTGCTTCCTCATTAGTTTGGACATATGAAGCGTCGGTAGCCACAAACGCTATAATGTCATGTTCGGCAGACACGCTCACTAACTTCCCCTCAAAGACGAACTTTAGCTTCTAGTGAAATGACGAGGGCACAACTCCCGATGAATGGATCCAAGACCTCCCTAATAGGAAATTATAGGTTGGCTTGATATCCATCACCACAAAGTCGACCAAAAACTCGATAGGTCCGATTAGCAACGGCACCTCGATCTTCCCCACAACTTCCCTTTGTGTCATATCAAAAGCACTGACTGAATTCTGACAAAGCTGTTGGAGTATGCCCAAAGACCAATCATATGATGATTGAATAGACATACTATTTTACTAGATTTATCAAGTAATGGCATTGCCGTTATTATCATTTGGTATGTTTCTGTGCATCAAAACTAACCATTGGATAATAATGTCCATACAATAATACGATTATTGTTAAATAGGATCCATAGTCGAATATTATTACGGGTATGGACAGTGATAATATATAATGACTAATATGTGGTTGATGACAACCGTTGTCATTGACATAGAGATGTCAAAATCAACACATAAGTATTTGTTAGAGAACAACATACTGGATTAACCCGCTATGAACATGTTTCTTTTGTAATTATGTGACAGTCACAACATTGCTCATGATAAACATATGTATAATCCTCAGACTTGAGATCGACATGATTTCAACATAAAGATTTACGTATTTTGACACAGTCAAACGTGTGTCGTAACTGACTACATTATAAAGACTGGTGATTGGATATGTGATGACCTATGTAGTGAAATATGGTTGATCAAGAAAGGATTTGTCCCCCTACATAATGGGAGAAATATCTTCGGCCACTTGATTGAGTGAGATTAGAAAATGCATGGCCATGCTCGAATATTATGATATGAGATATCATAGAGATTCGTTTATCATAATCTACTCAAGACATCAAGAAACACAAGATGGACAACGCAAGTGTGACTAACCCATGACTTGTGTTGTAGATGCTACTCATTGTTTGTAAAATTAGAACAGTTCTAATTTTGCTGCTAACGTTGCATGAACCTACAAGGGTCACACCCTTCGAACGAAACGAACAAAAATTGGAAACCATACTCTCTATTTTAGGGAGGTTGCTGAAAATCCCCTATGGGATAGGGGAAATCGACAACTCCCTTAAATAGGAATAATATTGGATAAATTTTCTATTTATCAAATATTATTTAGAGTATGGAAAATATTTAGAGACTTAAATATTATAGAATAAGATTCTAGAAATTTAAATATATATTTGGAATTTATATAATGTATATTTAATTCCATGTTTATGTAGAATTAGATTCTACATAATTAAAAATATATATTTAAATATATTTAAATCCAAGTAAAGATATAATGAGATTCTATATAATAAAAATATATATATTTGGATTAAATATAATGTATATTTAAATCCATGTTTTATGTAGAATAAGATTCTACATAATTAAATATATATATATTTCATTTAATATTATTAAATATAATGTATATTTAATATAAACATATTTCAAGTAGAATTGGATTCTATAAATTTTGGTTGCACTTGGATTTAAGATATTCAACCAGAATTAAGTCTCTGAATACTATTTAAAGGGACAAGGGCTAGCAACCAAATCATCCCTCTTCCTCCTCTTGAAGATTTCAACAACATCCCTAGGGATTCCCCACTGTAATTCGACATATCCCAGAAAGCTCTTTGAGAAGCTGTTCGATATTTTTTCTGGTGTTCTACCTGCCCCCTGGAAAATACCTGAAGGTTCACTTGCTCGATTACAAGTCCCGGTTGAACTCCTGGTCGATTTCAGACTCCCTCAGGAATCCCTGGATGGATTTCGACTTCTCCTTCGAAGGTGTTCAAATCTGTCGAAATTTATCCCTAAGTCTTAGGGAGGCGGAAACTTTGTTCGTTTTGTTCGGGTGGACTCCGTAGAGGTCGTTGCGAACCTGTGACGATTCCAGTTTTACTTGACGTGGTTATTCCGACATACTGTCGGTTTTCTAGTTTCTAGAGTTTTAAAAGGTAACTCTTCATCTTTTCTCCCTGGATTCGTTCCTGTACATGGATCATGGCTGGATTACGTCGGATTAATTTTTCCGTTGCGCCACGGGGCGTGCTGACGTGACCCAACAGTGGTATCAGAGCCACTTGTATCATACGAATTCGGACTTAAATTCTTGGGTGATGTTTATGTATGAAATGCATGTTGTTTTATTCGATTTAGATATTTATCGTTTATCATATCACACCTAATAAAGACTTATTTCGATTATCACTGAATGATTAAGAGTTAATCATAACTATGTTAGGTTGCTTCAATGTTAAATGTTAACATGTTGAGACTAATAGTTAGTCTAGAGAACAAGTAGTTGTTCGTAGTTTCATAGATTTATGAAATCTCTGAAAGGGCTTCTAATTTGATAAAAGTTATTAAACTATCTTTCACGATGAATCCATAAGAGTTATGGTTAGATGTTATGAAAAATGCATGTCTAGGATTGGCATCATCAAAGACCTGGTACTTAAGTGTGCCTAGTGCGCCACCTCTCTTTCATGTTGACCTACTTGGTGCATTTGTTCGTTAACGCAAATCGTTTATGAAACCTCGTGATCCTTCTTTGGCCCATTAACCGCAACATATAGATAATCAGTTTAAAACTCTGTAAACACGTCGTTACTTTGTTCGCACGATGTTTGAAATGCATGTTAGATTGCATGGTGTTTGTTTTGCATGGTTATAGCCAATAGCCTTTATAGTTTTGGTTTTTATAAATACGGCCTGCGTGTCGTGCCTTTCTCTATCTTCTATTGTACTTCTCTTCTCATCTCACTCCCTCGCATGTAACACGAGTTTCTGAAAATTGTAAATACTCATGGAGATAAAGCAATAACCAAGGTAGCATTGTGGTGGGCCTTCCCTGGTGGATCGGGCATTTCAGAAGCATATTCTATCTTCAGTAGAATGGTCCTCCCATTGGCTTGGGACGGGTCGCCTTAGGTTCAGAAGGGCTATAATAATTGCATATCTATTTATCGTTTATATTTACCTTGTATGTGATGCAATGGATGTTTTATAAGCATGATTAAACATAGTTCTATTGATAGGATCAATGTTAAAATGATGAGATAATTAAGTAAATCCCTCACTATAATTCTAAGCCTGTTTTAACCATCCAATATTTACCCTCGTTAAAGCTTCGATCGATATAATGCGAGCTTTGCCAAAGCAATGTCACATTTATCTACCTTAGTTAAACGCGAAGAATAAGCTAGTGATATTCGTCGGTTGAGATATTGGTATTGACTTAGCTGGGTTGTTCTAATAGGATTAGAAAACCTAGTGGTTAAAAGTTTTGGTTAATCATAAGATGATTTAAAGAACAAGAGTTGTTCGTCAAACGATGAGGAATTACATGAGATGTAATTAGTAAGGTGTTACTTACCTAAATAACCATTTCCTAAAAGACTGGCCAAAGCTGATTTAGGAATGATGAAATATGGATCCTCACTCACTAAAAAAACTATTGAAACATTTTTCCAAAATTAAAACTAGAGGGTTTTTAATTTTGAAGAAAATAGTGGGAGTAAATTTATAGTAAAGACCTATCTATAAATTTTAAAACTTAGTAAAACTTATATAGCATATTTTCTTTGTTGTAGAATTAATGGCAAATAATACTCTATCTCTGTGATCTATCCTTGAGAAGGATAAGCTCAATGGCATAAACTTCCTTGACTGGTTCCGCAATTTGAGAATTGTTCTCAAACTGGAAAAGAAAGAATATGTCATTGAAGAACCTGTTCCTGATGAACCGGTTGCCACTACTTCCAGAGCTGACAAAGACAAGTTTAAGAAACACATGGATGACATGCTGGATGTCGGTTGTCTTATGCTTGCCTCCATGACCCCTGAGCTTCAGAAGCAACATGAGGACATGGTAGCTTATGATATGATTCAAAATCTCAAGGAGATTTATGAAGGGCAAGCTCGTCAAGAGAGGTACGAGACCTCTAAAGCTCTGTTTCAATGAATGATGAGTGAGGGATCTCCCGTCGGAGCTCACGTCATCAAAATGATGGGCTACATCCAAACGTTGGAGAAGATCGGCTTTCCGCTAAAAGACGAATTAGCTATTGATGTCATCCTGCAATCGTTTCCAGATAGTTTCAATCAGTTCATCCTTAATTTCAATATGAATGAAATTAACAAGACGCTGCCACAGTTGCTCGGCATGTTGAGAACTGCTGAAATCAACCTGAAGAAGGTAGGACCTAAACTTGTTCTGATGGTCCGCAAGGGCAAGAAGAAAGGTAAATCGGCAGCAAAGTCTAAAGGTGATGATAAGACCAAAACCGATGGAAATGAGGCATTGAAACCTAAGAAGGGAATCAAGAAGGATGGAAAATGTTTCCATTGCAGAAAGACTGGACATTGGAAGAGAAACTGTCCCACACACCTACAAGAAGTCAAGAAAGAAAAAACGAGTGAGGCATCAACCTCAGAGGCTTCTAAAGAGAAGGCATCAGAATAGACATGGACCTGCGAATGGAAATAAAGCAAGAGTTGCTACATCATCCATTAGGACATGTGTTTTTCCTTAAATAGATTTGTTTTAGTTTTTAAGATTATTATTTTGTGCCTAAGTTTTAGTTATCTTGTAAGGACAAGATATTTTAATTTTGAGATTATTTAAATAAATGTTATTCTTTTAATCTCTTATGGCATAACGAATCAATGATATTTAAACTAATCAAATCAATAATATTTATAAGATAAATAAAACAAATGACTAATCTCAAACTCATAAAAGAATTAAGGTAATTTGATGAGATCAAATTCAATAATATTTAAAGTTTGATGAACTTTCAAAGAATATGGGATTGTCCCATAATTAAAACCCACAAGTGGAACGAAAAGTCTTTGAAAGAGAATCAAATATGTTAGACATGTTTTGATTCAGAACAAGTCAATTTCGACTTCTTTACACACTAGAAAAACAACTCTCATACTTAATCGTGTTTTTTTTCGAAACGTCATGGACTAAAAATTGTTCTAGAATACCTTTGAAGTTTTAAGGTTACTTACATGTTAAAATGTTTACAAAGTTCGAACCTTAAAAAATCCATTTGTTGTTTATCCTAACGAGAACAAAGCGTTTGTTTCTCAAACGAGAGTTTATCTTGAAAGAGATTAATTCTCACAAAGGGATATTATTTCTTCAACTTTAACGAGAACAAAATATTTGTTGCTCAAACGATAGTTTATCTCGAAAGAGAATACTTATCACTAAGGGATTTCATTTTTCAACGAGAACAAAATGTTTGCTGCTCAAACGAGAGTTTCTCTCGAAAGAGATTACCTCTCACAAAAGAAAAAAAATGGAATTTGGAATGTGAAGAAATTTTAGACAAAAAAATTTATGAACCAAAGATTGAGAATGTTCCACAAATGATCAAGGAACATTGGAACAAAACACAACCATTGTGCTGATCCTTAAGAGAATATCATATACTTGAGAAATATGGATTTCTCACTATCCGTACATGGAAAAACTCTTCTTTTCGGGTCAAGATAAAGACTAGATCTTATCAGAAAGCAATGGTGAGCCCAAAATTTGAGAAATGGCTAAGAGCCATGAGATATGAGATGGAATCCATGTCTAAAACCAAGTATAGACTTTGGTTACCTAAAAGGGTAAAACCTAAGAGGTATGGATGAGTTTTTCAAAAAAGGAAAAACCGACATGGATGATAAAACATACAAAGGATGATTCGTCACTAAAAGTTTTTGACAAACATCATAGTATAGTCTATGATAAAGCATCTTCCTTGTAGCTATGTTTAATCCATCTTAATCTCACTTGCAAGTAGTTACATAAGATGATTATGGAATCAAATAAAGGAATGTCAAAACCACTTTCCTAAGGGAAAACTTGAAACAGATGTGTACATGACACATCCAGAAGGTTTTGTCACTCCAGTAAACACTTGGAAGGTATGTAAGCTATAAAGGTCTATCCGTAGACTAAGGCAAGTTTCTCGAAGTTGGGATATTCGTTTCAGAAGATACAATCAAAAGGTTTGGTTTATCTAGAAACAAAGGGGAGTCATGTTTTCAAAAGAGCTAGTGGGAGCATTGTTACTTTCCTAAGTATTGTATATAGATGACATACTCATCAAAAGGAACTAAAGATCGCAATCCGTTTTGCATTAATAAAGGATACTGCGACTTAGCAACATGAGATAGTATCTAACTCTACAACATAGGCTGAATATATTACAGTCAACATAGTAATAAAGAAGGATGTTTGGATCTAAAGGGTTCACTTCTGAACTAAGAGTTGTTCCCATCATATTAGTTGCTACATAACTCTGTTATGATGGAACCTTTGCGTAAGCAAATAAATCCCAGATCTCATCAATAAATCCAAACATATTCTAAAGTACTTACAACTTGGAGATGTGAAAGTATGCAACATACGCACAAAGTTGATAACTTTGTCAACTCCCTGACAAAGCTTTTGACACAGCATAAGCATGCCAGTTACACTAAGCCATATCGTATTAGATACGAGAATGATTGGTCTTAGTGCTAGTGGGAGATTGTTGGAGTATGCCCAAAGACCAATCATATGATGATTGAATAGACATACTATTTTACTAGATTTATCAAGTAATGGCATTGCTGTTATATCATTTGGTATGTTTCTGTGCATCAAACTAACCATTGGATAATAATGTCCATACAATAATACGATTATTGTTAAATAGGATCCTTAGTCGAATATTATTACGGGTATGAACAGTGATAATATATAAATACTAATATGTGGTTGATGACAAGCGTTGTCATTGACATAGAGATGTCAAAATCGACACATAAGTATTTGTTAGAGAACAACATACTGGATTGACTCGCTATGAGCATGTTTCTTGGGTAATTATGTGACAGTCATAACATTGCTCATGATAAACATATGTATAATCCTCAGACTTGAGATCAACATGATTTCAACATAAATATTTACGTATTTTGACATAGTCAAACGTGTGTCGTAACTGACTACATTATAAAAACTGATGATTGGATACGTGATGACCTATGTAGTGAAATATGGTTGATCAAGAAAGGATTTGTCCCTCCTACATAATGGGAGAAATATTTCGGCCACTTGATTGAGTGAGATTAGAAAATGCATGGCCATGCTCGAATATTATGATATGAGATATCATAGATATTCGTTTATCATAATCTACTCAAGACATCAAGAAACACAAGATGGACAACGACAGTGTGACTAACCCATGACTTGTGTTCATCTAAGATATAAAGGACAAAAGGATAAAATACATAAAGGAAGTTTATTCAGGAATTAGGAAACTCAAACCATGACTTCATGCAACTTAGGTAGCAATGATGTATTGCTAGATGCCACTCATTGTTTTTAAAATTAGAACAGTTCTAATTTTGATGCTAACGTTGCATGAACCTACAAGGGTCACACCTTTCGAATGAAACGAACAAAAATTGGAAACCATACTCCCTATTTTAGGGAGGTTTCTGAAAATCCCCTATGGGATAGGGGAAATCGGCAACTCCCTTAAATGGGAATAATATTGGATAAATATTGTATTTATCAAATATTATTTAGAGTATGGAAAATATTTAGAGACTTAAATATTATAGAATAAGATTCTAGAAATTTAAATATATATTTGGAATTTATATAATGTATATTTAATTCCAAGTTTATGTAGAATTAGATTCTACATAATTAAAAATATATATTTCAATATATTTAAATCCAAGTAAAGATAGAATGAGATTCTATATAATAAAAATATATATATTTGGATTAAATATAATGTATATTTAAATCCATGTTTTATGTAGAATAAGATTCTACATAATTAAATATATATTTCATTTAATATTATTAAATATAATCTATATTTAATATAAACCAATTTCAAGTAGAATTAAATTCTTTGAATTTTGGTTGAACTTGGATTTAAGATATTCAACTAGAATTAAGTCTCTGAATACTATTTAAAGGGACAAGGGCTAGCAACCAAATCATCCCTCTTCCTCCTCTTGAAGATTTCGACAACACTCCTAGGGATTCCCCACTGGAATTCAACATATCCTAGAAAGCTCACTGAGAAGCTGTTCGATATTTTTTCTGGTGTTCTACTTGCCCCCTGGCAAATCCCTGAAGGTTCCCTTGCTCGATTGCAAGTCCCGGTTGAACTCTTGGTCGATTTCAGACTCCCTCAGGAATCCCTGGAGGGATTTCGACTTCTCCCTAGAAGGTGTTCAAACCTGTCGAAATTTATCCCTAAGTGTTAAGGAGGCAGAAACTTTGTTTGTTTTGTTCGAGTGGACTCCGTAGAGGTCGTTGCGAACCTGTGACGATTCCGGTTTTACTTGACGTGGTTATTCCAACATATCGTCGGTTTTCCAGTTTCTAGAGTTTTAAAAGGTAACTCTTCGTCTTTTCTCCCCGGATTCGTTCTTGAACATGGATCCTGGCTGGATTACGTCGGATTAATTTTTCCGCTGCGCCACGGGGCGTGCTGACGTGACCCAACAAAGGCTTCATATGTGAACTGTCTATGGGAAACCTTTGCAAAGTTGCCATCGTTATCACATTCAAAGCTGAACCGTTATCAACAAGCACCCCCGGTAGGACATACCCTTTGCAATGTGTAGTGATATTCAAAGCCCTTGTTGACCCCATTCCCCGTTTGGGATCTCGTCATCACTGAAGGTGATGAAATTATCCACAATGATGTGACCTACAATCCAGTCTAGCTTGTTGACCGAAATGTCGTCCGGGACAAACGTCTGGTTTAGTACCTTTAGGAGTGCATCACGGTGTTTCTCAGAATTCAACAACAGTTCTAACACTGAAATTCGGGCTTCCTGCTTCCGAAGCTAATCACCATTGCTATACTCGCTGTGCTTCACAAATTTCAAAAACTCCTGAGCTCGTGCCTCTGTCACTGGTTCATTAATTTTGGGAGGAGGATCCTCCTTAAACAACTTCTCTTTTCCCTTCGGATCTACTTCTTTGGGAGTGTCCGGTGAGTAACACCTCCCACTTCTTGTGAGATTCCCCACCTCGTTTGCTACTTCAATTTCCGACTCCTTCGAACCACCCTCCTTCTTGGGCTCTTTCTCACTAGGCAACCTGCTCTCTTTCATCGGATTTGCATTTTCTGGCACCGAGACATGGGCATCATAGTTCCATGGAACCTTCCTTTCGTCCTTAAAAGGGAAGGACGTTGGGCGAGATTTTCTCAATTTCGGGGCCAGTTTAGGGCTTTCTCCCTCGGACATGCTACCCTCCTTTGCCTTGCGAGGTATAACAAAGGGTCGGTCCAAGCCAAACGTGACTTTGGGGTCATCAGACGTGCACACCTCTAGGTCCCCACTTTCGTCATCCTTCTCAAAAAACTCAATTTCTTTATTGTCCATCATTCTTTAGACCACTTGCTTGAACTCCCCACAACATTGAATGTCATACCCCTCGTGCTGGTGGTATTCGCAGTAGGGTCCACTCCCCTTCAACACAACCTCCATCCCTCGGTCAATTAGGCGGGTCATGCATAGCTGCTGAAACACCCATCGTAACGGGGACCTGAACTCAGACACACTAGCTTTAGCCTTTCTTGTGTACCCTTCCTCGATAGCATTCACTCCTCGGCCTGCATGATTCGGAAACGGGTTAGTGGTGGTATTTGGCTCATCTAGCTGTAATACTCCGGTTTTAATCAAATGCTGCACAAACTTCTTAAAAGTTATGCAATTCTCAATTTTATGCCCCGGAACATCGCCATGATACTCGCAGTTTGGCTTTCTCATCATACCAACATGGGAATGGCGACTTGAATGGAGTGACGTGGTAGGGTCGAATCAATTCTTCCTCGTACAAGTGAGTGTACAAGTCATCGTAGGATATTTGGATCGGGGTGAAATGCATCTTTTCATCCTCTTTCTTGGGAGCCCTAGTTTCCTTCTTATTCGACCTTTGTCCCCCGCCTGATGTAGCCTGCGGTGCCGAAAGGGTAAAACTCTTCGGGGCCGTATAGGTGTTCACAGTATTCACCTCGTTTTCCTTCTTCTTATAGCTCTTGCAATGACTTTCTCCACTGTCGATCCTCCCACTTTTGATTGCCACTTCAACGGACTCCCATGTCTTTACCATGTCTGCAAAGTTCTGGGTAGTATTATTTATCAACCGGTCAAATAAAGTCCCCTTCAATGTGTTAATGAACATTAGGGTGATCTCGTGCTCTGGAATCGAGGGTTGGATCTGAGCAGCCACATCCTTCCACCTCTGGGCGTATTGGCGCAAACTCTCATTCACTCTTTGCTCCATTCCCTTTAACATAATCTGGTTCGGGGTCATATCTGTCACATGTTTATAATGATCTATGAAGGCCCTTGAGAGGTCCTTCCAAGTCTTGACATTTACTTGGCTGAGCGTAGTATACCACCTGATAGCGGAGCCGGTCAAACTATCCTGTAAACAATGGATAAGCATCTTCTCATCCCTGATAAAAGCGGCCATCTTCCGACAATACGTAGTGATGTTTGCTGATGGGCAGGTGGCGCCATCATATTTATCAAAGTTAGAGACCTTGAACTTGGGCGGAAATACTAAATCTGCCACCAGACTCAAATCACTGACATTGTTTCCCTGTTCATCCACCTCTTGGATATTTCTGAGCTTCTTTTCGAATGCCCGAAACTTCTCCTCGTACTTCTTCTCTATCTCGGCTCTGACCCTTTCTACCACTTCTAACATGCTCAAATCTAGCACCTCGTTCTCATGGTCGCCTTCTATATCAACAGGCTAACTTGATGCCACTCCTTCGGGGCGACTAGCAGATGCCCCCGTGAGGTTAATGAAGTCCTTATTCCCTGACTCTGGCACTTCCTGGTTAACCCTCGTGTGAGACGTAGTACCTTTGTGTTCTTCCACATGTGAGCTGTCAACAGAAACTCCTTCCTTTCCCTTCATCTTGGCTAACAAGCTAGTCATCTGAGCAATGATGGATACCTACGACTGTGCTATCTGGTCGCTGATATTCCTGTTAACCCCATCTAAACGGTTCTCCAAATCTTTCTGGCCTTGTTCCACTTTAGCCAACCTTTCCTCCATGACTCGATACTGAGATCGTGTACCGTACGAATGTGGAATGGTTGAAAATTTTACTGAACCAAAATGCAATTGTTATCTTAAATGCAAAGTCTTTTAGTTAAGTTCAAGTTATTTAAACAATATATGCAAATAAATGTTCAAATAAATGTATAATGTATGTATGTATAATGTATGTATGTATAATGTATGAATGTTCAAATAAATGTATAATGTATGAATACGAAGAGCAACACTGGGTTTGGCAAATATCATCCTCAAATAGCTCATATTAAGTGGAATATGTTTGATTACAAATTTTGGGGAAGCTGATTACATCAAAAGCCCTACATTAACAACCACTAAAAACCTAGTCAGCCTGACGCTTTTTCTTCTTTCTTCCAACCCTTCTTCTTCATACAAATTGGTCCAGCATGGCACTCAAATCCAAAAACATCTTTGAGAATCTATACGACCGTCTCTTCTGCCTTGTTTGAGTCGTCCACCTGATCATGAAGTTCGGCGGCGTTTTCGGCTAAAAACTACAACTTCACGGCAATATAGCGCACACGGGCGTCCCACTGTGCCAGTTCTTGTTCTTGCCTCCAAATAGTAAAGGCGGCGAAGTGTAATTGCTCCAAAGTGTGCGTAGGGCGTACTTGGATTGCCCCCCTGATGCTCTCAATGCGATCCTTAAGCTCTTGTACCTTGGTTTCTAGCTCGTCGATGCGATCCCTCAAGACTTGGTTTTCTGACTCACTCGCTTTGAGTTTGCTAGTTGACCCCTTGTGCCTGAAAAGAGACTTTTCCAGATTCTTCACTTGGTCTTTCAAGGTCCCATTCTGATTCACCTCTCTCTCGAGCTGCCCTGAATACTCGGTGCGTAGGCTCTTCAATTCTTGAGTCAAAGTAAGTACCCGGTCTTTGAACTCAGGGTACCCTCTCTTAGAGTTTTCAGCCCTTGCCCTTTCTTCCTTGAGATGGAGTTCAGCCCCCTGACTCACCCCACCTTCGCTAGCTCTCTTGCCCTTGTTCATCCTTTGCAACTTTTGTATTTCCTCCTTTTCCATCCTTAGCTCAAGCTGTAACTCGTCATTCTTCTTTTGTAACCCCTTAATGTTCACTTCATATCGCACTCTTTCCAGTTCGAAATCAAACTTCTCTCTATTTGCCTTCTCTTCAAGTTGTGCATACATTTTTTGTTCCTCCTCTACTTGTTCCCTCATTAGGTCCGCTTCGGTAGGAAGTAAAGCCAACCTTTCCTTCATGGTCCTCCTCTTGTCCGGGTTCAACTGGGGAACGTTATCATCGACACGGTTAAACCTCCACACCTCGTATTCTAGGGTGACCATGTAAGGAGCATTTAGGATACTTACTCGCCTCGCATTATTCCATGCTGAAGAAGCGGTAAACACCTTTCCTTTGTAGCCTTTTTTCTTTCTGGTAGTCGACGTCGAAATCATTCAAACCGTTCGTAGCTGGCACAAACTGCTTAGACCCATACTGTCTTAAAACTAATAGAGGTGTGTAGGTCGTGTGTCAGCAAAGTCCCAACAAAGGTACCCACGAGAACATTCCACACCTGTAGCGAATACTTCTTGCTGATAGCCATGGGACTCTCCAAACTACGTCATCGGCATTAAAATGCTGAAGCACATCAAACCAAACTTCCTCGGTTTGCTTTGTAGGACAATTCCCTTTGTTCAAAAATTCTTCTAAAGTTGAAAACTTACTATCATAAACCGACCTTGAAAAACTAACATCTGTCTAAAAGTGGCTATAAAGCCATATCGTTAAGAGCTGAGGACATCCCAAGAAACGACCACCTTCGTGCTTTCTACAAAATCTTAAAGACTTGAAGGTTTCCGACATAATGACCAGAACCGGGTTACCTCCCTCGGCCAATTTATCGAACAAATCTAACACCGCCGAATGGATGAAGCCTAAGGCTTTAGGAAAGAGGACCAACCCATAAATCAACAGTGCGAATAAGTTCCACTAAACCCTACCCGCCGGAAGTACTGAATCCAAGGCCAAAATCCCATCAACCTTTAGGTACTCCTTGTTGTTCCATGTCCCAACCTGTTGGTCTACCCACGATGCCAAAGTATCTGAAAGCTTCAGATGTTTTGCCAGAAAGGTTTGTACTTGTTTGTCTTCGAATAGACACGATCCTCTTGTATTTTCTTGCAATTCACAAGATCTTGGTACTCTTCGATAGTCGGTGTGAGGTCTAAATCCCCAATCATAAAGAAACTGTAGGTTGGGTTCCAAAACCCGGCTAAGGCTCGAAGTAACACTTGATCAACTGGGACGTACAACAGGTACGCTATGTCACCAAACTCACTTTTGAAAGCGGTCCTCGCTTCGGAATCCCAATTGTTCCATACTTGCTTCAACCCTGACACCTCATTGATTTCTGTATTCATGAAAGTTTTGTTAGCCATCACCTACCTGAACCCAACGGTAATGCTATCCCCTTCGTGTTGTTGGTCTCCTTCTGACCACACTTGTACGTCTGAATTCTTTTCGTCAATACTCCTCACTATTTCCCCCATAATTCTTGCCTTTAATTTAGACTATTCTCAAACCAATGTGCTCTTTGCGACATGATGATATATGTAGAATAAGAGAAAAGGGGAAGGAAAGCAAAAGGGGTTAGTCACATGATAAATATAAATCAAGGCAAGCAATGAAATCCAAGCATTAGTGAAAAAATAAGCGTAGAAACAAGCAATTAGCAAGAAAAAATCTAGACACTCTAAACTATAGGGTTATCTGTATGGCTCTAAATAGGTGGGCTTTCTACATTCTCACTCGTGAATTTGGTTCTAGCAAAGGGTACCCGAACCTATCTCATTACCTACTAAGGCAATAAGAACCCCAATTCTGGCCCATTACAGGCTTGCGAATTGGTTTCGGCTCGAGGGAAAGCACGACCTAACGACGTGGAGGGCTACTCACGTGTCAAAAGGCGTGGATTTCGAAAGTGAATTATCGACCCATGGAGGGATACTCACGTGAGTATGGGCGTTTCACTCTCACTTAAGAAGGGTAGCTCGGGTGTAGAGCTTAATGATCATGATGCAACACATATCGGTGACTTCCTTAATAATAAATGGAAAATTATTTCGAATGTCACAAAATTTCAAAGCTCGTTCAACTTAAGTCGTATTTTCATAAAAGAACAAACTTATTAGCTTCACTTCGAATTTTAAATATTTTCTATTGATTAAATGGAAACAAGTGTTTTATTGGCTTAACTCTCCCTTTTTTGTTTGTAAAAAACAAAAATTTATCCCAGCAGAGTCGCCAAACTGTGATAAAGTTTTTTGAGAAAACCAAACCAACTAAGGCCTTATCACTTTCTTTTTGAAAAGGATTTTTATTTTTTTTAAAAAAAAGGGGGGGTTCGTACTTTGGAAAACTGTAAAAAAATTTGGAGTCGCCACCGGCCACTAAGGTAGGCCGAACACCACAAAACCATAGATTCAATTTAAAAAGGGTTCGGGAGTTGGTTACGTGTGGGGAATGATTAGCACCCCATCACGCCCGGAAATCGGTACCAAATTGCTTGTTGCCTTCTGATCGATAGAAATTATTTAAAAACCGGAGTGAATTTAATGAAAATGTTCTTAAATGAAAATGTGGCTTAATTTGCACGAGCTTTATCGAATTTGTGACTTTAGAATTAATTAAACGTTTAATTAAAAAGGATGACGGTACACCGGACCATAGACTAAACCGACATCATATAAGACTGACTGTCGTGTTAGTTTAGGGTTCGGATCTCGTACGTCACCTTTATGCATGATGCAGACAAATAAAGGATGATGTGTGTCATTTTCCTTTTTTATGCTTTCGCTTATCTAAAGACGGTGAAAATTAATCCGAATATTCGATCGACATCCATTAAGCTAGGACTGTCATTTATTAGATACTGGGGCTAATTAATACCTCTCTTGGGGTAGATTTTTAAGTCCGGATATCATGCTTAATTATCGGGCCTCATGAATGACAAGTATATATATATGCATGTCATAAATGTTCTCAAAATAAACACATAAAAAACCCACCCAAGGCCCTAACTTAAAGGTCCAAGTTATGGAATATTAATTAGTGATCTAATCATTTATCTCATAATTCTAATATTAGACCCTAGATCGTTTATATCCTAATTAAGAGGTTCGAAACAATTATGGATTATCTTGTATGATTTTTGTCTAAGTGTCACATTAATTCTAATTCTTTAGAAGTGGGTGCGATTAAACCTAATAAAAGCCTTAATCCCAAACCGACCCTATTACTCGAATCATGACCCTATAAGGCGGACGCACAAACCGAAGTAATTAAACCGATCGAGATAACTTATCTAAACTAACTAACCCAAGCCCATTTTTTTAAAAAAAAGGTGAAGCCCATAAGACACTAAACCAACTTATCTATCCTAAGGCCCAAAAGGCCCACATTAAGGAAACCTACCTCAAAACCACTACGAGGCCCAATCTTAACACCTTAACCATATATTAATTAATTAAATTGAAAAGACATCTTATATTGGTTTAATTAATACATAAAAAACATAAATAAAAAAACAAGCCATGGAAACACATATATATCCGACACATGTAGCTACTTGAAACAAGCACGAAAACATAAAAGCACTAGACATTCTAGACCGTAAAAACAAACCGCAAAACATATATTCGATAAACGGTAATTAGGCAATAAACGAACCATGCGGGACCCACAAAATTATAACAAACATACCGGGCCAACATACATATTCGAAAAAAGCACACGGCATTAAAATCATGCATTAATCAACATACTAAAAGCAATTATACAAAAAACGTACCAAATTGACAAATATGTAAAAAAACAGTGTCAAAGATGCAAAAAAGGAAGAAAAGGTTTTGAACTGGACACTGGGGACAAAACTGAACACGGGACGAAGGGAGCGGGACTTGACGAACAATAAGACCAAGAATGGACTCGATCTGGGACGAAATTGAATATGGACCCAAAACCCTAAGGACCTAGGGTGTAATTTAGGAAGACGGAGACCCTTAGTACTCTAAGGACGCGACACAGAGGGACCAGACGCGAGATTACCCCAAAACTAAAACCTATAAACCCTATAAATACCTAACCTAAACAGCCCGGACACCCTTTTGCCCAAACCAAAACCCTAGCCGTCACACTAAACGACTTTCTCTCGACCCCCGAACGCCGGCCGGTGCTATTCATCGTCCGGCAGACCTAAAACGCACCCCGACCAGAAAAACTAACCCCAAAAAACCCAGAAACAAACCAAAGACAAACCCTTTACCTCTAACTCCCCTCAAAAACAAACCCTGGCATCCCTTATTCCTTTCGAAGCAAAACCCAGAAAACCAAAGCCCCTAAAAGACCTACCAGACACCCAAGAGGCGATGAAGAGACAGAGATGAAGGGAAACCCTTCTCGTTTCCCCCTGACCGAGTCACCGTTTAGAGCCACCGGGTGGCTAGGCTTATTCTCGGCAGAGGAGTGAGAAGTCGGAGAAGACGAAAAGGTAAAAAAGCAAAAACCCTTTCTTTTTATTTTTTATTTTTACATGCAACAATAGAAATCGATATACTTGAGAATGATCTGGAATTGGTATTGCTCTTCGTGTTTTTTTTTTGCGAGAGATCACAAATCCCTTACAAATGAGTATCGATTCGGCTTTATAGCCGGAATTTTGATTGTTTTTTACATTTTGTTTATCAGATTGAAAAATGCCATTGGCTCGTATATTTCATTTGGCCGGATTCATGTGTGATTATGTCATTCCCCTGCCACTCTGTTGCCTTTTTGTTCGTTTTGCTTTTCTTTTTCCACTTTTGTTTTGCTGCATTTGATATTGGCTAATCTCTTTCTTTTCGTGCATGGTTTGTACGGCGGACTGTCGTGGCCACTGGATCGGACGGGGATGACGTGGCGAGCTCTCGGGTGCACTGGAACGTCGGGCGTGTGCTACATGCGTGTGCGTGGTGACCTCAAACGCCACGCGTGGACATGCTGAGAATTGGGGGAGTCGCGCATGGAATTCTCTCTGCATCCGAGCTGTTGGATCGTGTTTGATCCAACGGTTCAGATTCGGGCGGCGCAGCACCATCCGATGGAGGCTAGGGTTTCTGTTGGAGGGGCATTCTGGAGCGTTGGATCTCTGCCTAATCCAACGGCTCTGATCGTACGGCGCGAACCTAGGCGGACCATTTCCTAGGGTTTCTGTCATCCTCCGTGTGGGCCGTCAGATCTGATTTGCCTGCGCAGACAACATTGGGTTAGGTCTTGTAATCGGGATTGGGCCAACGGGCCATGTAAACCCCTTTTTAGATTATTTCCTTAATTGTAAATGGACTTTAATAAATTGTTGGGTTTATTATTTTAATTGGACTCTTTACTTTATTTAATTTGGGCTTGTTTATTCAATTGGGTTTTTATTTATTTAATATGTCTTTCTTTTTTTAGATTTCTAATAACAGTTATAATAATAGGATAATAATAACAACACACAATACTAATGGAGACAATAATATTGATATAATGAGGATAAAGCAAACAAATAATAATGATAACATAACAAATAATAGGTAATAATATATAGTATGTAATAGAACCGATGACACTATAAATAATAGTATTAGTAGACAACAATAATATTAATAACATGACAACAAAAGGAAACCGGATGATTTAAGATCGTATAATACTTAGCTTTTTTCTTATGAACACGGTATAATATGTATACGTGGATTATTTTAGGTTAAACAAAGCCCAGTATAAATAAAAAGCCCGCTTTTATTCAAACATATATGAAGATCAATTAGCCCGGACAAAATTAGTGATTACACCGCTCACCCTCACGCTTCAGTGAATATCAGTATGAATTTAAACTTTGTGTATAAGAACAAGTTTAACACTTAATTCACATTATGACCATTACACTTTCATGATCTAGGATCTGACCTTGTATCCGAGCGTACTGAGGCAGATGTTCGTTAGACCCATCTCCGACCATCTTTTGAGGTGTGTTCCGTGTGTGCTATATTCTATTGAATGGATTGTATAATGATTACATATTAGTAAAAAAAATCTAACAATTTAATCATGAACAATGCTATGTTTGATGAATATTTCAATTGTTATTGAGATTGCATCACTACGTTAGAAAATGAGATGAAACGATGAACTGGATATATATTGACATTCTCTGCCTACCTGATGTATGTCTACTCAATCTGTATACTTGGTATGTGATTGCTTGATCTGTGATGGTATTTCCTGGCTGTCTGATGAATTTGATAGTATGATCTGTTAGCTTGACCTATGATGGTACAAACTGTTGCATGATGAATGATGAAAATGTCTGCTCTGCTCAATGGTATGCCCATTTATCTGTCAAAAGCATGAAACTTCCGTTTCTGATACTCTGAATAGAATATGTCTGTCATCTGTATTCTGTTACTCATGTCTGGAATCTGAATACCGATTGTTATCTGGGGTATACTATTGGGTTATATTATGAAGTCTTTGTTGGTACAGCCCTGGTCCAGCTGGTAAATCCTTATGGACTCAAGGTCTCCCCTTGAGTAGGTTTTGGAACTTTAGCACGGGTAAAACCTTATGGACCTAAGGCAACCCCTTAGGTGGCACCTATGCCCATCGAGCCTAGGGTAAGTCCCTATGGATGCAGTTCTAGGGGACTGCATATTGGTGTAAGGTTGGAGGGTAGTTACTAGTAAACCCTTGTATGCACTCGAGCATTTGCATTGAATTGTTATGTGTTCTTATGATATGATTGATATGTATTATTGCTTGTTTGATCTGCACTTATTGGAACACACTGAGCTCCCTAGCTCATGCCCTTCTCTTCTTCCCTTTCAGATACTTGTGATAGGCTACCCTTTTGGACACGGCAACTAGAGGATCGACACATTTAACTTTAGACTGTTGTAATGTTCTTATCTTCCAAATTGTCTGTATCTGGGTGACTTAGGCCTATATTTTGATACGACTTATCTTTTTGTTTTGCCAGATGTTGGCTTTAGTTTATAACCAAAAACTTTAGGCTTTCATATCACATATTTTGTAACCACATGTTATTAAACTATTACTTACTATTTTGGGATGGATTTGTAATTAATACTAAAAAACTTTATAATCGTTCTGAGGATAGTATTGATATATCTTCTTTAACAGGTTTTAAGGTATGGATCGTAAATCTCCCGTAAGGGGGACTATATTAGTTTGATATTTTGACTGAGATATTTCACAGGAAGTTTGATTATAGGTTGTGACCGCCCGAAGTTAGGTGAAACGCGTAAGCGGGTCCGGGTGGTTACAATGTGCGTTTCTTTATGAAGCTGGGCAAAGAAACTCTTTGGTTGATCAAGTCACACCTCATACTCGGCGCTAAGGGATTTATGTTAGATCAATTAGGTTAAGCAATATTTATAATCTTAAATTCGGGATCAAATCTAAAACTTTGAAAGTTTAGGAAAATTTCTATAAATTTTAGGGACGTAGTCATACAAGTATCCATTATAATTTTCTAACTAATTAAAAAGTTTTAAAAATATATATACATTTGTGAGTGTGTGTAAAGTAGATAACTAGTGGTTAAATGGAATTATAGCGGTTACGCTTTTTCGGTGAAACCGAAACAAAAATTTTAAAACTTAATTTTAGTAATTATTTACTAATAAATGAAAAAACACTAAGTTACTGACTTTTTTTATTGTTACTTATGTTTTTGTCGTGCCGAATACTATCTATATTGAACACTTCAATTGAATTTGTTAACATTGATATTTTTTAACTACTAAAATTATTTGTAATAAATAGGTATATTTTTTATAATACTTGCTGTAAAACGATTTGTAGTTAGTCGAGTAACCGTACCGAATAAATTGATTAACCACTTAGACAATAACCGATTTAAACAGAATGATAATGGTTCTTTAAAATTTCGAACTGAGACTTCTGGTAACCGTACAAATAAGTCAATCTGGTACGTTTAACCGCCCCTGAACACTCCTACATGAGACAATCTAATGCTAAAATATTTAGAATATATTATATAGTGAAAAGAGAGATTTAGTTATAACAACCACATATTAAATACTTAATCGAAACTCAACATGTGGATCACAAGCTAATATGCAAATATCTAGTCTTGCAATGTTGTTATAACAACCACGTATAAAAAAATTAAAAGTAAAATGAAACATGCACGTGGTAATGATGTTCCCGGGCACGAGAGTCCTGCACATGGACTTAATTCAATTCTGCCGTTGGAGATGTAATTTCAAGATAAAACAATTAGATACATATAAAACCCGAGCTGTTAATGAATTATACCTTTCAAAAATATTGAAAAATAAAAAAAATATAGATGCTTGTTGTCATTTTATGGGCTGCAGAATAGTATATACATTGGTATCTAGTACAGTAGTCAGAGCACAACAAAACGAAACCAATAGTTTAGGTACTTCAACTTATCAAATTAAGGTGATGGCTCACAATGTATTTAGCAGTTCGGGTCATGCATTCTATACAGACGCGACTCTTCAGAACCTTTTCAATGACAATGTCAACCTTGCTGACCAAAAGGATTGGTATGGCTCTGGAAACCGCCCATTTGTTCTTCAAGCAAAGTGGTTCGATAAAATTAAGCATGATGCCGATTGTATCCCCCTAGACCCGTCTATGCGTTACCACGGATCTTAGGAAGTCACATTAGGGTAACAAGAGCGACCCACAGTAAAAGGACACATAATTTTTTTCCTTAAAACACTTATTAAATTTTAATATCAACTTCTGTTTAAAATACCATTTCAGGAAATCATTTAAACATATAACAAAAATTTTAGATTGTGTATTACAGACACTATCATAAAAACAATACATGACATACATGCCCACTAACTGTACAGTACCGTACTCCAAAAGTGACTCCAAGAGAACTCCAAACACTAATGTCAGACATTATACCATGATATATTCTTTTAACATGCGATGGTAAAAACAACGTGAGCTTGAAAAGGCTCAGTAACACAGAACTACCAAAAGATGCCATAAGCACATGTAGATATATGACATGCATAACATTTTCATGATGTTCCATGAAGTAACAATCTCTATTTTCGTTCCGCTATTTCAGGGTAGCGTTATACTTGAGAGTAACGGTATTTGTTCTTTATTCGATCATCGAGTATCAGGCGGGAATTATATAAGTTGATAAATTATGGAGGTGGAGTCAAAGAGTTTAGTGTCTAGTGTGTTCCAACCATGTAACGTTAATGCATGAAATGTAACAATGCAGTAAACCTTATTATTTCAAATACATTTGCTTGAAGTAGCAGTAAAGTTCATTTTAATTCTTTATTTACCCTCCAACCATACTCCAGTATATAGTTTCCCCAGTTCAGTATCATGTACAAGTATTAACTTGAGCCCATTGGGCATGGGGACCATCCTAAGGGAATACCTTAGAATACGGGCGACCCTAGCTGAAGCGTAGGAACCGAATACGGGTGGACCTAGTTGAAACATAGGAACCGAAACGGGCAGACATAGCCGAATCATAGGAACTGAAAACGGTTGGACTTATCAGCTGGATCAGGGCTGAGCCATCAATAACTTCATATCATATCCCAAGTACCCCCTATGAATTAGTTCATCAGTAGTTCATTAATCATTAGTAGTATTTTAAGTAATACATTATCCATATAGCATGTTTATCCTATCGGGTACTAAGCTTTATATCAGACATACAATACGGTCATGCTTAAATTGTAAAACATGTCATGTTCATGTGAAAACTGCATATCAGTCATTTGCACATGATTAGTATGATAAAACATGTAAAATAGTATGCAAAACCAGTCGGGTAGCACACATGGAACACACTAGATGGAACATTTTATTTCTTGACGATACTTGGTATTTACAGAATATGACACATTAAACTTTTGACAATTTGAACAAGTTTCAGAAACGAGATCCCTATTAAAAGGGGTTCGTACTAACCGTTCAAACCAGATATTTAGGAGTTGATACATCAAGATCTTTGAGAGTTCAGATATATCATGAGTGATTCAGTCATTTAAGCATAGAAGGGCATTATGGTCATTTTATCATACATGGACATTTTGGTAATTTATACCAACAAGGCATAAACAGTGACTCGGGAATTCTATTTGCTCATCAGGTTTCCAACCAAGCATTCAGAAATTTCTAAATTAAGATCTTTCTCGATATCGGATACATTCAGGGTTATTCTGGTCATTTTGGCCAATGAAGGCATTTTGGTCATTTGACTGCCAGGGGTGATTCCTTAATTCCACATAATAAGAGCAAATTGGTAATCTGCATACATGAAGATCTCCACGGTTTATCGGGTTTCCAAATTCAGTCGAACTTACGGATCCCAATATTGCGGTATTTACCAAGTATTCGAACATATGTACCTCACATGTATGCATTTCTCAATATTAACAACATTGTATAGTTGAACGAGTCGCTTCCATAAGACATCACTGAACTTGCCCCGAGCAGTCAAACATGCGTTCGAGAGGCATTCTTTCAATGTTGTAGCATTATCATGAGTGACTTATATACATGAGTCATGCTTCAAACTCATATGGGCGTTACAGTCATTTGCGATCTACAAGAAAATTTAGGATTTTCCAAGTTACCACGTATCTCAAGTCACGTGGGTATTTACTTATTTATGTGTTTGATAGTAGTTCAAACATTCTGATCCTTAAGGTCCTTACAACAATTCATTCATTTCATAACTCAAGAGTATATTCATCATTTCAGTCAATTTGGAAAATTTCAGTGCCTGAGGTTATTTTGGTCATTTCATTCATTTCGATCAATTCATTCATTTCGATCAATTCATTCATTACTGTCATTTAGAACAGTTCATGAATGCGAAGAACTTTCAGTAAATTTATCTTCAAGTGTTTATCCAGAATTCGTGGAAAATCCAAGTGTTTTGTTATCACACTTATTTGCATCTTGCTATCAAAGTCTTTCCCAATAGATCAAGGATTTTAGATGAAGTAATTATTTTATCAGATTGAGTGTACATTCCAGGTCATTTCCTTTGTTATGGGTATTTTAGGCATTCTTACGTCTCAAGTGTATTATCATTATTTCTTAACAAAATATTTCAGATATCAAATCCTTTAATACTATTAATCGGATTGGAAGATTAAATGTCTTATTATTCCCTTACTAAACTCAAGATCCTTTTGATCTATTAAACTTCTCTTTCGAATAGTTCAATTTTATCCAGATTACTATTCTTTTATTTCGTAATCAAATTGATTCAGAGGAGTTGAAAGTACTCTTAATCATAATCATGCATACCTTAACCGAATACCAACATGTTTCATAAAGCATGCAAGAGGTGGTAATGTATTACCTTGACTCCAAGTTACATCAATTGATTCGTGAACTCCATTTAATCACTCTTGAACCCGAATTCGATATCCTTCAAAAAAATCTGGATACAACGCAGATACCTTCAAATAAACATACTCCAACATTAGACCTTAACTCAAAAACATTACTCTCTAACTGAATAAATAATTACAATTTCATGCTCAAGTTCAAGGTCAAATTTGAAGGCTTTCGTGTTAGAATTTCACGAAACAGACTTCAAAATCGTACTCAAGACGTAAAAAATCATAAAATAGGGGTTTTCAGAAAATTTGACCTTTTGTGTCAAAGTTAACGGTGAAAGGAAACGCTGATGTCAGCAGTCAAAGTCAACGGTGAAAGGCAACACTGACGTCAGCAGTCAAAGTCAACACTGACGTCAACAGTCAAAGTCAACGCTGACATCAACAGTCAAGGGCAACGCTGACGTCAGCAATCAACGGTCAACCAGGTTGACTCGGACGGGTTGACTCACTGAGCTGACTCAGACGGGTTGACTCACTTAGCTTACACAGATGGGTTAACTCACTGAACTGACTCGGATGGGTTGACTCAGTCAACGGGTTGGGCAGATGGGTCGGGCCAACTCGATTCGGGTTTGGCAAATCAGGTTCGAGCCGAACCGACTCGGTTCAAGGTTGATCGGTTCATAACCTGCCGGACCGGTCTAGGTCAAAGGTGACAGACACGGCGGCTGGAATCGACACCCACAGCGCGTGGTCACCACGCGCAGCTCCATAACGGCTGAAAACACTGCTAAACGGCAGAAAACAACTCCATAACTTTGATAGATGAATTTTAGAGGCTTACCAAGGCTTACCACGACGGAAAGTGACCGGAAAATGATTGGGAACCACACAAAAAGACACCAGAAATTTGAGATATTTCACGCTGAAACTTCCAAGTGAAAATTGTGGTGGCCGGCGCGACTTCTCGTCGCATAAAGAGTCGAGCCTTGGTCACGGGACGTTGGCGAACCCACTGGCAGTGGCCAAAAGGTTATCTTGGTCAGTACCAAAAACTGGTTAATATATCCCATTTGAAAGCTAACATAATTGGTAAAGACCAATTGTTATATATTTGTGGGCAGTTATAACAGAATAATAGCTCAAATGAATTCTTGTTGAGAATTCAGTTAAGAACACTTTGGCTAATAACATGTATAAAAAATTATATTTATGCGTTACAAAAAAAATAAATGAATGAATGTATTTATTAATTTTAGATGTTTGTAATCGAACCAAAATAAAAAATTTATGTGTACAATTGAACCAAAATCAATGTTTTTGCAACCAGGAGATCCCGAATTGTTTGTTTCCCGCCTGCTGAAGGTACGGTTAAATTTAAACTTGATGGTGCATTTATAAAAACTATAGCTGGCTGTGGGGGTGTTTTTAGATCGAATAAGGAAGATATTAGAGCGTTATTTTTTGCGGAGCTTTTGGCCATAAAAACAGCACTGGATTTATTCAAAGAAGCAGGATGGATTGGTAAGGCGAACCTAATTGTTGAATCAGATTCCCAAACGGTTCTGAATTGGATTGAATACTTGTCAATGAGACCTTGGCGTTGGTGGGACTTATTTGATGAAATTTATAGGTTGTCAAGACAAATTTTCCAGGTGAAGTTTGTGCATGTTCTAAGAGAAGGAAATGCTCTTGCGGATCACCTAGCGAAACAAGGATTATCCAGTCCTATGTTGTTTAAAGCATGGTGGGATTAAGATTTACTTTACTTGTACTTGGTAGTGTGTGCCCATTAGTTATTATGAGCATTTATGACTTTTTCTTTATATCGGGATTGTTGGTTGCTACTTTGTAACTAAGTCTTATTGAGCTTAAGTTTTACTCTTTTACTCCAACTAGGTTTAGAGAAGTTTTTAAAGAGGCACTATGGGCTATAAACTTCAATAAATAAAATAATAAATTACTGAGCAAAAAATACAACACAAAACCAAATGACATATATCAAATTATACATTTGACTAAGGTTTATATGCATTTTGGATATTTCTCTTTATATTAATATTAGAGTTTTTTTTGCTCAGCAAATGAGATTTTATTAATAGATAAAGGAATCCAAAACCTACGTTGTGTGCCTAATTAAAAACCTTCTTTAAAAGGAGGAAAAGCGTACACACGAACGAGGTACAATATACAATCAAAGCAAACACCTTCGGGATTAGTACTAGCATCACCCAATCCAATACGTAGAAATCAATAAGAGACCCAATATATCTCCCAAAACAATAACATTACTCCCTAACAAGAAAAATGAATTCTCCTAACTAAAGCAAACCACACTTTCTAAATTAGTGCCTTAACTTTTAAATATTCTAATTTCATCCTCAAAATATGACACTCATTCTAAATTGGTCCCCAAACCACGACTCTCATTCTAAATTGATCCCCCAAACTTTTAGATGTTCAACATTTATCCCCAGATTATCGTTCATGCCACAACATTTGATTATGTCACACCATTTCAGTGTTTACCCGACCTTAAATAGTTTTTATAATTGTTTTATTAATATGGGGCATGTTTAGCATGTAGTGTTAATTTGGGGATGGAATTAGAATGTTCAAAAGTTTAGGGAGCCAAATTAGAATGAAGCTCATATTCTAGGGATGAAATTAGAATGCTCAAAAGTTTGAGGACCAATTTGGAATGAGATTAATAGTTTGAGGATGAAACTAGAATGTTCAAAAAGTTTGTGGAGCAATTTTGAATGAGTGTTATAATTTGGGGACGTGTTATAATTTGGGGACGTGTTATCACGATGAACATATTTCAAATAGAATATATTTTTTTCATTTGCTTGAGATTAAATACTTTCATAGACATATTCAAATGTGTTGGATTATGGATTATTTATAAATCAATTTTTTTTTGTAAAATTTAAATTAAGGGTTAACCGTCAGAAAAGTGCTGAAACTAAACTTTTTTTCAGTTAGGTGTCTGAACTATTTTTCAGGCCAAATAGGTGTCTAACGTTTCATTCCGTTGCTCAAATAAGGTTTTCTAGCCACAACTATTAAAAATTTTCAGTTATCTAATTAGAACATGACATGTGGCCTATTTCTGTTATTTTTCTTTCATTTTTATTTTTAAAAAATAGAGAATCTTTAATTTTATTAAAAAAACAAAAAACATTTTTAAGAAAGATCATATTTATATAATCAAGTGCTCAAAATGTCATCACTGAGTACAAATTGTTCAAGGAACGTATGACATTCAAAATCAAAATAATACAATTGATAATGTGTTAGTGACTATTCATAAATTAAAAAAATAAAAAAATAGGCCACCTCTCACGTTTTAATTGGGTGACAGAATTTCTTTAACGGTCATTGACGAAAAAGATTTTTTGATTACCGAAACGAAACGTTATGCACCTATTCTGCCCGGAAAATAGTTTAGGCACCTAACTGGAAAAAAAGTATAGTTTGGACACTTATTTGATAGTTAAACCTTAAATTAAAGGACCAAGAAAGGGTTGTTGTTGTCTCAATTTTAATATCGACGGTGTTTATAAGGAAAGGTTGGAGGTTTTTGATGAGGCGGGAGGGATTGGCAACACTGGTTTTGTAATGGAGTTGTTTTTCTCAGCAATTAAGCTTTAATTTTATTAAAAGCCTGAGTTGTATCACTACAACAAAATAGGTTTTTAGCGGTGTTTTAGCCCTATAGCGGCAATTTTTAGTGCCGCTAAAAACCCTTGCAGCACTTTTGTAAGTGCTGCCAAAAGTGCCGCTGAAACCAGCGCCGCAAAAGTTAGTGAGGTTTGTGTACAAAAAACGCCACAAAAAATCGTGTTCTATAGCAGCGTTTGATAAACAAAACGCCGCTAATAACCTTTCTTTAGCGGCGTTTTATTGTACAAACGCCGCAAATATGTCATAGTTTTCTGTGGCTTTTTTGCCACAAACGCCGCCAATAACCTTTCTTTAGCGACGTTTTAGTGTACAAATGTCGCAGTATGTCAAGATTTTTAGTGGCATTTTTTTGCAACAAACACTACAAATGTAACGCCTTTAGTGGCGTTTTCTTCCCTAAACGCCGCAAAAGAGCAATGGTATTTTCAAAACTTTTTTAATTGTTTTGATTAATTAAATAAAAAAAGTTAAAACCCAAAAACTTAACATCCAATTTAAAATGTAATCATTAAGGTGAACACAAATAACTAATTATCAACTAAATCATTTCAAACTTTAAGGATAATTGGACACCTTCCCACTTTAGATCATATATAACTCTTCAGCGGTACTACAAAGAAGACAAGAAACAACATCGGTTAAGTAGGAATTAGATCATGAAGACCAGAAATTACATTTGAAAATAGCATGCTAAAAGAATTACCTTAAGAAACACTTAAAAGTGCGGATAGTTATTTCAAACTTTAAGTAATTCAAAACATATGATTCCATCTCTAAAATCTGTTTTAAGGCAAAATGTTTTAATGGTATATTCAGATTTGATAGTGGCAATTAAGGAACTCGTAGTTCAAATTAGAGGTCAAACCTCCTCCTTGAAATATGTATTATCAATGATGTAACAGAATTCCTCCACTTGAGGGAAACAAATATCCTCATTTTTGCTTTAAATTGTGAAAAGTCGAGCATGACATTTCAATATCAATAGTTGTTAAGTGAGTAAAAGTACTATATTTTCTACCCTTTTTCTCATAATTATTGTTAGATTTAGGCTCATATTAGTTGCGTTTTAGACATTCATGCATAATTACATGGTTTCCTTCACAGATTTGTTTGATATCGCCTTTTGGTTGGTTTTTGTGGGAAAGATGCTTCTGGTGCGTCTTATTTGGTGCATGACAGAATTGCCGTAGCAAGCAGGGAATTGCCGTAGCAATTGAGGAAATATTGTGAAGAACCTGTCGTGCTGAGTGCAGTAGCAAATGATGAAAGGATAAATCCACCTAAATCAAGATAAAGCACGAAGCGATAAGGATAAAGCCCAAAGAACTGGATTTTCACGCAAAGAGTTCAATGGAGATTTAAACTCAGTTTTATGAGGAGTTTTTGATGATAAAGATAAAAGAAATTTATTATTTCTTTTATTCAATTTAATTCCAACTTAAACTTATCCTCATCAACTATGAATTGGATCAAATCATCTCCTACAAATAGAGACAAAATCGCAAGATGTAGAGGAGAGACGAGAGAGAAAAAAGGGCTGATCGCAGAATTCATCTTCTTCCTCATTGTTTTTATACGATTCATGTTTAGGAAACTTTATTTTGTGTTATTTTTACACCCAGCCATGAACTAAATTTAATTGTCTTGGGTTCTTGTGGTTGTGAAAACGTTTGGATTGTTTATGTTTTAATTTTGCAATTTAATTCAAAGTTTGTTCATTCTTTGTTCTTCAATTGATTTCGAGTGAATTGGGAGAGGATCTCGAAAGATATCCATTTATCTAATATCGGGAGAGTTAGATTCACGAAACGAATGAGCATGATCTTCACTCGACTAATCGTTAGTAAAGGTTAATCCAAGTTAGGGATAAGATTTGGATTTCAATGGCTAAGTGGAGCACCAGATCGGTTGTTGTTCACCCAATGTTAACGCAGAGATGTATCACTAAGGCGTGCATAATTAACTAGTTCTTTAGGTTAGGGATAACAAGGAGGCACTGTAGAACGCTCTGTCGAACTTTGAAGGAAGGAACCCAGTTGCCACAACAATTGAATAATTGCCATAGCAATCAAGTTGCCTCTGCAACTGATCGCCTAGACTATTCATTCAACCTTCACACCTCAATTCTCAATAACCCAGCTTACTCTCTTCTCTGATTACAATCTTCTTTTATTTACTTGCGAGTTTATCATTCTTGTTCATCACAAATCTCCTATTACCATCTTTTATTTATATTTTCAGTGCAAGAAGTTAAAATTCGAAGTTACACCAATCCTTGTGGAGATGATATCTTTCTATACTATAACTTGTGACATGTACACTTTCACCAATTGTGAAGCACTCAAAACACACAACAAGTTTTTGGCGCCGTTGCTGGGGATTGACAATAGAGGCTTTGTTTTTATTTCTTGCACCTTTGTTTCATTTATTTTCGCATTTTATTTTTGTTTATTGGTTTCAAGGGGCTAACGTCTTGGGTTTTTCTTTTGTTTATGACCAAGGAGAAACCAACAACACAAGACTACCCATTTGAACCCAAGATAGAACGAGTTCTCCGTAGACGAAGACGTGAGCAAAAAGTAGAAATGGCAGATCCAGTTGACAACAATCCGAATGCTAATGGCAACCAGAATGCCGAGGCAAGAGGAGGAGGAGCTTTAGTTGTACAACTTGTTCAAGTAAGGAACAAACCCATATGAGATTATCTAGAGGAAGATCTTAACGGTCTCACTCCAGGAGTTGTCACACCTGAAATTGTACCCGACCACTTCAAAATAAAACTAGTGATGTTCAATATGATCAATAAAATTGGTCAATTTGGTGGATTGGCAACTAAAGATGCCAGACAACACCTCAAGTCGTTCTAGGAAATTTGTAATTTATTCAAGCTATAAGGAGTCCCTGTGGATGTTCTAAGACTGAAATTATTCCCATATTCACTGATGGATATGGTGAAATCGTGGTTGAATAGTTTTCCATCCGGATCTCTAGAATCCTTAACGGATTTGTGTCGTGATTTCCTTGCTAGATTTAGTTCTACATATATGACTGATAAACTCCATAACGATATTATTTTTTTCGGCAGGCAGATGATGAGTCCATGTATGAGGCTTGGGAGTAGTACAAGGAGCTTTTACACAAATGTCACATACATGGATTCCCAGAATGGACACAAGTAATGATGTTTTACAACGCAGTGAACACACCGACGAGGATGCTGCTAGATGCCTCGGAAAATGGCATACTCCTAGAAAAGTCACTGGAGGAAGCAATAGAGATCTTAAACAGGCTTGCCAAAAATGATTATCAGTTCCCAACTACTAGAAGGGGAATAGTTAGACGGAATGCCACGATAAATGAGCTCGATTCATCGCAATCTATTTCTGCACAGTTGGCTACCTTAACCAATTTGGTTAAGAATATGCAGCGACCTAGCAACACACAGGAGATCAAGGTAGTAGACTCATTTTATGGTTTATGTAACGATAAACATGATTCTTCTAAGTGTCCGAAAAACCCAGAGTCCAGCTTCTATGTTAGGAACTACAACCGAAACAACAATGTGATGTCCAACACATACAATCCAGCCTAGAGGAAGCACCCCAATTTCGTATGGAGCAACACGAACAATGCCATTAATCAGAACAATCAGAATACAAAAGCATCAAGACTCCAGTAGAACATGTCACGGCAATAGATGCCGCAACAACTATCGACAACATCTAGTTCTTTGGAAAATTCTCTCAATGCTTTCATGTTAAAAAAATTAATCTTATATGGCTGAGAATTGTAGTTTCATGAAAAGAACTGATGCTTTCATTAACAGGACTGAGATGAGATTACAGAACCAGGAGGCAACCTTAAA
This sequence comes from Hibiscus trionum, assembly GCA_030270665.1. Lineage (NCBI taxonomy): Eukaryota > Viridiplantae > Streptophyta > Magnoliopsida > Malvales > Malvaceae > Hibiscus > Hibiscus trionum. The sequence continues at coordinate 2,770,308 of BSYR01000008.1, forward strand.
GTCTTTGGAAACGCAAGTCGGGCAATTCGCACAGATGTAAAGTATCCACAAGTCCTATATTTCATACACATTCCACCTCTTATTTTTATTATTTTAAGCACATTTTAGGCATAAGTTGGTGCATGCATGGCATTTTACAGTATTTCTTTGCTTTACATTACTTTTATAGATTATCATTTATTTGGTAAACAAGAGATATTGTTTTAGTGTATTTTTGTATTTAGGTACTAAAGGCTGAAAGAGGGAACCGGGGAGCTGAGGACGCAATGCTAAGGAAACAAACTTAGGAGATGTACTGATGCAATTCCAGCAGAAGACAGTTGTTGACGACCTTGCTGCCCACGGCAGCTGACTATGGAAGTTGGAGAACTGGAGTGCGATTTGTAGAGCTAAAAACCCTGAATCTATCGCCGATATCCACTTGATTTTCCGACGTCTGTAGCAGCAGCCAGAGCCGCCAAAGCAAAATCTCAAGGTTACTTGTGGGCTAAGGCAAACGAGGTAAAGTCCATATTCCACACAAAGAAGTCAGAGTTTAAAGTCATATTAAAGATGGAAAGTTATTTTCGAGGACTTCTACTTTAAGGAGGACTTAACCTAGTCATTAGTCTATAAATACTCATTGTACTTCTAGTTCAAATCATCTTAGGTTTTATATAGACTTCACTAGAGTTCTTTTCCGCCGCCATGTTCTAAACTCCACTTGGTTTAGGGTTATGCTGTAAATTAGTTGTGAAACAGTTGTTTTAGATTTTGAGTTGATTTCTTTAATAAAATATTCCAAGTTTGGTTAATCTTTGCACTTCATTCTTTCGATTAGTCTACACCAGTAAGTTGAGCGAATCCATTTGTCGGGCACGAAAGTGTAAGGCTCACGAAAGGGTTAAGCACGATCACAACATGTTGGGGTGTGACTAACTTGGTTCCTAACCAGTTCACAAGTTTCAGCGGCTAAAAGGGATCACCGACCGAGTTGACAAGCCTGTGTTAGGTTTACGTTGAGATTGCAATGTATTGCCTACGTCACGTTAGCTCTCGAGCATCCTTTCCTAGAAATAGGAAGGATCACTGCCTATTATCCTGCCAAACTTGGAGTATCTACCAGATCTGCCGCTGAGACTTATTTCCATTCCACCTGCCGAGACAGCAAAAGTTGCAGGGGTAGTGACCCACTGCGGCCGCGTGACAGGGTCGTATCCTGCCGCCCGCCATACCCGCCGAGGCAGCATATCATGGTAGCACGAAACAACTCAGACCTTTTACAACGCAGTTTTCTCACTAAGGAGAAGCATAACCCTGCCTGCTCTATCAACTTGAATCACTTCCCTATTACTTGTGTTTTTAATTACTTTAAATCTCAACAAACAATTCACTTGTGTTTTCATTTTACCTTGTGCAAGGACTACAAAACGAACCGAGTTGTCCAATCCTCGTGGGATTCGACATCGTTTATACTATAACTTTGCAGGAGTGTGCACTTGCGCTCTCACAAAAAGGGAACACCTACATGCCCTACAAGTTTTATTTGCGATGTTGCCAGGGATTGGTAACAGCGAATTTCATTTTTCAATTTCTGCACTCTTCAATTACTTTTTATTTTATTTTTAATTAATTAAAAAAATTTACCTCCCTTTGCTAGTGCATGACAGGGGAAAACCCTAAAGGAAATCTTATAATTTTCGACGATCTCGAGCGTGAAACAAGAAGGATTAAGAGGGAGCTTAGGGAAGTCCTAAAGAGAAACAAAGAAGACAAGGGAAAAGCAAAGGAAGAAACAATGGTAAATGAGGACCCACCAAATGATGCCGCAAACGGCAGGGACAGGCAGCAAGACTTGCCGCCCAGAGGTCCGCAGGACCTACCACGGCAGGATCCCCCTAATTTTCCCAGGCAACCACAACCAGCTCGAACTACCAGAGAATATCTCGAGCATGACTTCCGAGTGTTTGACCCAATAGTGACGGAACCTGACATAGGGGCAGACCATTTTGAATTAAAGCTTGTCATGTTCAACATGATAAATACACTATGGCACTTCAGTGGGACTGCCACAGAAGATGCTCGGCAGCATTTACGAGGATTTTTGGACATTTGTCGAGCATTCAAGATACATGGGGTCCATCAGGACGTATTGAGGCTGAGGTTATTTCCCTATTCACTGAGGGATAGGGCTAAACAGTGGTTGAATAACCATCCAGGCGGATCTTTTAATACATGGACGGAGCTCTGCAAAGATTTTCTATACCGATTCAGCCCGTCCAACGTCACTGATAGGATGTGGAATGAGATCACATCTTTTAGACAAGGGGATGACGAGCCAATGTACGAGGCATGGGAGCGGTACCAACATATGTTGAATGACTGTCCGCTACATGGTCTACCGGCTTGGACTCAGGTATCTATATTCTATAACGGGGTTAACTACCCAACTCAGATGGTGATAGATGCCTCGGTCAATGGAATCATTCTAGACAGACCTCCAGAGGAAGCACTGCAGTTGCTAAACATAGCCGCTAAAAATGATTACAAGTACCCGACAGTCCGCCGAGGTGGGACAAGGCAGCCAGCCACTACAAATGGGGTAGAAGCCTCAGAATCTGTTAACACCCGCCTCGATACACTGACAGAGCTGGTGATGAAGATTGTGCAACCTCCTGAGAAGGTCTATGAAGTAAAAGTTGTGGAGCCATTCTATGGCGAATGTGGGGGCAACCACGATTCCTCTGCCTGCACTGCATCTGTAAATTACATGGGAGGATACAAGAGGAATAGCAGGCCTGCCCAGAACACCTATAATCCTGGATGGAGAAACCATCCCAACTTCTCTTGGAGCAACCCAAAGACAGCTGCAAACCCACAACAGCTATAGGGAGGCTACCAACAGAATCAGTCCCGACAACAGACTCAACAGCCACAAAACAATAACTCATTAGAAGCAACCCTTCAAACTCTTATGACTAGAACTAGTGAATTTATTGTTCATACAAATAAATTTATTGAAAAAAACGGAATCTTTTATGGACAGGACGGAGATGAAGATGAACAACATGGAGGCTTCCATTAAGAACCTGGAGACCCAATTTGGGCAGTTCACTGAAATCTACAACATCCGGACAATGGGTGCTTCATCCAGCAGCTCGCAAGCAGCAGCCAAACCCACTTATGAACATTGCAAGGCTATATCTACAAGAAGTGGGAAGCTGTTAGATGAACCCAGGATGGTGGAACAACTTGAAGTTCAGTCGGACCAGAAAAGTAAGCCTGCCACAGCAGAACTAACACTAGCCGCCCCAGCGCCAACACCAGCCGCCCCAGCGGCAGAGCACGACAGCAGCCCTGAAACGGATGATCTTCCCCAGACTAAGCCCCCAAGCAAGGAGCACATAAAGGACATCCGTCTACCAGCACCATTCCCCCAAAAGCTCAAGCACCAGCAACAAGAGCACCAGTTTAGAAAGTTCATGGATATCCTGAAGCAGATGCATATCAATATACCTCTGATAGAAGCCATTCAAAGCATGCCAAACTATGCCAAACATCTCAGGGACATGGTTTCTAAAAAGAAGAGGATTGGGGAATTCGAGACAATGGTTGTCACTGAAGAGTGCATGGCTATGCTGCATAACAAGCTGCCGCCCAAGCAGACAGATCCAGGTAGTTTTGTTATCCCATGCAGGATAGGCAGTAAACATGAGACTAGAGCCATGTGTAACTTGGGAGCCAGTATCAACCTGATGCCCAAAGCTGTATTCGATAAACTAGGTATTGGGCCTGCCAAACCTACCTATGTCTTCGATAAACTTTCTAACCACTCATTTGTACAACCGGAGGGAAAGATCGAAGACATCCTGGTAAAAGTGGGCAACCTAATTCTCCATGTGGACTTCCTCATCTTGGATTGTGAGGCCGACGAAAAAGCTCATATCATCCTAGGGCGACCATTCTTGGCCACGGGCAGAACGCTTATAGATGTGGAACTCGGGGAGCTGACAATGAGGGTAGAGGACCATAGCATAAAGATGAACGTGCTACAACCCTAGTGGAGCTTGCTGCCGAGTAGAGTTGATGCTGACCTTGCTGCCCACGGCAGCTGACTATGGATGTTGGAGAACCGGAGTGCGATTTGTAGAGCTAAAAACCCTGAATCTATCGCCGACATCCACTTGATTTTCCGACGTCTGTAGCAGCAGCCAGAGCCGCCAAAGCAAAATCTCAAGGTTACTTGTGGGCTAAGGCAAACGAGATAAAGTCAATATTCCACGCAAAGAAGTCGGAGTTTGAAGTCATATTAAAGATGGAAAGCTATTTTCAAGGACTTCTACTTTAAGGAGGACTTAACCTAGTCATTAATCTATAAATACTCATTGTACTCCTAGTTCAAATAATCTTAGGTTTTCGATAGACTTCACTAGAGTTCTTTGCCGCCGCCATGTTCTAAACTCCACTTGGGTTAGGGTTATGTTGTAAATTAGTTGTGAAACGATTGTTTTAGGTTTTGAGTTGATTTCTTTAATAAAATATTCCAAGTTTGCTTAATCTTTGCACTTCATTCTTTCAATTAGTCTACACCAGTCAGTTGAGAGAATCCATTTGTCGGGCACGAAAGTGTAAGGCTCGCGAAAGGGTTAAGCACGGTCACAACATGTTGGGGCGTGACTAACTTGGTTCCTAACCAGTTCACAAGTTTCAGCGGCTAAAAGGGATCACCGACCGAGTTAACTAGCATGTGTTAGGTTTATGTTGAGATTTCTAGGTATTGCCTACGTCACGTTAGCTCTCGAGAATCCTTGCCTAGAAATAGGAAGGATCACTGCCGACTATCATGCCGAACTTGGAGTATTTGCCAGATCTGCCGCCGAGACTTATTTCCGTTCCACCTGCCGAGACAGCGAAATTTGCAGGGGTAGTGACCCGCTGCGGCCGCGTGACAGGGTCGTAGCCTGCCGCCCGCCATACCCGCTGAGGCAGTATATTGTGGCAGCACGAAACAACTCAGACCTTTTAAAATGCAATTTTCTCACTAAGGAGAAGCATAATCATGCATGCTCTATCAACCTGAATCACTTCCCTATTACTTGTGTTTTTAATTACTTTTCATCTCAACAAACAATTCACTTGTGTTTTCATTTTACCTTGTGCAGGGACTACAAAACGAACCGAGCTATCCAATCCTCGTGGGATTCGACATCTTTTATACTATAACTTGGCAGGAGTGTGCACTTGCGCTCTCACAAAAAGGAAACACCTACACGCCCTACAAGAGAACCTGAATACGAGAGCATTAGGCAGTTTACCTAGCGTTACCGAGATCGCAAAGGGAGTAGGCCACGAGCAAGGTAAGGTAGTCACCACTCGGAGCGGCAGACAACTAAAGGAAGCTCATGCTCAACCCACGAAGAACACACAACCAGTAGAACAGTCCCCTATCTAGAATGATGAACCCAGCAAAAAGTCCTCATATGGTATTGATGAATCAGTGATTGCCATGACAAGATCACGTGCCTCGGCAATTCCATATGCTGCGAAAAGACCATCGATCAAATTCAAAACAGATGGAAAGGATGATCAGATCTGAATTCCACCACCATTCCCACAGAGGTTGAAGCGGTAGAAATAAGAATACCAGTTCAAGAAATTCCTTAACACCTTGAAGCAAGTCCACATCAACTTACCATTGGTTGAGGCGATAGAACAAATGTCTAACTATGATAGGTTTCTTAAAGACATTGTCTCTAAGAGGACTAGGTTAGGAGATTTGAAATAGTTTCTATAACAGAAGGATGCACGGCCAAGTTGCACAACCGAATGCCACACAAACTGAAGATCCCGATAGTTTTGCAATACCATGTGAATTCGTAAATCACTATGTTGGGAAGGCGTTATGTGATCTTGGAGCAAGCATCAACCCGATGCCTAAATCTTTTTTCCAAAGATTAGGAATTGGGAAGGCGAGACCTATGACAGTTATGCTATAGCTTGCGGACATATCTTATGTGCATCAAGAGGGAAAAATCGAATATATATTGGTAAGAGTTGATAAATTTATTTTTCCCGCTGATTTCATTGTTTTGGATTGTGAAGCAGATGAGTTCGCACCCATAATTCTTGGGAGATTCCTAGCAACGGGAAGGACGTTGATTGATGTCGAATCGGGAGAACTCACAATGCGGATGAATGACCATCAAGTTAAGCTAAATGTGTTTCAAACCCTGAAGCAAGCCGACGATCCAGAAGAATGCCAATTCATCCACGCCACACCCGAATTCGATTTTGACGTGGAAGAGAATTGCCTCAGGAATTGTTTTGCCAAATCAGAGGAACTTGTAGAGCCGATCGACGAAGAGCAAGATGAAGGAAACTTTATATTAATTTGACCGGGTAAATATTTCGAACCCTCTGATTAAACAGGTAAGGAAGCTAAACTCGGAAAACCTTCTATTGAGCAACCTCCCAACCTCGAATTGAAACCATTGCCAGGGTAATTAAAATATGCTTACTTGGGAACCAATAACACATTGCCCATAATTATTTCTTCTAAGTTGCAGCCTGAACAAAAAAGGAGGTTGATTGACATGTTGATGCTGCACAAAAAGGCAATAGGTTGGACAATCGCATACTTGAAGGGAATTAGTCTGACGATATGTATGCACAAAATCTTACTGGAGGACGATCATAAATCCTCAATTGAGGCGCAAAGAAGACTTAACCCCGCCATGAAGGAGGTCGTGATGAAAGAAATCATCAAATGGCTTGATGTTGGTATCATATATCCTATCTCCGACAGTCCATGAGTAAGTCCAGTACAATGTGTACTGAAAAAGAGAGGTATAACCATGGTAAGTAACGAAAACAACGAACTCATCCCAACTAGGACTGCTACCGATTAGAGGGTTTGTATGGATTATCGTAAGTAAAAAAAAGCTACTAGGAAAGATCATTTTCACTTACCCTTTATTGACCAAATGTTTGACCTTCTTGCAGGTAAATCCTTTTATTGTTTTCTTGACGGTTACTCAGGTTATAACCAAATCTCCATAGTGCCAGATGACCAGGAAAAGACCACTTTTACATTCCCATATGGTACATATGCATTTTGAAGGATACCGTTTGGATTATGCAATGCTCTATCAACCTTCCAAAGATGAATGATGGCAATTTTCTCCGACATGGTTTGAAGATTTTCTTGAAATCTTCATGGACGATTTCTCGGTATTCAGAGATAACTTAGACAATTGCTTTGGCAAATTGGTGAAGGTATTAGCGCGATGTGAAGAATCCGACCTAGTGCTCAACTGAGAGAAGTGACATTTCATGGTGGACAAAGGTATCGTGCTCGGTCATAAGATCTCATCCAAGGGAATCGAAGTGGATAGAGCCAAGATGTACGTGATTGAAAGATTGCCTCCACCAAATTAAGTCAAAGGAATTTGAAGCTTTCTTAGACATGCAGGTTTTTACATAAGGTTTATTCTTAATTTTTCTAAGATCTCTAAACCCTTGTGTAACTTGCTTGAACAGGACCAAGCTTTCGATTTTGATGATTCATGCACCCCAAGCATTTAAGGCTTTGAAGAAGCAATTTTCCACAACACCCATTGTCATTCCACCTGATTGGACCTTACCTTTTGAAATCATGTGTGACGCAAGAGACTTTGCGATAGGATTCATTTTAGGTTAGCGAATAGGTAAAATTTTCCATGTAATATATTATGCTAGTAAAACTCTTAATGGTGCTCAATTGAATTACACCACAACAGAAAAATAATTACTACCAGTGGTTTTTGCGTTTGACAGGTTTCGCTCCTATTTGATCGGTACTAAGGAAATTGTTCATACTGACCACTCGGCAATTAAGTACTTATTTGCTAAGAAAGATGATAAACCTCGTTTAATTCGTTGGATATTACTTTTACAAGAGTTTTCCATTGAAATTAAGGAAAGGAAGGGGTCGGAGAACCAAGTTGCTAACCATTTGTCACGACTAGAACGCGGCAATAAAGATGACGCCAATATGGAGATCTATGAAGCATTCTCGGATGAGAAATGTTAGTTAATCAGTAATACCATGGTATGCAGATCTAATTAATTCCCCTGTTTGTGGTATCTTAGCTTATGGCCTTACTCTCCAAGGAAAGAAGCGATTCCAACATGATGCTAAGCATTATTATTGGGACGAGCCTGTTTTGTTTAAACAATGTGCAGATCAGGTGATACGACGATGTGTTCTGAAGGAGGAGCAACAAAACGTGTTGTGTCAATGCCATTCCTCAACCTACGGAGGTCATTTTGGAGGAACTAGAACAACGGCCAAAGTTATGTAATTCGGTTTTTATTGGCCTACCCTTTACAAGGATGCTAACGATTTCTACAAGGGATTTGATCGTTGTCAACAAACGGGAAACATAACAAGACGACATGAGATTCCATTACAGAACGTACTCGAGGTGGAATTGTTCGATGTGTAGGGCATCAATTTCATGGAGCCTTTTCTATATTCCTTTGGTAACCTCTACATCTTACTCGTCGTAAACTATGTGTCTAAGTGGGTTGAGGCGGCTTCAGTTCCCAATAATGATTCAAAGAAAATGCAACAGTTTTTGCAGAAGAACATATCCACACGGTTCGATATGTCAAGGGCAATTATCCGCGATGAAGGCAAACATTTTGACAATAAATTTATTACCAAGATGTTACAGAATTTTGGAGTGACCCATAAAGTTGACACGACATATCACCCACAGACTAATAGGCAAGTTGAAATTCCCAACCGTGAATTAAAGTCTATCCTTGAGAAGGTTGTTAATCCTTCACGAAAGGGTTGGTCTTCGAAAATTGATGATGCACTTTGGGCCTACCGGACAACATACAAGACGCCTTTAGGCATGTCACCTTACAGACTTGTCTACGGCAAGACTTGCCACCTTCCGGTGGAGATCGAGCATAAGGCTTATTGGGCTATCAAAACAGTTAATATGGATTGGGAAAGTGCAGGGCAAAAGCGTCTATTGGACCCTCAACGAGGTAGAAGAATTTTTTGTCGTAGCCTATGACAATGTCAAGATCTACAAAGAGAAAACAAAGCGTTGGCATGACAAAAGATTGTTGCCACGGCAATTTTTTCCAGGGAAACTGATACTACTTTTTAATTCTCAATTTAAGCTTTTCCCGGGAAAACTGAAATCAAGATGGTCTGGGCCTTTCAAAGTAGTAAAACCTTTCTCCCATAGAGCTATTATAATCAAGTCCACCATCGACAGACATGAATTTAAAGTTAACAGGCAACGATTGAAGCATTATGTTGGCACCCATGTTGAGCGCGACAAGGAAGTAGTTGCTTTAGCATATGCATGAATATGTTATTCTTTAGTATTTATTTTTCACATTTTTTTTAATTTTAGACTTTTTCTTTTTCTTTTATTTTTGGATTTTAGTTTTAGTTTTATCTTTTGTTTTTATTTAATTTTTAGTATTTAGGATATTTTTATTTAGTTTTTATCGTTATCTATTCTTATTTGGTTTTTATCTCTCCATCTTCATTATTTTATTTATTTCACATTTATCTTTTTGTTTTTAATTTTAGGATGCGAGTTTAAAAAGATGAAGAGTTGGATTAAAGATAGAGTCTATCCTTTGGAGTGGATAATGTGCTGATTTTGAGGGATTAAAATACCCATTTAAAATGTTTGTTTTTACCCTCAATATTTACCATCAACCCTAGCCGTCCAAACCCTTTACCTTCCCTCCAATCATCACTAGCCACACACCACCCCCAATCCATTGCTTTGCTTCTTTTCTTTCCTTTCCATCTTTCTTTGTTTCTTTTCTTTCTCTTCATTAGTCAAACATCACCCATCATCTTTCCCATATTTTCAGTCCACCATTAAACCTCAACTCCATCTTTCTACCTTTACTCTTCCATCATCTTTGAACTCTCAAGAATTCTTTTCATCTTCTTTGTTTTCTTTTTCAATCACAACCCAACACCCCAATGGCCAAGAACCTCAAAACAATGGCCAAATCAAGTTCTTCCAAAGAAGCTGAACCACAATTTCGTCGGTATGCAACTCAAGTCGTTGAAGATCGATACAACACCAAATTTGCAAGCCGAAAAGTGTAGGAAGAACAAGGATTTGAGTATATCCTCCACAACAAGACTCTCGGCCTCGATGAGTCCATCTTTCAAGTGATCGACCATCACAAATGGAAAATCTTTTGCCAACAACTGAAGCCCGACAGCGTTACTTGGGTAAGAGAATTTTATTCCCATTTTTCTGACCCTAACAACCCTTGCGTCCATGTTCGTGACAGGGCAATCCTCATTGATGTTGATACCATCAACACTTATTTTGTGGTCTACGTTGCGCAAGATGAGCACAAGGCCTTTGTTGATAACATCTCGGCCGACGAAGTAGAAAAGGTGTTCAAGGACTTAATTGTTTAAGGAGCCGAGTGGAATCAAGGAGCCTTGAAGGTAACAGTAAATCGAATCTTCTTCAAACCTGAGGAAAAATTGTGGAACAATTTTATTAAGACAAGTTTAATGCCTACTACTCATCACACCACAATTTCTTATTCTCGTCTTCTGTTATTACACTCTATTTTGCACAAGCGATCCATTAACATTGGCAAGATTATTTTTGATGAACTTTATACTTGTAGTAAAAAAAGATGTAGGGGCACTCATCTTTCCAAGCTTGATCTCCCAATTGTGTGAGAAGGAGCACGTGTCGTTTGACCCAATGGAAGAGAAATTGATTTAAAAGAAAGGGTGGAATTGAATTCAATACCTGTGGATAATGGGTGTAGAACTAGAAAAAGAACCGACTTCAGCACGAAAACCCCCTACTCCAACAATGGCCAGGGCAACTAAATATGTCGCGGCAAGTTCTCATGATGCAGCAAACGAACCTGCCTCGGCTAGCATGGACAAGATCGCCAAACTACTTCGCCCTCTTTCACAATGATTGGAGCATATGGAGGCCCGACAACTGATGTTGATGCAGTACATGAAAGGCCCGACACCTTTAGCGAGTCATTTTGGAGAACTATCCTGATAGTACTGGTCCCTTTTCCAATTTTCCCTGCTGAACTCGTTGCCCCAGCAACTGCAGATGCCGCGGCAACTGCTACAGCACCAAAAGTTAAAGAACCTATAACTAAACCTACTCGTACTGAATCACTTCATGGATTTACAGATTCGGACGAGTCTCTTTCCGCACCAATGAAATCGCCACCAACCTCACCATCAAATTCGAAGCGTAAAGCTTCTAAAATCAAAGAGGTCACATAGAAGGATGAATCGAGCGATGAGGTTTTTGAAGTACGAGTTCAGGTTGTATCACCAATCACATGCCATCAATCATCGCGAGCTGGAAAATGGATCAAGCAAACGGCTCGAAGGAAACTCATTTGCCTTATATTTCATTTTTATTTTGTATAATTACATACATTGAGGACAATGCTTCTCTTGAGTTTGGGTGGGGTCTTGTTCTTATTGTTAGATTGTTACTTTAGTTGCATTTTTAATGTTAGATTGTTGTGCTAGTTTGCATTCATATAATATAATTTGCATATAGTTGCATATGTTATTTGCCATATCTTCTATCAGATTAGACTGTCTAGACCTTTTGAAAATCCGATGATGAAATTGTCACTACACTTAATTGATAAAATCCTTCAATATAGGATATGCATAGAAAGCATTTAGAATCTTACTATGATGCCAAATTTTATCTGACATTGTTGTGACTTGTCGATTACGAGGGACTTAATGAACTTAGGTTGCTTAAAAATTGGTAAAAATTGAACTTAAAAATTTGAGCTAGAGGTGCCTATCCGGCTCTAGCCTCAACTAAAATTGGATTAAAAACAACTTCTTGCTAGAGGTGCCTGAAACCGGCTCTAGTTGTCACACATTAGAAATCGCTAAAGGTGCCCGAAATTGGCTCTAGTTGATTATCATTAAAACAATAAATTGTTTGCTTTGCTTGAGGTGCCCGAAATTGGCTCTAGTAAACTTTAAAAAAAACCCTAAAGATTAAACTGACAAAACCTATTGTTCACATTTAGACCCTAGTAGCTAACTTGTGCACAACTCCACACACAAATAGTCACGAGCATTATAGTCTGATTCTTGGTAATTTCTGTGCTATCCGAACATTGAACATATCTTGTGCCTAGGTTCTAAGGATTGAAGACAGGTTCAGAGCATGTTTTTGATGGTAGAAGACTTGGTAGGTAATTGTTAGTTTTGCATTGCTTAAGGACAAGAAATAGTTCGAGTTTGGGGTGTGTTAAATGTGTAAAAGTACTATATTTTCTACCCATTTTCTCATAATTATTGGTAGATTTAGGCTCATATTAGTTGCATTTTAGACATTCATGCATAATTACATGGTTTCCTTCACATACTTGCTTAATATCACCTTTTGGTTGGTTTTTGTGGGAAAGATATTGCTGGTGCGTCTTATTTGGTGCAGGACAGAATTGATGTAGCAAGCAGGGAATTGCCGTAGCAATTGAGGAAAGATTGTGAAGAACATGTTGTGTTGATTGTCATAGCAAACGATGACTTGATAAATCCACCTAATTCAAGATAAAGCACGAAGATATAAGGATAAAGCCAAACGAACTGGATTTTCACGCAAAGAGTTCAATGGAGATTTAAACTCAATTTTCTGAGGAATTTTTTAGGATAAAGATAAAAGAGATTTATTATTTCTTTTATTCAATTAAATTCCAACTTAAATTTATCCTCATCAAATATGAATCAGATGGTCAAATCATCTCCTACAAATAGAGACAAAATCGCAAGATCCATAGGGGAGACGAGAGAGAAAAAAAAGGGCTGATCGCATAATTCATCTTCTTCCTCATAGTTTTTGTGCGAATCATGTTTGGGAATCTTTATTTTGTGTTATTTTTACACCCATCAACGAAGTAAATTTAATTGGCTTGGGTTATTGGGTTCTTGTGGTTGTGAAAACTTTTAGATTGTTTAGGTTTTAAGTTTGCAATTTAATTCAAAGTTTTTTCATTCTTGGTTCTTCAATTGATTTCGAGTGAATTGGGAGAGGATCTCGAAAGATATCCATTTATCTAATATCGGGAGAGTTAGATTCACGAAACGAATGAGCATGATCTTCACTCAACTAATCGTTAGTGAAGGTTAAACCAACTTAGGGATAAGATTTGCGGTTAAGAGGAGCGCAAGATCGGTTGTTGTTCACCCAAGGTTAACGTATGGATGTATCACCAAGGAATGCACAATTGACTAGTTCTTCGGGTTAGGGATAACAAGAAGGAACTTAAGAACAACTGCCATAGACTATTCATTCAACTGCCACAACAATTGAACAACTGCCATAGCAATCAAGTTGCCTCAGCAACTAATCGCCTAGACTATTCATTCAACCTTCACACCTCAATTCTCGATAACCCAGCCTACTCTCTTCTATGATTACAATATTCTTTTATTTACTTGCGAGTTTATCATTCTTGTTCATCACAAATCTCCTATTACCATCATTTATTTCTCTTTTCAGTGCAAGAAGTTAGAATCTTAAGTTACACCAATCTTTGTGTAGACAATATCTTTCTATACTATAACTTGCGACGTGTACACTTGCACCAATTGCAAAGCACTTAAAACATGCAACAAGAAGAGATATCTTAAGTACAGAAATTTCCAACTGCAATCATTCTCAGAAACAAAACTTCAAACGCCGAATAAATTGCGAACAGACAATTTCCAACAAGAAACTATGAAACACAAAGTTGAAAATAAAAATAAAGAAGTAAAGTTATCAGCATTCTAAATTTATTGCATTCCTCTTTATCTAAAATCCAAATATTGCTATCATTTTATGCAGCAGGCACCAGTACTAAAGTGTAAGGCAAGCAATTGAACATTCAAACATACATTCTGTCAATTAAACTTCCTTAGAAAATCAATAACAAGCAAAACACTAAAGTTGTTCTTAATTTCCTATAAAAAATAAAGTGTAAGGTCTCTCATTGGTTTCATTTTCTGCAAGACAACACAGACTTTGTGCTTAATCCTCTTTATGCTTTCTCGTCTCATTCCTCCTAGTCCAAAAATAAGCAAACAACAGAATTTCTAGTTTAATTTTAATCTTATGAAGAAAACAAATGATAAGAACGACAAATACACTTACTTGTATTTCAGTCTCAGATCACTTGAGAAGCGGACCTTGTAGCAAGTTCCTGCCGGAACCGGTGGCCAGCTACCGTTTAATCTTTTCCAAATTGTTCTCCCTCGTATCCCAAATCCCTTGTTCTTTTTCCCCAAAAAAGAATCAATTTCAATTCCAGTTGCAATTACAATTAGTATAAGGAAAAGAAAAAAAGAAAGCATAGAGATGAGACTGGGAGAATTTGCAGATAATTTCGCTTGCAAAGAGGTTGTTAGGTTTTAGCTTCATTACGGGCCAAACACTTGTGAACGATCTCACCTTTGAGAGAACTTCGTTCTTCGAGGGTGAGCCATTTGTAGTATTGGGTGAGACAAGTTTGCCCTTGCTTGTTACGATGTCCTTCCGCCGGCAGCCTACGACGTTACAGACAAAAAATAAAGAGAGATGACAATTGAGCGGAGATAAAAATCGAAGGCACAAAGGAAATCAGATGTTAGGGATTTGTTTATTTAGGGGAGAGTATGAAACTGAGTTTGAAATAGTGTGTTTTTTCAAAGCTATTGTGGCATTTGTAAAGCAAGTGCCACTATAGTACAAGTGTATGTGGCTTTCGTACTAAAAACGCCACAAAAGATAGTGAGATGTATAAATTTAGCGGTGCTTACTCTAAAAACGCCGCTAAAAGCCAATTTGGTTGTAGTGTACGCCTCATCAAAAACCTCTCTAGTCCTAAATAGAGGAAAAGAGTACACACAACCAGGAAAGTTGTTACAAAATATCTTCCTACACACCAAAACCAGAAACAACATCTCACCTAGTTAACTACACAAGCCTTAACCCCTCCTTCAAACTATAGCAGAATCTTATAGACCCCTAAACAATAGCAACAGTCCAGACCTCTAATTTCTTAAGCAAAATTTTTACCCTACATCCACCAAAACGCAAGTGCAATATGACCTATTCTTACAATACCTTAACACCAAGCTTAGAACAACTAACTCCTTTTCATTCCCTCCTTTGCGAGATGATCCGACATTCCGTTACTATCCCTTGAAATATAAGTGAATTACACGCTAACTATTAAACGTGACAATCGATCAATGGATTCAAAAAATTACACCGCAATAAGAGTTGTCTTACCATTCAATCCAGCCGCAATGAATACCTCTAAAGCTGGTTTTACTTCTATAACTTCTGCATAATCTGAGCCAAATTGAGGAGATAGCACAAAGAATATTGCTATTGCTATCTTGGCAGACAAACGAAAAATCCCACCGCAGCCTACTGAATCCACTTTTGCGGCCCCATCGACATTGAATTTGACTTACCCTACCCTTAAAGGAGCCCAAATCACTTTTACGCTCGTATTCAAACCTGCAGACATGTGACTTTCCAACGAATTGTCCCACCATTTATCCTCTTGTGACAGCAGATCCTCTTTACATGCCTTACACCAGATGAGAGCACACATCTTAGTGTACAATACGAGATCCTTAAAGTCCGTTGCATTGTCCCGGATATCTGCTTGTTCCATGCAAGCCACAAACTCCAAAGGACCAAATCACCTTGCACCAATTACAAAACAACTTCCAATAAAAGTTTGTAAACCACCATGCTTAGATCAATTCTTGTCTAAGAATTACCATCTTTATCAAGTAAAAAAGACATTACATATTTTACATTGGACGATCTGAAAATAAAAGCAAACTGCACCATGCCAAACCTATTAGAGAGATGATAGACAAATTGATCATTTTTCAAGGCTCCCTTTACTTTCTTTAATTTGATCGAGATAACACCCCCATCTATGTTAAGATCACTTAGAGCACTTGTAACAATCCTTCCACAAACTTCTTTCTGCAGTCAGGCGATAATGAATTTAAACGGCCTAGGTTCCCAAACCACCATCGATTTAGCATATAGTAATCCCCACCAACAAGTAAACAAGATTAGATTGCATCCAAATAACTCACAAAAACTCGGTCTAGCCTACTATGTTTATTCTTAGGACCAATCCAAGTAGAATTATTTCCTACCATAGGTGCATCTACAAATTTATATATTTCAATAAAATTAATAAAAACTTCCAAACATTCTTAAGAATAAACACAAACAATTCTCCTGCAACGGCTTCTGACCAAGTTGAAAAACTCCCCCACTATCCAATTTGAAGAAAACGCCCATTCAACGAACTCAATACAACCCATAATACTACCTGCTCCAGAAAACAACGGCCATTTGCAGTTGCCACTCTAAAATCAAATACATCATCGTACCACATTTTGCATACATCCTCAACCTTGAATAAACGCCACATTCACCCATTGTAAACTTAACACCGTGACATTGTCTCTGACTTCTGCAACCACTTCTTTCATTATTGCTTCTAACCGAGTTGAAATCACCTCCAACTATCCATACAAATTTCCAAGCTCTTTTTAATTGCGACAATTCTTCCCAAAATAAGACTTGAGCCAGTATATCACAAGGCGCTTGAATGTTGATACATACTGCTTCAAGGTCCTCATCGATCCACTTCCCAGCAACTAGAATAGTTCTTGAATTTGAGAAGCTATTCTCCAATTTAAATATCTTCTTCCCAGAAAGTGAGCAAACCACCAGCACTTCCCATTGCATTAGCTGATATGTACTCATAATCGTCATCCATCCAAAGTCTCCTTGCCACTAGGGATGTAAAAACATGTCAACAGTTAGGTTTCAGGTCGAGCTCTGTCCGGTCGGGTCAAATCGGTTTCAGGTCATTCAAGTCGTTATTTTATTTTGACTCGATTCGGTTCGGGTTCGGGTTCATTTCGGGTCGGGTTCATTTCAAGTTGGGTTAATTTCAGGTCGGATTCATTTCAGGTCGGTTCATTTCAGGTCAGGCCAAAACGGTTAATTGACGGGTTAATTTTGATTCGGGTTGATTTTAGGTTGGTTTTGTTTCAGGTCGGGTTCATTTCAGTTCGGGTAATTTCAAGTCGGTTTCCTTTCAGGTCGGGTTCATTTGGGTTTAGGGTTTATTGTGTAGGGATTAGGATTTAACATACATAATATTAATACATTATATGTACATACATATAGGAATTATGGTTTAGTGTTTTGGGGTTTAGGGTTTAGGGTTTAGGTTTTAGGGGTAGGGGTAGGGTTTAGGGTTTAGGTTGTATTCATTGGTACATATGTACATTATACATATGTTTATATAGTTTAGGGTTTATGATTTAAGGTTTATGGTTTAGAGTTTAGGGTTTAGGGTTTAAGATTTATGGTTCATAAATTGATACATACATACTTACATGCATTATATATATATATATGGATTAGGGTTTTTTAGGGTTTAGGGTTTAAGGTTTAGGGTTTCACGTTCCTACATACATACATTATACTTACATAGAACAAAAAAGGAATTAGGGTTGTGGTTTAGGGTTTAGGATTTAGTCTTTAGGATTTAGGGTTTAGAGTTTAGGGTTCATACATTAATACATACATATTTTCAATCATTATACATGTATACAAACATATATGGATTAGGGTTTAAGGTTTATGGTTTATGGTTTATGGTTAAGGGTTTAGGATTTGAGGTTTAAGGTTTAGGGTTTAGGGTTCATAAATTGATACATACATACTTACATGCATTATATATATATATATATATATGGATTGAGGTTTTTATTTTTAGGGTTTAAGGTTTAGGGTTCATAAATTGATACATACATACTTACATGTATTATATATATAAAGGGATTAGGGTTTTTATTTTTAGGGTTTAGGGTTTATAGTTTATGGTTTATAGTTTAGGGTTCATAAATTGATACATACATACTTACATGCATTATATATGTATACATACATACATACATATATTGAATAAGGTTTTTATTTTTAGGGTTTAGGGTTTAGGGTTCGTAAATTGATACATACATCTATACATACATACTTACATGCATTATATATATATATATGGATTAATGTTTTTATGTTTAGGGTTTAGGGTTTAGGGTTCATAAATTGATACATACATCTATACATACATACTTACATGCATTATATATATATGGATTAGGGTTTTTTAGGGTTTAGGGTTTAGGGTTCATAAATTGATACATACATCTATATATACATACATATACGTATTAGTGTTTTTATTTTTAGGGTTTAGGGATTAGGGTTTAGTGTCCATAAATTGATATATACATATATACATACATACTTACATGCATTATATATATATGGATTAGGGTTTTATTTTTAGGGTTTAGGGTTTATATTTTAGGGTTTAGGGTTTAGTGTTTATACATACATAAATACATTTTACATACATATATATATTATACTAATATATTATATATTTTAAAATGAAACCCTAATCAAAACCTTAAACCCTAAACCAAAAATGAAACCAAAACCCATAACCCTAATTTGAAACACTAAATTAAAACAAAACCCTAAAAACATAAAAAGAAACCTTAAACACTAGACCCATAAAAAACACTAAACCCTAAGCCCATAACATGAAAACCAAAAATAAAGTCAATAAAAAGTAAACCCATAATCCCTAAAGGTAAGCTTAGTTCACTAATAATGAAACCTAAACCCCAAACCCTAATTCAAAACACTAAAGTAAAACAAAAATCCTAAACCCATAAAAAGAAAACCCAAAATAAAAGCAATTAAAAGTAAACCCCTAATCCCTAACAATAAACCCTAAACACTAAACCCTAAAGGTAAGCTTAGTTCACTAATAATGAAACCTAAACCCTAAACCCTGATTCAAAACACTAAACTAAAACAAAAACCCTAAACTAATAAAAAGAAACCATAAACCCATAAAAAGAAAACCCAAAGTAAAAGCAATTAAGAGTAAACCCCTAAACCCTAACAATAAACCCTAAACACTAAACCCTAAAGGTAAGCTTAGTTCACTAATAATGAAGCCTAAACCCTAATTCAAAACACTAAATTAAAACAAAAACCCTAAACTAATAAAAAGAAACCCTAAACCTTAAACCTATACAAAGAAACCTTAAACTAAAACCATAAATCAAAAAACTAAACACTAAGCCATGAACCCTAAGCCCTAAACCCTAAAGATATGATTAGTTCACTAAAAATAAAATCATTATTCGAAACACTAACCCTAAACCCATAAACCTTTAACCTTTAAACCTTAAACATGTAAACCCTAAACCTAAAAATTAAATAATATTCTCTAAAACCCCAAAACCATAAACAATTAAAACAAAACCTTAATTTAAAACCATAAACCGTAAAACAAAACACTAAATAAAATCCCTAAACCCTAAAAACAAAACATATTAACCATAAATTATAAATCCTAAACCCTAGATTAAAACCTTAAACCCTAAAAATGAAACCATAAATCAAAACCTCAAACTTTAAATCTAAAAAATAAATCACTAAATTAAACCCTAAAATTGAAACCCTAATCAAAACAAGAATACTTGAACAAAACCCTAAACCTTAAAAATGAAATGTTTAAATTTAAACATTGAAAAGGAAACCCCTAAATTATAACCCCAAACCCTAAATTAAACTTAAACCCTAAACCTTAAAACTAGAATAATGACCAAATTGGAAATAAAACAAAATTGTCAGTTCAATTTCACAGAAAAAAGGACCAAAATGAAAGAAGTTAAACTACGCGTGCTTGCGGATCTTTAGGGTTTTTAACCCAGAATAATGCTTATAAATAGACCCTCACCCCCTCAGTTTTCACCATTCATCTCTTATCGTTACTCTGCCAAAATATTCTCTCATTTTCTCTCTCCTCTAAAAACATGAAATTCTGAGAAAATTCTCATCTTTTCGATCAAACTCTTGGTTTTTAACCAAGTTCTTCCTTGTTCATCCACTTTCCACTCTCCAAATCCTATAAAAACACCTTAGTCCACCCAAAATCTGTTTGTTCTCGATCAAAACCTCTTTTTTCTCAAGAACAGCCTTATGTTCTTACACTTCCATCTTTTCAATCCTTCAAACCCTAAACCCAAATTCAATTTTGTTTTACCCTAAACCCTGAACCATTCCATACCCTAAACGCATATACCATAAACCCTAAACACCAAACCATAAACCATAAACCCTTATCCCTAAACCATAATCTCTGATCTATAAACCCTAATCCATGATCCACAAACCTTAAATTTTGATATACAAACCCTAATCCCTAATTACATAATCCCTAATTCTCAAATCTCTTCATATTCTCCACTAACCTCTTCAGATCCTCTGACCCTTCTCATTCCACTGTCCAGACTGTTCGTATTCTTCATCTCTCTTTTGGTAAGTTCATCATATCTCTTTCATTTTTCATTAATCATTTAGTTGTTTAATGTGTCTTTTTACAAACTGTGTTCTCTTTTGATCTCAAGATCATTTCTAGGTTTTGCAAGAGTGTTCTTCCACTTCCGCGTGTGGGTTTAGGGTATATGTTCTTCCTCTGACCCTTATTTGTATAAATGTTTATGTGTTTTATATATATGCTTGCATGTTTCTGTGTTTTGCATATTTCTGTTTTGTTATTATTTGTATAAATTTGTCTGAGAAATATTGGTCTGATCGCTCGACCATTTTGTCTTTTGCTGTTTTGCTTGATCCTCGATATAAATTACAACTTTTGAAGGAGTTGTATGTTGTCCTCTATGTTGAGGATGAGGTTGAAAGGAAGGTAAGTATTGTTTACAATGAATTTGTCAATATGTATATATATTATTCAAAATATGTTCTCTGCTCTTCTTCTTCTTCGTTTGTTCGAAGTAACTCATCTCAAAGTACATCCGAGTCCATCTCCAGTTGGCCTCGAACATTCAAGAAGTCTAATCTTTTTCAGGTTAGTGTTTATTTTTAAAAACAATTCAGTTACCTTTTTTCTTATACTTTTCTTTTCTTTTTCAATTATAGTTACTGACTATTTTTTAATGCTAGAACTTTGATGCTAATTTAGCTGCTTCAAGGAGTGGGAAATCAGATGTTGACTCTTATATTAATTTTCCCCTTCTCCCTCGTGTTGATGATTTAGACTTTGATATTTTTGGAGTATTAGAAAGCACAATCTGTTTCTTTCTATGTACTTTCAATCATGGCTAGAGATGTTTTAGTCATTCTCATCACTTCAGTTGCTTTTGAATCCTCATTTAGCACGGGTGGTCGGATTTTAAATAAGTTGAGGGCTAAACTCTTACCTAAAAATGTTGAGATATTTGTGACAACCCGTAATTGGTTGTATGGGTTTGAGCCTGAGGAAGAGGATGAAGAATATCTTTATATTCTAAAAGATTCTGCAGTTGATGAAGATCCAATTCTATAGTAATTTTTTAACTTATTTTTTTCCTAATTTGTTTTGAAGTCATGTTCTAATTATTTGTTCTTTTGTAGGGAACCCTAAAAAACAAGGAAGCACTTGAATGGTTAGGGATGTTTCTGATTTGGTAAAAGCTAGAGATGTTTTGGTAAGTTTTCTAATTAGTTCATATTTTGGGTAAGTTCTCTACTTAGTATTCTGTAAGTTATTTTTCTTCACTGATCTTGTATGTTCTTTTTTAACATGTTATGTGTTCTGTACGTATATATTCAATGTATATGTATGGTTTCTGTTTGCATAATCTTGTATGTATGTTTTGTATAGTTTATGTTTGCATAATCTGGTTTCTGTGTATATATATTATGTTATACATTCAATGATCAGTTCTGGTATAGATTTCATATGTATCTGTTCTTGTATGGATTCTGTTCTTGTTTGGTTTTAGTTATATATGCTTCTGTTCTTGTATGGTTTCAGTTATTTGGTTTTTGTTCTATATGTTTCTGTTCTGTTAGTGTGTCTATATGTTTTTATTCTTGTATTGTTTATGTTCTTGTTTAGTTCGATGTTCTATATGCTTCTATTCTGTCTTTGTTTGGTTTCTGTTCTATATGCTTCTGTTCTGTCTTTTTTTGGTTTCTATTCTATATGCTTTTGTTCTGTTAATGCTTCTAATGATGTTTAATTGCTTGTTGCAGTTTGTTGCTGGTTGTTGGTTGCCCTTGTTTTAATTATGTTGGTGTCTTAGCTTTGTAAGTTAAGTTGCCCATAATTAAAGCTTGATGGTAGCATTTCATATCCTTAAGAGCTCGATGACGATATTTTTGGTAGCAAAGTATAGCTTTTATGTTTGTAAAACTTTGTTATAAGATCCGAGAGCTTAAAGTTTAGGGTTCTGTAAGTTTAAAGTTTCAGTTTATAAAGATTGAAATTTTTAGATTATTAAGTTTGTAAGTTTAAACTTCTACATTATTGAATAAAAGTTTGTAAGTTTAAACTTCTATATTATTGAATATAAGTTTTTCTTATTCTATCCAAAGTTTTTGTACTTTAAATTTGTCTTATTTTGTTTTTGACTTCAATAAAAATTTGTAAGTTTAAATTTGTAAGTTCGTCTTATTCTATCCAAAGTTAAACACAAACATCATTGCTAAGTTAATTAAGTTAAGTTAATTAAAAGTTTGGGTTTGCCTTGTTTTAATTTGCATTAAACACACAAACCTATTAACCTAAATATTCAACACTTGTGATAAAGTTATTTAAGTTTTTATACATTCAATATGTTAATTATAAAGATTTAATCAACTTAAGTTAATTAAGTTATTTAAGTTATTATAAAGTTATTTAATTTAAGTTAATTAGGTGTGTTAAGTTATTAACTTATTTAAGTTAATTTAAGTTAATTAAGTGTGTTAAGTTATTTAAGTTACTTTAAGTTTTTATAAAGTTATTTAAGTGTGTTAAGTTAATTAAGTATAAATATTTTCATTTAATTTATCTTTCAAGTTATCTTAAAATTAAAGTTAAGTTAATTAAAAAGACAATTTAATTTAATAATGTTTATTCATTCAACTTAAAATGAATGCAAGTTAATTAAAGTTATTTTTAATCTTAAGTTAAGTTAATATTATTTATTATTAACTTAGCATTAATTTAATCATATTATTTATTATTAACTTAAAAGATTATTTTTATTATTTTTAATTAAAGTTATCTTTTAATTAAAGATATTTTATTACCACTTGAAATTTATTTATTCAATTTATCTTTTAATTAAAGTTAAGTTAGTTAATTTATTAATACTTGGCATTATTACTAAATATAAAAAATTACTTATTATTTTTAATTGATTTTAAAATTTTAAATTCATTAAATATAACTTCTTCAAATGTCAGATAATTATCATTATCAGCAAATCAAATAACATTATCAGTTCATGTCAATATCAGTTCAGGTCAAGAACAGTTCAAGTCAATATCAGTTCAGGTCAAGAACAGTTCAAGTCAATATCAGTTCATGTCAAGAACAAGTCGGGTTCAAATAGGTCGGTTTCAAAACAGGTCGGTTCCAAACAGGTCGGGTTAAATCAGTTATCTGGCAGGTCAGTCTCGGGTTCAGGTTCGTTTCGGTCGGGTGCAGGTCAGGTTCGATTACTATAGTAACAGGTCGAATTCGGGTTTGGGTTCGTTTCGGTCGGATGCTGGTCGGGGTTCAATTACTACAGTAACAGGTCGAATTCAGGTTCGGGTTCGTTTCGGTCGGGTGCAGGTCGAGTTCGGGTCATTGAGTTCTCGGGTCAAACAAGGTTCTGACTCGATCGGGTTTCAGGCAGATTAACAGGTCGGGTCAGTTTTTAACATCCCTACTTGCCACCTCTTCCTTCATATTTTCCATTTTTGATTCTTGAATGAACAACATTTCCACCCCATGTGAATGAGTAATTTGCCTAATAGCTTTGGTTTCCTAAATTTACCTAAATAATCGGGCTTACCTATGTAGGTAATCAGGCTTTTATGTGCACGCGTATTTGAACCAGGCGTACCTATGTAGGTAATCAGGCTTTTATGTGTACGTGTATTTGAACCGGGATTAACTATGTACGTAATGGTGTGTTCCCTAACCTCTGCCTCCCCTGTTAATTACTACCCTGTTGTAACCAGAAATCTTAACAAAATCATTGATGGCAGAAATGGTGTGTTCCCTAACCTTTGCCTCCCCTCCCCTATAAATTCACTGCACACAAAGAACACAGAAAATCACACAACCAGAATACTACTGTATTTTAAAGGTATTGTATTCTAATTAATGAGTATGCAATCAGAATCTACATGGATAGAATTTATAATTAGATCTCGAAAAACAAATAATTTTTGAGTTTAATAATCCCTTCAGGATCCCGGGGAGTGTAACCCCCTAAACCCAGCCCAGAAGAAATGGGTCGGATCTAGGAAGTATCAATTGAAAACTCGTCCCTCAAGATACAATTTAGGTTAAAATATTTTATAATTCAAAAGAATCGATTAAATATGTAAACTCAATAAATATTTCGATTAAAGTAAAACTCAATCTTTTAAAAGATGTTCCGATAATTAATTAAAATCTCTAAAAGTAATTTCGTAAATGCATGCATCCAATAAATCCCAAGTTATAAACAGTCCCAATGTCCATGTTACACAAATGTCTCAAACAATGTTAAAACATAAATCCAAGATAGTTAAAAGAGTTCATACTGAATGTTAATTTATCTGAATAAATAAGAGAAGCTCCAAGTACCGATCGCCTAAAAAGTCTAAGATATTTGAAAAGTAAAAACTAACGGGTGTAAGCTAAAGAGCTTAGTGTGTCTCTAAAGTGCAACCGAAAACAAAACAAAACAAAACAATATTTTATTTTCTGATAAAGACTTTTCTGAAAACACAACAAAACCGAATCATGATGATATGATGTCTGATGCACATGAATCATAGTACCCATCTCCGATACACCGAAAAGTAAGGTTCCCCAGAACCTACTTTCTCCATCATCACCATCCGAAGTGGAACTCAGCCCGAAGGGTGGAACCACTGATCCGAAGCGGAATTCAACCCGAAGGTTGAAACCACTAATCCGAAGCAGAATTCAGCCCGAAGGTTGAAACCACTGAACTTCCCCGAACAAATCTCAATCCATATACCAACAATGATATGATGCAGATTTTAAAATCCGAGTCTGATCCGAAACTTGAATCATGAAAATTCAAGTTGCACAATACTATAAATCTGATGTTTTACGATTCCGAAAATCTGATATTTCACAATTTGGTAAGTCTGATTTCTCATTTAAATCACATTATGACATGTTATGCATGATTTCTGAAAACATTCACCCAATCACAACAAAGTATGCACTCAAAATGTACAAAACATTTACTTATATTAATACCAGAAGAAGCACATAAAATTTATAGAACAGAAAGAAACAAACAAGTTTATAAAACAGGAAGAGACACACCTTTAAGCAACAGTAGCTCTAATCTCGAGAAAAGCGCGTCTTACGCTCAAATCTAGCTGAATCAGGACCTACGAGGTATGAATACTACATTAGAACTAATATTAACAATAAGCCACCAACTAAGAACATAAGACTAATCCAAAAAGTATACTCACAGAAAGATCTTGAAGAACGTGTCCGATCAGACTGAACAACTGGAGGTAACTCGTCGGCCTCGAAGACGTTATCACCTGAACACAGGAATATTATGAATCAGATTCTAAAATCCACAACTTAATAGATTTTAAGTACTAATTAATTGAAATTAGCAAAACGGAGCTTTCAGGTTCGAATTTGACAAAACGGACAGCGGATAAGGGCTCAGGATGTCAAAAAAGGTCAAAAGGAACGTTTCCCGAAAAAGTCAACTCTTGGTCAACTCTGGTCAAGGTCAAAGTCAAAGTCAAACTGGTCAAAGTCAACTCTGACAGTCAAAGTCAACGGTCAACGGTCCAAGGTCAATGGTCAACTCTGGTCAAAACTGGTCCAAGGGTTCAGTCAACTGTCCATAGGTCAATGGGTCAAACCGGTTCAGGTCAACGGTTCAAGTTGCTTTTAGTCCAGTTCGGTTCA
Organism: Hibiscus trionum; assembly: GCA_030270665.1. NCBI lineage: Eukaryota > Viridiplantae > Streptophyta > Magnoliopsida > Malvales > Malvaceae > Hibiscus > Hibiscus trionum. The sequence goes on from BSYR01000008.1 coordinate 2,796,387, forward strand.
ATACTGGTTTGTCACATGGTCCGGTCTGATCATGGGTCTGGTTTACTCATAAATATGGGCTCACATAACACACACACACACACGGGCCACAACACCCACACTCACAAACCCGTTGGATTGACCATCTCACAAAACACAAACACTTGGGCCTCATAGATAGGGCTCAACCCAAGCCACATACACAACCCACCTCTCTTAACCCCTTTACCAGATTTGGGGCTAGGGTTTTCTAACACCCAAAACGGCGGTGGCACGAATACAAAACGACGGCAGTGGCGCGAATACAAAACGACGGCAGCGGCGGCACGACCAAACCACGACGGTGGCAGATCCAGACGAGCACGGAGGCGCAATCCTTATCAACACGGAAGGCGGCGGTTCACCAATCTGACGAACAGAGACGAGGCTGCGCAAACTCGTCAAAGATGACGCGACGACGACGGTTTGCAAAAGAAAATATATCCCGATGAGCAAAACGAATGTTTCCGATAAGGGATAAACGAAAAAACAAGGAATTCACAACCAACAACGCATGAACAAAACGAAAACTAGCGAGGCTTACCCAAACTTGAACGGTGACGACGACGGCGCGAGGAAACGAATGGTTTTTGGTGGTGGAGCACGGCGGCGCAAATAGAACCGAACGGTTCTTCACCGTTTCCAGGCGAACGACCGGCGACGAGAGGAACCCGAGTCCTGGGGTTTGTTCACGAGTCGACGATGGACACAATGGCAGTGGATGCTTGGCCGGGGCTTCGCCAGAGATGGTGCGGGATAGGAGAGGGAGACGTCGAGAGAGAGGGTGAGGAGAGAAAGAGAGAGTGTGGCTGCTACAACTAAAATTTGATAGGGTTTTCTTATGAGCTATAATTGGGTATAAATACCCTATTAAAGGGCAAATAACAAGAATGGTCACTTAACACTTTTAGGGTTTGCAAAACAGAAAGACAACTTTACCAACTTTCCAAAACGACCCCAAATTCTGAATTAAGCCACAAAATTCTGATTTTGTTCAATTAAACACCTTAATCAAATTAGGGTTTTAAACTAGAAATTCCCAAATTATAGGGTTTCGAATTAGGGATTTTTCTAAATTTTAGAATCTTCAAATTGGGGGAAAATTGGGGTGTTACAATTCTCCCTCCCTTAAAAAAATTTCGTCCTCGAAATTTTCAGACTTAACAACAGAACTCATAACCAACTAGAACACGCATATACTTTCCCGTTCCGAATTCATGATCTATTATAACTGGAAAAAAATTACTAAAACATAGAACTAGAAAAAGAACTGAAACATATTAAGATGCACCTTCCATGTCATCATGTATACCATCGTATCCAACACGAGCTCCGGTTGGATGTATTGAACCTGGACGTCCACTCTCGGATCCAGCTGATCCACCACTTAGAGCATGTCTACCTATACTAGCAGTACCAGAAGCAACTGGCCTAAACTGCCCTCTACCTCGGTGAGGTGTCTGAAGTGATGCATGACTCTGAATCTGAACGGATGAACCAGTAGCTGAACGTAGACAATTCTTTAAGTAGTGATCCTGAGAACCACATCTGAAACATGTTCTATTCATTAATCTGCACTCTACGTTATGCTTTTTATTGCAAAAACCACATACAGAAATAGGCCGACAAACCTTTAAACTACCCTGGCTACCAGACAGAACTGTCGATACTGCAGGTCTTACATTCTGATAACTCTGAGGAACAAACTCATCCCTAGATCTCTTTCCAAACAAGCTGACAAAACTTGGTTGTACAAATGTGTCCGGTTGCTTCCCGACTTGATCAAATTCTGAAGTTCTTTTTTTTCATTTGTGAAATTTATCCTCTCAAAAGTTTTAGCTCGATCAACCATGTCGTTGAATACTTTATCATGATGTGTTGCAACATCTCTTTGAATCGGTAGTCGAAGTTCCTTAAAAAAATCATACTTATCTTTCTTAGTCACAACTAGCTCAGAAGCATACTTGACCAATCTCCGAAACTCTATCTCATAATCATTCACTGGCTTGCTATTCTGTTCCAAATTCATAAAAAAAATCTTAACACTTCACTACGAGCTCGGCTCCTACATATCGATCAATGTTCTCAATATCAAGTGAGTTATCAATTCCAATCTGATATCCTCCTAACGAATGGTTCTCATCAACATGTAACTTATTCTGAATTTCTGCTTGCCCAACAAAAGGCGGGTGATCACTACCAGAAGCATCAGTACGGCCTTGGTCACGACCTCAAACAAACGATAGATTAAGACTCTTACATGGTGGCATAATGAACTATATACCAGAAGCTAATAACCTAGAGTTAGAATCGGTACTGGAGTTTCAGATTTAAAACACATTGAAAACGTTGAAGTCAAAATCACATAATACCATAGTATATTTTTCAAAAAAAAATCCTCATTTATCCCAAAATATTTCTGATGCATGCAAAAGTCAAAAACTTTTTGAAAACAACTTTTATAAGCCACACAGTCCGAGGGTTGAACCTAGGCTCTGATACCACTAAATGTAACCCCCTAAACCCAGCCCAGAAGAAATGGGTCGGATCTAGGAAGTATCAATTGAAAACTCGTCCCGCAAGATACAATTTAGGTTAAAATATTTTATAATTCAAAAGAAACGATTAAATATGTAAACTCAATAAATATTTCGATTAAAGTAAAACTCAATCTTTTAAAAGATGTTCCGATAATTAATTAAAATCTCTGAAAATAATTTCGTAAATGCATGCATCCAATAAATCCCAAGTTATAAACAGTCCCAATGTCCATGTTACACAAATGTCTCAAACAATGTTAAAACATAAATCCAAGATAGTTAAAAGAGTTCATACTGAATGTTAATTTATCTGAATAAATAAGAGAAGCTCCTAGTACCGATCGCCTAAAAAGTCTGAGATATCTGAAAAGTAAAAACTAACGGGTGTAAGCTAAAGAGCTTAGTGTATCTCTAAAGTGCAACCGAAAACAAAAAAAAACAAAACAATATTTTATTTTCTGATAAAGACTTTTCTGAAAACACAACAAAACCGAATCATGATGATATGATGTCTGATGCACATGAATCATAGTACCCATCTCCGATACACCGAAAAGTAAGGTTCCCCAGAACCTACTTTCTCCATCATCACCATCCGAAGTGGAACTCAGCCCGAAGGGTGGAACCACTGATCCGAAGCAGAATTCAACCCGAAGGTTGAAACCACTAATCCGAAGCAGAATTCAGCCCGAAGGTTGAAACCACTAAACTTCCCCGAACAAATCTCAATCCATATACCCACAATGATATGATGCAGATTTTAAAATCCGAGTCTGATCCGAAACTTGAATCATGAAAATTCAAGTTGCACAATACTATAAATCTGATGTTTTACGATTCCGAAAAACTGATATTTCACAATTTGGTAAGTCTGATTTCTCATTTAAATCACATTATGACATGTTATGCATGATTTCTGAAAACATTCACCCAATCACAACAAAGTATGCACTCAAAATGTACAAAACATTTACTTATATTAATACTAGAAGAAGCACATAAAATTTATAGAACAGAAAGAAACAAACAAGTTTATAAAACAGGAAGAGACACACCTTTAAGCAACAGTAGCTCTAATCTCGAGAAAAGCGCGTCTTACTCTCAAATCTAGCTGAATCAGGACCTACGAGGTATGAATACTACATTAGAACTAATATTAACACTAAGCCACCAACTAAGAACATAAGACTAATCCAAAAAGTATACTCATAGAAAGATCTTGAAGAACGTGTCCGATCAGACTGAACAACTAGAGGTAACTCGTCGGCCTCGAAGACGTTATCACCTGAACACAGGAATATTATGAATCAGATTCTAAAATCCACAACTTAATAGATTTTAAGTACTAATTAATTGAAATTAGCAAAACGGAGCTTTCAGGTTCGAATTTGACAAAACGGACAGTAGATACGGGCATAGGATGTCAAAAAAGGTCAAGAGGAACGTTTCCCGAAAAAGTCAACTCTTGGTCAACTCTGGTCAAGGTCAAAGTCAAAGTCAAACTGGTCAAAGTCAACTCTAACAGTCAAAGTCAACGGTCAACGGTCCAAGGTCAATGGTCAACTCTGGTCAAAACTGGTCCAAGGGTTCAGTCAACTGTCCATAGGTCAATGGGTCAAACCGGTTCAGGTCAACGGTTCAAGTTGCTTTTAGTCCAGTTCGGTTCAATACTGGTTTGTCACATGATCCGGTCTGATAATGGGTCCGGTTTACTCATAAATATGGGCTCACATAACACACACACACACACGGGCCACAACACCCACACTCACAAACCCGTTGGGTTTACCATCTCACAAAACACAAACACTTGGGCCTTATAGATAGGGCTCAACCCAAGCCACATACACAACCCACCTCTCTTAACCCCTTTACCAGATTTGGGGCTAGGGTTTTCTAACACCCAAAACGGCGGCGGCACGAATACAAAACGACGGCAGTGGCGCGAATACAAAACGACGGCAGCGGCGGCACGACCAAACCACGACGGTGGCAGAAACAGACGAGCACGGAGGCGCAATCCTTATCAACACGGAAGGCGGCGGTTTACCAATCCGACGAACAGAGATGAGGCTGCGCAAACTCGTCAAAGATGACGCGACGACGACGGTTTGCAAAAGAAAATATATCCCAATGAGCAAAACGAACGTTTCCGATAAGGGATAAACGAAAAAACAAGGAATTCACAACCAACAACGCATGAACAAAACGAAAACTAGCGAGGCTTACCCAAACTTGAATGGTGACGACGACGGCGCGAGGAAACGAATGGTTTTCGGTGGTGGAGCACGGCGGCGCAAATAGAACCGAACGGTTCTTCAACGTTTCCAGGCGAACGACCGGCGACGAGAGGAACCCGAGGCCTGGGGTTTGTTCACGGGTCAACGATGGACACAATGGCAGTGGATGCTTGGTCGGGGCTTCGCCAGAGATGGTGTGGGATAGGAGAGGGAGACGTCGAGAGAGAGGGTGAGGAGAGAAAGAGAGAGTGTGGCTGCTACAACTAAAATTTGATAGGGTTTTCTTATGAGCTATAATTGGGTATAAATACCCTATTAAAGGGCAAATCACAAGAATGGTCACTTAACACTTTTAGGGTTTGCAAAACAGAAAGACAACTTTACCAACTTTCCAAAACGACCCCAAATTCTGAATTAAGCCACAAAATTCTGATTTTGTTCAATTAAACACCTTAATCAAATTAGGGTTTTAAACTAGAAATTCCCAAATTATAGGGTTTCGAATTAGAGATTTTTCTAAAATTTAGAATCTTCAAATTGGGGGAAAATTGGGGTGTTACAATTCTCCCTCCCTTAAAAAAATTTCGTCCTCGAAATTTTCAAACTTAACAACAGAACTCATAACCAACTAGAACACGCATACACTTTCCCGTTCCGAATTCATGATCTATTATAACTGAAAAAAAATACTAAAACATAGAACTGGAAAAAGAACTGAAACATATTAAGATGCACCTTCCATGTCATCATGTATACCATCGTATCCAACACGAGCTCCGGTTGGATGTATTGAACATGGACGTCCACTCTCGGATCCAGCTGATCCACCACTTGGAGCATGTCTACCTATACTAGCAGTACCAGAAGCAACTGGCCTAAACTGCCCTCTACCTCGGTGAGGTGTCTGAAGTGATGCATGACTCTGAATCTGAACGGATGAACCAGTAGCTGAACGTAGACAATTATTTAAGTAGTGATCCTGAGAACCACATCTGAAACATGTTCTATTCATTAATCTGCACTCTACGTTATGCTTTTTATTGCAAAAACCACATACAGAAATAGGCCGACAAACCTTTAAACTACCCTGGCTACCAGACAGAACTGTCGATACTGCAAGTCTTACATTCTGATAACTCTGAGGAACAAACTCATCCCTAGATCTCTTTCCAAACAAGCTGACAAAACTTGGTTGTACAAATGTGTTCGGTTGCTTCCCAACTTGATCAAATTCTGAAGTTATTTTTTTTCATTTGTGAAATTTATCCTCTCAAAAGTTTTAGCTCGATCAACCATGTCGTTGAATACTTTATCATGATGTGTTGCAACATCTCTTTGAATCGGTAGTCGAAGTTCCTTAAAAAAAATCATACTTATCTTTCTTAGTCACAACTAGCTCAGAAGCATACTTGACCAACCTCCGAAACTCTATCTCATAATCATTCACTGGCTTGCTATTCTGTTTCAAATTCATAAAAAAAATCTTAACACTTCGCTACGAGCTCGGCTCCTACATATCGATCAATGTTCTCAATATCAAGTGAGTTATCAATTCCAATCTGATATCCTCCTAACGAATGGTTCTCATCAACATGTAACTTATTCTGAATTTCTGCTTGCCCAACAAAAGGCGGGTGATCACTACCAGAAGCAGCAGTACGGCCTTGGTCACGACCTCAAACAAACGATAGATTAAGACTCTTACATGGTGGCATAATGAACTATATACCAGAAGCTAATAACCTAGAGTTAGAATCGGTACTGGAGTTTCAGATTTAAAACACATTGAAAACGTTGAAGTCAAAATCACATAATACCATAGTATATTTTTCAAAAAAAAATCCTCATTTATCCCAAAATATTTCTGATGCATGCAAAAGTCAAAAACATTTGAAAACAACTTTTATAAGCCACACAGTCCGAGGGTTGAACCTAGGCTCTGATACCACTAAATGTAACCCCCTAAACCCAGCCCAGAAGAAATGGGTCGGATCTAGGAAGTATCAATTGAAAACTCGTCCCTCAAGATACAATTTAGGTTAAAATATTTTATAATTCAAAAGAATCGATTAAATATGTAAACTCAATAAATATTTCGATTAAAGTAAAACTCAATCTTTTAAAAGATGTTCCGATAATTAATTAAAATCTCTAAAAATAATTTCGTAAATGCATGCATCCAATAAATCCCAAGTTATAAACAGTCCCAATGTCCATGTTACACAAATGTCTCAAACAATGTTAAAACATAAATCCAAGATAGTTAAAAGAGTTCATACTGAATGTTAATTTATCTGAATAAATAAGAGAAGCTCCAAGTACCGATCGCCTAAAAAGTCTGAGATATCTGAACAGTAAAAACTAACGGGTGTAAGCTAAAGAGCTTAGTGTATCTCTAAAGTGCAACCGAAAACAAAACAAAACAAAACAATATTTTATTTTCTGATAAAGACTTTTCTGAAAACACAACAAAACCGAATCATGATGATATGATGTCTGATGCACATGAATCATAGTACCCATCTCCGATACACCGAAAAGTAAGGTTCCCTAGAACCTACTTTCTCCATCATCACCATCCGAAGTGGAACTCAGCCCGAAGGGTGGAACCACTGATCCGAAGCGGAATTCAACTCGAAGGTTGAAACCACTAATACGAAGCAGAATTCAGCCCGAAGGTTGAAACCACTGAACTTCCCCGAACAAATCTCAATCCATATACCCACAATGATATGATGCAGATTTTAAAATCCGAGTCTGATCCGAAACTTGAATCATGAAAATTCAAGTTGCACAATACTATAAATCTGATGTTTTACGATTTCGAAAATCTGATATTTCACAATTTGGTAAGTCTGATTTCTCATTTAAATCACATTATGACATGTTATGCATGATTTCTGAAAACATTCACCCAATCACAACAAAGTATGCACTCAAAATGTACAAAACATTTACTTATATTAATACCAGAAGAAGCACATAAAATTTATAGAACAGAAAGAAACAAACAAGTTTCTAAAACAGGAAGAGACACACCTTTAAGCAACAGTAGCTCTAATCTCGAGAAAAGTGCGTCTTACGCTCAAATCTAGCTGAATCAGGACCTACAAGGTATGAATACTACATTAGAACTAATATTAACACTAAGCCACCAACTAAGAACATAAGACTAATCCAAAAAGTATACTCACAGAAAGATCTTGAAGAACGTGTCCGATCAGACTGAACAACTGGAGGTAACTCGTCGGCCTCGAAGACGTTATCACCTGAACACAGGAATATTATGAATCAGATTCTAAAATCCACAACTTAATAGATTTTAAGTACTAATTAATTGAAATTAGCAAAACGGAGCTTTCAGGTTCGAATTTGACAAAACGGACAGTGGATACAGGCTCAGGATGTCAAAAAAGGTCAAGAGGAACATTTCCCGAAAAAAGTCAACTCTTGGTCAACTCTGGTCAAGGTCAAAGTCAAAGTCAAACTGGTCAAAGTCAACTCTGACAGTCAAAGTCAACGGTCAACGGTCCAAGGTCAATGGTCAACTCTGGTCAAAACTGGTCCAAGGGTTCAGTCAACTGTCCATAGGTCAATGGGTCAAACCGGTTCAGGTCAACGGTTCAAGTTGCTTTTAGTCCAGTTCGGTTCAATACTGGTTTGTCACATGGTCCGGTCTGATCATGGGTCCGGTTTACTCATAAATATGGGCTCACATAACACACACACACGGGCCACAACACCCACACTCACAAACCCGTTGGGTTTACCATCTCACAAAACACAAACACTTGGGCCTCATAGATAGGGCTCAACCCAAGCCACATACACAACCCACCTCTCTTAACCCCTTTACCAGATTTGGGGCTAGGGTTTTCTAACACCCAAAACGGCGGCGGCACGAATACAAAACGACGCCAGTGGCGCGAATACAAAACGACGGCAGCGGCGGCACGACCAAACCACGACGGTGGCAGATCCAGACGAGCACGGAGGCACAATCCTTATCAACACGGAAGGCGGCGGTTCACCAATCCGACGAACAGAGACGAGGCTGCGCAAACTCGTCAAAGATGACGCGACGACAACGGTTTGCAAAAGAAAATATATCCCGATGAGCAAAACGAACGTTTTCGATAAGGGATAAACGAAAAAACAAGGAATTCACAACCAACAACGCATGAACAAAACGAAAACTAGCGAGGCTTACCCAAACTTGAACGGTGACGACGACGGCGCGAGGAAACGAATGGTTTTCGGTGGTGGAGCACGGCGGCGCAAATAGAACCGAACGGTTCTTCACCGTTTCCAGGCGAACGACCGGCGACGAGAGGAACCCGAGGCCTGGGGTTTGTTCACGGGTCGACGATGGACACAATGGCAGTGGATGCTTGGTCGGGGCTTCGCTAGAGATGGTGCAGGATAGGAGAGGGTGAGGAGAGAAAGAGAGAGTGCGGCTGCTATAACTAAAATCTGATATGGTTTTCTTATGAGCTATAATTGGGTATAAATACCCTATTAAAGGGCAAATCACAAGAATGGTCACTTAACACTTTTAGGGTTTGCAAAACAGAAAGACAACTTTACCAACTTTCCAAAACGACCCCAAATTCTGAATTAAGCCACAAAATTCTGATTTTTTTCAATTAAACACCTTAATCAAATTAGGGTTTTAAACTAGAAATTCCCAAATTATAGGGTTTCGAATTTGGGATTTTTCTAAAATTTAGAATCTTCAAATTGGGGGAAAATTGGGGTGTTACAGGGAGCTTGCAATGGAAGTTGACACTTTTAATCTTGGGGGAATGGGTTGTAGTGTTGGCTTATAGCCATTGATTTTATTTTTTGGGGTTTTAGTTTTATAATTTTTGGGGAAGATGGTAAAAAATAAAGTTTTGAAAGTTTGGGGGTTAAATTAGAAATTAATTTTTTTAAGTAAAGGAGACTAACGGCTAAGGGACCAAAATAGAAACGATTTTAAAAGTAAGTGACTAGAATAATCTTTTTTGAATTTCGGTGACCAAAATAGAACACACCCTAAACGAAAGGGACCACTGGTGAAGATTACCCTTGAATTATTCAAGCCTACCTTTGGATCCTCCAACCTGTCACCCACCAAATATGATTCCCCAAAAAATTTGTAATCTTCTCTCTGCTGAGATGTGTCGAATTAATGATTAGACAGTCCCATGCAAATTACATTAATGGCTTCATCAATACCAACATTCATGTTCCCCGACGTAACTGATTTCTCCATATGCGATGAACGGGTGATTCTAGCATTAGACATGTTAAAAATAGGTTAATGTTAGGCAAATCGGTTATACCGGTAGCCTGTAACTACAGAATTTATTATGATGCGGTTACCGAATTTGCTACAGTAAGTGTAAGAAAATTGGAAGTTACTGAAAAGCTTCTCATGGTAGTAAATTTTGTAACTACCTTAAATCTTAAAGCATTACTCTATATGTTGCAAAACACATGATAAATATGATACCTACAGTATATCTCACCGAACCTACGTAATTTGTTACAAGATATATAGTAAACATGGTAACTACCGAATTTATTACATCATATATCATAATCTTAAACCAACCCAACTTATGGTAAGAAATTTTGTAGCTACCTTAAATCTTAAACGATGACTCTATATGTTACAAAACTCATGAGAAATACACTACCTAAAACATATCGCACCAGACCTACGTAATTTGTTACAAGATATATAGTAAACAAGGTAACCGTCGAATTTATTACCCTATATATCCTAATCTTAATCCAACCAAACTTATGGTAAGGTATTTTGTAGCTACCTTAAATCACAAAGGATGACTCTATATGTTACAAAACGCATGAGAAATACGAAACCTACAACATATCTCACCGAAACTACATAATTCATTACAGATTGTATAGTAAAAAGGGTAACTACTAAATTTATTACCACATATATCTTAATATTAAACCAACCGAACTTATGGTAAGAAATTTTGTAGCTACCTTAAATCTTAAAGAACGACTCTATATGTTACAAAACTCATGAGAAATACGGTACCTACAACACATCGCAACGAACCTACGTAATTTGTTATAAGATATATACTAAACAAGGGAATTACAGAATTTATTACCCCATATATCCTAATCTTAAATCAACCCAACTTATGCTAAGGAATTTTGTAGCTACCTTAAATCTTAAAGGACAATTCTATATTTACAAAACGCATGAGAAATACGATACCCACAACATATCGCTCCGAACATACGTAATTTGTGACAAGATATATAGTAAACAAGGTAACTACCGAATTTATTACCCCATATATCCTAATCTTAAACCAATCAGACTTATGGTAAGGCATTTTGTAGCTACCTTAAATCTCAAAGGATGACTCTATATGTTACAAAACGCATGAGAAATACGATACCTACAACATATCTCACTGAACCTATGTAATTGGTTATAGATTGTATAGTAAAAAGGGTAACTACCGAATTTATTACCCCATATATCTTAATCTTAAAGCAACCAAACTTATGGTAAAGAATTTTGTAGCTACCTTAAATCTTAAAGAATGACTCTATATGTTACAAAACACATGAGAAATACAATACCTACAACATATCGCACTGAACCTACGTAATTTGTTACAAAATATATATTAAACAAGGTAACTACCGAATTTATTACCCCATATATCCTAATCTTAAAACAACCTAACTTATGCTAAGGAATTTTGTAGCTACCTTAAATCTTAAAGGATGTCTCTATATGTTACAAAACGCATGAGAAATACTATACCTACAACATATCTATATATAGTAAACAAGGTAACTACCGAATTTATTACCCCTTATATCCTAATCTTAAACCAACCAAACTTATGGTAAGGCATTTTGTAGCTACCTTAAATTTCAAAGGATGACTCTATATGTTACAAAACGCATGAGAAATACGATACCTACAACATATCTCACCAAACCTACGTAATTCATTACAGATCGTATGGTAAAAAGGGTAACTACCGAATTTATTACCCCATATACCTTAATCTTAAACCAACCAAACTTATGGTAAGGAATTTTTTAGCTACCTTAAATCTTAAAGGATGACTCTATATGTTACAAAACGCATGTGAAATACGATACCTACAACATATCGCACCGAACCTACGTAATTTCTTAAAAGATATATAGTAAACAAGGTAACTATCGAATTTATTACCTCATATATCCTAATCTTAAACCAACCCAACTTATGGCAAGGCATTTTCTAGCTACCTTAAATCTCAAACACTACAACAAAACGGATCTATAGCGGCATTTTTTAGCGTCGCTGAAAACTTCCCTGGTGCTTGAGAAAGCGCCGCAAAAAATGCCGCTAAAATCAACGCCACAATAGTTCGCGACGTTTTTAGGTAAAAAAACGCCGCACAAATTTAAGATCTATAGTGGCGTTTGTAAAGACAAACGCCGCGATTAACTATTCTTTTGTGGCGTTTGTAAAAACAAATACCACAAAAAGTCAATTTCTATAGCGTCGTTTGTAAACACAAACGCCGCGAATAAATGTTCTTTATTGGTGTTTGTAAAATTAAACGTCGCGAGAACCTGTTCTTTAGTGGCGTTTGTAAACTAAAACGTCGCGAGAACATGTTCTACAGTGGCGTTTGTTTTTACAAACGCCGCGAATAACATCATGTGTCAGAAAAATTCAAATAAAAGGCATACATATTATATAATAATTTAAACGCTGCGAGAATATGTTCTAATTCCTCTTTGCACATAAATACCTCAAGCTATTCAAATAATTTCTCAGTGAAAGGAATTGGTTTTTTTTCTCAAGCTATTCAAATAATTTCTTACTTTTTCATTCTTAATCTTGCAACCTAAAAGTGAAAAATGTGATATACACTTACTCATATTTTCTAGGGTCAACAAAATCCAAAAAACATTATTACAATAGAACCATCTATGCAGATACTCAACTAAGTACAACCAACATTGATGTCTAGATTAGAAAACCTGAGTAGTAGCTGAAGATTCATCATTTCTAGGTTCAGCCCAACTCACAGTTGGAGCATTATCTTCAAGCTTAAATGTTGGCTTCAACATTTTCTGTCTTGAGTATTCAGCAAATGCGTGATTATAGTACTCAATGAAAACGAATCCACGATTTCTGATGGGGTTCAATTGCCTTGTCAAGCACATGCCATCAAAATCTAACACAGACTAGCACATAAGGCAATATTATACTAGATCAGTCTCTTAAATTGGGATGTGAGACAATATACGCATTAATGCACAAACCTTCAATAATTCAATACAATTAACTTCGGGCCCAACATCTGTTACAACCTTCTTCATAACTTCCTCCCCCCAACTTTTGGGTATTTTATTTTTCTCTGCTTATTCTCTGCTTGAGAAGTTGGACATTTTATTTTTCTCCCCTGAAGAAGACAGAAAGGAGTTAACAAAAAAATCAAAAAATGGCACTTTCATTTATATTGATAGAGGCAAAAAGAGATAGGGAATAAATTGCAAAAAAAATAAATAAATAACAACTATATTGTAATGTCATTTCCTACTATAATATGTTGACACAAAAACAAGTTCATTCTTTCTCACCTTGAATTCAGAATAATTTAGCTTTTCAATAGCTTTGGAAGCCAAGTCCTTGGATCTGAAGGTCGCAAAAGCATAACCCTTACCCTCAACTAAATCTTTCCCCTTCATTATCCTAACCTCCAGTCATTATATAGTCTCTCTTCAAGTTCATTGGCCCCTTCAAAGTCCACCGGCTCTTCACTCTCTTCCCTTGTCCTTGTCATTTTATGTATATAATAAAGCAAAGCTTGCAAGACAACTGTGAAGGAAGCACAAAGCCAGAAGCATTGACAAAAGAAAAGAGTAGAAACGAGGAAAGGAGGAACAAAAAATGAGAGGCCAAATGTTGTTGCAAAATAAGCGTTTCGAGTGAATTTGTCCATGAAGATATATATGGTTTCAAAGGAGTAGCAACTAGAGTGGTTCTCAGAAAAGAGACTAACAAAATAGTCAAAAAAAGAAGGGAAAACTACCCAAACCATCACTCAACTTTGGTCATTAGACCTATTTTAGTCACTCAACTTTAAAAACGCTCATTTTCAACACTCAACTTTCAACATTGTGATGTTTTCATCATTCCACCGTTAACTCAGTTAACACCACACTGACATGGCTTATTTTAATAATTTTTTATGCCATGTTGGATTAATAACATATTTTCTTATGCCATGTTGGATTAATAAAATAAATAAATAAATAAAACATTTTGGGGTACTTAAAGGGGAAAACACGTGAAATCCTCTGTAACCCTAAATTTACAACACTTGAAGAAAAAAGGGGAAAACTACCGATGGGCAAGTCTGAGAAGCCGGTTGAAGTTGAAGACATGGAGTCATCTGAAGGGAATGAAATTCCGATCTGCTGGTGTGACAAGCCATCGACGTTGAAGAGTTCTTGGACAAACAACAATCCAGGAAGGCGATTTTTTTGGGTGTAGTAACTATGGTAAAAAATTTCGCATATCTTGTGGTTTTTTCCAGTGGTATGATCCACCGATGAATCCACGTGTGAAAGTTCTTATTAATGGTCTCCTAAAGAAGATCAGAACTAATGAGAGGAGAAGAAGAAATGAGAGGATTGCTTGGATTCTTGCTTTAATATGTATTGCTTTAGTGAGTTATTTATTTCATAACTGTTAGTGATGATTAAGAAGCTGAAAATTGTGTTAGTGATGATTAAGAAGCTGAAAATTGTGTTAGTGATGATTTCGAAGCTGAAAATTGTGTTAATGTATGTTGGAGTTTGTTGTAATGGAATGTTATTCAATGAAAAAAATGTTTGTTGTTAATTATGCCCAAGTGTTATGCTCAAGTGATCATTTAAGATGTTTGTTGTTCTTATGCTCAATTGAAACTGTTATTCAATGAAAAGTGTTTGTTGTTAATTATGGCCAAATGTTTGTTGTTAATTATGCCCAAGTGTTATGCTCAAGTGATCATTTAAGCTGAAAAAAATGTTATTCAATGAACACTGCTCTGCTGTGATGAACAAATGGGAGAGGCTAAAGGTAGAAACTGTAAATTCAATTTCCATTAAATATTATCCCAAATGGGAGAGGCTACAAATGTTGAACAATGACATTTTGACAATAATGATCATATCACTGTTTTTTGTCAATTTTGTCACTAAAGGTGTACAAAAGATGAACAAAATACCACAAAAGGTATACAAAATGATGAACAAAAGACTAGCCTAGAACAGTTTCCACTAGGCTATTTGTGCCTCTTTGACAAAATAACTAAACAGTCTCAAAATGACATCCATAAGTCTCCTTTCAAGTAGACTTCTGCCTGTTAGACACATTTTCTTGTGTTTGAGATCCTTGAACATTGCTCTGTTGTGATGGCATCCATCTTACAGTCATTACTGGTCCCATTGTTCTTTGACTCCCTTGTTCATGATGTTGGTTGTTAGTAGGATGAGTAGAACTTACTGAATTGGAACATGTTGGTCTCCTAACCTGCATTGATAGATAAGAATTAATTAGAATTTTGGGTTTAAAAACAAATGATATTAATGAAGTAAACCAAACTTACAGGTAGTTTGGAAGGTCTAGCACTTCCAGTAGGCATCCTTGATGTTAAAGCCACCCTTGCATGACCAGTAGGCATTGGTTCAGAGGCCACCCTTGCATGACCAGTAGGCATTGGTTCAGAGGTATTAGACCTACTAGGCCTTGCATTTCTTCTTGGAGCCATCCTTGCACTCCTTGCATTGCCACCAACTTGTCCCCTACAAGATCTTTTGTTGTGGCCTTTACTTCCACATTTTGAACAAGTCATATGGACTCCAAGCTTACTCATTTTTCCAGTTTTTTTTTACTTGCTCATCAGGCTCTTTTCTTCTTTTTGTTTGAGGCCTGCCAACAGGCCTTCGAATTACAGGGGGTAGGAGTGGTTCATCTGTCTGATAATGAACCCATTGTTTTGGACCTCGAACTGGTTTAACCATATGAGAATAGATTTCCAGTTGAGTGTCCTTTCTGTAGCAAGAATTTACAAAGTCTTCTGGTCTAGCTCCAATATGCAAAATTACAGATGCAACATGTATACAAGGAATCCCTACAAGATAGAATGGCATTTTAAAATCACTTAAGAATCACTAAAACAGACCATTATATAAACCTTTACTTATCAAGCAAACACTTAAGAATCACTAAAACATACCACATTTTATAAACAGACCACACAAATAACCAAACCAAGCAAACAGACCACATTATATAAACAGACCACATGTTTCCTATATCCAAGCAAAACACCACATTTTATAAATAGTCCACATGTTATAAACAGACCACAAATAGAGTTTGTCCTATATAAAACTGTATATAAACCTCTATTGGTCCACATGTTATAAACAGACCACACAAATAACCCTAAACCAAGCAAACACTTAAGAATCACAAAACTTCCACACAAATAATACAGAATGTTTGCAAAAACTTTGCAGTCCAGTACATTATCTAAACCAAAATTATGAAAAATATACCTGTAAGGTCCCATTTTCTGCAACTGCATGTTTGAGCTTCTAAGTCTACAGCATGTTGGTCTTCAAATCCTGCAGAAACCTCCCACCTTTGTCCACCTGCATTCCTAGGCCAACACTTGTCAGCATTGATCAAAAAATCAATTAATTTTTGAACTGTTGAAATAATAATTAATTAAAGTAAATAAATAATCAAAACAAAAATAATTAATTAAAGTTCAAAATGCCTTATAGACTGTTCAATAATCTTCTCAAGCTTTTTTTGAATTTTTGGACAAAGTGTCCCAATTATTTTTTCAGCAGCTTCCTTCTTAGATGCAATTCTTGTCATGATTTTGCATCTGATCATCTCCATCATAGTGAGTATTGGCTTGTCCCTTGATTCCAAAATCATCTGTCAATAAATAAGTTAGGTTAGTAAACTTATTTAATGCAAAATTCAATTTAAATAAGTTAGGTTAGTAAACATATTTACCTTATTAAAGCTCTCACACAAGTTATTTAAGAGCATGTCAGACTTGCAGTTAGTTGAGAAATGAGCCTTTGACCAATTCTTAGGGTCTTTAGCCACCAACCAGTTGAATGCAGGTTCTGACATGGCCTTCAGTTCATTCATTGCATCAGTCCACTCTTTCATGTATGTTGCCCTTGCTGCCTTCCATAAAGCATCTTTTAATGCCTTGCCTTGGTTTTGACTTTGCAGCTTGAAATTGTTGTACAAATGTCTCACACAAGTTCGACTGCTGGAATTAGGAAACAACTCTAAAATTGAATCTATTAGACCCTGTAAAAAACAATAAAATATCAGTCATACACTATAATACACTAAAGAAAAATATCTAAAATAAAAAAGTAAATTATTTACCTTTTGCTTGTCTGACATGAATGTATAATGGAAAGAGTTTGTGAGCCCCAAGTCAGTCTCTAAAATCTGTAAAAACCAAGTCCAGGACTCTCTATTTTCACTCTCAACTACAGCATAAGCCAAAGGATAGATGCAGTCATTTGCATCTATTCCAATTGCTGCCAGAAGCCATCCTTGGTAATAGCCTTTTAAAAAACATCCATCTAAGCAAATCAGTGGCCTACATCCAGCCCTAAATCCATCTTTACAAGCTTGTAGACATACATACATTCTGACAAACAACCTATTATCTAAATGAAGTATGGTTGTTGTCCCAGGATTTGTTCCTCTCAATTCTCCAAGGTAATCATAGATTCTTGCATATTGTTCTTCTTGATTCCCAAGAATCATCTCCAAGGCCAGTTTTTTGCCCTAATACATTTAGACCTTTCAACTACAAGCATGTGGTCTTTCATCACATCATGTTTTAGGGACTTGGCAGAATAGTTTGGGTCAACTCTGAATTTCTCTAAGTACTCTGTAGCCAACCACCTAAAAGTACAGTTTCTATTCTTTGTATCTCTAACACATTTATGCTCTCCAATATATGTCTTAATCTGCCATGTACTGTTAGTCTTATCTTTAGGGTGCATTTTAGATGCCCAAACCATCCATGGGCACCCATCCTTGCACACAGCTTGCACTCTTGCAGTGTCATTAACCTTTAGCCTTAAATTAAACCTATTTTTCACTGCATATTGTTTTAAAGCTGCTTTGAAAATTTTCTGATCAGAAAACAATAAACCTGTTCTAAACTTGGGATTTTTCATGTCTAAAGTACTGTCAAACTCAGGGAACCTTTTCTTTTCAGTTTCTGTTTCAGAATCAGATGGACTGTGCAGTGATTCAGTTTCATCCTCACTATCTACACTCTCATCACTATCTTCAGTTGAACCTGCCCTAAATCCAGGTATATCCCTCCCAACACCAACATTTTCCTCACAAACTAAATCATCATCAACTAAATCATTTTCACTATCTTCAAAGGGGCTGTCAGATTGCTCACTCTCAGAACCAACATAGTCAGTATCTTCATCATCCTCACTATCAGAAAAATCAAGTCTCCTAACAGTATTTTTAACAGTTTCAGCATCAGTAGGTATATTTGTTTCTACATTCCTAACAGTGTCCACATGTTCAAAAATTCCAGCATCATTAACAGTGTCCACATGTTCAGAAATTCCAGCATCATTAACATTGTTCACATGTTCAAAAATTCCAGCATCATTAACAGTTTCAGAATCAGGCATGTGTTCCTCCACTATTTCTTGTAAGTAAACATGTGCATACTTGTTCCTAGGCATACTAGCAAGCATAGATAACATATCAGAATCAGTTTTCAATGCATTGACACTTAAAACACCACCTGGTGATTGCCAAAAAATTTCCAGTGGCCTATCATATCCTAACTCCTTAACCATGTCATAAACCTCAAGCATAGACATAGAGTCAATGTGACACATATCAAAGAAAGATATCTTTTTACCAGTATATGTCACAGTAGGATGATTTACAATAAATCCCCCATGATGAAAAGCTATAGTACAATGCTCTGATGTTTGACCTGTAAAAAATAAACAAATATATATTAGGATGATTTAATTTCGAACACTGTAAAGAAATAGGGACTGCACTAATAGCTTTGAACTTTAACAATTTGGGGTTCATTATTGTAATAGTTAATGGTCCCCAACTAACACATTAACTGATAAAAAACACTTCTCCCCACTGGTCCCCCACCAACATATAAAAACCCCACTGGTCCCCCCCACCAACATATAAAAAACACATGAACCTATTTAGTATACATATATCCACTAACATGTGCACAATTTGGGATAAAAAAACACATACATTTTTGTCATATTCTACTGGTCCCCCACCAACATATAAAAACATAAAAAAAACACATTCCCATATCCCCACATGTTTCCTATATCCCCACAATACACATTCACAGAATAGGGAAAATATATGTATACAAGCAGCCCTATTATTCAAAGACATTACCCAATTATCCCCACAGTACACATTCCCATATCCCCACATGTTTCCTATAACTCAATTTATTCATACTAAAATATTGTTTTCATTACAAAATCAAACTGTTTTCAAGGCATTACCCAACCATTTTAATTCATTTGACACACTACATTACAACATTATCAAGAATACATTTATGCATTACAACATTATCAAAACTGCATTTTTGCATTACCCAAACAACATTTCAGCATTATCAAGACTGCAATTCTACATTGCCAAAACTGCATTACTGCATTATCGAGACATGTTGGTCTACATTACCAAAACTGCATTACTGCATTATCAAGACTTAGTTCATTATTCTCATTCCTATCTTTAGAAGACACTCCTGCCAATCAATACAAAAACACCTAATATACAAACTTTAATCGAAACAAATTTTACTCATCAAAACAAAAACACCTAATTATTATCACCCCTGTTTCGAACTACCTGAAATCAAAACAAATTTGCCAAACCCTAAACTCATCAGTACCCACTAAACAATTTTACTTTATTCAATAAACCCTAAATTTACAAGCTTTAATCGAAAAGATAAAAAAACTTACTATATGACATGCTTTTCATACCCCTCGCACGCAATACACGACAATCCATTACTCCGATTTGCAGCCACGTTGTTGAATCAGTAGTTCCCTCAACTTCGATTTTCAAATTATCACTCGCACCCAAATCTCTAACACAATATCAAGCCCTAATTTTCTCAACGTTCAGAAAAAAAATCGCAAAAAACAACTTTGATTTTCAAAAGTTCAGACTAATGGGGAATAGGAACGGTTTAAGTTTGGTTAATCGGTATAATTAACCCAATGTTCAAAACACTGTCGTTTTGTTTATTTTCTTTTAAATGACGTGTAATTTTATAAGCCATGTCATAACGGTGTTAACTGAGTTAACGGTGGAATGATGAAAACATCACAATGTTGAAAGTTGAGTGATGAAAATGAGCGTTTTTAAAGTTGAGTGACTAAAATAGGTCTAATGACCAAAGTTGAGTGATGATTTGGGTAGTTTTCCCAAAAAAGAAAAGAGAAACAATAAAGACTGACAAAGAGAGTTCGGAACCACAATCAAGAGGATTCTGATGCTCAACAAAGTATTCTTGAAACAAGATAATAGATACAAACAATTGCCCCAAAGAAACAATGGCTAGTTGTATAGATTATTTATATATCTGAGAAAAATCATTCACAAAAAAGGGGAAAGGGAAAGAAAAAAGGCAGAAAACAATGAATGAGAAAGTGAACTAAAATACAAGAATATATAGAAATAGAAAAAATACAATAAGAGATTCCAAAAATCAAAAAGAAAAACAAATTTGGAAACAAGTATTTGTTATAAGAATGCAGCAATCCTCAAAGCAAATGGAGTCAATACGACATAATAAATAATTTAACCATCTGCCCCTCTCCCACATTTTCAGATTCTAATCCATGTTCTCTCAACATGCGAAGAATCATAAAATCTTAGTTTTCTAACGTTTTTATTTCCTTCAACCTATCTCGCCATTTCGCCAACAAACTATTGAAATTAGAAACATGAAAGGTACGAAACAATTTTTTTTTTCAAATTTCACTATATTAAAATCTTAGTGTTTAATAGTAACTTCAGGAAACCTCCAAATTATTTTGAATTCAATATAGCAGGAAACTTCATTTTTTCATAACAAATAAAAAGGAAAAAAATAATTAAACATTTAGTATTGAAGACAAAGAAGAAGATGTATATATAAATTAAGAAGGGAAGGGAGATGAGAGATTACCGAGCTCAAAAAGTGGAAGAATTGGAGGGAAACCCTAGAAAAGCGATTTGAGGGACGATTACGGCCGCTCGCCGGCGACGAGGACCACGCGGCAACAAGAGACAATTGACCAACTGTGGCGAAGAGGAAGAGCACGACGACGCACGTCGTGAGTTTAGGGATTTAACGTATGATAAGGAGGATGAGGGCTTTTGATTTGGGGATGAACTGAAGTCTAGATTGAGTTATAATCATGAAATCAAAACGGCGCGCTTCAACTATTGCGGCGTTTGTGACAAAACGCCACAAAAAAACTCACCTATTGCGGCGTTTCAACAAAAAGCGCCACTAAAGAACGAAACTTTTAGCAGCGTTTGTGACTATATAAATGCCAACAACAATGGACCTATTGCGGGTTTGTTGTGAAAAGCGCCACTATAAGTTATTTCTTTAGCAGTGTTTGCTGTAAAAGAGCCGCAAAGTTTGTCATTTATGGTGTTTGTCCTGTAAACGTTGTGAGATGTAAACTTTTAGCGGCGTTTTCTCTAAAAACTTCGTAAAAAGCGCCACTATATACCAAACTTCATGTAGTGATGACTCTATATGTTACAAAACGCATGAGAAATACGATACCTACAATATATATCACCGAACCTAGGTAATTCGTTACAGATCGTATAGTAAAAAGGGTAACTACCAAATTTATTACCCCATATATCTTAATCTTAAACCAACCAAACTTATGGTAAGGAATTTTGTAGCTACCTTAAATCTTAAAGGATGACTCTATATGTTACAAAATGCATGAGAAATACGATACCTACAAGATATCGCACCGAACCTACGTAATTTGTTACAAGATATATGAAGAAGTAATGTTTTGATATAATAATTGAAAAATAGTTTTAGACTAAATTGAAAAGATTTCAAAAGTGCCTTTAAGTCCAAACAACTTGAAAATAAGTTTGTGGATGGTTTAAATGGTTTTGGCAATGTTTGAAACGTTTTTAAGTAACCAAACCAGAGTTTTCAAGGTACTCGTTTCGAAACAGGGGGACCTGTATCGAAACATTTTGAAACTGCCAAAACCCATACCGAAACAGGGCTTGCCCGTTTCGATACGGATGGTCTTCTTTTCAAAACACCCTTTTGGTGTTTCGATACGCCCAACGGTCAAAACCTCCCCAACGGATATTTTTCCCAACGACTTTTTAAATTGTAGCTCAACTGTCACCCGTTCCGAAACGAGGTTTCTACCGTTTCGATACGGATCAAGATTGTTTCGAAACGGCCAGAGGCGTTTCGAAACGGCTTGTTGTATCAGACTTCAACGGCTAGTTCTGAATAAGGGCGTTCCAAAACGGGTTCGATTGTTTCAAAACGGTCGTCTACATAACAACATTTATGGTGGGAAATAAAGTCTCCAACGGCTCCAAAACAACCTCAACGGTCCTCAACGGCTACAAACTCAATTATGAGTATAAAAGGGACCTCCAAGCATCAAGAGAAGACTAATGCTTCAATTGTCAACAACTATATGATGTTAAAATTGTCTTAGAGCTTATTTGTACATTTTCTTGTATAGACAACACTTGTGAGCTTTATTGTCAAATTTGCTCAAGTGTATAAGTTTTGAGTGAGAGCTTAAGATTGCAAACAAATACCTATTAGAGGGATTTCAAGTTTTCTTAGAATTTCTCTTGTAAAATAGTGTTTAATTAAGCTAAGGGTAGTTAGCCTAATCGTTGTAACGGGTTCCTCCTAAGCCGAGAAAAGGCGACGAAATTCTTAGTAAATTTGGTTGAAATCCTTAGTGGGAAGCTAAGGTAGTGGATGTAGGTTTTTGTTAGAAGGTCGAACCACTATAAATCCGTGTGTCCAATTCTTATTCTTTAGCTTCCACTTAAACACCCAAATATCCAATCTTCTCCATACTTGGCGAGCTAAATTGGTTGAAGAAAATCGAGCACTTAAAAACCCAACAATATATAGTAAGCAAGGTAACTACCGAATTTATTACCCCATATATCCCAATCTTAAACCAACCAAACTTATGGTGAGGAATTTTGTACCTACCTAAAATCTTAAAGGATGACTCTATATGTTACAAAACGCATGAGAAATACAATACCTACAACATATCGCACCGAACCTAAGTCAACACTACATTACAAAAATAACCTAATCATAATGTAAATTTTCCATTTAAACTAAATGAGACACAAAATAACTTCTCAAATGTAAATTTTTCATTCAAACCAAATCCAACACCAACTACATCAATGGTAAACAAAAATATTAATGGCATTCAAAAAAATTGCAAGGGCCTACATCAATGTCATTCAAAAAAATTCCAATGGCCTACATCAATACCATTCAAACCAACATCAACACTAACTACACATCACTACATTACAGAAATAAGCTAATCACAATGAAAATTATCCCTGAAGCAAGCAATGCAGCCCTATAAAACATTGTTTCATTCTTATAGTCTGCCATTTTCATTTCACATTTCCTTAATTTTTCTTTAGCCTTCATCACCTTCTTCTCCAACCTTCCCACTTCGTCGACCACCATCTTCAATTCAGAATTTTCAATTCGAATGTCTCTATTTTCTGGTAATAGCATTTGAACTTCACTCCTCAAATCTTCCTCCTTATCAATCCATTGGAAGAGTTCACAACGATCCTACAAATGAGAAATAAAATCAAACCACAACATATTTGTTATTATATATCCATCTCTCGATTAAGACAAACAACTGAAAAATCGAAAATATTACCTCTTTTGGTTTGGCACAACCATAAAATTTCCTCCCTCTGCTCCTAGGGATTGTTGAGGTGCAAATCGGTGCTCTCAACCTACAATTTCATTCAACAACATTTTCCCCAGCTACCAATTTTCAACTTCCACTTGACATGTTAGAAACAATTGTTCTAAGAACTAAGAAAAATTGTATTATTGATACTATTGAAAGACACTAGAGAAATAAAATGTTAAGCACAAGATAAGTAAAATTGGTAATCCAAAATATTTACAGTTACATAAGATCAATGTCATAATCTTAAATATATGCATAATGTAGAATATTCAAATAGATCTAAATCATTCAAAATGAAATTACAAAATTAAAAACATCAATGCAACAACAAAAACATTCAAAGTGTCATCCATAAATTCAAAATGACAACCAAAGGCATATATGCAAATCATGAAAAAACAAGAGAAACAAATCCATCAAGCATCTGATGTCGGTGGTGGATCAAAGTCGGAAGAAGAAGCTCCAAAGTTAAAAAGTTCCAATGGAGAGTAGCAACCTCATCAAACAAAGGGTTGAACCGAGAAATAAATTAACCACGAACTTCCTCAAATCTAACAAAGAGACATTGTTAAAGAAATCAGATAAGTCAACCTACAAAAAAACAAATAAATATGTTTACAACAATTTAATCTCAATTCTTAATAAATTTCATTAACCAAAACAATAAGTTTAAAGATTATATATACATATATATATTATTAAAAAGGAAAAGGGCTTGAAAAATATTATGTGTGTAAGTATAGTGTCAATCTCAATTTAATATGCAATATTTAAGAGTAGTACATATATCTTTAATAGCAGTATAGACACCATCAAGAACCGTACATATATCGTCAAGAACAGTACATATATTACATGATACTTTTACCCAAATTTCTACATTCGTTCAAATGGTATTGATACTGCAAGAACAATATTGATACCAAGATGCAGGAAATGTCATTTTAAGCTCGAAAATGATCCTCAATATAACTCTAATCGTCTCATAGTGTCCCTAAGACTATACCTAAAGCCACCAATGTTATTCATGCATCATTTAACATAATTACCAAGCATTTGTAACGTCAAACTCATTTCTAGAATATTCCTTAACTAAATTCAGCACGGAATGCATTTTTACACATATTTAACCTACAAGATTCAACCTTTATGACTCATATGCTATCTACTAGTAATGATAGTGTATTACTTTGCAGAAAATGTCCCAAAGGTGCCTTTTTTATCCTATTTGTAAGCTTGCTCCTTGTGTCTACTTTGGGAATACCCTACTCCTTTCAATATTATCCACCATCATACAATACATAAGGGAAACAAAAGATTAATGGACAAATTAAATTGAAAACTATCTACTAAAATCCTCCACAACCTATAATAAACCATAGCCCTAGCAAAACCTAGCCACTCCATAACAACCAAAGAGATGAAGACTTTTATGTTATTTTCAAGCTTCATATGTGAAGAACAAGAATCTTACCTCAAATCTTACTCTATTTCAACTCACACTTGTAAAAATGAAATTTTGAATATAATTGAAGAAAGATAAATGAGAAGTGGGTTTTGTGGGTGATATCGATTCTGGGGTTTGGTTTATTAAACACCCTAGTTTTAAAATGGTAACCGGTTAACCTTTTTCATCCATTTACTTATTTTCTTTTCTTTTTATTTAATTCAATGGTTCAGATTTTATTTCATCTTTAAACACTCCATCTAACTGCAATAAAGGTGTTGCCTAATATTAGGCTAACTTTAACCTGCCTAATATTAGAATCACCCGCGATGAACATGTCGTAGAATCTGACGTACTTTCCACCACCATCGATATCGACTTCTGGGCTACCATATTATTAGATGTCTTCTTCATAATACCAACGTCAGCATCCAACGTGGCCACTTCATACACACTAATTTCAAAAATCTCATCGCCTACGTCGATTTCGATTACTTCCTCAATTCTCTTTATCTGATCAGTAGAGATCGGGATTGTCATCTTTTCACCGCCATTAATTTGATTCGAGTTTTTGTCTAACGCCACTAATGATCCCCAAATTTATGCAACTCTCTTGAAAGTAATGTAGTTCTAGCAGTGAACTGGGATACCTACAAGCTCCACCCATATATTTTTTTCTGGCACTCTAAAAGCATCCGACCACAACCTGACCGCAATGAAAGTTTCTTTTAATAATGACCGTTGATGCTCCTCTAAAAGCTTGAAGATTTCTTCATCCTTAATGTCTATGAGAAAATGACAGCAACCCAAACGTTTTACTTCAAACCCTCATAATCCCCAGTTATGGAGTCTTCTCTTGACCAATTCAGAGCTGCAGTCAAGCATTTGCTCAGCTTCCAACGCGATTCATCCTCCACATGACCTTTTACTCTTCTAGTGTTAGCTCCTTGTTTACTGGTTTCACCCTGTTCATACACAATACCCTCCGGATTGCTAGAATTTTTAGCTTCCTCCATTAGTTTTATTTATTCAACCTGCATTTTTGAGTTTGGTTTCTTCTCCAGAGATTGTGACTTTCTCGGCCTGATTCTCCTCCAATAAGAAGATCGTCCATGGAATCTTTCATAGTTCTCTAAAAGTCTGAATCCGTATAGCTTAAACCCATGAAGTCTCTCAATGGTCCTATCTGCATCACGCCTGTTTGAGAATCTCATAAATCCAATTCTCTTCCCTGATTTATCCACCTTGTTGGCTATGAACGAGTCCACTACGTCGCCATGTCTTCCAAACGTTTGTCTTAGCCCGCTCCAGGCAACTTCTGTGGTAAGTTGTTCACAACCAAGGTGACTGTTCCTCTCCTTGCAGACGCCCGCTCCATTCCCAAATTTTTTAGGGAGGTTTAATAATTCGAGGTCAAAACTTCGACAACTCCTGAGTTCTTTTATTAATGTGAATTATCTTTCATGAAAATTTGCCAATGTGCGTTTGTTTATGTAACTTGACAAATAAACTCTTTGGTTGATCAAGTCACACCCCAAACTCGGCGCTAAGGTATTTAGGTTAGATCAATTAGGATAAGCAATATTTATAAATCTTAAATTTGGGATCAAATCATAAACTTCAAACCGTTGATTTGGATAATATGTTGGAGTAATGTAGTTCTATTCGTGGTAGAATATGTTTGTTTGCTGCTTATTCATGGAAGATGACTATTATCGCATTAGAATTGGTGCTTGCATGGTTTTGAGATAATTGGTGGTGATTGGATTTCATTCCCTAGTTGGGATATGGTTGTTTTGTTAATTTGATGGGTTTATTTCCCACATATATCTGGGGTGATGTTTAATTCCCATGCTTATCTTGTTTTAGTTGCCTTTTAATATCTGCTTTGACTTCTAGTGTCTTTTCCTTATTGGTGTATTCTGGTTCTGGTTCATTACCATAAGTACTCTTTTCCTCTATTTAAGTTAGGGAGGTTTTTAATAAGGCTTATGGTAATGTGGTATTGTATGATTATCTTCTTAATAAATCATACTTTTGCAGATAAAAAAACAGTAACACGTCCATAGTTGGGTACTAAATATGAAGTTTTCCCTAAAATTTATAAAAATAAAATAAAAGACTTGAGATAGAGATAGAAATTTAGAGATATTAAAAGACATGATTGACTTCACTATATATAAAAGAAGAAGGCGACTTAGAAGCAATCAAAACAAATCAACATAAGGAAAAAAAACAAAATAAACCCACCCAAAACCATGAATGTGGCTCACTCGTTCCCTAATTACACATTTTCTTTCTTCATATAACACCCTCTATCCGGTTTGGAAGAAAACTAAATCAGAAGTGTCATCGGAAAACAAATCGAAACAATCAACATTCAAAATCAAGGTCAAATAAATACAAAAAAATCACAAAATCAAAGCAAATTATCGATCAATAGAGATCATAATTTTAATAAATTCTGATTACAAGCAATTTAGAATAGACTATAAAGTTTTCAAAATTCGGGGACTAATCTATGAATTTACCAAAGTTTAGGGACTTAACTAAATTTTTTTAACTATTCATAATATTATTTATTTGATTCCTGTTATGGCTTTTTTTAGGGAGGATGGGTATCATTAAAAAAACCATCTACATCCTCATTAGTGGCTCCAATGATAAACCTAATGGAGAAAAGAGTACTCAGAATCTTTTAATCATAAAAGATCATCCTCTACAAAACCCAAAGCAACTTCAGGACAAACGGAGTCAAAATACATAGATTGAAAAGAAGAAAAAGCCCATGACGCTATAGAATGGGCATCCTTACTAGTAGACCTTGGAGCAAAAATAAGGCTGAAACGTCGAGCGACCTGAGAGGATTGCACAAGCCTGGTCTAGGAAGGGGCTAAGAGCCGATATGTCCTGCCTGTGAGGTCGAAGAAGTTTGTTGATGACAATCGCACAGTCTAACTCGAGGATGATAGATGGCCAGCCCTTCTCACAAGCCAATTAAAGGTCGTCGATAATAGCACAAGACTTAGCAGGACAAGCATTCATGCCGCCAGGAGAGTGATGTAACACCCCAAAAATTGTGCCCAAACTGTAAATCCTAAATTTGCAAAGTCTCTAATTTAAAACCCTACTTTTAAAATCCTTAATTCTTAAAACCCTAATGACTTAGGAAATTAATTCAAAAACCCTAATTGAATTTAAGGGTTAAATTGAGAAAAATTAGATTTATAAGGTTTAATATAGAAATTTGGGGGTCAATTTGTAAATCATGAAAAGCTTAAGTGCTCGTTTGCAAACTCTTATTCAATTTAGTGTCTTTCCTTGTGATTTACCCATTAAATTGGGTATTTAATACCCTTTGGTAGAATAGGCTCTACCATTCTTGTGCAACCGTTCTCCTCTCTCTCCCGATATCACCTATCCCTAGGGATGTAAAAACAAGTAATCAGACGGGTTTCAGGTCGGGTAAAATCGGATACAGGTCATTTCAGGTTATTTTTATGTTTTGACTTGACTCGGGTCGGGTGCGGGTCCATTTCAGGTCGGGTCTATTTTAGGTCGGGTCTATTTTAGGTCGGGTCTATTTCAGGTTGGGTCCATTTCAGGTCTGGTCCATTTCAGGTCGGGTCAAAACGGGTCGGGTCCGAAGCAGATAATTGGCAGGTTAATTCGGGTTCGGATACACTTCAGGTCGGGTCCATTTCAGGTCGGGTCCATTTTAGGTCGGGTCCGTTTCAGGTCAGGTCCGTTTCAGGTCGGGTCCATTTCAGGTCGGGTCCATCTCAAGTCGGGTTCATTTCAGGTCGGGTTCATTTCAGGTCGGTTGCATTTCAGGTCGGGGCATTTTCGGGATTAGAATTCGTATTGAGTTTGAGTTCGGTACAACCGTATAAGTAGTCGATAGACTTTAGGTTGGCCTTCGTCAATCGTCATTGATTTTGAGTTAATTATTTAAAGTCATATCAAATTAAAATTATAAAACATTGGAGTAATTAAAAAATAATGAAAAGGGGTCAATTTGGATTAAAAATAAAGTTTCACGGATTATAATGATAGATACAAACATACTTATATACATTATGGTTTATGGTTTATGGTTTATGGTTTATGGTTTATGGTTTATGGGTTTAGGTTGTGGATTTAATGGTTTAGGGTTTAGGGTTTAGGGTTTATGGAAAAGTTCATTAAGGGTTTAGAGTTTAGAGTTTATGGTTTAGGGGGTTAGGTTGTGGATTTAAGGGTTTGAGGTTTATTGTGTATGGTTTAGGGAAAAGTTTATTAATGGTTTAGGGTTTAGAAATTGATAGGCACATGCATACATACTTACATACATCAGGGTTTAGGGTTTATGTTGTATGGTTTATGGTTTAGGTTTTAGGGTTTAGGGTTTAAGGAGAAATTTATTAAGGGTTTAGGGCTCATAAATTGATAGCTATTAGCTACATACATACATACTTACATACATTAGGGGTTATGGTTTAAGGTTTAGAGTTTAGGGTTCATATATTGATATATAGAAACATACTTATATACATTAGGGTTTAGGGTTTAGAGTTTATGGTTTAGGGGTTTAGGTTGTGGATTTAAGGGATTAAGGTATATGGTATATGGTTTAGGGTTTACTGTTTAGGGAAAAACTTCATTAAGGGTTTAGGGTTCAGACATTGATATGTATATACATACATAATTACATATATTAGGATTTAGGGTTTATGGTTTATGGTTTAGGGTAAAACTCATCAATGGTTTAGGGTTCATAAATTGATAGATACATACATACTTATATATATTAGGGTTTAGGGTTTAGGGTTCATACATTGATAGGTATATACATACATACTTATATACATTAAGGTTTAGGATTTGGGGTTTATGGTAAAATTCATCAAGGGTTTAGGGTTCATACATTGATACATACATACTTATATACATTAGGGTTTAAGGTTCATACATTGATAGGTACATACATACATACATACATACATACATACTTACTTACATACATTAGGGTTTAGGGTTTAAGTTTAGGATCTAAGGGTTTAGGGTTTAGGGTTTTTGGTTTATGATTTATGGTTTAGGGTATCTACTTTTATACATACATATATGCTAATATATATTGTAAAATAAAAAACCCTAAACCCTAATGATAACCCTAAACCCTAAACCAAAAAATAAACACTAAACCCTAAATACTAATTCAAAAAACCTAAAGTGAAACAAAACCCATAAATCCCTAAACTTAAACCCTAAATTGAAACCCATAAAACAAAACCCTAAATCATGTGTTATCATAACATTAAACCATAAATACTATACCCTAAACCCTAACACTAAACACTAAACCCTAAACCTTACAAACTTGCATAGATAAAAAACCAACTCATAAATCATGTGTTATCACCCCTCCGTTAGTTTTTTAACGGTGGTGGTCAAAATAAGTCAATTTAATAAATTTAGTGGTCTGATTGACGAGTTCGATAGTTTGGTGGTCAAAATAGGCACACCCCTAAAGTTCGGTGGTCATTGGAGTACTTTACCCTTAAAATTATTTGGGAGCTTAATGTATTTTAATCGATTCGTGTCATTTGTAATTTTGCTGTTTTGAAAAATCACCTTATAGTGCAAGCATTAATGTATTTTCTACAATATATACACAATTATTTGGCTTATTTTTTAAAATATATATGATAGTATATTTGATTTTGTAATAGATATGTTTGCGTGTAATTTTAATTTTTCAAATATGATAATCAATATTAATTCATTTATGTTTTTACATAAAAATATTAATAACGAGTTACGAAATATATTTATATATTTCAAGTTGAAATCTTTCACATACCATCACATTGATAAAATTAAATATAATTCAAATTAAAATGTTATGAAATTTATAATACAATATCTAAAATATTATTTGGTTAAAATATTATATTTAACAATTAAAAAACAATGCTAAATAAATAAATAAGGAATACTATTTCGTTAGAATACACAAATGTAAATTAGCAAAGGCGGGAAAAGCAAACAAATGAAATCCCAGGGGTAGAATTTGTATTTTATGTAAACATTCCACCTAAGCAATCTCACCAATCCGGTCGCTTGGGAAATGTGAACTGGATATGGGAGCTTAATCCGACGGCTTAAAACAGCAAAATTACACATGACACGGATCGCAGACTAATCCGTTAGATAAAACATCATGCATCCGCTCGGGGTTCTGCTCCAGTTTCAATCTCTTACCAATAAAATCAAAAGCCACAGATCTCTACTCTACACCGTCGATAATATTGCAATCGAACGGCACATATTCTTCTATCTCATTGCTAACTCCGAGAATTAAAATACATCCTTCGGTCTAAATTTTTATGTTATAACAGTTAATATTCATTTACGTAGTTCAAATTACTAAAAGCTTATAAATGAATTTGTTATAACTTAAGTAAATTCAATCTAATTTATAACTTAAGTTAAGACAACAATTCTTGAATATGTTGTAAATTAAGTTAAGAAAAATCATCTAGTTTATAACTTAAGAAAACAATTCTTGAATCTGTTATAACTTAAGTAAGATCAATCTAATTTATAACTTAAGTTAAGACAACAATTCTTGAATATGTTATTACTTAATTAAAATTAATCTATTTTTTAACTTTAAGTTAAGAAAACATAAACAATTTTTGAATTTGTTACTTAAGGTTATGCAACTGTTATTTATTTTTTTTATAATTTGTAAGTCTAAAATTTTATTTAAGTTACTGAGAAATAAAAAACAACTCTTCATTAAGTTTTTGTAGTTCATAAATTATCAATTACTTAATATTTTTTTTTCAACTTTAGTACTTTATATATATGCGCGCATATACATCATGTATATCAATATATGTAGGTGTATATGTATATACATTATATATGTATATGATATATCAACTTATAAAAGTTTTTAATTCATCAAGTCATAGATTTCAGGTTAATATCAGTTCAGGTCAACAACAGGTCGGGTCACTTAACAGGTCGGGTTTAAAACAGATCGGGTTCAAAACAGGTCGGGTCCATTTCAGGTCGGGTTCATTTCAGGTCGGGTAAAATCAGATACGGGTCAATTCAGTCGGGTAAATTCGGTTATTTGCCAGGTCGGCTTCGGGTTCGGGTTGGTTTCAGTCGAACGCAGGTCGGGTTTCAGGTCCACAGTAACATGTCAAATTCGGGTTTGGGTCGTTTTCAGTCGGATGCAGATCGGGTTCGGTTACTACAATAACAAGTCAAATTCGGGTTCGGGTCAACAACAGTCGGTTACAGATCGGGTTCGGGTCATCAAATCCTCGAGTTAAATCAGGTTTTGACTCGAGCAGGTTTCAGTCGGGTTTTCAGGTCGGGTCAGCTTTTTACATCCCTACCTATCCCACGTTCTATCGCCCTCACCCTTTTCACGAAACAAACCACACCTAAACCATAGCCCCCTCATCAATCATCGATAGTGAAAACCCCCTTCTTTATTTGTCAAATATTCATACGAATAAGTTATAGATTTTGATACATCAACACCCAGTTTTAGATCCGAGTATGGGAAACGTCGTCTACAACTTTAGAGCTAATGATGTTTGAGGTGTGTTTCTTCGAGTGCTATGAATAAATTATATGTTATTTTTTCTTTGTATTGGTGGCTTACCCCTTATGTGATTAATTGTATGTATTATGGCTTGAATGGTTGACATCTTGTGCATATGATTTCAAAATGTGTTTTAATTATAATATATGAAGCCTTTATTTTATGAAACATCAAATTTACAGAACTATAATTTATAGATTTATAGACTATGATTTATGAAGTATGCTTATAGAATATCATATTTATAAAACTTTGTTTATCAAATTTGAGTTTTAAACATCATATATGTAACACCCCAAATGTTTAAGAAAAAAAAGAAAATGAATGATGAAAATAAATGTATTTGCAATTAGGGGTTTTTAAACCCATGACCCGTGAGTGGAGAACATGTGACCTAGCCATTTAAGCTAAGGTAATTTCTAGTTGTAGCTTACCATGATTCCCTCTTAAGTTATTCGTCTAGATATACTGAAAATAAAAAATGGAACCGTTCAACTACCCACATGTCTGCTCATTTCGAGTATGGAGAGAACTTTCTAGATCTAGAACTCCTCCCAAACTCTTCAGCTACCTAAATCGAACGCCACTCCGATCTCCTTCTTCGGTCGTTCGTGGCATGCACCGTCGCCTCCTCTACGCTCGCCGTCGGACCCCGCTCCTAGCCCACCGTCCCACTCGCGCGTTAGCGCCGCCGTCCATCGCGAGGCATGGTTCAAAAGTTCGATAGAAACCCTAAGTGCAACCTTCTATTTTTTCGGCGATTTCGTCACCGTCCGCCATCCGTTCGCCACGCCAAGGCCACCGTCGAACTCCTTGTCCCAAGGTGAGCAAAACCCTTATGTTTGATCGCCCATCCGACGTCGACAGAAGCCTTATCGGAGCAACAAGTCTTCCGACCGTTCACCTTCGTTTTAGGTAAGATCAGGTGAGTTTTCGGTTTCTTTTATGTTGTTGTTGTTGAATGGGGTGTTTTGGTGAGCTAACCATGCTTTTCTCTTTGTTTTTCCGGCCAAATCGAGGCTTTTGGGGCTTCCGACGACACCACCGGCGGCTTTCCGACGAGTTTTTTCCGGCGAGATCTGTTATAGTAAGTGAACCGGGTTCAACCTGGTCTAAACCGACCAAACTCAGTTTGAGCCCAAACCCGAACCGAGCCTCGACCTGTTGACTCGACCCATCTGTCCGACCCGTTGACCCGGTCCGAGTCAACCCGTCTACTGAGTCAACTCAGCCCGAGTCAGCTCAGTGAGTCAGCCGAGTCAACTCAGTGAGTTAACCCGCCGAGTCAACTCAGTTGACCCCCTGTTGACTGCTGACGTCAGCGTTGACTTTGACCCGTTGACTCTAACCTCGTTGACCTACTGATGTTAGCGTTGACCTGCTGACGTCAACGTTGACTTTGACCGTTGACCAAAAAGTTAACTTTTCCGAAAATTCCTATTTTATGTTTTTCGACGTTCTGAGTCCGTTTTGAACCCTATTTTGCAAAATTCTGACCCAAAAGTCTTCGAATCTGACCTTGAACCCGAACTTGATTATGTACTTAATTATTTGGTTAAGAGCTTGTGAGTAAGGTCTGATCTTGGAATTTGTTTAATTAAAGGTATTCTCGGTTCCTTGGATATACGATGTTGAGGGACGTCGAATTCAAGTTTGAGTGCAATCGAATGGGGTTTCATGAATCAACCGATATAGCTTTGAGTTATGGTAATACAATACTACCCCTTGTATGCTTTATGTACATATTGATATCCGGTTAACGCATGCATGCTTATGATGAAGTGTTTTGTAAACTCTGCTTAAGCCAAATCAGATACGAGAAATAAGTATGGAAATTATTAAAACCAAGATATTCAAATAAGAATACTAATAGACCAGAAGTATCGAAAGTTAATAGTAATAAATAATACAGTTAAATCCGCAACTCGATCAATGGTGTCTAAGATTCAATGCCCATAATATGGAGTAAAAGATATTGGATATGAGATTACAGAAATGCCCTTGAGGTATAAGAATGACTAAACTGCCCCTAATAAAGGAAGTGACCCAAAATCTGCATTTGACCTGATTGAAAAATTACCCTACCTAAGATGTATGTTCTATTGGAAAAGACTTTGGCATCGTTATTCAAATGTGTGTGATACTAAAAGAAACCTGGATTTTCCCCCGAGCTCTATATAACACATGAAGGTGAGTTTAGTGGAAATATCGGTGTATTCTTGAGCTGATCCTTACGACAGTAATGGATGAATTAATTGGAATGATCGTATTGACCGGAAAGACTGTAGTGCCTTCGAGCACCGAAATTCTTAATTAATTAGAATGATAATTTTACCCTTAAGTTCTAAAATGAGTAAATCATCTGTAAGGACCGAAGGAATCAAAACGACTTAATCTCTACCGAGTACGTAAACAATGGAGGTTCTAAATAGTAAAATTTGACGAAAATGGTAGATTTATCCCAATTTCCAAAATGACTGAAATGCCCTCTTGAGTTAAATAGGTAGGTATGCATTTGATGGAATTTTGGGATTTCTAATAAGACTTTAAGGGCTAAAGTGCCCCTAAGTGTTAGGAAGCACACTCATGTATGTTAATCACTCCTGATATTAATATAAGGTTGGAAGTTTTCTACACAAAATATAAGTTCGGCTACTCTGTGGCAAGTCATGTGGTGAATTATGAAAGCAACTGACCAAATATATATTAAATATTATAAATCGTCATTTTATCATTTCTAGGCTAAAATACAAAATCACCCCTGATAGTTAAAAGACTAAAATGCACTCATTGGCCAAAGTAATTAAAATAACTCTAAATGTATTCGATATCGTAAAAGATCTTGACATAGAAATCTCTGAATGCCTGATTGGAAGCCTGATGAGCAAATAGAATTTCCTGAGCGACTACTTATGCCTCGTTGGTATGAATTACCAAAACGCCCATGTATGATAAAATGACCATAATGCTCTTGTAGGCTTAAATAACTGAATCACTTATGATACATTTGAACTTTCTAAGATCTTGATGTATCAATTCTTGAATACATGGTATGAATCGTTTTACGAACCCTTTCTAATAGGGATCTTGTTCTTGAAATTCGTCCAAATTGTTAAAAGTTCAATGTGTCCTCTTCCGTAAATACCGAGTATCCTTAAGAAATAAACTGTTATATCTAGTGTGTTCCATGTGTGCTATATTCTATTGAATGAATTGTATAATGATTACATATTAGTAACCAATCTAACGATTTAATCATGAACAATGCTATGTTTGATGAATGTTCAATTGCTATTGAGATTGCATCACTATATTAGAAAATGAGATGAAATGATGAGCTGGATATATGATGACATTCTCTGCCTACCTAATGTATGTCTGCTCAATCTGTATACTTGGTATGTGTTGCTTGATCTGTGATGGTATTACCTGGTTGTCTGATGAATTTGATATCATGATCTGCTAGCTTGACCTATGATGGTACAATCTGTTTGCATGATGAATGATGAAAATGTCTGCTCTGCTCAACGGTATGCCCATTTATCTGTCAAAAGCATGGACCTTCAGTTTCTGATACTCTGAATATAATATGTCTGTCACATGTATTATGTTACTCATGTTTGAAATATGAACACCGATTTCTATCTGGGTATACTGTTGGGTTATGTTATGAAGTTTCTGTAGGTGCAGCCTTGATCCAGCTGGTAAATCCTTTTGGACTCAAGGTCTCCCCTTGGGTAGGTGCCGATGCTTTAGCACGGGTAAATCCTTATGGACCTAAGGCAGCCCCTTAGGTGGCACCTATACCCATCGGGCCTAGGGTAAGTCCTTATGGATGCAGTTCTGGGGGACTGCATATTGGTGTAAGGTTGGAGGGTAGTTACTAGTAAACCCTTGTATGTACTTGAACATTTGCATTGAATTGTTATATGTTCTCATGATATGATTGGTAGGCATTTATGCTTGTTTGATATGCACCTATTAGAACACACTAGACATTAAACTCGTTGTTTCCATCTTCGTAATCTATCAGCTCGTATAATTCCCGTTTGTTACTCGATGATTGAATAAAGAACAAGTACCATTCTTCTCAAGTATAACGTTACCTTGAAATAACATAAAGGAAAAGAGGCATGTTACTGCTTGGAACATCATGAAAATGTTATGCCTACCCTATATCTGCATGAGCTTATAGCATCTTTTGGTAGTTCTGTATTACTGAGCTTTTCCAAGCTCACGTTGTTTTTACCATCGCAGGTTAAAAGAATATAGCATGGTATAATGTTTGACATCAATATTCGGAGTTCCCTCGGTGTTGCCTCTAGAGTACGGTACTGTATAGTTAGTGGGCATGTATGTCACATATTGTTTTATGATAGAGTCTGTAAAGCACTTTCTGAAATTTCTGTTAAGCGTTTAAATGACTTCTTGAAATGTTATTTTAAACAGAAGTTGATTTTATAGTTTAATAAATGTTTTGAGCAAAAAAATGTTTTACGTGTATTTTTTTACTGTGGGTCGCTCTTGTGACCCTAATGTGACTTCCTAGGATCTGTTGTAACGCATAAGCGAGTCTAGGGGGTTACAATATATGTTTGAGCATGAGTTGGGATTTGTACGGAGGAAGCTGTGGTCTTTACCACACATCGATTGGTGGATGTAGTGAGGAGTTTTGTGGAACTTTCCTCTTCTCTTGGCGGTTGTAGATGAGTGCATTGCATTGCGCTTGTGATTTATGTGCTATGGTTTTAAATAATTTTAAGAACATAATACTATGTTTTACGATTATGGTTTTCTTGTACTTTAGAGGCACACTAAGCTCTTTAGCTTACTCCACCATAGTTTCCTCTTACAGATATCTTTGGAATTTAGGCAACGTGGTACTTGGAGGATCTCACATTTTATCCGATTATTTTATTATTTAGTACAAAACTATTTTTAGGTATTCATATTATTATTTATTGTTTTGATACATTGATGTAATTACTTACTTTGAGACTATTTATGTTATGGGACTACTTTTAGCATTCATTCAATGTGGTTTTTATTTCAGAGAATTTATTTAAAAATTCAAATATTAATTATGACATTTATATTTTATTTAGTTCAAGTGATTTAATAAGTAATTGTTATATATTATTTTAATTTGAATTATAGTATAATTTTTCAAAATTGGTTTCCTTGAGGGTTATGTTTTCAATTATAACTTCCAAGATTCTGCCCATTTCTTCTAAGCCGGGTTTAAAAAGGTTACATTTAGTGGTATCAGAGCTAAGTTCAACTCTCAAAATGTGAGGCTCGCATAAAAATTTTAAGCCGAAAATGATTTTTTGCATGCATATTAAATATTTTTGGGCAAAATTGGATTTTTCGATAAATTTATTATTTTAAAGAATTAAAGATATGATTTGAATAGAGATTTCAAGTACCAACTCTAATTTTGGGATTAATTCCTTTTGTAGATAGACTATTATGCCACCTTGTAGGAGTTTTAGACTTGATTCTGTTTCAGCTGGATTCAGAACTAGAAAGAATCAATACATGTTAGTTAGTCTCTACAACCTGAGATATAGAAATATTCGTAACCTTTTCTGACTTGTAGTATCGATAAGAAAACTTCCGATCCACGTGAATCTCTAGATACCTTCTTTTGTGTAACCTTTGGAGATGATCATAACTCGAATTCTAATTAAGGATATGAACTTCAGTTATCGAACAAATGATCGTGATCATACATGTTCCTATAAATTTCAGATCAAAGCCTATATGAAAACTTTGTGTTGTCATTTGTAACTTGTCCCGAAATGCTCTTTTGAGCTTATATCTAAACATTCGTACATATGAGAGTTTGTCGCTAAGCCTGAAAATTTTGAGGATGAAATTTCTTTTGAGGGTTGAAGAGTTGAAACACCTCAAAAATTGCGCAAAAAATTGTAAACCCTAGATTCGAAAAATCCCTAATTTAAAACTATACTTTTATAATCCCTAATTCTTAAAACCCTAATGATTTGGGTATTTAATACAAAACTATAATTTTTGGATTTATGAACTATAGTTTATGAAGTATGTTTATAGAATATCAAATTTATGGAACTTTGTTTATGAATTTAGAGTTTTAAACATCATATACATATATGTGTGAGCATGAGTTGGGATTTGTACGAAGGAAGCAGTGGTCTTTACCACACATCGATTGGCAGATGTAGTGAAGAGTTCTTAGGAACTTTCCTCTTCTCTTGGCGGTTGTAGTTAGGTGCATTGCATTGCGCTTGTGATTTATGTGCTATCGTTTTAAAGAATTTTAAGAAAATAATACAATGTTTTATGATTATGGTTTTCTTGCACTTTAGAGATACACTAAGCTCTTTAACTTACCCCCATATAATTTCCTCTGACTGGTATCCTTGGACTTTAGGAGATAGAGCACTAGGAGTATCTCACATTTTATACGATTATTTATTATTCGGTAAGAAACTATTTTTAGGTATTCATATTATTATTTATTGTTTTGATACATTGATCTAATTAAATACTTTGATACTATTTTTGTTTTGGGACTATTTTAAGCATTCATTCAATGTTGTTTTTATTTCAGATATTTTATTTAAACATTCGAATATTAATTATGGCATTTATATTTTATTTATTTCAAGTGATTCAATAAATAATTGTTGTATATTATTTTAAATTGAATTGAAGTATAATTTTTCAAAATTGGTTTTCTTGAGGGTTAAGTTTTCTACCGTGACTACCTAGATTCTGCCCATTTCTTATAAGCCGGATTTAGAGGGATACATTTAGTGGTATTAGAGCTAATTTCAACTCTTGGACTGTGAGACTCACATAAAATTTTTTATCCGAAAGCGATTTTTTGCATGCATATTAAATATTTTTGGGCAAAATGGGATTTTCTGATAAATTGATTTTTTAAAGAATTAAAGATATTTTTTGAATAGAGATTTCCAGTACCAACTCTAATTTTAGGATTAATTGCTTTTGTAGATAGACTATTATGCCACCTCGTAGGAGTTTTAGACTTGAGTCTGTTTCAGTTGGATTCAGAAATAGAAAGAATCAATACATGTTAGTTAGTGTCTACTACTCGAGATATATAAATATTTGTAACCTTTTCTGACTTGTATATTGATAAGAAAACTTTCGATCCACATGAATCTCTAGATACCTTTTTTTGTGTGACCTTTGGAGATGATCATAACTCGAATTCTAATTAAGGACGTGAACTTCAGTTAATCGAACAAATGATCGTTATCATACATGTTCCTATAAATTTGAGATGAAAGCCTATCTAAAAACTTTGTGTTGTCAGTTCTAACTTGACCTGAAATGCTCTTTTAAGCTTATATCTAAACATTTGTACTTTTGAGAGTTTGTTGCTAAGCCTGAAAATTTTGATGACAAAATTTGTTTTAAGGGTGGGAGAGTTGTAACACCTCAAAAATTGTGCCCAAATTGTAAACCCTGGATTCGCAAAATCCCTAATTTAAAACCCTACTTTTAACATCCCTAATTCTTAAAACCTTAATGATTTGGGAATTTAATTCAAAAACCCAATTGAGTTTGAGGGTTAAATTGAGAAAATTCAGATTTATAAGGTTTAATATAGAAATACGGGGGTCAATTTGTAAATCATGAATAGCTTAGGTGATCGTCTTCTGCAGCTTCTGTAGCTGTTCTCCTCTCTCTCCCGATATCACATCTCCCACGTTTTATCGCCCCCACCCTTTTCACGAAACAAACCACACCTAAACCATAGCCCTCACATCCATTATCGATTGTGAAAATCCCCTTTTTTATCTGTCAAATATTCATATGAATATGTTGTAGATTTTGATGCATCAACACCCAGTTTTAGATCTGAGTCTGGGAAACATCGTTTACAACGTTAGAGCTATTGTTCCTTAAGGTGTGTTTCTTCTGGTGATATAAATAAATTATATGTTATTTTATCCATGCGTTGGTGTTTTACCCCTTATGTGATTAATTATATGTATTATGGCTTGTATGGTTGACATCATGTGCATATGATTTCAAAATTTGTTTTAATTATGATTTATGGAGCATTTATTTTATGAAACATCATATTTAAAGAACTATAATTTATGGATTTAAGGACTATGGTTTATGAGGTATGTTTATAGAATATTATATTTTTGGAACTTTGTTTATGAAATTTGAGTTTTAAACATCATATATGTTTGAGCGTGGGTTGGGATTTTGTTGAGTGGATCAATGGATTGATCAATGCCAAGAGGGCGGGTGAATTGGGCTTTTAAAAATTTGTTGGAGAAAAATGATAGATAAAAATGAAGAACAAAGGATTTTAGAGTGGTTCAAGTTCCAAATGAACTCTACATCAACTACCTTAGCTACCACTAAGGATTTGCAACAATTCACTAATTTGTTCTTCCCTTTTCAAGGCTTAGGAGGTAACCTTTACACAACCGGTCAAATTTTCTACCCAAAATTTGATCAAACCCTCACAAGTGAACAAAGAAGAAATTAGGCAAGAAAGATATCTCTCAAATACAATATTGCCCCTTTCAGTACAAACACTCAACCCAAATTTGAGATAGGATAGGAATTGAATACAATACAATTTGGGGTTTACAAGAAATTGGAAAATAAGCACAATGAGCTTGGATTTTTGCTTGGATGTTTATCTTTGATGCAATAGTTGTTGCTGGTCTCCAATAAGCTTCAATTTATACCTTCTCTATCAATTCTAGCCGTTTGGGTGGTTAGGGTATTGATTATAGCCATTGGGACCCTCTCTTTCCACCATAAATGCACTTCTGCAGCTATCCGTATCGGTACACGAAGACCCGTATTGATACCTGTCTCAAAAGAGAAAGAGCCGTTGC
This sequence comes from Hibiscus trionum, assembly GCA_030270665.1. Taxonomy (NCBI): domain Eukaryota; kingdom Viridiplantae; phylum Streptophyta; class Magnoliopsida; order Malvales; family Malvaceae; genus Hibiscus; species Hibiscus trionum. The sequence goes on from BSYR01000008.1 coordinate 2,838,236, forward strand.
ACATAATAAAGAGGGCGTATCGAAACGCGTGTAAGCGTATCAGTACGAGACAAGGATCGTTTCGATATGGATAAGACCGTATCAATACCGTTTTCTCAACTTAGCTCACTGGAAGTTTCCATTTCGATACGAGTAACACCGTATTGATACCGGACAACTGCCACTTTAAATGTTAGTTACCTAACGAGTGACACCAACGGTCGAAAACATTTAAAACTCTTTGAATTAAAATTTCTGTTAAAACCGTATCGATACGAGTTGAACCGTATCGGTACACCATTCAAACTCCATCAGTTTTTACGAAGGGGCGTATTGATACAGATTGAATCTGTTTCGATACGTTGTTTCGATACGGTTAAGAGCGTATCGAAACATGTCTTTCCAGTAGCCAACTTTGTAAAAAAGGTATCGGTGCGGCTGGAGGCTTATCGATACACTTGGACGTTTTTCAATACTTTGGCCTTGGAACACTTAGAAAATATTTGGAGTTTGTGTTTTCAAATCAGTTTAAAGTGTTGGTGATTTAAACATCATTTATGGGACTTAGAAATTTATTTCAAGTTTTCAATTTAATCCTTAACATACTTAGTTATATCAAAATCAAACATAGGTTTTACAATCTCCCCCTTTTTGATATAACAAAACCAAAACTTGAAATTTTTGATACTTTGAAAAACTTTGCAAAATAACTCCCCCTTAATATTAGCTAGGTAACTTTTAAGTTTGAAAATCAAAATTTTTGAGTGTGAGCTTCCCTCTCCCCTTTTTGTTAGATAAAAAATAATCGAGACATAACATAAAGTGCATAAATAGGCAAAAGGTATAAATAAGCAACATAATATCATTAAGTTCATATAAAAGATAACATCAACTTAAAATCCAAATAACAGAAAATCAAAGCATATGTTTTAGAATAATGCAAACTTAGTCTTAAAAACATAAATCAAAGGTGCATAAATAAATATCCTAAATGATATGAATGATATGCAAAGATAGGCTACTATGCATCTCCATCGCCATCTTCATCATCTTCCTCAATTGCATCATCATTCCTCCTAGTTTGATGCCACTCGTCATGGAAAGCGGTGAGATAGATGTTCATTGAGTTGTGACCACCTTCAAGGGAAGTGAGTCGAGTCTCCACATTCTTCATTCGATCTTCAAGGCTTGTAAACCTTGTATCAATAGCGGTAAATCCCGAATTCATCACTTGATCTATTGAGGCCATTCTCGTGCGCAAACCCTTGAATTGCTCATTGAGATAAGTCATGATGGATTCCATAGAAGGTGGAGGATGAGCTTGAGGAACTTGATCAACCTGAGGATTAGAAAATTGTTCCGCGGCCTCACTAGGGAGCTCGGATAGATGAAGCCAACTACCATTAAAGTAATGAAACCTACCCCTTGCAAGAGACCTTTCATCGATAGGATCGGTGAGGGGAGTTGGGTAGTGATGCGAGAAATCTATCTCTTTTTGTTGGAAGAAGTAACTCAAGGTCGTACCATAGGTGAAGGAAGTGACAAGTGTGGTGTGGCGATGTTGCACTAGATAGACAATCTCCGCAAACATAATTCGAGCAAGGTTCGGACGTTTTCTCCCACGGAAGCATCAAATCCAAAAAACATCAACTTGGCGGATAGTGGAATATTTCCCTCTCGAGAGCCTAAACCACCAAAAGACCATCAAATGGAGGATCTGATCCTGAGCATTAAGGGCGGTGATGGAACCACTTAGGACATTGCCAAGGACATTCTCATCATCATAGCCTTCATTCTCCAACTTAAACACATCACAAATGGATTGAACATTTATAATGACCCTTTTACCCATAAGATGAGAATTAACGGCCGTAACAACACCTTCTCGATTGGCACAACACTTGACATTGGTATAAAAGATCAAAACTAAAATGCGAAAGAAAAACTCGGGAATTTGTAGAAAATCCATAAACGTCCATTCCTGGAGCAAAGGTAAGTACTCAAATTTGAAACTCTCCGAATTAAGAAAAAGGATAGAGATTACCCTCTCCGGACGAATCTTATAGTTTTGAAATTGGCAAAAATAGTTGAGATCTCCGGTGGACTTAAAGGAGTGTTGGTAGATAAGAGTGAGGTTCGGGCGAGTACCACCTCCGGTATTGGATCCTTCACCGGCTTCACTAGTACGTGCTCTCTTTTTAGCTGACATGAACTAGAGAAAGATTAAAAAACAATGTATTCATTAATTTTTCTTCATTCAACTCATTGAAAACCAATAATCAAGGTTTAAAAAAATATAAAAAATTTTGAAAAAGATTTTGATTTGGGAAGACAAAACAAAGACAAAAGAAAATTTGAAACGAAAATTAAAAGAAAAATTAAAAGTGAAAAAGAAAGAGTTTTACCTTGATATTGATTAGAGAGGAATGGGAGAAGAACTTAGCACCCAATTGATGAAAAGCTTAAGAGCTTTGCTTGATTTTGAAAACCCTCTAGAGATTTTGAGTTGTGGTGTGAAAATATGAGGGATCGAGAGGCTATTTATAGAGTGAAAACGGCTAGGGTTTCTAAGGTTTTGAGAAAATTCAATTTTGGTAAAAGTTGAACTCTTTAAATGCCAATTGATAGCTGTCTGCGTAATCGCGTATCGATACGCCTGAGGGTGTATCGATACAGGGGTAAAAATGCAATTCCATTTAAAATGCTCGTTGAAGGTTCGTATCGAAACGGATGCAATCCGTATCGAAACGATTGTTGCTCGTATCGAAACGTGTTTAACCGTATCGATAACCGTTTTAGGCAAAATGTAATCTGGGAAGCTAATACAGTACTCGTATCGATACGCTTAAGGCCGTCTCGATACTCTATGCCCAGAAATACATTTTAGGCTTTAAGAACAACCAAAAGCTAGATTTTAACATCTTATAAATGAATGCAAATGATGAATGAGCAGTTCTAAGCATCTTTTAACAGAATCATACTCCCCCTAGCTATAAGCATGGATATTATCAAGAGCTACAACACATTAACATGCAATTTCACAAGATCAAGCAATTTTAACTTTAAAAGTGTCCTAAAGGGTCAAGGAAGGCTAGTTAGACCTAACTCTCTCCTAAGGGACCAAAAATGCTCTTTATCTAAAGGCTTTGTAAAGATGTCCGCTAGTTGGTTTAAGGTGTCAACGTACTCTATAACAACATCTTCCTTAAGGACATGATCTCTAATGAAATGATGCCTTATCTCTATATGTTTGTTTCTAGAGTGTTGGATGGGATTTTTAGTCAAGCATATGGAACTAGTGTTATCACACTTAAGGGGTATGGTTTCAACTTTAATACCATAATCTAAGAGTTGTTGCTTCATCCAAAGGACTTGAGCACAACAACTCCCCAAGGATATGTACTCGGCTTTGATGGTAGAAAGAGCCACACTATTTTGTTTCTTAGAGAACCAAGATATGAGCATACTTCCTAAGAATTGACAAGTTCCTGAAGTACTCTTCCTATCGATTTTACACCCCCATAATCCGCATCCGAATAAGCATGAAGGTTGAAGGTAGAGTCTCTAGGGTACCAAAGTCCTAAACAAGGAGTATCTCTAAGGTACCTAAAGATTCTCTTAACGGCTATAAGGTGAGACTCTCTAGGACTATCTTGAAACCTAGCACACAAGCAAACACTAAACAAAATATCCGGTCTACCTGCGGTAAGGTAAAGCAAAGATCCAATCATAGAACGGTAAAGCTTAGATTCAACACACTTACCTCCTTCATCTTTGTCAAGCTTTGTAGATGAGCTCATAGGTGTGGCTTGAGGCTTTGTATTCTCCAAGCCAAACTTCTTGAGCATATCCTTGATGTACTTTTCTTGATTGATGAAGGTGCCATCCTTCCTTTCCTTGATTTGAAGTCCCAAAAAGAATGAAAGCTCCCCCATCATGCTCATCTCGAATTCACCTTGCATTAACTTAGCAAACTCTTTGCAATGACACTCATTAGTAGATCCAAAAATAATATCATCAACATATATTTGTACTACTAAGATGTCATTTTTATACCTTTTTATGAAAAGTGTAGTGTCCACCTTACCTTTTTCAAAACCTTTTTCAATCAAAAAGTTTGAAAGTCTTTCGTACCAAGCTCTAGGAGCTTGTTTTAAACCAAAAAGTGCTTTAGTAAGTTTGAAAATATGATTTGGAAAATTTAAGTCTTCAAAACCCGGTGGTTGTTCCACATACACTTCCTCATTTATAAAACCATTTAAAAATGCGCTTTTAACATCCATTTGAAAAAGCTTGAAGTCATGATAACATTCATATGCAAGCAACATCCTAATAGCCTGGATTCTAGCTATGGATGCATAGGTTTCATCAAAATGTATTACATATTCTTGAGTGTAACCTTGTGCTACTATTCTAGCTTTATTTCTCACAATGTTACCACTCTTATCTAGTTTGTTCCTAAAGACCCATTTAGTTCATATAGTAGATTGATTACTAGGCCTATCAACTAATGTCCAAACATCTCTCAAATTGATTTAACTCTTCTTGCATAGACATAATCCAAAAGTCATCTTTTAATGCTTCTTTTATATTCTTAGGCTCTATGCATGAGATAAATGCAAAATGGTTCATAAGTTTAAGAGAAGATCTAGTGGTTACCCCCTTGGATGGATCACCCAAGATTTCACCACCTTTGACAAAGTTGAACTCCCTTGGGTAGCTCACTTCCTTTTCCTCAAGAGCCAAGTCCTTCAAGGCTTCAAGAGGTGGATCTTGTGTATCCTCTTCTTTTGTTGGAATCTCATCCTCCTTTGAAGTTTGTCCTCCATCAAAGGCATTAATGATTCCTACATCATCATCACCACAAGAATCCTTCCTTGGAAGGAGGTTATCATCGAATACAACATGTATAGATTCTTCTACTACTAAAGTTCTCTTGTTAAATACACGATAGGCTTTTGAGTTTAAGGAATATCCTATGAAAATAGCTTCATCACTTTTTGCATCAAATTTACCTAAGTTGTCTTTTTCATTATTTAAAACAAAACACTTGCAACCAAATGGATGAAAATAGCTAATGTTAGGCTTTTTAAATTTTAAAATCTCATATGGTGTTTTCTTTAAAATTGGCCTAATCATTACTCGGTTTACAATGTAGCAAGCGGTATTTGTGGCTTCCGCCCAAAAATATTTAGGTAAATTGTTTTCACAAAGCATAAGTCTAGCCATTTCTTGTAAAGTTCTATTTTTCCTCTCAACTACCCTATTTTGTTGAGGAATTCGAGGAGCCGAAAAATTGTGCCTAATACCATTTTCATTTAAAAACTCTTCAAACCCTAAATTTTGAAATTCGGTTCCATGATCACTTCTAATATGAGAAATTCTAAGTTCAAGATCATTTTGGGTTAATTTTGAAAATGTGATGAATTTTTCCAAAGCCTCATCTTTAGTACTTAAAAATAGAACCCAAGTAAATCTAGAAAAAATCATCAACAAGTACAAATGCATAAGATTTACCACCCAAGCTCATAGTCCTAATAGGCCCAAATAAATCCATGTGATAAGTTGTAAACACCTACTTGTAGAAACATCATTAATGGATTTAAAGGATGACTTATGTTGTTTACCCTTAGAGCACGCATCACAATTTTTTTCATTTGAGAACATGATTTTGGGTAAACCTCTAACTAGATCTAGGGAAACTAGTTTTTCTAAAACACTAATGCTAGCATGTCCTAGTTTCCTATGCCATAGCCATGCATCATTTTCATTTTGAGCTACTAAACATGCATGAGATGTATGTATGTCATCTAAATGCACCATGTATATATTACCTATGCGATGACCTATGAGCATAATATTATTTGATTTAATGTCAACAATTTGCACCCATTTTTATCAAATAGGACATTAAATCATTTATCATATAATTGGCTTATGCTCAACAAATTATGTTTAAGACCATCGACAAACAAAACATTTTCAATAAGAATGGTAGAGTGATTACCTATGGAGCCAATACCTTTAATGTGGCCTTTGGAGTTATCACCAAATGTCACTACTCCTCCACTTTTTGGCTTTAAGTCCATGAATCTACTCTTGTCTCCGGTCATATGCCTCGAGCATTCACTATCAAGGTACCATGAATATTGACTTTGAGCTTTAGCCTTATAGCAATGCTCTTCCTACAAACAAAGATATTTAACTTTTGTTTTTGGTACCCAAATCATTTTGGGTCCACGTGTGTTAGCTCCCAAAAGCTTGGTTCCCTTAGGAATCCAAGGTGACATAGCAACAATATCATTAGACTTGACGAGTTCCTTAGGAACCCATACACTCCTAATTCTTTTAGGTCTATTATGTCTATGGAGGCTACTTTGTTTGTAGTTATTAGTCTTTCTCCTAGGTTTGTTTGTTTTAGATGATTCACCTTTTTCATGTAACGCCCCGGTTTTGGGCTTAAAAGTTTTGGGTTTGGACCGGACCGGTCGAGTTGCGGTTCGAATATAAAAAGGTGAAATTAGGAAAGCCTAGTTCGGGTTGCATTAAAAATATGGAAAAATGTCCTAAAATCCTCTTTTAATATATATAAGTGAACTGTGAAATCAATTTTGCAAAACGAAGTTTGGAAGGGTGACATTTTGGGTTAGTGACCAAAATGTAATTTTTGAAAACTGTGTGACTGTTTTAAAAAGGGATTGAAACTTTGAATCTTTAAGGAGCTATTTACCCAATCGGAGTTTCTCCAGATTTTCTAGAATATTAAATGATTTAATTAAGTGTTTTTAAATAAAAAGAAAAGTGGAGGGAAGATATTTTGTCATTTCTAACTAACTTTCCAAATTTTCTATTTTCTATTTTCTCTCATCTTTCTCTCAAACCAAACACATTCTCTCCAGATATTTTCCTCTGATTTTGTCATCTAAATATCATATTTCAATTCTCTTTTGATCTCTAATCATTTCTTCAACAAAATCTCACCATTTGCTAAGTGGAATTTTCAAGATTTTTGTTCCAAAAAGGGAGAAACTCAAGTTTGGAGGTAAGAACGTCCTTCTCCTCTAAACTCTCAGTTCTTTACTGAAATTCCCAAGTTCTCAATCCTTGATTTATGATTTATTAAAGGTTTTACAATTGGAATCTTGATTTTGGCTTTAAAATGCAAGATTTGCTTGATTTTGGTGAAATTTTCGTATGATCTGTTTGGGCAGTGTGTTGAGGTGTTAAATTGATGTTAATTGAATGTTAAATTGATGAATAATTGAGGTTTAATCAATGCAATCCCGAATAGGTTGAAGTTCCTAAGTTTTGCTTGAGTTTTTGGTTGTTTTTGGAGTGATCTTGGTGATCTGTTATAGCTGGAGGTTTAAGGACGTGGTTAGATCCTTTTTGAATGTTAATTGATGTTTAAAAATGGTTTGAAGTGATGGATCTTGGCTGGGTTAAGTTTTGGAAGTGTTTGGAGATGTTTTCGGTTGTGTTTGGTAGCCGAATTGTTGGATTTGTGTAGAGCAGCGAGTTGAGTTGTGTTGCTGGTGTTTTTAGTGCATTATGATGCATTAATCCTCTGACGATATGTGCTTGAAACAGGGGAGGTTGATCCGTGAGTATTAGAGGTGGTGCGGAAGGTTTCAGATGCTTGGAAGGCTTGTTGGCTAGCCTTGTTTTGTGTATCGGTGAGTGAAGTTGGGTTTTCAGCTTTTAAACCAAGGTTTGAAGGTTTTGGGAGCTTAGTTTAAGTCTAAACAACTTTGCTAAGCTCAAGAGTAAGTAAATGGATTTTCGCTCTTGGTTGTGTTGTGAATTGGCTTTTTAAGCAATTGTGATTGATGGTTGCAATGCATATGATTTGCATGTTTTAAATTCTGTTTTGAAAGCATATTTTAGCATGGTTTAATGCTGGTTTTGAAAGCCATATGTGAAGGATGCTCGAGGTAAGAGATCCTTGGTTTTGTACATTGAAATTGTGGAATTGATGCATAGTGTTGCATGTTGTTTAATGGCTTTGTGTGATGCTTTAAAACAGTGGAATATTGTTGTTAATGATGCACATTGGTAAGTGATGGTTAAGGTTACAAAGGTGGTTGAAAGTCCTTGTGTAAGCCTTGTTTATTTAAGAACAACATGGTGTTTAAAAGTCCATGGTTGGTTCTTGGTTAAAGTTCATGGTGGTTATTGCATTTTGATTATGCTTGTGAATTAATGGATTAATGTGGTAAGATGGTTATATTGGCAAGTGATGTAAGTGGTTCTTGGTTTCTTTGATCGGATATAATTAGCCGGCTATAGGATTGGGTGCACCGTGAATAAGTCGCCTTGGATGTGGAGTGGTTAAGAGTGAACCGGTAAACTCCATCCAAGTTTCCTAACGAGATGGTTAAGGTCATAATGGTGGATGAGTTCCCATTCGAGGACCTTGGTTAAGCAAAGGTAATAATGGTGATTAAAATTCCATTTGAGGACCTTGTGCTTGTTAAGATCACAATGGTGGTGTAAAGTCCATGTGTGGATCTTGTATAGGGTGTCCCGGATCTCGTTAGTGATGTTATACAACTACCAATCGGTGATGCTAAGGTTATATGGTGTTTAAAAGTCCATATATGGGAACCTTGTGCATGTTAAGGTTGTATGGTGATTAAAAGTCCATACATGGGAACCTTGTGAATGTTAAGGTTGTATGGTGTTTAAAAGTCCATACATGGGAACCTTGTGAATGTTAAGGTTATATGGTGTTTAAAAGTCCATATATGGGAACCTTGTGAATGTTAAGGTTGTATGGTGATTTAAAGTCCATACATGGGAACCTTGTGAATGTTAAGGTTGTATGGTGGTTAAAATTCCATACATGGGAACCTTGTGAATGGTAAGGTCAAATGGTGGTTAAAAGTCCATTTGGGAGACCTTGGATTGGTAGTGTGTATGAAGCGTGGGGACAACGCTTGTGATCCGCGTATCCGATTGGGTGTTGAGTTGGAAAGTGGTTTTGGTTATCACTTGGAGGCCAATATAATGTTCTTGAGTATAATGAAGCATGAGATGCTTGGAATGATGCTTGGTTGCATGAAAAGTGTAAAATGTATTATAATTGCATGTTGACTTGTTGGTTTGAACAAGTGTTGATTATCTAGTGAGGATGATGCATGTGTGCATGAAATCTCTTTAGTGCATTGAAGTCTTGTGGAGACTTGTTTTCAAAAGCATGAGTTGCAAATATTGATGATGTGGTTCATATGTTGCATTTGTTTAATGCATGTGTTGGATTGATTGAGTAAATGGTTTAAAAAGGGTTTCTTGCTTTGAAATGACATTCAAGTATGAGAATGGTAAGATGTAAAGTGGAAGTGTTTTCCAAGGTTTGAATTTAGCTTTGCATATGGTGTTTATGCATGGAAAGGCTAAATTGATGGTTTTGCAAGTTTATGTTTTGAAAAGGTTTACTTAGCTTTTTAAGCTAAGGGTTGATTTTCATGTTTGTGCAAGGCATGATTTTAAAGCATGTTGTTGGAAAAAGGGTTTTTCAAATATTGCTTTGGTTGGTCGAATCGAGTTGCTTTTAAAAGTGGTTTTATGATTCGCTGCATTGATGGTGTTTTGGTTTTGAGCATTCCTCACTAAGCATTATGTGCTTACGCTCCTTTTTGTGCATCAATGCAGATATTTGAAGTTTGGACAGCGAGAAGCAAGGGATTCAAGGAGGACTCCATTAGAGATGTATGTCTCGGTTAATAGCTATAGTTAATAAAGGCAATGGGGGTAGAATCTCTTATGTTGTGTTAAGGAAGATTGTGTATGTTGGACAAGTTTGGTTATGTCTTTGAACCATGTGGATTAATGTTGCAACATTTGTTTCTTCTTATGTTTAAGTTGTATTGCTATGCCTCTTGTTTTACAAGCATGAATGAGTTTTGAATGTGTTTTAATGAGTTGGAGCACCTAGGGGTGGTCTTGTATCTAGTTTTGATGCATTTATGTTCCCTATATGTTGAATGACTTGCTGGTGTGTTTTGGTGGCTTTTGGAGCATGTTTGGCGGGGTAAAAGTGTGTTTAACCAGCATTGTTGCTGCAATCTGGGCAGGTCGTTTCGGAACGATCACTACCGTTTCAGAACAGGGGCCTGTTATGGCCAGGGCGTTTCGAATTGGGAGGAACCGTTCCGGAACGAGTATGCTACTGCCAGTCCCCGTTTCGGAACACGTTGCGGAACGGCCCCGCGTTTCGAAACAGGTTCTCCCTGTTTCGGAACACCTGACCGTTGGGGGCTGACATTGGCGGTTATGTGTTTTGAAATGTTTGTGTTTTGGTCCTAAAACATGTTTATGCAATTGGATGAGTTTGAGATGTCCGTTTGAGCTGAAATTTGGCAGTGAAGCATGAAACATGACTAATTTCATATTGGTAACTTTTAATTGGGTGAAGTTCCTGTAATTCTCAGATTTTACAGTTTGGTCCCTAAAGTTGTAATTTGTGCAATTGGGTCCCTGGTTGTTCTCTGATGGTTATGATCTTTGAGTATGATGTTTGTATGAATACATCTAGGGATTAAAGAGCATCTAGACAAGTTTAAAAAGAAAAAAAGGGTCGTTAATCAAGGTTGACTTTCGGGTTGACTTTGGTTTTCCCCGTGTAAACTTCTTAATTCGGTTCAACCGTCTGGGCCGGGTTAAGGGGGTTACATTTGGTGGTATCAGAGCTGAGTTGCGAATGTTTGGGGAAAACGGTAAATTGTTGTAAAATGTGGTTGGTGTTTATCCTAGTGTATGGATGAAAGCCGGTTGAAACACGTGTTTCTGAGCAAATTGTTGATGTTTTTAAGCATGCTTTGTGGTTATGAATCTTCATGGAGCTCTTGTGGTTTATGCTGTTGTTGTGAGCTGATTTTATGCATGATGAAAGTGTAATGGGTATGATATGTTGATGATGTTATGCTGTTGCAAGTGGATGTTGTTTGATGAAAGCATGATCGAATATGTTGTTTGATATGCTTGATGTTGTGATACCCATGCTTTTGTTGACTGTTATGTCATGTAAAAGGGGAGGATTCGGGATACCCATTGCCTTATTATTATAGCTATTGTGTTATTTTGGAGTTGGAGTTTGAATCCTTGCTTAAAGCTGGTCTAATTGTTTTGTTTGTCTTGTTGTGATTGCTTGTTGTTAATAGTATGGTGAAATCGGTGGAAGAATGGCAGTTGGGGGAGATGGTTGCTGCCTTGGGGCAGGTTGTTAAGGCGTGGAATTCACCTTTTAATGGAGGTGTTTCGTCTCAGTTTTCTGTGCCTGGAGTTGAGGTGGTAAGGCAAGAGGAAGAGGTTGGTTCTGTGATGAAGAGTTCATCACCTGTTGCTCAGGAGGTGTTGGGAACATCTCAGGCTGTGGGATGTATGGGTTTGTCGAGGTAGCGTTTACATGATTTGGGTGTTGTGGAGTATCATGGTTCGACACCTGAGACGTTTGAGGCCTGGTTGGCCAGTGTAGTTCTGATTTTGGATCAGGAAGGTTGTGATTATGCATGTAAGCTGGGAAGTGTTGTCACATTGATGTTGGAGGACGCTTGTGCCTGGTGGACGTCTGTGGCGGTGGCATCGCACATTGGTGATATTGATTGGGACTTCTTTGTGTCCGCCTTTTATGAAAGGTATCTTGGGGAGAAATTTCCAAGGGTTAAGCAAGTTGAAGGTGTAGCAGACCTGGGGCAAGTGCTGCTTGATCAAGGAGTGAAGGCTCAGTTACCGGTGTGTAACCGTTGTGGAAGGCGCCGTGTTGGATGTTGTTGGGGCGCAGGTGCTTGTTGGAACTGTGGTTCTAAAGAGCATGTGAAGTGAGATTGTCCTGATATGGTGAAATCAGCTTCAGTGGTAGCAAAAGGGTCTCTGAAGGGTCGTGGGCACGGCCGAGGCAAGGTTCAAAGGTGGCAGGAAGAACAGAAAGTTGTGAAGAAATTGGGGAATGAAATCTGTTGGAAATGTGGGTCTGCTGGACACATGAGACGTGATTGTTTGAAGTTGGCTCGGAACAGCCAAGGTTCTTTACTGCAAGGAGATGGTGGTGATCTTAGGGTGACAACTGATGCTACAGCGGTGCGGCTGGAGGATGATGGTTCAGTGAGGAAGAGAGCTCGCTTGATGAAGCTCCAGGGTGGTGATGTGTTTTCAGGTAACCTTGTTTTAGTAACCTAGTTTGGTTTTGGTTTGGGTTTCCTTGTGTTGTGAGTTTGGTCTTGTTGCTAGCATGTTGGGGTAGTAGATGTTGTTGTTGTTTTGAAACATCTTAAACGTGAAGGAGGTTTTAGTGGGTATCTTGTGGTTAATGGTTGTTAGAATGGTGGAGTTAGAAAAGATGAAAGTGAGTTAGGAGGTTGTTCTTAGACAGACTCTGAGGATGTTATTGGAGAGTGTGAACCGGCATACATGCACAGTGTAAATCATTTGTTATATGCTATATTATATATGTATTGGTCCATGCATACATGTGGCATGACATTAGAGGTTTTGCATACATGTACATCAGGCATTGATAGGGCATATTGGTGACCATGCATATGAACGTTCACACTCGCTAATAACTAATCAAGTCTGTTAGTGTTGAGTTTGGGTTAGGTTGGATGATGGGTTTTTAGAGGAAGTTTTGGTGCTGAGTGTAAGTTAGAGGTAGTGGAGAGTACTAAGAAAGTTGTTAGTAATAGTGAGTGCGGTATAGTATGTTGGTAGAAGGAAAGTGTTTGATGCTTAACGAGTTTAGTGGTGTGGTGGTAAGAAGTTTGCCGATGGAAGTTAGATTCGGTCAAGTGGTTATGAGTAGCTTGTGGAAGAGGTGGTTCCAGGGAAGCTAGATGATGTTGTAGGTTAGTGGTTGTGTTTTTAAAGTGCTGAGGTAGCTTGGCATGGAGGTTGTAATAGAAGGGTTGTTTATGTGGGTGAGGGTTAGTAGCAACCTTCGAGGAGTTGAGAAGATGGTATGTATGTTCAAGTTGGGCGATGTTCTAGTAAGGCAAGTGTTGCAGTCGAAGCTTGAGGTGGAAAGGCAATGTGAGATCGAAGGCCATTGTTGGTTGAATGAGTTCTTGTGAGAAGTGATTGGCTGGTTGTGAATAAGTGAATTTTCTTTTGAAATCAGTTGGTGGTGTATGGAACGGCTAGCGGAGTCAAGGTTGGGGTTTGTGATGTGATTTTTGGACTTTGTGTGAGTAGCCCTGGTGAGTTGTTATGATAAGGATAGCAGCAGATGTGAAGGAATGCCAGCATTCGTTGAGAAGTTTGGGTAAGCAGTTGATGCTTGGGACTGCTTGCTTGTTGTGGAAATCTCTGGAAAAGGTTGAGTAGTTTTGCAAAGGTTTTTAGAAGCAGTGAAGGTTGTGGGTTACATAGTGGCTGAATTGATTGGTTGGTGTCACTATGTGAACAAGTTTTGGGAGTTGTGTGTTGAGGTGTTGTATGCTGTAAAAGTGTGAGGTTCTTCAGATGGTTGTTGGGATTATGTGTGGTTCGGAAGTGTGAAAGGTTAAGTTGTGCTACTTTGAATGTTCTGGAATTCGGGAACAGTGTGTGGTGGTGTTGAGTTTGGGCGGAGTTTTGTGAAGAGGGTGTTCAGTGGTGGTTAAGTCTCCTGTGTTGCTTTGCGGTTGCCTTGAGAAGTTTGGTTGTGCTCTTTTCGCCAGTTGAAATTTCGAGGACGAAATTTCCTAAGAGGGGGAGAGTTGTAACGCCCCGGTTTTGGGCTTAGAAGTTTTGGGTTTGGACCAGACCGGTCGAGTTGCGGTTCGAATATAAAAAGGTGAAATTAGGAAAGCCTAGTTCGGGTTGCATTAAAAATATGGAAAAATGTCCTAAAATCCTCTTTTAATATATATAAGTGAACTGTGAAATCAATTTTGCAAAATGAAGTTTGGAAGGGTGACATTTTGGGTTAGTGACCAAAATGTAATTTTTGAAAACTGTGTGACTGTTTTAAAAAGGGATTGAAACTTTGAATCTTTAAGGAGCTATTTACCCAATGGGAGTTTCTCCAGATTTTCTAGAATATTAAATGATTTAATTAAGTGTTTTTAAATAAAAAGAAAAGTGGAGGGAAGATATTTTGTCATTTCTAACTAACTTTCCAAATTTTCTATTTTCTATTTTCTCTCATCTTTCTCTCAAACCAAACACATTCTCTCCAGATCTTTTCCTCTGATTTTGTCATCTAAATATCATATTTCAATTCTCTTTTGATCTCTAATCATTTCTTCAACAAAATCTCACCATTTGCTAAGTGGAATTTTAAAGATTTTGGTTCCAAAAAGGGAGAAACTCAAGTTTGGAGGTAAGAACGTCCTTCTCCTCTAAACTCTCAGTTCTTTACTGAAATTCCCAAGTTCTCAATCCTTGATTTATGATTTATTAAAGGTTTTACAATTGGAATCTTGATTTTGGCTTTAAAATGCAAGATTTGCTTGATTTTGGTGAAATTTTCGTATGATCTGTTTGGGCAGTGTGTTGAGGTGTTAAATTGATGTTAATTGAATGTTAAATTGATGAATAATTGAGGTTTAATCAATGCAATCCCGAATAGGTTGAAGTTCCTAAGTTTTGCTTGAGTTTTTGGTTATTTTTGGAGTGATATTGGTTATCTGTTATAGCTGGAGGTTTAAGGACGTGGTTAGATCCTTTTTGAATGTTAATTGATGTTTAAAAATGGTTTGAAGTGATGGATCTTGGCTGGGTTAAGTTTTGGAAGTGTTTGGAGGTGTTTTCGGTTGTGTTTGGTAGCTGAATTGTTGGATTTGTGTAGAGCAGCGAGTTGAGTTGTGTTGCTGGTGTTTTTAGTGCATTATGATGCATTAATCCTCTGACGATATGTGCTTGAAACAGGGGAGGTTGATCCGTGAGTATTAGAGGTGGTGCGGAAGGTTTCAGATGCTTGGAAGGCTTGTTGGCTAGCCTTGTTTTGTGTATCGGTGAGTGAAGTTGGGTTTTCAGCTTTTAAACCAAGGTTTGAAGGTTTTGGGAGCTTAGTTTAAGTCTAAACAACTTTGCTAAGCTCAAGAGTAAGTAAATGGATTTTCGCTCTTGGTTGTGTTGTGAATTGGCTTTTTAAGCAATTGTGATTGATGGTTGCAATGCATATGATTTGCATGTTTTAAATTCTGTTTTGAAAGCATATTTTAGCATGGTTTAATGCTGGTTTTGAAAGCCATATGTGAAGGATGCTCGAGGTAAGAGATCCTTGGTTTTGTACATTGAAATTGTGGAATTGATGCATAGTGTTGCATGTTGTTTAATGGCTTTGTGTGATGCTTTAAAACAGTGGAATATTGTTGTTAATGATGCACATTGGTAAGTGATGGTTAAGGTTACAAAGGTGGTTGAAAGTCCTTGTGTAAGCCTTGTTTATTTAAGAACAACATGGTGTTTAAAAGTCCATGGTTGGTTCTTGGTTAAAGTTCATGGTGGTTATTGCATTTTGATTATGCTTGTGAATTAATGGATTAATGTGGAAAGATGGTTATATTGGCAAGTGATGTAAGTGGTTCTTGGTTTCTTTGATCGGATATAGTTAGCCGGCTATAGGATTGGGTGCACCGTGAATAAGTCGCCTTGGATGTGGAGTGGTTAAGAGTGAACCGGTAAACTCCATCCAAGTTTCCTAACGAGATGGTTAAGGTCATAATGGTGGATGAGTTCCCATTCGAGGACCTTGGTTAAGCAAAGGTAATAATGGTGATTAAAATTCCATTTGAGGACCTTGTGCTTGTTAAGATCACAATGGTGGTGTAAAGTCCATGTGTGGATCTTGTATAGGGTGTCCCGGATCTCGTTAGTGATGTTATACAACTACCAATCGGTGATGCTAAGGTTATATGGTGTTTAAAAGTCCATATATGGGAACCTTGTGCATGTTAAGGTTGTATGGTGATTAAAAGTCCATACATGGGAACCTTGTGAATGTTAAGGTTGTATGGTGATTAAAAGTCCATACATGGGAACCTTGTGAATGTTAAGGTTATATGGTGTTTAAAAGTCCATATATGGGAACCTTGTGAATGTTAAGGTTGTATGGTGATTTAAAGTCCATACATGGGAACCTTGTGAATGTTAAGGTTGTATGGTGGTTAAAATTCCATACATGGGAACCTTGTGAATGGTAAGGTCAAATGGTGGTTAAAAGTCCATTTGGGAGACCTTGGATTGGTAGTGTGTATGAAGCGTGGGGACAACGCTTGTGATCCGCGTATCCGATTGGGTGTTGAGTTGGAAAGTGGTTTTGGTTATCACTTGGAGGCCAATATAATGTTCTTGAGTATAATGAAGCATGAGATGCTTGGAATGATGCTTGGTTGCATGAAAAGTGTAAAATGTATTATAATTGCATGTTGACTTGTTGGTTTGAACAAGTGTTGATTATCTAGTGAGGATGATGCATGTGTGCATGAAATCTCTTTAGTGCATTGAAGTCTTGTGGAGACTTGTTTTCAAAAGCATGAGTTGCAAATATTGATGATGTGGTTCATATGTTGCATTTGTTTAATGCATGTGTTGGATTGATTGAGTAAATGGTTTAAAAAGGGTTTCTTGCTTTGAAATGACATTCAAGTATGAGAATGGTAAGATGTAAAGTGGAAGTGTTTTCCAAGGTTTGAATTTAGCTTTGCATATGGTGTTTATACATGGAAAGGCTAAATTGATGGTTTTGCAAGTTTATATTTTGAAAAGGTTTACTTAGCTTTTTAAGCTAAGGGTTGATTTTCATGTTTGTGCAAGGCATGATTTTAAAGCATGTTGTTGGAAAAAGGGTTTTTCAAATATTGCTTTGGTTTGTCGAATCGAGTTGCTTTTAAAAGTGGTTTTATGATTCGCTGCATTGATGGTGTTTTGGTTTTGAGCATTCCTCACTAAGCATTATGTGCTTACGCTCCTTTTTGTCCATCAATGCAGATATTTGAAGTTTGGACAGCGAGAAGCAAGAGATTCAAGGAGGACTCCATTAGAGATGTATGTCTCGGTTAATAGCTATAGTTAATAAAGGCAATGGGGGTAGAATCTCTTATGTTGTGTTAAGGAAGATTGTGTATGTTGGACAAGTTTGGTTATGTCTTTGAACCATGTGGATTAATGTTGCAACATTTATTTCTTCTTATGTTTAAGTTGTATTGCTATGCCTCTTGTTTTACAAGCATGAATGAGTTTTGAATGTGTTTTAATGAGTTGGAGCACCTAGGGGTGGTCTTGTATCTAGTTTTGATGCATTTATGTTCCCTATATGTTGAATGACTTGCTGGTGTGTTTTGGTGGCTTTTGGAGCATGTTTGGTGGGGTAAAAGTGTGTTTAACCACCATTGTTGCTGCAATCTGGGCAGGTCGTTTCGGAACGATCACTACCGTTTCGGAACAGGGGCCTGTTATGGCCAGGGCGTTTCGAAACGGGAGGAACCGTTCCGGAACGAGTATGCTACTGCCAGTCCCCGTTTCGGAACACGTTGCAGAACGGCCTCGCGTTTCGAAACAGGTTCTCCCTGTTTCGGAACACCTGACCGTTGGGGGCTGACATTGGCTGTTATGTGTTTTGAAATGTTTGCGTTTTGGTCCTAAAACATGTTTATGCAATTGGATGAGTTTGAGATGTCCGTTTGAGCTGAAATTTGGCAGTGAAGCATGAAACATGACTAATTTCATATTGGTAACTTTTAATTGGGTGAAGTTCCTGTAATTTTCAGATTTTACAGTTTGGTCCCTAAAGTTGTAATTTGTGCAATTGGGTCCCTGATTGTTCTCTGATGGTTATGATCTTTGAGTATGATGTTTGTATGAATACATCTAGGGATTAAAGAGCATCTAGACAAGTTTAAAAAGAAAAAAAGGGTCATTAATCAAGGTTGACTTTCGGGTTGACTTTGGTTTTCCCCGTGTAAACTTCTTAATTCGGTTCAACCGTCTGGGCCGGGTTAAGGGGGTTACATTTCATGCATCACATTACCAAGATTTTTGAAAGACTCATTGAGCTTGTTAAGCTCATCTAACACCTTTTGGTGTTCACTATTGCATTGAGAAAGAAGATTATTTAGGTCTAAATTTTTATCTTGGAAGAATTTAAGTTCATCTTTCAAACCTAAAATCTTTTTCTCAAATTTTAAGTTAGCTTGAGAAAGTGAGTCATTTTTATCATTTAATTCCGAAATAATTTTCTTATTTCTAATGATCGACTCTTTGTACTTCTCAACTAACTCATCATAAACCTCTTGCAACTCATCATATGCATCATGTAATTCATCAAATGTAAAGTCAAAAGATGATGAGTTAGAGGTTACCATGAAGGAATCTTCCTCAAGTGCCATGAGGCAAAGGTTGGCCACTTCGTGTTCGTCATCCTCGAATGACTCCTCGTCACTCCAAGTAGTAAGCTTGGCTTTGAGCTTCTTCTTCTTCTCAAAGCCCTTCTTCTTGAGTTGAGGACACTCCGAACGAATGTGACCGGGCTTTTTGCACTCGTAGCAAATGATTTGATCCCTCTCTTCTTCTTTGTTTTTACATTCGAAGTCCATTTTTCTTTGAATTTTCCTTCCTCGGTTGGACCTCATGAATCGTGAGAATCTTTTGGCTATCATTGCCAATTCTTCTAAATCATCCTCCTCACTAGAAATGCTCTCCTCATGTAATGAAGCTTTGAGAGCCACTCCTATTTTCTTCTTCTTTTCTACCTCTAGCTTCTCCACTCTTTTCTATTCCTTCTTCTTTTCATCTTCCCTTCCTTGCTTCATTATCTCATGAGTAAGGAGATAACCCACTAGCTCATCAAGTTTTAGTGTCTTCAAGTTTTTGGCCTCGATGATGGCGGTTCTCTTCCCATCCCAAGATTCGGGAAGTGAGTAGAGTAGCTTCCGGACAAGTTTGTCTTCCAGGATTGTCTCTCCAAAACCCTTAATCCCGTTGACGATAGTTGAGAAGCGATCGAACATCTTGGACACGGTTTCGTGGGGCTCCATCTTGAAATTCTCATAAATAAGATTGAGAATTCCAATCTTGGTCTCCTTCACATCATTAGTTCCTTCATTGGTGGTCTCAAGTGTATCCCATACTTCCTTGGCACTTTCAATGGAGGAGACTTTGGAGTAGATGTCGGGACCGAAAGAACAAAAGAGGTAGATGCCATGGCTTGATTTTTGGATGATCACACTCTTCCTAGGAACTCCTCTTATGGTTGTTAATCCTTCAAAGAGGTAGGCTCTAATACCAATTTTTGAGTGGATCAATGGATTGATCAATGCCAAGAGGGGGGTGAATTGGGCTTTTAAAAATTTGTTGGAGAAAAATGATAGCTAAAATTGAAGAACAAAGGATTTTAGAGTGGTTCAAGTTCCAAATGAACTCTACATCCACTACCTTAGCTACCACTAAGGATTTGCAACAATTCACTAATTTGTTCTTCCCCTTTTCAAGGCTTAGGAGGTAACCTTTACACAACCGGTCAAATTTTCTACCCAAAATTTGACCAAACCCTCACAAGTGAACAAAGAAGAAATAAGGCAAGAAATATATCTCTCAAATACAATATTGCTCCTTTCAGTACAAACATTCAACCCAAATTTGAGATAGGATGGGAATTGAATACAACACAATTTGGGGTTTATAAGAAATTGGAAACTAAGCACAATGAGCTTGGATTTTTGCTTGGATGTTTATCTTTGATGAAATAGTTGTTGCTGGTCTTCAATAAGCTTCAATTTATACATTCTCTATCAATTCTAGCCGTTTAGGTGGTTAGGGTATTGATTATAGCCGTTGGGACCCTCTTTTTCCACCATAAATGCACTTATGCAACTATCCATATCGGTACACGAAGACCCGTATCGATACCTGTCTCAAAACAGAAAGAGCCATTGCACATAATAAAGAGGGCATATCGAAACGCGTGTAAGCATATTGGTACGGGACAAGGACCGTTTCGATAGGGATAAGACCGTATCGATACCGTTTTCTCAACTTAGCTCATTGGAAGTTTCCGTTTCGATACGAGTAACACCGTATTGATACGGGACAACTGCCACTTTAAATGTTAGTTACCTAACGAGTGACACCAACGGTCGAAAACATTTAAAACTCTTTGAATTAAAATTTCTGTTAAAATCGTATCGATTCGAGTTGAACCGTATCGGTACACCATTAAACTCCTTCAGTTTTTATAGAGGGGCGTATCGATACAGATTGAATCTGTTTCGATACGGTTAAGAGCGTATCGAAACACGTCTTTCTAGTAGCCAACTTTGTAAAAAAGGTATCGATGCGGCTGGAGGCGTACTGATACACCTGGACGTTTTTCAATACTTTGGCCTTGGAACACTTAGAAAATATTTGGAGTTTGAGTTTTTCAAATCAGTTTAAAGTATTGGTGATTTAAAAATCATTTAAGGGACTTAGAAATTTATTTCATGTTTTCAATTTAATCCTTAACATACTTAGTTATATCAAAATCAAACACAGGTTTTACAATCTCCCCCTTTTTGACATAACAAAACCAAAACTTGAAATTTTTGATACTTTGAAAAACTTTGCAAAATAACTCCCCCTTAATATTATCTAGGTAAATTTTAAGTTTGAAAATCAAAATTTTTGAGTGTGAGCTTCCCTCTCCCCCTTTTTGTTAGATCAAAAATAATTGAGACATAACATAAAGTGCATAAATAGGCAAAAGGTATAAATAAGCAACATAATATCATTAAGTTCAAATAAAAGATAACATCAACTTAAAATCCAAATAACAGAAAATCAAAGCATAGGTTTTAGAATAATGCAAACTTAGTCCTAAAAACATAAATCAAAGGTGCATAAATAAATATCCTAAATGATATGAATGATATGCAAATATAGGCTACTATACATCTCCATTGCCATTATCATCATCTTCATCATCTTCCTTAATTGCATCATCATTCCTCCTAGTTTGATGCCACTCGTCATGGAAAGCGGTGAGAGAGATGTTCATTGAGTTGTGACCGCCTTCAAGGGAAGTGAGTCGAGTATCCACATTCTTTATTCGATCTTCAAGGCTTGTAAACCTTGTATCAATAGCGGTAAATCCCGAATTCATCACTTGATCTATTGAGGCCATTCCCGTGCGCAAACCCGTGAATTGCTCATTGAGATAAGTCATGAGGGATTCCACAGAAGGTGGATGATGAGCTTGAGGAACTTGATCATCTTGAGGATTAGCAAATTGTTCCGCGGCCTCACTAGGGAGCTCGGATAGACGAAGCCAACTACCATTAAAGTAATGAAACTTACCTCTTGCAAGAGACCTTTCATCAATAGGATCAGTGAGGGGAGTTGGGTAGTCAAGCGAGAAATCTATCTCCTTTTGTTGGAAGAAGTAACTCAAGGTCGTACCATAGGTGAAGGAAATGACAAGTGTGGTGTGGCGATGTTGCACGAGATAGACAATCTCCGCAAACATAATTCGAGCAAGGTTCGGACGTTTTCTCTCACGGAAGCATCGAAACCAAAAAACATCAACTTGGCGGATAGTGGAATACTTTCCTCCCGAGGGCCTAAACCACCAAGAAATCATCAAATGGAGGATCCGATCCTGAGCATTAAGGGCGGTGACGGAACCACTTAGGACATGGCCAAGGGCATTCTCATCATCATAGCCTTCATCCTCCAACTTAAACACATCACAAATGGATTGGACATCTATTGTGACCCTTTTACCCATAAGATCAGAATTAACGGCCGTAAAAACACCTTCTCGATTGGAAAAACATTTGGCATTAACATAAAAGATCAAAACTAAAATGCGAAAGAAAGACTCGGGAATTTGGAGAAAATCCATAAACATCCATTCATGGAGAAAAGGTAAGTACTCAAATTTGAAACGCTCCGAATTAAGAAAAGGGATAGAGATTACCCTCTCCGAACGAATCTTATAGTTTTGAAATTGGCGAAAATAGTTGAGATCTCCAGTGGACTTAAAGAAGTTTTGGTAGATAAGAGTGAGGTTCGGGCGAGTACCACCTCCGGTATTGGATCCTTCACCGACTTCACTAGTACGTGCTCTCTTTTTAGGTGCCATGAACTAGAGAAAGATTAAAAAACAGTGTATGCATTAAGTTTTCTTCATTCAACTCATTGAAAACCAATAATCAAGGTTTAAAAAAATATAAAAAATTTTGAAAAAGAAAATCTTTCAAACCTAAAATCTTTCTCTCTAATTTTAAGTTAGCTTGAGAAAGTGAGTCATTTTTATCATTTAATTCCGAAATAATTTTCTTATTTCTAATGACCGACTCTTTGTACTTCTCAACTAACTCATCATATGCTTCATGTAATTCATCAAATGTAAAGTCAAAAGATGATGAGTTAGAGGTTACCATGGAGGAATCTTCCTCAAGTACCATGAGGCAAAGGTTGGCCACTTCGTGTTCGTCGTCCTCGAATGACTCCTCGTCACTCCAAGTAGCAAGCTTGGCTTTGAGCTTCTTCTTCTTCTCAAAGTCATTCTTCTTGAGTTGAGGACACTCCGAACGAATGTGACCGGGCTTTTTGCACTCGTAGCAAATGATTTGATCCCTCTCTTCTTCTTTGTTTTTACCCTTGAAGTCCATTTTTCTTTGAATTTTCCTTCCTCGGTTGGACCTCATGAATCGTGAGAATCTTTTATCTATCATAGCAAATTCTTCTAAATCATTCTCCTCACTAGAAGTGCTCTCCTCATGTAATGAAGCTTTGAGAGCCACTCATATTTTCTTCTTCTTTTCTACCTCTAGCTTCTCTACTCTTTTCTCTTCCTTCTTCTTTTCATCTTCCCTTCCTTGCTTCATTATCTCACGAGTAAGGAGATAACCCACTAGCTCATCAAGTTTTAGTGTCTTCAAGTTTTTGGCCTCGATGATGGCGGTTCTCTTCCCATCCCAAGATTCGGGATGTGAGTAGAGTAGCTTCCGGACAAGTTTGTCTTCCAGGATTGTCTCTCCAAAACCCTTAAGCCTGTTGACGATAGTTGAGAGGAAATCGAACATCTTGGACACGGTTTCGTCGGGCTTCATCTTGAAATTCTCATAACTAAGATTGAGAATTCCAATCTTGGTCTCCTTCACATCATTAGTTCCTTCATAGGTGGTCTCAATTGTATCCCATACTTCCTTGGCACTTTCAATGGAGGAGACTTTGGAGTAGATGTCGGGTGTTGAGTGTGTAAAAGTTCTATATTTTACCTCCTATTTAACCCATATTTATGCTGCATTCAAGCATAATTCATTGCATTTATGATAGATTTCATTTATACACCACAATTATATAAAATGGCACAGTTGCTACTGATTTTGGTTACTTTTGCAGGTAGTTGTTGTAGCAGACTCAGGGCATTGGAGAAGCAGAGCTGGAACACAGGACTGCAGTTGAGAAGAATGACGCTGCCGTGGCAGCCAATGACGACAGCTATGTTGAAGGAAAAAAAGTGAAGTGGAGCTCGACGGAAAGAGGAAATTAAGCTGGTCTGTCGTGGGTCACTCCTATATTTTTCTGAGCCCTAGATCAGAATGAAGGCCAAGCCCAAAATTCAAAGAAGAAACCCAAGCAAGAAAAGAGGACGAATTAAAGGTATCTACTCTGAAGATTTAGTCTTTAATAGAATTGTACTTTAATTTAAACTTGTATTCTTGCCATATTAGAAAACTTGAACCCAAGGCCTATATAAAGGCATGTAATTCGACCTAGGGAAGGACATCTTATTCTCTAGCTGTCTTCCCCTAAACACTAGTTGTTTCCCCTTCTCATCATGTTCTAAACTTCTCCTAGGGCTAAGGGTTGATTCTGTAAAGTAGTTGCAAGGATTGTATTGTTTTAGGATTTTTCTGTTCAATAAAATAGACTTCAAGTTTGCTTATTCTGGTTTTCAACATCTTGCAAGAGTTTGAGGAGAGCATTGTGAGATTATACATTTACTTAATATCGGGAGAGTTAAGTATACAAAAGGAATAAGTACGAGTTCTTCAGTTTATGGTTGAACTATCTCGGACCTAGGGATAAGACGAGGTTAAGTGGCTAAGGATGAATTCAACAACATCGGTGTTCATCCTTCGATTCACGCCAGGAGGTATCATCAAAGACGTGTTCATCGACAGACTTGGACCTAGGGATAGGAGGAGTCACAACAGGGATTCTTGCCAAGCTTGAAGTACAGAGTTGTGTGATGGATTCCACGACAACAACAGACCGCTGCCGCCGCAGGTGCTACCGTGACAGGAGGGACGACAGAACAGGAAAACCTAGACAGTGCAACACCTGCACTACTGAGCAAATCAATACCAGCCTATTTCTTTACCCTGAATATTTTAATATTTTATCTTCGGTATTCTTCAATATTCCTCTAAAAATAATTTAACTTTCTTCTTTCTCTTTTGTGCAGCAATCCAAGGTTAAGGCTATTTTCAGTCCCTGTGGATTCGACATCCGATACTTTGTGTATCACTTTACTACTTGCGTCGTGTACACTTGCACTCTATTGCGATATACTCTTTACACGCAACAAGTTTTTGGCGCCGTTGCCGGGGACTGACAACATATCTTATCCTACTTTTACTGCACATTCTTTTAATTTTTCTGTTTTATTTGGATTGTTCACCCTTTGCTTTTCACAAGGTTTTTCGTTTGCTTATGCACAGATCGAGACGAGGCAAGGAACCTGAGTATCAATTAGATCCTGAAATCGAACGCTCATACAATCTCAGAAACCGAGTCCGACTTTGTATAGCCAGAAATGATTACCTTGAGGAACAATTAGAAGCCATGCATAACGGGAGGAACAACCAAGAGAATCCCGAAGATCCTATTGGGAATGAAGGTAACGGACAGCTCGCCGCTGCCGCGACCGCACGACGGTCATGTCATGATTACATGATCAATGATCATGTGGAACTGGAGACCACCCTGCCAGACGTGGAAGCTGAAAATTTCGAGCTGAAACCTGTCATGTTCAGCATGATTAATTCCGATGGCTAGTTTAGTGGTGCTGCTACAGAGGATGCCAGAGAACATCTGAAAACGTTCCGAGAAATCTGTGGATCGTTTAGACTACCAGGAGTAAATCTGGAGATATTGATGCTTCGGTTATTTCCTCATTCATTGAGGGATAGAGCAAAAAATTGGTGGAACAAACTAACGCCGGGTTCAATACGAACTTGGGCGGATCTAACTCGTGAATTTTTATCTCGTTTTAATCCCTCCCATTTATCTGAGCAATTACGTAACGAAATTGCTACTTTTCAACAGGAAGATGACGAGCCAATGCACGAGGCATGGGACAGGTTTACCACTCTTATGAGAAATTGCCCAATGCATGGATTCCCTGTTTGGAATCAAGTAATTAAATTTTACAATGCTGCCAACACACATACCCCTATGAGGATAGATTCAGCAGCCAATGGATTGCTGTTGGACAAGGATCCATATGAATCCATAGTAGTACTGAAAAATTTAGCGAAGAATGAAGAGCAATTTCCCACACTGAGGAGAGGTAAACGAGTGCTAGCTGTGAAGGATTATGAGGGCGATAATTCCCTAAAGACACAGGTTGCGTACCTCACAAAGGCAGTAAAAACTTGCTGAAGAAAGATTCACAACCGTTCTACTCCGCAGAAGAGGTATGTTGTACTTGCAGTGGGAATCACAATTCGGAAGACTGCCCGCTACAGCTAAAGGAAAGGATGTATGTTGGAAACTATAACAAGCCGAGGAACTATGACTCCAACAATTACAATCCCAACTGGAGGAAAGACCCCAAGTTCTCCTAGAGTAATCCAAACAACGCACTAAATCCTCAAGTGCAGAACACCCAAAATCAGGGGGCACCTAGAATTCTGACACGACAACAGCCGCAACAGCAGCCACAACAGCAGCCGGTAGCCGCACCTAGTACACTGGAGCAGACTTTAGCTACATTCATGTCACAGACAGGAGCTTACATGGCAAACATGGATCACTTCGTTAAAAAGACTGAGTCATTCATGGATAAAACAGAGATGAGAATGACTAACCATGAAGCTACACTGAAATCACTGGAGACACAAATGGGTTAGGTTTCCCAGCATATTAAGCCAAGGCAGAATGGAGGATTCCCTAGCGATACTGAGGTCGCTAGACAACCCACACATTAGTAGTGCAAAGCCATTACAACAAGGAGTGGGAAACAACTGCCAGGGCCGGAAAAGAAAGCTGAACCGGTTAAGGAACCAGCCCTAGAATCGAATGCTGCGAACATTGCCCCGGCAGACGATAAACAGCCTGCTGCCGCCACACCTGTCATGACAGCAGAAGGGACAGAGGAGAAGGATGAAGAACTTAAGCTTCCTCAGATCCGAATACCATGGGAAGGACGAATTGAAGATTATCGTCCTCCACCTCCTTTTCCACAGCGGCTACAGAAGCAGAAACAAGAGTACCAGCTCAAAAAGATCTATGATATTTTTAAGTAGGTTCACATCAATATTCCGCTGTTAGATGCCATCAAGGAGATTCCCGGTTATGCCAAATTTCTCAAGGATGCTATGTCGAAGAAATCTAGACTTGGGGAATTTGAGACGGTTAAAATGACAGAAGGATGCATGACTATTCTGCACAGGTCCACCCCAGAGAAAGAAGGATCCTGGGAGCTTCATCACACCGTGCATAATTGGTGATAAATTCGTGGGTAAGGCACTTTGTGATCTAGGTGCTAGCATTAATTTAATGCCAAAATCTGTATTTCAGAAATTAGGTATTGGACGAGCACGACCCACGACAGTTATGCTGCAGCTGGCAGACCACTCTTACGTGCAACCAGAAGGGAAGATTGAGGATATTTTGGTAAGAGTGGATAAGTTTATTTTTCCTGCTGACTTTCTTGTTTTAGATTGTGAAGCAGATGAGAATGCACTAATCATCCTGGGGCGACCCTTCTTAGCCACATGTAGATCACTGATTGATGTAGAATATGGAGAACTTACAATGAGAGAGAATGATCAAGAGATCAAGCTAAATGTTCTCCAAGAAATTAAACATGTTGATGCAGAAGAAGAATGCAAGGATATCACTGAAGTAATCCTTGACCAAACCTGCATCAGGTCGAGCTGCCATGACATCAAATTTGGTCACTGCCACAGCAGCCACCTGGAAGACTGTCATGGCAGCGACGACGACAGCAGCTCTTCAGATTCTGACATATCTGACACTGAAGGTCATGAGGAGGTAAACTGGATAGGCAATCGTCCAGGTAAGTTATTCGAGCCCTTAAACTATACCTCGAATGAACACATCATCCAAAAGCCCTCAACTGTAGAACCACCTGTTCTAGACCTTAAGCCCCTGCCATGGCAACTCAAATATGTTTTCCTTGGATTAAATGATATGTTGACCGTAATCATCTCTTCCAAGTTGATGCAGGAACAGGAACAGCAGCTGATAGGGATGCTGCAGCAGCATAAAAGGCTATTGGATGGACGATAGTTGATATCCAAGGCATCAGTCCGGCACTATGCATGCATAAAATTCTCTTAGAAGATGATCATAAGCCGACCATTGATGCCCAGAGACACTTGAATGACGCTATGCGAGAAGTGTTTCAGAAAGAAATTATCAAATGGCTAGACGCCGAGATAATTTATGCCATCTCGGATAGTAAATGGGTGAGCCCGGTGCAATGTGTTCCAAAAAAGGGAGGAATAACTGTGGTGACCAATGAAGATAACGATTTAATCCCAACTAGGACTGTGACCGGTTGGAGGGTTTGTATGGACTACCGGAAGCTTAACAAAGCTACCCAGAAAGACCATTTTCCCTATCTTTTATTGATCAAATGCTTGATAGATTAGCAGGAAAACCTTATTATTGTTTTCTTGATGGTTACTCAGGTTATAACCAAATAGCTATCGCACCGGAGGATCAAGAGAAAACGACTTTCACTTGCCCATACGACACTTATGCTTTTCGGAGAATGCCATTTGGACTCTGCAATGCACCAGCAACCTTCATAAGGTGTATGATGGCATTATTCTCTGACATGGTGGAGGACTTCCTAGAAATATTCATGGACGACTTTTCCGTCTTTGGAGACCGTTTTGAAAGCTGCTTAGGCAACCTACAGAAGGTGCTCGAAAGATGTGAGAAAGCGAACTTGGTGTTAAATTGGGAAAAATGTCATTTCATGGTGGATGAAGGGATAGTCCTAGGCCACAAGGTAAGCTGTCGCGGCATATAAGTCGACAGAGCCAAAATAGAGGTGATTGAAAAGCTGCCGCCACCCACCACAGTCAAGGGAATTCGGAGTTTCTTAGGGCATGCTAGGTTTTATCGAAGGTTTATTGCAAATTTTTTGAAGATCACCAAGCCTTTATGCCACCTACTAGAGCAGAATTGTCCCTTTGACTTCAATACTGAATGTACTGAGGCATTCAGAATTCTGAAAGAGAAGCTAGTAATAGCCCCAATCGTACAGCCACCGGACTGGAGTCCGCCATTTGAAATTATGTGTGATGCCAGTGATTACGCTGTAGGGGCAGCACTTGGGCAGAGGAAGGACAAGCTATTCCATGTAATTTATTACGCCAGCAAAACACTAAACGATGCCAAAGTGAATTACACCACAACAGAAAAGGAACTGTTAGCAGTGGTGTTTTCGATTGACAAGTTTCGTTCATACATACTTGGAACGAAGGTGGTGGTCTACACAGACCACTCAACACTGAAGTATCTGTTCGCTAAAAAAGATGCAAAGCCTAGACTGATACGTTGGATTCTGCCGCTGCAAGAGTTCGACATTGAAATCAAGGATAAAAAGGGGACAGAAAACCAAGTTGCAGACCAGTTGTCAAGATTAGAGATGGGAAAGAGTCTGCCAACAGACAAGACTCACATACTGGAGACCTTCCCTGGCGAGCAGCTATTTGCTGCCACAAGCACTGCCGCGACAGCCATGGCGACAGGTAAGTTTTCTGAACTCCCCTGGTATGCTGATTTCGTTAATTATATAGTTAGCGGAACATTTCCTCCTGAACTTAATTATCAAGCCAGGAAGAGGTTTCAAAATGATGTTAAGCATTATTATTGGGACGAACCTCTTCTTTTCAAACATTGTGCATATCAGATAATCAGGAGGTGTATACCACAGGATGAGAAGGAAGCTGTGCTTCACCACTGTCATGCTTCACCATATGGAGGACACTTAGGTGGTAACAAAACTGCTGCCAAGGTTTTGCAGTCTAGTTTTTATTGGCCCTCACTGTTCAAGGATGCCCAAGCATTCTACAAAAGATGTGACAAGTGTCAACGGACTGGAAACATCTCAAGGAGACATGAGATGTCGCTGCAAAACATCCTTGAAGTCGAGATCTTCGATGTATGGGGGATTGATTTCATGGGACCATTCCCAGCATCATGTGGGAATCTATATATCCTCCTGGCAGTGGACTATGTGTCCAAATTGGTTGAAGTGATCGCCATACAGAAAAATGATGCCAAGACTATTCAGAGATTTCTGCACAAAAATATTTTCTCCAGATTTGGCATACCCAAGGCGATCATCAGTAATGAAGGGAGACATTTCGACAATAGGGTAATAGCTGCTGCCTTAAGAAAATATTGCGTAAAGCATCGGATCGCAACAACTTATCACCCTCAGACCAATAGACAGGCCGAAATATCAAACAAGGAGGTAAAGAACATTCTTGAGAAGCTGGTTAAACCAACTCGAAAGGACTGGTCCTTACACCTCAATGATGCACTCTGGGCTTATAGAACATCATTTAAGACTCCATTGGGAATGTCACCCTACCGGCTGATATATGGAAAAACATGCCATTTACCTGTGGAGATAGAGCACAGAGCTTACTGGGCCATCAAAGCGGTAAACATGGACTTAGACAAGGCATGACAGAAAAGGTTACTTGACTTGAATGAAATTGAAGAAATTCGAGCAATGGCTTACGACAACGCAAGGATATACAAGGACAAGACAAAGAGGTGGCATGCCAAGAAGTTGCTGCCACGACAGTTCTGCCCAGGGCAGCTTGTGTTGTTATTCAACTCTAGGTTGAAACTCTTCCCAGGGAAGCTGAAATCTAGATGGTTCGGCCCATTCAAAGTTGTGCAAGTTTTTCCCCATGGTGTCATCACGATCAAATCCTTAAAAGACGGGCACCAATTTAAAGTCAATGGACAGAGACTGAAGCATTATCAGGGGACTGAAGCCCCAAGAATGCAGGAAGTTGTTACTTTAGGAGATGCCCCTCAAGGCATCCCTAATTTAACTTAATTTTATTTTTATTATTATTATATATATATATATATATATATATATATTTATTAGGAATTTAGAATTATTTTATTTTTAAGGACTAAGTTTTTATTTTAATTATTTTTAGGAAATAGGGGAAACACGGAGAGGAGAAGAAGTGAACCATCCCACCATCTCACCAGCAGCCCAAAAAGCCAAAAGGAGGAGTCTGTCATCACAGCCTGTCAACAGCTGTCGCGACAGACGCGGAGAAGACAACCTGTCACCACGCTGTCGCGATAGAACGCAAATGCGTATCAGACACGCAGCAGACACAGAAATGCATGACAGACGCGTCAGAAACCGCGTAACAGCTGACCCCGTTATTCGCGCCTGCCGTTACAGCTCCAACGGGCAGCAACCCCTTCATCTATATAAACCCCATTTTACTATTCATTTCTCACCTCACTTTTATTCTCTCAACTTGCTTTCTCTCTAGATCTTAGATTTTTCTTTCATTTTTTCTATAGTCTTGTAACTATGAGTACCAGACAAACAAGACGAAGTGTTGCCTCCAGCTCTGCCGCAGCAGCAGGCACACCCAGCCACGACAGACTCCCCAACCTCTTTGCAACCTCCGATTCCAACGACCGCTACTACACCTCCTTCCAAAAAAAGAGATGTGGGAAGATATAGGGTTCCTCTATGCACAACGCACTGAAAATTTCGGGCTCGAACCGTTCATAGCTCAGAAGATTAAAGCCCTCAAATGGCAGATGTTTGCTGCCCAGCCCGAGGAGATGAATCTCACTCTGGTCTGAGAATTCTACACTGCCATCAACAGCAAGGACACACAGACCGTGACAGTGCGAGGTAAGGAAGTCACCTTCGAGCCAGAATACATCAACATCCTTTTACGACATCTCCGTCGGCAAGAAGGAAGACGGGCACAAGAGGTTCGTGGAAAGTCTGTCGCCGGAAGACTACATTGCTGTCATGGCAGAATTAACAGAAGAAGGAACAGAGTGGAATACTGACCCCAAGCACCGTTGGACAGTCAAACGCACTCAACTCACTCCAGAGGCAAAGCTATGGAACCACTTGTTCAAGATGAGGATTATGCCTTTTTCCCACAACAGCACGGTCGACAGACCCAGGTTAGTTCTCGTTCACTCCATTTTAAATGAGAGACCTATGCATGTCGGCCGATACATACGAGAAGGAATTTTGGAGTGTGCCCTTAAGCCATCAGGACCCCTTTACTTCCCATACCTTATCACCGAGATCTGCCGTAGGCACAGCGTTCCCGAAATCCCTGAAGATTATAAGGTCCAAGGGAAAGGATGGACGGAACGTAACATATTCAGTCTGATGGAGCTGAAAGCTGCCACACCCATCTCATGCTTCAACCCGACTGCCGCGGCAGAGGAACCGGCAGAGCCCACAGAACCTGCCGCAGAGCAGCAGCAGCCAACAACAGCAGCTCCCCCAGCAGACTCCTCCACTCAAATCTTAGCCACCCTGCAGAAGATGGAGGAACGACAGCTGGGTCTGATGAGTTTTGTCAGACACTTCACAACAGCAACGGTACATTTTATTCAAAACAATTTAAATTTTGCAAATGTACAGTTTCCTAATTTCCCCGAGCACTATTTTGCTGCCCCTACACCTGCCCATACCCCTACCCCTGCTGCCACCCCAAAAACACCCTCTGCTGCGTCCACTCCAACCTCGGCCACGATAGCTGAAGGTGGCAGCCACACCGCCACTGCCTCTGCCAGAGGAGAGAAGCGAAAGGAGCCACCGACCGACCGACCTTGATGATTTTATTGCTGGGTTCTCTTCCTCCTCCATCTGGGAGGAATCTGATGGAGAGCCCTCTGTCAAGAGGAACCTTTCAAAGGAGTTCACTCCGATGAAAAGGAAGAAGCCCAACACCGGTGAAGGACCATCCGGCCAGGGCAAGTCTGGCAGCAGCAGCAGTAGCAGTGGCAACAGCTCTTCTGAAGAGGTACAAGTGCTGGAAAGACCACATCAGATCTCACCTACTCGCATCCAGCCCCCGAGGGAAGCTAAGAAGAAGACTGCCTCCGCCTCTCCGATCATTCTACCGGCACCCACAATGAAAGTTACTGCCCGCCGGTAGCTAGAGATCAGCAGCAGCAGCAGCAGCGACAACATCTAAATTTAAGTTTCTATCTTATTTTTGATGTCTGCTGTTTTACTATAATTGTGATGTTTTTATTTCAATTTTTCTTATTATCTGTCATCATGCATTGAGGGCAATGCAACCCTTGAGTTTGGGGGTGACATCTCTCCAGTAATGAAGTGTCTATTATGTTTAAAAATTATGTCTAAGTGTTTAGTTTATTTTTGCTTTTAAAAAATTGAAAATTTGGCTTAAGTCTTTGAACTTAACTTACCTGCCGCGACATATGCTGTCGTGACAGTGCCTTTAGGAAATTTTAGGATTTGTTTAGAGCCTTGCTATGATTCTAATCTATACAACACTCTTTGTGACTCTTATGCTTTCTAGATTAATTTAGTACACTGGAATAGGAATGTTTACCCACTTGAAATTGCCCCTAGAGGTGCCTATCACTGGCTCTAGGAAAACAATAAGAGAAAGAAAATTATTCAGACTCAATTGCATGCAAAACTGCCTTGCACTTATTTTAGGAGATTTCTTTTTTAGCTAAGTTAAAAAAAACTAAAGGAGCCTAAGAATTGCCTCCAGAAAAGATGCAGTTAATTCAAGAGTCAGAAAAAACTAAAGGAGCCTAAGAATTGCCTCCGGAAAAAAATTAAATTGGCATGACCTCAAGTTTGTAAGCATAACTATTCTGATATAATAAGGTAGTCTAGATGCATAAGTGTTCACAAAACCTGCACACACCACACAAGAATTATAGCATGGTTCCGAATGAATCCAGAAATGCCCGACAAGGTAATGCTCTTGATAGAATATAAGTGGTAGGTAATGTAGGGTTCAATGATTTAAGCCAAAACAAAAAAAATATTTCATTTTAGTTAGGTAATATTTGCTTGAAGACAAGCAAGAAATTGAGTTTGGGGGTGTGTTGAGTGTGTAAAAGTTCTATATTTTACCCCATATTTAACCCATATTTCTGCTGCATTCAAGCATAATTCATTGCATTTAGCATAGATTTCATTTATGCATCACAATTATATAAAATGGCACAGTTGCTACTGATTTTGGTTACTTTTGCAGGTAGTTGTTGTAGCAGACTCAGGGCAGTGGAGAAGCAGAGCTGGAACACAGGACTGCAGTCGAGAAGAATGACGCTGCCGTGGCAGCCAATGACGACAGCTATGTTGAAGGAAAAAAGTGAAGTGGAGCTCGATAGAAAGAGGAAATTAAGCTGGTCTGTCGTGGGTCACTCATATATTTTTCTGAGCCCTAGATCAGAACGAAGGCCAAGCCCAATGTTCAAGGAAGAACCCAAGCAAGAAAAGAGGACGAATTAAAGACATCTACTCTGAAGATTTAGTCTTTAATAGAGTTGTACTTTAATTTAAACTTGTATTCTTTCCATGTTAGAAAACTTGAACCCAAGGCATATATAAAGGCATGTAATTCGACCTAGGGAAGGACATCTTATTCTCTAGCCGTCTTCCCCTAAACCCTAGTCGTTTTCCCCCTTCTCATCATGTTCTAAACTTCCCCTAGGGCTAAGGGTTGATTCTGTAAAGTAGTTGCAAGGATTGTATTGTTTTAGGATTTTTCTGTTCAATAAAATAGACTTCAAGTTTGCTTATTCTGGTTTTCAACATCTTGCAAGAGTTTCGGGAGAGCATTGTGAGATTATACATTTACTTAATATCGGGAGAGTTAAGTATACGAAAGGAATAAGTACGAGTTCTTCAGTTTATGGTTGAACTATCTCGGACCTAGGGATATGACGAGGTTAAGTGGCTAAGAAAGAATTCAACAACATCGGTGTTCATCCTTCGATTCACGCCGGGAGGTATCATCAAAGACGTGTTCATCGACAGACTTGGACCTAGGGATAGGACGAGTCACAGCAGGGATTCTTGCCAAGCTTGAAGTACAGAGTTGTGTGATCGTTGCCGCGACAACAACAGACCGCTGCCGCCGCAGGTGCTGTCGCGATAGGATTGACGACAGAACAGGAAAACCTAGACAGTGCAACACCTACACTACTGAGCAAATCAATACCTACCTATTTCTTTACCCTAAATATTTTAATCTTTTATCTTCAGTATTCTTCAATATTCCTCTACAAACAATTGAACTTTCTTCTTTCTCTTTTGTGCAGCAATCCAAGGTTAAGGCTATTTCCAGTCCCTGTGGATTCGACGTCCGATACTTTGTGTATCACTTTACTACTTGGTTCGTATACACTTGCATTCTATTGCGATAGACTCTTTTACACGCAACATCGGGACCGAAAGAAAAAAAAAGAGCAAGTGAAGAGCTTTGTCATTAATTTGGATCTTCTTTCTCTCATCTTCACTCATCTCAATCTTCTTCTTTAGAACCAATTTTCCTTCATCATCCCTCTTCAAAGGAATATAGGGACCATCTTCAATGACATTCCAAACAAGGTAATCGTTGGATTTGATGAAGAGACGCATCCGGTTCTTCCAAAATGGATAGTTGTCATCATTTAAGAATGGTGGTTTTGTGGTGGATTGAGACTCGTACATGCTTGATCCGGAGGTAGATGTCATGGCTTGATTTTTGGATGATCACACTCTTCCTAGGAAATCCTCTTGTGGTTGTTAATCCTTCAAAGAGGTAGGCTCTAATACCAATTATTGAGTGGTTCAATGGATTGATCAATGCCAAGAGGGGGTGAATTGGGCTTTTAAAAATTTGTTGGAGAAAAATGATAGCTAAAAATGAAGAACAAAGGATTTTAGAATGGTTCAAGTTCCAAATGAACTCTACATCCACTACCTTAGCTACCACTAAGGATTTGCAACAATTCACTAATTTGTTATTCCCCTTTTCAAGGCTTAGGAGTTAACCGTTACACAACTGGTCAAATTTTCTACCCAAAATTTGATCAAACCCTCACAAGTGAACAAAGAAGAAATTAGGCAAGAAAGATATCTCTCAAATACAATATTTCCCCTTTCAGTACAACCACTCAACCCAAATTTGAGATAGGATAGGAATTGAATACAACACAATTTGGGGTTTACAAGAAATTGGAAAATAAGCACAATGAGCTTGGATTTTTGCTTGGATGTTTATCTTTGATGCAATAGTTGTTGCTGGTCTTCAATAAGCTTCAATTTATACCTTCTCTATCAATTCTAGCCGTTTGGGTGGTTAGGGGTATTAATTATAACCGTTGGGACCCTCTCTTTCCACCATAAATACACTTCTGCACCTATCCGTATCGGTACACGAAGACCCGTATCGATACATGTCTCAAAATAGAAAGAGTCGTTCCACATAATAAAGAGGGCGTATCGAAATGCGTGTAAGCGTATCGGTACGGGACAAGGACTGTTTCGATACCGATAAGACTGTATCGATATCGTTTTCTCAACTTAGCTCACTGGAAGTTTCCGTTTCGATACGGGTAACACCGTATCGATACGGGACAACTGCCACTTTAAATGTTAGTTACCTAACGACTGAGACCAACAGTTGAAAACATTTATAACTCTTTGAATTAAAAAATCCGTTAAAACCGTATTGATACGGGTTGAACCGTATCGGTACACCATTCAAACTCCTTCAGTTTTTACAGAGGGGCGTATCGATACAGATTGAATATGTTTCGATACATTTTTTTGATACGGTTAAGAGCGTATCGAAACGCGTCTTTCTAGTAGCCAACTTTGTAAAAAAATGTATCGATGCGGCTGGAGGCGTATCGATACACTTGAACGTTTTTCAATACTTTGGCCTTGGAACACTTATAAAATATTTGGAGTTTGAGTTTTTCAAATCAGTTTAAAGTGTTGGTGATTTAAAAATCATTTAATGGACTTAGAAATTTATTTCAAGTTTTTAGTTTAATCCTTAACATACTTAGTTATATCAAAACTAAACATTGGTTTTACAGATTTGTACGGAGGGAGAGGTGCTCTTTACCACACATTGTGTAACACCCCAAAATCCGGTCTAGTCGGAATTTGGTTCCGGTGTCCGGAAATCTTATATCAATACTATCTAAATATTGTATCGGCTTGTTAATTAATTGATATTGGACTCTAATTGAGTTAAACTATCGAGTACGAGTCTTATTAAATTCATTAAAAGCTTTATAGTGACTACATTATAACTGTTGGAAAATTTGAAAGCAAAACCATAAAGTATTGAGAGTTGAGGGACTAAACTTGCGATTAGCCCCTTCTCCTTTATAATTTCCATACGTGGCATCACCGGGAGACCTTCTTGCATTGAAGGGAAAGCTTCTCAAATTAATAGCTATATTGAAGCCTTACCCGAGACAAATTAAGCAAACAAGCACCTCTCTATTTCTACATCTCCATTGTCTCCCTCAGTTAAGCACACATATCCATTGGTGTCCATAGAAAACTTGAGTTTTCTTCCATCCATTGACATATAATCATAGCTAGTGATCGGGTAAGCTATATTCCTCAATCAATCATCGAATTCCACATATTCAAAAACAAAATCATCGAATTCCATGGATGTATCAAGCTTAATCTTAAGTTAAGGTTTTGCCTATCTATGGTTATATTGATTATTAATGGTTATTACTAGTTTAGATGTCGATTTTGATATCGTTATTGTGATTACGATATTGTAATCTCGTTTCTAATACTCTCCTTATGAATTCCTAGCTCAAGACGTTGATAGGGAACATCCATCGGCTTCACCGAAAGCTAGGAACAAGGGAGTTGTTATTCGAGAGCCGTGAAAGCATCAGATTATCAAGGTGAGTCTAGTCGGAGTCTCGGGACTAGGCAAGGAGCCTTCTCGAATCAATTATTGTTGATTTCGATCATATAGCTAACTTTTTTTTAAGGAAGTTGCATCAGATTGTTAAACAAATCTATTGGTAAGTAGCGGTAAGTTTGGTACTGAACATCGGACACAATTATTGACATCATCATTGCGCACTATTATCGACATAGCTATTGTTATTGAAGCGTTGTAAATGAATCACTGGACATTGACATTGGCATTGAAATCATGAAATATTGATATTGAAGCATGGTTACTATTAAAAACATTGAAGACATTAGTCATTGGAATTATCATTGAATATTGAGTATGATATTGTCATTGAAACCTTGGATTTGAACGAACCTTGGATACAATTGGCATGCCATAGAATTCATGAGCTCAGTGTACGGGTGGACTACGGTCCTAAGGCTAGAGCCTATACTGATTTGGTGAGGCGAAGGGATGTGTATTGTACTTGGTCATTGGCGAGGTAGAGGGACTAGACCATTTATTGATTTGGCGAGGCGTGAGAATTCGCGTATCCACTATCTTGATTCAATCCAAGGGTTAATAATGAATATGATATGTTAAACATTGCATATTGGAGTATAAAATTTATATTATTGAGCATGAGTAGATGTACATATTTTATCTTTGAAATTACATTGCTTGTGGCCACCTCACTAGGCAAAGTATGCCTAATGTGTCTCATCTCATGCATTTCAGGTTAAGGAATCGACCGTCGTGGAAGATCGGATAAGTCGTTGCAAGACAAGTCACTACAAGCCAAGAGTAATGTATTTTGTCCTTATGAACTCCTAGGAAGGTGGCAAAGTAGTTGAACTAATATTTTGTGTCCATTTTGTTATGCTTATAATGTGTAAGGGTTGAAAT
The DNA here is from genome assembly GCA_030270665.1 of Hibiscus trionum. Taxonomy (NCBI): domain Eukaryota; kingdom Viridiplantae; phylum Streptophyta; class Magnoliopsida; order Malvales; family Malvaceae; genus Hibiscus; species Hibiscus trionum. Next base: position 2,876,239 of record BSYR01000008.1, read on the forward strand.
GATGTTAAAGACCTAAAAATGACTTTTAGTGATGTTAAAAGTTGGCAAAAATGGCATATATGGCTCACATAGGTGAAAACCTAGTAAACGTATTTGAATGATCACAAAATTTGGCATGCCAGTAGTTTATAGCATTGAGATGTTGTGTCTAAAGTTTCATTGCATTTGAACATTGTTCGGTAGGTTAATTCGATTAAAAACTAGATAAATTCTGTCATTACAGGTCAGACCGTATTGATATGGGGTAATGGCGTATCGATACAGGTAAGCATAAATAAACCTAAGAAACAGGGTGTATCAGTACAACTTAGGGATTTTTTGATACGTTTTGCTACTGTAATTCATTGTTTCGATACAGGTCTAACCTATATCAGAACAGGTCACTAGTCAAAGTCAACGAAAGTAAACTCGTAACGAAACAAGGCTTACCTGTATCGATATGGGGTGTGGGAAAAATCATCATGGGCTAAATATCATACACCCATTTTGAAAAAACCTCAGAATGTTTCGATACAGGGTTAGTTAAGTTATTTAAAAGACATAGATTGAAGGTTTACATTGTTCACAACTTGATCACTGGATTTAGGATGACTCAATTGGATGGGTAAATGAATTCTGAATAATGTAAAAATTTATAGACTTGCTGTCATTATATTAAATTTCATTGTGGTATAATCAATTAAATCGAAACGCCTCTTAATTATCAGAATTACAGTTTAGTCCCTAAAACTTATAATAGTTGAGAATTGGTCCTAAATGATTAATTATTGTTTCATAATGGATAATTTGAACAAAGACTTATATTGGTAATATTTATAAGTATAATATTGATTATATGTTGTTTTTGGATCAAAATTTATCCTATCGATCATCATATTGTTCATCGGTAGCACTTTCCGACTCGGTTCTCGACCAGGCCTGGAAGGGGTTGTTACTCATCGGTTGGTGGATGTAGTAGTGAGGAGTTCTGAGGAACTTTCCTCTTCTCTTGGCGGTTGTAGTTCGGTGTATTGTATTGCGCTTGTGATTTATGTGCTATGGTTTTAAAGAATTTTAAGAAAATAATACTATGTTTTATGATTATGGTTTTCTTGCACTTTAGAGACACACTAAGCTATTTAGCTTACACCCCAATAGTTTCCTCTTACAGATATCTTTGGACTTTAGACGACGTGGTACTTGGAGGATCCCACATATTATTCGATTACTTCATTATTTAGTACAGAACTATGTTTAGGTATTCAGATTATTATTTATTGTTTTGATACATGATGTAATTACATACTTTGAGACTATTTATATTTTTAGACTATTTTTAGCATTCAAACAACATGGTTTTTTTATTTCGAAGATTTAAGTTAAACATTCGAATATTAATTATGACATTTATATTTTATTTATTTCAAGTGATTTAATAAATTATTGTTATATATTATTTTAATTTGAATTAAAGTATAATTTTTCAAAATTGGTTTTCTCGAGGGTTAAGTTTTCAACCGTGATTTCCTAGATTCTCCCCATTTCTTCTAAGCAGCGTTTAAGGGGTTACCTTTAGTGGAATTAGAGTTAAGTTCAACCCTCGTACTGTGAGGCTCACATAAAAACTTTTAAGCCGAAAATTATTTTTTGTATGCATATTAAATATTTTTGGGCAAGATGGGATTTTTCTGATAAATTTATTATTTTAAAGAATTAAAGATATGATTTGAATAGAGATTTCCAGTACCAACTCTTATTTTAGGATTAATTCCTTTTGTATATAGACTATTATGCCACCTCGTTGAAGTTTAGACTTGAGTCTGTTTCAGCTGGATTAAGAACTAGAAAGAATCAGTACATGTTAGTTAGTGTCTACTACTCGAGATATAGAAATATTCGTAACCTTTTCTGACTTGTAGTATCGATAAGAAAACTTCTGATCCACGTGAATCTCTTTTGTGTAACCTTTGGAGATGGTCATAACTAGAATTCTAATTAAGGACACGAACTTTAGTTGATCGAACAAATGATCATGATCATACATGTTCCTATAAATTTCAGATAAAAGCCTTTCTGAAAACTTTGTGTTTTCATTTGTAACTTGACCTGAAATGCTCTTTTAAGATTATATCTAAACATTCATACTTTTCAGAGTCTGTCGCTAAGCCTGAAAATTTCGAGGATGAAATTTGTTTTAAGGGTGGGAGAATTGTAACACCTCAAAAATTGCACCCAAATTGTAAACTCTAGATTCACAAATTCCCTAATTTAAAAACTAACTTTTAAAATCCCTAATTCTTAAAAGCCTAATGATTTGGGAATTTAATTCAAAAAGCCTAATTGAGTTTGAGGGTTAAATTGAGAAAATTCAAATTTATAAGGTTTAATATAGAAATTTTGGGGTCAATTTGTAAATCATGAAAAGCTTAGGTGCTCGTCTGCAAACCCTTGTTCAATTTAGTGGCTTCCCTTGAGATTTACCCATTAAATTGGGTATTTAATACCCTTTGGCAGAATAGGCTCTGCCATTCTTCTGCAGCCATTCTCCTCTCTCTCCCGATATCACATCTCCTACGTTTTATCGCCCCCACCCATTTCACGAAACAAACCACACCTAAACGGTAGCCTCACATCCATCATCGATAGTGAAAATCCCTTTTTTATCTATAAAATATTCATACGAATATGTTATAGATTTTGATCCATCAACACCCGATTTTAGATCCGAGTATAGGAAACGCCGTCTATAATGTTAGAGCTATTGTTGTTTAAGATGTGTTTCTTCGGGTGTTATAAATAAATTATATGTTATTTTTTTCTATGTTGATGTGTTTTACCCCTTATGTGATTAATTATGTGTATTATGGCTTGTATGGTTGACATCATGTGCATATGATTTCAGAATGTGTTTTAATTATGATTTATGGAGCATTTATTTTATGAAACATCATATTTATAAAACTATAATTTATGGACGACGGTTTATAAAGTATGTTTATAGAATATCATATTTATGGAACTTTGTTTATGAAATTTGAGTTTTAAACATTATATATGTTTGAGCATGGGTAGGGATTTGTACGGAGGAAGCAGTGGTCTTTACCACACATCAGTTGGTGGATGTAGTGACGAGTTCTGGGAAATTTCCACTTCTCTTGGCGGTTTTAGTTGGGTGCATTGCAATTGCGCTTGTGATTTATGTGCTATGGTTTTAAAGAATTTAAGAAAATAATATTATGTTTTATGATTATGGTTTTCTTGCACTTTAGGGACACACTAAGCTCTTTAGCTTACTCCCTCATAGTTTCCTCTTATAGATATCTTTGGACTTTAGGCAACGTGGTACTGGAAGTATCTCACATTTTATACGATTATTTATTATTCGGTACGAAACTATTTTTAGGTGCTCAGATGATTATTTATTGTTATGATACATTGATGTAATTACATACTTTGAGACTATATTTTGGGGACTATTTTTAGCATTCATTCAATGTGGTTTTAATTTCTGAGATTTTATTTAAAAATTCGAATATTAATTATAACATTTATATTTTATTTATTTCAAGTGATTTAATAAATATTTATTATATATTATTTTAATTTGAATCAAAGTATAATTTTTCAAAACTGGTTTCCTTGAGGGTTAAGTTTTCAATCGTGACTTCCTAGATTCTGCTCATTTCTTCTAAGACGGGTTTAGGGGGTTACATTTTAGGATTAATTCCTTTTGTTGATAGACTATTATGCCACCTCGATTCAGTTTTAGACTTGAGTCTATTTCAGCTGGATTCAGAACTAGAAAGAATCAGTACATGTTAGTTAGTGTCTACTACTTGTGATATATAAATATTTGTAACCTTTTCTAACTTGTAGCATCGATAAGAAAACTTCCGATCCACGTGAATCTCTAGATACCTTCTTTTGTGTAACCTTTGGAGATGATCATAACTCGATTTCTAATTAAGGACATGAACTTCAATTTATCGAATAAATGATCATGGTCATACATGTTCCTATAAATTTGAGATCAAAGCCTATATGAAAACTTTGTGTTGTCATTTGTAATTTGACCTAAAATGTTCTTTTAAGCTTATAAATAAACATCCGTACTTTTGTGATTTTGTTGATAAGCTTGAAAATTTTGAGGATGAAATTTCTTTTAAGGGCGGGAGAGTTGTAATACCCAAAAATGCGCCCAAATTGTAAATCCTAGATTCGCAAAATCCCTAATTTAAAACCCTACTTTTAAAAACCCTAATTCTTTAAACCCTAATGATTTGGGAATTTAATTCAAAACCCCTAATTGAGTTTGAGGGTTAGATTGAGAAAATTTAGATTTACATGGTTTAATATAGAAATTTGGGGGTCAATTGAATATCATGAAAAGCTTAGACGCTCGTTCGCAAACCCATGTTCAATTTAGTGTCTTCCCTTGTGATTTACCCATTAAATTGGGTATTTAATACCCTTTGGCAGAATAGGCTCTGCCATTCTTGTGCAGCTGTTCTCCTCTCTCCTGATATCACCTCTCCCATGTTCTATCGCGCTCACCATTTTCACGAAACAAACCACACCTAAACTATAGCCCCACATCCATCATCAATAGTGAAAATCCCCTTCTTTATCCGTCAAATATTCATAAGATTTTGATACATCAACACCCAATTTTAGATCTGAGTTTGGGAAGCGTCGTCTATAATGTTAGAGCTATTGTTACTTAAGTTGTGTTTCTTCCAGTGCTATAAATAAATTATATGTTATTTTTTTATGTGTTGGTGTTTTACCTCTTAAGTGATTAATTATAAGGAAAACTACTCCAGTGACCACCGAAGTAATTGGAGATACCTATTTGAACCACCAAACTGTAAAAAAACGTCAATTACACCACCAAACTTATTAAATCAACCTATTTTGACCACCGCCGTTAAAAAGTTAACGGAGGGGTGACGGAAGTGCCACGTGGCAGCTAACAGGACATTTTTAAAATTACATGTTTAGTCCATGTTATTTAATTAAATCAATTTGATCTTAATTTTATTTTAATTAAATAAAAATTAATCAACCAATCAAATGATGACACATGTCATCACCCAATTGGATTAATTTATTTTTTCCTCCAATCTGGTGGTGACATCACCACCTAGTTAAAGGAAATTTAAAGAAGAAAACCATCAGGGTGTTATGGTGGTTAGAACATGGGACCAAGGGGATAAACCCCTAAGCTTTTACCATTGAACCAAACTATTCTTAGTGATATTATTTGCACCTTTTATTTACATATCTTATAGTGTAGTAAATGTTAGGGAAAAAAGAAAAAATCAAAAGGGCATTATGGTGGTTCGAACCTAGGACCAAGGGGGTTAATCCTAAGCTTTTACCATTGAGCTAAACTGCTCTTAGTAAATATTTGCACCTTTTATATACATATCTTATAATGCAGTAAAAGTTAGGGAAAAAAGAAGTAAAATGGTTGAAATACGACTCGAACATAGATTACTTGGGATGTGTATAATCACACAAACATCCGATTTAATTTAAATCTGAAAACTATTAAAATTTGATTTTAAAAAATATTCGATTTAAAAGAAAAGAAATTCGATTTAAAATATTTAAATATTTTTTCCTTTTTTCATATTTAAATCTAATATTTAAATATGAAAAAGAAAAAATATTCAAATATTTAAATATGAAAGAGAGAAATTACGAAAAAGAAAAAATATTTGAATATTTTAAATCAAATTTATTTTTTAGATATTCGATTTAAATATGAAAAAAGGGAGAATATTTAAATATTTTAAATCGAATTTCTTTTCTTTTAAATCTAATATTTAATAGTTTTCAGATTTAAATTAAATTAGATGCTTGTGTGATTATACACATCCCAAGTAATTTATGTTCGAGTCGTATTTCAACCATTTTTACTTCTTTTTTCCCTAACTTTTACTGCACTATAAGATATGTATATAAAAGGTGCAAATAATTTTACTAAGAGCAGTCTGGCTCAATGGTAAAAGCTTGGGGATTAACCCCCTTAGTCCTAGGTTTGAACCACCATAATGCCCTTTTGTTTTCTTCTTTTCCCCTAACTTTTACTACACTATAAGATATTTATATAAAAGGTGCAAATAATAACACTAAGAACAGTTTGGTTCAATGGTAAAAGCTTGGGGGTTTATCCCCTTGGTCCCAGGTTTAAACCACCATAACACCCTCATGATTTTCTTCTTTAAATTTCTTTTAACCAGGTGGTGACACGTGTCACCACCTGATTGGAGGAAAAAATATATTAAATGTTAAACAAAATAAATTAAAACTAAATTAAATTAATCCAATTGGTGATGACACGTGTCATCATTTGATTGATTGATTAATTTTTATTTAATTAAAATAAAATTAAGATCAAATTGATTTAATAAGTAAATAACAGGGACTAAACATGTAATTTTAAAAATGTCCTGGTAACTGCTACGTGGCACTTCTGTCACCCCTCCGTTAACTTTTTAACAGTGGTGGTCAAAATAGGTTGATTTAATAAATTTGGTGGTGTGATTGACGTTTTTTATAGTTCGGTGGTTCAAATAGGTATCCCCAATTACTTCGGTGGTCACTGGAGTAGTTTTCCCTTAATTATATGTATTATGGCTATAATGGTTGACATTGTGTGCATATGATTTCAGAATGTGTTTTAGTTATGATTTATGGAACATTAATTTTATGAAACATCGGATTTACAGAACAATAATTTATGGATTTATGGACTATGATTTATGAACTATGTTTATAGAATATCAGATTTACAGAACTTTGTTTATGAAACTTGAGTTTAAATCATCATATATGTATGAGCATTGGTTGGGATTTGTACGGAGGAAGCAATGGTCTTTACCACACATCGAATGCTGGTGTAGTGTGGAGTTCTAAGGAACTTTCCTCTTCTCTTGGCGGTTGTAGTTGGGTGCATTGCATTGCACTTGTGATTTATGTGTTATGGTTTTAAAGATTTTTAAGAAAATAATACTAATTTTATGATTATGGGTGCATTCTCATCGTCTTCACAATCAAGAATGAGGAAGTCGGCTGGGAAAACAATTTTGCCCACTTTCACCACAACATCTTCGATCCTCCCTTTCGGACGATTGCGGGATCGGTCAGCTAATTGCAAAATAACGGTGGTAGGCCTTGCATTTCCCATACAAAGCTTCATAAAAACTGACTTGGGCATTAGATCCACACTGGATCCAAAATCGCATAGGGCTCTTCCCACATAATTATCACCTATCGAACATGGGACGATGAAGCTGCCTGAATTATTCCTTTTTGGTTTAAAATTGATGAACATAGAATATCACTCTTTTGTTGTAGCAACAGTCTCAAACTTCTCAACCTTCCTCTTCTTGGTGACAATATCCTTGAGGAACTTCGCATAAGCGGGCATTTGATCAACGGCTTCCAAAAATGGGACATTAAGGTGTAGCTGGACAAGGATATCTTCAAATTTATTAAACTGAATATCTTCGTTATGTTTCTTCAATCTTTGTGGGAAGGGTGGTGGGGGTCTAACTTATCCCTCTACTGGTGGGGGACTATCTTTTGCTGTAGCAAAATTCTATCTTCCATTAGTAGGTTCATTTGTCGAGCCCTCACTCTTGTCCTTTTCAAGAGTTGAATCCTCTTGCACTTCAGGTTCTTCTTGCATAGTCCTGGGATTGGAATCATCTACTTTCTTCCCCCAAACTTATTTTCCTTGTTAAGTTGGGTGCCACTCCTTAAAGTGAGTGCACTAAATTACTCCTTGCCAGGAGGTTTAGTGACCTCAGTATCACAAGGTAGACTACCATGAGGTCGAACTTGTAAAGCTTGAGTTGTTTGACCTACTTGGGTTTCCAAAGCTCTCAAAGATGAGATATGACTTTGTAGCAGCGCACCATAACTCTTGATAGATGATGCGTGGTGTTGAAATAAAGCCTTTGTAGGCGTCATAAAGTCTTGGAACGTAGCTTCTAAAGAGTTGTTGTTCGATGAAGAGGCTGAACCCTTTTTGTCATTTTGCTAGGGTATATTTTGCTGAAAACCTTGTGGTTCAGTCTGATTTTGTTGCTGATTCGAGCTGCTGATATTGTGGTTTCCTTGATTCCCCCAAGAAAGATTAGGATGCTGACGCTATCTTGGGTTATAATTGTTTGAGTACGGTTGTTGTTGTTTCGATTGAAGTTCCCCACGTAGTTGGTAGACTCGTGGTTTTCTGGGCACTCGCTCACATGATGACTTCCATTACAATGGACACAAGTAGTTGCTACCTTGACTTCCTTCACCTTATTTGGACGTTGGAGATTCTTCAACATGTTTGTAATGGTCGCCAACTGAGCTGAAACAGAATCTTTAGCATCAAGCTCAAGTGTCTCACGAGTTTTCCTCCCTGTTCCAAGTCTAGTAGTGGGAAATTGGTAGTCATTGTTTGCTATCCTATCAAGGACATCGAATGCTTCTTTAGGCAACTTGTCCAGCAAAGTTCCATTTGCTGAAGCATCTAGCATCATCCTCGTGGGAGCATTGACACCATTGTAGAACATCACAACTTACGTCCAATCTTGAAAACCATGATTTGCGCATTTGAAAGCAATCCCTTATATCTACCCCAACACTCGTCATTTGCTTGACAAAATAAGCGATATCATTCCTTAGTTGGGTATTCATGTTGGGTGGATTATACCGATGCAAAAAGATTTTGCATATATCTACCTATGTCTCCATTGAACTAGAGGGTACTCAACTCAACCAAGCTCATGCTCGATCATGTAATAAGTAAGGAAATAACTTAGGCTTCAACACATGGAAAAGTTTACCTCCCTAGAGGGTTATTGATTTGTGCATCATTTGAAGTGCGACTAGTATAATAAATAACATGGAAAAGTTTACCTCGACGCTTTCCAAGTGCTGCCCCCACTATATAGTCACTTGCATCACACATAAGCTCGAATGGTGAGGTTCAATCTGGGGGTACAATGATGGGTGCTGAGATAAGTTTGTCCTTGAGTTCCTTGAATGCGTTGTGGGAAGTATCGTCAAACACGAAGGGCTGGTTTTGCTGTAGCAAAGTGCACAATTGCTTGGAGATCTTGGAGAAGTCCTTGATGATCCTCCTATAAAAGCTAGCATGGCCCAAGAAACTCCGAATGCCCTTCACAGTGGTTGGAGGAGGTAGCTTCTCGAACACTTCAACCTCCACCTTGTCCACCTCTATTCCTTTTTGCGAGATCTTGTGGCCCAGAACAGTCCCTTCGGCCACCATAAAATGACTCTTCTCCCAATTGAGTATCAAGTCCGCTTCTTCACATCTCCTAAGCACCTTTTCCAAGTTACCCAAGCATGATTCGAAGTCATCTCTAGAGACTGAAAAATCATCCATGAAGATCTCCAAAAACTCTTCAATCATATTTGAGAAGATGGCTAACATGCACATTTAAAAAGTGGCTAGAGCATTGCAAAGACCAAAGGGCATCCTCCTAAAGGCGTAAGTACCATAGGGGCATGTGAAGGTTGTTCTCTCCTAGTCCTATGACTCTATAGCAATTTAGTGTTACCCTGAGTATCCATCAAGGAAGCAATAAAAAGCTTTGCCCGCCAATCAGTCCTATAACACCCCAAAATTTTTCCACAAATTAAAAACCTAAATTCTAAAATCCCTAAATCAGTAACCCTAGAATTTGGGATTTTAATTCAGAACCCTAATTTGAATTGTGGATTTAATTAGGCAAATTTTCAAATTTTAGAGATTAATTTTAAATAAATTCAGAACTTTAGTGACCATTTTGTTAATCGTTTAATCTTTGGTGCCTTATTCGTGAACCCTAACACTTCCAAGGACTTCCCTTGTAGTTTACCCTTTAAATGAGATATATAATCTCATTTCAACTTTAGAAACCCATTGGGAGTTTAATGCAACCACTTCCTTGATATCTCTCTCTCCCACTCTCATTTTTCTCTTTGGTTTTTAACTCGCCCCCACCACCCATCACCGACGAGGCTTCAATCAAGCCCCTAATCAGCGTTCGTTCGCGCACGACAACCACCGTTGTGGTCACCTCTGTCTCGCGAGTCAATCCCTACTTCCGGCTCACCCCTCTCAGAAATTAAAATTACCCATCACCCTTGTGTTTCTGATTTCACTCCGGTCAAGCCCAAGCCACCATCTGTTCGTCGATCCAAGTTTATTAGTGGCCTCCTCATTTCGTTCCATGTAAACCCCTGTTAGGCTTGATAGGCTCAATTATCACCTTCAACTGATGCTTTCCAAGTGGTGGAGAAGTTGGATTTTTGAGTGTTTAAGTTGGTGGCAAAAATAAAGAATTAAACACAAGAATTTAGAGTGGTTCAGCTTTCTAACCCATAGCCTATATCCACTACCTTGGAACGCCACCAAGGATTTCCCAAATTCACTAAGAATTTTACCCCATTTTCTCGGTTTAGGAGGAAACCGTTACAACGATTAAGCTATTTATGCTTAGCTTAATCAAACACTCTCTTAAAAGTGAAATTCAAAGCAAACAAGAAATCGCTCTAATAGGTATGTGTTTACAGCTCTAAGCACTCACCCAAAACCTAAACACTTGAGCAAATTTGATAATTAAGCTCACAAATGTTGTCTATACAAGAAATATACAATTTAGGCCCTAAAGACAATTTGACATCATAGTGTTGTTCACAATTGAAGCATTAGCCTTTCCTTGATGCTTGGAGGTCCCTTTTATACTCCCAATTGAGTTTGTAGCCGTTAAGGACCGTTGAGGTTGAGTTGGAGCCATTGAAGACTTTATTTCCCACCATAAAAGCAGTTCTGAAACTAGTCGTTTCGAAACAGTCCCTCCTATTTCGAAACACGATTAAAATAGAAAGAGCCGTTGGAGTCTGATGTAGTGTAACGTATCGAAACACCTTGGGCCGTATCGGAACGCCCGTATCGAAACGCTTAATGTTGTATCGAAACAACCTGCAATTTAAAATACCGTTGGGAAATAGCCATTGGGGGTTTTGACCGTTGAGGTCTTTGCCACATAGGAGTATCGAAACGGTGAGGTCCGTATCGAAACGCTATGTAAAACCCTCACCTAGATTAAGCCCGTTTCGAAACAGGCAGAGCTATATCGAAACATTTTAAATCTGTAAATACTCATATCGAAACACCTAGGTGGTTTTATTAATTATGGCTTTAGAAAACACATTAAAAGCTCTTTAAAAATTCCTCAAACATATTTTCAAGTTTTTTGGTCTTAAAAGCATTTTTGAATTCTTTTCAATTTAGTCAAAAACTATTTTTTAATTATTATATCAAAACATTAGTTCTACAACCCCAACTCACTTTTTCCAACACTGGCCACCATTGTAAGAGATCAGAGTTAGAAACCGTTCAGTTTCTCCTTGCGCCACCACCACCATTTGAATCCTCTTCGGTGTCCGACCAAAACCCTTTTTTTCATTTGTATCATGTATGGTTACTTTTCTTCCTAAATATTATTGTTATTATGTATGTATATATATATATGTTTCCCACCAACGTTGGTTCTGACACACATATATCCATTGTTATATGTATGTATAGGTGTCATTACTGTTGTTATATATATATATATATATATTCTTATTCGATACTAAAATTATTACAATATATATTTGTTTTTTATATGTTTACTATGGTTACTGCTACATACATATTATTAATTCCTTTATTACGAAAATATATGTTCAGTATGAATATGGTCTTAAGAAATTTTTATATGTTAGTGTAATTACAAAGTATGATCCTCACTCTTGGTCTTTGAATGTATCCCTGAATCGAACCTAAACAAATTTCACTTGTGTCTGACCTGTCACTCTAGCCTGGAGCAAATCAGATTAAGTTATGGGATGGGTTATTGTCGAGCCCAAACCCATGAGAAACCAAATTGTTGACCTATCATTATGTGAGCCAGACCAAGCATGTGAATCGGACCGAATCGAACTACTTTTGAACCGAACTGAATCATGGACCTTTGAACCAGTTTGACCTTGGACCGTTGACCGACTCATTTGACGAGTTAACTTTGACCAGAGTTGACTTTTTCGGACAATCTCACTCTTGACCTTTTTCAACGTCCTGAGTCCGTATCCACTTCCCGTTTTGTCTAATTCGAACCCGAAAGCTCTATTTTTGCTAATTTCAATTAATTGTTACATAGAATTTAGTAAGTTGTGGGTTTCAGAATCTAATTCGAAATATTCTCGTGTTCAGGTATCGACTCTGAGGCTGACGAGTTACCTCCAGTTGTTCAGTCTGATCGAGCACGTTCTTCGAAATCTTTCCGTGAGTATACCTTCGGATTAGTTTTATGTTTTTATAGAAGTTGGCTTAGTGATAGTGATAAATATCAATATAGAGTTTTACCTCGTAGGTTCTGATTCAGTGAGATCCGAGCATGAGGCTCGCCCTTCTCGAGATTAGAGCTATTGTCTGCTAAAGGTGTGTTTCTTGGGGTGTTTTAAATAAATGTTTTTTATATATGTGCTTGATTTATTATTTGATAGTGATTTGATAATATTTTGAAACGTCATGCATTGAATAATGAAAAGTGTTTTTAAATCAAGAATCCGATTTCTGGAAAATATGATACTAATAAGAGTTCGGATTTATGATTTTCAAATCATATCATGAGTCATGAGATCTGAATAGTATTCGGAAAACGCGAGGGCAACCTCCACTCTGGCAAGGGCAACCTCCACTCTGTTTGATATCGGACAATCGAGTATTGAGTCATGCATCAGACATCATAACATTTATGATTTTGATTTATCGGATATAGTGTTTTTCAAAAATGAATTTATCAAAACATAAAATATTGTTTTTGTTTTGTATTTTGTTTGCACTTAAGGACACACTAAGCTCTTTAGCTTACACCCCTTAGTTTTTCTTTCAGATACTCAGACTTTTTAGGCGACTCGGTACTTGGAGCATCTCGCGTTTTACTCGGATGTTATATCAGTATAAACTATTTTAATTAAACTTTCAGATTATTACTTTATGTTTTGAAACATTTATGTAATCAGGCTTTGGGACTTTTCTATTTTGGGATTACTTTAATGCATGCATCTATGAACATTGATTTGCATATTTTATTATTTTATCATAATATTTTATAATGTTTGAGATTTGTAAACGATGTAATATTTTATGTTAATAATTATTAATCAATAATTATTTTTGGTTTTATAAAACAATTAAACCTAAGATTTATAACTTGAGGGACACGTTTTCAAATATGTTTTCCTAGATTTGGCCCATTTCTTCCGGATCGAGTTTAGGGGGTTACAAATCTAGCATTCGATCGATGAATGGGAGAGGAAAAAGGTTCTTCTTGGTTGCCTTGTTAAGCTTATGATAGTCCATGCAAATCGTCCACCCTGTGACGGTCCTTGTTGGTAAGAGGTCATTATCTTTATTGCTCATTACGGTCATGCCTTCTTTCTTTGGTACACATTGAACCGGGCTGGTCCACGAACGGTTGGATATTGGGTAAATAACTCCAGCATTGAGCCACTTGATTATCTCCTTCATCACCACCTTCTTCGTGATAGGGTTAAGCCTTCTTTGGGGTTCAATAGAATTGTTGTGGCAATCATCAAGCAAATATTTGTGCATACAAATAGTAGGGCTTATACCCTTCAAATTAGCCATACTCCAACCTAAAGCTTTTTTATATTGAGCTAACACACTTATCAAACTAGATTCTTGCTTAGGTGTAAGACTAGAAGAGATTATCACAGGAAAAGTCTCATTGCAACCCAAATAAGCATATCTAAGGTGTGATGGTAAGGGTTTTAATTCTAATGTGGGTGCATGCTCAAGTGAGGGTTTTAGAGGAGTAAATTCAGGAAAATCAAAAGGTTCAAATTGCGTACCTAGTCTAGCTATGAGCAAGCTAGATTGTTTCACCTCCATTGGGAATTCCTCAAGCTCCTCGAACTTCTCATTGTCATCTTCATTGATATTCATATAGTCCTCAACTTGTAGACAATTTCTGCAGCAAAATTCTACAGCTTCCTCTTCTGCCATAGTATCCATGTATTGGCACTCCTCATGTCCATCCACATATTTGAGGGTGTTGAAAACATTTATGGTCACCTTTTGATCAGCCACTCTCATGGTGAATTCACCCTTTTCACAGTCGATTAAAATTTGGCCGGTGGCTAAGAACGATCACCCCAAGATAATGGGTGCATTCTCATTGGCTTCACAATCAACAATGAGGAAGTCGACTGGGAAAACAAATTTGCCCACCTTCACCACAACATCTTCGATCCTCCTTTCCGGAAGAACGTGGGATCGGTCAACTGATTGCAAAATAACGGTGGTAAACCTTGCATTTCCCATAACAAGCTTCATAAAAACTGAATTGGGCATTAGATTCACACTAGATCCAAGATCGCATAGGACTCTTCCCAAATAATTATCACCTATCGAACATGGGATGATGAAGTTGCCTGGATTATTCCTTTTTCGTGGCAAATTGCTCAACACAGAATAGCTCTATTTTGTTGTAGTAGTAGTCTCAAACTTCTCAACCTTCCTCTTATTCATGACAATATCCTTGAGGAACTTCACATAAGTGAGCATTTGATCAATGGCTTCCAAAAATGGGACATTGATGTGCAGTTGGTCAATGATATCTATAAATTTCTTGAACTGAATATCTTCGTTATGCTTCTTCAATCTTTGAGGGAAGGGTGGTGGGGGTCTGACTTCTTCCTCTACTGGTGGGGGTCTATCTTTTGTTGTAGCAAAACTCTGTCTTCCATCAGTATGTTCACTTGTCGAGCCCTCACTCTTGTCCTTTTCAAGAGCTGAATCATATTGCACTTCAGGTTCTTCTTGCACAGCATTGGGGTTGGAATCATCTACTTTCTTACCCCCAAACTTATCTTCCCTGTTAAGTTGGGTGCCACTCCTTAAAATGAGTGCACTACATTGCTCTTTTCCATGAGGTTTAGTGACATCAGTATCACTAGGTAAACTGCCATGAGGTCGAACTTGTAAAGTTTGAGCTATTTGACCTACTTGGGTTTCCAAATCTCTCAATGATGAGTTGTCACTTTGTAGCAACGCACCTTGGCTCTTGATAGACGTGGCGTGGTCTTGAAATAAAGCCTTTGTAGACGTCATAAATTCTTGGAGAGTAGCTTCCAAATAGTTTTTGTTTGATGAAGAGGCTGAACCCTTGTTGTCATTTTTCCATGGTATATTTTGCTGGAAACCTTGGGGTTCAGTCTGATTTTGTTACCAATTTGAGCTGCTAGTATAGTGGTTTCCTTGATTCCCCGAAGAAAGATTAGGATGTTGACGCCATCTTGGGTTATAACTATTTGAGTAGGGGTTGTTGTTGTTCCAATTGAAGTTCCCCACGTAGTTGGTGGACTCGTAGTTTTCTGGGCACTCACTCACATGATGACTTCCATCACAACGGATAGAAGTAGTTGCTACCTTGACTTTCTTCACCTCCTTTAGACGTTGGAGATTCTTCAATATGATTGTAATGGTCGACAACTAAGCTGAAACATAATCTTTAGCATCAAGTTCAAGTGTCTCATGATTCTTCCTCCTCGTTCCAAGTCTAGTAGTGGGAAATTGGTAGTCATTGTTTGCTATCCTATCAAGGATATCGAATGCTTCTTTAGTCGACTTTTCCAGAAAAGTTCCATTTGCTGAAGCATCTAGCATCATCCTCGTGGGAGTATTGACACCATTGTAGAACATCACAACTTGCGTCCAATCTTGAAAACCATGATTTGTGCATTTGCAAAGCAGTCCCTTGTATCTATCCCAACACTCGTACATCAACTCATCATTAGCTGGACGAAAAGAAGCGTTGTCATTCCTTAGTTGGGTATTCATGTTGGATGGATTATACTGATTTAAATAGCTTTTGCATAGATCTACCCATGTCTCTATTGAACCAGAGGGTACTCCACTCAACCAAGCTCGTGATCGATAACGTAATAGGTAAGGAAATAACTTAAGCTTCAACACATCTTCATGCACAACTTGTTGTCTAAAGGAGTCACAACCTTCCAAGAATGCACAAATGTGTTGCCTTGCATCTTCATGAGGTGATCCACCAAAATTACCAATGGAGTTCAACATGTTGAACATCACCGGTTTGAGTTCGATGTGGGCTGCCTGAATTTTGGGAGCTACAATCCCATGGTTGAGATCATCCAAGATAGGATTCAAATGATCTCCAATAGCTCGTGGACAAGCTATAGCTCTTCCATATGTCGCGACATCAGGATCTTCCAGATCGTCACCTGGTTGACCTCTGTGGTTTTGACGTCTATTCATGATTCTTAAAGCTTCTTGTATATGTCTTCGTTCACAATAAAGAAGATCAATCTCAAGAACTAATGTTAGTATGGGTTCGTTGGGTCTTCCTTGGGTCATGCAACAACACAATTCTTGAAAAAGATAAAAAAAAATAACAAGTTAGTCTATACAAAAAGAAGAAATAAATGGTGCAAAAACTAAACTTAAAATAACCAATTTCCAATCCCCAATAACAACGCCAAAAACTTTTTGCGTGTAGGGTTGTGCTACAAATGATACGCAAATGGTGCAAGTGTACACATCGAACAAGTAATAATAGTGATGAGTGAGTATCATCTCAACAGGGATTGGAGGTAAATTAAGTCAAGTTCAAGCACACAAAACAAAGACTAAATATTGAATAAAAGAGTTGACATGATCAAGTAAAGGAAATATTGTAGCAAAAACAGTAATGAAAATATGAGTTGTATAATAAGACTTTGTACGTCCTTGCACGTGTGTGAAACTCTCAAATGGGATGACAGGTTGGGTTTGTCAAGGAATCCTATGCCTAGTTCTTATAAATGGCTAACACTTTCCAGCTTATATTATGCTTGACAGAGTTTACTAAGGTGCTCCTAAACTATCTCTAGCAAGGAACCTGACAGCCAGAATGCTACGACAGTACCTCTCAGCGTGAACCCTAGCAAGCTACTTATTGATGAAGTTCTACTCCTTTTAGTCGTTCAAACTCTATCCTTATCTCTAACGTGAGTTAGGGTTGTGCCTCTCAGCATCAAACCCCATTGTCCACGTAGATCTAAGCTTAACTCTCTCGAATATTAAGCTATCAAACACCTAAGTAAAGGCTAACTCTCGAAAGGTCTTACACACTTAAGGCAATAAAACAGTGAACAAAGCATGTAAAGAACTGGAAAATGCATAAACATCCATTAAAAACTAAAACATAATCATCCAAAACAAACCCAAGCCACTTAAAGTTAGTTCATGGCTGGGCAAACATCCATAATCATTCGTTTAAAACAACCCATTCAAGATAAAGAAAATGCAAGAGCAAAGAGCTACGAAGAGTATAAGAAATTCCCAAGCTGCCTTGGACTGTCGTGAACCACCCTAAGCTTGCTGGTTCTCTCAAAGGCCAACAAGATCAACCCTTTGGAGCTTCAACAATGGAGGACACCAATTTGAGGAAGAAGGAAAACGACCGACTTTTCTCCCCTCTCTCTCTCTTAGCTCACAAAGCACCTTTTTCCGCTCCCCCTTTAATGTGAGTGCCTTGTCCTTTATATAGTGGGGCTCTTAGGGTTTTGTGCCCTAGGGAATATTCCCTTCACATGTGTGTCACAGCTGGCTAGTGGAATCACGTGTGGGGGTTCCAAAATATCTTCATCTTTTATCCTCTTGTGCGCCCAGTATGTCGTCCAAAATGCCATAGCATTTTGCCTTTGCCCTGCACTGCTCCTTAACTGCCATGCACACCACCACACCAAAGCAAACCTTCCTCAAGCAGCACCAATTTCACAAATATATAAAATAAACCAAGAAAACACCACTACATGCAATTATATGAACTAAATGCAACTACATACAATGAAATGGGCTTGAAACCAAACAATAACCTAAGTAAAAAAGCATGAAATGTATACTTTTTACAAGGTTATCATTGACATCTAGCAATCTGTCTTAGTTACCTAAGTTACAAGAAATCATGATTCGACATAACCTATTCGTGATTAACTCTTTTCAGGTATTACATCTTTTTTTCTTATATGTAGATTGGACACAAGTCATGAAATAGTCACACTTGTATAGTCCATCTAATATTTCTTGATATATTGAGTAGACTATTATAAACGAAGAACTATGATATCTCATATCAACTTATTCGAACATGGTCATATATTTCTAGTCTCACTCAACCAAGTGGCCTATGATATTACTCCTATTATGTACGAGGGACATATCCTATCTTTGATCAACCATATCCCACTACATAGATTGTGACATATCCAATATCAGTCTTTATAGAGTATTCAGTTACAACACACATTTGACTGTATCAAAATATGTCACTCGCGATGTTGAAATAATGATGATCTCAAGTCTGAGGATCATACATGTAGTTATCACTATGAGCAATGTTGCGGCCGTCACATAATAATCCAAGAAACACATTAGTCTTAATGCATTATTGTTTTTCATTCCCACAATAATACCCGACTAAGGATATTTAAAAATAACCATATTATTCTAAGGACTTTATTATAATTCAGTTTATTTATGCACGTAGAATTGTAACTAAAAATAATAATGGCAATGTCTCTTTATGAATAAATAAGTTAAAAACAAATGTCATTTACAGTCATCTCATTATTGGTCTTTGGCCATATTCTAGCAGACTAAGCTAATTTAAGTAAAATGTTCTATTTCGAACATAAATCCTTGAACATTTTACCTCTTGCACTAATGACACTTATTTTCATTTCTTTTCAATTTGGTCACAAGTAAAATTTCATCTATTTATACACTTAAACATTCCACGTCTCAATAATTGAACTAATGTTCTTATACTTTATATCCTTTCAAAATAGACCTTAACTTCTTAAGTTTTAAGATTGAACTTGATTAGTTAAAATTAAATCGGTTCGAACAATTCGAGGAACTAAACTTACTTGTTACAATTAAAATAAGTAAATTTACTTGTCAGAAAATAAATTTTCGATCGTCGAAAATCGAAAATCTTCTAAGCCAGTTTTTTGGGTGTTACACGTCACGTGTGAAATTTGGTGCATGAACATTGCTTTTTGTATAATTGTATACATTAAGCTTTGATTTGAGCCAATTTCCTCAAATTAATTAATTCATTATTGACATAGCATCATTTTACATGTACATATTGTATAAAAAATTATATTTATGAGATGCGAAAAATAAATAAATGAATCTATTTATTTATTTTAAATGTTTGTAATCGAACCAAAATAATATTTTTATGAGTACAATTGAACCAAAATCAATGTTTCATATGTATAACATCAAAAAACCGAATGTCATATATCAACTTACACACTTGACCAAAGTTTAAATGTATTTTGGATATTTCTCTTAATATTAATATTTGAAAAAATTTCACTACATGTCCTCAAACTATGACACTCCTAAATTGGTGCCTAAAATTTTAAATATTCTAATTTCATCCTTGAACTATGACGCTCATTCTAAATTGGTCCCCAAACTATGACTCTCATTCTAAATTGGTCCCCAAGATTTTAGATGTTCCAATTTCATCCCTTGATTATCGTTCATGCCATAAAATTTTATTACGTCACACCATTTCAGTGTTTACCCGACATTTAATAGTTTTTATAATTGTTTTATTAATATTTGACATGTTTAGCATGTAGTATTAATTTGGGGTGGAATTAGAATGTTCAAAAGTTTAGGGGCTAAATTAGAATGGAGCTCGTAGTCTTGGGGGAAAACTGGAATGCTCAAAAGTTTGAGGGGTCTAAACTTTTTGAAAAATTAAAATTAAGGCTTAACCATAAAAAAAGTGTTGAACCTAAAATTTTCTTTCAGATAGGTGTCTGAACTATTTTTCCTGCCAATAGGTGTCTAACGTTTCATTTCGTTACTCAAATAAGGTTTTCTAGTCAGAACTAATAAAAAAATTTCGTTATCTAATTAGAACATGACATGTGGCCTATTTCTGTTATTTTTATTTTTAAAAAATTAGAAAATCTTTATGTTAAAAAAACACATAAAACATTTTTTGAAGAAAGATCATATTTATATAATTAAGTGCTCAAAATGTCATCATCGAGTACAAATTGTTCAAGGAACGTAGGACATTCCAAATCAAAATAATACAAAAATAGGCCACCTCTCATGTTCTGATTGGGTGACAAAAAATTTTTAACTGTTGTTAACAAAAAAGTTTTTTTGAGTACCGAAACGAAATGTTAGGCACCTATTGTGCCTAGAAAAGAATTCAGACACCTAGCAGAAAAAAAATGTACTGTTTGGATACTTATTTGACGGTTAAACCTTAAATTAAAGAACCAAGAAAGGGCTGTCAGTTGTCTCAATTTTAATATCGACGGTGTTTATAAGGAACGGTTGGAGGTTTTTGATGAGGCATGTTGGATTGGCAACATTGGTTTTGTAATGGAGTTGGTGTCCCAAATTTTTTTAGGGTGGTTTAATAATATGAGTTCATGAAAGTATTTACTCTGAATATCACGATGAACATATTTCAAATAGAATATATTTTTCATTTGCTTGAGATTAAATACTTTCGTACACATATTTGAATGTGTTGGATGATGGGTTTTTTATAAATCAGAATTTTTGTAAGAATTTAAATTAAGGCTTAACCGTTAAAAAAGTGTTGAAATTATGTTTTTTTTCTTCAGTTAGGTGTATGAACTATTTTTCGGGTCAAATAGGCATCTAACGTTTTATTTTGTTACTCAAATAAGGTTTTCTAGTCACAACTATTAAAAAATTTCTGTTTTCTAATTAGAACATGACATATGGCATATTTCTGTTATGTTCTTTCATTTTTATTTTTAAAAATTTTGAAAATCTTAATTTTATAAAGAAAAAAAATCTTTTTTTTGAAGAAAGATCATTTTTTATATAATCAGGAGCTAAAAATGTCATCATCAAGTACAAATTGCTCAAGGAACGTAGGACATTCCAAATCAAAATAATAAACGAAAAATGTGTGAGTGACCATTAAGAAATTGAAAAAAAGGTCACATCTCATGTTTTGACTGGGTGACTGAATTTTTTCAACGATCGTTGACGAAAACTCTTTTTTGAGTACTGAAATAAAATATTAGGCACCTATTCTGCACGGAAAATAGTCCTGGCACCTAGCTAACTAAAAAAATGTAAAGTTTAGGCATTTATTTGACAGTTAAGCCTTAAATTAAAGGGCCGAGAAAGGGCTACTAGTTGTCTCAATTTTAATATTGACGATGTTTATAAGGAACAATTGGAGGTTTTTAATGAGGCAGGTTGGATTGGCAACGCTGGTTTTGTAATGGAGTTGGTGTCCCAAATTATTTTTGGGTGGTTTAATAATTCGAGTTCAAGACTTCGGCAACTCTTGAGTTCTTTTAATGATATGGATTATCTTTCATGAAAATTTGGCACTGTGTATTTTGTTAATATATCGGACTGAGACTTCCGATAATCGTACAAATATGTCAATCCAGTACGGTTAACTGTCCCGAACACCCCTACAGAAGACAATCTAATGTTAAAATATTTACAATCTTTTATATAGTGAAAAGATAGATTTAGTTACAACAACCACAAATTAAATACTTAAAAGTAAACTCAACATGTGGATCACAAGCTAATATTCAAATATCTAGTCTTGCAATGTTGTTATAACAACCACGTATAAAAAAAAGTTTAAAAGTAAAATGAAACATGCACGTGGTAATGATGTTCCCGGGCTCGAGAGGCCAGCACATAGACTTAATTCAATTCTGCCGTTGGAGATGTAATTTCCAGATAAAACAAATATATATATATTCAGTCCTTTGTCCTTATTAATATAAAACCCGAGCTGTTAATTAATTATACCTTCCAAAAATATTTAAAATAAAAAAAAGTTATAGCTACTTGTTGTCATTTTATGGGCTGCAGAATAAAAAATTCTACAACGGGCGTCGCACATCGGCTGAATACCACTCACGCTAAACACCGTTAAATACCATTAAATTTTTTAATATTTATAATTAAAATTATTTCAAAATAAATTAAAAATAGATTTAATAAATCTTTTATATTTTTATAATATTTTAAATAAATATATTAAAATCAAATTTCTCAAAATCTCTATAATATTAAAAATCATAAACTCAACCCCTTTATTTCCCTTCGGCTGCCTTCGCCAATTTGTGATCTGATTTTTTGTTTTTCTAGTTCGTGTCATCATCAATTAGCAAAAGCGGGAATTAGAAGAGCAGTAGATCTTGTTACTATAGCAACGTGACCTTGACTTGTGGTAACCTGGGCGCCCTGGTGAGGTTTACTTACGATCATAGGGTCAAGGTGATTTTACAGAAGCATTAAAATAGAAGGATGCGCTTGGTCGGTTCTGGAATCAGTAGAAAAACAAAAAATCAGATCACAAATGGGCGAAGGCGGCGGCAGAAAGAAAATAAAAGGGTTGAGTGGTAGATATATATATCGGTATCTAGTACACAACAAAACCAAACCAATATATTGATTAACATGTTGATTTTACATTAAGGGTAAACTAAGCTGATAGTCCCTGAATTTTTAAGGTGTCTATAATATGATCACTAAACTTTTAAAATTTGCAATACAATCATTGAACTTCTAATTCGTTTTTATTACAATTATTGTCGTCAACCACCGTTCAAAAAATTATCGTGGCACATTAAGTTTTAAAAAAAAATGTTTTCTCACTCTATTTTCTCTCCCTCTCATTTTCTTCCATTTCCCTTACATCCAAATATGTCTCTCATTATTTTCATTCTCCTCTCCCTCCCTTTTTCTCTGTACATAACTTTTCTGACATATTTTTTCCTGGTGAAAATAAATTGAAGAAAGAAATGGAGACATGTTTGGATGGAAGAAAAATTTATGTACAACGGTTTTAAAAGACAAAAAAGAGTGGGAAAATGTTCTTTTTAAACTTAACATGTCACGCCAGTTTTTTTAACGATAGTATACATCAGTGACTGAAATGAAAGAGAATTTAAAATTCAGTGATTATATTGTAAGTTTTAAAAGTTTGGTGACATGTTGCAAGTGTTCTAAAAGTTTAGGGACTATTAGTGTAGTTTATTCTTTAGTTATTTTTAATACGTGGTTGTTATAACTATATATATCACGTTTTAATATATAAAAGATAGCGGAAATATGAACTCAATAAGTGGTCCAAGTGAAAAAATGGATGATATTCATCTTAAAAGACTGAGTTCAATCGTTATGTCTGCAAAATATATATTCATTGTTAAATGGTTAAAAATAAATATGAACAGACACTACCTTGTAATCACCTTTGAACTATTTAGAAGGAAAAAAATAGTGGAAATATATCAATATTGGCTTCTACCTGTGATCAGTTGATTTTTCCTTATTTTTTTTAACTAACATTAACTTCCCGAGGGTAATCTTCAATTTCTTATAATTTATTTAATTAATAATGGTGTAAATTAAACTTGTAATCACTCAATTATTAATTTTTTTTCACTCGACTACGAAAACTTACAAACTAAACACTTACGTTTTCATTTTTTTCACCACCAATCGTTAATCAGGACTATGATGCGACACTTCTTTAAAATTGGTGAAGTTTTTAGTAGGGTAAATTAAAAATTTATCACTCAATTTTTTATTACTCTTATAATGTTCACTTCAGTTTAAAATTTTAATTTAATCATTTAACTTTTGAATTGTTCCTATTTTGATCAATCGGACGTTGAATAAAAATAGAAAGGTGATGTGACAACCACGTATGTTGATGTGGACTGGTTTTTGTTGACATAACTGCCGCATGTCATACACGTCATTTCCCGCATTTTTGATTTTATCTTCTTCTCTTAAAAAAAGTTTTCTAATTTCATCCCTCTATCACATCAGCACGAAATTAACCATTCTCTTGCCACTCAAGACACCAACAAACTCATCTCATCATCTCCTACCACTTTATCAGTTTAGATTTTCCCGAAAATCACTTAAAAACTCACAAAACTCAATTCAAAACCTAAAATGCGCAAAACCCCAAATTACTCTAATCAACAATATCTTTCGTTCGATCAACGTGAAATCATCATTTACTACTCTCTTCCTCCTTCTCCACCTCCTCACCGTTGGGATTCAGAAGAAGATGTTCCATCATTGAGAAATCAAAGGAAATCTGAAACTAGGGAGTTTTTCACAAATAATAAAAAAATGTTTTGCGGTCATTTCATAATTTTTTAAAGATAGATGTTCAGTCATAACGTCGTTAAGTATTTAACGACAGAGTGACCAAAATATGAGCAAATTGAAAGTTTGGTGATTAAATTAAAAATTTTTAAACTTCAGTGACCAAACTATAAGTGAAAAGAAAATTGAGGGATGAAATTTATTATTTACCCTTTGTAAAGTTAGTAAATCTTCGACAATTTTTAGTTTTTGCAAAAGTACTTTGAGTAAATTTTTTTTATTTGTGTTTGTTTATATATTACCAATTATTTTATATTTTTAAAACAATGTTTTAAATAGATATTTTATTTACTTAAAAATACTTTTTGACACCAACTTGAACACACAAATTTCATCCCCAAACTACAAAAAAAAACACTTTCTCATCGCACTTTTCTAGAAACAATATTAAACTAACCCTAAGGGTGGCGTTAGTATTTTAGAAATATCCTAAACCTTTTTCCCTCGCAATCCCAAATCAACTACGATAATTAAGCAACTCAGATTTCAATAGGGTAATCTCCATTCGTGGAATTATATTAAAGGCGAAGTGGTGGGGATATAAGTTGTTCGAAGATCGAATTCGATATTAAACGAAGATTTGATCACAAATCCTTTATTACACCACCATCTTTATTTTAATATTACAAGTGCATATAAAGCAACATTATTATTACTACGTCATCGGGACAGCCAAATCACCAGGAGAATAGGACATCAAGGAGAGCTAGCTTGCTGGAGTATTGCCTGCACAAATGGGGCATTGCTGCTTGCTTCAGTATCGGCAGTCGCGGCGTATCCAAATTTCGTTGGAGGAGGGGGAGGCGGAGGAGGAGGAGGATATTGAGACCAATCAATTGCAGTGTCAGTTTCAACAAGGTCAGTATACACCTGCAGAGATGTGATTTACACAAAAGTTAATCAAATTGTTTCGATCAAATGTAATAACATTAAATCGATGCATACCTCGTTGCTTTCACCATTCATGCTAATCCAGTAAAGAACCCATCTAATGTTACCACTGATGGTATATGCAACCCCACCTCTCGAGTTTCCGGTACGGGGATCAGCATTATGCTTAATTTTTGCTGACCATTTTGCCGGAATGATTTGCGGACGATTTCCCGATCCATATTCATCAATTTGGTCATACAGTGCGAGATAATCATCGGTGTTGTTTGAAAGACTGATGTCTGTAAAAAATACAGGACCCGAACCGCCTACATTGCCAGCCATCACTTGAATATGATATTTCGAAATACCTTTAGCTGTTGGTTTGGTGATGTTGTACTAGACACCCATATATATACTAGTTTGCAGCCTAGAAGATGACAAGAAGTGAATTGAATGTCCGAAATTGGACACGGCATATGTGAAAGATAACTTGTCCTTTTGCTGGTCCTTTTTACCATTCTAACTTCACATATGACCATTATATATTATAAAGTCGACTAAAATTTGTTGCACCAAACAAGCTTAATTCGAAATAATAAAATAAAATAAAAATAAATAGATAAATAAACGGGAAACAAACATATTCGAAAAAAACCACAATCAGATTGCTGAGGCATGCAGATTTGCAATTTTCTTAAGACAGATTCAACCACTCCTCAGTGCTTGAGATCTTAATTCGTCAGTCTCCCAAGATACGACAGCGGATGATCTTCGACAGAAGCACTACTAAAGAGATCATAAACAAGAATCTTGCCATGACTATCACCAAAAACAGAAAAGAATTTGAAAGAATGAAAACTTTTTTTTGATGTATTTTTAAACTGAAGAGAAGTCATGTATTTACAGGGGAAATTAGGTTAAACGTGGGAAAACAAAATATTGCGAAAAAATACTGGCCATTAATAATCCGATTAATTCGGAACACCATATTTCCCGGATATATCTTTGTAAATTTTGAGCATTATCTTTTAATATTTGAATTAAAAAAAAACTTAAATTCGGAATATTATCATATATATATGCTTATATTAAGGAAAAAATAAATTCAAAGTGTGTAAAATATTGCAGGTGCACCCCAACCCAAATAGGATTCATTCGCACCCTTGCACACAAGACATAGTATCTATTCAAGTCATTCTATGACCACAAATTGGGTATGTGTATATAAACACCTCCTCTTTCATTTATCCCATCCATGTGGGATAAGGGAGGTTTCATTTCCTTACACAATTCACAACTTCCTTACTTTGAGCATCAATTTCTCATTCATTACTCAATCGTTTTGAGCATATGAGATGTCGTTGTAAAGGTCTCATGGAGTAGAATAAGATCGAAGGGAATTCTTATTCGAATTTCCACCTTTACCCATTAGAAATATGGCTCAAAGTAACAATTTTCCTCACGTTTTTCCAACAATCCCCCACATGAATGAAATTGATGATTTATCAAAAACATTTTGACTCGATATGGTGATAGCTTCTACGATTGATAATTGCATAGGATAGGTAGGTTTCCTCCTTTGAACCTTCCCTTGTGGAAGTATATTTACTTTACTGGCTATCTAGTAGACGTGATGTCTTTGAACTATTCAGCCGTTTGTGTAAACAATGATATACTCCACACAACTACCTCTATGACAAGAGTATTTGTTCTCATGGTTATGTCCATATGGTCGTGGACATCGCCTGGTTCTGCAAGAGTTTGAGAGAATTATGCCCAATAGTATACTTGAAGCGGCCTCATTTAACTCTCACATAGGTGACTTATATTGCTTGGCTCACCGAAGCACGCAATAGTCAATAAAAGCTTTATCCTATTCCATTTTTTGTCAATGTTTACATCATAGGAACGAACTTGGGAAAGGAACCCCTACAGTGACCGCACAGGTCTATGCAATTAGGTTGTCCCTTTGAACCTAGATCTTGGGATCTCTAGTAATCTAGGTAGGGTTTTCCTTCTCATAGCGCATTTATTTTCCATGGGCTTCAGTCCCATTCCTTTTGATGTTTTCTCAACTTGATCTTGATTTAACCCTTTGGTCAGCGGATCCGCAACCTTATTCTTTGATTTTACATAATCAACAGAGATAACTTCATTTGAGATAAGTTGTCTAACAGTGTTATGTCGGTGACGCATATGTCTCGACCTACCTTGTACATACAGTTTTGTGCTCTAGCAATCGTTGCTTGGTTGTCGCAGTTTTTGCATATTTTGGGCATGGGTTTCGGCCATTCAAGAATATCATCAAGAAATTTCCTAAGTCATTCGACCTCTTCTCCAGATTTATCCGGAGCAACAAACTCAAATTCCATTGTGGATCTGGTTATTATCGTTTGTCTTGAGGATTTCCACGACACGGCTCCTCCTCCGAAAGTGAAGACATGTCCACTTATGTCTTTGGTATCTTGAATGTCAGATATCCAACTGGCATCGGAGTATTATTCTAGAATAGCAAGATCTCTGGAATAATGCAATCCATAGTCTCGAGTATATCTGAGATATCTCAGTACTCTCACAATTGCTTTCTAGTGGTTTTCACCTAGATTGCTTGTGAACCAGCTTAAACTGCTCACAGTGAAAGCAATATCCGGTCTAGTGCAGCTCATGAGGTACATTACACTGCCTATGACCCTTGCATATTCCACTTGGTCAATACTTTGACTTTTTATTCTTGGACAAATGTTAGCATGTGTCTATTGGAGTTTTGGCAATACCAAAGTTATCCTTGCCAAATTTCTCAAGAATCTTGTCCACATAGTGTGATTGAGTTAATATGTGATCTTCAATTGACCGTTTGATTTTGATGCTTTAAATCATTTATTTCATTCTCATATTTTTTTAACATGTCATTGGTGTGTTTATCATTTCATTGTTACTTATAACACTGAGTATGTCATCAACATAGGATCATATATCCTAATGTTGATAGGTTTGACATACACCTATTTGTCACATTTATTTGTCATCATGACAATATTTAGCTTTAACCTTTTGTTGAATGTATGGACCATTTTCATTGATATTCTCCAAAGTTCGTTTCATTGAACTTGGAACATCTTCCTCAATATATTTTCAAAGAATGGGTAATTCATTATCACATTCTTGTGAATCCATCAATTAAATTATAGTCCACTTATTTCTATTTACTTCGGTAGTGAGGATATTATCTTTGCAAGACACCCCCGCATTTTTATGTAGTTGTAGGAAGATTTTATATCCTTCCATAACTCATACGGTGTCTAAGTTGATGGAACAACTTTCCCTTAAATTAGTCACATTTTGAAGATCCAATTCTATTAAGAAGTTATATTCAAAATCGTTGTTCCCTTGGATGTTGCAGCGTTACTCACATAGAGTTTTCTCCCTAAATTAATCAAGTTATTAAGTTTGGGTTTTAACATCCTACTTACAGAGAATAGTTTCTCTACAACATTTTTGCTTTTAAGCAAAACTCTAGTTTGTTCTATCATGAAGGTAATAAATTATTTCCTCCAAAATCGCTATGAAATTGATCAAGCGGTTCCGTACTTCTTTCAAAAGTTTGAAACGAAGACTTTGTTAATTTTGCTTTAACTTATGTTTCACATTTATTCTTGTAATCAATATGAAACATATTCCATGTTAATTAGTCCATGTAGAGAACCATAATTAACATGTCGATGCCATAAATTTAAAACTCAAGCATGTAACTGAAAAGAAACAACATTTTTATTCATAATTTCTGAGTTTTTACAAAGATTAAAACATATCTCCTACCCATAATTATCCCCTTTTGTTAGACATATAGATCTTTCTCCTCCACAATATTAGCCTCATTGGCTTTCTTTGGATGTCTACATTCAGAAGATATGTGCCCCACCTTGCCACAGTTGTAGCATGCTCACTAGAATTTCTCATTTTTGGAAATTCTACAATTAGGCCCCAACTTTGTCCTGGCTTGGTGTTGTCGGGGTTGCTTTCCCCTCCTGACTTCGATAATATTTGACTTAGCCTCCTAGAAGGTTTTTTTGTTGAGCTGTCTAGCATTACCTCTGTTGTTTTCTTCTATTCGTAGTCTGACAATCAGTTCCTCTACTGTCATCCCCTTTCTTTTGTGCTTCAAGTAGTTTTTGAAGTCATTCCATCTGGGAGGTAGCTTTTTCGTGATGGCAGCTACTTGGAAGGATTCATTGATGACCATCCTTTCAACAAGAATTCCATGAACAATCAGTTGGAGTTCTTCCACTTGACATACTACTGGTTTTGAATCAACCATAGTAAAATTCAAAAATTTCGCGACTAAAAATTTCTTAGCTCCAGCATCTTCTACTTTGTACTTCTTGTCCAATGCTACCCACAACTGTTTTGCTGCTATATACACGTCATATACCGAATACAATGAGTCTTGTAGTCTGTTGAGGATGTAATTGGGACACAGAAAGTCGCCATTTTCCCAATCCTCGGTGATGCTGAAGGTGGTGAGCTCATTCACCTCTCCTTCTCCGTCTCCTACCGTGACAACTGGGGAATCTTCCTTTAGATACTTTGTCAGGTTCAACATGGTCAGGATAAACAACATCTTCTGTTGCCATGTTTTGAAATTATGCACGCAGAATTTCGACGGCTTCTCATTGTGGCTCATTGCCGCTGCCGTTTCGTTCAGATTCATGGGCTAATTTGTCTATTTTGATGTCTGCCCCGGTCCCACCATTTGTGCGGACGATTTGGGTGATTTGGTAAGATCTCCTTTAGTAGTCATTATATCTATTCAAAGGAACAAAAAATCAGAATTAATAATTCCACTAATCTGAAAAATTAATTTCGTTTTTCTTTGTAACCTCAGTTACTTCCAATGACAATTTTTGTAAAAACATATTTGTCCCATTTATTTTTAAGATTCAAGAAACTCATTTAATACGACAGGATTACTCCTAAAAACGAATTTATTTGCTTTTCTCACAACCGTGATTAAATCAAATTGCCTTGTAAAAGCTTCCGTCTTAAGATTGTTGGACCAAACAAGGTTAATTTGAAATAATAAAATAAATAGATAAATAAACGAGAAAAAATTAAAGGAAACAAACAGATTCGAAAATAACCACAATCAGATTGCTGAGGCATGCAGATTTGCAGTTTCCTTAAGACAAATTCGACCGCTCCTTAGTGCTTGAGATCTTAAGCTGTCAGTCTCCCAACATACAAAAACAGATGATCTTCGACAGCAGCACTACTGAAGAGATTACGAACATGGATCTTGCCTTGACTATCACCGAAAACAGAAAAGAATTTAAAGGAATGAAAACTTTTTTTTGGATGTATTTTGAAACTAAGGAGAAGTCACCAGAAAAATATTGGCCATTAATTATTCGATTAATTCGGAACACCATATTTCCCGGATATATCTCCGTGAATTTCGAGCATTATTGTGAAACCGATATTTTAATTTTGATATAACTAAAGAACCTAAGGACTAAATTGAAAATGTGAAAACGAATTTTTAAGTCATCAAACCTCTCTATATGTTTTAAACAATATGCCTAAGTTAAAAACTGAATTTATCAAATGTTTTCTAAGTGTTCTTAAAGCCAAAACAGTGATTTTCGAGTCACCATTTCGAAACGGCCTTAGGCGTTTCGAAACATTTTTGAAACTGTGAGTTCATGTTTCGGAACGGGTATCGAAACGATTTCAACAATGCCAACCCGTGTTATGAAACAAGTTTTGAAATGGCTTAAGAACATTGAGACACCGTATCGAAACGACATCCAGTGTTTCGAAACAGTATACAATCTGATTTGAAAAATATGACCGTTGAATGTTTTTAACTAATTTTAAACAAGTCATTAAGGCGTATCGAAATGATATCATCCCGTTTCGATACGATCCTTGACAGTGGCAAAATGTTTCGAAACGGTTTTCGAAACGACTCTTAGCGTATCGAAACATTTCTAACTATTTCGATACGGGCTCTTTAATGCACCCCAACGGCTCTTTCTATTTTGGTCTGTTTCGAAACAGGGTCGGGCGTTTCGAAACGGTTGGTTGCACAGACTGTATTTATGGAGGGAAGATAACACCCCCAACGGCTCTATTGATGAATGCAACAACCACAACGGCTAGAATTCAATAAGAAGGTATAAAGGGGACCTCTAAAAGCTTCAGCAACAACTATTGATCCTAAAGCAAACATCCAAACATCAAATCCAAGCATTTGTGCCTAAATCCCATTATTGTCTTGTAACTCCAATTGTATTTTTCATTCTTATCATTTCAATTGGGTTGAGTGCATGTAATTGGGCTATATTGTGTATTGAGAGATACTTGTTTAGCTAACAACTTCTTTGTTTCAATTGTGTGAGGATTGGGTCAAATTTTGGGTAGAAAATTTGACCGAAAATTGTAAGGGTTACCTCCTTAGCCTAGAAAAGGGGAAGAGCAATTAGTGGAATTGTTGCAAATCCTTAGTGAAGCTAAGGTAGTGGATGTAGAGTTCAATTGGAACTTGAACCACTCTAAAATTCCTTGTCTACCATTTTTATTTGCAAATTCCACCACCAAGAACTTTAAAAATTCAATTCAGCCTCTCTTGGTTTATTTCGATCATTCGATCCACTCAACAATTGGTATCAGAGCCTACCTCTTTGAAGGATTAACAACCACAAGAGGAGTTCCTAGGACGAGTGTGATCATCCAAAAATCAAGATATGGCATCTACCTCCGGTTCGAGCATGTATGAGTCTCAATCCACTACAAAACCACCTTTCTTCAATGGTAACAACTATCCATTTTGGATGAATCGGATGCGCCTCTTCATCAAGTCCAAGGATTACTTGGTTTGGGATGTCATTGAAGATGGACCCTACATTCCATTGAAGCAAGATAGTGAAGGGAAGATGGTTTTGAAGAAGAAGTTGGAGATGAGTGAAGAAGAGAGGAAGAAGATCCAAATAAATGACAAAGCTCTTCACATGTTCTTTTGTTCTTTCAGTCCGGACATCTACTCCAAAGTCTCATCCATTGAGAGTGCCAAAGAAGTGTGGGATACTCTTGAGACCACCTATGAGGGAACCAACGATGTCAAGGAAACTAAGATTGGAATTCTCAATCTTAGTTATGAGAATTTCAAGATGGAGCCCGATAAGACGGTGTCCAAGATGTTTGATCGCGTCTCAACCATAGTCAATGGGCTTAAAGGATTTGGAGAGACTATACCGGAAGACAAGCTTGTTCGGAAGCTACTCTACTCACTTCCCGAATCTTGGTATGGGAAGAGAACCGCCATCATAGAAGCCAAAAACTTGAAGACTTTAAAACTTGATGAGCTAGTGGGTTCTCTCCTTACTCATGAGATTATGAAGCAAGGAAGGGAAGAAGAGAAGAAGAAGGAAGAGAAAAGAGTAGAGAAGCTAGAGGTGGAAAAGAATAAGACGATGGGAATAGCTCTCAAAGCTTCATTACTTGAGGAGAGCTCTTCTAGTGAGCAGGATGAGCTAGAAGAATTGGCTATGATAGCCAAACGATTCTCACGCTTCATGATATCCAACCGGGGAAGAAAAATTCAAAGAAAGATGGACTTCAAAGGTAAAAAGAAAGAAGAAGCAAGGGATCAAATCATTTGCTTCGAGTGCAATAAACCCGGCCACATACGTTCGGAGTGCCCTCAACTCAAGAAGAAGGGGTTTGAGAAGAAGAAGAAGCTCAAAGCCAAGCTTGCTACTTGGAGTGATGAGGAGTCATCCGAGGATGACGAACAAGAAGTGGCCAACCTTTGCCTCATGGCACTTGAGGAAGATTCCTCCATGGTAACCTCTAACTCATCATCTTTAGATTTTACGTATGATGAATTAAATAATGCATATGATGAGTTAGAAGAGGTCTATGATGAATTATGTGAGAAATACAAGGAGTCGGTCATTAGGAATAAGAAAACTAGTTCGGAATTAAATGATAAAAATGACTCACTTTCTCAAGCTAATTTAAAATTTGAGAAAAAAGATTTTAGGGTTGAAAGATGAACTAAAATTCTTCCAAGATGAAAATATTGACCTTAATAATCTTCTTTCTCAATGTAATAGTGAACACCAAAAGGTGTTAGATTAGCTTAACAAGCTCAAAGAGTCTTTTAAAAATGTTGGTAGTGTGAAGCATGAAATAGGTGAATCTTAAAAAACAAACCAACCTAGGAAAAAGACTAATAACTACAAACAAAGTAGCTTTCCTAGACATAGTAGAACTAAAAGGATTAGAAGTGTATGAGTTCCTAAGGAACTTGTAAAATCTAATAACATTGTTGCTATGTCATCTTGGATTCCTAAGGGAACCAAGTTATTGGGAGCTAACACTCGTGGACCCAAAATGATTTGGGTACCAAAAAAAAAGTTTAATATCTTTGTTTGTAGGGGGAGCATTGCTACAAGGCCAAAGCACAAAGTCAAAACTCATGGTACCTTGATAGTGGATGCTCGAGGCATATGACTGGAGACAAGAGTAAATTCATGGATCTAAAGCCAAAAAGTGGAGGAGTGGTGACATTTGGTGACAAATCCAAAGGCAACATTAAAGGTATTGGCTCCATAGGTAATCACTCTACTATTCTGATTGAAAATGTCTTGTATGTCGATGGTATTAAACATAACTTGTTGAGCATAAGTCAATTGTGTGATAAAGGATTAATGTTTTATTTGATAAAAATGGGTGCAAAATTGTTGACATTAAATCTAATAATATTATGCTCATAGGTCATCGCATAGGTAACATATACATGGTGCATCTAGATGACATACATACATCTCATACATGTTTAGTAGCTCAAAATGAAAATGATGCATGGTTGTGACATAGGAAACTAGGACATGCTAGCATTAGTGTTTTAGAAAAACTAGTTTCCCTTGATCTAGTTAGAGGTTTACCCAAGATTAAGTTCTCAAACAATAAAATTTGTGATGCATGCTCTAAGGGTAAACAACATAAGTCTCCCTTTAAATCCATTAATGATGTTTCTACAAGTAGGTGTTTACAACTTATCCATATGGATTTATTTGGGCCAATTAGGACTATGAGCTTGGGTGGTAAATCTTATGCATTTGTTCTTGTTGATGATTTTTCTAGATTTACTTGGGTTCTATTTTAAGTACTAAAGATGAGGCTTTAGAAAAATTCACCACATTTTCAAAACTAACCCAAAATGATCTTGAACTCAAAATTTCCCATATTAGGAGTGATCATGGAACCGAATTTCAAAATTTAGGGTTTGAAGAGTTTTTAAATGAAAATGGTATTAGCCACAATTTTTCGGCTCCTCGAACTCCTCAACAAAATGGGGTAGTTGATAGAAAAAATAGAACTTTACAAGAAATGGCTAGAACCATGCTTTGTGAAAACAATTTACCTAAATATTTTTGGGCGGAAGCCACAAACACCGCTTGCTACATTGTTAACCGAGTAATGATTAGGCCAATTTTAAAGAAAACACCTTATGAGATTTTAAAATATAAAAAGCCTAACATTAGCTATTTTCATCCATTTGGTTGCAAGTGTTTTGTTTTAAATAATGGAAAAGACAACTTAGGTAAATTTGATGCTAAAGGTGATGAAGCTATTTTCATAGGATATTCTTTAACCTCTAAAGCCTATCGTGTATTTAACAAGAGAACTTTAGTAGTAGAAGAATCTATACATGTTGTATTTGATGATAACCTCCTTCCAAGGAAGGATTCTTGTGATAATGATGATGTAGGAATCATAAATGCCTTTGATGGAGGACAAACTTCAAAGGAGGATGAGATTCCAACAAAAGAAGATGACACACAAGATCCACCTCTTGAAGCCTTGAAGGACTTGGCTCTTGAGGAAAAGGAAGTGAGCTACCCAAGGGAGTTCAACTATGTCAAAGATGGTGAAATCTTGGGTGATCCATCCAAGGGGGTAACCACTCGATCTTCTCTTAGATTAATGAATCATGTTGCATTTATCTCATGCATAGAGCCTAAGAATATAAAAGAAGCATTGAAAGATGATTTTTGGATTATGGCTATGCAAGAA
Source organism: Hibiscus trionum (assembly GCA_030270665.1). Taxonomy (NCBI): domain Eukaryota; kingdom Viridiplantae; phylum Streptophyta; class Magnoliopsida; order Malvales; family Malvaceae; genus Hibiscus; species Hibiscus trionum. Next base: position 2,911,502 of record BSYR01000008.1, read on the forward strand.
GAGTTAAATCAATTTGAGAGAAGTAATGTTTGGACATTAGTTGATAGGCCTAGTAATCAATCTACTATAGGAACTAAATGAGTCTTTAGGAACAAACTAGATGAGAGTGGTAACATTGTGGGAAATAAAGCTAGACTAGTAGCAGAAGGTTACACTCAAGAAGAGGGAATAGATTTTGATGAAACCTATGCACTCGTAGCTAGAATGGAAGCCATTAGGACGTTGCTTGCATATGCATGTTATCATGATTTCAAGCCTTTTCAAATGGATGTTAAAAGCGCGTTTTTAAATGGCTTTATAAATGAGGAAGTGTATGTGGAACAACCACCGGGTTTTGAAGACTCAAAATTTCCAAATCATGTTTTCAAACTCACTAAAGCTTTTTATGGTTTAAAACAAGCTCATAGAGCTTGGTATGAAAGACTTTCAAACTTTTTAATTGAAAAAGGTTTTGAAAAAGGCAAGGTGGACACTACACTTTTTATAAAAAGGTATAAAATGACATCTTAGTAGTACAAATTTATGTTGATGATATTATTTTTGGTTCTACTAACGAATGTCATTGCAAAGAGTTTGTTAAGCTAATGCAAGGTGAATTCGAGATGAGCATGATGGGGGAGCTCTCATTCTTTTTGGGACTCCAAATCAAGCAAAAGAAGGATGGCACCTTCATCAATCAAGCAAAGTACATAAAGGATATGCTCAAGAAGTTTGGCTTGGAGAATGCAAAGCCTCAAGCCACACCTATGAGCTCATCTACAAAGCTTGACAAAGATGAAGGAGGTAAGTGTGTTGACTCTAAGCTTTACCGTTCTATGATTGGATCATTGCTTTACCTTACCGCAAGTAGACCAGATATCTTGTTTAGTGTTTGCTTGTGTGCTAGGTTTCAAGCTAGTCCTAGAGAGTCTCACCTTATAGCCGTTAAGAGAATCTTTAGGTACCTTAGAGATACTCCTTATTTAGGTCTTTGGTACCTTAGAGACTCCACCTTCAACCTTTATGCTTATTCGGATGCGGATTATGGGGGATACAAAATCGATAGGAAGAGTACTTTGGGAACTTGTCAATTCCTAGGTAGTATGCTCATATCTTGGTTCTCTAAGAAACAAAATAGTGTAGCCTTATCTACCACCAAAGCCGAGTACATATCCTTAGGAAGTTGTTGTGCTCAAGTCCTTTGGATGAAGTAACAACTCTTAAATGTCATCTCATATTAGCTATGCATATTAGGATTAAGTTTGCATCTTTATTTATGCTTTATGAATCTATGCTTTGATTTTATTTGGGATTATGCTTTGAACTTATTGTTTAAGATTTATGTTTTGGATATTTAAATTTTATGAATTTAATATTATGTTGCTTATTGCTTATTGATTATTGCTTTTAACCCTATCTCTTCTCTTTGAGCCTTGTTTATTATTTTTGATCTAACAAAAAGGGGGAGAAGTAATCTAAGAGCCAAAATTCGTTTTTTTTTGTGTTTTAAGTGTTTTTAAGTTTTAAACCTTGAATTTAAATCTTTAAATCTTTTTTTAAACTTTAAAAACCCATCTTAAATTGAGGGGGAGTTAGAATGTATTCAAAATTTTCAAAACTCTTAAAAATTCTAACTTTGGTTTTGTTATATAAAGAAGGGGGAGATTGTGAAACTGATATTTTAATTTTGATATAACTAAAGAACCTAAGGACTAAATTGAAAATGTGAAAAACGAATTTTTAAGTCCTCAAACCTCTCTATATGTTTTAAACAATATGCCTAAGTTAAAAATGAATTTATCAAATGTTTTCTAAGTGTTCTTAAAGCCAAAACAGTGATTTTCGAGTCACCGTTTCGAAACGACCTTAGGCGTTTCGAAACAGTTTTGAAACTGTGAGTTCATGTTTCAGAATGGGTATCGAAACAATTTCAACACTGCCAACCCGTGTTATGAAACAAGTTTCGAAACGGCTTAAGAACATTGAGAGACCGTATCGAAACGACATCCAGTGTTTCGAAAAGGTATTCAATCTGATTTGAAAAATATGACCGTTGAATGTTTTTAACTGATTTTAAACAAGTCGTTAAGGCGTATCGAAACGATATCATCCCGTTTTGATACGATCCTTGACAGTGGCAAAATGTTTCAAAACGGGTTTCGAAACGACTCTTAGCGTATCGAAACATTTCTAACCGTTTCGATAAGGGCTCTTTAATGCACCCCAACGACTCTTTCTATTTTGGTCTGTTTCGAAATAGGGTCGGGCGTTTCGAAACGGTTGGTTGTAGACTGCATTTATGGAGGGAAGATAACACCCCAACGGCTCTATTGATGAATGCAACAACCACAACGGCTAGAATTCAATGAGAAGGTATAAAAGGGACCTCTAAAAGCTTCAGCAACAACTATTGATCCTAAAGCAAACATCCAAACATCAAATCCAAGCATTTGTGCCTAAATCCCATTATTGTCTTGTAACTCTAATTGTATTTTTCATTCTTATCTTTTCAATTGGGTTGAGTGCTTGTAATTGGGCTATATTGTGTATTGAGAGATACTTGTTTAGCCAACAACTTCTTTGTTTCAATTGTGTGAGGATTGGGTCAAATTTTGGGTAGAAAAGTTGACCGAAAATTGTAAGGGTTACCTCCTTAGCCTAGAAAAGGGGAAGAGCAATTAGTGGAATTGTTGCAAATCCTTAGTGAAGCTAAGGTAGTGGATGTAGAGTTCAATTGGAACTTGAACCACTCTAAAATTCCTTGTCTACCATTTTTATTTGCAAATTCTACCACCAAGAACTTTAAAAATCCAATTCACCCCCCTCTTGGTTTATTTCGATCATTCGATCCACTCAACAATTATCTTTTAATATTTTTTTTGACAAATACTACTTCTACCTAGAAGGGGAGGGGGAGACTCTAGGGGAAGGAATGCTCCTAGCTGGGTCTTGAACCTGTGACCTAAGGAAAAGGGAATGGAGCAGGTGAGCAGCTCTAACCAACCGAACATCAACACTTGCTCATTATCTTTTAATATTTGAATTTAAAAAAAACTTAAATTTGGAATATTATTAGATAGATATGCTTATCTTAAGGAAAAAATAAATTCAAAGTGGGTAAAATATACACAGGCACACGTAGGGCCCGACCGATCTAAAAATTTGAGTCGCCTATGTTGTGCAAGTGCGCCCCAACCCGAATGTGATTGATTCACAACCCTGCGCGCAAGGCACAATATCCATTCAAGTCATTAAATAACCTTAAATTGGGAGGTGTATATAAACACCTCCTCTTTCATTTATCCCATACATGTGGGATAAGGGGGTTTCGTTTCCTTACACAATCCACAACTTACTTATTTTGAGCATCAATTTCTCATTCATTACTCAACCGATTTGAGCATATGAGATGACTTTGTAAAAGTCTCATGGAGTAGAATAAGATCTAAGGGAATTTTTATTCGAATCTCCACCTTTACCCATTCGAAATATGGCTCGAAGTAACTATTTTCCTCACGTTTTTCCAACAAAATTTTTGTACAATTTACTGTTTTAACTAAATATTGAAATATCTAAAAAAACAGTACAAAATTTGTAAAATATGTTAGCTTTTAAGGTAAACGACCCATTAGTCATAAAATTATTGCGGGGTGTATTATTTTGGCCACTAAGCTACAATTCTTGCAAATTTAACCATTAACGTTGCACTTTAGTTTCAACTTAGTCACTAGTTGTTAAACTGATGAAAGAAGAGTTGACGTGTCGGTTTTTCAATTGGTATAATTTTTCATTTAGTCAGGGATACTTGCATGATCTATTAATTTGACTCTAAATAAATTAATAAATTTAGCTCTCACATTTATAAATTCTATCAAATGACCCTCTTATTTACGCATTTAGCCTTCATCACTTATAAATTCTATCAATTTTAAATTATTCAACAAAATCAACCTTTACGCTTACAAACTGCATTGAGTGAGGATCGATTTTATAAAAACAGAAAACTCAGCCGGGATGTTAAATCTAGTTAAAATAATTAAATTAAAATGTACTTGTTGATTGTAAAAATGGACAGAGGCCGGAGACAGTGGTCCGACAATGGTTAAGATGGCTGTTCCAGGTCAGAGTTCGTATATTACTCTTGTTTTTGTAGGCAATGGTGTCTGGAATGGAAGACCATGCCCTTTCTTTTTTGCAAGTCCCATTTTATACTACTCGGACATATGTCATGATTGAGTTGTCGTGGCGCTTTGATTGGACTAGCTATGATTTCACGTCCTAGGTTCGCTTTGTCATCCGTAGCGGGCACATGCGTAGCCACGTAGTCGCTGGATGAGACGTGATGTTGCTTGTAATCTTATCTGTTCGCCACAGATTGCGAAAGGTATCGCACAGTTCGCAGGCGATCTCATATGTTGTGGTCCTCGTGTGCTTGTTACGTTCATCGCCAAACCTCTTTCATGTTACGTTGTTCGCGGTCTTAGTTTTTTTGGTCTCGACAAGTAACTGTAGGTATTTATAGGTACTAACATTACTAATCACACATCAGGCAATCTAATATTAAAATATTGAGTAAAGTTCACAAATGATAACTGAACTTTGTTAAAAAAACAAAATGGTAACCAAACTTTCAAATGTTACAAAATGGCGATTAAACTTTGTGTTTTGAAACAAAATGGTAACTCGGCTGTTAAATACTTAACGGGACTGTTATGAAACTTTGTGTAATAGCACATTTAGTCCTCTATATTTACACATTCAATCAATTTAATCCTAATTCAAAAAAAAAACTCAATACATTTGCTCTCATTATTTACACATTCTTTCAATTCGGACCTATTTATAATTGAAAATAATATTAAATATTTAAATTTGCATGACAATGATGAATTGGATTAGCATCTAACTTGCAAAGTCAGAAGTATGTTTAAACATCATTGCAGTAGTAAGAAAAAACAAAGAGCCTGACCCTCTGTAGTAATGGAAAGTATGGATCTCCTTATATACCACACAATGGATCTGCAAAATCATTTCATCAAAAAGGCAAAAATACGAATCCTTAAACACCGCTGCTTACTCGGCACCGATAGCCATACAAGTGGCCCGAGGAACTGATCAACTGTTTTACCTGATTCCCTCCACCAGAGTTTATCAACAGCCACCAACATTGCACCAGGTTACCTCCTACCGGACTTGCTGGCCAACCTTACTATGGGTTGCAGCGGGTGGTTCAGGGTGTTTACCGTCCATTTTATTAAAATTGTTTGATTGGTGTTTAGCTTTTATCATTGACAGAGTAATTAGTTGATGGCTAAACATGCAAGCCTTTTTGGTTAACGGAATCCTTAAACACTGCTATAGACTACAGTAGTAAAAATAAACTTATTTTACTATATGTCAGTTCAGGAGAGGTTCTAGGGTGAAACCTCTAATTTGAGGCTAATTTAAGGCTGACCGGTTGTAAAGGTTATAAGTTCGTACATAATTTAATAAAAGATTTGTACATAATTGATTACAAAAAGAGAAATTAAAAAAGGTACATATATAGTTTGTTACAAGAGATCACAAAATCTAAGAAACCTCAACAAAGGGTAATAAACTATGTACATACATAGCTTAAAAGTATGAAAATGTAATTTGTTACAAAAAGTATGATAAATTAAGTATGTACTTAATTACACGTTGTACGTAATCTGTTATACAATCTGTAATGAAAACGATATCTACTTAAATTATTACACGGCATCACCAAAACCTAAACCAGCTCAACCAAGGGTAATAAACTACGTACATACCTAGTTTCTTACACGAAAACCTAATTTGTTACAAAAAGTATGAAAAATTAAGTATGTACTTAAATTATTATATGTTGTACGTAATTTGTTACAAAATTTGTAATGAAAAAGGTATGTACCGAAATTATTACAAGAGATCACCAACCCCAAAAGTACCTCAACCAAGGGTAATAAACTATGTACATACATAGTTTCTTACACGAAAACCTAATTTGTTACAAAAAGCATGAGAAATTAAGTATGCACTTAATTTATTACACGTTGTACGTAATTTGTTACATAATTTGTAATGAAAAGGGTATGTACCTAAATTATTACACGAGATCACCAATCCCAAAAGTACCTCAACCAAGGGTAATAAACTATGTACATACATAGTTTCTTACACGAAAACCTAATATGTTACAGAAAGTATGATAAATTACGTATGCACTTAATTTATTACACGTTGTACGTAATTTGTTACAAAATTTATAATTAAAAAGGTATGTACCGAAATTATTACACGAGATCACCAACCCCAAAAGTACTCAACTAAAGGTAATAAACTATGTACATACAAAGTTTCTTACACGAAAACGTATTTTGTTACAAAAAGCATGATAAATTATGTACTTAATTTATTACAGCTTGTACGTAAGTTGTTACAGAATTTGTAATTAAAAAGGTATGTACTGAAATTATTTCAAGAGATCACCAACTTGAAAAGTACCTCAACCAAGGGTAATAAACTATGTACATACATAATTTCTTACACGAAAACCTAATTTGTTACAAAAAAACATGAGAAATTAAGCATATACTTAATTTATTACACGTTGTACGTAATTTGTTACAAAATCTGTAATGAAAAGGGTATGTACCTAAATTATTACACGAGATCGCCAATCCCAAAAGTACCTCAACCAAGGGTAATAAACTATGTACATACATAGTTTCTTACACGAAAACCTAATTTTTTACACAAAGTATGATAAATTAAGTATGTACTTAATTTATTACACGTTGTACGTAATTTGTTATAGAATTTGTAATTAAAAAGGTATGTACCGAAATTATTACACAAGATCACCAACCCCAAAAGTACTCAACCAAAGGTAATAAACTATATACATACAAAGTTTCTTACACGAAAACGCATTTTGTTACAAAAAGCATGAGAAATTAAGCATGAACTTAATTTATTACACGTTGTACGTAATTTGTTACATAATTTGTAATTAAAAAGATATGTACCGAAATTATTACACGAGATCACCAACCTCAAAAGTACCTCAACCAAGGGTAATAAACTATGTACATACATAGTTTCTTACACCAAAACCTAATTTGTTACAAAAAGCATGAGAAATTAAGTGTGTACTTAATTTATTACACGTTGTACGTAATTTGTTACATAATTTATAATGGAAAAGGTATGTACCGAAATTATTACAAGAGATCACCAACCCCAAAAGTACTCAACCAAAGGTAAGAAACTATGTACATACATAGTTTCTTACAAGAAAATCTAATTTGTTACAAAAAGTATGACAAATTAAGTATGTACTTAATTTACTACAGGTTGTACGTAAGTTGTTACAGAATTTGTAAAGAAAAAGGTATGTACCGATTTTATTACACGAGATCACCAACCCCTTTTAATTTGTGCCTTCAATTTTTGGGTGACCGGTTAATCGGGTTATCTTTTTTTTAATCTAACGGTTATTATTCTACCATCTAAATCTAACGGTTTAAAATATTTGATATTATATTAGCCTTAAATTAAAGGTTTTTTTAAGACAAATCCGTCAGTTCAGTAATCCTATGTTGCATGGTCTTTTTGGAGAGAGCTGTTGCTGGATATTGTCTGATCTTCTTGGCCCATGTTTTTTGGGATCTTCAAATTTTCAGAAATTACATGTTATTTGGCTTGTTTTCCGGACAGCTGCACTTGATCTTTGTAACTTGTTGAACCTCATTGATTAAGATGAATTAATTAATCAGTATTGAAATTGAATGGTAAAATTTGTTTTTATTCATGTGAATAGATAATATTATCATTTTTTTCATTTTAGTGTTGAATAAATATTTAATATTTAATTCATTGTAAAAAATGAAAACTTAAATATTTAATATTATTTTCAATTGTAAATAGGATCAAATTGAAAGAAAGTGTAAATAATAGCCGAGTTACTATTTTGTTTCAAAACACAAAATTTAATTGTCATTTTGTAACATTTAAAAGTTTAATTACCATTTTATTTTTTTAACAAAGTTAAGTTACCATCTATAAACTTTACCTTAAAATATTTAAGGTCTTTTTTTTTTACCTTTAAGGTCTTTTGTATAGTGAAGAGAGTAGTTTAGTTCTAACAACCACGTATTAAATACTTAAAAGTAAACTCAACATGTGGTTCACAAGCTATTGTTAAAATATTTAATCTTGCAATGTGGTTACAACAACCTCGTGTAGAATAAAAAAAATTAAACTATGCGAGGTACCACTAAACTATTGGGGGTGACTCGTTTTTACCATCAACTTTTTAATCGGTCTAAATTTCTCACCAAATTTTATTTTTCTACTCGTTTATACAACAATACCATTATTTTTTTAATGAGACAATGACATGGCGCACGGTCTGATGATTTGGATGCTAGACCAAAATGACGTCATTTTGGTGCCGCTATTTTGATACTAAATAGCCCAAAACGACGTCATTTTTCTAGAGGAAAATATGGAAAAATATGCATCTATGAGGTTTGAACCTGGAACCTTAAAAATTAAAAGCAAACATTTAACCACTAAATCTAACTTAAAATCTTTTTTTGTTTCTAACATATATGTGTGTGTGTGTCAAACAACAATTTATCATATAAATAATATTACACTATATAAATAATATAAATATATTATTTCTAATATAAATATATTAGAAATAACATTAGTATGCATATATTAATATATAAATAATAATAAAATATTTATATATAATTTTTTTCATGTTATAAATAATATTAAATATATAAATATATTATTATTATTATAAAAACTAAAAACTAATTTTCAAAACCTCGAAATTTATAAAACTTACAAAAATCCTAAATCCACCAAAACCTTAAACCCTAAACTCATAAACTATAACCCTAAATTATAAACTTTAAACCCTAAAATTTTATTTATAAACAAATAATATTAAAATATATAAACAAATAATATATTATTATAAAAACAAAAAACTGATTTTAAAAAAATCTGAAATTTCTAAAATTTACAAAAAAAACCCAAATAATCACCAAAACCCTAAACCTCAAATCCATCCATTCTAATTGCTAATGGGTTTATGGTTTTAGGGTTTAGGATTTATCATTTAGGAAAATTTTGAAATTTATGATTTAATGTTTTGGTGGATTTTGGGTCTTTTTATAAATTTTGGAAATTTCAGGGAGTTTTTGAAAATTAGTTGTTTAGTTTTTATAATAATATATTATTTATTTATATAATTAATATTATTGATAATATAAATTTTTTATTTATTAATTATATATATTAATATATTATTATATGTATATTAATATTATTTTTAATATATTAATATTATTTATATAGAGTAATATTATTTATATAATAAAACAAAATGAATTAATCTTAACTGCAGTTTAGAATATACATTATCTGTGCTAAAAACAAAATGAAGATGTTAAGTTAGCTTAGTGCTTAAGTGTTTGCTTTTGATTTTAAATGTTCCAAGTTCAAACCCCATTGGTTGCTTATTTTCTTATATTTTCTTTCAGCAAAACGACATCATTTTGGGCCATTTAGTATCAAAATAAATGCACCAAAACGACGCTTTGGTCTAGCATCCAAGTCATCACGTTGTGTGCCATGTTATCGTTCTGCTAACGAGTTAAAGATGTGGTGGCATAAACGAGTCAAAAATAAAATTTATTGGTAAATTTAGACCAATTGAAAGGTTAGGGGTAAAAGCAGATCACCTGTAACCCCCTCGTCCCGGTCTGGTCGAATGACCGGTCCGAGTAGGCTACACGGGGAAAACCGAAGCGAAACCCGTTAAGGTTTCCCCTCGGTTAGCAACCCTAGAAAATTTTCTTTTAATTTAATCTTGTCTAAAGGCATATTAATTCCTAAGTGATCACGACAGCGGAAATCATCAAGAAAGAAAAGCATCAGGACCCCAAATCACAAGTTAAACAGTTCATTTTACACTTACAGGGCAGGCTGTATTGATACACCAATCAAGGGTATCGATACGCCTTGACTAAGTCAACCCTTACAGTCAACTCAGGGGAGACCGTATCGGTACAACCCTTGGGCGTATCGATACACCCTAATCGGTCAACATCTCGTGGTCAACGAGACAAAATCGTACCGATACGCCCTAACACCGTACCGATATGCCAAAATCTCCCCAAAATCTCAAAATTCCAGAGAGTTTTGGGCGTATCGATACACCCCCGCGTATCGATACCCCAAGCCAAAATTGAGTCCTGAAGGCAAGACCGTATCGATACGGCCCTTATGCGTATCGATACGCCCTGCACTGCAAGTCTCCAAATTTCAGCAAAACAACACAAGACTCTACTCTAAATGCATTTTAGGACTTCCCTAGCCACATACAAACATTCATGCAACATACTATAACCAAAAATCAACATATAGGGCAATTTAAATGATTAGCAAGGCATCTACACATGGCATTCACACAAAGGATAAATATAACACATAAAGGCATGCTTAAAAGCTCAAAAAGCCATAAGGCATCATGTCTTCACATATAAGGTTTACATGCCAAACAAAAGCAACTTAAAACATCCAAAGGCTTAACCATCCATCACAAGCATTCAACAAGACATAGCATGATTTACAAATCCAAGCAAAACATGAACATCATCAACATCTATGAGTGCATAAACTACTACTTTATTTACTAAGTCATACTTGAGCAACTACAAGCTTGGAATGTCTCCTTCGCCTTGCTCCTTGCTAACACCACACTAATGATCTGCATTGTCGAAAATGAGAGTGTAAGCTAGAAGCTTAGTGAGGATGCTCTAAAACCAAAACAACGACAATGCAGGGCTCAAGCATGCAATCCTTAACATCACACACAACATTCATGTGCATCAACATAACAAACTAGCTAGCATCACAAGAGTCAAATAATATGACATCTTACATCATATTAAACTCAACAAGATAAAGCAAGTATCTCAGTATCATAATCACAAGATCAAGTACATTGGCCACTATTAATTTACTCGGATATACAAATTTACTCTCAACAACAACATTACCTCGGTGGGATTTCACTCATCGCCGAATCTCGCGTGGATAGGATTCCACTCATCATCACATGCCCTACGGATGGGATTCCACTCATCATCACATGTCATACGGATGGGATTCCATTCATCATCACGTATAATATAAATAATTTCCGGTGGAATGTTACATCACCGTACTCCTCCTTGATGACTTAACACCATCAAGGCCACGCGCAAATTTAACTCAATCGTGTGCACACTAATCCTAATGATCGATCATTTATACCCGGTAAGTTAACTAGTGCCAATTACTTTAAAACCACATAACACATCCATCATTTATAACACATATTCATCATCACACTTATCAATGTATACTCATACATACACAATTCATGCTTCTCAAGAATAGAATAGGCATAATTATATTAAGCTCGTAAACACACAAGAAGTTAAACTACCAATTTAACTTCTACCTTGGAATGGCCTACCAAGCTCATTCCAACACCTCCACTACACACACTTGAACCAATTTAAACAAGTTTGAAGTTTCACTCACCACCCTTCCTTAGCAAAACAAGCAAACTAGTCAAGCCTCCCCGATTTCCGGATTCGATCCCGAACCTTCTCCGATGTTTCCCCTTGCTTCTAACCAATCAAAAACACAAGTGTTACTCATCAAGTCAATGCTAAACTCAGTCTCAAATCCAACTCACAAGCACAAGCCAAACTTCACCAATTTTCAACCCAAAATAACCACAAAATTCTCATTTTCGTGCTCCCCAAATATCCAGCAGAAAACTACAATTTCCAACACCCAAATGATATCTAAAGGCTTCCAAAACACTTCCCTAACAACCCTATACCATAATCCCTTCAACCCAACACAAAAACACACCAAAAACTCAACTTTTGACACTTTGAAAAATGCCCCAAAGACCCACTTCGGAATTTTTCCCAAATCCTTCCATTTTAAGATATTAGGTGTATCTAAGTGAGATTAACACAAAACCTAACTCAACAAACCAAAAACAAATGAAAAACCCATTAAAAATCCAAACTTTCATCAAACTTCAAAAACTTGAAATTTTAAAAAGATGATGGGTTTGAAATCTAAAACCATGGAAATGATGGGGATGATGAGGAGAGTCCAAAAATGAAATTACCTCCGAAAATGCTCTTGAGTTGATGGAGAAATTGAATGGAATAATTAATTGGGGTTTAGAGAGGGGTTTTGGGGTTTTCCAACGTGAATAGCAAAAAGGGGAGAAGATGGTCTCTTTTTTTTGATTCAAAAAGGTGATCTACTTTATTTCAACCTATTTACAAAAATGCCACTCCTAATTTTAAATCTCATTTAAATCAAAGCTAAGGTCTAATTAAATTAAATCGATTTTGACGACTCGAACCGAACGCACACGCCTAACTCCCAACCCCAAAACACGAGTGTTACAACTCTCCCCCACTTAAGGAATTTCGTCCCCAAAATTACCTGACTAAAAGAGACAAGGAAACTGCCTTTCCATATCCTTCTTCCTCTCCCAAGTGGCCTCGTCCACCCCTCGACGTTGCCACCGCACTTTTACTAACTCAATCTATCTACCCCGCAACACCTTGCTGTCAGAAGCTAAGATCTCAATTGGTTCTTCCTCATAAGTCAAATTCAGATTCAATTCAATCTCTTCTACATGCATGACATGTGATGGATCTGACCTATACTTACGGAGCATCGAAACATGAAACACATCGTGTATCTTCTCTAACTCGGATGGCAAACGCAACTGATAAGAAACTGGGCCAACCCTCTTCACAATCTCATACGGTCCTATGTACCTAGGACTCAACTTCCCTTTTCGGCCAAATCTCATTACTTTGTTCCACGGAGACACTTTCAAGAACACCTTCTCACCCACTGAGAACTCAACTTCCTTCCTCTTCAAGTCGGCATAGGACTTCTGCCTATCCGAAGCTGCCTTTAAGCGATCACGAATCAATTTCACCTTATCAGTTGTCCCCTTAAGCAAGTCTGGCATATGTAACAACTTCTGTCCCACTTCAGCCCAACAAAATGGAGTTCTACACTTTCTACCATACAAGGCCTCATACGGAGCCATCTGAATGCTCGACTGAAAACTATTATTGTAAGAAAACTCAACTAGAGGCAAATGCTTCTCCCACGTACCCTGAAAATCAATGATGCAACAACGTAACATATCCTCTAGAATCTGTATAACCCTCTATGACTGACCATCTGACTGGGGATGATAAGACGCGCTGAAATTTAAACGAGTACCCAAAGCTGTATGCAGACACTCCCAAAATCGAGCTGTAAACCTCGGATCTCTATCAGACACAATAGACTTCGGCACACCATGCAGTCTAACAATCTCACCAATGTACAGATCGGCCAATCTATCTAAAGTATAAGTCGTATTGACTGCTAAGAAGTGAGCACACTTCGTGAAACGGTCTACTATAACCCAAACTGAGTTCTTCTTCGTAGGAATCAAAGGCAAGCCCGAAACAAAATCCATGGTGATGTTCTCCTATTTCCATTCCGGAATTCTCAACGATTGCAACAAACCTGAGGGAACCTGATGTTCCGCCTTCACTCTCTGACACACCATACACTTACTCACGAAGTCGGCTACATCTCTCTTCAAACCAACCCAAAAGTACGCATTCTTCAAATCTCGGTACATCTTCGTACTTCCAGGATGCATAGCAAAAGGACTACTGTGCGCTTCAGTCAAGATCGTACGTCACAAGTCACTGTCTTCTGGCACAACTATCCTATTTTTGAAACACAAGACCCCATCGGTACTAAAACTATAATCCGAGGATCTACCTTCGGCTATGTCTTGCACGTGAGGTGTCAAAGATCTATCTAAGAGCTGCTTCTCTCTAATCATCTGACCTAGAGTAAGTCTAACCTGAAGCTCAGCCACCAAGCCTCCATCTCCCGACAAGCTCAATCTAGCAAATATGGCTCTCAAATATACGGATACCTTTCTACTCAAAGCATCGGCCACTACATTGGCCTTACCCTGATGGTACTCAATCGTAAGATCATAGTATTTTAGCAACTCTAACCACCTACGCTGTATGAGATTCAAATCTCGTTGAGTCATAATGTACTTCAGACTATTGTGATCTGTGTACACTGTGCACTTCTCACCGTACAAATAATGTCTTCAAATCTTCAGAGCAAACACAACTGCAGCTAACTTTATGTCATGGGTCGGATAGTTACGCTCGTGAGTCTTCAACTGTCTTGAGGCATAAGCCACTACTCTCTTGTCTTGCATAAGAACACAACCTAGGCCTACATAGGAAGCATCACTGTAAACTACATAGTCTTTCCCGGACTCTGGCTGAATCAAAATCGGTGCTTGGGTCAAAGCTTCTTTCAACTTCTCAAAGGCTCTCTGTCTTGCATCTGACCACTCAAACTGAACACTCTTCTGAAGTAACTGTGTCAATGGAGCGACTAACTTCGACAAACCTTCTACGAATCTTCTATAGTATCCAACTAAGCCTAGAAAGCTACGAATCTCTGTTACTGACTTCGGTTGCTTCCACTCAACAATAGCTTTTATTTTCTTCGGATCAACTCTAATCCCAACGGCTGACACTACGTACCCTAGGAAGACTACCTCTCGAATCCAGAACTCACACTTGCCCAACTTGGCATACAACTGATTATCTAACAAGTTCTTCAAAACTAGCCTCAAATGTCGGTCGTGGTCTTCCTCGGTACGCGAGTACACCAAGATTTCATCTATGAAGACAACTACAAACTGATCTAGGTACTGATGGAAGATCCTATTCATCATATCCATGAAAGCAGCCGGTGCGTTAGTCAACCCAAATGGCATGACTAAAAACTCATAGTGACCATATCTAGTCCTAAAGGTCGTCTTCGGTACATCAACCTCTCTTACCTTTAGCTGGTAGTAGCCAGATCTCAAGTCAATCTTCGAAAAGACTGATGCCCCTCTCAACTGATCAAACAAACCATCAATCATTGGCAATGGATACTTGTTCTTCACTGTCAACTGATTCAACTGTCTGTAATCTATACACATTCTCATGCTTCCATCCTTCTTCTTTACAAACAAAACTGGAGCGCCCCAAGGCGAAGAACTAGGTCGGATGAAGCCTCTATCTGTTAACTCTTGCAACTGAGTCTTCAACTCTTTCAGTTCTTTCGGTGCCATTCGATACGGAGCAATCGAAACAGGAGCTGAATCTGAATAAGTCTCTATAGAAAACTCTACCTCTCTATCAGGTGGTAAACCCGACAATTCTTCCGGAAACACACTAGGAAAGTCACACACTGTCCGGATGTCTTGAGGTCTAACCTCACTAATGTTCGGATTCATCACATAGGCCAAGTACGCTTCACAACCCATCTCAACTAGTCTCTTAGCCTCTAAAACTGAAACTACATTCGATAAGAACTTCACATTCTCACCTACCACCACTATCTCATAATCATCCGCGAGTCTCAAGGAAATCCTCTTAGTCTCAAAATCTATACTAGCTCTATGCTCAATGAGCCAGTCCATACCCAGAATCACATCAAAGCCATAAAATGGTAGCTCCATCATATCCACTGGAAATACATGCCCCTGAACCATTAACGGACATCTTCTGTACATCTTTCTAACTACTATTGTATCCCCGAAGGAACTAGTAACACTAACTCCTACTTCTAATATTTCACAAGGTAATTTCAACAACTGTGCATGCTCACTCAGTATATAAGAATGTGTAGACCCGGATTCAATCAAAGAAAACCCAAAGACTGTATCGAGAAGTTACATGCAATCACATCCGTGTCATGCTGATCCCCACGCTGAGCATAAACTGTGGCATGGCCTCCGCCCTCCGGCTGGACTGCAACTACATGTGCTATGTTTCTCTGGCCATCATTCCTCGACTGGAAGTTACCTCTACCGCACCCGCGGCCTCTCTGAAAGTTATTGGCTCTAGCAGAAGCCTGAACTGGTGCCTGACCCACCTGATGTGGACAGTCATGCCTAATATGGTCCCTAGCTCCACAGCCCCAACACGAGTCGAAATTTCCCCAACACTCACCGGTGTGGTTCCTCCCGCAACTAGCACACGTGGGCAACCTCCCACCAGCCCTCTGGCTCTGGTGGCCCCTACCGTGGTTACCTCTACCACGTCTATGGTCATAGTGATGCCGGTTGTCCCGATGCCTCTTGGCATCACCTCTATCAAAGTCACTAGATCTCTTCCCAGAACTAGAACCACCAGATCGTTTGGTCAAGCCCAAACTATGCTCCAAGTCCTTGGCCCTAGCGACCAAGACATCAAAATCTGTGTAGTCCGAAGCTAGAGTGTACCTCTTGATTTCTTCATTCAACCCGTAGCAGAAACAGTTACATCATTCCACTTCAGTAGGAACAAGCTCAGACGCATACTGACTCAGCCAGACAAATCCGATCTCATAGTCTGTCACAGTCATGCTCCCTTGAAGCAAAGCCATAAATTCCCTCTTCTTCTCATCGAGATATCGAGGACCCAGATATTTCTTACGGAAAGCTGACTCGAAAAAATCCCAAGTGATCTCAGCCTCTTCCAAACCCGTAGTAATGGTGACCCAACAAGTGTAGGCATCAACCTGACGCAGAGATATAACACACCCTAGCTTGCGTTCCTCGGTACATCCCATCTGTGCCAGAATACGGACGATCTTCTCAAACCACATCTCAGATCTCTCGGGTGTAGACCCTCTGAACGCTTAACCTCCCAAACTGCGGAGTCTCTCCAATGGCAAACCAGTACCCTCTCCCTGGGGTTGTGCCACTGCTTGACCCCCAGCCACAGCAGCCTGAAAAGCCCCGGCTATCGCCTGAACTAAGGGGGCTAAATCTATTCCGGCTGGTCCTTGGCCAACTTGAGGTCCCGCGCCCTCGGCTCCCGCCTCACCTCCCTCTTGGTGAGGAGGAGAAGGAGGAGGTTAAGGAGCTTGCGCCCCACCAATCTGCTCAACTCCCAGAGCTTGTGCCCGTGGTTCTGGTTGAACCATCCTAGGCCTCTCTCGTGGTCTCATGATACAGCTAGCAAGATAATAACTACAACAAACAAACATATAAGGATTAAGTTAGCAAAGGCAAGGGTCTAACTGTGCTCAAGTATTTTCCTTTACAAAACTTTTTCAAATTAAGTAATAGTAGCAATGGGAACTCGACACTACACCAATCGCAACAATCATGCTTCCAAACATCATATGAACGATCAAACAACAAGAATACAAGGCATAACATGCACCGAGACATATCAATTGCTTAACACATCAAGCTTACCACACTTACCTGCCCGAGGTCTCGGTAACCTCAGGCACTGATACCAACAAATGTAACCCCCTCGTCCCGGTCTGGTCGAATGACCGGTCCGAGTAGGCTACACGGGGAAAACCGAAGCGAAACCCGTTAAGGTTTCCCCTCGGTTAGCAACCCTAGAAAAATTTCTTTTAATTTAATCTTGTCTAAAGGCATATTAATTCCTAACTGATCACGACTGCAGAAATCATCAAGAAAGAAACGCATCAGGACCCCAAATCACAAGTTAAACAGTTCATTTTACACTTACAGGGCAGGCCGTATCGATACACCAATCAAGGGTATCGATACGCCTTGACTAAGTCAACCCTTACAGTCAACTCAGGGGAGACCGTATCGGTACATCCCTTGGGCGTATCGATACACCCTCCTCTGTCAACATCTTGTGGTCAACGAGACAAAACCGTACCGATACGCCCTAACACCGTACCGATACGCCAAAATCTCCCCAAAATCTCAAAAATTCCAGAGAGTTTTGGGTGTATCGATACACCCCCGCGTATCGATACCCCAAGCCAAAATTGAGTCCTGAAGGCAAGACCGTATCGATACGGCCCTTATGCGTATCGATACGCCCTGCACTGCAAGTCTCCAAATTTCAGCAAAACAACACAAGACTCTACTCTAAATGCATTTTAGGACTTCCCTAGCCACATACAAACATTCATGCAACATACTATAACCAAGAATCAACATATATGGCCATTTAAATGATTAGCAAGGCATCTACACATGGCATTCACACAAAGGATAAATATAACACATAAAGGCATGCTTAAAAGCTCAAAAAGCCATAAGGCATCATGTCTTCACATATAAGGTTTACATGCCAAACAAAAACAACTTAAAACATCCAAAGGCTTAGCCATCCATCACAAGCATTCAACAAGACATAGCATGGTTTACAAATCCAAGCAAAACATGAACATCATCAACATCTATGAGTCATACAACGCTCATACAAAACACATAGTAGCCCCATTGCTAAACTAGTACTTTATTTACTAAGTCATACTTGAGCAACTACAAGCTTGGAATGTCCCCTTCGCCTTGCTCTTTGCTAACACCACGCTAATGATCTGCATTGTTGAAAATGAGAGCGTAAGCTAGAAGCTTAGTGAGGATGCTCTAAAACCAAAACAACGACAATGCAGGGCTCAAGCATGCAATCCTTAACATCACACACAACATTCATGGGCATCAACATAGCAAACTAGCTAGCATTACAAGAGTCAAATAATATGGCATCTTACATCATATTAAACTCAACAAGATAAAACAAGTATCTCAGTATCATAATCACAAGATCAAGTACATTGGCCACTATTAATTTACTCGGATATGAGGATTTACTCTCAACAACAACATTACCTCGGTGGGATTTCACTCATCACCGGATCTCGCGTGGATGGGATTCCACTCATCATCACATGCCCTACGGATGGGATTCCACTCATCATCACGTATAATATAAATAATTTCCGGTGGAATGTTACATCACTGTACTCCTCCTTGATGACTTAACGCCATCAAGGCCACGCGCAAATTTGACTCAACCGTGTGCAAACTAATCCTAATGATCGATCATTTATACCCGATAAGTTAACTAGTGCCAATTACTTTAAAACCACATCACACATCCATCATTTATAACACATATTCATCATCACACATATCAATGTATACTCATACATACACAATTCATGCTTCTCAAGAATAGAATAGGCATAATTATATTAAGCTTGTAAACACACAAGAAGTTAAACTACCAATTTAACTTCTACCTTGGAATGACCTACCAAGCTCATTCCAATACCTCCACTACACACACTTGAACCAATTTAAACAAGTTGGAAGTTTCACTCACCACCTTTCCTTAGCAAACCAAGCAAACTAGTCAAGCCTCCCCGATTTCCGGATTCGATCCCGAACCTTCTCCGATGTTTCCCCTTGCTTCTAACCAATCAAAAACACAAGTGTTACTCATCAAGTCAATGCTAAACCCAATCTCAAATCCAACTCACAAGCACAAGCCAAACTTCACCAATTTTGAACCCAAACTAACCACAAAATTCTCATTTTCGTGCTCCCCAAATACCCAGCTGAAAACTACAATTACCAACACCTAAATGACATATAAAGGCTTCCAACACACTTCCCTAACAACCCTATACCATCAGCCCTTCAACCCAACACAAAAAACACACCAAAAACTCAACTTTTGACACTTTAAAAAATGCCCCAAAGACCCAGTTTGGGATTTTTCCCAAATCCTTCCATATTAAGATATTAGGTGTATCTAAGTGAGATTAACACTAAACCTAACTCAACAAACCAAAAACAAATGAAAAACCCATTAAAAATCCAAACTATCATCAAACTTGAAAAACTTGAAATTTTAAAAAGATTATGGTTTTGAAATCTAAAACCATGGAAATTATGGGGATGATGAGGAGAGTCCGAAAATGAAATTACCTCCGAAAATGCTCTTGAGTTGATGGAGAAATTGAATGGAATAGTGAATTGGGGTTTAGAGAGGGGTTTTCCAACGTGAATAGCAAAAAGGGGAGAAGATTGTCTCTTTTTTTTTCTTTTTGATTCAAAAAGGTGATCTACTTTATTTCAACCTATTTACAAAAATGCCACTCCTTAATTTTAAATCTCATTTAAATCAAAGCTAAGGTTTAATTAAATTAAATCGGTTTTGATGACTCGAACCGAACGCACACGCGTAACTCCCAACCCCAAAAGACGGGTGTTACATCACCCCTCCGGGACCCTACAATTTTAAGAGGCCACTGTAATTAGTAGTGAATATCCGATCGAATTGAGTCAAAAGAATTGAACTATTCGAGCTAACGAATCCTATTTTGTGATTCATACTTTATTTGATTTTTTATTCGTATCAAGTTTATGAAATCTGAATTAAATTGAGTCGAATTGTCGAGTTTATGTGCAAATTTTATGACTCAAACTTTTGAAGAGGTATGCGATAACTTGCATTCACATAACAAGATGAAGCACCTTGTAAGTGGATATGAGCCTAAAGCACAAGACCTCCTTGTTTAAGTGTCGACTAGTACTAGCCGCGGAAGACAAAAAGATCATAATTCTGGAGGAAAGAATAGAGGCATATCGAAGTCCTCAAACTAAGATAAGATTTGTAATTTGTGTAAAAAGAAAAGGCACGTGAAATTAGAGCGTTACAAGTTACAGAACAAGATTAAGAGGGAGGCTGAAAATAATTCCAGAGAAACTGGTGAAGCTGATGTAGCGAAGGATTGTAGCGGCGAAAATCTCTGTGTAGCTTTTGACGACAACTCAAGAGTGAGTGAGGATTGGATCCTCGAGTCCGTCTGCACCTTCCATATGTGTCCCAACTTAGAATGGTTTACTATCTACGAGGATGTTTCCATAGGTGTGTAGTAATGAGTAGGGGTGAGCAAAATTCGACTCGACTCGAAAAAACCGAATAACTCGACTCGACTCGAGGCAAAAATACTCGACTCGTTTTGACTCGACTCGAAATTTCATAAACTCAAATAACTCGAAAAAATTTCAAATAAAGTTTGAGTTGTAAAATGGAAATTCGAATAAATCGAATAACTCGAAATTTTTAGCAATTAGTGGATTTATTTTTAAGTTCGAGACGAGTCCCTCTATTTTTTATGATATATACATACTAATATATAAAAATATGAAGAAATATTGTCACATGTGAAAAAAATATATATGTGCATATCTTATATGATTAGAGAAAGGAGTTTAAATTGGAATCAAACCATACTATAACATTATAAATAATTACAGTTAAATTTTTATAGGAACTCGAAAACTCGACTCGAATCGAAAAAATTTCAAATAAAGTTTGAGTTGTAAAATATGACCCGTCAACTCGAATAACTCGAAATTTTTTGACGACTCGATCGAACGCTCACCCCTAGTAATGAGAAATAATGACTCATGTAGAATCGCTTGATTGGAACCATCAAAAGCAGGATATTTGATGGTATTATCATAACCCTCAATGTCGTACAACACATACCAAATTTGAAGAGTAATCTTATTTCCTTAAGAATCTTTGACTCAAAGTGGTACATGTACTTAGGGATGGGTATTTCACCCTGACCCAAGCCGGCCTGATCAGGTTAGGTTTTTTGTTAAAAAAAGTCAGGCTCGGGTCGAGTTTTTATTGTGGATGATATCGGGTCGAGTTAGGTTCGAGTTTAGGGTAAAAAAATCCGACCTTGATTAATAGAGTAATTTTTCCAATATATTTTAGCGATATTTTGCAATAATACCCTCTCTTTATATATTTTTTATAATTAGGTCCTTAAAATTCATTTTTTTATAATTATGTTCCTAAAATTAATTATTATTTTTATAATTAGGTCCCTAAAATTAATTTTTTTACAATTAAGTCCCTAAAATTGATTTTTTTATAGGTCGGGTTGGGTTGAGGTATATAATTTTTGGGTTGGGTTGGGTTTTTTAAAGAATAGGTTCGATTTGGGTTTAGGATTAGGGTAATTATTTTCGAATCGGGTTCGAGTCTGTCAAAAACCCAACCGACTTGACTTGTGCCTATCCCTACATGTACTCAACTAAAGGTGAAGTTCTAAACGTGAAATCATGGGCTCTCTTCTCATGATGAAAGGTCGAAGAAGACCAATAGACTGTTGGAGTATGCCCAAAGATCAATCATAAGATAATTGTAAAAAATATACCTATTTTATCTTGTTTATTAATATAAAACCATTATTATTATTTCAGTAATTATTCTGCACTTATTTTGTGGGACATCCTAAAGAAACTAAAGGATATTATTTCCTCAATCCATCTGAGAACAAAATTTTTATTGCTCGAACATGAGTCTTCCTCGAGAGAGAATTTATTTTCAGAAAAGGAAGTGAGAGAAATATTGAACTTGAGAAAATTCAAGATCAACCACATATCACTGAAATAAATATTGAACAAAAACAAGTTCCACAAATAGTTAAGAAACATTCAACCATTTTTGAAACACAACAACTACAGAGATCTATGATAGAACACAATTCGCCTGAAAGATATGGATTTCTTGTTACATTGCATGGTGATGTTCTACTCATGCATCAAGATGATCCTAGAACTTATCAGGAAGTAGTTGCGAGCCCAGACTCCGAGAAATGGCTAAAATCCATGAAATCCTAGATGGATTCCTTGTTAGATAACCAAGTGCGGACCTTGGTTAACCCACCTGAAGGGATTAAGCCCATAGGGTGCAAATGGGTTTTTAAAAAGAAGACCGACATGAATGGCAATGTACAAACATACAAAGTGCGATTGGTCTCTAAGGGTATTCGTCAGATTCATGCTATAAACGATGATGAAACTTTTCCCCTATTGCTATGTTTAAATCCATCTGGATATTGATTGCAATAGATGCATTTTATGATTATGAAATCTAGAAAATGGATGTCAAAACCGCTTTCCTTAATGGAAAATTTGATGAGGATGTGTACATGACACAACCTAAGGGTTTTGTCGATCCAAAAGATGCCCAAAAAGTATGCAAGCTACAAAGATCCATTTATGGGTTGAAGCAAGCTTCTTGAAGTTAGAATCTTTGTTTTAATGGTGCAATCAAAGAATTTGGTTTTATCAAAAATGAAGACGAGCCATGTGTTTTCAAGAAAACTAGTGGGAGCACTGTCAAATTCTTGGTATTGTATGTGGATGACATACGAATAATATGAAATGACATACCTATCTTACAGTCTGTAAAGACTTGGTTAAGAAAATGTTATTTTATGAAAGACTTGGGTGAAGCAACCTACATATTAGGAGTCAAGATTTATAGAGATAAATTAAGACGACTCCTAGGACTAAGTCAAAATACATACATAGATAAAATACTAAAGAGATTCAGTATAGAAGAATCTAAAAGAGGATTCTTACCTATGAGACATGGTATTTCACTCTAGAAGGAAATGTGTAACACTCGAGTTTAGGGGTCGGGTGAAGATAATATTTAAATAATATTTCGGGTTTCGGTTTTATAATTAAAATAATAAAATATTATTTTGGGCTTCACATATTCAAAATAAACATTTTATGTTGGACCAAAATTGAATTGAAACTCAAATTTCATGGATTTTATAGTTAATGAAATTGCCATCTCATTAATGGCAAAAAAGTAAATAAGTAGACTTTTAATTTAAATCCCCTTTTTATTAAAAGTCCCTTTTGTCATCTTCTTCACTCTTCCATTTCCCATTTTCAACGACAAGTGAGAACCCCTCATCTCCATTTCACTATTCCATCCCATTTCAACTTCATCTTTGGAGCTTTTTAAAAGGTAATAGCATTTTTGACTTGGCCTTGCCATCCTCTACATTTGGGTGCCTTTAGTTTTCATTAAAACTATGTATTTTGTAATTTGAGTTTTTCAAAGTTTTTGTCAAAAGGTTGAAGCTTTATTGTCCTTTAACAAAGCTTTTGATTATTTATTGTTAGATACGTTGTTTATGAACCATGAGGTCCAACATATGCGAATTTTAAAGTGTTTTATCAAGATTTTCGGATTTGGGTTTTGATGGGGTTTTTGAAGGGTTTAAATGATAGTTTTGGGTGAGTTTGATGTTGGAAATTGAGGGCTATTGGTTGTATGTTGGTTGAGGGTTGTTTTGGAAGCTTTTAGAAGTGTTAAAAGTGTTTGAAACAAGAGTTTTGGATTGGGTTTTAGGGCTGCTCGGGTTTGATGTTTTGGGGGTTGTTCATAGCTTGAAATCATGTGTTTTATGCTTGAGTAGTGTTCTGGGTTTGCTACATTGTTGTTTGAACTGATTCAAGGTTGTTTTGATTGTGTTGAGTTGATTAGAAACAAGAGTTTGTGTTGGTGAAGCATCGAGAACGAATCCGGAATCGTTGGAAGCTTGATCGGCTAGTGTGTTGAGCTTGGAATAGTCAGTGAGTGGTTAAATGTTTTTAAATGGTTTTCGAGTATTTGGTTCAAGCATGTAGACTAGGTTGGGCTTGGTAGACCCACCTAGAGTTGGGGTTAGAGTGGTAGCCTAATCCCAAGCTTTAGTTAGAGACCTGGGTTGCACTCTAATTGTTGTTTATGCCTCATGTTTATTTGTGTTTATGGTGGCTATGTATAAATGTGTTATACATGTATGTTGAGGCATGGTTGTGATGCATTGTGATATGCATGTGGTTTATGCATGCTGTTAATCATGGTGAGTACGTGCTAAGCACGGAAGTGGATATGAAATGATGATGTGAAAGGTTGTGGATTGTGTTTAATATTGGCACTAGTATGCTTGGGTACAAATGATCGATCATTAGGATGTTAGTGTGCACATGTGAGTCAAATGCGCGCGTGGTCTTGGTTATGGTAGTCATCAAGATGGAGTACGGGTTCGCCCGGAAAACCTTCTTATATATGTGTTAGTCGGTGATGCGTGTAATCCCATCGACGGGGCGTGAGGATGAGTGGAATCCCCTCCGCGTGAACGGTGATGAGTGTAATCCCACCGTAAGGTAATGGTTGTGTTGGATGTGAGTTCCAACGGTTATCCGAGTATTCGAGTCATAACTAGGTGCCAATATGAGATTATATGTGTGCCATTATGGATTGATAAATGTGGTGGTTAATACATTGATTTATGTATTCTCATGTGTTGAGCTTGTGACTTGTTGAGCATGACATATTATTGATTATATGTTCATGCATCATGTGTATTTTGGCTCATGTGGATCGAAGGTATGAACATGCATTTTTACCTTGGTTGTGCTCGTGCTTGGACCCTGCATTGTCGAGGTTTGTTTTAATGAGCTTACCCTCACTAAGCTTTATGCTTACGCTCTGTTTTGTTCGACAATGCAGATCCATAGTTCGTGGGTTGATAGAGCAAGAAGGGGGCCTCCAAGTGCGCTAGTGTTGCTTTTGGTTAGCTCAAGTATGAACTTTAAATTGAAGGATTGTAATAGTCAAGCAATGGGATTTGAATGTTTTGTAGTTATGTTTATGTTTGGTTTAGGAGCATGTTTAGACTCCTTAAAATGTTGATTTTGGTGTGGCTTGTTGATGCCATGTTTGGGATTGTATGACATGTTTAAGTTGCTTCCATGAATGCTTGTGTTTCGATGTTCAAGGCATGAAACCTTATATATGTTAAGTATGCCTCTTTTTGAGTAAATGCATGAATCCTTGAATGATTGTTGCTTGTTTGTGATGGTTGTCTCGTATGCTGAGATCTTGGATGTTGGATGTTGTATGTATGTTTGTATGTGTTTAGGGAAGTCTTTAATTGCATCTAGAGTCGTGTTCTAGAGTCTTAGGCTGCAAATTTGGGTATTGTAGTGCAGGGCGTATCGGTACACCCAAGGGCCGTATCGGTACAGTCCTACACTTTGAGACTCAAGTTTGGCCCATCGTATCGATACGCGGGGGTGTATCGATATGCCCAAAACTCATTGGAATTCTGAGATTTTGACGAGATTTTGGGGTATCGGTACGGGTCTAGGGTGTATCGATACGGTCTTGTATCGTTGACCGTGAGATGTTGACCAATCAGGGCATATCGGTACGGTCAACCTGTGTACCGATACAGTCTTCCTGGTTTGACCTTGGGCTGTTGACCTAGTCAAGGCGTATCGATACCCTCTCTGAGTGTATCGATACGACCTGCTATTTAAGACTAAAATGGGCTGTTTTATGTGGGCTTTTGGTTGTTTACCTCAATTATTCTTCCGCTGTTGCTTTTCCCACATAAGATCTAATATCTCATATAGAAAAGATAAAATAAATGAAAAAGTTTTTCTTGGGTCGGTAACCGAAGTGGAGCCTTAACGGGTTTCGCCTCGGTTATCCCCGTGTAGCCCACTCGGATCGGTCAAGCATCCGAACTGGGATGAGGGGGTTACAAAATGTGTCGTTCAACGCCTCAAGAAAGAGAGCGCAAGAGTAAGATTCCATATGCTTCAGCCATTGGATCTATCATGTATGTCATGCTTTGTACACATTCAGATATATCGTATACATTAAGTATGACAAGTCGGTACCAAGTAGATCCCGATGAAGGTCATTGGGTTGTAGTAAAAAACATCCTTAAGTACTTGAGAAGAACTAAGGATACATTCCTTATGTATTGAGGTGAGGAAGAGCTAAGTATAAAAGGTTATATTGATGCAAGCTTCCAAATCGATAAGGATGATTCTCGATCGCAATCGAGTTTTGTGTTTTTCTTAACGGATGTGCTGTAAGCTGGAAAAGTTCAAAGCAATATACAATAGCAGATTCTACAATAAAAGTCGAGTATATTGTAGCAAGCGATGCTGCGAAAGAGGTTGTTTGGATCAAGAAATTCAAATCTAAACTTGAGGTTGTGCTAGTATATCAAATGCTATAGATCTACATGTGATAACACCGAAGCCATCATACAAGCAAAAGAACCCAAATCTCACAAGCGATCCAAACACACACTTAGGGGGTTATCATCTCATTCAAGAAATCATTGATCGAGGGGATGTGGAAATATACAAAGTACCAATGGAAGATAATATCATCGATCCACTGACAAAGTGTAACCCCCTAGATTCGGCCTAGCTGCTAGACCGCATCGAACGAGTTACACGGGGAAAACTGAAACGAAGCCCGTTAAGGCTCCACTTCGATTAACAACCCTAGAAAATTTTCTTTTAAAGTTATCTTGTCTAGATGCTTTAATTATATCCTATGTGAGAGGACACGCAGCGGAAACACACACGGATACAAACGCGCGAAACAAACAATCACACAAACCATTTTTAACTTTTACAACAGGTCGTATCGATACGCCTGGACCTGGTCAACACCCCAAAGTCAACCTAGGGAGACTGTATCGATACGCCAGAAGACCGTATCGATACGCTCTCAACGATCAACTTCCCAAGGTCAAACTACGAAGACCGTACCGATACCATCAGGATCCGTACCGATACGCCAAAATCTCGTCAATTTCTCAGATTTCCAAAGAGCTTTTGGCGTATCAATACACCCCCGCGTACTAGTATGCATAGCCTAAAACAAGGCTCAAAGTAGGGGACCGTATCGATACATCCCTTGAGCATATCGATACGCCCTGCACTGCAAACCTTATTTTGGCTACGTAGCGGTACACGTGGGTGTATCGATACGCCAAAAACTCTCTGGAAATTTGAGAAATTGACGATATTTTGGCGTATCAATACGAGACTTGAGGGTATCGGTACGATCTTCGTAGTTTGGCCTTGGGAAGTTAACCGTTGAGAGAGTATCGATACGGTCTTCTAGCGTATCGATACGGTCTCCCTAGGTTGACTTTGGGGTGTTGACTAGGTCTAGGCGTATCGATACGGTCTTCTAGCGTACCGATACAGCCTGTTGTAAAAGAAAAATGATTTGTGTTATTGTCTGTTTTGCGTGTTTTGTATCCGTGTGTGTTTTCGCTGCATGTCCTCTCACATTGGATATAATTAAAGCATCTAGACAAGATAACTTTAAAAGAAATTTTTCTAGGGTTGTTAATCGAAGTGGAGCCTTAATGGGTTTCGTTTCGGTTTCCCCCGTGTAACTCGTTCGATATGGCCTGGCTGCTAGGCCGGGTCAAGGGGGTTACATTTGTTGGTATCAGAGCCTAGGTTCCGCCTAGGTTCATTGAGTTTCCGCAAGCCAAAAGGTAAGTGAGGGAAGTTTTGTGGTGTAAGCTTGTTGATTGTGATTGCTCGGTGATTGTAAGCATGCTTGTGGCTATCTTGTATTGGTTGAGAAATAGTTAAAGGCACCCATTGCTAGTATACTATTATTGTAAGTGATTTTAAGTTTAAGGACTTGAGCACCTTGGACCTTGTTCCTTGCTGACCCAAATCATCTCACTTGTTGTTTTTGTTGATTAGCTTTGCATCTGTTACCCTGGTGAGACCGAAGGGAAGGCCGAGAGTTGAGCGGATTGAGAATGTTGAGGATGTGCAGGGAGAGAACTTTCCTCCTCCTCCTTCTCCATATCCGCCTCAGGGTGTAGGTTCTAGTTTACCGTTTGAGCGACTCCGTAGCTTGGGCGGGGTTGAGTTCCATAGGTTGTCACCCGAGGGTTCTGAGGCATGGTTTGAGAGCACAATCCGTATTTTGAGTCAGATGGAGTGCTCTGAGGCACATAAGTTGGGTTGAATTGTCTCTTTGCTTCAGGGAGATGCCTACACTTGGTGGACTACTATCACCACGGGTATGCCAGAGGCCGAGGTTACTTGGGAGTTCTTCAAGAATGCTTTCCGTAAGAAGTACTTAGGTCCTCGATACCTAGATGAGAAGAAGAGAGAGTTCATGGCTCTAGTTCAGGGTAGCTTGACCGTGTCCGACTATGAGGGACAGTTCGTACGTCTGAGCCAGTATGCTTCTGAGTTAGTTCCCACTGAGGTGGAACGATGTAAGCGTTTCCGCTATGGGTTGGTTTAGGATGTGAAGACCTACATGTTGGCTTCCGACTATACTGATTTTGATGTGTTGGTCGCTAGGGCTAAGGACATTGAACAATCTTTAGGACTTGCGTATCGCAAGGGTGGATCTAGTTCTGGAAAGAGGAATGGTGATTGGGACAGAGATCGTGCCAAGAGGCACAAGGATAGGAAACCTCATCATGATCATAGATGTAGAGGTGGTAATTCGGGGAGAGGCCATCACGGCCAAGGGACTGAGAATCGTACTCCCAAGTGCAACAAGTGTGGTAGACATCATTACGGTGAGTGTTGGGGCACTTATGGCTCTTGTTGGAAATGCGGGTCTAGGGCGCACTTGAAGCGCGTTGTCCACATCCGTCTAGGTAAGGACAAGCTCCTACACGAGCTGTCGACCATCAGAGAGGCCGTGGGCGTGTTTGAGGTAACTTTCAGCCTAGGAATGACGGTAAAAGGAGTGTAGCTCATGTTGTAGCAGTTCAGCCCGAGGGAGGTGGGCCAGCTAGAATGTATGCACACCGTGAGGACAGGAATAACACATATGTGATTGCTGGGAATTTCTCGTTACAGAATTTGTTTTCCTTGATTGATTCCGGTTCTACGCATTCGTACATATTAAGTAAGCATGCAAGTGTTAGATATTCCGGTTGAGATATTAGATGTGGGTATGAATGTCACTAGTTCTTTTGGTGATACAATTGTGGTCAGAAAGATGTACAGAAGATGTCCTTTGATGGTCCAGGGTCATGTTTTTCCTGTGGATATGATGGAATTGCCGTTTTATGGTTTTGATGTGATATTAGGCATGGACTGGCTTGTAGAACATAAGGCTAGAGTAGATTTTGAGACAAAGCGAGTTTCCTTGAGACTTTCAGAGGATCATGAGGTAATAATAGTGGGCGAGAACGTTAAGTTCTTGTCCAATGTAGTTTCGGCCTTAGAGGCTCAAAAGTTGTTGGATGTAGGTTGTCAGGCGTACCTAGCTTATGTTATGAATCCGAATATGGATGAGGCGCGACCGCAAGACATTAGGTCAGTTTGTGACTTTCTGAGTGTATTCCCAGAAGAATTGTCTGGTTCGCCTCCAGATAGAGATGTAGAGTTTGTTATTGAGAATTATTTTTATTCAGATCCAGTGTCGATTGCACCTTACCGAATGACTCCTAAATAAATGAAAGAGTTGAAGACACAACTTCAGGAATTGATAGACTGAGGGTTCATTCTTCTGAGTACTTCACCTTGGGGTGCACCGGTGTTGTTTGTGAAAAAGAAAGATGGTAGTTTGAGAATGTGTATCGATTATCGACAGTTGAATAAGTTGACAGTGAAGAACAAGTATCTGTTGCCGAGAATTGATGACTTGTTTGATTAGTTGAGAGGTGTTTCAGTGTTCTCGAAGATATATTTGAGATCTGGTTATTATCTGTAACCCCCTTAGCCCGGCCTAGACGCTAGACCCGAACTACGAAGATCACACGGGAAAACCAAAGTCAACCCGAAAGTCAACCTTGATTAGCTACCTTTTTTTTCCTTTTTAAACTTCTCTAGATGCGCGTTAAACCTATGTGAAAGCCCAATAACCTTGGGAGAGAAAAAAACAACGATCGGAAACGTTTAAGGACTCAATTGCAAGAAATACACTTTTAGGGACCAAAATGTAAATTTTGGAAAATAAAAGGACTTTCAAGATTTTAGTTTTACCAAACCTCAATTAATCATATTACAAGCCTCTCTGCCAAATTTCAGCTTAAAAAGACATCTCAAGCTCAAGCAATTGCAATTCGACTTTCAGGACTAAAATGTAAAGCATGCAAAAACTGTCCAACGGTCACCCGTTTCGAAACACTGACTCCCGTATAGAAACACCTGTGTCGTACACCCGTAACGAAACGGGGTTGACCATTTCGATACGTGGGTATGTTCCGAAACTAGTTCAGAAACGGACACCTTTAGTAGCCAAAGTGTTTCGAAACACCTCTAGCCATTCCGAAATGCCCAGGCCATTTCATGCACCCGTTTCGAAACAACCAAGGGTGTTTCGATACACCCTGCCCAGAAACAGCAGAAAATTCTGGTTTTACACATCCAAACACCGTCAAACATACTTTAAACCATTCCTCAACATATCAACAACATGTCAAGCATTATAACTACCAAAATGCATTAAAAACTAGATACAAATAAAACATTAGGTGCACCAACCCATTCAACACATCCAACACATGATCTTGCTTTTAATCAAAGAGCATAGCATATCAACTTATGAAGAAGATGATTCAAATATTGCAAAGCGATCAACAATAAGGTTCAAACCATAAACCGAACATGGTCAACATACACAATCTCGTTACACATTAATATAAAAGACTCTCCCCCCATTGCCTTTATTATCTATAGCTATAAACCAAGACATACTTCTCAAGTGGAGCTCTTCTTGAATCCCTTGCTTCTCGCTGTCCCAACTTCAAATATCTGCATTGATGGACAAAAAGGAGCGTAAGCACATAATGCTTAGTGAGGAATGCTCAAAATCAATACACCATCAATGCAGCGAATCATAAAACCTTCTTTAAATGTAGATACAATTCAATGAACCCAAGAATTGTTTAAAAACCTCCTTTGAAAACAACATTGCTTTAAAACATGCATTGCTTAACATGTAAACCAACCTTTAACTCTGAAATGCTAAACAACTCACCCCAAACCACATTCTTGCAAATACTATCATTTAAACCTTTCCATGCATGATCGCTTCATGCAAAGTTTAACTCAATTTCCTTGGAAATCACTTCCACCTCACACCACACTTTTCTCATGCTTGATGATCATTTCAAAGCAAAATACCTTTTTAAAACCAATTGTTCCTACTATCTATCCCATGCATTCAACAAATGCAAAACACTTGAACTACAAAAGTAACATTTGCATTACATGCCTTTTTAAAACAAACCTTCTCAAGACTTCAATGCACTAAAGAGATTCTATGCACATATGCACCATTCACAATAGAAGATATACATTTGCTCATTCTTAACATGTATCACATGCATTCTTGCATCATTTACATATTTTCCATGTAACCTTGCATCATTTTCAAGCATCTCTCGCTTCATTACATTCAAATACATTCTATTGGCTTTCAAGTGATAGTTCACAAACCATTTAAACACAAGACACAATCGGATACGCAGATTACAAGCATTGTCCCACACGCTTCATACACACTACCGGCTTACAAGGTGGAGTTTATCGGTACAATCACAACCCCTCAACACCCGTGATGGAGTTTAACGGTACAATCACAACCCCTCAACATCACTCATCGGTAGTTGTATAACCCACTAACGAGAGTACGGGACACATAACACAAGATCCACACACGGACTTTTAACCACCATTGTGATCTTACCAAGATCCACACACAGACTTTTAACCACCGTTGTTATCTTACCAAAATCCACACACGAACTTTTAACCACCGTTGTGAGCTTACCAAGATCCACACACGGACTTTTAACCACTGTTGTGAGCTTACCAAGATCCACACACGGACCTTTAACAACCGTTGTGATCTTACCTCTCTCGTTAGGATACTTGGATGGAGTTTACGGTACAATCAAAACCCCTCAATCTCCAAGGCGACTTTACTTACGGTGCACCCAATCCTATAGCCGGCTAACTATATCCGATTCAAGTACTTTAAAACCAATTCATCACTTGCCAATATACATCAAATACCATCATCAATTCACTGTTTTAAAGCATTAAACAAAGCCATTAAACACCATGCATCACCATGCATCATTACGAATTTAACAACATGCCAAAACAAGGATCTCTTACCTTGAGCATCCTTCAACACATGGCTTTCAAAACCAGCATTAACCATGCTAAAACATGCCTTCAAAACAGAATTTAAACATGCAATTTATAACCAATGCATCAAACCACTTCATAGCACATCCAAGGGAGTTTTTCCGAAAACTTACTCTTGAGCTTAGTTAAGTTGTTTAGACATAAACTAAAATCCCAAAACCTCCAAATAATCGTTTCAAAGCTGAAAATCCAACTCCACTCACTGATTACGTTTCGCACGCTTGCTGAAACGCCAATCAAGCCTCCGGATCAAATCCAATATTGTCCGAAGATGTCTCCCCTGTTTTAAACACATCAAAGCAGAGGATTAATGCATCATCATGCATTAAAATCTCCAGCCATCACACCTAAACTCGCTGCTCTACCCAAAACCAACATTTCGGCTACCAAACACAACCGAAATCACCTCCAAACTCTTCCAAAACTTAACCCAGCCAAGATCCATCACTTCTAACCATTTCTAAACATTAATCAACATCCAAAATACACCTTAACTCGTCCTTATACCTCCAGCTATAACAGAACACCAAAAACACCTCAAAAACCACCATTTTCATAAGCAAAAACTTAGGAAATTCAACCTATTGGGGATTGCATTGATAAAACATCATTTCTACATCATTAGACACCCAAAATACATTAAAGAATCATCTCAAAATAGAGCCCAATCAATCACAACGAAATTCTTCAAGATTTCTTCCAAATCTTGAGTTTTAAGCCAAAATCAAGTTTCTAACATTAAAACCATTTATAAAACTTTAATAAAGGATTGACAACTTGGGAATTTCAGTAAAGAACTGAGTATTTAGAGGAGAAGAACAATCTTACCTCTAAATAGTGATTTCTCCTTCATTTGAGCCAATTTCCTTGAAAATCAATGAGGAAATCAAAAGGATTTGTTGCAAGATTGATTAGGAATTAATTGATGATAGAAATCTCATCAATTGAAGTGAAGATCAATGCAAAAGTTGCTGGAGAAATAGTGTTTGGATGATGGAATTTTGAGAGAAAAATTTAGGAAAAGGTAGTTATGAAATTCCAAAAAGTAGTTTCCCTTTTTATTTAATTAATTAAAACATTAATTAATTCACCCAAATTAAGGAAAAATCTGGAGAAATCATTTTTGGGTAAATTAGCTCCTTAAAGATTCAAAGTTTCAATCCTTACAAAACAGTCACCACTAAACTTCTCAAAAATCGCATTTTAGCCACTACACCGAAATGTAGTATTTCCAAACCTTATTTTGCAAAATTGATTTCACCACTCTCTTATATATATTAAAATAGGATTTTTAAGTATTTTTCCATATTTTTAAAGCATCCCGAACTAGGCTTTCCCTAAAACCTCCTTTTATATTCGAACCGTTTCTCAGACCGGTCCGGTTCAGACCCTAAACTTCTAAGCCCAAATTTGGGGTGTTACAACTCTCCCCCTCTTAGGAAATTTCGTCCTCGAAATTTCAACCTGCGAAAAGAGCACAACACCAAACTTCCCAAAGCGACACACAAAGAAACACAGAAGACTTAACCACCACTGAAACATCCTCAACCCAAAACACCACGATACCAACACATCCTCAAAATCAAACTCACACTATACCCAAATCCAACACCACTACTTACGGTTCAAGACTTCCAAAACACTCGGTTATTAACCTCAGATTAACTTTTCACACTTTCGAACTGTGCATAGCCCCAACAACCCGAAGAACTCTCAAATCTTTACAACATACTCCACCTTATCTCATAACTCCCTCAACAAAACTCGCACATTCGGTGACACCAGCCCATCCATTTTTCAGCCACCATGTGACCCACCACCTTCCCTGCTCCTAAAACCCCTTGCAAAACCGTTCAACTCCTTTCAAAGATTACCACAACAAGCAAAAATTTCTTAAGCAACAACCGCTTACTCAAACTTCTCAATATATTGATATCATTCCTTCATTTCCGCCACTATCACTACCATAACAACTCATCAAAACTACTCACACAACATCCGAAAACCACGTCACAAGACTCTAACCTTAACTCCGCCAGCTGTTCCACTTACTCCCCACTGACTTAGGAAAGATTTACTTATATTCAATAAACAAACCAACAATGGCCCTTGAACTTACATTGCCTTTCCACTTCGATCTTTGACCATAATACTATCCTTACCTGGATACCACCCATTCCATAAAAAACATATTAAGATCACAAAACCTCTACTCAACCCAAGCCAAACCTTATCTACAACTCTCAACACAACCTCCTCACAACTCCTCTAAGGTTGCTACGAACCTTCACCCACATAAACAACCCTTCTATTGCAAACATCAACGCCAAAACGCCTCAACACTCCGGAAACACATACACTAGCCTACAACATCACTTAACACAAGAAACTACCACACCTATTAGCTATTCACAACCACCTCGAATGATTCTAACTTCAACCGGTAACCTCCTCACCACCACACCGCTAAACTCTTTAAGTACCAAAACACCTTTCTTCCGCCAACATGCTAGATCGCACTCACTACTACCGACAACTTGCCTACCACTTTCCACCACTTCTAGCATCCACCTAACACCAAAACAACACTTAAAAACCCACCATCCAACCTAATCCTACCACAACACCAACGGACCCAACTAGCTATTAGCAAGTGTGAACGTTCGTATGCATGGTCACCAATATGCCCTACCAATGCCTGTGTACATGTATGCAAAACCTCTAATGTCATGTCGCATGTATGCATGTACAAACATATACATATATAATATATATCACATGGTTTTAACTGTGCATGTATGTCGATTCACACTTACCAATAACACCCTCAGAATCCGCCTAAGAACAACCTCTTACCTCACTTCTAACTTGTCCAACCCTACCATTCTAACAATCCGCTAACCACAAAATACTCCACTAATACCCTCTTCACACTAAAGTTGATTTCAAAACAACACCGGCTACTACCCCAACTTGCTAGCTATAAGACCTTACCCACTACGCAAGGGAAACCAAACCGGAACCCACAAAGTTAACTAGGGCAAAGATTACTTAGCAAAGTTACCTGCAATCACCTCATTGCCCCAGAGCTCCAACAAACAAACTCTCTTCCCCGCAGAACCGTTATTCTCTGGCCGTACCGCCGCAACACCAACCAACACCTTAAGGTCATCCATCTCCCTGCGGTAAAGAACCCTGACTACCCCGAGCTAACTCCAAACAATTCCGTCTCAAATGTCCAACAGACCCACAATTCCAACAAGATCCATCCCCCAAACACCTCACACCTTTCCGCCTTTCTTGCCACCTTCGAACTCTGTCTTGGCCGCGCTCACGACCCTTCCGAGACCCTTTTGCAACCACTAAAGCTGATCTCACCACTTGAGGACAATTCCGCTTCACATGCTCCATAGAACCACAGTTCCAACAAACTCCCACGCCCCAACAAACTCCAACGTGACACCTTCCACAACGATCACACTTCGGCAACCGAGCTACCACTCCTTGGTCATATTGCACTTGACCCACATCCGCACTACCACCCAGACTTCGATTCACGCAAACCCTTCTGTCACGTAGCCTCTTACGCTGACCACTCTTGAGGTCAGTACCCACTGCTCTTCTGCTTATACTTTTCTCACCAGCAAAATCTGAAGCCATACCCCCACGTTGCTTAACCCTTGAGAACTTCTCTCCAAGGTATCTTCCATTAAAGGAAGACACAAAGAACTCCCAATCTATATCGTGGATATTCGTTGCCACCGCCACAGATGTCCACCAAGCACAAGCATCCTACAACATTAACGAGACAACACTTCCCAGCTTACAGGCGTGGTCACACCCTTCCTGATCCAAAATCGAAATTACACTGGCTAACCAAGCCTCGAATGCCTCAGGTGTCGAACCATGACACTCCACAGCTCCCAAATCATATAAACGCTGTTGTGACAAACTCGCATGTCCCACAGTCGGCACGTCTACAGGCCTCACTTTCACCACGGCCTGAGATGTTCCCGACACCTCTTGAACCACATGTGATGACCCTTCATCTCATAACCAGCTTTCTCATTCTGCCTTACTACCTCAACTCCAGGCACTATCGACCGAAGCGGTACACTCCCACCAAAAAGTGGATTCCACCCCTTAACAACCTACTCTAAAGCAGCAACCATCGTACCCAACTGCCATTCTCCCATCGATCCCATTGTGCTATTATTAACAAAGCAATGATAACAAAACAAACAAAACGATCAGGCCAGCTTCAAGAAAGGATTCAAGACTCCAACTCCAACATAACACAATAGCTATAATAATAAGACAATGGGTATCCCGAATTCTCCCCATTTATATGACATAACAATCAATAAAAACATTGATATCACAAACATCGAGCATATCAATCAACAAACTTCGATCATGCTCTCATCAAACAACATTCACCCTCAACAGCATAATATCA
The DNA here is from genome assembly GCA_030270665.1 of Hibiscus trionum. NCBI lineage: Eukaryota > Viridiplantae > Streptophyta > Magnoliopsida > Malvales > Malvaceae > Hibiscus > Hibiscus trionum. Next base: position 2,948,707 of record BSYR01000008.1, read on the forward strand.
ACTTATCATCCCCATCACATTTTCATTACTCAGAAAAATCAACTCACAACACCAGCATATCACCAATACATGTTCACAACAGCTCACAGAAGATTCATAACCAAAAAGCATGATAAAAACATTAACAACTTCGCTCAAAGACATATTTTTTCAACCAACTTTCAACCACACATCCGAATAAACATCCAACACTTACCATAGAAACTTACCACAAACTTACCATCACCCCATATATTCGCAACTTAGCTCTGATACCAACAAATGTAACCCCCTTAGCCCGGCCTAGACGCTAGACCCGAACTACGAAGATCCCACGGGGAAAACCAAAGTCAAACTTGATTAGCGACCCTTTTTTTCCTTTTTAAACTTCTCTAGATGCGCGTTAAACCTATGTGAAAGCCCAAGAACCTTGGGAGAGAAAAACACAGCGATCGGAAACGTTTAAGGACTCAATTGCAAGAAATACACTTTTAGGGACCAAAATGTAAATTTTGGAAAATAAAAGGACTTTCAAGATTTTAGTTTTACCAAACCTCAATTAATCATATTACAAGCCTCTCTGCCAAATTTTAGCTTAAAAAGACATCTCAAGCTCAAGCAATTGCAATTACAACTTTCAGGACTAAAATGTAAAGCATGCAAAAACTGTCCAACGGTCACCGGTTTCGAAACACTGACACCCGTATAGAAACACCCGTGTCGTACACCCGTATTGAAACGGGGTTGACCGTTTCGATACGCGGGTATGTTCCGAAACTAGTTCAGAAACGGACACCTCCAATAGCCAAAGTGTTTCGAAACACCTCTAGCCGTTCCGAAACGCCCAGGCCATTTCATGCACTCGTTTCGAAACAGCCAAGGGTGTTTCGATACACCCTGCCCCGAAACAGCAGAAAATTCTGGTTTTACACATCAAAACACCATCAAACATACTTTAAACCATTCCTCAACATATCAACAACATGCCAAGCATTATAACTACCAAAATGCATTAAAAACTAGATACAAATCAAACATTAGGTGCACCAACACATTCAACACATCCAACACATGATCTTGCTTTTAATCAAAGAGCATAGCATATCAGCTTATGAAGAATATGATTCAAATATGGCAAAGCGATCAACAACAAGGTTCAAACCATAAACCGAACATGGTCAACATACACAATCTCGTTACACATCAATATAAAAGACTCCCCCCATTGCCTTTATTATCTATAGCTATAAACCAAGACATACTTCTCAAGTGGAGCTCTTCTTGTATCCCTTGCTTCTCGCTGTCCCAACTTCAAATATCTGCATTGATGGACAAAAAGGAGCGTAAGCACATAATGCTTAGTGAGGAATGCTCAAAACCAATACACCATCAATTCAGCGAATCATAAAACCTTCTTTAAATGTAGATACAATTCAATGAACCCAAGCATTGTTTGAAAACCTCATTTGAAAACAACATTGCTTTAAAACATGCATTGCTCAACATGAAAACCAACCTTTAACTCTGAAATGCTAAACAACTCACCCCAAACCACATTCTTGCAAATACTATCATTTAAACCTTTCCATGCATGATATCTTCATGCAAAGTTTAACTCAATTTCCTTGGAAATCACTCCCACCTCACACCACACTTTTCTCATGCTTGATGATCATTTAAAAGCAAAATACCTTTTTAAAACTAATTGTTCCTACTATCTATCCCATGCATTCAACAAATGCAAAACACATGAACTACAAAAGCAACTTTTGTATTACATGCCTTTTTAAAACAAACCTTCTCAAGACTTCAACGCACTAAAGAGATTCTATGCACATATGCACCATTCACAATAGAAGATATACATTTGCTCATGCTTAACATGTATCACATGCATTCTTGCATCATTTACATATTTCCCATGCAACCTTGGATCATTTTCAAGCATCTCTCGCTTCATTACATTCAAATACATTATATTGGCATTCAAGTGATAGTTCACAAACCATTTCAACACAAGACACAATCGGATACGCGGATTACAAGCGTTGTCCCACACGCTTCATACACACTACCGGCTTACAAGGTAGAGTTTATCGGTACAATCACAACCCCTCAACACCCGTGATGGAGTTTAACGGTACAATCACAACCCCTCAACATCACTCATCGATAGTTGTATAACCCACTAACGAGAGTACGGGACACATAACACAAGATCCACACACGGACTTTTAACCACCATTGTGATCTTACCAAGATCCACACACAGACTTTTAACCACCGTTGTGATCTTACCAAAATCCACAAAGGCGCTTTTAACCACCGTTGTGATCTTACCAAGATCCACACACAGACTTTTAACCACCGTTGTGAGCTTACCAAGATCCACACACGGACTTTTAACCACCGTTCTGATCATACCTCTCTCGTTAGGATATTTGGATGAAGTTTACGGTACAATCACAACCCCTCAACCTCCAAGGCGACTTTACTTACGGTGCACCCAATCCTATAGCCGGCTAACTATATCCGATTCAAGTACTTTAAAACCAATACATCACTTGCCAATATACATCAAATACCATCATCAATTCACTATTTTAAAGCATTAAACAAAGCCATTAAACACCATGCATCACCATGCATCATTACCAATTTAACAACATGCCAAAACAAGGATCTCTTACCTTGAGCATCCTTCAACACATGGCTTTCAAAACCAGTATTAACCATGCTAAAACATGCTTTCAAAACAGAATTTAAACATGCAATTTATAACCAATGCATCAAACCACTTCATAGCACATCCAAGGGAGTTTTTCCGAAAACTTACTCTTGAGCTTAGTTAAGTTGTTTAGACTTAAACTAAACTCCCAAAACCTCCAAATAATCATTTCAAAGCTGAAAACCCAACTCCACTCACCGATTACGTTTCGCACGCTTGCCGAAACGCCAATCAAGCCTCCAAATCAATTCCAATAGTGTCCGAAGATGTATCCCCTGTTTTAAACACATCAAAGCAGAGGATTAATGCATCATCATGCATTAAAATCTCCATCCATCACACCTAAACTCGCTGCTCTACCCAAAACCAACATTTCGGCTACCAAACACAACCGAAATCACCTCCAAACTCTTCCAAAACTTAACCCAGCCAAGATCCATCACTTCTAACCATTTCTAAACATTAATCAACATCCAAAATACACCTTAAATCGTCCTTATACCTCTAGCTATAACATAACACCAAAAATACCTCAAAACCACCATTTTCATAAGCAAAAACTTAGGAAATTCAACCTATTCGGGATTGCATTTATAAAATATCATTTCAACATCATTAGACATCACAAATACATTAAAGAATCATCTCAAAATAGAGCCCAATCAATTACAACGAAATTCTTCAAGATTTCTTCCAAATCTTGAGTTTTAAGCCAAAATCAAGTTTCTAATATTAAAACCATTTATAAAACTTTAATAAAGGATTGAAAACTTGGGAATTTCCGTAAAGAACTGAGTATTTATAGGAGAAGAATAATTTTACCTCTAAATAGTGATTTCTCCTTGATTTGAGCCAATTTCCTTGAAAATCAATGAGGAAATCAAAAGGATTTGATGCAAGATTGATTAGGAATTAATTGATGATAGAAATCTCATCAATTGAAGTGAAGATCAATGCAAAAGATGCTGGAGAAATAGTGTTTGGATGATGGAAATTTGAGAGAAAAATGAATGAGAAAAATTTAGGAAAAGGTAGTTATGAAATTCCAAAAATTAGTTTCCCTTTTTATTTAATTAATTAAAACATTAATTAATTCACCCAAATTAAGGAAAAATCTGGAGAAATCATTTTTGGGTAAATTAGCTCCTTAAAGATTCAAAGTTTCAATCCTTACAAAACAGTCACCACTAAACTTCTCAAAAATCGCATTTTAGTCACTACACCGAAATGTAGTATTTCCAAACATTATTTTGAAAAATTGATTTCACCACTCTCTTACATATATTAAAAGAGGATTTTTAAGTATTTTTCCATATTTTTAAAGCATCCCGAACTAGGCTTTCCCTAAAACCTCCTTTTATATTCGAACCGTTTCTCAGACCGGTCCGGTTCAGACCCTAAACTTCTAAGCCCAAATTTGGGGTGTTACATTATCAGTTGAAGGTAAGAGATCAAGATGTACCGAAGACAGCTTTCCGCACTCGTTATGGGCACTACGAATTCTTAGTGATACCCTTTGGTTTGACTAATGCACCGACAACTTTTATAGACATGATGAATAAAGTATTTCATGAGTACTCAGATTAATTTGTAGTAGTGTTCATTGATGATATTCTACTGTACTCTCGTACCAAGGAAGATCACGATCGACATTTGCGTTTGGTGTTGCAGAAAATGTTAGACAATCAGTTGTATGCCAAGTTAAGCAAATGTGAATTTTGGATTAGGGAAGTAGTCTTCTTAGGCCATATTGTATCAGCCGAGGGAATCCAATTGGATCCTAAGAAGGTTGAGGCAATTGTGAATTGGAAACCACCAAAGATAGTGACCGAAGTTCGTAGTTTCTTAGGTTTGGCCAGTTACTATAGACGATTTGTTGAGGGTTTCTCAAAGGTTGCAGCTCCTTTGACTATATTGCTACATAAGGATGTTCGATTTGAGTGGACTGATGCAAGACAACAAGCATTTGAGAAATTGAAAGAAGCCTTAATCGAAGCTCCTGTTTTAGTTCAACCCGTGTCAGGGAAAGAGTTTGTAGTCTTCAGTTATGCGTCATATGTTGGCTTGGGTTGTGTGCTAATGCAAGATGGAAGAGTAGTGGCCTATGCGTCTAGACAATTGAAAACTCGTGAGCGTAATTACCCTATGCATGATATAGAATTGGATGTAGTGGTCTTCGCTTTGAAAGTTTGGAGACATTACTTGTATGGTGAGAAATGCACAGTGTATACAGATCAAAAGAGTCTGAAGTATATAATGATGCAAAGAGAGTTGAATCTTAGATAACTTAGGTGGCTAGATTTGCTTAATGACTACGATCTCACGATTGAGTACCATCTAGGTAAACCCAATGTAGTGGCCAATTCTTAATGACGCAAAGAGAGTTGAATCTTAGATAACTTAGGTGGCTAGATTTGCTTAATGACTACGATCTCACGATTGAGTACCATCCAGGTAAAGCCAATGTAGTGGCCGATGCTTTGAGTAGAAACATAGCAGTGGATTTACGAGCTGTGTTTTCTAGATTGAGTTTGTCTCAAGATGGTGGTTTAGTGGCTGAGTTGCAAGTTAGACCTTCTTTTCTTCAGTTGATTGGAGAGAAGCAGTTGCAAGATAGATCATTAGCATCTCATGTACAAGACATAGAGGAGGGTAAACCAACAGATTTTTGTTTCAGTACTGATGGAGTCTTGTGTTTCAAGAGTAGAGTAGTTGTTTCGGAAGATGTAGACTTGAGACGCACCATCCTGACTGAAGCTCACAGTAGTCCGTTTACTATGCATCCGGGAAGTACGAAAATGTATCGTGATTTGAGAATGAGTATTTTTGGGTTGGGTTGAAGAAAGATGTTGCCGAGTTTGTGAGTAAGTTCATGGTTTGTCAGTGAGTTAAAGCTGAGCACCAGTTTCCTTCAGGATTGTTACAACCGTTGAGAATTCCTGAGTGGAAGTGGGAGAGAATCACCATGGATTTCGTATCGGGTTTGCCGTTGACACCTTCTAAGAAGAATTTGGTTTGGGTAATAGTTTATCGTCTTACGAAGTGTGCGTACTTTTTGGCTGTTCACACCACTTATACTCTAGATAAGTTAGTTGATTTGTATATCAGTGAGATAGTGAGGTTGCATGGTGTACCGAAATCTATAGTGTTAAATAATGATCCGAGGTTCACGGCTAGATTTTGGGAGAGTTTTCATAGTACTTTGGGTACTCAACTGAATTTCAGCATTTCATATTATCCTCAGACCGATAGTCAGTCAGAGAGAGTCATACAAGTGTTGGAAGATATGTTGAGATGTTGCATTATAGAATTTCAGGGTTCGTGGGAGAAGCATCTACTATTAGTTGAGTTTGCATATAATAACAATTATCAAGCGAGCATTCAGATGGCACCTTATGAAGCTCTATATGGTAGAAAATGTAGAACACATGTTTGTTGGGCCGAAGAGGGATAGAAATTGATACCTTTGCCTGATATGCTTAAGGTTACTACCGAGAAAGTTCAGTTTATTTGTGACTGTTTGAAGGCAGCTTCGGATAGACATAAATCTTATGCGGATTTGAAAAGAAGAGAAATAGAGTATGCCGTGGGCGAAAAAGTGTCCTTGAAAGTCTCACCTTGGAAGAAGGTGATGAGGTTTGGTAGGAAAGGCAAGTTGAGCCCGAGGTTCATTGGTCCGTATGAGATAGTTGAGAGAGTTGGTCCTGTTGCCTATAGATTGAGGCTTCTGGCCGAGCTAGAGAAGATTCACGATGTTTTTCATGTCTCGATGCTTCGGAGGTATAGATCGGATCCGTCACATGTTATGTCAGTTGAGGAGATAGAATTGAATCCGGATTTGACCTATGATGAAAAACCAGTTGAGATTTTGGCTTCGAACAGCAAAGTGTTACGTGGAAGAACCATTGAGTTGGTTAAGGTTAAGTGGCGTCACCGAGCAGTGGAAGAAGCCACTTGGGAGAGGAAGGATGACATGCGAAAGTAGTTTCCGCATCTCTTTCTGCCAGGTAATTTCGGGGACGAAATTCCTTTAGCGGGGGAGAGTTGTAACGCCCCGAGTTTAGGGCTGGGAGTTATCGAGTTTGTTAGACCAGGTCAGTTAAATTAATTTGGAGAAAAACTATTTTTAATACACCAAAAAGAATTTTAAAAGACTAAAGGGAAAAAGGGGATTTTTCATAAAAGGAAATAAAAAAGGGGATTTTTATCAAAAAAGTCATCTCCTTCTCCATTTGAAATTCACGTTCTAAAAACCTCCCTAAACCCTAGTCACTATTCCATTAGATTTCAAACTCTCAACTAAGTGATTTCTTCAAGGTAAATGATTCCCTAACTTAGTCTCATCTTCCTTGAGTCCTATATGTTAATATTTTTGTAAAACTCATGGATAAAACAAACTTTGATTTTTAAAGTTTGGTTAAAAATGATAAGAAATCTTTGGGTTTTCGTTGGGTTGATTTAGGGATGAGTTGAGAGTGTTTTTATCCTTTTTTTAACACAAGAATAACATAAAAATGGGGGGTTTTTAATGGAAACCCGAAATGGGTGTTGTGTGTGATTTTAAGAGTTAGAAAGCTTGAGTTTTTGGTTGGGTTTTGAGTCTAAATGGCAGCTGGAGGTTTGGTAGCTTTGGATTGATGTGTAGGGATGTAAAAAGGTAGATTTTTTATGGTAAATTCGTTGGTTGTGGCTGTTAGAAGATTGAGACTGAAATCGCTATGTTTTGGGTGAAGTTTGAGTTTGAATCGATGTGTATTGATGCAAGGTTGTTAAGTTCCGAGTCTTCACTGTTTTTAAGAGTGTGTTTGGGTTCTAATGTTTGATTTTGGGTTGCTCAAAATACAGAAATTGGATTCGGGCTTTTTGGATGGAAATCCGGGTAGTACGGAGGCTTGATTCGGCATCTTGGGCATTGATTGTGTGTTGGCTGGTGAGTGGATCGATTTTAAAAGCCTTAACTTTGTTAAGAGAATGTTTAGGGAGTTTGGATCGAGCTTGAAAGGCCAATCCAAGCTTGAGAGTAAGCTTTAAAGGTTATGCAAGTAAATTGTGTTTTTACGATTCTTGAATGCAAGATGAGTATGCTATGTTGTTATGCTTGAATTGCATTGTTATGCATGTTGAGACTTACGTCTTGTGTTTATACTTGCATTGTGAGTACATGTCTTGCATGGAAGTTTGGACTTGGTAAGTGGTTCAAGCATCAGTAATACTTGTGGTTGTAATTGAGTATATTGACATGTGGTTGGTTATTACCAGATATAATTGATCGATCAATAGGATTAGAGTGCACTCGAAGTGAAATTTGCGCGTGGCCTTAGTGATGTTAGATTCCACTAAGGAGGAGTACGGTGATGTGAGATTCCACCGGAAATTATGTTTTTACTAGACGAGTGAGTACGGTGATGTGAGATTCCACTGGAAGTGTCTAGTGGGTTTGAGAAAGCTATCCGCATATCCGAGTAAAAACGTTGAATGTCAATATACCATTGAATGCATTATTTCTCATGTTAAGCATGTTGATGATTCTATCTATTTAAGCTTATGTTTATGCATTGTGGTTTACTTTGCTTGCGTTATGAGAATGAGCATATGGTAAGCCTATGGCTTGTGGTTGCATTCGGTAAATCCACGGGAAGGTAAAATGCATGTTGTTATGTGTTTTAGCATGTGGAAATGATTTGGAAAAGGGTTTGGCTTTCAAGCAAACTATGCAGTTTTAAAACATAGTTTGCTTGAAAAGCAAACCTTTTTCCAAATCATTTTCAGATGCTAAAACACATAACAACATTCAATTTACCTTCCTGTGCATTTACCGAATGCAACCACAAGTCATAGGCTTACCATATGCTCATTCTCAAAACGCAAGCAAAGTAAACCAAAATGCATAAACATAAGCTTAAATAGATAGAATCATCAACATGCTTAACATGAGAAATAAAGCATTCAAGGGTATATTGACATTCAACGTTTTTACTCAGATATGCAGATATCTTTCTCAAACCCACTAGACACTTCCGGTGGAATCTCACATCACCGTACTCCTCCTTAGTGGAATCTAACATCACTAAGGCCACGCAGGAATTTCACTTCGAGTGCACTCTAATCTTATTGATCGATAAATTATATCCGGTAATAACCAACCACATGTCAATAAACTCAATTACAACCACAAGTATTACCGATGCTTGAACCACTTACCAAGTCCAAACTTCGATGCAAGGCATGTACTCACAATGCAAGTATAAACACAAGACATAAGTCTCAACATGCAAAACAGTGCAATTCAAGCATAACAACATAGCATACTCATTTTGCATTCAAGAATCATAAAAACACAATTTACTTGCATAAACCTTTAAAACTTACTCTCGATCTTGGATTGGCTTTTCAAGCTTAATCAAAACTCCCAAAACATTCTCTTAACAACGTTAAGGCTTTTAAAATCGATTCACTCACCAGCCAACACACAACCGGTGCCCAAGATGCCGAATCAAGCCTCCGTACTACCCGGATTTCCATCCACAAAGCTCGAATCCAAATCCTCTGTTTTGAGCAACCCAAAATCGAACATTAGAACACAAACACACTCTTAAACACAGTGAAGACTCGGAACTTAACAACCTTGCATCAATACACATCGATTCAAACCCAAACTTCACCCAAAACAAAGCGATTTTAGTCTCAAACTACTAACATCCACAACCAACGAATTTACCATAAAAATCTACCTTTTTACATCCCTACACATCAATCCAAAGCTACCAAAACTCTAGCTGCCATTTAGACTCAAAACCTAACCAAAAACTCAAGCTTTCTAACTCTTAAAATCACCCACAACACCCATTTCGGGTTTCCATTAAAAACCCACCATTTTTATGTTATTCTTGTGTTAAAACAAGGATAAAAACACTCTCAACTCAGCCGTAAATCAACCCAACAAAAACCCAAATATTTCTTTTCATTTCCAACAAAACTTTAAAAATCAAAGTTTGTTTTATCCATGAGTTTTACAAAGAGTTTTACAAAAATATTAAAATCATTTACCTTGAAGAAATCACTTAGTTGAGAGCTTCAAATCCAATGGAATAATGACTAGGGTTTAGGGAGGTTTTTAGAACATGAATTTCAAATGGAGGAGGAGATGCCTTTTTTTTTGATAAAAATCCCCTTTTTATTCATTTTTATGAAAAATCCCCTTTTGTCCTTTAGTCTTTTAAAACTTTTTTTGGTGTATTAAAAATAGTTTTTCTCCAAATTAATTTAATTGACCCAGTCTAACAAACCCGATAACTCTCGGCCCTAAACTCGGGGCGTTACACAAAGCCTCTAACGCAACAGAAGCATGATCGTCACACTAAGTGATCTCTTAGTGATAACCTTATGCCAAAATCCGTCTTCCAACGATTAGGCATAGGGAAGGCAAGACCTACAACTGTGATGCTGCAGCTTGCAGATAGATCCTATGTGCATCTAGAGGGAAAAATCGAGGACATATTGGTAAGAGTTGATAAATTTATTTTCTCGTTGACTTTATTGTTTTTTACTCTGAAGGAGATGAGAATGCACCCATTATCCTCGGGAGACCCTTCTTAGCAACGAGAAAAACCTTGATCGATGTCGAAAAGGGAGAACTCAAAATGAGGGTGAACGACCAGCAAGTAAAACTGAATGTGTTCAACACTCTAAAGCATGCCGATGATCCAGAAGAATGTCAACTCATCTATGCCACGACAGAGTTAGACTTTGACATGGAAGAGAGTTGCCTCGGCATCTCAAGGTGTGCATGCGTCGACAATTTTATTGTCGAACCAGAGGATGATGAGGAATTTGAAGAGCCGATTGACGAAGATCAAGATGAGGCAAACTGGATAACCACTCGACCATGTACATACTTTGAATCATTTGACTATCCAGGTAAGGAAGGTAAACTCGAGAAACACTCAATTGAACAACCTCTTATTCTTGAGTTGAAACCATTGCCAGGGCAATTGAAATATGTTTATCTGGGAACAAAAAATACATTACCCATAATTATTTCTTCTAAGTTACAGCCTGAACATGAAAAGATGTTGATTGACATGCCAACGATGCACAAAAAAGCAATAGGGTGGACAATTGCCGATTTGAAGGGAATTAGTCTGGTGGTGTGTATGCATAAAATCCTTTTGACTAATGATCATAAACCGAAGATTGAGGCACAAAAAAGACTTAACTGTATTATGAAGGAAGTTATGAGGAAAGAAATCATCAAGTGGCTTAATGCCGATATCATCTATCCTATCTCTGATAGTACATGGGTAAGTCCGGTACAATGTGTACTGAAAAAGGGAGGTATAATTGTGGTAAGTAATGGAAACAATGAAATAATCTCAACTAGGACTGTGACCGGTTGGAGGGTTTGCATGGATTACTGTAAGTTGAATAAAGCTACTAGGAAAGACCACTTTCCTTTACCCTTTATTGATCAAATTCTCGACCGTCTTGCAGGTAAACCCTTTTATTGTTTTCTTGATGGTTACTCAGGTTAAAACCAAATTGCTATAGCACCAGATGACCAGGAAAAGACTACCTTCACATGCCCGTACGACACTTATGCCTTTCGAAGGATGGTGTTCGGATTATGTAATGCCCTAGCAACCTTGTAAAGATGTATGATGGCAACTTTTTCAAACATGGTCGAAGACTTTCTTGAAATTTTCATGGACACCTTTTTGATATTCGGTGATGACTTCAAAAATTGCCTCAGCAACCTAGAGAAAGTGTTAACAATATGTGAAGAATCTGATCTAGTTCTCAAGTAGGAGAAGTGCCATTTTATGGTGGATGAAAGAATCATGCTCGCCCATAAGATTTCATCCAAGGGCATCGAAGTTGATACAACCAAAGTGGAAGTGATTGAAAAAATACCTCCACCAAATTCAATCAAGGAAATTAGAAGCTTCCTCGAACATGTAGGTTGTTACAGAAGGTCTAGCAGCCAAAGATATTCTTATTGCTAAAAACCTCTCTAATAGTTAGAGCAGTAAAATATTGTTCGTTTCATTCGGGTGGACTGCATAGAAGTCGGAGCACTGCTGTGACGAATTGGACTCGACCTCGTGCTGGAAGAATTGGATTCTCATACGTCCATGCAATTACCAGATTTAATTGAGGTAACATTTCATCCCTTTTTTCACCCCGTATCTGTTCCTTGTACATGGATCACTGCTGGAATTCGCCAGATAATTTTTCCGTTGTGCCATGGCGTGTACCGCTGTTTCCCTACAGTTGTATTAGAGCCACTTGTATGATACAGATTCAAACTTAAATACTTGGATGATGTTATTGTATGAGATGCATGTTACTAGATTAGGGTTTATTCTATTTTTGAAAAATATATGATATTTTCGCGCTATAGATCATTCACGACTAGTCAAATTAAATCACATTGATTGTTCCATGTGATTAAGAGTTAATCATATGCTTGTTTGGGTAACATATTTTAAGCGTTAACATACGCGGGTTAGAGTTATATATTACACTAATAGTTAGTCTATAGACCACGTGCGGGGAAGTAACAAAGAGTTATTCTAATAAAACCTCGCGGATTATAAAATCCTAAAAAATGCGATTATGTTGATAAAAGTTATCAAATCGTGAGTTTTTACACAGCAATTAAGATGCTCCTTGACCCTTGACCCCGTAAACAAGTCGTTCTGCCCCTTGACCCCGTAAGCGGGCTTCGCTGCCCTGCGTAGAAAAAAATCTGGTAAGACCTTAATAACAAACGATGTCATTATTATTTTTGTTATGAACGATGTTTGAAATGCATGGTTATAACCCATTTACTTTGATTTTGTATTTTATAAATATGGCCTACGTGTCGTGCCTCTCTTTCTTATATTGTAATTTTCTTCTCATCTTACTCCCTTGTGTGTAAAACGAGTTTTTGAAATTGTAGTATTTATGAAGAAAACATGGATCAAAGGAGTAGAAAGATGGGTCGATCAAAGGTGGATTGGATGCTTGATAAGCAAGTTCTATCTTTAGTTTATTTTGGTTCTCTCATTGGCTTGGGATGGGCCACCTTAGTTTTACGGGCTATAACCATTGCATTTATATTTTCTGCTTTACATGTATGTGATACAATGTAAGTTTATTAGCATGATGGCAACTGATTATATCATAGTTGAATGGTGAGATTAATTTAAGAAAACCCTCCATATTTAATTACTAGCCATCCAATATTAGCCCTCGTTAAAACCACGACCAGTACTATGTAGGTTTTGTTAAAGCGAAGTACTCATATCTATCTTGGTTAAACGCGAAGAATAAGCAAGTGATATTCACTGCTTGTAATATTGGTTAAACTATGTTGTCCTAATGAGATTAGAAACCTAAAGGTTAATAATTTGAATAATCATGAGATGATTAAGAACAATAGTTGTTCGCCAAATATAGGAGTTACATGGGATGTAATTAGGAAGTGTTGCTTACCTAAATAATTGAATTATAGGAGTAAAGCCAAAGTTGACTTAGGATGAAATGAAATATGGATTCTTACCCACTAGAAGTTGTTTATAGAAAGTTTTTCAAATTTTGAGGGTTATTAATAGTGGGAATGTTATTTTGAATTTATAATCATGGTATAACATACTCATAAATCATATTCAATCGCTGTAGATTTGTTATAGCTAACTCAAACTCTTTATCATTGTGATTTGTCCTTGAGAAGAACAAACTGAATGGCTTGAACTTCCTTGACTGGTTCCACAACTTAGGATTGTCCTCAAACAAGAACAAAAACTACAAGTCATCGAAGAACTCTTCCCTAAAAAACCAACAGATGATGCCTCCACAAATGAATTGGAAGCTTTTAAGAAATACTCAAATGACATGGTAGATGTTGGGTGTTTGATGCTTGCGACCATGACTCATGAGCTTCATAAGCAATATGAGGACATGGTTCCCTATGAGATGGTTAAAAATCTGAAAGAATTAGATGAGGGGAAAGCTCTTCAAGAGAGGTATTAGAACTATAGGGATTTATTTTGATGCAAGATGATGGAGGGAACTCTAGTGGGAACTCATGTTCTCAAAATGATAGGGTATATTCAGACGCTGGAAAATTTCGGCTTCCCTTTAAGTGTTGAATTAGCTATTGATGTTATCCTACAACCGTTGTCAGATAGTTTTAATCAGTTTGTTCTTAATTTCAATGTGAATGAAATTAACAAGTCATTTCCACGGTTACTTGGTCTGTTAAGACAACAGAGAACAACATGAAAAAGGTTCGGTGCAAGCCTATTCTGATGGTCCGAAAGGATAACAGAAAAGGAAAGTCCAACACCAAGGCAAAGCCAAAGCCCAACAAAGGAAAGACTGCATTGAAAGACAAATGAGGAGTTGCAAAATAAGGAAAATGTTTCCATTGCAACAATGTTGGACATTGGAAGAGAAATTGTCATGTCTATCTTAAGGAAATCAAGAAAGCAAAAGAAAATGGACAGTCCAAATTAAATATTTATGTTATTGATATTAATATATCAATATCTACTTCTTAAGTATTAGATACCGGTTGTGGTTCTCACATTTGTACTTCTGTACAAGGACAAAAAAGGAGTAGAAAATTAGCAAAAGGAGATGTAGACCTACGAGTGGGAAATGGAGCAAGAGTTGTTGCATTAGCTATAGGAACATATACTTTTTCATTACCTAGTGGACTTGATTTAGATTTAGAGTATTGTTATTTCGTACCTAGTTTGACTAAAAACATTTTTTCAATTTCTTGTTTGGACAAGATTTGTTTTGAGATTATTATTAAGAATAATAGTTGTTCCATTTATCTCAATAATGTTTTTATGGTGTAAAACATTTAATAACTGGCCTCTATATTTTGGATCAAAAAATTACATATACAACATAAATACTAAAAGATAAAAAACAAGTGACTCTAATAAAAATTATCTTTGGCATTGTCGCTTGGGTCATATAAGTGAGAAACAGATATCAAAACATCATAAATATGGATGTTTGGATTCTTTTGTTTTTGAACAACTTGATGTATGTGAACCTTGCTTGCCGAGAAAAACGATCAAATCTCCTTTTAATGGTAAAAGTGAGCGAGTAAGTGATTTATTAGGCCTAATACATAGTGATGTATGTGGACCAATGAATACACAAACCAGAGGAGGGTTTCAGTACTTCATTACTTTCATTGAAGGCTTCAATAGATATGGGTACATTTACCTAATGCATCATAAATCTGAATCCTTTGAAAAGTTCAAGGAATTTAAGAATGAAGTACAAAACCAACTAGGAAAAAGTATTAAAGCTCTTTGATCAAATCGAGTAGGAGAATACTTAAGCTTGGAGTTTGCTGACCTTCTTAAAGAATGCGGGATTGTCTCACAACTTACACCTCGTGGTACTCCACAACATAATGGAGTCTCTTGTTAAGTGTTCAAAAGTCCTATTCTTATAACATTTTTTACTCATAAAATTGCTAGACTTAAGCTCATATTTGTTGCATAATTATCCATTCATGCATGTTTGCATTGTTTCCTTTGTGGTCGTTTTTGACTTTATGTTTTGCTTAGTTTTCGTGGGAAAATATACTGGTGGAGGTTGTTTTGTGTGTGCTGGATTAATACCCGAGAAAAGCTGGAAGTTGCCGTGGCAACCCAAGAAGTACATGCCGAACCAGTTGCCGCGGAAACCATCGACAAGAAAAGATGAGGTGAAATGGTAGCCAAATTGACGAGCTAACAATTCTGATCTAATCGTGATTAGTGGCGTGAAGAAAAAAAGTTGGAGGTCCATAAAGAGGTCAAGAGAAGATAAAACATCAAGAAAATATGAGAGGTTTTAGTTGGATTAAAATTAAAAGAGATTTAAGATTTCTTTTACTCAATTTGAATCCAACTTAACTTACTCCTCAATAAAGACTTTGACCTACCCATCTCCTATATAAAGAAGGCCAAGCTGCCCAAGTCAAGCAAGTTCGATTGAGAGAGAGAGACCAAGAGGGATGTCGGCATCTTCTTCAACTTTTCCTTCTTGTTTCGATTAGGTTTATGTTAGGAAAACATTGTTTTGTGTTTCTTTGGAACCTAGCCGTTAATTAAATCTAGTTGGCTAGGGTTATTGTGATTTGTGGTTTCGAGAAACAGTTGGATTTTGTTTAGGTAATTGAGTTTGCACTTTTATTCCAAGGTTTGCTCATTCTTGGTTTTTAACTTCTCTTGCGAGTGAATTGGGAGAGGATCTCGTAATTTCATCTATTTATCTAATATTAGGAGATTTAGATTCAGGAAACGAATGATCATGGTTTTTGTCCAAATCGATGAAGACTAATTCGGCTTACGAATAAGTGACGAATTTTAATGGCTAAGAGGAGCGCCAAGATTGGTTGTTGTTCACCCTTGATTCACACGGGGATGTATTATAAATGCATGCACAGTTAACTAGTATTTCGACTTAAGGATAAGGAGGAACCATTGAAGAACGCTTCACTGAACCTTGGAGGCTGCCGCTCAGTTGCCCAAGTCGTTGCCCCTGAAATCACTGCTTCAGTTGCCCTGACATTGTTACACTAGTTGCCCCGACAACCGCTATTCCAGTTGTCTTATCAACCCGATTGTTACTAATTGCCACGACAATTGAGTTGCCTTTGTACCCATTTACCGAGACGATCCATTTGACTATCACTCCTCAACTCAAGATAACCCAGCCTATTCTCTCTTACTTGATTACATCTTTCTTTTATTTTATTGCTCTTATTTTAGTTGTTAATTAGAATTCCCACAACCACCTACTTGTGTTTTTATTTTACATTGCGAGAAGTTAAATTCCTGAAGTAGAACCAATCTCTATGGAGACGATATCTTTCTATACTATAACTTGTGACATGTACACTAGAACAAATTGCAAAGCACTTATTACGTGCAACAAGTTTTTGGCACCGTTGTTGGGGATTGGCAATAGCGACTTTGTTTTTATTTTCTTGCACTTTTATTTTTACTTTTTATCGTTCAGATTCTAAAAGGTTAACAAAATTTGGTTTTGCATTGGGGTATGACCAGGGGAAACCCAATAGCACTAGAATATCCCCTTGATCCAGAAGTTGAACGTACCTATCGTAGACTCAGAAAAAACTGAAAGCAACAATGGGAGATCAAGTCGGCAATAACAATGCCTACGACAATCAGATTGCCACAGCAGGAGATGGGGCGATCCTGCCAGCTCAACTTGCTCAAGAAAGGAATTGAACCGTTCAAGACTATTTAGAGGAAGATCTCAACAACATGAACCTAGGTGTCGTCACACCTGAAATTGAAGTTGTCTAGTTCGAATTAAAGTCAGTAATGTTCAATGCGATCAATACGATTGGTCAATTTGGTGGATCAGCATCTGAAGGTGCCAGACAACATCTCAAATCTTTCATGGAGATCTGCAATTCATTCAAACTACAAGGATTCTATGATGATATTTTGAGCCTAAAATTATTCCCCTATTGACTAAGGGATAGGGAGAAAACATGTTTGAATAGTATTCCATCCGGATCAATAGGATCTTGGACTAATTTATGTCGTGATTTCCTTGCTCGATTTAATCCTACAAATATGACTGATAAGTTACGTAACGGAATCACTTCTTTTCGACAAGCAGATGATGAATCCATGTACGAGGCTTGGCAGCGATATAGAGAATTGTTACACAAATGTCACCTACACGGATTTCTAGTATGGACACAAGTGACGATATTTTACAACATGGTAAACAGACCGACAAGGATGATGATAGATGCCTCGGCAAATGGCATACTCCTAGACAAGCCACTAGAAGAAGCAATGAAGATTTTGAACAAGCTTGCTAAAAATGATTATCAGATCCCAACTACGAGAAAAGGAGGAGTCAGACGTCATGCTACAATAAACGAGCTTGAGTCATTAGATTCGATTCTCATGCAATTGGCTACCTTAACCAATTTTGTTAAGAACATGCAATGACCAAGCAACACACATGAAGTCAAGGTAGTATGTTCCTTTTGTGGTTTATGTAACGGTAACCATGATTCTTATGAGTGTCCACATAACCTAGAGTCCAGTTTTTATGTTGGAAACTACAACTGGAACAATAACGTGATGTCCAACACCTACAATCCAGCCTGGAAGAAGCACCCAAATTTCTCATGGAACAATCCCAACAATGCCCTCAATCAGAACAATCAGAATGCACTAGCATTGGGATTCCAACAGAACATGCCTCAGCAACCGATTCCGCAACAATAATCAACCTCATCTAGTTCTTTGGAAAATTCTCTTAATGCTTTCATGTTAAAAAATTGAATCTTATATGGATGAGAATAGTAATTTCATGAAAAGGACTGATGATTTTATTAACAGGACTGAGATGAGATTGCAGAATTAGAAGGCAACCCTAAAGTCATTGGAAACTGAAGTTGGACATTTCGCCCAAAATTTGAATACAAGACCACAAGGAGGTCTTCCCAACGATACTTAGGTCGCAAGGGGAATTGGCCATGAGCAATGCAAAGCAATCACTACTCAAAGTGGCCAACAATTTAAGGAAGCTCAAACCCATGTAACAGAAAACACTCAACCAAAGGAGAATTCCCGTGTTCATGAGGATGAATCTAGCAACCAAACTTCTGGCAAAACTGTTGAATTGGAAAATGCTAAGGCAAGTCCTGATGCCTCGGCAACTATAGGTACAGATGCCTCGGCAACATCAAATGCTCATGCTACGGCAAGACGTAATGCCTCGGCAATGCCATCAATCAAGTTCCAAACCAATAAAAAGATTGAAGACATCCGACTTCCACCACATTTCCCACAGAGGTTGAAGCGACAAAAGCAAGAGTTCCAATTCAAGAAGTTCCTCGACATCTTAAAGTAAGTTCACATCAACTTGCCATTGGTTGAGGCAATCGAGCAAATGTCGAATTGTGCTAAGTTTTGTTAAGACGTAGTCTCTAAGAGGACTAGGTTAGGAGAATTCAAAACGGTTGTTGTGACAAAAGGATACATGGCAATGCTACATAACCGAATGCCACCAAAGCTTAAAGATCCCGACAGTTTTACAATACCATGTGCAATAAGAAATCACTATGTCCGGAAGGCGTTATGCGATCTTGGAGCAAGCATAAACCTTATGCCAAAATCCGTCTTCCAACGATTAGGCATAGGGAAGGCAAGACCTACAACTGTGATGCTGCAGCTTGCACATAGATCCTATGTGCATCTAGAGGGAAAAATCGAGGACATATTGGTAAGAGTTGATAAATTTATTTTCTCGTTGACTTTATTGTTTTTGACTGAAGGAGATGAGAACGCACCCATTATCCTCGGGAGACCCTTCTTAGCAACGAGAAAAACCTTGATCGATGTCGAAAAGGGAGAACTCACAATGAGGGTGAACGACCAGCAAGTAAAACTGAATGTGTTCAACACTCTAAAGCATGCCGATGATCCAGAAGAATGTCAAATCATCTATGCCACGACAGAGTTAGACTTTGACATGGAAGAGAGTTGCCTCGGCATCTCAAGGTGTGCATGCGTCGACAATTTTATTGTCGAACCAGAAGATGATGTGGAATTTGAAGTGCCGATTGACGAAGATCAAGATAAGGCAAACTGGATAACCACTCGACCATGTACATACTTTGAACCATTTGACTATCCAGGTAAGGAAGGTAAACTCGAGAAACGCTCAATTGAACAACCTCTTATTCTTGAGTTGAAACCATTGCCAGGGCAATTGAAATATATTTATCTGGGAACAAAAAATACATTACCCGTAATTATTTCTTCTAAGTTACAGCCTGAACATGAAAAGATGTTGATTGACATGCCAACGATGCACAAAAAAGCAATAGGGTGGACAATTGCCGATTTGAAGGGAATTAGTCTGGTGGTGTGTATGCATAAAATCCTTTTGACTGATGATCATAAACCGAAGATTGAGGCACAAAAAAGACTTAACTGTATTATGAAGGAAGTTATGAGGAAAGAAATCATCAAGTGGCTTAATGCCGATATCATCTATCCTATCTCTGATAGTACATGGGTAAGTCCGGTACAATGTGTACTGAAAAAGGGAGGTATAATTGTGGTAAGTAATGGAAACAATGAAATAATCTCAACTAGGACTGTGACCGGTTGGAGGGTTTGCATGGATTACCGTAAGTTGAATAAAGCTACTAGGAAAGACCACTTTCCTTTACCCTTTATTGATCAAATTCTCGACCGTCTTGCAGGTAAACCCTTTTATTGTTTTCTTGATGGTTACTCAGGTTAAAACCAAATTGCTATAGCACCAGGTGACCAGGAAAAGACTACCTTCACATGCCCGTACGACACTTATGCCTTTCGAAGGATGGTGTTCGGATTATGTAATGCCCTAGCAACCTTCTAAAGATGTATGATGGCAACTTTTTCAAACATGGTCGAAGATTTTCTTGAAATTTTCATGGACACCTTTTTGATAATCGGTGATGACTTCAAAAATTGCCTCAGCAACCTAGAGAAAGTGTTAACAATATGTGAAGAATCTGATCTAGTTCTCAAGTAGGAGAAGTGCCATTTTATGGTGGATGAAAGAATCATGATCGCCCATAAGATTTCATCCAAGGGCATCGAAGTTGATACAACCAAAGTGGAAGTGATTGAAAAAATACCTCCACCAAATTCAATCAAGGAAATTAGAAGCTTCCTCGAACACGTAGGTTGTTACAGAAGGTCTAGCAGCCAAAGATATGCTTATTGCTAAAAACCTCTCTAACAGTTAGAGCAGTAAAATATTGTTCGTTTCATTCGGGTGGACTGCATAGAAGTCGGAGCACTGCTGTAACGAATTGGACTCAACCTCGTGCTGGAAGAATTGGATTCTCATACGTCCATGCAATTACCAGATTTAATTGAGGTAACATTTCATCCCTTTTTTCACCCCGTATCTGTTCCTTGTACATGGATCACTGCTGGAATTCGCCAGATAATTTTTCCGTTGTGCCATGGGGTGTACCGTTGTTTCCCTACAGTTGTATCAGAGCCACTTGTATGATACAGATTCAGACTTAAATACTTGGATGATGTTATTGTATGAGATGCATGTTACTAGATTAGGGTTTATTCGATTTTTGAAAAATATATGATATTTTCGCGCTATAGATCATTCACGACTAGTCAAATTAAATCACATTGATTGCTCCATGTGATTAAGAGTTAATCATATGCTTGTTTGGGTAACATATTTTAAGTGTTAACATACGCGGGTTAGAGTTATATATTACACTAATAGTTAGTCTATAGACCACGTGCGGGGAAGTAACAAAGAGTTATTCTAATAAAACCTCGCGGATTATAAAATCCTAAAAAATGCAATTATATTGATAAAAGTTATCAAATCGTGAGTTTTTACACAGCAATTAAGATGCTCCTTGACCCCGTAAACAAGTCGTTCTGCCCCTTGACCCCGTAAGCGGGCTTCGCCTCCCTGTGTAGAAAAAAATCTGGTAAGACCTTAATAACAAATGACGTCATTATTATTTTTGTTATGAACGATGTTTGAAATGCATGGTTATAACCCATTTACTTTGATTTTGTATTTTATAAATATGGCCTGCGTGTCGTGCCTCTCTTTCTTATATTGTAATTTTCTTCTCATCTTACTCCCTCGTGTGTAAAACGAGTTTTTGAAATTGTAGTATTTATGAAGAAAACATGGATCAAAGGAGTAGAAAGATGGGTCGATCAAAGGTGGATTGGATGCTTGATAAGCAAGTTATATCTTTAGTTTATTTTGGTTCTCTCATTGGCTTGGGATGGGCCACCTTAGTTTTACGGGCTATAACCATTGCATTTATATTTTCTGCTTTACATGTATGTGATACAATGTAAGTTTATTAGCATGATGGCAACTGATTATATCATAGTTGAATGATGAGATTAATTTAAGAAAACCCTCCATATTTAATTACTAGCCATCCAATATTAGCCCTCGTTAAAACCACAATCAGTACTATGTAGGTTCTGTTAAAGCGAAGTACTCTTATCTATCTTGGTTAAACGCGAAGAATAAGCAAGTGATATTCACTGGTTGTAATATTGGTTAAACTAGGCTGTCCTAATGAGATTAGAAACCTAAAGGCTAATAATTTGAATAATCATGAGATGATTAAGAACAATAGTTGTTCGCCAAATATAGATGTTACATGGGATGTAATTAGGAAGTGTTGCTTACCTAAATAATTGAATTATAGGAGTAAAGCCAAAGTTGACTTAGGATGAAATGAAATATGGATTCTTACCCACTAGAAATAGTTTATAGAAAGTTTTTCAAATTTTGAGGGTTATTAATAGTTGGAATGTTATTTTGAATTTATAATCATAGTATACCATACTCATAAATCGTATTCTATCGTTGTAGATTTGTTATAGCTAACTCAAACTCTTTATCATTGTGATTTGTCCTTGAGAAGGACAAATTGAATGGCTTGAACTTCCTTGACTGGTTCCGCAACTTAGGATTGTCCACAAACAAGAACGAAAACTACAAGTCATCGAAGAACTCTTCCTTAAAAAACCAGCAGATGATGCCTCCACAAATGAATTGGAAGCTTTTAAGAAATACTCAAATGACATGGTAGATGTTGGGTGTTTGATGCTTGCGACCATGACTCATGAGCTTCATAAGCAATATGAGGACTTGGTTCCCTATGAGATGGTTAAAAATCTCAAAGAATTAGATGAGGGGCAAGCTCTTCAAGAGAGGTATGAGAACTATATGGATTTATTTTGATCCAAGATGGTGGAGGGAACTCTAGTGGGAATTCATGTTCTCAAAATGATAGGGTATATTCAGACGCTGGAAAAATTCGGCTTCCCTTTAAGTGTTGAATTAGCTATTGATGTTATCCTACAATCATTGTCAGATAGTTTTAATCAGTTTCTTCTTAATTTCAATATGAATGAAATTAAAAGGTCATTTCCACGGTTACTTGGTCTGTTAAGACAACAGAGAACAACATGAAAAAGGTTCGGTGCAAGCCTATTCTAATGGTCCGAAAGGATAACAGAAAAGGAAAGTCCAACACCAAGGCAAAGCCAAAGCCCAACAAAGGAAAGACTGCATTGAAAGACAAATGAGGAGTTGCAAAATAAGGAAAATGTTTCCATTGCAACAATGTTGGACATTGGAAGAGAAATTGTCATGTCTATCTTAAGGAAATCAAGAAAGCAAAAGAAAATGGACAGTCCAAATTAGATATTTATGTTATTGATATTAATATATCAATATCTACTTCTTAAGTATTAGATACCGGTTGTGGTTCTCACATTTGTACTTCTGTACAAGAAAAAAAAGGACTAGAAAATTAGCAAAAGGAGATGTGGACATACGAGTGGGAAATGGAGCAAGAGTTGTTGCATTAGCTATAGGAACATATACTTTTTCATTACCTAGTGGACTTGATTTAGATTTAGAGTATTATTATTTCGTACCTAGTTTGACTAAAAACATTTTTTCAATTTCTTGTTTGGACAAGATTTGTTTTGAGATTATTTTTAAGAATAATAGTTGATCCATTTATCTCAATAATGTTTTTTATGGTGTAGAACATTTAATAATTGGCCTCTATATTTTGGATCAAAAAATTACATATACAACATAAATACTAAAAGATCAAAAACAAGTGACTCTAATAAAAATTATCTTTGGCATTGTCGCTTGGGTAATATAAGTGAGAAAAAGATGTCAAAACATCATAAATATGGATGTTTAGATTCTTTTGTTTTCGAACAACTTGATATTTGTGAACCTTGCTTACCGAGAAAAATGATCAAATCTCCTTTTAATGGTAAAAGTGAGCGAGTAAGTGATTTATTAGGCCTAATACATAGTTATGTATGTGGACCAATGAATACACAAACCAGAAGAGGATTTCAGTACTTCATTACTTTCACTTAAGGCTTCAATAGATATGGGTACATTTACCTAATGCATCATAAATATGAAGCCCTTGAAAAGTTCAAGGAATTTAAGAATGAAGTACAAAACCAACGAGGAAAATGTATTAAAGCTCTTTGATCAAATCGAGTTGGAGAATACTTAAGCTTGGAGTTTGATGACCTTCTTAAAGAATGTGGGATTGTCTCACAACTTACACCTCATGGTACTCCACAACATAATGGAGTATCTTGCTAAGTGTTCAAAAGTCCTATTCTTATAACACTTTTTACTCATAAATTTGCTAGACTTAAGCTCATATTGGTTGCATAATTAGCCATTCGTGCATGTTTGCATTGTTTCCTTTGTGGTCGTTTTGGACTTTATGTTTTGCTTAGTTTTCGTGGGAAAATATACTGGTGGAGGTTGTTTTGTGTGTGCTGGATTAATACCCGAGAAAAGCTGGAAGTTTCCGTGGCAACCCAGGAAGTACATACTGAACCAGTTGCCGCGGAAACCATCAACAAGAAAAGATGAGGTGAAGTGGTAGCCAAATTGACGAGCGAACAATTATGATCTAATCGGTATAGGTGGCATGAAGAAAGAAAGTTAGAGGTCCATAAAGAGGTCAAGAGAAGATTAAACATCAAGAAAATATGAGAGGTTTTAGTTGGATTAAAATTAAAAGAGATTTAAGATTTCTTTTACTCAATTTGAATCCTACTTAACTTACTCCTCAATAAAGACTTTGACCTACACATCTCCTATATAATGATGGCCAAGCCGTCCAAGCCAAGCACATTCGATTGAGAGAGAGAGACCAAGAGGGCTGTCGGCATCTTCTTCAACTTTTCCTTCTTGTTTCGATTAGGTTTATGTTAGGAAAACATTGTTTTGTGTTTCTTTGGAACCTAGCCATTAACTAAATCTAGTTGGCTAGGGTTATTGTGTTTTGTGGTTTTGAGAAACAGTTGAATTTTTTTTAGGTAATTGAGTTTGCACTTTTATTCCAAGGTTTGCTCATTCTTGGTTTTTAACTTCTCTTGCGAGTGAATTGGGAGAGGATCTCATAATTTCATCTATTTATCTAATATTAGGAGAGTTAGATTCAGGAAACGAATGAGCATGGTTTTTGTCCAAATCGATGAAGACTAATTCGGCTTACGAATAAGTGACGAATTTTAATGGCTAAGTGGAGCGCCAAGATTGGTTGTTGTTCACCCTTGATTCACACAGGGATGTATTATAAAGGCATGCACAGTTAACTAGACTTTCGACTCAAGGATAAGGAGGAACTATTGAAGAACGCTTCACCGAACCTTGGAGGCTGCCGCTCAATTGCCCAAGCTGTTGCCCTTGAAATCACTGCTTCAGTTGCCCTGGCATCGTTATACTAGTTGCCCCGGCAACCGCTATTCCAGTTGCCTTGGCAACCCGATTGTTACTAAATGCCACAACAATTGAGTTGCTGTTGCACCCATTTACCGAGACGATCCATTTAACTATCACTCTTCAACTCACGATAACCCAGCCTATTCTCTCTTACTTGATTACATCTTTCTTTTATTTTATTGCTCTTAGTTTAGTTGTTAATTTGAATTCCCACAATCACCTACTTGTGTTTTTATTTTACAGTGCGAGAAGTTAAATTCCTGAAGTAGAACCAATCACTGTAGAGACGATATCTTTCTATACTATAACTTGTGACAAGTACACTTGCACAAATTGCAAAGAACTTATTACGTACAACAAGTTTTTGGCACCATTGTTGGGGATTGGCAATAGCGACTTTTTTTTTTATTTTCATGCACTTTTATTTTTACTTTTTATCGTTCAAATTCCAAAGGGTTAACAAAATTTGGTTTTGCATTAGTGTATGACCAGGGGAAACCCAATAGCACCAGAATATCCCCTTGATCCGGAAATTGAACGTACCTATCGTAGACTCAGAAAAAACTGAGAGCAACAATGGGAGATCAAGTCAGCAATAACAATGCCTACTACAATCAGATTGCCGCAGTATGAGATGGGGCGATCCTGCCAGCTCAACTTGCGCAAGAAAGGAATTGAACCGTTTGAGAATATTTAGAGTAAGATCTCAAAGACATGAACCTAGGAGTCGTCACACTTGAGATTGAAGCTGCCTACTTCGAATTAAAGTCAGTAATGTTCAATGTGATCAATACGATTGGTCAATTTGGCGGATCAACAATTGAAGGTGCCAGACAACATCTCAAATCTTTCCTGGAGATCTGCAATTCATTCAAACTACAAGGAGTCTATGATGATATTTTGAGGCTAAAACTATTCCCCTATTCACTAAGGGATAGGGCGAAAACATGTTTAAATAGTATTCCATCCGGATCAATATGATCTTGGACTGATTTATGTCATGATTTCCTTGCTCGATTTAATCCTACAAATATGACTGATAAGTTACGTAACGAAATCACTTCTTTTCGAGAAGTAGATGATGAATCCATGTACAAGGCTTGGGAGCGATATATAGAATTGTTACACAAATGTCCCCAACACTGATTTCCAGTATGGACACAAGTTAAGATATTTTACAACACGGTAAACACACCAAAAAGGAGGATGATAGATGTCTCGGCAAATGGCATACTCCTAGACAAGCCACTAGAAGAAGCAATGGAGATTTTGAACAAGCTTGCTAAAAATGATTATCAGATCCCAACTACTAAGGAAGGAGGAGTCAGATGTCATGCCACAATAAACGAGCTTCAGTCATTAGATTCGATTCTCATGCAATTGGCTACCTTAACCAATTTGGTTAAGAACGTGCAACGACCAAGCAACACACATGAGGTCAAGGTAGTAGGTTCCTTTTGTGGTTTATGTAACGGTAACCATGATTCTTATGAGTGTCCACGTAACCTAGAGTCCAGTTTTTATGTTGGAAACTACAACTGGAACAATAACGTGATGTCCAACACCTACAATCCAGCCTGGAAGAAGCACCCAAATTTCTCATGGAACAATCCCAAAAATGCCTTCAATCAGAACAATCAGAATGCACCAGCATTGGGATTCCAACAGAACATGCCTCAGCAACCGATTCCGGAACAACAATCAACCCCATCTAGTTCTTTGGAAAATTATCTTAATGCTTTCATGTTAAAAAACTGAATCTTATATGGATGAGAATAGTAGTTTCATGAAAAGGACTGATGATTTTATTAACAGGACTGAGATGAGATTGCAGAATTAGGAGGCAGCCCTAAAGTCATTGGAAACTGAAGTTGGACATTTCGCCCTAAATTTGAATACAAGACCACAAGGAGGTCTACCCAACGATACTGAGGTCGCAAGGGGAATTGGCCATGAGCAATGCAAAGCAATCACTACTCAAAGTGGCCAACAATTTAAGGAAGCTCAAACCCATGTAACAGAGAACACTCAACCAAAGGAGAAATATCGTGTTCATGAGGATGAATCTAGCAACCAAATTTCTGGCAAAACTGTTGAATTGGAAAATGCTAAGGCAAGTCCTGATGCCTCGGCAACTATAAGTACAGATGCCTCGACAACATCAAATGCTCATGCTACGGCAAGACGTAATGCCTCGGCAATGCCATCAATCAAGTTCCAACCCAATAAAAAAAATTGAAGACATCCAACTTCCACCACCTTTCCCACAGAGGTTGAAGCGACAAAAGCAAGAGTTCCAATTCAAGAAGTTCCTCGACATCTTAAAGTAAGTTCACATCAACTTGCCATTGGTTGAGGCAATCGAGCAAAGGTTGAATTGTGCTAAGTTCCGTTAAGACGTAGTCTCTAAGAGGACTAGGTTAGGAGAATTCGAAACGGTTGCTGTGACAAAAGGATGCATGGCAATGCTACATAACCGGATTCCACAAAAGCTTAAAGATCCCGAAAGTTTTACAATACCATGTGCAATCAGAAATCACTATGTCCGGAAGGCATTATGCGATCTTGGAGCAAACATAAACCTTATGCCAAAATCCGTCTTCCAACGATTAGGCATAGGGAAGGCGAGACCTACAACTGTGATGTTGCAGCTTGCTGACAGATCTTATGTGCATCTAGAGGGAAAATCGAGGATATATTGGTAAGAGTTGATAAATTCATTTTCCCGTTGACTTTATTGTTTTTGACTCTGAAGGGAATTCGAAGCTTCCTCGAACACGTAGGTTACAGAAGGTCTAGCAGCCAAAGATATGCCTATTGCTAAAAACCTCTCTAACAGTTACAGAAGTATAATATTGTTCGTTTCATTCGGCTTGACTGCATAGAAGTCGAAACACCGATGTGACGAATTGGACTCGACCTCGTGCTGGAAGAATTGGATTCTCCTACGTCCATGCAGTTACCAGATTTAATTGAGGTAACATTTCTTCCCTTTTTTCACCCCGTATTTGTTCCTTGTACATGGATCACTGCTGGAATTCACCAGATAATTTTTCCGTTGTGCCATGGGGTGTACTGCTGTTTCCCTACAGTTGTATCAGAGCCACTTGTATGATACAGATTCAGACTTAAATACTTGGATGATGTTATTGTATGAGATGCATGTTACTAGATTAGGGTTTATTCGATTTTTGAAAAATATATGATATTTTCGCGCTATAGATCTTTCACGACTAGTCAAATTAAATCATATTGATTGTTCCATGTGATTAAGAGTTAATCACATGCTTGTTTGGGTAACATATTTGAAGCATTAACATACGCGGGTTAGAGTTATATATTACACTAATGGTTAGTATATAGACCACGTGCGGGGAAAGTAACAAAGAGTTGTTCCAATAAAAACCTCGTGGATTTTAAGATCCTAAAAAAAGCGATTATGTTCATAAAAGTTATCAAATCGTGAGTTTTTACACAGCAATTAAGATGCTCCTTGACCCTTGACCCTGTAATCAAGTCGTTCTGCCCCTTGACCCCGTAAGGGGGCTTCGCCGCCCTGCGTAGAAAAAAATCTGGTAAGACCTTAATAAAAAACGACGTCATTATTATTTTTGATATGAACGATGTTTGAAATGCATGGTTATAGCCCATTTACTTTGATTTTGTATTTTATAAATATGGCCTGCGTGTCGTTCCTCTCTTTCTTCTATTGTAATTTTCTTCTCATCTTACTCCCTCGTATGTAAAACGAGTTTTTGAAATTGTAGTATTTACGAAGAAAACATGGATCAAAGGAGTAGAAGGATGGGTCGATCAAAGGTGGATTGGATGCTTGATAAGAAAGTTCTATCTTTAGTTTATTTTGGTTCTCTCATTGGCTTGGGATGGGCCACCTTAGTTTTACGGGCTATAATCATTGCATTTATATTTACTGCTTTACATGTATGTGATACAATGTAAGTTTATTAGCATGATGGTAACTGATTATATCATAGTTGAATGGTGAGATTAATTTAAGAAAACCCTCCAGATTTAATTACTAGCCATCCAATATTAGCCCTCGTTAAAAACACAATCAGTATTATGTAGGTTCTGTTAAAGCGAAGTACTCATATCTATCTTGGTTAAACGCAAAGAATAAGCAAGTGATATTCACTGGTTGTAATATTGGTTAAACTAGGCTGTCTTAATGAGATTAGAATCCTAAAGGCTAATAATTTGAATAATCATGAGATGATTAAGAACAATAGTTGTTCGCCAAATATAGGAGTTACATGGGATGTAATTAGGAAGTGTTGTTTACCTAAATAATTGAATTATAGGAGTAAAGCCAAAGTTGACTTAGGATGAAATGAAATATGGATTCTTACCCACTAGAAATAGTTTATAGAAAGTTTTTCAAATTTTGAGGGTTATTAATAGTGGGAATGTTATTTTGAATTTATAATCATGGTATAAAATACTCATAAATCATATTCTATCGTTGTAGATTTGTTATAGCTAACTCAAACTCTTTATCATTGTGATTTGTCCTTGAGAAGGACAAATTGAATGTCTTGATCTTCCTTGACTGGTTTCGCAACTTAGGATTGTCCTCAAACAAGAACGAAAACTACAAGTCATCGAAGATCTCTTCCCTAAAAAACCAGCAGATGATGCCTCCACAAATGAATTGGAAGCTTTTTTAAACAATTTGCAGATCAAGTTATATAATGATGTGTTCTCGAGGAAGAACACCAAAATATGCTCAGACAATGCCATGATTCGCCATACAGAGGCCATATAGAAGGAACTCGCACAGCGGCCAAAGTTTAACAATCCAGTTTGTTTTGGCCCACACTCTACAAGAATGCCCAAGAATTTTACAAACAGTGTGATCGTTGTTAACGAACGGGCAATATCTCTAGACGACACGAGATGCCAATACAGAACATCCATGAAGTGGAGTTGTTCGATGTGTAGGGAATCGACTTCATAGGACCTTTACCATCGTCATGTTGGAACCTCTACATTTAACAATTCGTCGACTACGTGTCTAAATGGGTAGAAGCAATTGCAACTCTGAGGAACGACTCAAATACCGTTCAGATATTTCTACATAAGAATATATTTACATGGTTCGAAATGTTGAGGGCAATCATGTAACTGTCTAGTTTTGGGCCTAGTTGTTTTAGACATCGGACCGAACCGGTCAGAAACGGTTTCGGATCGCGTAAGGTGATTTAAGGAAATCAAGGATCGGGGTAGGATAAAAATGTGGTAAAATTGATAAAATCCTCTAAAAATATGTTTAAGAGGTTGGTCAAATTAATTTTACAAAAAGAGTTTCGGAAGAGGTACATTTTGGGTAGTGACCAAAATGTAAAGTTTCAAAATTGTGGGAAAATGTGATTTTTAAAAGAGGAGCCAAAATCTTAGAATCTTTAGGGAGCTTTATGGTAATTTATCCTTTCATTGATATGACACGTGTTTAAAATGGTTTTAATTAAATAGTTTTTAATTTGCTTTTATTTTATCAAATTAATTAGGTGGTTAATTAGTGAGATTTCATCACGTAACTACCTTTCTCTTCTCATTTTCAGCCAAACACAATTCTAACTCATTTTCTCCAGATTTCTTTTCTCTCAAACACTCTCTTCTTGATTTCTTACTCATTTCAAAGAATTCTTCCTAAATTCTTCAAGTTTTTAGAAGCAAAAACTTGTCATTCATTGAGGAAAGCAAGGATTGGAGGTAAATCTTGTTCTCAACCTCTAATCAAGGTTATATTGAAATTCCCAAGATCTTTGGCTTCTAATTAATGTTTTTGGTTGAGTTTTCATTATAGTTTTGATTTGAGATTGAAATCTTGCAAAAATAAGATGAAATTCTTAATTTTCGGACTTGTTTTGTTAAGCTCTGTTTTAGATTGATTTTAATTGAGTTTTGAGATGGTTAATGTGTTGAAAAGAGGTTTTGTTGATATAGATCCCGAAATCCTTGAGATCATTGAGTTTCTTGATAGTTCTAGTTGGGTTTTTTAGGTGAAATGCTGGTATAATGCTTGTTGGGGGTATAAGGAAGGGTTTAGGTTGATTTCAGATGTGTTTTGATGTTTATAATTGCTTGGAAGTGATGTATGTTGGTTGAGCTTGGTTTAGGAAGCAATCAGTTAAGTTTTCGGTTGTTTCGAATGGGTAAATTGGTTTAGTTTGGGTGAGCCACGGGTTTGTAATTGGTTGCTGGTGTTCAAATGCATTTTAATGCATTTAGATCTCTGTTTTGATGATGTTAAAATAGGGGATCTTGATCCGGGAGCAAATGGGATGTTTTTGGAGGCTCTGGAAGAGTAATTTTTGTGTTGGTGAGTAAGGCTTCGCGTATCAGTGAGTGGAAATGGATTTTCCAGCTTTGTAACGCTTTGAGCGTGGTCTTGGGAGCTTAGTGTAAGTTTGAAACACTTAGCTAAGTTCAAGAGTAAGTGATTTGAAAGTCTCTCTCGAAAATGTGCTAGGTTTGATGGAAATGCACTTAAGTTTAATGTGGTTTTGATTACTGTTTTTAAGCATGTTTTAAGCACGATTGATGCTGGATTTTATTGTCATTGTGTTAAGGGTGCACTTGGTAGGTGATCCTTGGTTTTATGTGATAAATGCATTTGATATTATGCATGTTTATGCTTGTGAAAATGACATTTTGTTTATGCTTGTAAACAGTGGAATATTGATGTTAAATGATTTTTGGTTACTTAATCGGATATAGTTAGCCGGCTATAGGATTGGGTGCACCGTGAATAAAGTCGCCTTGGATGTCGAGGGGTTGTGATTGTGCCATAATCTCCATCCAAGTACCCCTAACGATTGAGGCTAAGATCACAACGGTGAATGGTTTAATCCCGTGTGAGAGTCTTGTGTTATGTGTCACGTACTCTCGTTAGTGGAATTATACAACTACCGATGAGTGATGTTGAGGGGTTGTGATTGTGCCATTAATCTCTGTCATGGGTGTTGAGGGGTTGTGATTGTGCCATTGATCTCCACCTTGTGTAGTCTGATAGTATGTATGAAGCGTGTGGGACAACGCTTGTAATCCGTGTATCCGATTGTGACTTTTGTTTTGGTATGGTTTGAGGATTATCACTTGAGAGCCAATGTAATGTTAATGAATAATGATTAAGCATGAGATGCTTGTGAATGATGCAAGAATCCATGTGATGCTTGGTTTAAGCATGAGCAAAAGATTATTTGTTGTTATTATAATGATGTTAAAAGCATGTGGTTTGAAAAGTGCATTGATGCTTAGAGGAGCCTGTTCAAGGGAAGGCATGAGTTTTCAAATGATGGTTCAATGGTTTTATGAAATGCATTGATGAATGTTGTTTTTAGCGATCCTCACTAAGCTTTATGCTTACGCTCATTTGTTTCATCAATGCAGAAAATTGAGCATTCGAGGCAGCCCGATAGCAAGTGGAATCCAAGCTTTTGTCTAAGAAAAGTATGTAGTTTCACCTTGGTGTAATAAGAGGCAATGGGAGGGATTTCTACTCTTGTTGGTATTTGGTGATGTTAAACACCTTAAGCATGTTTGGTTTGCTTATTTTGGTTTGTAAATGGCCTTTGTGGTTTGATTTGTGCTTGAATGTGGCTTTTAGCTTTTGTATGGTTTTGAAGACTAGGAAGCATGCCTATAGATCTAATGCTTGTGTGAATGATGTCATGTTGTAGTTTAAGCTTCGTAATGTTGGTCATTGATGATTATACATGTTGTATGTATGTTGTGGCATGAATTGGAATGATTTCGGAGGTGATTGTGTGAGAAGAACCAGCAAATTGTGAAGTTACAGGGCAAGGCGTATCAGAACGCCCTTATCTATTTCGGAACAGTGGCCTGGAATGGTCATGGAGTTTCGGAACGGGTAGGAACGTTCCGGAACGTTTTGCTACTCGAAAGCATTGTTTCGATACGGGTTTCGGAACGCACCCGCGTATCGAAATGGTCAACCTGGTTTTGAAACAACCATTCCGATACAAGGTCTTGTGTTTCAAAACACCCGAACGTTGGAATTGAATTTGAATTGTTTCAGGTTTCTTTTTTCTTACGTTTTGGTCCCTAAGTCTTGATTGCTACTGGAAAGCATTGTTTCGATACGGGTTTCGGAACGCACCCGCGTATCGAAACGGTCAACCTAGTTTCGAAACGACCATTCCGTTACAAGGTCTTGTGTTTCGAAACACCCGACCGTTGGAATTGAATTTGAATTGTTTCAAGTTTCTGTTTTCTTACGTTTTGGTCCCTGAGTCTTGATTGCTTAATTAAATGAGTTTGGATGATCCGTTTAAGATGAAATTTGACATGTTGGCATATTATATGATTAATTTTGGATTGGTAACTTTAAAACTTGTTTAGTTCTTTTAATTCTAGAAATTTACAAATTAGTCCCTAAAAGACGTTTGTATACAATTGAACCCCTAATTGAGTTTCGTTCGCTGTGTCGCTTCCACTAAATTAAATTGCTAATCATATAGGTTAATAATGTTCATCTAGAAAAGATAAAAAGAAAAAAAAAGGTCGTTAATCGAGGTTGGCTCTTACGAGTTGATTTCGGTTTTCCCTGTGTAATCTTCTAAGTTCGGGTCGGGCGTCTAGGCCGGGCTAAGGCGGTTACAAATCATCAGTGATGAAGGAAAGCACTTTCACAAAAAACTTATTGCCAAGATATTGCCACACTTTGGCATAACCCACAAAGTTCCCACGAAATATCACCCACAGACCAACGGGCAAGCTGAAATTTCCAACTGGGAATTAAAGGGTACCCTCAAAAAAGTGGTAAATCCTTCTCGAAAAGATTGGTCATTGAGACTTGATGATGCACTTTGGGCATATCGCACTGCATTCAAAACACATTTAGGTATGTCTTCTTTCCGACTTGTCTACGACAAGACTTGCCACTTGCCGGTGGAAATCGAGCGTAAGGCATTTTGGGCAATCAAAATCGTAATCATGGATTGGGAAAATGTCGCGCAAAAGTGTCTGTTGGACCTCAACGAAAATGAAGAATTTCATGCCATAGCCTACGACAATGCAAGAATCTAGAAGGAGAAAACGAAGCGTTGGCATGACAATAAACTGTTGTCGTGACAATTCTTGCCATGGCAAAAAGAAGAACTAATTGCCATGGCAATTAGTTCTTCTTTTTAATTCTCGACTGAAGCTCTTCCCGGGAAAATTAAGATCAAGATGGTATGGACCATTCAAAGTAGTCAAGCCATTCACCCATCGCGTTGTGAAAATCAAGTCCACCAGTGATGGTCATGAGTTCAAAGTCAATAGACAAAGATTGAAGCACTACACTAGTGCCCATGTGGAGCGCAACATAGAAGTGGTCACATTAGGAGATGCATGATCATGCTCTCCTTCAAAAAAATTATTTTTCTTGTTTTATTCGAACTTAATAATTTCATTATATTTTATTTAAGTTTATTTTAGGTTCTAGACTTTATCTTTCTTTAGTATTTATCTATCTTAATTTTAATTTTAGGTTTAAGAATTTCTTTTTCCACATATTTATCTATTTTTTATTCTTTTCAATTTTTAATTCTTATTTTATTTGTTTTTGAATTTCAGGATAAGAGTTTAAGATCAAGAAGAGTTAGATTCAAGATGGAAGTCCTTTTAACAAGGGAATTCATGGGCCCAATCTGAGGCTTATATTAAGCCCCAAATTTACCCTAATTTCCCTACAAAGACGGCCAAAAAACCCTTCCCCTTCTCCATTATAGTGTGTCGTCCAAACCCCCAATCAAACCTTTGTTTTCTACCTCCCATCACCATTAAAATTTCAAGATTTAAACTCCTCTTATCTTCTTGCTACTCTTAAGTTTCCTCCATATTTTCTTTTGTTTTTCCCCTTCTCACCGAATCACAACCAAAATAAATAAACAATGGCCTTGAAACTCAAAACACTCTCTCATCCAAGCTCCTCCCAAGAACCCACATATAAGAGGTTTGCCACAAAGACGGTCAAAGCATGATTCCTCTCCAAGTTCGAGAGTCAAAAGATTTGCGAAGAACAAGGCTTCGAGTACTCCAACTCTCACCAAGATTTCGGCCTTGAACCATTCATATTCCGGGTAATAACGTACCAAAAGTGGCAAATATTTTGCCATCAACCGGAACTGGGAAACATCACATGAGTAAGAGAATTTTATGCTTTTCTCCTAATTCGGATAACCCTTATGTGTTGTTTGTGGCAAGGCAATCCCCTTGGATAGCAACCACATCAACGCCTTCTATGGAGTTTACATCGAGAAGGATGAGCACCAAGAATTTGTGGATCAAATGATGCCTAACCAACTCAATAAGGTGCTCAAAGACCTCACGCTAACGGGCACTCAATAGAATGATGGAAAGCACAAGGGCACGTCAAAAGGACAAAGGCTCTCTTTTATATCCTAGCCTCATATCACAACTTTGCAAGAAAGCCAAGGTCCCAAGTGAACCAATAGACGAAAAAGGCAACACCAAAGCCCGAATGGAACAAAGTACAGTATCAAAAACTAATGGGTGACGTAACAGAAAAATCTCTTACACCTAAGGTTGCCGCGACAACTCGTGGCGTCTCAACAATACTCGATGCTAGTGTCGATGCCCAAACTAATGGGTGACTTGAGGCCCTTCTACGCCTGTTAGCACGTCGATTAGAACAAATCAAAGCATGACAATTACTGTTTATGAGGTATATTAAGGACCACAATACTGCCATCACGCAAGTCATCCTTGAGAAGTACCTAGACAGTAAAGTGCCATTCCCTATCTTCCCTGTCAAATTACTTGCCATGACAACCGCAACAGACGATGCCCAGGCAACTGCCCTGGCATCTCTCTTAGTAGATGCCATGGCAACAAACACAACATATGCCCAGGCAACCGAGACGGAATACGTCGCGGCAACTACTGCCAAGGACAAAGGTAAAACTCCTATACTTGAACCAACACACACTAAAACTTTATCTGGTTTTCCAGATTCAGACGAGTCCTCGGCAACACCCATGAAATCACTGAGGACGAGAGCGAAGAAGTAGCCCTTACACAACATTAGCGAAGAAGTAGCCCTTACACAGGAACACAACATTAGCGATGACGAGCCATCAGGAACCGGTTCCACCACAGGCAACAAGGAAGCAACCCCCACGCTCAAGCAAGAAGATCAAACAAATCGCCCACCAGAAACACAACATTAGCGATGACGAGCCATCAGAGTAAGTCATCATTTCTCATATTTTTAATTTTTGTTTTTATTTTCTTTTTGCATGCATTGAGGACAATGCCTCTCGAGTTTGGGGGGGTTGTTTCTAGATTAGCCTTCATGTTTAATTGCATTCATCTTTAGTGATAGCATATAAGATGCATATGTTACATGTCATGCCTTTAATAGAATTTAATTGCTTAAGACTTGTGAATATTCGATGATGAATTTTTGCCACTACACTTAATTGAAAGAACGTTTAAATTTTAGGATTGCATGAAAAGAACTTAGAATTAAACTATGATGTTGAATTCTGTTACACGGTTGTGACTTGTTGATTGATATAAGCTTAGTGAACTTAGGTTGCTTAAAATTTGGGTAATTTGAAAATTAAAATTTAATTTCTTACTAGAGGTGCCCGAAACTAGCTCTAGTAGTTAATGCACATTAAATAATCGCTAGAGGTGCCCGAAATTGGCTCTAGTGAAAATAAAAATAAATACCCAGGTAATTAAATTGATAAAAAACCTATTGTTCACATAGAATCTTGAAAATCAACTTGTACACAACTACGTACACACCTTGTCACGAGCATTATAGTTTGGTTCAGGGTAATTTTTGTGCCATTTAAAAAATTAAAAAGGTGATCATACTTTGTGCCACGGTTCTGAGAATTGAATTTAAGTTTGAAGCATGTCTTTGATGATTAAAGTCTTGGCAGATAATTGTTAGTTTGCATTGCTTGAGGAAAAGCAATAGTTCGAGTTTGGGCGTGTGTAAGTGTTCAAAAGTCTTATTCTTATAACCTTATTTACTCATAAAATTTCTAGAATTAAGCTCATATTGGTTGCATAATTATCCATTCATGCTTGTTTGCATTGCTTCCTTGGTGGTCATGTTTGAATTTAAGTTTTGCTTAGTTTTGGTGGGAAAAGATACTGTTGGAGGCTGTTTTGTATGTGCAGGATTAATGCCGGGGAAAAGCTGGAAGTTGCCGTGGCAACCCAAGAAGTACATGCCGAACCAGTTGCCGCGACAACCGTCGATAAGAAAAAATGAGGTGAAGTGGTAGCTGAATTGATGAGCAGACAATTCTGACCTAATCGGGATAGATGGCGTGAAGAAAGAAAGTTGGAGGTCCATAAAGAGGTCAAGAGAAGATTCAACATCAAGAAAATAGAAGAAGTTCTAGTTGGATTAGAATTAAAAGAGATTTAATATTTCTTTTACTCAACTTGAATCGAACTTAACTTCCTCATCAAGAAATACTTTTACCTAGCCATCTCCTATATAAAAAAGGCTAAGCCGCCCAAGCCAAGCATGTTCGATTGAGAGAGAGAGAAAGAGGGTTGTCGACATCTTCTTCATCTTTTCCTTCTTCTTTTGATTAGGTTTATGTTAGGAAAACTTTGTTTTGTGTTTCTTTGGAACCTAGCCATTAACTAAATCTAGTTGGCTATAGTTATTGTGTTTTGTGGTTTTCAGAAATGGTTCGATTTTGTTTAGGTAATTGAGTTTGCACTTTTATTCCAAGGTTGCTCATTCTTGGTTTTTAATTTCGCTTGCAAGTGAATTGGGAGAGGATCTCGTAATTTCATCTATTTATCTAATATTGGGAGAGTTAGATTCAAGAAACAAATGAACATGGTTTTTTTCCAAATCGATGAAGACTAATTCGTCTTAGGAAATAGTTACGAATTTCAACGACTAAGAGGAGCGCAAGATTGGTTGTTGTTCACCCTTGATTCACGCAGAGATGTATTTTCAAGGCATGCACAGTGAACTAGACTTTAGACTTAGGGACAAAGTGGAACCATTGAAGAATGCTTCGCCTAAGCTTGGAGGCTGCCGCTCAGTTGCCCAAGCTGTTGCCCTGGAAATCACTTCTTTAGTTGCCCCGACAACCTCTATTCTAGTTGCCTTGGCAACCCAATTGTTACCAATTGCCACGACAATTGAGTTGCCCTTATACTCATTTACCGAGACGATCCATTCGAGTATCACTCCTCAACTCATGATAACCCTGCCTATTCTCTCTTACCTGATTACATATTTCTTTTATTTTATTGTTCTTAGTTTAGTTATCAATTAGAATTCCCACAATCACCTACTTGTGTTTTTATTTTACAGTGCGAGAAGTTAAATTCCTGAAGTAGCACCAATCCCTATGGAGACGATGTCTTTCTATAATATAACTTGCGACATGTACACTTGCACCAATTGCGAAGCACTTATTACGCACAACATCTCTGAAAGGAAAAATAGAATATTATTAGACATGGTTCGGTTTATGATGAGTCATGATGATCTTCCAACTTCTTTTTTTAGACATGCGCTAGAAATGACTACTTTTACAATAAATCGTGTTCCATTTAAATTGGTTCAAAAGAAACCATATGAGATATAGACTGGGAAGCATCCTAGTATGTCTTCTATGAAAATTTGGGGATGCAAGTTTATGTTAAACATCAGAGATCTACAAAACTAGAACCCAAATATCATAAGTGTAATTTTGTGGATATCTTAAAGAAACTAAAGGATGTTATTTCTTCAATCCATTTGAGAACAAAGTGTTTGTTGCTCGAACAAGAGTCTTCCTCGAGAGAGAATTTATTTTCAGAAAAGGAAGTTTGAGAAATATTGAACTTGAGGAAATTCAAGATCAACCACAGATCACTGAACCAGAGATTGAACAACAACAAGTTCCACAAATAGTTGAAGAACATCCAACCATTTTTGAAACATAACCACTACAGAGATTTATAAGAAAACGTAATTCTCCTGGGAGATGGATTTATTGTTGCATTGCATGGTGATGTTCTCCTTATGGATCAAGATGAGCCTAGGACTTATAAGGAATCAATGGCGAGCCCAGACTCTAAGAAATGGCTAGAAGCCATGAAATCCGAAATGGATTCCATGTCAGAAAACCAATTGTGGACTTTGGTTGACCCACATGAAGGGATTAAGCCCATAAAGTGCAAATGGGTTTTCAAAAAGGAAGTCTGACATGGATTGCAATGTACAAACATACAAAGGGTTTTCAAAAAGGAAATTCAAGATCAACCATAGATCCCTTGTTGCTATGTTTAAATCCATTCGGATATTGCTTGCAATAGCTGCATTTTATGATTATGAAATCTAGAAAATGGATGTCAAAACCGCTTTCATTAGTGGAAAATTAGACGATGATGTGTACATGACACAACCTGAGGTTTTTGTCGATCCAAAAGATGCCCAAAAAGTATGCAAGCTACAATGATCCATTCTTAGGTTGAAGCAAGCTTCTCGAAGTTGGAATCTTCGTTTTTAATGATGCAATCAAAGAATTTGATTTTATTAAAAATGAAGAAGAGCCACATGTTTTTAAGAAAACTAGTGGGAGCACTGTCAGATTCTTGGTATTGTATGTGAATGACATATTAATAATAGGAAATGACATGACATACCTACCTTACAGTCTGTAAAACCTTGGTTAGGAAAATGTTTTTCCATGAAAGGCTTGGGTGAAACAACCTACATATTAGGAGTCATGATTTATAGAGATAGATCAAGAAGACTCCTAGGACTAAGCCTAAAAGAGGATTCTTACCTATGAGACATGGTATTTCACTCTCGAAAGAAGTGTGTCCTTCAACGCCCCAAGAAAGAGAGCGCATGAGTAAGATTCCATATGCTTCGACCATTGGATCTATCATGTATGTCATGATATGTACACGCCCAGATGTATCATATGCATTAAGTATGACAAGTCGGTACCAAGTAGATCCCGGTGAAGGTCGTTGGGTTGCATTCAAAAACATCCTTAAGTACTTGAGAAGAACTAAGGATACATTCCTTATGTATGGAGGTGAGGAAGAGAATTAAAAAAAAGGTTATACTCGCACAAGCTTCCAAACTGATAAGGATGATTCTCGATCGCAATCGAGTTTTATGTTTTGCCTTAATAGAGGTGTTGTAAGCTGGAAAAGTTCAAAGCAAGATATAGTAGCAGATTCTACAACAGAAGTCGACTATATTGCAGCAAATGATGCTGCAAAAGAGGTTGTTTGGATGGAGAAGATCATATCTAATCTAGGGGTTGTGCCTAACATATGAAACGCTATAGATCTACATTGTAATAACAACGGAGCCATCGCACAATTAAAAGAACCCAGATCTCACCAATGATCCATACACATACTTAGACGTTATCACCTCATTCGAGAAATCATTGATCGAGGGGATGTGGAAATATGCAGAGTACCAATGGATGATAATATCGTTGATCCACTAACAAAGCCTCTGACAGAGCATAAGCATGATCATCACACCAAGTCTTTTGATATCAGATACATGAGTGATTGGTCTTAGTGCTAGTGAGAGAATGTTGGAGTTTGCCCAAAGACCAATAATAAGATGATTGTAAAAGATGTACTTATTTTATCTTGTTTATTAATATAAAGTCATTATTATTATTTCAGTCATTATTCTGCGTATATATAAATAAACTAAATTATAATAAAGTCCTCAGAATAATATGGTTATTCTAGAATGTCCTTAGTCGAGTATTATTGTGGGCATGTACAACTATAATACATTAAGAGTAATATATAGTTGATTGGTGACAAAGTATTGTCATTGACATGAAGATGTCAAAATCAATACGTAAGTATGTGTTAGATAACGACATACTTGACTTACCCACTATGAGCATGTTTCTTGGATTATTATGTGATAGTCATAACATTGCTCATAGTGATGAGTGTTTAAAAGTTCTATTATTTACACCCTTTTTAACCCATATTTCTGCTGCATTCAAGCATTATTCATTGCATTTAGGTCAGTTTACAGCAAAACATCACAAATATATTAAAAGCCACAGATTCTACTAAAAATGGCTGTTTTTGTAGGTATCTGCCATGGTTGACGATGAAGGCAGGCGCAGGGCAGATAAGCAGAAGAGCTGAACTGGACAAGCAGCCGAGGAAGACGAACCTGTCATGGACCTGTCGTGACAGCAAGGTGACAGCAGACTTATGAAGAGGAAAAGTAAAGTGGATCTCGATAGATAGAGAAAAATCTGCTCGTCTATCGTGTGGAAGCCAAATATTTTTCCAAGCCCCGGATCAAAAGATATGTCAAGCCAAAGCTCAAGGAGAAGAAATTCCTAGAAACAAGGATGCGGCTGGAAAGTAGGAGACTTTAGAGATTTAGTCTTTATTAGAATCTTACTTTTAATTAAAGTTGTAATCCTTGTTACCTTAGATAACTTGAGCCCAAAGCTTATATAAGGGCATAGATTAAACCTAGGGCAGAGACCGATTACCCCATAACCGAAACCAAACCCCTGCCGTCCACCCGTCACCGACATGTTCTAAATTCCCTCTAGGGCTACGGGTTGTTTTGTAAAGTAGTTGCAAGGGTTGCTTTGTTTTAGGATTTTTCAAGTTCAATAAAATAAACTTCAAGTTCTTTTATCTTGGTTTTAATATCTTGCAAGAGCATCGGGAGAGCATTGTGAGGTTATCCATTTACTTAGCATCGAGAGAGTTAAGTATACGAAAGAGATAAGAGCGCGTTCTCTAGTTTATAGTTGAACCATCTCGTGCCTAGGGATAGGGCGAGGTTAAGTGGCTAAGGAAGAATTCGTACACATCGGTGTTCATCCTTCGATTCACGCCGGGAGGTATCATCAAAGACGTGATCATCGACAGACTTGTGCCTAGGGATAGGGCAAGGCAGATCTGGGATTCTTGCCAAGCTTGAAGTACGGAGTTAGTGTTCGCTGCCGCGACAGCTAACGGACAGCCGCCGCGACAGGTGCTGTCGGCGACGGGCGCGACGACAGAACTGGAGATCCTAAGCAATTCAATACCTGCACTACTGAGCAACTCAATACCAGCCCATTCTTTCTATCTTGATTTCTCTACTCTTTTATTTAAGTTTACTTTATATTTCTCGTGACAAAATCTTAAATCATTCTTTTTCCCCTTGTGCAGATAGCAAAGGAAAGGGTTAGCCCAGTCCCTGTGGAGACGATATCCGATACTTCGTATCACTTTACTACTTGCGTCGTGTACACTTGCACTACAATTGCGATAGACACTTTTACACGCAACAAGTTTTTGGCGCCGTTGCCGGGGACTGGCAACACACTCTTACCCTAGCTTCTGCACTTTTCTTTTATTTTTATTTTTTTATTATTATTTTTTTTAACAAAAAAAAACTCAGGTGAAAATACAGGTTCAAGGGCATCAACATGCCAGGAAAAACCATTCGAGAATTGATGTGGGAAAGTTCTTGCAATCACCGTAAAGATATGCTGCCAGGGCAGCAGCCGTGGCAGCAACAGGGGCAGCAGCCGTGGCAGCAACAGGGGCAGCAACAGGGGCAGCAAATGCCGATGCCGCAGCAGCAAATTTTTTTATGGTACGATCAAAACCCACAAAATTTTTTATATCATGACAGTTTTGCTGCAGAACCCGACCTGCCCTGGCAATGTCATCATCCTCAAGAGCAGTCAAAATCCTTAGAAGACACACTGCAAGCCTTCTTGGCAATCTCTCAAAAAGTGTCAGCCTCTACGAAAGCAAGTATCGCCAAGATGGATGAACTCTTGAGCAGACCAGTCCTCATTCATGCCACAGATGAACCTGAAATCCTGAGGCAAGACGACGAGGATGCCCATGTGAAGGAATACCCAACATATGATGAGTCTGAGCAACAACCTGCCATGGCAATGACCGAGGAGCCGGAATGGAGCAACACCGCGACAATGCTGAGTGAAATTCAAGAGAATGTCACGGCAGCAACAACTTTTGAGGCAGAAACTCCAGTCAAAGCGGAAACTGCCGCCTCGACAGAAACTGCCGCCTCGACAGCAACTGCCGCCTCGACAGAAACTGCCGCCTCGACAGAAACTGCCGCCTCGACAGAAACTGCCGCCTCGACAGCAACTGCCGCCTCGACAGAAACTGCCGCCTCGACAGCAACTGCCGCCTCGACAGAAACTGCCGCCTCGACAGCAACTGCCGCCTCGACAGCAACTGCCGCCTCGACAGAAACTGTCGCCTCGGCAGCAACTGATGATGCGACAGCAACCACATCAGAGGCAAATTCTCAACCCACTACCTCGATTATGCCTGACCAAGATTGCACACATCCATCCCTGTCATGGCACTCGCACGACCACCTAGAAGAGCTACCCAATGACAATGCCTCGCCGATGGAATTTGAGCAGGTAATAAACGAACCTTTTGAATTCTTCGAAAACTCACAAATTCCATTGCAGGTATTAGAGGAACCAAAGCCGGTGGACATAGAATCATCAAAGTCTCTACTGACGAAGATCTACGAGTGGTCAACAGAATTTAGCATAGAGAGTGATGGCACTTACCTATGTCCCATTGACCTGCAAAGTAACCTGATAAAGAACTGTCAAAATAACTGCCTGTCACAGCAGCAGACACGACAGCAAGGGCTATATTCAACCACAACAACATTCAACGAAAACAAGGTAAGTTTGTGGCCGAATGTCAATTTGATTATTTCTAATTATATATTCATGCCCTCAGAAACATTACCAAGAAGGGAGGACTTCATGGACTACAAAGGAAAGAGAAAGAAAGGAGCCCCCACCATGAGAAAAATCACCAAATGGAGGGTACAGATGGACTTCAAGAAGTACCGGAAACGACCCCTCAAGCATCGATAGAACAGAAATAAAGGAGTCAAGAAGAAAAGGAGAAGTGACCCAAGCCCACCGCCCATCCATCAACCCATTGAAGCCCATTTATGGAAACCTGTCGTTTCGGCTGCCGCCGCGGACGGATATGACAGGCTGTCAACAGACTGACACGGCAGACGCAGAAGCTTGCGGCAGACGCGTAACAGACGAATAAATGCGTGTCAGACGCGTCAGACACGCTAAATCCAATCTGCCGCTCCGTTATTCACGCCTGCCGTTACAGCATTAAACGGGCAGCAACTCGACCGCTATAAAACCCCGTTTCATTTTCATTTTCACTCACTTCTGTCTTTCTTACTTGTTCTCCCTTTTTAGTTTTTATTTGCTTTCATTTTACGCTTCACAACCCTTGCACTAATATGTCTTATAGGAAAACCCGACGCAATGCTGCTTCCACTTTCTCAGCGGCAGCAGCTTCGACATCCAGGTCGTGGAGCAACCTGCCCCTGAACCTGCCCAGCCTCCTCCACAGCCCAGACGCCGCCGTCAGATCCGTGTCAGCAGCAGCAGCAAGGACATCAACTGAAAAATTAAGTTTTTTTTCCTCTTATTGCTGCCTGCTTTTATCTTTTGTGATGTACTTTGCTTCATATTTTTATTTTTCATATCATTTTGCATTGAGGGCAATGCAACCCTTGAGTTTGGGGGTGGCAACCCTCCATCATTAATGGAGTCTTAAGTCTTTTTATTAATTGTTGTGTCTTTTATTTATTTAAGTTCTCTAAAAAAAATCAGAAAATATAAAACTGTTGGCTTAAAACTGTGAAGTAAACTTACCTGTCATGACAGCTCTGTCGTGGCAGCATCTTTAGGACAGTTTAAGGAGAAGTTTAGAGCCTTTCTATAGTTCTGAAAAACTTAAAACACCATTTGTGATTGTTATATTGCTTAGATTTCTTTTAAGCCAAACTAGAATAGGATTCTTAGTACTTGAATAGCCCCTAGAGGTGCCTAACACTGGCTCTAGGAAAGAAGTTAAAAAAAAAAAAACTCAAAAA
Source organism: Hibiscus trionum (assembly GCA_030270665.1). Taxonomy (NCBI): domain Eukaryota; kingdom Viridiplantae; phylum Streptophyta; class Magnoliopsida; order Malvales; family Malvaceae; genus Hibiscus; species Hibiscus trionum. The sequence goes on from BSYR01000008.1 coordinate 2,993,706, forward strand.
CCTAGAGGTGCCCGAAACCGGCTCTAGGAAGCTAACTAGAGGTGCCCAAAACTGGCTCTAGAAAAATTAGCTTGAAAATAGAAGAAAAAGAAGCATAAAAATGTGTCTTCAAGAAAATAAACTTTGGCATAAAAATTCGAGTTAAAGAGTTGAATATTCTAGTGAAACTAAGAGAGTCTTAGCATATAACTGTTCACAAGCATGCACACACTGCACGAGGACTATAGGGAGATTCCGGACAGATCCTAACCTTTCCGACAGGTTGCTGCCGCCACAGAGAATGAGCGACGGGTAAGGGACAGTTCACTGTTTGAAGGCCAACACAAAAATTTTCATTTTTCTTTTAAGTCTTAATTGCTTGAGGACAAGCAAAAACTTGAGTTTGGGGGTGTGATGAGTGTTTAAAAGTTCTATTATTTACACCCTTTTTAACCCATATTTCTGCTGCATTCAAGCATTATTCATTGCATTTAGGTCAGTTTACAGCAAAACATCACAAATATATTAAAAGCCACAGATTCTACTAAAAATGGCTGTTTTTGTAGGTATCTGCCATGGTTGACGATGAAGGCAGGCGCAGGGCAGATAAGCAGAAGAGCTGAACTGGACAAGCAGCCGAGGAAGACGAACCTGTCATGGACCTGTCGTGACAGCAAGGTGACAGCAGACTTATGAAGAGGAAAAGTAAAGTGGATCTCGATAGATAGAGAAAAATCTGCTCGTCTGTCGTGTGGAAGCCAAATATTTTTCCAAGCCCCGGATCAAAAGATATGTCAAGCCAAAGCTCAAGGAGAAGAAATTCCTAGAAACAAGGATGCGGCTGGAAAGTAGGAGACTTTAGAGATTTAGTCTTTATTAGAATCTTACTTTTAATTAAAGTTGTAATCCTTGTTACCTTAGATAACTTGAGCCCAAAGCTTATATAAGGGCATAGATTAAACCTAGGGCAGAGACCGATTACCCCATAACCGAAACCAAACCCCTGCCGTCCACCCGTCACCGACATGTTCTAAATTCCCTCTAGGGCTACGGGTTGTTTTGTAAAGTAGTTGCAAGGGTTGCTTTGTTTTAGGATTTTTCAAGTTCAATAAAATAAACTTCAAGTTCTTTTATCTTGGTTTTAATATCTTGCAAGAGCATCGGGAGAGCATTGTGAGGTTATCCATTTACTTAGCATCGAGAGAGTTAAGTATACGAAAGAGATAAGAGCGCGTTCTCTAGTTTATAGTTGAACCATCTCGTGCCTAGGGATAGGGCGAGGTTAAGTGGCTAAGGAAGAATTCGTACACATCGGTGTTCATCCTTCGATTCACGCCGGGAGGTATCATCAAAGACGTGATCATCGACAGACTTGTGCCTAGGGATAGGGCAAGGCAGATCTGGGATTCTTGCCAAGCTTGAAGTACGGAGTTAGTGTTCGCTGCCGCGACAGCTAACGGACAGCCGCCGCGACAGGTGCTGTCGGCGACGGGCGCGACGACAGAACTGGAGATCCTAAGCAATTCAATACCTGCACTACTGAGCAACTCAATACCAGCCCATTCTTTCTATCTTGATTTCTCTACTCTTTTATTTAAGTTTACTTTATATTTCTCGTGACAAAATCTTAAATCATTCTTTTTCCCCTTGTGCAGATAGCAAAGGAAAGGGTTAGCCCAGTCCCTGTGGAGACGATATCCGATACTTCGTATCACTTTACTACTTGCGTCGTGTACACTTGCACTACAATTGCGATAGACACTTTTACACGCAACACATAGTGATAACTACTTGTATGATCCTCAGACTTGAGATCGTCATTATTTCAACATTGAGAGTGACATATTTTAATACAGTCAAACATGTGTCGTAACTGACTACATTATAAAGACAAATATTGGATATGTCACAATCTATGTAGTGGGATATGGTTGATCAAGATATGATTTGTCTCTCCTACATAATATAAGTAATATCGTAGGCCACTTAATTGAGTGAGGCTAGAAAAGCTTGGACATGATAGAATAATTTGATATGAGATAATATAGTTATTTTTTTATAATGGTCTACTCAAGATATCAAGAAATATTAGATGGACTATATAAGTGTGACTGTTCCATAACTTGTGTCCAATCTAGATATAAGAACAAAAGGATGTAATACATGAAAAGAGTGCATCACGAAGAGGTTATGTCGAACCACGACTTCTTGTAACTTACGTAGCAATGATGTATTGCTAGATGCCACTCATTACTTGTAATATTAGAATTGTTCTAAATATTACTGTTAACGTTACACGAACTTACAAGGGTCACACCCTATGATTGAAACGAACAAATATCGACTAGATAGCATGTGTGCAACCTTGTTGTACATGAAATTAGTTAAAACTAGAATTATTATAATTATTGTAGTTATATAGCTAATTTCGTTTATATATATATATATATATATATATATATATATATATATATATATATATATTAATACTAGATAATTATTGTAATGATCAAATACCATTAATATATATATATATCCCTAAAGAAACCTAATTGAACAAGAATTAGATTCTACATATTTAATTATATTCAGTTAAATATATTGCATATTTAATGAATCCAAATTTATTTAGAATTAGGGTTTTGAATGTTATATAAAGGCATAAGGTCTAGCAGCCATAGATATGCCTATTGCTAAAAAATTCTTTAACAGTTAGAGAAGTAAAATATTGCTCGTTTCATTCGGGTGGACTGCGTAGAGATTGGAACGTTGTTGTGGCGACTTGGACTCAATATCGTGCTGGAATAATTTGATTCTCCTACGTCTTTGTGGTTATCAGATTTAATTGAGGTAACATTTCATCCCCTTTTCACCCCGAATTCGTTCTTCGTATATGGATCACTGGTGAAATTCATCAGATAATTTTTCTGCTACACCATGGGGTGTACCATCATTTCCCTACATAGACTTTTTGTTTTTTAGGGTGTCACAATCACATGTGATGATGTTGTTACGTGTTCTTTGTCAGAGAAGGATAATACCAAACTTTGACATATGTGTTTAGGGCATATAAGTAAAAATGACATGACAAAATTAAAAAAGAAGAAGACTTCTAGATAATCAAGGGATCTACAAACTCGACCATTATAAACATTGTGTCTTTAAGAAGTAGAAAAAATTTAACTTCGCCAAGGGTACCCGCAATTCGGAGTTCACTCTAGATTACATCTATTGTGACCTCTAGAGGCCATATAGAGCACTTTTCGGAGGAGGAACGAGTTATGTGTTGACGTTCTTAGATGATTTTTCCAAAAAGGCATGGACTTTATTTCTATATAATAAAAGTGATGTGTTTTCCACGTTCACAAATTAGGAAACTATGATTGAAGAATAAACGGGAAGACAGTTAAAATACCTTCGCATAGATAATGACTTAGAATTTTGTTCAAATGAATTAGATAAGTTATGCAGTAAGGAGAGGATAGAGAGACACGTGATAGTTTAGAGCACTCCACAAAAAAACATAGTTCTAGAACAAATGAGTAGAACCATAATGAAGAGGGTTTGTTGCATGTTGTCCAATGCTGGTTTACCCATGTCCTTTTGGGCTGAAGTTGCCTCCACGACGTGTTTGTTCATTAACATATTTCTGTCAACCGCGATTGAGAAGAAGACTTCGCATGAGGTATGGTCCGGAAGTACATCGAAGACATCTTTACAAAATAGTATGGCAACACAAACACAAACTCCTCTCACACGGATGCAATCTTAATATTTTATTGTAGTGGATAGACCTAGAAGGAAAATCAAACGTCCACAGAGGTATGCGAAGGTGAATCTAGTGGCTATGCACAAAATGTGGTGGAAGATATAGATGTGTGCCTATAGCCTACAAGATATACCGAGGTAGTTAGTTGTGAAGATGCAAGAAATGTATGGTCATTGTGCAAAAGAAGAAGGAATCACTGCACCGAAACAGTACAAGGTGTAACACCCCAAAATTACGCCCAAATTGTAAACCCTTGATTCGAAAAAAAAATCTCTAATTTAGAAACCTAATTTAGAAATCCCTAATTGAAACCCTAACAATTGAGAATTTTTAATTCATAACCCTAACTGTTTTTATGAGGGACTAAATAAGAATTTTTATCAAACTTGGAAGTTAATATGAAATTTCTTAAAAAGCTTAAGGACCACATATGAAATTTACCCAAATTAAGATTTTGAATTCTAATTTCCTACGTTTTTATCAATTCTTAATTGTTTATTTTTTTTTTATTTTTTTCAACATTTTAAATTCAAATTGAATTCTAATTCTCCTTTTTTTCACGGTTGAACTGACAATCCTTTTTCAACTTAAATTATTATTATTATTATTATTATTATTATTATTATTATTATTATTATTATTATTATATTCTAAACCTAATTTGTTTAGATTGCCACAGCTCAACTATATATATAGTCATAGTTACTACTTACAGAAATAAACCTAAGCCTTAGGTTTTAAAGTGATGTCGTTCTTAGTTATTCTCATGTTTTATGAATTCCTCTCGGATTGATGCTGCCATCACCTTATATCGAAACCGCAACCGCCCTTTGTTCGTCGTTAGAGCTTTATTGTTGCGAGGTGTGTTTTCTTGCGGTGCTATAATTAAATTATATATTATTTTTCTATGTGTTGGTGTTTTACCTCTTGTGTGATTATTTATATGTATTATGGCTTGTATGGTTGACGTCATATGCATACGATTTCAAATTTTTTTATTATGTATTACGAACATTTGATTTATGAAACATCGGATTTATGGAACTATGATTTATGGATTTATGGACTGTGATTTATGAATTATGTTTATGGTATATCGGATTTATGGGATTGGTTTTTATGAAACTTGAATTTTAAACATCATATATGTATGAGCATGGATTGGGATTGGTAAGGAGGAATGTTCAGTGGTTTCACCCTTCGGGCTGAATTCCACTTCGAATGGCGGACGTAGGGAGGAGGTTATAGGCACCTTCCTCATTTTTGGCTGACGTAGTTGGGTGCATTGCATTACCTTGTGATATTGTATCGTTTGTTTTATGTTTTAAAGAATTTCAAGAAAATAATACTATATTTTATGATTATAATTTTTCTTGCACTTTAGAGACACAAAAAGCTCTTTACCTTACTCCCCCATAGTTTCCTCTTACATATATCTTTGAACTTTAGGCGACGTGGTACTTGGAGGATCTCACATTTTATCCGATTATTTTATTATTCAGTACGAAACTATTTTTTAGGTATTCTGATTATTATTTATCGTTTTGATACATTGATGTAATTTCATACTTTGAGAATAAATATGTTTTGGGATTATTTTTCAAGAATTCTTTTATTATGATTTTATTTTACAGATTTTATATAAACATTCTAATATTTATTATGATAGTTATATTTTTATTTGCTATAAGATATTTATTAAATCGTTGTTATTTTATTTTAAGTTAAAACATTATTTTCAAATTTGGTTTTCTTGAGGGCAAAGTTTCCAATCGTAACTTCCTAAATTTGGTCTTTTCTTCTAGGTCGGGTTTGGGGGGTTACATTTAGTGGTATCAAAGCTAAGTTCAACCCTCAAACTGTGAGGCTCACTTAAAATTTTAAGTCGAAAATGATTTTTGCATGCATATTAAATGTTTTTGGGCAAAATAGGATTTTCTGATAAATTTATTATTTTAAAGAATTAAAGATATGTTTTGAATAGGGACTCCAAGTACCAACTCTAATTCTAGGATTGTCCCTTTTGTAGATAGATTACTATGACGCCTCGTATGAGTTCTAGATTAACAACCGATCGTGATCATACTCGTTCCTATATATTTGATATTAAAGCCTATTTGAAAGCTTTGTGTTATCATTCGTACCCTGATCTATAATGCCTTTTTAAAATTGTTATCAAAACCTATATTTTTTAAGTATGTCGTTAGTCTGAAAATTTTAAGGACAAAATTTCTTTTAAGGGTGGGAGAGTTGTAACACCTAAAAAATTACGCCCAAATTGTAAACCCTTGATTCGAAAAAAATCCCTAATTGAAACCCTAACAATTGAGAATTTTTAATTTGGAACCCTAACTTTTTTATGAGGGACAAAATAAGAATTTTTATCAAACTTGGAAGTTAATATGAAATTTCTTAAAAAGCTTAAGGACCACATATGAAATTTACCCCAATTAAGATTTTGAATTCTAAATTCCTACGTTTTTATCAATTCTTAATTGTTTGTTTTTTTTTCAACCTTTTAAATTCAAATTGAATTCTAATTCTCGTTTTTTTTTCACGGTTGAACTGACTCTCCTTTTTCAACTTAAATTATTATTATTATTATTATTATTATTATCATTATTATTATTATTATTATTATTATTATTATTATTATTATTATTATTATTATTATTATTATTATTATTATTATTATTATTATTATTATTATATTCTAAACCTAATTTTTTTAGATTACCGCAGCTCAAATATATATAGTCATAGTTACCACGCACGGAAATAAACCTAAGCCTTAAGTTTTAAAGTGATTTCGTTTTTAGTTACTCCCATGTTTTATGAATTTCTCTCGGATTTATGTTGCCATCACCTTACATCGGAGCCGCAACCGCCCTTTGTTCGTCGTTAGAGCTTTATTGTTGCGAGGTGTGTTTTCTTGCGGTGTTATAATTAAATTACATACTATTTCTCTATGTCTTGGTGTTTTACATCTTGTGTGATTATTTATATGTATTATGGCTTGTATGGTTGACGTCATATGCATACGATTTCAAAATTTGTTTTGATTATGTATTAAGAACATTTGATTTATGAAACATCAGATTTATAGAACTATGATTTATGGATTTATGGACTATGATTTATTAATTATGAATTATGTTTATGGAATATCGGATTTATGGAATTGGTTTTTATGAAACTTGAATTTTAAACATCATATATGTATGAGCATGGGTTGGGATTGGTAAGGAGGAAGTTCAGTGGTTTCACCCTTCGGGCTGAATTCCACTTCGGATGGCGGACGTAGGGAGGAGGTTATGGGAACCTTCCTCACTTTTGGCGGACGTAGTTGGGTGCATTGCATTACGCTTGTGATATTGTATCGCTTGTTTTATGTTTTAAAGAATTTGAAGAAAATAATACTATATTTTATGATTATAGTTTTTCTTGCACTTTAGAGACACACTAAGCTCTTTAGCTTACTCCCCCATAGTTTCCTCTTACATATATCTTTGAACTTTAGGCGACGTGGTACTTGGAGGATCTCAGATTTTATCCAATTATTTTATTATTCAGTACGAAACTATTTTCAGGTATTCTGATTATTATTTATTGTTTTGATACATTGATGTAATTTCATACTTTGAGAATAAATATGTTTTGGGATTATTTTTCTAGAATTCTTTTATTATGATTTTATTTTAGAGATTTTATATAAACATTCTAATATTTATTATGATATTTTTATTTTTATTTTCTATAAGATATTTATTAAATCGTTGTTATTTTATTTTAAGTTAAAACATAATTTTCAAATTTGGTTTTCTTGAGGGTAAAGTTTTCCATCGTAACTTCCTAAATTTGGTCTTTTCTTTTAGGCCAGGTTTAGGGGTTACACAGGGAATCTCGCAAGGCTTCCTAATGATAAAAGGTTTGTTCTGGGTAAATTGGTTGTAAAGAGGAAAGAAGAGATTATGAAAGTCGAAGAACCTAGATACAAGATAAGACTTATGGAAAAGGCTACGGTCTAATTTCAGGCATAGACTTCACCAAATATATTTTGGTCATCCGAGGGTATGATGACTATGTCACATTCTACATTCAAGGTTGAGCGATACTTGAACCTGGTCAAAGATCAATGTGGAGAATATCAGAGTTTGTGATCCGAATTTTATTATAAATTTTACTTTTAGTATATTTCTTTTACTATACATTAATTAAAAAGTAGGAAACCAATGTTGAGTAGAATTACTTTGTATGCAAGTTTCCTTTTTAAACAAGTAACATATTCGTATAAATAGATACTTGAGATTAATGTTTTAGACACAAAAAGTACAAAAAAATCTACATAGCGTTAAGACGCAAACTACTTGTAACCTTTTTTTTCGTCATAGTGAAAGTTCTCATCATCTGTTCGTGATTTTTCTCGTTTGGATCTTCCAAAACAATGTTGGTGTTCTTTATTTTCTTCTTTTATGTGCAATCACCTTCTTCTTTGTTTCGTCATCATCATTTGTCTTCGATATGTCTCGATGTAACAATATTTAATGCTCATTTTTGTTCAATCATAAAAATTATATTATTAATAAGTTGTTATAACAAAAAAATTACATATTGAACATATCTCAAAATTCTAACCACAAATCACCAAAGACATATTAGAGTATCTAGTATAATTGGATTGCATTTGTCAGTTAGTCAGTTGGCTAGTCTATTAGACAGTTATCTGGGCTTCTATATGTAAGCTCGTTCTATTTTTGTAAAAGCAACCCATTATTATTGATTAACATATAATGAAATCTCTTTTGCATCCGTTTGACTTTATCTCGTTCTTCTTTCTTTCTCTCTTTAGTATCTCCTATGATTGACTCATCAATGGATTCTCTATTGCTTAAGCATTAGACAGTTCCTTTGTTCCTGCTAGCTAGGCTTTGTCTCCCATTCCTCTCATCCTTTCTTGCATCAGTTTACCCCTACTTATCCCTCTATAGGTCCCTTGTTCTCTGCTTATGCTCATATTGCTACTCCAGAAATTGTAGATGAGAATGCATGGTACCTTGACTCTGGAGCTACAGATCACATTACTAATAATCCTCATAATTGTTGTGTGTATTTAGTGTCGCAATTTTAGTGCAAGTATACACGATGCCAAGTTATAGTATAAAAGATATCATCTCTACAGAGATTGGTGCTACTTCCAGAGATTATCGTCTCACACTGTAGAAAAATAAAAACACAAGTAATGGTTTGGTCCAGAAAACAACTAAAATAAAGAAAACAAGCAAATTGAGAGATTGAGTAAATATGATGATAGAGCAGGCCGGATTATGTTGCATCGTAGAGTGGAAGTTGACTAAAATTGTCTCGGTTTCGAATGCAAACGTTAACTTGATTACCTCGGCAATGGGCAGGAAAGTTGCCTCGACGATATGTAAAACTATTGCCGCGGAAAAGAACATGGCTACTGCCTGGGCAATTGAGCGACAACCTCCAAGGTTCGGCAAAGCGTTCTACAATGGTTCCTTCTTATCCCTATATCGAAACTCTATTGATGTACGGGCCTTGGCAATACCTCCCATTGTAAACCAAGAGTGAAAACCAACCAATCTTACGCTTCTCTTAGCTTTTGAAACTTGTACTTATCCCTAAGTCGAATTAGTCTTCACCGATTGGGATAAAGAACATGCTTACTCGTTTCGTGAGTCTAACTCTCCCGATATTAGACAAATGGATGCAATCGCAATATCCTCTCCTGAATCAATTGCAAGAAAAAGTAAACACTAAGAATAAGGAAACCTTGAACTTAATTGCATTAACAAAAACCTAAACAAATTACAATTGTCTTCTCACAACTACTAAACAAAATAACCCTAGCCTAAAAGAAGAATTAGTTCATAATGGCGATAAAAAGCACTCTAAATTCTCTACCGAATCTCTCTCTCCCTTTGATGTCCCTTTGTGGTGGCTAGGTCTTGGCTTTTATAGAGCATGGTCTTCTCGACTTATTCTTGGAATAGGAGGATAAGTTGTTGTTAGACATACTTTCATAAAAGAAATAAATCTCTTTTAATCCATTATTTTATTCCTCCTTATCGATTCCTTGTCCTTGACCTTCCTTTGACTTTTTCATGGTCTTCCTAAGCTCCGATCTTCACGCAAAGCATCTCTAAAAATTTAGCGTTTTATGCTCTTTAAGTCGCCTACCACTTTGCATATTTTCTCCCTTGTCAGCAAATGTTTGGGCATTGCCTCAGCAGTGACTTAGTCACTGCCTCGGCAATGGTCTGTCAGTCTTTTCCGCTCGGTAGGGCTCGTTCTCTTGGTTCAGCGTCCCTCAGTAAGGCTTGACATCAAATAATGGCTCAATCTGGACCGTCAAGTGATGGTTCTGCACCGTTATTTCTCCTTCCTTTACTATCACTTCAATACTTGCTCGGGCAGTGGGTAATGAAATCTGCACATGCATGAAACACATACCAAAGCACTACCATTTCCACCAAACATATTTAAATAAAGATGATCAATCGTGGCAATGATAAGAACACTGAAATTGTGTATGTATGGCTAGTAATGCAACGAAAATGAACTTAAGTCTACCAATAATTGAGTCATAAAGGGTCCTAATATGAATACTTTTACACACCTAACACACCCCCAAACTCAAACTATTGCATGTCCTCAAGCAATGCAAAACTAACAGTCAATTTCCAAAGATTTAAACTTCATGAAATTAGCCATCGGACTTACTTTTTCCCTTCTCTAAACCGTGAATATGAATGTGCTTGACCCTCAATTCTTCAGATGTCGAGGATTTCCCTGGAATCAAACTATAAGACTCGTGAGTGTGTGCTGGATTGTGAATAAGATGATTTTCCCGGTTCTATGTAAACACTTAAACAATTAACTTACTTTCCATGGGTTTTCTATTTCAACTAGAGCCAATTTCGAGCACCTCCGGTATTTTCTTTTGTTTTTAATGATCTAATCGACTAGAGCCAATTTCGGGCACCTCTAGTGTTTTATGTTTTTCCTTAAGCTAGAGCCGCCTTTAGACACCTATAACTTAAAAATTTTACCCAATTTTTCTAAGTAAGTAATTGTACTAAGTGTCATAGAAGTCCTTCAATCATTCAAGTAAAAAAAGTTTACTTTTTTTTTCATTTTCAGTCTCATAGTGTGATTCCAAGTATTCTTCCATGGACATACCAAAATTGAAAGTTCACTAGAAATTTTAAGGCTACGATAAGAGAGACATCTATTACCGAGGAAAAATTGTTTTTTTCTTCATTAGATTGAATACTAAGGCAACCGGTAAGAATGCATTCCTATAGTAGATATGACAAAAAGAACTAACAACTACTTCCTTCCAAACTCAAGAGAAGCATCACCCCCAATGCATGCACATACACAACATATAGAGAAGGCAAGAGAATAAAATTACAACGATGGGAACATGGATGAGTCATCGTCGTCATCTTGGATGATTAATTTTCTTCTTTCTGTTTGCTTGATCCTTTTGGTTTCCCATGGTGGTTGGTGATGTGTTAGAGGTGTCAGTTCAGCTTTCTTTGTCACCTCTTCCTCATCATCACTGTCAAGGCATATTTCTTCGGTGGTGGATGTTTTGCGCTTCTTGGTGGGTGAAACCGAGACGGCTTTGGCTTGGGGAGAAATTGATTCATCAAAGTCGGAGAAGTCAGACCATGTCTCGGTTTAGGTCGGCTCGACTGTAGGTGCTTTCCCCTTGTCTGCTCGGGTTGGTGGGGCATCAATAGTTATTGTTGTTGCGGCAGAAGCAGCTAGAATTGTCGAGGCAGTGTAACCATGGGTTGTCGATACAGTGGTTGTCTTCATGGCAGAGGCGAAATCTCCTTGGGTTGCCGTGACAGAGGCTCTGGGTGTTGCCGATGCAAGGATTTCAGCCGAGATGATCGAAAATTGCACCGTGTTTTCTGGAAATTTCTCTAGGATTACTTGAACCATTGAGTTGTTGAAGTCCTTTATATATTGCATGAACCAATGTTGTCGTTTGTCCATTGTGTCGATCTTTTATGCAAGGTGCTGAAGTGTTGTTGCCACGACATCAGTCTGTGAAGTTGCTGGGGCATTGCCCGACGAGGTTACCGTGGAAATGCCTCTCACCGGGGTGGACTCTGGCTCAGCTTCCGTAATCTGCAATTTTTTTGTAGTATTGATCCTTTGACCATCCTTTTCTTGTTTGTGTCTACTCGTCCACCGGATCGATAGGTACATTCTTTTGCTTGCATAATCCGGTGATGAGACTTGGGAAGTAGAGACCGCTCTTGTCCTTTTGGCTACACATGAATATCTCATTATATATGATAGATCCAGCATGAATAAATCTATTATGCAAGACGGATTGAATAAGGGCAAGCCTTGGTTTATCTACGGTGGTGTTGTGTGATGCGGGTATTAAGCATCTTTTAAAAAAGGTGTTCCAAAGTTTGGCCTCGGGTCGAAGCCTTCAGCGATTTACCGTTCCCTTGTGCGATCCTTTGTTCCATATCGTGCCAGCAATGCACCACTCCTTGAGCATATCTTCATAGTCGTCTGCCGTGAGTTTGTTGACGTACTCCTTGTGTTCATCTTTGGCCACATGAATGTCGTAGTAGAGATTGATGGAAGCGACATCCACCGGTATGGCTTGGCCTCAAACATGTACGTATATGTTGTTGGGATTTGGAGAGTGGGCGTAGAATTCCCTTACCCAAGTTACGTTGGCCGGCACCAGTTGGTGCCAAGGGATTTTTCATTTTTATGCTCGATTTTGTTGAAGATGAAAGGATCCAATCCGAAACTAGTGTGTGATGATGAGTATTGGAAACGCCGGTCTTCCCACACTTGCTTGCCGACAAATTTGGCGAGGTATCTATGTTCTACTTCTGGCGGGGCGAATTGTTTGAAGGCTGGTTCCTCGGACACTTGCGAGTACTCTCCTCTTCCTAGCTTCAAGGCCATGGTTGAGTGGTTTGTTGGTTGTGAGAAGTCGGGAACTAGATAAAAAATAAAAAGGAGAAAAGCTTTTGAGTTTCAAGAATGAAGAAGAGAATGGGTGTGATGGTTGAGTGTTTATAGGGGGATTTAAATAGATGGGGGTTATAACGGTCACAAGCATTCAAATTTTGAATGCCAACGGTTGCGTGTACGGAAAAAGTTGCATTGGGACGTGCCAACGGTTGGGTGTGTGGCAATAAAGGGGGACAGGGAAAGGTTGTCGTGTTTTTGGGGGAATGGGAGAGGTTGCCATGTTTTGGTTGAACTCCTTCCTAAAATCACAATAATATAAAGGATATTATTTAAAAATAACATTGTTATCCTAAAAAATAAATAATTTAAAAATGTGAGAAAAAATAAAACAATAATTAAAGAAGAAAAATTAAGATACTAAAGGAGTACATGAGGATGCATCTCCTAAAGTAATCACTTCATTTTCCCTTACGACATGGGTGTCAGTGTAGTGCTTCAATCTTTCCCCATTAACTTTAAATTCAAGATCGTCTTTTTGTGGAATTGATTGTTACAACACCATGGGGAATGCTTTGACAACTTCTAAAGGTCTAGACCATCTCGATCGTAGTTTCCCTATGAATAGCTTCAATCGAGAATTGAAGAGGAGGACTAATTGCCCGGGCAAGAATTGTCGCGACAATAGTCTCTTATCATGCCACCGTTTGGTTGTTTTCTTTGTAGATCTTGGCGTTATCGTAGGCTAAGGCACGCAACTCCTCTATCTCATTAAGGTCCATTAATTGTTTTTCTCCAACACTCTCCCAATCCATGTTCACAGTCTTGATTGCCCAATACGCCTTTTGCTCCATTTCCACTAGTAGATGGCAGGCTTTACCATACATAAGTCGAAAGGGTGACATGTCCAATGGTGTTTTGAATTCTTTCCCATAGGCCCAAATTGCATCATCGAGTCGAAGAGATCAGTCTATGCGGGAGGGATTGACTACCTTCTCAAGGATATTCTTCAACTCTCTTTTCGAGATCTTGGCTTGTCCATTGGTTTGAGGATAGTAATCCGTGGCAATTTTTTGTGTCACTCCAAATCTCTGCAATGCCTTGGCAATGAGTTTGTTGTCGAAGTGCTTGCGTTCATCACTTATGATTGCCCTTGGCATTCCAAATCGTGTAAATACATTTTTCTGTAGGAATCTTTGCACGGTTTTGGAGTCATTGTTTGGTGTTGCAATTGCCTCTACCCATTTGGACACATAGTCAACGGCAAGTAGGATGTAGAGATTCCCACATAGAGATGGGAAGAGCCCCATAAAATCAGTTCCTCAAACATCGAACAACTCGACTTCAAAGATGTTCTGCAAGGGCATTTCGTTTCGTCTTGAAATATTTTCGATCCGTTAATGTAGAGTGTCCACGTGTTCTATATTTTGAACACATTCCTGCCCTTATTATTGCTATTCTTAAGCTCATTTAGGCTTATTTAGGTGCATTCCATGCATAATAACATTATTTTCTCTGTTACCATGCTTTCTTTGAATATTTTATGTTTGGTTAAGAAAAGATATTATTTTAGTTTAGTTTTTATTTTCAGGTGTTGTAGCTGTGTAGAGAAGCAGAGGACAGGAGAGGGTAGGAAAGCTGGGAACAAAAGGAGATGTACTGAAGCAGTTCCAGGTGCCACCAAGGACGTCGTCGTAGTAGCAATGTCGGCAAGTGCCACCCAGGCAGGAGATACACCGACCTAGTCAAGATGGGTTGTGATTGAAAGAGGGTAGTTCTCTAAGCCCAATGAGCCCAGTCTTGCAATTTTCTGAAGCCTGTAGCAGCCGGTAGAGCTGATCCAAGATTGATAAGTAAGAGTACTTATCCTTACTTACGAAAGAAGGCAACGTCCAAAGAGTCCACATTCAATTCAAAGAGGAGTCAGCATTTAATGTAAAGTTAATTTAAGGACTTCTACTCCAATGAGGACTCAAACTTAGGCCATGAGCCCTATATATACCCAACGTATGCGAGGGTATAGGGCATGTTGATGTAGGGATGCACGAATGTATAAATGCATAGTGGAAAGGAGGATAAATAGATTGGAGATGTTGGAGGTTGCGACCCAACTCTACTATGGTTTAGGTTCTTGTATGTAAAGTAGTTGTGAGAAACGGTTGTAATAGTTTAAGTGTGTTTTCAATAAAATATTCCAAGGTTGCTTAATTCATGTTCTTCACTTCTTCAATTAGTTCCAAAATTCCAGTTGAAGAAATCCATTTGTCGGGCACGAAAGTGTAAGGCTCACAAAAGGATTAAGCACGGTCTCATCATGTCGAGGTGTTGACTAATTCGGCTTAGACATAAGTTTGAGTTTAAACGGCTAAAAGGAGCAACCAAACGCTCTCATGTCGAGGTGTTGACTAATTCGGATTAAGCATGGTCTCATCACAAAAGGATTAAGTACGGTCTAATCAATTAGAGATTTAATTGTGTATTTACTAAATACTTGTGCAGGAAACCATTCATGGTCAAGAGGTGGTTGGTCTGTATAAGTTTTAGTCTCAATCTCTCCATGTCTCATGTCCTCCTATTTCTAGTTTTAATCCACATTGTTATTCTGTTGTTCCATCATCACCTGCACATTGTTTTTCTTCTGTTGGTAGTTCTATTTCTTTTGATTTGTGGCATCAAAGACTAAGTCATCCTAGTACTGTTGTTGTTGCCACAACTCTGAATTATTGTAATATTGTTTTTAGTAAAAAAAAGAATATCTTTTGTCTAATGCTTGCCAGCTGGGTAAGTTTCATAAATTTCTCTTTCCAACTTCCACCATTGTTTATACTTATCCTTTGGAGCTTGTAATTGGTGATGTATGGGGTCTTGCGCCATTGCCATCTAATGGGTTTAGATATTATCTTGCTATTACTAATGCTTATTCTAGAAATACATGGGTGTATTTTTTTGAAGTTCAAGTCTGATGTTAAGTCAATGTTTGTGCAATTTCACACACAGACTGTCATGTCCTCACACTTCTGAGCAGAATGGAATAGTGGAAAGAAAACATCGTCAAATTATAGAGGTAGGCCTTCCTATGTTAGATCATGCTGCTATGCCACTTTCGTTATGTAATGATGCTTTTACTTCATCTGTTTTCTTAATTAATAGGTTACGTACTGTTGGTTTATCTAATGTCTCTCCTTATGAAAAACTATTTCAAAAGAAGCCTGACTATAGCTTTTTTAAAGTTTTTGGTTATCTTTGTTACTTATACTTGAGACCGTTTAATCAATATAAGCTTTAGTTTATGTCTTCCCCTTGTGTTTTCTTAGGCTACTCCCCTTCTCATAAAGGATACATATGTTTAGATCTATTTGGTCGTTTGTCTGTTTCCAAGCATGTAAAGTTTGATGAGTTAGTTTATGCCTATCGAGCTAACACCTCATCTCCTTGTCATTTTTCTGTTGGTAGCACACAAAGGCACAAATATACTTCACTTCCCTTTGATCAGGTTTTGAGTGGTTTTAAACCTCTATTAATATACCTTATTCTTCTCCTTCTCCTACTCCATTGAATTCTCCTCCACATCTTGCAACTTCGTCATCACATCCATCTCCATCTCATGATGCTTCTATTCCATCCCATATTCCATTTAATTCACCTCCACATCTTGCAGCTTTATCACCACAACCATCTCCATCTCATGCTGCTTCTACTCCATCTCCTACTCCATTGAATTCTCCTCCACATCTTGCAGCTTCATCACCACATCCATCCCCGTCTCATGTTGCTTTTATTCCATCCCTTATTCCATTTAATTCGCCTCCGCATCTTGCAGCTTTACCACCACAACAATATCTATCTCATGATGCTTCTACTTCATTCCCTACTTCATTAAATTCATCTCCACATCTTGCAGCTTTATCACCACAACCATCTCCATCTCATGTTGCTTCTACTCCACCCTCTGCTTCATTAAGTTCACCTCCACATCTTGCAGCTTTCTCACCACAACCATCTCCATCCCATGCTGCTTCTACTTCATCCCCTACGTCATTGAATTCATCTCCACATCTTGCAGCCTTATTACCACAACCATCTCCATCTCATGCTACTACTATTCCATCCCATATTTCATTGCATTCTGTTAAGTGTTAAAAAGTACAATTTTGATTACCCTTTTTACTCATATTATTGTTAGACTTAAGCTCATTTTAGTTGCATTATTAGGCATTAATGCATGTTTTTATGATTTCCTTCAACGTTATGCTTCAGTTCATATTTTGATTGATTTTATGGAAAAGGGTGTTGTCGGTAGTTGTTTTTATGCGTGCAGGATTAGTTGCCAGGGCAGGGCTGGAACTAGTTGACAGAGCAATGTAGGAAGGATATATCGAATCAGTTGCCAGAGCAATGCAGAAGGGATATGCCGAACAAGTTGCCAAGGCAACCGCCGATAACTAAATATGAGGTGAAGTGGTAGTCGAATTGATAAGCGAACAAATCTGGCTTAATCAGGATAGGTTGCATAGAGAAAAAAGTTGGAAGTCCATGAAGAGGTCAAAAGGAAATTAAATTCTAAGAAAATAGGAGGAATTTTAGTTGGAATAAAATTAAAAGAGATTTAATATTTCTTTTCTCCAATTTAAATCCAACTTAACTTCCTCTTCAAGAAAGACTTTGACCTAGCCATCTCCTATAAATAAAAAGCCTAGCCGCCTACTTTGAGGGCAAGTTCGATAGAGAGGAGATTGGATTGAGAAAGAAACCAAGGGACTGCTCGACATCTTCTTCCTTCTCCTCTTTGTTCGATTAGATTCGTGCTAGGGAGATTATTCTCTGTATATCTTTCGAACCCAGCCATGAACTAATTTTATTTTGCTTGGATTATTGTCTTTTGTGGTTGTGAGAACGATTGGGTTTGTTTAGGTATTTGAGTTTGCAATTTTAATACAAGGTTTGTTCATTCTTGGTTATTAATTTTGTTTGCGAGTGAATTGGGAGAGGATCTCATGAATTCATCCATTTATCTAAAATCGAAAGAGTTAGATTCAAGAAACGAATGAGCATGGTCTTCATTCAATCAATCGATGGTGAAGACTAATTCGACTTAGGGATAAGTTGTGAATTTCAACAGCTAAAAGGAGCGCAAGATCTGTTGTTTTGCACCCTTGGTAAAAGCGGGGATGTATTATCAAGGCATGCACAATTAACCTGTATTTCAAATTAGGGATAAGGAGAATCAATTGAAGAACGCTTCGTCGAACCTTGAAGGTTGTCGCCCAGTTGCCCAGGCAATCACTTCATCAATTGCCCAGGCAATCGCTATACCAATTGCCTAGGCATTCGCTATACTAGTTGCCCAGGCAATTCGATTCATACTAGTTGCTGAGGCAATTGAGTTGCTCTTGCACTCATTTACCAAGACGATCTATTCAACTATCATTCAACGACTCACGATAACCTGACCTACTCTCTTAATTCGATCACTCCTTTTTATTTTCTTTATTTTGTTTGGTTTATTTTACTGTTTATTCATCACCTACAATTTTATTTCTTTTACAACGTTGTAACTTAAACAAAGTGGCCCAAACCAATCATTATGGAGACGATACTCTATACTTATGATTTATTACTTGCGACGTGTACACTTGCACCAATTACGAAGCACTTATTACACGCAACAAGTTTTTGGCGCCGTTGCTGGGGATTGACAATTGGTGTTAATTGTTTTTGTTATTGCATTTTTATTAGTTTCACAAACTTTTCTTTTTTTGTTTTAAAAAAAATCAGGTGCGCTACAAGTTAAGGGACATCAACATGTGGGGAAATAAAAGTAAATCTATTCGAGAGTTTATGTTGGAAGATAGGAATCAACCGAGAAAAGCATATACCATGGAAAACTCGTGCATTTTTTATGGAGAACATCATGTGTTTGAAGATTGCTCTCACAATCCCGGTGCATATGACTACATGGAGAACCAAAGATGGAACCATCAGCAAAATCCTTCATGGCATGATCAAAAATCTCAAAAAAAGTTACCATAACAATTTTGCCGCAGCAACAGACATGCCTTGGCAATGTAGTCCTTCTCAAGAGCATTCAAAATCCTTGAAGGACACGCTTCAAGATTTCGTGGCTAGAACTGAATCTCTTATCGAATCGAATCAAATCAAGAGCTATCAAGTTCTATTGAAGTAAAGATGGCTAGGATGGACACACTCATGAGCGATTCGA
This sequence comes from Hibiscus trionum, assembly GCA_030270665.1. Classification (NCBI taxonomy): domain Eukaryota; kingdom Viridiplantae; phylum Streptophyta; class Magnoliopsida; order Malvales; family Malvaceae; genus Hibiscus; species Hibiscus trionum. The sequence goes on from BSYR01000008.1 coordinate 3,012,656, forward strand.
TAGATCGAATGAGGAGACTCACTAATGACATGGATAACACGCACCAACAATTAAGTCCTAGGGATACTGAAGTCCCAAGGCAAGAGGACAAGGAACAATGCACAAAAAACTCTCTGATGTGTGAGGAAAAACTAAAACCTCCAAGTCGAGAGCTTGCCAATGAGAAAGACTGTCAAACACATGATGAGCCTATACAACAAATTGTCACGGTAATGATTGAGGAGTCTGACAGGAGCAACGTTGCGACAACATTCCGAGAGTCTAAGAAGAGTAATATTACAGTATTTTGCTCTCATCAACCTTTGCCACGGCAATTGCACGACCACATGAAATATAAACGAGATGACAATACTTTTCCAATGGAATATGAGTAGGTAATAGTTGAACCTTTTGAATTCTATAAAAACTCACCTCATCCATTGCATGTATGTCTTGAGGAACCGATGTTGGTAGATTTGAAGCCATCGAAATCTCTACTCATGGAGATGTTTGAGAGGCCAAAAGAAAAACAGTGTTTGGATTCATAAAGCTTTTCAAAAAATTGGTTTTTCCTTTGACTTATATCGAATATTGGCAACTGATTGCCACGACAACTAGCTTGAGCAGAAATTGCCACGACAACGAAGGCTACATCCAACCATGATGGATGTCGATGAGATTGAGGTAATTAAACGGTTGGGTGTTGATATAACTTTTTATACTAATATATTCATGCCTTCAGAAATAGTAGTAAGGTGGAGAGTATACATGGACTACAAGAGAACAAGGCAGAAAGACACCTACACCATGGTGACACAAAAGAGAGTAGCTGCAAGCACATTGACCCAATTCTTTTTGGGCAATATTGTTACTCGATGGAGGGTACGTATGGACTATAAGAAGTATTAGAAACGACCCTCCTCAAGCTTTCTCTAATATGCAGTAACCTTAGAAAATGCATGAAAATTCTCTTTTAAGAAGTTTTAATTTTTCATTTTTAATTTATTGACATTTATTTTATTTTTGGTTATTTTTGGATTTGTTCTATTTTTCCTTATTTAATATCAGAAATTTTAGTAGATATTTTATCTTATTTATCTTCAGTATCTTTAGTTTTCAGGTTTTCTTTACTTTTCCATATCAAGACTCACAACCATCATGCCAAAGAAATCCCAACAACGAAAATTGCTCGGGCAACAAAAATTACCTCGGCAAGTCCTGATGCCCAGGCAATTGACTCTACTTCGGTGAACATAGATTGAATTGAAGAGATGCTCCAACCCTTGACAAACTGATTGGAGAAAATGGAGGCCCAACGAATTCTATTCATGTGGTACCATCCACGTGCACCCAACCATCGCGAACCGAAAAAAGAATCAAGCAAACGGCCCGAAGGAAATTCATCATTCAAGGTGACGACCTTTCCGACTAACCCATTTGCATTTTAGTTAGTTTTGCGACAATGCTTCTCTCGATTTTGGGGTGTTTATTTCTAGTTAGTTTCATGTTTAGTTGCATTCATTTTTAGTAATCACATATAGGTTGCATATGTTACTTGCCATACCTTTGATTGGATTTAATTGCTTAAGAATTGTTGAATACCCAATGACGAATTTTGCCACTGCACTTAATTGAAAGAACCTTTAAATTTTAGGATTGCATGAAAATAACTTAGAATTTTAGTATGATGCTAAAATTATTTACACGGTAGTTGCTTGTTGATTGAAAGAGACTTAGTGAAATTAGATTGCTTAAAATTTGGGTAAATTAAAATAAAAAAATGAAAAGTTATTTTCTTGATAGAGGTGCTCGAAACTGGCTCTAGTAGTTAATGCATATTAAAGAATCACTAGAGGTGCCCGAAATTGGCTCTAGTCTACTAAATTAAAATAAGAAATTGTTGAATCACTAGAGGTGCCCGAAATTGGCTCTAGTGAAAACAAAAAAATAAATACCCCGGTAATGAAATTGTTAAAACCTATTGTTCACATGGAATCTTGAAAATCAACTTGTACACAACTACGCACACACATTGTCGCGAGCATTATAGTTTGGTTCCGAGTAATTTTTGTGCCATTCGAAAAATTTAAAAGGTGATCATACATTATGCCATGATTCTGAGGATTGAATTTAAGTTTGAAGCATGTCTTTTATGATTAAAGTCTTTGCATGTAATTGTTAGTTTGCATTGCTTGAGGACAAGCAATAGTTCGAGTTTAGGGGGTGTTAAGTGTTCAAAACTACTATTTTGATTACCCTTTTTTACTCATATTATTGTTAGACTTAGGCTCATTTTAGTAGCATTATTAGGCATTCATGCATGTTTCAATAATTTCCTTCACCGTTATGCTTGAGTTCATATTTTGATTAATTTTGTGGAAAAAAGGTATTGTCGGTAGTTGTTTTTATGCGTGCATGATTAGTTGCCAGGGGAGGGCTGGAACCAGTTCCCAGAGCAATGCATGGAGGATATGCCGATTTAGTTGCCAAAGCAATGCATGTGGGATATGTCGAACCAGATGCTAAGGCAACCATCGAAAATTAAAGATGAGGTGAAGTGGTAGCTGAATTGATGAGCGGACAAATCTGATTTAATCGGGATAGGTGGTGTGGAGGAAAAGAGTTGGAAGTCCATGAAGAGGTCAAAAGGAGATTAAATTCCTAGAAAATATGAGGAGTTTTAGTTAGAATAAAATTAAAAGAGATTTAATATTTATTTTATTCAATTTAAATCTAACTTAACTTCCTCCTCAAGAAAGACTTTGACCTAGCCATCTCCTATAAATAAGAAGCATAGACGCCTAATTTGAGGGCAAGTTTGATAGAGAGGAGGTTCGATTGACAGAGAAACCAAGGAGCTGCTCGACATCTTATTCTTCTTCCTCTTTGTTCAATTAGATTCATGCTAGGGAGATTATTCTTTGTATATCTTTTGAACCCAACCATGAACTAATTTTATTTGGCCTGGGTTATTGTGTTTTTGTGGTTGTGAGAATGATTGGATTTGTTTAGGTATTTGAGTTTGCAATTTTAATTTAAGGTTTCTTCACTCTTGGTTCTTAATTTTTTTGCGAGTGAATTGGGAGAGGATCTCGTGAATTTATCCATTTATCTAATATCGAAAGAGTTATATTCAAGAAATGAATGAGTATGGTCTTTATTCAATCAATCGATGGTGAAGAATAATTCGTGTAACCCCCTTAACCCGGCCTAGACGGTTGGCCCGAATTAAGAAGATTACACGGGGAAAACCAAAGTCAACCCGAAAGTCAACCTTGATTAACGACCCTTTTTTTTCTTTTTAATCTTGTCTAGATGCTCATTAACCCTAGATGTGATCACACAAACATCATACTCAAAGATCACAACCATCAGAGATCATTCAAGGACCCAATTGCACAAAACACAACTTTAGGGACCAAATTGTAAATTCTGAAAACTTTGAGGCCTTAACCAGATTTTAAGTTACCAACTTAAAATTAATCATGTTTCATGCATCTCGGCCAAATTTCAGCTCAAACGGACATCTCAAACTCATACAATTGCACAAACAAGATTCAGGACCAAAATGCAAACTTTTCAAAACATTTAACTGCCAATGTCAGCCCCCAACGGTCACCCGTTCCGAAACAGGCTTAGCCCGTTCCGAAACGCGGGGCCGTTTCGCAACGCGTACCGAAACGGGGGTCTGGCAGTAGCCTTTCCGTTTCGGAACGGTCCCTCCCGTTTCGGACGCCTGTGCTTGTTTAAGGCACCCGTTCCGAAACGGTATTGGCTGTTCCGAAACACCCTGCACAGCAAGCCTCAAAATGCATTCATAAACATCCAATCATGCTCTAAAAGCCACCAAACTTTGCCAACATGCAATTCAACATAAAAGAGGCATACTTGCATCAACAATTCAACAACATGCCAACATACACGAAAAACCCCAATTTTCAAGGTTAAGCTTCCAACACAAGCAACCATTTAAACAACATACTTCCAATTCAAACTCATAAGCCAAACCATGTTCCAACAACATCAACAACACAAAACCATACTTGTCCGAACATAAACAAACACATACATCAACCCAAGAGATTCTACCCCATTGCCTTTATTAACTATAGCTATTAACCGAGACATACATCTCAAGTGGAGTCCTTCTTGAATCCCTTGCTCCTTGCTGTCCAAACTTCAAGAATCTGCATTGATGGACAAAAAGGAGCGTAAGCATATAATGCTTAGTGAGGAATGCTCAAAACCAAAACACCATCAATGCAGCGAGCCATAAATCACTTTTAAAACAAACTCGATTTGTTTACCAAAGCCATGTTTGAAAACCCCTTTTCAACAACAAGCTCAAAACCATGCATCGCACATACATGAAAACCAACCCTTAGTTTAGCAAACTAAGAAAACCCTTTTCAAAGCACAACTTGCAAAATCAACCATTTAGCCAAACCATGCATAAACACCATATGCAAGCTAAAACAAAACCTTGGAAAACACTCCCATTTCACAACATACCTTTCTTAAACTTGAAAGCCAATTCAAGCAAGAATCTTTTAAAACCATTTCACAAACCAACCAACAAATGCATTAAACCAAAGGCAACATATATGAACCACAACATCATCATCACATGCCTTTAAAAACAAGTCTTAACAAGACTCCAATGCACTAAAGATATTTCATGCTCACATGCATCATTTTCCAAATGATAATCAACACTTGTTCAACTTAACAAGTAAACATGCATTCACAAGCATTATACACTTTCCATGCAACCATGCATCTTTTCAAGCATCTCATGCTTCACATGCAATTATGCATCAATTCAAGCATCTCATGCTTCACATGCAATTATGCATCATTTCAAGCATCTCATGCTTCATCACAATCAAGAACATCATATTGGCCTTCAAGTGATCAACCACATTCACTTTTCAACTCAACACCCAATCGGATACGCGGATTCCGAGCGTTGTCCCTACGCTCCATACACCCTATCAATCCAAGGTCTCCCAAATGGACTTTTAAACACCATTTGACCTCAACATCCTAAGGTTCCCATGTATGGACTTTTAAACACCATACAACCTTAGCTTTCCCGAGGTTCCCTTGTATGGACTTTCAAACACCATACAACCTCAACTTTCCCGAGGTTCCCATGTATGGACTTTCAAACACCATACAACCTCAACTTTTCCCCAAGGTTCCCATGTATGGACTTTCAAACACCATACAACCTTGACATGCACAAGGTTCCCATGTATGGACTTTCAAACACCATACAACCTTTGCATTCACCGATTGGTAGTTGTATAACATCACTAACGAGATCCGGGACACCCTACACAAGATCCACACATGGACTTAACCCTGCCATTGTGATCTCAACAAGCACAAGGTTCTCACATATGGACTTTTAAACACCATATAACCTTTGCTCAACCAAGGTCCTCGAATGGGCAACACCTCCATTATGACCTCAACCATCTCGTTAGGATACTTGAAGGGAGTTTACCGGTCCACTCTTGACCACTCCACCTCCAAGGCGACTTAATTCACGGTGCACCCAATCCTATAGCCGGCTAACTATATCCGATCAAAGAACCAAGAACCACTTACATCACTTGCCAATATAACCACCTTACCACATTAGTCCAATGTTTCACATGCATAACCATAATGCAAAAACCATCATTTACCAACATTAATTCACTGTTTTAAAGCATTAAACAAAGCCATTGAACAACATGCAACACCATGCATCAAAACCACATTTTCAATGTATAAAACCAAGGATCTCTTACCTTGAGCATCCTTCACATATGGCTTTCAAAACCAGCATTAAACCATGCTAAATATGCTTTCAAAACATATTTAAACCATGCAAAACACATGCATTTCAATCATCAACCACAATTGCTTAAAAGCCAATTCCACAATCATAATTCAAGAGCGAAAAACCATTCACTTACTCTTGAGCTTAGCAAAGTTGTTTAGACTTACACTAAGCTCCCAAAAACCTTCAAACCTTGGTTTAAAAGCTGAAAACCCAACTTCACTCACTGATACACAAAACAAGGCTAGCCACCAAGCCTTCCAAGCATCCGAAACCTTCCGCAACACCTCAAAAGCTCACGGATCAAACTCCCATGTTTCAAGCACACAAAAACAGCACATTAATGCATCATTATGCATTAAGAACAGCAGCCACACAACCAAACTCGCTGCTCATCACACAACCAACAATTCGGCTACCAAACACAACCGAAATCACCTCCAAACATTTCCAAAACTTAACCCAGCCAAGATCCATCACTTCTAACCATTTTTAAACATCAATTAACATCCAAAATGGTCACAAACACGTCCTTATACTTCCAGGTATAATAGATCACCAAAAACACTCCAAAAACAACCAAAAACTCAAGCAAAAACTTAGGAAATTCAACCTATCCGGGATTGCATTAATTAAACCTCAACTTCTAATCAATTTAGCATTCATTTAACATCATTTTGACACTTCAAAACACTGCCCAAACAGATCACACGAAAATTTCACCAAAATCGCCAAATCTTGCATTTTAAGCCAAAATCAAGATTTCAATTGAAAAGCCTTTAACAAAACACAAATCAAGGATTGAGAACTTGGGAATTTCAATAAAGAACTTGAAGTTCAGAGGAGAAGGACGTTCTTACCTCCAAACTTGAGTTTCTCCTTTTTAGAGCCAAAAAGCTTGATGAAACAACTTGCAAATTGAGAGGTTTTGATGATGAGATGATTAGGAATCAAATGAGAGTTGAAATGAGTGATTTGAGTGACAAAATCAGAGAGAAAAGATCTGGAGAGAATGTGTTTGGTTTGAGAGAAAAGATGAGAGAAAATGGTTGAGAGAAAAGTTAGTTAGAATTAGGAAAATATCTTCCCTCCACTTTTCTTTAGTTTAAAAACATTTAATTAATCATTTAATATATTTAGAAAATCTGGAGAAACTCCCATTGGGTAAATAGCTCCTTAAAGATTCAAAGTTTCAATCCTTTTTAAAACAGTCACGCAGTTTTCAAAAATTACATTTTGGTCACTAACCCAAAATGTCACCCTTCCAAACCTCATTTTCCAAAATTGATTTCACAGTTCACTTTTATATATTAAAAGATGATTTTAGAACATTTTTCCATATTTTTAATGCAACCCGAACTAGGCTTTCCTAAATTCACTCTTATATATTCGATCAGCACTTTGACCGAACCGGTCAACGCCCAAAACTTCTGAGCCCAAAACCGGGGCGTTACAATTCGACTTAGAGATAAGTTGCAAATTCCAACAGCTAAAAGGAGCGCAAGATCGGTTGTTATCCACCCTTGGTTCATGCAAGGATGTATTATCAAGGCATGCACAATTAACCAGTGTTTTGAATTAGGGATAAGGAGAAACCATTGAAGAACACTTCGCCGAACCTTGAAGGTTGTCGCCTAGTTGCCTAGGAAATCGCTATACTAGTTGCCCAGGCAATTCGATTGATACCAGAGTCACAGGCAATTGAGTTGTTTTTGCATTCAATTATCAAGACGATCCATTTCATTTATTTCTTGCGACATGTACACTTGAACAAAGTGTCCCATACCAATCCTTATGGAGACAATACTCTATAATTATCATTTATTACTTGCGACGTGTACACTTGAAACAATTGTGAAGCACTTATTACACGTAACAAGATTTTAGCGCCGTTGTCGGGGATTGGAAATTGGTGTTAGTCGTTTTTGTTATTGCATTTTTTTATTAATTTTACTAACTTTTCTTTTTGTTGTTTAAAAAAAGTCAAGTGCGCTACAAGTTAAGGGACATCAACATGTGGAGAAATAAAAGTAAATCTAGTCGAGAGTTGATGTTAGAAGATACGAATCAACCGAGAAATGCATATACGTGGAAAACTCGTGCATTTTTTATGGAGAACATCATGTGTTTGAAGATTTCCCTCACAATTCCGGTGCATATGACTACATAGAGGACCAAAGATGGAACTAGCAGTAAAATCCTTCATGGTATGATAAAAAAATCTCAAAAAAATTTACCATAACAATTTTGCCGCATCAACAGACATGCCTTGGTAAGGTAGTCCTTCTCAAGAGCATTCAAAATCCTTTGAGGACACGCTTTAAGCTTTCATTGCAAGAACTGAATCTTTTATCGAATTCAATCAAGAGCTATCAAATTCTATGGAAGTAAAGATGGCTACGATGGATTCACTCATGAGTGATTTGATAGATCAAATGAGGAGACTCACTAATGCCATGGATAACACGCACCAACAATTAGTCCTAGGGATACTGAAGTCCCAAGGCAAAAGGACAAGGAACAATGCATAGAAAACTCTCTGATGTGTGAGGAACAACTAAAACCTCCAAGTCGAGAGCCTACCAATGAGAAAGACTGCAAAACATTTGATGAGCCTATACAACAAATTGTCACAGTAATGATTGATGAGCCTGAATAGAGCAACGTCGCGAAAACATTTCGAGAGGCTGAGAGGAGTAATATTACAGCAAATTGCTCTCATCCACCTTTGCCACGACAATTGCACGACCACGTGAAAAATCAACGAGATGACAATACTTTGCCAGTGGAATATGAACATGTAATGGTTGAACCTTTTGAATTCTTTAAAAACTCACCTCGTCCATTGCAGATATGCCTTGAGGAACCGATATTGGTAGATTTGAAGCCATCGAAATCTCTACTGATGAAGATGTTTGAGAGGCCAAATGAAAATGGTGTTTGGATTCATAAAGCTTTTTAGAAAATTGGTTTTTCTCTTGACTTACAGCGAATGTTGGCAACTGATTGCCACGACAATTGCCTTGAGCAGCAATTGCCACGACAACAAAGGCTACATCCCACCATGATGGAGGTCAATGAGATTGAGGTAATTAAATGGTTGGGTGTTGATATAAATTTTTCTACTAATATATTCATGTCTTCAGGAATAGTAGCAAGGTGGAGAGTATACATGGACTACAAGAGAACAAGGAAGAATGAAACCTCCACCATGGTAACACAAAAGGGAGTAGCTGCAAGCACATTGGCCCAATTCTTTTTGGGCAATATTGTCACTCGATAGAGGGTATGAAAGGACTATAAAAAGTATCGTAAACGACCCTCCTCATGTTTTCTCGAATATGCAGAAACCATAGAAAATGCATGAAAATGCTCTTCTAAGATTTTATGAGATATTTTATTTTTGGACCTTTATTTTATTTTTGGTTATTTTTGGATTTGTTCTATTTTTCCTTATTTATTTTCCAAAATTTTATGAGATATTTTATCTTATTTGTCTTTAGTATATTTAGTTTTTAGGTTTTCTTTTCTTTTCAACCTCAAGACTCACAACCACCATGACAGAGAAAGCCCCAACACCAAAAATTGCCCATCCAACCAAAATTGCCCCGGCAATTCCTGATGCCTTGGCAAGTCCTGATGCCTAGGCAACTGGCTCTACTTCGGTGAATAAGGATCAAATTTAAGAGATGCTCCACCCCTTGACACACAGATTGGAGCAAATGGAGGCCCAACAAATGTTATTCACGCGGTACAAGCCACATGCATTCAACCACCGCGAACCAGAAAAAGAATCGAGCAAACGGCCCGAAGGATATTCATCATTCAAGATGACGACCTTTCCGACTAACTCATTTTCATTTTAGTTAGTTTTGGGACAATGCTTCTCTTGAGTTTGGGGTGTTTGTTTCAAGTTAGTTTCATGTTTAGTTGCATTGATCTTTAGTGATCACATATAGGTTGCATATGTTACTTGCCATGCCTTTGATTGGATTTAATTTCTTAAGACTTGTTGAATACCCAATGATGAATTTTTCCACTGCACTTAATTGAAAGAAGCTTTAAATTTTAGGTTTGCATGAAAAGAACTTAGAATTTTACTATGATGCTAAAATTATTTACACGGTACTGGCTTGTTGATTGAAAGAGGTGCTCGATCAATAATGTGATGACCTATATGTTAGCTCCAGATTATACAGATTTTGATGTCTTGGTCACTAGGGCCAAAGATATCGAGCCGAGCTTGGGCTTAGCATCTCGAGGTGGTGGGTCTAGTTCAGGGAAAAGGCCTACCGGGTGGGACAGAGATCGTGCCAAGAGGCACAAGGATAGGAGGCATCATGGTGTTCATAGGCGAGGTGGTGGTAACCTGGGACGAGGCCATTAGGGCCAAGGAGCTGCTAATCCCTATCCTGAGTGTGTTAAATGTAATAGGCGACATTCTGGAGAGTGTTGGGGTACTTATGGTACATGTTGGAATTGTGGATCTCGAGCACATCTAAAGCGAGATTTTCCGCACCCAGATAGAGATGTTCAGGCTCCTGTATGAGCTACCGAGCATCAGAGAGGTCATGGGCGCGGCCGAGGAAACTTCCAGCCTAGGAACAAAGGTCAGATAAATGTAGCACACGTTGTCGCGGTTCAGCCTGAGTGACGTGGACCAGTTAGAGTTTATGCGCACCGCGGGGGTAGGAACGACACGGATGTGATTGTAGGTAATTTTATGTTACAGCCATTGAAATTGTTCTCTTTGATTGATTCTGGTTCTACGTATTCCTATATTTTGAGTGAGCATGCCAAGTTGTTAGAGATATCGTGTGAAATCTTGGATGCGGGTATGAATGTTACTAGTTCTTTCAGCGAAACCGTTGTGGTTAGAAAGGTATATCGAAGGTGTCCGCTAATGATTCAGGGTCATGTGTTTCTGGTGGATATGATGGAATTACCATTCTATGGTTTTGATGTGATTTTAGGTATGGATTGGCCCGGTGAAGCACAAGAGTAGGGTAGACGTTGAGACAAAACGAGTGTCGTTGAAGCTATTAGATGATTACGAGGTAGTGGTAGTTGGCGAGAACATTAAGTTCTTGTCCAATGTTGTTTCAGTGTTAGAAGCTAAAAAATTGTTGGACCATGGTTGTCAGGCATATTTAGCTTATGTAATGAATCCGAATATGAGTGAAGCTCGACCAAAAGACATTAGAACAATTTGTGATTTTCCCGATGTATTTCCGGAAGTATTGCCTGGTGTACCACCCGATCGAGAGGTTGAGTTTGCTATCGAGACATATGTTGATTCTGCTCCCGTATCCATTGCTCTGTATGGCTCCGAAAGAATTGAAATAGTTGAAAACACAGCTTTAGTAATTGTTAGACCGAGGGTTCATTCGTCCGAGTATTTCGTCGTGGGGCGCACCAGTTTTGTTTGTTAGAAAGAAGGATGGTAGTGTGAGAATGTGTATAGACTATCGACAGTTAAACAAGTTGACAGTCAAGAATAAGTATCCTTTGCCGAGAATTGATGATTTGTTTGATCAGTTGCGAGATGCTTCCGTGTTTTCTAAGATAGATTTGAGATCCAGTTATTATCAGCTGAAGGTAAAAGAGGCAGATATACCAAAGACAGCTTTTCGCACTCGTTATGTCTATTATGAATTCTTGGTGATGCCCTTTGTTCTGACTAACACGCCAGCTGCTTTTATGGATATGATGAATCGGGTATTCCACGAGTATTTAGATCAGTTTGTTGTAGTGTTCATTTATGATATTCTGGTATATTCACGCACTGAGGAAGATCATGATAAGCATTTGTGGTTGGTGTTGCAAACTTTGCTAGATAATCAGTTATATGCCAAGTTGAGCAAATGTGAGTTCTGGATTAGGGAAGTACTATTCCTAGGACATATTGTGTCAGCCGAGGGAATCAAAGTGGATCATAAGAAGATTGAAGAAAATGTGAGTTGGAAGCAACCGAGATCGGTAGCTAAAATTTGTAGTTTCTTAGGTTTGGCTGGTTTTTATCGACGTTTCGTAGAAGGTTTTTAAAGTTGCTGCTCCTGTGACCAAATTGTTGCAAAAAGATGTTTGTTTTGAGTGGACAGAAGCTAGACAACAAGCCTCTAAGAAGTTGAAAGAAGCTTTGACGAAAGCTCTTGTGTTAGTGCAACCAGTGACAGGGAAAGAGTACGTGATCTATAGTCATACATCATATGTTGGCCTAGGTTGTGTGATGATGCAAGAAGGAAGAGTAGTAGCGTATGCATGGAGACAGTTGAATACACACGAGCGCAATTATGCTATGCATGATATAGAGTTGGTCGCGGTTGTGTTTGCTTTGAAGGTTTGGAGACAATACCTTTATGGTGAGAAATGTACAGTATATAGGGATCACAAGAGTTTGAAATACTTGATGACACTGAGAGAATTGAATCTCAGACAACGAAGATGGCTAGAGTTGCTAAAAGACTACGACCTTACGATTGAGTACCATTCAGGAAAAGCCAATGTAATGGCTGATGCTTTGAGTAGGAAAGTGGCAGTCGAATTGTGAGCAATGTTTGCTAGACTGAGTCTGTCTCGTGATGGTGGTTTAGTGGCCGAACTATAGGTGAAACCTTCGTTAATTCAGATGATCCGAGAGAAACAATTCCAAGATAGGACGTTAGCATCTCATGTTCAGGATATTGCATAAGGTAGACCGACATATTTCAACTTCAGTAATGATGGTGTTCTATGTTTCAAAAATAGGATAGTGGTACCGGATGGCGTTGAGTTGAGACGTACCATTTTGATCGAAGCACATAATAGTCCGTTTCCTATACATCTTGGTAATACAAAGATGTATCATGGTTTAAAAGATGAATACTATTGGATTGGGTTGAAGAAAGATGTGGCCGAATATGTGAGTAAATGTATGGTTTGTCAGTGTGTGAAGGCTAAACATTAGTTACCTTCAGGTTTGTTGCAACCGTTGAGAATTCCGGAATGGAAGTGGGAAAAATTACCATGGAATTTGTATCAAGTTTGCCTTTGAAACCTTCTAGGAAGAATTTAGTTTGGGTAATTGTTGATCGTCTCACGAAATGTGCACACTTTATAGATGTTCATACTACGTACACATTAGATAAGTTGGTTGAGTTGTACATCAAGGAGATATTGAGATTGCATGGTGTACTGAAATCAATTGTGTTTGATAGAGATCCAAGGTTTACAGCTCGATTTTGGGAATGACTACATGATGCTTTGGGCACACAATTGAATTTCAGCACATCTTATCATCCGCAGACCGATGTCCAGTCAGAAAGAGTATTCAGGTGTTAGAGTATATGTTGCGATGTTGCATTATTGATTTTCAAGGTTCTTGGGAGAAACATCTACCGTTAGTAGAGTTTGCGTATAATAACAGTTATCAGACAAGCATTCAGACGGCTCCCTACGAAGCTTTGTATGGTAGAAAGTGTAAAACACATGTCTGTTGGGATGAAGCGGGACAAAAGTTGTTATCGTTGCCGGATATGCTTAAGGGTACTACGGAGAAGGTAAAATTGACTTGTGATTGCCTGAAAGCAGCTACAGATCTTCAAGAGTCCTATGCAGATTTGAAACACCATGAAATAGAGTATGCGGTAGGTGATAAAGTGTTTCTGAAAGTTTCACCTTGGAAGAAAGTGATGAGATTCGGTAGGAAGGTAAACTGAGTCCGAGGTTTATTGGTATGTATGAAATAGTTGAACGAATTGGTCCCCTTGCTTACAGATTGTGTTTGCCATCCTAGTTAGAAACGATACATGATGTGTTCCATGTTTCAATGCTTTGAAAATATAGATCGGGTCCGTCTCACATTATGCATGTGGAAGAGATTGAGTTGAATCCTAATTTGTCTTACAATGAAGAACTAGTCAAAATCTTGGATACGATCAACAAGGTGTTGCGTGGTAGAAGCATTGAGTTAGTGAAAGTAAAATGGCAACGACGTGGAGTGGAAGAAGCCACTTGGGAGAGAAAAGATGACATGAAGAAGCAGTTTTTGCATCTCTTTACGTCAAGTAAATTTCAAGGACGAAATTCTTTAAGTGAGGGGGAGTTGTAACGCTCCGATTTTGGGCTTAGGAGTTTTGATGATGGTTTTATGGTTGACCGAATCTGTTTTTGAAGTTCGAGTAGTTTAGGGTGAGTTCAGGGAAAACAACCCTCGAGTGTTCTTAAAAATGTGGAAATAATTTCTAAAATCCTTATATATTATATATTGTTGTGTGCAAAATCAATTTTGGAAAATGAGTTTCGGATTAAGACATTTTGGTGTAGTGACTAAAATGCGAATTTTCAAAACTATTTTAGTGATCGTTTCGTAAAAGAATTAAAATATTGAATCTTTAAAGAGTTAATTAGCCAAGTCTAATTTCAGACATTTCCCTTATTTATTTTAATCCTAAAAGTTATTTTAAAAGAATTTTAATTTATAATTTTAAAAAGGGTTTTATATCATCCAAGTTTTGACGTTAAAAATTTCCAAAAGGCCTTCTTCACTCTCTCTTCAACCAAACACCATTTTAGCAGCAACATTTCAAAGGTAAACTTTCCTTTAAGTTGATTTCTAATCTTCAAAGTCTTTCTTTATGATTTTCTTCTAAAACCCAATTGTTTTCTCTTAGGTTTCTTAAGCTTTTCTTCAAAATCAAGGGAAAATTCTACCATTAGAGGTGAGCTGTCTTTTTCTCCTCTAATGTAAGGTTCTTTATTGATATTCTCATGTTATTGATTCTTTTATTGTTTTAGATTAAAGGTTTTACAAATATATTTATGAAAAAGTGAGAAATCAAGCTAAAATGGTTGTTTTGTGAGTTTCATTGTTGGATCAGGTTTTGATGGGGTTTAGATTGTTGTGAGCAATGTTTTTGATGTTGAAATATGTTGGGATAATGGTTAATCGAAGGAATCTCGGATTTGGTTAAGTTGATGAAGTTTCGGATTTATATTTTTGGGTTTTTGGCTTGGATTTGTGAGAAATCAGTAGCTAATGGTTATTTGATGATGGGTTAATGTTTCTGGATGTTATTAGATGTATATCTGATGTTAATATTGTTGGGTTTTGGCTGGAGATCTTTTGGGTTAATTAATTCGATGTTTTCGGCTTATTTTGGATATGTTTTGATGGCTGATTGTTGCTAGATGATAAGTCTCTGTTTTCCAGCAAGTTTTTTGGTTAAAATAAAATCTAATGCTCTGTTTTGTAATGGTTAGAAATAGGGGTTTTTTATTCAACCGCATTTTTGGGTGATCTGGCGGCTTAGATCAGTGTTTTGGCTTGAGTTTGTGGGTTGATGGTGAGTGGAAATGCTTTTAAAGCCTTAACGTGGTTAAGGACATATTTTAAAGGGTTTGGATGTCCGAGAAACAAATCTAAGCTCAAGCGTAAGTTTGGGTGCTTTCGTCTTTGTTTTCTTCTTGTTTTCGGTTGTTTTGGTTTAATGTGATGGTGATGTGTATGCATGGATGATTATGATATATCCTGTTGTTCTCATGCATAATGAGTTGTTTTAAATGTTACTATATGAAATCCCATGACTTAATGTCATGATTACAAAGTTGAGAAATTGTAACACCCCTCACTCGGTTTAGTCGCAAACCGGATAAGAAGCGTTACTCAAGCAAGTAAAAAACATGAACCAACAAAAACTTTTGCCTAACTTACCCTTAATAGGTAAGTCAAACTTCTAATCAAACAATCATCACGTATCATATTGCAATCAAACCATAACATATAATCATTAGACATATTTTCTATAACATACAACCCTTAGAGACATTTGCCACAACATATAATCATGAAACAATAATATCTATAACATACGAACATTAAACATATTTACCACAGCATATCTTCATGAAACAATAGTTGATATAGCATCATTTGAACAACATGTACATGACTAAACTAACCATTTCAAATGCCAAAGCAAACTAGATATTAGACCCTTGAATTCTTAACTCAACTAATCAATTTAAACGAAAACATCAAAACATGCTATAGAATTTACAATATCATCTGAGCATAACAATACTATGTTGTAGCAAGTAAGCATTCATCATTCTTAAATCATGATAGGCAATCAAAGCACGAATCAATACAACTATCAATCATCAAGGCTTTTAAGACAACATATATCGCAGCATAAAGCCATCCATGCTCATATACCATAGCATAATACCTAGATCAACTAGGCTACCAAACAAGTCACATAGCCAGTTATACATGTCATATCATATCAAATATATACATAGCCTTTCCTAGGCTCAAAATGCATGCACATGAAATCTAGATGCAAGACTATGGCCACCAACTAAGAGTATACAAAAAGTCATAACCATTCTTGTGCTTTAGCTTGTCTTGCCTTGCTTCCGACTCATCGTATCTTGCAATATATTAACATGTATTTTGGGAAGAATGAAAACGAGAGTGATAAGTACGGTTAAGTACTTAGTGAAGTAAAAACCTAATCTAGGCAAGTTCATTTAAATTTTCAAGTGTATCTTATTCAACGGGGGGGGCTAGCTAGGTTCATGAAGAACAAGCCTATACAAGAATACAAGACATTCGATTAGTCTAGATCATGTAGAGCATTATATCATTTCATATACTTACTCAAATCCATAGCCATGGCATTTCATGTTCATGTGCATACATATCACTAGTCAATTCCAAGCCAACATTACATATTATCATCAAGATCATGGATTCAAGGAAACATCTCAAATGTCCTGTCATATCACAAGTTTAAGCAATTGATTCAAGATTCATTTCATTTTCATGCGATAGGAAATTTTACAATAACAAGATTATACAATCAAATTCAAGTCAAGTTTCATTTCATGGATATTCAGGCTATGTTGTAGCAATATATGATAATCAATTCAAGATTAGGCCTTGGTATGTAGTCAAGTCTAGGTAATCGAGTCACCAACCAAATTGTCGCCAAATCAAGATGCACCGTAGTGTTGGTCATATCCCTCCTACTGTTTGCCAAAGACCATAACACACACATCCCTCCTACTGTCGCTAATTAAGGGCCTTAGCCCAGTCCGTAGACCACCCAACATAAATGAGCTCAAGACTCTATGGCATGCCATCCTACCTATGACTCACTAGCTACCAATGCATCATTTAGTTTGGTGTTCATTTATCAAGATACATGTGATAAACAAAGAAAAGAATCAAGGCATGTTCAAGGAACATTTCAAGCGTATCCAAGATGTCATTAGACATTTAACAAGATCAGGGAGCCCTTAGGCTAGTGAACCTTAGTTCATTCTCACAATATATCATTCTTTAAGCATGATTCATAAAGTAGCCAATCTAGGCATTCAAGGTATTAAACATGTCATGACATTTAAGGAATTAAACATGTCATGGCATTCAAGGCATTAAACATGTCATGGCATTCAAGGCATTAAACATGTCATAGCATCATGTAATCATACAAGGTCTAATACATATTATACATTTATCAAGCTTAGTATATACCATTCTTCCCTTAGTTAATTACAAAATATATTTAAAGTCCATTTTCATAGCAACAACTAGATAACATAGAATCATAATCAAGCTTGGTTAGGACCTAAGTTCCAACCCTATTGATAGCTACACTCACAAGAACTCCAAGCTAGTCTTGAATGCTAATCCCCTTGTTTCTTTCCTTTGTTTGCCCAGCCTTTAATGCCCTCACAAGCCTCTTCTATCTCTTGGTCTATCATTACATGTATAAAAAACACAAATACATCATTAAAAATCATCCCTTTAACACATATAAGTAGGTACATTCACATTATACACTAAACTGCCCTGTTTTAGGCAGTTTGGACACCCTTCAGTATTTTGCCCATAACTTTTAGTATACACATCGGAATTTCAATTATTTACATCCCTAGAAAGCTTATTCAACCAGCTTTCTAACCATATATAGAACATGTTTTTATTATTTCTACATCAATATAGTTTAATGTTCGAAGTTAGATGATTTTCCATGATCAAATCTGATGATCTTGTGTTTTAACCCACTTTAGTGATCTTTTCAACTTAGGACCCTTACTAGTTTATTTTATCCCTTTTTACCATCGTTTTCCCTGTTATTTAGGTGTCATTTCCAGCCTTCATTTTGTTCATTTGAGTACTAATATTTTATATTTAATCTAAAACATTCCCTAATCACCAATTGAGTTCCAAACGTGACCAGTTTTGTTCTAACACATTTTCCAGCAATCCTATTAACATTTTCATGCTTCCAAGACCTCTAACCTATAGTAAATTCAATTCCCTACAACGTTTTCCTATGGTAATATTTCCAGTTTTGTCTCTAACATGTTCAAAAACGCATATTTCTACAGGTTGTTCTACATGTACGAATCTGGGCAGTTTTGGTGTTCTAACCTGTTTCTACTTTGTAATTTCACTTTAGATTCAATTCAATCACAAACCCAGCAATTCATATAAATAATCGAGCATCTAATCATAATTTTCCAGCAATAAACAACCCAGAATTCATCAAAACAATGATAAACATATAAGAATCAATCGGGTAGCAAGGTAGTGTACTTACATGAATTCTAGGTTACATGCACGAACCCTATCTTTCTAACAGAATTTTTCCAGCAACAACCTTGTGTTTTCTTTTCAATTTTTCTCCAGAATTTTGTTCCCTCTTCTCTCACTTTTGGGTCGGTGGAAATGCTAGAGAAGATGATGGTGAATCAAAGTGGATTACAAATGTTTACCCATAACTCAAAGTGGTCGGTTATCACTCAAGAAAGGGACACGTGGCTTTATCCTTTACCATGTATTTCCACTAATGATTCCACCATGCTTAATTATATTATATTATTAATTTATTCTTTTAATTATAATTATCATCTTCTATTTTATATATATTACATATATATACATATAATATTACATAGTTATATTGTTCCACCGAATGTATTTATATATATATTTATATATTTCATGTTCTTACACTACATTACCATTTTTTTTTCTTTTCTATTTAAATCATGTTTTCTACTAGGCTAGGATTTGGGGTATTACAATTCCTCCCCCTTAAAAAATAAATTCGTCCTCGAATTTACCTGACGTGAATAGATGAGGGTATTGTTTCCTCATCGTTGTTTCCGGTTCCCACGTCGCTTCTGCAACTTTGTGATTCCTCTAAAGGACTTTCACGAGTTGAACAGTTTTGTTTCTAAGCTTTCTGATTTCGTGGTCAAGAATTCGGATTGGTTCTTCTTCATATGATAGATCAGGATTCAATTTGACTTCTTCGAGTTCAAGAACGTGAGATGGATCAGATCGATATTTCCGCAACATAGAAATATGGAAGACATTGTGGATCTTATCGAACTCACTGAGGAGTGCTAGTCGATAAGCCACTAGACCTATCCTTTAAGTAACTTCGAAAGGTCCAATGAAACGAGGGCTAAGCTTTCCTTTCTTCCCGAATCTAAAGACTTTCTTCCAAGGTGACACTTTGAGAAAGACTTTATCTCCAACATTGTGCTGGATGTTCCTCCTTTTCAAGTCAGCATACACCTTTGTCTATCGAAGGCTTCTTTCAGTCGATTATGAATCCACCGAACTTGTTCTTCTGTCTCCCGTAACAGTTGAGGTCTCAAGACTTTGTTTTCACCCAATTCCAACAAACACAAGGGTGTTCTACATCTTCACCGGTACAAGGCTTCATACGGGGCCATTTGGATCGACATTTGGTAATTGTTGTTGTAGGCGAACTCTACAAGTGGTAGGGATTTCTCCCAGTTCTTAACGAAGTTGATCACACAAGCACGTAACATATCTTCGAGTACTTGTATTACCCGTTCCGATTGTCCATCAGTTTGTGGATGAAATGCAGTGTTCAGATTCAGTTTGTGAAGAACTAAGTGTTTTGATATAATAATTGAAAAATATTTTGGACAAATTTGAAAAGAATTTAAAACAAGTCTTTAAGTCCAAACAACTTTAAAATAAGTTTGAGGTGTTTAAAAAAGTTTTTGGCAAAGTTTTAAATGCTTTAAAGCAGTCAAACATGGCTTTTCAGCACCATCGTACCGATATGGTATACCCCGTATCGATACCTTTTTTCTCTAGTTTTGATTCTGCCAAAATCTGTACCGATACAGGCTTTCCTGTATCGATACGGAGAAAGGTCGTACCGATACGCCTTTAAAGCGTATTGATCCCTTCTTTAACAACCCTTAAGGGCTATTTCCCAATGGTCTTTTAAATTGCAGATCGTACCGATAGGCTCCCTAGCATATCGATACGCTTAGGCTGGCAAGAGCCCAATGGCTAGTTCTGAAGAAGGTTGTACCAATATAGGTCCCCGTGTACCGATACGATAGGTACCATAACTGCAATTAATGTGGGAAATAAAGACCCTAACGGCTCCAAAACATTCCTAACGGTCCTCAACGGCTACAAACTCAATTGGGAGTATAAAAGGGACCTCCAAGCATCAAGAGAAGACTAATGCTTCAATTGTCAACAACATTATGATCAAGAAATTGTCTTAGAGCTTAAATTGTCCATTTCTTGTATAGACAACACTAGTGAGCTAAATATTGTCAAATTTGCTCAAGTGTTTAGGTTTTGGGTGAGAGCTTTATAGTGCAAACAAATACCTATTAGAGGGATTTCAAGTTTGCTTAAGAATTTCTCTTGTAAATAGGGCTTACTCAAGCTTTGGGTAGAAAGCTTTGAGGGTTGTAAAGGTTGCCTCCTTAGCCTAGAAAAGGAGACGAAATTCTAGAGTGAATTTGGTTGAAATCCTTAGTGGGGAGCTAAGGTAGTGGATGTAGGTGCTTGTTAGAAGGTCGAACCACTATAAATCATTGTGTCTAATTGTCCAATTTTCACCTCCCACTAAAACACCCAATTATCCAACTTCTCCACACTTGGCAACCAAGAACGGTTGAAGGAATCGAGCACCAAAAAACCCAACAATTGGTATCAAAGCGAGGCTCAATCGAAGAGGATTAACATCCTATTGAGGTGATCCGAGATGCTCGATACAACACATCAACCAACCGATCAAATGGCGCAATCCATCGACAAGCCACCATTCTTCGACAGAACACACTATGCCCATTGGAAGACAAGAATGATGTATTTCATAAAGTGTTTTAGATGGAAAATGTTTTAGAAGTGTTTGGGTTCCAAAAGAACTAATCACTTCACATAAACAGGTTGAAATTGAAAAATGGATTCCTAGGGGGACTAAATTTTGTGCTACTAACGTCTATGGATCCAAAGTAATTTGGATACCAAAAATTACTTGATTGTCTTATGATAGGTGTGATGGAGATTGATCAACAAGTCAAAATTTGAGGGGGAGCTCCATACACACAAGGAAGAAAACTTAAAGAATGAAGGCTTCACATCCTCCCTTGAAGTCCAAGTGTTGGTAAAATCTAGTTGTTTTTACTTGTTTAATTTGATTTATTTTCTTTTAATTTGACTAGATTATCATGTGTTGGACTAACATTCTTTGATGATGCTTTGAGTAAGGGGGAGCCACTTTTAATACCAAACATTTTAATAGTTTCAAAATTTAAACCTTCATTGTTATTTTGAGCCTAGAAGTATTTTAAATTCTTTTTGATATAACAAAAAGGGAGAGAGATCAGTTTGGAAATTTTGTTTTTCAAATGAATAAGGGGGAGCTTTAATTACTTTTCTATATTTCATCTCTTATTCAAATTTTTAAACTTAAAAGGGGAGAATCTCAAACAATTTTTCAAGTTGGTTTTATTATATCAAAAAGGGGGAGATTGAAGAACTAAGTGTTTTGATATAATAATTGAAAAATGTTTTGGACAAATTTGAAAAGAATTTAAAACATGTCTTTAAGTCCAAACAACTTGAAAATAAGTTTGAGGTGTATATAAAGGTTTTTGTCAAAGTTTTAAATGCTATAAAGTAGTCAAACCTGGCTTTTCAGCACCACTGTACCGATACGGTATACCCCGTATCGATACCTTTTTTCTCCAGTTTTGATTCTGCCAAAATCCGTACCGATACAGGCTTTCCCGGATTGATACAGAGAAGGGTCGTACAGATATGCCTTAAAGCGTACCGATCCCTACTTTAATAACACCAACGTCTATTTCCCAACGTTCTTTTAAATTGTAGACCGTACCGATACGCTCCTTAGCGTATCGATACGCTTAGGCTGGCAAGAGCCCAACGGCTAGTTCTGAAGAAGGTCATACTGATACGGGTCCCCGTGAACCAATACGATAGGCTCCAGAACTGCAATTAATGTGGGAAATAAAGACCATAACGGCTCCAAAACATCCCAACGGTCCTCAATGGCTACAAACTCAATTGGGAGTATAAAAGGGACCTCCAAGCATCAAGAGAAGACTAATGCTTCAATTGTCAACAACACTATGATCAAGAAATTGTCTTAGAGCTTAAATTGTCCCTTTCTTATATAGACAACACTAGTGAGCTAAATATTGTCAAATTTGCTCAACTGTTTAGGTTTTGGGTGAGAGCTTTATAGTGCAAACAAATACCTATTAGAGGGATTTCAAGTTTGCTTAAGAATTTCTCTTGTAAAGAGGGCTTACTCAAGCTTTGGGTAGAAAGCTTTGAGGATTGTAAAGGTTGCCTCCTTATCCTAGAAAAAAGGACAAAATTCTAGAGTGAATTTGGTTGAAATCCTTAGTGGGGAGCTAATGTAGTGGATGTAGGTGCTTGTTAGAAGGCTGAACCGCTATAAATCCTTGTGTCTAATTTTCCAATTTTCACCTCCCACTAAAACACTCAATTATCCAACTTCTCCACAGTTGGCGAGCAAGAACGGTTGAAGGAATCGAGCACCATAAAACCCAACAATTTGGTTGTAAGAGCTCACTGTAAAGATCTCCAAAATCGGGATGAAAATCTTGGATCTCTATCGGAAATTATCGAGGTTGGTACACCATGTAGCCGAATCACTTCTCGGATGTACAGCTTGGCTAAATTATCCAAGCTTAGGCTCATCCGAACAGGGAGAAAATGAGCCAATTTTGTGAATCTATCAACGATCACCCACACGGAATCATTCTTTCTTGGAGTACAAGGAAGACCAGTTACGAAATCCATAGTAATCCGATCCCACTTCCATTGCGGTAACTCGATCGGTTGAAGTAATCCTGTAGGGACTTTGTGCTCAGCTTTGACTCGTTGGCACGTTAGGCACTTGGACACAAATTCAGTGATAGTCGACTTCATGTCTGGTCACCAGTACAAGGATTTCAAGTCTTTATACATTTAAACCGATCTCGGGTGTATCGAGAATAGACTTTGATGAGCTTCTTGTAAAATCTCTTATTTCAGATCATTGTTATCAGGAACACACACTCTATCTCGGAAATAGAGGAGTCCATTCGACTTTAGGGAGAAATTAGGATTCGGCTCGGAACCAAGCTTCGAAATGATCTTTTGAAGATCGGGATCAACTTGTTGCAATTCTTTAATTCTCGAAATTAAGCTAGGTTGCACTTGAAGCTCCGACAAGAATCCATGTTTCTTGAATAAACGGAAATGTGCATTGATAGCCATAGAAGCTACAAGAATTCAAACAAGGATATTTAGGGGAATTCGAATGGTTACTTATGTAACAACAAAGATTTATTTCAAATGAAATTCACTAGGATTTGATTTAAAGAAGTTACCCAAGTACGATTTTCCACTAAGGGCATCGGCAACCACATTTGCTTTACCCGGATGGTAGTCGATAATCAGATCATAATCTTTGAGTAGTTCAAGTCATCTTCTTTGTCTCAAATTCAAATCTTTCTGAGTCAGGATGTATTTGAGACTCTTGTGATCGGTAAACAGTTTGCACTTCTCACCGTACAAGTAGTGTCTCCAGATTTTTAGCACGAACACAATGGCCGCTAATTCGAGATCGTGAGTGGGATAGTTCAGCTCATGAGGTTTCAATTTTTGAGATGCATACGCGATCACTTTTTCATCTTGCATCAAGACACACCCAAGGCCCAAGTGTGATGCATCGCTATATACAGTGAATTCTTTTCCCGATTCTGGTTGGATAAGAACCGGAGCATGAGTCAAGGCCTGTTTGAGTTGGTCGAAACTTCGTTGCTGCCATTTTGACCACTCGAACCCTTCATCTTTTCTAAGAAGTTTGGTTAACGGCGCAGCAATCACCGAGAATCCTTTCACGAATCTTCGATAGTACCCAACTAAACCGAGGAAACTTCAGACCTCGCTCACATTTCTCAGAGGTCTCCAATCTAGGATAGTTTGAACTTTCTTGGAGTCAACTTGGATTCCTTCGGCCGAGATAACATGTCTGAGGAATGAAACTTCCGATAGCCAAAATTTGCACTTAGTGAACTTGGCGAACAATTGACGTTCTCGGAGAGTTTGGAGCACGATTCGGAGGTGTTCAGCATGTTCCTCCATGTTCCAAGAATAGACAAGAATGTCATCTATGAAGACAACCACAAACTTGTTGATATAAGGCTTGAAAACTCGATTCATCAGGTCCATGAACGCAGCAGGGGCATTCGTTAACCTGAATGGCATCACAAGAAACTCGTAATGGCCTAAACGAGTTCGGAAGGCTGTTTTGGGCACATCATTATCTTTCACCCTCATTTGATAGTAACCTGATCGAAGATCAATCTTGGAGAACACAGCAGTATTCTTGAGCTGGTCGAACAAGTCTTCGATCCTAGAAAAATGATACTTGTTTTTATTGTCACTTTGTTCAATTGCCGGTAATCAATGCAAAGCCACATCGTACCGTCTTTCTTTTTCACAAACAAAACAGGAGCACCCCATGGAGATGTGCTAGGTAGGATGAATCCCTTGTCCTCTAGTTCTTGAATTTGTTTCTTGAGTTCTTTTAGCTCAATGGGTGCCATACGATAGGGCGTAACGGACACCGGATTCGTTCCAGGTTGAACTTCAATTCTGAATTCCACTTCTCGAATTGGAGGAAGACCAGGGAGTTCCTTAGGAAAAACATCGATGTATTCAAAAACAACAGGCATACAAGGTAAGCTGAAATCAATTTCATCTCGTAAAGCCATAGCGGCGAAGATAGATGTCAGTTTCTTGTCTATTAATAGGATTGATTCTTTTCCTAAACCCCGTTTATATAATCTCATGTTTTGGCAATCTAACCAGGCTTCGTGTTTTTCCAACCAATCTAGTCCCAATACTAGATCGAACTCACAGTTTGGTAACACATAAAGATTAATAGGGAAGGGTACATTTCGAATAGTCACATGAGTGTCTTTACAAACAAAGTTTATATTCATTAAGCCTCCTATTGGGTTTGATACTATCAAGCTAGAATCTACAGTTTCAGGTTTCAAGTTTGCTTTTAACAACATGGCAGAGCATATGAAAGAGTGGGTAGATCCCGAATCAATTAAAGCATAAGCAAGAATTGAGTTTAACTCGATTTTACTTGCGATTAAATCGGGTGCTTCTTCATCCTCTCTTTCTCGTATGTGGTCAATACGAGCAAGAGCTCGAGATTCTTGGTGTGTGGTGGCCGAGGATGGCCTTCTACCTTTACCCTGATTTCTCGAGTGAACAAGGTAGGGAGCTTTATTTCGAACATTTGGTGCTGAACTAGCAACCACTGGAGATCGAGTAGGAAGCTTGTTCGGATTCTGCGGACAATCCTTGATGTAGTGATCAGATCCTTCGCAAAGATAACACAGATTGGTTTTGGTCCTACCTTTACCCGAGTGATGTTTTTGACATAATTTGCAAGTAGGAGCTTGTGAAGCTTTCCCATAGTACTCGTACTATCAACAGACATTGTCAGGGCTGAAGACTTGATTACCGACTTGGGTTTCGGTATATAACTACTCTTTTGTAAGTGAGTATGACTCGAAGTATTTCCACTCGAGTACTTAGGCTTTTTGGGCTGCCATTATGGTCGATCATCTTGCCTCGACCGCTTGTCTTTCCTGGATTGATTGTGCTTACGTTTCTATGAAGCTCTCATCTTTGCTTCAATGGTAGTAGCTCGGTTGACAAGACTTTGAAAATCCAAGAACTCAAGGGCTGTGAAAATAGGGTTGAGTTCATTGTTAAGGTCGTCGATAAACATCTTGCACTTATCTGCCTCGGTTTTGATATACTCGGACCCGTACTTGCAGTACTTGCAAAAGTCACTCACGTACTGTCGATAGGTGTCCTGGCTTGTTTCAAATATAAGAATTGCTTCCGACGTTCAGCGAGATATTGTTCGCTAATGTATTTCTTTTTGAACTCATCAAGAAATCATTTCCAAATGACTTTTTCTGGAGGTACAGTTAAAGTAGTGGTTTCCTACCAACTTAGTGCTTTGTCCGCAAGTAGCGCGATGGCACATTCGAGTTTTTGTTCGTCTGAGCAAGAGAGTTGTTTAGTGAGAATCTAAGTAGTGTCATCTAGCCAATATTCAGCAACTTCGGGATTTGCCTCGTCAGCATCGGTGAAAGTGTAGGCCCAGTGTTGAGCGAGCTTGTCAATAGGAGCCCTAGATGGTACAGGAGCAAATGCTGGAGTAGGGGATTCTCGTTTTAAGGACATAACAAGCTGATCGAACACTTCTTTAATGCTTTCAAGGCATACTTGTTGCACCGGATTGGTGAAAGGGGCCGTCGTTTCTGGTTCGTTATTCCTTGGAGCTTCTTGCTCCCATTCTTTACCCTTACGAGCGTTCGATGGTCCTTGGGCCATCCGAACACTCTCGCCCTCGTTGGAGGACTCTACAGGACTTTCATCATCCCTTGCTAATCTTGTTTCGGACATGATTCTAGATTGATAATCAAGGAAGAGTTAGTTAGGCAAGTGACATGCTTAATCGAACATATACAACTCCTAGGTGGCCAATTAATTCTTATATGATGCAATACGCCCGGTTTAGTCTGAGGATCAACTAAATCGAAGCTCTGATACCAACAATTGTAACACCTCTCACCCGGTTTAGTCATAAACCGGAAAAGAAATGTTACTCAAGCAAGGAAAAAACATGAACCAACAAAAACTTTTGCCTAACTTACCCCTAATAGGTAAGTCAGACTTCTAATCAAACGATCATCACGTATCATATTGCAATCAAACCATAATATATAATCATTAGACATATTTTCTATAACATACAACCCTTAGACACATTTTCCACATTATATAATCATGAAACAATAATTGCTATAACATACGAACATTAATCATATTTGCCACAGCATATCATCATGAAACAATAATTTCTATAACATCATTTGAACAACATGTACATGACTAAACTAACCATTTCAAATGCCAAAGCAAACCAGATATTAGACCCTTGAATTCTTAACTCAACTAATCAATTTAAACGAAAACATCAAAACATGCTATAGCATTTACAATATCATCTGAGCATAACAATACTATGTTGTAGCAAGTAAGCATTCATCATTCTTAAATCATGATAGGCAATCAAAGCACGAACCAATACAACTATCAATCATCAAGGCTTTCACGACATCATATATCACAGCATAAAGCCATCCATGCTCATATACCATAGCATAATACCTAGATCAACTAGGCTACCAAACAAGTCACATAGCCAGTTAAACATGACATATCATATCAAATATATACATATCCTTTCCTAGGCTCAGAATGCATGAACATGAAATCTAGATACAAGATTATGGCCACCAACTAGGAGTATACAAAAAGTTATAACCATTCTTGTGCTTTAGCTTGTCTTGCCTTGCCTCCAACTCAGCGTACCTTGCAATGTATTAACCTGTATTTTGGGAAGAATGAAAACGAGAGTGATAAGTACGGTTAAGTACTTAGTGAGGTAGCAACCTAAGATAGGCAAGTTCATTTAAATTTTCAAGTGTATCTTATTCAATGGGGGCTAGCTAGGTTCATGAAGATCAAGCCTATACAAGAATACAAGACATTCGATTAGTCTAGATCATGCAGAGCATTATATCATTTCATATACTTACTCAAATCCATAGCCATGGCATTTCAAGTTCATGTGCGTACATATCACTAGTCAATTCCAAGCCAACTTTACATATTATCATCAAGATCATGGATTCAAGGAAACATCTCAAATGTCATGGCATATCACAAGTTGAAGCAATTGATTCAAGATTCATTTCATTTATATGCGATAGAAAATTTTACAATAACAAGATTATACAATCAAATTCAAGGCAAGTTTCATTTCATGGATATCCAGGCTTTGCTGTAGCAATATTAGATAATCTGTTCAAGATTAGGCCTTGGTATGTAGTCAAGTCTAGGTAATCGAGTCACCAACCAAACTATCACCAAATCAAGATGCATCGTAGTGCTGGTCATATCCCTCCTACTGTCGCCAAAGACCATAACACACACATCCCTCCTACTGTCGCCAATTAAGGGCCTTATCTCGGTCCGTAGACCACCCAACACAAATGAGCTCAAGACTCTATGGCATGCCATCCTACCTATGACTCACTAGCTACCAAGGCATCATTTAGTTTGGTGTTCATTTATCAAGATACATGAGATAAACAAGGCAAGAATCAAGGCATGTTCAAGGAACATTTCAAGCTTATCCAAGATATCATTAGACATTTAACAAGATCAGAGAGCCCTTAGGCTAGTGAACCTTAGTTCATTCTCACAATATATCATTCTTTAAGCATGATTCATAAAGTAGCCTATCTAGGCATTCAAGGTATTAAACATGTTGATGAGCTCTTATAAATGACACTTTTTGTTTGCTATTTTCTTTGTCTTGAGGACTTTTCACTACTTAATTGATTGCGTTTATTTCATTTTCTGTGCAGGGACTCAATTCTGGAATTGGCAGCAAAAAGGTGCATTTCTGTAGTTTTTTTATTTTTCTGGTCGTGGCTGGCATCAAGGGCACGACGCTGGGCACAATCAGATCTGGAATCCACTTATGAAACTACACGAGTCGAAAATCCTATACAAGAACTAGAACCGATGGTAGATCAAATGATTCGAGAACTAACCACACCCCTTGCTGTGCAACAACCACTCTACATCACTTTTCCTAATGGCGAGACCCTTTTTCAACTAAAAACGGGGTTAATTCATCTCCTCCCTACATTCAACGGTCTCCCTAGCGAAAGTCGACATAAACATCTCGCCAAATTCCATATGGTGTGCAGTAGCATGAAGCCGCAAAGGGTCTCGGAAGACCAAATCAAACTACGGGCATTTCCTTTTTCCTTAGCCGGATCGGCTAAAGAATGGTTATTTTATCTTCCGCCTAACTCAATTACTACATGGGCTGAACTCTCTCGTATTTTTCTTGGTAGGTATTTTCTTGCGGCAAAGGCGAGCGAGATTAGGCGAAGCATCTTGGGAATCCAACAAAGGAGCAACAAATCTCTCTATGATTATTGGGAGAGGTTCAAAAAGTTATGCGCAAGTTGCCCGCGGCATGGCCTATCCGAACAGACCCTCCTTCAATATCTCTACGAAGGGATGCTCCCAATGGACAAAAAGATTGTGGATGCTGCAAGTGGCGACGCACTCGTCAACAAGACGCCAGAAAATGCAAGAACTCTGATTTCCACTATGGCCGCAAACTCGCAACAGTTTGGCTCCTTAAGTGAACCTAGCTGACGGGTTCACGAAGTAAGAATTGTTTCACTTGAAAATAAAATAGAAAAATTAACTAATATAGTTAATTCACTTGTTTCAGGAAAGATTAGAGCTGCAAAAGTATGTGGATTTTTTACGGTGTCGGATCACCCAATGGATCGCTTCCCAATGTTATAGAATGAATTTGGCGCACATGTTAATGTCGTAGGCAATTTTCTGGTACCCCCTCAAAGGCCTTATAACCCATTCGGAAACACTTATAATCCGAGATAGAGGGACCATTTGAACCTGAGCTACGAAAACAACCAAATGGAAAACCCAAATTATTAGCCGAGACCTCCCCCTTTCCCTACTCAAATGCCACAAAAAACTTCCCTTGAGACCATTGTCGAAAGGTTAGCTGTTTCACAAGAAAAATTCCAAACCCAAACACAATCCCATCTCCAGGAAATTGACAAACTAATAAGCCACCTAGCTCAAACCATTGGCCGCCTAGAGTCTCAAAGATGATTGCCCTCTCAAGCCGAAACAAATCCGAGGGAAATGTGAGCGCGATTACTTCGCGAAGTGGTACAGTAATTTCACCAGAACCGCCAAAGGAAACTGAGAAAAAATCCGACAAAGACAAACAAGGCACTTCTTCGAAGGGCCAAGAAGGTAAATCTTCACCAACCTCAGGTAACATCCAACCCAATTCTTCTTTTTCTACTTACTAGCATGTTCCTTCTTTTCCAGGTCGACTAGCAAGACGTGACAAAAAGGAAGATGAGAAGGAAATTTTGGATATATTCAAGAAGGTGGAAATCAAAATTCCACTTCTTGATGTCACGACATTTAAGGCATTAAACATGTCATGGCATTCAAGGCATTAAACATGTCATAGCATCATGTAATCATACAAGGTCGAATACATATTATACATTTATCAAGCTTAGTATATATCATTCTTCACTTAGTTAATTACCAAATATATTTTAATTCCATTTTCATAGCAACAACTAGATAACATAGAATCATAATCAATCTTGGTTAGGACCTAAGTCCCAACCCTATTGATAGCTACACTCACAAGAACTCCAAGCTAATCTTGAATGCTAATCCCCTTGTTTCTTTCCTTTGTTTTCCCAGCCTTGATGCCCTCACAAGAATTTTTTATCTCTTGGTCTACCATTACATGTATAAAAAAACACAAATACATCATTAAAAATCATCCCTTTAACAAATATAAGTAGGTACATTCACATTATACACTAAACTGCCATGTTTCATGCAGTTCGGACACCCTTCAATATTTTGCCCATAACTTTTAGTATACACATCGAATTTTCAATTAATTTACATCCCTAGAAAGTTTATTCAACCAGCTTTCTAATCATGTATAACACATATTTTTATTATTTCTACATCAATACAGTTTAATGTTCGAAGTTAGGTGATTTTCCATGATCAAATATGTCAATCTTGTGTTTTAACTCATTTTAGTGACCTTTTCAACTTAGTACCCTTACTAGTTTATTTTATCCCTTTTTACCATTGTTTTCCCTGTTATTTAGGTGTCATTTCCAGCCTTCATTTTGTTCATTTGAGTACTAATATTTTATATTTAATCTAAAACAGTCGCTAATCACCAATTGAGTTCCAAATGTGACCAGTTTTGTTCTAACTCATTTTCCAGCAATCCTATGAACATTTTCATGCTTCCAAGACCTCTATCCTATATTAAATTCAATTTCCTACAACTTTGTCCTATGTAAATGTTTCCAATTTTGCCTCTAACATGTTCAAAAATGTAAATTTCTGCAGGTTGTTCTACATGTACGAATATGGGAAGCTTTGGTGTTCTAACCTGTTTCTACTTTGTAATTTCAGTTTAGATTCAATTCAATCACAAACCCAGAAATTCATATGAACAATCGAGCATCTAATCATAATTTTCCAGCAACAACCTTGTGTTTTATTTTCAATTTTTCTCCAAAATTTTGTTCCCTCTTCTCTCACTTTTGGGTCGGTGGAAATGCTAGAGAAGATGATGGTGAATCAAAGTGGATTGCACATATTTACCCTTAACTCTAAGTTGTCGGTTATCACTTAAGAAAGGGACACATGGCTTTACCCTTTACCATGTATTTCCACTAATGATTCCACCATGCTTAATTATATTATATTATTAATTTATTCTTTTAATTATAATTATCATCTTCTATTTTATATATATTACACATATATACATATAATATTACATAGTTATATTGTTCCACCGAATGTATATATATATATATATATATATATATATTTCATGTTCTTACACTACATTACCATTTTTTTCTTTTCTATTTAAATCATGTTTTCTACTAGGCTAGGATTTGGGGTATTACAGAAATTATGTTGAGAAATTCCATGCTTTGTACATGCTTTGAAATGGGATGTTGTGATCATGTTTATGCTTTAACATTAATGAATGTTTCAGGAGGTAAATTTTATATTGGCAAGTGGTGATTATATATATCGGATATGTTGATCGATCAATAGGATGTGGAGAGCTCTATAATACAAAATTCGCGCGTGTGGTATCCTTCGGTTTCACAATAGGGGTAGTGATATTGTGATGCGAGTGGTAGGGGTAGGGCTATCACCAACGGGCTCTACGTGTAGTAGCATCCCGGCTGAAGTGAGTTTTATGCATCGGTAATGCATGTGACTTGATAGGGGTAGTGCCATCAAGGTGTTCATATATCCGATTTGAGAGTGATAAGGGTAGTGCTATCACCTTGAGCTCTGCGGGTAGTGGCATCCCGGATCACTTGTGGCCAATATACATGTGTTGTTCTCACTATGTTTATGTTGTGTTTTGGCATGATGTTTGATCATGAGTTGGTAGGTTATGTTTGACATGCATCGGTAATGCATGGTTTGTACGAATTGGTAAGCTATGGTTGATTTGCATCGGTAATGCATGAATTGTGGTATTATAGTTTTGACTTGAGAATATGCCATGTGTTGTAATTCTAGCTTGTTTATTGGTTTCTTGTAAAGAAATGATTTGAAGAAAGGTTTTGGTTTTGTGAACGAGTTACATGTTTTAAAAAAACTGCATTGTTGTTGCTTTGGTTTTGAGCACCGCTCACTAAGCTCTCTAGCTTATACTCTTTTTTCCAACAATGCAGATCGATAAACCTTTCGGGACAGCAAGGGAGCAAGGGAGGTGTCCAAGAGTCCAAATCTTAGCTCTAGTATGGTTTATTCCAATAGTAGTGTAGTAGCAATGGGGCTAGACCTTTGTAAGTGTTGGGAGCGGTTGTTGAACTCCCTTTTTGTTAAGACATGTTTGTTATGATCCTTTGAAGTTGTGTGAAGTTTGGTTTCGCTGTTTTTAAGCTTAATTCATGTTTTGACCTCTTATGCAAATGTAGATCATCGTATGTTAAGTTCTTGTTTAATCAAAGTGTTGAAATGCTCTTGTATTATGTTGTTAAGTCACTTTGGTTGTGAAATGCATGATTTGTTGGTCCTTTGTTGTTGGTATGTTGTTGGAATGGTTTCGATAAGCTTCTGAAATGCCTAAGACCCTTTTTGAACCAAACTGTGCACAGGAGTTTCGAAACGGGCTCGACCGTATCGAAACGGGCATGAAATTTGCCTAGCTATTTCGAAATGCCCCTTGGTGTTTCGGAACAATTTGCCTCTAGAAAATCTGGTTTTGAAGGCATGTTTCGAAACGAGCAGTAGTATTTCGAAACGCCTGGCAGTTAAGTTAGTTAAAGGCATCTCCTAGGTTCTATTTTCTTGCATTTTGGTCCCCAGTTGATGTTTTATCAATTCTATGAGTTTGGATGGTTGTCTCATGCTGCATTTTGGCATATGTGTATGAAAACTGACTAATTACAAAATGGTAACCTTAATTTCATATTAGTTCCCTGTTTTATGCTAGAATTACATTTTGGTCCCTGTATGCTTGTTTTTTTGTTCGAAGTTTGTTTCTTCGTGTTTTTATTTGCTGCGAGTATTTGTAGAAATAATGTTTTGATATAATAATTGAAAAATGTTTTGGACTGATTTAAAAAGTATTTAAAACAAACTTCCAAAGTCCAAATATCTTGAAACAATTTTTAGGGATGTTTTAAAAAAGGTTTTACATGTTTTTCAAAGCCAAACTTCACAAAACTGTCCAGGCGTTTCGAAACACCTTAGGGCATTTCAATACGGTGCATTCCAGTAGCAAAAGTGTTTCGATACAAGTATCGAAACAGGCTTACCCTGGATAAGGATTTTTGCCCAGCGTTTCGAAACGGGATATGTCGTTTCGATACGCCTACGTGGCACTGACCACAACGGTCATAAACCCCAACGGCTATTTCCCAACTAACATTTAAATGCAGGTCGTTTCGATACGAGACTAGGCGTTTCGAAACGGGTGTTTCGAAACGGACAGAAGCGTTTCGATACGGGTCCATGTCAGACTGCAACGGCTCTTTCTACTTAAAGGGTGTTTCAAAACGGGTTCGAGTGTTTTGAAACGGGGAGCTGCAGAACTGCATTTATGGTGGGAATTAAAGTCCTCAACGGCTCCAATTCAATCTCAACGGCTAGTAACGGCTACAAACTCATCAAGGAGTATAAAAGGGACCTCCAAGCATCAAGTAAAGGCTAATGCTCATATTGTCAATCAACAAATGATCAAGAATTGTCTTAGAGCTTAAATTGTCATTTATTGTATAGACAAACACTAGTGAGCCAAAATTGTCAAATTTGCTCAAGTGTTTTAGGTTTTGGGTGAGTGCTAAATTGTGCAAACAAATACCTATTAGAGGGATTTAAGTTTGCTTATTGTTTCTCTTTGTAAAGAGGGTTTCAATCAAGGCTTTGGGTAGAAAGCTTGATTGGTGTATAAGGGTTTCCTCCTAAGCCTAGAAAAGGGGACGAATCAATAGTGGATTGATTGGAAATCCTTAGTGGGGAGCTAAGGTAGTGGATGTAGACCTTCGTTAGAAGGTTGAACCACTATAAATCATTGTGTCAATTTTCTTTTTAGCTTCCATAACCCTTCCACCCAAAAATCCACCTCTCCACCACTTGGTGAGCCACATCGGTTGAACGAATCGAGCTCCTCACAACTCAACAATTAGTACCAGAGCTTGGCTCAATTGAGGAGGATTCACATCCTATTGAGAAGATCCGGCAAGCTCAATCACATTTTCATCAACCGGCTCAAATGGCACAATCAATCGACAAACCGCCTTTCTTTGACGGAACCCATTATGCCCATTGGAAGACAAAGATGAAGTTCTTCATCAAATCTAGAGATTACAAGCTATGGGATATAGTTGAAGATGGTCCGTTCGTGCTTCAAAGAAGAAAAGCGGAGTGGAGTGTCGACGATCGCAAGAAGATGGAGCTTAATTGCAAAACCTTGCACATCTTGTTTTGTGCTTTTGGCCCAACCATCTATGAGAAGATTTCTTCTTGTGAGAGTTCTAAGGAGGTATGGGACAAGCTTGAAGTCACATACGAGGGGACCGATGAAGTCAAGGAGACCAAGATTGGGCTCCTAACCTTAGAGTATGAAAACTTCAAAATGGATCCGGAAGAGAACATCGAGAAGATGTTTGATAGGTTCTCCACTATCACCAATGGTCTCAAAGGCTATAGAGAAGCCATCCTGGAGGAAAAGCTTGTTCGAAAGCTCATCTACTCACTTCCCGAGTCTTGGGACTCAAAGAGACCGCCATCATCGAAGCCAAGAATTTGAAGACCTTGAAGCTTGATGAACTCATGGGGTCACTCCTTACTCATCAAATCATGAAGAAGAATAAAGAAGATGAGAAGAAGAGGGAAGAAATTAGAGCTATGGGAGAGATGAAAATCAAAGGGCTAGGCATCAATGCAAGTGTCATGGCTCTCAAGTCCTCCACTTGCCATTATGTCTATTCAAGTGAAGAGGAGGATGAAGATGAAGAGATAGTTCATCTCTTCAAGAAGTGTGCCCCATTCATGAAGAAAGCTTTGAAAGAGCTTGAACGAGAATCCAAGAAAAAGGAGAGGGCAAACACTTCAAGCCATAAGAAGAAGGCACATGTGGCTACTTGGAGTGATGAGGACTCCACCGACGATGAACAAGCCAACCTTTGCCTTATGGCCATCGAAGAAGATTCAAGGGTAACTTCTAATTTATCTACTTCATATTCTTATTCTTTTGATGAATTACAAGATGCCTATGATAATTTGGTTTTAGACTTTAAAAATCACATTTTGAAAAACAATAAATTGATTTCAAAGTTGAAAATTCAAAATGATTTGATTTCTAAAACCAAACTTGAACTTGAAGCAAAACTCGAGGAGTTTGAATTAAAATGTTTTGATTTACAAAATTTGCTTCAAAAAGTTCAAGAGGAAAAAGATTTGATTTCCAAAGAGCTTGAAAAGAAAAACAATTTTGGAAAATCAAATTTTTATGTTAGACAATCTAGTGCCCCTAGATTTGTTAAAGGAAAATGTTTTAGAAGTATTTGGGTCCCAAAAGGACCTAGTACTTCAATTAAAAAGGATGACATTGAAAAATGGATTCCTAAGGGGACTAAAATTTGTGCTACTAACGTTCATGGATCCAAAGCAATTTGGATACCAAAAGTCACGTGATTGTCTTTTGTTAGGTGTGATGGAGATGTTCAACAAGTCAAACATTGAGGGGGAGCTCCATGCACACAAGGAAGAACACTTGAAGAAGGAAGGCTTCACATCCTCCCTTGAATTCAAGTGTGGTAAAATCTAGTTGCTTTTGTGTTTATTTATTTATTTTCATTTTTGTCAACTAGATGATCATATATGTTGGACTAACATTTTTTATGATGCTTTGAGTAAGGGGGGGCATTTTAAAACCAAATTCTTACTTTTGTCAAATCTTTACCTCTATTGTTATTTTTGAACTTAATGTTTTAAATTCTTTTTGATATAACAAAAAGGGGGAGAAATGATTTGAAAAATTGAATGTTCAAATGAATAAGGGGGGCTTTATTTGATTTATATCTTTAATTCTCTTATTCACATTTTTAAATGAATAAGGGGGAGCTTTATTTGATTTATTTCTTTAATTCTCTTATTCACATTTTTAAAGTTAAAGGGGGAGAATCTCAAACAATTTTTCAAGATAGTTTTATTATATCAAAAGGGGGGAGATTGTAGAACTAATGTTTTGATATAATAATTGAAAAATGTTTTGGACTGATTTAAAAAGTATTTAAAACAAACTTCCAAAGTCCAAATATCTTGAAACAATTTTTAGGGATGTTTTTAAAAAGGTTTTACATGTTTTTCAAAGCCAAACTTCACAAAACTGTCCAGGCGTTTCGAAACACCTTAGGGCGTTTCGATACGGTGCATTCCAGTAGCAAAAGTGTTTCGGTACAAGTATCAAAACGGGCTTACCCTGGATAAGGATTTTTGCCCAGCGTTTCGAAACGGGCTATACCGTTTCGATACGCCTACGTGGCACTGACCACAATGGTCATAAACCCCAACGGCTATTTCCCAACTAACATTTAAATGCAGGTGTTTCGATACGGGACTAGGCGTTTCGAAACGGGTGTTTCGAAACGGACAGAAGTGTTTCGATGCGGGTCCATGTCAGACTGCAACGGCTCTTTCTACTTAAAGGGTGTTTCGAAACGGGTTCGAGCGTTTCGAAACGGGGAGCCACAGAACTGCATTTATGGTGGGAATTAAAGTCCTCAACGGCTCCATTTCAATCTCACCGGCTAGTAACGGCTACAAAGTCATCAAGAAGTATAAAAGGGACCTCTAAGCATCAAGTAAAGGCTAATGCTCATATTGTCAATCAACAAATGATCAAGAATTGTCTTAGAGCTTAAATTGTCATTTATTGTATAGACAAACACTAGTGAGCCAAAATTGTCAAATTTGCTCAAGTGTTTTAAGTTTTGGGTGAGTGCTAAATTGTGCAAACAAATACCTATTAGAGGGATTTAAGTTTGCTTATTGTTTCTCTTTGTAAAGAGGGTTTCAATCAAGGCTTTGGGTAGAAAGCTTGATTGGTGTATAAGGGTTTCCTCCTAAGCCTAGAAAAGGGGACGAATCAATAGTGGATTGATTGGAAATCCTTAGTGGGGAGCTAAGGTAGTGGATGTAGACCTTCGTTAGAAGGTTGAACCACTATAAATCATTGTGTCAATTTTCTTTTTAGCTTCCATAACCCTTCCACCCAAAAATCCACCTCTCCACCACTTGGTGAGCCACATCGGTTGAACGAATCAAGCTCCTCACAACTCAACAGTATTTCTCACCTAAGTTTTTAATAAGTGCATCTAGGAAAGATAATTTTAAAAAGCTTGTTCCTCTTTTAGGGTTCCTAATCGAAGAGAAATCTTTGGTTCTTTCTTCGGTTAGTCCCGTGTGACCACCTTAGGTCGGTTTGGTGGCTAGGTCGGGCTGAGGGTGTTACAATCGCTATACCAGTTGCCCATGCAATCGCTATACTAGTTGCCCAGGCAATTCGATTGTTACCAGTTGTCGAGGCAATTGAGTTTCTCTTGCACTCAATTACCAAGACGATCCATTCAACTATCACTCCTCGACTCACGATAATCTGGCCTACTCTCTTAATTCGATCACTCATTTCTATTTTCTTTATTTTGTTTGGTTTATTTTACTTTTTATTCATCACCAACAATTTTATTTCTTTTACAACGTAGTAACTTAAGCAAAGTGGCCCAAACCAATCTATGTAGAGACGATACTCTATACTTACCATTTATTACTTGTGACTTGTACACTTGCACCAATTACGAAGCACTTATTACACACAACACATTCACTTCCATCTCTAAGGCCTCCCTAGTGCAGAATTTGCACCCCATGATCACTCGTGGAAAAGCTGGTGTTTTCAAACCAAAAGCTTTTCTTACTAAAGTTGATAGCACTGAACCTTTAGATGTTTTTGAAGCTCTCCAACATCCTGGCTGGTCACAGGCTGTATATGATGAGTATAATGCACTTATTAAGAATGACACGTGGAAATTGTGTGCTCTTCACTCCAATAGGAAGCCAGTGGGGTACAATTGGCTTTTTAGAGTCAAGAAAAAGCTTGATGGAACTGTTGACAGGCTCAATGCTCGTTTAGTTGCCAAAAGGTTTTCTCAAAAGTGTGGCAGTGTCTTTAAGGAAACCTTTAGCTCAGTTGTTAGGGATACAACTATCATGGTAGTTTTGTCTCTTGTTGTGACAATGGGGTGGTCAATCAAGCAAATAGACATAAATAACGCCTTCCTGAATGGTGAGTTGTTTGAGGAATTTTTTATGGCCCAACCACCTGGTTTTGAGCAATGTGGACCTTTTGGTGAGAAGTTGGTGTGTCGGCACAACAAGGCTCTTTATGGACTACGCGAAGCACCGCGGGCCTAGTTTGACACCTTGATGCAGTTCCTTGTTACTTAGAAAGGATTTGTGCCCTCTAAAATAGACTCCTCTCAAATTTTTCTCTTGGTCTATGTTGATGATATATATTCTGGTCATAGGGAGTAGTTTTGTTGAAGTTGATACACTTATTCATCAATTAAATGAAGAGTTTTCTCTAAAGAATTTGGGTGAACCAAGTTATTTCTTGGGCATGGAAGTTGTTCAGTGTTCAAAAGGGTTGTTACTAAGTCAGAAGAAGTATGCCACTAATGTTTTGCTTAAGGCTGGTATGCATGGTTCTCATCCTACACCTACTCCTATGATTGTTGCAGCTAAAAATTCTTGTGATAGTCAGTCTCTATTTGAAGACAGTCATTTATATCGAAGTATAGTAGAAGGCCTTCAATACTTGTATTTGACTCGTCATGACATTGCATATGCAGTGAACAAAGTCAGTCAAAGTATGAATTATCCCTGTGCTGCTCACTGGAAGGCTGTTAAACGTGTCTTGTGTTACATATGTGGAACACTTGATTTTGGGTTGTTATTCACCCCAGGTGAATGTCTAATCTTGTGTGCTATGTTGATGCTGGTTGGGCATCGTCTGTGGAGGATCGACAATCAACATCTGGTTATTGTATCTTCCTTTGGAACAATCTCATTGCTTGATGTTCAAAGAAACGGGTTGTTGTTTTTAGATCTTCTTCAGAAGCAGAGTATAGGAGTGTTGCCAACTCTATCTCTGAACTACTGTGTATTGAGAATATGTTGCAAGAGCTGGGAGTCGTTCTTCATGGGAAACATGTGGTCTGATGTGACAATTCTTCAACTATTGCAATCTCAGCCAATCCTACTCATCATGCTCAAGTCAAGCATGTTGAGATTGACTTGCACTTTGTGAGGGAGAAAGTTTTGGCTGGCCAACTTGTTGTCAATCATGTTTCTTCTTCAGAACAAGTTGCTCACAAAACCGATTCCACCACCCATGTTTAATCTTATGCGAGATCGCCTTGGGGTGGTATCTTCTGCTCAGGTCTTTGCTGAAAATAACATCTAGAAGGAAGAAACTACCAGAAGAATATTAGAGTATCTAGTATAATTGAATTGGATTTGTCAGTTAGCCAGCTGGATTAGGTCTGTTAGACAGTTATCTAGGCTTTTATATATAAACTTGTTCTGTTTTTGTAAAAGCAGCCCATTATTATTGATTAACAGATAATGAAATCTCTTTCACATTAGAGTTATCGTTTCTGTCAAGACAATCAAGCCAAACACAAAGCAAATCACAACCAAATACAAAATCAAGTCAGGCACAACCAAAAACCAATGAAACAGACAACACATCAAATCCGCAAGGTCCACTCCGTTTCATGGCAGGGCCATTTGATTATATATTTATGAAAGTTATATCCTCAAATATATAAAATATTAATATTTTTAAATGTATTTCAGTATTTCAATATAAAACAAGTGGCTCATCCCCAGTGGTGGATCCATATGGTGCCTTGGGTGGGCCTGTGCCCACCCTGAATTTTTCAAACCTTACACATTTGGCTTCAATTTTCATAATTTTTATGAATTAGTCCTTAAATTTTATGACTTGTGCCCACCTTGAAATTTTGAAATTTTTATGATTTGTACCCATCCTAAAAAATGTTTTGATTTGTGCCCACCCTCAAAAAAAATTCTGGATCCGCCACTGCTCATCCCCTTGTGTCCCTGTGGCAAAGTTAAATGTTCATCATCCCTTGAGACCTGGGTTCAAGCACCAGTAATGCATGTTGTGTGTGCCCGTCTTTGAAAATATTAAGAAAGTTGAACAGGTGCTACCCTTGCATCGTGCAATGCTCTTATCCCCAAGGCAGGGAATTTTTAATACATTTATCTTTAAATTCTTTTAAAAAATTGGATTAATTTTAAATTTACACCTACATTTTCAAAATTTATGTTATACCACCTGCTCCTAAATCCTGGCTTTGTCTTTACAGACAATAGCATAATAAAAATCTATCTTTTATTGTTAATTGAGTTGTAGTTAGTTGGTGTTGTTGTTAGGCTGAGCGTTCGATCGAGTCGAGTTAAAAAATTTGAAGTATTCGAGTTTGCAAGTCCTATTTTACGATTGAAACTTTATTTGAAATTTTTCGAATCGAGTTGAGTTTGTGAAATTAGAGTCTAGTCAAATCGAGTCGAGTTTTCGAGTTTCTGTACAAATTTAATTGTAATTATTTATAATATTATAATACATGTTGATTTCAATTTTAACGGCTTTTTATATGCATACACGATATGCATGTATATATTTCTTCATATTTTCACATGTGATATACATAATATATCATGTAGAATTGACAGACTCAACTCGAATATGAAAACTGATCAACTAATTACTAAAAATTTCGAGTTATTCAAGTTATTTGAATTTCTATTTCATAACTCAAACTTTATTTGAAATTTTTTCGATTCGAGTTTATGAAATTACGAGTTGAATTTTTTTCCTCAAGTGAAGCCGAATAATTCAGTTTTTCGAATCGAGTTTTTTTCGCCCCTAATTGTTGCAACATTTAGAAAATTGTGGGTTAAAATATGCTGAAACATGTATTATCCTTTAATTTAGGGTGGGCATGAGCCTAATTAATCTAACTATTGTAGAAAAGATTGTGAAAATATTTCGATATTGGATTCTGGCATGTGATCCATTGATTTTCTTTAATTATTTAACTAACAATAACTTCCAGACGGGAATATTCAATTTTTTATAATTTATTTAATTAATAACGGGGTAAATTATAACCTTGATCACTCGATTATTAGTAATGTTTTTGGTCACCCAACTATGAAACGTCATAGTCAAAGCGTTTTCAGTTTTTTTGCCACCAATATTTAATCAGAAGTTGATGCGACAATTTTTAAATAAACAAATGTAAGAAGATGAAAAATAATTTATAAAATCCATTAATAACTTATAATTTTGTCGAGTTTATATCAAACAGTTATTCAAATATTATCAAGGGTATTTTTTTGTTTAAGTTTAGAGATACTTTTTAACGAGAATGGTGATTATATTCTATTATTTCATCAAAAAAATAATTTGTTTCCGCCTTTATTTTCATGTTAAAGTAACGAAATTTTATTCCTCTAAAGCAAAGCTTTATAAGGCTTGTTTAGTATTTCTTTTTTAAAAGAAATTTTGGGTCAAAAAGTAATGTAAAACATGTAACGTTTTTAGGTCACAAATATATTTTAATTTGGTTTGAAAGTTCTTTTTTATTAGCTTTTTCCAAAAGCAACTATTAAATATAATCATCTGTTTGTCTTCATTTATATTATCATTGTTTTATATTTTCAAAAACAATGTTTCAAATACAACATTTTAGCTATAAAAAAATTCTTTTTTTACAGCAGCTCACTCAAATTTTAAATCAAACAATTCAAAAAACATGTTTTAAAAACACTTTCTCGTCACACTTTTTCAAAAATAATTACAAATCGCCCTTAAATATTAATTAAATTATGGTTTTATTATAAAATATGTGTTAAAATTATATTATTTTTTTATTTTAGGTGCCTAAAATTTATTGTGGTCTGATCAAGAAAAATGTATTGTGGCCAAGATAGGTGCTTAAATTTATTTTTTTGGTAAAAATAAGTAAATAAATCACGTGTTAAATGATGATTGAGTATTGGGTTTTTTAAC
The DNA here is from genome assembly GCA_030270665.1 of Hibiscus trionum. NCBI lineage: Eukaryota > Viridiplantae > Streptophyta > Magnoliopsida > Malvales > Malvaceae > Hibiscus > Hibiscus trionum. Next base: position 3,055,211 of record BSYR01000008.1, read on the forward strand.
TGCAGACACTTTAGACGCGTATTCTAATCAAAATAAACTTTTGACACTTAAAGTAAATTAGACACTTCTTTTATAATAAAACCTTAAATGATGTTAATGTTTTAGAAATATCTCAAACCTTTTCCCTCACCATTCCTTGAATTATATTAAAGGAGAAGTGGTGGGGATAGGGATTGTTTGAAGATCGAATTCGATATTAAACGAGGATTCGAACACAAATCCTTTATTACACCACCTTCTTTATTTTGATTTTACTAGTACATGCAGAGCAACATTATTACTACTATTGTAATTTGGACAACCAAATAACCACTTGTATATATCAAGGAGAATTATCTTTCTGGAGTATTGCCTTCACAAGTGGAACATCGCTGCTTGGTTCAGTCTCGGCGGTCGCGGCGTATCCAAATTTCGATGGAGGAGGAGGAGGTGGTGGTGGAGGAGGATATTGAGACCAATCAATTCCGGTGTCGGTTTCAACAATGTCAGTATACACCTGCAGTTGATAGAAATTTGATTTACACAAAAGTTAACCCAAATAGTTTTATTTGTTTGTTAATGCGTACCTCGTTGCTTGTACCGTTCATGCTAATCCAGAAAAGAACCCATCTAATGTTACCTCTGATGGTATATGCAACCCCGCCTTTGGAGTCTCCGGTTTCGGGATTGGAGTCGTGCTTAATTTTGGCTGGCCATTTTGCCAGAATAACTTGCGGAGGATCTCCAGATCCACACACATCAATTTTTTCATACAGGGCGAGATTATCATTGGTATTGTTGAAAATACTGATGTCTGTAAAAAATACAGGACCCGACGTACCACCTACATTGCCAGCCATCACTTGAATTTGATATTTCGAAATACTTTTAGCTGTTGCTTTGGTTCTGCTGTACTGGAAACCCATCCATATATATACCACTTTCCAGCCTAAAAGATGACAAGAAGTGAATTGGTATAATTATTCGTTTAGTCAACAACACTTTGCAAATACAACAAGGTTGCAACTTTAACACATCCAAAAATAACATTAACGAGCATGTTTTTTTATGAATATCTTCTCTTTAATCTAATTAAAATTAACTTTTTGCTATTAATTAAATAAATTAGGCATAAACCCAAAAAATCCCCCTAACATTTGATTAAATAGTCATTTTGGCCCTTATTCTTTTTTTGAACCAAGTTAACCCGCAACGTTTCATTTTGTGACAAAATGACCCCTTTGCGGAAGAAAATTGGTAGTCAACTGACGATAAACAACTTGAAATGACTTGACAAAATGATTCGTTAGAAGAAAAATTATTTTATATTTTATACAATTTTATAAAAATATTTTTTGACTGATGTGTCATTATGTAAAGTCGGCATATTTGTCTTTATGAAACTGCTATCACAGTGTGCACTGCAATGCAGGTTTGTCACGTCATTTCAAGTTGTTTATCATAAGTTGACTAACAATTTTCATCCACAGATAGACCATTTTAACACAAATGAGACGTTGTGGGTTAAATTGGTTCAAAAAAATAAGAACCAAAATGACTATTCAATCAAACGTTTGAGACATTTTTTTAGTATTATGCCAATAAATTATTAAAAGAAAAGAAAAGAAAATTTCACCTGAATAGTAATTCTAGTTAAATAACTCAAGTAAAATCGACTTATCACACATGAGACAAGCTAATATTAAATAATTCTAACCTTTTGTATAGTGAAGAGAGCAATTTAGTTATAACAACCTCATGTTAAATGATTGAAGTGAGAGTAGAGGTGCTAAATGAGTTGAGCAACTCGCAAACAGCTTAAATTCGATTAGGTCAAAATTCGGTAAATATTTGACTCGAGTTGATTTGACTCGAAATTTTAGCGAGTCGAGTCGAGTAAGGCCCAACTCAACTCGATAAGTTTGCGAGTAGCTTGTTATTTTTTTTATAATTGTTTTTATGATTTTTTGGTGGCTACCTTACAAAATTATATTCCAAGAAGTTTAAATGCTAGTTGAAAACTCTAAAAAAATTCAATGATTTGCTAAGGAATTTACCCATAAAAATATTTTGTTTCAAATTTCTAAAACATTTTGTTTTTTCCGAGAATTCAAAAAGTTAATTTGTAGAAAAGGGGAAAAATATTTCATTCTGATATAAAAAATACGATTGAAAGTTTAAACCTCAAATCCCTAAGGCCTTCTCTTATTTGTTGTTCATCGAAGATTGTTGAGAAATTAAAAAGAGTCACACACTCAAATATTGACTTCATATCTAACTCGGTCATGACATGTTTGTTTATTTATCCTTAGTCCTCACATTTTTCTGAATTTGTATGTTTATATTAAGGTCTAATACTATCACTAGATTTTACCTATATTTTAAAAAAACAAGGTCAAAATTTTGGCGAGCTTAACGAGCAATGAGTCGAGTCGGCAAAATTTTTTAATGAGCACGAGTCGAGCAAAATTTTATTGAGCTTAACGAGCAACGAGTCGAGTCAAACAACAATATTTTTTAACGAGCACGATGCAAGCACTACTCAAATCGCGATCGACTCGCTCGATAAGCATCCCTAAGTGAGAGATTCACTAATTGTTTTAGTAACTAAAGATGTTCATATTATCTCATCTTGTATGAATTTAAATCTCGGCATGAGGTGTAATAATTCTTTGTTTAACCAAGATAATAATTAAATTAAAATCAGCATGGGAATCACACCTGTCACGAGCTAATATTGAAATGTTTAAATTCATTCAATATTGTTATAACAACCACATATTAAATAATTAAACTCAACATGTGGATCACAAGCTAATATTAAAATATTTAGTCTTGCAATGTTGTTATAACAACCAAGTATGAAAAATAATTAAAAGTACAATCAAACATGCACGTGTTAATGATGTTCCCGGGCCCTACACTTTCGAGGGACCACCGCAATTAGTAAATTCGATTTTCCTTGAAAATTATTCGTATATTATTTTTTATGTTCGTTAAATATATTCGAGAAGGCAAAAATCTTAATTTAGAGTTTAAATAGATGATTAAAAACTCTCAATTCACATTTTTTTTCTTTTTTTTAGTTGTGGGTTTAATATCAATTAGAGATAATTTTTTCTATACCTTCCCAAGTAGGAATGGTTATATATATATATATAATTTGTATGTTTATTAATGGGCGGATGTACATGGTAAACTAGGGGTACAATTGTCCCCACAAAAAAATACTCACAATATATAAATATTAGAATTGTATCAGATTTGAACTCGTGGAGTGGTCTTAGTGGTAAATGATGAAGTATTTCATTCAGGTGGTTTGGGTTTGAGCACGATGTGTGTGCGTTATTAAAGGGCTAAGAAAATTGAACATATACTACCTTGTAATCACATCAGCATATTCAAAAAGAAAGAAAGAATTGTATCAGATTTTTTCATTGAAAATATTAGAATTGACCCACTTGATTTGTTGAGATATGTGGTCAACAATACTTATTGTAATGGTACAAAAATCATTCGTATCTCATACCCTACTCTGACCTCATTATACGAAAATTTTGGCTCTGTTTATTTATTAATCGAATGAATTTAAACTGTTATATATTTAGTTGATTTACATTCATGAAAATATTCATTTGTAAGTTTGATTATAAGTTTGTTTATTAAAAATAGTAAAATACACTACATTTCACTTAATTATAAGTTTGATCACAAAAATGTTACTTTTGTTTTGAAGTTTACAGTTTAGTCGATCAATTAAAACTTTGTTACAAAAAGGCCATTTTGTGGTTAAAATTGAAATAGACGACTTGGTATAATAACAATTTTAGTCTCCGAAAGTTATATATTCTATTAATTTAGTCTTAATTGGAAATAATTCAATAAATTTAATTCTTCATATTAGAAATTCAATTAGTGAAGTTATTATGTATCAAACTAACACCCTAAAGTCTAAATCTAAACTCCTACACCCTAATCTCTAAATCTTAAAATTAATATACTTGTGTATTAAACTATTTTTCTTTTTAATTTATTTTTTAACGCAAGTAGTAGGCAGTTTAAAAATGAAAAGAAGTAGACTTCACTAGTTTGAAATAATATGGACACTACTTTAAAAATAATTGACACCATAATTCAATTTTTTTTTGACTCTGACACTATCCATCACCGAACAAAAATTATATGCCCCTAATCATGCTCCCTTCTATATCCCACACTAAAAAACATTTAAAATTGAATTATAAACTCTAACTCTAATTTTCACATCTTAAACCCTAAACTCTAAAAAATACATACCTACCCCAAATTCCCTAAACTCTAACCACAACATCTAACCTTAAATCCTAAACCCATTTTTTTTTAAAATGGGGCACCAAAGGAGGCATAGTTTGGGGACAGACGGTTTCCACCCCCCATCACCCCCTCGAGTTTCGCCCTTGTCTATAACCATACGAATTTAGGCTTTGCTTGGTATGAAGGAGGGAAATTAAGAAGGATGGAAAATTTGTTAATCAAATGGTGGAGATTCATAACCACCTTCTTACTTTGAATCTTAACCATTTGATTAACAAATTTTCCATCCTTTCCCATTTCTATCCTTCATACCAAGCAAAGCCTTAGAGTTTAAAATAGGGTTAGAATGTATAATTTACCAGGAAAAGATGGTGCTCGTAGTACAACATGAGGCAAGTCATAGTTAATGCCTTTAATGGAAGGGTAGTGGGAGATTATGATATTGAGAGTAACCTCATGTCCACCACCTGTCAAGAATCTCTGATTGTATCAACGATGAAGCTCAGGCGAATTAGTCGTGAATAGTGCAAGAAGAATGGTGAAAGGGAAAACGAATCGAAAGGAAAAAGAAGAGAAAGAAAGAAGCCAAACAGATATTATTTTTATTAAGAGAATTCAATGAAAATCAACTGTCTCAGTCTAACCCAAACTAATTACAAAAGTAATATTTATAGCCCATCACATTAGGCCCGTGTAACTGCCTAAGACCCAGCTAGGATAACAGAATTGCTAACATAATTCAACATAGTAACTAATACTCTAACATTCCTCTGGTTTTCTTCTCTTGATCACCTTGTATAACTTCTTCAAAAGAGATGACTCCAAGTCGTCGACACATGGAATTGAACACATCATGTGGAAGAGGCTTAGTAAGTATGTATGTATATTGTTCTGAGCTAGGTACATAATTAACTACAAGCTGCCCATCAAGCACTCTTTCTCGAACAAAATGCAGATCAATTTCAACATGCTTGATCTTTGCATGGTGAGTAGGATTTGTAGCTACTGAAACAGCAGAGGTGTTATCACACCAAACAACAAGTTTGTTATCAAGTGAAATTCCAAGATCTGCCAGAAGTTGTTGAACCCAAATCAGTTCGGACACAGAATTTGCTAATCTTATGTATTCAGCTTCACAGGTAGAACGTGAAACAACACTTTGCTTCTTGGAGCACCATGCAATGTGATTACCTCCAATGTAAATACAATATCTTGTTGTAGACCTTCTATCTTCAACAGAAGCTGCCCAGTCTGCATCACTATAACACACAAGTGAAAATATATCTCCTGGTGTGAAAAACAGACCATATATCAAAGTACCCTTAAGATACCGTAAGATCCTTTTTACAACTTTCCAATGGATCTCACTAGGATTATTCATAAATTGACTGGCTTTGTTCACTGCATAAGATATATCTGGGCGAGTAACACAGAAATATTGAAGCCCTCCTACCAGACTCCTGTGGAGATGAATGTCAGGAAAAGGATCACCCAACTCAGAAGTAAGGGAAGGAGAAACAACCATGGGAGTACTAAGTGTAGAGGAGTGAAGCATATATGATCGTTGCAGAAGATCAAGAATATACTTTCGCTGATTAAGAAATAACCCATTGCTGCATTGTTGAATCTCCATACCCAAGAAAAAGTTCAAATCTCCAAGGTCTTTAAGAGAGAACTGAGAGTGAAGCTGCTGACAATCTGATCAATCTCAACAGAGTTATCTCCAGTGATCACAATATCATCAACATACACCATGAGAAAAATAGAAAATTGATCTGATTTCTTGATAAACAATGAAGAATCTGCCTTGGGCTCCACAAATTGTAGCTTTGTCATAATACATGTCTTCAATATATCAAACCAAGCTCGAGTTGCTTGGCGAAGGCCATACAATGCCTTCTTTAGATGACAGACAAGGGCTTGACCATCATGTCCATTCTTCTCAAAACCTGGAGGTTGTCTCATGTAGATATCTTTAGTCAACTCTCCATTCAAAAATGCATTATTAATGTCAACCTGTTGAATTGTCCAGTGCTTCATAATAGCGGCTACCATGATTGTCCTAATGGTAGTGGCATTTACAACTAGACTAAACGTTTCCTTAAAATCATAGCCAACTACCCTAGAGTAGCTCTTTTCTACGAGCCGAGCTTTAAACCTTTCTACTGACACATCAGGCTTCCTCTTGACTTGAACAACCATTTGCAGCCAATTAGTTGTCTAGAAGGTGGTAAGGGTTTTAACTCCCAGGCTTGATTCTTGACAAGTGCATCAAACTCTTGTTGAACAGCTACTCTCCAATCAGGATGTTGAAGAGCTTCATGAACAAAGTTAGGTTCCTGAACTTCAGACTCCACAAGAAAGGTCTTGGGTTTGAAAATACCAACCTTTCCTCTTGTGATCATAGGATGAGCATTCTGAATTGCAGAAACAGAACTGGAAAGGGGTGGAAATGGAGGTGGTGGTAAAGGAGATGAAGTAGGTGGTGTCACAGTGGGTGACATTTGTGAAAGAGATAGAAATGGAGGTGGTGGTAAAGGAGATAAAGTAGGTGGTGTCACAGTGGGTGACATTTGTGATGGAGAGGAATGAGATGAAATATGTGGTGTCACAGTGGGTGACATTTTTGATGGAGAGGAATGAGATGAAATATGTGGTGTCGCAGTGGGTGACACTTGTGATGGAGAGGAATGAGGTGAACTATGTGGTGTCACAGTGGGTGACACTTGTGGTGGAGAGGAATGAGAATGTTGAATATTGAAACTGGACTGAAACCCCAATTGTAGACTAGGAACAACAAGATTAGAAATGCATGCAGAAGATTGTTTAGAACACTTAGAACACTTAACTTTAGCAGAATCAACATAAGAGACATTCAAGGCATAAGGAAATAGAGTTTCATCAAACTTTACATGCCTAGAAATATAAAATCTACCACTAACATCCCTACATTTATATCCTTTATGAGATGGAGAGTATACTAAGAAGACACACTTAGAGGCTCGAAATTGAAACTTATTTTTATTATAAGGTCCTAAAAAAGGACAACATAAACATCCAAAGGTTCACATAAAGCTATAATCAGGTACTTGGTTAAAAATATTTTGATAGGATGAGATACCAGACAAAGCCTTAGTAGGAAGTCTATTAATGATAAAAACAGCACTGGTAAAGGCATCATTCCAAAAAGATAAAGGCATGGCAGCCTGAGCAAGTAGACATAAACCTACTTCAACTATCTGCCTATGTTTCCTTTCTACAATACCATTTTGTTCAGAAGTATGAGGACAAGAAAGCCTATGAACAATACCTCGTTGTTGCAACAAATGAGCCAAGGCAAGAAACTCGCCTCCCCCATTTGTTTGTAAGGCTTTAAGCTTATAGCTGAACCGTCTTTCTGCAAGAGTAGGAAACTGAACAAACACATTATGAACTTCTGATTTTTACTTTAAGAAATACACCCATGTATATCTAGAATAGGCATCAGTAAAGGCTACATAATATCAGAATCCATTAGAAAACACAAGGGTTGGACCCCAAACATCAGAAAAAACAAGATCCAAAGGATTAGAATAAGTAGTACAAGAATCAACAAATGGCAATTTATGTGATTTCCCAAACTGACATGATGTACATAAATGCAATTGATCACTTTTAACAAATGAAATATTACACTGTTTTAAAGCAGTAACTAAAGTGGTAGAGGCAGGATACCCTAATCTATTGTGCCATACATCAAAAGGAAGTTTATTAGCAGAAGCAAAGTTACAAGAAGTAGAAAAAGAATCAGTACGTGCAGAAACAAGAGTATCTCCACAACACAGTTATCTTCGAAAGATTAGTCATTGTCGTGTTACACTGTTCGTGGAAGAATCATATCAGAGAATCAGACCGTATTAACGAGGGAGAAAGTCAAATTTACCAATCCTTTTCCTCTTCCACAACACAGTCAAGATTCGAGCGAAGAGAAGGTCAATTCAGGGGCTGAAATTTGGGAATAAGTGCAATGAGGATCCAAGGAGAATGAAGGACATGGTTTATGAACATTTCAAGAAGCAATTTAGTTGCAACAATTGGATTTGGAAGGTAATCATTAATTTGAAATTTAAGGAGTTATCGGCAATAGAGGCTAGTTCAATAGAGGAGCCATTTTCAATCGATGAAATTAAAGAGGCAATTTGGAGCTATGACGAATCTAAAGCTCCCGGTCCAAATGGGTTTAATATGAAGTTCTACAAGAATTTCTAGGAGGAGATAAAAGGTGAGTTGGGAAGGTTGTTTGAGGCTTTCCATAGAACGGGCAAATTATCACCTAGTGTTAATGCTTCGTTCATAGATTTAATTCCAAAAATCAGCAACCCAATGAAAATATTGAATTTTAGGCCGGTCAACTTGGTAAGATTGATTTACAAAATAATTGCAAAGGGGCTGTCGAGACAATTTAGGCTAGTTATGTAGAAATTAACTAGTGGCATTCAATATGCATTCATTAGCGGGAGACAAATAATTGATAGGATTCTTATCACTAATAAAATCATACACACAATGAAAAATGAAGGTGGCCTAGTACTCAAACTGGACTTTTTTCAAGCCTATGATTGTGTTAGATGGTTGTTTCTTGACATGCTGCATTGGAAAATGAGATTCGGGACAAAATGGAGAGGGTGGATCAAAGAGTGTATTGAGGCTCACAGTTCGATAGGGGGCATTAAGGATGTTATTCCTAACCAATCATTTTCACATCTACAATTTGCGGATGATACCATCAGTCGAGCAATTCTTGACGAATGTGAAGTGTGTCCTTAGATGCTTCGAAGTTAGCTTAGGTCTAAAGATTAACTTTGGCAAATCATGCTTGGTTGGTGTGGGTACGGATTCGGAGCTGGTTGGGGCGTTATCCCAGAATTGTGGTTGTCAAGTGGGTCAATTACCCATCAACTATTTAGGAATTTCGCTTGTGGTTGATCCTAAAAGGGTAATAATAGTGGAGAAATTCCAAACTAAACTGTCAGGGTGGAAGAGCTGGACACTATCTTTCGCAGGAAGAGTTGTTTTTATCAACTCGATAGTCTCTTTCCTTCCTCTTTATTTCATGTCGTTATTTGAAATTTCGATTATGGTGGTTAGAAAAATAGAGAGGATTAGGAAGGGTTTCTTGTGCGGTAACTTTAATCGTAAAAAAAGATGGCACGTGTGGGTTGGAGTAAAGTATACTTACCTCGTTATAAAGGAGGGGCAAGAGTCATCAATTTGGAAGTAAAAAATAAAGCATTGTTAGCTAAATAGGGTTGGAGATTTGCGACTGAAAAATCTGTTCATTAACATAAGGTGATAAAATCTAAATATGGCGAAAAAGGGGGAGTTGATTTTTTTTGCTCAGCAATGTATAATTTTTATTGATGAAAAGGGACATACATAATTACTATATACCTCATTAAAAAATCTCACTATATTAGAAAGAGTAAAGGAGTACATAATAATAATCGAAAATACAAAAATAACATACACCTAATAAAAACAAATTTTCTCCAACCCCTGACGATGACATACACCAACCATAAAGTCCACCGCCCTAAATAAAAAATTTAGGCCTCATTAGAAACATAAAGATAAAACTAACACCATTATATTCTAATATTATTAAACTAATTCTCAAAATTTTATATTTTCCAGACTAGCACAATTACATTAAATTCGCCGTAAAAACATGACGAGTTCGAATAAAATATTTTTTCTGAAACTCGCTATAGAACCACGACAAGTTCCAAAATTTTTCAAAAAAAAATTCTTCATGTTTTAACTTAATTAATCACATTAACGGATGATTAGCATATCCTAATTGGAACTCGTCGTATATGCAGGTCGAGTTCCAATTAAAATTTTTAAAATCAAACTTTTTTACTAAAGGAAGAAAATGAAAAAAAATTAAACTCACCTAGCATGCATAGCGAGTTCTAATTAAACTTTACTAATCATTCGTTAATGCGATTAATTAAGTTAAAACACGAAAAAAACAAATTTGAAAACTTTTGGAACTTGTCGTGATTCTACGGCGAGTTTCAAAAAAAATTGAAAAAAATAATTTTTTTATTCGAACTCGTCGTGCTTCTACGGAGAATTCACTGTAATGATGCTTCTACGGCAACCAAACTTTTAAATTTTACAAAATGAAAATTAAACTTTATGTTTTGTAACAAAATGATAACTCGGCCGTTAAGTACTTAATGTGGCTGTTATAAAATTTTGTATGATAGCACATTTAATCTTCTATATTTACACATTCAATCAATTTAGTCCTAATTCAAAAAAATTCGCTAAATTTAAATCTCGTTAATTACACATTCTTTCAATTTGGTCCTTATAGAAAATATTATTTATTTATTGTTCGGTTTCTTTGTGAAATTGCTTAATTTTATTTCAAAGTTTTTTTTTTCAATTTACCCCTTAAAATTTTCCTCCGATCCACTTTGCTTAACAAAGTTAAAAATGTTTGTTCAGTTAAATCCAGATTTCAGCCTGAAATTCATGAAATCTCAAGTAAAATCAATTTTTTTCAGATTCCAATCATAAAATTTTTAATGTTTTTAGAAATTGCATCCTAAACAAATTTTCTCTCCTTCTACACTTCGAGAGACGAATTGAATATTAAACCTATATATATAATACTCCTACTAACTATGGGATGACACCAAGTGAATGAAAGAGAATATCCTTCAACTATTTATATTGGGATTTTCTCAATTTACAAATAAATTTCAAAAAGAAAAATGGTATAAGAAAATAAGAACAGAAGGACCGCATCAGTTTACAACTTAGCCACATAAGTATTTCAAAAAAAAAAAAAAAACTCAACAATAGACAAGAAACAAACAAAGGTAAGTAATCAGTTTTTATTGTTCTACTCCCATATTTGATCACCCAGAGATGCTGCTTTGTATGTAAACTCATGCATTTCTGCTTCCAGCCAGTTACCCTCAATCTGGGATGTAAAAATTATTCGATTTAGAATTTAGAGTTAAAAATTTAAAATTTAGAGTACATACCTTCTGCAGTGAAACACATTATACGCAAAGCTCATAGAACAGACGGGTTCATGGTCTTTAACCCAATTTTCTTTACTTCCCGTAGTAGATGAAGTGTCTCTTGAATTAAAACCAGCCCCTTTTTTCCATTTTCAAGAGAATTTAATGAACACTGAAGGAAACCGTATCACCGTTTTCCTTGCTGACCACTTCATCTTTCCTACAAATTAAGCAATTTCATAATGAAACCCAACAATAAATAAATAATATTTTCTATAAGGACCAAATTGAAAGAATGTGTAAATAACAAAAGGTTAAATTTGGTGAATCTTTTTCGAATTAGGAATAAATTGATTGAATGAGTAAATATAGATGATTAAATGTGCTATTATACAAAGTTTTATAACAGCCACGTTAGGTACTTAACGGGCGAGTTACTATTTTGTTACAAAACATAAAGTTTAATTACCCTTTTGTAATATTTGAAAGTTTAGTTACTGTTTTATTTTTTTAATAAAGTTTAGTGATCATATGTGAACTTTACCAAAAAAAAAACATTGTACCATTAGTTATCGTTAAGCACTATGTCGTGACATGTTGATATCAATGAAAAACATCTCATATATCCCCCTAAATTTAACTAACATTTCATTTTGTAATTTTTCAATATTTCTAAGTAATAACTTTAAAAAATAAAAAAATTCAGAAAAAATTAATATATATATATATATGGAAATTAAAATTTTGTTTTTAAAGGGTAAAATACACCATTCATCACTCAACAATCTTCTCACTCTTATTTTGGTCACTCAACTTTTAAAATTTTCTATTTAATAACTGAACTTTATACATTGACCATTTTTGGTCACTCGCGAATATTTTATTATTATTTTAGCATGACATGACATTTATTATTATTATTTAATTTAAAAATAATTAAAAAAATAAAAACCAAATTTTCTGTCGGCCACCATCAGCCGCTGACGGCCGTAGATGGTGGCCATTCAGTCCCATATTTCACCGGTCACTTCGTCTCACTCCCATGAGTCCGAATCCAACCTCTATTTTGCCAAAAAGTGCGGTGTCAGTATGGACCATGTCATTAGAAGCTGATGATGTGGCACATTAGTTTTCTTTTTTACTGAATAAAATAATGGATAAACTACATCATTCATCATCCAAATTTCTTCTAAGTTCTAACTCCTAATTTTGTCTCTAGAGTTTAAAAATTTTCAATTTAATAACTCAACTTACGAATTGTTCCTATTTTGATTAATTGCTTAAAACTATGAACCGTAACCAAATCAAAATAATTTATTTAAGAAAATTTGCACCGTAATCGACTTTGATTAATCCTTAAAAATTATTTAGATTAATTAGTAAATTAAGATTATTCAATTCTCAATCTTATATTGTATCGATTAAATTGAATAATTAATTAATCAGTTAACCAGAATGTTTGATTCGGGTAATGAATTTTTTTACTTTACTTATTAATATATCAAATATGATAACATTGTAAATTTAATAATTGCTCGGTTGTGATAAGTGTAAAACAACTAGAATCACTAGACTATAAGATATTTTAATGCATAAAATTTACAAATATTGTATATAACTGGTCAGATTGGTTAATAAATTTTGCTTAAAACTGTGAACCGTAACCGAATCAAAATAATTTATATAAGAAAATATGCATCGTAATCGAGTTCGATTAATCCTTAAAATTATTTTGATTAATTGGTAAAAATAGATTATTCAATTCTCGATCTTATATTATACCAATTAAATCAGATAATTGAATGACTAGTTAACCGAAATATTTTATTTGAGTAATGATTTTTTTTTACTTTGCTTATTAAAATATCAAATATGATAATATAATAATAGTTCGGTTGTGATAAGAAAAATCACAACCAATTTGATTAGTTATATACAATATTTGTAAATTTTATGCATTAAAATATCTTATAGTCTAGTGATTCTAGTTGTTTTTACACTTATCACAACCGAACAATTATTAAATTTACTATATTATCATATTTGATATTTTAATAAGAAAAGTAAAAAATTCATTACCCGAATCAAATATTCAGGTTAAATGGTCATTCAATTGTCTGATTTAATTGATGCAATACAATATAAAGAATTGAATAATTCGAATTTACTAATTAATCAAAATAATTTTTAAGGATTAATCGAACCTGATTATAGTGTAGATCTTCTTTAAGAAATTATTTCGATTCGGTTTCGGTTCACAACTTTAAGCAATTGATCAAGATAAGAACAACTTGTAACTTGAGTTATTAAATTGAAAATTTTGAAACTCTAGTAATCAAAATAGGAGTTAGAAGGAAGTTGGTGATGAATGGTGTAGTTAACCATTATTTTATTCAGTGCAAAAGAAAATTAACATTCCACATCATCAGCTTCTAACGGGAGGGACCATACTGAAAGCACCCTAAAAAGTTCGGTGACCAAAATGAAAATGAACTAAAAGTTCTGTGACTATATCGCAAGTTTTAAAATTTTGATGACCAAAATGAAAGTACTCTAAAAGTTTGGCGACCATTTAAGTAGTTTACCCTTAAAATTATATGAAAATTCAAATTTTAATTTTAAAATTATAAAATTAATTTAAGAAAAATATGTTTTTATGTTTTTTTTCTAAATAAATAAACAAATAAAATAAACAATGAAAAATACTTTTCATGTCCAATCAACCTTAAGCAGATTTAATCAGAGGATTTTTCTCTAAAATTTCGTACTTTCATGGGAGGTTCTAGGGAACGGCCCTTAATTGAAGGTTAAATGAAGGCCAACCGGTTAATCGGGTAAAATGTGTACATAAATTCTTACGATGTTTGTACATAATTCTTTATAAAAATTGTAAGAAGAATGATATATACATAAATGTTACAACGTAAAGATTTGTGTACATACACAATTTCCTACGAGAAAACATAATTTGGTACATAAAATGTAAGGATTTGTGTATGTACACAAATTACTATAAAGTATACACAAATCCTTATACAAGTTGTAAGAAAAACGGTATGTACTGAATTGCTTACAAAATTTCACCAATGACCACATGGTCTTAACTTAGTGTAAGGATTTGTGTACATACACATTTTCCTAAGAGAAAACATAATTTGGTACAAAAAATGTAAGTATTTGTGTATGTACACAAATCACTACAAAGAATACACAAATCCTTACATAAGTTGTAAGAAAAAGGTATGTATCGAATTTCTTACAAAATTTTACCAAGGGCCAAAAGGGCTCAACTTAGTGTAAGAATTCGTGTACATACACAATTTCTTACGAGAAAACATAATTTGGTACAAGAAATGTAAGGATTTGTGTATATACACATTACTACAGAGCATACACAAATCCTTACACAAGCTGTAAGAAAAATGGTATGTACCAAATTTCTTAAAAAAATTCACCAAGGACCAAAACAGGCCCGGCCCTGGGCAGGGGCAACAAGGGCACCTGCCCAGGGCCCACCACTCAAGGAAATTATATGCTTTTAATTTTATTCGAAATTGTATTTATTTTTAATGGTTTTATTTTTTTAATATTTGTTAGTAATGGTCCAATTTTTTAATATTTGTTAATAGAGGTTTAATTTTTTTTTCTAATATTTATTATTATGGGCCTACTCTCAAAACTTAATTTTTTTCTAATACTTGTTATTAGGGGCTCGCTTTTTTTAATATTTATCATTTTAGACATACTCTTAAAATTCAATTTATTCAATTTTTGTTATTAAGGGCATAATTTTTCAATACTTGTTATTATGGATATACTTTTAAAACTAATTTTTTCGTTACTTGCTATTAGGGACATGGATTTAAATAACGGTATGCAACCGCAACAACGATTGTTAGATGACGATAGCGGTAGTGGTGGAGCTATGATTTTCTTATAGTGAGGCCATGAGTGAAGCATGAGGTATTGATGATTTCTATATCATTAGAATAAGCATTGTTATCCTCATACCCAACAAATTAAGGAGGGTCAAATCTAATATTTCTTATGAAAAAATCTATACTACCTCATTGAAAACCTCGTACTCCAACAAATCAAGTGGGGTCAATTGCAACCCCAATTTATATGCTACATCCGACCATGGGTAGCGGCACCATTTGAAATCGCGATACCCGCAACTGTTATGTCCACAATAACATATATTATTAAAAGATTTCACAACCGCGATACTTACAGAGACTGAAATAGCATCTATAATGTCCGGACCCACAATAAAACCTAACATGATTGTAAATACGATCTCAACATCAATTTAAATTTTTAATTTAGGGCCCATTTTTTATATTCGCCCCGGGCCACCAAAAACCCAGGACCGGCCCTGGACCAAAAGGGCTTAACTTAGTGTACGGATTTGTGTACATACACAATTTCCTACGAGAAAACATAATTTGATACAAGAAATGTAAAGATTTGTGTATGTCCACAAATTACTACAAAGAATACACAAATCCTTACATAAGTTGTAAGAGAAACAATATGTACCGAATTTCTTACAAAATTTCACCAAGGGCCAAAGGGGCTCAACCTAGTGTAAGGATTTGTGTACATACACAATTTCCTACGAGAAAACTTAATTTGGTACAAGAAATGTAAGGATTTGTGTATGTACACAAATTAGTACAAAAAATACACAAATTCTTACATAAGTTGTAAGAAAAATGGTATGTACCAAATTTCTTACAAAATTTCACCAAAGAACAAAGGGGCTCAACTTAGTGTAAGGGTTTTTGTACATACACAATTTCCTACGAGAAAACATAATTTGGTACAAGAAATGTAAGGATTTGTGTATGTACACAAATTACTACAAAGAATACACAAATCCTTACATAAGTTGTAAGAGAAACATTATGTACTGAAATTCATACAAAATTTCACCAAGGGCCAAAGGGGCTCAACTTAGTGTAAGGATTTGTGTACATACATAATTTTCTACGAGAAAACATAATTTGGTACAAGAAACGTAAGAATTTGTGTATGTACACAAATTACTACAAAGTATACAGAAATCCTTACAAAAGTTGTAAGAAAAACAGTATATACCGAATTTCTTACACCTACTCACCAAGGCCCAAAGGGGCTCAACTTAGTGTAAGGATTTGTGTACATACATAATTTCTTACGAGAAAACATAATTTGGTACAAGAAATGTAAGGATTTGTGTACACAATTTACTACAAAGTATACCCAAATCCTTAAAAAAGTTGTATGAAAAGCGGTATGTACCGAATTTTTTACACCTACTCACCAAGGCACAAAGGGGCTCAACTTTACTACGTGGCCTATTTTGGTCACTGAAGTTTCAAAACGCCTAATTTGCTCAATTAACTTTACACATTTATTTTTTCACCGCTCCATCGTTAACTCTCCAAATTGTTATGACGTGGAATAAAAAATAATAAAAAACATTTTTTAAATACACTTCAATAAAGGCAATAAAAATAACAATGAAATAAAAAAAAATTTCTTTAAATAAACGTAAGAAAAAGTAAGCAAAACTATACGTACATAAATTATTACAAAATATTTTAAGCAATAGATCAAAATGAGAACAACTTGTAAGTTGAGTTATTAGATTGAAAATTTTGAAACTCTAGTAATCAAAATAGGAATTAGAAGAAAGTTGGCGATGAATGGTGTAGTTTATCCATTATTTTATTCAGTGAAAAAGAAAATTAATGTTCCACATCATCATCTTCTAACGGGAGGGGCCATACTAAAAGCACCCTAAAAGTTCGGTAACTAAAATGAAAATGAACTAAAAGTTCGATGACTATATAGCAAGTTTTAAAAAATTGATAACCAAAATGAAAGTACTCTAAAAGTTTGACGACCATTTATGTGGTTTACCCTTAAAACTATAAGAAAATTCAAATTTTATTCTTAAAATCATAAAAGTATTTTTACAAAAATATGTTTTTATGATTTTTTAAATAAATAAATAAACAATGAAAAATACTTTTTCATGTCCAATCAACCTGAAACAGATTTAACCAGAGAATTTTTCTCTGAAATCTAGTACTTTCATGGGAGGTTTTAGGGAATGACCCTTAATTGAAGGCTAAATGAAGGCCAACAGGTTAATTGGGTAAAATGTGTACATAAATTTTTACGATGTTTGTACATAATTCTTTATAAAAATTGTAAGAAAAATGGTATATATATAAAATGTTACAACGTAATGATTTGTGTACATACACAATTTCCTACGAAAAAACATAATTTGGTACAGGAAATGTAAAGATTTGTGTATGTATACAAATTACTATAAAGTATACACAAATCCTTACACAACTTATAAGAAAAATCTATGTACCGAATTTCTTACAAAATTTCACCAAGGACCAAAGGGGCTTAACTTAGTGTAAGGATTTGTGTACATACACAATTTCTTACAAAAAAACATAATTTGGTACAAGAAATGTAAGGATTTGTGTATGTAAACATTTTACTACAAAGCATAAACAAATCCTTACACAACTTGTAAGAAAAATGCAATGTACCGAATTTCTTATAAAATTTCACCAAGGCCAAAGGGGCTTAATTTAGTGTAAGGATTTGTGTACATACACAATTTCTTACGAGAAAACATAATTTGGTACAAGAAATGTAAGGATTTGTGTATGTACACATATTACTACAAAGCATACACAAATCCTTACCAATGTTGTAAGAAAAACGACATGTACCATTTTTTTTTACAAAATTTCACCAAGGGCCAAAGGTGCTCAACTTAGAGTAAGGATTTGTGTACATACACAATTTCTCACGAGAAAACATAATTTGGTACAAGAAATGTAAGGATTTGCGTATGTACACAAATTACTATAAACTATACACAAATCCTTACCCAAGTTGTAAAAAACACGATCTGTACCAAATTTCTTACAAAATTTCACCAAAGACCAAAGGGGCTTAACTTAGTGTAAGGATTTGTGTACATACACAATTTCCTATGAAAAACATAATTTGAGACAAGAAATGTAAGTATTTGTGTATGTACACAACTTACTACAAAGCATACACAAATCCTTACACAAGTTGTAAGAAAAACAATATGTACCGATTTTTTTACAAAATTTCACCAAGGACCAAATGGGCTCAACTTAGTTTAAGGATTTGTGTGCATACATAATTTCCTACGATAAAACATAATTTGGTACAAGAAATGTAAAGATTTGCGTATGTACACAAATTACTATAAAGTATACACAAATCCTTACAGAAGTTATAAAAAAAAGGCATGTACCAAATTTCTTACAAAATTTCACCAAGGACCAAAGGGGCTTAACTTAGTGTAAGTATTTGTGTACATACACAATTTCCTACGAGAAAACATAATTTGGTAAAAGAAATGTATAGATTTATGTATGTACACAAATTACTAGAAAACATACACAAATCCTTACACAAGCTGTAAGAAAAACGGTATGTACCGAATTTCTTACAAAATTTCACCAAGGACCAAAAAGGGTTAACTTAGTGTACGAATTTGTGTACATACACAATTTCCTATGAGAAAATGTAATTTGGTACAAGAAATGTAAAGATTTATGCATATA
Organism: Hibiscus trionum; assembly: GCA_030270665.1. Lineage (NCBI taxonomy): Eukaryota > Viridiplantae > Streptophyta > Magnoliopsida > Malvales > Malvaceae > Hibiscus > Hibiscus trionum. Next base: position 3,074,127 of record BSYR01000008.1, read on the forward strand.
CACAAATTACTGCAAAGAATACACAAATCCTTACATAAGTTGTAAGAGAAACAATATGTACTGAATTTCTTATAAAATTTCACCAAGGGCCAAAGGGGCTCAACTTAGTGTAAGTATTTGTGTACATACACAATTTCCTACGAGAAAACTTAATTTGGTACAAGAAATGTAAGGATTTGTGTATGTACACTAATTACTACAAAAAATACAAAATTTTTTACAGAAGTTGTAAGAAAAACGATATGTACCGAATTTCTTACAAAATTTCACCAGGTACCAAAGGGGTTCAATTTAGTGTAAGGATTTGTGTACATACACAATTTCTGTGACCCCCTCGACCCGGTCTAGTCGCAAGACCGAATCGAGAGAGTTACACGGGGAAAATCGGAGAAAAATTCGAGAATTTTTCTCCGATTAAAAACCCTAAATTAAAATTTTTCTTGTCTAAATACAATTTAACGGTCCTATGGTGTTAAGGGTCACAACGGAAGAACAACGTCTCAATCGAGCATCGATCGGATATCCAATTTGAGCCAAACAGTCACGAAGGACCATTTTGCAATACCTCACCAAAATAAGGGCAAAAAGGTAATTTAACCTTACCAAATAGTTTATTAGTCAGGTTTCAAGCACACGAGACAAAACCAACACCAACGAAACATATAAACTCCTTTAAGAAATATACAAGCATTAGGGACTAAAACGTAACCTTTGGAAACCTTCAAAGATTCCGTTTAACCACTTTAACTACCTGTGTTTCGAAACATGGGTTGCCCGTTTCGAAACGCGGGCTCTCATCAAAAAACAAAATTAGGTTGTTCCAAAACAGCTCCTCTTGGTTACGAAATGGGTGTCTCTATAGGCAAAACGTATCGAAACGGCACCACTCTTGTTTCGATACGGGTGCCCCAAAAGTTTGGCCGTTTTGAAACCATACCAGATGTTCTGAAATGCCTGGGCGCAGATTGGCCCGAAAATGCATTTTTGGCATCCCCAAACATTCCCAAACTTACCCCGAAAGATCACAAATCACATGGCAACATATTAAGCAAACATTCTAGAGGCAAAATACCTTAAAAGCAGGTTTCAAACATGCACACACTCAAACATGGATCTCAAACATGAACGCTCAAAATGACACTTTTATCTCAAAAACACCAACAAGCCAAAACGCAAGGCATTTAACCAAAAGCCAAAACAAGCCTCAACATAGCATGGTTTCAACATTTAAAACATGTAGCAACATGGTCAAACACATGAGAGTTTACAACCACCTCCCTAACAACAAAAACAAGTATTCCCATTGCTAAATCATTATTACACTTAAGATCCATACTTGAGCTTAAGCTACGATCACCGGAGCCTTTCCCTCGCCTTCCTTTGCTTCCCGGATCACTAACGATTTGTATTGTTGGAAAGGAGCGCGTAAGCATAAAATCTTAGTGAGTAGTGCTCAAAACCACAACAACAACAATGTAGTTTTAGCAAAACCATTTATGAATTGAAAACATAACCACAAGCATGAATTCCAACAATAGGACTAACATCAACCATACATATGCTTGGCATCTTACATCAAGCAACAATTCATAACGACAAGGCATAATCCTCTACATCGAACATGATAACATTAAAGCTTTCAACATACAGAGTACATTGGAAACTATGGTTACATTACTCGGATACGCGGATTGGACTCGATGGCATCTTACATCACCGAATCTATAAGAAAAAAAAGACTCATGATGGCATCTTACATCATCGAGGTCTAACGATAAAGCTTCTGGTGGCATCTTACATCATTGTACTCCTCCCTAATGGCATCTTACATCACTAGGGCCACACGTGAATTTTACAAGTGCACTCTAATCCTATGGTCGACCAATTATACCCGATAAGACCCTCATATTTGCCAATACCCAACATCATATAGTCATCATAACAATATCACACTCATTAGTCAAATACACACATTCATCTCATCTCACATCAATAATGTTTAACAAGATTTAAGAATAAAATTCTGGAAAAGTAAAACATAAACATTTATCACTTACTCTCGAGCTTAGGTTAGCCTTTCAAGCTCAACCTAAACTCTCAAAAACATTTCCACTCACTGTAGAACCCAAACGATAGTCAAAACACTGATTCAAGCTTCCGAACTACCCGGTCTCGCGTCCAAAGAACCCAAACATGTTTCCCTTATTTCTAGCCAATTCAAAAATGATGCATTAGACCCAAAACAAGCCCCAAACTTGCAGCAACACAGAAACTCATCATTCATCAATAAAACCAAATCGATTCACATTCGAAAACACTTGGAAACACCATCAAAACGACCTAAACCAACTAGCAGCCAAAACCTAACAAATTTACCATCAAAACTACATCTTTCAACATCCAAAACACTTACCCAAGGTCTAGAAACCATCAGCCCAAAGTTCCTCACAAGAACAACCCAAAAACCCACATTTTCAACTCTAAAACCCCCTCATTTTCACTAGTTTCGGGTTTCCCTACTTTTAGCCACTATCCCAAACGTTTTTAGAACATCAAAAAAGATTAAAAACATCTTTAAACATGGCATCAAACTACCCAAATGAAAACCCCTTCATTTTTCCTCTTTTGAGACTCAAAGCATTTTTAGAATAACTTTAAACAATGAGTTTTAAGGAAAATTTAACCAACAACAAGTTTAAGGAAAGAAAAATCAAAACAAATGAGAGATTAACTTGAAAACTTTTGTGGGTGATGAGCTTGCTTCATTGGAATAGTAGAAAATAGGTTGTTCGAGAAAATAACGTGAAAGAAGGAAGAAGAAGATGAGTACATTTTGAAAACCCTTTTTTCCTTAATTTTTAAATTCTAAAATCCCTTTTTTACCCTTCTTCATTAAAATCTTTTAGTGTTCGATAAAAAAATGTTTTCTCCCAACTAATTTAACCTGAACCCGTTTAACCAAACTCGGTTATCTCCCGGGCCCTAAACTCGAGGTGTTACAACTCTCATCCACTTTTTAGAATAACTTTAAACAATGAGTTTTAAGGAAAATTTAACCAACAACAAGTTTAAGGAAAGAAAAATCAAAACAAATGAGAGATTACCTTGAAAACTTTTGTGGGTGATGAGCTTGCTTCATTGGAATAGTAGAAAATAGGTTGTTTGAGAAAATAACGTGAAAGAAGGAAGAAGAAGATGAGTACATTTTGAAAACCCTTTTTTCCTTAATTTTTAAATTCCAAAATCCCTTTTTTACCCTTCTTCATTAAAATCTTTTAGTGTTCAATAAAAAATGTTTTCTCCCAACTAATTTAACCTGAACCCGTTTAACCAAACCCGATTATCTCCCGGGCCCTAAAATCGAGGTGTTACAACTCTCCTCCACTTAAGGAATTCCGTCCTCGAAATTTACCTGATGGAAAGAGGTACAGAAACTGCTCTTTCATATCTGCTTTTCTCTCCTAAGTAGTTTCTTCCACACCTCGATGTTTCCACAAAACATTGACTAACTCAATGGTCCTCCCACGCAATACCTTACTATCCGTAGCAAGAATCTCGATTGGTTTTTAATTATACGATAAATCTGGATTCAATTCAATCTCTTCCACTGGCATAACATGAGACGGGTCTGACATATACTTTTGGAGCATCGAAATATGGAACACATCATGAATCTTCTCAAGATCGGATGGCAATCTCAACCTATATGCAACATGAACAATCCTCTCAACTACCTCGTAAGGACCAATGAATCTCAGACTTAACTTCCACTTTTTACCAAACCTCATTACCTTTTTCCATTGGGAAACCCTCAAGAACACTTTGTCGCCAATAGCATACTCAATCTCTTTTCTCTTCAAATCGGCATACGATTTCTTTCTGTCCGAAGCTGCCTTCAAGCGATCACAAATCAGTTTTACCTTCTCGGTAGTGCCTTTAAGCAAGTCTGGCATCGGTACAAGCTTTTGTCCGGCCTCGGCCCAACAAACAAGTGTTCTATATTTCCTACCATACAGAGCTTCATACTGTGCCACCTGAATACTAGCATGCTAACTGTTATTGTACACAAACTCTACTAGCGGCGGATGTTTCTCCCATGAACCCTGAAAGTTGATGATGCAACACCTCAACATGTTCTCTAACACTTGAATAACTCTCTCCGACTGACCATCTGTCTGTGGGTGATACGAAGTACTGAAGTTCAACCAAGTTCCCAAGGCACGATGCAAGCACTCCCAAAATCTGGTTGTAAACCTTGGATCTCTATCAGACACAATAGACTTCGGTACACCATGTAGCCTCACAATCTTACTGATATACAACTCGGCCAACTTGTCTAAGATGTAAGTAGTATTAACAGGTATGAAATGGACACACTTAGTGAATTTGTCAACTATTACCCATACTGAATTCTTCTTCGAATGAGTCAACGGTAAACTTGACACAAAATCCACGGTAATCTGTTCCCACTTCCATTCCAGAATCTTCAACGGTTGTAACAAACCTAAAGGAAACTGATGTTCGGCCTTAACTCATTGACAAACCATACACTTACTCACAAACTCGGCCACATCTTTCTTTAACCCAATCCAGAAGTACTCATTTTTCAATCCACGGTACATCTTCGTACTACCCGGATGCATAGCAAAAGGACTGTTATGAGCTTCATTCAAAATAGTACGTCTCAACTCGACATCTTCTTGAACAACTACTCTATTCTTAAAACATAAGATCTCATTCTCACCAAATCAGAAATATGTGGGTTTACCCTCGACTATATCTTGCACGTGAGGTGCCAAAGTTCTATCTTACAATTGTTTCTCTCGAATCAATTGAACTAACGATGGTTTAACATGTAGCTCGGCTATCAAACCACCATCCTATGACACACTCAATCTCGCAAACATAGCTCGCAACTCAACTGCCACCTTCCTACTCAAAGCATCAGCCACTACATTCATTTTACCCGGATGGTACTCTATTAGGAGGTCATAGTCCTTAAGAAGCTCTAACCACCCACGTTGTCTAAGATTCAACTCTCTCTGAGTCATCAAATATTTCAAACTCTTGTGGTCGGTGTACACTGTGCATTTCTCACCATAAAGGTGGTGTCTCCAAATCTTCAAAGCAAAGACCACGACCGCTAACTCTATTTCATGAGTGGGGTAATTCTTCTCGTGAATCTTCAATTGTCTCGAAGCATAAGCTACAACACTTCCTTCTTGCATAAGCACACAACCTAAACCTGCATATGATGCATCACTGTAGATTACGAATTCCTTCCCTGGTTTAGGATGAATCAAAATAGGAGCTTCTGTCAATGCTTTCTTCAACTTCTCAAACAATTGTTGCCTTGCATCTGTCCACTCATACGAAACATTTTTCTGCAACAATTTGGTCAAAGGTGCAGCAATCCTCGAGGACCCCTCAACAAACCTCATGTAGTATCCGGCTAACCCTAGAAAACTACAGACTTCTGTCACTGACTTTGGTTATTTCCAACTCACTATTGCCCCTATCTTCTTGGGATCCACACTAATCCCATCGGCTGAGATCACATGACCTAGGAAGACTACTTCCCTAATCCAAAACTCACATTTACTTAACTTGGCATGCAATTGATTTTCATGCAAGGTCTGAAGCACTAATCGCAAATGCTCATCATGTTCTTCCTCGGTCCTAGAGAACACTAAAATGTCATCTATGAACACTACTACAAACCTATCCAAAAATCGTGAAACACTATGTTCATCATGTCCATAAATGCAGCTAGGGTATTAGTCAAACCGAAGGGCATTACCAAGAACTCATAGTGCCCATATCGCGTACGGAAAGCTATCTTTGGTATGTCCACATCCTTTACCTTCAACTGATAGTAGCTCGATCTCAATCAATCTTCGAAAACACTGAAGCACCTCTCAATTGATCAAGCAAATCATCAATTCACGGCAAAGGATATTTGTTCTTCACTGTTACCTTGTTCAACTGCCTATAATCTATGCACATCCTCATACTGTCATCCTTCTTCTTTACAAACAAAACCGGAGTACCCCAAGGTGAAATACTAGGCCTAATAAAACCTCTATGTGACAGTTCCTAAAGATGTGCCTTCAATTCTTTAGGTGTCATTCTATACGGAGCAATCGATAAGGGAGCAGAATCTGAATACGTCTCAATAGCAAACTCAACATCCCTATCTTGAGGCAAACTAGGAAATTCTTCTGGAAAAACACTCGGGAAGTCACAAATTGTCCTGATATCTTGTGGTCGAACTTCACTCATATTCGGATTCATCACATAGGCCAAGTAAGCTTGACAACCCAAATCCATCATCCTCTAAGCCTCTAGAGCTGAAACAATATTAGACAAGAACTTAATGTTCTCTCCAACTACCACTACCTCGTAATCATCCGAAAGCCTCAAAGAAACTCTTTTAGTCTCACAATCTATCCTAGTTATATGCTTCATTAGCCAATTCATGCCCAAAATCACATCGAAACCATAAAACGACAGTTCCATCATATCAACGGGAAACACGTGACCCTGGACCATCAAAGGACATATCTGAAACACTTTCCTGACTACCACTGTCTCACCAAAAGAACTTGTAACATTTATAGCTATATCTAACAACTCAAAATGCAAACCTAAAGATCTTGCATGCTCACCCAAAATGTATGAATGTGTCGACCCAGAATCAATAACGAAAGCAAGGATAAGGACTGTAACACAAAATTACCTGCGATCACATTTGTCTCATTCCTAACCTCACGTTGTGCATAAAATCTAGTCGGTACACCTCCCCCGGGCTGTACCGCGACAACATGAGCACATTCCTCTGACCATCATTCCTCGGCTGGAATTTACCTTGGCCGCGCCCACGACCTCTTTGATACTCAACGGCTCTAGCAGGTGCCTGACAATCCCTAGCCTGATGAGGACACTCAGGCCTCAAATGCGCCTGAGATCCACAGTTCCAACAAGCACGAAAAGCACCTCAACATTCTCCGAAATGGTTCCTCCCACATCTAGCACACTCGGGTGTGCGAGCAACAAAACCTCGAATCTTATGGCCTCGTCTCATGTTACCACCTCCACGCCTAAATTCTGGTTGGTGCCTTCTATCCTTGTGCCTCTTGTTACGGTCTCGCTCCCACTCGGTGGACCTTTTCCCTAAACTGGATCCACCCGATCGAGCAGCCAAACTTAGACTTTGTTCAATGTCCTTGGCCCTAGAGACCAAGACATCGAACTCAGTGTAATCAGAAGAAAGCATGTAGGTCTTCGCCTTCGTAACGAAACCGTTCACACCTTTCTTTCTCGGTGGGAACCAGCTCTGAAGCATACTGACTCAAGCGCACAAAGTGTACCTCATTCTAGGATACGGACATACTACCTTGCAGCCATAAACTCTCTCTTCTTCTCATCCTAATAGCGAGCAACAAGGTATTTCTTGCGGAACGCAATACAGAAGAACTCCCAACTAACCTCGGCCTCGGGCACACTTGAGATAACTTTGGTCCACCAACCATACGTATCTCCCTGAAGCAACGAGACAATACAACCCAACTTGCGAGTGTCTGAGCACTCCATCTGACCTAAGATATGAGTAGTGCTCTCAAGCCATGCCTCCGAACCCTCGAGACACATACCACGAAACTCGACTCTGCCTAAGCTACAAAGTCGCTCAAGGGGAAAAACTGTCCCCGCACCCTGAGGAGGTGTTGCAGCATGAAGACCAGCAACATCCGTCTAAAAAGCTCCGGCTATAGTCTAGAGTATCTGAGCCATGTCCACACCGGTCTGACCCTGGCCAACCTAAGGCCCATTACCATCACCTTCAACATTGGCACCCGCCTGAGGTGCACTACCTCTGACATTCGCCCCATTACCATCGGGAGCAGGAGGAGGAAGAGGCGCATACTCGGGTGCCTGGTCACCTGCTCTAGGTCTCACCATAACAAAGATACAATCTAAAACAACAACACAAATCACGATATAAACATTGGGCCAGCAAAGGCAGGGATCCGTGTGTTAAGCTCTTTTAATTCAAAACCACTTTTCTATAATAATACCTAGCAATGGGAACGCTTAACCAACCTTCAAACATCAACAAGAACACAAGGTCATGCTCACAAACACCATGCAATTCAGTCAAACATACACAGAATCAACTTACCTGACTTACCTTCCCAAGGAAACCTCATAACTGAGGCTTTGATACCACAAAATGTGACCCCATCGACACGGTCTACTAGCAAGACCGAATCGGGAGAGTTACACAGGGATAACCAGAGAAAATTTTGAGAATTTCCCTCCGATTAACAACCCTAAATTAAAATTTATCTTGTCTAAATACAATTTAACGGTTCTATGATGTTAAGGGTCAAAGCGGAAGAACAACATCTCAATCGGGAATCGATCGGATGTCCAACTGGAGTCAAACAGTCACGAAGGACCATTTTGCAAAACCTCACCAAAACATGGAAAAAAGGTAATCTAACCTTACCAAATAGTTTATTAGTCAGGTTTCAAGCACACGAGGCAAAACCAGCACCAACAAAACATATAAACTCATTTAAGAAATATACAAGCATTAGAGACTAAAACGTAACATTTGGAAACCTTCAAAGATGTCGTTTAACCACTTTAACTACCTACGTTTCGGAATAGGGGTTGCCCGTTTCGAAACGTGGGCTCTCATCAAAAAGCAAAATTAGGTTGTTCTGAAACGACTCCTCTTGGTTTTGAAATGAGAGTCTCCAGAGGCAAAACGTACCGAAACGGCACCACTCCCGTTTCAATATGGGTGCCCCAAAATTTTGGCCGTTCCAAAGCCATACCAGATGTTCTGAAACGTCTGGGCGCAGATTAGCCCAAAAATGCATTTTGGCATCCCCAAACATTCCCAAACTTACCCCAAAAGATCACAAACCACATGGCAACATATTAAGCAAACATTCTAGAGGCAGAACACCTTAAAAGTAGGTTTCAAACATGCACGCCCTCAAACATGGATCTCAAACATGAAATCTCAAAAGCACACTTTTATCTCAAAAACACCAACAAGCCAAAACACAAGGCATTTAACTAAAAGCCCAAACAAGCCTCAACATAGCATGGTTTCAACATTTAAAACATGTAGCAACATGGTCAAACACATGGGAGTTTACAACCACCTCCCTAACCACAAAAACAAGTATTCCCACTACTAAATCATTATTACACTTAAAATTCACACTTGAGCTTAAGCTACGATCACCAGAGCCTTTCCCTCGCCTTCCTTTGCTTCCCAGATCACTAACGATTTGCATTGTTGGAAAGGAGCGCATAAGCATAAAAGCTTAGTGAGGGGTGCTCAAAACCACAAAAACAACAATGCAGTTTTAGCAAAACCATTTATGAATAGAAAATATAACCACAAGCATGAATTCCAACAATAGGACTAACATCAACCATACATATGCTTGGCATCTTACATCAAGCAACAATTCATAACAACACGGCATAATCCTCATCATTAAACATGATAACACTAAAGCTTTCAACACAAGGAGTACATTGGCAACTATGGTTACATTACTCAGATACGCAGATTGGACTCGATGGCATCTTACATCACTGAATCTATAAGAACAACAAGACTCACAATGGAATCTTACATCACCGAGGTCTAACGATAAAGCTTCCAGTGGTATTTTACATCACCGTACTCCTCTCTAATGGCATCTTACATTACTAGGGCCACGCGCGAATTTTACAAGTGCACTCTAATCCTATGGTTGACCAATTATACCCGGTAAGACCCTCATATTTTCCAATACTCAACATCATATAGCCATCATAACAATATCGCACTCATTAGTTAAATACACACATTCATCTCATCTCATATCAGCAATGCTTAACAAGATTTAAAAATAGAATTCCGGAAAAGTAAAACGTAAACATTTATCACTTACTTTCGAGCTTAGGTTGGCCTTTCAAGCTCAAGTGAAACTCTCAAAAACATTTCCACTCACCATAGAACCCAAACGATAGTCGAAACACTGATTCAAGTCTCCGAACTACCCGGTCTCGCGTCCAAAGAACCCAAACTTGTTTCCCATGTTTCTAGCCAATTCAAAAATGATGAATTAGACCCAAAACAAGCCCCCAAACTTGCAGCAACAAATAAACTCATCATTCATCAACAAAACCAAATCGATTCACACCTGGAAACACCATCAAAATGACCCAAACCAACTAGCAACCAAAACCCAACAAATTTACCATCAAAACTACATCTTTCAACATCAAAAATACTTACCCAAGGTCTAGAAACCATCAGCCCAAGGTTCCTCACAAGAACAACCCAAAAACTCACATTTTCAACTCTAAAACCCCCTCATTTTCACTAGTTTCGGGTTTCCCTACTTTTTGCCACTATCCCAACGTTTTTAGAACACCAAAAAAAGATTAAAAACATCTTTAAACATAGCATCAAACTACCCAAACGAAAACCCCTTCATTTTTCCTCTTTTCAAACTCAAAGCATTTTTGGAATAACTTTAAACAATGAGTTTTAAGAAAAAATTAATCAACAACAAGTTTAAGGAAATAAAAATCAAAACAAAGGAGAGATTACCTTGAAAACTTGTGTGGGTGATGAACTTGCTCCAATGGAATAGTAGAAAATGGGTTGTTTGAGAAAATAACGTGAAAGGAGGAAGAAGAAGATGAGTACATTTTGAAAATCCATTTTTCCTTGATTTTTAAATTCCAAAATCTCATTTTCTCCCTTATTCATTAAAATCTTTTAGTGTTCAATAAAAAAATGTTTTCTTCCAACTAATTTAATCCGAACTGGTTTAACCAAACCTAGTTATCTCCCGGGCCCTAAACCCGGGGCGTTACAATTTCCTACGAGAAAACATAGTTCAGTACAAGAAACATAAGGATTTGTGTATGTACACAAATTACTACAAAGAATACACAAATCCTTACATAAGTTGTTAGAGAAACAATGTGTAGTGAATTTCTTACAAAATTTCACTAAGGGCCAAAGGGGCTCAACTTAGTGTAAGGATTTGTGTACATACATAATTCCCTACGAGAAAACATAATTTGTTACAAGAAACGTACACTACACCAGACGTGTTCTATAGCGGCATTTTTTGCGGCGTTTACAAGACAAGCATCGCTAGTATTCGACTTATCCCAGCGTTTAAAAGACAAACGCCACAAATTGACAAATTTCGCGGCGTTTTGGGAACAAACGCCGCTATTATATAACCTATCCTGGCGTTTGGTTTAATAAACGCCGCAATAGTATCGTGTTCTTGGCGTTTTTTAAAAACGTAGGAGTAGAAAAAAGCATTTAGTGGCGTTTTGAGAACAAACGCCGCAAATGCTATCAATTTCGTGGCATTTTTTAGAACAAACGCCGCAATAGATATCTTGTTAGTGGCGTTTGTTATAATAAACACCGCAATAGGCAAAACTCACCGTTTTATCTCAAAGTTAGACTTTTATTTCATTTTCCCAAATTGTGTCGTGCAATCCTTAAACCCTGCCTCTCCGTCGTGCTGCTCTTATCACCGCAAATTCCTGCACGTTTCGTCGCCGTTCTACTTGCCGTTCGGCTCGCCGTCGACCGTCCAAGGTCGTGTTGGCGAAATCTTCCGTCGTCGTTCTCTTTTCTTTTCCAAAGCCGGAAACTCAACAAGGATCTCTCTCGAGTCAATAGCCTTGACAACAATTGATTGAAGGTTAGGAAACAAAACTTTTATTGATTTTCTATTGGTAATGTAAATTCAATCTGATTTTTTCGTGATTTGAAAGGCCACTGCTGTGCTGAGCTTCCTTACTTGATTCTGATTTTTTCGTGTGAGAATTTAGAGTGACTGATTCATGAGGTTTCGAGTGCTTGTTCTTTAGTCATATGAAAAATTACATGGCCGTTGCATTCATTATCATGCTTTACATAAATTTCTGTCAGCAATAAAATATCACTTGAAAGGAAGTGTTAAAGAGTCAAACAATACAAAAATTTATTGAAGTGGAATTAAACGAATATTCTATGTTTGGTAGCATTTGTTAACTTATAATTGTTGAAGAAATTATCTTGTAATTTTCTGCATAGCAACTTCAAACATTTCCTTTTCCTTTTTTATTTTTGATATGATATTGACTTGTTTGAAGTCTATAACTGATGCACATAGTTATAGTTTCATGTCTTAAAAGAACATGAACTGGTCCTCATAAAGATGCTAAATTTGTTTACTTTTGATAAGTAGCTCAAGTTACACTCAATATTTTTTCAGTTTGATGTTTTGATGCTGACATTTCTTCACTCTAATTTTATCAATTTGTTAAAAATTAGGTCTTTGCTAGTTGTTAAAGTTGTAATCATTTTGATTTGTCTTTGATTATTGTAAACTGTCATAAATGAATTGATAAAAAGAAGGGTATAAGTTTTTATTGATTTCTCTTCATGATCAAAAGAAAAGTTTTGCTTTGGATTCTTAGTCATCATTTTGGTATATTGTTATTTTAATATTGGATCATGTGGTTTCTGTTTTATCCTCTTCAATCTATCTTTTTCATTTGGCCCAACCATCCACTTCCCGACCTTTGCATCGACAATATGACAAAGAAACGTACCAGATTCTGTGTACATTCACCCCTGGAAAAATGATCAACAGCAAAACTTAAGCTTTGGCTAAACCCAAAAAGCAAAACAAAGAAAATAGATTCAAACTAAAAGGGAACTTAGTTCACCTACTAAATGTTTCGGGTTTCGGGTAATGTAAAATAGGAATTTGAGGTTCTAGTTGTGTACCAATGTTAGTATCTAGAGATGGACTCTCAATGACTTGGATGTTCATCTTGGTTACAGTACCTATCTGCTTTATACAGATTGAACAAATATAAACACCACATACCATAGCAAACAATAAAACTATTGTCCTTAAGAACAATGGAGATTTCTTTGAAGGCTTTATAATTAGAGTATCTTGCATTGAAAAATACAGCAAAAAATAGAAGAGTAAAGCTAAAACAGTAGCTAATTTAGTAACTTACACTGGAAATATAAATTAAATTAAAAAAAGGTCTCAAAAACAGGAAAGAAAATTTAAATAAAATGTTGGTTCAAAACAGATTAAAAGTTCAAATTTAAGTGTATGAATTAGAGCATAAGAACAAGTGAAAAGAAAAACCCAGATCCAAACTTAGATGATGCAAACCAAGTTAATCTGCTGATATATCTATTATGTTGATATAAATACATGAATTTTATCCTCTTCAATCTATCTTTTCCTATATCTCCAGCTATAGTATTGATACAATTTGTATTTTTTGATGAATCAAAAAAATTTTGTACAAAGGTTGCTGTTTTCACCCTTTTCTATTGAGATTTGTTTAGTTATGGCTTTTGATGTTAGATTACACTCAAAGAATGGGTCTAGATAAGCAGTTTTAGAAAGCAAGAGAGTGAGTTCAACATCCTATTGCAGTATCCCCCTTCAAATATAAACTTCTCTTACTATGTTAGATTGCCTCATGCTCTCATCTTCTCATTAAAAATGCCGCTACATAGTATGACCTTTTTGCGGCGTTTGATTAACAAAACGCCGCTACAGAACAGGTTTTCGCGGCGTTTGTTAGACAAAACGCCGCTAAAGAACACGATCTATAGTGGCGTTTTTTCACCACAAACACCGCGAACTTTTGCGGCGCAAGTATCAACGGCATTTTTGGCGGCGTTTTTATTAGCGCCGAGGGCGTTTTTAGCGGCGCTAAAAAACTCCGCAATAGGCTAAAAAACGTCGCGAAAGAACAAGCCTGGTGTAGTGGTAAGAATTTGTGTATGTACACAAATTACTACAAAGTATACACAAATCCTTACAAAAGTTGTAAGAAAAACGGTATATACCGAATTTCTTACACCAACTCACCAAGGTCCCAGGGGCTCAACTTAGTGTAAGGATTTGTGTACATACATAACTTCTTACGAGAAAACATAATTTGGTACAAGAAACGTAAGGATTTGTGCGTGTACACAATTTACTACAAAGTATACTAAAATCCTTACAAAAGTTGTAAGAAAAAAGGTATGTATTGAATTTCTTACACCTATTCACCAAGGCCTAAAGGGCTCAACTTTACTAACTGGCCTATTTTGGACACTGAAGTTTCAAAATGTCCAATTTACTCAATTAACCTTACACATTTATTTTTTTCACCGCTCCTTCAATAAAAACATCCTGAATCCTGAAATAATAAAAACATTTTTAAATACACTTCAATAAAGGCAATAAAAATAACAAGACAATAAAAAATATTTCTTTAAATACACGTAAGAAAAAGTAAGCAAAATTGTACGTACATAAATCATTACAAAATATTTATTTCATTACAAAAAGTACATTTCACAATTTAATCTCCTCAATATATTTCGTTCCTCGTCCTTTCTTCCCCAATCCAGTATCTCTCAGTCACCACTACCGCTGACCACCATCCCGAATCCCTATACCAAAAAAGTTAAATTCAAAGCATACAAAAATATTAACAAAAAAAAAACACAAACAAAATATTAGCAATGCTAAAACAAGTTAATAGCAATACATTCAGTGCATGTTACAATCTATATTACAGTCTATAAGTGAGATAATATGCTAGCTCAAACAAATATCTGAGACACTACCCATCTATAACTCAAGCATCACATATTTCTGATTCAAAGATACTAAAGGGCTTTAACAAAAAGAGCACTGAGAAGCACAACTCAATCAACAACATAGTTGAAATAGTGGCAATCGCCTTACATTAGGGATAATGATGCATATTTTATCGCAACATTAGAATGGACTTAAAACAGGAGATGATTTGTCTCAGATAAAAGCATCATTTCCAAATTAAACATTATAATGAATCCCTCTTAGCAATTGTGGTCTCATGCAATTAACAAGCAAATTTTGACCGGTGGTAGCATAATGATTCCTTGTAAACGACCTATAGTTTGAGGCCAGAAACATCTTACCATCGTGTTGAACATAGGAAGGTATCAATGAAAAAATGACTCCCACTCCCACCTATCTTACCGTGGTTGAATGATTTTTAGATAACAAAAGGTTAAAGGGGAAATCAAAAACAATATCAATTCGAGACATCGTAAACCGAAAAAATAAAAAGTTTTTCAACAAAAAACCATGTAAACCAAGGTGCATCTCTATTTGCATAACGAAAAGATTCCTAAAGACTCTACTGAAACCGTAATCGAGAAGCTTAATCCAAAATAGTGAAATCAAGAGGATAGTGTCAAACCTGAAGTTCAGTCGCATCCATTGTTGAGGTAGGAATGAACATAGGAGGTACTTTTGGATCATATCCAACATGTTTAGTTTTAACCCCTTGAACAAAATTAAAGTTCATCGGCTGTGGAACAGGAGAAACCTTGCTTGAAAAGGGTCATTGTATTCCTGAGCTTTTAGTAAAACTTAAAAAATCTCAAATAAAAATGACATAATTAGGAAACATGCACAATTCTGATAACTAAATAAACTGGCATAATTATGTATGAACAATCACCAGTAACAAAACCTTTCTTCTTTTTTCCATGTAATTGCTAACATGATTCAAACTAAGAAATAAATAAATTGAATCAAACCACACTTCTACTAACAAATACCGTTCATTTAACTAAAACATAAAAGGGGAAATATAATTCACTTAATCCCTTCTATTTTTTCACTAATATATCAAAATTCAACAATAACTCATATTTTAAAACCTTAGCAGAAAATAAAAGAATTAAACTTTAAAGAATTATTAGAAAAATAAAAGAGAAAAGAAGAGCATATGTACCTATTTGTTTGTACCAATCAATGTTAACCTCTTCCTTTGAATTCAAACCCAGAAAATCTCTCTCCATTGTTCTTCAACTCTTTTATTTCAAAATTCAAGCAAAACTCGACTTAAAAATCAACCCAAAACCTACATAAACAAAAATATTTTAATTCTTACGATTCTACGAATCTCTTTTTATCTTTTGTCATTTCTCCACCAAGCATGAAAAAAAACCAAAGTCGAAGTGATTACTTACTGCTAGGAAAAAATAATGAAGGCAAAGAAAGATGATTGTTTTATAGCATAAATCTGTCACAAAGGAAAGGAAAAAGAAAACGACATGTAAAACTTGAAGCATGAAAGATGAAACCTTTGCTCACATCCGTCACAAACTACCACTCTTTTTTCTTCGACCATCGCCTGTAACCTCTTTGTCCAGGGTTTATGTTTTCCCCAAATCTCCTGTAACCTCTTTGTTTTGATTTCCCAATCCCTTATGGGGTTTAATTCTTTTTAGGGAAAACTACACCAGTGACCACCGAAGATATTGGGGATACCTATTTGAACCACCGAACTAAAAAAAACGTCAATCACACCACCAAACTTATTAAATCAACCTATTTTGACCACCGCCGTTAAAAAATTAACGGTGGGGTGACGGAACTGCCACGTGGCAGTTGATGGATATATTTAAAAATTACACATTTGGTCCCTGTTATTTACACATTTTTTCAATTTAGTCCTAATTTTCAATTAATAAAATAATAAATTATTTAATTAGGTAGTGACACGTGTCAACACCTTATTGGAGGACTTTTAATTATTTAGATTTAATTTTATTAATTTATTTTCCTCCTCCAATCAGGTGGTGACACGTGTCACCACCTATTTAGAAGAGGAAAACGAAATTGAGCATAATTGCCTCCCAAGGGATTCGAACCTGGGTGGTGTAGGTGGAAATGCAATGGTTAAACCACTGCACCAAGCCCAACATTATACTTTAAAACACCCAACTTAATATTTAACTCTTATTGGTTTCTACATTTATAACCCAAAAGCTAAAACCCTAAACATTAATTTCACATATATAAATCCTAAACCCTAACCCTAAATATTTCAAATTAAACCTCAAACCCTAAAATTTTAAATTAATTTCACAATAAATATTTTAAATTAAACCCTAAACTCAAACCCTAAAAATTTCAAATTAATTCCATGTTAAATATTTTAAATTAAGCATTAAACCCTAAACCCTAAATATTTAGGGTTTAATTTGAAATATTTAGGGTTTAGGGTTTAAGGCTTAATTTGAAATATTTAGGGTTTAGGGTTTAAGGCTTAATTTGAAATATTTAACATGGAATTAATTTGAAATTTTTAGGGTTTGAGTTTAGGGTTTAATTTAAAATATTTATTGTGAAATTAATTTAAAATTTTAGGGTTTGAGGTTTAATTTGAAATAATTAGGGTTAGGGTTTAGGATTTATATATGTGAAATTAATGTTTAGGGTTTTAGCTTTTGGGTTATAAATGTAGAAACCAATAAGAGTTAAATATTAAGTTGGGTGTTTTGAAGTATAATGTTGGGCTTGGTGCAGTGGTTTAACCATTGCATTTCCACCTACACCACCCAGGTTTGAATCCCCTAGGGGGCAATTATGCTCAATTTCGTTTTCCTCCTCTAAATAGGTGGTGACACGTGTCACCACCTGATTGGAGGAGGAAAATAAATTAATAAAATTAAATCTAAATAATTAAAAGTCCTCCAATAAGGTGTTGACATGTGTCACTATCTAATTAAATAATTTATTATTTTATTAATTGAAAATTAGGACTAAATTGAAAAAATGTGTAAATAACAGGGACCAAATGTGTAATTTTTAAATATATCCATCAACTGCCACGTGGCAGTTCCGTCACCCCACCGTTAATTTTTTAACGGCGGTGGTCAAAATAGGTTGATTTAATAAGTTTGGTGGTGTGATTGACGTTTTTTTTAGTTCGGTGGTTCAAATAGGTATCCCCAATATCTTCGGTGGTCACTGATGTAGTTTTCCCTTCTTTTTATCCTATGGTAACCGGTTCCAATCTTTTTTTTTGTTTTTCATCCAATGCCTATAAATTATTTGGCTTCATCAAACGGCCGAAAATAAAAGGCCTCTTTTTAGTCTTCATTTAAGCCGCCTTCATTTAGAATCACCCTACTTTCATGTATGTCTGCAGCATCAGTTGATTCGTTTCCCACGCATGGATATTTTATGGGGAGTTCGTGAAGTTGCATCGAATAAACAGTCGCTTAGATCTATTAATGGCAAATCATTTGACTCATATGTGTAAAGAGTCCATGTCATGGATGGTACTGAGGGGTTGGAGGGGATCGTCGCCCCCTAAAAATTTGAAATCCATATATGAGTTATAAATTTTTTTTTAAAAATATGTTTTTCTATTAGAAATCAATTTTCGCCCCCTTAAAATTTTATAAGTTCGTCCCTCTTAAAATTTTATAGGTTTGTTCCTAACATAAAATTTTGCGTCCGTCCCAAGTCTAAGTGGCATTTACTAGAGCTAGGGATGGGCACGGGTCGAGTTGGGTTCTTGGCCAACTCAAACTCAACCCGAAAATATAAAGGTTTCATTCGAATTCGACCCGGCTTGACATGTATTGATTTTTCACTCAATCTGAACTCGGCCCAAATTTTGGATTAAATGTCGCTCCCAACCTGTCCCGAAACAAATAAAAATATATTTTTTTATTAAAAATAAAGGGGATAGTAGGAAAAAATATGAAGAGGGGTATTTATAGTAAGGGTAAAATACCTAAATCATCACTCAACTTTGTTCTCTGACCTATTTTGGTCATTGAACTTTCAAAACAATCAATTTACTTATTGAACTTTCAACAATGAGTTTTTTTCATCACTCCTCCATTGAATGTTTAACATTGTTATGATGTGGATTATTTTATTATTTTTATTATGATAAGAAAATTTTATTAATAATTAATTAGAAATATAATTTAAAATAAAAATCAATTTCCTTCAACATGAGAAAAAACTCTTCTTTGTTCTCTGCAATTATGTCATCGTTGCTGGGGTCTTCAGCCACCGTCGTCTGCCATCAAGGGCGGCCATTGAAGCCTGAATTTCTTCAGAAGACTCATCTTGACATATTGAGTCTGAATTCGGTAACCATTTCACCAAATGACACTCCAAAGCCCGCAAAACTTGACTGAAACCTTTCGATTTCCTTGTCTCTGATATCTCACTATCGTTGTTGGATTGAGCGAAAACAAAAATATGTTGTTCCTAATTTCATTCCGCTGCTGCCCACTGTTGGGTTTGAAGGAATGAGGCACCAATCGTCGCGAACAAGTTTTGGATAACGAGTGAGTTCTCCTTTTCTCTCTTCCTCTGATTTTTTTTATCTTTTTGGGGTTTATTGGTTGTTGATTTTTCCTCTTTTCTGATTTATGTTCTCTTTGGTTGTTGGTATAAAGGATGATGGTTTTGGGTTGTGAGGATGAAAACTGATAATCGGCGGTGAAGGATGGTGACTGATGAAACATGTAAAGGGAGTTCAGGTAAGACAAGTTTATAACGGTGATGGTAGTAAAATTTAGGTGTTGTTGGATGACGCTGGTTCGAGTGAAGGCTGGTGATGGTGATATGAACCTGGTTCGAGTGAAGGTTGGTTAGTGTTCAATAAACTTTCCTTGTACACAAGTACAAGTAATTCCTTTCCCGACAATAAACACTTTCTCAACTCTCTTTTTTTGGTAAAAACACTCATTTTCGCACCCTCACTTTGCTCACTCTCACTTGCTTTTACCTTCATTTTTTATTCTCTCTCTTTGGCTCTTTCAATACTTTCTCTCAAATGTATTTGGTCTTTGTGAATTTGTTTTGGTGAAAGAGGGGCTAAGGTAATCTTTCTTACTCCATGGGTGAGTGTATACCGATTGGTATATCTATCATGTATGACTCGTTTATCGAATTTCCATGGCCTCCCAAGTAGTAAATGGCCAGCGTGCATCGGAACAACATCGCAAAGAACTTCATCCTTATACTTTCCAATGGAGAAAGCAACAAGAACTTGCTTGGTAACCTTGAGTTCTCCTTCTTCATTAAGCCACTGCAGGTTGTAGGGATGTGGATGCTTTGTGGTTGCTAATCCAAGTTTTTCTACCATAACAGTACTAGCAACATTAGTACAACTACCTCCATCAATAATGATAAAGCATACCTTTCCATTAACATGGCAACGAGTATGAAAGATATTCTCGCGTTGCTCATTCCCTTCATTCGCTTGCACACTTAGGCTCATTTTCACAATAAGGGCCTCTTCGTCTACTACATACTCTATATCATCATCTTCATCTTCTTGTATGGCAGCAACTTCATCTTCCTCCTCTTGTTCCGATTCAACCTCTTTATCATCACGAAGAAGCATGGTGTTGCGATTTGGGCATTGGCTTGCAATATGCCCTCTTCCCAAGCACTTGAAGCATTGTATATCTCGGGAACGGTTTGGAACATTCAGAACCTTACCTTTGCTAGTTTTGGCAATGGCCTTGCTTCCTTTGGGTGGTGCGCCTCTTTCATTGGGTGGTATTGGAGGACTCCGTTTGTAAGAACTTTGCCCCCATCTTGATGATGCTCCCCCATAGGTTCGTGCGGAACCCTTCCGTTTAAGTTGCTTTTCCACTTTTATGGCCATATGCACCATGTCTTCGATTTCCACATAATGTTGCAACTCAATGATGACCGCAATATTTGGGTCAAGGCCGGATAGAAATCTTGCCATGGTGGCTTCTCGATCCTCATCAATGTTAGCTCAGATCATGGCTACTTCCATCTCTTTAAAGTAGTCCTCAACACTACGGTTGCCTTGGGTGATATTTTGAAGCTTGTTGAACAACTCCCTATGATAGTGAGTTGGAACGAACCTCCTACGCATAACGGCCTTCATCTCATTCCAAGTAGAAATTGGATGTTCGTCATTGCGTCTCCTGCTAGATGTCAACTGATCCCACCATATTAGTGCATAATCTGTAAATTCAATGGCTGCAAGTTTTACCTTCTTAAGCTCAGAGTAGTTGTGGCACTCAAAGATGTGCTCAACTTTTTTTCCCATGGAAGATAGGTTTCAGGATCCGTTCTTCCTTGGAAATGAGGAATGGTTATTTTGATGTTGCTAAGATTATCATCAACTCTTGGCCGAGCTCTTTGGTACCTAGGTTCTTGACGCCTCAAACTTTGCTGGGAGGCTCGCTCGTCTATGAGTTCTTCGTCCACCTCTCCCTCATACTCTTCCTCATGATCTGAATTATGCCTTCGTTGAGATCTTTCCTCCAAATGATCTAATCGTTCTTGCATCGACCCCAACCTTTGTTGCAACAACCTGTCCATCTCTCGGATAACATCTTGAAGATTGGAGTTAGTTGCATCTACGTTAACATTATTACTTCCTCCAACGAAGTTTCTCACGGAATTTTGAGGCATTATTAGTAACAAAAATAAAAAATTAAAACCTCACAAACACAAAACTCACCTATTCCACTCCAAGAAAATGCACTCACACTCGTGTTTCACTTGGGATGGCTTTTACCCTTGATGTGCACTCTTGCCTTTTTCTACTCTTGCTCTCAATCAAGTCCTTTTAAGAACTTCCTCAAGGCTTGCAAATGGCTTGTAGAATTCGGCTGAAAAAAACAAAACTAGGTGAAAAGAATTTGGAAGGTAGGATAAGAAAAGTGGCAACAACAAAAAAGGTAAATTGTGAGAGTTGGTAAAGATGACAAAATAGTAGCAAAAGAAAAGATGATGTAAGATTTTTTTTAAAGAAGAATAGAGAATAAGTTGCCCCCTCCCTCTTTAACTTTCTCTATTTTTTTTCGATTTCTTTTTGAATTTTTTCGATTTTTTTCTTTTTTTCAGAAGAGAGACATCGACTATCTTACTGATTCAACCTCACTCTGATACCAATTGATATGAACCCGGTAATGTGACATGAGTCATATAGATGTGCTCGATCGTGATTCTAGTAAGAAATATTCTTTGCTATGCTTTGAACTCTGAGATATCATAAAACATACATGTGAGATGAATAGCAATATAATAAAAAAATTAATGAAGAAAGAAATTGGACAGGTAATTTGGATAGTATGGTGGCTAAGGATGGAGGATGATAATAGTGGAAAGGTGTAAATAAAAGAAAGAGTGATGGGAGATGCTAAAGGCGGGGTGGATTTGTATGGTTGCAAGGATAGCGAATTGTGACCCGCTAGCTATAACGAGCTAGGAACCAACAATATACTTTGATGGAGTCGAGGTGGAGGAGTGTGGAACATGACCCACAAGCTATAAGAGAGCTTGGAACTAACGCTATAGTAAAATGAAATGGATAGAAGACTACAAGCACAACTTGAAGCCAATAGAGTTCTCGCAAGAACTAGATGAAAGCAATCTTTCAAAGGTTTATATTCTCCAAAGAAAAATAAGTCCTTACAAATGAACCTAAGGTGCCTATTTATAGTGTGTCTAGGCACTATATGAAAAGTCACACAAAAGAGAGATGAATGCTCATCCAAATGCTATTGAATACAAATAAATGAAATGTTTCTTTCTTATCCTTTTGATGGATGAATTTTGCTTTAAATTGAGATGAATTTAGCCTTAAATACGTCCAAAAGGAGTGGTGACTCTTGGGCTGCTTCATTTTGCTTGCAAATGGATAAAAGGGAATGAATGTGTACATATGATGAATGTAGACATCCCACACGTCCAAATCAGCTTGTCTCTTTGAATTCCTTGCTAATTTTATCACTTAATCTGATAATTAAATGACATTAAACCAACCTTCATTGCTTGCCCATTTGTGGAATATGATCAGCCTTCAAAAAATGATAAGTAAAGGCCTTAAATACATAATTTGAATGATGATTATTGCATGCCCCTTCTCTTGAACATGAATGGCCTTCATTGGTTCATAATTTCAACCTTGAATAGGTGAATTATGAAGCTTAAATGCTTTGTTACTCTAAGAAGATGAACAACCTTGAAAAGATGAAAAGAATTCAGCCTTGAATTGCCTTCAATTGCCTTATTTGCATGAGTAAAGATGGTCATCAATGACTTGTTTCCAAGCTGAAGTTGAAAAGTCTCTTCTTTAATCCACACGCCACATGAACCTAGACACACACAAAGGATTTATTCAAACTTAAAATAATAGATGCATGAAACAATTAAAGAGTTAGTTAATTGCGTGAACTAGTTAAATGAATGAACTAGTTTAATTAAAGAACTAACTTTATTGTATTTAACTAAATGCATGAATGAAGTAGTTTAACGAATGATTTAAGATACATAATTAAACTACTTCCCTAAATGAACTAAAACTATAAATGAAGTGCATGATTTAATGACCAGTACACTTTATCAATGCAATGGAAGTTATGAAATACTTAAATTCTCATGCAAATGCATGCATGAGAAAACTAAGGCATTCCTCCCTTATTATTTCTTCTTTCCCACGTTCATGGCTTGTTGTAAACAAGCTTTCCATGGCTGATTGAAACTCCTCTGCCCGTACACGTGTAATGGGGCCACTTGGGTACTTCTCCGGGTCCTTGTTCTTGATGGTCATATCAGTCTCTCCCTCTTTAAAGTGATTTGTCCCCAAATCGTCACCTACATCAAAAGGAGATAAATCAGCAACATTAAAGGTTGCACTAACATTAAACTCACCTGGGAGGTCTAGTTGATAAGCATTATCATTGATCCTCTTAACTACTTGAAATGGCCCATCTCCTTGAGGCATCAATTTAGATTTCTGTTGGGCTGGAAACCTTTATTTTCTCATGTGCAACCACACCCAATCTCTCGGCTCAAAGACAACTCTCCTTCGACCCTTGTTTGCTTACTGCTCATATTGCTTGGTTTTCTTTTCAATATTATCCCGCACTTGTTGATGAAGTTTCTTAACAAATTCAGCTTTGTTAAGTCCATCTTTATTCACAATTTGATCAGCGGGTAATGGAAATAAGTCCATCGAAGTTAATGGATTGAACCCATACACAACTTCAAAAGGAGTGTGTCCCGAGGTGGTATGGACTGATCGGTTATATGCAAACTCCACATGTGGTAAGCACTCTTCCCATGTCTTTAGATTCTTCTTAATAATGCTCCTAAGCAACGTGGAGAGTACTCGATTCACCACTTCGGTTTGGCCATCCGTTTGAGGGTGAAAAGTGATGGAAAATAGCAGCTTAGTTCCAATCTTACTCCATAGGGCTCTCCAGAAGTGGCTTAAGAACTTCACGTCTCGATCGGAAACGATAGTTGTTGGCACACTATGTAATCTCAAGACTTCCCTGAAAAACAAGTTAGCAATATGTGAGGCATCATTAGTCTTGTTGCAAGGAATAAAATGAGCCATTTTGGAAAATCTATCCACTACTACAAAGATGTAGTCTTTGTTATTCTTTGTGCGTGGAAGCCCTAGCACAAAATCCATTGAAATGTCCATCCATGGTGCTTCTGGAATAGGTAGTGGCGTGTAGAGTCCATGTGGCATGGCTTTAGACTTAGCCTTCTTGCAAGTGATGCAACGTTCACATAACCTCTCTACATCTCGTCTCATCTTTAGCCAATATAAATGCTCTTGAAGTATGGCCAAGGTCTTTGCTATTCCAAAATGTCCCATTAAGCCTCCTCCATGGGCTTCTTTGATAAGTAATTCACGTGTGGAACCTTGTAGAATACAAAGTCTTCCTTCCTTGAATAGGAACCCATTGTCCCTATAATAGTTTTCAAACGTTCTTTTCTCACAAGCTTTGTAATTTTTTTCAAAATCGGAATCAGATTCGTATAAATCCTTAATGAAAACAAAACCCAACAACTTAGATTCTAAGGTGTTTAGAAGAGCGTACCTCCGAGACAATGCATCGGTAACTATATTCTCCTTACCTTTCTTATATTTGATCACATAGGGAAAAGATTCAAGAAACTCCACCCATTTGGCATGTCGTTTGTTGAGTTTATGTTGCCCCCGAATGTGCTTTAATGCCTCATGATCGGTGTGAATAATGAACTCATTAGGCCATAGATAGTGTTGCCATGTTTCCATTGTGCAAACAAGGGCATACATCTCCTTATCATATGTTGGATAATTCAACGTAGCTCCACTTAATTTCTCACTGAAATATGCTATAGGACGTCCACCTTGAGATAATACCGCTCCAATTCCCACACCTGATGCATCACATTCAATTTCAAACGTTTTGTTAAAATCAGGTAAGGTAAGCAAAGGGGCATGAATTAAACATTCTTTAATATCATTAAAAGATTTCTCTTGGTCTCCCCCCAGAAAAAGTTAGCATTCTTCTTGATGACACTAGTTAAAGGGGCAGCAATGGTGTTGAAGTTTGGCACAAATCTCCGGTAAAAGCTTGCAAGTCCATGGAAACTCCTAACTTGGGAAATGCTTGCTGGTCGTGGCCATTCTTCAATGGCTTTAACCTTCTCTTTGTCAACCTCTAAGCCTTTAGAACTGACAACAAAACCAAGAAAGACAACTTTGTCAGTACAAAATGTACACTTGTCTAAATTAGCATATAACTTCTCCTTTCTTAAAACCAACAAAATTGACCTCAAGTGTTGAACATGTTCTTCCATTGTTTTACTATAGATTAAGATGTCATCAAAATAAACCACACAAAATTTACCCAAAAACGGTCTAATAACATGGTTCATTAACCTCATGAAAGTACTTGGTGCATTAGTTAAGCCAAAAGGCATAACCAACCATTCATAGAGTCCTTGCTTTGATATAAATGTTGTTTTCCATTCATCACCTTCCTGCATCCTTATTTGGTGATAACAACTCTTAAGATCAATCTTAGAGAAAAGGTTAGAACCACTAAGCTCATCTAACATATCATCTAAACGGGGAATAGGGTGACGATACTTTACCGTAATTTTGTTTACCGCTCGACAATCTACACATATGCGCCAAGTTCTATCCTTCTTTGGCACAAGTAATACCGGAACAGCACATGGGCTAAGGCTCTCCCTCACGTAGCCTTTGGCTATTAGTTCAGTCACTTGCCTTTGCAACTCCTTGGTTTCCTCGGGATTGCTTCGGTAAGCTGGACGGTTAGGAATGACGGCACCGGGAATGAAATCTATTTGATGTTCAATGCCACGGATTGGTGGCAGCCCAATTGGTATCTCCTCCAGAAATAATTCGTCAAATTCCTGCAACAAAGACACAATAGAAGAAGGCAAAGTATGATCAAGTTGGTTAGTGTTCAATTGTAACACTCGGGTTTAGGGGTCGGGTGAAAATAATATTTTAATATTATTTCAGGTCCAGTTTTATAATTAAAATAATCTTTGGGCCTCGTATTTTCAAACAAATGATTTTATGTTGGGCTTATTTTAAATCGAGCCCAAAAAGTCATGGATGTCATGCTATTGATATTTTCCCTTTTCATTAAGGGTAAATGGGTCTTTTGGGTTTAAAACAAAAGAATTAAAATACCAAAAAAAATCACTCATCTTCTCCCTCTCTCAATCAAACTCACAACAAAACCCATCCCCCTCCTTGAGTTACTATTCCATTCCATAGCTCACTCATTCTTGAAGATTTTTCAAAGGTAAGGTCGTTTTTGACTTGCTCTCATCTTCCTCTCTTTGGAAGTACCACTATTTTTCATTTTACCCATGTTTTTGGAATATGAGTTTTTGGGAGTTTTGATTTAAAAATGGTGCCTTTATTGTTCTTGACTAAATATTTTAATTGATTAATGTTAGATATGTTGTTTAGGAAGCATAGGACCCAACTTGTATGATTTTTAAAGTGTTTTGTAAAATTTCTCAGATTTGAGTTTTGGGGAGGTTTTAAGTTGAGTTATGGGGGTGTTTATTGGGGAAATATGAGGGCTGATGGATAGACTATATGTGAGGGTTGTTTTGGAGGTTTTAAGGAGTAATTTGAGGGTTGGAATCATTGGTTTTAGGGTGTGCTTAGGGGCTACTCGGGAATATAGATTTTGGGTTTGATTTTAGTTGGAATTGGGTGTTTTGTGCTTGGTTTATGATTCGGGTTAACTACATTGGAATGTGGACTGATTGAGATTGTTTAAATTGTGTTGGACTGATTAGAGGCAAGAAAATTGGTTGGTGAAGCTTCGGGGACGAATCTGGAGATTTTAGAGTCTTGAGCTTGGTCTTCGGTTTTCACTTGGGTAACAACAGTGAGTAGAATTGTTGATCTTTGTATTGTGCATGATATGGAACCTTTGGGGGTTTGGGTGGGACCATGTGGGTTCACCTAAACCTGAGTGTAAGCCTCTCTACTCCTATGTTTGTTGTGAATGAATGAATAGTTATGTGTTGTGATTATCTCGTGCATCTTTAGTTGTTAATGTGTAGTCGAGTTGAAGTTGTGCCTCACGTGATAGTGGTCTAAACTACGGTGATGTGTAGTCCCACCGGTAGTGACTAGTAGGAAAGTACTTTGATGTGTAGTCTCATTGGAAATCTACTAGTCGAAACGGTGATGTGTAGTCCCACCGTGTGTGTATGTTGGTTGTGCTTGTGCAAACCATGTGTTGTTGTTGAGATAGTCACTTCGTGCATCCATTGTTTTACTTGCATATGAAAAGTGTTTGGAAAACTGCATGTTGTGGATTTGTAGAGCTCCTCTCACTAAGCTAGTTAGCTTACGCTCTCTTTTGTTTCCAACATGCAGATCGTTAGAGTTCGGGAGGCAAGCGGGCAAGGGAGGAGCTTTTGGAGTTCTTAAGCTAGTTCAAGTATGGCTTGCGTTTTGTAATAATGCCTAGACGATGGGGTATAGAGTTTTAGGAGTTGGTGTCAAACTCCTTAGGTGATTGTGTTATTGAGCATGTTAAACTCATGGATGTGTTATGCTTTCATTTCATGGATTGAGGATCATGCATATCTTATTGCTTAGTTTTATGTGCCTAAAGAAGTATGTTTTGGTCTATGCATGCTCTATGTTTGTTTGGCTTGGGTATGGGGCCTTATAATTGCTAAGTATGCTCTCTTTGTGGAATTACATGAAATCCTTGACTTGTATGGTCCTGGTTAGATTCAATGCCTCGTATGCTAATTCTTGGTTGTAGTTTTGATGTATGTATGCTTGAACGAGTCTAGGGAGGTCCCAAAATGCATATAGAGTTGAGTTTTATTTGGTTTTGCTGGTTTTGGAGAGTTGCAGTGCATGGCATATCGATACGCCTAAGAGCCGTATCGATACGGTCATGCCTGTAGGACTCAGTTTAGGCTGGGCGTATCGATACACGGGGGTGTATCGATACGGTCTCAACTCTCTGGAATTCAAGTCAGGCTGGGCGTATCGATACACGTGGGTGTATCGGTACGGTCTCAACTCTCTGGTATTCAGAGGAGTTGGTGGGTTTAGGGCGTATCAATACGGGGTTGTGGCGTATCGGTACGGTTCTACTTCGTTGACCACGAGGTGTTGACCGAGAAGGGCGTATCGATACGCCCAACGGCTGTATCGATACGGTCTTCCTGAGTTGACTGTAAGGGTTGACCTTGGTCAAGGCGTATCGATACCCTCTGTAGGTGTATCGATACAACCTGCTTAAAAAGGGAAAATTGGGTTGTTTAATTGCAAGTCTCGTGGGTCTTATATCCGTGTTTATTCGTTGCGCGCCCTATCACATAGGATTTAATAAAGGCATCTAGAAAAGATAAAGAAAAAATAGGGTTTCTAACCAAAGGGGAGCCTTAGCGGGTTTCACTTCGGTTTTCCCCGTGTGGCCCACTCGGACCGGTCATCCGGCTAGACCGAGACGAGGGGGTTACATTTATTGGTATCAGAGCCTGAGGTTTCCGAGACCTCGGGCAGGCAAGTGAGGTGAGTTAAGGTATTATGGGTGTTTTGACATGTATGTCTAAATTTTGTTGCTAGCACGGTGTATGATTACATGTTGTGATGACTCTGTTGATGCTTGAGAGTAGATCCAAGGTCCCCATTGTTAGGCGTTGTTGTAAAAAAATAAAAAGAGAAATTGTTTTGGTTTAACGAACATGAGAACCGGAGTCCTTTCCCTTTTGCTAACCTAACGTTTCCCTTGTTGTTGTGTGTTTGCTGTTTTAGATTATTAAAATTGCTATGGTGAGACCGAGGGGACGGCCTAGAGCGGGTGACCAGGCACCCGAGGATGTGCCTCCTGCTCTTCATGCTCCCGATGGTAATGGAGGGAACGTTGGAGGTGATGGTAATGGGCCTCAGGCTGAGGCTAATGTGGGAGGTAATGGGGCTCAAGCGGGCCAAGGCCAGGCAGGTTCAGATGTGGCTTATTTGATTCAGACCATAGCCGGAGCTTTTCAGACAGCTTTGGTCGGTATGAAAGCTGCAGCACCACCTCAGGGTGCGGGGACAGGATTACCCCTAGAGAGGCTTCGTAACTTAGGGGCAGTTGAGTTTCGTGGATTGTCTCTGGAGGGTTCGGAAGGGTGGCTTGAGAGCACTACTCGCATCTTGGGCCAGATGGAGTGTTCGGGTGCCCATAAGTTGGGATGCGTCGTCTCTTTGTTTCAGGGAGACGTTTATACTTGGTGGACCACTGTTAATTCCGGTATGGCCGAGGCGGATGTCACATGGGAGTTCTTTAGAAATGCCTTCAAGAGGAAGTACCTTGGGGTTCGATACTTGGATGAAAAGAAAAGAGAGTTCATGGCTTTGGTTCAAGGTAATAGGACCGTGTCTGAGTATGAGATCCAGTTTGTGAGGCTGAGCCAGTACGCACCAGAGTTGGTCCCGGATGAGAAAGAGCGATGTGAGCGTTTCAGATATGGATTGACTACGGATGTGAAGACTTACATGCTAGCCTCCGACTACACTGAGTTCGATGTCTTGGTCTTTAGGGTCAAGGATATAAGCAGAACCTAAGCTCTAGAGCACGTGCTGGTGGGTCTGACTCCGGAAAGAGGCATGCGAACTGGGATAGAGATCATGCCAAGAGACATAGAGACAGGAGGTATCAGCCGGATACGAGACCTAGGGGTGGTAACCATGGTCAGGGCCAAGGGGCCGTTGGACACATTCCAGAGTGCACTAGGTGCGGGAGACGCCACCCAGGTGAGTGTATGGGTATGTTTGGGGCGTGTTGGAACTGTAGCTCCCGAGACCATCTGAGGCGTGATTGTCCACACCCAGTTAGGGGTGGACCGGCTCCAGCTAGGGGTTTTGAGCATCAGAGAGGTCGTGGGCGCGGTCGTGGGAACTTTCAGCCGAGGAATGAGGGTCAGAGGAACTTGGCTCATGTAGTAGCAGTCGAGCCCGAGGAAGGAGGACCGGCTAGGGTGTACGCTCAGCGAGAGGCTGGGAATGACACTGATTTCATTGCAGGTAATTTCACATTACAATCTTTGAGTTTGCTTTCTTTGATAGACTCGGGGTCAACGCATTCATATATTTTGGGTGAACACGCAAGGTCATTAGGGTTACCATGTGATTGGTTAGAGATAGGTGTAAATGTCACTAGCTCTTTTGGCGATACAGTGGTAGTTAGGAAAGTGTATAGGAGGTGTCCTTTGATGGTTCAGGGCCACGTATTTCCGGTCGATATAATGGAGTTACCCTTCTATGGCTTTGATGTGATTTTGGGCATGGATTGGCTTGTTGAGCATAGAGCTAGGGTTGACTTCGAGACTAAGAGAGTTACCTTGAGGCTTATTGATGACTTTGAGGTTGTGGTAGTTGGGGAGAATGTCAAGTTCTTGTCCAATGTGGTTTCGGCTTTAGAAGCTCAGAGGTTGTTGAGTTCAGGGTGTCAGGCTTACTTGGCTTATGTAATGAATCAGGATATGAGTGAGGTGAGACCTCAGGACATCAGAACAGTATGTGATTTTCCGAGTGTTTTTCCGGAAGAGCTACCAGGCTTGCCTCCAGTTAGAGCAGCTGAGTTTGCTATTGAGACATATTCTGATTCTACACCGGTGTCGATTTCTCCGTATAGAATGGCACCGAAAGAGTTGAAGGAGTTGAAGACTCAGCTTCAGGAGTTGACGGATAGAGGCTTCATTAGGCCTAGTGTATCCCCGTGGGGTGATCCGGTCTTGTTTGTGAAAAAGAATGATGGTAGCATGAGAATGTGTATAGATTATAGGCAGTTGAATAAGGTAACGGTGAAAAACAAATATCCCTTGCCTAGGATAGATGACTTGCTAGACCAGTTGAGGGGGGCTTCTGTATTTTCAAAGATTGATTTGAGGTCCGGATACTATCAATTGAAGGTAAAGGATGTGGACATACCGAAGACAGCCTTTCGTACACGTTATGGACATTATGAGTTTTTTGGTAAAGCCATTTGGATTGACCAACGCTCCAGAAGCCTTCATGGAGATGATGAACTGAGTGTTTCATAAGTTCTTGGACAGGTTTGTGGTAGTGTTTATTGATGACATCCTAGTGTACTCTAGGACCGAAGAGGAGCACGATGAGCATTTAAGGTTAGTGCTTCAGACCCTACTTGAGAATCAGTTGTATGCCAAGCTAAGTAAGTGTGAGTTTTGGATTAGGGAGGTGGTCTTCCTAGGTCACGTAATCTCGGCTAGTGGGATTAGTGTAGATCCCAAGAAGATAGAAGCTATTGTGAATTAGAAACAACCGAAGTCAGTGACAGAAATCCGCAGCTTCCTAGGTTTGGCGGGATACTATAGAAGGTTTGTTGAGGGGTTCTCGAGAATAGCGGCTCCGTTGACCAAGTTGCTACAGAAGAATGTTTCGTATTATTGGTCAGATGCAAGACAAGAAGCGTTTGAGAAATTGAAGAAAGCTTTGACCAAAGCTCCTATTTTGATTCAGCCTGAGCCGGGGAGAGATTTTGTGATTTACAGTGATGCGTCCTACGTAGGGCTAGGTTGTGTGCTTATGCAAGAAGGTAAGGTAGTAGCGTATGCTTCGCGACAGTTGAAAGTCCATGAGAAGAATTACCCCACACATGACATAGAGTTGGCTGCAGTGGTGTTCGCGCTGAAGATTTGGAGACACCATCTTTATGGTGAGAAGTTCACCGTGTACACCGACCACAAGAGTTTGATATATTTGATGTCTCAGAGGGAGTTGAACCTCAGGCAGTGAAGGTGGTTAGAGCTTCTTAAGGATTATGACCTTACCATAGAGTACCATCCGGGCAAGGCAAATGTGGTGGCTGATGCCTTGAGTAGGAAAGCGGCCGTTGAGTTGCGAGCAATGTTTGCAAGGTTGAGTGTGTCTATGGATGGTGGATTGATAGCCGAGCTTCAGGTTAAGCCATCATTGGTTCAGTTGATTCGTGAGAAGCAGATGTGAGACGGGTCTTTGGCACCTCACATGCAAGACATAGCCGAAGATAGACCTACCGAGTATTGTTTTGGAGAGAATGTGATCCTATGTTTCAAGGATAGGATAGTGGTTCTGGAGGATGCCGAGTTGAGGCGTATGATCTTGAACGAGGCTCACAATAGTCCTTTTTCTATACATCCGGGTAATACGAAGATGTATCGAGGATTGAAAGAAGAGTATTATTGGGTTGGTTTGAAAAAGGACGTGGCCGAGTTTGTAAGTAGATGTATGGTTTGTCAGAGAGTCAAGGCTGAGCACCAGTTTCCCTCAGGATTATTGCAACCGTTGAAAATTCTAGAATGGAAGTGGGAGCGTATCACTATGGACTTTGTGTCAGGATTTCCGTTGACTCCTTCGAAGAAAAATTCAGTGTGGGTGATTGTAGATAGATTTACTAAGTGTGCCCACTTCATACCGGTTCATACTACCTATACTTTGGACAAGTTGGTCGAACTGTATATCTGTGAGATAGTGAGACTACATGGGGTACCGAGGTCGATTGTGTCAGGCCGAGATCTGAGATTCACCGCTAGATTTTGGGAGTGTTTGCATCGAGCCTTGGGTACTTGGTTGAACTTCAGCACTTCGTACCATCCGCAGTCTGATGGTCAGTCTGAGAGAGTGATTCAGATATTGGAAGATATATTGAGGTGTTGTATCATTGATTTTCAGGGGTCATGGGAGAAACACCTACCGTTAGTGGAGTTCGCTTATAACAACAGCTTTCAGTCGAGTATTCAGATGGCTCCCTATGAGGCCTTGTATGGTAGGAAGTGTAGAACCCCGATTTGTTGGGCCGAGGCCAGACAGAAACTTGTGCCGATGCCTGAATTGCTTAAGGGAACCACCGAGAAGGTGAAGTTGATATGTGATCGCTTGAAAGGAGCTTCAGATCGACAAAAGTCCTATGCCGACTTAAAAAGGAAGGAGGTAGAGTACTCTGTGGGAGATAAAGTGTTATTGAAAGTCTCACCTTGGAAGAAAGTGATGAGGTTTAGGAGGAAGGGCAAGTTAAGCCCAATATTCATAGGGCCTTATGAGATAGTTGAGAGAATTGGTTCGATTGTGTATAGATTGAGGCTTCCGACTGAGCTAGAGAAGATTCATGATGTATTCCATGTGTCGATGCTTAGGAGGTATAGATCGGATCCGTCCCATGTTATGCAGTGGAGGAAATAGAGTTGAATCCGGACTTGTCGTACAACGAGGAACCAGTGGAGGTACTTGATTCTAATAGCAAGGTGTTGCGTGGCAAGACCATAGAGTTGGTCAAGGTATTATGGAGACACAGAGGTGTGGAAAAGGCCACGTGGGAAAGGAAAGCTGATATGCTTGAGCAGTTCCCGTACTTGTTTCCGTCAGGTAATTTCGGGGACGAAATTCCTTAAGTAGGGGAGAGTTGTAACACACGAGTTTAGGGGTCGGGTGAAAATAATATTTTAATATTATTTCGGGTCCGGTTTTATAATTAAAATAATCTTTGGGCCTCGTATTTTCAAACAAATGATTTTATGTTGGGCTTATTTTAAATCAAGCCCAAAAAGTCATGGATGTCATGCTATTGATATTTTCCCTTTTCATTAAGGGTAAATGGGTCTTTTGGGTTTAAAACAAAAGAATTAAAATACCAAAAAAATTCACTCATCTTCTCCCTCTCTCAATCAAACTCACGACAAAACCTCTCCCCCTCCTTGAGTTACTATTCCATTCCATAGCTCACTCATTCTTGAAGATTTTTCAAAGGTAAGGTCGTTTTTTACTTGCTCTCATCTTCCTCTCTTTGGAAGTACCACTATTTTTCATTTTACCCATGTTTTTGGAATATGAGTTTTTGGGAGTTTTGATTTAAAAATGGTGCCTTTATTGTTCTTGACTAAATATTTTAATTGATTAATGTTAGATATGTTGTTTAGGAAGCATAGGGCCCAACTTGTATGATTTTTAAAGTGTTTTGTAAAATTTCCCGGATTTGAGTTTTGGGGAGGTTTTTTGGAGGTTTTAAGTTGAGTTATGGGGGTGTTTATTGGGGAAATATGAGGGCTGATGGATAGACTATATGTAAGGGTTGTTTTGGAGGTTTTAAGGAGTAATTTAAGGGTTGGAATCATTGGTTTTAGGGTGTGCTTAGGGGCTGCTCGGGAATATGGATTTTGGGTTTGATTTTAGTTGGAATTGGGTGTTTTGTGCTTGGTTTATGATCCGGGTTAACTACATTGGAATGTGGACTGATTGAGATTGTTTAAATTGTGTTGGACTGATTAGAGGCAAGAAAATTGGTTAGTGAAGCTTCGGGGACGAATCCGGAGATTTCAGAGTCTTGAGCTTGGTCTTCGGTTTTCACTTGGGTAACAACGGTGAGTAGAATTGTTGATCTTTGTATTGTGCACGATATGGAACCTTTGGGGGTTTGGGTGGGACCTTGTGGGTTCACCTAAACCCGAGTGTAAGCCTCTCTACTCCTATGTTTGTTGTGAATGAATGAATAGTTATGTGTTGTGATTATCTCGTGCATCTTAAGTTGTTCATACAGTTGTTAATGTGTAGTCGAGTTGAAGTTGTGCCTCACGTGATGGTGGTCTAAACTACGGTAATGTGTAGTTCCACCGGTAGTGACTAGTAGGAAAGTACTTTGATGTGTAGTCCCATTGGAAATCTACTAGTCGAAATGGTGATGTGTAGTCCCACCGTGTGTGTATGTTGGTTGTGCTTGTGCAAACCATGTGTTGTTGTTGAGATAGTCACTTCGTTCATCCATTGTTTTACTTGCATATGAAAAGTGTTTGGAAAACTGCATGTTGTGGATTTGTAGAGCTCCTCTCACTAAGCTAGTTAGCTTACGCTCTCTTTTGTTTCCAACATGCAGATCGTTAGAGTTCGGGAGGCAAGCGGGCAAGGGAGGAGCTTTTGGAGTTCTCAAGCTAGTTCAAGTATGGCTTGCGTTTTGTAATAATGCCTAGACGATGGGGTATAGAGTTTTAGGAGTTGGTGTCAAACTCCTTAGGTGATTGTGTTATTGAGCATGTTAAACTCATGGATGTGTTATGCTTTCATTTCATGGATTGAGGATCATGCCTATCTTATTGCTTAGTTTTATGTGCCTAAAGAAGTATGTTTTGGTCTATGCATGCTCTATGTTTGTTTGGCTTGGGTATGGGGCCTTATAATTGCTAAGTATGATCTCTTTGTGGAATTACATGAAATCCTTGACTTGTATGGTCCTGGTTAGATTCAATGCCTCGTATGCTAATTCTTGGTTGTAGTTTTGATGTATGTATGCTTGAACGAGTCTAGGGAGGTCCCAAAATGCATATAGAGTTGAGTTTTATTTGGTTTTGCTGGTTTTGGAGAGTTGCAGTGCAAGGCGTATCGATAAGCCTAAGGGTCGTATCGATACGGTCATGCCTGTAGGACTCAGTTTAGGCATGGCGTATCGATACATGGGGGTTTATCGATACGGTCTCAACTCTCTGGAATTCAAGTCAGGCTGGGCGTATCGATACACGTGGGTGTATCGATACGGTCTCAACTCTCTGGAATTCCGAGGAGTTGGTGGGTTTAGGGCGTATCGATACGGGGTTGTGGCGTATCGGTACGGTTCTACTTCGCTGACCATGAGGTGTTGACCAAGAAGGGCGTATCGATACGCCCAACGGCTGTATCGATACGGTCTTCCTGAGTTGACTGTAAGGGTTGACCTTGGTCAAGGCGTATCGATACCCTCTGTAGGTGTATCGATACGGCCTGCTTAAAAAGGGAAAATTGGGCTGTTTAATTGCAAGTCTCGTGGGTCTTATATCCGTGTTTGTTCGTTGCGCGCCCTATCACATAGGATTTAATAAAGGCATCTAGAAAAGATAAAGAAAAAAATAGGGTTACTAACCGAAGGGGAGCCTTAGCGGGTTTCACTTCAGTTTTCCCCGTGTGGCCCACTCGGACCGGTCATTCAGCCAGACCGGGACGAGGGGGTTACATCAATAAACTTTCCTTGTACACAAGTACAAGTAATTTCTTTCCCGACAGCAAACACTTTCTCAACTCTCTTTCTTTGGTTAAAAACACTCATTTTTGCACCATCACTTTGCTCACTCTCACTTGCTTTTACCTCCATTTTTTATTCTCTCTCTTTGGCTCTTTCAATACTTTCTCTCAAATGTATTTGGTCTTTGTGAATTTGTTTTGGTGAAAGAGGGGCTAAGGTAATCTTTCTTACTCCATGGGTGAGTGTATACCAATATGTATATCCATCATGTATGACTCGTTTATCGAATTGCCATGGCCTCCCAAGTAGTAAATGGCCAGCGTGCATCGTAACAACATCGCAAAGAACTTTATCCTTATACTTTCCAATGGAGAAAGCAACAAGAACTTGCTTGGTAACCTTAAGTTCTCCTCTGTCATTAAGCCACTGCAGCTTGTAGGGATGTGGATGCTTTGTGGTTGCTAATCCAAGTTTTTCTACCATAAGAGTACTAGCAACATTAGTACAACTACCTCCATCAATAATGACAAAGCATACCTTTCCATTAACATGGCAGCGAGTATGAAAGATATTCTCGCGTTGCTCATTCCATTCATTCGCTTGCACACTTAGGCTCCTTTTCACAATAAGGGCCTCTCCTTCTGCTGCATACTCTATATCATCATCTTCATCTTCTTGTATGGCAACAACTTCATCTTCCTCCTCTTGTTCCGATTCAACCTCTCCATCATCACGAAGAAGCATAGTGTTGCGATTTGGGCATTGGCTTGCAATATGCCCTCTTCCCAAGCACTTGAAGCATTGTATATCTCAGGAACGGTTTGGAACATTTGGAGCCTTACCTTTGCTAGTTTCGGCAATGGCCTTGCTTCCTTTGGGTGGTGTGCCTCTTTCATTGGGTGGTATTGGAGAACTCCGTTTGTAAGAACTTTTCCCCCATCTTGATGATACTCCCCCATAGGTTCGTTTGGAACCCTTCCGTTTAAGTTGCTTTTCTACTTTTATGGCCATATGCACCATGTCTTCGATCTCCACATAATGTTGCAACTCAATAACGACCGCAATATTTGGGTCAAGGCCGGATAGAAATCTTGCCATGGTGGCTTCTCGATCCTCATCAATGTTAGCTCGGATCATGGCTACTTTCATCTCTTTAAAGTAGTCCTCAACACTACGGTTGCCTTGGGTGAGATTTTGAAGCTTGTTGAACAACTCCCTATGATAGTGAGTTGGAACGAACCTCCTATGCATAACGGCCTTCATCTCATTCCAAGTAGAAATTGGATGTTCGCCATTGCGTCTCTTGCTAGATGTCAACTGATCCCACCATATTAGTGCATAATCTGTAAATTCAATGGCTGCAAGTTTTACCTTCTTAAGCTCGGAGTAGTTCTGGCACTCGAAGATGTGCTCAACTTTTTTTCCCATGCAAGATAGGCTTCAGGATCCGTTCTTTCTTGGAAATGAGGAATGGTTATTTTGATGTTGCTAAGATTATCATCAACTCTTGGCCGAGCTCTTTGGTACCTAGGTTCTTGACGCCTCAAACATTGCTGGGAGGCTCGCTCGTCTATGAGTTCTTCGTCCACCTCTCCCTCATACTCTTCCTCGTGATCTGAATTATGCCTTCATTGAGATCTTTCCTCCAAATGATCTAATCGTTCTTGCATCGACCCCAACCTTTGTTGCAACAACCTGTCCATCTCTCGGATAACATCTTGAAGATTGGAGTTAGTTGCATCTACGTTAACATTATTACTTCCTCCAACAGAGTTTCTCACGGAATTTTGAGACATTATTAGTAACAAAAATAAAAAAAATTAAAACATCACCCATTCCACTCCAAGAAAATGCACTCACACTCGTGTTTCACTCGGGATGGCTTTTACCCTTGATGTGCACTCTTGCCTTTTTCCACTTTTGCTCTCAATCAAGTCCTTTTAAGAACTTCCTCAAGGCTTGCAAATGGCTTGTAGAATTCGGCTGGAAAAAAAACTTGGTGAAAAGAATTTGGAAGGTAGGATAAGAAAAGTGGCAACAACAAAAAAGGTAAATTGTGAGAGTTGGTAAAGATGACAAAATAGTAGCAAAAGAAAAAATGATGTAAGATTTTTTTTTAAAGAAGAATAGAGAATAAGTTGCCCCCTCCCTCTTTAACTTTCACTAAAAAAATTCGAATTTTTTTTCTTTTTTTCAATTTTTTTCTTTTTTTTCAGAAGAGAGACAGCGACTATCTTACTGAATCAACCTCGCTCTAATACTAATTGATATGAACTCGGTAATGTGACCCGAGTCATATAAATGTGTCCGATCGTGATTCTAGAAAGAAATATTATTTGTTATGCTTTGAACTCTGAGATATCATAAAACATACATGTGAAATGAATAGCAATATAATAAAAAAATTAATGAAGAATGGAATTGGATAGGTAATTTGGATAGTATGGTGGCTAAGGATGGAGGATGATAATCGTGGAAAGGTGTAAATCAAAGAATGAGTGATGGGAGATGCTAAAGGCGGCGTGGATTTGTATGGTTGCAAGGATAGCAAATTGTGACCCGCTAGCTATAACGAGCTAGGAACCAACAATATACTTTGATGGAGTCGAGGTAGAGGAGTGTGGAATGTGATCCACAAGCTATAAGAGAGCTTGGAACCAACGCTATAGTAAAATGAAATGGATAGAAGACTACAAGCACAACTTGAAGCCGATAGAGTTCTCGCAAGAACTAGATGAAAGCAATCTTTCAAAGGTTTATATTCTCTAAAGAAAAATAAAAGTCCTTACAAATGAACCTAAGATGTCTATTTATAGTGTAGCTAGGCACCATATGAAAAGTCACACAAAAGAGAGATGAATGCTCATCTAAATGCTATTGAATACAAATAAATGAAATGTTTCTTTCTTATCCTTTTGATGGATGAATTTTGCTTTAAATTGAGATGAATTTAGCCTTAAATTCGTCCAAAAGGAGTGGTGACTCTTGGGCTGCTTCATTTTGCTTGCAAATGGATAAAAGGGAATGAATGTGGACATAGGATGAATGTAGACATCCCACACGTCCAAATCAACTTGTCTCTTTGAATTCCTTGCTAATTTTATCACTTAATTTGATGATTAAATGACATTAAACCAGCCTTCATTGCTTGTCCATTTGTGGAATATGATCAGCCTTCAAAAAAATGATAAATAAAGGCCTTGAATGCATAATTTAAATGCTGATTATTGCATCTCTCTTCTCTTGAACGTGAATGGCCTTCATTGGTTCATAATTTCAACCTTGAATAGGTGAATTATGAAGCTTAAATGCTTTGTTACTCTAAGAAGATGAACAGCCTTGAAAAGATGAAAAGAATTCAGCCTTGAATTACCTTCAATTGCCTTGTTTGCATGAGTAAAGATGGTCATCAATGACTTGTTTCCAAGCTGAAGTTGAAAAGTCTCTTCTTTAATCCACACGTCACATGAACCTAGACACACACAAAGGATTTATTCAAACTTAAAATAATAGATGCATGAAACAATTAAAGAGTTAGTTAATTGCGTGAACTAGTTAAATGAATGAACTAGTTTAATTAAAGAACTAACTTTATTGTATTTAACTAAATGCATGAATGAAGTAGTTTAACGAATGATTTAAGATACATAATTAAACTACTTCCCTAAATGAACTAAAATTATAAATGAAGTGCATGCTTTAATGACCAGCACACTTTATCAATGCAATGGAAGTTATGAAATACTTAAATTCTCATGCAAATGCATGCATGAGCAAAGTAAGGCATTCCTCCCTTATTATTTCTTCTTTCCCACGTTCATGGCTTGTTGTAAACAAGCTTTCCATGGTTGATTGAAACTCCTTGGCCCGTGCACGTGTAAAGGGGCCACTTGGGTACTTCTCCGGGTCCTTGTTCTTGATGGTCATATCAGATGGTGTGTAGGGGTTGTGCATGAGGGTGGTTTTGGCATTGCTTGGGTATTGCAGACAGCCGTTTTTGAGATTTTAGTGGCCCAAGGGCGAACTAAAAAAATGGGGCCTTGAGCGGGTGTCCCTCTGCCCATGCCCAGGGACGACACTGGTTGCAGATGATGGCATTTGTGCGTGAGGGTTGAAAGACGGTTGTGAAAATTTACAGCAAGGGTTCTATTTGATTCCCAGATAATTTGCAGCAATTAGTTTACGGGATCAAATAGAAAATTGTTTTGGTGAATTGTGGTTGCTGGTAGTGGATGTTGTCGTGAGTGATGGGAAAGGGAGCATGAGACGTGGGTGATGACGAATGGGAACATGCAAGAAATGAGGGGAAGTTAGAAATTATTTTAAATTATATTTACAATTAAACATTAATAAAATTATTTTCTCATAATAAAAATAATAAAAAATAATCCATATCATAACAATGTTAAATATTTAACGGATGAGTGATGAAAAAGCTCAATGTTGAAGGTTTAGTGAGTAAATTGATCGTTTTAAAAGTTTAGTGACCAAAATAGGTTAAAAGCAAAATTGAGTGATGATTTAGGTATTTTACGCTTATAGTAATTATCCTTAATTTCTTTCATTTTTATTCAATAAAATTAAAGATATAATTGAAAATTATATATATATAGTGAGGAACATTATAGTAATTATTTCTAAATATGTGAAAAATTATATACATATTCTGAATTAGGTATTTTTCATCATAAACTCGAACCCGACCTAACAGTTAATAATTTTTCGTCTGACCCGACCTGAACTTAAATTTAAAAAAAAAACACGACCCTATAGAGTCGGGTCAGATTGAAACCCATCGGATTCGACTGTCATGCTCATACCTAACTAGAGCCATAATTTGGCTAATATGTGTGCTGTGCTACATAATTTGGCCGAAAGTATTCTTAATTGATCTAGTGGCAGAATTTGGTGAAAGAGTTTAGAGCGGTTAGTTTAAAATTTTAAAAAGATTAGAGGTTTAAACTGAATATTTTAAAATTTTTGAAATTTTAAGTGGCTTAATGAGAATTTTTTTATAATTATGAAAAAAATTA
The DNA here is from genome assembly GCA_030270665.1 of Hibiscus trionum. Taxonomy (NCBI): domain Eukaryota; kingdom Viridiplantae; phylum Streptophyta; class Magnoliopsida; order Malvales; family Malvaceae; genus Hibiscus; species Hibiscus trionum. The sequence goes on from BSYR01000008.1 coordinate 3,115,356, forward strand.
ATTAAAAATACTTTAAAAAATAAATTTATATGGGGGCCAAATTAATTTTGTTTTAAAAAGTTGGATCGCCGTTGCATTCTGCTTCCAATCATCCCCTTCTCGGAATTTATATTTTTCATCTCAATTCTCAATCTTAGCTCCATATTTAGAAAAGCAATTTGTCCCGAGCTTTCTATATACTATATTGTCGTTGTTGTTCAGCCAACCACAGTTGAGCTATCTGAGAAGCTCTTAACTATTGTTGGAGTTGCTTCACCTTTTATTGTAAGTAGATAAATTGATAAGAGTTGGAGTTGTGATAGAATGTTGCTGAAGGGGTTGTTGGGATTGATATCCGGTTTTGTCAAAACTTTTAATTGTTATATACATCAGTATTCGATTTATTAGTTGACTAATTTAAATCGAATAGGGGCAAAACTAGGATTTAGGGATTGGGCAAAACATAAATATTTGAAAGTGTGAAATAAACTAATTATTCCATTTTTAAAAAGGGGTTAATTACCCCATTGGTACATGAATTGTACCGAATTCTCAGTTTCATACATTAACTTTTTTTTATTCTCAGTTTCATACATGAACTTTTTATCGTCAACGTTTTTGCCAATTTCCGTGATGGAATATGATGTGGCAACATTGAGCCACTTAAAAAGTAACACTTGTTAATTATTTTATTTTAAAAATTTTATTTACTTAAGGATTAATAACAAGATTAGTCCTCAATGTTAATGGTTTCTTAATTTAACACTCTAGGTTTTGATTATATCTATTTTAAAAATATATATATAAACAATAAACCAATCGATGATTGACATGTGACACCATATTAAAAAATATAAAAAATATTCAATTTTATTTATTTCTTCCCTTTCTATTTTTTTTCCTTTTTGTTTTCTTTAATTCCAACATCTAAATTTAATTTTCTTTAAAAAGCAAAAAAAAAAATTGTAATCACGGTTCATTCAACACTCGGAGGAAGCAACAACAATTTACTGAAAAAAATCAGAAGGTGAAAGAAGAAAAAACAATCCAATGAAAAAAATAAAGACTCGAACAAGTCCTCCATGTCGTCTCTGTCTTGGGCAACTATTTTTCCGACGCTTATGTCATGTCAGAATCGTTGTTTCTTCAACACTAGAGGAAGCATCGTTTCCCCCAAATCACAAATTTTATCTCATATCAATTTCAAACAAGAGACAAAATTCCAATACAACAAAACCTGTAAACCCTCTTCTCCATTTTGAATCGATACAAACACATACCTTCTAGAGCAATGGAAGTCGTGTGGGTCCCGTAATCATTGCAAAAAATACCTTGCGTCGATAAACTTTTTATTACAAGTTAGATTTTTTAAAAGGCCAGCTTTTTCTGTGGTTTTGTGTCTTAAGAAATGACGAGAGCACGGGTGGTTGGTAGTGACGGCGATCACATTGTGAAAATGAGCTTCTTCGGTGATGTCGTTTGGGGTTTCGTCGACGACTGAGGAGAGGGTTTGAGTATGTTGAAGGTGGAGGGTTGGAGACTTTTGATGAAATGAAAAAATAAATTAATTGATCTACAATTTGGGCAGGGAAAAGAAAGAAAAAAGAGAAAAAAAAATGAGTTTTTAATAAAAAAATAAAATTAAGTTTTTTTAAAAAATAAAATCTTAAAAAAATAAATATACTTTTTTGAATGTTTAAATCTTAGGGATGAAATTAAAAAATAATGAATTATTGAGGACTATTATTACTATGCCTTAAATAAATTGAGATGTTTTTTTAAAAAATAATAATGACACGTGTCATTTTTCGAGTGGCTCAATGTTACCACGTCAAATCCGGTCATGAAAATGGACAAAATAGTTGACGACAAAAAATTTATGTATAAAATTGAGAATAAAAAAAATAATGTATGAAATCGAAAATTCGGTATAATTTATATATCAATAGGATAATTAACCCTTTAAAAATATATATGTGAATAAAAGCCAAAAAAAATAATCTTGTACTTTGGGGCAAGAACCCCCTCCCAATCATCAAACACCTCCGTCCATGAGATCGGGTTTTACAAAGACCTAATATAGAGATCATTCTCTCAACTCAATTTTTTGCATTCACAACACCGAAATTCAAACTCCTAACTTTAATTAAAGGACAAGTTTTACAAAGACTAAGACTCAATAAAAATTGACCTTCTCAGCCCAATTTCTCCATTAATAACACAAGAATTTAAATATTTGACCTTAATTAAGATACCTAGCACTACACATCCCGCTAAACCAAATGTTCCTTCGTAATTTATTTTTTAATTATGTAGGTGGGGTTTAGGGTTAATTAAATTTCCGAAATTTGAGATGTTGGAGACTAGACTAACCTTCCGTTTCCAGTTCGATTCTTTACAGTGCGAGACTAAACCCTCAAGCCATATATGTTTAATCAGTGAACATCTGAAATCTGTACATTTAACCCCCATGAATGACTGAAACAAGGTTTGCAATGTGTCGACATCCATAAATATTCCCTCGCTATAGTAGATTATATACCGAAAATGTTTCCGGTTCCGATCATTTCCACCACCAAAACTGTCTGAACAAATATGTTTTCCTCATCCGAACATCGTATGCCATGAAGGCCCTCGCTTTGATAGGATCAGCATTCAAATACTCGAATGCATACATCTGTTTAGCTTCTTCCAGCCCATCTATCTCCATAACTGCATCTAGCAATTCAGAGGCATTGATTGAAGTTTTACTCTGCTCAATGGCATCAGCCAACCGTCGAATGCTGGATGCCACTGCAAGCATTGCCTCTTGAAGAGAATCCGAGCCACGTGGTCGCTTTGGAAGTTGTCTGGGAGGTTCCATTGGAGGAGGGTCTTGACTACCGTCTTGCAAATACTCTGGTGGCCCGGTATAGGACTGTGTTCCATCAGTATCACTTACGTCATCTGAACTTGGTGATACGAAAGAAGCAGAATCTTCATCAAAGTTCTTATAGCTTGTCGGATGACTTCCATCCTTCATCTTCGCCCAACGACTAGGTGCTTGGTAATTTCCACAAACAATCTTTAGCTCATCATACATCTCGATTGGTTTTCTTCGGAACCCTTTTGCATCAGGATGTGCCTGCTCAACGATGGTAAATGTCAAGTAATTTTAAGAAGTATGTATACCAAAACAAGAAAAAAGAAAACATGGGAACAGCGTGTAAGAGACTGACCGCCACATAGCTTTTCCAAAGATCTTCATTGTCACATTCGACCATTTTCGTATTCGGATTCCACCAAAATCCATCTTGACTTAGCATATCCCTCATTACCTTGTACCTTTTCTTAATTGTCTTAAGGCGATTAACAACTTTTTGATTGTTCAAGTTCAAATCAAAACGGGAATTCACGGCAATACAAGCAGCGGTATATGCATTTTCGTTGAAACATTTGTCAATCTTATTGCCATTTTTAGCCTGAATGGCCAGAGCTTCAATAAGACACTTGTCCATTGCAACCGACCAAACTACATTTCTTCCTTTATTCTTCATCTCCCCCCTTCTTGGCGCCGGCATGTCATAGTGGTCCATTCCTAATGCAGGAAAACAACAGAACGGTACATCACATTGTGGTGGAAATAAAAAATATTGCTCAACAGACACTAAATATAGGTAAAATCAAGGACCAAAATATGCCACAATCATCTAATCGAATAAGAAAAACCAATGATTATTCAAACACATTTTGACTTGAGTTAGAAAATGGGATATATATGTAGTTTTGTTTTGTTTAGATACAGGACAATAAAATGCAATGTTACGATCATGTAAATATATTAAAAAGTAACTCATGCAAACCTGGCATCCTAGTCAACTCTAATTCAGTTCAAGGAGGAACTAAGAAGACAAACCGCAAATTTATAAACAATTCATCACACAACTTAGGCCAGTCATGCAAAAAGAGGCAAAGTGTAACTATGGCTCAGATCAAATGATAAAGATTAGCAGTGTCATCCTTTACAAATTGGGTGCTTATAGCAATGGAAATCATGAGTAAGTAGAGGCTTGGCCCCAATCACAGATCTAGTAAATGAACACAGGGAATTTGAAAACCTATACAATCATACTTTAAAAAATTGAACACAAGGAATCGCTTAAGATATAGTCATCTTAATTAAACAGATTTGTTCTTAAGATTACTAACACAAAACAATAAAAGATAAGAGAAAGCCTACACGATCAGACTTCATAAAAGAGATCAGAAGATGTGGCTGTAATTTCGTCATCCAAATTCAACAAACTGAGACCATAACATTTCATGAAGCTCAAATCAATCACTTGACCACTTGTAATAAATCTCATTAAAAAAACAGATTGGAAAAGGACCAAAGTCTTCCTTTTTAGAACATATGCATAAACATTTCTCTTTCTAAAAGATAATCAACTATCACTGATCATTGCTATGACCAAATGCTCTCTCTATTACCTCACCTAAAAATTGCTTAACCCTCCTTTTTGGTTACTATGCTCATGGTGGTGAAAGACAAGGTTAAAAGGTTAAGGGTTCACAGTGATGGTGAAAGGAGTTAGAACAAGCTGGAGGGAGTTTCTAACCGATCTATACCCTGTCCAACCTCCGGAAACATATACACAAGTAAGATCCAAAACTTGCTGGCGGTGATAATCTCCAACAAAACAGTGCATATCATCAACAATAGCACTCATCAAAACTGAAGAACGCCTTTCAGACTATAGTAATTACATGTTAGATATCTTCCTTTTTGAGAGAATATAGGTACACCAAGTCACAACTCACAATGCACTAAGAAAACCGAAATCACTACTATGAAAAATGTTAAAATATTGTAGGCTTAACCATTATGCTTGAGTTACATGAAAACGGTACACATGCCCAACCCTTGGACTGTACAGCATCTAGGCTACAAATCAGTACATGCTTCCTAAGACTCAGAAGCTAAAATAAAAACAAAACATGTAGAGATACAAATAGACATACACACAACATTAGAACTCAATTCAACCAGTAACAGGTTTAGGAAGAACACTACCCTAAAACCATGATAAATGCAATAAGCACTTCACAGATAGCCAAGGATTTCCGATGGTGTCCAGCAATCAATATCAGCATACAGTGTTGAGATCCTACGGAATCTGAAAGAAATTATGGGGGGGGGGGGGAGAAAGACAAAGCAGACACTGAATAGAAGTAAGAAATTGAGTAACATGAAAACACTTTGAAACCAAGGCTAATGTCATGCATGTTATCCAACACTAGTTTTGCAGAAAATAAGAACCAGCTTGAAGATCAATCATGAATTTACCCTAGATCAAGAAGTTGCTCATACCAAAGGATTCATGAAAACATAGTTTAAACCGACTGAAGCACAATCTCTGGGGAAAAAACACTAAGTTTATTTATCCCAACAAATAAATTCTCAACACACGATACCGGTTGGACCCCGATAAAATCGGCATGGTTTGATGGCCAAACCGCAAACTATAATCAAGATTAACACCTAACTTTCACACAATTCTAGCAATTAGAAATCAACATTTTGGCATTGATTTTCAGCTAATTGATTACTAAATTACTCTAGAAGAGTCCACTGAGACTAACCCAAACCGTAGCTTCTTTACTAAAATGTATCAAAATAAAACAAACCCATTTCTTCTCTCATTAAAATTAAACCAACCAGTTAGAAGCTGAAAATAATCCACCAAAAACCTCAACAACAAAAATCAAACCATTCAATTGTTTACACCTCATATAAGCAATCAAATAAACAAATAAAGAGATGAAGAGAGAGGGAAAAAGAAAGAAACCAGGGGATTGCGATTAAGAGTAAAGGTAAACAATCTATCGCCAGTGAGAAGCCTGATCTGATCGCCGAGTGAGGTGAAACGCGAGGTACTTAGGAAGGTGCTATACGCGTTAAGTAAATGTGACGGGGGATTTGTGTTAGGGTTTTCTTTTTAACTTTTTGCTGTTGTTTTTCTTTTCTTTCATTCTTTTTAATTATTTCTCGAAGGAAAAGAAAATAAAAATAAAGGGGAATGGGGTCAAAAATTTTCTCGAGGTGTAGGCACTTTCTCGAAGACCAAACGCGTGTTGAGAAAAGTTTCAGCAATTGGTAATGTTTTTGCTAAAGTGAAACGGGAATTTCTCGGGAGAATATGAAGGTCCTACCACGAGCTTCCACGTCAGCACAATACTTTGCAACGCGATTACTTTCCTTTCCTTCAAAATTATAATTTCAGTTAGTTTTGCTCATTGATTTTGAATAGTTTTTTTTTGCTTAAATATACGATTGGTACTTTAACCGGACATATTCCCTTAATTTGGTATTTAATGATTTTTTGCTTTCAAATTAGTACCTAAACTAGGCATATTCTCTCCAGTCGTTACTTAGAGATTTTTTACTTTCAAGTTGGTACTTAAACTAGACACATTCCCCTAAATTGGTACTAAAATTTATACATTATATCAATTTAGTCAAAATTCGAAACAAATCAATAAATTTAACACTTTATATTTACAATTTTTGTCAAATTATTTTTTGTTATTCTCTTAAATTGATTGTACAATTCTCAGGAATATTACATTACTATCCTGGTATAATAAAAGTTTAATAGTAATTTGTCGTTTTATTGTAGGATGCGGTTGTTCAATTGTTTCTTTGATCCCATAGACTCACTTGATTAGACAATATCGTATTTTTTTACTAAATCGATGTAATTTTAAAATATTAAGAGTTAAATTTATTGAAATGTTTTGAATTATGATCAAATTGATAAAATGTATAAGTTTTTAGGACTAAAATTGTTAATAAAAATACCAAAACCATGAATGAAATTAAAGTTTAGGTACCAACTTGAGAGCAAAAATTCTTTAGGTACCAACTTGGAGAAAAATGCCTAATTCAGATACTAACTTGAGAACAAAAATTCTTTAAATGCTAACATGGAGAAAATACATAGTTCAAGTACCAAATATATATTTAAGTTTTTCTTTAATCATTTTAGTTTTTTTAATGTGTATTTTGGAGTTATTCATCGACACATATCATTTTACGTTCTTGTTATTGAGAGTTATTTACTTCAAATTATTTTATGTTCGAGTTATTTTCAATTTGGTTAATTTGATTTTAAGTTGTTTTAATTGTAAATTATTATTGGATTCGATTTAGACCGTTTAAGCTGTTAACCTTTTATAATCATATTAAATTAGTTATATTTGAATTTAAATTAATTGATAAAGCTCACAAATGATCACTATTTTTAAATATTTGTTTTAATCATTCAACTTTTAAATATTACAAATAATTTTTAAACTTTAATTTTTGTTATAGAATAATAGCTGTAAGGGGTAACAATAACATAATAGCTAAAATAATTTGTATAATAACACAATTAGGCATCTAGCTTTATACATTCAATTAATTTAGTCATATTTTACAAAAAAAAATGATAAATTTAATATCCGTTGTTTACTTATTCTATCAATTTAATCTTACTTTTAAATATATTAATATACTAAATTAATACATACCATCATCTGGTTGAAGCAAAAATATTAAATTATTTCAAATTAAAAAAATATGGTAAAATTGATCAAATGATTAAATAATAAGAAAAAAATATTAAATTATTACTATTATTTTAATTCACATTATAATGTTAAAGATAAGAAGATTCTCTTTTTCAGTGACACCATTGGAAAGGTTTCATGATACAATTACATAAAATTGTACATTCCCCCTTATTTGCACAATCAAATTATAAAGATATACTGATTGCATGCATTGATTAGTAAAGACTGAGAGGCAAGCGGACATAAATGGCACAATAATTGCCAAAACTCCAAATAAATTAGGCTCATTATAATAGATAAAAATCCTCAGCCCATTTTCGGTGTCTCTATTTATGTCTCAACACTAAAAAATACAACAAAATTAAATTTCAAGCCCTAAACCCTACGCCCTACAAAATATACCCTACCCTAAATTCCCTAAACCCTAACCATAACCCTTAACCTAAAACCCTAAACCTAATTTTAAGTGTGAGGCATAAATAGGGGCACCGAAAAGGGTAGAGGATTTCCATCCCATTATAATCAAACACAATGACATGGGAAAAGTTCTGAGATTAAATCATCACAGGCAAACATTACCATTTTTCTAAAATGATCAATCACTTAGAATAACTATCTTTATTATAAAATTTTAATTTATTTTTTGTTCAAAATATATCTTTTAATAAAAACAATTTTTTAACATGAATCTAATATGAAATATATGAATTAAACTTAGACTCCAATAATCAAAACCTAATCCAAGCTCAGCCCAACCTTTTTTTTTCCAATTTATATCATAAGAAAATCAAATATATAATATTATATGTAAACATTAAAAATATGGCAACCTGTTTATATTTAAAAGTTAAATAAAACAAAATATAAAATTACTAAATCTTAAATAAAAGATGAACTTTTTTGGCTTTTTTCTAAATTATTTTAAAAAATAATATAGGTGAACCTAGACTAGCCTGTATGAATCACTCTAGATAAAAAGTTAAAATCCAAATTTTGGGTCAAACCGGGTTTGAGTAACTATATACACTGTTGATGCCAATCATGCCATACATGGACCCGAACCCGAACCAAACTCAACCTGACTCGACCAATTGACCCATTTTCAGGTGCATCGCTGCACTGTATCATACATGTACCCAATTTCTAGATTGGCATTAGAATATGACTCCCATTGGAAGAAGACTCAAATACCATGACTACCGAGGCACCGAATTAAGGCCAAAAGCATTACTGCAGAATTCAAGTTCAAGTTACCTTTAAGGGCTGTCTTCGTCGCACGTTGATTGCTTCAATGGTAGGCACATTTTTCCCTGCTCAAAGAGAAAAAATTACCTTTAAGGGTTGTCTTCGTCGTAAAACACCATGAATTGAAGGAATAAGTTTAGCTGCAAAACAACCTGAGATACAAGTAAATAACGGATCATTCATTTACATAAGCAAAAAGCATGCCGAAGGGTAAGATGACAATAAGAATACAAAAAGTAAATGCTTCTTTTAGCATTCTTCAATGCCATTACAAAATCCATATTCAGTTTTCCTCACCATTGCAGCTACTAAAGAGAGAGCTGCACATTATTCACATCATAATATTAATTTTCTCCCACATGAATAGGATAAAGGAACCAAAAATTCAATTATGCAGCTATATCACAAAACATGATCCATTTATAGACAAATCACAAAAACAAAGTAATAACCGGTCAATGTGGGGATCGGGCAGTCATACTAGCAACCTGAGCCTGCATTTGAGCTGCCCTAACTTTAGCAGCAGTGGCCTTATGAAAGAACTGTTCCCTTGACAACAACCTCACATTCCTCAAATATTGATCAAACGGCACCGCCCCTTCTTGCACTGCCTTATCCAATGAATAAACCACGTCTTCCAAGGCTAAGTCCGCCGCCGTGCAATCCAACATTTGCTCGGAAAGGGCGTCGGCACAATGAAACACCTCGTCCACTTCAACATTGTCCATGTTCTTGGTTTTCCCTTCGTTGTCTCGAAGCCAACCATCAAACACATCGCTGCGCATCAAAACAACCTGCAAATTCTGTTCTAAAGCTTCTTTTTCATCTTGCATTTCTTTCAACCCTTTGTTAAGCTCTTCCTCTCGTCTTCTCAACACTGCTTGAGCCGAAAACAACCCTTCCATTTCAGATTCCCTTTGTTTTCTCATCTTAATTATATCCCCGTGAACCATCTCTACAAATTTATTCACCGCATTCCTCTTATAAACCTCCGTAGCATCCTCCGTATGCGGTGGCTGTATCCTCCCATAAGGCGAAGGTGGATACCCTGACGCAGCGGCAGCCACTCTCGGCTGTTGCTGCTGATGACCATAACTAGGCGGATTAGGGTTAGGATTGGACCGGCGTTGGGAATAAAGTGGGGGATCAAGCGAAAAGGCAGAGCTTAAATTAGCGACCAAATCAACAAGATTAGAACTTGGGTAAATCCAATTCTGCAAATAAGGGATCGAAACTAACCCAGAGGGAGAAACGTGGGGATGGGGGCGTTTGATGATCATGTCGCGCGTGGGATTCACGTAGACGAGGGGAGGGTAACGAGGGTAAGATTCGGGGAGCCAGATTATGAGGGGTATGTTGTAAGTGACGCCTTGGAAAGGCATGGGGATGGTGCCGTCGGTTTGGAGGAGATTGACGGAGCGGCCGTCGTTGTGGATGAAAGTGGCGGCTTTGGGTTGGAGGGAAGGGTAGTGGGAGGTGAGGGAAAGGAGGTGCTGGCGGATTAGCCATTTGGTGTCTTCGGTATAAGGGAGGGAGGAAGGGCCACGTTGGGAGAGGACGGAGGACAGGAATTGTTGCGTCTCCACCGGCGGTGTTGACGACGGTTGAACCATTGCGCCACGGAGGATCTTGGAAGCGAAATGATGAAGGAGAGAGAAATCCGTGCTTTGGAATTTACTTAGCAAGAGGAGGGGAACCTTTCTCCTCCTAGTTCCTTCTGAGTTCTGACTAATAGTAACTAGTAAATTATATTAGGGTAAACTACTGTATAGGTCCTGAACGTTTTGAAAACATAATATTTATCCACTAAACTTTTAAAATTGACAATACAATCACTAAACTTTAATTCGTTTTCGTTATGACTATTACCGTGTGATGTCGCTAAAAATGTTAGGATAAACTACATAAATGATCCCCCAAATATGCTTCATTTATCTTTTGCGTCCTCCGACTATCAGAAGTTACAAATTGGTCATTCGACTAAAAAAAGTAATAAATTGGTCCAATGCCATTAAAATTTTAACGACTGATGATGTGTCAGTTAATATAGATTAATATAATTACATAATTAGACCTCAAGCTCTACATTTATTTTAAAACTCTAATTTTAAAAAATTAACCCACATAATTTTAATAATCTATCAATTTAATCCATCTTTTTTTCTATTTCTCCTTTCCTCTAATTCTTCAATTTAACCCAATCGTTTAGTTCTATTCTCTTTGCTTTTTATCAAGTTTACCTGGAATAATGATAGATAGACAAGACCCATCTCCAATTACTTTTCCATAATAACAATCAAAAGTAATTTTTTTAATAAAATAAAACACAAAGATCTCTCAGAGGTAGACTTGTACCACACAAAATATATCCTCTTTGCCGATTTACCCCTTCTTCACCGCTGCTGCTGTTTCTTCTATGTTTCCTCTTTCAATCAATATGTGAATCCTCATCTCTTATTTTTTTTTTGGTTCTTTTTTGTCCAGTTCATCCATTGAATTGATGGATTTCTGGGTTTTTAAAAGAAGCTTGATTTGTTTTGGATCGGCTTCTTTCTTGTTCGTGTTAATTTGGCTTGAAATTTCAAAGCCAAAGTCAATTTGGCAGAGTCAATTTTACAGTGCAGTGCATTTATGCACCGAAAGTGGGGTTGAAAATGTTGCATGGGAAAATTATTTTTTGATCCTTAAACTTTATGTTATTTATAGGTTTAGTCCATGGAGCTCAACTATAAATAGGCCTAACCTTTTCTATTTGAAACCATCCCAACATCCATACCATCTATCCCATTTGTTTCTCTTCTATCATTTGTAATATTTAGGAATTCTTAGGAATTCCATTTGTTTGTACCATTTTGGTATTAGTGAAGTTATCATCCGGTGGTGGTGCCCGAGGAGTAGACGACATTTTCGTCGAACCTCGTAAATTTGGTGTGTTCTCTCCATTATTTATTTCACTTGCTTATTATTGGGTTTTTCCATTGGGTTTCAATATTCAATAGTTGATGGGTTTGTTCGCTGTGCAAATTTCGGTAGTTTTGATCTCAAAAGTTCAGCTCAGATTTGAAGCTACGTTCGTGTGAGAAATAACCCGGTTTCCCCAACAATTGGTATCAGAGCTTCAGTGAAGGCTATTCCAATAGCTCGATTGCTGCAAAGAAGTGTGGTGTTGTGACAGTGCATGTCTAGGAAAGTTCTGGCTAGGAAAGACTTGGTATTTAAGCGATCCGTGTGATCCACCTCTCTTTCTTGGGAACTTACCTGGTGCAGTGTTTCAATTCCAGTTCGCGCTGTTGAATATTATTTGTTGCCATGGCAAAAGTCAGATCATATGGTGCATCAAGCTCTTCCTCTATACCGATGAGGAGGATAATGTCAAATGCAAACTTCTCAGTGGAGTTGTTCGATGGATCCGGTCACTTCGGCATGTGGCAAGGCGAGGTGCTAGACTCTTTATTTCAACAAGGTCTAAACATTGCCATTGAGGAAGAAAAACCCGTAGATATGATGGAGAAATATTGGAGAACAATCAACTGTATGGTTGCAGTACGATTCGATCTTGTCTTTCCAGGGAGCATAAGTATGCCTACAAAAACGAGACTTCTGCAAGCAAACTATGGAAAGATTTAGAGGAAAAATTCCTAAAGAAAAGCTCCCAAAATCGTCTTCACATGAAGAAAAGATTGTTCAGATTTGATTATCAGCCAGACACCAGTATGAATGAACACATCACTGCCTTCAATGAGTTAGTGGCAGATCTGTTGGGCATGGATGAAACTTTCAAAGATGAAGATTTGGCTCTAATGTTGTTGTCATCCCTTTTAGATGAATTTGAGCACCTTGAAACAACGTTACTTCATGGAAAGGATGAGGTGACCCTTAAAGAAGCAACTGTTGCTCTGTATAGTTACGAGCTCAGAAAGAAAACCAAGATGGAGAGCAAGTACAATGCAGCGGAGGCCATGGTGTAAGAGGTCGCTCGAAAAGCCAAAAGCCAAAAATGAGAGGGAGATCAAAGTCAAAGTCCAAACTTGGGAAAGATGAATGTGCTTTTTGTCATGAGAAAGGTCATTGGAAGAAAGGTTGCCCGAAGCTGAAGAAGAAAGGAAAAGCAGCTCCAGATGCATGTGTTGCAGAGCATGATACTAGTGACTCTGAAATATCACTGGTTGCTTCATCATCATCATTTCGTTCAGACGAGTGGATATTGGATTTGGGTTGTACCTATCATATGTCCCCTAATCGGGAGTGGTTCTTCGATTTAGTAGAACTAAATGGAAGATTTGTTTATATAGGCAATGACAACGCCTGTAAAACGATTGGGATAGGTTCAATCCGATTAAAGAATCAAGATGGATCAACTAGAGTTTTGACTGATGTCCGATACGTGCCTAGTTTGAAGAAAAATCTCATCTCATTGAGAGCTTTGGAATCTAAAGGCTCGATTGTCACTATGAGAGATGGAATTTTGAAAGTCACATCAGGTGCACTCGTGATAATGAAGGGCATCAGGAAAAATAACTTGTATTACTACCAAGGTAGTACAATTATTGGAGCAGTAGCAGCAGCTTCCGGTGGAGACAAATTGGATTCTACTCAGTTGCGGTACACGCGGTTGGGACACGTCGGTGAGAAATCCTTGCAAATTTTGGCAAAGCAATGATTGTTGAAAGGTGCAAAGGCTTGCAAGTTAAATTTTTGTGAGCATTGTGTTCTGTGAAAGCAAAAGAGAGTGAAATTCGGCACCGTTATCCATAATACGAAAGGTATTTTGGATTATGTTCACTCAGATGTGTAGGGTCCTTCCAAAACAACGTCGTTGGGAGGAAAACACTATTTTGTAACTTTTTTATGACTTTTCTAGAAGAGTTTGGGTGTATACAATGAAGTCTAAAGATGAAGTGCTCAAAGTTTTCATGAAATGGAAAAATATGATTGATAACCAGACTGGCAAGAAGATCAAACGGCTTAGGACGGACAATGGAGGGGAATATAGAAGTGATCCGCTCTTTGACGTTTTCCAGGAGCATGGTATTGTTCGACATTTCACTGTTAGACATACACCACATCAGAATAAGATGGCAGAGCGTATGAATCGAACACTACTTGAGAAAGTTCGATGTATGTTGTCCAATGTTGGGTTGGGCAAACCATTTTGGGCTGAGGCTGTGACATATACTGGCCATCTCATAAATCGTCTACCGTCATCGGCGATTGGAGGAAAAACACCGTTGGAGGTATGGTCTGGAGTACCCGCTACTGATTATGATTCCTTACATGTATTTGGATCCACTACGTATTATCATGTGAAAGAGTCAAAACTTGATCCTAGAGTAAATAATGCTATCTTTATAGGAATCACTCATGGAGTGAAGGGATTTCGACTTTGGTGCTTAGACACAAAGAAGATAATTTGTAGCAGAGATGTTACCTTTGATGAATCTGCCATATTGAAGAAGGTAACAAATAGAGATGTTCAGACAAGTAGTACTCCACAACAGGTGGAGTATACTCCAAACCAGGTGGAGTTTCAAGAGACGGTGATTAGTCCAGCAATTGATGTTACTAATTCTCCAACTCCAATGAAGGAATCAGAAGATGTAGAGGTTCAAACCCAAGAACCATTGGATACACCAGAACCACTTGCAGTTACAAGGCCAAGGAGAGAAATTTGTAGACCTGCTCGATTTACAGATACGGTGGCCTATGCCCTTCCAGTTATTGATGGTGATATCCCTGCCACTTATCAAGAAGCAATGCAAAGCTTAGAAAGTGACAAGTGGAAAAGTGCCATGGATGAAGAAATGCAATCTCTCCAGAAGAACAACACCTGGGATTTGGCATATTTACCAGAAAGTAAAAAGGGCAATTGGATGCAAGTGGGTATTTGCAAAGAAAGATAGATCTCCCAGCAAGAAAGATGTTCGCTACAAGGCAAGGTTGGTAGCTAAAGGCTACGCTCAGAAGGAGGGAATCGACTACAATGAAGTATTTTCCCCTGTTGTGAAGCATTCCTCCATTAGAATATTGTTGGCCTTGGTAGCACAGTTGAATTTGGAGCTAGCTCAACTCGTTGTAAAGACGACTTTCTTGCATGGTGATTTGGAAGAGGAGATCTATACGACTCAGCCAGAAGGATATGTAGATGCTGGTGGTAAGAAATGGGTTTGTAAGCTGAAAAAATCGCTATATGGATTGAAGCAATCTCTGAGGCAGTGGTACAAGCGATTTGATAGCTTTATGAGGAGGCAGAGGTAAACAAGAAGCAAATATGACCATTGCATGTATTTGCGAAAGCTACAAGATGGATCTTTCATTTATCTCCTCTTGTATGTTGATGATATGTTGATCACTTCAAAGAGTCAACAAGAGATAGACAAATTGAAGGCTCGGTTGAATCAAGAGTTTGAGATGAAAGATCTAGGTGAGGCCAAGAAAATTCTCGGCATGGAGATAAGTAGAGACAGACGGAGAGGCAAGCTTTGTTTGACTCAGAAGCAATATCTGAAAAAAGGTATTACAATATTTTGGTATGAATGAAAGCACAAAACATGTAAGTACCTCACTTGCTTCTCATTTGAAACTCAGTTCTCAATTATCTCCTAAAACTGATGAAGAGCGAGAATACATGACAAAAGTTCCATATGCTAATGCAGTAGGGAGCTTGATGTATGCGATGGTGTGTACGCGGCCTGACATTTCACAAGCAGTTGGATTTGTGAGCAGGTACATGCATGATCCTGGAAAAAGACATTGTCAATCTATGAAATGGATTCTACGGTATCTCCAACAAACCGTAGATGTTGGTTTAGTGTTTGAGCAAGATGAAACACTTGGTCAGTTTGTGGTTGGATATGTTGATTCCGACTATGCTGGTGATTTGGACAAGCGTCGGTCTACTACTGGTATTTGTTTACTCTAGCAAAAGCCCCAGTGAGTTGGAGGTCTACTTTACAGTCAACGGTGGCTTTGTCAACTACAGAGGCAGAGTACATGGCGGTTGCATAGGCTGTTAAGGAGGTGATTTGGCTCAACAGATTGTTGGAAAACTTGGGAGTTGTCCAAAGTCACATTAACTTCTATTGTGACAGTCAGAGTGCTATTCATTTAGCGAAAAATCAAGTCTACCATTCAAGAACCAAGCACATCGACGTGAGGTATCACTTTGTGCGGGAGATCTTTGAAGAAGGAAAGGTTCTACTTCAGAAGATTGCGACAGTAGAAAATCATGCATATATGTTGACCAAGAAGGTAACATCAATCAAATTCAATCATTGTTTGAACTTGATTAACATCTTGCAAATTTGAGCACCTTCGAATGTATGGCGCTTGTGAGCGCATTGGGAGGCACTACGAAAGATAACGTTTGGAGAGAAGAAAATTTGAAGAACGTGATGATATTTCAAGCCAAGGTGGAGATTTGTTAATTTGGCTTAAAATTTCAAAGCCAAAGTCAATTTGGCAGGGAGTTGGCACTGTAAATCAATGCCAAAGTCAATTTTACAGTGCATTGCATTTATGCACTGAAAGTGGGGTTGAAAATGTGGCATGGGAAAATTATTTTTTGATCCTTAAACTTTAGGCTATTTATAGGTTTAGCCCATGGAGCTCAACTATAAATAGGCCTAATCTTTGCCATTTGAAACCATCCCAACATCCATACCATCTCTCCCATTTGTTTCTCTTCTATCATTTGTAATATTTGGAAATTCTTAGGAATTCTATTTGTTTGTACCATTTTGGTATTAGTGAAGTTATCATCCGGTGGTGGTGCCCGAGGAGTAGACGACATTTTCGTCGAACCTCTTAAATTTGGTGTGTTCTCTCCATTATTTATTTCGCTTGCTTATTATTGGGTTTTCCCATTGAGTTTCAATATTCAATAGTTGACGGGTTTGTCCGCTGTACAAATTTCGGTAGTTTCGATCTTGAAATTTCAGCTCAGATTTGAAGCTACGTTCGTGTGAGAAATAATTCAGTTTCTCCAACAGTTCGATCTCATTTGTGGTTGTCAGATTTGGATCCTCGCGTTATTCTTACTTACCAAAAAGAAGAAAAAAAATTAATTTTTTTGTGTGGTTCAAGTCTACATCTGAGAGATCTTTGTGTTTTATTTTATTTTTTTAAATAGTTTTGATTGTTATTATTGAAAAGTAATTGAAGATGGGTCACGTTATTCTGGTTTTTTTTCTTTCAGAATCCACTTCTTGATCAAATCAAAATAAAGCTAAAACATGAAACAAAGATGGAAATTAAACAAAACTAAACGATTGGGTTAAATTGAAGAATTAAAGGAGAGGAGAAATAAAAAAAATGGATTAAATTGATAGATTATTAAAATTATGTGGGTTAATTTTTTAGAATTAGGGTTAAATTAAAATAAGTGTAGAACTTGAGGGCTAATTATGTAATTATATCAATTTATATTAACTACCACATCATCAACCGTTAAATTTTTAACGATGTTGGACCAATTTGTTACATTTTTTAGTCGGGGACCAGTTTGTAACTTCTAATAGTCGAGAGACACAAAATATAATTAGAACATAATCGAGGGACCATTTATGTCATTTACCCAAAATGTTAATGGGACACTTTAACCTATAAAGACATGTAGTTCTGTTGCACGACCTGTTAAAATAAGGCTAATATACGGCGTAACCGTTTCTTTCCTTTATCCCATTATCAATCTAAAATGTTATATATATTAGTAACAGTCTCGGTTACAACCTAAATTGTTATGATTTTGAGTAATATTTCAGGTTTTGGTTTTCAAACTAAAATGTTATATGTATTGGTAACATTTTAAGTCGAAACCTAAATTGGTAACATTTTAGGTCACAACTTAAATTGTTATAATTTTGTATAACATTTTAGGTTAAAACTTAAAATTTTACTAAATGTTTTGATTTTGGGTAATATTTCAGGTTTAGGTTTCAAAACTAAAATGTTATATGTATTGGTAATATTTTAGGTTGAAACCTAAATTGGTAACATTTTAGGTTGCAACTTAAATTTTTATAATTTTGTATAACATTTTAGGTTGCAACTTAAATTTTTATAATTTTGTATACTAACATTTTAGGTTGAAACTTAAAATTTTACTCACTTCAACTTAAATTGTTATATGAGATTTGACCGTAAAAAAATAAAAATATTTTACGACAAGTATAGAAACCTTGCTCTAAGTTTTAATGAAATTCAAAAATTCTAACTTAAAAGCAATATTACAATTTTCATCAATTACCAAATTATGGTTTTGAATTGTTAAAATCAAGTTTAGATTAATCATATACTCTAAGAAATCTTCATTACACAATACAAAATCTTAGTTTAGGTCGGAATTAACAAAATCACCATTAAATAGTTAAAAACTTGAAGATAAGCTATTTCTTTCCCCAATTACCTAATTCTTGGTTTAATTTATTAAAATCAAGTTTAGATTACTCATATACTCTAAGAAATCTACATTACCCAATAGAAAATCTTAGCTTTAGTTCAGAATTAACAAAATCACCATTAAAAAGTTAAAAAACTTAGAAAATAAGTTATTTTTTCAAATATCTATTTCTGGGTTTAATTTTTTAGAGTCTGATTTGAAATCAACCTGACAATGATCCGGACTCGTTTCTAGATCTCGAAAACTTTTATTTCTGCATTTATGTCAGTTACATGGACACCTAATATTTTCCCGATCCACAAATCTAGCCTTATTTAACCCAAATGTAACAAATTCCAACAATGGTCGCTCAAAATCGAGATTAATAATGTGACCATTTATTAGCCTATCAATATTATAAATCCAATATCGATTTATATTTAATACTAAAATTTGTTTCTATTGTATTACTAATTTAAGATAATTAAATTTGTAAACTTATGCTATTATTATTATATATTACGTGCAAAAATGTTTTATTTACTCTAAATAAATACTATTATTTTTAAATTTTATTTTGAAAGAAAAAATGAAGTACAACTTATGACATTATTAATCTATGTTACATGCAAAGCTAGTTTTTTTATTCTTAATATATTTTACATTTTTAATTAAAAACTAATAATAATAATAATAATAATAATAAATTGATAGCACTATATCTTAAAAAATAAAATCAAAACTTAAATTAGATATTATTAAAGTTTGTATGTGGGGTTGAAAAGGGGGTTGGTTATGAGGAAGTTGATTTCTTGTATTTTTATTTAAATTTTTATTATTTGCGATGGAACTATTGTTCCGTTGCAAATTAAATTTGCATTGTCTATTGTTTTTGAACCATCGTTCAATCGCAAATCAAATTGATATTTTTTATTGTTTCTGATGGAACCATTGTTCAATCGTAAATTAAATTGACATTTTTATTGTTTTCGACGGAACAAATTAAATTTGTATTTTTTAATGATATTAAAAAAATTATGACAGAAAAAACAATTCCGTCGGAAACTATAACCTAGATCAAAATTTTATGACGAAATATTTTATTTCCATTGGTAAATTATGACGGATTTTAAAATAGTCGGAAATTTTTCGTCGGTAATTTAAATTTTTTTGTAGTGTAAAATCAAGTTTAGATTACTCATATACTCTAAGAAATTTTCATTCCCAATAGAAAATTTTAGCTTTAATTCAGAATTAACAAAATCACCATTAAAGAGTTAAAGAACTTGAAACTCGGCTAGACTCACAACAAGTATAGAAACTTAGTCGGAAGTTTTGAAACATACAAAAAATGTTTCATTCCAACCTAAAGTGTTATCCGTAGTAGTTACACTTTAGGTTTTAACTTAAAATGTTATATCTTTTGGTAACATTTTAGGTTGCGACTAGAAATGTTATCTAAGTTTCTAAATTTTTGGTTGCAACCTAAAATGTTATATATAATGGTACCATAAATGTTACATATTATGGTAAGTTTCCATACTTATTAGTAAATTTCCACTTTTTTAAAATCTAGGTTGCAACCGAAAATGTTACATATTATGGTAAGTTTCCATACTTGTTAGTAAGTTTATGAACTTATCATGTCAACTTAAAATGTTATATCTTTTGGTAACATTTAGGTTGGTGGGTGGATATCATAGTAAGTTTTGATACTTGTTAGTAAGTTTCTAAACCTACCATGTCAACTTAATATTTAGGTTGCTGGGTAACATTTTAAGTGCCGTGTTTTTTAAATTTTAGGTTGCAACCGAAAATGTTACATATTATAGTAAGTTTCCATACTTGTTGGTAAGTTTCTTAACTTATCATGCCAACTTAAAATCTTATATCGTTTGGTAACATTTAGGTTGGTGGGTACATATCATAGTAAGTTTTGATACTTGTTAGTAAGTTTCTAAACCTACCATGTCAACTTAACATTTAGGTTGGTGGATAACATTTTAAGTGCCGTGTTTTTTAAATTTTAGGTTGCAATAAAAAATGTTACATATTATGGTAAGTTTTTCATACTTGTTAGTAATTTTCTGAACTTATCATGTCAAGTTAAAAAGTTGTATCTTTTGGTAACATTTAGGTTGGTGGGTACATATCATAGTAAGTTTTGATACTTGTTAGTAAGTTTCTAAACCTACCATGTCAACTTAACATTTAGGTTGGTAGGTAACATTTTTAAGTGCTGTGTTTTTTAAATTTTAGGTAATATTTCAGGTTTAGGTTTCAAAACTAAAATGTTATATGTATTGGTAATATTTTAGGTTTAAACCTAAATTGATAACATTTTAGGTTGGAACTTAAATTTTTATAATTTCGTATAACATTTTAGGTTGAAGCTTAAACTTTTACTCACTTAAACCTAAATTGTTATATGAGATTTGACCATCCAAGAATAAAAATATTTACGACAAGTAACGAAACCTTCCTCTAAGTTTTACTGAAATTCAAGAATTCTAGCTTAAAAGAAATATTACAATTTTCATCAATTACCAAATTATGAGTTTGAGTTGTTAAAATTAAGTTTAAATTACTCATATACTCTAAAAAATCTTCATTACCCAATACAAAATCTTTGTTTTTGGTTGAAATTGACACAATCATCATTAAAGAGTTAAAAAAACTTGAAGATAAGCTATTTCTTTCCTCAATTGCCTAATTCCGGGTTTAATTTATTAAAATCAAATTTAGATTACTCATATACTCTAAGAAATCTACATTACCCAATAGAAAATCTTAGCTTTAGTTCGGAATTAACAAAATCACCATTAAAAAGTTAAAGAACTTGAAAAATAAGTTATTTCTTCAAATACCTTTTTATGGGTTTAATTTGTTAAAATCAAGTTTAGATTACTCATATATTCTAAGAAATCTTCATTACCCAATAAAATTTTTTAGCTTTAATTTGGATTTAACAAAATTACCATTAAAGAGTTAAAGAACTTGAAGCTCGGCTAGACTCCCAACAAGTATAGAAACTTAGTCGGGAGTTTTGAAACTTACAAAAACTGTATCATTCCAACCTAAAGTGTTATCCATCGTAGTTACATTTTAGGTTTTAACTTAAAACGTTATATCTTTCGGTTGCAATTAAAAATGTTATCTGTAACACCCTCAACCCAGTTTAGAAAAAAAAACGGAATTGAAGTTGTTATCGAGAACGCAAACCGATTTCAAGAGACCAAAACTGTAAACTTTCAGATCAAAACAAGACATGTTTAAGAAAAGACAACTTTAATTTCAATTTATAGATTGTATTAAGCTCCTTCATACTTTAAATCCTTATTTACTCATAAGAACATAGTTCGCATCTTATTATATCTTACTCTATACTTACACTTTCTTTATGTTACAAACTAGATCATTTTGAATTAGTATAAACTATTTTCATGTATCAACTAATTTGATATATCGAGCATAGGTGAATAAATTTAGAGATACATAGACAATTTGCGTCTCAAAAGCAAGGTAATTTAAAAACATTCATGAGCTTATCTCATTAATAGCAAACATAATCCTTCATTTGGTAACAACAACTAACTTTAATCTTAATTTATATCTTCTGTTTAGGGCAGTGGCTGCTAACAATTATTCTATCAATCTGTTTTTATTTTAATCTTTTAGCACAAACTGCATTCCTAGTTCAAGTTTTAAACTGCTTTTATAAACAATCACTCTGCAATATTTTGTTTATTAAACTGCACTGAATTTCATGCTCTCCAAAAGGTATGCTGTATGTTCATTCAAAGCTGCATTTTCATGGCATACAAAAATGCATTTTATGCTTACGAAACTGCATATATTTAACATCAAAATTGCCCAATCTTACAAGTATGTACATACGATTACCCAACAATTATTTCATGCATCAAAACAATCCATAACACTCATAAGTGTTTGAAACATTCCTAATCCGTTCATTACAACGAATTCTCAATTATAAAATAGTTCTAATTATAATATTATAATCAAGCAGTTCATACATTTACAAGTAAGATCTCCAAAATCACCTAAATCCATTACTACACTTGAGACCATTTTGGATTCAATCGTACAAACAAACAAGATATTAAGACACATAAGCATGACTCAAGACACTTTTCCAATCAATACAAGGATCGTCCATCCATCTTCATGAAATCAACTGTCCAAATGTCTTAATATATATATAAAGGTAAAGTTCACGAATGGTAACTGAACTTTGGTCAATTATTTAATTTGATAACCAAACTTTCAATTGCTTCAATGTTACCATTAAACTTTTAGTTTTGCTTCAATTTTACCACTGACCCGTTATCATCCGTTAACCGCTGTTAAAATATTTTGTATAATTTAACCTCCTTCCCTCCACATAGGCACATTCAAACAATTCAGTCCTAATTCGGAAAAATAAATTTAACCTCCTTCCCTCTTGCTTGCGAGAAAAAGATTAACCGTTCTCTCTGTCAAACTTCATTTTTAATACTCTCCATTAAACCTAACCTTTCTCCCATTCAAAACAATGTCCCTCATTTTCTTTACTCTACTCGTCTACTCTAAAAAAAACCCTTCAAATCTTGAGGTTCTTCTATTCTGGCTCTCCCAACCATGGAAGCTTTTAGCTTGCTCAAGTATTGGCGAAGAGGTGGTACTAATGTTCGTGTTAATACACGCTCCACCGCCACTTGCACTACTACGATCGTGACGGCAGCCACCACTTAATTTGGCACTGGACATGAATCACAATGATGATATCAACGATGACCATTTCTTTGACTTGAAATTTGCAATCGATTAAACAGAGAAAAATGAAGCTACTGTTGAAGATGAAGGAAGTCATGATTCAAACGACGACGTTGATACAAATTCTGATGGTGGCTGCTCCGGTAGTGTAGTAGAAAATACCGAGCAAAGCAAATCATTTTTTAGTATTCCATGTCCCCCTCCAAAGATTTGTTTCGAACAACAAAATTGTAACCTTGGTTATCGACGAGGATTCAAACAGGGTATCCATAGAGCACGAAACGATTAACCAAGGAAAGCTCAAGGATAGAAACACCATTAGTGATACAAACAAGCTTATCTTAAGAAAAAATTAAAATGGAAGCAAAATTTTTACCGAAGTGTTGCCATTGTTGAACGGGGAGAAGCACCAGTGTCGACGATGATTCTTGGATAAGAGGACTAAATTGTTTTTTTTTTACTTAAAAGTGCCTAAATTGTTTGAATATGCAAACACGAAGGATTAAAATGTGTTATTATACCAAATATCGGTTGTTAACAGCTGTTAACAGGTGAGTGGTAACATTGAAGAAAAACATAAAGTTTAATGGTCATATTGAAGCAATTGAATGTTTGATTACCAAATTGAATAATAGACCAAAATGTAGTTACCATTTATGAACTTTACTTTATATAAAACTAGGCATGTAAATTTAGTAACAACTATACCGGCCATATCCAAACTGTATATGTATAAATATATCTTATAAATGCTTACAAACTTATAAACCCTTTTTACAATGTAAAAGATAAACTACTTGTATTACACTCAAGCACTATGCCACCGTTTTAGGAGTCTCTCCTAATAAAAGGACTAAGTTCTATTTGAATCATAAGATATGACTTGCAACACTTATCCACGATTGGATCACACAAGCTTTGATTAATCCACAATGTATGATAATGAATACATTATGCTTAAATAGCCTAAGTGAGGTAGTGACTTCAAATGACCAAGCACAAGAACAATGATAGCAAATGGACATTCAAAAGAAATTCAAGCATATATCAACAAGAGGTTGTTAGCTTATTGTTAGCTTAACATGGCTTTGTTAATTAGTACTTAATCTAAATTCATATTCTTCCAAGTCTTATTCGAATTTCCTTCAGAAATCAAACCGAGTTTCTTTCGAAAGAGCTTTCAGAATTCAGAATTTATCTTTTCATAGCCTTAATAAGGCCTATCATAATTCTTATCAGATCTTATCAGTTATCATAGTGCTTATCAAAGCTTATCGGAGGTCACAACGGAACTTACCTGAATGAATAATTTTACTAATCAGAGTTTTTTAGCTTAATATCTGAATTTATATCTTTTAGAGCGTTTTCCTTGGATCACATTTGGACATGAGTAGCATTGGTCTGAGATTGACCGTATTGGTCCAAGTTATACATAGTCCAATGCACATAGAAATGACTAGTATCGAAAACATAACAATCCTAACTTCTCAACTATCCAACCAAACTGTCGTCAAACTCTGTATCATCTCCCCCGTTACCTCCTATTGTCGCCAAAATATCACATATAAATGGGGTGTTCCCCGAGTCGTAGCTCATGAATCGTAGTCCCTGAAACATATACCATGCCAAGTTGTCCAAGGTCTTCCATTTCTCAGGAAAATTAAGTATCTTATGCTTAAGATTAGGAGGGTATCTTATGACAGAAGTAATCTGTAACCCCCTCAGCCCGGCCAAGCCACCAGACCGACCTAAGGTGGTCACACGGGACTAACCGAAGAAAGACCCAAATATTTCTTTTCGATTAGCAACCCTAAAAGAGGAACAAGCTTTTAAAATTATCTTTTCTAGATGCACTTATAAAAATTTAGGTGAGGAACACTCACAGCGGATAAAAGCACAAAGAAACAAACCTCGAACCGGCAAACAAGCAGACATGAACCAAAATACAATTCTAGCATAAGATAGGGACCTAATATGAAAATAAGGTTGTCATCTTGCAATTAGTCAGTTTTCATACACATATGCCGAAATGCAGCATGAAACGATCATTGATGAGTTCTCAAAAGTGATATATTTCACTTGCTAATTTTCTAAGTTTTGTGACTTCTTGCTGCTTAATACATATTGTTTCCATTATATTTTGTGCAGGGGTCCAACTCTGGAAATAGCAGTGAAAATAGAGCGTTTCTGCAGTTTTTTTTTATTATCCTGTCATGACTGGCATAATGGGCACGACACCAGGCACGATGCATCTGACGTGGCAGTGACATAGCAGTGACGTGGCAATGACGTGGCAACTTCTGGAAGCTCCTGGAATGTTCCGGAAGACGAATCCGATCAGACTTATCAGCTTTTATCATATTAGTTTTATTTTTGAATTTTAATTAAACATTTGAATTTGAATTATTATTTCTTATCACTTTATCTTTGTAAATCTAAGCCTATAAATACCACCCTTGGTAAAGGCTTAGGGGAATCATTCAATTCATCTTCTGTTTTTGAGTTTTTACCTTTGTAAACATTTTTAGTTTTAATTCAAGTTCTTTTTCTTCATTTTCTTGTTTCATTTATTTTATGTTATTTAATTATTTTTTCAAAACCAAGTTAAGCATGATAATCAATATCATGCTTAGCTAAATTTCTTGAGCCAAGAGCTAGCTAAATCAATTCTAATCGTGAGAATTGAACATTGCCTAAATTCCTTCGGGAATACATTTTTATCTTTCGGTTTAGATAGTTTGGCAATCGGCCTTACTAAAGTTTTTAATCGTTTTTCAAATCAAAAAGAGCTCGTTGATCTGGAACCGTTTAAAACATAGTTGGGAGGAAGGATCGGCCTGTGGCAATTTCGACTTCCTGTGAACACTCTTAGCGGCGTTCCGCTAAGGAAAGATAAAATCAGAAGCGATTCTTTTTAAGACAATTTCTGAGTCGGGCTTTTCCTGCTTTCAAAACTAAACACTTTAACGGCGATAGACGTGGCTAATTTGTTTAAGAATCAACCTTCGAAGATAGTCTTGGGAGGATTGGTTACCCGAGAGAGAAGCAAGTTGCGACGGGTTGGGCCTCGCAGACTGTAACCGACATGATCCCCGGAGTAAAAATCTATTTCAATGATCGAAGGAATTGACAAGGCTAGCTCGAGGCTATTTCACATATTTGGTTTTCCTTATTTTTAATTTGTGCATTTTATTTCATTACTTCACTCAATAACAGCTCACCCCCCCTTTTTTATTTCCTTGTCTTGCAGATATTCCTGGGAATCCAAATCCGACAAAATTCAAGTCAAGAAATTCGACTAATCTCCCTGTGGATCGACCCTCTTTCCTTATACTACTTAATTTCTTTATTTTATTAATTGTTGAAAGAGGTTAAATATTTATTTATTTTTGACCGGTTAAACGACGACTTGTCAATCATCCAAACTCATACATTTGATAAAACATCGACCATGGACCAAAATGTAAGAAAAGAGAACTTAGGAGATGCCTTTAACTAGATTAACTGCCAGGCGTTTTGAAACACTACTGCCTGTTTCGAAACAGGGTTTCAAAATAAGATTTTCCAGAGGCAAACCATTCTGAAACACCAAGGGACATTTCAAAACAGCTAGGCAAAATTCATGCCCGTTTCGATACGGTCGAGGCCGTTTCGGAACCCCTGTGCACAACTTGGTTCAAAAAGGGTCTTGGGCACTTTCGAAGCTCACCGAAACCATTCCAACAACATACCAACAGCAAAGGATCAATAAAACATGCATTTCCAAGGAAAAATAACTTAACAACATCATACAAGATCATTTCAACACTAAGATTAAACAAGGATGATGCAAATAAATATCCACACTTGCATAAGAGGTCAAACTACAAAATAAACATTAAAACAATGAAACCATACTTCACACAACTTCATAGGATCATAACAAACTTGCCTCAAACCATACATCCACAAAACATTAAGTCTCGAAACATAAACATAGCATCCCCATTGCTAGTAGTATTATTACAAACTTAAAAAATCATACTTGAGCCAAAGTGGAAATTGGCCTCGCTCCCCTTGCTTGCTTGCTGCCAAGAACTCTAACGGTCTGCATTGTTGGAAAAGAGAGCGTAAGCATTTAAGCTTAGTGAGCGGAGCTCAAAACCAAACAACAACAATGGAGTTTTAAAACCATTTAGAGTTTAGAAAACCAAAACCTTTACCAAACCACAATGTGCATACAACATCTTACGAAAACGTAGTAACCAACAAGATCATCTTACCATTTAACTATTCTTACAAAAACACAACTTACTCTTACGAGGCCTTACCAAACCTTGCTCCATCTTACCATAATATAACAAAGTCTTACAAAGGAGAAGAGTAGCATATTGGCATAATTAACAACAATACCCGGATATACGGATTTCTTACAATCTTACAAGTCTTACAGGACGTCGATGAGAGTAAACTCAAACACGCGCCCAATCTAATCTTACACGTACGGATTTGTCTAACACAACCGAATTTTCTTACACGTACGAATTTGTCTTACACGCATACAAATTTTGTCTTACAAGTCTTACATGTGCACATTAAACCTAGTTGATCGATCAACTATATCCGGTAAAGATTCTAACTTATGCCAATATTCTAACAATGGTCAAACTTACCAAACTTACATGGCTATCAAGCCCATCTTACCACATCTTACTCTTACCAACATTTCCATACCAAGCATGCCTTTACCAACACATATATCTTACAATCTTACAACAACAACATAAGCATGCTCACAACATATCAAAGGCAATAAAGGTAGGAAAAACAGTAGACAAATCAATCACAAGTCTTACCACAATTTTATAACATATCATACAATATTGAAAACATGGTGAAGTGTAAAAACCACTTACTCTTGAGTTTAGATTGGCTTATCAAGCCCAATCTAAACCCCCCAAAATCATCTTTGAACATTTCCCAATATTTTAAAACATTCCCACTCACCGATAAACTCGTTCCAGAAAGTCGAAACCCACAATTAGCTAACGGTCACCCGAATTTGCTCCCAAACTAGGATCCCTTGTTTCTAAACAAGTTAAAATAGAGTATTAGCACCCAAAAAAGCTTCCAAACTTGCAGCAACACTGAAATCCAACAAATACCCTTTAATACCCAACAATCCAATACCGAAAATCATCAAAATCACTTCCAAAACATCCAAAACACAAACCCAGCCATTACCCATTATTTCAACCATCAAAAACTCATCTATTAACATAAAAATCAACAACTTAAACATGCTAAATTCACCGCTGCCACTAAAAACCCGAAATCAAGCTTAACCTCAAGATTTTTCATACCCAACTCACTCAAACTTCAAGTTTCAGTTTCCTTATGATCCTACCTTCATTTAAGCATCATTTAAACACCAAAACACCATTTAAAAATATTCTAAAACCCAGCATAATCCATTTGAACGAAAATCTTCCAAAAACCATTTTATTTCAAACCTTGAACTTTTAAAACAAAAGAGGTAAACCATTTGATTTTGATAGAAGACTAACAAAAAGAAGTTTAATTAAATAAAGGCAAGGTGAAATCAAGTCTTACCTCCAAAACCTTGATGGGTAATTCCTTGGATTGAAAAAGGCTACAATGGTGGCTTGGTCCTCGAAATTTACCTGACGGGAAAAGATGCAGAAACTGTTTCTTCATGTCATCCATTCTCTCTCAAGTGGCTTCCTCAACTCCGCGATGTAGCCACCTTACCTTAACAAGGTCAATAGCTCTACCACGCAACACTTTGCTGTCAAATGCTAGGATCTCAACTGGTTCCTCATCGTAGGACAAATCCGGATTCAACTCAATCTCTTTCACATGCATAACGTGCGACGGATCTAACCGATACTTTCGAAGCATAGAAACATGGAACACATCGTGAATCTTCTAAAGTTCAGAAGGCAACCTCAGTTTGTAAGCAACCGGTCCAATCCTCTTGACTATCTTATACGGACCGATAAACATCGGACTCAATTTCCCTTTTCTACCAAACCTCATCACTTTCTTCCATGGTGAAACTTTCAAGAATACTCTATCTCCCACCATATACTCGACCTCTTTTCTCTTAAAGCCATCATAAGATTTATGTCTATCCGTAGCTACCTTCAAACGATCACAAATCAGTTTCACTTTCTCGGTAGTACCCTTCAAAATATCCGGCATCGCTACCAACCTCTGACCGGCTTTATCCCAACATACAGGTGTTCTACATCTCCTACCATACAAAACCTCATAAGGAGCCATCTGAATACTCGACTGATAACTGTTATTGTATGCAAACTCTACTAATGGTAGATGTTTCTCCCATGAGCCCTGAAAATCAATGATACAACATCTCAACATGTCTTCCAAAATCTGAACCACCCGTTCTGACTGACCATTCGACTGAGGATGATAAGACGTGCTAAAATTCAAACGAGAACCCAAAGCATTATGCAAACAATCCCAAAATCTAGCTGTAAACCTTGGATCTCTATCAGACACAATCGACTTCGAAACACCATGCAGTCTCACAATCTCACGAATATATAATTCGACCAATTTATCTAAAGAGTATGTAGTATGAACTAGCAATAAATGAGCATATTTTTGTAAATCGATCAACTATCACCCAAACTGAATTCTTCTTAGAAGGTGATAAGGGCAAACCTGTTACAAAGTCCATGGTGATTCTTTCCCACTTCCATTCAGAAGTCCTCAACGGTTGCAACAAACCTGATGGAACCTAATGTTCCGCTTTCACTCTCTGGCATATCATGCACTTACTTACAAATTCGGCAATGTCCTTCTTCAAACCAATCCAGAAGTACTCATTCTTCAGATCACGATACATCTTTGTACTACTCGGATGCATAGTAAACGGACTACAATGTGCTTCAGTCAAAATGGTGCGTCTCAACTTACTATCTTCTGGAACAACTACCTTGCTCTTGAAACACAAAATCCCATCATCACTGAAACAAAAATCAGTCGGTTTACCTTCCACAATGTCTTGTACATGAGCAGCCAAAGATCTGTCTTGCAACTGTTTCTCACGAATCAACTGAATTGAGGAAGGCTTCACTTGCAATTCAGACACTAAGCCACCGTCCCTTGACACACTTAATCTAGCAAACATAGCTCGCAATTCAACTGCTACTTTTCTACTCAAGGCATCGGCTACTACATTTGCTTTACCCGGATGGTACTCAATGGTAAGATCATAGTCTTTAAGTAATTCTACCCACCTTCGCTGTCTCAAATTCAATTCTTTCTGTGTCATCAAATACTTCAAGCTCTTATGATCTGTGTAAATTGTGCACTTCTCACCATACAAATAATGTCGCCAAATCTTCAATGCAAACACAACTGCAGCCAACTCTATGTCATGTGTGGGGTAGTTATTCTCATGCACCTTTAGTTGCCTAGAAGCATAAGAAACAACTCTTCCTTCTTGCATCAGGACACAACCTAAGCCAACATACGAAGCATCGCTGTAGATTACAAACTCTTTCCCTGACACTGGTTGAACTAAAACTGGAGCATTAGTCAAGGCTTCCTTCAATTTCTCAAAGGCTTGTTGTCTTGCATCTATCCACTCAAATCTAATACCCTTTTGTAACAATTTTGTCAACGGGGCGGCCATCTTAGAGAAATCATCTACAAATCTCCTATAGTATCCAGCTAAGCCTAGAAAACTTCGAATTTCGGTTATGGACTTCGGTTGTTTCCATTCCACAATAGCTTCTATTTTCTTAGGATCAACTCTAATCCCTTCGACTGACACAACATGGCCAAGAAATACAACTTCCCTGATCCAAAATTCACATTTGCTCAACTTGGCATAAAGTTGATTACTTAACAATATCTGTAGCACTAACCGCAAATGCTCATCATGTTCTTCCTTGGACTGTGAATACACAAGAATGTCGTCAATAAACACCATTACAAACTGATCCAAGCAATCATAAAACACCCTATTCATCATATCCATGAAAGCTGCTGGTGCATTAGTTAACCCAAATGGCATTACCAGAAATTCATAATGTCCATACCTAGTCCTGAAAGTTATCTTCGGCACATAAATGTCTTTCACCTTCAACTGATAATACCCTTATCTCAAATCAATCTTAAAAAATACTGATGCCTCTCTCAACTAATCAAATAAATCATCAATACGCGGCAAAGGGCACTTGTTCTTTACTGTTAGCTGATTCAGTTGCCTATAGTCGATGCACATTCTCATACTACCATCCTTTTTCTTTACAAACAATACTGGAGCACCCCATGATGAAATACTGGGCCTAATGAAACCACGATCTAACAACTTCTGAAGTTGCTTCTTCAACTCTTTCAATTCTTTTGGAGCCATACGATAAGGAGCAATCAACATCAGAGTAGAATCAGAGATGGTCTCAATAGCAAACTCTACTTCTCTATCAGAAGGCAAACCAGACAATTCTTCCGGAAATACCTTTGGAAAATCACAAAATGTCCTAATGTCCTTTGGTTTGACCTCACTCATGTTAGGATTCAACACATAGACCAAATATGACTGATAACCAAAGTTCATCAACCTATGAGCCTCTAGAGCTGAAACAACATTCGACAAGAACCTAATGTTCTCGCCTACTACAACTACCTCATGGTCATCCGCAAGCTTCAATGTAATCCTTTTGTCTCAAAGTCCACCGTAGCTCTATGCTCAACAAGCCAATCGATACCCAGAATAACATCAAAACCATAGAACAATAACTCCGTCATATCAACCGGAAATACACGACCTTGAATCATCAACGGACACCTCATATACATCTGTCTAACCACAACAGTCTCACCAAAAGAGCTAGTTACATGCATTCCTACATCTAATATCTCCACAGGGATGTCCAACAATTTCACATGCTCACTCAGAATATATGAATGTGTAGAACCAGAATCAACCAAGGAAAGCAATGACATAGAATGTAACATGAAATTACCTGCAATAACATGAGCTACGTTCCTTAGAGCCTCAATCCTCGGTTGGAAGTTACCTCGACCGCGCCCACGACCTCTCTGATGATCGACTACCCTAATCGGCTGAGGACAATTACGCCTCAAATGATCGCGAGAACCACAGTTCCAGCATGTACCAAGCACACCCCAACACTCACCCGTATGATGTCTCCCGCATCTAGCACACTCTGCAGTACGAGCAACAACTTCTTGGCCCTGATGGCCACGACCTGGGTTACCACCCCCACACCTATGATCATAATGATGCTTATTATCCTTGTGCCTCTTGGCATCACCTCTGTCCCACTGGTTGTGCCTCTTCTCTGAGCTAGAACCACTAGCACGAGAAGACAAACCCAAGTTTTGCTCGATGTTTTTGGCCCGACTGACCAAAACATCAAAATCCACGTAGTCAGAAGCTAACATGTAAGTTTTCACATCCTTTACCAAACCATAACAGAAGCGCTCACATCTTTCCTTCTCATTAGGCACTAACTCAAGAGCATACTGACTCACCCGTAAAAATTGTATCTCATAATCATATACAGACATACTTCCCTCAACGAGAGCCATAAACTCCCTCTTCTTCTCATCTAAGAATCGTGGGCCCAAGTATTTCTTACGGAAGGTAGATCTGAAGAACTCCCAAGTGATCTCACCATCAGGCATACCAGATGTACATGTAGTCCACCAGACATACGCATCTCCTTGAAGTAGAGAAACGATACAACCAAGCTTCTGAGTGTCTGAGCACTCCATCTAACCTAATATACGCGTGGTACTCTGTAGCCACGCCTCTTCTCACTCAGGCGACAATCCATGAAACTCAACTCTGCCCAGACTACGGAGTCTCTTCAGGGGCAAACCAGTTCCCACACCCTAAGGTGGTACAACAGCTCGCATACTAGTCATAGCCGCCTAAAAGGCACAGGTAATAGTCTAAACTAACTGAGCCAAATCAATCCCGGCCTGACCCTGACCAACTGGTGGTACTACACCCTCAACTCTAGCCTCGCATACTCCCGACGGAGGTGTGGGCAACTCCTCCTCAACAACTGGCTCCTCAACATGAGCCTCGACATGATCCTCAACAAGATCCTCAACAGCATGAGCTGCAGGCTGTGGTTCCTGACGAACCACTCTAGGCCTGCCTCGGGGTCTCGCCATAGAAACAGACAAAAGCAATCTAACAACCACAACAACAATAACACACAAAGGTTTGGGTCAGCAAGGGCAAGGGTCCAAATTGCTCAAGTATTTATCCAAAACCATTTTTCTTACAATAATACCTAGCAATGGGTTGATTAGCAAACTTGTAGCCAACGATAAAAACATAGCAATAGATCATGCTATCAACCAATCTTGGCAAAACAACCACCGTACAAGGCAACCAACGGATAAACCACCCAACAATCAAGCAAACACATCAACTTACCTTACTTACCTTCCCGAAAGATGCATAACATAGCCCTGATACCACCAAATGTAATACCCTCAGCCCGGCCTAGCCACCAGACTGACCTTAGGGGGTCACAAGGGACTAACCGAAGAAAGACCCGAAGATTTCTCTTCGATTAGCAACCCTAAAAGAGGAACAAGCTTTTAAAATTATCTTTTCTAGATGCACTTATAAAAACTTAGGTGAGGAATACTCGCAGCGGATAAAAGCACGAAGAAACAAACCTCGAACCAACAAACAAGCATACATGGACCAAAATTCAATTCTAGCATAAGATAGGGACCTAATATGAAATTAAGGTTGCCATCTTGCAATTAGTCAGTTTTCATACACATATGCCGAAATGCAGCATGGAACGATCATCCAAACTCATACATTTGATAAAACATCGACCAAGGACCAAAATGCAAGAAAAGAGAACTTAGAAGATGCCTTTAACTAGATCAACTGCCAGGCATTTCGAAACACTACTGCCCGTTTTGAAACAGGGTTTCAAAACCAGATTTTCCAGAGGCAAATCGTTCTGACACACCAAAGGGCGTTTCAAAACAGCTAGGCAAAATTTATGCCCGTTTCGATACGGTCGAGCCAGTTTTGGAACCTCTGTGCACAGCTTGGTTCAAAAAGGGTCTTGGGCACTTCCGAAGCTCACCGAAACCATTCCAACCACATACCAACAACAAAGGATCAACAAAACATGCATTTCCAAGGCAAAAGAACTTAACAACATCAGACACGATCTTTTCAACACTAAGATTAAACAAGGACGATACAAACAAAGTTCCACACTTGTATAAAAGGTCAAACTACAAAATAAACATTAAAACAACGAAACTATACTTCACACAACTTCATAGGATCATAACAAACATGCCTCAAACCATACATCCACAAAACATTAAGTCTCGAAACATAAACATAGCATCCCCATTGCTAGTAGTATTATTACAAACTTAGAAAATCATACTTGAGCCAAAGTGGAAATTGGCCTCGCTCCCCTTGCTTGCTTGCTGCCCGGAACTCTAACGATCTGCATTGTTGGTAAAGAGAGCGTAAGCATTTAAGCTTAGTGAGCGGAGCTCAAAACCAAACAACAACAATGCAGTTTTAAAACCATTTAGAGTTTAGAAAACCAAAACCTTTACCAAACCTTAATGTGCATACAACATCTTACAACAATGTACTAACCAACAAGATCATCTTACCAATCAACCATTCTTACAAAAACACAACTTACTCTTACGAGGCCTTACCAAACCTTGCTCCATCTTACCATAATATAACAAAGTCTTACAAATGAGAAGAGTATCATATTGACATAATTAACAACAATACCCGGATATACGAATTTCTTAAAACTTACAAGCCTTACAGGAGGTTGATGAGAGTAAACTCAAAAACCGCACCCAAGCTAATCTTACACGTACGAATTTGTCTGACATAACCGAATTTTCTTACACGTACAAATTTGTCTTGCACGCATGCGAATTTTGTCTTACAAGTCTTACATATGCACATTAATCCTAGTTGATCGATTAACTATATCCGGTAAAGATTCTAACTTATGCCAATATTCTAACAATGGTCAAACTTACCAAACTTACATGGCTATCAAGCCCATCTTACCACATCTTACTCTTACCAACATTTCCATAGCAAGCATGCCTTTACCAACACATATATCTTACAATCTTACAACAACAACAACATAAGCATACTCACAACATATCATAGGCAATAAAGGTAGGAAAAATAGTAGACAAATCAATCATAAGTCTTACTAAAATTTTATAACACATCATACAATATCGAAAACATGGTGAGGTGTAAAAACCACTTACTCTTGAGTTTAGATTGGCTTATCAAGCCCAATCTAAAGCCCCATAAAATCATCTTTGAACATTTCCAAATAATTTAAAACATTTGCACTCACCGATAAACTTGTTCCAAAAAGTCAAAATGTAACCCCCCCGTCCCGGTCTAGGTGACAGACCGGTCCGAACAGTTTACACGGGGAAAACCGAAGCGAAACCCGTTAAGGTTCCACTCCGATTAGCAACCCTAGAAAATTTTCATTAATTATCTTGTCTAAATGTATCATTTAGTCCTATGTGAAAACTACATCGAAAAACAATACGAAAAGACACAAACAGAACGTAAGGTAACTTAAATTTACCAAGTGACATATTAGTCTGATTGCATGCTTAACGACCTAAACCATACATAAAGATGCATATGAACTAAACGAGGAAGCTTATTGACATTTGGGACTAAAACACGCCATCTGGGAACCCTTGAAGATGCCCAAAAACCCAATTACATGCCTGCATTTCGAAATAGGCTTGCCCGTTTCGATACGCATGCTCCAGTTTGAAAGCCAGACCAGGCCGTACCGATACGGTCCACTCCGTTCTGGTACGGGGTTCACTAGTGTCGAAATGTTCTGGAACAGGTTCCGAAACAGGCCCTCACAGAGGCAAATCGTATCGAAACGTGTACCAAAACGGGAACTCACAGTCTTAAATCGTATCGAAATGGCACCACCCCCGTTCAGATACGAGTATCCCTGGAGCTACACCCGTTACGAAACAACCACGAGCGTTTCGAAACGCCTGCACTCTAAGTGACCCTGAAAACAGTTTTCTGCATCTCCAAACATTCCCAAACACGCCCTAAATCAACAAGATTCATGAAACAACAATCATACACATAATCTAGAGGCATTACCTTCTACCACAAGCATGATCAACACATAAACTTACACATAACAAGACCATTCCATTCATAGAAAACATGCAACCACAAGGCATATCATAGCAAGGTTACATGCCTTCAATACAAAACATAAGCATTCATAAAACAAGGTTTACATGCTTTTTCACACAAACACATAAACATCTCATAAATCATGGTTTACAAATCCACAACACAAAAGCATTAACAAAATAGGAGTCTAACACATGCTCCTACAACACGTAGCATCCCCATTGCAAACTATTACATTAGTAAATAAAACCATGCTTGAGCAACCACACACGCGCTTGGATGCCCCTTCCTTGTTCCTTGATAACTCCATAATAATGATCTGCATTGTCGAAAATGAGAGCGTAAGCTAGAAGCTTAGTGAGGGAGCTCAAAACAAAACATCGACAATGCAGGGTTTAAAGCATGGTATCCACAAGGCATACATTTACACTAACATAGCAACATAGCTGAACGTTACAAGAATGCATGAACATGGCATCTTACCTCGTGTTATGCTAAACAAGGATGTAACATAACATCTTATCACAACCACCACACATAGACAACTATATTGGTAGCTATATAGCTTACTCGGATATGCGGATAACTTCCGTTGGGATTTTCGCCCCAACGTACTCAAACATCAATTACCTTCCGGTGGGATTACACAAATCACCGTTTTCATTCATGGATGGGATTACACTCATCATCACATACTAACATTTTTCGATGGAATGTTACCTCACCGTACTCCTCCTTGATGACTACACGTCACCAAGGCCACGCGCGAATTTGACTCATACCGTGTGCACACTCATCCTAATGATCGATCATTTATACTCGGTAATTATAACTAGTGCCAACATACTAACAAGTCTCACAATGATTTCACAATCATGCAACACAACATATCATCACCATTATACAACATCAATATATATCAACATGCATAAACAAGCATGTATCACACAAACCACAGTTGCACAATTAGAATGAAACTCATAAAGTCAAACAAGAGATTAAGCTACCAACTTAATCTCTACATTAGATTGGCCTACCAAGCACAATCTAACACCTCAACCACACACTTGAACCAATTTAAAACCATTTTAAATAATCCACTCACCGAACACCCTTAAGCAAACCGAGAAAGCCAATCAAGCCTCCAAATTTCTCGGAATCAAGCCCGAAGCTTCTCTAACGATTTCCCTTGATTCTAATCAATCAAAAACAACATATTACTCAAAAAATCATCCACAAAACCATTGTCACAGATCAGATTACAACACAAGGCCATTTCTCTACATTTCCAAGCGAAAACTAACACAAAATCCCCATTTTCGGACTTGAACTTAATTCAGCAGAAACCCATCAATCTCAACACTCAAATCATCATTAAACACCTTCAAAACAACCCTCAAGAATCACTATAACATCAGCCCAACTTTTCCACACCAAACTACCTCAAAAACCCAAGTTTTCAACCCTTTAAAATACCCACAAAAACTTATTTCAGGATTTTCAACAAAACACCACCATTTTGAGATATAATACACTTAAGGGAAAGATTAAAACATACATTATCTTTACAAATCAAAAACCAAACAAAAACCTATCAAAGCTTCCTCCTTTTTCACAAAACTTGAAAACTTGAAAAGCTTCAAAAATGATGTTTATGAAAAACTAAAACTATAGAAATGTTAAGAAAGATGAGGAGAAGTCAAAAACGTGTTTACCTTGATGAGAGCTCTTAAAATCGTGAAGAAAATGGATGGAATAGTAACTTGGGGTTGAATGGGGGTTTTGTCGTGGGAAAGGTTAAGGGAAGAAGATGAAAAACACTTTCAAAAAGTCCCTTTTTACTCATCTTATTTCCTTTATTTAGATAATTACCATTTTGCCCTTAATGAACCACAAGCCTTTTTAAGTTTAAAAACAAAGCCCATTTTTTTAAAACAAGCCCAACGACTCGAACCCAATTCACACACTTAACTTCCGACCCCTAAACCCGGGTGTTACAACTCACCCCCACTTAAGGAATTTTGTCCTCAAAATTATCTGACTGAAAGAGATATGGAAACTACCTCTCCATGTCCTCCTTTCTTTCCCAAGTGGCCTCTCCCATGCCTCGGCGTTGCCACTTCATTTTGACCAACTCAATCCGTCTACCACGCAACACTTTGCTATCTGATGCTAAGATCTCAACTGGTTCTTCATCGTACGTCAAGTCTGGGTTCAACTCAATCTCTTCCACAGGCATAACATGCGACATATCTGATCTATACTTACGAAGCATCGAAACATGGAACACATTGTGAATCCTCTCTAACTCGGATGGCAAACGTTACTAATAAGCAACCGGACCGATTCGCTTCACAATCTCATACGGCCCAATGCATCTCGGACTCAACTTCCCTTTTCTGCCAAACCTCATAACTTTCTTCCACGGAGAGACTTTCAAGAACACTCTATCTCCCACGACATACTCAACCTTTTTCCTCTTCAAATCGACATAGGATTTCTGCCTATCCGAAGCTGCCTTCAAACAGTCACAGATCAACTTCACCTTATCGGTAGTCCTCTAAAGAAAATCTGGCATCGGTAACAACTTCTGACCTGCTTCGGCCCAACAAATCGGAGTTCTACATTTTCTTCCATACAGTGCCTCATACGGAGCCATCTGAATGCTCGACTGAAAACTGTTATTGTAAGCAAACTCGACTAACGACAAGTGTTTCTCCCAAGTACCTTGAAAATCAATAATGCAACAACGCAACATGTCCTCTAAAATCTGTATAACGCTCTCTGACTGACCATCTGACTAGGGATGATACGATGTACTAAAATTCAATCGGGTACCCAAAGCTGTATGTAAACACTCCCAAAACCTAGCTATGAATCTTGGATCTCTGTCAAACACAATCGACTTCAGCACACCATGCAGTCTCACAATCTCACCGATGTACAAATCGGCCAACTTATCTAAGGAGTAAGTCGTATTAACAGCTAAAAAGTGAGCACACTTTGTGAAACGGTCAACTACAACCCAAACTGAGTTCTTCTTTGTAGGAGTCAAAGGCAAACCTAAAACGAAGTCCATGGTGATATTCTCCCACTTCCATTCCCGAATCCTCAACGGTTGCAACAACCCCGATGGAACATGATGTTCTGTCTTAACTCTCTGACATACCATACACTTACTCACGAAGTCGGCTACGTCTCTCTTCAAACCAACCCAATAGTATTCATTCTTCAAATCGCGATACATCTTTGTACTACCAAGATGCATAGC
Organism: Hibiscus trionum; assembly: GCA_030270665.1. Taxonomy (NCBI): domain Eukaryota; kingdom Viridiplantae; phylum Streptophyta; class Magnoliopsida; order Malvales; family Malvaceae; genus Hibiscus; species Hibiscus trionum. The sequence goes on from BSYR01000008.1 coordinate 3,154,842, forward strand.
AAACGGGCTACTGTGTGCTTCAGTCAAGATAGTACATCTCAAATCACTGTCATCCGACACGACTATCCTACCTCTGAAACAAAAGACCCCATCAACACTGAAACTGTAGTCCGATGGTCTACCCTCGGCTATATCTTGCACGTGAGGTGCCAAGGATCTATCTAACAGTTGTTTTTCTCTAATCAACTGGCCTAAAAGAGGTCTAACCTGAAGCTCGGCCACTAGACCACCATCATCGGACAAACTCAAACTAGCAAACATTGCTCTCAACTCAACGACTACCTTCCTACTCAAAGCATCTGCCACTACATTGTCTTTACCCGGATGATACTCAATCGTGAGATCATAGTCCTTAAGCAACTCTAGCCACCAACGATGTCTAAGGTTCAACTCTCGTTGTGTCATTATATACTACAGGCTCTTGTGATCCGTATACACTGTGCATTTTTCACCATACAAATAATGTTTCCAGATCTTCAAGGCCAACACAACTGCGGCTAGCTCTATGTTGTGTGTCGGATAATTACGCTCGTGAGTCTTCAACTGTCTCGAGGCATAAGCCACGACTCTTCCGTCTTGCATGAGCACACAACCTAAACCTAAATGAGAAGCATCACTGTGGATCGTATAATCTTTCCCCGACTCTGGCTAAATCAAAATCAGCGCATTGGTCAAAGCTTCTTTCAGTTTCTCAAAGGCTTGCTGTCTCACATCTAACCACTCAAACTGAACATTCTTCTGAAGCAATTTTGTCAAATGAGCGGCTATCTTCGAGAAACCATCCACAAACCTCCTATAGTAACCTGCCAAGCCTAGGAAACTATGAATCTCTATCACAGACTTTGGTTGCTTCGACTCAACAATGGCTTCTACCTTCTTCGGATCAACTCTAATCCCCTCGGCTGACACTACATGTCCTAGGAAGACTACTTCTCTGACCCAGAACTCACACTTACTCAACTTAGCGTACAACTGGTTGTCTAGCAAAGTCTGCAAAACTAACCTCAGATGCCGGTCATGATCTTCCTCGGTACGCGAATACACCAAAATGTCATCTATGAAAACAACCACAAACTGATCTAAGTACTGATGGAAGATTCTATTCATCATGTTCATGAAAGCAGCCGGTGCATTTGTCAACCCAAACAGCATAACTAAGAACTTGTAGGGACCATATCTAGTCCTAAAGGCTTTCTTCGGAACATCAACTGTAACGCCCCGGTTTTGGGCTTAGGAGTTTTGGGATTCGGACCGGTTCGGTCGGATCGCGGTTCGAATATATAAGAGTGAATTTAGGAAAACCTAGTTCGGGTTGCATTAAAAATATGGAAAAATGTCTTAAAATCCTCTTTTAATATATATAAGTGAACTGTGAAATCAATTTTGTAAAATGAGGTTTGGAAGGGTGACATTTTGGCTAGTGACCAAAATGTAATTTTTGAAAACTGCGTGACTGTTTTAAAAAGGATTGAAACTTTGAATCTTTAAGGAGCTATTTACCCAATGGGAGTTTTCTCCAGATTTTTAAAGATATTATATGATTAATTAAAGGTTTTTAAATAAAACAAAAGTGGAGGGAAGATATTTTTGGCCATAACTAACTTTTCTCTCAAATCTTCCAATTTCATTTTCTCTCATTTTCTCTCAAACCAAACACCTTTTCTCCAGAGCTTTTCTCTCTGATTTTTTCACCTAATATACCTTTTCAATTCTCTTTTGATTGCTAATCATCTCTACAATAAAACCTCACCATTTGCTAATTGGATTTTCAAGATTTTGGTTCCAAGAAGGAGAAAACTCAAGTTTGGAGGTAAGAATGTCCTTCTCCTCTAAACTCTCAGTTCTTTACTGAAATTCCCAAGTTCTCAATCCTTAATTTGTGTTTTATAAAAGGATTTATTGATTTGTTCTTGATTTTGGCTTTTAAATGCAAGATTTGATTGGTTTTAATGAAATTTCGTATGATCTGATTGGGCTGTGTTTTGAGGTGTTAAATTGATGTTAAATGAATGTTAAATTGATAAGGATTTGAGGTTTAATCACTGCAATCCCGGATAGGTTGAAATTCCTAAGTTTAGCTTGTGTTCTTGGTTGTTTTTGGAGAGATCTTGTGGATCTGTTATAGCCGGAGATATAAGGATGTTGTTAGATCCTTTTTGGATGTTAAATGATGTTTAAGGATGTTTAGATTTGTTGGATCTTGGTTGGGTTGTGTTGTGAAGTTGTTTGGAGGCATTTTCGGTTGTGTTTGGTAGCCGAAAATGGAGTGTGGTTGAGAGCAGCGGGTTTAGGTGCTTTCATTGAGGATATTAATGCATGATGATGCATTAATCTACTGTTTTGATGTGTTTAAAACAGGGGAGTCATCTTTGGATCCTAGAGGTGGTGATTCGGGAGCTTGATTTGTGTTTCGGCAAGAGGCGAAACGGAATCGGTGAGTGGATTTTGGATTTCAGCTTTGAAACCAATGTGTTAAAGGTTTGGGAGCTTAGTTTAAGTCTAAGCAACTTAGCTAAGCTCAAGAGTAAGTTTACGGAAAACTCTCTTGATGATGAACCATGGATTGGTTGTATGCAATGTGGTTGTTTGCATGTTTTAAATTCTGTTTTGAAAGCATCTTTTAGCATGTTAGTTGCTGATTTTATAAGCCATGTATTGAAGAATGCTCAAGGTAAGAGATTCTTGTTTTTGAACATTGTTAAATGTGGTTTTGATGCATAATGATGCATGATGTCTATGGCTTTGTTAAATGCTTTAAAACAGTGGAATATTGTTGTAATGATGCACATTGGCAAGTGATGGTTAAGGTCACAAAGGTGGTTAAAAGTCCTTGTGTGAGCCTTGTTTATTTAAGAACAACATGGTGTTTAAAAGTCCATGGTTGGTTCTTGGTTAAGGTTCAAGGTGGTTAAAATTCCTTGTGTAAGCCTTGTTTATTTAAGAACAACATGGTGTTTAAAAGTCCATGGTTGGTTCTTGGTTAAGGTTCAAGGTGGTTAAAATTCCTTGTGTAAGCCTTGTTATCTAAGAACTCTAAGGTGTTTAAAAGTCCTTGGGAGATTCTTGTTAAGGACACAAAGGTGTTTAAAAGTCCTTGTGTGGTCCTTGTCATGGTCTTTAAAAGTCCATGGGGTTAAGGACACAATGGTGTTTAAAAGTCCATGTGTGGTCCTTGGAAAGTGTAAGATCACAATGGTGTTTAAAAGTCCATGTGTGGATCTTATGTTGAATGCATCACTTGTTGCCAATATGACATGTTATGAACTTGAAGCATGTATTGCTTGTTTTAAATGCTTATGAGCATGTGCAAATGATGATTGCATTTAAGGGTTATAAATGTGTTTTGTAAATACATTATTGTGTGGTTTTAAATGAGCATTCCTCACTAAGCTTTTTCTTACGCTCTCTCTCTTTTCTTAAACCAATAATGCAGAGCATTAAAGTGCATTGAGGGCAGCAAGGTGGTGAAGAATCCAAGGGGTGAACTAAGCTCAAGTATGGTGAAGGTTTCTTAAACACTATTAGCTTTTGGCATTTGGCAATGGGAACCTATGTTGTTGTTTTGGGAGATGTTTTGGACTCCCTAAGTTGGTTTAATGATGTTATTAATGTTGGAGCTTGTAATTGGCCTTTATGAGATGGTTTTGGTTTTTGATGCTTGAATGATTTGCTAAGTAGGAAGCATGCCTATAGATTTGGGGTTTTTCATAATTGTTGTCATGTTGATGTTTGGTTGATACAATTACGTTCCTTGAACGTTGAATGACTTGCTGGTATAATTTGGGTTCTTTTGGAGTATGTTTGTTAAGTCAATTGCATGATAAACCAGCAAATTTTCTGCAATCTGGGCATCCTGTTTCGGAACAGGTGCTACCGTATCGGAACGGGGGCCTGAAATGGCCTGGGCGTTCCGAAACGGGAGGCACTGTTCCGGAACGGTTTGGCCTCTGCCAGGCCATGTTTCGGTACCAGTTTCGGAACGGTCCCGCGTTTCGGAACGGGCCTTCCCTGTTCCGAAACACTCGACCGTTGGGCACTGAAATTGTTGGTTGAATGTTCTGAAATGTTTGCGTTTTGGTCCTGAAACATGTTATTGCAATTGTATGAGTTTGAGATGTCCGTTTGAGCTGAAATTTGGCAAAGAAACATGAAAGATGATTAATTTCAAGCTGGCAACTTTAATTTGGGTTAAGTCCTTATAATTATCAGAATTTACATTTTGGTCCCTTAAGTTGTAATTTGTGCAATTGGGTCCATGAATGTTCTCTAATTGTTATGATGCCTGAATATGATTATCTTGTGAACATATCTAGGGTTAACGTGCATATAGACAAGATTAAAAAGAAAAAAAGGGTCGTTAATCAAGGTTGACTTTCGGGTTGACTTTGGTTTTCCCCGTGTGATCTTCTTAATTCGGGTCGACCGTCTAGGCCGGGTTAAGGGGGTTACATCAACCTCCTTTACCTTCAACTGGTAATAACCGAATCTCAAATCTATCTTCGAAAAGACTGATGCCCCTCTCAATTGATCAAACAAATCATCGATACGCGGCAAGGGATACTTGTTTTTCATTGTCAACTGATTAAACTGTCTATATTCAATGCACATTCTCATACTACCATCTTTCTTCTTCACAAACAATACCGGAGCACCCCAAGGCGAAGAACTCGGACAGATAAAACCTCTATCTGACAACTCCTGTAACTGAGTCTTCAACTATTTTAGTTCTTCCGGTGCCATACAGTACGGAGCAATCGAAACATGAGCAGAATCTGAATATGTCTCTATAGCAAACTCTACCTCTCTATCAGGCGGTAAACCGGGCAATTCTTTCGGAAACACACTCGGAAAATTACACACTATTCTGATATCCTAAGGTCTAGCTTCATTCATGTTCGGATTCATCACGTAGGCCAAGTACGCCTCACAACCCAACTCAACTAATCTTTGAGCCTCTAAGGCTGGAACAACATTCGATAAGAATTTCACATTCTCACCTACTACCACAATCTCATAGTCATTCGCAAGCTTCAAGTGGACTCTCTTTGTTTCGAAATCTATCCCAACTCTATGTTCTGTAAGCCAGTCTATAACCAAAATCACGTCGAAACCATAGAACGGTAACTCCATCATATCCACTGGAAATATATGCCCTTGAACCATTAACGAACACCTTTTGTACATCTTCCTAACCACTACAGAATCCCCGAAGGAACTAGTAACACTAACACCTACTTCTAGTACCTCACAAGGTATATTCAACATCTTTGCATGCTCACTCAAAATATATGAATGCGTAGACTCGCAGTCAATCAAGGAAAGCAAACTCAGAGACTGTATCGAGAAATTACCTGCAATCACATCTGTGTTGTTCTGTCCCTCATGCTGAGCATAAACTCTAGCATGACCTCCGCCCTCTGACTGAATCACAACTACATGTGCTACATTTCTCTGGCCATCATTCCTCGGCTGGAAGTTACCTCGACCGCGCCCACGACCTCTCGGATAATCAATAGCTCTAGCAGGAGCCTGAACCTGAACTGGTGCAAACCCAGCCTGATGTGGACAATCACGCTTAAGGTGATCTCTAGCTCCACATTTCCAACACGAATGAAAGTTTCTCCAACACTCACCAGTGTGATGCCTCCCGCATCTAGTACACTCGGGAAAACGCCCACCAGCTCTCTGGCCCTGATGGCCTCTCTCGTGGTTACCACCACTACGTCTGTGATCAAAATGGTGCCTATTGTCTCGGTGCCTCTTGGCATCACCTCTATCAAAGTTAGCTGATCTCTTCCCTGAACTAGAATCACCTGCACGTTTGGTCAAACCCAAACTGTGCTCTATGTCCTTGGCCCTAGCGACCAAGACATCAAAGTCCGTGTAGTCTGTAGCCAAAGTGTACCTCTTCACTTCCTCGCTCAACCCATAACGGAAACGGTCGCAACGTTCCCTCAGTAGGAACTAGCTCGGACGCATACTGACTCAATCTGATGAACCGTATCTCATACTCGGTCACTGTCATGTTCCCCCGAAGCAATGCCATGAACTCTCTCTTCTTCTCATCAAGATAATGGGGACCCAAGTACTTCTTGCGGAAAGTAGACTCAAAGAACTCCCAAGTAACCTCAGCATCTTGCATGCCTGTAGTAATGGTGACCCACCAAGTGTAGGCATCACCCTGAAGCAGAGAAACAACACATCCTAGTCTACGTGCTCCAGTACAACCCATTTGAGACAAAATGTGAACGATCTTGTCAAACCAAGCCTCTGATCTCTCGGGTGCCAACCCTCGGAATTCTTCACCTCCCAAACTGCGAAGCCTCTCTAGTGGCAAATCAGTGCCCTCACCCTGAGGTTGTGCCACTGCTTGTCCCTCGGCCACAGCTCCTTGAAAAGCCCCAGCTATAGCCTGAACTAACGGAGCCAAATCTATACCGACTGGACCTTGGCCAACCTGAGGTCCTACGCCCTCAGCTCTCGCCTCACCTCCCTCTTGACGAGGAGGAGAAGGAGGAGGTGGAGGAGCCTTCGCCTCAACAACCTGCTCAACATCCGGAGCTGCTACCTGTGGTTCCAGATGAACCATCCTAGGCCTGCATTTAGGTCTCATCTTACGGCTAGCAAGATATCAACTACAAAAAGTAATAGTAGCAAAATCTTTTTCAATAAGTAATAGTAGCAATGGGAACTTGACACTACGCCTCAACACAACAACCATACTAACACATGCTTTCAAACACCATGCAAGCAAGCGAACATCAAGCATACATAACCAAAAGCATTCACCGTACAACATACACCGAGATAGCAACATAACACTTCAAACTTACCTTACTTACCTACCCGAGGTTGCGGAAACCTCAAGCTCTGATACCAACAAATGTAACCCCCTCGTCCCGGTCTAAGCGACAGACCGGTCCAAACAGGTTACACGAGGAAAACTGAAGTGAAACTCGTTAAGTTTCCACTCCGATTAGCAACCCTAGAAAATTTTCATTAATTATCTTATCTGAATGTATCATTTAGTCCTATGTGAAAATGACAGCGGAAAACGATACAAAAAGACACAAGCAGAACGTAAGGTAACTTAAATTTACCAAGTGACATATTAGTCCGATTGCATGCTTAACGACCCAAACCATACATACAGATGCATATGAACTAAACGGGGAAGCTTACAGACATTTGAGACTAAAACATGACATCCGGGAACCCTTGAAGATGCCTCAAAAACCCAATTACAAGCCTGCGTTTCGAAACAGGCTTGCAAGTTTCAATACGCGGGCTTCAGTTTAAAAGCCAGACCAGGCCGTACCGATACGGTCCACTCCGTTCTGGTACGGGGGTCTCCAGTGTCGAAATGTTCCGGAACAGGTTCCGAAACAGGCCCTCACAGAGGCAAACCGTATTGAAATGCATACTAAAACGGGAACTCACAGTGTCAAATCGTATCGAAACGACACCACCCCCGTTTCGATACGAGTATCCCAGGAGCTACACACGTTCTGAAACAACCACGAGTGTTTCGAAACGCCTGCACTCTCAGTGACCCTGAAAATAGTTTTCTACATCTCCAAACATTCCCAAACACGCCCCAAATCAACAAGATTCATAAAACAACAATCATACACATAATCTAGAGGCATTACCTCCTACCACAAGCACGATCAACACATAAACTTACACATAACAAGACCATTTCATTCATAGAAAACATACATCCACAAGGCATAGCATAGCAAGGTTACATGCCTTCAATACAAAACATAAGCATTCATAAAATAAGGTTTACATGCTTTTTTACACAAACACATAAACATCTCATAAATCATGGTTTACAAATCCACAACACAAAAGCATTAACAAAATAGGAGTCTAACACATGCTCCTACAACACGTAGACCCCCCTTTGCTAACTATTACATTATTTAATAAAACCATACTTGAGCAACCACACACGCGCTTGGATGCCCCTTCCTTGCTCCTTGCTAACTCCATACTAATGATCTGCATTGTCGAAAATGAGAGCGTAAGCTAGAAGCTTATTGAGGGAGCTCAAAACAAAACATCGACAATGTAGGGTTCAAAGCATGGTATCCACAAGACATTCACAAGGCATACATTTACACTAACATAGCAACATAGCCGAACGTTATAAGAATGCATGAACATGGCATCTTACCTCATGTTATGCTAAACAAGGATGTAACATAACATCTTATTACAACCACCACACATAGACAAGTATATTGGCAACTATATAGCTTACTCGGATATGCGGATAACTTTCGTTAGGATTTTCGCCCCAACGTACTCAAACATCAATTACCTTCCGGTGGGATTACACACATCACCGTTTTCATTCATGGATGGGATTACACTCATCATCACATACTAACATTTTCCGGTGGAATGTTACCTCACCATACTCCTCCTTGATGACTACACGTTACCAAGGCCACGCGCGAATTTGACTCATACCGTGTTCACACTCATCCTAATGATCGATCATTTATACCTGATAATTATAACTAGTGCCAACATACTAACAAGTCTCACCATGATTTCACAATCATGCAACACAACATATCATCACCATTATACAGCATCAATATATATATCAACATGCATAAACGAACATGTATCACACAAACCAAAGTTGCACAATTAGCATGAAACGCATAAAGTCAAAGAAGAGATTAAGCTACCAACTTAATCTCTACATTAGATTGGCCTACCAAGCACAATCTAACACCTCAACCACACACTTGAACCAATTTAAAACCATTTTAAATAATCCACTCACCGAACACCCTTAAGCAAACCGAGAAAGCCGATCGAGCCTCCAAATTTCTCAGAATTGAGCCCGAAGCTTCTCCAACGATTTCCCTTGATTCTAATCAATTAAAAACAACATATTACTCAAAAAATCATCCACAAAACCACTGTCACAAACCAGATTACAACACAAGGCCATTTCTCTACATTTCCAAGCGAAAACTAACACAAAATCCCCGTTTTCGGACTTGAACTTAACTCAGAAGAAACCCATCAATATCAACACTCAAATCATCATTAAACACCTTCAAAACAACCCTCAAGCATCACTATAACATCAGCCCAACTTTCCCACACCAAACTACCTCAAAAACCCAAGTTTTCAACCCTTTAAAATACCCACAAAAACCCATTTTGGGATTTTCAACAAAACACCACCATTTTGAGATATAATATACTTAAGGGAAAGATTAAAATATACATTATCTTTACAAATCAAAAACCAAACAAAAACCCATCAAAGCTTCCTCCTTTTCCCAAAAACTTGAAAACTTGAAAAATGATGTTTATGAAAAACTAGAAATGTTAAGAAAGATGAGGAGAAGTCAAAAACGTGTTTACCTTGATGAGAGCTCTTGAAATCGTGAAGAAAATGGATGGAATAGTAACTTGGGGTTGAAGGGGGGTTTTTTCGTGAGAAAGGTTAAAGGAAGAAGATGAAGAAGACTTTCAAAAAGTCCCATTTTACTCATCTTATTTCCGTTATTTAGATAATTACCTTTTTGCCCTTAATGAACCACAAGCCTTTTTAAGTTTAAAAAAAGCCCATTTTATTTAAAACAAGCCCAACGACTCGAACTCGATTTACACACTTAACTTCCGACCCCTAAACTCGGGTGTTACACGAAACCCACAATTAGCTAATGGTCACCCGAATTTGCTCCCAAACTAGGATCCCCTATTTCTAAACAAGTTAAAACAGAGTATTAACACCCAAATAAGCTTTCAAACTTGAAGCAACACTGAAATCCAACAAATACCCTCAAATACCCAATAATCTAATTCCGAAAATCATCAAACTCACTTCCAAAACGTCCAAAACACAAACCCAGCAATTACCCATCATTTCAACCATCAAAAACTCATCTATTAACATTAAAATCAGCAACTTAAACATGCTAAATTCAATGCTGCCATTAAAAACCTGAAATCAAGCTTAACTTAAAGATTTTTCATACCCAACTCCACTCAAACTTCAAGTATCAGTTTCCTTATGATCCTACCTTTATTTAAGCATCATTTAAACACCAAAACACCATTTAAAAACATTCTAAAACCCAGCCTAAGCCATTTGAACGGAAATCTTCCAAAAACCATTTTATTTAAAACCTTGAACTTTTAAAACAAAATAGGTAAACCATTTGATTTTGATAGAAGACTAAAAAAAAGATGTTTAATTAAAGAAAGGCAATGTGAAATCAAGTCTTACCTCCAAAACCTTGATGGGTAATCCCTTGGATTGAAAAAGGCTACAATGGTGGCTTGGCTTTAGGAAACTAACGTGAAAATGAAAGTGGGGCTGATTCAAAAGTCTTTCTTTTTATTTTAAAACCCTTTTAAAATAGGTTTGGGTTTAATTAAAAAACTAGAACCACCTTTTTGGCTGATTTTACAAAATGGCCACCAACTTTTGAAAACTTACGATTTGGTCACAAAACCGAAATCTCAACCTTCTAGAATTAATTTTTCAAAATTGTTTTCACAAAATTCTTATACACAATAAATAGTAATTTTAGAAATTATTCCAAACTTTTTAGGAATATTCGGAGAGGGTTTTCCCTGGTCTAACTCCAAAATGTCAACTAGCTCATCGAATATCAAAATCCACATTTGCAACATCTAGCCCAAAATTGGGGTGTTACATAATCTTTCTTGCTTCTTTTCTTAAAATCCTATATCATAAAGTGAGCTTCTTAGCTCCCTAAAGTGTAGTTTCTTATAACTTTAAAGTTTGATGTTGTTGCTTGTGTTATAAGCTTTCAAGGATTAAGGGTCATCACTAACTAAACGCAAAGCTCAAACATAATATATACTCCAATTCTATAAACAATAAACATCATCGTCAAGCATACAATCCCTTCATGATGCACATGTAATGCATACCTTAACCATAAGACTTCAATCCCATGTATGTACCCATGTCGCAACCCTTTCGAGCCCGACATTTTGAAAACTTTAAAAACAACGGAGTCCCCACCAATCTTTTTGAAGAAGTGTGATTGGATCACTTTAAAGCGGGGTTATTTGAATAAAACGTTTTATTTTATTAAAACAACGATTTTGGTCTGTGAAAACCAAAAAACAGGTTCGGGGGTCGGTTACGAGTGGGGAAGGATTAGCATACCCACAGCGCCCAAAATTGGCACCTTATTGATTTAAAAAATGTTTTCAAAAATTGAAATTTGCAAGTTCACAAGGTTTACGTTATTCATCCAATGTTTGAATATAAGTCTATTTTAACGACCTTACCGCCTGAAAAATGAACTCTAATCACCGCCAACACTCATCGCGTTACCATGTCCTTTCCGTTTAGAAAAATACCACATTTATTAGTTTTCTTTTAATAAACAAACAAGTTAATAATTGAAACAAGATAAATAAATGACTAAAATAAACACATGTGAGAAAATAAATATGAAAGTTTATTATTATTTAAAAAAGGTATTTTATTGTTGTTTTCTGTTTTAAAGAAGTAGTTATTATTTTCTGTATTTATTTGAAGGTTTTTATTAATTAGAAAGAATTTATTTTTTTATGTTTTTAAAAGGCTTTTATTATTGAAATAAAATTTAATTAATCATTTCAAAAATATTATTTGAAAAGATATGGCCAAAATTGAAAATTTAAAAAAACTTAGTAGAAAGATGATTGATTTGTGAAGTCTTGAAAACTTTATTTCTGAAATCAAGGAATAAAAACATGGAGGGTTTTAATAAAGGTAAATAGCCCCAAAAGTTTAAGGTATAAAAGTAATTCTTTCACAAACACATTCTTTTCATCTTTTTAAGATTTAAAAATGGATCAAACTTATCTTTTAATAAAACCACCACATGTTCTTGGTGTTCTTCAAAAAAGAAGAACACCCTTTTTTATTTTTTTCTGAAAATCAACCCAAAAATGCTCAAAATTTGTTTTAATTCGAATAGAAAAAATCTGAGTTTAAAAACAACTATTTCTCAACACTTCAAGGTAAAATTAACATCAAATTAACAAATCAAAATCAAAACAAATAATAAAAAAGCAAGGGAAGAACATATTACCAAAAAAAGAACTTGCTTTCTTCTATTCCAACAAATTTGATTACAACATCACCGGAAAATTTCAGCTTTTCCTTTTACAATTCTACTGGAAATTCCCATCCTTGCTAGTGTTTTTTATAATCAATTTTTGAATCAATTCGTGGTGAAAATTACAAGGAATGAATGGGTTTTTATAGGTACAAAATGGCTTGAATCTCAAGCATAAATCCCTAAATTTTTCTTCTTTGATCTGATTTAGGACAAATTTCATGCTAATTCAAGCTTGATTCTTGCCAATCTTCATTTTAGAGATTAACCCATATCTTGACCAGCTTTAGTTTAGGGATTTAGGCCCATGTTTGCTTCCTTTTTGTTGCATATGTGTTCACCGGAGAGGGAGGTCACATCGTCGATACGGTGGTGGAGTGGGCCTTAGAACGGCTGTCGTCACGGTCCTGGCTTGGGAGAATATTGCGGTAGCGCGGTGTCTTGGTCGAGCGGCAGGGGATAGTTGGGTGTGCGGGCAAAGTCGATCTGAGCTTCGGGTGGAAGCAGCGTGGCGTGGCGCGAGGGCTGTGGGCTCCATCGGTGTTGGCCGATGGTGACTGGACGGCTACCAGCCGCAGTGCGAAAGTCAAACCTAAGTAGCTTGGCTGTGATTTACGGGCGAGTGGCGAGAACACGCGCGACAGAGGGAAGCGAGTAGCGTCGCGAGTGGGAGCTAGCCTCCTCTTTTCCCCTGGTCCAATCTAAACCGTTAGATCTAAGCCCTAGATCTAACAGTTGATATTAATGCCTGCACATGTGATAAAAAAAGGGTTAGCTTGGGTTTTGTTTTGGGCCAAGTGGGCTAGCTAAGTATCATAGACCTTTATTTAATTTTAGTGGACTCATTTTTATTTAAAGGACCCCTTATTTTCATTTGACATTCTTTTTTAGGGTTTTATAATAATATAAATATAATTATATTATACTATAATAATAATAATAATAATAATAATAATAATAATAATAATAATAATAATAATAATAATAATAATATAAACATATAATATATAAAAAGGTTGAAAATCTAGTAACAACAGTTGCCCCTCTTTGGTCATTCCAGTGAAACAGGGATAGAGCAAACACAAAAGGCATTAATTTTCACCGATCACAAGCTCCCTGGACATCAAAAAATGCTCCATTCTCCTCGCGCCTGAATGGATAGGCGTTGAAAAAGGGGCTCCATCCTCCTCATGCTCGGATAGATAAGCAAGTTCTATTCTCCTTATGCTTGAATAGATAAGCAAATTCCATTCTCCAAATGCCTGAACGGATAGACAGGTTCTATTCTCTTTACGCTTGAATAGATAAGCAATTTCCGAAAAAGGGATGTATCCTCCTCATGCTTGGATAGATAAGCAGACTGAAAAAAGGTTCCAACCTCCGTATGCTCGGATGGATGAGTAGGCTGAAAAATAAAGGTTCCATCCTTCTCATGCTCGGATGAATAAGTAGACTGAAAAAAGGTTCCATCCTCCTCATGCTCGGATGAATAAGTAGATTGAAAAAAAGGGTTCCATCCTCCTCATGCTCGGATGGATAAGTGGGTTCTATTCTCCTTAGACCCCAAATAGATAAGCGGACTCTATTCTCTTTATGCCCGAATAGATGAGCAGATTCCATTCTCCGAATGCCGAAACGGATAGGCGGGTTCTATTCTCCTTATTCCCGAATATATGAGCAGATTCCATTCTCCGAACGCTCAAATGGATAGGCGGGTTATATTCTCCTTATGCCTGAATAGATGAGCAAATTCTATTCTCCAAATGCCCGAACGGATAGACGGGTTCTATTCTCCTTATGCATGAATAGATGAGCAGATTCCATTCTCCAAATGCCCGAATGGATAGGCGGATTCTATTCTCATTATTCTCGAATAGATAAGTGAATTCCATTCTCCAAATGCCTGAACGGATAAATGAGTTCTATTCTCCTTACGCCTGAACGGATAGGCATGTTCTATTCTCCTTATGCCCGAATAGATGAGCAAATTCTATTCTCTTTATGCCCGAATAGATGAGCAAATTCTATTCTTCGAACGCCCGAACGGATAGGCGGGTTCTATTCTCCTTATGCCCGAATAGATGAGCAAATTCCATTCTCCAAATGCCCGAACGGATAGGCAGGTTCTTTTGCTGAAAAATCCTTCATATACTTGTAAACATTGTAATACACAATGCTATTTATGATGAACATGCCCCTAGGGATGCCTAGTCATGAATGCATGTCAAGTTTCTTTTGCTTTTTAATTTCATTTCCTCATAATTAATTTTTCCTTTGTTTTTTGAATCCACACGTTTGCTCACTCAGTCCAGATAAACAATTGTGCTTTTTCACTGTATTTCTTCAATTCATGGAAAACGTCTGATCTTCGTAAATTTGCTCACTCAACCCAGTGATCTTGTACTCTTGGTTGGAAGAACTGACTTTTTCAACTGGCTCTACTTTACCATTCTCATTCTTTGTATCTTTTTTCTTCTTCGAAAACATTTGATCTTCATAGGCAAATGTCTTAATGCCTACTATCATTGTAGTTGATACATCAATATCGAGTGAAAGGCCTCTTTGAATGGTTTTAAAAGCCTCAAGTCTCCGTATGCCCCTTAACATTAAGCACCTTCAATGCTTCTTGTGAAGTGTAGAGCGTTTGAGTGTTCTCTATTTATGAGCGCAAGTGCACACTCCTATCAAGTTATAGTATAAAAGATATCGTCTCCCACAGGGATTGGACAGCTTGATTCAAATTATTGATCATGCACAAGAAAAGTAAATGCACAAGTAAGGTGGATGTTGAGAAGAAAAGTAAAATAAAAACACAAGTAATTAAAAAGGAAGTGATCAGATTGATAGATAGGGCAGGGTTATGCTGCTGCTTAGTGTGAAACTGCGTTGAATAGATCAAGTTGTTTTGTGCTGCCAGACTCTGTTGCCTCAACGGTGGATGGCAGGTAGACTGCTGAGACCCTCTCGCTGCCTTGGCAGGGGAATGGAATTGTGTCTCGGCGGCAAACTCGGCAAAATGCTTCGAAAGTGACTCTGCTTATGTCTAAGTCAGAGTTCTATCGATGCCCACTACAAATAATACCAGTCGCGGTGTGAATCATGTAAAGACATCAATGTTGATTCGTCCTCTTTTAGCCGCCTTAAACCCTTAACCTATGTCTAGGCCAGATTGATCACACCGTCTATAGATGAAATCGTACTTACTCGTTTCGTGAGTTCGACTCTCTCGATACCGAACAAATGGATAGAATTCAACTAATCTTTCGCCTTAATTGAAAACTATGAAGAACATGGAATAAGTAAACCTTGTAATTTTATTTGTAAAAAAAACTTGAAATCCTAAACAACCGTTCCAACAACTAATTACAACATAACCCAAACCCAAGGAGAGAATTAGAACATGTCGGCGGCAAGAAAACCTAAACTATGCCTAAGGAAAACCTAAGCTATTTTGAACTAGAATTACAATGGGTATATATAGGCATTAGCTAGGTCTAGTCCTTCTTGAAGTAGAAGTCTTCAAAGTAGCTTTCCACATTAAATGTAACTTTAAACTCTGACTTCTTTGAGTTGAATGTGGACTTTATTACGTTGCCTTGTTCCGCAAGCAATCTCGAGATTCACCATCGGCGACTCTGTCTGCTGCTACAGACGTCAGGAAATTGAGTGGACAACATCGATAGAATCATGATTTTCTACTCTACAAATTGCACTCTGGTTCTCCAACTCCATAGTCTCCTGTCCTGGGCGACATGGTGGGCGGCGGCAGCTACTCGACAGCTGTTGTCTCTGTCTGGAACTACATCAGTACAACTCCTTAGATCGCTACCTCAACATCACATCCTCAGCTCCTCTTTCCCTCTATCAGCC
This sequence comes from Hibiscus trionum, assembly GCA_030270665.1. Taxonomy (NCBI): domain Eukaryota; kingdom Viridiplantae; phylum Streptophyta; class Magnoliopsida; order Malvales; family Malvaceae; genus Hibiscus; species Hibiscus trionum. The sequence continues at coordinate 3,170,840 of BSYR01000008.1, forward strand.
TCTAGTACCTAAAACCAAAAGTACATTAAAACAGTACCTTTCTTTACCAAATAAAGGATAATCTAGAAAAACATGGCAAAGTAAATAAATACTGTAAAATGCAATGCATGATCCTAATTATGCCTAAAATGTACTCAAAAACAGCAATAATATGAGATGGAATGTGCATGAAATATAGAACTTGTGGACACTTTACACACCCCCAAACTCGAACTATTGCTTGTCCTCAAGCAATGCAACCTAAACATACTCGCCCTTATATTAACCAAAAAGAAAAACTTGTTTTCAACTTGATTTCATACCTCAAGGTCGTGGCACCTATATTAGATTAGTGAAGGGAACTTAGCAAGAAAATAACTCAGAATTAATTTCTATGATGCCAGTGTAGTGTGTGCAGGACTGTATACAAGCTGAATTGTGCAGAATAACTAGATAAACAAAGATGCTGTTATGATTTATAAGGTTGCTGCCGAGATAGCACAGTTAAACACAATATTTAATCATGGCAATAAGGGCTTCAGCTTATCACAACTACTCTTCTAGGTCTAAAATTAAGATAGGAGCAAACTAAAAAACCCCGAAACCATAGAGTAGAGTCATCCCATGAAGGCTTTCATTCACTCATGCTAATTTGTCCATCACTTCAAAGCTTTCAGTTTCATGGACTTTGATAGCAGCGGAGTGTCCTCGCACATAATTCTTCCTAGAGCCTGTTGCGGGGGCCTCTAAGGTAAAACAACAATGTTCTTTGGTTTTCTTTCGCTGCTATGGCAGTGCTATATTTTTTGTTACCTGTAACCATTGTTAGAACTTTGCAAAGAATTCTAAAAACAAAACAGGCAATATTCATTAGATATTCTAGCAAATTCAACAAGTAACAGAAGTGGTTGACAGTTTTGGCAATAAAAAAATTCTAAGTCATTTTGCATGCTTTTCCCTTATTAAGTTCAATTTATTATTTGGTGCGAAAATAAGTAATCGGCTAACTATCATAGGAACAAGTTATATAACAAATTTTTCTGTTCCGATTAACACTAAGGCAAGTACAATGCAACCTATATGCTACTAAGTATGCCTAGACAAAATATGCGAGATCTATTCCCCAAACTCGAGATGGGCATTGCCCTCAATGCAGAAAATAAAATAGAAAAAGAAAAAATAACAGAAAATAAATACAAGTGATATATAAAAGGAAACAAAAAATAAAATAAAATAAAGAAAGGAGAAAGAAAAAAAACTAGAAATTGGCTGAGGGTTGAAAGGAGGCTTGAGTCTTTGTTGCTGAGGAGGAGGAAGAGGTTTGGATAATGAAGCGGCGGCCGACAGATGTCTTGGCAACAGACTTGGCATGTGAGATTTTTGCTGTCCGCGGCGGCTGGACTCTCTTTGGCGTAGAACGAGGCTCTTCTTGAGGTTCGGTAGGGGGAGTGGTAGGAGGTGCTTTGCTCTTTTCTAACTTGGTCTCGTCGTGCACAGGCTTGGTAGCTATGATGTGCCGCTTCCTCTTCCTAGTGCCTTCCTCCGTGGGTGCTGCCGGAGGGTCTACCGCCATTGGGATGGTTGTTGCTGCTACTACTGTTGTTGCTGGTTCTGGTGGCTGCTACTCTATCTCCTCTGATGATGAAGTGTTTGCCACTGTTGCTGCCGTGCAAGTAGGTGAATGATGTTGTTGGTGCCTCTCGGGGGAGTCTGCCACTGTGTTGGATGCTGTGGTGGCTGAGTAAGATGGGTAGTGCGTCGGAGAGGGCACCTGGCGGCGGGAAGCGACATGGCGGGCGGCTGCGGCGGATGGCATTCTTTGTGCTGGGGCAGCTGCGGCAAGGTATGCGGGGTAAGAAGGCAGGGTGGGACCGTCATCAGGGAACTTTTGTAGGAGATAAACCAAAAAGGCTTCTTGCACTTCCCCACGTATTTCATGAAGGTTAACCGCTGTTGTTCGATGTGTTTGTTGCTGTCAATAAGGGTGCGCAGCAGTGTGAGGACTTCGTTGTCTGGGGCAGCTTCAGTACTGCCAGGGGCGGCTGGGGTGTCAGGTTGGGCGGTAGAAGGTTGGCTGGGCGTTATTGGATTTGTCTCTGGGGCTTGCATCATCAGCAGGTTGAATTTTCTGGTCCACCCTTCTTTGGCTAATGTCATCTCGTCTTTTGGGTCGGTTGGAACACCAAAGTTGGCGCAAAGGCCTGTGATGAGGGACGGAAAGTACAACCTACCCTTCGTCTTACGGAAGCAGGTGTGGATCTCCTTGCAGATAACTTCCCCAACATTGATGGCCCAGTCCACAGCTAGGCGCGGCCGATCTACGGTAGAGTTGTGGGAGGTGGGCAGTAGACGCCTCTTGACGAATGTGTTCCACAGTATTGCCTCGGGCAGTAGGTGGCGGCGTTGGACAGATCCTCCGTGCTTTCCTGCCAACCACGATGAGTTGGGCTTGCATAGTTTAGCCTTTATTTTCTCATAATCGGCAGCCGTCAGTGACTGCCTCCACTCCTTGTGAGGGTTGTCGTTCATATCTAGGCCATAAAAACTATTGATGACGGCAGCGTTGAGCTTGACATGTTCCCATCGGACGAACATGAACGACATCTCCGGGCGGGGATGGTGGGCATAGAACTCCCTGACCATGATGATGTTGGCTATCTCCAGCTACCGTGCGAAGATTTCCCATCCCTTGTTGTGGATGGTTTCGAACAGATTTGGTTCTAGGCCTAAATCTCCTGTCTGCCTTATATAATGAAAGCCTTACTCCTCCCATATAACATGTTTCGTGAACTAGGTTTAGTATCTCTTTTCATCTTCGCGGGAGAAGAAGCGTTGTAAGGTGGGTTTGGGTGCTGATGAGGAAGCCATATGAGACGGTTGAAGTTTTACTGAAACTTGAAAGAAAATAGGTGATAGCAACGGATGCAAGAATAAGATAATAAGAAGGGAAAAGTAAAGTAAATGAATAAAGTGAGAAGGGTTTAAATAGAGGTTGCCAAGAGGTGTCGTGGTGGCATTAAATGTCTAACGGTCCAGTTGTCTCGTGCACGTTACAGGATTTCTGCCCGTTATTTTTGTAGCCGTTACGCATTTCTGCACTGGGCTATCTCGGCGGGATGGTGGATGGGCTTCTTGCTGGGACTTCTTCTTGATCCGGCTCTTTTATTCCTAATCCTGAAACACTAAATAAAGATGATTAAATATTAAAAATAAATTTTGAAAATTAAAAATGTGGTAATTAATCTAATCCTAAAAAAATTGCAATAAAATAAATTCTGCTCCTAATGCATAAAATTAAAAATAAAGAAAAAGAATTAAAAATTAAATTATGTTGGGATTGCATTTAGGTGCATCTCCCAGACATAACCACTTCCTAAGGTAATTTGGCTTGTCCATCCCTCATGGGGGGTCCTCTTGTTCGTTCAGGTGATGTGCTGTTGGGTCCTTCTGCCTGCCCTTTGGTTTGTCGTGACAGCTGCTGCCTTGGCCTATCTTTATGCTGATTTTTGCAGCTTTAGCATCTAGGCATCCTTTCTTTTCCTTTCCTGAGAGTTGTAGCATATTTAACTTAATGCTTTGGTTGTATACCCTCATGGTCAGCTCCCCATGTTCCACATCTATTAATGTTTTGCCCGTGGCCAAGAATGGTCACCCAAGGATGACAGGGGCTTTTTCATCGGCCTCACAGTCTAGAATGAGGAAATTAGCTGGGAGAATAAGGTTGCCCACCTTCACTAGGATGTCTTCAATTTTGCCCTCTGGTTGCACAAAAGAATGATCAACAAGTTTTACCATGACGTAGGTAGGTTTGGTTGGCCCAATTCCTAATTTATCGAAGACTGTCTTAGGCATTAGGTTGATGTTAGCTCCCAAGTCGCATAGGGTTTTTGTTTTGTGCTTGCTGCCTATTCTACATGGAATAACAAAGCTGCTCGGGTCTGTTTGCTTGGGCGGCAGTTTGTTATGCAGAATTGCCATGCACTCCTCTGTTACAGCAACTGTTTCAAACTCCCCAATCCTCTTCCGTTTAGAAACCATGTCCCTGAGATATTTGGAATAGTTGGGCATATTCTGAATGGCTTCTATTAGAGGGATGTTTATGTGCACCTGCTTTAAAACATAGGAATCTTCTGAACTGGTGCTCTTGCTTCTGTTGCTTAAGCCTCTAGAGGAAAGGTGTTGGCATGCGGATGTCCTCTATACGTTCTTTGCATGGGAATTTTATATGTGGAGGATCATCTACTTCAGGACCACTGTCATGTTTAGCTGCCGGTGCGGTTGGTGTCGATGCTACTGTGGCAGGCTGTTCTTTATGTGCTGGCTGTGTTTCTGGTTGCTTTTCCACCCTCAGCTCATCCAACTGCTTCCCACTTCTAGTAGATATGGCTTTGCACTACTCGTAAGTGGGTTTGGCTGTTGCCTCTATGCTGCTGGATGTTGCTCCCATTGTTTTGCTGCTGAAGATCTCTGTGAACTGCCCAAATTGGGTTTCCAAGTTCTTTATAGTAGCCTCCTGGTGTTCATCTTCATCTCCGTCCTGTCCATGAAAGACTCAGTTTTATCAATAAACTTATTAGTGCGAACAATAAAATCACTAGTTCTAGACATAAAAGTATGAAGAGTTGCTTCTAATGAATTATTGTTTTGTGGCGGCTAAGCCTGCTGTTTGGACATGTTTTGTTGGTAGCCTCCCTATTGCTGTTGAGGGTTTGCAACAGTCTTTGGGTTGCTCAAGGAGAAGTTGGGATGGTTCTTTAATCCAGGGTTGTAGGTGTTCTGGGCGGGTCGATTGTTCCTCTCGTATCCTCCCATAAAGTTGGCAAATGCGTTGCAGTTAGAGGAATCACGGTCGCCCCCACACTCATCACAAAACGACTCCACAGCCTTTACCTAATGGACTTTCCCAACAGGTTTCATGATGCTCATGACCAGCTCTGTTAGCTTGTCAAGGTGGGCATTGACAGATTCTGAGGCTTCTACATCATTCATAGCAGTTGGCCGCCTAACGCCGCCTCGGCGGGCTGTTGGATACTTTTAGTCGTTCTTGGCGGCTTGGTTCAGAATCCGCAGTGCTTCCTCTGGTGATCTGTCAAGGATGATTCCATTGGCTGAGGCATCGATCATCATCCGTGTTGGGTAGTTCACCCCGTTGTAGAACATTGATACCTGTGTCCAAGCCAGAAAACCATGTAGCGGGCAGTTGTTCAGCAGTATGTCTGTGACATTGGACGGGCTGAAACGGTCCAAAATATCCTTGCACAGCTCTGTCCATGTGTTGAACGATCCTGCTGGCTGGTTGTTTAGCCACTATTTTGCCCTATCCTTCAGTGAATAGGGAAATAATCTCAGGCTCAGTACGTCTTGATGTACTCCGTGTATTTTGAATGCTCTGCAGATGTCCAGGAATCCTCTCAAGTGCTGCCGAGAATCTTCTGTGGCAGTCCCTCCAAATCGCCCTAACATGTTGATCATGTTAAACATAACATGCTTCAACTAGAAGTGATCCACCTCAATTTCAGGTTTTGTCACCGTCGGATCAAACCCTCTGAAGCCATGTTCCAGATAATCTCTAGTGGTACGAACATTCTGGGGCTGCCTGGGCGGAACTTGCTGCCCATCCCTGCAGTTCACAGCATTATTAGCAGGGTTGTCGTTCTCCATGTTTACCTTTTCCTTTTCTTTTTCCTCTTTGGTTTTCCCAAAGGCTTCTCTGATTTCCTTCTTGAACTCTCTAGCTCTTCGTTCGATATCGTCGCAATAAAGGATTTCAGCATTTAGGGTTGCCCTGGTCATACACTAGCAAAGGAAACTGTAAATTTTTTCCGAATAAAAATAAAAAAAATAAAGAAATAAAGTGCAAAAATTTAAAGACGAATTTCACTGTAACCAATCCCCGACAACAGCGCCAAAAACTTGTAGAGCGTTTGGGTGTTCTCTATTTATGAGCGCAAGGGCACACTCCTGTCAAGTTATAGTATAAAAGATATCGTCTCCCACAAGGATTGGACAGCTTGATTCGAATTATTGATCTGCACAAGAAAAGTAAATGCACAAGTAAGGTGGATGTTGAGAGAAAGTAAAATAAAAACACAAGTAATTAAAAAGGAAGTGATCAGATTGATAGAGAGGGCAGAATTATGTTGCTGCTTAGTGTGAAATTGCGTTGAATATGTCAAGTTGTTTTGTGCTGCCAGTCTCTACTACATCGGTGGTGGATGGCAGGTAGACTGTTGAGACCCTCTCGCTACCTCGGCAGGGGAATGAAATTGTGTCTCGGCGGCAAACTCGGCAGAACTACAAGGCTCGGCAGAACGCTTCGAAAGTGACTTCGCTTATGTCTTAAGTCAGAGTTCTGTTGATGCCCACTTAACCCCTTAAACCCTTAACCTATGTCTAGGCCGGATTGATCGCACCGTCTATAGATGAAATCATACTTACTCCTTTCGTGAGTTCGACTCTCTCGATACCGAACAAATGGATAGAATTCAACTAATCTTTCGCCTTAATTGAAAACTATGAAGAACATGGAATAAGTAAACCTTGTAATTTTATTTGAAAAAGTAAACTTGAAATCTTAAACAACCGTTCTCACAACTAAGTACAGCATAACCCAAACCCAAGGAGAGAATTAGAACATGTCGGCGGCAAGAAAACCTAAACTATGCCTAAGGAAAACCTAAGCTTTTTTGAACTAGAATTACAATGGTTACATATAGGCATTAGCTAGGTCTAGTCCTTCTTGAAGTAGAAGTCTTCAAAGTAGCTTTCCACATTAAATGTGACTTTAAACTTTGTCTTCTTTGAGTTGAATGTGGACTTTATCATGTTGCCTTGTTTCGCAAGCAATCTTGAGATTCACCATCGACGGCTCTGTCCGCTGCTACAGACGTTGGAAAATTGAGTGGACAACATCGCTAGAATCATGATTTTCTGCTCTACAAATCGCACTCCGATTCTCCAACTCCATAGTCTGTTGTCTTGGGTGGTACGGTGGGCGGCAGCAGCTACTCGGCAGCTGCTGTCTCAGTCTGGAACTGCATCACTACAGCTCCTTAGTTTGCTGCCTCAGCATCACATCCTCAGCTCCTCTTTCCCTCTGTCAGCCTCTGGTACCTAGAACCAAAAGTACACTAAAACAATACATTTCTTTACCAAATAAAGGATAATCTAGAAAAGCTTGGCAAAGTAAAGAAATACTGGAAAATGCAATGCATGATCCTAATTATGCCTAAAATGTACTCAAAAACATCAATAATATGAGATGGAATGTGCGTGAAATATAGAACTTGTGGATACTTTACATGAATTCTCAAATTCTTGCCCCTACAGGACATCTTGAGGCGTTTGCATGTAAATCCTTGTAGCAAAGCTTATTTCCACCTTGAATGATGTTTGCACTTTAATCTCTTCCTATCGCGCCTATTAAAGCTGAGGGCCTTAAATCATTAGCCAACGTAGACTAACCCAATCTGATGGTATAGTTTGCTTATCAGGTGCAATTCTATCTCTTTTTCATGCTTCTGAGCTTTTACAACTTACATGCAAATCTTTCTTGACAACAGAGTCCACTTAAAACTCTTCAACACATGCGCTTCTTATTCTTCTTCTCATGCAAGGTAGTGCCCCTATTCAAATTGAGGTTCAATTGTTTCTTGAAGTGATGGAAAACATTTGTTCCTGGTTCCCTACAGTTAGGATCAATACCCCAAAAAATCTTTTGTTTTTTTTAATTCGTTGTCAGCCTACTTGTAAGATGCAAGTAAAGTCTAAAAAAGATAGTTTTTAAGGAAGAAGTCATGTCATATGCAAGAAAAGGCTAGAAATATGAATTGAAAAGAGGGAAAAAGCTATGGCAAACACATGAATGGGGCAAAGTCAGATGCCCCAAATTCATAGTATGAATGATTCAAGAATCCATCAACCGGATAGTGCCCCACTTTTAGGTGGCTCTCTTTTGCTCACACACTCCCCAAATTTCAATTTTCCCACTTTTCTGATATCAATCAGACATTAGAAGTTTTGAGGTCCCTGAAGAAAGGTTAACTCAAAAGGAGGAATGTGTTCTGAAGATAAATTCATTTTCTTAGATATTTATGTGTGATCCAAATGGTCTTTTAAGGCTTGTAATGTAGGCTAGGCTCGGGTTACCAAAAAAAGGATATATAGGCTCAAATACATGTTTCAAGGGTAATTAAACCAAGAATCAACTTTTTCTGATGAAAAAGGAATGTGTTCTGAAGACAAACTCATTTTCTTAGATATTTATGTGTGATCCAAATGGTCTTTTGGTTTGGATCACTCTAGACTGCCCATTTTGGGTTTTCACCCTAGAGTTCATTTCCTTTTCTAGCACATGTCTCATTTGAAGGATTTGTTTCGAATTTTCCTTCACATTTCTTCTTCCTTCTTTTCTTTTCTTTTTTCTTTCTCCTTTCTCCTTTCTTCTCCTTTTCTTTTCTTCTCTTTTTCTTCTTTTCTCTTTTCATTCTTTTCCTTTTCTTCTTTTACTTTTCTTTCTTCTTATTGTGTCATTTTCATTTTCAATTTAGGACATCCAACTTGATCTGACATGTTTTTTCCTTTGTTTGCAAACATCATTTCATTTTCTTTGCCCCTCGGTGTGGTAAGTGATCCTTGGTTGGGGTTTAATCACAAGAAATATAATGTCAAGCTCAAACGGGGGCAACAATGGATTTTTCATTTTCTTTTCGTGAAGGGAAAAGAAGGAATTCCAAATGTCATTTCACACACAAACATCATCGAAGAGAAGCAGTCTTTAGTTGGTAGATGTTTTAGAGTTATCACTTTATTCAAGGACTATAACAACAATGTCTGAGAGGAAAATTCACTAATAATATGTATATGGGATTTCCCCATTAATCCTGAACACACTTTTTGTCCCTCTATCTCGAGATTAGATTCAAGAATCATTCATACAATCAATAATAGGGACTCTGCCAAAAGAAAGTGCGTTTTGGAAGAGAAGGTGGATGAAAAATGAAAAGAATGAAATGTTTGCCACTTGTGAAAAAAAGGAATGCATATTCAAAAACAAGTAAATTAACATAAAAGCTCTTACAAAAGATCCCTAATGCTCGCGGGAAAAAGCAAAAGGGTTTATTCTAAGTATGGTCCCAACCGTCTAGAGAAATCCTTTTCTGATCAATTGCTAAGCATCATCCCAGGAGAGCATAGGTGAATTCCAACCATGCTTGACCCGTCTACTTCTTGACAAATTTTTATATGTGTTCATCATATTCTTCCTCTTCGAGTTTCCCACTTTTGATGGCTGCCAATAACAACTCCACGTTCAAGACCATGTCTGCGAAACCTTCGGTGTCATGGTTTAACATATGGTCATAGAAGGGACCATTTAAAGTCTCCACAAACATTGGAGTAACCTCATTTTCTAAAAAGGGAGGTTGTACCTAGGCTGCCACATCTCGCCACCTCTGGGCATACTGGCGAAAGCTCTCGTTAGGCTTTTATTCCATATCTTACAGTACGATCCTACTTGGGGCCATATCTGTCACATACTCGTACAGTTTGAGGAAAGCTTTTGTTAGATCTCTCCAAGTGCGTATGTTGACCAGACTCAGTTGAGCATACCATCAAATAGCATACCATCAAACAACTTCTCATTTTCTAAATGTGGTGACATTTTTTGGCAGTACATGGTTAAGTGTACCAACATGCAAGTTCTCTCGTCATACTTCTCGAAGTCAGGGGCCTTGAACTTTGGAGGAGCCACCAGGTCAGATACTAGACTCAAATCTCTAGCATTTATGCCACCATAAATGCTTCTTTCTTGAGAAGATTTAATCATTTCCTCCAACTTCTTGTAGTGGTCTTCCCATTTCATCTCGACCTTTGCCTTGTCAGTTATTTTATTGAGGTCATGTACCTCGTGAACTTCCTCAAAGTTTGCCTTCACTTCATTTCGGGCAGAGGATTCAACAGAATAAGGCGAAATCTTCACTTTAGGTGAGGAAGTTTCTTTTTTTATGGGCAAAGGCCATCCCCTGAGACTAAGGTAGCAAATTAGTTTCTCCACCAGCTTCTAGTGCATCTGGAACCTTGAACCTGAACATTGATGCAATCGAGCTAATTGTTTTCCGGTGTGATAACTCAATCTCTTTCTTCATATCATTTTCTCAAGCTTATCATGGATGATCTTCTGATTTGCTTCCAGAGTTGTCAATCTTTCCTTAATATTCATGGCTCGAGTCTGGGCACGTGTACCGTACTTGTGAGATATTTTTTGGAAATTTTATCATACGATTTGTCTAAGCAACAAAAAAATGAAAATGAAAATGTATAAATGCAGGTGAGGGGCCACCAGTTCCATTAAGATATTGCTCAAGAAGTAGCTTCCATTAGATGACGAAGGTCCTACGAATACGTCCCGGTCTGAGCACTCATTTCTTTGATCAATCTTTCGAGTCTTAGTCCTACCTTCCTTATTGGTCTGACGTGGGGGTGAAGTAATGTAACTCCTCTGACTATCATCGTCACATGCCTAGCTACGTCTTCAATTTAGGTTGTGATACTTCTATCGACCTCGTCTCACTCCTGGGTCCTTTTGACGCTGCCCCTAAGCCAAGTAAACCAATGATCATCTTCAAATTCTGCTTGGCTAGACCGTAAAAATGGTCACATAACATTTGCGACTTATGGTATTCTGCTTAGCGCTGATGTGAGCATACTTCGATGTTTCCTCCACGTGATCACTCGACAAATTCTCATTGTTTGCTGGTTGACCTCAGTCTAGTGACGTATATCCACGTTGTCTTCCTCCTTTAGGTACCTTCCATTCATGGCAAAAGCTATTTCTAATTGAGCAACATGCTTTATAATCGATCCCCTCTAAATATGAGATGTATGCAACAAATAAATATGCCAAAAACAAAACAAAACAAAACACACACAAAAAAATGTTAGTACACTTTTAAAATAAAAAACCTAAAAGGTCCAAAATAATTTTATTGTACGAATAATTCTGGGCAACGCATTCCAACACTCCAGGACATGTATCCACGAATTATCCTTACGAAATAATTTTGACCATACTAAAAGCCTAAGGTTTTCCACATGGCTCTATTGGGGTAGGCTCTAGATTCTCAAACTTGGTTTGATTCTAAAAGGGTACCCGAGCTGTCCTTGTTGTCCCCTACTAAGGGTAGCAAGGCCCTCGATTCTCACCCATTACAGGCTTCAAACGAATCGAGTTCAACTCAGGAGGACTCACCGCTTATGCATTCTCGAAGAATCAATATTCTTACGAAGACAAAGGTCATGAGTCCTGAAGGTACTTGCTAGGCTCATACAAAGAATCAATATTCTTACGTGAGCAAAGCGTGTTCCCCCCACTTAAACGAAAGAGACAAAGCTAGGGTATAGAGCTTTCTTTAAAGAATTTTAGAATGCGTAAAATAGAATTACATTCATTAAAAGGACAAATAAATTGAACCTATTATGCACTTGCAGATTCCATTAGTTCTTAAATTTTTTTTTTGAAAACGATTTGAAATCAATTTGTGGCTTGACCCTCTTTTATTTTTTTTTTAAAAAAACAAAACTTCCCCAGCGGAGTCGCCAAGCTGTCGCAACCCTTTCGAGCCTGACATTTTGAAAACTTTGAAAACAACCGAGTCGCCACCAATCTTTTTGAAGAAGTGTGATTGGATCACTTTAAAGCAGGGTTATTTTAATAAAACGTTTTATTTTATTAAAACAACAGTTTTGGTCTGTGAAAACCAGAAAACAAGTTCAGGGGTCGGTTACGCGTGGGGAAGGATTAGCACCCCAAAATTGCTACCTTATTGATTTCAAAAATAAGAATTTGCAAGTTCACAAGGTTTACGTTATTCGTCCATTGCATGAATATAAGTCTATTTTAACGACCTTACCACCCGAAAAATGAACTCTAATCATCGCCAACACTCCTCACGTTAACATGTCCTTTCCGTTTAGTAAGATACCACATTTATTATTTTTCTTTTAATAAATAAACAAGTTAACAATTGAAACAAGATAAATAGATGACTAAAATAAACACTTTCCAAAAAATAAATATGAAAGTTTATTATTATTTTAAAAAGGAAATTTTATTGTTGTTTTTTGTTTTAAAGAAACAATTATTTTTTTGTATTTATTTGAAGGTTTATATTAATTAGAAAGAATTTATATTTTTTGTGTTTTTTAAAAGACTTTCATTGTTGAAATAAAATTTAATTTCTCATTTTAAAAAATATATTATTTGAAAAGATATGACCAAAATTAAAAATTTAAAAAAACTTAGTAGAAAGATGATTGATTTGTGAAGTCTTGAAAACTTTATTTCTGAAATCAAGGAACAAAAACATAGAGGGTTTTAACGAAGGTAAATAGCCCTAAAAGTTTAGGCTATAAAAGTAATTCTTTCACAAATACATTCTTTTCATCTTTTTAAGATTGAAATGGGGCTTTTCTAAAAACAGGCGGCTTAAAAGCCAACTAAATACAAACCAAGGAAAAACACCATTAGATGGAGCCAGTTTAATATAGGCCGTTGGATTGAAAAAAAAACGGGGGATAAGGTTACCCGGTGAACCGGTAACCCTTTTAACGATGGTATAAGTTGAATAAAAAACGACGAGCGGGAAAAGAAAAACAAAATTTTAGGGCATCGAACCCAAAAGAAAAACAAAACGACGAGCTGGTTTTTGCATAAACCAAAGAAGAAAATCTGAAGGAAATTTGTCGAGGAGGTTTAGGGTTTGAGCACGGTTTGTAGGTAAGTTCTTGCTTCTTGCTTCCTTTTTTTCGGGTTTTTCTTCTATTTCAGCGAAACCACATTGCAAATGGTGAAGGTATTTGTATAAATCGGTCGAATGTGGATTTATTTGAACTTTATAATCAATATTGTATAGGAGATTGGATTGGAAGGAATTTTGGGTGTTTTTGGTTAGTGTTCTGTTTAGGGTTTTTGGAAAAAAAAAAGATAACAGTAGTTAGAAGAAGTGTTTAACAGTGGATAAAAAAGATAACCAAAGAATAAGTGTTGAATTCTTTCACTGTGTTCTTGAATAACAAAATAAATAAGGTTGTTCAATTATTAAGTGATGGTTCAGTTAGGTTAGTTAGTGATAAATGTTAGAAATTGTAGTAAAAGGAGAAAGAAATATTGTCGAGGAGATTGGATTTGTAAGAATCATTTAGTTGAAATGCATGTATTGGTTATGAATGTTGGCTGAGATCGTTATTGTATTTGGTTTAAAAACTGGTTTGTATATTCTCTACAGCTATAGTATTGAATGTGTTGGAAGGTATGATTGTTTCTTAAGATCAAATAGTTGATTTGAAGTTGTATGTAAAAAACTGGTTTCAATCTTTGATTATTTTAGGTACACGTTGCAGACAATGAAACATAAGAAGAAGTCTCATGAAGGGGATGCAAAGGCACCTAAGATATGTACAGCATATTTCCAATTCTAGTAAGTTGAAGTTGAATGTATATAGAACTGAAAAATTTATTAAATATGAGTTGCATAAGCTAACAGAGAAATTATGTTTTACAGTAAAGCAGAATGTAAACGTTTGGAGGGGGAGAAGACAATGAACAACAATGTAAGTGTGTTGTGTAATGGTTTGTTAAGTGTACATGATATTTGTATTGGACTAATTGTGAGAGTGATACAGGAAAGAAAAGCATTGGGTATGAGGTGGAGGCAGATGAGTGAAGATGAAAAGGAGCCTTATCAAAAAATGTTCGAGGAGCAGAAGCAGGCTCTAGCTGAATGGAAAGCCTCCAATGTGAAGGATATTGTTGTACCTGAGGAAGAGAAAGAGAAAAAGGTAAGTGAAATTTTGAAATTATTTATGGAGAAAGAGATGAAATTGTTCTAACATTAGGTATATTTGTGTAAGACTGAAGTAAATAATGTAATTATGAAATGTTGTAGGAGAAGTCTTCAAGATGTAGCCTCATTAAGCTGTCAGAGGTGTTTGAAGAGATGAGGAAGATGAATATTGAGGGTGTGGTACATGAGTTAGGGTTTGGTCCTTTACTGGAAATAAAACCGAGAGCAATTCATCGCGACCTATGTCGCACTTTAGTAGAGAATTTTGATGTCCAGAGGTCGATCATGGAATTTGATGGACATAAAATTCCAGTGTTGGTGGAAGATGTGGAGGCTGTTTTGGGTTTGAAGAATGAAGGAGTCGAAGTTGAAATTGGAACGAAAAATGTTAATGCAAAAGAAATGGCATCGAAGTACGGAATAAAGAGGGATGCCAAGGTGAATGAACTTGAGGAGGACATAGTCAGTGGTAAATTTGAGGGAGACGAGTTGAAAGCTCGCGTTCTTCTTTTCATTGTTGGTGTTTTTATAAGTCCAAATGCGAACAATATGCCTTCCTCAGAACATTTACGGTTGTTGTGCCCAGAGGGTTTGAAGGGAAATCTCAATTGGTGCAAATATGCATACAACAAGTTGCTTGATGGAGTATAGAACTGGAAAGTTCGTGGTGGTTTGGCATACATGACCGGATGCATCGTGATGTTAGAGGTAATATATGTTTAAAATTATGTTTTGTTCGAACGTAGCATTTGTTTCATGGGATTGAGTTTATTGAGGTAGATAATAATGTTTTGATGAATAATAAATGTAGGTGAGGTTATTTGATTTTTGGAGTGGAGTCGCGAGCAGAATAGTTGCTGCCTCTCAAGGTCGCGGTAGCATACATGCATGGGGCAACAAGAAGGCAGTAAAGAAGATTGTAAATAGCCTGAAGGAAGAAAGCCATCCAAAAAGACCCAAGGTAAGTGGGTTAAACCAACCTGGTATTATATAGGATGTTGTGGTTATATGAAATGATTTACTGATGATGTTTGCAGGTACTTGGGTATGATGATGAGAAAGTGGAAGGGGAAGAAGGGGATCAAAAGAATGGAACAAATCATGTTGTTATGGATATGCTGCAGACTATATTGGTAGAGTTGGGTGGAATAAAAGATAATCTGCAAGCCCGTCTGGAGAAGGAAAAAGAAATCGAAGAAAGTATAAGGGAATTGAAGGAGGAATGCAAGAGTTTAAATGCTAACATGATAGAATTGCAGAAGTCGTTGAGGAAATCTGATGGAGAAATTGTTGTTCATGTTAAAGAAGGAGAAGAAGTGGTTGACAAAGGGCAAGTCAAAGTTTCTGATCCGAACAAAGGAGTTCATATTGAGGAGGACCCAATGATGGAGGACGAAGTCGCGTGGTTGAATGAAGAAGCCGTTGCTGTACCGAAAACAATAAAAAGGTATAATAAGTTCATTTGATCAAATTTTCTAGATGTTACGGATTGAGAGTATTGTTGTTTATATTGTTTGTGTTAACTTGTAGGGCAAGACAACAGCTATAGCTACTGCAAAGGTTAGTGGCAAAGGAATAAGAGTAGGAATTCGAACTCGGAACATGAATAAAGTCAGCCATTGAATGAAGAAAGCTGTGTGACAATGTTTGGTTTAAGTTGGATTTGTGTCCACAATAAATGCTGTGTGTGTATGAGTACATTTATTATAGAAAAATAAGGATGAAATTCTAATATTATTCGAACTAATTGTTTAGTGGTTGAATAAGTAATGAGGTATTGTAATAAAACTTATATATTTGAACGTGAAGTACTTATTTGTCTTATTAAGTAGATTAAGTATTGAACAACAAATGTGTAAGCATTGCAGATACTGACATACGTCCAAGTACCGGAAGGAGTAGGCAAGTCAACAAAAGATACTTGTGACTATAAATGGTCTACAACGATATGTTGTTTAATCCTTCCTTTATTACTTCAGACGTTGATGATGAAATAAGGAGAAGTAGTTGTGGAGAACCTTTAATATCAGCTGCCACTTTAAATTGCAATAAGTTGACAGATGGGCTGGTAGGTAACACAATAAATGAGATAGCTTGAAACGGTTTCGATACCTTTTATACGGAGGTTTCGATACCCCATTAAAATTCCACTAGAAATTGGTGTATCGAAACCAAAATATAGAAGAATGCAATTGGGCCTCTCTGCCAAAACAGCATCGAAACTACAGGTGGGGATTCGAAACCTGTTTGAAATTGTAAATAGCGGGAAATATCGACTGTAAATGAAAACGTTCCCTCTCCCCTCCATCTCGGAAAACACAATTTTATAACCCTAACCCTATAATTTTAAGGCTTTTTATTGTTTGTTCTTCGATTACCGGCCATATTCGAAACCTGAGACCGTTCGTTTCTTCTTCTTGATTGTTTAGAGTTTTTTCAGATATTCCTACAAAAAACTCTTACATGGCTCCAAAAACCAAACCCAGTAAAGGTAAACGACGTCCGATGGAAACAGGTGGTTCTATCCGTTTGGAGGTAGCGGACGCGCCACAACCTCCAAATATTTTGAGCCATTGTTTCCGTGACCCCGCATGTCTTGAGCGATACCACGAAGTGTACGAGGCGAAGAAGATTAGGAAGGAGCGCACAATTGACTTGGATTTTTTGATGTCCAATGATTATCAATTCAACTTCTGGCCTTTATTTGTGGAATGGGGTTGGATCAGATATCTCGATATTAAACCCCGTGTTTATCAGAACCTGGTGAAGATCTTCTATGCAAATGCTACCCTTCAACAAGATGCCAGAAGCCAACACTGTGTAGCTATCGAGTCCTATCTAATGGGAGTTGAATTTACAATCACTCCGACAATTATTGCCCAACACCTTGGTGTGGAAGCCACTGGTGAAGAGCAAGAATTCGAGCGTGTCCCCTTGAAGTTCGATGATGACAGCCCAACTCATCTTCATATCCATGAAAGGCTTCTGCATCTAATGACAACTTGGTTCTTCCGGCCATCAGGTGGACGATGCACTCGCATGCGTCATATTGATTACTGGTGGTTGCACCAATTTCGGTCGGAAAAAAACCCCGATATAGCTACAATCATCTTCAGATCTATTGCGGAAATCATTAGCAACCCTGCAAGAGGCTCCCTCATTTATGGTTGTGTGCTAAGTCACATATTTGAATGTTTAGGGATCGACACCTCCATGGACCCTGAAATCCCGCTACCGAGTAAAATTGATGAAACAACAACTAAGAAGATGGGGTGGATGTTCCTAAAGGGTGAATGGGTCCATAAAAGAGATGAAGATGAAGCAAGAATTGCCAGACGAAGTGACGATGTACCCGATGCTCCACCCCCAAATAAAATTGACGCCATGTACGACACACTAAATAACTTGGATGCATTTATCCGCAGTACTGCTGCAGAGTCTCGTTCCCGATTTGAGAAACTCGAAGCACGTGTTTATTCATTGGAGCGTGAACGGAATCAGCATGTATTTCGACCGACAGCGCCTCAGGATGCAAATGATCCTGAAGATGGTTAGGCTAGTTTGCATAGTATATGGATTTCTTGTATTACATGAATAAACATTTGTTGAATTTGTTAGACTGCTTCACGAACATTGACTGACATTTGTTACACAACTGTCCATTTACACCTTCATTGCATATCGTGTTGCATTCTGTTTACTTTCATTGACAACTTTAGGGTGTGTTCGTGCACGTAACATTGGATTGTTGTATACAGAGAATGTCACAGGTACACCTGCTGAGGAGCAGTATGATGCATATTCTGCACCAGGAGGCCATTATCAGGCCTCTGGCCCAACAGAAAATGTCCCATGTATTGCTGCAAAAGAGAACAATGATGCATATGCTGCAGCTGCAGTTCATGATCACGCATCTGCTCCGCCAGAAGGCCATGCTAAGGCGCGTTCTTCTACGCCTCAAGTGACTCACACATACAGGCGAAAGAAGCTTCATCGCCATGGCATAACGCCAAGTAATGAAATAGACTCTGAAATTCAGAGACCCAGGCGTCCTCCGCAAATGTATGGCGATTGGTACAAGAACGTAGCACCTACCACGGCGAAGAAGCTTCTTATTCTTGATTACAATGGCGTGCTAGCCAGTGTTAGTAAAGACGGTATTAATTTTGTGACTCACTTTTAATACAACTGCTCATAAATTAGATTAGGAAATTTATGTTTTTCAATTGCAGCTGTGGAACTCAGACCTGGTGCTTTTGAGTTTCTGTCTTCTTGTTTTACTTCGTATGAGGTTGCTATTTGGTCTTCAAGGACAAGGTAATGCGGACATATGCCACCACCCTAAATCAAGTCAATTACACGATCCTTTAAGATAATTTGTGGATTTACTTTATTTGTGCCTGAACTGTTCATCAATGCAGAGAAAACCTAAACTGGGCACTTTGGAGAATTAGTGATCTTAAACCAAGACTTGCCTTCATTTGGGTAACTTCAAAGTTTATCTTCGTTAAAGCATCTAAATAGAATTTGACAAATCTGATGGACTTCATTTGAATATTGCAGGATCAAAGTCACTGCGAAAAACATCCCTCCTATCCAAATGTATATACAAAAAATCTGAGGCGCGTGTGGGATAATATGCCTCAGTATAACGAAGGAAACACGCTGTTGGTTGACGACTCCGAAGCTAAAATGCTTAATAATCCGGTCAGTGAAGAACGCAACTATTTTGAATTTTTCTCCTTACTATCTGCAATCTAGTCAATGAATCTGTAGCAAATAATTATGTTGTCGATTATGTTCATTTTTCAGGAGAACAACTACATTTGTCCTAAATCCTACAACCCAGAAGATGAGAGAACTCATAACGCATTAGGTACAACACCCTAAAATGACACTTATTCATTATAAAAATGAATCAATGTACTTGCAACCTAATTATGTACTTGCACTTGATCATAGAAATAGGTGGTTCCATTAGGGTATATTTACAAAACATGGCCGCAGCAGACAATGTACAGGAGTACGTGAAGCATCATCCATTTTTGGATTAAATGCAGCTGAAACCGTGGATGGCAATTGAATTAACCAAGTTATCTATTCTAATCTCCTCTGTATTATATGTGTGCTCGTCTTTTGTATCTCTGTAATTACAACATACAATGTTATATATTCAGATATATTATTGGCAAGAAATTTTGTACTTATTACATGATACATTTACAGTTTTGTACCAAAAACAACATCATGTACAAAGACAACGCATTTATGTACAACTCTTATTGTAAAAAAGGTCTACACAGGGTATGTGAAGATATGTGTATAGAGCAAGAAATTTTGTACTTATTACATGATACATTTACAGTTTTGTACCAAAAACAACATCATGTACAAAGACAACGTATTTATATACAACTCTTATTGTAAAACAGGTCTACACAGGGTATGTGAAGATATGTGTATTATTGGCAAGAAATTTTGTACTTATTACATGATACATTTACAGTTTTGTACCAAAAACAACATCATGTACAAAGACAACGCATTTATATACAACTCTTATTGTAAAAAAGGTCTACACATGTGAAGATATGTGTATAGAGCACCGAAACCCCCATAAGGGGTTTCGGAACCAAAAGGCACCGAAACCTCATAACTCAGGGTTCGATGCCCCAACGATATCGTAGCACCGAAACCCCTTATCTGTAGATTCGATACCACGTACACATCATGTACAGCGAATACGCATTTCTGTACAATTCTTACAAGTACTATGTGTATACAGTACCGAAACCCCATAGTTTGGTTTCGAAACCATTAAAAGGAATCTGCCTTTTTAGTGTTCTGTCTTTTCAGTGTCATCACATGTACCGTTGCGTGTTACCCAAAAATAATGCAGGTTTCGATACCCCCAGAACGAGTCAGGCTTTTTCAGTTGCTTTCATCACCTGCTTCAATGAACAGACATCTCGTGAGGCATTTTTAAACATAAACAATTACAAGAAAGAGCTAATATTTTATGTATAATCGCATAACTTTATAGCTGGCTTCTGCGAACAAGGTCGTAACTTTTTCTGCACTTCAAACAAGCACCGAAACCCCATTCAGGTGGTTTCGATGCCCCTCAAAATGATGTACTTTGCATTTGGTTAACAATTTATGTATGTACACATTTCCCAACAATTAAATGACCCAACTTGAAAATTCGTGAAATTGTGTAATAAAGTCATGTATATACCGATTTCTTTTGGAATCTTGTACCAATCTGTGTACATTTTGCTACTAATAACTGTATATAGTTCTGAAACTCCTTCAGATGGTTTCGAACCTATTAAAAGGAATCTTGCTTTTTCATTGTTCTGTCTTTTCATTATAATCACATGAACCGTTTCTTCTTCCTCATCGTGTTTACAGCTAGTTTCGAAACCAAGCATAACGATTCAGCCTTTTCAGATTTCTGTCTTCTAATTAATGAAGGGGTTCATGTTCATGTACCTAGTGCAATGAAGAGACACACAGCGTGCCTTCTCATAGAACCAATAACTTTTTCGAAACCAAGCAAAACGATTCAGCCTTTTCACTTTTTCAGTTTCCCTCCCAACTGCATTTCTCTATAAATATACAACTCTTCTCTATACTCTTTACAACATCAACAATTCCCTATACTCATCTGAACCCTTCTTTCTTTATATTCTCTTCCTAACCAAATACTTTAAACTTCTTTCCTTTAAGATGAGTTCAAGCAGATCTTCCAAAAACATTCCTCACCATTTCTCGAAGAGAAAATTAGAATTTGAGTCTGACTCAAATTCTGATGATGACTTATATTTCGATTCTGACGACGATGAACAACTGAGCAATGAAACTCTCCGACGAAGCAAATGGTTCAGGAGCTTTTTCCAGGCCATTGCAACAATGGTGAGCATCACTGAACCTGCTACAAAATGGATATGTCCAGCCTGCCAAGGAGGTCTTGGTGCCTCTCAGAAGTTTACTGGCATTCAGTCCCTACTCTCACATGCCAGAACGAAAGGTGGACCAAAGATCAAGCTCCATCGGCATTTTGCTAACCTCTTGGATGAGGAATTGCTTACAAGGGGCACTTCTTCTATTCCTCAGGGTAAAGCTTTTGGCCAATGGACTGCTTTGAGAGATGATCCCACTGCTGCTAATACTGCCTGCCCCCTGCCTGCAAACAACGAGGTTCATGATCACCAAATACTCTGGCCGCCCATGGTCATGATAATGAACACAAGGCTGGAAAAGGATGATGCTGGGAAGGTAGTTATTTAACAAATTTGAATTATGTTTTCAATATTATTACAATTGTTTCACTTCTAATCTCTTGCATTTTATGCTTCAGTGGATTGGCATGGGAAACCAAGAGCTGCGGAACTCTTTCAGTTCCTATGAGACTATTGTCAAGCCTCGCCATTCATACGCACCCGACGGCCATCATGGGATGAGCCTTTTGATTTTTTAGAGCACGGCAAGAGGTTATCTCGACGCTCAGGATCTGCATAACAAGTTTGCTGCCCAAGGTTTCGATAGAAAAGCTTGGGAACAATGTCAAGGCATCTTCTATGCTCCAGGCACAGCGCGCCAACTTTATGGTTTCATGCCTACGAAAGAGGACATAGACAACTTCAACCGCCACCACTCTCAAGGTTGTCTCCATCATCAGTTTCTTCTTTTCTACAAGATTCACTTCTTCTCATACTAATGCATACCTGTTTTGTTCATTAGGCAACAATAGGGTCAGATATGAGATCCGATCTTATTCAGAGATGGTTGGTCAGCACCAACCACAGGCTGGTTCCAGTGCCATGGGTGGCAGCGGGCATGCAGGTCGTTTCTCGGGGCAGGAATGAGGACTGAGGAGGGGAGGATTTATTATGTTTCTTTTTTTTAATATCTAATGTATTTGAACGTTGTTTGGATTGGAATGCATTTTATTTCTGTCATAAAATTTCTTCATCTTTCATACAAAACTCGTGTAATTTTCACTCATAAGGTTAAAAACCTTCAAATATTTTCGCGCTTAACCAGAACCGAAACCCTATATACGAGGTTTCGATGCAAAACCAGAACCGAACCCACCTTTACCTGGTTTCGATGCCATTATCATAAATTCTACGAAAGTATGTTTTTGGGTATGAATACTTGTATGTACTCATTTCATTACAAAAAAATTGGACATTTCGATGACCCTGGGAAATTTTGTGTAATAAAAAAAGTATACGTAAGAGTTCTACCCAGTTTGTAATAAATAAGGTATATAACATTTCCTCAAACCAATTCCTACTATTTTGTGTACATTGGGTACTATTACGTGTATATTCACAACTCCTTACATAACTTGTAAGAAAATATGCTTTACGGGTAAGAAATTGTGTATGTACACATTTCCTACAACTAATGACCCATTTGTTCCATCTTACACATTTGTAATATATAAGGTATATACCGTTTCGTCTAACAAATTTGTTCCAATTCCTGTACAATTCGTCCTATTAAGAGTATATACACACATCTTTACAAAACTTGTAAAATATTATGTTTATCGGGTAGGAATTTCTGTATGTACACATTTCCCTACAAGTACAAGTCCATTTTCAACCTTCGTCAAACCGTGTACAACAAAATGTATATACCTTTTCCTCTTACAAATTTGTACAAATCTGTGTATATTTGGTAGTAATATATGTATATACACGGTTCCATACCTCTATTGTACCAAAATATGCTTTTTCGGTAAGAAATTCTGTATGTACACATTTCCTTACACGTACATAATCCATTCTAAAAATTCGTGCATGTGTTATAAAACGGTATATACATTCTTCTATTACAAAAGTGTATTAATTTGTGTACAGCATCATGTAACAATTTGTGTACCGGTAAACAGTGCATCATGTAATAAAACTGTATATACATTCTTTTATTACAATATTGTACCAATTTGTGTACCGCTTCATGTAACAATTTGTGTACCGCTTTTTACCCGGTAAACAGGTCAGCCGTTCTTTAGCCTGTATTTAAAGGTTGTTCCCTAGAACTCCCCATTGAAATGGATCAAATTTATCTTTTGAAAACCACCACATTCTTTTCATCTTTTCTCAACACTTCAAGGTAAAATTAACATCAAATTAACAAATTAAAATCAAAATAAATAATAATAAAAAAGTAAGGGAAGAACATATTACAAAAAAAAAGAATTTGCTTAATTTGATTCCAACGAATTTGAGTACAACACCACAGGAAAATTTCAGCTTTTCTTTCTACAATTCTACTGAAAATTCTCAGCCTTTCTAGTGAATTTTTTACAATCAATTTTCGGATCAATTCTTGGTGAAAATTACAAGGAATGAATGGATTTTTATAGGTACAAAATAGCTTGAATCTCAAGCATAAATCCCTAAATTTTTCTTCTTTGATCTGATTTAGAACGGATTTCATGCTAATTCTAGCTTGATTCTCGCCAATCTTCATTTTAGGGATTAACCCATATCTTGAGCAGCTTCAGTTTAGGGATTTTGACCCATTTTTGCTTCCTTTTTGTTGCAGATGTGTTTTTCGGAGAGGGAGGTCACATCGTCGATACGGTGGGGGAGTGGACCTGAGAACGGCTGTCGTCGCGGCCCTGGCTGGGAGAAGATTGCGGCAGTGCGATGGTGTGGTCGAGCGGTGGGGGATAGCTGGGTGTGCGGGCGACGTCGATCTGAGCTTCGCGTGGAAGCAACGTGGCGTGGCGCGAGGGCTGTGGGCTCTATCGGTGCTGGTCGATGATGACATGACGACTACCGTCCACAGCGCGACAGTCAAACCCGAGCAGCTTGGCTGCTGATTTACGGGCGAGTTGCGTGCATGTGCGCGAGAGAGGGAGGCAAGTAGCAGCGCGAGTGGGAGCTGCCCTCTCCCTTTCCCCTGGTCGAATCTGAACCGTTAGATCTAAGCCCTAGATCTAACAGTTGATATTAATACCTGCACATGGGATAAAAAATGAGTTAGCTTGGGTTTTGTTTTGGGCCAAGTGGGCTAGCTATGTATCATGGACATTTATTTAATTTTAGTGGACTCATTTTTATTTAAATGGACCCCTTATTTACATTTGACATTCTTTTTTGTAGGTTTATAATAATATAATTTTTTTTTGAAAAAGATGTCAGCTGATATTTATTGATTAAAAAACATAAAACAACAAAACTGAAAACCAAAAGACATAGTTCGAGAAACACCAATAAAAATGAAAATCAGTCTGGCAAGCTAACTTCGATCAAACCCATCGGGAGAAAAGCAAAAATTGGGGAAAAGATGATTGTGAAACCCCAATTGAAATATAACTCTGATCAAACCCTCCACTTCTAAGATGGATCAAGAGACCTTGATCCTCAGCTACACAAATCATCATGCCTTTTCAACCCAGAAGCAATCCTGAGATGAACCCAAACCCATACGAGATAGGGCATGTGCCGCTTGATTCGCGCTTCTGCCTGTGGCGAAAATTACACCTCTCAAATCGATTTTGAAGTGCTTTGGCAGTGGTGATAATCGGACCGATTTCTTAGTAATCTCGTGTAGACGCGACGAGTCTTGAAATTACCGCACGAGAATCGCCCTCCAGAACCACCGCTCGAAGACCCAGGTCAAGAGAAAAAGATAGGCTATGCACCGCCGCAAAAGCCTCTACTGCAAACGCCGATTGCACCCTAGTAACTTTACGATGGCACGCCCCCAGCAGGTAACCCGACACATCCCTTACAACAATTCCCGAAATAGAAATTTGTTGAGTCTAACAATAAGATGCATCAAAATTAACTTTTGTCATCATTGTAGGTGGAGGGATCCAAACCACAGATGATCCTAAGTGCTGTGAACGGTTCAAGTGGCTCAAATTACCAATTTCCAAACAGTAACTTCACACAAAGGTAATGAACTCTTCCTTTGTTTGTTTCACACCTTCATGCCATAGCTTATTTCTAGAATACCAGAGGGCCCATAAAGTAACCACAATCTCAACTCTCTTTTGAGACGTGTTATTATCAAAAATCCAAGCTAACCACTCTTTGAAATAAAGCTGGGCGATTTGATTTGGCCAAGTAATGTTTAGTTGAGACCAAATGCTAGCAGCATAGGGACACTCTCGAAAAATATGTTCACAATTTTCCACCCCTCCAATACACCGGAAGCACATAGGATCCATAGCCACTCTTTTGATACATAAATTATGCTTTGTTGGAATATAATTGCGAATAAATTTCCAAGTTGCAATTCACACTTTAGAGGGGCACTGTAATTGCCATACTTGTTTATAGATATCATTATTCTGACCTGGAATAGACTCACGTTGTTGAAGAATTCGATATCCACTTCAAACTGTATAAACTCATGTATGTTCTCCCGACCAAACCAAAAAAATTCATCTGGGGACTTGGGGGGTAGGAATAGCCAAGATGGCCTCAACTTCATTAGGAAGAAAACTATTCATGATAAGATCCGTGTTCCAACTTGTAGAATTTGGATACATTAAATCAGAAACCCAATTAAGACCCTCCACCATTGGTGATTAAATTTTGCAAGGAATACGTCCAGGCAACCAAAAATTATTCTGAATTGAAATGCTATTCCCAGATCCAATCTGCCATCGTAGATGTAACCCCCTAGACCGGCCTATGCGGAATGACCAAGTCTAGTCAGGCACATCAAAATTTAAAACTCAAGTGGAAAACCTGTTTGCAAACTAAGTGTTTATTTCAACAGCATAACGGCAGGGCTTAGTGAAAACCATCAAGTTAAATAAACCTGTTTAATACGTCAAGCAGTAATATTTTCCAAAATCATTCACAACATAGACATCATAAATAATATAGGCAGCCATGATTACTTAAATAAACCCATCATAGGATGGTTACAACATAAGTATCAGTTAGCATATCAAAATACCTTTAGTTTAATACCATACATAACAAAATATAGGCACATGTCACCCTGAAAGTACAAACGGTGGATAGAAACATTACATTCAAAAAGGAATACCAAATGTGTCGATCCTCCAAGTGTCAGCTACGGGGTGGCCTATCCAAAATATCTGAAAGGGGGAAAGAATTTGGGGCGTGAGCTAGAAAGCTCAGTGTGTTCCAACAGTGCAAGTAAAACAATTGCATCAATAAATAATAAATCATGTTATGCAAAACATATCATAAAAAGGCATCAAAGTTTTCATGCAACCTATCTACCCTCCAACCGAACACCATGATACAGTTCCCCAGAACAGTATCCTATACTGGCATTAACCCAAGCTCATTAGGCGGGGTACCATCCTAAGGATATACCTTAGAATACGAGCGGCCCTAGTCGAAACTTAGGAACTGAAAACGGGCGGACTTGGCCAAAGCCTAGGATCCGAATACGGGCGAACCTAGCCGAAGCTTAGGATCCGAATACGGGCGGTCTTACCAGCTGGATCAGGGCTGAGCCGATAGTCTCCTCATCATACCCCAAGTACCTCTACTAATTAGTCCGGGCAATAACATAGTACGCAACAATAATAGTCTTAGCAATGCTCAGCAACATATTTCTACACTGATAACTGAAAACCATAGGCATGCTTGTCATATCGAATGCTAGATCATAATTCAACCATACAGTACAATTGTGTTTCTTTCATAAACAGAAAGCATGCTAGTTTTTCACAAAATAAAGTTTAGCAATCATATACACATAGTATGCTTTATTAAATCACGTGAAGCATGTAAAACAGTAAATATGCAACAGTCATATAGCACACAAGGAACACACCTCAAAAGATGAGATCGGTCAGTCAGAAGGTCTATCGAGCACCGGGATCACGCTCCGCTACAGTACTGGAACCTAAATAGACAAGGATTATGGTTACAATTAAATTTACACCTTGATTCGTAATAAAATACTAAGTTTCAGGGTCGTACGAGTGACGATCGGATCACGAGGCGGTACAGATCGGGACGAGCTGGGCATAGGCACGGTCGGGAGATCCACGAGTACCTATTAAATCAGGAGATCAATATCAGTTCTTAATCATCAATTTCTTTTAAATGACATAACTTATACATATGCATGTTCGGGTTCAACATCCAATTTGGAGGCTTTCGGGTTAGAATTTTGCGAAACGGGCTTCGAAATCGAACTCAGGACGTCAAAAACATAAAATAGGACTTTTCGAAAAAAAGTTGACTTTTTGGTCAAAGTCAACGCTAACGTCAGCTGTCAAAGTCAACGCTGACGTCATGCTGACATCACTGGTCCAAGGCTGACTTGGCGAGTTGACTCACTGGGTTGACTCGGGCGAGTTGATTCACTGAGTTGACTCGGACTAGTTGACTCACTGAGTCGACTCGGGTCAATGGGTCGGGTCGGTCAACGGGTCTTGATCGAGCTGACCGGTTCAACCGGTCCAGCCGGTTCAGACCGGTTCGGTCTACACAGACCGGCTCTTACCCTTAGGAGTCAAAGGTCACCGGACGACCACCGGAAATTCACCGGAAAAGGTCTGTTTCACATCGTTTCTGCCGGAAAAAGATCACAATCAAACAACCATCATTTTATTTCTCACCTAAAATCAAAATAGCGTCGGAATTAACCAAAAACTCACCTGATTTGTTCTTAATAGTTCGAACACGTCGGGAAGTTGGCGTAGCTCCGACGACGGGGCAAACATCGGTGAACGATCGAACGGTGACCTGGGTTTTGACCGGCATGCGATGGGGAGTCCAACGGCGGTGGTGGCGCGACGAACGGACGCCCACGGCGGCCGAAAAACCTCGAAAGAAATGCGGACCGGTTTAGCCCTAGGTTCGCGAACCTTCAATGGCCAATTGCCGGTGGAGAGAACGGTGGCTGAGCGCGTGGGTTGAGGGGTTTTGCTCGGGGTTTGACGGTGAACACTTTGACGCCGGCGGTGAGCGCCACGACGCGGCGGTGAGGGTTGATCGCCGGTGAACGGGTTTTTAGGGGAGAAGAGGAAAATGACGAAAGAGGGGGTGTTTTCGGAAGTTTTTGGGAAAATGTTCCCAATTAAAATCACGTTAAGGGGGCAGGTAAGATATTTTTATTATTTTATTATTATATATTTTTTTAATCTAATAAAATTTAATAATGGTGGCTTATAACCAAGAGCTTCAATAGCTCAATTGGTTGGGCACCCGGCTTAAACCCCTTGAGGTTGTGGGTTCGATTCCCACAACCCTCACTTCCTCCTCTTTTTTTATATTATTATTATTATTATTATTATTATTATTATTATTATTATTATTATTATTATTTTAAGGGTGTTATAGTAGACCCTTCCCAAGTAACCCCCGCGCACTCTAAATACTTCGTCATATCATAGAAGGACTGAACTGAGACGAACCTTAAGAAAAGACGTACTAGGAAAATATTTAGCTCGTAATAAACGAGAAACAGGGGAAGTAGGATAAATTTGCATAGATCACGAAAACTCATTCCCCCATCTTCCTTAAGATCACAAAGAGTAGCCCAGTCACACCAATGTATACCATTCTTCCCCGGAGCCTTTTGCCACCAAAACTTAGCTTCTTTGGCCTCCAGCGTTTTACAAAAAGTCTTAGGTAATAGGAAACAAGGCATTGTGTACATAGGAATTGATTGAAGCACTGACTTTATGAAAACCTCTTTACCACCAGCAGAAAGAGAACGAATACACCATCCATTAGTGTGACCATCAAACTTATCAAAAAGGGGCAAGAAGGCTTGTTTCCTGTTTCTGCTTACCATTGCCAGAAGACCCAAGTATTTTTCCAAATTACTCATACTCAAGATTTCCAAGATTCTCCTTACATCCCTACGAGTATCTTTGTAATCCCCTCGTCCCGGTCTGGACGACTGACCGGTCCGAGTAGGCTACACGAGGAAAACTGAAATGAACCCCGTTAGGGACCCACCTCGGTTAGCAACCCTAGAAATTTCTTTTAATTATTATCTTGTATAATGGCATTCATACATCCTATGTGTAATATGACAACAGAAAGACAACAAGCGACGCGAAGCAATCCAACAAACAATTTAAAACGCCACATTTTACTTTGTTCAACAGGCCGTATCGATACACTAGAAGAGCGTATCGATACGCCTTGACCAGGTCAACTGTCCCAAGTCAACCTAGAGAGACCGTATCGGTACACTGGTTGACCGTACCGATACGCCCTCATTGGTCAACATCTCGTGGTCAACGATAAACGACCGTACCGAAACGCCTAGAGCCTGTACCGATATGCTAAAATCTCGTCAAAATCTCTGATTTCCAGAGAGGTTTTGGCGTATCGATACACCCCCGAGTATTGGTACGCTAGGCCAAATCTGAACCCCAAAGTGTAGGACTGTATCGATACGGCCCTTGGGCGTACCGATACGCCCTGCACTGCAAGACTCAGATTTGCAGCAAAATGAACCAAGACTCAACTCTAAATGCTTTTTATGACTCACCTATCCACAATCAACATTCATACAACACTTAACAAGCAAGATCAATCATGCGAGATTACCTAAAACGAACTAACATGGCATACATCTCAAGATAGACATTTAGGTAGAATACTAGCATAAGACATACATGGCTTTACCATTTCATACAAGGCAAAAGACACTAAAATAGGCATATCATGGCAAGGTCTCACCTACTTATAAACAATCACCTAAGCATTCATAAATCGAGGTCATAAACTCTCAAATACAAGGCATTTAAGCAACGAAGTAGACATGGTTTTCAATCCACGACATAAAAGCATAAACATATGCAACATAGCATCAACAACTAAACATGCTCAAACATCAATAACACCAAACTAAGGAGTTTGAACACCAACTTCATACGAATCTATACCCCCATTGTCTAGGTGTTGCGTGTAAAATAGTCTATCACAATAGAGAGCAAGTGTACACGAAGCAAGTAGTAAAGTGATACACGAAGTATCGAATGTCGAATCCACAGGGACTGGAAATAGCTTTATCCTTGGATTGCTGCACAAGAGAGAAAGAAGAGAGTTTAATTGTTTGTAGAGGAATAATGAAGAATACTGAAGATAAAAGATTCAGGGTAAAGAAATAGGTCGGTATTGATTTGCTAAGTAGTGCAGGTGTTGCACTGTATAGAACTTCCCGTTATGTCGTCGTTCCTGTCGCGGCAGCACCTGCGGCGGTAGCAGTCTATTGTTGTCGCGGCAGCGATCACACAACTCTGTACTTCAAGCTTGGCAAGAATCCCTGCTGTGACTCGTCATATCCCTAGGTCCAAGTCTGTCGATGAACACGTCTTAGATGATACCTCCCGGCGTGAATCGAAGGATGAACAACGATGTTGTTGAATTCTTCCTTAGCCACTTAACCTCGTCCTATCCCTAGGTCCGAGATAATTCAACCATAAACTGGAGAACCTGTACTTATTCCTTTCGTATACTTAACTCTCCCGATATTAAGTAAATAAATAATCTCACAATGCTCTCCCGATACTCTTGTAATATGTTGAAAACCAGAATAAGCAAACTTGAAGTTTATTTTATTGAACAGAAAAAAAATCCTAAAACAGTACAATCCTTGCAACTACTTTACAGAATCAACCCTTAACCCTAGGAAAAGTTTAGAACATGATGAGAAAGGGGAAAACGACTAGGGTTTTGGGGAAGACGGCTAGAGAATGCGATGTCCTTCCCTAGGTCGAATTACATGCCTTTATATAGGCCTTGGGTTCAAGTTTTCTAATATGGAAAGAATACAAGTTTAAACTAAAGTACAACTCTATTAAAGACTAAATCTTCAGAGTAGATGTGTTGAGTTGTGTGGAGCTCGATTCGTTCAACCGATTATGCTCACCAAGTGGTGGAGAGGTGGATTTTTGGGTGGAAGGGTTTAGGAAGCTAGAAAGAATAAAGACACAATGATTTATAGTGGTTCAACCTTCTAACCAAGGTCTACATCCACTACCTTAGCTCCCCACTAAGGATTTCACAACCAATTCCACTAATTGATTCGTCCCCTTTTCTAGGCTTAGGAGGAAACCCTTTACACCGATCAAGCTTCTACCCAAAGCCTTGATCAAAACCCTCTTTTACAAAGAGAAACAAGAAGCAAACTTAAACCCTCTAATAGGTGTTTGTTTGCACAATTAAGCTTTCACCCAAAACCTAAAACACTTGAGCAAATTTGACAATTTTGGCTCACTAGTGTTTGTCTATACAATAATTGACACTTTAGGCTCTAAGACAATTCTTGATCATTTGTTGATTGACAATTGAAGCATTAGTCTTCTCTTGATGCTTGGAGGTCCCTTTTATACTCCCAATTGAGTTTGTAGCCGTTACTAGTCGTTGGGATCAAATTGGAGCCGTTGAGGACTTTAATTCCCACCATAAATGCATTCTGCAGCTCCCCATTTCGAAACGCTCGATGCCGTTTCGAAACACTCTCAATGTAGAAAGAGCCGTTGCAGTCTGTTAGGCCATCCGTTTCGGAACGCCTCCTGGCCGTTTCGGAACGCCTCCTGGCCGTTTCGAAACCCGTTTCGAAACGCTATAGGCCTGTATCGAAACGCCTGCATTTAAAATTTGGTTGGGAAAATAGTCGTTGGGGTTTATGACCGTTGGGGTCATTGCCACGTGGGCGTATCGAAACGGCCTAGCCCGTTTCGAAACGCTGGGCAAAAATCAAGTCCAGGGAAAGCCCGTTTCGAAACACATTTCGAAACGAATATGCTACTGGAATCCCCTGTTTCGAAACGCCTTATGGTGTTTCGAAACACCTGGACAGGTTTGATAAGTTTGGCTTTGAAACACATTAAAAACCCATTTAAAAACATCCCTAAACATAGTTTCAGAATATTTGGACTTTGGAAATTGTTTTAAATACTTTTTAAATCAGTCCAAAACATTTTTCAATTATTATATCAAAACATTAGTTCTACAAGATGCCTTTAATTCGTCCTCTTTTCTTGCTTTGGGTTTCTTCCTTGAACTTTGGGCTTGGCCTTCATTCTGATCTAGGGCTCAGAAAAATATAGGAGTGACCCACGACAGACCGGCTTAATTTCCTCTGTCTGTCGAGCTCCACTTCACTTTTTCCCTTCACCATTGCTGTCGTCATTGGCTGCCACGGCAGTGGCCACAGCAGCGTCGTCCTTCTGGACTCCAGTCCTATGTTCCAGCTCTGCTTCTCCACTGCCCTGAGTCTACTACAGCAGCTACCTGCAAAAGTAACCAAAATCAGTAGCAACCGTGCCATTTTATATAATTGTGATGTATATGTGAAACTATACCTAAATGCAATGAATTATTCTTGAATGCAGCAAAAATATGGTTTAAACATGGGGTAAAAAGTAGAACTTTTACACACTCAACACACCCCCAAACTCAAATTCTTGCTTGTCCTCAAGCAATTAAGACCTAAAAATAAAATTAAAAACTTTTTGTTGGCTTAAAACAGTGAACTTTTCCTTACCTACCATTCATGCCCTATTGCAAACAACACCTTGTTGAATATTATAGGATTCATTCGGATCCTTGCTATAATTCTCGTGTAGTGTGTGCATGTTTTGTGAACAATTATATGCCTAGACTCCTTTAGTTTACTAGAATAGCTAAGCCACTCACTTGAAGTTTTATGCCAAATTTCATTTTCTTGGAGGCAATTCTTGGGCTCCTTTAGTTTTTTCTTAGACTCGATTTTCTTTTCTTAATTTAAGTTTGACTAGAGCCTGTTTCGGGTACCTCTAGCTAACTTCCTAGAGCCGGTTTCAGGCACCTCTAGGTGTATTGAGTTTACTTTTTCTTAACTTCTTTTTCTAGAGCCAGTGTTAGGCACCTCTAGGGGCAACTCAAGTGTTTAAGCTTTTTCCTATTCTAGTTTACCAGTAGAGTTCTAGGCAGTATAAGAGTCACAAAGGGTGTTTTAAGATCATAACTATAGTAAGGCTCTAAATTAATCCTAAAAATATCCTAAAGGCACTGCCATGACAGAGGCTGTCACGGCAGGTAAGTTCAGTTCAAAGACTCAAGCCAATTTTTTTAAGCAAAAATAAACTTAAATAATAATTAATACTTAGACACAAATTTGAACCTAAAAACACTTCATTACTAGAGGGATGTCACCCCCAAACTCAAGGGTTGCATTGCCCTCAATGTATGATGATAGAAATAGAAAATAGAAAATAAAAACAAAAATACATCACAATAATAATAAAACAGTAGAACAACAAAAATAAGATAGGAACTTAATTTCAGGTGCTGTCGTCGCTGCTGCTGCTACTGATCTCTAGCTGCCGGCGGGCAGTGACCTTCATTGTCGATGCCGGCAGAATGCTCGGAGAGGCGAAGGCAGTCTTCTTCTTAGCTTCCCTTGGGGCTGGATACGAGTAGGTGAGATCTGGGGTGACCTTTCCAGCACTTGTACCTCCTCTAATGAGCTACTGCTGCTGGCAGATTTGCCCTGGCCGGATGGTCCTTCACTAGTGTTGGGCTTCTGCCTTTTCATCAGAGTGAACTCCCTTGAAAGGTTTCTTTTGACAGAGGGCTCCCCATCAGATTCCTGCCAGATGGAGGAGGAAGAGAACCCGGCGATAAAATCATCAAGTTCGCCCAGCGACTCCTTTTGTTTCTCTTCTCTGGCAGAGACAGTGGCGGTGTGGCTGCCGCCTTCAGCTGTTGCGGCCGGGGTTGGAGTGGATGCAGCAGAGGGTGTTTTTGGTGTGGCAGCAGGAGTAGGGGTATGGGCAGGTGTAGGGGCAGCAAAATAATGCTTTGGGAAAGCAGGAAATTGTACATTTGCAAAATTTAAATTGTTTTGAATAAAATGTACCATTGCTGCTGTGAAGTCTCTGACGAAACTTATCAGACCAAGCTGCCATTCCTCCATCTTTTGTAGTGTGGCTAGGATTTGAGTGGAGGAGTCTGCTGGAGGAACTGCTGCTGTTGGCTTCTGCTGCTCTGCGGCGGCAGGTTTTGTCTGAGTGGGCTCTACAGGCTCCTCTGCCGCGGCAGACGGGTTTAAGAAGGAGAGGGGTGTGGCTGCTTTCAGCTCCATCAAACTAAATATGTTGCGCTCTGTCCATCCCTTTCCTCGGACCTTGTAATCTTCAGGGATTTTGGGAACGTTATGGCCGCCGCAGATCTTGGTGATGAGGTACGAGAAGAAAAGGGGTCCCGATGGCTTAAGGGCACACTCCAAAATTCCCTCTCGTATATACCGGCCGACATTAATAGGTCTATCATTTAAAATGGAGTGAACGAGAGCTAACCTAGGTCGGTCGACCGTGCTGTTGTGGGAGAAAGACATTATCCTCTTCTTGACGAAGTGGTTCCATAGTTTTGCCTCTGGAGTG
This sequence comes from Hibiscus trionum, assembly GCA_030270665.1. NCBI lineage: Eukaryota > Viridiplantae > Streptophyta > Magnoliopsida > Malvales > Malvaceae > Hibiscus > Hibiscus trionum. The sequence continues at coordinate 3,205,022 of BSYR01000008.1, forward strand.
AGTTGAGTGCGTTTCACTGTCCAACGATGCTTGGGATCAATATTCCACTCTGTCCCCTCTTCAGTTAATTCAGCCATGACAGCATCGTAGTCTGCCGGCGACAGACTTTCCACGAACCTCTTGCGTCCGTTTTCCCTTTTACTGACGTAGATTCCGTAAAGGGTATTGATGTATTGAGGCTCGAAAGTAACTTCCTTACCTCGCATTGTCACGGTCTTCGTATCCTTGCTGTTGACAGCAGCGTAAAATTCTCTGACCAACGTGACGTTCATCTCCTCTGGCTGGGCAGCAAACATCTAACATTTGAGGGCTTTGATTTTTCGAGCTATGAACGGTTCGAGCCCGAGGTCATCCGTGCGTTTGGTGTAAAGGAACCCTCTCTCTTCCCACATCCCCCTCTTTTGGAAAGAGGTGTAGTATCGTTTGACAGAGTCGGTGGTGGCAAAGCGGTTAGGGAGTCGGTCGTGGCTGGGTGTGCCGGCTGCTGCGGCAGAGCTGGAGGTAGCACTTCGTCTTGTTTGTTTGGTACTCATAGTTGCAAGGCTGTAGAAAATAAAAGAAATTTGAGATCTAGAGAGAAAGTAAGTTGAGAGAGTAAAAGTGAGGTGAAAAATGAATAGTAAAATGGGGTTTATATAGATGAATGATTTGCTGCCCGTTGGAGCTGTAACGGCAGGCGCGAATAATGGGGCCAGCTGTTACGCGGTTTCTGACGCGTCTGTCACGCATTTCTGTGTCTGATGCGCGTCTGTTACGCGTTTGCGTGTCTATCGCGACAACATGGTGACAGGCTGTCTTTTCCCCGTCTGTCGCGACAGCTTTTGACAGGCTGTGACGACAGACTCCTCCTTTGGGCTTTTTGGGCTGGTGGTGAGATGGTGGGCTGGTTCACTTCTTCTCCTCTCTTTGTTTCCCTTATTTCCTAAAAATAATTAAAATAAAAACTTAGTTCCTAAAAATAAAATAATTCTAATTTCCTAATAAATAATTATATATAAATAATAGTAATAATAATAATAATAATAAAATTAAGTTAAATTAGGGATGCCTTTAGGGGCATCTCCTAAAGTAACTACTTCCTGCATCCCTGGGGCTTCAGTCCCCTGATAATGCTTTAGTCTCTGTCCGTTGACCTTAAATTGGTGCCCATCTTTTAAGGATTTGATCGTGATGGCACCATGGGGAAAAACTTGCACAACTTGGAATGGGCCGAACCATCTAGATTTCAGCTACCCTGGGAAAAGTTTCAACCTAGAGTTAAATAACAACACAAGCTGCCCTGAGCAGAACTATCGTGGCAGCAACTTCTTGTCATGCCACCTCTTGGTCTTGTCCTTGTAAATCCTTACGTTGTCATAGGTCATTGCTTGAATTTCTTCAATTTCATTCAAGTCAAGTAACCTCTTCTATCCTGCCTTGTCTAAGTCCATGTTCACTGCTTTGATAGCCCAGTAAGCTCTGTGCTCTATCTCAATAGGTAAATGGCATGTTTTTCCATATATCAGCTGGTAGGGTGACATTCCCAATGGTGTCTTAAATGTCGTTCTATAGGCCCATAGTGCATCATTGAGGTGTAAAGACCAGTCCTTTCGAGTGGGTTTAACCATCTTTTCAAGAATATTTTTTTATCTCATTGTTGGATATTTCGGCCTGTCCATTGGTCTGAGGGTGATATGTTGTTGCGATCCGATGCTTTACGTCATATTTTCTTAAGGCAGCAGCAATTACCCTATTTTCGAAATGTCTCCCCTCATCACTGATGATCGCCTTAGGTATGGCAAACCTGGAAAAAATATTCTTGTGTAGAAATCTATGAACAGTCTTGGCATCGTTTTTCTGTGTGGCGATTGCTTCAACCCATTTGGACACGTAGTCCACTGCCAGTAGGATGTAGAGGTTCCCACATGATGCTGGGAATGGTCCCATGAAATCAATCCCCCAAACGTCGAAGATTTCGACTTCTAGGATGTTTTGCAGCGACATCTCACGTCGTCTTGAGATGTTCCCAGTTCGTTGACACTTGTCACAGCTTTTGTAGAATGCTTGGGCATCCTTAAACAGTGAGGGCCAATAAAAACCAGACTGCAAAACCTTGGCAGCGGTTTTGTTCCCACCTAAGTGTCCTCCATATAGTGAAGCATGGCAGTGGTGAAGCACAACTTCCTGCTCATCCTGTGGTACACACCTCCTGATGATCTGATCTGCATAATGTTTGAAAAGAAGAGGTTAGTCCCAATAATAATGTTTAACATCATTTTGGAACCTCTTCCTTGCTTGGTAATTAAGTTCAGGAGGTAATATTCCGCTAACTATGTAATTAACGAAATCAGCATACCAGGGAAGTTCAGAAAACTTACCTACCGCCATGGCTGTCGCGGTAGTTCTCGTGGCAGCAAATAGTTGTTCGTTAGGGAAAGTCTCCAGTATGTGAGTCTTGTCTGTTGGTAGACTTTTTCCCACCTCCAAACTTGACAAGTGGTTTGCAACTTGGTTTCTGTCCCCTTTTTATCCTTGATTTCAATGTCGAACTCTTGCAGCAGTAGAATCCAATGTATCAGTCTAGGCTTTGCATCTTTTTTAGCGAACAGATACTTCAGTGCTGAGTTGTCTGTGTGGACCACCACCTTCGTTCCAAGTATGTATGAACGGAACTTGTCAATCGAGAACACCACTGCTAACAGTTCCTTTTCTATTGTGGTGTAGTTTACTTGGGCATCGTTTAGTGTTTTGCTGGCGTAATAGATTACATGGAATAGTTTGTCCTTCCTCTGCCCAAGTGCTGCCCCTACAACGTAATCACTGGCATCACACATAATTTCAAATGGCAAACTTCAGTCTGGTGGCTGCACAATTGGGGCTGTTACCAACTTTTCTTTCAGAATTCTAAATGCCTCAGTACATTCAGTATTGAAGTCAAAGGGACGATTCTGTTCCAGTAGGTGGCATAGAGGCTTGGTGATCTTCGAAAAATTTGCAATAAACCTTCGATAAAAACCAGCATGCCTTAAGAAACTCCTAATTCCCTTGACTGTGGTGGGTGGCGGCAACTTTTCAATCACTTCTATCTTTGCTCTGTCGACCTCTATGGCGCGGCAGCTTACCTTGTGGCCTAGGACTATCCTCTCATCTACCATGAAGTGACATTTTTCCCAGTTTAATACCAAGTTCGCTTTCTCGCATCTTTCGAGAACATTCTATAGGTTGCCTAAATAGCCTTCAAAACTATTTCCAAAGACGGAAAAATCGTCCATGTATATTTCCAGGAAGTCCTCCACCATGTCGGAGAATATCGCCATCATACACCTCTAGAATGTTGCTGGTGCATTGCAGAGTCCAAATGGCATTCTCCGGAAAGCGTAAGTGTCGTATGGGCAAGTGAAAGTCGTTTTCTCTTGATCCTCCGGTGCAATAGCTATCTGGTTATAACCTGAGTAACCATCAAGAAAGCAATAATAAGGTTTTCCCGCTAATCTATCAAGCATTTGATCAATAAAAGGTAGAGGAAAATGGTCTTTCCAGGTAGCTTTGTTAAGTTTTCGACAATCCATACAAACCCTCCAACCGGTCACAGTCCTGGTTGGGATTAGTTCGTTCTCTTCATTGGTCACCATGGTTATTCCTCCTTTTTAGGAACACACTGCATCGGGCTCACCCACTTACTATCCGAGATGGCATAAATTATCCATGCGTCAAGCCATTTGATAATTTCTTTTCGAACCACTTCTCGCATAGCGTCGTTTAATCATCTCTGGGCATCAATGGTCGGCTTATGATCATCCTTTAGGAGAATTTTGTGCATGCATAGTGCCGGACTGATGCCTTGGATATCAGCTATCGTCCATCCAATAGCCTTTTTGTGCTGCTGCAGCATCCCTATCAGTTGTTGTTCCTGTTCCTGCATTAACTTGGAAGAGATGATTACGGGCAACGTATCATTTAAACCAAGAAAAACATATTTGAGCTGCCCTAGCAGGGGCTTAAGGTCTAGAATAGGTGGTTCTACAGTTGAGGGCTCTTGGATGATGTGTTCATTCGAGGTATAGTTTAAGGGCTCGAATAACTTACCTAGACGATTGCCTATCCAGTTTACCTCCACTTGACCTTTAGTGTCAGATATTTTAGAATCTGAGGAGCTACTGTCGTCGTTGCTGCCGTGACAGTCTTCCAGATGGCTGTTGTGGCAGTGACCAAATTTAATGTCATGGCAGCACGACCTGATGCAGGGTTGATCAAGGGTTACTTCAGCGATAGCCTTGCATTCTTCTTCTACATCAGCATGTTTGATTGCCTGGAGAACATTGAGCTTGATCTCTTGATCATTCACTCGCATTGTAAGTTCTCCCTTCTCTACATCAATCAGTGATCTGCTTGTGGCTAGGAAGGGTCGCCCCAGGATGATTGGTGCATTCTCATCTGCTTCACAATCTAAAACAAGAAAGTCAGCAGGAAAAATGAACTTATCCACTCTTACCAGAATATCTTCAATCTTCCTTTCTGGTTGCACGTAAGAGCGGTCTACCAGCTGCAGCATAACTGTCGTGGGTCGTGCTCGTCCAATACCTAATTTCTAAAACACAGATTTTGGCATTAAATTAATACTAGCACCTAGATCACAAAGTGCCTTACCCACGAATTTATCACCAATTATGCACGGTATGATGAAGCTCCCAGGATCCTTCTTTTTCTGGGGTGGATGCCTGTGCAGAATAGTCATGCATCCTTCTGTCATTTTTACCGTTTTAAATTCCCAAGTCTGGATCTTTTCGACATAGCATCCTTGAGAAATTTGGCATAACCGGGCATCTCCTTGATGGCATCTAACAGCGGAATATTGATGTGGACCTGCTTAAAATATCATAGATCTTTTTGAGCTGGTATTCCTGTTTCTGCTTCTGTAACCGCTGTGGAAAAGGAGGTGGAGGACGATAATCTTCAATTCGTCCTTCACATGGTATTCAGATCTGAGAAGGCTTAGGTTCTTCGTCCTTCTCCTCTATCCCTTATGTTGTCGTGACAGGTGTGGCGACAGTAGGTTGTTTATCGTCTGTCGGGGCAGTGTTCGCGGCAGTCGATTCTAGGGCTGGTTCCTTAACCGGTTCGGCTTTCTTCTCTGGCCCTGGCAGTTGTTTCCCACTTCTTGTTGTAATGGCTTTGCATTGCTCATGTGTGAGTTGTCGAGCGACCTCAGTATCGCTAGGGAATCCTCCGTTCTGCCTTGGCTTAATATGCTGGGAAACCTGACCCATTTGTGTCTCTAGTGATTTCAGTGTAGCTTCATGGTTAGTCATTCTCATCTCTGCTTTATCCATGAACGACTCAGTCTTTTTGACGAAGTGATCCATGTTTGCCATGTAAACTCCTGTCTGTGACATAAATGTGGCCAAAGTCTGCTCCAGTATACTAGGTGCGGCTGCCGGCTGCTATTTTGGTTGCTGCCGTGTCATAAGTCTGGGTGCCCCCTGGTTTTGAGGGTTCTGCACTTGAGGATTCAGTGCGTTGTTTGGGTTACTCTAGGAGAACTTGGGGTCTTTCCTCCAGTTGGGATTGTAATTGTTGGAATCGTAATTTCTCGGCTTGTTATAATTTCCAACATACATCCCTTCCTCTAGCTGTAGCGGGCAGTCTTCCGAGTTATGATTCCCACTACAAGTTTCACATACCTCTTCTGCAGAGTAGACATGTTTTGAGTCTTTCTTTAGCAAGTTTTCTACTGCCTTTGTGAGGTATGCAACCTGTGTCTTTAGGGAATTGTCGGCTTCATAGTCCTTCACATCTAACACATGTTTACCTCTCCTCACTGTGGGAAATTGCTCTTCATTTTTCGCCAAATTTTTCAATACTACCATGGCTTCGTCTGGGTCTTTGTCCAACAACAGTTCATTTGCTGCTGAATCTATTCTCATACGAGTATGTGTGTTGGCAGCATTGTAAAATTTGATAACTTGATTCCAAACGGGGAATCCGTGCATTGGGCAATTCCTAAGTAGAGTGGTAAACATGTCTCATGCCTCGTGCATTGGCTCGTCATCCTCATGTTGAAAGGTAGCAATTTCATTACGTAATCGCTCAGATAGATGGGAAGGATAAAAACGAGATAAAAATTCAAAAGTTAGATTTGCCCAAGTTCGTATTGAACCCGGCGTTAGTTTGTTTCACCAAGTTTTTGCTCTGTCCCTCAGTGAATGAGGAAATAACCGAAGCCTCAGTATCTCCGGATTTACTCCTGGTAATCTAAATGATCCACAGATTTCTTGGAACGTTTTTAGATGTTCTTTGGCATCCTCTGTAGCAGCACCACTAAATTGGCCAGCGGAATTGATCATGCTGAACATCACAGGTTTCAGCTCGAAATTTTCAGCTTCCACGTCTGGCAGGGTGGTCTCCAGTTCCACATGATCATTGATCATGTAATCACGGAAGGACCGGCGTGCGGCCACGACAGCTTCAGGCTGCCCGTTTCCTTCATCCCCAATAGGGTCTTCAGGATCTTCGGGATTCCCTTGGTTGTTCCTCCCGTTATGCATGGCTTCTAACTGTTCCACAAGATAATCGTTTCTGGCTATCAAAAGAAGGACTCGGTTTCTAAGATTGTACGAGCGTTCGATTTCAGGATCTAGCTGATACTCAGGTTCTTTGCCTCGTCTAGATCTACGCATAAGCAAACGAAAAACCTTGTGAAAAGCACAGGGTGAACAGTCCCAATAAAAACAGAAAAATTAAAAAAGAAGTGCAGTAAAAGTAAGGTAAAGATATGCTGCCAGTCCCCGGCAACGGCGCCAAAAACTTGTTGCGTGTAAAATAGTCTATCGCAATAGAGTGTAAGTGTACACGACGCAAGTAGTAAAGTGATACACGAAGTATCGGATGTCGAATCCACAGGGACTGGAAATAGCTTTATCCTTGGATTGCTGCACAAGAGAGAAAGAAGAGAGTTTAATTGTTTATAGAGGAATAATGAAGAATACTGAAGCAAAAAGATTAAAAGATTCAGGGTAAAGAAATAGGCCGGTATTGATTTGCTAGGTAGTGTAGGTGTTGCACTAGTATAGAACTTCCTGTTCTGTCGTCGTTCCTGTCGCGGCAGCAGTTTGTTGTTGTCGCGGCAGCGATCACACAACTCTGTACTTCAAGCTTGGCAAGAATCCCTGATGTGACTCGTCCTATCCCTAGGTCCAAGTCTGTCGATAAACACGTCTTAGATGATACCTCCCGGCGTGAATCGAAGGATGAACACCGATGTTGTTGAATTCTTCCTTAGCCACTTAACCTCATCCTATCCCTAGGTCAGAGATAATTCAACCATAAATTGGAGAACATGTACTTATTTCTTTCGTATACTTAACTCTCCCGATATTAAGTAAATAAATAATCTCACAATGCTCTCCCGATACTCTTGTAAGATGTTGAAAACTAGAATAAGCAAATTTGAAGTTTATTTTATTAAACAAAAAAAATCCTAAAACAGTACAATCCTTGCAACTACTTTATAGAATCAATCCTTAGCCCTAGGGGAAGTTTAGAACATGATGAGAAAGGGGAAAACGACTAGAGTTTTGGGGAAGACGGCTAGAGAATGTGATGTCCTTCCCTAGGTCGAATTACATTCCTTTATATAGGCCTTGGGTTCAAGTTTTCTAATATGGCAAGAATATAAGTTTAAACTAAAGTACAACTCTATTAAAGACTAAATCTTCAGAGTAGATGCCTTTAATTCGTCCTCTTTTCTTGCTTTGGGTTTCTTCCTTGAACTTTGGGCTTGGCCTTCATTCTGATCTAGGGCTCAAAAAAATATAGGTGTGATCCACGACAAACCGGCTTAATTTCCTCTATCTGTCGAGCTCAACTTCACTTTTTCCCTTCACCATTGCTGTCGTTATTGGCTGCTACGGTAGTGGCCACGGCAGCGTCGTCCTTCTCGACTTCAGTCCTATGTTCCAGCTCTGCTTCTCCACTGCCCTGAGTCTGCTACAGCAGCTACCTGCAAAAGTAACCAAAATCAGTAGCAACTGTGCCATTTTATATAATTGTGATGTATATGTGAAACTGTACCTAAATGCAATGAATTATGCTTGAATGCACTTGAAATATGGTTTAAATAGGGGGTAAAAAGTAGAACTTTTGCACATTCAACACTAGACATTATTACAAACACTTAAAGCACACTTAAGCTACTCGAGAACCCCAAAAAGCTCCTCCCTTGCCCACTTGCCTTCCGAACTCTAACGATCTGCATGTTGGAAAAAGGAGAGCCTAAGCTTGACAGCTTAGTGAGCGAAGCTCTAAAACTCATCAACAATGCAATTTCAAAACACATTTCTTAAAGGTTAAGTAAAACATTTAAATGCACAATGAGAGGCACAACAACATAAGTACATGGTTTGCACAAGCACGACCAAAACACGGTGGGACTACACATCACCGTTTCGACTAGTAGTTTTCCAATGGGACTACACATCAAAGTACTCTTCTACTAGTCACTACCAGTGGGACTACACATCACCGTAGTTAGGACAACCATCACGTGAGGCTCGACACCAACAATGACTACACAACAACAACAGATGTAAAGCAATTCACCATGCATATGAAATCACAACAATTACCTACACATCATCACTTAACCACCAAGGTAAGGTTAGTAAACTTACACTTGGGTTTAGAAGAGCCCTCAAGGCTCCACCCAAACCCCCAAGAATCTCATTTCGAAAGCAAAATGAGGTTAAACATTTCCACTCACCGTTGCAACCCAAAAGGAAGCCGAACACCAATCTCAATTCTCCAAATTTCCCGGATTCATGCCCGAAGCCTCTCCAATGTTTTCCCTCGGTTCTAACCAAACAAAAACAACAATTTACTCAACAATTCAGCCATGAAATCACTGTCACAAACAAAGCACAATCTCAAGACCCACATTCTATATTTTCAAACCATGAACTATTCTAACTTCTCCATTTTCGTACTCCCCTTAAACCCAGCTGTAAACTACCAATTCCAACACCCAAAACACCCTTAAAAACCTTCAAAACACTTCTCTAACAACACTATATCATCAGCCCCTCAACCCTTCACAAAACCACTTCAAAAATATAAGTTTAGACACTTTTAAAATACCCCCAAAACCCAATTTCGGGATTCTTAACAAAAATCAACCAAATTGAGATATGTTGTACCTTAGGGTTAGGTTAACTCATAATTCAACTCTACACATCAAAACAAAAGGAAAATCCACTAAAGTTTCATGCTTTTCTTCAAAAACTTGAAAAACCCCAAAAACCTTTAAAGATGATTTTTATGAAAACTAAAACCATGGAAATGTTGGAAATAGTGAGGAGAATTCAAAAGCGTGCTTACCTTGAAGAGAACACTTGAAATGAGGGTGGGATTTGATGGAATAGTATTTTAGGGGACAATGGGGGGTTTAACGTGAAAATGAAAAGGAAGAAGAAAATGGGTGGTGTTTCAAAAGTCCCCTTTTTTCCTCATCTTACTCCCTCCGTCCCAATTATAATGTCCATTATTGACTTTTCACGTAGTTTTAGGAAGAAAAAATTTGTGTAAGAGATGTGATGTAAAATAATTGAAATGTCAATTTTATCCTTAAAAAGTTAAATTTTATTTTGTTGGAAAACTAAAGAAAGGGTAGAAAGGTAAATGTGTCTTGTAAAAGTTGTTGATTTTTTCAATGAGACATTTTAAGTGGGACAATTTTAAAACACAAAATGGACATCTTAAGTGGGACGGAGGGAGTATTTCTTTTTAATTGAAAATTACAAGTTTGCCCTTAATGAAATCAAACCCTTTTAATTTAAACCAAAGCTTAATTAAATATTTAAAACGGATCCACGACTCAAACCCGAGTTACCCGAGTAACATCTGACCCCTAAACCCGAGGTGTTACAACTTTTCCCCACTTAAGGAATTTCATTCCCGAAATTACCTGACTGAAAGAGATAGGGAAACTACCTTTCCATATCCACCTTTCTCTCCCAAGTGGCCTCGTCCACCCCTCGACGTTGCCACCTCACCTTGACCAAATCAATTGACCTTCCTCGCAACACCTTGTTGTCTGAAGCTAAGATCCCAACTAGTTCTTCATCATAAGTCAAATCCGGATTCAATTCAATCTCTTCCACAGGAATTACATGGGACGGATCCAACCTATACTTACGAAGCATCGACACGTGGAATACATCATGAATCTTCTCTAGCTCAGTCGGGAGTCTCAATCTATATGCAATGGGGCCAATCCTCTCAACTACCTCATAAGGTCCAATGAACCTCAGACTCAACTTACCCTTCCAACCAAACCTCATCACTTTTTTCCAAGGTGAGACTTTCAAAAACACTTTATCGCCCACAGTATACTCAACCTCTTTCCTCTTTAAGTCAGCTTAGGACTTCTGTCGATCTGAAGTTGCCTTCAAACGATCGCATATCAACTTTACCTTCTCGGTGGTGCCCTTAAGCAAATCGGGCATCGGTACAAGCTTCTGTCCGGCTTCGGCCCAACAAATCGGAGTTCTACACTTCCTACCATTCAAGGCCTCATACGGAGCCATTTGAATGCTCGACTGAAAACTGTTATTATAAGCAAACTCGACTAGCGGCAGATGTTTCTCCCAAGACCCCTGAAAGTCGATGATACAACACCTCAACATATCTTCCAACACTTGAATCACTCTCTCAAACTGACCATCTGACTGCGGATGATACGAAGTACTGAAGTTCAACCAAGTATCCAAGGCACGATATAAACACTCCCAGAATCTAGCTGTAAACCTCGGATCGCGGTCTGACACAATCGATTTCGGTACCCCATGTAGTCTCACTATCTCACAAATTTACAGATCGGCCAACTTATCTAAAGTATAGGTGGTATGAACTGGTATGTAGTGGGCACACTTAGTAAACCTATCCACTATCACCCACATTGAATTCTTCCTCGAAGGAGTCAATGGTAACCCTGATACAAAGTCCATGATGATATGTTCCCACTTCCATTCCAGAATCTTCAACGGCTGTAATAACTCTGAAGGAAACTGGTGCTCGGCCTTGACTCGCTGACAAACCATACACTTACTCAAAAACTCGGCCACATCCTTCTTCAATCCAACCCAATAGTACTCTTCTTTTAACCCTCGATACATCTTCATACTACATGGATGCATAGCAAAAGGACTGTTGTGAGCTTCATTCAAGATCGTACGCCTCAACTCGGCATCCACCGGAACCACTATCCTATCCTTGTAACATAGGATCCCATTCTCCACAAAACAAAAATCGGTAGGCCAGTCTTCGGCTATATCTTGCACGTGAGGTGCCAAAGACTCATCTCGCATCTGCTTCTCTCAAATCAACTGAACTAATGAAGGCTTAACCTGAAGCTCGGCTACTAACCCACCATCATTGGACACGCTCAATCTCGTAAACATAGCTCGTAACTTAACGACCACTTTTCTACTCAAGGCATCGGGTACTACGTTTGCCTTACCCGGATGGTATTCTATCGTAAGGTCATAACCCTTAAGAAGCTCTAACCACCTACGTTGCCTGAGGTTCAACTCCCTCTGAGACATCAAATACTTCAAACTCTTGTGGTCAGTATACACGGTACACTTCTTACCATAAAGATGGTGTCTCCAAATCTTCAAAGCGAACACTACCGCGGCTAACTCTATGTCATGAGTGAGATAGTTCTTCTCGTGCACTTTCAACTGTCGCGAAGCATATGCTACCACCTTACCTTCTTGCATAAGCACACAAACTAACCCTACGTATGATGCATCACTATAAATCACAAACTCTCTCCCCGGTTCAAGCTGAATAAAGATAGGAGCTTCGGTCAAAGCTTTCTTCAACTTCTCAAACGCTTCTTGCCTTGCATTTGACCACTCATATGGAACATTCTTCTGAAGCAACTTAGTCAAAGGAGTCATTATCCTAGAAAATCCCTCAACAAATCTTCTATAGTATCCTGCCAAACCTAGGAAACTACGGATTTCTGTCACTGACTTTGGTTGTTTCCAACTCACTATAGCTTCTATCTTCTTGGGATCCACACTAATCTCATTAGCCGAGATCACGTGACCTAGGAAGACCACCTCCCTAATCCAAAACTCACATTTGCTTAGCTTGGCATACAACTGATTTTCTAGCAGGGTCTGAAGCACTAACCGTAAATGCTCATCGTGCTCCTCTTCGGTCCTAGAGTATACTAGGATGTCATCTATGAATACTACCACAAATCTGTCTAAGAACTCATGAAACACACGGTTCATCATATCCATGAAAGCCGCTGGAGCGTTAGTCAACCCAAAAGGCATCACCAAGAACTCATAGTGCCCATAACGTGTATGAAAGGTCGTCTTCGGTATGTCCACATCCTTTACTTTCAACTGATAGTACCCAGATCTCAAGTCGATCTTCGAAAACACTGAAGCACCCCTCAACTGATCAAGCAAGTCGTCTATCCTAGGCAAAGGTTACTTGTTCTTCACTGTCACTTTGTTCAACTGCCTATAATCTATACACATCCTCATGCTACCATCTTTCTTTTTCACAAATAAGACCGAAGCACCCCATGGAGAAATACTAGGTCTAATGAAACCTCTATCGGCCAACTCCTGAAGTTGTGTCTTCAACTCCTTCAACTCTTTCGGTGCCATTCTATACGGAGAAATAGACATTGGTGCAGAATCAGAATACGTCTCAATAGAAAACTCGACTGCTCTGTCTGGAGGCAAACCCGACAACTCTTCCGGAAAAATACTCAAAAAATCACATACTGTCATGATGTCTTGTGGTCTAACCTCACCCATATTCGGATTCATTACATAAGCCAAATAAGCATGACACCCCGAATTCAACAACCCCTGAGCTTCCAAGGCAGAAACAACATTGGACAAGAACCTAACGTTCTCACCAACTACCACAACCTCGAAATCATCTGTAAGCTTTAAGGAGACTCTCTTGGTCTCAAAGTCAACCCTAGCTCTATGCTCTACGAGCCAATCCATGCCCAAAATTACGTCAAAATCGTAGAATGGTAACTCCATCATATCGACCGGAAACATGTGGCCTTGGACCATCAAGGGACACCTCCTATACACTTTCCTAACTACCACTGTATCACCAAAAGAGCTAGTAACATTTACACCTAACTCTAGCCATTCACACAGTAACCCTAATGACCTTGTGTTCTCACCCAAAATGTACGAATGTGTTGACCCCGAGTCTATCAAAGAAAGCAAACTCAAAGACTATAACGAGAAATTACCTGCAATGACGTCCGTGTCATTCCCGGCCTCTCGCTGAGCATACACCCTGGCTGGTCCTCCTTCCTCGGGCTGGACTGCTACTACATGAGCCTAGTTCCTCTGACCCTCATTCTTTGGCTGAAAGTTTCCACGACCGCGCCCACGGCCTCTCTGATGCTCAACGCCCCTAGCTGGAGCCGGTCCGCCCCTAGCCGGGTGTGAACAGTCACGCCTCAAATGGTCTCGAGAGCTACAGTTCCAACATGCTCCATAGATACCCATACACTCGCCATGTTGGCGCCTCCCGCACCTAGTGCACTCCGGAGTGTGCACCACAGCTTCTTGGCCCTGACCATAGTTACCACCCTTATGTATCGAGTCAGGCTAAAACCTCCTATCTCTATGCCTCTTGGCATGGTCTCTATCCCAGTTCGCGTGTCTCTTCCCGGAATCGGACCCACTAGCACGGGAATTGGAGCCCAAGTTCTGCTCAATATTCTTGGCCCTAGAGACCAAAACATCGAACTTAGTGTAGTCAGAGACAAGCATGTAGGTCTTCATATCTCTAGTCAACCCATACCGGAAGCGCTCACACCGCTCCCTCTCATCAGGAACCAGCTCAGATGCATTCTGGCTCAATCTCACAAACTGAACCTCGTACTCAGACAAGGTCATGTTGCCCTGAACAAAAGCCATAAACTCCCTCTTCTTCTCATCCAAGTATCGAACCCCGAGATACTTCCTTTTGAAGGCATTTCTAAAGAACTCCCACGTGATATCTGCTTCGGCCATACCCGAAGTAACAGTGATCCACCAAGCATATGCGTCCCCTGAAGCAAGGAAACAATGCACCCCAACTTACAGGGTGTCCGAACACTCCATCTGACCCAAAATGTGTGTAGTACTCTCAAGCCACGCCTCTGAACCCTCGAGAGTCAACCCACGAAACTCAACTGCCCCCAAATTACGGAGTCTCTCTAAAGGTAGACATTTCCCTGCACCCTGAGGTGGTGCTACAGCTTTCATACCGGCCAAAGCTGTCTGAAAAGCTCCGGCTATGGTCTGAATCAAATGGGTCATGTCCGCGCCCGCTGGACCCTGACCAGCTTGTGCTCCAACACCTCCAACATTAGCATCGGTCTGAGGCCCATTATCATCACCCCCGACTTGCGCACCAGCCTGAGACACATTTCCTTCGCCACCTACTCCATTACCACCGGGAGTAGGAGGAAAAGAAGGCTCACCCCCGGGTGCCTAGTCACCCGCTCTAGGTCGCCCCCTCGGTCTCACCATATTGAGATAGAATCTAAAACAGCAAACACACAACACACAAGAAAAACTTTAGGTTATCAAAAGGGTAAGGACTTAGGTTCTCAAGCTCGTTAAACCAAAACCATTTTTTTTTACAACAACACCTAACAATTGGGACATTCGACTAACCCTCAAACAACAACAAGGTCATTAAAGCATGCATTCATACACCGTGCTAGCAACAACTTCAAGCATGTATGGCAAAACACTCACCGAGATATAGCAACACATAACACATTAACTTACCTCACTTACCTGCCCGAGGTCTCGGAAACCTCAGGCTCTGATACCACCAAATATAACCCCCTTGTCCCGGTCTAGACGACTGACCGGTCCGAGTAGGCTACACAGGGAAAACCGAAATGAACCACGTTATGGACCCACCTCGGTTAGCAACCTTAGAAATTTCTTTTAATTATTATCTTGTCTAATGGCATTCATACATCCTATGTGTAATACGACAGCAGAAAGACAACAAGCGATGCGAAGCAATCCAACAAACAATTTAAAATGCCCCATTTTACTTTGTTCAACAGGCCGTATCAATACACTAGAAGAGGGTATCGATACGCCTTGACCAGGTCAACTGTCTCAAGTCAACCTAAGGAGACCGTATCGGTACACTGGTCGACCGTACCGATATGCCCTCCTTGGTCAACATCTCGTGGTCAACGATAAACGACTGTACCAAAATGCCTAGAGCTCGTACTGATACGCCAAAATCTCGTCAAAATCTCAGATTTCTAGAGAGGTTTTGGCGTATCGATACACCCCCGGGTATCGGTACGCTAGGCCAAATCTGAGCCCCAATGTGTAGGACCGTATCGATAAGGCCCTTGGGCGTAACGATACGCCATGCACTTCAAGACTCAGATTTGCAGCAAAACGAACCAAGACTCAACTCTAAATGCTTTTTATGACTCACCTATCCACAATCAACATTCATACAACACTTAACAAGCAAGATCAATCATGCGAGACTACCTAAAACGAACTAACATGGCATACATCTCAAGATAGGCATTTAGGTAGAATACTAGCATAAGACATACATGGCTTTACCATTTCATACAAGGCAAAAGACACTCAAATAGGCATATCATGGCAAGGTCTCACCTACTTATAAACAATCACCTAAGCATTCATAAATCGAGGTCATAAACTCTCAAATACAAGGCATTTAAGCAACGAAGTAGACATGGTTTTCAATCCACGACATAAAAGCATAAACATATGCAACATAACATCAACAACTAAACATGCTCAAACATCAATAACACCAAACTAAGGAGTTTGAACACCAACTCCATACGAATCTATACCCCCATTGTCTAGGCATTATTACAAACACTTAAAGCATACTTGAGCTACTCGAGAACTTCAAAAAGCTCCTCCCTTGCCCACTTGCCTTCCGAACTCTAAAGATCTGTATGTTGGAAAAAGGAGAGCGTAAGCTTGACAGCTTAGTGAGCGAAGCTCTAAAACTCATCAACAATGCAGTTTCAAAACACATTTCTTAAAGGTTAAGTAAAACATTTAAATGCACAATGAGAGGCACAACAACATAAGTACATGGTTTGCACAAGCACAACCAAAACACGGTGGGACTACACATCACCGTTTCGACTAGTAGTTTTCCAATGGGACTACACATCAAAGTACTCTTCTACTAGTCACTACCGGTGGGACTACACATCACCGTAGTTATGACAACCATCACGTGAGGCTCGACACCAACAATGACTACACAACAACAACGGATGTAAAGCAATTCACCATGCATATGAAATCACAACAATTACCCACACATCATCACTTAACCACCAAGGTAAGGTTAGTAAACTTACACTTGGGTTTAGGAGAGCCCTCAAGGCTCCACCCAAACCCCCAAGAATCCCATTTCGAAAGCAAAATGAGGTTAAACATTTCCACTCACCGTTGCAACCCAAACGGAAGCCGAACACCAATCTCAATTCTCCAAATTTCCCGGATTCGTGCCCGAAGCCTCTCCAATGTTTTACCTCGGTTCTAACCAAACAAAAACAACAATTTACTCAATAATTCAGCCATGAAATCACTGTCACAAACAAAGCACAATCTCAAGACCCATATTCTATATTTTCAAACCATGAACTATCCAAACTTCTCCATTTTCGTACTCCCCTTAAACCTAGTTGTAAACTACCAATTCCAACACCCAAAACACCCTTAAAAACCTTCAAAACACTTCTCTAACAACACTATATCATCAGCCCCTCAACCCTTCACAAAACCACTTCAAAAATACAAGTTTAGACACTTTTAAAATACCCCAAAACCCAATTTCAGGATTCTTAACAAAAATCAACCAAATTGAAATATGTTGTACCTTAGGGCTAGGTTAACTCATAATTCAACTCTACACATCAAAACAAAATGAAAATCCACTAAAGTTTCATGCTTTTCTTCAAAAACTTGAAAAAACCCAAAAACCTTTAAAGAGGATTTTTATGAAAACTAAAGCCATGGAAATGTTGGAAATAGTGAGGAGAATTAAAAAACGTGTTCACCTTAAAGAGAACACTTGAAATGAGGGTGGGATTTGATGGAATAGTGTTTTAGGGGACAAGGGGGTTTAACGTGAAAATGAAAAGGAAGAAGAAGATGGGTGGTGTTTCAAAAGTCCACTTTTTTCCTCATCTTATTTCTTTTTAATTGAAAATTACAAATTTGCCCTTAATGAAATCAAACCCTTTTAATTTAAACCAAAGCTTAATTAAAATTTTAAAACGGATCCACGACTCGAACCCGAGTTACCCGAGTAACATCCGACCCCTAAACTTGGGGCGTTACAATCTTTAGTTACATTGGTACTAAAAAATAGGCTGGATTTATCAAAATTTACCAGTTACCCCGAACGACTTAAATATTTGTGCAACACATTCTTGACAGTCACAACTTCCAACGAAGTGGCAGCTCCAAAAATCAAACAATCGTCTGCAAATAAAAAATGTGATCTGACTGGAGCACTGCGAGAAATTTTTGCCCCACTCAAACTCCTATTTTGAACCGCACTTCGCAAAAGAGATGATAATACTTCACTACAAATGAGAAATAAATAGGGGCTTAAAGGATCCCCTGACGAAGACCCCGAGATGGAATAAATCTAGAACCCACGTCTCCATTTAGGACAACAGAATATGAAACCGAAGTTACACAACGGAGAATCTGGTTGATCCAAATCTCAAAAAACCCATTTCCCTCATTACAGCTTCTAGAAAACTCCACCCAACCATGTCATATGCTTTACTCATATCAAGCTTTAAAGCAAAAAAAACCATTACGACCAGCGCGCCTCTGTTGAAATGAGTGTAAAATCTCATAAGCAGCAATCAAATTATCTATTATGAGATGACCAGGAACAAACGCACTCTACGATTCATCAATGCAAATATGTAGCACTTCTTGGAACCGTAGTACCAACATCTTGGAGACAATCTTATATAGGACGTTGCATAAACTTATTGAACGAAAATCAGTCAGAGAGCTCACTTTAGGAATAAGCACAATGTGTGTATTATTGATGGCATCAATAGGCTCATCCCCATTAATTAAGTCAATACAAAATCGACCAATGTTTGCGCCAACTATGTGCCTGAAACGCTGGTAGAACACAACCCCTAACTCATCTGGCCCTGCTGCTTTAAGTAGACTCATAGTTTTTAAAGCTGCAAGCACATCATCACATGAAAATTCACGCCGAATGGATTCATTCATCACACTTGTTATACATGGTGAAATACCATCAAGAATTTGATCCAAATCATCCCCTGGAATAGACGTAAAAAGTTGCTGAAAATAGTCCAAAGCTATGGATGCCATATCGGCAGGATTTGAAAAACTCTGCCCATTATCATCAACAAGGTTTATTACTTTGTTCGACCGACGTCGTTGAGTTGCAAACCGATGGAAAAAAGCCGTATTTTGGTCACCATTTGCTAGCCAATTAGCCCTCGCTCTTTGTTCCCAATACAATTCCTCCTTATCCAGTTCTAGATTCAAAGCGAGTTTTATATTAGTAGTCTCATGTAAAACCTCATCATATGGGAAAAGATCATTTTAATAACCAAGCCTCTTTCGAAGATCATTCTTTGTTATATTGCTCTCCTTCTTAACTCTTCGGAACCATGAATAAAGACCCACATTCATAGCTTCCAAACATTCTGGAATGGTGCCGGTAGAATGTTCCCAAAGACGAAGAACCTCAAATTCACAAGACTCCTACAATAACCAAGAAGCTTCAAATTTAAAATGGAACTGTTTATGATCAACATGTTGAGTCACTTCCGATCTTAAAAGCAAGGGACAATGATCGGAGAAAGAATGAGATAAATGAGAAAGCTCATAGTTAGGAAATAAATCCCACCAAAGAGCATTGGCTACTCCTCGATCAAGACGTTCCCTAATATTATTTGAAGCAAGCCTACCCTTCTCCCAAGTAAACCAATTACCGGAATAACCAATATCAGTCAGATCACAATAATACAACACTTGTTTAAAGTCATCCATTTGTCTGCTACTTCTCATACGACCGCCTTTCTTCTCATGTGAATACATAAGTTCATTGAAATCACCAATAACAAGCCAAGGGATATCAGGACAATCGTTAAGCTGTCTTAAAAGATTCCAAGCTTCCATTCGATTAACCTCTTCCGGAGCCCCACAAAACCCTGTGCACCTCCACTGGATATTGCCCAACGAATCAGTAATAAAGAAATCAATATATCTCGTAGAAGAAGACCGAGGTAGAACATTACAAGTATCTTTCCAACCCAAAGCAAGATCCCCACTTCGACCCAGGGAACTAACTTCAAGCCCATTAAAAAAACCACACTTTTGACGTACTTTTTCCATCTTCACAGCTGATAATTTAGTTTCAATAAAAAATAAATATCCGGGTTGATGTCCCTAAGCATTTGCTTGAGACGACGAACAGTTCGAGGTTTACCCAAACCCCGAACGTTCCAACTCATAAGTTTCATTGTGAACGGCGGGCTTGTTGGATATGGCCGGCCGATGAATTAGATTGAATAGCACCAGTTAAATCAACTAAAGAAGAAATATCTGATACTTCTGATTGACTACGAACCCTTTTCTTACCCTCGGGTTGGTCCAGTGGGCTGTCTTCCAGAACATTATCCATTTGGATATCCACATTAAAATTTTCCTTAACATTAGCTACCATATTCAACCCCTGAGAAGATTCATCATTCATTGACTGACCATAATTTAAGTCGCCATCAATCCAAGATTTTGGAATCCCTGAAATTTTGCCAAGGATCATCCCCTGATTTGGGGAGAAGATATCATCATCCTCACGTAACCACCTGTTCAACACCGACTGGCGGCGCTCCGGTGCGCGGAGGGAAATATCCCAATGAAAAACAATATCCTTAGGATCCACTGTTAGACATACCGGACAAAATCCTTCACCATGACCCAATTTTCCACACAGAAAACAAAACGACTTTATATGTTCATACTCAAATCGGGCATAAACATGCTCACCATTTTTAGATGCCAACTTCTTCCATCTTTTCAACGGTAAACGAGTATCAAATCTGACCTTTATACGCATTACGCGCTTAAAAACAGATCCCATGGCCTTAGTATCATATTCAAGAAAACTACCAATAAAATTCCCTAAGTTTTTTGCTACCGCTTCAGACATAAAACCAAAAGGAAGATCATGAACTCTAACCCATATATTTAGAAAAATACAACAGAACCGATAAAGGATCTTCTCCTTCTTTTAACCAATGAAGAATGAGCAAATGACCATTAAAATTCCCTGGGCCGCCATCCATAATTCTATTAACATCAATAATATGATAGAGACGGAAAAGATACTTATTATCCCCCAGATCAGAAATATCAATCCCACCAATAGGCTTCCAAACACTTGAGAGAGTATGTCGCATCGCCTCAAACTTCACCACACTGGTAGTGAGAAAAGAACCAACCAAACACAGATTCAACCAGGGCTGAGACAAAACAAGTTCTTCATCAACTTGCAAGACTTCCTCCTCTCCGTCATCAAGAGCCAAAGAGGCCATTGGAACTGTCACATCAGCCATGAGAACAGCAAGAAGACAATAAGGAACAACAAAACCAACAAGTCACACGAAAGAGAACGTGCTATACAACAGAGAACATGCTATTCAGCAGAGAAAGAAAACGTGCTATTCAGCAAAGAAAGAAAACGTGCTATTCAGCAGAGAAAATCTCAGTCATGGATTATGATTAATGATATTCTATACATAGTTGAAAAGGTTGAAAATCTAGTGACAACAACCTCAAATCCCGAATGCTCTATACGAGCCTTATGCAAAATGATCATGTGGTCCATACATAAACATCCAATACCTTAAATATAATGAAATAATAAATCGGGATAACTCCGAGTCACCCGAGACACAAACAACTACACCCATCTCTTATCCCGAAATTACGGGATACCTGAGTCCACAAATACTCATAACTCTTAATTAACTCCTTTGTCCTACTCATCCATATCATAATATGTACCTCACACCAATTAGCAAGTCATTAAAACCAATTTCAATTCATTTACCAACAATCTAATTCTTCATGTATATATATATATATATATATATATATATATATATATATATATATATATATATACACACGCATAGATTAGTCCAATACATACACACACATGTACATACTCGAATAGCCCTTAAACACGTTTATACACATCAAAACAGCCTCGATTACATGCATACACAATTACATGTTCACAACAGCCCACTAACTCAATTATTTAAGCAAAATAGTCCTTAACTTGGTACACACACTTAAACATATTAAAACAGCCTTCCCATATTTGTCTATGCTCAAAACAGCCCAATACATCCTCAATTTACTCATAATAGTCCAGCTTATAATTATATATTCAAGCAGAACACTCAAACAACTTACTACTTAATTGTTCATAGAATTTACACCAAAAACAGTCCACTAATTTCTCAAAGAAACAAAACAGTCCAGTTCTCTTGTATGTATTCACATATACATTCAAAACATCACACTTAATACATGTATCTATGCAAAACAAATCTCACTATCATGTGTACTCCTACATGAGCATCAAAACAGTTCAATATGGATGTTTTTTTTTTTTTGCTCGGCAAAGTGATTTTATTAGAGATTAGAACATATACACCTATGACTCAAATTGTGTGCCTCGTTAAAAACCTCCCTAATCCTACGTGGAAGAAAAGAGTACAACACAACTAGGCACAAGACAATCGAGAGTACAAAAAGAACAAACACGCCTAAGGTAATAAATAGTTCTCACCATACAGACATTCCACACCTCGAACTAGTTCACCTAACCCTAAAAAGAAACCTTAAAATTCCAGCACTGTGATAGAGCGTATTCAACTAAATCAAGACCGCATCAATACATCCACCTAAAAAAATCAGAAAAGCACCGGCCAATTATCGCATTCAAGCACTTGAGGAATCAAACTCGCCACCATGCTTGTAAACCACAAGAGTCAGGCCCCAACACCACACGTAAGTTAAAACTCCAAACCAAACAGCAAAATCCACCTATAATTCAACTAAAGTAAAATCCAACCCGAACCATAATACATTCTAAACGAATCCAGCGCTATCAAGGGGTTGAAGGAGAATGTGTGACTCTACTCTCTTGTTATTGCTCCTCTAACAAAGGCCTATCATGTAACACCTAATTCTCTTTATAACAATGAGTCTTGCTCACAAGAGAACACTTTGAAACATCCAAATGTAAGCACACAAACTTCCAACCTCGCACCAAAATGCAACAATCAAGATCCCACATCATTAAACAAGTGCAATCAAGCTCGTGAAACATCTCATAGTTTTGTCAAACCAAGAATTTCTCCAAATAAAATCCAATCCCCAAAGAGCCATTCCATACTAACCCTATATAAGACCATCCAACTTTTATTAGCAACAGTTGTCCCCCCTTAATCACCATTGGTAGGAGAATGAAA
This sequence comes from Hibiscus trionum, assembly GCA_030270665.1. Lineage (NCBI taxonomy): Eukaryota > Viridiplantae > Streptophyta > Magnoliopsida > Malvales > Malvaceae > Hibiscus > Hibiscus trionum. Next base: position 3,227,637 of record BSYR01000008.1, read on the forward strand.
CTGACAACCCCAAATGTCCAGCAAACTTGCAAGCTTCCTCAATAAAACCAAAGCTCCAATCCTTCCACAAACCGGGTAGGGCCATTGCCAAAACCCTCAACTCCTACTTCCCGACTATAAATATCACCAACTACTCCACTAAGATTTAGGATTCTTCTCCCAAATATCACACAAGAAAGCCAATTTCCATACAACGAAAAAAAGACCAATACTTTAGAGTTCAAAGCTACTACTAGCGAAAATCAAGTCAAGCACCAAACTGACATGAAAACATCGAACCAAAATAAAACCGCTACAACCAAACAAAACGGGGACAAAAGGGCCACTTACCAACGCCAACAGATGCCAAATGATCATCTCACTCATGCTTCTGACAATACATATCAAGGGAAAAGACCCTTTCAAGGTCGCCCGCTCTTTTCTTAATGGATATAATTCAGAAACATCACAAGGAACATAATTTGGCACACATGGAAACATTGCTATCTATGAACATATTCCTATCCCATACTGTAACAACCCTCCTGAACTACCTACAGATGCGAACACCTTGAATTCAAATTCAACAACATATCACACTCCCTTATGTCATCTACATTCGTCGATTTCTTTTTATCTTGTAAGGACACCAACTCAAACCTTTAAATTTGTAGTGTTAATAAAACCTGCTTCCAAATTCTCCGGAATCCATCTTTCTACCAAAACAATATAATGAACATTCAGCACATAAATCATAATTCTTTTCTTTTCTCGGTGAATGAAACCCTAACTTCCGTTGGATTACTCTGGTTAGTAACACCCTCCACCGATGCTGAAATATGGGGCCTAGTTGGGCCACCCAATTCATTAACCTTTGCCTGTTTAATAACCTCATTAAGACCCATATGCTGGATATCTTCCAATGCATAAAATATTTGTAGTGCATGTAAATCTCACATTGGGTGGGAATGAGCCTCTAGAGAGTTAATAAAAGAGTCATTCCTTGATATCTTTGTTGAATGGTTACATAAAAAAGCCCTCGTATGTGTGAAACGACCCGAACCCGAATCTAACATATTAATTTTGACCTGAAACCCGACACACACACGCACACGCACACACACTAAATCCTAATACACAAACATATATATATATACTAAAAGTCTAAAACTTACATTCTAACCCCCCCCCACACACACACAGCCCTAAATCCTAATACACAAACATATATATATACTAAAAGTCTAAAACTTACATTCTAAACCCTAAACCCTAATACACACACACATATATATACATACTAAAACTTACGTTCTAAACCCTAATACACATACATATATTATATATAGATACATGCACATAATACATATACATACTAAAAGTGTAAAAATTACATTCTAAACCCTAAACCTAATACACATACATACATGTATATATACATATACATACATGTATTAATATATATATATATAATTATACATATTAATGTATTTATATATGTATTAATATATATATATATATATAAATGTATATATATATAAATGTATTTATTAATATATATATATGTATTAATTTATATACATATACATTAATACATAACATACATGTCACATGATACATATCAACACTTAACACATTTGACATTACAATTTACACACATATTATATATATAATATAATATGTATATAATATGTATTAATATATATATGGATTAATATCCTATACACTAGCGGTGGAAACTGAAACTTTCCACAAGCGCCTTAGTTTTAGGGTATAGGGAGTTAGTTTAGGGTATATGGTTTATGGGTTTAGGTGTAGGGGTTTAGAATTTAGGGATAGTTGTTTCAATTTAAGGTTTAGGGTTATAATTTAGGTTTATAGGTTAGGGTTTAGTTTTTAGGGTAATATGGTGAGGATTTAGGTTTTAACCTATAAACCCTAAAATATATATATATATATATGTATATTAATGTATATAATATTAATGTATATATATATATATATATATATATATATATTTAATATATAATATACGTAACATGTATATATATATTAATTAATGAATATATAGATACGTAATATATATATAGTAAAACTTATCTACATGTATATTATTTTTAGTCTAAATTGACCCTTATTCTTTTTATATTTGTAATTTAGTCCAATATTTAAATTTTAATTCAATATCTTTATTCATTATAGTCCCTAAAAATTTATTTTTATTCTAAATTAACCCCTATTCTTTTTTTATTTGTAATTTAGTCCAATATTTATAATTTTAATTTGATATCTTTTTTCATTCTAGTCCCTAAAACTTTATTTTTATTCCAAATCAACCCTATCCTTTTTGTTTGTTTGTAATTATATCCAATGTTTATAATTATAATTTAATTATCTTTGTTCATTGTACTCCCTAAAACTTTATTTTTATTCCAAATCAACCCCTATCTTTTTTTTGTGTTTTAGTCCAATGTTTATAATTTTAATATAACATCTTTGTTCATTCTAGTCCCTAAAACTTTATTTTTATTCCAAATCAACCCCTATCATTTTTTTGTATTTTAGTCCAATGCTTATAATTTTAATATAACATCTTTGTTCATTCTAGTCCCTAAAACTTTATTTTTATTCCAAATCGACCTTATCCTTTTTTTGTTTGTAATTTACTCCAATGTTTATAATTTTAATTTAATATCTTTGTTCATTCTAGTCCCTAAAACTTTATTTTTATTCCAAATTGACACCTATTCTTTTTTTTTGTAATTTAGTCAAGTGTTTTTAATATGATGATATTTTATTCATGTTAGTCCCTAATTTTTTTTTGTGCAAAAATTGACCCTTTTTAATTTATAATTTTTTTTAACTTACTCTAATATTTTTAATGTGATTCGTATTCGTGAAAGGTGTTGGATAATTAGCTCAAACTTGATGATGAACCTAAAGTCTATTGACTATTTGTACCAAACTCAAACTTAATACGAATTCAAAACCCGAAATGAACCTTAAAGCCTAACCCCTAACCCCTAAACCATAAATAGTGATGATAACTCTCAAACCCTAAATCATAAACCCTCGAATATAACCCCTAACTCTAAAATCATTAACCCTAAACACTCTAATATGAACCCTAAACCCTCGAATATAAACCCTAACTCTTAAATCATAAACCCTACACCATAAACCCTAACACTTAGACTATAAACCCTAAACAATAATGATAACTCGTAAACCTTAATGCAATGCCCTAAACCCTCGAATATAAACCCTAACTCTCAAACCCTAAACCCTAAACAATAATGATAATTCATAAACCATAATGCAACACCCTAAACCATAAACACTCTAATATGAACTTATAATATAACATATAAATATATAGATATATATTATATGTATACGTACATAATAATTAATATAACATATTATATATATTAAAACTTATAATATAACATATAAATATAATTAATATAACATATAATACATATATATATATATTATATGTATACGTACATAATAATTAATATAACATATAATGCATATATATATATATATATATATATATATATATATATATATATATTAAAACTTATAATATAACATATAAATATAATTAATATATATATATATATTAAAACTTATAAGTTATATAATGTATATATAATATAATAATTAATAACAAATAATAATTATTAATAGTTTGGGGCTTTGGTCTTTGGGCTCATATCCCACCACCCATTCATTTTAGATGGACTAAATATTTTGTAGCCCTTTAAATTTTAGATATTTTTCATTTAAGTCTTTTAACTTTTAGTTCAATTCAATTAAGTCCTTAAAACTTTATTTTTAGTCCAAATTGACTCTTATTTATTATTTGTTGTTCATTATAGTCCCTAAAACTTTGTTTTTTACTCGAAATTGACCCTATTTCAAGTTTTTAATTTACTTTATCATTTTAAATATGAATCAATTATGATATGTTTATTCATTTCTAGTGCCAAATTTTTATTTTTAATGTGATTCCATGAAATACGTTAAATAATTAACTCGAAATAAATATCGACTAATTGTAGAATTGTACCGAACTAAAAAATAATACGAATTCAAAACCCGAATTAACCCGACGTGAAATGAAACTGACCTGAAATTACCCGACCTGAAATGAACCCGGACTGAAATGAACCCGACCTGAAGTCTACCCGAGCCCGAATTAACCTGCCAATTACCTGGTTCGGACCCGATCTGTTTGAACCCGACCTGAAATAAACCCGACCTGAAATGGACCCGACCAGAAATAGACTCGAACTAAAATGGACCCGACCTGCTACTAACCCTCACCCGACTCGAGTCGAGTCAAAATTTTTTTTACCTGAATTGACCTGTATCTGACAGGACCCGACCTGAAACCCATCCGATTATCTGTTTTTACAACCCTAGTCGTCGCTCGATTCGTGTTATGATTTTGAAATTTGCTTTTAAGGACATGATTTATCATGATACAATACTCCTCCTTTGTGTCGAAACCATTTTTTAAGCGAGAGAATAGTTCGCACGATTAATTTTTGATATTAAGGTTTGTTCTTTAAATTTGATTTTGAAAATATTTTGGAGTTGACACCAGTCACTTTGGTAGACCGGACATCATAAAAACAACAAAGTTTCATTCTTTTAAAATTAGGGTTCGGGAGTCGCTTACGAGTGAGGAAAGATTAGCACCCCCACAAACACTCGATATCGATACCTTTAACTTTGCGTGGCATATTGGCATTTGGAGAATAATATTTCGAATTTAATTTAATTATTAATTATTAACTGAGTTTGTGCCCTGAGTGGAAATATTCCTTTATAAGGAAATATATTTTTGTTTTGAATATAAAATGAAAACACCCCTATACGCTCAGGGCACCTCTATTCATATTTCGAATATAAAATGTTTAATGCATGATTAATTATTGTCTTGTTTATTTTAAGTTCTAACTTAAAAAATTCTAATTCTAATTTGTATTATTTAATTCTATGAATATTATTTAATTTAAAGATTTATAAGAGATAACACCCAATTGCTTGGGCATCATCCATATTTAAATCTCAAAATTATATATAATATTCTCTTGTTTAATTAATTAGTCTAATCATTAAAGATATAATCCTTATAAGGCTTTAATTAATTAACTAGATTTTTTTTATTTCTAGGGTTTTAACAAACATTATTTGTTCTATTTTAGAAGCTTATGTTGAATATTGCCCAATTACTTTAGGGCTCCATTCAAATTTAAACTTCTAAATTTTCCAAAATAACATTTGTTAATTTTTCTACAATTAATATACCTAATTTGAATTATTAAAGCCTAATAAGAACATAAAACTAAGGTTCAAATCTAATTAATTAAATTATATGTTTAAATCCCCTACCATGGAACTATAGGACTTAATTAAAAAATTAAAGCAATTAATTAAATAAATATACATCTAATTAAATAATAAAAGGACTAAATTAAAAAGAATTCAAATTGAATTTGATTTTATTCGAATAAGGGACTGAATTGGAATTGTTACAAAATAAAGGAGCCAAAACATAAAGATTCGAAAGAAAGGGACGCGGGTCATAGCTCGACACAACCAAGGGGCGCGAATCCCCTTTAACGCGTCCCTTAAAACAACGCCGTCACACTAAGGCTATATAAACCCCCTTAGCCTGAAAAATTTCCTCTTTCTCCTTATTTTTTAATTTTTCACTCTTTCTCAATCTCTCTAAAACACTATGAATAAACACCTTATCTCCAGAAAATAACCCTCAAATGGATCAAAACCTTAAGTTTTTTAATGGTGTTCTTCATGGTTCATCAAGAACCTGAAGAACACTGAAAGTTCCGACCACAAACTGCCGCGATCACTGTGGCTCAATCCAACTCTGTCACCTAAAATCAAACTCCGATGTGTTCGTCGGTCACCGGGAGTCGACTCCCGGCCACCGCTTCAGCCACCATGCTCCGCTGCCATTTGAACTAAAATGCCCAAAATATCTAATTTTCACCTAAACCCTAAATCTAATCATTGTTTCAACAAATACACCCTTTCTTCCCCAAATCTAAGCCTAAATCTATCCAGACCCGGCCCGTTTTCGACTCCACTGTGTCTTAAGATCCCCGACATCCAGAGATAAGTCTCCGGCCACCTCCCCTCTTTGTTTCATTTCAATTTTTTTGTGTCTCTTATATATATGAACTGGTATTTGATTTATTTTGCAGGATTTAAAAAGATGAATGAAAGACATAACCTTCTAGTAATGGTGTGTAACACCCGGGTTTTAGGGTCGGATGGAAATAATATTAAAATATTGTTTCGGGTTTCGGTTTTAAAATTTAAAATAATAAAATATTATTTTGGGCTTCAGATATTCGAATCAGAAATTTTATGTTGGATCAAAAATTGTTTTGGGAATTAAATCCCATGGATTTTATGATAAAGGAGAATTTGCCATCTCATTAATGGCAAGATGGTAAATATGAGAGCTTTCAAATTTAAAACCCCCTTCTATGTTAAACAAGCCTTGTCATCTTCTTCTTCTTTCTTATTTCCTTTCTTCACGTCAAAAAGGAGAGCTTCTCTCCATTTACTATTTCATCTCTTTTCTTCTTCAATCTTGGGGCTTTTTGAAAGGTAAAACCGTTTTCAACTTGTCCTCCTCTTTCTCTTTAAGATGGTACCTTTAATTTTCATAAAGCTCATAGATTTTGTAGTTTAGGGTTTTGAGTTTTTAGATTAAAACTGTAAACTTTGTTGTCTTTAACTTGAGTTTTCGATTTGTTGAAGTTATATATGTTGTTTGCTACCCATAGGGTCCAACATAGTTGATTTTTACATGGTTTTATGCTAATTCCCGAATTTGGGTATAAATGGGGTTTTTGGAGGGTTTTGGGTGAGTTTTGGGGGTTGTTTTAGGTGGAAATTGATAGCCCAATGGTAGTACTATGGTTAGGGGTTGATTTGGGATCATTTGTGGGTACAATGGGTGTTGGAAACATGGATTTTGGAAGAGGTATTGGGGCTGTCCGATATTGCAAAATATGGGGGTTGTTCATGGCTTGCAACATTGTAAATTGTATTTGAATTGTGTTCCGGGTTGGTATTTTGATGTTGGCCTGATTTGAGGATTATTTGAATTGTATTGAGGTTGTTTAGAAGCAAGAACTTGCGTCGGAGAAGCTTCGGGAAGAAATCCAGAAACTTGAGGGTGGTTGCTTGCTTGGCTTGGAGCTTGGAAGCTTAGGTGAGTGGTTAAATATTTTTAAAATGGTTTTGAGTATTCGGTTCAAGCATGTGAACCTAGGATGGGCTTGGTAAACCCACCTAGAGTTGGGATTAGAGTGGTAGCCTAATCCCAAGCTTTGATTAGAGACTTTGGTTGCACTCTTTAATGGTTGTATATGCCTCGTGTTAAATTGTGATGGTGTTGATTTTCTATATGTTGTATACATGTATGTTGAGGCATGTTTGATGCATTGTTATATGCGTGTTAATGAAAGATATGATATGGTTATACACATGTGTAAAATATGATGTGATATGGTTATTATTGATGTACATGTGGTGTTGACGTGTGAAATGATATTATGAGGTGGTTGCATGATCCGAGGATCATGGTGAGTACATGCTAGGCATGGAAATGTGGTTTGTGCATGACGGTAAGTCATGGTGAGTATGTGCTAAGCACGGAAGTGTTATGAATTGATATTGTGAAAGATTAATGAAATGCGTAGTATTGGCACTAGTATGCTTGGGTACAAATGATCGATCATTAGGATGTTAGTGTGTACACATGAGTCAAAAGTCGCGCGTGGCCTTGGTGGCGTTGAGTCACCAAGGAGGAGTACGGGTTCGCCCGGAAGTTGTATTTATATATATATAGTCGGTGATGAGTTGAATCCCATCGACGGGCGTGAGGATGAGTGGAATCCCCTCCGCGTGAAGTGAGGCGTGAGGATGAGTGGAATCCCCTCCGCGTGAACGGTGATGAGTGTAATCCCACCGTCAGGTAATGGTTGTGTTGTTAGATGTGAGTTCCAACGGTTATCCGCGTATTTGAGTCATAGCTAGGTGCCAATACGGATTGTAGTTCATGTGCCAATATGTGGTAAATTTTGAGCCAATGTGATGTGGGATGTGTTGCTAACATGGTTTTATATATGTGATTTCATATGTGGTGGATTTAAACATGTTGAGCATGACATGATATTGAATATACGATCATGCATCATCTATAATTATGGCTTGCGTGGATCGGAGGTAAGGTCATGCATTTTATCTTGGTTGTAGCTCGTGCTTGGACCCTGCATTGTCGAAGGTTTGTTTTATGAGCTTACCCTCACTAAGCTTTTATGCTTACGCTCTCTTTTGTTCGACAATGCAGATCAATGGCTTGTGGGTGGCAAGGGCAAGGAAAGGCTTCCTAGTGTTGCTTACGGTTAGCTCAAGTATGATAGTTAAATTTAAAGATTGTAATAGTAAAGCAATGGGATAGGTGTCGTGTTATGATGCTTTTGGAATATATTGTCGTTGTTGTTGTTTAGGAGCATGTTAGACTCCTCGTATGTGTGGCTTTTGGGGTGTATGCCTTGCTTGAAACCATGTTGGTATTTTGCTATCTAGAATTGCCTAAGTGTTGGATATGTTAAAGCTTAATATCTATATGACATGTATGGATGTGTGGCTTGAGATGTTATGCCTTGGTGTTTGGTCTCGTTTTATTGATGTTAAAGCATGCTTGTAAGTTGGTTTGCCTTAGGATTAATTGCTATTATGTTGTTGGAGGTTTTGGAGGTGTTTTGGGGCACCCTTGTTCCTTAAAACAGCCAAAACGAGTCTGCAGACATGGGGCATTTCGAAACGGGCCACCCTGTTTCGATACGGTCCCTTTGCTTTTGGCCAGCCGTTTCGAAACGGATAGGGCATGTTTCGGTACGTTTTAGCTACTGGAATTTTGAGAAATTGACGAGATATAGGTGTACCGAAACGGGTCCTTGGTGTTTCGAAACGGTCAAATCTCGTTGACCACGAGAAGTTGACCGTTGGGGTCGTTTCGATACGGGTCACCCCTATTTTGAAACGGTCTCCTCATGGTTGACCCTGACCTGTTGACTAAGTCAAGGCGTATCGAAACACCTTAAAGGCGTTTCGATACGGCCTGCTGTAAAGGGCTAAAATGAGTTGTTTAATGCACCGTCTTGGATGGTCAATGTTGAATTGTTGCTCTTTCGCTGTCGTGCCTCACATAGGATTTAATCATGCCTATAGACAAGATAAAGTTAAAAGAAATTTTCTGGGTCGTTAACCGAGGAGGAACCTTAACGGGTTTCACTTCGGTTTTCCTCGTGTAGCCCACTCGGACTGGTCATCCGACCAGACCGGGACGAGGGGGTTACATATGTTGGTATCAGAGCCTAAGGTTACCGAGACCCTGGGCAGGTAAGTGAGGTAAGTTAAGTTTTTATATTGATATGCACTGTGTTTGCTTGCCATGTAAGCATGTTGCTTGTTATTCAAGTATGTTGTGATGTGTGATTGTTTGATTGTGAATGTATGTTGTTCGATCGTACGCATATGTTGCTTGAAGTATGTTCAGTAGAGTCCCATTGCTTCTATTACATCGGAAAGAGGATTTTTTTTTGTGAGGGAAATCATACTTGAGCCACTTGGACCTTACCTTTGCTAACCCAGCTTGTATGTTAAATTGTTGATTGATTTATTGCTTTTAGTAAGTTTGAGGCCAGTGTGTGAGGCGTGAATCGATAAGTGGAAGTTGTGGTTTTTGAAAATGTGGATGATGTGGAGGAAGTTCTTTGCTATAGTTAGGGGAGTATGGTTGTACCGGAGTTGAGGTACAATTTGTTTGCTCGAGTCCGCGTGTATGTGAGTTGATTCTTGTTGGTGAGAGACGATGGGGCCGATTCTGGTATTAGTTGGTAAGAAGGAAGCAAAGGCCTTTGAGTGAAGCTCAGGGGGTATCGATGTTATAGTAGATAAGCCCTTGGTGCAGTTTTGAGTTTGTCTCTTCCGATTGGTTCTGAATCTGTACCTCCGTATGTTGTTAACAAGCATGCAAGTTTGAATGTGCCCGATGAGGTGTTAGAGGTAGGTATGAGCACCTTGGTTCTTTTAGCGAGATCAAGGTAAGGGTCTCGTGTGAGTAAGCTGAAATTCAGAAATGCCAGTTGGCGATCGTTAGGATTCAGCCTATGGTTTTCATACAAGACAACCAGTCAGTATCCACGAGTGGGAATCGATTTGTGAGATGGGGCCAGTGTACGTCTGAGTTGTCTTCTAGCAAGAGGGAGAGATGAAGTCGCTTCCGATATAATTGAGCCGAGAAGGAAGTCTTGAGCTTTAATTTCAGATTGTTTGGTAGTAGGATGTTTGAGTCGTCAGGACTGATGTTATAGAACCGGTTTCAGCATGATAGTTTGTATGTAATCAGAACTGAATTTTGAAGTTTCGAGATGCTCTAAGAACAGTTTAGAAGAGTCAGATTTTGTTGATGAACCAGCTTGAGAACAAGAGGGCCGAAGACTAGCAGCTGTGTACTTGTGAAGTTGCAATTTTTGCAGATTCGCCCGTTTGTGTGAGCGTGTAAAGGATTTTGATGTATCTCTGTTGAGATTTTAGCCGTAGGGACGCGTGTGACTAGACCTTTTGGGAGATAGTAGTGATCAGAAAGATGTACAAAAGATGTTTGTTGGTGGTTCAGGGTTACTAGTTTCTAGTAGATGTGAAGTGATTGTCTTTCTACGGTTTCGATGTACCTTTTTGACATGGTTTGGCTTGTAGAGCACAAAGCTAGGATATACGTTGGGACGAAGGGAGAGTTGCCTTGAAGTTGCGGATTTTTGTGAGACTGTAGTGGTAAGTGAGGATGTGAACTCCTTGTCAAATGTTGACCCAGTTTTAGAGGTCAAAGATTGATTGAGTTTAGTAGACATGCTTGCTTAGCAATTGTGATGGATTTGATTTTTGAATGAAGATTAGACCGCAGAATGTTAGGATAGTTTGTGTTTTCTCTTCCTAGAAGTGTTTGGAAGAATTGCCGGCTTATCTCTTGTTTAGAGGGGAAGAGTTTGATATTGAGACCGTCTTCGAGTTTGCTCCTGTTTTGATTGCTCTATATCTTAGGATTTCTTGAAGAATTGAGAATGTTGAAGAATTAACTTCGAGACTTGTTAGACCTTAGATTCATTAGGCCTAGTGCATCATCTCAGAGTTCTACAGTGTAATTTGTGAAGAAGAAAGAGTGACAGTACGAGAATGTGTTTAGATTACAGACAGTTGAAACATTTGACAGTGAGTAGTTAGTATCTGTTTCCCAGCATCAGTGAATTGTTGCTCGGTTGGTGTGTGCTTCAGTCTTTTCGAAGATCAATTTGGGCTCCGATTGCTACCAGTTGAATGTGAGAGAAGTTGATGTATCGAAGACAACTTTCGAGGCAAGATGTAACCGCCTTGAGTTCCGAATTATGACGTTTTGTTGACTAGTGTGTTAGTTACTCTTATAGAGATGTTGAGCAGAGTATTTTCTGAGTTCCTTGATCAGTTGTAGTAGTCCTCATAGATAATACATGAGTATATTCAAGTACCAAAGAAGACCATGACAAGCTGTAGAGTTAGTGTTGTAGATTCTATTAGAGAATTAATTGTATACCAAGTTGTACAACGTGAACTTCGAGTTAATGAAGATGTTCTCCTAGGACATGTAGATCAGCCGAGTGTATTAGAATAAATCCTAGATAAGCAGAAGGAGATGTGAGTTGGAAGAAATTGAAGACTGTGACAGGTATCTATAGTTCCTAGGTCTAGCGTTGTTACTTTCAGAGAATTGTAAATAGTCTTTTGAAGATAGCTGCTCCTTTGACAAGTTGCTACAGAAGAATGTTCAGTTGTGTGGTTAGAAGCGAGACAATGAGCCCTTGAGAAACTGAAAGAAACCTTGAAGAGAACTTCGACCTTGATTCAGCCTATATCAGAGGAAGAATTTGTGAACCATAGTTATGCGTTACATGTAGAGTTAGGTTGTGTGTTTATGCAAGACAGAAGATTTGTGGCTTGATCATCGAGATAGTTGAAAGACCATGAGAAGAGTTATCAGATATGAGACATGGAGTTAGTTACAGTTGTAATTGCTTCGAAGACTTGGAGACAAAGCTTGTATAGTAAGAAATGCACAGTGTGTATGTACCTATCATCGGAACTTGAAATATTTGAAGACTTAGGAATGGTTGGAACTTGAACAACATGAGTTGCTAGAACTGCTTGAAGATCGTAATCCCAAGATTGAGTACCATCCAAAGAGAATCAACGTAGTAACCGATGTTCCGAGTTATATTTGTTGTTAGATTAGTAGTAGAGTTGCGAGAGGTATCTGCCGAATTCAGTTTACCGAATGATAGTAGTTTTGTGGCCGAGTTATATGTTAAACCTACATTGAGTCAGAATGCTTGAAGAGGAACAGTGGCAAGACAGGTTCTTGGCACCTCACGTGCGAGACACGGTAGAAAGAAGACCTTCAGAATACAGTTCAGAGATGATAGAGTTTGTATCGTTAGAGACAGAATAGTTGTGTCGATTGACATAATGTTTTGAGATGTATTGTATTGGCCGAAGCACTTGGCAGTTCGTTTGTGTTGCATCTAAGTGGTATGAAGACATATTGTGGGTTGAAGATGAGTACTTCTGGATTGAGTTGGTGAATGATATTGTTCAGTATGAGAGTAAGTGTGTAAATTGCCAGCGTGTCAAGACCGAGTACCAGTTTTCTTCTAGTTTTTCACATCTATGGAAGGTTCGTAAGGAAAGTGGGTAATAGAGATTCGAGATTTCAACTAGATTTTTGAAGACGTCTGCATTGTGTTTGGTTACCTGTTGAAGTCAGATGGTCAGTTAGAGGAGGTTATGGGTCAAGTATTTAGACAGTGCTGTATGAGTTGTGAATCGGGCTAGTTCGGTTGTTTATTTGCTGCGGCTACCACCAGAGTTAGAAAGAAGTTTGTGATGTGTTCTGTGTATCTATAATTCGGAAATTTGAAGCTAACCTGTCTCGTGCTATGTTTGTTGGAGAGATTGAGTTGAGTTATATATTGACATGCCTTGAAGAACCGGTTGAGATCTTAACATCAAATAGCTAATGTTGTGTGGTAAGTCTACCGAGTTGGTTAGTATGTTGTGGTGAGAAGGTAAGTGTGGAGGAGTAGATTTCGTGGTAGTTCCATGTCCGATAAATTTCGGGGACGAAATTTCCTTAAGTGGGGGAGAGTTGTAACACCCGGGTTTGGGGGTCGGATGGAAATAATATTAAAATATTGATTCGGGTTTCAGTTTTAAAATTTAAAATAATAAAATATTATTTTGGGCTTCAGATATTCGAATCAGAAATTTTATGTTGGATCAAAAATTGTTTTGGGAATTAAATCCCATGGATTTTATGATAAAGGAGAATTTGCCATCTCATTAATGGCAAGATGGTAAATATGAGAGCTTTCAAATTTAAAACCCCTTTCTATGTTAAACAAGCCTTGTCATCTTCTTCTTCTTTCTTATTTCCTTTCTTCACGTCAAAAAGGAGAGCTTCTCTCCATTTACTATTTCATCTCTTTTCTTCTTCAATCTTGGGGCTTTTTGAAAGGTAAAACCGTTTTCAACTTGTCCTCCTCTTTCTCTTTAAGATGGTACCTTTAATTTTCATAAAGCTCATAGATTTTGTAGTTTAGGGTTTTGAGTTTTTAGATTAAAACTGTAAACTTTGTTGTCTTTAACTTGAGTTTTCGATTTGTTGAAGTTATATATGTTGTTTGCTACCCATAGGGTCCAACATAGTTGATTTTTACATGGTTTTATGCTAATTCCCGAATTTGGGTATAAATGGGGTTTTTGGAGGGTTTTGGGTGAGTTTTGGGGGTTGTTTTAGGTGGAAATTGATAGCCCAATGGTAGTACTATGGTTAGGGGTTGATTTGGGATCATTTGTGGGTACAATGGGTGTTGGAAACATGGATTTTGGAAGAGGTATTGGGGCTGTCCGAGATTGCAAAATATGGGGTTTGTTCATGGCTTGCAACATTGTAAATTGTATTTGAATTGTGTTCCGGGTTGGTATTTTGATGTTGGCCTGATTTGAGGATTATTTGAATTGTATTGAGGTTGTTTAGAAGCAAGAACTTGCGTTGGAGAAGCTTCGGGAAGAAATCCGGAAACTTGAGGGTGGTTGCTTGCTTGGCTTGGAGCTTGGAAGCTTAGGTGAGTGGTTAAATATTTTTAAAATGGTTTTGAGTATTCGGTTCAAGCATGTGAACCTAGGATGGGCTTGGTAAACCCACCTAGAGTTGGGATTAGAGTGGTAGCCTAATCCCAAGCTTTGATTAGAGACTTTGGTTGCACTCTTTAATGGTTGTATATGCCTCGTGTTAAATTGTGATGGTGTTGATTTTGTATATGTTGTATACATGCATGTTGAGGCATGTTTGATGCATTGTTATATGCGTGTTAATGATAGATATGATATGGTTATACACATGTGTAAAATATGATGTGATATGGTTATTATTGATGTACATGTGGTGTTGACGCGTGAAATGATATTATGAGGTGGTTGCATGATCCGAGGATCATGGTGAGTACATGCTAGGCATGGAAATGTGGTTTGTGCATGACGGTAAGTCATGGTGAGTATGTGCTAAGCACGGAAGTGTTATGAATTGATATTGTGAAAGATTAATGAAATGCGTAGTATTGGCACTAGTATGTTTGGGTACAAATGATCGATCATTAGGATGTTAGTGTGTACACATGAGTCAAAAGTCGCGCGTGGCCTTGGTGGCGTTGAGTCACCAAGGAGGAGTACGGGTTCGCCCGGAAGTTGTATTTATATATATATAGTCGGTGATGAATGGAATCCCATCGACGGGCGTGAGGATGAGTGGAATCCCCTCCGCGTGAAATGAGGCGTGAGGATGAGTGGAATCCCCTCCGCGTGAACGGTGATGAGTGTAATCCCACCGTCAGGTAATGTTTGTGTTGTTGGATGTGAGTTCCAACGGTTATCTGCGTATTCGAGTCATAGCTAGGTGCCAATACGGATTGTAGTTCATGTGCCAATATGTGGTAAATTGTGAGCCAATGTGATGTGGGATGTGTTGCTAACATGGTTTTATATATGTGATTTCATATGTGGTGGATTTAAACATGTTGAGCGTGACATGATATCAAATATACGATCATGCATCATCTATAATTATGGCTCGCGTGGATCGGAGGTAAGGTCATGCATTTTATCTTGGTTGTAGCTCGTGCTTGGACCCTGCATTGTCGAAGGTTTGTTTTATGAGCTTACCCTCACTAAGCTTTTATGCTTACGCTCTCTTTTGTTCGACAATGCAGATCAATGGCTTGTGGGTGGCAAGGGCAAGGAAAGGCTTCCAAGTGTTGCTTACGGTTAGCTCAAGTATGATAGTTAAATTTAAAGATTGTAATAGTAAAGCAATGGGATAGGTGTCGTGTTATGATGCTTTTGGAATATATTGTCGTTGTTGTTGTTTAGGAGCATGTTAGACTCCTCGTATG
Organism: Hibiscus trionum; assembly: GCA_030270665.1. Taxonomy (NCBI): domain Eukaryota; kingdom Viridiplantae; phylum Streptophyta; class Magnoliopsida; order Malvales; family Malvaceae; genus Hibiscus; species Hibiscus trionum. The sequence continues at coordinate 3,243,215 of BSYR01000008.1, forward strand.
TGTGGCTTTTGGGGTGTATGCCTTGCTTGAAACCATGTTAGTATTTTGCTATCTAGAATTGCCTAAGTGTTGGATATGTTAAAGCTTAATATCTATATGGCATAAATGGATGTGTGGCTTGAGATGTTATGCCTTGGTGTTTGGTCTCGTTTTATTGATGTTAAAGCATGCTTGTAAGTTGGTTTGCCTTAGGATTAATTGCTAGTATGTTGTTGGAGGTTTTGGAGGTGTTTTGGGGCACCCTTGTGCCTTAAAACAGCCAAAATGAGTCTGCAGACATGGGGCATTTCGAAACGGGCCACCCTGTTTCGATACGGTCCCTTTGCTTTTGGCCAGCCATTTCGAAACGGATAGGGGATGTTTCGGTACGTTTTAGCTACTGGAATTTTGAGAAATTGACGAGATATAGGCGTACCGAAACGGGTCCTTGGTGTTTTGAAACGGTCAAATCTCGTTGACCACGAGAAGTTGACCTTTGGGGTCTTTTCGATACGGGTTACCCCTGTTTCGAAACGGTCTCCTCATGGTTGACCCTGACCTGTTGACTAAGTCAAGGCGTATCGAAACACCCTAAAGGCGTTTCGATACGGCCTGCTGTAAAGGGCTAAAATGAACTGTTTAATGCACCGTCTTGGATGGTCAATGTTGAATTGTTGCTTTTCCGCTTTCGTGCCTCACAAAGGATTTAATCATGCCTATAGACAAGATAAAGTTAAAAGAAATTTTCTGGGTCGTTAACCGAGGAGGAACCTTAACGGGTTTCACGGCTTCGTTCGTTCTCTCTGGCGAGCTCTTTGGTTGCACCAGTGTTCGTTCACGTCCCCGAAGACGGTTCAAATCTTGACGGTTCGAATCCCTGGGTAACATATCTCCTCATTATTATATATTATTATTATTATTAGTTTTAATGGTAGCTAATTAATTTCTGACACACTCTCACTTCTTCCTTTTATAGGCTGGCCCATTGATGATGTCACGGTGCTGGTACCAGCTGAATCAAACAAGCACAATCCATGTGCTTTCATTTTGGCCAGTGGAGGATTGAGACATGTCCATTGAGATGCAATTTTGGCGGGAAAGAGCCAAAGTTGGTTTTGTTGAGTTGGCATGAGCTGTAATCTGATGTATATGGGAGGGAATTGATTGTAACTTAGGCCTTTGTAAAAAAAAAAACGGGTTTTATATTTGAATATTGTGTAAATGGAAACTATATAATGGATTTTATCATTTATATTCTTTATTTATTTATTATTTAAGAGAAAATATAATGTATATATACGTATATCCGGGAAAAATTCAGGTATTACAACTGTCACTCTTTGCTCAGTGCTGTCTAACGGGAATTGGGCAAAGACTGAAAAGACACGAATTTTGTCCAAGCATGATGTAGTGATGTCTGTCATTCTGATCTGCAAGTTCTGAGATGCAAGTTCTTCTATAATGTTGGTGAAGTTTGAAAAGTTAAACTATATGTTCTTCTGAAATGCGATGAATCCCAGAATAGTGACACTCTTCTTTTTTTCTGAAATGTTGATGAAGTCTGAAAAGCTAAATTATATGTTCATCTAAAATGCGGCGAAGTCCAGAACACTAGCACCCTTTAATTCTTCTGAAATGTTTGATAAGGTATGAAAAAGTCAAACTATTTGTTTCTTCTGAAATGTTTCGAAGCCCGGAGTCATTATACTTTTCATTCCTTTGAAATGTTTACGAAGTCTGAAAAAAGAACTACCCATTCTTCTTAAATGCTACGAAGCCTGGAGCAGTTACACCCTTCATTCTTCTGAAATGTTTGGTAAGGTCGGAAATAGTTAAACTATCCATTCTTCTGAAATGCGGTAAAGCCTGGAATCATTATACTCTTCATTCTTTTTGAAATGTTGACTAAGTATGAAGAATAAACTATCCATTATTCTGAAATGCGGCGAAGCATGGAACAATTACAATCTTCATTATTCTGAAATGTTTGGTAAGGTCTTAAAAAGTAAAACTATCCATTCTTCTGAAATGCGGCGAAGCCTGGAACATTATACTCCTCATTCCTTTGAAATGTCAACGAAGGCTGAAGAATGAACTATCCATTCTTCTGAAATGTGTCGAAGCTTGGAACAATTACACTCTTCATTTTTCTAAAATGTTAATCCACCTCTCTGCAAAGGTGTAGAACAAGCAAGTTATTCTCATTAGGAACTCCTCGCTTTTTGTTGGAAATGTTGATTCACTTCTCTGTAAATGTGTTGAACAAGCGAGTTCTTCTCATTAGGTGTTAACTCTTCAAATGTAATAATTTTTATGCTTATTTTACAACGCCTTTGCTTGCTTTTGAGTACATTTAGTTCCATTTAGTTTTTAATTTCATGCATTTGCATAAGAAGTTAGGAATTTTGCCTATGCCAGTGTGAAGGGTTGTTTTGTTGGCATTTTTTCAGGTTTGGCATAGCGGATTGGAAGAACACAACGAAAAAGGAGGAAATGCCAAAGAGAATGTCGAGATGCTGTTGGCATAGATGGACCAGAAATTGACAAAGCACCGGTTGGCAGAGAAGAGGAATTTGATGCCCGGACAAGTAGCAATTGAACCTGAAAAAATATGATCAGATCAAGATGCAAGAAAATAGAAATTGGATCAATCTCCTAAAAAATAGTGGATAAATAGGGCCAAGCTTGGTTGGCAGAGCAGTGACGGCAGAATGATGTCAGCTCCAACTTGATCAGCTCACATTCAAACTTTGGATAAGATGATCACACCCCTTATCCCTTGAGCATTCAAAACACAAGAGCTTATCCTAGTCTTACTTGCACGCCTATTTAAAGACCGATGGATAAGATCAATCTGGTGTGAACGATTTTGGGGAGATCGAGAGATCCATCAATAATCGGCTGCACCAAGGAGACATGGTTCGACCAGCTTGACCGAGAGCCTGGACCTTGAAGGGCTGCATTGAGAGACCCTTTTCTTGCTCATCCTCTTTGTTTAAGTTGTTTTTATTTTTTAATAATGATGTGTTTGCAAAATGTTGAAGGTTTTTGGTTTGATACCCTCACCATGAACTAATTTAATATTTGGTGGAGGATGTTTGCGTTGAACGCTATTTTTATATTTATTTTTTAATAATGGAAATGATTCGACATTGTTTTCTCTATCTGGCATGTTCTTCAATGTTTTATCAAACCGTGCCAAGTGAAAGCTGGAATTGTTGGCTTATTAAACCTTAATATCTTAATAGACTTAGGGGCATCGATATGTTGTCAGATGCTAAGGCGAGATGCTTCGAAAGAAGATATTCCAATAAATGAGCTTACTTTTGAAGTGAATCTACCCCTTAGGAGTATAGATTGGGACTTAATCAAATTGATTTATGAAAAAACATCACTATAGAAAACATAAGGGTTTTTACATGGTTAATTTCGAGCATCGACCATCGAAAGAGGCTTTGCAAACTTTGAATATGCTCGTTAAATGATGTCAAGGCACTACATTATTAAAAGCTGGCATGACATGAATAACGTGAAAACTAGGCATCCCTTGCCAATGCTCATCACTCATTTGACACTCTCATTGCCAACAATGTTTTATTTTATTTTATTTTTCTTTTAAATCATTTTCAGACAACTCCAAATCAAACAACATTTCTCCCTTGACAAGTAAACATTCAAAGCATTCAAACTCTTGGCTGATCCCTGTGGAGACGATATTCAAATCACTACTATATTACTTGCAGACCGTGTATACTTGCACGCAAAAGACTCAACCTTTGGCATTGTTTTATTACATTTCCAATACATTTCTACCCTTTTGCCAAGCACTCACGCGAGTCAACAAGTTTTTGGCACCGTTGCCGGGGATTGCAACAAAGTTTATTCTTTTGTTTTTACTTATTTTGGTTTTATTTTACTTATCTGTTTTGTTCAGTGTATGACCAGGAGCCCCCTACAGACTATCAGCCATTCGACCCTAAAATTGAACGAACCTACCACAAATTGAAAAGGAAAATCAAAAAGATGGCTCAAAATGTTAATAGAGGAGTAGATGGTGTTCCACACAATCAAGTAGATCCACCTATACATGGAGGGATGTCGGCGGCCCCTGCCGCACCCATAGTGGACGATGCCATAGAGATACCTATTAGAGAGCACTTGACACCAAATGTTAAAAATTTGACACCGAGATTAGTCGGCACAGAGGTAAATGCTGCCAATTTTGAACTTAAACCGGTAATGATTCAAACTCTTTTGAATGTAGGTCAGTTCGACAGATCACCCACTTGAGATCCAAGGCAACATATGACGCAATTCATGGAAGTTTGCCAACTATTTCAACAACCTGGAATTTCGGAGGATACAGTGAAGCTGAAATTGTTCACATTTTTCGTTAGAGATAGAGCTAAGACATTGATAAGTTCTTTGCCACCTGGATCAGTGACTACATGGGGAAATCTATGTCAAAAGTTTCTACAATGCACATGTCAGGACAATTGTTGATTCTTTGAAAAATGGTTCACTTTCAGACAAGAATTACACAGAAGCAGTTAGCATCCTTGAGAGGATTGCTGCCAACAATTTTGAGTATTCAACTGCCAGACTAGGGACCGCCACAAAATCAGCTAGAAAATATGAGCTAGATGCACTTACATCCATTAATGCTCAAATTTTCAATCTTACTAGCATTGTGAAAACTTTGCAAAAGAGTAATGAATCCCAGAAGTCAAGGCATTAGAACCATTGTGTACAACATGTGGAGAAGATCATCACACGGTTGATTGCCATGTCAACAATGAGTCGGTAAATTCTATTGGTAATTTTGGTCATTACTATAATTCTAACACCAATACTTACAAGGCAAGTTAGAGACAACACCCAAATTTAGTTTGGGGAAATCAAGGAGGTAACCAGTACAATGCCCAACGTCAGAAAAATAATGCCCAGAGGCAAAATAACAATGTCATGCCACAGAGAGCCCATAACAGTTTTCAGCAAGGGTAGAGATATAACCAAGGAAACACTCTCACGGAGTACATAGAGAGGAATTATGCAACAGTCTAGAGTTTGGCAGCATCAATGAGAAACTTGGAAGTTCAACTTGGGCAGATTGCCAATGCACTCAATAATTGACCCCAGGGAGCTTTGCCAAGTGATACGGAGGATGCTCGACATAAAGATAAAGAGAAATACAAAGCTATAACTCTTCGGAGTGGCAAGAAATGAGAGACAGAGATGGCTGCCAAGCAGCCAAGTAGTTGCCAAAATGAAAAGCTAATGCCAGCAGATGATCTCAAAGAAGCAGAGAAGAAAGAAGCAATAGTTGATGATGCCAGACCTGATGCTTGACAACATTTTGATGACAGACCAATACCTGATGCCAAACAACATACCAATGCCAGACATGAGTCAGATGCCAGCATCACCTTGGCAAAGCCATTGGAGCCAACATTTGCTTAACTACCACCACCATTTCCAGCAAGGCTTCAAAAATCATAAGCAAGACTAGCAATTTAAGCGCTTCTTAGAAGTAATTAAACAATTGCAAATCAATGTACCATTGGTAGAGGCTCTTGAGCAAATGCCCAATTATGTCAAATTCATAAAGGACATTTTTTCCAAAAAGAGGAAGTTGGGAGACTTTGAGACCGTAGCTCTTACCGAAGGATGCAGTGCCAAGATACTCAATCGATTTCCATCGAATCTGAAAGATCTGGGAAATTTTACTGTTCCCTACACCATTGGCAACAGATTCATGGGCAAGGCACTGTGTGACCTAGGAGCCAATATCAACCTGATGCCAATGTTAGTTTTTAGAAACCTTGGAATAGAAGCACGACCTACCACAATGACACTTCATCTAGCAGATCGACCTTTTGCACATCAAGGGTAAGATTGAGGATGTTTTGGTAATGGTAGAAAAATTCATTTTCCCAGTTGATTTCATCATTTTAGATTATGAGGCAGATATTAATGTCCCAATTATTTTGGGTAGACCATTCCTTGCCACGGGTAGGGCTTTAATTTGTGTTCATAATGGTGAACTTACAATGCACATGAATGATCAACATGTTACATTTATATCTTCTGAGCTTATTCTCATGTGTACATTGGATTATACGTATGCATGTAACCAAGTCATGGATTATTGACGCAAGTGGTAAGTAAACCTGGATTATGGTTTATGAAGGTATAATTTCATAATCTTGATTAGTGTGGATTATCTCTTTTCTAGTTTAAGTACTTTGGGTCTCTATAGTTCTTAATGCTATTTGATACGTCTTAATTCTTAGTGGATTATCTAAGGAATTTTAATCTCGATAATAAGAGTTAGTAATTTATAGGTTATTAAGTTACTTTCTATCAAAGAATAGATTTAAGTTATTTGTGGATTATCATCTAACTTAAAACCAAGCTATTTGAGATTGATGTTGATTTATCTTTTGTCGGTCGATGATCTAAATTCTTGATTTAATATTCCAAGTTCTACCATGACTAGAGTTCCAATTTATATTGAGTTCTTCTTTATTTCAACTGCTTTCTCCAAATAAAATCCAAAACCCCATTTTTACTTTAATTGCATTCGCTTGTGAATTTAATTTCTTACAGCTCTTTGTGGAATCGACCCTACTTGCTGCTACTACAAATCCAAAGATCAAGAAAGTATATATTTTTGACAGATTCGGCACCCATAAAAAATTGGCATCGTTGCTGGGGAATGGTGTCATGAAGTTAAGTTTAGTGTACTTTTTTTATTTTTATCTTTCTTTTTATACTTTTATGCTTCGTTCTCCTTGTGCAGATAAAAAAATTGTGTTCGATCTTGAAATCAAGAAGACGACGCAATGGCTGAGAAAACTGTATGCGAGCTGTCCCTATTGGATATCGAACAAGAATCCTTTTGCATCGATTACCAAGATCTAGAGGTATCATTCGAACCCAAGCCTGGATTAATTCATATTCTGCCAACTTTCAGGGGACTTGAGAACGAGAACCCATACAAACTCTTTTAGGAATTCTATGCGGCATGCTCGAGCATGAAACCTCACAATGTCACTGTGGACCAAATTAAGCTACGAGCATTCCCATTCTCTCTAGCCCATCATGCGAAAGATTGGTTGTACTACATACCATCTGGATCAGTTCAAACATGGACAAACATGGTGAAGCTTTTCCTCGAAAAGCACTTTCTAGCTTCAAGAGCAACCAAAATTAGAAGAGAGATATGTGGAGTTGAACAAAGAAACTCAGAGTCACTACATGACTACTGGGAACGGTTCAAACAGCTTTGCGCTAGCTGTCTGCAACATGGGATATTCGATCAATTACCCATCCAATACTTTTACAAAGGCTTGTTACCCATAGAAAGAAGGATGATGGATGCCTCGAGCGGAGGAGCAATCATGAATAAAACCCCTACCCAAGCCAAGGACCTAATCAATATGATGGTCGCGAACTCTCAACAATTCGGTCCATTACATGACAATGTCTCTCAACGTGTGAACGCGGTAAATATTTCTTTTCTTGAAGATAAGATTTTGAATTTAACCTCTTTTGTTCATAAATTGGCATTAGGTAATACTCATCAAGCCCAAGCTTGTGGCATCCGCACAGATACCACATACCATGCGAAAACTATTGAAGACGCTAACGCCTTTAGAGGATTCTATGGCCAACAACCTCAGCAAAGTGCCTTTCATGAAGCCCAACCATCAGCTTCAGGAAAGCCCCCAATGGAAGACATTGTGTACAAACTTGCCCACAACCTCGAACAATTCCAACAAGAAACAAGGGAAAGTATCAAAAACCTTGAGACTAAAGTAAGTCAAATTGCCTCATCTATTAGTCAATCTAAGTTATAAGGTAAGTTGCCTTCTCAAACTATTGTCAATCCGATATAAAATGTAAGTGCCATTAATTTGAGAAGTGGCAAGAATTTGCAGGAACATCCCGAGCACATTGAGGACGCAACAAAGGAAGAAAAGAGTGCAAGCACATTGTTACCAATTTGGCGAACTCCTGAACCTGCGAAGAGTCTAGCCGATGCACAAAAAGTGATCCAACCAATCATGGTCCAACCTCCCTTCCCTCAATGGTTCTAAAAAACAAAGCAAGAAGATCAAGAAAAAAGATTCTTGAGATGTTTTGCAAAGTCAAGAGGAAGTTGAACGGCAACAAAAAGGACACTTTCCATCCATCCAAAGAAGAAATCAATTGGGATCCAGGAATCAGTCCAATCGATGCCAAGCCTCCCAACAAACCTCCATGCCATCTACAGTGGAAAGAATATGTGCCTAAATCAATCAAAGACAAACCACTTGAAGAACATATTTTAGCCACCACATGAGAAATAAAGGGAGTCACGTCTAGCCAAAGACGTTAAACATAAGTGCTTCTTGGGAGGCAACCCATGATTTTTATTATTATTATTATGTCTTTAGTTTAAGTCTTTATATATTTTAATTTTATTAACTAATGCAATTTTAATTTCCTAGGCACATGGGAACACTTTGGAAATAAGGCGTGCTCACCCCTTATGAAATAGATCTAGGTAGAAACACTCCGAGAATTAGGCGTGCTCACGCTACGAAAATTTCATGAAAAATTTTGGAGGGAATTTTTACCACCAGTGGGAAAAGCAAGATTTGGTGAAAATTTTTTGCCCTTCTTTCTACAAGATAGGTTCCGAAATTTTGGAAAGAATGAGGGAAAGATTTGCTTTAATTTAAAGTCTATCATCTTTAAGTCTTTCAATCCAATCAAAATTTTCCATCTTTAACCTTTCTTGCTTTCCAAGAATTTGAGATTCTTTATAAAGAGATATCACCTATTCACTTTTCATCTACTATATTCTTTCACAAATTCACCCTAGTTCTTGTCCTACAATAAAAATGATTTCTCTTTCTCTTTTCTTAAGGATCTTCAAAACACTAAAGGAAATCTCTCTAAGAAATCATTCAAGCATGCCAAGAACGAAAAGCCAAGCAAGGAGGAATGGAGGATGAGTCCTCGAACAACCGTCGCTGCCCCCGATCGAAAAGTAGCATGAGTAGCCGCCAGTTCGTGCCTCCTCCTCTGGCACTTGCCATCGCCACTGCACGCAACCTCCTGCAACCAATGCTACCCATGTAGACAACCTTGCCTTCACATATTCAAAACACAAGAAAAGGTTAGCCGATATACACAAAAGAACCATCCAAGGTTGTAAGTGCATTCATCTTGAAACTCTTTCTAGACTTGGATTGTTAGAAAGGGTAAGAAACTACTTTCATACAATTGGTTGGATGAACTACATGACTATTACCTTTCCGATTTATGTCGAATTGTTATGGGAATTTTCTACGGTAGAGTGCACTCGACAAACATATTGAACGAAGCCGAATTTTTCTTCTTTTGGTGCATGGTAAAGGGTAGAAAAGTAAACCTCGGCTATTGGTTCGCACAATAACTTGCCGCCGTAGAAAATAAAAAAAGTAAACCCTTGATCCTTGGTTCTTTATTTTTCATTTAGCTTTCAAAGACGACTTGCTTGCTGCAAATACTAACCTGCAGGTAGTGAGACAAATGGAACCAATCGACATCAATTTCTTAAAAACCATGAAGATGCTCGATAAGGATGCAAGGGGGAACCTTTTCATGAAGTCATCTTATGGAACCACGAACAAATCCTACTCTTCGCAAGCCATGAACGCCAAGCAGCGTCTAGCTCGCTTGAAATATCAAATACTAAGAGTAGAGGTGAACCGAAGGGCATTCTTTGAGCACGCGGAGTTCGAGCCTCCACACCCATACACCCTCTAAACTGTCGTATGCCAAATGAGAGAGAAATCTTCTCCCATATCTTTTTCTTTGCTTTCTTTTATTTTCTGCATCCAGGTTAGGAAACATTGAGGACAATGTTAGGTTTAAGTGTGTGTGTGTGGGGGGGGGGGGGGGTTAATTTGATGTGCTGAATTTGTGCTAGAACCATGGGATTTAATTGTGTGAAATTGCATGCTTCTTGATGAATTTGAGTATTAGTTTCACATGAATTTTTTTCTTCAACATGACATGTTGAGATTTTTATGAAAATTGGATCTCTGGGTAAAGATGAAATTGATATGGGAAGTAAAGTAGGACTGATAAGATCTTGTTAGACTTGCAAATCGTTTCTCATATTAATTGATTTTTGATAGTTGGATGGATAAAATTGGATACAACAAACCACTTTGTGAGACTTAAGCCTCAATAAGAATATATCTTTTGTGCTTTATTTTTTTCTTCATTGAGTGATTGTCAAGCATGATTAGATTTGTAACACCCGGGTTTAGGAGTCGGGTGTTAAGTGTGTGAATTGGGTTCGAGTCGTGGGCTTGTTTTAAATTAATTTGGGCTTGGTTTTAATTAAAAGGGCTTGAGACTATCATTAAGGGCAAAGTGGTAATTTTCTAAATGGGAAAAATTAAAACATGTAAAATGTGTCTTTTTGAAATGTCTTCATCATCTTCTTCCTTCAACCTTTTTTTCACGACCAAAACCTTCCCAAACCCCCTAATCACTATTCCATTCATTTCTTCATCGATTCCAAGAGCTTTTATTGAGGTAATTACATTTTTGACTTCCCCCTATCATTCCAAATGTTTCTGTGGCTTTAGATTCTCATAAGCTTCATTTTTGGGTTGTTCATGTTTTCAAAATTTTAAGTAAAAGGTGGGAGCTTTAATGTTTTTTCATTTAGCTTTTGATTTGTAAAGCTAATATAGGTTATAATATCAAATTTAAGTGTAATATATCTCAAAATGGTGGTGTTTTGTTGAAAATCCTGAAATGGGTTTTTGTGGGTGTTTTAAAGGGTTGAAAACTTGGGTTTTTTTGGTAGCTTTGTGAAGGAGAGTTGAGCTGATGATATAGTGATCCTTGAGGGTTGTTTTGAATGTGTTTAATGATGATTTGAGTGTTGAGATTTATGAGTTTCTGCTGGGTTAAGTTCAAGTCCGAAAATGGGAATTTTTGGTTAGTCCATTACTTGGAAATGTAGAGAATTGGCCTTGTGTTGTAATATGAACTGTGACAATGGTTTTGTGGATGATTTGTGTAGTAATATGTTGTTTTTGATTGATTATAATAAAGGGAAACCGTTGGAGAAGCTCCGGGCTCGATTTCGGGAAATTTGGAGGCTTGATCGGCTTTCTCGGTTTGCTTTAAGGGTGCTCAGTGAGTGGTTTATTTAAAACGGTTTTAAATTGGTTCAAGTGTGTAGTTGAGGTGTTGGATTGTGCTTGGTAGGCCAATCCAAGGTGGAGATTAAGTTGGTAGCTTAATCCCTTGTTTGACTTTATGAGTTCTTACTTATTGTGCATAAATGTGGACTTGTGTAGTATGTGTTATATATATTGATGTTGTTTATTGGTGATGATATGTGGTGTTGCATGATTGTGAAATCATGGTAGGACTTGTTAGTATGTTGGCACTAGTTATAATTACCGAGTATAAATGATTGATCATTAGGATGAGTGTGCACACGGTAAGAGTCAAATTCGCGCGTGGCCTTTGTGACGTGTAGTCATCAGGGAGGAGTACGTGAGGTAATATTCCACCGGAAAATTTTAGCATGTGATGATGAGTGTAATCCCATCCATGAATGAAAACGGTGATGTGTGTAATCCCACCGGAAGGTAATTGTTGTTGAGTACGTTGGGGCAAAAATCCCAACGGAAGTTATCCGTATATCCGAGTAGTATATAGTTGCCAATATACTTGTTCATGTGTGGTTGTTGTGTAAGATATTTGTTATATCTTTGTTTAGCATAACATGAGGTAAGATGCCATGTTCATGCATTCTCTTAACGTTTGGCTATGTTGCTATGTTAGCATAAATGTATGCCTTGTGAATGTCTTAAGGATATCATGCTTTGAACCCTGCATTGTCGTTGTTTTGTTTTAGATCTCCCTCACTAAGCTTCTAGCTTACGCTCTCGTTTTCGACAATGCAGATCATTAGTGTGGAGTTAGCAAGGAGCAAGGAAAGGGCATCCAAGCATGTGGTGGTTGCTCAAGTATGGTTTTATGAAATAATGTAGTAGTTTAGCAATGGGGATGCTATGTGTTGTAGGAGCACGTGTTAGACTCCTATTTTGTTAATGCTTTTTTGTTGTGGATTTGTAGACCATGCTTTATGAGATGTTTATGTGTTGTGTGAAAAAGCATGTAAGCCTTGTTTTATGAATGCTTATGTTTTGTATTGAAGACATGTAACCTTGCTTATGCTATGTTTACGTGGATGTATGTTCCCATGAATGAAATGGACATGTTATGTATGTTATATGGTTGATCATGCTTGTGGTAGGATGAAATGCCTATAGATTGTGTGTATGTTTGTTGTTTCATGACTCTTGTGGTTTTGGAGCCTATTTGGGAATGATTGGAGATGCAGAAAACTGTTTTCAGGGACACTCAAAGTGCATGCGTTTCGTAATGCTCGTGGTTGTTTCGGAACGAGTGTAGCTCAAGGGATACTCGTATCGGAACGGGGGTGGTGCCGTTTCGATACGATTTGACACTGTGAGATCCCGTTTCAGTACGCGTTTCGATACGATTTGCCTCTATGAGTTCCTGTTTCGAAACTTGTTCCGGAACGTTTCGACACTAGAGACCCCCGTGTCGAAACAAAGTGGACCGTATTGGCACGGCCTGGTCTGGCTTTTAAACTGGAGCTCGCGTATCGAAACGGGCAAGCCTGTTTTGAAACGCAGGCCTGTAATTTGGCTTTTTAGCTTCTTCAAAGGTTCTCGAATGTGGTGTTTTAGTCCCGTTTGTTGTTTGTTTCTGTGTTAAGTTTTTATGCATCGTTTGTGAATGGTTTTGGTTTCGAATGCAAGCAATCAGACTAATATGTCACTCGGTAAATTTAAAGTTACCTTACGTTCTGCTATCTTCTTCTCGTTATCGTTTCCGCTGATGTTTCACACATAGGACTGAATGTAATAATTTAGACAAGATAATTAATGAAAATTTTCTAGGGTTTCTAATCGAAGTGGAGCCTTAACGGGTTTCGCTTCGGGTTTCCCCGTGTAACCTGCTCGGACCGGCCTGTCGTCTAGCCCGGGACGAGGGGGTTACAAGATTTCTTCTAGAACTTGCGATGTTATGCATGTCGATGCCATATTGTAGGATTGAATTGCTTGAGATGATTAAGGCACTTAGGTATGAACCTTGAGCCAAAAAGCATACCTTGGTAAATATGACCATTAGAGAACCACCTTTGAGCCTAACCTTTTTGTTTGGAAATTAAACACATTACAAACCCAATTCCTTTTTGTTGATTTCCCCAATTTGCACCCGAAATCGAAGAACTACACACTTTCCTTACTTGAAAACAAATCAAGCAAAAGAACATGAAAGGGAGAAAATCTTAAAAACAAGGAAAAGAAAAAAAATCAAAAAGAGAATTGTCTTGTTTATAAGGAAAAATCAAAGAAAAGAAAATACAAAAAGTGTAAAAAATATTGAATCCTTGTTTCTCCCAAAATTAAATATGTGCAAAAAGCTTTATACAAAAGAGGAAAAGGAGTGTGAAGTTCTTCAATTCAAAAAGCCAAAAGTCCTTCTCATCATACCTTGTCCTAAGCCCTATTACAACCAATTCAAAGACCTTTTGATCTTGAGATTCATCCTAGCTAAGTGGTGGAGATGTGATATATTTACAAGCCTATGCTAAGTATCTTTTCATGCTTTGACTTTAGTGTTGTTAGCCCTTAAACACTTTGAGCGATATTGAGAGAATCTTTTGTAAGGGTGATTGATTTTATTCCATCTTGACTTCATGATAATTAATTGGGATATTATTTGCTTGTGCGAATTTGCAATCATGATTTATTAGCTCTCTTATCCTCTCTTCGTTACCAAAGGGACCCTAGACCTTGAATTTCAATATGCTTGAGGACAAGCATAATCTAAGTGTGGGGGTATACGATAAGTCATTAATTTGCATGTTTTTCATATATTAAATCTTATGTTTTAGCACATTAATCTATCTTAAAACCCTTAATTTGGTTTCTATTTGGTTTTGCAGGCGTTTTTGGGACTTAACAATGTTTTATACGTAAAAGACGAGCTTTAGTATCTTTTTGGTGTTTTTGGAAAATCCTTCGCGCCAAACCAGTAGCACTCGCGAAATAAGATGTGACCACGACACAAGACAAACTTTTTGACTTGGAGGAAACTTAATCCTACGAAAAGTGAACTTCTACATTTAATGCAATTAAAGTATTCTAGGGTTATTGAGTTAAATGTAATATCTTCTCCTTATTTTTCCTATAAATAGAGATAATAAGGAAGAGGAAAATATCCCAAGTTAGCCGAAACACTACCCCTCTTCTTGTTGCCGCCAACCACCATGAGTGGCTAAACTCCCCCTTTTCTAGTCAAGTGTAGTTAGAAGGATATTATTTCAAGTTTTTAGTGAGATTTCTTGTTCCCAAATTATCTTCATCTTTATTTAAGTATTTTTATATCTTCTGAGCTTATTCTCATGTGTATGTTGGATTATACGTATACATGCAACCAAGTCATGGATTATTGACGCAAGTGGTAAGTAAACATGGATTATGGTTTATGAAGGTATAATTTCATAATCTTGATTAGTGTGGAATATCGCTTTTCTAGTTTATGTGCTTTGGGTCTCTATAGTTCTTAATGCTATTTGATACGTTTTAATTCTTAGTGGATTATCTAAGGAATTTTAATATTGATAATAAGAGTTAGTAATTTATGGGTTATTAAGTTACTTTCTATCAAATAAGAGATTTAAGTTATTTGTGGATTATCATCTAACTTAAAACCAAGCTATTTGAGATTGATGTTGATTTATCTTCTATGTGTCGATGATCTATATTCTTGATTTAATATTCCAAGTTCTACCTTGACTAGAGTTCCAATTGATATTGAGTTCATCTTTATTTCAATTGCTTTCTCCAAATCAAATCCAAAACCCCCTTTTTACTTTAATTAAATTCAATTATGAATTTAATTTCTAACCGCTCTCTGTGGAATTGACCCTATTTGCCGCCACTACAAATCAAAAGATCAAGTAGGTATAAATTTTTTACGAATTCGACACCCATCACTTGGCACTATTGCATTGAGATGACTGAGGAAAGAACTAGACCTAATTCTGCTTGCCAGCACTTGTTGGCATTCCAACCAAAACTTTGTCGAGGTAATATTTTCACACTTTTTATTTAGCTTTCTTGCACGACTTGAGGACAAGTAATTAATAAGTTAGGTTTGGGGGAGTGTTAACTCTTTGAAAGTACTGATTTTTATGCCTATTTTACAATGCCTTTGCTTGCTTTTGAGTACATTTAGTTGTTAATTTCATGCATTTGCATAAGAAGTTAGGAACTTTACCTATGCCAGTGTGAAGGGTTGTTTTGATGGCATTTTTGCAGGTTTGGCATAGCGGATTGGCAGGACACATTAACAAAAGATGGAATTCCAGAGAGAATACCGAGATGTTGTTGGCACAGATGGACCAGAAATTGCCAAAGCACCAGTTGGCAGAGAAGAGGAATTTGATGTCCGGCCAAGTAGCAGTTGAACCCGAAAAAAATATGATCAGATCAGGATGCGAGAAAATAGCAATTGGATCAATCTCTGAAAAAATAGCAAATAAATAGTGCCAAGCTTGGTTGCCAGATTCATTCCAAGCTTGTTTGGCAGAGTAGTGACTGCAGAATGACGTCAGCTCCAACCTGATCAGCTCACATTCAAACTTTGGATAAGATGATAACATCCCTTATCCCTTGAGCATTCAAAATTCAAAATACAAGAGCTTATCCTAGTCTTCCTTGTACGCCTATTTAAAGACCGATGGAGAAGATCAATCGGGTGTGAACGATTTTGGGGAGATCGAGAGATCCATCGATGACCAGCTGCACCAAGGAGATGTGGTTCAACCAGCTTGACCGAGAGCCTAGACCTTGAAGGGCTGCATCGAGAGACTATTTTCTCGACCATTCTCTTTGTTTTAAGTTGTTTTTATTTTTAAATGATAATGTGTTTGCGAAACGTTGAAGGTTTTTGGTTTGATACTCTCACCATGAACTAATTTAATTGTTGGTGGGAGATGTTTGCATTGAACACTATTTTTATGTTATTTTTTTAATAATGGAAATGCTTCAGCATTGTTTTCCCTATATGGCATGTTCTTCAATGTTTTATCAAAATTTTGCCAAGCGAAAGCTAGTATTGTTGGCTTATTGAACCTTAATATCTTAACAGACTTAGGGGGCATCGATCTGTTGCCAGATACTAAGGCGAGATGCTTCGAAAGAAGATGTTCAAGTAGATGAGCTTACTTATGAAGTGAATCTACATCTTAGGAGCATAGATTGGGACTTAATCAAATTGATTTATGAAAAAAACATTACTATAGAAATATAGGGGCTTTTACATGGTTAATTTTGGGAATCAACCATCAAAAGAGGCTTTGCCAACTTTGAATCTTCTCGTTAAGTGATGCAAATGCACTATATTATTAAAGGATGACATAGAATGAATAGCGTGAAAACCAGGCATCCCTTGCCAACGCTCATCACTCATTTGACACTCTCATTGCCAACACTGTTTTATTTTATTTTTCTTTTAAATCATTTTCAAACAAATCCAAATCAAACAAAACTTTTCCCTTGACAATTAAACATTCAAAGAATTCAAACTCTTGGTCAATCCCCATGGAGACGATACTCAACTCACTACTATATTACTTGCAGACCGCATATACTTGCATGCAAAAGACTCAACCTTTGGCACTGTTTTTATTACTTTTCCAATACATTTTCTACCCTTTTACAAAGCACTCACGCAAGTCAACATTTGGAACTCCTCATTCTTTGTTGGAAATGTTGATCCACCTCTATGTATAGGTGTTGAACAAGTGAGTTCTTCTTATTAGGAACTCCTCATTTTTCGACGGGCGAACTCTTCTCATTATGAGTTCTTCATTCTTTGTTGGGCGAGTTATTCTCACTGTGAACTCTGTTTTCTTTAGTCATTATGAGCTCTGTATTCTTTGCTGAGCAAACTCTTCTCATTAGGATCTTGTAACACCCCAAAATCTGATCTAGTCGGAATTAGGTTCCGGTGATCGGAAATAACATATTGATAAAATCAAAATATTGTATCGGCTAGTTAATTATGGATATTGGACTCTAATCGAGTTAAGTCATTGTTATTGGATCCTATTGAATAATATTGAAACCTAATTTGTGATAAAATTGAGGAAAATACAAGTTGAAGGACAAAATTATAGTATAGAGAGAGTTGAGGGACTAATCTTGCGATTAGCCCCTCCTCAATTAAATTTCCACTTACGTAGATTAAATTGGGAGCTTTCCTTCAAGTGAAGTAAAGCCATCGGTGGCTTTATGATAAAAAAAGAAAAGAATTAGAAAAGATAGAAAGCTTACATGAGAACATTGAAATCAAACATCTCTCCAAACTCTTCATCTTCATCGTCTCCTGTCTAAGCAAGCACCTCCATTGGAGCTAGTTTCAAGCTTCGTTTTTTCAATTTATTGTTATCAAATCATTGTTATCGATTGGGTAAGCCATATTCCTTAATTGGTTATTGGATTCCATGGAGGTATTGAGTTAATCTTAAGCAAGGGTTTTGACTATCCATGGATATCTCATCATTGTCATCTATATTGAAAACGAATATCGATTTTGATAATGTTATATTGGTTTTGATATCGTATTATCAATCCTAAAAGTCTCTCTGTTTATTTCCTAGCTCAAGACAACGAAAAGAAACATCTATCAAATTCACTGAAGGCTAAGAACAAGGGAGTTGTCATCCGAGCGTCGTAGGAGCATCGGATTCTAAGGTGAGTGTAGTTGGAGTCTCGGGATTAGGCGAGGAGCCTTCTCGAGCCATTTATTGTTGTTTTCGATCATATTGCTAACAATATCATTGAAGAAGTTGCATTGGATTGTTAATCAGATTCATTGGTAAGTGCCGGTAAGTTGTTATTGAATATCGAACATAGTTATTGACATCGCTATCATGCATTGTTATTGATATGATTAGTGTTATTGAAATATTGTAAAGAAATCATCGGATATTGATATTGACATTGAAACATGGCATATTGATAATGAAATATGGTTGCTATTGATAATATTGAAGTCATTGGTCATTGAAATTCTCATTGAACATTGAATATGGATATGGACATTGAAACCTTGGATTTGAATGGACAATGGATACAATTGGCATGCCATAGAATTCATGAGCTCAGTGTACGGGTGGACTATGGTCCTAAGGTTACGGCCTATATTGATTTGGCGAGGCGGAGGGATTTGTATTGATCTTGGTCATATTGGCGAGGCGGACGGATTAGACCATTCATTGATTTGGTGATGCGTAGGAATTTGCGTATCCACTATCTTGATTCAATCCAAGGGTTAATGATGAGATTCCTATGCTAAACATTGTATTTGGATGCATAAGTATTGACATTGATGATCATGAGATCATATATACATATATTCTTCACACATTGATGTTCATGTTGTTTATGACTACCTCATTAGGCGATGTATGCCTAACGTGTCTCATCTCATGCATTTCAGGTTGAAAGGTCACAGCGTTTGAAGATCGGATAGTTGAGGCGAGATAAGTCACTACAAGCTTAAAGTAATGTATTTTGACCTTACGAACTCCTAGGAAGGTGGCAAAGTAGTTGAATTGGTCTTTTGTGCCTATTTTGATATGTGTGTAATGTGTGTAAGTCATAGTATGGTTAAAGGCCTTAATTTAACTTTTGGTTTGGCTAAAAATGGTTAAAAGTGCCATATTCGGTCCATAAAAGTCAGAACCTAGTAAACGTATTCGAATATTGATGAATTTTGGCATGCCAGTAGTTTATAGCATTGAAATATTGTGTGTAAAGTTTCATTGCATTTGAACATCGTTTGGTAGGTCAATTCGATATGGGTAATGGCATATTGATACGGTTAAGCAGAACTAGACTCTAAGAACAGGGCGTATTGATACGGTTGAGGACGTATCAAAACACTTTGCTACTGGAATTCATTGTTTCGATACGGGTCTATATCGTATCGAAACAGGTCAAAGTCAAAGTCAAGGAAGTCAACCCGTACCGATACAGGGCTTGCCCGTATCGATACAGTATAAAGGATAAGTCAATTTAGGTTGACCATCGTACACCCGTTTCAAAATATCCTTAAGGCGTTTCGATACATGGTCAGTTAAGTTAGTTAAAAGGACTGAAACAGAAGGTTCGTAATGTTCACAATTTGGTCACTGAATTTTGAATGGCTAAATTGAATGAGTAAATGAACTTCAAATCGTATGAAATTTTGCAGGCATGTTAAAATAGTATTGAATTTCATTATGTTATAAATAATTGCATCGAAGGACCTTCAATTTATCGAATTTATAGATTGGTCCCTAAAACTTGTAATAGTTAAAAATTAGTCCTAAATGATTAATTGGTGTCTCATAAGGATTAACTGAACTAAGATGCATTGTGGTAGGATGTTATTGTATATCATTTAAAAAAAAAATTGAGTATAAAAATGAAATTTTATTGCATCATACACTATATTGTTCATCGGTATCACCTTCTGACCTGATTCTCGACCAGACCGGGAAGGGGTGTTACATTTGTGGTATTAGAGCTAGAGTTTAGTCGATTCTAGGACTAAACCGAAGTTTGTTGCATTGCTATTGTGTTAATTTTCCACCTAGGAGTTATATATTGCGTATATTGTGACTTGTCGACTAACCCGATCTTTCATAGAGATATGTATGAAACTAATGAAGCTCACATCGACGAGCTTGCCACCGGCTTCTCGACGCATGGCAAGGAGATTAGAGAAGGAAATCCTCCGAATCCACCGCACCCGCAAGACCCTCCTGCTTAGGGTACCGAGCCTGTAGCACCTACCGCTCAGGCTGAATGTTACAAGAATATAGTTGACATGTTCAATCAGTTTATGACTGCTATGAGGGCTGAACAAGTTGTGCAACCTATCGCTCTTGCTGTCCGACACACTCGAGCACCCATTGATAATCTCTCATAGTATCGAGCTTACACCTTTACTGGACAAGATGATGACAACCCTGAAGTTGCCAAATACTAGCTGGTCAACACTTTACGAATTTTGGATAAGAAACTTCCGTGCTCGTACGAGCACAAACTCAAGTGTGCCATTGTGTTGTTGGCTGATCAGGCACTTCACTGGTGGGAAACTACCATATTGACGGTCTCTGAAGACACTGTGAATTGGGAGTTCATCCTTAAAGAATTCCGCAAGAAATATATCAGTGAGTTCTACCTTGCTGAGAGGCGAAGTATCTTCCTCCACCTCAAATAAGGCGAACGACCGATCGAACAATACATCTACGATTTCTGCAAGTACTGTAGATAAGGTGTTGAGTATATAAAGAAGGAGGAAGAGAAGTGCCAGATGTTCATTACATGTCTCAATGATGAACTACGCCCTATGTTTATTGCACTAAGCATTTATGATTTCTAAGACCTCGTAAATCGAGTTAAGGCCACCAAATTTGCACAGAAAGCTCAACGAGCTGGTTGGTCTAAAAAGTCTGAGAAGAGGTTCAGGGATGATTCTCGACCTCCGAGATGGAACAAGAAAGGGAGATATCAAGGCCCCAAGCAGAATGTCTATCCACAGCCCTCCCTTTCTGGAAACACTGAGAGGCCCCAGTCTGTAACGCAGTCCTTTGCTAAGGCAGCGTCCGTTGAAATCACTGGGGGTTCAAATCGAGGCAACCAATATCTAGTTTGAAATTATTGTCAAAATAGGCACCCAGCGGGTCAATGTTGTAAGTAGACTGGAGCTTGTTACTACTATGGTGAGCAGGGTCACTTTATATGTGACTGCCCTTTGAATGCAACCAAATCTGCTGTTACATCGACTGCTTTTGCCTCTCTGCTCAATCCTTTTGAGGTAAAGGATCGAGGCAAGGATTGTAGGGAACCTATGAAAGATAGAGTGGTTTGGGGAAACCAATCAATAAGAAAGATTCTAAAGCTCCTGCCTAGATGTATCATGTAAGGAGCAGGGAAGAGGGGGACGAGCCTGATGTCATTGCATGTACCATTGAGCTATATTCACATCCTTTATATGCATTGATTGACCCTGGTTCTACTCACTCTTTTATAAGCATCATTGTAGTTAAGAAATATAGTATGTCTTTCGAGACAATAGCATCGAGAATCTCTATAACAAATCCCTTAGGATATTGTGTCACCGTAAAGGAAGTGTGCAAGAACTGCTCCTTAATGTTCCAAGGGATTCCTTTTCTGGCCAATTTTTTGGCTTTACCGATCCATAAGTTCGATGTCATCCTAGGTTTAGATTGGCTTAGTGAGCATCAAGCCTGGGTAGATTGTTGTAAGAGGAAATTGTACCTTCGGGGTCTGGGTAAGGAAAGTGTTGTATTGATGAATGCGAAGAACCCATATTTTTATGCTTTGACGTTGGAAACTAAAGGCGAATCACAATTGCGAGACATTGACACTATATGTGAATTTCCTGATGTCTTCCCTGATGAACTTCCAAGATTGCCCCCAACCCGTGAAGTGGAGTTGGGCATCAAGGTGCAACCTGGGACTGCTCCAGTTTCTATTGCACCATATCGCATGGAAGCTGTGGAATTAAAAGAATTAAAGGCTCAGATTCAAGAATTGTTAAGCAAAGGTTTCATTCAACCGAGCTCTTCGCCTTGGGGAGCTCAGGTTCTCTTTGTAAAGAAGAAAGATGGGTCTATGCGATTGTGTATTGACTACCGACAGTTAAATAAAGTAACCACCAAGAACAAATACCCATTGCCTAGAATAGACGGCATGTTCGATCAACTAAAGGATGCCTCTGTGTTTTCCAAGATCGATTTAAGGTCAAGCTATTATCAAATGAGAGTTAAGGAGTATGATGTACTGAAGACCGCTTTCCGTACAAGATATGGACACTACGAATTCTTGGTGATGCCCTTTGGGTTAACCGATGCACCGACAACCTTTATGGATTTGATGAATCGGGTTTTTAGACCCTATCTTGAGAAATTTGTAGTGATGTTTATAGATGACATATTAATTTACTCCAAGAATGAAGCGGAACACCGAGATCATCTTCGTATCATGCTTGAAACCTTAAGAGAGAAGCAGTTATACACGAAGTTCTCTAAGTGTGAGTTTTGGCTCACCGAAGTTTCATTTCTGGGACGTATTGTGTCAGCTCCAGGTATTCAAGTGGACCTGAAAAAAATCCAAGCTATTGTAGATTGGCACCCACCGAAGAACATTCACGAAGTTAGAAGCTTCCTTGGACTTGCTGACTATTATAGGAGATTCGTGAAAGGGTTCTCTATGATAGCCGCTCCTTTAACCAAGTTATTGAGGAAAGAAATTCCTTTTGTTTGGATCGAGGTTCAATAACGGAGTTTCGATCAGTTGAAGCAAGTATTGACCCATGCACTTGTCATAACCCAACCCGAGTTCGGAAAGGACTACACAGTTTACAGTGATGCATCGCACCTCGGGTTAGGATGAGTATTGATAAAAGAAGGCAAAGTCATCGCTTATGCTTCGAGACAACTTAAGCCATACGAAATGAATTATCCTGCCCATGACCTTAAATTGGCTACAGTTGTCTTTGCATTGAAAATCTGGAGACATTACCTCTACGAAGAATTTTTTTATCTCTTCACCAATCATAAAAGCCTTAAGTACCTATTAACCCAAAAGTTGAATCTTCGGCAACGAAGGTGGATGGAACTTCTTAAAGATTACGATCTTGTCATTGATTACCATCCGGGCAACGCCAATGTTGTAGCTGATGCACTCAGCCGCAAGCCTTTGCCTCGTAAGTATTGATAGTGAATACAGAGTTATATGTATTATGTGGTACCTTAACTCATTGTAATATCGCTATGTTGTAGCTCCTCGAGCAATTAGCGCTCACTTCCGACTTCGAAAGCATCTTTGTCTTGTAGCTGAATTTCAAGTTCAGTCTACTATCATTTCGCGAATCAAAGATTTGCAAGAACAAGATCCTGAGCTTCAATCCATTGTCTCTAAGCTATCGGACAACCCCGACTTCAAAATTAATTCTGAAGGACTCTTGTGTTTTCATGACAGGGTCTGTGTACCTAATGATGAATCTCTCCGCACTGATATTCTCTCTGAAGCTCATTCGAGTTCTTTTTCCATTCACCCCGGGTCTGTGAAGATGTATAAGGACCTACGTGAACTATATTGGTGGCCAGGCATGAAGCAGGCCATAGTTGATTACATTTCCAAATGTATCACGTGCCAACGTGTTAAGGCAAAACATTGTGCTCCTATCGGATTATTGTAACCTATCGATCCACCGAAATGGAAGTGGTAAAAGATCACTATGGATTTTGTTAGTGGTCTACCGTTAACTCCCGTGAAGCATGATGCCATATGGGTCATTGTAGATCGTTTCACAATGTCGGCTCATTTTATAACAGTTAGAATGGACTACGGTCTTCCTAAATTAGCTGACTTGTATATCAAAGAAGTAATCTGACTCCACGGAGTACCCAAGTCTATTATCTCTGATCGAGATCCTCGATTTGCATCTCGGTTTTGGAGAACCTTACAAGGAGCTCTGGGCACCAGAGTTAATCTTAGCACAACCTTTCACCGTCAATCTGACGGCCAGTTGGAAAGGGTAATCCATATAATTATCAAAAAGCTTGTCCGTTGAAACCTTAGAAATTTGCATTGTTATTGAACCTTCCTATACAGATCTTGGAAGATATGCTTCGAGCATGCATCATAGACTTTGGTGGAACCTGGGAGAAATCTCTACCCCTTGTTGAATTCGCCTACAATAATAGTTATCAAGCATCAATCCAAATGGCCCCATATGAAGCATTGTATGGTAGGCGATGTAGTACTCCATTGTGTTGGTCGGAGCTTGGTGAGGGCAAGATGTTGGGCCCTAATTTACTTCGAGAAACTGATGAACGAGTTGTCATTATTCATGATCGTTTAAAGGTTGCTTTTGAATGACAAAAGGCTTATGCTGATCTAAAGAGAAGAGAAATTGAGTATGAAGTTGGTGAGAAAGCCTTTTTCAAAGTATCACCATGGAAAAAGGTTTTAAGGTTTGGCAAGAAAGGAAAACTAAGTCCCCGATTCATTGGACCCTTTGAAGTCACTAAAAGATTTGGCCCCGTGCCATATCGATTATTGTTGCCCTAGGAATTAAGTAAAATCCACGATGTTTTTCATGTATCGATGCTCCGAAAATATCGCTCTGATCCTTCGTATATTGTGGAACCTGAATTTGTAAAAATTTGACCAAATCTATCCTACGAAGAGGAACCGATTCAGATTCTAGCAAGAGAAGTCAAGAGGCTACGCAACAAAACTGTACCGTTACTTAAAGTGCTCTAGAGGAGCCACATCGTTGAGGAAGCCACTTAGGAACCTGAAGAGACCATGAAACAACAATATACATATCTCTGCGGTTCAGGTAAATATTCGAGGACGAATTTTTCTTAAGGGGGAGAGTTGTTACATCCCAAAATCTGGTCTAGTCGGAATTAGGTTCCGATGATCGGAAATCTCATATTGTTAAAATCAAAATATTGTATCGGCTAGTTAATTATGGATATTGGACTCTAATCGAGTTAATTCATTGTTATTGGATCCTATTGAATAATACCGAGACCTAATTTGTGATCAAATTGAGGAAAATGCAAGTTGAAGGACAAAATTATAGTATAGAGAGAGTTGAAGGACTAATCTTGCGATTAACCTCTCCTCAATTAAATTTCCACTTATGTGGATCAGTTGGGAGATTTCCTTCAAGTGAAGGAAAGCCATCGGGGGCTTTATGATAAAAAAAATAAAAGAATTAGAAAAGATAGAAAGCTTACCTGAGAACATTGAAATCAAACATTTCTCCAAACTCTTCATTTGCATCGTCTCCTACCTAAGCAAGCACCTCAATTAGAGCTTGTTTCAAGCTTCGTTTTTCTTCGATTTATTGTTATCAAATCATTGCTATCGATCGGGTAAGCTATATTCCTTAATCAGTTATTAGATTTCATGGATGTATTGAGTTAATCTTAAGCTAGGGTTTTGACTATCCATGGATATCTCATCGTTGCCATCTATATTAAAATCGATATAGATTTTGATATTGCTATATTGGTTCTGATATCGTATTATCAATCCTAATAGTCTCCCTATTGATTTCCCAGCTCAAGACAACGAGAAGGAACATCTATCAAATTCACCGAAGGCTAGGAACAAGGGAGTTGTCATCCGAGAGCTCTAGGAGCATCGAATTCTAAGGTGAGTGTAGTCGGAATCTCGGGATTAGGCGAGGAGCCTTCCCGAACCATTTATTGTTGTTTTCGATCATATCGCTAACAATATCATTGAAGAAGTTGCATTGGATTGTTAATCGGATTCATTGGTAAGTGTCGGTAAGTTGTTATTGAATATCGGACATAGTTATTGACATCGCTATCATGCATTGTTATTGATATGATTAGTGTTATTGAAATATTGTAAAGAAATCATCGGATATTGATATTGACATTGAAACATGGCATATTGATAATGAAACATGGTTGCTATTGATAATATTGAAGTCATTGCTCATTGAAATTCTCATTGAACATTGAATATGGATACAGACATTGAAACCTTGGATTTGAATGGACAATGGATACAATTGGCATGCCATAGAATTCATGAGCTCAGTGTACGAGTGGACTACGGTCCTAAGGCTATGGCATATATTGATTTGGCGAGGCGGAGATATGTGTATTGATCTTGGTCATAGTGGCGAGGCGGAGGGATTAGACCATTCATTGTTTTGGCGAGGCGTAGGAATTCGCGTATCCACTATCTTGATTCAATCCAAGGGTTAATGATGAGATTACTATGTGTTGAGTTGATCACACAATTGCAAATGGCCAAGAGGGGGGTGAATTGGCAATTAAAATTTTGGTAGGAGATAAAGGTGAAAAATAAAATGTGACACAAGAAGTTAGAGTGGTTCAAGTTCTCCAAATGAACTCTACATCCACTACCTTAGTTCCCACTAAGGATTTTCAACCAATTCACTACTTGAATTCTTCCCCTTTTCTTGGATGGGAGGTAACCTTACAATTTGATTAAGCTTTCTACCCAAAGCTTAATCCACTCACTTTTAAAAAGAGATGAATTTGGTAAACTCTAAAAGTTCCTCTCAAAGGATAAATGTTTACCCAAATACAATTTCAAACTCCCCAAACTCACAAAACAAGATTACAATAAGAACACAGGAGTTGGGTACAAGAATTTGACTATGAAAGGCACTAGGGTTTGGATTTGATGCTTTGATGTTGCTTGTAGGTTCAATAATTGTTGCTTGTTCAATTGAGACTTGTTTTTATACCCTTGCATTGAATTCTAGCCGTTTGGGTAGTTGAGATCATCAATAGAGCCGTTGAGAGCATTTTTCCCGCAATAAATGCAGCTCTGCTGCCTACCGTATCGGTACTCGTAGGAGGCGTATCGATACCTGCATCAAAGAGGAAAGATCCGTTGTGACTGAAAACAGAGCGTATCGATACGCATAGAAGGCGTACTGGTACGATTTTAAGGGGCGTATCGGTACGGAGGGCCGTATCGATACGGTGTTTGCTCACTGGAATCCCAAGTTTGGTTTTCTTAAAAATCGTATCGATACGCATCCTTAAAGTATCGGTACGGTATAACGGTCTTTTAAAAATTGGGAAACCAACCAACTGACAAGTTAACACTCGAAAATTAAATGCAAAGATTTTGCAAAGATAAGCTTATTGTATCGATACGGTTGCAAAGCGTATCGGTACGGTATCATTGAAAGAGTTGCCCAGACGAATGTCGTATCGATACGGGGTAATACCGTATCGGTACGCTAAGTCCATTTAAATTCCAGTGGCTAAAACCGTATCGATACGCCTAAGGGTATCGATACGCCTGGGCGTTTTTGTATAGTTTGGCTTGAAAACTCATAGGAAAAGACTTAGAAAATTTTATCTATTTAAGAGCTTGTCTTGAGATATTATTTTGTTTAAAATACTTGTCAATAGTGAGACTTTAAAGAGTACTTAAAAATTTATTATTTTGCAAATTGGTCCTTAAGTTTAGATGGTATATAAAAATCAATTTTAGTTTCACAATCTCCCCCTTTTTGATATAACAAAACCACAAATAAATTTTTAAGTTTTTGAAACTTTTGAAAAGCTTTCTCCCCCTTAATTTAAGATAGATTTTCAAAAATAAAAAAAATTGCTCTATAATCCTTCTCCCCCTTTTTGTTAGATCAAATATAAACACAAGGATAATAGCAACAATTAATTTATAAAATTCAAAGCAAACATAATAGTTCAAATAAAACTTCAAAGGAAAAGCAACATAATAATCCAAACTTAGATCCTATGACATAGATAATAGGCATAAACTTATATCCTAAAACAAAAGTGCAATAACAGAAAAGAAAAGACTAAATGTCATGAGATGGTATGCAAAAACTACTCGTCCGCCCCATCATCATCATCTTCCTCGTCCTCTTCATCTTCATCGTCTCGAGTGGGTTGATTACTCCGATTTTAGTTAAGCCAAGCACCATGGAAGGCGGTGAGAGAGATATCTATGGAGTTTTGGCGATAAGCCATGGTTTCCATTTTACTTTCCATACCTTTGACGCGATCTTCCAAGGAGGTGAATCTAGTGTCCATAGCGATAAACCTAGCTTCCATGGAAGTGAACTTCTCATTGAGGAATGTCATTAGAGTGCCCATGGAAGAGGAATCAATCGGAGCTCGCTGAGAGCTTGAAGAAGCATGAGAAGCATCAACTGGAGCATCTTGTGGAGGAGCTCGAGGGTTACGAACCCATTCATTGTCAACATAAGAGAAACTAGCATGAGATAGAGAACGCTCATCTATGGGTAGGCCAAGGGGTTCGGGATAGTCATGGGAACAATCAACTTCAAGGGAATGGAAAAGATAACTCAAGGCCGTAGAGTAGTAAAAAGATTTGACTTGTTCGGTGTGACGATGTTGGACTAGATAGACAAGGTCGACAAACATAATTTGACAAAGGTTTGGACGTTGACCTTCCCTAAAGCACCTAAGCCAAAAATCATGGACTTGACGAATAGTAGAAAATTTCCCTCCCGATGGACGAAAAAACCAAGAAACAAGAAGATGAAGGATTCGATCCTGAGCATTTAAGACTTTGACTGAGCCTAAAGGACCTGTACCTAAGGACTTCTCATCATCAATACCCATGTTTTCAAAACCAAAAACCGTACATAAAACTTTTTGATCAATGGTAATGGTTTTGCCCATAACAAAGGACTCAATATCAATGACATGTTCTCTAGCTTCATCATGAACACATAAAGCATTGGAAAAGAATATGATGACCAAATTCCTATATAGAATAGGAGGAATGCTTAAAAAATTTAGAAATTTCCATTGCTTAATTAAAGGGAGGTATTGAAATTTAAAACGGGCAGAGCTTAAAAACGGGACAGACACAACACGTTCTTCCCTAAGGGTCATGCCTTGAAATAGTTTGTAACGAGTCATATCGGCTTCGACGGGAAAACTACATTGGATAATATAAGGGAGATTAGGTTTAGGGTTACCCTCAGCATCCTCACTAGGATCGGAAGTAGCAAGATAATGTTTAGCTCTCTTTTTGGATGGTGCCATAACCCTGAAAACACATCAAAACGATTCGAATATGTATGCAATTAACATCTTATTCAACCCAATAAATTCTAATAATTCAAGGTAATTGTAAAAAAAATTAATTTGAAAAAGATATATACAAATTTGAGAAAAAGTTAAAAAACAGATTAAAAAAATACGAATAGAAAATATATTCGAATGAAAAAATTGATTTTTGAAAAATTTTGATGAAAAAGTTGAAACCCATAATATAAAACTATGTTTTGTACAAAAATTAAGTTGAAACAATTATAAAAATCAAAGGAAAATAAAAGAAAATAAAGGAGAAAAGTTTTATACCTTGAACTTTAGATTGGATGAATGTGTTGATGTGAATGCACAAGATTTGTTGACAAAGCTTAGCTTTGATGTAGAGATCAAAAACCCTCAAAGAATTTTTAAGTTTGATGGAAAAAAAATGAAGGATTGAGGGGGTTTTTATAGAGGGTTGCGGCTAGGGTTTTGAAAAGAAAAGAGGGGTTTTTGATTTTAAAGGGTTTTTAAAGATGCAGCCCTAAATAGCCTCTCTGTCGAGACGATATCGATACGCGTGTATAGCGTATCGATCCCTTTAACCCTAATTTTTAAGTTTGATGGAAAAAAAATGAAGGATTGAGGGGGTTTTTATAGAGGGTTGCGGCTAGGGTTTTGAAAAGAAAAGAGGGGTTTTTGATTTTAAAGGGTTTTTAAAGATGCAACCCTAAATAGCCTCTCTGTCGAGACGATATCGATACGCGTGTATAGCGTATCGATCCCTTTAACCCTAATTTTTTATTTGTCGTTACTACCGTATCGATACGCGAGACCGTATCGGTACAACTTGACCTTGATTAACTCCCTTGACTTAACCGTATCGATACGCGGGGTCGTATCAATACTCGTTCAATCTTCAAACATTTCCCAGTTATGAACCCGTATCGATACGCTTCAGCTGTATCGATACGCCTTTACTAGATAAGGCATTTATGATAGATTTAAGTGCAAAAAAACCAACTTTAAACGTCCCTAAATGCATATAAATGTCTTATGAACAAGTTTTAATGGCTAAACTTAGTGCATACTCCCCCTAGCAACATGCATAGAAGCAAAAGGAGTCAAATTAACACAAGTATGAATCACAAAAAATTTCAAGCAAATTTTTGACATTTTGGGACCTAGAAGGGGTCAAGAAAGGCTAGTTAAACCTAACTCTCTCCTGAGGGTCCAAAAACGCTCTTTATCTAAAGGCTTTGTGAATATATTCGCTAATTGGTTCAAGGTGTCAACATACTCTAAAACAACATCATTTTTCAACACATGATCTCTAATGAAATGATGTCTAATTTCTATGTGTTTGGTTCTAGAGTGTTGGATGAGATTCTTAGTGAGACAAATGGCACTAGTGTTGTCACACCTAAGGGGTATAGTTTCTACTTCAACACCATAATCTAAGAGTTGTTGCTTTATCCAAAGGACTTGAGCACAACAACTCCCTAAGGATATGTACTCCGCTTCGGTGGTAGATAAGGCTACGCTATTTTGTTTCTTAGAGAACCAAGATACGAGCATACTACCTAAGAATTGGCATGTCCCCGAAGTACTTTTCCTATCTATCTTACACCCCCATAATCCGCATTCGAATAAGCATGAAGGCTAAAGGATGAATCTTTAGGATACCAAAGGCCTAAGTTAGGTGTGTCTCTAAGGTATCTAAAAATTCTCTTAATGGCAACTAAGTGTGATTCTCTAGGACTAGCTTGAAACCTAGCACACAAGCAAACAATAAACATGATATCTGGTCTACTTGCGGTAAGGTAAAGCAAAGAACCTATCATGGATCTATAAAGCTTATAATCAATACACTTACCTCATTCATCTTTGTCAAGCTTTATAGAAGAGCTCATAGGTGTGGCTTGAGGTTTTGCATTCTCCAAGCCGAACTTTTTGAGCATATCGTTCACGTACTTAGCTTGATTTATGAAGGTGTCATATTTCCTTTGTTTGATTTGGAGTTCCCAAAAGAATGAGAGCTCCCCCATCATGCTCATCTCGAACTCACCTTGCATTAGCTTAGAAAATTCTTTGCAATAACATTCTTTAGTAGAACCAAAAATGATATCATCAACATAGATTTGTACTACTAAGATGTCATTGTTATATCTTTTTATGAAGAGTGTAGTGTCCACCTTACCTTTTTTCAAAACCCTTTTCAATTAAAAAATTTGAAAGTCTCTCATACCAAGCTCTAGGAGCTTGTTTTAAACCATAAAGAGCTTTAGTTAGTTTGAACACATGTTTTGGAAATTTTGAATCCTCAAAACCCGGTGGTTGTTCAACATACACTTCTTCATTTATAAAACCGTTTAAAAAGGCACTTTTCACATCCATTTGAAAAAGCTTGAAATCATTATAACATGCAAATGCTAAAAGCATCCTAATGGCTTCCATCCTAGCTACGGCTGCATATGTCTCATCAAAATCAATTCCCTCTTCTTGGGTATAGCCTTGAGCAACAAGCCTACCCTTGTTTCTCCCTATATTACCACTTTCATCTAGTTTATTCCTAAACACTCATTTAGTTCCTATAGTAGATTGATTACTAGGCCTTTCAACTAATTTCCAAACTTTACTTCTCTCAAATTGATTTAATTCTTCTTGCATGGCCAAAATCCAAAAATCATCTTTTAAAGCTTCTTTAATATTTTTAGGCTCAATGCATGAAAGAAATGCAACATGGTTCATTAATTTGAGAGAGGATCTAGTAGTTACCCCCTTGGATGGATCACCCAAGATTTCACCACCTTTGACATAGTTGAACTCCCTTGGGTAAGATACCTCCTTTTCCTCAAGAGCCAAGTCCTTCAAGGCTTCAAGAGGTGGATCTTGTGCATCTTCATCTTTAGTTGGAATCTCATCCACCTTTGACGTTTGTCCTCCATCAATGACATCAAGAATTCCTACATCATCATCATCACAAGATTCCTTCCTTGGAAGGAGGTTATCATCGAAAACAACATGTATAGACTCTTCAACTACTAGAGTTCTTTTATTAAATACACGATAGGCTTTAGAGTTTAAAGAGTACCCTAAGAAAATAACTTCATCACTTTTAGCATCAAATTTACCTAAGTTTTCTTTACCATTATTCAAGACAAAACACTTACAACCAAAAGGGTGAAAATAGCTAATGTTAGGCTTCTTAGATTTTAAATTCTCATAAGGTGTTTTCTTCAAAATTGGCCTAATCATTACTCGATTTATAATATAGCAAGCGGTATTTGTGGCTTTCGCCCAAAAATACTTAGGTAAATTATTTTTGCAAAGCATGGTTCTAGCCATTTCTTCTAAAGTTCGATTTTTCCTCTCAACTACCCCATTTTGTTGAGGAGTGTGAGGTGCGGAAAAATTATGGCTAATCCCATTTTCATTTAAAAACTCATCAAAACCTAGATTTTGAAATTCGGTTCCATGATCACTTCTAATGTGAGAAGTTTTAAGTTCAAGATCATTTTGAGTTATTTTAGAAAATGTGATGAATTTTTCTAAAGCCTCATCTTTTGTACTTAAGAATAGAACCCAAGTAAACCTAGAATAGTCATCTACAAGTACAAAGGCATATGATTTACCACCCAAGCTCATTGTTCTAATAGGCCCAAAAAGATCCATATGAATCAATTGTAAACATCTACTAGTAGAGACATCATTAATGAATTTAAATGAAGTTCTATGTTGTTTACCCTTTGAACATGCATCACAAATTTTATCATTAGAAAACTTAAGTTTGGGTAAACCTCTAACTAGATTAAGGGAAATTAATTTCTCTAAGACACTCATGCTAGCATGTCCTAATTTTCTATGCCAGAGCCATGAGTCATGTTCATCATGTGCAACTAAGCATGTATGGGATGAATGGATGTCATCTAAATGCACCATGTAGATATTGCCTATTCTATGTCCTATGAGCGTTAATTGATTTGTTTTAATGTTCACAATTTTGCAACCACTTTTATCAAATAAAACATTAAAACCCTTATCACATAATTGACTAATGCTCAATAAGTTATGTTTAAGACCGTTGACATACAAAACATTTTCAATGAATATAGAAGAGTGATTACCAATAGAGCCTATTTCTTCAATGTGGCCTTTGGAGTTGTCACCGAAAGTTACCACTCCACCACTTTTTGGCTTTAGTTCCACGGATCTACTCTTGTCACCGGTCATATGTCTTGAGCATCCACTATCAAGGTACCATGAGTTTTGGCTTGAAGATTTGGCCTTGTAGCAATGCTCCCCTACAAACAAAGAAATTAGGCCTTTGATTTTTGGTACCCAAATCATTTTGGGTCCGTGTGTGTTAGCCTTAAAAATTTTGGTTCCTTTAGGAATCAAAGAAGCAATAGCATTCATATTATTAGAAATAATGAGTTCCTTAGGAACCCAAACACTTCTAACTTTTTACCTCTAGATTGCTTATGAAAATTTCTTTGTTTAGGAATAAAAGGTTTTCTTTTTACATATTGGGATTTAGAAGAGTTTCCCTTTTCAAAATGGTTTTTCCCAATAGCAATTGATGTTTTAAGATTATCCACTTCCTTTGTGTGATAATATTGAAAATCGGAAAGAGATTTTTCAAGTTCAAGATTTTTTGTTTTAAGATCATTTGAAAGATTTACTAAAAACAAAACATTCTTTTCCAATTCGGAGTTAGTTCTTGAAAATGTTTCATTTTGATTTTTCAAATAGGAAATGTTTTTCTTGTTTCTCAAAATGGATTCCTTATATTTTCCAACTAACTCGTCGTAAACCTCTTGCAATTCATCGTAAGCATCTTGAAGCTCATCAAAGGTAAAATCAAAATTAGTTGAGTTAGGATTTACCTTTGGTTCATCATCAATGGCCATGAGACAAAGATTGACCACTTCCTCCTCTTCCTCGGATGACTCATCGTCACTCCAAGTTGCTACTTGAGCTTTGAGCTTGTTCTTCTTCCCAAAGCTCTTCCTTTTCAATTGAGGACATTCAGAACGGATATGGCCGGGCTTTTTGCATTCATAGCAAGTGATTTGGTCCTTCTCCTCTTCCTTACTCTTTCTCTTGAAGTCTCCTTTTCTAATGAACTTTCTCCCACGATTGGACTTCATAAAGCGAGTGAACCGTTTGGCCAACATGGCCATCCCCTCATCTTCATCTTCGCTCGAATCGCTTTCATGGTATGAAGCTTTAAAAGCGATTCGAACCTTCTTCTTCTCAACATCCTTCTTCTCAACCTTCTTCTCTTCCATTTTCTTTTCTTCTTCTCTTCCCTTCCTCATGATCTCATGGGTGAGTAGAGATCTGTTGAGTGTGTAAAAGTTCTATATTTTACCCTCTATTTAACCCATATTTCTGCTGCATTCAAGCATAATTCATTGCATTTAGGATAGATTTTATTTATACATCACAATTATATAAAAGGGCACAGTTGCTACTGATTTTGGTTACTTTTGCAGGTAGCTGTTGTAGTAGACGCAAGATAGTGGAGAAGCAGAGCTGGAACACAGGATTGCAGTCGAGAAGAATGACGTTGTCATGGCCGCTGCCATGGCAGCCAATGACGACAGCCATGTGGAAGGGAAAAAGTGAAGTGGAGCTCGATAGAAAGAGGAAATTAAGTCGGTCTGTCGTGGAGTACTCCTATATTTTTCTGAGCTCTAGATCAGAATAAAGGCCAAGCCCAAGGTTCAAGGAAGAAACTCAAAGCGAGGAAAGAGGACGAATTAAAGACATCTACTCTGAAGATTTAGACTTTAATAGAGTTGTACTTTAATTTAAACTGGTATTCTTGCCATATTAGAAAACTTGAACCCAAGGCCTATATAAAGGCATGTAATTCGACCTAGGGAAGGATATCTTATTCTCTAGCCGTCTTCCCCTAAACCCTAGTCGTTTTCCCCATTCTCATCATGTTCTAAACTTCCCCTAGGGATAAGGGTTGATTCTGTAAAGTAGTTGCAAGGATTGCATTGTTTTATGATTTTTTCTGTTCAATAAAATAGACTTCAAGTTTGCTTATTCTAGTTTTCGACATCTTGCAAGAGTATCGGGAGAGCATTGTGAGATTATACATTTACTTAATATCGGGAGAGTTAAGTATACGAAAGGAATAAGTACGGGTTCTCCAGTTTATGGTTGAACTATCTCAGACCTAGGGATATGACGAGGTTAAGTGGCTAAGGAAGAATTCAACAACATCGGTGTTCATCCTTGGATTCACGCCGGGAGGTATCATCAAAGACGTGTTCATCGACAGACTTGGACCTAGGGATAGGACGAGTCACATCATGGATTCTTGCCAAGCTTGAAGTAGAGAGTTGTGTGATCGCTGCCGCGACAACAACATACCGCTGCCGCCGCAGGTGCTGCCGCGATAGAAGCGACAACAGAACAGAAAGTCCTAGACAGTGCAACACCTGCACTACTGAGCAAATCAATAACGGCCTACTTCTCTACCCTGAATCTCTTAATCTTTTATCTTCAATATTCTTTATTATTCCCTTATAAACAATTAAAATTATCTTCTTTCTTGTGCAGCAATCCAAGGTTAAGGCTATTTCCAGTCCCTGTGGATTCGACATCCGATACTTCGTGTATCACTTTACTACTTGCGTCGTGTACACTTGCACTCTATTGCGATAGACTCTTTTACACGCAACAAGTTTTTAGCGTTGTTGCCGGGGACTGACAACATATCTTTACCCTTACTTTTACTGCACATTTTCTTTTTAATTTTTCTGTTTTAATTTGGATTTTTCACCATGTGCTTTTCACAAGGTCTTTTGTTTGCTTATGCGCAGATCTCAACGAGGCAAAGAACCTGAGCACAAATTAGACCCTGAAATCGAACGAGCGTGCAACCTCAGGAACCTAGTCCGCCTCCTAGTAGCAAGAAATGAGTACCTAGAGGAACAGTTAGAAGCAATGGTGAACGGAAGGTAAGAAGACAGGAGGAACAACCAAAGGAATCCCGAAGATCCTGAAGATCCTATCAGAGATGGAGGAAACGGACAGCATGCCGCTCCTCTTGCTGCTGGGGCCGCATGCCGGTACTGCCGCGATTACATGATCAACGATCATGTGGAACTGGAGACCACCCTGCCAGACGTGGAAGCTGAAACCTGTGATGTTCAGCATGATTAATTCCGCTGGCCAATTTAGTGGTGCTGTTACAGAGGATGCCAGAGAACATCTGAAAACGTTCCAAGAAATCTGTGGTTCATTTAGACTACCAGGAGTAAATCCGGAGACACCGAGGCTTTTGTTATTTCCTCATTCACTGAGGGATAGAGCAAAAACTTGGTGGAACAAACTAACGCCGGGTTCAATACGAACTTGGGCAGATTTAACTCGTGAATTTTTATCTCGTTTTAATCCTTCCAATTTATCTGAGCGATTACGTAACGAAATTGCTACTTTTTCAGTAGGAGGATGACGAGCCAATGCACGAGGCATGAGACATGTTTACTAATCTTCTGAGAAATTGCCCGATGCACGGATTCCCTGTTTGGAATCAAGTCATCAAATTCTACAATGCTGCCAACCTACAGACTCGCATGAGAATCGATTCAGCAGCCAATGAGTTGCTATTAGATAAAGATCCAAATGAAGCCATGGTAGTGTTAAAGAATTTGGCGAAGAATGAAGAGAAATTTCCCACATTGAGGAGAGGTAAACGGGTGCTAGCTGTAAAGGATTATGAGGCTGCTAACTCCCTAAAAACATAGGTTGCGTACCTCACAAAGGCAGTAGAGAATTTGCTAAAAAAAGATTCAAAACATGTCTACTCTGAAGATGAGGTATGTGAAACTTGCAGTGGGAATCACAGTTCGGAAGACTACTCGCTACAGCTAGAGGAAGGGATGTATGTTGGAAACTTCAACAAGCAAAGGAACTATGACTCCAACAATTACAATCCCAACTGGAGGAAAGACCCCAAGTTCTCCTGGAGTAATCCCAACAACGCCCTGAATCCTCAAGTACAGAACACTCAAAATTAAAGGGAACCTAGAATTATGACACGACAACAACCGCAACAGCCGTCGGCAGCCACACCTAGTATACTGGAACAGACCTTGGCCACATTTATGTCACAGACAGGAACTTATATAGCAAACATGGATCACTTCGTCAAAAAGACTGAGTCATTCATGGATAAAACAGAGATGTGGAAGACTAACCATGAAGCTACTCTGAAATCACTGGAGACACAGATGGGTCAGGTTTCCCAACATATTATGCCAAGGCAGAACGGAGGAGAAGAAAGCCACACATGAGCAGTGCAAGGCTATCACAACTAGGAGTGGGAAGCAATTACCAGGGCCGGAGAAGAAAGCTGAACCAGTTAAGGAACCAACCCTAGAATCGACTGCCGCGAACACTGCCCTGGCAGACGATAAACAGCCTGCTACCACCACACCTGTCACGACAACAGAAGGGACAGAGGAGAAGGAGGAAGAACCTAAGCCTCTTCATATCCGAATACCATGGGAAGGACGCATCGAAGATTATCGTCCTCCACCTCCTTTTCCACAGCGGCTACAGAAACAGAAATAGGAGTTCCAGCTTAAGAAGATCTATGATGTTTTTAAGCAGGTCCACATTAATATTCCGCTGTTAGATGTCATCAAGGAGATACCCGGTTATGCCAAATTTCTCAAGGATGCTATGTCGAAGAAATCCAGACTTGGGGAATTTGAGACGGTTAAATTGACAGAAGGATGCATGACTATTCTGCACAAGCATCCACCTCAGAAAAAGAAGGATCCTGGGAGCTTCATAATACCATGCATAATTGGTGATAAATTCGTGGGTAAGACACTTTATGATCTAGGTGCTAGTATTAATTTAATGCCAAAATCTGTATTTCAGAAATTAGGCATTGGACGAGCACGACCCAAGATAGTTATGCTGCAGCTGGCAGACCGCTCTTACGTGCAACCAGAAGGGAAGATTGAAGATATCTTGGTAAGAGTGGATAAGTTTATTTTTCCTGCTGACTTTCTTGTTTTAGATTGTGAAGCAGATGAGAATGCACCAATCATCCTGGGGCGACCCTTCTTAGCCATATGCAGATCACTAATTGATGTAGAAAAAAGAGAACTCACAATGAGAGTGAATGATCAAGAGATCAAACTAAATGTTCTCCAAGCAATAAAACACGCTGATGCAGAAGAAGAATGCAAGGCTATCACATAAGTAGTCCTTGACAAACCCTGCACCAGGTTGAGTTGCCATAACATTAAGTTTGGTCACTGCCACAGCAGCCACCTGGAAGACTGTCACGGCAGCGACGACGACAGCAGATCCTCAAATTCTGACATATCTGACACTGAAGGTCAAGAGGAGGTAAACTGGATAGGCAATCGTCCAGGTAAGTTATTCGAACCCTTAAACTATACCTCGAATGAACACATCATCCAAAAGCCCTCAACTGTAGAACCACCTATTCTATACCTTAAGCCCATGCCAGGGCAGCTCAAATATGTTTTCCTTGGATTAAATGATATGTTGCTTGTAATCATCTCTTCCAAGTTGATGTAGGAACAGGAACACCATCTGATAGGGATGTTGCAGTAGCACAAAAAGGCTATTGGATGGACGATAGCTGATATCCAAGGCATCAGTCCGGCACTATGCATGCATAAAATTCTCTTAGAGGGTGATCATAAGCCGGCCATTGATGCCCAGCGACGCTTGAATGACGCTATGCGAGAAGTGGTTCGAAAGGAAATTATTAAATGGCTTGATGCTGGGATAATTTATGCCATCTCGGATAGTAAGTGGGTGAGCCCGGTGCAATGCGTTCCTAAGAAGGAAGGAATAACCATGGTAACCAATGAAGAAAACGAATTAATCCCAAACAGGATTGTGACCGGTTGGAGGGTTTGTATGGACTACCGGAAGTTTAACAAAGCTACCCGGAAGGACCACTTTCCCCTGCCTTTTATTGATCAAATGCTTGATAGATTAACGGGAAAGCCTTACTATTGTTTTCTTGATGGTTACTCAGGTTATAACCAAATAGCCATCGCACCGGAGGATCAGGATAAAACGACTTTCACGTGTCCATACGGTACTTACGCTTTTCGGAGAATGCCATTTGGACTATGCAATGCACCATCAACCTTCTAGAGGTGTATGATGGCGATATTCTCCGACATGGTGGAGGATTTCCTGGAGATATTTATGGACGATTTTTCTGTCTTTGGAGACAATTTTGAAAGCTGCTTAGGCAACCTACAGAAAGTGCTCGAAAGATGTGAAAAAGCGAACTTAGTATTAAACTGGGAGAAATGTCACTTCATGGTGGATGAGGGGATAGTCCTAGGCCACAAAGTAAGCTGCCGCGTCATAAAAGTCGAGAGAGCCAAAATAGAAGTGATTGAAAAGCTGCCACCACCCACCACAGTCAAGGGAATTTGAAGTTTCTTAGGGCATGCTGGGTTTTATCGAAGGTTTATAGCAAATTTTTCGAAGATCACTCAAGCCTTTAGGCCACCTACTAGAGCATAATTGTCCCTTTGACTTCAATACTGAATGTACTGAGGCATTCAGAATTCTAAAAGAGAAGCTAGCAACAGCCCCAATCGTACAGCCACCTGACTGGAGTTTGCCATTTGAAATTATGTGTGACGCCAGTGATTACACTGTAGGGGCAGCAGTTGGGCAGAGGAAGGACAAGCTATTCCACGTAATTTATTACGCCAGCAAAACACTAAACGACGCCCAAGTGAATTACACCACAATAGAGAATGAATTGTTAGCTGTGGTGTTCTCGATTGACAAGTTCCGGTCCTACATACTTGGAACGAAGGTGGTGGTCCACACAGACCACTCTGCACTGAAGTATCTGTTTACTAAAAAAGACGCAAAGCCTAGACTAATTCGTTGGATTCTGCTGCTGCAAGAGTTCGACATTGAAA
This sequence comes from Hibiscus trionum, assembly GCA_030270665.1. Lineage (NCBI taxonomy): Eukaryota > Viridiplantae > Streptophyta > Magnoliopsida > Malvales > Malvaceae > Hibiscus > Hibiscus trionum. The sequence goes on from BSYR01000008.1 coordinate 3,282,923, forward strand.
TCAAGAATAAAAAGGGGACAGAGAACCAAGTTGCAGATCACTTGTTAAGATTAGAGAGGGGAAGGAGTATACCAACAGACAAGACACACATACTGGAGACCTTCCCTGACGAGTAGCTGTTCGCTGCCACGAGCACTGCCGCGACAGCCATGGCGGCAGGTAAGTTTTCTGAACACCCATGGTATGTTGATTTCGTTAATTATATAGTTAGCGGAATATTACCTCCTAAACTTAATTATCAAGCCAGGAAGAGGTTCCAAAATGATGTTAAGCATTGTTATTGGGACGAACCTCTTCCTTTCAAAAATTGTGCAGATTAGATTATCAGGAGGTGTGTACCACAAGATGAACAGGAAGCTGTGCTTCATCATTGCCATGCTTCACCATATGGAGGACACTTAGGTGGTAACAAAACTGCTGCCAAGGTTTTGCAGTCTGGTTTTTATTGGGCCTCACTGTTCAAGGATGCCCAAGCATTCTACAAAAGCTGTGACAAGTGTCAACGGACTGGAAACATCTCAAGGAGACATGAGATGCCGCTGCAAAACATCCTTGAAGTAGAGATCTTCGACGTTTGTGGGATTGATTTCATGGGACCATTCCCAGCATCATGTGGAAATTTATATATCCTCCTGGCAGTGGACTACGTGACCAAATGGGTTTAAGCGATCGCTACACAGAAAAACGATGCCAAGACTGTTCAGAGATTTCTGCATAAGAACATTTTTTTCCAGATTTGGCAATCCTAAGGCGATCATCAGTTATGAAGGGAGACATTTCGACAATAGGGTAATAGCTGATGCCTTAAGAAAATATGGCGTTAAGCATCGGATCGCAACAGCTTATCACCCTCAGACCAATGGACAGGCCGAAATATCAAACACAGAGGTAAAGAACATACTTGAGAAGATGGTTAAACCAACTCGAAAGGACTGGTCCTTACACCTCAATGATGCACTCTGGGCCTATAGAACAACATTTAAGACTCCATTGGGAATGTCACCCTACTGGCTGATATATGGAAAAACATGTCATCTACCTGTTGAGATAGAGCACAGAGTAAACCGGGCCATCAAAGCAGTGAACATGGACTTAGAAAAGGCAGGACAAAAAAGGTTACTTGACTTGAATGATATTGAAGAAATTCGAGCAATGGCCTATGACAACACAAGGATCTACAAGGACACGACAGTTCTGCCCAGGGCAGCTTGTGTTGTTATTCAACTCTAGGTTAAAACTCTTCCCAGGGAAGCTGAAATCTAGATGGTCTGGCCCATTCCAAGTTGTGCAAGTTTTTCCTCATGGTGCAATCACGATCAAATCCTTAAAAGTCGGGCACCAATTTAAAGTCAACGGACAGAGACTGAAGCATTATCAGGGGACTGAAGCCCCAAGAATGCCGGAAGTGGTTACTTTAGGAGATGCCCCTCAAGGCATCCCTAATTTAACTTAATTTTATTTTTATTTTATTATATATATATATATATATATTAGAAATTTAGATTTATTTTATTTTAAGGAATAAGTTTTTTATTTTAATTATTTTTAGGAAATAAGGGAAACAAGGAGAGGAGAAGAAGTGAACCAGCCCACCACCAGCCCAAAAAGCCCAAAGGAGGAGTCTGTTGTCACAGCATGTCAACAGCTGTCGTGACAGACGCGGAGAATACAATCTGTCACCACGTTATCGCGGCAGACACGCAAATGCGTAACAGACGCGCAGCAGACATGGAAACGCATGACAGACGCGTCAGAAACCGCGTAACAGCTGGCCCCGTCATTCGCGCCTGCCGTTACAGCTCCAACGGGTAGCAACCCCTTCATCTATATAAACCCCGTTTTACTATTCATTTTTCACTTCACTTTTACTCTCTCAACTTGATTCATCTTTAGATATCAGATTTTTCTTCATTTTTCTACAGCCTTGCAACTATGAGTACCAGAAACACAAGAAGAAGTGCTGCCTCCAGCTCTGCGGCAGCAACAGGCACGCCCAGCCACGACAGAATCCCAAACCGTTTTGCCACCTCTGATTCCAATGATCGCTACTACACTTCCTTTCAAAAAAGGGAGATGTGGGAAGAGAGAGGGTTCATCTACACCAAACGCACGGAGAACCTCGGGCTCGAGCCATTCATCGCCCGCAAGATCAGAGCCCTTAAATGGCAGATGTTTGCCGCCCAACCAGAGGAAATGAATGTCACTTTGGTCAGAGAATTCTACGCTGCCGTCGACAGCAAAGACACGACGACCGTGACAGTGCGTGGTAAGAAAGTCCCTCTTGAGCCGGAATACATAAATACCCTCTACGGAATCTACGCCGACAGGAAGGAAGATGGGCATAAGAGGTTCGTGGAGAGCCTGTCGGCAGAGGACTACGACGCTGTCATGGCAGAACTGACAGAGGAAGGTACTCAGTGGAATACATACCCAAAACACCCACGAACGGTGAAACGCGCTAAACTCACTCCTGAGGCAAAACTGTGGAACTACTTCGTGAAGAAGAGGATTATGCCTTCCTCCCACAACAGCACAGTGGATCAACCCAGGTTAGCTCTCGTTCATTCCATTTTAAACGAGAGACCCATTAATGTTGGTCGCTATATTCAGGAGAGGATTTTGGACTGTGCACTTCGGCCATCGGGGCCTTTGTCTTCCCCTACCTCATCACCGAAATCTGCCGTGGCCACAACGTCCCTGAAATTGTTGAAGATCTCAAGGTTCGAGGTAAAGGATGGACGAAGAGAAATATCTTCAGTTTGATGGAGCTGAAAGCTGCCACACCAATCTCCTGCTTCAACCCGTTTGCCGCGGCAGAGGAGCCAGCAGAGCCCACCCAGCAGCAGAATCCTCCACTCAAATCTTAGCAACCTTGCAGAAAATGGAGGAACGGCAGCTGGGTCCGATGAGCTTTGTCTGCGACTTCACAACGGCAACAGTACATTTCATTCAAAGAAATTTAAATTTTACAAATATACAATTCCCTGTTTTCCCCGAACACTACTTTGCTGCCCCTACACCTGCCCATACCCCTACCCTTGCTGCCACACCAAGAACACCATCTGCTGCGTCCACTCCAACCCCGACTGCGACAGCTGCAGGTGGCAGCCCCACCTCTACTGCCTCTGCCAGAGGAGAAAAGCGAAAGGAGCCACCTTCCGACCTTGATGAGTTCATTGATGGTTTCTCTTCCTCCTCAATCTGGGAGGAATCTGATGGCGAACCCTCTGTCAAGAGGAACCTTTCCAAGGAATTCACTCAGATGAAGCGGCAGAAGCCCAACACCGGTGACAGACCATCCGGCCAAGGAAAGTCTAGCAGTAGTGGCAGCAGCAGCAGCAGCTCTTCCGAGGAGGTACAAATGCTGGCAAGACCACCCCAGATCTCACCTACTCGAATCCAGCCCCCGAGGGAAGCTAAGAAGAATACTGCCTCCGCCTCTCCAAGCCATCTGTCGGCGCCGACAATGAAGGTCACTGCCCGCCGGCAGGTACAGATCAGTAGCAGCAGCAGCAACAGCGACGACAACACTTAAATTTAAGTTCCTATCTTATCTTTGTTGGCTGTTATTTTATTATAATTGTGATGTTTTATTTTCTGTTTTTATTATCTGTCATCATGCATTGAGGGCAATGCAACCCTTGAGTTTGGGGGTGGCATCCCTCCAGTAATGAAGTGTCTATTATGTTTAAACTGTGTCTAAGTATTTAGTTTATTTTTGCTTAAAAAAACAACAAAATTTTGGCTTAAGTCTTTGAACTTAGCTTACCTGCCGCGGCATATGCTGTCGTGACAGTGCCTTTAGGAAATTTTAGGATCTGTTTAGAGCCTTGCTATGATTCTACCCTGTACAACACTCTTTGTGACTCTTAAGCTTTCTAGATTACTTTAGTACATTGGAATAGGAATGTTTACCCTCTTGAACCTGCCCCTAAAGGTGCCTATCACTGGCTCTAGGAAAACAAAGAAAGAAAGAAAAAATATTCATACTCAATTGCTTGCAAAACTGCCTTGCACTTATTTTAGGAGATTTCTTTTTGAGCTAAGTCAGAAAAAACTAAAGGAGCCTAAGAATTGCCTTCAGAAAAGATGCAGTTAAATAAAGAGTCAGAAAAAAACTAAAGGAGCCTAAGAATTGCCTCCAGAAAAAATTGAAATGGCATAACCTCAAGTTCGTAGGCATAACTATTCTGGTATACTAAGGTAGTCTAGATACATAAGTGTTCACAAAACCTGCACACACTTCACAATAATTATAGCATGGTTCCGAATGAATCCAGAAATGCCCGACAAGGCACTGCTTTTGATAGAATATAAGTGGTAGGTAATGTAGAGTTCACTGATTTAAGCCAAACCAAAAAATATTTCATTTTAGTTAGGTAATATTTACTTGAGGGCAAGCAAAAACTTGAGTTTAGGGGTGTGTTGATTGTGTAAAAGTTCTATATTTTACCCCCTATTTAACCCATATTTCTACTGCATTCAAGCATAATTCATTGCATTTAGGATATATTTATTTATACATCACAATTATATAAAATGGCACAGTTGCTACTGATTTTGGTTACTTTTGCAGGTAGTTGTTGTAGCAGATGCAAGGCAGTGGAGAAGCAAAGCTGGAACACAGGACTGCAGTCGAGAAGAATGACGTTGCCGTGGCCGCTGCCATGGCAGCCAATGACGACAGCCATGTGGAAGGGAAAAAGTGAATTGGAGCTCGACAGAAAGAGGAAATTAAGCCGGTCTATCGTGGAGTACTCCTATATTTTTCTGAGCCCAAGATCAGAATGAAGGCAAAGCCCAAGGTTCAAGGAAGAAACTCAAAGCAAGGAAAGAGGACGAATTAAAGACATCTACTCTGAAGATTTAGTATGTAATAGAGTTGTACTTTAATTTAAACTGGTATTCTTGCCATTTTAGAAAACTTGAACCCAAGGCCTATATAAAGGCATGTAATTCGACCTAAGGAAGGATATCTTATTCTCTAGCCGTCTTCCCCTAAACCCTAGTCGTTTTCCCCCTTCTCATCATGTTCTAAACTTCCCCTAGGGCTAAGGGTTGATTCTGTAAAGTAGTTGCAAGGATTGCATTGTTTTAGGATTTTTTCTGTTCAATAAAATAGACTTCAAGTTTGCTAATTCTGGTTTCCAACATCTTGCAAGAGTATCGGGAGAGCATTGTGAGATTATACATTTACTTAATATTGAGAGAGTTAAGTATACAAAAGGGATAAGTACGGGTTCTCCATTTTTTGGTTGAACTATCTCGGACCTAGGGATAGGACGAGGTTAAGTGGCTAAGGAAGAATTCAACAACATCGATGTTCATCATTCGATTCACGCCGGGAGGTATCATCAAAGACGTGTTCATTGACAGACTTGGACCTAGGGATAGGACGAGTCACAGCAGAGATTCTTGCCAAGCTTGAAGTACAGAGTTGTGTGATCGCTGCCGCGACAACAACAGACCGCTGCCGCCGCAGGTGCTGCCGCGACAGAAGCAACGACAGAACAGAAAGTCCTAGACAGTGCAACACCTGCACTACTGATCAAATCAATACCTACCTACTTCTCTACCCTAAATCTCTTAATCTTTTATCTTCAGTATTCTTTATTATTACCTTATAAACAATTAAAATTATCTTCTTTCTTGTGCAGCAATCCAAGGTTAAGGCTATTTCCAGTCCCTATGGATTCGACATCCGATACTTTGTGTATCACTTTACTACTTGCGTCGTGTACACTTGCACTCTATTGCGATAGACTCTTTTACACGCAACAAGATCTAACAAGAGCATCAAGCTTGAGAGTCTTCAAATATCTAGCTTCAATAATAGCCGTTCTCTTGCTATCCCATGATTCCGGAAGAGAGTACAACAATTTCCTCACTAGCTTGTCTTCGGGGATGATCTCGCCGAAACCCTTCAATCTGTTGACAATGACCGAGAATCGATCAAACATCTTGGAAACACTCTCATTGGGATCCATCTTGAAATTTTTGTAGCTTAGATTGAGTAGCCCAATTTTTGTTTCCTTGGCATCGCTAGTTCCCTCATATGTTGTCTCGAGGGTGTCCCAAACCTCCTTGGCATTCTCGATCGAAGACACCTTGGAGTAGATATCCAGACCAAGTGCACAAAAGATGACATGAAGAGTTTTATCATTCACTTGCATTCTTCTTCGTTCATCTTCTGTCATTTCGGCTTTCACCTTTGGGACAAGTCTTGCTTCACTATCTCTCTTCATAGAAATGTATGTACCTTATTCAACCACATCTCACACCATGTAGTCGGTAGACTTGATGAAGAGCCTCATCCTATTCTTCCAATATGGGTAGTTATCCCCATTGAAGAATGGTGGCTTGGTAGTAGATTGGGACTCGTAGAGGTTGGAGTTGGAGGTGGAGGTTATTGCTTGACTAGTTGTTGATCAAACTCTCCTAGAATCGACTCAAGAGGGTTGTAATCCTTCCAATGAGTGTAGCTCTGATACCAATTGTTGAGTTGATCACACAATTGCAAATGGCCAAGAGGGGGTGAATTGGCAATTAAAATTTTGGTAGGAGATAAAGGTGAAAAATAAAAGGGTAAACTACTACAGGGGTCACTTTCGTTTCCCGTTTGTACAGATTTAGTCACCACTTTTGAAAAGTGCCAATAAGTGGTCATCTACGTTTTCGATGTGTAAAGACTTGGTCACTCCGACGTTATAGTTCGTTGATTCCCTAACGGATTGCTGATGTAGCGAAATTAATTTGGCTTTCAAACCCTAAAAGGGTTGTTTTCACGCCGTCATCATCAGACCGGCATCTAGAGCCGCGCAATTTCGCTTCTTGTCGTCGGCGGCCATCAATCCCCTCTCCTCAACGTCAACCAATCATCTAATGATATGGACAATTCACCCTCAAAGCTAGTTCAGCTTTTGGATTTTCTGTCCGGGTCCGTTGGATTTAGCGAACCTGCAATTTTAGCCATGTGTAGGATGTGTGCTGTGAATTTGTTTAGAGTTTTCCCACCCAATTATCGGTCTACTGCAAGTAATGGTGGTGAAAATGATGATGATGAGCCGATGTTTGATCCGGCTTGGCCACATTTGCAAATTGTGTATGATTTGCTACTTAAGTTTATCACTTCTTCTTGTCTTGATGCCAAAGTAGCGAAAAAGTATTATAGATCATTCCTTTATTTTGAGATTGCTTGACTTGTTTGATTCAGAGGATCCAAGGGAAAGGGATTGTTTGAAGACTATACTGCATAGGGTTTATGGGAAGTTCATGGTTCATAGGCCTTATATTCAGAAGGCTATAAGCAATATATTTTATCAGTTTGTTTTTGAGACAGAGAGACATAATGGAATTGCTGAGTTGTTGGAGATTTTTGGCAGTATAATCAGTGGATTTGCTTTGCCTTTGAAGGAGGAACATAAGATCTTCTTGTGGATGGTTTTGATTCCTTTCCACAAGCCAAAATCTTTGGGGGTTTACTTTCAGCAGTTGTCATTTTGTATTACTCAATTCATTGAGAAGGAGCCAAAGTTGTGCAGTACTGTGATAAGGGGGTTGTTGAAGTACTGGCCCATAACGAACAGCCAGAAGGAGTTGATGTTTCTTGGTGAGTTGGAAGAGATTTTGGAAGCCATTAACATGGTGGAGTTCCAAAAGGTTAGGGCCCCATTGTTCTGGCGGATAGGATATTGCATTAACAGTTTCCATTTCCAGGTATTTTCTTTATATCTGGATATGGATATATTGGTCGACGTTGAGGAGAGGGGATTGACGGCCGCTGATGACAAGAGGCGAAATCGCGCAGCTCTAGATGCCGGTCTGATGACGATGGTGTGAAAATAACCATTTTAGGGTTTGAAAGCCAAATTAATTTCATCGCATCAGCAATCCGTTAGGGGATTAACGGACTATAACGTCGGAGTGACCAAGTCTTTACACATTGAAAACGTAGATGACCACTTATTGGCACTTTTCAAAAGTGGTGACTAAATCTGTACAAACGGGAAACGAAAGTGACCCCTGCAGTAGTTTACCCAAAATAAAATGTGACACAAGAAGTTAGAGTGGTTCAAGTTCTCCAAATGAACTCTACATCTACTACCTTAGTTCCCACTAAGGATTTTCAACCAATTCACTACTTGAATTCTTCCTTTTTTCTTGGATGAGGAGGTAACCTTACAATTTGATTAAGCTTTCTACCCAAAGCTTAATCCACTCACTTTTACAAAGAGATGAATTTGGTAAACTCTAAAAGTTCCTCTCAAATGATAAATGTTTACCCAAATACAATTTCAAACTCCCCAAACTCACAAAACAAGATTGCAATAAGAACACAAGAGTTGGGTACAAGAATTTGACTATGAAAGGCACTAGGGTTTGGATTTGATGCTTTGATGTTGCTTGTAGGTTCAATAATTGTTGCTTGTTCAATTGAGACTTGTTTTTATACCCTTGCATTGAATTCTAGCCGTTTGGGTAGTTGGGATCATCAATAGAGCCGTTGAGAGCATTTTTCCCGCAATAAATGCAGCTTTGCTGCCTACTGTATCGGTACTCGTAGGGGGCGTATCGATACCTGCATCAAAGAGGAAAGAGCCGTTGTGACTGAAAAAAGAGCGTATCGATACGCATAGAAGGCGTACCGATACGGTTTTAAGGGGCGTATCAGTACGGAGGGCCGTATCGATACGGTGTTTGCTCACTAGATTCCCAAGTTTGGTTTTCTTAAAAATCGTATCGATACGCATCCTTAGAGTATCGGTACGGTATAACGGTCTTTTAAAAATTGGGAAACCAACCAACTGACAAGTTAACGTTTGAAAATTAAATGCAAAGATTTTGCAAAGATAAGCTTATCGTATCGATACGGTTGCAAAGCGTATCGGTACGGTATCATTGAAAGAGTTGCCCAGATGAATGTCGTATCGATACGGGGTAATACCGTATCGGTACGCTAAGTCCATTTAAATTCCAGTGGCTAAAACCCGTATCGATACGCCTAAGGGTATCGATACTCCTGGGCGTTTTTGTATAGTTTGGCTTGAAAACTCATAGGAAAAGACTTAGAAAATTTTATCTATTTAAGAGCTTGTCTTGAGATATTATTTTGTTTAAAATACTTGTCAATAGTGAGACTTTAAAGAGTACTTAAAAATTTATTGTTTTGCAAACTGGTCCTTAAGTTTAGATGTTATATCAAAATCAATTTTGGTTTCACACTATGTTAAACATTTTATTTGGATGCATAAGTATTGACATTGATGAGCATGAGATCATATATACATATATGCTTCACACATTGATGTTCATATTGTTTATGACTACCTCACTAGGTGATGTATGCCTAACGTGTCTCATCTTATGCATTTCAGGTTGAAAGGTCACAGCGTTTGAAGATCGGATAGTTGAGGCGAGACAAGTCACTACAAGCCTAAAGTAATGTATTTTGACCTTACAATCTCATAGGAAGGTGGAAAAGTAGTTAAACTGGTCTTTTGTGCCTATTTTGATATGTGTGTAATGTGTGTTAAGTCATAGTACGGTTAAAGGCCCTAATTTAACTTTTGGTTTGGCTAAAAATGGTTAAAAGTGGCATATTTGGTCCAAAAGGTCAAAACCTAGTAAACGTATTCGAATGATGATGAATTTTGGCATGCCAGTAGTTTATAGCATTGAAATGTTGTGTGTAAAGTTTCATTGCATTTGAACATCGTTTGGTAGGTCAATTTGATTAAAAACCAGCAAAAATTTGTCATTACAGGTTAGGTCGTATCAATACGGGTAATGGCGTATCGATACGGTTAAGCAGAACTAGACTCGAAGGACAGGGCGTATCGATACGGTTGAGGACGAATCGGAACACTTTGCTACTAGAATTCATTTTTCGATACGGGTCTATAGCGTATCGAAACGGGTCAAAGTCAAGGACGTCAACCCGTACCGATACAGGGCTTGCCCGTACCGATACAGTCTAAAGGATAAGTCAATTTAGGTTGACCATCGTACACCCGTTTCGAAACAGCCTTAAGGCGTTTCGATAAGGGTCAGTTAAGTTAGTTAAAATCGCTGAAACATAAGGTTCGTAATGTTCACAATTTGGTCACTGAATTTTGAATGGCTAAATTGAATGAGTAAATGAACTCCAAGTCGTATGAAACTTTGCAGGCCTGTTAACATAGTATTGAATTTCATTATGGTATAACTAATTGCATCGAAGGACTTCCAAATTATTGAATTTATAGATTGGTCCCTAAAACTTGTAATAGTTAAAAATTAGTCCTAAATGAATAATTGTTGTCTCATAAGGATTAATTGGACTAAGATGCATTGTGGTAACATGTTATTGTATATCATTTTTTAAATGTTGAGTATAAAAATGAAATTTTCTTGCACCATACAATGTATTGTTCATCGGTATCACCTTCCGACCCGGTTCTCGACCAGACCGGGAAGGGGGTGTTACAGAGCTCTTAATCCTTTGCTAGGAATTTTGATTCTCCTCCTCCTCTCGGGAAAAGTTGAACCTGCAAAAAGAAGCATCATCAATTAATAAAGATTCTTCCTAAAATAATATGAAATATATTCGATTTTCCGCTTGAAGCACTGAAATCTTTAGAGTCACTATTCATTCTGTCTAAAGTGTCTCGATCTTTCAATTTGAAGCTCGCATGAGATCCTTTGTTCCTCTTCCTCTGTTGATCGATTTTTGTCTATGCTTGGAGCAAATATTACTAGGTCTATTTCCCCAATCCTGAAGTTGTAAATTGAAATCTTTTCTTGTTCTTTGTTGATTTGTAAATTCCTGCCGTGTAACGCCCCAATTTTGGGCCTAGAATAATTTGAGGTCAATTCGAGGTTCGTAGAGCGTTGACTAGAGATCCGAGTTTTCGGGAGTGGTTCAGGGAAATCAAGGTTCGGGTTAAGATAAAAATATGAAAAAATGCTTTAAAATCATTATTAATTATATAAATGATTTTGGTAAAATCAATTTTAAGAAAAATATTTAGGAAGTACGACATTTTGAGTTAGTGACCAAAATGTGATTTTTGCAAAGTTGTTTTAGTGACTGTTTTGTAAAAGGATTGGAACTTTGAATCTTTAAGGAGCTAATTTACCTAATTGTTTTTATCAGGTTTCTCTCTTAATTTGGGACATTTTAAAAAGGTTTTTATTAAACATTAAAAGGTTTATTAAAGGAGAATTGACTTTTTTCATGAAAATCTATTTTTCGTCATCTTCTCTCATTCTATTTTCTCTCAAAGATTTTCTTTAGCCAAACACTCTCCATTTTCAAGAAACTTGAGGTAATGCTCTTGATTTGCTGAGTTTATGATTTCAAAAGGATTCTTCAATCTTGATTTACAAATCCTTATAATTTTCCTTTGATTTTTCAAGAACATCACATGCAATTGAGAGAGATTTCACCCATTAGAGGTAAGGTTCGTTCTCCTCCTCTAATGATCAGTTCTTTACTGAAATTACCAAGTTATCAATCCTTTACATATGTTTTCTAAGTTGTTTTGATGGATTAATCATGGAAATTCGGTTAAATTGAAGTTTAATGTTGAGATTTTGTGAATTTCGCAATGCTATTGTTTTCCTTGATTTAAGGTTGTTATTAAACAAGATTTGGATGTTAAATGATGTTGAAATAAAGATTTTATCATAATAATCCCGAATTCGTTTGGATCTCTAGTTGTATATGGCTATATTTGGGTTTTTTGTGAAGTTTTGAGGTCCTGGTGTTGCTGGAGGTTTATGGATGGGATTAGGTTGTTTTTAAATGTTAGTTGATTATTAAAAGTGGTTAGAAGTGTTATATTTTAGCTGGGTAAAGTTTGAGAGTAATCGAAGGTGTTTGCGGTTGTTTTGAATAGTCGTTTTAGTGTTTTTGGATAGAGCAGCGAGGTAGCTTAGCTTGCTGGTGATTTTAATGCATAGGGAGGCATTAATCCTCTGCTCTTGTGTGTTATAAACATGGGAGAATAAATTGGACGAGATTGGTGAAGTTCCGGGAGCTTGATTACTCTTCGGCAAAGTGAGTGTGGCGTTGTCGGTGAGTGGAATTAGTTTTAAAAGTCTTTTAAAGGCTTGAAAGCAAGGTTTGGGGGTTTAGGTTGAGTTTGAAACACTAACCTAAATCCAGAAGTAAGTATGAGATGTTTCGCTCTCGTTTCTCGGTTATTGTCCCATTGGTTTTATGATCATGCTCTTGTTTTGAAGATAGATTTATACTTACTATTTTATGCATGTTTTGAGAAATGAAATGATGACTTTAATGATCCCATGAGGTAGAATTGATATTTCAATGAGATAGAACTATTTGAGAAAATGCTATGCATTGTACATGCTTTTAAAATGGGATGAGAATGTTTTAGATTGATGCATTGAAAAACAATAGGTAATGATGTTAAAATGAATATATTGGCATGAGATGAGATTATTGTTACCGAATATAATTGGTCGACCAATAGGATGAGAAATGCACTATAATATAAAAAATTCGTACATGCTCTTTGGTTCGGGCAATGGGGGTAGTGTCATCCCGTTCCAAAGTTAGAGTGTGGTGATGAGAGATTCCACCACAGTAGGTCTTGGTAAAACACCCAAGCTTTGTGGCGATGAGAGATGCCGCCATGAGAGTCCGGTGATATGAGATTCCACCGGGGTAGGACTTGACATTTAGTTAAGCTATCCGTATATCCGAGTAATGTTTTTAAAATGCCAATATATGAGATTGATTATGAGATTCACATGTACCTTGTTTATAAATGATTTTATGCATTTTGTTTTGCATATGAGAACATGATTTGAGAAACGCTTTATGAGATTTAAGCATGTGAGGCTTTGTCTTGAGACTATGCATTATTGAATGCATGAGATAGATGGTACATGTGATTTAAATGATGCAGTTTTGCTTTGAAAATGATTTCAAGCTTGAGATAGAATGAGCATGATGAGATAGAGTTTTCTAAACGAGAAATGATTTAAAAATGCATTGATGTGTTGGTTTGTTTTGAGCATCCCTCACTAAGCAATTGTGCTTATGCTCTCTTTTTCCAACAATGCAGAAAATTAGCTTGCTTGGGCAGCAAAGAAGCAAGAAGAATTCCAAGAAGTGTGGTTAAGCTCAATTATGGTTTTACATTTGCTCATTAGTAATAATAGTTGGCAATGGGAGGATATCATGTTGTTTGGGAGATGTGTTTTGAAACTCCCTGGTTTGTAGCAAGTTTTGAATGCCCTTAATGAAATGTAAATGGCCTTTAATGTTTGGTTTATGCCTTGGTTTGTGTTTTGACTTCTAAGTAGCTATTTTTGCATAGGTTGCATGCATATAGATTCCCTTGATGCCTATGGACTTGCTATGATATTGTTTCTGCCATGCATGTTGTGTTTGATGTTCTAAATATGTTGTATGCATTTTGGAAGTATGTTGGAATGGTTTAGTATGGATTAAAGTGTGAAAAAACAACAAAAATTGTCAGTACAGGCCCAGGTGTTTCGGTACACTCGAGCCTATACCGAAACAGTGAGCTTGAAATGGCCTAAGGGTTTCGAAACTAGGAGGTCTGTTCCGGTACATTTTGCCACTAGAAGCCTCTGTTTTGAAACACCTCAAAGGGTGTTTCGATACGGGCCCGTGTTCTGAGCCATGAGAACCTATTTTGGTACGTCTGTTTCGATACAGGGCTAGCCTGTACCGAAATAGCAAGCTGTTATGTTAGTTGTTGGAATATTCTGAAATTTCGATCCCATACGTTTTAGTCCCTAAATGTTGTGTATGTAATTAAACGAGGATGAATGATTAATTTGAGCTGAGTTTTGCAAGGAAACATGAAATATGTTTAATTAAAGGTTGGTAACTATAAAAATGGATAAGTCCATGTATTATGATAAAATTACAAAATGGTCCCTAAAATATATTTGAATGCAATTGAGTTTCAATTCGTTGTTTGACCGAGTTGCAAATTGTTCTGTTGCGATGTTAAACACTTAGGATCCTAATGAGCATCTAGACAAGATAAAAAGATAATAAAAAATGGGATTGTTTATTGAGTTAAACCTTTCGGTTTACTTCAATATTCCACGTGTGGTCCGTTCGGTTCGGTCTTTCGCCCAGACCGGGTCGAGGGGGTTACATGTTGAATCACACAAAATGCTTGGAATGTATGAGTTAGCATGCTCCTATCTTATAGATGCCTGACTATTTATGATGCATGAATGTTGCCAATTGAGGAACACTTGGATGAGTTTTCATCTTTCAGAGAAGCTCAAAATTTTCTTGCTTTACTTTTCATTAAAACTCTTTTTGTCGACGAAGTAACTCATCTCACACTTAGGTTCAATCTTCAGGATCTCTACATCTTTTGCTCTAAAGTACCTTTTCAGGTTTTCACTCTAGATTGCTTTTCTCAAAGCGCTCCTTCGGGTTTTCACTTTGGTTTTTTTCTTTTCTTTTTCTCAATGCGCCTTTTCGGATTTTCGCCTCGATTTTTCTTCTTTTTCTACTTTTCTTTTTCCTTTTTTTGTTTTTCATTTTTCTTTTCTTTTTTTCCTTTTTCCTTTTTTCTTTTTCTTGAAGTGCACTTGCGGGTTTTCACTTCGTTTCTTTCTTTCTTTAAAATGATGTTTTCCCTTTGTTCTAAATAAGACTAATTCCAATTCTGATGGAACTCGTACTTGCCTTTTCATAGATTCATCACATAAACCCTTCTCTTGTCGTATCTCACCATGCATTTCTCAAAACTTGAGTACCGATGATAACTCATTTCTTAGAAAGTCACGCTTGCTATGTCTTCATTCAATTGCTTTGACAACATTCTTTCTCATGGTTCCAAAAGAGATCAACACTTTTGTTGTTCCAGCTTGCAGACTCTAATCACCGAAATAAAACATATTACAGATAGTATGAACCTTTAATGGATTAATCTTCCTGTAACTTTTGCCTCAGGGTTGTCTGTGTCGCTTTCTTGAAACTTTGTTTAAATATTTCTAACACTCAGAATTGTGTCTTTTCCTCAACATACTTTTCATCATTAAACAAGTACCGAGGCCACCTCCTGTTCACTCTGCACTTAAAGGATTAGTACATCATAATAATACCCACGAAATCCTTTTCTTTTCTTGTATCTAATTGATTTATATGCAATATGTTTGTTGAAACGATAAGTGAAAGGCTCAAAATATTATTTTACTAAATTTGAGAAAATTGAATAATTTGATAAGTCATGGCAAATATGATAAAATAAAATCAATGCAATGCCCCATGTATCCCCTAAAACAATGTCGTCCCACTAAGGCTATATAAACCCTTTAGCCCAAAAAATTCCCTCTTCCTCCTTATTTTTTAGTTTTACACACACAATCTCTCTCTAGATCTCTATCTCTCTAAAACACTCTGAAATAAACACCTTATCTCCAGAAAATAACCCTCAAATGGACCAAAAACTTAAGTTTTTGAATGGTGTTCTTCATGGTTCATCAAGAACCTGAAGAACACCAAAAGTTCCAGCCACAAACCGTTGCCATCACCGTCGCTCAATCCAACTTCGTCACCTACGACCGAACTCTAACGTGTTCGTCGGTCGTCGGGAGTCGACTCCCGGCCGTCAGGGCGATTTCCGACCACCGCGTCAGTCGCCGTGCTCCGCTGCTGTTCGAACCAAAATACCTAAAAAATCTAATTTTCACCTAAACCTTAAATCCAATCCTCGTTTCAACAAAAATACCCTTTCTTCCCAAATATAGGCCTAAATCTCCTCGGACCCAGCCTATTTTCGACTTCACCGTGTCCTAAGAGCCTCGACGGCCAGAGATAAGCCTCTAGCCACCTCCCATCTTTTTTCATTTTTGTTTTTTGTGTTTCCTATATATACGAACTAATATTTGATTTATTTTGCAGGATTTAAAAGAGGAATGAAAGAAATAAACCTTCCAGCAATGGTGGTTCACGGCTCCGATCATTCTCTCCGGCGAGCTCTTCGGCTGCACCGGTGTCTGTTCGCGTTCCCGACGACGATTCCCCATGTAACATCTCTCCTCCTCCTCCCCCTCATTATTATTATTATTGTTGTTGTTGTTGTTGTTGTTGTTGTTGTTGTTGTTGTTGTTGTTGTTGTTATAGCTAATTAATTTCTAACACACACTCTCTTCCCCTTTTTATAGGCTGACCCATTGATAACGTCACAGTGCTAGTACCAGCTGGATCAAACAAGCACAATCCATGTGCTTTTATTTCGACCAATGAAGGATTGACACATGTCCATTGAGATGCAAATTTGGGCAGGAAAGAGCCAAAGTTTGCTTTGTTGGGTTGGCATGAGCTGTAATCTAATGTATATGGGCGGGAATTGATTGTAACTTGGGCCTTTGTAAAAAAATGGGTTTTATATCTAAATATTGTGTAAATGGACACTATATAATAGATATTAGGCTGTTATTTATTTATTTTGAATTTTATCATTTATATTCGTTATTTATTTATTATTTAAGAGAAAACATAGTGTAGATATATGTATACCCTGGCAAAATTTGGGTATTACACTTTGTCTTGCGGTAATTTTACTAAGGCCTCGTTTGTGGTTGTGTTTGGCAACCCAAACGAGCTTTTTTAAGTATTTTCACTTGTTTTTTTTTGTTGCTTTTAAAACTAGTTTTTCCACCCAAACCAAAAAGCTAGATTTTATAGCTTCTTGGGTGAAAAAGCTAGTTTGAAAAAATAAAATTACTTTTTTACCCTTATTATTTAATTATAATTTATTGTACATTATGCATACATAATTGTAAAATAATATATATTTTATAATATTTATATTGAGAATAAAATTATTTTATTTTATTTTTAATTTAATTTATATTTATTATTAATTTGTAAGTGATATGTTCGTATATAATCTAGAATGTAGTTTATATTTTCAAATTAAATTTTATAAAAAAATTTATTATAATGAAAATTGACTTAATTCATATATCATAACATTAACTATTTGAACATCACCAAGTTTACTTTTACTTTTCAATATCATGTCTAAAATAGACATTTTATCTCCTCAAAATCACTTTTTGACATCAATGACAAACACTAACTAGCTTTTCAAAACTACTTTTCAACAGCTAGTTTGAAAATCACTTTTTTCACTGCACTTTTTAAAAGTGTCACGACCGTTTTTTGAAACCCGCTTTTTTTAGTTTGGAATAAAAATAGCCTGACGATTAGGTTTTTGGAAAATCAGGGTTTTTGACCAATTTTATATTGTAATTAATTAATTTTCCATTTTTAGTCAAAATACCTTTTATTTTGCTTAAAAATCGTTTTAGAGTCGCCACCGGCCACTTTGGTAGACCGGACACCATAAAAACGCACTAGAGATTCTTTTTGAAAAGTTCGGGTTCGGGAGTCGGTTACGTGTAGGGAAGGGTTAGCACCCCTACGAACGCCCGTTATCGATACCTTATTAATTACACGTGGCATTTTGGCATTTCGAACATTAATCTGAATTTAATTAAATCTTTTAACTGTAAAATGAATTTTATTCCGAATGGGAATATCCTTTTGTAAGAAAGTACATTTCGAACGAATATAATTATGAAACATCCGGTTGCATTAGGACACTTCAACTTATATTCAAAAATGTACCTCAACACAAAATGTTTAATGCATGATTAATTATTTGTCTTGCCATTTTTAAGTAAACCCTAATTAGGCTCCATTAATTAATTTAATTAAAATTCTACGAATGTTATTAATTTTGAACATAAAAGAAAATACCCAAAATAATATTGGACACTTTCTTTAACGAGTCCAAAAGTAATAGCATTCCTAATTAAGATGATTCTAATCATTAATCCTATTTTAATTTTTAAATTTTACCTAATTATTAAATTATTTCCATTTTCTAAATTGAAATGAAAAATTGAAACCTTTATTGGAACACTCATTGGTTAACATCACTCTACATTGTGACACTAGTCAATATTGAATGTTCTAATATTGTTTCAAATATTCAGTTCTATTTAATTATGATCAAGTAAACTATACTAAGGCTCTAATCCTATTCTTAAACATGTGATTTAATTCTCCAAACAATATATTATATGATATTTTAAAATATGCAAACATATAATTTATTTGAGCAATTAAATAAAACAATTAAATAAAATAAATGAAAGCTGGAAAGGGACCAAATTGAATTAAATTGCAAGCTGGATGCCCAAATTACAAGAAAACGATGACTAAATTGTAAGGAAGGCAAAACCCAAAAGCCCAAACCTAAAACTTTAGAAAGATTAGCCCAGACCCGTTTACACCAAGCCCAAAACCAGCGGCCCATTTGACTAAAGCCCAGACCCAAACCAATATTTTTTAAGCGACCGAGTCACGGACCTGTATCCGAACCCGCACAAAAACGCGCGGATCCCATCGCGATCCGCCTTGTTAAAACGGTGTCGTTCCCAACTCGGTATAAGTAGGTCACCCCGAGTTGGAACGGCCATTTGGCCACTCTTCTCTCTCTCCTCATTTCTCTCTCTCTCTCTAAACCCTCTGATCACAAACGCCCAAAATCCTAAAAACCTAAACCCTTTTCGATCTAAACCTCACTTTTTCCCTTTGTTCTTCAATTTCCTTTCATTTGATACTCACAAACACTTAAACCATCCCCGAAAACTGTTTTAAAAGATCAAAACCCATATTTCTTATGAACACACCAAAAACTTTTCAAAATCCCTCGTTTTGATCTTCATTCTTTTCCTAAAACCCCTCCGACCTGTTTCTTAACCACCGGGATGATATCGGTCGCCGGATATCATCTCTGATCTTCTTCTACCTTCTTCCGATGACCGGACCTTCTCCGGTCATCTTCTCAGATCCTTTTGTAACTTCCGATCAGTCTCTGATTACCTTCAACTTTTTTCTGATGACTAGAACTTCTCCGGTCATCTTCTCCGACCAAACCCGACTTTTTCGACCGCCGTCTGTAACTCCAACCACCGCCGTCACCAGAACCCTAAATCTACCCAAAAAGCTCAGATTTCCCCCCTAAACCTAGATCTAGTCCCCGTTTTGTCAGAAACATCCCACTTCTCTCAATCCTAAGCTACCTACCCGAAACCAATAGCCTCACCACTACGTTTTTCAACCCCGACCGCAATCCTAACACTTGGATCTCCACTCCGGCAACACTTCCGGCGAAAACAACACAAGATAAGCCTCTCAAACTCTCTCTTATTATTTTTTTTATTTATTTTTTATTTCGAACTAGATATGTTTTATTATGTTTAGATCTGTTTTAATTTCTATTAGATCTAGGTTTTATTAATTGTTGTGGATCTTATTTTAGGTTTGGATTTAGATTTAGGAGATGTTTTATACCTTGAGATCTAATTTTGGCAATTTAGGGTTCGGTTTTGGGGATTTTGACTATGTTTAGTGTTTTCGATTAGGTTTAATGGGCAAACGAAGTGAACAGAGGTTGAGATTACCTCTGTTCGGTGTTTCTGTGACTCCGACGAGCTTCTGGCACCGTTCCTTTGCTCTGATCGTCTTCCTCGAGCAGCTCTAGTTCTCCAGGTAACCTTTTAAACTCCCGAACTTTCGTTTTTTTAGTAATTATGAGGGTAATAATTGCGAATCATTGTTTTTTCTCTTTTTTCGCAGGCATTTATACTGGCTGCCAACCGTGACGTCATCTTGCTTTGCTGGCGACGCCAGCTGGTTCCAGGCTGATCATAATCCGCGTGAGAAGGTCGGAACCAATAATAGCTTGCCACGTGTCCATTGGTGCCCGGTTTTGAGCGGGAAATAGAAACACAAATGGGTCAGAGGGGCTCTTTTGTGTTTGTTGGGCTAGGCATGAGTTGTAATGGGTCTTTACCGTTTGGTTTGGGCTTTGTAACATTTTTGGACATTTGTAATATTCTTTCGGGCTTTGTAATATACTTTTCGACTTTAATATATATATTTGGGCTAATTTTATTATTCTCATTTTTATTTTGTTTTATTTATTATCTCTTATATATATATATATATATATATATAAACTCGGACAAAATCTCGGTTCTACAAAAAGTAACCGCAAACTAAGCCTAAGAAGAAAGAGTTCCATATAATGAAGCAAGAAGCGGCCACAATCAAATGAATTTTCCTATTGTTGTAGAGTTGAACCATACAAAATGAAAATTTAAAAACAACAGTCATGTAATTTAGCAAATGTGAAACAAGTTGATGTTCCCTTGATATTCACAACTCATTAGTATGAATAAGTAATAAAATTCGCATTCATATCGATTAATATTATAATTCATAATATTCACATTACACCAATAATGATTTAAGTACTTAATATTGTTAAACACAATTACCGCATGTACCATACTTGAAAATATCTTACACAGGTGTCACACTTGAGAGAGGTAAAAAAAATTAATCTCACATCGAAAAGAAAGAAGAAATTTTGAGATATAAAAGAAAGAGGTCAAGAATTGTAGATGGATTGAACGAGCTCCATGTTGACGTGGTATGTTTGTTGCAAACTAGGGTAAAACATGAAAAAGACATAGTTGATGATTCATGGAACTCAGATTGCATAAAAGCATATTGTGAAGCAACTCAGATTGTTACAAAAATGAAGGCATAAAGGTTGTACGGAGTGGGAATTGGGTGGAGAATATCTAAAAAACATGGGGATTTGAATCGATGGGATGGAGAATAATCGGAATTTTCACCCACGGGGACGAGGACGGGCGAAGTTTTATCACTGAAGCTCAACGGGATGGGGAATAATCAAAATTTTCACCCACGGGGCCGAGGACGGGCGAAGTTTTATCACTGAAGCTCAAATAGGGGTGGGGACAGGGATTGCTATACCCGAACCGTGGTGATAACCGAACCGTAACCGTATAAATAACTGTGGGGATCCCCAACAAATATCCGCACGGATCCCCGATATTTTAAAAGATTTTTTAAAAATATATACTTATTTATCTATATACCCCTTATATATATATATATATATATATATATATATATATATATCTTAATTAAAAAAAACTTTAATTATATTATTATCACTTTAACTTTCTCTCAAACCTAGACACACTCAAGATTCTCAACATGTTTTTATCTTAGTTTTTAGATATAAGATAAAACCCTCGTTTAAATTTTCCCCAACATAACACCCTTTCAATCTTCATCATTTCATAATTGTTTAGTATCCAAATTGTATATTTTAAACTGAATTGCCCGTTTATTTTGGTTAGTAAAATAGTAATTTTGTTTTATTTTTTGGGATGTAGATTCTCCAAAAACTACGGGGATCCGCACGGGAAGGTTATAAAAATGATAAAAAAATCCCCAAACCATTTAATGAAGATCCCTGAAACCGTAACCACAAGTGTTAAAAACGGAGTGGGAATGCAAAACCGTCCCCGCCCCGCCCCCACCCGATTCCCACCCCTAGGATGTAATATTTGAGCAAAGGGGTGATAAATCCCATTGGACCTGACGAGTACACAACCCATTTTTTCATGAAAGCTTAACATATAGTTGGAGTAGATTTATGTGCAGCGATTCAATATTTCTTCCAGATTTCTCCGTTGGATTAAAATTTTTAATTGTGGGCACATATGTAAAATGTATGATGCTATATAAAGTATGACATAAAATCAAGTGACCAATTATATTAGGCGTGTCATAGGTATTAAAGTGTCATGGAAATAAAAGTATAGATACCATAAGATATATTTATAATTCAATGAGGGGCAAAGTTATAAATATTTAATAGTTGATTTAAAGTTTTTACGACAAGGGCTAACATATTTTCTTGGAAGATCAATACCAAAGATTTAGGATTTCAACAATTCAAGGTTTTCAATCTATCGATTAATTCAGGTACGCTTCCGCATTCAGTTTATTCGGTTTATTGTTCTTGATGATTTGACATGATAGATCTTGAGTTTTAGATTTCATATCTATTATGTTTTGGTTCTTACAAGTGGTATTAGAGACTCGTCGTGTTGAATTAATTTGTTTAATTGATTTTGGATTGATTCTCTAGTTCAGATTTTAGGGTTTTACGGTGATTTGTGTTCATAATTTCTATCGGACATAAATTACCGACGGTTGATTTTAGAGAAATTTTAGGAATTGAATTTCATTGATATTGACGACAAGTTAAGGTTTTAATTAAGCTTTTAATTAATAAAAAAAATACATAGAAGCCAGGCATGTGCATTTTTTGGGAGAAGGGATAACGACACCTTTAATCCTTCAAGTTCTCAAGTCATTCAGTTTAGTCCATGCTTATATTTTGTAATTCAGGTTTAATCTCAAAACAGTTTCCGTTTTTATTAATTCAGTCTAATTTTTCATTATGTTATTTTAAATGGTATACACTAGAAATGAGGTTTGAGTTAATTTTAGTTTTTGTTTGGTTTTGAATCGGATTACAATATACGGTTGATTAATTTTATTATTTGCAATTGTATGCATGTTGTCTAAAAATATGCTACTAATTGTATGACTACGGTTTTGACTGGATTTATTTTGGTTACGTTGTTATTTGTCGCAATGTCATTAATCTTATAGTATTTATATCTGATTCAGTTTGATCAAGAATTTTTAATTTTAATTATTCGATTATTACGAATATATTAAAGTTTTATGTGATAATTATATGAATTACTCATTTGTATAATACTTTTGATTTTGGCTTTTAGTTAAAGATTGAATATTTTGAATTCGACTTCGATTTTGGGAAATGCATGCTTAAGGTTTAAGACATTTTTGTTAAGAGACAAGCAAAGATTTAAGTTTTTCGATTTCTGATAGCCCCATTCAGACAACCTTATTTTGGGTTATTTCAGATACTTAAGTGTTATCAGAAATTTCAGTTTTGACTTTTACAAAATTTTAAATTTGAATATCGGTATATTTATGTTATATATTTTGAGATAAATTAATTGAAGCATGAAGTCACCAAAGTGACCTCTATTGTGAAAATTATTTTATTTTAAAATATAGAAGGTTTTGTGCATGTAAGTCGGATTATGTTAGTATTAATCGGCCTAGAGGAAGGTTAATAATTGACATTATTACATGTACAACTATGGTAATAAACATGTGATAATTATTCGGTTTTATATGTGAGCAATAAATCGGCCCAAAGGAAGATTTCTGTTTGACATGTTCTTATTATCAATGTTTGATTATTATACCAAGATATCACTTGCAAGTTAATGTTTTGTCCAAAGATGAAATATTAATGGAGTGTCTGGTATCTTGATATGAGGTTTATCTTTATTCAAATTTACTATTATTTTGCTTATCTTTTAATTTGATTGAAAGATAAAATTAAGACAAATATTTTGAAACAATTAAATTCATATTTTGGCTTCGGATGTCTAATATTTTAATGGATTAATTGAAACATGATGTCACCAAAGTGACCACTTTTATGTAGATTAGTTTATATAAAATATTAAGATAATTATGAGTTTTTGTAATTCATGCGTTTATTAATTGACCCAAAGGAAAGTTAATATTTGGCAGAATTACAACGACAACTGTGGCGATAAATGTGTGACAATTATTGTAACACCCTGATAAATATGGTGTCTAAATATAAGAAATGATATTGGCATTTGTAAAATTTCAATAGTTTAGGGACTTGAGCCCAATATTTCCCTTACATTTGACATTTTGAAATAGGGGAAAGGATGGAAAAAAAGGGGGAAGTGCAACCAAAGGGGCTCAAACCCTTATCCCTTGGTATGGGTGATGAAATGCTCAAACCATCTAAGCTAAAGCTACCATTGGTCTTAGTCTGCATTGATTTTCATTTAACCTATTATGTTTCAGATATACCAGTAATAGATGATTATCTGAACCCTTCACCTGCCCATTAAATTTTTTTGGGGAACACACATTCGAATCGGTTACCCGAGAATAAAAATATCCAGAGACTTCCAAACTTTTCATCTCCCCACCACCGTTCAACATCTCCGATCTCCCCCACCGCTCGCCGGTGACCGTCACCGCCCCCTCTACCGTGTCCGTCGTCACACGCCGATCTCGGCCATTACCTTCACTCGCTTCGTAACATCGCCGTTTTTCGCAAAATCCAGGTTGAAGGAGGTGGGAAACCTTGAGTCCTCTGTTCTTTACGTTTCCGTCGCTGTACGACGTCGTGGCTCGAACTCGAGGCCACCACCGTCTTTAGGAGGTCACGCCGAACAAAACCCCGCCCATGGATCTATCAACGGCGGCCGTTCAAAGCCTCACTGGAGTTACACCGAAATCGACCGTTTCCTCTTTGTTTGGGTAAGTTTGGTAAGCTCGTGTTCGATTTCTAGGTAATAAACATGTTGGTATTTTGGATCTCATCAGAAAATGCATTTTTGGTGCATTTTCGGGCCGTTTTAGGCTGTGCATGGTTCACACGCGCCACCGGTGGCGATTTCCGGCAGCCGCAACCTATTTCCGACCTCAACCAACGATCGGTTGAGCCGATCTGGCCTCGAACCGAGCTGGTTGGGCTTAAACCGGATTGCCAGGCTTGAACCGGCCTAAAATGAAAACTGGTTCAAGCCCAAACCCATGTTACCCAACCCGTTTAGCCTAAGCCCAATCCTGACCCAAACCCCTGTTCGACCCGACCCGTCCGCCGAGTCTGACCCAACTCGTTCGAGTCAACCCGCCCGAGTCGACTCAGTCGAGTCAACCAGGTTGACCAACGATGTCAGCATGACGTCAACGTTGACTCTGACCTCGTTGACCTGCTGATGTCAGCGTTGACCTGCTGACGTAAGCGTTGACTTTGACCGTTGACCAAAAAGTTAAATTTTCTGAAAACCCCTCTTCTATGTTTTTCGACGTACTGAGTCCATTTTTGAAGCCTGTTTCGTGAAATTTTAACCCGAAAGCCTCCAAATGGGACCTTGAACTCGAGTCCACTTATGTATTTTAATAATCAATTATGAGCAATGTGATTAAAGACTGAAATTGAAATTTGTGTGATTGAAGGTATTCACAGTTTCTTGTATTCGAGATGTTGAAGACGTCACATTCGGATTTGAAAGTGATCGAACGGAGTTTATGGTTGACCGATGTAGCAAGTATTAAGGTAATACAATACTACCTCTAGTATGCTTTATGAACATGTTGGTATTCGGTAAATGCATGCATAAATATGATGAGGAGTGATGTTAACTCTGCTTAAGTCAAACCGGATATGAAATTGAGTATGATAACCTGAATAAGATTAAAATGCTCGAACGAGAAAGTTAATAAATGTAAGGATCTGGAGTTCAATAAATAACTAATACGGCAGCTAATCTCCAAATCCGATTATCAGTGTCAAGTGATCAAATGTTAAAAATATTCAGATATAAAATTACGAAAACGCCCTTCAGTGCGAGAATGACTAAAATATCCTTGGAATTGGAAGCGATCTAGAAATCTATGCTAGTTATGGTAAGACAACATGATTCGTCTGAAAACCTCGAAAAACCTGGAAAGTTATGGTAACAAGATTTGAACCTTCGAGATTGTAATGTGTTAAGTTTCCTTGAATTCGGAATGAGTCTCTGAATATAGATTTACGGGAAGTTATTCGTACCTCTGAATTAATCAAGCGGCTCAAAATACGGAATTGACTGAAATGACTAAATGTATTGGAAATACTGTTATGGTTAATTAATTGGAATGATCGTATTAACCAAAAAGACTAAAGTATCCTCAGACATCGAGGTTTGCAAATTAACTAGAATGATGGATAAATCTTTGAGTTCTGAAATGAATGAAGTGGTTGGAGGTACCGAGATTTCTTGAATGACTGAAACACCCACGGGTACTTAATTGATTGAAATACTATATATGGTTCGATTGACATGAATGATGGATATCACGAACTTCAAAATGACTGAAATACCCCTCATTGACTCGAATAAATAAATTGTCTTTGATAAAATTTTGGAAATACCAATAAAGTTGAAAATGACTGAAATGCCTCTAAGGGTTGAAGCATGAATCATGTATATCGATCACTCATGATATTATTAAGGTTAGAAGTTTATCCGCGCAGAACATAAGTTCGACTACTCCGCGGCAAGTCCGATGGTGAAATATGAAAGCAACCGTTCAGATATATGATACAGCCGGATACATTAGAAGGGTTGGTAAGTAATGCAAGGTTGGGATATTTTAGTTCGAATGGTTTTGGAGGCTCGATAAACTTCTGGAAATATTAAATATTGTAAATCATAATTTCCTCATGATTGGGCTAAGTTACAAAGTCCCCTATAATAGTTAAATGACCAAAATGCCCTCATTGGCCAAAGTGATCAAAATAGCCCTAAATGTATCTGATATCGTGAGAGATCTTGACATGGAAACCTCTGAATGCTTGGTTGGAAACCTGTTGAGCAACTATAATTTTTCGAGCCACTGTTTATGCCTTGGTATAAATTACCCAAAATGCCCTTGTGTGATAAAATGACTATAATGCCCTTGTAGGCTTAAATGAGTAAACCACTCATGATATGCCTAAACTCTCAAAGATCTTGATGTATCTTCTCTCGAATATCTGGTTTGAACCGTTAGCACAAACCCCTCTTTTAATAGGGGTCTCGTTTCAGAAACATGTTCAAATGGTCAAAAGTTTAATGCGTTCTCTTTCGTAAATGACAAGTATCTCTAAGGAAATAAACTATTCCACCTAGTGTGTTCTATGTGTGCTACACGACTGTTTTTGCATACTGATTTACATGTTATAATACCGATCACGTGCACATGATTGACATACTTGAACTCACATGAACATGACATGTTTTTTAAATTAAGCGTGATCATACTATATTTCTAGCATTTGCCTATGCACCCGATATGACAAGCATGCTATATGGATAATGTGTTACTAAAAATACAGTTATTGATTAATGAACTATTGGTGATCTGATTCACTGGGTACTTGGGACATGATATGAAGTTACCGTCGGCTCAGCCCTGATCCAGCTGGTAAGTCCGCCCGTATTCGGATCCTAAGCTTCGGCTAGGTCCGCCCATTTTCGGATCCTAGGCTTCGGCCAGGTCCGTCCGTTTTCGGTTCCTATGCTTCGGCAAGGGCCGCCCGTATTCTAAGGTTTATCCTTAGGATGGTACCCACGCCCAATGGGCTCGGGTTAATGCATGTACATGATACCGCACTGGGGAAACTATATACTGGAGTATGGTTGGAGGGTAAATAAAGAATTAAAATAAACTTTACGGCTACTTGAAACAAATGTATTTAAAATAAAAAGGTTTACTACATTGTTACATTTCATGCATTAACGTTGCACTATTGGAACACACTAGACACTAAACTCTCTGATTTCACCTCCGTACATTATCAGCTTATATAATTTTCGTCTAATTCTCGATGTATGAATAAAGAACAAATATCGTTACTTACGAGTATGGTGCTACCTCGAAATAGTAGAACAGAAATGGAGACTGTTACTACGTGGAACTTCATGAAAATGTTATGCCTACCATATATCTGCATGAGCTCATAACATCTTTTGGTAGTTCTGTATTACTGAGCTTTTCCAAGCTCACGTTGTTTTTACCATCGCAGGTTAAAAGAATATATCATGGTACAATGGTTGACAGTAGTGTTCGGAGTTGTCTCGGCGTTGCCTTTGGAGTACGGTACTGTATAGTTAGTGGGCATGTATGTCATGTACGTCATGTATTGTTTTATGACAGTGTTTGTAAAACATTTTCTGAAATTTTTGTCACATGTATAAATGACTTCCCGAAATGGTATTTTAAACAAAAGTTGATTTTACAGTTTAATAAGTGTTTAAAAAAATGTTTTTATGTGTATTTTTATTTTGGGTCGCTCTTGTGACCCTAATGTGACTTCCTAAGATCCGTTGTAACGCATAGGCGGGTTTAGGGGGTTACATTTAGAAGGTATTTTATGTGAGTAATACGTTAGTCCAAAGATTAGCATATTGTTTGACGTAGTTTATTGTCAATGTTTGATTGCTACAACAAGAGTACCACTTACATTTAATATTACTGTCCAAAGACTTGATATTAATGTTGTTCTTGGTATCTTGAGGGGAACTAGTCATTATTTTGAATTTATTTGTTTACTTATGAATATTTATGAGAGCCATGTTTTTATTTTATTTATTTATTTTTGTTCTATATTTAGGTAATTTATCTTTGTTATCACAATATCTGTTAAACACATTCTACACCCATGTTTAGTGAAACAAATTTCAAGGAATAAGAAAATATACTTACATATAGTATATGGTTGTATGAAATTAGACTTTGCACTAAGGAAAGAACATTTTGCACCTCTCACAGCGGTAAGCACCCATAAAAGCTATTTTGAGAGGTGAGATCCTTCGAATCGCATGAGTCTAGTGATCATAAAGTACAACACTCTTGATGTTTTCTGGAGCATAAATCTAAAGAGATTACTCATATTAAGGGTTTCCTTGACGAAATTAAGAAATGTTTTACCCTAAACATTAAGGTTAAGATGACATCACTTATGCTTTCTTTGATGTCTATGAAGTATAAGGGTCAAGGAAATGTGAGAGAGTAGATTATAAAAATTCTTAATATTGCTTCAAAATATAAGTCACATAAGATCAAACTCTCTAACAATTGTTTGTTCTTATGATTGTGGTACCGCTTCCTATACAGTTTAACCAATTCAAGATCAGTTACAACTGCAAAAAAGGAAAAATATACTCTAATTAGGATCATTTCTCATTGTGTTCAAGAGGAAGAAAAGTTGAAGCATTATAAGTGTAAAAGTACACATTTTATTAGTGCTCATTTAGATAGTGTCTCTAAGAATAAGGGCAATAAAAGAAAATGTTAGAATAAAGTTGCTAAGGGTCCTAGTCAAAAGAAATAACAATAAGTTACATAGTGTTGATTCTTTTGTATAAGTTAGGACATATATGAAGAAATTAAACTTCAAAAGTGAGCAACTACTTCGGTTATTTTGAGTGATCCATGGGCTGTAAATTTTATGATCCCACAATTAAGATTATTTTAAGGAGAGATATTTTTTAGGATGTTGAGTTTGGAGGGAGAAATAAGGTTAGATACATTGTTATTGAGGAGGAACTGAATTATAATTTAATTCCTACTATCACTTTTGACAATGTTTAGGTTTTCAACCTATCATTAATCAAGAAGTGAATCAAGTACCTCAACAAAATAATGTTGAACAACTCTCATTCAAGATAAGGTAATTGTTTCAGAAGAACAAACTCAACCACCTTAAAAAAACAAATGTCATTAAAGAGGTCCACGAGATGAAGATGAAATACTATTCCAGATTATTATATTGTATTTCTTCAAGAAAATAAGGTAACAATGGAATGATAGAAAATGATCAATCTTTTTTTATCAGGCCATAAAAGTTTTAACTCTTAAAAGTTGATTAATGTCATTCAAGAAAAGTATAATTTTATGCAAGACAATAAAGTTTATGAACTTGTCTTATTACTTGAAGGTGAGATATTTAAAACCAAGAGGGATGCAAATGGTAATGTGGATAAGTATAAAGCACGTCTTGTATCTAAAAGATATACTCTAAAAGAAGACATTGATTTTGTAAAGACTTTCTCTTAAGTTTTTATTGAAAGACTCTTTCAAGATAATTATTACACTTGTTGCTTGTTTTAGTCTTAAGCTACATTAGATAGATGTTAAGCTTTTTTTCAATGATGACAATGAAGAAACTATTTATATGGTACAATCATAGAGTTGTGTCTTATAATACAATATTAATGATATGTAAATTAAAGAAATCTATCTATGAGCTTATGTAGGACTCTTATTAATGAAATTATAAATTTCATGTTGATTATCTTATTTGGTTTTGAGATAAATTTGGTTGACAATTGTATATACTACAAGTTCAGTGGGAGTAAAACCAAGTGATACTCATATTACTAAAGAAGACAAATTTAGTCTTACTCAATGCCCTAAAAGTAACCTTGAAAATTTAGAAAATCCAAAAGATTCTCTATACATAAGCTATTGAGAATCTAATTTATGCTTAAGTATGTATGCGTTCGTAAATTGTGTACATTGTTAGAATGTTAGATAGATATTTAAGAAAATCTAGTATAGACTATTGGATAGCAGCCAATAGAGATGAGATATCTTCAGAGAACAAAAATTACATGCTCATATGTCAAAGTTCTGGTAAGTTAGAGATCATTAGGTTTACAGACTTCGATTCTAATAGAATATTGATGCAAACGAATTTTGTCACATGAGCTGTTAATTTTAGATTGAATAAAAAAGACCACTTTAGTTATTTTATGACAATAAATATGCATTCATTTATTATATACACAATAGGAACACTTCAAACTTGAAGCATGATCAGTACTTAAAAGTTCTATATTTTACCCATCATTTATCCTTATTTTTGCTGCACTCAAGCATGTTTAATTGCATTTTAGGTTAAGTTTTGCATAAACATCACATTTAGATAAAATTGCGCAGATACTGCTAAATTTGGTTACTTTTGCAGGTATATGTCGTGACAGCACCCAGGGCAGCAATCGTGGCAGGCGCTGGGCAGCAATGCAGAAAATCTGGAATGAGCAGTCAAGGAGGACGTTGCTGCCATGGTGCTGCCGTGACAGCATGGTGACAGCAGTTTTGTGGAGAGAAAAAGCAAAGTGGACCTCGATAGATAGAGAAAATTCTGCTCATCTGTCGTGTGAAAACCTCATATTTTTCCGAGCCCCAGATCAAAAGATATGTCAAGCCCAAAGTTCAAGGAGAGAAAATCCCAAGAAACAAGGAGGACGGCTGGAAAGTATATTCCTTGAAGATTTAGTCTTTATTAGAATCATACTTTTAATTAAAGTTGTAATCCTTGTTAAATTAGATAACTTGAGCCCAAAGCTTATATAAGGGCATGTATTTTAACCTAGGGCAGATCTCAACCTCCATATACCATAACCCATAGCCGAATACCCCATAACCGATAACCAAACCCCTCAGCCGTTTACCCGCCGTTGACATGTTCTAAAACCCCTCTAGGGCCACGGGTTGATTTGTAAAGTAGTTGCAAGGGTTGTTTTGTTTTAGGAATTTTCAGTTCAATAAAATAAACTTCAAGTTCTCTTATTTTGGTTATTAATATCTTGCAAGAGCATCGGGAGAGCATTGTGAGGTTATCTATTTACTTAGCTTCGGGAGAGTTAAGTATACGAAAAAAATAAGAGCAAGTTCTCTAGTTTATAGTTGAACTATCTCGTGCCTAGGGATAGGGCGAGGTTAAGTGGCTAAAGAAGAATCCATACACATCGGTGTTCATCATTCGATTCACGCCGGGAGGTATCATCAAGACGTGATCATCGACAGACTTGGACCTAGGGATAGGCCAAGGCAGATCTGGGATTCTTGCCAAACTTGAAAGTACTGAGTTGGTGTGTTTGCTGCCGCGACGATCAACGGACTGCTGCCGCGACAGGTGCTGCCCGCGACAGGCGCGACGACAGAACTGGATTTCCTAAACTCTGCAATACCTGCACTACTGAGCAATTCAATACCAGCCCATTCTCTCTATCTTGATTTCTCTACTATTTTATTTAAGTTCTCTTTATTATTTTCGTGACAACCATCTTAAATATTTTCTTTCCCCTTGTGTAGATAGCGAAGGAAAGGGTTAGCCCAGTCCCTGTGGAGACGATATCCGATACTCTAGTATCACTTTACTACTTGCGTTGTGTACACTTGCACTACATTGCGATAGACACTTTTACACGCAACAAGTTTTTGGCGCCGTTGCCGGGGACTGGCAACTCACTCTTACCCTAGCTTCTGCACTTTTCTTTTATTTTTATTTTTTTATTTATTTTTTTTATTTTTTTAACAAAAAAAACTCAGGTGAAAATACAGGTTCAAGGGCATCAACACGCCAGGAAAAACCATTCGAGAGTTGATGTGGGAAAGTTCTTGCAATTACCGTAAAGATATGCTGCCACGACAGCAACAGGGGCAGCAAATGTCGATGCCGCAGCAGCAAAATTTTTTATGGTACGATCAAAACCCACAAAATTTTTTATACCATAACAGTTTTGCTGCAGAACCCGACCTGCCCTGGCAATGTCATCATCCTCAAGAGCAGTCAAAATCCTTAGAAGACACACTACAAGCCTTCATGGCACTCAC
The DNA here is from genome assembly GCA_030270665.1 of Hibiscus trionum. NCBI lineage: Eukaryota > Viridiplantae > Streptophyta > Magnoliopsida > Malvales > Malvaceae > Hibiscus > Hibiscus trionum. Next base: position 3,315,138 of record BSYR01000008.1, read on the forward strand.
TCAAGAAGTGTCGGTTTCTATGGATGCAAGTATCGCCAAGATGGATTCACTCTTGAGCAGACCGGTCCTCACTCATGCCACGACTGAACCTGAAATCCCGAGGCAAGATGACGAGGATGCCCATGTGAAGGAATACCAAACATATGATGAGTCTGAGCAACAACTTGCCATGGCAATGATCAAGGAGCCGGAATGGAGCAACACCGCGACAACGCTGAGTGAAATTCAAGAGAATGTCACGACAGCAACCACTTCTGAGGCAGAAACCCTAGTCAAAGCAGAAACTGCCGCCTCGGCAGAAACTGCCACCTCGGTAGCAACTGCCGCCACGGCAGCAACTGCCGCCTCGGCAGCAACTGATGCTGAAGCAGCAACCACATTAAAGGTATTTGAGGAACCAACGCCGGTGGACACAGAATCATCAAAGTCTCTACTGATGGAGATCTACGAGTGGTCAACAGAATTTGGTATAGAGAGTGATAGCACTTACCAATGTCCCTTTGACCTGCAAAGTAACCTGACAACGGACTGTCAAAATAACTGGCTGCCGCAGCAGCAGACACGACAGCAAGGGCTACATTCAACCACAACAACATTCAACGAAAACAAGGTAAGTTTGTGGCCGAATGTCAATTTGATTTTTTCTAATCATATATTCATGCCCTCAGAAACATTACCAAGAAGGGAGGACTTCATGGACTACAAAGGGAAGAGAAAAAAAGGAGCCTCCACCATGAGAATAATCACCAGATGGAGGGTACGGATGGACTTCAAGAAGTACCGGAAACGACCCCTCAAGCATCAATAGAACAGGGAGTAGTTACTTTAGGAGATGCCCCTCAAGGCACTCCTAATTTAACTTATTTTATTTTTATTTTATCTTTATTATTTTAGGAATTAGAAATTTGATATTAGTTTTTAGTTTGTTTTTGTTATTAAGTAAACAAAGAAAAACCCTTGCAATGACGATACAAGAAACTTGAGGAAGCTCTGCCTCCACCCCTGTCGCGGCAGCACTCATACTCTCAGGGCAGCACCCACAGCTCCTCCGACAAAGTCCAAAAAGACTGCCCGTCGGTAGCTCCTCATCCAAAGCTCCAGCAGCAGCGACGATAGCCGCACAACTTAAGTTTTCTTTTTCTTTTTCTCTGTCGCCTGCTATATATATTATCTTTTTGTGATGTTTAACTTTTCTGTCATCTTTTTCTTCTGTTTTTTTCATCTTTTGTGTCATGCATTGAGGACAATGCAACCCTTGAGTTTGGGGGTAGGCAGTCTTCCTAATTATTAATATAATATTGCATTTAGTTTTAATTGTGTCGCATTTATTTTATGCAAAAAAAATGAAAATTTTGAAAATTTTGGCTTAAAACTATGAACTGAACTTGCCTGTCGTGACAGCTCTGTCGTGGCAGAAACTTTAGGATAGTTTAAGGAGAAGTTTAGAGTCTTTCTATAGTTCTGAAAACTTAAACACCATTGTGACTGTTATACTGCTTAGACTTCTTTTAGCCAAACTAGAATAGGAAGCTTAGCACTTGAATAGCCCCTAGAGGTGCCTAACACTGGCTCTAGGAAAGAAGTTTAGCAAAAGAGACTCAAAGCCCTAGAGGTGCCCGAAATCGGCTCTAGGAAGTTAGCTAGAGGTGCCCAAAACCAGCTCTAGTGATACTTTAGCTTAAAAAAAATTTTGAAATCGAGTCAAAACAGAAAATCAAAGGAGCATAAGAAGTGCCTTCAAAAGATAAACTTGGCATAAAAATTCGAGTTAAGAGCTGAAATTTTCTAGTGAAACTAAGAGAGTCTTGGCATATAACTGTTCACAAGCATGCACACACTGCACGAGGACTATAGGGAGATTCCGGACAGATCCTAAATTATCCGACAGGTTGCTGCCGTCACAGGGAACGAACGACGGGTAAGGGAAAGTTCACTGTTTAAAAGCCAAAACAAAAAAATATTTTTCTTTTAGGTCTGATTTGCTTGAGGACAAGCAAAGATTCGAGTTTGGGGGTGTGATCAGAACTTAAAAGTTCTATATTTTACCCATCATTTATCCTTATTTTTGCTGCACTCAAGCATGTTTAACTGCATTTTAGGTTAAGTTTTGCATAAACATCACATTTAGATAAAATTGCGCAGATACTGCTAAATTTGGTTACTTTTGCAGGTATCTGTCGTGGCAGCAGTCGTGACAGCACCCAGGGCAGCAATCGTGGCAGGCGCTGGGCAGCAATGCAGAAAATCTGGAATGAGCAGTCAAGGAGGACGTTGCTGCCATGGTGCTGCCGTGACAGCATGGTGACAGCAGTTTTGTGGAGAGAAAAAGCAAAGTGGACCTCGATAGATAGAGAAAATTCTGCTCGTCTGTCGTGTGAAAACCTCATATTTTTCCGAGCCCCAGATCAAAAGATATGTTAAGCCCAAAGTTCAAGGAGAGAAAATCCCAAGAAACAAGGAGGACGGTGGAAAGTATATTCCTTGAAGATTTAGTCTTTATTAGAATCATACTTTTAATTAAAGTTGTAATCCTTGTTAAATTAGATAACTTGAGCCCAAAGCTTATATAAGGGCATGTATTTTAACCTAGGGCAGATCTCAACCTCCATATACCATAACCCATAGCCGAATACCCCATAACCGATAACCAAACCCCTCCGCCGTTTACCCGCCGTCGACATGTTCTAAAACCCCCCTAGGGCCACGGGTTGATTTGTAAAGTAGTTGCAAGGGTTGTTTTGTTTTAGGAATTTCCAGTTCAATAAAATAAAACTTCAAGTTCTCTTATTTTGGTTATTAATATCTTGCAAGAGCATCGGGAGAGCATTGTGAGGTTATCTATTTACTTAGCATCGGGAGAGTTAAGTATACGAAAGAAATAAGAGCAAGTTCTCTAGTTTATAGTTGAACTATCTCGTGCCTAGGGATAGGGCGAGGTTAAGTGGCTAAAGAAGAATCCATACACATCGGTGTTCATCCTTCGATTCACGCCGGGAGGTATCATCAAGACGTGATCATCGACAGACTTGGACCTAGGGATAGGCCAAGGCAGATCTGGGATTCTTGCCAAACTTGAAAGTACTGAGTTGGTGTGTTTGCTGCCGCGACGATCAACGGACTGCTGCCGCGACAGGTGCTGCCCGCGACAGGCGCGACGACAGAACTAGATTTCCTAAACTCTGCAATACATGCACTACTGAGCAATTCAATACCAGCCCATTCTCTCTATCTTGACTTCTCTACTATTTTATTTAAGTTCTCTTTATTATTTTCGTGACAACCATCTTAAATATTTTCTTTCCCCTTGTGCAGATAGCGAAGGAAAGGGTTAGCCCAGTCCCTGTGGAGACGATATCCGATACTCTAGTATCACTTTACTACTTGCGTCGTGTACACTTGCACTACATTACGATAGACACTTTTACACGCAACAAAGCACATAAATATTATGTTCCTAGTTGTTAAAGAAAATTCAGAGTGGTTGTGTGTCTATAGAGCATGTTGGTACAAACTCCATAATTGCGTGCATATTAAAAAACTGTCACCCTAGGTCTTTCATGAGCAGACTACTCGTGTGGGTGTAATGTTATTTAAGGATACTCGGCTTTAGTGGGAGTTTGTAATTTTTAAAAAAAATGCTCATTCGGTTTAGACACAATTTCAGTTACTCCAGTTTAAAGTTATTTAAGATTATTTTCTGCAGAAATAAAGTTCTTTTGGTTTATGCACACTCTGAATTCAATAAAGTTGATCTCACTAAGGTTTAGGAGGACCAGTTGAAAATAGACATATTCGGTTCACATTTCATGTAATTTTCCATGCTACACATCCATGATTGATCTATGTCATTTGACTATGTTTGTATATGTGACCATTGATAGGTTTAGTCATGATTGATATGGCGAAGACTGCTTTGATCCTATATGGATATAATTGATGGACGAGATTGTTGTAGAATACCTATTATATAATAGCAAATTTTTGAGCTCATAAAGTTGTACATTTATCAGAAAACATATGTTGCCCAAGTGGGAGATTGTTGGATTAAAATCTTCAATTGTGGGCACATATGTAAAATGTATGATGCTATTATAAAATATGACACAATGTCAAGTGACCAATTATGTTAGGCGTGTCATAGGTATTAAAGTGTCATGGAAATAAAAGTGTAGATACTATAAGATATATTTATAATTCAATGAGGGGCAGAGTTATAAATATTTAATAGTTAGTTTAATAATCAACTATATAAAGAGGTAGTGGTCGCCAAGAAATAGGTTAATTTGCATTACTCTTGTCCCGTTAGAGAGTTTTTACGATAAGGGCTAACTATTTTCTTGGAAGATCAATACCAAAAATTTAGGATTTCAACAATTCAAGGTTTTCAATCTATGGATTATGCTTCCGCATTCAGTTTATTCGATTTTTTGTTCTTGATGATTTGACAAGATATATCATGGGTTTTAAATTTCATATCTATTATCTTTTGGTTCTAACATTCTCAGCTCCTTCCTGCTTTTAAGACAATAACACTGGTTTTACTTTTATTACCTCAACTAAAACAAGAGCTATGCAAGCTCTCTAGGTGGTGATCAGATTTAGGTTTTTACCACAAAACTACCGTTTGCTCTTTTATCCATTGAAGACAGGCGGTGGGGGTGGATGGCGGCGTCGGCGGTAACTCTGTACGTGGAGAATATTCCGGCAAGTTTACACTGGAAGGGGTTATGGCACATCTTTGGGAATCATGGTGATATAGTGGATTTTTTATTTCCAAAGAAGATGAACAGGAAGGGAAAGCGTTTTGGTTTCGTGAGGTTTGCAAGGAAAATGGATGCACTCAGAGCGAAAGAAAGACTACAAGGTTTTGTCTTAAACAGATACAAGGTTTTGGTTTTGATAGCAAAGTACAATGCGAGATCCTCGTTTTGGCCGAAAAATGAAAAGGGCAAAGCGAATGTTGCGGCAGGAAGCTCGAATCCCTTGCCAAACGCTAAAGAGGGGAAGAAGATGAGTCCAGGTGAAGCTGTAGGGGGTGGAGGTAGAGAAGCCCAAAAATTATGATTCTTTTAGAGATATCAATTGAGTTAAAATTTTGTCACATTTGTTCCGAAAACATAATTTATTTTTTTTTTTTTTGAAAATTTTTAATTTATTTAAAAATAATCAATACAATTAAAATTGTAAAATGGGTTACTTTTTTCCAAAAAATTAAAAAAATTAAAATTTTTAAAAAAAACCTAAAAATTTTATAATATATTTTAATATTATAAAAAAATTAAATGATTTTTGAAAGCTTTAAATTTTATTTAAAAAATAATAAAACTATTTTTAAATAATATTTTAACAATTTAAAAAAATTAACAATTAAAAAAACTTTTATTGTTTGAGATTTTTTAAAATTATTTCTATAGTTTTATATAATATATAATTTTTTAGTAATATTTTAACGATAATAGTCCCTGCGTATGATTTCTCATCAATGCAATCATACCATTTTCACCAAAAAAAAATATTTTTATAGTTTTATATAATATATAATATTTCTAATATTTTATATTTTTAAAATGTTAATCTTTTGAAAATTATTGTTTTAAATAAATTTTGGAATTAAAAATAATTTATATTTTTAAAATATTTTTTTAGAATATTTATGATTTTAAAATATTTTTAAAAAAATTAAAATTACAAAGTTCCAAGAAATGCCAAGCCGCATTACCCTATTGCGACACGTGGAATTTTAAAAAAAACTGTTATAGATAACTATCAATATTGGTCAAAATGTCAAATTAATTTGTTTTTTCGAGTTTATAGACTTGATTGAGTGCAAAAAATTCAGAGGTCAGAGGCTAAATTGGTTCTTTTTCTTAAAAGTTCAAAAGCTTATTGAACGCTTAACTGATTATTTCATTGAATAAATATTAGATGTGTTCGAGAACTAGATTATCCATACATCCAGTGAAAAATTAAAAATCATATTTGGTTAAATTTGGACTATTAAGTAAGATTTTTTTATACATATGTTGTGTAATTAAAAAAGTATGCATATTTATTATTTAAAAGTTAAAATTTAAATCTAATCTCCTAAAATCTTAAACCTTGAATCCTAAATTTTAAATTTTAAACACTAAAAACTAAACTCATAAACTCTAAATTAAATCTCTAACATCTAAAACAGATTTAATAAATAATCTACAACGTGCGACGAACACCGCTGAACACCACTAATGTTGAACACCGCTGAAACACCATTAAATTAATTAATAAAGATTTAAAATTTCAAGGACCTTGAAGAACTAATGTTTTGATATAATAATTGAAAAATAGTTTTGGACTAAATTGAAAAGATTTCAAAAGTGCCTTTAAGTCCAAACAACTTAAAAATATGTTTGAGGATTGTTTTAAGAGGTTTTGAAATGTTTTCTAAAGCCAAACTTTACAAAACCACCCAAGTGTTTCGAAACACCCTTAGGCGTTTCGAAACAACCATTCATAGTTTCAAAACGTTTCGATACAACTCTGTCTATTTCGAAACAGGCTTTAATCTAGGTGAGAATTTTTACATAGCGTTTCGATACGGGCTTTACCGTTTTCGATACGCCTATGTGGCAAAGACCTCAACGGCTATTTCCCAACGGTAATTTAATTTGCAGCCTAACTGTCAATCGTACCGAAACGGGTTGTAAACCATTTCGATACGTCCAGAAGGGTTTCAAAACGACAATAGGCGTTTCGATACGACCTGCTGCATCAGACTTCAACGGCTAGTTCTGAAGAAGGTCGTTCCGATACGGGCTCGACTGTTCCGAAACGGACAGCACCAGAACTACAATTAATGTGAGAAATAAAGTCTCCAACGGCTCCAAAATAACCCAAACGGTCCTCAACGGTTACAAACTCATTTGGGAGTATAAAAGGGACCTCCAAACATCAAGTAATGGTTAATGCTTCAATTGTCAACAACATTATGATAAGAAAATTGTCTTAGGGCTTTATTGTTCAATTTCTTGTATAGACAACACTTGTGAGCCTAATTGTCAAATTTGCTCAAGTGTTTAGGTTTTGGGTGAGAGCTTTATTTGTGCAAACATATACCTTGTAGAGGGATTTCTAGTTTGCTAAGTATTTCTTGTGTAAGAGAGTGTTTGATCAAGCTTTGAGTAGAAAGCTTGATCGGTGTAACGGTTTCCTCCTAAGTCGAGAAAAGGGGACGAAATTCTTAGTGATTTTTTTTTGGAAATCCTTAGTGGGAAGCTAAGGTAGTGGATTTAGGTGGTTGTTAGAAGGTGGAACCATTATAAATCCTTGTGTCCAATTCCAATCTTTTAGCTTCCACTTTAACACCCAAAAATCTAATCTTCTCCAAACTTGGCAAACACATCGGTTGAAGGAAATCGAGCATCATAAAACCCAAAAATTGGTATCAGAGCTTGGCTCAATTGAAGAGGATTAACATCGTATTGATGCGTTTCGGTAAGCTCGATCAACATCTCAATCAACCGGCTCAATGGTGTAATCCATCGACAAGCCTCTTTTCTTTGACGGGACAAATTATGCTTATTGGAAGACAATGATGATGTTCTTTGTAAACTCCAAAGACTACAAGCTTTGGGATATCATTCGAAGATGGCCCGTTCGAACCAAAAGGAAGCAAAGCAGAATGGAGTGTCGACGATCGTAAGAAGATGGAGCAAAATTGCAAGGCTTTGCACTTCACCTTTTGTTAACTTAGCCTCAATATCTACGGAAAGATGTCTTCTTGCGATAGTGCCAAGGAAGTTTGGGACAAGCTCGAAGTTACATGCGAGGGGAAAAACGAAGTAAAGGAGACCAATATCGACCTCCTCAACCTAGAGTATGAAAACTTCAAAATGGATCCGGATGAGGACATCATGAAGATGTTCGATCGTTTCTTCGCCATCACCAATGGACTCAATGGCTATGGAGAAGCCATTTCGGAAGAGAAGCTTGTCTGAAAGCCCATCTACTCTCTTCCTGAGACATGAGACTAAAAAAGGACCGCCATCATCGAAGCCAAGAATCTCAAGACTTTTAAGCTTGATGAGCTCATGGGGTCACTTCTCACTCACCAAATAATGAAAAAAAAACAAAGAAGAGGAGAAGAAGAAGGAAGAGATTAGAGCTATGGGGGAGAAGAAGCTCAAAGGGCTTGGCATCAACAAAAATGTCATTACTCTCAAATCCTCCACATGACATCATGTAGATTCAAGTGAGGAGGAAAGAGAAGATGAAGAGATTGCCTATCTCTTCAACAAATTTTCCCGGTTCATGAAGAGCAAAATGGAAAAATCCAAGCATGAATTGAGGAAGAAGATGAAGAGATGGCCTATCTCTTCAGCAAATTTGCCCGATTCATGAAGAGCAAAATGGAAAAATCCAAGCATGAATTGAGGAAGAAGATGAAGGAATCCTACAAGTCCAACAAGAAGGGTTAAGAACTAATGTTTTGATATAATAATTGAAAAATAGTTTTGGACTAAGTTGAAAAGATTTCAAAAGTGTCTTTAAGTCTAAACAACTTAAAAATATGTTTGAGGATTGTTTTAAGAGGTTTTGAAGTGTTTTCCAAAGCCAAACTTTACAAAACCACTCAAGTGTTTCGAAACACCCTTAGGCGTTTCGAAACAACCATTAATAGTTTCAAAACGTTTCGATACAACTCTGTCTGTTTCGAAATGGGCTTTAATCTGGGTGAGGATTTTTACATAGCGTTTCGATACGGGCTTCACCATTTCGATACGCCTATTTGGCAAAGACCTTAACGGTCAAAATCCCCAACGGCTATTTTCTCAACGGCTTTTTAATTTGCAGCTCAACTGTCACTCGTTCCGAAACGGGTTTGCGACCATTTCGATACGGATCAAGGTGTTTCGAAACAGCCAGAGGTGTTTCGAAACGGATTGCTGCATCAGACTTCAACGGCTAGTTCTGAAAAGGGGCGTTCCAATACGGGCTCGACTGTTCCAAATCGGACAACACCAAAACTGCATTTAATGTGGGAAATAAAGTCTCCAACGGCTCCAAAACATCCCTAACGGTCCTCAACGGCTACAAACTCAATTAGGAGTATAAAAGGGACCTCCAAGCATCAAGAGAAGGCTAATGCTTCAATTGTCAACAACACTATGATCAAGAATTTGTCTTAGAGCTTTATTGTTCAATTTATTGTATAGACAACATTTGTGAGCTTAATTGTCAAATTTGCTCAAGTGTTTAGGTTTTGGGTGAGAGCTTTAATTGTGCAAACATATACCTTCTAGAGGGATTTGTAGTTTGTTAAGTCTTTCTTGTGTAAGAGAGTGTTTGATCAAGCTTTGGGTAGAAAGCTTGATCGGTGTAACGGTTTCCTCCTAATCTGTGAAAAAGGGGTCGAAATTCTTAGTTAATTTGTTTGGAAATCCTTAGTGGGAAGCTAAGATAGTGGATGTAGACCTTGGTTAGAAGGTTGAACCACTATAAATCCTTGTGTCAAATGCTTATCTTTCTATTCCCATAAAAACACCTAAATATCCAACTTCTCTGAACTTGGAAAACACATCAGTTGAAGAAATCGAGCACCATAAAACCCAACAATTGGTATCAGAGCGAGGCTCAATCGAAGAGGATTAACATCCTATTGAGGTGATCCTGGAAGCTCGATACAACATATCAACCAACCGATCAAATGGCGTAATCCATCGACAAGCCATCATTCTTCGGCGGAACACTCTATGCCCATTAGAAGACAAGAATGAAGTTTTTTATAAAGTCCAAGGACTACAAGCTTTGGGACATAGTAGAAGATGGTCCGTTCGTGCCACAGTGAAGCAAGGCGGATTGGAGTGCCGATGATCGCAAGAAGATTGATCTTAATTGCAAAGCCTTGCACATCTTTTTTTGTGCATTTGGCCCCAACATCTATGAGAATATGTCTTCTTGTGAAGATGCCAAGGAGGTATGGGAAAAGCTTGAAGTCACATACGAAGGAACCAACAAAGTAAAGAAGACCAAGATCGGACTCATCAACCTCGAGTATGAGAACTTCAAGATGGATCCGGAAGAAGACATTGAGAAGATGTTCAATAGGTTCTCCACCATCACCAATGGACTCAAAGGCTATGGAGAAGTCATTCCGGAAGAGAATCTTGTCCGAAATCTCATCTACTCACTTCCCGCGTCATGGGACTCAAAAAGGACCGCCATCATCGAAGGCAAGAATCTCAAGACTTTGAAGCTTGATGAGCTCATGGGGTCACTTCTCACTCACCAAATTATGAAGAAAAACAAAGAAGATAAGAAGAAGAATGAAGAGATTAGATCTATGGGGGAGAAGATGCTCAAAGGGCTTGGCATCAACACAAATGCCATTGCTCTCAAATCCTCCACATGCCATCATGTAGATTCAAGTGAAGAGGGGGATGATGAAGAAGAGATAGTTCATCTCTTCAAGAAGTGTGCCTCTTTCATGAAGAAAGCCTTGAAAGAACTTGAATGACAATCCATGAAGAAGAAGAGGGCAAGCACTTCAAGCCATAAGAAGAAGGCATATGTGGCTACTTGGAGTGATGGAGAATCCACCGACGATGAACAAGCCAACCTTTGCCTTATGGCCATCGAAGAAGATTCAAGGGTAACTTCTAATTCATCTACTTCAAGTTCATATTATTTTGATGAATTACAAGATGCCTATGACGATTTGGTTTTAGAATTTAAAAATCACATTTTGAAAAACAAGAAAGTGGTTTCAAATTTGAAAATTCAAAATGACTTGATTTCTAAAACCAAAATAGAACTTGAAGCAAAACTCAATGAGTTTGAACAAAAATGTTTTGATCTACAAAATTTGCTTTATAAAGTTCAAGAAGAAAAAGATTTGATTTCCAAAGAACTTGAAAAGAAAAATAATGTTAGAAAATCAAATTTTTATGTAAGACAATCTAGTGCCCCTAGATTTGTAAATGGTAAAGTTTTTAGAAGTATTTGGGTCCCAAAAGGACTAAGTACTTCAACTAAAAAGGATGAAATTGAAAAATGGATTCCTAAGGGGACTAAATTTTGTGCTACTAACGTCTATGGATCCAAAGAAATTTGGATACCAAAAATTACTTGATTGTCTTATGATAGGTGTGATTGAGATTGATCAGCAAGTCAAATATTGAGGGGGAGCTCCATGCACACAAGGAAGAACACTTGAAGAAGGAAGGCTTCACATCCTCCCTTGAGTTCAAATATGGTAAAATCTAGTTGTTTTTCATTTGTTTAATTTGATTTATTCTCTTTTAATTCAACTAGATTATCATGTGTTGGACTAACATTCCTTAATGATGCTTTGAGAAAGGGGGAGCCAATTTTAAAAAAAATCAAAATTCTTATTTGTGTCATTTTGTTTACCTTCTAAGTTACTTTGAACTTAAAGTTATTTAAAGTATTTTCGATATAACAAAAAAGGGAGAAATGATTTGAAAAATTGCATTTTCAAGAGAATAATGGGGAGCTTTAACTTCTTTTAATTTTTGAAATCTCTTATTCAAATTTTTGAATACAAAGGGGGAGAATCTCAAACAATTTTTCAAGGTGGTTTTATTATATCAAAAAGGGGGGAGATTGAAGAACTAATGTTTTGATATAATAATTGAAAAATAGTTTTGGACTAAATTGAAAAGATTTCAAAAGTGTCTTTAAGTCCAAACAACTTAAAAATATGTTTGAGGATTGTTTTAAGAGGTTTTGAAGTGTTTTCCAAAGCCAAACTTTACAAAACCAACCAGTTGTTTCGAAACACCCTAAGGCATTTCAAAACAACCATTCACAGTTGCAAAACGTTTAGATACAGCTCTGTCTGTTTTGAAACGGGCTTTAATCTGGGCGAGGATTTTTACATAGCGTTTCGATACGGACTTCACTGTTTCGATACGCCTATGTGGCAAAGACCTCAACGGTCAAAATTCCCAATGGCTTTTTAATTTGCAGCTCAATTGTCACTTGTTCTGAAACGGGGTTGCTACTGTTTTGATACGGATCAAGGTGTTTCGAAACAGCCAGAGGTATTTCGAAACAGATTGCTGCATCAGACTTCAACAGCTAGTTCTGAAAAGGGGCGTTCTGATACGGGCTCGACTATTCCGAAACGGACAACACCAGAACCGCATTTAATGTAGGAAATAAAGTCTCCAACGGCTCCAAAACATCCCCAACGGTCCTCAACGGCTACAAACTCATTTAGAAGTATAAAAAGGTCCTCCAAGCATCAAGAGAAGGCTGATGCTTCAATTTTCAACAACACTATGATCAAGAATTTGTCTTAGGGCTTTATTGTTCAATTTATTGTATAGACAACATTTGTGAGCCTAATTGTCAAATTTGCTCAAGTGTTTAGGTTTTGGGTGAGAGCTTTAGTTGTGCAAACATGTACCTTATAGAGGAATTTCTAGTTTGCTAAGTCTTTCTTGTGTAAGAGAGTGTTTGATCAAGATTTGGGTAGAAAGCTTGATCGGTGTAACAGTTTCCTCCTAATTCGTGAAAGGGGGACGAAATTCTTAGTGAATTTGTTTGGAAATCCTTAGTGGGAAGCTAAGGTAGTGGATGTAGACCTTGGTTAGAAGGTTGAACCACTATAAATCCTTGTGTCAGTTGCATATCTTTCTATTCCCACAAAAACACCCAAATATCCAACTTCTCCAAACTTGGCAAACACATCGGTTGAAGGAATCGAGCACCATAAAACCCATCAAAGGGATCATCTTCAAAGCAAGCATGTGTGGCCACGAGGAGGGATGGAGACTCTACTGAGGATGAGGTAGCCCACCTATGCTTGATGGCCCTCAATGAGGGGGAGGTAACTTCTAATTCATCTACTTCATGTTAATATTCTTTTGATGAATTACAAGATGCCTATGACGATTTTGTTTTAGAATTTAAAAATCAAATTTTGAAAAACAAGAAAGTGATTTCAAATTTGAAAAATTCAAAATGACTTGATTTCTAAAACCAAAATTGAACTTGAAGCAAAACTCAATGAGTTTGAACAAAAATGTTTTGATTTACAAAATTTGCTTAATAAAGTTCAAGAAGAAAAAGATTTAATTTCCAAAGAGGTTGAATGTAACACCCAGGTTTAGGGGTCGGGAGTTGAGTGTATAAATCGGGTTCGAGTCGTGGGCTTGTTTTAAATTTAAAATGGGCTTTGGTTTTAATTAAAAGGGCTTGAGATCTCATTAAGGGCAAATGAGTAATTTTCTAAATGGAAAAAGTAAAACAAGTAAAAAGGGGCTTTTTACTAGTCATCTTCTTCCTCCCCTTTTCAAACTAAAAGCACGACATCTAAAACCTCCCCAACCCCAAATCACTATTCCATCAAATTCCTTCACGATTTTCAGAGCTTTCATCAAGGTAAGAGTGTTTTTTACTTCTCCTTATCTTTCTTAACATTTCTATGGTTTTAGTTTTTAGTAAACTCCATTTTTGAAGTTTTTCAAGTTTTGGGACAAAAGAGGAAACTTTAATGGGTTTTTGTTTAGTTTTCGTTTTGTAAAGTTAAATTATGTTAAGCTCTTACCCTTAGGTGTATCATATGTGAAAATGGTGGTGTTTTGATGAAAATCTCGAAATGGGTTTTTGTGAGTGTTTTAAAGGGTAGAAAACTTGGGTTTTTGAGGTAGTTTGGTGTGGGAAAGTTGGGCTGATGATATGGTTATGCTTGAGGGTTGTTTTAAGCGTGTTTAGTGATAATTTGGGTGTTGGAATCGATAGATTTCTGCTGGGTTGTGTGTGAGTCCGAAAATGAGGATTTTGGGTTAGCTCATGGCTTGGAAATATAGAGAAATAGCCTTGTGTTTGTAACCGATTTGTGACGGTGGTTTTGTGGATGATTTGTTGAGTAATATGTTGTTTTTGGTTGATTAGAATCAAGGGAAATTGTTGGAGAAGCTTCGGGCTCGATTCCGGGAAACTTGGAGGCTTGATCGGCTTTCTCGGTTTGCTTTAAGAGTGTTTGGTGAGTGGATTGTTTAAAATGGTTTTAAATTGGTTCAAGTGTGTGGTTGAGGTGTTAGATTGTGCTTGGTAGGCCAATCTAAGGTAGGGATTAAGTTGGTAGCTTAATCTCTTGTTTGACTTTATGAGTTCTTGCTTAATGTGCATAGATGTGAACTTGTGTAATATGTGTTCATTTATGCATGTTGATATATATATTGATGATGTATATGGTGATGATATGTTGAGTTGCATGATTGTGAAATCATGGTGAGACTTGTTAGTATGTTGGCACTAGTTATAATTACTGGGTATAAATGATCAATCATTAGGATGAGTGTGCACACGGTAAGAGTCAAATTCGCGTCTGGCCTTGGTGACGTGTAGTCATCAAGGAGGAGTACGATGAGGTAACATTCCACCAAAAAATGTTAGTATGTGATGATGAGTGTAATCCCATCCATGAATGAAAATGGTGATGTGTGTAATCCCACCGGAAGGTAAATGTTGTTTGAGTACGTTGGGGTGAAAATCCCAACAGAAGTTATCTGCATATCCGGGTAAGCTATATAGTTGACAATATACTTGTCTATGTGTGGTGGGTGTGATAAGATGTTCTATTACATTTGTGCTTAGCATATCATGAGGTAAGATGCCATGTTCATGCGTTCTTGTAGTAGTTGGCTATGTTGCTATGTTAGTGTAAATGTATGTCTTGTGAATGTTTTCATGGATGTCATGCTTGAACCATGCACTGTCGATGTTTTGTTTTGAGCTCCCTCACTAAGCTTCTAGCTTACGCTCTCGTTTTCGACAATGCAGATCACTAGTGTGGAGTTAGCAAGGAGCGAGAAAGGGGAATCCAAGCGTGTGTGTGGTTGCTCAAGTATGGTTTTATTGAATAATGTAATAGTTAGCAATGAGGATGCTACGTGTTGTAGGAGCATGTGTTAGACTCCTATTTTGTTAATGCTTTTGTGTTGAGGATTCGTAAACCATGTTTTATATGTCTAAGTGTTTTGTGTGAGAAGCATGTAAACCTTGTTTTATGTTATGTTTATGTAGATGTATGTTTCCTATGATGATTTGGGCTATATGTGTATGCTTATATGTTGGTCATGCTTGTGGTAGGATGTGATGCCATCTAGATTATGTGTATGATTGTTGTTTTATGAATCTTGTTGATTTGAGGGATGTTTGGGAATGTTTGGAGATGCAGAAAACTGTTTTCAGGGTCACTCAGAGTGCAGGCGTTTCGAAACGGTCGTGCTTTTTTCGAAACATGTATAGCTCCAGGTATACTCGTATCGCAACGGGGGTGGTGCCGTTTTGATACAATTTGACACTGTAAGTTCTCGTTTCGATACGTGTTTCGATACGGTTTGCCTCTGTGAGTGCCCGTTTCGGAACCTGTTCCGGAACATTTCGACACTAGAGACTCCCGAATCGGAACAGAGTAGACCGTATCGGTACGGCCTGGTCTGGCTTTTAAACTGGAGCCCGCATATCGAAACGGGCAACCTTGTTTCGAAACGTAGGCATGTAATTAGGCTTTTAGGCATCTTCAAAGGTTCTCGGATGTGGTGTTCTAGTCCCGTTTGTTGTTTGCTTCCTTGTTAAGTTTATATGCATCGTTTATGTATGGTTTGGCTTGTACGCATGAAATCGGACTAACATGTCACTCGGTAAATTTAAGTTACCTTATATTCTGTTTGTATCGTTTCGTTATCATTTTCGATGTAGCTTCGTACATAGGTCTAATTGTAAAATTTAGACAAGATAATTAAATGAAAAATTTTCTAGGGTTGCTAATCGGAGTGGAACCTTAACGGGTTTCGCTTCGGTTTTCCCCGTGTAACCCGTTCAAACCGGCCTGTCGGCTAGACCAGGACGAGAGGGTTACATTTGTTGGTATCAGAGCCTGAGGTTTCCGCGACCTTGGGAAGGTAAGTAAGGTAAGTTTGAAGTGTTATGTTGCTATCTCGGTGTATGTTGTATGGTGAATGCTTTTTCTATGTATGCTTGTTGTTCGTTTGCTTGTATGATTGTTGTGTTGAGACATAGTGTCGAGTTCCCATTGCTACTATTACTTATTTGAAAAGATTTTGAGTAAAGAAGTACTTGAGCACGTTGGACCCTTGCATTTGCTAACTTAATCCTTGCGTGTTTATTTTTGTTATAGTTGATATCTTGCTAGCCGTAAGATGAGACCTAGAGGTAGGCCTAGGATGGTTCACCCGAAACCACAGGCTGCAGCTTCAGAAGTTGAGCCGGTTGTTGAGGCGGAGGCTCCTCCACCTCCTCCTTCTCCTTCTTGTCAAGAGGGAGGTGAGGCGAGAGCTGAGGGCGTAGGACCTCAGGTTGGCCAAGGTCCGACCAGTATAGATTTGGCTCCGTTGGTTCAGGCTATAGCTAGGGCTTTTCAGGTAGCAGTGGCTGGGGGACAAGCAGTGGCATAACCACATGGTGAGGGCACCGGTTTGCCACTAGAGAGGCTCCGTAGTTTGGGAGGTGAAGAGTTTCGAGGGTTGGCACCTGAGAGATCAGAGACTTGGTTTGACAAGATTGTTCGCATTTTTGTCTCGGATGGGTTGTACTAGGGCACACAGACTGAGATGTGTTGTTTCTCTGCTTCAGGGTGATGCCTACACTTGGTGGGTCACCATTACTACGGGCATGCCAGATTCCGAGATCACTTGGGAGTTCTTTAAGTCAGCTTTCCGCAAGAAGTATCTGGATCCCCGTTATCTTGATGAGAAGAAGAGAGAGTTCATGGCATTGCTTCAGGGTAACATGACAGTGACCGAGTATGAGATACAGTTTGTCAGATTGAGCCAGTTTGCGTCCGAGCAAGTTCCTACTGAGAGGGAACGTTGTGATCATTTCCGTTACGGGTTGAGTGAGGAGGTAAAGAGGTATACTTTGGCTACGGACTATATGGACTTCGATTTCTTGGTCGCTAGGGCCAAGGACATAGAGCACAGTTTGGGTTTGACCAAATGTTCAGGTGGTTCTAAATCAGGGAAGAGGTCTGTTGACTTTGATAGAGGTGATGCCAAGAGGCACAGGGACAATAGGCATCATTTCGATCATAGACGTGGGGGTGGTAACCACGGGAGAGGTCATCAGGGCCAGAGAGTTAGTGGGCATTTGCCCGAGTGTACTAGATGCGGGAGGCATCACGCCGGAGAGTGTTGGGGAAACTTTCATTCATGTTGGAACTGTGGAGCTAGAGATCACCTTAGGCGTGATTGTCCACATCAGGTTAGGTTTGCACCAGTTCAGGTTCAGGCTCCTGCTAGAGCTATTGATTATCCGAGAGGCCGTGAGCGCGGTCGAGGTAACTTTCAACCAAGGAATGATGGCCAGAGAAATGTAGCACATGTAGTTGCGGTTCAGCCGGAGGGCGGAGGTCAGGCTAGAGTTTATGCTCAACGAGAGGGACAGAACGACACAGATGTGATTACAGGTAATTTCTCGATATAGTCTCTGAGTTTGCTTTCCTTGATTGACTCCGGGTCTACGCATTCATATATTTTGAGTGAGCATGCAAAGATGTTGAATATACCTTGTGGGGTACTAGAGGTAGGTGTTAGTGTTACTAGTTCCTTCGGGGATACAGTAGTGGTTAGGATGATGTACAGAAGGTGTCCGTTAATGGTTCAAGGGCATGTATTTTCAGTGGACATGGTGGAGTTACCGTTCTATGGCGTCGATGTGATTTTGGGTATGGACTGGCTTATAGAATATAGAGCTAGGGTAGATTTTAAAACTAAGAGAGTTTTCTTGAAGCTTGCGGATGACTATGATATTGTGGTAGTAGGTAATAATTTGAAATTCTTATCGAATGTTGTTTCAGCCTTAGAGGCTCAGAAATTAATTGAGTTGGGTTGTGAGGCGTACTTAGCCTACGTGATGAATCTGAACATGAATGAAGTCAGACCTCAGGATATCAGGACAGCGTGTGACTTTCCGAGTGTGTTTCCGGAAGAATTACCCGGTTTACTGTCTGATAGAGAGGTAGAGTTTGCTATAGAGACATATTCAGATTCTGCTCTTGTTTCGATTGCTCCGTACCGTATGGCACCGAAAGAACTGAAAGAGTTGAAGACTCAGTTACAAGAGTTGTCAGATAGAGGTTTTATCCGTCCGATTTCTTCACCTTGGGGCGCTCCGGTATTGTTTGTGAAGAAGAAAGACGGTAGTATGAGAATGTGCATTGATTATAGACATTTGAATCAGTTGACGATGAAAAACAAGTACCCCTTGCCGCGTATCGATGATTTGCTTGATCAGTTGAGAGGGGCATCAGTCTTTTTGAAGATTGATTTGAGATCCGGTTATTACCAATTGAAGGTAAAAGAGGTTGATGTCCTGAAGATAGCTTTTAGGACTAGATATGGTCACTACGAGTTCTTGGTTATGCCGTTTTGGTTGACAAATGCATTGGCTGCTTTCATGGATATGATGAATAGAATCTTCCATCAATACTTAGATTAGTTTGTGGTTGTTTTCATAGATGATATTTTGGTGTATTCGCGTACCAAGGAAGATCATGACAGGCATTTGAGGTTAGTTTTGCAGACTTTGCTAGACAATCAGTTGTACGCTAAGTTGAGTAAGTGTGAGTTTTAGATCCGAGAAGTAGTCTTTCTAGGACATGTAGTGTCATTCGAGGGGATTAGAGTTGATCCGAAGAAGGTAGAAGTCATTGTTGAGTGGAAGCAACCAAAGTTTGTGACAGAGATTCGTAGTTTCCTAGGCTTAGCAGGTTATTATAGGAGGTTTGTTGATGGATTCTCGAATATAGCCGCCCCTTTGACAAAATTGCTTCAGAAGAATGTTCAGCTTGAGTGGTCCGATGCGAGACAGCAAACCTTTGAGAAACTGAAAGAAGCTTTGACAGATGCACCGATTTTGATTCAGCCCGAGTCGGGGAAGGATTATGTGATCTACAGTGATGCTTCATATGTAAGTTTAGGTTGTGTGCTCATACAAGATGGGAGAGTTGTGGCTTATGCCTCGAGACAGTTAAAGACTCACGAGCGTAATTACCCGACACACGACATAGAGCTAGCCGCAATTGTATTTGCCTTGAAGATTTGGAGACATTATTTGTATGGTGAGAAATGCACAATGTATACGGATCATAAGAGTCTGAAGTATATAATGACGCAATGAGAGTTGAACCTTAGACAACGTAGGTGGCTAGAGTTGCTTAAGGATAATGATCTCACGATTGAGTACCATCCGGGTAAAGCCAATGTAGTGGCAGATGCTTAGAACGTAGTTGTTGAGTTGAGAGCCATGTTTGCTAGTTTGAGCTTGTCCGATGATGGTGGTCTAGTGGCCGAGCTTCAGGTTAGACCTACCTTAGGCCAGTTGATTAGAGAGAAACAACTGTTAGATAGATCTTTGGCACCTCAAGTGCAAGATATAGCCGAGGGTAGACCATCGGACTACAGTTTCAGTGACGATGGGGTCTTGTGTTTCAGAGATAGAATAGTTGTGTCGGATGATAGTGGTTTGAGACGTACTATCTTGACCGAAGCACATAGTAGCCCGCTCGCTATGCATTCCGGTAGTACGAAGATGTATCGTGACCTGAAGAATGATTATTATTGGGTTGGTTTGAAGAAAGACGTAGACGATTATGTGAGTAAGTGTATGGTATGCCAGAGAGTTAAGGCAAAACATCAGGTTCCTTCAGGTTTGTTGCAACTGTTGAGGATTCCGGAATGGAAGTGGGAAAATATCACCATGGATTTCGTTTCGGGTTTGCCTTTGACTCCTTCGAAGAAGAACTCAGTTTGGGTTATAGTCGACTGTTTCACGAAGTGTGCTCACTTTTTAGGTGTTAATACGTGAGTAAGTGTTTTTGACTTCTCATCTTTCTTAAGATTTCTATGGTTTTAGTTTTTAGTAAACTCCATTTTTGAAGTTTTTCAAGTTTTGGGAAAAAAGAGGAAACTTTAATGGGTATTTGTTTGGTTTTCGATTTTTAAAGTTAAATTATGTTAAACTCTTGCCCTTAGGTGTATCATATGTGAAAATGGTGGTGTTTTGATGAAAATCTCGAAATGGGTTTTTGTGGGTGTTTTAAAGGGTAGAAAACTTCTGTTTTTGAGGTAGTTTGGTGTGGGAAAGTTGGGCTGATGATATGGTTATGCTTGAGGGTTGTTTTAAGTGTGTTTAGTGATTATTTGGGTGTTGGAATCGATAGATTTCTTCTGGGTTGTGTGTGAGTCCGAAAATGAGGATTTTGGGTTAGCTCATGGCTTGGAAATGTAGAGAAATAGCCTTGTGTTTGTAACCGATTTGTGAAGGTGGTTTTGTGGATGATTTGTTGAGTAATATGTTGTTTTTGGTTGATTAGAATCAAGGGAAATTGTTGGAGAAGCTTCGGGCTCGATTCTGGGAAACTTGGAGGCTTGATCGGCTTTCTCGGTTTGCTTTAAGGGTGTTCGGTGAGTGGATTGTTTAAAATGGTTTTAAATTGGTTCAAGTGTGTGGTTGAGGTGTTAGATTTTTCTTGGTAGGCCAATCTAAGGTAGGGATTAAGTTGGTAGCTTAATCTCTTGTTTGACTTTATGAGTTCTTGCTTAATGTGCATAGATGTGGACTTGTGTAGTATGTGTTCGTTTATGCATGTTGATATATATATTGATGATGTATATGGTGATGATATGTTGAGTTGCATGATTTTGAAATCATGGTGAGACTTGTTAGTATGTTGACACTAGTTATAATTACCGGGTATAAATGATCGATCATTAGGATGAGTGTGCACAAGGTAAGAGTCAAATTCGCGTGTGGCCTTGGTGACGTGTAGTCATCAAGGAGGAGTACGATGAGGTAACATTCCACCAGAAAATGTTAGTATGTGATGATGAGTGTAATCTCATCCATGAATGAAAACGGTGATTGTGTAATCCCACCGGAAGGTAATTGTTGTTTGAGTACGTTGGGGCGAAAATCCCAACGGAAGTTATCCGCATATCCGAGTAAGCTATATAGTTGCCAATATACTTGTCTATGTGTGGTGGTTGTGATAAGATGTTCTATTGCATTCTTGCTTAGCATAATATGAGGTAAGATGACATGTTCATGCGTTCTTGTAGTAGTTGGCTATGTTGCTATGTTAGTGTAAATTTATGTCTTGTGAATGTTTCCATGGATGCCATGCTTGAACCCTGCCCTGTCGATGTTTTGTTTTGAGCTCCCTCACTAAGCTTCTAACTTACGCTCTCGTTTTCGACAATGCAGATCTTTAGTGTGGAGTTAGCAAGGATCAATGAAGGGGCATCCAAGCGCGTGTGTGGTTGCTCAACTATGGTTTTATTGAATAATGTAATAGCTAGCAATAGGGATGCTACGTGTTTTAGGAGCATGTGTTAGACTCTTATTTTGTTAATGCTTTTGTGTTGAGGATTCGTAAAGCATGTTTTATGAGATGTCTAAGTGTTTTTTCTGAGAAGCATGTAAACCTTGTTTTATGTTATGTTTATGTGGATGTATGTTTCCTATGATGATTTGGGCTATATGTGTATGCTTATATGTTGGTCATGCTTGTGGTAGGATGTGATGCCATCTAGATTATGTGTATGATTGTTGTTTTATGAATCTTGTTGATTTGGGGCATGTTTGGGAATGTTTGGAGATGCAAAAAACTGTTTTCAGGGTCACTCAGAGTGCAGGTGTTTCGAAACGCTCGTGCTTGTTTCAGAACGGGTGTAGCTCCAGGGATACTCGTATCGGAACGAGTGTGGTGTCGTTTCGATACGATTTGACGTTGTGAGTTCCCGTTTCGGTACGCGTTTCGATACAGTTTGCCTCTATGAGTGCCCGTTTTGGAACCTATTCCGGAACGTTTCGACACTAGAGACCCTCGTACCGGAACGGAGTGGACCGTATCGGTACGGCCTGGTCTGGCTTTTAAACTGGAGCCCGCGTATCGAAACGGGCAAGCCTGTTTCGAAACGCAGGCATATAATTGGGCTTTTAGGCGTCTTCAAAGGTTCTCGGATGTGGTGTTCTAGTCACGTTTTTTGTTTGCTTCCTTGTTAAGTTTATATGCATCGTTTATGTATGGTTTGGCTTGTACGCATGAAATCGGACTAACATGTCACTCGGTAAATTTAAGTTACCTTACGTTCTGTTTGTATCGTTTTCCGCTGTAGCTTTGCACATAGGTCTAATTGTAAAATTTAGACAAGATAATTAAATGAAAATTTTTCTAGGGTTGCTAATCGGAGTGGAACCTTAACGGGTTTCGCTTTGGTTTTCCCCGTGTAACCCGTTCGGACCGGCCTGTCGGCTAGACCGGGATGAGGGGGTTACATTGAAAAGAAAAATAATGTTGGAAAATTAAATTTTTATGTTAGACAATCTAGTGCCCCTATATTTATAAATGGAAAATGTTTTAGAAGTATTTGGGTTCCAAAAGAACTAATCACTTCACATAAAAATGATGAAATTGAAAAATGGATTCCTAAGGGGACTAAATTTTGTGCAACTAATGTCTATGGATCCAAAGCAATTTGGATACAAAAAATTACTTGATTGTCTTATGATAGGTGCGATGGAGATTGATCGACAAGTCAAATATTAAGGGGGAGCTCCATGCACACAAGGAAGAACACTTGAAGAAAGAAGGCTTCACATCCTCCCTTGAGTTCAAGTGTGGTAAAATCTAGTTGTTTTTATTTGTTTAATTTGATTTATTCTCTTTTAATTCAACTAGATTATCATGTGTTGGACTAACATATTTTTGATGATGCTTTGAGTAAGGGGAAGCCAAATTTTAAAACCACAATTCTTATTTGTGTCATTTTCTTAACCTCCTAAGTTATTTTGAACTTAAAGTTATTTAAAGTCTTTTTGTTATAACAAAAAGGGGGAAGAAATGGTTTGAAAAATTGTATTTCCAGGAGAATAAGGGGGGCTTTAACTTCTTTTAATTTTTGAAATCTCTTATTCAAATTTTTAAATACAAAGGGGGAGAATCCCAAATAGTTTTTCAAGATGGTTTTATTATATCAAAAATGGGGAGATTGAAGAACTAATGTTTTGATATAATAATTGAAAAATAGTTTTGGACTAAATAAAAAAGATTTCAAAAGGGCCTTTAAGTCCAAATAACTTAAAAATATGTTTGAGGATTGTTTTAAGAGGTTTTGAAGTGTTTTCTAAAGCCAAACTTTACAAAATCACCCAGTGTTTCGAAAAACCCTTAGGCGTTTCGAAACAACCATTCACAGTTTCAAAACGTTTCGATACAGCTCTGTCTGTTTCGAAACGGGTTTTAATCTGGGTGAGGATTTTTACATAGCGTTTTGATACGGGCTTCACCGTTTTGATATGCCTATGTCGGAAAGACCTCAACGGTCAAAATCCCCAATGGCTATTTCCCAACGGTAATTTAATTTGCAGCCTAACTGTCAATCGTACCGAAACAGGTTGTAAATCGTTTCCATACGTCCAGAAGGGTTTTGAAATGGCCATAGGCATTTCGATACGGCCTGCTGCATCAGACTTCAACGGCTAGTTCTGAAGAAGGTCGTTAATGTAGCATAAACCTTAATTTGTTATAATTATAGGATTACGACTTTTTTATTAAAATTATATCACTGAACTTCCATAAAGTCATAATCCCTGTAACGTAGTATGCAACTTTACTGTTGACTTTTTATTTTTCTATACTTCTTTTGATTGTTGTCTATATCTCACACATATTAAGACATGGCTTTCCAAGTACCTTTAAAATGTATTAAAAATATCCGAATGCTCTTTTATTTGATACCCACACTTGAATTAAGTAACAGTTATTCAAGGCATTAGACCAGAGGTTCAGTTAAAGATTTAAGAAAATTTATTCAAAGACAAATGAGAGACCTGGTCAGAGTAGCTTCATGTTTAAAGAAGTGGGAATATGCTGCTCCGATCAGGGCCACTCATGACAATATCTTCATGTTTAAATAATTGGCTACTCTAATCATGTTGTCATATTTTTTTTAAACCTTTTTTAAATATCATAGATGTCGATGTTTAACTTTCCTCATCCTGTTTATGTATCCCCATGTTCAAAGATTTGGTACCGATTTTCAACTCATGTTCAGGATTCTTAAGGCACTTCTATTCCTCGAGTTTTTGTCAGTCACGACTGTGCTATTTGTAGTAGATGGCCTCACAATTTCAGATTTGTTTGCTGCCATCCATGCCTTCTTGCCCACCGGATGGGCAATTCTCCTCATAAGTCTTATAACTTCAGATATTACACTACCCTATATTCTATGACATACAGTAGCAGCTGCTCGGTTTAATTGTTGCATGCTTATTATTTTCACTTAACATGCTCAATATATGACACTAACACTGAAGCTGTCAGAATTTCTCATGAAAAAAAAAAAGTATGACTCATGCTTTAATCACAACCTATCTTCACCTTTTCTTACCTGGATTCCGGTATGCTTATTTTTTTTTAAAAAAAAATCCATATATTTGGAGGATATACCCATTTTTGTTAAATGTCTCGGGGATATGTATGAAACATGTATTTTATGGAAAACAAAGAACCCAGGTAAAATTAACGGGGATTCTAGGGAACAACCTTTAAATACAGGCTAAAGAACGGCTGACCTGTTTACCGGGTAAAAAGCAGTACACAAATTGTTACATGAAGCGGTACACAAATTGGTACAATATTGTAATAGAAGAATGTATATACAGTTTTATTAAAAAGATGCACCGTTTACCTTTAAAAAGCGGTACAGAAATTGTTACATGATGCGGTACACAAATTAGTACACTTTTGTAATAGAAGAATGTATATACCCTTTTATAACACATGCACGAATTTTTAGAATGGATTATGTACGTGTAAGAAATGTGTACATACACAAATTTTGACCTAAAAGCATACTTTGGTACAATATTTGTATGGAACTGTGTATATACATATATTACTAGCAAATATACAAAAATTGTTACAAATTTGTAAGAGGAAAAGGTATATACCTTTTCTTTTACACGGTTTCACGAAGGTTGGAAAATGACTTTTACTTGTAAGGAAATGTGTACATACAGAATTTCCTACCCGAAAAGCATATTTTGGTACAATAGTGGTATGGAACTGTGTATATACATATATTACTAGCAAATATACAGAAATTGGTACAAATTTGTAAGAGGAAAAGGTATATACATTTTCTTGTACACGGTTTCACGAAGGTTGAAAATGGACTTTTACTTGTAGGGAAATGTGTACATACAGAAATTCTTACCCGAAAAGCATAATTTTTTACAAGTTTTGTTAAGATTTGTGTATATACTCTTAATAGGACGAATTGTACAGGAATTGGAACAAATGTGTAAGAGGAAACGGTATATACCTTATATATTACATTGTTACGAAGGTTAAAAATGGCTCATTTACTTGTAGGAAATGTGTACATACACAATTTCTTACCCGTAAAGCATATTTTGGTAAAAGTTATGTAAGGAGTTGTGAATATACACGTAATAGTACCCAATGTACACAAATTAGTACAAATTGGTTTGAGGAAATGTTATATACCTTATTTATTACAAAATGGTAGAACTCTGTACGTATACTTTTTTTATTACAAAAAATTTCCCTGGTTCGTCGAAATGTCCAATATGTTTGTAAGGAAATGAGTACATACAGATATTCGTACCCAAAAACATACTTTTGTATAAGGTATGATAATGGCAACGAAACCAGGTAAAGGTGGGTTCGGTTCTGGTTTTGCAGAATGGTCAAAAGTTAGTCTTTTGTGTAGCATCGAAACCTTGTATATAGGGTTTCGGTGCTGGTTGAGCGCGAAAATATTTGAAGGTCTTTAACCTTATGAGTTGAAAATTAACACTTGGTTTAGTTTAGCAGAGAACGATCATATGAAAACTAAAGATGAAGAAATTTATGAAAGAAATAAAATGCATTCCAAACAACGTTTTTCAAATACATTAGACATTAGAAAAAAAGAAACATAATAAATCCTCCTCAGTCCTCATTGATGCCCCTGGAAACGACCTGCATGCCCTCTGCCACCCATGGCACTGGAACCAGCCTCTGGTTGGTGCTGACCAACCATCTCTGCATAAGATCGAATCTCATATCTGACCCTATTGTTGCCTAATGAACAAAACATGTATGCATTAGTATGAGAAGAAGTGCATCTTGTATAAAAGAAGAAACTGATGATAGAGACAACCTTGAGAGTGGTGGCGGTTGAAGTAGTCTATGTCCTTTTTGGTAGGCATGTAACCATAAAGTTGGTGCGCTGTGCCTGGACCATAGAAGATGCCTTGACATTGTTCCCAAGCTTTTCTATCGAAACCTTGGGCAGCAAACTGGTTATGCAGACGCTGAGCGTCGAGATAACCTCTTTCCGTTCTCAGAAAAATCATAAGGCTCATCCCACGATGGCCGTCTGGACCGTATGAATGGCGAGGCTTGGCAATAGTATCATAGGAACTGAAATAGCTCCGAAGCTCTTGGTTTCCCATACCAATCCACTGAAGCATAAAATGCAAGAGATTAGAAGTGAAGCAATTGTAATAATATTTAAAACATAATTCAAATTTGTTAAATGACTACCTTCCCAACATCATCTTTTTTCAGCCTTGTGTTCATTATCATGACCATGGGCGGCCAGAGTATTTGGTGATCATCAACCTCATTGTTTGCAGGCAGGGGGCAGGCAGTATTAGCAGTAGTCGGATCATCTCTCAAAGCAGTCCATTGGCCTAAAGCTTGACCCTGAGGAATAGAAGAAGTGTCCCTTGTAAGCAATTCCTGATCCAAGAGCTCAGCAAATTGGCGATGGAGTCTGAGCCTTGCTCCACCTTTCGTTCTGGCATGTGTCAGTAGGGAGTGAATGCCAGGAAACTTGTGAGAGGCACCAGGACCTCCTTGGCAGGCTGGACAAAGCCATCTTCTAGAAGGGTCAGTGATGGTCAGCATTGTAGCGATGGTCAGGAAAAAGCTGCTGAACCATTTGCTTCGTCTGAGAGTGTCATGGCTCGGTTGATCCTCGTCATCAGAATCGAAATATAAATCATCCTCAGAATTTGAGTCAGACTCAAATTCTAGTTTCCTCTTGGAGAATTGGTGAGGATTGTTTTTGGAAGATCTGCTTGAACTCATTTTAAAGGAAGGAAGTTTAAAGTATTTGGTTCTGAAGAGAATATAAAGAAGGGTTGAGATGAGTATAGCGAATTTTTGATGTTGTAAAGAGTATAGAGAAGAGTTGTAAATTTATAGGGAAATTCAGTTGGGAGGGAAAGTGAAAAAAGTCTATGGAGGGGTACCTACTTCTTGAGAAGGCACGCTGTGTGTCTGTTCATTGAACGAGGTACATGAACATGAACCCCTTCATTAATGAGAAGACAGAAAACTGAAAAGGCTGAATCGTTTCGCTTGGTTTCGAAACCAGCTGTAAACACGATGAGGAACATGAAACGGTTCATGTGATTATAGTGAAACAACAGAACACTGAAAAAGCAAGATTCCTTTTATTAGGTTCGATACCATCTGAAGGGGTTTCGGAACTATATACAGTTATTAGTAGCATAATGTACACAGATTGGTACAAGTTTCCAAAAGAAATCGGTATATACATGACTTTATTACACAGTTTCACGAAGGTTCAAGTTGGTTCATTTAATTGTTAGGAAATGTGTACATACATAAATTGTTAACCAAATGCAAAGTACATCATTTTGAGGGGCATCGAAACCATCTCAAAGGGGTTTCGGTGCCTGTTTGAAGTGCACAAAAAGTTACTACCTTGTTCGTACAAGCTTTATAAGGTTATGCGATTATACATAAAATATTAGCCCTTTTATGTAATTGTTTAGGGTTTAAAATGCCTCATGAGATGTCTGTTCATTGAAGCAGATGATGACAGAAACTGAAAAAGGCTGACTCGTTCTGGGGGTATCGAAACCAGCTTTATTTTTGGGTAACACGTAACGATACAGGTGATGACAGTGAAAAGACAGAACACTAAAAAGGCATATTCCTTTTATTGGTTTTGAAACCTTCTTAAGGGGTTTCGGTACTGTATACACATAGTACAAGTAACAATTGTACACAAATGCGTATTCTTTGTACATGATGTGTAGGGGGTATCGAATCCACTGATAAGGGGTTTCGGTGCTGTGTTTTCGTAGGGGGTATCGAATCCCCAGAAAAAGGGTTTCGGTGCTATGTTTTCGTAGGGGGCATCGAACCCAGGCGTATGGGGTTTCGGTGCCTATTGGTTTCGAAACCTCCTTAAGGGGTATCGGTACTCTATACACATAAATGCGTAGTCTTTGTACATGATGTTGTTTTTTGTACAAACCTGTAAATGTATCATGTAATAAGTACAAAAATTTTCACAATGAGATTTCTGAATATATAACATTGTATGTTGTATTTACAGAGATACAAAAGACGATCACACATATAATACAGAGGAGAATAGAAGAGAAAAATTGGTTAATTCAATTGCCATCCACGCATTCAGCTGCATTTAATCCAAATACGGATGATGCTTCACGTACTCCTGTACATTGTCTGCTGCGGCCAAGTTTTGTAAATATACCCGAATGGAACCACCTATTTCTATGATCAAGTGCAAGTACATAATTAGGTTGCAGTTGAAGACATTGCTTCATTTTTATAATGAATATGTGTGATTTAGGGTGTTGTACCTAATGCGTTATGAGTTGTCTCATCTTCTCCCTTGTAGGATTTAGGACATATGTAGGTGTTCTCCTGAAAAATGAACATAATCGAAAACATAATTATTTTCTACAGATTCATTGACTATATTGCAGAAAGTAAGAGCAAAATAGGTGCGTTCTTCACTGACCGGATTATTAATCATTTTAGCTTCGGAGTCGTCAACCAACAGCGTGTTTCCTTCGTTATACTGAGGCATATTATCCCAGACGCGCCTCAGATTTTTTGTATATATATTTGGATAGGAGGGATGTTGTTCGCAGTGACTTTGATCCTGCAATATTCAAATGAAGTCCATCAGATTTTTCAAATTCTATTTAGATGCTTTAACGAAGATAAACTTTGAAGTTACCCAAATGAAGGCAAGTCTTGGTTTAAGATCATTAATTCTCCAAAGTGCCCAGTGTAGGTTTTCTCTGCAATGATGAACAGTTCAGGCACATATAAATTAAATCCACAAATTATCTTAAAGGATCGGGTAATTGAATTGATTTAGGGGGGTGGCATATGTCCGCATTACCTTGTCCTTGAAGACCAAATAGCAACCTCATACGCAGTAAAACAATAATACAGAAACTCAAAAGCACCAGGTTTGAGTTCCACAGCTGCAATTGAAAAACATAAATTTCCTAATCTAATTTATGAACAGTTGTATTAAAAGTGAGCCACAAAAGGAATATCGTTTTTACTAACACTGGCTAGCACGCCATTGTAATCAAGAATAAGAAGCTTCTTATTCGCCGTGGTAGGTGGTACGTTCCTGTACCAGTCGCCATACATTTGAGGAGGACGCCTGGGTCTCTGAATTTCAGAGTCTATTTCATTACTTGGCGTTATGCCATGGCGATGAAGCTTCTTTCGCATGTAAGTGCGAGTCACTTGAGGCGTAGAAGCACGCGCATGAGCATGGCCTTCTGCTAGAGCAGATGCCTGATCATGAACTACAGCTGCAGCGTATGCATCATCGTTCTCGTTTGCAGAAGTACATGGGACATTTTCTGTTGGGCCAGAGGCCTGATAATGGCCTCCTGGTGCAGAATATGCATCAAACTGCTCCTCAGCAGGGGTACCTGTGACATTTTCTGTATAGAACAATCCAATGTTACGTGTACGAACACACCCTAAACTTGTCAATCAAACTAAACATAATGCAACACGATATGCAAGGGAGGTGTAAATGGACAGTTGTGTAACAAATGTCAGTCAATGTTCATGAAGCAGTCTAACAAATTCAACAAATGTTTATTCATGTAATACAAGAAATCCATAAACTATGCATACTAGCCTAACCATCTTGAGGATCATTTGCATCCTCAGGCGATGTCGGTCGAAATAAATGCTGATTTCGTTCACGTTCTAATGAATAAACACGAGCTTCTAGTTTCTCAAATCGGGAACGAGCTTCTGCCACACTACTGCGCACAAATGCATCCAAGTTCTTTAGTGTGTCGTACATGGCGTCAATTTTATCGGGGGGTGGAGCATCGGGTACATCGTCACTTCGTCTGGCAATTCTTGCTTCATCTTCATCTCTTTTATGGACCCATTCACCCTGAATGAACGTCCACCCCGTCTTCTTAGTTGTTGTTTCATCAATTTTACTCGGTAGCGGAATTTCAGGGTCCATGGAGGTGTCGATCCTTAAACATTCAAATATGTGACTTAGCACACATCCATAAATGAGGGAGCCTCTTGAAGGGTTGCTAACGATTTCCGCAATAGATCTGAAGATGATTGTAGCTATACCGGGTTTATTTTCCGACTGAAATTGGTACAACCACCAATAATCAATATGACGCATGCGAGTGCATCGTCCACCTGATGGCCGGAAGAACCAAGTTGTCATTAGATGCAGAAGCCTTTCATGGATATGAAGATGAGTTGGGCTGTCATCATCGAACCTCAAGGGGACACACTCGAATTCTTGCTCTTCACCAGTAGCTTCCACACCAAGGTGTTGGGCAATAATTGCCGGAGTGATTGTAAATTCAACTCCCATTAGATAGGACTCGATAGCTACACAGTGTTGGGTTCTGGCATCAAGCTGAAGGGTAGCATTTGCATAGAAGATCTTCACCGGGTTCTGATAAACACGGGGTTTAATATTGAGATATCTGATCCAACCCCATTCCACAAATAAAGGCCAGAAGTTGAATTGATAATCATTGGACATAAAAAAATCCAAGTCAATCGTTCGCTCCTTCCTAATCTTCTTCGCCTCGTACACTTCGCGG
Source organism: Hibiscus trionum (assembly GCA_030270665.1). Classification (NCBI taxonomy): domain Eukaryota; kingdom Viridiplantae; phylum Streptophyta; class Magnoliopsida; order Malvales; family Malvaceae; genus Hibiscus; species Hibiscus trionum. Next base: position 3,346,095 of record BSYR01000008.1, read on the forward strand.
TATCGCTAAAGACACGCGGGATCACGGAAACAATGGCTCAAAATATTTGGAGGTTGTGGCGCGTCCGCTTCACTTGAACGGATAGAACCACCTGTTTCAATCCGACCTCGTTTACCTTTACTGGGTTTGTTTTTTGGAGCCATGTAAGAGTTTTTGGTAGGAATATCTGAAAAAACCCTAAACAATCGAAGAAGAAGAAACGAACGGTCTCAGGTTTCGAATATGGCCAGTATCCGAAGAACAAAAAACTAAAATGCCTTAAAATTCTAGGGTTAGGGTTATAAAATTGTGTTTTCCGAGATGAAGGAGAGGGAACGTTTTCATTTACAGTCTATATTTCCCGCTACTTACTATTTCAAACAGGTTTCGAATCCCCACTTGTGGTTTCGATGCTGTTTTGGCAGAGACGCCCAATTGCATTCTTCTATATTGTGGTTTCAATACTTGACGTTTGGTTTCGATACCGGTTTGCCAGAGACGCCAATTTGTAGTGGATGTTTAATGGGGTATCGAAACCTCCGTAAAAAGGTATCGAAACCATTTGACGCTATAGCATTTATTGTATTACCTACCAGCCCATCTGTCAAGTTATTGCAATTTAAAGTGGCAGCTGATATTAAAGGTTTTCCACAACTACTTCTCCTTATTTCATCATCAACGTCAGAAGTAAGAAAGGAAGGATTAAACAACATATCGTTGTAGAGCAATTTTTCCATCTTCCGTGTGGAAAAATGGCTGGTGTAAGAGTTGAAGAAGCTCAAATTGGTGAACCAGATGAGTGCACAACAAATGAAGTTGGTGCTTCCGAGAATTTGGTTGGTAAGGTGTTTAACTCTCGTGTTGAGGCGTGGAAATATTATCGACTATATGCGAAGAATAACGGGTTCAGTGTCAGTCGTGCAACAACTAGGACTGATGGTATGGGAAATGTACATACGCAAGAGTTTTGTTGTTCACGGGGAGGACAGCGCAGACGGAAAGTTCATGACTCCGACCGGAAGCGTGCGCCTCGTGATATAACACGAATTGGTTGCAAGGCAAAGGTGATTGTCAAGTGCAGAGAAGAATCAAGGTGGGAGATAGCAGTATGTCACAGTGAACATAATCACCCGTTGTGCCCACCTATAATGCAACCGTATCTTCGGTCGAGTAGAGAAGTTAGTCAGGATGATGTACTTGAGGCACAGGCTTTGAAAAGTGTTAGACTGCGAACGTCGGAGGTAATGAATTATTTCACGCAACAGTCGGGTGGTTTCCACAATGTTGGTTTCATTCGGAAAGACTTGTACAACTCCCTTCAAAAAGCAAGGGCGGATGAATATCATGACGGTGATGTCAATGCTCTTCTTGCTTACTTTGACTTCAAGAAAGATCATGATACAGGATTGTACATGCAGTTCAACACTGACCAATCAGGGGGGTTGCATAATATTTTTTGGTCTGACTCAACATCCAGGTCCGACTACGTATGCTTCGGTGATGTCATTGCATTTGACACAACGTACAAGGGTAACATGTATGGCCGGCCTATAATGCCTATTGTTGTTGTTAATCACCACCATCAAACCATTGTCTTCGGTGTGGCAATTTTAGCAGACGAGACTGCAGACACATTTGAGTGGGTACTTAGTGAGTTCTTGCAGGCAATGTCTAACAAAGCTCATGTCTCAGTCGTCACGGATGGTGATAGGGTCATTCACAGGGCTATCAAGACAGTGTTCCCATGTGCACATCATCGCATATGTTCCTGGCATCTTTCTCGAAATGCCCAGGCAAACGTAGGTGATCCCAAATTTACATCCGCCTTTACACGGTGCATGTCCTCTTGGTGGACAATTGAGGAATTCGATCGCCAGTGGAGCTCAGTTATGAAAGATTTTAACGTGGAGTAGCATCTGTGGGTTGTGGAGAAGGATCACACGGTTGGTATGTGGGCACAAGCATATCTCACATGACATTTCTTCGCAAATCTTCGCACCACACAACGCTGTGAATCTATGAATTCCGCCCTCAACATTATCCTCGAACATAAGAAGACATATCTTGAAGTTGTCCGTGCCATTGAGAAGGGAATAAATGACATGCGCATAAATGAGTTGAACGAAGAATACAAAAATTCTTCCTCGAAGCCTTTCCCAACGACCAAATTGCATGACCTTGAAGGGAGTGCAGCTGACATCTTCACCCGGGCATCCTTTGAAAAAGTTCAGAAGGAACTCAAATATGAGACACTGTATCGTGCTCTGCATCCGATACTTATGAATGAAGGTGTACGAACGTATCGTTTGAAATAGTATAATGATCCGGAAGCCATCTATGAAGTTGTGCTTGATGTCACAACAAATAACATTACATGCAGTTGTCGGAAATTTGAGACGATCGGGCTTCCATGTCGCCATCAACTGCACGTTCTTAAGTTGGAAGACTTCTCCGACATCCCAAATTGCTTAATACTACCGCGATGGACAAAAAATGCTAAGGTATCTGCTCCATCTTATCTTCAAAGCGAAGTCTATCCTGAAATAAGACAAATGTCTCGATTTGCTTCGCTACGCTCACTTTCATCGCGGTTGTGCTACCTTGCGTCTCAAACAGACGAAAGTTTCAAAACCACAAAAGATGAGTTACTACGACTAACTGCTCAATTTGAGCAGTCCATAACATTCAATGACTCCTCATCACAAAGGGTAAGCCAAAACAGCGTTCGAGACCCGCAAAAGAAGGACGCAAAATGAAAGCAGAAAATAAACACTAATGCATCCACAAAACGGAGGAATCAATGTTCATTTTGCAAAATGGAGGGACACAATAAGAACACATGTCCGGGACTAAAGCTTCAACTTCCAACGGGTACTACGGCGACAAGTTCAGACGTAGACATGTCCCAACCATAATGCAAATGTAATTCAAATCATTGTAAGTAAAACCTAACCAAAGATATCCTCTGCAGACATACGAAATCATGTGCATATGCTACTTTTATCCACTGAAATTTATCATATATTGCAAAATTTCTGTACAAGCGTTTTACCACATTGTGGCCCTGAAATTGCATAATATACATTCAAAATGTGTACATTTCACTCTTACCTAACCTATTTATGCTTGCACCACATGTCAACTACAAAATGTTTTCAGTTCATATACATCCAAACATGGTTACAACCCATAAAAAAGTGGGTTCCTTTACGCAATGCCACGCCACAAACAAAAAGTCAAAATCCATTGCCATCCACTCACCACTTCCCCATCCCCTAACATGTTCTTCACTAAACAAAATTGCATTAGATTACAATAATGAACAACACGTCCTAATGCATTCAAATACATAATAAACAATGCATTCATTCCTAAAGCCTTACCATTTCGGACGCTGAAAGGTGCCATGTTTTGGAACCTTTGGTTCGTTTGCCTTCATGTGAAACCATTGACTTACAGCAACATTGATAGTCCTCCGCAAATTATTCTTATCATGACTGATAAGTTCGTACAAAAGAATAAACCGATCCCATTTTCCAACGCTCTATTAAGACAAGTACAAACAAATTAAGCTTTTATTCAAGAGCATTATAGTATAGATGACCAAAGTAAGGAAAGTTGAATGAAGATTAACCTAAACCCTTACCACTTCCCCTATATGCTTATCATTCCAAAGCTGCATCCATTTGATGCAAAACATACCACAATCATCTCTGTTAGAAAACAAATCCATGTTAACATAATACCACGAGTAATCCTTCCCAATTTGTTAAACAAAATTAACACAAAGTACTAGAATATAACAACTCTATACCCATTATCCTGATGTTTGACTTTTTCCACCATCACGCGCAGATCGGTCAATGGCCTTGATGGTGAGCCAAACACTTGGACAAACGTCTTATCTTTTAAACATTCTTTTAGACTATTGGTCTACATGCAGAAACATTTTTTTGTTTTTACATACTCTGTAACATCTTAAACAATGGAAGAATAAAAGTTCGTAGTTCTCGATTATTACCAGCTTCTCGGCCATACACGCTCTTGCACCATTGGCTCGGGTATTTGGCAAGCTGTCCAGTAGCCTCACTACACCAGCATCAATATCGACGACACACATAAACCAATGAGTGTTGTTCTCATTCACGGGGATAAAGAGCTGAAACAAGAAACGATTTCCATTGTAATATACACATGACATGAAAGTGCATGGGATGTTTAATTTATTACTGCTTCTTCGTACCACTTTACAGTCCGTCAACAAGCCATACGGATTGCCAACCTTACGCCAATACTCAGCGATTTTACCAACATTTACTCCTTGCAGAAGCTGAGACTACAATAGATCATTTATTATTAACCATGTATCCTTACAAAACCATATCCACTTGTTCATAATAGACATAAGATTCTTTAATATTAAACTTACACTCAATGTACATGGGATGTACCCTCTCCTTCTTTTAGATTTCTTCCTTATATCTTCATCAACAATGGTAAAACCAACAGCATCTATAACCTAAACCACAAACATATAGCAACTATCATACTAAATTTCTTCAAATATATACAAAATGCTTACAAGGAATAGTCAAACCTACTAACCATTGAACCCACCCACCATCCAGGTCGTATCGTATCTGCATCGCTTACAGACAAATATGAGTGCCCAAAATCTGCAATTGATTCACTGCACCCATACAAAAAAACTTACATATTATATTGAACAGAACAACATCATTGACAGATTGCTTACGGTTCAGGCAATGGCGTATTCCATATATAGTCACAAGTGTTTTTTGCTGACTTGCCTACTTCTTCCGGTACTTGGACGTATGTCAGTATCTGCAATGCTTACACATTTGTTGTTCAATACTTAATCTACTTAATAACACAAATAAGTACTGCACGTTCAAATATATAAGTTTTATTAGAAAACCTCATTAATTATTCAACCCCTAAACAATTAGTTTGAATAGCATTAGAATTTCATCCATATTTGTCTATAATAAATGTAATCATACACACACAACATTTATTGTGGACACAAATCCTACTTAAACCAAACATTGTCACACAGCATTCTTCATTCAATGGCTGACTTTATTCATGTTCCGAGTTCTGATTCCTACTCTTATTCCTTTGCCACTAACCTTTGCAGTAGCTATTGTTGTTGTCTTGCCCTACAAGTTAACACAAACAATATCAACGACAATAATCTCAATCCTTAACTTCATGAAAGATTGATCAAATGAACTTATTATACCTTTTTCATTGTTTTCGGTACAGCAACGGATTCTTCATTCAACCACTCGACGTCGTCCTCCATCATTGGGTCCTCCTCAATATGAAATCCTTTGTTCGGATCAGAAACTTTGACTTGCCCTTTGTCAACCACTTCTTCTTCTTTAAAATGAACAACAACTTCTTCATCAGATTTCCTCAACGACTTCTGCAATTCTATCATGTTCGCATTTAAACTCTTGCATTCCTCCTTCAATTCCCTTATACTCTCTTCGATTTCTTTTTCCTTCTCTACACGGGCTTGCAGACTATCTTTTACTCTACCCAACTCTAACAGTACAGTCTGTAGCATATCCATAACAACATCATTTGTTCCATTCTTTCGATCCCCTTCTTCCCCTTCTTCCCCTTCCACTTTCTCATCATCATACCCAAGTACCTGCAAACATCATCAGTAAATCATTTCATATAACCACAACATCCTATATAATACCAGGTTGATTTAACCCACTTACCTTGGGTTTTTTTGGATGGCTTTCTTCCTTCAGGCTATTTACAATCTTCCTTACTTCCTTCTTGTTGCCCCATGCATGTATGCGACCGCGACCTTCAGAGGCAGCAACTATTCTGCTCGTGACTCCACTCCAAAAATCAAATAACCTCACCTACATTTATTATTCATCAAAACATTATAATCTAACTCAATAAACTCAATCCCATGAAACAAATGCTACGTTCGAACAAAACATACTTTTAAACATATATTACCTCTAATATCGCGATGCATCCGGTCATGTATGCCAAACCACCACGAACTTTCCAGTTCTCTACTCCATCAAGTAACTTGTTGTATGCATATTTGCACCAATTGAGATTTCCCTTCAACCCCTCTGGGCACAACAACCGTAAATGTTCCGAGGAAGGCATATTGTTCGCATTTGGACTTATAAAAACACCAACAATGAAAAGAAGAACGCGAGCTTTCAACTCGTCTCCCTCAAATTTACCGCTAAGTATGTCCTCCTCAAGTTCATTCACCTTGGCATCCCTCTTTATTCCGTACTTCGATGCCATTTCTTTTGCATTAACATTTCTCGTTCCAATTTCAACTTCGACTCCTTCATTCTTCAAACCCAAAACAGCCTCCGCGTCTTCCACCAACACTGGAATTTTATGTCCATCAAATTCCATGATCGACCTCTAGACATCAAAATTCTCTACTAAAGTGCGACATAGGTCGCGATGAATTGCTCTCGGTTTTATTTCCAGTAAAGGACCAAACCCTAACTCATGTACCACACCCTCAATATTCAACTTCCTCATCTCTTCAAACACCTCTGACAGCTTAATGAGGCTACATCTTGAAGACTTCTCCTACAACATTTCATAAATACATTATTTACTTCAGTGTTACACAAATATACCTAATGTTAGAACAATTTCATCTCTTTCTCCATAAATAATTTCAAAAATTCACTTACCTTTTTCTCTTTCTCTTCCTCAGGTACTACAATATCCTTCACATTGGATGCTTTCCATTCAGCTAGAGCCTGCTTCTGCTCCTCGAACATTTTTTTATAAGGCTCCTTTTCATCTTCACTCATCTGCCTCCACCTCAAACCCAATGCTTTTCTTTCCTGTATCACTCTCACAATTAGTCCAATACAAATATCATGTACACTTAACAAACCATTACACAACACACTTACATTGTTGTTCATTATCTTCTCCCCCTCCAAACGTTTACATTCTCCTTTACTGTAAAACATAATTTCTCTGTTAGCTTATGCAACTCATATTTAATAAATTTGACAGTTCTATATACATTCAACTTCAACTTACTAGAAATGGAAATATGTTGTACATATCTTAGGTGCCTTTGCATCCCCTTTATGAGACTTCTTCTTATGTTTCATTGTCTGCAACGTGTACCTAAAATAATCAAAGATAGAAACCAGTTTTTTACGTACTACTTTCCGAACTTGACATACTACTTCAAATCAACTATTTGATCTTAAGAAACAATCATACCTTCCAACACATTCAATACTATAGCTGTAGAGCATATGCAAACCAGTTTTTAAACCAAATACAAGAACCATCTCAGCCAACATTCATAACCAATACATGGATTTCAACTAAATGATTCTTACAAATCCAATCTCCTCGATAATATTTCTTTCTCCTTTTACTACAATTTCTAACATTTATCACTAACTAACCTAACTGAAACATCACTTAATTATTTAACCTTATTTATTTTGTTATTCAAGAACACGGTGAACGAATTCAACACTTCTTCTTTGGTTATCTTTTTTAACTACTGTTAAACACTTCTTGTAACTACTGTTATCTTTTTTTTCCAAAAACCCTAAACAGAACCCTAACCAAAAACACCAAAAATTCCTTCCAATCCAATCTCCTCTACAATATTGATTATAAAGTACAAAGAAATCCACATTCGAACGATTTATACAAAAACCTTCATCATTTGCAATGTGGTTTCGCTGAAATAGAAAAAAAAACCGAAAAAAAAAAGGAAGCAAGAAGCAAGAACTTACCTACAAATCGTGCTCAAACCCAACCTCCTCGACAAATTTCCTTCAGATTTTCTTCTTTGCTTGATGCAAAAACCAGCTTCGTCCTCTTGGTTTCGATGCCCTAAAATTTTGCTTTTCTTTTCCCGCTCGTCGTTTTTTCCTCAACTTATACCATCATAAAAGGGTTACCGGTTCACCGGGTAACCTTATGTCCTGTTTTTTTTTTCAATCCAACGGCCTATATTAAACCGGCTCCATCTAATGGTCTTTTTTTCTTGGTTTGTATTTAGCCTGTTTTTAAGCCGCCTGTTTTTAGAAAAGCCCAAAACTAACAGTGATTCCTAAAGTTTGTAAATATTTTGCACTATACTATGGCCTTACCAGAGTTGGATAACTTTCTTCATTCTAACCAGTTGATACAGTGAAGAAAACTATTAATGCATGAGTTTATTTTTCTTTCTGAAGATGGTGTTAAGAACTACAAAGATGGTTAAATATTCTTGATAAACCCTTGTTTCTTATACTATTTGAAACATTCTATAATTATCCTTTATATGCTACCTATGTTACTTGGATGTGAATGTCATACGGATATGTATTCGTAATAAGTCATATTCCCTTACCCATGTCTGGATATGCATCAGACATAGGTGTTGGACGCAAATACTTAAAGATAAATGAAGAGTCTGAGCAACATAGTATGCTACTGGCTAATTGTAGTATATGGTTTAGAGTATAGGTTTAAGAGTTTAAGGGTATATGCTCTTTTATTTTTAAGGGTATATGGTTTAGAGTTTAAGGGTTTAAGGTTTAATAGTTTAGGGTTTTAGGTTGAGGGTTAAGGGTTAAATTATTTTTTATAAAGAATAGGGTCAAATTGAAATAATATTTAAATAATAAGGGTTCAATAGAAATACGGAAATAGGTGAGGTACTAAATATATAGTTTACTCTTATTAAAAAAATAAAATTTTAATATATATAAAAAATAATTTAATTGAATTTTTTAAAGTAATTATTAATTATTTGATGGGTCCTTGAAATTTTAAATCTTTATTAATTAATTTAATAGTGTTCAGCAATGTTCAGCATTAGTGGTGTTTAGCGGTGTTCGTCACACGTGGTAGACTCATCCAATAAATAAATATGCAATAATCAAGCAAATAATTAACACGGAAATGTAATATTATTTTTTTAAATATGCTGGTGTAAATACAAGATAGTATATATTCAATTTTCTTAGCCTTTTAATAACGTACACACACCATACACATATGGTGCTAGAACTGGGTCACCTGGATGAATTTTTTTTTTTTTTGAACAAACGGAGATGTAATACTTTGAATTTCACAAATCATTCATTCATTTATTTAAAACATAAAATTTTAAACTGTAAACACAACCAATTACTACACCAATAAACTGAATCAATGAAAATAAAATAAGCAACAAAAACCATAATTAAAGCTTAAGGGATAAATCAATTCCTGAACCATCCTTGTATTGATTACCAGTCCCCAAAGAAGTGCTTGCACTTGCAGCACCAACTCTGTTTACTACAACATTCGCTTGAGAACTCTCACCAAGGCACCGATTTGCACTACTTGAAGGCCCTGCGATTCCAACCAGCTGGTCTCCATTGTTAAAGCTTAAACTCGGCTGTGAAAAGCTCATTAGAGGTTGCCTGGCCGACCAATTACCATGTGGAAGATGATACGGTCGAGACGACGACGGCCACGGGTGCATCGGTTTATGAACCATGGAGTTGAACTGAACCCCGAGGGATGATCTGTTGAAAGATCCATGAAAAGGGTTGGAAGAGTAGGTTGAGAATGGATGATATGCAAAGCTTGGGGGGCTGAAACTGCGCGGTGGGTTCACTTCCATGAGCCCTTGGTGGCGCCTCTTGGCTAATGCACGTTCTTGCTTGTGTGCGTTTTGGTGTCCCCCCAAGGCTTGAGATGTGGAGAAAACTCTCTTGCAGAAGTTGCACGAGAAGCCCTTGTTTTTCTGATCATCACCATGATTGTTATCATGGGAAGAAGTAGGGTTCCTCTGCGTGAAAAGATCGAGTTCGATCTTCGATTCGAACAGCGCCTTATTGTCACCGTCGCCGGCATGGTTCGAGAGCTTCAGATCTAGCAAAACGCCGTGACTCGATTCGATCTCGGTACTCGTTTTCGGCTGCTGCTGAACTGATCCTTCCATCTCTGCTGATATGCTTGAAAGTTCTGCAAGATCTTCAACTATTGTAACCATTGTCAAATTCTAAATTTCTTGATTTCATGTGAAATATTGAGAGATTGATGTTTATATAAATAGATATGTATATATAGGCAAATGTTAAGGGCTTAATTTATGTAATATCATGTAATTATGGAAAGAAATCTCAGTGAGAAGTTGTTACTTGCATCATTTTAACACAAGATTGAGAAACATGACTAAGCTCTTGTTCAGATTTGGTGCCTTTGGAAATTAATATTATTATTACCATAAAATTCTTCTAAATTAATGTTATTTTCAGAGCATAAACAGGTGGAATTTCTATAAAAGGATCAAATTAAATTTGGTGGACATTCATGCATGAAACTTTTACCAAATTTGATGTTTACATTTAAAATTTTATTTCCACTTGACAATTATACCATTTTATAGTAAATGAAAAATATTATGATATGTAAAATTAAATGATTTTATCACAAGTATAATTACGTAGAGAAATATTTACATCATGAATTAACATTTATGTAAACTTTGTTCGAAAGTAACAGAGAAGTTACCATATATATAGTTTATGATAACAACTTACCATAGTTCCTCTTTCTAATTTCTCTCATGTTAATTGTGGTTTAATTAACTTACCATAAAAACTCATGATTTATTTTGAAAATTATCGGATTTTTACAAAGGAGACGTGTAATAATTTGACTATAAATAAAAGGTTTGTTGATATTAAGATTCCAACATTAAATCTAAAAGATGTCATCAATTAAATTAAACTTTGAATTTTTTTTCAAAAAAATGATAAAAGTTCTATATAGTTATAGGGGTGAGCAAAGTTTGACTAGACACAAAAAAAGTACGACTCATAATTTCATAAACTTAACTCAACTCGAAAAAAAATTCAAATAAAGTTTAAATTATAATATAAAAATTCAAATAACTTGAATAACTCGAAATTTTTAGTAATTGGACTATCAGTATTCAAGTTCGAATCACGTCCCTCAATTTTGCCAAATATAGTATGCATATCACATGTGAAAATATAAAGAAATATATATCGTATATAGATATATAAAGTATATATAAAGTCATTTAAATTGGAATCAATCTGTATTATAGCATTATAAATAATTACAATTAAATTTGTAAACTGACTCGAATTTTATAAACTCAACTCGAATTTAAAAATTTTAAAAATAAAATTTAAATTATAAAATAAAACTTGTAAACTTGAGTAACTTAAAGAAAATGTTATAAATTGAATTAAATCTCAATTTCCTCCGAGAGAAAAAAAGTGTTCCTAATTATTAATCCTAAATCTACTAAATTCCACGTTTTATTACATAAATTAACTGCACTAAAACTTGAGTTTTAAGTTAAAATTGATAATCAGGTTCCACTGATTTGTGTGATTCACAAGTAAGAAAAAAGAGTTTGGAAGGTATAAATTTAGGGGATAGAGATTTGATGCATTAATTAATTTTTCTGTCATTAAAGATAAGGATGAAGCTGGTTAAAAAATAAATTATAGTAACATTCACAGATGTTGCCTAATTTCTTCTAAAACCCTAGTTGGCATCAAGTTGTTCTTCCCCAAAATTAACCAAAAATCAATTGGAATCTGATTTCTTTAATGAATTTAATGCTTATGATAATAAATCATAAACCTTCACTTTTGCTATAACTTGAAGGATGAGTCTACCACGTGCGACGAACATTGATGAACACCACTAACGATGAACACCGATGAACACCATTAAATTAATTAATAAAGATTTAAAATTTCAAGGACTCGTCATATAATTAATAATTATTTTAAAAAATTCAATTTATATAATAAAATTTTATTTTATTTAATAAGGGTAAACTATATATTTAGTACCTCACCTATTTCCGTATTTCCATTGAACCCTCATTATTTAAATGTTATTTCAATTTGACCCTATTCTTTATAAAAAAATATTTAACCCTAAACTATTAAACCTTAAACTCTTAAACCTATACCCTAAACCATATACCATTAAAAATAATTTTACCATCATTGATTCAATTCAATTCAATTCAATGTTGAATTCTCCTAAAAAAATTCAATTAAATTATTTTTTATATATATCAAAATTAATTAAACTCGAATCTCAAAATTAATTTCACTCGGAGGAAAATACTTCCCTTGAATCATGCCAAAGGTTGCTTAAAATGTGGAATAGGTGGTGGTTTTGTTCTCTTACTTTTATGTTGCCTATGCGTCTTTGTTGGTTAATGGTGATTTTAGGTGCACGCAATTCTATCATTTCTTCCCTGCTAAGGGCTACTCCCATATTTCTGAACTAATTCTAATGGCCTATGCCGTGCTTTGCAGGTTGAGGCCTTCAACTCAAAAAAATTTGTCATTAGCTTCTGAAGTAAAGACCCTTAAAAAAGACAAGGAACATTTCAGGCTAAACCTTAGTAAAGCTGAAGAAGAGTTGAGAACCGAAGAATTTGAACACTGGATGCTTGTTGAAATTTCTATCCCTCGTGTCTGAACTTTACAAGGTATTTTATCTATATAGGTGAAAGTTCTGTTTGAAGAAAACAGCATACTGGATGTGACCAGCTAAAAAAATTCAATTAAACTTTCATCTCAAATAAGATAATAGTGTTAATTTTAGGAGATTCGAGTTTAATTAATTTTAATATATATAAAAAATAATTTAATTGAATTCTTTTAGGAGAATTCAACAATTCATTAAATTGAATTGAATCGTTGATGGTGAAATTATTTTTAATGGTATATGATTTAGGTTTAAAAGTTTAAGGGTTTAAGGTTTAATAGTTTAGGGTTTTAGGTTGAGGGTTAAATTTTTTTATAAAGAATAGGGTCAAATTGAAATAATATTTAAATAATGAGGGTTCAATAGAAATACGGAAATAAGTGAGGTACTAAATATATAGTTTACCCTTATTAAAAAAACAAAATTTTAATATATAAAAATAATTTAATTGAATTTTTTAAAATAATGATTAATTGTATGATGAGTCCTTGAAATTTTAAATCTTTATTAATTAATTTAATGGTGTTCATCGATGTTCATCGTTAGTGGTGTTCATCAATGTTCGTCGCCCGTTGTAGAATTTTCCAAAACTTGAAACCTTAAGTTTAAAATAATATCTCTTCAATAGTAAAATTTGTGTGGGTTCAGGTTTAATTAGTGTTTGGGTTTAAAATGTATTGAACTTCATCCTTAAATTTAAAAGTTTATAGGCCTTATTTGACAATTAGCAGATAGCTGATAGCTGATAAAATGCATCTATTTCATTAATTTTTCATGTCATCTTTTTACCAAAAACTATTTTTAAATTTGATTTATAGTAAATATGAGTGAAGATTCACTTGGTAAAAATATGAGATGAAAAAATAATAAAATAGATGCATTTTACTGGTTGGCCCCATAGATGGACGTGGCGGGAATGACTTATAATATAATTTTTCTTTTTGGAGACATATAAATAGCAAACTCAAAACCAATAATATCGCCACTCCCCTATTGCTATCCCCACCATGGATTCAAATAGCAGACCGCGATAGCGGCCGCTATATAATGGTAGCGCCGACGTCCGAAATTGTTATTGTGAAAAATAACTGACCACAATAATCGCAATTTATCCGCTAGTATCCATAACTACGATAAAATGCCGCGATCGAAAAACGCGACCGTAATTTAAATCTACCAGCTCGATTGAAATTCCAATGTTGAAATTGAAGAAGACGGTGGCGTCGGAGGCGATGGTGGCTCTATGGAGTTCTCGGGGTAGGTGACGATGGAGTTGTAGAAAGAGGTGGAAGGGTAGGATTGAACGATGATAGGGAGGATTTGAAGCTTTAGGAGGCGTACGGAGGTGAATGATAGTTAAGAACTCCCTCTTTTGGCAAAATTTGACTCATCTCGAAAAATTTGAATCATTTAACTCGATGTGGGAACAAAACTCGACTCAATTCGAAAATTTTCGAATAAAGTTTGAATTAAAAAATGAAAATTAGAATAACTAAAAATATTTAGTAAATAGTTGAGCAATTTTTAAGTTCGAGTCGAGTCTCTCAATTCTACCCGATATATTATGTATATCACATGTGAAAATACGAAAAAATATATATATGCATAACGTATATGGATATAAAAAAATAATTTAAATTAGAATCAATCTATATTATAATATTATAAATAATTACAACTAAATTTATACAGACACTCAAAAGCGTGATTGCTGTGTGTTTTGAGTGCTACGCAAACGGTGCAAGTGTGCACGTCGCAAGTAATAAAGTGATAAGTATCGAGTATCGTCTCCACAATGATTGGTTTGGGCCACTTTGCTTAAGTTCTTACACTGTAAAAGAAATAATATTGAAGGTGATAAATAATAAGTAAAATAAACTAATAAATAGAAAGAAAAGAGTAATCGATTGAAGAGAGTAGGTCGGGTTATAGTGAGTCGTGGTATGATGATTGAATGGATCGTCGTGGTAATTGGTTGCTTAAGCAACGCAATTGTCTTGAGAAATAGAACCAGTTAAATTGCCTGGGCAACTGGGAATGGTGCGATTGCCTGGGCAATTGGTCGACTTCCTTCAAAGAATGGCGAAACGTTCTTCAATGGCTTCTCGTTATCCCTAACTTGAAACACTAGTCATTTGTACATGCCTTGGTGATACATCCTTGCGTTAACCATGGGTGAACAATAACCAATCTTACGCTCATATTAGCCGTTGAAATTCGCAACTTATTCCTAAGTCAAATTAGTCTTCACCATCGATTGATTGAATAAAGATCATGTTCATTCGTTTCTTGAATCTAACTCTCCCGGTATTAGATAAATGGATGACTTCACGAGATCCTTTCCCAATTCACTCGTAATTAATTTAAGAACCAAGAATGAACAAACTTTGAATTTAAATTGCAACTCAAAAACTTAAAAATTTCTAATTGTTTCTCAAAACCACAAATCCAAAATAACCCTAGCCAATTTACATCAATTCATGGCTGGGTTTGAAAGATATAGAAAGAAAAAATTCCCAGCCATGGATCGCATAAAGTAAAAAAAAAAAAAATAGGATGCTTTGCGATTTGCTCACTTTCTCTGATCCCCCCCCCCCACCTCTCTTTCTTGTAGGTTGATCTCTATTTAAAGAGATTATTCGGTTTGTTGTTTGTTGATAAGAGGAGTTGATTTGTGTTGGAGTTTTATGGAATTAAGATTTCTATCTAATCAAACTCTTTCAATTTGTTTAGGATTAGACTTGATTTAATTGGATAAAAGATAATTAATATCTTCCATCATTATCTCCAAGATATCCTCACAAATTGGAGTCTTTATCTCTATCAAATTCTGCTTGTAAATTCAGATTCTGGAGAGTTATCCCTTGAATTTTGAATTTATCCAAAATTGGGCAGATTTATCTCGAATTGCCATGACAACTGGTCCAACAAGTCCTTCCTTATTCTCTTGAATTGCCTCGGCAATTTGCACTTTGCCACAACAATCCTAACCTGCACAAAATAAAGCATCAAAGCAGCGACTTTTCCACACAAAAAAAACCAACAAAATGTAATACAAAGCTCATGAATCAAAGAAACTAGGAAATTATGCATGATTGCCTATTAATGAAACTAAAATGAGCCTAAGTCTAACAATAATATGAGTAAAAAGGGCAAGAAAAACAGTACTTTTGCACACTCATCACACCCCCAAACTCGAACTATTGCTTGTCCTCAAGCAATACAAAACACTAACAATTACTTGCCAAGGCATTTACCACTAGAAACATGTTCCTACCTGACTTCAATCCTCAAAATCGTGGCACAAAAATTGTTTACCTTTTGATCTTCGGACAATGCAGAGAATTACTTAAAATTCAAACTATAATGCTAGTGAAAGTGTCTGCGAAGTTGTGTACAATTCAACCAATAGGATTCCTTGCGAACAAAAGGTTTTTTTTCATTAATTAACTAGGGCAATTAATTTCTCTAGAGCCAGTTTTAGGCACCTCTAGTAAAGCAATTTCTTTTCAAGTTTATTCAACTAAAGCCGAATAGGCACCTCTAGCGATTCTTAATGCGTGACAACTAGAGCTAGATGGACACCTCTAGTAAGAGATTATCTTAATTCAAATTTTATTTTAGGCTAGAACTAGTTAGGCACTTCTAGTACAATTTACCCATTTGTAAGTAACCTAAAGTTCATTAGGTCTCCCTCAATTAACAAGTCATAACATTGTCAAAAAAATGCAGCATCATAGCAAAAATTCCAAGTACTCTTTATGCTAAACCTAAAATCTAAGGTTTTATCATGTAAGCGCAGTGGCGAAAATTCATCATAGAATATCACAACAGGTTTCAGCAGTTTTATCAAGTAATTGTCATGGCAAGTAATATATGCAAACTATCATGAGACAACTAAAATGAATGCAACTAATCATGCGAACAACAAAAATAAATCCCCCCAAACTCGAGAGAAGCATTGTCCTCAATGCGTGCTATACGAAACAAACAAAAACAAAATGCAAATGAAAATGAGTCAATCGGAGAGGTCATCACCTCGAATCACTAGTTTCTTTTGAGCCATTCGCTTGGTCCGTTTTTCGGTTCGTGGTGGTTGTTGACGCAAAGTTGGTGGTGCATCCTGAACTATAGTTTCTACTACCTCTTCACCCGGTTCATCTTCCTTGGCGGCCTCCTCTTATTTTGAAGCTTTACGCTTCGATGGCAATTTTGATGGCGCGGCCGGAGGGGACTTCATTGGTGTGGAAGTGAAGTCGTCTGAATCTGTAAAGCTGAGTAGATATTCAATGCGAGTAGGTTTAGTAATAGGGCCTTTACCTTTTTTGTGGGATAGTGGTTGCCACGGCAATGTTTCTTGTAACTAGCACAAAATTGTCAGCATCATAAAGTGATATCTCGATCCTTCACAAAGCGCCAGAACAGATGTTGCCTCGCTTCCAATTGATACAATCGTTGCAACAATGAGCTTAAGAGTTCTTCTTGTATCGGGGCAATTGTCGTGGCATTTTCCTTTGCCGTGAAAAGTCTGATTGGTTGGGCTTCTTTCAACACCCTGGTCTTATTGGAATGGAAAATATAACAAAAAAACAAAAATCAAAATAAAACAGAAAAGAAAAGAAGAGTTGAAGGGAATATAGTTGCCTTAAAGAAATCTTGATGAGGGTTGTTTCTGATACTTCTTGTAGTCCATTCGTACCCTTCATCGGGTGACAATATTGCCCAAAAAGAGTTGGGACAGTGTGTTTGCTGCTGCTCTCTTTTGCGTTACCATGGTGGAGGTGTCTTTTTTCCTTGTTCCTTTGTAGTCCATGCATACCTTCCACCTTACTATTGTTCCTAAAGGCATGAATATATTATTAGCAAAAAGTATATCAATACCCAACCATTCAATTACCTCATTCTCGTCGAAATCTGTCATTGCTAGATGTAGCCTTCGTTGTCGTGGCAATTGTTGCGCCAGCCAATTGCCATGGCAATCTTCCGTCGTAATTCGATGTAAGTCAAGGGACTAACCAATTTTTTGAAGAGCTTCATAATTCTAACCATCATTTTCTTTAGGCCTCTCAAATATCTATACCAGTAGAGATTTCGATGGCTTCAAATCCACCAGCGTTGGTTCCTCAAGAAATATATGTAATGGAGGAGGTGAGTTTTTAATGAATTCAAAAGGTCCAGTCTTCACCTACTCATATTCTTTTAGAAGAGTATCGCCATCTTGTTGCTCTTGCATGTGGTCATGCAATTGCCATGGAAAATGTGAATAAAAACAATATTCATATTCTTGCTTCAGCATCAACGTTGTAACATTCTAGGCATCAGATTCCTCAGAATTTTTTGTAGCACCACTCTTCTTAGCCGCACTGAGTGTTGTTTTTTCAGGCTCCTCAATCTTTGCCATGGCAATTCGTTGCATAGGCTCATCATGTGTTGGGCAGTCTCTCTCATTGGCAAACTCTCGACTTGGACGTTTTAGTTGGTCCTCACACATCGAAGAGCTCTCTTAGCATTGCTTCTTGTCCTCTTCCCTTGGGACTTCAATATCCCTAGGAATGAACTGTTGGTGCATGTTATCCATGACATGTGTTAATCTCCTCGATCGATCTTCCTCTTCTCTCAAGAGTACATACATCCTGGCTATACTCGCATCCATGGAATTTAATAGCTCTTGACGAGGATTACATTGACATGACATATATGTTGCTCTGACACTAGGTTGCTGATAAACTAAACAAAATATAGAAAATAGAAATGAGTGGTCGATTTAAGAGAGTAGGTCGGGTTTTTGTGAGTCGTGGAGTGATAGTTGAATGGACGCCGTGGTAATTGAATGCTAGAGTAGCTCAATCGTTTCGTCAATTGGATCCAATCAAATTGCTTGGGCAATTGGGAATGGAGCGATTTCCTTGGCAACTAGGCGACTTCCTTCAAAGTTCGGCGAAGTGTTCTTCAATAGTTTCTCGTTATCCCTAACTTGAAACATTGTTAATTATACATGCCTTGATAATACATCCCTGCGTGAACCAAGGGTGGACAACAATCGATCTTTCACTCCTTTTAGCCGTTGAAATTCGCAACTTATCCCTAAGTTGAATTAGTCTTCACTATTGATTAATTGAATAAAAACCATGCTTATTCGTTTCTTGAATCTAACTCACCCGATATTAGATAAATGGATGAATTTACGAGATCCTCTCCCAATTCACTCGTAGTCAAAATTAAGAACCAAGAATGAACAAACTTTGAATTAAAATTGCAAACTCAAATACATAAATAAATCCAATTGTTCTCACAACCACAAAAACACAATAACCCAAGCCAAATAAGTTTAGTTCATGGTTAACATGAATCTAATTGAACAAAGAGGAAAAGATGAAGATGTTGGTGCATCCCCTAGTTAAAAATTCTCTCCTAAATCACATTCCCCTGAAGTTGGCGGCTAGTCTTCTTATTTATAGGAGATGGCTAGGTCAAAGTGTTTCTTGAGGAGGAAGTTGAGCTGGAATTAAATAGAATAAAAGAAATAAATTTCTTTTATTATTATATTTTATTCCTCCAAAAACTCCTTATAAAACTCTTAGAATTTAATCTCCTTTTGATCTCTTCGTGGAACTCCAACTCTTTTAAGATTTATCCTTGCTTTTCACAATTATCTCAAATTAAATGGATTTATCCTATCTTCAAAATCGGCAGCTCTTCTTCTTATCCTAGATTTGCTTAAGGAATTTTTAAATCATGTACACATGCAGAAAAACACACATACCTGCAGTACTTTTTTTCTACAAAAATCGACCAAATTATGTGATCAAGCATGACGATGAAGGAAATCATGAACTAATGCATGAATGACTAGTTATGCAACTAATATGAGCCTAAGTCTAAAAATAATATGAGTAAAAAGAGTAATAAAAATAGTACTTTTGAACACTTAACACACCCTCAAACTCGAACTATTGCTTTTCCTCGAGCAATGTAAAACTAACAATTACTTGCCAAGAATTCAATCATCAAACATGCTTTTAACTTGAATTCAAACCTCTGAACTGTGGCACAAAGTATGATCACCTTTTGAATTTTTCGGGTAGTACAAAAATTTCCCGGAACTCAACTATAATGCTCATGACAATATGTGTGCGTAGTTGTGTACGAATTGATTTTCAAGATTCTATGTGAACAATAGGTTTTTAACAATTTAATTACCGGGGTATTTATTTTTGTTTTCACTAGAGCCAATTTCGGGCACCTCTAGCGATTCTTTAATGTGCATTAACTACTAGAGCCGATTTTAGGCACCTCTAGTAAGAAATTAACTTTTAATTTTCAATTTTAATTTACCCTACTTTTAAGAAACTTAAGTTCACTAAGTTTCTATCAATCAACAAGTCACAACCGTATCAATGATATTTAGTATCATAGTAAGATTCTAAGTTCTTTTCATGCAATCCTAAAATTAAAGGTTCTATCAATTAAGTGCAGTGGAAAAAATTCATCATTGGATATCTAATAGGTCCAGACAGTTTAATCCGGTAAAAGATATGGCAAGTAACATATACAAACTATATGATATGAATGCAACTAATGCAACAATCTAACAAAATAAACAAGACCCCCCCCCCCAAACTTGAGAGAAGCATTGTCCTTAATGCGTGCAATTACACAAATTTAAAAAAATTGAAATGGAATGCTAATGAGTTAATCGGAGAGGTCATCACCTCGAATGACTAGTATCCTTCGAGTCGTTTGCTGGTTCACGGTGGTTGGTGGCGTCTTTTGAGATTCTTGGCCATAAGTTTGTTGGGTTTGATTCATGGTGTAAAAAAGAAAAGAAAACCTGAAAACTAAAGAAATTGAAGACAAATAAGATAAAATATCTCCTAAAATTTTCAAAAATAAATAAAGAAAATTAAAACAAATCCAAAAATAAAATAAAGATCCAAAAATTAAAAATTCTTAGAAAGAGCATTTTCATGCATCTTCTAAGGTTACTGTATATTCGAGAAAGCTTGAGGAGTGTCATTTCAGATACTTCTTATAGTCCATCTGCACCCTCCATCGGGTGACAATATTGCCCAAAAATAGCTGGGCCAATGTGTTCTCAACTATTCCCCTTTGTGTTACCATGGTGGAGGTGTCTTCTTTCTTGTTCCCTTGTAGTCCATGTATACGCTCCACCTTGCGACTGTTCCTGAAGGCATGGATATATTAATAGAAAAAATTATATCAACACCTAACCATTTTGTTACCTCACTTTCATCGGCTTCCATCATGGTTGGTTGTAGCCTTCGTTGTCGTGGTAATTGTTGTACCAACCAATTATCGTGGCAATCTTCTGCCAAAATTTGATGTAAGTCAAGGGAATGACCAATTTTCTGAAAAGCTTCATGAATCCAAACACCATTTTCTTTAGGCCCATCAAAAATCTCCATCAGTAGAGATTTTAATGGCTTCAAATCTACCAGTGTCAGTTTCTCTAAAAATACCTGCAAAGAATGAGGTGAGTTTTTAAAAAATTCAAAAGGTTCAACCATCACCTGCTCATAGTCCATTAGCAAAGAATTGTCATCTCGTTCATCTCGCATGTGGTCGTGCAATTGTCGTGGCAAAGGTAGATGAGAGTAATCTCCAGATTCAGGCTTTAGCATCAACGTTGTAACACTCTGGGCATTAGATTCCTCGGAATTTGTTGTAGCATTACTATTCTATTCCTCAATGAGTGTTGTCGCGCCATTGCTCTGTTCAGGCTCATCAATCATTGTTGTGGCAATTCATTGCCAAGGCTCATCAGGTGTTGGGCAGTCTTTCTCATTGGCAGGCTCTCGACTTGGGGGGTTTTAGTTGGTTCTCACACATCGGGGATCTCTTTTTGCATTGCTCCTTCTCATCTTGCCTTAGAATTTCAGTATCCCTAGGAATTGATTGTTGGGGCATGTTATCTATGACATATATGGGTTTCCTCAATTGATCGTTTGAATCCCCCAAGAGTGCATCCATGGACTTTGATAGTTCTTGAATCTCCTCAATTGATCTGTCATATCTAGCTATGGAAGCTTGAAACGTTTCCTCCAGGTAATTTGAACGTTTTTGACGAGGACTACATTACCATGGCATATATGTTGTTGCGGAAAAACTATTATGGTAAAAAAAAATTGAGGTTTTTGATCATACCATGAAAAATTATGTCGTCAGTTCCATCTTTGGTCCTCCTTGAAGCCATATGCATTGAGATTGTGAGAGCAATCTTCAAACGCATGATCCTCTCCACAACAAGTGCAAGAGTTTTTCACGGTGTAGGTTCCTTGGGATTTTCTCGGTTGGTATAGGTAATCATCGACGAATGTAAGAAATTCTTGATTGGATTGATTTCTATCTTCCAATATCAACTCTCGAATGGATCGACGTTTACTTTCCCACATGTTGATGTCCCTTAACTTTGTAGGGCACTTGATTTTTTTTTCTTTTTGATAAAACAAACAAAAAGAAAATTTAGTAAAAACAATAAAAAATACAATAACAAAAACAACTAACACCAATTGCCAATCCTTAGCAACGGCGCCAAAAACTTGTTGCGTGTTTTAAGTGCTACGCAAACGGTGTAAGTGTACACGACGCAAGTAATAAAGTGAGAAGTATCGAGTATCGTCTCTACAGGGATTGGTTTGGGCCATTTTGCTTAAGTTATTACACTGTAAAAGAAATAATATTAAAGGTGATGAATAATAAGTAAAATAAACTAATAATATAAAGAAAAGAGTAATTGAGTGAAGAGGGTAGGAAGGGTTATCGTGAGTCGTGGTGTGATGATTGAATGGACCATCGTGGTAATTGGTTGTTGAAGCAACGCAGTTGTCTTGGGAAATAGAACCAGTTAAATTGCCTGGGCAACTGGGAATGGTGCGATTGTCTGGGCAATTGGTCGACTTCCTTCAAATTCTGGCGAAATGTTCTTCATTGGCTTCTCGTTATCCTTAACTCGAAACACTAGTCATTTTTGCATGTCTTGGCGATACATCCATGCGTTAACCATGAGTGAACATTGAACAATAATCAATCTTACGCTCCTCTTAGCCGTTGAAATCTGCAACTTATTCTTAAGTCGGATTAGTCTTCACCATCGATTGATTGAATAAAGACCATGTCCATTCGTTTCTTGAATCTAACTCTCTCAATATTAGATAAATGGATGACTTCACGAGATCCTCTCCCAATTCACTCATAATTAATTTAAGAACCAAGAATGAACAAACTTTGAATTTAAATTACAACTCAAAAACTTAAACAAATCTAATCGTTTATCAAAACCACAAACCCAAAATAACCCTAGCCAATTTACATCAATTCATGACTGGCTTCGAAAGATATACAAAGAAAAAATTCCCAACCATGGATCGCATAAAGTAAAATAAAGAAGAAGATTATGCTTTGCGATCTGCTCACTTTCTCTGATTCTCCTCTCTCCTCTCTTTCTTGTTGTAGGTTGATCTCTATTTAAAAAGATGATTCGATTTGTTGTTTGTTGATAAGAGGAGTTGATTTGCGTTGGAGTTCCATGAAAATATGATTTTTATCCGATCAAACTCTTTCAGTTGAATAGGATTAAACTTGATTTAATTGGATAAAAGATAATTAATATCTTTCATCTTATCTCCAAGATATCCTCACAAATTGGAGTCTTTATCTCTATTAAATTATGCTTGTAAATTCAAATTTTGGTGAGTTATCCTTTGAATTTCGAATTTATCCAAAATTGAGCAGATTTATTCCGAATTGTCACGACAACTGGTTCAGCAAGTCCTTTCTTAGTCTCCTAAATTGTCTCGGCAATTTGCATTTTGCCACAGCAATTCTAACCTGCACGAAATAAAGCATCAAAGCAAAAAAATTTCACAAAAAAACTAACAAAATGTAATACCAAACTCGTGAATCAAAGAAACTAGAAAATTGTGCATATTTTTTATTAATGCAACTAAAATGATACTAAGTCTAATAATAATGTGAGTAAAAAGGCAAAAATAAATAATACTTTTGCACACTTATTACACCCTCAAATTCGGACTATTGTCCTCAAACAATGCAAAACACTAACAATTACCTACTAAGGCATTTATCACAAAAACATACTTCCTACTTGATTTCAATCCTTAGAATCGTGACACAAAAATTGTTTACCTTTTAATCTTCTAACAATATGAAGAATTACTCAAAATTCAAACTATAATGTTAGTGAAAGTGTGTACGGAGTTGTGTCCAGATATTGAATTTATTAATTTTATGAAACAAAGATATCTTAAAATTATTTCAAGATCTAAAGATGTTTGAACATTGAAGTTGTAAAAAATTTAGAAATTTTAGGAGAATTTTTTATTTGGTTCAAGTCCACGAGAAATAACACAAAATACACATATATAGAAATAAAATTTTTAAAACCCAATTAGTAGAGAATGATGTTTATTTGAAAAGACGCGAGTTCAAATCGTTTTACCTGCAAAATGTATATATTATTAAAAGGTTAAAATATGTATGAACAAATATTACATAATAATTATTCAACGTTAATATTACAGAAGAACATAAAATGTATAAAATTTCATGTATGAGCCAAAAATAGTATATAAAATTTTAAAAACCCAAAAATAATCAAGAACCCAAAATAATCAAGTTCAACACAATATATATATATATATATATATATATATATATATTAAAAAATCCAATTAGTAGAAATGATATTCATTCTAAGATACTCAAATTCAAATTGTTTTGTCTGCAAAATAAATGTATTATAAAAAAATTACGAATATATATGAATAAATACTACTTAGTAATAATTCAACGTTAATATTACAGAAGAACATAAATGTATAAAATTTCATGTATCTCATAATTTGAAATATATATAATTAATGTAGCACCCCCAAATGAAACAACAATCGTTTTTTTGCAAAGAACAGAGTTTCAGTTTTCAAGCAGAATCTAGAAAGTCACAATACAGGAACAGGACCAACAAAAGTAAATCCAAAAATTGGTGTCTAAAAGACTAAAAAACCAACAAAATAAAAGAATAATATAGTGACAAAATTCACCTTTTATAAGGAAATATAAATTGGAACTGGACTGAGACAGACAACAAAAGGGCTCACAAAACCTTGGGGACGCGCGTGTACCTCCAAGGCTCAAATTTCATCCCCGAAACGTCCCCTTCAACCTTAAAACATCTCCAATCAATTTTCAGCCGTATCCCGTTAAACTTAGAACATCCTCCTACCGTTCCCTGGAACGTACTTCTACCGTACCCGTCCCATGGATGTATTGGGTACGCGAGACAGCCATAAACTCATGTACTCGTGCTTTATAGCCCTAATCACCGAAGTATAAACCCTGAACCTTAAAAACAAAATTCTATACGAATGCGGGAACAAATACGGAGACGAGGACAGAGATGAAAAACGGTAATTTTTAAAATTGCAAGGTACGAGTACGATAAAAGTACAGTAAATATAAATAATAATATACATAATAATCTAAAATAATAATATCTAAAAAAACTGAATTAAAGTAAAAAATTATCATATTTTTTATAAATTATTTATAATTGAATAAAGTATTAGTAATAATAATAAAACACATTAATGAATGGTATGATTTTTTTAACGTGAACAAAGTAATTAAGTGTTCATATATAAACAATTTATTGGTCCTCACAAGACAGATTTTCACGTGTTTTATTTGTTGGAATCCATGTCGAATTTGAATACCGTCAAAATCCATGTTAAAGCTCGTGAATCTCTCAGGTGCAAAATAACCTTGGGACGCTCGTAAAAGTCAATCTGCCATTCCCGAAACATCCTCGAAAATATCCCTAACAGTCCCCGATCGCTTTCTTCAATTGTACCCCGTTAACGTGGGACGGGTACTTGAAACGGAATAAGAATGCCATACATGTGCTTCCCAGCTCTAAAGCATAAACCCTAAACTTTAAAACTGAAGTATAAACCTTAAAAACAAAACCCTATAACCCTAAACCCTTTTAGATGAATATCAAAATTTTAACATTATTCCTAAAAGAAAATTGTAAATTTGAAACAACCCAAGTAGTACACTAAAAAACTGTAAAGAAAAACACTACATCTCATTCATAAAAATAAAAATCCTTGGAAACATAGACTTCACACATGATACATTGTTACAAACATAAGTTTGACATACACATGGTACAAGGTTCAAACTAGTTTTATAATCATAATCAGCAACATTCCTACAAAGATAAAACATTAAAACACGGGTCCGACAGACGATGTCGTAATTTTAACAGTTTACCATACCATTAGCTTTCAAGAGTGATCCTGCTCCATGTGGTTCAGATGGTAAGTCCCTTCGTTCTTATGGTGTACCTCCACCTTGAACTTCTCTTCCTTGTCTCCTCTCTTCAACTTGAGAAGCATGCTGAGTTTCGCAAAATCTTCCAATACCTATTTGCATATCCAACACTTAAGCATTTTGCAAAGAAGAGAGTTTCAGATTGTCATTCAACCATGTGTTTGATTGATCGTCAACTAGATTGGATAGTTGAATGAAATCCTGAACACCTTGAAAGGTGAACAAACAGAATCTAGAGTTTCACAATACAAGATGATGATACGAACAATATATGCCCGGCCTATATAAATATTCTAAGCAGCACATTAAACGGCATGCAGTTCAAATAACCAAATCACATATGTACTCACTTTCGATTACGTTAAACACGATAACGATACGAGGAAATAGGAATAGTAGTTTGGTGCTTACTTCAGCGTTGGCATGAACGATTTCTGTAAGTTCATAAGGCAGCAGAGAATTGGATCTTTGTTGTATGGTCTTCACAGCATGATTTGCAGCATCCTGAACTACAGGATCGGTTGTGGCCACAGCTTGCAGCATTGGTCCATGGACATCTGATTATAATTTAACATTCATTGTCAACAATATACAAGATCATATTGCTCCAACTTCATTTTTTTTTTAAAAATACCATACATAAATAGTTATGGAGATATGACCCTCCAAATACATTGAGAAAGTTGTATACACAGAACTCGCACCCAAGTTTGAATATAAATATAAGAAACTTCATCCTACTAATAAACGAACAATATAATCCTCCAAATAAACAAATAAAGTCTGAAAAAACCAGAGTCTGAACCCAAGATTTTCAGTTTTCATAAAGCACTCGGTGTGATCCTCCAAATATATAAGAAATATAACCCATGTGGGACACATGCAGCACTCATCCCTTGGCAAAAACACAGAATCATAATTCATAACCATAACCATAAACAAAATCTCAATTTCTTCAAGGCCAACAGAATTCAAGACCTCGTTAACATGATAATTTCTCTCCTATAAAGTAAGGCAATGCTTGATCGTTGCTTTTGAATTCCATTCTGCCATTTCTTTTTTCATTTTTTGGTTTCAACTTTAAAAACTACAAAAGAAGGAATTAAAAATCAAATACAATTAAAAGTAATTATATTTAATTTCCTACTACTTCTTTAAGGTAATAATAAATAATTTAATCTATTCACGAAAAGAAAATCTCCATTTTAAAGGGAAAATCATCTCAAAAAAAATCTCCACTATTTTAATCTACTTTCAACAATCAATGAATCTTCATTTGAAAGAAGCCCAGTATTTTCCTATAAAAAGAGATGAGAACAAACAACCTTTCTTGACACCAAGATCCGAAGCAGTTAAAGAAGGTGAATCATCAGCATCACCAGCATGTTTAAACTCCTGCAATTCTTTAAAGTCCATCCAGGGCTTAACCCAAACTTTGGCCTCATAAAGCTTCTTTTTGCCGGCGTCCATAGCTTCCACCGTCAAATGGTGAAGCGTCCCTGCCACCACTTGCTCGCTTGCTTTTACAACCCTCACAAACTCTACCATCGCATTTTCTTTCTTGTTGTGCTCATCGACGGCGTAGCGAGCGAGGTTTTCGAGCTCGGCGCTGTTTTGGGATCCCTGGGAAGGGCGGACTCCGCCCAAAGTGGTGGTTGTCGCCATTGGTTCAGAGCAGAAAGTTGATTCAGCGGAGAAATTGTTGAAGAGAATTGGTATTGCTATTGAAAACAAAAGGGGTAGTAGAAAATTGGGTTTTTGCATTGAAACAATATTTTAGATCCAATTTGAGGAAATTTTTAGTGATTTTGGACCAAAGTTGAGTCCTTTCTGCTTTTTGAGAGTTGGCATAGGCCAAGGGAACAAGAATTTGACACGTGAGAGCACGTGTCAGTTGAAATTATTTGCTTAGTATGCAAGCAACAATGACAATAAATGATAAAGTAATTTGGATATACACGAGAAAATAAATAGAATGCTGCATTTAAAAATAGTTTTTTTATATAAAAGAATTAATGTGGTTTTACGTAGTTTGTGGATGAGATCAAAAACATTAATGCAACAACCTGTAAGATTGATATTTTTAATCTTCACACTTAAATTAATATCATCATGGATTGAGCTATTCCACCCCAAAATCTTTTTCTCATTATTATCCTTTATACATTTAAAAAAAGGCAAAATGACAAAAGATGCCCCCAACGTTTGCATGTTTTGTCATTTGGCCCCCTATTCTTTTTTTTGGTCCAAAGATGCCCCAACGTTTGCTTATTTTGTCATTTGGCCCCCTATTCTTTCTTTTGGTCCAAATATGCCCCCAACGTTTCATTCATAGTCCAAATATGCCCCTGCTGGATGTAAACTGTCAATCAACTGACGGTCAACAGCTTATAAAAAAATTTTGACGTGGCATCAGCAGATCTTAATACGCGGCAAGTCCAGTCAGCATCAGCTGTTGAACGTCAGTTGACTGACAGTTTCCATCTAACGGGGGCATATTTGGACCAAATTGAAACGTTGGGGGCATATTTGAACTACGAATGAAACGTTGGGGGTATATTTGGACCCAAAAAAAGAATAGGAGGCCAAATGACAAAACAAGCAAACGTTGGGGGCATCTTTGGACCAAAAAAAAGAATAGGGGGCCAAATGACAAAACATGCAAACGTTGGGGGCATCTTTTGTCATTTTGCCTTAAAAAAATTTAGTTTACTTCTGAATTTACCTTCCATTTTTAAATATTTATGTTTTGCCCTACGAACCTCAAATATTAGCTTTGTCGCTGAATACAATTTATAGTTGGAAGAGACAGAAATTTTCATGATAGTTATTAGATTTTCTATAAAAGACGAACGACATATTCAATTTATCTAATATTCTTTTTATGATTTGAGTGTGTTGTATTTATTGTACATTTTCTTATTTTTTAATAAAATTTAATTTATTGTTCTTGTTTAAAAAACATATATCTTATAGATAAAGATGTTCAAACTCGAAGTTATTAGAAAAAATAATCTTCCATATTTTATTAGAACTATTCCTTTAAATAATATATAAAATCTAAATCTCATTATTTTTTTAAACAATGGCTACTGAATTTTATTAAAAGTAATTTAAGGAATCACAAATCCAACGTACTCAAAAGAGAGAGAGAAACGGGGCTGTCCACAAATAATTCATACACAAAGAAAACATGAAACTCAAAGGTGCAAAAAAAAGCAAACTTTTAAAGTGTAAAAAAAGGAGTAGTGAGCAAACCAAACTATCAGGTAAATTGCTCTGCTATACAGTTCTGATTATATCGACAAACAACCACCAAAGGGAATCAAACTCTCTATAACCATTTTTAAATCAAAATAAAAATTAAACGTCGTAAAGATTTCTGTAAAAGCACCAAACGGCCTCTAACGTTTGCAAAAATCGTACCAAACGATAGAGAAAATGTACTACAAAAGCAAAGGAAAACATGTTATAACGAAAAAAAGCGTGTCACAAGAAGAGAGGTTCTAATTAAGAATTGAGAAAATTCATATATATATGAAAATACAAAAAAACTCAATGATCGACAACCCATATATGAAAGTACTAAAATCGTGCGCGTACCGGTCAAGAAAAGAAATGAAAAAGATGAAACTAGGTTATACGGTTAGGGTTCTCAAAGAAAATACTAGTTTGCTCGGTTATATAAGATTTAAATATCAATATTATTGAGCCAGCACATTTGGTCGGTTGGCCAAGTTGCTTATCTTTGTTCTCTCGTATTCTCATAGGTCATGTGCTCTAGATTCAGTAGGAACACTCCTCTTTCCCTCCTCTAGAGTTCCCTTTACCCTCCCTTCTAGGTAGGATTAAGATTAGATTTAAGATTTGTCAAAAAAAATATTAATATTGTTTTTTTAACAATGACATTTGAATTTTATTAATCACCATGCAAGATAATACAATACAATGCATCAAAAAGAGAAAAAAGGGGACAAGTCCACTAAAAGTCTCTTACAATGGTGCAAAGAAAAGCATACACTTCTATTGAGATTAGCATACCAAAATCCAGAAATCTTCTCGAATATCCTTATCTTTATCCAAATGAGACGCTTTACGGTGTAAAAAAAGGAGTGGTGAGCGAACCAAGCTATTATGCAGATTGCTCTGCTACCTAGGTCCGATTACATCGGTAATGAACCATCAACCGAGTGGAGATCCATCTTTCTAAGACCACCGACAGAATCATAATCAGAGATTAGCATCGTGAAGATCTTTGTACGAGCACCAATCGATCGTGAAGAACTAATGTTTTGATATAATAATTGAAAAATAGTTTTGGACTAAATTGAAAAGATTTTAAAAGTTCATTTAAGTCCAAACAACTAGAAAATAAGTTTGTGGATGTTTTAAATGATTTTGGCAAGGTTTGAAACGTTTTTAAGTAGCCAAACCAAGGTTTTCAAGGTACCCATTTTGGTACAGGCCTACAGGGTAACCTATTTCGAAACAGTTTGAAAACTGCCAAAACACGTACCGATACAGGGCTTGCCCGTTTCGATACGGAGAGGCTTTTGTTTCGAAACACCCCTTTGGTGTTTCGATACGCTCAATGATCAAAACCTCCCCAACGGCTATTTTCCCAACGACTTTTTAAATGCAGCTCAACGGTCACTCGTACCGAAACGGTTTGTAACCGTTTCGATATGGCCAGAGGCGTTTCGATACAGCTTGCTGCATCAGGCTTCAACGGCTAGTTTTGAAGAAGGTCGTTCCGATACGGGCTCGTCTGTTCCGAAACGGACATCACCAGAACTGTATTTATGGTGGGAAATAAAGTCTCTAACGGCTCCAATACAACCCCAACATTCCGCAACAGCTACAAACTCAGTTGGGAGTATAAAAGGGACCTCCAAGCATCAAGAGAAGACTAATGCTTCAATTGTCAACAACATCATGATAAAGAAATTTTCTTAGAGCTTAATTGTACATTTTCTTGTATAGACAACACTTGTGAGCTTAATTGTCAAATTTGCTCAAGTGTTTAGGTTTTGGGTAAGAGCTTTATTGTGCAAACAATTACCTATTAGAGGGATTTCAAGTTTGCTTAGAATTTCTCTTGTGAGAGAGTGCTTGATTAAGCTTTGGGTAGAAAGCTTGATCGTTGTAACTGTTTCCTCCTAAGCCTAAAAAAGGGGACGAAATTCTTAGTGAATTTGTTTGAAATCCTTAGCGGGGAGCTAAGGTAGTGGATGTAGGTGCTTGTTAGAAGGCCGAACCACTATAAATCCTTGTGTCGATTGTCTATTTTTCATCTCCCACAAAATCACCCAAATATCCAATCTTCTTCACACTTGGCTAGCTAGAATGGTATGAAAAATTAATTTTTCAAGAGAATAAGGGGGAGCTTTAACTTATTTTGTGTCAATTTTTCAAAAGAATAAGGGGAAGCTTTAACTTCTTTTAATTTTTGAAATCTCTTATTGTGAAACAAATATTTTAATTTTGATATAACTAAACACCTAAGGACTAATTTGAAAATGTCAAAACGAATTTTAAGTCCTCAAAATATCCCCATATAATTTTAAGATTATGCCCAAGTTAAAAACAAAGTTTTTCAAATATTTTTCTAAGTGTTTAAAGCCAAAACAATGATTTTCAAGTCCCTGTTTCGAAGCGGCCTAAGGCGTTTCAAAACGTTTTCATCACTGCCAACCCCTGTTCCGAAACG
Source organism: Hibiscus trionum (assembly GCA_030270665.1). Taxonomy (NCBI): domain Eukaryota; kingdom Viridiplantae; phylum Streptophyta; class Magnoliopsida; order Malvales; family Malvaceae; genus Hibiscus; species Hibiscus trionum. The sequence goes on from BSYR01000008.1 coordinate 3,377,698, forward strand.
TGTATCGAAACGGCTTAAGAACACTTGAACCCGTTTCGAAACGGTCTCACACGTTTCGAAACTGTTCTTCATATTTGATTTGAAAAAGCATAACGGTTGTAATACTTTTAACTGAATATTTAAAGATAAATAGGGTGTTTCAAAACGGGCTAAGGCTGTTTCGAAACGACCCTTGACAGTAGCAAATCCGTTTCGAAACGAGGCAAAGCGTTTCGAAACAGTTCTTAAGTTTAAATTGAAAATATGACCGTTGAAGTTGTTTTTAACTGATTTTCTGAAAACCGTTAGGGTGTTTCGAAACAGGATAAGACTGTTTCGAAACGACCCTTGACAGTGGCAAAAATGTTTCGAAACGGCCCTAAGGCGTTTCGAAACGGGCTCTTAAATGCACCCCAACGGCTCTTTCTATTTTAGTCCGTTCTGAAACAGGTACCCCGCATTTCGAAACGGGTTGTTGCAGACTGCATTTATGGTGGTGAGATAACATCCCCAACGGCTCTATTGATGAGTGCAACAACCACAACGGCTAGAAATCAATGAGAAGGTATAAAAGGGACCTCTAAAAGCTCCAGCAACAACTATTGATCCAAAAGCAAACATCCAAACATCAAATCCAAGCAATTGTGCAAAAATCCCATTTTGTCTAGAAACTCCAATTGTAATTTCCATTCATATCTTGTTCAATTGGGTTGAGTGCTTGTAATTGGGCTATCATTTGTATTGAGAGATACCTTATTAGCCAACAAATTTCTTTGTTCACTTGTGTGAGGATTGGGTTGATTTTTGGGTAGAAAAATCAACCGAAATTGTAAGGGTTGCCTCCTTAGCCTAGAAAAGGGAAAGAGCAATTAGTGGAATTGTTGCAAATCCTTAGTGAAGCTAAAGTAGTGGATGTAGAGTTCATTTGGAACTTGAACCACTCTAAATCCCTTGTCTATTATTTTTAATTTGCAATTTCCATCACAAAACCTTTAAATTTCCAATTCACCCCCCCCTCTTGGTCTATATCGATCTTGCGATCCACTCAACAATTGGTATCAGAGCCTACCTCTTTGAGGATTAACAACCACAAGAGGAGTTCCTTGGAAGAGTGTGATCATCAAAATATCAAGAGATGGCTTCAACCTCCGGTTCGGGCATGTACGAGTCACAATCCACTACAAAGCCTCATTTCTTCAACGGTGATAACTATTCTTTTTGGAAGAATAGAATGCGTCTATTCATCAAGTCAAATGACTATCTAGTGTGGGATGTCATTGAAGATGGGCCATATATTCCATTGAAGCAAGATGGTGAAGGCAAGATGGTTTTGAAGAAGAAAGTGGAGATGAGTGAAGAGGAGAGGAAAAAGATTCAAGTCAATGATAAAGCTCTCCACATGCTATTTTGTTCTTTCGGTCCGGACATCTATTCAAAGGTCTCATCAATTGAAAGTGCCAAAGAAGTGTGGGACACTCTTGAGACTACTTATGAAGGCACCAACGATGTTAAAGAAACTAAGATTGGAATTCTCAATCTTAGTTATGAAAACTTCAAGATGGAGCCCGATGAGACGGTGTCAAAGATGTTTGATCGTTTCTCCACAATTGTCAATGGGCTAAAGGGCTTTGGAGAGATCATACCGGAAGACAAGCTCGTCCGGAAGCTACTCTATTCACTTCCCGAGTCTTGGGATGGGAAGAGAACCGCTATCATCAAAGCAAAGAATTTGAAAACTTTGAAGCTTGATGAGCTTGTGGGTTCTCTCCTTACTCATGAGATCATGAAGCAAGGAAGGGAAGATGAGAAGAAGAAAGAAGAGAAAAGAATAGAGAAGCTTGAGGTTGAGAAGAAGAAGAAGATGGGAATAGCTCTCAAGGCTAAAGCTTCACAACATGATGAGAGCTCATCTAGTGAGGAGGATGAACTTGAAGAATTGGCTATGATAGCCAAACGATTCTCACGTTTCATGAGGTCCAACCGGGGAAGAAAAATCCAAAGGAAGATGGACTTTAAAAGCAAGAACAAAGAAAAAGAAAAGGATCCAATCATTTGCTTTGAGTGCAAACAACCCGGCCACATACGTTCGGAGTGCCCTCAACTCAAGAAGAAGGGCTTTGAGAAGAGGAAAAAGCTCAAAGCCAAGCTCGTTACTTGGAGTGATGAGGAGTCATCGGAGGATGACGAACAAGAAGTGGCTAACCTTTGCCTCATGGCACTTGAGGAAGATTCCTCCATGGTAACCTCTAACTCATCTACTTTAGATTTTTCATATGAAGAATTAAATGATGCATATGATGAGTTACAAGAGGTCTATGATGAATTAGTTGAGAAGTTTAAAGAGTCGGTCATTAAAAACAAGAAAATTATCTTAGAACTAAATGAGAAAAATGACTCACTCACTCAAGCTAATTCAAAATTTGAGAAAAAGATATTAGGATTAAAAGATGAACTAAAATTCTTTCAAGATGAAAATGTTGATCTTAATAATCTTTTATCTCAATGTAATAGTGAACACCAAAAGGTGTTGGGTGAGCTAAATGAGCTCAAAAAGTCTTTAAAAAATGTTGGTAGTGTCAAGCATGAAGTAGGTGAATCCTCTAGAACACACCAACCTAAGAAAAAGACTAACTACTACAAACAAGGTAGCTACCCTAGACATAGTAGAGCTAAGAGAATTAGAAGTGTATGGGTTCCTAAGGAACTTGTAAAATCTAATAATATTATTGCTATGTCATCTTGGATTCCTAAGGGAACCAAGGTTTTGGGAGCTAACACTCATGGACCCAAAATGATTTGGGTACCAAAAACCAAAGTTTAATATCTTTGTTTGTAGGGGGAGCATTGCTACAAGGCCAAAGCATAAAGTCAAAACTCATGGTACCTTGATAGTGGATGCTCGAGGCACATGACCGGAGACAAGAGTAGATTCATGGATCTAAAGCCAAAAGGTGGAGGAGTAGTAATATTTGGTGACAACTCCAAAGGCCACATTAAAGGTATTGGCTCCATAGGTAATCACTCTACTATTCTTATTGAAAATGTCTTATATGTCGATGGTCTTAAACACAATTTATTGAGCATAAGTCAATTGTGTGATAAAGGATTTAATGTTTTATTTGATAAAAATGGATGTAAAATTGTTGACATTAAATCTAATAATATTATGCTCATAGGTCATCGCATAGGAAACATATATATGGTGCATCTAGATGACATACATACATCTCATGCATGCTTAGTCGCACAAAATGAAAATGATGCATGGTTGTGGCATAGGAAACTAGGACATGCTAGCATAAGTGTTTTAGAAAAACTAGTCTCCCTTAATCTAGTTAGAGGTTTACCCAAGATAAAATTTTCAAATGATAAAATTTGTGATGCATGCTCAAAGGGTAAACAACATATGTCTTCCTTTAAATCCATTAATGATGTTTCTACTAGTAGATGCTTACAACTAATCCATATGGATTTATTTGGGCCAATTAGGACTATGAGCTTGGGTGGTAAGTCTTATACTTTTGTACTTGTTGATGATTTTTCTAGATTTACTTGGGTTCTATTTTTAAGTACTAAAGATGAGGCTTTGGAAAAATTCATCACATTTTCAAAACTAACCCAAAATGATCTTAAACTTAGAATTTCACATATTAGAAGTGATCATGGAACCGAGTTTCAAAATTTAGGGTTTGAAGATTTTTTAAATGAAAATGGTATTAGCTATAATTTTTCGGCTCCTCGAACTCCTCAACAAAATGGGGTAGTTGAGAGGAAAAATAGAACTTTGCAAGAAATGGCTAGAAATATGCTTTGTGAAAACAATTTACCTAAATATTTTTGGGCGGAAGCCACAAACACCGCTTGCTATATTGTAAATCGAGTAATGTTTAGGCCAATTTTAAAGAAAACACCTTATGAGATTTTAAAATCTAAAAAGCCTAACATTGGCTATTTTCACCCTTTTGGTTGCAAGTGTTTTGTTTTAAATAATGGAAAAGACAACTTAGGTAAATTTGATGCAAAAAGTGATGAAGCTATTTTTATAGGTTACTCTTTAACCTCTAAAGCCTATCGAGTATTTAACAAAAGAACTTTAGTAGTAGAAGAATCCATTCATGTTGTATTCGATGATAACCTCCTTCCTAGGAAGGATTCTTGTGATGATGATGATGTAGGAATCATAAATGCCTTTGATGGAGGTCAAACTTCAAAGGAGGATGAGATTCCAACAAAAGAAGAGGACACACAAGATCCACCTCTTGAAGCCTTGATGGACTTGGCTCTTGAGGAAAAGGAAGTGAGCTACCCAAGGGAGTTGAACTATGTCAAAGATGGTGAAATCTTGGGTGATCCATCCAAGGGGGTAACCACTCGTTCTTCTCTTAGATTAATGAATCATGTTGCATTTATCTCATGCATAGAGCCTAAAAATATTAAAGAAGCATTGAAAGATGACTTTTGGATTATGGCTATGCAAGAAGAGTTAAATCAATTTGAGAGAAGTAATGTTTGGATATTAGTTGATAGGCCTAGTAATCAATCTACAATAGGAACTAAATGGGTCTTTAGGAACAAGCTAGATGAGAGTGGTAACATTGTAAGAAATAAAGCTAGACTTGTAGCACAAGGTTACACTCAAGAAGAGGGAATAGATTTTGATGAAACCTATGCACCCGTAGCTAGAATGGAAGCCATTAGGATGTTGTTTGCATATGCATGTTATCATAATTTCAAGCTTTTTCAAATGGATGTTAAAAGCGCATTTTTAAACGGTTTTATAAATGAAGAAGTGTATGTGGAACAACCACCGGGTTTTGAAGATTCAAAATTTCCAAATCATGTTTTCAAACTTACCAAAGCTCTTTATGGTTTAAAACAAGCTCCTAGAGCTTGGAATGAAAGACTTTCAAATTTTTTGATTGAAAAAGGATTTGAAAAAGGTAAGGTGGACACTACACTTTTTATAAAAATGTATAAAAATGACATCTTAGTAGTTCAAATTTATGTTGATGATATTATTTTTGGTTCTACTAATGAATGTCATTGTCAAGAGTTTGCTAAGTTAATGCAAGGTGAATTTGAGATGAGCATGATGGGGGAGCTCTCATTCTTTTTGGGACTCCAAATCAAGCAAAAGAAGGATGACATCTTCATCAACCAAGAAAAATACATAAAGGATATGCTCAAGAAGTTTGGCTTGGAGAATGCAAAGCCTCAAGCCACTCCTATGAGCTCATCTACAAAGCTTGACAAAGATGAAGGAGGTAAGTGTGTTGACTCTAAGCTTTATCGTTCTATGATTGGATCTTTGCTTTACCTTACCGCAAGTAGACCGGATATTTTGTTTAGTGTTTGCTTGTGTGCTAGGTTTCAAGCTAGTCCTAGAGAGTCTCACCTTATAGCCGTTAAGAGGATCTTTAGGTATCTTAGAGACACTCCTTGTTTAGGTCTTTGGTACCCTAGAGACTCTACCTTCAACCTTCATGCTTACTCGGATGCGGATTATAGGGGTTGCAAAATCGATAGGAAAAGTACTACGGGAACTTGTCAATTCTTAGGTAGTATGCTCATATCTTGGTTCTCTAAGAAACAAAATAGTGTAGCCTTATCTACCACCGAAGCCGAGTACATATCCTTAGGGAGTTGTTGTGCTCAAGTCCTTTGGATGAAGCAACAACTCTTAGATTATGGAATTAAAGTTGAAACCATACCCCTAAAATGTGACAACACTAGTGCAATATGCTTAACAAAAAATCCCATCCAACACTCTAGAACCAAACACATAGAAATAAGGCATCATTTCATTAGAGATCATGTCCTTAAGGAAGATATGATTATAGAGTATGTAGACACCTTGAATCAATTAGCGGACATTTTTACAAAACCCTTAGACAAAGAGCGTTTTTGGTCCCTTAGGAGAGAGTTAGGTCTAGCTAGCCTATCTTGACCTTTTAGGACCTCTTTTGTGTTTAAATTTGCTTGATCTTGTGAAATGCCATGTTAATGTGTTTAGACTCCTAATTTTATCCATGCTTATAGTTAGGGGGAGTATGTTTATGCTTGAATATGTTTTGCCTGCTCATTCATGACATTTATGCATGTTAGGTCTAAGGAAAACTCATTTTTCTGCACTTTTAGAGCCTCATCTGCACTTCCAGGCCCAGGTGTATCGAAACGGGTGACCCAGTTTCGATACGGATACCTTAAATCCAGTTCTGAGAGAAGGGCGTTTCGAAATGCCTCCAATGTGTTTCGAAACGTTTTGGCTACTGCCAAGGGGTGTATCGAAACGTGTTTCGATACGGGTCAACAGGGCTTCGATACGGTCAACAGCGTATCGAAACGGTCAGTTGTCGGTCTCAAAACGGTCAAAACCCTAGTCGTCTTGTTTCAAAACGGTCCTGACCGTTCCGAAACGGCATCGCGGATAGCTTTATTTAGGGCTTTTAATGTTAAAATTATACTTTAACTCAAACTCTTAAAAAACCCTAAAACCCTAAACCGCCTCCCTCTCTATAAATACCCTCTCAAACTCATTGTTTTTCACAAAATTGTGAGGGGTTTTACTCTAAAACTCAAGTCTAAGCAAGTTTCATCAACATTGTGCAAGGATTTTCATCAAATCATCCAAAATCCCTAACTAAGGTATTTTTTTTATTTTTCTTTTTCTTTCAATTTATGTTCGAATCTTAGGATAGAAAATTTTATTTTTGTATAAATTATATGTTTTCATGTGTGGGTTTTCCATATCTTGTAAAAAAAATTCAAAATCTCAGATTTTTTAATTCGAATATAAATTTTTTCAGTCGTATTTTTTTTCTTTTTTTACTGTTTTTTTTTATTTTGTTTGTTTTTAATTTTGTTTCAAAAACCTAAGTGGGATTTATTATTGGATTGATTTTAAATATCAATGCATACACTTAATTTTAAAACATACTTGCTTAATGTTTTTAGATGGCGGAACAAGCTAACAAAAAACGTAAGGTCATTCAAACCGGTGATTCGAGCATGCGTCCGAACCTCGCTCAGCTCTTTCAGAAATCCCTTCGAACTACGGAGATGCGAGCTCGCTTCACTTATGTCAAGGACTTCGAAGTTCGTAGAGAACGTGTCATTGATCTTGATTTCCTCAATTCCGAGCGATTCCTATTCCGTTATCTCGAGCGTTTGAGTGAGTGGAATCTTCTCTTTTTCTTGAGCATTCCGGATATTCGCTACAAACATATGGTACTCCTTTTTTACTCCAATGCTCGTTTTATTCATGATGAGACCAAAACCGAGATTATAGGAATTGAATCTTTCATATTGGGCAAAAAGTTTGTTGTTAATATTGCTCTCTTGGAGTCAACTTTTAAACTTAAAGATGAGGGTCTTGAGGATGAACGTCACTTTGGCACTTTCACCGGTCCGGCACTTACTTTGGATGTGCACGATCGTCTTCTTCACTTGATGGTTTCATGGTTCATTCGACCTTCCGGAGGTAAATACTCTCATATCCGTCAAACTGATCATTTTTGGCTTGAATGTTTTCGTAGAGGTGAGCGCCCTAATGTGCCTAAGATTATTTTTGCCGAGATGGTCAATAATGTTAACCTACGACTCTCCAGAACCTCGCAAGTCCAAGATTGGTGAGTCCTCTCTACGCAAATCCGGGTTTCGATATTTGAATGATGTTTGGGAAAGAGTTGATAGAGAAGCTGCTCCTCCTCTCGTTGCTCCTCCACCCAAGTTCAAGTTGGAAACAATGAAGCCTTCACGGCTCTCATTACCGAGCGGTTCAATGCTTTGGATACTCGCATTGCTTCGGGTTTTAATGCCATGGACAATCGTTTGAAGAATGTCGAGGATCGCCTTCATACTCTTGAGACTTCCCATTCAAACTTGGATTTGTCCTTCTCTACTCTCTATGGGCAATGGACGAAGTTTCACCGTTCTCAAGTCAAGAGCGACGATGAGACTTCCGATGATGATGACGAGGCTTAGGACTATCATATCATATCATATCATATTATTTATGCTTTTTAGGTTTAAGATTGCATCTTTATGTTTTATTATGTTTTAGGAACCTATGCTTTTGATCTTTTGTTTGGGATTTTATTATGAACTTAATGTTGGTTTATGTTTTGGATATTTTGATACTATGAATTAATATTATGGTTGCTTATTAATGCTTATTGGTACTAATCCTTTGTCTTCTCTATGAGCTTTCATTATTCTTTTTGATCTAACAAAAAGGGGGAGAAGAATTTTAAGAGCCACAAACTAAAATTCGTTTTAAATTTTTAAAAGGTTTTCTTTAAGCTTTACAACTTGGATTTCAAGTCAAACAATTTTTTTTTAACTTTAAAAACCTATCTTAAATTAAGGGGGAGTTAGAATATTTTCAAAACTTTCAAAATTCTTAAAAATTCTAACTTTGGTTTTGTTATATCAAAAAGGGGGAGATTGTGAAACAAATATTTTAATTTTGATATAACTAAAAACCTAAGGACTAATTTGAAAATGTCAAAACGAATTTTAAGTCCTCAAAATATCCCCATATAATTTTAAGATTATGCCCAAGTTAAAAACAAAGTTTTTCAAATATTTTTCTAAGTGTTTAAAGCCAAAACAGTGATTTTCAAGTCTCTGTTTCGAAACGGCCTAAGGCGTTTCGAAACGTTTTCATCACTGCCAACCCCTGTTCTGAAACGTGTATCGAAACGGCTTAAGAACACTTGAACCCGTTTCAAAACGGTCTCACACGTTTCGAAAATGTTCTTCATATTTGATTTGAAAAAGCATAACGGTTGCAATACTTTTAACTGAATATTTAAAGATAAATAGGGTGTTTCGAAACGGGCTAAGGCTGTTTCGAAACGACCCTTGACAGTAGCAAATCCGTTTCGAAACGAGGCAAAGCGTTTTGAAACAGTTCTTAAGTTTAAATTGAAAATATGACCGTTTGAAGTTGTTTTTAACTGATTTTCTGAAAACCGTTAGGGTGTTTCGAAACGGGATAAGACTGTTTCGAAACGACCCTTGACAGTGGCAAAAGTGTTTCGAAACGGCCCTAAGGCGTTTCAAAACGGGCTCTTAAATGCACCCCAACGGCTCTTTCTATTTTAGTCTGTTCTGAAACAGGTACCCCGCGTTTCGAAACGGGTTGTTGCAGAGTGCATTTATGGTGGTGAGATAACATCCCCAACGGCTCTATTGATGAGTGCAACAACCACAACGGCTAGAAATCAATGAGAAGGTATAAAAGGGACCTCTAAAAGCTCCAGCAACAACTATTGATCCAAAAGCAAACATCCAAACATCAAATCCAAGCAATTGTGCAAAAATCCCATTTTGTCTAGAAACCCCAATTGTAATTTTCATTCATATCTTGTTCAATTGGGTTGAGTGCTTGTAATTGGGCTATCATTTGTATTGAGAGATACCTTATTAGCCAACAAATTTCTTTGTTCACTTGTGTGAGGATTGGGTTGATTTTTGGGTAGAAAAATCAACCGGAATTGTAAGGGTTGCCTCCTTAGCCTAGAAAAGGGGAAGAGCAATTAGTGGAATTGTTGCAAATCCTTAGTGAAGCTAAGGTAGTGGATGTAGAGTTCATTTGGAACTTATCCAAGAAAATGAGAAGAATTCAAGTAATGAATTGGTTGAAAATCCTTAGTGGGAACTAAGGTAATGGATGTAGAGTTCGTTTGGAAAACTTGAACCACTCTAATTGCTTTGTGTCACAATTTTATTTTTCCATATTTTCACCCACAAAAGTTTTTATCGCCAATTCACCCCCTTCTTGGCCATTTGCAATTGTGTGATCAACTCAACAAGTGGTATCAGAGCTACACTCATCGGAAGGATTACAACCCTCTTGAGTCAATTCTAGGAGAGTTTGATCAACAACTTGTCAAGCAATGGCATTCACCTCAAATTCCAACCTCTACGAGTCACAATCTACCACCAAGCCACCATTCTTCAATGGAGATAACTACACATATTGGAAGAATAGGATGAGGCTCTTTATCAAGTCTACCGACTACATGGTGTGGGATGTGGTTGAAGAAGGTTCATTCATACCGATGAAGAGAGAAGGTGAAGGAAGACTTGTTCCAAAGGTCAAGGCCGAAATGACCGAAGATGATCGAAGAAGGATGCAAGTAAATGATAAAGCTCTTCATGTCATCTTTTGTGCACTTGGTCCGGATATCTACTCTAAGGTGTCTTCGATCGAGAATGCCAAGGAAGTTTGGGACACCCTCGAGACAACATATGAGGGAACTAGTGACGTCAAGGAAACAAAAATTGGGCTACTAAATCTAAGCTACAAAAATTTCAAAATGCATCTCGATGAGAGTGTTTCCAAGATGTTTGATCGATTCTCGGTCATTGTCAATGGGTTGAAGGGTTTCAGTGAGATCATCCCCAAAGACAAGCTAGTGAGGAAATTGTTGTACTCTCTTCCGGAATCATGGGATAGCAAGAGAACGACTATTATTGAAGCTCGAGATTTGAAGACTCTCAAGCTAGATGCTCTTGTTGGATCTCTACTCACCCATGAGATCATTAAGAAGGGAAGAGAAGAAGAAAAGAAAAGAAAATGGATGAGAAGAAGGTTGAGAAGAAGGATGTTGAGAAGAAGAAGATTGGAATCGCTCTTAAAGCTTCATACCATGAAAGCGATTCTAGCGAAGATGAAGATGAGGAGATGGCCATGTTGGCCAAACGATTCACTCGCTTTATGAAGTCCAACCATAGGAGAAAGTTCATTAGAAAATGCTTCAAGAGCAAGAGTAAAGAAGAGGAGAATGACCAAATCATTTGCTATGAGTGCAAAAAAACCAGCCATATCCGTTCCGAATGTCCTCAATTGAAGAGGAAGAGCTTTGGGAAGAAGAACAAGCTCAAAGCTCAAGTAGCAACTTGGAGTGACGAGGAGTCATCCGAGGAGGAGGAGGAAGTGGCTAATCTTTATCTCATGGTCGTTGATGATGAACCAAAGGTAAACCTTAACTCATTTAATTTTGATTTTACCTTTGATGAACTTCAAGATGCTTACGATGAATTGCAAAAGGTTTATGATGAGTTAGTTGTAAAATATAAGAAGTCTATTTTGAGAAACAAGAAAAACATTTCCGATTTAAAAACTCAAAATGAATCTATTTCAAAAACTAACTCAGAATTGGAAAATAAGGTTTTGTACTTAGTAAATCTTTCAAATGATCTTAAAAAGAAAAGCTTTGATCTTGAAAAACTTCTTTCCGATTTTCAAGATTATCACACAAAGGAAGTGGATAATCTTAAAACATCTATTGATATTGGGAAAAACCATTTTGAAAAAGAAAAGTCTTCTAAATCCCAATATGTAAAAAGAAAAACTTTTGTTCCTAAACAAAGAAATTTTCCCAAGCAATCTAAAGGTCAAAGGATTATGAGTGTTTGGGTTCCTAAGGAACTCATTATTTCTAATAACATGAATGATATTGCTTCTTAGATCCCTAAGTGAACCAAGGTTTTGAGGGCTAACACACATGGACCCAAAATGATTTGGGTACCAAAAATCAAGGCCTAATTTCTTTGCTTGTAGGGGGAGCATTGCTACAAGGCCAAAGCTTCAAGCCAAAATTCATGGTACCTTGATAGTGGATGCTCAAGACATATGACCGGTGATAAGTGTAGATTCGTGGAACTAAAGACAAAGAGTGGTGGAGTGGTAACTTTCGGTGACAAATCCAAAGGCCACATTGGAGGAATAGGCTCCATTGGTAATCACTCTTCTATTTTCATTGAAAATGTTTTATATGTCAACGGTCTTAAACACAACTTATTGAGTAGTAGTCAATTATGTGATAAGGGTTTTAATGTTTTATTTGATAAAAGTGGTTGCAAAATTGTGAACATTAAAACAAATCAATTGATGCTCATAGGACATAGAATAAGCAATATTTACATGGTGCATTTAGATGACATCCATACATTTCATACATGTTTAGTAGCACATGATGAACATGACTCATGGCTTTGGCATAGAAAATTAGGACATGCTAGCACGAGTGTTTTAGAAAAAATGATTTCCCTTAATCTAGTTAGAGGTTTACCCAAACTTAAGTTCTCTAATGATAAAATTTGTGATGCGTGTTCTAAGGGTAAACAACATAGAACTTCATTTAAATCCATTAATGATGTCTCTACTAGTAGATGTTTACAATTGATTCATATGGATCTTTTGGGTCTATTAGAACTATGAGCTTGGGTGGTAAATCATATGCATGTGTACTTGTTGATGATCATTCTAGGTTTACTTGGGTTCTATTCTTAAGTACAAAAGATGAGGCTTTAGAAAAATTCATCACATTTTCTAAAATAACTCAAAATGATCTTGAACTTAAAATTTCTCACATTAGAAGTGATCATGGAACCGAATTTCAAAATCTAGGTTTTGAAGAGTTTTTAAATGAAAATGAGATTAGCCATAATTTTTCTGCTCCTCGCACTCCTCAACAAAATGGGGTAGTTGAGAGGAAAAATCGAACTTTAGAAGAAATGGATAGAACCATGCTTTGTGAAAATAATTTACCTAAATACTTTTGGGTGAAAGCCACAAATACTGCTTGCTACATTATAAATCATGTAATGATTAGGCCAATTTTGAAGAAAACACCATATGAGATCCTAAAATCTAAAAAGCCTAACATTAGCTATTTTCATCCATTTGGTTGCAAGTGTTTTGTTTTAAATAATGGAAAAGACAACTTAGGTAAATTTGATGCTAAAAGTGATGAAGCTATTTTCTTGGGGTATTCTTTAAACTCTAAAGCCTATCGTGTATTTAATAAAAGAACTTTAGTAGTAGAAGAGTCTATACATGTTTTTTTCGATGATAACCTCCTTCCGAGGAAGGAATCTTGTGATGATGATGATATAGGGATTTTTGATGCCTTTGATGGAGGATAAACGTCAAAGGTAGATGAGACTCCAACTAAAGATGAAGATGCACAAGATCCACCTCTTGAAGCCTTGAAGGGTTTGGCTCTTGAGGAAAAGGAGGTATCTTACCCAAGGGAGTTTAACTATGTCAAAGGTGGTGAAATCTTGGGTGATCTATCCAAGGGGGTAACTACTAGATCCTCTCTCAAATTAGTGAACCATGTTGCATTTCTTTCATGCATTGAGCCTAAAAACATCAATGAAGCATTAAAAGATGATTTTTGGATTTTGGCCATGCAAGAGGAATTAAATCAATTTGAGAGAAGTAAAGTTTGGACATTAGTTGAAAGGCTTAGTAATCAATCTACTATATGAACTAAATGGGTCTTTAGGAATAAACTAGATGAAAATGGTAACATAGTGAGAAACAAGGCTAGGCTTGTTGCTCAAGGCTATACCCAAGAAGAGGGAATTGATTTTGATGAAACATATGCACCCGTAGCTAGGATGGAAGCCATTAGGATGCTTTTGGCATTTGCATGTTACAATGATTTCAAGCTTTTTCAAATGGATGTGAAAAGTGCTTTTCTAAACGGTTTTATAAATGAATAAGTGTATGTTGAACAACCACCGGGTTTTGAGGATTCAAAATTTCCAAATCATGTGTTCAAACTAACTAAAGCTCTTTATGGTTTAAAACAATCTCCTAGAGCTTGGTAAGAAAGACTTTCAAACTTTTTAATTGAAAAGGGTTTTGAAAAAGGTAAGGTGGACACTACACTTTTCATAAAAAGATATAATAATGACATCTTAGTAGTACAAATCTATGTTGATGATATCATTTTTGGTTCTACTAATGAATGTTATTGCGAAGAATTTTCTAAGCTAATACAAGGTGAGTTCGAGATGAGCATGATGGGGGAGCTCTCATTCTTTTTGGGACTCCAAATCAAACAAAGGAAAGATGGCACCTTCATAAATTAAGCTAAGTACGTGAACGATATGCTCAAAAAGTTTAGCTTGAAGAATGCAAAGCCTCAAGCCACACCTATGAGCTCTTCCATAGATCCATGATAGGTTCTTTGCTTTACCTTACCGCAAGTAGACCATATATCATGTTTAGTGTTTGCTTGTGTGCTAGGTTTCAAGCCAGTCCTAGAGAATCACACTTAGTTTCCATTAAGAGAATTTTTAGATACCTTAGAGACACACCTAACTTAGGCCTTTGGTAACCTAAAGATTCCTCCTTTAGCCTTCATGCTTATTCGGATGTGGATTATGGGGGGTGCAAGATAGATAGAAAAAGTACCTCAGGGACATGCCAATTTTTAGGTAGTATGCTCGTATCTTAGTTCTCTAAGAAACAAAATAGCGTAGCCTTATCTACCACCGAAGCGGAGTACATATCCTTAGGGAGTTGTTGTGCTCAAGTCCTTTGGATGAAACAACAACTCTTAGATTATGACGTTGAAGTAGAAACTATACCCCTTAAGTGTGACAACACTAGTGCTATTTGTCTCACTAAGAATCCCATCCAACACTCTAGGACCAAACACATAGAAATTAGACATCATTTCATTAGAGACCATGTGTTGAAAAATGATGTTGTTCTAGAGTATGTTGATACCTTGAACCAATTAGCGGATATATTCACAAAGCCTTTAGATAAAGAGCGTTTTTGGACCCTAAGGAGAGAGTTAGGTTTAACTAGCCTTTCTTGACCCTTCTTAGGTCCCAAATTGTCAAAAATTTGCTTGAAATTGGTTGACATTCATGCTTATGTTAATTTGTCTCCTTTTGCTTCTATGCATGTTGCTAGGGGGAGTATGCATTAAGTTTAGCCACTAAAACTTGTTAATATGTCATTCATATGCATTTATGGACGTTTAAAGTTGATTTTTGAACTTAAATTTGTCAAAAATGCCTTATCTGGTAAAGGCGTATCGATACGGCTGAAGCGTATCGATACGGGTTCATCACAGGGAAATCTTAAAAGCTAAATACGTATCGATACGATCCTGTGTATCGATACAGATAAGTCAAGAGAAGTAATCCAAGTTAAAACATAACGATACGGTCCCGCGTATCGATACGATCATAACGTCCAATAAAAAATTAGGGCAAACGCGTATTGATACGCTCCACAAGCGTACTGATACGATCTCGACAGAAGGTTTATTTAGGGTTTTTTTACCAAAATCTTCAAAAAATTAAAAACCCCTCTTTTTCTCTTCAAACCCTAGCTGCACCCCTCTATAAAAACCCCTCTCAATCCTTCAATTTTTTCCATAAAACTTAAAAATTCATTGAGGGTTTTTGATCTCCACATCAAAGCTAAGCTTTGTCAACAATCTTGTGCATTCACATCAACACATTCATCCCATCTAACAATTCAAGGTATAAAACTTTTCTCTTTTATTTTCGTTTGGTTTTTATAATTGTTTCAACTTAGTTTTTGTACAAAACATCTTGTTATTTCATGGATTTCAAACTTTTTACCAAATTTTTTCCAAAATCAAAATTTTTTTATTCGAATATATCTTTTCATCGTATTTTTTCTGTTTTTTTCTTTTAAATTTTTTTAAATCTTTCTATAATATGTATATATATTTTTTAACAACAAATTTGTCTTTTAAAATTACCTTGAACTATTAGAATTTATTGGTTTGGATAAGATGTTAATTGCATACATATTCGAATCATTTTGATATGTTTTCAGGGTTATGGCACCGAAAAAGAGAGCTAGACGTCACATTGCCACTACCAATCCTATCAATGATGAAAAGGGTAACCCTAGACCAAATCTCTCTTATATTCTCCAATGTAGTTTTCCCGAACCTTCAGATATGTCTCGTTACAAATTATTTCAAGGTTTCACTCTTAGGGAAGAACGCATTGTGTCTTTACCATTTTTAAATTCTGCCCGTTTTAAATTTCAATACCTCCCTTTGATTAGGGAATGGAAATTTATCAACTTTTTGAGTCTTCCTCCCATTCTATATAGGAACTTGGTCATCATCTTCTTTTCAAATGCTATATGTATTCATGATGAGGCTAGAGAACATGTTATTGCAATTGAGTCACATGTAATGGGAAAACCTTTAAAATTGATCAAAATGTTCTTTGCAAGGCCTTTGGCTTTGAAAATGTAGGAATTGATGATGAGAAGTCCCTAAGTCAAGGTCCTTTAGGCTCCGTCAAAGTCTTAAATGCTCATGACCGCATTCTTCATCTTATCATTACTTGGTTTTTCCGTCCATCGAGAGGGAAATTTTCCACAATACGTCAAGTAGATGATTTTTGGCTTAGGTGCTTTAGGGAGGGTCACCGTCCAAAACTTTGTCAAATTATGTTTGTCGACCTTGTCTATCTAGTCCAACACCGTCACAACGACCAAGTCAAATCATTTTACTATTCTACAGCGTTGAGTTTCCTATTATATTCCCTTGAAATTGATTGTTCCCATGATTATCCCGAACCCCTTGGCCAACCCATCGATGAGTGTTCCCTATCTCGTGCTCATTTTTCCTATGTTAACAATGAATAGGTTCGTGTCCCTCATGCTCCTCAACAAGATGCTCCGGTTGATGCTCCATATGCCTCTTCAAGCTCTCAACGAACTTCGATTGCGTCTTCCTCAATGGACAACCTAATGACTTTCCTCAATGAAAAGTTCACAAACATGGAAGCCGGGTTTGCCACCATTGACACTCGATTCACATCCTTGGAAGATCGAGTTAAAGGTATTGACACTCGGTTCACTTCTTTTGAAGATCAAGTCAAGGGCTTTGATACTCATTTCACATCGTTGGAGAATCAAATGAAAGCCATAGCTCTTCAACAAAACTCCATGGATGTCTCTCTCACCGCCTTCCATGGTGCTTGGCTTAACCAAAATCGGAGAAATCAACCCACTCGAGACGATAAGGACGAGGAAGATGATGATGATGCGGACGAGTAGTTTTTAGGCATATCATTTCATATCATTTAGTTACTTTAGCTTTTTCACCTTTGTTTAGTACTTTATGCCTTTTATCTATGTTTTAGGATATAAGTTTTGATTTTTATGTTGCTTTCTCTTCTGAAGTTTGCTTTGAACTTTTAAGTTGCTTTTAATTTGAAGTTTGAATTAAAGTTTATCATATTATTGTTGTTATTATCCTTGTGCTTATGTTTGATCTAACAAAAAGGGGGAGAAGGATTATAGAGCCATTTTTATTTTGAAAATCCATCTTAAATTAAGGGGGAGAAAGCTTTTCAAAAGTTTCAAAAACTTAAAATTTATATGGGGTTTTGTTATATCAAAAATGGGAAGATTGTGAAACCAAAATTGATTTTGATATAACACCTAAACTCGTGGACTAATTTGCAAAACAATAAATTTTAAGTACTCTTCAAAGTCTCACTATTGGCAAGTCTTTTTGAACCAAACTATACTTCAAGACAAAACTCTTTTAAATGTTCAAAATCCACTAAGTCTTTTTATGTATTTTCAAGCCAAACTTCAGCAAAACGCTCAGGCGTATCGATAACCTTAGGCGTATCGATACGGTTTTTAGTCACTGGAATTCTATTAGACCATAGCGTACCGATACGGTATTACCCCGTATCGATACGATATTCATCTGGGCAAGACTTTAAAGGATACCATACCGATACGTTTTGCAACCGTATCGATACGATTTGCTTATCTTTGCAAAATCTTTGCATTTAATTTTCGACCGTTCGCTTGTCAGTTAGTTGGTATCCCAAAATTTAAATGACCGTTATATCGTACTGATACGCTAAGTATTCGTATCGATACGCTCTTTATTAAAACCAAAGTTGGGATTCCAGTGAGCAAATTCAGTATCGATACGTCCTTCCATATCGATACGCTCCTTAAAAATCGTACTGGTACGCCTTCTAAGCGTATCGATACGCGATGTTTTCAGTCACAACGGCTCTTTCCTCTTTGATATAGGTACCGATACTCCCCCTAGCCGTACTGATACGGTAGGCAACAAAGCTGCATTTATTACGGGAAATTGCATCTCAATGGCTCTATTGATGATCCCAACTACCCAAACGGCTAGAATTCAATACAAGGGTATAAAAACAAGTCTCAATTGAACAAGCAACAACTATTGAACCTACAAGCAACATCAAAGCACTCAAATCCAAACTTTGCACCTTTAGAGTCAAATTCTTGTACCCAACTCTTGTATTCTCTTTGTAATTTTTATTGTGAGTTTGAGGAGTGTGAAATTGTAATTGGGTAAACATTCATCCTTTGAGAGGAATTTTTAGAGTTTACCAAATACTTCTCTTGTAAAAGTGAGTGGATTAAGCTTTGTGTAGAAAGCTTAATCAAATTGTAAGGTTCCCTCCTTATCCAAGAAAAGGGGAAGAATTCAAGTAGTGAATTGGTTGAAAATCCTTAGTGGGAACTAAGGTAGTGGATGTAGAGTTCGTTTGGAGAACTTGAACCACTCTAATTGCTTTGTGTCACAATTTTATTTTTCCATATTTTCACCCACCAAAATTTTTATCGCCAATTCACCCCCTCTTGGCCATTTGCAATTGTGTGATCAACTCAACATAGTCTTTAGAGAAAGAGCTTAATTGTAAATCCTGTGTACTCTTGTGAGCTTAAATTTGTGTAAACACCCACCTTGTGAGGTATTAGGTTTACCAAACAAATCCCTTGTTAAAGGAGATGTTCTAGTTTAGCATTGAGAGAAAAACTACAATTTGTTCTATCTTAGCCAAGTCCAAAAGATATGGTTGTAACGGTTTCCTCCTAAACCGGGAAAAAGGGGACGAATTCATTGTTGAGTGAATTGGGAAATCCTTAGTGGTGTGCTAAGGTGGTGGATGTACGTGCTTAGTTAATAGCCCGAACCACTCTAAAATCATTGTGTCTCTTGTCTACTTTTATTTCGATTTTAGCCAATTCAACCACCAAACATTTACAACCCTCCTTGACGGTTTCGGTGATCGATTCGAGTATGCTACAAACCCAACAGATCGGTAAGGTATGCTGAAATCATGCCACAAGAACATATAAAACGAACCACAAAAAATCAAAGAAAAACGTGTCACAAGGATAGAGGAAACGCGTGCCACAAAGACAGATATTCTTATTAAAATATGAAAAAATAATAAACTCAATAGTTAATAACCAATACTATGAATAATTGCCGACCACCAGCCAAAAAGAGAAAAAAAAAAGTTACAAACACCAAAAATTTGAGAAAGAACTGTTAAATATCACTATTGTGAATAGAGTAGTCGAATAAAAAAAATATATGTTATAGTCTCCAAATAAATTATTAATTATGGTCATCCTTTAATGAAAGGATGACATGACATGTTAGCTCATATGTTTGATATCTAATTTAATCCTTGAATTATAGTTAAAATAACAATATGATAGTTTTAGAATTTTTTAACGGAAATTCAAAAAATAAAAAGTATCAGAATAATTTATAAACAATCCAAAAGTTCATAAATTATTTTTAAAATTATAAAAATCATAAAATTCTAAACAAAATCGAAAGAAATACCTAAAATTTTAAAAGGATTAATATTTGATACACTGCCAGTGTAAAAAAAGTTTACACAAGCATGCCTATTTTCAAGCCTAAATTTAAATCCTAAAATTCTAACCTTAAAACCCTAAAAATCTAACCCCAACCCCTAAACCCCAAACCTTAAATTATAGCCATAAATCCTAAATTCTAATTCATACAACCTAAACCCCTAACCTTTAAACCCTAAACTAAACCCCTAAACCCCTAAATAAACCCACTTGTGGAAACTTTATTTTCCACCGCCAGTGTATATGTAACACCCGTGTTTTGGGCCTAGGAGTTAGCCGGATATTAGTTCGAGTCAAATGAAAACTTAATTAAAACAATTCAATTTCAAATAATGGTCTAATTGAGTTTTAATATGAAGGGAGGGACCTATGTTGCTATTTACCCAAGTTTTAAATAAAGCAAGACCACTTTAATAAAAAGGTTGTCTTCCTCCCTCTTTCCTCCCCACTTTCACGTTAAAAGCTCCCCCACCATCTCTAAACCCTTTCAAAACCTAGTTACTATTTCATTCATTTTCTTCTTCAATCCAAGGTGCTTTTCAAAGGTAATCACATTTTCTTAACCTCCTTTTCAATCTCTATCTATCCCTTGCTTTAGATTTCAAAAATATGGTGTTTTGGAAATTAGGGTTTATGTTAAAGTTTGAATTTTTAATGGGGTTTTTCAACTTGTTTTGATAAATTGTATTGGGGGTTTGTTTAAGCACTATGAAATACACAACATATGTTAATTTGATTAATTTTGGATGAAAATTCGTAGTATGGTCTTAAGGCTAGTTTTAAGGTTGTAAAACTTGAGTTTTTGGTGGGTTTTGTGTTGAAATTGAAGGGCTGTTGGTCTACCTATGATATGAGGGTGTTTTGCGATGTTTTGGAAGTTAATTGGATGTTTGGAAATTGGTTTTTCAGCAAGTCTTTAGGGGAGCACGAAAATTGGGAATTTTAAGAGATAATGTGATTTGGGAATTTGTGAAATGTGGTTTATGTTTGTGAAGTAGATTGATGGTTGAGTTAGCATTGAATTGGGAAGTAATGTGTATGTTTTGCTTGGCTAGAAGCAAGAGGAAACGTGGAAGAGGCTTTGGGACCGAATCCGGGTGCGTAGGAGGATTGGTTCGAATTGCTAAGGAAGGGCGGTGAGTGGTCTTAACTTGTTTTAAAGTTTGGTTCGAGTATGTGTAGTGTGTGTGTAAAGTGTGCTTGGTAGGCCACTTCTATTTCAATTCAAGTTGATAGCTTAACCTTTGATATCCATAAATGCTATTGTGCTATTTAGCTATGCTCTTGTGATTTTGATTGGTTGGTGCATGTATATTCATGAGATGTGTATATGTGTGGTGAGCATGGATTGTGGTTGATGATATATATAAATCGTGGTTATGATAATTGGCACTAAATAATTACCGGTTGTAAATGATCGATCATTAGGATAGTGTGCACACAAATTGAGTCAAAACGTACGTGGCCTTGATGGCGTTAAGTCATCAAGGAGGAGTACGGTGATGTAACATTCCACCGGAAGCTTTTTATATATTTCTACGGGATGATGAGTGGAATCCCATCCGTAGGGCATGTGGCGATGAGTGGAATCCCGCACATGCAAGGGCCGGTGATGAGTGTAATCGCACCGAGGTAAAGTGTTGTCGAGGTTTATATCCGCACAATCGGGGTAATTAAAGTGGCCAATTAAACTTGTTTATGTAATGTGATATATGATGGTGATATGTGGTTTTGACATATGGTATTGTACATGATAATTGATATTGATGTGTAATCTTGCTAGG
The DNA here is from genome assembly GCA_030270665.1 of Hibiscus trionum. Lineage (NCBI taxonomy): Eukaryota > Viridiplantae > Streptophyta > Magnoliopsida > Malvales > Malvaceae > Hibiscus > Hibiscus trionum. Next base: position 3,398,956 of record BSYR01000008.1, read on the forward strand.
ATTGAGAGACCATATATGCCACTTGAAAGACTAGCTAGGTCTACTTGATTATATGCAATGCTTGATATGTGTGAGATTAGGATTACATGCTTGAACCCTACATTGTTGATGTTTTTTTTCGTTTTAGAGCACCCTCACTAAGCTTATAGCTTACGCTCTCTATGTTCAACAATGCAGATCATTAGCGTGGTGTTAGCTCGAGGCAAGGCAAGAAGGGCTTCCAAGTTTGTAGCTCAAGTATGGTTATCGATTTTGTATTAGCTAGCAATGTGGCAAGGGTCTTTGTATGAGCGTGTGTGACTCATTCGATTGATGTTGATTTGGATTGATGTTTTGGTTTGTAAGCATGGTATGTTATGATGGATGTTATGTGTGATAGCATGTTTTAGATGCTAGGTTGCCTTGTTTTAGTGCAAACCTCTTTAAGCTTATCATGTATCTTTTAAAGCCTTGGAGTTCTATGTATGACATTGTATGTTAAATTGCCCTTTGGGATGCCATGTATGGATGCTTAGATTGTGTTGGAAGGCTTAAGTTGCTTGATTATATGTGTACCTCTTTGTGTTGTTTAATGCCCTTTTGTTCTTGTGAGAGCATGCTTTTATGGTTGGTTTGCCTTAGGGTTGATGATAGTGTGTTGGTTGAGGTTTTAGAGGGATTTAGGGGCCTCCTTGTGCCCTAAATCAGCTCAAACTTGTAAATTCGTAGCCAGGGTATCGATACCGTTGGTCTGGTATCGATACTGCCTTTTGGTTTCAGGCCTCGTGTATCGATACTCGAGGGAGAGTATCGATACCTTTTTGGTCACTGGAGTTTCTGCCAATCTCGGTATCGATACTGGCCTCTAGAGTACCGATACCGTTATCTTGGCGTTGACCGTGGGAAGTCAACTTTTGGGGAGGGTATCGATACACTCCTTGGGGTATCGATACGGTCTCCACGGGTTGACCAAACCCTGTTGACCTAGTCAAGGGGTATCGATACACCCCTTAAGGGTATCGATACCGCCTACAGTTTAAGGTTTAAAATGGGCTTTTAAATGTTAGTTTGGGTTCGTTTGATTGCTTCGTAAATGTTGTTCCGCTGTATGATCACTTAGGATGTAACTCTCATCTAGACAAGATTTAAAATCAAAAAAAAGAAAAATAGGGTTGCTAACCGAGGGAGAGTTCCCTAGGGAGTTTTCACTCGGTTTTCCCCGTGTAGCTCACTCGGACCGGTCATCCGGCCAGACCGGGACGAGGGGGTTACATTTGTTGGTATCAGAGCCTGAGGTTACCGAGACCTCGGGCAGGTAAGTGAGGTAAGCTTAATGCGTTAGATGCTTATGATGTTCGATGCTTGCTTTGCCATGAATCCTTGAATGCTTGCTTGATTGTATGCTGTTTTGAAGCATGAATTGTCGTGTCTGGTGTGAGTGTGTGCCCATTGCTATTATTACTTAATTTAAAAAGATTTTTGGAAAGAGGAGTACTTGAGCACTATTGGACCTTTGCCTTGACTAACGTAATCCTTATCTGTTTCTTGTTGTAGTTTACCTTGCTAGTTGAACCATGAGACCACGTGGGAGGCCTAGGATGGTTCGGCCGGAACCACGGGCAGAGGCTCCGGGAGTAGAGCCGGTAGTTAGAGTTGAGGCTCAAGTGGGAGAGCCTGTGGTTGGAGTTGGAGCTCCTCCACCACCTCCACCACCACCTCCTCCACCGGGAGTGGGAGGTGAGGCCGGGGCCGAAAGAGAGGGACCACAAGGTGGCCAAGGAGGCCAAGGCGGCCACGGACCGGCCGGGATAGACTTAGCTCCATTGGTTCAGGCAATAGCCGGAGCATTCCAGGCTGCAGTAGCTGGAGGTCAGGCAGCTCATCATCAGGGTGAGGGCACCGGATTACCTTTAGAGAGACTTCGGGGCCTTGGGGCCGAAGAGTTTAGAGGTGCTACTCCGGAGAGGTCAGAGTTGTGGTTTGAGAAGACCGTCCGCATTCTTGCTCAGATGGGGTGTACTGGTGATCGCAAGTTGGGTTGTGTTGAGTCTTTGCTTCAGGGTGATGCCTACACCTGGTGGGTCACCGTTACTTCGGGGATGGATGACGCTGAGGTTACATGGGAGTTCTTTGAGACAGCTTTCTGAAAGAAGTATTTGGGTCCGCGATACCTCGATGAGAGGAAGAGAGAGTTTATGGCATTGCTTCAGGGGAGTATGTCTGTGACCGATTATGAGATCAGATTTGTTAGACTGAGTCAGTATGCACCCGAGCTTGTACCTACTGAGGTGGAGCATTGTAACCGTTTCCGTTATGGGCTGAATGAAGAAATCAAGACTTATACTCTAGCTTCAGACTACACAGATTTTGATGTCTTGGTCTCGAGGGCCAAGGACTTGGAGCACAGTTTGAGTTTGACCAGGCGGTCAGGTGGATCTAGTTCGGGTAAGAGGTCCAGCAACTTCGATAGAGGTGATGCCAAGAGGCATCGAGACAATAGGCATCAGTATGATCATAGGCGTGGTGGCGGTAACCACGGTAAGGGCCATCAGGGTCAGAGAGCTGGTGGGAAGTTGCCCACATGTGCTACTTGCGGGAGGAACCACACCGGTGAGTGTTGGGGGAACTACCATTCTTGTTGGAGTTGTGGTGCTAGAGACCACATTAGACGTGACTGTCCACATCAGGTAGGACAGGCACCAGCTCAGGCTCCTGCTAGAGCCAATGACTTTCAGAGAGGCCGCGGGCGCGGTAGAGGTAATTTCCAGCCGAGGAACGATGGTCAGAGAAACTTAGCTCATGTAGCTGCAGTCCAGCCGGAGGGCGGAGGACAGGCTAGGGTTTACGCTCAGCGCGGGGAGCAGCATGACACCGATGTGATCGCAGGTAACTTCTCGATACGGTCTTTGGGTTTGCTTTCTTTGATTGACTCTAGGTCTACACATTCGTACATATTGAGTGAGCATGCACAGTCTTTGAAATTGCCTTGTGAGTTGTTAGAGGTAGGAGTTAGTGTTACTAGTTCTTTTGGGGACACGGTAGTGGTTAGGAAGATGTACCGAAGGTGTCCGTTGATGGTTCAGGGACATGTGTTTCCAGTGGATATGATAGAACTTCCTTTCTATGGTTTTGATGTGATTCTGGGTATGGATTGGCTCACAGAGCATAGGGCTAGGATAGATTTTGAAACTAAGCGGATTTCTTTGAAGCTCACAGATGATTATGAGATTGTTGTGGTGGGTGAGAATGTGAAGTTCTTATCCAATGTGGTTTAAGTGTTAGAGGCTAAGAGATTAGTGGAGTTAGGGTGTGAAGCATACTTAGCGTATGTGATGAACCCTAACATGAGTGAGGTTAGACCTCAGGACATCCGGACAGTATGTGATTTTCCTAGTGTGTTTCCAGAAGAGTTGCCAGGGTTACCACCGGACAGAGAGGTAGAGATCAGCATTGAGACTTATTCTGATTCAGCTCCTGTTTCGATTGCTCCGTATCGTATGGCACCGAAAGAACTGAAAGAGTTGAAGACTCAGTTGCAAGAATTGACAGATAGAGGTTTTATTCGACCTAGTTCTTCACCTTGGGGTGCACCAGTGTTGTTTGTGAAGAAGAAAGATGGAAGCATGAGAATGTGTATAGATTATAGACAGTTGAATCAGTTGACAGTGAAGAACAAATATCCGTTGCCTAGAATCGATGACTTGTTTGATCAGTTGAGAGGAGCATCTGTCTTTTCTAAGATTGATTTGAGATCGGGTTACTACCAGCTAAAGGTTAGAGAGGTTGATGTACCAAAGACAGCCTTTAGGACTAGGTATGGGCATTATGAGTTTTTAGTCATGCCTTTTGGGTTGACTAATGCACCGGCAGCTTTCATGGACATGATGAATAGGATTTTTCATCAGTACCTAGATCAGTTTGTAGTTGTGTTTATTGATGACATTTTGGTGTACTCGCGAACTGAAGAAGACCATGACCGACACTTAAGACTTGTCTTGAAGACTTTGCTAGATCATCAGTTGTATGCGAAGCTCAGCAAGTGTGAGTTCTGGATCCGTGAGGTAGTCTTCTTAGGACATGTAGTGTCAGCTGAAGGCATTAGAGTTGATCCGAAGAAGATTGAGGCCGTTATTGAGTGGAAGCAACCGAAGTCTGTGACAGAGGTACGTAGCTTCCTAGGTTTAGCCGGATACTATAGGAGATTTGTAGAGGGTTTCTCTAAATTAGCCGCTCCATTGACACAGTTACTTCAGAAGAGTGTTCAGTTTGAGTGGACAGATGCAAGACAGAGAGCCTTTGAGAAATTGAAAGAAGCTTTGACCCAAGCACCGATCTTGATACAGCCTGAGTCCGGGAAGGACTATGTAGTCTACAGTGATGCTTCATATGTAGGGCTAGGATGTGTCCTTATGCAAGACAAGAGAGTAGTGGCTTATGCCTCAAGACAGTTGAAGACCCATGAGCGCAACTATCCGACCCATGACATAGAGTTAGCTGCAGTTGTGTTTGCTCTGAAGATTTGGAGGCACTATTTGTATGGTGAGAAATGCACAGTGTACACCGATCACAAGAGTTTGAAGTATATTATGACTCAGCGAGATTTGAATCTCAGACAGCGTAGGTGGTTAGAGCTACTAAAGGACTACGATCTTACTATTGAGTACCATCCGGGTAAGGCCAATGTAGTGGCTGATGCATTGAGTAGGAAGGTGGCCGTGGACTTGAGAGCTATGTTTGCTAAATTGAGTTTGTCTGGAGATGGTGGCTTGATAGCCGAGCTTCAGGTTAGACCTACTCTAGGTCAGATGATTCGAGAGAAACAGCTCTTAGATAGATCTTTGGCACCTCACGTGCAAGATATAGCCGAGGGTAGATCTTCAGACTACAGTTTCAGTTCCGATGGGGTTTTATGTTACAAAGACAGAATAGTTGTGCCTGAAGACAGTGATTTGAGACGTACGATCTTGACTGAAGCCCACAGTAGTCCGTTTGCTATGCATCCTGGAAGTACGAAGATGTACCGTGATTTGAAGAATGAGTACTTTTGGGTTGGCTTGAAGAGATATGTAGCCGACTTTGTGAGTAAGTGTTTAGTGTGCCAGAGAGCGAAGGCGGAACATCAGGTTCCCTCAGGTTTGTTACAGCCGTTGAGAATACCGGAATGGAAGTGGGAGAACATCACCATGGATTTCGTTTCGGGTTTGCCTTTGACTCCTACGAAGAAGAACTCAGTTTGGGTGATAGTGGATCGATTTACAAAGTGTGCTCACTTCTTGGCAGTCAACACTACTTACACCTTAGATAGATTGGCCGATTTGTACATTGGTGAGATTGTCAGACTTCATGGTGTGCCGAAGTCCATTGTGTCAGATAGGGATCCTCGGTTTACTTCTAGATTTTGGGAGAGTCTGCATACAGCTTTGGGGTACCCGTTTGAACTTCAGCACTTCTTATCATCCTCAGTCAGATGGTCAGTCAGAGAGGGTTATTCAGATCTTAGAGGACATGTTGCGTTGTTTTATCATTGACTTTCAGGGTACATGTGAGAAACATTTGCCTCTAGTAGAGTTCGCGTACAATAACAGTTTTCAGTCGAGCATTCAGATGGCTCCGTATGAGGCCTTGTATGGCCGGAAGTGTAGGACTCCAGTGTGTTGGGCCGAGGTAGGACATAAATTGTTACCTATGCCAGATTTGCTCAAGGGGACAACCGACAAGGTAAAATTGATTTGTGATCGCTTGAAGGCTGCTTCGGATAGGCAGAAGTCCTATGCCGATTTGAAGAGGAAGGAAGTTGAGTTCTCAGTGGGTGAGAAGGTATTCTTAAAAGTGTCACCATGGAAGAAAGTGATGAGATTTGGCCGAAAGGGGAAATTGAGTCTGAGGTACATAGGACCGTATGAGATTGTGAAGAGGGTTGGTCCCGTTGCTTATCAGTTGCGTTTGCCGTCCGAGCTTGAGAAGATACATGATGTGTTCCATGTGTCGATGCTTCGCAAGTATAGGTCCGATCCATCACACGTTATGCCCGTAGAAGAAATTGAATTGAATCCGGATTTGACTTATGAAGAAGAGCCAGTAGAGATCTTAGCTTCTGACAGTAAGGTGTTGAGGGGTAGATCGATTGAGTTAGTAAAAGTGCGGTGGCGACGTAGAGGTGTGGACGAGGCCACTTGGGAGAGGAAGGAGGATATGGAAAAGCAGTTTCCATATCTCTTTCAGTCAGGTAATTTCGGGGACGAAATTCCTTAAGTGGGAGAGAGTTGTAACACCCATGTTTTGGGCCTAGGAGTTAGCCGGATATTAGTTCGAGTCAAATGAAAACTTAATTAAAACAATTCAATTTCAAATAATGGTCTAATTGAGTTTTAATATGAAGGGAGGGACCTATGTTGCTATTTACCCAAGTTTTAAATAAAGCAAGACCACTTTAATAAAAAGGTTGTCTTCCTCCCTCTTTCCTCCCCACTTTCACGTTAAAAGCTCCCCCACCATCTCTAAACCCTTTCAAAACCTAGTTACTATTCCATTCATTTTCTTCTTCAATCCAAGGTGCTTTTCAAAGGTAATCACATTTTCTTAACCTCCTTTTCAATCTCTATCTATCCCTTGCTTTAGATTTCAAAAATATGGTGTTTTGGAAATTAGGGTTTATGTTAAAGTTTGAATTTTTAATGGGGTTTTTCAACTTGTTTTGATAAATTGTATTGGGGGTTTGTTTAAGCACTATGAAATACACAACATATGTTAATTTGATTAATTTTGGATGAAAATTCGTAGTATGGTCTTAAGGCTAGTTTTAAGGTTGTAAAACTTGAGTTTTTGGTGGGTTTTGTGTTGAAATTGAAGGGCTGTTGGTCTACCTATTATATGAGGGTGTTTTGGGATGTTTTGGAAGTTAATTGGATGTTTGGAAATTGGTTTTTCAGCAAGTCTTTAGGGGAGCACGAAAATTGGGAATTTTAAGAGATAATGTGATTTGGGAATTTGTGAAATTTGGTTTATGTTTGTGAAGTAGATTGATGGTTGAGTTAGCATTGAATTGGGAAGTAATGTGTATGTTTTGCTTGGCTAGAAGCAAGAGGAAACGTGGAAGAGGCTTTGGGACCGAATCCGGGTGCGTAGGAGGATTGGTTCGAATTGCTAAGGAAGGGCGGTGAGTGGTCTTAACTTGTTTTAAAGTTTGGTTCGAGTATGTGTAGTGTGTGTGTAAAGTGTGCTTGGTAGGCCACTTCTATTTCAATTCAAGTTGATAGCTTAACCTTTGATATCCATAAATGCTATTGTGCTATTTAGCTATGCTCTTGTGATTTTGATTGGTTGGTGCATGTATATTCATGAGATGTGTATATGTGTGGTGAGCATGGATTGTGGTTGATGATATATATAAATCGTGGTTATGATAATTGGCACTAAATAATTACCGGTTGTAAATGATCGATCATTAGGATAGTGTGCACACAAATTGAGTCAAAACGTACGTGGCCTTGATGGCGTTAAGTCATCAAGGAGGAGTACGGTGATGTAACATTCCACCGGAAGCTTTTTATATATTTCTACGGGATGATGAGTGGAATCCCATCCGTAGGGCATGTGGCGATGAGTGGAATCCCGCACATGCAAGGGCCGGTGATGAGTGTAATCCCACCGAGGTAAAGTGTTGTCGAGGTTTATATCCGCACAATCGGGGTAATTAAAGTGGCCAATTAAACTTGTTTATGTAATGTGATATATGATGGTGATATGTGGTTTTGACATATGGTATTGTACATGATAATTGATATTGATGTGTAATCTTGCTAGGATTGAGAGACCATATATGCCACTTGAAAGACTAGCTAGGTCTACTTGATTATATGCAATGCTTGATATGTGTGAGATTAGGATTACATGCTTGAACCCTGCATTGTTGATGTTTTTTTTCGTTTTAGAGCACCCTCACTAAGCTTATAGTTTACGCTCTCTATGTTCAACAATGCAGATCATTAGCGTGGTGTTAGCTCGAGGCAAGGCAAGAAGGGCTTCCAAGTTTGTAGCTCAAGTATGGTTATCGATTTTGTATTAGCTAGCAATGTGGCAAGGGTCTTTGTATGAGCGTGTGTGACTCATTCGATTGATGTTGATTTGGATTGATGTTTTGGTTTGTAAGCATGGTATGTTATGATGGATGTTGTGTGTGATAGCATGTTTTAGATGCTAGGTTGCCTTGTTTTAGTGCAAACCTCTTTAAGCTTATCATGCATCTTTTAAAGCCTTGGAGTTCTATGTATGACATTGTATGTTAAATTGCCCTTGGGATGCCATGTATGGATGCTTAGATTGTGTTGGAAGGCTTAAGTTGCTTGATTATATGTGTACCTCTTTGTGTTGTTTAATGCCCTTTTGTTCTTGTGAGAGCATGCTTTTATGGTTGGTTTGCCTTAGGGTTGATGATAGTGTGTTGGTTGAGGTTTTAGAGGGATTTAGGGGCCTCCTTGTGCCCTAAATCAGCTCAAACTTGTAAATTCGTAGTCGGGGTATCGATACCGTTGGTCTGGTATCGATACTGCCTTTTGGTTTCAGGCCTCGTGTATCGATACTCGAGGGAGAGTATCGATACCTTTTTGGTCACTAGAGTTTCTGCCAATCTCGGTATCGATACTGGCCTCTAGAGTACCGATACCGTTATCTTGGCGTTGACCGTGGGAAGTCAACTTTTGGGGAGGGTATCGATACACTCCTTGGGGTATCGATACGGTCTCCACGGGTTGACCAAACCCTGTTGACCTAGTCAAGGGGTATCGATACACCCCTTAAGGGTATCGATACCGCCTGCAGTTTAAGGTTTAAAATGGGCTTTTAAATGTTAGTTTGGGTTCGTTTGATTGCTTCGTAAATGTTGTTCCGCTGTATGATCACTTAGGATGTAACTCTCATCTAGACAAGATTTAAAATCAAAAAAAAAAGAAAAATAGGGTTGCTAACCGAGGGAGAGTTCCCTAGGGAGTTTTCACTCGGTTTTCCCTGTGTAGCTCACTCGGACCGGTCATCCGGCCAGACCGGGACGAGGGGGTTACAGTATAGGATATTAATCCATTTTAAAAACAATCTAGATGAAAATTATCAATTATAATTCAATCCAATAATATTTTTTTTATTTTCTCAAGAATTTACCAAGAAATAATGACGATAATGATTTTTTTTTTGATAAAAATACCTTCAGTTTTATTATGGTTTTGGTCAAGTTATAAGATTAATCACTCATTTGAGAATAACAAATACTCCCTCCATCTTATTTAATATGTCCATTTTGTGTTTTAAAATTGTTACACTTAAAATGTTTCATTGAAAAAATCAACTTTTACAAGACACATTTCCCTTTCTACCATTTTTTTAGTTTTCCAACAAAATAAATTTAACTTTTTAAGTATAAAATTGTCATTTTAATTATTTTACATCACATCTCTTACACAAATTTTTTCTTCTCAAAACTACGTGAAAAGTCAATAATGAACATTATAATTGGTACTGAGGGAGTAAGTTATAAAACTTTCTTTTCAAATGCTATCCCATGATCGATTATCAGTGAACATACTTTTTGGTTTAATGGTTTAAATTCATGAAACTTTTGACACAATAAAATTAAAAACAGAAAAATAAATATTATTGGATTGGATTTGTTGGATTATGATAAATGTTTTTGTTTTTAAGATTATTTTAGAAATTTAGTTTGTTTTAGAAAGATATTTTTAGAATTTTATATTTTTAAAAATCATATACTTATAATTACGTGTTGTGAATAAAATAAAGAAGAACAAGAATAAGAACAAGAAGAACAAAGAGATGAGAGAAAGAGGGAGATTTGTATTATTCTCAAAAATAGAATCGTATACAATGCCTTCAATGAATCATCTATTTATAGGCATAAGAAGTACATAATACATTAAACTCTAATTCATAGAGATAATATTCCTAATAATAAATAAATCAAACTCCTTTGATAATGTTCTAATCATGATAGACATCCACATAGATAAATATTCATAACACTCCCCCTTGGATGTCTATGAAGATAATGTGCCTCGTTAAAACCTTACTAAGATAAAAACTCAGTGGGAAAAAAATTCTTTAGTGAAGGAAAAGAGTACACACATCTTTGATACGCATAACATGTTGCCTCATTAAAAACCTTACCAGGAAAACCCATTGGGACAAAACCTCGGTTAAGGGAAAAAGAGTGCAACGCGTATTTACTCCCACTCATGCAAACATCACAGAAGATCTTTGAATCTTCATAATTTAATCTTGAATATCATTTTTCTAAAGATCGTGAGGGATGAAACTTTGGAGTAATATGTTCCATGATGTATCCACTTTCAAACTGAGATATACATCTTGCGTTATCTTCACACAAGATAGCTTTTATCATATCTTGTAAAAGCAAATCCACATATCTTTTGGATATGTTGGGTCAATAGTCTTAGCCAAACACATTTTTTGGCTTGCCTCGTGCATAACAATTATTTCTACGACATTTGAGGAGGCATCAACGAATGTTTGAAGATCTAAATGTAATGATCTTTGTATATTCATAGATATTTCTTGACCAACTAATATATAGTGCTTCAAGACCAAGAAAAGATATAATTATCTTTATTCACATCCAACAATCTTACAACTATTGGGATACTCAATAGATATGCTCTATTCATATTGAATCTTCTTTAAGATTCTTTCAGCTTATGTCTATTCATAGACAAAAGAAATATATAAAAATGCTCGATCTTCAGGTCGAGATAAACTTGATGTCAAGATTCAAGTACTTGTATTGAAAGTACTTCATGAGTTTCCAATTTGAAGCTCTTTAGGAGTTCTAAAATTATCATAATGGATCTTGATCCAAACTCCTTTATAAAATACATAAGGAAATCTGATCATTCTTATAGTATTTTCTCAATTAGTATTCACTAAGGCGATTATACCAAATGCGCCAAAAATATTCATAAGACATGTCTAAATAAATTTCCTCAGAAATTTCCAAATGCTTATAGCATTTTAGATCCTTCAAGGATAAATATGGATCCACAAATAATTAGACGCATGTAAAATTTTCAAAACTACCAAAGTAATTGCATCCACCATGAAGTAATTAAAACTTTTCATAAATCATAGTTCAAGTCGTATTTACGACTACTTATTTGTGCCTCACTTGCATTACACCTTTAGGTGTTTGGACTGCTTGTCCAAATACTTCTATTTTAGAAGTTCAAAGCGTCTTTCAACATTGGCCAATTCAATATCTATACTTCCGGATAGGTTTTATACAAGATCCTCGATTTCTTTCTTTACTTCTATAGAAGTATTTTATGTAAAATTGTTTGTAAAATCGTTGTCGACAACTTTCCAATTTTCTGGTTCCATTCTCGTAATGACATAACTCATCGAGATCTCTTCAAGATTTCAATCTTTATTTCAGGTACCTGAAACTCTTATAGAGTTTTATTATTTGTTATGTCTTGGGTCTCTTCAGGAGCACCCACCTCCAATATATGACCATCTCATATTACTTTCTATTTACGAGAATTTTGATCATTGGAACCATTTCAACTATCATGCTTCAGGCATGATTTACATTCTCTCGCTCTAACATGTAATTTAAACTTACATCATTTCAGCTGGTATATGAGACTTAATTACTCTCATTGGGTCAGTAAATATGTCTGGCAGTTGACATGTAATAACATGAATTATTTTATGAACTTCTAGTTCATATACGAGGATCTAGATAATGATAATTCATTTTCCTCTATCCAGCTGATTATTATCTCCCCCTGATGTTGAGAAAAATCATGTCATAAATGATTCTCCAATTAATGTTTAAGAATTTAAACATAAAAGAAGACTTGTACTTAATATATATTCTCAACCCTTTTTACTTGCCCATTTTGTGCGTTATGGTGGAGCAATTCAACTATATATTGCACATTCAAAGATTCAAAAAAAAATGGGAAATATGACTTCTGACCAAAAGTCAAATCATAATGGGGAGTTTATTATAACTCGTTGGCTTGATGCGTATAAGTGTTGCTATATGGAAATACCATATAAATATTAAATGTTTTGTTCTCACGGTTTAGCTATTAAATAGGAGACATCCAATTAAAAATTTGCTAAACCGTATTTTTCATAATCAATAGGCTTTGTAACAACCGATATAGCCTAAAATATAAACCCACTAGCTTTTCAAGACGAATAGTCTAATTGCATAATCTGAATCTTTTTAGAATCAATCTCACAAACTTCTGGTTGTAAGTCGATAAAACAATGTAGATGCATCTACTAAAATCATATAAAGCTTTCCACATTTGTGGATATATGGGCCCATATTTCGTTCAGGTATGCAAGACATACAGTCTCAACTTCAGTACAAGAACTTTAAGTTCTAATTCTTTTGGTAAGTGAGATCATTTATATCCTTTGAGAACAAACAACACAAGAACTTCAGGTTCTTTTAGTAAGTGGAATTTAATCAATTCCTTTAAGCAACACAAGAACTTCACATTCTTTAATAAGTGGAATTTAATCCATTCCTTTGAGAATAAGCACCATAAGAACTACAGGTTCTTTTAATACATGTGCATGTAAATCTCAATAATTTATGCACCATTATTGATCAGGATGGTCTAACCGATCATGCCAACTATATATATGTGTATATATCTCTGAATTTGTAAACTTCTTGTTTACCATAACATGTAATTCAATCTCACTCGTACATGTCTAGTACGACCATCAAAATTGTTCCTTTAAATAGGAATATATTTAGCTCTTTCGGAGCTTTCAATTGAAATTATCTTTTGGTAGCAATATATAGCTCTTCTAGAGCTTTCAACTGACTTTTTAGCTACCAGAACTTATATTCATATTGGCTTATTTCAAATGCCAATTGATAACATATGTTATCTATAATTCCCAAAGGGATAGTTTGCGAACTCATATTGCTCTCTTTATGACTTTGACGAGTATAACGCACTGTGAATATGGAATAAAGTTCCATTTGACAATAACATATTTGCTCAACCAGAGCCTTTTGTGATATTAGTACTTCCGGATATAGTACTCACATTATTCTCTTGCATTTTAATCGAGAAATGCATAATTATGCACCTTTCAAAATGTGCTTTGTTTCATTTACTTCAGGTAATGAAAATATGTACTTTGTATCATTCACTTCGAGGAATGAAAAATATAAAATATAGCACATCATATCAAGTCGATTATCTATTAGAGATAAACTTTCAAGTGCTCTTCCGAAGCATTGATATTTTAGTACTTTGAGAAATATTACTCATATTTCCCCTTGCATTTAAATGGGAAAAATATTTCTTATGCTTAAGTACAATATGAGTACTTGCATTATCTGCTAGGCATAAATAGCCACAATTCTAGGCATAAATAGCCACAATTCATTGTATATTTTATTTCGGAAGTAATCATATTCTTCAAATAATAAATTAACATAAAGCGTAAATAAATAATATGTGAAATAAATAAACATAAAGCAAACTAACATAAATAAATAATAAATAAAACGAATTAACATAAAAAAATAAAATAAATAAATAAATCAATTATTCCTTTTAGAGGTTATAAGGGAAATAAAATAAATGATAAATTATTCCCTTCAAGGGTTATGAGAAAATTAACAATATCCAATCGAGTTGGACCAATAACGCCATAAATAAATTTTGTTTATATTTTATTTCATTTATCATTCATGATTATGGATAAAGTCCATAATACTTTGGCGTTTGACAAGTACGAAACCAATGGTTTATATAACATCACATTGGTAAAAAGATTTCACTTCCTTAGAATGTTCTTTATCACTCTTGTCATCCTTATAACTTCGCTACCAGCGGGTAGAAGTATTCTTAAAACGACTATATTTTTCATGTGTATATTCATAGCCTTGACCACGACCACAACTTTTAATGTGATTTTTTATTTCTTCCATAATATAATCTCACATTCACTTCAGGGAATGGAGTAGAACCAGTGGGCCTTTGAAACCTTTATCATATATCCTTATCACAGAGAACAAAGATTTAATCCTCGTACGCGGCATTGTTAAACCTGTCCACAAGGTCCTTTAAAAACCTCCTTTGAGACCAGTAGCCTCGCAGAACGGGATGTCCAGCCAATTATACTTGGATTATATCGAAATTATGTCTCTAAATGAATAATGATTTACCATGTTTGCATTCACTTCAGGGAATGAAACAGATCCAATAATCGCATGGAATAAACATCATGCTTGCATTCACTTCAGGGAATGCCCCATCATTGATAATTGCATGGAATAAACATCATGCTTGCATTCACTTCAGGGAATGCCCCATCATGGATAATCGCATGGAATAAACATCATGCTTTGCATTCACTTCAAGGAATGCCTCCCATAAAACTTTTTGGATCAAGAAGAATTTTCGTAACTTGAAATTGGGAGAAGTCTATGGTCAAGTTTTTCAACGAAGAAGAAATATTGCTTTCGAGCAAATATAGACTTTATAATAATCTTCTTGTAAATTCAAAATCACCATGATTTATCGCACTTTAAAATAATAATATAAAGAATAAAAATAAAACTAAAATTTACCGATATTGATTTTCTCTCGTGGACAATGGAGACATAGCATATGGCCGAGATAGCTTCTCATAGTCCCTTTATATCACTTCTCTTTCCAAGCCATTTAAGCATATCATGTAAAACTCAAAACACGGTTAAAAATATTAACTTTTACCAAATAAAATGACATAAATAATAATATAAAAAATATCAAATATAATCATATAAGTAAAAGTATGAATAAGCATACCGCTAATTAACTCTTTTAGGAACAAGAGAAAACACACGTAATTTACACCAAACGCAACCTCTTCGTCTCTGTCGATTCGTCCTTTGGTTTGTGAGAAGCCACAAATTTATCTCTTTCCAATGTTCGAATAAAATCAAACATACTTCCAAAATTTTCAAAAATTAAAACAAAATTAAAATATAAAGAGAAAGACAATCGGTAACTAAAAAAATAAGGAGAAAAAAAAACTTATCTTTGGTTTATTCTATAATCGAATTCTTCCCAGTAACTTCTTTTGAATTATAACGATGAAGACCTCAGTTGATTAGAGTCTCGTGCTGATAACGTGTTGTGAATAAAATAAAGAAGAACGAGAATAAGAACAAGAAGAACAAAGAGATGAGAGAAAAAGGGAGATTTGTATTATTCTCAAAAATAGAATCGTATACAATGCCTTCAATGAATCATCTATTTATAGGCATAAGAAGTACATAATACATTAAACTCTAATTCATAGAGATAATATTCCTAATAATAAATAAATCAAACTCCTTTGATAATGTTCTAATCATGATAGACATCCACATAGATAAATATTCATAACATTACGAATGATTTCAAATATATATGTATATATATATAAATTTTCATATATTTTTAGAATTTTTAAAAAGGATAAACTACAAAATGACCATCATACTATTGTAAAAGTTGCGATTTGGCCACCTTACTTTTTTTCGAAGCAATTAAACCATCATACTACTAAATTGGGTGCAATTTGACCACCAACCGTTAAAGGTTAATGGCAGGGTGACGTGTCAGTTAAAAAAATAAAGGTATAATTACACATTTGGTCCTTACTACTTATACATTCTTTCAATTTAGTCCTAATTTTAATTTAATAAAATAAATTAATTATTTAATTAGGTGGTGACACGTGTCACTACCTTATTGGAGGGATTTAATTATTTATATTTAATTAAATAAATTTATTTTCATCCTCCAATCAGGTGGTGACACGTGTCACTACCTAATTAAAGGAAGAAATGGAAAAAAAATCACAACAAATGCATGTAGAGGGATTGAACCTGCGTCTCCTAAAGAGAAAAACTGCTAGCTTACCACCGCACCAAATGTTATATTATGATATAATTCCTGCATTATATTATATGTAAATAAACATCAAAAACTGAAAAACCTCCTTTGAATAGAACGATCCGTCAGAGATTTAGAGTACATGGCTAAATACATAACTTATACATAGTATAGGGACTAATAGAAAGGTTTTACCAAAGAACACAAAATTAAATAAGGGGCGTGGATTTTCGCGCCAAAACAACTCAAATTTCCGTACGGCTCCTCTTTCTGTTGTATTCTTTTCTCACTCTTTCTTTCAGTATTAAAAAAAGGGACAAATCATTCCTTAAAATTCAAAACTCCGATTCGTAACGTTTTCGTTTTGCATTTCACTCGTTCCTCGATTTCCTTTAATTCTTAGGGTTTCAAGCATTTCTTTGGTTTTCCTTGTTCTGTTTTCCTCCCCAAATATGACTACGTTGCCGCCGTCTCTCCCTCCCTCTCATTCTCAGACCACTTGCGCTTCTCTCCTTCAAGAATTACAGGTTTTGTTCTCCATCTCTTACTTTTTTGGATTCTTTTTTAAAATTTTGACTAAGAAAGTCAAATTAAGTGTTGTTTTCGTTGCCAATTTTGATACTAGGTGATATGGGATGAAATAGGGGAAAGTGACGTTGAAAGGGACAAGATGCTGCTGGAATTGGAGCAAGAATGTTTGGACATTTATAGAAGAAAAGTGGAAACGACGAGAAAGAGCAAGGCCGATTTGCATCACACTTTGGCACAATTTGAATCTGAAATCGCCAAACTGGTCGCCGCCCTCGGAGAGCATTCCTTCTCCTTCTCAAGGGTTTGTTCATTTTTCTGTTCTTTTCTTTCCAAATTTGTTATTGCCATGGAATTGTAATTATACTTGTTTTTGGTATAAATCACTTTCTCCATTTAGGGAAAGAAAATGATGTTGTATTGCATAAAAGGCAGATGATTTAATGTATTGGCTTCTATTTAGCGCTTTTGGCTATCTTCATTTTGTGACTAAATATCATGGCTGATATTTATCGGAATTGACCATAGTAGCATTTATTATGTGCACAACTGCCATAAACATGATGGAAATGTATCTATGAGAGACTGAGACTCCTACTGCAATTTAAATCCATTTATTTTAGGCACTAAAGCTTGCATTATCTAAGTTTATGTTTGGTAGCTGCTGTGAATACAGAAGTTAATAATACTTATTATTTTATAAAATTATAGTAATTTTTTTAAGACAAAATGCATAATTTGACTTTTAAGTAAAATTGTTATGTTAAGTTTGGTGGTACCTTTTAGTTATGTCCTTTTATTTAATTTTTATTTTCACTGTCCTTTAAGAAGCAAAAACAAACAGTTACAGAGAGTAGCTACAGCAACAACTATTTGTTTTTGTTTGTTGCTACTACTTTTCCTGTAGTAGAAAATGTTGCATGTTCGGGTGTGAAATAAATTTATTGTAAGAAACCCGTAGAGTCGCCTAAAAAGAATTGCTCTTTTTATTTTTGCATAAATTGGATAGTATATGGATGGAAATTATTAAGCAATAGTCCTTATCTTTTACATGCTCATACAACATACTGGAATAATAACCACCTTGGTGAGAAAAGGCTCAGCATTATTGTTGTATAGGCAGAACATTAACTTTTATATACACTACCTTAGGGCATGTTTATGGTTCTCTTTGAATTCTTCCACATCATGTTTCGCTTTGGCTCATTTGCATTTGTGCAATCCTTAACTTCTGATTGTGCTATTTGAATAGTAAAATGGCACTCTTAAGCAGGAAGTATCTGCTTTAGGGCCTGTTTGGGTTTCTCTGCTACTATTCTTAAATCTCAAGATATGTTTTTTTGTTATTTGGTCTGGGAAGAAAAAATATCTTAGAAATATTGTTATTTCATTGGAAAGATGGTGTTTCATGTGTATGATTATGTGGGACATGTATGGAAACTACAAATGATATTTTTTTTTAAGAGCTTATTGAGGATGTGCTGATGTGGTGAGCTCAGTAGTATAGTATAATCTGCATAACCAGCTATATATTATGTACACCATTCATTATAAGAAAGTATACATTAGCTACTACCTTAGGGTATATTCGCTTTATAGCTGTTTTGCCCTTCATTTTGTCTGTTGATTTGGCTTATTTCTGCAATCTGAGAAGGGAAAGGGCGCTCTCAAGCAGCAAATCTCTTATATAAGACCTGTTTTGGAGGAGCTGAGGTCGAAGAAGAAGCAACGAGTGAAGGAATTTACTGAAACCCAGTCACAGATTGCACAGATCTGTGCAGAAATAGCAGGCAATGGCCAGTCTATGTTGCTTTCTGATCCAGAAGTGGATGAGCGTGATTTGACAGTCAAGAAACTTGGGGAGCTTAAGTCTCATCTACAGGAGCTTCAGAATGAAAAGGTTTGTTATATCTACTGTCTGGATTAATAGTGCTTTGGCTTGTCTATTCTACTGAATTTTACTCTTTTTACTGAATCTCTAGATTATCCGGCTACAGAAAGTTCACAACCACATTAGTATGATTCATGAGCTGTCAGTGGTGATGTCCTTTGATTTCTTGAAGACAGTTAGTGACATTCATGGGAGCCTGATTGATCCTGCAAACGGTCAATCAAAGAGCATCAGCAATGATACTCTTGCTAAATTGACAGGTGTCGTTAATTCACTGCAGCAAGAGAAGCAAAAAAGGTTACAAAAGGTGAAATCTTAGGGATTTTATCAATCTTTTTCATGTACTGGCACATTGCATGTCTCCTTAAGTAGATACCTCTAGATGTATTTGTACACTCTAATGCATATGGATGTTTGTACCTGTTGGTGCTTTATATGGATGTCTATACACCTGTTAGTGCTTAGTCTTGCTTAATAATTTATTTAGTTTTTCTTTCCTTCACTTTAAAATTTCTGCAATCAGGGTATGCTTTGGAGTTTTGAGATGGAAAATCATATTGAAATTGTTGCAATCATACATAGTAATGAGCAAATGGTTTTAAAGGGTTATAATTATGAAAAATTAATTTGCTTTCTGCTCTTTGGTAAAACTTAAGTCTTCTCCAATATTTGGATGCAATTTTTGCTTATTATGTATTGCATAAATTAGTTCAGCACTACAAAACACCTACGATATTTTCGAGCTAGGTGCATTTGATCAAGTGCCTTTTCTTGTAAGGTGATTGGTGCAAAAATCAGTTTGATTACAGTTCTCTTGCATTTCTTTTATTTTAAGTCTTTTTCATTAATCAAAGAAATTTACAATTTCTCTAGTGTAGGTATGTTTGTTGGCTGACCATTCTGCTTGAGGAACTGAGTTTCTTACTAACCTAATACTTTTTTTGGAGCTTTTGTTGAGAGTGGATTTCTAAATGGCAAAGGCCCTAGTGTTTTATAGCATTTTAAACTTTTCAAAAGAGTCTGAGTTGGGATGATTGTTTTCCAGTATCATATTTATTTTACTGATGCCTGAATTATATGTTGAGCGTTAACAATTTGTTTTATTTGTACATGGGCCTTAAAACTTTAGTTTTTATATCTTTTTGTTTTACATGTAGCTTCAATGTCTTGGGAGCACCTTGATAGAGCTATGGGATCTCCTTGATACACCACCTGATGAGCGAAAGAGATTTGAGCATGTTACTTCCTTAATCTCTTCATCGGTTGACGAGGTCTTGAGACAAGGATCCCTTGGTGTAGATATCATTGAGCAGGTAGCACCTCTTTCATTCTTATTTTAATTAGAACTGTCAATGTTCAAGATTATTGTATTTTGCCCTTAATGTTAAACATTTTTTATTACATTCAGGTTGAGGTTGAAGTTCAAGGTTTGAAAATGCTGAAGGCTAGTAAAATGAAAGAGTTGGTATTTAAGAGGCAAGATGAACTTGAGGAAATCTATAGAGGAGTCCATCTCGACGTAAACAGTGATGTAGCACGGCAGATTCTTATCAACCTCATAGAATCTGGTCCTACCAAATTATCTCCTTTTTTCTAAATTATCTATATCTTCTTGAAACTATTTGATGTATTTTTGTTAGTATTGCTATAAACATTTCGTCTTCATATCATATATTGATTTCATTTCTAGTTACCCACAGTTTGTCTTAGTAACTATCGGATGAGGTGTTTTTTTTTTTTTTTTTTTGCATCTTTGGTGTTATGTCATATGTGCTCTTTCTTTGGAAAAAATCCTTGTAATAATGGATTCAATTTTGATATGTAAATATTTTCTTAATATATTATGTGATTAGTCTTCCAACATGCATATGCAGATAATGTTGATTTGTCTAATCTGCTTTCAAGCATGGATGATCAGATTGCAAAAGCCAAACAGGAAGCTTTAAGCCGGAAGGATATTTTAGACAAGGTAGATAAATGGAAACATGCATCTGAGGAGGAAAAATGGCTTGATGACTATGAAAAGGTAAAAATCTTATTTGAGGAACTATTGGAATCTTTTCTGCAGCATTCAGTCTTCAAAAGAATTTCTATTTAGAGATCTCTACGTTGCCCACACCAGAGATGCTCTACAAAATTCAATCATGATGTTAATTTGCTAACGTCCCAAAAATTATAGCAGCTTTTCAACAGTGTTGTTAAGGTGTGTGCCTAGGCGCGTTAGATAACAAAAGCTTCTTTAGATCCTCTTAACTGAGGAACATTTGATCAAGCACACTTTTCTGTTAGGCTATGATCGCACAAAAAAACTTGCACAGAATCATAAGGAAATCATGCATGATGGTCTACAAAAGATCTGTTACGTGTATGTTTGGCAATATGCCTGATGTGTCTAGGCATACTTTTTTTTTTTATCATCTGTACATTTACTAGTAAGAAAGCAGATAATATTACACTCTGCTTAAATATTCGAGTATCTGGTAACAAACAAGTGAACTTGTACTCATATTACCCTTTGTCCTTTGTCTACGGCAAGTGCTTTTTCTGAACAGTGCGTCTTAAGTAATATAAAGGTTTCCAAGTCATACAGATTAAGCTAACTGATAGGGCATATAGATGGATGTAAATTTGTTGATTAAGTGTCCTTGTATATTTGAAGCAGACTATGCTTTTTACTGGATAATAAAATACAACAATTATCCAAATAAAATATATAAAGGTTTCTAGTGCCTTGAATATATGTAAGTGCTTTTGACAACATTTGGCTTGCCCTTCATTTCTTTAATTTTTTTCGTGGTACTTTTAAGTTTGTATTTCTTAATCTGTCAGCTTAGAGTTACTTATATTTGCTGGAAAGGGGGATTATTCTTCCTAGAAGAATTAATAATAATTTTATTTTGTTCTTTCTTCTGATATTAATCAGTAGCAACCTTTATATTAAAGAATCAAATTTTCGCTGAGTCAGTGTAGTACATAACTTGAATCAATTATCCTTGAGATAGAAGTAGAACCGAATCAGTTTCCTCTCTGAAATGGCTGCTTTAACCAGTGAATGTTTTGATAGTTTGCTACCTGTAAACTCCTCAGAGATGGTGGAAGTTATTGATGTTCAGTTTGAACTTTGGGGCTACAACTTTCATTTTTCTGGTATTCATTTTTATTTTTAATAATTTTCTTTTGTACAGGATGAAAACCGGTATAGTGCAGGAAGAGGAGTGCACAAAAATCTAAAACGTGCAGAGAAAGCTCGTAGTCTGGTCGGCAAATTGCCATGTAAGCTTACAGTTATCTTACATCATGAAGTAGGTTTCTGTCACATATAAACTCGAACTGTGTTGACAACATGATAATTTCATGGATTGTCTATTAACTAAAGAAAATTACATTGAAAACAGAATTTCCTTGGTTGTCATGTGATTATTATTTTGAAAGTTTATGAAACTTTACCAAAGGATTGGTTTGCATTGCTTATTGTATTCATATGATTTAAGGTTCAATGGGCATCATATAATAATACTTATTCTTCTTTTTGTTGGATAGCTCTCGTTGAAAATTTGACTGCGAAAGCAAAAGCTTGGGAGCTTGAGAAAGGAATCCCTTT
Source organism: Hibiscus trionum (assembly GCA_030270665.1). Classification (NCBI taxonomy): domain Eukaryota; kingdom Viridiplantae; phylum Streptophyta; class Magnoliopsida; order Malvales; family Malvaceae; genus Hibiscus; species Hibiscus trionum. The sequence continues at coordinate 3,420,887 of BSYR01000008.1, forward strand.
TCTATATGACAAGGTAATCGGCTCGTGATTCCTATTTTGTTTAAATTTTACGTTGGTTCATAATTGTTGATCTCAAAACTGGTTTATCATTGCAGGCTTCACTCTTAAACATGTTGGAGGAATATACCGTGTTGCGCCAAGCAAGAGAGGATGAGAAACGTAGATCTCGGGTACGCTTGCGAATTTTACTATTTAAGAAAGCTTGAATGAAGAGCTACCTCATCTCATCCTACATCGCTGCTCCTTTTGAGTTTTCATACATATATGGACATGGCACTCATCTCCGAGTCCCGATAACATAGCTTGTCATGAGATCAAATGTTATTCAACTTGCTATGGGGATATTGATATTCCATGAAGGTATCCGCCAATCCTAATTCATTCGAGTGATATTGCTCTATCTTTGCAGGAGCAAAAACGGCTGCAAGAACAATTTGCTGCAGAACAAGAGGCGCTCTTCGGTTCAAGACCGAAGAAGCCATTGGGTCAGACCAATGCCATGGTTGGAACACCAACCGGTCGCCGGACTTCTACTCCGATAGGTAAGCATCCTGTTTCAAGCTTGAAGGAACGTAGAGAAACTGGTAGGGCTAACAATGTGATACCATTGAATTTCGTTGCCCTCGCTAAAGAAGATCCCATGTCTCGGGGCAATTAAGGCTGCCTCAACTCCCTGTTGTGGTAGGACACCATCGTAAATGATACTTGGCAGAAGTTGGAACTCTTTATCCCAGTCATTTTAGTACATTTTCACTTGAGATTAGAGACGTTTTGTTCTATTGTATGACATGAAATGTGCTTTTATTATAGATATGATAATCTGTTCATGGGTATATCTCGTTTTTTTTTTTGGCTAAAGGGTTTTTTTTTTCGAGTTCGATTCAAATTAGTAATGTCGCCCTTAGCGCGAAAACACATTCAATTAGGCTTGAAAGACCGTAGATATGTGGTTCTGATGGCTAGGGTTTTGGCTTGAAGGGGTTACTTTAAAAACCAATCAGATAATTATGAAAAACAAATTTTTAAAAAAAAAAATTGTAATGCCACATCATCAGCTATGCTACATCATCATTTTTGACATGTCAACAGTGACGTGGCATGTCACATATGCAACAATTAATAGTTTTGTCGGTTAACATTAATTAAGGGGTTAATTTGCTGTAATGTCAAATGTGTGAACTACATAACCTAATTTATTATATTTTCGCGCGATGTGCGGCATTATTAATATAGGTCGAACTTGAGGGCAAAAGTATCACTTAATTTCTATTTTTGTCTCAGTCATGCACATCTAAATACAAAATATATATCGCGTAAATATCATGCTTAAATTTGATTTAAACTTGAGTGTAAGATTTGAAATTTAAGGTTAAGGCTTGAAATTTAATTTTGTAGTGTTTTTTGACACCGAAAAGAGGCAGACGATTTTTATCCATTAATTCTATAGAAAATAACAGCAAAATCTCGTTCTGTATAATTAATATTAATGTCATCTTGAACCCAAGAGTTAGCCGCGTTGGTTGAAAATTAACAAAAATATATTAAGGTTTAATGGTTCGTTTGACCTTTAAAGTATACACAAAATACCGAATTACTCCTTAAAGTATTTTTTAGGACGTTGCGGCCACTGAACTAAAATCGTGATCTCCGTTGGCCTTTCTTATATAACGTCGGTTTAAATTTTTTTGACCTAGTTAGATCTCGACATGTGGCTCTTTTTGACAAAAAAAAAATGACTGAGTTCAATAAAAATAGGTAAATGACATCTCTCAAGTTCTATATCAATTTAGGCTCTAAAACTATTCATCTTCTTCTTCCTCCACTATAATCTCTGATAAAACCAAATCTCCACCATTTACTTCAAGCAAATTCAGTAAGGAGCAAATAATAGCATTGCAAGTTTTGTTTTACAGTCTTCATAGCAAACAATTGGAATAGCTTGAATCTGAGGCTGCTCTGCTTCATTTGAACTTGGAACTTAGATTCTGAAATCGTTTTCAGAGTTGAAAGCCGCCATTTTTAAACAAAACTCCTGAAGCAAAAGAAACGGTGGTGGGTTCTTAATGCAGCTCAAAGAAAATCATTAAAACCATCAGTTTGAGTGGATCCAGCTCAAAGAAAGATTCGTCTTATGAGATTGAGGCCCAGCTGAAGTTGCAATTGTCTGGGGCTCAACTGATTAAAACAAGCCTAGCCCGATTTGGATGTCCTGCACATGTAACAAAAAGAGATTGTGAGCCTTTTACCTTTAGTGGAAAAAATAAGGCTGCTACCTGCTAGTGCTAGATATCTGAATTTTGCTTGCTTGAATTAACAATTCTTCATTTTGAAACTCAGGACTCTGGTTTTATTTAACAATGGACCAGATTCCCCAACATCATTCTTTAATTATTAAATCATACTATTTCTTTATCAAATAATATAAATTATTCAATCATATTTCGTTCCAATTCCACTGCCATCTCCGCTAACCTTAAATACCAAAGAAATACACAAAATTCACTGAAACAACGAGTATGTCTGCGGAGCATTTGCTGTTAACCGTCGATGATGCCAGTGGGGTGATGAAATTCGAGATTCGCCATCTCAGGAAAGTATCGGATGATGAAATTCGAGATTCGCCATCTCAGGAAAGTATCGGATGCGGGCGTTCCATACTAAACGGGATCAACGTGTGTATCCCGAAAGGGATGATCGTTGGGATCATCGGGCCGAGCGGGAGTGGGAAATCGACGTTTCTCAGAGCACTGAATCGGCTGTGGGAGCCTCAGCCTCCGTCGATACGGTGTTCCTCGACGGCCGTGATATCGTTGACTTTGGTGTTCTTGGACTCCGCCGTAAGGTCGGCATGCTTTTCCAGCTCCCCACTCTCTTTCAAGGTACCAACTCCGTTTTCATTACTTTGTTTAAATTATTCACTTTTTTTAGATGGTTTATTTTTTTTTGTCTGTTTAAACTATATTTTTTCTTAATGTTAAGGTAAATTGAGGTACCTACTTAAAAAAAAAATTAAGCATTTAATAGGGAAAAATAAGTTTAGCACTTAAAAGGAGGAAAACGAAATAATTTAAAATTTATTTTGATATTAAGCCAAGAAATAAAGAGAAAAAGATCCACATAGTCAATTAAGAAAGGATGGGAGTAGGGTTCTAGGGCAGTCATGCCATGGAAATTTTAAATTTTCATTTTAAACTTTTTTTTGTATTTTATAGTGATAATTTAATCTCGCATCTCTTGAAATTTATTAAATATAAAAATTTGCACCTGTAACATAAAACCACGCATTCCTCTCGAGGTATAAAAGTTTAGAACTTGGACATATGATTCTATGTTCCATCACGTTTGGGTTTGGTATTTAATTCACAGTAGCCTAGGCATGTTTGTTTGTTTGATTATTGAATTTTTATATGGATGTAATTCAAAGTAAAGATGCATGGATCTTTTCTCAGGCAAGAAGTTAACTGATGTTGAAGTTTCCAATTTGCTAACACTTGCAGACCTCTCAGTAAAACTGGTGGTGAAGCTCAAAGGCTCGGACACTTGCTAACGAACCCGAGGTAACCATGTTTGCGTGCTTCAAAGTAACTTGATAGTGAAGCTGAAGAAGAAAAGGGGGATGACCGTTGTAATGGGTTCTCACAGCATCAAGCAAATCCAAAGGGTTGCAGACATGGTTTGCCTTCTTGTTGAGGTATTGAAGCCAAGCATCCCATGGCACAAAGGTTTCTTCAGCTAACTTCTTAAAAATACTTCCTATTGAGGAGTATATGAATAATTTGTTTAGATTGCTTGTGCTGCAAAACCAATTTTAATGGCTGGGGAACTGGAGTTCTACCCAGATAACCCCTTCTATTATCCTTCAATCTAATGTGTGCCATTGATGCACGCCTTGCTCGGGGCTCACTACCCGGTGCAAAGCAAGAAGACTGAGCAGGTTGGTTCGGAATGTTTGCAAGTTAAAGAGAGAACAAACAAGCACACACTGCTCAGACCCATTAGAAAAGCATAGGAAACCAAGCTGTCCCTATCTCATAAGATTATTATATCATAATTTAACCATGGTTTTTTAAGCATCACCTCACATTTCCGATTTGTTCTCCTGTCAAACAAGTCAGCTTTACACATGTTCGAAGCTCCGATTCGTCGGAAGACCAAATGTTCACTTTCGTGCACTAATACAGTGTTTTCCTAGAAGAAGAAGCCTCAGCAAGCAGTTATGCAACTTAAGGTATATGTGCTTCAACGAGGAGACAACCCAATACCATTTTGCTTTTCTACTTTTTTGTTTTTTTTTTTTGTTTTTCATTTTCTTACAGGACATCTAAGTAGAGGGTTTAAGATGCCATCACGAAAGATGGACAAGCTCTTTAGCATATTTTCGAGTTAGGGAGAAGCCCACTCGAAGTAGTGACAGCGAGCACCTCTGGTGACAGTCCAGTTCCCGCAGCCGAAGAAGACACTTCCTTGCTTTGGCCCGGGTTTCCTAACCATTCCTTTGCTGCTCTTCACCCCACAGAAACAGTAAGGGTGGTACTGGAATAGGGGCATTTGTTGATCCTTAGGCTTGTGGGGATGATGCGGAGAGAAGCCCGTGTTCTCAGGGATCGGGTTCCATGTCACTGGACCATCGCTAGCCTGCCACATCAGTGAGTTTGTGATAGCAAACTTAAAACCCTGGCGCATCAAGAGGGCAAGTAAGCGAGCTGTGTTTTTAGCATCGTCAAGACCACAATGTGCACGCCCCTGCCACATCAGACCAGCCATCTCGACTGCCTCCTTCAGATTGCACCTCACACCACCGAATACCTCACGGAATGGAACTTTTAAGTTAATCCAACTGCCAAAAGGAAACCATGAAAAATAAATAAATATAAATGTCAATGGTGTCAACACTATCATAATTTTTTTGTAACCCAAAATATGATTTCCAAATAAGCACATATCGTATTAAATTACCGGTTAAAATAAGGAGGCTTCCGAATCTTCTTAAACTGGCACTCAGATTCCAGCATTACCCGACAATCCCAGTTTGACCATGTCACCACGGCAAAGTTGGTGTTCTTTATGCCCTTCTTCTCAAGCCATTTATCATGCCTAAGAAGAGCCTCACTCAGAGTAACGCCTCTATCTACCTAGTACATGTAAATGCAGATTTAGAATAGGCTTCCCAATCTTGGTAAAGTCGTAAGAAATTCGGAACTGACCTGAATTTGCTGGATGCCTGTCAGATCCTTGCAGAAATCACTCAGGAGTTGGTTGCATGTTGGTCGGACGTATGTCTGAAAACATGCTTCCAGCTGGCCAGTAACACTGCTCACAATGACAGAAGGAAACTCAATTATCTCCTGCGGATGGGGGTTTCTCTCCTTGTCGCAGGTAGCCTCAAAGTCTATGACCACAAAGTACTGAAAATCTTGGAACTGAAATTCATATGGGTATCCTTGAGTGACCATATTATATGGGGGATAGTGAAATCGGTTATCGACAGGAAATTGGTAAAACTGGCTCCCAAAAGCATTTGGTGGGTATGGCTGCAACTTATGAGAGTCGGGATAGAAGGTCGGCCAAGAGCCAGACTCATGCTGAAGGGTAGGTTTGTGGTAAAATTCGTTTGGAAGCTCCATAAACTGTCCATTCAAAGAGCAAACTGGTTCTACAACATCCCCACCCGGGTGACTAGAAATTTCTTCTTTAAGCTCCGGAAGGCCTTCAATTGAATTCCCCGTACATTGCAGGTTGTACGGGAACCCCTTCGTCTGGAGGCATTTTAAGGTTGCCTCACAGTTCTGCATAGTTTCTACATAAAACAAAAATAAGCATAAACATCAGTATAATTATCAAATTTAATTTATCATCACCAATACAACCCATAGTAATTCCTCTGAATAAAAGAACAAGCACAAATGCCAACTGCTGACACAAAGACCAAGAAACAAAGGGAAAAAAACAACGAATAAACAGAAAGTTCAAGCTATGTCGTTAATTGTGATGAACAGGTCCGGTATTATGATTTCAGACATCATAATCCTTCCTAACCCAACTATGTTACTCCGACTCTTCATTTTCAAACATGAGCATCCAAGGACCCTCCAAAAGCAAGGAAAAAAGAAAAAAATTGAAAATACTCATGTCAATAATACAATTGTATTGACGCGCCCAAGTCCGAGCAACGTAGCTTCCAAAAACTAAAATGCACTCCCACATTTGACAACACATAAAGCACAAGCCACAAGGAAACTCTATGAAGAGGTTACTTTTGAAAATGGTAACAGCAAGCAATAACCAACGGCAGCAGGAGGGGAAACCAGTAGCAACAGCAAAAAAATAAGAAGGGACTTGTAGCGCATCTTAAAGACTTTGTCTCACCAGCAGACTTCACACAAGAATAACATATATTATGTATAGCATGCATTACTGCCTCTGGCAATGGCCCATCACCATCCAATTATGTAGTGGAGCCTCAAACAGTAAATTTAGCCATGCGCAAGAAAATGGTGAGCTAAATAGGGTTCAAGAATGAAAATTTCTAGAAGTTACTAGGAAATATTCCTCCATTAAACTTTTAATTTGAAGGTGAAAGACACAGCTAAGAAGGTGCCACTATTACTGAACATTATCACAAAATCAGATGGAAGCATAATACGGGCAATGAATTTTCCAAGGTATGAAGCCTCAGACAACGAGTATGGTGCAAGGATTGTATTTCTCTAAATTTTCATTTAGCTCGTATTTAAAACCAACATTTGATCTTTTGCTGGGGGTTAACACATAGCTAGAGACTGGACCACTAGTCCACTATGCAATTCAAAAACGAGTAAAACTGATGCTATCAGTTAACCTAAGCACATTAAAAATACTCATTATCCATGGTAGTTGAGGACCTAACTACATGCGGATTAGACAAACGAAGAAATAAATCCACTTCTACTTGTTAAGAAGAATGAGTCCCCTGAAATAAAGTCAACATAAGACCCATTTTATTAATATCTTTATTTAACATAGGACAAATCTTTTTTGCTAAATGCTAGTATGCTACCCACTGATTGATTTAAGCCCAAATTTATACCTAATTGCTAGTGAAACTGAGCTGAGACGGTAACAGTAAAACCTAAACCCATAACTAAACTCCATGAACTAACAATCTCAGTTGTATTCCAGGGAATCCAAATCCTAGAGGCAGCACATTGCAACAAAGATAGAGTAACTTCACCGCAAGGGATGTGTGACAATGAGGCTATTCAATAGAATAGGGTACCACAAAAGAGCCTAACAAGCAAAAACAGGTTCCAAATTATCTAGAAATAGACAATACACCATGTGAATCTTCTCCACAGTCCACACAACTTAAGACTAAGGAAGATAGATTCAGTTGAATAACAGACCGCTTAGAACAAAATATGTAAAACAATAATTACATACTTCTCTTCCAATCATTCCAATAATAATAATAAAAAAACAGATTCAATTGATACATCCAAATTCCAATTTAGGGTAACATAAACCAAGTTAATATCATATTTTCGCGAGTAAGCCGATAGATAATTCTTCCTTAATCCAATATGCGGTACAAGTCACCGAAAAAAAATTACATGGCCAAGTATAACATAAACTTTCAGTTGGCATTAGTAAAGTTCAATGGAAGACCAGATTTTTAAAAACCTTTAAAACACCATATCTCACATCAGTCCAACAGGAACCCTACTGAAACTCCTAAATTTGATTCAAATCATTCAAAAAAAAAATTCAAAACTAAAGCAACCCAGATGAAGATAAAGTATAGCGATCTCAAAACTAAACAAACAAAGCAGCAAAAAGAACTGGACTTTTAAGAAGAAAATCAAAAACCCATCAAGACAATGCCAAAAAAATCGTATAAAAAAACCAGGAATCAAAATACCAGAAAAAATAAATAAAAAATAAATTCAATCAAAGAAACTAAAACCCATAACTCAAAGCAGATCAAAGTTCAAAACTTTAAACCCAAAAAACCTAGGAAAAATCATATAAGAAAAAGAAATCTAACCTTTATTTTCAAGGGCCATCATGATCTTGTGTATAATTAAGATCAACCAGCAAGTACATCAGATCCTTGTCTGTTTTCACTCACCTGTAACAACAAATAGTAAATAAATAAATAAAACCCAGAAAAGAAAATTTTCGAACAAAAACGAAACTGAGAAATTGCATAGAAGAGAAGAGAACGACCTGTTGATGCTACAGAGAATGACAAAGGGGAGTTATGTATAATATTGAGAAGAGAAGTCGTTTTTCTCTTTTAATTTCTTTAATATTTGTGCTTTTTTTTATTTGATATATGGTTTTTGGAATAACTATGTTCACACCCCCTATAGTTTCACATTTTTTGCAATTAAGCCCCTGTATCTTTCCGTTTTCTTCTGTTACAAATATATTTTTAATCGTGTTAATATATGCACATTATATTTTTAGTGATTTTTATAATTAATTTGGTATTGATTTAATGTGATCTTATTTATTTTATCTTGCTTCACATTATTTCGTTAAAAATATTATTATTATTATTATTATTATTATTATTATTATTATTATTATTATTATTATTATTATTATTATTCATAAGTGTAGATTTTGATTAAGAAAATCAAATTTGTTTGATAAGTTATTGAGACGTGATCAATTTTTATTACTCTGATTTTAAAATGATTAAAATTATACTCACAAAACTCAATAAAATTAAAATATCATGACGAAATTCTCAATTTAAAAATTTACCTTTTTTATTTTGATATCGAATGGTACGTAAATATTACAAATTTCTATCCATTTAAAATTTTTAAAATTGCTACTAATTATTAGTTGATTTAGTGAGATAAAATTTTGTGTTTTTTAATTAAGGTTAAATATTCAAATCTTATTATAAACTTTCGTAATATTTAGTAGTAATTAATCGACTAATAAATTAAATATTAATGGTTTTTAAAAACTTTAATAGTAATTGATATCAGTTTTGAAAATATTATATGGTGATTTAATTATCTTGTCAAATAAGATCACAAAAAGATTTCATCAATAATTATCTTAGATTATAACGTTTTGTAAAATATTATATTTTATCAATAATTATTATACTTAAAAAATCAGTTGAATGTATAATCAAAAGTAGATTAAATCAACAAATATCGATTAAAGAATATATCATTAATATTAGCTTAAAAAACTATATAATTAAACTTTGGATTAATATCCTATACACTGGTGGTGGAAATTTTTTATTTCCACAAGCGCCTCAATTATAGGGTTTAGGGTTAGGGGTTAGAGGTTAAAGTTTAGGGGTTTTAGTGTAAATGTTTAGAATTTAGGGTTTATGTTTATAATTTAGAATTTAGGGTTTAGTTTTAGGGTAATATGGGTAGGGATTTATGTTTTAACCTATAAACCCTAAATTTTAACCCTAAACCCAAAATTCTATCAACAATTCCTAAATTCAAAACTACTACACTTATACCCCTAAATTTTAAACCATAAACGGAGTCCCTAACCCCTAAAACTAAGACGCTTGTGTAAAAAAGTTTCCACAAGCGCTTGTGTATAGAACAATTACCCTTAAACTTTAATAAAAAAGACTATATTCTTTCTTTATTTAAATCCCAACTAATTCAACCTTTAATACGATTCTTTTAATTATTGCCATAAAAATAATTTTTATGGGAATTTATTTTAATTTATACCTTATGCCCGTTTTACGATTTATGTTCTGGATTTATAATTTTTTTATAATTAAAGACGAACATATGATTTTATGTTTAGAGGTGTAAACTTTTATATTTAGTAAAACTATATGAGAACTTGAAAAATTCAGGAGTGCGGCATTAAATCATCAATATAAAGTACAAAGTAAAATACTAAAATATATGAGAATTTAAAATTTTTAACGGTACAATTGCCCTTAGTACCTCCCTCGGTTCATCCCTACTTATAACAATTTTGTTTTATGCTCGTTTTAATGTTAAATAAATTAGTATTTTCGTGTATATCTTTTTATGTAACTTATAAACAAAATTTTACTAATTAATGAGTTGATTTTCTTACCCGAATTGTTTAGGACAATTACTACTATCAAAATCTTAAAAGTGGTTTAGAAAAATCACAAGGTGTTATTAAGAAGGGAAAACAAGAATTCTAGACGGTGAGGACGTAATGTTAATTTATTCTAATTTTAAGGGATCAAAAGTATAAAATGGGAAGTCTTTGCGCCACACAGAGAGAAGGATGTAGGTGACGTGGGCCCCACGCAAGCCGAGTAAACAAAAACAATGAGTTTTTTTTTTTTAACGTTTCTTCTCGTGCTACTTTTTACTACAACTGCATTCACATGTGGTTTAGAGTTGAAAAGGACACGTGGTTGACAGTGGTTGGCTAGTGGTTGACAGTGGTGTAGCGGGTTATTTTAGATATTTTCTTTTTGGGTAAACTACACTGTCAGTCACTCAACGTTTAGGCCGCTTTCATCACGGTCACCTAACTTTTCAAACTTTTATTATGATCACTCAACTTTTATATCGCTGTTAAAAAATGCATCCAATCTTTTCCCTCTTCTTCTTTTAACTAACAGTAACAGGGATACCTGAAAATACATTTGATGCCCTATTCAATGTTTTATTCGGCCAGTCAGAAATATTTCCATCTCTTCTGCGGATGGAGAGGATGATTGCAGCTCTTTTCTGGGTTTTAGATCTTTACCGTTTCTATGTTAAAATTTCAGACGTTAATCACCTGGACCATTTATAAATTCTAAATTAGCAGACACGAGTTAATTACTCTGTATTGTAGGTTTTCATGGAAATAAAATGTCCAGATGGTGGGGATGGAGGAAGAAGTAGTAGTACTACTACTCCTGCAACTCATGAAGAAACCCAATATGGATGATTTTCTGCGCAATAATAATATTATCCGATATCGATCTTTCGGGAATAAAACTTGACTGAGTGTCAGAAACTCAATATGGTAGGAACTCCTTCAAACGATTAAGGATAACTTTCGTCACCACTTTGTAGAGGACTGAACATAAACTAACATGTTGTTACAAGTAGTAGACTGAAAAACTTTTATTATTTCATGTATTGAACAAAAACTTGTTAACTATCAAGGTTTACAAAGTGTTTATTTATACACCAAAAATCAGTATAATAACTGATCACTAACAACTGTAACTAATCAACCTAACAAACTAAACTGTTTGTGTATGTATACTCCAATGCATGTCTAAATTGAGACATATGTTCAGGATTAATAACCTTCGGGATAAGAACAAGTAAGGTACGATTTATGCTAGGATCAAAATCTTTACCCGCAAATATCTCGCGAACAAAATTACAGACTGAAGGCCCAACCACACCCCAATTCCTTTGGTAAAAGAAAGCTGGAAATCCGTCGCTTTTCGGAGCCTTAAGAGACCCCATGTCAAAAACCGCCTCACGTACTTCATCATCACTAACCGCACGCATCAAGCAATTCACCTCATTACCCGTCAAGGGTTGAAACAAACCACTGATCGGATAAGCACCAATACCATTACCGGCCGAAGTGAACAAAGTGCTATAAAAGGAGATTGTCATTTCTTGCAATTCACTTCATTCACTGCTCTTTGATAAATCATTTTCTTTTATTATAACATATATTCTAAAAGATGTCCCTTTTGTGCAGTAGTGTGGAAAACAATTTTTTTTACCATTTGGAAGTTGTCACTCTTAAATATTAATTGTTTGGTTTTAAGAGTGGTTTGTTCAGTTTTGCTAATATTTTTCTAATTACCAAATATTTTTCCTGAATTTTTAAAAGCTACTTAATGTATTCAATCAATCTTATTGAAGGATTTTTTAATACTTACTTTAACCTTGTATCATTTCCATTTTAATTATTCTTTTCCGTGTTAACTTTTACTGATGTATAATACTTATGAGAAATTATTTAGTTGAATCCATCAAGTGGTCCCAGTGAAAAAGGGAATAATGTTACCTCTAGGCGACCTAGGTTTGAGCAGTTTGTTTGTACAATGCGTGTGCATTATTAAAAGGCTAGGATTAATGAACAAATACTATCTTGTAATCACACTACACCAAACAATTCAAAAAAAGAGAAATCATTTAGTTGAATATATCTAGTATTTAATTTTATGTATAGTGAACGGTTTTCAGTACTTAATTTTCAAAACTAAAAAATTAGTATTTAATTTTCAATGTTGATATTTTTTTCAATTTATTGAACTCTTGAGAGTATTGCACTTGAATGCTTTGAGGCTTAGACCTCATCTCAGAAGAATTAAAATGCTTTGCCTGACTAGAGGTAGAGGGTAGAACACCTAACCTTATGCTTTTGCCTCAAGCATTGTTGTAAATCTCATAAGTTAGATTTGCACATGGTTTACATGGCTATGTCTACCATTTGCACCTACTTTATAAGTTACATGTCCAATCTGTGCAGCTAATCTTTATACAAAGTGGACATAGCGAAGGCGAAGATTTGATCTACAATAGGCCCATCAGCTTTTACATCCAAAAAATATGGCCAGTTTAATCACAAACCTTTCTTTGTTTGCGGAAGACAATTATTTTAATATTCCATGTCTTAAAATACTGGGGCTTTGGAGCTCTGCCTTCTGACTGTCACCTTTTTGTTAACAAATTTCTAGGAGACTCATTAGTTTGCTCCTTGTTGATTATTTAAGAACTGGTGTTTGGATCTTTGAATAAGAATTGAAGTTGTGGTCCTGGGATTTGCAGGCTTTAAATGTTAACCAATTGTATAAAGAACTTCCTTCCTTTGTTATTTCTAATTAGGATGCTACAACTGTTGCTGTGCTAAAACTGACATAGCTCTAGTGTTATCTTGAGAAGCTCAATAGTCAAGAATCAAGATCAATATGTTAGAACCAATTACAAATACTTATAAAAAAAAATATTAATTTCCCACCCCTGCAGAACAAACTATTTACGCAGTTCGGATAAATTGATCCCTACTTCTACGCAGGCTTTCTCAGTGAAAAATCTATTATATCAACTTCGATACAAAACACATTTTAACCTTAACTCCTCGTTATAGACACTTCCAGCTATTCTCCCTTTCAATATACCCACTAACACTCAGTTACAATACTAAAAACTAGGTATGAAAGAAAAAAATTTGATCGAAAAAAGCCCGAATTTGAATATGGAAAAAAGTCCTAGTCCTAATAGGAGGTGGATCGAATATGAACATTGCCATGATCCAACCCGAATTCGATCCAAATCCATATCCGATCTAAGTCTGATCTATATATGAATCCGAATAAAAACATTTAAAATTTTTAGATTTAAAAAATATAGATATATACTGAAATCCTAATTAAGTTAAATTGAGATTATATATATATATATATTAAAATTAAATTAGAATTATATATATTAATATATATATTGAAATCCTAATATAAGTTGAATTAGGATTACAAAGTCTATATAAAGGCATGAGGGATCTAGCAGTCGTTAATACTTTTTGGAAAAAAACTCTCTAAATAGTTTATAGAGTTTTATATGCTCGTTTCAACTGGGTGAACTACGTAGTGGTTAGAGCGTTATCGTTGCAGCTTAGAAATCGACATCGTGGAATCGAGATTGAATATCTATCTTATCCAAATTCGTTCTTCGTACATGAATCTCTGGTGGTGATCGCCAGATAATTTTTTCGTTGCGCCATGGGATCTACCGGCCAACAATGGAAGCTTGATGGTTAGAAACTTTTTTCTCTATGTCAAATGTTGATAGTTGAAAATTCTGATTATATTTTTAATTTGTTTCATCTTGGATTGTAATATTAATTAGACATTTTATAATTGTGATTTGAAAAGTAGTTACGTTAGTAGACTAGTAAAACAATAGTAGTTTATGTAAGGATGATTTATTTGTTGTTGAATTTTTTTAGTTGAAGTTTGAGTTGTTACTTTAATTTGTTTTATATTGGATTGTAATATTTGTTGAGATTCTTTTGTGCTATTTGTTTAAATATATTTGTTTGATGAAAATTATTTTTTATTTAAATATTTTGTTTGAGTTGTTACTTTTAAAAAAGGAAAAATAATCGGGTTCGGCCTTTCAAATTTGGATTTAGATTTTAGATATTTTATTGGATCGAACATGGATTTATGTAATCAGACTTGGATTCGAACATAATTTTTTTTAAAGTCCGATTATTAATTGGATTGGACTTAAACTTTATAAAGTCCGGTCCATTGACATACCTACTAAAAACCCATTCAAACAAATCTCTTAAGGTACTCACAAAGAATTTCTAAAAAAAAAAAATCAATAAGTGCAATAATTTTGCCCGTAAAATGAGATGCATTATTCAACTCAACCTAAGTTACTATGTATAAAGAGATGGCCAGTTGCTTTAAGAAGTCAAAACTACTCAGAAAATCTGGTATAACCACTCAAGGATAAAGATGATAAATTTAAGGTTTAAGGGTAGGTCTGTAGTAAACCCAAATCAGCCATTTTACCCTTATTTTTTAATTGTATTATTTTTTTAGAATTAATTTATTTAGATTAATTTTGTCTTTAAAGTCATTTAGTTTTGGTAATTTGAATTTTCTTCAAGGGAAAAATCGGTGTAATTAAATTACTTCAAAGACAAAATTGATACAATAGAAAAATAGGGACAACATTATTGATTTGAGTTTATTTCAGGGTTAAGTTTTAATTTAAACAAACTTTATTTAATTCCATTATAGTTTTGCTAAGAGGATTACCATTTACAGGAGAAAACTTACATAATTTTAATGTTTTAATATAAATGGTAAATTTCAATTTCAATATATTTAGATGAATTGATTTTACTAAATTAGCTCCCAAATCATAGTTGAATCGAGTGGGAAAAAAGGGGAAACCAATCCACAATTCAAGCAATTGGTCAAGCAATTAAAGGGGGAACGAAATTAGTCAAAAAACAAAAGAGGAAGGGGAATCCAAATCAAATCAGATTTGGGAAGCAATCTGTAACACCCTAAAACGCGCCCTAGAAGAATTGAAGCTTGATACTTAAGTTAGATTAATTTAATTAAGCTTGGTCCTAAATCAATTAGGATGATTAGTGACTAAAATAAAAGAAACAAAAAGTGAGTGACCAATTTAAGATGGCCAATCCGAATAAAATGAAGAAGAATGAGATTTCATGCTAAAATTCTAAATTCCTAAAATTGCCCTTGCTTAAGCTTTGATTAGTGGTTAATTAAGGGGTAAAGTTGACAGTTCCCAAATCCACTAAATCCATTAATTGAATGTCATCTTCTTCATTTCTCCTTGCTAACCGAATATACAAAGAAATATTAAATAGTGAGAGATGATGAGAGAAAATGAATTCTGAAAATTTGAGAGAGATTAACCCAGAATCTTGAAGGCTTGAAGCTTGTTAGAACGATAGAAATTCATGCATGCTAACAAGATAGTCAAGTAAGTGTTCTATAAACTATCCAATTGTGACTTCTTAAGATTTTTTTGAATTGGTTGATCTCATGAGTTTAGAATCTGGAAATTTATGATTTCATCATGTGGGTAATCTTTATTTGATGCTGGGTTGAAGTTTGAATGAATTCAGATTGAGAATTGATTGGAAAATGATCAACCGATTAGTGCAAAAATGCTTAGATTCAACCTATTGAGCTTGTTGCTGAAATCTAGAAAATTGATGATGATGCGATTTAAAATGGAAAATTCATGTAGGAAAAAAGTTGTTAGAAATTGAACTTTCTAGTGGGTAGAAGTGTTGGATTAATGAAAATGATGTTAGGTTGCTGGAAATTTGATTTGGAGTGAAACTGGTCACACTAGGAGCTTAATTGGTAATTGTGGACTGTTTTAGAATAAAAATGAAATTCCAATATTTAAAATGAATAAATGGAGGACTAGAAATTGTACCTAAATAACAGGGGAAAGATAAATTGATAGTTTGGTGAAATGAAATTGAGTATATAATGATATTTGGATTGTTTGATAGACTAGTAAGTTAAAAGAATGAAAACTGGACTATTCTGGAATAATTGCTAAATTGAGGACTAAACTGAATCATTTAGGGACCAAACTTAACTGGAAAATTTGGCTAAAAATAGGGAAGACCCTATAATGAATGATTCATAAATTATATGGCTTGATTAATAAGGACTTAACTTGTTTAAAGTGGTTAAATGGCAGAATAGGTGAAACTGGACTAATCTGGAAAGTTGGATAATTTAGGGACTTAACTGGACTGATTAGGGACCTATCTTGGCTTGAAAAAAAGGGGGAAAATAGAGTAAACAATGGAAAAAAGGACTAAAATAAACTAGTAAGAGTCCTAGGTTGAAAAGCTCAGTAAAATGGGTCAATATACAAGCTGACAGAATAGACCCTATAAAATTGACCTGACTTAGAATGAAAATCTATATTGATATAAGAATACTAAAATTATGAGACATATATGGTTGGAATGGTAATTGAATTATATTTCCAGAGGTGTAAATTAATTAAAAATATAATGGGTAGATTAAAAGATATGGGCAGATTACTACAGGGTGTCCAAACTGCCAGAAACATGGCAAATTAGTAATGTAGGATGAATGTGCTTGTTTGTGTGAGATGTATGGATTATTTCTAATGGTGCTTTTATGTTATTATGTATGAAATGATAGACCAAGAGGTAGAGGAACCTTGTGAAGACACTAGAGTTGGGCAACTAAGGGATAAAAACAAAGGAATTACCATTCAAGATTAAGCTTGGAGTCTTTGTGAGAGTAGCCTTACTTAGGGTTAGGACTTAGGTCCTAACCAATTGCATTTGTTTACATAGTTGATATGGAATTGACATGAAATGAACCTAATTTCTACTTGGTAAATGTATAAAGGAAGGATGCTTAATTGGAAACTTGATGATGAATACATGCATGCTTGCTTTGTTGATAATCAATCGAATTATAGTGGAATGTACTTGCTTGGATTGTCTTGTTTGAGACTTGATATGTATACTCATGTGTGATTGAGTTGTTGTTGCCTTGGGTGTAAATTGACACTTGTTTGTGTGAGATAACAATTCGAATAATACTACACTATAATGAACTTGCTTGCTAAGTGATAAACACTTGAAATGAATACACACATAGAAATTATGAAGGCACGATAATGA
Source organism: Hibiscus trionum (assembly GCA_030270665.1). Lineage (NCBI taxonomy): Eukaryota > Viridiplantae > Streptophyta > Magnoliopsida > Malvales > Malvaceae > Hibiscus > Hibiscus trionum. Next base: position 3,438,053 of record BSYR01000008.1, read on the forward strand.
AACACTTGCTTGATGGTTTAATTGGTATTTCTTAATGCTTGAATCTTTGAATGCTTGATTGATGATGGTTCGAATGACTTGGAGTCTAAATAGCTTTGCTTGATAGCTAATAAACACTTGAATAGATTATATACCTGAAAAATACATGAATACTTGATAATTGAACTATGTTTTAAAATGGCCTAAGGGCTTAAAATTGATCTTGATCTTGATATGCTTAATAATCGACCACTTGAATTCGAAAGCTTGATACTTACACGATCTTGACTTGAACATAAATTACATAAAAGAGATAAGATACTTAAGTTGCCTACAATTGAAGTCCTTGGATACAATGGTATGATGCACGGTATACTTGGGACTACGGTCCATCAGCCACAGCTCGGGGGGACACCCCATTACATGTAATATGATATTAGCGACAGTTGGAGGTAACAGACGAGTTGTACGGGTGGCGACAGTTGGTTGGATAGTGAGAAGTTTAGGATATCTCTTGGACCTTTATGGTCAAACACGAACCAATGCCATTCATGACCAATTGTGATCCAAGGCGAACTTGTTAAAAAGATATGAACCTTATCGAGAAATTGAATAAGCAATTCAAGAGAGACTCTCGAACACATGAATTATATCTTGAAAATACATAAATGATTCGACAAGAAATCTTGAATACTTGAATCGCTTGACTTGAATTCTTTAAATACTTGGATTGCTTGATGTGTAATGCTTGATTCTTGACGCAAAGTTCTCGAAATGATAACTGCTTATGCTTGGACCATATATTGTATGGTTCACTACTTGAAATGGCTTGTGTTTTCAATTGAGCTAATGTTTACTTGCTCGATCTACTTGTATTACTTGGTACTTGAGTGTATGCTATATGCTTGACTTGTATGTGGAGTAATCCCTAAATAAACCCCTTGATAATGAGTTTATAATCAATGAACTTATAAAAATAGAATAATGATGTTAATGGTTGAGCTTGCTTGAACCTTAATAGATGAAATATAGAGAAATACTTCCTATTCGAATGAGGCTTGATTGGTCCTTGTGGCTGTGTTGCTTATTTGTCTTGTATAAGTAGACCCTTGAAGTGATTTGCTTGCTCTTGTTTGAATTGAGATGCTTGTTGCTAGATTGGATGTTTGTGATACTAGGCTATTGAGTGCTAGTGTTAAGAGTTTAAAATACTTGGACTAAATTAAAAAGAATTAGATGTAAAATGGGATTATACAAGATAAGATACCTTGGTGTCATTCGAATAGGACTAAAAGTCCTAAACCAATTGTCTACTTCTACCTAAATGGTATGGTCCTAAAATGAATTGGAAGTTTAGATTTAATATAAAGTATTATTCGTGCTAGTTTAATGGATTTAATTGAATCATAACTACATGAACTTGAATTAGCTAAGACTAGTTAATGGACTGCTCATGTAGAGAATTAAAGTAATGTTGTTAATCAAATGGATTAATTTGAATATAATATTATAATGCCTTGTTTTAATCACATTGATAGGTAAATTGGATTGACCTAGAATAGTATGTATATATGTACATGTCGAATAATAATGTTAGAAGCATGGTCTAAGTAAATAATGAAGTTTAAATCAGTATATCGAAATCTGCCCGGAAAATTCTGTTATGGGCAGTAACTTTGAAAAATCACTATAAATTGTACAGGTCAAATTAAGGGTTGAAATTTATATGGAATGAACCATAGTATGTCTATTTTCATTAGGACAAAACAGAAATGAATTTTGATTTGTGAGCTGGAATCTGGAAATGAAAACCTTTGGACAGTGCAAACTGTCCAGAAATGTAATTGTTCTAAATTTGAACTAAAAATTGTATTAATTGGAAAGATATTAATATGAAAGGTTTAAATGGTTGTAAGAAGGGTCAAGTAAGCTTTCAAACGGTGTAAATTAATTGAAATTTCAATGTACAAAATGAAAATTATTTATGTTTAAGTAATCAGTGCACAAACTGCCTAGCTGTAACAGTCTAGGTGATTTGGTAAACTATTTTGTAAACAGTTTGGATAGTTTGGTTACTGCCCTAAGTGAAGTCTTGACCTTGATTAATGAATCACCTTAGATAATCACACTAGAAACCAAGTCAAAGAGCTAACTAACATGGAATACTAAGCTTAACTGAATAGTCTAATAAGTTTACATGCCAAGTGAAATAAAGAAATGAATTGTGTAATGTATAAAGGTATAAGGTCAATTAAGACACTTGATAAATGGATTGTTAAGATTACTTGTTACTTGAAATATACGAATCTAATTTGAATAGAAAAGTATGATTACTTAGTTAGATGCCTAATTCGAATGAAAATGAATGAACCTTGTAGGATTGCCTAGTTACTACTCATAAGGTGCTTGCTTGAATGAGTAGTGTAAATCCTTTGATTGGACTCCTTGATCATTGTGATTGTACAACTGAATGAAGTTTGAAACTCTAACCTAAAGCTTGAATTTAAGTTTAAGACTTAATTAAGTTGTAAATGGATTAAAGACCCTTGAAACCTAATAATCTTGATAGACTTTCGATGCTACCTCACTAAGTACAACCTTGTACTTATCACTCTTGTTTGCATTCTTCCCAAACCTCAGGTAAAATCCATCCCGGTTAGTAGCTTGACATTGAAGTTAGCTTTCTTGGATTTGAAGCAAGGCATGCAAGACTTGAAGTACATTTTTGTATTTACCTTGAAGTACTCCTAGTTGGTGGCTACTAGATTTGTGTATAAGACATATAGGTCATGCATTTGATGATTGTAAATATGTAAATGAAACCTTACACTAATGGTTTGTAATGCTTAAGGATACATTTTGGATGTATATAAGTAATAGTCATATGTAAATACTATGACCTTGTTTGATCATGAATGAATTAGAATCATATGAAAAAGTGTCATGGTTTTAGTATTGGATAATTGATGCTTGGTTTATAAGTTAGAAGAACCTATATGTGTATTGAATTAATAATATGCTTGTAGTAGTAATGGTTAAACTTCTTGAATTGGAACCAACATGTATCTAATCTAGGGTCACCTATTTGAATGGTTTAGAATATTAGGGAATTGTATATTCAACTTAAGTTGTATAAGACATAAATTTGATATAATGAATGGTATAAGGCTAGTTAATGATCTTAAAATGAATTAGACTTGGTCATACCTTGTAGTATTCGAATGCCCTATGTATGTTTTATAGGGTCACTTGATTTGGAAGCAACTAATCTAATTGGATATACATTGTATGTAAATGAAAGAATACATGGATCGATGGATGTCTTGCAATGAATTTAACTAAATTAAGGTGAGCTTTATGGTATCTTAATAGATAAGCAACTCGCCTATTTAGAGTTGAGTTTTAATTGAAACAAATAATTGACCCATATTTTCTCGTTCACTTGTTAGTTTTCTCGTCGTAACGCTTCTCGCTCCTAACCCAGGCGAGGGGTGTTACACAATCACCAAAATTAGGGATTTTAATATTATTCTTCATTGTAATTTAGGTATGAAAAATACCTATAAATACAACCTCCATCCCCTTTTGTAATGACATCCACCATTCACTTCACCATCCACCACAACACTCACCAATGTAAATACTCACTACACTATTTACAAAGGAATCAATATACAAGTTTGTACTACAAGTTTTGAGGAAATACAAGAATCAAGCTTTCAAATCCTTAGGTATTTCTTCTTTTACTGTTTTTTTATTTGTTCGTATTCATGTTTCTAACATTTTGGAAAAAAGGGTGAAAACATTCAAATGTGTTCTTGGAGTTTTTAAGCTTTTAATCGAAAAAAACACCAAAGGGAAAGTGGTTTTATGTTTTTAAAGATCAAAGTATAGTTTTTAGCGAAAGAAAAAAAAACGGTCACTAACCATTTTGTGAATTTGGCCTTCCATTTCAAAACTTTTTAGTTCCTTTTCAAAACTTTTTTTTACTAAATCCCTTTCATTTTTATCCTTCTTATAAAAATAACATTTTTAATCGACTCAAATTACTAAGATGTTGACCCAATTCAAGGAAGGATACGTTTAAAAATTGTCACGTTTTACCCCTTTTCTTTAACATTTATTTTGTTCATCCCTTTGCTCTTATTTTTGCGCCTTGATATTAATATCTCTTTTTTTATATATTTTCTCTTTATTGATATAAATAAGGAGACATAAATTGCAATGCGGTGTCCCATCAAAAGGAGGTGACGGGTTATCGCTAGAAATGTTGACGTTGATTAGAGTTCACTCTCCAGATGGTAGAGCCATTAAAACAGAATCATATTCGTAAATGGAAAATAATTAAATTTCACATGAACTTGCAAATTCTGACAAAAACACACCTTATAATCGTCTAGGTACCAATTTTTGGGCGTTGTGGGGGTGTTCACCCTTCCCCACGCGTAACCGATTCCCGAACCCATTTTTGTGTTTTTGCATACCAAAATGGTTGTTTTAATAAAATAAAAATGTTTTTATTAAAATGACCCGTTTTTAGGTGATCCAATCACATCTTTTAAAATATTGGTGGCGACTCTATTGTTTTTGCTTTTAAATGCTGATCTCTAAAAAAGCTGCGACAGCTTGGCGGCTCCACTTGGGACATTTTTTGATTTTACAAAAAAGAGAGTCTAGCCACAAGCTGATTACACTTTGTCTTAATGTTGAAATTTGCTAAATTTCATGTAAAATTTAATTTAATTATCAATTTATGATTATGATTTCATTTTACACATTTAAAGTTTGACAATATGTTAGGCTAATTGGGGAGATGGGGCCGAGACTCATGTGGCTGATCGAAGAGATAAAAGAGCTGGGTGCTCGAGCTGAGATTCACCCATGATATAACTCAGAATCTTTTGTAATAAGGAACTTCGACATCCAATGAGAAACTACTTCTAGAGCAATACCTTAATGGAATTGATGGCCCTTCTCATGCATTTGCATTTTTGTTTGTTTGTTGTATGTTTGCATTAGTAGTTTATATCATTGCATTCATTCACACCTTTAATAAAATTTAATTACAGAAAACCTAAAATGCACACAAGTACGCTACTCAAACCTAAGCACGACCATTGAAGATAGGTTGTCAGCTTCAGATAGGCTTGATAGAATCGCACAATCTTATCAAGATGTTGTTAGCCATATAGCGGCTATATCAAAAATATTTTTTAGGGGCGCATGTTAGGTCTGCAAAATTTTCATTTCAATGAAAGATGCATCTTTGACCGTGAAACCTTGAATGTATATACATATATATCTAGGTCATCCAAACGTTATAGGGAAATGGGAGATAGGCGGAATCAAGGTGGGCGAGAACGAACGAGACAGGGCGGTGGCCGAGTATGGACCCTGTTCGTGTCGAATCTGCCATCAAAACTGCATTGGCAGGGGGTTTGGCAAGTTTTCGATAGGCATGGGGTTGTGGTGGACGTGTTCATACCTAAGAAGAAATGGAAAGATGGAGAGATTTGGGTTCGTTCGGATGGCGACTATTCAAGATGCAAATCGGGTAATCGAGCGATTAAATGGATTCCGCCTCTATGGATCGGTGATCACGGTCTTATTTTCTAGAGATGGGGTGAGGGATTCGTCTTGGCGGAAGAAGGGCTTGATGGATCATAAGCCTAAACCCTCGCAATTAAGCAAGAATCCCGTGGAAAAAGAGAGATTAAATGGTGATCAAGATCCAATTGCAACAACAAAACCTGTTCCGTTGAGGAGAATTGTGGGAAAAATTGATGGAGACAAATGGGAAATTTTGAAAACCTGTGTGGTTGGATGGCGACGCAATTCGATCTCGATCGCTCAATTGGCGAAGGAGCTACATGAGAACAATATGAGGGGATTCTCTATTATGCACATGGCAGGGCGAATGGTGCTATTAATGCCCAATGAATCGGGGGAAAGGATGGATATTATGTCACAGACAGATTTAGAGAGGTGGTTTGTGGATGTGCGTCCGTGGTCGATAGCGATACATATGTCGACGAGAAGAGTATGGCTCGCAATGAGCGGGATTCCCATTCACGCGTGGGCAACAGAGACTTTTGAAAATATAGCCAAATTATGGGGATCATTGGTGAAGGTTGACTTATCGACGATATCACCTTCATCGTTCGAGCGAAGTAGGATCCTGATCGAAACCAATTGGATCGACAGGATTGATGAGCTGCTGGAATTGGAGGTAGAGGGTAATACATTTAACATTCGGGTGCAGGAGTGGGAAAGAGAGTTGGCTCAAGAAGATAGGGACGAGGAAAAGAGTGACATGGAGACATCTTCGGAAACTAATTCCCGTCGAGCTGATGTACCTAACGGGAACAATAAATCGAGTGAAAGCGAGGATCCGATGTTGCACTCGTTTGTACAAGACAGTCTTATGGGTGAGGATACAAATATAATTTCCAGAGATGACCAGGAAATTGATTCGAAACAGGATGCTAATGTCATAGACAAAGGGTACACGTATGAAAAACAGGTTGATTTGCGGGTGGAATCAATGAGCGGAGGAAATTCGTGGGTTTCGGATGAGGTGGTCGCTTTGATAGATAGGGAGGGGACAAGCGATCGCAAGAGCTTAGATATGGCTCAGTTTGAAGCTTTTAGAGCGGACAGTGCCCAGGGGAATATGACGGCAGCGGATGAGGAGGTGGATATGCTAGTTAGAGAAAGAATTGGGGAGTGCACAAGCCTCGATATGGACCGCTTTGTCTGCTGTGTAGGGGACGATATCCGTGGGAATAATGGTATCGAGGAGCGAGGGGTGGCAGTGAATATTGCCGATGCAAAGCTGGGGGCGACCACAGGGGAAATACTCGAGGATGGGCCTGAAAACGAGGGCCTCGGATGCTAGGTATATTGAACACAATGAAGTCCTTCGCAAGGTGAAAAGCTTATCAAATGTTTTGATAAGTGTTTTGAATCCGGAAGAAAGGTCTGAGGCAGTGATTAAATTAACAAAAAAGTCTCGAGGAAGGCCGAAGAAGAAAATACAGGAGGATACGATTGCCAATGGATCCTTATCGGACTCGGATTTTGTAAACAGGAAGAGGGTGATTTTGAGAGAGGCAAAACAAACTCTTGATCTGGGCAGATTGATAGGGGCTTCGACAGTAGGTAACGAGGAGGTGGTTGTTCAAGACATTGCCCGCATCATTGAGTCGTGCATTGAAAACAAATAGCAACTGGCGATGTGGGTGTTGTCGTGGAACGTTCGCGGATTGGGTGCAGCCGCGAAATGACGGGAAGTACGTGATCGAGTACGACAAAACCAGTGTGCGATGGTGTTGCTTCAGGAAACGAAATTGGAGCAGCTATCAGCAAATGGGGTAAGTAAATTGTGGCTTTCGGATAATTTCGATTTTGTTTTAGCACCTTCTATTGGGCGATCAGGGGGTTACTGTTAATTTGGGACAGTGATAAATTTCGGAAGATAGAAACACGTATATCTCGCCATTACATTGTGATTAAAGGGGAGTGGGTGATTGAGAAATGGCCATGCTGGATGGTTAATGTCTATGCTCCTTGCGAGGTGGAGAATCAAGGTCGGGTATGGGGGGAATTGAGGGTGCTGTTCAGGGAATTAGAGGGGCCGTGTTGTATGGGTGGTGATTTTAATACGGTGCGGGAGGTGGGGGAGAGATGTGGCTGTGTCGATGCATCGAGAGGGATGGAGGAGTTCAACGAGTTTGTGGAGGAGGTGGGCTTTTGGATATTAAAGTGGTGGGAAAGAAGTTCACTTGGTTCGGATCGGGGAACAAAGCTTGTCGTCTTGATAGATTCTTGGTGTCGAGAGAGTGGATTGATCGCTTTTCTTCGTTGTATCAATTGAATTTGCCGAGGGGGATTTCGGATCATACGCCGATACGACTGACAAGTGAGGATAGTGATTGGGGACCTCGTCCGTTTCGGTTTCTAAATGTTTGGCTTGAGAAAAAGGAACATGTTGATTTAATGGCGAAGGAATGGGAGTGAATTTCAGTGGAATTGGAGGGGTATTCGATACAATATAAATTAAGGGAGCTGAAATTTTTTTTGCGCACATGGAATAAAGAATGTTTTGGACATGTCGACACTAGAATTGGGGAGGTGACGGAGCAGATAGACAGGCTAGATGAGGTGGTAGAGGTGTCGAGGGATAGAGGCCATCGGGTTGAAGAGATTGGTAGGCTGAAAATTGAGCTGTGGCACCTTCAAAAGTACAGGGAATCGATTTGGCGACAGAAGTCGCGAGCTCTTTGGCTAAAAGCGGGGGACCGTAACACCTCATTTTTTCATCGAAGTGCTAAAATTAGAGATGGAAAAAATATGATTATTGGCTTGCGGATCAATGGTAAATGGGTGGAGGATCAGGCGAGGTTTAAACGCCATATACAGGGTGAATTTCGCAAACATTTTGCACGTCGACCATGCCTTGGAACGATGAAGGCAGATGTGCGGTTTTGTAGGCTAGATAGGGCGGCTGCTGATATGCTTGAATCTGATTTTTTGCTGTCCGAAATTAGAGAGGCAATTATGAGTTGTGAAGGCGCGAAAGCTCCGGGGCCTGACGGATTTAGCTTTGCTTTTTTCAAGCGGGGATGGGAGTTCTTGCAGGATGATTTGGGGCGATTGTTTAAAACTTTCCATGCGCATGGTTCTTTGCCGAATGGGGCCAACTCGACATTTGTGGTATTGATCCCGAAAAAAGAGAACCCGCAGGTAATTAGTGATTTTCGGCCGATATGCTTATTGAATTCGGTTTACAAAATAGTGGCGAAAGTATTAGCGGGAAGGTTACAAAAGGTACTTCATTCGGTGATTAATGAAGAGCAAACCGCATTTATTAAAGGTCGGCAAATTGTTGACGGTATATTATTAACTAACGAAGTTGTTCATTCACTTCGGATGGGAAGGTTTAGCGAAGGAGGTGTGGTGTTGAAGATTGACTTCGCGAAGGCGTATGATTGCATAAAATGGGATTTTCTTGAGGATGTAATGAGCCAGATGAATTTTGGGGTGATATGGAGGAAGTGGATTCTGAAATGTGTGGGTACAACACGGCTCTCGGTACTTGTGAATGGTAGTGCAACGCCGGAGTTTGCCATGGAAAGGGGGTTGCGACAAGGTGACCCCTTGTCGCCGTTACTTTTTGTGATTGTTGCGGAAGCATTACACCAATTTTTGGTGAATGCGGAAAGCTTGGGGCTGATTAGAGGAGTGAGTGTCGCTGCGGATTGTCGGCTCTCGCATTTGCAATTTGCTGACGACACGGTTATTTTCATTCAAGGGAAGGTTGAATTTGCTAGAAACTTGAAGCGTGTGTTGACATGTTTTGAGTATGGGTCGGGGCTGCAAATTAACTATGCCAAATTGGCAATGTATGGTGTGGGAATTGAGGAGGCAGTGGCCTTGGAAATGGCTAAGGAACTGGGATGTGTGCGAGCAGATTTACCCTTTAAATACTTGGGAATTCCGATAGGAATTAATCCACGGAATGGTAAGGTTTGGGAACCGGTGATTAATCGGATGCGCTTGTGTTTAGCGGGATGGAAAAAAAACTCCTTATCTTTTGCCGCAAGGGTGACATTGGTGAATTCGGTGCTTTCTACGCTGCCACTATATTATATGAGTATATTTAGGGTGCCGAAAACGATATTAAATAAAATTGAGAAGATTCGGCGTGCATTCATGTGGGGCGATACAGATTTAAAAAGGAAATTGAACCGGGTAGCTTGGGCGAAAGTATGTCAGCCGAAGGAGCTAGGGGGTCTTGGAGTGGCAAATATTGAACTTCGAAATTCAGCGTTGCTTGCCAAATGGCTTTGGCGATATGCCGAGTCCCCTAAGTCTTTGTGGAAATCGATTGTGGAAGCTAAGTATGGCGTTGCAGTGAGGGGGAGACTGCCGAATGTGGTGGGTAAGCAACACATGTCCTTCGTTTGGAGGAGAATTGTTGAAATACAAGAAGGGGATGCCGCTGTTAAGTTTATGAACGAAGACTGCTTTTTGTGGCACATAGGGAATGGGCAAAGGGTTTTATTTTGGTTCGATCGATGGTGTCTAGAGGAGCCGTTATGTGAGGTATTCCCGCACATTTTTAGGTGTGCTAGCAACAAGGCTGCCGTGGTGTGTGATTATGCGATGCAAGGCACATTGAACCATGAGGAATGGTTGCTGTTTTTTACCCGTGACTTGCGATCTTTTGAACAGCACCAGCTGAGGCAAATGCGAGCGATTGTGAGGGAGTTTACCTTGTGTGCGAGCGAGAGGGATGTGCTGGTCTGGAAGCCAAATGCAGTGGGACAGTTTTCCGTGGGGAGCTTAATGAAATTGATATCGTCGATGGGTCTATCCGACTATGGTTTTGATGGTTTTAATATGTGGAAAATTGAGGTGCCTCCAAAGATAAAATGCTTCCTATGGTTCGTGCGATTATGCAGATTGCCGACGTTGTCTATGCTAAGTGCTCGGGGAGTGCCTTTAGCGGGAATTCAGTGTGTGTGGTGTAGGGGGGGTTGACGAGGAAGAGCATATATTTTTTATATGCACGCTTGCAAACAGATTGTGGGAGGCGTTTTTCCGTTTGTGGGGGATATCATGGGTGCATCCGAGAATGTTTGCGGATTTTCTTGTGCAGTGTTGGAGTGGGGTGTTGTCGGGTGTAGGGAGAGCTTGGTGGATGGTTGGATGTACAGCGGTATTGTGGTCCTTATGGCTTGCGCGGAATGATGTAATTTTCAATCATAAACAAATGGGAGTCGAGGAGCTGCTTTTCCTTATCAAGCTTCGCTCATTTTATTGGATTAAATACTCCGTGCACGGCAGCGACATTACAGAGGCTGCTTGGTGGGAGTGGCCCTTGCTGTGTGTGCCGTCGGGTACAGTAAAACATAGAGCTGGAATCCGTTGGTGTCCACCGTTAGAAGGCGTACTAAAGTTTAATGTGGATGGCGCGGCAAGGGGGAAACTAGGCTTGGCGGGATGTGGGGGTGTGCTGCGGGATGCAAGGGGTGTAGTGTTGGCTGTTTTTTCGGGACCGTTGGGTTGTATGGAATCGAATGAAGTTGAGGTTTGGGCCATTTGTCATGCGGTTCGATTGCTGGCCGACTCAAGGTGGAAGGAGGATTGGTCGTTTATAATTGAATCCGACTCGCGGATTGCGTTATCATGGGTGCTGCACAAGGACAAACGACCATGGAGGTATAGAGGGCTGTTTCGCGAGATTGATTATGCTTGTTTGCAGCTACGTTGTGTTTGCTTCCACCACGCTTTTCGTGAGGCGAATTCTTTCGCCGATGCTCTCGCTAAAGGGGGTGTGGATAGAGTATCATGGTTTCATGCTACGGCGGATAATGGGATGACATTGTAATGGGGTTTTTTATTCCGGTTCGGGGCGTTTTGGCCTATACCTTCCATGATGCACTCTTTTTCCTCCAATTTAGGATAGGGAGGTTTTTTAAGGAGGCATATGGGAGGTTGTATGATTTCTTTTACACTAAATAAAATCATACAATTACCGATCAAAAAAAAAATATATCTAGGTCCCTAGATAACAATTGCATGTTGTGACGTTGATTCCAAATATATAGATCAATCGATCGTTGCAAAAATGATAAAGTATGATTTTCCTCTCAGACTACTCAGGTCGAAAGAATAAGAAAAGGAAGACTTCCACGCCTTTGATGATGTTAGATGATGAGAAAATCTCGGACAAATGTGGAATTGTGAATTGGGCAAGTTTAACCAAGGAGAGTTGCTTGAAATTGAGATTCTAATGATAGTCTTCTATACCCTAATAAAGACACATCGATTGTAACTAGTAGTTCAAAGAATATCTCGGGGGTATTCCGCTGAAGCTATAATGTTGGATATCTAATAAGGAAGCAATGCTCCACCTATTTTATACATTGGCTTCATGAGTGGTTTTCAAATCCTGAAAAATTCAAATATTTAATGAGATGAAGTCCCGAGATAAGTAAAAATGACCAGTAAAAAGAAAGCCTCGAGGGCACTCCATTGTAGTTGTGAGGCTGAGTATCTAATAAGATAACAATGCTCTATCTACTCAATGCCTTGGCTTTACGAGTGATTTTCAAATCCTGAAAAAGTCGAACAAATTAAGGAAATAAAATCTCGAGGAGGTAAAAAAAAGGAAAAGCTGATAAAAGAGTGGCTAGTTGCAATCAGAAACGCACACATGTACTTGTAGAATTCTATTCTTAGAAAGATATTTTTTGCACTCCCTTGGTTAACCAAGTTTAAGAAGCTTGAACATATTTTGAATGGAGAAGAATGATGATAACTGAAAAGGAGTTGTTTTCGACTGGATCATGTAATGCGATAATCATAAGGATGTACCGAGAGGTCTGAGAGAAATTTCACAACTTCGAAATGTCTCCACAACATTCAAAGTCTTTAAAGACTTAAACTATGCTTAAAGTGATCATTGGAAGGTTGACTGACAAACACTCATGCACTTGATATCGAGGGCATCCCATTCTATTTTTTTAAGAAATGATTCTCTTGGTCTTAAAGACATATTTCATTGAAATAACACATGATAAGTAAACCATTCCATCGGATTGGGGCAGTTTGCGTTGGCCAAGGATTTAAGGCCCTCAATGTTAATAAGCGCAAGAGGAAGAGAAGAAGATGCCAATATCATTCGAAGACATTCAAGGTAGAAATAAGCTTTGCTGTAAGGATTTACATGCAAGCGCTTCAAGGTGCCCTGTAGGGGCAAGAATTTGAGAACTCACAAGAGGTGCTGAAGGTGCTTGATATTATTTTAAAAAGTGGCTGGATGGCAAAACATATTATTCTGATAAACGTCTGGATCAAATGTACACAAATCAGGTGCTTTTTATGAAGCAGAAAGATACAAAGAATGAAACGGCAGAGCAAGGCTATCTATCTGGGCTAAACGAGCAAATGTGCATGGAAGTAAAGAGGAAAAACCCAAAAGAAAAAAAAAACAAAGAAAAAACAAAAGAGAAAAAATAAAAAGGAAAGAGAAAAAGACATGCATTCACATACTAGGCATCCATATAAGCATAATTGTCATAAGCATTATTATTTCTGCAGGATTTTGAATTATCCCGTAAAGATGACATTAGCTGGTTACGCCCCCATGCCACTTCGTTTTCGAGCTGGAGGTATTAGTTGGTTACGTCCCCATGCCCGCTTTTAAAGTGACCAGTTGACTCCGTTCCTGTCACTATCTTCAGATGATGGCATTAGTTGGTTACGTCCCCATGCCACATCAAGCAGAAGGCACTAGTTGGTTACGTTCCCATGCCCTGCTATTTAAAGCAATCAGTTGACTTTGTTCCTATCGCTACCTTTCGAAGCTAACATCAGTTGGTTACGTCCTCACGTCGCTTTGTTTCCGAGTTGGAGGCATTGGTTGGTTACGTCCCCACGCCCCACTTTTAAAGTGATCAGTTGACTCTGTTCCTGTCACTATCTTCAGATGATGGCTTTAGTTGGTTACGTCCCCGTGCCATATCAAGCAGAATACATTAGTTGGTTACGCCCCATGCCCTGCTATTTAAATCGATCAATTGACTATTATCCTTTCGCTACTGTTAAGTGTGTAAAAGTACTTTATTTTCTACCCTTTTACTCATATTATAGTTAGACTTAGGCTCATTTCAGTTGCATTATTAGGCATTCATGCATAGTTCCTAGTTACCTTGGTCATCGAACTTTATTTCTCTTGACCTTTATATAAATTTAATATTTTAATATAAATGATAAATGATAAATTTCAATTTCAATATGTTTAGATGAATTAATTTTACTATTCATCTTAATATTTTTACATATAAATTATGTAAGTAATAAATTAAATTTTTATATTTGGATCATGAATTTAGTATTTTAAACTTATATTTGTCTTTAAAAATTCTTTAAGTCGAAATAATTGTTAAACATTTAGATTTTAATCGACATCGTGATTTTAGTGCCCAAATTCTTTAAAAATTATTTTAAGTCGAAATATTCGAAGAATAAAAGTTAAAATGATTATTTTAAAGGCATAATACAAAAATAAGTGCTCATATTATACACCTTTTAACTTTAGGAGCCTAAACCTTTTGGTAAAAATATGTGCCTAAAGGTTCATTTCGTTGATTTTAGGAGCTTGGCCATTAACGGACTGTTCACTGATTTTTAGCTCGACAAAAAAAAAAACAAGGAAATGGATCACATCAAATATGAAAAATTAGAGAAAATCAGCTCCCAAATTAGAGTTGAATCGAGTGGGAAAAAAGGGGAAGCCAGCCCACAATTCAAGCAATTGGTCAAGCAATTAAAGGGGGACCGAAATCAGTCAAAAATGAAAGAGGAAGGGAAATCCAAATCAGTTCAGATTTAAAAGGAATCACCAAAATTAGGGATTTTAATTTTATTCTTCATTGTAATTTAGGTATGAAAATACCTATAAATACAACCCCATCCCCCTTTGTAATGACATCCACCATTCACTTCACCATCCACCACAACACTCACCATTGTAAATACTCACTACACTATTTACAAAGAAATCAATATACAAGTTTGTACTACAAGTTTTGAGGAAATACAAGAATCAAGCTTTCAAATCCCCAGGTATTCCTTCTTTTACTGTTTTTATTTTTATTTGCCCGTATTTACGTTTCTAACATTTTGAAAAAAAGGCGAAAACATTCAAATGTGTTCTTGGGATTTTTATGCTTTTAATAGAAAAAACCACCAAAGGGAAAGTGGTTTTATGTTTTTAAAGATCAAAATATAGTTTTTCAACGAAAGGAAAAAAACGGTCATTGCCATTTTGTGAATTTGGCCTTCTATTTAGACATTATCTCAATTCAGTCACCTTTTTAGTTCCTTTTCAATTTTTTTTACTAAATCCCTTTTATTTTTATCCTTATTATAAAAAATAATTTTTTGATCGACTCAAATTACTAAGATGTTGACCCAATTCAAGGAAGGATACGTTTAAAAAATGTCACATTTTACCCCTTTTCTTTAACATTTATTTTGTTCATCCCTTTGCTCTTATTTTCGCACTTGATATTTATATCTCTTTTGTATATATTTTTTTCTTTATTGATATAAATAACGGGACATAAATTACAATGTGGTGTCCCATCAAAATGAGGTAACGGGTTAGCGCCAGAAATGTTGGCGGTGATTAGAGTTCACTCTCCGGATGGTAGAGCCGTTAAAACGTAATCATATTCATAAATGAACAATAAATTAAATTTCACATGAACTTGCAAATTCTGACAAAAAGACAACTTGTAATCGGCTACGTACCCATTTTTGGGCGTTGTAGGGGTGCTCACCCTTCCCCACGCGTAACCGACTCCCGAACCCATTTTTGTGTTTTCGCAGACCAAAATGACTGTTTTAATAAAATAAAAATGGTTTTATTAAAATGACATGTTTTTAGGTGATCCAATCACACCTTTTAAAAGATTGGTGGCGACTCCGTTGATTTTTCTTTTAAACATTAAGCTCTAAAAGAGGCTGCGACAGCTTGACGACTCCACTAGGGACATTTTTTGATTTTACAAAAAGGAGAGTCTAGCCACAAGCCGATTACACTTTGTCTTAATGTCGGAATTTGCTAAAGTTCGTGTAAAATTTAATTTATTTATCCATTTATGAATATGATTTCATTTTACGCATTTAAAGTTTGGCATAATAAGCTCTATACTTGAGCTTCGTTGGAATAACATTTGTCATTATATTTTAAGTGTCTATTTTTATATTTAGCATATTTTAAATTATACTAATATTTTATATCCAATATTTTATGTGTTGTAATTTGTTATATAATTAAATAATTTTAAAAAAATATTAATTGATAAAAGATGTATTAATTACATTGCATTTATAGTCTTAATAATTATTTATTACTAAAAGATGTATTAATTGCATTGCATTTATAGTCTTGAAAATGGTTTATTTGGTAAAAAATATTTTAGTTTTGTTCTTCAATTATATCCATCTTAAATGTAATGTCATGTACTACCTCAACTGAGTAGATGACCTAGTGGGTAAATGTAACATTGTCCCATTTATAGGAATCAAAAGCATTAAAAGGTTAACACAATATCAAATGTCATAGGTTTTCTACCCATGTCTTGCATCATTAATCAACAATGATTTCTACCCGGACTACGACAACACTACCACTCCAAAACAAGAACAATACACAACCACTATACCACAAGCCGCCCAAGAATCACCTAATTATCGGGAAGGCAACAACTCCAATACTTCTTATTAATACCTTAATTTTTAGATTTGCCTATAGGTCACTTAAAAAACTCTTAGGAACGGGCCTGACTAGAAGTACACATTTATTTAGATGAAGACTGAAAAAGGAAGGTGAAAAACATTCTCAATCGAATAAAATGCGTTTGTACCTTTTTTGTGTCTCTTTATATGTCACATTAATGATTTTATGCCACAAGTATTCTCAATAAAATAGAAACAATCAATAAAACAATGAAAAATAATCATTAATACTCATGACATAAAATCATTGGTGAGGCACAGGACAAGAGCATATAAATTTTGTTAATTCTCGATCAGTGAGTAACAATACAAAGACATATTGGGAGTGAGAATACAAAATCAAACAAATAAAGAATGACAAGTTTAAATACTACAATTCTTTGCAATAACAATTCGTGTTATCAATTATAATCAACACAAGACAATCGAAAATACTTTTACAAATGCAATTTAAAATCTCAAAGCGAGAAACAAGAAGTGCACATTTATTTATAATAAGAATGAAATGGGAACAATGCAAAGACATATTGGGATTGGGAATATAAAATCCAACAAATAAAGAGTGACAAGTTTGACACACAATAAAAGTAAAACCAAAGATTCTTGAAACATAGACTACATAAGGCTACAAATGTATTCGGTAGGGACTCTTCTTCCACAGTTGTTAAGAAAGAGATTCAAGGAAATAGGAAGATTTATGTTAATGCCTAACACATTGGCTCTCACAGCAGTGCAAAGGCACACCGCAGCTTCAAGATCGACCAACCCTTCGATCAGGCTGCAACAAGGTTTTGTAGGTATGTTACCGAGCTCGACATCCACCAAGCTCAATAGATTAAGACACACACCGAGGTTCAAGGGATTGCATGTACCCTGACCATTAGGGAGCACATCTCCGGGACGAATAACAACAGGGTTTGTTGTGCAAGAGGAAGCATTGGAATTATTATCAACATTATGAGAGCTTACTAAAGCAAACAAAACAAGGTTGAGGGAAACAAGTAGAGCAGTTGATGCGTTAACACCGGAAGCCATTTCGGAAGAGAAAATGATTTCAAGTGATTGAGGAAACAGTTTTTTTTTTATGAACTCAAAGCTGTTATTCTAAGACGATGGCAGATGATGTTGGTGAAGTGAGCAAAGGGTTTTTGTAGCTAACACAGATGAACTCTCAAGGTCTTTTAGAAGTAGAAAATGGGAGCCACTAAGTCTGATTAATTGGAGAATTTGGATCCTGGAATATTTGTTGGGTTGGCAATTATGTGCGTGTATACTATTATATTTCCATATCTCCCAAGTCCATAATGCATAATATAAAACCCCAAATCATGTTTAATTGATTTAATTAATAAAATGAGTACAACGTTAAAGTTGTTTATGTGTCTGCAGACATGCATGCGACCAAGACTAATTGATTTTGCTCCATATTCGGCTGTGATTTGTTTGTTATCTCTGTGTCGGATCTTATCATAAGTTTATATATTTTTTACAATTATAATTATAAATTTTATTATCATTTTCTATTATCGATTACTTACTATTAATAATATGCGTCCGTCTAAGCTGAATAGTTGGAACTATCTCGACGATATTGATACCCTTACCGAACGTAAACATTAACTAATTCGGAGGCTGAGCTTTGTGAGCCCAACAATACACACCACTCCATTTATGCAACATGAAGTAGATAACGTAAGCAAGTTAAGTGTGACACCCCCAGGCTCAGTAGGGTAGTTTTTACTGAATCCGGATTGTCACTTAATGAAAACAATAAATCTGATCTCGGAAAATCTGAGTTCAATAGTCCAAATTACATTACAAAGAAAACCAGTTCTAAGCCACAATTGCGTAAATATATAACATTTTTTTGCTAGGCAATTATGATTTTATTCATGAACATATCGCCTTAACCGAGTATATGTGCCTAATTAAAAACCTCCCTAATTCTAAATGAAAAAAAGAGAGTAGAACGCATACCGGTTTAAACAAAACCAGAACATGGTCCAAAACACCTGGAATACACCTAATAAAACAAACAATACTCTTGCACCATACAATGCACGGCAAGGTTAATTGCAAATTACACTTTTAAATCATACGATCAGTACGTAGCAGAAACCTCCCTGCATGAAACTCCTCGCTAAAGTCACCACAAATGTAACCTTCTAGACCTGCCTATGCATTGCTGCGGATCTTAGGAAGTCATATTAGGGTCACAAGAGCGACCACATTAAAAATCCCCATAAAACATTTTTTTTTCTTAAAACACTTGTTAAACTGTAACGTTAAATTTTGTTTACACTACACCAAACTGGGTTTTAGCGGCGTTGTTTTGCTCTATAGCGGCGTTTTTAAGCGCCGCTAAAACATTGGTGGCGCTAGTCAAAGTGCCGCTGTAAGCGGTGCCGCAAAAGATAGCGGCGTTTATGTTAAAAAACGCCACAAAAAATCATGACCTATAGCGGCGTTTGGATAATAAAACGCTGATAATGTAAGGGATTTAGCGGCGTTTGGATTCACAAACGCCGCAATAAATCATGACCTATAGCGGCGTTTGTGGAGAAAAACGCCGGAAATGTAATGGATTTAGCGTCGTTTGAGAACACAAACGCCGCAAAAAATCATGACCTATAGCGGCGTTTCTGTACCAAAACGCCGAAAAATGTTTGGTTTATCGCGATGTTTTTTTCCACAAACGCCGCAAAAAGCAATGTTTTTTTAGTGGCGCTTTTGTTAGCAAACGCCGCTAAGGTACTGCCTTTACAAAACCTCAATTTTGATGTTATAGTACCCAAATTTAACCTGTAAAAAATAATAGTAAAATGAAGTAGAAATATTTATCAACCAACCAAATCAAATGAAGTAGAAATAATACTAAAATGTAATTCAACATTTAAAATGTTCAACGTTTAAAATATAATTCAAAGTTCATTACAATGCACACATGAACAAATCTAAAATCAACTAAGATGGAGGATTCTTCTTTAACATCGCCATCAGTTCTTGAAATTGATTATGGAGAGCCTGATATGCTGCTTCTCTTTCAGCGTCTCTCGTTTGTCTCTCAGCTTCTCTCGCAGCTTCTCTCTCTTCTCTCTCAAGTTCCTTTGCTTCTCTCCCAGCTTCCTTCACTGCTACTTCGGCTTTAAATTGAGCTAATTGTTGTTTTAAACGATTAATTTCTGCCTGCGTGGACTGGCTCTGTGATGGCATGTACTGAGATGAGCTAGGTCCAAAATATCTTGTTGGAGTAACGAATGATCCTTGACAATGAACCCGACCATATCTTTCAGGACCCAAAACATCAGCAATAACTTGATTTTCCATCTCATGCACATTAGTAGAACCATCAGTTGAAGCTGTAGCTTCATACTCCGCCCTTTTCACCCTCAATTTCACCTGGTAATCAAATAAAAATTGTTAACAAAGTCAAAAGATTATTTAAAATAAAAATGTTATACTATTGATATAAATATAACATAATCCATATTTTTATCCAATAAATATACCATAATGTCTGCAGCTTTAGGAGTCATAGGAGAGCCATCCTTTTTGGTGTGTGTAATGTCGAAGAGCATTATCCGTACAACACTAGTACCGGTAGCAACTTGCTACAACATATAATAGAAATTAGTACTTACTAAAAAGTAATACATTGAAACAATCAGTAGTTAAAAAAATATCTCGTCATTAGCTATACGAGCAAAGCTCTTCGACCCAGCAGTGTGAGTAAACTTATGTTACTGTCTGCTATCAACTCCAATGCGCTCTCGCTCCTACAATTTAAAATTTACATTACGTATAAAGTCAATGTTATAATGACATATTATTATTTTTTTAAACTGGATCGATCATACCTCTCCTTTAGTTGAACTACAAAACCTAACTGCATCTTCCCACTAATATCGGAGCATTCTTGGTGGGACATTTTGTAGCTTTTCTTGAAGACTGAGATTATTTTTGAAATATGTCTTCTTCAATGCCCTCTTATGGTCTCTCCATTTATTTCCTAGTGCATTTTTCAAATAGTCATCTGAAACCTCCAAAAAAAATTTATCCTACAAATTACACAGTCAAAGTAAATATCATTATTATGTAACTGTAATGAATTATATATTTCAATGACATTATTACCTTAACCAAATCTAGAGCATGGTTTTTGTTACTATTCAGCATTTGACGCCATGACTCATAATTGATTGGAAAAATCGTAGCATTGTGTGCAACAATGCCTAAGTAACTGGCCAAAACACGTGTTTCTTCCCCAATTGGTTGGCCGACATCATTACATGAAACTTTCACACGTTCCCCAGGAGGAAGCTCGTACAATTCATTCAATGTCGTGCGCCTTCGACCATTGTCACCTACATAAGAAATAATTCAGTACAATTTTTAATATCAAGTCAATAGTTAGAAGTTATAATAAAGTGTTGAACAATACCTTATATTTCCACATTCTCAACTATTTCCGGAACTTTTGAAGATCCAACAGCAGAAGAACTCTCATTATTTACTGTTTCCTCTGCTCGAGGAACTTGAACCATCCGCAGATCACTTAACTTCCGCCTAGGTATAATATCTACAATAAACAAACAAAAAATTTTACTACCAAATGACAATACTATTAATGTTATTGAACCAACAACATGTTCAACCATTTCGGATTCATCTGCACATATATATTCCCAATCTTTGACGACTGCTCACAGATCCTTTGGCTGATATTTGATACTCTATAATATTCCCAATGAAGAGAAAAAAATCATTGGAACATCTATATTGATATTTAATCCATGAACAGTGTATTGTTTAAGACACAAAATAGGAACTTACTCAAGTCAATTTTTAGACGGTAATTAAAATATGCAGGAAGATGAAAATCATAAGTATCATGTCTCGTGAGCTTGAAGTTTGTAAGTTTGTAAACAAAAAATTAAAAATTAGACAATTTACTCCATTACATGGCCTAATCTGTTCCCGAGACCAAGAATTATCACAACCATAAAGTGAATGGAGACGTAAAAGGATATATAAGCATGTAAAAGAGTTAAGTGCATTATAGAAGATTAAGACATTCCCATTAATTAGGAAAAAAAATCAAAATAACCTAAGAATGAGGCTAACATAATATGCAATCAGCTTTGCCAGCGCCTATAAACAAATTTCAGACAGAAAACGAGATGGTGACAATAGTACTAGTACCTGCACTAAGATCCTCAACGTTGTCATTTCTATAGCGGCCTGAAGGAAGGTCGACGGCGAGGAGAGATGGCAACGAGCGATGGTGATGAGATGCACAACAACGAGGAGTATAACCAATTAGGGATTTGAGATTTGGGGATTTTGTACGTCTGCACGCGTCTGGGGGAGAGCGAGGGAAATTAAATCAAAACCTATTGCAGCGTTTATAATATAAAACGCCACCAACACATGATCTATTGTGGCGTTTAAAGGAAACACGCCGCTAAAAACATGACCTATAGCGGCGCTTATGAAAAAACGCCGCTAATACGAGGATTCTTGCGTCGCTTATGAAAAAACGCCTTAACCACGAGACTTCTTGTGGCATTTTATCTAAAACGCCAGTAACACAAACCCATTGCATCGTTAATGAGCAAAAACACCAGGAAAAAGAGGATTATTTGCGGCGTTTTCTTTAAAACGCCACTATTTGTCACTCTATAGCGGCGTTTTATAAAGAAACGCCACGAATTTTGCCGTTTTGTGGCGTTTCTCCCTCAAACACCGTAAGAATTGAAATATTGGTGGCGTTTGTTTCTAAAACGCCGCAAAAACTGCCGCCATAGAACAACTCTGGTGTTTTGTTAAAATACCCTTTCAGGAAATCATTTAAACATATAACAATAATTTCAGAAAACATTTTACAGACACTATCATAAAACAATACACGACACACATGTACACTATCTGTACCAGTACCGTAATCCAAAAGCAACGTCGAGAGAACTCCAACCACTGAAGTCATTCATTATACCATGATGTATCTCTTCTAACCTACAGTGGTAAAAACAACATGAGCTTAGGAAAGCTCAGTAATACAAAACTACCAAATGATGCTGTAAGCACATGCATGCATAAGGTAAAACAGGCATACGGTGGAGCATAATACTGTCATGGTGTTCCGGGTAACATGTTCCAATTACGTTTCATTTTAAATTCTTACCTATCCTTCAATTGTACTCCAATATGCAGTTCCGAGCTGCGTCTATAAAGGCATTAACCCGAGCCCATTGGGCGTGGGTACCATCCTAAGGAAGTTCCTTATGTCCGGGCAGAATTACCCTAGCCGAAGCGTAGGAACCGAATACGGGCGAAATTACCCTAGCCGAAGCTAGGAACCAAATACGAGCGGAATTACCCTAGCCGAAGCTAAGAACCTAATACGGGTAGACCCCAGCCAAACCGTAGGACTCGAATATAGGCGGACTTACCAGCTTGATCAAGGCTGAGCCTACAATCTTAAATCAATATCCAGTACCCAGTAAAAAAATTATGAACGGTAACAATTATCCCTGTAATTAGCAGCAATATGCCGTGAAATCAAGATACAAGAAGATGGGAAATCAGTGGCACTAGAATATCAAGACCCATAAATTGAGTATACTGATATCAGATACCAGGAACTATACGTCATATTTTTGCTTCAAATAAATTAATCACTAGAAAACAGAACATATAGACTTAAATTCCAGTTATAAAGATTTTTCAAGTATACTTGGAACACACCGGATGATTCTAAATTATCACTTTTATGTCCTTATTAAAAGTAGAAGGAAAACTCTGAATTGTAGTCCCTTCTAGTTTGATTTCAAAATTCAAGAACCTTATTCAAGGGAATCCGGTAAATATCGACTTCTTCCAAGTTTTCAATGGTTATACTTCCAAAGCATTCTAAAACTATGATATATCTTGATTATGCAGGAATTCAAGTGTATTAGGATATATCTCGAGATTTTTAGAAGATCAAGATCAATAAAGATTTCAGATACATCAAACTTATTTAGGGATTTACACAAATCAGGAGTGTTCCAGTCTATTTTTCTCATCATGGTACTCTGGTCATTTTGACATTCATGGACAATTTGGTAATTTAAACCAACAAGGTAAAAACGGTGATATACTAAACTCTGCAAATTTAGTTGCTCATCGGGTTTCCAAGCCCCTTTGTACTAATTGGAACCCCTCATTATAGTGTTTACCATTCAGCCGGATAGGTATATCTTAAGTATTCGTTTCTCATAACCGATTATGATGTATGACAAAGTAGATCATCTTCACCAATTAATCGCTGGACATGTTACGAGAAATTGAACATGTATTCATATGGTATTTTCCATGTACTATAGCAATATCATGAGTAACTGTTGTACATAAGTCAGGCTTTATGTCACGTATGGGCATTACAGACATTTGCATCCAAGACTTCTATATGCTTATCCATCCTCCAAGTCTACTAAGACTAAACATATCACATTATCATGGTACTTACCAAGTATTCAGACATGTACATATGACATGAACTCAATCCTTAACACCGAATGAACCTTTTAGAAAAACATATTATTCTTATAATTAACAACATACTTTCCCCAAATAAATCAAACGTACCTTCATACAATATTCTTTCAATATTATCTTAGCATTATAAGTGACCAACAACCACGAGTCGTGTAATACAACTTTTAGAGCCATCACACTCGTTTAGCTTTATTGATATTCTTATTCCAAGTCTTAAAGGTATTTTCAATCATTTTAGTATTTGAGGGTATTTCGGACACTTCGATAGCCAAGGGTGTTTCAGTTATTCAGGTACTTTTGGTATTTCCAAACAATTAATTCATTTCAATTCTCGAGGATTTGTCCCTCATTTTAGTTAATTCGGTAATTTTAGTGCTTGAGGTTGTTTCAATCATTTCAATCATTCCAATCAATTCATTCTCTACTATCATTTAAATGTGTTCAGGAATACGTAGAACTTTTAGTAAATTTATCTTCAGGTGTTTGTCCAGAGTTCGGGTGATCCAAGTGTTTTGTTATCATACATATTTGCATCTTGATACCGAAATCTTTCCCAATAGAACAATGATTTCAAATAAGTAATCATTTTACCAGATAGAGTGTAAAATTCCAGGTCATTTCCTCTGTTAGGGGTATTTAAGTCATTTTTATACCCCAAGGGCATTTTCGTAATTTTATATCCAATATTTCTGACTTTGAATCCTTTAACACTATTATCGGATTGGGAGATTAATTGCCTTATTAAATATTTATAGAACTCTAGTTCTTTCCAATTTATTAACCTTCTCATTTGAATATGTCAATCTTATCTGAATTATCATACTTATATTTCGTATTTGATTCAACTTAAGTAGAGTTAACAATATACTTCACCATAAGTATGCATGCATTAACCGAATACCAACGTGTTCATAAAGCATACAAGAGGTAGTAATGTATTACCTCAGCTCCGAGCTACAACGGTCGATCCAAGATACTCTTTTTAATCATTATCGAACCCGAATTCGACCTCCTCAACATCTCGAATACGAAGATGTGCGAATACCTTCAATTACATAAATTCCAATTTTAGTCCTTATTCACATTTCTCATAATTGAATAATAAAATACATAAGCTTGCTCGAGTTCAAGGTCTGATTCAAAAAACATAACATATGTGTTTTCAGAAAATTTGAATTTTTGGTCAAAGTCAATGATGACATCGTTATCGGTCAATATTGATGTCAGCAGTCAACGCTGACATCAATAGTCAACGGGTCAACGCTGACATCATCGGTTAGTGGTCAACTAGGTTGACTCAGACGAGTTGACCCTCTAAGTTGATTCGTACATGTTGACTCGATCGGGTTAGGTCGGTCGGCTACGAGTCGGGTTGATGGGCTTAGATCGGTTCAATATGGGTTCAGGCTGGTTCAAGGTTTAAGGCTATTGGGCGTTAACAGACCGACCCAACACTTGGATATTAATCCAGGCTTGGTCTATTATGACCGGTTCAAGACCGAGTTGGCTCGGTTCAAGAGGTTACACTGGTTAAAGGCTGGTTCAATAAGGGCTCTCATCAAGGTGGCCGGAAATCGCCATTGGACGGTGCGTGCAGCCCACGCGCGGCCCTAAACACCCAGAAAACAGTACTGAACAACGGAAAACGAAGAGAAAAACTTAATGGTTTAAGTTTCTACAGCTCACCGAGGCTAAAAACGACGATTAACACGATAGAGAAGAGAAAACCGTTTATTTTCACGAACCTTTGACGACCCATGATACGACGACATTAGGGTGATCGAACGAGTGGGTTTTGTTCGCCTCAAAATGCTGAGCACAGCTATGCTAGCGGTGTCCCACACCGATGACTGAGGCGGCCGGAAAATGGCGAAAAACAAAATATGAAACTTAGGAAGGGGGTTCGACGAAGCTTTGGATAGATTTTTAACGGTGACTGAAAGGCGCATCGGCGAGTGGGTAATTGAGTTAGACTTTGGGTGCAACGGCGAGCACGCCGGTAGTGGCGATGATGGCCACGACGGAGCGGTGATGGAGATCGGTGGCCAGTCAAGCTTGGGTGGTTGGGGAGGTGAAGGGTCTAAATTTTTCTAGATCCAGATATTTTCAAACGAGCCCTTAATTCGGTAAGAGGGGTTGTTGGGTTATATCAAACTTTGATTATTATAATTTAATTACCCGAAAGGGTTTAATTCAAAAGAAAGTCTTAATAGACTCTAGCTAAAGAATGACTTAGCCCAAATGGTCAAGACCGTAACACCCCTAGATTTATAAGTAAAAAAAATATTAAAAAATGAATGAAAAAAATGATGAAAAGTGATGAAAATAAAAATGAAGGAAAGAGTGCGTTTAGGGAGTGTTGAACCCTTACCCCACTGCTAGGTAAACCCATGCCTTAACTAGTTGGGCTAAGAATTGTTCTTGGTAAAATCCCCCACCCATTTCATTTTTGATTATATCCCATTAATATGAACCAATAATAAATATTATCTGAACCACTCACCAACTGCATTCAATGCTTCATCTCAAAATACAAGAAATATCCAGATATTTATTTCTCTCACCTACCACACCATCAGTCATCGTCCGATCTTCACCTCACAGTCGCTCTGTGTCGCTCACCACCGGTGCCAAAGTGTTCCTCGTTGAGCCCTGAGCATAACCCTCTTAACCACTCACGCAACCGCCGCTTTGATCTCCAGAAATCGAAGGTAGAAAGTTCGGCGAGAACCCATGTTTCCTCTTTCGATGTTTCCTATGATTTTGATGTTGACTTTCGTTTTCCTCGTCGTCGCCACAAGCGAGCTCCTCGCGTTAAGCCGATCAAAACCTAGTCGATGGATCTTCCCCTGTCGCCGTTTTAAGCCTCGTCAGAGCTACCACAATCTGATCGCAATTCGTCTGATTTGGTAAGTTTGGTAAGTTTTTCGGCCTAGAAACGTGTTATTTAAGTTAATGGGTGATTTGTGGATCAATATGAGCTTGTTTTGGTGATGTTTTCTGCCATTTCAGCCGTGCGCCGTCAAGGGTGATTTTTGGCCGCCTGTGACGCTAGCTACCAAATTGAACCAGCTTAACCAATAGTAGACCCAGTCTGACCCAGTAATCGGATCAGCAACCGAACCGGTCCAACAATTGACCAAGCCCGATTACTTTTTATTTTTAGGCCGGCGTGATTTGGCCCAACAGTTTTAATATCCAACCTGACCCGTGTCCAACCGACCTGACTGGACCCGTGTCTGACTGACCCTATCGAGTCAACTCAGTGAGTCAACTCGCCCGAGTCAACTCAGTGAGTCAACCTAGTTGACCGCTGACTGATGACATCAGTGTTGACAAGTTGACTGCTAACGTCAGTGTTTACCAATGATGACATCGGTGTTGACTTTGACCAAAAGTCAAATTTTCTGAAAACATAAAAGCTATGTTTTTCGACGCCCTAAGTCTGTTTTTGAAGTCCATTTCATGAAATTCTAACCCGAAAGCCTCTGAATCGGACCTTTTACTCGAGCATGCTTATCTATTTTATTATTCAATTATGAGCAATGTGAATAAGGACTGAAATTGGAATTTTTGTAATTGAAGGTATTTGCACATCTTCGTATTTGAGATGTTGAGGACGTTGAATTCAAGTTCGATAATGATTAAAAGGAGTATCTTGGATCGACCGTTATAGCTCGGAGCTGAGGTAATACATTACTACCTCTTGCATGCTTTATGAAACATGTTGGTATTCAGTTAAGGTATGCATGATTATGATTAAGAGTACTTTCAACTCGTTTGCAATCAATTCGATTACGAAATAAAAGAATAGTAATCTGGATAAAATCGAACTATTCGAAAGAGAAGTTTAATAGACTAAAAGGATCTTGATTTTAGTAAGGGAATAATAAGACAATTAATCTCCCAATCTGATTAATAGTATTAAAGGATTTGATATCTGAAATATTTCGTTAAGAAATAACGATAATACCCTAGAGACGTAAGAATGCCTAAAATACCCCTAACAAAGGAAATGACCTGGAATGTACACTCGATCTGATAAAATAATTACTTCATTTAAAATCCTTGATCTATTGGGGAAGACATTGATAGCAAGATGCAAATATGTGTGCTAACAAAACACTTGGATTTTTCCCGAATTCTGGATAAACACCTGAAGATAAATTTACTAAAAGTTCTTCGCATTCATAAACTGATCTAAATGACAGTAATGAATGAATTGATCGGAATGATTGAAATGACCGAAATAACCTCAGGCACTGAAATTTTCCAAATTAACTGAAATGATGAATATACTCTTAAGCTCTGAAATGAATGAATTGTTGTAAGGGCCGTACGGATCAGAATGTTTGAACTGCTATCAAACACTTAAATAAGTAAATACTCACGTGACTTGAGATAAGTGGAAACTTGGAAATTCTTGAAATTTCTGATAGATCACAAATGACTGTAACGCCCCTGTGAGTTTGAAGCATGACTCATGTATATATGTCACTCATGATAATGCTAAAACATTGAAAGAATACCGCTCAAACGCATGTTTGACTGCTCGGGGTAAGTTCAGTGTTGTCTAATGGAAGTGACTCGTTCAACTATACAATGTAGTTAGTATTGAGAAATGCATACAGTGAGGTACATATCTTCGAATACTTTGGTAAATACCGCAATATTGGGATCCGTAAGTTCGACTAAATTTGGAACCTGATAAACCGTGGAGATCTTCATGTATGCAGATTACCAATTTGTCCTTATTATGTGGAATTACGGGATAACCCATGACAGTCAAATGACCAAAATTCCCTTGTTGGCCAAAATGATTGGAATAGCCTTGAATATATCCGATATCGTGAAAGATCTTGATTTAGAAATTCTTGAAAGCTTGGCTGGAAACCTGATGAGCAAATAAAATTCTTGAGTCACTGTTTATGCCTTGTTGGTGTAAATTACCAAAATGCCCAAGTATGACAAAATGACCATAATGCCCTTATAGGCTTAAATGAATGAATCACTCATGATGTATCTAAACTCTCAAAGATCATGATGTGTCAACTCCTGAATATCTGGTTTGAACCGTTAGTACGAACCCCTTTTAATAGGGATCTCGTTTCTAAAATTTGTTCAAATTGTCAAAAGTTCATTGTGTCCCCTTCTGTAAATACCAAGTATCTTCAAGAAATAAATTATTCTATCTAGTGTGTTCCATGTGTGCTACACGGCTGTTTTTGCACACTTTTACATGTTTTATCATATTAATCATGTGCAAATGATTGATATGCAGTTTTCCCATGAACATGGCATGTTTTATAATTTAAGCATGACCGTATTGTATGTCTGATATAGACATTACTACCCAATATGACTAACATGCTATATGGATAATGTATTACTGAAATTACTACTAATGATTAATGAACTACTGATGAACTGATTCACTGGGGTACTTGGGATATGATATGAGGTTACTGATGGCTCAGGCCTGTTCCAGCTGGTAAGTCTGCCCATTTTGGGTTCCTATGCTTCGACTAGGTCCGCTTGTTTCGGTTACTATGTTTCAACTAGGTCCGCTCGTATTTGGTTCCTACGCTTCGGCTAAGGCCACCCGTATTCTAAGGTATTCCTTTAGGATGGTACCCACGCCCAATAGGCTCAGGTTAATGCATGTACATGATATTGCACTGGGATAACTATATAATAGAGTATGGTTGGAGGGTAAATAAAGAATTAAAATGAACTTTACTACTACTTGAAGAAAATGTATTTGAAATAAAAAGGTTTTCTGCATTGTTACATTTCATGCATTAACGTTGCACTATTGGAACACACTAGACACTAAATTCTTTGACTCTACCTCTATAATTTATCAGCTTATAAAATTCCCGTCTGATACTCAATGATTGGATAAAGAACAAATAACGTTACTCTCACTACACCAGGCTTGAGATATAGCGGTGCTTTTTGCGACGTTTTAGGAGTAAACGCCGCTATTATTAAACTTATTGCGGCGTTTTTTGTAGAAACGCCACAAATATGAATCTTTAGCGGCGTTTGTTAAAAAACCACCGCCAACAAGTAGGAAATAGTGGCGTTTGTCTTAAAATTGCCGCAATTGGTTGACCTTTCGTGGCGTTTTCTTACCAAACGCCGCAATTGGCATTCTATGGCAGCGTTTGGCTTAAAAACGATACGAAATATAAAACATGTGTTTAGTCAGACAATTTCCCCCCTCCCCAAATCAATCGTCAAAAATCAAATCCCTAACTGCTTTTGCGATCCTCATGTTCTCCCGGTCGCTGTACTCCTGTTCGTCGTTGATCCTCGTCAGCAGTCATTCCTCACCGTCGATCCTCGTCAGCGGTCGTTCCTCAGGAATATCAATCGCACCAGTAAGAAAAAGGTTACTCTCGTCTCCTTCGTTGTATCACTACAATTTTTTATCTCTGTAATTTTTGCATTAATTTCATTTCTAAGCACGATGGTTGCTATTGTTGCATGTCCCCAAAGTTGCTAGTTTTTCTATTTCATTTTGTTGTTCTTTTGGTTTTGTTCCCCAAAGTGTGTTTTGATAACTTGTATGCTTTGCTAATACATCTTGAGATTATATTGATACACAAGGCTTAATAAAGAAGAACAATGAAAGTTTTTTTTATTATTCTTTGAATCATGACGAAATTGAATAGAAATTGTGGCCAATAGAAAGATCTGATCAAAGTTGTTAACTGGATTGCAGGGCACAAATGTCTATTTTCAAACTTTGTAAAGTTATCAAAAACATGATGTAATGAATTGCTCCGACAGTTTAAAGAATTGTGCTTGCTATCATTAATAGAATGTTGTTTAATTATATGATTAATGAGTTTTTTGTTTCCCTTTCTCTTGAATCAGTTATGGAAAACATAAGAAGTCCATTCAAGGGGATAATCAGAGACATCAAGGGAAGAATTGCTTGCTACAAGCAAGATTGGGTCAATGGATTTTGCTTTGGATATCGGTATGCTATTGTTTTGAAAACTTTTGGTGCTACTTTATGTTCCTATATTATGAACATTTATCCTATTTTGATTCATGTTTTGATTTATATCTCGATCAGGATATTAGCTCCAACTACATACATCTTCTTTGCTTCCTCTTTTCTTGTTATCGCCTTTGGGGAGCAACTGAGTCGAGATACAGGTAATCCAATCAGAATGTTAAATAGTCATCAACTCGTCATGATCTAGGAAGAAGTTATTGCAATGATAGCCATTTTTTCTCATGAATAAGCATGAAGAGTTATGACTATGTGTTTCTTGTTTTGTTAGATGGCTCCCTTAGCCCAGTGGAAACATTGGCTTCTACAACTATTTGTGGAATCATTCACTCCATTCTAGGTGGGCAGCCTCTGGTTTTTTGAGATATTAGGTGTTGCAGAACCAACAATTATAATGTACACTTACTTGTACAATTTCTGCAAAGAACGTCTAGAGTTAGGCAAGAAATGTTATTGATTGTTTTATTTATTTTGTTTCCTAGGGTCTGTCCGTGGACAGCTTTGAAGCTCATTCTTCTTGCTATATTCAATGCATGCACCATAATCACTAAATTTACAAGAATTGCTGGGGAGCTTTTTGGCATGTTGATAACTGTTCTTTTCATTAAAGAGGCTATTAAGGTATTGTATGACTTATGCACCAAATAAAGTGAGGTTTATGATGATAGAATCCTTTGGTTTAACCCTTGTATATAATGACAATGGTTTGGATCATAGGGAGTGGTCAGTGAGTTCAATGTTCCCAAAGGTGAAAATCCTAATCTGGAGAAATATCAATTCCACTGGTTATATAAAAATGGCTTGTTGGCAGTCATTTTCTCATTTGGGCTTTTATTGACTGCTCTAAAGAATAGGAAGGCAAGGTTATGGTGTTATGGAACAGGTATATCAACTCACTAACTTGGATTGACCGATTAATTTGATAGTTTCTCTAAAAAAACCCTCTGTTTTTAGGTTGGTTTCGAGGTTTTATTGCAGAATATGGAGTTCCCTTAATGGTCCTGTGTTGGACAGCTTTGTCTTACATGGTACCTGGCAAAGTTAATTCTGGAATTCCTAGGATGCTTTTCTGTCCACTTCTTTGGGAACCTAAATCATTACCCCATTGGACAGTGGTAAAGGTAAGTTATGAATCCTTTTCACATGTGATTGAATTATCTTTAAAATCCTAGGAGATATTCTTTTTACATTTCTAGAATTGATTGGATTGTTAATTGATTAATCTTGCTTGTTTATTCAAACACAACTAAAGACTTCCTCTGATCATTTCTTTAATGATTCATTTTAAGTTTAAATACTTACAACACCTTTAATGATTCTATGGTGTGATCCTTTTGCTTGTTTCTGTCCCTGTCTGGATATGGACTTGGTCATGGTCTGTTCTTTTGTTGTGCAGGACAGCAGTTGAATGGTTCTTTTCAACTCCACTCCACAGTCCATGGTCATTGATCAAGCAACTATGACATCATTTTAACCATAGATTCCCCAGCTTACTCCAAAGTGAAGCCTGACAAGTTGGTCAACAAAGCAATGATTCTTTCTCCTATGGATGCAGCTTTGGCACTATTCTTCTCGGTCTAGATAGTGGGAAGCACGTCCCTCCTAGTCATGTAAATAGATTAAAGTAAGGAACCATGATGTACTCCCTTCACATTTTAATTTCTTTTCTTTGGATGTCTAAATAAATTAACTTGGTGCAACATTTGTAAACAAATTGATTGATTATTATATAATATTAGTATTATTTTTATTTGAATTTTTTGGAAGCATGTTGCTATTCGCGGCGTCTGTAAATGCAAACGCCCCTAAAGAACAGTTTTTCACGGTGTTTGTAAACACAAACGCCACTAAAGGTCTTGCCCTTTTTGCAGCGTTTGTAAATACAAACGCCATTAAAGAATAGTTTTTTGCAGCGTTTGTTTTTACAAACGCCACTAAAGAACAGTTTTTCGCGGCGTTTGTAAACACAAACGCCGCTAAAGTTCTTGCCCTTTTTGCGGCGTTTTTTGCTAAAAAATGCCGCGAACTGTTGCGGCACTGGTTTAAACGGGACTTCTCGCGGCGCTTTTCTAAGCGACGAGAATGTTTTTTGCGGCACTAAAAAACGCCTCTATAGGACTAAAAAACACCGCTAAAAACCTATTTTGCTGTAGTGTCTCAAGTATAACGCTACCCTGAAATAACATAACAAAAAATGAAGACTGTTACTTCATGGAACATCATGAAAATGTTATGCCTGCCATATATCTGTATGAGCTTATAACATCTTTTGGTAGTATTGTATTACTGAGGTTTCCTAAGCACATGTTGTTTTTACCATTGTAGGTTAGAAGATATCTATCATGATATAATGACCGACTTGAGTGGTTGGAGTTCTCTCGGCGTTGCTTTTGGAGTACGGTACTAGTATAGTTAATGGGTGTTGTCACTAGATTTTCACCCCAATTTTAAAATAATCCAAAAAATAAAAAAATCATTTTCCTCTGAAAATAATAAAAACCCACCCTTTTCTAAATTAAATAAAACAACAACAAAAACCCATATTTAAAAACCCATTTTGAAGCCCATTTCAAAAGAGAAAAAAAACCCATTTAGAAATACTAGCCCATCTTTGAAAAGAAAAAAAGAGAGAGAGAAAAAGGAGAAAATAATTTTAATATTAAAGGTGGAAAATAAATGTTGAAGAAAAAGGAAATAAAATGAAGGCAAAAAATAATAAATTTAAAAAAATAGCAAAGAAAACAGCCAAAAAAACAACAAAAAAAGAATGAAAATAAAAAAGGAAAAAGGGGGAACCAGCGCGTGTGAGCCACACGCGCGAGCTGGTTCCCCATCAAACCCTCTCGCCGAACCTTGTGGAGGGCCGGCCGGCATCTACCGGCCACGACTGCCAACGCCGTTGATACCGATCGGTCTGCCTCGCCGCCACCGACCTAACGCCACCAACCCCGCTCACCGCCGCTGCTTGTGCTCATCGGAATCTGCAAAAAAATGAGACAAGAGGTCAAACTCTAGGCACGAATCAAGGGAAAAATTCAGCTTCGATATTGAACCAAATCGGATAAGGATTGAGGGGTTTTACCGAGAATCAATTTCTTGGTCTGATTTTGGCTCCAATTTAGGAATTAAATTCGGATATTTGCTTGATTTGCAAGATCAAGTATGTTGTAAAACCTATGTTTGATTTTGATTTAACAAAGTGTTTTAAGGATTAAATTGAAAAACTTGAAATAGATTTTTAAGTCCCTCAAAAGGTTTCAAATCAACAAGGCTTTACTTTAGTTTGAAAAACTCAAACTCTAAAGTATTTTCTAAGTGTTCTAAGGCCAAACTATTGAAAATTGCATATGCGTATCGATACGCTCCTTGCCGTATCGATACCTTTTTTACAAACTTGTCCACTGGAGAAATTTGTTTCGATATGCCCCTTACCGTATCGAAACAAGGTATCGAAACAGATTGTATCTATATCGATACACTTTCTTTATAAAATCACACCGAGTTTGAATGGTGTACCGATACGGTGTCTCCCGTATCGATACAGATTTAAAGTAATTTTAAATTTTAGATCCTTAATTGTTTTTGACCTTTGGTGTTATTTGGTAGGTAACAAACCTTTAAAGAGTTGGTTAACCCGTACCGATACGCTCTTACCCGTATCGATACGGATTCTTCTAGTGAGCTTTGCGGGAGAAATTGCATCAATACGGTCTTGCCCGTACCGAAACACTTCCCTAACCCGTACCGATACGCTTACACGCGTATCGATACACCCCTCTTGTAATTGTGCAATGGCTCTTTCTTTTTTGAGACATGTATCGATACGCCTTCCCGTGTACAGATACGGTAGGCTGCATAAATGCATTTATGGTGGAAAGAGAGGGTCCCAACGGCTATAATCAATACCCTAACCACCCAAACGCCTATAATTAATGGAGAAGGTATAAAATCAAGCCAATTAAAGACTAGCAACAACCATTGCATCCAAGAGAAACATCTATACAAAAATCCAAGCTCAAAGTGCCTAATTTCTTATTCTTGTAAAATCCCAAATTGTGTTGTGTGTAATTCCAATCTTGTATTCCAATTTGGGTTGAGTGCTTGTATAAAAAGGGGCAAATTTGTATTGAGAGATATTCTACTTGCTTTAAAATTCTTCTTTGTATCCTAGTGAGGGTTTGGTCAAATTTTGGGTAGAAAATTTGATCGGTATTGTAAAGGTTACCTCCTAAGCCTAGAAAAGAGGAAGAGAAATTAGTGGATTGTTGGAAAATCCTTAGTAATAGCTAAGGTAGTTGATGTAGAGTTCATTTGGAACTTGAACCACTCTAAATTGCCTTGTTCTTCAATTTTAGTCATTTCACTTTCTCCAACAAATTTTAAAAACCCAATTCACCCTCCCTCTTGGCTTTGATCAATCCATTGATCCACTCAACAATCGGTATCAGAGCCTACCTCTTTGAAGGATTAACAATAGGAAGAGGAGATTCTAGGAAGAGTGTGATCAACTACAAAGCAAGCCATGGCATTTACCTCCGGCTCTAGCATGTACGAGTCTCAATCTATCACCAAACCGCCTTTCTTCAATGGTGACAACTATCTCTTTTGGAAGAACCGGATGTGTCTCTTCATAAAGTCTAGTGATTATCTTGTTTGTGATGCTATAGAGGATGGTCTCATTATTCCGATGAAGAGAGACGATGAAGGAAGACTTGTGCCAAAAAGGAAAAATGAAATGAGTGAAGATGATAGAAAGAAGCTTCAAATCAATTGCAAGGCTCTTCATATGCTATTTTGTGCCTTTGGACCCGATATCTACTCCAAAGTTTCTTCCATCGAAAGTGCTAAGGAAGTGTGGGATACACTTGAAACTACATATGAAGGAACAAGCAATGTGAAGGAAACAAAGATTGGAATTCTCAATCTTAGCTATGAGAATTTCAAGATGGAGCCCAACGAAACTGTTTCAAAGATGTTTGATCGTTTTTCAACAATCGTCAATGGGCTAAAAGGTTTTGGAGAGATCATCCAGGAGGACAAGCTAGTCTGGAAGCTACTCTACTCACTTCCGGAGTCTTGGGATGGGAAAAGAACCGCTATCGTTGAGGCAAAGAATTTGAAGACACTAAAGATTGATGAGCTAGTTGGTTCTCTCCTAACTCATGAAATCATGAAGCAAGGAAGGGAAGATGAAAGGAAGAAGGAAGAAAGAAGAGTGGAGAAGCTTGAGGTAGATAAGAAAAAGAAACTAGGAGTGGCTCTTAAAGCTTCTCTACACGAGGAGAGAAATTCTAGTGAGGAGGAATATTTTGAAGAATTGGCTATGATAGCCAAGAGATTCTCACGGTTAATGAGGTCCAATCGGGGTAGTAAGTTTCAAAGAAAGATGGACTTCAAGACCAAAAACAAAGAAGTAGAAAAGGATCTGATCATATGCTATGAGTGCAAGAAATCGGGTCATATTCGTTCTGAGTGTCCTCAACTCAAGAAGAAGGGCTTTGAGAAGAAGAAGAAGCTCAAAGCTAAATTTGCTACTTGGAGTGATGAGGAGTCATCTGAGGATGAGGAACAAGAAGTGGCCAACCTTTGCCTCATGGCTCTTGAGGAGGATTCTTCTATGGTAACCTCTAACTCATCCACTTTTGATTTTACATTTGATGAATTGCATTAAGCTTATGATGAGTTACAAGAGGTGTATGATGAGTTAGTTGGGAAGTATAAGAAATCCGTTTTAAAAAATAAAAAGATCATTTCGGATTTAAATGCTAAAAATGATTTACTTTCTCAAGCTAACTTGAAATTTGAGAAAAAAGAGTTTAGGTCTACAAGATGAACTTGAATACTTTCAAAATGAAATGTAGATTTAAATAATCTTATTTCTCAATGTAACATTGAACACCAAAAGGTGTTAGATGAGCTTAATGAGCTCAAAAAGTCCTTCAAGAGTGTTGGTAATGTGAAAAATGAAATAAGTGAATCATCTAGAATAAACCAACCTATAAGAAATAAATATAACTACAAACAAAGTGGCCCCTATAGGCATAATAGAACTAAAAGAATTAGAAGTGTATGGATTCCTAAGGAACTTGTCAAATCTAATAATGTTGATGCCATGTCACCTTGGATTCCTAAGGGAACCAAGCTTTTGGGAGCTAACACTCATGGACCCAAAATGATTTGGGTACCAAAAATCAAAGCTTAATCTCTTTGTTTGTAGGGGGAGCATTGCTACAAGGCCAAAGCACAAAGCCAAAACTCATGGTACCTTGATAGTGGATGCTCGAGGCACATGACCGGAGACAAGAGTCAATTCATGGATTTAAAGCCAAAAAGTGGAGGAGTAGTGACATTTGGTGACAACTCCAAAGGCCACATTAAAGGTATTGGCTCCATATGTAATCACTCTACTATACTCATTGAAAATGTATTGTATGTCGATGGTCTAAAACATAATTTATTGAGCATTAGTCAATTGTGTGATAAAGGGTTTAATGTCTTATTTAATAAAAATGGTTGTAAAATTGTTGACATTAAATCTAATAAAATAATGCTCATTCTTCATCGCATAGGTAACATATATATGGTGCATCTAGATGACATTCATTCATCCCATGCATGTTTTGTTGCACAAAATGAAAATGATGCATGGTTATGACATATGAAACTAGGACATGCTAGCATTAGTGTTTTAGAAAAATTAGTTTCCCTAAATCTAGTTAGAGGTTTACCCAAGATTAAGTTCTCAAATGATAAAATATGTGATGCATGCTCTAAGGGTAAACAACATAAATCATCCTTTAAATCCATTAATGATGTCTCTACTGGTAGATGTTTACAATTAATTCATATGGATCTATTTGGGCCAATTAGGACTACTAGCTTGGGTGAAAAATTATATGCCTTTGTGCTTGTTGATTACTACTCTAGATATACTTGGGTTCTCTTTTTAAGCACCAAGGATGAGGCTTTAGAAAACTTCATCACATTTTCAAAAATAACTCAAAATGATCTTGAGCTTAAGATTTTTCACATTAGAAGTGAACATGGAACTGAGTTTCAAAATCTAGGTTTTGAAGAGTTTTTAAATGAAAATGGTATTAGCCACAATTTTTCGGCACCTCGAACTCCTCAACAAAATGGGGTAGTTGAGAGGAAAAATAGGACTTTACAAGAAATGGCTAGAACCATGCTTTGTGAAAACAATTTACCTAAATATTTTTGGGCGGAAGCCACTAACACCGCTTGCTATATCATAAATGAGTAATGATTAGGCCTATTTTAAAGAAAACTCCTTATGAGATTTTAAAATCGAAAAAGTCTAACATTAGCTATTTTCATCCTTTTGGTTGCAAGTGTTTTGTTTTAAATAATGGAAAAGACAATTTAGGTAAATCCGATGCAAAAGTGATGAAGCTATTTTTCTAGGTTACTCTTTAAACTCTAAAGTTTATCGTGTGTTTAACAAAAGAACTTTAGTTGTAGAGGAATCTATACATTTTGTTTTCGATGATAACCTCCTTCCGAGAAAGGAATCTTGTGATGATAATGATGTTGGAATCCTTGATGCCTTTGATGGAGGACAAACCTCAAAGGAGGATGAGATTCCAACTAAAGAAGAAGATGCACAAGATCCACCTCTTGAAGCCTTGAAGGACTTGGCTCTTGAGGAAAAGGAAGTGAGCTACCCAAGAGAGTAAAACTATGTCAAAAGTGGTGAAATCTTGGGTGATCCATCTGTAGAGTGTCCATGAGTCCTATATTTTGTACACATTCTTGCCCTTATTATTGTTGTTCTTGAGCTCATTTAGGCATATTTAAGTGCATTGCATGCATTATAACAATATCTTCTCTTGTACCATGCTTTAGTTGAATATTTTATGATTGGTGAAGAAAAGTTACTATTTTAGTTTAGTTTATGTTTTCAGGTGCTAATAGCTAGGAAAGTAGAGGAGAGGACAAGACAAGGCAAGAAAGCTGGAACCGAAGAAGCTGTACTGAAGCAGCTCAAGTTGCCGCCAAGGACACTGCCGCAGTAGCACTGCCGCCATGTGCCGCCCGGACAGGAGTTACAACGACTAAGCCAAGATGGGTTGAGATTTCAAGAGAATAATTCTCTAAGCCCAATGAGCCCAGTCTTGCAACTTCCTGAAGCCTGTAGCGGTCGGTAGAGTTAATTCAAGATCGATAAGTAGGGGCACTTATCCTTACTTGCTGAAGAAGGAAACGTCCAAAGAGTCTGTATTTAAAGCATAAAGGAGTCTTTATTTAATGTAATTTACTTTTAGAACTCCTACTTCAAGAAGGACTCAACTTAGGTCAAAGAGCCCTATATATACCCAATGTATGTAAGGGTATAGGGGCATATCTCGTAAAGGGAAAAAGGCTTGTCGTGAGGAATTGATGGCATCTGTCGATGAGAGTGAGGATGGGGGGTTAACTAGATAGGTTGGAGTGTTGGGGGTTGCGACCCAACTCTCCTAGGGTTTAGGTGCATGTATGTAAAGTAATTTGGGGAACAGTTGTATAGCTTTGAGTTGTTTTCAATAAAGTTCTTAGTTTGCTTAATCTATGCTTCTTGTTCGTTCAATTAGTCCACACCAGACACTTGAAGAGAAAATATATTTTTCGGGCACAAAAGTGCAAGGCTCACGAAAGGGTTAAGCATGGTCACAACTCATAAAGGTGTGACTAACTTGGTTCCACACCAGTCTACAAGTTTCAGCGGCTAAAAAGGATTACCAACCGAGTTGTCTAATTTGGTTCCACATTAGTCCTCAAGTTAAGCAATCTCGAGCATCCTAACCTAGAAATAGGAGGGATCACTGTCGACTATCCTGCCGAACTTAGAATGACTGCCAGACTTGCCGCCATGACTTCTTTCTGTTCCACCTGCCGAGGCAGTACACACCCCCTGCCATGGCAGTGATCTTCTGCGATCGTGTGACAAGGTCGTAGTTTGCCACCCACCGTACCCGCCGAGGTAGCAATTAATGGCAGCGTAA
This sequence comes from Hibiscus trionum, assembly GCA_030270665.1. Taxonomy (NCBI): domain Eukaryota; kingdom Viridiplantae; phylum Streptophyta; class Magnoliopsida; order Malvales; family Malvaceae; genus Hibiscus; species Hibiscus trionum. The sequence continues at coordinate 3,477,920 of BSYR01000008.1, forward strand.
AACATACTCAAGACTTTGCAATGCAGTCCACAAGCTACTAAGGTGCACTTGTCTTACCCATCTTATCGCCCAAATCTCTCCCTATCACTCCTCTCATCACTATCTTTATCTTTATTTGTGTTTTTATATTTCCACATCTTGAGATTTAATGGCGCATTTATTAAATCTTTGTGCAGGAAACCATTCATAGGAGCTGTTCCAATCCCTGTGGAGACGATATCTTTTATACTGTAACTTGACAAGAGTGTGCACTTGCGCTCATAAAAGGAGAACACCTAAACGCACTACACCATCCAAGGGGGGTAACTACTATATCTTCTCTCAAACTCATGAATCATGTTGCTTTTATGTCATGCATTGAGCCTAAGAACATTAAAGAAGCATTAAAAGATGATTTTTGGATTATGGCTATGCAAGAAGAGTTAAACTAATTTGAGAGAAGTAATATATGGACATTAGTTGAAAGGCCTAGTAATCAATCTACTATAGGAACTAAATGTGTATTTAGGAATAAACTAGATGAGAGTGGTAACATAGTGAGAAACAAAGCTAGACTAGTTGCTCAAGGTTACACTCAAGAATATGGAATAGATTTTGATGAAACCTATGCACCCGTAGCTAGAATGTAAGCTATTAGGATGTTGTTTGCATATGCATGTTATCATAATTTCAAGCTTTTTCAAATGGATGTGAAAATTGCATTTTAAATGGTTTTATAAATGAAGAAGTGTATGTGGAACAACCACCGGGTTTTAAGGATTCAAAATTTTCAAATCATGTTTTTAAGCTAACCAAAGCACTTTATGGTTTAAAACAAGCTCCTAGAATTTGGTATGAAAGGCTTTCAAACTTTTTGATTGAAAAATGTTTTGAAAAAGGAAAGGTGGACACTACACTTTTCATAAAAAGATATAAAAATGATATCTTAGTAGTGCAAATATATGTTGATGATATTATTTTTGGATCTACTAATGAGTGTCATTGCAAAGAGTTTGCTAAGTTAATGCAAGGTGAATTCGAGATGAGCATGATGGGGTAGCTCTCATTCTTTTTGGGACTCCAAATCAAACAAAGGAAGGGTGACACCTTTATCAATCAAGCAAAGTATGTGAAAGATATGCTCAAGAAGTTTGGCTTGGAGCAAGAAAAGCCTCAAGCTACACCAATGAGCTCATCTACCAAGCTTGACAAAGATGAAGGAGGTAAGTGTGTTGACTCTAAGCTTTATCGCTCTATGATTGGATATTTACTTTACCTTACCGCAAGTAGACCAGATATATTGTTTAGTGTTTGCTTGTGTGCTAGGTTTCAAGCTAGTCCTAGAGAGTCTCACTTTATAGCTGTTAAAAGAATCTTTAGGTACCTTAGAGATATTCCTTGTCTAGGTCTTTGGTACCCTAGAGACTCAACCTTCAACCTTCATGCTTATTCGGATGCAGATTATGTGGGATGTAAAATTGATAGGAAAAGTACTTCGGGAACTTTCCAATTCTTAGGTAGTATGCTCATATCTTGGTTCTCTAAGAAACAAAATAGTGTAGCTCTATCTACCACCGAAGTCGAGTACATATCCTTAGGGAGTTGTTGTGCTCAAGTCCTTTTGATGAAGCAACAACTCTTAGATTATGGAGTTAAAGTTGAAACCATACCCCTTAAGTGTGATAACACTAGTGCTATATGCTTAACCAAAAATCCCATCCAACACTCTAGAACCAAACATATAGAAATAAAGCATCATTTCATTAGAGATCATTTCCTTAAGCAAGATGTTGTTATAGAGTATGTTGACACCTTGAACCAACTAGCGGACATTTTTACCAAACCTCTAGACAAAGAGCATTTTTGGTCCCTTAGGAGAGAGCTAGGTTTAACTAGCCTATCTTGACCCTTTAAGACTCTTTTGAGGTTAAAATTGCTTGAATTTGTGAAAATGCATGTTTATGTGTTGTTGATCTTGATAGAAACCATGATTATAGCTAGGGGGAGTATGCTTCTGTTAGAACATGCTTAGACTTGCTCATTCATCAATTACATTCATTTAGGAGATGTTAAATTCGAGCCTTTGGTTGTTCTAAAAGCCAAAAATGAATTTCTGGGCATAGGGTATCGATACGGCCTTATGCGTATTGATACAAGTGCTTTATTTAGTTAACTAGACTGTATTTTCTCTCTTACGGGTATCGATACGGTTAAACCCGTTTCGATACGAGTTGTGAACGTTTAGATACAGATACTATCCATTTCGATACGGTCCCTTGAAACGAGTTTCCAGGGAATTACCATTTTACCCCTGTATTGATACATCCTTTGGCGTATCGATACTCGATTGCGCAGACAACTACTTAATGACATTAAAAGAGTTTCACTTTTACCAAAACTAAAATTTCAAAACCCTAGTCGTTTTTACTCTATAAAAAGCCTCTCAATCCCTCATATTTTCACCACAAAACTAAAAATCTCTTGAGGGTTTTTCAACATCAAGCCAAGTTTTTAAAGCTCTCCATAAATTTGGTGCAAGTTTTTTATCCATTCCTCTATATATCAATATCAAGGTATAAAATTCTTTTTCTCTCTTTATTTTCTTTGTGATTTTCGTTTTAAATTTTTTTGTTTTGTTTTGCTCTTTCAAAAACAAATTTTATCAAACCTTTTTGTTTTTATCTTTCAAAATTTTTTAACCTAGATTATTGATTTACATGAGTTGAATGAGAAAATAATGCATACACACTGTTTTGATCAATTTCTTTAGATAATGGCACCCAAAAAGAGAGCGCGTACTAGAGAAATCGGTGAAGCTTCCAATCCCGGAGATGGTACTCGCCCTAATTTGACCCTTATCTATCAAAGATGCTTTAGAACCACCAGGGAACTCAACTAATTTCGCTCTTTTCAAAATTACAAAATCCGACCGGAGAGGGTAATTTCCGTTTCTTTTCTTAATTCTGAACGCTTCAAGTTTGTTTACTTACCTTTGCTCCAAGAATGGAAATTTATGGATTTTCTACAAATTTCGGGCTTTTTCTTTCACAATTTGGTTTTGATATTCTATGATAATGCCAAGTGCGTTTTCGATCCCTCGGGTAATGTTGTTGCTGTTAACTCCTATATCATGGGCAAAAAGATTACCGTAGATGTTCCATCTCTTTGTTTTGTTTTTAAGTTAGAGGATGAGGGTATCGAAGATGAGAATTCTCTTAGCCATGTCTTGGGGGGTTTCGTGACCGTTCTCAAAGCTCAAGATTGAATCCTTCACTTGATGATTAATTGGTGGTTTAGACCTTCGGGAGGGAAATATTCAACCATCCGCCAAGTTGATGACTTTTGGATTCGGTGCTTTCGCCAGAGACAACAACCTAATCTTGCTCGCTTCATGTTTGCGGTGATTGTCTATCTCGTGCAACTTCGTCACACAACTCTTGTCACTTTATTCACATATGGCACCGCCTTGAGCTATTTCTTCACTCAAAAGGAGATTGATTGCTCTCACGACTATCCTACACCCCTCACTGATCCCATTGATGAGAGATCTCTTTCTAGGGGGAAGTTTCATTACTTCAATAGTAGTTGGCTTCGTCTCTCTGAGCTTCCTAGCGATGCGATTCCCGAAGAGATTTCCAATCCTCAAGCTCCTCAAGCTCCTCTTCCACCTTTCATGGATGCTCTTATGACTTTTCTCAATGAACAATTCACGGGCATACGCACGGGATTGCTACTATGGATCAAGTCATGAATTCAGGGTTTGCCGCCATAGACACACGCTTCACATGCTTAGAAGATCATATGACAAATGTGGAGAAGCGTATCTCATCCATTGAGGCTGGGCACAATTTGATGAACATCTCTCTCACGGCCTTCCATGATGAGTGGCGTCAATCTAGGAGGAATGATGATGATGCCAACGAAGATGACGATGAAGATGATGAAGATGGCGATGGAGAAGAGTAGTAGATTGTCTTTGCATTCCATTCATGTCATTTAGGATTTCTATTTATGCACTTTGAATTATGTTCTTTAGGATTAAGTTTAAAACCTATGCTTTGATTATTGTTGTTTGGATTTTAATTTGATGTTTCTTTATTTGTGAACTTAATGCTTATCTATTATATGTTTCTTGGTTATTGTTTATCCCTTTTGCCTATGTCTCTTATTTTTGATCTAACAAAAAGAGGGAGAGGGAACAAGCTCACTTAAAATTTTAACTTAAATTTTACCTAGCTAACATTAAGGGGGAGTTGTTTTCCAAAGTTTTTCAAAAGTCTTAAAAATTTCAAGTTTAGGTTTTGTTATATCAAAAAGGGGGAGATTGTAAAACCTATGTTTGATTTTGATATAACAAAGTGTTTTAAGGATTAAATTAAAAAACTTGAAATAGATTTTTAAGTCCCTCAAGAGGTTTCAAAACAACAAGGCTTTACTTTAGTTTGAAAAACTCAAACTCTAAAATATTTTCTAAGTGTTCCAAGGCCAAACTATTGAAAATCGCATATGCGTATCGATACGCTCCTTACCGTATCGATACCTTTTTTACAAACTTGGCCACTAGAGAAATCCGTTTCGATACGCCCTTACCGTATCAAAAAAGGGTATCGAAACAGATTGTATCTGTATCGATACGCTCTCTCTATAAAATCACATTGAGTTTGAATGGCGTATTGATACGGTGTCTCCCGTATCGATACAGATTTAAAGTAATTTTAAATTTCAGAGCCCTAAATGTTTTTGACCATTGGTGTCAGTTGGTAGGTAACAAACTTTTAAAGAGTTGGTTAACCCGTACCGATACGCTCTTACCCATATCGATACAGATTCTTCTAGTGAGCTTTGTGGGAGAAATTGCATCAATACGGTCTTACCCGTACCGATATGCCTACACGCGTATCGATACACATCTCTTGTAATTGTGCAACGACTCTTTCTTTTTTGAGACAGGTATCGATACGCCTTCCCGTGTACCGATACAGTAGGTTGCAGAAGTGCATTTATGGTGGAAAGAGAGGGTCCCAACGGCTATAATCAATACCCTAACCACCCAAACGCCTATAATTAATGGAGAAGGTATAAAATCAAGCCAATTGAAGACTAGCAACAACCATTGCATCCAAGAGAAACATCTATACAAAAATCCAAGCTCAAAGTGCCTAATTTCTTATTCTTGTAAAATCCCAAATTGTGTTGTGTGTAATTCCAATCCTGTATTCCAATTTGGGTTGAGTGCTTGTATAAAAAGGGGGAAAATTTGTATTGAGAGATATTCTACTTGCCTTAAAATTCTTCTTTGTATCCTAGTGAGGGTTTGGTCAAATTTTGGGTAGAAAATTTGACCGGTATTGTAAAGGTTACCTCCTAAGCCTAGAAAAGGGGAAGAGCAATTAATGGATTGTTGGAAAATCCTTAGTGGTAGCTAAGGTAGTGGATGTAGAGTTCATTTGGAACTTGAACCACTCTATATTGTCCTGTTCTTCAATTTTAGTCATTCCACTTTCTCCAACAAGTTTTAAAAATCCAATTCACCCCCTCCTGGCTTTGATCAATCCATTGATCCACTCAACATATGTGTATAAAACCCCCTCTTCTCCATTGTTCAACATACCAAATTGAAGAGAGAAAGACACTTGAAAAAAGAAAATAGGATTAGGAAAAAATCCGAAAAATTCTCTAGAATTTTCAAGAGTTTGCTGGAAATTTTGGAGTTGAAGTTCGAGTTTGGAGACAATTTTTCGGAGGCAAATAGAAGCATTTCGAGAAGTTCATATTTGAGTTCTTCGTTCGTTGTTTCGGTAAAATTTCTATCTTTCCTTTTAATTTTTATTTATATTTTTTATGCTTGTTCTTGGTTGAATTTTTGTGTTTTTGTTTATTTTAGGTTGTGTTCTTGAAGTCGGAAAATCGTTTTAGCGATTCCGGTCATGTTTTCGTTTTAAATTTTCCGTTTAATTTTGGTTTGATCTATAAAAATTTTGCATGCTTAAAAAATGTTGTTAGGATTGTTTTGATCTTTAGAAATGAAGAAATAAATTTTTAAAGGTGTTTATATTAAAATGTAAGAATAAAATGAGTTAATGTGGTTTAATTGAAAAAACTTAAAATTAGGGATTTAATTAGGAAAAAACAGTAATGCATGGGTGGAAAAAATAAAGGGGCTTGATTTTAATAAAAAAATATAAAAAAGTTTTTTTTTGAAATTTAGTTTTAATAATAAATGGTTTAAGTGATTTTAAAAAGAAAAAAATGAATAAGATGTTTTTTAGAAAAAAAATAAATAGGTAATAAAAGTTTGTTTTTTTTTCAAGAAAAAAATAAAAAGGGTTTTAAAATAAAAATTTAAGGTTTTAGGAGAAAATAAAATTTTGAAAAAAAAAATCTTTCAAAAATAAGGTTTATTTTAAAAAAGGTCATTAAAAAAGAAAAGCTTAAATAATGAAAAAATGAAAAAAAAGTTTTAAAAGAGAAATTCTTTTTGAAATGAAAAAAATATAAAAAAGGTAAAAAAACCTAAAAATGAAAAAAAAGGTAAAAAAATATAAAAAGAGGTCTTGCCTTTTAAAAATTAAAAAGTAAAAAAGAAATAAAGGATTTTCAAAAGAAATAATAAAAGGGAAAAACCAAAGAAAAATTCGAATTGCTTGCTTGTTTTAGAAATATGGTTAAAACTTAGGACTAGGTTCTAAAGCTTAGATAAAGACGTGTTTTGTTGAAAAATTACTTCACAAAAAAACAAAACACACTTAAGCAAACTTAAACTTTTAATTATGAATAAAAGACTTAGACATTTTTTAGGATTTTTAAATAATCGAACTTAGAATAAACATAAAATGCTTAACGCACTAATTTTCTTTGTTGCTTGAAAAGTGAAAATAATTCAATGCGGTGTCTTATCAAAAGGGAATGCCGGGTTAGCACCAGAAATGTTGGCGGTGATTAAAGTTCATCTCCCGAGCGATAAGGTCGTTAAAATAGACTAATATTCATTAAACGAACAAGTAAAGTCGAACCTTTTTGAACTTGCAAATTCTAGTTTTGAAAACGATTTTAAAATCAATTAGGTACCAATTTTGGGCGTCGTGGGGGTGCTAACCCTTCCCCACACGTAACCGACCCCCGAACCTATTTTCTCATTTTTCGTTAACCAAAACTGTTGTTTTATTAAAACAAAACGTTTTATTAAAATAACCCTGTTTTAAAGTGATCCAACCACACTTTTTTCTCTCAAAAAGATTGGTGGAGACTCCGTGTGTTTTTTTTTTAATTTTCAAAAAGTCGAAGCTCGAAAGGGTTGCGACAACTTGGCCACTCCGATGGGGACATGTTTTTGTTTTTTAAATAAAAACAAAAGAGGGCAAGGCCACAAATTGGTTTTAAATGGTTTTAAAAAAAGATATATTTTTTAAAAATATGGAATTTGCAAGTTCATGATAGGTTCTATTTATTTCTCCGTTTAAGTGAATATAATTCTATTTTACGCATTTAAGACTTAATTCCAAGCTCTATTCCCGAGCTTTGTCTCGTTCGTTTAAGTGGGGGGAAATATGCTTTGCTCATGTAAGAATATTGATTCTTCGTATGAGCCTAGCAAGTACCTTCGGGACTCATTCCCTTGTCTTTGTAAGGATATTGATTCTTCGAGAAGGCATTGGTGGTGAGTCCTCCTGAGTTAAACTCGATTCGTTTGAAGCCTATAATGGGTGAGAATCGAGGGCCTTGCTACCCTTAGTAGGGGACAACAAGGACAGCTCGAGTACCTTTTTAGAACTGAACCAAGTTTGAGAATCTAGAGCCTACCCCTAATAGAGCCATGCGGAAAACCTAGGGTGTTGAGTCGAAGGAATAATCCGTGGAGACATGTCCTGAAATGTTGGAATGTCGGCCCAGAATTATCGTGCATTTAATTTTTTTTGTCTGTTTCATTTTTCCTTGCTTTATTAATCTATGTTCCCTATCTTGTTTATTTTGTATGTGCATCATTCCATATTTAGAAAGGGTTAATTCCGGAAAATTGTTCAAATTATGAATGGAAAGCTCTTTAAAAAGGAGGAGAACCAAGCACGTGACTATGTTGGCAACCGAAGCTGCAGCTCTTCGTCAGTACATCAAGCCCATTGGAGAAGTTGGACCAAGGCTCATGTGGCTAGTTGAAGAAGTCAAAGAATTAGGTGTTCTAGCTAAAAAATATTTGTAATTCGAAAAAGATGAAATAAAAGCTTTTGTATTCAATAAAGAGTTTCCTTTCATGAGTAGATTTTCAATAGAATTAATGGCCCTTCGATTACATTCATGCATTTGCACTGTTTTGTTTTCTTTGTTGTTTGCTTTTGGAATTCATTTGTGCATACATTCATTCATGTCAAAAACTAACTTAATATAAAAAATGACAGAATATCCAAAATTGCTAAGACAACTCATAAATACGGTACACGAGCCCAAACCTGAGCCATGAACTCTGAGGAAAGACTGACAACTTTAGAGATGAACAAAAAGAACATTCAAGATAAATTAGAGAAAATGGATATCTGCCTGAAACAACAAGTTGAGGCAATTCATCAAAAGACAGTAAGTTCAATAGCTGCTATGTTAGGGTTCAAGGATCCGGATGCGGTTGAAGAAGCAGGAAACACTACTGCCATTCCACGATTCCCAGGAATGACCTTTAGGAAGGAGGTTGCTGCTAATGCCAAAACACCCATCCATGTAGTTGAATCTTCCACTCATGTTCCAAATGGAGAGGCCAATAATTACGAGGTACCTGACCTTGGTGAAGTCGCTGATAAGGTTCGTATTGAGAAGAAGTGGGAAGATAAGTACGAAAAGTTAGAAGGGATGATCAAATCCCTCCAAGATGGAGCTGCCCATGGTGGAATGGATGCCAAGGATCTGAGTTTGGTAACTGATTTAGTTGCACCACCAAAATTCAAGATACCAGACTTTGAGAAATATAATGGGACCTCATGCCCATCAGCACATCTTACTATGTATTGTAGAAAGATGTCAATGTACCTCGACAATGAGAAGCTGCTCATTCATTGCTTCCAAGACAGCTTAGTAGGATCCGCTGCACGTTGGTATTCGCAATTGAGTCAGGTGAACATCAAATCATGGAAGGATTTGTCCAGAGCCTTCATTGAGCAATACAAGCATATTTCAGACATGGTTCCAACTTGTTTGGTCTTGCAAGGGATGGACCAAAAGCATCACAAGAGCTTCCGACAATATGCTTAAAGGTGGAGGGATGTAGCGGCACATGTGCAGCCATTGTTGCTAGAAAACGAGATTGCCCCGATGTTCGTGGAAACTCTAAAGGGTCATTTTTACGATCACATGCTCAACCATGCTACGAAGAACTTCGCAGACATGCTAATGAATGGTGAACTGATCCTAGCAGCCATGAAGAGCGGAAAGTTGGACAGTGGGGAAACGAAGATGACATATAAGAAGAGAGATAATAATGAAGTCAATGCTACAAATGTCTACAACCCTAGTTATTCAACAGGTGTGGTGTTCAACAAGCCCAATACCTTCAGTAAACCCAACACCTCAGCTCCAACGTTTGCAAATGCCCCAAAAGAAGAGCGAAGATATCAAGGAAATTCGAGACCTTACTTTCCTCCCATCCCAATGACTTATGCAGAATTGTTTGCCGAGTTGGTCAAATCACAGATGGTGCTGCCAAGACATGTTCCTCCGTTCTCACCTCCTTATCCACCATGGTACGATGAGAAGGCCCAATGCGAATATCATGCAGGAGTGAGAGGGCATACCATTAAGAACTGTACCGTATTCAAAAGGGTGGTGGATGATTTAAGGAAATCTGGCATGTTGTCATTCGAAACTTCCAAGGAAACCCTTTGCCAAACCACCAGCAGACAGAGGTGAGTGTTGTGCTCGAGGAAGAAAAGAGAGTAATCAAGGAGTATGTTGAAGAAATTAAGGCCCCCATAATTTGGGTATGGGCTCAATTAGTAGCGGCGGGGATATTAAAGGGAGTGAACCCGAAGATGAAGGTTGATGAAAAACCATACTGTGAGTATCATGAAGCTGAAGGATATGAGATCCAATGTTGCTTAGAGTTTAAACAAATGGTTCAAGCCAAGATGGATTGAAAGGAACTCATGTTCTTTGAGGAAGAAGATGTTGAGCACGAATTAAATGTATGTGCGACGGAGGAAATTTCCTTTAGGAAGCAAGGAGAGGAAGTTAAAGAATGAAGACGAGGAAAGCCTTATCCTGTGGTGATCCCAGCGAAGAGGGACCGATTCGGTTTGGGCTTTAGGCCCGATAAATGGCAAAAGAAAGCTGAGACTAAGAAGCAGCATGAAAGCATGGAGATGAAGCAGAGAGAAGAAGAAGTTGAGTGGGAGAAAATGACGTACCCACCCTTAAGCGTCACTTTTAGGGCTAGAGGGCTCCTAGACCCTAATGCCCGCTTCGACCAGAAAGAGAAAGGAAAGGATGAATTATGTGAGGTTTTTGAGAATTTGAGCATTAACGCCATCACGGACGAGGAGGGAGGAGAAAACAAATTTCTGTCCAAGATTTGCCCATGCGCTGAACTGAAAAACTGGACCGCGAAAGTAGTCCCTGAAGTTTTTAAAACATCCTCAGAGTAATTCTCAAAACCAACTCTTTTACCCTTAGACCCTGGGGTAATTAGAGATCTTATGTAAAAGGGTCTATGTCAAAACTGTTATTCTTATTTCAATAAAAGATGCATTTTTCCCAATTACATCTTGTGGAAAACTTTCTTTCTTTCGCAACGCAAAATCAACAAAACCAAAAAGAAAAAACAAACCCTTAAAACATAATAAATCATATCATTTCATTGTTTCTTTCTTTCTTGGTATATATTTTTGTCTTTTTTATTTGCATGTTTTTAGATATCAATGGTCCAAACGACTCCGAATCAGATTCTAAAATTAATTTTGAATTACCACTATGTTTAGAGGAAGTTGAGAGAACTAATGATAAAGAAGAGTATGACTTGTCTGATGATCTGCTTAGAATGGTAGTGTAAACCCCTTAGCCCGGTCTAGTCGGTTGACCCGAACTACGAAGATTACACGGGGAAAACCAAAGTCAACCCAAAAGTCAACCTTGATTAACAACCTTTTTTTAAACTTCTCTAGATGCGCATTAAACCTATGTGAAAGCCCAAGAACCTTGGAAGAGAAAAGCACAGCGATCGGAAACGTTTATGGACTCAATTGTAAGAAATACACTTTTAGGGACCAAAATGTAAATTTTAGAAAATAAAAGAACTTTCAAGATTTTAGTTTTACCAAACCTCAATTAATCATATTACAAGCCTCTCTGCCAAATTTTAGCTTAAAAAGACATCTCAAGCTCAAGCAATTGCAATTACAACTTTCAGGACTAAAATGTAAAGCATGCAGAATCTGTCCAACGGTCACCCGTTTCGAAACACTGACACCCGTATAGAAACACTCGTGTTGTACGCCCGTATCGAAACGGTGTTAACCGTTTCAATACGCGGGTATGTTCCGAAACCAATTTAGAAACGGACACTTCTAGTAGCAAAAGTGTTTCGAAACACTTCCAGCCGTTCCGAAACGCCCAAGCCATTTCAAGCACCCGTTTCGAAAAAACCAAGGGTGTTTCGATACACCCTGCCCAGAAACAGCAGAAAATTCTAGTTTTTCACTTCAAAACACCAACAAACATAATTGAAACCATTCCATAACATATCATCAACATGATAAGCATTATAACTATCAAATTACATCAAAGACTAGATACATTTCAAACATTAAGCACACCTACTCATTCATCACATCCAACGCATGATCTTGCTTTTAATCAAAGAGCATAACATATCAACTTATGAAGAAGAAGATTCAAATATTGCAAAGCGATCATCAACAAGATTCAAACCATAAACCGAACATGGTCAACATACTCAATCTCATTACACAACAACAGAAATGACTCTCCCCCCATTGCCTTTATTATCTATAGCTATAAACCAAGACATACTTCTCAAGTGGAGCTCTTCTTGAATCCCTTGCTTCTTGCTGTCCCAACTTCAAATATCTGAATTGATGGACAAAAAGGAGCGTAAGCACATAATGCTTAGTGAGGAATGCTCAAAACCAAAACACCATCAATGCAACGAATCATAAAACCTTCTTTAAATGTAGTTACAATTCAATGAACCCAAGCATTGTTTGAAAACCTCCTTTGAAAACAACATTGCTTTAAATCATGCATTGCTCAACATGAAAACCAACCTTTAACTCTGAAATGCAAAACAACTCACCCCAAACCACATTCTTGCAAATACCATCATTTAAACCTTTCTATGCATGATCACTTCATGCAAAATACCTTTTGAAAACCAATTGTTCCTACTAACTATCCCATGCATTCAACAAATGCAAAACACATGAACTACAAAAGCAACATTTGCATCACATGCATTTTTAAAACAAGCCTTCACAAGACTTCAATGCACTTATGAGATTCTATGCACATATGCACCATTCACAATAGAAGATATACATTTGCTCATGCTTAACAAGTACCACATGCATTCTTGCATCATTTACATATTTCCCATGCAACCTTGCATCGTTTTCAAGCATCTCTCGCTTCATTACATTCAAATACATTATATTGGCTTTCAAGTGATAGTTCACAAACCATTTCAACACAAGACACAATCGGATACGCGGATTACAAGCGTTGTCCCATACGCTTCATACACACTATCGACTTTACAAGGTGGAGTTTACCGGTACAATCACAACCCCTCAACACCCATGATGGAGTTTAACGGTACAATCACAACCCCTCAACATCACTCATCGATAGTTGTATAACCCACTAGCGAGAGCCGGGACACAACACAAGGCTTACACATGGGAGCTACCTCAACCATTGTAATCACCTTAACCAAGCTCACACACGGGAGCAATCCTCTACCGTTGTGACGCTTAACCAAGTCCACCCATGAGAGCCATCCTCCATCGTGGTGACACCAATTTTTCTCAATTGCTAGGGTACTTGGATGAAGTTTATGATACAATCACAACCCCTTAACATCCAAGGTGACTCTACTTACGGTGCACCCATTCCTATAGCCGGCTAACTATATCCGATCCAAGTACTTTAAAACCATTTCATCACTTGCCAATATACATCAATACCATCATCAATTCACTGTTTTAAATCATTAATCAAAGACACTTATCATCATGCATCTCCATGCATCATAACAATATTAATAACATGTCAAACCAAGGATCTCTTACCTTGAGCATCCTTCAATACATGACTTTCAAAACCAGCATTAATCATGCTAAAACATGCTTTAAAACCATGATCAAACAACAAATTAAACCACATTGTCAAATCAAACACATCAAAACCCATTTTGATAGTTTCCAAAATTATAATAGCACAATTGAGAGAGAATTCCACTTTACTTACTTCCGAAATTAAACCGGCGTTTCAAGCCTAAATTTAAGTTCCCAAACCTCTTTTCAAAACCATTCCAAAGCTGGAAAACACGATCTCACTCACCGATACACAAAACTATGCTAGCCGACAAGCCTTCCAAGCATCCGAAACTTTCAACGCCACCGCTATTGCTTCCGGATCATTCTCCCATGTTTTAAACACATAACAACAGAGAATTAAGGCATCACCATGCATTAAAATCACCAGCAACACAACCCAACTCGCTGCTCTACCCAAGAACCTCATTTCGGCTACAAAAAACAACCGAAATCACCTCCAAACTCTCCCAAAACAAAGCCCAGCCAAGATCTATCAATTCTAACCTTTTATAATCATCAATTAACCTAAAAAAGCAACATAAACATGACCTTATACCTCCAGCAACAGCAGATCACCAAAACCACCCCAAAAACCACCATTCTAGCAAGCAAAACTTAGGAAAACAAACCTATTCGAGATTTGATTGATAAAACCTCACTTGTAACATCAATTAACATCCAAAATACATTAGAAAACAACCTCAAAACAGAGCCTAACCAAGATCCACGAAAATCTCCAAGATCTCTTCCAAAAATCTTGAGTTTTAAGCCAAAATCTTGTTTCCAACACTAAAACCATTCATAAAACTTTAATAAAGGATTGACAACTTGGGAATTTCAGTAAAGAACTGAGTATTTAGAGGAGAAGAACAAGCTTACCTCTAAATGATGATTTCACCTTGATTTGGGCAAGTTTTCATGAAAATTCTATGTAGAAATCAAGTGGATTTGATGAGGAATTGATTAAGAATCAAAGAGGAATTGAAATCTCATCAAATGAAGTGTAAAATCAAAGTAAATTTCTGGAGAAAATGTGTTTGGTTGAAAGGAATTTGAGAGAAAATGAAGAGAGGGAAAATTTGTGAAAAGTAGTTATGAATAGTCAAAGTTAGTTTATCACCTTTATTTCATTTAATTAAATAATTAATTAAATCACCCAAATTAAGGAAAAATCTGGAGAATTTTTTTTTGGGTAAATTAGCTCCTTAAAGATTCAAAGTTTCAATCCTTTACAAAACAGTCACTACTAAACTTTGCAAAAATCGCAATTTGGTCACTACACCGAAATGTAGTATTTCAAAACCTTATTTTGTAAAATTGTTTTCACCACTCTCTTATATATATTAAATGAGGATTTTTAGATATTTTTCTATATTTTTAAAGTATCCCGAACTAGGTGTTCCCTAAAACCTCCTTTTATATTCGAACCGTTTCTCAGACTGGCCCGGTTCAGACCCTAAACTTCTAAGCCCAAATTTGGGGTGTTACAACTCTCCCCCTCTTAGGAAATGTCGTCCTTGAAATTTCAACCTGCGGAAAGAGCACGATACCAAACTTCCCAAAGCAACACACAAAGTAACACAAGAGACTTAACCACCACTGAAACATCCTCAACCCAAAACACCACGAAACCAACACATCCTCCATTCAAACTCACACTATACCCAAATCCAACACCACTACTTACGGTTCAAGACTTCCAGAACACTCGGTTATTAACCTCAGATTAACTTTTCACACTTTCGAACTGTGCATAGCCCCAACAACCCGAAGAACTCTCAAATCTTTACAACATATTCCGCCTTATCTCATAACTCCCTCAACAAAACTCGCACACTCGGTGACACCAGCCCATCCATTTTTCAGCCACCATGTGACCCACCACCTTTGCTGCTCCTAAAACCCCTTGCAAAACCACTCAACTCCTTTCAAAGTGTTGCGTGTAAAAGAGTCTATCGCAATTATAGTGCAAGTGTACACGACGCAAGTAGTAAAGTGATACGAAGTATCGGATTATCGTCTCCACGGGGATTGGGCCAATAGCTTCACCTAATTTCACTGCACGAAGTAAAGGAAATAATTGAGAGTTGTCACGAGAATAATAAAGGAAAACGTAAATAAAAGAATAGAGTAATCAAGATAGAGAGAATGGGCTGGTATTGAATTGCTCAGTAGTGCAGGTATTGTATTGCTTAGGAACTCCAGTTCTGTCGTCACGCCTGTCGCCGACAGCACCTGTCGCGGCAGCTGTCCGTTGGTCGTCGCGGCAGCAAACACACCAACTAAGTACGTTCAAGTTTGGCAAGAATCCCAGATCTGCCTTGGCCTATCCCTAGGTCCAAGTCTGTCGATGATCACGTCTTTGACGATACCTCCCGGCGTGAATCGAAGGATGAACACCGATGTGTATGAATTCTTCCTTAGCCACTTAACCTTGCCCTATCCCTAGGCACAAGATAGTTCAACTATAAACTAGAGAACTCGCTCTTATTTCTTTCGTATACTTAACTCTCCCAATGCTAAGTAAATAGATAACCTCACAATGCTCTCCCGATGCTCTTGCAAGATATTAAAACCAAAATAAGAGAACTTGAAGTTTATTTTATTGAACTTGGAAAATCCTAAAACAAAACAACCCTTGCAACTACTTTACAAAACAACCCGTAGCCCTAGGGGGAATTTAGAACATGTCGGTGACGGGTAAACGGCAGAGGGGTTTAGGTTATCGGTTATGGGGTCTCTTTTCTCCTAGGTTAAATCTATGCCCTTATATAAGCTTTGGGCTCAAGTATTCTAAGTTAACAAGGATTACAACTTTAATGAAAAGTAAGATTCTAATGAATGCTTAATCTCTAAGGATTCCTACTTTTCAGCCGTCCTCCTTGTTTCATGGGAATTCCTCTCCTTGAGCTTTGGCTTGACATATCTTTTGATCCGGGGCTTGGAAAAATATTTGGCTTTCACACGACAGACGAGCAGATTTTTCTCTATCTATCGAGGTCCATTTTACTTATCCTCTTCATAAGGCTGCTGTCACCTTGCTGTCACGACAGATCCATGGCAGCTTCTTCCTCATCGTCTGCTTGTTTAGTTCAGCTCTCCTGCTTCTCTGCCCTGCGCCTGCCTTCACCGTCTACGATGGCAGCAACCTACAAAATAAGCCATCTTTTAGTAGAATCCGTGCCTTTAATCCATTTGTGATGTTTTACTGTAAACTAACCTAAATGCAATGCAATGATGCTTGAATGCAGCAGAAATATGGGTTAAAAAAGGTGTAAATAATAGAACTTTTACACACTCAACACACCCCCAAACTCAAGTTTTTGCTTGCCCTCAAGCAATTTAACCTAAAAGAAAAGAAAACAAGAAAAACTTTTGTGTTGGCCTTCAAACAGTGAACTGTCCCTTACCCGTCACTCATTCTCTATGGCAACAGCAACCTGTCGGAAAGGTTAGGATCTGTCTGGAATCTCCCTATAGTCCTCGTGCAGTGTGTGCATGCTTTGTGAACAGTTATATGCTAAGACTCTCTTAGTTTCACTAGAATATTCAACCCTTAACTTGAATTTTTATGCCAAAGTTTATCTTTTTGAAGGCACATTTTCATGCTTCTTTGATTTTCTGTTTTGACTTGAATTTTCTATTTTTCTAGCTAAAGTTTCACTAGAGCCGGTTTCGGGCACCTCTAGCTAACTTCCTAGAGCCGGTTTCGGGCACCTCTAGGGCTATTTTGCTAAACTTCTTTCCTAGAGCCAGTGTTAGGCACCTCTAGGGGCTATTCAAGTGCTAAGTTTTCCTATTCTAGTTTGGCTAAAAGAAATCTAAGCAGTATAACAGTCACAAAGGTGTTTAAGTTTTCAGAACTATAGAAAGGCTCTAAACTTCTCCTTAATCTGTCCTAAAGATGCTGCCACGACAGAGCTGTTATGACAGGTAAGTTAACTTCACAGTTTTAAGCCAACAATTTAATTTTTTTTAAGAGAGAAATTAAATAAATAAAGGACACAACAAGTTAATGAAAAGATGTACTAAGACTCCATTAATGATGGAGGGTTGCCACCCCCAAACTCGAGGGTTGCATTGCCCTCAATGCAAAATGACAGAAAAGATAGAGGCAGGTACATCACAAAATAAAATAAAGCAGGCAGCAGGAAAAGAAAAATAAAAGACTTAAATTTTCAGTCGCTGTCCTCGCTGCTGCTGCTGACCCGGATCTGATGGCGGCGTCTGGGCTGATGGATGGATGGTGGGCTTGGGTCACTTCTTCTTTTCTTCTTGACTCCTTTATTTCCTAAAAACATAAAATAGAAAAAACATTATTCAAATAAAATAAACATACTTACCTAATAAATAATAAAATAATAAAAATAAATAATAAAAATAAAATTTAGGTTAAATTAGGGATGCCTTGTGGGGCATCTCCCAAAGTAACCACTTCATGTATTCCTGGGGCTTCAGTCCCTTGATAATGCTTGAGGCGCTGTCCATTGACTTTGAATTGGTGCCCGTCTTTTAATGATTGAATTGTGATGGCACCATGGGGAAAAACTTGTACCACTTGGAATGGGCCTGACCATCTAGATTTAAGCTTCCCTGGGAAGAGTTTCAACCTAGAATTGAACAACAACACAAGCTGCCCTGGGCAGAACTGTCGTGGCAGCAACTTCTTGTCATGCCACTTCTTTGTTTTCTCCTTGTAGATTCTTGCATTGTCATAGGCCATTGTCCGTATTTCTTCAAGCTCGTTCAGATCTAACATCCTTTTCTGGCCTGCTTTGTCCCAGTCCATATTCACTGCCTTGATTGCCCAATATGCTTTGTGCTCGATCTCGACAGGCAAGTGGCAGGTTTTTCCATAAATCAGTCGGTATGGAGACATGCCCAACGGAGTCTTAAAAGCTGTCCTATATGCCCATAGTGCATCATTCAGAAGTAGAGACCAATCTTTCCTAGTTGGTTTAACCATCTTCTCAAGAATGTTCTTCACTTCCCTATTGGATATCTCAGCCTGTCCATTGGTCTGTGGGTGGTATGCTGTCGCGATCCTGTGCTTGACACCATATTTCTTCAAGGCGGCAGCAATAACCCTATTATCAAAATGTCTCCCTTCATCACTGATTATCGCCTTGGGGGTGCCAAACCTCGAAAAAATGTTTTTTTGTAAAAACTTTTGGACCGTCTTGGCATCATTCTTTTGTGTGGCGATAGCTTCAACCCAATTAGAGACATAATCTACTGCTAGGAGGATGTATAAATTTCCACATGAAGATGGAAAAGGTCCCATAAAATCAATCCCCCAAACGTCGAAGATCTCGACCTCTAAAATGTTTTGCAGTGGCATCTCATTTCTCCTCGAGATGTTACCTGTCCGCTGGCACCTGTCACAGTTCTTGTAAAAGTCCTGTGCGTCTTTATACAGTGTCGGCCAGTAGAACCCTGACTGCAGCACCTTGGCAGCAGTTTTGTTGCCTCCTAAGTGACCTCCATATTGTGAAGCATGGCAGTGATGGAGAATGTCCTTTTGCTCTTCTTGTGGTACACACCTCCTTATAACCTGATCTGCACATAATTTGAAAAGAAGAGGTTCGTCCCAATAATAATGCTTGACATCATTTTGGAACCTCTTCCTGGCTTGATAATTAAGATCAGAAGGGAATATTCCGCTAACTATAAAATTAACGAAATCAGCATACCAGGGGAGTTCAGAAGACTTACCTGCCACCATGGCTGTCGAGGCAGCGATTGCGGCAGCAAAGAGCTGCTCATCTGGGAAGGTCTCCAGTATGTTTGTCTCATCAATTGGTAGACTTTGTCCCTTCTCCAATCTTGACAAGTGGTCTGCCACCTGGTTTTCTGTCCCCTTTTTGTCCTTGATCTCTAGGTCGAATTCTTGTAGTAGCAAGATCCACCGTATCAATCTAGGCTTTGCATCCTTCTTTGCGAACAAATATTTCAGGGCAGAATGGTCTGTGTGCACTATCACCTTCGTCCCAAGTATGTAAGAACGAAACTTGTCAATGGAGAACACCACAGCTAATAGCTCCTTTTCTGTGGTGGTGTAGTTCACTTGGGCGTCATTTAATGTCTTGCTGGCGTAGTATATGACATGAAACAGCTTATTTCTGCGCTACCCAAGTGCTGCCCCGACAGCATAGTCACTAGCATCACACATAATCTCAAATGGCTGTGTCCAGTCTGGTGGCTGTACTATGGGGGCTGTCACTAGTTTTTCCTTCAGAACCTTGAATGCTTCAGTACATTCATCATTAAAGTCAAAGGGTCGGTTCTGCTCTAAGAGATGGCATAGGGGCTTGGTGATTTTTGAGAAATTTGCGATAAATCTTCGATAAAAACCAGCATGCCCTAAAAAACTCCTTATGCCCTTGACTGTAGTCGGCGGCGGCAGCTTCTCAATTACTTCTATTTTAGCCCTGTCGACTTCTATCCCACGGCAGCTAATCTTATGGCCAAGGACTATCCCCTCATCCACCATAAAGTGACATTTTTCCCAATTCAAAACAAGATTTGCTTTTTCACATCTCTCAAGTACCTTTTGAAGATTGCCAAGGCAGCTTTCAAAATCGTCTCCAAAGACGGAAAAGTCATCCATAAAAATCTCTAGGAAGTCCTCTACCATGTCGGAGAATATGGCCATCATGCACCTTTGAAAGGTAGCAGGTGCATTACAGAGTCCAAATGGCATTCTCCTAAAAGCGTACGTTCCGTAGGGGCATGTGAAGGTCGTCTTTTCTTGATCCTCAGGTGCAATAGCAATTTGGTTATAACCTGAATAACCATCAAGAAAACAATAGTAAGGTTTACCCGCTAATCTATCAAGCATTTGATCAATAAAGTGTAAAGGAAAGTGGTCCTTTCGGGTAGCTTTGTTAAGCTTCCGATAGTCCATACAAACCCTCCAACCGGTCACAGTCCTGGTTGGGATTAACTCATTGTTCTCGTTGGTCACCACGGTCATTCCTCCTTTCTTAGGAACGCATTGCACCGGGCTTACCCATTTGCTGTCTGAGATGGCGTAAATAATACCAGCATCTAACCACTTAATTATCTCTTTACGCACCACCTCTTTCATCGCATGGTTTAGCCGCCTTTGGGCATCAATATTCGGCTTATGATCTTCCTCCAGGAGGATTTTGTGCATGCATAACGCCGGACTGATGCCTTGAATGTCTGCTATCGACCATCCAATCGCCTTCTTGTGCTGCCTTAGCATGCTGACTAGCTGTCGTTCCTGTTCCTGCGGCAGCTTAGCAGAGATGATTACGGGCAGTGTGTCATTTGAACCAAGAAAAGCATATTTAAGCTGCCCTGGCAGAGGCTTCAGTTCTAAGGCAGGTGGTTCAATAGTTGATGGCTTTTGGATTAAATGGTTATCCGAAGTATAATTCAAAGGTTCGAATAACTTACCTGGACGATAGCCTAACCAATTTACCTCCTCCTGATCTTCAGTATCAGATGTATCGGAGTCAGAGGAGTTGTTGTCGTCGGAGCTGTCTTCGTTGCTGTCGTGACAGGCTTGTAAGTGGTTGTCGCAGCAGTGACCGAAGTTTATATCATGACGGCCCGACCTAATGTATGGATGATCAAGGGTTACTTCAATGATAGCCTTGCATTCTTCATCCACATCAGCATGTTTCATTGCTTGGAGAACATTCAACTTAATCTCTTGATCGTTCACGCGCATGGTGAGTTCTCCTTTCTCCACATCAATCAGTGATCTTCCCGTGGCTAAGAAGGGTCGCCCTAGGATGACTGGTGCGTTTTCGTCTGCCTCACAATCTAAAACAAGAAAGTCAGCAGGAAAAATAAACTTATCCACTCTTACCAGAATATCTTCAATTTTCCCTCTGGATGAACGTAAGAGCGGTCTGCCAGCTGCAGAGTTACTGTCGTGGGCCGCGCCTTTCCAATACCTAGTTTCTGAAAAAACAGACTTTGGCATTAAATTAACACTAGCACCAAGATCACAAAGTGCCTTACCCACGAATTTGTCTCCGATTACACAAGGTATGATGAAGCTCCCCGGATCCTTCTTTTTCTGGGGTGGCTGCCGATGAAGAATACTCATGCAACCATCTGCCATCCTTACCGTTTCAAATTCCCCAAATTTATATTTCTTTGACATGACATTCTTGAGAAATTTGGCGTAACCAGGCATCTCCCTAACGGCATCTAACAGCGGAATATTAATTTGAACCTGCTTAAAAATATCATAAATCTTTTTAAGTTGAGATTCCTGTTTAGTTTGCTGTATCCGTTGAGGAAAAGGTGGTGGGGGACGGTAATCAGCAATACGTCCTTCCCACTGCATACGAATCTGAGGACGATGTTCTTCATTTTTCTCCTCTGTCGCTTCTGCTGTCGTGACAGGTTCATCGGCAGCAGTCTGTTTATCACCTGTCGGGGCAGCTTCCTCGGCAGGTTTATCAACGGCTGGTTCCTTTTCTGTTTCAGCTTCTTTTTCCGGCCCTGGTAGTTTCTTCCCACTCCTAGTAGTAATTGCCTTGCATTGCTCATGTGTGGGTGGTCTAGCATTTTCAGTATTGCTATGGAATCCTCCATTCTGCCTCGGCTTAATATGTTGAGAAACTTGACCCATTTGTGTCTCCAGAGATTTCAAAGTAGCTTCATGATTTGTCATTCTCATCTCGGTTTTATCCATGAAGTTCTCTGTCTTCTTAACAAACTGATTCATATTCTCAATATAAGTACCGGTCTGAGACATAAAGGTGGCCAGAGTCTGTTCCAATATACTGCTCGTGGCAGGTGGTGGCTGCTGTTGCTGCTGCGGTGGCAGGTTTTGCGGCAGTTGCTGTCGCGTCAGCAGTCTAGGACCTCCCTGACTCTGATTGTGTGCTTGCGGATTCAGGGCATTGTTAGGATTACTCCAGGAAAATTTGGGATCCTTCCTCCAATTGGGGTTATAATTGTTGGAATTGTAATTTGGCTTGTAATTTCCAACATATTTTCCCTCTTCTATATTTATTGGGCACTCATCCCGACTATGATTTCCCTCAAAGATGTCACATACTTCCTCAACAGCAAATCCTTGTAATCCATCATCATTCAACAATCTTTTCATTGCTTTAGTAAGGAATGCTACCTGTGATTTCATAGTGCTGTCGGCTTCATAATCCTTGACAGCAAGTACCCGTTTACCCCCTCTTCTTGCAGTCGAAAACTGCTCCTCATTCTTAGCCAGATTTTTCAAAACTTGCAATGCCTCGTCTGGATCTTTATCCAATAATAGTCCATTTGCTGCAGAATCAATTCGAATGCGAGTTTGTAAGTTAGCAGCATTATAGAACTTAGTTACCTGATTCCAGACGGGGAATCCATGCATGGGGCAGTTTCGAAGAAGAGTAGTAAATCTGTCCCAGGCCTCGTGCATTGGCTCGTCATCTTCATGTTGAAAAGTAGCAATTTCGTTACGTAATCGCTCAGATAAATGCGAAGGATTAAAACGAGATAAGAATTCACGAGACAAATCTGCCCAAGTTACGATTGAACCCGGTGTTAGTTTATTCCACCAAGTTTTAGCTCTGTCCCTCAATGAATGGGGGAATAACCGAAGCCTCAGTATCTCCGGATTAACTCCTGGCAGTCTAAACGAACCACAGATCTCCTGGAACGTTTTGAGATGCTCCCTAGCATCTTCTGTCACAGCACCACTAAACTGCCCGGCGTTGTTGATCATACTAAACATGACAGGCTTAAGCTCAAAGTTATCAACTTCAATATCCGGCAGCGTGGTCTCCAGCTCTACATGATCGTTCAGCATGTAGTCACGGCATGACCGTCGTCCAGCTGCTGCGGGCGGGTCGCCGACAGGCGGTACACTATCACCAGCGGGTGGATTACGGGCCATCTTCTCTAGCTGTTCCTCAAGGTACTCGTTCCTGTCTAAAAGGTGGCGAAGTTGTTTCTTGAGATTGAAGGAACGTTCGATTTCCGGATCTAATTTATACTCAGGATCTTCGCCTCTTTTAGATCTGTGCATAAACAGGATAACCTTGTGAAAAGCAAGAGTTTAAAGTACTAACGAAAATTAGAAAAAAAAATTAAAAGAAAAAAACAAAAAACAAAAACAAAAACGAAAAGTGCAATAAAAGAAAGGTGTAGTTATGTTGCCAATCCCCGGCAACGGCGCCAAAAACTTGTTGCGTGTAAAAGAGTCTATCGCAATTATAGTGCAAGTGTACACGACGCAAGTAGTAAAGTGATACGAAGTATCGGATTATCGTCTCCACAGGGATTGGGCCAATAGCTTCACCTAATTTCACTGCACGAAGTAAAGGAAATAATTGAGAGTTGTCACGAGAATAATAAAGGAAAACGTAAATAAAAGAATAGAGTAATCAAGATAGAGAGAATGGGCTGGTATTGAATTGCTCAGTAGTGCATGTATTGTATTACTTAGGAACTCCAGTTCTGTCGTCACGCCTGTCGCCGACAGCACCTGTCGCGGCAGCTGTCCGTTGGTCGTCGCGGCAGCAAACACACCAACTCAGTACGTTCAAGTTTGGCAAGAATCCCAGATCTGCCTTGGCCTATCCCTAGGTCCAAGTCTGTCGATGATCACGTCTTTGACGATACCTCCCGGCGTGAATCGAAGGATGAACACCGATGTGTATGAATTCTTCCTTAGCCACTTAACCTTGCCCTATCCCTAGGCACAAGATAGTTCAACTATAAACTAGAGAACTCGCTCTTATTTCTTTCGTATACTTAACTCTCCCGATGCTAAGTAAATAGATAACCTCACAATGCTCTCCCGATGCTCTTGCAAGATATTAAAACCAAAATAAGAGAACTTGAAGTTTATTTTATTGAACTTGGAAAATCCTAAAACAAAACAACCCTTGCAACTACTTTACAAAACAACCCGTAGCCCTAGGGGGAATTTAGAACATGTCGGTGACGGGTAAACGGCAGAGGGGTTTAGGTTATCGGTTATGGGGTCTCTTTTCTCCTAGGTTAAATCTATGCCCTTATATAAGCTTTGGGCTCAAGTATTCTAAGTTAACAAGGATTACAACTTTAATGAAAAGTAAGATTCTAATGAATGCTTAATCTCTAAGGATTCCTACTTTTCAGCCGTCCTCCTTTTTTCATGGGAATTCCTCTCCTTGAGCTTTGGCTTGACATATCTTTTGATCCGGGGCTTGGAAAAATATTTGGCGTTCACACGACAGACGAGCAGATTTTTCTCTATCTATCGAGATCCACTTTACTTTTCCTCTTCATAAGGCTGCTGTCACCTTGCTGTCACGACAGATCCATGGCAGCTTCTTCCTCGTCGTCTGCTTGTTTAGTTCAGATCTCCTGCTTCTCTGCCCTGCGCCTGCCTTCACCGTCTACGATGGCAACAACCTACAAAATAAGCCATCTTTTAGTAGAATCCGTGCCTTTAATCCATTTGTGATGTTTTACTGTAAACTAACCTAAATGCAATGCAATGATGCTTGAATGCAGCAGAAATATGGGTTAAAAAGGGTGTAAATAATAGAACTTTTACACACTCAACACAAAGATTACCACAACAAGCAAATTTTTTTTAAGCAACAACTACTTACTCAAACTTCTCAATGTATTGATAACATTCCTTCACATCCGCCACTATCACTACCATAACAACTCATCAAATCTACTCACACAACATCCGAAAACCACGTCACAAGACTCCAACCTTAACTCTGCCAGCTGTTCCACTCACCCCTAGCTAACTTAGAAAAGATTTACTTATACCCCATCCAATAAAAAACTTCTCACAAGAACCCGGCCAACCAACAATGGCCCTTGAACTTACATTGCCTTTCCACTTCAATCTTTGACCATAATACTATCCTTACCTGGATACCACCCTTTCCATAAAAACATATTAAGATTACAAAACCTCTACTCATCCCAAGCCAAACCTTATCTACAACTCTCAACACAACCTCCTCCCAACTCCTCTAAGGTTGCTACGAACCATCACCTACATAAACAACCCTCCTATTGCAAACATCAACGCCAAGACGACTCAACACTCCGGAAACATACCCACTAGCCTACAACATCATCTAACACAAAGAAACTACCACACCTATTAGCTATTCACACCCACCTTGACCGATTCTAACTCCAAATGGTGACCTCCTTACCACCACACCGCTAAATTCTTTAAGCACCTAAACACCTTCCCTTCTGCCAACAAGCTAGATCTCACTCACTACTACCGACAACTTGCCTACCACTTCTAGCATCCACCTAACACCAAAACAACACTTTAAAACCCACCATCCAACCTAATCCTACCACAACACTAACGGACCCAACTAGCTATTAGCAAGTGTGAACGTTCGTATGCATGGTCACCAATATGCCCTATCAATGCCTATGTACATGTATGCAAAGCCCCTAATGTCATGTCGCATGTATGCATGTACCAATATATATATATATATATAATATAACAAATGGTTTTAACTGTGCATGTATGTCGGTTCACACTTACCAATAACATCCTCAGGATCCGCCTAAGAACAACCTCTTACCTCACTTCTAACTTGTCCAGCTCTACTACTCTAACAATCCGCTAACCACAAAATACTCCACCAATACCCTCTTCACACTAATGTTGTTTTCAAAACAACACCGACTACTACCCCAACTTGCTAGCTATAAGACCTTACCCACTACACAAGGGAATCCAAACCGGAACCATCAAAGATAACTAGGACAAAGATTACTTAGCAAAGTTACCTGCAATCACCTCATTGCCCCGGAGCTCCAACAGACAAACTCTCTTCCTCGCAGAACCATTATTCTTTGGCCGCACCGCCGCAACATTAACCAACACTTTAAAGTCATCACCGTCTCCCCCGCGGCAAAGAACCCTGACTACCCCGAGCTAACTCCAAACAATTCCGTCTCAAATGCCCAACAGATCCACAATTCCAACAAGATCCATCCTCCAAACACCTCACACCTTTCTGCCTTTCTTGCCACCTTCGAACTCTGTCTCGGCCGCGCTCGCGACCCTTCTGAGACCCTTTTGCACCCACTGAAGCTGATCTCACCACTTGAGGACAATTCCGCTTCACATGCTCCATAGAACCACAGTTCCAACAAACTCCCACACCCCAACAAACTCCAACGTGAAACCTTCTACAATGGTCACACATCGGCAACCGAACCACCACTCCTTGATCATGTAGCACTTGACTCACATCAGCACTACCACCTAAACTTCGATTCAAGCAAACCCTTCTGTCACGTAGCCTCTTACGCTGACCACTCTTGAGGTCAGTACCCACAGCTCTTTTGCTTACACTTTTCTCACCATCAAAATCTGAAGCCACACCCCACGTTGCTTAACCCCTGAGAACTTCACTCCAAGGTATCTTCCATTAAAGGTAGACACAAAGAAATCCCAATCTATATCGTGGATATTCGTTGCCACCGCCACAGATGTCCACCAAGCACAAGCATCCTCCAACATTAACGAGACAACACTTCCCAGCTTACAGGCGTTGTCACACTTCCTAATCCAAAATCGGAATTATACTGGCTAACCAAGCCTCAAACGCCTCAGGTGTCGAACCATGATACTCCACAGCTCCCAAATCATATAAACGTTGTTTTGAAAAACTCGCATGTCCCACAGTCGGCACGTCTACAGGCCTCACTTTCAAAACGACCTGAGATGTTCCCGACACCTTTTGAACCACATATGATGAATCCTTCATCACAGAACCAGCTTTCTCCTCCTGCCCTACTACCTCAACTCCAGGCACTATCGACCGAAGCGGTATACTCCCACCAAAAAGTGAATTCCACCCCTTAACAACCTGCTCTAAGGCAGCAACCATCGTACCCAACTGCCATTCTCTCACCGATCCCATTGTGCTATTATTAACAAAGCAATGATAACAAAACAAACAAAACGATCAGGCCAGCTTCAAGCAAGTATTCAAGACTCCAACTCCAACATAACACAATAGCTATAATAATAAGGCAATGGGCATCCCGAATTCTCCCCTTTTATATGACATAACAATCAATAAAAACATGGATATCACAACATCGAGCATATCAATCAGCAAACTTCAATCATGCTCTCATCAAACAACATTCACCCTCGACAGCATAATATCAACTTATCATACCCAACACATTTTCACTATTCAGAAAATCAACTCACAACACCAGCATGTCACCAATACATGTTCACACTAGCTCACAGAAGATTCATAACCAAAAAGCATGATAAAAACATTAACAACTCGCCCAAAGACACATTTTCAACCAACTTTCAACCACACATCTGAATAAACATCCAACACTTACCATAGGAACTTACCACAAACTTACCATCGCCCCATATATTCGAAACTTAGCTCTGATACCAACAAATGTAACCCCCTTAGCCCGGTCTAGACGGTTGACCCGAACTACGAAGATTACACGGGGAAAACCAATGTCAACCCGAAAGTCAACCTTAATTAACAACCCTTTTTTTAAAAACTTCTCTAAATGCGCATTAAACCTATGTGAAAGCCCAAGAACCTTGGAAGAGAAAAGCACAGCGATCGGAAACGTTTATGGACTCAATTGCAAGAAATACACTTTTAGGGACCAAAATGTAAATTTTGGAAAATGAAAGGACTTTCAAGATTTTAGTTTTACCAAACCTCAATTAATCATATTTGAAGCCTCTCTGCCAAATTTTAGCTTAAAAAGACATCTCAAGCTCAAGCAATTGCAATTACAACTTTCACGACTAAAATGTAAAGCATGCAGAATCTGTCCAACGGTCACCCATGTCGTACGCCCGTATCGAAACGGTGTTGACCATTTCGATACGCGGGTATGTTCCGAAACCAGTTCAGAAACGGACACTTCTAGTAGCAAAAGTGTTTCGAAACACTTCCAGCCGTTCCGAAACGCCCAAGCCATTTCAAGCACCCGTTTCGAAACAACCAAGGGTGTTTCGATACACCCTGCCCAGAAACAGCAGAAAATTCTGGTTTTTCACTTCAAAACACCATCAAACATAATTGAAACCATTCTATAACATATCATCAACATGATAAGCATTATAACTATCAAATTACATCAAAGACTAGATACATTTCAAACATTAAGCACACCTACTCATTCATCACATCCAACGCATGATCTTGCTTTTAATCAAAGAGCATAACATATCAACTTATGAAGAAGAAGATTCAAATATTGCAAAGCGATCATTAACAAGATTCAAACCATAAACCGAACATGGTCAACATACTCAATCTCATTACACAACAACATAAATGACTCTCCCCCCATTGCCTTTATTATCTATAGCTATAAACCAAGACATACTTCTCAAGTTGAGCTCTTCTTGAATCCGTTGCTTCTTGCTGTCCCAACTTCAAATATCTGCATTGATGGACAAAAAGGAGCGTAAGCAAATAATGCTTAGTGAGTAATGCTCAAAACCAAAACACCATCAATGCAGCGAATCATAAAACCTTCTTTAAATGTAGTTACAATTCAATGAACCCAAGCATTGTTTGAAAACCTCCTTTGGAAACAACATTGCTTTAAATCATGCATTGCTCAACTTGAAAACCAACCTTTAACTCTGAAATGCTAAACAACTCACCCCAAACCACATTCTTGCAAATACCATCATTTAAACATTTCCATGCATGATCACTTCATGCAAAGTTTAACTCAATTTCCTTGGAAATCACTTCCACTTCACACCACACTTTTCTCATGCTTGATAATCATTTCAAAGAAAAATACCTTTTGAAAACCAATTGTTCCTACTAACTATCCCATGCATTCAACAAATGCAAAACACATGAACTACAAAAGCAACATTTGCATTACATGCCTTTTTAAAACAAGCCTTCACAAGACTTCAATGCACTTATGAGATTCTATGCACATATGCACCATTCACAATAGAAGATATACATTTGCTCATGCTTAACAAGTACCACATGCATTCTTGCATCATTTACATATTTCCCATGCAACCTTGCATCCTTTTCAAGCATCTCTCGCTTCATTACATTCAAATACATTATATTGGGTTTCAAGTGATAGTTCACAAACCATTTCAACACAAGACACAATCGGATATGCGGATTACAAGCGTTGTCCCACACGCTTCATACACACTATCGACTTTACAAGGTGGAGTTTACCGGTACAATCACAACCCCTCAACACCCGTGATGGAGTTTAACGATACAATCACAACCCCTCAGCATCACTCAT
This sequence comes from Hibiscus trionum, assembly GCA_030270665.1. Taxonomy (NCBI): domain Eukaryota; kingdom Viridiplantae; phylum Streptophyta; class Magnoliopsida; order Malvales; family Malvaceae; genus Hibiscus; species Hibiscus trionum. Next base: position 3,507,490 of record BSYR01000008.1, read on the forward strand.
CGATAGTTGTATAACGCACTAGCGAGAGCCGGGACACAACACAAGGCTTACACATAGGAGCTACCTCAACCATTGTAATCACCTTAACCAAGCTCACACACGGGAGCAATCCTCTACCGTTGTGACGCTTAACCAAGTCCACCCACGAGAGCCATCCTCCATCGTGGTGACACCAATTTTTCTCAATCACTAGGGTACTTGGATGGAGTTTACGATACAATCACAACCCCTCAACATCCAAGGCGACTCTACATACGGTGCACCCAATCCTATAGCAGGCTAACTATATCCGATCCAAGTACTTTAAAACCATTTCATCACTTGCCAATATACATCAATACCATCATCAATTCACTGTTTTAAAGCATTAATCAAAGACACTTATCATCATGCATCTCCATGCATCATAACCATATTAATAACATGTCAAACCAAAGATCTCTTACCTTGAGCATCCTTCAATACATGACTTTCAAAACCAGCATTAATCATGCTAAAACATGCTTTAAAACCATGCTCAAACAACAAATTAAACTGCATTGTCAAATCAAACACATCAAAACCCATTTTGATAGTTTCCAAAACAATAATAGCACAATTGTGAGAGAATTCCACTTTACTTACTTCCGAACTTAAACCGTCGTTTCAAGCCTAAATTTAAGTTCCCAAACCTCTTTTCAAAACCATTCCAAAGCTGGAAAACATGATCTCACTCACCGATACACAAAACTATGCTAGCCGACAAGCCTTCCAAGCATCTGAAACTTCCAACGCCACCACTATTGCTTCCGGATCATTCTCCCCTGTTTTAAACACATAACAACAGAGAATTAATGCATCACCATGCATTAAAATCACCAGCAACACAACCCAACTCGCTGCTCTACCCAGGAACCTCATTTCGGCTACCAAAAACAACCGAAATCACCTCCAAACTCTCCCAAAACAAAGCCCAGCCAAGATCTATCAATTCTAACCTTTTATAATCATCAATTAACATCAAAAAGCAACATAAACATGACCTTATACCTCCAGCAACAACAGATCACCAAAACCACCCCAAAAACCACCATTCTAGCAAGCAAAACTTAGGAAAACAAACCTATTCGGGATTTGATTGATAAAACCTCATTTGTAACATCAATTAACATCCAACATACATTAGAAAACAACCTCAAAACAGAGCCTAACCAAGATCCACGAATATCTCCAAGATCTCTTCCAAAAATCTTGAGTTTTAAGCCAAAATCTTGTTTCCAACACTAAAACCATTCATAAAACTTTAATAAAAGATTGACAACTTGGGAATTTCATTAAAGAACTGAGTATTTAGAGGAGAAGAACAAGCTTACCTCTAAATGATGATTTCACCTTGATTTGGGCAAGTTTTCATGAAAATTCCATGTAGAAATCAAGTAGATTTGATGAGGAATTGATTAAGAATCAAAGAGGAATTGAAATCTCATCAAATGAAGTGTAAAATCAAAGTAAATTTGCTGGAGAAAATGTGTTTGGTTGAATGGAATTTGAGAGAAAATGAAGAGAGGGAAAATTTGTGAAAAGTAGTTATGAATAGTCAAAGTTAGTTTATCACCTTTATTTTATTTAATTAAATCATTAATTAAATCACCCAAATTAAGGAAAAATCTGGTGAAAAACATTTTGGGTAAATTAGCTCCTTAAAGATTCAAAGTTTCAATCCTTTACAAAACAGTCACTACTAAACTTTGCAAAAATCGCAATTTGGTCACTGCACCAAAATGTAGTATTTCCAAACCTTATTTTGTAAAATTGTTTTCACCACTCTCTTATATATATTAAATGAGGATTTTTAGATATTTTCTATATTTTTAAAGTATCCCGAACTAGGTGTTCCCTAAAACCTCCTTTTATATTCGAACCGTTTCTCAGACCGGCCCGGTTCAGACCCTAAACTTCTAAGCCCAAATTTGGGGTGTTACATGTAGAAGGAGAGGAAATGCAAATTCTTCCCCGCAAAGAAAAGTTAGAGGTTTTGAATCTTGGGACTGAAGAAGAGAAGCACGAAGTAAAGATCGATACCACCATCTCAGTTGAAACAGGGCAACGTTTGGTTGAGCTTCTACAAGAATATAAAGACACCTTTTCCTGGTCATATCAGGATATACTTGGCCTGGATACAGATATTTCCATGCATAGGCTTCCTATAAGAGAAGGACGAGAACCATTAATGTAAAAAGCTTAGAATAATGAAGGCTGATACACTTTTGAAAATCAGAGACGAGGTCAAGAAGCAGTACAATGTAGGATTCCTCGAGGTAGCTAAATATCCAGAATGGGTGGCAAACATCGTCCCAGTGCTTAAGAAGGATGGAAAAGTAAGAATGTGCGTCGACTACAGGGATATTAATAAAGCAAGTCCCAAAGACAATTTTCCGCTTCCACATATCGACACCTTGGTAGACAATACAGCTGGCCATTCCTTTTTCTCGTTCATGGATGGATTTTCTAGATACAATCAAATAAAAATTGCCCATAAGACATGGAAAAGACTACTTTTGTAATGCTTTGGGGAACCTTTTGTTATAAGGTAATGCCTTTTGGACTGAAAAACGCAAGGGCAACGTATCAGAGAGCTATGGTCACTCTTTTCAATGACATGATGCACAAGAAGATAGAAGTTTATGTGGATGATATGATTGCCAAGTCCAGAACTGAGGAAGAGCATCTAGCGAACCTGAGTAAGCTTTTTCAAAGATTGAGAAAATTTCAGTTAAAGCTTAATCCTACCAAGTACACATTTGGGGTTACTTCTGGGAAGTTGTTAGGCTTTGTGGTAAGCAGAAGAGGAATTGAAATTGATCCAGACAAGATAAAAGTCATACAAGAGCTGCCACCACCCCAAACACAGAAGCAAGTTCGAGGATTCTTGGGAATTCAACCCGTTTTAGGGAAACCGTTAATACTCTATCTAACGGTGTTTGAAAATTCAATGGGTTGCGTACTAGGGCAGCATGACGAAACTGGAAGGAAGGAAAGGGTGATATATTATGTGAGCAAGAAGTTTACTGACTGTGAAGCAAGATATACTCCGATTGAAAAGGTATGTTGCGCTTTAGTATGGGCCATTAGAAGGCTTAGGCAGTATATGTTGTATCATACAACATGGTTGATCTCACGGTTAGATCCATTAAAGTTTATGATGGAAGCTCCAGCCCTATCAGGAAGAATAGCGCGATGGCAGATGTTGCTCTCAGAATACAACATTCAGTATGTGAACCAAAACGCGGTGAAAGGAAGTGCCATAGCGGATTTTCTTGCAAGTCGTGCACAAGACGATTATGAGGCATTAGACTTCAGTTTCGCCGATGAGGATTTGATGTGTATTATGGAAGATGGAGAGTCAACAACAGAATCCTGGGTCATGCATTTCGATGGTGTTGTAAATGCTCAAGGACGAAGTATTGGGGCAATTTTGGTTTCGCCAGAATGAGATCATTATCCTTTCACTTTTCGTTTGAAATTCTTCTGCACCAATAATATGGCAGAATACGAGGCATGCATATTGGGCCTAAGGGAAGCCATTGACGGAAAAATCTAAAAGTTGAGAGTCTATGGGGATTCAAAGTTGATCATCTACCAAATACGTGGCGAATGAAAAACAAAAGATGCAAAATCGATAGAGTATCACAAGTTAGTCCTTGAGTTAATTAAAGAATTCGATGTGATCACTTTTAAGCATCTCCCAAGAGAAGATAATCAAATGGCCGGTGCGTTAGCTACTTTGGCTGCCATAATTAAAGCAATCGAGGATTTTGAGATGATTCCCATTAAGTTACAAATGATGGAGTCCCCAACATATTGTTACAATGTAGAAGAAGAAGGAGGTGGTTTACCGTGGTACCATGATATCTGGCAGTACATAAAGCTTCAACAATAGCCAGCACATTCTTCAGAAAATGAAAATAAAATGATCAGGAAAATGGCATCAGGATACATCCTTGATGGAGAGATCCTCTACAAACGAAGTCGAGACCAGGTGCTACTAAGATGTGTGGATGCAAAATAAGCGCAATTGATTTTGGAAGAAGTCCATGAGTGAGTTTGTGGAACCCACCCTAGTGGTTTCACTATGGCAAGAAGAATTATGCGTTTCGGATATTACTGGTCAACAATGGAAGGGGATTGCATTAATTATTCCTGCAAATGTCACAAGTGCCAGATTTACGTTGACAAGGTTCATGCGCCTCCTCAGCCTCTTCATGTCATGTCATCTTTATGGCCATTCTCTATTTGGGGCATAGATGTTATTGGGAAGATGTCTTCCGAAAGCGTCAAATGGTCATCGCTTTATCTTGGTAGCCATCGATTATTTCACGAAGTGGGTGGAAGCGGCTTCATATGAAAATGTAACTAGGTCCATTGTTTGCAACTTTTTAAGGAAGAAGATCATTTGTCGATATGGACTACCTAAAAGCATAATCACTGATAATGCCTCTAACCTGAACAACCGAATGATTGATGGGGTCTAGGAGCAGTTTAACATTAAGCACTGCAACTCATTAGTATACCGCCCAAAGGTGAATGGAGCAGTAAAAGCAACCAATAAGAATATTAAGAAGATAATTGCAAAGATGACCAGTACTTATAAAGATTGGCATGAAAAGTTACCATTCGCCTTGTATGCATATCGTTCAACGATAGGAACATCCACTGGGGAAACTTCTTCTCATTAGTATATGGGATTGAAGCCGTGCTACAAATCGAGGTTGAGATACCATCGTTACGTGTATTGATGGAGACCAAGTTAGATGAAGCAGAATGGGTTAAGGCAAGGTATGACCAATTGAACTTAATTGAGGAAAAGAGTCTGAAAGCCGTGTGTCATGGTCAAATGTACCAAAGGAGAATGATTAGGGCTTATGAAAAAAAGGTTCGCCCTAGAGAATTCCAAGAAGGTGATCTGGTATTAAAGAAGAAGTTGCCAATTCAAAGTGATCCCCAAGGAAAATGGGCGCCTAATTGGGAATGACCGTACATCGTGACAAAGGTTCTTTCTGGTGGAGCATTGATTTTAGCTGAGATGGGTGGAAATGAGTTTCAAAACCCAGTAAACTCTGATACTGTTAAGAAGTATTATGCCCGAAGGAAAAAAAACAAAAAAAAAGAATAAATGAAAAAGTGAAAAAGGAGGGTTCAAAATGAAAACCTGAAAAGGGCGTTTTGAAACCAAATGAGGGTCTAAGTTGAAAACCCGTAAAGGGCGGCTCAGATAATTTGACGGATTTCAGGGCTCCACAGATCATGCATTGTACTCAAAGGCTTATGGCGTTCAAGATTACTTCTGGTGTATGATAGGAGGAGTTTGGACTATTGATATTTGAATACTCTTTTCCCTTTCTTTTTATAAACCTTTTTTGTATTTGCCACAACATTAATAAAATTTGTCTCATGGATTTTTCTTTCTTTCTTGTTTCCTTCCCTATCATCATTTGCATCTTGCTTTGAAATAAGGATCAACGGATTTTACAATCATTTATATATGCAAAAGATTTTTTAGCATTACTTTAAGAATGTTTTGGAAAGTACAGGGACTACGAAGTGTTCCATAATTATTGTTTGGGGCATATGGTGTTAAAATGCTTGAAGTAGAGGTAAAGCCTTGTTGCAAAATTCTTTAAAAGGAAGAAAAGCCATATGAATGTATGGGCGCTTAAATAGTGTTTCTTAAACCACCGGCCTTCCTTACATGATAATGAGAGCAGTCTTACAATGTTAAAACTGGACTTAGGAAGCTCATCCTTGAATATTGATAAAGAAGACAGATGAGGATTAAGTATCTCCAATGAAGTGAGAGTAAGATGTAAAGATAAAGTCAGTCAGCAAAAGATCAAAAATAAGGCAAAAGCCAGAGTTGTTCATAACTCATTGGTGAATTCTGAGGCAAAGAAGATGGCCTTATCCCAAGGAATGGTGAATTCGAAGCCGAAAAGCCAAGAAGAATTGAAAGAGAAGTGAAGCAAGTCGTCTTACCTACGCAAGTTTAGGAGAGAGTTCATGTTAATCGGGTTGGCCTCGATAACCAGAATTTCATCAAAATTAAGAAAATGGTCTAAGCAAAAGAAGTTTTAAAAGGAAAAACTTGGCATGCATTCATATTTTAGACATCCCTAGGGGCATGCACATCATAATTGTATTACATATTGCGTTTTTTTTTTCAGGTACATGGAAGACCTGCTCAAATGAGAGTTTGCTTATTCATCAAAGCATAAGGAGGATGAAATTTTCAGAAGATTCGCCTATCCGTTCAGGAAAAAGGAGAATGAAGTTTGCTTATTCATCCAAGCATAAGGAGGATGAAGTTTTTCAGAAGATTCGTCTATCCGTTCAGGCATAAGGAGAATGGAGTTTGCTTATTCATCCAAGCATAAGGAAGATGAAAGTTTTCAGAAGACTTTGCCTAATTGAGCATTTGAGAGGACAAGGCCCAACTCAGCTATTCAGGCATTTTGGGAGAATAGAACCCAGCTTAGTTATTCGAGCATAAGAAGAATAGAATCAGCCTATCTATTTGAGCGTGGAACCCAGCTCAGCTATTCAGGCATTTGGGAGAATAGAACCCAGCTTAGCTATTCGACCATCAGGAGAATAGAGCAGTCTATCCGTTCGGGCATTTGGAGAATGGAACCCAGCTCAACTACTCGAGCATAAGGAGAATATAACCAACCTATTCGTTCAGGCATTTGGAGAATGAAACCCAGCTTAGCTATTAGAGCATTAGGAGAATAGAGCACGCCTATCTATTCGGGCATTTGGAGAATGGAGCCAATTTGGAAAATGGGTGAAAATCCGTGAAAATCAGTGTCTTCTGATCTTTGCTTTATTTATGTTGCACAGAGATAAGCAAAGAGGGGCAGCTGTTGTCACTAGTTTTTCACCCCAACTTTAAAATAATCCAAAAAAATAAAAAAAATCCTTTTCCCCTTAAAATAATAAAAAGCCCAGCCATTTCTAAATTAAATAAAAAACAACAAAAATCCATCTTTAAAAACCCATTTTTGAAGCCCATTTCAAAAGAAAAAAAACAAAGCCCATTTAGAAATACTAGCTTATCTTTTAAAAAGAAAAAAAAAGAGAAAATAATTTTAATATTAAAGATGGAAAATAAATGTTGAAGAAAAAGGAAATAAAATGAAGGCAAAAAAATAATAAATGTAAAAAACAGCAAAAAAAAGAAAGAAAATATAAAAAAGGAAAAAGGGGGAACCGGCGCTCGGGCTGGTTCTCCAGCAAACCCTATCGCCGAACCTTGTGGAGGGTTGGTCGGCATCTATCGGCCACGGCTGCCGATGTCGTTGGTACTGGCCAGTCCACCTCATCGCCGCCGACCTAACGCCCCCAACTCCGCTCGCCGCCACCGCCTGTGCTCACCGGAATCTGCAAAAAACCGAGAGAAGAGGTCAAACCCTATGCTCGAATCAAGGATAAAATTCAGCTTCGATATTGAACCAAATCAGATAAGGATTGGGGGTTTTATCGAGAATCAAGTTCTTGGTCTGATTTTAGCTCCAATTTAGGGATTAAACGCGGATATTTGCTTGATTTGCAAGCTCAAGTATGTGTATAAAAACTCCCCTCTTCTCCATTGTTCAACACACCAAATTGAAGAGAGAAATACACTTGAAAAAAGAAAATAGGATTAGGAAAAAATCCGAAAATTTCTCTAAATTTTTCAAGAGTTTGCTAGAAATTTTGGAGTTGAAGTTCGAGTTTGGAGGCAATTTTCCGGAGGCAAATAAAAGCATTTCGAGAAGTTCATATTCGAGTTCTTCGTTTGTCGTTTCGGTAAAATTTCTATCATTCCTTTTAACTTTTATTTATATTTTTTATGCTTGTTCTTGGTTGAATTTTTGTGTTTGTGTTTGTGTTTTTTTGGATTTTAGGTTGTATTCTTGAAGTAAGAAAATCGTTTCACGATTTCGGTAATGTTTTCGTTTTAAATTTTCCGTTTAATTTTGGTTTGATCTTTAAAAAATTTGCATGCTTAAAAATGTTGTTAGGATTGTTTTGATCTTTAGAAATAAAGAAATAACTTTTTAAAGGTGTTTATATTAAAATGTAAGAATAAAATGAGTTAATGTGGTTAAATTGAAAAAACTTAAAGTTAGGGATTTAATTAGGAAAAAACAATAATGCATGGGTGGAAATAATAAAGGGGCTTGATTTTTATAAAAAAATATAAAAAAAAAGTTTTTTTGAAATTTAGTTTTAATAATAAATGGGTTAAGTGATTTTAAAAAGAAAAAAATGAATAATATGCTTTTTTAGAAAAAAGAAATAGGTAATAAAAGTTTGTTTTTTTCAATAAAACAAAATAAAAAGAGTTTTAAAGTAGAAGTTTAAGGTTTTAGGAGAAAATAAAATTTTGAAAAAAAAAACTTAAAAGAAAATCTTTCAAAAATAAGGGTTATTTAGAAAAAGGCCATTTTTTAAAAAAGAAAAGTTTAAATAATGAAAAAATGAAAAAAAAAAGTTTTAAAAGAGAAATTATTTTTGAAATGAAAAAAATATAAAAAGGTAAAAAAAACATAAAAATGAAAAAAAAAAGTAAAAATATAAAAAGGGGTCTTGGCTTTTAAAAATTAAAAAGTAAAAAAAATAAAGGATTTTCAAATGAAATAATAAAAGGGAATAACCAAAGAAAAATTTGAGTTGCTTGCTTGTTTTAGAAATAGGGTTAAAACTTAGGACTAGGTTCTAAAGCTTAGATAAAGACGTGTTTTGTTGAAAAATTACTTAACAAAAAATAAAACACACTTAAGCAAACTTAAACTTTTAATTAGGAATAAAAGACTTAGACATTTTTTAGGATTTTTAAATAATCGAACTTAGAATAAACATAAAATGCTTAACGCACTAAATTTCTTTGTTGCTTAAAAAGTGAAAATAATTTAATGTGGTGTCTTATCAAACGGGAATGACGGGTTAGCGCCAGAAATGTTAGCGGTTATTAAAGTTCATCTCCCGGGCGATAAGGCCGTTAAAATAGACTAATATTCATTAAACGGACAAGTAAAGTCGAACCTTTTTGAACTTGCAAATTCCAGTTTTGAAAACGATTTTAAAATCAATTAGGTACCAATTTTGGGCGTCGTGGGGGTGCTAACCCTTCCCCACGCGCAACCGACCCCCGAACATATTTTCTCATTTTTCGTAGACCAAAACCGTTATTTTATTAAAACAAAACGTTTTATTAAAATAACCCTATTTTAAAGTGATCCAATCACATTTTTTTCAAAAAAATTGGTGGCGACTCCATGTTTTTTTAATTTTTCAAAAAGTCGAAGCTCGAAAGGGTTGCGACAGTGGGCATGTGTGTCGTGCATTGTTTTATGATAGTGCCTGTAAAATGTTTTCTGAAATTATTGTTATATGTTTAAATAATTTCATGAAATGATATTTTAAATAGACGTTAACGTTACAGTTTAATAAGTGTTTTAAGAAAAAAAATGTTTTATGTGGATTTTTATTGTGGGTCGTTCTTGTGACCCTAATGTGACTTCCTAGGATCTGCGGTAACGCATAGGCAGGTCTAGGGGTTACAAAGACAACTATAACCCATGCAAATGGGTGCATGTTCGAATCCCCTCGTTTGTAATTTTTTCCTCTCCTTTTTTCAACTTTTATTATTTTGAGAGTGTTACAACCAAGCTTTAAAAATCGATTAGCGTTGCACCCTATCCATGGCCAGAAAAGTAGCCATTTGATTGCTAATCCTTTCAACATGTGAAAAATGAACATTAGAGATTCTACTCACCAGATTATCTATTTCCACAAAAATTTGCCACCATCGACAAGGTCTGTGGAGTATGTTTTGGATCCAACTCAAGATCAATCTTTAGTCAGTTTTAATTTGCAGGATAATCCTCCTAGTCCACTCATTATCTAAAAAGATATCCAACGCTAGCCGCAAAATACTTCCCTTGATTTACAGCAGGACCATAGAATATTGCTCTAATCACTCCTTCCACAGTTCTTAGTACACCACCGCAACCTATTTCCCCGTCTTTTCAAAGCTATCAATGTTAAATTTCACATCGGTGGTAACTCCCATTCATTTTTTGTTATTACAATAATGAGCCATCGATGTATGCTTATTGGGCTTATATCCAACAAACCATAGGGTTTCATTCTTTTGTAAACACCTAGATTTTAGAAAAATGGGTGAGGTTATGACAATGATGGCGAAAACAATTCAATCACCGGCTATGTGATTGTACTTAGGATAAAGGGTTTACTGACAGAGGCTAGGTGAAACTCGAAAAAACAGTGTAATTTGTATCCCTTTATGTCGATTATTACTTTTACTTAGGGCCTTTTTAATTGCATAATTATATTTTCTCGCATTTATTTGAAGTTTTCTATTTTGTCCATCTCTTCTTGTGTTTTTTCTGTTTTTGTGGGAGAAATGTTGTTGTTTTGCTTCGATTTTGCTAGATAATTGTTGGCCTATGGAAAAAGTTACCGCAACAATCTCGGGAAAAAATTGATCACTCTAACCGATTCGGCTTGACCAAAGAATCTCCTAGATTCGAGGAGAATTGAATGAGAAAAGTTGTTACAACTAAAGATAAGAGGATAAAACGACCATTTGAAATTCAATTCGAATTTTCCCCTCTATAAAAGAGTGACGCGTAGATCAAAGGAGAGAGGACAAATAACGTAGAAAGAAACCCTAATTTCATCTTCATCATCGTGAGGGGCAACCGCCATTATTGGAATTGAGGTCGAACACTTATCACAGTATGCCATCGACAGAGGCCTAGCCCAAAAGCACTGCTCAATTCTGGCGAGAGGACAACAGAAGAGATCCGATCCGATCAAATCTTAGTTTATCTTCTATATTCCTTAATTCATTCAATGATTGTGAACAAATGATTTCTCTTTGGCTTTAATTTATTTAGATGTTTATCTGATATCTTCTTCTTCATTGTTATTCAAGTAGTTTAGACAAAAATACTTGATGCTCGCCCATTTACTTGGACTCGAGAGAGTTGGGTTCACAAAGTCTACTTATTGTATACAAGTTTTCATGATTCGAGAGTTAATGAAGCCTAATTCTCCTTAGACATAAGGAAGAATTTCAAGCGATTAAGAAGAATAAGCTTAATCGGTGAAAAACATCCCAAGGTTCACGCAAACATGTATTGCCGTGGCATGTTGGTCATTGGAGTCTTTTGTTAGACATAATTAGAAGGCAAGAAAGAAACTCTATCGAGCATATATATAACTGAAGTTGCCATCGCAAGTCAAACGGAAACAATATCGAGACACCCAATAACCTTGCCTCCTTATCAACATTTTATTTCTTATCTTGTTATTTGAATTTATTATGCTCTCTTTTACTTTACAATAATCTTAGCTATACTTCACCTCGTTCTATCACTATCAATCTTATCCCTTATAGAGTGCAATAACTTAAGCAAAATGGCACAAACCAATTTCAGTGGAGACGATCTTTAAACTATACTATTACTTGTCGACGTGCATACTTGCACCATTTGCGTAACACTTAAATTACACAACAAATTTTTGGTGTCGTTGCCGAGGATTGACACTTGGTGTTAGTTGTTTTTGTTATTGAATTATATTTATTTTATTATTTTTATTTACTTTAATATTATTATTTTTTCCTTTTATTAATTTTTTTAGGAACATCAACATATGACAAAATATAATGACAAATGTTAATTATGTATAACAAAACAGTAACAAAACTACTCTTCCCATTTTCTCGGCAGCAGTTACAAGAAGTTTGCAAGCTCTTCATCTTCTTCGCTGATCTTCTTCACCGGTAACGACCTTTGGCTGTTTTGCTGATTTTGTATATAAATAACCTTCATCTTTGGTGATTAATGTTTTATTTTTATGTTTTTCTTGTTTTTCCTTGCTTTGACAGTTTTATATCAAATATGCTTTCATGGTAGTTTTTTTGTCTACTTTTATGGCAGTTTCTTCGTCTGCCTTTATGGCAGTTTTAGTCTGTCTTTTGACAATATAACGTTCGAGTGACGAAATTTCAGCGAGCGTTTTTCAGCGAGGAGGCCGATCTAAAAATGCTTATGATTCCATGTTGTGGTTGTGCCGATATGCCAAGAACAAGTAGCGAAAAAAATTTGCTGTCTTCGTAGAGCACTCTGGTTAAAGCTATAGTTTCCTGGATTTGTTTCAGAAGTTGCTTCAAGTCCTTCTGAAAGTGATAGATTTGTTCTTTAATGTCTTTCATACCCTTAGGTTTTATTGTATTTATCTTTATACATTGAATTTTTAATGTTTGGGTGTGATCCTTTGTAATCCTATCACTTTTAATATAATCCAGTTTGTTTCAAAAAAAAGAATAAGATGGGAACAAAGCAAAGACATATTGGGAATGGGAATACAAAATCCAACAAATAAAGAGTGACAAGTTTGACACACAATAAAAGTAAAACCAAAGAGTCTTGAAACATAGACTACATAAGGCTGCAAATGTATTCGGTAGGGACTCTTCTTCCACAGTTGTCGAGAAAGAGATTCAAGGAAATAAGAAGGTTTATGTTAATGCCTAACACATTGGCTCTCATAGCAGTGCAAAGGCACACCGCAGCTTCAAGATCGACCAAGCCTTTGATCAGGCTGCAACATGGTTTTGTAGGTACGTTACCGAGCTCGACATCCACCAAGCTCAAAAGATTAAGACACACACCGAGGTTCAAGGGATTGCATGTACCCTGACCATTAGATAGAACATGTCCGGGACGAATAACAACAGGGTTTGTTGTGCAAGAGGAAGCATTGGAATTATTATCAACATTATGAGAGCTTACTAAAGCAAACAAAACAAGGTTGAGGGAAACAAGTAGAGCAGTTGATGTGTTAACACCGGAAGCCATTTCGGAAGAGAAAATGATTTCAAGTGATTAAGGAAACAATTTTTTTATGAACTCAAAGTTGTTATTCTAAGACGATGGCGTACTTCATATACCTATAGACGTCTATTCTCGCTTGCTCAACTCGTCGTATCTCATACTAGAAACAAGTTCACGGCTGCCGTCGGTTGCGACACTATCTCCTACTTCAGTACTTCCACCATCGGACTCGACTATTCAACCGGATGCTTAACATTTTGTAGTGCTGTGTCGAATGTGATAAATGGAACTTGATTGGACAGTAGGGAATCAAACTTGCAGAGAAGCCAAAATAACTATGGATACTCTATATTCAATAAAATTAGCTGGTTTGCCCGAGTGGTTAAGGGGCAGACTTAAGATCTGCTGCACTGAAGTGCGCGTGGGTTTGAACCCCACAGCCATCATTTTCAACTGTTCTCCTTAAACATCGATTTTACCATTTTCCTTTGAAAGGTGCCGTCAAAGAAGCATAATTCATGTGCAGTAATTGCTTTTTCATATACTTCTTATTTTTTACTATTTTATTATATTCTTTGATCCTAAACTTTAATTTTTACATTGCAGAAATGTTCTCAAGATTGCGCATTGCAGCCGAAGTTGCAATTATTTGCGTCGGTCACCGAGATATACTATACGAGCAAAAGTATCAGATTTACCGGTCGACATTGATCAAACTCACTTGACTAGTCAAGTGCTAGAGACTTGTACGTATGTAGATCTTGAATACTTCCGGTCAAGCCAATTCACTGAAAAAAGTGATGTTTTTAGTTTCAGCTTAACGGGACAAAAGACAATCTCAACGTTTGGACCGCAAGAAAAAATAGGCTTAATCTCGTTGTTGATGTCGGTGATGGAAGAAAAATCACTTGCCGCATATTGTTGATTCCGGAATTGGTCTAATGGATGAAGTAGTTGCAGTTGCTCAACTTGCAAAAGAAAAATGCTTGAGCTTAGATGGGAGTCATAGACCAACAATGAAAGAAATATCAATGGAACTGGAGGTGACCGCATCCCTACTGATCAAACAAAACAATCTGAGGTCGTTGCGAGAAAATCGAGTGAAAGTTGGGATTTCACTTCATTCTCGACACCAGAATCAGAAGTTCGTCCACTTATGTTGGATGATACAGTTTGATTACCACATCTCCAAGTTTTTGCAGATGTCTCTCAACTTAATTTCCCCATGGAACAAATATATTATTTTGTTAAAAAATATCGTTGCATTTTGAATGAACTATAGTATTGTTGTGCTTTGGTCGTGTGGGAACGTTACATTCAGACATTGGATTGAAACGAATACGACTCGTAATGTATCCCATCTACAGGTTTTTATTTGAAAACTGATTTTAACACCTTCAACCAAACCTTAAAACTAAAAATCTGATCAAAACCATAGCATGGATGTTGGATTAAAATCCTCAATTGTGGGCACATATGTAAAATGTATGATGCTATTATAAAGTATGACACAAAATCAAGTGACCAATTATGTTAGGCGTGTCATAGGTATTAAAGTGTGATGGAAATAAAAGTGTAGATACCATAAGATATATTTATAATTCAATGAGGGGCAGAGTTATAAATATTTAATAGTTGATTTAATAATCAACTATATAAAGAGGTAGTGGTCCCCGAGAAATAGGTTAACTTGTATTACTCTTGTCCCCGTCAGAGAGTTTTTACGGCAATGGCTAACCTATCTTCTTGGAAGATCACAACCACCTTTTAGGCGATCTTCATCAAAGGATTCAAGGTTTTCATCTATCGATTAATTCAGGTACGCTTCCGCTTTCGGTTTATTGTTCTTGATGATTTGACTTGATTGATCCTGGGTTTTAGATTTCATATCTATTATGGTTTGGTTCTAACAAGTGGCATCAGAGCCTCGTCATGTTAAATCATTATGAACCCATTAATTTTTTTTATTGTTTTCGAATTAATTCATTCGTATGGTTTAAGGAATTTAGTATATTGATTAAGTGTTTCGGTTACAATATTATATTTTTAGGGTTTCTTTTTATGAATCCTTATATATGGTGTTGAATATGGGTTGCCATATGTTTTTTTTTGAATGAATGTTGCCGTATAGTTTTTTTTTTATGAATTTAGGTTATTAAATTGATATTCAAATATCGGCCACGTTTTCAATTTGAAAGAATCTTGTATATGAAAGCAATCCAGTATGCATTTGGTTTCGGTTGAACTTAGGGTTCTGTGAATATGCATTAAATGCATAATTGAGTTTTAATAGAATTGTAGCTTTACGCTACAAACAACTATGCTTCTGTATTGGATTCAGGATTAAAGGATAATATCAATATTATTAGTGGACAATTATTAATGTTGTTCGATTATTAATCAGGTTATTTGCCATTGAATTTCAAAGTCGGCAGATTATGTTTTCATTATTGATTCTGTTTTTTAGGTTTTATTTATGTTACTGGGGTATTTAAATTTTTTAGTGGTAATATTATAATATAGTTTCGAATTGCCTCCCAATTTCTCCCTTATGTTCGAACAGCCTCAAAACTATATTGATAAATTTCTATCGATTACAAAATTGGTTTTAGTATCATATGTTACAATGGTTCAAGTATGTTGCTCTTATTGTAAGCAATTATTTGGGTTTGAATCATTATTTTTTTTCTATTTGATTTTGATCACACACTATTATTGTTATGAATTATAGAACATATGTTGGCAATGATATATATTCAATTCGGTTTGATCAAGAATTTTAATTTTGATCGTTAGGTTATTGTGAATATATATTAAAGTTTTATGTGATCATTATATGAATTACTCATTTGTATGATACTTCTAATTTTAGCTTTTAGTTAAAGTTTGAATGTTTTGAATTCGACTTTGATTTTGGTAAATGTATGTTTAAGGTTTAAGACATTTTTTTTAAGGAATAGTCAAAGATCTAGGTTTTTTCGAGTTCTGATAGCCCCATTCAGACAACCTTATTTTGTGTTATTTCAGAAACTTAAGTGTTATCAGAATTTTCAGTTTTGACTGTTACAAAATTTTAAATTTGAATATTGATATATTTATATTATATATTTTGAGATAAATTAATTGAAGCATTAAGTCACCAAAGTGACCTCTATTGTGAAAATTATTTTATTTTAAAATATAGAAGGTTTTGTGCATGTAAGTCGGATTATTTTAGTATTAATCGGCCCAAATGAAGGTTAATAATTGACATTATTACATGTGCAACTATGGTAATAAACATGTGATAATTATTCAGTTTTATATGTGAGCAATAAATCGGCCCAAAAGAAGATTTCTGTTTGACATGTTCTTATTATCAATGTTTGATTACTATATCAGGATATCACTTGCAAGTTAATATTTTGTCCAAACATGAAATATTAATGGAGTGTTCGGTATCTTGACATTAAGTTTACCTTTATTCAAGTTTATTATTATTTTGGTTATCTTTTAATTTGATTGAAAGATAAAATTAAGACAAACATTTTGAAACAATTAGATTCATATTTTGGCTTCGGATGTCTAATGTTTTAATGGATTAATTGAAACATAATGTCACCAAAGTGACCGCTTTTGTGTAGATTAGTTTATTTAAAATATTAGATAATTATGGGTTTTTGTAATTCATGCATTTATTAATTGGCCCAAAGGAAAGTTAATATTTGGCAGAATTACAACGACAACTGTGGCGATAAATGTGTGACAATTATAAGGTATTTTATGTGAGCAATACGTTAGTCCAAAGATTAGCCTATTGTTTGACATAGTTTATTGTCAATGTTTGATTGCTACAAGAAGAGTACCGCTTACAATTAATATTACTGTCCAAAGACTTGATATTAATGTTGTGCTTGGTATCTTGAGGGGAACTAGCCATTATTTTGAATTTATTTGTTTACTTATGAATATTTATGTGAGCTTGTTTTAATTTTATTTATTTATTTTTGTTCTATATTTAGTTAATTTATCATTTCTTGTCACAATATCTGTTAAATACATTCTAAACTCATGTTTAGTAAAACTAATTTCAAGGAATAAGAAAAGACACTTACATATAGTATTTGGTTGTATGAGCATAGACTTTGTACTAGGGAAAGAACATTTTGCACCTCTCACTGCGGTAAGCACCTATAAAAAAAAATATTTTGAGAGGTGAAATCGTTCGAATCGCGTGAGTCTAATGATCATAAAGTACAACATTCTATTTTTTAGGAGCACAAATTTAAAGAAACTACTCAAACTAAGGATTTCCTTGAAGAAATTAAGAAATGTTTTACCCAAAACATTAAGGTTAAGATGACATCACTTATGCTTTTTTTTTACTTCTATGAAGTATAAGGGTCAAGGAAATGTGAGGGGGTAGATTATGAAAATTCTTAATATTGCTTCAAAATTTAAGGCACGTAAGATCAAACTCTCTAACAATTGTTTGTTCTTATGATTTTGGTACCGCTTCCTATACAGTTTAACCAATTCAGATTCAGTTACAACTGCCAAAAGGAGAAATAGACTCTAATTAGGCTCATTTCTCATTATGTTCAAGAGGAAGAAAAGTTGAAGCATTATAAGTGTAAAAGTACTCATTTGGTTAGTGCTCATTTAGTTAGTGTCTCTAAAAATAAGGGCAATAAAAGAAAATATTAGAATAAAGTTGTTAAGGGTTCTAGTCAAAAGAAACAACAATAAGTTACAAAGTGTTGATTTTTTTTATATAAGTTAGGACATATGTGAAGTAATTAAACTTCAAAAGTGAGCAACTACTTCGGTTATTTTGAGTGATTCATGAGCCGTAAATTTTATGATCCCACAATTAAGATTATTTTAAGGAGAGTTTATAATTTTTTTTAGGATGTTGAGTTTGGGGGAGAAATAAGGTTAGATACATTACTATTGAGGAGGAATTGAATTATAATTTAATTCATACTATCACTTTTGATGATGTTTAGGTTTTCACACCTATCATTAATCAAGAAGTGAATCAAGTACCTCAGCAAAATAATGTTGAACAACTCCCATTCAAGATAAGGTAATTGTTTCAGAAGAACAAACTCAACAACCTTAAAAAAAACAAGTGTCTTTAAAGAGGTCCACAAGAGGAAGATGAAATACTATTTTAGATTATTTTATTGTATTTCTTCAAGAAAATAAGGCAATAATGGAATGATAGAAAATGACTCAATCATTTATATCAGACCATAAAAGTTCTAACTCTCAAAAGTGGATTGATGTCATTCAAGAAGAGTATAATTTTATGCAAGACAATAAAGTTTAAGAACTTGTCTCATTACCTTAAGGTGCAAACCAATTGGTTGTAAATTAATATTTAAAACCAATAGGGATGGAAATGGTAACGTGGATAAGTATACATCACGTCTTGTATCTAGAGGATATACTCTAAAAGAAGACATTGATTTTTAGAGACTTTCTCTTCAGTTTTATTGAAAGACTCTTTCAAGATAATTATTACACTTGTTGCTTGTTTTAGTCTTAAGCTACATTAGATAGATGTTAAGCTTGTTTTTTTTTCAATGGCGACATTGAAGAAACTATTTATATGGTACAATCATAAAGTTGTGTCTTATGATACAATATCAATGATATGTAAATTAAAGAAATCTATATATGAGCTTAAGTAAGACTCTCATTAATGAAATTATAAATTTCATGTTGATTATCTCATTCAGTTTTGAGATAAATTTGGTTGGCACTTGTATATACTACAAGTTCAGTGGGAGTAAACCAAGTGACACTCATATTGCTAAAGTAGATAAGTATTATCTTGCTCAATGCCCTAAAAGTAACCTTGAAAATTTAGAAATTCCAAAAGATTCTCTATACATAAGCTATTGAGAATCTAATTTATGCTTAAGTATGTATGCGTTCGGAAATTGTGTACATTGTTGGAATGTTAGATATATATTTAAGAAATTCTAGTATGGACTATTGGATAGCAGCCAATAGAGTTATGAGATATCTTTAGAGAACAAAAATTACATGCTCACATGTCGAAGTTCTGGTAAGTTAGAGATCATTAGGTTTACAGACTTCGATTCTAATAGAATATTGATGCAAACGAATTTTGTCACATAAGCTGCTAATTTTAGATTGAATAAAAAGACCACTTTAGTTATTTTGTGACAATAAATATGCATTCATTTATTCTATACACAATAGGAACACTTCAAACTTTAAGCACATAAATATTACGTTCCTAGTTGTTAAAGAAAATTCAGAGTGTTTGTGTGTTTAAAGAGCATGTTGGTACAAACTCCATAATTGCGCGCATATTAAGAAACTGTCACCCTAGGTCTTTCATGAGCACACTACTCATGTAGGTGTAATGTTATTTAAAGATATTCGGTTTTAGTGGGAGTTTGTAATTTTGAAAAATGCTCATTCGGTTTAGACACAATTTCAGTTTCTTCAGTTTAAAGTTATTTAAGATTATTTTCTGCAGAAATAAAGTTTTTTTGGTTTATGCACACTCTGAATTCAGTAAAGTTGATCTCACTAAGGTTTAAGAGGACCAGTTGGAAATAGACATGTTCGGTTCACATTTCATGTAATTTTTCATGCTACACATCCATGATTGATCTATGTCATTTGACTATGTTTGTATACGTGACCATTGATGGGTCCAGTCAAGATTGATATGGCAAAGACCGCTTTGATCCTATATGGATATAGTTGATGGACGAGATTGTTATAGAATACCTATTATATAATAGCAAATTTTTGAGCTCATAAGGTTGTACATTTATCAGGAAACATATGTTGCCCAAGTGGGAGATTGTTGGATTAAAATCCTCAATTGTGGGCACATATGTAAAATGTATGATGCTATTATAAAGTATGACACAAAATCAAGTGACCAATTATGTTAGGCGTGTCATAGGTATTAAAGTGTGATGGAAATAAAAGTGTAGATACCATAAGATATATTTATAATTCAATGAGGGGCAGAGTTATAAATATTTAATAGTTGATTTAATAATCAACTATATAAAGAGGTAGTGGTCCCCGAGAAATAGGTTAACTTGTATTACTCTTGTCCCCGTCAGAGAGTTTTTACGGCAATGGCTAACCTATCTTCTTGGAAGATCACAACCACCTTTTAGGCGATCTTCATCAAAGGATTCAAGGTTTTCATCTATCGATTAATTCAGGTACGCTTCCGCTTTCGGTTTATTGTTCTTGATGATTTGACTTGATTGATCCTGGGTTTTAGATTTCATATCTATTATGGTTTGGTTCTAACAATGGAAACTTTTAAACTCATCAAACGAGATTTGACACCCTTACCCAATCAAATGCACGACATGTACTAGTTGGCGACAACTCAAGGTTTTCGGTGTTGCATTCGAGCAAGTCATAAGCGATTCCCGAACCAATGAATTCAACAACTCATGAGAGGTAACAGGAAAAGTTAGATATACATCAGAATCAGATGTTCATCCACTTATGTTGCATACAAGATCGCCTAGTTTCTTCTTTGTTAATTTTCCCATGATATTGAAGGTTCAAGAAAGCTACTGTCATCGACGACGGACATTGTCTCCCATACCACCTCCAGTGATCGGCTGTGGTTACCACAATCTATTGAAAAAGAAGTTATTCCAAAATCTCAAGCCTCTTAAATGAGAAGCTGAATACGGATATGATGAGTATCATTGGTACTCTATATTTAACAATAAGAACGATTATTTATCTTCTGTGATTTACAGCTAGCAAATTAGCTGGTTTGCCCGAGTGGTTAAGGGGGCAGACTTAAGATCTGCTGCACAGAAGTGCGCGTGGGTTCGAACCCCACAGCCAGCACTTTTTTTTTTAAGTTTTATCCTAAAGCTGCGATTTTACCATTTTCCTTTGAAAGTTGCGCATACAGAGTAGAGAGAATTCATATGCAGCAAAATGAAATCATACATATCCCTACAAATTTCTTTAAGATATACTAAGAAGAACTCAACAAATACTATTTGTTTATATTTTCTATTTTAATATTTTCTAATTTTTTAATGTGTTAAAAAATAAAAATAAATCAAGCATAACTATCCTATACATATACTTGAAGTGACGAGTTTTTTATTTTAATATTTTCTGATTATTTATCTTGTTCGAGTTTTTTTTTATTAAATTTTTAACATTTTCCTTGTATAGTCCTCTTGTGACAATTTTTTGTTTCTATGACTATAAAAAATATCCATAAATATGTGTTTAGTTTACCTCATGATTATAAACTCTCATTATAGTTTTAAATTTTAACAATCTCATGTATTGCTCATCCCCTTGTGTCCTGATAGCAAAGGTAGATGTTTATCATCCCTTAAGACCCGGGTTCGAGCACTAGTAATGCCATGTTGTGTGTGCCGTCTTTGAAAAGACTAAGAAAGTTGAACAAATGCATCCTTGCATCGCACCAGCATATTAAAAAAAATAATCTCACGTATTATGTTTGGCATTTTTAGGGTTATACATTCTTTGCTGTAAAATAATGAGGTGTAAATAAAGGATTCTAATTGAAAGAAAAGGAGAGAATTCAGGTAAATAAGAATGTGTCGACAATCTTGCATGTATGTTTTCTCTACCTTGTATTATTGGCAATAAAAAAAATTGAGCATGCTGTTAGATTTGAGAGCTTCAATAAATGTCATGGCTTTTTCTATTTACCAAGAATTAAAATTAAATGACCTACAAAAGACGGGTGTGGTAATTCAATTAGCTGATCGTTCTTATATTCACCCGCTTGGAGTTGTTGAAGATGTTTTGGTGCAGGCTAATGAACTACTTTTTACTGTAAGTTTTAATATCTTGGAGATGTAAGGTAATTCTTCTCCGAAATTGTTGGACAAATAGGGTTAAATTCAAAATAAATAAAATAAATTAATTTAAATAAATGAAATATCGAAATTAACAGATCTGGAATAGCCGAAAATAATTGCCGCTGCACAAACATGGTTTCCTTAAGACAGATTCGACCACTCCTCGATGCTTCAGTTCTTTAGTTGCCAGTCTCCTAAGATACAACATCATATAAATTTTGATAGAAGAGCTATTGAAGAAATCTAGAACAGTACTAGGGCCTTTGACTATCACCAAAAATAATGTAATTTTTGGGAGAAGAAGAGATTTTCGAATTGTGTTTAAAACCAGAAATAATCCATGTATTTATAGGAGAAAATTAGGTTAAACATGAGAAATATTATTCCAATTATGCCCCTAATCGGATAATTGAGTGGGCTGCAAGCAAAAACTCGAATTTTAAATCAAAAAATATCCCTTAATTTTCGGGATAATATGCTATTCAAAAGGAAAAAATTAATTCAAACGGGGTAAAATATCCACAAGTCCACGTACGGCCCGACCGGTCCAGACATTCGCGTTGCACACGTTGTGCGGGTGCGCCCCAACTCGAATGAGTTGGATTCGCACCCCTCTACACGCGAGGCACATGTTCATCCTTGAACTATTTTGCCGTTTGATTAAACGATGATATACTTCATACAACTACCTTTCTTACACGAGTTTTGTTATCATGGTTATGTCCATATGGCCATGGACATCGCCTGGTTCTGCGAGAGTTTGAGAGAACTATGCCCAAATTGTCTCCTTGAAGAAGCCCCACTTCACTTTTACATAGATGACTTATGTTTCTCGGTTCACTAATGCACACAATGGTCATTAAAAACATTTCTTAGCTTGTTCCGTTTTTAGTCACTATTTACATCATATGAATGGACTTGGGAGAGTAATCCCCCACAGTGACCGCACAAGGTCTATGTGATTAGGTTTTCCCTTTGAACCTAGATCCTGGGATCTCTAGTCAACTAGGTAGGGTTTTCCTTCTCATAGCGCCTTTAAATTTTCCTTGGCTTTAGTCACATTCCTTTCGATGTTTTCTCAACTTGATCTTGATTTATCCCTTTGATTAACGGATCTGCAACTTTATCTTTTGATTTTACAAAATCAACAGAGATAACTCCATTTGAGATCAATTGTCTAACGGTGTTATGTCGACGACGCATATGTCTCGACTTATGCAACTCTGTGCCTTAGCAAACGTTGCTTGGTTATCGCAGTACATATATACTATAGGCACAGGTTTTGGCCATTCTGGAATATCCTCCAAGACATTCTAAAGCCATTTAACTTCCTCTCTAGACTCGTCTAGAATTACAAATTCAAATTCCATTATGGATCTGGTTATAGTCGTTTGTCTTGAAGATTTCCATCCACTTATGCCTTTGATATCTTGAATATTAGATATCCAACTAGCATATGATCTTTGGAATAATGCAATATGTAATCTTGAGTATATATAAGATATCTCAATATAGTTACAAACACTTTCTAGTGGGTTTCACTTGGATTGATTGTGAATCTGCTTAAACTGCTCACAGTAAAAGCTATATCTGGTCTAGTGCAACTAGTGAGGTACATTAGACTACCTATGACCCTTGCATATTCCACTTGATCAACATTTTGACCTTTATTCTTGGACAAATGTTGGCATGTGTGTATTGGAGTTCTGGCTATATGAGAATCATCCTTGTCAAATTTATCAAGAACTTATCCATATAGTATGACTAAATCAATATGAGATCTTCATGTGACCGCTTGATTTGGATGTCCAAATTCATGTCATATAATCTCATATCTTTCATGTCAAATCTTGAATTTAACATGTCTTTTGGTACGTTTTACCATTTCATTGTTTCTTATAAAAATGAGTGTGTCATAGGATCATATATCCTACTGCACACATTGGTCACACTATTATTTTTCATCGTTTCAACCTTTTGTTGCTTATAACAATGAGTGTGTCATAGGATCATATATCCTACTGCACACATTGGTCACACATTGAACTTCGACCAACTTCCCTAAATATTTAGGAATTATATTTCAAGAAATTAGACATTCTTTTCTTTTCGTTATCACATTCTAGCGAATCTATTTTTACACAATAAATTGATATCCGTTACACAGTCAATAAAAATATAGTCCACTTATTTTCATTTACTTCGGTAATAGGAATATTACCTTTGCAAGACACCCCCCACATTTTTATGTAGTTGTAAGAAGGTTTTACTTCATTCCATAACTCATATGGTGTCTAATTAGTTGACAGAATAACTCCCCCACATGTTAGGCACATTTTGAATCTTCAAAATCATTGTACCCTTTGATTTTGTGACGTTACTCTCACAGAGTTTTCCCCCCAAATTAATCAATTTATTAATTATGGGTTTCAACATCTTACTCATAGAGAACAATTTCTCTATGGTATCTTTGATCTTAAGAAAAATTAGTTTGTTCTATCGTTTGAATAGACATCGCTATGATTTAGATCAAGTAGTTTCGTACTTCTTCGTATGTTTCATATTTGAAGCAAAAGGGATTTGTTCCATTTTAATTAGTCTACACAAAGAATCATAATTAACATGTTCATGTCACAAATCATGTAAACAAAAAGAACAATATTCTTTATTCATAATTCTTGGGTTTTACAGAGATTATAACATATCCCTACCCACAACCATTCCCTTAGGCATATAATTCTTTTTACTCCACAATATTAGCCTCATTGGCTTTCTTTGCATGTCTGCATTTAGGGGATATGTGCCCCACCTTGCCACAGTTGAAACACCCTCCCTTGAATTTATCTTTTTTTACCATTAGGCGCCAACCTTGTTCTGGCTTGGTGTTGTTGGGGTTGTCTTCCCCTCCTGTCTTCGACAATATTTGCCTTAACCTTTTGAAAGGTTTTTTATTGAGATTTCTAGCATTGCCTCTGTTGTCTTCTTCAATACGAAGTCTGACAATCAGTTCCTCCACCGACATCTCTTTTCTTTTGTGCTTCAAGTGATTTTTGAAGTCATTCCATCTGGGAGGCAGTTTTTCCGTGATGGCAGCTACTTGAAAAGAGTCACTTATCATCATTCCTTCAGCAAGGATTCCATGAATAATCATTTGGATTTCCTCCACTTGATTTACTACTGGTTTTGAATCAACCATAGTAGAATTCAAGAGTTTCGCGACTAAGAATTTCTTA
This sequence comes from Hibiscus trionum, assembly GCA_030270665.1. NCBI lineage: Eukaryota > Viridiplantae > Streptophyta > Magnoliopsida > Malvales > Malvaceae > Hibiscus > Hibiscus trionum. The sequence continues at coordinate 3,532,471 of BSYR01000008.1, forward strand.
GTTCCAGCATCTTATGCTTTGTACTTTCTGTCCAATGCATCCCACAATTCTAATGTTGTTTTGTACACATCATATACTGGATACATCAAATCTTGTAGTTCATTGAGGATGTAATTCCGACATAGGTAATCCCCATTTTCCCAGTCCTTAGTAATGCAAAAGGCGGTGAGTTCGTCCACCTCTCATTCTTCGTCTCCTACCGTGAGAACCGGAGGATCTTCCTTTAGATATTTTATCAGGTTCAACATGGTCAGCTAGAACAACATCTTTTGTTTCCTTGTTTTGAAATTCAATTCACAGAATTTCTGCGACTTCTCATTGTGGTTCATTGCCGTTGTCGTTGCGTTCAGATTTGGGATAGGTTGTTTCGAACCTTGGCCCTGGGTCGACACCTTGGTGTTCGACGAATCAATAGACTTATCTGTTTCATTGTTCCTGTTAGCAAAGACACCAATACCCAGAATCAATTATACTTCCAATAAATCGAAATTCAATTTCGTTTATTTTCGATTTTTAGTTTTTCACAAAATCTATAACCTCAGTTACTCTTAACGACAATTTCTGTAACACGTATTTGTCCCGTTTATTTCTGAGATCTAAGAAAACCTGTAAAATGACAGGATAATTCCTGAAACAAATTTGTTTGCTTTCTCACAACTGTATTTCTTTCGAATCGGCTTGATATAATCTGTCTTAAGATTATAGTATAGAATAAGAGGGTTAAATCCGAAATAAATAAAATAAATTAATTTAAATAAAAAAATACTGAAATTAACAAATCTGGAATAACCGAAAATAATTGTTGAGGCCTGCACGAACACAGTTTCCTTAAGATAGATTCGACCACTCCTTGGTGCTTGAGTTCTTTAGTCGTCAGTCTTCCAAGATACAACAGGGGATGATTTTCGACAGAAGCACTACTGAAGAAATCACGAACAGTACTCGGGCCCGAAGAAATTGATGATGAGATTGGCTCGGAAGAAATATTTTCAACATCATCTCTTGAGTAAGCAAGTTCAGACAATAACAAAATTCTTCCTTATGCTATGTAGGCCCCGAAGTTGGAGCTAAAAGACTTACCTGACCACCTAATTTACGTGTATTAGGTGAAGATGAGTCATTGTAGGTCATAATCGCAAATGGAATCACAATTGAACAAAAATAGAAGTTGGTTCGAATCTTAAAGGAGTATAAAGCGGAAATTGGGTGGACCTTGGCCGAAATCAAAGGTATAAGTTTGTCCATTTGTATGCATAGAATACTTCTTGAAGATGATGCCAAGCCTTCAAGGGAACCACAAATGAGGTTAAACCAGGCCATGAACGAAGTAGTGCTGAAAGAGATACTCAAACTCAAAGACGCATGCATAATCTATCCAATCTCGGATAGTAAATGGGAAAGTCCAATACATGTTGTCCCAAAGAAGACGAGGATCATCGTGGTAAGAAACTCGAACAATGAACTTGTACCAATGCGTGTGCAAAATGGTTGGAGAATGTGCATAGATTTTAGCAAGCTTAATCATGTGACTAGGAAATACCATTTTCCTTTACCTTTCATAGACCAAATGTTAGAGAGATTGGGGGAAGTCTTTCTTTTGTTTTCTTGACGTTTTTTCAGGTTTTTATCAAATCCCTATTGCTCAAGAGGACCAAGAAAAGACAACGTTCACTTGTCCATTCAGAACCTATGCATATAGGTGAATGCCTTTCGACCTTTGTAATGCTCCAGGTACATTCCAAAGATGCATGATGAGAATTTTTTCTGAATATATTGAGAAATGCATTGAGGTTTCTATGGATGATTTCACTGTATATGGAGATTAATTTGATGAATGCTTAAATAATTTAACCAATGTTTTAAAGAGATGCATTGAAACTAACTTGGCTAAATAATCTATCTCCTAGAGAACAACCCATGGAATCTTTTTTTACAACATTAACAATAAATACAATTAGTTGGTTTGCCTGAGAGGTTAAGGGAGCAGACTTAAAATCTACTGTACTGAAGTGCGCGTGGGTTCAAACCTCACAACCAATAACTTTTTTTGTTTTATGAAAATAAAGAAAATCAAGTTAATAACTTTTTTGTTTTATGAAAATAAAGAAAATCAAGTTAATAAGACAAAATCAAATTTAAATTTATGAAGGAGCCTACCATTTTTATTGGGAAGGCCGCCTAGAGACGCGCACATCAAAATTAAATGCTAACACGGACGGGTCTCGGAACCCAAGTACCGGCCTGGCTACGTGTGACCAAGCTGAAATGAAGTGGAAATTCAGAATAGCCAACAATTATTTTTAAGTTTTACGAAAATAAAGAATATCAAGTTAATAAGACAAAATCAAATTTAAAATTATGAAGTACCCTATCATTTTCCATTGGGAAGGCTGCCTAGAGATGCGCACAAAAGAATTAAATGCTAACACAGACGAGTCTTGGAACTCAAGTAACGGCCTAGCTACGTGTGACCAAGTTGAAATGAAATGGAAATTCAGAATCAAGCTTCCGAAGCGAAGCAAAACGCCTAACTGAAACAACCGAAAACACTTTTGATACGTTCTCAGAACTTCACTGATTTATTCCGATACGTTCTCTCATGTTTATACCACACAAGAACAGAGGATTTATGCATCTCAATGCATTAAAAACACCAGCAACCAAAGCCACTTCGCTGATATGCCCAAAAACACCAAAAAGCCTAACTGAAACAACCGAAAACACTTTCGATTACCCTACAAACTCAACCCAGCCAAAACGTAACATTTCCATCCATTTTTAATCATTAAATAAAATCTGAAAACAATCTATTTGCACCCTTATATCTCCAGCAACACCAAAACCAAATTATCACCACAAATCCAAATCTAACAACCTAAACAACCAGAGATCCAATCTATTTCGGGATTCCTATGATAAAACCTTCATTTCAACATCTTTTAACATCCAAATCATGATTAAAATCAATCTCAAATTAACCAAAATAGTACCATTACGAAAATCTTGAGAAATCATCTTTCAAAGCTTGATTTAACCATTTTCATCAAATAGATTATAAAACCTTGTTATTAAACACAATTAGAGAGCCAAAGGCTTGGAAATTTCATTGAAGAACCTTGATTAGAGGAGGTGAGCGGAAATTACCTCTAACCCTTGCATATTCCTTCAATTGACAAGATTTGTTGCAAAATCTTCAAGAATCCTTTGAGATAAATCGAAGAAACACCAAGGAAATCATTTGTAAATCAAAGTGAAGTGGAAATATGAAAACCTCTGGAAGTTTTTAGAGAAAATGAAGTGTTTGGCTGATGAAAAATGAGAGAAAAAGAAGTTACGTCAAAATAGTTTTTAGAAGACTATATCCTTTTTTAATAAAATCTCTTTTTATTTTTTTTAATAAAGCACCTTTAAAATAGTCAATTAAAGGAAAAGACTAATTAATGACATATTAGCTCCCTAAAGATTCTAAGTTTTGGCCTTATTTCAAAATAGTCCTTTAAAAATAGATTTTACATTTTTACAAATTAGTCACTAACCCAAAATGTCAATCTTCCAAAAATCATTTTCCAGAATTGACTTCACCAAACCTTTATATATATTTTTAGAGGATTTTAGGAATTTTTCCCATAATTTTATCATATCTCGAACCTTGTTTTCCCTGAACCACTCCTGAACTAACCCAAATCTCTAGTCTAGGTCCTACGAACCCAGAGTCAACCTTAAAGACTCCTAGGCCCAAAACCGGGGCGTTACAGGTTGCCATTCGTTTCTTTGGTTGTGAACTATCTGTTGTGACACTGTTCTCCCACAAATTTTGGACCCCCATTTTTTAATTTTTGGATCAACCACTGGTCTTTACATTACACACAAAGAAAACATACCATAGAATCTCTTAATCCCAGCCACTATTAACCCACCAAAATGTAAATTAAATCAAGTGCCACAAAATCTCTCATCCTGTGAGCTAATAAACATTCTTGCAACTCATAATCTATCTCTTAGAGAACATCCCCTAGAATCTTTTTTTTACAACATTAACAATAAAAATGAGTATTACTATTATGTGATTTATTGTTATTAAATTAGCTTGTTTGCATGAGAGGTTAAGGGGGCATACTTAAGATCTACTACATTGAAGTGCGCATATGTTCGAACCCCACATCCAAAGTTTCACATTAAAAAAAAGAAAATCAAAATTTAAAATTATGAAGCCCTAAAAGCTTACCATTTTACTTTGAAAAGGCCGACTAGAGATGCACACATCAGTATTAAATGCTTCATTATAAATCTAGTTATTCTCTTTCTTTTATGTTTCTCTTTAAATTTATTTTGGGTAAACTACTGGAATGGTCATAAATTTTGAAATTCGACCGTTATGGTCACTTACGTTTTTACTAAACTTATGGCCACTGGGACGTTTGTTGCCGTTAAGCTATAACGTGAGGCTAATCTTGCATAGTAAAAAGAATGATAAATTACCTAGATAGTTTCTAACTATTACTCCATTTCTATTTTTACCACCGAAATAAAAATAATTTGTATAATTACACATTTAATCCTCCATATTTACAATTTTTTATTTCTTCTCCCCTACACCATCTTCCATATTATTCTTCATGTAACTCAATCCCTAATTTTCTACTATATTAATCCCCAATTTATGCCATATATTTTTGGACTAGATGGTAAATATGGTAAATATTAATCACCATTCTTATTTGATTGATTATTATTTCTTGATTTAACTTTCGTCTTGTATTTCCATATTCTTTTAATTTAGTTGTATTTTCTTTGCTATCTAATTTCATGTCATTTTAATTATACCTTTAAATTTTGCTTTATTTCAATTTTGTCATTAATTTAAATCTAACTATGCTTTAATTTGTGCGATTAATTTACATCCATTTCATCCTTAGTTTAGATAATTTGTTTCCAATCATGCATTGTAATTTTACGTTTATAATTAGATCCTTGCGATTACTTTAAACTATTTAAATACACCATTTATAAGGTCTGTTTAACTTCTCAATAACACGAGGTAATGTTCTTTATTTCGGAAATTAGAGGTATATTGCTCCAAACCGATTGGATCACAACTTTTCGTTGATTCGAAATAAATGAATATCCTTCATTATTGAATAAAATTAAGGGTAAACTATTGGAATGGTGTGAATTAGAGATTAATATAGTAGAAAATTAGGGATGGGGTTATATGAAGAAGAATATGGAAGATGGTGGAGGTGAGAAGAAATAAAAACATTGTAAATATGGAGGATTAAATGTGTAATTAAACAAATTGTTTTTATTTTGGTGGTCAAAATAGGAGTGAAGTAATATTTTAGGGATTATCTAGGTAATTTATCCTTCTTTTTACTGTGGCAGATCAGTCTTTAATTGCAACAAATGTCCAGTGACCATAAGTTTATAGATCGAAAATGTAAGTGACCATAATGATCGAATTTAAATATCGATGACCAACAATGTACAAACCCTAAACATAAGTGATCATTCCAATAGTTTACCCATGTATTTTAGTTTATAATAGAATTCCAACACTATCTTACTTCGAAGCAATAGTTTTTTTTAAAATTTAAGATTAAAAAAAACAATTTTTTCATCCAAAGGCTTCAGAAAAAAGAGACAATTGTAGGTAAGTAACTTATTCAATGATTAGGCCCGTAATGTCGAATGATCTACACCAACCATGAACTAATTAAATTGGCTTGAGTTATTGGGTTTTGATGTAGTGAACAAATGATTTCTCTTTGGGTTTAATTTATTTAGATGTTTATCAGATATCTTCTTCTTCATTGTTATTCAAGTAGTTTAGATAAAAATACTTGATGCTCGCCCATTTACTTAGACTCGAGAGAGTTGGGTTCACAAAGTCTACTTATTGTATACAAGTTTTCATTATTCGAGAGTTAATGAAGCCTAATTTTTCTTAGACATAAGGAAGAATTTCAGGCGATTAAGAGGAATAAGCTTAATCGTTGAAAAACATCCCAAGGTTCACGCAAACATGTATTGCCGTGGCATGTTGATCATTAGGGTCTTTTGTTAGACATAATTAGAAGGCAAGAAAGAAACTCTATCGAGCATCTATATAAGTGAAGTTGCCATGGGAAGTCAAACGGAAACAACATTGCGACACCCAATAACTCTGCCTCCTTATCAACATTTGATAAAATGGCCGTTTTAATGAAATAAAAATGGTTTTATTAAAATGACATATTTTTAGGTGATCCAATCACATCTTTTAAAAGATTGGTGGCGAATTCGTTGTTTTTGCTTTTAAACGTTGAGCTCTAAAAGAGGCTGCGACAGCTTGGCGACTCCACTAGGGACATTTTTTTATTTTACTAAAAAGAGAGTCTAGCCACAAGCCGATTACACTTTGTCTTAATGTCAGAATTTTCTAAAGTTCGTGTAAAATTTAGTTTAATTATCCATTTATGAATATGATTTCATTTTAAGCATTTAAAGTTTGGCATAATAAGCTCTATACCCGAGCTTCGTCGGAATAACATTTGTCATTATATTTTAGGTGCCTACTTGTATATTTAGCATATTTTAAATTATACTAATATTTTATATCCAATATTTTGTTTGTTGTAATTTGTTATATAATTAAATAATTTTTAAAAAATAGTTATTGGTAAAAGATGTATTAATTATATTGCATTTATAGTCTTTAAAATTACTTATTACTAAAAGATTTCTTAATTGCATTGCATTTATAGTCTTGAAAATTGTTTATTTGGTAAAAGATATTTTAGTTTTCTTCTTCAATTATATCCATCTTAAATGCAATGTCATGTACTACCTCAGCTGAGTAGATGACCTAGTGGGTAGATGTATCGTTGTCCCATTTATAGGAATCCAAAGCATTAAAAGATTAACACAATATCCAATGTCATAGGTTTTCTACCCATGTCTTGCGTCATTAATCAACAATGATTTCTACCCGGACTACGACAACACTACCACTCCAAAACAAGAACAATACACAACCTCTATACCACAAGCTGCCCAAGAATTACCTAATTACCGAGAAGGCAACAACTCCAATACTTCTTATTAATACCTTAAGTTTTAGATTCGCCTATAGGTCACTAAAAAAATTCTTAGGAACGGGCCTGACTAGAAGTACACATTTATTTAGATTAAAACTGAAAAAGGAAGGTGAAAAACATTCTCAATTGAATAAAATGCGTTTGTACCTTTTTTGTGTCTCTTTATATGTCATATTAATGATTTTATGCCACATGTAATCTCAATAAAATAGAAACAATCAATAAAAAAATGAAAAATGGGTTTACTGACTAAGAGTTTCATTCTTTTGTAAACACCTAGATTTTAGAAAAATGGGTGAGGTTATGACAATGATGGCGAAAATAGTTCAATCACCGGCTATGTAATTGTACTTACGATAGAGGGTTTACTGACAGAGGCTAGGTGATAACTAGAAAAAAAAAACAATGTAATTTGTATCCCTTTATGTCGATTATTGCTTGTACTTAGGGCCTTTTTAATTGCATAATTATATTTTCTCGCATTTATTTGAAGTTTTCTATTTTGTTCATCTCTTCTTGTGTTTTTCTGTTTTTGTGGGAGAAATGTTGTTGTTTTACTTCGATTTTGCTAGATAATTGTTGGCCTATGGAAAAAGTTACCGCAACAATCTCAGGAAAAAATTGATCACTCTAACTGATTCGGTTTGACCAAAGAATCTCCTAGATTCGTGGAGATTTGAATGAGAAAAGCTGTTACAACTAAAGATAAGAGGATAAAACAACCATTTGAAATTCAATTCGAATTTTCCCCTCTATAAAAGAGTGATGCGTAGATAAAAGGAGAGAGGAGAAATAACGCAAAGTAGAAAGAAACCCTAATTTCATCTTTACCATCGTGAGGGGCAACCACCATTATTGGAATTGAGGTCGAACACTTATCACAGTAGGCCATCGACAGAGGCCTAGCCCAAAAGCACCGCTCAATTCTGGCAAGAGGACACCATAAGAGATCCGATCCGATCAAATCTTAGTTTATCTTCTCTATTCCTTAATTCATTCAATGATTGGGTTCGTAATGTTGAATGATCTACACCAACCATGAACTAATTAAACTGGCTTGAGTTATTAGGTTTTGATGTTGTGAACAAATGATTTCTCTTTCGCTTTAATTTATTTAGATGTGTAACACCCGGGTTTAGGGGTTAGGTGAAAATAATATTTTAATATTATTTTGGGCTCGGTTTTATACTCTAAATAATATTTCGAGTTGTTTTCAAAATTAATCAATTTGGGGTTAATCACGTTTTAAGATTAAACCACTTTTAACCATGGATTTACCTCCCTTGTAGATATTCCATTTCATTAGGGGTAAACTAGACTTTTAAGCCTCAAAATATACCACATGTCAAATAAAACACTCATCTTTCTACTATTCATCTTCCCCTTCAAAACTCACCAACAGGAAACCAAGGCTCACTACCCAAATCACTATTCCATCCCAAAAGCTTCTCCATTTCAACTCCAAATCGAAAGGTAAGGACGCTTTTGACTTCCCCTCATCTCCCCCTTCATAAAAGTACCTTTCATTTTGATTTCCATGGATGTTTTAGAAAATGTCATTTTTGAATATTTGGATTAAAAATGGTGTCTTTATGTTGCAAAGTTAAATGTTTTGATTTAATATGTTTAGTAATGATGTATAGAGGCCAAATGATACTACATATATGAATTTCAAATGATTTTAATCAATTTTCGGAATTGGGTTTTGAGAGGGTTTTTGGAGGGTTTTAAAGTGGGTTTTGGGGCTGTTTAAGGTTGGGTTTTGGGGGCTGTAGGTAGTATGATATATGAGGATCATTTTGGGTGCGATTGATGATGGTTTGGGTGCTTGAAATGAGAGTTTTCAGTGGGTCAAGTGGGCTGCTCGAAAATCCTGTTTTTGGTCTAGTTTTGAGTGTTGAATGCTTGGTAATGATAATCCGGGTTAGTTTCGATGACAAGATATTGATTGTGGATGTTTTGTTTGTGTTTGGGATTGATTATAATCAATTTTGGGCACCGGTGAAGCATCGGAAGTGAATCCGGGAAATTGAAGACAATTGCTTGCTTGGTCTTGAGCTCGGGAGTTTAGGTGAGTGGTTAATTGTTTTAAACGGTTTTAAATTGGTTGGTTCGAGTATGTGGACTAGGTTGGGCTTGGTAGACCCACCTAGAGTTAGGATTAGGGTGGTAGCCTAATCCTAAACTTGATCTAGAGCCTTTGGTTGAACTCATTATATGGTTGTGTATGTCTCGTATGAACTGTGGTATGAATGTCTATGTATATTGCTTTATACATGTGAAATGAGATTTGGACTTATGATGCTTGAGACATACATGATGATATTTGTTGGTGAGTACGTGCTAAGCACAAGGTTATTGAAATTAGTAATGTGAAGTGAGTAAATATTGGCACTAGTAAACTTAAATACAAATGATCGATCATTAGGATGTTAGTGTGTACACATGAGTCAAAAGTCGCGCGTGGCCTTGGTGGCGTTGAGTCACCAAGGAGGAGTACGGGTACGCCCGGAAATGGTATTTAAATATAGTCGGTGATGAGTGGAATCCCATCGACGGGGCGTGAGGATGAGTGGAATCCCCTCCGCGAGACCGGTGATGAGTGTAATCCCACCGTCAGGTAATGGTTGTGTTGTTGGTTGTGAGTCCCAACAGTTATCCGTGTATTTGAGTCTTAACTAGGTGCCAATGTTGATTGATATGTGTATCAATGAGTTGAGATATATGAGCTGTTTGGATGTTTAAATGTGATTACATGTATGGTAGTGTTGAGCTCATGATTAAGGCATATATGTGATACATACTGCTCATGCATCTTTATCTTGTGGACTTTTGGTAAATGTAAATTGCCTTGGCTAGATCGTGCTCGGACCCTGCGATGTTGAGGTTTGTTTTTAGAGCTTACCCTCACTAAGCATCATTGCTTACGCTCTCTTTGTTCAACATTGCAGATCCTTAGTTCGTGGGTTGCTCGGGCAAGTGGAGGGCCTCCAAGTGTGGTTTTTGGACTTGAGTTCACCAAGTATGGATTTTAATGCTAAGACATGTAATAGTTTAAGCAATGGGATGTGTAATGTTTTGTTGGATAGTTGTAGGTTGTTAGGAGCATGTTTAGACTCCTTGATGCCTTGCTTTTGTGTGGTTGGTATTGCCTTGATGAATGTTAACTCATGCCTAATTGCTTACTCCTGTTGAATGTTAGCCTTATGCCTAAGAGGTTGCCTTCATGTTTGAATGTTGATGTATGAACTTGAATGCTTGGATGCCATCTTGGGCCTATTGCATGATCTCCTTGATGTTTATGCTTATTGAGGGTTTGTATGGCTGCTTGGTGGTATACGATTGTTGTATGTATGTTTGGTTGGGGTTAGAAAAGTCCTAAATTGCATCTAGGTCCGTGTCTTGTTCGTTTTAGCTGAGTTTGGGAGTTCTTGCTGTGCAGGGGTATCGATACGGTTGGTCCAGTATCGATACCTCCTTCTTGTTTCAGGCCTCGTGTATCGATACGCGAGGGGGCGTATCGATACCATTTTGGTCACTGGAGCTACTGTCCATTTCGGTATCGATACGAGCCTCTGGTGTATCGATACCGTCATCGTAGCGTTGACCGTGGATAGTCAACCGTTGGGGAGGGTATCGATACACTCCTTGGGCGTATCGATACGGTCTCCACTGGTTGACTCTGACCAGTTGACCTAGTCAAGGGGTATCGATACACCCCTTAGGTGTATCGATACCACATGCAGTATAGGCTTAAAATTGGGCTGTAACATGATTGTTTGAGTTCGTTCGATCGATTTGTATATGTTGTTCCGATGTATGATCACTTAGGGTTTAATATCTATTTAGACAAGATTATAAAATGAATGAAAAAAATAGGGTTGTTAACCGAGGGGGAATCCTTAGGGGTTTTCACTCGGTTTTCCCCGTGTGGCCCACTCGGACCGGTCATCCGACCAGACCGGGACGAGGGGGTTACACTTGTTGGTATCAGAGCCTAAGGTTACCGAGACCTTGGGCAGGTAAGTGAGGTAAGTTCAAGTTTTTGCTTAATATGTACGGTGTTTGCTTGCTTGTAAGAATGGTTGCTTGATTGACGAGTATGTTGCTTGTTTTATTCAAAGCATGTGTGTGTGAGTCCCATTGCTACTATTACATTGGAAAATGGTTTTGTTTTAGTGAGGGAACGTACTTGAACACTTGGAAGCCTTGCCTTGCTAACCCAACTTGTATGTTTTGTTGTTGTGGTTGTAGTTAATATTTGTGAGAGCGATGTCTAGACCGAGAGGTAGACCGAGAGTGGTTCGTCAGGAACCACGGGTTGCGGCTCCTGTTGAGCCGGCTGTTGGTGTGGAGGCTCATTTGGAAGGGCCGGTGGCCGCGGGAGTTGGCGCTCCACCACCACCTCCACCACCACCACCTCCTCCACCTGGAGCTGGAGGTGAGGATGGAGCCGGAGGAGATGGACCTCAGGGTGGCCAAGGTCCAGCTGGAATTGATATGACTCCGCTAGTGCAAGCGATAGCGGGAGCTTTCCAGGCCGCAGTTGCGGGAGCTCAGGCTGCAGCTCAGCCTAGGTGTGATGATGCTAGTCTACCGTTGGAGAGGCTCCGTAGCTTGGGAGCCGAGGAGTTTAGAGGATCTACTCCGGAGAGGTCGGAGTTGTGGTTGGAGAAGACGGTTCGTATCTTAGCTCAGATGGGTTGTGCGGGCGCACGTAGATTGGGTTGTGTGATCTCGTTGCTTCAGGGTGATGCCTACACCTGGTGGGTCACCATTACTGCCGGGGTTCCAGAGGCCGAGATAGATTGGGACTTCTTTGAGTTTGCTTTCCGGAAAAGGTACTTGGGACCGAGGTACCTAGATGAGAAAAAAAGAGAGTTCATGGCTCTCACTCAGGGGGATGCATCTGTGACTGATTATGAGATTCGTTTCGTTCGTCTGAGTCAGTATGCTCCAGAGTTAGTACCCACTGAGAGGGCTCGATGTGATCGTTTCAGATACGGGCTTTATAAGGAAGTTAAGAGGTATACCTTAGCTTCAGATTATTCCGACTTTGATGTCTTGGTTGCTAGAGCCAAGGACATTGAGCATAGCTTGGGGCTGGCCAAGCGTTCTGGGGGATCTAGTTCTGGTAAGAGGCACAACAACTTTGATGGTAGAGATGCTAAGAGGCACAGAGGTGGCGGACATCAGTTTGATCAGAGACGTGGCAGTGGCCACCATGGTAGAGGCCATCAGGGCCATAGAGGAGGAGGGCGTTTGCCCGAGTGTGCACAGTGTGGGAGGCAGCACACTGGTGAGTGTTGGGGTAACTTCCATGCTTGTTGGAACTGTGGTTCGAGGGACCACTTTAGGAGGGACTGTCCACGTCAGGCAGCTCAGGCACAGAACATTGCTCAGGCTCCTGCGAGAGGTAATGATTTTCAGAGAGGCCGTGGGCGCGGTCGTGGCTACTTCTAGCCTAGGGCTGATGCACCTAGGGGAGATGCTCAGAGGAACCTTGCTCATGTTGTGGCTGTGCAGCCAGAGGCGGGAGGACCAGCGAGAGTTTATGCTCAGAGAGAGGCCGGGAACGACACCGATGTGATAGCAGGTAATTTCGAGTTACAGTCTATGTCTTTGCTTTCTTTGGTTGATTCGGGTTCTACGCATTCCTACATTTTGAGTGAGCATGCACAGAAGTTAGATATCCCTGTTGAGATCTTAGATGTAGGTATGCATGTTACTAGTTCCTTTGGTGAGACAGTTGTGGTTAGACGTATGTATAGGAGGTGTCCACTGAAGATTCAGGGTCATGTGTTCTCAGTTGATATGATGGAACTTCCCTTCTATGGTTTTGACATTATTCTGGGTATGGACTGGTTGGTTGAGCATCGGGCTAGTGTGGACTTTGAGACAAAGAGAATTTCTTTGAAGCTCTCTGATGACTACGAGGTAGTGGTAGTGGGCGAGAACATTAAGTTCTTGTCCAATGTAGTGTCAGCTTTAGAGGCTCATAGGTTGATGGACTCGGGATGTGGGGCCTATTTAGCTTATGTTATGAATCCGGACATGAGTGAAGCTAGACCGAAAGATATCAGAACAGTGTGTGACTTTCCAGATGTGTTTCCTGAAGAGTTGCCGGGTTTGCCTCCTGACAGAGATGTTGAGTTTGTGATTGAGACAGTTTCAGGGTCTAACCCAGTTTCGATAGCTCTGTATCGTATGGCTCCGAAAGAGTTGAAAGAATTGAAGAGTCAGTTGCAAGAGTTATTAGACCGTGGTTTCATTAGGCCTAGTAGTTCTCCGTGGGGTGCTCCCGTGTTGTTTGTGAAAAAGAAAGATGGTAGTATGCGCATGTGCATTGACTATAGACAGTTGAATCAGATGACTGTGAAGAACAAGTATCCGTTGCCTCGTATAGATGATTTGTTTGATCAGTTGAGAGGTGCTTCAGTATTCTCGAAGATAGATTTGAGATCCAGGTACTATCAGTTGAAAGTGAAAGAGTGTGATGTTCCAAAGACAGCTTTTAGGACTAGATATGGCCACTATGAGTTTCTTGTGATGCCATTTGGGCTCACGAATGCACCGGCAGCATTCATGGACATGATGAACAGAATTTTTAGAGACTACCTAGATCGTTTTGTAGTTGTCTTCATTGATGATATACTTGTGTACTCGAAGACAGAAGAAGAGCATGATGAGCACTTGAGGTTTGTTTTACAGAGATCGTTGAGCAATCAGTTGTATGCGAAGCTTAGTAAATGTGAGTTCTGGATTCGAGAGGTTGTATTTCTTGGCCATGTTGTTTCGGCCGAAGGTATCCATGTTGATCCATCGAAGATTGAGGCTATTGTTGAGTGGAAACAACCTAAGTCCGTGACCGAGATTAGGAGTTTCCTAGGATTTCCCTTGACTAAGTTGTTGCAAAAGGGAGTCAAATTTGAATGGTCAGATGCAAGACAGAAGGCCTTTGAGAAATTGAAAGAAGCTTTGACGAATGCTCCAGTGTTAGTGCAACCTGTTTCAGGTAAGGAGTTTGTGATCTACAGTGATGCTTCCTACGTAGGCTTAGGATGTGTTTTGATGCAAGATAGAAGAGTTGTTGCTTATGCTTCTAGACAGTTGAAGATTCATGAGATGAACTATCCTACTCATGATATAGAACTAGCCGCAGTTGTATTTGCATTGAAAATTTGGCGTCACTATTTGTATGGTGAGAAGTGTATAGTTTACACCGATCACAAGAGCTTGAAATATCTGATGACACAGAAAGAGTTGAACTTGAGACAGAGGAGATGGCTAGAGTTGTTAAAAGACTATGATTTGACCATTGAGTACCATCCGGGTAAAGCAAATGTAGTGGCCGACGCTTTGAGTAGAAAAGTGGCCGTTGAGTTGAGAGCTATGTTTGCTAGGTTGAGTGTGTCCGATGATGGTGGTCTGATCACCGAGTTGCAAGTGAAGCCTTCCTTGATTCAGTTGATTAGAGAGAAACAGTTGCAAGATGCGAGCCTAGTCCCTCATGTTCAAGACATAGCCGAAGGAAGATCGACTGAGTATAGTTTCAGTGGTGAGAGTTTGTTGTGCTTTAGAGATAGAATTGTTATACCAGAAGATGTTGAGTTGAGACGTCAGATTCTGAGTGAAGCACATTCGAGTCCCTTTTCTATGCATCCGGGTAGTACCAAGATGTACCGAGACTTGAAGAATGATTACTTCTGGGTTGGTTTGAAGAGAGATGTAGCCGAGTATGTGAGCCGTTGCATGGTCTGTCAGAGAGTGAAGGCGGAACATCAGGTTCCTTCAGGTTTGCTACAGCCTTTGAAGATTCCGGAATGGAAATAGGATAGGATCACCATGGATTTTGTATCAGGGTTGCCTTTGTCTCCTTCGAAGAAGAACTCAGTTTGGGTGATTGTTGATAGGTTCACTAAGTGTGCTCACTTCTTAGCAGTGAAAACTACGGATTCCTTAGACAAGTTGGCAAACTTGTATATCCGCGAGATTGTGAGACTTCATGGAGTTCCGAAGTCTATTGTTTCGGATAGGGATCCTAGATTTACTTCGAGGTTTTGGGGTTGCTTGCATAGTGCTTTGGGTAGCCGTTTGCATTTCAGCACATCGTATCATCCTCAGTCCGATGGGCAGTCAGAGCGAGTGATACAAATTCTAGAAGATATGCTTCGTTGTTGTGTGATTGACTTCCAGGGTTCTTGGGAGAAGCACTTACCGTTGGTTGAGTTTTCCTACAACAACAGTTATCAGTCTAGTATTCAGATGGCACCTTATGAAGCTTTGTATGGTAGACGGTGTAGGACTCCGATTTGTTGGGCTGAGACAGGTCAGAGATTGTTACCTATGCCAGACTTGCTTAAGGGAACCACAGAAAAGGTGAAGTTGATATGTGACCGCTTGAAAGCAGCTTCCGATCGTCAGAAGTCTTATGCAGATTTGAAGAGGAAAGAGGTTGAGTACTCAGTGGGTGAGAAAGTGTTTCTGAAGGTATCTTCGTGGAAGAAGGTAATGAGATTTGGCCGGAAGGGCAAGTTGAGTCCGAGGTTCATTGGTCCGTATGAGATAATTGAGCGGATTGGGCCTGTAGCTTATCGTTTGAGGTTACCTTCTAAGTTAGAAAAGATCCATGATGTCTTTCATGTGTCTATGCTTAGGAGATATAGATCAGATCCTTCTCATGTGATGCCCGTGGAGGAGATAGAATTAAATCCGGATTTGTCCTATAATAAAGAGCCCGTTGAGATACTTGCTTCTGACAGCAAGGTGTTGCGTGGCAAGACCATAGAGTTGGTCAAGGTGTTGTGGAGACATAGAGGTGTGGAAGAGGCCACGTGGGAGAGAAAAGCAGATATGGTTGAGCAGTTTCCGTATTTGTTTCCATCAGGTAATTTCGAGGACGAAATTTCCTTAAGTGGGGGAGAGTTGTAACACTCGGGTTTAGGGGTTAGGTGAAAATAATATTTTAATATTATTTTGGGCTCGGTTTTATACTCTAAATAATATTTCGAGTTGTTTTCAAAATTAATCAATTTGGGGTTAATCACGTTTTAAGATTAAACCACTTTTAACCATGGATTTACCTCCCTTGTAGATATTCCATTTCATTAGGGGTAAACTAGACTTTTAAGCCTCAAAATATACCACATGTCAAATAAAACACTCATCTTTCTACTATTCATCTTCCCCTTCAAAACTCACCAACAGGAAACCAAGGCTCACTACCCAAATCACTATTCCATCCCAAAAGCTTCTCCATTTCAACTCCAAATCGAAAGGTAAGGACGCTTTTGACTTCCCCTCATCTCCCCCTTCATAAAAGTACCTTTCATTTTGATTTCCATGGATGTTTTAGAAAATGTCATTTTTGAATATTTGGATTAAAAATGGTGTCTTTATGTTGCAAAGTTAAATGTTTTGATTTAATATGTTTAGTAATGATGTATAGAGGCCAAATGATACTACATATATGAATTTCAAATGATTTTAATCAATTTTCGGAATTGGGTTTTGAGAGGGTTTTTGGAGGGTTTTAAAGTGGGTTTTGGGGCTGTTTAAGGTTGGGTTTTGGGGGCTGTAGGTAGTATGATATATGAGGATCATTTTGGGTGCGATTGATGATGGTTTGGGTGCTTGAAATGAGAGTTTTCAGTGGGTCAAGTGGGCTGCTCGAAAATCCTGTTTTTGGTCTAGTTTTGAGTGTTGAATGCTTGGTAATGATAATCCGGGTTAGTTTCGATGACAAGATATTGATTGTGGATGTTTTGTTTGTGTTTGGGATTGATTAGAATCAAGTTTGGGCACCGGTGAAGCATCGGAAGTGAATCCGGGAAATTGAAGACAATTGCTTGCTTGGTCTTGAGCTCGGGAGTTTAGGTGAGTGGTTAATTGTTTTAAACGGTTTTAAATTGGTTGGTTCGAGTATGTGGACTAGGTTGGGCTTGGTAGACCCACCTAGAGTTAGGATTAGGGTGGTAGCCTAATCCTAAACTTGATCTAGAGCCTTTGGTTGAACTCATTATATGGTTGTGTATGTCTCGTATGAACTGTGGTATGAATGTCTATGTATATTGCTTTATACATGTGAAATGAGATTTGGACTTATGATGCTTGAGACATACATGATGATAGTTGTTGGTGAGTACGTGCTAAGCACAAGGTTATTGAAATGAGTAATGTGAAGTGAGTAAATATTGGCACTAGTAAACTTAAATACAAATGATCGATCATTAGGATGTTAGTGTGTACACATGAGTCAAAAGTCGCGCGTGGCCTTGGTGGCGTTGAGTCACCAAGGAGGAGTACGGGTACGCCCGGAAATGGTATTTAAATATAGTCGGTGATGAGTGGAATCCCATCGACGGGGCGTGAGGATGAGTGGAATCCCCTCCGCGAGACCGGTGATGAGTGTAATCCCACCGTCAGGTAATGGTTGTGTTGTTGGATGTGAGTCCCAACAGTTATCCGTGTATTTGAGTCTTAACTAGGTGCCAATGTTGATTGATATGTGTATCAATGGGTTGAGATATATGAGATGTTTGGATGTTTAAATGTGATTACATGTATGGTAGTGTTGAGCTCATGATTAAGGCATATATGTGATACATACTGCTCATGCATCTTTATCTTGTGGACTTTTGGTAAATGTAAATTGCCTTGGCTAGATCGTGCTCGGACCCTGCGATGTTGAGGTTTGTTTTTAGAGCTTACCCTCACTAAGCATCATTGCTTACGCTCTCTTTGTTCAACATTGCAGATCCTTAGTTCGTGGGTTGCTCGGGCAAGTGGAGGGCCTCCAAGTGTGGTTTTTGGACTTGAGTTCACCAAGTATGGATTTTAATGCTAAGACATGTAATAGTTTAAGCAATGGGATGTGTAATGTTTTGTTGGATAGTTGTAGGTTGTTAGGAGCATGTTTAGACTCCTTGATGCCTTGCTTTTGTGTGGTTGGTATTGCCTTGATGAATGTTAACTCATGCCTAATTGCTTACTCTTGTTGAATGTTAGCCTTATGCCTAAGAGGTTGCCTTCATGTTTGAATGTTGATGTATGAACTTGAATGCTTGGATGCCATCTTGGGCCTATTGCATGATCTCCTTGATGTTTATGCTTATTGAGGGTTTGTATGGCTGCTTGGTGGTATACGAATGTTGTATGTATGTTTGGTTGGGGTTAGGAAAGTCCTAAATTGCATCTAGGTCCGTGTCTTGTTCGTTTTAGCTGAGTTTGGGAGTTCTTGCTGTGCAGGGGTATCGATACGGTTGGTCCAGTATCGATACCTCCTTCTTGTTTCAGGCCTCGTGTATCGATACGCGAGGGGGCGTATCGATACCATTTTGGTCACTGGAGCTACTGTCCATTTCGGTATCGATACGGGCCTCTGGTGTATCGATACCGTCATCTTAGCGTTGACCGTGGATAGTCAACCGTTGGGGAGGGTATCGATACACTCCTTGGGCGTATCGATACGGTCTCCACTGGTTGACTCTGACCAGTTGACCTAGTCAATGGGTATCGATACACCCCTTAGGTGTATCGATACCACCTGCAGTATAGGCTTAAAATTGGGCTGTAACATGATTGTTTGAGTTCGTTCGATCGATTTGTATATGTTGTTCCGCTGTATGATCACTTAGGGTTTAATATCTATTTAGACAAGATTATAAAATGAATGAAAAAAAATAGGGTTGTTAACCGAGGGGGAATCCTTAGGGGTTTTCACTCGGTTTTCCCCGTGTGGCCCACTCGGACCGGTCATCCGACCAGACCGGGACGAGGGGGTTACAAGATGTTTATCTGATATCTTCTTCTTCATTGTTATTCAAGTAGTTTAGACAAAAATACTTGATGCTCGCCCATTTACTTAGACTCGAGAGAGTTGGGTTCACAAAGTCTACTTATTGTATACAAGTTTTCATTTTTCGAGAGTTAATGAAGCCTAATTCTACATATAAGTGAAGTTGCCATGGCAAGTCAAACGGAAACAACATCGAGACACCCAATAACCTTGCCTTCTTATCCACATTTTATTTCTTATCTTGTTATTTGAATTTGTTATGCTCTCTTTTACTTTACAATAATCTTAGCTATAATTCACCTTGTTCCATCACTATCAATCTTATCCCTTTTAGAGTGCAATAACTTAAGCAAAATGGCACAAACCAATTCCTGTGGAGAAGATCTTTAAACTATACTATCACTTGTCGACGTGTATATTTGCACCATTTGCGTAACACTTAAATTACACAACAAATTTTTGGTGCTGTTGCCGAGGATTGACACTTGGTGTAAGTTGTTTTTGTTATTGAATTATATTTATTTTATTATTTTTATTAACTTTAATATTATTATTTTTCCGTTTATTAATTTTTGGCACCAATTTGACAAGCGTCGTTTTCGCGTCAAATTAATTCCTTATTCTCAAATAGAGAAATTAAATTAAAGTAGAATAGTGAGAGTAAGGGTCGATCCCACAGAGATTTATGAAACTTCCTGATTATGATTGTTGAGCTATGAGCCTTGAAGAGGATTGAGTTTTTAGGTAGGGGTGGTTGGTTAAAGAAAGGTAATAAATAAAAATTGTGGTTGAAATAGTTGAAGGTAAATAAATTTGATATCTAAAAACTAGCCTCAGGGTTTCGCTTTGACGCAATTTCTTTGGATCATTGGAGAAAGATTTTCACTTTAGGATTTACGTCGGTTACTTGTCCACAAGGTTCAATCCTTGAGACTTCACTTTGTATACCGAATACCCAAGTTCTATCTTTGATATCGATATCCGAATTTGATCTTAATCAATAACAATGTTGTAGACCAAGGTCGTTTTAAGCCCAATAAAAACTGAATCGAATGGTGTTATTTCAATAATAACAGTTTCGATCTCAAATTTTCCCTTAGTAATCAATTTACTAAGTGTGTTCCAAGGAAGTCGAATGTGCTTCAATAGCCGATCCTTCCTCCCACATATTAACCGAAAACCATATTTCGATAAAAGTCAATCTTCCATTTCGAAAATCATTTTGGTTTGAAGTTTAGCTTTAGAAAATAGAGAGAAAGGAAACCTGAAGTTATTTAAGCGCTTTTCATTCCTCACGTTGAAACCGAGTCACTGCTACTGCCTTTGGCTATGGAAAATTTAGCTTTGCATGATTATTGAATTAACCATACTTAGCATAATTTCCGAAAAATAAAGTAAAAAAACTTAGAAAATAAGAACTGAAAAGAAAAAGGAGATTTATAAAACCCAAAGTGGAAATAAAATGAAGAACAAATGGTGAGATATTCTGAGGCTTACCCCCAATGGGGTATTTATAGTCCTAAAAACCCTAAAAAACCTAAGAGATAAAATCCTAAATAGACAAAAGATAATTCTCAAAATTTAAATCCTAAAGATAAAAGGTAAAAAGATAATTCCTAAAAAGATAATACAAAAGATAAATCCCAAGTTTAAAATTTAAATATTGTTGATAAGCTACCAAAATAGACTTGATAAGATGTCATCGTCGCTGCTGATGTCATCATCCCACTCTGCTGTAGCTGACGTCATCTTTCGTACTACTGACGTCATCTACTAACGTGTCGCGCCCAGTCAGCACTTTCATGCCCCGGTTCATGCCCACTAATCCAACCATGAATCCAGAAAACATGCAAAATCCAGCCTTTTTCAGTCTACTTTCCAGCCACAAAGTCCTGCACCGAAAAGAACAGAAAATCACCAGCTAAGCAGCTTAAAACAACTAATCAAGGTGTAATTATTAATAAAATAATGTATAATTTAAGCACTAGTCAAATCCCCCCTCACTTATTCGATGTTTGCCCTCAAGTATCAAAGTTCAAGCCCTTATCCTTGATTTCACAAAGTCTTTAAGATTTCAACATGACATGGCATCTAAACATGTATGAAGTTTAAGGAAACAATTAGAAAATGGCGAGACTAGAGATAGTTTAGCAAAGTAGAACATTCCAATGACTTGTTAACTTTAATGAAACAAACCTAGTACCCTCTCACGGTTTCACTCATTCCACTCAAGTGTTTAGGGTAAAAATTTTGAACGCTCAAGCCGAAATTTAACCAAAGCATTACCATAAGCTTGTAACTAAAACTAATCTCCACTACCAAGTATGAATGTGATGCAAAAATCAAGAGGTCTTTTAAAAGGGTTGTAACGAGGGGTAAGGTTCGGGTAGGATAAAGGTTATTTAATGAGTTTTAAAGTTCAAGACGAATAAGAGTTATTCCAAAGAATGAAACAAGAAATCGAACAAAAAAATTTCTCTTTTTTGTACTTTTTTTTCGAGCTCATTGTTTTTTTTTTCTTTTTTTGTTCAAACAATTCTGCTCGTTTTTATCTTCACAATATTTTTCATGCAGTGTTCGAACCAAATTGCACTGTTTTTTCATTTTCTGCACTGGTTTTCTGCATTCCACAATATTTTTCGCATTGTTAGAAACTGTTTTTTCTGCACTGCACAATTTGAATCTGTTTTTTCTGCAGTGTTGATTCAAATCTGTTTTATTCTCTTCGAAATAATCTCGACTTCATCCTGGAAATAGTGACAAAAAAGGGGGAAAACAAGATTGGTGTGGGTTAAATAATAAGTCAATCCAAAGAAAAAGTCTAAGGCTCAAAATTGTCTCACTAATGGATAATAAAAAAAGGTAGGCTTTTTGGGAAGATAATGAGGTTAAACGTAATGCCTCTATCATATTAATGCATCACAGTCAAAAAATGTAGTCTCAACAAGTATCATGCCACAATTTCTATAATGCAATTGATTAAATCGGCACACTCAAATGAAACAAAGAGCAAGAATAGAAGATATGCTCATTAAGCTCAAGAACTCACATGAAGGGTTTGTTTGTACCAAGGCAAGTATCGTGTCGAATAATCAAATCAAGGAATGTCATACTCCAATTTATAAAAACAAGCTAAGCCATAGTCTATCATGCATCCTAAAGTTCAAAACAAGAAAAAATACCAAGGCATAAGGAAATCGGAGAGACAAGGTGAAAATAAGGATATGCAACAAGAACTTTCAACTAAGGCAATCAATAAAAATAGGGAAGAAAAAGAATTTGACTCAAATTCTATTCCCCCTCACTTAAGTCATTTTGTCCAAAAATGTAAAAAAAAAAAGAGGAAACAAGAAACTCCCTGAGCTAGTGACGGTCACGGCGGTACTCGAGTTTGATCGGAGGAGGTGGGGGTGCTTGTTGTCTTGCTCTCACCATTGTGAGAAAAAATGGAGGATTTGTGATGATGTTTTGAGGTTGGGAGTGGGTATGCGGTAGAGGGAAAAAGGAAAAATAATTAGGTGTAATGAAAAGAAATCACGTGGGTTTTAGTAAAACAAAGCAAAAGGTGGTTTTGTTTACTTTATTAAAAACACATGGGAATTGGAAAAAAAATGCGGCCCACGCAACATAAAGCTAAGGAAGGGGATTGGTTTAAGTTAATCCGGTCAAAGGAAGGGATAAAGATAATATATATATTTAAAATTTAAAATATAAGTAGATATATATCTATATGGC
Source organism: Hibiscus trionum (assembly GCA_030270665.1). Lineage (NCBI taxonomy): Eukaryota > Viridiplantae > Streptophyta > Magnoliopsida > Malvales > Malvaceae > Hibiscus > Hibiscus trionum. The sequence goes on from BSYR01000008.1 coordinate 3,555,079, forward strand.
TCATGTCAATTTAAAAAAAGGATAAAGAGGAAAGAAAACATGGGTTTGCAAGGTTAGAAAATGTGAGGATAATCTGGGTTTTGCTATCACAATCCACTGGATGGTTATCAGCAGGTGAACATTCATATTCGATTGGATTTATTCTGGTGTACCTGAAAAATAGAAAAAGAAAATTAAACTAAAATTAAAATATGACAAATTAAAATAAATAAATTAAAAATATATAAATAAAAGAAGTAATTTAAATAATGTAAATAAATGCACTAAATTAAATAACGAAAATAAACAAAATAAAAATAATGGGTTGCCTCCCATTTAGCGCTTTATTTAACGTCGTTAAGCTCGACAGCCTGATTCAGACTACAGGCACTGCGATAAATACTCCTTCCAATTCATTCGCTTAATCCAACTAAGAATTTCCCTACGAGAAATTTTACGACCATGGCGTTCCTTTATTTTTCTGAAAAAATATCTCTTTTACTCTTTAATTTATCCGGCAGTAATTTTAACTCGATATCCGGTGCCCGCAAAATGAAAGGGAAATTTTTAATTTTTGAGGGAATTAAGTGTAGATCAGGATTAACAAATGAAATGTTTTCCAACTCCCTAATTTTTTCATCATGCCCTTCCAATTTCCTGCACAAATTATCAGATAAGTTAGTTTCCACAAAATCATCAACTAAAGGTTCATAAACACCAACAAAGCTAACGTTTGCCATAGAATCCGGATGTTCCATCGCCTTATAAACATCAAATTCTACGACCTCACCATCAAATTCCGTTGTTAACATACCGCTTCTCACATCAATTTTTGTATTTTCCCTACTAAGGAAGGGACGGCCAAGCAGAACTTCAAAAGAGGTGTTTGATCGGTCATTTTCCATGTCAATGACATAAAAATCTGCCGGAAAAATAAGTTTGTTTACCTTGACTAAGACATTTTTGAGAACTCCCTCTGGGTAGATGATAGATCGATCAGCCAACTAGATGGTGACTTTTGTTTCCTTCAAAGGCTCATTAGAAATCATTTTATAAACAGAAAGAGGCATAACGTTAATTGAAGCTCCTAAGTCACACATCGCGCGTTTTATTAAAACATCTCCTATTTTGCAGGGTATAGCGAACATACCTTGGTCCTTCATCTTTGGTGGGAGCTTTCGCTGGAATACTGCGGATACATTCTCTCCCAAATTTACATTTTCATGTCCTGTCAACTTTCTCTTCATTGTTGTACAAAGTTCTTTTAAAAATTTACCATACCTTGGTACTTACTGAATTATTTCTAGAAGAGGTATGTTGACTTGTACTTTTTGGAATACCTCTATTATTTCCATTTCTCCAGCTCGTTTATCTCACCTCACCAATCTTGATGGAAAAGGCGGTGTGATTGCATGAGAAGGAGGTGGAGGAGGCGTACGTGATGAAGTTGTACCTTCAGAGTTTGAAGGTGGCGTTTCATCGTCTTCATTGGTTTGTTCGGTTTCCTTCGCTGGAACTTTAGGATTGACTATGGTTCCGCTTCTGAGGGTGATAGCACTGACGTTCTCCTTCGGATTTGGTTCCGTTTGAGATGGAAGTTTTCGTTGTGACTCCAATCTTCCTATTGCTTGAGCTAACTGGCTCACTTGTTTATCTAAGTTTTGAAGATGTGTCTCAGTATGGTTCTAGAACTTCTCCTGGGATATTGCCAACCGCTCAACAATGGATTCCAAATTTGACTTATGTTGTTGATAAGACTGTTTCTGCTGGTATTACTGATTTGGCCTTTGGTTCTGCGCATAACTGAAGTTCAGAGGGTCTCCCCATCCCGGATTATACGAGCTAGGGTTTGAGTTGTACTGTCTTTGTGAAGGTCCCAGAAAGTTCCCTATTGCATTTACTTGTGCATTGTCTTCTTCTTGCACCATTGTACAACAGTCCATCGGATGTTCTAGACGTGTACATATTCCACAAAGCCTGGCTGTAATTTTTTTATCTGCAACAAAAGATTGAACTATGTCATCCAACTTATCAATTTTATTTTCTAGAAAACTTACCTCATTGACTCGCCGAGACGGTTCAGTTGAATGGTGAAACCGTTGCGAGTTGGATGCCATAGTCGTTATTAAAGTTGGAGCTGCAGTTGGGGTCATGTTAACAAGTGCCCCTCCACTTGCTGCATCAACTACCTTCATGTCCATAGGCGTCAACCCCTCATAGAAGTACTGGAGAAGCATTTGTTCAGACAAAACGTGTTGAAAACAGTTGGCGCATAGCTTTTTGAAACACTCCCAATAGTCATATAGTGATTCAATATCCTTTTGTCGGATACTACGCCTTAGCTCACTCGCCTTAGCTGCTAGGAAGAACCTGTCAAGAAATAAACGAGCCATATCAGTCCAGGTTGTAACAGAGTTAGAAGAAAGATCAAATAACCAATATTTGGCGATATCAGATAAAGAAAAAGGAAATGCTCAAAGTTTGATTTGATCTTTGGAAACTCCATGTGGTTTTGTACTTAGACAAACCATATGAAACTCCTTAAGGTGCTTGTGAGGGTTCTTAGTGGGCAAGCCGTGAAATTTTGGTAGAAGATGAATCAAACCGGTCTTCAATTGGAATGGTGGTGTACCATTCGGGAAGGTTATGCACATGGGCTAATTGTCATCTGTTGCCCTAGTCAGTTGCTGGATTATTTGTTCGTCTGCCATTGGATTTTGTTCTTTGTTGGTATTCTCAGAGTGTGTTACGGTTTGGGATGCTAGCTCAAGATTTTGTTGTAACCTTTGTAGGCGCAATCTATTTTCCTTTTCTCGTTTTGCTTGTGCGTTCCGACGTCATGTGAATGCTTCGATCTCCGGGATGTAGCGTGCTAGTTCTCCCGGATTCTTCCTAATCATAAACAAACAAAAATAATCAATAAATTTTTTCCGAACTCCCTAGAAATGGCGCCAATTTGAAATGCGTCATTTTCGCGTCAAAATAATTCCTTATTCTCAAATAAAGAAATTAAATTAAAGTAGAATAGTGAGAGTAAGGGTCGATCCCACAGGGATTTAGGAGACTTCCTGATTATGACTGTTGACCTATGAGCCTTAAAGTGGATTGAGTTTTAAGGTAAGGGTGGTTGATTAAGAAAGGTAATAAATAAAAATTGTGGTTGAAATAGTTGAAGGTAAATAAATTTGATATCTAAAAACTAGCCTCAGGCTTTCGCTTTGACGCAATTTCTTTGGATCATTGGAGAAAGATTTTCACTTTAGGATTTACGTCGGTTACTTGTCCACAAGGTTCAATCCTTGAGACTTCACTTTGTATACCGAATACCCAAGATCTATCTTTGATATTGATATCCGAACTTGATCTTAATCAACAACAATGTTGTAGACCAAGGTCGTTTTAAGCCCAATAAAAATCGACTCGAATGGTGTTATTTCAATAATAACGGTTTCGATCTCAAATTTTCCCTTAGTAATCAATTTACTAAGTGTGTTCCCAGGAAGTCGAATGTGCTTCAATAGCCGATCCTTTGTAGAACTAAGTTTTGATATAATATTTGAAAAATATTTTGGACTAAATTGCAAAGAATTTAAAATGAGTTTTTAGTCAAAAACAACTTGAAAATATGTTTAAGGGTTTTAAAGGCTTTGGAATGGACTTAAAGTACATTTAAAGTGGTCAAAACATGTATTTTTATGTACCCGTATCGATACGATATAGAAGGGTACCGATACGTTTTAGGGTTTCAAGCCACCAGATTTTCCAGTAGCCAAAACCCGTACCGATACGCTTAGCCGTATCGATACGGTGAGCTTTGAAATAGCCCAACGGCTAGTCGCGTACCGATACGGTTGTATCGCGTACCGATACGCCTAACTACCCCAACGGTCATTTTCCCAACGGTCTTTTAAATTGCAGGACCGTACCGATACGCTAGGTAAGCGTATCGATACGCATCAGCTGAAGAAGCCAACGGCTCTTTCCTCATTGAGACCGTATCGATACGGGTTGAGAGGGTATCGATACACCAAGCTGCAGATCTGCATTTATGGTGGGAAATAAACACTCAAACGGCTCCAAATTGATCCCAACGGCTAGCAACGGCTACAAACTCAATTGGGAGTATAAAAGGGACCTCCTAGCATCTTGTAATGGTTAATGCTTCAATTGTTACAACATTATGATGTCAAAATTTGTCTAGAGCTTAAATTGTTTATTTCTTGCTTAGACAACACTTGTGAGCTTACATTGTTAAATTTGCTCAAGTGTTTAGGTTTTGGGTGAGTGTTTAGAATTGCAAACAAACACCTTTTAGAGGGATTTCTAGTTTGCTAAGTCTTTCTTTGTAAAGAGAGTGTTCCTTCAAGCTTTGGGTAGAAAGCTTTGAGGGTTGTAACGGTTTCCTCCTAATCCGAGAAAAGGGGATGAAATTCTTAGTGAATTTGTTGGAAATCCTTAGTGGGGAGCTAAGGTAGTGGATGTAGACCTTGGTTAGAAGGTTGAACCACTATAAATCCTTGTGTCAAATTGCCAATTTTTCACCTCCCACTAAAACACCCAATTATCCAACTTCTCCACACTTGGCGAGCAAGAACGGTTGATCGAATCGAGCACCTCAAATCTCAACAATTGGTATCAAAGCTTGGCTCAATCAACATTTCACCAACCGGCTCAAATGGCACAATCAATCGACAAACCGCCCTTTTTCGACGGAAATCACTATGCCCATTGAAAGACAAAGATGAAATTCTTCTTGAAGTCAAGAGACTACAAGCTATGGGACATAGTTGAAGATGGTCCGTTCGTGCCTCAAGGAAGCAAAGCGGAATGGAGTGCCGACGATCGCAAGAAGATGGAGCTTAATTGCAAAGCCTTGCACATGCTCTTTTGTGCTTTTGGCCCAACCATCTATGAGAAGATGTCTTCTTGTGAGAGTGCCAAGGAAGTATGTGACAAGCTTGAAGTCACATACGAAGGAACCAATGAAGTCAAGGAGACCAAGATTGGGCTCCTCACCTTAGAGTATGAGAACTTCAAGATGGATCCGGAAGAGAACATCGAGAAGATGTTTGATAGGTTCTCCACCATCACCAATGGTCTTAAAGGTTATGGAGAAGCCATCCCGGAAGAGAAGCTTGTCCGAAAGCTCATCTACTCCCTTCCCGAGTCATGGGACTCAAAGAGGACCGCCATCATTGAAGCCAAGAATCTCAAAACCTTGAAGCTTGATGAACTCATGGGGTCACTTCTCACTCACCAAATAATGAAGAAAAACAAAGAAGAGGAGAAGAAGAAGGAAGAGATTAGAGCGATGGGGAAGAAGAAGATCATGGAGCTAGGCATCAATGCAAGTGCCGTAGCTCTCAAATCCTCCACATGCCACCATGTAGACTTAAGTGAGGAGGAAAGTGAGGATGAAGAGATGGCCTATCTCTTCACCAAATTCACCCGGTTCATGAAGAGAAAAATGGAAAAATCCAAGCATGAATCGATGAAGAAGATGAAGGACTCCCACAATTCCAAAAAGAAGGGATCATCTTCAAAACAAGCATATGTGGCCACATGGAGTGATGAAGACTCCACCAATGATGAAGTAGCCCACCTATGCTTGATGGCCCTCAATGAGGGGGAGGTAACTTCTAACTCGTCTATTTCAAATTCATATACATTTGATGAGTTACAAGATGCCTATGATGATTTGCTTTTGGAATTCAAGGCATCATTTTCCAAGAACAAAAAGTTGATTTCAAAAATAAAAATTGAAAATGATTTGCTTTCCAAAACAAATCTTGAACTTGAAGCAAAGTTGAAAGATTTTGAACAAAAATGTTTTGATTTACAAAATTTGCTTCTTAAAGTTCAAAAAGAAAAAGATTTGATTTCCAATGAACTTGAAAAGAAAAATAGTTTTGGAAAATCAAACTTTTATGTAAGACAATCTAGTGCCCCTAGATTTGTGAATGGAAAATGTTTTAGGAGTGTTTGGGTCCCAAAAGGACTAACCACTTCAACTAAAAAGGATGAAATTGAAAAATGGATTCCTAAGGGGACTAAATTTTGTGCTACTAATGTCTATGGATCCAAAGCAATTTGGATACCAAAAATTACTTGATTGTCTTTTGCTAGGTGTGATGGAGAGTGATCAACAAGTCAAAAATTGAGGGGGAGCTCCATGCACACAAAGGAAGAACACTTGAAGAAGGAAGGCTTCACATCCTCCCTTGTGTTCAAGTGTGGTAATATCTAGTTGCTTTAGTGTTTATTTGATTTATTTTCATTTATGTCAACTAGATAATCATATATGTTGAACTAACATTCTTATGATGCTTTGAGTAAGGGGGAGCCAATTTTAAACCAAAATTTTAAGTGTGTCAAAAATTTTTTTTTGCCTCCTATGTTATCTTGAACTTAAATGTCATTTTAAATTCTTTTTGATATAACAAAAAGGGGGAGAAATGGTTTGAAAAATTGAATTTTCAAATGAATAAGGGGGAGCTTTACTTGTTTTCATTTGTAATCTCTTATTCACAATTTTAAAGTCAAAGGGGGAGAATTCCAAACATTTTTTCAAGTTGGTTTTATTATATCAAAAAGGGGGAGATTGTAGAACTAAGTTTTGATATAATATTTGAAAAATATTTTGGACTAAATTGCAAAGAATTTAAAATGAGTTTTTAGTCAAAAACAACTTGAAAATATGTTTAAGGGTTTTAAAGGCTTTGGAATGGACTTAAAGTACATTTAAAGTGGTCAAAATCTATATTTTTATGTACCCGTATCGATACGATATAGAAGGGTACCGATACGTTTTAGGGTTTCAAGCCACCAGATTTTCCAGTAGCCAAAACCCGTACTGATACGCTTAGCCGTATCGATACGGTGAGCTTTGAAATAGCCCAACGGCTAGTCGCGTACCGATACGGTTGTATCGCGTACCGATACGCCTAACTACCCCAACGGTCATTTTCCCAACAGTCTTTTAAATTGCAGGACCGTACCGATACGCTAGGTAAGCGTATCGATACGCATCAGCTGAAGAAGCCAACGACTCTTTCCTCATTGAGACCGTATCGATACGGGTTGAGAGGGTATCGATACACCAAGCTGCAGATCTGCATTTATGGTGGGAAATAAAGACTCAAACGGCTCCAAATTGATCCCAACGGCTAGCAACGGCTACAAACTCAATTGGGAGTATAAAAGGGACCTCCTAGCATCTTGTAATGGTTAATGCTTCAATTGTTACAACATTATGATGTCAAAATTTGTCTAGAGCTTAAATTGTTTATTTCTTGCTTAGACAACACTTGTGAGCTTACATTGTTAAATTTACTCAAGTGTTTAGGTTTTGGGTGAGTGTTTAGAATTGCAAACAAACACCTTTTAGAGAGATTTCTAGTTTGCTAAGTCTTTCATTGTAAAGAGAGTGTTCCTTCAAGCTTTGGGTAGAAAGCTTTGAGGGTTGTAACGGTTTCCTCCTAATCCGAGAAAAGGGGACGAAATTCTTAGTGAATTTGTTGGAAATCCTTAGTGGGGAGCTAAGGTAGTGGATGTAGACCTTGGTTAGAAGGTTGAACCACTATAAATCCTTGTGTCAAATTGCCAATTTTTCACCTCCCACTAAAACACCCAATTATCCAACTTCTCCACACTTGGCGAGCAAGAACGGTTGATCGAATCGAGCACCTCAAATCTCAACATCCTTCCTCCCACATATTAACCGAAAACCATATTTCGATAAAAGTCAATCTTCTGTTTTGAAAATCGTTTTGGTTAGAAGTTTAGCTTTAGAAAATAGAGAGAAATAAAACCTGAAGTTATTTAAGCGCTTTTCATTGTTATTCAAGTAGTTTAGACAAAAATACTTGATGCTCGCCCATTTACTTGGACTCGAGAGAGTTGGGTTCACAAAGTCTACTTATTGTATACAAGTTTTCATGATTCGAGAGTTAATGAAGCCTAATTCTCCTTAGACTTAAGGAAGAATTCCAGGCGATTAAGAAGAATAAGCTTAATCGGTGAAAAACATCACAAGGTTCACGCAAACATGTATTGTCGTGGCATGTTGGTCATTGGAGTCTTTTTTTAGACATAATTAGAAGGCAAGAAAGAAACTCTATCGAGCATATATATAACTGAAGTTGCCATGGCAAGTCAAACGGAAACAACATCGAGACACCCAATAACCTTGCCTCCTTATCAACATTTTATTTCTTATCTTGTTATTTGAATTTATTATGCTCTCTTTTACTTTACAATAATCTTAGCTATACTTCACCTCGTTCTATCACTATCAATCTTATCCCTTATAGAGTGCAATAACTTAAGCAAAATGGCACAAACCAATTTCAGTGGAGACGATCTTTAAACTATACTATTACTTGTCGACGTGCATACTTGCACCATTTGCGTAACACTTAAATTACACAACAAATTTTTGGTGTCGTTGCCGAGGATTGACACTTGGTGTTAGTTGTTTTTGTTATTGAATTATATTTATTTTATTATTTTTATTTACTTTAATATTATTATTTTTTCCTTTTATTAATTTTTTTAGGAACATCAACATATGACAAAATATAATGACAAATGTTAATTATGTATAACAAAACAGTAAGAAAACTACTCTTCCCATTTTCTCGGCAGCGGTTACAAGAAGTTTGCAAGCTCTTCATCTTCTTCGTTGATCTTTTCACCGGTAACGACCTTTGGCCGTTTTGCTGATTTTGTATATAAATAACTTTCATCTTTGGTGATGAATGTTTTATTTTTATGTTTTTCTTGTTTTTCCTTGCTTTGACAGTTTTATATCAAATCTGCTTTCATGGTAGTTCTTTTGTCTGCTTTTATGGCAGTTTCTTCGTCTGCCTTTATGGCAGTTTTAGTCTGTCTTTTGACAGTATAGCGTTCGAGTGACGAAATTTCAGCGAGCGTTTTTCAGCGAGGAGGCCGATCTAAAAATGCTTATGATTCCCTGTTGTGGTTGTGCCTATATGCCAAGAACAAGTAGCGAAAAAAATTTGCTGTCTTCGTAGAGCACTCTGGTTAAAGCTATAGTTTCCTGGATTTGTTTCAGAAGTTGCTTCAAGTCCTTCTGAAAGTGATAGATTTGTTCTTTAATGTCTTTCATACCCTTAGGTTTTATTGTATTTATCTTTATACATTGAATTTTTAATGTTTGGGTGTGATCCTTTGTGTAATCCTATCACTTTTAATATAATCCAGTTTGTTTCAAAAAAAAAAAAAAATGGGAACAAAGTAAAGACATATTGGGAATGGGAATACAAAATCCAACAAATAAAGAGTGACGAGTTTGACACACAATAAAAGTAAAACCAAAGAGTCTTGAAACATAGACTACATAAGGCTGCAAATGTATTCGGTAGGGACTCTTCTTCCACAGTTGTTGAGAAAGAGATTCAAGGAAATAAGAAGGTTTACGTTAATGCCTAACACATTGGCTCTCACAGCAGTGCAAAGGCACACCGCAGCTTCAAGATCGACCAAGCCTTCGATTAGGCTGCAACGTGGTTTTGTAGGTACGTTACCGAGCTCGACATCCACCAAGCTCAAAAGATTAAGACACACACCGAGGTTCAAGGGATTGCATGTACCCTGACCATTAGGGAGCACATCTCCGGGACGAATAACAACAGGGTTTGTTGTGCAAGAGGAAGCATTGGAATTATTATCAACATTATGAGAGCTTACTAAAGCAAACAAAACAAGGTTGAGGGAAACAAGTAGAGCAGTTGATGTGTTAACACCGGAAGCCATTTCGGAAGAGAAAATGATTTCAAGTGATTGAGGAAACAATTTTTTTTATGAACTCAAAGCTGTTATTCTAAGACGATGGCGTACTTCATATACCTATAGACGTCTATTCTCGCTTGCTCAACTCGTCGTATCTCATACTAGAAACAAGTTCACGGCTGCCGTCGGTTGCGACACTATCTCCTACTTCAGTACTTCCACCATCGGACTCGACTATTCAACCGGATGCTTAACATTTTGTAGTGCCGTGTCGGATGTGATAAATGGAACTTGATTGGACAGTAGGGAATCAAACTTGCAGAGAAGCAAAAATAACTATGAATACTCTATATTCAATAAAATTAGCTGGTTTGCCCGAGTGGTTAAGGGGGCAGACTTAAGATCTGCTGCACTGAAGTGCGCGTGGGTTCGAACCCCACAGCCAGCACTTTGTTTTTAAGTTTTATCCTAAAGCTGCGATTTTACCATTTTCCTTTGAAAGTTGCGCATACAGAGTAGAGAGAATTCATATGCAGCAAAATGAAATCATAAATATCCCTACAAATTTCTTTAAGATATACTAAGAAGAACTCAACAAATACTATTTGTTTATATTTTCTATTTTAATATTTTCTGATTATTTATCTTGTTCGAGTTTTTATTTATTAAATTTTTAACATTTTCCTTGTATAGTCCTCTTGTGACGATTTTTTGTTTCTATGACTATAAAAAATATCCATAAATATGTGTTTAGTTTACCTCATGATTATAAACTCTCATTATAGTTTTAAATTTTAACAATCTCATGTATTGCTCATCCCCTTGTGTCATGGTAGCAAAGGTAGATGTTTATCATCCCTTAAGACCCGGGTTCGAGCACTAGTAATGCCATGCTGTTTGTGCCTTCTTTGAAAAGACTAAGAAAGTTGAACAAATGCTATCCTTGCATCGCACCAGCATATTAAAAAAAACAATCTCACGTATTATGTTTGGCATTTTTAAGGTTATACATTCTTTGCTGTAAAATAATGAGGTGTAAATAAAGGATTCTAATTGAAAGAAAAGGAGAGAATTCAGGTAAATAAGAATGTGTCGACAATCTTGCATGTATGTTTTCTCTACCTTGTATTATTGGCAATAAAAAAAATTGAGCATGCTGTTAGATTTGAGAGCTTCAATAAATGTCATGGCTTTTTCTATTTACCAAGAATTAAAATTAAATGACCTACAAAAGACGGGTGTGGTAATTCAATTAGCTGATCGTTCTTATATTCACCCGCTTGGAGTTGTTGAAGATGTTTTGGTGCAGGCTAATGAACTACTTTTTACTGTAAGTTTTTATATCTTGGAGATGTAAGGCAATTCTTCTCCGAAATTGTTGGACAATAGGGTTAAATTCAAAATAAATTAATTTAAATAAATGAAATACCGAAATTAACAGATCTGGAATAGCCGAAAATAATTGCTGAGGTCTGCACGAACATGGTTTCCTTAAGACAGATTCGACCACTTCTCGATGCTTGAGTTCTTTAGTTGCCAGTCTCCTAGGATACAACATCAGATGAATTTCGATAGAGAGCTACTTAAGAAATCTAGAACAGTACTAGGGCCTTTGACTATCACCAAAAATAATGTAATTTTTGGGAGAAGAAGAGATTTTCGAATTGTGTTAAAACAAAAATTTATCCATGTATTTATAGGAGAAAATTAGGTTAAACATGAGAAACATTATTATGATTATGCCCTAATCGGATAATTGAGTGGGCTGCAAGCAAAAACTCGAATTTTAAATTTAAACATATCCCTTAATTTTTGGGATAATATGATATTCAAAAGAAAAAATTAATTCGAACGTGGTAAAATATCCACAGGTCAACGTAGGGCCCGACCGGTCCAGACATTCGCGTCGCACACTGACAAGCGTCATGAACAATCAAACAAAATTCCTTAAACTCAATTAAAGAAATAATTTAAGTAGAATAGTGAGAGTAAGGGTCGATCTGCAAGGACTAAGAAGTTCCCAATATCGATTTGAATTAATCTTTAACCAAGTAATCTGCAAGTAACAAAATGGGAGTTTAGCGAAATAATTTGAGAAGATTAAAATAAATAAAGCGAAAGAAATAATTGAAATAGATTATGATAAGAGTTAACCTCCAGCTTTGCTTCGCCTCTACTTGTCTTGATCACTGAAAGGGATATTGCTTCGAGTTCTTGCCGGTTACAGTCTACAAGGCTCAACCCTTGTAACTTGCTTCTTTACGGCAAACTAAATCCCAAGGCCAATCCTTGAAATCCAGTTTTTGTTTGATTCACTCCGTCAATCGATGCTAATGAAAATTCTCCGTTAGGTGCTGGAAAAGCATGTGCTCGGATGGATTATCTCGACGAGAATTGTATCCGATCTTGATTCCCCTTAGTGGACCGCCACTAAGTTTGTTCTTAGGGAGTTGAATCTGCTACAAGCCTAATCTCGTCCCAACGGTGGATCAAAACCACGTCAACCCGACGCGCGCTTTCGGAATGAAGTAATCGTGGTGCCTAAAGGAAAGGCCAATTGCCAATCCAATTTTACTGAAAATCAAGAAAGAAATCGAAGGTTTTGAAGAACTTTGTCTAATCTCGCGAGGTAAATCGGGTTTAGCTTAGCTTTTGGCTAATGAAAAAAATAAAACTTTATTAAAGTAAAATTCTTAAGAACAAATAAAAGCTAAAAGATGAGATGTGATTTTTGAAGCTTACCCCAAGGGGTATTTATAGCATCTAAAAAACCCTAAAATAACTCTAAAATGATAATAGATGATTCTTAAAATATTTAAAATACAAAAGATAATTTCTAAGAGATAAGAAATAAATCCTAAAGTGTTTAAATTTAAAAATAAAATGTAATCCCCAAGCTTTGATCTAAATCTCGGCTGATAAGTGATCCGGAACGTGGCTGATAAGCTATCTCGCGCTGCTGACGTCATCTTCTAGAAGTCTGCTGATGTGTCGTCGAGTCAGCGCATTTATGCCCCAATTTATGCCCACTAATCCGGCCATAAATCTAGAAATTTTGCAGAATTCAACATTTTCTAATCTGTTTTTCAGCCAAGAAGTCCTCAACAGAAAAGCACACAATATAGCACAATTCAGCACCACAAATAAACTATTTAAGCGTAATTAGCACTAAAATATTGACCAAATTAGCTACTCATCAAATTCCCCCTCACTTATCCGATGCGTGTCCTCAAGTATCTCAAAAATTTAAACAAATTTAAGCTCAAGTTCTCATCCCTTATTTCACGAAGTCCCTAGTGTGCAATATGATGAAGTATCTACACATGAAAGAAAGAAAAGGAACAAATAGGCAAGTGGCAAGATTATAAAAACATTAGCAACAATATAAACATTCCACCAACAAGATTACTTAAGTCAATCTAAGCAAAGCATATCATAGACTTGTAATGAAACCTAATCTCCCTGTGAACATATCCTCCAGCACCTGGATAACTCGCTCTGACTGTCCATCCGAATGAGGATGATATGAAGTGCTGAAATTCAAGCGCGCACCCAACGCTTGGTGTAGACACTCCCAAAATCTCCCTGTAAACCTCGGATCTCTATCTGACACTATAGACTTAGGCGCACCATGCAAACGAATTTTGTCACATAAGCTGCTAATTTTAGATTGAATAAAAAGACCACTTTAGTTATTTTGTGACAATAAATATGCATTCATTTATTCTATACACAATAGGAACACTTCAAACTTGAAGCACATAAATATTACGTTCCTAGTTGTTAAAGAAAATTCAGTGTTTGTGTGTTTAAAGAGCATGTTGGTACAAACTCCATAATTGCGCGCATATTAAGAAACTGTCACCCTAGGTCTTTCATGAGCACACTACTCATGTGGGTGTAATGTTATTTAAGGATATTCGGTTTTAGTGGGAGTTTGTAATTTTGAAAAATGCTCATTCGGTTTAGACACAATTTTAGTTTCTTCAGTTTAAAGTTATTTAAGATTATTTTCTGCAGAAATAAAGTTTTTTTGGTTTATGCACACTCTGAATTCAGTAAAGTTGATCTCACTAAGGTTTAAGAGGACCAGTTGGAAATAGACATGTTCGGTTCACATTTCATGTAACTTTTCATGCTACACATCCATGATTGATCTATGTCATTTGACTATGTTTGTATATGTGACCATTGATGGGTCCAGTCAAGATTGATATGGCGAAGACCGCTTTGATCCTATATGGATATAGTTGATGGACGAGATTGTTATAGAATACCTATTATATAATAGCAAATTTTTGAGCTCATAAGGTTGTACATTTATCAGGAAACATATGTTGCCCAAGTGGGAGATTGTTGGATTAAAATCCTCAATTGTAGGCACATATGTAAAATGTATGATGCTATTATAAAGTATGACACAAAATCAAGTGACCAATTATGTTAGGCGTGTCATAGGTATTAAAGTGTGATGGAAATAAAAGTGTAGATACCATAAGATATATTTATAATTCAATGAGGGGCAGAGTTATAAATATTTAATAGTTGATTTAATAATCAACTATATAAAGAGGTAGTGGTCCCCGAGAAATAGGTTAACTTGTATTACTCTTGTCCCCGTCAGAGAATTTTTACGGCAATGGCTAACCTATCTTCTTGGAAGATCACAACCACCTTTTAGGCGATCTTCATCAAAGGATTCAAGGTTTTCATCTATCGATTAATTCAGGTACGCTTCCGCTTTCGGTTTATTGTTCTTGATGATTTGACTTGATTGATCCTGGGTTTTAGATTTCATATCTATTATGGTTTGGTTCTAACAATGGAAACTTTTAAACTCATCAAACGAGATTTGACACCCTTACCCAATCAAATGCACGACATGTACTAGTTGGCGACAACTCAAGGTTTTCGGTGTTGCATTCGAGCAAGTCATAAGCGATTCCCGAACCAATGAATTCAACAACTCATGAGAGGTAACAGGAAAAGTTAGATATACATCAGAATCAGATGTTCATCCACTTATGTTGCATACAAGATCGCCTAGTTTCTTCTTTGTTAATTTTCCCATGATATTGAAGGTTCAAGAAAGCTACTGTCATCGACGACGGACATTGTCTCCCATACCACCTCCAGTGATCGGCTGTGGTTACCACAATCTATTGAAAAAGAAGTTATTCCAAAATCTCAAGCCTCTTAAGTGAGAAGCTGAATACGGATATGATGAGTATCATTGGTACTCTATATTTAACAATAAGAACGATTATTTATCTTCTGTGATTTACTGCTAGCAAATTAGCTGGTTTGCCCGAGAGGTTAAGAGGGCAGACTTAAGATCTGCTACATAGAAGTGCGCGTGGGTTCGAACCCCACAGCCAGCACTTTGTTTTTAAGTTTTATCCTAAAGCTGCGATTTTACCATTTTCCTTTGAAAGTTGCCCATACAGAGTAGAGAGAATTCATATGCAGCAAAATGAAATCATAAATATCCCTACAAATTTCTTTAAGATATACTAAGAAGAACTCAACAAATACTATTTGTTTATATTTTCTATTTTAATATTTTCTAATTTTTTAATGTGTTAAAAAATAAAAATCTACACTTTCTTCCATACAAAGCTTCATACGGAACGATTTGTATACTTGCTTTGAAACTATTATTATAGGCAAATTCCACCAGGGGCAATTGCCTCTCCCAAGAACCTTGGAAATTTATCACACAACATCTGAACATATCCTCCAGCACCTGGATAACTCGCTCTGACTGTCCATCCGAATGAGGATGATATAAAGTGCTGAAATTCAAGCGCGTACCCAACGCTTGGTGTAGACACTCCAAAAATCTCCCTGTAAACCTCTGATCTCTATCTGACACTATAGACTTAGGCGCACCATGCAAACGCACAATCTCAGCAATATACAACTTCGCTAGCTTATCCAACGTATACGTAGTATGCACAGCCAAGAAATGCGCACACTTCGTAAGACTGACTACGATCACCCAAATGGAGTTCTTCTATGATGGTGTCAAAGGAAAATCGGACACAAAATCCATCGTAATCCTTTCTCATTTTCATTCCGGTATCCTCAAAGGCTGCAACAACCCGGAAGGAAACTAGTGCTCAACTTTCACACGTTGACAAATCATGCACTTGCTCACAAAATCAGCAACATCCTTTTTCAACCTAACCCAATAGTACTCATCTTTCAAACCACGATACATTTTTGTACTATCAGGATGCATAGCAAAAGGACTGCTATGAGCTTTATTCAAAATAGTGTGCCTCAACTCAACATCCTCTGGTACAACTATTCGACTTTTAAAATATAAAACCTCATCATTATTGAAACAGAAATCTGTTGCATTACCATCAGCTATATCCTGAACATGAGGCACCAAAGAATCATCAAGCAACTGCTTATCCTTAATTAACTGAATTAAGGAAGGTTTCACTTGTAACTCGGCTATCAACCCATCATCACGCGATATACTCAACCGAGCAAACATCGCTCTCAACTTAACAACCACCTTTATACTCAAAGCATCGACCACAACATTGGCCTTTCCAAGATGATACTCTATCGTCATATCGTAATCCTTAAGCAACTCCAACCATACTCGTTGCCTAAGATTCAACTCCCTCTGAGACATTAGATACTTCAAACTTTTATGATCGGTGTAAATCACACACTTTTCACCGTAAAGGTAATGCCTCCAATTCTTCAAGGCAAACACAACTACAGCAAGCTCTAGATCATGAGTAGGACAGTTGCGCTCATGCACCTTCAATTATCCAGATGCATATGCCACAACCTTCCCACCTTGCATCAACACACAACCTAGACCAACATATGACGCATCACTGTAAACCACAAACTCCTTACCTGATTCTGGTTGAATCAAGACAGGAGTTCGCGTCAAAGCTTCCTTCAACCTCTCAAAAGCTTGTTGCCTAACATCCGTCCATTCAAAGCGAACATTCTTTTTCAACAACTTAGTCAACCGAGCAGCAATTTTAGAAAAACCCTCCACAAACCTTCGATAATATCAAGCCAAACCAAGGAAACTACGCACTTCCGTCACCGATTTAGGTGTTTTCCAATTCATCACCGCCTCGATCTTGTGTGGGTCAACCCAAATACCCTCGGCTGACACTACATGTCCAAGAAAGACAACTTCCCTGAGTCAAAACTCGCACTTGCTCAGCTTAGCATAAAGTTGATTCTCTAACAATACTTGCAACACAACCCTCAAATGCTTATCATGATCCTCCTCGGTACGCGAGTACACGAGAATATCATCGATAAACACTACCATAAACTGATCTAAAAACTCATGGAACACACGATTCATCATATCCATGAATGTATCTGGTGCATTTGTCAACCCAAACGGCATCACTAAGAACTCATAATGCCCGTACCTTGTCCAAAAAGTTGTCTTAGGTACATCTACATACTTAACCTTCAGTTGGTAATATCCAGATCTCAAATCAATCTTAGAAAACACTGAAGCACCTCGAAACTGGTCAAACAAATCATCAATCCTTGGCAAAGGGTACTTGTTCTTAATCGTCAACTTGTACAATTGCTGATAATCTATACACATACGCATCATGCCATCCTTCTTCTTTACAAACAAAATCGGTGCACCCCAAGGTGAAACACTTGGCCTTATGATCTCTCGATCAAGCAACTCCTAAAGTTGTGTTTTCAACTCCTTCAACTCCTTAGGTGTCATATGGTAAGGAGCAATAGACACTGGAGTCGTATTTTCATACAACTCAATGCCAAACTCAACTTCTCTGTTTGGTGGCAAACCAAACAACTTTTCTAGAAAGACACCTGGAAACTCACACAATGTTCGTATGTCTTGTACTCGCACCTCCTTTGTACTGAGGGTTCATCACATAAGCTAGGAAAGCTTCACAACCCAACTCCATCATCCGACTTGCTTCAAGAGTCGAAATTGCATTGGACAAGAACTTCACATTCTTGCCTACGATTACCATTTCGTAATCATCAGTCGCTTAACATCAAAATCAACGACAGCTCTATGCTCAGACAACCAATCCATTCCAAGGATCACATCAAAACCATAGAAAGGTAACTTCATCAAATCAACTAAAAACACATGGCCTTGAACAAATAAAAGACATCTCCTATACAATTTTCTTGTAACAACAGTTTCACCAAAAGAGCTTGTTACTTGCATTCCTACATCTAGCATCTTAACAGGGATATCAAGCAAATGTGCATGCTCACTCAATATGTATGAATGCGTGGAGCCAGAATCAATTATAGCTAACAAAGACAAGGATTGCAAGGTGAAGGTACATGCAATCACGTTGGTGTCATTACGTCCTTCGCGATGTGCATACACTCTCGCAGGAACACCACCTTCTGATTGAACATCAACAACATGAGCTACACCTCTCTACCGATGCTCCCTCCGTTGGAAAATACCACGACCGCGCCTATGACCTCTCTGTGGTGCAACAACAAGTGCTCATTCTTGGCCACCCCTGACTAACAAAGGACACTCACGTCTCGTATGATCAGCTAATCCACAGTTCCAACAAGAAGTAGCCGCCCCAGCCACCGGAGCCTGCCCCTCTCGAGCCACACGAGGACAATCTCACCTTAAATACTCTTGCGATCCACATGTCCAGCAAGTATTATGTTCTAATCTCACCCTGTTACCCTAAACTAGCACACCTCGCCCAAAATTACATCGCCTCGCCTTAGGCCGATATCTACGATCACGATTTCTCTTATTTTGTCCACCACTAGGACCAGAATCAACAACTCTCTTACTTGAGCTAAAACCACCCAAGCAAGAGGTCAAACCCAAACTCTGCTCTATATCCTTGGCGCGCGTCACCAGCACATCAAAATCAATATAATTAGAAGCTGGCATGAAAGTCTTCACTTCCTGCACCAAGCCATAACGGAAGCGATCACATCGATGCCTGTCACTCGGCACCAATTCTGGAGCATACTGGCTCAAACGTACGAACTGGACCTCGTACTCAGCCACTGTCATGTTTCCTTGCACCAAGGACATTAAGGCATGAATATAAAACAAAACAAGAAATCAGGCCAGCTTCTAGCAAGGATCCAAGACTTTGAATTCAATTTAAAACACTTCACTACAATAATAAGGCAATGGACATCCCAATTTCCCCAAACATAGCATAAAGCATACAACGTACATGTCACAACCATTGTGCATCACAATCAATCAGATTCAGCCCACAATATCATCATATATAATAACTCATACTTACATCACAATCATCAAACATAACATCACTATCATTCACTCCACATTATCATGCTTATAACATTCACCATGCAAAACAAACATCACCAAATACATTCAATCACATCACATTGACTTACCATTAACTTACCATCATCCCATTCTTTCGTAACCTGGCTCTGATACCACCAAATGTAACCCCCTCGACCCGACCTAGCCAGTAGACCGAACCGAATGGGTCACACGGAAAATATTGAAGTAAACCGGGAAGGTTTACCTCAATAAACAACCTTATTTTTTTATTTATCTTATCTAGATACAAATTAGGTTCCTATGTGTTAAACATTGCAGCGGATCAATCGCAACTCAATCATGCATCAATTTCATCCAATTATGGCTTTTGAGGACCATTTTGTATTTTTTATAATTCATAAAGACTTAGGCCAATTTTGTGTTATCGTCCTTTAATTAAACCCATTACATGCATCTCAGTCAAAACTCAGCTCAAATTAGTCATTCATGCTCATTTATTTGCATCCACAACATCCAGGGACTAAAATGCAAAGAATTAGAACTTCAGAACATTCCAATAACTAACATAAATGTCATCCGTTTCGGTATAGGCTAACCCTGTTTCAGAACACGAGCTCGTATCGAAACGCTCTTGAGGCGTTTCGAAACCATGGCTTACAGTAGCAAATCGTACCGGAACAGACCTTACCCGTTTCGAAACACTAAGACCATTTCAGGCATACTGTTTCGATACAGGCTCGAGTGTTTCGAAACACATGGGCCTGTAATGACATATTTTGCAGGTTTTTCACCCTTAAAGCCATCCTAAACCAATCCAACATGTTTCTAACATGCATACATCATACATAAACATTATTCCTCAAACATTTGCAGCATATTTAGCATCAAAGCATGGTTAATTGCATCATTAGAAAACTAAAGGCATGCAACCTAACATATAAGCCACTCAAGAGTCAAAACTCAAACCGAAACCTCAAACACCAAATAAAGGCCTTTTGCAAGTATAAAAGCATAAAGCAAACATGCTCAAAGGGTGTTCATACACATCACCCAAACAAACTATGGAATCCCCCATTGCCTTTATTACTCTAGTCTATAACCAAAACATACTTTCAAAGTGAATTCTCTTAGGATTCCCTTGGAAGTTGCTGACCCCAAACACTTAATTATCTGCATTGATGGACAAAAGAGAGCATAAGCATACAAGCTTAGTGAGGAGTGCTCAAAGCCCAAAAACACCATCAATGCTTAAAACTATTTTACACTTTTGAAAACCATCATTCTTTCTTGAAATCCATGCACCTCATTAACAAAAATCAGCATGTTATACCACATGCAACAAGTATCAAATACTTCAACAGCAAAATCCATTTTGCTAAAATATAACTCAAGCCTTTTATGCATAGCTACCATTATGCAAAGCTTAAGAGTAAATCATGCATTTTCATGTTATGCATCCATAAACATTCCATAGCAATTAATCAATTATATTGGCTCACAAGTGATCAATAACATCCTTATTTCTCAAAAGTATCGGATACACGGATTCCCAAGTGTTGTCCCAACACTTCATACATTCTTACCAACATCTCGAGGTTCACACATGAGAGCTACCCTCCACCGTTGTGACACCCGTGGTGGAGTATTCGGTACCTTACAACCCCTCAACACCACTCATCGGTAAATATATAACCCCACTAACGAGAGACGGGACACAACTAAATTTCCTCAATCGTTAGGGTACTTGGATGGAGTTTTCGGTACATTCACAACCCCTCAACATCTAAGGCGACTTGTTTATAGTGCACTCAATTCTATAGCCGGCTAACTATATCCGATTTCATTTATAAAACACTTTACATATTATCACTTGCTAATATAATTCTCATTTAGCATAAACCTCACTGTTTTCAAAGCATTCACAACAAGCCATATTTCCAAGCATTAAACCATGTTTCATAACACATGTATAAACACATACATACAATGATCACTTACCTAGTGCATCCTTTAACAATATGGCATCATCAACAGCAAATTATATACTCAAATCATGCTTTACAATAGTAGGTAAACACATATATATTCAAGTGCATCCATAAGCGTATAATAGCACAATTCGAGGGAGAAAATCACTTTACTTACTTCTAAACTTGGTAAAGCGTTTCAAGCTTACACTAAGTTCTCAAAACCACTTTTAAGATGTTTCAAAGCTGGAATTCCCATTTCCACTCACCTACTCGCGAAAATCAAACGTCTGAAGCTCCCAGATCTTCATTGTTTGCTTCTAAAGAATCCTCCCTTGTTTATACCACACAAGAATAGAGGATTAATGCATTTTAATGCATTAAAACTACCAGCAAACACTAAAAACCCGTAGCTCTGCCCAAAGGCACCAAAATACCCATCCGAAACAATTGAAATCACCTTCGATTAATCACTAAAATCAACTCAACCATCAAAATACACTTCCATCACATTTTAACCATAAATCAACTTCCAAAAACATCCAAATATCATCCTTATACCTCCAGCAACTCAGATTTCACATTTCCAAGCCAAAAACCCAAAACTAACAACCTAAATAATTATAGATCTCAATGATTTCGGGATTATTATGATAAAAATCATTATCAACATATTTAAACTTCCAAAACATGTTTAGAAACCATCTCAAATGAACCAAAACAAAGCAAGTAAGAAATCACATTTTATTTCATCTTTTAACAAGATTTCTGTATTTTCACCAAATCAACATTAAAACCTCAATTAAAAACACAAATCAAGAGTCAAATACTTTGGAATTTCATTAAATAACCATGATTAGAGGAGTAGCACGAAATTACCTCCAATCCTTGCTTTTCTTCTAATTGGCAACTTTTCAACTCATGAAGCTTTAAGAAATCTTGTAAATCTTTGAGAAGAATCTTTGAAAAAGAGTCGTAAATCAAAAGAGCAAAAGAATGAAAAGAATTCTGGAAATTGAGAGAAAATAGGGAATGATTGGCTGAAGAGAAAATGAGAAATGAAAAAGTTTCGTAAAAAATGGCTCAACAAATAACTACCTCCTTTTTAATAAAACTTCCCTCATAAACTTTTAATTAAAACATTATAATCACATGCCAATTAAAAGAAAAAGGCTTAATTGCCAAAAAGCTCCCTAAAGATTCTAAGAATTTGACTCTCCTTTGAAAATTACACCTTTTCCATAGTTTTAAATCTTTACATTTTGGTCACTGCCCAAAATGTACACGTCCCAAAATCCATTTTGTAAAATTGATTTTACCGAACCCATCTATATGATTTTAAAAAAATTTAGAATTTTTTACCATATTTTTACCTTATCCCAAACCATGATTTCCCTGAACCATTTCTAAAAGCTCAAATCTCCAATTCTAAGTTCGACCAACTTAAACCGATGCCTAGAACATCTAGGCCCAAAACCGAAGCGTTACACAAAAAAAAATCGAATATTCCCTTTTCCCGCTCAAAATAGTGTCACGTGTCAGTCTCGTATTAGTCTAGAGGCATGCACGTGGATAATTGTAACCCCCTTAACCCGGCCCAGACGGTTGACCCGAATTAAGAAGTTTACACGGGGAAAACCAAAGTCAACCCGAAAGTCAACCTTGATTAACGAACCTTTTTTTTCTTTTTAAAATTGTCTAGATGCACATTAAACCTAGGCATACTCTTGAGATAAGCATACTCAAAAATCACAGCAATCGGAAAACGATAAGGGACCCAATTGCACAAAATACGAAATTAGGGACCAAATTGTAAATTCTGAAAATTAAGAGGACTTTACCAATTTTTAAGTTACCATTATGAAATTAGTCATGTTTCATGCCTCTATGCCAAATTTCATCTCAAACGGACATCTCAAACTCAAGCAATTGCACAAACAAGAAACGGGACTAAAACGTAAAGCTTGCAAACCATCAGGTGTTCAGAAACGGGTCTAAGCCGTTCAGGAACACCCCTTGGCAGTAGCCAAAGTGTTCAGAAACGGGCTAGGCCGTTCAGGAACACCCTAGCCAAAACAAGGGCCTGTTTCGAAACAGGCAAGGGTGTTTCGAAACACCCTGCCCAGAAACAGCAGTTTGGCCTGTTTTAACACCTTTAAACCCCATCAAACATGCTCCAAACCATTCCACAATAAATCAACAACATGCCAAACATCAAACCTACCAATTTGCATCAAAACCTAGATACAAAACCACCCCTAGATGCACCAACTCATTCAACACATCCAACACTCAATCATGCTTTTCAAACAAGAAGCATAGCATAACAACTTAAGCATAAGAAGATTCAAACGTTGCAAGCTTACACCACATAGTTCAAAATCATAAACCATACTTGTCCAACATATACAATCTCATTAGACATCAACATAAGAGATTCTTCCCCCATTGCCTTTATTATCTATAGCTATTAACCGAGACACACATCTCAAGTGGAGTTCCCCCTTGAATCCCTTGCTTCTCGCTGCTCCAACTTCAAATGTCTGCATTGATGGACAAAAAGGAGCGTAAGCACATAATGCTTAGTGAGGAATGCTCAAAACCAAAACACCATCAATGCAGCGAGTCATAAAACCACTTTTAAAAGCAAACTCGATTCAATAAACCAAAGCAAGTTTGAAAACCCTTTTCAACAACATGCATAACATCATGCATTGCTCAAACATGAAAAACAACCCTTAGCTTAGAAGAGCTAAGAAAACCCTTTCAAAGCACAACTTGCAAAATCAACAATTTAACCAATCCAAGCATAAACATCACATGCAAGGTTAAATTCAAAACTTTGGAAAACACTTCCACTTCACATCATACCTTGCTCATACTTGAATATCATTTTAAAGCAAGAAACCCTTAAAACCACTTACTCATTCAATTTACCATATGCATTAAACAAATGCAACATATGAACCACATCACCAACCTTTGCATCACATGCCTTAAAAACAAGTCTTCACAAGACTTCAATGCACTAAAGAGATTTCATGCACACATGCACCATTCTCAATAGATAACCAACACTTGTTCAAACTAACAAGTAAGCATGCATTCATAATACATTATACACTTCTCATGCAACCATGCATCATTTCAAGCATCTCATGCTTCATTATATTCAAGAACATATATTGGCTTCCAAGTGATAAACCAAATCCACTTTTCAACTCAACATCCAATCGGATACGCGGATCACAAGCGTTGTCCCCTACGCTTCATACACACTACCAACCCAAGGTCCCCAAATGGAATTTTAACCACCATTTGAACTTACCACACACAAGGTCCTCATATGGAATTTTAACCACCATATGACCTCAACATTCACAAGGTTCCCATATATGGAATTTTAACCACCATATAACCTTAACATTCCCAAGGTTCCCATATATGGAATTTTAACCACCATATAACCTTGACATTCCCAAGGTTCCCATATATGGAATTTTAACCACCATATAACCTTGACATATTCCGTTGGTAGTTGTATAACATCACTAACGAGATCCGGGACACCCTACACAAGATCCACACATGGACTTTACACCACCATTGTGATCTTAACAAGCACAAGGTCCTCAAATGGAATTTTAACCACCATTATTACCTTTGCTTACACAAGACCCACCCATGGAATTTCAACCACCATGGTGTTCTTGACCATCTCGTTAGGATACTTGGATGGAGTTACCGGTTCACTCATAACCACTCCACATCCAAGGCGACTTTATTCACGGTGCACCCAATCCTATAGCCGGCTAACTATATCCGATTAAAGTAACCAAGAACCACTTTCATCACTTGCCAATATAACCATCTTACCACATAAATCCATTGATTTACAAGCATAAACATAATGCAAAAACCATCATTTACCATCATCAATCCACTGTTTTTGAAGCATTAAACAAAGCCATTAAACAACATGCAACACCATGCATGAAATCCACAATTTCAATGTACAAAACCAAGGATCTCTTACCTTGAGCATCCTTCTCTCATGGCTTTCAAAACCAGCATAAAACCATGCTAAAATATGCTTTCAAAACAGAATTTAAAACATGCAAACCACATGCATTGCATCCAACAATCACAAATTCTTTAAAACCAATTCACAACACAAACCAAGAGATAAATCCATTTACTTACTCTTGAGCTTAGCAAAGTTGTTTAGACTTAAACTAAGCTCCCAAAACCTTCAAACCTTGGTTTAAAAGCTGAAAACCCAACTTCACTCACCGATACACAAAACAAGGCTAGCCAACAAGCCTTCCAAGCATCCGAAACCTTCCACACCACCTCTAATGCTAACGGATCAATCTCCCCTGTTTCAAGCACATAACATCAGAGGATTAATGCATCATAATGCACTAAAAACACCAGCAACACAACTAAACTCGCTGCTCATCACAAATCCAACATTTCGGCTACCAAACATAACCGAAATCACCACCAAACACTTCCGAAACTTAACCCAGCCAAGATCCATCACTTCTAACCATTTTTAAACATCAATTAACATCCAAAATGATCACAAACACGTCCTTATACCTCCAGCTATAACAGATCACCAAGATCACTCCAAAAACAACCAAAAACTCAAGCAAAACTTAGGAAATTCAACCTATTCGGGATTGCATTGATAAAACCTCAATTTCTCGTCAATTTAACATTCATTTAACATCAATTTGAAACCTCAAAACACAGCCCAATCAGATCATACGAAATTTCAACAAAATCAAGCAAATCTTGCATTTAAAAGCCAAGATCAAGAATAAATCAATAAATCCTTTTATAAAACACAAATTAAGGATTGAGAACTTGGGAATTTCAATAAAGAACCTAAAGTTCAGAGGAGAAGGACGTTCTTACCTCCAAACTTGAGTTTTCTCCCTTTTTGGAACCAAAATCTTGAAAATCCAAATAGCAAATGGTGAGGTTTTGTTGAAGAGATGATTAGAGATCAAAAGAGAATTGAAATGTGATATTTAGGGGACAAAATCAGAGGAAAAGCTCTGGAGAAAAATGTGTTTGGTTTGAGAGAAAAGATGAGAGAAAAAGGAAAATGGAAAATGGAAAAGTTAGTTGGAAATGGCAAAATATCTTCCCTCCACTTTTCTTTTATTTAAAAACCTTTAATAAATCATTTAATATTTTAGAAAAATCTGGAGAAACTCCCATTGGGTAAATAGCTCCTTAAAGATTCAAATTTTCAATCCTTTTTAAAACAGTCACACAATTTTCAAAAATTACATTTTGGTCACTAACCCAAAATGTCACACCTCCAAACCTCATTTTGCAAAATTGATTTCACCTTCCTCTTATATATAATAAAAGAGGATTTTAGAACATTTTCCATATTTTTAATGCAACCCGAACTAGGCTTTCCTAAAAATCACCTTTTATATTCGAACCGCAACCCGACCGGTCCGGTCCAAACCCAAAACTTCTAAGCCCAAAACCGGGGCGTTACAATAATAGTTTTCTCCCCTCTGATCTGGATCCAACTAGCATGCGCTGATGTTAGCATGACATCAGTGACTTAGACCCCTGTAAATAGATAAGAGAGGCTGTCAACCCTTCAATCATTAACTACCATTAATCATCATAATAATTACAATTAATAAACTAATAAAAATACATATAATAATTATAGTAATAATTGAGAAGAGAAAAGGGCTTACATCGGGAAGCCAAACGACCTGAGTAGTTGGACCGCCGCGAGGCTCGCTGCCGGAGCAATGAGCGGACACCGTGAAAGCCGCCAAAATTACGTTTAGCCAATGGAAGGGCTATGGTGGAGCTGAATGGTCGTTTGGAATTGAGGAATCGCCGAGTATTTCAAACCATCCTCAAATAAGGAGAGGAATCACATCACGGCGGCCGGCCAGAAGGGAATGGTGGTCGGGTTCTAAGGCGGCAGTCAGCTAACGGCGAATCTTGATCGAAGTGGGGGTTGGGAGGATGTAATGGGAAAAAAATATGAAGAACGAGGCTTGAATGTTGGTAGAACATTGAGTTTGATCCGTTTGGACCAATGTTTCTGGATTATAGTTTTTTGAGTGGGAGAGTAGAGAGACGAAGAGAGGGGGAGAGAGAGAGTGATGTAGGCTGTCGAATAGTCATGCTTTAAGTGCAAGTGTACACCGATGCCTAGTTGTAATATAAAAGATATCGTCTCCACAGGGATTGGGAAACTCTTTAGAATTTATCTTCCTACACAAGTAAAAATAAAACACAAGTAAATTGAGGTTTTGTTTGAATCGATTAAACTAAAAGCAATTAAAATAAAGAGTCGAGAAATCAAATTGAGAAAATATGGGGTATTGGTATGCGTTGTAGTGTGGATTTTGAATGCTTCGTCTCGGCAAAGTATTGCAGAATCGTCTTAACAGTCTGGATAGTTTTGACAGAAAACGTCATTGGCATATGCCCGCCTCGGCAGAGACTACGTAGTTGCATGGGCGGCTAAGCGACAATTTAAAGTTCGGCAAGGCTTCCTTCAGTAGCTCCTTCTTATCCCTAAGTCGAAGTGTTATTGGTGAACACGTCTTGTAATACCTCCCGGCGTGAATCAAAGGATGAATACCAACCAATGCTAAGCCTCCTTTAGCCGCTGAACTTCCAACTTATTCCTAAGCCAAAGTAGTTTTACCCTAGATTGAATAAAACCGTATTTACTCGTTTCTTGAGTTCAACTCTCCCGAAATTAAACAAATAGATAAATTGCAACTTCCTCTGTCGATTTAATTGCAAACAATTTAAAACCAAGAGTAAACAAACTTTGAATTTTATTGCAATAACTTTAACCTAAACGAATACAAGCAATCTCTCACAAATACTTAATAAAACCAACCATTATCCCTAGGAGAAGTTTAGAACATGATGGACGAATGGAAGCTCTAGGGTTTCTCAAAAATCACTCGATCTCCCTCTCTTGGTCGGCTAGGGTATATATTTATAGGGCTTGGCCTAGGTCAAAGTCGGTTTAGGGTAGGAGTACTAGTTAAATCAGATTACAACTCATTAAAAGAACAAATCTCTATCATTAATTCTTCCTAGATTTCCGTTTGACCTTTTCCACCATAACTTTGACCGTGGCTTTTCTTGAGCTTTTGGGCTCCGATCCTCATATAAGTGGTATCTAAAAATCATGCTTGATGTGTTCTTTCAATTGCATACCACTTTGCATTTTTTCCAGTTTCCTTGGGCTGCTGCCTCGGTAGAGGTCTGTGTTGGTATGAATAACTCAGCATGGCTCCTTACTCTGGGCTTATCCTCTGTGGCATAGTCTGATCATCTCTTCATTAGGTTCATCATCATATTCCATCGATTGTTCAGCTCCTTCCTTCTGCCCTCCTTGCTGCCTCGGCATGGTCTGTCTGGGCGGGTACCTGCGCACAGTAAAACACATACCTGAGCATTATCTTTTATAGAGAAAAATAGTGAAATTTATCAAACAGGGCAAATTATCTAATCTATGCAATTTTGTGTATGGTTACCTAATAAATGCAACTAAAACAAGCTTAAGTGCAACAATAATTGAGCTACACTAGGGCTAAAATGTAGGACTTTTACACACTTAACACGCCCCCAAACTTGAACTATTTCTTGTCCTTAAGAAAATGCAACCTAGTAGTTAATTGCATCTCTAGAAGGTGTGGCTTCATATCTTGAGTAATCCCTAACCTCCATGTGATCACCTGCGTGGGCAACAACCCTTCGAATGAAAATAGACTTACTCGGAACAATACTATGATGCTCGTGAGTGTGTGTGCATGTTTTGTGAACAAGTATGATTCTTCGGATTCCATGTAAGCATAAAGGTAATCAATTCAACTCTTGGGTTTCTTAACTTTTCTTACTAGAGCCAGTTTCGGGCACCTCTAGTTTATCAACCAATCCTTTCCTCCAAAGCTTAATCAACTAGAGCCGGTTTCGGGCACCTCTAGTGATTTCTCATTACTAGAATTAAAGGCAGATATTTCTAGCAATATCTTTTACTCTATACTAGATCCACTGATAGGCACCTCTAGTACATAAAATTTTTCAATTTTAAACCCAAGTAATTATCTAACCTTAACTCACTAGAACTCCTAAAATCATACAAGTCACAAGGTGTGTTTCTAAGTTTCAGCACAATTGTAGAGTTCTAAATACTTCCAAAGTCATACTAAAGTCGTTGCCATGGCGGCTACTACGGTGACAGTTAGGAAATACTCAAAATCTAAGCCAAATATATTTTTTTCTTTTTTTATATAACAACAAGTAACAATGCATTCTATATGAATCCTAAATATACATTCTAACATGAAAAAAAATAAAAACAAAAGAGAAAATAAAATAAAAAAACAGGTCTAATTTTCCCTTCAAACTCGAGAGGAGCATTGTCCTCAATGCATGCCTATATACTCAAAATAAAACATAGATTACATAAAGAAGGAAGATTATAGCTTAGAATGTTGGCGAATCGGAGGAGGTGTCGTCTTCTCGTCATCGCTAAGTATCATCCACCGTTGAGTTGGTACTCTAAGTCTTATGGTCGCCCTCGACAGCTTCTTGCGGGATGCTTGTGTTGGTTGGTCTGGCTTTGTGACTTCCCATTCACTACCGTCTTCACTGTCTGGGCATATCTCCTCGGTGTCTGGTACTTTCCTCTTTGTGGTTGGGGAGTATGCAGACTCGAGCTACTTTGTAATTGACCGGATCATGTCTTGCCACACCGAATCTGATGACCATTAGTTGAAGAAGGCAGATTCAGATGGTTTTGGCGCGGGGGCTTTATCTTTCGCTGCCCGTGATGATTGTCCTTGTTCTTGGATTGGGGCAGTTGCGGTGTCAACACGATCTTCTGAGCTGGAGAGGACTGCAGTTGATATGTCTGCTGCTACACGGGAATCAGAGGTGGCTTGAGGTGCGGTCGAGACTTGGGTGGTTGGAGGGGCAGAGTCAACGGAATTGAGTGAAGCCATTGCAAAGGGTACGACATAGGCGGCTGATGCGGCCTGGGCATGAATTTCGGTGGGGAAATCTGAGAACTGGGTAGTGTGCGCCAGGAATTTCTCCTCGAGGACCGCAATTGTAGTAGCGTGGAAATCCCTGATGTATGCCATAAATGTGAGTTGGCGTCTTTCCATCTTATCCAACTGTACTGCAATGCCGCCGATCGTGGTTGCCGAGGTGGGCTGGTGGTACGGTTGCTGGCTGCCCCTCTCTGGTGCCTCGGCATAGTTCTCCGGGGTGGCTTCTTGTATCTCCATCTTTCTTAAGATTATATCCCTCATCCACCCTATACGCTCTAGGGTCATGCTGTTGTTGGGATCGATCGGGATGAACACTTTTTCGCACAATTTCGTGATCAAGCTGGGAAAGTAAAGCTGGCCCTTACCTTTCTGTCCACAAATACAAATTTCATTAGCAATTATCTCACCAGTATTAATGATGCGGTTGTGGAGTATAGAATGGATGAGTGCTAGACGGGGCTTGTCCACTGTCGAATTATGCGACATAGGCAAAATTCATCTCTTGACGAATGTATTCCACAGCTTGGCCTCCGGGAGTAGGTTTCTTTTGTTGACTGTTCCCCGATTCTTCCTCACATCCCATACGGTGTCCGGGATGCAAAGCTCTTGTTTAATGGCCTCGTAGTTGTCTGTCGTCAACGAGTCAACAAACTCCTGGTGCTCATCGTGGGCGATGTGGATGTCGTAGAGAGTGTTAATTATGTTGGCATCAATCTCAACTTGCCGCCCTCGTACATTTACTGATGGGTCTTCGGCTGTCGGCCCATGTGCATAGAATTCGTGAATTACGATCTGGTTCGCCTGTTTGGGTTGCTGGGCAAATATTTGCCATCGTTGGTTTTCGATCTTGCTGAAGATGAAGTGGTCAAGCCCGAAGTTTCATTTCGCTGTCTCCTACAAGAACCCTTGTTCTTCCCACACGGATCGCTCTTTGAACTTCTGTTTGTGGCGTGCCTTTACCTCAGGCGTGACACATCTATGAAGGGAAGTATTAGAGTCTGCCAGGGCGGCTTGGTGGCGGGGTGTTCTTGCCATCTTTTGTTTTGGAGTAGGGTTTGAAAGTTGTGAGAGTTGGGAGAGCCTTGAGAGTAATCTAAAAGCAAAGGGAAATCTAGTAAAACAAAATGCAAGAGAAAGTAAAGAAGAGTGAATAGTAAAAAAATGAGGGGGTTAAATAGGAGTGAAAGTGGATGGGTGAAGAGTTGCTGTCGTTTCGTCTGCCGAGGCATTCGGTGCCTGGGCAGAGAGCCGTTAGAACGGAACGACTTTATCTGCAACGGCTAGTTTTGGCAGGAAGCAACGTCTGCGCCTGTGTAATGTCGCAGCAGTCTTCACGGGCGGGCTTGAATGGTTGATGGGTTGAGCTTGATTCTTCTCTCTTCCTTTGGGTTTTCTTTCTCCTAAAATAAACTGAAATAAAATTATTAGTGCTTGAAAAATAAAATGCATGCTAAAATTAAATCTAATGCCTAAAAACATAAAATTAAACATAATGTGTTTGAAAAATAAAATAAATGCAAGAAATTTAAATCTAATTCCTAAAAAACAGAAAATTAAAAACAGAAAAAATTAGGCTATATTAGGAGTGCATTTGGGTGCATCTCCTAACATGACCACTTCCTTGTCTCTTGCAACATGAGTTCATGTGTAGTGCTTTAACCTCTGCCCATTCACTTTAAATTCATGCCCATCCTTGGTAGATTTGATCGTGACTGCACCATGTGGGAATGCATTAACTACCTCGAATGGGCCATACCATCTTGACTTCAACTTCTTTGTGAATAGTTTCAATCGAGAATTGAAGAGGAGTACCTGCGGCCCGGGCATAAACTGCCTTGACAGCAACTTCTTGTCATGCCATTTTTGGTTTTCTCCTTGTATATTCTCGCATTTTCATATGCCAAGGCTCTGAATTCTTCGATCTCATTCAGGTCCATGAGTCTCTTTTGCCCGACTTTGTCCCAGTCTAGGTTTACTGCCTTGATGGCCCAGTATGCCTTATGTTCAATCTCAACGGGCAGGTGGCAAGTTTTTCCATACACGAGCCGATAAGGTGACATACCCAATGGGGTCTTATAGGTTGTTCTATATGCCCATAATGCATCATGGATTCAAGGAGACCAGTCTTTCCTAGATGGATTAACCACCTTTTCTCGAATGCTCTTCAGTTCCTTGTTTGATATTTTAGCCTGCCCATTGGTCTGAGGGTGGTATGTTGTGGCAACTTTGTGTGTGACACCAAATTTCTTCAATGTCGTGGCAATCAGTTTGTTGTCAAAGTGTCTCCCCTCGTCACTTATGATGGATCTTGGGATTCCAAACCGTGTAAAGATATGCTTTTGGAGAAATTTCAGAACGGTTTTGGAATCATCCTTTGGTGTAGCAATGACTTCCACCCACTTCGACACATAATACACTGCTAGCAGTACGTATAAGTTCCCACAAGATGATGGAAATAGGCCCATGAAGTCGAGTCCCCATACATCGAACAGTTCGACTTCTAGAATATTTTGTAGTGACATCTCGTTCCTCCTTGAGATGTTACCCGTCCGTTGGCATCTGTCACACTGTTTGTAGTATGCTTGGGCATCTCTATATAGTGTCGGCCAGTAGAGTCTTGATTGGAGAACCTTGGCAGCAGTTATGGTTCCTCCAAAATGTCCCCCATATGGTGAGTTGTTGCAATGGTGGAGGACTTCTTGTTGTTCTTCCTCTGGTACACGTCTCTGAATCGCCTGGTCTGCACATTGCTTAAACAAAAGAGGTTTGTCCCAATAATAATGTTTTGCATCATTTTGGAACCTATTTTTCCCATGTTAATTCATGTTATGAGGAAAAATACCACTAATCAAGAAGTTTACAAGATCAGCGTACCAGGGTGTGGTGGAGGTCGTCATGGCTGCCAGAGGTTCTGCTGCGGTGGCTGCAAGGTCTACTGCCGAGGTGGCTAGGATATGCTCATCTGGGAAGTTTTCCTGAATTTCAGTCGTGTCTGTGGGTCTTCCCTCTAGTCGTGACAGATGATCAACAACTTGGTTCTCTGACCCTTTTCTGTCCTTGATTTCTACGTCGAATTCTTGTATGAGAAGATTCCAGCGTATCAATCTTCATTTTGCATCTTTCTTGGAGAAAAGGTATTTTATGGCTGAATGGTCTGTGTGCACTGTCCCCTTTGTTTCGATGAGATATGCTCGAAACTTATCAAAAGTAAAAACTACTGCCAACAGCTCCTTCTCAGTGGTGGTATAATTAACTTGGGCCTCGTTGAGCGTCTTGCTGGCATAGTAGATGACACGGAGGATTTTTTTCCTCTGCCCTAGCACTGCCCCGACGGCGTAGTCACTGGCGTCACACATTATCTCAAAGGGCAACGTCTAGTATAGTGGTACTACAATGGGAGCAGCTACAAGTTTCTTCTTCAGGGATTCTAATGCCTCAATACATTTTTCATAAAAGTTAAAGGGTTTATCATGTTCAAGCAAAGAACACAATGATTTAGTTATTTTCGAAAAGTTTTCAATGAAACGTCTATAAAAACCAGCGTGTCCCAGAAAACTCTTGATCCCTTTAACAGTGGTAGGTGGCGGCAGTTTTCCGATAACATTGATTTTGGCTCTGTCAACCTCGATGATGTGGCAGGAGATTTTATGGCCCATCACAATTCCCTCGTCTACCATAAAGTCGCATTTCTCTCAGTTTAAGACTAGGTTAGATTCTTCACATCTTTCGAGTACTTTTTCTAGGTTGCCAAGGCATCTGTCAAAGCTGTCTCCAAAAACTGAAAAACCATTCATGAAGATTTCCACGAAATCTTCTACCATATCGGAGAAAATGGCCATCATACATCTTTAGAAAGTTGCTGGTGTATTGCAAAGTCCAAACGACATCCTTCTGAATGCGTATGTTCCGTACGGGTAGGTGAAGGTAGTTTTCTCTTGGTCCTCCGGAGCGATTGCAATCTGATTGTAACCTGAGTAACCATCAAGAAAATAATAGTAAGGTTTTTCAACCAATCTATCTAACATTTGATCTAAGAAAGGTAAGGGGAATTGGTCCTTTCGAGTTGCTTTATTCAACTTTCGATAGTCCATACAGACCCTCTAACTGGTCACAGTTCGGGTTGGGATTAACTTGTTGCCTTCATTTGTGATGATTGTCATCCCTCCTTTCTTAGGCATATATTGGACCGAGCTTACCCATGTGTTGTCGGATATGGGGTAAATAATACTGGCATCAAGCCACTTGATTACTTCTTTTCTCACCACATCCTTCGTGGCCTCATTTAGCCGCCTTTAGGGATCGACTGTCGGCTTATGATTGTCCTCTAAAAGGATCTTATGCATACAAACTATCGGAATGATTTCTTTTAGATCAGCAATTGTCCATCCAATGGCTTGTTTGTGCCGCCCGAGCATCTCAACCAACTATTGTTCTTGTTCCTGCATCAACTTGGAATAAATAATTACGAGCAAAGTCTCATTATGTCCAAGATAAACGTATTTAAGCTGCTCGGGTAGTGGTTTAACTTCCAGTTTGGGCGGCTGCTCAATAGATGGTTTTTCCACGATACTCTCTTTTGTTGTGTATTTAAGAGGTTCAAAATACTTACCTGGATGAGTATCAGTCCAGTTTACCTCTTCAGACTGGCTGCCGAGGCAGGTGTCTAGGTAGTCGTCTCAGTAGCTGTCATGGCAGTGCCTAGAATCTCTGCCCGGGCAGTGACTGCTGAGGCATGGCGAAAAGGAGCATTGGAATGGTCTTAGTTCCTGAATATTCAGATAATAAAAGGAAAGAAAAAAGTCAAAATAATAATAACATTGAGTATGAATTCCATCGAATTTCCCTTACTTGATCGAACAACCCAAAATTCAGCTATTTCAACTACATTAAATGGCACCGACTAAACTAATCACACAATATTTACGGTTTTTTATCTATTTTGTGCGATTCAGGATATAGTACCCGATTCCATAGATCTATGTAGTTCCAAAAAATAATTTATTTATCTTATTATTAGTTTATTATTAATCAAGGATTTTTTTGGTTTGTATATTCAGAATGATACCATGAGCTCTTTAGGGCGTCCGCAAGATATGTTTTCAGATATCGCTATACAATTACAACCCGTCTTTGCTCAATGGATACAAAACACCCATACTTTAGCACCCAGTGCAACGGTTTCTGGTGCAACAGTAAACACCAGTTTGACCTGGGGAGGCGGTGATTTAGTGACAGTAGGTGGGAAAGTTGCTTTGTTACCTATAGAATCCATTTCCTAGGTGTATCAAAAAACATTCTTTTCGCTAAGCGTAGTTTCACCCCAGCTTCATCCTGGTCACGGATAGATCACCCAGGTTCAGGTCCATAAGCAGTGACAATTGCCCTATGAAGACTCGCTTTTGCTACGGCTCCGGTGGGTTCCCTTAACCAAGCTCGTTGGTGTCAGTTAGGTGGTCAGTGGACATTTGTTGCTCTCCATGACGCTTTCGGGCTAATAGGTTTTATGTTACGTCAATTTGAACTTGCGCGATTTGTTCAACTGCGACCTTATAATGCTCAATATTGGCAAGGAACCGACTTTAGCAAAGGATTGCTTATAGGATTGGTGAAACTCTTGACCTTTACCCCTCTATTTTTCTGTAGAACTGATGGGCCCCTGGTAGCTCGATATTAAAGGAAGAATGTGCTACTAATATATAGGCTACAGATGAACCATGATATGGCACTAATTGCAGATGGACATTCAATTGGATCTTTTTAGAAAGACTCTCGCCTTCACTTGCCCGTAAAGAAAGCATATTCTATAGACATTAGTTTTATGTCTGTTATCCACAGTCGACACCGCTATCTATGAGTTAGGCTTACTATTGTTAGCTCTCTAGGAACGTTAGCTCAGTAAGAAACATATTCCTATTACTATTATCCTTAAATCTACCCTGGAATCTTCTCGTTAGCTCTCCATTAGACTGGAGAAAATAGTGCTTTCTGCTTGCCTACGGGTGGCTTAAACGGGCCAGTCATCCTAAAATTAGGATTCATTTCTTATCACAAATATTCACTTGCAGCATACCGTATCTCAATAGATAGCCGTAATTTTTCTACAGCGTGTACATTCCTAAAATGATGGTGTTTTACCAAAATCAAACTTTGTTGTTCAGCATCTTGGACTAGCCATCCCTTAGAAGGTATTGTTAAAAGATCATCAATATGGGGGAATCTGGTGTGAGATTTACTTCTGTGGTTGCCTGGATCAGCTGACACTCCTCTTTGTTATCAGCTTGCTTGAAGGTCTGAAGTACATTGAGCTTTATGTGCTGGTCGTTTACCCTCATGGTTAATTCTCTCTTCTCCACGTCAATTAGAGTTCTGCCCGTGGCTAGGAATGGTCTCCCCAGTATGATCGGTGTATGCTCATCTGCCTCACAATCCAAAACAAGGAAGTCAGCAGGGAATATAAACTTATCCACTCTTACCAAGATGTCTTCGATTTTTCCTTCAGGGTGTACGTAAGAGCGGTCAGCCAACTGGAGCATGACAGTGGTGAGATGAGCTTTCCTAATGCCCAGCTTTTCGAACACTAATTTGGGCATTAAGTTGATGCTTGCCCCAAGATCGCATAAAGCCTTCCCCACATAATGATTTCCAATGGCACATGGGATGAGGAAGCTACTTGGGTCTTTTAGCTTAGGTGGTGCTCGGTTGTGCAACATTGCCATGCAACCTTCTGTCATGGACACAATTTCGAATTCCCTTATCCTTGCTCGTTTTGATACCAAGTCCTTGAGGAACTAAGCATAGTTTGGCATTTGCTCTATGGCCTCAACAAGGGGTATGTTTATGTGTACTTGTTTAAGAATATCTAGGAACTTCTTAAACTGGTACTCCTGCTTCTGTTGCTTCTGCCGCTGTGGAAATGGAAGGGGCAACCGAATATTTTCTATACCATCTTTGTATTGAAACCTGACCTGAGGGAGAGTAAGATGTTAAGGGTTGTCTGCTTTTTCATTGATTCTTTCTGGGGTATCAGCAGGTTTGGTTGGAGAAACAGAAGGCCCTGGTTCTACCGAGGCAGTAGCATCAGCGTCTGTCGAGGCGGCTGGCTCCCTTGGTTGTTTCTCTTTTGGTTTATCGGCACCGATTTCTTCGAGTTCTTTCCTACTTCTAGTTGTGATTTCTTTTCACTGCTCATGAGTGAGTCTCCTTGCGACTTCAGTATCGCTGGGCAGTCCTCCTATTGGTCGAGTGTCCATTCGTTGTGCAGACTGCCCCACCTGAGTTTCTAGTGACTTTAAAGTTGCCTCATGGTTTTGCATCCTCATCTTTGCCATGTCCATGAAAGCATTAGATTTTTTAACAAATGAATCCATGTTAGACATATATGTACCAGTCTGAGACATAAAAGCATTTAAAGTCTGTTCTAGAGAATTGGGTTGTGCCGCAGCAGATTCTGCTGGAATCCTTGAGGTTGATTCGTCTGGTTGGGCGGATTCAGGGTATTATTAGGGTTGCTCCAAGAAAAGTTTGGATGCCTCTTCCAACCAGGATTGTATGTGTTTGATGTTGTTTCTATTGTAGTTTCCTACAAAGCAGCTAGTTTCTTGGAATTGCTGGCATTCTGAGGAGTCATGGTCTCCCCCACATTGTTCACAAAAGGCATCAACAGCTTTAACGCGTTGGGTGTTGTTCTGCCTTTGCATTGCTTCCACCATTTTTGTTAGATGAGCCAAATGTATTGTGACTGCGTCGGATGTTCCTAACTCATTGACAGTAGCATGTCGCCTTACTCCACCTCGGCGGGCGGTAGGAAACTGGTAGTCATTTTTGGCCGTCCTATTCAATATCTGAATTGCTTCTACAAGCTCTTTATCAAGAAGTATGACGTTTGCTAAGGCATCCAGCATCATTCTTGTTG
This sequence comes from Hibiscus trionum, assembly GCA_030270665.1. NCBI lineage: Eukaryota > Viridiplantae > Streptophyta > Magnoliopsida > Malvales > Malvaceae > Hibiscus > Hibiscus trionum. The sequence continues at coordinate 3,593,065 of BSYR01000008.1, forward strand.
GAGTGTTGACACCATTGTAGAACATCATGACTTGTGTCCACTTCGAGAATCCATGAAATGGGCATTTGTTTAGCAAATCACAAAATCGTTCCCATGCCTCATACATCGGTTCATCATCAGCCTATCGAAAAGTAGTGATTTCAGTTCGCAATTTATCAGTTAAATTAACAGGATTAAATCTGGCTAGAAAATTACGACATAATTCCGTCCAAGACTCAATGGACTCGGACGGTAGACTATTAAACCAAGATTTTTCCCTATCCCTCAGTGAATAGGGAAATATTCTGAGTCTTAGCACATCTGGTTGAACTCCATGTATCTTGAAGGATTTACAAATGTCTAGGAAGGATTTCAAATGCCGTCGGGAATCCTCAGTGGCGTATCCTCCAAATTGTCCAAGTATGTTAAGAATGTTGAACATGACAGGTTTGAGTTCAAAATGGTTTGTATCTATCTCATGATCGACAACACCGGTGTTCAACTTCCTAAGGTCCTCTTCCAAGTAATCACGGACTTTCGGTCGGGGGGAAGGTGGATTTTCTCTATTGCCTCTGGGCAGCTGAATGCCTTCAGCGGGTTGGTTGCTGCGGGCATTGACTTCACCACACTACTCCATTATTCTGATGATTCCTTGTCGAAGTCTACGTGTGGTCCTTTCAATTTCATGATCGAGTTCTTGTAGTGGTGATGTTGGGTTCGCTCTGGTCATAAACCAAAGAAAACCACGAGATTAAAAATAAAATTAAAATGTAAGAAAATAAAAACAAAAGATATTTAAAGTCAATCCCCGGCAACGACGCCAAAAACTTGTAGGCTATCGAATAGTCCTGCTTTAAGTGCAAGTGTACACTGATGCCTAGTTGTAATATAAAAGATATCGTCTCCACAAGGATTGGGAAACTCTTCAAAATTTATCTTCCTGCACAAGTAAAAATAAAAACACAAGTAAATTGAGGTTTTGTTTGAATCGATTAAACTAAAAGCAATTTAAATAAAGAGTCGAGAAATCAGATTGAGAAAATAGGTCGGTATTGTATGCGTTGTAGTGTGGATTTTGAATGCTTCGTCTCGGCAAAGTATTGCTGAATCGTCTTAACAGTCTGGACAATTTTGACAGAAAACTGCCTTGGCAGATGCCCGCCTCGGCAGAGACTACGTAGCTGCTCGGGCGACTAAGCGACAATTCAAAGTACAACAAAGCTTCCTTCAATGACTCCTTCTTATCCCTAAGTCGGAGTGCTATTGGCGAACACGTCTTGATAATACCTCCCGTCTTGATAAAACCGTATTTACTCGTTTCTTGAGTTCAACTCTCCCGAAATTGAACAAATAGATAAATTGCAACTTCCTCTCCCGATTTGATTGCAAACAATTGAAAACCAAGAATAAAAAACGTTGAATTTTATTGCAATAACTTTAACCTAAACGAATACATGCAATCTCTCACAACTACTCAACAAAACCAACCCTTAGCCCTATGAGAAGTTTAGAACATGATGAATGAATGGAAGCTCTAGGATTTCTCAAAAATCACTGGATCTCCCTGTCTTAGTCGGTTAGGGTATGTATTTATAGGGCTTGGCCTAGGTCAAAGTTGGTTTAGGGTAGGATTACTAGTTAGAACCATAACATTGATGTGTAGTCCCTTCGGAAAACTACTAGTCGAAACGGTGATGTGTAGTGTAACCTCCTCGTCCCGGTCCGGACGCTTGACCGATCCGAGTGGGCTACTCGGGGATAACCGAGATGAAACCCGTTAAGGCTCCACTTCGGTTACCGACCCTAGGAAAACTTTTTCATTTTATATTGTCTAGATGCATTAATCAAACCTAAGCGGAAGCCCAACAACAAACAGGGCCTAAGCCCAACCATTGAAACCCCTTTAGATATGTCAAAACCCCAAATTCAGGCCTGTGTTTCGAAACACGGGCCCAGTTCTAAAAGCCAGACGCCCGTTTTGAAACGCATCCACCCCGTTTCAGAACAGGGTCTCGTTTTGCCTTGCCGTTTCGATACCAGTTTCGAAAAAGGCGATTCCAGTAGCAAAAGTGTTTCGAAACTTATTTCGAAACAGGGGCTCACAGTGGCCAAAACGTACCGAAACGAGTTCCGATACGGGGGACCCTGGAACCACACCCGTTTCGAAACGACTCTACCCGTTTCGAAACACCTGTTGTCTGCAAGTTCCCAAAATCTGTTTTAGACACCTCCAATTGATTCCAAACGTCTGTAACGACTCCAAGAAGCATACATATCATGCATACACACTCTAGAGGCATACACCCTAAGGCAACCATGCTCAAGATACACAAGATATAAGATAGGCATCCAAACAAATACCATACATGGCATTAAAGGTAGCATGCTTCAACAAGGTCAACAACAAGCATGCAAGATAGGTAGTTAAAACATGGTTTACAGACCAAGCATGGCATCTAAAGGCCAAAACAACACAAGCATTTAAAGGAGTCTAACATGCTCCTAAACAACCAACATCAACATACTTCGAAAGGCTCAAACAACATATACATGTCCCATTGCTTGACCATTACATCACATAACATAAAATCCATACTTGAAAGCTAAGCTAGCACCACAAGCACACACTTGGAGGGCCCTTCTTGCACTAGCAACCCACGAACTAAGGATCTGCATTGTCGAACAAAAGAGAGCGTAAGCATAAAGCTTAGTGAGGGTAAGCTCTTTAAAAACAAACCTCGACAATGTAAGGTCCAGGCACGAGCACAACAAGGTAGAATGCATGATTTACCTTCGATCCTCATGAGCCAAAATGTCAATGATGCATGAACGATTATCCAATAATATGCCATGCTCAACAAGCTCAATCCTCAACATATGTAAGCACATATAACAATCCATATAAGATTCACATTCCACAACATATTGATACACATATCAATTCATATTGGCACCTAGCTATGACTCGAATACGCGGATAAACACGTTGGAACTCACATCCAACAACCAGTTTACCTCACGGTGGGATTACACTCATCACCGTTCTCGCGGAGGGGATTCCACTCATCCTCACGCCCCGTCGATGAGATTACACTCATCACCGACTATTATTTATATAAGAAGAATTTTCGGGCGAACCCGTACTCAATCTTGATGACTACCATCATCAAGACCACGCACGCATTTGACTCACGTGTGCACACTAAAATCCTAATGATCGATCATTTGTACCCAAGTATACTAGTGCCAATATTTTACAATCCACAACATAACTCATATCACTTCTGTGCTTAGCACGTACTCACCATGATCTCAATCATGAACATACCACATGCATATCACAATGCATCAATCCATGCCTCAACATACATGTATAACACATTTATACATAACCATCATAAACACAATCATCATGGGGCATAAACAACCATTAAAGAGTTCAACCAATGTCTCTAACTAAAGCTTGGGATTAGGCTACCACTCTAATCCCACTCTAGGTGGGTCTACCAAGCCCAACCTAGTCCACATGCTCGAACCAAGAATTCAAAGACCATTTAAAACATTAAGCCACTCACTTTCACTTCCAAGCTCACAACCAAGCAATCCAAGATCTTCAAGTTTCCGAATTCACTCCCGAGGCTTCACCATCACACGTCCTTGTCTCTAAACAACTCAACACAATCCAAACAACCTCAAATCAGCTCATACATCAATGTAGCTAACCCGGAATACTAGTCAAACATCAAACACAAGAATTCAAGCCATGGACAACCCCCAAAAACCACAAACCCGAGCATCCAATAAACCTCAACCAAAACTCATGATTTCAACACTTCTAACACTTCCAAATGATTCCAAAACAACCCCCAAATATAGTACTAACCTCAGCCCACAAATTTCAACCTAAAACAACCCCAAAAACCATTCCAAAACCCCTCTAAAACCCCCCACAAAACCCATATCCGGGAATGTTTATAAAACCATGTAAAAATCACATATGTTGGACCATTTGGTTCATAAACTTCATATCTAACATTATTAAATCAAAACCTCAAGTTAAAAACAATAAAGTTACCATTTTTATTCAAATCCTCCAAAAACTCAAATTCTAAAACTTGAACCAAAATGAAAACTAGTTGTACTTTTAGAAAGAGGAAGATGAGAGCAAGTCGGCAATGTAGTTACCTTTCAAAACTGAGCTAAAATGGAGATGGGATGAAATGGAATAGTGAAAAATAGGGTAGAAGAGCTTCTTGTCGTTGGTTTGAGTTTGGAGAATAAGATGGGATATTTGTTTATTTGAATTATAATGAAATAAAAACTAAAATGGGTTTTAGTTGGAAGACCAACTATTTACTAAAATGCCATTAATGAATGGCCAAAACCCACATCTCTTAAAGTTCATGGATTTTGGACTCAAGAGATAGGCCCAACATAGCCTTAATCATTTTGAAATCCCGAGGCCCATGAAAAATATTTTATTATTTAATTAGAAAACCGAGACTCAAAATATTATTTAAATATTATTTTCACCCGACCCCTAAACCCGGGTGTTACAACTCTCCCCCACTTAAGGAATTTCATCCCCAAAATTACTTGACGGAAACAAGTACGGAAACTGCTCAAGCATATAAGCTTTTCTCTCCCACGTGGCCTCTTCTACACCTCTATGTCTCCACAACACCTTGACCAACTCTATGGTCTTGCCACGCAACACCTTGCTATCAGAAGCAAGTATCTCAACAAGATCTTCATTGTAAGACAAATCCGGATTCAACTCTATCTCCTCAACAGGCATAACATGAGAAGGATCTGATCTATATCTCCTAAGCATCAACACATGGAAGACATCATGGATCTTCTCTAACTCGGAAGGCAACCTCAAACGATAAGCTACAAGCCCAATCCGCTCAACTAACTCATACAGACCAATAAACCTCGGACTCAACTTGCCTTTCCGGCCAAATCTCATTACCTTCTTCCACGGAGATACTTTCAGAAACACTTTCTCACCCACTGAGAACTCAATCTCTTTTCTCTTCAAATCTGCATAAGACTTCTGACGATCGGAAGCTGCTTTCAAACGGTCACAAATCAACTTCACTTTATCGGTAGTCCCCTTAAGCAAATTCGGCATAGGTAACAATTTCTGACCCGTTTCAGCCCAACAAATCGGAGTCCTACATCGTCTACCGTACAAAGCCTCATAGGGAGCCATCTGTATACTAGCCTGATAAATGTTGTTGTAAGCAAACTCAACTAAAGGTAAGTGCTTCTCCCAAGAACCCTGGAAGTCAATCACACAACAACGAAGCATATCCTCTAGGATCTGTAACACTCGCTCTGACTGTCCATCGGACTGCGGATGATAAGAAGTACTGAAATGCAAACGGCTACCTAGAGCGCTATGCAAACAACCCCAGAACCTCGAAGTAAATCTAGGATCTCTATCTGAAACAATAGACTTCGGAACTCCATGAAGTCTCACAATCTCACGGATGTACAAGTTTGCCAACTTGTCTAAAGAATCTGTAGTGTTCACTGCTAGGAAGTGAGCACACTTAGTAAATCTATCCACAATTACCCAAACAGAATTCTTCTTCGAATGAGACAATGGTAACCCTGACACAAAGTCCATGGTGATCATCTCCCATTTCCATTCCGGAATCTTCAAAGGCTGTAACAAACCTGAAGGAACCTGATGTTCCGCCTTCACTCTCTGACAAACCATACAACGTCTCACATACTCGTCTACATCCTTCTTCAAACCAACCCAGAAGTAATCGTTCTTCAAGTCACGGTACATCTTGGTACTACCCGGATGCATGGAAAAAAGACTCGAATGTGCTTCACTCAAAATCAGACGTCTCAACTCGACATCTTCCGGCACTACAACTCTATCTCTGAAACACAACACATTCTCACCACTGAAACTATACTCGGTCGGTCTACCTTCGGCTATGTCCTGAACATGAGAAACTAAGGACACATCTTGTAACTGCTTCTCTCTAATCAACTGAATCAAAGAAGGCTTCACTTGCAGCTCTGTGATCAAACTACCATCATCGGATACACTCAATCTAGAAAACATAGCTCTCAACTCAACTGCAACTTTTCTACTCAAAACATCATCTACTACATTTGCTTTACCAGGATGGTACTCTATGGTCAAATCATAATCTTTCAACAACTCAAGCCATCTTCTTTGTCTCAAGTTCAACTCTCTCTGTGTCATCAAATACTTCAAGCTCTTATGATCGGTATAAACTATACACTTCTCACCATACAAGTAATGACGTCAAATCTTCAATGCAAACACAACTGTGGCTAACTCTATATCCTGAGAAGGATAGTTCTTCTCATGAATTTTCAACTGTCTCGAAGAATAGGCAACAACTCTTCTTTCTTGCATTAGAACACACCCTAAACCTATGTAGGAAGCATCACTATAGATCACAAATTCTTTACCTGAAACTGGTTGCACCAGCACTGGGCATTTGTCAAAGCTTCTTTCAATTTCTCAAAGGCCTTCTATCTTGAATCTGACCACTCGAACTTAACTCCATTTTGCAACAATTTAGTCAAAGGAGCAGCTACCTTAGAGAAACCATCAACAAATCTCCTATAGTAACCGGCTAATCCTAGGAAACTCCTAATCTCTGTCACGGACTTAGGTTGTTTCCACTCAATAATAGCCTCAATCTTCGACGGATCAACACGGATACCTTCGGCCGAAACAACATGGCCAAGAAATACAACCTCTCGAATCCAGAACTCACATTTGCTAAGCTTCGCATACAACTGGTTGCTCAACAATCTCTGTAACACAACTCTCAAGTGCTCATCGTGCTCTTCTTCTGATCTCGAGTACACAAGAATATCACTAATGAAAACAACTACAAAACGGTCTAGATAGTCTCTAAAAATTCTGTTCATCATATCTATGAATGTTGCAGGTGCATTCGTGAGCCCAAACGGCATCACAAGGAACTCATAGTGACCATATCTAGTCCTAAAAGTTGTCTTCGGAACATCACACTCTTTCACTTTCAATTGATAGTACCCTGATCTCAAATCTATCTTCGAGAACACTGAAGCACCTCTCAACTGATCAAACAAATCATATATACGAGGCAACGGATACTTGTTCTTCACAGTCAACTGATTCAACTATCTGTAATCAATACACATACGCATACTACCATCTTTCTTCTTTACAAACAACACGAGGGCACCCCAAGGAGAACTACTATGCCTAATGAAACCACGGTCTAATAACTCTTGTAGCTGACTCTTCAATTCTTTCAACTCTTTCGGAGCCATACGATACGGTGCTATAGAAACTGGAGTAGACCCTGAAACAGTCTCAATCACAAACTCAACATCCCTGTCAGGAGGCAAACCTAGTAACTCTTCTGGGAACACATCCGGAAAATCAAAAACTGTTCTAATGTCCTTCGGTCTAGCCTCACTCATATTCGAATTCATCACATAAGCTAAGTAAGCCCCACAACCGGAATCCATCAACCTATGAGCCTCTAAAGCTGACACCACATTAGACAAGAACTTAATGTTCTCGCATACTACTGCTACCTCGTAGTCATCAGAAAGTTTCAAAGCAATCCTCTTCGTCTCAAAATCCACACTAGCTCGGTGCTCAACTAACCAGTCCATACCCAAAATAATATCAAAACCATAAAAAGGAAGCTCCATCATATCAACGGGAAACACATGACCCTGAATCTTCAGCAGACACCTCATATACATACGCCTAACTACAACTGTCTCACCAAAGGAGCTAGTCACATGCATACCTACATCTAAGATCTCAACATGTATACCTAACTTTCGTGCATGCTCACTCAAAATGTAGGAATGCGTGGAACTCGAATCAACCAAATAAAGCAAAGACATAGACTGTAACTCAAAATTACCTGCTATCACATCAGTGTCATTCCCGGCCTCTCTCTAAGCATAGACCCTCACTGGCCCACCTGCCTCCGGCTGTACGGCTACAACATGCGCAAGGTTCCTCTGAGCATCTACCCTAGGTGCATCAGCCCTAGGCTGAAAGTAGCCACGACCGCGCCCACGGCCTCTCTGATAATCTATAGCTCTCGCAGGAGCCTGAGCAATGTTCAGTGCTTGTGCCGCCTGATGCGGACACTCCCTCCTAAAGTGGTCCCTCGAACCACAGTTCAAACAGGCATGGAAGTTACCCCAACACTCACCAGTATGCTGTCTCCCACATCGTGTACACTCGGGCAACCGCCCTCCTCCTCTATGGCCCTGGTGGCCTCTACCATGGTGGCCACCGCCACGTCTATGGTCGAACTGCTATCCACCGCCTCTATGCCTCTTGGCATCTCAACGGTCAAAGTTATTGTTCCTCTTACCCGAACTAGATCCTTCAGAAAGCTTGGTCAGCCCCAAGCTATGTTCAATGTCCTTGGCACTAGCAACCAAGACATCGAAATCTGAGTAATCAGAAGCCAAGGTAAACCTCTTAACCTCTTCATGCAGCCCATATCTGAAATGGTTACAACGGTCCCTCTCAGTCAGAACCAACTCTGGTGCATACTGACTCAAACCGACAAAACGATAGAGGTTTCATTAGGCCCAGTATTTCTCCGTGGGGTGCTCCGGTCCTGTTTGTGAAAAAGAAGGACGGTAGTATGAGGATGTGTATAGATTATAGGTAGTTGAACAAGGTGACAGTTAAAAACAAGTACCCTTTGCCTATGATAGATGACTTGCTTGATCAGTTGAGGAGTGCTTCAATGTTTTTGAAGATTGATCTGAGGTTCGGGTACTATCAGTTGAAGGTGAAAGATGTAGACATACCGAAGACAGCCTTCCGTACACGTTATGGGCACTATGAGTTCTTGGTGATGCCTTTTGGGTTGACTAATGCCCTAACGGCTTTCATGGATATGATGAACCGTGTGTTACACGAGTTTTTGGACAGGTTTGTGGTAGTGTTCATAGATGACATCCTAGTGTACTCTAGGACCGAAGAAGAACATGATGGGCATTTGTGGTTGATGCTTCAGACCTTTCTAGAGAGTCAGTTGTATGCCAAGTTAAGCAAATATGAGTTTTGGATTAGGGAGGTAGTCTTCCTAGGTTACGTCATCTTGGCTAATGGGATTGGTGTGGATCCCAAGAAGATAGAAGTTATAGTGAATTGGAAACAACCGAAGTCAGTGACAGAGATCCGTAGTTTCTTAGGCTTGGCGGGATATTATCGAAGATTTGTCGAGGGATTTTCTAGGATAGCGGCTCCTTTGACTAAGTTACTTCAGAAGAATGTCCCATATGAGTGGTCAGATGCAAGACAACAAACGTTTGAGAAGTTGAAAAAAGCTTTGACCGAAGCTCATATTTTGATTCAGCCTGAACCAGGAAGAGAATTTGTGGTTTATAGTGATGCATCATATGTAGGTTTAGGTTGTGTACTTATGCAAGAAGGTAAGGTGGTAGCTTATGCTTCGAGGCAGATGAAAGTTCACGAGAAGAATTATCCCACCCATGATACAGAGTTAGCCGCAGTAGTGTTTGCTTTGAAGATCTGGAGACAACACCTTTATGGTGAGAAGTGCATTGTTTTTACCGACCAAAAGAGTTTGAAGTACTTGATGTCTCAGAGGGAGTTGAACCTTAGACAACGTAGGTGGTTAGAGCTTCTTAAAGACTATTACCTCACGATAGAGTACCATCCGGGTAAGGCAAACGTAGTGGCCGATGCTTTGAGTAGAAAACTGGATGTTGAGTTGCGAGCTATGTTTGCGAGATTCAGTGTGTCCAAGGATGGTGGTTTGATAGCCGACCTTCAGGTTAAGCCTTCGTTAGTCTAGTTGATTCGGGAGAAGCAGTTGCGAGACGAGTCTTTGGCACCTCACGTGCAAGATATAGCCGAGGATAGGCCTACCGATTTTTGTTTTGGTGAGAATGGGATCCTATGTTACAAGGATAGGGTAGTAGTTCCGGAAGATGCCAAGTTGAGACGTACGATCTTGAACGAAGCTCATAATAGTCCTTTTGCTATGCATCCGGGTAGCACGAAGATGTATTATGGGTTAAAGGAAGAGTACTATTGGGTTTGGTTGAAGAAGGATGTGGCCGAGTTTGTGAGTAAGTGTATGGTTTGTCAGCGAGTCAAGGTCGAGCATCAGTTTCCTTCAGGGTTGTTACAACCGTTGAAGATTCCGGAATGGAAGTGGGAACATATCACCATGGACTTTGTGTCAGGTTTACCGTTGACTCCTTCGAGGAAGAATTCAGTATGGGTGATAGTGGATAGATTTACTAAGTGTGCTCACTTCATACATGTTCATACCACCTATACCTTAGATAAGTTGGCCGATGTGTACATCGGTGAGATAGTGAGACTACATAGGGTACCAAAATTGATTGTGTCAGACCGAGATCCGAGGTTCACAGCTAGATTTTGGGAGTGTTTGCATCGTGCCTTGGGTACATGGTTGAACTTCAGTACTTCGTATCACCCGCAGTCAGATGGTTAGTCAGAGAGGGTGGTTCAGGTGTTGGAGGACATGTTGAGGTGTTGTATCATCGATTTTTAGGGTTCATGGGAGAAACATCTACCGTTAGTAGAGTTTGCATACAACAACAGTTATCATGCTAGTATTCAGATGGCACCGTATGAAGCTCTGTATGGTAGGAAGTGTAGGACTCCGATTTGTTGGGCCGAAGCCGGACAAAAGCTTGTACCGATGCTAGATTTGCTTAAGTGCATTACCGAGAAAGTAAAGTTGATTTGTGATCGCTTGAAGGCAGCCTCAGACTGACAGAAGTCGTATGCCGACTTAAAGAGAAAAGAGATATAGTATGTTGTGGGTGAGAAAGTGTTTTTGAGGGCCTCCCCTTGGAAGAAGGTGATGAGGTTTGGTAGGAAGGGTAAGTTAAGCCCGAGATTCATTGGACCTTATGAGGTAGTTGAAAGGATTGGTCTCGTTGCCTATAGATTGAGGCTCCCAACCGAGCTAGAGAAATTCATGATGTGTTCCACGTCTCGATGCTCCGAAAATATAGATCGGATCCGTCTCACGTAATGCCAGTGGAAGAGATTGAGTTGAACCCTGACTTGTCATATGATGAAGAGCCAGTTGAGATTCTTGCTACGGATAAGAAAGTGTTGCGTGGAAGGTCTATCGAGTTAGTCAAGGTTTTGTGGAGACACCAAGGTGTGGAAGAAGCTACTTGGGAGAGAAGGAGGACATGGAAAAATAGTTTTCGTACCTCTTTCCGTCAGGTAATTACGAGGACGAAATTCCTTAAGTGGGGGAGAGTTGTAACGCCCCGGGTTTAGGGGTTGATTTTTACACGTGTGAATTGGGTTAAGTCGTGGGCTCGTTTTAAATTAAATTGGGCTTTGGGTTTAATTAAAAAGGGTTTGTGGCTCATTAGGGGCAAATCGGTAATTTTAAAATAAAGGAAAATGAGATGGAAAAAGGGACTTTTGAAAAATGCTATTCATCTCCTTCTTCCTCTAACATTTCACGTCAAAACCCTTTCTAAACCCCTAAACACTATTTCATCAAATCTCTTCATCAATTCAAGGGCTCTCTTCAAGGTAATTATATTTTTGATTTCTCCTCATCATTTCCAACATTTCCATAGCTTTAGTTTTCATAGAAATCCCTTTTTAAAGTTTTTGGAGTTTTCAAGTTTTAAAGAAAAAGGATGAAACTTTAATGGCTTCTTGGGTTGTTTTTTATTTGTAGAGTTAAGTTTGAACTAATCTTGCCCTAAGGTACATTATATCTCAATTTGGTTGGTTTTTATTAAGAATCTCGAAATGGGTATTCATGGGTATTTTTTAAAGGGTCAAAACTTGTGTTTTTGGTGTGGTTTTGTGAAAGGGGGTTGGTATTTTTTTGTTTGATATGGTGCCAAAATCCCTCCCTATAATTTTCTATCAATCAAAAAAACTTTCCCCCCACTAATTCAAAAAAAATTTCCCCTAAACTAAAAAGTATTTTTTTTTTATTATTTTAATAGTTATAATTAAAAAAATTTAATAAAATATTTTAAAATTTAATAATCACAATTAATAAATTGATTTAAATTTTAAATAATTTGTTTTAAATTCATCCATCACAACTTATTAATTTAATAAAACTTTTAAATTTTGAATATTTTTAATAAAATAAATTTAAGTATGTTAATTCTTATTAAACTTCACAAATAATTTATATTGAACGAGTTAGTATTAAATTAATTTAATAAATTAATACTTTACATTTATCAACACTTTAAATTTATCAAATCGTAGACTTCTTCAACTATATATCAGGTAAATATCAAGTCAGATCAATACCAGTTCAGGTTAAAAATAGGTCGGGTTCAAAGCAGGTCGGGTCCAAAACAGGTCGGGTTCAAAACAGGTCGGGTTCAAAACAGGTCGGGTCCAAAACAGGTCGGGTTCAAAACAGGTCGGGTAATATCGGATCTCAGGTCAATTCAGTCAGGTAAAATCGGTTATCTGCCAGGTCGGCTTCGGGTTCGGGTTCGTTTCAGTCGGGCGCAGGTCGGGTTTCAGGTCCACAGTAACATGTCCAATTTGGGTTCGGGTCGTTTTCAGTCGGACGCAGGTCGGGTTCGGTCACTACAGTAACAGGTCGAATTCAGGTTCGGGTCAACAACAGTCGGTTACAGATCGGGTTCGGGTCATTAAATTTTCAGGTCAAATCAGGTTCTGACTCGAGCAGGTTTCAGTCGGGTTTTCAGGTCGTGTCAGCTTTTTACATCCCTACTATGTACCACTAATCATGTGTATTGTTATGTACCATTAACTATTTTAATCACTTTTGAAATCATAGGGACTGAAAGCGTTATTATCCATTTTTAGAATAAAATTAAAAAACAATTTTATATTACTTTTTTAGATTTTTTTCTCTTTGGGTAAAGTACAAAAATGTTAACTGAACTTTGCTAAATTATTCAATTTGATAACCAAATTTTCAATTGTTTCAATGTTACCATTAAACTTTTAGTTTTGCTCCAAATTGGTAACGGACTCATCAGCAACCGTGATGGGTGACGTGACAGTTAAAATATTTTGTATAATAACACATTTAGTCATTCACGTTTGCACATTCAAACAATTTTGTCCTAATTCAAAAAAAAATTAACCCTCATTATTTACACAATATTTCAATTTGAGACTATTTTAATTAAAAATAGTTTAACTCTAAACCCTAAAACCAAAACCGTAAACATTAAATGTTAAACACTAAAAAATAAACAATAAACCATAAACCTCTAAACCAAATTAATATGGAAAGAACTTGTTAAAAGAATTTCAAAACAAGGTTAATTAGTAGAATATATTTTTCAAGTAATTTTACAATGTGTCAACCAACAAATAAAACCTTACATGATAATTTAACATATCTCGTAGTGCTAAGTAATAGTAATACTCGGTGAATCATACGCCCTTTAGAGTATGTTTTAAGAGAGAAAAATTCTTTTAACAAGTAATAACATAATCTTAAGGAAAGAATCTCTGGTAGGGATGGCAACGGGGCATGACGGGTTTTTGGTCGACCTGACCCCGAAAATAATTTTAATTTACCCTCCCTAAACCCGCCCCGAGATTTAGTGTATAAAGCCGACCCAACCCGACAAGAAACAATACAACTAAAAAAATAAAACCCTAAAACAGATTAAACACCAAGAAATAACAAAAAAAAATATAAAGAACATCAAACATAAACTTCAAAAGTAGAAAAAATTAAAAACTATAAAATCTGGAAATATACATCACATATCAAATCTCACGAACATGAACTCAAAAATCAAACAAAAAAATTAAAAACACGAAATAAAATATCAATCAAAATGAAAAAAATAAGAGATTATTTCGGGAAAAATGTTAGATCTAAAACAACTGACACAATCGAGATACTTAAAAACGCAAACCTTCATATCTGAATAACATACATACATACCATTTTCTTAAATAAAAAGAAAAAATAGAAGGGATAAAAGATAAGGGAAGAAACGAAATGAAAAAAAAAAGGAAAAGAGAGAAGGGAAACTTCAGTGAAAATTAAAACTAAAGTGAAAAAAGACAAAAAAATGAAAAGAGAGCAAACGAGGGAGATGGCATAGTGCAAATGAAGAGTCGAGAGAGCGAAGAAAAATGAGTTGGGGGTGTAACACCCAAGTTCGGATCCGAATCCGAAGTACTACATTCGGGTTGACCCATCAAATTTCTATTTAAAACCATAAGTTTAGCCATTATTAAAACATCAAATCAACCATAAATTCATGTAATTAAATAAGCATTATAAATATGTTTACTAGGGGTGAGTGTTCGGTCGAGTCGAGTCAAAAAATTTCGAGTTATTCGAGTTGACGTGTCATATTTTACAACTCAAACTTTATTTGAAAATTTTTCGACTCGAGTTTATGAAATTCGAGTCGAGTTCGTGTCGAGTCGAGTTTTTGAGTTCCTATAAAAATTTAATTGTAATTATTTATCATGTTATAGTAAGGTTTGATTCCAATTTAAATGATTTTCTCTAATTATATAAAACACGCACGCACGCACGCACACACACACACTTATTTATATTTCTTCATGTGTAACATATGTGACACATATTTCTTCATATTTTTTATATCGGTATATATATAAAGAAAAAATGAGGGACTTGACTTGAACTTAGAAATAAATTCACTAATTACTAAAATTTTCGAGTTATTCGAAATTTTACAACTCAAACTTTATTTGAAATTGTTTCGAGTCGATTCGAATTTATAAAATTTCGAGTCAAGTCAAGATGAGTAGAGTCAAAAATTTTAGTTTTTTCGAGCCGAGTCGAGTTTTGCTCACCCTTAAAGTTTACAAAACAGGAGATCTAAGTTAAAAACACAATATATCAAAATAATATTTCTAATAGAGTTTACAGACTCAACCACTATAAGGTCCTACAAATACAATAGCCCAAACTAAACATCAAGTATTGTACTTTGAAGTGATGCGGTACTGGGAAATTCATTCTCGATGTGCTCCTTGGCCACGATCAACCTACTAACCTGCGAATGGAAACAATGATTCCGAACGCTGAGCTTACAAAGCTCAGTGGTACATTTCTACTCTACCACAATTCGTGATTATCATTAAATAAGCATGTGAGATAAATATAGTCTAGATAGCATATATAAGGCTTTACTATCTATGAGTTATCATCTAACCTATACTAGCGGAATATCCCCTTGGCCCTCGAGTATCTTTGAATGAGACCTGGGGCCATTTAGCATCGGGAACATACATTCGGCATCTCTGACCATGGTGTTGTTGTTGGGAAACGCTGGTACACCCTATGGCGCAACGAAAAATTATCCGTCGAATTCCGCCAGTGATCTATGTACAAATGACGAATTCGGGGTGAGTAGTGATGAAATATTACCTTAATAAATCTGGTAACTTGATATCCTTAGGGAGTTAGGATAAACCAAATCGAATCTGAGTCGTCACAATAGCGCTTCGACCTTTACGCAGTTCACTCGAACGAAACGAACAATATTTCCTCTTATCTAACTGTTTGAGAGGTTTTCCGAAAAGCATACTTTGGCTGCTAGACCTTATGTCCTTATATAGCATTCAAAAACCTAATTCTAATTAAATTCAGATTCATTAAATATACAATATATTTAACCGAATATAATTAAATATATAGAATCTAATTCTACTTTATTTCGAATTCATTAAATATACAATATATTTAACTGAATACAATTAAATATGTAGAATCTGATTCTACTTTAATTAGGTTTCTTTAGGGATATATATTTTTTAATAGTGTTTGATAATTACAATAATTATCTAATTATTAAAAAAATATAAACGAGATTATCTATAATTACAATAATTATAATAATTTCGTCTTTAATAATTATTACGTGTACAATAAGTTTGTACACATGCTATCTAGTCGATATTTTTTCGTTTCAATCATAGGGTGTGACCCTTGTAGGTTCATGTAACGTCAGTAATAATATCTTGAACAATTCTAATATTACAAACAGTGAGTGGCATCTAGCAATACACCATTGCTACCTAAGTTACATGAAGTTGTGGTTCGACTTTACCTTTTTTTGTGATTAACTTCTTTTATGTATTACATCCTTTTGTCCTTATATCTAGATCGAACACAAGTCATGGATTAGTCACACTTGTATAGTCCATCTAATATTTCTTGATATCTTGAGTAGACTATGATAAACGAATAACTATGATATCTCATATCAATTTATTCGAGCATGGCCATTCATTTTCTAGTCTCACTCAATCAAGTGGCCTTCGATATTACTCATATTATGTAGGAGGGACAAATCATATCTTGATCAACCATATTTCGCTATATATAGTGTGACATATCCAATATCAGTCTTTTTTGTGAATTCATTTGTGCATACATTCATTCATGTCATAAGCTAACTTAATAATAAAACGACAGAATATCCAAAATTGCTAAGACAACTCATAAATATGGTGCACGAGCCCAAACCCGAGCCATGAACTCTGAGGAAAGATTGACAACTTTGGAGGCCAACCAAAAGAATATTCAGGATAAGCTAGAGAAAATGGAGGTTGACATGAAGCAGCAAATTGAGGCAGTTCACCAAAAGACGGTCAGTTCGATAGCTGCATTGCTTGGATTCAAAGACCCGGATGCGGTTGAAGAAGGGGGAAATACTCCTGCCATTCCACGGTTCTCAGGGATGACCTTTAGGAAGGAGGCTACTGCCAAAGCCAAAACACCCATCCATGTAGCTGAATCTTCCACTCATGTTCCAAATGTGGAGGCCAATAATTACGAGGTGCCTGACCTCGATGAAGTCGCTGATAAGGCTCAAACTGAGAAGAAGTTGGAGGAAAAGTAAGAAAAGCTAGAAGGAATGATCAAATCATTCCAAGATGGAGCTGCTTATGGTGGAATGGATGCCAAGGATCTGAGCTTGGTAACTGATTTAGTTGCACCACCAAAATTCAAGATCCCGGACTTTAAGAAGTACAATGGGACCACATTCCCATCAGCACATCTAACTATGTAATGTAGAAAGATGTCAATGTACCTCGACAATGAGAAGCTGCTCATTCACTGCTTTCAAGACAGCCTAGTAGGATCCGCTGCACGTTGGTATTCACAGTTAAGTCGAGTAAACATTAAATCATGGAGAGACCTGTCCAAAGCCTTCAGTGAACAATACAAACATGTTTCAGACATGGTTCCAACCGTTTGGTCTTACAAGGGATAGAGCAAAAGCACCACGAGAGCTTCCGCCAATACGCTCAAAGGTGGAGGGATGTAGCAGCACAAGTGCAGCCACCATTGCTAAAAAACGAGATCACCCTAATGTTTGTAGAAACACTGAAGGGTCCATTTTATGATCGCATGCTTAACCATATTGTGAAGAACTTTACAGATATGCTAATGAATGGCGAGCTAATCCTGGCGGCCATGAAGAGCGGAAGATTGGACTGTGGGGAAACAAAGAAGACATATAGGAAGAAGGACAACAATGAAGTCAATGCAACGAATGTCTACAATCCCAATTACTCAACAGGTGTGGTGTTCAACAAGCCCAATACCTTCAGTAAGCCCAACACCTTAGCTCCGACAGTCGCAAATGCCCCAAAAGGAGAGCGAAGATATCAAGGGAATTCAAGGCTTTACTTTCCTCCCATCCCAATGACCTATGCAGAGTTGTTTACCGAGCTGGTCAAATCGCAAATGGTGTTACCAAGACATGTTCCTCCATTCTCACCTCCTTATCCACCGTAGTATGACGAGAAGGCCCAATGCGAATATCATGCAGGAGTAAGGGGCATACCATTGAAAACTACACCACATTCAAAAGGGTGGTAGAAGATCTAAGAAAATCAGGCATGTTGGCGTTTGAAACTTCCGAGGAAAAAGGAAACCCATTGCCAAACCACCAAAAGACGGAGGTAAATGCCGTGCTCGAGGAAGAGAAGAGGATGATCAAGGATTATGTCGAAGAAATTAAGGCACCCATGATTTGGTTATGGGATCAATTAGTAGCGGCTGAGATATTGAAGGAAGTAAACCCGAAAATGAGGGATGATGAAAAACCATACTGCAAATACCATGAAGCCGAAGGACATGAAATCTAGTGTTGCATGGAGTTTAAATGAGTGATTCAAGCTAAGATGGATAGCAAGGAACTTGTGTTCTTTGAGAAGGGAGATGTTGAACATGAATCAAATGTATGTGCTACGGAGGAAATCTCCTTTGGGAAGCAAGGAAAGGAAGTTAAAGAAGAAAGGCCAGGAAGGCCTTATCTTGTAGTGATCCCGGTGAAGAGGGATCGATTCGGTTTGGGCTTTAGGCCCGATAAGGGGCAAAAGAAAGTTGAGAAGCAACAAGGAAGCATGAAAATGAAGCAGAAAAAAGAAGAAGTTGAGTGGGAGCCTATGACGTTCCCACCTTTAAGTGTCACTTTCAAGGCGAGAGGGCTCTTAGACCCTAACGCTTGCTTTGATGAGGAGGAGAAAGGAAAGAATGACCTATGCAAGGTTTTCGAGGATTTGAGCATCAACGTCATCACAAACGGGTAGGAAGAAGAAAACAAATTTCTGTCCCAAATTCGCGCCTGCACTGAATTGAAGAAATGGACCGCGGAAATAGTCCCTGAAGTTTTTAAGACTGCCTCAGAGTAATTCTCAAAACCAACTCTTTTACCCTTAGACCCTGGGGCAATTAGAGATCTTATGTAAAAGGGTACATTATCAAAACCTTGATTCAGTTTCAATAAAAGATGCATTTTTCCCCAATTATATCTTGTGGCAAACTTTCTTTCACAACATCAAAACCAAAAGATCATAAAAACCCAAAAACAAAAACAAACCTTTAAAACATAACAAATCATATCATTTCATTTATTCTTTCTTTCTTGGTATATATATATATATATATATATATATATATATATATATATATATATATATATATATATATATTGTGTCCTTCTATTTGCAGGTTTTTAGATATCAATGGTCCAAATGACTCTGAATCAGATTCTGGGGTTAATTTTGAGTTACCGCTATGTTTAGAAGAAGTTGAGAGTACTAGTGATGAAGAAGAGTATGACTCGACAGATGATTTGCTTAAAATGGTACAAGGAGAGGAAAAGCAAATTTTGCCCCACAAATAAGAGTTAGAGGTTTTGAATCTTGGAACTGAAGAAGAGAAGCGTGAAGTAAAGATCGGTACCACCATCTCAGTTGATACACAACAACATTTGATTGAGCTTCTGCAAGAATACAAGGACATCTTCGCCTGGTCATACCAAGATATGCCTGGTCTCGACATGGATATTGCCATGCACAGGCTTCCTATAAGAGAAGGATGGGAGCTAGTGAAACAAAAGCTTAGAAGAATGAAGGTTGATACACTCTTGAAAATCAGAGACGATGTCAAGAAGCAGAACAATGCAGGATTCCTTGAAGCAGCTAAATATCCAGAATGGGTGGCGAACATCGTCCCAGTGCATAAGAAAGATGGAAAAGTAAGAATGTGTGTTGACTACAGTGATCTTAATAAAGCAAGCCCCAAAGACAATTTTCCTCTTCCACATATTGACACCTTGGTCGACAATACGGCTGGCCATTCCCTTTTCTCATTCATGGACGGATTTTCGGGTTACAATCAAATAAAGATGTGCCCAGAAGACATGGAGAAGACTACTTTTGTAACGTTTTGGGGAACCTTCTGCTATAAGATAATGCTCTTTGGATTGAAGAACGCAGTGGCAACATATCAGAGAGCTATGGTCACTCTTTTTCATGACGTGATTCACAAGGAAATATAAGTTTATGTGGATGATATGATCGCCAAGTCCAGAACTAAAGAAGAGCATCTAGCAAACTTGAGTAAGCTTTTTCAAAGATTGAGAAAATTTCAGTTAAAGCTTAATCTTGCCAAGTGCACGTTTGGGGTTACTTCTGGGAAATTGCTAGGCTTCATAGTAAGCAGAAGAGGAATCGAAATCGACCCAGACAAGATAAAGGCCATACAAGATCTCCCACCTCCTCAAACACATAAGCAAGTTCGAGGATTATTGGGAAGGTTGAATTACATAGCCCGATTCATCTCCTAACTTACAAATAAGTGTGATCCAATATTCAGGTTCCTTAGAAAGAACAACCCAGGGACTTGGAATGAAGAATATCAAGAAGCTTTAGAAAAGATCAAGGAGCAGCTAACTAATCCTCCAGTGTTAATGCCACCCATTTCAGGGAAACTGTTAATACTCTATTTGACGGTGTTTGAAAATTCAATGGGTTGTGTATTAGGGCAGCATGACAAAACTGGAAGGAAGGAAAGGGCGATATATTATGTGAGCAAGAAGTTTACTGACTGTGAAGCAAGATATACACCAATTGAAAAGGTATATTGTGCTTTGGTGTGGGCCACCAAAAGGCTTAGGCAGTATTTGTTGTATCACACCACATGGTTGATCTCACGGTTAGATCCATTGAAGTTTATGATGGAAGCTCCAGCCTTATCAGGAAGAATAGCGCGGTGGCAAATGTTGCTTTCAGAATACGACATCCAGTATGTGAATCAGAAAGCGGTAAAAGGAAGTGCCATAGTAGATTTTCTTGCTAGTCGTGCACAAGACGATTATGAGGCCTTAGATTTCAGTTTCCCCGATGAAGACTTGATGTGTATCATGGAAGATGAAGAATCACCAACAGAATCTTGGGTCATACATTTCGATGGTGCTGTAAATGCTTTAATGCGAGGTATTGGGGTAGTTTTGGTTTCGCCAGAAGGAGATCATTATCCTTTTACCTGCCATTTGAAATTCTTATGCACCAATAATATGGCAGAATACGAGGCATGCATATTGGGCCAAAGGGAAGCCATCGACAGAAAAATCCGAAGGTTGAGAGTCTATGGAGATTCAGCTTTGATCATCTACCAAACACGTGGCGAATGGGAAACAAAAGATGCAAAATTGATAGAATATCACAATTTGGTCCTTGAGTTAACTAAAGAATTCGAGGCGATTACTTTTAAACATCTCCAAAGAGAAGATAACCAGATGGCTAATGTGTTAGCTACTTTGGCTGCCACGTTTAAAGCAAGTGAGGGTTCGGAGATGATACCCATTAAGTTACAAATGATGGAGCCCCCAGCATATTGTTATAACGTAGTAGAAGAAGAAGAATATGGTTTACCGTGGTTCCATGACATCTTACAGTACTTAAAGCTGCAACAATACCCAACACAAGCCTCAGAAAATGAAAAGAAAACGATCAGGAAAATGGCATCAGGATAAATCCTTGATGGGGAGATCCTTTACAAACGAAGTCGAGACCAAATGCTACTGAGATGTGTGGATGAAAAAGAAGCGCATTTGATTTTGGAAGAAGTCCATGAGGGAATCTCTGGAATCCATCCTAGTGGTTTCACTATGGCAAGAAGAATTATGCGTTTTGGATATTACTGGTCAACAATGGAAGGGGATTGCATTAATTATTCTCGTAAATGTCACAAGTGTCAGGTATACACTGACAAGGTTCATACGCCTCCTCGGTCTCTTCATGTCATGTCGTCTCCGTGGTCGTTCTCTATGTGGGGCATAGATGTTATTGGACAAATTAATCCGAAATCATCAAATGGTCATCTCTTTATCTTGGTAGCTATTGATTACTTCACAAAGTGGGTGGAGGCGGCCTCATATGCAAATATAACTCGGTCCACTGTTTGCAATTTCTTAAAGAAAGAAATCATTTGTCGATATGGTCTACTAGAAAGCATCATTACTGACAATGCCTCTAATCTGAACAAACGAATGATTGTTGGGGTCTGTGAGCAGTTCAACATTAAGCATCGCAACTCAGTAGTATACCGCCCAAAGATGAATAGAGCAGCAGAAGCAGCAAATAAAGAACATTAAGAAGATAATTGCAAAGATGACTGATACGTATAAAGATTGGCATGAAAAGTTACCATTTGCTCTGTATGCATATCGAGCAGTGGTACGAACTTCCACTAGGGAAACTCCGTTCTCATTAGTGTATGGAGTTGAGGTTGTGCTACCAATTGAGGTAGAGATACCATCTTTGCGTGTCTTGGTGAAAGCCAAGTTAGACGAAGCAGAGTGGGTTCAAGCAAGGTATAACCAGTTGAATTTAATTGAGGAAAAGAGACTGAAAGCTGTATGTCATGGTCAAATGTACCAAAGAATGATGATTAAGGCTTATGAAAAGAAGGTCCTCCCTAGAGAATTCCAAGAAGACGATTTGGTCTTAAAGAAGAAATTGTCAATTCAAAGTGATCCCCGAGGAAAATGGGCGCCTAATTGGGAAGGACCGTACATTGTGACAAAGGTTCTTTCAGGTGGAGCATTGATTTTAGCTGAGATGGATGGAAACGAGTTTCAAAACCCGATAAACTATGATACTGTCAAGAAGTACTATTCCTGAAGAAGAAAAAGAAAAAAAAGAAAAAAAAGAAAAAAAGAAAAAAAAAAGAAAAGAAGAAAAGAAGAAAAAAAAGAGAAAAAAGAAAAGGAAAGGGGGGTTCAAAATGAAAACCCGCAAAAGGCGTTTTGAAACCAAATGAGGGTCTGAGTTGAAAACCTGAAAAGGGTGTCTCAGATAATTTGATAGATTTTGAGGCTCCATAGATCATGCACTGTATTCAAGGTTTCTTCGACACTGACAGCATTCAATATTACTTCTGGCGTTTGAAAGGAGAAGTTTGGACTATTGATATTTGAATACTTGTTTCCCTTCCTTTTTGTAAACCTTTTTGTGTTTGCCACAACATTAATAAATTTGTTTCATGAATTTTTCCTTCTTTTTGTTTCTTTCCCTATCTTTGTTAACATCTTGCTTTGAAATAAGGATCAATGGATTTGACAATCATTTATATATGCAAAAAAAAATTGAGCATTACTTTGAGAATGTTTTGAAAAGTTCAGAGATTACGAAGCGTTCCATTATCATTATTTGGGGCATATGGTGTTAAAATGATAAAGGTAAAAGCCTTGTTGCGAAACTTTTTAAAAGGAAGAAAAGC
Organism: Hibiscus trionum; assembly: GCA_030270665.1. Classification (NCBI taxonomy): domain Eukaryota; kingdom Viridiplantae; phylum Streptophyta; class Magnoliopsida; order Malvales; family Malvaceae; genus Hibiscus; species Hibiscus trionum. The sequence continues at coordinate 3,616,140 of BSYR01000008.1, forward strand.
CATACGAATGTCTGGGCGCTTAAACAACATTTCTTAACCACCACCCTTCCTTACATGATGGTAAGAGCAGCCTTATAAGTTCAAAACAGGGAGTGCATCCTTGAATACGAAAATGTCGACTAAGAAGATATATAAGGATTAAATGTTTCCAATGAAGTGAGAATGGGATGTAAAGATGAAACCAGTCAGCAGAAGATCAGAAAATGAAGAAAAGTCAGAGTTGTTCATAACTCACGAGTGATTTCCAAAGCAAAGGATATGACCTTATCTCAGAGAATGGTGAATTCGAAGCCAAAAGGCCAAGAAGGGTTGAAAGAAGAGTAAAGCAAATCATTTTACCTATGCAAGTTTAGGAGAGAGTTCATGTTAATTGGGTTGGCCTCGATAACCGGAATTTCATTAAAATTAAGAAAAAATGGTTTAAGCAAAAGGAGTTCTAAAAGGAAAAATTGTCATGCATTCAATTTCTAGACATCCCTAGGGGCATGCACATAAAAAATGTATTACATGTTGCATTTTTTCAGGTACATGGAAGACATGTTCAAATGAGACTTTGCTTATTCATCCAAGCATAGGGAGGATGAAGTGTTTAAGATGATTCGCTTATCCGTTCAAGCAGAAGGATAATGGAGTTTGCTTATTCATCCAAGCATAGGAAGGATGAAGTGTAACCCCCTAGACCCGCCTATGCGTTACAACGGATCCTAGGAAGTTACATTAGGGTCACAAGAGCGACCCACAGTAAAAATACACATAAAACATTTTTATTTCAAAACACTTATTAAACTGTAAAACCAACTTCTGTTTAAAATATCATTTCGGGATGTCATTTAAACACATAATAAAAACTTCAGAAAATATTTTACAGACACTGCCATAAAACAATACATAACACACATGCCCACTAACTATACAGTACCGTACTCCAAGGCAACGCCGAGACAACTCCGAACACTGCTGTCAACCATTATACCATGATATATTCTTTTAACCTGCGATGATAAAAACAACGTGAGCTTGGAAAAGCTCAGTAATACAAAACAACCAAAAGATGCTATAAGCTCATGCAGATATATGGTAGGCATAACATTTTCAGGATGTTCCACGTAGTAACAGTCTCCATTTCTGTTCTACTATTTCAAGGTAGCATCATACTCGAGAATAACGATACTTGCTCTTTATTCATACATCGAGAATTAGATAATAATTATTTAGGCTAGTAACATATGAGGTAGGAATCAGAGAGTTTGGTGCCTAGTGTGTTCCAACGATGCAACATTAATGCATGAAATATAATAATGCAGTAAACATTTTTATTTCACATACATTTGTTTCAAGTAGCAGTAAAGTTCATTTTTAATTCTTTATTTACCCTCCAACCATACGCCAGTATTTAGTTTCCCCAGTGCGGTATCATGTACAGGCATTAACCCGAGCCCATTGGGCGTGGGTACCATCCTAAGGATATACCTTAGAATACGGGCGGCCCTTGCCGAAGCATAGGAACCGAAAACGGGCGGACCTGGCCGAAGCCTAGAATCCGAAAACGGGCGGACCTGGCCGAAGCCTAGGATCCGAAAACGGGCGGACCTGGCCGAAGCCTAGGATCCGAAAACGGGCGGACTTACCAGCTGGATCAGGGCTGAGCCGTTAGCATCTTCTTATCATTTCCCAAGTACCCCGATGAATCAGATCGTCAATAGTTCATTAATCAATAACTATATTTTTAGTAACACATTATTCATATAGCATGTTTGTAATATCGGATGCATATGCATATCTCAGAAATACAATACAGTCATATTTAGTTTATAAAATATGTCATGTTCTTGTAGATTCAAGTATGTATGTCATGTGCACGTGCTCGGTGTTATAACATGTAAATCAGTATGCAAAAACAGTCGTGTAGCACACATGGAACACACTAGGTGGAACAGATTACTCCTTGGAGATACTTGTCATTTACGGAAGAGAACACATTAACCTTGTGACAATTTGAACGGGTTTTAGAAATGAAGTCCCTATAAAAAGGGGGTTCGTACTAGCGGTTTGGACCAGATATTCAGGAGATGATACATCAAGATCTTTGAGATTTTAGGCATATCATGTGTGATTTAGCCATTTAAGCCTACCAGGTGCATTATGGTCATTTTATCATACACGAGCATTTTTGTAATTTATACCAACAGGGCGTAAACAATGGCTCGGTAATTCCGATTGCTCATCAGATTTCCAACCAAGCATTCAGAGATTTCTATGTCAAGATCTTTCACGGTATCATATACATTCAGGGCTATTTTGATTACTTTGGCCAACGAGGGCATCTTGGTCATTTAACTATTATGAGTGATTTGTAATTTAGACCAAATGATGAAATGACGTTTACAATATTTAAGAATTTCTAGGAGTTTATCGATCCTCCAAAACCTTTCGAACTAACATACCCCAACCTTGCAGTACAAACCAAACCTTCTCATGCATGCACTTCCCAAGTATCATTTCCAAATACTAATTGTATTGCATCTTCGAACAGTCACTTTTCATATTTCACCACAGGGCTTGTCACGAAGTAGTCGAGCTTATGTTCTGTGCGGAAAAACTTTCAACCTCACATTAATATCATAAGTGATTGATATACATGAGTCATGCTTCAACCCATAGGGGCATTTCAGTCATTTTAGCCTTATTGGCATTTCTAGAATTTTATCAAAGGCAATTTACTTATCTCAGTCAAAGGGGTATTTTAGTCATTCTGAAACTCGGGATAGCCATCATTACTATCAATTGAACCATTTATAGTATTTCAATCATTTATGTACTCGTGGGTGTTTCGGTCATTCAAGAAATTTTGATACCTCCCACCACTTCATTCATTTCAGAACTGAAGGGTTTATCCATTCTTCCAAAATAATTGCAAACCTCGATGTCCACGAATACTTTATCCCCTTTTGTCAATACGATCATTCCGATTAATTTATCCATAATAGTATTTATTATACTTTTATTCATTTTCGTCAATTCAGTATTTGAGTCGCTTGATCAATTTAGAGGTACGGATAATTCTTGAAGGTATAATTCTTGTTACCATAACTTACAAGTAGATTGAAGTTTCCAGATGAATCGAGTTGATTTACCATATCCACTGTAGATTTCTAGATCGCTTCTAATTTCAAAGACATTTTAGTCATTCTCATACCTTGAGGGCATTTTCGTAATTTCATATCCAAATATTTTTCACATTTTATCATTTGACACTAATAGTCGAATTTGGAGATTAATTGTCTTATTAATTACTTATTGAACTCCAGATCCTTCTGATTTATTGATCTTCTTATTCGAGCATTGCAATCTTATCTAGAATATCATACTCATTTCCATATTCGGTTTGACTTGAGCATAATTAACAGTACTTATCATCATCTTTGTGCATGCATTAACAAATACCAACATGCTCATAAAGCATACAAGAGGTAGTAGTGTATTACCTTTAATACTTGCTATATCGGTCAACCATGATACTCCGTTCGATCACTCTCGAACCCGAAAGCGACTTCCTCAACATCCCGAATACAAGGAACTATGATTACCTTCAATCGCACAAATTCCAATTTCAGTCCTTATTCACATTGCTCATATTTGATTAATAAATTACATAAGCAAACTCGAGTTCAAAGACCAATTCGGAGACTTTCGGGTTAGAATTTCACGAAACGGGCTTCAAAAATGGACTCAGAACGTCGAAAAACATAAAATAGGGTTTTTCAGAAAAAGTTGACTTTTTGGTCAAAGTCAACGCTGACGTCAGCGGTCAAAGTCAACGCTGACGTCATGCTGACATCACTGGTCCAATGGCTGACTCGGTGAGTTGACTCACTGGGTTAACTCGGGCGAGTTAACTCACTGAGTTGACTCGGTTAACGGGTCAGATACGGGTCAACGGGTCGGGTACGGGTCAACGGGTCGAGTCGGTTTGTTTGGACCGGTTCGGGTGACTCAATTCAAGGCCAGACCGGGTCTGAGCCGGCCGGTTCAACGGCCACCATCCAGGGCGGCCGGAAATCGCCCCGGACGGCGCGTGAGGCCCACGCGCGGCCTAAAATGGCCGGAAAAACGCCTCCGATCACGCCATTGTAATCCATTTTTCATTTAAAGCTCAAATAACTCAAAATTTAAGTCGGAATACTCACCAATCTTACCAAATCGAAAGTGATGCGATCAGGTTAACGTAGCTCCGACGACGGTCAATACGACGGCTGGCGGTACGGGTTCTGCTCGGTTCGGGCCGCTGAGGACGACGGTGACGGGGACACAAGGAACAGAGGACTCTAGGTCCCCCTTCGCCTTCAACCTAGATTTCGCGGCAACGGCGATGTTACACTGCGAGTGAAGGACGGTACGTGATCAAGGTGCGACGATGCTTCCATTGGTAAGGACGGTGGCGGTCACGGTAGCGCGGTGAGGGAGATCGGCGTGGTGGTCGGGCTTGGGTTTAGGGGAGATGAAAGGCTAAGGAAGCTAAAGAGTCTTCCCGAATCGTCTTTTTTTTGGGTGGGTGGATCGAATTAATTGATCCATAAATGGTAGGTAGGATATTTGCTATCTTATATTATTATTTTAATTTTACAAGAATCGTTTAATAATAAGTAGGTGCAGGTTCATACCAGAAATGGCCTTAGCTCAAATGGCTAAGACTTAAGCAACCCATCCATGAGTCATGGGTTCAACTCCCCCAGACCACAATCCCCCCTTTTTTTTCTCACTCCATTTTCTTATTTCCAAATTAAATTTCATTCTTCTTTTCTTTTCTCCCCTTTTTTTTCACCATGATTATCAGGGTGTTACAACTCTCTCCCCCTTAAAAGGAATTTCGTCCTCGAAATTTACTAGAGTCGGGAAAAAGCAAAAACTATTCTTTCATCCATTCTTGTACTGAAACTTATCCACGGAGCATCCTTGTTTCTCGAGACTCTCAGATGATCACAGATCAATCTGGTAGTATTCCCAAACACTTAGACTATCATTAAATCTACATTCATCATATCATACATCTCGGACCAATTAATCAAAATACGGTACTTGAATCCACATTAAACTTCATACGGTGCTAAGCAAAACTTGCCTCATATCTTTTATTATTATTATGGCATACTCAGTCAAGACTACAAAACATTCTCGTCACCACAAAAGTCAATCATACAGTCCAAAAGTACATCTTTCAGAATCTGAATTACTTTACTAGGTTGACAATCAATTTACGGACGAACAATTGTACGTGAAGTTTATGCGAGTACTCAAAGCGTCAACCAAGGCCCTCTTCTAGAATCAAGATGTAAACATCAAAATTCAGTAAGTATGATACATATGACGGTACATTGCGTCACTTTTCCCCAAAATGACTTACTCCATGCCGAACAAATACAATCCAATGTTTCGAACGGATAACACTTACTTTCAGCGCAATGTTCAGGCAACTATTTCCTTCGTGTATAACGGAGCCCCCACATAATCTATACTCTCACCAATCTCACGAACACCTTTATTTTAAATTCGCAATACTTTTATCAAAATTTTAATCAGAATATTCTCAATCACACTCATTATCACCGAGCTACTTTACTTGTAATCTTATATAAGTTACATCGTATGATCAAACCTTCATTCTTTATCAAATTCATATCTTCAATATCATACGCATTAACCATCTCAGTTTCTTTATCTAAATTCAAATCCATCAATTTAATCCAATTCATAGACAAACATTACCGATATTCCTTGCCAGTACAGATCAAGCTATTATGGACAGAAGGGTTAGATGCACTTATTACAAGAAAGGATTCAACGTCGGAGTCTCGGCACGGAGGAGTACGGTTATGATCTAGGGGCATGCACAGACCATACACCCTATGACAGACGATCGGCCGATCTACCCAGAAAGACGCAACTCTAAGCTCTGATACCACTAAATGTAACCCCCTAGACCCGCCTATGCGTTACAACGGATCCTAGGAAGTTACATTAGGGTCACAAGAGCGACCCACAGTAAAAATACACATAAAACATTTTTATTTCAAAACACTTATTAAACTGTAAAACCAACTTCTGTTTAAAATATCATTTCGGGATGTCATTTAAACACATAATAAAAACTTCAGAAAATATTTTACAGACACTGCCATAAAACAATACATAACACACATGCCCACTAACTATACAGTACCGTACTCCAAGGCAACGCCGAGACAACTCCGAACACTGCTGTCAACCATTATACCATGATATATTCTTTTAACCTGCGATGATAAAAACAACGTGAGCTTGGAAAAGCTCAGTAATACAAAACTACCAAAAGATGCTATAAGCTCATGCAGATATATGGTAGGCATAACATTTTCAGGATGTTCCACGTAGTAACAGTCTCCATTTCTGTTCTACTATTTCGAGGTAGCATCATACTCGAGAATAACGATACTTGCTCTTTATTCATACATCGAGAATTAGACAATAATTATTTAGGCTAGTAACATATGAGGTAGGAATCAGAGAGTTTGGTGCCTAGTGTGTTCCAACGATGCAACATTAATGCATGAAATATAATAATGCATAAACATTTTTATTTCACATACATTTGTTTCAAGTAGCAGTAAAGTTCATTTTTAATTCTTTATTTACCCTCCAACCATACGCCAGTATTTAGTTTCCCCAGTGCGGTATCATGTACAGGCATTAACCCAAGCCCATTGGGCGTGGGTACCATCCTAAGGATATACCTTAGAATACGGGCGGCCCTTGTCGAAGCATAGGAACCGAAAATGGGCGGACCTGGCCGAAGCCTAGAATCCGAAAATGGGCGGACCTGGCCGAAGCCTAGGATCCGAAAACGGGCGGATCTGGCCGAAGCCTAGGATCCGAAAACGGGCGGACTTACCAGCTGGATCAGGCCTGAGCCGTTAGCATCTTCTTATCATTTCCCAAGTACCCCGATGAATCAGATCGTCAATAGTTCATTAATCAATAACTATATTTTTAGTAACACATTATTCATATAGCATGTTTGTAATATCGGATGCATATGCATATCTCAGAAATTTAATACAGTCATATTTAGTTTATAAAACATGTCATGTTCTTGTAGATTCAAGTATATCTGTCATGTGCACGTGCTCGGTGTTATAACATGTAAATCAGTATGCAAAAACAGTCGTGTAGCACACATGGAACACACTAGGTGGAACAGATTATTCCTTGGAGATACTTGTCATTTACGGAAGAGAACACATTAACCTTGTGACAATTTGAACGGGTTTTAGAAACGAAGTCCCTATAAAAAAGGGGGTTCGTACTAGCGGTTTGGACCAGATATTCAGGAGATGATACATCAAGATCTTTGAGAGTTTAGGCATATCATGTGTGATTTAGCCATTTAAGCCTACCAGGGGCATTATGGTCATTTTATCATACACGGGCATTTTGGTAATTTATACCAACAGGGCGTAAACAATGGCTCGGTAATTCTGATTGCTCATCAGATTTCCAACCAAGCATTCAGAGATTTCTTTGTCAAGATCTTTCACGGTAGCATATACATTCAGGGCTATTTTGATTACTTTGGCCAACGAGGGCATCTTGGTCATTTAACTATTAGGAGTGATTTGTAATTTAGACCAAATGATGAAATGACGTTTTACAATATTTAAGAATTTCTAGGAGTTTATCGATCCTCCAAAACCTTTCGAACTAACATACCCCAACCTTGCAGTACAAACCAAACCTTCTCATGCATGCATTTCCCGAGTATCATTTCCAAATACTAATTGTATTGCATCTTCGAATAGTCACTTTTCATATTTCACCACAGGGCTTGTCACGAAGTAGTCGAGCTTATGTTCTGTGCGGAAAAACTTTCAACCTCACATTAATATCATAAGTGATTGATATACATGAGTCATGCTTCAACCCATAGGGGCATTTCAGTCATTTTAGCCTTATTGGCATTTCTAGAATTTTATCAAAGGCAATTTACTTATCTCAGTCAAAGGGGTATTTCAGTCATTCTGAAACTCGAGATAGCCATCATTACTATCAATTGAACCATTTATAGTATTTCAATTATTTATGTACTCGTGGGTGTTTCGGTCATTCAAGAAATTTCGATACCTCCCACCACTTCATTCATTTCAGAACTCAAGGGTTTATCCATCCTTCCAAAATAATTGCAAACCTCGATGTCCACGAATACTTTATCCCCTTTTTGTCAATACGATCATTCCGATTAATTTAACCATAATAGTATTTCCTGTACTTTTATTCATTTTCGTCAATTCAGTATTTGAGTCACTTGATCAATTTAGAGGTACGGATAATTCTTGAAGGTATAATTCTTGTTACCATAACTTACAAGTAGATCGAAGTTTCCAGATGAATCGAGTTGATTTACCATATCCACTGTAGATTTCTAGATCGCTTCTAATTTCAAAGACATTTTAGTCATTCTCATACCTTGAGGGCATTTTCGTAATTTCATATCCAAATATTTTTCACATTTTATCATTTGACACTAATAGTCAAATTTGGAGATTAATTGTCTTATTAATTACTTATTGAACTCCAGATCCTTCTGATTTATTGATCTTCTTATTCGAGCATTGCAATCTTATCTAGAATATCATACTCATTTCCATATTCGGTTTGACTTGAGCATAATTAACAGTACTTATCATCATCTTTGTGCATGCATTAACAAATACCAACATGCTCATAAAGCATACAAGAGGTAGTAGTGTATTACCTTTAATACTTGCTATATCGGTCGACCATGATACTCCGTTCGATCACTCTCGAACCCAAAAGCGACTTCCTCAACATCCCGAATACAAGGAACTATGATTACCTTCAATCGCACAAATTCCAATTTCAGTCCTTATTCACATTGCTCATATTTGATTAATAAATTACATAAGCAAACTCGAGTTCGAAGACCAATTCGTAGACTTTCGAGTTAGAATTTCACGAAACGGGCTTCAAAAACGGATTCAGAACGTCGAAAAACATAAAATATGGTTTTTCAGAAAAAGTTGACTTTTTGGTCAAAGTCAACGCTGACGTCAGCGGTCAAAGTCAACGCTGACGTCATGCTGATGTCACTGGTCCAATGGCTGACTCGGTGAGTTGACTCACTGGGTTGACTCGGGCGAGTTAATTCACTGAGTTGACTCGGTCAACGGGTCAGATACGGGTCAACGGGTCGGGTACGGGTCAACGGGTCGAGTCGGTTTGTTTGGACCGGTTCGGGTGACTCAATTCAAGGCCAGACCGGGTCTGAGCCGGCCGGTTCAACGGCCACCGTCCAGGGCGGCCAGAAATCGCCCCGGACGGCGCGTGAGGCCCACGCGCGGCCTAAAATGGCCGGAAAAACGCCTCCGATCACACCATTGTCATCCATTTTTCATTTAAAGCTCAAATAACTCAAAATTTAAGTCAGAATACTCACCGATCTTACCAAATCGGAAGTGATGCGATCGGGTTAACGTAGCTCCGACGACGGTCAATACGACGGTTGGCGGTACGGGTTCTGCTCGGTTCGGGCCGCTGAGGACGACGGTGACTTCCGTTTCGAGCCACGACGCCGGACGGTGACGGGGACACAAGGAACAGAGGACTCTAGGTCCATCTTCGCCTTCAACCTAGATTTCGCGGCAACGGCGATGTTACACTGCGAGTGAAGGACGGTACGTGATCAAGGTGCAACGGCGCTTCCATTGGTAAGGACAGTGGCGGTCACGGCGGCGCGGTGAGGGAGATCGGCGTGGTGGTCGGGCTTGGGTTTAGGGGAGATGAAAGGCTAAGGAAGCTAAAGAGTCTTCCCGAATCGTCTTTTTTTTTGGTGGGTGGATCGAATTAATTGATCCATAAATGGTAGGTAGGATATTTGCTATCTTATATTATTATTTTAATTTTACAAGAATCGTTTAATAATAAGTAGGTGCAGGTTCATACCAGAAATGGCCTTAGCTCAAATGGCTAAGACTTAAGCAACCCATCCATGAGTCATGGGTTCAACTCCCCCAGACCACAATCCCCCCTTTTTTTTCTCACTCCATTTTCTTATTTCCAAATTAAATTTCACTCTTCTTTTCTTTTCTCCCCTTTTTTTTCACCATGATTATCAGGGTGTTACATGAAGTGTTTAAGAAGATTCGTCTATTCGTTCAGGTAAACGGAGAACGGAGTTTGCTTATTCATCAGAGCATAAGGAGGATGAAGTGTTTAAGAAGATTCGCCTATCCGTTCATGCATAAGAAAAATAGATCCTGCTTATTCATCCAAGCATAAGGAGGATGAAAGTTTTCAGAAGACTTGGCCTAATTGAGCATTTGGGAGAATGAAACCAGTTCAGCTGCTTAGGCATTTTGGTAGAAAGAACCCAGCTTAGCTATTTGAGCATAAGGAGAATAGAGCACGCCTATCTGTTCGGGCATTTGGAGAATGGAACCTAGCTCAACTATTCGAGCATAAGGAGAATAGAACCAGCCTATTCGTTCAGGAATTTGGAGAATGGAACCCAGCTCAGCTATTCGAGCATTAGGAGAATAGAACACGACTATCCGTTCGGGCATTTGGAGAATGGAGCCAACTAGTAAATCGGTGAAAATTTGTGTCTTTTTTTCTTTGCTTTATCTCTGTTTCACATAGATAAGCAAAGAGGTAGGGGTGTTCAAAATTACCCGACCCGAACTACCCGACCCGACTACCCGAATACAAATAACCGGGTAATTACTCGGAAATTTTTTTTTATCCGGGTCGGGTACCCGGCCCGCCATTTCCCGGGTCGGGCCCGGGTCACAAAAGTAGGAAATTTCGGGTACCCGGTTAATTTCGGGTACCCGGTTCCTAAATTTTTTATTTATTTTAAATATAATTATATTTTTTAAACAAAATATCCTTATATTCACTATATTTTCAAATCAAACAACCTAATTTTTAAATCTCGATCCCTCAAATGCTCTCCCTTCACAATTCGCACTAATCTTCTCTCTCAATTTCACCGCACTCCATATATATATATATATATATATATATATATATATGTATATGTATATATACAATTTAGAGTATTACAGTATATGTATATACAATATATTATAAATTACAGTATTCACACTTCATATATATTACAATACATTACAATTTATAGTATTAGTTGTATGTATAAGTATTACAGTGTATGTAACTATGTATATGTATATTACAATTTACAATATTCTCATTCCACATATATATATATATATATATATATATATATATATATATATATATATTACAGTTATAAGGATTTCACATCGAAAAAAATAAAACTTGAGGTTTTGAATTTATGGTAATCTACCGTAATAAATAAAAATATAAAATACAATGTAACTTGTAATTAGGATTTTAAAATTATATGTTTGGATGTTGGATTATGTAATTCGAACTTTTAAATTTGTGTATATTTTTTTTAATTTAATGATTTGAAAATTGGTAAAAATTCGGGTACCCGATACCTATTTTTCGGGTACCCGCAACGCCCGGGTACCCGATTACTGGGTACCCGTAATTTCCGGGTCGGGACATGGGCCGATTTTATAGATACCCGACGATCCGGGTACCCGGTACTTCGGGTACTCGAACACCCGGGTACTCGGATTTGAACACCCCTACAAAGAGGGGCAGCTGTTGTCACTAATTTTTCACCTTAGCTTTTAATAACCAATTTTTTTAAAAAAGAGAGAAAATATTAAAAAAACCTTTTAAAGGCCCACATTTAAAATAAATAAAGACTCATTTTCAAGAAAACCATTTTAGAAGCCCATTTTTAAGAACAAGGACCACTTTCTATTTTGAAACCCATTTCTTTTTAAAAGAAAAAAAGGAAAGAAAGAAAGAAAGAAGGAGAAAAAAATATTAATTATGGTGTTTAATGATTATGAAAAAAAAAGGAAATAAAGTGAGGTGATAATAATGAAAATGTGATATAAAAAACAGCAAAGAAAAAGGGAAAAAGCAAAAAAAAGGGAAAAAGAAGAAAGAAAATAAAAGAAAATAAATATATAAAAAGGGGGGAACCATCGCGAGCCACGCGCCAGCGTGTGGGTTGCACGCGCGCGGGCTGGTTCCCCAAACCAAACCCTTGTCGCACATTCACGGTGGCCGACCGACGTTTACAGGCCACGGCCGCCGACGCCGTTGGTACCGGCCGGTCCGCCTCGCCGTCGTCGTCCCAATGCCACCAACCTCGCTCGCCGCCGCCGCCTGTGCTCGCCGGAATATGCAAAAAACCGAGATAAGTAGTCAAACCCTAGGCTCGAATCAAGGGGAAAATTCAGCTCGAATATTCAACCAAATCGGATGAGGATAGAGGGCTTTTGCCGAGAATCAAGCCCTTGGTCGGATTTAGGCTTCAATTTTAGGATTAAATCCCGATTTGGCTTGAATTTGAAGCTCAATTTTTAGTATAAATACCCCCCTTTTACTTGTTCAACACACACAATTGAGAGAAATATCACTTGAAAATGTTTGAGAAAAATCCGAAAAATTTGCTGAATTTTTCAAGAGTTGGCTGGAAATTTTTTTGGAGAAAAGTTCGAGTTTGGAGCAATTTTCCGGAGGTGGTTTGGAGCATTTCGAGAAGCTTGAATTCGAGTTCATCGTTCGTCGTTTTCTCGGTAAAATTTCTATCTTTTCTTTGTTTATTTTTATGTTGATTTTATGTTTGTTCTTGGTTGAATTTATGGTGTTTTTGTTTGTGTTGTTTGTGAATTTTTAGGTTGCTCTCTCAAAGTCGGAAAATCGTTTGCGATTCCAGTATTTTTTTTTAAATTTCGTTTTAATTTTAGTTTGATCTTAAGAAATTTTTGTGTGCTTAAAAATGTTGTTAGAGTTATTTTGATCTTTAGGAATGAATAAATTAATTTAAAAGGTTTTTGGATTTTAAATGCATGAATAAATTAAATAAATGTGGTTAAATTGAAAAACTTGAAATTAAGGATTTAATTAGAAGGAATAATAATGTGAGGTGTAAAATAATAAAAGGGCTTGATTTTTTTAAAATAAAAAAATATTTTTATGAAATTTGGTTTTTAATAAATGGGCAAAATGATTTTAAAAGAAAAAATAATAAAGATGTTTTTTTAGAAAAAAGGAAAAAGAAATAAGTTTTTTCAAGAAAAAGAAAATAAAAAGGTTTTAAATAAAAGTTTAGGGTCTAGGATAAAAATAAATTTTTGAAAAGGGAAAAAACTCAAAAAGAAGTTCTTTAGGGGAAATAAAGTTTTTTTAAAGGGGTCGTTTTAAAAGAAAACCTTTAGAAAATGGAAAAAAAATGAAAATGAGTTTCTTTAAAAGAGAGAAATTCTTTTTTGAAAAGAAAAAACATAAAATGGTAAAAAAACATAAAAATGAAAAAAAAAAGGTAAAAAAATGCAAAAGGGTCTTAGCTTTTTAAAAAAAATAAAAGAGTTAAAAAAGAAATAAAGGTTTTAAAAGGAATACTAAAAGGGTAAAAACTCAAAAAGAATAAAAGTTGCTTGCTTGTTTTAGAAATAGATGAAAACTTAGGATTATGGACTAAAGCTTAGATAGAGACTTGTTTTGTTTAAAAATGTTCTTCACAAAAAATAAAATACACTTAAGCATACTTAAACTTTAAATTAGGAATAAAAGACTTAGACGTTTTATGGTTTTTTTAATAATCAAACCTAGAATAAAATAAAATGCTCAACACACCTAAATCTCTTTGTTGTTTGCAAAAGTGAAAATAATTTAATGCGGTGTCTTATCAAACGGGAATGACAGGTTAGTGCCAGAAATGTTGGCGGTGATTAAAGTTCATCACCCGGGCGATAAGACCGTTAAAATAGACTAATATTCATTAAACAGACAAGTAAAGTCGAACCTTTTTAAACTTGCAAATTCTAGTTTTGAAAACAATTTTAAAACCAATTAAGTACCAATTTTGGGCGTCGTGGGGGTGCTAACCCTTCCCCACGGGTAACCGACCCCCGAACCTATTTTCTGATTTTCGCAGACCAAAACTGATGTTTTATTAAAACCAAAAAACGTTTTATTAAAATAACCCTATTTTTAAAAGTGATCCAATCACACATTGTTTTCAATAAAAAAAAGATTGGTGGCGACTCTGTTGATTTTGTAAAAGTATTTTTCAAAATAGTCGAAGCTTCCTAAAAAGTGGTTGCGACACCTGGAGGTGTAAGTTGTGAGACAATCTCACATCCTTTAAGGAGTTCATCAAACTCTAGGCTTAAGTATTCTCCTCCTCGATCTAATCGAAGAGCTTTGATACTCTTTTCTAACTGGTTTTGTACTTCATTCTTAAATTCCTTGAAGTTTTCAAGGGCTTCAGATTTATGATGCATTAGGTAAACATATTCATATCTACTGAAGTCGTCAGTGAAAGTAATGAAGTATTGAAACCCTCCTATGGCTTGTGTATTCATCGGTCCACATACATCATTATGTATTAGACCTAATAAATCATTTGTTCGCTCATTTTTACCGTCAAATGGTGATTTGGTCATTTTTCCCATTAAGCAAGGTTCACATATATCTAATTGTTCGAAAACAAAAGAATCCAAAAATTCATCTTTATGAAGTTTTGATATGTGTTTCTCACTTATATGACCAAAGCGACAATGCCAGAGATAAGTTTGATTAGAGTCATTTGTTTTTGATTTTTTTCGTATTTATGTTATAAATGGAGTTGTCTTGATCTAAGATATAGAGACCATTTATTAATTGAGTCGTGCCATAAAAACATTATTGAGGGAAAAAGAACAACTATTATTCTTAATGATAATCTCAAAACCAATCTTGTCTAAACAAGAAATTGAAATAATGTTTTAGTCAAACTAGGTACGAAATAGCAATCTTCTAAATCTAAAACAAGTCCATTATGTAGACAAAGTATATGTTTCTATAGCTAATGCAGCAACTCTTGCTCCATTTCCCACTCGTAGGTCCACGTCCCCTTTTGTAAATTTTCAACTCCTTTTTAATCTCTGTATAGAAGTAAAAATGTGTGAACCACAACCAGTATCTAATACCCAAGAAGTAGATGTTGATATATTAATATCAATAACATAAATACATGATCTGGATTGTCCATTTTCTCTTACCTTCTTGATGTCCTCAAGATAGACAGGATAGTTTCTCTTCCAATGTCCAGCATTGTTGCAATGGAAACACTTTCCTTCTTTTGCAACTCCTCCTTTGGGTTTCAATACCGCTTTTCTTTTGTTGGGCTTTGGCTTTGCCTTGGTATTGGGGTTTCCTTTTCTATTATCCTTTCGGACCATCAGAATAGGTTTACAACCAACTATTTTCATGTTGTTTTTTGTTGTTCGTAACAGACCAAGCAACTGGGGCAATGATTTTTTAATTTCATTCATATTGAAATTAATAACAAACTGATTAAAACTATCCAACAACGATTGCATGATAACATCAGTAGCCAATTCAACACTTAGAGGGAAGCCCAATTTTCAAGGGTCTGAATATACCCTATCATTTTGAGAACATGAGTTCCCACTGGAGTTCCATCCAACATTTTGCATCGAAACAAAGCCTTAGAGGCCTCATACCTCTCTTTACGAGCTTACCCCTCATACAATTCTTTGAGATTTTTAACCATCTCATAGGGAACCATGTCTTCATGTTGCTTTTGAAGCTCAGGGGACATGGTCGCAAGCACCCAATATCTATCATGTCATTTGAGTATTTCTCAAAGGCTTCCCTTTCATTTTTGGAGGCATCATCCGCTGGATATTTAGGGACATGTTCTTCGATGATTTGCAGTTTCCGTTCTTGCTTAAGGACAATATTTAAGTTACGGAACCGATCAAGGAAGTTCAAGCCATTAAATTTTTCCTTCTCAAGGACGGATCATAATGATAATGTGTTTGAGTTTGCCATAAAATCTACAATGATAAAATATTATTTATAAGTACCTTTTATCATGTTTATAAAGAAATTACATTCCCCTATTAAAAACCCTCAAAATTGAAAAACTTACTAAAAGTATTTCTAGTGGGTAAGGATCCATATTTCATTTTATTCCAAGTCAGCTTTGGCTTTACTCTTAGAATCCAATTAATTAGGTAAGGAACACTTGCTAATTACATCTCATGTAATTCATGTATTTGATGAACAACTATTTGTCCAAAACAAAAGTTCATATGGTCTAATAGAAAGCACAATAATGAACAATGCACCAGGTAGTAACTTATGAGAAGAGAGGTGGTGTACTGGGCACGCTTAAATACCAAGTCTATCAAAGAACCAATCCTAGACATGCACTTTCGTATTGTATTTCAATTACCAAAGTCTTTGAACAATCATTAGTCCTTAGGTTTCTAATCTTATTAGAACAAACTAGTTGAACCAATATTACTACCATTGAATATCACTTGCTTATTCTTCGCGTTTAACCAAGATAGATCTAAGTATTTTGCTTTGGCAAAACCTACATAGTACCAATCGAGGTTTTAACGAGAGTTAATATTGGATGACTAGTTTTATTAAATATGGAGGGTTTTTGTTATATCAATCTCACCATTCTATTATGATTTAAGCAGTTACCATTAGGGGTGATAATGAGCCTTACCAGCTCACGAGCTACTCGGGCTCGGCTCGGTCAAAGCTCGGCTCGAGTGAGCTCGACTCGGGCTCGGGCTTGGGCTCGACTTGAAACCTTAACAAGCCGAGCTGGCTCGGCTCGAAAAGCTCGTGAACAGGCTCGGAATCTACTTATGCACTAAAATAAATTATGTGTTTGTATTTTCTTTCTTTAGTTGGTTGTTGTTTGATTTTGTATTTTCTTTAATTATGTGTTTGTATTATAAGAATATTTATTGACTATTTGGATTAATATAATTTTGGCACTTTTTTCCCCTTTCTAGTCATTGAATTTTGTTTTAGTGTTGGTTATGAAAGGGATTTTTAACGAATATGTTATAAAAAACTATAGCAAAATTTTTCATTTTGAGTCGAGCCTGACGAGCCCGAACCGAGCCCAATACTATTGTTTTTGAGCCGAGCAGAGCCCGAGCCTGGCCAGGCTCGGGCTCGGCTCATTATCATCCCTAGTTACCATCATGCTAAAAAATACATTGTATCACATACATATAAAGCAGTAAATATAAATGCAATGGTTATAGCCCTTAAAGCTAAGGTGGCACATCCCAAGCCAATGGGAGAACCAAAATTACTAAAGATAGAACTTGCTTCTCAAGCACCTATTCCACCTTTGATCGGCCCATCATTCTGCTCCTTTGGTCCACGCTTTCTTCGTAAATATTACAATTTTTCAGAAATTCATTTTTCATACGAGGGAGTAAGATGAAAAGAGAATTACAATAGAAGAAAGAAAGACGCGACACACATGTCGTATTTATTTAAAACGAAAATAAAAGGGTTATTGGGCTATAACCATGCATTTCAAACATCGTGCATTTCAAACACAACATCGAGCCGTTTATTATTGAGGTCTTGACAGATTGTACCTACACATAGGTCAAGGGGCCAGGGGGTCCGGCTTCCCCGCGGCTTCCGGCGGGGTGCCGCTGCTGGTCAGCGGCAGGGAAAGTTTTAAAGATCATCATCTTAATTGTTGTGTAAAAACCTCACGATTTGATAACTTTTATCAACATTATCACATTTTTCAGGACTTCAAAATCCATGAAGTTTTTACATGAACAACTCTTTGTTACTTTCCCCGCGTGTTATCTATAGACTAACCATTAGTCTGAATATAACTGTTACCCATATATGTTAACGCTTAACATCCGAAAACCCTAAAATATTTGTGACTAACTCTTTAATCACTTAGAACAATCAATTTAATTTATTCATATTAGGCGTAAAATGATTTAATATGTGAAAATAAGCATGTGAGATAAATATAGTCTAGATAGCATATATAAGGCTTTACTATCTATGAGTTATCATCTAGCCTATACTAGCGGAATCTCCCCTCGGCCCTCGAGTATCTTTGAATGAGACTCGGGGCCATATAGCGTCGGGAAAATACATTCGGCATCTCTGACTATGGTGTTGTTGTTGGGAAATGTCGGTACACCCTATGGCACAACGAAAATTTATCTGGCGAATTCCGCCAGTGATCTATGTACAAAGGACGAATTCGGGGTGAGTAGTGATGAAATATTACCTTAATAAATCTGGTAACTTGATATCCTTAGGGAGTTAGGATAAACCAAATCGAATCTGAGTCGTCACAATAGCGTTCCGACCTTTAGGCAGTTCACTCGAACGAAACGAACAATATTTTCTCTTTTCTAACTGTTAGAGAGGTTTTCCGAAAAGCATACTTTGGCTGCTAGACCTTATGCCTTTATATAGCATTCAAAAACCCAATTCTAATTAAATTCACATTCATTAAATATACAATATATTTAACTGAATATAATTAAATATGTAGAATCTAATTCTACTTTAATTCGAATTCATTAAATATACAATATATTTAACTAAATACAATTAAATATGTAGAATTTGATTCTACTTTAATTAGGTTTCTTTAGGGATATATATATTTTAATAGTGTTTGATAATTACAATAATTATCTAATTATTAAAAAAATATAAACGAGATTATCTATAATTACAATAATTATAATAATTTCGTCTTTAATAATTATTACGTGTACAATAAGTTTGTACATATGCTATCTAATCGATATTTGTTCGTTTCAATCATAGGGTGTGACCCTTGTAGGTTCATGTAACGTTAGTAATAATATCTTGAACAATTCTAATATTACAAACAATGAGTGGCATCTAGCAATACATCATTGCTACCTAAGTTACACGAAGTCATGGTTCGACTTTACTTTTTTTCGTGATAAACTCCGTTTATGTATTACATCCTTTTGTCCTTATATCTAGATTGAACACAAGTCATGGATTAGTCACACTTGTATAGTCCATCTAATATTTCTTGATATCTTGAGTAGACTATGATAAACGAATAACTATGATATCTCATATCAATTTATTCGAGCATGACCATACATTTTCTAGTCTCACTCATTCAAGTGGCCTACGATATTACTCCTATTATGTAGGAGGGAAAAATCCTATCTTGATCAACCATATTTCGCTATATATAGTGTGACATATCCAATATCACTCTTTATAGTGTAGTCTGTTACAACACACATTTAACTGCATCAAAATATGTCACTCTCGATATTGAAATAATGATGATCTCAAGTCTGAGGATCATACACTTAGTTATCACCATGAGCAATGTTGTGATTGTCACATAATAATCCAAGAAACATGCTCATAGCGGGTTAATCCAGTATGTCGTTCTCTAACACATACTTATGTATTGATTTTGACATCTCTAAGTCAATAACAACACTTTGTTATCAATCAACTACATATTAATCTTAATATATTGTTATTGTCCACGCCCACAATAATTCTCGACTAAGGACATTCAAGAATAACTATATTATTCTAAGGACTTTATTATAATCCAGTTTATTTATAGATGCACAGAATAAAACTGAAATAATAATAATGGCTTTATTAATAAACAAGATAAAATAAGTATGTCTTTTACAATCATCTCATGATTGGTCTTTGGGCATACTCCAACAGTTGCAACACTCTCATTGGGTATCCGGATCCCATCAATCAAAAGTCATCAACCAACCAAATGCCTACCCGACATACAAACAATGTGATCCCAAGGATCTCCCTATCGTTGCTACTTATCATCGCATCATTTATTTTACATTACCGAGTTGTTAATACATTATGGAGAAGTATATAATTATTCTCATTAATCCATATCATCATTTTAATCAAGACGACTCGACCAAGCAAGTGCCTACATGCACACATCATCCTTAATAATACCACCACTCTATGGTTTCTATTATTAACAAGTCACCCAAAGTTTACCAAGTTATTACACATTATGCTCATGCATGGAGGTTAAATCTCGATTTTTCTGTTTTACAATTCGTTTTACCACATTACATGTCCATTAGACCGCTGTCCTTGAATTGTCAGCCCTTCTAACTCAAATTCACATTTTCAGGCAAATTGCCCAGTGGGTATCAGTGCTGGTCATCGCGTACCGGTACGGTATCCTGGGTATCGGTACTCATAACGTATCGATACCAAAAGAGCTTACTGGAATTTAAAATGCTCGTACTGATACCTATTTGCATGGCGTACAGGTACAGGTTGAACATCATACAGGTACCCCCTCGAATAGTTCGTCTTTAAGAGAACAATGTTCTTCAACCCAAAAAAACTTAAGGTAATGGTAGGGTCTCCTTGTGTATCGATACTGAAGCCCAAAAATGGCTTCTTAGGCTCAAGAAATCATCCCCAAAGCCCTCAAATCTCAACCAACAACTCCTTAACTTGACCTTACATCTTATGGAAGTTATTTAGGTGGTTTACTACCATTTTTACACATGATTAACATTTAATTCGGATTTTACCATTAACAAGGTTTTAAGCTACCAAAACACTAAAACTAGCAATCTTAACTCACGAAATCAAGCAAGGCAATTACTTTATGATCTTCAAGAAGAATAGGAGTCAGAGATATACTGACCTTACCTAAAGATCCCGGATTTAAGCTTTCAAGCAAAACCCTTTAGCTTTCTCTTTTGACCCAAGCTTGATGAAACCCCAAAATCTCCTCCTCTTGCCAAATCAACATGAAAAACGAAGCAATGCTTGAGATAACAGCTAGAGTAAGCTTAGCTACGAATTTACAACATCAAACATCAAAACAAAGCTTCAAAAACCCATAAAGCTCCAAACTTTCCAAAAATTCAAAAAGTCTCTTACCTCCTCTCCAAAAGATTTCGGTCTCTTTAGAAAGCTCTTCAAATGTTGATCAACATACTTAACTCTTGAATCTTGGATGATAGAAATGATTTAGAAAGTTGGCTCATTTAATCAAAATGTTTATGGGTTTCTTGGAGAGAAAAAGATGGGGGATGAAGAAAGAGAAAAGAATGGGGAAATAGTGATATCACCCAAGCTCTTTTTTGTCCCTTTCAACCCCCATGTGAAGACAACACTCCTTAAAAGATGTCAACCTTTAATTTAAACTTGGCCTTATAAAAATTTAAAATCTCAAGTCATCATCTATGCCATAAGATTTAATCATCAACTATTAAAGCCCAAACTTGGCCCAAGGTACCTCATCCATTACGAGGGTCCAAAACTCGGGTTAACGTCCATCCGTTGACTCGAAAATTCAGGTCGTTATAGGGGGTTTAACTTAAAACACTAAACAATATATAATGGCAATTTCGTAAATAAATTAAAATCATTTTTTTATAAATAACTTGGTTCAGGTCAAATCGGGAATTTTGAACCCTAAACCCGCCCGACCCCGAAAAAATCTAACACAAACTTGTCCCGCCTCACCCCAAAACCTGATTTTACTAATTAAAAACCTACCCCTATCGGAACGGGTCGGGACCCGTTAGGACAGGTATTATTGCCATCCCAAATCTTTGGATGAACCACATTCGATTTCTTTACCCACTATCATGATCACTAACCATAAGAACTATAGAAATTCTTCAGTTCTAATGCACTATCAAGGCAATTACAAAAGCTTCATATTAATGATCAAAATGCGAAGAAATAAGTACACCTTAACACTTTTGAGCTATCAACAATTTTCTCACAACCCCGCTTTCATAATTAGGTGAAACTTTAAGTTCAATTAGAATGCTTGATTCATATTACGCTTAATGCATATCATATGGAGTTAAATAAACCAAATTATGGTTTAAGGGTTTATGGTTATGAGTTTAGGGTTAAGAGTTAAATTATTTTTAATTAAAATATGGTGAAATTGAAATAATGTGTACATAATGAGGGTTATTTTTTTGAATTAGGACAAAATTGTTTTAATGTGCAAACGTGGAGGACTAAATGTGTTATTATACAAAATATTTTAACTGTTACGTCACCCTTTTAACGGTCGTTAACGGGTCGGTGACCAATTTGGAACAAAACTAAAAGTTTAATGGTAACATTGAAGCAATTGAAAGTTTGGTTACCAAATTGAATAATTTACCAAAGTTTAGTTACCATTTGTGTACTTTACCCAAAAAGAAAAATATCTGAAAAATAATATAAACATTATTTTTTATTTTATTCTAAAAAGGGATGATAACGCTTTCGGTACCAACATTTCAAAAGTAATTAAAATAGTTAATGGTACATAACGGTACACATGATTAGTGGTACATAGCAATATATGGTGTTTATAGTAGAATTATCCTACCGATATACATATATATATCGACGTTGAAATAGTAATTTTTTGCTTAAGTAGTGAAATATTTATATTTTTAAGACAAATTGAATTTATACAAATAAAACAATATAATTTTTTTAACCACTCAACCAAATAATAGAATAATAAAATTAAGGTTAACTTCGACACCTATATGAGTCGTGATTAAATGTCAGATTTAGCAGTGGAATAATCATAAAAAATAAATAATATAAAAAACTTTACATTACACTAACTTCGAGATAGCATCAGGGTTGTTATTAAATACTTTAAATAAAACTGATACATCAGTGTTTTACATCACAAAAATTTTATTCTCGTAATGTTTTGTTGTTATTTTTTTTGTTATTGTATTTTTATTTTTAGCGTATTAGGTTACAAGTTCTATAATATTTGAATCCATAAATGCATAACTTCTTTTTTTTTATTAAAAAAGAGAACAAGAATAATATCATATGCCTAGTTAAAAAACCTCCCTAAACCTACTTAAAGGAAAAAGAGTGCATATGATATTATTTACAATCAATAAACCACAAAAGTAAAAGCCATCAAAGCTATCCAAGCCATACACGACCACAAGGATCGCACACTAACAAAACCCCAAACACCTAACCTCCATCAAAAGGAAGCTGCGCATCCACAACATCCTGCAACACGATCGGCAGTAACCATCGCGGGCTCTCGTCTAGCAGCCAACATTCCAACGGATTCCGCGCAAAGCAACCGCAAGGCCATCCGCAGCTGCATTGGCACCACGAGCAATGTGCGTAAAAACAACCTCCCAACTCTTCGTTATCATCTCATGGACAACCACAAAGAGGCCATGTCTGGTCGTAGAAGGCGCAAACTCCAAAATGCCAGTGATCACCTCTTTGTTATCGGATTTAACTAAAATTCTACGATATCCTAATCGCCAAGCATGTCGTAACCCACCAACCACTGCCCAAAGCTCAGCATTAAACGACGAGCACTTCCCAATATTCCGCGCAAAGCCAAAAAGCCACTTGCCCTCGCTATCACGAATGATTCCCCCTACCGCTGCGTCCTCCGTCTCCAGGTCCACAGCACCATCAACGTTCAGCTTTACCCACCCGTCCGGCGGCAACGTCCATCTAGCAGATCTCCTGGCCGATCGAGCGACAATGGGCCCAAGTTTTGGCACACGAGCATTGGCTTCATTAATTAAAGTAAGGTAATGGCGGCAAGCTATCTCCAAACCCTCATTTTCAACAAACTCAGTATCAAAAAGGAGTTTGTTTCGTCGATCCCATAACTTCCAGCAAACAATCGCAAATAGAGTTGGCCATTGGGAGCTATCAACATCAAAACATTCCCATCGCAAGTTTGCTGAGAACCAGTCGGTCATAGGTAGCTGGTTAAACATAGTAATAAGCTCGAGTTTAATGAAACCTCTCCAAACACTTTGAGCTCTCGGGCAATCACGCAAGACGTGCAAGATGTCCTCAGCTCCGACATGACACAAACCACAAACCTCACTGGTAGTTAGATGTCTTCTTCGTCTTTCCACATTAGTAAGAAAATTGCTACGCAATGCCAACCAAACAAAGGAGCGAATACGTTGCGGAATTGGAAGCTTCCACACTACTGACCAAATACTCTCTCAGTTTAGATTATTCTCACCACTCAACATTGAGTACGCCGACTTGACCGAGAATAACATGGTGGAAGTTCCTCGCTATCCCACGCGATCAGGCCCCAAACTATCCATTGGAGGAAGAACCGCCAAAATCCGCAACACACATTCCTCAGGAAGATATTGGCGGAGACGCTCCTCATCCTAACGCCCATTGCCATCAGTCAACGCCACCACTGGACACGGATCCGGGGGAGGGTTCAAAGACACCATATCAATCAACGGACCACACGATCCCAGCCATCTGTCATACCAAAAATCCACCAAGTAGCCGTCCCGGATACTCCAAGTAACACCATCACAAATCTCCTCCCAAACATGAGCAATCCCCGACTACAAACGTGAGCAATTACGGCTGTAGATCTCATCGGGAATGACGCCCTCCCACTTATATTTAGTCTTAAGAACCCTTACCCATAAACTTTGCGGCTCCACTATCATCTTAAAACCCAACTTCATAAGGAAAGCGAGATTAAAATTCTCAATATCTCGAAACCCCGCACCTCTAGAACACATCGGAGACTTCATAACCTCCCAATTTACAAGACTAATACCACGGTGCTCAGGAGTACTTCCCCAAACAAAGTTGCGAATACACTTCTCAATCTCTAAACAAATACCTTTAGGGAGCCAAGAAGCTTGCATAGCATATATCAGAACCGCCTGTAACACGGATTTAGCCAGAGTGATTCTGCCTGCCAACGACAAAGAACGCGCCGACCAACTAGATAGATGATTGCGAACCTTCTCCAACAAATATCCATGCGTAGCCTTCGTAACCCGATGATGCAACAAGGGTATTCCAATATACTTCCCTAGATCCTGCACTTCCAAAACCCCAAACCCATCCACAATAACACGTTTGGCATTCGGGCAGGTATTGCGCGAGAAGAACATCTTCGTCTTAGCAGCACTAACTCTGTGTCCAGAGGCAATGAAAAAGTTGTCCAGAACTCTACGGATAACAACCATTTGCTGAATGGAGGCTTCTGCAAATAGAACAACATCGTCTGCGAAGAAAATGTGGGACAAACCTGGTCCATTCCTAGACAAACGCACTTGCGCCCACTCCCATTGTTCGATACACAAATCAATTGCCTGAGATAACCCTCCATGCAAAGCATAAAAATATAAGGAGAGGGCGGATCACCTTGTCGGATACCCCTAGTCGGTTGAAAAGAAGGTGTTAACTCTCCGTTCCATAATATTTGGGTAGACACCGTAGTGATAAATTCCATGACCAAGCGCCATAAATCAGAAGGAATACCAATGTCACACAACGTGTCCGCAATGAACGCCCACTCTAGCCTATCATAGGCTTTCTCAAGATCAATCATAATAGCCATAAGCCTCTTACTCCCAGTTTTCTTTCGCAGTGAATGAATCGTTTCCTGAGCAATGATCACATTATCCATAATACACCGACCGGGAACAAAACTAACCTGTGTATGCGACACTCAATGAGGCAAAAAGGGTTTCAATCTGTTAACAATCACCTTAGAGAGCACCTTATACACCACATGACATAGACTGATAGGTCTAAACTGGTTAAAGGAAACATGCGATGGTCCCTTTGGAATTAAAACCACCACAGTTCGATTAAGGCTTCCCGGCATTAGATCACCTCGAAAACAACCTTGCACAAATTCAACAACACTTTGACCCACAACTTCCCAATTCTTTTGAAAGAACATGGCATGGAGGCCATCCACACACGGGGCCTTGAGCGGGTTCATCGCGAGCACCACGAACCTCATCCACAGTGACATTTGCTGACAAACTTCGCAACTCACCCGGGTCCAGTTTCCCAAACTGATTTCGTATAATCCACGCACCGAGGGAGGTAGAAGAAGCCGTGAACAACGATTGAAAGTACTGCACAACCCCATCCCGAATCCAACCAACATCCTCGCACCACGCCCCATCTGCTAGTTTCAGCATAGAAATCAAGTTACACCGCTTTCTAGCCTTCGTCACGCGGTGATAGTACTTAGTATTACGATCACCATTATTAATCTATTCACACCGCGATCTTTGAAACCACAAAGTTTCCTCATATTGAAGAACCCTATCAAGCTCACTTTTGAGATCAATTTCGAGGTCTTGCAAGGTAGTGCTTGCTGAAAATTCATTGTTTCGCTCAACACCCTTAATACCCGCTAACAGTTCCGCTTTCTTTCTATGGATAAGCCCAAATATCTCAAAATTCCACTCCCGCGCAACCTCCTGAAATTTATTCATTTTTTCCTCAACCGAAAACCCATGCCTCCAAGCCTCCTTCACCACACTACCAAAACCCGGATCAGCTTGCCATGCCGCAAGGTATTTAAACGTGCTAGCATTGGCTCGCTGAGTCCCAGCATCCGTCATTAAGAGTAGAGGCCTATGATCCGACCCAAGACGAGGAAGATGATGAACAACGGAATGTGGTCATTTGTCACACCAAGCATCATTCCCCACACCTATCAAGACGTTGAAAGAGGGAACCCCATTTCCATGTAAATCGAGGCCCCTAATAACCCAGATCTGAAAGGTTTGCTTTGTCAATAAAATCAGCGAACTATCTGCAACCCCCACCCCTTCTACTCGAGCCCCCCAACCTTTCCAAGGAAGAGATAATCGCATTGAAGTCACCCCCAAGAACTCATGGAATATCCTCATCCAGAGCTAGAGAGAGTAATTGCTCTCATAAACTAGATCGTCGTTGCTTAATCGGGCTTCCATACACGAAGGTGAAAAGAATAGAATCTCCAGAGTGTTGAATCTTACCCATCACATGAATAAACTGATTATTGACCGCAATAACATCTAGAGAGACAGAGTCCCGCCAGAGAACCCATATACCTCCC
Organism: Hibiscus trionum; assembly: GCA_030270665.1. Classification (NCBI taxonomy): domain Eukaryota; kingdom Viridiplantae; phylum Streptophyta; class Magnoliopsida; order Malvales; family Malvaceae; genus Hibiscus; species Hibiscus trionum. Next base: position 3,643,003 of record BSYR01000008.1, read on the forward strand.
AAAAAACCAGAAGCCTCTACCCGATAGGAAAAAGGAAAACCATGACGAGCAATAATACCATCCGCGGTCTTCCTACTCACCCGAGTTTCCATCAGCACAACAATATATGGCTTCTGAGATCTAATATGAAGCTTCAAGAAACGGTTAAAAACAGGGTCCAAAGCACCCTGAACATCCTAGTATAAAATCTTAATCATTAAAACACAAAGAAATGGGAGCGAAGAGACCATTACCGAGTGTCTCCTCACCGTCAAAGACGGTATTATCCCGCCATTGTAAACCATCAACCTTCGCAGACAAAGACTCAGAAGTTATCTGCGCGACATTCCCACTAGCAGGAATCTTAGATGTAAGTTGTTGCGACATCTCACCAATCCATTCTCCCAAATTCACAACATTCGGATCCTTATTCTCGCTCGGATCCATCAGTTTATTTTTTGACGGATATGGTCCTAATCTGGCAACACCTTTAAGTTTGGTTAACCGCCTCGCCACCGTAGGTCCCAAACCAACTGGTGATGACGCTTTGTTCAAGCCCGAAACCTCTGACGCCTTACTCTTCCTTGCTCCCGTCGCTTTTTTAATTTTACCCACAGCCCCCAACTGCTGGCCTTGCACCTTTTCCACGACAGTAACAGTCGTATGCCTCGTCTCATATACCGTAACCGGTGCCAGAGTCACTGTTCCCGCGGACGCAACCTTCTTTCGCTCAATGAGGTTCAGACCGTCCATTGGCCTACCCAACATATCTTCCTTCTGTAGCATTCGAGATCCATCCACACCCCCTCCTGAGTTCAAACCAGATCCCCGACACAGAACATCACGTCTCTCAACAACATCCGCCTCCTCTCTCGAAGGCAAATGTGCAATGGGTTCCTTTGGTAAACTTGCTCCTTCCGTCGGTGCACTATCGATGTCAGGACCATCAACAACATTAAGGATCTCAAACCTTCCAGACTTACGACTTCCACCCGCATGTTTATGCATGGCACCTTTCGTCGGGTTCTTTGCTGCAATGGTTTTACGAGGCCAATGACTCGTCACTTGCATCCAAGGCCCATATCGTCTGGTCGGTTCAGTGTCCTCCATGCGAACAATCTCATTATGATCCCTAGGTTCATTAACTTCAACGGCAGGCTTACAAGTCTCAACAGTGTTCCCATACTTCCCGCAACTATAACAAATCAGCGGGAGACCCTCATACTCTATACGTTGACAAAAGCCATATATTATAAGGCTCGATGGCAAAGGTAAGTGCAAGTCAACGACAACGGAAAGCCTCACAAAACGCCCACGCTTACCCTCTTGAGTATTATAATCAACACGGATCACCTTGCCAATGGTGCCAGCAATAATCTGAAACATACCCTTCGAACAATAACGATAGGGTAATCCCGACAGTCTCACCCAAACCACAATCTTTCGCGGATGATCTGCCGCCGTAGAAAAATTCCTACTCCAAGGCTGAACCGTCAGATAGCTACCGTAGATGACCCAAGGACCGCTCGTAAGAACCTTCTCATAATCTTCAGCTAAAGCAAATCGCACTAAAAAGTACCCATTATTAAGATCAACCAACGAGATAGCACCATTCAAGTTCCAAAGCGCTTTGATCTTATTAAGGAGAGCAGAATAACCAATGGAACGGCCAAGTAATCTCACCACCACAGAATTCACAAGTTTAGCGTCAATTTGCTCATGATTTTTTCCGAAAAATCAATCACAGGAATGCCCTCCCGAGAAGAGACGCGAACATCTCCCTCGTTGATTTCAACATCTAATTCAGGGATCGCCAAAGCTCCATCAGCCACCCTTGTTGCCCCCAAAACACATTCACGAAAAGAGGGCTTTCTGGCGTCAATACCATCTCCAGTCCCCTCCCCCATCGGAGACCCATCGCCGGCTGGCACGCCCAGCCCGTCCACCACCGCATCACAGGTCATGACATCACAACCATCCATCTCCATGTTGGCGTCCAAGGGCTGCTCCAACCCACGATTCCCAGAATCGTCATCCATCTCCTCTAACGCCGACTTACCCTTTCAATCTGACGGCCGCCCAGCCTGTCCAACGGCCCCGACTACATCAATAGAAGCCGTCTGCCCAACCCTAGATTTTCCCGCAATCGTCGGAGCAGAAGACATAACGCGTCAAACTTTTTTAAGTGGAGTTAGAAAAATATTAATAATTTATCAAATAATTATTTTATAAGTCTTGTGAAAACAAATTGCTAACACACGAGCATCAACGTGAGTTAATGCATAACTTCTTTGAGCCCAAACATGCATTCATATTTAATTTAAGTATTAATATGCAAATATGAATTAAATACTATTGCTAATTCCTTTGTGTCTTGGTGGTAAAGGTAGATGTTCATCATTCTTTCGGACTCGGGTTTGAGCATCAGTAATGCATGCTATGTGTGGTGTCTTTTACCCTTGTATCACACCATCACGGTCTTAGGATAATACCTGTTCATTTTTTCTTAACTTTCTGACAACATATATACACTTTATGACAAATTATTTGAATTTAAATCTTATTTTTGAACAAAATTTGGACTAAACCCAGAATTTTTCAGCAAATTATTGGAATCTAAATCTTTTAAAACGGGTTCTTTAAGTGTTTGGTGAACAAGACAAGAAGTAAAATTTGGACCAAAAGCCCAATCGAACATGAACAGTTACAGACCCAAACATGGAATAACGTTTGAGAGCAGAGAAGCGGTCAGAAACTATAGACTGAAAAATTCAACGACTTCAGAATTCCCATTTCCCATCACTGAAAATCCCAGTGTTTCTCAAGGGTTTTGAGTCCTCAAATCTCCCATTTTCTTCCCGATATGATCCTCTGAAAACCCAAATCAAACCAAACCCAGAATTTCTCTGCAAATCAACCATGGCGGCCGTGGCGACCATGCCCGTATCAGATCTGTTAAAGTCCTTCAAACTCAAAACCAAGCAGCAAGAACTCTTGATCCGTGTGTCGATCCTCTGTCTCGTCTACATTTTGGCCTTTATCACCCGTCTTTTCTCCGTCCTCCGTTATGAATCCATGATCCATGAATTCGATCCCTACTTCAATTATCGTACCACTCTTTACCTTACCCAAAATGGGTTTTACGATTTCTGGAACTGGTTCGACTACGAAAGCTGGTACCCTTTGGGCCGAATCGTCGGCGGCACCCTTTACCCCGGTCTCATGATCACCGCCGCTCTCATTTATCGCATCCTCCATTTCCTTCGTTTCGCCGTCCATATCCGCGAGGTCTGCGTTTTAACAGCCCCGTTTTTCGCTTCGAATACGACCCTCGTCGCTTATTTCTTCGGGAAAGAAATCTGGGATACTGGCGCCGGGCTCGTCGCCGCCATTCTGATCTCCGTTTGTCCTGGTTACATATCGAGGTCCGTCGCTGGTTCTTATGATAATGAAGGGGTCGCCATTTTCGCTTTGCTTTTCACCTTTTACTTATTCGTGAAGGCGGTTAATACGGGATCGTTGGCTTGGAGTTTGGCTTCGGCGTTTGGTTATTTTTACATGGTTTCAGCTTGGGGAGGATATGTTTTTATTATTAACTTGATCCCATTATACGTGCTGGTTCTTTTGATTACTGGGAGGTATTCGATGAGATTATATGTTGCATATAATTGCATGTATGTTTTGGGAATGTTGCTTGCGATGCAGATTCGGTTTGTCGGGTTTCAACATGTGCAATCTGGTGAACATATGGCCGCCATGGGAGTCTTCTTCTTGATGCAGGTTTGGCACATTATTTCAAGCATAATGAATTTTTGGTAATATTGTAGTAGTTGAAGCAATTGGTGTTTGAAAATCGGGTATATTTGAGCTTAAGCCATGAAAACATACTAAAACACAATCAAAGCATGAAACTGATACATGAATGTTTTTAAACCTATATAATATGATTTATTCATGTATCAGAGTCTATTTAAATATAAAATATCTTAAATTAAATACAATTATGACTCAGTAACATATATGAACATGACAAGGATATACTAATAGCCAAGTCTAAGCAAAAGCATTAACTGAAGAGAATTTCTTTGGCATTTGGCAATGTATGGTTTGGTCTATTTTAGTGGGACTAGTGGTTTTTAGTAATCAAAATTTGAAGGTAACATAGAAAAGGTACTTTCGTTTTTGATGGAAACTGTTTTTGAGTGGGATAATTTGGCTTTGTGTTCCTTCTAGTTTTTCAAAGGTCACTGCGAGTAGAAAAAAATTAATTTTATTTGCGAATGATGAAATGGAATCGATTTGCTGAAAGTTGTTCAGCGATTATTTGTCTTAGCTTTGAACTGGTAATGAAAGTTGCATTAATCATATTTGGAATACTTGTGCAGGTTTTCTACTTTTTAGATTGGGTGAAGCACATGCTAAGTGACACGAAATTGTTTCAAGCTTTTTTGAGGATTACTGTGACTTGTGCAGTTGCTGTGGGCACTATTGCTTTGGGCTTAGGGATGTTATCTGGTTATATTTCTCCTTGGACAGGAAGGTTTTACTCTTTGCTGGATCCAACCTACGCCAAGGATCACATCCCCATTATTGCATCTGTCTCCGAGCATCAGCCAACAGCGTGGTCATCTTTCATGTTTGATTTCCATATCCTGCTTTTCCTTTTCCCGGCTGGTCTTTATTTCTGCTTCAAGCGGTTGTCAGATGCCACCATATTTATTGTCATGTATGGTCTGACAAGCATGTACTTTGCTGGTGTTATGGTTCGGTTGATTCTTGTTGCTACACCTGCTGTTTGCCTTATTAGTTCTATTGCTGTTTCCGCCACTGTGAAGAACTTGACTGTGCTGTTGAGGTCGAAGAACAAGGGTGTCCAAACCGGCTCCACTAAGGGAAGTAGCAGCTCAAAGGCCTCTTCTAAGGTAACATCTCCCTGCTATTCTCTCTCTCTCTCTCTCTCTCTCTCTCTCTCATGTAGATGTGCTTCAGTTTTACTGTCCATATAATTCGTCAGTTGTTTGGCATCATTTTGCCTGCTTTGCTCTAACTCTTCAATTTCTCTGGCACCCGCACCAGAGTCCGAATAACACAGGCCTGCTATTCCTTCAGATTCGAGCTGGTGGTACTGAACTGATAATACTTGTGGTCCTTTGCCTAATAAATCATTACTTAAAACTTGTAGTATAATAATTTGTATTGGTGCTTTTGTTTTTGCTAAAGGAGCTAATGCTTGTTTCAAATTTTTTTTGGTGTTATTGTTAATACTCCGTGTTTCAAAATTTGTTTTTGCTAAGGCATTGTAATGCATTGATGATAGCAACATATCATTCTAGCGGTATTGAAGAAATTCCTGAACCGTGGGAGCTAGGAGTAGACATTGCCAATATTTTAATATTTTTGGTTTCTAGCCAAGAAATAATGTATCTTCTTTATTTTCCAAGCAGGCTTTACTCGATCAATCCCAGCCTTTCCAGAAAAATGGGGCTATTGCACTGCTCTTTGGTGCCTTTTACTTGCTCAGTAAGTACGCTACCCACTGTACATGGGTCACATCAGAAGCTTACTCATCTCCTTCAATTGTGCTGGCTGCGAGAGGTGCCCATGGGAATAGAGTTATTTTTGATGATTATCGTGAAGCATACTTTTGGCTTCGGCAAAATACACCTCCAGATGCTAAGGTGATGTCTTGGTGGGATTATGGGTATCAAATCACTGCCATGGGAAACAGAACTGTTATTGTTGACAACAACACTTGGAATAATACGCATATCGCCACGGTTGGGCGTGCAATGTCATCTTATGAAGACGAGGCAATTGAGATAATGAGATCCCTTGACGTGAATTATGTATTAGTTGTCTTTGGTGGTGTTACAGGTTATTCTTCCGATGACATTAACAAGTAAGACCCCAAAATCCTCGTATTTTATCCATTATTTTTGTGTGTATACTGTCACTTCATGCATTGTTTGAAAGGTGCCTTGAATGGTTAATGCTGTCATTCTTTTCTTCAGATCATGGAAACTCATTTTGTTCATACTTGGGTAGTTGGATTGGTAGGTTTAATCTGATTAAATGATTAATCTTCATCTGTACTTTCAAAACATGATAATCAACGTAGGGTCTTTTTGTGTATGCATGGTATGAAAAACATAAGAAATTGTATGAAAAATTGAAAATCTTGCTTCGTTATTTAATGATTATTGCTGCTTTTTTCTTGAAATTATGAAAAAAATGATGCATTTCTGGACTTCGATTGGTGGATGTATTTAATCATTCTTTGCAAATTGCTACTGTATGCCTTACTTTTACATGTAACCCAAGCCCTTCCTCCCCAACAAGAGCAGAACAAAGCGGACAAAAAAGAAATAGGAAATCATGCTTGTCTCGGGCTTATGGAAGTTCTTCTTTACCTTCTCTATGCTAATGCTGTCACCATAATCTTTTGTTTTGGGTTTCCCGAGTTCTGCTTTTCTTCTGTCCTGATCTTGTGAAGTGTAATTATCATACACTAATTATATATTATCGACAAATAGATTTTTGTGGATGGTGAGAATCGGAGGTGGAGTATTCCCTGTAATTAAGGAACCCGATTACCTTGTTAATGGTGAATATCGTGTTGATAAAGGCGCTGCTCCTAAAATGTTGAACTGCCTCATGTAAGTTTTCAAAGTTATCATTTCTATCTTTTGGTATATTGCATACATATTCATTCTTTGGTAATCTTTGTTTATATGTATTTATCTCTTTGGTTAGGTACAAGCTATGTTACTATCGGTTTGGAGAGATGTTGACGGAATATGGCAAACCTCCTGGGTAAGTGTGTCATTTTCAACCTATTGGTAGTAAACATGTCGGCACCTATATACATAGGTATATCTGTTTAATGTTAAAAGAATCGGACCAAAGTTTGACTTTTCGGTTTTGGTGTAAACATATAAATATTTCATTTGTCCCATTGGCTTCTGGTTCTGTTTTTTTTATTGTATTGGGGTATATATGTATGAGAAAGGTGTTCACGGTTATAGCTATAGTGCTAAATCTTTTACGACTCAATTCTAATATTGCAGCTATGATCGTGCGCGAGGTGTTGAAATCGGGAATAAAGACATTAAACTGGAGCACTTGGAAGAGGCATTTACGACATCAAACTGGATAGTTCGTATTTATAAGGTTAAACCGCCAAATAACAGGTGGTAAGGATCGACCCCTCTGCTTGGATATCTTGAAAAAGGACAATGCTAGTTTTTCTATGGTGCCCGAGACTTGGAATTGTAGGTTTAGTTTTAGCAACAAATCTTTTCTACTTGAGACCGAGCTGTTGACATTATTCAAGGCTACCAGGCTCTTTAGAACCTGTGTTTTGTCAGATTTTAGAACCCCATTTTTGCAGATTTATGAATTACTAAGATTTAACCTTTATTAAAACTGTCTTAAAGTTATTTATGCATCTTCGTTATGGTGCGATGGATCAGTCGGATAGATTTAATTGAGGTAGCTCAATTATAGGTTTAAAAACAAATATATCAATTTTCTTCCAAAAATAATAATTCAATAATTCAATTATAGGTTTAGCAATAAATAAGCTACTCAATTAAAATTATTATGTGAAACAAATTATTCTATCATTAAATTTGAAACAATTTTAGTCGTTGAAACCTATTAAAACAATTCAATAAATTTAACTTTTTTATATTTAAGAATTTTGACACACCATTCGACCACTTATCACACTCCATGTTATTTATCAGTCTGGTAATCAACAAATGTGATAGTTTTACAGAAACAATCACTTCATTATTGGACAACTGACAAACAATCACTTCATTATTAGACAACTGACAGATTGAAGAAATACATTCATTATGACCTTAACACCCCGTTGTTAGTAGATATAATCACTTCACTACTAGAATTTTTAACTATAAAGGATTAAGTTTATTGAATTATTTTAAATTATGACCAATTAATAGAATAAATAAGTTTTGGAGACTAAAGTTGTTATTATACCGAGCGCTTATTTTAATTTTAAAGATAATATGACTTGTTTGTCACAAAATTTTAATCGAGTGACATGTTTGTTCCTAAACCTATAGTTGAGTGGCTCAATTGTTACTTTTAGAAGAAGAATGATCTGTTTATTATTCAACTTATAACTAAGTGACCTGTGGCGTAAAATACTCTTTAATAAAATATAGATAATTTTATATTTTGTCAATAAAATATTATAATATTACATTATGTTCGAATAAACAAATAATATAATGTAACATTCTTATTGATATGTCAACTAATCTTACATTTTAATTTGGTGATCATATTTTTAAAGGTAATTTTATATTATGTGAACTTAAAAATACATATGCTGCTAAAAAACACATAATGGTTAGTTTTGTAGCTGCTCTCATCGAAGATCTGTCTGGCAATCTGGGATGTCGGCCACTCGACGGGATTGTGGTCCTCACTACATCAATCGACCTGGAGCGACCAAGTTCATCGATTCTTGATGCAATTCAGCCTGTGGTTAAAAAGGGTCGTGGTGAGGATAAGACTATCTTTGACGATGGTGTTTCTATACAAGAGCATATGGAAGGCAGTGATACTTGCATGAGTGAGGCAACTATGAATGTTCCTATTGTGGTGAATGCGAATCCTGCTTTGCCATTGGGGGATCCTGGATTGCTTCAAGGTAGGGTCACGAGCAAGCCCTCTTTTAGGGATACATTTGTTGGCGCGACTGAATCGTTGAAACAAACCCATATGATAAGCGTGCTTGATGTGAAGTGCGTGCAGAGGATGTCATTATCGGAGGAGAATGCACACTGCTAGAGATTAGATTTTCTGATAGAGTCCATGACGCTATAGATACGAAATTCAATCCTTATGGAATCCTGAAGGGGACACGAGTCTTATTGATCTAGATAACGACTACTATCTTGTCCGTTTTGCCCGCGAAGGTGATTTTCATAAGGTTTTGGATAGAAGACCATGGGTCATATATGGGAACTATCTTATGGTCCAACAATGGAGCAGATATTTTTCCACATTAGAATCCCACCCAACAAGGATAATGGTTTGGATGCGTATACCAAAGCTTTCTTATCGATACTATACAAAGAGTTTGTTCCGCTATATAGCGAGCTCTCTTGGTAAGGTTGTGCGCGTGGACTATAACACAACAGAAGGGAAAAAAAGGAAGGTTCGCTCGTCTTGCTATTATGATTGATCTCGATAAACCTTTGGTGTCAGAAGTGGTTATTGATGGTCAATGTTTTGATATTGAATATGAAGGATTGCCTTCCATTTGTTACACTTGTGGAAAATATGGCCATGCGAAGGATACGTGTGGTCAAGAGAAGGCTAATGGGGGTGAAGGAAGGAATGCCAGTAATGTTAGAGATCCTACTGATCGGTATAGACCGTGGATATAAGTTGTGAACCGAAAAAAGAGGAACCATGTTAACCGAGAAAAGGATGATGTTGTGCCGTCGAATAACAATTCTAATGGCTAGAGGTTCGCGGCCTTGGATAGTGATCAGGGGCTTGAGAGGCCAATTGACGTGTCAATGTCGGTGCAACCTGGTGCCTCTACCACGCTTGACAAGATTTCAACCTTGGCTAAAGCCAAGGCCACAACATCGCCACATACTCAGTCCAATAAGCATGTAGGTAGTATGGATGGGTCTGATGGGGGCGCTATAGAAGGGTCCAAGATTAGTAGTGGGTTACAGGAAGGAATTGTTCTAAGTTCTACTTTGAATTCCAAGGTTGATACAACACCAAGTGAGCCTGTTTCGGTTGACACTCCCCACGTTGCTTCAAGGGACAAGGTCGTACAATTGAAAACTACCTTAAACAAGGACAAGAATACGATGGTTCAAGTGGTTGGTACTGTGGAGAGCCGAGTGCCCAAAGATAAAAATAGTCACGTTCTATCAAAATCTATTCGAGGGCTAAGCAGTAAGGGGTCTTCCAAGACTATAGTGGGTATTAAAGGGGTGCAATGGCCAGGCTTCAAAAATAAGAAGAGGGATGAGTGGGGTTCTTCTAATCCAGTTTTAGCTACTTGTGTTCGTCTCTTGTCTCGAAACTTGACAAGGCTAAAGCTACAGAGATCGCGCGGCAATCTATTGTTCAGGTGTCCCCTATAAAGAACGGTAACGAGGTACAATGGCGAGCCAATACGGCTTTTGAGCAACCAAGTGAGAATGATATACATGTCTATTTATCGCAAGCACGATGATCCCGGAGACTAAGTATTGTCGCATGGTTTTGAGCCTTTGGTTTGTGGTCTGTATTTGGATTTTATTAGGCTTTGTTTTGTTGTTTTTTTGGTCGAGTTTATATCGACTTGGTTTCTGTAAAATATTACCATGAGGTACTTTTTCCCCATCATTTAGGTTTAAAGAGGTTTTTAACGAGGCATGTGGTAGTATCCCACTTTTTATCAAAAAAATTCATAAATTAAACGTCTCTTAGAGTATCTTTGGATGACGAGCTTTCAAGAAGAAGTTCACTTGGAATTTTAAAATACTCAAAAGTGAAAAATTTTGTGTACTTTATGAGAGATATATGCCTTGGGGGTATTGTTGCCAAGTATTTTAAAGATGTTTTTATCTTCATCATTACGATGTTCCGTGGTGGTGAGACGAACTCGTAGGCTCCCACTGTGAGACATAACTTACTTCAGACCGTTGTGATGTTTTATTGGATAGAAAATTTTCATCAATAAATCTGGCGAAAACTTGTCACCCCGTTGACACCTCGATGTAACCCTCAGATGTGTGTGACGATAAATTGTCAAACTATCTTCTTTACTTCATTTTGGTTCGGGGAGGAAGCTTTGCATGATGATTATGTCATTTTCAATGTCCATTACCGTTATTGATTTGACCATTGACATCATCGATTGTAGATATCCAATATGCTAGGAGTGTCATTAGGAAGTTACCGTGACTGATTATCTGACCCATAGGATTTTTGTGTTCACCGCACCAATAGTTGAGTCAAAATGAGGAGACATCGAACATGAAATGTGATGACGGTAAACTAAGGTGATTGTGAGAATTTCAAGTTGTTTATCCTTATAGACTTGAGGCAAATAACTGTATTAGCCTTGGTTTCGACTATTTCTTTGCCAAAAGGTATTTCAAAGCTGCATGATCAGAATACACAATAATTTCAGAACCAAGTACATAAGTTCTAAATTTTTCAAGAGCAAAAACAGTTGACAAGAGTTATTTTTCTGTAGTAGAATAGTTGCATTGGGCAGCGTTCAAGGTACGAGAAGCGTAATAAATAACATGACTTTTATTGTCAACTCGTTGTCCAAGAACGACTCCTACGACATAATTGCTTGTATCACACATAATCTCAGATGGTAAATTTCATTGAGGTGGTCGAATGATTGGTGTGCTTGTCAACAAATATTTGAGCTTATCAAACGCCTCCTTGCATTCTTTCACAAACTCAAATTGAACTTCCTTTCGCACAGATTTGTCAATGGCAAGGCAATCTTGGAGAAATCCCTAATAAACCTGCGATAGAACTCTGCATGTCTAAGAAAAGAACACACTTCCCTAGCATTCGTAGGTTAAGGTAAGTTTGCAATTATGTCTACTTTCGCTTTATCAACCTCTGCACCCTTAGAAGAAATCACATGTCCAATATTATGTCTTGAGAAACCATAAAATGACACTTTTTATAACTTAAAACCAAGTTAGTTTCAATGCATCTCTTTAAAACATTGGTTAAATTATTTAAGCATTCATCAAATGAATCTCCATATACAGTGAAATCATCCATAAAAACCTCAATGCATTTCTCAATATATTCAGAAAAAATACTCATCATGCATCTTTGAAACACACCTAGAGCATTACAAAGGCCAAAAGGCATTCGCCTATATGCATAGGTTCTGAATTGACAAGTGAACGTCAAGAAAACAAAAGAAAGACTTTCCCCCAATCTCTCTAACATTTAGTCTTTGAAAGGTAAAGGAAAATGGTCTTTCCTAGTCACATTATTAAGCTTCCTAAAATCTATGCACATTCTTACTACGGTGATCCCCCTTTCTCTAACATTTTGTTGAACACCCTTTTCCCAACCTAGTAGGAAACTGGGTCAGACAATATTACCGAAAAATATGTTCGGAGATCAGAAGTTAAATTCATAGTTCATAAACTTATTCGATCTGTCTTTTATTCTTTTTAAAACTTAACACATTAACTCATTAGCAATTTACTCAAATTGGGGTCAATTTTAAACTTTTTCGAACTTAGGAAATAAATTGTAAAATTTACAAATTAAGGGTATTTATCTGAAATTCGTATTATCATACCGAAATTAAACTTACTAATTATTAGCATGTGAAATTTTATTACTAACGGAGGTCATTTACCTATCCGATATAATATTTTGTGACTATTTTGTAAATTGTTAAAAGCTGTTTTAATTCGAATTAACATATCAAACGAATTCCAAATCTTACCAAATTTTATCATCAAGTATTAAATCTATATTTCTGATAGCAGGTCAAGTTCTAAGGCGTTTCGAATCAATTTTTCTAGTTTTTACCTTTTAGCACATATAAGCTAATTTTATTAGTTTTATGCCCAAAATCAGATTTAACCCTTGCACAACATTAGGCTATCATACACATATCAAAAAGCACATATATGACATGTTTAGACCATATGCCACCTTACTAGGAGTTCAGGGCAGAAGATTAATATACATATGATTTGTAGAAGTGACTTGCAACCACAACAACACGATCGAATGTTAGAATTCTTATGAGTCCTGAAATGCATAAGACACACGAATGTTAGGCTTACATAGCCTAGTGAAGTAGTTATCACAATTAAAATAAATGTTCACTATTATAAAATGCATGATAATCAAATGTACAAGTCATATCACACTATACACAATTCAGGCTTATTCCACTTATTTCCATGCTTTCATATTCACATATATATTTCACACATTCATATCATAATCATAATGTTATAGCATAATTTATAAACACATATCACATTAGGAACCATTGGATACGCGGGTTCCCTGTACACCAAATCACATAATCGAAAAATGGGTCGTAGCCCTTGAGCCATAGCTCCGAAACATATCCCTTACATATCCGCCCTTATTTCTCCCACATATAGGCTGTAGCCTTGGACCGTAGTCCTCTCTTACATGGTGAGCTCAAATAATCATATGGCATGCCAATTGTATCCAATGCCCATAAATACACAAATTCGCATAGTCCATAATTTTCATATCATATCATATCATGTTATTTCCACATTTATCACATACATGTAGCATATCATAGTCATATTTGAACATATCAAAAGTAATGCAAGGCACTTACCAAATTTACCATTCGAACATAATTCCTCTACGTGAGCCCTTAACAAATGCAAACATAATCATAAATAATGCAACAGGACGACACCGAGCCTATCCCTTGATACAACTACACTCACCTCGATATTAAAATTCTCATATAACGATTCTTTTGTTCCTAACGTTTGTTGGAGATGTTAGATTAGTCTTTTCCAATTCTTGAGTTAGGTTAATTAATAAGAATTGATTAGAATCGACAAAACAATATCGAATTAATACGAAAATATCAAAATTAATATTAAAACTTAAATTAATCAATGACTTAAGCTTACCTCAACGATAGCAGAAATTCGATATTGCAAAACCAAGGAATTCGAGCTTACCAAACCTAACACTGAATTGTTTTTGTCCCTCACTTTGCCGTGCCTCTTGCACGCATACTCTCCCCCATTTATACACAACAATCGGCCTCATCATTGCCTCCCCCAAACTCCACGTATGCTGGAATGGTGGCAATTATTTGGGGCATAATGCCCTTATGCGTGTCCACGTGGTGGACACTCCACCCCTTAATGCCGCATCATCCACCAATCCGTGGGAATTGCCCACGGCAATTCCTTCAAGGAATTGGTCGTGGGTCCCACAGCCCTTTTTTTAATAATAATAATAATAATAATAATAATAATAATAATAATGGATTAATATCCTATACACTGCCAGTGGAAAATAAAGTTTCCACAAGCGGGTTTATTTAGGGGGTTTAGGGGTTTAGTTTAGGGTTTAAAGGTTAGAGGTTTAGGTTGTATGATTTAGAATTTAGGATTTATGGCTATAATTTAGGATTTGGGGTTTAGGGGTTGGGGTTAGATTTTAGGGTTTTAAGGTTAGAATTTTAGGATTTAAATTTAAGCTTGAAAATAGGCATGCTTGTGTAAACTTGTTTTACACTGGCAGTGTATCAAATATTAATCCAATAATAATACCCCTAATTGTTTTAGGTTAGGTACGAGATCGAACAATTACATCGTTCGAATATAATAGTACAAAATATTCAGTTACCGGTACTTAATTTTGACTAGACCGATTTTTGAGGTGTAACATTTTGCACACGTATTGGACTTACCCATTTACTATCCAGGATTGAATAGACTATGTCCGCATCTTTAAGTTTGAGTATCTCCTTCAGCATTACTTCGTTCATGGCTTGGTTTAACCTCCTTTGTGATTCCCTTGAAGGCTTGACATCATCTTCAAAAAGTATTATATGCATACAAACCGACAAATTTATACCTTTGATTTCGGCCAAAGGGCCACCCAGCTGCCGCTTTATACTCCTTTAAGATTCGAACCAACTTTTGTTCTTGTTCAGTTGTGATTCCTTTTGCGATTATGACCAACAATGTCTCATCTTCACCTAATACACTTATTTTAGGTGGTTGGGTAAGTCTTTTAGCTCCAACATCGGGGCATGCACAGTAGAAGAAAGAATTTTGTTATTTTCTGAACTTGCTTGCTCAAGAGATGATGTTGAAAATATTTCTTTCGAGCCAATCTCATCATCAATTTCTTCAATATCGGTTTGTGCACATAGTTTCAGCTCGTTCTCAATGTTTTCTTCCGCAAAGACATCCTGCACAATCGAATCAATCACATCAATTTGACAAAGACATTGTGTATCATTAGGATAGTTCATCGCATCAAGAATATTAAATTTCACAATTTCTCCACCAAATTTCACGGACAAAGTACCCTCGTCTACATCAATTTTGGTCCTCGATATCTTCATGAATGGTCTCCCTAACAAGATCAAAGGTTATTTCGAAGAAGAATTACCTTCCATCCCCCAGATATAAAAACCTACAGGAAAAAGTAGCTCATTAGCCTGCACCAAAACATCTTCAACAACTCCAAGTGGGTGAATATAAGAACGATCAGCTAATTGAATTATCACGTCCGTCTTTTGCAAGGTAATTTAATTTTAATTCTTGGTAAATAGAAAAAGGCGTGAAATTTATGAAGCTCCCAAATCTAACAACATGCTAAATTTTTTTATTACCAATAATGCAAGGTACAGAAAACATACCTAGATCCCCGCATTTTTTTAAGATGTTCTTTTGCAAGATTGCCGACACATTCTTACTGAACTGAATTCTCTCCTTTTCTTTCAATTAGAATTCCTTTATTTACACCTCGTTATTTACAGCAAAGAATGTATAGATTAGGTTTCATTACAAGTCTATGATATGCTTTGCTTAGATTGACTTAAGTAATCTTGTTGGTGGAATGTTTATATTGTTGCTAATGTTTTTATAATCTTGCCACTTGTCTATTTGTTTCTTTTCTTTCTTTCATGTGTAGATACTTCATCATATTGCACACTAGGGACTTCGTGAAATAAGAGATGAGAACTTGAGCTTAAATTTGTTTAAATTTTTGAGATACTTGAGGACACGCATCGGATAAGTGAGGGGGAATTTGATGAGTAGCTAATTTGGTCAATATTTTAGTGCTAGTTACGCTTAAATAGTTGATTTGTGGTGCTGAATTGTGCTATATTGTGTGCTTTTCTGTGCAGGGCTTCTTGGCTGAAAAACAGATTAGAAAATGTTGAATTCTGCAAAATTTCTAGATTTATGGCCGGATTAGTGGGCATAAATTGGGGCATGAATGCGCTGACTCGACGACACATCAGCAGACTTCTAGAAGATGACGTCAGCAGCGCGAGATAGCTTATCAGCCGCGTTCCGGATCACTTATCAGCCGAGATTTAGATCAAAGCTTGGGGATTACATTTTATTTTTAAATTTAAACACTTTAGGATTTATTTCTTATCTCTTAGGAATTATCTTTTGTATTTTAAATATTTTAAGAATTATCTACTATCATTTTAGAGTTATTTTAGGGTTTTTTAGATGCTATAAATACCCCTTGGGGTAAGCTTCAAAAATCACATCTCATCTTTTAGCTTTTATTTGTTCTTAAGAATTTTACTTTAATAAAGTTTTATTTTTTTCATTAGCCAAAAGCTAAGCTAAACCCGATTTACCTCGCGAGAATAGACAAAGTTCTTCAAAACCTTCGATTTCTTTCTTGATTTTCAGTAAAATTGGATTGACAATTGGCCTTTCCTTTAGGCACCACGATTACTTCATTCCGAAAGCGCGCGTCGGGTTGACGTGGTTTTGATCCACCGTTGGGACGAGATTAGGCTTGTAGCAGATTCAACTCCCTAAGAACAAACTTAGTGGCGGTCCACTAAGGGGAATCAAGATCGGATACAATTCTCGTCGAGATAATCCATCCGAGCACATGCTTTTCCAGCACCTAACGGAGAATTTTCATTAGCATCGATTGACGGAGTGAATCAAACAAAAACTGGATTTCAAGGATTGGCCTTGGGATTTAGTTTGCCGTAAAGAAGCAAGTTACAAGGGTTGAGCCTTGTAGACTGTAACCGGCAAGAACTCGAAGCAATATCCCTTTCAGTGATCAAGACAAGTCGAGGCGAAGCAAAGCTGGAGGTTAACTCTTATCATAATCTATTTCAATTATTTCTTTCGCTTTATTTATTTTAATCTTCTCAAATTATTTCGCTAAACTCCCATTTTGTTACTTGCAGATTACTTGGTTAAAGATTAATTCAAATCGATATTGGGAACTTCTTAGTCCTTGCAGATCGACCCTTACTCTCATTATTCTACTTAAATTATTTCTTTAATTGAGTTTAAGGAATTTTGTTTGATTGTTCACGACGCTTGTCAGTGTGCGACGCGAATGTCCGGACCGGTCGGGCCCTACGTTGACCTGTGGATATTTTACCACGTTCGAATTAATTTTTTCTTTTGAATATCATATTATCCCAAAAATTAAGGGATATGTTTAAATTTAAAATTCGAGTTTTTGCTTGCAGCCCGCTCAATTATCCGATTAGGGCATAATCGGAATAATGTTTCTCATGTTTA
Organism: Hibiscus trionum; assembly: GCA_030270665.1. Classification (NCBI taxonomy): domain Eukaryota; kingdom Viridiplantae; phylum Streptophyta; class Magnoliopsida; order Malvales; family Malvaceae; genus Hibiscus; species Hibiscus trionum. The sequence goes on from BSYR01000008.1 coordinate 3,660,291, forward strand.
ACCTAATTTTCTCCTATAAATACATGGATAAATTTTTGTTTTAACACAATTCGAAAATCTCTTCTTCTCCCAAAAATTACATTATTTTTGGTGATAGTCAAAGGCCCTAGTACTGTTCTAGATTTCTTAAGTAACTCTTCTATCGAAATTCATCTGATGTTGTATCCTAGGAGACTGGCTACTAAAGAACTCAAGCATCGAGGAGTGGTCGAATCTGTCTTAAGGAAACCATGTTCGTGCAGACCTCAGCAATTATTTTCGGCTATTCCAGATCTGTTAATTTCGGTATTTCATTTATTTAAATTAATTTATTTTGAATTTAACCCTATTGTCCAACAATTTCGGAGAAGAATTGCCTTACATCTCCAAGATATAAAAACTTACAGTAAAAAGTAGTTCATTAGCCTGCACCAAAACATCTTCAACAACTCCAAGCGGGTGAATATAAGAACGATCAGCTAATTGAATTACCACACCCGTCTTTTGTAGGTCATTTAATTTTAATTCTTGGTAAATAGAAAAAGCCATGACATTTATTGAAGCTCTCAAATCTAACAGCATGCTCAATTTTTTTTATTGCCAATAATACAAGGTAGAGAAAACATACATGCAAGATTGTCGACACATTCTTATTTACCTGAATTCTCTCCTTTTCTTTCAATTAGAATCCTTTATTTACACCTCATTATTTTACAGCAAAGAATGTATAACCTTAAAAATGCCAAACATAATACGTGAGATTGTTTTTTTTTAATATGCTGGTGCGATGCAAGGATAGCATTTGTTCAACTTTCTTAGTCTTTTCAAAGACGGCACAAACAGCATGGCATTACTAGTGCTCGAACCCGGGTCTTAAGGGATGATAAACATCTACCTTTGCTACCATGACACAAGGGGATGAGCAATACATGAGATTGTTAAAATTTAAAACTATAATGAGAGTTTATAATCATGAGGTAAACTAAACACATATTTATGGATATTTTTTATAGTCATAGAAACAAAAAATCGTCACAAGAGGACTATACAAGGAAAATGTTAAAAATTTAATAAAAAAAAACTCGAACAAGATAAATAATCAGAAAATATTAAAATAGAAAATATAAACAAATAGTATTTGTTGAGTTCTTCTTAGTATATCTTAAAGAAATTTGTAGGGATATTTATGATTTCATTTTGCTGCATATGAATTCTCTCTACTCTGTATGCGCAACTTTCAAAGGAAAATGGTAAAATCGCAGCTTTAGGATAAAACTTAAAAACAAAGTGCTGGCTGTGGGGTTCGAACCCACGCGCACTTCAGTGCAGCAGATCTTAAGTCTGCCCCCTTAACCACTCGGGCAAACCAGCTAATTTTATTGAATATAGAGTATTCATAGTTATTTTTGCTTCTCTGCAAGTTTGATTCCCTACTGTCCAATCAAGTTCCATTTATCACATCCGACACGGCACTACAAAATGTTAAGCATCCGGTTGAATAGTCGAGTCCGATGGTGGAAGTACTGAAGTAGGAGATAGTGTCGCAACCGACGGCAGCCGTGAACTTGTTTCTAGTATGAGATACGACGAGTTGAGCAAGCGAGAATAGACGTCTATAGGTATATGAAGTACGCCATCGTCTTAGAATAACAGCTTTGAGTTCATAAAAAAAATTGTTTCCTCAATCACTTGAAATCATTTTCTCTTCCGAAATGGCTTCCGGTGTTAACACATCAACTGCTCTACTTGTTTCCCTCAACCTTGTTTTGTTTGCTTTAGTAAGCTCTCATAATGTTGATAATAATTCCAATGCTTCCTCTTGCACAACAAACCCTGTTGTTATTCGTCCCGGAGATGTGCTCCCTAATGGTCAGGGTACATGCAATCCCTTGAACCTCGGTGTGTGTCTTAATCTTTTGAGCTTGGTGGATGTCGAGCTCGGTAACGTACCTACAAAACCACGTTGCAGCCTAATCGAAGGCTTGGTCGATCTTGAAGCTGCGGTGTGCCTTTGCACTGCTGTGAGAGCCAATGTGTTAGGCATTAACGTAAACCTTCTTATTTCCTTGAATCTCTTTCTCAACAACTGTGGAAGAAGAGTCCCTACCGAATACATTTGCAGCCTTATGTAGTCTATGTTTCAAGACTCTTTGGTTTTACTTTTATTGTGTGTCAAACTCGTCACTCTTTATTTGTTGGATTTTGTATTCCCATTCCCAATATGTCTTTACTTTGTTCCCATTTTATTTTTTTTTTGAAACAAACTGGATTATATTAAAAGTGATAGGATTACACAAAGGATCACACCCAAACATTAAAAATTCAATGTATAAAGATAAATACAATAAAACCTAAGGGTATGAAAGACATTAAAGAACAAATCTATCACTTTCAGAAGGACTTGAAGCAACTTCTGAAACAAATCCAGGAAACTATAGCTTTAACCAGAGTGCTCTACGAAGACAGCAAATTTTTTTCGCTACTTGTTCTTGGCATATAGGCACAACCACAACAGGGAATCATAAGCATTTTTAGATCGGCCTCCTCGCTGAAAAACGCTCGCTGAAATTTCGTCACTCGAACGCTATACTGTCAAAAGACAGACTAAAACTGCCATAAAGGCAGACAAAGAAACTGCCATAAAAGCAAACAAAAGAACTACCATGAAAGCAGATTTGATATAAAACTGGCAAAGCAAGGAAAAACAAGAAAAACATAAAAATAAAACATTCATCACCAAAGATGAAAGTTATTTATATACAAAACCAGCAAAACTGCCAAAGGCCGTTACCGGTGAAGAAGAAGATCAACGAAGAAGATGAAGAGCTTGCAAACTTCTTGTAACCGCTACAGAGAAAATGGGAAGAGTGGTTTTGTTACTGTTTTGTTATACATAATTAACATTTGTCATTATATTTTGTCACATGTTGATGTTCCTAAAAAAAATTAATAAAAGGAAAAAATAATAATATTAAAGTAAATAAAAATAATAAAATAAATATAATTCAATAACAAAAACAACTAACACCAAGTGTCAACCCTCGGCAACGGCACCAAAAATTTGTTGTGTAATTTAAGTGTTACGCAAATGGTGCATGTATGCACATCGACAAGTAATAGTATAGTTTAAAGATCGTCTCTTTGGAAATTGGTTTGTGCCATTTTGCTGAAGTTATTGCACTCTAAAAGGGATAAGATTGATAGTGATGGAACGAGGTGAAGTATAGCTAAGATTATTGTAAAGTAAAAGAGAGCATAATAAATTCAAATAACAAGATAAGAAATAAAATGTTGATAAGGAGGCAAGGTTATTGGGTGTCTCGATGTTGTTTCCGTTTGACTTGCCATGGCAACTTCCCTTATATATATATATATGCTCGATAGAGTTTCTTTCTTGCCTTCTAATTATGTCTAACAAAAGACTTCAATGACCAACATGCCACGGCAATACATGTTTGCGTGAACCTCGGGATGTTTTTCACCGATTAAGCTTATTCTTCTTAATTGCATGAAATTCTTCCTTATGTCTAAGGAGAATTAGGCTTCATTAACTCTCGAATCATGAAAACTTGTATACAATAAGTAGACTTTGTGAACCCAACTCTCTCGAGTCCAAGTAAATGGGTGAGCATCAAGTATTTTTGTCTAAACTACTTGAATAACAATGAAGAAGAAGATATCAGATAAACATCTAAATAAATTAAAGCCAAAGAGAAATCATTTGTTCACAACATCAAAACCTAATAACTTAAGCCAATTTAATTAGTTCATGGTTGCTGTAGATCATTCGACATTAAAGACCCAATCATTGAATGAATTAAGGAATAGAGAAGATAAACTAAGATTTGATCGGATCGGATCTCTTCTGTTGCCCTCTCGCCAGAATTGAGCGGTGCTTTTGGGCTAGGCCTCTGTCTATGGCCTAGTGTGATAAGTGTTCGACCTCAATTCCAATAATGGCGGTTGACCCTCACGATGGTGAAGATGAAATTAGGGTTTCTTTCTACTTTGCCTTATTTGTCCTCTCTCCTTTGATCTACTCATCACTCTTTTATAGAGGGAAAATTTTGAATTGAATTTCAAATGGTTGTTTTATCCTCTTATCTTTATTTGCAACAGCTTTTCTCATTCAAATCTTCATGAATCTAGGAGACTCTTTGGTCAAACCGAATCGGTTAGAGTGATCAAATTTTTCTCGAGATTGTTGCGGTAACCTTTTCCATAAGCCAACAATTATCTAGCAAAATCGAAGCAAAACAACAACATTTCTCCCACAAAAACAGAAAAACACAAGACGAGATGCACAAAATAGAAAACTTCAAATAAATGCGAGAAAATATAATTATGCAATTAAAAAGGCCCTAAGTACAAGCAATAATCGACATAAAGGGATACAAATTACACGAATTTTTTTGAGTTATCACCTAGCCTCTTTCAGTAAACCCTCTATCGTAAGTACAATTACAAAGCCGGTGATTGAACTATTTTCGCCATCATTGTCATAACGACACCCTTTTTTCTAAAATCTAGGTGTTTACAAAAGAATGAAACCCTCTGTCAGTAAACCCATTTTTCATTGTTTTATTGATTGTTTCTATTTTATTGATAATACATGTGATATTGTAAAACCTATGTTTGATTTTGATATAACAATGTTTGTTAAGGATTAAATTGAAAACTTGAAACAAACTTTTAAGTCCCTCAAATGATTTATAAAACACCAAGGCTTTAATCTGATTTGAAAAACTCAAACTCCAAATATTTTCTAAGTGTTCCAAGGCCAAAGTATTGAAAAACGTCCAGGCATATCGATACGCTTCCAGCCGTACCGATACCTTTTTTACAAAGTTGGTTACTGGAAAGATGTGTTTCGATACGCTCCTCACCGTATCGAAACAGCGTATCGAAACAGATTGAATCTGTATCGATACGCCCCTCTGTAAAAACTGAAGGAATTTGAATAGCGTACCGATACGGTTTCACCCATATCGATACGGATTTAATGGAATATTTAATTCGAAAATCTTTAAATGTTTTCGATCGTTGGTGTTAGTTGTTACGTAACCAAAATTTAAAGTGGTAGTTGACTCGTACCGATACGCTCTTAGTTGTATCGATACGGAAACTTCAAGGGAGCTAAGTTGAGAAAAAGGTATCGAAACGGTCTTACCCGTATCGAAACGATCCATGTCCCGTACCGATACGCTTCCACACGTATCGATGCGCCCTCTTGTAATTATGCAACATCTCTTTCTGTTTTGAGACAGGTATCGATACAGGTCCACGCGTACCGATATGGTAAGCTGCAGAAGTGCATTTATGGTGGAAAGAGAGGGTCCCAACGGCTATAATCAATACCCTAACCACCCAAACGGCTAGAATTGATAGAGAAGGTATAAATTGAAGCTAATTGAAGACCAGCAACAACCATTGCATCAAAGATAAACATCCAAGCAAAAATCCAAGCTCAAAGTGCTTATTTTCCAATCTCTTGTAAAATCCCAAATTGTGTAGTGTTCAATTCTGATCTTGTGATCAAATTTGGGTTGAGTGTTTGTACTTAAAAGGGCAATCTTGTATTGAGAGATGTCTTTCTTTCCTTTAATTCGTCTTTGTACTCTTGTGAGGGTTTGGTCAAATTTTGGGCAGAAAATTTGACCGGTTGTGTAAAGGTTACCTCCTAAGCCTTGAAAAGGGGAAGAACAAATTAGTGAATTGTTGGAAATCCTTAGTGGTAGCTAAGGTAGTGGATGTAGAGTTCATTTGGAACTTGAACTACTCTAAAATTCCTTGTTCTTCATTTTTAGCCATTCCATTCACTCCAACAACTTTTAAAAACCCAATTCACCCCCCTCTTGGCTTTGATCAATCCTTTGATCCACTCAACAATTGGTATCAGAGCCTACCTCTTTGAAGGATTAACAACCACAAGAGGAGTTCCTAGGAAGAGTGTGATCATCCAAAAATCAAGCCATGGCATCTACCTTCGGGTCAAGCATGTACGAGTCTCAATCGACCACCAAACTGCCCTTCTTCAACAATGATAACTATCCATTTTGGAAGAACCGGATGCGCCTCTTCATCAAATCCAATGATTATCTAGTTTGGGATGCCATTGAAGATGGTCTCTATATTCCATTGAAGAGAGACGATGAAGGAAGATTGGTGTTAAAGAAGAAAATTGAGATGAGTGAAGAAGAGAGAAAGAAGGTCCAAATCAATGATAAAGCTCTTCACATGTTGTTTTGCTCTTTCGGTTCCGACATTTACTCCAAAGTTTCCTCCATTGAAAGTGCCAAGAAAGTATGGGATACACTAGAGACCACTTATGAAGGAACAAGTGATGTGAAGGAGACAAAGATTGGAATTCTCAATCTTAGCTATGAGAATTTCAAAATGGAGCCCGATGAAACCGTGTCCAAGATGTTTGATCGTTTATAACCAATCGTCAACGGGCTTAAGGGTTTTGGAGAGATAATCCCGGAAGACAAACTAGTCCGGAAGCTACTCTACTCACTTCCCGAATCTTGGGATGGGAAGAGAACCGCCATCATTGAGGCCAAAAACTTGAAGATACTCAAGCTTGATGAGCTAGTGGGTTCTCTCCTAACTCACGAGATAATGAAGCAAGGAAGGGAAGATGAAAGGAAGAAGGAAGAGAAAAGAGTGGAGAAACTAGAGGTAGAAATGAGTTGCTCTCAAAGCTTCACTACATGAGGAGAGCACTTCTAGTGAGGAGGATGACCTAGAAGAATTAGCTTTCATAGCCAAAAGGTTCTCACGGTTTATGAGGTCCAACCGAGGAAGGAAGATTCAACGAAAATAGACTTCAAAACCAAAAACAAAGAAGAAGAGAGGGATCAAATCATTTGCTTTGAGTGCAAAAAACCTGGCCACATTCGTTCGGAATGCCCTCAACTCAAGAAGAAGGGCTTTGAGAAGAAGAAGAAGCTCAAAGCCAAGCTTGCTACTTGGAGTGACGATGAGTCATCCGAGGATGACGAACACGAAGTGGCCAACCTTTGCCCCATGGCACTTGAGGAGGATTCCTCCATGGTAATATCTAACTCATCATCTTTTGATTTTACATTTGATGAATTGCATGATGCTTATGATGAGTTACAAGAGGTATATGATGAATTAGTTGAGAAATATAAAGAGTCGGTCATAAGAAATAAAAAGATTATTTCTGAATTAAATGCTAAAAATGACTCACTTTCTCATGCTAATTTAAAATTTGAGAAAAAGATCTTAGGTTTGCAAGATGAACTTAAATTCTTCCAAGATGAAAATGTAGACCTAAATAATCTTATTTCTCAATGCAATAGTGAACACCAAAAGGTGTTAGATGAGCTTAACAAGCTCAAGGAGTCTTTCAAGAATGTTGGTAGTATGAAAATGAGATAGGTGAATCCTCCAAAACTAACCAACCTAAAAGAAAGACATATAACTACAAACAAAATAGTTTTCATAGACATAATAGAACTAAAAAGATTAGGAGTGTATGGGTTCTTAAGGAACTCGTCAAGTCTAATAATGTTGTTGCTATATCACCTTGGATTCCTAAGGGAACCAAGCTTTTGGGAGCTAACACTCGTGGACCCAAAATGATTTGGGTACCAAAAACCAAGGTTTAATATCTTTTTTTGTAGGGAGAGCATTGCTACAAGGCTAAAGCACAAAGTCAAAATTCATGGTACCTTGATAGTGGATGCTCGAGGCACATGAATGGAGACAAGAGTCGATTCATGGACTTAAAGCCAAAAAGTGGAGGAGTAGTGACATTTGTTGACAACTCCAAAGGCCACATTAAAGGTAATTGTTGAGTGAATCAATGGACTGATCAAAGCCAAGAGGGGGTGAATTGGGCTTTTAAAAATTTGTTGGAATAAAATGATAGCTAAAAATGAAGAACAATGGATTTTAGAGTGGTTCAAGTTCCAAATGAACTCTACATCCACTACCTTAGCTACCACTAAGGATTTCCAACAATTCACTAATTTGTTCTTCCCCTTTTCAAGTCTTAGGAGGTAACCTATACACAACCGGTCAAATTTTCTACCTAAAATTTGACCAAACCCCCACAAGAGTACAAAGAAGAATTTAGGCAAGAAAGAAATCTCTCAAATACAAGATTGCGCCTTTAAGTACACACACTCAACCCAAATTTGATGATAAGATAGGAATTGTACACTACACAATTTAGGGTTTATAAGAAATTGGAAAATAAGCACAATGAGCTTGGATTTTTTCTTGGATGTTTATCTTAGATGCAATAGTTGTTGCTGGTCTTCAATTAGCTTCAATTTATACCTCCGCTATCAATTCTAGCCGTTTGGATGGTTAGGGTATTGATTATAGCCGTTTGGACCCTCTCTTTCCACCATAAATGCACTTCTGCAACTATCTGTATCGGTAAACGAAGACCCATATCGATACTTGTCTCAAAAAAGAAAGAGCAGTTGCACAATAATAAAGAAGGCGTATCGATACACGTGTAAGCGTATAGGTACGGGACAAGGACCGTTTCGATACGGATAAGACCGTATCGATACCTTTTTCTCAACTTAGCTCACTAGAAGTTTCCATTTTGATACGGGGAACACCGTATTGATACGGGACAACTACCACTTTAAATGTTAGTTACCTAACCAGTTGACACCAACGGTCAAAAGATTTAAAAGCTTTCGAATTTAAAAATTCATTAACTATGTATCGATACGGGTGGAACCGTATCGGTACGCTAATCAAACTCCTTCAGTTTTTACAGAGAGGCGTATCGATACAGATTCAATCTGTTTCAATACGGTGTTTCGATACGCTAAGGGGCGTATCGAAATATGTCTTTCCAGTAGCCAACTTTGCAAAAAAAGGTATCGATACGGCTGGAAGCGTATCGATACGCCTGGACGGTTTTCAACACTTTGGCTTTAGATATAAATCATTTTAATTTTTCAAATCAGATTAAAGCCTTGATGATTTATAAATCATTTGAGGGACTTAAAAATCTATTTCAAGTTTTCAATTTAATCCTTAACATACTTAGTTATATCAAAATCAAACATAGGTTTTACAATCTCCCCCTTTTTGATATAACAAAACCAACAACTTGAAATTTTTGATACTTTGCAAAAAAACTCCCCCTTAATATTAGCTAGGTAACATTTAAGTTTGAAAATCAAAATTTTTAAGTGTGAGCTTGTTCCCTCTCCCCCTTTTTGTTAGATCAAAAATAATTGAGACATAATATAAAGTGCATAAATAGGCAAAAGGTATAAATAATAATCAAGCAACATAATATTGATAAACATTAAGTTCAAATAAAGGATAACATCAACATAAAATCCAAATAACAGAAAATCAAGGCATAGGTTTTAGAATAATGCAAACTTAATCCTAAAAACATAAACAAAAGTGCATAAATATCCTAAATGACATAAATGATATGCAAAGATGAACTACTATGCATCTCCATCGCCATCTTCATCATCCTCATCATCCTCCTCATTTGTATCATCATTCCTCCTAGTTTGACGCCATTCGTCATGGAAAGCGGTAAGGGATATGTTCATTGAGTTGTGACCGCCTTCAAGGGAAGTGAGGCGCGTCTCCACATTCTTCATTCGATCTTCAAGGCTTGTAATCCTTGTGTCAATAGTGGTAAACCCTGAATTCATCACTTGATCTATGGAGGCAATTCCCGTGCGCAAACCCGTGAATTGCTCATTGAGAAAAGTCATGAGGGGATCCATAGAAGGTGGAGGAGGAGCTTGAGGAACTTGAGAAACTTGAGGATTAGCAAATTCTTCCGCGGCCTCACTAGGGAGCTCGGATAGACGAAGCCAACTACCATTGAAGTAATGAAACTTACCCCTTGTAAGAGATCTTTCATCGATAGGATCGGTGAGGGGAGTTGGGTAGTCATGTGAGCAATCTATCTCCTTTGTTTGGAAGAAATAACTCAAAGTCGTACCATAGGTGAAGAAAATGACGAGTGTAGTGTGGCGATGTTGCACGAGATAGACAATCTCCGCAAACATAATTCAAGCAAGATTTGGACGTTTTCTTTCACGGAATCATCGAATCCAAAAATCATCAACTTGGCAGATAGTGGAATACTTTTCTCCTGAGGGCCTAAACCACCAAGAAACCATCAAATGTAGGATCCGATCTTGAGCATTAAGGGCGGTGACGGAACCCTTAGGACATGGCCAAGAGCATTCTCATCATCAAAACCTTTATCCTCCAACTTAAACACATCACAAATGGATTGAACATCGATAGTGATATTTTTACCCATTAGATGAGAATAAACGGTCGTAACAACACCATCTCTATTGGCACAACACTTGGCATTGGCATAGAAGATCAAAAATAAGGTGCGAAAGAAAAATCCGGGAATTTGGAGAAAATCCATAAACTTCCATTCTTGGAGCAAAGGTAAGTAATCAAATTTGAAACGCTCCGAGTTAAGAAAAGGAATTGAAATTACCCTCTTCGGACGGATTTTGTAGTTTTGAAATTTTCGGAAATAGTTGAGATCTCTGGTGGTCTTAAAAGAGTGTTGATAGATAAGAGTGAGGTTCGGGCGAGTACCATCTCTGGCATTGGAACCTTCATCGGCTTCACTAGTACGTGCTCTCTTTTTAGGTGCCATTATCTAGAGAAAAGATTAAAAACAATGTATGCATTAATTTTCTTCATTCAACTCATTGAAAACCAATAATCAAGGTTTTTGTTAAAAAAATTGTAAACAAAACAAAACAAAAAAATTGAAAAGAGATATGTTTTTGAGAAGACAAAAGAAAAATTAAAATGAAAATGAAAATCAAAGGAACAATTAAAAAGAACAAAGAAAGATTTTTACCCTGATATTGATCGAGAAGAATGGGAGAAGAACTTAGCACCCAATTGATGAAAAGCTTGAAGAGCTTTGCTTGATTTTGAAAACCCTCAAGAGATTTTGAGTTGTGGTGTGAAAATATGAGGGATTGAGAGGCTATTTATAGAGTGAAAAACGGCTAGGGTTTTTAGGGTTTTGAAAATTCAATTTTTGTAAAAGTAGAACTCTTTAAATGCCATTAAGAAGCGGTCTGCGCAATCGCGTATCGATACGCCTGGGGTGTATCGATTCGGGGGTAAAAACGTAATTCCATATGAAACGCCCGTTGAAGGTCCGTATCGAAACGGATGCAATCCGTATCGAAATGCTTGTTGCTCGTATCGAAACATGTTTAACTGTATCGATACCCATTTTAGGCAAAATGTAGTCTGGGAAGCTAATACAGTAGTCGTATCGATACGCTTAAGGCCGTATCGATACCCTATGCCCAGAAATACATTTTAGGCTTTAAGAACAACCAAAGGCTCAATTTTAACACCTCTTAAATGAATACAAATGATGAATGAGCAGTTCTAAGCATATTCTAACAGAAGCATACTCCCCCTAGCTATAAACATGGATATTTTCAAGAGCAACAACACATAAACATGCAATTTCACAAGATCAAGCAATTTTAACTTCAAAAAGAGTCCTAAAGGGTCAAGGAAGGCTATTTAGACCTAACTCTCTCCTAAGGGACCAAAAACGCTCTTTATCCAAAGGCTTTGTAAAGATGTCTGCTAGTTGGTTTAAGGTGTCAACGTACTCTATAACAACATCTTCCTTAAGGACATGATCTCTAATGAAATGATGTCTTATCTCTATATGTTTGGTTCTAGAGTGTTGGATGAGATTTTTTGTTAATCATATGGCACTAGTGTTATCACACTTAAGGGGTATGGTTTCAACTTTAATACCATAATCTAAGAGATGTTGCTTCATCCAAAGGACTTGAGCACAACAACTCCCTAAGGATATGTACTCGGCTTCGGTGGTAGAAAGAGATAAACTATTTTGTTTCTTAGAGAAACAAGATATGAGCATACTACCTAAGAATTGATATGTTCCCGAAGTACTCTTCCTATCGATTTTACACCCCTCATAATCCGCATCCGAATAAGCATGAAGGTTGAAGGTTGAGTCTCTAGGGTACCAAAGACCTAAACAAGGGGTATCTCTAAGGTACCTAAAGATTCTCTTAACAACTATAAGGTGAGACTCTCTAGGACTAGCTTTAAACCTAGCACACAAGCAAACATTATACAAAATATATGGTCTACTTGCGGTAAGGTAAAGCAAAGATCCAATCATAGAGCGATAAAGCTTAGAGTCAACACACTTACCTCATTCATCTTTGTCAAGCTTTGTAGATGAGCTCATTGGTGTGGCTTGAGGCTTTGCATTCTCCAAGCCAAACTTCTTGAGCATATCCTTGATGTACTTCGCTTGATTGATGAAGGCGCCATCCTTCCTTTGCTTGATTTGGAGTCCCAAAAAGAATGAGAGCTCCCCCATCATGCTCATCTCAAATTCACCTTGCATTAACTTAGCAAACTCTTTGAAATGACATTCATTAGTAGAGCCAAAAATAATATCATCAACATATATTTGTACTACTAAGATGTCATTTTTATACCTTTTTATGAAAAGTGTAGTGTCCACCTTACCTTTTTCAAAACATTTTTCAATTAAAAAGTTTGAAAGTCTTTCATACCAAGCTCTAGGAGCTTGTTTTAAACCATAAAGAGCTTTAGTTAGTTTGAAAACATGATTTGGAAATTTTGAGTCTTCAAAACCCGGTGGTTGTTCCACATACACTTCCTCATTTATAAAACCATTTAAAATGCGCTTTTAACATCCATTTGAAAAAGCTTGAAGTCATGATAACATGCATATGCAAGCAACATCCTAATAGCCTCCATTCTAGCTACGGGTGCATACGTTTCATCAAAATCTATTCCCTCTTCTTGAGTGTAACCATTAGCAACTAATCTAGCTTTATTTCTCACAATGTTACCACTCTCATCTAGTTTGTTCCTAAATACCCATTTAGTTCCTATAGTAGATTGATTACTAGGCCTTTCAACTAATGTCCAAACATTACTTCTCTCAAATTGATTTAGATCCTCTTGCATGACCAAAATCCAAAAATCATCTTTCAATGCTTCTTTGATATTTTTAGGCTCTATGCATGAGATAAATGCAACATGGTTCATAAGTTTAAGAGAAGATCTAGTGGTTACCCCCTTGGATGGATCACCCAAGATTTCACCACCTTTGACATAGTTGAACTCCCTTGGGTAGCTCACTTCCTTTTCCTCAAGAGCCAAGTCCTTCAAGGCTTCAAGAGATGGATCTTATGTATCCTCTTCTTTTGGTGGAATCTCATCCTCCTTTGAAGTTTGTCCTCCATCAAAGGCATCAATGATTCCTACATCATCATCATTACAAGAATCCTTCCTCGGAAGGAGGTTATCATCGAATACAACATGAATAGACTCTTCAATACGCTCTTAGTCGTATCGATACGGAAACTTCTAGTGAGCTAAGTTGAGAAAAAGGTATCAAAACGGTCTTACCCGTATCGAAACGATCCATGTCCCGTATTGATACGCTTCCACGCATATCGATATGCCCTCCTGTAATTGTGCAACGACTCTTTCTGTTTTGAGACAGGTATCGATACAGGTCCACGCGTACTGATACGGTAAGCTGCAGAAGTGCATTTATGGTGGGAAAAGAGGGTCCCAACGGCTATAATCGATACCCTAACCACCCAAATAGCTAGAATTGATAGAGAAGGTATAAATTGAAGCTAATTGAAGACCAGCAACAACCATTGCTTCAAAGATAAACATCCAAGCAAAAATCCAAGCTCAAAGTGCTTATTTTCCAATCTCTTGTAAAATCTCAAATTGTGTAGTGTTCAATTCTGATCTTGTAATCAAATTTGGGTTGAGTGTTTGTACTTAAAAGGGCAATCTTGTATTGAGAGATATCTTTCTTTCCTTTAATTCTTTTTTGTACTCTTATGAGGGTTTGGTCAAATTTTGGGTAGAAAATTTGACCGGTTGTGTAAAGGTTACCTCCTAAGCCTTGAAAAGAGGAAGAACAAATTAGTGAATTGTTGGAAATCCTTAGTGGTAGCTAAGGTAGTGGATGTAGAGTTCATTTGGAACTTGAACCACTCTAAAATTCCTTGTTCTTCATTTTTAGCCATTCCATTCACTCCAACAACTTTTAAAAACCCAATTCACCCCCCTCTTGGCTTTGAACAATCCTTTGATCCACTCAACAGATATAAAATCATTAATGAGATATATAAAGAGATACAAAAAGGTACAAACGCATTTTATTCGATTGAGAATGTTTTTCACCTTCCTTTTTCAGTTTTCATCTAAATAAATGTGTACTTCTACTCAAGCTCGTTCCTAAGAGTTTTTTTAGTGACCTATAGACGAATCTAAAAATTATGATATCAATAAGAAGTATTGGAGTTGTTGCCTTCTTGGTAATTAGGTGATTCTTGGGCGGCTTGTGGTATAGTGGTTGTGTATTGTTCTTGTTTTGGAGTGGTAGTGTTGTCGTAGTCCGGGTAGAAATCATTGTTGATTAATGATGCAAGACATAGGTAGAAAACCTATGACATTGGATATTGTGTTAATCTTTTAATGCTTTGATTCTTATAAATGGGACAATGCTACATCTAACCACTAGATCATCTACTCAGCTGAGATAGTACATAACATTGCACTGCTGTGAGAGCCAATGTGTTAGGCATTAACATAAACCTTCTTATTTCCTTGAATCTCTTTCTCAACAACTGTGGAAGAAGAGTCCCTACTGAATACATTTGCAGCCTTATGTAGTCTATGTTTCAAGACTCTTTGGTTTTACTTTTATTGTGTGTCAAACTTGTCACATTTTATTTGTTGGATTTTGTATTCCCATTCCCAATATGTCTTTGCTTTGTTCCCATTTTATTCTTTTTTTTTTGAAACAAACTGGATTATATTAAAAGTGATAGGATTACAAAGGATCACACCCAAACATTAAAAATTCAATGTATAAAGATAAATACAATAAAACCTAAGGGTATGAAAGACATTAAAGAACAAACCTATCACTTTCAGAAGGACTTGAAGCAACTTCTGAAACAAATCCAGGAAACTATAGCTTTAACCAGAGTGCTCTACGAAGACAGTAATTTTTTTTCGCTACTTGTTCTTGGCATATCGACACAACCACAACAGGGAATCATAAGCATTTTTAGATCGGCCTCCTCACTAAAAAACGCTCGCTGAAATTTCGTCACTCGAACGCTATACTGTCAAAAGACAGACTAAAACTGCCATAAAGGCAGACAAAGAAACTGCCATAAAAGCAGACAAAAGAACTACCATGAAAGCAGATTTGATATAAAACTGGCAAAGCAAGGAAAAACAAGAAAAACATAAAAATAAAACATTCATCACCAAAGATGAAAGTTATTTATATACAAAACCAGCAAAACTGTCAAAGGCCGTTACCGGTGAAGAAGAAGATCAACGAAGAAGATGAAGAGCTTGCAAACTTCTTGTAACCGCTACAGAGAAAATGGGAAGAGTGGTTTTGTTACTGTTTTGTTATACATAATTAACATTTGTCATTATATTTCCATTCCCAATATATCTTTGTATTGTTCCCTTTTCATTATTATTATAAATAAATGTGCACATCTTATTTCTCACTTTGAGATAGTATTTTAAATTGCATTTTGTGAAAGTATTTTCTATTGTTTGTGTTGATTATAATTGATAAAACAAAATGTTATTGTAAACAATTGTATTATTTCAATGATGAATGTGATAAATCAAATTGTCACGATTGTAGCTTATTAGTACTGATTTTGCAACATCACAAATTCAAATTGAAACATCATAATAATAATTTGTCATTAATAATTCAAATTGATAAAATTGTTGTATGAATTTTGTGTTATATCAATAATTTTACCGAATGCACCTTAAGATGCCGGTAAGTGATATAGAAAGACGTCCCAATGTCTTCCATAAAAAGCTACTAATTCTTCACACTTAATTACGTGATCTCATCAAATCCATCTCAATATAAACCACCAAAATATCAAAGGTATGGAATCATTAAGAGCATTAAACGAGCTCATCTTCACATGATTCATCGAGAGAGATGTCTTAAGCCAATTGGTAAAGAAATTTTTAGTGAAAATTCAACTTAATTTTTTAAGTTCAATGTAGTCAAACGAGATCGTTGAAAGACTCATAGTATACAATTTTACCTATTCCTATAGCGAACGTTGTACATCAATAAGGTAAAGATTTTGCTCTTAATAAATTCATATCTAAAGCTTGGGGGTTCTAGTGGGAAAAAGTTAATGGAATTACCGAGTTTGAAGGATGAGCATCTACTCTTGATGAAATCTTTTGGGGGAAACTAGATTGTTGGGAGAGGAGCAACTTTTCCATGCTTAAGGTATCGGTACCTGCCTTAGGGTGTATTGAAGCCAAATTTGATATCAATATCTAGAGGGATTGTATTTATACTAATTCCATGCTATTGATGTCATGACCCTATTTTGAATAAAAATAATTCAAATGATTTTTTTCGACCCTATTAAGCATACCTAGTCATAGTTGGAGAGCTAACAATCCGTTTTGTGTATGAGTAAATGTCGGCCCTGTTTGGCAATTAGCAGATAGCTGATAGCGGATAGCGAATTACTGATAGCTGATTGCATTAGCTGATTTGACTAGCGGATTATATTAGTTGATTGTATAAAAATGTTTGGTAAAATTAACTAATAGCTGATAACTGTTAGATTATTTAAACAAGCAAAATGGCATATAAGGACATGATTATATTCAATACTTGTTTGAATAGTTTATTAGTTATCAATATTTTGTATCTAATTATTAATTAGATCTATAAAATTATTTTTAATATAACTTTTCTAAACATATTCAAATGATTTATATATTAATTTATTATTTATATAATTATTTTAATATAATTTAATTAATTAATAAATTTAAATACACATATAAATATGTGATAATAAAAAAATAAATAGTATTAGCTTATAAATAGGGTGAGAAAATATTTAATTTAGGTTATTTTGAGATTTTTGGTAACTGGTAAGGGTAAAAGAGTCTTTACAACTCTAATATCAAACCTCTAATCTCAAAAAGCTCATATTATGAGCTTTTTCAAAATTAGCAGTTTTACCACAATCCGCTATTTACCAAACAGCAATATTAGCGGATTTGACTGGTCAAACCTCTAATTATGCCTCAACCCTCTAATTTTTGCCCAAACCTCTCTTTACCAAACATGACCGTCGTCTATTATTGAATATTTTTTTATTTATAAAATTGTGTGTTTATCTAAAAGAAGTATCTGGTGTAAGGGCAATGCTACATCTATACACTGGGTAGATTACCCAGCTGGTGTGGCACATGATTTGTTAACTATTAAATGTAATATAATGTATATTTTAATAAGTAATAAATGTAGTGCAATTAATATCACTTTTAAGTTTCATCAATAAATAATTTTAAAAATTATAACTACAATACAATTAATACATTTTTACCCCATAAAGATTTTTTATAACTATAAACGTAATATAATTAATATTTTTATTTTTAATGAAATATTTTATTTTTTAATATAATAAGAAGAGAAATTAAGCTAACTAAAAAAATATTTTCACTCGTCATATTTTTACCCCGTAAAAAATATTTTGCTTCAAATAATAGCCCTTAAAAAATATAATATTCCGAAATTAAGATGAAATAGTTGTTTTTTGTTCTTTTAGAACAAAAAAACAAATAGTTCATGTATTCTAATTTTGATAGTCTCGATCCATGTATTTTGCGGACAAAGCTGCTCGAACCCAGGTCCCTTAAGATAAGTATAATATAATCTCTCTTTTCACTAACACAACTCGTTTTAATTTTTAAAATTTCAATTCACCCATAATACCAGGACATTATAACAAAACCATATAACTTAAATTTATCAAATTGGAGAATGAGATCACTGGTTGGGTTCGATTCATGTACTTTTTAAATTTAGAAGTTCTAATTGGCTCATAATACCAAGACAATATAACTAAATTATATAACTTAAAATTATCAAATTAGAGAACGAGAACTAATCTTTAAGTATATAATATATGGAACATTTTAATTTAATAGATTTCATAATTATTGTACAATAAAAATAAAAATTAGATTTTATTAAATGTAAATAGGACATAATGTTAAAAAAACCTAATTAATTAAAGTTATGTGGCATTAATCCGTGAACGGGACAATGAATAGGATAGAAAGCGAGGGTTGACGAATTCCTTTTGTTAGAGGTGAGCAAAACTCGATTCGACTTGAAAAATTTTCAAATAAAGTTTGAGTTGTAAAATGGAATTCTAATAACTCCAAATTTTTAATAATTAGTTGATTGATTTTTAAGTTCGAGTCAACTTCCTCAAATTAGAATCAAATATATATGCATATCTTATATGATTAGAGAAATATGAAGAAATATGAAGCATGTGAAAAAAATACGATGAAATATATATGCATATCTTATATGATTAGAGAAAGTCGTTTAAATTAGATTCAAATTGTACTATAACATACCACTTTCAAAAAAAATTGTACTATAACATGATAAATAATTACAATTAAATTTGTATAAGAACTCGAAAACTTGACTCGACTCGAACTCGACTCAAATCATAAAAATTTAAAATAAAGTTTCAGTTGTAAAATATGATGCATCAACTCGAATAACTTAAATTTTTTTTACTCGACTCGATCGAACGCTCACCCTACCTTTTGTATATAAATGTAAGAGTATTTGATTTTTTTTTCTAGACAATAATTTTGTCTAAATGTAAAAGTAAAATTATATAATGATCTATGAAAACAAAATATTTTTTTAATCATTTAAAAATAAATAAACGAAAAAATAAGATAGTATTTCTTAAAATTTATATCATATAAATAAAATAAAAAAATTGAAAACGTTATTGAAAATGTTTAAATTGACAAAAAAGTAAACATTAACTAACACATTAATTATTATGTATGTTTTCTATAAAACTATTAAATAAATTCAAGTGGGTAGATTACCACTGGGTAAAGAAAGTTTTCTCCTCTGGTGTAAGCATGATATTAATTTATAACATTACGTGCACTGGAATTTGTTATATGCCTTAAATGCAGTGCCGTTTTTGGGCATGGGCAGGAGGGGCGTTCGCCCAGAGCCCCATTTTTTTTATAATATTCGATATTAAGATCTAATTTTTTAATTTTTATTATTAGAGATATATTCTTAAAATTTATTTGTTTAACACTTATTGTTAAGACTCAAATTTTTCAACATTTGTTATTAGAGGACTACTCTTAAAATTTAATTTTTCTCCATATTTGTTATAAGGGGTCTAATTTTTTCAATAATTATTATTAAGGGCCTATTTTTTCTCCAATATTTATTATTAGTGGCATACTCTTAATTTGTTTTCAATACTTGTTATTAGACCTAATTTTTTCTAATACTTATAATTAGGGGCTCAATTCCCCATATTTGTTATTAAGGACATTCTCTTAAAATTTATTTTTTTAATATTTATTATTAGGGGTCCAATAGGTACATGATTTTTTTCAATATTTGTTATTAGGAACATACACTTAAAATTTAATTTTTTTTTCTAATATTTGTTATTAAAAACCTAATTTTTTTTTCTAATACTTGTTATTAGGGGGCCTACTTTTAAAACCCATTTTTAATATTTATTATTAAGGGCCTAATTTTTTTAATACTTGTTATTATAAACCTTCTTTTAAAATTCATTTTCTAATATTTATTATTAGGGGCCTAATTTTTTAATTTACCCTTGGGCCACTAAAATCTCAGAAACGGCTCTTCTTAAATGTCTCATGACATTTTTATTAGGGGTTGGAATTAGGTGGGGGGAATATC
This sequence comes from Hibiscus trionum, assembly GCA_030270665.1. NCBI lineage: Eukaryota > Viridiplantae > Streptophyta > Magnoliopsida > Malvales > Malvaceae > Hibiscus > Hibiscus trionum. Next base: position 3,680,155 of record BSYR01000008.1, read on the forward strand.
CAAATAAACCATAGGGATCCGAACCAACGGGATGGAGAATAATTGAAATCTTCACCCTTGGGGACGGGGATTGGGAAATTTTATTACTGAAGCTCAAATGGAGATGAAGGACGGAAATTGCTATATTCGAACCGTGAGGATAACCGAACCGTAACCTTATTGAAACTTGTACAACATTCCTTGCTTTGTAATAATACTAGCAAACAAACGAGCATAGCTATAGTACTACAGACTGTCAGACAGCAACAAACATAATAGTCTAAAAGACAACATAAACGACTTCTATATAATTCTACTACATTTCTTACGATGGAGCCATCGGTAGGGTTCAGAGATCACCTCGTAGGGATATGTGGGATTATACATGCAAATTGGGAGACAAAAGATCGTATAAGGAGGTTGTGTTAGGTAAGGGTCCGAGGGAGAAGGAGAAGAGGTCGGAAAGTGAAGTTATGTTAGAAGAGGATGTCGGAAGTTGAGGGAAAATATTAGACAAGGTATCCAATTTGCAAGTTGTCATTCATCAACATTTATGCATCGAATAGGAAGTATGAGACTTTAATTCAATCAGAAATGAAGAAGAGAAGATTGGGTGGTGTTTTAATCAAAGCATATATGGAAGTTATTTCAGACTTTATGGATGGACGTGGGCTTGTCTGCATGTAGATTGGACAGGCTGCTGGTGTATTTGGATTAAATTCGTGGTTTAGGACATATCATCCACAACTGATCCAGGCCGTGGGAGCATCTTTAATAATTTACAACACATATTTTTTCCTCTATTGATCAAACCAAAATTCGTGGTTTTGAGCTTGAGGTTTACGAGTTTATGGTTTTAATTTTAGAGTTTGGGTTTATGAGTTTATAATTTATAGTTTATGGTTAGTGTTTTGGTTTTAGGGTTTAAGGTTAAATTATTTTTAATTAAAATAGGGTCAAATTGAAATGATATGTAAATAATGATGGTTAAATTTATTATTTTTCCGAATTAGGATAATTTCTCGAATGTGCAAACATGGCGGACTAAATGTGTTATTATACAAAACATTTTAACTGTCATGTCAACTTTTAACGGTTGTTAATGGGTTAGTGACCAATTTGGAGCAAAAGTAAAAGTTTAATGGTAACTTTGAACCACTTGAAAGTTTGATTACCAAATTGAATAATTTACCAAAGTTCAGTTATCATTTGTGTACTTTACCAAAAAAATCTGAAAAAATAATATAAATTTTATTTTTTTAGATTTCATTCTAAAAAAGGAATAATAACGCTTTCGGTCCCTATGATTTCAAAAGTAATTAAAATAGTTAATGGTATATAGCAGTACACATAATTAGTGGTGCATACTGGTACATGACGTTTATTGCAGAATTATCTATAATTTTATACTTTTTGTGGATCATTCGATGGGTAAAATAAATAGTTGAGCTCTTTATTTTTTTTCCCAAGTGATAATATTTACATAATCTATTATCCATTTTAATTATCCATCATAGACTTCGGAAGATTTGGAAATATAATAATATACACACACATAATTGCCAACGAAACAAATATCTACTGTGATCTGGTTTCTTCAAATAATCTGAGTTAGTGGCTCCCGTTTTCTACTTCTAAAACAACATTGAGTCCATCTATGTCGGCTATAAAAATCCTTTGCTCACTTCACCAACATCATCTGAGAAGCAGTTTTAGATTTCTTACAGCAAATAACTTGAAATCTTTTTTCTTTTCAGAAATGGCTTTTGGTGTTAATGCATCAACTGCTCTACTTGTTTCCCTCAACCTTGTTTTGTTTGCTTTAGTAAGCTCTCATAATGTTGATAATAATTCCAATGCTTCCTCTTGCACAACAAACCCTGTTGTTATTCGTCCCGGAGATGTGCTCCCTAATGGTCAGTGTACATGCAATCCTTTGAACCTCGGTCCGTGTCTTAATCTATTGAGCTTGGTGGATGTCGAGCTCGGCAACGTACCTACAAAATCATGTTGTAGCCTGATCAAAGGTTTGGTCGATGTCGAAGCTGCAGTTTGCCTTTGCACTGCTGTGAGAGCCAATGTGTTAGGCATTAACATAAACCTTCCTATTTCCTTGAATCTCTTTCTCAACAACTGTGGAAGAAGAGTCCCTACCCAATACATTTGCAGTCTTATGTAGTCTATGTTTCAAGAATCTTTAGTTTTACCTTTATTGTGTGTCAAATTTGTCATTCTTTATTTGTTGGATTTTATATTTTCATTCCCAATATGTCTTTGTATTGTTCCTCGCTAATTGTGATTGCTTTTAGAACTCTTTTTTCATTGTAACAAGTCACGTCAAAATAAAAGCGAAATAAAAGTTTTAAAAAGTTCAATGACCAAAATAAAAGTAATTTAAAAGTTTACTGATCACTGATGTACTTTACCCTTAGTTTCTTTATTATTTTCTTAATTATTTTTCTTTTATTAATAATACAAATAAAGAGACAAAAAAAAGTACAAACAAATTCTATTTTAGACTAAATAGAGGACAACCCTTGTTTTATTTTTCCATTCAGTTAATTCATATATTTATACTATAAAAGCAGGATAAAGGTAATGTTAGATCTTACAAAATCAAATATATATATATAAATGATAAATAAATGAATACATAGAGATAACCATTTGGTATTTGAATATCCCTAATAATATAATATTTATAACAAATCACTTCTACAATATCCTAGATATATGCCCTAGTACCGGAATGATATCAATTTTGAAGATATTTTATAATACATTTGAAAGATAAATGAAATATTTATATTCTAGACCAAAATATTGTATAAATATTTTCATTTTGTCCCTTGTTCATATTCTTTTTTGTTTCTGGACCAAAAGCAAAACATGCAATGCCTTAAATATCCTTCAAATGTTAATTAAATCTTAGGCATACTTGTCGTTATACCATGAATCTTGAGTTGCTCTTGCAGAAGATCCAACAAGAAAACACAGTTTGATTTGCCAATTTTCAAGGAGTATGATACACTAATCTGAACAGAAATTCACCATAATTCAAGCATGCATTTCTGCGAATTAATGAAAACCAACACGAATCAAATCGGTGGAATCTACCGATTCAAAAGGCACAGATAGGAACATTTATTATCAAGGGAGCTGTCCAGAAAACCGAGTGTTTAAAAGTAGTTGCTTTTATAGAAATTCTTGAGGAAATCGGACGTGCCTTCGTCCTTGGTGTCTGAATCCTGAGCAAGCCCTTGACGACCCAGAACATACTGCCCGATAATGTGGTGCCGTTGTTTTGCATGTTCGACGATGTTGTTCAGCTCTTCCATACCCTTAAACAGCAGCATATCAATTACCTGCAGGTTTCTCACTATTAAGACAATTGAAACAGTGTTCTAAAACCACAGTCAAGCAAACAATTGCAGTGTAAAGATTCAAGAATCCTTTCCGTAATTCCAGTGCCTATACAAACTCGTTCGTAAGCAGAAAAATGTAAAAACCATACGCCAATGTATCAAAGAAACAAACCCATATTGCAATTGAATCATCATCAGGAACAAAGCAGCTCTGCCAAATTACTCCAGTTCGATATCAATTACCAACAAGAAGGCAGAAAAAGAGAGAATGCATCAAGTATTGTGAAGAGTGTTTCTCGGAAAACCAAATATTCACCAACTGAGGCCCTTCTACAATCAATTTTGTAAGTCAGTACCTCCTATAAGTTGCAGTTCCTAATGTATGCTGAAGCCATTAAATCTTAACATTAGGGAGCTAATGAGACATTAAACAATTCATTTTCAGAGTAAAGAAACAGTTGTGGGTAAACATCACTAAAACATATATTGAAGACTTGAACATTAGAATAAAAGAAGGGAACTTTTCTATAGCACACAAAGAATCCAACAATTCATTTTTTTCTAAAGTGCTTGTGTCCGAGACCATATTCAATGCATATTAGGACAAGTATGGAGACATGAAATAAATTAGAAAATGTACAACTCTTATAGCATCAACTATGTCATCAGTTTTCTCCAGAGAAAACCTGCAATGCACGGTAGCAAGATCAATTGATCAATTTCCATATAGAGAACTCCAGAATAAGCTTTAAACATCGTTCCCAATGTTGAAAAACAGAAATTTATTTGCAGCACAAATCACATATGATCAATACACATGATCGTTTTGATCTGCAAAATAATCTCCCTTTCACCATCATCAGCCACAGTATCATCTGAGTAAAGTAAAAGAGTTGTTGACGATGACCTTAGCTGTAAGTGTCAAACACGGGTATGGTTACATTTTTCTAAGTTTTTCAAAATATTAGAAGGATCCTTGGAGGTCATATCTCCCATATCCAAGCGTCAGACACAAGTGTGGGTGAAAATGAAGTTCGAGAAACATTGGCTTTCTCTATACCCTTCAAAGGACATCAAACTCAAAACATCTTATGGGAAGATTACATGAACTGGCATTCAGAAAATTAAGCTGTTTCTCAGAGAAATCATCGACCAAGCATGTGTAGGTAGAAACAGGAAACAGTGAAACAATTATTCACAAACCTACACATATCCCAGATTAATCCAAACAATTGTTTCAACAAAATCCATTAGCTTTTTACCCAAGAAATCTTTGCAACCTACTATTTAGTATTTACAATGGACAAATTCGATTCTACAGCATAATTTAGAATTCCCATTAAATATAAAGATAACGCAAATCAAAGCATATATATCTCCAATTCAATTAAAAATAGAAATATCCCAACTTTTTCACCCACAATCCCACATCAACTAAGCTAAGCTCAAATTCAGTTTTCAATAGGATAATCACCACTCTTGAATTATCTCATTTTTTTCATCGTTTTCTTTTCTCTTCTTTCAAACTGCTATAAATCTAAAAATTTATGCACACCCATACTCGACAAAATTACTGTCCTACACGCTTAAAAAGTGAAATTTTTTATAATCCCCCCCCCCCCAAAAAAAAAAATAACGAATCAAAATAAATAAATAAAATGATCTAAAACGGAGGGAGTGGGAGGCGGACCTTAGGGTTAGTAACATGGGTGTTCTTACGGATCTCGGAGGCGATGATGGAACGGAGCTGAGATTTGGTGACGACGTCGTCTAGGTTATAGATATCCATAATAGTCGGGATCGATCGACAAGCTTGTCTGAAGAAATCGAAGACTCGGCCCCTTGCTTCTTCCAAACTCGCTGAGTTCGGTGGTACTTTCACGCTCCTCAATGTGAACGCCATTTAGGTAAACTGAGTTCGAGCTCGACTCGTGCAGTAACTCTGAATCAGAGGGTGAGAGGGATAATGGAAGGAAATGAACTTTGCACCTATATCAATTGTAGCCTCCGAAGGCGAAAACGCTGGCGTTCGTTACAGTGAGGTTTTCGAGTCGGGCTTGAGTCAAGATTTTCGGTCCAAACTCTAAATCCGGTCCAGATCCAACTCAAATTCATCGGTTTATATTACATAAATAGTTTATAAATTTATGAGTTAATTGCCCCATACAATCCCTAACTTGTGACCTCATTTTAAATTGGTCTTCCACCTTTTGAACATTTCAATTTCACCCTCAAACTATGACCCTTGTTCTAAATTGATCCCTAAACTTCTAAACTTTTCAAATTTCATGGACTCTCATTAAATTTTTTAACATTCTAATTATATTCTAAAATTATCAATATATGCTAATCACATCTCATATTAATAAAACTGTTCTAAAATTATTAATTGACATGTAAATTGGGATTCAAAAGTTTGAGGACCACTCTAAAATAAAGGTCATAATTTGAAAATAGAACTGAAATATTTAAATGTAACACCCCTCGCCCGGTTACGAGCGAGCGATGTTACTATTCGGATGATAGACAGATTCATACATTTCAACTCATAAAACTTACATTTATATGAGATTCAATTCATATCAAGCTTGATTAACTTCAAACATAGTTCATTTATATCATCATATCTATATTTACATAAACATTTATTAAGTCATTACGTAATATAACATGTCTTAGTTTATACAAACCACACTTAACAATTACATGATCCATAATGCATGACAAACTAATTTAGACTATGCCACCAACTAGGAGTCTAAGCAAGATTATATCATACTTGTTCTTGGCTTGCGAAGCTCTCGAATCAGAACGAATGACTTTCGGAAATCAAAGAACCTATTATTTTGGAAGAAGGAAACAAAGAGAGTGATAAGTACACATAATGTACTTAGTGAGGCAGCCCTAACTTTACTAGTTTCAATCTTTTAAAGTCTTATTCAATCTTTGAGGTTACTTAGCTAGGCTTAGCACACATTGAAATACCTAGCTAGTTCCATCAAAAACCAAGTTAACTTAGCTAGTCTCATGTACTAACCAATAGGGCAGCAAACTTTTACAATTCAAGCTAACATGGACAACAAACAACATGTAATCTCATTGTCATCTTGGAAGCAACATTTCATAGTTTCACATCACAACATAGTTCATTTCGAATCTCAACCAAGTACACATATTCATTTCATATCATAAGGGCTAATACCCAACTTGTTCATTTAAACATATATCATTGTTCTAATAAATGTTTTGCCTTGGATGATTAATGAAATAGGTAATCAAGTCTTCATGTAACATGTAACATTAGATACTCAAAGTATCCATTTCTCATTTCAACATATAACAGGGGATGCATAGGCATCAATGGTGACTTACCACCATTCAATTATCAAGGTGACTAACCACCTTATCAGGTTTATAGGTGACTAACCACCATCCTGTAACAAAGATCAGGGGAGCTCAACGACTCTAAGGCATGCCCTTCTACCTATAGACACTAATCAAACCAAGGACTTTACTTATCTTTCTTTATTAACAAGATCATTCACTTGCCAATCATTCATAATTTCAGAGGCATTTAACCATTTCAATAGGCATATACATATAATCAATCAAGCATCATGGTAACATAAAATTCCAGCAAGCACATGAGATCATTTTCATTTTATGATCATCAAAAAAATCAGTAGCAAAGCTTATCATTTAGTCACATATCACATAGCTCAAGCAATCAACACATCATAGCAACTAATCATATTTATGCTAAGCATGCTTATCTAACAAGCAATATACACTTAGATCAATATTTTTGTCTTTAATCCTTCTTCCTTATCATTTTAAATTTTACCAATCATTATTAAATTCATTTCATGCTTTCTTCATGTTATCTAAAAAAAATAACAAGGTTAGGATACTAATCCCAACACTTTAAACAAAACTACACTCACAATACTCCAAGCTAGTTTGTCTCCTTAATGATGATGCCTCTCCCTTTCTTCTTGGTTTGATCACCCCTTGATTCCTCTAATATCTCTTCACCAATATGCTCTTGAATCATAAAATATCATATACAATAACCATTAGTAATTAATTCAAACATATAAATTCATTTACTTAAACATAATCACTTAGAAAAGTGAATCTGCCCCCTAAACTGGCAGTTTGAGTAACCTCTACTAAACTGGTCATATCTCTTTACTCACAACTCCAAATAAGGAGTTCTTTACCATTCTGGAAAGCTTATAAACACACCTTTACAACCATGTATGGAACATAATTTTATCATTTCGCTATCAATACAGTTTATTACTTGAACATAGGGTATCTTTAGAAAAATAATCTGCCTATTTGTGACTTTAGTGTATTTATAACCTATGTTTCACTACACCATAAATCTTGAGATTTTAAACATATTTACCTTCACATATTAACATAATAATTATGTTCCAGAAACCATGAAAACAGGGCATATAAGTCCTCAAATTATCAATTCTTACAAACTAGTCCATTTTGATCTTCTATGCGTTCTAATGATATTTAAGCTATCAATTGATATATAATTCAAACTAAATTATTTATTTTTCATTCCTACAATATCTCTCCTGTTTCTAATAAATTTTCCAGAATTTATTGGCATCAATTAAACCCCTAAACATTTTCAAAATTACAATTTAACCTAAGCAGTTTCCAGATTCATTCAATTTTGAGCAGTCTTTTTGTAATTCAATTTCCAGCCACTTCCTATGTCGTTTTCATACTCAAGAGGACATTTTCTTATAGTACTCATTCAGATCTACAACTTTTATTTACAAAAGTTTTCTTAATTCGAACTCTAACCTATTCGAATTTTCAATACAAAACAGGGCAGTGCATGAATCCTAATCTGGGCAGATTTCAACCTAAGTTCATGTTCTTACTTAAATTTCCAGAATTTCAACTATATTTTCTTAAACCCAACTATCAAACAACATATTAACTTGATTATAATCCTAATTCCAGCAAGAAATCATAATCAACACATCAAAATAACCCTAATCAAAATAGCACAAAATTATACTTACTTGAATTTTACAAAAAAAACATGCATGCAATTCTTCTTATTTTTCCAGCACTTTAATGCATTCAAACTCTCAAACTTTCTCTTTTCTCTCTCAGTTTGGTAAGGAAATAATGGGAGAAAGATGATAGCATTTGGGGGTTATTTCACCCTTGTAGCCGTGTGGCTTTGAATGAATTTGGGTGGGAGACATGGCTACCTAATAACCATGTATAATTCCACTAAAATATATATATATTATAATAATGTATTCAGCCCACTATTTTATAAATTAGATCAATTATCATTTTAGTATCATTTTAACATATATATATTATCATTTTCACATGGTTTGGCCAGCCACCACTTTAGGGATAGACACATGGGTGGTTTTTCCTCCATGTATTCCAAATATAATCCACTAATAATTCCACCAACCAACCTACTAATAATTCCAATAATAATTCCACTAATAATTTCAATAATAATTCTACCAATAATTCCACTAATAATTCCAATAATAATTCCACTAATAATTTCAATAATAATTCCACCAATAATTCCACTACTTATCATCCATATATCATATAATATACATATTTTAAATCATTAATTTATCACATTTTAATCTTATATATATATATAGTTTGTACATATATATTTTCATCATCTCACCAAATTGTACATGTATTTATGAGTACACTAATTTACATCTTATATTATTCAACATGTGAATATATTAGTTACCAATTTAATCTTAGTTAGATTATAATTATTTACGTTATCATCGTCATTTTTCTATCATTCGAACTAGGGTACTTTTTAGGGTGTTACAATTCCTCCCCCCTTAAAGAAAATTCGTCCTCGAATTTTTACCTGAATCGAACAGATGAGGATATTGTTTCTTCATCGTGTCCTCAGGTTCCCACGTCGCTTCTTCGACGTTGTGATTCCTCCAAAGAACTTTGGTGTGCTTCTTGTAGGATTTCATCTTGTAATTCTTTGTTATTAGGGACATATATACGATCTTTGAAGTATAGAAAACCGTTCGACTTAACAGAGAAGTCAGGATTAGACTCAAGCTTAGAATTGATTTTCTGAAGTTCTGGATCAATTTGTTGAACTGGTGATCAGAGTAGATTGAACTTGAAGTTCATTCAGATAATTCCGAGCTTTGCATAGCCGAAAATGAGCGTTGATAGCCAAATAAGAGAGGTTCGGTTTTCGACTCAGAGCATCGGCAACAACATTGGCTTTTCCAGGATGATAATCGATAGTCAGATCGTAGTCTTTGAGCAACTCTAACCATCCTCTTTGTCTAAGGTTCAGATCTTTTTGAGTGAGTAAATACTTCAGGCTTTTGTGATCAGTGAACAGCTTGCATCTTTCACCGTACAAGTAGTGTCGCCAAATTTTGAGCGCGAACACAATGGCTGCAAGCTCAAGATCGTGAGTAGGATAATTCAATTCGTGTTGCTTCAGTTGCCGGGAGGCGTATGCAATCACATTGCCTTCTTGCATCAGAACACAACCTAGGCCCGAGTGTGATGCATCGCTGTATATTATGAATTCTTTACCCGATTCGGGTTGAATAAGGACTGGGGCATGTGTCAAAGCTTGTTTGAGTTGGTCAAAGCTTTGTTGCTGCTTTTCTGACCACTCAAAGATTACATCCTTTTGAAGGAGTTTAGTTAACGGTGCGGCAATCACCGAGAATCCCTTCACAAATCTTCGGTAATAGCCAGCTAATCCGAGGAAACTTCGGACTTCGCTCACATTTCTCGGAGGTCTCCAATCAAGAATAGCTTGAATTTTCTTGGAATCAACTTTGATTCCTTCGGCAGAAATGATGTGTCCGAGGAATGAAACTTCGGATAACCAAAACTCACACTTAGTGAATTTGGCAAACAATTGGTGATCTCGGAGCGTCTGAAGTACAATCCGAAGATGATCAGCATGTTCTTCCTTGTTCCGGGAGTAAACAAGGATGTCGTCGATAAATACGACAACGAACTTGTCAAGATAAGGCTTGAATACTCGATTCATCAGATCCATGAATGCAGCAGGGGCATTTGTTAGACCGAATGGCATTACTAAGAATTCGTAATGCCCATATCGAGTTCGGAAAGCTGTTTTGGGTACATCTTCTTCTCTTACCCTCATTTGATAGTAACCAGACCGAAGATCAATCTTAGAGAACACGGCTGCGTGTTTGAGTTGATCGAACAAATCTTCGATTCTCGGTAGCGGATACTTGTTCTTAATGGTTACTTTATTAAGTTGCCGGTAATCGATACAAAGCCGCATCGTACCATCCTTCTTTTTCACGAATAGGACAGGAGCACCCTAGGGAGATATGCTAGGTCGAATGAATCCTTTATCCTCGAGTTCTTGAATTTGCTTCTTTAGTTCTTTGAGTTCAACAGGTGCCATCCGATAAGGTGTAATGGACACCGGATTAGTTCCGGGTTGAACTTCGATTTTGAATTCAACTTCCCGAGTTGGAGGAAGGCCAGGGAGTTCCTCAGGAAAAACATCGGAAAATTCAGATACGACAGGCATTTCAGGTAAACTGAAATCAAGCTTGTCTTGCAATGCCATAGCGGCAAAAATAGAGGTCGGTTTCTTGTCTATCAATAGGATAGATTCTTTTCCTAAACCCCGTAAATATAACCTACGGTTTTGACAGTCTATCCAGGCTTCATGTTTTCCCAACCAATCTAGTCCTAAAACTAGATTAAATTCACATTTGGGTAATACATATAGATTACAAGGAAAGGGTATATTTTGATTTGTTATCTGACATTCTTTACAGATCAAATTTTTTGGCATACTACCTCCTATAGGGTTCGAAACAATTAGCCCAGTTTGTACAGTTTCAGGTTTCAATTTAAGTTCATCTAACAAGTATGAGCATATAAATGAATGGGTTGATCCCGAATCTATCAATGCGTAAACAGGTTTAAGGTTAAGTTCAACCGTACCCGCAATGACATCAGGAGACTCTTCTTCTTCCTTGCCACGAATGTGATAGACACGAGCTGGGGCTCGGGACTCCTGATAAGTGGTGGCTTTTGACTGGGCAGCCTTGCCTTTCCTGGGATTGTTCGACTGAACTTGTCTCGGATGTTTGCCTCGGCTAGATGGTACAGAACTTTGGTTAGCCGGTCGAACAAAAGATTGATCATTTCGTTTTGGACAGTCTCGGATGTAATGATCGTCAGTGCCACAAGCATAACAGAGGTTCGCTTGGGTTCGGCATTGGCCAAAGTGATTCTTCTGACAGAATTTGCAAACAGGAGGTCTGTCGACATTTCCAGTACTGTTGATGGAAACAACCGGAGTAGCCATCTTGTTGGAGTGTTGGGGTTGGAAATTATTCCGAGTAAATGGTATATAGGTGGAGGATGATTCCTTCTGATGTTTCGGCTTCTTAGACCACTGAGACTTGTCGTCACTCTTCCGCTTCTTATCAGTTCGGAATCCACTCTTTCGTTTCTCGGCATTCTGCATCTTAGATTCAGTGGCGATGACCCGATTCACAAGGATTTGAAAATCTGTAATGTCAAGTGCTGTGAACATCGGACTCAATTCATCACTTAGCCCGTCGATGAACATTCTGCATTTATCTTTCTCGGTCTTGATGTACTCCGAGCCATACTTGCAGTATTTGCAGAAATCGACAACATATTGTTCAATCGGCCGATTGGCCTGTTTCAGATGTAAGAATTTCTTCCTCCGATCAGCAAGGTATTGTTCGTTAATATATTTCTTTTTGAATTCATCAACAAAGAATTTCCATGTAACTGACTCGGCAGGGGCAGTTAGAGTCGTGGTTTCCCACCAACTTAGAGCTTCATCGGCTAGAAGTGCAATCGCACATTCAAGTTTATGTTCATCCGAACATTGGAGTTGGCGAGTTAAGATTTGAGTGGTTCTTTCTAGCCAATTCTCAGCTTCTTCCGGCTTTTCCTCGTTTTCACCGGTGAATGTAGTTGCTCGATATTGTGCGAGCTTGTCGATAGGGGCTCGACTCGGGGTAGCAACCACCGGATTCGGTTGTTCTCGTCGGATGTTCGTTACTAATTGATCGAACATCTCCTTCATACTTAGGAGACATTCCCGCTGAGCACTTTGAACAGTTGGAATTGTCAGAGTTGTTTGATTAGGTTCAGGGGGCGGAGTCGGTTCTCGCGGTTCCGATCTTCTCGGAGGGTCCGCTTGCTCGAGAGGATTAGATTGTCCCGGAGCGTTGGTTTTCATCCTAACGCTACCATCCTCGTTAGATGATTCCCGAGGACTTTCATTATCACGAGCCAAAAGTGATTCGGACATTCTAATAAGACTTCAGAAAAGATCGAAGTTAGAGAGCGCAATCGCAAGCAGTTCGATATAAAACTCCTAGGTGGCATAGTTTAACCTATATGATGCAATAGACCCGATTTAGTCCAAGAATCGACTAAACCGAAGCTCTGATACCAATTTATGTAACACCCCTCGCCCGGTTACGAGCGAGCGATGTTACTATTCGGATGATAGACAGATTCATACATTTCAACTCATAAAACTTACAATTATATGAGATTCAATTCATATCAAGCTTGATTAACTTCAAACATAGTTCATTTATATCATCATATCTATATTTACATAAACATTTATTAAGTCATTACGTAATATAACATGTCTTAGTTTATACAAACCACACTTAACAATTACATGATCCATAATGCATGACAAACTAATTTAGACTATGCCACCAACTAGGAGTCTAAGCAAGATTATATCATACTTGTTCTTGGCTTGCGAAGCTCTCGAATCAGAACGAATGACTTTCGGATATCAAAGAACCTATTGTTTTGGAAGAAGGAAACAAAGAGAGTGATAAGTACACATAATGTACTTAGTGAGGCAGCCCTAACTTTACTAGTTTCAATCTTTTAAAGTCTTATTCAATCTTTGAGGTTACTTAGCTAGGCTTAGCACACATTGAAATACCTAGCTAGTTCCATCAAAAACCAAGTTAACTTAGCTAGTCTCATGTACTAACCAATAGGGCAGCAAACTTTTACAATTCAAGCTAACATGGACAACAAACAACATGTAATCTCATTGTCATCTTGGAAGCAACATTTCATAGTTTCACATCACAACATAGTTCATTTCGAATCTCAACCAAGTACACATATTCATTTCATATCATAAGGGCTAATACCCAACTTGTTCATTTAAACATATATCATTGTTCTAATAAATGTTTTGCCTTGGATGATTAATGAAATAGGTAATCAAGTCTTCATGTAACATGTAACATTAGATACTCAAAGTATCCATTTCTCATTTCAACATATAACAGGGGATGCATAGGCATCAATGGTGACTTACCACCATTCAATTATCAAGGTGACTAACCACCTTATCAGGTTTATAGGTGACTAACCACCATCCTGTAACAAAGATCAGGGGAGCTCAACGACTCTAAGGCATGCCCTTCTACCTATAGACACTAATCAAACCAAGGACTTTACTTATCTTTCTTTATTAACAAGATCATTCACTTGCCAATCATTCATAATTTCAGAGGCATTTAACCATTTCAATAGGCATATACATATAATCAATCAAGCATCATGGTAACATAAAATTCCAGCAAGCACATGAGATCATTTTCATTTTATGATCATCAAAAAAATCAGTAGCAAAGCTTATCATTTAGTCACATATCACATAGCTCAAGCAATCAACACATCATAGCAACTAATCATATTTATGCTAAGCATGCTTATCTAACAAGCAATATACACTTAGATCAATATTTTTGCCTTTAATCCTTCTTCCTTATCATTTTAAATTTTACCAATCATTATTAAATTCATTTCATGCTTTCTTCATGTTATCTAAAAAAAATAACAAGGTTAGGATACTAATCCCAACACTTTAAACAAAACTACACTCACAATACTCCAAGCTAGTTTGTCTCCTTAATGATGATGCCTCTCCCTTTCTTCTTGGTTTGATCACCCCTTGATTCCTCTAATATCTCTTCACCAATATGCTCTTGAATCATAAAATATCATATACAATAACCATTAGTAATTAATTCAAACATATAAATTCATTTACTTAAACATAATCACTTAGAAAAGTGAATCTGCCCCCTAAACTGGCAGTTTGAGTAACCTCTACTAAACTGGTCATATCTCTTTACTCACAACTCCAAATAAGGAGTTCTTTACCATTCTGGAAAGCTTATAAACACACCTTTACAACCATGTATGGAACATAATTTTATCATTTCGCTATCAATACAGTTTATTACTTGAACATAGGGTATCTTTAGAAAAATAATCTGCCTATTTGTGACTTTAGTGTATTTATAACCTATGTTTCACTACACCATAAATCTTGAGATTTTAAACATATTTACCTTCACATATTAACATAATAATTATGTTCCAGAAACCATGAAAACAGGGCATATAAGTCCTCAAATTATCAATTCTTACAAACTAGTCCATTTTGATCTTCTATGCGTTCTAATGATATTTAAGCTATCAATTGATATATAATTCAAACTAAATTATTTATTTTTCATTCCTACAATATCTCTCCTGTTTCTAATAAATTTTCCAGAATTTATTGGCATCAATTAAACCCCTAAACATTTTCAAAATTACAATTTAACCTAAGCAGTTTCCAGATTCATTCAATTCTGAGCAGTCTTTTTGTAATTCAATTTCCAGCCACTTCCTATGTCGTTTTCATACTCAAGAGGACATTTTCTTATAGTACTCATTCAGATCTACAACTTTTATTTACAAAAGTTTTCTTAATTCGAACTCTAACCTATTCGAATTTTCAATACAAAACAGGGCAGTGCATGAATCCTAATCTGGGCAGATTTCAACCTAAGTTCATGTTCTTACTTAAATTTCCAGAATTTCAACTATATTTTCTTAAACCCAACTATCAAACAACATATTAACTTGATTATAATCCTAATTCCAGCAAGAAATCATAATCAACACATCAAAATAACCCTAATCAAAATAGCACAAAATTATACTTACTTGAATTTTACAAAAAAAACATGCATGCAATTCTTCTTATTTTTCCAGCACTTTAATGCATTCAAACTCTCAAACTTTCTCTTTTCTCTCTCAGTTTGGTAAGGAAATAATGGGAGAAAGATGATAGCATTTGGGGGTTATTTCACCCTTGTAGCCGTGTGGCTTTGAATGAATTTGGGTGGGAGACATGGCTACCTAATAACCATGTATAATTCCACTAAAATATATATATATTATAATAATGTATTCAACCCACTATTTTATAAATTAGATCAATTATCATTTTAGTATCATTTTAACATATATATATTATCATTTTCACATGGTTTGGCCAGCCACCACTTTAGGGATAGACACATGGGTGGTTTTTCCTCCATGTATTCCAAATATAATCCACTAATAATTCCACCAACCAACCTACTAATAATTCCAATAATAATTCCACTAATAATTTCAATAATAATTCTACCAATAATTCCACTAATAATTCCAATAATAATTCCACTAATAATTTCAATAATAATTCCACCAATAATTCCACTACTTATCATCCATATATCATATAATATACATATTTTAAATCATTAATTTATCACATTTTAATCTTATATATATATATAGTTTGTACATATATATTTTCATCATCTCACCAAATTGTACATGTATTTATGAGTACACTAATTTACATCTTATATTATTCAACATGTGAATATATTAGTTACCAATTTAATCTTAGTTAGATTATAATTATTTACGTTATCATCGTCATTTTTCTATCATTCGAACTAGGGTACTTTTTAGGGTGTTACATTAAAAGTTTGGGGATCAATGTAAATGAGAACCATAGTTTAAGGACGTGTAGTGCAATTAACTTTAAAATTATCTATTTGCTTTAAAATATATGATATAAAATGTGGAGTGATAGTTATTCATCTCATTCCGATCCCAAACTCTCGATGAAAATATTAGTCACAACCTGCTATTGATACCTGGGTTTGCCAAACCGAGTTCGGTCCGATTAGGTTTTATATTCCATGCCCCTAGTCCGGTTTAAAATTGGTGATGCAAAGCTTTGTTATGTGTTCATTTGTTCATGTTAAGACAGTTAAACCAAATTCCAACACCTTTAACCCACAATGCAAACATTGTTAACATAGAACCATGACATGATACAACGGGGAAATCTCTGTACTAAAGTCAAAACAGATCTAGAGAGTAAATAAATTCTAAAATGTTTACAGCAATCTCATTTATGGTTAATTCTCAGCAGATCAAGTTTTACATTTCGCCACACTCGGCAATAATGCATGGTAGTTTTGGCCTGTTATTTGGTCCAGTAGCCACATTCTCGATCTTACGAACAACAAGAAGACTATCGCCAAGCACCCTCTACATGATCACAGACGGAGTATTCTTAGTCATTTCAAGAATAGTATTCAACTTTAAAAATCAGGGGAATCTGGATGTATTCTGACTAAAAGGCTAGAGAACATACCCCGAATACAACATGCTTATTATCAAGCCACTCGCATTTCGCACATGTTAAAAAGAACTGCAATCAATAAACAGCAAAATCAATATACAAAAGGTTTCATAATGTTAAACAAGATGATTTACCAAGAAGATTTTACAAATAGTTATCTTAAAAAGAAAAAAACTAGACGTGCTCAAAGAATTTGTGACGGCAATATTTCCATCAAATTCCCGTTCACCTAGATGGGGGTGTGCAGCCAGAGAAATGTCTCTAAGCTTAGATTAGGAAGAAATAGCAACATTCTACAATCTTGCCTTTAATAGAGGAGGCACTTGATCATTACTCATGCAGTGTGCATGAATGGAATCGGCATTTCTTTTAACATGCATCGGATTGCATACGTGTGTGTACAAGCTATGAAGTATGCATGAATGGAATCGGCATTTCTTTTTACATGCATCAGATTGCATACGTGTGTGTGTGTACAAGCTATGAAGTATGCATGAATGGAACCGGCATTTCTTTTTACATGCATCGGATTGCATACATGTGTTTGTGTGAGTATGAGTACAAGCACAAGTGAGAGAGAAATCAATAAGTTACCTGACAACCATTGGTGTTTGGTCCACTGTTTGCCTGCAATGTAAAAGGTAAAAAAAATACAACATTAGTCAAATTTCAATGAACTTTTTCATACCCTATCACCTCTATTAGTCACTGTATAGTATACTTCTCTGTAACTTCGGTGCAAAACTATGTTACTCAGGCTCAACTGGGAGTGTAAACTGCGTGTATGTTCGACTATTTTATAAGTTTCTCCAAGTATTTGGAAGATGATATCACTATAACCATGTCCGAATATGCATAGAACATGTGTCAAACACGGGTACTTCAAGAAAAATGAAAACTTCGAGCAACATAAGTATGAAAGTTTAAAAATTAGAGAAAGGTAATTGTATATAATATATTGCCACTCAAGATTACATTAGAAGCAGCATACCATTGATAGCAGTCCAGGACCAGTGTGCTTGGCAATGAAATTTTCATCTTCGAACTTATGACCATAAATGGAAGTGCATCCGCTACCATCACCCTGCAAGGCAAGATTTTAATGCAACAATTTTACAAAATCGGAGCAAAATCGATCACAAATAGCTTTATGTTATTGAATAACATGTATACTTTCGCGCATACACGAATCAAAACAATCATCTAAGTTGTTGAAACATTGTTCCTTTGACAAACACCGCCCTCCATTTTGAGGAAAAACTATCCTTAATAGGAATTTGACTTGGCAATCAACGAAGAACATAACAACAGCAAAACGACTACTTCAATCATATACTCAAAGTCAAACGAAGAATTCATAGTCTACAAGACACTCGAGATTAATATGACTGAGCAGATTAGCTAAGATTGTAAATGTAAAACGAAAGCTCAGATAATAATAAACTACCAACCTTGAGAAAATCTCCAGCTTGAATCATAAAATCTTTAATAACCCTATGAAATTGGCAACCCTTGTAACCAACAGGCAGCCCTGCTTTCCTGATATCCAATCCAATTAATAAAATGGGTAAGTAGGAATTACTCATGAAGATACAGAAAATTGAAGTTTACAAAGAAAGAAAAACCTGTATTCGCCAGTGCATAGCTGCCTGCAAATGGGAAAAAATCCAAACTTTAAACAGAGAAATTCAAGGAGTGCAAAATAATCGTAGAAAAAGAACAATAAAAGAAGGTAGAAATACCTGAAATTTTCGGCGGTTTTAGGGGCAATATCAGCGAAGAGTTCCATTTTGATACGACCGGCGGGGATAGAACCGATGGTTATATCGAAAAACACGATTGGGTTTTTGGGATTCGGTGGCCTAACGTGCCACTCCACACTTCCGCCGCCGCCTCCAAGTCCGGACGCCATCGCCGCCGTACGCGATGCTCTTTTCTCCTCTCGCAACTTGGGTTCTAGAAGGTTCTGGTTGCAGTATTTTGAGTACTTGAGGGATTTTGTTTTCCTTGTACTATGCGTAAATTATGTATTCCGCTAGTATATTCTAATCTAATCATTTTTAGTCCTTAATTTTTTTTAAGGCTTATATTATAAATAAGTATTTAAAAGCATATTAATTTTTTTATTTGAGCATTTAAAATATTTTTTTGGTTAAAAGGAAATAAAAAATATTTTTTTTTAATTTCACCCCTTCATCTCTTCTCCTTGCCTCTAACTCAAAAACTCTAAGTTATAATATTTTGTTTTTACCGGCCACTGGTCGCTAGTGATTAAACTCAACTTTCCTTCGACACAATAACCTTTCTTCCTCTTTTGGTGGGTAGACTGACTCCCTATAGTGATTGAAAGTCTTATCCTTTGAGCTCTTTTTTTAATTTGTTGTACCAGTGATTTTGAAGGGACCTTTTTCTCGTTTCAGTGAATTTTTTTTCGGCGCATGTTTGGGTGCTTTGGAAGCTAGGCCAAACTTTCATCACCTGGTGTTTTATCTCTTTGTTTTTCTTTTCTTTTTTTCTTTTTATAGGTGTTTTCTCTGTTTTTGTTTTGTTTTTTTTTCTATTGGTGATGGCTCGATGGCTGTGTTTTCCGATCTCGCCTCTCTTTTAGACGTCGATGACTTCAGTTCTGGCGCGTTCGCCTGTTGGACCGTTCACTTAGCATTTCTGCAACTGCCTTTACTCTCCAGTGACCCTTGGAGCGACATGCAGAAGGTGACCATGAATTTGTTGGCTTCGTGTTCGTCTCGGCTTCAGTCGATGGCTTGTTGTTTCTCCGTTCTTCATGTTCTCCTCCCGGTTTTGTCGTGACCGATTGTGTTTGTTTTATTTTTGTTGTGTTCATATTTTTTATTCTTTTCGTTTCGGGTTAAAATTTGTTCTCTTTTTTAGTTTGTTTGTTCTCGTTTGTTCTTTGGTTCTTGTAATCGATCTGTTGTATGTGTTTTTCTCATGAATGAAGCATGTTTTTGTTTTGTTCAAAAAAGTATTTGTTGGTTAAAATAACTATTTAAATTATACTTTTTGGTTAAATTTAGTACCTTGTTAGAACCAAACCATAATAGATATGAAATCTAAACTCAGGATCAATCAAGTCAAATCATCAAGAACAATAAACCGAAAGCGGAAGCATACTTGAATTAATCGATAGATGAAAACCTTGAATCCTTTGATGAAGATCGCCTAGAATGTGGTTGTGATCTTCCAAGAAGATAGGTTAGCTCTTACCGTAAAAACTCTCTGACGCGGACAAGAGTAATACAAGTTAACCTATTTTTTGGGACCACTACCTCTTTATATAGTTGATTATTAAATCAACTATTAAATATTTATAACTCTGCCCCTCATTGAATTATAAATATATCTTATGGTATCTACACTTTTATTTCCATGACACTTTAATACATATGACACGTCTAACATAATTGGTCACTTGATTTTGTGTCATACTTTATAATAGCATCATACATTTTACATATGTGCCCAAAATTGAGGATTTTAATCCAACAATCTCCCACTTGGGCAACATATATTTCCTGATAAATGTACAACCTTATGAGCTCAAAAATTTGCTATTATATAATTGGTACTCTATAACAATCTCGTCCATCAACTATATTCATATAGGATCAAAGCGGTCTTCGTCATATTAATCATGACTGGACTTATCAATGGTCACGTATACAAACATAGTCAAATGACATAGATCAATCATGGATGTATAGCATGAAAAATTACATAAAATGTGAACCGAACATGTCTATTTCCAACTGGTCCTCCTAAATCTTAGTGAAATCAAACTTTACTGAATTCAAAGTGTGCATAAACCAAAAGAACTTTATTTATGCAAAAAATAATCTTAAATAACTTTAAACTAAAAGTAACCGAAATTGTGTCTAAACCAAATGAGCATTTTTTTAAATTACAAACTCTCACTAAAACTGAATATCCTTAAATAACATTACACTCACATGAGTAGTGTGCTCATGAAAGACCTAGGGTGATAGTTTCTTAATATGCGCACAATTATGAAGTTTGTACCAACATGCTCTATAGATACACACAACCACTCTGAATTTTCTTTAACAACTAGGAACTTAATATTTATGTGCTTCAAATTTGAAGTGTTCCTATTGTTTATAGAATAAATGGATGCATATTTATTGTCACAAAACAACTGAAGTGGTCTTTCTATTTAATCTACAGTTAGCAGCTCAAGTGACAAAATTCTTTTGCATCAATATTCTATTAGAATCGAAGTTTGTAAACCTGATGATCTCTAACTTACCAGAACTTCGACATGTGAGCATGTAATTTTTGTTCTCTGAAGATATCTCATAACTCTATTGGTTGCTATCCAATAGTCCATACTAGATTTTCTTAAACATATGTCTAACATTCCAACAATGTACACAATATCTAAACACGTACATACTTGAACATAAATTAGATTCTTAATAGCTTATGTATATGGAATCAGTTGTATTTTTCTAAATTTCAAGGTTACTTTTAGGGCATTGAGTAAGACAATATTTGCCTTCTTTAGCAATATGAGTATCACTTGGTTTACTCTCACTGAACTTGTAGTACATACAATTGTCAACCAAATTTATCTCAAAACCGAATGAGATAATCAACATGAAATTTATAATTTCACTAATGTGATTCCTACTTAAGCTCATAGATAGATTTCTTTAATTTACATATCATTGATATTGTATCATAAGACACAACTTTATGATTGTACCATATAAATAGTTTCTTCAATGTCATCATTGAAGAAAAAAAACAAGCTTAACATCCATCTTATGTAGCTCAAGATTAAAATAAGCAACAAGCGGCATGATTATCCTGGAAGAGTCTTTCAATGAAACTGAAGAGAAAGTCTCTACAAAATTAATGTCTTTTTTTTAGAGTGTATCATTTAAATATAAGACGTGCTTTATACTTATCCATATTATCATTTCCATCCCTGTTGATTTTAAATATCCATTTACAACCAATTGGTTTGCACCTTCATGTAATGAGACAAGTTCATAAACTTTATTGTCTTGCATAAAATTATATTTTTTTTGAATGACATCAATCCACTTTTGAGAGTTGAAACTTTTATGGTCTGATAAAAAAATGATTGATCATTTTATATCATTTCATTGTTACCTTATTTTCTTGAAGAAATACAATACAATAATCCGGAATAGTATTTCATCTTCCTCTCGTGGACCTCTTTAATGACACTTGTTTTTAAGGTTGTTGAGTTTGTTCTTCTGAAACAATTACCTTATCTTGAATGAGAGTTGTTCAACATTATGTTACCTAAACATCATCAAAAGTGATAGTATGAATTAAATTATAATTCAATTCTTTCTCAATAACAATGTATCTAACCTCATTTCTCCCTCCAAACTCAACATCTTAAAAAATTATAAATCTCTCCTTAAAATAATCTTAATTGTGGGATCATAAAATTTACAGCCCATGGATCACTCAAAATAACTGAAGTAGTTGTTCACTTTTAAACTTTCATTACTTCACATATGTCCTAACTTATACAAAAGAATCAACACTTTGTAACTTATTGTTGTTTCTTTTGACTAGGACCCTTAACAACTTTATTCTAATATTTTCTTTTATTGCCCTTATTCTTAGAGACACTAACTAAATGAGCACCAACCAAATGAGTACCTGTACACTTATTATGCTTCAACTTTTCTTCCTCTTGAACACAATGAGAAATGATCCCAAATAGAGTCTATTTCTCCTTTTGACAATTGTAACTTGAATTGGTTAAATTGTATAGGAAGTGGTGCAAAAATCATAAGAACAAACAATTCTTAGAAAGTTCGATCTTATGTGCCTTAAATTTTGAAGCATTAAATATTTTCATAATGTACTCCCTCCCATATCCTTGACCCTTATACTTCATAGACATCAAAGAAGGCATAAGTTATGTCATCGTAACCTTAATATTTTGGGAAAAACATTTCTTAATTTCGTCAAAAAAACTAATCTCTTTAGATTTGTGCTCCTAAAAACATCTAGAATGTTGTGTTTTATGATCATTAGACTCATGCGATTAGAACGATCTCACCTCTCAAAATATCTTTTATGGGTGCTTACCGCAGTGAGAAGTGCAAGATGTTCTTTTTTTAGTGTAAAGTCTATGTTCATACAACCAAATACTATATGTAAGTGTCTTTTCTATTCCTTGAAATTAGTTTCACTAAACATGAGTGTGGAATGTATTTAACAAATATTGTGATAGCAAAGATAAATTACCTAAATATAGAACAAAAATAAAATAAAATAAGCTCACATAAATATACATAAGTAAACAAATAAATTTAAAATAATGGTTAGTTCCCCTCAAGATATCAAGCACAACATTAATATCAAGTCTTTGGACAGTAATATTAACTGTAAGCGGTACTCTTGTTGTAGCAATCAAATATTGACAATAAACTATGTCAAACAATAGGCTAATCTTTGGACTAACGTATTGCTCACATAAAATACCTTATAATTGTCACACATTTATCGCCACAGTTGTCGTTGTAATTCTGTCAAATATTAATTTTTCTTTGGGCCAATTAATAAACGCATGAATTACAAAAACTCATAATCATTTTGATATTTTAAATAAACTAATCTACACAAAAACGGTCACTTTGGTGACATTATGTTTCAATTAATCCATTAAAATATTAGACATCCGAAGCCAAAATATGAATTTAATTGTTTCAAAATATTTGTTTTAATTTTATCTCTCAATCAAATTAAAAGATAACCAAAATAATAATAAATTTGAATAAAGGTAAATCTCATATCAAAATATCGTACACTCAATTAATATTTCATCTTTGGACAAAACATTAACTTGCAAGTGATATCTTGGTACAATAATCAAATATTGATATTAAGAACATGTTAAACAGAAAATCTTCCTTTGGGCCGATTTATTACTCACATATAAAACTGAATAATTATCACTTGTTTATTACCACAGTTGCACATGTAATAATGTTAATTATTAACCTTCCTTTGGGCCGATTAATACTAACATAATCCGACTTGCATGCACAAAACCTTCTATATTTTAAAATAAAATAATTTTCACAATAGAGGTCACTTTGGTGACTTAATGTTTCAATTAAATTATCTTAAAATATATACAATAAATATACCGATATCCAAATTAAAAATTTTGTAACAGTCAAAACTGAAATTTTTGATAACACTTAAGTTTCCGAAATAACCCAAAATAAGGTTATCTGAATGGGGCTATCAGAAATCGAATAAATCGAAATCTTTGATTGTTTCTCAAAAAATTCCTTAAGTATGCATTTACCAAAATTTTCACTATAAACTTAAAGACAAGATTAATAAATCATTAAACTAAATGCATTCGATCCTTAACTTCATAAATCACCAAAATCAAAGTCGAATTCAAAACATTCAATCTTTAAATAAAAGCTAAAATCAGAAGTATCATATAAATAAATAATTCATATAATGATCACATGAAACTTTAATATATTCATAATAGTCTAATGATCAAAATTATAATTATCGATCAAACCAATTGAATATATATTCCAAAACTAAAACCAAATGCATAATTCAAGATCACAGTACTAGACGTGCATTCAAAATTTACCTGGACTTATTTGATTAATAATATTAATCATCAATCCAACTTTATAATGCATTATTCCATGTTCATATATTTACCTAAAATTTCCATCAATCTCAATTTCCGATTTTATTATAAAAATACAATTAATATACATTTTACAGATTCTAATCATAGAATTCCTAAAAATGGATTTGAGAAGAAGGGAAAAATTAACCGTATGAATTCACTGTTTCCAAACATAATTTGGTCCCTTTAATAAATAAACATAACTTTAGTTGGGCAAATATATTTATAATATAAATTAGGGTAAACTATACTAATGACCACCGAACTATAGGGTTGGTGTCGATTTGATCACTATATTTTCAATTGTGTTAAATATACCACATAACTATTTAATTGGTTCCAATGTAGCCACCTGCCGTTAAAAAAAACGAAAAAAGTTAACGGGACTGTTAAAATAATTGGTATAATTACACATTTAGTCCCCTTTATTTATACAATCATTCAATTTAATCCTAATTTTAATCTAATAAAAATAAAACCGTGGGAAATGGCCCCAAGGGGAATTGAACCTGGGTCATTAGAGAGAAAGAGCAATGCTCTTGCCACTAAGCCAAACTTCTTTCTGGTATATAAAATACCAAATATAAATGATATTTCGTTTGACCATTTCATCACACACTAATATGCCTTTAAGCTGTTCGAAAAAAATGACATTTCTTCCAAAATTCTCTTATTGCTCTGATAAACACCAACCCACTGGTAAACACAGTTTTCCATCTTGAGTTTTGATTTGCTCTCTATATCTCTCACTGTAAGCATTTACCTGGGAATTTTTCTTCATTTCACTGCTTTAACCATAAGCTTCCAAGGCTTACAGCTATTCGCTACACACGTTTTGGCCAACATCTCCACCTATAAATACTCTTTACCATCTCTTCCCTTCTTCCACCATCTCCA
Source organism: Hibiscus trionum (assembly GCA_030270665.1). Lineage (NCBI taxonomy): Eukaryota > Viridiplantae > Streptophyta > Magnoliopsida > Malvales > Malvaceae > Hibiscus > Hibiscus trionum. The sequence goes on from BSYR01000008.1 coordinate 3,705,680, forward strand.
CTTCCGATTCCACTTGATTCTTTTAATTTTCTTTCATTTTGTAAGTTGTTCCACTCTATCTGCTGCCACCATGACCCTTTTGAGCTCAAAATTTCACATTATTGGCCTGTTCTCGTTCGTGTTTAGCTGCTCGCTTCTGGTTTCAGCATCGGCGGCGGCGTTGAAGGTGGGGTTCTATGCTCAAATATGTCCGTCTGCAGAGACTATTGTGAGAAAATCTGTAAACGAAGCTGTGTCGCGTAACCCTGGCATGACTGCTGGACTCATCAGAATGTATTTCCATGACTGCTTTGTTAGGGTATGTTTGTTTCCTCATTTTCAACCATTTCTCAATAATTTATACATCCATTTATTATATATGTATGTATGTTTCCTCTAACTGCAACCAATTTCATTTTTTTTTGCATATGGAATTCAGGGTTGTGATGCTTCGGTCCTTCTAAGATCCCTACCTGGAAATCCACCGGCGGGTTGGTGTTTACCAGAGCAATAAGAGAATTTTAGAGGAAATGTCATTTTTTTTCCGAACAGCTTAAAGTCATATTACTGTGTGATGAAATGGTTAAACGAAATATTATTTATATTTGGTATTCTATATGACAGGAAAAAGCTTGGCTTAGTGGCAAGAGCATTGCTCTTTCTTCCTAAAGACGTAGGTTTAATTCCCCTTCAGGCCATTTCCCATTATTTCATTTTTTTTATTCCAATTGGTGGTGACACGTGTCACCACCTGATTGGGGAAGTAAAATAAATTTAATAAATCTAATAAAAATAGATAAATCCCTCAAATAAGGTGGTGACACGTGTCACCACCTAATTGAATAATTAATTTATTTTATTAGATTAAAATTAGGACTAAATTGAATGATTGTATAAATAAAGGGGACTAAATGTGTAATTATACCAATTATTTTAACAGTCCCGTTAACTTTTTCGTTTTTTAACGGCAGGTGGCTATATTGGAACCAATTAAATAGTTATGTGGTATATTTAACACAATTGAAAATATAGTAGTCAAATCGACACCAACCCCATAGTTCGGTGGTCATTAGTATAGTTTACCCTATAAATTAAAGGGTCTACGAGTTATGCTTTGGTATTGAATTTCATTAGAAGACAATCAGAATAATTATTTATGTGCATAGTTAAGCACCCAAGATTAATACAGAAGAAAATCAGCCGAAATAGTCATGCAAATCCAAAGTTTCTAATCAAAAATTGTCATCAATTTATCATATCATAGATGCTTTAAAAGAATACATAAAGTCAAAAGATCGCTTGATTAGAATAATAAACCCAGGATCTATCAAGAACAATAAACCGAAAGCGGAAGCGTACCTAAATTAATCGATAGATGAAAACCTTAAATCCTATAATTCTACCCCTCATTAAACTATAAATATATCTTATGGTATCTACACTTTTATTTCCATGATACTTTAATACCTATGACACGCTTAACATAATTGGTCACTTGATTTTGTGTCATACTTTATAATAGCATCATACATCTTACATATGTGCCCACAATTGTGGATTTTAATCCAACATTTAGTACCTAAAGTATACTTTTTGGTCAGTATTTTTTTGTCAAAATAGGTACCTAAAGTATTTTTTTTGTCAAAATATGTACTTAAAGTATATATATCTTTCATCTAGGTTCCTAAAAGTTGACATGGGACATTAATTAAAAAATACATTAGGTGCATATTTTAACAAAAAATATACTTTAGGTACCTATTTTAACAAAAAAATACTTTAGGTACCTACTTTAACGAAAAAATATTTTAGATGCCTATTTTGAGCAAAAATTATACTTTAGGCACTAAACTTAACCAAAAAATATACTTTAAATACTTATTTTAACCAAAAAAATATTATAAGCACCTAAATAAATAAAAATAGTATACTTTAAGGGTGTGTTTGGTTCACGGAATGTAAGATTATCTTTGGAGATAAGATTCTCGGAATGTAACATTACTTGACACATTACTTGGAATGTTATATTACCTTGTTTGGCTTATTGTGTAAGAATGTAAGATTGCCGTGTTTGGTTGGAGGTATATAAGGTTATCTGGAAGTAAAATTTACTAAATTGTCTATATGTTATATTTTCTTTTTAACATGTTAAACTTTCAATATTAACTTAAAAATACATGCACAAAAATTAATAGAACTATTTTTGTTACACTATCTAAAATTTATAAAAAATTATATATTTATCATATTAAATATAATTATTATATTAACTATTCTTTAAAAGAACACAATAGGTGGCCTCAGTGGAAAAATGGATGAGGTTCGTCCTAGAAGACTTAGGTTCAATCGCTTTGTCTATACTACCTTGTAATCACCTTTAGACTATTAAAAAACTAGTTTATATTTACTTGCCCTCGTTATCCTCTATTAAAATATTTCTGTGAATTTTTAAATGCTAGACATTTAATATGTTCAAATTTTTAATTTTTTATTACTTGTGACATGTCAAACAAATTAAAGTAAATAATAAAATAAATCTAAAAGTTGTATAATACTGATAAGAATTTATATCATAAGTTTAACCTACTAAAATATTTTATAAGATCATAAACATAAGAATAAAATTAAAAACATTAACTCTGAACTTATTAATTTTCAAGCAATATGTTATCCCAGTATATACCCTATAAACATCATAAATATAATATTAATAAAAATACATTAAATATTAAAATAATATTTAAATATTTGTAACACCATTTAAATATTAAATTAATATTAAATAAAAATATTTAATTAATTTACACCACACATATTTAATCATCTAATTAAATTTAACAAATGATCTATACGAACAAAATCTATTAACGTAGGGACAATATGGTCCAAAGGGGAGTGAATCGACAAATAACTAAGAAATCCAAGGGAATCTCTTTCTCACCATTTAATGAAAAAATTATTACGGTTGGGAATGCAAAATTACCCCTTGAAAGAAATGCTCTCAAACCAAACGTGGGTATGTGATTCTGGAAAAGATCATTCCCTTATATAATGATCTTTTCCTCGATCCAAACACCCCTAAATTTTTTCTTAGTATAATATACTTTAAATACTTATTTGTAATATAAACTTTTTTTAAATCTTAAAATTTCAATCCTAACCCAAACCATCATCGTCATATATATTTGTTTAATCTTGCTATTATCTCATGCATTATGCATATGTTGTAGCTTTAATATTTACTTTTCTAATTTTAGCATTATATTGTTCATATATTGTTTGAGCAGACCTAACAAATTTGATTAAAGATTTGAATTAATTTATTCGATCTGAGATCCAATATGAATCCTAAAATAATAGTTTAAATTTGATCCGAACTTAAAATAAATAAAAAATCAATTTAAACTGAAAGTAACATGAACTGAAAATAACTTAAAAAATTGACTCTAACAATTCGACTAATCATGAAAAATCAACAATCTCAACTCGTTTGAACTTAAAATTAACTTTGAGCCTAAAAATCATTCGAACATAATAACAATCAATACATGAAATAACCCAAATATAAATGAATCGAATAAATAACTTGAAATTATCTAAATTAGTAATTAACCAGCCTTAAATTAATCTAAAACAGAAAAAAAAAATCTAAGCCTGATCCAAAAAAAAAAACGAAATTGATGGGTTATTACCCATATAATGATCTGGGATTTTTTCATGAAGCATTTGTGTTTTAATTTTACAAATTAAAGACGATGCTACAATAAAAGTAAAATTGTTAAAATTTTATGACGACTTCCAAACAATTTTTCTACATAGTCTCCACTTACATGCATCTATCAGAAGAAAAAATCGTCTGTATTTCACGACGACTTCTAATCGTTTATAGTTCTCGACGATTTTTTAAAAATATCTTTAATTGACGAAAAGGGTAATTATTTCATTCACAAACGCTTAGGTAAATTTTGTTTCTACAAATGTTTTGATTTTAGAGTTTAAAAACTTTGTTTAGGGGTTTAGGTGTAGGAATTTTAAATTTAGAAAGTGTAGTTACAATTTAGGGTTTATGGTTACAATTTAAAGTTTATTGATTAAAACCTAAATCTCTAACCATATTACCCTAAAACTTAAACCCTAACATCCAAACCCTATATTCTAACTACGAAACTTAAATTCTAAACCCCTACAACTAGAAAATATTTCGTCCACGAGTGCATGAGATAATTTCACAAAACAAAATAGTATAAAAACATTTCTATTTCTTAATATAAAAAAACTCAATATGTGTATCACTATGTTTGAAAAAAGACACCAAAATTAACTCAATCCATACGCGAACTAGTGTTAGAAACCCCAGGCAGCAATCGACATGACAATTGACAAGCAACCACGTTAGTTTGTGTGGAGCGGAGCTAAACGGATAAGGGGATATGGCAGCATCTGTTGGTAATGGCAAAAGACAATCCACAAAAATCCATTTTCTCACCTGCCTTGACCTTATCTCAAATCCCTCCAAATCCAAACTAGTTTCTTTTCTCTATCAACTTCAGAAACCGAAAAAGACACCCTTTCTTCATAAGAATCATAACCCCCAGCTAAACCATACCGGCAATGGCAACTCTTAGGCTTCACTCACTGCCAGCAGCCAGGGAAGAGATCCCAACACCACCATCATCTGTTTCAAATCCAAGGGTGTTGTTGTCACCTTCATTTCACTGCAACAAAAAAAGGGTTTCAAGAAGAATGGCTGTAACCGCCATGGGAGGAGGAGGAGGAGCCAAGTATAAAGGGACTCAAATGAGGGAGAAGCAGTTGACTGAGATGATTGAGAAGAAAGTGACAGAAGCCAAGCAAGTATGTGAAGGAGATGAGACATCTGATGAATGCAAAGTAGCCTGGGATGAAGTTGAAGAGGTGAGTCAAGCCAAAGCTGATCTCAGGCTCAGGCTTGAAGTTGAAAAGAAAGATCCTTTGGAATCTTTCTGTCAGGAAAACCCAGAGACTGAAGAGTGCAAGGTCTTTGAAGATTGATGAACAAAATCCTTGGTTTATTGTTGTTATCAATCTGTGTCTGTTAGGCTATTTTTCTTTTCCAAGCTTCTGTTATGTTGTAAAAGCCTTGTTGCATTGACTTGGGATTTGAATATCAATTGATGTTTAGATTTCCATCAAAATCTGTTAGTTTTATGACTCATCTGTCTATCTGTTCCATGCTTCATACAACTTTGTATATAATGCTAAAACAAATGATCCCCTTGGCATAATCATTAATCACATCATAGAAGAAAGCTCCATTTATAAGCTCAAAACACATAAGCAATACATTTGAAGATCAGAACTACTGCAAAATGATAAAATCCAAGTAGAATTGGTTCGGTTCATGGAAAAATAGACAAATATGAGCTTACTCTCAGCCACTGTCTTCGTCAGGGCCGGCAGCTTCCTTGATATCGACATTGAAGCTATACTCCTGGTCACAACCTAGGTAAGAATCACACATGAAATAAAAAGTGTACGCCTTCTCTGCAGCTTCTGTGGGAGTTTCACCTTTGCTTTCCTCTGAAGAGACCCTTTTTATAGCAAGGAGCTGGTTACTCTTGGTGTCACCAACAACCAACCACCACCCTTCGTCTTTTGCTTTTGGGTACTTGGGAGCATCAACTGGTCCGACCTCTGTTTTCCCCTCTAGATCCCTTTCGAGGGTAACCTGCAAGGTGGCGTATTCCCCAGCCCTCACATTCTCGCTGTCAATCAGCTCATATGATAAATCAATGTTGGGGAAACGATTGCAGAACTTTGCAATGTCCAGCAGCTGCAAATCGGACATCTGTAACAGCTCACGCCTCTCGTCATCTTCCATCTCCACCAAATCAAAAATAGTCTCTATGTTCTTCCCAGGGATCTCTTGGTGTAACACCCCAACATTTCATGTTAAAAAAAAAAAGAAGAAATCAATTCTTGCAGCTAAGGGGTTTTGAACCCATGATCCATTGCTTGCTAAGCCCAATCCACTACCAATTGAGCTAAAGTATTTCTGGGAATTTTTTACACTAGCCTTCTTTTAAGTTTGTTCGGTTCGGTTATAACCAAATATTAAATAAAGGTAAGAACCCCTCAGCTACCCCGCATTTTTATTATTTTTGGTCTGTTCGAGAACCGTGAGAACCAGAAGGTTCTAAAACCTTTCCCCTCAACCACCACCGTTCAGCGCCCGATCTCGGCCACCGCGCCATCGTGGGCGACACCGCCCATGCCCCTGTGACCGCCTCCTCACCCCGAACAAAAGCCCCTTAACCATTCTCACAATCGTTGCCCCAATCGCCGGAAATCGAAGATTTTAGGTTCGTCTAACCTAGGATTTTCGCACCTTCATTCTTTGTTGTTTCCGGCCACCATAGGCACCGGGTCGTGAAGTGGTGGCCGTCATCGTCATCTCAAGGTTGCAGCGAGCAAAACCCTTCAAGGGATCGTCCGATCGTCACCGTTTGAGGCCTCGTTGGAGCTTCGTCGCTCTTAAGCCTTTTAACTTCAAATTGGTAAGTTCGGTAAGTTATCCGACTCGATTATGGATTTATTAAGAATATAGATATTTTTTTGAAGTGATTTTCGCATTTTTGGGTTGTTTTCCGGTCGTCTAGGGCTGCGCGTGGGCTTCACGCGCCGTCCGGTGCGATTTCCGGTAGCCTTGGACGGTGGCCATTGAACTGGCCGGCCGGCCCACACCGGCCCAAATCAATTATAAACCGGCCTAGGCCCCATGGTGACCCAAGCCCAAACCAGAGTCAACCCAAACCCGACCCGACCGAGTCAACCCGACCGAGTCAACCGAGTCGACCCGGCCCGTTGACCGACCCGACCCATTGACCGAGTCAACTCGGTCAACCAGTGACGTCAATGTTGACTTTGACTGCTGACGTCAGCATTGACTCTGACCCCGTTGACCGTTGACCTGCTGACGTCAGCGTTGACTTTGACCGTTGACCAAAAAGTCAAATTTTCCGAAAACTCCTATTTTATGTTTTTCGACGCCCTGAGTCCATTTTTGAAGCCCGTTTCGTGAAATTATAACCTGAAAGCCTCCAAATTGAACCTTGAACTCGAGTCTGATTATGTATTTTAGTTATTCAATTAAGAGTAATGTGAATAAGGACTAAAATTAAAGTTTGTGCAATGAAGGTATTCACAGTTGCTTGTCTACGAGATGTCGAGGGACGTCAAATTCGGGTTCGAGATTATCGAAATGTCGTTTCAAAGGTTGACCGATATAGCAAGGGTTCAAGGTAATACTTTACTACCTGCTGTATGCCATATTGAATATGTTGGTAATTGATTAATGCATGAACATTATGATTGGTCATTTGATTACCGTCGATTACTATAAGTTGTACAATTACGGTGCTATGATAATAAACTGGTGAAGATCGAATGACTCGAATATGGAACAAATGACCGATAAGGAATTCAAGTTTAGTGAACACTCAATAAAGCGACAACCTCGAAGCTCTAATTTTAGATTATGTTCTTGATAAAAGATTTAATGCACGAAACGTTAGAATGAGAAATTATAAAAATGCCCTTGAGATATCTGAATGACTAAAATGACCATAAAAATGAAAGCAATCTAGAAACCTATCTTAGACCCTGTTAAACAACTAGTTTACCCAAAATCCTCAAATTACTTGGAGAGTTACGGTAACAAGACTTAAACCCTCGAGATTGTGAAGTGCTTGTATTTCCTTGAATTCTTATTAATCCTTGAAGATAGATTTATAAGAAACTGTTCGTATGTTCGGAAATTTATCAAAGTACTTTCAATTATCGAATTGAGTGATACAATTGAATGACTAAAAAGTTGAAGGTACTATAAGACTGAATTGATCAGGATGGGTGTAATGACCGAAGGCACTAAAGTATTTCAGCATCGAAACTTCCCAATTAACCGAAATAACGTTTATACCCTCAAGTTTTGAAACGAATGAATGGTCTGGAAGGACTGAAAAGACCAAAACGACTAATTCTCCATTGAGTACATAAATGATTGAGAATATATAATTAGTATAATTGACGGAAATGATGGATCTATCCTGAGCTCGAAAATGACCGAAATACCCTCTTGACCGGAATGGGCAAAATTTGCCTTTGATGAAATCCCAAAATCTAAATAAAGCATAAATGACTGAAATGCCCTTAAGTGTTATGAAGCATGACTCATATATGTGTCCGTCACTCATGAATCATGATACTAATATGAGGTTGGAAGATTTCGCTTGGAAAATAAGTTTGAATGCTCAGTGGTGAGCCCGTGGAGAAATATGACGACGACCGTTCAAACATTTTATACAGTAGATTTTGAAAATGATGCACGTGGAGCGCACACGTTTGAATGTTTAGTAAGTATTGCAGAGTTGGGATATGTTAGATCGAGTGAGTATTTGGAGGTTTGATAAACCGTTGGAAATCTTGAATATTGCAAATCATCATTTTGTCATTATTGGGATAAGTTACAAAATTACCTCTGATAGTAAAATGACCAAAATGCCCTCGTTAGCCAAAGTGATTAAAACAACCTTAATATAGTTGATATCTTGAATGATCATAAGAAATCATTTTTCTCCCAAATGCTTGGTTGGCGATGTTGGCTACAAAGTCCCCTCTAATCGGGACCTCATTACCGGCATCAGTTCAAAATGTCAAAAGCTCAGAGTTTTCATTCCCCGTGTAATACGAAGTATCTCAGAGAAATAAACGGTTCCTTTTAGTGTGTTCCAAGTGCATAAATAATTCTACCGTCCTGAACCCAATGCGATCTTTTGACACGAAATATGGCTTTTATCAAACCGAAATATACCTATGTATCTGAACTAGAAAAAGAAAGAGAAAATAAAATAAAATTTATATGCTCGCTAGTTATCGTTTCATCAAAAACTAAAGTTTACTACATGTTCACTGTTATTTATGATTAACAATGATTGCTACCGAATATTGTTATTATCGATCATTACCGTCTACTACTGATTACTATTATCACTACCTAGACCGTTACCGGGGAACTTGGGATAGAGTATGAAGTTACCGTAGGTTCAGCCCTGATCAGGCTGGTAATTCCTTACCGTTACAGGTTCCTATGCTTCGGCTAGGGTAATTCCTACCGTACCGTACCGTACCTAAGGTATCCCCTTAGGCTGGCACCTACGCCCAATGGGCCTGGGTTAATGCCCGTTATAGTTGCAGTTCTGGGGAACTGCATACCGGAGTTTGGTTGGAGGGTAGTTAGAAAATATAAAATGAACCTTATCGCTAACATTACATAACCGTGAAATAACGTTCACCACATTGTTACCTCGTATGTGTTAACTTTGCACTGTTGGAACACACACTAATCCCTGACTCAACTACCGTAATTCATATCTTGACTAATTCTTCGGTCTATATGTTCCTAGTATGATACCCAGTGATTGAATAAAGAACAATCCTATCGTCTATATGTATACCGCTTCTTTGAAATATCTGATCGTATTTTTGGATCCTATCGTTGCTCGAAACAGCATAATAGTGTTATGCATATCATATACCTACATGTTACTTATAGCATCCATCGGTAGTTCTGTATTACTGAGCTTTTCGAAGCTCACGTTGTTTTTACTACCGCAGGTTAAAAGAAACCTAACATGGCTCGATGACCGACAACAGCGTTGGAGTTCTCTCAGTGTTGCTTTTGGAGTACGGTACCGACATAGTTAGTGGGCATGCATGTTATGTATTATTTTATGATAGTGTCTGTAAAACGTTTTTTTAAATCCTGTTATATGTGTTTTTCAGAGGAAATGTTTTTATGTGTATTTTTACTGTGGGTCGCTCTTGTGACCCTAATGTGACTTCCTAGGATCCGTTGTAACGCATAGGCGGGTCTAGGGGGTTACATTTAGTGGTATCAGAGCTTAGAGTTGCGTCATTCTGGGTAGATCGGTCGATCGTCTGTCATAGGGTGTCTGGTCTGTGCATGCCCCTAGATCTTAACCGTACTCCATCAAGCCGAGACTCTGATGTCGAATCATTTCATGTAATAAGTGCTTCTAATCATTCTGTCCATAATAGCTCGATATGTATTGGCAAGGAAGGTCGGTAATGTTCGTCTATGATATGGATTAAATTGATGGATTTGAATCTAGATAAAGAAACTGAGATGGTTAATGCGTGTGTTATTGAAGATATGAATTAGATAGAGAATGGAGGTTTGATCATATGAGGTAACTGATATAAGATTACATGTAAGGTAGCTCGGTGAAGATGATTGTGTTTGAAAATATTCTGATGGAAATTTGATAAAAGTGTTATGAATTTAAAAGAAAGGTGTTTGTGAATGTGGCGAAAGTGTAAATTTCTATGGTGACTCTATAACATACGAAGGAAGCAATTGTCTAAAAATTTCATTAAAGGTAAGTGATATCCGTATAAAACCTTGATTATGCTGGTTGCCATAGAGAAAGTTATTTCTGCAATAATGTGGCATGGTGTATAGTTATACATATCATCCCTGACTGAAATTCGGTGTTACGTCTAAATTTTGGAATTTGGAAGGCTCTGTTGGAAGTTTGGATTACTTGTTTGGATTTCAGGTACAGATTCTTATCCGTAAATTGATGGTCGACTTAGTAGATTAACTCAGATCCTAGAGGAGATGCTTCTAGGAGGTATGATTATTTCTGTGGTTGTTGGAAAGGTTTCGCATCCTTGTCTGAGACCATATATAATGAAAGTTGCAAGACAAGTGTCCGTTTGGCTTCATTTAAAGTTCTGTATGGATTCAAATACCGTAATATGATTAGTTCGTATGAGTTGCATGATAAGATGACATTGCATTAAAAGAATAGCTGAGCGACTAAGGACACGACCAAATTGATATGTGATCGCCAAAAAAAATTCCGAGAAATAAGGATACTTTGATGGGTAAGTTTCAATACATGAATGGATGAAAGAGCGGTTTCTGCATTTCACCGACTTTGATAAATTTTGAGGACAAAATTTCTTTTAGGAGGGGAGAGTTGTAACACCCCAACATTTCATGTTAAAAAAAAAAGAAATCAATTATTGCAGCTAAGGGGTTTTGAACCCATGACCCATTGCTTGCTAAGCCCAATCCTCTACCAATTGAGCTAAAGTATTTCTGGGATTTTTTTTACACTAGCCTTGTTTTAAGTTTGTCCGGTTCGGTTATAACCAAATATTAAATAATGGTAAGAACCCCTCAGCTACCCCGCATTTCTATTATTTTTGGTCTGTTCGAGAACCGTGAGAACCAGAAGGTTCTAAAACCTTTCCCCTCAACCACCACCGTTCACCGCCCGATCTCGGCCACCGCGCCGTCGTGGGCGTCACCGTCCATGCCCCTGTGACCGCCTCCTCACCCCGATCAAAAGCCCCTTAACCACTCTCACAATCGTTGCCCCAATCGCCGGAAATCGAAGATTTTAGGTTCGTCTAACCTAGGATTTTCGCACCTTCATTCTTCGTTTTTTCCGGCCACCATAGGCACCGGGTCGTGAAGTGGTGGCCGTCATCGTCATCTCAAGGTTGCAGGGAGCAAAACCCTGCCAGGGATCATCCGATCGTCACCGTTTGAGGCCTCGTTGGAGCTTCGTCGCTCTTAAGCCTTTTCACTCCGAATTGGTACGTTCGGTAAGTTATCCGACTCGATTCTGGATTTATTAAGAATATAGATATTTTTTTGAAGTGATTTTCGCATTTTTGGGTTGTTTTCCGGTCGTCTAGGGCCGCGCGTGGGCTTCACGCACCGTTTGGTGCGATTTCCGGCAGCTCTGGACGGTGGCCATTAAACTGGCCGGCCGGCCCACCCGTTGGTCGGTCCACTTGAACCGGCCCAAATCAATTCTAAACCGGCCTAGGCCCCATGGTGACCCAAGCCCAAACTAGAGTCAACCCAAACCCGACCCGACCAAGTCAACCGAGTCAACCCGACCGAGTCAACCGAGTCGACCCGACCCGTTGACCGAGTCAACCCAGTGAGTCAACTCGGTCAACCAGTGACGTCAGCGTTGACTTTGACTGCTGACGTCAGCATTGACTCTGACCCCGGTGACCGTTGACCTGCTGACGTCAGCGTTGACTTTGACCGTTGACCAAAAAGTCAAATTTTCCGAAAACTCCTATTTTATGTTTTTTGACGTCCTGAGTCCGTTTTTGAAGCCCGTTTCGTGAAATTATAACCCGAAAGCCTCCAAATTGAACCTTGAACTCGAGTCTGATTATGTATTTTAGTTATTCAATTAAGAGTAATATGAATAAGGACTAAAATTAAAGTTTGTACAATGAAGGTATTCACAGTTGCTTGTCTACGAGATGTCGAGGGACATCAAATTCGGGTTCCAGAGTATCGAAATGTCGTTTCAAGGGTTGACCGATATAGCAAGGGTTCAAGGTAATACTTTACTACCTGCTGTATGCCATATTGAATATGTTGGTAATTGATTAATGCATGAACATTATGATTGGTCATTTGATTACCGTCGATTACTATAAGTTGTACAGTTACGGTGCTATGATAATAAACTGGTGAAGATCGAATGACTCGAATAAGAAAAAAATGACCGATAAGGAATTCAAGTTTAGTGAACACTCAATAAAGTGACAACCTCGAAGCCCTAATTTTAGATTATGTTCTTGATAAAAGATTTAATGCACGAAACGTTAGAATGAGAAATTACAAAAATGCCCTTGAGATATTTGAATGACTAAAATGACCATAAAAATGAAAGCAATCTAGAAACCTATCTTAGACCCTGTTAAACAACTGGTTTACCCAAAATCCTCAAATTACTTGGAGAGTTACGGTAACAAGACTTAAACCCTCGAGATTGTGAAGTGCTTGTATTTCCTTGAATTCTTATTAATCTTTGAAGATAGATTTATAAGAAAATGTTCGTATGTTCGGAAATTTATCAAAGTACTTTCAATTATCGAATTGAGTGATACAATTGAAATGACTAAAAGGTTGAAGGTACTATAAGACTGAATTGATCAGGATGGGTGTAATGACCGAAGGCACTAAAGTATTTCAGCATCGAAACTTCCCAATTAACCGAAATGACGTTTATACCCTCAAATTTTGAAACGAATGAATGGTCTGGAAGGACTGAAAAGACCAAAACGACTAATTCTCCATTGAGTACATAAATGATTGAGAATATATAATTAGTATAATTGACGGAAATGATGGATCTATCCTGAGCTCGAAAATGACCGAAATACCCTCTTGACCGGAATGGGCAAAATTTGCCTTTGATGAAATCCCAAAATCTAAATAAAGTATAAATGACTGAAATGCCCTTAAGTGTTATGAAGCATGACTCATATATGTGTCTGTCACTCATGAATCATGATACTAATATGAGGTTGGAAGATTTCGCTTGGAAAATAAGTTTGAATGCTCAGTGGTGAGCCTGTGGAGAAATATGACGACGACCGTTCAAACATTTTATACAGTAGATTTTGAAAATGATGCATGTGGAGCGCACACGTTTGAATGTTTAGTAAGTATTGTAGAGTTGGGATATGTTAGATCGAGTGAGTATTTAAAGGTTTGATAAACCGTTGGAAATCTTGAATATTGCAAATCATCATTTTGTCATTATTGGGATAAGTTACAAAATTACCTCCGATAGTAAAATGACCAAAATGCCCTCGTTAGCCAAAGTGATCAAAACAACCTTAATATAGTTGATATCTTGAATGATCATAATAAAGCATTTTTCTCCCAAATGCTTGGTTGGCGATGTTGGCTACAAAGTCCCCTCTAATCAGGACCTCATTACCGGCATCAATTCAAAATGTCAAAAGCTCAGAGTTTTCATTCCCCGTGTAATACGAAGTATCTCAGAGAAATAAACGGTTCCTTTTAGTGTGTTCCAAGTGCATAAATAATTCTACCGTCCTTAACCCAATGCGATCTTTTGAAACGAAATATGGCTTTTATCAAACCGAAATATACCTATGTATCTGAACTAGAAAAAGAAAGAGAAAATAAAATAAAATTTATATGCTCGCTAGTTATCGTTTCATCAAAAACTAAAGTTTACTATATGTTCACTGTTATTACTGATTAACAATGATTGCTACCGAATATTATTATTATCGATCATTACCGTCTACTACTGTTTACTATTATCACTACCTAGACCGTTACTGAGGAACTTGGGATAGAGTATGAAGTTACCGTAGGTTCAGCCCTGATCAGGCTGGTAATTCCTTACCGTTACAGGTTCCTATGCTTCGGCTAGGGTAATTCCTACCGTACCGTACCGTACCTAAGGTATCCCCTTAGGCTGGCACCTACGCCCAATGGGCCTAGGTTAATGCCCGTTATAGTTGCAGTTCTGGGGAACTGCATATCAGAGTTTGGTTGGAGGGTAGTTAGAAAATATAAAATGAACCTTATCGCTAACATTACATAACCGTGAAATAACGTTCACCACATTGTTACCTCGTATATGTTAACTTTGCACTGTTGGAACACACACTAATCCCTAACTCAACTACCGTAATTCATATCTTGACTAATTCTTCGGTCTATATGTTCCTAGTATGATACCCAGTGATTGAATAAAGAACAATCCTATCATCTATATGTATACCGCTTCTTTGAAATATCTGATCGTATTTTTGGATCCTATCGTTGCTCGAAACAGCATAATAGTGTTATGCATATCATATACCTACATGTTACTTATAGCATCCATCGGTAGTTCTGTATTACTGAGCTTTTCGAAGCTCACGTTGTTTTTACTACCGCAAGTTAAAAGAAACCTAACATGGCTCGATGACCGACAACAGCATTGGAGTTCTCTCGGTGTTGCTTTTGGAGTACGGTACCGACATAGTTAGTGGGCATGCATGTTATGTATTATTTTATAACAGTGTCTGTAAAATGTTTTTTTTTAAATCCTGTTATATGTGTTTTTCAGAGGAAATGTTTTTATGTTTATTTTTACTGTGGGTCGCTCTTGTGACCCTAATGTGACTTCCTAGGATCCGTTGTAACGCATAGGCGGGTCTAAGGGGTTACACTTGGCATCTCTTGGCTAGTTCCTTAGTGAAGTGTGGGAGCTGTAGAAGCATTGAATCTCGCTCCCACATACCTTGTGTCACCATTTGGCTCACCTCCATTGCAAGAAAATCAAGGCTCAACCAGCCATTGCTCGAAATAACATCAACCGTAGCTTGAAGCAGCCTAGTAGCATAAAACAGCACCTCTCGCTGGTCCAGTGATAGGATCCCACCCACATGCTGCCTAGAGAAGCGGGCTTGAAAACCACAGGTGATTAATTAACCTCCGAAGAACCTCTTCTTCCCCAGGTCGAATAGGAAGATTTGCATACTCAGAAGCTGAGGCCAGAATCTCCAGAAGACCCTTCATCTTCGTTTTGGAAGTCAAAGGCAAACTGAAGCGCTCAATGGTAGTGTAACTGATGTAATAGTACGAGGCTATCATGCCAAGATTCAAAGGATAAAGATCCATGTCATCCTCTATGGTAATACATTTACTTGCTTCCAAATCATTTAATGTATTCTCAACAAGCTCCGAAAGGTGGTCACAGAGAATGTGTGTGACTTACTCCCTGGAGATTGTAGTAATTTGGATTTTGAGTGAGCCTCCTATACATGAAAGTCCATGTAAGATAATCCACAGCATCTTGCTTGTTCTCAATAACCGTCGCAACAATTTTCGCATTGAAGTTGTCATGTAGAAAATGGTGCAAATGGCTTTCAACAGGGAATGCTTCATACAAGAAATTTTTGTAATACTCTTTGCGAGGGGCATGGCAGAGGATGACACATTTGCCAGAATTATCAAGAAGAGGACGACTTGCATAGCCCATCATCTGCAACAAATCTGTAACCGGGTAATCAGTGTGAGCATTCTCCCTCCCATCATAATACTGAGTACCCATTACAACCACAAAGTGTGCTGATAACGGAACCCCCCAACATATCGCACTGCTCATAACACAAACCTGAATCCACCCAGCTTCAAAGAGTTGGGAAAGAACTTCTTGATCCAAACTGCTTAAACCCTCACGCAAGTAGCCAGCTCCATGTTCTAGAGTAGCTCTCAATGTTTCTTCGCTAATCTTGTCAATAAAAAGGCTTAAGTTCTTCAGCAGATCGCGAGCGGAAATCTGGCTCCTCTTCATTATCCACTTTGGAGTAACACGTTAGGTCCACAGCAGAGTCTCACATGCTTCCTTGTAGGAACAAACACAATAGCTGGCTTCCCCCCTTTGGCATGTTGGACAATGGCAGTGTAAGTGGGTTTAGTCATCGCTTGCATCCTTGCTTCAAAATTTTCTATATCCACCCCTTAAATGTGTATTTCTAGTGGTACAAGATGAACAGTTCCAAGAACGATTTCTGCATTCAACTGGTCAGCTAGTTTGGACACAAATTGACTTTCAATAGGAAGCTGCTGATTCATCAATGAAAGGTAGTACTGAAGTTCACTGTGGTCAGTGATGATGATTCCTTCCCCATATGAATCATATTGAGGCCTCCCAACACGTCCCAGCATCTGCATCACATCTAGAGGGCTTAGCTCAGTCCACGCTCCTTTTTCTGGGCTGTAAATCTGGGTCCCTTTAATAATGACTGTATGAGCAGGCAAGTTCACACCCCAAGCAAGCGTTGCAGTTGATACCAACACTTGAACATGTCCATCTGCAAAGAGTTCTTCAACAATTTGACGATCAGTCCTTGCCAACCCAACATGAAGGATTGCAAAACCATAAGGCAGTAGATCATTGAGATCATTGCTTTTAACCATACTGTATGACTCTGGAGAATCTCACGACTAGCAGTGTCCTCTTTCAAGAATCTACTAAGGGTATCATTATTAAGCGCGGTGTCTCGTACATCACGAGCTGTTTAAGCAGTTTCCTTCCTTGAATGAACAAAAATAAGGACTTGATGCTTACCTGCCACTGCCATTACCTTTTCATAACAAATATCATTTCATCAACTGGAATCTCTGCAGTGGCTTCTTCACAGTGATTCCAATATACTGTTGAGAGAGGGGGTAGGTCTGTAGCTTTTGTCAAAATGAAAGAGCCCCTTTTCAAGATTAACCTGCAAAATAATGCTATGTCTTCAAAGTTTGGAAGAGTAGCTGACAGCCCGACCAACCGGATATGATCTTTCGAGGTTTCAATTTGCTGAACAGTCCTTGCAACAATACTTTCAAGCACAGGCCCTCTATTATCATGAAGAAGATGAATCTCATCAATAATGAGAAGTTTCACCAGCTTCCTGGTAATAATATCCCATTTCTCCGGAGTTGTCACAATAATCTGAGTCTCCTCAATTTGCTGGCGAGTCAGTGTCTGGTCTCCACTAAGCTCCCGCACAGTCACACCATATGCCTCCAAACGATGTGAAAGATTACCAACAACTTCAGCAACCAAGGCTTTCATAGGTGCCACATACACAATCTTGTAGTCGCTATGGTTAATTGAACCATCAGAATCCATATTCAAGGCAAGTTGTTGCAGTATGGTGAGTACAACAACATTAGTTTTCCCAGCCCCAGTAGGAGCACAGAGTATGATGTTATCAGCAGAAAAAAAGGCAGTTTCATACACTCTGCTCTGAACCCTGTTTAACTGTTGCATCCCTTTGAATGCCGGTTGAGCCCAGTCTGGCATCTCAGATATCTTTACAAGCCTCTCGTTCAATTCCAATGGTTTCGCCTTCAGTGCTGGCACATGGACTTCCTCATACCCCTTGCTATGATGCCTGTAAGAACCCACAGGAAGATCACATTTTTTATTCGCCATCAAAAGACCACCCTGATTGAAAGCAAGACTGTCCAGATCAAGCAACTGTCGCTGACCCTTCAGCCAACTGCCCTCAGCATCTCTATCAGCAAGGCCTCTCCTCTCTCTATCCCCATCTCCGCCACTTTCATCCTTCAATCTACCAGCCTCTTCTCTAATACTCTTCTCCAAGTTCTTCTGCCTCTCTTTTGCAGTTTCCCTGGTGGCATGCAACTGCTCAAGAATTGCAGCCAAACCCAGACCCAAGCTCATCATTTCCTCCTCAATTTTCTGCCTCTCTTCTTGGTCTTCAGCCCTAGCCAAGCGAGTGAACCATACAACCTTAAGCCGGTTCCGAAGAAGATACTTGATAAGGCTGAACTTATCGAACTGGAGATGCACCAATAGCTTGGTCTCAACCTCCCTGTCATCACCTTCGGCAAGAATCTTAAGCGCCTCTTCAGCAAGCTTTTGACGCTGTTGTGGGTCAATTTGTTGATCATAAGCCTGGGAGATCTTCCTCTAAATCCAATAAGCATCAATGTCCTGGACATTCAGATTCATCCCCTCATTAGCCTCATGCATAACATCATCATCAATTCCACCACCCATCTGCATAGCCCCGGAACCATTCTATACCCCATCATCATTATCATCCTCATCCTCCTGCACCATATCGAGATCACTTTCCTTTTCCTCATCTTCATTTTCTTCAAACTCAACCGCCACTCCTACATCATCATCAAGTCATTCATCCCCATTTGCCGCCGAACCCCCAGCTCCATCACCACCATCTTGATAATCCGTAATCAACTTCCAATTGAAACAAGCTAGTCAAAAACCTGACTCGGGATTGGATTCAACATATTCTCAATCTCCTTATTCTTATCCGGATTCTTAATCCCCTCGTTCTTAAGCACAGCCAAAATCTCATCGGCCGCACCACTAACAATATTAAGCGTCTGTCCTCCCAACTGTTGTTGAATCAAACTCAACATAGCCTCGTAAGCAGCCCTAGTCTCCTTCGTTTTCGGTTGATAAACCCCTTACTCTGCCTAATCGGAACCGGCTCCGCGAGTGGCTCACGTTCTTTCTTCTTCTTAGACTTCTTAAGCTTCTCATCTAACTCCGGTGGCCTACCTTTATAAACACGGTCACCAAATGACCTAGGGTCAATCTTTCCCCAGAGAGATTCAGGCTCTCCGGTCGGCTCATGAGCATCACGAGGCCGAGAATCAGTTGTAAGAACTAAACTAGAATTCGCCCTATAGTCATACTGCTTGAAACGGGCGTGTGCCTCAGCACCGCCTCCGAGATTGGCCATTAACACAAACTCCGAGAACCCTAAAAATCAATTGAAAATGAATTCAGAAAACGAAAACATCCCAACTAGGACTGAAACTGAGAAATGCAAAGAGAAAGAAACACTTACAAATGACACCACTTTTGAGATTTCAGTTCCCGGCTGGGCTGCAAGTTTCAAACTTTCTGTTCTTTCTGGTATTTTTAGTGCATTTCAACACTGCTGGGTTATAGAGAGAGATTACATCGAACCGGACCGACTGTAAAATGGCAAGGCAGGGATTTTTGAAGGGTTTTTCAATTGTCATTGGTTTGGGGTTTAAAAGCTTAAAGTTGAAAAGTTTATATTTTGCAATTGAATTTGAAAATTAAGTTTTTGTTTGAAATGTTTTATTAAAAAAATCCTGATCAAATTACATTAAATATATACGAATGTGGTACATGTTTAACGTTTAATATAATTTCAAGGGTTGATTATAACTTTTTCAAATGATAACTCATTCAAATTTGACATTTTAAGGGTAAGTATTTGATTGAAATTTAAGTTAGTTGAGTTTTTTTTAAAGGAAGGGTTTTATTTCTGAATTTAATCGACAATAATACTGACCTCATTAAAATACTTTCTTAAACTTATTTTTGGAGGAAAAAGAGTGCGCATTATAATTGTCTTTAACAATTTAACATCTCCATCAGCAAGGACTGTCACCCAAAAACGTAATACAAAACAAACGAATACACCACTTGCTTGTATTGTGTAGTCTAATGTTTTACTAGAGTTCTAAAGAGGCTCAAACACCACAAGATCTACAGCTCGACCAATACCTTTTATTGCCAACCCATCTGCGAAAATGTTACACTCCCTAGGGACATGTTGTAAACTTCAAGCTATGCCCTTGCTATTATTTAAGCAAGACATTGCCAGAGGCTTAAAATAAGTTGGAGTATTGTAAGGGTTTTTTATCCATTCTATGATCATTTGATTGTCTCTTTCTACCACCACATTGAACATATTATCCCATTTCGATTTGACAATCAATCTCAATGCTTCACGTATAGCCAATAATTATGCTGACATAACATCACAGATTCTAGCATCTTTTGAGAAATATAGTAGAATTTTTGATGAATCGTCCCTCAAAACGCCTCTGATACCTGCCTTGCCAAAACTTTTATTAACAGCCCTATCAGTGTTAAATTTCGGCATTCCCTTTGCTAGAGCAACCCACCCTCGGATTTTTTGGTTGATGAGGCAAAGACGAATGAGGTTGAATTTGGTTGGATCTGCAACAAGATCAGTGTCGTTCCACTTCCCTTCCGGCTATTTGGCTTTACACCACCAGGTTAGCCTCAAAATACACATATCAAACATATGATTCATATCAACCTTAACGCCCTTGAAAATAATATCATTCATGAATCTCCAAACTGTCCAAATGAAGCTAAAGAAGCTAAGGATCCATACCTGGCTGTTGATCATTTTATTCTCCATCGCATGCCATTGTGTAGAACTAATGTTTTGATATAATAATTGAAAAATGTTTTTGGAATGATTTAAAAAATATTTAAAACATTTCCAAAGTCCAAACAACTTGAAATTATGTTTAGGGAAGTTTTTAAAAGGGTCTTACATGTTTTTCAAAGCCAAACTTTACAAAACCGTCTCGGCGTTTCGAAACGCCCTAAGGTGTTTCGAAACAGGGGATTCCAGTAGCAAAAACGTTTCGATACGGGTATCGAAACGGGCTTACCCTGGATGAGGATTTTGCCCAGCGTTTCGAAACGGGCTCTACCGTTTCGATACGCCTACGTGGCACTGACCACAACGGTCATAAACCCCAACGGCTATTTCCCAACTAACATTCAAATGCAGGTCGTTTCGATACGGGACTAGGCGTTTCGAAACGGGTGTTTCGAAACGGACAATAGCGTTTCGATACGGGTCCACGTCAGACTGCAACGACTCTTTCTACTTAAAGGGTGTTTCGAAACGGGTTCGAGCGTTTCAAAACGGGGAGCTGCAGAACTGCATTTATGGTGGGAATTAAAGTCCTCAACGGCTCTAATTTGATCCCAACGGCTAGTAACGGCTACAAACTCATTTGGGAGTATAAAAGGGACCTCCAAGCATCAAGAGAAGGCTAATGCTCATATTGTCAAACATTAAATGATCAAAGATTGTCTTTGAACTTAAATTGTCATTTATTGTATAGACAAACACTAGTGAGCCAAAATTGTCAAATTTGCTCAAGTGTTTTAGGTTTTGGGTGAGTGCTTAATTGTGCAAACAAACACCTATTAGAGGGTTTTAAGTTTGCTTTGTTTATCTCTTTGTAAGAGAGGGTTTCAATCAAGGCTTTGGGTAGAAAGCTTGATTGTGTGTAAGGGTTACCTCATAAGCCTAGAAAAGGGGACGAATCAATAGTGGATTGATTGAGAAATCCTTAGTGGGGAGCTAAGGTAGTGGATGTAGACCTTGGTTAAAAGGTTGAACCACTATAAATCATTGTGTCTATTTACATTCTAGCTTCCACAACCCTTCCACCCAAAAATCCACCTCTCCACCACTTGGTGAGCTAAATTGGTTGATCGAATCGAGCACCTCACAACTCAATAATTGGTATCAGAGCTTGGCTCAATTGAGGAGGATTCACATCCTATTGAGAAGATCTGTCAAGCTCGATCACTTTTTCATCAACCGGCTCAAATGGCACAATCAATCGACAAACCGCCTTTCTTTGACGGAACCCACTATGCCCATTGGAAGACAAAGATGAAGTTCTTCATCAAATCTAGAGATTACAAGCTATGGGATATAGTTGAGGATGGTCCATTCGAGCCTCAAGGAAGCAAAGCGGAGTGGAGTGCCGACAATCGCAAGAAGATGGAGCTTAATTGCAAGGCCTTGCACATCTTGTTTTGTGCTTTTGGCCCATCCATCTATGAGAAGATGTCTTCTTGTGAGAGTGCCAAGGAGGTATGGGACAAGCTTGAAGTCACATACGAGGGAACCGATGAAGTCAAGGAGACCAAGATTGGGCTCCTAACCTTAGAGTATAAGAACTTCAAGATGGATCCGGAAGAGAACATCGAAAAGATGTTTGATAGGTTCTCCACTATCACCAATGGTCTCAAAGGCTATGGAGAAGCCATCCCGGAGGAAAAGCTTGTCCGAAAGCTCATCTACTCACTTCCCGAGTCATGGGACTCAAAGAGGACCGCCATAATCGAAGCTAAAAATTTGAAGACTTTGAAGCTTGATGAACTCATGGGGTCACTCCTTACTCATCAAATCATGAAGAAAAATAAAGAATATGAGAAAAAGAGGGAAGAAATTAGAGCTATGGGAGAGAAGAAAATCAAAGGGCTTGGCATCAATGCTAGTGCCATGGCTCTCAAGTCCTCCACTTGCCATCATGTCTACTCAAGTGAAGAGGAGGATGAAGATGAAGAGATAGTTCATCTCTTCAAGAAGTGTGCCCCGTTCATGAAGAAAGCTTTGAGAGAGCTTGAACGAGAACCCAAGAGAAAGGAGAGGGCAAACACTTCAAGCCATAAGAAGAAGGCACATGTGGCTACTTGGAGTGATGAGGACTCCACCGACGATGAACAAGCCAACCTTTGCCTTATGGCCATCGAAGAAGATTCAAGGGTAACTTCTAATTCATGTACTTCATGTTCTTACTCTTTTGATGAATTACAAGATGCCTATGATGATTTGGTTTTAGATTTTAAAAGCCACATTTTGAAAAACAATAAATTGATTTCAAAGTTAAAAATTCAAAATGATTTGCTTTCTAAAACCAAACTTGAACTTGAAGCAAAACTTGAAGAGTTTGAATTAAAATGTTTTGATTTACAAAAATTGCTTCAAAAAGTTCAAGAAGAAAAAGATTTGATTTCCAAAGAGCTTGAAAAGAAAAACAATTTTGGAAAATCAAATTTTTATGTTAGACAATCTAGTGTCCCTAGATTTATTAAAAGAAAATGTTTTAGAAGTGTTTGGGTCCCAAAAGGACTAACCACTTCAATTGAAAAGGCCGACATTGAAAAATGGATTCCTAAGGGGACTAAAATTTGTGCCACTAATGTTCATGGATCCAAAGCAATTTGGATACCAAAAATTACTTGATTGTATATTGCTAGGTGTGATGGAGATGTTCAACAAGTCAAACATTGAGGGGGAGCTCCATGCACACAAGGAAGAACACTTGAAGAAGGAAGGCTTCACATCCTACCTTGAGTTCAAGTGTTGGTAATATCTAGTTGTTTTTGCATTTATTTGTTTTAATTTTTTTAATTCAACTAGATGATCATATATGTTGGACTAACATCTTTGATGATGCTTTGAGTAAGGGGGAGCCATTTTAAAACCAAATTTTTAATTTTGTCAAAATTTTACCTCTATTGTTATTATGAACTTAATGTTTTAAATTCTTTTTGATATAACAAAAAGGGGGAGAAATAGTTTGAAAAATTGAATTTTCAAATGAATAAGGTGGAGCTTTATTTGATTTCATATCTTCAATCTCTTATTCACATTTTTAAAGTTAAAGGGGGAGAATCCCAAACAATTTTTCAAGCAAGTTTTATTATATCAAAAAAGGGGAGATTGTAGAACTAATGTTTTGATATAATAATTGAAAAATGTTTTTGGACTGATTTAAAAAGTATTTAAAACATTTCCAAAGTCCAAACAACTTGAAATTATGTTTAGGGATGTTTTTAAAAGGGTCTTACATGTTTTTTAAAGCCAAACTTTACAAAACCGTCCAGGAGTTTCGAAACGCCCTAAGGTGTTTTGAAACAGTGGATTCCAGTAGCAAAAACGTTTCGATACGGGTATCGAAACGGGCTTACCCTGGATGAGGATTTTGCCCAGCGTTTCGAAACGGGCTCTGCCGTTTCGATACGCCTAAGTGGCACTGACCACAACGGTCATAAACCCCAACGACTATTTCCCAACTAACATTCAAATGCAGGTCGTTTCGATACGGGACTAGGCGTTTCGAAACGGGTGTTTCGAAACGGACAACAGCGTTTCGATACGGGTCCACGTCAGACTGCAACGGCTCTTTCTACTTAAAGGGTGTTTCGAAACGGGTTCGAGCGTTTCGAAACGGGGAGCTGCAGAACTGTATTTATGGTGGGAATTAAAGTCCTCAACGGCTCCAATTTGATCCCAACGGCTAATAACGGCTACAAACTCATTTGGGAGTATAAAAGGACCTCCAAGCATCAAGAGAAGGCTAATGCTCATATTGTCAAACATCAAATGATCAAAGATTGTCTTTGTACTTAAATTGTCATTTATTGTATAGACAAACACTAGTGAGCCAAAATTGTCAAATTTGCTCAAGTGTTTTAGGTTTTGGGTGAGTGCTTAATTGTGCAAACAAACACCTATTAGAGGGTTTTAAGTTTGCTTTGTTTATCTCTTTGTAAGAGAGGGTTTCAATCAAGGCTTTGGGTAGAAAGCTTGATTGTGTGTAAGGGTTACCTCCTAAGCCTAGAAAAGGGGACGAATCAATAGTGGATTGATTGAGAAATCCTTAGTGGGGAGCTAAGGTAGTGGATGTAGACCTTGGTTAGAAGGTTGAACCACTATAAATCATTGTGTCTATTTACATTCTAGCTTCCACAACCCTTCCACCCAAAAATCTACCTCTCCACCACTTGGTGAGCTAAATTGGTTGATCGAATCGAGCACCTCACAACTCAACACATTGAGAGAGTAAATCTCGTACACTGGATGGCATTACCAAGCAGACTTGCCATAAGTTGCACCATTTAGTCCATAATGACTATGGCAGAAAAAGTGAGAGATTGATTCTGGTTCAGATAGACAAATCGGGCATAATGTTGAGTTTTGGGAAATGCATCCTCTTTTCGACAACTCCAGCTTTGTAGGGATCCTCTAGTGGATAACTTTCCATAAGAACGCTTCAACATTTTGGGGGCATGGCCACTCCAAACGAACTTCCAGGCTTCATCCTTAACTCCTTCCGCGTTGTTGCGGATATTACAATAAGATTTGACACTAAATAGCCCACTCGGATCAGGTGACCATCTTAGAGAGTCCGACATAGAATGGTCAATTTTGTTGCTCTGGATGAGGTTATGAAATGCCTCCCATTCCGATTTTCCCAATCGAATAGTTGCCCGCACAACTCTATTTTCCAACACCACTTTTCGTTTACAATAAACCCCAAATCAGCAATCACGCCCTATTTCTTAATTGCCAGAGCAAAGATTCTAAGATATACTTCTTTCAAAGCTCCATCTTCTGCCCAAATATTGGCCCAAAATTGAATATGTTTACCGTCACCTACTTTGAAACATGTTTTAGCCAAGAATGTTGAATCTTGATTGAAGAGTTGAGAGGAGATACTTCTCCAAATTCATGATTTGCTTAAGGACGACTGGTTCACAGACAATAGGGCATTAGACTTTGGTTCGTATATTGACAAAATAATTTTACGCCACATGCTATTGAGCTCAGTTCCATGGCGCCACAACCATTTTCTTCTAAGGGCCTTGTTTCTAATCTTGAAGTCGAATAATCCCAGCCCACCTTCTTCTTTTGGTAAGCATATGATTTCCCACTTCACCCAGTGGATTGCTCATCGGTCCAAGGAGCCCCACAAAAATTTTACCATTAGCTTTGACAAGTGGTTGCATATTGAAGTTGGCATAGGGAATAATGACATGTAATATATCGGCAAATTGGATAATACCGATCTAACTAGCATGATTCTCCCTCCGAATGACTGGCACTTTGATTTCCAGCATGCGAACTTCCTCTTAAATTTATTCACAACAGGGTTCCAGAGAGCTTTCGAATTCTTCTAAATTCCCAGGGGAGACCAAGGTATGTGCTCGGAAACTTCTCACTTTTACAGTGAAATATAGATGCCCAGAGGTCGACCTTTATGTCTTCAACATTTATCCCAAGGAGCTTTGATTTCTTCATATTAATCTTGAGACCAAAGACTAGCTCAAATCCTTTCAGGATTCTAACTACTTTTCTGATTTGGGCCTCACTATCACCACAAAACAAGATGAGATCCTCAGCAAATTGGAGGTGCGAAATCTCTATCGAACTTGGTCCCAATCGGAAACCATTAAAGAATCCCTTCGAGACAACCATATTGAGAATGGAGCTTAGAGCTTCGGCCACTAAATTGAACAACATCGGTGACATTGGGCATCCTTGCCTGAGACCTCTCGAAATAGAAAAGGTCTTAGTGTGAGATCCGTTGACAAGCACTGAAATCATTGTTGAAGAAATACAGTCTTTAATCCACCTACACCATCTCTTACCGAAACCCATCCTTTCGAGAACGAATAGCAAAAAATTCCAATCCACCGAGTCATTGGCTTTTCAAAAGTCTACTTTAAACACCACTCCCGACAATCCTTTCCACCTAGTAAAGTCGATTATTTCATTGAAAATGAGAGATCAGTCAGTGATCTGCTTCCCAGGGCAGAAGGCAAACTGAGTTTCTCCAATGACCATGTGTGATACACTTCTTAGTCGTATGGCAAGAACTTTAGCCATCAACTTATAAATACACCCTACAAGGCTGATAGGGCGATAATTCTCCATTGATGTCAGATTGTTTGCCTTTGGTATTAGCATAATGAAAGAATGGTTGAAGTATCGATCTCGGATTTTCCCCTGATAAAACTCTTCAAAGAACCTACACATTTCTTCTTTAAGGTTTGGCCAGAATATCTTCAAGAAGTTCATGTTGAAACCATCCGGGCCCGGAGCTCGCGAGCCATCAGTGGAGGATAGGGCATATATGATTTCTTCTTCAGTAAAAGGTTCTTCTAGTTTGATCGCCATTTCATGGTTGATTGAACTCAGGTTGCATTCTAACCGGTCTACTGGAATAGTTTGGATGTCGTTATAAATGTGACTAAAGTGTGATTGTACTGCATCTTTGATTTTCCTGGCTCTGTAAGAACTGCATTCCCTATTTTGAGCTTGACTATCGAATTTTTTCTCCTTCTTGTAGAAGTAAAAATATGGAAAAACTTAGAGTCCCTATCTCCTGCTTGAAACCATCTCAGCCTCGACTTCTGCAACCATTCACGCTCATCCTGCCTGATTGTATTCCACAGCTGAATTCGTGAAGACTGCAGCTCAGCGCTGAGGTTAGAATCAGGCGTCCATCAGCGATCTTTGCCTCAATTTCTGATATTCTTTTTTCCAGAGCAGGAATTGTATTCTTGTTATTCTTCTATTTTCGAGCTACCCATTCTTTCACATGTTTTTTGCAGTAACGAAGAACATGACCTATTCCGGACCCAGATATACTACGACAGGAGTCGCTAATAACTTCCACAAGGTCCTTTTCATCTGCCCAATAGTCAAACCATCTGAAAGGCTTGGGTCCCCAGTTCAGCTTAACCATCGACAGAGCAACCGGGTTATGATCTGAGATGTTTTTTAGCATCAGACTTTGGTATATTTCCGGCCAGGCTTGCATCACATCAGAAGAGATTAAGAATCTATCCAATCTACTCATCGAAGGCTTGTCTCGGAAATTAAACCATGTGAATACTCCACCAACCATTTTGAGATCAATCAGGTGGAGGGTGTCGATAAAATCTGCAAAATCCTGCATTTCGCCTCTTCTGATGCTGGCTCCCGTCCTTTCCTCTTCGCGAAGCACTGTGTTGAAATTGCCTCCCAGGATTAGTGACTCATTAAGATTGGATATGGATTTACTCATATTACAAAACACTTCATTCCTCTCTGCTTGTCCATTTGGGGCATATATGTTGACCATAATACACGGTAATTTGATGGCTTGAATCTGAAGGCTTCCCCCTATAGAGGTATAATTCTTCTGAATTGTGTAAGATTTACAATTGAACGCCTCTGGGTCCCATACCATTAACATGCCTCCTGAGAACCCATTCGAGGGAGAATAGATCCATATGAGGTTATTCGAGGTACCAATTAAATGTCTGATGGCCCAATCGTCAATACTCTGTAATTTTGTCTCTTGAAAGAAGAATACGCTAGCCTTTCTTGTCAGAATTAATCTTTTAACAGTTGCTTTCTTCTCTCTGCTCCTCAGACCTCTGACATTCTAGGAAATACAAATAGGCTGATTTATGTAGGTAAGGTATAGAGACACGATAAGGAACAAAAATAACTCGATTAATTAGAGGCTCCCTCTTTCAGATCCATCTCCATCAATCGTTTGCACACAACTTTATTAGATACTTTGAATAGTAGACTCGATGCCTTACACACCTCGAGACATTCATTAGCTTCTTGCTCCTTTGCATTCATTTTGTTCATGGAATCTTCATTTGCGATATAGGATTGGGAATTGTTTAAGCAACCCTTTGAGACTCCAAGTGGGGTTTTCAAGCCAGAAACCCCTCTTTCCTTGCCAAGAGCGTTCTCGATAACATGACTGGAAGGAACCCAGTTGAGTCGCTTACCAGGAATTGATCTAAATAGTCAAAGGGGTAGTTTCTTTGGGTTTTTATGAGTTTGGGTTTAAAGGAAAACAAGGCAATCTCTTTATCATAAATTGGGCCACTGGGCTCACTTAGGTCTGACGAGGAATAGGATAATTCTAGGCTTACCTCTATGGGGACATTATGTAATTGATCAGACCCAGCTGGCCCAACCAAGGAGGGTGTTATGAAGCTGGAACGTCCTAGGAGATCTCCACCGTCTTCTGCCTCTTCCTTTTCTTCAGGAGCTACTTTACGCACGTGTTTTGAACTAAAAGATGCCTTGTCTGTCTTGGAAAAGAAGAGCGCCTCCAGATCTTTAACTGCATGGGGGGATCTTCGAAGCGACACCTGCCCGCTTCATTGGAGATTATGGTCAGATATGTTCCGTCAATCCAGCAGCGATTTTCTTCGCATTCATGAGTTGTCATTTTGATGTGAAATTTATCACCGTTTAAGGTGACGGTGGCGGAAACAGGCACGTCTGATATAGATGCAACTCCAGTGAGAACACGGGCATAGTCGAATATGTTCCTCTTAAGGTGTCTTCGTCAATTTTGATGACTCTCCCCCCATTTTCTAGCTATAGATTCAATAACTGAAGCGTGCCACGCGAACTGTATCCATATCATCTAACCATGATTCCATCAGGGACCCTTTTAGATCCCACATAATCTCAAACTGTTCAGCTTCCAGGCATTGTATTATGACGTAATAACCGGACCAGGTGCTCACTTTAACTTTGAAGCCTTCTGACCGTAAAGCATCCTGAACAAAGTGTGCGTTATACATCCCTTTTATTTGACCAACGTAGCTTTGCCGCAACCATTCTGATTCCGACGGGGAGAAAGGGATTTGCAGTGGTATATCGACCTCTTTGTGATTTTCGTCGTCGCTGAACTTTGAACGATGGGAGGTGCCTGCCCCTTTTGTTGCTTGATGTGGCGCGTTCAACAGAGCATCCTTGTAGGATCTCCCTATTGTGACCTTCGAGGATTTACTGTTTGTAACACCCCTTACTACTTCTTGATTACGTACTTTATCGCCTAACTCATTATCACCTCGAATAATCTTGGCAGACTTTCTCTCCATGAAGACTTTAATGTAAAACCTATCCATCTTTCTATTGTTGCCTCTCGCTATAGCTCTCTCCGCGTCTTTCTTGCTTGCAAATCTTACAAAAGCAAAAGTATGATTACACTTTGCTCGCTTTGGGTTGTGGTAAGCAATGTAAGTGCTCAGAATCTTCCTATATTCCGCAAAAACTTCTTTTAGGGTTTTTTGGTGAATTCTCTTACTAACAAAGTTCACAAAAACGGAGACACCTAAATCCTGAAGGGTTCGGTTACGCCTAGTACTTGGTCTAGTGTTGAAAGAAGTCTTCTTCTCTGCCGCTTTGGTTACCATCTTCTTCTTTGCCGCTCTGGTTAGATTAAAATTTAGGCATAATTCACTAATTCATTGGAAATGTTATAACACATCAAACACATCAATAGAGCGGCCACTCGCATCCCAACCACTAGTAGCATTTGCAAATTGTAATATATATTTGGAAACAAGTTAGTTGGGTTGATAAGTCGTATTTTATGATTTAAATTTTATTTGAAATTTTTCGAGTCAAAGTCGAATTATTTAAATTTCTCTAGTAGAAATCAGTTCCAATTTAAACAATTTTCTTTAATTAAACTGACCAAACATTATGATTTAAACCATTCGACATTATTAATGTTTTTTTTGAACCTTACCTAAGTAATTAGACGATATCTCAATAATCACACATAAAAAATGGGCATGATGAGTTAGACCTCATTCACTTTCCACTAGTTTATCAATGGCAATTTGCTCATGGTTTTAAATTCAACTGTGAAAATGAAACACGAGGATTATATTCATTGAGGCTCTGATTTGCATTATTTTTCACATTAGCTTTTAGAGTTAAAAACTAGTTTGAGACCAAAAGTAATAAAAAATATGTAGCTTTTCAGGTAAAAAAGTGTTTTTTAGCTTAATTTGAAAAGTACTTTTTAAAAGCAGAAATTTTTAGTTTTTTATTTTTTCTAAAAATACTTTTAAGTAAATTTACTCATGTATCATCGTTCTATCACCAATTTTTTTATGTTTTTAAAAAGAATATTTAGAGCATATATTTTATCTACTTAAAAGTAGTTTTTGACAACAATACGAAACAAACATTATTTTAAACCAAACAATCGAAAATTACTTTTCAAAATTACTTTCCCACCATATTTTTCAAAAGCAATGCCACATCTTACTACAAGCATACCACATCAATGTTAATACTATCTACTGATTTGAGATTTCTTTTTCAAATTCAAGTTCTAATTTATCTTAAAAAAACTCAATCACTAAATTAAGAAATTTGACAAAATCAGGTACCGTAAAGTAATAAGCCAAAAATAAAAATAAAATTAAAGCTAAACTACTTAAATGACAATCTAATTATACGGTGTTTTTAAATTGACTAACATACTTTTAATCGTGTCAATAAAATCACATAATTGTTTAAGTTGCATCAATCAATCACTTGTCGTTAAAAAATATTTTGTCTTTAAAACATATCATAAAAGATGATGTAACAGTTAATAAAAAATATATAACTATATATTTAATTCATGTTATTTATATATTATATCAAACATATTATTAATTTAATTTAATTTAATTTAATTTAATAAATCGAATATACTTCCACGTAAACTCATTTTTTTCTTTCATTTTTCCGTATCAAGTAAATCATACCGTGAACTTTTTGGATTAAAATAATACAAAATTCGGATTACAAATTCTATTTGGACAAGTTTTCGGGTAATATTAAGATGCCTTGAAAATGATGGATTGTGGAAATAGAATATGTAAATGACAAATTCAACTTCTGCGTACAGTTTGATGAAAATGAGCATATAATTTATAATCATTTCACAAAGGGCAATACAACATATCACAAGGATTACGACTGACAGATGAGTTAATTAGGCCTAATGTTCCTACCCGTGCCGTGCCAGATCGAAAAAATTATTCTACCGTTGTTGAGTTTCCGGCAGGACCTGTATCAGTTAAACATGACGGGACACTTTCACTCTCGTGGTCGGGCAAGCCAGAGGGAACTGAGGGCCCGTAATCTCGAGAAATAATCATGTATCGCAAGCAGTGCTCGGGCTGACTGGCGGGTTGTCAATATCCGATGCATTTGTTGTAGCGTTTGCTGCCGTAGATTGTCAGCCTGGTGATGTTGTAACTTATTAGAAACAAGAAAGGACAATGTAGGTAGATTTTAGTTTAAGAGATTGATGAATGGATCAGAAAACTTTCATATCAGACTTTCGGAACACGAAAGAGTAAAGACCGGTTTTTGAATTTGCAATATATACCAAAATTCTCCGCAGATTCGATCAAAAATAGAAAACAGTCCATAGTGTCTAGCAAAACTAATATAAGCCTTCAAAGTTTGTATCCGTAACCAACTCAAAAGAATCCTTCGGCATCGATCTATCCATGTCAGCCAATACTAGTAAGTTCTGTACATAAGGTAAAAGAAACAAAAGAGAAAATGAAAAACAATAGTTACCTGACGGATAAACCCCTCGAGGGTCCCAAGCTTCCCCATGGCCATGGCCATCTGACCCATGTAGTTCGCCACATTCCCAGATGATCCCGCCGAGCCTAAAGATCCGGTCGACAATGTCTCGGCTAGAGACTGTTGCAACGCCTCCATCCCTTGAGATAATGCATCTTCAGCCTGTTGGGAGGATTGCTGCAAGTTGCCAATTCCAGCCAACTGTTGCTCTGTCAAAGGCTCCAATTGGCTTATGAGAAGCTGCGAGAATAATCATTGAATTCAATCATGATGATGAGATATGAAGAAACCAATTACAAACAGAATATGCATGGATAGGATTCATGTATAGACGTCTCGAATTTGAAAAGCAGGAAATTTTCAGACAAAACTCTTATCATTTATTGCACCCAATCTTACTTTATCTTCATCGAGCAATACTCGAGATAAGGATATAATAATCCTACAAAAGTTGTACCGTTGTCTTCAATATGGTCCTTCAATTGTGTCAACAGGAACTCATGTTTTAATTATTATGTAATAGAGATGATGAGATATAATTGTCTCATAATCACTGCATATTGAAATATGAAAAGCAACAAGATACGGTGTATAAACATAACACATAATCAATCAGTTATTTTCTTCGTATTTTTCACAAATCATACTTTATCGTAATCTTGATTTCGAGATATCCATAAGTTATCGCATAATTATTTTCTAAAACTAAACGGCTAAACCTGTTATGGGTTCTACTGAATATTCCTACTTTATACCTTACTGTTTGCCAAGTTGTTCCGGACAGAAACTCAGACAATGTACAGATCAATATAACAGTATCCAAACCAACAAGCAATCTAAAGTGAAAGAACAGAAAGAAAAATATGGAGTTTGTTACTGCAATCGTTAAGAAGTTTAGCAGCAAACTTGGATGAACTACCTTTAGAAGCTCAGATGAACGGAAACCACCAAGCCATAAGAAACACCGCTCGGCCGGTGTTTTCCACATGCCTGACAACAAATGGAAAACATCAGCCTTAGCTGCATTGCTCTTCAACCTGAAAATTTCATCATAGTGAGCCATTACACCATCAACAATAATACGAAGTTCTGCATCGCTTGCATGAGAATTTACAGCCGTTCTCAGCTCATTAATTTGTCGGTTTTGCTCTTCCAACCACCGTGCATATTCTACGTCAAATGCCATGGCACCTACAAAGAAAATAAGCGGACAAAACGCATAGAGCAGCCGATAAATACATGATTATATTGGAAACCTTAGTCTCGCATGCTAGTTAGCATGCAAACAAACAAATTTATGTACAATGCCCAATACAACCACACTCCACAAATTCGAAATGTGCATTTTTGTGATATAGGAGATGGCACTGGTTAGTTTGTGATGATATATTCCCGGGTAAAGAATTGTACACTGACCTGTACTATTTAATTGACTGAATACCACTTATCAACTATGCTACTCAGACCCGGGTCAGTGTATATCTCTGATACAGGTATGTATCCAAGATAGGAATGTTTAAATTTTTCTAAGTTTTTCCTTGTATTTGGAGGGTTTTTGGAGTGATATATCCCCATGCCAATGTCCAAATATGTTCTGAACATGGGTGTCCAGCGTGGGTATTTCAAGAAAAATGATGAGCCGGAGCAACATGGCCAGGTCTTAGAAAATGAACATGGTTCTATGACTCCTGTCTTTACAATTTTGGATAAAGTAGCCATTCAAAGGACTCATCAATTAGCCACTCCAGAAAACAACTCATACTACAATCACTAGAAGAAAAGTTAACCAAGAACTAGATTCAAAAAACCAAACCATTACCGTTCCCGCCCATTGAATGGCTTTGATCTCCAGAGCTTGATATGAAGATACCCTGTATGTAACAGTAGCACGTGCTTGAATAAGAAAATTAATCAACAACTGCATATACTGTCCGTGCAGTGATGGACCAAGTCAAACCTGCTGCCTTGCCCGCTGAAGCTCCTGCTCTAGTTGTGTCAACTTCAAACGACTACTCTCCAGCTGTTGCACATACGCCTGTGGGAATTGATAATGTGCCTCAATATAGGAGATTCTTTGATATCCGTGTAAAATATAGCATATCAGATGGTCTCAAAGACGAACAAGTAGGAGAATTTGGGAGCAAAGTCATAAAACAAACAGTTGAAAACATTTTTTAAAAAATTGAATATATATTAAAGGGAAAAGACATACTTTCTTTCTCAATCGACTTTTTCTAGCAGCCTCACGATTTTGAGCAAGTCTACGAAGAGTCTGCAGAATACAATATTATCAACAAAAGGCCACCAATATGACCAAATCATTACTAGCTATTATCCACGCAAATAAGAGAAATTATCCGACCTTTTGATCTAAATTACCCTTGGATCTATCACTAGAATCAGAAGCCACCACAAGAGCACTAGAATTTCCTCTATCGAACTGCAAGCAGTAAAATGTCAGACTCGAAACATGTCAATTAACAACAACAGAAACAAAAACAAGTCACACTACATGAGCTAGGGCCAACAATACCATTTAAACTATCCAAAAAGGATTTATTAAATTAAAAGTGTAGGGATACAAAATAAAGCATACCCTCTGACTTTTTTCATCGGTATCTGCATCTGTTGAGATATCAGTCTTTGGACTACCATCAGCCATATTGGATTCTCCCCAGTTCTCCGAATTACCACTAGGTATCGAGACCAGATTTCTTTGTTGATCTTTTTCTAACTGCAACCTTGGAGATTCAACTTGGTTGGTGGACGGATATATATTAAATGAAGTTGGAGTCTGTTTCAGGCAATAAGGAGAATAAAATTACATTACTGAACACTACAAAAAGCTAATTACATGATTAAGACGAACAAAATCCACCTTATCCGAATTGCCAATAAGGTTGCGATCAGATGGAACTTCTTGGCGACTTACTTTTGATGAATTAAACACAGTGTCTGCATTGCCACATTTCATGTCAAATCCTTTATAGAGATATAAAGCAAAACTGTCTTTCCACTCATTACTGTTGTCTTTGAAAATTTTATCGGAAAACTAGATCAACATTACTGCTACTTAGGAGATCATTAAGGAGAAGAAGAATGATATGTTTTGCATATTGATACAAGGTGATAAATGGATGTAAATCTCGTGAAAGATACCGGTGCTGCGACCAAGAAAGCATAATTATGCTGTTACATACTACAGTTCATGTGACATGTCACATTTTTGTATTTCATGTGTCATTATATAAGACTATTCGAGGGTATATGAAATCTAACTTATTTTTCCTAAAAAACAAAAAAATTAAAAAAAAATGATTGCTCCAACTGACTTTTAAGGATTAGATTACTGAATGCATACTTGCACTCAGATTAACAGCATCCTCTGGGTGAAATCCAACGGATTAGTTAAATGTCCCGAAATTTGAAACAGGGAATGGATGGATCGTGCTTCCTTCTGTGCAGCTGAAAATCAGATTAAAAAGATGTAAGTAACCAGAAAAGCAATGACAAGCAAGAAAACTGTCCAAACACCTAATTTGAGCTTTTTTTATTTTATAAGCAGTTATTAGGCCTGCATTGCACAGTAGGGGAGAGCATTCAGTTTTTTCTGCAGGTTTGATCGGGTTTTTTTATTGAACCGACTTAACCGGCCATAGTCCAAATTAATCGATCCAACTGAATTAGATTAGCCTAAACCGACTTAAAGTCAGTCGGTTAGGCCAGTTAACCGACTTAATTTTTTTAAATAAGCATATTTTAATTATATATATATTATAATTATATCTAAAATAATTAAAAAATGGTATACATAAGTCGGTTAATTCGGTCAGTTTGGTTATGAAATTTCATAACCAAAAACTGACACTTGACCGAGCCTCCAACCGACTAAATCGATTGGCTCAATTTTGTCGATTTTTTTGTTAGAAAAGAGAACTGCTCTCCCCTAAAGGCACAGAACATTAAAACACATAACAGTATTAGAATATAGTTCTTATCCTAGAAACTCTTTTCTCATGGCAATCACCAAAGCCGAACATCTCTAGCTACCAAAGCACTATCTATCTACACTCCCTTGCGACACATCAAAAGAAAACTCTACCTAACTGAATGTTCGAATCTATAATGTTAAGATTTGGTGTTGAATAAAATAATATATTAAATGAATGGGAGATTTATTCTAAGAACTCCCGTGAAACTTAAAGGTAACAACATTTGAATACATAATATGAAATACTGAGAAGATAAAGGCAATCGAATACAGGAAGATAAGAATGTAACTGCGAAATTGATCATTTTTAAGGGAAAACGGATGGGTGTGAACCATAAGTTGATAGATGATCAAAACCATAATTAGAGGGAGTAGCTAGGGAATTTACAGTATGTTGGTAATTGATAATGGTGAGTCAAAACCTGGCATCCCTTTTGCTGCTTTGTTCTCATCTTTTGAACCAATGACCACTGTTCTACACTCCAAACATCATTATCGTACTTCTTTAATAACCCTAAAACAAATTAAAACGGCCAGCGTGAAATGAACTGAAAGAAGTATAACCACCTTCATGTGGGAAAGATAGCAACAGAACAATATGAAGAAAAAAATAAACAGGGGCAGACACAATTAAAATTAATCCCGTTGCAGCTAAAGCTATGAGCGACCGGGAGACCAAATCCATGTCAACAGTTTCCTATCCAAAATAACAGTGAAAAGCTCTCCGGTAACCAAAGAATGCCAAGAACACCACTACAAAAGAAATTACCTAGTCACTGGAAGCTAAAAATAATGTCAATCATGTTCGCAAAAAAAATTCTGCCAATCCCCGAGCCAGCCAAATGTACCAACCGGATGAAACTAACAAAAGAACACATAGAGCCAAAACTATCCACGGATGAAGCTAAAAAAATGTAAATCATGTTATAGAGGTCTAAGAAATTGCAGGCATCCGAGAAAGCAAAACAGTTTCCCATGTCTAGATAAGCCTTTTAGATTATGTCTATCTTATTTAGGTTCAGCTACACCACCAAACAACAATAAAAGAAGACGGTCTCGAGACGAACATGGATAAGATTATCTAGCATTCCACGAAAAAGGATAGTACAACTTGTTAACAAGAAAACTAATCTATTTTCGGTTTTTTCTTCCTTGTGTCAACACTGATCCAACAATTCTCAAACCAGAATTTGACAAAATAAAGAGAACCACTCAAGTAAACAGAGAAAGTATGAAAAGTTATGAACAAGTTGCCTAATCAAGTCAACAAAAAACATGCACATTTTAATACCAGAGTTCTAGACCATTTGAATAGTACATGAATTCAACAGTCAAAAGCACCAGAAATAAAAACAATAACACAAACTTAAAATCGAAGAGTCACATTTTCATAGAGAAACCCACACTAAAAATTCTAAGCAAAGAATAGCTAAAGATGGCAAAGCAAAACTTCCCAAAAGTGAATTTGCAAGCAAAGAATACAAAAAAAAAACCCAAAGTTCCTAAGCTTCAATATATTAACAATTTTCAAAAGTTGTCCCCAGCAATGCAAAAGAACAAGTAAAAAGCCTAGAGAAAGTAGATTGAATAGTAAATTCAACTTTTCTGAAAACTCAACCATTTTATAAACCAAAAAGCAGACTATACCCTCCCAGATTCATCAGCTATCAACAAGCAATCCAAAAACGCCCCAATACCCATCATATAAATTTGCACCGAAATTAATGGCATGCAATCTAAATCACAGGAAAAATCACAAAAGCCCTAAAATATAGAACTTTGAAGAAAGAAATACACACAAACTTGCCAAAATAGTATTTTACCAACCCAAAGTTTTAGCAAACAAATTTTTAGACAAAAGATGAACTTCTAAAGATCAAACACTAAGATAAAAATACTCAGAAGCCAAAATCACTCATGAAAACTCTGGAAAAATCCAAATTGACTTACCCCACAAAAATCACACAATCTCGGTTTAAAAACACCTAACCCCATAAACAAAAACCCATAGAATTTTTTTTCTAACTCCCATGCTCAAAAAAGAGATTAAAAATCAGCTCATTTCCTACCATTTTTTTTTATATTTTGCAAACTCAAACAATAAACATCCCATAACAATAAATGGAAATGATTATTTTAAAACAGAGCAGAATTTGAGAGATCGGAAGCAGAAAAACTCACCCAGTGAAATAAATTTTTGAAAAAATGCAATTGAAGGAATTGTTATTGTTGAAATTTAGTTGGTTGGATAATGAAATTCCAATCTCTAGACGCCCTCTTGACCTTTTTTCTGCGAGAAATCTCTCCACTTTCCAAAGAAGTAATGATATTTTAATTGCTTTTTTGTTTTGAGGGTAACTTTAATGAGGTTTGACATGAATTTTTTAAACCTTCTTTTTTTCTACTTTTGCTGTAAAAACTGTCAGATAATGCAGACACAGTATCAATGAGGACACCCAATTTTTGATGAAGTGTTATGTAAGAAACAGCTTTGGGTTTGTAATAATCCGGTTTATTTATGCGAGGATCTAATTTGAAAATTTAAATATTTGATTTATTTTTAAGTTTTTAGATAATTTGAATCATTCAGATGGATAATTAAATTAGGGTAATTTTTACCAGTGGTCCCTTTCGTTTAAGGTGTGTTTTATTTTGGTCACCAGAATTCAAAAAAGATTATTCTGGTCACTTACGTTTAAAATCGTTTCTATTTTAGTCCCTTAGTCGTTAGTTTCCGTTACTTTAAAAAATTAGTTTCTAATTTAACCCCCAAACTTTCAAAATTTTATTTTTCACCATCTTCTTCAAAAATTATAAAACTAAAACCCCATAAAATTAAATCAATGGCTATAACCCACCAATACAACCCATTCTCCCAAGATTAAAAGTGTCAACTTCCACTGCAAGAGCTTTGACAACGATGCTCATAATCTTTGCACTGCCTATCAGAGATATAGTTTAACTATTCTCTAGACTTTGGTTGTCGTAGTTAAAAGCTTTCTGTTCGTTTCTCTTGCAGGTTTAGAAGATGCTGAGTCGGATAACTCCATACCAAATTTCGTCAAAGACTCACTTTCAGAGGTCTAATTTAACACTTCTTGATCTTGAACCGAAAAGAATGGTCCGATGCCTGTAAGTGTAGAGCGTATATGTTGGATAGAGCAACGATGATGATATAAGCAAAAATATAAGTATCATGCGAAATCCATAAACTACTACAAATCATCCTAAAATTCACACACTTACAAATAATCTTTGCACTGCCTGTCAGAGATATTGTTTAACTATTCTCTAGACTTTGTCCAAAGATTTAATCAGAATAATGTTCCTAGCAGTTTCATAGCATTTTCAACTCAAATACGATACCTAATAAAAACGGTTCAAGTGGCAGAATCGTGCAGCTTACCATTTCTGCTACTTGAGCAGCCACCGCTTGTGATAGCATGTTCAAGAGTTGAAAACGGGCTAGGATGTTGGCTATCTACTTCTATGCAGTCTCACTGCTGCTGGTGCCAGCATTTTGCTCTTCAATTTCCTCAAATTGCTGGCATCATTCAATAAATTTGAAGTAATATATCATTTTATGTAATATTGAAAAGTAAGAATACAATTTATTTATTGAAACTAGAGTTATAATAGACAATAAAATAGTTAAAAATATTCTAGCTTCTGAACAACTGTTGCATATACGAAGAAGTGTTAAAGAGTACCAAATACCGATAGATTGATATCTATAATCTCAAATAGAATCACATGATGAAGGTTCTATTAAATCATGAGCGATAGCTACGAATAGTGATCAGAAAGAGAAGCTGGTAGCTGATGGAGAACTTTGTTGTAGCGGTGGGTTATAGCCATTGATTTAATTTTATGGGGTTTTAGTTTTATAATTTTTGGGGAAGATGATGAAAAATAAAATTTTGAAAGTTTGGGGGTTAAATTAGAAACTAATTTTTTAAAGTAACGGAGACTAACGGCTAAGGGACCAAAATAGAAACGATTTTAAACGTAAGTGACCAGAATAATCTTTTTTGAATTCTGGTGACCAAAATAAAACACACCCTAAACGAAAGGGACCACTGGTGAAGATTACCCATCAAATTAAATACAGATGAGAATATTTTGAGTTTTAGATTATTCAAAAATCTAAAAAAAAGATTTTTTATATTGAGATTAATTGTTATTTTAAATTATAATCTAAATTCACATAATTATTTATTATTTTGACTATACCAAGCTCATATTTTACTCAATTTGATCCCTTAGGAAATTTATTTTTATTTTTTCCTTAGTTTTATCATTGATTTATTATATTGTATATTTATTATTTTATTATTATAAATTACTATTATTATTTTCTCGATAATTAATATATTTTTATTATTATAATTGTCAATATTATATAATATATTTTCTTCTATTTTATTCCATTTATCATGATTATTTTTATTATTATAATTTTTATTATTTTATTATCATATATATTATTAGTATTTTACTATTACTATTATTTTATTATTTATTTAATATTATTATTTTTAAAAAAATAAATTCACTATTAATAATTAAAAAAATCCAATTCAAAAAATAGGATATCTAATTTTTCGAATCGAATATAAATCATAATTTTGTCTATATAAAAATCAGATATTTAATTTTTTCGAATCAACTACCATCTGAATTCGAAAATGAACGCTCATTGTTTTTACACCACTCTGTTTTTTTTCTAGTTACAATTTTAAAAAATTTACGCTTCTAAAATTGAAATAAAAAAATAACATACACGCCTATCTAGGGATGGTCTTTTGACTCGGATCCGACGTATTTCGACCCGACTCTATAGGATTGAATTTTTTGTGTGAAAAATTTGGTTCGAGTCAGATTTTTTAGGATTTATTCGAGTAGAGTTCATGTTTATGATGAAAAACCTTTGACTTGAAATAATAGTATAATTGTATTCTAAATATTTAGGGATAATTTCTATAATTTTCCTCTCTTTATATTTTTCTAATAAAAATGGAAAACTATTGTAGTGTCCAGGGCTCGAAAATAGTATTAGTGGGCTCGACTCGGGCTCGAAGCTCGTCGAGCTCGAAATTTTAGGCTCGAGCTCAGCTCGGCTTGTTGCTTTCCTCAAATATTTTTTTTAAGTTTTAAAAATTAACATTTGAAAACTTGTTTGGAAAAGGATAATATTTATTTTTGAAGTCTGCAAGTAATCATAGTACATTTTCTAAATTATACAAGTCCATAGAGATAGGGATGTGAAATCAGGTAATCGGACGAGTTTCAGTTAGGTAATGTTAGGTCAGGTCAAATCGGGTACGAGCTATGTCATGTCAATTTAATGGTTCGACTCGATTCGGGTCGGGTTAGGGTCGACTCGAATTTGGGTCATTGTCAGGCTGATTTTAAATCATGTCGAGTTCGGATTTGGGTCGGATTAATTCCAGGTCGAGCAAGTCTCAGTTCAGGCCAAAACGGTTCGGGTCCGAAGTAGTTAATTAACGGGTTAATTCAGGTTCGAATAGACTTCAGGTCGTGCCACGTTCAGGTCGGGTCACTTCGTTGACGAATAAAATTCAGTTCGAGTAATATGTTGAGTGGATCGATTGAATGATCAAGACCAAGAGGGGGTGAATTGGGATTTAAAAACTTTGTGGAGTGAAAGGGCAATTTAAAAATGAAGAACAAAGGATTTTAGAGTGGTTCAAGTTCCAAATGAACTCTACATCCACTACCTTAGCTATCACTAAGGATTTCAACAATTCACTATTTATGCTTCCCCTTTTCAAGGCTTAGGAGGTAACCTTTACACAACCGGTCAAATTTTCTACCCAAAATTTGACAAAACCCTCACAAATAATCAAAGAAGAAATTGGACAAGAAATATATCTCTCAAATACAAATTTGTCCCTTGAAGTACAACACTCAACCCAAATTTAAAGATAGAATAAGAATTGGATACAACACAATTTGGAAATTACAAAAGATTGGAAATTAGGCACACTTGAGGTTGGATTTTTGCTTGAATGTTTGTCTTTAATGCAATAGTTGTTGCTGGTCTTCAAAGAGCTTCAATTTATACCTCCTCTATCAATTCTAGCCGTTTGGGTGGTTGGGGAATTGAATAGAGCCGTTGGGACCCTCTCTTTCTACCATAAATGCACTTCTGCAGCTATCCATATCGATACACGGGGAGCCGTATCGATACCTGTCTCAAAAAAGAAAGAGTCGTTGTACATAATAAAGAGGGGGTATCGAAACGTACGTAGGCGTATCGGTACGGGACATAGAGTGTATCGAAACGGATAAGACCGTATCGATACCTTTTTCTCAACTTAGCTCACTGGAAGTTTCCGTTTCAATACGAGGGTTTACCGTATCGATACGGGTCAACTGCCATTTTAAATATTGGTTACCTAAAAACTGACACCAACGGTCGAAAGCATTTAAAACAATTCGAATTAAAAATTCATTTAAAACCGTATCGATACGGGTGAATCCGTATCAGTACACCATTCAAACTCCTTCACTTTTTACAGAGGGGGGCGTATCGATACAAATGGAATCTGTTTCGATACGGTTAAGGGCGTATCGAAACGCGTCCTTCTAGTAGCTAACTTTGTAAAAAAGGTATCGATACGGCTGGAAGCGTATCGATACACCTGGACAGTTTTGAACACTTTGGCCTTGGAACACTTAGAAAATATTTAGAGTTTGAGTTTTTCAAATCAGTTTTAAAGTGTTGGTGATTTAAAACTTATTAAGGGACTTAGAAAACAATTTCAAGTTTTTCAATTTGATCCTTAACGATTTAATTATATCAAAATCAAACATAGGTTTCACAATCTCCCCCTTTTTGATATAACAAAACCAAAACTTGAAATTTTTGACACTTTGAAAAACTTTGCAAAATTAACTCCCCCTTAATATGAGCTAGGTAACTTTTAAGTTGAATTTTTTTTAAGTGTTGTGAGCTTCCCTCTCCCCCTTTTTGTTAGATCAAAAATAATTGAGACAATGTAAAGTGCATAACTTAGGCAAAGGTATAAATAAACAAGCAACATAATTATCATTAAGATCAAAATAAAACATAACATCAACTTAAAAATCCAAAATAACAGAAAATCAAAGCATAGGTTTAAAATAAAGGAAACTTAATCCTAAAAACATGAAGCAAATGTGCATAAATAAAATATCCTAGATGATATGCATGGAATGCAAGGAGAGGCTACTAAGCATCATCATCGCCTTTTTCATCATCTTCATCTTCATCCACAATTGGATCATCATTCCTCATGCTATTACGCCACTCATCATGGAAAGTGGTGAGAGAGATATTCATAGAATTGTGATTGCTTTCAAGAGTTGTGAGGCGGTTCTCCACATTCGTCAAACGAGTATCAATCGTTGTAAACCCCGAAGCCATCTCCGTACGCAATCCCGTGAATTGCTCATTAAGAAAAGTCATTAGAGCATCCATGGAAGGTTGAGGAGGAGGTGGAGGAGCTTGAGGAACTTGTTCACCTTGAGGATTTTCCAATTGTGCCGCGGCCTCGGTAGGAAGCTCGGATAGATGTAACCAACTACCATTAAAATAATGGAACTAACCCATTGCAAGAGAGCGTTCATCAATGGGATCGGTGAGGGGAGTTGGGAAGTCATGCGAGCAATCAATTTCCTTTTGTATAAAGAAATAGCTTAGGGTCGTACCATAGGTGAAGGAAGTGACAAGAGTGGTGTGGCGATGTTGCACAAGATAAACGATCTCCACAAACATGATACAAGCAAGGTTTGGACGTTTTCTCTCACGGAAGTATCGAATCCAAAAGTCATCCACTTGACGGATAGTAGAGTACTTTCCTCCGGAAGGCCTAAGCCACCAAGAAACCATCAAATGTAGGATCCGATCTTGAGCATTTAAGGCGGTAACGGAACCACTAAGAACATGGCCAAGAGCATTCTCATCGTCAAGGCCTTCATCCTCCAACTTAAAAACCTCACAAATAGAGTTGACATCTATAGTGATTTTCTTACCCATGAGATAGGAATTAACCGCGGTAACAACTCCATCATGATTAGCACAACATTTGGCATTTGCATAAAAGATTAAAACCAAAATGCGAAAATAAAACCCGGGAATGGAGAGAAAATCCATAAACTTCTATAGTTGGAGCAAAGGTAGATATTCAAACTT
The DNA here is from genome assembly GCA_030270665.1 of Hibiscus trionum. Classification (NCBI taxonomy): domain Eukaryota; kingdom Viridiplantae; phylum Streptophyta; class Magnoliopsida; order Malvales; family Malvaceae; genus Hibiscus; species Hibiscus trionum. The sequence goes on from BSYR01000008.1 coordinate 3,750,052, forward strand.
GAATCGCTCTGAGTCAATAAAAGGAATAGAGATTACCCTTTCCGGACGGATCTTGTAGTTTTGGAATTGACGAAAATAGGTGAGAGCTCCTTGAGTTTGGAAAGAGTGTTGATAGATTTGAGTAAGATTCGGACGAGCACCCTCTCCGGTATTGGAAGTTTCATCGGTTTCATTAAGACGCGATCTCTTCCTAGAAGGGGCCATGAACTAGAAAACAAATGTATGCATTAAGATTTCTTCATTCAACTTATTGAAAAATCAAAAATCAAGGTAAAAGAAAAATTTTACAAAAGAAATTTTGAAAAGAAATTTTGAAAAACAAGTTTTGTTAAGAAGACAAACATAAAAAAACAAAGGATTTGAAAAAGAAAATAAAAAAAGAAAAAGAAAGGGTTTTACCTTGATAGTGATTAGAGAAGAATGGAAGAAAAGCCTAGCACCAAATTGATGAAAAAGCCTTAGAGCTTTGCTTGATTTGAAACCCTCTTGATGTTTTAGAGTTGTGGTGTGAAAATATGAGAGAGGAAGAGGCTATTTATAGGCTGAAAACGGCTAGGGTTTTTCGGGTTTTGAGAATTTTAGTTTTGGTAAAAGTTGAAGACTTTAAATGCCAAATTAAAGCAGTTTGCGCAATCGCGTATCGATACGGGGGTAAAGACGTAATTCCCATAAAAATACCCGTTGAAGGATCGTATCGAAACAGATGCGATCCGTATCGAAACGATTGAAGCTCGTATCGAAACGATTTTAACCGTATCGATACCCGTGTAAGGCAAAATGAAGTCTGAGAAGCTAATATAGTACTTGTATCGATACACGTAGGACCGTATCGATACCCTAAACCCATAAATACATTTTAGGCCTAAAGAACAACCATAAGCTCGATTCTAACACCTCCTAAAGGAATGCAAATGATGAATGAGCAGTTCTAAGCATATTTTAATAGAATCATACTCCCCCTAGCTATAGGCATGGATATTTTCAAGAGTTACAACACACAAACATGCAATTTCACAAGATCAAGCAATTTTAAGCACAAAAGAGGTCCTAAAAGGTCAAGATAGGCTAGTTAGACCTAACTCTCTCCTAAGGGACCAAAAACGCTCTTTGTCTAAAGGTTTTGTAAATATGTCCGCTAATTGATTTAATGTGTCAACATACTCTATAACAACATCTTCTTTAAGGACATGATCTCTAATGAAATGATGCCTTATTTCTATGTGTTTGGTTCTAGAGTGTTGGATGGGATTTTTTGTCAAACATATGGCACTAGTGTTATCACACTTAAGGGGTATGGTTTCAACTTTAATACCATAATCTAAGAGTTGTTGCTTCATCCAAAGGTCTTGAGCACAACAACTCCCTACGGATATGTACTCGGCTTCAGTGGTAGATAAGGCTACACTATTTTGTTTCTTAGAGAACCAAGATATGAGCATACTACCTAGGAATTGACAAGTTCCCGAAGTACTCTTCCTATCGATTTTACACCCCCATAATCCGCATCCGAATAAGCATGAAGGTTGAAGGTGGAGTCTCTAGGGTACCAAAGACCTAAACAAGGAGTATCCCTAAGGTACCTAAAGATTCTCTTAACGGCTATAAGGTGTGACTCTCTAGGACTAGCTTGAAACCTAGCACACAAGCAAACACTAAACAAGATATCCGGTCTACTTGCGGTAAGGTAAAGCAATGATCTAATCATAGAACGGTAAAGCTTAGAGTCGACACACTTACCTCCTTCATCCTTGTCAAGCTTTGTAGATGAGCTCATAGGTGTGGCTTGAGGCTTTGCATTCTTCAAGCCGAACTTCTTGAGCATATCCTTTATGTACTTTGCTTGATTGATGAAGGTGCTATCCTTCCTTTGCTTGATTTGGAGTCCCAAAAAGAATGAGAGCTCCCCCATCATACTCATCTCGAATTCACCTTGCATTAGCTTAGCAAACTCTTTGCAATGACATTCGTTAGTAGAACCAAAAATAATGTCATCAACATAAATTTGTACTACTAAGATGTCATTTTTATACCTTTTTATGAGAAGTGTAGTGCCCACCTTACCTTTTTCAAAACCTTTTTCAATTAAAAAGTTTGAAAGTCTTTTATACCAAGCTCTAGGAGCTTGTTTTAAACCATAAAGAGCTTTAGTGAGTTTGAAAACATGATTTGGAAATTTTGAGTCTTCAAAACCCGGTGGTTGTTCCACATACACTTCTTCATTTATAAAACCATTTAAAAATGCGCTTGTAACATCCATTTGAAAAAGCTTGAAATCATGATAACATGTATATGCAAGCAACATCCTAATGGCTTCCATTCTAGCTACGGGTGCATAGGTTTCATCAAAATCTATTCCCTCTTCTTGAGTGTAACCTTGTGCTACTAGTCTAGCTTTATTTCTCACAATGTTACCACTCTCATCTAGTTTGTTCCTAAAGACCCATTTAGTTCCTATGGTAGATTAATTACTAGGCCTATCAACTAATGTCCAAACGTTACTTCTCTCAAATTGATTTAACTCTTCTTGCATAGCCATAATCCAAAAATCATCTTTCAATGCTTCTTTTATATTCTTAGGCTCTATGCATGAGATAAATGCAACATGATTCATTAGTCTAAGAGAAGATCTAGTGGTTACCCCCTTGGATGGATCACCCAAGATTTCACCATCTTTGACATAGTTGAACTCCCTTGGGTAGCTCACTTCCTTTTCCTCAAGAGCCAAGTCCTTCAAGGCTTCAAGAGGTGGATCTTGTGGGTCCTCTTCTTTTGTTGGAATCTCATCCTCCTTTGAAGTTTGTCCTCCATCAAAGGCATTTATGATTCCTACATCATCATCATCACAAGAATCCTTCCTTAGAAGGAGGTTATCGTCGAATACAACATGTATAGATTCTTCTACTACTAAAGTTCTCTTGTTAAATACTCGATAGGCTTTAGAGGTTAAAGAGTATCCTATGAAAATAGCTTCATCATTTTTTTCATCAAATTTACCTAAGTTGTCTTTTCCATTATTTAAAACAAAACACTTGCAACCAAAAGGATGAAAATAGCTAATGTTAGGCTTTTTAGATTTTAAAATCTCATAAGGTGTTTTCTTTAAAATTGGCCTAATCATTACTCGGTTAACAATATAGCAAGCAGTGTTTGTGGCTTCCGCCAAAAAAATATTTAGGTAAATTATTTTCACAAAGCATGGTTCTAGCCATTTCTTGTAAAGTTCTAATTTTCCTCTCAACTACCCCATTTTGTTGAGGAGTTCGAGGAGCCGAATTTTTTTGGCTAATACCATTTTCATTTAAAAACTCTTTAAACCCTAAATTTTGAAATTCGGTTCCATGATCACTTCTAATATGGGAAATTTTGAGTTCAAGATCATTTTGGGTTAGTTTTGAAAGTGTGATGAATTTTTCTAAAGCCTCATCTTTAGTACTTAAAAATAGAACCCAAGTAAATTTAGAAAAATCATCTACAAGAACAAATGCATAAGATTTACCACCCAAGCTCATAGTTCTAATTGGCCCAAATAAATCCACATGGATAAGTTGTAAACATCTACTTGTAGAAACATCATTAATGGATTTAAAGGAAGACTTATGTTGTTTACCCTTAGAGCATGCATCACAAATTTTATCGTTTGAGAACTTAATCTTGGGTAAACCTCTAACTAGATCAAGGGAAACTAGTTTTTCTAAAACACTAATGCTAGCATGTCCTAGTTTCCTATGCCACAACCATGCATCATTTTCATTTTGAGCTACTAAACATGCATGAGATGTATGTATGTCATCTAGATGCACCATGTAAATGTTACCTATGCGATGACCTATGAGCATAATATTATTAGATTTAATGTCAACAATTTTGCACCCATTTTTATCAAATAAAACATTAAATCCTTTATCACACAATTGACTTATGCTCAACAAATTGTGTTTAAGACCATCGACATACAAGACATTTTCAATAAGAATAGTAGAGTGATTACCTATGGAGCCAATACCTTTAATGTGGCCTTTGGAGTTGTCACCAAATGTCACCACTCCTCCACTTTTTGGCTTTAGATCCATGAATCTACTCTTGTCTCCGGTCATATGCCTCGAGCATCCACTATCAAGGTACCATGAGTTTTGACTTTGTGCTTTGGCCTTGTAGCAATGCTCCCCTTACAAACAAAGATATTAAACTTTTGTTTTTGGTACCCAAATCATTTTGGGTCCACGAGTGTTAGCTCCCAATAACTTGGTTCCCTTAGGAATCCAAGGTGACATAGCAACAATGTTACTAGATTTTACAAGTTCCTTAGGAACCCATACACTTCTAATCCTTTTAGTTTTACTATGTCTAGGAAAGCTACGTTGTTTGTAGTTATTAGTCTTTTTCTTAGGTTGGTTTGTTTTAGAAGATTCACCTATTTCATGCTTCACACTACCAACATTTTTAAAAGACTCTTTGAGCTTGTTAAGCTCACCTAACACCTTTTGGTGTTCACTATTGCATTGAGAAATAAGATTATTAAGGTCAACATTTTCATCTTGGAAGAATTTTAGTTCATCTTTCAACCCTAAAATCTTTTTCTCAAATTTTAAATTAGCTTGAGAAAGAGAGTCATTTTTATCTTTTAATTCCGAAATGATTTTCTTATTCCTAATGAACGACTCTTTGTATTTCTCAACTAATTCATCATAGACCTCTTGCAACTCATCATATGCATCATTTAATTCATCATATGTAAAATCTAAAGATGATGAGTTAGAGGTTACCATGGGGGAATCTTCCTCAAGTGCCACGAGGCAAAGGTTGGCCACTTCTTGTTCGTCATCCTCGGATGACTCCTCATCACTCCAAGTAGCAAGCTTAGCTTTGAGCTTCTTCTCCTTATCAAAGCCCTTCTTCTTGAGTTGAGGTCACTCTGAACGAATGTGGCCGGGTTTATTGCACTTGAAGCAAATGATTTGATCCCTCGCTTCTTCTTTGTTTTTACCTTTGAAGTCCATCTTCCTTTGAATTTTTCTTCCACGATTGGACCTCATGAATCGAGAGAACTTCTTGGCTATCATAGCCAATTCTTCAAGGTCATCCTCCTCACTAGAAGAGCTTTCCTCAAGTAATGAAGCTTTGAGGGCTATTCCCATTTTCTTCTTCTTTTCCACCTCTAGCTTCTCTACTCTCTTCTCTTCCTTCTTCTTCTCTTCTTCCCTTCCTTGCTTCATAATCTCATGAGTGAGGAGAGAACCCACTAGCTCATCAAGCTTTAGAGTCTTCAATTTTTTGGCCTCTATGATGGCGGTTCTCTTCCCATCCCAAGATTCGGGAAGTGAGTAAAGTAGCTTCTGGACAAGCTTGTCTTCCGGAATAGTCTCTCCAAATCCCTTGAGCACATTGACAATGGTTGAGAAGCGATCAAACATCTTGGACACCGTTTCGTCGGACTCCATCTTGAAATTCTCATAGCTAAGATTGAGAATTCCAATCTTGGTTTCCTTCACATCATTGGTTCCTTCATAGGTGGTCTCAAGAGTATCCCATACTTCATTGGCACTTTCAATGGATGAGACTTTGGAATAGATGTCGGGTTCCAAAGGAGCAAAAGAGCATGTGAAGAGCTTTGTCATTTATTTGAATCTTCCTCCTTTCATCTTCACTCATCTCTATCTTTTTCTTCAAGACCATCTTTCCTTCATTGTCTTGCTTCAATGGAGTGTAAGGATCATCTTCAATGACATCCCACACCAAATAATCATTGGACTTGATGAAGAGGCGCATCTTATTCTTCCAAAAAGGATAGTTGTCACCATTAAAGAATGGTGGCTTTGTAGTAGATTGTGACTCATACATACTTGAACCGGAGGTAGAAGGCATGGCTTGATTTTTTGTTGATCTCACTCTTCCTAGGAACTCCTCTTGTGGTTGTGAATCCTTCTAAGAGGTAAGCTCTGATACCAATTGTTGAGTGGATCGATTGAATGATCAAGACCAAGAGGGGGTGAATTGGGATTTAAAAACTTTGTGGAGTGAAAGGACAATTTAAAAATGAAGAACAAAGGATTTTAGAGTGGTTCAAGTTCCAAATGAACTCTACATCTACTACCTTAGCTACCACTAAGGATTTCAACAATTCACTATTTGTTCTTCCCCTTTTCAAGGCTTATGAGGTAACCTTTACACAACCGGTCAAATTTTCTACCCAAAATTTGACCAAACCCTCACAAATAATCAAAGAAGAAATTGGACAAGAAGTATATCTCTCAAATACAAATTTGTCCCTTGACATACAACACTCAACTCAAATTTGAAGATAGAATAAGAATTGGATACAACACAATTTTGGAATTACACGAGATTGGAAATTAGGCACACTTGAGGTTGGATTTTTGCTTTAATGTTTGCCTTTAATGCAATAGTTGTTGCTGGTCTTCAAAGAGCTTCAATTTATACCTCCTCTATCAATTCTAGCCGTTTGGGTGGTTGGGGAATTGAATAGAGCCGTTGGGACCCTCTCTTTCCACCATAAATGCACTTCTGCAGCTATCTGTATCGGTACACGAGGAGCCGTATCGATACCTGTCTCAAAAAAGAAAGAACCGTTGTACATAATAAAGAGGGGGTATCGAAACGCATGTAGGCGTATCGGTACGGGATAAGGAGTGTATCGAAACGGATAAGACCGTATCGATACCTTTTTCTCAACTTAGCTCACTAGAAGTTTCCGTTTCGATACGAGGGTTTACCGTATCGATACGGGTCAACTGCCATTTTAAATATTGGTTACATAACAACTTACACCAACGGTCGAAAGCATTTAAAACATTTCGAATTAAAAATTCATTGAAAACCGTATCGATACGGGTGAATCCGTATCGGTACACCATTCAAACTCCTTCACTTTTTACAGAGGGGCGTATCGATACAGATGGAATCTGTTTCGATACGGTTAAGGGCGTATCGATACGCGTCCTTCTAGTAGCCAACTTTGTAAAAAAAGTATCGATACGGCTGGAAGCATATCGATACACCTGGACGGTTTTGAACACTTTGGCCTTGGAACACTTAGAAAATATTTAGAGTTTGAGTTTTTCAAATTAGTTTTAAAGTGTTGGTGATTTAAAACTTATTAAGGGACTTAGAAAACAATTTCAAGTTTTTCAATTTGATCCTTAACGATTTAATTATATCAAAATCAAACATAGGTTTCACATAATATCGGTTTCGGTTGAACTTCAAGTCGGGTCTTACCGTGTACAAATAGACTTTGGGCATGATAATTGTGGGTCAATCTCGGATAAAAGTAATTTTTAGGGATTAATATGAATCAAAATATCCCTTAGGGATGCAGACATGTTACAGTTAAAAAAAATTGTGATTAAATTATATTAAACTAAAACTTAAATTAGGACTAAAATGAAACATTTTTAAATGGGTCTGAACCTAAAAGGTAAATAATTTATAACCTAAAAAATAGGTAGCAAAAAATTAATTAATTATTTAATTTAAAAGTTAAATTGAAATGGGTAAATTGCAATTTTGCCTTTGGCATTTGGATTTTGGAGGAAAAGAGCCCACGTGTTCTTCTAGGTTAGGGGAAATTCAAGTTTTAGTCCTTTTGACTTTAGATGTTTTTTTATTTATGTCCCGTTTTTTTGCTTTTAAGTTTTAATTTAATTCAACGAGCCTCAATTTAGGTTATAATTGAATTTTGAGCTTTAGTTTTAGAATTCTTATAGGGACTTATGATTTATATGGTTTGGAATAAATTACAAAAATTATAGGGTTTGGAGTAAATTACAAAAAATAGAAATAAATATGGTTCAATTTTGGATAAAAGTATAATTTTATGGACTAAAATGAACAAAAACACCACCATCTTTACTTTATTAGACTAAATTATAGTAAAAATATAAATAAATATAGGTCAATTCCAGTTCAAAGTAAATTTTTTAGGACTTAAATGAACAAAAAATATTATCATATTAAAAATATTGGACTAAATTACACGATTTGAAAATAAATAAAGATTAATTTCAATTAAATAAGAATTGTATGAAATTAATTGAACACTAAACTCCTAAACCCTAAATTTCATCCCTAAGCTCTAAACTAATCACATAAACTTATAGGCTATAAACCCTAAAAAAGTATAACCACGTAACACGTATGAGACGTATTCACGTTACGCATATCAATATAGACTATAGATCATAGAGGCATATACTATATATAATAATAATATCATCGCGTATGATATATTATATATAGATTATGTTGAGTGGATCAATGAAACAATATAAGCCACGAGGGGGGTGAATTGGATTTTTAGAACTTTGTGAGTGGAATGGAAAATTAAAAATGATAGACAAGAGGATTTAGAGTGGTTCAAGTTCCAATCGAACTCTACATCCACTACCTTAGCTTCACTAAGGATTTTCCAACAATCCACTAATTGTTCTTCCCCTTTTCTAGGCTAAGGAGGTAACCTTTACAATACCGGTCAAATTTTGGGAAATTTGACCCAATCCTCACACAAGAAATACAAAGAAGATGAAGGCTAAAACAAGTATCTCTTAATACAAAATGTAGCCCTTTTACAAGCACTCAACCCAATAGAATAGATAAGAATGGAAATTACAATTTCACAATTGGGGTTTACAAGAAATATTGGGATTTTTGCACAAATGCTTGGCTTTGATGTTTGGATAATACTTTTTGAGATCAATAGTTGTTGCTGGAGCTTTTAGAGGTACCTTTTATACCTTCTCATTGAATTCTAGCCGTTGGGGTTGTTGCATTCATCAATATAGCTGTTGGGATGTTATCTTCCCTCCATAAATGCAGTCTGCAACCACCCGTTCCGAAACGCCCGATCCTATTTCGAAATAGACCAAAATAGAAAGAGCCGTTGGGGTGTAATAAATAGACCGTACCGAAACGGGCATGATAGTTTCGATACGCTAAGAGCCCGTTTCGAAACTCGTTTCGAAACATTTTGCCACTGTCAAAGCTTGCATTGATACGTATTGGAAGCATTTCGATACGCCTTAACGACAAGTTTAAATTCAGTTGAAAACTTCAACGGTCATATTTTAAAACCAAGTTTGAATTCCGTTTCGAAACGTTTGAGGTCGTTTCGATACTACCGTATCGAAACAGGTCAAACCGTTTCGATGTTCTTCATCCGTTTCGAAACCCGTTCCGAAGCAGAGGTTAACAGTTTCAAAACTGTTCCGGAACACCCAAATTCCGTTCCGAAACGGTGACTCGAAAATTACTGTTTTGGCTTGATAAACACTTAGAAAACATATGACAAGTTGAAGTTTTGACTTAAACATTTTTCTTTAAATATATAGAGGGGTTTTAAGGACTTAAAAAATTCATTTTCCATTTTTCAATTTAGTCCTTAAATTCTTTAGTTATATCAAAATCAACTTATCGGTTTCACAATCTCCCCCTTTTTGATATAACAAAACCAAATTAGAATTTTTAAGAGTTTTGAATTTTTGAAGACGTTCTAACTCCCCCTCAAATTAAGATGGGTTTTTAAGTTTTTGAAAGGATTTAAAATTCAAGTTTTAAAACTCAAAACCGACTAAATTTTTTTGGCTCTTATATTACTTCTCCCCCTTTTTGTTAGATAAAAAAGAATAATAAACAAGGCTCATTAAGAGAAGAAACAAGGTTAAAGCAATAAACAACATAATATAGATTCATATAATTTAAATATCCAAACATAAAACTTAAAGCAATAAAGTTTAAAGCTCAATCCCAAACAAAACAACCAAAGCATAGGTTCATAAAACATAAATAAAATAGAGGTGCAAACTTAGTCCTAATATGATAATCTAATATGCGATGCAATAAAGACCCTAAGCCTCGTCATCGTCACCATCAACATCTGAAGAATCACCATCGTTCTTAGCTTGAGAGCGACAGAAGGTCATCCATTAACCATAGAAGGTAGAGAATGACAAGTCCATCGATTGATGTTGATTTTCAAGTGCGGTGAGACGATCCTCCACGGATTGCAAACGAGTATTGATAGCACCAAGACCCGACTCCATTGTGTTGAACCGCTCGGTGAGGAAAGTCATAAGAGCTTCATTGTTAGGACCCGGAGCTTGAGGTTGTGGTTCAACTTGAGGTGGAGGGGCATGCCTATCAACTTGTTCCCATTGGCCAAGAGTGTAATGGAACCCGGACTTGTGGAGAGAAGATTCACCAATGTTGTTCTTACGGGGTTCCAAAGAATCATATGAGCAATCAAAGTTGAGCATGCCAAAGATATAGCTCAAAACAGTCCCATAAGTGAAGGATTTAAGAGCATCGCTTTCACGAAGCTTCACATTATTGACCATTTCGGCGAACATAATCTTGACAAGATTTGGCCGTTCTCCTCGGCGAAAGCACTCAAGCCAGAAATAATCAACTTGACAAATATGAGAGAATTTACCTTCGGAAGGGCGAATAAACCATGAAATCATCAAGTGAAGGAAACGATCATGAGCATCCAAAGAAAGCACGAAACTGGTGTGAGCACCAAAGTGGGTTTCATCCTCAATGCCTTCGTTCTTAAGCCTAAGAGCATTCTCTAAAGAGGATATGTTGATAACGAACTTCTTCCCCCAAGAGATATGACTCAATGCCAATGACTTCAGAGTGATCTTCATTATCAAGGAGCTGGGCATTTGAGTAGAAAATGAGAATCGTGTTCTTATAGATAATATCCGGTATGTTCAAGAAAGCCATGATCTTCCATTCTTGCAAACGCTCTAGATAGTGAAAAGCGAAACACTCGGAATCAAGGAATGGGACATCAAAACCGCGCTCGCGACGAACGACAATATCCTTGACATAAGAGAAACGATCCTTCATCTCTGGAGTCCGAAGACTTTTGAGAAAAAGTTGGGTGAGATTAGGATGGATATTGGCTTGACCTGAAGCTTCACTCGATTGACCCGTCTTACGTTTCTTGTTAGCATTTTTCATTGAAAAAACCTAAAAACATAAAGTAAGCAATTTTAAAATTGAAGTTTATGCATGAATATCCTTAATTCAATCCAATGACAAATCCCATTTAGGTTTAAAAAGACTTAAAAAATTTAAGAGGAAACAACTTTTGAAAAACTGTAAAAAAATACGAGTAAAAAATAATATATTCGAACCAAAAATTTTAAGAGTTTGAATTTTTTTTACAAGTTTTGGAAAACCCAAGAGGCAAAACATATAATCTATACAAAATTAAAATTTTCTAACCTAGAATTCGAATAAAATCAAAGGAAAAAGAAAAAGAAGAAAATATACCTTAGATGGGAATTTTGGATGAATGAATGGAAAATCTTGCACAAGATTGATAAGGCTTGCTTAGACTTGAGTTTGTGTGTAAAAGCCCTCAAGATTTGATGAAAAACAATTAGGTTTAGGGGGTTTTTATAGGGAAAAACCAGGTTAGGGTTTTTGAAAAGTTTTAATTAAAAGTGATTTTGTCATTAAAGAACCCTTTTAAAGCTGTCTGCATACCCGTTTCGGAACAGGCATGACCATTCCGAAACGTAGGTACCGAAACGTTGACTGACGTTTCGCGTCCAGTTGACCATTCCAATACAACTTTGACCGTATCAAATCCCACGCGTTGAACCGTATCGAAACTCGTTTCGATACACGTCTTGGCAGAGGAAAATCGTTTCGAAACCCTTTTAAGGCATTTCGAAACACCCTAGTCATAGACCACTATTTTAAGGCACCCGTATCGAAACAGATTGACTCGTTTCGATACACCTAGGCCTGGAAGTGTAGATGAGGCTCTAATATTGCAGAAAAATGAATTTCATGAAGTCTTATATGCAGAAATGACATGAATGAGAAGTAAAGACATGTATAAACAAAAACATACTCCCCCTAACTATTAGCATGGATGAAATTAGAAGTAGAAACACATAAACATGGCATTTTTCAAGAAATCAAGCAATTTAAGCACAAAAGGGTCCTAAAAGGTCAAGAAAGGCTAGTTAGACCTAACTCTCTCCTAAGGGACCAAAAACGCTTCTTATCCAAAGGCTTTGTAAAAATGTCCGCTAGTTGGTTTAAGGTGTCAACAAACTCTATAGCAACATCTTCCTTATGGACATGATCTCTAATGAAATGATGCCTTATTTCTATATGTTTGGTTCTAGAGTGTTGGATGGGATTTTTAGTTAAGCATATGGCACTAGTGTTATCACACTTAAGGGGTATGGTTTCAACTTTAATACCATAATCTAAGAGTTGTTGCTTCATCCAAAGGACTTGAGCACAACAACTCCCTAAGGATGTGTACTCGACTTCGGTGGTAGATAGAGCTACACTATTTTATTTCTTAGAGAACCAAGATATGAGCATACTACCTAAGAATTGACATGTTCCCGAAGTACTCTTCCTATCGATTTTACACCCCCCATAATCCGCATCCGAATAAGCATAAAGGTTGAAGGTTGAGTCTCTAAGGTACCAAAGAACTAAACAAGGGGTATCTCTAAGGTACCTAAAGATTCTCTTAACGGCTATAAGGTGAGACTCTCTAGGACTAGCTTGAAACCTAGCACACAAGCAAACACTCAACAAAATATCCGGTCTACTTACGGTAAGGTAAAGCAAAGATCCAATCATAGAGCGATAAAGCTTAGAGTCAACACACTAACCTCCTTCATCTTTGTCAAGCTTTGTAGATGAGCTCATTGGTGTGGCTTGAGGCTTTGCATTCTCCAATCCAAACTTCTTGAGCATATCCTTGATATACTTTGCTTGATTGATGAAGGTGCCATCCTTCCTTTGCTTGATTTGGAGTCCCAAAAAGAATGAGAACTCCCCCATCATGCTCATCTCGAATTCACCTTGCATTAACTTAGCAAACTCTTTGCAATGACACTCATTAGTAGATCCAAAAATAATATCATCAACATATATTTGTACTACTAAGATGTCATTTTTGTACCTTTTTATGAAAAGTGTAGTGTCCACCTTACCTTTTTCAATCAAAAAGTTTGAAAGTCTTTCATACCAAGCTCTAGGAGCTTGTTTTAAACCATAAAGTGCTTTAGTTAGTTTGAAAACATGATTTGGAAATTTTAAATCTTCAAATCCCGATGGTTGTTCTACATACACTTCCTCATTTATAAAACCATTTAAAAATGCGCTTTTAACATCCATTTGAAAAAGCTTGAAATCATGATAACATGCATATGCAAGCAACATCCTAATGGCTTCCATTCTAGCTACGAGTGCATAGGTTTCATCAAAATCTATTCACTCTTCTTGAGTGTAACCTTGAGCAACTAATCTAGCTTTATTTCTCACAATGTTACCACTCTCATCTAGTTTATTCCTAAATACCCATTTAGTTCCTATAGTAGATTGATTACTAGGCCTTTCAACTAATGTCCATACATTACTTCTCTCAAATTGATTTAACTCTTCTTGCATAGCCATAATCCAAAAGTCATCTTTTAATGCTTCTTTAATGTTCTTAGGCTCTTTGCATGAGATAAAAACAACATGATTCATGAGTTTAAGAGAAGATCTAGTAGTTATCCCCTTGGATGGATCATCCAAGATTTCACCACCTTTGACATAGTTGTACTCCCTTGGGTAGCTCACTTCCTTTTCCTCAAGAGCAAAGTCCTTCAAGGCTTCAAGAGGTGGATCTTGTGTATCCTCTTCTTTCGTTGGAATCTCATCCTCCTTTGAAGTTTTTCCTCCATCAAAGGCTTCAAGGATTCCTACATCATCATCATCACAAGAATCCTTCCTCGGAAGGAGGTTATCATCAAATACAACATGAATAGACTCTTCTACTACTAAAGTTCTCTTATTAAATACACAATATGCTTTAGAGTTTAAGGAATAACCTAAGAAAATAGCTTCATCACTTTTAGCATCAAATTTACCTAAGTTATCTTTTCCATTGTTTAAAACAAAACACTTGCAACCAAATGGATGAAAATAGTTAATGTTAGGCTTTTTAGATTTTAAAATCTCACATGGTGTTTTCTTTAAAAGTGGCCTAATCATTACTCGGTTTACAATGTAGCAAGCGGTGTTTGTGGCTTCCGCCTAAAAATATTTAGGTAAATTGTTTTCACAAAGCATGGTTCTAGCCATATTTTTTTGTAAAATCCTATTTTCCCTCTCAACTACCCTATTTTGTTGAGGAGCCAAAAAATTGTGGCTAATACCATTTTCATTTAAAAACTCTTCAAAACCTAGATTTTGAAATTCGGTTCCATGATCACTTCTAATATGAGAAATTTTAAGTACAAGACCATTTTAAGTTAATTTTGAAAACGTGATGAATTTTTCTAAAGCCTTATCTTTAGTACTTGAAAATAGAACCCCAAGTAAATCTAGAATAGTCATTAACAAGTACAAATGCATACGATTTACCACCCAAGCACATAGTTCTAATAGGCCCAAATAAACCCATGTGAATAAGTTGTAAACACCTACTTGTAGAAACATCATTAATGGATTTAAAGGATGATCTACGTTGTTTACCCTTAGAGCATGCATCAAAAATTTTGTCATTTGAGAACTTAATTTTGGGCAAACCTCTAACTAGAATTAGGGAAACCAATTTTTCTAAAACACTAATGCTAGCATGTCCTAGTTTCCTATGCCATAGCCATGCATCATTTTCATTTTGTGCAACAAACCATGCATGTGATGTATGAATGTCATCTAAATGCACCATGTATATATTACCTATGCGATGACCAATGAGCATTATATTATTTGATTTAATGTCAACAATTTTGCACCAATTTTTATCAAATAAGACATTAAACCCTTTGTCACACAATTGACTAATGCTCAATAAATTATGTTTTAGACCATCGACATATAAGACATTTTCAATGAGAATAGTAGAGTGATTACCTATGGATCCAATACCTTTAATGTGGCCTTTGGAGTTGTCACTAAATGTCACTACTCCTCCACTTTTTGGTTTTAAGTCCATGAATCGACTCTGGTCTCCGGTCATGTGCCTCGAGCATCCGCTATCAAGGTACCATGAGTTTTGACTTTGTGCTTTGGCCTTGTAGCAATGCTCCCCCTACAAACAAAAATATTAAGCTTTGGTTTTTGGTACCCAAATCATTTTGGGTCCACGAGTGTTAGCTCCCAAAAGCTTGGTTCCCTTAGGAATCCAAGGTGACATAACAACAACATTATTAGACTTGACGAGTTCCTTAGGAACCCATACACTTCTAATTTTCTTGGTTCTATTATGCCTAAGGAAGCTATTTTTTTGTAGTTATATGTCTTTCTTTTAGGTTGGTTAGTTCTAGAGGATTCACCTATCTTATTTTTCATATTACCAACATTTTTGAAAGACTCCTTGAGCTTGTTAAGCTCATCTAACACCTTTTGGTGTTCATTATTGCATTGAGAAATAAGATTGTTTAAGTCTACATTTTCATCTTGAAAGAATTTAAGTTCATCTTGTAAACCTAAGATATTTTTCTCAAATTTTAAGTTAGCTTGAGAAAGTGAGTCACTTTTAGCATTTAATTCTGAAATAGTCTTTTTATTTCTTATGACCGACTCTTTATACTTCTCAACTAACTCATCATATACCTCTTGAAACTCATCATAAGCATCATGCAATTCATCAAATGTAAAATCAAAAGATGATGAGTTAGAGGTTACCATGGAGGAATCCTCCTTAAGAGCCATGAGGCAAAGGTTGGCCACTTCGTGTTCCTCATCCTCGGATGACTCCTCGTCACTCCAAGTAGCAAGCTTGGCTTTGAGCTTCTTCTTCTTCTCAAAGCCCTTCTTCTTGAGTTGAGGGCACTCCGAACGAATATGAACCGGTTTTTTGCACTCAAAGCAAATGATTTGATCCCTCTCTTCTTCTTTGTTTTTGGTTTTGAAGTCCATTTTTCTTTGAATCTTCCTTCCTCGGTTGGACCTCATAAACCGTGAGAACCTTTTGGCTATCATAGCCAATTCTTCTAGGTCTTCCTTCTTACTAGAAGTGTTCTCCTCATGTCGTGAAGCTTTGAGAGCCACTCCTATCCTTTTCTTTTTATCTACCTCTAGCTTCTCCACTCTTCTCTCTTCCTTCTTCCTTTCATCTTTCCTTCCTTGCTTCATTATCTCATGAGTTAGGAGAGAACCCACTAGCTCATCAAGCTTGAGTGTCTTCAAATTTTTTGCCTCAATGATGGCGGTTCTCTTCCCATCCCAAGACTCGGGAAGTGATTAGAGTAGCTTCTGGACTAGTTTGTCTTTCGGGATTATCTCTCCGAAACCCTTTAGCCTGTTGACGATTGTTGAGAAACGATCGAACATCTTTGACACGGTTTCGTCGGGCTCCATTTTGAAATTCTCATAGCTAAGATTGAGAATTCCAATCTTTGTCTCCTTCACATCACTTGTTCCTTCATAAGTAGTCTCAAGTGTTTCCCACCCTTCCTTAGCACTTTCGATGGAGGAAACTTTGGAGTAGATGTCGGGACCGAAAGAGCAAAACAACATGTGAAGAGCTTTATCATTGATTTGAATCTTCTTTCTCTCTTCTTCACTCATCTCATTTTTCTTCTTTAACACCAATCTTCCTTCGTCATCTCTCTTCATTGAAATATAGGGACCATCTTCAATGACATCCCAAACTAGATAATCGTTGGATTTAATGAAGAGGCGCATCCGGTTCTTCCAAAAGGAGTAGTTATCACCATTGAAGAAAGGTGGTTTGGTGGTTGATTGAGACTCGTACATGTTTGATTTGTGGTTGATCACACTCTTCCTAGGAACTCCTCTTTTGGTTGTTAATCCTTCAAAGAGGTAGGCTATGATACCAATTGTTGAATGGATCAATGAAACAATATAAGCAGAGAGAGGGGGTGAATTGGATTTTTAGAACTTTGTGAGTGGAATGGAAAATTAAAAATGATAGACAAGAGGATTTAGAGTGGTTCAAGTTCCAATCGAACTCTACATCCACTACCTTAGCCTCACTAAGGATTTTCCAACAATCCACTAATTGTTCTTCCCCTTTTCTAGGCTAAAGAGGTAACCTTTACAATATCAGTCAAATTTTCTACCCAAAATTTGACCCAATCCTCACACAAGAAATACAAAGAAGATGAAGGCTAAAGCAAGTATCTCTCAATACAAAATGTAGCCCTTTTATAAGCACTCAACCCAATAGAATAGATAAGAATGGAAATTACAATTTCACAATTGGGGTTTACAAGAAATATTAGGATTTTTGCACAAATGCTTGGCTTTGATATTTGGATAATACTTTTTGAGATTAATAGTTGTTGCTGGAGCTTTTAGAGGTCCCTTTTATACCTTCTCATTGAATTCTTGCCGTTGGGGTTGTTGCATTCATCAATATAGCCGTTGGGATGTTATCTTACCTCCATAAATGCAGTCTGCAACCACCCGTTCCGAAACGCCCGATCCTGTTTCGAAACATACCAAAATAGAAAGAGCCGTTGGGGTGTAATAAATAGACTGTACCGAAACGGGCACGATCGTTTCTATACGCTAAGAGCCCGTTTCGAAAATCGTTTCAAAACATTTTGCCACTGTCAAAGCCTGTATCGAAACGTCTTGGAAGCGTTTCGATACGCCTTAACTACAACTTTAAATTCAGTTGAAAACTTCAACGGTCATATTTTAAAACCAAGTTTGAATTCCGTTTTGAAACATTTGAGGTCGTTTCGATACTACCGTATCGAAACGGGTCAAACCGTTTCGATGTTCTTCATCCGTTTCGAAACCCGTTCTGAAACAGAGGTTAACCGTTTCAAAACTGTTCTGGAACACCCAAAGGTCGTTCCAAAATGGTGACTCGAAAATTAATGTTTTGGCTTGATAAACACTTAGAAAACATATGACAAGTTGAGGTTTTGACTTAAACATTTTTCTTTAAATATATAGAGAGGTTTTGAGGACTTATGTAACCCCCTTATCCCGGCCTAGACGATCGACCCGAACTATGAAGATTACACGGGGAAAACCAAAGTCAACCCGAAAGTCAACCTTGATTCACGACCCTTTTTTTCTTTTTAGTCTTGTCTAGATACATGTTAACCCTAAGTGGGAACTCACGAAACACGATTGAGAAAGGCACAGCGATCAGATAACATATAGGGACTCAATTTCACTTCATACAAAATTTAGGGACCAAAATGTAATTTCTGTAAATTAGAAGGTCTTCATTGAAATTAAGGTCACCAATAGGAAATTAGTAATGTTACATGCTTCTCTGCCAAATTTCAACTTAATTGGACATCTCGGGCTCAAGCAATTGCAATCTCAACATTTAGGACTAAATTGTAAAACATGCTAACATCAGAACAATTCAAATCCGTGTCCAACGGTCACCCATTTCGAAACACCCACCTGCCGTATCGAAACGCTGGATCAAAACGGCGTTGGCCGTTTCGGTACGCGGGTGTGTTTTGAGACCAGTTCCGAAACAAGGCATTCCAGTAGCCAAATCGTTTCGAAACAGCCCCCAACGTTTCGAAACACGAATGCCATTACATGCCCCCGTTTCGAAACACTAGAGGGTGTTTCGATACGGTTTGCCCAGAAACTGTAGCAATTGCTGGTTTTTCATTCATATACTCATTCAAACACATCCCAAAGACTCTCCAATCATACCAACAAGTCAACAAACATATAAGGTACATATTTAGAACTCCTAAACACAATCATAGCATCAAACATGAAATCTCACTAGTCTAGAGGCATGCTTCCTAATATCAAATCACAAATAGGCAATCCAACCTCAAAACAAGCAATTAAGGCCATTTACAATTCAAACCAACCAAAGCAAACATGCCACCACTCTAGGGAGTTTAACACATCTCCCAAATACAAATCTTGGTTTCCCATTGCCAATCTATCAAAACTAAAGTGTAGGAAAACTTCACCATACATGAGCTTGGATTTCCTTGGATGGACTTAGCTTCCTTGATGCCCGAAAACACCTCAATTATCTGCATTATTGGTAAAGAGAGAGCGTAAGCACAAATGCTTAGTGAGGCACGCTCTAAAGAAAACCAACACAATAATGCACATTTTGAAAACACCTTCATTAAAAGCTTTTAAACCCACATGCTCATTTCTATCTCATGCTTGAAAACCTTTCAAAGCAACTTCTCATTGAAACCACATGTACCTCAACTCTATCTCATGCATTTACCAATGCAAAACTCATGGCAAGGCCATACACATGCTTGTATCATCTAAGCATCTCTAAAACAAGTCACATATGCAACTCTCATAGCATAAATCATTTCATTAAAGGTACATGTGTAACAAAAACCATTTCATCATTTATATTGGCATTTAACATCTCATTAATACTCGGATATGCGGACACATTTCTACACTAGACTCTTTCGGTGGAATATCGCATCACCGTACTCACTTGTCTAGCAACATGGCTTCCGGTGGAATCTCTCATCACCGTACTCACATGGCGGAATCTCTCATCGCCACCAAGCTTGGGTATTTCACCAAGTCCTACCCGATGGAATGCCCATCATCGGAATATCTCCCTTTGGCTTAACCAAAGAGCACGTACAAATTTTCAGTTTATAGTGCACTCTCATCCTATTGATCGATCAATTATATCCGGTAAGTTGCTCAACATCTATGCCAATATATATGTCAAATCAACATCTCACCTACTGTTTTTCATGCATTAAAACTCAACATTCTCATCTCTTTTCAAAATCATAACATTTGCTATACTTCAATATAAAAGCTCAAATCTCAACTATGCAAAATGTTACTTAATGAAATCATTTCAAGCATCATCTCATGCTATAATTCATGCATAAAAACAGTAGGAATATATCAATCTAAAACCATGAGCATGTAAAAGCATTTTTAGGGGCAAACACCACTTTAAAGAGAGCAATTCAAACCATACTTACTTCCGGGTTTAGAAAGGTGTTTCAAACCTCTCCTAAATCCCCAAACCTTGTATTTTTGTCCTCATGGACTTCTAACCCAATCGCACTCACCAATTTACGTTTCGCTTGCTTGCCGAAACGCCAATTAAGCTTCCGGATCAACTTCAAAAGTGTCCGAAGATGTCTTCCCTATTTTAGACACATAAAAGCAGAGGATTAATGCATCATCATGCATTGAAATCTTCAGCCAACACTCTAAACTCTCTCCTCTATCTAAACCCAACATTTCGGCTACCAAACACAACCGAAATCACCTCCAATCTCTTCCAAAACATAACCCAGCCAAGATCCATCACTTCTAAACATTTCTCAACATCAATTATCATAAAAAAACAACCCTAAACTCGTCCTTATACCTCAAGCTATAACAGAACACCAAAAACACCCCAAAAACCACCATTTTCACAAGCAAAAACTTAGGAAAAACAACCTATTCGGGATTGGATTGATAAAACCTCATTTCTAACATCATTTAACATCCAAAATACATTAGAAAACCATCTCAAAATAGAGCCCAATCAATTACCACGAAAATCTTCAAGATCTCTTCCAAAATCTTAAGTTTTAAGCCAAAATCTTGTTTCCAACATTAAAACCATTCATAAACCTTTAATAAAGGATTGACAACTTGGGAATTTCATTAAAGAACTGAGTATTTAGAGGATAATAACAATATTACCTCTAAAAGATGATTTCTCCTTGATTTGGGCAAGTTTCCATGAAAAATCAATGTAGAAAACAAGTAGATTTGATGGAAGATTGATTAGGAATCAATGAGTGATGGAAATCTCATCAAATGAAGTGGAAATCAAAGTGAATTTTACTGGAGAAAAAGTGTTTGGTTGATAGGATTTTGAGAGAAAATGAAATGAGAGAAAATTAGAGAAAAAATGGTAATGAAAGTCAAAGGTAGTTTATCTGCTTATTTTATTTAATTAAATCATTAATTAAATCACCCAAATTAAGGAAAAATCTGATGAAAACATTTTTGGTAAATTAGCTCCTTAAAGATTCAAAGTTTCAATCCTTTACAAAACAATCACTACTAAACTTTGCAAAAATTGCGATTTGGTCACTACACCGAAATGTAGTATTTCCCAACCTTATTTTGTAAAATTGATTTCACCATTCTCTTATACATATTAAATGAGGATTTTTAGATATTTTTCTATATTTTTAAAGCATCCCGAACTAGGCTTTCCCTAAAACTCCCTTTTATATTCGAACCGTTTCTCAGACCGGTCCGGTTCAGACCCTAAACTTCTAAGCCCAAAATTGGGGTGTTACAACTTAAAAATTCATTTTCCATTTTTCAATTTAGTCCTTAAATTCTTTAGTTATATCAAAATCAATTTATCGGTTTCACAAATTATAAACTATAGACTATATAACACTTGAAAAATAATCTCATACACTAAGCTAAACCTTAAACTAAACTATAAACCATTAATACTAAACACAAAACCATAAACATTAAGGAATCGAAATTAATCTCATAAACCAATAACATTAGGCTAAACCATAGAGCTAAACTTTTAACCTTAAGGAATCAAAATTAATCACATAAACCAATAACTCTAAACAAAACACTAAATTAAACCACAAACTGTTAATATTAAACCATAAATCATAAACCTTAAAGAATCATAATTAATCTCATAAACCAATAACCTTAAACTAAACCATGAATCATTAACACTAAACTCTAAAACATAAATCTTAGAGATCCAAATTAATCTCATACACCAATAACCATAAACCCTAAATAATATAGCATTATAAAAATAAAAATATAACCCTAGAAGCCTAGATTATAAACCTTAAACCTTTGTGTCGAAACCATTTTTGAACCGGGTGTGAAATAGCTTGACGAGTTATTTTTGAAAATTAGAGTTTAATCTTGAAAACTATGTTTTTTTCATATTAAATTGAGTTTTGCAATTAAATCATGAAAATAAGGTTTTTACTTTTTATTTAATTTGAAAATTAACCTTAAAAATCATTTTTATTTTTAATCTTGAAAATAGACTTTCTTTTTAAATCAAATTAATCCATTAAAAAAACAAAGTTTACACTTTTATTTATCTTTTAAAAAACATTTGGAGTTGTCTTCGATCACTTTGGTAGACCGGACACCATAAAAATAATTAGAGATTCTTTATTTTAAAATTTGGGTTCGAGAGTCGGTTACGTGTGGGGAAGGGTTAGCACCCCACAAACGCCCGTTATCGGTACCTTTTAATTTTAGTTGGCATTTTGGCATTCTAAATAATATTTTGAATTTAATTTAACCCTTAATTATTTAATGGATTTAAATTCCAAACGGAGATATTCCTTTTATAAAGAAATATATTTTTTATCTGAATATGAGATTAAAAGCACCCTTTTATATTCGAGGCACCCTAATTCATATTCAAAAATATATTTCCAACATAAAAGGTTTGAATGCAAGATTTGTTATTGGCTTGTCGATTTTAAGTTCTAACTTAAATAGGCTTTATTCAATTGATTAGACTATGAATATTGTCAAATCTAAAAAAAATTATGAGATAATACCAATTACTTGAATATCATCCATATCAAAACCCCAAGATTTAGATAATTTTCACTAATTTATTGTTATTCTAATTATTTAAAGTAATAGACTTAATTAAGGCTCTAGTTAATTATCTAAGTTATCTATTCAATTCTAGGTTATAATGGATGCTAAATATTCTACTTCAAAGCCAATGTTGGAATAACATCCCATCACAATGGAACACTACCCAAGTTTGAACTCTAAAGTTTCCTACTTAATCTACGCTAATTTTTTACAATTATCTCACTTACTTAATTATTAAGCCTTAATTAAAGGACCTAAAAGACTAAGGCTCTAACAATTAATTAGAGCTAAGTGATTAAATTGTCTAATATGCAAAACTACATGCCCAATTTAAAACATGCATCAAACAAATAAATTGAATTAAACAAATAATTAAACAGACTAAATTGCAAAAGAAAATAAACTCTAATTAGATTTTTCCTTGAAATCGGTGACCAAATTAAAGTACAGTCCAAAGCATGAGGGACTAAAACTGAAATTGCCCAATATCTTCAAAAACGCACATATCCCCTTTCATGGTCGGATAAACGAGCGTATCCCCTTCCCCAAAATGCTACATTTTGAAAGGGATATTTAAACCCCCTTTTCCCTAGAAATTTCTCCTTTATTTCATTTTACACAGCTCTCTCTCTCTCTCATACCCCGAGTCTCTCTCCCATCTCTCTAAAAACACAAACAAACCCAGATTAATCTCTCTTTTGGATTAAACACCTGTACTTTAGAATGAATCTCATCCTTGTTCTTCATTTTTTTGAAGAACGTAAGAACTCCAGCCATGAACCGCCGCTATCGCCGCCCTCAAATCTGTAATCACAGTCCACCGATCGTACTCCACTGTTTGCCAGCCTTTATAGGCGAACACTAGCCACCATTCTGATCGCCATTCCAGCCACCGTTCGAACCCAAAATTATCAATATCCGACCCTAAACCTAGACCTAATCCCTGTTTCAACAGAAACACCTTTTCTTCCCCAATTCTAGGCTTAAATGTAATGCCCCAGATTTAGGGTCCGTGAGATAACCAGGTTTGGTTAGACTGGTTCGGGTTAATTTAATTGAGAGAAAACATGTTTATTGAACAGAAAAAGGGGTTTTAATGAATAAGGGCAAAATGGAGATTTTGGAAACTTAAAAAAAGGGTTTTTATTAACAAAGAAAATCATCATCTTCTTCTTCCTCCTTTTCACGTTATTTTCCCAAATACACCATTTTCAACTATTTCATTAAAGTAAGCTCATCATCAAGGTAAGCTCTCCCTTGTTTTGATTTTTCTTTCCTTAAGCTTGCTATTAGTTTAATTTTCCTTAAAACCCATTGTTTGAAATTTATTTCAAAATGCCTTGAGTTTGAAAAAGAGGAAAATGAGGGGATTTTCGTTTGGGTAGTTTGATTCCATGTTTAAGGGTGTTTTTAATCTTGTTCTTGTGTCTTAAAAATGCTAAAATAGTGGCTAAAAGTAGGAAACTCGAAACTAGTGAAAAGGAGGGGTTTTGGGGTTGAAAATGTGGGTTTTTTGGTTGTTCTGTTGAGGAACCTTGAGCTGATGGTTTTTGGACCTTGGGTAAGTGTTTAGGATGTCTAAAGAAGTAGTTTTGATGATAAATTTGTTGGGTTTTGGCTGCTAGTTGGTTTGACGGTGTTTCCAAGTGCTCCGGGTGTGAGTTGATTCGGTTTTGATGATGAATGATGAGTTTCTGTGTTGCTGCAAGTTTGGGGGGGGGGCTTGTTTTGGGTCTAATGCATCATTTTTGGATTGGCTAGAAACATGGGAAACGAGTTTGGATCATTTGGACGTGAGATTGGATAGTTCGGAGGCTTGAATCGGTGTTTTGGCTATCGTTTGGGTCCTATCGGTGAGTGGAAATGTTTTGAGGGTTTAGGTTGAGCTTGAAAGGCCAACTTAAGCTCGAGAGTAAGTATTTAAAGTTTACAATTTACTTTTCCGGAAGTTCCTTTTAAGCTTGTTATGCTTTGTTGATATGAGTTGATTGTGTGAAATTAATTTATGAATGTGGTATTGTTACGTTGGTTTATATGATGTTTGAGTATTGGCAATGAGAGTCTTACTGGGTATAATTAGTCGACCATATGATTAGAGTGCACATGTAAAATTCACGCGTGGCCCTAGTGATGTAAGATGCCATTAGGGAGGAGTACGATGATGTAAGATGCCACCGGAAGCTTTATTGTTAGGCCTCGGTGAAGTAAGATGCCATCGTGAGTCTTGTTGTTCTTATAGATTCGGTGATGTAAGATGCCATCGAATCCAATCCGCGTATCTGAGTAATGTAACCATAGTTGCTAATATACTCCTTGTGCTAAAAGAATGAATGTTATCATGTTGGTGGTTGAGAGCTATGCTATGTTGTTATATGTTGATGCATTGCTTGATGTAAGATGCCAAGCATATGTAGGATTGTTGATAATCATGTTGATGGATTTTCGTGCTTGTGGATTTTCGTTTGTGGTTTTGTTTTTCAACTCATAAATGGTTTTATTAAAACTGCATTGTTGTAGTTGTAGTTTTGAGCACCACTCACTAAGCCCTTATGCTTACGTGCTCATTTCCAACAATGCAGATCGTTAGTGATCCGGGAGGCAAAGAAAGGCGAGGGAATGGTTCTGGTGATCGTAGCTTAAGCTCAAGTATGGATTTTAAGTTGTAATAATATATTACCAATGGGAATACTTGCACTTGTGGTTAGGGAGGTTGATGTAAACTCCCAAGTGTGTGATCATGTTGCTACATGTTTTAAATGTTGAAACCATACTATGTTGAGGCTTGCTTTGGCTTTTGGTTAAATGCCATGTGTTTTAGCTTGTTGGTGTTTTGAGTTAAAGTGTTTCTTTTGAGTTTTAAGTTTGAGATCCATGCTTGTGTGTGTGCATGTTTGAAACCTGTTTTTAGGGTGTTTTGCCTCTAGATTGGTTGCTCAATATGTTTCTTGTGGTTTATGCTCTTTCGGGGTAAGTTTGGGAACGTTTGGGGATGCCAAAACGAAATTTTGGGACCCATCTGTCCACAGGTGTTTCGTAACACCTGGTATGGTTTCAGAACGACCAGGCCTTTGAGGCACTTGTATCAGAATGAGGGTGGTGCCGTTTCTATACGTTTTGCCTCTAGAGACTCTCGTTTCTAAACCAAGAGGAGACATTTTGGAATGAACTAGTTTTGCTTTTTGCTGAAAGCCCGCGTTTCGAAACGGGCAACCCCTGTTTCGAAACACATGTAGTTAAAACGGTTAAAAGGTATCTTTGAAGGTTTCCAAATGTTACGTTTTGGTCCCAAATGCTTGTAGGCTTCCTAAATGAGTTTATATGTCTCGTTTGAGTTGGCTTTGCCTCGTGTGCTTGAAGTTTCACTAATAAACTATTTGGTAAGGTTAAGATTACCTTTTTGCCCCTAGTTTGTGTGGTTTTGCAAAATGGTCCTTCGTGACTGTTTCAGTCCAATTGGACATCCGATCGATGTCTGATTGAGACGTTGTTTCTTTCGCTGTGACCCTTAACAGCTTAGGATCTCTAAAATGCATTTAGACAAGATAAATATTAATCTAGGGTTGTTAATTCGGAGGGAAATTCTCGGATTTTTCTCCGGTTATCCCCGTGTAACTCTCCCGATTCGTTCTTGCGACTAGACCGGGTCAAGGGGGTTACATTTGGTGGTATCAGAGCCTCGGTTATGAGGTATCCTTGGGATGGTAAGTCAGGTAAGTTGATTCTGTGTATGTTTGACTGATTTGCACGATGTTTGTGAGCATGACCTTGTGTTCCTGTTGATGTTTGGAAGTTGGTTAAGCATTCCCATTGCTAGGTGTTATTATGGAAAGATGATTTTGATGTAAAAGAGCTTAACACACGAATCCCTGCCTTTGGTGACCCAATGTTTATCTCGTGATTTGTGTTTGTTGTTTTAGATTGTTTATTTATTATGGTGAGACCGAGAGGACAACCTAGAGCGGGTGACCAGGCACCCGGGGATGTGCCTCCTGCTCTTCCGGCTCCCGATGGTATTGGGGCGAATGTCAAAGATAATACACCTCAGGCTGGTGCCAATGTTGTAGGTTATGGTAATGGGCCTCAGGTTGGCCAGTGTCAGGCCGATGTGGATATGGCCCAGTTGCTTCAGACTTTAGCCGGAGCTTTTCAGACGGCTGTTGTTGGTCTCCATGCTGCAGCACCACCTTAGGGTGCAGGGACAAGTTGGCCCTTTGAGCGACTTTTTAGCTTAGGCAGAGTCGAGTTTCGTGGTATGTCTCTCGAGGGTTCGGAGGCATGGCTTGAGAGCACTACCCATATCTTGGGTCAGATGGAGTGCTAGGATACTCGTAAGTTGGGTTGTATTGTCTCGTTGCTTCATTGAGATGCGTATGCTTGGTGGACCATAGTTATCTCCAGTATGCCCGAGGCCAAGGTTACTTGGGAATTCTTCCGTAGTGCATTCCGTAAGAAGTACCTTGGTAATCGCTATCAAGGCGAGAAGAAGAGGGAATTCATGGCTTTAGTGCAATGCAGTATGTCCGTATCCGAGTATGAGGTACAATTTGTGCGCTTAAGTCAATATGCTTCAGAGTTGGTTCCCACTAAGAGGGAAAGGTGTGAACGGTTCCGTTACGGGTTGGTTACGGAGGTGAAGACCTACATACTTGCTTCTGATTACACCGAGTTCGATGTCTTGGTCTCTAGGGCCAAGGACATTGAGCAAAGTCTAAGTTTTGCTACTCGATTAGGTGGATCCAGTTCAGGGAAAATGTTCACTGAGTGGGAGCGAGACCGTAACAAGAGGCACAAGGATAGAAGGCACCAACCAAACTTTAGGCGTGGAGGTGGTAACAAGGGACGAGGCCATCAGGGTCGAGGTTTTGTTGCTCGCACACTCGAGTGTGCTAGATGTGGGAGGAACCACTTTAGAAAGTGTTGGGGTACTTTTTGTGCTTGTTGGAACTGTGGATCTCAGGCGCATTTGAAGCGTGAGTGTCCTCATTCGGCTAGGGATGGTCAGGCACCAGCTAGAGCTGTTGAGTATCAGAGAGGTCGTGGGCGCAACCGAGGTAACTTCCAGCCTAGGAATGATGGTCAGAGAAATGTGGCTCACGTTGTCGCGGTACAGCCCGGGGGAGGTGGACCGGCTAGAGTTTATGCACAGCATGAGGCTGGAAATGACACGAATGTGATCGTATGTAATTTTGTGTTATAGTCCTTATCTTTGCTTTCGTTGATTGATTCTGGCTCGACACATTTGTATATTTTGGGTGAGCATGCAAGATCATTAGGTTTGCCTTTTGAGTTGTTGGATATAGATATGAATGTTACGAGTTCTTTTGGTGAGACAGTTGTAGTTAGGAAAGTGTTCAGGAGATGTCCTTTGATGGTTTAGGGTCACGTGTTTCCCGTTGACATGATGAAGTTGCCCTTTTATGGTTTTGATGTAATTATGGGTATGGATTGGCTTGTGGAGCATAAAGCTAGGATAGATTCTGAGAGTAAAGGAGTTTCTTTGAGGCTTTCTGATGATTACGAGGTAATAGTAGTTGGCGAGAACATTAAGTTCTTGTCTAATGTTGTTTCAGCTTTAGAGGCTCAGAGAATGATGGATTTTGGGTTGTCAAGATTACTTAGCCTACATGATGAATCCGAATATGAGTGAAGATAGACAGTAATATATCAGAACAATTTTTGACTTCCTGAGTATTTTCCCAGAAAAATTGTCTGGTTTGCCTCCAGATAGAGACGTGGAGTTTACTATTGATACGTATTCAGATTCTGCTCCTGTATCGATTGCTCCATATAAAATGGAACCTAAGAAGTTGAAGGAGTTGAAGACACAACTTCAGGAACTGTCAGATAGAGGTTTCATTAGGCCTAGTATTTCACCTTGGGGTGCTCTGGTCTTATTTTTGAAGAAGAAGGATGTCAGTATGAGGATGCACATAGATTATAGGCAGTTGAACAAGGTAACAGTAAAGAACAAGTATCCTTTGCCCCTGATTGATGATTTGCTTGATCGGTTGAGAGTTGCTTCAGTGTTTTCGAAGATTGATGTGAGACCGAGTTACTATCAGTTGAATGTAAATGACGTGGACATACCGAAGACAACTTTCTGTACACGATATGGGCACTATGAGTTCTTGGTAATGCCTTTCGGTTTGATAAATGCCCCAGCTGCATTTATGGACATGATGAACCGAGTGTTTCACGAGTTTTTGGATAGATTTGTAGTAGTGTTCATAGATGACATTTTGGTGTACTCTAGGACCGAGGAAGAACATGATGAGCATTTGCAGTTAGTGCTTCAGACTTTGATTGAAAATCAGTTGTATGCCAAGTTGAGCAAATATGAGTTTTGGATTAAGGAAGTAGTCTTCCTAGGTCATGTGATCTCAGCCAATGAGATTAGTGTGGATCCCAAGAAGATAAAAACAATAGTGAGTTGAAAAGAACCGAAGTCGGTGACCGAAATCCATAGTTTTCTAGGCTTAGCCGGATACTACCGAAGGTTTGTTGAGGGGCTCTCGAAGATTGCGGCACCTTTGACTAAATTGCTTCAGAAAAATGTTTCGTATGAGTGGACAGATGCAACGCAGCAAGCGTTTGAAAAGTTGAAGAGAGCATTGACAGAAGCTCCTATTTTGATTCAGCCTGAACCAGGGAAAGAGTTCGTAATCTACAGTGATGCATCATATGTAGGTTTAGGTTGTGTGCTTATGCAAGAGGGAAGAGTTGTAGCTTATGCTTTGAGGCAGTTGAAGGTTCACGAGAAGAACTACCCTACCCATGACATAGAGTTAGCGACTGTAGTCTTTGCCTTGAAGATTTGGGGACATCATCTTTATGGTGAGAAATGCACAGTTTACACCGACCACAAGAGTTTGAAATATTTGATGACTCAGAGAGAGTTGAATCTTAAATAGCGTAGGTGGTTAGAGCTTCTTAAAGACTATGACCTCACAATAGAGTACCATCCGAGTAAAGCGAATGTAGTGGCCGATGCTTTAAGTAGGAAGGTGGCATTTGAGTTGCGAGCTATGTTTGCGAGATTGAGTGTGTCACGGGATGGTGGTTTGATAGCCGAGCTACAGGTTAAACCATCGTTAGTTTAGTTGATTCGAGAGAAACAGTCGCAAGACCGATCTTTGGCACCTCACGTGCAAGACATAGCCGAGGGTAAACCCACAGATTTCTGCTTTAGTGAGAATGGGATCTTATGTTTTAAGAATATGGTAGTTGTTCCAGAAGACGTCGAGTTGAGACGTACTATTTTGAATGAAGCTTATAACAGTCCTTTTGCTATGCATCTGGGTAGTACGAAGATGTACCGTGGGTTGAAAGATGAGTACTTCTGGATTAGGTTAAATAAAGATATGGCCGAGTTTGTGAGTAAGCACATGGTTTATCAGCGAGTTAAGGCCGAACATCAGCTTCCTTCAGGTTTGTTACAGCCGTTGAAGATTCCGAAGTGGAAGTGGGAACGAATTACCATGGAATTTGTGTCAGGTTTACCGTTGACTCCTTCGAAGAAGAATTCAGTATGGGTGATAGTTGACAGATTCACTAAGTGTGCTCATTTCATACCTTTTCATACTACCTACACCTTAGACAAGTTGGCCGAGTTGTATATCAGTAAGATTGTGAGGCTGCATAGTGTACCGAAGTCGATTGTGTCCGATAGAGATCTGAGGTTTACAGCTAGATTTTGGGAGTGTTTGCATCGTGCCTTGGGAAATTGGTTGAAATTCAGTACTTCGTATCACCCACAGTCAAATGGTCAGCCAGAGAGTGATTCAGGTGCTAGAGGACATGTTGAGGTGTTGCATCATCGACTTTCAGGGTTCATAGGAGAAACACCTACCCCTAGTAGAGTTTGTGTACAACAACAGTTATCAGGTTAGTATTCAGATGGCACCGTATGAAGCTCTGTATGTTAGGAAATGTATAACACCTATTGTTGGGCCGAGGCTGAACAGAAGCTTGTACCCATGCCAGACTTGCTTAAGGGCACTACCTAGAAGGTAAAGTTGATTTGTGATCGCTTGAAGGCAGCTTCAGACCGACATAAATCGTATGCCGATTTGAAGAGAAAAGAGATTGAGTATACTACCGGTGACAAAGTGTTCTTAAAGGTTTCCCCGCGGAAAAAGGTAATGAGGTTTGGTAAAAAGGGGAAGTTAAATCTGAGATTCATTGGTCCTTACGAGGTAGTTGAGAGGATTGGTCCTGTTGCATATAGGTTGAGATTGCCATCCGAGCTTAAGAAGATTCATGACGTGTTTCATGTTTCGACGCTTCGAAAGTATAGATCAAATCCGTCTCATGTTATGCAAGTGGAAGAGATTGAATTGAATCCTAATTTGTCGTAGAATGAAGAACCAGTCGAGATTTTAGCTACCGATAGCAAGGTACTGCGAGGTAGGACCATAGAGTTGGTGAAGGTCTTGTGGAGACATTGGGGCATGGAAGAAGCCACTTGGGAGAGAAAAGCGGACATGGAAGAGCAGTTTCCGTACCTCTTTTCATCAGGTAAATTTCGAGGACGAAATTCCTTAAGTGGGGGAGAGTTGTAACGCCCCGGGTTTAGGGTCTGGGAGATAACCAGGTTTGGTTAGACTTGTTCGGGTTAATTTAATTGAGAAAAAACATTTTTATTGAACACAAAAGGGGTTTTAATGAATAAGGGCAAAAGAAGGATTTTGGAAACTAAAAAAAGGTTTTTATTCAAAAAGAATATCATCATATTCTTCTTCCTCCTTTCCACGTTATTTTCCCAAATACACCATTTTCAACTATTTCATTGGAGTAAGCTCATCATCAAGGTAAGCTCTCCCTCGTTTTAATTTTTCTTTCCTTAAGCTTGTTATTAGTTTGATTTTCCTTAAAACCCATTGTTTAAAATTTATTTCAAAATGCCTTAAGCTTGAAAAAGAGGAAAATGAGGGGATTTTCGTTTGGGTAGTTTGATGCCATGTTTAAGAGTGTTTTAATCTTGTTTTGGTGTCTTAAAATGCTAAAATAGTGGCTAAAAGTATGAAACCTGAAACTAGTGAAAATGAGGGGTTTTTGGGGTTGAAAATGTGGGGTTTTGGGTTGTTCTTGTGAGGAACCTTGAGCTGATGGTTTTTGGACCTTGAGTAAGTGTTTAGGATGTCTAAAGAAGTAATTTTGATGATAAATTTGTTGGGTTTTGGCTGCTAGTTGGTTTGGGACGTTTTAATGGTGTTTCCAAGTGCTCTGGGTGTGAATTGATTCAATTTTGATGATGAATGATGAGTTTCTGTGTTGCTGCAAGTTTGGGGGCTTTTTTTGGGTCTAATGCATCATTTTTGGATTGCCTAGAAACAGGGGAAACGAGTTTGGGTCCTTTGGACGCGAGACCAGATATATTGAAGGCTTGAATCGGTGTTTTGGCTATCGTTTGGGTCCTATCGGTGAGTGGAAATGTTTTGAGAGTTTAAGTTGAGCTTTAAAGGCCAACCTAAGCTCGAGAGTAAGTATTTAAAGTTTACGATTTACTTTTTCGGAAGTTCCTTTTAAGCTTGTTATGCTTTGTTGGTATTAGTTGATTGTGTGAAATCAATTTATGAATGTGGTATTGTTATGTTGTTTTATATGATGTTTAAGTTTTAGAAAAATATGAGAGCCTTACCGGGTATAATTGGTCGACCATAGGATTATAGCGCACATGTAAAGTTCGCGTGTGGCCCTAGTGATGTAAGATGCCATTAGGGAGGAGTACGGTGATGTAATATGCCACCGGAAGCTTTATTGTTAGACCTCGGTGATGTAAGATGCCATCGTGAGTCTTGTTGTTCTTATAGATTCGATGATGTAAGATGCCATCGAATCCAATTCGCGTATCCGAGTAATGTAACCATAGTTGCCAATATACTCCTTGTGCTAAAATATTGAATGTTATCATGTTGGTGGTTGAGAGCTATGCTATGTTGTTATATGTTGATGCATTGCTTGATGTAAGATGCCAAGCATATGTAGGATTGTTGATAATCATGTTGATGGATTTTCGTGCTTGTGGATTTTCGTTTGTGGTTTTGTTTTTCAACTCATAAATTGTTTTATTAAAACTGCATTGTTGTAGTTGTGGTTTTGAGCACCACTTATTAAGCCCTTATGCTTACGCACTCCTTTCCAACAATGCAGATCGTTAGTGATCCGAGAGGCAAAGGAAGGCGAGGGAATGGTTTCGGTGATCGTAGCTTAAGCTCAAGTATGGATTTTAAGTTGTAATAATATATTAGCAATTTGAATACTTGCACTTGTGGTTAGGGAGGTTGATGTAAACTCCCAAGTGTGTGATCATGTTGCTACATGTTTTAAATGTTGAAACCATGCTATGTTGAGGCTTGCTTTGGCTTTTGGTTAAATGGCATGTGTTTTAGCTTGTTGGTGTTTTGAGTTAAAGCGTTTCTTTTGAGTTTTAAGTTTGAGATCCATGCTTGTGTGTGTGCATGTTTGAAACCTGTTTTTAGGGTATTTTGCCTCTAGATTGGTTGCTGAATATGTTGCTTGTAGTTTATGCTCTTTCGGGGTAAGTTTGGGAATGTTTGGGGATGCCAAAGCGATATTTTGGGACCAGTCTGTCCCCAGGTGTTTCGAAACACCTGGTATGTTTTCGGAACGACCAGGCCTTTGGGGCACTTGTATCGGAACGAGGGTGGTGCCGTTTCGGTACGTTTTGCCTCTGGAGACTCTCGTTTCGAACCCAAGAGAAGACATTTTGGAACGAACTAGTTTTGCTTTTTGCTGAAAGCCCACGTTTCGAAACGGGCAACCCCTGTTTCGAAACACATGTAGTTAAAACGCTTAAAAAGTATCTTTGAAGGTTTCCAAATGTTGCGTTTTGGTCCCAAATGCTTGTAGGCTTCCTAAATGAGTTTATATGTCTCGTTTGAGTTGGCTTTGCCTCATGTGCTTGAAATTTGACTAATAAACTTTTTGGTAAGGTTAAGATTACCTTTTTGCCCCTAGTTTGTGTGGTTTTGCAAAATGGTACTTCGTGAATGTTTGAGTCCAATTGGACATCCGATCGATGTCGAATTGAGACGTTGTTTCTTCCGCTGTAACCCTTAACACCTTAGGATCTCTAAAATGCATTTAGACAAGATAAATCTTAATCTATGGTTGTTAATTCGGAGGGAAATTCTCAGATTTTTCTCCGGTTATCCCCGTGTAACTCTCCCGATTCGGTCTTGCGACTAGACCGGGTCAAGGGGGTTACATTAAAACTACTCGAACCAAACCCTTTTTAACTCCATCGGTGTCTTCCTAAGCATTCCTCGACCACAATGATAATTTCTGGCAACGAGCTTTTCCCTTTTTACAACCACATATATGTTTTCGATCTCCCTTTTTCATATTTGGTTTTATATTTTCATTTTCTTATTTTGATTTCCACTAACATTTCAGTTTATTTTGCAGGAAGTGAAGGTATGAAGGAGATATACCTTCGAAGTGACGGAAACTACGTTCTTCTGGCGGCCGTTCGTGGCTTCGATCACTCTTTAGACGAACTCCGACGTCCGATCAAACTCTCAGCAACGTCTGCAACTTCGGCAACGGTTCAGATCTCGACGACGCCTCGACTCGGGCAGTTTAGCTCTCGATGGCAGGTAACTCTCTCTCTCTCTTAATTATTATTATTATTATTATTATTATTATTATTATTATTATTATTATTTTATTAATATTTATGGTATGTAATTAATGAATTGATATTTTCCTCTCTCTCCCTATTTACAGGGTTGTTAGTGATGACATCATGCTGATGTTTGGACACACTAGCTGGATCCAAATTAGCTTCAAGAAAACCATAATTCATGTGATATCTGTTCGGGCCAATCGAGAACTGGCACGTGGCGGCGTTTAAGCGGGAAAATGAGTTTTAGATCAATTTGTGTTTCTTTGATTCTAGTTTTTGATCTATTTATTTATGGTATGTAATTGAAATGTAATTTGGGCTTTTGATTTTGAATCTTAAATGGACTGCTTATTGGATATTTGAAGGATTTTTGGATTATGGACTGGTTTATTATTTTCGGGTTTTATTATATCTATCTATTTATTTTAATTTGCTAAGAGGAATATGTATTTTTATATACTCATACTCGGATAAAATTCGAGTTTTACACTTTGATTCTAAATACTAAACCCACAAAATAACTCATTATTAATAAATTTGGTAGTTTTAGTATTTATAAATTTAATAAATACCGTTGATAATAATAACTTTAAATTATTAACTAATTTATTTAATTTTTTTTTATTAAATGACTAATTTGTTGATTATTAATTTTATTATATTATACATTAGATTATATAAAATAATTTTAAAATGTTGATAAATGCAAACCATTATTATAATGTACAAATGGATTAATAATTTGAATATAATTTAACTTATAATTTTAATATATATATATATAAATTTACACACGATTTTACTTCAGATAATATTAAAATATGAGATAATATTAAATTTTAGAAAGCAAATTTATTAATCTAGCGATCATAATTAACCTTATTATTCTAATGAGCTTAATTAAACTTATTATTCTAATGATTATAGGGTTTAGGTTTTTTAATCACGTGCCTTAAATGGTGAATAATTACTTTTAAGTATATTTATCAATCACAATTTATTAATTTAATTAAACTTTTGAATATATTTATTGATTACAATTTTAGAAATTTAGAAAGCAAACTTATTAATCTAATTACCAGGTGCATTAAATGGTGAAGAATTATTTTGTCACATTATACGATTATGCGCAAATTATAAACTCCATCAATTACAAGTCAGGTAAATATCAAGACTGGTTAGCATCAGACGATTTAATAACAAGTCGAATCATTTACAGATCATGTCAATAACAAGTTGAGTCAATTACAAGTCAGGCAAAATTAGATATCGTGTCGTTTAAAGTTGGGTTATATCAGTTATTTATTAGGTTAATCTCGGGTTCAAGTTCATATCAGGTCAGGTTCAGTTACCACGTTATCAGGTTTAGGTCGTTCTTAGGTCGGGTGCAAGTCGAGTTCAGATACAAAATAATTAGGTTCAACTCGGGTTTAGATCAACATCAATTTAGACTCGAATCAATTTCGGGTCATCCCTACCTCAGGCCACAAACAGTTTAAACTCGAGTCGGTTTCAATCAATTTTTCAGGTCGGGTCAATTTTTTACATCCCTACACAAAGAGAAGGGGATTTATAGTATTTAACCATGATAACAAGTTAACAACACTAAAACATATATACACTATATATATAATTATTTCGAGCATGTTCACGAGCTTTCCGAGCCGAGCTTGGGTCGGCTCGGCTTGTTAAGGTCTCGAGCCGAGAACGAGCTCACTCAAGCCGAGCTTTGACCGAGTCGAGCCCGAGTAGCTTGCGAGTCGGTCATACTCATTATCACCCTAGTAGTGTCCCCTCTCTATATATATTTTCAATTAACTCACTATTTTACCAGAAAAAATGAATTATGTCAGGTCAAATTCAAATTTTTACTCTAAAATTCAAGTCATGTTAAGGTTCGTGGAGCATCATCAAACTTTAGTTCGAGTCTGGTTTGAGTGGAGACTTTTAATTTTTAGATTAAGTACGAGTCGTCGAAAACCTGACTCGACACATGATCATCCCTTACTTATCTATTTTGATTCAGTTTTAATATAAATAAAAAAATTTGAACCAACTTTCTTTAAAAACAAGTATTTGAATAATTTAAATAGATAATAACAAATAAATAAACTGGATGGTCCAATCTGAATCCAAAAGTAGCACAAAACATAATTGAGTTGTTAGAAAATTGTTAATCCAAGAAAATATAAACAATAAAATACAAATATTATATTGAAATATTGAATCGAATAGAACAAAAATAGATAAAAAATATATAAAACCAAACCAATTGGAAACGAGTTGAGGTCTGTAGCTACACAGTTTTTTAAGACAGATTTTCGGTCACTCCCTAGTGCTTGAGATTTTTGGTCATCTGTCTCCCAGGATAAACAACTAGATGATCAACTACAATAGCACAACTACAGAGATCACAAACTACAACCTTGCCTTCTCCTATCACCAAAAACTACTTTGAAATCACAGAGTAAAACAATAGAAATTTCTCTGTGTTTTTGAGTTGTGCAAAACCTAGAAGGTTTGCACACTATTTATAGGGGTTTCATGAGGGGTATAAAGAAACTTTTGACCTAATAGAGCATTTAATATTGAGAATTAATTGATTCTTTTAGAGTGAAATTCCCAAAATTACTATATGAATTAAAGATAACTTTCAATATTTACCCTTTTAATTTAAGACAAAATTTGGCAATTATATGCTCTTATTGAGGAAGACATTATTTTAAATTTGGGTCAAAATATCTGTAGGCCCACATAGGCCCAGACCGGTTCAGACATTTGTGTTACTCACGTCGTGCACGTTGGAACATTTACGAACTAACAATTAGTTTCACATTTTCCTCAACAATGTTTGAATCATTTTCTCAATCAAAGCTCCAAAATTATCGAATTTTTCCAACAATCCCCCACATGAATGAAATTGGTCTTTTAATCAAAAACATTTTGACTCTATAAGGTGTTAGAATCTACGATAGATAGCTGCATAGGATGGGTAGGTTTCCTCCTTTGAACCTTCCCCTGTGAAAGTATATTTACTTTACTAGCTTACCAATAGACGTGATGTCCTTGAACTATTCTTTTGTTTGTGTAAACAATGATATACTTCACACACCTGCCTCTCTGGCAAGAGTATTAGTTCTCATGGGTATGTCCATATGGCCGTCAACGTCTTTTGTGTAACGCCTCGGTTTTGGGCCTAGGAGTTTTTAGGTTGGGTTCGGGACCGTTTCAGGGAAAACATGATTCAGAAAGTGATAAAAATATTATAAAAATTTCTAAAATCATTTTTAAATGTATATAAGGGTTTTGTGAAGTCAATTTTAAAAAATGACATGAGGAAAGTAGACATTTAAGTTTAGTGACTAAATTGTAAAAATGCAAAAATTGTTTTTAATGACCAGTTTGTAAAAGAGACAAAACTTGGAATCTTTAAGGAGCTAATATAATTTTAATCAACTATTCCTTTAATTTAATATGTTTTAATTGTGTTTAATTAAAAGAATAAAAAATGTTTTTATTAAAAAGAGATTAAGCTTTACAAACTCATTTTTGATGTAACTTCCATTTCTCTCTTTTCTCATCATCCAACCACCCATTTTCTTTCAAAACTTCTAGAGATTTTTTCCTTTTCATTTTGCTTTGATTTTCAAATGATTTATTTGGAGTTTCCTCAACTTGTTTAAATGGATTCTTGAAGATTTTCAATCAAATCTTTAGGTAGGATTGCTTGCTGGAGTTTTTAATGCATTGAGATGCATTAATCCTCTTTTCTTATGTGGTTTAAACATGGGAGAAAGTTTCGAAAGCAACCGATGGAGTTTTAGGAGCTTTGGACGCTTAGTTTCACGTCGGCTAGTCAAGGTTTCACGTATCGGTGAGTAAGAACGTGGATTTCATCTTTGAAATGTTTTAAAGGTGGTTTTGGAAACTTAGATGTAAGCTTGAAACGCTTGTCTAAGTTCAGAAGTAAGTATAAGGAATTTCTCTCTCGGTTGTGCTATTATGAATTGGTTTTATGCACTTGGTTTTAAATTCATGTTTACCTATTGTTAAAACATGTTTAAAGCATGAGGTTTGCTGTTTTTAATGTTATGATGATGAAGGATGCACATGGTTAGTGATCATTGTAAGTATATGTTTTATACTTGTGTTGTAAAGCATGGTTAAATGCTTTAGAAAATGATTTATTGATGATGCTTTGAAAACAATGAGGTATGTGGTTAAATGTGAATTATATTGGCAAGTGATATTGAGAAAGTGGTTTATAAATGAAATCATATATAGTTAGCCGACTATAGGATTGAGTGTACTATAAACAAGTCTCCTTGGATGTTGAGGGGTTTATACGGTGTACCAAATACTCCATCGAAGTACCCTAATGATTGAGGAATGTATGTGGTGTCTTGTCTCTCGTTAGTGGGGTTATACATCTACCGATGAGTGGTGTTGAGGGGTTTATATAGTGTATCGAATACTCCACCACAAGTGTCACAACGGTGGAGGGTAGCTCCCGTGTGTGAACCTTGAGATGCCGGTGAGAATGTATGAAGTGTTGGGACAACACTTGTGAATCCGCGTATCCGATGTTGTTTTGAGAAATGAGCTTGTTTAATGATCACTTGTAAGCCAATATAATTGATGATGTATCATGAGATAGTTTATGTTGCATATTGAGGTTTTATACATATTTTACTCTATAAGCTTTGCATGTGATAGTTATGCATAAGAAGGCTTAAAACGAGTGTTAGCAATGTGACTTGCTGTTGATTCATGATACATGTTGCATAAGGTTTAATATGTTGGTTTTTGATTAACAAAAGTGCATAGTGGTTTTCAAATGATGATTTGAAGTAATTGAAATGAGATTTCGATGTGAACTTGGAAAATGATTTTAAATGCATTGATGGTGTTTTGTTTTGAGCATTCCTCACTAAGTATTGTGTGCTTATGCTCTCATTTGTCCATCAATGCAGAGAATTGAGATTTTGGAGGCAGCGTGGAGTAAGGGATCACAAGAGACGTCATTTGAGAAAGTATGTGTTGGATTAGACTATAAGTAATAGGGGCAATGGGGTATCCATTGTGTCTTGAGAGATTTGTGCAAACTCCCTAATTGAGCAAGTGTTCATTGTTGTTTTAGACTTGTAAATGACATTTGGTATTTGATTTAAGCTTTTCTATGCATTTTGGATATCTTGCTTGGCTTGTTTACTATGTTGCATGCCTATAGTTTACCTTTGACGCTAATTGCCATGATATGATGTTGAATATGTCATAAATGATTGAAGTTTGATGCTTGGATATTTTGTATGTATGTTGGAAGCATGTTTGAGTGGTTATGAGTGCATTATAGTGTGAAAAATCAGAAATGTGTCATTACAGGCCCATGTGTTTCGATATGCCTAAGGCTGTATCAAAATGGTGAGCCTAAAATGGGCATTGGGTTTCGAAACAAGAAGGGGTGTATCGAAACAGGCTCGAGAATTTTAGCTACTAGAATTTTGTGTACCGAAATAACTTGGAGGTTGTATCGAAACGAGCTCGTGTTCTGAAACACCCAGGTCTGTTCTGAAATAGGGCGTATCGATACAGGGCTGAGTGTATCGATACACCCAGCTGTTAAGTTAGTTAAATGGAATCTTTGGAAATTCTACTTCTTTACATTTCAGTCCTTGAATGTTATGATTGTAATGAAATGTGTTTGAATGATCAAATTGAGATGAGATTTGACACAATGGCATGTAACATGACTAATTATAGGTTGGTAACTTAAAATTTGAAGAAGTCTATGTAATTTGGTTAAATTACAAATTGGTCCCTAAAGCGTGTTTGTAATCAATTGAATGCCTAAACGAAGTTCGATTGAGTTGATGATTCTTTCGCTACGAGTCTTAACACTTAGGGTAACAATGTGCATCTAGATAAGATGAAAAGAAAAAAATAGGTTTGTTTATTGAGGTAAACCTTCCCGGTTTACTCAATATTCCCCGCGTGACTCATTCGGTTTAGTATTTCGCTAAGGCCAGGTCAAGCGGGTTACATTTGGTGGTATCAGAGGCAAGTTTCGAAAGATTGAGATATTGGTAAGTTGATGGTAAGTTGTGTGACGTAATCTCAAATTGTATATTGATGTTTGCTTTGCGCGGTGATTGTTTATATTCATGCTGATGAAGAATGAATGTTGTTGATGCCATGCACTATGGTTGTGATGTATGTGTTAACTGCAATACACATGTTGATATGGGTTGAATTTTGTTGATTGTTGTGCACAATGTTTGCGATATGTATGTTGATTGCTTTATGTCACGCTTGGGGAAAATTGGGATACCCATTGCCTTATTACTATAGCTAAAATGTTTTAAATTGAATTGGAAGTCATGGATCCTTGCTTGAAGTTGTCCTGATTATTTTGTTTTGTTTTATTATCATGTCTTAATTATAATAGCACAATGTGACCGAGGAGAGAGTTGCGATCTGGTACGATTGTTGATGCCGTAGGGTAGGGAAATCACAAGAACGAGGTATCTCCTGGTGGGAATTTTCCTCCTCCACCTGGGGATGAGGAGCAAGGACAGCATGAGCCAACTAGGTCTGTGTTGGGTGATTTGACGTCTTTAGTTCAGGCGATGACTAGAGCATTCCAAGATGTTGTAGCCAGAGTGCAAGTGCAAGCACCAGCTGCTGGGCAAACGAGATTTCCGTTAGAATGTTTGCGAAGTTTGGGTGGTGTTGAGTATCGTGGTTTGTCGCCCGAGGCATCCGAGGCTTGGATGACCCGTACGATTCGAATTTTGGAACAAATGGGGTGTAATGATGCACGAAAGCTGGGATGTGTTGTTTCGCTGTTGCAATGTGATGCTTACAGTTGGTGGGTGACTGTAACTACGACTTTAGAGCCTAATGAAGTGAATTAGGAGTTCTTCCAAGCTATCTTCAAGAAGAAGTATCTAGGAGTTAGATACTTGGATGATAAGAAACATGAGTTTATGTCCTTGGTTCAGGGTAGCATGATTGTGGCCGAGTATGAGGTTCAATTTGTTCATTTGAGCCAGTATGCTCCTGATTTGGTGCCGAGTGATAGGCATCATTGTGACCGTTTCCATTATGGTTTGGTACAAGAAGTGAAGACTTTTATGTTGG
The DNA here is from genome assembly GCA_030270665.1 of Hibiscus trionum. NCBI lineage: Eukaryota > Viridiplantae > Streptophyta > Magnoliopsida > Malvales > Malvaceae > Hibiscus > Hibiscus trionum. The sequence continues at coordinate 3,791,417 of BSYR01000008.1, forward strand.
TTGGCTTCTGATTATACAGATTTTGATGTGTTCGTAACACGAGCTAAGGATATTGAGCAGAGTTTAGGCGTGTTCTCTCGCGTGGGTGGTTCTAGCTCGGGTAAGAGAGCTGCGGATTCTGGCTCTAGTCGTGGACAGTTTAAGAGACATTGTGATCGTAGGTATTGACCTAAGCCAAGTCGAAGTGTTGTTGGGCGTGGTGCGCCAGTTTAGGGTAACCAGGTGAGGTCCAAGCAAAATGCTTGTTGGGTTTGCGGATCGCGTGAGAATTTGAGGCGAGACTTCCCTCGTTTGGCTCGAGAGGGACAAGCTCCTGTGGCTATTGTGGCTAACTCTTGTTGGAGTTGTGGATTGGCTGATCATCTGAGACGTGATTGTCCGTTTTTGGTTGGAGGTGGTCAAGTTAGGGCACCTATTGTTGCACCATAACGAGGCCGTGGGCACGGTCGTGGTAATTTCAAGCGTAGGGAGGATGGTCAGAGGGCTATAGAACATGTAGTGGCAGTTTAACCCGAGGGTGGTGGTTCTGCGAGGGTGTACACACATCGCGAGGGGCGCAATGATACCGATGTGATTGCAGGTACATTCACTTTGCAATTCTTGTCATTGTTATCTTTGATTGATTCTAGTTCTACGCATTCATACATTTTTAGTGAGTATGCATATTTTCTTGATATCCCTGTTGAGGTGTTAAATATGGGAATACAAGTAACTAGTTCCTTTGGTGAAACAGTTGTTATGAGAAGGTTGCTTAGGAGATGTCATTTATCTGTTCAAGGTCATGTGTTTGCGGTTGATTTAATGGAATTGTCTTTCTATGATTTTTATTTAATCCTTGGAATGGATTGGTTGACCGAGCATAGGTCTGTGGTTGATTTTTATACCAAGCGAGTTACCTTGAAACTTGTTGATGATTACGAAGTGGTAATCGTGGGCAAGAATGTTAACTTTTTGTCCAATGCTATTTTGGCTCTAAAAGCGAGTCGTTTGATGGAATTGGGTTGCGAGGCTTTCTTAGCTTATGTAATGAATCCAGGATCGAAGGAAGTGCGTGTTCAGGAAATACGTACGGTACATGAGTTTTCAGGTGTATTTTTGAAAGAGCTACCTAGCCTGCCACCGAACAGAGAGGTTGAGTTTGGCATTTGTCGCAACCGCCTTTTTATGGGAGGCTTCGACTTTTTGGAAAAACACTTTAAAAAAAATCAACAGAGTCACCACCAATCTTTTTTTGAAAGAAAAAGTGTGATTGGATCACTTTTAAAAATAGGGTTATTTTAATAAAACATTTTTGGTTTTAATAAAACAACGGTTTTGGTCTGCGAAAATCAGAAAATAGGTTCGGGGGTCGGTTACGCGTGGGGAAGGGTTAGCACCCCCACGACGCCCAAAATTGGTACCTAATCGGTTTTTAAATAGTTTTCAAAATTGGAATTTGCAAGTTCAAAAAGGTTTGACTTTACTTGTCTGTTTAATAAATATTAGTCTATTTGAACGATCGAATTGCCCGTGAGATTAACTTTAATCACCGCTGTTGCGTGTAAAAGAGTATCGCAATTGAGTGCAAGTGTACACGTCGCAAGTAATAAAGTGATACTAAGTATCGGATATCGTCTCCACAGGGACTGGAATACTTCTATCCTTTAACTATCTGCACAGAAGAAAGAAAGAGTTTTAATAATTTGATTGAAGAGTGTCACGAATAAATCAAGTAAAAGAGAAATATCAGAATTATAAAATAGGCATGAATTGAATTGCTCCGTAGTGCAGGTATTGCACTGTTCAAGGACTTCTGTTATGTGTATGGCTCCTGTCATGGCAACACCTGTCGTGGCAGCGGTCCGTTGTTGTTGCGACAGCGATAAGCAACTCAGTTTCTTCAAGTTCGACAAGAATCCCTGGATTGACTTGTCCTATCCCTAGACCCAAGCTTGTCGGCGAACACGTCTTAGATGATACCTCCCGGCGTGAATCGAAGTATGAACACCGATGTTTATGAATTCTTCTTTAGCCGCTTAACCTCGTCCTATCCCTAGGTCCAAGATAGTTCAACCATAAACTGGAGAACCGGTACTTACTCCTTTCGTATACTTAACTCTCTCGATATTAAGCAAATAGATAATCTTACAATGCTCTCCCGATACTCTTGCAAGATGTTGAAACCAGAATAAGCAAACTTGAAGTTTTATTTCATTGAACAGAAAAATCCTAAGAACAGAACAACCCTTACAACTACTTTACAATATCAACCCCAACCCTATGGAGAACTAGAACATTAGATCTAGTTGACTCCCAAACTCTTTTCTTCTCTCTCCCTCTATCTCTCCCCCTATACCCTCACATATATGGGTATATATAGGGCTTGGCCTAAGGTTAAGTCCTCCTTGGAGTAGAAGTCTTCATTGATGATAAAATATCTTTATTTAATGCTTCATTCAATTCTGACTTAAATATGGACACCTTTGGTATGTTTACTTGTTCAACAAGTAGGTATAAGCCACCTTGCTTATCGATCTTCAATCATCTCTATACACCGCTCCAAGCCTCAGAAAAATGCAAGATTGGACTCAATGGACTAAAAAAATGTCCTCTATCAAACGAGACCCATCTTGACTATGTCGGCGTATTATCGTCTGAGCGACATTTTGCAGCGGCGGCGTCCTCTGCCACAGCGGCGGTCACGACAGGCAGTGTTCTTCAGCCCTTCGCTCCACCTCCGCAATTCGCTTCTGCTCCTTTGCTGCCCTGGATGCTGCCGAGAGAGGTATCTACAAAAATAGACCAAAATCAACAATATTTGTGCAATATTTTCTATTTGTGATGTGTATGCAAATTCTATCCTAAAATGCAGATAAACATGCTTGAGTGCAGCAAAAATATGGATAAATGAGGGTTAAAATATAGAACTTTTATGCACTGATCACATCCCAAACTCGAATCTTTGCTTGTCCTCAAGCAATTGCAATCCTAACTAAGCATGATTTTTTTTAGTTTTTGCTTTGGCTTAACTTGATGAACAACCCTTACCCACAACACCTTCACTTTCAAAAACAATACATGTTCAATTGTTAGAGGAATTATCTAGAGCAATATTATAGTTCTCGTGTGAGTGTGTGCAAGTTTTTTTGTGAACAAACATGAGTTTAGATTCTTTAGTAACCAGAATTTTTACTTAGCCTACTTAGAGTTTTAATTCAAGACAATTCATTACTAGAGCCAGTTTCGGGCACCTCTAGTTACTTTCTAGAGCCGGTGATAGGCACCTCTAGAGGTTTTTCTTTTTCTTATTTTACTAGGGCCAGTGATAGGCACCTCTAGTTATTTTCTAGAGCCGGTGATAGGCACCTCTAGAAGTTTCTCTAGTTATTTTCCTAGAGCCAGTGATAGGCACCTCTAGGAGTAACCTGAGTCTAAGTTTCTTTCTACTCCAAGTGGCTAAGTTTTCTATCCTGGGTTTGCTAAAATAATTCTAAACATCATACAAGTCACAAAGTGTTATGATTTTCAGAACTATAGTAAGGCTCTAAGTATTTCCTAAACAAACTACAGATGCTGTCACGACAGAGGAAGCCGCAGAAGATAAGAAAAGTTCAAAAATTTAAGCCATTTTTTATGCAAAAAAAATTTAAATATGAAATGTAGATATTATGTTAATAATGAGAGGACTACCTACCCCCAAACTCAAGGGTTGCATTGCCCTCAATGCATGACATCAAAAATAAAAATATAAACCGTAAAGAAAAAAACATCACAAATAGATAATATAAATCGCAGAAAACAGAGAGGAGTAAAAGAGACTTAACTTGCGTCGCTGTCATCACTTCTGTTAGCAGCAGTCACTTTAGAATTCATCTGGGGGAGTATGAGTGCTGCCGCGGCAAGGGTCGGGGCAAAGTTTTCTCGGGTTGGTCGTATCGTCATTGTGAGGGTTTTCTCTGTTTACCTAATAACACAAACAAACTAAAAACTAATATTAAATTTCTAATTCCTAAAAAAATAAAGATAAAATAAGATAAAAATAAAATAAAATAAATTAAGTTAAATTAGGAGTGCCTCGAGGGGCATCTCCTAAAGTAACTACTCCCTGTTCTATTGATGCTTGAGGGGTCGTTTCCGGTACTTCTTGAAGTCCATTCGTACCCTCTATCTGGTGATTATTCTCATGGTGGAGGCTCATTTCTTTCTCTTCCCTTTGTAGTCCATGAAGTACTCTCTTCTTGGTAATGTTTCTGAGGGCATGAATATATGATTAGAAAAAAATTAAATTGACATTCGACCACAAACTTACCTTGTTTTCGTTGAATGTTGTTGTGGTTGAATGTAGCCCTTACTATCATGTCTGCTGCTGTGGCAGCCAGTTATTTTAACAGTCCTTTGTCAGGTTACTTTGCAGGTCAATGGGGCATTGGAAAGTACCATAACTCTCTATATCAAATTCTGTTGGCCACTCGTAGGTCTCCATCAGTAGAGACTTCGATGATTTTGAGTCCACCGGTGTTGGTTCCTCTAATACCTCGGAAGTGGTTTCTGCCGTGACAGGGTTGGCGACAGTAGCTTGCTTTTCATCTGTCGGGGCAGTGTTCTCGGCAGGTGTCTCTAGGGTCGGGTTCTTACTGGGTGTTTCTTTTATTCTCGGCCCATGTATTTGTTTCCCACTTCTCGTTGTAATTGCCTTGCATTGCTCCTGTGTGGGGTTTTTTGTGACCTCAGTATCAGTAGGGAATCTTCCATCTTGTCTGGTGTTTATTATTTGAGCAACTTGTCCCATATGTATCTCTAATGATTTTAGAGTGGCCTCCTGATTTGTCATTCTCTCCTCTATTTTGTCCATGAAGGTTTTAGTTTCCTTGACAAATTGGTTGATATTGGCCATGTATGCTCCAGTTTGAGACATGAAGGTTGCTAGGGTCTGCTCTATTATGCTCGTGGATGGTGTCTGCTGTTGTGGTGGCTTATCATGTCCTTGTTGGTCCCATCGTGGGTTGTCCATATATTTATTGAAAAGATGGGGACAACTTTCAAGTGCATGATTACCTTACGGTAATTGCAAGAACTTCCCCACATCAACTCTCGAATAGTTTTTCCTGACATGTTGATGCCCTTGAGCCTGTATTGTACCTGAGATACAACAACCAGAAATAAAAAATAAAAATAAAATAAAATAAATAAAAAGTGCAGTAATTAAAGGTAGAGGTATGTTGCCAGTCCCCGGCAACGACGCCAAAAACTTGTTGCATGTAAAAGAGTATCGCAATTGAGTGCAAGTGTACACGTCGCAAGTAATAAAGTGATACTAAGTATCGGATATCGTCTCCACATGGACTGGAATACTTCTATCCTTTAACTATCTACACAGAAGACAGAAAGAGTTTTAATAATTTGATTGAAGAGTGTCACGAATAAATCAAGTAAAAGAGAAAAATCAGAATTATAAAACAGGTAGGAATTGAATTGCTCCGTAGTGCAGGTATTGCACTGTTCAAGGACTTCTGTTATGTGTTTCGCTCCTATCACGACAGCACCTGTCGTGGCAGCGGTCCGTTGCTGTTGCGACAGCGATAAGCAACTCAGTTTCTTCAAGTTCGGCAAGAATCCCTGGATTGACTTGTCCTATCCCTAGATCCAAGCTTGTCGGCGAACACGTCTTAGATGATACCTCCCGGCGTGAATCGAAGTATGAACACCGATGTTTATGAATTCTTCTTTAGCCGCTTAACCTCGTCCTATCCCTAGGTCTAAGATAGTTCAACCATAAACTGGAGAACCAGTACTTACTCCTTTCGTATACTTAACTCTCCCGATATTAAGCAAATAGATAATATTACAATGCTCTCCCGATACTCTTGCAAGATGTTGAAACCAGAATAAGCAAACTTGAAGTTTTATTTCATTGAACAGAAAAATCCTAAGAAACAGTTTAACCCTTACAACTACTTTACAAGATCAACCCTTAGCCCTGGGGGAAGTTTAGAACATGATGGAGAAGGGAAAAGCTAGGGTTTATGATGGAAGACGGCTAGGAACTAGGTTATTTCTCTCTAGGTCGAATTACAAGCATATATATATAGGCCTTGGGTACAAGTTTTCTTAATGGCCAAGAATACTAGTTCGAATTAAAGTACAATTCATTAAAGACTAAATCTCTGAATAAACGTCCTTTAGTTCGCCCTATCTTCTTGCTTTGACTTTCTCCTCAAACTTTGGGCAAGGCCTTTCTTGTGCTTCTGGGCTCCAAAAATTATGCGATTGGTCTCTAAAAATTAGGCTTGAAATCCTCTATCAGTCGAACTCCACTTCGCATTTTCCATCTCTTCTTCTTCACTGTCGCCACTTCTGTCACGTCATATGTCACGACGACTGTCACGACATCACTGTCACGACAGTGATGTACGAGGCAGTTTTCTTCACTCCAGCTCTTATGTTCCTCTGCTGCCCTGGATTCTGCCACGACAGTTATCTTCTGTTCCTCTGCTGCTCTGGATTCTACCACGACAATTATCTGCAAGAATTGACCGAAATCAGCAACATCTGTGCAAAATTATCCATATGTGATGTTTATGCAAATTCTATCCTAAAATGCAACTAAACATGCTTGAGTGCATCAATAATATGGATAAATGAGGGCTAAAATATAGAACATTTATTCACTCAACAACCGCCAACATTTCTGGCGCTAACCCGTCATTCCCGTTTGATAAGACAACGCATTGAATTATGTTTTCACTTTTCAAGCAACAAAGCAATTTAGTGTGTTGAGCATTTTATTTAAATTTTAAGTTTGATTATTTAAAAGCCCTAAAAAATGTCTAAGTCTTTTATTCCTAATTTAAGGTTCAAGTTTGCTTAACTGTATTTTATTTTTATGAAGAACATTTTTCTACAAACAAATCTCTATCTAAGATTTAGTCCCTAATCCTAAGTTTTCACCTATTTCTAAAAAAAGCAAGCAAACTTTTTATTCTTCCTTTAAAAAGCCTTTATTTCTTTTTATTTCTTTTCTAAGCTAAGTGTAACCCCCCTCGAATCGACCTAGCCGCCAGACCGCATCGAATGGGTTACACGGGGAAAACCGAAGCGAAACCCGTTAAGTCTCCACTCCGATTAGCAACCCTAGAAAATTTCTTTTAAAGTTATCTTGTCTAGATGTTTAATTATATCCTATGTGAGAGGACACGCAGCGGAAACACACAGGGATACAAAACACGCGAAACAGACAATTAAACAAACCCTTTTTAACTTTTACAACAGGTTGTATCGGTACGCTAGAGGACCGTATCGATACGCCCGGACTTGGTCAACTCCCCAAAGTCAACCCAGGGAGACCGTATCAATACGCTAGAAGACCGTATCGATACGCCCTCAACGGTCAACTTTCCCACGGTGAAACTATAAAGACCGTACCGATACCCTCAGGACCCGTACCGATACGCCAAAATCTCGTCAATTTCTCAGATTTCCAGAGAGCATTTGGCGTATCGATACATCCCTGTGTACCGGTACGCCTTGCCTAAAACAAGGTCCAAAGCAAAGGATTGTATCGATACAGCCCTTGAGCGTATCGATACACCCTGCACTACATAACTTATTTTAGCTGATAAAAGCATAAGGACTCGACACTAGATGCATTTAACGACCATTCAAGCAACATACAATCAAGCATATATCTTAAAGCAACCCTGGATAAACATACGAAGCAATTTAAACACTCAACGAAGCAACATCTAACAAGATAAGATTTAAAAGGGAAACATGCATCCAAAGCATTCACCCACATAGTCAAAAGCCAAACAAAAGCATACTTCAACATGGTAAAAGGCATTACAAGCCCAAAACAACTAAACAAACTTGTCTAAGAAAAAGAACATACCATCAACATCACAAACACAAAGGTCCTATCCCATTGCTTAAATACTAATTATCGAAGTCTAAACCATACTTGAGAAAACCAAATTCCCTTGGATCCTCCCTTGTTCCCTGAGCTGCTCCAAAGGTCTAAGGGTCTGCATTGTTGGAAAAGAGAGCGTAAGCGTTTAAGCTTAGTGAGCGGTGCTCAAAACGATAGCTATAACAATGTAGTTTTAAAACATAGTTTGCTTGAAACCAAAACCATTTCCAAATCATTTCCATATGTTTGAACACAAAATGTCATGTTTTTACCTTCACGTGCATTTACCGAATGGAACCACAAGCCATAGGCTTACCATATGCTCATTCTCATAACGCAAGCAAATTAAACCACAATGCATAAACATAAGCATAAATAGAGGGAAAATCAACAACATGCTTAACATGAGAATTAGAGCATTCATGGGTATATTGACATTCAACGTTTTTACTTGGATATGCGTATAACATTCTCAAACCCACTAGACACTTCCGGTGGAATCTAACATCACCGTACTCACTCGTCTAGTAAAAACATAATTTTCAATGGAATCTCACATCACCGTACTCCTCTTGAGTGGAATCTAACATCACTAAGGAAACGCGCGAATTTTACATCGTGTGCACTCTAATCCTATTGATCGATCAATTATATCCGGTAACAACCAACACATGTCAATACACTTAATTTCAACCACAAGCATTACCGATGCTTGAACCACTTACCAATTCCAAACTTCCATGCAAGGCATGTACTCACAATGCAAGTATAAATACAAGTCCCACATCTCAACATGCATAACAATGCAATTCAACACATAACAATCATAGCATGTTCAACATCGCATTCAAGAATCGTAAAACACAATTTAATTGCATAAAACCTTTAAAACTTACTCTCGAGCTTGGATTGGTCTTTCAAGCTCAATCAAAACTCCCAAAACATTCCCTTAACCACGTTAAGGCTATTAAAATTGATCCACTCACCTGCCAACACACAACTGATGCCCAAGATGCCGACTCAAGCCTTTGAACTACCCGGATTTCCGTCCACAAAGCCTGAATCCAAATCCTCTGTTTTGAGCAACCCAAAATCGAACATTAGAACACAAACACACTCACAAACACAACGAAGACTCGGAACTCAATAACCTTGCATCAATACACATCAATTCAAGCCCAATTTCACTCGAAACACAATGAAATCAAACTACTAGCAGCCACAACCAACGAATTTACCATAAAAAATCTACCTTTTTTACATCCCTAAACATCAATCTAAAGCCACCAAACCCCCAGCTTCCAATTTTGACTCAAAACCCAACCAAAACCTCAAGCTTTCTAACTCTAAAAATCACCCACAATATCCATTTCGGGTTTCCTTTAAAAACCCACCATTTTTATGTTATTTTAGTGTTAAAACAAAGATAAAAACACTCCCAACTCAGCCTTAACTAACCCAAACGAAAACCCAAAGATTTCCTTCATTTCAAACAAAACTTTAAAAATAAAAACAAGATAAATCCATGAGTTTTACAAAAATATCAACATTTAGGACTTATGGAAGATGAAACTAAGTTAGGGAACCATTTACCTTGAAGAATTACTTTGTTGGGAGCTTGAAATCCAATGGAATAGTAAAATGGGTTTAGGGGAGGCTTTTGAACGTGAAATCAAGTTGGAGAAGATAATAGCCTTTTGAAAACCCTTTTTTTATTCCCTTTTATGAAAAATCCCCCTTTTGCCCTTTAATCTTTTAAAATTCTTTTTGGTGAATTAAAAATAGTTTGTCTCCAAATTAATTTAATTGACCCGGTCTAACAAACCCGATATCTCCCGGCCCTAAACTCGGGGTGTTACAACTCTCCCCCACTTAAGGAATTTCGCCCCCGAAATTTACCTAGTGGAAAGAGATACGGAAACTGCTTTCGCATGTCATCCTTCCTCTCCCAAGTGGCTTCTTCCACCCCTCGGTGACGCCACTTAACCTTAACCAACTCGATGGTCCTTCCTCGCAACACTTTGTTGTCCGAAGCCAAAATCTCAATTGGTTCTTCATCGTAGGTCAAATCCGGATTCAATTCTATCTCCTCAACTGGCATAACATGTGACAGATCTGATCTATACCTCCGAAGCATCGATACATGAAACACATCTAGTTTGGCCGGAAGCCTCAATCTATAGGCAATGGGACCAGCCCTCTCAACTATCTCATACGGACCAATGAACCTCGGGCTCAACTTACCCTTCCTACCAAACCTCATCACCTTCTTTCAAGGTGAGACTTTCAAGAACACTTTGTCACCCACGACATACTCTAATTTTCTTCTTTTCAAATCTGCATAAGATTTCTGTCTATCCGAAGCTGCCTTCAAACGGTCACAAATCAACTGTACTTTATTGGTAGTACCCTTAAGCATATCATGCAAAGGTATCAATTTTTGTCCTGCTTCGGCCCAACAAATAGGTGTTCTAAATTTTCTACCATACAGAGCTTCGTAAGGTGCCATCTGAATGCTCGCTTGATAACTGTTATTATACGCAAACTCTACTAACGGTAGATGCTTCTCCTACGAACCCTGAAATTCTATGATGCAACATCTCAACATATCTTCCAACACTTGTATAACTCTCTCTGACTGACCATCGGTCTGAGGATGATATGAAGTGCTGAAATTCAGTCGAGTACCCAAAGCACTATGCAAACTCTCCCAAAATCTCGCCGTGAACCTCGGATCTCTATCCGACACTATAGATTTCGGTACACCGTGCAATCTCACTATCTCACTGATATACAAATTGGCCAACTTATCTAAAGTATAAGTGGTGTAAACGGCTAAAAAGTGCGCACACTTCGTAAGACGATCAACAATTACCCAAACCGAATTCTTCTTAAAAGGTGTCAACGGAAAACCCGATACGAAATCCATGGAGATTCTCTCCCACTTCCACTCGGGAATTCTCAACGGTTGTAACAAACCTGAAGGAAACTGGTGCTCGGCTTTAACTCGCTGACAAACCATGCACTTACTCACAAACTCGACAACATCTTTCTTCAGACCAACAGAATTACTCAAATTTCAAATCATGATACATTTTCGTGCTTCTCGGATCCATAGCAAACGGACTACTGTGAGCCTTAGTCAGGGTGGTGCGTCTCAAGTCTACATCTTCCGAAACAACTACTCTACTCTTGAAACACAAAACTCCGTCACTACTAAAAAAATTTTGTCGGTTTACCCTCTGCTATGTCTTGTACATGAGATGCTAATGATCTATCTTGCAATTGTTTCTCTCTAATCAATTGAAGCAAAGAAGGTCTAACTTGCAACTCGGCCACTAAACCACTATCTTTGGACAAACTCAATCTAGCAAACATAGCTCGCAACTCCACCGCTACCTTTCTACTCAAGGCATCGACCACTACATTGGCTTTACCCGGATGGTACTCAATCGTGAAATCGTAGTCTTTCAGCAACTCTGGCCACCTACGCTGTCTAAGATTCAACTCTCTTTGGGTCACTATATACTTCAGACTCTTGTGATCCGTATACATGGTGCATTTCTCACCATACAAGTAATGTCTCCACACTTTCAAAGCAAAAACCACTGCAGTCAATTCGATATCATGCATAGGGTAATTACGCTCATGAGTCTTCAACTGTCTAGATGCATAGGCCACTACTCTTCCTTCTTGCATAAGTACACAACCCAAGCCAACATATGACACATCACTGAAGACTACAAACTCTTTCCCTGACACGGGCTGGACTAAGACAAGAGCTTCGATTAAGGCTTCTTTCAATTTCTCAAATGCTTGTTGTCTTGCATCAGTCCACTCAAACCGAACATCCTTATGTAGCAATTTAGTCAAAGGAGCTGCAACCTTCGAGAAACCCTCAACAAATCGTCTATAGTAACCGACCAAACCTAAGAAACTACGAACTTCAGTCACTGTCTTCGGCTGTTTCCAATTCACAATTGCCTCAACCTTCTTGGGATCCACTCGGCTGAAACAATATGGCCTAATAAGACTACTTCCCTAATCCAGAATTCACATTTGCTCAACTTGGCATACAACTGATTGTCTAACAATTTCTGCAACACCAAACACAAATGCCGATCATGATCTCCCTCTGTACGAGAGTACACCAAAATATCATCAATGAACACTACCAAAAACTGATCTAAGTACTCATGAAATACTCTATTCATCATTTCCATAAAAGTTGTCGGTGCATTAGTCAAACCAAAGGGCATCACTAAGAATTCGTAGTGCCCATAATGAGTGCGAAAAGCTGTCTTCGGTACATCTTGATCTCTCACCTTCAACTGATAATAATCGGATCTCAAATCTATCTTCGAGAACACTGAAACACCTCTCAACTGATCAAACAAGTCATCAATCCTCGACAACGGATACTTGTTCTTCACTGTCAACTTATTCAACTATCAGTAATCGATACACATTCTCAAACTACCATCTTTCTTTTTCACAAACAACAACGATGCACCCCAAGGTGAAGTACTCAGACGAATGAACCCTCGTTCTAACAATTCCTGAAGCTGTGTCTTCAACTCTTTCATTTCTTTAGGAGCCATTCGGTACGGTGCAATTGGCACTGGAGCTGAATCTGAATAAGTCTCAATAACAAACTCTACATCTCTATCTAGAGGCAAACCAGGCAATTCTTCTAGGAATACACTCGGAAAGTCATAAACTGTCCTAATGTCTCATGGTCGTGCCTCATCCATATTCGGATTCATAACATAGGCTAGGTACGCCTGACAATCCACATCCAACAACTCATGAGCCTCTAAGGCTGAAACTACATTGGCCAAGAACTTAACGTTCTCGTCGACTATTACTACTTCGTGATCCTCTAAAAGTCTCAAGGACACGCGCTTTGTCTCAAAATCTACTCTAGCCTTATGTTCTACAAGCCAGTCCATGCCTAATATTACATCAAAACCATAAAACGACAATTCCATCATATCTACGAGAAAAACATGACCCTGAACCATCAAAGGACATCTTCTGTACATCTTTCTGACCACAACTGTCTCACCAAAAGTACTAGTGACATTCATACCCACATCTAATATCTCAACCGGAATATCTAACAATCTTGCATGCTCACTCAATATATACGAATGCGTAGAACCAGAATCAATCCAGGAAATCAAAGTCAAAGACTGTAACGAGAAATTACCTGCAATCACATCTGTGTCATTCCTGTCCTCACGGTGTGCATAAACTCTAGCTGGCCAACCTTTCTCGGGCTGAACTGCTACAACATGAGCTACATTCCTCTGACCATCATTCCTAGGCTGAAAATTACCTTGACCGTGCCCACGACCTCTATGATGGTTGACAGCTCGTGTAGGAGCTTGTCCATCCCTAGACGGATGTGGACAATCGCGCTTTATGTGCGCCCTAGACCCACAGTTCCAACAAGAGCCATGAGTGCCCCAACACTCACCGAAATGACGTCTACCACACTTGTTGCACTCGGGAGCACGATTCTCAGTCCCTTGGCCGTGATGGCCTCGCCCTGGATTACCACTTTCGTGTTTATGATCATGATGAGGTTTCCTATCCTTGTGCCTCTTGGCATGATCTCTGTCCCAATCAGCATTCCTCTTTCCGGAACTAGATCCACCATTGCGATCCGTAAGTCCCAAAGACTGTTCGATGTCCTTGGCCCTAGCAACCAACACATCAAAGTCTGTATATTCGGAAGCCAACATGTAGATCTTCACATCCTGAACCAACCCATAACAGAAACGCTCACAACATTCCGCCTCAGTGGGAATTAACTTAGAAGCGTACTAACTCAGATGTACAAACTGCACCTCATAGTCGGACACAGTCAAACCACCCTGAACTAGAGCCATGAACTCTCTCTTCTTCTCATCTAGGTATCGAGGACCTAAGAACCTCTTACGAAAAGCATTCCTGAAGAACTCCCAAGTAACCTCGGCCTCTGGCATACCCGTAGTGATAGTAGTCCACCAAATGTAGGCATCTCCCTGAACCAAAGAGACAATGCAACCCAACTTATGTGCTTCAGAATACTCCATCTGACTCAAAATACGAACTGTGCTCTCAAACCATGCCTTAGAACCTTCAGGTGACAACCCACGGAACTCAACCCCGCCCAAGCTACGGAGCCACTCTAACGGTAACCCAGAACCTGCACCCTAAGGCGGTGCTGCAAGCCGAATCAAAGGATTCACATCAACGGATTCACACGGAATCAACACCTTCCGCATTCACTCCACCACCCGGGGGAGGAGGAGGAGGCAAGTTCTCTCCTCGCGCATCCTCAACATTCTCAATTCGTTCAACCCTCGGTCTCACCATGCTAACAGATGCAAAGTTAAAAAACAAACACAACAAGTGAAATGATTTGGGGTCAGCAAGGAACAAGGTCCATGGTGCTCAAGTCCTTAAACTTAAAATCACTTACAATAATAGTATACTAGCAATGGGTGCCTCTACTACTTCTCAACCAACACAAGAATAACCACAAGCATGCTTACAATCACTGTGCAATCACAATCAACAAGCTTACACCATAAAACTTACCTCACTTACCTTTCGGTTTATGGAAACTCAACGAACCTAGGCGAAACCTAGGCTCTGATACCAACAAATGTAACCCCCTCGACTCGGCCTAGCCACCAGACCGCATCGAATGGGTTACACAGAGAAAACCGAAGCAAAACCCGTTAAGGCTCCAATCCGATTAGCAGCCCTATAAAATTTCTTTTAAAGTTATCTTGTCTAGATGTTTAATTATATCCTATGTGAGAGGACACGCAGCGGAAACACACATGGATACAAAACACGCGAAACAGACAATTAAACAAACCCATTTTAACTTTTACAACAGGTCGTATCGGTACGCTAGAGGACTGTATTGATACCCCCGGACATGGTCAACTCCCCAAAGTCAACCTAGGGAGACCGTATCGATACGCCCTCAACGGTTAACTTTCCCACGGTCAAACTATAAAGACCGTACCGATACCCTCAGGACCCGTACCGATACGCCAAAATCTCGTCAATTTCTCAGATTTCTAGAGAGCATTTAGCGTATCGATACACCCCCGCGTACCGATACGCCTTGCCTAAAACAAGGTCCAAAGCAAAGGACCGTATCGATACAGCCCTTGAGCGTATCGATACCCCCTACACTACAGAACTTATTTAGCTGATAAAAGCATAAGGAATCGACACTAGATGCATTTAACGACCATTCAAGCAACATACAATCAAGCATATATCTTAAAGCAACCCTGGATAAACATACGGAGCAATTTAAACATTCAACGAAGCAACATCCAACAAGATAAGATTCAAAAAGGAAACATGCATCCAAAGCATTCACCCACATAGCCAAAAGCCACACAAAAGCATACTTCAACATAGTAAAAGGCATTACAAGCCCAAAACAACTAAACAAACTTGTCTAAGAAAAAGAACATACCATCAACATCACAAACACAAAGCTCCTATCCCATTGCTTAAATACTAATTATCGAAGTCTAAACCATACTTGAGCAAACCAAATTCCCTTGGATCCTCCCTTGTTCCCCGAGCTGCTCCAAAGGTCTAAGGGTCTGCATTGTTGGAAAAGAGAGCGTAAGCGTTTAAGCTTAGTGAGCGGTGCTCAAAACGATAGCTATAACAATGTAGTTTTAAAACATAGTTTGCTTGAAACCAAAACCATTTCCACATGTTTGAACACACAATGTCATGCTTTTACCTTCACGTGCATTTACCGAATGCAACCACAAGCCATAGGCTTATCATATGCTCATTCTCATAATGCAAGCAAATTAAACCACAACGCATAAACATAAGCATAAATAGAGGGAAAATCAACAACACGCTTAACATGAGAATTAGAGCATTCATGGGTATATTGACCTTCAACGTTTTTACTCGGATATGCGGATAACATTCTCAAACACACTAGATACTTCCAGTGGAATCTCACATCTACATACTCACTCGTCTAGTAAAATCATAATTTCCGGTGGAATCTTACATCACCGTACTCCTCCTTAGTAGAATCTTACATTACTAAGGCCACACACGAATTTTACCTCGAGTGCACTCTAATCTTATTGATCGATCAATTATATCCGGTAACAACCAACACATGTCAATACACTAAATTTCAACCACATTACCAAGTCCAAACTTCCATGCAAGGCATGTACTCACAATGCAAGTATAAATACAAGTCCCACATCTCAACATGCATAACAATGCAATTCAACACATAACAATCATAGCATGTTCAACATCGCATTCAAGAATTGTAAAACACAATTTAATTGCATAAAACCTTTAAAACTTACTCTCGAGCTTGGATTGGCCTTTCAATCTCAATCCAAACTCCCAAAACATTCCCTTAACCACGTTAAGGCTTTTAAAATTGATCCACTCAACAGCCAACACACAACTGATGCCCAAGATACCGACTCAAGCCTCTAAACTACTCGGATTTCCGTCCACAAAGCCCGAATCCAAATCCTCTGTTTTGAGCAACCCAAAATCGAACATTAGAACGCAAACACACTCGCAAACACAACGAAGACTCAGAACTCAACAACCTTGCATCAATACACATCAATTCAAGCCCAATTTCACCCGAAATACAATCAAATCAAACCTAAACTACTAGCAGCCACAACCAACGAATTTACCATAAAAATTCTACCTTTTTACATCCCTAAACATCAATCCAAAGCCACCAAACCCCTAGCTTCCATTTTTAACTCAAAACCCAACAAAAAACTCAAGCTTTCTAACTCTGAAAATCACCCACAATACCCATTTCGGGTTTCCCTTAAAAACCCACCATTTTTATGTTATTTTAGTGTTAAAACAAAGATAAAAACACTCCCAACTCAGCCTTAACTAACCCAAACGAAAACCGAAAGATTTCCTTCATTTCAAACAAAACTTTAAAAACCAAAAACAAGATAAATTCATGAGTTTTACAAAAATATCAACATTTAGGACATAAGGAAGATGAAACTAAGTTAGGGAACCATTTACATTGAAGAATCACTTGGTTGAGAGCTTGAAATCTAATGGAATAGTAAAATGGGTTTAGGGGAGGCTTTTGAACGTGAAATCAAGTTGGAGAAGATGATAGCCTTTTGAAAACCCTTTTTTATCCCCTTTTATGAAAAATTCCCTTTTTGCCCTTTAGCCTTTTAAAACTCTTTTTGGTGAATTAAAAATAGTTTGTCTCCAAATTTATTTAATTGACCCGGTCTAACAAACCTGATATCTCTCGACCCTAAACTCGGGGTGTTACACTAAGACTCATTTTTACATCTTTTTACTTTTTCATTTTTTTTATGTTTTTTTACAATTTTGTGTTTTCCTTTTTCAAAAGCATTTTCAACCTTTTTTTTAAACTTGTTTTCATTTTTCCACTTTTTTATTTTTTCCTCTTAAAATAATCCTTTTTAAAAAAAACTTTATTTTCCTAAAGAACTTCTTTTCAATTTTTTCCTTTTCAAAAATTTATTTAAATCCTAGACCCTAACCCTTTTATTTCCTTTTTCTTGAAAAACAACTTATTTCTTTTCTTTTTTCTTTCTAAAAAAACATCTTTATTTATTTTTTTCTTTTAAAATAATTTTTACCCATCTATTATTTAAAACAAATCATAAAAATATTTTTTTAAATCAAGCCCTTTTGTTATTTCACACCTCACATTATATTTTTTTCTAATTAAATCCATAATTTCAAGTTTTTCAATTTAACCACATTTATTCTTTTTTATTCTTGCATTTAAAATCTAAACATATTTTAAATTATTTTCTACATTCCTATAGATCAAAATCACCCTAACAACATTTTTTAAAAGCATGCAAACATTTTAGGTTCAAACTAAAAATTAAAACGAAATTTAAAACAAAATTGTTACCGGAATCGTGAACGATTTTCTGACTTCGAAAAAGCAACATAAAAATCACAAACAACACAAGCAAAAATACCAAAATTCAACCAAGAACAGACATATAATTAACATAAAAAATAAACAAAGAAAAGTTAGAAATTTTACCGAGAAATAGACGAACGATGAACTCGAATTCAAGCTTCTCGAAATGCTCCAAACCACCTCCGAAAAATTGCTACAAACTCGAGTTTTCACTCCAAAAGTTTCGAGCCAACTCAAGAAAAATTCAGAGAAATTTTCAGATTTTTTTGAACCCTTTTTAGTGATTTTTCTCTCAAATTTTGGTGTGTTCAACAAGTGGGTGAAGGGGGTTTTTTATACTAAATTTTGGGCTTCAAAATCAAGCTAATTTCCGAATTCAATCCCCAAATTGGAGCCTAAATCAGACAAACAACTTGATACCCGGTAAAACCCCCAAGAAATTATCTATTTTGATCCAAATTCGGGATAGAATTTCCCATTTAATTCGAATCTAGGGTTTATTATTTAATTTCGGTTTTTTGCAGATTCCGGCGAGCACAAGCGGCGGCGGCGAGCGGGATTGGTAGCATTGGGACGGCGGCGGCAAGACGGACCGGCCGGTACCAACATCGTCGCCGGCCGGCCATCATGAACCGCACGAAAAGGGTTTGATTTGGGCTGAGGTTGGCTGCTGGCTCGAGTGCGTGGGGCGCACGCGCTAGTCGCGTGGCCGCGCGCGTGGGCCCTTTTTTTGCTTTTGCTTTTCTTTTTCCTTTTATTTTTTCTGCTTTTTTTTTCTTTTTTTGTTTAATTTTATTTCATTTTTTACATTAATTACTATCATTATTATTTATATTATTTTTAATTTTATCATATTTTCTTTCTTTTTTCCTTTTTTTAAAGATGGGCTTTTTTCCAAATGGGCTCTTTTGAAAATGGGTTTTTATTTTAAAAGGCGGGCTTTAAAAATGGGTTTGAAAGATGGGTTTTTATTGTTTTCTTTTAATTTAATTTAAAAAGGGTAGGCCTTTTATTATTTAAAGGGGAAAGGGATTTTTTTATTTTTTTCGGATTATTTAAAACCGAGGTGAAAATTTAGTGTCAACAGCTGCTCCTCTTTGCTTATCTCTGTGCAACAGAAATAAAGCAAAGACCAAAAGGCACTAATTTTCACCGACTTTCCAAATTGGCTTCATTCTCCAAATGCCCGAACGGATAGGCTTGTTATATTCTCCTTTTGCCCGAATAGATGAGCGGATTCCATTCTCCAAATGCCCAAACGGATAGGCTGGTTCTAGTCTCCTTATGCTAGAATAGCTGAGCTGTGTACTATTCTCCCAAATGCCTGAATAGCTGAGCTGGGTTCCACACTCAAACATATAAGCTGATTCTATTCTTCGTACGCTCGAATAGCTGAGCTGAGTTCCATTCTCCCAAATGCTCGAATTGTTGAGTTGGGTTCTATTCTCCCAGATACTCAAACATACGAATTCTTCTGGAAACTTCATCCTCCTTATGCTTGGATGAATAAGCAAACAGATTTCAAATTATTTCATCCTCCTTATGCTTGGATGAATAAGAAAAACCTCAAAAGGTTTCATCCTCTTTATACTCATATGAATAAGTAAACAGACTTCAAAAGATTTCATCCTCCTCATGCTTGGATGAATAAGCAAACATCAAAAGATTTCACCCTTCTCATGCTTGGATGAATAAGCAAACATTCTCTTTCCTCCTGAACGAATAGGTGAATCTTCTAAAATAATCACATCCTCCTTATGCTTTGATGAATAAGCGGACTCCATTCTCCTTACGCCTGAACGGATAAGCGAATATTCTGAAAAAATTTCATCCTCCCTATGCTTGGATGAATAAGCAAACTTCTGAAAAATTTCATCCTCCTTATGATTGGATGAATAAGCAAACTTCTGAAAAATTTCATCTTCCTTATGCTTGGATGAATAAGCAGGTCTTCTAAAAAATTTCATCCTCCTTGTGCTTGGATGAATAAGCGAACTCCATTCTCCTTACGCCTGAACGAATATGTGAATCTTCTAAAAAAAATTCATCCTCCTTATGCTTGGATGTATAAGCAATCTTCTGAAAAATTTCATCCTCCTTACGCTTGGATGAATAAGCAGGCTTTAAAAGGGGTTCCATCCTCCTCATGCTCGGATGAATAAGCAGGTTCCAAAAAGTGTTTCATCCACCTTACGCTTGGATGAATAAGCGGGTTCCATTCTCCAAATGCCCGAACGGATGGGCGGGTTCTTTTGCTGAAAGGTCCTTCGTGTACCTGAAAAATGCGATATTCAATGCAATTATAATGTGCATGCTCCTAGGGATGCCTAAAACATGAATGCATGTCTCATTTCTTTTTCTTTTTGAATTTTTTCTCAAAATTAATTTTTCCATACGTTTACTCGCTTACTCCAGATAAGCAGTTATACTTTTTCATTGTTTTTCCGACTCATGGAAAACATTCAATCTTTGCTCACTTAATCCAGTGATCATGTACTCTTGGTTGAAAGGACGGACTCCTTCAATTGTCATTGCTTCATCATTCTCGTTCTTCATATCTCTTTGCTTTATCAAAAACATTCGATCTTCGTAGGCAAATGTCCCAAGGTCTACCATCATTATAGTTGATACAACAATGCTGAGTGAAAAGCTTTCTTTTGTGGTTTTGAAAGCTTCAAGTCTTCATATGCCCCTTATCAAGCATCTTCAATGCTTCTTGTGAATTCTCAAATTCTTGCCCTTGTAGGACATCTTGAATTGCTTGCGTGTAAATCCTTGCAGCAAAGCTTATTTCTACCTCGAATATCTTCGGATAATGTTGGCGCTTCAATCTCTTCTTCTCATGCCTACTAATACTGAGGGCATGTAGACCGCCCCAATCTGATGGCATCATTTGCTTATAAAGTGCAATTCTACCTCTTTTCATGCTTCTGAGCTTTGTCATTTTATATGTGGACCTTTCTTGACAACACGACCCACTTCAAACTCTTCATCACATGTGCTTCTTCTTTTTACCTTCTCATGCAAAGCAATGCCCCCATTCAAACTGAGGTCCAGTTGTTTCGTGAAGTGATGAAAACATTCATTCATGGTCTCCTACAGTTGAGATCAATACCAAGAAATCTTTTGCTTTTCATTAATCTATGTCAGCCTACTTGTAAGATGCAAGAAAAGGCTAGAAATAATATTTCAACGGAAAAAGTCATAACAAATGTAAGAAAAGGCTAAAAATAGGGATCTTAAGATAATAGTCATGGCAAACACAAGAAAAGGGCTAAGTTAGATGCCCCAAAATTCAAAGCATGAATGATTCAAGAATCCATCAACCGGATAGTGCCCTATTTTTTGTGGCTCTCTTTTACTCACACACTTCCCAAATTAAAAATTTTCCCACTTTTCTAATCTAAATCAGACATTAGAAGCTCGAGGTCCCTGAAGAAAGGTTAACTCAATTAGGCAAAATGTGTTCCGAATACGAACTCCTTTTCTCAAATATTCATGTGTGATCCAAATGGTCTTTTAAGGCTTGTAATGTAGGTTAGGCTCAAGTTGCCAAAGAAAGGATATAAAGGCTCAAATTCATATTTTAAGGGTGATTAAACCAAGTGTAGCGCCTGGGTTTTGGGGCATGGGAGATAATCGGGTTTGGTTAAACCGGTTCGAGTTAATTTAATTGAAGAAAAACATTTTTAATGGACAAAAATGGGTCTTTTATTTAAAAGGGCAAAATGGGAGTTTTGAATAAATGAACTAAAGAAAAAAAAGTTTTGAAAAGCCATCATCTTCTCCAAAAATCCCCTTTTTCACATAAAACCTTTCCTAAACCCTATTTCACTATTCCACTGCTCCTAACTCTCCATCCAAGCAAGAATTTTCAAGGTAATTTCTTCCTTGCTTAGATTTTTACATATTTGACTTGTACTCATTGAAAACCCTCTTTTAAACCCATTAAGATGCATTTTTGGTTTTGGGTTGGAGAAATGGGTATTTTTCATGGGATTTTCGTTTGGGGTCTTTTGATGCCATGTTTAAGGGTGTCTTTAATCTTGTTTTGGTGTCTTAAAAATGCTAAAATAGTGGCTAATAGTAGGAAACCCGAAACGGGTCTAAAAATGGGATTTTTGGGTTGAAAGGGTAGAGTTTTTGGGTTGGTTTTGGGTTGAAATCGTGGCTGATGGTTTCCTTGCTGTTGGGAGGTATTTTTAGACTTTATTTGGTGTGTTTTGATGTTTGGAAATGATGGGTTCAGCTTGAGGTTTCACTAGAATGAATTTGGGTGAAGTTTGGGTTGGATGTTGATGTGTTTTGTTGCAAAATTGTTGAGTTTTAAGTTGCTGCTATATTTGTGGGTATATTAGCATCCTAATGTTCTATTTTTGGGTTGCCAAAAGCAGAGGAAACGGATTTGGGCTTCGTGGACGTGAATCCGGGTAGTTTAGAAACTTGAATCGGGGATTCGACTAACGTTTGGGCTCTATCGATGTGTGGAAACTGTTTTAAAGTTTTAAATATGTTCAATGAAGGTTTCTTGGGGTTTGGGTGGAGCCTTAAAGGATAACCTAGACCCAAGCGTAAGTTTATCTATCCTTGCATTGTTTAGTGGATTTGTTGGCGTTCGCGTTTATGTGTGTTGTGGTGTTGATTGTGGATTTTTTATCCCTTTTTAATGTTATTTCGTTGTCGCAGTTTATGTCAAGCCTCACGTGATGGTTAGTTGTTGTGTACGGTGATGTGTAGTCCCACCGGTAGTGACTAGTAGATGAGTACGATGATGTGTAGTCCCATCAGAAAAATGCTAGTTGTTGTGTACGGTGATGTGTAGTCCCACCGAGGATGGTTGTACATGTACAAACTATGTTTTGTTATGCTTCCATTTCATTGTATCTCTTTCTTAAGTGGTTTCGTTTTTAAAACTAAGATGTATGTTTTAAACTGCATTGTTGTTGTGTTTTAGAGCTCCGCTCACTAAGCTTTTAAGCTTACACTCTCTTTTTCCAACAATGCAGATCGTTAGAGGCTATGGGAGGCAAGTGGGCAAGGGAGGAGTTCTTGCTAGCTCAAAGTATGGTTTTACTAGTTGTAATAATGCTTAGACGATGGGAATGCTAGACTCTTAAGTTAGGGAGCTGGTGTTCAAACTCCTATGTTTGGCTTTGTTTAAGTTGCTAGCATGTTTTAAACGTAGATACCATGATATGTTGAGGCTTGTTATGACTTTGGGTAGATTACCTTGCGTTTTGACTTGTTGGTGTTTTTAAAGCTAAGTGTTCTTATGAGCTTTGGGTTGAGATCCATTTTGTTGTGTGTATGCATGTTTGAAGTTGTGTTTAGGGTGTCTTGCCTCTAGTTTGATTGTATAGAAAGTTTCCATGTGGTTTAAGATGTTTGGGGGTAAGTTTGGGAACGTTTGGAGATACCGAAATGCATTTTCGGGACAAACTGTGTCCAGGTGTTTCGAAATGCCTACTATGGTTTCGGAACGACCAAGCTCTAGGGGCACCCATATCGGAACGGGGGTGGTGCTGTTTCGGTATGATTTGCCACTAGAGGCTCCTATTCAGAATCATGTAGGGTCGTTCCGGTACGTTTGGCCACTAGAGGCTCCTGTTCTAGAACCATGTGGAACCGTTCCGGAATGACTTGGTGTTACTTTTTGAATGAATCCCGCATTTCGGAACGGGCAGGCCTGTTTCGAAGCGTAGGTAGTTAAAACGGTTAAAGGCATCTTTGAGGGTTTCCAAATGTTACATTTTAGTCCCTAATACTTGTATGCTTCCTAGTTGAGTTTATATGTATCCTCTGTGATGGTTTTGCCTCGTGTGCATGAAACTTGACTAACAAACTACTTGGTAAGTTTAAATTATTGTATGCCCTCTGCTCGGTTCATATTTTTGTTCGCTTTTTCGCTGGTTGCCCTCACACCTAGGGTTAAATGTGACATCTAGACAAGACTAATAATATGAGAGAAAACAATAGGGTTGCTAATCGGAGTGAGGCCTTAGCGGGTTTCGCTTTGATTTTCCCCGTGTAACTCGTTCGGTTCGGTCTGCTGGCTAGGCCGAGACGAGGGGGTTACACCAAGGATCAACTTTTCCTGATGAAATCTCTACTATTCTTCTTGTATTCTTTGGATCACTCTAGACTGCCCATTTTGGGTTTTCATCATAGAGTTTATTTCCTTTTCTGGTACAATCGTTTGAAGGATCTCAAAATTTCCTTCGCATTTTTTCTTCATTTATTTTCTTTTTCTCTTCTTCTCTTCTTTTTTTCTCTTTTTCTTCTTTCTTCTTCTTTCTTTTTTCTCATTTTTTCTATTTTCTTTTTCTCTTCTTTTTCTTGTTTTTCTTTTTGTGTCCTTTTCATTTACAGTTTTAGACATTCAACTTAATCTAACATATTTCTTTCAAACAACTTTTCATTTTCTTTGCCCCAAGTGTGGGGAGTGATCCTTGGTTAGGGTTAAATCACAAGAAAAATAATATCAGGCTCAAATGGGACAACAAATGGATTTTCTTATTCGTTAAGGGAAATGAAGGAATGCCAAATGTCATTTCACACATAAATATCGTCGAAAAAAGTAGTCTCCAGTTGGTAGATGTTTTAGAGTTATCACTTCATTTAAGGACCCTAACAACAATGTCTGAGAGGAAAATACTCTCATAATCTGTATATAGGATTTCCCCATTAATCCTGAACACACATTTTGCCCCTCTATCTCGGGATTAGTTTCAAGAATCATTCATACAATCAATAATTGGGACTCTGCAAAGAAGATGTATGCTTTAAAAAATGGATAAAAAATAAAAAGAAGGGAAAAGGACAAAAGGAGAAATGTTTTTCATTTGAAAGAAAAAATGCATCTTTAAACAAATAAACTAACATATAAGCCCTTTCAAAAGATCCCTAATGCTTGCGGGCAAAAGCAAGAGGGTTGGTTCTAAGCATGATCCCAACTGTCTAGAGAAAATTAAGTTTTATTCCATGAAAGCACGAATCCCGGCCAATCTTGCCTTCGTGACAACTCTAAACATGCTCGTCCTCGTCATCTTCTTCTCTTTCAAGTCTTCCATTTATGATGGCTGCCAATATTAACTCTCCATTCATGACCATTTCTGCAAAACCTTCGGTGGCGTTTTTAACATGTAGTTATAGAAAAGTCCATTTAATGTCTCCACAAACATTGGAGTAACCTCATTTTCCGACAGTGGATGTTGAACTTGGGCTGCCACATCTCTCCATCTATGGGCATACTAGCGGAAGCTCTCATTGGGCTTTTGTTCCAAATTCTGCAATACAATCCTGCTTGGGTCCATATCTATTACATACTTGTACTGTTTGAGGAAAGCTTTTGAAAAATCTCTCCAAGTGCGTATGTTGGCCCGACTCAATTGAGCATACCATCGAATAGCAGACCCAGATAGACTGTCATGGAAACAATGAATCAACAACTTCTCGTTTTCTAAATGCGGTGACATTTTCCGGCAATACATAGTCAAGTGTGCCAATGGGCCTGTAGTGCCATTATACTTCTCGAAGTTAGGGGCCTTGAACTTTGGAGGTGCCACCAAGTCTGAAACTAGACTCAAGTCTCTAGAATCCTTGCCACCATAAATGCTTCCTTCTTGATAAACTTTAAACATTTCCACCAGCTTCTTGTAGCGCTCTTCCCATTTCTTCTCGACCTTTGCCATATCAGTTTCTTCATTGAGGTCAGTCATCTCAAGGCTGCGAACCTCGTCGGTGTTGTCTTTAGTACGGACATAAGATTTTGAGATCTTGACTTTAGGTGAAGCTACTTCCTTTTGTACAAAAGCCATCCCCGGGAAAGTGTTGGTGCCTTCTCTCACTTCTGGGTTTTTGAACCCAAACATGGCTGCGACTTGGCTAACTGTTTTCTGGTGTGATATCTCAATCTCTTTCTTCAGATTATTTACCATCTTCTCAAGCTTATCACAAATGCTCTTCTGATTTGCTTCCAGAGTTGTCAATCTTTCCTCGGTGCTCATGGCTCGAGTCGCATTTGTGCGGGATCTTTACTATTTAAATAGAACATTCCAAAATTAATCTTTTTATTTTACATGAATGAATGCAATGATCAAAACATTATTTAATGTGAACAAACAAAGAAACAAATGTATGTATGCACAAACAAATTCACAAAAGCAAACAACGTAGCAAGCAAAACAGTGCAAATGCATGAATGCAGTCGAAGGGCCATCAATTCCATTGAAAATATGCTCACGAAAGGAAACTCTTTATTAAATTCGAAAGCTTTTATTATATATGTCTTTTAAAATTAAAAATATTTTCATGCTTGAACGCCTAACTCCTTTATTTCTTCAACTAGCCATATGAGCCTTGGTCCAACTTCTCCCACGGCTGGATGTACTGACAAAGGGTTGCAGCTTCAGTTGCCAATATCATCACGTGCTTGGTTCTCCTCTTTTTACAGAGCTGTCCATTCATAATTTGAACAATTTTTCAGAATCCACCCCTTCTAAATATGGGATGCATGCAATAAATAAATATGCTATAAAAACAAAACTCGCACACAAGCAAGTTAGTAACAGATAAACATGCTACAAAACAAAACTCACACACACAAAGGTTAGTAACAAATAAATGTGCTACAAAACAAAACTCACACATACGATGGTTGGTAACAAATAAATATGCTACAAAACAAAACTCACACATACGAAGGTTGGTAATAAAAAAACAGAAACAAAAACCTAAAAGATCCAAAATAATTACATAATAATCCTAGGCAGACATTCCAACATTTCAGGACATGTCTCCATGGATTATTCTTACGACTCAACAACCTAGGCTTTCCGCATGGCTCTATTAGGGATAGGCTCTAAATTCTCAAACTTGGTTTGGTTCTAAAAAGGTACCCGAGTTGTCCTTGCTGTCCTCTACTAAGAGTAGCAAGGCCCTCGATTCTCACCCATTATAGGCTAAAAACGAATCAAGTTCAACTTAAGAGGACTCACCACCGAAGCCTTCTCGAAGAATCAATATTCTTACGAAGGTAAAGGGATTGAGTCCCGAAGGTACTTTGCGATGGTCATACGAAGAATCAATATTCTTACATGAGCAAAGCGTGTTCCCCCCACTTAAAACGAACGGGACAAATCTCGGGAATAGAGCTTGGAATTAAGTCTTAAATGCGTAAAATAGATTTATATTCATTTAAACGGACAAATAAATAGATCATATGATGAACTTGCAAATTCCACATTTAAAAAACATTTTTTTTAAATCATTTAAAACTAATTTGTGGCATGTCCTTCTTTGTTTTTATTTTAAAAAAACAAAAACGCGTCCCCAACGGAGTCGCCAAGTTGTCGCAACCGCCTTTTACGGGAGGCTTCGACTTTTTTGGAAAAACACTTAAAAAAAAATCAACGGAGTCGCCACCAATCTTTTTTTGAAAGAAAAGTTGTGATTGGATCACTTTTAAAAATAGTTATTTTAATAAAACATTTTTGGTTTTAATAAAACAACGGTTTTAGTCTGCGAAAATCAGAAAACATGTTCGGGGGTCGGTTACACGTGGGGAAGGGTTAGCACCCCCACGACGCCCAAAATTGGTACCTAATTGGATTAAAAATAGTTTTCAAAATTGGAATTTGCAAGTTCAAAAAGGTTCGACTTTACTTGTCCGTTTAATGAATATTAGTCTATTTTAACGGTCTTATCGCCCGGGAGATGAACTTTAATCACCGCCAACATTTCTGGCGCTAACCCGTCATTCCCATTTGATAAGACACTGCATTGAATTATGCTTTCACTTTTCAAGCAACAAAGCAATTTATTGTGTTGAGCATTTTAGTTAATTCTAAGTTTGATTATTTAAAAGCCCTAAAAATGTCTAAGTCTTTTATTCCTAATTTAAGGTTCAAGTTTGCTTAAGTGTATTTTATTTTTATGAAGAACAGTTTTCTACAAACAAATCTCTATCTAAGCTTTAGTCCCTAATCCTAAGTTTTCACCTATTTCTAAAACAAGCAAGCAAACTTTTTATTCTTTTGAATTTTACCCTTTTTATTCTTCATTTTAAAAGCCTTTATTTCTTTTTATTTCTTCTCATTATTTTCTAAGCTAAGACTCTTTTTTACATCTTTTTACTTTTTTCATTTTTTATGTTTTTTTATCATTTTGTGTTTTCCTTTTTCAAAAAGCATTTTCAACCTTCTTTTTAAAACTTGTTTTCATTTTTCCACTTTTTATTTTTTCTTCTTAAAATAATATTTTTTAAAAAGCTTTATTTTTCCTAAAGAACTTCTTTTCAATTTTTTCCTTTTCAAAAATTTATTTAAATCCTAGACCCTAACCCTTTTTGTAACACCAAAAAAAAATAAAATAAAATAGTAATAATAATATTAAGGAAAAGGAAATCAACAAAGAATGGGGTGTTACAACTAAGGGTGTCGAACCTGTGACTTGTAGGTTGTTAGCTTGAGGTTTGACCAGTGAAACTAAGGCCATTTTTGGTCTTAGTCTGCTACGAGCTAAATTTATTTCTTTTCTGTAAAGTCTGAACCAATATTAAACATATCAGTCTATTTTTCCCCCATCTCCTGTTTTGCTTCTGATCGAGAATGAAAGAGTCTAGAGAGTTCTAAACCTTTCAACTCTTCCTCACCGTTAATGCTCCGACCACCGTGCTCTGGCCGGTCGTGGTGTGCACCGCCCTCATCGTCGTCATCCTTGCCTCTTCGCCGTTAAAACCTGACCACCCAACCTCTGTTGTTGCTCGTCGTTCGTGAGAAAACGGTGGAAGATTGTTAGGCTTCGCCACCCTTGATCTGCACCACCGTCCGTCTGTGGCTGCCACCGCCCTAGCCATCGGAAGCGCCACCACAGCCCGATCCAACCCTTGAACTTCACGCGCAGTTACGAGCCGCTGGTTACCGTGAAAACCCGTTTGAAGGTTCGACGTAACAAACTCATCGCCGCCACTGATTTCTGCAATTTTCGGCCACTTTCGTCATGATTTTGGCGCGTCGACGGGACAGCCGTGACCGGCGAAGCTAGACGAGAAAAATCCCTAAGGTTTCACGTCTGATTGACGTCGGTAAGACTCCTAACGGAGCTTCGTGGATTCCGGCAATCGATATGCTTGTTTGGTGAGTTCCGGTCTAATTCTGGTGAATTTTTAATTGTGTGTATGTGGGAAAAATCGTGTAACCGCCTATCTGTTTATTTTCAGGTGAAAAACACTGATTTCGGCAACTCCGACAACTTTTCTAACGACCGTCCGGTGACCGTAATAATTGGGTGAGTGAGCCGGACTGAACCGTCCAACCCGGTTCGAACCGGTCCAACCCTGTCTGAGCCCAACCCGAGTTTGACCCAACTCATACCCGACCCGTCAACCTGAGTCCGACCCGACCCGTCAATTCGAGTCAACTCGTCTGAGTCAACTCGTCCGAGTCAGCCCGAGTCAACTCAGTTGACCTCTGCCCGTTGACTACTGACGTTAGCGTTGACCTACTGACGGTAGCATTGACACTGACCCCGTTGACCGTTGACCTGCTAACGTCAGCGTTGACCTGTTGACGTCAGCGTTGACCTGCTGACGTCAGCGTTGACCTGCTAACGTCAGCGTTGACTTTGACCGTTGATCAAAAAGTCAAATTTTCCGAAAACTCCTATTTTATGTTTTTCGATGTCCTGAGTCCATTTTTGAAGCCCGTTTTGCAAAATTCTGATCCAAAAGCCTTCGAATCTGACCTTGGATCTGAACTTGTTTATGTACTTAATTGGTTAAGAGCTTTTGAGTAAGGTCTGATCTTGGAATTTGTGTAATTGAAGGTATTCTCGGTTCCTTGGATGCACGATGCTGAGGAATGTCGAATTCGGGTTCGAGGGTATTCGAATGTCGTATCATGAAAATTACTAAAACCAAAATATTCGAATAAGAATACTAATAGACCAGAAGTATCGAAAGTTAATAGTAATAAATAATACAGTTAAATTTGTAACTCGATCAATGGTGTCTAAGATTCAATGCCCATAATATGGAGTGAAGGATATTGGATATGAGATTACAAAAATGCCCTTGAGGTATAAGAATGTCTAAACTGCCCCTAATAAAGGAAGTGACCTGAAATCTGCATTCGAATTGATTGAAAAATTACCCTGCCTAAGATGTATGTTCTATTGGAAAAGACTTCGACATCATTATTGAAATGCGTGTGATACTAAAAGAAACTTGGATTTTCCTCCGAGCTCTGTATAGCACATGAAGGTGAATTTATTGGAATTATCGTTGTATTCTTGAGCTTATCCTTACAACAGTAATGGATGAATTAATTGGAATGATCGTAATGACCAAAAAGACTGTAGTGCCTTTGAGCACCGAAATTCTTAATTAATCAGAATGACAATTTTACCCTTAAGTTCTAAAACGAGTAAACCGTCTGTAAGGGCTGAAGGGATCAAAACGACTTAATCTCTACCGAGTACGTAAATGATGGAGGTGCTAAATAGTAAAATTTGACAAAAATGGTGGATTTATCCCAATTTCCAAAATGAATGAAAAGCCTTTTTGAGTTAAATAGGCAGTTATGCATTTGATAAAATTCTGGGATTTCTAATAAGACTTTAAGGGCTAAAGTGCCTTTAAGTGTTAGGAAGCACACTCATGTATGTTAATCACCCCCGATATTAATATAAGGTTGGAAGTTTTCCGCACAAAATATAAGTTCAGCTACTCTGTGGCAAGTCATGTGGTGAATTATGAAAGCAACCGTTCAAATATATATTAAATATTGTAAATCGTCATTTTATCATTACTGGGCTAAATTAAAATATCACCCATGATAATTAAAAGACTAAAATGCCCTCGTTGGCCAAAGTAATTAAGATAGCCTTGAATGTATCCGATATCGTGAAAGATCTTGACATAGAAATCTCTGAATGCCTGATTGGAAGCCTGATGAGCAAATAGAATTTGCTGAGCGACTGTTTATGCCTTGTTGGTATAAATTACCAAAATTTCCATATGTGATAAAATGACCATAATGCCCTTGTAGGCTTAAATGACTAAATAACTCATGATGCGCTTAAACTCTCAAAGATCTTGATGTATCATCTCTTGAGTTAAACCGTTAGTATGAACCCCTTTTAATAAGAGCCACATTTCAGAAATTCGTTCAAATTGTCAAAAGTTTAATGTGTCCCCTTCCGTAAATGCCAAGTATCTCCAAGAAATGATCTGTCCCACCTAATGTGTTCCATGTGTGATATATTCTGTTGAATGGATTGTATAATGATTTAATCATGAATAATATTATGTTTGATGAACATTTCAATTGTTATTGAGATTGCATCACTATGTTGGAAAATATGATGACATTCTCTGCCTACTTGATGTATGTCTGCTCAATCTGTATACTTAGCTATATCAGAATCATCCTTGCCAAATTTCTCAAGAATCTTGTCCACATAGTGTGACTGAGTTAATATGAGACCTTCAAGTGACTGTTCGATTTGGATGCCCAAGATCATATCTTTCATGTCAAATCTTGAATTCAACATGTCATTGGTACGTTTACTATTTCATTGTTACATATAACAATGAGTATGTCATCAACATAGGATCATATATCCTAATGTCGGTAGGTTTGACATACACACATTTGTCACATTCATTTATCTTAAAGTTGTTTGTCATTATGACACTATCAAACTTCTCATGCCACTGCTTTGGTGCTCGTTTAAGTCAATACAAGGACATCACCAATCTACAGACTTTCCTCTTTTGACCTGAAACTGTATGACCCTCAAGTTGTTCCATGTATATTTCTTCATCAAGATCTCCATTTAAGAAAGTTGTTTTAACATCTTCTAGATTCTGCAAAGCAGCAATTGCAAGGATCATCCTTATGGAGGTTATCCTTGATACATGAGAGTATGTATCGAAATAGTCAAGTTCTTTCTTTTTGCGATAACATTTTATTACCAATTTGGCCTTGTACTTATCAATCATTCCATCTGCTTTCATTTTCCGTTTGAAAATCCATTTAGAACTCAATGGTTTAATTCCCGTAGGAAGATCCACTAATTCTCACGTATGGTTTTGCATGATGGAATCAATTTCACTCTTAATGGCATTCTTCCATAAGGTGCCTTCAGATGAACGTTTACTTAATCTAAGCTATCTTTATCGATTATCTCCAAAGTTCATTTCATTGAACTTTGACCAACTTCCCTTTACAAGGGAATACATTTTCAAATAAAGAGGCATTCTTTGATTCCATTATCGTATTCTTGTGAATCTTAGGGTTCTTCGATTCATACACAAGAAATCGATGTGTGTTGCTATGTTCTGCATAGCCAATGAAAATACAATCCACTATTTTAGGACCTATTTCATTTGTTTAGGTAACATAACCATTACCTTCACAAGACACCCACACACTTTCAAGTGATTGTAGGAAGGTTTCCGACCTTTCCATAGTTCTTATGGTGTCTTGTCTCATTTCTTTCAGGGGATCCTTATTTAAAAGGTAATTAGCTAATAGAATAGCTTTCTGCCACATGTTTTGTGATAACCCAGAACTTCTTAGCAAGGCGTTCATCATTTCCTTTAGAGTCTGATTTTTCTGTTCGGCCACTCCATTGGATTGAGAAGAGTAGGGTGGTGTTACTTCGTGAATGTCGCAACCCTTTTTTAGGAGCTTCGACTATTTTTTGGAAAACAAGTTTTTAAAATCAACGTAGTCGCCACCAATCTTTTTTTGAAAAAGAAAAGTGTGATTTGATCACCTTTAAAAAAATAGGGTTATTTTAATAAATGTTTTTTGTTTTAATAAAACAACGGTTTCGGTCTGCAAAAATTAGAAAACAGGTTTGGGGGTCGGTTACGCGTGGGGAAGGGTTAGCACCCCCACGATGCCCAAAATTTGTACCTAACTAGTTTTAAAATAGTTTTCAAAACTGAAATTTGCAAGTTCACAAAGATTCGACTTTACTTGTCCGTTTAATGAATATTAATCTATTTTAACGGTCTTATCGCCCGAGAGATGAACTTTAATCACCACCAACATTTCTGGCGCTAACCCGTCATTCCCGTTTGATAAGACACCGCATTGATTATGTTTTCACTTTTCAAACAACAAAGAAATTTAGGTGCGCTGAGCATTTTATTTAAATTCTGAATTCGATTATTCAAAAGCCCTAAAAGCGTCTAAGTTATTTATTACTAATTTGAGGTTTAAGTTTGCTTGAGTGTATTTTATTATTTTTTGCGAAGAAACATTTTCAACAAACAAGTCTATATCTAAGTTTTAGTCAATAATCCTAACTTTTCACCTATTTCTAAAACAAGCAAGCAAACTTATTATTTTTCTTTTTTTGTGTGTGTTTTTTCTTTTTTATTTATTTTAAAAAAAAACATTTATTTGTTTTTACTTCCTAAAACCAAGACCCTTCTTTTCCTTTTTACATTTTTACCTCTTTCTCACTTTTTATATTTTATGTTTTTATAACCCATTTTATTTTAAAATTTTTATTTAAATCTAAAAAAATCTTTTTCCACCATTTTTTGAATTTCTCAAACCATTTATGCTTTTCTAATTTTTTTTTCCTTTTAAAACTTTTATTTTCAAAATCAAAACTTTTAAATTTCTATTAAAACATTTTTTCAAAATTTTTATTGTTCTATCATGTACTTAGAAATCTTTTATTTTCAAAACATTTTTGTTTATTTTCTTTTATTTTCAAAACCCTTATTTTTTAAAAGAAAAAGGCCACCTTTATTTTAAAATGAAATTATCAAGAACCCCTAATTCTAAACTTTTCAAATTTCTTAAGAAAAATCTTTTTATATTTTTATTTATTACTTTAAAAAAAGCACTCATTTTATTCCTAAAAAACCTCTTATTATCAAAACTTTATTATTTTAAACCTTATTTTTATTTTTTTTCCAATCTAGCCACTAGTTTTAAATTCATAACAACAAACATTTTTAATTTTCACCTACCTACTCAAATGGATCAAACAACCAACATTTCATTTTTTAAGTTCACAATTTTTTAACAAAACAACATTTTATTTTATTTAAGAATCTAAACGATTAAAACAAAATAAAGAACTCAAATTTTTACCAAAAACCAACTTTGATCCTCTAATCCGAATTGCAACCTAAGAACATGAACAAACAAAAATTCAACCAAGAAAATAAAATTAAAAACAAAGAAAAGGAAAGAGAAATTACCGAAAGTGTAGAAACCTCGAACCGATTCTAATCACCACCAAAGAAAAGGCTTGCTTTCAACCCAAAAATTCTAACCAAAGCTATTCCAAACTTGAACAATTTCCAACGATTTTCAGAGGATTTTTAGAGGTGATTTTTGGATGATTTTTTTGTGTTGAACAAGTGAAAGAGGGTTTATAGGTGCAATAATGCTTGGTTTCAAAGCACAAATCCATGATTTCTTCCCCCAAAATCCGTTTTCAAACACCTAATCTCAAGCTAACACATAAAATCAGCCTATTTATGATTTTAAAGATAAAAATGGCTCAAATTTAGGGATTTTCAGATGAAAATTTCTCTAAATTCGAGTAGGGTTTGACCACCCTTTTCCTCCTTTTTGTAGGTGGGCGGCGGTAAGGGGACGTGGCGGCAGCGGCGGTGGAACGGCGGGGCTGAGAGGAGTCGGCCGACACCTCAAACGGAAGTGGTCGGTGACTGGTGGTGCAAAGGCAGCCCCCTCCCCTTTTCTGGGCAGCTTCGAAACTGGGGGGAAGGGACCAGCCCTGCACGCGTGTGGCACACGCGCCAGGCGCGTGGGTGCGGGTGGTCCTTCCCCTTTTTTATTTAAAAAATTTAAATTTGATCCATCCTATCCCCTTTGATCTTCCTTCCCTTAATCCAATGACCTCTATTAATCCTGCACAAAAACAAAGGTAAATGGGTTATTTATTGTGTTTTATTTAAATGGGCTCCTAACTAAACTAAATGGACCCTTTATTTCATTTAAAGTGGGCTTTTATTAGTATTATTAAAACATGGACCCTTATTATATACTGCCCCATATTATTTACTAAGTGGACCAATTTTAAAATAGGCTCTTTTATTATATTTTGCATATTATTTTATTATTATTTTTTGGGTTTATTAATAAATATTAATAATACTAATATACATAATAATAATTAAACACAAAAAATGAGGTGAAAATTTAGTGACAACAACTGCCTCTCTTAGCTTAACTCTGTGCAACAGAAATAAAGCAAAGACCAAAAGGCACTAAATTTTCACCGATTTTCCAAATTGGGTCCATTCTCCAAATGCCCGAACGGATAAGCTTGTTCTATTCTCCTTTTGCCCGAATAGATGAGCGGATTCCAATCTCCAAACGCCCGAATGGATAGGCTTGTTTTATTCTTCTTTTGCCCAAATAGATGAGTGGATTCCAATCTCCAAACGCCCGAATGGATAGGCCGATTCTATTCTCCTTATGCTCGAATAGCTAAACTGGGTTCTATTCTCCCAAATGCCCGAATAGTTGAGTAGGATTCCATGCTCATACAATTAGGCCAATTCTATTCTCCTTACACTCGAATAGCTGAGCTGGGTTCTATTCTCCCAAGTGCTCGAATTGTTGAGTTGGGTTCTATTCTCCCAAATAATCAAACATGCAAATTTTCCTAAAAACTCCATCCTCCTTATGCTTGGATGAATAAGCAAACAAACTTCAAACAATTTCATCCTTATTATACTTGGATGAATAAGCAGAGCCTCAAAAGGTTTCATCCTCCTTACACTCGGATGAATAAGTAAACAAACTTCAAAAGATTTTATCCTCCTCATGCTTGGATGAATAAGCAGACTACATTCTCCTTACGCCTGAACGGATAAGCAAATCTTCTGAAAAAATTTCTTCATCTTCCTTATGCTCGGATAAATAAGCGAACTTCATTCTCCTTACGCTTGAACGGATAAGCGAATCTTCTGAAAAAATTTCATCCTCTTTATGCTTGGATGAATAAGCGAACTCCAAAAAGATTTCATCCTCCTTATGCTTGGGTGAATAAGCGAGTCTTCAGAAAAAAAAAACTTCATCATCCTTATGCTTGGATGAATAAGCAGGTTCCAAAAAGTGTTTCATCCACCTTACGCTTG
The DNA here is from genome assembly GCA_030270665.1 of Hibiscus trionum. Taxonomy (NCBI): domain Eukaryota; kingdom Viridiplantae; phylum Streptophyta; class Magnoliopsida; order Malvales; family Malvaceae; genus Hibiscus; species Hibiscus trionum. The sequence goes on from BSYR01000008.1 coordinate 3,827,420, forward strand.
GATGAATAAACAGGCTCTAAAAAGGGGTTCCATCCTCCTCATGCTCGGATGAATAAGCAGGTTCCAAACTGTGTTTCATCCACCTTACGCTTGGATGAATAAGTGGGTTCCATTCTCCAAATCCCCAAACGGATAGGCAGGTTCTTTTGCTGAAAGGTCCTTCATGTACCTATAAAATGAAATATTCAATGCAATTATGATGTGCATGCCCCTAGGGATGCCTAAAATATGAATGCATGTCTCATTCTTTTTCACTTTCAAAATTAATTTTTCCATATGTTTACTCGCTTAAATCCAGATAAACATTTGTACTTTTTCTCTATATTCTTTTCAACTCATGGGAAAACATCCGATCTTTGCTCACTTAATCCAGTGATCATGTACTTTTGATTGGAAGGACAGACTCCTTCCATTGTCATTGCTTCATCATTCTCATTCTTCATATCTCTTTGCTTTATCGAAAACATTCAACCCTCGTAGTCAACTGTCTCAAGATCTTCTACCAATGTAGTTGATATATATCAGTGTTGAGTGAAAAACTTCCTTCTGTGGTTTTGAAAGTTTCAAGTCTTCGTATGCCCCTAATCTAGAACCTTCAATGCTTCTTGTGAATTCTCAAACTCTTGCCCCTGCAGGACATCTTGAATTGCTTGTATGTGAAAGCTTATTTCTACCTTGAATATATATTCGAATGATGTTAGCGCTTCAATCTCTTCTTCTCGCGCCTATTAATACTGAAGGCTTGTAGACTGCCCCAATCTGATGGCATCATTTTCTTATCAAGTGCAATTCTATCTCTTTTCATACTGATGAGTTTTTTCATCTTATATGTGGACCTTTATTGACGATAGGGCCCACTTCAAACTCTTCAACACATGTGCTTCTTCTTTTTCTTTTTACCTTCTCATGCAAGGTGATGCCCCCATTCAAACTGGGTTCAGTTGTTTCCTGAAGTGATGAAAACATTCATTCATGGTCTCCTACAGTTGAGATCAATACCAAGAAATCTTTTGCTTTTCATTAATCTATGTCAGCCTACTTGTAAGATGCAAGAAAAGGCTAGAAATAATAGTTTAACGGAAAAAGTAATAGCAAATGTAAGAAAAGGCTAAAAATAGGGATCTTAAGATAATAGTCATGGCAAACACAAGAAAAGGGCTAAGTTAGATGCCCCAAAATTCAAAGCATGAATGATTCAAGAATCCATCAACCGGATAGTGCCCCATTTTGGTGGCTCTCTTTTACTCACACACTTCCCAAATTTAAAATTTTCCCACTTTTCTAATCTCAATCAGACATTAGAAGCTCGAGGTCCATGAAGAAAGGTTAACTCAATTAGGCAGAATGTGTTCTGAAGACGTATTCCTTTTCTCAAATATTCATGTGTGATCCAAATGGTCTTTTAAGGCTTGTAATGTAGGCTAGGCTCAGGTTGCCAAAGAAAGGATATAAAGGCTCAGATTCATATTTTAAGGGTGATTAAACCAAGGATCAACTTTTCTTGATGAAATCTCTGGTCTTCTTCTTTTATTCTTTCGATCACTCTAGACTGCCATTTTGGGTTTTCACCGTAAAGTTCATTTCCTTTTCTGGTACAATCGTTTGAAGGATTTCAAATTTTCCTTCGCATTTTTTCTTCATTTATTTTCTTTTTCTCTTCTTCTCTTCTCTTCTCTTTTCTTTTTCTCTTTTTCTTATTTCTTCTTCTTTCTTTTTTTCCTTTTTTCTCTTTTCTTTTCTATTTTCTTTTTCTCTTCTTTTTCTTGTTTTTCTTTTTGTGTCCTTTTCATTTACAGTTTGGGACATTAAACTTAATCTAACATATTTCTTTCAAACGGCTTTTCATTTTCTTTTCCCCTAGTGTGGGGAGTGATCCTTGGTTAGGGTTAAATCATAAGAAAAATAATATTACGCTCAAAGGGGGAAAACAAATAGATTTTCTTATTCTTGAAGGGAAATGAAGGGATGCCAAATATCATTTCACACACAAATACCGTCGAAGAAAAGTATTCTCCAGTTGGTAGATGTTTTAGAGTTATCACTTCATTCAAGGACCTTAACAACAATGTCTGAGAGGAAAATACTCTCATAATTTGTATATGGGATTTCCTCATTAATCTTGAACACACATTTTGTCCCTCTATCTCGGGATTAGTTTAAAGAATCATTCATACAATCAATAATTGGGACTCTGCAAAGAAGATGTATGCTTTAAAAATGGATAAAAAGGCAAAGAAGGGAAAAAGACAAAAAGGAGATATGTTTTCCATTTGAAGGAAAAAATGCATCTTTAAAAAATAAACTGACTTAGAAGCCCTTTCAAAAGATCCCTAATGCTCGTAGGCAAAAGCAAGAGGGTTGGTTCTAAGCATGATCCCAACTGTCTAGAGAAAATTAAGTTTTATTCTATGAAAGCATGATTCCCGGCCAATCTTGCCTTCGTGACAACTCTAAACACGCTTGTCCTCGTCATCTTCTTCTCTCTCAAGTCTTCCATTTCTGATGGCTGCCAATATTAACTCTCCATTCATGACCATTTCTGCAAAACCTTCGGTGGCGTGATTTAACATGTAGTTATAGAAAGGTCCATTTAATGTCTCCACAAACATTAGAGTAACCTATTTTTTCCGAAAATGGAGGTTGAACTTGGGCTGCCACATCCTGCCATCTCTGGGCATACTGGTGGAAGCTCTCATTAGGAGTTTGTTTCATATTCTACAACACAATCCTGCTTGGGGCCATATCTGTCACATACTCGTACTGTTTGAGGAAGGCTTTCGACAGATCTCTCCAAATGCGTATGTTGGCCCAACTCAATTGAGCATACCATCAGATAGCAGACCCATATAAACTGTCTTGGAAGCAATGAATCAACAACTTCTCATTTTCTAAGTACGGTTACATTTTCCAGCAGTACATTGTCAAATGCGCCAATGGGCATGTAGTTCCATTATACTTCTCGAAGTCAGAGGCCTTGAACTTTGAAGGTGCCACCAAGTCTGAAACTAGACTCAAGTGTCTAGCATCCTTGCCACCATAAATGCTTCCCTCTTGATAAACTTTAAACATTTCCACCAGCTTCTTGTAGCAGTCTTCCCATTTCTTCTCGACCTTTGCCATGTCAGTTTCTTCATTGAGGTCAGACATCTCGGGGCTGCGAATCTCTTCGGTGTTGTTTTCAGTATGGGCAGAAGATTCTGAGATCTTGACTTTAGGTGAAGCTACTTCCTTTTGTACGAAAGCCATCCTCGGGAAAGTGTTGGTGTCTTCTCTTGCTTCTGGGTCTTTGAACCCAAGCATGGTTGTGATTTGGCTAACTATTTTCTGGTGTGATATCTCAATCTATTTCTTCAGATTATTTACCATCTTCTCAAGCTTGTCACAAATGTCTTTCTGATTTGCTTCCAGAGTTGTCAATCTTTCCTCGGTGCTCATGGCTCGAGTTGTGTTTGCGCAGGATCTTTTACTACTTCTAAATATTAGTAACAAATATGGGATGCATGTAATAAATAAATATATTATTCACACAAAAAATATTAGTAATAAACATGCTACAAAACAACTCACACACAAAAAGGTTAGTAACAAATAAATATGCTACAAAAACAAAACAAAAATCACACACAAAAAGGTTAGTAACAAATAAACATGCTACAAAACAAAACTCATATAAACAAAGGTTGGTAATAAAAAAATAGAAACAAAACCCTAAAGATCCAAAAAATTCATTTGCATAATAATTTTAGGCAGCCATTCCAACATTCCAGGACATGACCCCACGGATTATTCCTACGACTCAACAACCTAGGCTTTCCGCATGGCTCTATTAGGGGTAGGCTCTAAGTTCTCAAACTTTGTTTGGTTCTAAAAAGGTACCCGAGCTGTCCTTGTTGTCCTCTACTAAGAGTAGTAAGTGTAACACCCCGGTTTTAGGCCCGTGAGTTATTGGTTTTGATCTAGGATTAGTTTCGGGTTAAATTTAAAATTAAAGAGCTGCTTTTATAAAAGTTCTCATTATTTACGATAACGCCATTAATGAAAATTTTAAGAGGGTTTTGAAAATCAAAACCACTCATCTTCTTCCAAAAACACTATTCTCTCATTTCCATCTCCTTTCCTCCATTGAAGACTTTTGAAGGTAAATTCTCTTTTTCTTTTCCTTGTTTTACTTAAATTTAAATTAAATTAAAGTTGGTTTTGCAAAGCCTATTAATTCTCAACCTTGAAATTTCAAGATTTATGAAAAGTGGGGATTTTGGGAGAAATCTCGTATGGGTCTTTTAGGGTAGTGTTTTTAAAGTTTATTTTGAAGTCATAACATGTTAAAAAGGTTGCTTAATTATAGTATACCCGAAACTAGTCTCATGGTGGATTTTAGAAGTGAAATAAGTGAGGTTTTGGCTTGATTTTGTGGTAAAAAGATGGCTGGAGGTATGTGGACCTTGGATAGGTGTTTTTAGATGTTATTTGATGATTTTTTGGTGGTGATAGTGATGGTTTAATTGGATTCCCGAAACCACTACTGTAGGTGATTTTTAGAAGTGGAAAATAAGAGTTTTAAAGGTGTTTATGTGGGGAAATGAAGGGCTGATGGTTGTACAGCCTTCAGGTGATGTTTTGGAGTGTTTTAAGTGTTTAAATTGAGGGGTAATGGTTGGGTTTTGCTGTAGTATGAAAATGAGAATATTTGGGAGGATTTCGGCTTTGAATTGTTAAGAAAATATTGTGGAATTGTGAGCTGATGTATAATAGCAAATTTGTGGTTGATTAAGAGGTTAATACATTGTTTTTGATTGGTTAGAAACAACGGATTTGGCCTTGGGTGGTTCGGACGTAGTCCCGGGAAGTTCAGAAGCTTGAAACGACTTTGTGGTTTGCATTGTTGTGCGAATGGTGAGTGGAAACTGTTTTGAGGTTTAAATATGTTCAAAGAGGTTCCTTGGGGGTTTGGGTGGAGCTTTAAGGGGCTAGCCTAAACCCAAGTGTACGTTTCTATTTCACCTTGTTCATTAAGTGTTAATGTGTGTGTGATTGTTGTGATATGGCGTGAAGTGTGGGTTACATTTACTCTATGTTTAACGTTGTTGTGTAATCGTTGTTGGTGTCAAACCTCACGTGATGGTTGTCGTTACTATGGTAATGTGTGGTCCCGTCGGTAGTGACTAGTAGAAGACTACAATGATGTATGGTCCCACCGGTAGTGACTAGTGGAAGAGTACGGTGATGTGTGGTCCCATCGGAAAACTGCTAGTCGAACGGTGATGTGTGGTCCCACCGTGTTTTGGTTATGCATGTGCATACTATGTAATTGTGATGATTGTGTCTCATTTCGTACTTTAAAATGGTTTTCTTTTCAACTAAGATATATGTTTTGAAAACTGCATTGTTGATGTGTTTTTAGAGCTCCGCTCACTAAGCTTTATGCTCATGCTCTCCTTTTTCGACAATGCAAATCATTAGCGGGGAGTTAGCAAGGATCAAGGAAAGGGCGTCCAAGCGTGTGGTAGTTGCTCAAGTATGGTTTGGTAAATAATATATTAGTTTAGCAATGGGAAATGCTACGTGTTTTAGGAGCGTGTATCTAGACTCTTTTGTGTTGGCTTTATGTTGTAAATGCTTTGTGTTGATGGATTTGTAAACCATGTTTATGTTGATGCCTAAGTGTTTTGTATTTGAAGGTTTTTAACCATGTCTTATGAATGCTTATGTTTTTGTTGAAGGCATGTAAACCTTGATTGTGCATTGCTTAGGTGAACGTATGTTTCTTTTGGCTAAATGGTTTTGTTAAGCATGCTTTATTGCCTTATATATATATATCATGTTTGATGGTTTGATGTTTTGGCATGTGTTGGAAGGATCTAAATGTATGTCTTTTGCTTGCCTTGAATCATATGTATGCTCTATGGTTGATCATGCTTGTGGTAGGTTGGAATGCCTCTAGGTTATGTGTATGTTTGTTGTTTCATGTTTCTTGTGGTTTGGGAGTATGTTTGTTAAGGCCTTTAACTCTTTTGTTGGTTTGCTAAGCATGTTTGTTTGCTAGTTTCCTCTATGTATGCTTAATTGGTGTCAGTTGTTTCGTTGTATGCTTAAAATGCTTTGTATGCTTATCTATAGTTTCTTAGTGATGTATGTGAGTTGGTATGTTGCTAGTCGAGTCGTCAAATGCACCTAGAGTTGAGTCCTTATGTTTTTAGCTGCTAAAATGAGACTTGCAGTGCAGGGCGTATCGGTACGCTCAAGGGCTGTACCGATACGGTCCTTGCTTTGGGGCTCATTTTGGGTAGAGCGTACCGATACATGGGGGCGTAGCGATACGCCAAAGGCTCTCTGGAAACCTGAGAAATTGGCGTGATTTTGGCGTATCGGTATGAGTCCTAAGGGTATCGATACGATCCTTGTAGTTTGACCGAGAGAAGTTGACCGTTGAGGGCGTATCGGTACGGTCTTGTTGTGTACCGATACGGTCTCTCTGAGTTGACTTTAGGGCGTTGACCAAGTCAAGGCGTATCGATACGGTCATCTAGCGTATCGATACAGACTGTTATAAAAGTTAAAATAGGCTGTTTAAATTGCATGTCTTGTGGGATTTGTATCCGTGTATGTTCGCTGCGTGTCCTATCACATAGGATTTAATAAAAGGCATCTAGAAAAGATAAGTAAAGGAAAAAAATAGGGTTGCTAATCAGAGTGAGGCCTTAGCAGGTTTGGCTTCGGTTTTCTCCGTGTAACACGTTCGGACCTGTCTGTCGGCTAGACCAGGACGAGGGGGTTACATTTGGTGGTATCAGAGCCTGAGGTTTCCGAGACCTCGGGTAGGTAAGTAAGGTAAGTTTGATGTGTTATGTTGTTGCTATGTCTCGGTGAATGTTTTCCCATGTATGCTTGAATTTGCTTGCTAGTACGGTGTTTGAAAGCATATGTTAGCATGATGGTTATGTTGAGGCGTAGTGTCGAGTTCCCATTGCTACTATTACTTATTTAAAAAGATTTTTAGTAGAGGAGTACTTGAGCACCTTGGACCCTTGCTCTTTGCTAACCCCATATATTTTTGTTTGTGTGTTTTGTTTGTTGTTGTATTATTGCTTTTGGCAAGTATGAGACCGAGGCGTGGGCCTGGAGCTGGTAATCATGAATCTGAGGTTTCAGAGAATGTGAATGATGAGAGAGTTCATCGCTCTAGTTCAGGGCAGTTTGGTCGTACCAGAGTTTAAGGTACAATTTGTCTGTTTGGGTCAGCGTGCATATGAGTTGGTTCCTATTGAGAAAGAACAATGTGACCGATCCTGGTATGAGTTGGTAAAGAAGTGAAGACCTAGGAGTTGGCTTCCGAATGATATCGATGTTATAGCATGTAATTTCTCGATACATACATTGAGTTTGTTTTCTCTGATTAATTCTGGATCTACGCATTCGTATATTTTGAGTGAGCATGCAAAGTTGTTGAATTTACCTTGTGAGGTACTAGAGGTAGGTGTTAGTGTTACTAGCTCCTTTAGGGATACAGTTGTGGTCATAAAGATGTACAAAAGATGTATGTTGATGGTTCAGGGTCATGTGTTTCCAGTAGATGTGATGGAATTGCCTTTTTACGGTTTTGATGTGATACTGGGCATGTATTGGCTTGTAAAACATAGAGTTAAGGTAGACTTTGAGACAAAGAGAGTTTTCTTAAAGCTTGCGGATGACTATGAGATTGCAATGGTAGATGAGAATGTGAAATTCTTATCGAATGTTGTTTTAGCTTTAGAGGCTCAGAGGTTGTTTGAGTTTGGTTGTTAGGACTACCTAGCTTAGGGATGAATCTGAAATTGAACGAGGTCACACCATAGGATATCAGAACAGCCCGCGATCTCTCGAAAGTGTTTCCGGAAGAATTGCCTGGTTTACCGCTTGATAGAGAAGTAGAGTTCGCTATAGAGATGTATACATATTCTGCTCATGTTTCGATTGCTCCGTACTGTATGGCACCGAAAGAATTGAAAGAGTTGAAGACTCAATTGCAAGAGTTGTCAGATAGAGGTTTTATCCATCCGAGTTCTTCGCCTTGGGGCGTACCTATATTGTTTGTGAAGAAGAAAGACAGTAGTATGAGAATGTGCATCGATTATAGACAGTTGAATCAGTTGATAGTGAAGAACAAGTATCACTTGCCGCGTATCGATGACTTGTTTGACCAGTTGAGAGGGGTATCAGTCTTTTTAAAGATAGATTTGAGATCCGGGTATTACCAATTGAAGGTAAAGGAGGTTGATGTTCCGAAGATAGCTTTTAGGACTACATATGGTCACTATGAGTCTTAGTTATGCCGTTTGGGTTGACGAATGCACCGGCTGTTTTTATTGACATGATGAATTGGATTTTCCATCAATACCTAGACCAGTTTGTGGTTGTTTTCTTAGATGATATTTTGGTATATTCGCGTACCAAGGAAGACCATGACCGGTATTTGAGGATAGTTTTGCAGACCTTGTTAGACAACCAGTTGTATGCAAAGTTGAGTAAGTGCGAGTTCTGGATCCGAGAAGTAGTCTTCCTAGGACATGTAGTGTTAGCCGATGGGATTAGAGTTGATCCGAAGAAGATAGAAGCCATTGTTGAGAGAAAGCAACTGAAGTCTGTAACAGAGATTCGTAGTTTTCTAGGCTAGCCGGATACTATAGGAGGTTTGTGAATGGTTTCTCGAAGATAGTCGCTCCTTTGACAAAGTTACTTTAGAAGAATGTTCATTTTGAGTGGTCAGATGCGAGACAGCAAGCCTTTGAGAAATTGAAAGAAGCCTTGACCAATACATCGATTTTGATTCAACCAGAGTCGGGGAAGGACTATGTGATCTACAGTGATGCTTCATATGTAGGATTAGGTTGTGTACTCATGCAAGATGGGAGAGTTGTGGCTTATACCTCGAGACAGTTGAAGACTCACGAGCAAAATTATCCGACACACGACATAGAACTAGCCACAGTTGTGTTTGCTTTGAAGATTGGAGACATTATTTGTATGGTGAGAAATGCACAGTGTATACGGATCACAAGAGCCTGAAGTATATAATGACACAACGAGAGTTGAACCTTAGACAGCGTACGTGGCTAGAGTTGCTTAAAGACTACGACCTCACGATTGAGTACCATCTGGGTAAAGCCAATGTAGTGGCAGATGCTTTGAGTAGGAAGGTAGCCGTTGAGTTTAGAGCCATGTTTGCTAGTTTGAGTTTTTCCGGTGATGGCAGTCTAGTGGCCGAGCTTCAGGTTAGACCTACTTTAGGTCAGTTGATTAGAGAGAAGCAGTTGTTAGATAGATCTTTGGCACCTCACGTGCAAGATTTAGCCGAGGGTAGACCATCGGACTACAATTTCAGTGTTGATGGGGTCTTGTGTTTCAGAGATAGAATAGTTGTGCCAGATGACAGTGATTTGAGACGTACGATCTTAACCGAAGCACACAGCAGCCCGTTTGCTATGCATCCCGGTAGTACAAAGATGTATCGTGGGTTGAAAGATGAGTACTATTGGGTTGGTCTGAAAGGAGATGTTGCCGATTTTGTGAGCAAGTGCATGGTTTGTCAGTGTGTTAAGGCAGAACATCAGTTTCTGTCCGGTTTGTTACAGCCGTTGAGAATTTCATAATGGAAGTGAGAAAATATTACGATGGACTTCGTATCAAGTTTTCCCTTGACTTCTTCTAAGAAGAATTCAGTTTGGGTGATTGTTGATCGTTTCACAAAGTGTGCTCATTTCATAGCCGTTCATACGACCTACTCTCTAGATAAGTTGGCCGATTTGTACATCAGTGAGATTGTGAGATTGTGTGGTGTGTCGAAGTTGATTGTGTCAGGTAGAAATTTGAGGGTTACAACTAGATTTTGGGAATGTCTGCATAGTGCTTTGGGTACTCGTCTGAATTTCAGTACATCGTATCACCCTCAGTCCGATGATCAGTTAGAGAGAGATATTCAAATATTAGAGGACGTGTTGAGATGTTCATTATTGACCTTCAGTAATGCGTGGGAGATCTATCGAGCTTGTCAGGGTTAAGTAGCGACGCAGAGGTGTGGAAGAAGCCACTTGGGGTAGAGAAAGAAAGATATAGAGAAACGGTTTTCGTATCACTTTCCGTCAGGTAATTTTGAGGACGAAATTCCTTAAGTGGGGGAGAGTTGTAACACCCCGGTTTTAGGCCCGGGAGTTATCAGTTTTGATCTAGGATTAGTTTCTGGTTAAATATAAAATTAAAGAGCTGGTTTTTATAAAAGATCTCATTATTTACGATAACGCCATTAATGAAAATTTTAAGAGGGTTTTGAAAATCAAAACCACTCATCTTCTTCCAAAAACCCTATTCTTTCATTTTCATCTCCTTTTCTCCATTGAAGACTTTTGAAGGTAAATCCTCTTTTTTTCCTTGTTTTACTTAAATTAAAGTTGGTTTTGCAAAGCCCATTAATTCCCAACCTTGAAATTTCAAGATTTATGAAAAGTGGGGATTTTGGGTGAAATCCCGTATAGGTCTTTTAGGGCAGTGTTTTGGGGTGTTTTTAAAGTTTATTTTGAAGTCATAACATGTTAAAAAGGTTGCTTAATTATAGTATACCCGAAACTAGTCTTAGGGGTAGATTTTAGAAGTGAAATAAGTGAGTTTTTGGCTTGATTTTGTGGTAAAAAGAGGGCTGGAGGTATGTAGACCTTGGATAGGTGTTTTTAGATGTTATTTGATTATTTTTGAGTGGTGATAGTGCTGGTTTGATTGGATTCCCGAAACCACTGTTGTAGGTGATTTTTAGAAGTGGAAAATAAGAGTTTTGAAGGTGTTTATGTGGGGAAATGAAGGGCTGATGGTTGTACAGCCTTCGGGTGATGTTTTGGACATGTTTTGGAGTGTTTTAAGTGTTTAAATTGAGGGGTAATGGCTGGGTTTTGCTGGAGTACGAAAATGAGAATATTTGGGAGAATTTCGGCTTTGAATTGTTGAGAAAATATTGTGGAATTGTGAGCTGATGTATAATAGCAAATTTGTGGTTGATTAAGAGGTTAATACATTGTTTTTGATTGGTTAGAAACAGCGAATTTGGCCTTGGGTGGTTCAGACGCGGTCCCGGGAAGTTCGGAAGCTTGAAATGACTTTGTGGTTTGTATTGGTGTGCGAATGGTGAGTGGAAACTGTTTTGAGGTTTAAATATGTTAAAAGAGGTTCCTTGGGGGTTTGTGTGGAGCCTTAAGGGGCTAGCCTAACCCCAAGTGTAAGTTGCTATTTCACCTTGTTCATTAAGTGTTAATGTGTGTGTGATTGTTGTGATATGGCATGAAGTGTGGGTTGCTTTTACTCTATGTTTAATGTTGTTGTGTAGTCGTTGTTGGTGTCGAACCTCACGTGATGGTTGTCGTTACTACGGTGATGTGTGGTCCTGCTGGTAGTGACTAGTAGAAGACTACGGTGATGTGTGGTCCCACTAGTAGTGACTAGTGGAAGAGTACGGTGATGTGTGGTCCCATGGAAAACTACTAGTCGAATGGTGATGTGTGGTCCCACCGTGTTTTGGTTATGCATGTGTATACCATGTAATTGTGATGATTGTGTCTCCTTTCGTACTTAAAATGGTTTGCTTTTCAACTAAGATTTATGTTTTGAAAACTGCATTGTTGATGTGTTTTTAGAGCTCCGCTCACTAAGTTTTATGCTTACGCTCTCCTTTTTCGACAATGCAGATAATTAGTGGGGAGTTAGCAAGAAGCAAGGAAAGGGTGTCCAAACGTGTGGTAGTTGCTCAAGTATGGTTTGGTAAATGATGTAGTAGTTTAGCAATGGGAAATGCTACGTGTTTTAGGAGCGTGTATCTAGACTCCTTTGTGTTGGCTTTATATTGTTAATGCTTTGTGTTGATGGATTTGTAAACCATGTTTATGTTGATGCCTAAGTGTTTTGTATTTGAAGGTTTTTAACCATGTCTTATGAATGCTTATATTTTTGTTGAAGGCATGTAAACCTTGATTGTGCATTGCTTAGGCGAACGTATGTTTCTTTTGGCTAAATTGTTTTGTTAAGCATGCTTTATTGCCTATATATATATATATCATATTTGATGGTTTGATGTTTTGGCATGTGTTGGAAGGATCTACATGTATGTCTTTTGCTTGCCTTGAATCATATGTATGCTCTATGGTTGATCAAGCTTGTGGTAGGTTGGAATGCCTCTAGGTTATGTGTATGTTTGTTGTTTCATGTTTCTTGTGGCTTGGGAGTATGTTTGTTAAGGCCTTTAACTCTTTTGTTGGTTTGCTAAGCATGTTTGTTTTCTAGTTTCCTCTATGTATGCTTAATTGGTGTTCGTTGTTTTGTTGTATGCTTAAACTGCTCCGTATGCTTATATATGGTTGCTTAGTGATGTATGTGAGTTGGTATGTTGCTAGTCGAGTCGTCAAATGCACCTAAAGTCGAGTCGTCAAATGCACCTAAAGTTGAGTCCTTGTGTTTTTAGCTGCTAAAATGAGACTTGCAGTGCAGGGCGTATCGGTACGCTCAAGGGCTATACCGATACGGTCCTTGTTTTGGGGCTCATTTTGGGCAGAGCGTACCGGTACATGGGGGCGTAGCGATACGCCAAAGGCTCTCTGAAAACCTGAGAAATTGGCGAGATTTTGGCGTATCGGTACGAGTCCTAAGGGTATCAATATGATCCTTGTAGTTTGACCGAGAGAAGTTGACCGTTGAGGGCGTATCGGTACGGTGTTGTTGTGTACCGATACGGTCTCCCTAGGTTGACTTTAGGGCGTTGACCAGGTCTAGGCGTATCGATACGGCCTGTTATAAAAGTTAAAATAGGCTGTTTAAATTGCATGTCTTGTGGGATTTGTATCCGTGTATGTTCGTTGTGTGTCCTATCACATAGGATTTAATAAAGGCATCTAGAAAAGATTAGTAAAGGAAAAAACAGGGTTGCTGATCGGAGTGAGGCCTTAGCGGGTTTCGCTTCGATTTTCCCCGTTTAACCCGTTTGGACCGGTCTGTCGACTAGACCGGGACGAGGGGGTTACAGCAAGGCCCTCGATTCTCACCCATTATAGGCTAAAAACGAATCGAGTTCAACTCAGGAGGACCCACCACCGAAGCCTTCTCGAATAATCAATATTCTTACGAAGGCAAAGGGATTGAGTCCCGAAGGTACTTTGCGATGTTCATATGAAGAATCAATATTCTTACATGAGCAAAGCGTGTTCCCCCCACTTAAAACGAACGAGACAAAGCTCGGGAATAGAGCTTGGAATTAAGTCTTAAATGCGTAAAATAGAGCCATATTCATTTAAACGGACAAATAAATTGAACCTAGTGTGAACTTTCAAATTCCATATTTTTTTTAAAAAAAAAACTTTTTTTAAATCATTTAAAACCAATTTGTGGCCTGACCCTCTTTGTTTTTATTTTAAAAAACAAAAACATATCTCTAGCGGAGTCGTCAAGTTGTCGCAACCCTTTTTAGAAGCTTCGACTATTTTTGGAAAACAACTTTTTTTTTAAAATTAACGGAGTCGCCACCAATCTTTTTTGAAAAAAAAATGTGATTGGATCACTTTTAAAAATAGGGTTATTTTAATAAAACATTTTTGGTTTTTATAAAACAACAGTTTCGGTTTGCAAAAATCAGAAAACAGGTTCGGGGTCGGTTACGCGTGGGGAAGGGTTAGCACCCACACGACGCCCAAAATTGGTACCTAATTGGTTTTAAAATTGTTTTCAAAACTGGAATTTGCAAGTTCAGAAAGGTTCGACTTTACTTGTCCGTTTAATGAATATTAATCTATTTTAACGGTCTTATCGCCCGGGAGATGAACTTTAATCACTGCCAATATTTCTGGCGCTAACTCGTCATTCCCGTTTGATAAGACACCACATTGATTATGTTTTCACTTTTCAAACAACAAAGAAATTTAGGTGCGTTGAGCATTTTATTTAATTTCTAAATTCGATTATTCAAAAGCCCTAAAAGTGTCTAAATCTTTTATTCCTAATTTGAGGTTTAAGTTTGATTAAGTGCATTTTATTATTTTTTTGCGAAGAAACGTTTTCAACAAACAAGTCTTTATCTAAGCTTTAGTCATTAATCTTAAGTTTTCACCTATTTCTAAATCAAGCAAGCAAACTTATTTTTTGTGTGTGTTTTTTTCTTTTTTATTTATTTCTTTTAAGAAAACCTTTATTTATTTTTACTTCCTAAAACTAAGACCCTTCTTTTTCTTTTTACATTTTTTACCTCTTTCTCACTTTTTATGTTTTATATTTTTATAACCCATTTTATTTTAAAAGTTTTATTTAAATCTAAAAATAATATTTTTTCACCATTTTTCAAATTTCTCAAACCATTTATCCTTTTCTAATTTTTTCCTTTTAAAACTTTTATTTTCAAAATCAAAAATTTTATTTATTTTTTAAATATTTTTTCAAACTTTTTATTGTTCTATCATGTACTTAGAAATCTTTTCTTTTCAAAACATTTTTGTTTATTTTCTTTTGTTTTCAAAACCCTTATTTTTTAAAAGATAAAGCCCACCTTTATTTTAAAATGAAATTATCTAGAACCCCTAATTCTAAACTTTTTAAATTTCTTAAGAAAATCTTTTTATTTTTTCTTTAAAAAAAGCACTCATTTTATTCCTAAAAACCTCTTATTGTTAAAATTTTATTATTTTGAACCTTATTTTTATTTTTTTTCCAATCTAGCCACTAGTCTTAAATTCATAACAATTAACAACAAACATTTTTAATTTTCACCTACCTACTCAAATGGATCAAACAACCAACATTTCATTTTTTAAGTTCACAATTTTTTAACAAAACAACATTTTATTTTATTTAAGAATCTAAATGATTAAAACAAAATAAATAACGGAAATTTTTACCACAAACCAACTTCGATCCTCTATTTCGAATTGCAACCTAAGAACATGAACAAACAAAAATTCAACCAAGCAAATAAAATTAAAAACAAAGAAAATGAAAAAGAAATTATCGAAAGTGTAGAAACCTCGAACTTTCTCCACTCGAACCGATTCCAATCGCCACCGAAGAAAAATCTTGCTTCCAACCCAAAAATTCTAAACAAAGCTATTCCAAACTTGAACAATTTTCAGCAATTTTCAGAGAATTTTTAGAGGTGATTTTCGGATGATTTTTTTTTTGTATTGAACAAGTGAAATGGAGGGTTTATAGGTGTAAGAATGCTTGGTTTCAAAGCACAAATCCTTGATTTCTTCCCCCCAAAATCCATTTTCAAACCCTTAATCTCAAGCTAACACATGAATTCAGCCTATTTGTGATTTTACAGATAAAAAATGGCTCGAATTTAAGGATTTTCATATGAAAATTTCTCTAAATTCGAGTAGGGTTTGACCACCCTTTTCCCTTTTTTTGCAGGTGGCCGGCGGTGATGGGATGTGGCGGCAGCGGTGGTGAAACGGCGGGGCTGAGGGGAGTCGGCCGGCACCTCAAACGGTAGTGGTCGGTGACCGATGGTGCAACGGCAACCCCTCCCCTTTTCTAGGTAGCTTCGAAACTGTGGGGAAGGGACCAGCCCCGCGCGCGTGTGGCGCACGCGCCAGGCGCGTGGGTGTGGGTGGTCCTTCCCTTTAAAAAATAAATAAATTTGATCCATCTTAGCCCCTTTGATCTTCCTTCTCTTAATCCAATGGCCTCTATTAATCCTGCACAAAAACAAAGGTAAATGTGTTATTTATTGTGTTTTATTTAAATGGGCTCCTAACTAAACTAAATGGACCCTTTATTTTATTTAAAGTGAGCTTTTTATTATTATTTTTAAAACATGGACCCTTATTATATAATGCCCCCTATTATTTATTAAGTGGACCAATTTTAAAGTAGGTTCTTTTATTATATTTTACATATTTTTTTTTTTGGGTTTATTAATAAATATTAATAATACTAATATACATAATAATAATTAAACACAAAAAATGAGGTGAAAATTTAGTGACAACAGTGAATAATACCATTTTGTGAACAATATTCACCAAATAGTTCAACGTATTCACCATCACGATCACTTCTTACCATCTTAATCTTTTTATTAAGTTGGTTTCAACTTCTTGCTTATAGAGTATTAATTTCTCTATAGCCTTCGTCTTTGCTTTTAAGCAAATATACATAGCAGTATTTTGTACTATCATCAATGAAGGTAATAAAATATTTATACCCTCTAGTTTGGACGAACTTTAAGTCACAAACATCGGTATGTATTAGATCAAGAGGTTCTATACTTCTTTCAACGGTATGAAATAAAGAACTTGTTAATTTTGCCTCAACACAAGTTTCACTGTTAAGATTATAATTAATGTGAAATGAGGGAATGTGCTCCAAGTTAATCAACCTACGTAAGGTATCGTAATTAACATATTTGAGCCTATTGTGCCATAAATCATATGACTCAAAGCATATAAACAGAAAAAGAAATATTTTTCTTATTCATTATTTTTTAACTTTTATAGAAATAGTATTGAGTTTACACATGTTATTCAATACATATTCTTTTCCCACAAATATTCTACCTTTTGACAAAATCAACTTCTAGGATTCAAACATCTTGAAGCCATGCATACTTAGGATGGTCCCAGAAACAAGGTTTTTTTGTATGTCAGGTACATACAACATGTTTTGAAGCTTCAGCTCTTTGCCCGAAGTCATCTTCAAAACTACAATTATCTTTCCCTTGATCTTAGGAGTTGTATCATTGCCCATGTAAAGCTTCTCCCCATTCTCACTAGGAACCAACTTAAGGAATAGTCCTTGTCACTACATATGTAACATGTGGCACCAGTATCAATTCATCATTCTCTTAGATCTGAGTTAACCATGTTAATTTCAAAAATTACAGCACATACATCCATATTGACGGGCTTGGAGATTTCTTCCACATCATTGGCCTCGTTCATTATGCCTCTTTTGAAGTCCTTATTGACATTTGTCATGTTTTCCTTGACAATATTAAGGTTGACAGCTTTGTCGAACTTTTTTGTTGTACCTCTATTATGACTCATAGTCACAATGTTCTCACGGTATACGAAAAATCTCAATAATGAACAATGCACTAGGTAGGTTAATATGAAAGAGATGAGGTGCACTAGGCATGCACTTTCAAAAGGATTACCAATTATCTGTTTAAGAGTATTTCCCAAAATTAGCAATAATTTTGTAATAACCAAAAAATTAATTATTGATTATTTTAATTTTGTTATCCAACATAATTATAATTCTAAAACAAAATCAGTAACCAATGTTACTTCCAATGACACTTTATGTTTAAACAGATTTGTCCACAACAAATTTGAATAAATAAATTTATTCAAATTGTTTCTTGTTTGAAAGAAAGATCACGCAAACCCGTTAAAATAACATGAATTAAATCTTTAACCGAATTATTTACGAGATCTTAGTTTCCAAAACTGATAGAGATTTCACGTAAGAATCATGTTCGTTTCAATAATTTTCTCAAAGAAAATAATTAGTAGAAAAATAAAATCCACATTGTTTCCAAAATACAAACAATAATTATTATCACAATTGATAATTATTATTAAAGGCAAGAACCAATTACTCAAGGAAAGAATTAAAGCAATTAAAATAAATCTTTTTCCTTCCCATACTACACGATCGGCTTAAATAAAGCATTAAACGTTGTTTTTTTAACGTTTGCCATACATTACAGATTGTGAATGTTTAGCATTTATGAGAATAAAAAAATTTCTCTTAAAAACGTTTATAAACACATATAATAATGTATTAAAGCATTAAAACGTATATATTCTTAAGTAAAGCACATAACGATGGTATTGAAATTACCATAAAGATGTCATAAAGATATGTAAAGAATATATAAGGATTACTTTTAATAATATTATTGTAAGCAAGCGTTGATGACCGGTTGGTTAGAGCTGCTAAATGCTCCATTTCCCTCTAAGTAGAAGTAAGTAATCTTTGTCAAAAAATAATAGCATTGCAAGGCCGTGATTTAAGGCAGCTCACACTTCTTGTTTATTGCTGTTCAATTCCCTTTGTCGCTGCAGCAATTTTCATTGCAAAGTTATACAAACATGAATAATAAAAATATGAGTAATCTGTTTTTGTCGCTGCAGCAATATCTAATAATGTTCATGATATAGCGATGGCGTGCTCCAGAGAGTGTTCTAAGCAACGACCAAAAATTTTCATTGTCTTGTTCCTCTCAGATTAAATCTAAAATTTGTAAAATTTGTCTTAAGACTGTTAAAAAATTGTTAATCTAAGAACAATATAAATAATAAAATATAAATATTATATTAAAATATTAAACCAAACAGAACAAAATTAAATACAACATATATAAAATTAAACTGATTGGAAATAAGTTAAGGCCTATTAATTTTCGGTCACTCCCTAGTGCTTGAGAATTTTGATTGTCTGTCTCCTAAGATACAACAAATAAATGATCATCTACAGTAGCACAACTGCAGAGATCACAAACAACAACCTTGCCTTCTCATATCACCAAAAACTATCAGAGTAAAACAATAAAAAATTCTCCGTGTTTTTGAGTTGTGTAAAATCCAGAAGGTTTGCACACTATTTATAGGGGTTTCATGAGGGGTATAAGGAAATTTTTGACCTAATGGAGCATCTAATATTGAGAATCAATTGATTCTTTTATAGAGCAATTTTTAAAATTATTATCTGAATTAAAGGTAACTTTTATTATTTACCCTTTAAATTTCAAGACAAAATTTGAGAAATATATGCACTTATTTGAAGAAAAAATTATTTTAAATTTGGGTCCATATATCTGCAGGCCCACGGAAGACCAATTCGGTTCAGACATTTGTGTTACATACGTCGTGCGCGTCTGCACATTTACAAACCAATAATTGGTTCCACATTTTTCTCAACATCGTTTGAATCAATTTCTCATTTAAAGATTCAAAATTATCGAATTTTTCCAATAGGACGAGAGCTACTAGGTTCAATCGGGTTTTTCAATATTTTGAACTATCCATGATTTTTTTTTTTGGTTCGATTATCTATATTAATTTTAGGCTCTAAGCTTTTAGAATTTATTTGTGGGTCTTTTTTATTAACAATAAAAAATAAGTAAATAAAAAATAAATAACTAGTATTTTTAAGTTATTTTTTACTATTCTAAATATAAAGTACGTATTTTACCTTATAAAATAATTGAAATTAATTATAAAAGAAATAAAATAGAGTTCAATTCAAGTAACCGTGATTTTCAAAACTTCTGTTTTGTATAAACACTGGTGCTTATCGAGTGAGTCAATCCCGAGTTGAGTAGTGTTAGACTTGTGCTCGTTAAAAAATTTCGTTGCTCGGCTCAACTCGTTGCTCATTAAGCCCGCAAAATTTTGATCAACTCGTACTCGTTAAAAAATCTCATTGCTTGACTCGACTCGTTGCTCCTTAAGCTCGCCAAAATTTTTACCTTATTTTCTAAAATATAGGTAAAATCTAATGATACTATTAACGCTTTAAAAAATAAGGGGAGGCTAATTATTATAATATAATTTCTTATTAATACTAATTAACTTTTGAAATTCTCAACAAATACAAAATGTTTTGAAAATTTGAAACCAAGTATTTTATTGGTAAATCACCTAGCAAGTCCCTGAACAGTTTTCAACTAGTACGTAAACTTCTTGGAACACAATTTTTAAGGTAACGCCATAAATCATTAAAAATTTATAAAAGAAAAAATAACGAGCTGCTCGCGAACTTATCGTGTCGCGTTGGGCCTTGTCCAACCCGGCTCATTAAGATCTCTAGTCGAGCTCGAGCTCGAGTTCGAGTCGAGTCAACTCGAATCGAGCGTTAATCGAGTTTTTACCGAATTGATCTCTAGCTGTTTGCGAGCTACTCAACTCAATAAACACCCCTAAACACTACAGGTCGAGTTAGTTTTCGATTTACTATGTTTCTTTGCTCACTCTTATAAATGACCCAAAGCCGAAATCACTTTGAATATAAATGACCTAAAATAAAAATAACTTTAACTCATAATTATTCAAACTTTGAATAACCCAAATATGAAATCACTTGAATCCGAACAAATAACTCAAAATGACTTAAACCCAAAATAATTTAATCTGAAAAGTTCGATCATAAAACCAAATGACCTACACCCATAATTTATGCTAAGCTTTATTTTGATGTACCAAAATACAAATAAATCATGTTTTCGAATATAATACAAACACAAGCCTTATGGAATATATCATCAAGTATTTGCCAACTAATTTTTTAGTAGTAAAAAACTAATAAAATATATCATCTCTAACTTAAATGGGATAGACCGACGGGCAATAAAAAGGGTAGTCATATCCTTGAAAATTTCAAAATTTTATATATTTTTAATAAATAAGAGACTATCATAGCCTTCGTTAAAAACCTTCCTAATCTAAATGGAAGAAAAGAGTACCCGTGATAATGAATACAGAAAAAACATCGAGATAAAACTCGGCATAAGAAACTACAAAAATTACATAATGATAACTAAAAGACTATATACCTACAAAGGCCAAACTCTAACCTAGGAGGCAAACACATTAACCACCAGGGTCTGTTCTTGTGCCCGTGGGGAGTTGAATCTGATCCAGGTCGCCTTGAATAAAAGGCATAGCCATGGCCGGTGGGACGGTGAAAGACTGAGCAGTCATGTTAGGATCCCAACCCATCCTCACTAAACAATCCGCAATCAAATTAGCCTCTCTATAAACATGCGAAATAGTGATATCTCAGTTCCTTGCCAACAACAAATTGAGGAAATAGTTTCCCTACCATTCGCCTCCTTTCTAATAAGTTGGACAGCATGTTTGTTATTCAATTCCACACATACATGTCGAAATCCTAGATCCTAGGCTCGAGATAGCCCTTGGATAACACCCGAAAGCTCGGATTCAAGGATTTCGAAAATCCCATAATCCTATAGAAAGTAACCAATCTTTAAAATCATGTTATACTCTGATACTTAGAAAGTATTGGTTCATTGGTTATATGGTGAGGATCGAAAATAATAGTATTCCTATTAAGACATAGAGACCAATTAAGAACACCAATCTACCTGCATATTGCCGGTGAACTCTGTTGAAGACAAATTACAAAGTAACCAATCTTTAAAATCATTCAACTTTTCCAGTCGAGCCAGGCATATCCAGGTTATGATGAGGGGATTCAACATTCGCGCAGCAAACACCACATCGTGGATGCATCCCTTGATAATCCTTAATTATCTCCCAAATCGAATCAGTAGTAGCCTGAGGAATACGTGTCCGTCTTCATTTCTTTGCCAGCCCGGGAGAAGGGAAGGGGCCTTAATCGCAGCAATAGGAAGGGGGACCAGCTCCATTGAGGATACCCAGCAAAAGTTTGGATCCCAATTAGTAGCCCTCGATGAGTGATTAATCAAAGGACCAATACTAGGAATCCAAGGATCTCTCCAAAACTCAATACTACCACCATTACCCAAATTCCAAATCACATTGTCTTTAAGATCGTCCCAAATCAAGCTTAAGCCTTTTCCAAAGTCTAGAACATCCAAGGCCAGCGATGGAATGTGGGACATGATCCGTGCACTTATACTAGTGCCGAAAAAAATAGACCCAAAGATGATCCTTCTTTGTAAGCAATCCAAAATGCCTCATTTTGATTCTCCAAATGTTTAAACCCATGACCTCCCGCCAGAATAGGAAGGCACATATCTTCCCATTTAACCAAATGGACAGCCCCCGAGTGGTGGAAAAATTTACGAATAAACACATGTACCTTTCGACAAGAGAGTAGTTTGCATGGTCTAAGCTGGAATGGCTTCAAGGACCGCTTTCGCTAAAGTGATGCGAGCTGCCAGGTTTAGTAATTTAGCCTTCCAAGTAAATATACGATCACGAATTTTTTCAACTAAATAAGAATATGAGGCTTTAGAAACATGCTTGTGTAGTAGAGGAGCACCCAAATAACTTCTAAGGTCTTCAACCATAGTGAAACCAAACCTTTCGCTAATATACCGACGAAGATCACCATGAACATTTTTAGAGAAATAAATATTAGTCTTTGTGATGCTTACATTATGACCAGAAGCTGCACAAAACCTTTGAAGAATGTGACTAATACAAGCTAGCTGCTCGGCATAAGCCTCGGCAGATAAGACTAAGTCATCTGTAAAAAATAAGTGCGAGAGCCCTGGACCACCTCGAGACAAATGAATCGGTTTCCAAGAGCCATCTGCCATAGCCCACTTAATCACTTGTGCCAGTCTTTGAAAATTTAGTTACACCCTAAAATTTTTAAAAGTTTTAAATCAAATCCTTTAAAATCTTTAAAAATTTTAATTTAAACGTTTAAATATTTTAAAAAAATAGATAGCCCCTCAAATTTCGTTACAATATCCGTTCATGTGTTGCATCTCATGTTGGAACGTTAACTAGAACAAACAACAAGCTTTATGGCTAAAACAGATTCTAAGCAACAAAACGAAAATAAAGTGAATACCATAAGATTTAGCAATACCTACGTCTCTGAGATCTTACCCAGAAAATAAAGCCACTATATAATTTTTCAGTTAAACCAAAGGATAACAATCCAATCTAAGTTCGAGACGAGCCCGCAAACTCTGTTTGATATATGTATATTTGTTGAGTTGATCACACAATTACAAATGGCCAAGAGGGGGTGAATTGGCAATAAAAATTTAAGGGTGGAAATTTGGAAGAATAGAAATTGAGACACAAGGCAATTAGAGTGGTTCAAGTTTTCCAATGAACTCTACATCTATTACCTTAGCTCCCACTAAGGATTTTCAACCAATTCACTACTTGAATTCTTCCATTTTTCTTGGATGAGAAGGAAACCTTACAATTTGATTAAGCTTTCTACCCAAAGCTTAATCCACTCACTTTTACAAAGAAGAGTATTTGGTAAACTCTACAAATTCCTCTCTATGGATAATGTTTACCCAATTACAATCTCACACTCCACAAACTCACAATAAGAATTACAATGAAGAACACAAAGAGTTGGGTACAAAGATTTGACTTTAAAAGTACAAAGTTTGGATTTGAGTGCTTTGATGTTGCTTGTAGGTTCAATAGTTGTTGATGGTGCATTTGAGACTTGTTTTTATACCATTGTATTGATTTCTAACCGTTTGGGTGGTTGAGATCATCAATAGAGTCATTGGGCTGCAATTTTCCGCAATAAATGATAAATGCAAGGATTTTGCAAAGGTCAGCATATCGTATCGATACGGTGACGTGCCGTATCGGTAGGCTATAGCAAAATGATTTTTTAATAAGAAAATTGTATCGGTACGGTTTCAGTGCGTATCGATACGCTATAGCTTAAAGTCTTGCCCAGATGAATATCATATCGATACGGGTACAGAGCGTATCGGTACGCTATGAACGATTAAAATTCTAGTATTGAAAAACCGTATCGATACGTCTGGGCGTTTTGTTGAAGTTTGACTTGAAAACACATGAAAAGACTTGGTAAATTTTGAACCTTCAAGTATGTTTTTTTTTGAAATATAGTTTGATTCAAAATGGCTTGTCAAAAAGTGAGACTTTGAAAAGTACTTAAAAATTTATTGTTTTGCAATTTAGTCCATAAGTCAAATTGTTATATCAAAATCAATTTTAGTTTCACAATCTCCCCCTTTTTGATATAACAAAACCTAATATAATTTTTTAAGTTTTGAAACTTTTGAAAAGCTTACTCCCCTTTAATTTAAGATATGTTTTCAAAATTAAGTTTTAAGTTTTCAAAATTGGCTCTATAATCCTTCTCCCCCTTTTTGTTAGATCAAACATAAGCACAAGGTAGGATAATAGCAACAATAATATTGAATTCAAATGCAAACTTCAAATTTAAAGCAACAAAGAGTTCAAAGACATAAACCCAAAACTCAAATCCTAAAACATAAACAAAAGGCATAGAGTACTAAACATAGGTGCATAAACAATGAAACTAAATGACATGAGATGATATGCAAAACTACTCGTTCCCATCATCGTCATCTTCGTCCTCTTCATCCTCATCGTATTGAGTAGGTTGATTCCTCCTAGATTGGTTAAGCCAAGCACCATGGAAAACGGTGAGAGAGACATCCATGGAGTTTTGTTGAAGAGCTATGGCTTTCACTTGATCCTCCAACGATGTGATGTGAGTGTCAAGACCCTTGACTCGATCTTCCAAGGATGTGAATCGAGTGTCGATGGCTGCAAACTCGGCTTCCATGTTTGTGAATTTCTCATTTAGGAAAGTCATGAGATTGTCCATGGAGGAAGAAGCAATCGAAGCACCTTGAGAGCTTGAAGGAGCTTATGGAGCATCGGCCGGAGCATCTTGTCGAGGAGCTCGAGGGACACGAACCCATTCATTATCGACATAAGATAAGTGAGCATGAAAGAGGGAATGCTCATCAATAGGTTGGCCAAGGGGTTCGGGAAAATCATGTGTGCTATCAATCTCAAGGGAATAGTAAAAGGATTTTACTTGGTCAGTGTGACGGTGTTGAACTAGATAAACAAGGTCGGAAAACATGATTTGACAAAGGTTAGGACGTTTACCCTCCCTAAAACACCTAAGCCAAAAATCGTCTACTTGACGGATTGTTGAAAATTTCCCTCACGATGGACGAAAAGACCATGTAATGATAAGATGAAGAATTCAGTCATGAGCATTTAAAACATTTACGGAACGCAGAGGACCTTGACCTAAAGATTTCTCATCATCAATCCCTATGTTTTCAAAACCAAATGCTTTGCAAAGAACATCTTGATCAATTTGAAAGGTTTTGCCCATTAGATGTGACTCGATAGCAACAACATGTTTTCTATCTTCATTATGAATCCATATAGCATTATAAAAGAAAATTGTGACCAAGTTTCGATAGAAAATGGGAGGAAGGTTCAAAAAGTTTATAAATTTCAATTGTTGAATCAAAGGAAGGTATTGAAATTTAAAACAATCGGAGTTTAAAAACGGAATAGACACGACACGTTCTTCCCTGAGAGTGAAACCTTGAAAAAGCTTATAACGTGATATATCTGAAGGGGTTCGAAAACAATGTTGGATTATATAAGGAAGATTTGGTTTAGGATTATCCTCTTCATTATCCGTAGGATCAGAATTAGTGGCAAGGTGACATCTCGCTCTCTTTTTCGGTGCCATAACCCTAAAAACATCAAAACAATTCGAATATGTATGCAATTAACATCTCATTCAATCCAATAAATTCCAATAATTCAAGGTATTTTGAAAATCAATTTTAATGTTAAAAATATATACATGGATAAGAGAAAAGATTGGTTAAATTTTTTTTAGAAAATAGTTTACAAAAATATAAGATGCAAAATTATATTCGAATGAAAAAAATTTGGATTTTGAAAAGTTTTGGTAAAAAATTGAAAACATGTATTACAAATACATGTTTTATACAAAAATTAAGTTAAAAACACTACTAAAAATAAACGAAAATTAAAAAGAAAAGAAAAGAAAATTTTTACCTTGATTGACTAGAATGGATGAATGGGTTGATGTGAATGCACAAGATTATTGACAAAGCTTTGCTTTGATGTGTAGATGAAAAACCTCAACGAATTTTAAGTTTGATGTGAAAATTTTGAGAAATTAAGGGTGTTTTTATAGGGATATGCGACTACAGTTTGTAGAGAGAAAAGAGGGGAAAAGTTTGAAGTGTTTTTCTCAAATATCAGCCCTATTTTAACTCTCCATCGAGACCGTATCAGTACGCTTGTAGAGCGTATCGAAACGCGTTCGCCCTAATTTTTAATTCAACTTTAATATCGTATTGATACGCGTGACCGTATCGATACAGTTTGACCTGTATCACTTCCCTTGACGAACCTGTATCGATACACGTGACTGTATCGATACAGCTTGACCTTTATCATTTCTCTTAATGAACTCGTATCGATACGCTTTTAGCCGTATCGATACGCCTTTACTAGATAAGGCATTTTTGACAGTTTTAAGTTCAAAAATCCAACTTTAAACGTCCCTAAATGCATATGAATGATATATGAACAAGTTTTAATGGCTAAAATTAATACATACCCCCCAGAAACATGCGTAGAAGAAAAAAGAGGCAAATTAACACAAGCATGAATATCAACCAATTTCAAGCAAATTTTTGACCATTTGGGACCTAAAAGGGTCAAGAAAAGCTAGTTAAACCTAACTCTCTCCTAAGGGTCCAAAAATGCTCTTTATCTAAAGGTTTGGTAAATATATCCGCTAATTGGTTCAAAGTATCAACATATTCTAGAACAACATCATTTTTCAACACATGGTCTCTAATAAAATGATGTCTAATTTCTATATGTTTGGTTCTACAGTGTTGGATGGGATTCTTAGTGGGACAAATGGCACTAGTGTTGTCACACCTAAGGGGTATGGTTTTTACTTGAACACCATAATCTAAGAGTTGTTGCTTCATCCAAAGGACTTGAGCACAACAACTTCCTAAGGATATGCACCCCGCTTCGGTGGTAGATAAGGCTACGCTATTTTGTTTCTTTGAGAACCAAGATACGAGCATACTACCTAAGAATTGGCATGTCCCGGAGGTACTTTTCCTATCTATCTTGCATCCCCTATAATCCGCATCCGAATAAGCATGAAGGCTAAAGGAAGAATCCTTAAGATACCAAAGACCTAAGTTAGGTGTGTCTCTAAGGTATCTAAAAATTCTCTTAATGGCTACTAAGTGTGATTCTCTAGGACTAGCTTGGAACCTAGCACACAAGCAAACACTAAAGATGATATCTGGTCTACTTGCGGTAAGGTAGAGCAAAGAACCTATGATGGATCTATAAAGCTTAGAATCAACACACTTACCTCCTTCATCTTTGTCAAGCTTTATGGAAGAGCTCATAGGAGTGGCTTGAGACTTTACATTCTCCAAGCCGAACTTTTTGAGCATATCATTCACGTGTTTGCTTGATTTATGAAGGTGTCATCCTTCCTTTGTTTGATTGATTTGGAGCCCCAAAAAGAATGAGAGCTCCCCCATCATGCTCATCTCGAACTCACCTTGCATTAGCTTAGAAAAATCTTTGCAATAACATTCATTAGTAGAACCAAAAATTATATCATCAACATAAATTTGCACTACTAAGATATCATTACTATATCTTTTTATGAAAAGTGTAGTGTCCACCTTACATTTTTCAAAACCTTTTTCAATCAAAAAGTTTAAAAGTCTTTCATACCAAGCGCTAGGAGCTTGTTTTAAACCATAAATATCTTTGGTTAGTTTAAAAACATGATTTGGAAATTTTGAATCCTCAAAACCCGGTGGTTGTTCAACATACACTTCTTCATTTATAAAACCATTTAGAAAAGCACTTTTTACATCCATTTGAAAAAGCTTGAAATCATGGTAACATGCAAATGCTAGAAGCATCATAATGGCTTCCATTCTAGCTACGGGTACATACGTTTCATCAAAATCAATTCCCTTTTCTTGAGTATAACCTTGAGCAACAAGCCTAACCTTGTTTCTCACTATGTTACCACTACCATCTAGTTTATTCCTAAAGACCCATTTAGTTCCTATAGTAGATTGATTACTAGGCCTTTCAACTAATGTTCATACTTTACTTCTCTCAAATTTATTTAATTCTTCTTGCATGGCCAAAATCCAAAAATCATCTTTTGATGCTTCTTTGATATTTTTAGGCTCAATGCATGAAAGAAATGCAACATGGTTCATTAATTTGAGAGAGGATCTAGTAGTTACCCACTTAGATTGATCACCCAAGATCTCACCACCTTTGACATAGTTGAACTCCCTTGGGTAAGTTACCTCCTTTTCCTCAAGAGCCAAGTCCTTCAAGGCTTCAAGAGGTGGATCTTGTGCATCTTCTTCTTTGGTTGGAATCTCATCCACCTTTGATGTTTGTCCTCCATCAATGGCTTCAAGGATCCCTACATCATCATCATCACAAGAATCCTTCCTCGGAAGGAGGTTATCATAGAAAACAACATGTATAGACTCTTCTACTACTAAAGTTCTCTTATTAAATACACGATAGGCTTTAGAGTTTAGAGAATATCCTAAGAAAATAGCTTCATCACTTTTAGCATCAAATTTACCTAAGTTGTCTTTTCCATTGTTTAAAATAAAACACTTGCAACCAAATGGATGAAAATAGCTAATGCTAGGCTTCTTAGATTTTAAAATCTCATATGGCGTTTTCTTTAAAATTTGTATAATCATTACTCAATTTATAATGTAGCAAGCGATATTTATGGCTTCCGCCCAAAAATATATAGGTAAATTATTTTCACAAAGCATGATTCTAGCCATTTCTTCTAAAGTTCGATTTTTCCTCTCAACTACCCCATTTTGTTGAGGAGTGCGAGGTGCGGAAAAATTGTGGCTAATCCCATTTTCATTTAAAAATTCTTCAAAACATAGATTTTGAAACTCAGTTCCATGATCACTTCTTATATGAGAAATTTTAAGCTCAAGATCATTTTGAGTTATTTTAGAAAATGTGATGATTTTTTTCTAAAGCCTCATCTTTTGTACATAAAAATAGAACCCAAGTAAACCTAGAATAGTCATCAACAAGTACAAAAGCATACGATTTACCACCCAAGCTCATAGTCCTAATTGGCTCAAAAAGATCCATATGAATCAATTGTAAACATCTACTAGTAGAGACATCATTAATGGATTTAAATGAGGATCTATGTTGTTTACCCTTAAAGCATGCATCACACATTTTATCATTAGAGAACTTAAGTTTGGGTAAACCTCTAACTAGATTAAGGGAAATTAATTTCTCTAAAACACTCATGATAGCATGTCTTAATTTTCTTTGTCAAAGCCATGAGTCATGTTCATCATGTGCAACTAAACATGCATGAGATCTATGAATGTCATCTAAATGCACCATGTAAATATTTCCTATCCTATGCCCTATGAGCATCAATTGATTCGTTTTAATGTTCACTATTTTGCAACCATTTTTATCAAATAGAACATTAAAACCTGTTGTCACTAAATTTTTACCCTAACTTTTAACAAAAGCAAAACAAAACAAAAGGAAAAATATTGAAAAAAAGAATAAAATAAAATCCTTTTAAAAGCCCATTCTTTTATAAAACCCATCTTTAAATAAAAACTATTTTTAAATAAAAACCCATTCTTTTAAGAAAAACCCATTCTTATAAAGAAAAAACCATAAAAACCCATTTACAAAAAGCCCATATTTTTAATAAAGCCCATTTTAGTTTGAAGCCCATTTATTAAAGTGAAAAGTAAAAAAAGAAAAAAAAAAGAGAAAAAGCAAAAAAAGCAAAAAAAAAAAAATTAAAAAGGAGGGGGGGGGGGGGGGGGGGAGAGCCAGCCCGCGTGTCACGCGCTGGCGCGTGACGACCACGCGCGTGGGGCTAGGCTCTCCAAACCCTTGCCGCGAAGCTGCCAGCCGACGTTCTCCGTCCACCGGGCACGACAGCCGGCGTGGTTGGTACCGTTAATAGCCTGGTTGCCGCCGTCTGTTTGCCACCGACCCCTCTTGCCGCCATTGCCTATAGCCACCGAAATTTGTGAAAAACTGAAATGAAATAATAAGCCCTAGATTCGAATTAATGGGAACTTATATCCTGAATTTGGATCAAAATGAATGATTTCTTGGGGGTTTTACCAGGTATCAAACTTAATGTCTGAATTAGACTCCAATTTGGGGATTGAATTCGGGATTTAGCTTGATTTTGAAGCTCAAAATCAAGTATAACCCCCCTTTACCCACTTGTTCTTCACACCAAAAATTTGAGAAAAAAACACTAAAAGGGTTCAAGGAAAGTCTGAAAATTCTCTGAAAATTCTATTGAGTTGGCTAGAAATTTTTGGAAGAAAAATTGGAGTTTGGAGCAATTTTTCGGAGGTGATTCGAAGCATTTCTAGAATCTTTAAGTTCGAGTTCATCGTTCGTCGATTTCTCGGTAACTTTCTAACTTTTCATTCTTTTTTTATGTTGATTTTATTGTTTGTTCTTGGTTGAATATTGGTGTTTTTGTTTGTGTTGTTTGTGATTTTTAGGTTGCTTTCTCAAGGTTGGAAATTGTTCGCGATTTCGGTAATCTTTTTCGTTTTGAATTATGTTAAAATTTCTAGTTTGATCTTAGACTTTTTGCATGATTTTAAAAAATGTTGTTAAAGTAATTTTGATCTTTAGAAATGTAGGATTTAATTTAAAAGTTGTTTTGAATTTTAATGCATGAATAAAAGTGAATAAATGTTGTTAAATTGAAAAACTTAAATTTAGGGGTTTAATTAGAAAAAATGATAATGTAAGGTTAAATAATAATGGGCTTGATCTTGAAAATTTTTAAAAAATATTTTTATGATTTTAAATAATAGGTGGGCAAAAATGTTTTTTAAGATAAAGATGTTTTTTTATTAGGGAAAAGGAAAATAAAAAAATGTTTTAAATAAAGTTAGGGGTCTAGTATTTAAATAAATTTTTGAAAAGAGGAAAAACTTAAAAATAAAGTTTATTTTTAAAATGAGTTGTTTTAAAAGAAAAAACTTAAAAATGGAAAAAATGAAAATGAATTTAAAAAAAGGGGTGAAAATGCTTTTGGAAAAGAAGAAAACACAAAAATGGCAAAAAAAACATAAAAATAAACATAAAAATAAAAAAAGTCTTAGCTTAGAAAAGAAATAAAAAGAAATAAAGGCTTTTAAAAGGAAGAATAAAAAGGGGTTAAATTCAAAAGAATAAAAATTTGCTTGCTTGTTTAGAAATAGGTGAATACTTAGGATTAGGGACTAAAGCTTAGATAGAGATTTTTTTTTAAAAAAATGTTCTTCATAAAAAATAAAATACACTTAAACATACTTAAACCTTAACTTAGGAATAAAAGACTTAGATATTTTTTAGGGTTTTAAATAATTGAATTTAGAATTAAATAAAATGCTTAACGCACTTAAATTTCCTTGTTGCTTGAAAAGTGAAAACATAATTCAATGCAGTGTCTTATCAAACGGGAATGACGGGTTAGCGCCAGAAATGTTGGCAGTGATTAAAGTTCATCTCCCGGGCGATAAGGCCATTAAAATAGACTAATATTCATTAAACGGACAAGTAAAGTCAAACCATTTTGAACTTGCAAATTCCAGTTTTGAAAACTATTTTTAAAACCAATTAGGTACCAATTTTGGGCGTCGTGGGGGTGCTAATCCTTCCCCACGCGTAACCAACCCCCGAACCTATTTTTTGATTTTCGCAGACCAAAACGTTGTTTTATTAAAACCAAAAAATGTTTTATTAAAATAACCCTATTTTTAAAAGTGATCCAATCACACTTTTTTTTCAAAAAAGATTGGTGGCGACTCCGTTGATTTTTAAAGTGTTTTCCAAAATAGTCGAAGCCTCCCGTAAAAAGGCGGTTTTGACAGCTTGGCGACTCCGCTGGGGACGTGTTTTTGTTTTTTTAAACAAAGAGGGACATGCCACAAATTGGTTTTAAGTGATTTTTAAAAAAAACATTTTTAAAAAAAATATATATGGAATTTGCAAGTTCATCATAGGTTCTATTTATTTGTCCGTTTAAATGAATATGGCTCTATTTTACACATTTAAAACTTAATTTCAAGCTCTATTCCCGAGCTTTGTCCCGTTCGTTTTAAGTGGGGGGACACGCTTTGCTCATGTAAGAATATTGAGTCTTCGTATGACCATCGCAAAGTACCTCCGGGACTCAACCCCTTTGCCTTCGTAAGGATGTTGATTCTTCGAGAAGGCTTCGGTAGTGAGTCCTCCTGAGTTAAACTCGATTCGTTTGCAGCCTATAATGGGTGAGAATTGAGGGTCTTGCTACTCTTAGTAGAGTACAGCAAGGACAGCTCGAGTACCTTTTTAGAACTAAACCAAGTTTGAGAATTTAGAGCCTACCCCTAATAGAGTCATGCGAAAAGCCTAGGGTGTTGAGTCGCAGGTAATCCTTGGGGACATGTCTTGAAATGTTGGAATGCCAGCCCAGAATTATCATGCATTTAGAATGTTTTTGATTATTTTATCTGTTTGTTCTTGCTTGTTGATGTCTGTTTATTATCTTGTTTATTTTTGCATGTGCATCATTTCATATTAGAAGGGGTTGATTCTGGAAAATTGTTCAATTATGAATGGAAAGTTCTTAAAGATGGTGGAGGACCAAGCATGTGACAATATTAGCAACTGAAGCTGCAGCCCTTTGACAGTATGTCAAGCCCGTTGGAGAAGTGGGACCAAGACTCACGTGGCTAATTGAAGAAATCAAAGAGTTGGGCGCTCGAGCAGAAAAATATTTGTAATTTCAAGAGTTGTAATAAAACTTTCGTATTTATTAAAGAGTTTCCTTTCATGGACAGATTTTCAATGGAATTGATGGCCCTTCGACTGCATTCATGCATTTGCATTGTCTTGTTAGCTTTGTTGTTTGTTTGTTTTTTTGTGAATTCATTTGTGCATACATTCATTTGTTCATAAACTAACGTAATAATAAAAAACAACAGACTATCCAAAATTGCTAAGACAACCCATAAATACGGTACACGAGCCCAAACCCGAGCCATGAACTCTGAGGAACGGTTGGAAACTTTGGAGGTGAATCAAAAGAATATTCAGGACAAGCTGGAGAAAATGGAAGTTGACATGAAACAACAAGTTGAAGCGGTCCACCAAAAGACAGTCAGTTGGATAGCTGCATTGCTTGGATTCAAGGACCTGGATGCGGTTGAAGAAGGGGGAAATACTTCTGCCATTCCTCGATTCCCATGTATGACTTTTAGAAAGGAGGTTGCTTCCAAGGAAAAAACACCAATTCATGTAGCTGAATCCTCCACCCATATTCCAAATGTGGAGGCCAACAATTACGAGGTGTCTGACCTCGATGAAATCACTGATAAGGCTCAAACTGAAAAGAAGTTGGAAGAGAAGTACGAGAAGTTGGAAGGAATGTTCAAATCTTTCCATGATGGAGATGCTTATGGTGGAATGGATGCCAAGGATCTGAGCTTGGTAACTGACTTAGTTGCGCCACCAAAATTTAAAATTCCTGATTTCGAGAAATATAATGGGACCACATGCCCTTCAGCACATATTACCATGTACTGCAGAAAGATGTCCATGTACCTCGACAATGGGAACCTGCTCATTCACTATTTTCAAGACAACCTAGTAGGGTCTGCTGCACGTTGGTACTCGTAGTTAAGTCGAGTAAACATTAAATCATGGAGAGACCTGTCCAGAGCCTTTAGTGAGCAATACAAGCATGTTTCAGACATGGTTCCAACTCGTCTGGTTTTACAAGGGATGGAGCAAAAGCACCATGAGAGCTTTCGCCAATATGCTCAAAGATGGAGGGACGTAGCGGCACAAGTGCAGCCACCGTTGCTAGAAAATGAGATCACCCCGATGTTTGTGGAAACATTAAAGGATTCCTTTTATAATCATATGCTCAACCATGCCACGAAGAACTTTGCAGATGTGCTAATGAATGGTGAACTGATTCTGGTAGCCATGAAGAGTGAAAGGTTGGACAGTGGGGAAACAAAGAAGACATATAGAAAGAAGGACAACAATGAAGTTAATGCAACAAATGTCTACAACCCCAACTATTCAACATGTGTGGTGTTCAACAAGCCCAACACTTCAGCTCCGACGGTTGCAAATGCCCCAAAAGGAGAACGAAGATATCAAGGAAATTCGAGGCCTTACTTTCCTCCTATCCTAATGACTTATGCAGAGTTGTTTGTCGAGCTAGTTAAATCACAAATGGTGTTACCAAGACATGTTCCTCCGTTCTCACCTTCATATCCACAATGGTATGACGAAAAGGCCCAATGTGAATATCATGCAGTAGAAAGGGGGCATACCATTGAAAACTGCATCACATTCAAAAGGGTGGTAGACGATCTAAGAAAATCAGGCATGTTGGCATTTGAAACTTCCGAGGAAAAATGAAACACATTGCCAAACCACCAAAAGACGGAGGTGAATGCTGTGCTCGAGGAAGAAAAAAGGATAGTCAAGGGGAATGTTGAAGAAATTAAAGCGCCCATGATTTGGGTATGGGAATAGTTAGTAGCAGCCGGGATATTGAAGGAGGAGAACCTGAAGATAAAGGATGTCGAAAAACCATATTGTAAGTATCATGGGGCTGAAGGACATGAGATCTAGTGTTGCCCAGAGTTTAAACTGATGATTCAAGCCAAGATGAATAGCAAGGAATTGTTGTTCTTCGAGAAGGGAAATGTAGAGCACGAAGCAAATGTGTGTACCACGGAGGAAATCTCCTTCGGGAAATTAGAAGAGGAGGTTAAAGAAGAAAGGCGAGGAAGGCCTTATCCTGTGGTGATCCCAGTGAAAAAGGATCGATTCGATTTGGGCTTTAGGCCCGATAAATGGCAAAAGAAAGCCAAGGGGCAGCAGGAAAGCATGGAAATGAAGCGGAAAGAAGAAGAAGTTGAAGGGAAGCCAATGACGTACCCATCCCTAAGCGCCATTTTCAAGACTAGTGGGCTTTTAGAACCTAATGCCCGCTTCGATGAAGAGGAGAAAGGAAAGAATGGCCTATGCGATGTTTTTGAGAATTTGAGCATCAACGCTATCACGGACAAGGAAGAGGAAGAAAACAAATTTCTGACCAAGATTCGCCCTTGCCCTGAATTGAAGAACTGGACCGCAGAAATGGTCCCCGGAGTTTTTAAGACTGCCTCAGAGTAATTCTCAAAACCAACTCTTTTAGCCTAAGACCCTGGGGTAATTAGAGATCTTATGTAAAAGGGTTTATTGTCAAAACCATGATTTAAGTTTCAATAAAGATGCATTTTCCTTAATTCTATCTTGTGGCAAACTTTCTTTCACAAAACCAATAAAACCAAAAAATCATAAAAACCCAAAAAGCAAAAACGAATCCTAAAAACATAACAAATCATATCATTTATTCTTTTTTTCTTGGTATATATATATTTTGCCTCCTTTTATTTGTAGTTTTTTAGATATCAATGGTCCAAATGACTCTGAAACAGATTCCGAAGTTAATTTTGAGTTGCCGCTATGTTTAGAAGAAGTTGAGAGTACTAGTGATGAAGAAGGATATGACTTGTCAGAGGATTTGCTTAGAATGGTAGAAGGGGAGGAAAATCAAATTTTGCCTCACAAAGAAGAGTTAGAAGTTTTGAACGTCGGAACCGAAGAAGAAAAGCGCGAAGTCAAGATTGGTACCACCATCTTAGTTGGGACACGACAGCATTTGAATGAGATTCTAAAGAATACAAGGACATCTTTGCCTGGTCATACCAAGATATGCCTGGACTCGACACAGACATTGCCATGCATAGGCTTCCTATAAGAGAAGGATCGGAGCCCGTGAAACAAAAACTCAGAAGAATGAAGGCTGATACACTCTTGAAAATCAGAGATGAGCTCAAGAAGCAATACAATGCAGGATTCCTCGAAGTAGCTAAGTATCTGGAATGGGTGGCAAACATCGTCGTAGTGCCCAAGAAAGATGGAAGAGTAAGAATGTGCGTCGATTACAGGGATCTCAACAAAGCAAGCCCTAAAGATTATTTTCCGCTTCCACATATCGACACTTTGGTCGACAATACAGCTGGCCATTCCCTTTTCTCATTCATGGACGGATTTTTCGGTAACAATCAAATCAAGATGTCCCCAGAGGACATGGAGAAGACTACATTTGTAACGCTTTAGGGAACCTTCTGCTATAAGGTAATGTGCAGAACTAATGTTTTGATATAATAATTGAAAAATGTTTTGGACTAATTTGTAAAGAATTTAAAACTTGGTTTTAAGTCCAAACAACTTGAATTTATGTTTGAGGTATTTTAAAAGGTTTTTGGCAATGATTTTATTGATTTTAAATAGCCAAACTTGTGTTTTCAAGCTGCCCGTACCGATACGATCCAACCCGTATCGGTACCTTTTTGCCCCAGTTTGGTCACTACCAAAACTCGTATCGAAACAAGCTTGGCCGTTTCGATACGGATCGGGATCGTTTCGATACGCCTGGTAAGCGTACCGATCCCCTTTCAACCACCCCAACGGCTATTTCCCAACGGTTATTCAAATGTGAAACCGTACCAATACGCCCTCAAGCGTATCGATACGCCTAGGCTGGCAAGAGCCCAACGGCTAGTTTCTGATGAAGGTCGTACCGATACGGGTCCAAGCGTATCGATACGGAAGGCTGCAGAATAGCATTAATGAAGGGAAATAAAGTCCTCAACGGCTCCAAATCATCCCCAACGGCTAGTAACGGCTATAAACTCAATTGAGAGTATAAAAGGGACCTCCAAGCATCAAGTAAAGGCTAATGCTCATATTGTCAAACATCAAATGATCAAGAATTGTCTTAGAGCCTAAATTGTCATTTATTGTATAGACAAACACTAGTGAGCCAAAATTGTCAAATTTGCTCAAGTGTTTTAAGCTTTGGGTGAGTGCTTAATTGTGCAAACAAACACCTATTAGAGGGTTTTAAGTTTTCTTCTTGTTTCTCTTTGTAAGAGAGGGTTTCAATCAAGGCTTTGGGTAGAAGGCTTGATTGTGTATAAGGGTTACCTCCTAAGCCTAGAAAAGGGGACGAATCAATAGTGGATTGATTGGAAATCCTTAGTGGGGAGCTAAGGTAGTGGATGTAGAGCTTGGTTAGAAGGTTGAATCACTCTAAAATCATTGTGTCTATTATCTTTTTAGCTTCCTAAACCATAACACCCAAATATCCACCTCTCCACCACTTGGTGAGCAACATTGGTTGATCGAATCGAGCCCCACACAACTCAACAATTGGTATCAGAGCTTAGCTCAATTGAAGGGGATTCACATCCTATTGAGAAGATCCGGCAAGCTCGATCACTTTTTCATCAACCGGCTCAAATGGCACAATCAATCGACAAACCGCCTTTCTTTGACGGAACCCACTATGCCAATTGGAAGACAAAGATGAAGTTCTTCATCAAATCAAGAGATTACAAGCTATGAGATATAGTTGAAGATGGTCCGTTTGTGCCTCAAAAAAGCAAAGCGGAGTGGAGTGCCGACGATCGCAAGAAGATGGAGCTTAATTGCAAAGCCTTGCACATCTTGTTTTGTGCTTTTGGCCCAACCATCTCTGAGAAGATGTCTTCTTGTGAGAGTGCCAAGGAGGTATGGGACAAGCTTGAAGTCACATACGAAGGGACTGATGAAGTCAAGGAGACCAAGATTGGGCTCCTAACCTTAGAGTATGAAAACTTCAAAATGGATCCGGAAGAGAACACCGAGAAGATGTTTGATAGGTTCTCCACTATCACCAATGGTCTCAAAGGCTAAGGAGAAGCCATCCCGGAAGAAAAGCTTGTTCAAAAGCTCATCTACGCACTTCCCGAGTCTTGGGACTCAAAGAGGACTGCCATCATCGAAGCCAAAAATTTGAAGACTTTTGTAACACCCCCAACCCGGGCCGGGAGCCGGGGGCGTTGCCGGAGGTCGGAAAACGGACATAACGGAACATATCAGACAAAAGCGGAAGCATTTCAGAAAACATGATATTATTTTAATCAGTATTTCTTATTAATGCGCACGCGGAAGATGGGCAATCAAAAAATTTCTTAAATTAGACACAATTACTTTTATCCATGTTACCAAATTAAGAGCCAATTTAAAACTTTTATTATCATTTTCATATTACTATTACAATTAGATCATAAAGTCGAATTCTTAATCAATCAATTACATGCCATTCGAAAACTTAACTAAATGGTCTAGGTGATTTCCGATTTAATCCAAATTACCAATAATTAATCAATTCAATTTCATGCAACACATAATATATTTCCATTTCATGGCATTTGATTTCCTTTACTTAGGACCTTACAAAATAACATAGCTTATATGCCCCTAAACATGTCAAGTTATCGACTATGGACAACAAAAAGGATCGACACAACCACTAGCTTGACTTACATTTTTATACACAAAATAATGAGGCTACCTACTTAAATACAAAACATGAATCTAGCCTCCTAACCAAGCATCACGGAGCATATAATTTCAAACACCATTTCAAACTTAAGTTACGACCAAACACAACAAAACTAATCCTTAAACAGACTTCAAAGCCACCATCTAGGAGTCTAAAGATAAGACTTATATCGTACATATTTCAGAACTGTGAACTTGAGAACTTGATAACTTTGATCCAACGAAAGCTAGCTTTAGGGTCCGAGCTATCCTGCTAAGGTTGGGAAGAATAAAACAACGGAGCGGTAAGTACAAAAAGTACTTAGCGAGGTAATGCTAAAACTAATTCATTCTTTGAGCTTAAGCGTGTTCAAGCATTGAGCTTACTTAGCTAGGTTTATTAACAATTCGGTTTCACCCAACTAGGCTTACATAAAATTCATACACATAGCATTATACACGTCATATCAACATTCATGGCACATGCTCGCATACATAACATATCACAATAATTTATCACATGCTTGCACATAATTCGATCAACAGCATAATTCAATCCATTTTCAGCATACTCAATATCATGCTTAACACTTGAATAAATCAAGATCCCATGCTAAACCATACATAGCATTTTTTAACTTATCAAGACAAACTCACAAATTCACCATAGCATGTCATTCGAATGATCTCAAATTATCATTCAAAAATCAGAATTTCTCATTTCTTAATCACATATATTCGAATAGGGTCATTACCCAAATTTCATGTAATCGAACTTATAAGTAATTCATATGCTTCGTATCATAATCGGAAAGGATCAAATGTCCACATAGCATAGCACTTCGTTTCATATCATAATCGGAAAGGATCAATGTCCACATAGCATAGCATTTCATATCATATCATATCATGCTAAGTCACACAATCTTTTATCCACTTCATAAGCTTATTTAACTCAACAAGTTCCATTCAATTCATGCACTTCATATCACACGGTAATTCATTTCATTTCTTTAATTTGGTTTCTTAGCCCAAGCATCTTATTTAATGTTTTGCCCATGGTAGAATAGTCGTAACAGAAATTCGAGCCATCGGAAGGGTAACACATAACGGATATAGTTGCCCGCGGCAACGTCAAATATTGCACAAAGCAACGTCAAAGGGGATGCCCATAGCATCGTGTGTCTCGAACAGCAATCAAGATCACACATCTTATAAAAAGTACACATAGTACTATCAAAGATTGCACAAAGCAATATCGGACGGCTCAGACTCTAGGCATGCTGTTCTTATCTAGAACGTCCAAACGACCAAGGGCGTAATCTTGTTAAGTGATTAGTTCATTATTTCATTTCATGTACATTTTTTTCCAGAATTTACTTTGCATGCTCCTTCGATCGTATCATCATGCATGGTAGCAACTTCATACATACATAATCATATGCATTTTCAAGCATGGCATAAACATACTATAGGGCAGTCCACATATTCATTTCATCAAATATGATCAAGAATCCATTTCATGCTTTTCCATCATACAATCATTCACATAGGCAGTCCACCTTTGCACATACTCGATCAATTATCAAAATCCAAATCGACATAAAATTCATGGCATTTAACATCATATAAAACAGCCCACATATCGCACACAATCAAACATATATCACAAGTTTCAATCATGCATCCAAGTTCCTTTATATCTCCTTCCCTTACTAAACACATTACCGGATATCATTTAGTCCAATTTCATGCATATAAAACATAAATTACAGAAAATTAAAGTGGTTCGGACACTAGTCCCAACCCTAAGATAAAATTACACTCACGAAAGTTGCACTCACGATCCTTAAGCTTGATCTCGAATTGAGATGCCTTTGCTTCTTCCTTTCGAACGATCGATCCTAGCTTCCTCCGAAATTTCTTCGCTATTCCGATCTTAACTCTCAACATTAAACAAATATACACCATATCAGGAAGCAATTCAACCATAACTACTTCACAATTTCAAGCATGAACTCCTAATTTCAATTCTGACTTTTCATTAAGCTAGTTCGAGGACTAGTTAGCGTTTTAATTATAAATTTTTAATTACTAATCCAAAATTAACTTATCATATACTGTTGGAAAGGTATTAAACTCAATTTTACAGCAACGTGAACTTCTTATTTTTATCTTATCCGAATTAATACAGTTTATTACTTAATTATACTCATTTCGGTAAATCTGGACAGCATGCACTGCCCAACTTTAAAAATTCATATCTTTCAATTTATATACTGAAATCGAGTTCCGTTTTCTCTCAATGATTCTAGACATATCAAAGTTTATACAGTATAAATTTCAGCTTCAAATACCTTATATCCGATATTTGGTGAATTTCCAAAGTTACTGTTTTTACATTGAACACCACTGGACAATTTTCTTAACTTATACTTTAAATTGAAAATACATTTAATCACACACTTGAACCTAAATTTCCTCCATGGTATGTCTTGTTCTTCTTTTCCATGATATTTTTACAGTCCATATAAACTTTTAATTTCAACATTTAGGCATTCAATTTACCGATTTCTCCAAATCAGTCCCTAATCTCCAAACTTTCGATTTCATGACTATTTTTAGTTCTAATCAAAATATCATCTTTCTAACTCATTTTTCCAGCAACCAATAAACTTTTATAACAAAAGATTCATTCCTTAACAAATTTCTCCTAGTGAAAAATTTCAGATTTTAATCTTTAGCAAGCTTTCCAAAAGCTCAAGATTTTATATTTTCTTTCAAAACAGTCCCCTTTTTACTCTATTCATGTGTTCTTGAAAAGTTTTCACATATTTCCATATTTCATCTTGTTATTTCATTCAAGATTCATATATCTTCATGTTCACACAAATTTTAGGTTTGCATGCATGGTTTTCTTAACACAACCGAAAACTACAAAGAGTAGGAAACTTACTTTCTTTAATTCCTTGACAACATTAGCTACTTTCTTCAATTTCCTAGCTTAATCCTCCACCATGCAACCGAAAATTTCACTATTTTTAGCTCTCAAAATGGCTGACTATTGAGCTTCCCTCCTCCCCCATATTTTCCTTTTCTTCACGGCAAAGGAGAGCAAAATGAGGAAGGAAGACAAGCTTCCATCATTTGGATGATTTGATGGCTCTTTAAATTACCCATGAGCCCTTTTTACTAACTCTTTCATTCTTAATTTACTAAGGGCAGCCCCAAGGGTATTTTATCCTTAACATGCAATTTTTACTATTTATAAGTCTTTTAATTTAATCACCAAATCGCCTTGTCACAAGCTTTATTGAATTTTACCAATTTCATCCGATTTTTAAGGAGTGCAATGTTATTAAATTTCTTTTCGTATTCTTTTAATTCCACACTTTAGATCTTGATATCACTAACTCAATTTCATTAGTTTACCAATCGGCTAGACTAATTAATTCGAATCTAATTTCCTTTCTAATCCGAATTGGTGCACTAATTGCCCAATTGAGAACTTTAGGGACCAAATTGTAAAGTTCACAAATTGCAAGCTCAATTTGCTTCTAAGAATAAATAAAATAATTAAATTCTACGGCTTTAAATTCTAGGACAGAAATGTGGGTGTTACAATTCCCTCCTCCTTAAAGAAAGAATTCGTCCTCGAATTCTTACCTGAACTGAATAAATGAGGATATTGCTTCCGCATCGTATCCTCGGGTTCCCAAGTTGCTTCTGTAACGTTATGATTCTTCCAGAGAATTTTAACAAGAGGGACGCTCTTGTTACGAAGCCTTTTAATTTCTCGATCGAGAATCTGAACAGATTCCTCTTCATAGGAGAGGTCAGGATTAAGTTCAACTTCTTCTGGTTCGAGAATGTGAGACGGATCGGATCGATAACGCCTTAACATAGAAACATGAAAGACATTATGAATCTTATCGAATTCAGGAGGTAGTGCAAGACGATAAGCGACAGGACCAATTCTCTCAATTACTTCAAACGGTCCAATGAAACGCGGACTAAGCTTTCCTTTCTTGCCGAAACGAAAAACTTTCTTCCACGGAGAAACTTTGAGAAAAACTTTATCTCTGACTGCATACTGGATGTCCCTACGCTTCAGATCAGCGTATGATTTCTGCCTATCAAAAGCTTGCTTCAATAGGGAATGAATAATTCGAACTTGTTCTTCAGTTTCCTGAAGTAGTTGAGGTCCTAACACTTTATTTTTCTCCGAGTTCAGACCAACACAAAGGAGTTCGGCATTTTCTTCCATACAGTGCTTCAAAAGGAGCCATCTGAATAGAAGACTGATAGCTATTATTATAAGCGAACTCGATTAACGGTAGTGATTTCTCCCAATTCTTACCAAAATCGATAATACAAGCTCTAAGCATATCTTCAAGAATTTGAATTACTCGTTCAGATTGTCCATCACTTTGAGGATGAAAAGCTGTGCTAACATTCAGCTTAGTTCCAAGAGCCTTATGTAGAGCTTTCCAGAATCGAGCTGTAAATCGAGGATCTCGATCTGAAACAATAGAAGTTAGAACTCCGTGTAAACGGATAACTTCTCGAATATACAGTTCTGCTAAGGT
This sequence comes from Hibiscus trionum, assembly GCA_030270665.1. Taxonomy (NCBI): domain Eukaryota; kingdom Viridiplantae; phylum Streptophyta; class Magnoliopsida; order Malvales; family Malvaceae; genus Hibiscus; species Hibiscus trionum. The sequence goes on from BSYR01000008.1 coordinate 3,870,033, forward strand.
CTCAAGACTATAATTCATCCGCACCAGAATGAAATGTGCTGATTTAGTGAAACGATCAGCGATTACCCAGACAACATCACACTTTCTAGGAGAGTCAGGAAGACCAGTTACAAAATCTATCGTAATTCGTTCCCATTTCCATTGCGGAAATTCAAGAGGTTGAAGTAATCCAGTAGGAGCACGGTGTTCAGCTTTGACTCGCTGACAATTCAGACATCTCGATACAAAGTCATTGATAGCCGATTTCATTCCAGACCACCAATACAAGGGCTTGAGATCCTTGTACATCTTAACAGATCCAGGGTGGATTGAAAAAGAACTTTGATGTGCTTCTTGCAGAATTTCAGCTTGTAATTCCTTATTATTAGGAACACAAATCCGATCTTTGAAATATAGAAGACCATTTGACTTGACAGAAAAGTCAGGGTTAGATTCAAGCTTAGACAAGATTCTCTGAAGTTCCGGATCAACTTGCTGGAGTTCTTTGATTCTAGAAATCAGAATAGATTGGACTTGGAGTTCGTTCAGATAATTCCGAGCTTTACATAGTCGAAAATGAGCATTGATGGCCAAAGAAGCTATGAACAAACAAATCAAAGATATTACTTGGAAAGCAAGACACGATTCGAATGGTTTAGAGAATTTTCAGGATTGAACATTTTTAGATTTTGAGAATTTCGAGGGACGTACCGAGGTTCGGTTTCCGACTCAGAGCATCGGCAACCACATTAGCTTTTCCAGGATGGTAATCGATGGTCAGATCATAATCCTTGAGTAATTCCAACCACCTTCTTTGTCTAAGATTCAGATCTTTTTGAGTAAGCAAGTACTTCAGACTTTTGTGATCGGTGAATAGCTTACACTTCTCACCGTACAAATAATGCCGCCAAATTTTTAGTGCAAAAACAATGGCTGCTAATTCAAGATCATGAGTTGGATAGTTTAGCTCGTGAGGCTTAAGTTGTCGAGAAGCGTATGCAATCACATTACCTTCCTGCATCAAAACACATCCAAGGCCGAAATGTGATGCATCACTGTAAACAACGAATTCTGTTCCAGACTCAGGCTGAATAAGAACAAGAGCACAAGTCAAGGCTTGTTTAAGCTGATCAAAACTTCTTTGTTGTCCTTCGGACCACTTAAATGGTTCACTTTTTCTGAGCAATTTGGTTAGCGGTGCAGCAATTACCGAAAATCCTTTCACAAATCTGCGATAATACCCAGCTAAACCAAGGAAACTTCGGACCTCGCTTACATTGCTCGGAGGTCGCCATTCAAGAATTGACTGAATTTTCTTAGAGTCAACTTTGATTCCTTCGGCTGAAATAACATGTCCGAGGAAAGACACTTCTGAAAGCCAGAATTCACATTTAGTGAACTTAGCGAATAGCTGATTTTCTCGGAGTGTCTGGAGTACAATCCGAAGATGTTGAGCATGTTCTTCTCTGTTACGGGAATAGACCAGAATATCGTCGATGAATACGACAAAAAACTTGTCAAGATGAGGCTTGAATACTCGGTTCATCAAATCCATGAATGCAGCAGGGGCATTCGTTAACCCGAATGGCATCACCAGAAATTCGTAATGACCATAACGAGTTCTAAAAGCAGTTTTGGGTATATCTTCGTCTTTCACCCTCATTTGATAATATCCGGATCGAAGGTCAATTTTAGAGAATACACCAGCATCTTTCAGCTGATCAAACAGATCTTCAATGCGGGGCAATGGATACTTGTTCTTGATAGTGACTCTGTTCAATTGCCGGTAATCAATGCAAAGTCGCATCGTTCCGTCTTTCTTTTTCACAAAGAGAACTGGAGCACCCCAGGGAGAAGTGCTGGGTCGAATGAAACCCTTATCTTCTAATTCTTGAATTTGCTTCTTTAGTTCTTGCAATTCAATTGGTGCCATACGATAGGGCGTAATGGACACAGGATTAGTTCCAGGCTGAACTTCAATTTTGAACTCAACTTCTCGAATTGGAGGAAGTCCAGGGAGTTCCTCAGGAAAAACATCAACAAATTCAGATACAACAGGCATTTCTGTTAAGCCAAAATCTAATTCATCTTGCAAGGCCATAGCAGCAAAAATAGATGTTGGTTTCTTGTCAATTAGCATAATTGATTCTTTTCCTAATCCCCTTAAGTACAGTCTTTTATTCTGACAGTCAATCCAGGCTTCATGTCTACCCAACCAGTCTAACCCTAGTACTAGGTTAAACTCATATTTAGGTAGAACATACAGATCACAGGGAAAAGGTACATTTCGAATAGACATAAGGCTATTCTTACAGATCAGGTTGATTGGTAAGTCACCTCCTATAGGGTTTGAGACAATTAACCCAGTTTTAACAAATCCAGGCTTTAACTGTAACTTGTCGATCATGTGAGAACACACAAAAGAATGAGTTGATCCCGAATCAATTAAAGCATAAACAGAAGTAAGGTTTAGTTCAACCGTACCTGCAATAACATCCGGAGACTCTTTCTCATCCTTGCCGCGGATATGATAGACTCGAGCTGGAGCTCGTGATTCCTGATGTGTGGTGGCTTTCGACTGATTGCTTCTGCCTTTGCCCAGATTCCCAGACTGAGCTTGTCTAATATTCTTGTTCCGATTGGATTGCACATGACTCGGATTAGCAGAGTTTTGAGCATGAGCTTGATCTCTCATCACTGGACAGTCTCTGATATAGTGGTCACTTCCGCCACAAGCAAAACATAAGTTAGCCTGCTTTCGGCACTGACCAGGATGTGGTTTCTGACAATGCTGACAATCGGCAACCCTTTCTGAATTCCCAGGGCTATTAACAGATATGACCGGGACAGAAAGTCTACTCACAAAATGAGGCTTCGGTGTGAAGTTACTACGAGGTGCTGGATTATACGAAGAAGTACCTTCTTTATAGCTTCTAGACTTCTTTGATTTCCAGTGAGACTTGTCATCACTCTTACGCTTCTTATCATGACGGTAACCGCTTTTCCTCTTTTCTGCGGTCCGAAACTTGGATTCCGTAGCAATAGCTCGATTTACGAGAGTTTGGAAGTCCGTGATATCCAGGGCGGTAAACATCGGACTCAGCTCATCATTCAGACCGTCAATGAACATACGGCACTTTTCTTTCTCTGACTTGATGTACTCAGAACCATATTTGCAGTACTTACAGAAATCAGCCACGTACTGCTCTATTGGTCGACCCGCTTGCTTCAGATGCAAGAAACACTTCCTTCGATCGGCCAAGTACTATTCACTGATGTATTTCTTCTTGAATTCGTCTACAAAGAATTTCCAGTTCACAGATTCAACTGGAGCAGTTAGTGTTGTAGTTTCCCACCAGTTCAAGGCTTCATCAGCAAGTAAGGCTACAACACATTCGAGCTTATGCTCATTGGAGCACTGAAGTTGCTTAGTTAATATCTGAGTAGTTCTTTCTAACCAATACTCAGCTTCTTCAGGCTTCTCTTCAATAGAGCCTACAAAAGTATAGGCTCGGTGCTGAGCAAGCTTTTCAATAGGAGCTCTGCTAGGGGCAGCAGCTACCGGAGCAGGTTGTTCATGTCTCATGTTCGTCAAAAGCTGATCGGACATTTCTTTCATGCTCAGAAGACAATCTCTTTGAACATTCTGAACAGTCGGATTGTCAGTGTTCGTCCGAGGCTGAACAGGAGATTGTTGTCGAGTGTTATCTAGTACAGGAGGGTTCTCCTTATCCGGAGGATTTTCTTTCATACGAACACTATCCCATTCACTTAAGGATTCTCGAGGACTTTCATCATCTCGAGCTAAATGTGTCTCTTTCATTCTAATTCAGATCAAACAAAATTCAAGTTAGGATCAAGTCACAAGTAACAATATGTATGATCCCTAGGTGGCTTGACTCAACTAATGACGCACACAGAACACATTCGAGGTCTATAGGACCTGTTACCTAAAAAGCTCTGATGCCAACAAATGTAACACCCCCAACCCGGGCCGGGAGCCGGGGGCGTTGCCGGAGGTTGGAAAACGGACATAACAGAACATATCAGACAAAAGCAGAAGCATTTCAGAAAACATGATATTATTTTAATCAGTATTTCTTATTAATGCGCACGCGGAAGATGGGCAATCAAAAACTTTCTTAACTTAGACACAATTACTTTTATCCATGTTACCAAATTACGAGCCAATTTAAAACTTTTATTATCATTTTCATATTACTATTACAATTAGGTCATAAAGTCGAATTCTTAATCAATCAATTACATGCCATTCGAAAACTTAACTAAATGGTCTAGGTGATTTCCGATTTAATCCAAATTACCAATAATTAATCAATTCAATTTCATGCAACACATAATATATTTCCATTTCATGGCATTTGATTTCCTTTACTTAGGACCTTAGAAAATAACATATCTTATATGCCCCTAAACATGTCAAGCTATCGACTATGGACAACAAAAAGGATCGACACAACCACTAGCTTGACTTACATTTTTATACACAAAATAATGAGGCTACCTACTTAAATACAAAACATGAATCTAGCCTCCTAACCAAGCATCACGGAGCATATAATTTCAAACACCATTTCAAACTTAAGTTACGACCAAACACAACAAAACGAATCCTTAAACAGATTTCAAAGCCACCATCTAGGAGTCTAAAGATAAGACTTAGATCGTACATATTTCAGAACTGTGAACTTGAGAACTTGATAACTTTGATCCAATGAAAGCTAGCTTTAGGGTCCGAGCTATCCTGCTAAGGCTGGGAAGAAGAAAACAACGGAGCGGTAAGTACAAAAAGTACTTAGCGAGGTAATGCTAAAACTAATTCATTCTTTGAGCTTAAGCGTGTTCAAGCATTGAGCTTACTTAGCTAGGTTTATTAACAATTCGGTTTCACCCAACTAGGCTTACATAAAATTCATACACATAGCATCATACATGTCATATCAACATTCATGGCACATGCTCGCATACATAACATATCACAATAATTTATCACATGCTTGCACATAATTCGATCAACAGCATAAATTCAATCCATTTTCAGCATACTCAATATCATGCTTAACAATTGAATAAATCAAGATCCCATGCTAAACCATACATAGCATTTTTAACTTATCAAGACAAACTCACAAATTCACCATAGCATGTCATTCGAATGATCTCAAATTATCATTCAAAAATCAGAATTTCTCATTTCTTAATCACATATATTCGAATAGGGTCATTACCCAAATTTCATGTAATCGAACTTATATGTAATTCATATGCTTCGTATCAAAATCGGAAAGGACCAAATGTCCACATAGCATAGCACTTCGTTTCATATCATAATCGGAAAGGATCAATGTCCACATAGCATAGCATTTCATATCATATCATATCATGCTAAGTCACACAATCTTTTATCCACTTCATAAGCTTATTTAACTCAACAAGTTCCATTCAATTCATGCACTTCATATCACACGGTAATTCATTTCATTTCTTTAATTTGGTTTCTTAGCCCAAGCATCTTATTTAATGTTTTGCCCATGGTAGAATAGTCGTAACAGAAATTCGAGCCATCGGAAGGGTAACACATAACAGATATAGTTGCCCGCGGCAACGTCAAATATTGCACAAAGCAACGTCAAAGGGGATGCCCATAGCATCGTGTGTCTCGAACAGCAATCAAGATCACACATCTTATCAAAAGTACACAAAGTACTATCAAAGATTGCACAAAGCAATATCGTACGGTGAGCTCAGACTCTAGGCATGTCGTTCTTATCTAGAACGTCCAAACGACCAAGGGCGTAATCTTGTTAAGTGATTAGTTCATTATTTCATTTCATGTACATTTTTTTCTTCAGAATTTACTTTGCATGCTCATTCGATCGTATCATCATGCATGGTAGCAACTTCATACATACATAATCATATGCATTTTCAAGCATAGCATAAACATACTATAGGGCAGTCCACATATTCATTTCATCAAATATGATCAAGAATCAATTACATGCTTTTCCATCATACAATCATTCACATAGGCAGTCCACCTTTGCACACACTCGATCAATTATCAAAATCCAAATCGACATAAAATTCATGGCATTTAACATCATATAAAACAGCCCACATATCGCACACAATCAAACATATATCACAAGTTTCAATCATGCATCCAAGTTCCTTTATATCTCCTTCCCTTACTAAACACATTACCGGATATCATTTAGTCCAATTTCATGCATATAAAACATAAATTACAGAAAATTAAAGTGGTTCGGACACTAGTCCCAACCCTAAGATAAAATTACACTCACGAAAGTTACACTCACGATCCTTAAGCTTGATCTCGAATTGAGATGCCTTTGCTTCTTCCCTTCGAACGATCGATCCTAGCTTCCTCCGAAATTTCTTCGCTATTCCGATCTTAACTCTCAACATTAAACAAATATACACCATATCAGGAAGCAATTCAACCATAACTACTTCACAATTTCAAGCATGAACTCCTAATTTCAATTCTGACTTTTCATTAAGCTAGTTCGAGGACTAGTTAGCGTTTTAATTATAAATTTTTAATTACTAATCCAAAATTAACTTATCATATACCGTTGGAAAGGTATTAAACTCAATGTTACAGTCACATGAACTTCATATTTTTATCTTATCCGAATTAATACAGTTTATTACTTAATTATACTCATTTCGGTAAATCTGGACAGCATGCACTGCCCAACTTTAAAAATTCATATCTTTCAATTTACATACTAAAATCGAGTTCCGATTTCTCTCAATGATTCTAGACAGATCAAAGTTTATACAGTATAAATTTCAGCTTCAAATACCTTATATCCGATTTTTGGTGAATTTCCAAAGTTACTGTTTTTACATTGAACACCACTGGACAATTTTCTTAACTTATACTTTAAATTGAAAATACATTTAATCACACACTTGAACCTAAATTTCCTCCGTGGTATGTCTTATTCTTCTTTTCCATGATATTTTTACAGTCCATATAAACTTTTAATTTCAACATTTAGGCATTCAATTTACCAATTTCTCCAAATCAGTCCCTAATCTCCAAACTTTCGATTTCATGACTATTTTTAGTTCTAATCAAAATATCATCTTTCTAACTCATTTTTCCAGCAACCAATAAACTTTTATAACAAAAGATTCATTCCTTAACAAATTTCTCCTAGTGGAAATTTTCAGATTTTAATCTTTAGCAAGCTTTCCAAAAGCTCAAGATTTTATATTTTCTTTCAAAACAGTCCCCTTTTTACTCTATTCATGTGTTCTTGAAAAGTTTTCACATATTTCCATATTTCATCTTTTTATTTCATTCAAGATTCATATATCTTCATGTTCATACAAATTTTAGGTTTGCATGCATGGTTTTCTTAACACAACCGAAAACTACAAAGAGTAGGAAACTTACTTTCTTTAATTCCTTGACAACATTAGCTACTTTCTTCAATTTCCTAGCTTAATCCTCCACCATGCAACCGAAACTTTCACTATTTTTAACTCTCAAAATGGCTGACTATTGAGCTTCCCTCCTCCCCTATATTTTCCTTTTCTTCACGGCAAAGGAGAGCAAAATGAGGAAGGAAGACAAGCTTCCATCATTTGGATGATTTGATGGCTCTTTAAATTACCTATGAGCCATTTTTACTAACTCTTTCATTCTTAATTTACTACGGGCAGCCCCAAGGATATTTTATCCTTAACATGCAATTTTTACTATTTCTAAGTCTTTTAATTTAATCACCAAATCGCCTTGTCACAAGCTTTATTGAATTTTACCAATTTCATCCGATTTTTAAGGAGTGCAATGTTATTAAATTTCTTTTCGTATTCTTTTAATTCCACACTTTAGATCTTGAAATCACTAACACAATTTCATTAGTTTACCAATCGGCTAGACTAATTAATTCGAATCTAATTTCCTTTCTAATCTGAATTGGTGCACTAATTGCCCACTTGAGAACTTTAGGGACCAAATTGCAAAGTTCACAAATTGCAAGCTCAATTTGCTTCTAAGAATAAATAAAATAATTAAATTCTACGGCTTTAAATTCTAGGACGGAAATGTGGGTGTTACAACTTTGAAGCTTGATGAACTCATGGGGTCACTCCTTACTCATCAAATCATGAAGAAGAACAAAAAGGATGAGAAGAAGATGGAAGAAATTAGAGCTATGAGAGAGAAGAAAATCAAAGGGCTAGGCATCAATGCAAGTGCTATGGCTCTCAAATCCTCCACTTGCCATCATGTCTATTCAAGTGAAGAGGAGGATGAAGATGAAGAGATAGTTCATCTCTTCAAGAAGTGTGCCCCGTTCATGAAGAAAGCCTTGAGAGAGCTTGAACGAGAACCCAAGAGAAAGGAGAGGACAAGCACTTCAAGCCATAAGAAGAAGGCATATGTGGCTACTTGGAGTGATGAGGACTCCATCGACGATGAACAAGCCAACCTTTGCCTTATGGCCATCGAAGAAGATTCAAGGGTAACTTCTAATTCATCTACTTCATGTTCTTACTCTTTTGATGAATTACAAGATGCCTATGATGATTTGGTTTTAGATTTTAAAAATCACATTTTGAAGAACAATAAAGTGATTTCAAAGTTGAAAATTCAAAATGACTTGATTTCTAAAACCAAACTTGAACTTGAAGCAAAACTTAAGGAGTTTGAATTAAAATGTTTTGATTTACAAAAATTGCTTCAAAAAGTTCAAGATGAAAATGATTTGATTTCCAAAGAGCTAGAAAAGAAAAACAATTTTGGAAAATCAAATTTCTATGTAAGACAATCTAGTGCCCCTAGATTTGTAAAAGGAAAATGTTTTAGAAGTGTTTGGGTCCCAAAAGGACTAACCACTTCAATTAAAAAGGATGACATTGAAAGATGGATTCCTAAGGGGACTAAAATTTGTGCTACTAACGTTTATGGATCCAAAGCAATTTCGATACCAAAAATTACTTGATTGTCTTTTGCTAGGTGTGATAGAGATGTTCAACAAGTCAAATATTGAGGGGGAGCTCCATGCACACAAGGATGAACACTTGAGAAGGAAGGCTTCACATCCTACCTTGAGTTCAAGTGTTGGTAATATCTAGTTGTTTTTGCATTTATTTGCTTTAATTTATTTCATTTAATTCAACTAGATGATCATATATGTTGGACTAACATTTTTGATGATGCTTTGAGTAAGGGGGAGCCATTTTAAAACCAAATTCTTATTCTTGTCAATTTTTATCTCCATTGTTATTTTTGAACTTAATGTTTTAAATTCCTTTTGATATAACAAAAAGGGGGAGAAATGGTTTGAAAAATTGCATTTTCAAATGAATAAGGGGGAACTTTGTTTGATTTCATATATGAAATCTCTTATTCACATTTTTTAAGTTAAATGGGGAGAATCCCAAACAATTTTTCAAGTGCATTTTATTATATCAAAAAGGGGGAGATTGTAGAACTAATGTTTTGATATAATAATTGAAGAATGTTTTGGACTAATTTGTAAAGAATTTAAAACTTGGTTTTAAGTCCAAACAACTTAAATTTATGTTTGAGGTATTTTAAAAGGGTTTGGGCAATGTTTTTATTGATTTTAAATAGCCGAACTTGTGTTTTCAAGCTGCCCGTATCGATACGGTCCAACCCGTATCGATACCTTTTTGCCCCAGTTTGGTCACTGCCAAAACCCGTATCGAAACAGGCTTGGCCGTTTCGATACGGATCGGGATCGTTTTGATACGCCTGGTAAGCGTACCGATCCCCTTTCAACCACCCCCGACGGCTATTTCCAAACGGCTATTCAAATGTGAAACCGTACCCGATAAGCCCTCAAGCGTATCGATATGCCTAGGCTGGCAAAAGCCCAACGGCTAGTTTCTGATGAAGGCCGTATCGATACGGGTCCAAGCGTATCGATACGGAAGGCTGCAGGACAGCATTAATGAAGGGAAATAAAGTCCTCAACGGCTCCAAATCACCCCCAACGGCTAGTAACGGCTATAAACTCAATTGGGAGTATAAAAGGGACCTCCAAGCATCAAGTAAAGGCTAATGCTCATATTGTCAAACATCAAATGATCAAGAATTGTCTTAGAGCTTAAATTGTCATTTATTGTATAGACAAACACTAGTGAGCCAAAATTGTCAAATTTGCTCAAGTGTTTTAAGTTTTGGGTGAGTGCTTAATTGTGCAAACAAACACCTATTAGAGGGTTTTAAGTTTGCTTCTTGTTTCTCTTTGTAAGAGAGGGTTTCAATCAAGGCTTTGGGTAGAAAGCTTGATTGTGTATAAGGGTTACCTCCTAAGCCTAGAAAAGGGGACGAATCAATAGTGGATTGATTGGAAATCCTTAGTGGGGAGCTAAGGTAGTGGATGTAGAGCTTGGTTAGAAGGTTGAACCACTCTAAAATCATTGTGTCTATTATCTTTTTAGCTTCCTAAACCCTAACACCCAAATATCCACCTCTCCACCACTTGGTGAGCAACATTGGTTGATCGAATTGAGCCCCACACAACTCAACGTAATGCCCTTTGGATTGAAGAACGCAGTGGCAGCGTATCAGAGAGCTATGGTTACTCTTTTCCATGACATGATGCACAAAGAAATAGAAGTTTATGTGGATGATATGATCGCCAAGTCCAAAACTGAAGAAGAGCATCTGATGAACTTGAGTAAGCTTTTTCAAAGATTAAGAAAATTCCAGTTAAAGCTTAATCCTGCTAAGTGCACATTTGGGGTTACTTACGTGAAATTGTTAGGCTTCGTAGTAAGCATAAGAGGAATCGAAATCGACCCAGACAAGATAAAGGCCATACAAGAGCTTCCGCCTCCTCAAACACATAAGCAAGTTCGAGGATTCTTGGGAAGGTTGAATTATATAGCGCATTTCATCTCCCAACTCACAAATAAGTGTGACCCAATATTCAGGTTTCTTAGAAAGAACAACCCATGGACCTAGAATGAAGAGTTCCAAACAGCTTTGGAAAAGATCAAGGAGCAACTAACTAATCCTTCAGTGTTAATGCCACATGTTTCGGGGAAGCCGCTAATACTCTATCTGACGGTGTTTGAAAACTCAATGGGTTGCGTACTAGGGCAGCATGACGAAACTGGAAAGAAGGAAAGGGCGATATATTATGTGAGCAAGAAATTTACAGATTGTGAAACAAGATATACGACAATCGAAAAGGTGTGTTGTGCGTTGGTATGGGCCACTAAGAGGCTTAGACAGTATTTGTTGTATCACACCATATGGTTGATTTCACGGCTAGACCCATTGAAGTTCATGATGGAGGCTCCAGCCTCATCAGGAAGAATAGCGCGATGGAAAATGTTGCTTTCAGAATACGACATCCAGTATGTGAATCAAAAAGCAGTAAAAGGAAGTGCCATAGCAGATTTTCTTACAAGTCGTGCACAAGATGATTATGAGGCATTGGATTTCAGTTTCCCTGATGAAGATTTGTTGTGTATCACGGTAGATGAAGAATCACCAATAGAATCTTGGGTCATGCATTTTGATGGTGCTGTAAATGCTCTAGGAAGAGGTATTGGGGCAGTTTTAGTCTCGCCAGAAGGAGATCATTATCCTTTTACTTGTCGTTTAAAATTCTCATGCACCAATAACATGGCAGAATACGAAGCTTGCATAATGGGCTTAAGGGAAGCCATTAACAGGAGAATCCAAAAGTTGAAAGTCTATGGGGATTCAGCTTTTATCATTTACCAAACACGTGGCGAATGGGAAACAAAAGATGCAAAATTGATAGAATATCACAATTTGGTCCTCGAGTTAGCTAAAGAGTTTGAGGCAATTACTTTCAAGCATCTCCCAAGATAAGATAACCAGATGGAAGACGCGTTAGCTACCTTGGCTGGTACGTTTAAAGCAAGTGAAGGTTCAGAGATGATACGCATTAAGTTACAAGTGATGGAGTCCCCAGCATATTGTTATAATGTAGAAGAAGAAGAAGATGGCTTACCGTGGTTCCATGACATCTTGCAGTACTTAAAGCTGCAACAATACCCAACACAGGCTTCAGAAAATGAAAAGAAAACGATCAGGAAAATGGCATTAGGATACATCCTTGATGGGGAGGTCCTCTACAAACGAGGTCGAGACCAGGTATTACTAAGGTGCGAGATGCAAAAGAAGCACAATTGATCTTGGATGAAGTCCATGAAGGAATTTGTGGAACCCATCCTAGTGGTTTCACTATGGCAAGAAGAATTATGCGCTTAGGATATTATTGGTTGACAATGGAAGGGGATTGCATTAATTATTCCCGTAAATGCCACAAGTGCCAAGTATACACTGATAAGGTTCACGCACCTCCTCAGTCTCTTCACGTCATGTCGTCTCCATGGCCATTCTCTATGTGGGGCATAGATGTTATTGGGCAGATTCATTCGAAAGCATCAAATGGTCATCACTTTATCTTGGTAGCTATTGATTACTTCACAAAATGGGTGGAAGCGGCCTCCTATGCAAATGTAACTAGATCTACTGTATGCAAGTTCTTAAAGAATGAAATAATTTGTCGATATGGTCTACCAGAAAGCATAATTACTGATAATGCTTCTAATCTAAACAACCGAATGATTGTTGGGGTCTGTGAGCAGTTCAACATCAAACATCGCAATTCGGTGGTATACCACCCAAAATGAATCGAGCAGTAGAAGCAGCCAATAAGAATATTAAGAAGATAATCGCAAAGATGATTGATATGTATAAAGATTGGTGTTGCGTGTAAATAGAACTATCGCAAATAGTGAAAGTGTACACGACGCAAGTAGTAAAGTGATACTAGAGTATCGGATATCGTCTCCACAGGGACTGGAATACTTCTATCCTTTAACTATATGCACAGAAGAAAGAAAGAGTTTTAATAATTTGATTGAAAGGTGTCACGAATAAATCAAGTAAAAAGATAAATCGGAAATATAATATAGGCAAGAATTGAATTGCTCAGTAGTGCAGGTATTGCACTGTTCAAGGACTTCTGTTCTGTGTCTGGCTCCTATCACGGTAGCACATGTCGTGGCATCGGTCTGTTGCTATCGCGGCATCGATAAGCAACTCAGTTTCTTCAAGTTCGGCAAGAATCCCTGGATTGACTTGTCCTATCCCTAGATCCAAGCTTGTCGGTGAACACGTCTTGTATGATACCTCCCGGCGTGAATCGAAGTATGAACACCGATGTTTATGAATTCTTCTTTAGCCGCTTAACCTCGTCTTATCCCTAGGTCCGAGATAGTTCAACCATAAACTGGAGAACCAGTACTTACTCCTTTCGTATACTTAACTCTCCTGATATTAAGTAAATAGATAATCTTACAATGCTCTCCCGATACTCTTGCAAGATGTTGAAACCAGAATAAGCAAACTTGAAGCTTTATTTCATTGAATAGAAAAATCCTAAGAACAGAACAACCCTTACACCTACTTTACAATATCAACCCTTTGCCCTAGGGGAGGTTTAGAACATGGTGAAGAAAGAGAAACGACTAGGGTTTTGAGATGAGAGGTATAGGATGTGATATCTCCTTATACCCTTACATACATGGGTATATATAGGCAAAGATCTAGTCTAAATCCTTCTTGGAGTAGTAGTCCTTTTTGGAGTAGAAATCCTTCTTGGAGTAGAAATACTTGTTCAGCAAGTAAAGATAAGTTACTTTACTTATCGATCCTTGATCAGCTCTATGATCCGCTCCCGGCCTCAGAAAAATGCAAGATTGGCCTCAATGGACTCAGAAAAATGTCTTCTATCAAACGAGACCCATCTTAACTATGTCGGCCTATTGCCGTCCGGGCAGTATTCTGCGGCGGCAGCGTTCTTGGTGGCAACTGGAACTGCTTCAGTACAGCTACTTTTGCTTCTAGTCTCCAAAAAATATGTGAGTGGCCCATGATAGTCCAGCTTGAAATCCTCTATCTGTTGATCTCCACTTTATGTTTTCCACCTCAGGTGTCTTCACTGTCGCCACTTCTGCCACAGCAGCGGTCACGACATGCAGTGTACGTCAGCCCTTCACTCCAGCTCCGCAATTCGCTTCTGCTCCTTTGCTGCCCTGGATGCTGCCACGACAGATATCTGCAAAAAGTGACCAAAATCAGCAGCATCTGTGCAATTTTATCTATTTGTGATGTAAATGAAAAACTTAACCTAAAATGCAGTTAAACATGCTTGAGTGCAGCAAAAATAAGGATAAATGAGGGGTAAAATATAGGACTTTTAGGCACTCAACAATTGGCATGAAAAGTTACCATTTGCTTTGTATGCTTATCGAACAGTGGTACGGACTTCCACTGGGGCAACTTCGTTCTCATTAGTATATGGAGTTGAAGTTGTGCTACCAATCTAGGTGGAAATACCATCGTTGCGTGTCTTGATGGAGGCCAAGTTAGATGAAGCAGAATGGGTTCAGAAAAGGTATGACCAGTTGAACTTAATCGAGGAAAAGAGGTTGAAACCCGTATGTCATGGTCAAATGTACCAAAGAAGAATGATTAGGGCTTATGAAAAGAAGGTTCGCCCTAGAGAATTCCAAGAAGGCGATCTGGTCTTAAAGAAGAAGCTGCCAATTCAAAGTGATCCCCGAGGAAAATGGGCGCCTGATTGGGAAGGACCGTACATTGTGTCAAAGGTTCATTCAGGTGGAGCATTGATCTTAGCCGAGATGGATGAAAACGAGTTTCAAAACCCGGTAAACTCTGACACTGTCAAGAAGTACTATGCTTGAAGAAGAAAAAAAAGAAAGAATAAGAAAAAAGAAGAAAAAGGAAAGAGAAAAAAAGAAAAAAAGAAAAAAAAAACAAGAAAAGGAGGGTTCAAAATGAAAACCCGTAAAGGGCATTTTGAAACCAAATGAGGGTTTGAGTTGAAAACCCGTAAAGGGCAGCTCAGATAATTTGTCGGATTTTGAGGCTCCACAGATCATGTGCAATATTCAAGTCTTCCTCGACACTGGTGGCATTCAAGTTTGCTTCTAGCATTTGGAAAAGAGAAATTTGGACTAATGATATTTGAATACTTGTTTCCTTTGCTTTTTTATAAACATTTTCGTGTTTGCCACATTATTAATAAATTTGATTCATAATTTTTTCTTGTTTTCTTGTTTCTTTCCCTATCTTTGTTAGCATCTTGCTTTGAAATAAGGATTAATGGATTTGACAATCATTTATACATGCAAAAGATTTTTTAGCATTACTTTAAGGATGTTTTGAAAAGTTCAGGGACTATGAAGTGTTCCATAATTATTTGGGGCATACGGTGTTAAGAAGTTTAAAGGAGAAAAAGTAAAGCCTTGTTGAGAAATTTTCTAAAAAGGAAGAAAGTCCATATGAATGTTTGGGCGCTTAAGTAGCATCTCTTAGCTATCAACTCCCTTTACATGACAATAGAAGCGGCCTTACAAGATCAAAACTTGACCTAGGGTGTGCATCCCTAAATACGAAAATGTTGTCTCAGAAGATAGATAATGATTAGATGTTGAACCAATTAGCAGAAAATCAAAAAATGAGGAAGAGTCAGAGTAGCTCATAATTCGTGGGTAGTTTTCAAAGCAAAAGAAATGGCCTTGCCTTGGTGAATGGTGAATTCAAAGTAAAAACCAAGAAGGGTGGAAAGAAGAGTGAAGTAAATTGTTTCGACCTACAAAAGTTCAGGAGAAAGAGTTCATGATTAATCGGGTTGGTCTCGATAACCAGAATTTCATCAAAATTTTAAAAAATGGTCTAAGCAAAAGGAGTTTTTTAAAAGGAAAACATGTCATGCATTCATGTTTTAGACATCCCTAGGGGCATGTACATCATATTGCATGTTTCATTTTGTTTTTCATGTACATGGAAGACCTGCTCAAATGGAGTTTGCTTATTCATCCAAGCATAAGGAGGATAAAATGCTTAAGAAAATTTGCCTATACATTCGGGCATAAGGAGAATGGAGCCTGCTTATTCATCCAAGCATAAGAAGGATGAAAGCTTTTTAGAAGACTTGGCCTAATTGAGCATTCGGGAGGGCAGAGCCCAACTCATTTGTTTAGGCATTTTGGGAGAATAGAACCCAGCTCATCTATTCAGGCATAAAGAGAATAAAACCAGCCTATTCGTTCGGGCATTTGGAGAATGGAACCCAACTCATCTATTCGGGCATAAGGAGAATAGAACTAGCCTATACGTTCGGGCATTTGGAGAATGGAACCCAGCTCATCTATTCGGGCATAAGGAGAATAGAACCAGTATATCCGTTTGGGCATTTAGAGAATGGAACCCAGCTCATCTATTCGGGCATAAGGAGAATAGAACCATCCTATCCGTTCGGGCATTTGGAAAATGGAACCCATCTCATCTATTCGGGCATAAGAAGAATATAACCAGCCTATCCATTCGGGCATTTGGAGAATAGAACCCAGCTCATCTATTCGAGCATAAGGAGAATAGAGCACGCATATCCGTTCGGGCATTCGGAGAATGTAACCAATTAGTAAATCAGGTGAAAATTTGTGTCTTTTCTTTGTCTTTGTTTCACAAAGATAAGCAAAGAGGGGTAGATGTTGTCACTAAATTTTCACCCTAACTTTTAACAAAAGCAAAATAAAATAAAAGGAAAAAATTAAAAAAAAAGAATAAAATAAAATCCTTTTAAAATCTCATTCTTTTATAAAAACCATCTTTAAATAAAAACCATTTTTTAAATAAAAACCCATTTTTTTAAGAAAAGCCCATTCTTATAAAGAAAAAAACCATAAAAACCCATTTTCAAAAATCCCATTTTTTTAATAAATCTCATTTATTAAAGTAAAAAGTAAAAAAAGAAAAAAAAAGAGAAAAAGCAAAAATAAAAAGGGGGGAGAGCCAGCCCGCACCTCACGCACTGGCGCGTGACGACCACGCGCGAGGGGCTGGGCTCTCCAAACCCTTGCCGCGAAGCTGCCAGCCGCCGTTCTCCGTCCACCGGGCACGGTAGCCGGCGTGGTTGGTGTCGTTCGAACCGCTTGGTTACCGCCATCTGTTTGCCACCGACCTCGCTTGCCGTCGTTGCATATAGCCACCGGAATTTGTGAAAAACCAAAATGAAATAATAAGCCCTAGATTCAAATTAAATGGGAAATTTTATCCCGAATTTGGATCAAAATGGATGATTTCTTGGGGGTTTTACCGGGTATCAAGCTTTGTGTCTGAATTAGGCTACAATTTGGGGATTGAATTCGGGATTTAGCTTGATTTTGAAGCTCAAAATCAAGTATAAAAACCCCTCTTTACCCACTTGTTCTTCACACCAAAAATTTGAGAAAAAAACACTAAAAGTGTTCAAGGAAAAATTCGAAAATTCTCTGAAAATTCTCTTGAGTTGGCTGGAAATTTTTATAAGAAAAATTGGAGTTTGGAGCAATTTTCCGGAGGTGATTCGAAGCATTTCAAGAAGCTTTAAGTTCGAGTTCATCGTTCGTCGATTTCTCGGTAACTTTCTAACTTTTCGTTCTTTTTATGATGATTTTATTATTTGTGCTTGGTTGAATTTTGGTGTTTTTGTTTGTGTTGTTTGTGATTTTTAGGTTGCTTTCTCAAGGTTGGAAATTGTTCGTGATTTCGGTAATCTTTTTCGTTTTAAATTTTGTTAAAATTTCTAGTTTGATCTTAGACTTTTTGCATGATTTTAAAAAATGTTGTTAAAGTAATTTTGATCTTTAGAAATGTAGGATTTAATTTAAAAGGTATTTTGAATTTTAATGCATGAATAAAAGTGAATAAATGTGGTTAAATTGAAAAACTTAAATTTAGGGGTTTAATTAGAAAAAGTGATAATGTAAGGTTAAATA
The DNA here is from genome assembly GCA_030270665.1 of Hibiscus trionum. NCBI lineage: Eukaryota > Viridiplantae > Streptophyta > Magnoliopsida > Malvales > Malvaceae > Hibiscus > Hibiscus trionum. Next base: position 3,887,880 of record BSYR01000008.1, read on the forward strand.
ATAATGGGCTTGATCTTGAAAATTTTTAAAGAAATATTTTTATGATTTGTTTTAATTTTAAATAATAGGTGGGCAAAAAAAATATTTTTTTAAGATAAAGATGTTTTTTTATTAGGGAAAAAGAAAATAAAAAATGTTTTAAATAAAGTTAGGGGTCTAGTATTTAAATAAATTTTTGAAAAGAGGAAAAACTTAAAAATAAAATTTATTTTTAAAATGGGTTGTTTTAAAAGAAAAAACTTAAAATGGAAAAATGAAAATGAATTTAAAAAAAGGTGAAAATGCTTTTGGAAAAGAAGAAAACACAAAAATGGCAAAAAAAACATAAAAACATAAAAATATAAAAAGTCTTAGCTTAGAAAAGAAATAAAAAGAAATAAAGGCTTTTATAAGGAAGAATAAAAAGGGGTTAAATCTAAAAGAATAAAAATTTGCTTGCTTGTTTAGAAATAGATGAAAACTTAGGATTAGGGACTAAAGCTTAGATAGAGACATTTTTTTGAAAAAATGTTCTTCATAAAAAATAAAATACATTTAAACATACTTAAAACTTAACTTAGGAATAAAAGACTTAGATGTTTTTTTAGGGTTTTAAATAATCGAATTTAGAATTAAATAAAATGCTTAACACATTTAAATTTCCTTGTTGCTTGAAAAGTGAAAACATAATTCAATGCGGTGTCTTATCAAACGGGAATGACGGGTTAGCGCCAGAAATGTTGGCGGTGATTAAAGTTCATCTCCCGGGCGATAAGACCGTTAAAATAGACTAATATTCATTAAACGGACAAGTAAAGTTGAACTATTTTGAACTTGCAAATTCCAGTTTTGAAAACTATTTTTAAAACCAATTAGGTACCAATATTGGGTGTCGTGTGGGTGCTAATCATTCCCCACGCGTAACCGACCCCCTAACCTGTTTTCTGATTTTCGCAGACCAAAACGTTGTTTTCTTAAAACCAAAAAATGTTTTATTAAAATAACCATATTTTTAAAAGTGATCTAATCACATTTTTTTCAAAAAAAAATTGGTGGCGAATCCGTTGATTTTTAAAGTGTTTCCAAAATAGTCGTAGCCTCTTGTAAAAAGGCGGTTGTGACAAAACCTTTATCACATAATTGAATAATGCTCAACAAATTATGTTTAAGACCGTTGACATATAAGACATTTTCAATGAAAATATAAGAGTGATTACCAATGGTGCCAATTCTTTCAATGTGGCCTTTGAAGTTGTCACCGAAAGTTACTACTCCACCACTCTTTGACTTTAGTTCCAAGAATCTACTCTTGTCACCAGTCATGTGTCTTGAGCATCCACTATCAAGGTACCATGAGTTTTGACTTGAAGCTTTGGCCTTGTAGCAATGCCCCCCTACAAACAAAGAAATTAGACTTTGGTTTTGGGTACCCAAATCATTTTGGGTTCATGTGTGTTAGCCCTCAAAACTTTGGTTCCCTTAGGAATCCAAGAAGCAATAGCATTAATGTTATTAGAAACAATGAGTTTCTTAGGAACCCAAACACTCCTAATTCTTTGACTTTTAGATTGCTTAAAAAAATTTCTTTGTTTAGGATAAAAAGATTTTCTTTTTACATATTTTGTTTTAGAAGAATTTCCTTTTTCAAAATTGCTTTTCCCAATAGTAATATAAGTTTTAAGATTATCCACCTCCTTTGTGTGATAATCTTGAAAATCGGAAAGAAGTTTTTCAAGATCAAGGTTTTTCTTCTTAAGGTCATTTGAAAGATTTATTAAGTATAAAACCTTCTTTTCCAATTCCGAGTTAGATTCTGAAAGAGACTCATTTTGAATTTTTAAATCGGAAATATTTTTCTTCTTTCTCAAAATTGTCTCTTTATATTTTTCAACTAACTCATCATAGACCTCTTGGAACTCATCATATGCATCTTGAAGCTCATCATAGGTAAAATCAAAATTAGATGAGTTGAGGTTTACCTTTTGATCATCATAAATGGCCATGAGACAAAGGTTAGTCACTTCCTCCTCCTCCTCGGATGACTCCTTGTCACTCCAAGTTGCCACTTGAGCTTTGAGCTTGCTCTTCTTCCCAAAACTCTTCCTCTTCAATTGAGGACACTCGGAACGGATGACAAAGGTTCGACTTTCTAACCCAAAGCCTACATCCACTACCTTTGCTTCCCAGTAAGGATTTACAAACAAATTCATTAAGAATTCCGTCCCCTTTTCTCGGCTTAGGAGGAAACCGTTACACCGATCAAGTTTTCTACCCAGAGCTTGATCAAACACTCTCTTACACAAGAAAGACTTAGCAAACTAGAAATCTCTCTAGAAGGTATATGTTTGCACAATTAAAACTCTCACCCAAAACTTAAACACTTGAGCAAATTTGACAATTAGGCTCACAAGTGTTGTCTTTACAAGAAATTAAACAATAAAGTCCTAAGACAATTTTCTTATCATAATGATGTTGACAATTGAAGCATTAGTCTTCTCTTGATGCTTGGAGGTCCCTTTTATACTCTCAAATGAGTTTGTAGCCGTTGAGGACCGTTGGGGATGTTTTGGAGTCGTGGGAGACTTTATTTCCCACCATAAATGCTATTCTGTAGACATCCGTTTCGAAACACTCGACTCCGTTTCGGAACGCTCTTCTTCAGAACTAGCCTTTGAAGTCTGTTACAGCAGGCCGTATCGAAACGCCTATGGCCGTTTCAAAACCCTTCTAGCCGTATCGAAACGGTACAACCCGTTTCAGTATGATTGACAGTTAGGCTGCAAAATTAAATTACCGCTGGGAAAGAGCCGTTGGGGAAATAGTCGTATCGAAACGGTGAAGCCCGTATCGAAACACTGTGTAAAACTCTCACCCAAATTAAAGCCCGTTTCGAAACAGACAAGGTTGTATCGAAATGTTTTGTCTCTATGAATGGTCATTTCAAAACGCCTAGGGGTGTTTCGGAACACCTGGGTGGTTTTGTAAAGTTTGACTTTAGAAAGTGCATTAAAACCCCTTTAAAACTTCTTCAAACATATTTTCAAGTTGTTTGGACTTAAAAACATTTTGAAATCTTTTCAATTTAATCCAAAACTATTTTTCAATTATCATATCAAAACAATAGTTCTTCAATCTCCCCCTTTTTGATATAATAAAACTAACTTGAAAAATTGTTTGGGATTCTCCCCCTTTGTATTTAAAAATTTGAATAAGAGATGAAGAATTTGAAAGTAAGTAAAGCTCCCCTTATTCATTTGAAAGTGCATTTTTTCAAACCAAACTCTCCCCCTTTTTGTTATATCAAAAAGACTTTAAATAACTTTAAGTTCAAAATAACTTGAAGGTTAAAAAAAATGACACAAATAAGAATTTTGATTTTAAAATTGGCTCCCCCTTACTCAAAGAATCATCAAGATGTTAGTCCAACATATATGATTAAACTAGTTGAATTAAAAGAAATAAGACTAAATAAAAAGAATTCAACTAATTTTACCAACACTTGAATCCAAGGGAGGATGTGAAGCCTTCCTCTTCAAGTGTCTTTCTTTGTGTGCATGGAGCTCCCCCTCATTGATTAGACTTGTTGAACACCTCCATCACACCTAATCAAGACAATCATACAAATTTTGGTATCCAAATTGCTTTGGATCCATAAACATTAGTTGCACAAAATTTAGTTCCCTTAGGAATCCATTTTTCAATTTCATCATTTTTATGTGAAGTGATTAGTTCTTTTGGAATCCAAACACTTCTAAAATATTTTCCATTTAAAAATCTAGGGGCACTAGATTGTCTTTGGTAAAATATTGATTTTCCAAAATCATTTTTCTTTTTAAGTTCCTTGGAAATCAAAATCTTTTCTTTCTTAATATCGTCAACTTTTTTTGATGATCTTTGTCTATTGTTTGAAGCAAGTTTTGTAAACTAGAAATTTGTTGCTCAAAATCCTTCAATTTTGCTTCAAACTCAAAATTGGTTTTCAAAAGCAAATCATTTTCGTTTTTCAATTTTGAAATCAATTTTTTGTTTTTTGAAAATGAAGCCTTGAATTCAAAAACCAATTCATCATAGGCTTCTTGTAACTCATCAAAAGTATAAGAATTTGAAATGGATGAGTTAGAAGTTACCTTCCTCTCATTGAAGGCCATCAAGCATAGGTGGGCTATTTCATCATCGTTGGGGTCTTCATCACTCCATATGGCCACAAATGCTTACTTTGAAGATGATCCCTTCTTGTTGGACTTGTGGGATTCCTTCATCTTCTTCTTCGATTCATGATAAGATCTTTCCATTTCATTCTTCATGAACTGGGAGAATTTCTTGAAGAGATAGGCCATTTCTTCATCTTCACTTTCCTCCTCACTTGATTCAACATGTCGGCATTTGGAGGATTTAAGAGCAATGTCACTCCCGTTGATGCCTAGCTCTTTGACTTTCTTCTCCCCCATCTTCTTTATCTCTTCTTTTTTTTCTTCTCTTCTCCTCTTCCTTTCTTCATGATTTCGTGTGTGAGAAGAGATCTCACGAGTTCATCGAGCTTTAAGGATTTGAGATCTTTAGCTTCGATGATGGTCATCTTCTTTGAGTCCCAAGACTCGAGAAGAGAGTAGATGAGTTTGCGGACAATTTTGTCTTCCGAAATGATTTCTCCATACCCTTTGAGCCCATTGGTGATGGTGGAGAATCTATCGAACGTCTTCGTGATGTTCTCATCTGGTTCCATCTTGAAGTTCTCATACTCGAGGTTGAGGAGTCTGATCTTGGTCTCCTTTACTTTGTTGGTTCCTTCGTATGTGACTTCAAGCTTGTCCCATACCTCATTGGCATCTTCACAAGAAGACATCTTCTTGTAGATGTTGGGCTCAATGCACAAAAGATGATGTGCAAGTGTAGAACTAATGTTTTGATATAATAATTGAAAAATGCTTTGGACTGATTTAAAAAGTATTTAAAACATTTCCAAAGTCCAAACAACTTCAAATTATGCTTAGGGAAGTTTTTAAAAGGGTTTTTCATGTTTTTCAAAGCCAAACTTCACAAACCTGTCCAGGTGTTTCGAAACACCTTAGGGCGTTTCGAAACAGGGGTCTCCAGTAGAAAAAACGTTTCGATACGAGTATCGAAACAGGCTTACCCTGGATGAGGATTTTGCCCAACGTTTCGAAACGGGCTCTGTCGTTTCGATACGCCTACGTGGCATTGACCACAACGGTCATAAACCCCAACGGCTATTTCCCAACCAACTTTCAAATGCAGGCGTTTCGATACGGGCATATAGCGTTTCGATACGGGTTTCAAAACGGCAAGGGGGTGTTCTGAAACGGGTGCCCTGACAGACTACAACGGCTCTTTCTACATAGAGAGTGTTTCAAAACGGCTTCGAGCGTTTCGAAACGGATAGCTGCAGAACAGCATTTATGGTGGGAAATAAAGTCCTCAACGGCTCCAATTTGATCCCAACGGCTAGTAACGGCTACAAACTCATGTGGGAGTATAAAAGGGACCTCCAAGCATCAAGAGAAGGCTAATGCTCATATTGTCAAACAACAAATGATCAAATATTGTCTTAGTGCCTAAATTGTCAATTCTTGTATATACAAACACTAGTGAACCAAAATTGTCAAATTTGCTAAAGTGTTTTAGGTGTTGGGTGGGTGCTTAATTGTGCAAACAAACACCTATTAGAGGGTTTTAAGTTTGCTTTCATTGTCTCTTTGTAAGAGAGGGTTTTAATCAAGGCTTTGGGTAGAAAGCTTGATTGTGTGTAAGGGTTACCTCCTAAGCCTAAAAAAGGAGACGAATCAATAGTGGATTGATTGAGAAATCCTGAGTGGGGAGCTAAGGTAGTGGATGTAGACCTTGGTTAGAAGGTTGAACCACTATAATTCATTGTGTCAATTCTCTTTTTAGCTTCCTAAACCCTAACACCCAAATATCCACATCTCCACCACTTGGTGAGCAACATTGGTTGATCGAATCGAGCTTCACACAACTCAACAATTGGTATCAGAGCTTGGCTCAATCGAAGGGGATTCACATCCTATTGAGAAGATCCGGCAAGCTCGATTACTTTTTCATCAACCGGCTCAAATGGCACAATCTATCGACAAACCGCCTTTCTTTGACGGAACCCACTATGCCCATTGGAAGACAAAGATGAAGTTCTTCATCAAATCAAGAGATTACAAGCTATGGGATATAGTTGAAGATGGTCCGTTCGTGCCTCAAAGAAGCAAAGCGGAGTGGAGTGCCGACGATCGTAAGAAGATGGAACTTAATTGCAAAGCCTTGCACATTTTGTTTTATGCTTTTGGCCCAACCATCTATGAGAAGATGTCTTCTTGTGAGAGTGCCAAGGAGGTATGGGACAAGCTTGAAGTCACATACGAGGGAACCGATGAAGTCAAGGAGACCAAGATTGGGCTCCTAACCTTAGAGTATGAGAATTTTAAGATGGATCCAGAAAAGAACATCGAGAAGATGTTTGATAGATTCTCCACCATCACCAATGGTCTTAAAGGTTTTGGAGAAGCCATCCCGGAAGAGAAGCTTGTCCGAAAGCTCATCTACTCACTTCCCGAGTCATGGGACTCAAAGAGGACCGCCATCATCGAAGCCAAAAATTTGAAGACTTTGAAGCTTGATGAACTCATGGGGTCACTCCTTACTCAGCAAATCATGAAGAAGAACAAAGAGGATGAGAAGAAGAGGGAAGAAATTAGAGCTATGGGAGAGAAGAAAATCAAAGGGCTTGGCATCAATGCTAGTTCCATGGCTCCCAAGTCCTCCACTTGCCATCATGTCTACTCAAGTGAAGAGGAGGATGAAGATGAAAAGATAGTTCATCTCTTCAAGAAGTGTGCCCCGTTCATGACGAAAGCCTTGAGAGAGCTTGAACGAGAACCTAAAAGAAATGAGAGGGCAAGCACTTCAAGCCATAAGAAGAAGGCACATGTGGCTACTTGGAGTGATGAGGACTCCACCGACGATGAACAAGCCAACCTTTGCCTTATGGCCATCGAAGAAGATTTAAGGGTAACTTCTAATTCATCTACTTCATGTTCTTATTCCTTTGATGAATTACAAGATGCCTATGATGATTTGATTTTAGATTTTAAAAGCCACATTTTGAAAAACAATAAATTGATTTCAAAGTTAAAAATTCAAAATGATTTGCTTTCTAAAACCAAACTTGAACTTGAAGCAAAACTTGAAGAGTTTGAATTAAAATGTTTTGATTTACAAAAATTGCTTCAAAATGTTCAAGAAGAAAAAGATTTGATTTCCAAAGAGCTTGAAAAGAAAAACAATTTTGGAAAATCAAATTTTTATGTTAGACAATCTAGTGCCCCTAGATTTATAAAAGGTAAATGTCTTAGAAGTGTTTGGGTCCCAAAAGGACTAACCACTTCAATTAAAAAGGATGACATTGAAAAATGGATTCCTAAGGGGACTAAAATTTGTGCTACTAATGTTCATGGATCCAAAGCAATTTGGATACCAAAAATTACTTGATTGTCTATTGCTAGGTGTGATGGAGATGTTTAACAAGTCAAACATTGAGGGGGAGCTCCATGCACACAATGAAGAACACTTGAAGAAGGAAGGCTTCACATCCTACCTTGAGTTCAAGTGTTGGTAAAAATCTAGTTGTTTTAGCATTGATTTGTTTTATTTTTAGTTTATTCAACTAGATGATCATAAATGTTGGACTAACATTTTTAATGATGCTTTGAGCAAGGGGGAGCCATTTTAAAACCAAATTCTTATTTTTGTCAAAGTTTTTACCTCTATGGTTATTTTGAACTTAATGTTTTAAATTCTTTTTGATATAACAAAAAGGGGGAGAAATGGTTTGAAAATTTGAATTTTCAAATGAATAAGGGGGAGCTTTATTTGAATTAAAATTTTTAATCTCTTATTCACATTTTTAAAGTTAAAGGGGGAGAATCCCAAACAATTTTTCAAGTGAGTTTTATTATATCAAAAAGGGGGAGATTGTAAAACTAATGTTTTGATATAATAATTGAAAATGTTTTGGACTGATTTAAAAAGTATTTAAAACATTTCCAAAGTCCAAACAACTTGAAATTATGTTTAGGGAAGTTTTTAAAAGGGTTTTTCATGTTTTTCAAAGCCAAACTTCACAAACCTATCCATGTGTTTCGAAACACCTTAGGGCGTTTCGAAACAGGGGTCTTCAGTAGCAAAAACGTTTCGATACGAGTATCGAAACGAGCTTACCCTGGATGAGGATTTTGCCCAGCGTTTCGAAACGGGCTCTACCGTTTCGATACGCCTACGTGGCATTGACCACAACGGTCATAAACCCCAACGGCTATTTCCCAACCAACTTTCAAATGCAGGCGTTTCGATACGGGTTTCGAAACAGCAAGGGGGTGTTCCGAAACGGGTGCCCTGACAGACTGCAACGGCTCTTTCTACATAGAGAGTGTTTCGAAACGGCTTCGAGCGTTTCGAAACGGATAGCTGCAGAACTGCATTTATGGTGGGAATTAAAGTCCTCAACGGCTCCAATTTGATCCCAACGGCTAGTAACGGCTACAAACTCATTTGGGAGTATAAAAGGGACCTCCAAGCATCAAGAGAAGGCTAATGCTCATATTGTCAAACAACAAATGATCAAATATTGTCTTAGTGCCTAAATTGTCAATTCTTGTATAGACAAACACTAGTGAGCCAAAATTGTCAAATTTGCTCAAGTGTTTTAGGTTTTGGGTGAGTGCTTAATTGTGCAAACAAACACCTATTATAGGGTTTTAAGTTTGCTTTCATTGTCTCTTTGTAAGAGAGGGTTTCAATCAAGGCTTTGGGTAGAAAGCTTGATTGTGTGTAAGGGTTACCTCCTAAGCCTAAAAAAGGGGACGAATCAATAGTGGATTGATTGAGAAATCCTTAGTGGGGAGCTAAGGTAGTGGATGTAGACCTTGGTTAGAAGGTTGAACCACTATAATTCATTGTGTCAATTCTCTTTTTAGCTTCCTAAACCCTAACACACAAATATCCACCTCTCCACCACTTGGTGAGTAACATTGGTTGATCGAATCGAGCTCCACACAACTCAACAATTGGTATCAGAGCTTGGCTCAATCGAAGGGGATTCACATCCTATTGAGAAGATCCGGCAAGCTCGATTACTTTTTCATCAACCGGCTCAAATGGCACAATCTATCGACAAACCGCCTTTCTTTGACGGAACCCACTATGCCCATTGGAAGACAAAGATAAAGTTCTTCATCAAATCAAGAGATTACAAGCTATGGGATATAGTTGAAGAAGGTCCGTTCGTGCTTCAAAGAAGCAAAGCGGAGTGGAGTGCCGACGATCGCAAGAAGATGGAGCTTAATTGCAAAGCCTTGCACATTTTGTTTTGTGCTTTTGGCCCAACCATCTATGAGAAGATGTCTTCTTGTGAGAGTGCCAATGAGGTATGGGACAAGCTGGAAGTCACATACGAGGGAACCGATGAAGTCAAGGAGACCAAGATTGGGCTCCTAACCTTAGAGTATGAGAACTTTAAGATGGATCCGGAAGAGAACATCGAGAAGATGTTTGATAGGTTCTCCACCATCACCAATGGTCTTAAAGGTTATGGAGAAGCCATCACGGAAGAAAAGCTTGTCCGAAAGCTCATCTACTCACTTCCCGAGTCATGGGACTCAAAGAGGACCGCCATCATCGAAGCCAAAAATTGAAGACTTTGAAGCTTGATGAACTCATGGGGTCACTCCTTACTCATCAAATCATGAAGAAGAACAAAGAGGATGAGAAGAAGAGGGAAGAAATTAGAGCTATGGGAGAGAAGAAAATCAAAGGGCTTGGCATCAATGCTAGTTCTATGGCTCTCAAGTCCTCCACTTGCCATCATGTATACTCAAGTGAAGAGGAGGATGAAGATGAAGAGATAGTTCATCTCTTCAAGAAGTGTGCCCCGTTCATGAAGAAATCCTTGAGAGAGCTTGAACGAGAACCTAAAAGAAAGGAGAGGGCAAGCACTTCAAGCCATAAGAAGAAGGCACATGTGGCTACTTGGAGTGATGAGGACTCCACCGACGATGAACAAGCCAACATTTGCCTTATGGCCATCGAAGAAGACTCAAGGGTAACTTCTAATTCATCTACTTCATGTTCTTATTCCTTTGATGAATTACAAGATGCCTATGATGATTTGGTTTTAGATTTTAAAAGCCACATTTTGAAAAACAATAAATTGATTTCAAAGTTAAAAATTCAAAATGATTTGCTTTCTAAAACCAAACTTGAACTTGAAGCAAAACTTGAAGAGTTTGAATTAAAATGTTTTGATTTACAAAAATTGCTTCAAAATGTTCAAGAAGAAAAAGATTTGATTTCCAAAGAGCTTGAAAAGAAAAACAATTTTGGAAAATCAAATTTTTATGTTAGACAATCTACTGCCCCTAGATTTATAAAAGGTAAATGTCTTAGAAGTGTTTGGGTCCCAAAAGGACTAACCGCTTCAATTAAAAAGGATGACATTGAAAAATGGATTCCTAAGGGGACTAAAATTTGTGCTACTAATGTTCATGGATCCAAAGCAATTTGGATACCAAAAATTACTTGATTGTCTATTGCTAGGTGTGATAGAGATGTTTAACAAGTCAAACATTGAGGGGGAGCTCCATGCACACAAGGAAGAACACTCGAAGAAGGAAGGCTTCACATCCTACCTTGAGTTCAAGTGTTGGTAAAAATCTAGTTGTTTTAGCATTGATTTGTTTTATTTTTAGTTTATTCAACTAGATGATCATAAATGTTGGACTAACATTTTTAATGATGCTTTGAGAAAGGGGGAGCCATTTTAAAACCAAATTCTTATTTTTGTCAAAGTTTTTACCTCTATGGTTATTTTGAACTTAATGTTTTAAATTCTTTTTGATATAACAAAAAGGGGGAGAAATGGTTTGAAAAATTGAATTTTCAAATGAATAAGGGGGAGCTTTATTTGAATTAAAATTTTTAATCTCTTATTCACATTTTTAAAGTTAAAGGGGGAGAATCCCAAACAATTTTTCAAGTGAGTTTTATTATATCAAAAAGGGGGAGATTGTAGAACTAATGTTTTGATATAATAATTGAAAAATGTTTTGGACTGATTTAAAAAGTATTTAAAACATTTCCAAAGTCCAAACAACTTGAAATTATGTTTAGGGAAGTTTTTAAAAGGGTTTTTCATGTTTTTCAAAGCCAAACTTCACAAACCTGTCCAGGTGTTTCGAAACACCTTAGGGCGTTTCGAAACAGGGGCCTCTAGTAGAAAAAACGTTTCGATACGAGTATCGAAACGGGCTTACCCTGGATGAGAATTTTGTCCAGCGTTTCGAAATGGGCTCTGTCGTTTCGATACACCTACGTGGCACTGACCACAACGGTCATAAACCCCAACGACTATTTCCCATCCAACTTTCAAATGCAGGCGTTTCGATACGGGCCTATAGCGTTTTGATACGGGTTTCGAAACGGCAAGGGGGTGTTCCAAAACGGGTGCCCTGACAGACTGCAACGGCTCTTTCTACATAGAGAGTGTTTCGAAATGGCTTCGAGTGTTTCGAAACGGATAGCTGCAGAACTGCATTTATGGTGGGAATTAAAGTCCTCAACGGCTCCAATTTGATCCCAACGGCTAGTAACGGCTACAAACTCATTTGGGAGTATAAAAGGGACCTCCAAGCATCAAGAGAAGGCTAATGCTCATATTGTCAAACAACAAATGATCAAATATTGTCTTAGTGCCTAAATTGTCAATTCTTGTAAAGACAAACACTAGTGAGCCAAAATTGTCAAATTTGCTCAAGTGTTTTAGGTTTTGGGTGAGTGCTTAATTGTGCAAACAAACACCTATTAGAGGGTTTTAAGTTTGCTTTCATTTTCTCTTTGTAAGAGAGTGTTTCAATCAAGGCTTTGGGTAGAAAGCTTGATTGTGTGTAAGGGTTACCTCCTAAGCCTAAAAAAGGGGACAAATCAATAGTGAATTGATTGAGAAATCCTTAGTGGGGAGCTAAGGTAGTGGATGTAGACCTTGGTTAGAAGGTTGAACCACTATAATTCATTGTGTCAATTCTCTTTTTAGCTTCCTAAACCCTAACACCCAAATATCCACCTCTCCACCACTTGGTGAGCAACATTGGTTGATAAAATCAAGCACCACACAACTCAACAGCAAGGCTTTTCAATTGAGCTCCATCTTCTTGCGATCATACGCGCTCCAATCCGCCTTCCTTCGTTGTGGCACGAACGGACCGTCTTCTACTATGTCCCAAAGCTTGTAGTCCTTAGACTTTATGAAGTACATCATTCCTGTCTTCCAATGGGCATAGTGTGTTCCGTCGAAGAATGGTGGCTTGTCGATGGAATGCGCCATTTGATCGGTTGGTTGATATGTTGTAGCGAGCTTCCCGAATCACCTCAATAGGATGTTAATCCTCTTCGATTGAGCCAAGCTCTGATACCAATTGTTGGGTTTTACGGTGCTTAATTTCCTTCAATCGATGTGTTTGCCAAGTTCTGAGAAGATTGGATTTTTGGGTGATTTGGTGGAAGCTAAAAATAGGAGATAAACACAAGGATTTAAAGTGGTTCGGCTTTCTAACCTAAAGCCTACATCCACTACCTTAGCTTCCCACTAAGGATTTCCAAACAAATTCACTAAGAATTTCATCCTCTTTTCTCGGCTTAGGAGGAAACTGTTACACCGATCAAGTTTTCTACCCAGAGCTTGATCAAACACTCTCTTACACAAGAAAGACTTAGCAAACTAGAAATCCCTCTAGAAGGTATATGTTTTCACAATTAAAACTCTCACCCAAAACCTAAACACTTGAGCAAATTTGACAATTAGGCTCACAAGTGTTGTCTATACAAGAAATTGAACAATAAAGCCCTAAGACAATTTTCTTATCATAATGATGTTGAAAATTGAAGCATTAGTCTTCTCTTGATGCTTGGAGGTCCATTTTATACTTCCATATGAGTTTGTAGCCGTTGGGGATGTTTTGGAACCGTTGGAGACTTTATTTCCCACCATAAATGCTGTTCTACAGACATCCGTTTCGAAACACTCGACTACGTTTCGGAATGCTCTTCTTCAGAACTAGCCGTTGAAGTTTGTTGCAGCAGGCCGTATCAAAACGCCTATGGCCGTTTCGAAACACTTCTAGCCGTATCGAAACGGTAGAACCCGTTTTGGTACGATTGACAGTTAGGCTGCAAAATTAAATTACCGTTGGGAAAGAGCCGTTGGGGATTTGACCGTTGGGGAAATAGTTGTATCGAAATGGTGAAGCCCGTATCAAAATGTTGTGTAAAACCCTCACCCAAATTAAAGCCCGTTTCGAAACAGGCAATGTTGTATCGAAACTTTTTGTCTCTGTGAATGGTCGTTTCGAAACGTCTAGGGGTGTTTCGAAAAACCTGGGTGGTTTTGTAAAGTTTGACTTTAGAAAGTGCGTTAAAACCCCTTTAAAACTTCTTCAAACATATTTTCAAGTTGTTTGAACTTAAAAGCATTTTAAAATCTTTTCAATTTAATCTAAAACTATTTTTCAATTATTATATCAAAACATTAGTTCTTTAGAATTCTTCCCCTTTTCTTAGATGGGGAGGAAACCTTACAATTTGATTAAGCTTTCTACCCAAAGCTTAATCCACTCACTTTTACATAGAAGAGTATTTGGTAAACTCTACAAATTCCTCTCTAAGGATAATGTTTACCCAATTACAATCTCACACTCCCCAAACTCACAATAAGAATTACAATGAAGAACACAAAGAGTTGGGTACAAAGATTTGACTTTAAAAGTACAAAGTTTGGATTTGAGTGCTTTGATGTTGCTTGTAGGTTCAATAGTTGTTGCTGGTACATTTGAGACTTGTTTTTATACCCTTGTATTGATTTCTAGCCGTTTGGGTGGTTGAGATCATCAATAGAGTCGTTGGGCTGCAATTTCCCACAATAAATGCTGCTCAACAACCTACCGTATCGGTACAGCTCGGGGGCGTATCGGTACTTGTCTCAAACAAGAAAGAGCCGTTGTGACTGAAAAAACAAAGGTGTATCGATACGCTTCGAGGGCGTATCGGTACGGTATTAAGGGGTGTATCAATATGATGTGCCGCATCGATACAGATTTTGCTCGCTAGAAACCCAATTTTGATTTTGATAAAAAGCGTATCGGTATGCTTCCTTAGCGTATCGATACGGTTCAACAGTCATTTAAAATTTAGGATACCAACTAACTGACAAGCCAACGGTCGAAAAATAAATCCAAAGATTTTGTAAAGGTCATCATATCTTATCGATACAGTGACGTGCCATATCAGTACGCTATAGAAAAATGATTTTTTAATAAGAAAATTGTATCGGTATGGTTTCAATGTGTATCGATACGCTATAGCTTAAAGTCTTGCCCAGATAAATATCGTATCTATAAGGGTACAGACCGTATCAGTACGCTATGAACGATTAAAATTCCAGTGTTGAAAAACTGTATCGACACGCATAAGGATATCGATACGCCTGCGCGTTTTGTTGAAGTTTGGTTTGAAAACACGTGAAAAGACTTAGTAAATTTTGAACCTTTAAGTATGTTTTGTCTTGAAATATAGTTTGGTTCAAAATGGCTTGTCAAAAAGTGAGACTTTGAAAAATACTTAAAATTTTATTGTTTTGTAATTTAGTCCATAAATCAAATTGTTATATCAAAATCAATTTTAGTTTCACAATATTGTATATGGAAAATATGAAGAAATATATATGCATATCGTATATGGCTATAGAAAATCATTTAAATCGGAACCAACTAGTATCATAATATTATAAATATTTACAATTAAATTTGAACAGAAACCCGAACAACTCGACTAAAAAAGTTTCAAATAAAGTTTGAGTTATAAAATAAGAATCTTCAAATTCAACTAATTCGAATCTTTTAACTCCACTCGATTGATACTTACCTCTAATATGGAGATGTAATGTTTTAGTGACGTTGAATTGGTTCAAAGGTTAGAGAATTTAGTGAAGGTATGCTTTTAGAACTGTTTTGAAATTGTCCCATGAAATATTTTGAATTAGGAGATTCGAAGAAGTGTGTAGATGACCTCCCCTAAGATTTGAATGTAAAGAATTAAATTAATATTAAATTAGGATCTAATTGAACAAATATATAAATAATGAGGACCAAATATGTTATTATACAAATTTAATAAATTGCCGCGGTAATAATCCTATTAACATTCAACGGTCAGTGATTTGATTGATCACAAATCAAAATGTTAGTGACTTGATTGATCACAAATCAAAATGTTAGTGACTTTACTGACAAGTTTTTTTGTCTAATTATTAAAATAAAGGCTAAAGTACACAGACGATCACTGAACTTTGGTAAAAAAACAAAATGGTAATCAAACTTTCAAAAATCACAAAATGACAATCAAACTTTATGTTTTATAACAAAATGGCAACTAGACGTTAAATCCTGGCAGTTATAATATTTGGTATAATAACACATTTAGTCCTTTATATTTATACATTCAGTCAATTTAGTTCTAATTCGAAACAATTCACTAAATTTAGCCCTCGTTATTTACGCATTCTTTCAATTTGGTCCTTAAAGCAAAATTCCAAAGTATGGTAACATGATAAATAATTACAATTAAATTTTTTATAGGAACTCGACTCGAATCGAAAAAAATTCAAATAAAGCTTGAGTTGTAAAATATCGTCAACTCGAACAACTCGAAAACTTTTTACTCGACTCGATCGAATGCTCATCTTTATCTTAAGATATGACAAGTCAACTCGAATAACTCAAAATATTCGAATATTTTAAATCATTTTTCTTTTAAATAAAATATTTTTAAAATAGAATATTTAATATTTTCATATTTAAATCACATCGATTATTTAATAACAACTTTAAATATTAGATTTAATTTAAAAATATTAGATTTAAAAGAAAAAAATTGATTTAAAATATTCAAATATTTAATTAAATTTTTATAGGAACTCGAAAACTCGACTTGACTCGACTCGAATTGAAAAATTTTCAAATAAAGTTTGAGTTGTAAAATATGACGCGTCAACTCGAATAACTCGAAATTTTTTTACTCGACTCGATCTAACGCTCACCTCTATCTTAAGATATGACGCGTCAACTCGAATAACTCGAAATATTTGAATATTTTAAATCATTTTTTCTCTTTTAAATCGAATATTTGTAAAAATAGAATATTTAATATTTTCATATTTAAATCACATCGAATATTTAATAACTACTTTAAATATTAGATTTAAAAGAAAAAAATGATTTAAAATATTCGAATATCTAATTAATTTTTTATAGGAACTCGAAAACTCTACTCGACTCGAATCGAAAAAATTTTAAATAAAGTTTGAGTTGTAAAATATGACGCGTCAACTCGAATAACTCGAAATTTTTTGACTCGACTCGGTCGAACACTCACCTCTATCTTAAGATATGACACGTCAACTCGAAATATTCGAATATTTTAAATCATTTTTTCTTCTAAATCACATCGAATATTTAATTACTACTTTAAATATTAGATTTAATTTAAAAATATTCGATTTGCAAGAAAATAATTGATTTAAAATATTTGAATATTTAAAAGAAAAATATTTAAAGTAGTTATTAAATATTCGAATATTTTAAATCAATTTTTTTAAATCGAATAATTTTAAATTAAATTGAATATTTAAATTATTTATTAAATATTCGATTTGATTTAAATATGAAAATATTAAATATTCTATTTTAAAAAATATTTAATTTAAAAGAAAAAAAATTTAAAATATTCGAATATTTCGAGTTATTCGAGTTGACGCGTCATATCTTAAGATAAAGATGAGCATTCGATCGAGTCGAGTCAAAAAATTTTGAGTTATTCGAGTTGACGCATCATATTTTACAACTCAAACTTTATTTGAAATTTTTTCGATTCGATTCGAGTTTTCAAGTTCCTATAAAAATTTAATTGTAACTATTTATCATGTTATCATACTTTGGAATTTTACTTTAAGGACCAAATTGAAAGAATGCGTAAATAACGATGGCTAAATTTAGTGAATTGTTTCGAATTAGGACTAAATTGATTGAATGTATAAATATAAAGGACTAAATGTGTTATTATACCAAATTTTATAACAACCACTTAACGTGATTTAACGTCTAGTTACGATTTTGTTATAAAATATAAAGTTTAATTGTCATTTTGTGAATTTTAAAAGTTTAGTTACCATTTTATTTATTTTTACTAAAGTTCAATGATCATCTGTATACTTTACCTTAAAATAAAACTATGAGTTTGGAAACAAGAAAGGGTCCCACGGTTGTCGCTTACCAACCTGGAAGGTCGAGAACGTTTGATTTCAACGTGACAATGACCTTCAACGACGTCGTTGTGTATGTCAGCATGAAATATTCTGACTATTCCCAAGATCGAACGGTTGATATGATGCCACGTGTTTAGTCTAAGTTTCAGGGGTGGAGTTTAATTTCCAGAACGAATGAAGCAATAATAGATTAATTATTGACTTTGGAAGATTAAGCAGACTTTCCTTTTTTCCGCACGTTCCGTTAGCTATGTGTAGGGCTGTTAATAAAAAACTGAATCGATATATTGTACCGATAAATCTGAAAATTGGGAAAAATTATATCATAAGTGATTTTCACCACGTCATTCATGGGACCAACCATTAGAAACCACCTACTTTATCATTATTTTCCATGTCATTAATCTAATAATAGAATAACTTAAAAAATAGTTTTTAAAATGACATGGAAAAATTTTAGTGAAGATTCATTGGTTGGAAAAATTGACATGGAAAAAATCATGGTAAAGTGGGTGGTTTCCATTAGTTGGTCCCATAGATGACGTGGTGGGAATCGCCCATAATATAATTTTTCGAAAATCGGACTACATGGTATATAACTGATCTAGGAAATTTTAGTTACACATGTATGATAATTGTACCTGAAAAATTAAAGTTAAACGAGACTATTGTAGTTATGATTTTTGATGAAACGATTAACCTAAAAACCGTACTGACAAATTATTATGTCATTGTCTATATTTTTTTCCTTGCTTTCATCGAATCAAACTCAGAATATGAATCTTAAACTAACCCAAATCTAAAACAGCATAGACTTAAAATAACTCGACTAGACTCAAAAAATTCTAAATAAAATTTGAATAAAAATCTATTAGTATATTATAAATATTTACAATTAAATTTAAACAAAAATTTGAATAACTCGACTCAATTTAAAAAATTCTAAATAAAAATTAAATTATAAAATAGTAGCCATCAATTACACTAACTCTAAATTTCTTTTACAAATCAAAATATTTGCAACATCACTGGCAGAGACAGCATTTTTGTCTAATTATTAAAATAAAACCAAAAGTTTAAAAACAAGAAGGGGTCCCACAGTTGTCGCTTTACACCTTTGACTTGGTAGATCGAGATGATCCCAACGACGTCGTTGCGTATGTCAGCATGAAATTTCCTGACGACTATTAACGAAATCTAACGGTTGATATGATGCCACGTGTTAATTGCCCTGTCTTTAGTCTCAATTAAAATAAAATACATAGTCACGACTCACGAGAGTCTGCGCACGTGTTTTTAGCCACCTTTTCACTTTAGGGAGAAGGGAAAAATAGGATCTTAGTATCCTATTACGCATAAGCCTCGAAATCCTAAATTTTCAGAAGTAGATCCTTACAAGAAACTCACCGCACCCACACGAGTTCTAAAATTATATTAATTTTTTATTCAAACTCGCTGCACCAACATAACAATTTCCGCAGAGTTTAGGTTGTCCGGTAAGTTTGCTTTTGTGGTGATGCATGGCGTCCAAATCATTCTGAATCCTTGTGCCATTTGATTGGATTGCGTCATTTGAGCCGGTTGGTGAAATGTTGATCGAGCTTGCCGGATCTTCTCAATAGGATGTGAATCCCCTTCGATTGAGCCAAGCTCTGATACCAATTGTTGAGATTTAGGTGGCTCGATTCGATCAACCGTTCTTGCTTGCCAAGTGTGGAGAAGTTGGATAAATGGGTGTTTTAGTGGGAGGTGAAAAATAGGCAATATGACACAAGGATTTATAGTGGTTCAACCTTCTAACCAATGTCTACATCCACTACCTTAGCTCCCCACTAAGGATTTCCAACAAATTCACTAAGAATTTCGTCCCCTTTTCTCGGATTAGGAGGAAACCGTTACAACCCTCAAAGCTTTCTACCCAAAGCTTGAAGGAACACTCTCTTTACAAAGAAAGACTTAGCAAACTAGAAATCCCTCTAAAAGGTGTTTGTTTGGAATTCTAAGCACTCACCCAAAACCTAAACACTTGAGCAAATTAAACAATGTAAGCTCACAAGTGTTGTCTAAGCAAGAAATGTACAATTAAAGCTCTAGACAAATTTTGACATCATAATGTTGTAACAATTGAAGCATTAACCATTACAAGATGCTTGGAGGTCCCTTTTATACTCCCAATTGAGTTTGTAGCCATTACTAGCCGTTGGGATTGAATTGGAGCCGTTGGAGCCTTTATTTCCCACCATAAATGCAGTTCTGTAGCTTGGCGTATCGATACCCTTCAAACCGTATCGATACGGTCTCAACGAGGAAAGAGCCGTTGTGCTCTTCAGCTGATGCGTATCGATACGCTTACCTAGCGTATCGGTACGGTCCTGCAAATTCAAATGACCGTTGGGAAATGACTGTTGGGGTAGTTATGCGTATCGGTACACGATACAACCGTATCGGTACGCGACTAGCCGTTGGGTTCTTTCAAAGCGCACCGTATCGATACGGCTAAGTGTATCGGTACGGGTTTTGGCTACTGGAATTTTGGTAGTTTGAAAACCCTGAGGCGTATCGATACGGTTCAATACCGTATCTGTACGGGTACATAAAAATGCAGGTTTTGACTACTTTAAATGTACTTTAAGTCCATTCCAAAGCCTTTAAAAACCCTTAAACATATTTTCAAGTTATTCTTGACTAAAAACACATTTTAAATTCTTTTCAATTTAGTCCAAAACATTTTTCAAATATTATATCAAAACCTTAGTTCTACAACCTATTTTGGAGATTTACCCTAAAAGTTGTTGGGTCAAAACCTTCATTGGTTGTGGTTTCTTCACGACACGAAAAGAGTCGTCATTACGCGACATCGGCAGCACATGTAACTCGTTTGATTTAACAATAGTTTCTTGAATTTCGTCTAGTATCCTCGGGTGGAATGTAAGGCGCTTTTACAGCATACCGGTAGCTTCTTTGCCCAAGGTTGCGAACAACTTGCCCAAACGAAAGTACGTAGCTTTCACGATGGAGGTCACTGGAAAATTTCGAACCCCCTTTAAGGAATAGTTGATTGCCTCAACCAAGTTGGTTGTCATGTGGCCATATCAGAAACCGCCATCGTATGTGTTGGTCCATTTTTCTTTGAGAATTTTTGCAACGTAGTTGTAGCCCTAATCATTCCTTTCCCGCAACTCTTCAAGCATTAGTTCAATTTGTATTGAACTAGTTCTTACCCTGAGACATGACAGAGTGTAGAAATGAGATATAATGAAAGTAGTGATCAATACAATTACAACAAATCTTAAAATGTACCCATGCGTATAACGAGCCTGCATTCATCGTCCTTCTTATACTGGTCGTGGTAGTTTGCGACAATGTGGCGTATGCAGAACCGGTGCTCAATGTTTGGAGATTGAAACTTCCTGCCCAAAGATTTGATCGCTGACTTGATCCCACCTCCCCGATCTGAGATCAAACAAATTTGATCCTTTTTAAAAATGTAATGACGTAGCTTATTAAGGAAAAACATGCAAGATTCACAATCTTCTCTGGGAACGAGTGCGAATGCTATGGGTATTGTCTTGTGATTGATGTCTTGAACAATGGCTAATAGCAAAACTTGCTTGTATCTTCTATACAAGAACGTGCCATCGATTTGAATAATGGGCTTGTAGTTCTTGTATGCATTCATACACTGCGGAAATGTCCAAAAAAGTCGTTTGAATTGGTAAACATCGGGAACCACGTGATCATTCTTGTAGTATGGTTCGGTTTCCAAATCCGCAACCGTTTCGGGGTTGTAGTTCTTCATGATTTTTAGCCAAGCTGGGAGCTTGTTGTAAGAAGTGTCCCATCCCCCATGCAATTTCATCACCGCCTTGTTCTTTCCCCTCAAAATCTTTTTATACGAGGGCGTATAATCGTATATTGTATTAACATGCGCTTGCAGTGCAGAAACAGTGACTTTGGGGCTTGCCTGGACAATTGTTTGGACGCTCCCGGAGGTGATATTTGAGTCTAGGTTTGGATGATCCTACCTGTAACTGACGGCACAACAAGTATGAGGGTCGTTGTAGACTGTGATCTCCAAGATGTTGTCTTTCCTTTCATCTTGTTGACTCGTACCTTCTAGTTGCATCCATGTGTCGTATTCTGTTTAAATTCACATACGTATTTCTTTGATGTTGCGTACTGCACCTTGGAGTGTACACTGTAACGTATGTTGTAGTTTTTAACAGTAGGTTTCGCTTCGTCGCTCGTTCGGAACTACCTCCCTTCCCACAAGTCATTTTTTTATTGTAAAGTAAGAACCGTCAAAACCCACGTCAGACACGTCAGGGAACTCTTGCATGTCCATTGCCGTCAAGTCGATGTCGTGTATGCGCGACGAAGGTTCGAATAGTGTTAGGGCAGTAATGCTTCTAATATATCCAAACTTATTTTCATTTAAGTTTTGAAGGTCGTCATCATCATTATCAGTGTCACTTTCTGATTCAGAGGCAGAATCGGTACCAACATCTTCAGGCTCCACAAAAAAGTTGACGGTTATTTTCATACAAGTCAATGTTGAGTTGACGGTTGTTTGACGTTTAAGTCGAAGAAGTTACAGTACGAGTGTCCTGCTGTTGTACATGTAGGTACATCCTAAAACGCATGGGTCTAAGCAGGAACGCCAAGATTGTATTCCCCCATCATAGAGTTGAAATCATATGATGTGGCCTGACTTGCGACTCGATTATCAATGTCACCTGCAACTTCTTCACTAAAATCTGCGTTCAAGTAGCAAATTTTATCTTCGTACCCCATATGCATCTCGACCATTGCTTCAACATCGTTTGCATTATCAACTCTCATTGTATTGTATGTCAATGGAATCAAGGATGTCTGGAACCTGTAGTAGAGAGCCTTTAGTGGTCTGTTACGCCTGACAGGTACCAGCCATTTGATATTCTTCACTAGCTCCTCAAAAGGAACTTTGCGAATGAATTTTATCAGAAAATTTTTTTTGGACTCAAAGTTTTCCACGGTTTCGTCTCCTATATAGTTTCCATCATAGTATATAATTGTTGAGATTGGAGCCATTGTAAATTAATTTTTGTGTGAGATTGAGAAAAATTGGGAGTTTGTTAAAGAAATTTGAGAGTTTGTTTGAAAGTGGCAGGAAATGCGAAATAGATTGGAACGTAAAAACTTAATGAGTGTAGCAACTCGCCATGTATATACGACGAATTCCCTTGACGTAATCCTTGTTAGTTACGCTCGTATTGGAAACGTAAACTTGCAGCGTAATTTCAATTCTGAGCAGATAGTGGTGACATGATGAGGCTAACTCGTCGTGGGCGGAGGGCGAATTCACCCTAACTTGCCTTTCTTAGACGAAGAGTTTGGCCTGTCATGTCAAACTACAAACACAACAGGTGTAACTCGGATTACATGCCAAGCAAGTTTATGTTAGAATGCACAATATAAATAATGAGCAACATGAGATTCAGAATGGAAGTTTCAAAATTTTATACTTTACGAGTATGAGAATGCATTCAAAATCGGGGTCGTTTTATGTATTAATGGTGCCTTGTCGCACGAGCAAAGTTTTCTTTGTAACATGAAAGAAGCAGGGGGAGAAACGGGTGTTCATGGACAGCCACTTTCTTACATGGAACAGCCCAATGCACCCAACGTGCAAATTCCCTTCAACCTTTTCGTAAAACGCATACCTCTTGGTAAATTGCATAGGTATTTCTGAGGGTATTAGTTTCTTACATGGAACAACACAATGTACCTAACGTATCTCTTCATTTTGTACATATTATAAATTTATAATTTTTTTACTATTTCCCTATTATGTGAAATGTAGTCCCATATGGGTGTTTATGCGTGTTTTAAGCCGCCTCAGAATATTTTTTCGCATGATTTCTTTACATGAACATCAAGTACAAGTGTTTATCTATACGACCACACGTCCGTTGTTCGGTCCAACATTCAAAAACCGCTCCGAAACATGCGATGAAAACCCTACGAAGACTACATCCATAGGGGTGTTTACGCGCGTTTTAAGCCCCCTCATGATATTTTTTCGCACATTTTTTACATGAACATCAAGTACAAGTGTTTATCTATACGACCACGCATCCTCCATTTGGTCCAACATTCAAAAACCGCTCCAAAACATGCGACAAAACCCTATGAAGACCACGTCTATAGGGGTGTTTACGCGCGTTTTAAGCCCCCTAAGGATATTTTTGCACGATTTTTTCACATGAACATCAAGTACAAGTGTTTATCTATACGACCTCGCATCCGCCGTTTGGTCCAATATTCAAAAACCGCTCTAAAACATGCGACAAAAACCATATTAAAGAATTGTGCGAAATTGAGGAAATGACGGGCGAAACTCGACAGCCAGACATGGAGAGTTCCACCTATCATTTCCTCCACACCAGTTATGCAGAGGTTCCGCTTACAAATATACGTTGAACGCATTCGTATCCAATTCCCCAACTATCTTTCATTTTTTATACGAACCAAATTTATGCGCGTTCACGACACTACAAGAATTATATTGTTGTCATATTATCTCATATTACGAAGTTCTGCTTACAACATGAGTTTTCCAAGAAACCACACACTATTATGTTATTTGGGATGCAACACAAATGTTGTCGTCGGGTCTTAAGGGTATAATGCTGCTCCCATTTTTGTTCCATGCAGGCCCCTTATGCGTCCATCATGACATTTAGGAGGTACTGCATGTTAACTTCTTGAACTGACTGACCACGTTTTTTTCACGAAGAACCTGCGGCAGCAAAAAACAATTGGGTAGTCATATAAATGAGTTGTCGTTTGAGTAAATCTGTTGTATACTATAAAAAATATTTACATGTACTCCACCAAATGTATTAAAGTTGGGGTAATGTATAATTAGACAACCAATTTCTTACATATACTCGTTATTTCTGATCGATTGCAACACTCTATATAGTTCGTTACGTGAAAAAAATTAAACAAGCATAATATTTTTTGGTAAATTAAACTCGATATTTTATTATTATAATAAAACATGCATTAGGTCTGAACTTTATTAAAAGACAAATATCTAAAATTTAAAAACTTAACAAATTTTGTGAACTCAAATCAAATAAATAATTAAACATCTCTAGACTCTATAGACATTGCTCCCATCTAGGGTTATGCTTCGGGTTCTGTATTAGGTGTATGCTCCTGGTCTTCTAGGATTTGAAACAAAGTAACATAAGCTTGTCGTTTGGCATCGGTCGTCAACTCCGGTTTGTCGTTTGTCACAAACCACTGACGGTACTCAAAATTTAAGAAATCGAAATCATGAGGAATGGGATGACGAGTCGGTAACCTGTTTGACCTGTCATGCCACCATGCTATGTATGATGAATATCTCTTTGGTCAATTCTCTTCGCTCTTACCCCGTAAGTCTACCTTTTTGAACTCATCCATATTGGTCGGGGCCTCCGGCACAGGCTGGTGGTATCCAAACTGCCTAAGAACCCGATTGCCATAAAAAACCTCAACAATGGAAAAATTCAGCAACGACATTATCGAACACCAATTTTTGGCATCCTCGTTGGCATCGTTCGAAATCACATTACGAATATCGTAATCCTCGTCATATGGAATCCATCGAAACTACGGTAATACGTAAATAACCGATAAATTGGAAGAAAAAATTAAATAAAAATTATATAATTTCGATCTAAAAGCAATATTTCATTACATGCTCTTCGCAATACATGTCAATCTTGTTTCTCACTGCGAGAATTAATTTTACATCCAACCCCTTCTTTTTTAATTTTTGGCCTATCTACATAATACAAATACAAATATGGATCATGTTTTTTGTAAATAAAAACAAAAACAATTATGGCGTGTTAACATTATTACCTTGATGCATGTGGGAATTGAAACAGATGATTACCAATAGGAGCGAGGAATGGAAGCCTGTACCAAGTCCATGATTGTATCAGCACCACACACACACCAATATCAGCGTGCACGACTCTGTCCTTGTCATTTGCTAGGCTCGTTGCTCTGTACAACTCGCGGTACATGAAACCTAAGATTGCAGAGCCCCAACTGAATTTTTTGGCCCCCCACGACGTCTCCAAGAACGGAAGGTACTACGTGTGGACATGAGAACTCGATTTGTCCGACATTAGCATACCACCGATAAGGACCAAGATATAGGCTTGAGCAGCGTAATCAATTTCTTCCACTGTGAAATTTGCATCCACTTGAAATTCACTCTTTATCCATGTCAGCTTCACTCGTTTACCATCAACAACATGCATCGGTGGTCTCTTTCCCAAATACTTCTGGTAACAATCATAAACAAAATAATTATTCATACCTATGACTGGATTTTCAGAAATTGAAACACCAAGATTCATAGCAACATCTTCGAGGGTGATTGTGCACTCCCCGCACAGCATATGGAAGGTATGCGTCTCTGGTCTCAAATGTTGCACCAACCCATTAATCAACTGTGGCACGATTTCAAACTCGCGAATCATTGACGCGTACCTAAAACCATAATTCTCCAGAAATCCCATTATATATTGGTTTGGCGGATCGCACCATATCAAGCGAGGCCGAAATTTTGATTCATCTTTCTACAAACATAATATTTAAATTAAAGTAGCACTTAATCATTTAAAAAAATAATTAAAACTTGAAAAAAATAAACCATACATTCTTACCAACATTCTCATGTTTTTTTTTGATGTGAGAATTTTAAAGTCTTAACAACGTCATTTTTCCTCAACAGTTACGTGAAATAAAATGCCTTAAACATCAAAAATCAATCGAATTTTAAAATATTTTCGATTAACTTATCCTACACACATTTTACTATTACAATTTAAAAAATAGGCATAGATAAAAAAAGAATTCGAATAAAGAAAATAAGTCATACTAAACAAAACTAATCGTACTATAAAAATATTAACAAACGTTACCTTTAACCTTTTGAAGTATGTGTGAGCAACCTTCTTTAACCAATGTTATCTAAGAAAATCTCACGGCTTGACAAATTATTTTGCTTTGCTCGAACAAAAAAGGAAGAAAATTTTTGTGTGTGTTCTAAACCAAAACTATCTATTTATAAGATAAATAAACCCTAATATGAAAAAACTCTTAAAAAACCCTAGAAAAAGCCCATATTTTGTCCCCGTATAGTCCATGACGGCCGTTAAGCCAGAGGAAACTTGCCGAGGGCATACGGCGAGTTCAGTTTAGGATTAGGTTAATCTCGTGATTAATGTTTAAACCGTGATTTAAAGAAAAAAATTAAAACTCGTCATGTTGGTGCGACGAGTTTGAATAAAAAATTAATATAATTTTAAAACTCGTCGTGTGGGTGCGGCGAATTTCCTGTAAGAGTTCTACTTCTTGGAATTTAGGATTTCGGGGGTGCCTTGGGCATAATAAGATCCTAAGATCCTATTTTTGCCCTTCTCCCTTCACTTTATTTAATTAGTAGCAAAAAAAGCATCAAAACAATGTCCTTTTCAATCTTTAATTTAATCTATACCCTAAATTTCTTTTGTTCATTCATCTTTACCCTAATTATTCCCATGTAATTGCTATAGATTCATTTTAATACATTTATATATTCGTTTCAAACTCATATTAATAAGCCTAGTTCGACTTAAAATATAATTCGAGCGTTAAAATTTAAATAAAAAATTTCGAGTTAATACTTAATTTGACATCAAAAGAGATTTGGTATCTAATATTTTAGGAGAGTATTAATCGAGTTGTGTTAGTGGCGGAGCCGGAATTTTATTCAGAAGGTGTCATTTTTTAACGGTATTAAAAATGGATTAATTATTTATAAAGGGGTGTCAATTATATATTTTTTAGTTTTATATATACAAATAATATAGAAAAAAAAAAGACAATTTCCAAAAAAATAGGTGTCAAGAGACACCCCATTTGTAAAGGCGGTTCCACCCATGAGTTGAGTAAAAAAAATTTGAGGTAGTTGAGTTGACGATTCATATTTTATAATTCAAATTTTATTTCAAATTTTTCGAGTCGAGTTGTTCGAGTTTCTGTTCAAATTTGATTGTAAATATTTATAATATTATGGTACCAATTGGTTCCAATTTAAATTGTTTTCTATAACCATATACGATATACAAATATGTATTTCTTCATATTTTTCATATGTGATATACATATATAAGACATAGTTGAGAGACGATTCAAACTTGAAAATTAATCCACTAATTATTAAAAATTTCAAGTTATTCGAGTATATTTTTATAACTCAAACTTTATTTTAAAAAATTTCAAAACGAGTTTATAAAATTACGATTCAACCTAAATAAAGTAAAAAAAATCAGGCGAGTCGAAAAATTCGAATTATCCAAGTTGAATTTTGCTTGCTTCAATCCAATAAAAAAAATTTAGAGAATCTTCCCGCTTTTAGTTTCTTTTTCTTCCATTCCTTTCTTTCTTGTAACCTTCCTATTGTTTTATCAAATAATATTTTTCCATATTTTCTCTCTTTCCAAGAAACCACCTTTGCTGACTTAAAAAAGCTGATTTCATTCCCCTTTATAAACCTTAAAACCCGAATTAAAGTTATTTAACATTTTCGTCATCAAATCTTATTTTCTTCACTCACAATATTTTTTTATTTCTTGCCAAAAAGGCACCCATTTTTTCTGTTTTTTTTTTAAATTTCTTCCATGGATGCACTTGGTATTCATCAAACGAAAAGAACTACGAAGAATTCGAAGAGAAGCAATTCCAAGAAAAATTTGAAAGTCGTTTATATCTCAAGTCCCATTAAGATTAAGACATGTGCCTCGCAGTTTCGAGCTTTGGTCCAAGAACTCACCGGCAAGGACTCCAACGTCGCTGACCGGTGCATGGATAAGTCTAACTACGACGATGCCACTCCCAAGAACTCTCCGACTCCGACCAATTGCAACACGACGAGAGCTATTGCTGCTGATGATAGTGTTGTTATTGGTCAACTGCCTTTGTTTGATTCTAACGTCAATGAATCAGTGTTTGGTCCATTTGATGATGGACTTATGTCGGAAGTGAGCTTCTTGGAAATGTTTACATCCAATTATTTTCATGATCCATCTCAGTTTGACACTATTACAAGCTTTGGTTCCGTTTTATTAATTTTCAATTATGGACATATTGAGTGATTAAAGTAGTAAAAGATGACGTTGTTCTTCTTAGGTGATTCAGATTCGAGAGTCGTCTACACGATGTGTGTGTTTTCAAAAGATTAAGAGTAAAGAACATATATTGCGATATAATTACACCAATATATATATATATATATATATATATATATAGAGAGAGAGAGAGAGAGAAGTTTTATACGTTTTTTGGACCGTTGGATGAGTGAAACGAATGGATGAGATTAACAGTAAATATGTGAAGATTATCCCTTGGAAAAAAAGATTAAGGAGTTAATCTGAGCCATCAATTCTCCTCATCTAACGATCCAGAAAACGTGTAAAACTCTTTACATATTTGCTGTTAATCTCATCCATTCGTTTCACTCATCCAACGGTTCAAAAAACATGTAAAACTTAAAGAGTTTTACACTTTGTAAACGGATCCTCTATATATATATATGGTCTCTCATTTATTGTGTTGATAGAGTTTTTACTTTATGTAAGCACAATAAAAATTTAAAATTTTGCACTTTCAGCGTAAAATCTATTGGTTTTTTGTATTGTTCCTATCTAGGTTTAAGTAGTGTTCTCGATTTGATATTTTTTAATTACACGTCTATTTTATGATTTATATTCATGATTTGTGACTCTTTTTTTAGTAATATTGTCTCCAAAGTTCGAAATCGGATTCTTTCTTTAGAAGAGCAGTTTGTCTTGTCATTGCACCCATGACCTAACCATGTTGGTTTCAATTTGATCATTTTAAGTCTTTGTAATTTTATTATTGTTTTTGTACAGTTTTAACTAGGACCGAAATTTAAAAATTCGAAAAAACACATAATTAAAATTGATTAAATTAGATTACAAAAACTAAATTTATAACTTATGCGTAGTACATGTACTAATGACCAAATGTAACTAAAATAAAAAATAAAATCAGATCATTTGTCAAATTCCCGACTTTTTTTTGAAGATAAATTGTTTATTATCTTTTATGGCAAACTGAAAAAAATAAGCCTTGAATTTAAATTAGTTTGTGTTTTTTTTAAAATTAAATATTAGATATAATTATTGTTTGGTAAATATAAATATAAATTTAAATTAGGGTAAACTACCTGAAATACCACTCAACTTTAATGTGTGACTCTAATATGCCACTGAACTAAAATTCGATACTATAATACCATTGAACTTCACTGTGTGATTCAAAGTTAGCACTCCACCGTTACTCCCATTACGGAATTCTGACGTGGACTCTAACTCCCGTTACAGGGATGACGTGGTCGATAAAAAAATAATATCTTTTTCCAGATATGATCCACCTCATTATATTTTATGTTTTATTTTTATTGTAAAACGACGTAGTTTTGTTAAAGACTCTTTATCTCCTCAAAATTAGGTTAATGAAATTTCAAACTTCTGAAATCACTCTGAAATTAGACGCAAAAAAAATCAGTGGGTTTTCTATGGATTGTTATTGATTATTCAAGTGGGTTTCTCTGGGTTTTCTCTGAAAGAAGATTGTAGTGATCGATTGTTAGAAAGAAATCAAATGGAAAAACGTGGGTTTCTCTAGGTTTTCTCTGAAAGAAGATTGTAGATGATGTTGTAGAAGAGACTGGAGATGATGATGTAGAAGAGGATGATGATTATGTAGAGGATGAGATTGAACAAACTGATAGTGATAGTGGATATGAAAATAATGATGATGCCTTAAATGATGAAGCTCGAGAAGAAGAGGTGGAACAATGGAAGGCTGATCCTACCTTTTCAATAAGTTAGTTGTATTTCTTTTATTTTTTCTTTAAGTCTTATACCGGTATAAGTTGTATTTCTTTTATTCTTTCTTTAAGTCTTATACCGGTATAAGTTGTATTTCCACTCCCCTTAGTGCATTAAGTACCACAGTAGTACAATACTGATAATCAAAACAAAAATCCAAACAAATCTATCATTCCTTCATTGGATGTTATTCGTCTTGATTTTGTTTAGCAGTCCGACGAGAACAACTCTTGCACGTGGGCTCATTGGAGGATCAAACCAACAAAAAAATCTACAATGTTTATGAAGAAAACTCCCGTAATTTTTGCAGCCAAAGAATCTCCTTCCAGGGTTGGCATTAGACCACGATGTAGTCAGCTTTTTCGGATATCCGCATCCACACACCGGAATTGAAATGGGTTCTTCTACTTCAACCTTGCGTTCACTTGACCTTTGCCATTCTACCTCCATTGATTTGGATCAGCTTCAAAATCTATGCTGGGAAATAGAAAATAGGAAATTAGGGTTTTGTTTTCAGTCAAAAGAGATTTTATAGTAAAAATAAAACATAAAATATAATGAGGTGGATCATATCTGGAAAAAGATAATATTTTTTATCGGCCACGTCATCCCTGTAACGGGAGTTAGAGTCCACGTCAGAATTCCGTAATGGGAGTAACGGTGGAGTGCTAACTTTGAATCACACAGTGAAGTTCAATGGTATTATAGTATCGAATTTTAGTTCAGTGGCATATTAGAGTCACACATTAAAGTTGAGTGGTATTTCAGGTAGTTTACCCTTTAAATTATAACATAATTAAAAGAAGGGTAAACTACACCACGTACCACTCAACTATGGCCCATGAGTCGAAAATACCACCGAACTTTAAAATTGTTCAAAACTATCACATAACTTTAATATGTGAGTCGAAAATGTCACTTCGTCGTTAACCATTAACTCCCCCGTTAATTCAAAACGATGTTGTTTTGATGCGGTTGTTTTGAAGCCTAATTTAGGCCAAAACGACGTCGTTTTGCTAGAGGAAAAAATATTAAAACCATGCAATTGAGGGGTTTTAAACCCAGGACCTATAGAAGAAAGAGCTAAGCCTTAACCACTAAACCAACATAACATTATATAATATTTTACCACAAATATTATATATCTCAAACTACTTCAAATTAATTCAAATTATTTTATGAAATAAATAATATTATAAATAATATTAAAATATATTATTTTGTTATAAATAAAATAACAAAGAACAATAATAAGAACAAAGAATAGAAGAACAAAGAGATGAGAGAAAGAGGAAGATTTGTATTATTCTCAAATATAGAATTGTGTACAATGCCTTCAATGAATCATCTATTTATAGGCATAAGAAGTACATAATACATTAAACTCTAATTAATAGAGATAATATTCCTAATAATAAATAAATCAAACTCCTTAGATAAAGTTCTAATCATGATAGACATCCA
Source organism: Hibiscus trionum (assembly GCA_030270665.1). Taxonomy (NCBI): domain Eukaryota; kingdom Viridiplantae; phylum Streptophyta; class Magnoliopsida; order Malvales; family Malvaceae; genus Hibiscus; species Hibiscus trionum. Next base: position 3,919,659 of record BSYR01000008.1, read on the forward strand.
CATAGATAAATATTCATAACACTCCCCCTTGAATGTCTATGAAGATAATGTGCCTCGTTAAAACCTTACTAAGATAAAAACCCAGTGGGAAAAAAATCATTAGTGAAGGAAAAATAGTACACACATCTTTAATACGCATAACATGTTGCCTCATTAAAAACCTTACCAGGAAAACTCATTGGGACAAAACCTCGGTTAAGGGAAAAAGAGTGCAACGCGTATTTACTCCCCCTCATAAAAATATCACATAAGATCTTTGAATCTTCATAATTCAATCTTGAATATAATCTTCAAATGTTGAAATAGAGTATGCACTAGTGGATAAATCTTCCAAATTATTGCTTGAAATGATTCATCAAATACTATTCTTCTGAAGATCATGAGGGACGGAACTTTAAAGAGATATGTTTCGTTTTATCACATTTGATGTATCCACCTTGAGATGTAAATTCTGCATTATCTCTACATAAAATAGCTTGCACCTTATCTTGTGAAAGCAATTCACATATCTTCTGGATATGTTTAGCCAAACACATATTTCGGCTTTGCCTCAAGCATAGCAATTATTTAAAGGCAATGGTCTCGTAGCACTTAGATAGTATTTTTGGACCAGCTAAGATACGATGCTACCAGATCAATTAATGTATATATGGTGCTTTTGGACCAAGAATATCATCACCTTTTTCTCGAGGGCGGAATGGATCTTTGTTTACATTAAGAGACCTAGCAATCAAATAGTGGTCAACAAATATGCATTATGCATGTAAAGTCTCTTTAAACATTTTTCTGTATATGCCGATTGCTGCACAAGGATTCCATTGTTAAGGAGATCTCTTCATGAGTCTCAATGAATCGCCAACATACAAAATAAAAACAAAGACAAATCCAGAGCTAAACCTCTTAATAAAATGCTCCAGAAATTAAATCATTCTTATAGCCTTCCGCTAATAAGTATTCAATGGGGCGATTATATCAAATGTGCCCAAAATATTTTAATCCATAAAAAGATATATTCAATATAATTGAATAATGTTCTCGAGAACTTGAATTAACTGCTTCTGGCAGTCTAAATCCTTCCAGAAGCTTCATGTAAATATTGTTATCAAGAGGTTCATACAAATAAGATGTAACAACATTCATTAGGCGGAAACTGAGTTATTTCATTTATTGTCAGACTATCTAAAAGTAACTGCATCCACCACAGAAGAATATATTTTTCTCATAATCAATTTCATGTCTTTGTGAGAATTTTTGCAACCAAACGAGCTTATATATCATGATTTCTCCTTTTGATTTCTCTTTCTCACAAAGGCTCATCAATATCCACGAGCTTTACACATTTCAATATACGGGCTATAGACCTAAATACTTCTCTTTTCGAAAGAGATTTTAGTTTCGCCTCAATTGCCTCTTTCCATATTGGCCAATCATTTCTTTGTTTACATTGTCCAATTGACAATGATTCATGATCCACATCATCAAATAAAATTTGTAGTGTTATATTGCATGCAAATGTATTATCGACGTCGATTTGATTTCAGTTCCATTTATTACCAGACATGACATAATCTATTGAGATCTCTTTATTATCAGGTACCTGAGTCATGTTAATGCCTCTATTGGAGACCTTTTAATATCTTCTTGAGATTTTCATAATTCATTGATTCCTCGATCAGACCATCATAACTATAGCTCCATTCTTTTTTTTCAAGGATTTTTATCTTTGGAACCTACTTGTCTACCACGCTACAGGCGTAAGTTAGACTCATTAGCAACTAGAGTTTGTCTTTCCAGAACATCAAATTTAAACGGAGCATTCATAGCTGGTATATGTGACTTAGTCACTCTATTAGGGTCAACAAAATCATCTGACAATTGATTTGCTAAATGAATTATCCTTTGAACTTATAATTCACATTGTTGAGTACGTGGATCAAACTAAGATAATGATAATTCATTCCAATTTATTTCTTTTCCCAGCTATTTTATTTCCCCCCCTAATGTTGGGAAAACTGACTCATTAAAATGATAGCAGTAAATTGAGCCGTAAAAAAAATTCCCTATCAGAAGCTCAAGATATTTATTTATCAAGGAAAATCTGAATCTACATATATTCCCAACCTCCTTTGAGAACTCATCTTTGTGCGTTGTGGTGGAGGAATCAGAACATATACCGCACACAAGAAAAAATCTAAGATGAGAAATATTTGGTTTTGACCAAAAACCATTTGTAATGGGGAGAATTTATAATAATTTGTTGGCTTGATGCGAATTAGTGATACTACATGTAAAATGACATGTCACCAGCATTCTAAAGACCGATTGTCTTTATAAGGTAATCTGGAAAATGTGCTCATAATTTTATCAACTGAGCAAGTAGCCTAGCAAACACCAAGTTACGGGTTGATAACAAGGATACATATGACCATCAATTCGATGCATCGATTAAAATCGTAAAATATCTAGATGGACTGTAAGAAAGGTGTATGGGCCCACATATATCACCTTGTATCCGTTCCAGAAATTAATAGATTCACAATCTATCTTAGCTGATGATGATTGAATAATCGATTTGCTTTGATAACAAGTATCACATGAAAAACATTACTTTGAAGAAAATTTTAGTTCTTCAATAATGACCACATGAAAGTGTCAACAAATTTTTTTGCATCATAATTGAACCGGGATGGCCTAACCGGTCATGCCAAATAATAAAGTTGTTAGTAAACTTCTGATTTACAATAGCATGAGCTTCAATTTGTACTAATTCTTGTGTAGTACAATATGGATGACAGTGCATATATATTTTTTCTTCAAGATTTTATTATTGCCTTGAGTTATACTCGTAAGATTGAGATAGTCGGCACGCCTCGACTAATATTCTCAATATATTTCTGCAAACATTTTTAAAATTCAATAAGTCTCTTTGCGTCTCTGACGAGTATAATGCACTGTGAAAATGGAATAGAGTTCCATTTGGCAATAACATTTTTGCTCAGTCGAAGCCTTCTGTGATATTAGTACTTTCGGATATAATACTCATACTATTCCCTTGCATTTTAAATGAGAAAATATGCATAGTTATGCACCTTTCAAAATGTGCTTTGTTTCATTCACTTCGGGGAATGAAAAATATTAAATATAGCACATCATATCAAATCGGTTATCTATCAGAGATAAACCCTCAAGAACTTATTGCTCTTACGAAGCATTGATATTTTAGTACTTTGGGAAATAGTACTCATATTTTTCCCTTGCATTTAAATGGGAAAATATTTCTTATGCTTAAGTATAGTATGAGTACTTGCACTGTCTGCTAGGCATAAATAGCCACAATTCATTGTATATTTTATTCTGAAAGTAATCATGTTATTCAAAGAATAAATTAACATAAAGCGTAAATAAATAATATGTAAAACAAGTTAATATAAAGTAAATTAACATAAATAAATAATAAAATTAACATAAAACAAAATAAATAAAAGATCAATTATTCCCTTTAAATGTTATAAGGGAAATAAAATAAATGGCGAATTATTTCCTTCAAGAGTTATGAAGAAATTAACAATATCCAATTGAGTTGGACTAACAATGCCATAATTATTTTCGCCATAAACAAAATTTGTTTATATTTTCTTTCATTTATCATTCATGCTTATGGATAAAGTCCATAAAACTTTGGCGTTTGACAAGTACGAGACCAATGGTTTGTACCATCGTATTGATAACATAAAGATTTTGATATGATATCTATCATTCTTGTAATCCCACTTTCGGTGGATATAAACATTCTCAAAAGGATTATCTTATCCATGTCTATTTTTTATGGCCTCATTCACGACCACAATTTCTAATGTGGCATTTATTTTTCCGCTATAAAAATATCACATTCACTTCAGGGAATGTAGCGGAGGCTAATAGGTCTTTAAAACCTCATCAGTGATACTCTGTCACATAACTGAGTTTTATTCACTAACCATATAGTGAATTATCATGTTTGCATTCACATCAAGGAATGAAACAAATCCAATAATCGCATGGAATAAACATCATGCTTGCATTCACTTCAAGGAATGACATAAGTCCAATAATCGCATGGAATAAACATTATGCTTGTATTCACTTCAGGGAATGTCTCCCATAAAATTTTTTTGGATCAAGACGATTTTCGTAACTTGAACTTGGGAGAAGTCTATAGTCAAATTTTTTTTGACACAAAAATAATATTGCTTTCAAGCAAATATAGACTTTATAACCATAAAAAAATCACCATAATTTATAACACCTTAAAATCATAAATTAAAGAATAAAAATAAAAATAGAGTTTACCGATAATGATTTTCCTCTCGATGGCAATGGAGACATAGTGAATGACCAAAACAACTTCTCATAACTTTTTTTTATCTTATGTCTCTTCTCAAGTCATTCAAATATATCATGTAAAACTCAGAACACGGTTAAAAAAACAATCTGTCATTAGAATATTATAAACAAATATTAGTCTCAACATAAATTAAAAAAAAATCCACCGACTTCCAATAATATTCTAAGGCAACATATAATAAGAAAATTACCATAAATAAAAGAAGAAATGAAATAGTGGTTTCTTATTATATTATTATTATTATTACTACACCTTTTGCGTTGAAATAAAAATAAGATCAAATTCAAACATCGATAGAAGAAACTAATAAACTACTCAAATGCATAACACATTAAAACAAAATAATAATAATAATAATAATAATAATAATAATAATAATAATAATAATAATAATAATGTCGATACAAATGCAGTAAACTACCTAAATGCATTAAACGTATTTAAATATATTATAGAGTTTGATCAAGATTGATTTCTCTGGAGTCCCAAAAGCAAGCATGACATCAATTTATATCTTTCAACATAATAGGAGTTTTTCCAAATTATCCAATAGTATAAACCCCACGCTCCATTTTTAAAAACATTAAAAACTTTTCAAGTGACGATGCAATGTATATATGATATTTGGCAAAACAATGAAACAATTTCATATGAACAATTACCTTGATATGACGATCGTATGGAATTAATAAATTGTCGGGTTTCAAGTCACAATAAACCACATGAGAAGAATGTAAATATTTCACGACGAGCACTGAATTTATGTTATGTCTTAGATTTTTTTTTGTCTCTCAACGAATCTATGCCTTTTTAGATTCAATAACAACAACAATATATTTAGGCCATGGTGAATTCCTCTGCTTTCGCGAGTTCTTTGAGTGCCTTCAATATCCAAGACTCGTTCAAGCCTTCAAAACATACCACCATGTTTTAAAAAAAATTAAAATATCAAGATAAAAGTAATCAATAAAAAATGAGGAGAAAAAAAACTTATCTTTAGTTTAACGTTGAACCGATTTTTTTTCGATAACTCCTTTGGGATTGGAAAGAATAGCGCCAAAAACTTTCGAGCGAACTCGTGCTGATAACGTGTTATAAATAAAATAACAAAGAACAATAATAAGAACAAAGAACAAGAATAGAAGAACAAAGAGATGAGAGAAAGATGAAGATTTGTATTATTCTCAAATATAGAATTGTGTACAATGCCTTCAATGAATCATCTATTTATAGGCATAAGAAGTACATAATACATTAAACTCTAATTAATAGAGATAATATTCCTAATAATAAATAAATCAAACTCCTTAGATAAAGTTCTAATCATGATAGACATCCACATAGATAAATATTCATAACACTCCCCCTTGAATGTCTATGAAGATAATGTGCCTCGTTAAAACCTTACTAAGATAAAAACCCAGTGGGAAAAAAATCATTAGTGAAGGAAAAATAGTACACACATCTTTAATACGCATAACATGTTGCCTCATTAAAAACCTTACCAGGAAAACTCATTGGGACAAAACCTCGGTTAAGGGAAAAAGAGTGCAACGCGTATTTACTCCCCCTCATAAAAATATCACATAAGATCTTTGAATCTTCATAATTCAATCTTGAATATAATCTTCAAATGTTGAAATAGAGTATGCACTAGTGGATAAATCTTCCAAATTATTGCTTGAAATGATTCATCAAATACTATTCTTCTGAAGATCATGAGGGACGGAACTTTAAAGAGATATGTTTCGTTTTATCACATTTGATGTATCCACCTTGAGATGTAAATTCTGCATTATCTCTACATAAAATAGCTTGCACCTTATCTTGTGAAAGCAATTCACATATCTTCTGGATATGTTTAGCCAAACACATATTTCGGCTTTGCCTCAAGCATAGCAATTATTTAAAGGCAATGGTCTCGTAGCACTTAGATAGTATTTTTGGACCAGCTAAGATACGATGCTACCAGATCAATTAATGTATATATGGTGCTTTTGGACCAAGAATATCATCACCTTTTTCTCGAGGGCGGAATGGATCTTTGTTTACATTAAGAGACCTAGCAATCAAATAGTGGTCAACAAATATGCATTATGCATGTAAAGTCTCTTTAAACATTTTTCTGTATATGCCGATTGCTGCACAAGGATTCCATTGTTAAGGAGATCTCTTCATGAGTCTCAATGAATCGCCAACATACAAAATAAAAACAAAGACAAATCCAGAGCTAAACCTCTTAATAAAATGCTCCAGAAATTAAATCATTCTTATAGCCTTCCGCTAATAAGTATTCAATGGGGCGATTATATCAAATGTGCCCAAAATATTTTAATCCATAAAAAGATATATTCAATATAATTGAATAATGTTCTCGAGAACTTGAATTAACTGCTTCTGGCAGTCTAAATCCTTCCAGAAGCTTCATGTAAATATTGTTATCAAGAGGTTCATACAAATAAGATGTAACAACATTCATTAGGCGGAAACTGAGTTATTTCATTTATTGTCAGACTATCTAAAAGTAACTGCATCCACCACAGAAGAATATATTTTTCTCATAATCAATTTCATGTCTTTGTGAGAATTTTTGCAACCAAACGAGCTTATATATCATGATTTCTCCTTTTGATTTCTCTTTCTCACAAAGGCTCATCAATATCCACGAGCTTTACACATTTCAATATACGGGCTATAGACCTAAATACTTCTCTTTTCGAAAGAGATTTTAGTTTCGCCTCAATTGCCTCTTTCCATATTGGCCAATCATTTCTTTGTTTACATTGTCCAATTGACAATGATTCATGATCCACATCATCAAATAAAATTTGTAGTGTTATATTGCATGCAAATGTATTATCGACGTCGATTTGATTTCAGTTCCATTTATTACCAGACATGACATAATCTATTGAGATCTCTTTATTATCAGGTACCTGAGTCATGTTAATGCCTCTATTGGAGACCTTTTAATATCTTCTTGAGATTTTCATAATTCATTGATTCCTCGATCAGACCATCATAACTATAGCTCCATTCTTTTTTTTCAAGGATTTTTATCTTTGGAACCTACTTGTCTACCACGCTACAGGCGTAAGTTAGACTCATTAGCAACTAGAGTTTGTCTTTCCAGAACATCAAATTTAAACGGAGCATTCATAGCTGGTATATGTGACTTAGTCACTCTATTAGGGTCAACAAAATCATCTGACAATTGATTTGCTAAATGAATTATCCTTTGAACTTATAATTCACATTGTTGAGTACGTGGATCAAACTAAGATAATGATAATTCATTCCAATTTATTTCTTTTCCCAGCTATTTTATTTCCCCCCCTAATGTTGGGAAAACTGACTCATTAAAATGATAGCAGTAAATTGAGCCGTAAAAAAAATTCCCTATCAGAAGCTCAAGATATTTATTTATCAAGGAAAATCTGAATCTACATATATTCCCAACCTCCTTTGAGAACTCATCTTTGTGCGTTGTGGTGGAGGAATCAGAACATATACCGCACACAAGAAAAAATCTAAGATGAGAAATATTTGGTTTTGACCAAAAACCATTTGTAATGGGGAGAATTTATAATAATTTGTTGGCTTGATGCGAATTAGTGATACTACATGTAAAATGACATGTCACCAGCATTCTAAAGACCGATTGTCTTTATAAGGTAATCTGGAAAATGTGCTCATAATTTTATCAACTGAGCAAGTAGCCTAGCAAACACCAAGTTACGGGTTGATAACAAGGATACATATGACCATCAATTCGATGCATCGATTAAAATCGTAAAATATCTAGATGGACTGTAAGAAAGGTGTATGGGCCCACATATATCACCTTGTATCCGTTCCAGAAATTAATAGATTCACAATCTATCTTAGCTGATGATGATTGAATAATCGATTTGCTTTGATAACAAGTATCACATGAAAAACATTACTTTGAAGAAAATTTTAGTTCTTCAATAATGACCACATGAAAGTGTCAACAAATTTTTTTGCATCATAATTGAACCGGGATGGCCTAACCGGTCATGCCAAATAATAAAGTTGTTAGTAAACTTCTGATTTACAATAGCATGAGCTTCAATTTGTACTAATTCTTGTGTAGTACAATATGGATGACAGTGCATATATATTTTTTCTTCAAGATTTTATTATTGCCTTGAGTTATACTCGTAAGATTGAGATAGTCGGCACGCCTCGACTAATATTCTCAATATATTTCTGCAAACATTTTTAAAATTCAATAAGTCTCTTTGCGTCTCTGACGAGTATAATGCACTGTGAAAATGGAATAGAGTTCCATTTGGCAATAACATTTTTGCTCAGTCGAAGCCTTCTGTGATATTAGTACTTTCGGATATAATACTCATACTATTCCCTTGCATTTTAAATGAGAAAATATGCATAGTTATGCACCTTTCAAAATGTGCTTTGTTTCATTCACTTCGGGGAATGAAAAATATTAAATATAGCACATCATATCAAATCGGTTATCTATCAGAGATAAACCCTCAAGAACTTATTGCTCTTACGAAGCATTGATATTTTAGTACTTTGGGAAATAGTACTCATATTTTTCCCTTGCATTTAAATGGGAAAATATTTCTTATGCTTAAGTATAGTATGAGTACTTGCACTGTCTGCTAGGCATAAATAGCCACAATTCATTGTATATTTTATTCTGAAAGTAATCATGTTATTCAAAGAATAAATTAACATAAAGCGTAAATAAATAATATGTAAAACAAGTTAATATAAAGTAAATTAACATAAATAAATAATAAAATTAACATAAAACAAAATAAATAAAAGATCAATTATTCCCTTTAAATGTTATAAGGGAAATAAAATAAATGGCGAATTATTTCCTTCAAGAGTTATGAAGAAATTAACAATATCCAATTGAGTTGGACTAACAATGCCATAATTATTTTCGCCATAAACAAAATTTGTTTATATTTTCTTTCATTTATCATTCATGCTTATGGATAAAGTCCATAAAACTTTGGCGTTTGACAAGTACGAGACCAATGGTTTGTACCATCGTATTGATAACATAAAGATTTTGATATGATATCTATCATTCTTGTAATCCCACTTTCGGTGGATATAAACATTCTCAAAAGGATTATCTTATCCATGTCTATTTTTTATGGCCTCATTCACGACCACAATTTCTAATGTGGCATTTATTTTTCCGCTATAAAAATATCACATTCACTTCAGGGAATGTAGCGGAGGCTAATAGGTCTTTAAAACCTCATCAGTGATACTCTGTCACATAACTGAGTTTTATTCACTAACCATATAGTGAATTATCATGTTTGCATTCACATCAAGGAATGAAACAAATCCAATAATCGCATGGAATAAACATCATGCTTGCATTCACTTCAAGGAATGACATAAGTCCAATAATCGCATGGAATAAACATTATGCTTGTATTCACTTCAGGGAATGTCTCCCATAAAATTTTTTTGGATCAAGACGATTTTCGTAACTTGAACTTGGGAGAAGTCTATAGTCAAATTTTTTTTGACACAAAAATAATATTGCTTTCAAGCAAATATAGACTTTATAACCATAAAAAAATCACCATAATTTATAACACCTTAAAATCATAAATTAAAGAATAAAAATAAAAATAGAGTTTACCGATAATGATTTTCCTCTCGATGGCAATGGAGACATAGTGAATGACCAAAACAACTTCTCATAACTTTTTTTTATCTTATGTCTCTTCTCAAGTCATTCAAATATATCATGTAAAACTCAGAACACGGTTAAAAAAACAATCTGTCATTAGAATATTATAAACAAATATTAGTCTCAACATAAATTAAAAAAAAATCCACCGACTTCCAATAATATTCTAAGGCAACATATAATAAGAAAATTACCATAAATAAAAGAAGAAATGAAATAGTGGTTTCTTATTATATTATTATTATTATTACTACACCTTTTGCGTTGAAATAAAAATAAGATCAAATTCAAACATCGATAGAAGAAACTAATAAACTACTCAAATGCATAACACATTAAAACAAAATAATAATAATAATAATAATAATAATAATAATAATAATAATAATAATAATGTCGATACAAATGCAGTAAACTACCTAAATGCATTAAACGTATTTAAATATATTATAGAGTTTGATCAAGATTGATTTCTCTGGAGTCCCAAAAGCAAGCATGACATCAATTTATATCTTTCAACATAATAGGAGTTTTTCCAAATTATCCAATAGTATAAACCCCACGCTCCATTTTTAAAAACATTAAAAACTTTTCAAGTGACGATGCAATGTATATATGATATTTGGCAAAACAATGAAACAATTTCATATGAACAATTACCTTGATATGACGATCGTATGGAATTAATAAATTGTCGGGTTTCAAGTCACAATAAACCACATGAGAAGAATGTAAATATTTCACGACGAGCACTGAATTTATGTTATGTCTTAGATTTTTTTTTGTCTCTCAACGAATCTATGCCTTTTTAGATTCAATAACAACAACAATATATTTAGGCCATGGTGAATTCCTCTGCTTTCGCGAGTTCTTTGAGTGCCTTCAATATCCAAGACTCGTTCAAGCCTTCAAAACTTACCACCATGTTTTAAAAAAAATTAAAATATCAAGATAAAAGTAATCAATAAAAAATGAGGAGAAAAAAAACTTATCTTTAGTTTAACGTTGAACCGATTTTTTTTCGATAACTCCTTTGGGATTGGAAAGAATAGCGCCAAAAACTTTCGAGCGAACTCGTGCTGATAACGTGTTATAAATAAAATAACAAAGAACAATAATAAGAACAAAGAACAAGAATAGAAGAACAAAGAGATGAGAGAAAGATGAAGATTTGTATTATTCTCAAATATAGAATTGTGTACAATGCCTTCAATGAATCATCTATTTATAGGCATAAGAAGTACATAATACATTAAACTCTAATTAATAGAGATAATATTCCTAATAATAAATAAATCAAACTCCTTAGATAAAGTTCTAATCATGATAGACATCCACATAGATAAATATTCATAACATATTTGTATATATAATATATATATATATATATAATAAAATTATTGTATTGTTTTTATTTTACATATATTATTTATAATATAAATATGTTATTTAAAAACCCTAAAATATTCATAAAATAATATATTTATATTATAAATATTATATAAAAACTCTAAACTCTAAATCCTAAACCTTAAATTACAAAGCTCAAACCTCAAACCCTAAACTTTAAGATTTGAGGTTCGGGGTTTATAATTTTTTATATATTATTTATAATATAAATATATTGTTTTATGAATACTTTTTATTTTTAAAAAATAATATATTTTTATTGATATATGTAAAATAATATATTTTATATTATTTATAAAATTATTTTTATAAAATAATTTGGTTGAACAAAATAGATAAGTTTATATAATTTATAATATAAATATTTTATTTTAAATAATATAAAAATTTAAATATAAAAAACCCTTAAACCCTAAACTCTAAAGTTTAGAACTTAAGTTCAAGGGTTGGGATTTGTGGGTTAAAAATTTAGTATTTAGGGTTTTTATATATTATTAATAATATAAATATATTATTTTTATAAATATTTTGAAGTTTTTTAAAAATAATATATTTATATTATTAATAATATATAAAAATAATATATATATATATATATATATGCAAATAATATATATTTATATGTTAATATTATTTATAATATTATTTATGTAACCCCCTCGTCCCGGTGTGGTCGGATGACCGATCCGAGTGGGCCACACGGGGAAAACCGAAGCGAACCCCGTTAAGGTTCCTCCTCGGTTAACGACCCAGAAAATTTCTTTTAACTTTATCTTATCTATAGGCATTATTAAATCCTATGTGAAGCACAACAGCAGAAACACAACAATCCAACATCGACAAACCAAGACAGCACTTTAAACAACTCATTTTAACCCTTTACAGCAGGCCGTATCGAAACGCCCTTGGGGTGTTTCGATACGCCTTGACTTAGTCAACAGGCCAGGGTCAACTTAAAGAGACCATTCCGAAACGGGGGTGACCCGTATCGAAACGACCTCGACGGTCAACATCTCGTGGTCAACGAGATTTGACCGTTTCGAAACATCATAGACCCGTTTCGGAACACCTTTATCTCGCCAATTTCTCAAAATTCCAGTAGCAAAAGTGTACCGAAACGGCCCCTACCCGTTTTGAAACGCTCGGCCAAAACAAAGGGGACCGTATCGAAACAGGGTAACCCGTTTCAAAACGCCCTCTACAGACGGGTGGCACAAGGGTGTCCCAAAACTTCACTAAAACCTCTAAAACGCACTAACAACAACCCTAAAGGCAAACCAACATATAAGCATGCTTGAACATCATTAAACAAGGTTAAACACTAAGGCACAACATCACAAAGCCATGCATTCATACATATCATTAAAGGGGTTAATCATCCACATAGCCAACACTTAGGCAATTCTAGATAGCAAAATACTAACAAGGTTCCAAGCAAGGCATACATCCCAGGCCAAATAACAAGCACAAACGAGGAGTCTAACATGCTCCTAAGCAACATCAACCACAACATAATTCAAAAACATCATAACACGATTACATGTCCCATTGCTTGACCATTACATCTAAATTTAAAAGTTCATACTTGGTAGCTAAACAAGTACCACAAGCACACTTGGAGGCCCCCTTCTTGCTCCTAGCAACCCACGAACTAAGGATTTGCATTGTCGAACAAAGAGAGAGCGTAAGCAATAAAGTTTAGTGAGGGTAAGCTCTTTAAAAACAAACCTCGACAATGCAGGGTCCAAGCACGATCTTAGCCAAGGTAAATACATAATTACCAAGGGTCCACAAGAGCCAACAGTTAAATATGCATGAACAATATCTAATTAAATGCCATGCTCATAAAGCTCTATTTCACAACACATGTAATCACATATAAACATCCAAATAAGGATCACATTTCACAACACATTGATACCCATATCAATCAATATTGGCACCTAGCTATGACCTGAATACTCGGATAAACACGTTGGAACTCACATCCAACAACCACTTTATCTCACGGTGGGATTACACTCATCACCGGTCTCGCGGAGGGGATTCCACTCATCCTCACGCCCCGTCGATGGGATTCCACTCATCATCGACTATATATAAACACAATTTCTGGGCGAACTCATACTCCTCCTTGGTGACTCAACGCCACCAAGGCCACGCGCGACTTTAGACTCATGTGTGCACACTAATATCCTAATGATCGATCATTTGTACTCAAGCATACTAGTGCCAACATTTAACTCATTCCACATTATTCATTCCAATCAATTCCGTGCTTAGCACGTACTCACCATGATCACAATCATGAACCATTTCCATGCATGCCATAAGCATCACAAATCATGCCTCATCTCACATGTATAACACAATATACATAAATCAATCATAACACAAATCATACGAGGCATAAACATCCAAATACAAGTTCATCCAATGGCTCTAGATCAAGTTTAGGATTAGGCTACCACCCTAATCCTAACTCTAGGTGGGTCTACCAAGCCCAACCTAGTAAACATACTCGAACCAACCATTTAAAAACCACGTAAAACGTTTAACCACTCACCTAAGCTTCCAAGCTCCAAGCCAAGCAAGCAACCACCCTCAAGTTCCCGGATTTCCTCTCGATGCTTCACCAACACAAGTTCCCGCTTCTAAACGATCTCAATCACAATTCAAACAATCTCAAATCAGCCCAACATCAAAAGTCCAACCCGGAACACAATTCAAGTACAATTTACAATGTTGCAAGCCATGAACAAACCCCATTTTTAGCAATCTCGGACAGCCCCAAAACCACATACAAAATCCATGTTTCCAACATCCATTGCACTCACAAATGATCCCAATTCAACCCCTATCAATAGTACTATCAATAGCCTATCAATTTCCACCTAAAACAACCCCCAAAACTCACCCAAAACCCTCCAAAAACCTCATTTTTACCCAAATTCGGGAATTGCTCAAAATCATTCAAAATTCACATATGTGGTACCATTTAGTTCCTAGACTTCATAACTAACCATATTAAATCAAAACATTAAGCTTAACAACATAAAGTTTCCATTTTAATCAAAATCTTCAAAACTCCATTTTCCAAAACTTCAATGAAAATGAAAACAAATGGTACTTTTAAAGAGAGGGAGTTGAGGAGAAGTCAAAAGTGGTGTTACCTTTCGAAAATGAGTTGGAATGGAGAAGAGATGGAATGAAATAGTGTTTTGGGTGAAGAGAGTTCTCTAACCCGTTACTTTGTTGTGAAGAAGAAAGTGAATAGTGAAAAGATGATAGGAAATGAGGTTTAAAATTAAAAGATGGGTAAATTACCAAAAGGCCATTAATGAATGGTATCCCCTTTATTCTTTAAAAGCTCTTCAATATTCAATTTAATCAATTTGGTCCCATTTCAAATATTTATTTTTGAAACCCGAAACTTAAAGGATTATTTTAATTATAAACCCGAGCCCAAATAATATTAAAATATTATTTTCACCTAACCCCTAAACCCGGGTGTTACAACTCTCCCCCACTTAAGGAATTTCGTCCCAAAAATTACCTGACGGAAACAAATACGGGAACTGCTCAACCATATCCGCTTTCCTCTCCCACGTGGCCTCTTCCACACCTCTATGTCTCCACAACACCTTGACCAACTCTATGGTCTTACCACGCAACACCTTGCTATCAGAAGCAAGTATCTCAACTGGCTCTTCATTATAAGACAAATCCGGATTTAACTCTATCTCTTCAACGGGCATAACATGAGATGGATCCGATCTATATCTCCTAAGCATAGACACATGAAAGACATCATGGATTTTCTCTAACTCGGAAGGTAACCTCAAACGATAAGCTACAGGCCCAATCTGCTCAACTATCTCATACGGACCAATGAACCTCAGACTCAACTTGCCCTTCCGGCCAAATCTCATTACCTTCTTCCACGGAGATACTTTCAGAAATACTTTCTCACCCACGGAGTACTCAATCTCTTTCCTCTTCAAATCCGCATAAGACTTCTGACGATCGGAAGCTGTTTTCAAACGGTCACAGATCAACTTCACTTTGTCGGTAGTCCCCTTAAGCAAATCCGGCATAGGTAACAATCTCTGACCTGTTTCAGCCCAACAAATTGGAGTCCTACATCGTCTACCATACAAAGCCTCATAGGGAGCCATCTGAATACTAGACTGATAACTGTTGTTGTAAGAAAACTCAACTAACGGTAAGTGCTTCTCCCAAGAACCCTGGAAGTCGATCACACAACAACGAAGCATATCTTCTAGAATCTGTATCACTCGCTCTGACTGCCCATCGGATTACGGATGATAAGACGTACTGAAATGCAAACGGCTACCTAGAGCATTATGCAAGCAACCTAGAATCTCGAAGTAAATCTAGGATCTCTATCTGAAAAAATAGACTTCGGAACCCCATGAAGTCTCACAATCTCACGGATGTACAAGTTTGCCAACTTGTCTAAGGAGTCCGTAGTGTTCACTGCTAAGAAGTGAGCACACTTAGTGAACCTATCAACAATCACCCAAACCGAATTCTTCTTCGAAGGAGACAAAGGCAACCCCAACATAAAATCCATGGTGATCCTCTCCCATTTCCATTCCGGAATCTTCAAAGGCTGTAACAAACCTGAAGGAATCTGATGTTCTGCCTTCACTCTCTGAAAAACCATACAACGGCTCACATACTCGGCTACATCTTTCTTCAAACCAACCCAGAAGTAATCATTCTTCAAGTCACGATACATTTTGGTACTACCCGGATGCATAGAAAAGGGACTCGAATGTGCTTCACTCAATATCTGACGCCTCAACTCAACATCTTCTGGTACAATAATTCTATCTCTAAAGCACAACAAGCTCTCACCACTGAAACTATACTCGGTCGGTCTTCCTTCGGCTATGTCCTGAACATGAAGGACCAAAGTCACATCTTGCAATTGCTTCTCTCTAATCAACTGAATCAAAGAAGGCTTCACTTGCAACTCGGTGATCAACCCACCATCATCGGACACACTCAATCTAGCAAACATACCTATAAACTCAACGACCATTTTTCTACTCAAAGCATCGGCTACCACATTTGCCTTACCCGGATGGTACTCAATGGTCAAATCATAATCTTTTAACAATTCTAGCCATCTTCTCTGTCTCAAGTTCAACTCTTTCTGTGTCATCAAGTACTTCAAGCTCTTGTGACCGGTGTAAACTATACACTTCTCACCATACAAATAATGACACCAAATCTTTAATGCAAAAACAACTGCGGCTAACTCTATATCATGAGTAGGATAGTTCTTCTCATGAATCTTCAACTGTCTAGAAGCATAAGCAACAACTCTTCTTTCTTGCATCAAAACACATCATAAACCTACGTAGGAAGCATCACTGTAAATCACAAACTCTTTACCTAAAACAGGTTGCACTAACACTGGAGCATTTGTCAAAGCTTCTTTCAATTTCTCAAAGGCCTTCTGTCTTGCATCTGACCATTCAAACTTAACTCATTTTTGCAACAATTTAGTCAAAGGAGCAACTACTCTAGAGAAACCATCAACAAATCTCCTATAGTAACCGGCTAATCCTAGGAAACTCCTAATCTCGGTCACAGACTTAGGTTGTTTCCACTCAACAATAGCCTCAATCTTCGATGGATCAACATGGATACCTTCGGCCGAAACAACATGGCCAAGAAATACAACCTCTCGAATCCAGAACTCGCATTTACTAAGCTTCGCATACAACTGATTGCTCAACAATCTCTGTAACACAAACCTCAAGTGCTCATCATGCTCTTCTTCTGTCTTCGAGTACACAAGTATGTCATCAATGAAAACAACTACGAAACGGTCTAGATAGTTTCTAAAAATTCTGTTCATCGTGTCCATGAATGCTGCAGGCGCATTCGTGAGCCCAAACGGCATCACAAGAAACTCATAGTGACCATACCTAGTCCTAAAAGCTGTCTTCGGAACATCACACTCTTTTACTTTCAACTGGTAGTACCCGGATCTCAAATCTATCTTTGAGAACACTGAAGCACCTCTCAACTGGTCAAACAAATCATCTATGCGAGGCAACGGATACTTGTTCTTCACAGTCAACTGATTCAATTGTCTATAGTCAATACACATGCGCATACTACCATCTTTCTTTTTCACAAACAACACGGGAGCACCCCATGGAGAACTACTAGGTCTAATAAAACCACGGTCTAATAACTCTTACAACTGACTCTTCAATTCTTTCAACTCTTTCGGAGCCATACGATACGGAGCTATCGAAACTGTATTAGACCCTGAAACAGTCTCAATCACAAACTCAACATCTCTGTCAGGAGGTAAACCCGGTAACTCTTCAGGAAACACATCCGAAAAGTCACAAACTGTCCTAATGTCTTTCGGTCTAGCTGCACTCATATCTGGATTCATAACATAAGCTAAGTAAGCCCCACATCCGGAGTCCATCAACCTATGAGCCTCTAAAGCTGACACCATATTAGACAAGAACTTAATGTTCTCGCCTACTACTACTACTACCTCGTAGTCATCAGAAAGCTTCAAGGAAATTCTCTTCGTCTCAAAATCCACACTAGCTCGGTGCTCAACCAACAAGTCCATACCCAGAATAATATCAAAACCATAGAAAGGAAGTTCCATCATATCAACAGAGAACACATGACCCTGAATCTTCAGTGGACATCTCCTATACATACGTCTAACCACAACTGTCTCACCAAAAGAACTAGTCACATGCATACCTACATCTAAAATCTCAACAGGTATATCTAACTTCTGTGCATGCTCACTCAAAATGTAGGAATGTGTAGAACCCGAATCAACCAAAGAAAGTTGAAGACATAGACTGTAACTCGAAATTACCTGCTATCACATCAGTGTCGTTCCCGGCCTCTCTCTGAGCATAAACTCTCGCTGGTCCTCCTGCCTCTGGCTGCACTGCCACAACATGAGCAAGGTTCCTCTGAGCATCTACCCTAGGTACATCAGCCCTAGGTTGGAAGTAGCCACGATCGCGCCCACGGCCTCTCTGAAAATCATTCGCTCTCGCAGGAGCCTAAGCAATGTTCGGTGCCTGTGCCGCCTGATGCGGGCACTCCCTCCTAAAGTGGTCCCTCGAACCACAGTTCCAACAAGCATGGAAGTTACCCCAACACTCACCAGTGTGCTGTCTCCCACATCTTGTACACTCGGGCAATCGCCCTCCTCCTCTATGGCCCTGATGGCCCCTACCATGGTGGCCACCGCCACGTCTATGGTCAAACTGATGTCCGCCACCTCTATGCCTCTTGGCATCTCTACTATCAAAGTGGTTATGCCTCTTACCAGAACTAGACCAACCAGACCGTTTGGCCGAACCCAAACTGTGCTCTAAGTCTTTGGCCCTCGCGACCAATACATCAAAGTCTGAGTAGTCATAAGCTAACGTGTATCTCTTGACCTCTTCGTTCAACCCGTAGCGGAAACGGTTACAGCGTTCATCTTCAGTAGGAACCAACTCTGGGGCGTACTGACTCAAGCGAACAAAACGGATCTCATAGTCTGTCACAGAAGCATCTCACTGAGTAAGGGCCATAAACTCTCGCTTCTTCTCATCTAAATACCTCGGTCCCAAGTAGCTCTTTCTGAACGCAGACTCAAAGAAATCCCAACCAATCTCTACCTCTGGAACCCCAGTAGTAATGGTGACCCACCAGGTGTAGGCATCACCCTAAAGCAAGGAAATCACATAGCCCAATCTACGTGCGCCCACACAACCCATCTGAGCTAAGATACGAACTGTCTTCTCCAACCATAACTCCGACCTCTCCGGAGTAGATCCTCTGAACTCTTCGGCCCCCAAGCTACGGAGCCTCTCCAAAGGGAGACTAGCATCGTCACAACTAGGCTGAGCTGCAGCCTGAGCTCCCGCAACTGCGGCCTGAAATGCTCCCGCTATAGCTTGCACTAGCGGAGTCATGTCGATTCTGGCCGGACCTTGGCCACCTTGAGGTCCCTCTCCTTCAGCTCCATCCTCGGCTCCAGCTCCAGGCGGAGGAGGTGGTGGTGGTGGAGGAGCTCCAACTCCCGCGGCCACCGGCCCTTCTATATGAGCCTCCACACCAATCACCGGCTCAACAGGAGCCGCAACACGTGGTTCCTGACGAACCACTCTCGGCCTAGACATCGCTCTCAAATGATAACTACAACCACAACAAACAAAATATACAAGATCGGGTTAGCAAGGCAAGGCTTCCAAGTGCTCAAGTACGTTTCCCTCACTTAAAATTCTTTTCCGATGTAATAGTAGCAATGGGACTCCCAAACAACATGCTTTTAAACAAAACAACTAACATACTTGTCACACAAGCAATCATACTTACAAAGCAAGCAAACACTGTGCATGTCAATTCAAAACTTGAACTTACCTCACTTACCTTCTCAAGGTCTCGATAACCTTAGGCTCTAATACCAAAAAGTGTAACCCCCTCGTCCCGGTCTGGTCAGATGACCGGTCCGAGTGGGCCACACGGGGAAAACCGAAGTGAAACCCGTTAAGGTTCCTCCTCGGTTAACGACCCAAAATTTTTTTTTAACTTTATCTTATCTATAGGCATTATTAAATCCTATGTGAAGCACGACAGGGGAAACACAACAATCCAACATCGACCAACCAAGACAGCACTTTAAACAACTCATTTTAACCCTTTACAACATGCCGTATCGAAACGCCCTTGGGGTGTTTCGATACGCCTTGACTTAGTCAACAGGCCAGGGTCAACTTAAAGAGACCGTTCCGAAACGGGGGTGACCCGTATCGAAACGACCCCGACGGTCAACATCTCGTGGTCAACGAGATTTGACCGTTTCGAAACATCATAGACCCGTTTCGGAACACCTTTATCTCGCCAATTTCTCAAAATTCTAGTAGCAAAAGTGTACCGAAACGGCCCCTACCCGTTTCGAAACGCTCGGCCAAAACAAAAGGGACCGTATCGAAACAGGGTAACCCGTTTCGAAACGCCCTCTGTCTGTAGACGGGTTTTAGCTGTTTTAAGGCACAAGGGTGTCCCAAAACTTCACTAAAACCTCTAACAACGCACTAACAACAACCCTAAAGGCAAACCAACATATAAGCATGCTTGAACATCATTAAACAAGGTTAAACACTAAGGCACAACATCACAAAGCCATGCATTCATACATATCATTAAAGGGGTTAATCATCCACATAGCCAACACTTAGGCAATTCTAGATAGCAAAATACTAACAAGGTTCCAAGCAAGGCATACATCCCAGGCCAAATAACAAGCACAAACGAGGAGTCTAACATGCTCCTAAGCAACATCAACCACAACATAATTCAAAAACATCATAACACGATTACATGTCCCATTGCTTGACCATTACATCTAAATTTAAAAGTTCATACTTGGTAGCTAAACAAGTACCACAAGCACACTTGGAGGCCCCCTTCTTCCTCCTAGCAACCCACGAACTAAGGATCTACATTGTCGAACAAAGAGAGAGCGTAAGCAATAAAGCTTAGTGAGGGTAAGCTCTTTAAAAACAAACCTCGACAATGCAGGGTCCAAGCACGATCTTAGCCAAGGTAAATACATAATTACCAAGGGTCCACAAGAGCCAACAGTTAAAGAGGCATGAACAATATCCAATTAAATGCCATGCTCATAAAGCTCTATTTCACAACACATGTAATCACATATAAACATCCAAATAAGGATCACATTTCACAACACATTGATACCCATATCAATCAATATTGGCACCTAGCTATGACCCGAATACGCGGATAAACACGTTGGAACTCACATCCAACAACCACTTTACCTCACGGTGGGATTACACTCATCACCGGTCTCGCGGAGGGGATTCCACTCATCCTCACGCCCCGTCGATGGGATTCCACTCATCATCGACTATATATAAACACAATTTCCGGGTGAACCCGTACTCCTCCTTGGTGACTCAACGCCACCAAGGCCACGCGCGACTTTAGACTCATGTGTGCACACTAACATCCTAATGATCGATCATTTGTACTCAAGCATACTAGTGCCAACATTTAACTCATTCCACATTATTCATTTCAATCAATTCCGTGCTTAGCACGTACTCACCATGATCACAATCATGAACCATTTCCATGCATGCCATAAGCATCACAAATCATGCCTCATCTCACATGTATAACACAATATACATAAACCAATCATAACACAAATCATACGAGGCATAAACATCAAAATACAAGTTCATCCAATGGCTCTAGATCAAGTTTAGGATTAGGCTACCACCCTAATCCTAACTCTAGTTGGGTCCACCAAGCCCAACCTAGTCAACATACTCGAACCAACCATTTAAAAACCACGTAAAACGTTTAACCACTCACCTAAGCTTCCAAGCTCCAAGCCAAGCAAGCAACCACCCTCAAATTCCCGGATTTCCTCTCGATGCTTCACCAACACAAGTTCCCGCTTCTAAACGACCTCAATCGCAATTCAAAAAATCTCAAATCAGCCCAACATCAAAAGACCAGCCCGGAACACAATTCAAGTACAATTTACAATGTTGCAAGCAATGAACAAACACCATTTTTAGCAATCTCGGACAGCCCCAAAACCACATACAAAATCCATGTTTCCAACATCCATTGCACTCACAAATGATCCCAATTCAACCCCTATCCATAGTACTATCAATAGCCTATCAATTTCCACCTAAAACAACCCCCAAAACTCACCCAAAACCCTCCATAAACCCCATTTTTACCCAAATTCGGGAATTGCTCAAAATCATTCAAAATTCACATATGTGGTACCATTTAGTTCCTAGACTTCATAACTAACCATATTAAATCAAAACATTAAGCTTAACAACATAAAGTTTCCATTTTTAATCAAAATCTTCAAAACTCCATTTTCCAAAACTTCAATGAAAATGAAAACAAATGGTACTTTTAAAGAGAGGGAGTTGAGGAGAAGTCAAAAGTGGTGTTACCTTTCGAAAATGAGTTGGAATGGAGAAGAGATGGAATGGAATAGTGTTTTGGGTGAAGAGAGTTCTCTAACCCGTTACTTTGTTGTGAAGAAGAAAGTGAATAGTGAAAAGATGATAGAAAAGGGGTTTTAAAATTAAAAGATGGGTAAATTACCAAAAGGCCATTAATGAATGACTATCCCCTTTATTCTTTAAAAGCTCTTCAATTTGCAATTTAATCAATTTGGTCCCATTTCAAATATTTATTTTTGAAACCCGAAACTTAAAGGATCATTTTAATTATAAACCCGAGCCCAAATAATATTAAAATATTATTCTCACCTAACCCCTAAACCCGGGTGTTACAATTTATTTTATAAAATAATTTGAATTAAGCTGAAGTCGTTTGAGATATATAATATTTGTGGTAAAATATTACATAATGTTATGTTGGTTTAGTAGTTATGGCTTAGCTCTTCCTCCGAAAGGTCATGGGTTTAAAACCCCTTAAGTGCATAGTTTTAATATTTTTTTCCTATAGCAAAACGACGCCGTTTTGGGCTAAATTAGGCTTCAAAACAGCCGCACCAAAACGACGTCGTTTTGACTTAACAAGAGAGTTAACAGTTAACGACATAGTGGCATTTTCGACTCACATATTAAAGTTCAGTGATAGTTTTGAACAATTTTAAAGTTCGGTGGCATTTTCGACTCAGGGGCCATAGTTGAGTGGTATGTGGTGTAGTTTACCTTTTAAAAAATAAAAACGAGAGGAAAATCTTGAAAACATTCTTCATTAAGCGAAAAATAGTAGGGTGTGCAAAATAAACCGTAACCGTTAATCGGTATAGCCGTTCATTTTATAGGTTAATTAACCTAACTGTTAAGGTTAAATGGTTTCGATTAACCGAACTGCTAAAAAAGACGGTTAATGGTTAACCTATATGTACTTTATTTTAACTAAGTATAAAGTTTGTGTTTAAAATTTCTCTATTTAAGTTAATTTTTTTAAAAAAATTAATACAATATTTATCGGAGAGATATATTTATTATTCTAAAAAAGAAATAATGAACATTTGAAAAGAAAATCGGAATAGGTTACAGGTTAACCTGTAACCGATCGTTTCTTAATGGTTACCCACTATAATGGTTAACCATTTAAAAAATTAACGGTTAACCATTTCCTAACGGTTAGTAACGGTTAAGTTAAGAATAATAACTGCTATAACGATTAACCAACCGTTTAAGCTAAACGGTATAGTTGACCTACCATAAACACCCCTAATAAATAGGCCCTTATCTAATTAATGTCTTCTATACTTTTTCATTAAAAATTTCAACAATTACTTTAATTTTAAATTATCAAACATGCTTAAACATTAAACCACTAAAAGTATTAATTATTAATTAATTGTTTTTTTTTTCAATAAACTACCAAATAAACCCTTATTATAGAACCTAACATTTCAAAAGAAAAAGACGAAGAAATATGTCTCTAAATTATATTTAAGAAAGTAAAGAAATAAATAAACATATGTGTTTTGCACACAACAAACAAACAAAAAATCAAACAAGCAAGAACACAAAAAATTTAACGAAGTTCAGCAGTGTGCTTACGTCCTCGGAGAACAAAGAGCGGTTGTTTTGTTTATACAATCAATGGTCCTTATGTTACAAATAACATATCTATTTATAGACCCGGTACAATTATAAAGATACCTCGTACCGTACCGCGAGGGCTTCGGCCCTGCACTCCCAACCCACTTAATCCGAGCCCACCAAAAACTCGAGTGCTCCTTTGATGGACAGATGCTCTCGCTCTGCAAAGCCTAAAGAACAATTGATAAAGTGCCTAATGAGGTGGAAGTAAGCCTTTTTATATAGCTCCCTACATCCAAGTCCTATTTTAACTAAGATAAGAAATACTACTCCCCGAAAGATTAGAACAATTGTAATCCTAGTTAAAGTAGCCATCATCTATCATTTTACAATATATATGAGTCATACTTAACCATATGTCATCACATTAATCTACCAACAACAACCAGTTGATTTAGTAGGATGAGATTCTAATTTTTTTAAATGAAGTTCGTGGTTCGAATTCGACATTGTGAATGAAAACTTAGATTGAAAGGGTCGGCCCATAATAAACCTCTACAATACTCGATATGAATAATCAATCAATGAATTGAATATTGATGTGTTAGAGTTGTGACTCAGATTTTGTTTCGAAAGAGATAATATTCCCCACTAGTTGTTGTCCTCCGGTATATAAATCCTCCTCGGTACGATGGAACGCAAACCTAAGTGAAACTTTATTTTCTTCCTTTGCGTGTTTAGAAAAAAAGCAAAAAAAAAAATATGTCGAGTAAAATTATTTTATATGTAAGTTATTTTTGTAAGCAAAATTTCTTATTCCTGTAAATAAACACTTAAGAAATTTCGATGTAAATTTTGGTGTTCTTTATTTTCTTGTTTTGTTTGCAATTATTATTTTTTATTTATCGTTATTGTTTGTTGTCGACATATTTTTCATATAACATGGTGGTTACAAGAAAGAGAAAGTTTATTTAATTGAGAAGTTATGTTGTGGTGTTGACGTGTTGTAGTAATCCTTGCTCTTGAGATTCTATGCTCGAAGTACTTGATATCATTTGATACCCAAAGAAACCAGAACAACTGGGATAAAACTACCACCGTCGTAGTAAGAGAAAATAGATTAAAAAAAATCATCACTGAAATAAAAATAGATTATTATTTATATTAAAAAATTCAACGGACGACACAAAAGTTACCCTCGAAAATTTACGAAAAAAATGAAACAATACTATTAAATGTAATTTGTTATTTATAAAAAAAAAATTCAACAGATGACACAAAAGTCACGGTCGAAAACTTACAAATAAAAAAGTGAAACAATAACATAAATGTAAGGGTAAACTATCTGTTTGACCACCAATCTATTGGGAAAGTTTTAAAATGACCACCATAGAAAAAAACGCGTCATTTGACTACCCAAACTATTAAAATGGGATCAATTTGGCCACCTGCCGTTAAGAGGCTAACGGAAGGTGACGTGGCAGTTAAAAAAATAAAGGTATAATTGCACATTTCGTCCTTACTATTTACACATTCTTTCAATTTAGTCCTAATTTTAATCTAATAAAATAAATTAATTAGGTGGTGACACGTGTCAACACCTTATTGGAGGAATTTAATTATTTATATTTAATTTAATAAATTTATTTTCATCCCCCAATCAGGTGGTGACATGTGTCACCTGATTGGAGGATGAAAATAAATGGAACTTTTGCACCCAGCGTGAATCGAACTTGGGTGGCTGGGTAACCTAAAGAAGACGCACATGGCAAAGCCACTGGGCTAAAGCCATTTTTTATGATACAAAGTGCAAATAATTAATATAATTCATGCAACCATTTGGAGATCTATAATCGCAACTTTTATTTGCGTCATCACTATTGATGCAATACCATCTTTAGTTGGTTACTGGTAAGCCCATTTACATCCCATTTATTTTTTTTAAGTTTATTTACTTTAGTTAAGCATGTAGATGAACCATGTTGAGATAATTATTTTTGACACTTTTCTATAAAATATCTTAAAACATCAGGTTTTTTCGTCACCTGCTAACACAGAAAAAGTATGTTCTGCAAAAATATATGTACTAGGTCTAGGCCATACATATTGAGGTGGTAAATAGGTGTTACATGAGTTCAAGTTGGATCGACTTTGGCTTCGAGTTATTTCAGATTCTGTGTTCGAGTCTTTCTTTTACTCATGTCCAATTATACCCAGATCTTCCAAAGAAAATGGTAGAAATTAATGTTAGAAAACCTGTCTGTAATTGATCCTACTGCTCCACGGCTAAAGAGTAGACATAAATTAGCATGCCAACCATGCATTTTAGTATAAAGATTCATTTGAAGCTAATTTTCCTTGTGTATATATTTTCTGACCCTTGCCAACTTATGCCTTCTAACAGGGCCATCTTTGAAATTGCGCAAACTGGATTGTTTTGGTTGTGTTTACTTGCCATCATCATCACCGCACTAATACCTCGATTTGTCGTGAAAGTTCTTTATCAGTTTTACACACCTTGTGATGTTCAGATTGCGCAGGAAGCTGAAAAGTTTCAGGCTCGGAGCGAGTCTGGAGCTGTAGAAGTTGAAATGAATCTGATCTTGGATCATCCAAGGCAGTAAGGTGATTTTGTTTATTTCTTTTTTGTAAACTATCATGTTCTTTAGGCTTCTGCAGAGTATATTAATCTCCATTATCAGATTGTGTTATTTTCTATCCGAAGGATAGAATTAGTACAACCTTAGGTTTGTATTTTATGTCATTTATGGTATAAAAAGAATGTAAATTAGCATTGTTTATAGCCGGAGAATCGTACACAGAAACATACACGAAAAATATCAGTGAATACAATTTGATTGCCATTTTTTTCCATTTATGAATTATATTAATTATTTGCACTTTGTATCACAAAAAATGGCTTTAGCCCAGTGGCTTTGCCATGTGCGTCTTGCCTAGGTTACCCAGCCACCCAAGTTCAATTCACGCTGGGTGCAAAAGTTCCATTTATTTTCATCCTCCAATCAGGTGACACGTGTCACCACCTGATTGGGGGTGAAAATAAATTTATTAAATTAAATATAAATAATTAAATTCCTCCAATAAGGTGTTGACACGTGTCACCACCTAATTAATTTATTTTATTAGATTAAAATTAGGACTAAATTGAAAGAATGTGTAAATAGTAAGGACGAAATGTGTAATTATACCTTTAATTTTTTAACTGCCACGTCACCTTCCGTTAGCCTCTTAACGGCAGGTGGCCAAATTGATCTCATTTTAATAGTTTGGGTAGTCAAATGACGCATTTTTTTCTATGGTGGTCATTTTAAAACTTTCCCAATAAATTGGTGGTCAAACAGATATTTTACCCTAAATGTAATTGTATGTGAACACTACGCGAAAGTAAAAGGCACAATCGGATTATTTTTTAAATAAAACTTGGAATAATTGTACACTTTTAAATTTAAGTAAATTTATATACGTCTATAGATTAAATTATTTAAATACGGGTCTTTTGAGTATAACACACTACCTTTAACCATTAAGATTACTCCTTCAATTAAAAAATAACTTTTAATTTTTGAACAAACTTTATCCCCTCAAATTAAATTTTTTGAATTTTAATATTTTTATCAAAGCCCTTTTAAATAGATAGAATTTAAGAACTTGTGTAGTAGTCTCAATAGTAAAAGATGATATATTTTATCTAAGTGATTCGAGTTTGAATACCATGTATGCACTGTGTGTTATTAAAGGACTAAGAAAATTAAATAGATACTATCTTGTAATCATACCAGCGTATTCAAAAGAAAAATAGATAGAATTTAATAATTTTACAAGCCTTTCAAATAGGTCAAATTCTACTATTAATCCCTATACTTAGATCATTTTTAATTCCTACACTTTTAAATTTTAATCGGACTCAAACAATAACTCAAATTCTATTATTAATTATTGTACTATGCATCAACAGTACATTTAGTTTCAAATTTTAATTTGATCATTCTAAATCCTTATACTTTAGTCAAATTATAATATTTGTACCATTTGAGTTTGAACAGAAATTTCAAAGTAGAAAAGCATAAGAACTAAAATTGACCAAATTAAAATATAAAAATTATATCCACGATAATTTAAAATATTTTATTTTATTTTCCGATAATGATGGCAAGTATTTCTAGGCCTCGTTAAATATGGATACCACCTCATCCGGAGGTTCAACAAAATCATGATACCCAAACGGTAATCTCCAGGCCAATTGAGCAAGGCCATCCGCTACTCACCCACATCATCCCCAGAAACACTCCAAATATGTTGGAGAATGGAGAGGTGGCTTACTCCAAATATTTTATTTTATTTTTTTAAAAATATCTACAGTGTGCCAAATGCACAATTACACCAATAATTTAAAGTTTTCAATCTAAAAAAGTAGGACCTTTGGTAATAAACTCACCTATATCTGGCATTTATCCAGACATAAATATATGCTCCTCCAATATACTTGGAGGAAAAGAATGTTTCAGACAACACGTTTTCAAACCCGAATCTGAACCCAACACTTACATTCGAATCCGAGTAACATAAATCAAAACACATTAAAAATGTAATCCACAAATGCCAATGTCTTCTAATTCATAAGAGAGAAAGAAGAAGTTAACACAAAGTAAACACTAGTGAGTGTACATCTCTAATTTTTGTTTTATGCAGATGCTTCATTTGAGTTAAGATTCCGATTGAAACGTTGAGGGCTTTTCACTTCTCTTGTTCAAGCCACTTACAGAAGCCGTTCTCCAAGGCGTCTTTCATCCATTCATGCCTGCAGCTTTGCAGCGCTTTTGGAATCGTAAGCCAATTCCTCGTTCGAGTGCTCTGCTCCGGCCACAAACTCAGTTCCTCCTTCACGAACAATGCAAACATTGCGGCTTTACACAAGCCTTCTGGACTGAATTCATCTTGATGAGTTTTGCTCTTGAATTGATAAAATCCTATGAAATCCTAAATCCCATAAGAAAAATTAGAGCACTCTTAACCTAGAATAAAGAAGTACATGCAACAATCTTATAAATAATAATAATTTGTGCAGTTCTAATGGTGTAAAAGCTTAGCAACCAGATGAATAAACGAAATCTTCCGACTGCCATGTTAAGATATTTTGGAATTAAAGGAAATAGTTGGGATAAAGAAGTGGCTAATTTCTTGTAGGAAGAAGAGATTACAGAGTACCCCAAAACTATATAAACACCGTACATGAGTATTTGAAGGAAAATAAAAAGTGAGAGCAACAAGGTGAGAAACATAAAACTAGCTAGATTCAAGAGGATAAAGCAATGAAACCCGTTCAACGACAAGAAAAATGACATGTCAAAAATATACCAGATTTATGCCACTTAAATTTGGGTATGTGTCGTGTATATCTACGACATAGGTATACTTAACTAATTTCTTTGTGTGTGTGTGTGTGTGTGTGTATGCCTGAATGCTGCTAATCTTACTCAAATGTTGACCATGACAATGTCGACCTATGTTACTTGAACTCAGGTGAGAGTATCAGATACGTGTATATGTACATTGTACAGCATAGGTATATTTAACTATTTTCTTAGTGTATGTATTAAGGGTCATAGCCCGATACCCTTTGTCCTAATATGTATTGGGCACGGATGTCAAATTGAGGTATTTCAAGAAATATGAAGAGTTAGAGCCAGCATATTTGTTGACAAAATAACGATCGGTATTAGAGATCTATGCTGAAAACATCAAGAGATGAACTAATGTTAGAAAATGTTAATAGTGTTTCACAAACTCAAAAGATAACAATATAAAATGCATAAATATAAGTGAGGAAGAAAATTCACCATTAAATCCCCTCGAACTCCAGCTTCTTCAATAGCTTCCCTCACTGCAGCCTCCTCAACCGTTTCATCATTCTCCCAACCTCCCTAAAATCAGAGAGCAAGATATCCATAACAAAATGCTACTCTAAAAAACTCTTTTCTTCAGAATGTAGCTAATAAGAAACCACGGACACATCTATTCCCGACACTTGCACCAGAGTTTGAATAACATGGGTATCATCAAAATACTAAGTAAACCGGCTGCTATATTGTTCTAAATGTTAATAAGAAATTTGAATGTTGTACACTGGATTAATTAGATAAAAAACTGCAAGAAACAAGAAATAAGAGTTAAAGGCTAATAATGAGTAATCCAGAATGCAATCAAATATTACCGGATACTGCAACATAACTAAGGGTGGATGCATGTGTTTTTACAGAACTTTTTTATGCTTGTTCCTATCAACAGTAATGCATATACGGGGAAATAAATGCAACCGTATAATCTACAGCAGAATGGACTTAAGCAGGTTTGGAATGGTAGGGAAGCAGTAGCACGAGGAATGAAAGTAAGAATTACAATGTATGCCTGAACAAAACACGAGTTTGTACCTTCGGAAACAAAAGACCTGGTCCACTAGTTGAGTTAATCATTAGTACCTCAACCACCTTATCAAAATTTACATCATCTGCCTCAGTTGAGCATCTATACCTAAACGGAATACATCTGTCAAAAGAGAAAAGCGGATTTAGCACATAAAGCTCAATCATGAATAGAATTTTTCCCAAAACTTCAAAATTGAAGTGTTCAATGCCTATCTATTTATATTTAGAATGAAACAATTCAATCTCAATCAAAAATAGCAAGCAAAGAGGGAAAAGAACAAAGAAAAGATTGAAGATCTAACATTCTTCCAAAATGGTACATATAAAAATCCAGTCACAAAATTACTGTCAAAGCGAAAAAAACAAACAGTGAACAGGAATCTGATTCAATGGCATCTTGAATAGCATGTCTCATTAATATTGAAGGCTATGTTACTTTGACTTTTCATTTTTCTCGAAGTAACCATTTCCGTCACCCATGTACAAAAATTCCAGACATGGGTATGTACGAAAAAACTTTTAAAAAAACTTAACATGCCCCCTTTGGATGTACTCAAATTTGACACACATTCGAATCCAAGTAACAAATTAAAGTATGTCATGCCCCCAAGGCAAATTCTTTTGATTTGGTTCCAACATTAAAGTCAGCATAACCTCAACTGTCAATCATAGTTATATATTAAGCTACTTGATCAACAGCTAACAAAGGATATGTTAGGAAAATTTCTGTCTAAGATAGTTCATAATCTTCCCAGTTTTTCTTTCTTTCATTACTTTTTCTTTTCTTTATTTTTTTCATTCCCTTTTCTTTTTTGAGAAACCATAAAGATTCTTTAAAGGATTGTATAACTGTTTGACTACTGAGAACCCTAGCCATCATCATCAATACTAAATGATCAAACCAATAGCCACTATTATGCAACACAAGAAATTTCCTAGAAGATCTCACTATCTGCTTTTGTCATATGTCATCTCCCTAACCAAAAGTCATACCCAAGGTTAAGTTGATATCCTAATCGTTCCACCTCATGAATCGTACATGAAATTTCAATATTATTTCTCTCTTGGAATATCTCTAGCTTCGTAATTAACATGGACCGACCCTACTTCCAATGCAATAATCATTATCCATTAAGCAGACATTATTGACATTTCTCTTAGAAACAAGAAAATAGAGAAAAACAAAAACAGGGAGCATGCCATTGCAAATTTCATGTCGAGAATGTAATAAACCATTTCAAAATGAAAAATGTGCACTTTTAGACCATTAAAAACAAAACATAATCGATCTGTGCACAGAAAAATTAAAATATATCCATTTTCTATTTTCATGCCAATAATGAAAGAAAAAAACATCGAAACCTCAAATGAACAAATCCTATAAACATAAAAAGAAATCTCATTTCCCATCTTCATCTGGAAAATGTAATAAACCCCTCAAACCTTAAACGAACCATCTAAAAACTAACATTCGAACGTAACCAGAAAATGATAGACGAGCCAAAAATCTAAAAGAAAAACGGAACCCAATTGCTATACATATAAAAAAATGTTCTTAATAAACGCCATTCCCAACCTTCAAATGCCCCCACTCATGATTCCATATGCCAATGCGATCAATACATGGATATCAAGATATACACAAATTTGCCAATATCCCAGAGCTGACATAAACCATTCAAAGCTTTGGCATTCATAAACACAAAAAATAAAACAAACCCATTCTTTTATTATGAATTTTCTAACTGATCAATCAAAATAAACCAATAAATATCTGAAACCCAGTAATGTAATAAATATTCCAATCACAGAAAAACACACCATTCAAGAAGATAAAAACAACCAAAGAATCGATGAATCAAAATTCTCAAAAGCCACATGCAAACATATTTTCCACATCTACATTACACGGATTAAGCGAAGTAATCATAAACAAAGAACATACCCAGCGACAAGGCGAAAACCAGCCTCGTACCTTTGCTGAAGCCGACCTGTACGGGCCACCAAATCCGACATAATAATATGAAGAAGAAGGAAAAAACCAGTTTTTTCTTTTTCAAATCTCAAATTCTTTTAATTTGAACAAAGGCGATCATGGTTGGTATTTTTTTCTCTCCTTTTTTGGGTGGGTTTACAGAAAACGCTCAGGCTTGTACCGGATTACGGTTCATCCATTGCTGCTGGCATTGGATTTTGACGGTGGTGATGAATGCTACAAAGCATCATTCAATGGTTGTGATTTTCTTGGCTTTTTTGGGTGTTTTTTTTAAATTATAAATCGTAATGAATGCCAAGAAATTTTCAGTTTTTGGGAAGAAAGAAAGAAAAAGAAAGAGAGAAAAGGGAAGCGCTAAGAACGGATCGAGCGGTGGAGTGGTCAAAAAGCCATGTGAGCTGAGCTGGTTAATATGTGGCTTCATAAAATTACAATTTCTATGTACTTTATCAAAATTATTTATTCCCCGTGCATTCACAACAAATAATTACTTGAAATTGAGTTGGTTTTCTTTGGTTAATTGTGCTATCAGTCCATGTACTATTTAAAAATTTAAAATTTAGTCCCTTTAGTTGTCGAATTTGTTGTTTGTTCTTCTTCCATAAATGTTATATTGTTTTCTTGGTATAGACTAAATTGATGAAATTTTCAAATACGAAATGTTAAATTTTTTGGTTATTTTCAATTAGGGCAAACTGATAGAATGTATAAGTTTCATAGACTAAAAATGTTATTATACCATGACATGTTAAACATTAAGTGTTTATTTCAATTTTAACGACAAAGTGACTTGTTTGTAACAATGTTTTGGTTTACTGACCTATTTATAACTTTTGTTATTAAACTCTTGATTAAGTGGCATTAAGTGCAGTTTATTCAAAAAAACATTTTTTTTAAAGGTAAATTGCTCATTAAAAAAACTTTATCTAATCCTAGATAGAAGAAAAGAGTGTCAACTTTTATTAATCACGAGAATATAAGCAGTAAATAAATCACTAGAAACACAGATTCAAGTTCACACCACAACAACCCAAGCAATACAAAACTCCATTCAATGAATTAAACTACAATGCATACAAAATCGCCAGATTAGAGTCAATCTTCAAACCATAACATGTCGACTGATCCACACGAGAATGTACAAGATTATGTGCGATACAAATAGCTTCCCTATAAGCAAAGGAGATATGCCATAGTGCATTATCTCAAAAAAACCCTGCACTTTAAAACAATCTTAAAAAAAGCAACCGATAAAAGGGTCACATTGGTTGAGCCACTGGACCGTCAGCGAACTATCGGATTCTATGATCAAAGACGAGGTCATATTCTATTTAAACGCATAGAAAAATAAACATGCTTCTAAGATAGCGGACAATTCAGCCTCAGTCAGATCAGTCATACTAATGTATTTAGAGAATCTAATGAAATGTTTACCCATGTGATCTAAAAAAATGCCACCAATACCACCAACACCAAAATTACCCATTCACTAAAGCGTCTACATTAAATTGAAAGAACCAATTGGGAGAGCCACCCAAGAACCAGAAAGAGGCCTGGACGGCTTAGCAATAGCCACCCCACATAGATTAGGGTGACGAACGAAATTCAAGATTGAGGGAAAAATATTAGGCCACTTACATTTACACCAGTACCCGATTCTTGTAACAGCTGTATTATACATGTGTTCTTCATTTATAACTTTTTATTATATATACTCTCGTTCCTACACAACTAAATTGACCGAACGAAAGCAAAGAAAGCAATGCTCCAAACAGGCTTCATCGAAGGTTTAATAGGTTAATTCGCTCATAACAATAGAAAATGCTTTAGAATTTTCATTATGATCAAGTGGATATTTCAAGCACCACGCCACTTCTGTCAAACTTTCCAATTATCTCACAGTGGCATAACAAATGGAACGGTTAGGCGCATTGGAACAAAAACCCACATACACGCACCTAAATCTGAGATACCTCTCTTGGCAAGCTCCCCTAGTGTAGGGATTCTATTTTGGACTACTTTTCATAAAAAGAATTCAACCTTTGGAGGTATAAGATTCTGCCAGACGAATTTCTAAATTCTGTCAGCAGTAAAACCAACAATCGAGACAGAGACACAATAATCCTTTGCCTTATACCAACCATACAAAGCATCAGTCCATTTCATGCGGTCATTAGCACAATTTCCTTTCGAAGCACGAGCCAAGATACAATGAAATTCATCCCACAATTCATTTTCCCATAAAAATAGATCACTTCTTAACTTAATATTTTAGATCCATGCACCTTGTTGTGCACACGAAAAACGAAAAAGAAAATCCAACAAGCAAGAACACAATAGATTTAATGAGATTCAGTAGTGTGCTTACATTCTCGGGGAGCAAAGATCGATTGTTTTCTTTTATTCAATCGATAATGCCCGACAAAAACAAGGCTTAAAGCCTAATAAGAACAATTAGTGAAGTGCCTAATGAGGTGGGGGTAAGCCTATTTATATAGCCCCCTACATCCAAGTCCTATTCTAACTAGGATAACTACTACTCAATCCTACTTTAACTAGGATTACAATTGTTCTAATCCTTCGGGGAGTAGTATTCCTTATCCTCCAAGGATCTCTCAAGTCGGTTGGTTGTTAAGCTCAGCTGTCCTTTTACAGTATATGAGCCATACTTAACAAATCTCCACCTTGGCGAATATCATGCCCCTTAAGAGATAAATCTAGAGTCTCTCACACATCAAAGTGGGTTGGGCTACCATGCTTCTCTAGCATTTGCAAACATTCAACAAAGTCCAAACAATGCTTGAACGTGTATGTAGTAACAGGCTTGATCAACATATCAGCTGGATTGTCTGCAGTATGCACCTTTTGTAACAATATCTCACCAGATGCAATAAACTCTTGTGAAACCTCACATCAATTTGTTTAGTTATAACATGATACACCTGATTCTTAGCCAAATGAATAGCACTTTGGCTATCACAATGCAACTGAACTCCACCTTGCCGAATACCCAATTCCTTCACTAGCACGATAAGCCATAAGGCTTCTTTTGCAGCTTCAGCTACTGCCATGTACTCAGCTTCAGTTGTTGATAATGCCACAACAGACTAAACAATTTACTTCTAACATATAGGCCCTCCACCAAGGGTGAAAACATACCTAGTTGTAGACATTCTATCATCCAAATCACTTGCATAGTCTGGATCCACATATCCAACAATCAAAGGATCGTGTCGCTGACTGCCGAAAACAATTCCATGTCCCACAGTACCCTTTAAATACCTAAAAATCTACTTGGCTGCTTCCCAATGTGATCTTCCTAGTTTAGACATGTATTTACAGACTTGACCAACAACATGAGCTAAATCAGGACGAGTACATAGCATCGCATAAATCAGGCAGCCGACAGCACTGGCATAAAGGACCTTTGCCATGTAACCCCCTAGACCCGCCTATGCGTTAATACGGATCCTAGGAAGTCACATTAGGGTCACCAGAACGACCCACGTTAAAATTTCAAATAAACAAATTGCTAAACCATTTAAAATCATAAATCAAGTTTTGAATTAAAATACAATTTCATAAAACATTCAGACAATGAAACAAAAATGTGATAAAAGTTGTTAATACAAGTTTCATACTTGAATATAAATCAAAACGTGACATACATGCCCCCTAATTACACGTGTGTCGTACTTCGCAAGCAAAGCCGAAGAAACTCCCATACCGACGTTGATAGCTGCAACATGGTCGATCTTTTGACCTGTGATGGTAAAAACAACGTGAGCTTCGGAAAGCTCAGTAATACAAACTACCAGGAGATGCTAAAAGCACAAGTAGGTATATGGCAAGCTTTACATTGTCATGAAGAACTAGGCAACGGTAAGCTCAAATTACAATTCGATAATTCAGTGAAGCATTATATTAGAAGGTAATAGAGTTGTTCTTTATTTGATCATCCGAATCTTAGGAGATGAGTCTAAAGCCGAAGATTCGGAAGAGATTCATATTCCAAAAGTTGAATCAAGGAGTTCAGAGTGGTTCATTAAGCGCAAATTGTAGTTTTACTGAGATTTCAACTTTGATACATTAATTTAGTAGGGTATGTTTCAGAAGAGGTCAGAAAGTTTTATTAATTTACTTAACTTCCCTCTAACCATACGCCAATATACAGAAACCCAGAATAGTATCCAGAAAGACTTACCTTAGGCCCGTCGGGCGTAGGAGCTTATAGAAAGGCTTACCCTAGGCCCATTGGGCATATGAGCTTAGTTCCAGAAGGGCTTACCAGTGCTGAGCCTACAGATATTCATTTATATCCCAGATAATATACCCCAGATGAATTTAGTTTATATTCAGAAGACAATAATATCAGAAAACAAATATCAAATATATTTTTATATTAGAAGACATATATCAGATTTATTTTTGTATCAAAAGACGGATATCAGATATATTTCTGTATCAGAAGACCAAAGCCAAGAGTTAAGCTTTCATTACGGGTAACAGAATCATACTTTTAATTCAGAGCAGATAGTCCTAGTTTAAAGCATATTGTATTCGCGGACATAGGGTACACACTTTATGGTTCAATATATTTCTCAAATACACTTGATAATTATCAGAAAGGGAGCATAGAACGTCTGACAATTTTGGACTAATTTCAGAACGAGGTCCCTAGGCGAGGGAGCTCGGTACTAACAGCTCAAACCAACATTCGGAAGTTGACACATCGAGAACACTGAGATTTCAGATGTATTGAGAGTGATCCAAATATTTAAGCCTACGAGGGCATTTTTGGTCATTTCGACCTTCAGGGGTAATTTGGTAATTAGACTATCAGGTAAAAGCAGTGACGTACGGAGTTCAGAAGTTCTGGTTACTTATCAGGTTTTTGAGTCCTTTTGAACTAATCGCAAACCATCGCACAAGGTTTATTGTTTAACCAGATCAGTACACCGTAAGTACCCACTTCTCAGAACCAA
This sequence comes from Hibiscus trionum, assembly GCA_030270665.1. Lineage (NCBI taxonomy): Eukaryota > Viridiplantae > Streptophyta > Magnoliopsida > Malvales > Malvaceae > Hibiscus > Hibiscus trionum. The sequence continues at coordinate 3,957,210 of BSYR01000008.1, forward strand.
CTATATTGTATAACAAAAGCTCGTCTTCGCCAAGCAACCACTAAACATACAACGAGAAATCGAACAGGTATTCAAATGGTATTTCCCAAGTAATCGAACATGTGTAATGCATCTGAACTCGATCCATAACATCGAATACACACGAAGTACATGTTGCTCTTACCATTGACCTAGGTACTTTCTCCAAATAACTTGAACATGCCTTTATATGGTATTCTTCCAACATCACAATAGTTCCCGAAACGACCAACCAACAAGGGTCGTGTATTACCACTTTCAGAGTTATTGCCTTTGCTTGGCTTTATTGATATTTCTCATTCCATGTCTTAAAGGTATTTTCAGTCACCTCGATGTCCGAAGGTGTTTCAATTATTTTGAGCCTTTCGGTTCTTCCAACTATTCATTCATTTCAGATCTCGACAGTATATCCATCATTTCAGAAAATTGACAGTTAGTACCTGAGGATATTTTAGTCTTTTGGTCATTACGTTCATTCCGATTACTTCAGCCTTTTTAATGTTTTCAAACCTCTTTGGTCAAGCCAGTCAGTTCGGTATTTTATGCCACTTTGATTAGTTCAGATATACGATATATATATATATATATATATATATATATATATATATATATATAGAGAGAGAGAGAGAGAGAGAGTTAATTTCAGAGATTTATTCGGTGTTCAAATACAATCCAAGTACTCTACAATTCGAGGGTTTAAGCTTTGATATACAACTTTTCAAGCAAAACGAGGTTTTTAGATAAATAAGCTACTTTACCAGATTTGGTGTAGACTCTAAAATTATTTTGTTGTCAAGGGTATTTTAGTCCTTCTTGCGCCTTAAGGGCATTTTCGTAATTTTTTTAACGAAGCATTTCGGAAGCTAGATCATTAACAGGCAATCAGATCTAGAGTATAACAGTCCTATGAATTATTCTTGGATATCAGAAGTTCTTACAAGTCCCTTATCTTCCTAACCGAGCAATTCAGTCTAATCAAGATACTATCATTTTTCTGTAATCAACTTGACTAGAACAAAATTAACCATATAGTTAACATGATCATTCGGTCATTTAGCGGATACCAACATGTTTCATAACGCATACAAGAGGTAGTAATGTATTACCTTGGCTCCAAGCTACATTGGTCGATCCGTGAACGACGTTCGAACACTCTTGAACCCAGATTTGACGCCCCTCAACAATTCGTATTTAGGGGACTGTGAGTACTTTAAATTACATAAATTATCACTTTAGTCCTTATTCACAGTACCCTTAATTGAATAATTAAATACATATACAAGTTCGGTGTTGAGTGTGTAAAAGTTCTATATTTTACCCCCTATTTAACCCATATTTCTGCTGCATTCAAGCATAATTCATTGCATTTAGGTTAGATTTCAGTTTTACATCACAAATATATTAAATGGCACAATTTCTACTAAAATTGGTTGCTTTTGCAGGTAGCTGCTGTAGCAGATGGAGAAGCAGGCGCTGGGCAGTGAAGAATTAGAGCTGGAACTGGATGTGCAGAAGTGAAGGACGATGCTGCCATGGCCGCTGCCGTGGCAGCCAAGGACGACAGCGATAGTGAAGGGAAGAAAGTGAAGTGGACCTCGACAGAAAGAGAAATTAAGCCCATCTGTCGTGGAGTACCCTTATATTTTTCCGAGCCCTAGATCAGAATGAAGACCAAGCCCAAGGTTCAAGGAAGATATCCCAAGCAAGAAGGAAGGACGAATTAAAGACTGCTGCTCTGAAGATTTAGTCTTTATTAGAGTTGTACTTTAATTTAAAGTTGTATTCTTGCCATATTAGAAAACTTGAACCCAAGGCCTATATAAAGGCATGTAATTCGACCTAGGAGAGATCATCACCATTCTCTAGCCTTCTTCCCAAAACCCTAGTCGTTTTCCTTTCCTCACCATGTTCTAAACTTCCCCTAGGGCTAAGGGTTGCTTTGTAAAGTAGTTGCAAGGATTGCATTTGTTTTAGGATTTTCTTTGTTCAATAAAATTACTTCAAGTTCACTTATTCTGGTTTTCAACATCTTGCAAGAGTTTCGGGAGAGCATTGTGAGATTATCTATTTACTTAATATCGGGAGAGTTAAGTATACGAAAGGAATAAGTGCAGGTTCTCTAGTTTATAGTTGAACTATCTCGGACCTAGGGATAGGACGAGGTTAAGTGGCTAAGGAAGAATTCAACAACATCGGTGTTCATCCTTCGATTCACGCCGGGAGGTATCATCAAAGACGTGTTCATCGACAGACTTGGACCTGAGGATAGGCCAAGGCACAATAGGGATTCTTGCCAAACTTGAAGTATAGAGTTGAGTAATCGCTACCGCGATAGCCAACAGACCGCTGCCGCGACAGGTGCTGCCGCAGCAGGCACGACGACAGAACAGTGTTTCCTAGACTTTGCAACACCTACACTACTGAGCAATTTAATACCGTCCCATTCTCTCTATCTTGATTTCTTTACTCTTAATTTCTAGCACTCTTTATTATTTCGTGACAAACATATTAAACTGTTCTTTTTCCTCTCGTGCAGTAATTCAAGGTGAAGCTATTAGCCCAGTCCCTGTGGAGACGATATACGATACTTCCGTATCACTTTACTACTTGCGTCGTGTACACTTGCACTACATTACGATAGACACTTTTACACGCAACAAGTTTTTGGTGCCGTTGCCGGGGACTGGCAACATATCTTTACCCTATCTTTTACTGCACTTCCTTTACTTTTCTATTTTTACTTGGATCGTTCAACCTATACCTTTCACAAGGTTTTTTGTTTGCTTATGCGCAGATCTCAATGAGGAAAAAAACCTGAGCACCAGTTAGATCCTGAAATTGAACGAACGTACAATCTCAGAAAAAGAGTTTGGTACCTCGTAGAGAGAAACGAATACTTAGAAGGACAGTTAGACGCAATGGTAAACGGAAGGCACGAAGAAAGAAGGGACGACCAAAGAAATCCCCAGGATGTTGTAGATCCTGCCGGGAATGGAGGGAACGGTCAAGCTGCCGATCCCCCTGCCGCTGCCGTACGCCGGTCATGCCGAGACTACATGCTCAATGATCATGTAGAACTGGAAACAACCCTGCCAGACGTAGATGTTGACAACTTTGAGCTGAAATCTGTCATGTTCAGCATGATCAACAACGCTGGCCAATTCAGTGGTGCTGCTACAGAGGATGCTAGGGAGCATCTGAAAACGTTCCAGGAAATCTGTGGTTCGTTTAGACTACCAGGAGTTAATCCGGAGATACTGAGGCTTCGGTTATTTCCTCATTCATTGAGGGACAGAGCAAAGACTTGGTGGAATAAACTAACGTCGGGTTCAATACGAACTTGGGCAGATTTAACTCGTGAATTTTTATCTCGTTTTAATCCTTCATACTTATCTGAGCGATTACGTAACGAAATTGCTACTTTTCAATAGGAAGAAGACGAGCCGATGCACGAGGCCTGAGACAGATTTACCACTCTTCTAAGGAACTGCCCAATGCATGGATTCCCCGTTTGGAATCAGGTAACAAAATTCTATAATGGTGCCAATTTACAAACTCGTATCAGAATTGATTCGGCAGCAAATGGATTACTGCTGGACAAAGACCCAGATGAAGCAATGGCAGTATTGAAAAATCTGGCGAAGAATGAGGAACAATTTCCTACGGCAAGAAGAGGGGGTAAACGATTTCTAGCTGTAAAGGATTATGAGGCCGACAGTTCATTAAAATCACAGGTGGCATACCTCACTAAGGCGATGAAAAAGCTCTTAAAAGAAGATTCACAGCCTGTTTATTCTGCTGAAGAGGTATGCGAAACTTGCGATGGTAATCACAGTTCGGAGGAGTGCCCGTTACAGTTAGAAGAAGGGATGTATGTTGAGAACTACAATAAGCAGAATTATAACTCCAACAACTACAATCCCAACTGGAGGAAGGATCCTAAGTTCTCTTGGAGCAATCCTAATAATGCCCTGAATCCTCAAGCACAAAACACTCAGAATTAGGGAGGACCTAGATTAATGACTCGACAGCAACCGCAGCAGCAACAGCCGCAACTTGCCACGACTAGTATACTGGAGCAGACCCTGGCTAAGTTTATGTCTCAAACAGGAACCTATATTGAGAACATGAATCACTTCGTCAAAAAGACTGAGACATTCATGGATACAACAGAGATGCGGATGACCAACCATGAAGCTACTCTGAAATCACTAGAGACACAGATGGGTCAGATTTCCAGCATGTTAAACCAAGGCAGAATGGCCGATTCCCTAGCAATACTGAAAATGCTAGACAACCCACAACATGAGCAGTGTAAAGCCATCACTACTAGGAGTGGGAAGAAATTACCAGGGCCAGAGAAGGAAGCTGAAACAGTTAAGAAACCAGCCTTGGAGTCACCTGTCGAGGAAGCTGCCCCGGCAGACGACAAGCAGCCTGCTGCTGATGAACCTGTCACGACAGCAGAAGGGACAGGGGAGAAAGACGACGAACCTAAACCTCCTCATATCCGTATGTAGTGGGAAGGACACATTGCTGATTATCGTCCCCCACCACCTTTCCCTCAGCGGTTACAGAAATTGAAACAGGAATCACAGCTTAAGAAGATTTATGATATTTTTAAGCAGGTTCATATCAACATTCCGCTGTTAGATGCTGTGAGGGAAATACCTGGTTATGCCAAATTCCTCAAGGATGCCATGTCAAAGAAATCCAGACTTGGGGAATTTGAAATAGTTAACATGACACATGGATGCATGAGTATTCTACACAAGTATCCACCCAGAAGAAGAAGGATCCTGGGAGCTTCATCATACCATGCATAATCGGAGACAAATTTGTGGGTAAAGCACTTTGTGATCTTGGTGCTAGCATAAATTTAATGCCCAAATCTGTTTTTCAGAAATTAGGTATTGGAAAAGCTCGGCCCACAACAGTAGTACTGCAGCTGGCAGACCGCTCTTACGTTCACCCAGAAGGAAAAATTGAAGACATTCTGGTAAGAGTGGATAAGTTCATTTTTCCTGCTGACTTTCTTGTCTTAGATTGTGAAGCAGATGAAAACGCACCAATCATCATGGGGCGACCCTTCTTAGCCACATGAAGATCACTGATTGATGTGGAAAAAGGAGAACTCACTATGAGAGTGAACGATCAAGAGATCAAGCTGAACGTTCTCCAAGCAATGAAACATGCTGATGCAGAAGAAGAGTGCAAGGCCATCACTGCAATTACCTTTGACTAACCCTGCATCAGGTCGGGCTGCCACGACATCAAAATTGGCCACTGCCTCGGCAGCCATTTAGAAGACTGTCACGACAGCACCGACGACAGCAGCTCCTCAGAATCTGATACATTTGATACTGAAGATCAAGAGGAGGTAAACTGGATAGGCAATCGTCCAGGTAAGTTGTTCGAGCCCTTAAATTATACCTCGGATAACCATATAATTCAAAAGTCATCAACTGTTGAACCCCCTGTTCTTGATCTTAAGCCCCTACCAGGGCAGTTAAAATATACTTTCCTTGGTTTAAATGATACGTTGCCCGTAATCATCTCTTCCAAGTTGATGCAGGAACAGGAACATCAGCTAATAGGGATGCTGCAGCAGCATAAAAAGGCTATTGGATGGACGATAGCTGATATCCAAGGCATCAGTCCGGTACTATGCATGCATAAAATCCTTTTAGAGGATAATCATAAGTGGACCATTGATGCACAGAGACGACTGAATGATGCTATGCGAGAGGTGGTTCGTAAAGAGATCATAAAGTGGCTAGATGCTGGAATAATCTATGCAATCTCGGATAGCAAGTGGGTGAGCTCGGTGCAGTGCGTTCCCAAGAAAGGAGGAATAACCGTGGTAACCAACAAAGACAACAAGCTAATCCCAACCAGGACTGTGACCGGTTGGAGGGTTTGTATGAACTATCAGAAGCTTAACAAAGCTACCCGAAAGGACCACTTCCCCTTACCCTTTATTGATCAAATGCTTGATAGATTAGCGGGTAAGCCTTACTATTGTTTTCTTGATGGTTACTCAGGTTATAATCAAATAGCCATCGCACCGGAAGATCAAGAAAATACGACATTCACATGCCCATACGGTACCTATGCTTTTCGGAGGATGCCATTTGGACTTTGTAATGCACCAGCCACCTTTCAAAGGTGCATGATGGCAATATTCTCCGATATGGTGGAGGATTTCCTAGAAATATTTATGGATGGTTTTTCAGTCTTTGGAGACAACTTTGAAAGCTGCCTAGGCAACCTACAGAAAGTGCTCGAGAGATGTGAAAAGGCAAACTTGGTATTGAACTGGGAAAAGTGTCACTTCATGGTGGATGAAGGGATAGTCCTCGGCCATAAAATTAGCTGCGCGGCATAGAAGTCGACAGAGCTAAGATAGAAGTAATCGAAAAGCTGCCGCCACCCACCACAGTCAAGGGAATCTGAAGTTTCTTAGGGCATGCTAGTTTTTATCGAAGGTTTATCGCGAACTTTTCAAAGATCACGAAGCCCTTATGCCATCTTCTGGAGCAGAACCGTCCCTTTGACTTCAACGCTGAATGTACTGAAGCATTCAAGGTTCTGAAAGAAAAGCTGGTAACAGCCCCAATAGTACAGCCACCAGATTGGAAACTGCCATTTGAGATCATGTGTGATGCTGGTGACTACGCCGTCGGGCAGCACTTGGGCAGCGGAAAGACAAGCTCTTTCATGTCATATATTATGCCAGCAAAACATTGAATGACGCCCAAGTGAACTACACCACCACAGAGAATGAACTATTAGTTGTGGTATTCTCTGTTGACAAGTTTCGTTCTTATATACTTGGAACGAAGGTCATAGTCCACACAGACCACTCTGTATTGAAGTACCTGTTCATCAAAAAGGATGCAAAGCCTAGACTAATACGTTGGATTCTGCTACTGCAAGAGTTCGACCTCGAGATCAAGGATAAAAAAGGGACAGAGAATCAAGTTGCAGATCACTTGTCTAGATTAGAGAAGGGAAAGAGTCTCCCAGCAGACGAGACACACATACTGGAGACCTTCCCCGATGAGCAGCTGTTTGCTGCCACAATCACTACTGCGACAGCCATGGCGGCATGTAAGTTTTCTGAACTCCCCTGGTATGCTGATTTCGTTAATTTCTTAGTTAGCATAATAACTCCTCCTGACCTTAATTATCAAGCTAGGAAGAGGTTCCAAAATGATGTTAAGCATTATTATTGGGACGAACCTCTTCTTTTCAAAATCTGTGCAGATCAGGTTATTAGGAGATGTGTACCACAGGATGAACAGGAAGAATACTACATCACTGTCATGCTTCACAGTATGGAGGACACTTAGGAGGCAACAAAACTGCTGCCAAGGTTTTGTAGTTGGGATTTTACTGGCCGTCACTGCTTAAGGATGCCCAAACATTCTACAAAAACTGTGACAAGTGTCAAAGGACTGGAAACATCTCAAGGAGACACGAGATGCCGCTGCAAAATATTCTTGAAGTCGAGATCTTCGACGTTTGTGGGATAGATTTTATGGGACCATTCCCAACTTCATGTGGGAACTTATATATCCTCCTGGCAGTAGATTATATGTCCAAATGGGTTGAAGCGGTCGCTGCTCAGAAAAATGATGCCAAGACAGTTCAAAGATTTCTACATAAAAACATTTTTTGTAGATTTTGCATCCCCAAGGCGATCATCAGTGATGAAGGGAGATACTTCGATAATAGGGTTATAGCTGCTGCCTTGAAAAAGTATGGTGTCAAACATCAGATTGCAACAACGTATCACCCTCAAACCAATGGACAGGCTGAGATATCCAACAGAGAGGTTAAGAACATTCTTGAAAAGATGGTTAAGCCAACTCGGAAGGACTGGTCTCTACACCTAAATGATGCATTATGGGCCTACAGAACAGCATTCAAAACTCCATTGGGAATGTCCCCCTATCGGCTGATTTATGGGGAAAACGTGCCATTTACCTGTCGAGATTGAGCACAGAGCATACTAGGCCATCAAGGCAGTTAATATGGACTTGGAAAAGGCAGGACATAAAAGGCTGCTTGACTTGAACGAGATCGAAGAAATTCGAGCAATGGCATATGACAACGCAAGAATATACAAGGACAAGACCAAGAAGTGGCATGACAAGAAGTTGCTGCCACGACAGTTCTGCCCAGGGCAACTGGTGTTGCTATTTAACTCTAGGTTGAAACTCTTCCCAGGGAAGCTGAAATCTAGATGGTCTGGCCCATTCCAAGTGGTACAGGTTTTTCCACATGGTGCCATCACGATCAGATCTTTAAAAGACGGGCACCAATTCAAAGTGAATGGACAACGATTGAAGCATTATCAGGGGACTGAAGCCCCAAGAATGTAGGAAGTGGTTACCTTAGGAGATGCCCCTCCCGGCATCCCTAATTTAACCTAATTTTATTTTTATTATTTTTATTATTTGTATATTTATTAGGTAATTAAAGTTATTTTATTTTAGGAATTAAAGTTTTTAATTTTATTATTTTCAGGAAATAAAGGAGACAAGGAGAAGAGGAGAAGTGAATCCAGCCCACCATTTTCCATCAGCCCAAAATGCCCAACTTTTGGACGCTGCCGCGACAGACGCGAAAAATACAGCCTGTCAACACGCTGTCGTGACAGACGCGCAGCAGACACGGAAACGCGTGACAGACGCGTCAGAAACCATGTAACAGCTTTCTCTAGAGTTTTTACTTGCTTTCATTTTCATTTTCTTACACAATCCTTGCAACCATGTCTTCCAGAAACACCCGCAGAAGTGCTGCTTCAAGCTTTGCCCCGGCAGCATCCACCCCACGATCCTTCCAGATTCGTGACATGTGGGAGGAAAAGGGCTTTATTTACACTTCCAAGGAGGGGAATTTGGGACTGCAGTCATTCATAGCAAAGAAAATCAGAGCCATGCAGTGGCAGCTATTTGCAGAACAGCCAGAGGAGATGAATGTGTCTCTGGTCTGAGATTTTTATGCTGCCATAGACAGCAGACATGCGACAACAGTCACGGTGAGAGGAAGAGATGTGCCCTTCGAACCAGAATATATCAACACTCTCTATGGTTTCTACGTGGGCATAAATGAAGATGGTCACCAGCAATTTCTGGAGAGCCTCGACCCTCCTGCCTACGACGCTGTCATGGCAGAGCTCACTGAAGAAGGAACCCAGTGGAACATGGATCCGAAGAACCCAAGGACGGTGAAGAGAGTTCAACTCACCTCGGAGGCCAAGCTGTGGAACGCCTTAATCAAAAAGAGAATTATGCCCTCCTCGCACCACACAACCGTAGACCAACCCAGGTTAGCCCTCATTCATTCTATACTACATGAGAGGCCAATTAACGTGGGTAGATACATCCGGGAGAGCATTTTGGAATGCGCACACCGACCGACATGACCACTCTTTTTCCTCTACCTCATCACCGCCCTCTATCGCGGCCATCATGTACCAGAAGCTGTCACAAACCTACGAGTCCAAGGGAAAGGCTGGACTGAGCGAAATCTACTCAGCCTGATGGAACTCACTGCTGCCACCCCGCTGTCGTCATTTGATCCTACTTCCACAGCAGCAGATCCGACAGCACCCAGCGACACCGACCCAGCTGCCACAGAACCTAGGCAGCAAGCAGCAGCAGCCCCTCCAGCCGACGTCTCCTCCTAGATCCTTGCTGCAGTACAAAAGCTGGAGGAACGACAGCTCGGACTCATGAGCTTCATTCGCGACTTCACGACAGCCACGGTAAACTTCATCCAAACCTCTTTAAATTTCCCTGATGTTGCATTCCCTACCTTTCCAAATCAATACTTTGTTGCCCCTACCCCTGCCCATACCCCTACACCTGCTGCCACGCCCCAAACGCCAACTGCGGCGTCCACACCAACCCCTGCCCCAACAGCTACAGGCGGCAGCCACACAACCAACACTTCTGCCAGGGGAACCAAGAGAAGAATGCCGTCCGACGAACTCGATGCATACATAGTCGGTTTCTCCTCTTCTTCAGTCTGGGCAGAATCTGATGGCGAACCCTCTGTAAAGATGAATTTGTCCAAAGAGTTCACACCCATAAAGCGGCAGAAAACAGTGGTAGACAAGAACAAGGTAGATAGCGGCAGTGGCAGCAGCAGCAGCGGCGGCGAGAGCATCAGTAGCTCCGATGTTCAGGTAGTAGAGAAACCTCCCCACATCTCTCCTACCCGCATCCAACCGCCAAGGGAGACCAAAACGAAGAATACCTCTGCCTCCCCTATCCGACAGCCAGCACCAGCTAAGAAGGCCCCTGCCCGCCGATAGATCCGTCTCAGCAGCGACGACGACAACAACTAAATTTTAAGTTTCTTATCTTTTATTGTTGTCTGCCTCTTTATATATTTTGTGATGTACCTTTCCTTTTCTTTAACTGTCATTTGCATTGAGAGCAATGCAACCCTCGAGTTTGGGGCTGGCATCCCTCCATTAATGGAGTCTTGTTTTAGTTTAAAATTCGTGTCTTTTACTTAGTTTATTTTTGCTAAAAAAATGATGAAAATTTTGGCTTAAGTCTTTTGAACTGAACTTACCTGCCGTGACAGCCTCTGTCGTGGCAGTGCCTTTTGAACTGAACTTAAGTCTTTTACTTAGTTTTAGGAACAGTTTAGAGCCTTGCTATAGTTCTGAAACTTAAACACCATTTGTAACTCTTATAATGTCTAGAACTTTACTGGTAAACTAGAATAAGGAAAAGCTTAGTACTTGAATAGCCCCTAGAGGTCCCTAACACTGGCTGTAGGAAAAGAAGTTAAGAAAAATAGACTCTTACACCTAGAGGTGCCCGAAACCGGCTCTAGGAAGTTAGCTAGAGGTGCCCAAAACCGGCTCTAGTCAAACTTAAGCTTGAGAAATAGAATCGAGTCTGCATAAAAACTAAAGGAGCCTAAGAATTGCCTCCAAAAAGATGAAAATTGGCATAAAAATTCAAGTTAGAAGTTTCAGCTATTCTAGTAAGCTAAGTAAGTCTAGGCATATAATTGTTCACAAAGCATGCACACACTACACGAGAATTATAGCATGGTTCCGAATAAATCCTGAATTATCCGACAAGGTGTTGTTTGCAATAGGGAAAGAAATGGTAGGTAAGGGAAAGTTCATTGTTTTAAGCCAAACAAAATTTTTGTTTTTCTTTGTTAGGTCTGAATTGCTTGAGGGCAAGCAAAAACTTGAGTTTGGGGGTGTGTTGAGTGTGTAAAAGTTCTATATTTTACCCCTATTTAACCCATATTTCTGCTGCATTCAAGAATAATTCATTGCATTTAGGTTAGATTTCAGTTTTACATCACAAATATATTAAATGGCACAGTTTCTACTGAAATTGGTTGCTTTTGTAGGTAGCTGCTGTAGCAGATGGAGAAGCAGACGCTGGGCAGTGAAGAATTAGAGCTGAAACTGGATGTGCAGAAGTGAAGGACGATGCTGCCATGGCCGCTGCCGTGGCAGCCAAGGACGATAGTAATAGTGAAGGGAAGAAAGTGAAGTGGACCTCGACAAAAAGAGAAAATTAAGCCCATCTGTTGTGGAGTACCCTTATATTTTTCCGAGCCCTAGATCAGAATGAAGGCCAAGCCCAAGGTTCAAGGAAGATATCCCAAGCAAGAAGGAATGACGAATTAAAGACTGCTGCTCTGAAGATTTAGTCTTTATTAGAGTTGTACTTTAATTTAAAGTTGTATTCTTGCCATATTAGAAAACTTGAACCCAAGGCCTATATAAAGGCATGTAATTTGACCTAGGAGAGATCATCACCATTCTCTAGCCTTCTTCCCAAAACCCTAGCCGTTTTCCTTTCCTCACCATGTTCTGAACTTCCCCTAGGGCTAAGGGTTGCTTTGTAAAGTAGTTGCAAGGATTGCATTTGTTTTAGGATTTTCTTTGTTCAATAAAATTAATTCAAGTTCACTTATTCTGGTTTTCAACATCTTGCAAGAGTTTCGGGAGAGCATTGTGAGATTATCTATTTACTTAATATCGGGAGAGTTAAGTATACGAAAGGAATAAGTGCGGGTTCTCTAGTTTATAGTTGAACTATCTCGGACCTAGGGATAGGACGAGGTTAAGTGGCTAAGGAAGAATTCAACAACATCGGTGTTCATCCTTCGATTCACGCCGGGAGGTATAATCAAAGACGTGTTCATCGACAGACTTGGACCTAGGGATATGCCAAGGCACAACAAGGATTCTTGCCAAACTTGAAGTACAGAGTTGAGTAATCGTTGCCATGATAGCCAACAGACCGCTGCCGCGACAGGTGCTGCCGCAGCAGGCACGACGACAGAACAGAGTTTCCTAGACTTTGCAACACCTACACTACTGAGCAATTCAATACCGGCCCATTCTCTCTATCTTGATTTCTTTACTCTTAATTTCCAGCACTCTTTATTATTTCGTGACAAACATATTAAACTGTTCTTTTTCCTCTCGTGCAGTAATTCAAGGTGAAGCTATTAGCCCAGTCCCTGTGGAGACGATATTCGATACTTCTGTATCACTTTACTACTTGCGTCGTGTACACTTGCACTACATTGTGATAGACACTTTTACACGCAACATTCGGGTTCAAGATCAGATTCGGAGGCTTTGGGTCAGAATTTTACGAAACGGGCTTCAAAAATGGACTCAGGACGTCGAAATACATAAAATAGGAGTTTTCAGAAAATTTTGATTTTTTGATCAAAGTCAACGGGTAGGTCAACACTGATGTCATGCTGACATCACTGGTCAATTAGGTTGACTCGGCTAATTCAACTCGGGTGAGTTGACTCACTGAGTTGACTCAGACGAGTTGACTCGTTGAGTTAACTTGGTCAACGGGTCGGGTTCGGGTCAACATGTTAGATACATGTTCGGGTCGGATCTGAATTGGGCTTAACTAATTCATCTCACACACAACCCACAATAGAGCCCAACCCAAAGTACAACCTTACACTTAAAGGATATCAGATCATATGATTTACCTAACCTGGTCCTTAACGGCAGCGACAGCGGTGGCAGGGAACTCCGACAACAACATCAGTGACATGAGATGTATTCTTTAACTGCAATCGGGTGGAAAAAAATTGATAAACTATTTAATAACCCAACAAATCCGAATGAAATTGAACCAAAACTCACCCAAAAATTTGAGTTTTTCATAACCATGTCGGAGGGGATTTCGGCAACATCACGATGAACGGGGGAGGGGCTCGACTAAGAAAAGTGAGGTGGACATAACAACAGTTTCAGTGCTGCGAAACAACGGCTCACGACAATAGAAAATCGAGAAAAAAAAACAGAGGGGGAAAACACTTGAGTTATCGTCGAAACTTCAAGGCAAAAACACCGATAAACGGCGAGCCAAAACTGTGAGTGATTTTCGGGGTTTGACCGGGACAACACGACGCTTTCGATGATGTGGGCGGTGAACACCACGGACCGACGGTGGCTTAGATTGGTGATTATGTTTTGGGGGGAAAACCATAAAAAGCACTATAGAACTCACTCCCTCTTTCAATGACAGGGACGACAATTAATGCTATAGGTGGGGGTTGGTTGATGTTTTAATTATTTTAGATAACAAAGATTCAAAAGATAGACTTAAGAATAAGTTAAGGTAACTTATAACTAGATTGAGCCTTAGTTATGTTGGTTAAAACATTACTTACCATACCATAAGGACATGGGATCAAATTCCTAAAGCATTTATTCCCCCAATTTTTTTTCTTTATTTCATTTCCAAAGGCCAAGTGGTAATGGTTCAATCAAGTCCAAGTCCTTAAATATCCAAGAATTTTCAAAACTAGCTTTCAAAATTTAAAATCTTTCCAAACAAGTCCATGAAATACAATTAAACAATTTCAAATAAATTACCCCACTTTTGGGGTGTTACATGCCATCTCTTGAATTTCCTTGTCTGTCTTCGGGCACTGTTCTGTAGAAAGCTTAAAGTGATTCGCCAATGAAGTGCTCACGGGCTTTGCTTTGCTCATCCTAAACATGTCTAACACTTTCTCAATATAGCCTTGGTGAGATAACCACGGTTTCCTTGAGCCTCTATCTCTGTGAATCTCCATTCCAAGAATTTTCTTTGCAGCTCCTAAGTCTTTCATATCAAATTCCTGACTCAATAAAGCTTTCAAACCGACAACATCATGCATATACTTTGCAGCCAACAACATATCATCAACATACAGTAGTAGAAAAATAAAAGAACCATCATCAAGACTTTTAACATAGACACAAAAATCATACTCACATCGCTTGTAGCCAATCTGAATCATGTTGGAGTCGAATCACTTGTACCATTGTCGTGGAGACTACTTCAACTCGTACAAGGATTTCTTTAACCTGCAAACCAGATGTTCATCTCCGGATTGAATGAACCCTTCTGGATGCTGCATATAAATCTACTCCTCTAGATCACCATACAAAAAAATAGTTTTAACATCCATCTGCTCTAAATACAAATCCGAACTAGCTACGAGTGCAAGAATTGCCCTGATTGAAGTAGATCTAACCACAAGAGAAAATATTTCATCATAATCAAATCCTTTTTGCTGTGAAAAACCCTTTTTTACCAATCGAGTCTTAAACTTTTCCCCCTCTTTTTCTGATATTGTTGGTTTCCTTTTATACACCCATTTGCAACCAATAGCCTTCTTTCCCCCAGGAAGCCTAGCTAGCTCCCACGTATGATTTTTCTACAAAGATTCCATCTCCTCAACCATTGCAGCCATCCATTTGCTTTTCTTCGGACTAGAGATAGCCCCTTGAAAAGTATCCGGATCTTCATTGTAACATCCTAAAAATTAGCCTAGAAAATTAAGGGATTTAATAAAGCAATTAGACAAATTATTGAGATTAATTAATTAATTGAGCTTAATTGGAATTAGATTCATAAGGACCAAATTGAATTCTGAAGCAAATGTTCAAGGAAATTCGGTCAATATGCTCAATGACCAAACCGAATAAGATGGAAAAATTAAGGCTTGCATGCTAAAATGGAAATGCATGGATTAACACTTATAATAATATGAAATCATAGTATAATTAAGACTTTATATATGATTAAGTGGAATTATTAAGGGTGATAATTAGGGGAATTAGTTAGGATATGACTTAGTGTCATATCTCATTTAATTTGTCCCCTCCCCCTTTTCTCACTTCCTTAGCCGGCTACCCAAAACCAACTCACCAAACTCATTGTTCATTCACACTCAAATTATAAACACAAAAACTAGAGAGAGAGTTGGGAGCTTTCGGTGAAGAAGAAAGGAGGGCTTGCATGGTGGTGAAATCTCCTTAGAAAATTCAAAAGAAAAATTGAAGTAAGTAGCTTACCCCTTTCCTAGTTCGGTCATGGTAGAAATTTCATTAGATCATGTGTTATAATGTGTTTAGAAAATCATAAAGACGATGTCTCTAGATGTGGTTGCTGGACATTTATAAATTCATAAGAATCCTTAAGGATATTAAAAGACACAAAAGATTATGAACATGCATGAAGTTATGTTGGCAGATTTGGTAAGTTACATGACATGCAACTTTAGAAAATCATAGAAAATTCACTAGTGAGAGTCTAGTGCTGAAATTTTGATATGTTCTACCTTGATATGTCTAAAATGGTAGAAAAATTGTAAAACGGAGTTTTAATGGCTGTATTAAAATCTGGAAAGCATATTTTGACCAACATGCAAAACTGTCCAGCAATGCTTCTAGCTGGACAGTGAACTTTGAAAAATTGTAGAAAATAATCTACTAGGATTTTTGATCTGAATTTTTTATATGTTAAAATTGGGTATGTTAATTGAATTTAGGAACAAACAGTGTTCTATATGGAGTTGTATACAGGAAATACGAAATGAATTAATTTAGGTGGTCAGAAATGAGTATAAATGAAAAGAAGAAATAATAAGAACATGAAAATTATTAAAGTGGTAAAATTTGACTAAATGGAGTGTTAATAAATTGAATTACAATCTTTAGGATGTGAAATCCACCAATCTTAGTGATCAATTTGAAGATTTAAGTGGTTAATTAAAGAAATTAGGAAAATGGGAACTAGTCGAATTGAACCGTAAAAGTTTAGGGACTGTTTTGAATAAAAATATAAAATTCAGCCTCAAAATGTATGAAATGTATTCTGAAAATTTCCTATTGTTTCGCTTGAATGCCTTAGATCCTAGAAGCGAAAGAGTCGAAGAGGAAATTGCACCGGGATCGGCTTCGGATCGAGCGAAGGGCATTCGGATACAAAATTAGCTCGGCGAACTATGAGTGAAACACCCTTAGAGTTGAGATTAGAGTCTCAACTACTTTTGATTTGCTGTTAGTATATGAATTGAGCATGGAATTGGACTAAATTAAGGTTGGTAAATACTAAGGGAAGAAGGAATAATGGAATTCGGATTTGTGAATGTGTTATGTGATTTTATGACCTATGTGATTGAAATTAAAATTGATGATTGCTATGATTGTTTTCAAATCTGATCTGTGGTTATTGGATTGATTTGGATGAATTAATAATGCTGAGTGTCGAAATTTTGATGTTGATATTGATTGCTTGGTGAATTAATGATATTGCGATATGGTATGTGAGTAAATAATGATCTTACATGGTATGAATATGTTTGATAAGTTCAATTGAGTATTGAACTATGAAAGGAAAGTTTGAATTATATGATATGAGTTGGAATTGTACGAATGCGGATCTGAAATGTGCGAATTGAGCTTGTAAATTATTATATGATCATGTGTGATAACATGTTATTGGAATCGAAATTATAAGAAATTAATCGAAAGGATTAATTAAACAATTCTAAAAATCTGATCGAATAAGTATCCGATTAAATTAAATGTCAATAAGCAAAGCCCTTGGTGTGTATAGTCTATCCAGGTAGTACGACTAGCCTAGAGTCTGAGCTCGATAAGAAAATCGGTACGTTAGTGTACTCGATATTGTGGTACGTAAGTGTACCTTCTTGCTTAATGTCTGCGGACGTTATGATATGTTATATGTGATACGATTTTGGTACGTGGTACCTATTACATGGTGAATTTTGATTCACAAATTCAGTTATATGTGACTTGATTACCTAGCATACTCTACTATCCAAGGCATTGCTAATTGAATAATATGAACAATTAAAGAAATGCAATCTGGAAATTAAAATTAAATTCATGAAATTGGTTCAATTGGAATATTCGAATATAATGTTGAAATTTCATGAATTATTGTTCTTGATATGCTATGAAACTTGAATATGTGATAGATTGAGATTGGAAATTAAATTGGGTTTCATGGCTTGTATGTGTATTAAATTGGGTTTCATGGCTTGTATGTGTATCAATGATATGAACGATATGAAATTACTTGCATGTGTTCGAATGGAATTATATGTCTCACTATGCATATGATCGATTGATAGCTTTTGTGCATCACTTAATTGTGAATTGGTTGTTTTTCTTGAACCATTCGAATGAACTAATGAGCAAGGTGAAATTATATTGTATGATCATAATTAATTTAATTGGAAATCGAATAGAATAGGGTTTCCTCACTAAGTACGAGAAGTACTTACCACTCGAACCCTTCCTTCCTTCCCCTAAATTTCAGGTTCTAGCATTGTCGACCTCCACCCGTATTCTACTCTTTCGAAGATTAAGTATGATTTTCCATGTCTTTGTCTTGCTTATGTTGGGTGGCCTAGCGTTCAGCATGTTAGTTCAGTTCGGTCCGATGGTGATGTTTATGAATTATTATTTTGGTTCAGTATGAACTTTCTAATATGTTTCCCTTTATTTTGATATGTATGTAAGGGGTAAATATTTGGGGTATAGATTGCCCAAGTTTATGTTTGGGGCTTAATTCTTTTGTTGAAATCTCTTTTTGTATAGGCAACCTATAGGTTTAGCCGATGTAGTACCCCGTGTTTATTTTGTACAAAGGAAACTAGAAACGATGTGGATGTTATGAATCGGATATGATATGATATATATATAAGTATGATGAATGTTTCGGCTATATTATGATTGGAATTACTTTTATGTGCTATCATGAAAAGTAGATTAAATTACATGAAATTGGACTATGTGTGTAATAACTGAATGGTTTAAATTAGAGAAATTAGAAGTTGGTATTTGTAAATCGAATTGAATTGATTAAATGGCATTCGAATGGAACTAGAACCTTAAAATAGACCCTAATTAAATTGTGTATTACACAATCATAGATTGACGGTTATAATTAAATTAGACTATGTATGGGGTATCCAATTCGACAAGAATTAATTAGGTTATTCGATTGTATGATAATTGAATATGAAATTAGAATTAAAATGATTCAAATGTTTAGTAGTAGCATGTTGGGTTGTACCGAATGAATTGGATAGAAATTTATTTGTGACTATGCTATCGATCGATTGTATAAGGGATTTTACATGTGTTATATGAAATTGAGTAAGTGCAATTAGAGTAATTCGAATAGATGTATTCGAATGAAAAAAATATATATATGACACGAATTTGATAAACCCCTTCCGCTGCCTAATACGAATCTGTTATAAGTTAATATAACGCTCCTTGCCTCTAATCCGGGGTGAGGGGTGTTATATTCACTACTAATGTGAAGTGCAAAAGACACCATATCTTCAAAACTCAGTCTGCATGGAGCCTTTACATTGGTGCGTCTCTCTCTATCTGGCTAAATTATAATTATAAACCAGAACTATATTAGAGTCACTAGAAGTTTCACCTTTCTCAGTTGTTACTTGTTTCTCAACTACTCTTGGATACAATTCGAAATCCACTAGGACCTTGTCTCAGTTCTGCTGCAACATGAATTACTCGTCAAAAATTGAATCTCTACTAATCATTGTTTTCCTTGCAACTGGATCCCAAAACTTGTATCCTTTGACACCTTTCTTGTAGCCCAGAAAGATGCATTTCTTCGATTTTGTATCAAGTTTTGATCTCTCATCACCGGGTACATGCACATAAGCAGGACAACCAAAAAATCTGTAAGTGTGAAAAATCAACTACATTGCCTGTTCATACCTCTTCTGCAACTTTTACACCCAAAGATGCCCGTGGTGACCTGTTGGTGAGATAGCATGTCATACTCACAGCCTCTGCCTATAAGTTTTTAGGAAGCCCTGCATTCAGTCTCAAGCACCGAGCCCGCTCAACTAATAACATGTTCATCCTTTCTGCAACACCATTTTATTGTGGCATCTTTCGCACTGAAAAATGCCTCTGAATCCCATGCTCCTCACAGAACTTCAGAAACTGTGAATCTGTGTACTCTGTGCCATTATCAGACCTTCAATACTTAATCTTTCTACGTGTTCGGTTCTCCACCTCAGCTTTCCACACCTTGAATTTGGAAAAGACTTCAGATTTCTGTTTCAAGAAATACACCCAAACTTTCTTAGAAAAATCGTCAATAAAAGTAACATAATACACAGATCCACCCAATGATGATTCTCTGTGTAACACCCGGGTTTAGGGGTCGGGTGAAAATAATATTTTAATATTATTTCGGGTTCAGTTTTATAATTAAAATAATCTTTTGGGCATCGGGTTTCAAAAACAAACATTTTATGTTGGACTAAATTGAAATGAAATTCAATTTGGTTGGATTTTAAAGCAAAGGGGAAATAACCATTCATTAACGGCAATCTTGTAAATAACCCAACTTTCAATTTAAATCCCCCTTTTATCAAATAGTTTCACTATTCACCTTCTTCTCAAAACAAACCCAACATCAAAGAGAGCTCTCATCGCCTTCCACTATTCCATCACTTTGCTTCCTCATTTCAACTCGGTTTTGAAAGGTAATTTCATTTTCGACTTGTCCTCAACTTCCTCTCTTCAAAAGTACAAGCAGTTTTCATTTTCATCAAGGTTTTGAAATTTGAGTTTTTAGAGGATTTGATTAAAAATGGTAGCTTTATGGTGTTTAACTTAAAATTTCGATTTAATGATGTTAGATATGAAGTCTATGAGTCAAATGGTTCAACATATATAAATTTAACATGTTTTTGAGCTCATTCCCGGATTTGGGTTTCCAAGGGGTTTTCTGAAGGGTTTTAGAGTGGTTTTGAGGGATTTTTTAGGTTGGAATTTGTAGGCTGAGGTTAGTACTATGGTTGGGGGTTGTTTTGGAATCATTTGAGAGTGTCAAAAGTGTTGGAAGCATGAGTTTTGGTTGAGGTTAATGGGCTGCTCGAGTTTGGTAGTTTTGGGGGTTGTTCATGGCTTGAAATGTTGTGTTTGATGTTTGAATTGTATTCCGGGTTAGTTACCTTGATGCTTGAGCTGATTTGAAGTTGTTTGGATTGTGTTGAGGTTGTTTAGAGGCAAGAGCTTGTGTTGGTGAAGCATCGGGAGTGAATCTGGAAGCTTGAAGGTGTTGCTTGCTTAGTGGTTGAGCTTGGAAGTGAAGGTGAGTGGTTAATGTTTTTGAAATGGTCTTTGAATGTTTTGGTTCAAGCATATGGACTAGGTTGGGCTTGGTAGACCCACCTAGAGTCAGGATTAGGGTGGTAGCCTAATCCTAAGCTTTAGTTAGAGACATTGGTTGAACTCTTAACTTGTTGTTTATGCCTCATGGTGATGTGTATTTATGATGATTATGTATAATGTATTATACATGTGTGATGAGGCATGGTTGCGATGCATTGTGATATGTATGTGGATTGTTCATGATTGTGATCATGGTGAGTACGTGCTAAGCACGGATTTGGTTATAATTGATATTGTGGATTGTGTTAGTATTGGCACTAGTATACTTGGGTACAAATGATCGATCATTAGGATGTTAGTGTGCACACGTGAGTCAAATGTGCGCGTGGTCTTGATGATGGTAGTCATCAAGATGGAGTACGGGTTCGCCCGGAAATTATTCTTATATAAATGTTAGTCGGTGATGAGTGTAATCCCATCGACGAGGCGTGAGGATGAGTGGAATCCCCTCCGCGAGACCGGTGATGAGTGTAATCCCACCGAAGGTAATAGTTGTGTTGGATGTGAGTTCTAACGGGTTATCCGTGTATTCGAGTCATAGCTAGGTGCCAATATGAATTGATATGTGTATCAATGTGATATGGAATGTGATTTCCTATTTGGATGATTGTATGTGTTTAAATATGATGTAAATTGAGCATGTTGAGCATGGCATATTATTGGGTACATGTTTATGCATCATTGACATTTTGGCTCTTGAGGATCGAAGGTAAATCATGCACTTTGCCTTGGTTGTGTTCGTGCTTGGACCCTGCATTGTCGAGGTTTGTTTTTAAAGAGCTTACCCTTACTAAGCTTTACGCTTACGCTCTCTTTTGTTCGACAATGCAGATCCTTAGTTCGCGGGTTGCTAGTGCAAGAAGGGGCCTCCAAGTGTGTGCTTGTGGTGCTAGCTTTGCTAACAAGTATGGGTATATTTAGTTAAGATGTAATGGTCAAGCAATGGGACATATATTTATGGCTTGATGCCTTTGAAGTATGTTGATGTTGTTGTTTAGGAGCATGCTAGACTCCTCTTATATGTTATATTGATTTTGGCTTTTGGTTGTATGCCTTGCTTGTAAACCATGTGGATTTGCCTACCTTAATTTGGTTAAGTGTATGACCTTTTGAAATATGGACCTTGAATGCTATGTATGAATTGGTATTTTGGATGTCCATCTTACATCTTGTGTACTTGGGTTTGTTGATATAGGATCCATGCCTCTAGAATGTATTTGTATGATTTGTACGCTTCGTGTAGTCGTTTCGGACGTTTGGGATCAATTGGAGATGTCTAAATCTGATTTTGGAAAGTTGCAGACAGCAGGTGTTTCGAAACAGGTTGTCTTGTTTCGAAACAGGTGTGGTTCCAGGGCACCCGTATCGGAACTCGTTTCGATACGTTTTGGCCACTCTGAGCCCCTGTTTCGAAACAAGTTTCGGAACACGTTTGCTACTGGAATTTCCGTTTCGAAACTAGTATCGAAACAGCAAGGCAAAATGAGACTCTGTTCCGAAACAGGGTGGATGCGTTTCGAAACGGGTGTCTGACTTTTTAAACTGGAGCTGGTGTTTCGAAACAGGCTTTGACTGTTTCGAAATACAGGCCTATTTTTGGGCTTTTTGACATCTCTAAGGGGTTTCAAGGGTTGGGCTTAGGCTCGGTTTGATGTTGGGCTTCCGCTTAAGTTAAATTAATGCATTTAGATAAGATAAAATGAAAAAGGTTTTCCTAGGGTCGGTAACCGAAGTGGGGCCTTAACGGGTTTCATCTCGGTTATCCCCGTGTAGCCCGCTCGGACCGGTCAAGCATCCGGACCGGGACGAGGGGGTTACACTTGTTGGTATCAGAGCCTAAGGTTTCTGAGACCTTGGGCAGGTAAGTGAGATAAGTTGAGTTTTTGTATTGATATGCACGGTGTTTGCTTGCCTTGTAAGCACGATTGCTTGTGTAACAAGTATGCTCGTTGTTTTGTTTTAAAGCATGTTGTTTAGAGTCCCATTGCTACTATTACATCGAAAAAGGAATTTTTAAAGTGAGGGAACGTACTTGAGCCACTTGGAAGCCTTGCCTTGCTAACCCAATTTTGTATGTGTTGTTGTTGTGGTTGTAGTTAATATCTGTGAGAGCGATGTCTAGGCCGAGGGGTAGGCCGAGAGTCGTTCGTTAGGAACCACGCGTTGCGGCTCCTGTTGAGCCGGTGGTTGGAGTTGAAGCTCATATAGAAGGGCCTGCTGCTGCTGGAGTTGAAGCTCCTCCACCACCTCCACCACCACCACCTCCTCCACCCGGTGAGGGAGACGAGGCTGGAGTCGAGGGAGAGGGACCTCAGGGTGGCCAAGATGGCCAGGGTCCGGCCGGAATAGATATGACTCCGCTTGTGCAAGCTATAGCGGGAGCATTCCAGGCCACAGTTGCCGGGGCACAGGCTGCAGCTCAGCCTAGGGGGGATGATAACAGTTTACCATTGGAGAGGCTCCGTAGCCTAGGGGCCGAAGAGTTTAGAGGATCTACTCCTGAGAGATCCGAGCTGTGGTTAGAGAAGACCGTTCGCATCTTAGCTCAGATGGGTTACGTAGGTGCTCGCAGATTGGGATGTGTGATCTCTTTGCTTCAGGGTGACGCCTACACCTGGTGGATCACCATTACTACCGGAGTTCCTGAGGCCGAGAGAGGTTGGGATTTCTTTGAGTCTGCTTTTCGGAAGAGATATTTGGGACCGAGGTATCTTGATGAGAAGAAGCGAGAGTTTATGGCCCTTACTCAGAGAGATGCTTCTGTGACTGACTATGAGATCCGTTTTGTTCGTTTGAGTCAGTACGCTCCAGAGTTGGTTCCTACTGAAGTGGAACGTTGTAACCGTTTCCACTATGGGTTGAATGAAGAGATCAAGAGGTACACTTTAGCTTCTGACTACACAGATTTTGATGTCTTGGTCGCGAGGTCCAAGGACTTAGAGCACAGTTTGGGATTGACCAAACGATCTGGAGGTTTTAGTTCTGGTAAGAGGCATAATAACTTTGACAATAGAGATGCCAAGAGGCATAGAGGTGGCGGACAGCAGTTTGACCATAGGCGTGGCGGTGGCCACCATGGTAGAGGCCACCAGGGCCATAGAGGTGGAGGGCGGTTGCCCGAGTGTCCGCGTTGTGAGAGATAGCACACTGGTGAGTGTTGGGGTAACTTCCATGCCTGTTGGAACTGTGGTTCGAGGGACCACTTTAGGAGGGAGTGTCCGCATCAGGCGGCACAAGCACCGAACATAGCTCAGGCTCCTACGAGAGCGACTGATTTTCAGAGAGGTCGTGGGCGCGGTCATGGCTACTTCCAGCCTAGGGCTGATGCACCTAGGGTAGATGCTCAGAGGAACCTTACTCATGTTGTAGCTGTACAGCCAGAGGTAGGAGGACCAGCGAGAGTTTATGCTCAGAGGGAGGCCGGGAACGACATTGATGTCATAGCAGGTAATTTTGAGTTACAGTCTATGTCTTTTCTTTCTTTGGTTGATTCGGGTTCTACACATTCCTACATTTTGAGTGAACATGCACGGAAGTTAGATATACCTGTTGAGATCTTAGATGTAGGTATGCATGTGACTAGTTCATTTGGTAAGACAGTTGTAGTTAGACGTATGTATAGGAGATGTCCGCTGAAGATTCAGGGTCATGTGTTTTCTGTTGACATGATGGAGCTTCCTTTTTATGGTTTTGATATTATTTTGGGAATGGACTGGTTAGTTGAGCACCGAGCTAGTGTGGATTTTGAGACGAAGAGGATTTCCTTAAAACTTTCTGATAACTACGAGGTAGTAGTAGTAGGCGAGAACATTAAGTTCTTGTCTAATGTTGTATCAGCTTTAGAGGCTCATAGGTTGATAGATTCCGGATGTGGGGCTTACTTAGCTTATGTTATGAATCCGAATATGAGTGAGGCTAGACCGAAAGATATTAGAACAGTTTGTGACTTTCCGGATGTGTTTCCTGAAGAGTTGCTGGGTTTGCCTCCTGACAGAGATGTTGAGTTTGTGATTGAGACTGTTTCAGGGTCTACTCCAGTTTCGATAGCTCCGTATCGTATGGCTCCGAAAGAGTTGAAAGAATTGAAGAGTCAGTTGCAAGAGTTATTAGACTGTGGTTTCATTAGGCCTAGTAGTTCTCCTTGGGGTGCTCCTGTGTTGTTTGTAAAGAAGAAAGATGACAGTATGCGTATGCGTATTGACTACAGGCAGTTGAATCAGTTGACTGTGAAGAACAAGTATCCGTTGCCTCGTATAGATGATTTGTTCGATCAGTTGAAAGGTGCTTCAGTGTTCTCGAAGATAGACTTGAGATCAGGGTATTATCAGTTGAAAGTAAAAGAGTGTGATGTTCCGAAAACAGCTTTTAGGACTAGATATTGTCACTATGAGTTCCTTGTGATGCCGTTTGGGCTCACGAATGCACCTGCAACATTCATGGATATGATGAACAGAATTTTTAGAGACTATCTAGACCGCTTTGTAGTTGTTTTCATAGATGATATTCTTGTGTACTCGAAGACAGAAGAAGAGCATGATGAGCATTTGAGATTTGTGTTACAGAGATTGTTGAGCAATCAGTTGTATGCGAAGCTTAGTAAATGTGAGTTCTGGATTCGAGAGGTTGTATTTCTTGGCCATGTTGTTTCGGTCGAAGGTATCCGTGTTGATCCATCGAAGATTGAGGCCATCGTTGAGTGGAAACAATATAAGTCTGTGACTGAGATTAGGAGTTTCCTAGGATTAGCCGGTTACTATAGGAGATTTGTTGATGGTTTCTCTAGGGTAGCTGCTCCTTTGACTAAATTGTTGCAAAAAGGAGTTAAGTTTGAATGGTCAGATGCAAGACAGAAGGCCTTTGAGAAATTGAAAGAAGCTTTGACAAATGCTCCGGTGTTAGTGCAACCAGTTTCAGGTAAAGAGTTTGTGATTTATAGTGATGCTTCCTACATTGGTTTAGGTTGTGTTTTGATGCAAGAAAGAAGAGTTGTTGCCTATGCTTCTAGACAATTGAAGGTTCATGAGAAGAACTATCCTACTCACGATATAGAGTTAGCCGCGGTTGTGTTTGCATTGAAGATTTGGTGACATTACTTGTATGGTGAGAAGTGTATAGTTTAAACCGATCATAAGAGCTTGAAGTATTTGATGACACAGAGAGGGTTGAACTTGAGACAGAGAAGGTGGCTTGAGTTGTTGAAAGACTATTATTTGACCATCGAGTACCATCCGGGTAAGGCAAATGTGGTAGCCGATGCTTTGAGTAGAAAAGTTGCAGTTGAGTTGAGAGCTATGTTTGCTAGATTGAGTGTATCCGATGATGGTGGTTTGATCACCGAGTTGCAAGTGAAGCCTTCTTTGATTCAGTTGATTAGAGAGAAGCAGTTGCAAGATGTGTCTTTAGTTCCTCATGTTCAGGACATAGCCGAAGGTAGACCGACCGAGTATAGTTTCATTGGTGAGAACTTGGTGTGCTTTAGAGATAGAGTTGTGGTACCGGAAGATGTTGAGTTGAGACGTCAGATTCTGAGTGAAGCACATTCGAGTCCTTTTTCTATGCATCCGGGTAGTACCAAGATATACCGTGACTTGAAGAACGATTACTTCTGGGTTGGTTTGAAGAAAGATGTAGCCGAGTATGTGAGTCGTTGTATGGTTTGTCAGAGAGTGAAGGCAGAACATCAGGTTCCTTCAGGTTTGTTACAGCCTTTGAAGATTCCGGAATGGAAATGAGAGAGGATCACCATGGATTTTGTGTCGGGGTTGCCGTTGTCTCCCTCGAAGAAGAATTATGTGTGGGTGATAGTGGATAGGTTCACTAAGTGTGCTCACTTCTTAGCAGTGAACACTACAAATTCTTTAGACAAGTTGGCAAACTTGTACATCCGTGAGATTGTGAGACTTCATGGAGTTCCGAGATCTATTATTTCGGATAGAGAATCCTAGATTTACTTCGAGGTTCTGGGTTGTTTGCATAGTGCTCTAGGTAGCCGTTTGCACTTCAGTACTTCTTATCATCCGCAGTCCGATGGACAGTCAGAGCAAGTGATACAGATTTTAGAGGATATGCTTCGTTGTTGTGTGATTGACTTCCAAGGTTCTTGGGAGAAGCACTTACCTTTAGTTGAGTTTGCTTACAACAACAGTTATCAGTCTAGTATTCAGATGGCTCCCTATGAGGCTTTGTATGGTAGACGATTTAGGACTCTGATTTGTTGGGCTGAAACGGGTAAGAGGTTGTTATCTATGACGGACTTGCTTAAGGGGACTACCGACAAAGTGAAGTTGATTTGTGACCGTTTGAAAGCAGCTTCCGATCGTCAGAAGTCTTATGCAGATTTGAAGAGAAAAGAAATTGAGTTCTCCGTGGGTGAGAAAGTGTTTCTGAAAGTATCTCCGTGGAAGAAGGTGATGAGATTTGGCCGGAAGGGCAAGTTGAGTCCGAGGTTCATTGGTTCGTATGAGATAGTTAAACGGATTGGGCATGTAGCTTACCGTTTGAGATTGCCTTCTAAGTTAGAGAAGATCCATGATGTCTTTCATGTGTCGATGCTTAAGAGATATAGATCAGATCCTTCTCATGTTATGCCTGTTGAGGAGATAGAGTTAAATCCGGATTTATCTTATAATGAAGAGCCTGTTGAGATACTTGCTTCTAATAGCAAGGTGTTGCGTGGCAAGTCCATAGAGTTGGTCAAGGTGTTGTGGAGACATAGAGGTGTGGAAGAGGCCATGTGGGAGAGGAAAGCTGACATGCTTGAGCAGTTTCCGTACTTGTTTCCGTCAGGTAATTTCGAGGACGAAATTCCTTAAGTGGGGGAGAGTTGTAGCACCCGGGTTTAGGGGTCGGGTGAAAATAATATTTTAATATTATTTCGAGTTCGGTTTTATAATTAAAATAATCTTTTGGGCCTCGGGTTTCAAAAACAAACATTTTATGTTGGACTAAATTGAAATGAAATTCAATTTGGTTGGATTTTAAAGAAAAGGGGAAATAGCCATTCATTAATGGCAATCTTGTAAATAACCCAACTTTCAATTTAAATCCCCCTTTTATCAAATAGTTTCACTATTCACCTTCTTCTCAAAACAAACCCAACGTCAAAGAGAACTCTCATCCCCTTCCACTATTCCATCACTTTGCTTCCTCATTTCAACTCGGTTTTGAAAGGTAATTTCGTTTTCGACTTGTCCTCAACTTCCTCTCTTCAAAAGTACAAGTAGTTTTCATTTTCATCAAGGTTTTGAAATTTGAGTTTTTAGAGGATTTGATTAAAAATGGTAGCTTTATAGTGTTTAACTTAAAATTTCGATTTAATGATGTTAGATATGAAGTCTATGAGTCAAATGGTTCAACATATATAAATTTTACATAGTTTTGAGCTCATTCCCGGATTTGGGTTTCCAAGGGGTTTTTTTTAAGGGGTTTAGAGTGGTTTTTGGGGTTGTTTTAGGTTGGAATTTGTGAGCTGAGGTTAGTACTATGGTTGGGGGTTGTTTTGGAATCATTTGGGAGTGTCAAAGTGTTGGAAGCATGAGTTTTGGTTGAGGTTAATGGGTTGTTCGAGTTTGGTAGTTTTGGGGGTTGTTCATGGCTTGAAATGTTGTGTTTGATGTTTGAATTATATTCCGGGTTAGCTACCTTGATGCTTGAGCTGATTTGAAGTTGTTTGGATTGTGTTGAGGTTGTCTAGAGGCAAGAGCTTGTGTTGGTGAAGCATCGGGAGTGAATCCGGAAGCTTGAAGGTGTTGCTTGCTTAGTGGTTGAGCTTAGAAGTGAAGGTGAGTGGTTAATGTTTTTGAAATGGTATTTGAATGTTTTGGTTCAAGCATATGGACTAGGTTGGGCTTGGTAGACTCACCTAGAGTTAGAATTAGGGTGGTAGCCTAATCCTAAGCTTTAGTTAGAGACATTGGTTGAACTCTTAACTTGTTGTTTATGCCTCATGGTGATGTGTATTTATGATGATTATGTATAATGTATTATACATGTGTGATGAGGCATGGTTGCGATGCATTGTGATATGTATGTGGATTGTTCATGATTGTGATCATGGTGAGTACGTGCTAAGCACGGATTTGGTTATAATTGATATTGTGGATTGTGTTAGTATTGGCACTAGTATACTTGGGTACAAATGATCGATAATTAGGATGTTAGTGTGCACACGTGAGTCAAATGCACGCGTGGTCTTGATGATGGTAGTCATCAAGATGGAGTACGGGTTCGCCCAGAAATTCTTCTTATATAAATGTTAGTCGGTGATGAGTGTAATCACGTCGACGGGGCGTGAGGATGAGTGGAATCCCCTTCGCGAGACCGATGATGAGTGTAATCCCACCGAAGGTAATAGTTGTGTTGGATGTGAGTTCCAACGGGTTATCCGTGTATTCGAGTCATAGCTAGGTGCCAATATGAATTGATATGTGTATCAATGTGATATGGAATGTGATTTCCTATTTGGATGATTGTATGTGTTTACATATGATGTAAATTGAGCATGTTGAGCATGGCATATTATTGGGTAAATGTTTATGCATCATTGACATTTTGGCTCTTGAGGATCAAAGGTAAATCATGCATTTTGCCTTGGTTGTGTTCGTGCTTGGACCCTGCATTGTCGAAGTTTGTTTCTAAAGAGCTTACCCTCACTAAGCATTACGCTTACGCTCTCTTTTGTTCGACAATGCAGATCCTTAGTTCGAGGGTTGCTAGTGCAAGAAGGGGCCTCCAAGTGTGTGCTTGTGGTGCTAGCTTTGCTAACAAGTATGGGTATTTTTAGTTAAGATGTAATGGTCAAGCAATGGGACATGTATTTGTGGCTTGATGCCTTTGAAGTATGTTGATATTGTTGTTTAGGAGCATGCTAGACTCCTCTTATATGTTATGTTGATTTTGGCTTTTGGTTGTATGCCTTGCTTGTAAACCATGTGGATTTGCCTACCTTAATTTGGTTAAGTGTATGACCTTTTGAAATATGGACCTTGAATGCTATGTATGAATTGGTATTTTGGATGTCCATCTTACATCTTGTGTACTTGGGTTTGTTGATATAGGACGCATGCCTTTAGAATGTATTTGTATGATTTGTACGCTTCGTGTAGTCGTTTCGGACGTTTGGGATCATTTGGAGATGTCTAAATCTGATTTTGGAAAGTTGTAGAAAGCAGGTGTTTCGAAACGGGTTGTCCTGTTTCGAAACGGGTGTGGTTCCAGGGCACATGTATCGGAACTCGTTTCGATACGTTTTGGCCACTGTGAGCCCTTGTTTCGAAACAAGTTTCGGAACACTTTTGCTACTGGAATTGCCGTTTCAAAACTGGTATCAAAACGGCAAGGCAAAATGAGACCCTGTTCCGAAACGGGGTGGATGCGTTTCGAAACGGGTGTCTGACTTTTTAAACTGGAGCTGGTGTTTCGAAACGGGCTTTGACTGTTTCGAAACACGGGCCTATTTTTGGGCTTTTTGACATCTCTAAGGGGTTTCAAGGGTTGGGCTTAGGCCCGATTTGATGTTGGGCTTCCGCTTAAGTTAAATTAATGCATTTAGATAAGATAAAATGAAAAAGTTTTTCCTAGGGTCGGTAACCGAAGTGGGGCCTTAACGGGTTTCATCTCGGTTATACTCGTGTAGCCCGCTCGGACCGGTCAAGCGTCCGGACCGGGACGAGGGGGTTACACTCTGGTAGGCCTTCATACATCAAAATGCACATAATCAAGAATCCATTCAGTTTTGTGCTTTCCAGTCGTGAAACTGACTTTAGTCTGTTTACTAAGAACACAAAATTCACAAAAATCGAGCTTGCAACTTTTGACACCATGCAACAAATTTCTTTTATGCAATTCAACCATTCCACGTTCACTAAGATGGCCAAGACGCATATGCCAAAATTTTGTATTACTATCATATAACTCAATAGAATGAGCTCCACCTACAACTGTGCTCCCTAACAGTTTATAGATATTCCCTGCAGTTATCTTTCCTTTCATCACAGTCAATGCACCTTTAACAATCCTAATGATTTCTCTATCCTCATCAGCTTTAGGAATTAAACCATTCTTATGCAAAGTGCCCAAAGAAATTAGATTCTTTTTCAAATTCGGTATATGCCTAACATCACATAATGTTGTAACAGTACCATCATACATCTTAATTCTGACTTCACCAATACCGAAAATATTGCAACATCTATCATCACCTAAATAGACAGAACCAGAATTAACAGACATATAGGTAGAAAACCACTCCATGTTAGGCGTTATATGATAAGAGCATCCTGAATCAAGAATCCAAGCATTCGTGAACTGAGTTGTTGAAATAAAAAGCATATCACCATCACTGCAATCCGAATTCTCATTCTGTACCACATTCACAGTTTTGGATAATGCATCATGTTTATCATCTGACTCCTTTTTCCACTTTGGACAGTCTCGTTTCATATGTCCTGGCTCCTTGCACTTGTAGCAACGAAACGTCTTCTTGCCTCTAGACTTTGATCTAGAATTTTGTCTTCCAGAACCCTCATTCTCTAACTTCCTTCCACGTTTGTGATTACCCTTAACATATAAACCATCAGCGTGAGAGCTTTCGTCTGTATTCTGCCTTTGCTGGTCGTGGGCCAACAAGGTTGCAGTAATCTCTTCAACTTTGATTGTTTCTTTCCCACATGTAAGAGTAGTCACCATGTGTTCATAAGAAGAAGGCAACGAACACAACAAAATCATTGCTTTGTCTTCATCTTCAATCTTCACATCAAGTTGAGTTAAATCGGTGATTATTTGATTGAAGATATTCACGTGTTGCGCCAAATCCTGACCTTCCTGCATCTTCAGCCCATACAACCTCTGCTTTAGATACAATTTATTTGTCAGAGACTTGGACATAAATTGACTTTTCAACTTGCTCCATATCTCTCCTAGAGACGTCAGATCCATAACGTGATACATAATCTTATCTGCCAAACATAACCGTATGGTTTCAGTCACTCGTTGCCGCAGTTCTTCCCAATCGTCGTCCTCCATCAACGCTGGTTTTGTAGATCGTAAAGCTTTTAAAATCCCTTGTTGCGTTAACAGATCCTTTACCCTCGTCTGCCACAATCCGAAGTTACCTTCACCATTGAACTTGACCACTTCGAATTTCGCACCGGACATAGCCATCGCAACCTGGCTCTTGATACCAGTTGTTGTGCACATGACAAACGAAAAAGAAAATCAAACAAGCAAGAACATAAGAGATTTTACGAGGTTCAGTAGTGTGCTTACGTCCTCGGGGAGCAAATAGTGGTTGTTTTCTTTTATTCAATCGATAATGCCCGACAAAAACAAGGCTTAAAGCCTAATAAGAACAATTGATGAAGTGCCTAATGAGGTGGAGGCAAGCCTCTTTATATAGCCCCTACATCCAAGTCCTATTCTAACTTGGATAACTACTACTCAATCCTACTTTAACTAGGATTTCAATTGTTCTAATCCTTCGGGGAGTAGTATTCCTTATACTCCAAGGATTCGTACTCCTTAACCTCCAAGGATCCCTCAAGTCGGTTGGTTATTAAACCCATCTGTCCTTTTACAGTATATGAGCCATACTCAACACACTTGATGTCACAAACCATACATGGTTTTTTTACTCAAATTATTTTGTGAAATCTAAGTGGGCCAAGGATTCCAACAAAAACATTTGGAGTAAAATATTAATACTTTTAGTTGGTTTAGCGGGATGATATGTTTGGTTCTTTAAATAAGGTCAGAAATTTAAATTACAAATTTGTGAATGAAACAAATCAGATTGAAAAAGTCGCCCCATAATTGATCTACGTAGTATTTGATTTGAATTATTTCTCCAATAAATCAAATACTAATAGTTATAAAAGAAATAAGTAATAAATAAATAGATTTCAAATATCATATAAATATAAACGAATAAAGATTTAATATCATCCAAAATTGCTTATTTGGCTCTCCCTTTATTTATTAATCAAGTATATGAAGATTTATTTATCTTGAATTAATTATTTTTACACTCTATTTAACTATTTTAAGAGTAAAAATAATTGCGAACATACTAACGCTAATGTCTTGGATTGCTTCAAAACTTTGAAATTAAACATGTTTGGATGAGAGTAGTACTATAAGGAAAAAATTGACATACAAACCGTGTAAATTTTACTTTTAGTTTTAGAAGTTAGGGTTTTAGTTTAGAGGTTTAAAGTTGTAAGGTTTAGAATTTAAGGGTTTAGAATTTAGGGTATACAATTTAAGGTTTAGTTTGTTATGATTAAAGTTAAGGTTAAAAATTTAAAATTTAAATTTTATAATGTAAATATGCATAATTGTGTAAAATTAATTTTACACAGCAGCATGTGTATCAAAATTTTAACCGCACTAGAATAGGTTACAAGTACTCGAATTGAATCCCTATGTTTTCCTTAGAAAATGAAAATAAATAAATATATGGGGTTGCTACTAGTAGTTGGTATGGGCTCCCCCCCCCCCCCCCCCCCCAGAAACTATGAACATTCCAATGGGATATGGCCCAATTCTATTTAACTACATCAACCGCTTTTGCGGTGGTCTTGGGAACAGTCCCTCCATGTCCATGTTAGGGGCCGGTACGAGTTGGGACGGATTGAATTTTTTGTCGTCCTAACTTCGACATATGTATATTTAATTCAAAATTATTTGATTCAATTTTTTAATATATTGGTATGTTTATATGATAGTATTTATTCATAATTTTCTTAACCTTGCAATAACGCACACTTTGCCCACACAAAATTTCAATTTAATGGAACCACTTGTTATATTCAATTTAATTCGAT
The DNA here is from genome assembly GCA_030270665.1 of Hibiscus trionum. NCBI lineage: Eukaryota > Viridiplantae > Streptophyta > Magnoliopsida > Malvales > Malvaceae > Hibiscus > Hibiscus trionum. The sequence continues at coordinate 3,990,618 of BSYR01000008.1, forward strand.
TTAAAATAAACACCAAATTTCACCCACAACTCAACCTTTAGAATCATGACCTTCCCATAAAAACGGCACTATCTTCTAATCATTCACTTTGATTCATTCCCCCTCTCCATCTACTTCACCATCAAAAGAAATAAATAAAAAACCCAAAGCTAAATAAACTTGTAAGCTTTCGATTTTTGCCACTCTGTTTTTATAATACCAAAACAAATAAATGAACAGTTGCGGAATTTGGTAAAATAGCTTGAAAGACCAATTTAAAATTTTAAAAAATTTAGAGGCTTAGATTAAAATTTTTAAATTTTTTGAGGTCTAACTAAAATTCTTAATAATTTTGAAAGATTCAATAATAACTTTAAGAAATTATAAAAGGAAGTTTAGTTAAAAATGTTTAAAAATTTAAAGTTTAATAAAAAAATTAAAATTTTAAAGGGTGAAATAAAAATTTTTGACAAAATTTTAATTTCCCAAAGTTTCGGGATATGATTCTAAGTCCCACCGGCTTCTGCCCCTAAAAATGAAAGAATGTGTAAGTTGCTTGAAACTAGGAAGAGTGGGCATGCCCGCCCACACACTTTCTAAAAATCTAATGCTAAGTTTTCTAGGGTAAAATTCAAAATAGTCACTGAATTTTAGTTAATTATTTAATTTGGTAACTAATTTTTTTATTACTTCAATATTACTATTAAACTTTATGATTTGTTTCAATTTGGCCATCGAGCTCTTAACGGATGTTAAGAAAGTGACGTGACAGTTAACAAGTTTTGTATAATAACGCATTTAGTCATCCACATTTGCACATTCAAACAATTTAATTTTAATTCAAATAATAATAATAATAAATTTAACCCTCAATATTTACACATTATTTCAATTTGGCCCTATTTTTAATTAAAAATAAGGGTAAAGTGTACATATGATCACCGAACTTTTAGGGCAGTTTCATTTTGGTCACCGAACTTCTAAAATTTTCTTTGAGATCACTCAACTTTTATTTCAGTTTCATTTTAGTCCCTCACGTTACATTTCGTTAAAAATGCTGACGTGGACCGTTAGCTTTTTTTTTCTCAATAATATAACATATTTTGGGTCCCATTTTCAGCTGATTAGACCATCTCACGTGACCCTTCTCCCTTCTTCATCTTCTCTAAATTTCATTTTTTGCTGGATATTTTGCAAAATGATTCGGAGATCATGGAAAAGAACAAGCTTCAAGAAAAGCAACCCATGGACCAAAATGATTGTTTGCAAGTATTTCTTCATGTTGGTGAGAAATCCGACGAAAGATCAGACATGTTGGAATGTCCGGTTTGTGGGCATTTGCTGCTTCAACAGTGAATGCGTTGAATGTTCACGTTGATAGCTGCCTTGCTCAAGCATCTAGACAAGAAAGGCGCCAAATGAGGGTGCCAATCATGCCTACGAAATCAAGAACCCCCAAGAAACGATCCATAAATGAGATTTTTGCTGGTGCAAGAAGAAGAAGAAGAAGAAGAAGAAGAAGAAGAAGAAGAAGAAGAAGAAGGTATGTGATTTAAATTGTAAAATATTGCTTAATGCTTATTATGTGCTTTATTATAATCTTGAATCCTTTAACTTCATTATCTATATGTTTTTAAGATGTTGCAGCAATGTATTTCACTTTATCATGAGCGTTATAATTCATTGTACAGTACGGGTTGGGGCAGAGAGCTCTTCCATTGACTAAATTTTTCTTGTTTTAGATTTAGTATTTCTATCCTAGAATACTCATGTCATTATTTTCTTTTAAATGTTGTTGCAATTTTTCCCCTTGCAAACATCCAGTAAAGAATAAAATCTGACGAAGAAGAAGAAGAGAGCAGGGTCACGTGAATCAGCTGAAAGTGAGACCCAAAATAAGTTATATTATTAATAAAGAGGAAAGCTAACCACCCTCAAGGTAACGAGAGGGACCAAAATAAAAATTAAGTGACCTTAATGAATATTTTAAAAGTTTAGTGACCAAAATGAAAACGTCCTAAAAATTCGGTGATCATCTATATACTTTACCCTAATATAATTTAACTCTAAACCCTAAACTTAAAACCCCAAATCCATAAACACTAAACCTAACACCATCCCTGAACAGTAGTTTTTGTTTGTATTTTTTCGAGTTATTTGATTGAGTTTTTAAACACTTTTTTCATATGATTTTATTTTCTCTTCAATATTTTCATCGTTTAGGATTGGCATATTAAAAGAATTCATGGTTGGGATGCATCGGCATTTTTAAATCAAAACCCTTTTTATTAATTATTTGGAAAAATGTCCTCCGCCGTCTTTTATTTAGAAAAATGACCCTTAAATCTGCCATGTATGAAGAACTCGCTTTCTGGGAAACGCGAGACTCAATATCGCTTTCTGCAGAAAGCGAGTTCTACATACGTGTCAACGCTTTTCAGTATAACGAACTTGCAGAACGCGAGTTCCCCGAGAATTTGAAAAGCTGGCTTAATTTATCGCGGGGAACTCGTTTTTTTGCAGAAAGCGAGTTCTTTGGAAATCGGGCTGGCAGACCAAGCGTCCATAGGCATGTTCGAGCAATATTTCGGGGTTATTAATCGTATAATTTTAGTAAACATTGAGTTTAGTTGTGTAGTATTGGAACTTGTCTTTCATTCGACATCAATATGGGCAAGTTCGGTGCATTTTAAACCGAGTAAAATTCGCGTTGAAAACGGTTCCATAGCTTGTTCTATGAATGAATGAAAATATAAAATGGCCTGATAGGCTTGTTCTGTCAAAATTTCCAGGTTTTTAATCCAAGAATTATCACAAATTTTGACATTGGAGGCGTTGTAGTGGAACTTGTCTTCGATCTGAGACTGATATTGGCACGCGCGATACATGGAAAAAGATATAAAATTTGCGTTTAAAATGGTTCCAAAGCGTGGTTTTGTGCAGAAACAACAAGCCGAAAAGAGAATTTTTAAAACGAATTAGATCTTATTATTTAAATCGAAACTTGAGGAACGCAGACAGTAAGAAATTACAATCACTTTGTTGATACAAGGGCCCGAGCGATTAATACACTTGTTACGCGTGTGTCTAGGATTTCTACATATAGTGCAATGTTTTTTTGCACGGTTCATTCTCTATGTTCGACCATATCCTCCGCACAGTAAATTCTTGTCGATCATACACGTCTTTTTTCTCATAGTAGTGCAGGATTTGGGCGTATGGTCGGTTCAGCGTCAACGACATACGGATCAATTTCATTTCTGATAGGAGGAAACTCTTTTTCGTAAACCTTGAATACCGTTTCTAGTAAGTATACCTGATCAAGCACTCTCATGTAATGAATCCGTTGGGAAGAACGAGCAACAATGGCGTGTGCGCACGGGTATTTGAATGTTTGGAAGATTTCGTACTCCCAGATTCTTTTCCTAAGATCTACCACGTACGTATTGTGATGTATGCCTTCCAACGGCCTCAAAAATTCTAAAACACGGAACAAATGGCCTTCTCAAGAGAAGAGAGTTACAGTCATCGCATTTGAATGACACACATAAATTTACAATTGTTCGAGGAGGTTCGAGTGGACTTTGTGGCCACCTGCCATGTACTCAGTTGCTTGCTTTCCTAAGGTTACAAATAGGGTAGCCAAACGATAGTAGGTCGCTTTAACAACGGAAGTGATAGGCAAATGTTGCACTCCCTTGAGTGCTGAGTTGACCGCCTCAACCAAGTTTGTTGTCATGTGACCATATCGTTTACCTCCGTCATATGATCGAAGCCATTTTTCCTTCGGGATTTTGGCAAGGTAGTATGCTCCATCTTTATTCTTAGCTCTAAGTTCTTCGAATAGTTGGTCTACCTCATGTACGTAATGCAAGTTGCCTAGGAAATAACAATTGAATAGTTAGGGGCGAACAATACATGCAAAGATATCGTAAATACAAATAACCTAAAATACGTACCCATTCGAAGCACCATAGCACGTTCATCTTGGTTCTTGTAGTTCTGCAAGTAGTTGGTCGCAATGTGTTGTAAGCAGTAATGGTGGTAAATATGGGGAGGCTCCCAAGACTGGCCCAAACATTCTATTGCCCACTTGATCGTTGTGCCTCTGTCGGAAATAACACATATCACATCATCCTTTGCCCACATTACATGAGAAAGAACATGTCTCTGTAAGTTCTTAAGGAAGAACATTCAAGACTCGGGATCCTCCTTTTTGACTATTACGAAGGCTACAGAAACGGTTTTCCGATTGTCATCTTGTGAAACCGCCAGAAGTAAGACCTGTGTATATTTCCCGTACAATCAAGTACCGTCGATTTGAACCATCGACTTGCAGTGCATGAATGCATTTAATGCACTGCGGAAATGTCCAAAATAGCCGTTTGAATTGACAAACACCTGGTACGACACGATCATTTTCGTATGTCAGAACCGTCTCAAGTTTCACAACCGTTCCAAGTATGTATTTTTGCATCAGGTTTAGCCACGGGCGCAACTGGTTGTAAGATTCCTCCCATTGGCCAAACAGAAAGCGAGTTCATTTGAAATTCCTAGATCTCGCTTTCTGTAGAAAATGAGTTCCTTGCTTACTCAGATGCTAACAAAGCGTGTCTGACACGTCTGCAAAAGGAAAATCCGAAAGGATTTTCCGGGTGAATTATTGGTCCTTTGTACCCTTATATCAGGCAGAATGGAATGCTTTTTTGAATAATTGAGGTAATGAGAGGTAATGTTGTTTGAATATTTGAAGTAAATAATATCTTCCTACCGTAACGTGCTGGAAAAATATAATTTAAGATGGTTTATACCTAACAATGTTTCACATAAATAAAAGAGGATAAATTGCAGCGTTGCACATACTTAGAACATTAATTAAGGACCCTAAACCAACTCATAAAACATAATTTGACGATAATTTGAAGACTGAAAGGTTAATCAGAATCATCGCAGTCAGTTGAAATGTATGAACTTAAGTTAAGTTCTTCGATCAGCTGTTGTTTTTGTTGTTTGAGCCTGTACATAAAAAACCACAACTCGTCGGCAGCTGCATCAACATCCGGTGAAGACGGAGCTTGTTCAGTGGTCGCTACGAGTGCGGACAGAGCAACTTCTAAAGGTGTAAACTTACTACCTTCGCCGGCGTTGACCTCATCAAACTTAACATATAAATGGATGTATTTAGCTCATACAAAATTGAGCCGGTCATACATGTTATGTACGTCGGTTTCGTTGGTAAGCTTCAGAATGTAGTGCGTTTCAACTGCCGTTAGTGTTGGAATTTTACATTCCAAGTAATAAATTTGCTTTTTATCTTGGCGTTTACTAACCTCGTTTGATATCAACTGCAATAAATCATGGAGTGAGATATTGCTGGTGATTGTTGAGTCAAAATAGGTACCGAGAAAATAAAATGTTGCAAAAAATTTATCCATGAGAGGAGCAAAGAGTTGAGTTGGATGTTTTAGTGAAATACACATGAGAAAATAAAATGGAGCGTGGGTTTTATAGTGAAGGAAAAACACTGCGTGAGTAAATTTAATTCGAATAAAAATATATAATACAAAAAATCTATGATTTCATTTATTTTTATTTTTATTTAATTCATTTTTCTTTCTTTAACGTTTTCCACCAAATAATAAAAAACTTGTGACCTCGCGTTCTACAAAACGCGATATTTTTGGGAACTCACTTTCTGCAGAACGCGAGGTCCCTTCTGACCGTTTAGTAGACGCATCTTGTCAACGACGCGTCGTTTCAAAGGAACTCGGTTTCTGCAGAACGAGATGTCCCTAAAATACCGTGTTTTGTAGAACACAAATTCTTTTAAATGTCGCTACCCAGGGGTGCGAGACATCCTTTAAATATTGGCCCTACATCCTTCTAAACTCCACACCGATATTTTTATTTTCTTCTTCTTTTCTTATTTATTTTCTATACAATGGCGGGTTTATTGAGGCTAGACGAACGTCACATGTTCAACTATTGGCGGACAAATGTGGTGGTAATATTCTTTTTATATTTAACTTTAAATTATTTCTTTATTCTTTTATTTATTTATTCTTATATATAAAATTTTAAATGTCGCTACCCAGGGGTGCGAGGCCTCCTTTAAATATCAACCCTACATCCTTCTAAACTCCACACCAAAATTGTTATCTTCTTCTTCTTTTCTTATTTATTTTCTATACAATGGCGGGTTTATTGAGGCTAGACGAACGACACGTGTTTAACTATTAGCGGAAAAATGTGGTGGTAATATTCTTTTTATTTTTAACTTTAAATTATTTCTTTATTCTTTTATTTAAATATTCTTATATATAAATTATTATTATTATTATTATTATATTTTATTATTTTTCTTCAAGAACTACGAACGAGCATTGACATGCTATCTAAATCATATCACCGAGGTGCCAAATGAGGATATTGTTTCGTTTATTAAGGAAGCCAGTTTTGGCCACGTCACTATTATCGTTGGCGGTACGAAGTTGAACCGTCATTTTATTAACGCAATATTAGAACGATGGAGGCTAGAGACGCACACCTTTCATCTTCCGTGTGGCGAGGCTACAATTACACTGGAAGATGTTGCATATCATCTTGGCTTGCCTACTGACGGCAAGATTATTACCGGTATTGCCGACAGTGATTGGTCGACCTTGTGTGCTAACATGTTGGGAGTGGTTCCGGACAAGTTTACGGTGGCAAAATCTTATTAACTTTTTTGGAGCAGAATTTTACAATCCTCCCCCCGATGCGAATGATGAAACAAAGCAGGTAAATATATCTATTTTATTATATATTTTTTAATAATTAAATTATTTTTATAACAATACTTATTATTTTCGCAGCGGTTTGCCCGTGCCCACACCCTACGAATTATTGGAGGGATTTTGATGCCTGACAAATCTCGCAACAAAGTTCATGTGATGTGGCTGTACCATCTCGGTAATTTTGTCGAATCAAGAAGAAAATGTTGGTGAGTAGCGGTCTTGGCCTTTTTGTTCAAGGAGTTTTGCAGAACTGTCGACCCTGGCAGAGCCGCAATCGGAGGATGTCTTTTACTGCTGTAGTCTCGGGCTTGGTTTCGAATGTCGTTTTTAAGCCCACGGTCTAGAAACCCGACCCCGTACCTATTTGCACTTATTCAGAGGTACTATTAAAATTATTTAATTTAATTTATTTTATAAATATTTTTTAAACTATTATAATTTTTTTAATTCTTTTTCAATAATGACAAGTGATGCGTTCCACTCACTCACCAGGGACTGCCAGATAGACAGCGGGGGTATAGATTGCTGATCGACAAGATACAAGACGAGGTCAGGAATTCGGACCATTTTTTCTTAATCCTTCAAATTATTTTTCTAATCAAACTTTATATAACTCACGTTTTTAAAAAAAATCAGTTCGTGTAGACTTCGTATATTGCTCCTCTGATTCGGGACTGTATTGCGCAAGACATTATGGACACCTCTCACGTCTGGCTGCTGCGAGTGCCACTCATCAACTACGAAATTGTCGAGTAACATCCTACCGATCGGGTTCTGCGGCAATTTGGCTACATCCAAGGGGTTCCAGAGCCGCCACCCAATTTGGACGAATTACATCAGTTGATGTGGTAGGGGAAGACATACGTTCATTGTGGCCATCATCACGCTAACTGGGTTGGACAATGGATGACAAGATATGACAGACGACCGCCCATCTATGCACCCATTGTGAATCAGGACATCACTTTCGACTATATGCAGTGGTACCACCAAAATGTGAAGCTGCATATACCAACTTCGGAGGAGCGCGAGCGAGAAATTAAGGTGCCTCCCAAAAACCGCCCGCCCGCACAACGTCAAGCCACCCAGAGCCAGCCGACGCAACGCAGTACCAGAATGGAGCCTGAAAGCCACAGACGGCGAACTCACATTGCAGGGGCCTCGTCGTTTGAAACAGCGCAAGTAGCAGATCACTCCGCGGCACAACGTTCGACACCAGCGCCAGGACTGACATTTATGCACTCAACTTCATCATCGTTTTTGCAGATGAGTGGTCTTGTGACGTTTCAGCAGATGAGGCCTCCACCCGAATTATGCTTTACGGACGTCTATCGTCCCATCATTCCAATGAGTTCATCATATGTTCCTCCGTTGGCAGTACAGTTCGACTACAGTATTGTCGAGCAGACGCCGCCGTAGAGTTTGTTCTACACCGGCATCGATTCCAGCAGTGGTCCGCGTTTCGAGCACGATCATGGTGCTAGTGATGATGGCGCTGGTAATGAGGACGACGATGGAGCACATGACGTTCAGAGGGATCCACCACAAGATCGTCGTGCACCCAGCTGCGGAACGGGTGGACATAGGCATCATTAGAACGAGGGGATGTATAAAAATTTAATTATGTTTATGCACGATTTTATTTCAAATTTTATATTAGAAATATTTAATTCTGCCTTATTTATATTTTACATAATTTTTATAATTTATATTTAATTTCGTTCTTTTTTGAATAAACAATAAACTACATTATTCGATTAATAAACCGAACAAGTCTATCATGCCTTTTTAAAAGAAAAATCATTCATAAAAAAAAAACAAGCTATGGAACTGTTTTCAACGCGAATTTTACTCGGTTAAAAATGGATCGAACTTGCCCATATTGGTGTCGAATGAAAGATGGGTTCCAGTACTACGTACCTAAACTCAATGTTTACTAAAATTATACGATTAATAACCCCGAAATATTGCTCGAACATGCCTATGGACGCATGGTTTGCCAGCCCGATTTACAAAGAACTCGCTTTCTGCAGAAAGCGAGTCCCCCACGATAAATTTAGTTGGCTCTTCAAATTCTCGAGGAACTCGCGTTCTGCAGAAAGCGAGTTCCTGTTAAGTTTGTTATTGAAAAGCGTTGTCACGTATGAAAAACTCGCTTTGTGCAGAACTTGAGTTCGTGTCTCGCTATTCCCAGAAAGCGAGTTCTTCATACGTGGCAAATTTGGGGTCATTTTTCTAAACATAAGTCAACGATTTTTTTTTTTCAAATAATAAATAAGAAAGGGATTTTGATTTTAAAATGCCGGATGCATCTTTGATTGTTGAAGGATACAAAGTAGAGTATGGGAGTGGACCGACGTGTATGAATGAGAAAAGGAAATTGAACATCACCCATCGTTGTCTGCGTGTACGAAAGCCGCGCCTGCTTTCATTGAACTCGGACGCCTCGTTTTCTCACGCCTCCGCTGTCGTCTCAACTCCACCAAACACTAAACCATCCGCAAGATTTCCGTGATTTCAACCTTTGTCCTACTAATCACATCGAATCCATTAAATTATCACAATTTTTCGGTTTTCTTTTTTATAATAAATTTTATTTTAACTGATCCACTCATTCTTGATTTAATTGGTCGATCTAATCTCGCTCTATCGACCAAGAATTGAACTAATCATTGACAAGAAAAAAAAAATAATTTTGAATTTTAGTGAAATTGTTATTTTAATAGTAATATTTCTTTTCACATCTTTCTTTTTCTATTTCCCCCTCTACTATATCTTAATCTCATCATATATTCTTTTTGTTTTTGTGAGCATGTGGGTGGGAATGAGATTTAACCCTTTTCTTCTCTTTGGGGCATATGGTTGTATTTTTGGTGAGTTGATTTGTTGGGCCATATCATTTTTTTTATTTTTTAATATCTTAATTTAGGTAATTCTAAACCCTAAAATTATAAAGTATAATTATCACAGTCTAAATCCCTAAACTCTAAACACTAAATTAAACCTCTCAACTGTTAAAATGATAAGCTTTACATAAACTTGTGTATCAAATTATTTTTTCTTAAGTTTAAATATTTAATTACTTTCAAATAAAAAAAATTCAACAACTATGAATCTATGATAATTTATCAAAATTTATGAACATCATGGATACAATTATATTGTTAAAATAAATTATGTATTTATCGAGTGAGGACCTGTTATGTCATAATTTTTTTATCACCATCGGCGATGTGTATGAGACAGTTATAGTTTGACGAGGCTGGGTGGTGTTGCTGTGGACGAGTGAGCTCTTAGGGGTGTTGTTGGTTTTATGTCCTTGTGGCTTGTTTATGGTTTTTAGTCAAGGTTCCTTTAAAGTTCTACACCTACTCTTTTCTTCTACTTAGATTTAAGGAGGTTTTTAAGGAGGCATATGGTAATTTTTTTTATTAAAAAATAAATTATGTATTTTTAACTATTGTTTGTGTAAAAAAATAGAAAAGTATAAAATTGATTAATCTTAGACTAGTGATTTGATATATCTCATATGTATATACATTTTGATTGTCATTTTATTAGTCAGATCATAACCAGCAAAGTTGACTTATTTTGTTTGAATTTGAACAATCCGATTTGGTTCTGATTGCAAATAAAATAAGTCGGGCATGAAACAAGTTGAATCCGAATTTCGCTTGCTGCTAAATAAATCTATGTTTTTTTTTGTTTATAACAAAAAATATCTCCGAGATTAACAAGTTTAATCAAAATAGTCACTAAAATTTTGATCTTGTTGGCTCCTAAACTTGACGAATTTGGTTAATTGAGCAAAATCTCTTTAATTTACATTGATTCCTACACTTGAAAAATTTGATCAAATTGATCATTGTATTTGGGGAGGCAAATTGTTCCATGAATTTATAAGTTGTTATAAAAAAATTAGGGGTCAATTTGACTAAGATTGTCAAGTTTAGGGGCTATTTTGATATGAAAATTCAGGTGTCAATTTAATTAAATTTGACGAGTTTAGAGATAAAATTGACCTAAAAATACCAAGGGGTAATTTAAACAATCATATTAAGTTTACGGGTCATTATGTGTTTTTAAAGGCGTTAAAAGTACAATTGCAAGTACAATCACAAACAATACAATATATAAATAAGTATAATTATAATCGATCGTTACAATGTACAAATAAATTGATAACCGAAATATATTTAGGATTTATGCATAATAAATTTATAAAATCAAAACAATTCTAACAAGAATTTATACATAATCTATAAAATGTGATTCGAATATAAAACTTCAACCTTTCCATTAAACCGAACGTGTACAATTTTGTTCTTATAAGTTTGTCTAGGACGAACGTTCGTGGCTCCCATGCCCCATGTGACAAATGAGTTTTTGGAATTAAAATATTTAGTAAAGGCAGGGAGAACAAAAGAGACTGAACATAGAAAATAATAAAATATTTCAAAGAATTTCCACACATGATTATGGTGGCTAAATGATGTGGTAAAAGTCGTTTTAGACTGTTAAATTGACTAGGGCATGGCAGCTATAATTTTCCAAAACAACCCAACATTGCCAAATTTCTAGAATAAATAATTTATATCTGATTTTTTAATCGCCTGATTAAAATAAAGTATTGTAGAGATTTATTATAAGACGATTTTTTAATGTATAGTTTATTACATTCACAGAATCAAAATTCGAACATTTAATCTTGCTTAAAAGGGACAAAAATCTTGTCTCTTTTTGTGCCTCAACACTAAAAAATCAAATCTTAAGCCCTAACCCTAATTTCTAAACTACTAATTCTAAACCCTAAAAATATACCATATACTCAATACTCTAACTATAACCCCTAACCTTAAACACTATTCCTAAAGACCTAAACCCTAAACTTAATTTTTAATGATAAGCATAAATAATGGCACCAAAAGGAGCAGATGATTTTTGCTTGCTTAAGATTCCTAATAATTTATTTCGTAGGTTAATCAGTAATCTATTAATATTGATTTTCCATTTTCATAAGAATTCAATCGTGTTTGGTTGATCAAATCTTTTCAATATCTTTCATGTGTAATAAGGAAAAAGAAAAGCTCAAAATATTGGGAGTTTCCACATTTTTAAGGTCTTACCGCCTTCTTGGCAATTGCCGATTTCTATTCAATTTGGTCGTTTTTAGATTTGTGAATCACCTTTATTGACGTAAATGAGTTTGAATAAAGAATTTATAGAATGGCCTCAGTAATAAATGATGGTATATTTTAGTTAAATAATTTGTATTCAAACAGTTTAATATAAAGATGATTGTTTATTCAAATTTAAAATCAGACACATACGTTATCTTGTACTTAATATAATTATAAAAAAGAGTTGACTAAAATTGGTGTTTAAAGTTTTCTTAATAGACTGATGTAATTACATAGTAGTATATGTTCATATTTTTTTTAATTCTTTTACAACAAACATAAGTGCTTGAACCCGAGTCTCCTAAGATGAACATCATCATCTTTTCTACCGTAGCCACGAGTTCATGTATTTAAAATTAATCCTAATTTAACTTAATTATTAAAACTAGATTTTATTGCAATTATGATATAAACGAAAAAAAATTAGGTAGGAGTGATAAATGATTCACCTACTTTGTGTTTGATATTAAAGTAGTGAGTTTTAGTTTTGTTTTTGATATTTTCAACTTAATTACTCAAATAAATAAATTTTTTAAAGATATTTTTACATACATCGTAAGTGGGATAAAATCTAAATATTTAAATTTTGAACTATGATACATTTTCATATATTGTTCATTGTACATTTTGGGTATAACAACCAATTATAGGACAATTATTTTAGATCGAGTACTGTAAACTCTCGTCATGTGGGTAACCTCTTAATCCAATTTAATTCATTCATAACATTAAGATTCTAACATTATATATTATTTAGTGAGTTTAACGTGTTATTTCACTAGACAAGCCAATAGAGTTGGTATGATAGTTCAATTATATATGAAAATTGGTAAAGTTGGATTAATGAAGTTTTAACATAATTAAGAAGTTGAGATATACTAATTGACCGATTGACCAAGAATACTTATGTTGTTTTATTTTTATGAGTTTTAATTCTGATATTTGTCTTAAAAATGTAATATCTCTCTAGTTAATAATAAAAAAACATAATCACGAAGTTGAGGTTTTAAGAATTATGATATATTGTGTATGGATTCTACGATGACACTAAGTTTAATAGTTTAATTAATTTAGGGTTTAAAATTTAAGATTTAGATTCTATACTTGAAATAAGAATAGTTGTATAAATATTTTTATTTTCTTCAATAAAAAAAGAATGGTTGTATAAATATTTTTATTATTAAATTTGATATAAACTGATTGATTAATAAATTAAATACGAGTGTTATATAAAAAAGAATTGCATGAAATACATGGCCGTCCAGATTTTCTAGTCCAAAAGAACCGACAACAGCGAACTCTCTATCAACGGCTGAGATTCGGCGCAGCCATCATACAACTTCACATTATATATACACATACATAATGCATCTCTAATCCATTCTCACTTCAATATATTCTCAAGAATCATCCCATCGTTATTAATTTCATCATTCTCCCAAACCCAGAATCCTTTGAAATTTGATTCTTCTTTCGAGAAATTTCGAATAAATTATCAGACGATTTTCGTCGCCTTTTTTGGCGAGATATGATCAGAGTATTGACGACGATAACAAGATCCGAAGAAAAAAACGATTGTACGATGGCCAAGTATTTTGGGGCTTCTTTCGGATTTGGAATCGGGGGGTTACTGTTGCTGGCGGCGTTGGCGGCGTCGATGGTGGTTCTTCCGTTGATGTTGCCGCCTTTACCGCCTCCTCCACTGGTTCTTATGTTCTTTCCGGTTGGGATCATGGCGGCTCTCATGTTCTTGGCGTTTTCTCCGGCGGAGGCTGTCGGCAACGCGGTTTCTCATACTGTATGACTACCGGTGTTCAAACGCGGCTTTCATTGGAAAGTGGCCGGCAGCTGGCGGCTTTGCGGAGTATAAAAATCAAGGGGTAGCTGATTATTTTATTACTCTTCTTTTGTATTACATTAACATTTACATTATTTTGTTACATACGAATTATACACTAATTTATTGAGAAATGAATGGGAAATTGCATAGAAGATAAAATTAATTTTGAATATTCCTCCATTTTAGTGCTTTTATTTTTGTTTGTTTTCTAAATTTTTAACTAAAGTTTGATTTACATATTGTAAGATTATTTTAAGAAATATGTTTAGCAAATATATTATATTATCTTGTTTTATTTATTTGGTCATTATGATAAAAAAAATTTAAGAAATAAAAGAAACACAATAAAGATTGAAGGATTAAATGAGTAAATTAATAAAGATATGGTAAAAACAAGTCATTCTTCTAATTATAATAAAGATATGGAAAAAAAGAATGATGTTGAATATAAAATAATCGGATTCCAGCAATTGTATGTTCAAAGAAATAGGAGGGAGTGCGATACTTCTTATATTCTTTTTTATACACTTATTAATAATAAGTTATTAAACTATATGAACTTCTACCCATAAGTTCGATGATAATATGTGTTTTAAGTGCATTCGGACTTATGTTTTCATGTATGTAGCAATAATATTCACTCCTTACATTTCTAAACAGTGTTAACTGTTGAAAATTTTAACCTCACCGTCACCAGATAATTTTGTCAAACGAAATAAGATAATATCATTTTAAAATATGGTATTAACAAAATAATTTTCGATTATCTCAACCAAATGCACTTTAATAATTATATTAAAATGATCTAAATAATAACTAATTTTATTATAATCAAATAATACATATATTAACATAATTTAATTATTTTATTCTTTAACAGCTGTAAGGTGATTAACCTTGTTGATTAATATCTTGATTAGTATTTATTAAGATTGTTATTTAGATATTAAGTAACTTTTGTAAAACTCGGCGCTTTGGCTATTATTTTGGTTAGTAAATAAAACATTTTGTCTTCTTTTCTTCTCCAAGAAACCTTTTATTTTTTTTTTCAATTCTCAAACTCCACAAACCCTAAATTCAGAAGTTTAACATGGTATCAGTTGGGTCTTCCGATACGCGTTCCTCTGATTCTTCTACCCGATTTTGTCTTCTTGACCCCTCGAATGAGTTCTATATACATCCCAATGAAAACCCCTCTCTTGCTTTAACCTCTGTTTTGCTTACTGGAAATAATTACCATTCTTGGTCTCGTTCGATGCGCATGGCATTGATATCCAAGAATAAATTTCAGTTTATCAATGGGTCGTTGAAGGAGTCGCACGAAGATGATGTAAATTATTTCGCGTGGGTTAAATGTAATAACCTCGTTCTTTCCTGGCTCTAACGCGTGATCAGTCCCGAGATTGCTCAATCTGTCCTTTGGTTCGACACCGCCTATGAACTCTAGGCTGATTTGAGTGATCGATTTAGCCAAGGAGATCTTATTAGGGTCTCTGATTTACAACATGAATTCTTTTCCCTTACTTAATGTATCAACTATGTCACAACCTTTTACACTCAATTAAAGGTCATTTGGGACGAATTATGTGTGTTGCGGCCTTTATCTTCTTGTTCGTGCGATGATGTTAAGTTTAGAAAACATGATTTTGTTCTAAGATTTCTTAGAGGACTTAATGATTCCTTTTTCGTTCCCAAATCTCAGATTCTTATGGTTAAACCGTTTTCAAAAATTCATAAAATATTTTCAATCATTATTCAGCATGAAAGGTCTATTAATACCAATTCTTGTGATTCTAATGTGTTAGATGTTGATAGGAATACAAATAGGTTCCAAAAGAAACCGTATTTTCCTAATAAAAACCCTTATGTACCTTTTGTGGCCTTCTTGGACATTCTGTAGAGAAATGCCATAAGAAGCATGGTTATCCTCCAGGATATAAGTTTAGGTTTCCTGTGGTTAGTAAAGCCAATCTTGTTCATGAACGACCTTCTGTCAATCTCCTTGTTGTTGATTCTTTAGTTTAATCTGATGGGTTTAAGTCTTATATTGCTAAATCTAAGGGCAACCTTATATCTTTTACTAAAGAATAATATGAGGGCTTAATGTCTCTTCTTCATGAGAAATGTTTTTCTGATCCTAATTCTGTAACTCAGTCGAATGTGAATGCTTTATCATCTGATTTTACTTTTGCACCTGCTTCAAATGGTGATTCAGGTATTATTCTATCCTGTTCCTCACCTGTGTGTTCTTCTTGGATCATTGATTCAGAAGCAACATATCATATTAGCAATAGTTTGAATTTGTTTGTTTCATATAATGTAATTAAAGAAAAGTTTGTAAAATTACCAAATGGTAATTTGGTGAAAGTTTTACATATAGGTATAATTCATCTCAATAATGGTTTGGTTCTAAAAGATGTTTTGCATATTTCATTCTTTGGATTCAATTTAATTTTAATTAGTAAATTAACTTTGGATCCAAGTATTTCTGTTTTCTTTTCTAATGATTGTTGTTTGATACAGGATGTTCTCTCTTGGAAGATGATTGATACAACTAGAAT
Source organism: Hibiscus trionum (assembly GCA_030270665.1). Classification (NCBI taxonomy): domain Eukaryota; kingdom Viridiplantae; phylum Streptophyta; class Magnoliopsida; order Malvales; family Malvaceae; genus Hibiscus; species Hibiscus trionum. The sequence goes on from BSYR01000008.1 coordinate 4,006,954, forward strand.
TGTCAAAGGCTTGTGTCAGCTGTTGGATTATGCTTTTGTTGGCTTTGATGGTGATGTTTGTGCTGTATCATCTTCTTCTACCCCTTTTCATACGTGGCATGCTAGGCTAGGACATCCATCTAGCCGTAAGATGTTTTTTTTCTTTCAAAAATAAATAATAACATTCCTTTTGGTGATGTTTCTAAGTGTGATATATGTCTTTTAGCCAAACATAGAAGATTATCATTTCCTATTAGTTCATCTGTTTCTTTGTCTACTTTTGATATTTTACATGTTGATGTTTGAGGACCTTTCCCAATCAAAAGTTTGTATGGTCATAGATATTTTTTGACAATTGTTGATGATATGAGTAGATTTGTTTGAATTTTTCCTATGATTGTTAAATCTGAAGTTAAAAATCTGATAACTAATTTTTGCAACTTTGTTGAGACTCAATTTTCTAAGAAAGTTAAGTGCATTAGATCTGATAATGCTCAGGAGTTTAAAATGACTGATTTTTTAGAAGTATGGGTATTGTTCATCAAATATCTTGTGCATATACACCACAGCAGAATAGTGTAGTAGAAAGAAAACATCAGCATTTGCTTAGTGTTGCTAGGTCTTTGAGGTTACATGCCGATTTACCTTTATTTTTTTGGATAGATTGTGTTTTACATGCTAGTTTCTTGATTAATGTAACTCCTACACCTGTCCTAAGAAATAAAACACCCTATGAGATGCTTTATAATAAGCTGTCAAATATTGCTAATCTTAGGATTTTTGGTTGCTTATCCTATTCTTCTACCTTACCTAAGCCTACAACTAAAATGAACCCTAAGGCCATAAAATGTATTTTTCTAGGTTTTCCTAAAAACATGAAAGGTTATAGATTATACAATTTAAATACTAAGTCTATTTTTGTTTCTAGATATGTTATTTTCAATGAATTTATTTTCCCCTTTCATAAAGATTTAGACTCCTCCTCTGATTTTGTCTGACCAAATTGTGACACTTCCACTTTGTCATTTGATGATTTAAACTCTGGTATGCATGCTGATCACACTGTTCATTCTCATAACAAAAATGACCATTCTAATTCTGATCATGAATAATCTAATTTTGATCATTCGGTTTCTATTTCGGATCAGAATATTTTTCCTGATCATAATCAGCATGTTAGTTCTTTACCCTCTAATCTGCCTATTTCTAGACCTTCTAGAACCATCGAGCTTCCTCAGAAGTTTCAGGATTTCGAGGTAAACCCGCCCAAGAATAGAACAACTTCTCATTCTCTTGCTAATGTTTTATCTTATCATAATATTTTTGTTCAACATCAGTCTTTTACTGGTAATGTTGATATCTTGTCTGAACCAAAAACCTACAAACAAGCTGTAGTTCATGAATGCTGGATAAATGCTATGAAAGAAGAAATCTTAGCATTAGAATCCAATAATACATGTGATTTAGTTCCTTTGCCACCTAATAAGAGTACTATAGGTTGTAAGTGGGTTTTTAGAATTAAATTAAAATCTGATGGAGCTCTTGATCGATATAAATATAGATTAGTGGCTAAAGGTTACACTCAACAATCTGGTGTAGATTTTTTTGAGTACTTTTAGTCCTGTCACAAAAATGACAACCATAAGAACTTTAATTGCTATTGCTGCTTCTAAAAACTAGAAATTGCAACAACTCGACGTTAAATGCTTTTCTTCATGGTTCTTTACATGAAGAAGTATATATGGACATGCCTCCTGAATTTTCTACAGATAATAATTCCGGATTAGTTTGTAAACTAAAAAAGAGTATATGGGCTAAATCAAGCTAGTAGGCAATGGAATGAAAAATTAAATGTGGTTCTTCTTGGACAGGGTTTTAAACAATCTGCTGTTGATAATAGCTCGTTTACTAAAGGATTAGACAATGATTTTATTGCTTTGTCTGTATATGTGGATGATGTTATCTTAACTAGTCCAAGTGCTGAACATATTGCTTCAATCAAGACTTTTTTGCATAATACCTTTAGAATAAAGGATTTAGGAGACTTAAAATATTTTTTATGTAACCCCCTTAACCCGGCCCAGACGGTTGAACCGAATTAAGAAGTTTACACGGGGAAAACCAAAGTCAACCCGAAAGTCAACCTTGATTAACGACCCTTTTTTTTCTTTTAAATCTTGTCTAGATGCTCATTAACCCTAGATGTGTTCACAACAACGTCATACCCAAAGATCATAACCATCAGAGAACATTCAGGGACCCAATTGCACAAATTACAACTTTAGGGACCAAACTGTAAATTCTGGGAATTACAGGGACTTAACCCAATTAAAAGTTACCAATATGAAATTAGTCATGTTTCATGCTTCACTGCCAAATTTCAGCTCAAACGGACATCCAGAACTCATACAATTGCAAAAACATGTTTTAGGACCAAAACGCAAACATTTCGAAACACATAACCGCCAATGTCAGCCCCCAACGGTCAGGTGTTCCGAAACAGGGAGAACCTGTTTCGAAACGCGGGGCCGTTCCGCAACGTGTTCCGAAACGGGGACTGGCAGTAGCATATCCGTTTCGGAACGGTTCCTCCCGTTACGAAACGCCCTGGCCATAACAGGCCCCTGTTCCGAAACGGTAGCGATCGTTCCGAAACGACCTGTCCAGATTGCAGCAACCTTGCTGGTTAAACACAACATTGACCCACCAAACATGCTCCAAAAGCAACTAAATCACACCAGCAAACCATTCAACATATAAGGAACATAAATGCATCAAAACTAGATTCATGATCACCCCTAGGTGCACCAACACATTTAACACATTCAAAGCTCAATCATGCTTTTAAACAAAGAGCATAACATAGCAACTTAAGCTCAAGATGATTCAAACATTACAACATTAATCCACTTGATTCAAAAACATAAACCAAACTTGTCCAACATACAAATCCTCTCTAAACAACAATATAAGAGATTCTTCCCCCATTGCCTTTATTATCTATAGCTATTAACCGAGACATACATCTCAAGTGGAGTTCCCCCTTGAATCCCTTGCTTCTTGCTGCTCCAACTTCAAATGTCTGCATTGATGGACAAAAAGGAGCGTAAGCACATAATGCTTAGTGAGGAATGCTCAAAACCAAAACACCATCAATGCAGCGAATCATAAAACCACTTTTAAAAGCAACTCGATTTTTTTAAAACCAAAGCCTTGTTTGAAAACCCCTTTTCAACAACGTGCTTAAAACCATGCATTGCTCAATCATGAAAACCAATCCTTAGCTTAGAAAGCTAAGCAAGCCTTTTCAACACATAAACTTGCAAATCCATCAATTTAACCATTCCATGCATAAACATCAAATGCAAAGTTAAATTCAAAACCTTGGAAACCACTTCCACTTCACATCATACCTTCCTTATACTTGATTATCTTTTCAAGCAAGAAGCCTTTTAAAACCTTTTAATCATTCAATCCAACACATGCATTAAATAGATGCACAAATGAACCACATCATCAACATTTACATCATATGCCTTTAAAAACAAGTCTTAGCAAGACTTTAATGCACTAAAGAGATCTCATGCACACATGCACCATCCTCAATAGATAATCAACACTTGTTCAAACTAACAAGTACACATGCATTCAAAATACATTAAGCAAATCTCATGCAACCATGCATCAATTCAAGCAGCTCATGCTTCATTATATTCAAGGACATTATATTGGCTTCCAAGTGATCAACCAAATCCACTTTTCAACTCAACATCCAATCGGATACGCGGATCACAAGCGTTGTCCCCACGCTTTATACACCCTACCAATCCAAGGTCCCCAAATGGACTTTTAAACACCATTTGACCTTACCATTCACAAGGTTCCCATGTATGGACTTTTAAACACCATACAACCTTAACTTTCACAAGGTTCCCATGTATGGACTTTTAAAAACCATACAACCTTAACTTTCACAAGGTTCCCATGTATGGACTTTTAACCACCATACAACCTTAACTTTCACAAGGTTCCCATGTATGGACTTTTAAACACCATACAACCTTAACTTTCACAAGGTTCCCATGTATGGACTTTTAACCACCATACAACCTTAACATGCACAAGGTTCCCATATATGGACTTTTAAACACCATATAACCTTAGCATCACCGATTGGTAGTTGTATAACATCACCAACGAGATCCGGGACACCCTATACAAGATCCACACATGGACTTTACACCACCATTGTGATCTTAACAAGCACAAGGTCCACCAATGGAATTTTAACCACCATTATTACCTTTGCTTACCCAAGGTCCTCGAATGGGATTCCAATCAAAATTATAACCTTAACCATCTCGTTAGGATACTTGGATGGAGTTTACCGGTTCACACTTAACCACTCCACATCCAAGGCGACTTTATTCACGGTGCACCCAATCCTATAGCCGGCTAACTATATCCGATCAAAGAACCAATAGCCACTTACATCACTTGCCAATATATCCATCTTACCACATTAATCCTTTAATTCACATGCATAACCGTAATGCAAAATTCATCATTTACCATCATCAATTCACTGTTTTTAAAGCATTACACAAAGCCATTAAAAAACATGCAACACCATGCATCAAAACCACAATTTCCATGTACAAAACCAAGGATCTCTTACCTTGAGCATCCTTCACATATGGCTTTCAAAACCAGCATTAAACCATGCTAAAACATGCTTCCAAACAGAATTTAAAACATGCAAATCATATGCATTGCAACCATCAATCAAAATTGCTTAAAAAGCCAATTCACAACACAAACCAAGAGCGAAAATCCATTTACTTACTCTTGAGCTTAGCAAAGTTGTTTAGACTTAAACTAAGCTCCCAAACCTTCAAACCCTGGTTTAAAAGCTGAAAACCCAACTTCACTCACCGATACACAAAACAAGGCTAGCCAACAAGCCTTCCAAGCATCCGAAACCTTCCACACCACCTCTAATGCTCACAGATCTTCCTCCCCTGTTTCAAGCACATAACATCAGAGGATTAATGCATCATAATGCACTAAAAACACCAGCAACACAACTAAACTCGCTGCTCATCACAAATCCAACATTTCGGCTACCAAACACAACCGAAATCACCACCAAACACTTCCGAAACTTAACCCAGCCAAGATCCATCACTTCTAACCATTTTTAATCATCAATTAACATCCAAAATGATCACAAACACGTCCTTATACCTCCAGCTATAACAAATCACCAAGATCACTCCAAAAATAACCAAAAACTCAAGCAAAACTTAGGAAATTCAACCTATTCGGGATTGCATTGATAAAACCTCAATTTCTCGTCAATTTAACATTCATTTAACATCAATTTGACACCTCAAAACACAGCCCAATTAGATCATACGAAATTTCAACAAAATCAAGCAAATCTTGCATTTAAAAGCCAAGATCAAGAACAAATCAATAAATCCTTTTATAAAACACAAATTAAGGATTGAGAACTTGGGAATTTCAATAAAGAACCTAAAGTTCAGAGGAGAAGGACGTTCTTACCTCCAAACTTGAGTTTTCTCCCTTTTTGGAACCAAAATCTTGAAAATCCAAATAGCAAATGGTGAGGTTTTGTTGAAGAGATGATTAGAGATCAAAAGAGAATTGAAATGTGATATTTAGGGGACAAAATCAGAGGAAAAGCTCTGGAGAAAAAATGTGTTTGGTTTGAGAGAAAAGATGAGAGAAAAAGGAAAATGGAAAATGGAAAAGTTAGTTGGAAATGGCAAAATATCTTCCCTCCACTTTTCTTTTATTTAAAAACCTTTAATAAATCATTTAATATTTTAGAAAAATCTGGAGAAACTCCCATTGGGTAAATAGCTCCTTAAAGATTCAAAGTTTCAATCCTTTTTAAAACAGTCACACAGTTTTCAAAAATTACATTTTGGTCACTAACCCAAAATGTCACTCTTCCAAACCTCATTTTGCAAAATTGATTTCACCTTTCTCTTATATATAATAAAAGAGAATTTTAGAACATTTTTCCATATTTTTAATGCAACCCGAACTAGGCTTTCCTAAAAATCACCTTTTTATTCGAACCGCAACCCGACCGGTCCGGTCCAAAACCCAAAACTTCTAAGCCCAAAACCGGGGCGTTACATTTTAGGTCTTGAAATTGTTAGGTCTAGTTATGAAATTAACATTTTCCAAAGGAAATATACCCTTGAGTTATTAACTGAAATTGGATTTCTAGGGTCTAAACATGTGTCCACCCCAATTGTTGTCACAAGAGGATCTCAAAGAATAACTAAAAATGCTGGTATTCCTCTAGATGATGTCACTGCTTATAGAAAATTAATTGGTAAGCTGCTGTATCTTAAAAATACAAGGCTTGATATTGCTTTCTCAGTCCAGTAGCTTTCTCAATTTCTATCTTGTCCTACTACTGTTCATTTAGCAGCATCTCATAGGATTCTAACATATTTAAAAGGTACCCCAGGCAAGGGTTTATTCTTCCCTGTTGATAATGACCTTAAGCTACAAGCTTTTTCTGACTCAGATTGGGCATCATGCACTGACTCTAGAAAATCTATTACAAGCTTTTGTATTTTTTAGAATCTTTCTTAGTTTCCCGAAAGTCTAAAAAACAGCAAACCATATCTCGTTCTTCAAGTTAGCCCGAATATCGTGCTCTTGCCTCTGTTACATGTGAATTATAGTGGTTATTTTATTTGCTTAGTGATTTTCAAATTTCTTTTTAGCCTGCCAACCTTTTCTGTGATAATCTTTCTGCTATTCAAATTGCAGAAAACCCTGTACATCATGAACGTACAAAGCATATTGAGATCGATTTCCATCTAATACGCGAAAAGGTTCATCGAGGCTTAATAAAGTTACTGCCCGTGACTTCAAATAACTAGCTTGCGGATCTTTTAATCAAGTCTTCGTCAAGCTTTCCCTTTCATTCTCTCATTTCCAAGTTGGGCATACATAATATATATGCTCCAACTTGAGGAGCTAACAGAATTTAGTTATTTTATTCTTTAACAACTGTAAGGTGGTTAACCTTCTTGATTAATATCTTGGTTAGTATTTATTAGGATTGTTATTTAGATATTAAGTAACTTTTGTAAAACTCAGCATTTTGGCTATTATTTTGGTTAGTAAATAAAACATTATGTCTTCTTTTCTTCTCTAAGAAACCTTTCATTTTTCCCAATTCTCTAACTCCACAAACCCCAAATTCAGAAGTTTAACATATATCTTAAATAATCCATTAAACGAGTTTTAAACTAACATAGTCACATAGATATAATTTGTTTGATAAAGGAGTAAATATTTTATTCATAATCATTTATTTAACTTTTGTAACAATTCATGACTTATTCATCCAACATTGCAAGTAGCAGCCATATGAAAACATCTTGGACAAAAAGAAGGTCAAACCACCTTAATTTTGAAAACATTAATACCTAATTTTTGTAATACCAAACAAAGAGTGGCATATCACTAAAAAGTAAAATTTATTTAAAAATATCGTGTAGCTTCTCTCTAAACTAATCATAGATTTTGAGTCGTTTCAGGCAGCCAACCGCTCCCTTCTCCGGTGGCTGGCTTTCTCTGTTTTTCTATTCTTTTTTTTTTCTTTTTCACCAGTTATCTTGCCTTTGTTTTCGTTTTTCCTTCCCTTCCACCTTTCATTTTTGAAGAGGCTTTCTGCTCTGTTCGGCTCAGTGTACCCGATGATCGTTGGTCTCACTTGGAGCTTTGCTGTTAGAAGAAGGATCGTCGTCTTTGGCTTGGTCTGTGGTGGGTTCCTTCCCCCTGTTTTCCTCTCGGCATCGATGCCAGTTTTGCTCTGATTTCTTGGTGGCTCGGCTCGGTTTGGCTACCGCTCCTTCCGCCATTTAAAGCCTAATTTTTTGGCCTGGATCTGCCTTCTCGTCCATCACCCTTTGCAGCTTCAGATCTTGCCCGTTGGTTTGCTGATAGCCCATCAGACTGCATTCCTACTTGATCTTATTCTCCGAAAACAACCGAAATGACATGCAGTGGCTGATGACCCCACTGGCTTGGTTGTTTTCAGTTTTCGTTTGGTTGGTTGGCTTGTTTGCCTCCAATTTTGTTATTCGATCTGTTGTGTTCTCCTTTGTGTTGTGGCCTAGTTTGTGTTTGTGTTTGTGTAACGCCTTGAGTTTAGGGCTGAGAGATAATCAGATTAGTTAAGCCGATTCGGGTCAAATTAAATTGGAGGAAAACTAATTTCAACACACCCAAACATGTTTTAAAAGAGTAAAGGGCAAAGCAGGAATTTTTAATAAAAGAAATAAAGAAAGGGATTTTGAATGCCATCATCTTCTCCAAAAAAATTGATTTTCACGTCAAAAACCCTCTTAAACCCATTTCATTATTACATTGATATTTTTACTTCATCCAAGCAAGATTTCTCAAGGTAATTTCTTCCTCACTATGATTTTTACTTATTTGAGTTATTCTCATCGAAACCTTTCCTTTAAACTCATAAAAATGCATTTTTGGTTTGGGTTAGAAAAAGGGTATTTTTCATGAAATTTTCGTGGGTTTGATTTTCCATGGTTAAACATGTACTTTAATTTAAGCTTTGAGCAGTAAAACATGTTGGGATGATGGTTGGATTTGGGGAAACCCGAATTGAGTCTAAAATTGGGATTTTTGGGTTGAAAATGGGTGAGTTTTTGACTTGGTTTTGGGTAGAAATCGTGGCTGATGGTTCCCATGTTGTTGGGGGATATTTTTAGAGGATATTCGATGTGTTTTGATGTTTGAAAATGGTGGGTTCAGCTTGAGGTTGCATTAGAACGAATTTGGGTGAAGTTTGGGTTGAATGTCGATGCGTTTGTTGCAAGGTTATTGAGTTCTGGGTTTCTGCTGTGTTTGTGAGTGTATTAGCATTCTAATGTTCAGTTTTGGGTTGCTTAAAATAGAGGAATCGGGTTCGGGTACTTCGGGCGCGATATCGGGCGTTACAGAGGCTTGAGATTGGTGTTTCAGCTTTCGTTTGGGTTCTATTGGTGAATGGTAATGTTTGGAAGCTTAAAATGATTCAAAGTGGTTTCTTGGGGGTTTGGATGGAGCCTTAAGTGCTAACCTAAACCCAAGTGTAAGTTTGCCAAAGTTACCTTGTTTCGTTAACTGTTGGTGTGTACGATTATTTGTGTTGTTGTGTGAAATGTGGATTGTCTCTACTCTCCGATTTAATGTTGATGTGTAGTTGTTGTTGATGTCTAGCCTCACGTGATGGTTGTCGTTGTTTACGGTGATGTGTAATCCCACCGGTAGTGACTAGTAGAAGAGTACGGTGATGTGTAGTCCCATCGAAAAACTGCTAGTTGTTGTGAACGGTGATGTGTAGTCCCACCGGGAATGATTGTTCATGTGAAAACCATGTTTGGTCTATGCTTACGTTTATTTCATCTCTTACTTAAATGGTTTTGTTTTCCAAAACTAAATTATTTGTTTTAAACTGCATTGTTGTTTTGTTTAGAGCTCCGCTCACTAAGCTTTTAAGCTTACGCTCTCTTTTTCCAACAATGCTGATCGTTAGAAGCTTCGGGAGGCAAGTGAGCAAGGGAGGAGTCTTGGAGTTCTTGCTAAGCTCAAAGTATGGTTTTATGGTTGTAATAATGCTTAGACAATGGGAATACTAGGCTTTTATGTTAGGGAGTTGGTGTTCAAACTCCTATGTTTGGCCTTGTTTATGTTGCTAGCATGTTTTAATTGTTGATACCATGTATTGTTGAAGTTTGTTATGGCTTTTGGTGGATTACTTAGCATTTTGGAATGTTGGTGTTTTGGAAGCCAAGTGTTCTTGTGAACTTGAGCTTGAGATCCATTTTATTGCGTGTTTGCACGTTTGAGGTCGTGTTTAGGGTGTCTTGCCTCTAGATTGATTGTATTTTGAGATGCCATGTGGTTTGTGATGTTTTGGGGCAAGTTTGGGGACGTTTGGAGATGTCAAATTATGTTTTCAGGCCAAACTGTGCCCAGGCGTTTCAGAACGCCTGATATGGTTTCGGAACGGTCGAGCTCCAGGGGTACCCGTATCAGAACGGGGGTGGTGCCGTTTCGGTACGATTTGCCACTGGAGGTTCCTGTTTCGGAACCAAGTTGGGCTGTTCCGGTACGTTTGTCCACTGGAGGTTCCCGTTTCGGAACAAGGTGGGATCGTTCCATAACGACTTGATGTTGCTTTTTAAATGAAGCCCGCGTTTCGGTATGGGCAGGCCTGTTTCGAAACGCAGGTAGTTAAAACTGTAAAAAGGCATCTTTGAGGGTTTCCAAATGTTTCGTTTCAGTCTCTAATGCTTGTATGCTTCCTAAATGAGTCATGTGTGTCCCTTTGTGATAGTTTTGCCTCGTGAGTATGAATTTGACAAATAAGCTACTTGGTAAGTTTAAATTATCGTATGCCTTTTGATTGGCTCGTGTTTCTAATCGGAGTGAGACCTTAACGGGTTTTGCTTCGGTTTTCCCCGTGTAACCCGTTCGGTTCGGTCTGTTGGCTAGACCGGGACGAGGGGGTTACATTTGGTGGTATCAGAGCCTCGGTTACGAGGTCTCCCAGGAAGGTAAGTCAGGTAAGTTGGCTTGTTTGGGTTGGTTGCTATTGCACGGTGTATGAAAGTATGTTTTATTGTTCTTGTTGTTGGTTGAAGTTTAGTCGAGTGTTCCCATTGCTAGGTGTTGTTATTGGAAAATGGTTTTGGTTTAAAGAGCTTGAGAACTTGGATCCTTGCCCTTGCTAACCTGATGTTTTCTTGTGTGTGATGTGTTTATTGTTTTAGATTTTATCTTTGTTATGGTAAGACCGAGAGGACAACCTAGAGCGGGTGACCAGGCACCCGGGGATGAGCCTCCTGCTCCCGATGGTAATGGAGTGGGTGGCTAGGTAATGTGCCTCAGGCCAATTCGAATGCTAGAGGTGATGGTAATGGACCTCAGGCTGGTGTAAATGTTGGGGGTAATGGAGCTCAGGTGGGCTAGGGTCCGGCAGGTGCAGACATGACTCATTTGATTCAGACTATAGCCGGGGCTTTTTAGACAGCTTTTACCGATATGCATGCTGCAGCACCACCTCAGGGTGCAGGGACTGGTTTACCCCTAGAGAGACTTTGTAGTTTGGGGGGAGTTGAGTTCCGTGGTTTGACTCCTGAGGGTTCAGAGGCTTGGCTTGAGAGCACCACACGCATCTTGGGTCAGATGGAATGCTCAGACACTCGTAAGTTGGGTTGTGTCGTCTCCTTGCTTTAGGGAGATGCATATGCTTGGTGGACTACCGTTACTTCGGGTATGGATAAAGCGAATGTCACTTGGGAATTCTTCAGAACTGCCTTTAAGAAGAAGTATCTTGGAGTCTGATATCAGGATGAGAAGAAGAGAGAGTTTATGGCCTTGGTTCAGGGTAGTAAGACAGTGTCCGAGTATGAGGTTTAGTTTGTGAGGTTGAGCCAGTATGCTCCCGAGTTGGTTCCCAATGAGAGGGAAAGGTGTGAGCGTTTTCGATATGGTTTGACTAGGGATGTGAAGACGTATATGCTCGCTTCCGACTACATTGAGTTTGATGTTTTGGTCTCTAGAGCCAAAGATATTGAGCAGAACTTAGGCTTGAGTACTCGTGTTAGTGGGTCTGATTCCGAGAAGAGACACGCAGATTGGGACAGAGATCATTCCAAGAGGCATAGAGATAGGAGGTATCGGCCCGATTCGAGACATAAGGGTGGTAACCATAGACGGGGCCACCAGGGCCAAGGGGCTGTTGTTCACACTCTTGAGTGCACTAGATGCGAGAGACGCCATCAGGGCGAGTGTATGGATACCTTTGGGGTATGTTGGAACTGTGGTCCCAGAGATCATTTGAGGCGTAACTGTCCACACCCGGCTAGGGGCGGACCGGCTCCAGCTAGGGGGTTTGCGTATCAAAGAAACCGTGGGCGCGGTCGAGGTAATTTTCAGCCGAGGAACGATGGTCAGAGGAACTTAGCTCATGTGGTGGCAGTTTAGCCCGAGGGTGGAGGACCGGCTAGGGTGTATGCACAGTGAGAGGTTGGGAATGATACGAATTTCATCACAGGTAATTTCTCGTTACTGTCATTGACTTTGCTTTCTTTGATAGATTCGGGTTCGACGCATTCGTACATTTTGGGTGAACATGCAAGATCTCTAGGTTTACCGTATGAGTGGTTAGAAGTAGGTGTGAATGTTACTAGTTCTTTCGGTGAGACCGTGGTAGTTAAGAAGATGTATATGAGGTGTCTTTTGATGATTCAGGGCTATGTGTTTCCGGTCAACATGATGGAATTGCCGTTCTTTGGTTTTGATGTGATTTTGGGCATGGATTGGCTCGTAGAACATAGAGCTAGGGTATACTTTGAGACCAAGAGAGTCTCCTTGAGGCTTACGTATGATTTTGAAGTTGTAGTGGTGGGCGAGAACATTAAGTTCTTGTCCAATGTTGTTTCTGCTTTAGAAGCTCAGAGGTTGATGAATTCGGGTTGTCAGACGTATTTGGCTTATGTGATGAATCCGAATGTGAGTGAGGTTAGACTGCAAGACATCAGAACAATTTGTTATTTTCCGAGTGTTTTTCCGGATAAGTTGCCGGATTTACCTCCAGATAGGGAAGTTAAGTTTGCTATTGAGACGTATTCCGATTTTGCACCCGTGTCTATTGTTCCGTATAGAATGGCACCGAAAGAGTTGAAGACACAGCTTCAGGAACTGTCAGATATAAGTTTCATTAGGCCTAGTATTTCTCCGTGGGGTGCTCCGGTCTTGTTTGTGAAGAAAAAGGACGACAGTATGAGGATGTGTATAGACTATAGGCAGTTAAACAAGGTAACAGTGAAGAACAAGTATCCTTTGCCGCGGATAGATGATTTGCTTGATCAATTGAGAGGTGCTTCAGTGTTTTCTAAGATTGATTTGAGATTAGGTTACTATCAGTTGAAGGTGAAAGACGTGGACATACCGAAGACCGCTTTCCGTACACGTTATGAGCACTATGAGTTCTTGGTAATGCCTTTCGGTTTGACTAATGCTCCAGATGCATTTATGGATATGATGAACCGAGTGTTTCACGAGTTTTTGGATAGGTTTGTGGTAGTGTTCATAGATGATATCTTAGTGTACTTTAGGACCGAGGAAGAGCATGATGAGCATTTGCGGCTAGTTCTTCAGACTTTGCTTGAAAATCAGTTGTATGCCAAGTTGAGTAAGTGCGAGTTTTGGATGAAGGAGGTAGTCTTCCTAAGTCATATGATCTCGGCCAATAGAATTAGTGTGGATCCCAAGAAGATAGAAGCAATAGTGAGTTGGAAACAACCGAAGTCGGTGACCGAAATCTGTAGTTTCCTAGGCTTGGCGGGGTATTACCGAAGGTTTGTTGAAGGATTTTCGAAGATTGCGGCACCTTTGACTAAATTGCTTCGGAAGAATGTTCCGTATGAGTGGTCAGATGCAAGACAACAAGCATTTGAGAAGTTGAAGAAAGCTTTGACCAAAGCTCCTATCTTGATTCAGCCCGAACCAAGGAAAGAGTTTGTGATTTTCAATGATGTATCATATGTAGGGTTAGGTTGTGTGCTTATGCAAGAGGGTAAGGTTGTGGCTTATACTTCGAGACAGTTGAAGGTTCACGAGAAGAACTACCCCACTCATGATATTGAGTTAGCCGCGGTAATGTTTGCTTTGAAGATTTGGAGACACCACTTTTATGGTGAGAAGTGCACCGTTTATACTGACCACAAGAGTTTGAAGTACTTGATGACTTAGAGAGAGCTAAACCTTAGACAACGTAGGTGGTTAGAGCTTCTTAAGGATTATGACCTTATGATAGAGTACCATCCGAGTAAGGCAAACGTAGTGGCCGATGCTTTGAGTAGAAAAGTGGCAGTTAAGTTGCGGGCCATGTTTGCGAGATTGAGTGTGTCACGGGATGGCGGTTTGATAGCCGAACTACAGGTTAAACCTTCATTGGTTCAGTTGATTCAAGAGAAACAGTTGCTAGACGAGTCTTTGGCACCTCACGTACAAGATATAGCTGAGGGTAAACCCACAGATTTTTGTTTTGGTGAGAACGATATCTATGTTTCAAGGATAGGATAGTAATTCCAGAAGATGCCGACTTAAGGCGTACTATCTTGAATGAAGCCTATAACAGTCCTTTTGCTATGCATCCGGGTAGTACGGAGATGTATCGTGGGTTAAAAGAAAAGTACTACTGGATTGGGTTGAAGAGAGATATGGCCGAGTTTGTGAGTAAGTGTATGGTATGTCAGCGAGTTAAGGCCGAGCACCAGTTTCCATCAGGTTTGTTACAGTCGTTGAAGATTCCGGAATGGAAGTGGGAACGTATTACCATGGACTTTGTGTCAGGTTTACCGTTGAATCCTTCGAAGAAGAATTTAGTGTGGGTGATAGTCGATATAAGGCGTACTATCTTGAATGAAGCCTATAACAGTCCTTTTGCTATGCATCCGGGTAGTACGAAGATGTATCGTGGGTTAAAAGAAAAGTACTACTGGATTGGGTTGAAGAGAGATATGGTCGAGTTTGTGAGTAAGTGTATGGTATGTCAGCGAGTTAAGGCCGAGCACCAGTTTCCATCAGGTTTGTTACAGCCGTTGAAGATTCCAGAATGGAAGTGGGAACGTATTACCATGGACTTTGTGTCAGGTTTACCGTTGAATCCTTCGAAGAAGAATTCAGTGTGGGTGATAGTCGATAGATTCACCAAGTGTGCCCATTTCATACCTGTTCATACTACCTACACCTTAGATAAGTTGGCCGATCTGTACATCAGTGAGATAGTGAGGTTGCATGGGGTACCAAAATCGATTGTATCAGACCGATATCCGAGGTTTACAGCTAGATTTTGGGAGTGTTTGCATCGTGCCTTGGGTACTTGGTTGAACTTCAGTACTTCGTATCATCCGCAGTCAGATGGTCAGTTAGAGAGAGTTATTCAGGTGTTAGTAGAGTTTGCATACAACAACAGTTATTGGGCTAGTATTTAGATGGTACCGTATGAGGCTCTGTATGGTAAGAGGTGTAGAACACCTATTAGTTGGGCCGAGGCCGGACAGAAGCTTGTACCGATGCCCAACTTGCTTAAGGGCACTGCTGAGAAGGTAAAACTGATTTGTGATCGCTTGAAGGTAACTTCAGACCGACAGAAATCGTATGCTGATATGAAGAGAAAAGAGATACAGTATGCCGTGGGCGAAAAAGTATTTTTGAAAGTCTCACCTTAGAAGAAGGTGATGAGGTTTGGTAGGAAAGGTAAGTTGAGTCCGCAATTCATTGGTCCTTACGAGGTAGTTGAGAGAATTGGTCCCGTTACTTATAGATTGAGACTGCCGACAGAGTTAGAGAAGATTCATGATGTGTTCTACGTTTCGATGCTTCAGAAGTATAGATCAGATCCGTCTCACGTAATGCCAGTGGAAGAGATTGAGTTGAACCCAGACATGTCGTATGATGAAGAGCCGGTTGAAATTCTTGCTACGGATAGGAAGGTGTTGCGTGAGAGATCGATCGAGTTAGTCAAAGTTTTGTGGAGACACCGAGGTGTGGAAGAGGCTACTTGGGAGAGGAAGGAAGACATGGAGAAACAATTTCCGTATCTTTTTCCGTTAGGTAATTTCGGGGACGAAATTCCTTAAGTGGGGGAGTGTTGTAACGCCCCGAGTTTAGGGCCGGGAGATAATAGGATTAGTTAAGCCGATTCGAGTCAAATTAAATTGGAGGAAAACTAATTTCAACACACCTAAAAGTGTTTTAAAAGAGTAAAGGGCAAAACATGACTTTTTAATAAAAGAAATAAAGAAAGGGATTTTGAAAGCCATCATCTTCCCCAACAAAATTGCTTTTCACGTCAAAACCCCTCCTAAACCCATTTCACTATTCCATTGATATTTCTACTTCATCCAAGCAAGATTTCTCAAGGTAATTTTTTCCTCACTATGATTTTTACTTATTTAAGTTATTCTCATAGAAACCTTTCCTTTAAACTCATAAAAATGCATTTTTGGTTTGGGTTAGAAAAATGGGTATTTTTCATGGAATTTTTGTGGGTTTGATTTTCCATGGTTAAACATGTACTTTAATTTAAGCTTTGAGCAGTAAAACATGTTGGGATGATGGTTTGATTTGGGGAAACCCGGAATGGGTCTAAAAATGGGATTTTTGGGTTGAAAAGGGGTGAGTTTTTAGCTTGGTTTTGGGTAGAAATCGTGGCTGATGGTTCCCCTGTTGTTGGGGGATGTTTTTAGAGGATATTTGGTGTGTTTTGATGTTTGGAAATGGTGGGTTCAACTTGAGGTTGTATTAAAACGAATTTGGGTGAAGTTTGGGTTGAATGTCGATGCGTTTGTAGCGAGGTTATTGAGTTCCGAGTTTCTGCTGTGTTTGTGAGTGTATTAGCGTTCTAATGTTCAGTTTTGGGTTGCTTAAAACAGAGGAATCGGGTTCGGGTACTTCGGGCGCGATACCGGGTATTACGGAGGGTTGAGATCGGTGTTTCGGCTTTCTTTTGGGCTCTATCGGTGAGCGGTAATGTTTGGAAGCTTAAAATGATTCAAAGTGTTTTCTTGGGGGTTTGGGTGGAGCCTTAAGGGCTAACCTAAACCCAAGTGTAAGTTTGCCAAATTTACCTTGTTTCGTTAAGTGTTGGTGTGTACGATTATGTGTTGTTGTGTGAAATGTGGATTGTCTTTACTCTCCGTTTTAATGTTGTTGTGTAGTCGTTGTTGATGTCAAGCCTCACGTGATGGTTGTCGTTGTTTATGGTGATGTGTAGTCCCACCGGCAGTGACTAGTAGAAGAGTACGACGATGTGTAGTCCCATTGGAAAACTGCTAGTTGTTGTGAACGGTGATGTGTAGTATGATAACTGCATAAATATCCTTGTTTTCATACCTTTTTACTATAGCATTTGTCTGTTTATGAGTTCATACCATAGCATCTAGACTGCATTTAGACTGCATTTTCTTCTTCTGGGTGCATCTTTATCTTTGCTGGTTATTGGTCCATCTTGAGGGGTACTGCTCGGAAGGTTGGTTTTGGTTTTGGTGGTGCGCATGAAGGAGTCAAGAGAGAAAGCCGGTGTCGGGAATTGGTATAGCATGATGGAAGTAGATATTGGCTAGCACGTGAGATACACGTGAGCTGCAGAAGCACGTGAACATGCATAAAAAGATGATATGACATGTGCAGCAGCTGATACCCACCTGTAGACTGTCCTTCTTGTCCCCTCGTAGCAGACCTTGTTGGTGGATATTCCTTGGGATTATCAAGGCATCTTTAGGGCACCAAACCTTAGAAGCCTCCACTATATAAAGGGGGGAGAAGCTTGGAAAAAAGAGGGCGGTGTTAAGGTTGTGTTGTGAAAGAGAGGCAGAAGAGAGAGAAAAGGAGAGGGAAGTTTTCACCTTCATCTTCTCCAGCTTGGTGTCCTCCATCGTTGAAGCTCCAAGGAGTGGCCTCACCGGCCTCGAGAGAGGCGGAGTGCCTAAGACAGTCGGGCAGTCCATGGCGAAGAGGGAGTTCACCTTTCTTTCTGTCGCTATAGCAATTTCTTTTCATATCTTTATATTTGGTGATGTTATCGCAATGATACGTTGGATGATATTGCCCAGCCACAAACTGTTTTAGGTGGCTTGGGTTTGATGGATGATTTTATTTTGAGTACTTTTAATGCATGCTATGGCTTTTTCAGTGTTTATCATGTTCTATGTTTTGCTTATGCATTTCTCATTTCCTTAAAGTTGTAAGAGCCCTCGAGAGTTGGTCGTTCTTTAAGTGTTTGTTGGGGTTAGTAATCGAGAGAGCTAACCTTAGAACCCTCATAAGCAATGGAGTGGTTGTCGAGAGGTAGACTCTAACCTATCTTAGAGATAAGTGATAGCTTTCAAGGGCTAAAAAGGATAGTTCGTGAAGGGTAGGGGAGTGTTAAGAGTTTACGCCGAGAGGTATTG
The DNA here is from genome assembly GCA_030270665.1 of Hibiscus trionum. Lineage (NCBI taxonomy): Eukaryota > Viridiplantae > Streptophyta > Magnoliopsida > Malvales > Malvaceae > Hibiscus > Hibiscus trionum. The sequence goes on from BSYR01000008.1 coordinate 4,024,959, forward strand.
CTGTAGATTTTCTGACTCCCAGTTTCCTGGCTAGAGATAGTTTAGGAGCACTCTTAGAAAATCCTGCCTAGAATAGAAGATAGCTGAAGAGCCTTAGTATCGTTAAGAAGCTTAAGTTGGGTTGTCCATTATTCCCAGCCAGTCATTCCATAGTGAGTTTCGCATACGAAAGGGGACCTGTTTATCATATTGTTATCTCATCTTTCTCTGCACTGTTATGCTTCAGCATTATTTTACATCATCTCTTTTACTTTAGCATTGTCATATGCAAAAAGTTCAATCTTTATTGTTACATCAACCGTGAATACCTCCAATCCCTATGGAGACGATACTCACTCATCACTTTATTACTCCTTTGACGTGTATACTTGCAACATTTGCGTATCATTTATAGTATTGCACGAACGCGGACAAGTTTTTGGCGCCGTTGCCGGGGATTGGCAATTGGTTGTTTACGGTTTTTGTTTTTATATCACTTGTTCTTTTTGTTTTTGTAGAAATTTATTTTAGGTTTTTCATTTCTTCTTTTCAGGTGTCTTGCTAGTGTATGACCAGAAGGCGACCTAGAGGACCCTACAATCACCTATTTCTGAAATCTAGCATTTCTTGAGACTTAGGAGACGTGTTCGAAGAGAAGAGATTAGAAACTTGAACGGAGAAATACCACGACCTCAAGGTAACGGAGATGCTATGGCTAATGGCCAGGGAGAAGCAGCTCGACCACGAGCAATTAGAGATCATTTGACTCCTATCTTGGACGATCTCTATCCTGAAATAGTAGCTCCAGAAATTCAGGCAGCCCAGTTTGAGCTTAAACATGTTATGTTCAACATTTTGAACACTATTGGTCAGTTTGGAGGTATGCCTCATGAAGATGCAAGACAACATATCCGTGCTTTCTTGGAAGTTTGTGACTCGTTCATACAACAAGGAGTGCACGAGGATGTGCTAAAGCTTAAACTATTTCCATATTCTTTACGTGATTGTGCTAGAGCATGACTAAGTGGAGTGCCAGCTGGATTAATGAAGACTTTGACAGATCTATGCAAAAGTTTTCTGCTATGGTATAATCCACCAAATAGAAACACTCAGTTGAGAAATGATGTAGCTTCTTTTCGTCAAGCTGATGACGAATCCATGTATGAGTGTTGGGATCGATTCAAGGGATTATTGAGGAAGTGCACATATCATGGTTTTCATAATTGGACCCAAATGGTTATGTTCTATAATGGAGTAAATGCTCCCACAAGGATGATGCTAGATGCTTAAGCAAATGGGACCTTGTTGGACAAATCACCGGAGGAAGCATTTGACATTCTTGATAGGGTATCCAACAATGATTACCAGTTTCTGACCACAAGGCTTGGAACGAGGAGGAGAAACCAAGTAGCTCGAGACAGTGAAGCTGATGACTCGGTAGCCACCCAGTTAGCTGCTATCACAAATATGCTAAAGAACCTCCAACGCCCCAACGAAGTCACGGAAGTGAAGTCCACAACCTCATGTCTCAGATGCGATGGCAATCACCATTTGAGTGAATGCCCTGACAATCAAGAGTTAGCCAACTATGTGGGGAATTATGACCGCAACAACAATCCATACTACAATACTTACAACCCAGGATGGCGTCAGCATCCAAATTTCAGTTGGGGTAATCAAGGGCACAATAATTCTGCTCAGTTAGCGCAACAACAAAATCTGATCGAAGCACCATCTTCTAACCAGGTGATGCCATGGCAAGGTCACAAGGGAGCATCATCTTCATCGAACAGCTCGCTAGAGACTACATTCAAAGAATTTATGGCTATGACAAAAGATTTCATGAGAACCACGAAAGTTTTGCTACAGGATCATGCAGCAAACATTAAAAATCAAGGAGCCTTATTGCAAAGCCATAATTCCTCTCTCCGAGCCTTAGAAACACAAGTTGGTCAGATAGCTCAAACCTTGCATGCACGACCACAAGGAAGTCTGCCTAGTGACACTGAAGCCACTAAGCACCATAGCAAGGAACAATGCAGCACACTCACATTAAGGAGTGACAAGGAAATTAGCAAAGAAGACAATTTTGGGGGAAAAGAGAAGGAGGACTCTCAGCCCGCTTTGCCTCAGGAAGAAGATAACTTACAAAATCCTCTAGTTGAATAGAAGGATGAGGAAGTCATAACAAAAGAAACACCGGAGGAGGAGCCTGCTTTTGCTACAGCAAAAGATGTAACTCCACCAGTTCAGACAAATGAAGTTAGACCCCATCCTCCTTTTCCTCAACGAATCAAGAAGCAGAAAGAAGACCTTCAGTTCCAGAAATTCGTAGATATCCTGGACAAACTGCATATCAATGTCCCATTTCTAGAGGTCATTGATCAGATGCCAACATATGCCAAGTTCATCAAGGATATAGTCACGAAAAAGAGGAAGGCCGAGAAGCAAGAAACTGTCGCTATAGCAGAAGAATGCTATTCTTTGTGGAGCAAGCTGCCACCTAAGAGGAAGAACCCAAGTAGTTTTGCTATCCCATGTTCTATTGGCGACAAGTTTGTTGGAAGAGCACTTTGCGATTTGGGATCAAGTGTTAACTTGATGCCTAAGTCGATTTTTCTGAAACTGGGAATTCGAGAGGCATAGCCCACCAAGGTTGTGCTACAGCTAGCAGATCATTCTCATGTTCGCTCAGAAGGAAGAGTTGAAGATGTTGTGGTAAAAGTGGACAGATTTATCTTTCCAGTCAACTTCTTAATCCTCGACTGTGAAGCTGATAGCAACACACCCATTATCTTGAGAAGGCCATTTTTAGCCACCGGGTGAGCTTTGATCGATTGTGAGAAGGGTGAATTCACGATGCGAGTGGATGATCAGACAGTCACGATCAATATTCATGACACCCTTAAGTATGCAGACAACCCAAGAATATGCCAATATGTAGATGCTACAACGCATAATATGATTGATGAGTTTTGCTGTAGCAATGAGATACAAATGGAAGAGTTTGAAGCACTCTGCAAAGATGATGATTCAGACCAAGAAGAGCTCTCAATGGAACTGGAGCAGTCTAGTCGACTCGAGGCTAGACAAGGTACGCACTTTGAACCTCTTGATTTTTCAGAATTTATACCTCCTAAACCTTCCCTTAAGCATGCACCTTCTTTAGAACTGAAACCTTTACCATCACATCTTAAATATGTTTACTTAGGGAGCAATGAAACTTTGCATGTGATAATCTCATCTAGTCTCACACCTAAGCAAGAAACTAGCTTAGTAAACCAGGTAGCTGATCATTTATCTAGGCTAGAAAATGCTATCGCACAAGGTAGCGAAACTGAAATTAAGAAGGAATTCCCTGATGAGAAACTGTTAGCTGTTACATCAATTCCGTGGTATGTTGATATTGTTAATTATCTTGTTAGTGGTATTTTGCCTCCTGATTTATCTAGCCAGGGACTCAAGAAATTTAGACATGATGTAAGATTCTACTATTGGGATGAACCCTACTTGTTCAAGCAATGTCCTGATCAGATCATAAGGAGATGTGTTCCAGCGGAAGAATACCATAGCATTCTGTACCATTGTCATTCATCACCATGTGGAGGGCATTTTGGTGGTGCTAGAACTGCTGCAAAAGTTCTTCAAGCAGGATTCTATTGGCCTACACTTTTTAAGGATGCACACGAGTTCTATAAGACTTGTGACAGATGCCAAAGAACGGGGAACATCTCCAAGCAGAATGAAATGCCATTGCAAAATATTTAGGAGGTTGAAATCTTTGACGTGTGGGGAATTGACTTCATGGGTCTGTTTCCTGCATCATATGGAGATCTATATATTTTTCTAGCAGTCGACTACGTGTCAAAATGGGTGGAGGCTGTTTTCACCCCCAAGGAATGACTCCAAGACGGTCATGGAGTTTCTTCACAAGAACATCTTCACGAGGTTTGGAGCACCCCGAGCCATCATCAGTGATGAAGGAACTCACTTTGACAGCAAGCTTATTTCTAAATCATTACATCGCTATGGAGTCAGGCACAAGATTGCTACATCATATCATCCGCAGACAAACGGACAGGCTGAAGTTTCCAACCGAGAAATCAAGAAAATCTTGGAGAAGGTGGTTAATCCTAAGAGAAAAGACTGGTCCCCCAAGTTGGATGAAGCACTTTGGGCATATAGGACAACCTTCAAGACGCCTTTGGGCATGTCACCCTTCAAGCTCGTATTTGGCAAGGAGTGCCATTTACCCGTTGAGCTTGAGCACAAGGCATATTGGGCAATCAAGAAACTCAACATGGATGCCTAACTTACTGGTGAGAGGAGGTTGTTAGAGCTTAATGAGCCGGAGGAATTTAGAGCCCAAGCATATGAGAATGCTCGCATCTACAAGGAGAAAACCAAGAAGTGACATGACAAACACATTTTGCCAAGGCATTTCTCAGAAGGTCAACAAGTGCTTCTCTACAATTCCAGGCTAAAGCTTTTTCCTAGAAAGCTAAAATCAAGGTGGTCAGGACCATTCCTCATACACAATGTGTACCCTCATGGCGTAGTGGATATCAAGAAGCTGGATGACGATGAAGTCTTCAAGGTCAATGGCCAACGCCTGAAGGTGTACAGTGGAGCCCCTATCCTCAGAGAAAAGTCACGCCTGGATCTTCACAATCCTTGAAAGTTTGCATCTCTAAACTCTATCTTTTATGCTATAGCATGTTCATAAATAATGCTTTTTTTAGTCTAGTTTTATGTTATCTTTGTTTTTAATTTTCATATCTTTTCACGTGACCCTCGTACAAGGCTTTCTCTTTCCTAGTACAATGTCAGGTACAGAGCAGGAGAGCATGTCGTCTACAGGGTTGGTAGCAAAAGGGAGAAGGACATGGAGTTTGTTTTTATCCATTTTTGGAAGTACGAAAGAAAAGGGGAAAAGAAAAAGATAAGGAGAGGTTTTATCTGAAAAAGTAGGGAGGATGAATTAAAAAAAAAAGAGAGAAAAATAAAAAGCAAGAGAGAGAATATTCACCTATTTAATGAGGAGAAACCCTAGCCACATAAACTCATATTCTCTCTCCAGCCGTCAGCTATCACATTAACTCCAAAAAAATTTCTCTCCCTTAAAGCCGACACACATCCCCATCACCTCCCCTCTTCCATTAATTCTTCAGTTTTTCCACCTTTTTCAACTCCCCATATTTTCCTCATCATCATCAACCGTCCCCTCACCTTCTTCATCTTCTTTAACACTCAAAACTTTTTCTTCTTCACTCCATCTCTTCGATTTTCTCCCAAACACACAGAACACCCTTCATTTTCTTTCCCTTCACATATTCACTCCTCCCCATTTTTCAACAAAAACTCCATGGCTCGTTGTAAGAACGCCCCTGAGACTTCCGATCGTCCTAAACAACAACCAGTCTTGGAAATTTCTAAGTTTCTTGACGAGGCAGCAAAGAAGAGATGGACAAAGCTCAAAGATAGGAATGTTCTTTCAGAACTAGGGTTTAAATACCCTAAAGACGAAGAAGATCAATTCGATTAGTCTATAATGGATGTCATTGGCACACATGAATGGAAAACCTTCGCAGCTCACCCTGAGGAGATCTGTACCTCACTTTTAAAGGAGTTCTATGCACACCTCACAAGTCCAACCCAATCTACAGTTCATGTGCGAGGAAAGCAGATAAAGTTTACTGCCGCAACAATTAACAAGTTCTATGGGCTAAAGCACATTGTAGACCGTCACACTTCTTTTGTGATGACAATGGACGCACAGACACAACGCGAGGTGCTAGAGGATATTTGTTTTCAGGGAACGGTGTTGGACAACAACAAGTCAGTCGAGAGAGGACGCCTCAAACCCGAGGCAAAGGTATGGAACCATTTTGTGAGACATAAGCTTATGCCTACACTACACACTGCCACCATCCACATCTCTAGACTTTTTCTCATTCACTCGATAATACATGGTAGACGCATTGACATAGGAAAGATAATAGTGGATGAGGTATATGCTTGTTTGAAACGGCCTCGTAGTCCTCTTGTTTTCCCTAACCTGATTACTGCCTTGTGTAAAAGAAAAGACGTCTTCATAGACGATCTTGTGGATGCAACTCTTTCAAGAAAGACAGGTTTAACTCCAGCCCTCATCACATAACTCCGAGGATTCAATGAAGACATGCCTCAACAAACAGTGGAGGGAGGAACTAAAAGTTTTGCTATAGCACGAGTAGCAGCACTGGTGGCAACAACAAAAGAACTGAGCACTAAGCTCAGCCTGATGAAGGCACACCAGCGGGCGTACTTCAAGTATGCCCATCACCGCGATAGTGCCAAAGCATCCCGCTTAAGTAAACTCCTACCAGACCAGAACGTGTCATTTCCACTGTTCCCCACGGAGTTACTGCAAGCGGACACCATTGCTACAACAAGCACAGTGTCCCCAAGTGACCCTAGCTCCGTCCAACCTGCTGCCAAGAAGAAGACTACAAGAAAGAAGATGCCTACAACTCCTACTGCCCAACCAGAAAAAGAAAATCCTTCTGTTCCACCCATTGTAGAAGAGAGCGACCCAGTGGCTACCCCGACCAAGAAAAGGAAACGTACCAGGAAGACAACTAACCCAACACCGTCATGACCAGAAAACCCAATTCCTGAGCCAGAGCATATACCTAGTGATCCTGAGGAAACCCCTCAGAAGAAGACCACTACAGCACAAACAACTAAGCCGACACCAGCGCGATCTGCGGATGCTACAGCATCCAGACCAAAAGCACGCATCAAACGTACTGTTGGACGTGCCAGACCCTCATCCAGTGCTCAGTCAGTATCCTCAGAGAGCGTGGACGATGTAGCAGACCCACACCACTACTCCTCTGAAACATCAATTGACAATACCAGCAGCACGACATAGCCTCCGCACCCAGGAGGTAACTAACTTTTTTCTTTTCATTTTTTTTCATTTTCATCATTTTTCATGGCATATAGTGTAGATCAGTTTATGCATTGCGGACACCGCATCTCTCAAGTTTGGGTGTGTTAGTGTTCATAGTTAATATTTTGCTTTAGCATATGCATTATAGGATAGAACAAAATTTTTACTATGGGATTCTGTTTAGTCTAGAGACAGCCTATGAATGTATTTATGATGTCTAACGATGAAATCTTAAAGGTCTGAACTAGAGAACATAGTTAGGGTATAACTAGGTGGTTTCCTTGAAAATTTGTCTAACTAGCTTAAGTATAGGAGGAAGGCAGCCACACACACACGCACACAGCTTAGTCCTAAGCAATGTTCTTAAGGATCTCACGTCTGGTTGTATATATTTAATTATTTGGCTAAGTTATTTTTGAGGACTGAAATATTGCCATAGCAATCCTCTAGGTTAAATCTGTGCCATAGTAATTCTTTTGTTCTGTTCTATTCATTGCTTGAGGACACACAATAGCGTAAGTTTGAGGGTGTGATAACTGCATAAATATCATTGTTTTCATACCTTTTTGCTATAGCATTTTCCTATTCTTGAGTTCATACCATAGAATTTAGATTGCATTTAGGTTGCATTTTCTTATTATGGGTGTATCTTTATCTTTGCTGGTTATTGGTCCATCTTGAGGGGTATTGCTCGGAAGGTTGGTTTTGGTTTTGGTGGTGCGCATGAAAGGATTCAAGAGAGAAAGCCGGTGCCGGGAATTGCTATAGCATGATGGAAGTGGATATTGGCTAGCACGTGAGATACACGTGAACTGCAGAAGCACGTGAAGATGCAGAAAAAGACGATCTGACATGTGCAGCAGCCGGTATCCACCTGCAGACTGTCCTCCTTATCCCCTCGTAGCAGACCTTGTTGGTGGATATTCCTTGGGATTATCAAGGCATCTTTAGGGCACCAAACCTTAGAAGCCTCTACTATATAAATGGGAGAGAAGCTTGGAAAAATAGAGGGCGGTGTTAAGGGTGTGTTGTGAAAGAGAGGCGAAAGAGAGAGAAAAGGAGAGGAAAGTTTTCACCTTCATCTTCTCCAGCTTGGTGTCCTCCATCGTTGAAGCTCCAAGGAGTGGCCTCACCGGCCTCGAGAGAGGCGGTGTGCCTAAGACAGTCGGGCAGTCCATGGCGGAGAGGGAGTTCACCTTTCTTTCTGTTGCTATAGCAATTTCTTTTCATATCTTTATATTTGGTGATGTTATCGCAATGGTACGTTGGATGATATTGCCCAGCCACGAACTATTTTAGGTTGATTGGGTTTGATGGATGATTTTATTTTGAGTACTTTTTAATGCATGCTATGGCTTTTTCAGTGTTTATCATGTTCTATGTTTTGCTTATGCATTTCTCATTTCCTTAAAGTTGTAAGAGCCCTCGAGAGTTGGATGTTCTTTAAGTGTTTGTTGGGGTTAGTAATTGAGAGAGCTAGCCTTAGAACCCTCATAAGCAATGAAGTGGATGTCGAGAGGTGGACTCTAACCTACGTTAGAGATAAGTGATAGGTTTCAAGGGCTAAAAAGGATAGTTCGTGAAGGGTAGGGGAGTGTTAAGAGTTTACGCCGAGTGGTATTGTTGTAGCATTTCTGACTCCCAGTTTCCTGGCTAGAGATAGTTTAGGTGCACTCTTAGCAAATCCCGCCTAGCATAGAAGATAGTTAAAAAGCCTTAGTATCGTTAAGAAGCTTAAGTTAGGTTGTCCATCATTCCCAGCCAGTCATTTCATAGTGAGTTTCGCATACGAAAGGGGACCTGTTTATCATATTGTTATCTCATCTTTCTCTGCACTATTATGCTTCAGCATTATTTTACATCATCTCTTTTACTTTAGCATTGTCATCTGCAAAAAGTTCAATCTTTATTGTTACAGCAACCGTGAATACCTCCAATCCCTGTGGAGATGATACTCACTCATCACTTTATTACTCGTTCGACGTGTATACTTGCACCATTTGCGTATCATTTATAGTACTGCAAGAACGCGAACATAGTCCCACCGGGAATGGTTGTGCATGTGCAAACCATGTTTGGTCTATGCTTGCGTTTATTTCATCTCTTACTTAAATGGTTTTGTTTTCCAAAACTAAAATATTTGTTTTAAACTGCATTGTTATTGTGTTTAGAGCTCCGCTCACTAAGCTTTTAAGCTTACGCTCTCTTTTTCCAACAATGCAGATTATTAGAAGCTTCGGGAGGCAAGTGGGCAAGGGAGGAGTCTTGGTGTTCTTGCTAAGCTCAAAATATGGTTTTATGGTTGTAATAATGCTTAGACAATGGGAATACTAGGCTTTTATGTTAGGGAGTTGGTGTTCAAACTCCTATGTTTGGCCTTGTTTATGTTGCTAGCATGTTTTAATTGTTGTTACCATGTATTGTTGAAGTTTGTTATTGCTTTTGGTGGATTACTTTGCTTTTTGGCATTTTGGTGTTTTGTAAGCCAAGTGTTCTTGTGAACTTGAGCTTGAGATCCATTTTATTGCGTGTTTGCATGTTTGAGGTCGTGTTTAGGGTGTCTTGCCTCTAGATTGGTTGTATTTTGAGATGCCATATGGTTTGTGATGTTTCGGGGAAAGTATGAGGACGTTTGGAGATGTAAAATTATGTTTTCGGGCCAAACTGTTCCCAGGCGTTTCCGAACGCCTGATATGGTTTCGGAACAGTCGAGCTCCAGGGGTACCCGTATTGGAACGGGGGTGGTGCCATTTCGGTACGATTTGCCACTGGAGTTTCTTGTTTCGGAACCATGTAGGGCCATTCCGGTACGTTTGGCCACTGGAGGTTCCCGTTCCGAAACAAGGTGGGACCGTTCCGGAACGGCTTGATTTTTCTTTTTAAATGAAGCCCGCATTTCGAAACGGACAAGCCTGTTTCGAAACGCAGGTAGTTAAAACTGTATAAAGGCATCTTCGAGGGTTTCCAAATGTTTTGTTTTAGTTCCTCATGCTTGGATGCATCCTAAATGAGTCATGTGTGGCCCTTTGTGATAGTTTCGCCTCGTGAGTATGAATTTGACAAATAAGCTATTTGGTAAGTTTAAATTATTGTATGCCTTCTGATTGGCTCGTGTTTCTGCTTTCATTTTTCTGTTGTTGCCTCCACGCATGGGATTAAAGATGATAATTAGACAAGATAAATAAACGAAAAAAATAGGGTTGCTAGTCGGAGTGAGACCTTAACAGGTTTTGCTTCGGTTTTCCCTGTGTAACCCGTTCGGTTCGGTCTGTTGGCTAGACCAGGACAAGGGGGTTACAGTTTGTTTTGTTTTCTACAAGATTGTTTTCTTGCTTTTCCTCTATTGTGTTGCTATGCTTGTGGAGATTGTTTTTCTAGGTTCAATTTTAGCCCTGTTTTTGTACCTTTGTTTTTGTTTGAATGAAGACGGATTTTTATAAAAAAAAATGGCATTCACTTTTGGAAAAGTTAAACTTCAGCGACACTGGTTTTGAAAGGCAATTTGATCTTATGGCACATGTAAATACATATATTGGTCCTTGTGGTACTTGAAATTTTAAAAAAATAGTTCAATCTTTAAACTTAAAAAAATGAACCAATGGATTTATTTGACCAACGAAACCCGTCGTTTATCGTTACGGTGTTGAAATGGTAATTTATAGTGAATGATGCCGCAACAGACTCATTTAATTGATTTTTTAAAAAAGTTTGTGAGCTTATCTTACCTTTAAGAAAAAAATTAAAAATTAAGAACTTAATTGAAATATTAAAATATAACAAACAAATATTAAAAATTCAAAATTCAAAAGATAAAAAAGCTATAAAATAATAAAAATATTTATAAAGTATTAAAAAAACTAAAAACTTTCATCCAAAAAGTCTTTAATGATCTCGTGAGACCGAGTCTACTACTATTTCTTGAACTTATTTTTAGTAGAATCAACTTTGCATAGAGTAACAATGATTTTGAGGTTACTTCCTATAATTTTTTAAAATCACAATCTTGACATAAAACCTATAAAAAATAAAGTTGACTAATCATATTCACCCACTTTTCCTTCCTAAAGTCATCAAATAGCACAAACTAGCTATTAAATAATGAAAATAATATCATACATGCAAGGCTGGTCCTAAGATTTTGGAGGCCGAAGGTAAACCAAAAAATTAGGCCCCTAATAATAAGTGTTGAAAAAAAATTAAATTCTAAGGGTTGGTCTCTAATAATAAATATTGAAAAATAATAAATTTTAAGAGTCTGCCTATAATAACAAATATTTTTTTAAAATTTAAACAAATATTGGGAAAATTGAGCCTCTAATAACATGTAAAATCAATGTTTGATTTTGATATAACAAATAATCTAAGGACCAAATTGCAAAGTAAATAAATTTTTAAGTACTCAAAAGACTCACATTTGACAAGTAAATTTTAGACTTAAAATGTTCTAACGTCAAAATTTAAACCCCATAAAATTTTCTAAGTGTTTCAAAACCAAAATACTCAAAATCGCCAAGGCGTTTCGAAACACCCCCAAGGTGTTTCGATACGGTTCGATCTTAGGAGCTTACTGGAAAATTCTGTTTTGATACGGAATTACCTGTTTCGAGACTAGGGTATTGAAACAGTCGTCTCCATTTCGATACAACCTTCATCTGGGCTTTTATTTTTTAAGTGCCGTTTCGAAACGGCTCATAACCGTTTCAATACAGGGGTTAAGTATTTTCAAAATTGAGCATTAAATAAACTAGCCGTTACTTGTCAGAATATAATTTTTAAAAATTGGTTAATTGTTTCGATACAACCCTTTGATGTTTCGAAACAGAGTTTGACAGTTTCAAATGTGTGCAAAACCGTTTTGATACGGCCTATACCCATTTCGATACGGCCCCTTAACGTTTCGAAATGCCTTCCCGTGTTTTGATACGGTCCCCTTATTACACATAATGACTCTTTCTTTTTTGAGGCTGTTTCGATATAGGCCACATGTTATGATACAGGTAGTTGCAGAACTGCATTTATGTAGGGAAGAGAGAGCCTCAAAGGCTTTATTAATGATCTCAACCACCCAAACGACTAGAAATCAATGAAAAGGTATAAAAGCAAGTCTCAAAAGCTTCAGCAACAACTATTGAACATAAAAGCAACATCCAAGCAATCAAATCCAAACCTTTGAGCATAAGAGTCAAATTCTTGTACCCAACTCATTCGGAGTTCTTCATTTTAAATCTTTTTAAAGTTTGGGGAGTGTTTATTTGTATTAGGTAAAAAAGTAGCCTTTGAGAGGTACTTTTAAAGTTTGCCTATCTTTCTCTTGTAAAGAGTGTTCTTGGATCAATTTTTGGGTAGAAAGATTGACCGGTTTGTAAGGTTTCCTCCTAAGCCGAGAAAAGGGGACGAATTCAAGTTAGTGAATTGTTGAAATTCTCAGTAGGGTGCTAAGGTAGTGCATGTAGTGTAACCCCCTTAACCCGGCCTAGACGGTTGACCCGAATTAAGAAAGTCACACGGGGAAAACTAAAGTCAACCCGAAAGTCAACCTTGATTAACGACCCTTTTTTTTTCTTTTAAAACTTGTCTAGATGCATATTAAGCCTTAGATATGTTCATACAACAGCATACTCAAAGATCATAAACATCAGAGATCTAACAGGGACCCAATTGAACAATTTACAACTTTAGGGACCAAATTGTAAATTTTGATAATTATAAAGACTTAAACCAAATTGAAGTTACCATCTTGAAATTAATCATGTTTCATGCTTCTCTGTGAAATTTCAGTTCAAAAGGACTTCCCAAACTCATACAATTGCACAAACAAGATTCAGGATCAAAATGCAAACATTTCAAAACATTTAACTGCCAATGTCAGCCCCCAACGGTCACCCGTTCCGAAACGGGAGACAGCCCGTTTCGAAACACGGGGCCGTTCCGCAACGCATACCGAAACGGGGGTCGGGCAGTAGCCTTTCCGTTTCGGAACGGTCCCTCCCGTTTCGGACGCCTGGGCTTGTTTAAGGCACCCGTTCCGAAACGGTAGGTGCTGTTCCGAAACACCCTGCACAGATTGCCCAAAAATGCATACTTAAACATGCAATTGACCAACCAATCATGCTCCAAATGCCACCAAACTTTGCCAACGTGCAATTCAACATATATGAGACATACTTGCATCAACAATTCATCAAAACATCCACATATATGAAAAGCCCCAAATCTATAGGCATGCTTCCTACACAAGCAACCATTCAAGCATAAACTTCCAATTCAAGCATATAAAGGCCAACCACAAAAAACCAGCATTCTCAACAACATTCAACATACTTAGGGAGTTCAAAACATCTCCCAAAACATACACATAGGTCCCCCATTGCCAAATTACCAAAAGCTAAATGTACTTAAGAAAACCTTCCATACTTTGAGCTTTACTACCACTTGAATGCTTGCCTTCCTTGCTGCCCTCAAAGTACTTTAATGCTCTGCAATATTGGTTTGAGAAAACAAAGAGAGCGTAAGCAAAAGCTTAGTGAGGAATGCTCAATAAAACCATCCAATAATGCATTTATAAAACACTTATAAATCATGCTTCAAATCATCATTTACACATGCTCAAAAGCATACTTTAACAAGCATCTCATGCTTCATTTCGTTACATGTCATATTGGCCACAAGTGATACAATTCATTTCTTTGAAAACAAGTTCATCAACTTTCACCCCAAGGACTTTTAAACACCTTGGACCCCAAGGACTTTTAAACACCTTGGCCATGGACTTTTAAACACCATGATATAAATTACCTCAAGGACTTTTAAACACCTTGACCCCAAGGACTTTTAAACACCTTGGCCATGGACTTTTAAACACCATGAATTAAATAACCTCAAGGACTTTTAAACACCTTGACCCCAAGGACTTTTAAACACCTTGGCCTATGGACTTTTAAACACCATAGAAAGGACCACACAAGGACTTTTAAACACCTTTGTGTCCGTAACAAGAATCATCCAAGGACTTTTAACCACCTTGATGTTCTTAAGTAACAAGGCTCACTCAAGGACTTTTAACCACCTTAGTGACCTCAACCTTTTTAAAACATCACTTGCCAATATACATCATTATCATCAAATTATCCACTGTTCTAAAGCATTAAACCAAGCCATATTCATCATGCATTTAAAAGCATCAACCACATTTGATCAATGTTCAAAAACAAGGAACTCTTACCTTGAGCTTCCTTCAACATATGGCTTACAAAAACAACATTAACCATGCTAAATCATGCTTTCAAAACAGAATTTAAAACATGCAATAAACCACATTGCACAACAATCAAATCATGGCCACCACTAGAGAGTATTTCCGAAAACTTACACTTGAGCTTAGCAAAGTTGTTTAGACTTAAACTAAGCTCCCAAGACATTGGTTTCAAAGCCGAAAACCCAATTTCACTCACCGATTCCACTTCTCCTCTTGCCGAAGCACCAAATCAAGCCTCCGGATCACCACCACTTGGATCCAAAGATGACTCCCCTCCAAACTTGAGTTTCTCCTCTCTTGGAACCAAAAAGCTTGATGAATCAAGTAGCAAATTGAGAGGTTTTGTAGATATGATGATTAGGAATCAAAAGAAGATTGAAAAGAGAGAAATGAGTGACAAAATCAGAAGGAAATCTCTGGAGAGAAAGTGTTTGGGTTGAGAGAAAATGAGAGAAAAGAGAAATTGGAAAATATGAGAATTAGTTACAAAATAACCAAAATGATTTTCCCTCCACTTTTCTTTTGCTTGAAAATCAGAATTAATCATTAAAATATCTTAGAAAAATCTGGAGAAACTCCCTTTGGGTAAATAGCTCCTTAAAGATTCAAAGTTTCAATCCTTTCTAAAACAGTCACAAAACTTTCAAAAATTACATTTTGGTCACTAGCCAAAATGTCACCCTTCCGAAACTCATTTTCCAAAATTGATTTCACAGTTCACTTAAATATATTAAAAGATGATTTTAGAACATTTTTCCATATTTTTAATGCAACCCGAACTAAGCTTTCCTAAATTCACTCCCTTAGATTCGAACAGCACTTTGACCAAACCGGTCAACACCCAAAACTTCTAAGCCCAAAACCGGGGCGTTACATGTAGAGCTTGTTCGAAGCTTGATTCACTCTAAATCGCGTTGTCTTCATCTTTTAAATTTCTTACTTGCACCCTTCAATTTTTATTCTACCAATTCACCCCCTCTTGGTGTTTAGCCATTGTTTGATCAACTCAACAATTGGTATCAGAGCTACACTCATTGGAAGAACTAACATCCTCTTGATTAGATCTTGGAAGAGTTTGATCAATCGCACTTCAATAAACATCGTGTTATGGCATCCACCTCCGGCTAAAACCTCTATGAATCTCTATCTATCACCAAACCACCATTCTTCAATGGGGATAACTATCCCTATTGGAAGAACCAAATATAGTTCTTCATCAAATCAAACGTCTACATGGTTTGGGACGTGGTAGTAGACGGTTCTTCTTTTTCCAATGAAGAGAGACGATGAAGGAAGGCTTATTCCGAAGACCAAAGCCAAAATGACCGATGAAGATAGAAGATGTTTGCAAGTCAACAACAAAGCCTTGCACATGATATTTTGTGCTTTTGGTCTTGACATATACTCAAAGGTGTCTTCAATCGAAAGTCCCAAAGAAGTGTGGGACACCCTAAACACTAATTATGAAGGAACAAGTGACGTCAAAGAGACGAAGATCGGGTTGCTCAATTTGAGTTATGAAAACTTCAAAATGAAAGCCGACAAAAGTGTCTCCAAGATGTTTGATCGATTCTTGGTCATCGCCAATGGACTAAAGGGTTTCGGTGAAGTTATTCTCGAAGAAAAGCTAGTCCAGAAGCTACTCCACTCTCTCCCAGAGTCTTGAGATGGCAAGAGGACGACCATCATCGAAGACTCTCAAGCTAGACGCTCTTGTTGGATCTCTACTCACTCATGAGATCATGAAGCAAGGGAGAGAAGAAGAGAAGAAGGTGGAGAAGAAAGAGGTTGAAAAGAAGAAGCTAGGAATCACACTAAAAGCTTCATACAAAGAAAGTGATTCTAGTGAGGAGGAGGACGACGAGATGGCCATATTGGCCAAAAGATTCACTCGATTCATGAAGTCCAATCGAGGAAGAAAATTCAATAGAAGAGGGGACTTCAACAATAGTGGAAAAGAGGAAGAAAAGGACCAACTCACTTGTTATGAGTGCAAGAACCCCGACCATATCTGAACCGATTGCCCTCAATTGAGGAAGAAGAGCTTTGGGAAGAAGAACAAGCTCAAAGCTCAAATGGCAACTTGGAGTGATGAGGAGTCATCCGAGGAAGAGTTAGAGTGGCAAATCTTTGCCTCATGACCTTTGAGGTGGACCATATGGTAAACTCTAACTTATCTCTTACTTATGATGAATTATACGATGAATATGACGAGTTACAAAATGTTTATGATGAATTGGTTGAAAAATAAAATGAGTCTATTTTGAAAAATAAGAAAATCATTTTCGATTTAAAACTTCAAAATGAATCTTTTTCTAAAACCAATTCTGAATTGGAAAAGAAGGTTTTATACTTGGTAAATCTTTCTAATGAACTTAAAAAGAAAAACATAGACCAAGACAAACTCCTTTCTGATTTCCAAGATTATCACACAAAGGAAGTGGATAATTTAAAAAATTCTCTTACTATTGGGAAACATGCTCTTGAAAAGGCAAATTTTTCAAAAACCCAATATGTTAAGAGAAAACTATTTTACCCCAAACAAAGAGGTTTTTTAAAGCAATATAAAGTTAAAAGGATTAGGAGTGTATGGGTTCCTAAGGAACTCATTATTTCTAATAATGTAAATGTAATTGCTTCTTGGATTCCTAAGGGGACCAAGCTTTTGGGAGCTAACTCTCATGGACCCAAATAATTTTAGGTACCAAAAATCAAAGATTAATCTCTTTGTTGGTAGGGGAGCAATGCTTCAAGGTGAAAGCTTCAAGTAAAACACGTGGTACCTTGATAGTGGTTGCTCGAGGCACATGACCGAAGACAAGAGTAGATTCTTAGAGCTTAAACCAAAAAGTGGAGGAATTGTGACATTTGGTGACAACTCCAAAGGTGACATTGAAGGCATAGGCTCCATTGGTAATCTTATATCTACATTTATTGAAAATGTTTTATATGATAATGGTCTAAAACATAATCTATTGAGCATTAGTCAACTTTGTGACAAAAGATTTTGATGTTCATTTTGATAAAAATGGGTGTAAAATTGTGAACATTAAAACAAATAAAATAATGATCATTGGTCATTGCATAGAAAACATTTATATGGTGCGTTTAGATGACATACATTCATCCAATGCATATTTAGTTGCACATGATGAGAATGATGCATGGTTGTGGCATAGGAAACTATGGCATGCTAGCATAAGTGTTTTAGAAAAAATAATTTCCCAAAATCTAGTTAGAGGTTTTACCAAACTAAAGTTTTCATTAGATAAAATATGTGATGCTTGTGCTAAGGGTAAACAAAAGAGAACCTCATTTAAACCCATTAATGATGTTTCGACTAGTAGGGTGTTACAATTAATCCACATGAATTTATTTGGGCCTATTAGAATTATGAGCTTAGGTGGTAAGTCGTATGCATTTGTATTGGTATATGACTTTTCTAGATACACTTGTGTTCGATTCTTAAGTACTAAGGATGAGGCTTTAGAAAATTTTATCACATTTATAAAAATTACCCAAAATAATCTTGATCTTAAAATCTCACATATTAAAAGTGATCATGGAACCGAGTTTCAAAATATGGATTTTGAAGATTTTTGTAATGAAAATGGTATTAGCCATAATTTTTCGGCTCCTCGCACTCTTTAACAAAATGGGGTTGTTGAGAGGAAAATAGAACTTTGGAAGAGATGTCTAGGACCATGCTTTGTGAAAACAATTTACCTAAGTATTTTTGGGCGGAAGCCACTAATACAGCTTGTTATATTATTAATAGAGTAATGATTAGACCTATTTTAAAGAAAACACCTTATGAGATTTTGAAATCTAAAAAGCTTTAGCTATTTCCACCCTTTGGTTGGAAATGTTTTGTTTTAAACAATGGAAAAGATAACTTAGGTAAAATTAATGCTAAAAGTGATGAAGCAATATTTTTGGGTTATTCCCTATACTCTTAAGCCTACCGGGTATTTAACAAAAGAACTTTGGTTGTTGAAGAGTCTATACATGTTGTTTTCGATGATAACCTCCTTCTGAGGAAGGAATCTTGCGATGATGATGATGTAGGGATCATTGAAGCCATTGATGGAGGACAAACATCAAAGGTGGATGGGATTTCAACTAAAGAAGAGGAAGCACAAAATCCACCTCTTGAAGCCTTGAAGGACTTGGATCTTGAGGAAAAAGAGGTGACATACCCAAAGGAGTTCAACTATGTCAAAGGTGGTGAAATCTTGGGTGATCCATCCAAGGGGATAACTACTAGATCCTCTCTCAAACTTATGAATCGTTGCATTCATCTCATGCATAGAGCCTAAAAATATCAAAGAAGCATTAAAAGATGATTTTTGGATATTGGCTATGCAAGAGGAACTTAATCAATTTGAGAGAAGTAGAGTATGGACATTAGTTGATAGGCCTAGTAATCAATCTGCTATAGGAAATAAGTGGGTATTTAAAAGCAAACTAGATGAGAGTGGTAACATAGTGAGGAACAAGGCTAGGCTTGTTTCTCAAGGTTACACTCAAGAAGAGGGAATTGATTTTGATGAAACATGTGCACCCGTAGCTAGAATAGAAGCTATTAGGATGCTTCTTGCATTTGCATGCTATCATAATTTCAAGCTTTTTCAAATGGATGTGAAAAGTGTTTTTCTAAATGGTTTTATAAATGAAGAAGCGTATGTTGAACAACCACCAGGTTTTGAAGATCCACAATTTACAAATCATGTTTTCAAACTAACTAAAGCTCTTTATGATTTAAAACAAGCTACTAGAGCTTGGTATGAAAGGCTTCCAAACTTTTTAATTTAAAAAGGTTTTGAAATAGGCAAGGTGGATTTTCTAAGCTAATGAATCTTATTGCCAAGAATTTTCTAAGCTAATGCAAGGTGAATTTGAGATGAGCATGATGGGAGAGCTCTCATTCTTTTTGGGGCTCCAAATCAAGCAAAGGAAAGATGACACCTTCATCAATCAAGCAAAATACATAAAGGACGTGTTCAAGAAGTTTGGCTTGGAGAACGTAAAGCCTCAAGCCACTCCAATGAGCTCATCAATCAAGCTTGACAAAGATGAGATAGGTAAGTGTGTCAATTCTAAGCTTTATAGATCTATGATTGGCTCTTTGCTTTACCATACCGCAAGTAGACCGAATATTGTGTTTAGTGTTTGCTTGTGTGCTAGGTTTCAAGCTAGCCCTAGAAAATCACACCTAGTTGCCATTAAGAGAATTTTTAGATACCTTAGAGATACACATAATTTAGGTCTTTGGTATCCTAAGGATTCCTCCTTTGACCTTCATGTTTTCTCCGATGCGGATTATGGGGGATGTAAGATAGATAGGAAAAGTACCTCCGGAACATGTCAATTCTTAGGTAGTATGCTCGTATCTTGGTTCTCTAAGAAACAAAATAGCGTTGTCTTATCTACCACCGAAGCTGAGTACATATCCTTAAGGAGTTGTTGTGCTCAAGTTCTTTGGATGAAGCAACAACTCTTAGACTATGGTGTTCAAGTAGATACCATGCCCCTTAAGTGTGACAATACTAGTGCCATTTGTCTCACTAAGAATCCCATCCAAAACTCTAGAACCAAACATATAGAAATTAGACATCATTTCATTAGAGATCATGTCTTGAAAAATGATGTAGTTCTAGAATATGTTGATACCTTAAACCAATTAGCAAACATATTTACCAAACCTTTAGATAAAGAACGCTTTTGGACCCTTAGGGTAGAGTTAGGTTTAACCTGCTTTCCTTGACCCTTTTAGGTCCCAAATGACCAAAAATGTGGTTGAAATTATTTGATGTTCATGCTTGTGTTGATTTGCCTCCTTTTTCATCTATGCCTGTTGTTAGGGGGAGTATGCAACAGTTTTAGTCTATATAACATGATCATATATCATTTACATGCATTTAGGCTAGATCTAAGTTGGCCTTTTGGACTTAAAACTGCCCAAAATGCATTTTCTGGCAAAAGTGTATCAAAACAGGTGCATCTGTTTCGATACGGGCTCTCACTTCTTAAAATAAGTTGGTTACTGTCAATTCTCGTATCGAAACAAGCTTTTCTCTTTTCAATACGGGTTCACGGTATTGATCCAAAACGGCTATTACTTGTATCGAAACAAGTCTTATACTGAAACGGCTCGGAAGCGTTTCGATCCCCCCGTTCCGATACGCTAAGTTGTGTATCGATACACTATTGCGCATATTCTTTAAATGAGCCCTAATGAGTATCAAATTTTAATTAAAACTCAATCTCTCTTTTTCTTTCAGACCCTAGCCGAAAACCCTATATAAACTTTTCAAATCTCTTGATTTTTCACACAAAAACCTAAAATCTTTTGAGGGTATTCAATCTACACATCAAGGCTAAGGCTTTGCAAGTAATTTGGTGCATTAATCATCCTTCATTCATCCAATTTCATATATCAAAGTATAAACCCTTCTCTTTTCTTCTTTAATTTTCGTTTGAATTTCTTCAATGTTTTTACTCAATTTTTGTATAAAATATATACTTATAGTATGAATTTTGGAGTTTTTGCAAAAATTCTTTAAAATTCGGAAATTTTTAGTTTGACTATAAAATTCATATCGTATATTTTTCTTTACTATTTTTTCAAAATTCTTTTTTACCAAAAATTTGTTTTATATTTATATATGTTTTTAAACTAAATTATATAAATTTTTATCAATACCTTGACTATTGGATTGACTATTGGGTTGGAATTGATTGATTTACGCATACATGTGTTTTGTATCTTGATTTGTTTTCAGATTTCGAATATGGGTTCTAGAAAGAGATTACAAACTGATGAGGTTGGGGGAAGTACAAAAAATGATAACGAATCCCCTCGTCCCAACCTCACTCTACTTTATCAAAAGAGTATTCGAAACAATGACGCCCATAACAACTTCAAACTCTTTCAAGATCACTCAATCCGACGTGAGCGTGTTACTTCTATATCCTTTTTGGATTCTGAACGTTTTAAATTTCGTTATCTTCCTTTATTGAGGCATTGTTGTTTCTTGTCCTTTTTGAGCTTACCAATACTTTGTACCGTAACATGGTTCTTCTTTTTTATGCCAATGCCCGATGTATTTCCAATGTCGATCATTCTCAAGTGATTGCCATTGAATCTTACATCATGGAAAAGAAGTTTCGGATTGATCTTCAAACTTTGGTCAATGTTTTTGGGTTTGAAGATAAGGGTATTTCGGATAAAAACTCTTTGGGACACACTCTTAGTGGCTCCGTTACGATCCTTGATGCTCATGATCGCATCCTTCATCTCATGGTCTCTTGGTGGTTTCGTCCATCTGGAGGAAAGTTCTCCCACACCCGCCAAGTCGACGATTTTTGGCTTCGTTGCTTTCGTGAGGAACGTCGACCAAATCTTTGCCAAATCATGTTTGCCAAGATGGTGCATCTTGTCCAAAATCATAACTCAGATCTTGTCACTTCCTTCACCTATGGAACAACTTTGAGTTATTTGTTCTTGAAATTGGGGATCGATTGCTCTCTTTATTTTCTAAAATCTCTCAAGGATCCCATCGATGAGCGCACTCTTCTTCGTTGCAAGTTTCACTACACTGATGGAGATTGGGTTTGTGTTGAGAATCCTCCTCAAGTTGCAGCCCCCGAACCTCAACCTCAAGTTGCTCCACCTAACAGTGAAGCTCTCATAACCTTTCTCACCGAGCAATTCAATGGCTTGCAAACCAACATGAACTCCGATTTTGCCGCTATTGACACTCGTTTCACATCCTTGGAGGCATGTGTTCAAAATGTTGAGAATCGACTTTCTTCAGTTGAAACTCAACAAGCATCGATAGACATGTCTTTTACTGGCTTTTATGGCGAGTGGAGGCAATTTAGAAGGAGCACCGCTAATGATGAAGATGACGATGAGCCTTAGTTCCTTGCATCTCATTCCATATCATCTAGTTTAGGATTTCCCTTTTTATGCACCTATCTATGTGTTGTTTTAGGACCTATTCTTTGATTTCTTGTTTTTAGGTATTAAGTTTGGATATTTTGGAACTTTTGCTTTGGTTTATTATGCCTAATGACAATATGTTACTTTAATTATGTTTTTTCTTATGCTATATTGCTTTATATCTTGGTTATATTCTTTATTCCTTCATTGATTTTGATCTAACAAAAAAGGGGAGAAGGGTTAAACTAATTTTTTTAAAATCTTTTCAAAACCTAGCTTAAATTTAGGGGGAATTTACTTAAAAGTTTATTTCGGTTTTGTTATATCAAAATGGAATATTGTAAAACCAATGTTTGATTTTGATATAACAAATAATCTAAATACCAAATTGAAAAGTAAATAAATTTTTAAGTACTCAAAAGACTCACATTTGACAAGTAAATTTTAGACTTAAAATGTTTTAAAGTCAAAACTTAAACCCCATAAAATTTTCTAAGTGTCTCAAAGCCAAAATACTCAAAATCGCCAAGGCGTTTCGAAACACCCCAAGGTGTTTCGATACAGTTTGATCTTAGGAGCTTACTGGAAAATTCCGTTTCGATACGAAATTACCTGTTTCGAGACTAGGGTTTCGAAACGATCTTCCCTGTTTCGATACGACCTTCATCTGGTCTTTTGTTTTTTAAGTGTCGTTTCATAACCGTTTCGATATAAGGGTTAAGTATTTTCAAAATCGAGCATTAAATGAACTAGTTGTTACTTGTCAGAACGGAATTTTTGAAAATTGGTTAAATGTTTCAATACACCCCTTTGGTGTTTCGAAACGGAGTTTGACAGTTTCAAAAGTTTGCAAAACCATTTCGATACAGCCACTTAATGTTTCAAAACGCCTTCCCGTGATTCGATACAACCCCCTTGTTACACATAACGACTCTTTCTTTTTTGAGGTTGTTTCGATATAAGACCACGTGTTCCGATACGGGTAGTTGCAGAACTGCATTTATGGAGGGAAGAGAGAGCCTCAACGGCTCTATTGATGATCTCAACCACCCAAACAGATAAAAATCAACGAGAAGGTATAAACGCAAGTCTCAAAAGCTTCAGCAACGACTATTGAACCTAAAAGCAACATCCAAGCAATCTTTGGGTTTATTTGTAAAAACAAATGGATAGAAATCAATGAGAAGGTATAAAAGCAAGTCTCAAAAGCTTCAGTAACAACTATTGAACCTAAAAGCAACATCCAAGCAAACTATTGAGCATAAGAGTCAAATTCTTGTACCCAACTCATTTGGAGTTCGTCATTGTAAATCTTTTTAGAGTTTGGAAAGTGTTTATTTATAATTGGTAAACAATTAGCCTTTAAGAGGTACTTATAAAGTTTGCCCATGTTTCTCTTGTAAAGAGTGTTCTTGAGCTAGAAAGATTGTCCGGTTTGTAAGGTTTCCTCCTAAGCCGAGAAAAAGGGACGGATTCAAGTTAGTGAATTGTTGAAATCCTCAGTAGGGTGCTGAGGTAGTGGATGTAGAGCTTATTCGAAGCTTAAACCACTCTAAACTGTGTTGTCTTCATCTTTTAAATTTCCTACTTGCACCCTTCAATTTGTATTCAACCATTTCACCCCTTCTTGGTGTTTAGCCATTGTTTAATCAACTCAACATAACAATTATTGAAATAATAATAATTTTACGAGTATGCCCCTAATAACAAATATTTGAAAAAAATGAGCCTCTAATGACAAATATTGAAAATTTTGAACCTCAAATAACAAGTATTAAAAAATTTTGGGCAACAAATAACAAATATTGAACAATTTAGACCCCTAATAACAAATATTAAAAAAATAAATTTTAAGAGTAGGTCCTAATAACAAATATTAGGAAAAATATCCTATAATAACAAGTATTAAAAAATTGGGCCTCAAATAACAAGTATTGAAAAAATTGAACCCTAATAACAAATATTAAAAAAAGAGTTTTAAGAGTATTCCATAATAACAAATATTGAGAAAAAAAATTGAGCATCTAATAACAAGTATTGAAAAAATGAACTACAAACAACAAGTATTAAAAAAATGAATATCTAATAACAAATATTAGAAATAAAAAAACTCAGCTATCATTAAAATTTCAATTATGACATTAAGACTCATTAATGTGTAAACTAAATAATTTTTTTAATGAGGGTGATGGACTCCATTAATATAAATATTTAAAAAACCATATATAATTAAAATAAATAAATAGTGGGCCTGAGTGGGCAGTGGGCCCTAGACGGGCTCCCCTCCTGCACCCCTTAGGGGCGGCCCTGCATACATGGAAGAGTTAAAAAAAACTCAACTAAACAACTCAAAAAAATAGAAGATATGTACAAATATTATTATTGACGATGAATGATAAACGCCATAACACTGACATAAAAAAGAATGTAACGATGACGACACATTCACAATAACTATCATAACTCAAGTGCAACTTATCTGGGCTGATTGCAAACAAACTATTAATATGAGAAAACAACTCAATTGTCCAACCAGAGGTAGATTATCAAAATAACTGAACAAACGTCAACGGTAGAGATGAAAACAAACCCAACACTAAAAAAAAAGGAGAAAATTGTGTTGCAAGAACAAAAAAAAATGAGAAAGACTTGTTAAATAAAATAACACAATAATTCAAATATGCAAAAGAGAAAGAAGAAATGAAAAAAAAGAACACTAGAAGAGTTTTTTTTTAATAGAAGAACACTAGAAGAGTTATGATAAAACATGTTTGTTAATTATTATCCGTACATTAATAGAAATTTTAGTTCATAAACATAAAACATTTATCAAACTGAATGGTCCTAAAGATTGAACCAAAACTAAACAATATGTGGTCGTTTATCTCAGCATATGCTTTGTCGTCTCAATGATTGTTGCAGCAGCCTAACCTAATCTCCACACCAATGTTGTATAACATAGCTTAAAACACCAATTATAATACAACAAAATACATGAATTGCCCGATCTAACTTCTACTAATATAATATAATATAATATAATATAATATAATATAATATAATATAATATAGGGTAAACTACTCTAGTGACCACCGAACTTTAGGGGCGTACCTATTTTGACCACTGAACTATCGAACTCGTCAATCAGGCCACCAAACTTATTAAATTGACCTATTTTAACCACCGTCGTTAAAAAACTTATGAAGGGGTGACGTGGCAGTTAACGGAAATTTATAAAATTACACATTTAATCCTTGTTATTTACCTATTATATCAATTTGATCCTAGTTTTAATTTAATTAAATAAAATTAACAAACCAATCAAATGACAACACGTGTCCCATCTATTTTTAAGTAAATAATAAGGAGTAAATGTATAATTTTACAAATTTTCGTTAACTGCCACATCCTAGTTTTAATTTAATTAAATAAAATTAACAAACCAATCAAATGACAACACGTGTCCCCATCTATTTTTAAGTAAATAATAAGGACTAAATGTATAATTTTACAAATTTTCGTTAACTGCCACATCACCCCACCGTCACCCAAAACTAACGGCGGTGGTCAAAATAAGTCAATTTAATAAGTTTGGTGGTCTGATTGACAAGTTCGATAGTTCGGTGGTCAAAATAGGTACGCCCCTAAAGTTCGGTGGTCACTGGAGTAGTTTACCCTATAATATAATATAGGGTAAACTACTGCAGAGGTCACTTTCGTTTCCCATTTGTACAGATTTAGTCACCACTTTTGAAAAGTGCCAATAAGTGGTCATCTACGTTTTCGATGTGTAAAGACTTGGTCACTCCGACGTTATAGTCCGTTAGTCCCCTAACGGATTGCTGATGTGGCGGAATTAATTAACGAAAAAATAAGGATAAATTACTGCAATAGCCATTAAAATTTATCTCATGTACATTTTTTCTCCTCAATTTAAAAAAGTAAACATTATAATCACTAATAAAAATGTTTCTTTATAATTTCACCCTTAAATTTTTTAAAAATTCATTTTTCAATCCTAAAACTTTACAATCAATTAGTACAATAATATTATAAATGCTTAGATGAAAAATAGGTGCCCAAAGTATACCCTTTGAAACTTAGGTGCCCAAATTGCTCCTATTTAATAACTCGAACTTAAAAATTTAGTCCACTAACTACTAAAAAATTCGAGTTTTTGGAATTTCTATTTTATAATTCAAACTTTATTTTGAATTTTTGAGTTGAGTTTATGAAATTATGAGTCGAGTATTTTCACATCAAACCAAAAAATTTAATTTTTTCTAGTCAAGTCGAGTTATTGGAATTTCTATTTTATAATTCAAACTTTATTTTGAATTTTTGAGTCGAGTTTATGAAATTATGAGTTGAATATTTTCACATCAAACCTAAAAACTTTATTTGTAAAATTACACATTTAGTCCTTGTTATTTACCTATTATATCAATTTGATCTTAGTTTTAATTTTATTAAATAAAATTAAGAAACCAATCAAATGACAACACGTGTCCCATCTATTTTTAAATAAATAATAAGGACTAAATGTGTAATTTTACAAATTTTCGTTAACTGCCACATCAACCCACCGTCACCCAAAACTAACGGCGGTGGTCAAAATAAGTCAATTTAATAAGTTTGGTAGTCTGATTGACGAGTTCGATAGTTCGGTGATCAAAATAAATACGCCCGAGTGGTTTACCCTATAATATAATATAATATAATATAATATAATATAATATAATATAATATAATCATTCCATTAGTGATGGTCAAAATGAGAATGAAATTACAATGCATTTCCCACACTTAAAGGAATAAATACTCCTGCTACTAATATAATATGGTCAATTCCATTAGCAGTGAAGATAAAAAAGAGAATGAAATTTCAATGCATTTCCTTCAATTAAACTAGTTTATATTCTAGAAACCTTTGACAAAGAAAAGGTCCTTGCCATGCCATCTAGACAATGACAAGGAACATAAACTTGTCTAACTTCATCCAAAGTTTGCTACAAGATCATACGGCTTCCGAAAAATACGTATTAACACTTTGAAGCAAAATCTGGTACCTTAATTCCGTTCCACAGTAAATAATCAGTCTTCTCACATCTCGTTGTCTAGTATATCACGCATCATTTGTATCGGAATGAGGCCTTCAGTCCGAATTGCCTCTTTTTTTGGATCAGGGCTGATGAAGAACAAAGTAGGCAACCCTCTAACCTGGTACAGCAGAATTTCCGGTTCCATTCAGTTTCTACTATACTAAACCGACTGGAAGATTATTAGTGAAATTCACATAAAATGGGTTTGATGGTTGCTCAGATTTAGGCGTGAGTATCGGATATGGGTATCAATTCCGGTATATATGCTCATTTTTTTTTAAAGTTTTTTCATAATATATTTGGAGGGTTCTTGGAAGGTAATGTCCCAAAACTCATGTTCTAATATGTGTTAAGACATGTGTACTTCAAGAAACACCAAGTGTTGGAGAGTAGAGAAACAGTGGAAATTACAGAACTTGAGGAATAAATATTACCTGCATATCATGTGCAAATTCATACTCGTCATCAGTATCAACTTTGACAATAATAGCATTTTTCTCATACTCCACAGCTAGCTGTGATTAAGAAGAAAAATAAAATAACAAATAAGATAATAGTCGAGTTAATCTCCAAACTGGATCAAACAAATCAAGCTGGTCCTAAATGTTAATGGGCAGAAATTTCAGTGAGTTTAACAAAAATAATGAAATCTTGTTGATTCCCTACACATTTTATGCCTAAGCAACCAAATATGTAATGCAAACCCCATTTTAATGCAACCAAATGCCTAAATTTAGTTTGAGAAGAATTCGGGGAAAGTGTTACTTAAGTACAGCATGGCGATTCATAACTTTGTTCTAGCACATTACATAGTTAAGGGAAGTGTTTACATCACTTAACTGGAAATCGGCATCCTGAAATATTTAGAAAATATAGAACCTATCCTTCAAAACTGTGTTCAAAATGTGAATTGCAGGAAACCACCTTACTTGAGCATTAAGAGAAAAACTTCAGAATTTTCCAACGCCATTTCAAAGGACCAACTAACAACATTACTTTATGCTATGTTAATGGATGATATACCAGGAAATGTTTGCGGAAACTCCTGATAACTTCACTTAGAAGAAAAATCTGTGATTCAAAATGTCAAGAAAGTCGTTCTCGTTTAGTTCTACCATAAAGGCTACTCTCCAGGAGAGAATTGAGTGCCACAAACCTTCCTGAAGTTCTTGAAGAAAAACGGAAGTCCCATACTATACTCATCCTATTTTACAGAACCATTTCAATAACATAGAGTGCAACTATAAATCTAAAATTTTTCGGTTATGGAATTGCTTTGCTGCCCCTTTTCAGTTTTCAGCTATGGTCTAGTACAAGGGATTGTTTTTAGTCCTACTAAGATCGATCAAAAGAAATTCTATTATGTGATCTGAAAATATAATTCCCCACAGATAACTTGTACAATGAATCTAATCTACATTAACACAATCTTGAAATTCTGGTTTCATCTTCTTCTTTATTGCATTAGTATGATTGCAGTTGGTTTATTTCAGTAAATTTTTATTGAAAAATTGTATAACAAGGATCAATAATTTCGGACTTTGTAACTGTAAACGTTGGTGAAATAGAAGATAAGGTAAGATACAACCACACCAGTACTTTATTCTTCAGATATCGACTGATGCTTTTCTTTTAAAAAGAAAGAGGGCCTCATTTAAAACCCCATTCATAACCAACATTAAACCGAGGCTCAATGTCAGAAAGCGGAAGGAGGAAAAGAATGCCGAAAGGAATTTATTAATATAGACTAAACGAAAGTCGTGCAACATTCAAGACAATCCCCAAAGTACAAGCAGACCAATACAAACGAAATATCAAATAAGCTAGTAAGGTAAAAAACCGGAGCAAGTTCATAGCGACAGTCAGAAGATTCTTTTAGAGTGATTTTAAATGCCTAGGACTTAATTGTATATTCATTATAGTTCATGATAGGCTTATGTTAATCGGAATCGAAAGTGAATATTGGATACAGGTAGTATCAAACACAAGCAAGTTTTTTCCCTTTTACTTGGAGGTTCTTTGGAGAGTTATATCTCTGAACCCATAACCGAATATGTGCCGAACACCAAAGAGTCAAAGAAACATAGGGATAGCTTACCTTCTATATGAATCCTAATCTTGTACAGAAGAGAATAAATGTAAACTCAATCGTGTGAAACTGAAAGAATCTCAACTCAACCAACTCAGACAAAACATTAAATTTATCAATAGAACAGCAAAGCATAAATTGAGTAAAAAAAGAATACCATTTCAAGTTCTTGAGCCATTAAAATACAAGGACCACACCATGTTGCATAGAAATCAATAATTATGGGCACTGTTCTCTCCCCTCTAACTAGCCCCTCAATTTCTTGAGCTGACATCTTTTTCTGCCCACCCAAAATGCCAATATCAACTCATCAAATTTCAATACTTCATAAAAAACACCATTACCATAAGAACAACAATAATAAATTAATTCTATTTCTCAGTAGCAAAGGCAATTATGTGAGTACAAATTCCAAGTCAACAATAATCAGTTTCACTTAATCTTTCCAGTAATGAATAACCTAAAAAGATGAAACAAAATTCATAAAAGCACTTTGCTCTTCTTCCAATTTTTACAGCAACCCAATAGTGCAAATGGAAAAAACAAAACAAACCCAGAAATTAAAAAAAAAAAAACAAAGAAAGGGGAATTACCACAAGATAATCTTCCCTGACATATTTGCCAAGTGGGGGTTTGCAAAGCAGCTTTCTGGGTTGTGTTGAAAGTGAGAAAGGTCTGGCCTTTGTTGTATGGAAGAAGTGTGAGTTCTGGGAATGGGGTTTTGATGAAGAGGAAACTGGTGACAGCGAAGGAATTGGACGTATAAGGGTGTGGATTTGGAGGAGAGCCATTTTTGAGAATAACATAGAGTTCTAAGCCTTGAGCTTCAACGACTTGCAGTTGGGGTTTAAGCTAGCAAACAATAGATATTTAGCTTGGATATGTTTGGCTGCTTGAATACTTAGAATAATTTTTGGGTAAACTACACATATGATCACTTAATTATGAGGTTGGTATCAATTTGACTACTATACTTTTAATTTTAGAAAATATACCATTAAACTATTTAATTGGTTCCAATAAGGCCACCAATCGTTAAAGAAAATGGAAATATTGACG
Source organism: Hibiscus trionum (assembly GCA_030270665.1). Taxonomy (NCBI): domain Eukaryota; kingdom Viridiplantae; phylum Streptophyta; class Magnoliopsida; order Malvales; family Malvaceae; genus Hibiscus; species Hibiscus trionum. Next base: position 4,055,329 of record BSYR01000008.1, read on the forward strand.
TGACATGTTAAATAAAATCGGTATAATTACACATTTTGTTCTTATTATTTATATAATTTATCAATTTAGCCCTAATTTTAATTATATAAAATAAATTAATTATTTATTAGGTGGATTGGAGGACTTTAATTATTTTTATTTTTTTCAATTAATTACTTTCCCCCCTCCAATCAGGTGATGACACGTGTAACTTGATTGGAGAAGGAAAAATGGAAGTTGGAAAAATAACCTGGATAGATTCAAACTAGCAACCTTGGATAGAAAGTGGGGTGTGCTTGCCACTAAGCCAAGCACATTTTTGTGATATGAGTTACAACATTTAATATATGTCTTAAATGCTTGTTAATGACCAGAAAAATGGAAACAAGGAAAAATGAACCTGGGTGGCTTCAAACCAGCAACCTTAAAGTGGAGGCGAGGTATGCTTGCCACTAAGCCAAACATATTTTTAAGATACAAAGTACAACATTTAATATGTCTCATATCGTTGTTAATTCCTGGAAAAAAGAAAGAAAGAAATGTGATTTTAGGAAACTCGAACACGACATACTTATGATGCATAAAAACATCTAACACAATTAAATAAATTTAATAATTAAATTAAATTTAAAAATATTTTTTATATATTTTAAATTATAGTTAGTGCACAATTTAAAATCAAAAGTTTAAAATTATATTAAATTCATTTAGTGAATTCAAACTCACGAACATAATTCAATTATTTATTTATTTAATATAAAAATAATTTTAAGATCCATTTAATTTAATTATTGTATATATAATTATATTAAAAAATAAAAAATATATATTAAATTCATTTAGCGAATTCAAACTCATGACCATAATATAATTTTGATCTATGTTCATGAGTTTGGATTCGCTAAATTAATTTGATATAATTTTAAACTTTTAATTTTAAATTGTGCACTAAATAACATTTAAATTATAGAAAACTTTAAATTTATTTTAATTATTAGATTTATTTAATTGGGTTAGATGTTTATATGCATCATAAGTATGTCGGGTTCGAGTTTACTAAATTCACATTTCTTTCTTTTTTCTAGGCATTAACAACGATGTGAGACATATATTAAATGTTGTACTTTGTATCTTGAAAATATTTTTGACCTAGTGGTAAGCATAACCTTCTTCACTCTATGGTTGCTTGTTTGATTCCACCCAGGTTTATTTTTCCTTGTTTCTATTTTCCGGTCATTAACAAGCATTTAAGACATATATTAAATGTTGTACCTCATATCATAAAAATGTCTTTGGCCCAGTGGCAAGCACACACCACTTTTAGTCCAAGGTCGGTGGTTTGAATCCACCTAGGGTCATTTTCCCAACTTTCATTTTTCCTTCTCCAATCAGGTGACACGTGTCATCACCTGATTGGAGGGAAAATTTAATTAATTAAAATTAAATAAATATAATTAAAGTCCTCCAATAAGGTAGTGACACATGTCATCACCTAATTGAATACTTAATTTATTTTATTTAATTAAAATTAGGGTCAAATTGATAGGATGTGTAAATAACAAGGACCAAATATGTAATTATACCGGTTTTATTTAACAGAACACATCATCATTTATGTTTTCTTTAACAGTTGGTGGCTTGATTGGAACCAATTAAATAGTTTAGTGGTATATTTGCCAAAGTTGAAAGTATAGTGGTTAAATTGACACCAACCCCATAGTTGAGTTGTCATCTGTGTAGTTTACCCATAATTTTTTAATCCTACAAATAAATGGTTCGAATTTAAATCTCGTAAAATTAATACTCTACTTGTCCCAATAAAATTGTCACTTTTGTATTATAAAATTGTCTCACTTAAATTGTCACATTGAAAAACTCAACAACTTTTATAAAACAAATTTACTTTTTTATCCTTCTTTAGTTTTCCAACAAAAATAAAAGCTAACTTTCTAAAGGTAAACTTATCATTTAAATTATTTTACACCGTACAACTTTTTCTTCATAAAACTCGGTAAAAAGTCAATATGTGACAATATAAGTGTGATGGAGGGAGTAACATTTTTTTTTTGACAAATTCTAATTCTAATCCTAATCATACCTAGAGGGGAGGGAAATGAGGACTCTAGGGGAAAGAAAGAGAGTGTTACTAGTGAGTCTAAAACTCATGACCGATAAAAAATGAGATAACAAAGATCACCAGCTTGACCAACCGACCAAACAGACTTGCTCAGGAGTAATATTTTTTTTTTGAATTGTCTGGGTTGACAATATAATATATTATATGTTCATTAGTTAATATCATAAAAACAAATTACTTAAACTTAAATCTCTTTAAGATAAACAACATTTCCCTTTACACTAAAACATTCGATGATTCAATAACACTTTTTCTTTACTTTTTTGAACAATATGACAGTCGAATTTTATTAGAAATCAAAAATAGAGAAAAAATCTAAAAGAGATGAAATTATAGCAGAAAAATAACAAAATACAATAAATTTAAATTGAAAAAAAAAACTAGAAGAACGAAAAATCATGCCACAAAATATGTCAAGTGAGTTAGAAAACAATGATAAATATAAAAACACTGGATAAATAAAAGCAGGAAGTAAGACTTATTGTCTCTACCCACATCAGCATTAATAAGCAGAACATGGCATGTTGAAAATTATCAACCACACGAACCGGTTCTCTAATTTTCAAGCTATACATAAAGAATCTAATAGAATTCAAAGAACCCATTTGCGAGCATGAGAGAATGATTAGACATGTGAAGGGTGGAGGATTTCAGCTTTGACGTTACACTTACACCTCAAAAGTCTCCAAGTCTGACCATAAGAAGTAGGGGTGGCAATCGGGTCAAGAATAACCGAAATTTGTGGTGATCTGAACCGATGGGTATGGAGAATAATCGAATTCTTCACCCATGAGGATGGGGACGGAGAAAGTTTTATCATCGAAGCTCAAATGGGAATGGGACAGAGATTGCTATATTCGAACTGTGGGGATAACCGAACCGTACCCGTATAAATCACCGTGGGGATCCCCTAAAATATCCGCAGGAATCCCCAATATTTTACAAATTTGAATGGACATAAGGGTAATTTACTCATTTTCAACAAAAATCTAAACTTCTATAACCAAAGTATGGTTGTGTGGAGTAAGTTTGAAAATTCTCTGTAAATTTCATAAAAGTAATTAGAAAGTGGTTTATACATCGTTGTAAACGTGATTCAGTCTAGTTTTGTTTAAAATACACAGTGATCGGTTTCGATATGTATTTTAAAAAAATATGAATATTTGAATGTTGAAAGGTCATAAAAATTTAGCAGCATATTCCTTAGAAGTTTTAACATTGACTTTGAAAAATCACCAAAAATCTAAAAGATAAATCAGAAAGTGAGCTTTATATTTCTATAACCATATGGAAGCCTAGATTCGTTTAAAACAAACGGTTCTTGATTTTGAGTTATGTATTAGGAGTTATTAATTTTTGAGTGAGCAAAGGTCAGAAGAAAAGACTGTAGGCTGTTTCTAAAAACAACGATGACAGTAACATCAAAAATTCATCATAATCGAACAAGTAAAATTATAAGAGATAATTTATTTGGTTGAAAAGATTATTGAATCTAGCTCTTCTAGTCTTCCTTTTACAAAAAAAAAAAATTGATCATGATTTGAATCTGTAAAGTACTAGTAACATATTTTTTTAAACGTAGTGCATGCCGATATGTTTCAATAGTTAATATTTTAGTCATTGTAAAAAATAATATTTTAGTCATTTATGTTTTTAGTTTTAGAGATTTAATGCTGAGTGTTTATTTTAATGTATTATTATTTTTTATATATTTTTAGGTACGAGAATAACCGAAAACCGTGGGGATCCGTAAGGGATGGGTATGAGTCCTAAAATATCCCCGAAATATTTAATGAGGATTCTCCAAAACCGTATCTGCAAATGTTGGGGACGAAGTGGGTAATATAAAACCGTCCTCGAACCGCCTCATTGCCACCCCTAATAGGAAGTTGAGCTTATATTATGTTGATTGTGACTTATAATCTTACTGATCACAATATGAGCATCGGGGCGATCACCGAATAAAGCCTCGTTTTGGACTAAGGCCTGGTGGGTGAAGGAACGATCAAAGACATAAATGGTAGGGTGGAAAAGAAAATTGAGAGTGACCATCGAACTGGGCTTTTTATGGAGGCTTTGGAGGATAGACTCAAGCTCGAAAAGGTTTCACCTTAGCCATATGATGGTGGATATAATGGGAAACTTGGGAGGGACTGAAAGGAGAGTTTGGGAATGTATTTTGGAGGTGGAAGAGCGAGTGGAGGTTGAAAGTGCTCGAAGAAGAAGAGAAATGGTGATGGATTTTGAGGACTTGGTTTATTGTAAAAGAGTCACACCTGTATTTGGTGGATGGAAATCCACTACCCTTTTTCGGTGCCCCTATATATGCCCCCACACTTAAAATTAACTTTAGGGTTTAGGGTTTAGGGTTTTAGGTTAGGGGTTGTGGTTAGGGTTTAGGGAATTTAGGGTAGCGTGTATTTTTTAGGGTATAGGGTGTAGGGTTTAGGATTTAGAATTTAGGGTTAGGGCATAGATTTTAATTTTGTAGTATTTTTTAGTGTTGGGGCATATGTAGGGGCACCGAAAAGGGGCAGACGAATTTTATCCGTATTTGGTTCGTTGTTTTTTTTAGCCTTGCAAAGTCAGCTTTCTGGTAAAATTTAACGGTAAGAAACGTTCGAGTGATTAAAAGTTAAAAAAACGAAAACATAAGTGATTAAAATGTTAATTTTTTAAAATTGATAACTAAAAGTGAACACAACTGAAACGAAAATGATCATTATGGTAGTATACCCTATTAAAAATGACGTCACCATTTACAATTCAAAAATTAAGCAAAAAAAAGTTGCGTTAAAAGTTTGAGAGAGTGGTGCTAGTATTAGGGGTGTTCATTCCCGGGTACTTGAAAAATTGGGTACTTGGTTCATCTAGGTATCACACGTGTCGACCCGTGTCCTAGCCTGCATTAGCCGGGTACCCGCTATTCGAGTACTCATGTAACGCCCGTGTTTTGGGGTTAGGAGTTAGTCGGGAGGTTGTCCGAGTCAATAAAATTTACTTAAAATAAATTCAACCTCAAGTTGGACCTAATTGAACCTTAGTAAAAAGGGGAGGGACTAAAGGGGGAATTTTACCCAAATGTTTTTAAAAGTAAGACAACTTTTCAAAAGTTGTCATCTTCCCTTCCCCTCCCCCACATTTCCAACGTGAATGCCCTAAAACCCCATTCCAAAACCTCTCAAAGCTTGGTTACTATTCCATTTAATATCTTCTTCAATCCAAGGTGTTATTCAAAGGTGATCATGTTTTCTTACTCTCCTCTCTATTCCCTATCCATACATGGTCTTAGATTTTAAAGTTATGAGGTTTTGAAAATTAGGGTTTGATTTAAAGTTTGGGGTTTTAAGGGGTTTTTCATCTTGTTTTGATAAATTGAGTTGGAGCTTTGTTTATCCATGTTAAAATGCACATTATATGTTAATTTGGTTGAATTTTAATGAAAACCCGAAGTGGGTTCTTAGACCCATTTTTGAGGTGTCAAAAACTCCATTTTTGGTGGGTTTTAGGTTGAAAACAAAGGGCTGATGGTTTAGGTATGTTAGGAGGGTGATTTGGGACCTTTTGGGGGTCATTTGGGTGATTGAAAATGGGTATTTCAGCTAAGGTTTGAAGGAGTACGAATTTGGGATATTTGGAGATTAAATTGGTTGGAAACTTTGGGTGAAGTTGATTTGAACTCAAAGGTTGAATGTTGTTGAATATTAGCATTGATTGTGGTTGTTGGTTGTGTTTTTGGTTGGCTAGAAGCAAGAGGAGTCGTCGAAGGAGCTTTGGGACCGAATCCGGGTTCGTAGGAGGATTGTTTCGATTGCTAAGGAAGGGCGGTGAGTGGTTTCAAACTTGTTTTAAAGTTCGGTTCGAGTGTGTGTAGAGTGTGTGTGTGGAATGTGCTTGGTAGGCCATTTCCATATTTCAAGTTGTTAAATTTTAGCCTTTGAATTCCATTTAATGCTATTGTGTATTTGCCTATCTATGCTCTTGTGGATTGTGGTTAAATTGGTGCATGTATATCATGAAATGTATATATGTGGTGAGCATGGAATGTGGTTGATGATATATGATGTGGTTATGAAAATTGGCACTAAATAAATTACCGGTTGTAAATGATCGATCATTAGGATTAGTGTGCACACAAATCGAGTCAAAACGTACGTGGCCTTGATGGCGTTAAGTCATCAAGGAGGAGTACGGTGATGTAATATTCCACCAGAAGCTTTTATATATTTCTACGGGATGATGAGTGGAATCCCATCCGTAGGGCATGTGGCGATGAGTGGAATCCCGCACATGCAAGGTCCGGTGATGAGTGTAATCCCACCGAGGTAAAGTGATGTTGAAATGTAAATCCGCATTATCGGGGTAATTGAAAGTGGCCAATTAACTTGTTCATATATTGTGATATATGGTGTTGATGTATGATTGTTGATATTGATGCTTAATGCTTAGTATGATGTAAGATGCGATATTATGCCACTTGAGAGACTAGCTAGGTCTACTTGTGAGATTGCCTATGCGTGATTGATATGAGGTTTAGGGATTACATGCTTGAACCCTGCATTGTTGATGTTTTTCGTTTTAGAGCACCCTCACTAAGCTTATAGCTTACGCTCTCAATGTTCAACAATGCAGATCATTAGCGTGGTGTTAGCTCGGAGCAAGGCAAAAAGGGCTTTCCAAGTTTGTGGCTCAAGTACGGTGGTAAATTTTGTATTAGTTAGCAATGTGGCAAGTGTTTTTTTATGAGCTATGTATGACTCATGTATGTTGATGTTTGATTTGGCTATGTTTTGTAAAGCATAATACGCTATGATGAATGTTTGTGTGTGGTGACATGTCTTCAGATGTTTAGGTTTCTTTGTTGATGGGTGCAAACCTCAAATGCTTATCTTGTGCCTTTAAGGCTTTTGAGTTTCATGAATGACCTTGATGATGAATTGCCTTTGTTGGAATGCCATGTGTGGATGCTTTGCCTCATGTTGAATGCTTAAGTTGCTTGTGTTGAATTGTGCCTTTTAGTTTCAAGTTAAAGCATGCTTATATGGTTGGTTTGCCTTAGGATTGATGCTAGTGTGTTGGTTGAGGTTTTAGAGGGATTTAGGGGCATCCTTGTGCCTTAAATCAGCTAAAACTTGTAAGTTCGTAGCAGGGGTATCGATACGTTTGGACCCGTATCGATACGGCCTTCTTGTTTCAGGCCTCATGTTTCGATACGCGAGGGGGCGTATCGATACCTTTTTGGTCACTGAAGCTACTGTCCATTTCGGTATCGATACGGGCCTCTGGCGTATCGATACGGTCTTCTTAGCGTTGACCGCGAGGAGTTGACCGTTGGAAGGGCGTATCGATACGCTCGAGGGCTGTATCGATACGGTCTTCCTGTGTTGACTCTGAGTGTTGACTTTGGTCAAGGCATATCGATACCCTCCTTGGGAGTATCGATACCGCCTGCAGTTTAAGTTTATATTGGGCTGTTAAATGTTGGTTTGGGTTCGTTTGATTGTCTTGTGTGTGTTGTTCCGATGTATGATCACTTAGGATTTAATACTCCTTTAGACAAGATTAAAATGGAAAAAAAATAGGGTTGCTAACCGAGGGGGAACCTTAACGGGTTTCGCTTCAGTTTTCCCTGTGTGGCCCACTCGGACCGGTCATCCGGCCAGACCGGGTCGAGGGGGTTACATTTGTTGGTATCAGATCCTGAGGTTACCGAGACCTCAGGCAGGTAAGTGAGGTAAGCTTGATGTGTTAAATGATTGTGTTGTTCGATGCGTGTCTTGCCATGAATTCTTGAATATTTGACTGTTCGTATGATGTTTTGAAGCATGAATTGTCGTGTCTGGTGTAGAGTGAGTGCCCATTGCTACTATTACTTAATTTGAAAAGATTTTGATAAAAAAAAGGGAGTACTTGAGCACTATTGGACCCTTGCTTTGACTAACATAATCCTTATCTGTTTCCTGTTGTAGTTTATACCTTGCTAGCTGTAGCATGAGACCACGTGGGAGGCCTAGGATGGTTCGACCGGAACCACGGGCAGCGGCTCCAGGAGTTGAGCCAGTAGTGAGAGTTGAGGCTCAAGTGGAAGAGCCTGTGGTCAGAGTTGGAGCTCCTCCACCACCTCCACCAGGAGCGGGAGGTGAGGCCGGGGCCGAAGGAGAGGGACCACAAGGAGGCCAGGGTGGCCAAGGGCCGGCCGGGATAGACTTAGCTCCGTTGGTGCAGACGATAGCCGGAGCATTTCAGGCTGCAGTAGCTGGAGGTCAGGCAGCAGCACACCATCAGGGTGAGGGCACTGGGTTGCCATTAGAGAGACTTCGTGGTTTGGGGGCGGAAGAGTTCAGAGGTGCTACTCCAGAGCGATCCGAGTTATGGTTTGAGAAGACTGTCCGTATCCTTGCTCAGATGGGATGTACTGGCGAGCGCAAGTTGGGGTGTGTTGAGTCCTTGCTTCAGGGTGATGCCTACACCTGGTGGGTCACTGTTACTTCGGGTATGGATGAGGCCGAGATTACTTGGGAGTTCTTTGAGTCAGCATTCCGGAAGAAGTATCTAGGTCCGCGATACCTCGATGAGAGGAAGAGAGAGTTTATGGCATTGCTTCAGGGGAGTATGTCCGTGACCGATTATGAGATCCGATTTGTCAGATTGAGTCAGTATGCACCTGAGCTTGTACCTACTGAGGTGGAGCGTTGTAACCGCTTCCGTTATGGGCTGAGTGAAGAAATCAAGACGTATACTCTAGCTTCAGACTACACTGATTTTGATGTCTTGGTTTCGAGGGCCAAGGACTTAGAGCACAGCTTGAGTTTGACCAGGCGGTCTGGTGGATCTAGTTCAGGTAAGAGGTCCAGTAACTTTGATAGAGGTGATGCCAAGAGGCATCAAGACAACAGACATCAGTATGATCATAGACGTGGTGGCGGTAACCACGGTAGGGGCCACCAGGGCCAGAGAGCTGGTGGGAAGTTGCCCACATGTGCTACTTGCGGGAGGAACCACACCGGTGAGTGTTGGGGAAATTTTCATTCTTGTCGGAGTTGTGGGGCTAGAGACCACATTAGGCGTGACTGTCCACATCAGGTGGGACAGGCACCAGCTCAGGCTCCTGCTAGAGCCAACGACTTTCAGAGAGGCCGCGGGCGCGGTAGAGGTAGTTTCCAGCCGAGGAATGATGGCCAGAGAAATTTAGCACATGTAGTTGCAGTCCAGCCGGAGGGCGGAGGACAGGCCAGGGTTTACGCTCAGCGCGGGGAGCAGCATGACACCGATGTGATCGCAGGTAACTTCTCGATATAGTCTTTGGGTTTGCTTTCTTTGATTGACTCTGGGTCTACACATTCCTACATATTGAGTGAGCATGCACAGTCTTTGAATTTGCCTTGTGAGATATTAGAGGTAGGAGTTAGTGTTACTAGTTCCTTTGGGGACACGGTAGTAGTTAGGAAGATGTATTGAAGGTGTTCGTTGATGGTTCAGGGACATGTGTTTCCAGTGGATATGATGGAGCTTCCTTTTTATGGTTTCGATGTGATTCTGGGTATGGATTGGCTCACGGAGCATAGAGCTAGGATAGATTTTGAAACTAAGCGGATTTCTTTGAGGCTCACAGATGACTATGAGATTGTTGTGGTGGGTGAGAACGTGAAGTTCTTGTCCAATGTGGTTTCAGTATTAGAGGCTAAGAGATTAGTTGAGTTGGGGTGCGAAGCATACTTAGCGTATGCGATGAACCCTAACATGAGTGAGGTTAGACCTCAGGACATCCGGACAATATGTGACTTTCCTAGTGTGTTTCCGGAGGAGTTGCCAGGGTTACCACCGGACAGAGAGGTAGAGTTCAGCATTGAGACTTATTCTGATTCAGCTCCTGTTTCGATTGCTCCGTATCGCATGGCACCGAAAGAATTGAAAGAGTTGAAGACTCAGTTGCAAGAATTGACAGATAGAGGTTTTATTCGACCTAGTTCTTCACCCTGTGGTGCACCAGTTTTGTTTGTGAAGAAGAAAGATGGAAGCATGAGAATGTGTATAGATTACAGGCAGTTAAATCAGTTGACAGTGAAGAATAAATATCCGCTGCCCAAGATTGATGACTTGTTTGACCATTTGAGAGGAGCATCGGTCTTTTCGAAGATTGATTTGAGATCGGGTTACTACCAACTAAAGGTAAGAGAAGTTGATGTACCGAAGACGGCCTTTAGGACTAGATATGGCCATTATGAGTTCTTAGTCATGCCTTTTGGGTTGACTAATGCTCATGCTTCTTTTATGGACATGATGAATAGGATTTTTCATCAGTACTTAGATCAGTTTGTAGTTGTGTTTATAGATGACATCTTGGTGTACTCGCGAACTGAAGAAGACCATGACCGACACTTGAGACTTGTTTTGAAGACTTTGCTAGATCATCAGTTATATGCGAAGCTAAGCAAGTGTGAGTTATGGATCCGAGAGGTAGTCTTTCTAGGACATGTAGTGTCAGCCGATGGGATTAGAGTTGATCCGAAGAAGATTGAAGCCATTGTTGACTGGAAGCAACCGAAGTCCGTAACAGAGGTACGTAGCTTCCTAGGCTTAGCTGGATACTATAGGATATTTGTAGAGGGTTTCTCTAAGTTAGCCTTTGAGAAATTGAAATAAGCTTTGACCCAAGCACCGATCTTGATACAGCCTGAGTCCGGGAAGGACTATGTAGTCTACAGTGATGCTTCTTATGTAGGGTTAGGATGTGTTCTGATGCAAGACAAGAGAGTAGTGGCTTATGCCTCAAGACAGTTGAAGACCCATGAGCGCAACTATCCGACCCATGACATAGAGTTAGCCGCAGTTGTGTTTGCTCTGAAGATTTGGAGGCACTATTTGTACGGTGAGAAGTGCACAATTTACACTGATCACAAGAGTTTGAAATGCATTATGACCCAACGAGATTTGAATCTCAGACAGCGTAGATGGTTAGAGTTGCTAAAGGACTATGATCTTACCATTGAGTACCATCCGGGTAAGGCCAATGTAGTGGCCGATGCACTGAGTAGGAAGATGGCCGTGGACTTGAGAGCCATGTTTGCTAGATTGAGTTTGTCCAGAGATGGTGGCTTGGTAGCCGAACTTCAGGTTAGACCTACTCTAGGTCAGTTGATTCGAGAGAAACAGCTCTTAGATAGATCTCTGGCACCTCATGTGCAAGATATAGCCGAGGGTAGATCTTCAGACTACAGTTTCAGTACTGATGGGGTTTTGTGTTTCAAAGATAGAATAGTTGTGCCAGAGGACAGTGACTTGAGACGTACGATCTTGACTGAAGCCCACAGTAGTCTGTTTGCTATGCATCCTGGAAGTACGAAGATGTACCGTGATTTGAAGAATGAATACTTTTGGGTTGGCCTGAAGAGAGATGTAGCCGACTTTGTGAGTAAGTGCTTAGTGTGTCAGAGAGTGAAGGCGGAACATCAGGTTCCCTCAGGTTTGTTACAGCCGTTGAGGATTCCGGAATGGAAGTGGGAGAACATCACCATGGATTTTGTTTCGGGTTTGCCTTTGACTCCTACGAAGAAGAACTCAGTTTGGGTGATAGTAGATCGTTTTACAAAGTGTGCTCACTTCTTGGCAGTCAACACTACTTACACCTTAGATAGATTGGCCGATTTGTACATTGGTGAGATTGTTAGACTGCATGGTGTGCCGAAGTCCATTGTGTCAGATAGAGATCCGAGATTTACTTCTAGATTTTGAGAGTGTCTGCATACAGCTTTGGGTACCCGTTTGAACTTCAGCACTTCTTATCATCCTCAGTTAGATGGTCAGTCAGAGAGGGTTATTCAGATCTTAGAGGATATGTTGCATTGTTGTATCATTGACTTTCAGGGTACTTGAAGAAGCATCTGCCTCTAGTAGAGTTTGCGTATAATAATAGCTATCAGTCGAGCATTCAGATGGCTCCGTATGAGGCCTTGTATGGCCGGAAGTGTAGAACTCCAGTTTGTTGGGCCGAAGTGGGACAGAAGTTGTTACCTATACCGGATTTGCTCAAGGGGACAACTGACAAGGTAAAATTGATTTGTGACCGTTTAAAAGCTGCTTCGGATAGGCATAAGTCCTATGCCGATTTGAAGAGGAAGGAAGTTGAGTTCTCAGTGGGTGAGAAGGTGTTCTTGAAAGTGTCTCCGTGGAAGAAAGTGATGAGATTTGGCCGAAAAAGGAAGTTGAGTCCGAGGTATATAGGACCGTATGAGATTGTGAAGAGGGTTGGTCCGGTTGCTTATCAGTTGCGTTTGCCGTCCGAGCTAGAGAAGATACACGATGTGTTCCATGTTTCGATGCTTCGTAAGTGTAGGTCCGATCCATCACATGTTATGCCCGTAGAAGAGATTGAATTGAATCCGGATTTGACTTATGAGGAAGAGCCAGTGGAGATCTTAGCTTCTGACAGTAAGGTGTTGAGGGGTAGATCGATTGAGTTGGTGAAGGTGCGGTGGCAACGTCGAGGTGTGGACGAGGCCACATGGGAGAGGAAGGATGATATGGAAAAGCAGTTTCCATATCTCTTTCAGTCAGGTAATTTCGGGGACGAAATTCCTTAAGTGGGAGAGAGTTGTAACGCCCGTGTTTTGGGGTTAGGAGTTAGTCGGGAGGTTGTCCGAGTCAATAAAATTTACTTAAAATAAATTCAACCTCAAGTTGGACCTAATTGAACCTTAGTAAAAAGTGGAGGGACTAAAGGGGGAATTTTACCCAAATGTTTTTAAAAGTAAGACAACTTTTCAAAAGTTGTCATCTTCCCTTCCCCTCCCCCACATTTCCAACGTGAATGCCCTAAAACCCCATTCCAAAACCTCTCAAAGCTTGGTTACTATTCCATTTAATATCTTCTTCAATCCAAGGTGTTATTCAAAGGTGATCATGTTTTCTTACTCTCCTCTCTATTCCCTATCCATACATGGTCTTAGATTTTAAAGTTATGAGGTTTTGAAAATTAGGGTTTGATTTAAAGTTTGGGTTTTTAAGGGGTTTTTCATCTTGTTTTGATAAATTGAGTTGGGGCTTTGTTTATCCATATTAAAATGCACATTATATGTTAATCTGGTTGAATTTTAATGAAAACCCGAAGTGGGTTCTTAGACCCATTTTTGAGGTGTCAAAAACTCCATTTTTGGTGGGTTTTAGGTTGAAAACAAAGGGCTGATGGTTTAGGTATGTTAGGAGGGTGATTTGGGACCTTTTGGGGGTCATTTGGGTGATTGAAAATGGGTATTTCAGCTAAGGTTTGAAGGAGTACGAATTTGGGATATTTGGAGATTAAATTGGTTGGAAAATTTGGGTGAAGTTGATTTGAACTCAAAGGTTGAATGTTGTTGAATATTAGCATTGATTGTGGTTGTTGGTTGTGTTTTTGGTTGGCTAGAAGCAAGATGAGTCGTCGAAGGAGCTTTGGGACCGAATCCGGGTTCGTAGGAGGATTGTTTCGATTGCTAAGGAAGGGCGGTGAGTGGTTTCAAACTTGTTTTAAAGTTCGGTTCGAGTGTGTGTAGAGTGTGTGTGTGGAATGTGCTTGGTAGGCCATTTCCCTATTTCAAGTTGTTAAATTTTAGCCTTTGAATTCCATTTAATGCTATTGTGTATTTGCCTATCTATGCTCTTGTGGATTGTGGTTAAATTGGTGCATGTATATCATGAAATGTATATATGTGGTGAGCATGGAATGTGGTTGATGATATATGATGTGGTTATGAAAATTGACACTAAATAAATTACCGGTTGTAAATGATCGATCATTAGGATTAGTGTGCACACAAATCGAGTCAAAACATACGTGGCCTTGATGCCATTAAGTCATCAAGGAGGAGTACGGTGATGTAATATTCCACCGGAAGCTTTTATATATTTCTACGGGATGATGAGTGGAATCCCATCCGTAGGGCATGTGGCGATGAGTGGAATCCCGCACATGCAAGGTCCGGTGATGAGTGTAATCCCACCGAGGTAAAGTGTTGTTGAAATGTAAATCTGCACAATCGGTGTAATTGAAAGTGGCCAATTAACTTGTTCATATATGGTGATATATGGTGTTGATGTATGATTGTTGATATTGATGCTTGATGCTTAGTATGATGTAAGATGCCATATTATGCCACTTGAGAGACTAGCTAGGTCTACTTGTGAGATTGCCTATGCGTGATTGATATGAGGTTTAGGGATTACATGCTTGAACCCTGCATTGTTGATGTTTTTCATTTTAGAGCACCCTCACTAAGCTTATAGCTTACGCTCTCAATGTTCAACAATGCAGATCATTAGCGTGGTGTTAGCTCGGAGCAAGGCAAGAAGGGCTTTCCAAGTTTGTGGCTCAAGTACGGTGGTAAATTTTGTATTAGTTGGCAATGTGGCAAGGGTTTTTGTATGAGCTATGTATGACTCATGTATGTTGATGTTTGATTTGGCTATGTTTTGTAAAGCATAATACGCTATGATGAATGTTTGTGTGTGGTGACATGTCTTTAGATGTTTAGGTTTCTTTGTTGATGGGTGCAAACCTCAAATGCTTATCTTGTGCCTTTAAGGCTTTTGAGTTCTATGAATGACCTTGATGATGAATTGCCTTTATTGGAATGCCATGTGTGGATGCTTTGCCTCATGTTGAATGCTTAAGTTGCTTGTATTGAATTGTGCCTTTTAGTTTCAAGTTAAAGCATGCTTATATGGTTGGTTTGCCTTAGGATTGATGCTAGTGTGTTGGTTGAGGTTTTAGATGGATTTAGGGGCATCCTTGTGCATTAAATCAGCTAAAACTTGTAAGTTCGTAGCAGGGGTATCGATACATTTGGACCCGTATCGATACGGCCTTCTTGTTTCAAGCCTCGTGTTTCGATACGCGAGGGGTCGTATCGATACCTTTTTGGTCACTGAAGCTACTGTCCATTTCGGTATCGATACGGGCCTCTAGCGTATCGATACGGTCTTCTTAGCGTTGACCGCGAGGAGTTGACCGTTGGAAGGGCGTATCGATACGCTCGAGGGCTGTATCGATACGGTCTTCCTGTGTTGACTCTGAGTGTTGACTTTGGTCAAGGCGTATCGATACCCTCCTTGGGTATATCGATACCGCCTGCAGTTTAAGTTTATATTGGGCTGTTAAATGTTGGTTTGGGTTCGTTTGATTGTCTCGTGTGTGTTGTTCCGCTGTATGATCACTTAGGATTTAATACTCCTTTAGACAAGATTAAAATGGAAAAAAATAGGGTTGCTAACCGAGGGGGAACCTTAACGGGTTTCGCATCGGTTTTCTCCGTGTGGCCCACTCGGACCGGTCATCCGGCCAGACCGGGTCAAGGGGGTTACAACTCACGAAACCTGGGTACCTAGAAAATTGGATAACGAGTACCCGATTCACATTTTTTTAATTTATCTTTAAATTTATTTTTTTAAAATCACATAGTAAACACATAAAATTTTAAAATTCATAATACATAATCCAAACACCAAAATTAATGATCTAAAGTTAGTTTTAAGATGATTATTTGGATATATATATATATATATATATATATATATATATATATATTATAGTTTATCATCAAACATACATTAAAAACATTAATCTCGTTTTTTTTCTTTCGAATCTTATATTAACAAATTAATAAAAAAATATTTGAAAATTTTAAAACTTAAAAAATACATAATACAAACATAGAAATAATTTAGAGATTTAAATTTAGTTTTAGGTAAAAATATTAAGAACCTAAAATAAAAATATAACTTAAAATTAAAATATATATTTAAAGTATCGGGTTGGGTACCTGATTACCAAAAAAATTCGGCCCAAACCCGACCCAACTACCTGGAAAAAAATCTCGGGTCGGGTACTCGGTCTGGTCGAATAATATTTTTAGTAAAATACCTATTTTTTTCATTTTGAGTCATCAGATAGTCGGTTCGGGTCAACCGGGTCAGGCAGTTTTGAACACCCCTAGCTAAAATTCCGAAGCTATTAGAAGATGAATTATAACATTTTTTGTACTGAAATCAATTTTTTTTAATAATTTCTACCTAAGAAAGGGGATGAAGAAATTTACTTCTAATGTGTCTGGAACTCACAATAGAGGAAGGAAATTATAACACTTTTTTGTACGGTACATGTTATTCCATTAAATAACAATATGTATGCTTAAAAATGATTTCTTTTAGAGCATGCGAGGACGGCCTGGTGGTCAGAGCACGCTCACTTGCTCCACTCCCTTCTTCTTAAGTTTCGAGTTTAAGAGCCCTCAAGAGCTTTACCTTCGCCTAGATTTCTCCCCTCCTCCTCTAGGTAAAAATAGAATAGGATTGTAATAAAAAAATAATTTCATTTAATTAATTAAAAAGTATTTATCTTATCTTGTATGTATTTGAATATCACAATATTTGTCTTAAAAATATAATACTTCTTTATTTAATAAAAAAAATCAAAAATAATCTTATACATCTTACCGCAACATTTTTCTTCCTGACATATTTGACAAGTGGGGGTTTGCAAAGCAGCTTTCTGGGGTTTGTTGAAAGTGAGAAAGGTCTGGCCTTTGTTGTATGGAAGTAGAGTGAGTTCTGGGAATGGGGTTTTGATTAAGAGGAAACTGGTGACAGCGAAGGAATCGGGCGTGTAAGGTTGTGGATTTGGAGGAGAGCCATTTTTGAGAACAACAGAGAGTTTTAAGCCTTGAGCTTGAAGGGTTTGCAGTTGGGGGTTTAAGCTAGCAAACAATAGATATGTTTGGTTGCTTGAATACGAGAATATTTTTTTAATCCTACATATAAACCATTCCAATTTAAATTTTGTAAAAATAATATTTTCTTTGTTTCAATAAAATTCCGTAAAAAATCAACATGTGACAATATAAGTGGAACAAAAAAAGTAATATTTTTTTTTGAATTGTCTGGGTTGACAATATAAGATATTATATGTTCATTAGTTAATACCATACAAACAAACTATTTAAACTTGAATCACTTAAGATAAACCATATTTCCCTTTACATTAAAAATACTTATGATTCAATAACACTTTTTCTTTACTATTTTTTTCGAACAATATGACGGCTGAATTTTATTAGAAATCAAAATAGAGAAACAATCCAAAAAAAAATTTGAAATTGTAGCAGAAAATTAACAAAACACAAAAAATATAAATTGAAAAAAGTTAAAGGCTCAAATTTGCCCATGTAGTAAACTCAAGTCAGCAATGTTGACCTATTTTTTCATGCAATTTTGCCATTGAAGTCATTCAATTGCTGTAATTTTACCATTTGACTGACGTTGATCCTTAAAGTGCTAACGTGGTAGTTAATGGTTCTGACGTGGCGGTCCACTATGCTAACATAACAGTACACGTGTAATGATGATGTGGCAGAGGGGCTGAATTATTTTTTTAGTGACTTCGAGGTTGTAATTGATTTTTTTGCTGAGTTCAGGGGCATAATTGATTTTAATTGAAATATCGATAACTTATTTAAAATTTAAGCTAAAAAATGAGAATTTAAGAAATTATTAAAATTTTAAAATATTAAAAATGGACAAATAATTTGTTTAAAATTTAAATTAATTTAATCGGTTTATTTATTTTTTGAATAAAATTGGATAAATAGTTAGATTTTTTGAGTTGAAATTTTACAAATAGAAAAATATGAAAAATTGATTAACAAATTGGTGTAAATATCATTTTTGTCCTTGGTAATTTTAAAAATAAGCAAAGTGAGAACTCTCACAAAAATTTAAAATATTCTTCATTTTTATAAAAAATTCATAAACTTAATAAAAATAAATAAGATATTCAAAAAATTATTGAAAATAAAAATTAATATAAAAATTAAAATGCATTAGAAATTACAAAATGATAAAATATAAATATAAAAATTAAAAAGCATTTATAAAGTATTAAAAAATTAGACAATTTCATCAAATTTTCTTTTGCTTTTCTACATCAAACTGATGCTCATTAATATTTGATAAGTTTTATTACTACTCTAGTAGAATGATGATTTCATTGAAAATATGTTCAAGGAATATTAGTTGACTTAGCATAACCAGAAACAATCGAAGACTTTTTAATGGTTTTTATAAATATTTTGAAATTTTGATTTTTTTTATATTTATAATCAATTTTATGTTTTTATTTAATTCTTTAAATTCATTATAGTGTTTTTATTTTTAATATTATATAAATATTTTTAAATTTTTAATAATTTCTTATTTTTTTAGCTTAAAGATTAAATAAATTATCAAACTTTCAATTAAAATTAATTATGCCCCTAAAATCAGTAAAAAAAATCAATTATACCCTCGAAGTCAGTTAGAAAAAGCAATTCAGCCCCTCTATTACGTCATCACTATGCATGTAATGTCATGTCACCGTCGTCGATTGCCACCTCAGTACAATAGACCACCACACCAGCACCGTTAACTGCCACGTTAGCACTTTAACGATCAACGTCGGTCAAAGGGTAAAATTGCTGTAATTGAATGATTTTGAGGGCAAAATTGCATGAAAAAAATTAAGGGCAACATTGCTGATTTGGGTTTACTATAGGGGCAAATTTGACCATTTAGCCAAAAAAAAACTAGAGAAACAAAAGGTCATACCATTAAAATATGTCAAGTGGTTTGGAAAACAAAGATAAATATGAAACACTGGAGAAATAGAAGCAGGAAGTGAGACTTACTGTCTCTACCCACCTAAATGCTTCAGGATATTGAAGTAGGAGTGGTGAACAAAACAAAAAATCATGGAGGCTACTTCATAAAACTGATCCAACTGCATAGGAAAATAAATCACAGAAGGCGATCAAACTACTGCAGACCACCGATAATACGTAAATCAGAGCCGAGCATCGTGAAAAACATATATACAAACACAGATCTATCACAAAGATAAACGATAACGTTCCATAAGAAAAAGAAAACAAGCCTGGTGTCATTCTGCTGGGAAGTTCTAGGGCGAAACCTCTAATTTGAGGCTAATTTAAGGTTGACCAGTTGTTCGGGTTATAAGTTTGTACTTAATTTATTACTAGGTTTGTACATAATTAATTACAGAAAGTGTAACTAAAACAGTACATACATAATTTGTTACATGAGAACACAAAATTTAAGAAAGGTAATAAACTATGTACATACACTGTTTCTTACACGAAAACCTAATTTGTTATAAAAAGTATAATAAATTAAGTATGTACTTATTTTGTTACACGTTGTACATTATTTGTTACAACATTTGTAATGAAAATGGCATGTACTTAAATTATTACACCAACACCAAAAAAAACCCACCTCAACCAAGGGTAATAAACTATGTACATACATTGTTTCTGACACAAAAACCTAATTTGTTACAAAAAGTATGATAAATTAAGTATGTACATAATTTATTACAAGTTGTACGTAATTTGTTACAACATTTGTAATGAAAACGGTATGTACTTAAATTATTACATGAGATTACAAAAACCAAGAAAGGTAATAAACTATGTACATACATAGTTTCTTACACGAAAACCTAATTTGTTACAAAAACTATAATAAATTACGCATGTACTTAATTTATTACACGTTGTACGTTATTTATTACACAATTTGTAATGAAAACAATATGTACTTAAATTATTACATGAGATCACAAAAACCAAGAAACTTCAACCAAGGGTAATAAACTATGTACATACCTAGTTTCTTACACGAAAACCTAATTTGTTACAAAAAGTATAATAAATTAAGTATGTACTTAATTTATTACAAGTTGTACGTTATTTGTTACACAATCTGTAATGAAAATGTTGAGTGGATCGAATGATCGAAATGAACCAAGAGGGGGTGAATTGGATTTTTAAAGGTTTAGGTGGTGGAAATTGCAAATTAAAAAGATAGACAAGGAATTTTAGAGTGGTTCAAGTTCCAAACGAACTCTACATCCACTACCTTAGCTTCACTAAGGATTTGCAACAATTCCACTAATTGCTCTTCCCTTTTTCTAGGCTAAGGAGGTAACCCTTACAATTTTCGGTTAAATTTTCTACCCAAAATTTAACCCAATCCTCACACAAATAAAACAAAGATTTTGTTGGCTAAAAAAAGTATCTCTTAATACAAATTGTAGCCCAATTACAAGCACTCAACCCAATTGAAATGATAAGAATGAAAATTACAATTGCGGTTTCTAGACAATATTGGGATTTAGGCACAAATGCTTAGATTTGATGTTTGGATGTTTGCTTTTGGATCAATAGTTGTTGCTGGAGCTTTTAGAGGTCCCTTTTATACATTCTCATTGATTTCTAGCCGTTGTGGTTGTTGCATTCATCAATAGAGCCGTTGGGGATGTTATCTCACCTCCATAAATGCAGTCTGCAACCAACGGTTTCGAAACGCCCGACCCTGTTTCGAAACAGACCAAAATAGAAAGAGCCGTTGGGGTGCATTAAAGAGCCCGTATCGAAACGGTCTGACCCGTTTCGAAACACTTTTGCCACTGTCAAGGGTCGTATCGAAACGGCTTGAACTCGTTTCAAAACGCCTTAACGGTTTCTTAAAAATCAGTTAAAAACTTGCAACGGTCATATTTTTCAAATCAAATGAAGAACCGTTTCGAAACACTGAGTGTCGTTTCGATACGGTGTCTCTATGTTCTTAAGCTGTTTCGAAACTTGATTCGAAACACAGGTTGGCAGTGTTGAAAATGTTTCGATACCCGTTTCGAAACATGGGTTGACAGTTTCAAAACTGTTTCGAAACGACCTAAGGCGTTTCGAAACAGGGACTCGAAAATCATTGTTTTGGCTTTAAGAACACTTAGAAAATATTTGGAAAACATAGTTTTTAACTTAGGCATATTCTTTAAATCATATAGGGATGTTTGAGGACTTAAAAATTCGTTTTCACATTTTCAATTTAGTCCTTAGGTTCTTTAGTTATATCAAATTTAAAATATCGGTTTCACAATCTCCCCTTTTTGATATAACAAAACCAAAGTTAGAATTTTTAAGAGTTTTGAAAATTTTGAATATATTCTAACTCCCCCTCAATTTAAGATTGGGTTTTAAATTTTTAAAAAGATTTATCTTTGAAATTCAAATTCAAGGTTTAAAACTTAAAAACACTTTAAACATTTAAAAACGAATTTTTGGCTCTTAGATTTCTTCTCCCCCTTTTTGTTAGATCAAAAATAGAAACAAGGCTCATAGAGAAGAGATAGGGTTAGTAGCAATAAGCATTAAGCCATAAGCAATAAGCAACAATAATATTAATTCATAAAATTAAAATATCCAAAACATAAATCTTCAACAATAAGTTCAAGGCATAATCCCAAATAAAACTAAAAGCATATGTTCATAAAACATAATGAAAATAAAGATGCAAACTTAATCCTAAAATGCATAGCTAATATGACATGTCATGAAAGACCTAGGCCTCGTTGTCACCATCATCATCCGAAGTCTCATCATCACTCTTCACTTGAGATTGACGAAACTTCATCCATTGGCCATAAAAGGTAGAGAAGGACATATCCATGGCCGAGTGTTGATTCTCAAGGGATTGGAGTCGATCCTTTACATTTTGCAAGCGAGTGTTGATAGCACCAAAACCCGAAGCCATGTTAGTGTCCATGGCGTTGAACCGCTCGGTAAGGAAAGCCGTGAGAGCTTCATTGTTCGCAACTTGAGCTTGTGGTTGAGGTTCAACGGGAGGAGGAGGAGGAGGAAGAGGTGCTTCCCTATCAACACGTTCCCACTGTCCATTGTTTACATAGCGAAAACCGGACTTACGGAGAGAGGACTCACCAATTTTTGACTTGCGAGGTTCCGGAGAGTCGTAGGTGCAATCAAGATTAAGCTTGCTAAAGATGTGACTTAAGACCGTTCCATAAGTGAAAGATTTCAAGGCATATGTGTCACGAAGCTTAACATTGTTAACAATTTCGGCAAATATGATCTTAGCTAGATTAGGGCGCTCACCACGACGGAAACACTCAAGCCAAAAATAGTCTACTTGACGGATGTGAGAATATTTACTTCCAGAGGGGCGAAGGAACCATGAGACCATCAAATGGAGGAAACGATCGTGCGCATCCAAAGTAAGCACCTGACCAGTGTGAGAACCAAAGTGACTCTCATTCTCAATTCCTTCATCCTTAAGAGAAAACGTAGACTCCAAGAGAGGGACATTAACAACAATCCTTTTTCCCAAAATAAAAGATTCAATCCCAACAATTTCCGAGTTGTCTTCATCATTGATAAATTGAGCATTGGAGTAAAAGAGAAGTACCATGTGTTTGTAACAATTTACGGGATGCTCAAAAGACCAAGGAAACTCCATTCTCTCAAACGCTCGAGGTAACAGAAAAGAAAGCGCTCGGAGTCAAGGAAGTTGATATCAATAACCCGCTCACGACGAACTTCATACTCCTTGACATACTTGAATCGATCCCTCATCTCTTGAGTACGAAGATATTTTTGAAAGAGCAGGGTGAGATTTGGGCGAATACTCGAGTCACTAACTTGACTGGTCTTACGCTTTTTGTGAATATTGTCCGTAGCCATCCTAAAAACATTAAGCAAGCAAGAAAAAATTTTAAGTGTATGCATGAGATTTTATAATTCAATCCAATGATAAATTCCACTTAGGTTTAAAAACAAGTTTTTTTTTAAAAAAAATCAAATAAACAAAGCAAAACAAAAAAAAAATTTAAGAGAAAAACAGTGAATAAAAAATACGAGAGAAAAATTTTATATTCGAATTAAAAAATTGAAGATTTTGAAATTTTTTTACAAGATTTGAAAAACCCAAGCATCAAAACATATAAACTATACAAAAATTAAATTTTCTAACCTAAGATTCGAATACAAATTGAAGGAAAAAGAAAAAGATGAAAATACCTTAAATTGGGATTTTGGATGAATGGATGAAAATCCTTACACAATATTGTTGAAGCTTGCTTAGACTTGTGTTTTAGAGAAAAACCCCTCAAGATTTGGTGAAAAACAAAGAGGTTTAGAGGGTTTTTATAGGAAAAATTCGTGCTAGGGTTTTTAGGGTTTGGGAGAGTTTTAAGTTGTGTTAAACTTTATCATTAAAGGCCTCTTTAAAGCAGTCCGCCAATCCGTTTCAGAACGGTCTTGACTGTTTCGAAACGCGGGCATGAAGGTTTGACCGTCTTTTCGACTTCAGCTGACCGTTTCGATACGGGTTTGACCGTATCGAAGCCCCGTTGACTCGTATCGAAACTTGTTCCGATACACCCCTTGGCAGTAGCCAAAACGTTTCGAAACCCTTGGAAGGCGTTTCGAAATGCCCTTCTCTCAAATAGAAATTTAAATCAACCGTATCGAAACAGGTTCACCCGTTTCGATACACCTGGGTCTGGAAGTGCAGATGAGGCTCTAAAAGTGCAGAAAAATGAGTTTTTCTAAGGCATATCTTGCATGAATGACATGAATTAGCAGGAAAAACATATGCAAACATAAACATACTCCCCCTAGCTATAGGCATGGATGAAATTAGGAGTAAAAACACATAAAAATGGCATTTCACAAGATCAAGCAATTTTAAGCACAAAAGAGGTCCTAAAAGGTCAAGATAGGCTAGCTAGACCTAACTCTCTCCTAAGGGACCAAAAACGCTCTTTGTCTAAAGGTTTTGTAAATATGTCTGCTAATTGATTTAAGGTGTCAACATACTCTATAACCACATCTTCTTTAAGGACATGATCTCTAATGAAATGATGTCTTATTTCTATGTGTTTGGTTCTAGAGTGTTGGATGGGATTTTTTGTCAAACATATAGCATTAGTGTTATCATATTTTAGAGGTATGGTTTCAACTTTAATACCATAATCTAAGAGTTGTTGCTTCATCCAAAGGACTTGAACACAACAACTCCCTAAGGATATGTACTCGGCTTCGGTGGTAGATAAGGCTACACTATTTTGTTTCTTAGAGAACCAAGATATGAGCATACTACCTAGGAATTGACAAGTTCCTGAAGTACTCTTCCTATCGATTTTGCATCCCCCATAATCCACATCTGAATAAGCATGAAGGTTGAAGGTGGAGTCTCTAGGGTACCAAAGACCTAAACAAGGAGTATCTCTAAGGTACCTAAAGATTCTCTTAACGGCTATAAGTTGAGACTCTCTAGGACTAGCTTGAAACCTAGCACACAAGCAAACACTAAACAAGATATCCGGTCTACTTGCGGTAAGGTAAAGCAATGATCCAATCATAGAACGGTAAAGCTTAGAGTCAACACACTTACCTCCTTCATCTTTGTCAAGCTTTGTAGATGAGCTCATAGGTGTGGCTTGAGGCTTTGCATTCTCCAAGCCGAACTTCTTGAGCATATTCTTCATGTACTTTGCTTGATTGATGAATGTGCCATCCTTCTTTTGCTTGATTTGGAGTCCCAAAAAGAATGAGAGCTCCCCTATCATGCTCATCTCGAATTCACCTTGCATTAGCTTAGCAAACTCTTTGCAATGACATTCGTTAGTAGAACCAAAAATAATATCATCAACATAAATTTGAACTACTAAGATGTCATTTTTATACATTTTTATAAAAAGTGTAGTGCCCACCTTACCTTTTTCAAAACCCTTTTCAATTAAAAAGTTTGAAAGCCTTTCATACCAAGCTCTAGGAGCTTGTTTTAAACCATAAAGAGCTATAGTGAGTTTGAAAACATGATTTGGAAATTTTGAGTCTTCAAAACCCGGTGGTTGTTCCACATACACTTCTTCATTTATAAAACCATTTAAAAACGCGCTTTTAACATCCATTTGAAAAAGCTTGAAATCATGATAACATGCATATGCAAGCAACATCCTAATGGCTTCCATTCTAGCTACGGGTGCATAGGTTTCATCAAAATCTATTCCCTCTTCTTGAGTGTAACCTTGTGCTACTAGTCTAGCTTTATTTCTCACAATGTTACCACTCTCATCTAGCTTGTTCCTAAAGACCCATTTAGTTCCTATGGTAGATTGATTACTAGGCCTATCAACTAATGTCCAAACGTTACTTCTCTCAAATTGATTTAACTCTTCTTGCATAGCCATAATCCAAAAGTCATCTTTCAATGCTTCTTTTATATTCTTAGGCTCTATGCATGAGATAAATGCAACATGATTCATTAATCTAAGAGAAGATCGAGTGGTTACCCCCTTGGATGGATCACCCAAGATTTCACCATCTTTGACATAGTTGAACTCCCTTGGGTAGCTCACTTCCTTTTCCTCAAGAGCCAAGTCCTTCAAGGCTTCAAGAGGAGGATCTTTTGTGTCTTCTTCTTTTGTTGGAATCTCATCCTCCTTTGAAGTTTGTCCTCCATCAAAGGCATTTATGATTCCTACATCATCATCACAAGAATCCTTCATTGGAAGGAGGTTATCATCGAATACAACATGTATAGATTCTTCTACTACTAAAGTTCTATTGTTAAATACTCGATATACTTTAGATGTTAAAGAGTATCCTATGAAAATAGCTTCATCACTTTTTGCATCAAATTTACCTAAGTTGTCTTTTCCATTATTTAAAACAAAACACTTGCAACCAAAAGGGTGAAAATAGCTAATGTTAGGCTTTTTAGATTTTAAAGTCTCATAAGGTGTTTTCTTTAAAATTGGCCTAATCATTACTCGGTTAACAATATAGCAAGCGGTGTTTGTGGCTTTCGCCCAAAAATATTTAGGTAAATTATTTTCACAAAGCATGGTTCTATCCATTTCTTGCAAAGTTCTATTTTCCCTCTCAACTACCCCATTTTGTTGAGGAGTTCAAGGAGCCGAAAAATTGTGGCTAATACCATTTTCATTCAAAAAATCTTCAAACCCTAAATTTTGAAACTCGGTTCCATGATCACTTCTAATATGTGAAATTCTAAGTTCAAGATCATTTTGGGTTAGTTTTGAAAATGTGATGAATTTTTCCAAAGCCTCATCTTTAGTACTTAAAAATAGAACCCAAGTAAATCTAGAAAAATCATCAACAAGTACAAATGCATAAGATTTACCACCCAAGCTCATAGTCCTAATTGGCCCAAATAAATTCATATGGATAAGTTGTAAACATCTACTTGTAGAAACATCATTAATGGATTTAAAGGAAGACTTATGTTGTTTACCCTTAGAGCATGCATCACAAATTTTATCGTTTGAGAATTTAATCTTGGGTAAACCTCTAACTAGATCAAGGGAAACTAGTTTTTCTAAAACACTAATGCTAGCATGTCCTAGTTTCCTATGCCACAACCATACATCATTTTCATTTTGTGCTACTAAGCATGCATGGGATGTATGTATGTCATCTAGATGCACCATGTATATGTTCCCTATGCGATGACCTATGAGCATAATATTATTAGATTTAGTGTCAACAATTTTACATCCATTTTTATCAAATAGAACATTAAATCCTTTATCACACAATTGACTTATGCTCAATAAGTTATGTTTAAGACCATCGACATACAAGACATTTTCAATGAGAATAGTAGAGTGATTACCTATGGAGCCAATACCTTTAATGTGGCCTTTGGAGTTGTCACCAAATGTCACCACTCCTCCACTTTTTGGCTTTAGATCCATGAATCTACTCTTGTCTCCGGTCATATGCTTTGAGCATCCACTATCAAGGTACCATGAGTTTTGACTTTGTGCTTTGGCCTTGTAGCAATGCTCCCCCTACAAAAAAAGATATTAAGATTTTGTTTTTGGTACCCAAATCATTTTGGGTCCATGCGTGTTAGCTCCCAAAACCTTGGTTCCCTTAGGAATCCAAGATGAAATAGCAATAATGTTATTAGATTTTACAAGTTCCTTAGGAACCCATACACTTCTAATTCTTTTAGTTCTACTATGTCTAGGAAAGCTACCTTTTTTGTAGTAGTTAGTCTTTTTCTTAGGTTGGTTTGATTTTGAAGATTCACCTATTTCATGCTTGACACTACCAACATTTTTAAAAGACTCTTTGAGCTTATTTAGCTCATCTAACACCTTTTGGTGTTCACTATTACATTGAGATAAAAGATTATTAAGGTCAACATTTTCATCTTAAAAAAATTTAGTTCATCTTTCAACCCTAATATCTTTTTCTCAAATTTTAAATTAGCTTGAGAGAGTAAGTCATTTTTATCATTTAGTTCCAAAATGATTTTCTTATTCCTAATGACTGACTCCTTATATTTCTCAACTAATTCATCATAGACCTCTTGCAACTCATCATATGCATCATTTAATTCATCATATGTAAAATCAAAAGATGATGAGTTAGAGGTTACCATAGAGGAATCTTCCTCAAGTGCCATAAGGCAAAGGTTGGCCACTTCTTGTTCGTCATCCTCCGATGACTCCTCATCACTCCAAGTAGCAAGCTTGGCTTTGAGCTTCTTCTTCTTCTCAAAGCCCTTCTTCTTGAGTTGAGGGCACTCCGAACGTATGTGGCCGGGTTTATTGCACTCGAAGCAAATGATTTGATCCCTTGCTTCTTCTTTGTTTTTACCTTTGAAGTCCATCTTCCTTTGAATTTTTCTTCCCCGGTTGGACCTCATAAAGCGTGAGAATCGTTTGGCTATCATAGCCAATTCTTCTAGCTCATCCTCCTCACTAGAAGAGCTCTCCTCAAGTAATGAAACTTTGAGAGCTATTCCCATCTTCTTCTTCTTTTCTACCTCTAGCTTTTCTACTCTCTTCTCTTCTTTCTTCTTCTCTTCTTCCCTTCCTTGCTTCATAATCTCATGAGTAAGGAGAGAACCCACTAGCTCATCAAGCTTTAAAGTCTTCAAATTTTTAGCTTCTATGATGGCGGTTCTATTCCCATCCCAAGATTCGGGAAGTGAATAGAGTAGCTTCCGGACAAGCTTGTCTTCCGGAATTGTCTCTCCAAATTCTTTGAGCCCATTGACTATGGTGGAGAAATGATCAAACATCTTGGACACCGTCTCATCGGGCTCCAATCTTAGTTTCCTTGACATCATTGGTTCCCTCATAGGTAGTCTCAAGAGTGTCCCACACTTCTTTGGCACTCTCAATGGATGACACTTTGGAATAGATGTCCGGACCGAATGAACAAAAGAGCATGTGGAGAGCTTTGTCATTTATTTGGATCTTTCTCCTTTCTTCTTCACTCATCTCCACCTTTTTCTTCAAAACCATCTTCCCTTCACTATCTTGCTTCAATGGAATGTAAGGGTCATCTTCAATGACATCACAAACTAAGTAGTCATTGGACTTGATGAAGAGACGCATTCTATTCTTCCAAAACGGATAGTTGTCACCATTGAAGAAGGGAGCTTTTGTAGCGGATTGAGACTCATACATGCCCGAACCTGAGGTAGAAGCCATCTCTTGATATTTTGATGATCACACTCTTCCTAGGAACTCCTCTTGTGGTTGTTAATCCTCAAAGAGGTAGGCTCTGATACCAATTGTTGAGTGGATCGAATGATCGAAATGAACCAAGAGGGGGTTGAATTGGATTTTTAAAGGTTTAGGTGGTGGAAATTGCAAATTAAAAATATAGACAAGGAATTTTAGAGTGGTTCAAGTTCCAAATGAACTCTACATCCACTACCTTAGCTTCACTAAAGATTTGCAACAATTCCACTAATTGCTCTTCCTCTTTTCTAGGCTAAGGAGGTAACCCTTACAATTTTCGGTTAAATTTTCGACCCAAAATTTAACCCAATCCTCACACAAATAAAACAAAGATTTTGTTGGCTAAGAAAGTATCTCTCAATACAAATTGTAGCCTAATTACAAGCACTCAACCCAATTGAAATGATAAGAATGAAAATTACAATTGGGGTTTCTAGACAATATTGGGATTTAGGCACAAATGCTTGGATTTGATGTTTGGATGTTTTCTTTTGGATCAATAGTTGTTGCTGGAGCTTTTAGAGGTCCCTTTTATACCTTCTCATTGATTTCTAGCCGTTGTGGTTGTTGCATTCATCAATAGAGCCGTTGGGGATGTTATCTCACCTCCATAAATGCAGTCTGCAACCAACCGTTTCGAAACACCCGACCTTGTTTTGAAACAGACCAAAATAGAAAGAGCCGTTGGGGTGCATTAAAGAGCCCGTATCGAAACGGTCTGACCCGTTTCGAAACACTTTTGCCACTGTCAAGGGTCGTATCGAAACGACTTGAACTCGTTTCGAAACGCCTTAACGGTTTCTTAAAAATTAGTTAAAAACTTGCAACGGTCATATTTTTCAAATGAAATGAAGAACCGTTTCGAAACACTGAGTGTCGTTTCGATACAGTGTCTCTATGTTCTTAAGCCGTTTCGAAACTTGTTTCGAAACACAGGTTGGCAGTGTTGAAAAAGTTTCGATACCCGTTTCGAAACATGGGTTGACAGTTTCAAAACTGTTTCGAAACGCCTTAGGCCGTTTCGAAACAGGGACTCGAAAATCACTATTTTAGCTTTAAGAACACTTAGAAAATATTTGGAAAACATAGTTTTTAACTTAGGCATATTCTTTATATCATATAGGGATGTTTGAGGACTTAAAAATTCGTTTTCACATTTTCAATTTAGTCCTTAGGTTCTTTAGTTATATCAAAATTAAAATATCGGTTTCACAGAAAATGATATGTACTTAAATTGTTATATGAGATCACAAAATAAACATGACATTAGCTTTTATTAATTGGCTAAATACTCAATATCATATAGTAATACACCAAAACAAATTCAATTTTCTTCCTACTTCAATCAATCAATTAAAGACAACTATTCCTAACGACTTTCAAACAAAAACAATTCACATAAACCAAATAATAAATCAAGGAAAGAGGAAACGAATCAAGGGTACAAATGGATAATTACTTCATTAAAAAATATTTTAACCAAACAAGAACCAACAGCCCGTAAACAATTATGAAAACACTAACAAAACAACAAAGAATGTGACAATACATATGAACCACAAGTCTTTCAACAAATACGTAAAGTTTGTTCAAACACCATACATTCTACTATTATCCAAACTAAGCTAATATAAACTTCCATGTTTATTTCATAACAAGTAACCACTCTAAGATCTTAACTCACATAATATAAACATAACTCATTACTGATTTTTTAAATACTAAGACATGTTTCATAACTTAGAGAGAGATCTTATATAAACATATATACTAACATATACATGTTCAAATAGTCCATACAATTTACTAGAATCTCAAAACAGTCCTAATTCACATATATACATAGTTATACATATTCAAAATTCAGAAAAATATGTGTACAACTTTCTGTCATATTCACTAAACACAAGAACATAAGTAAAGCATAATAAACACTCTATTCTCACCCTACTGCATCACTTACAGCATGTGCAAAACATTAACTAATACATCAAATTTACAAAAGTTTCATATCTACCTTTAACAAAAATTAACGACTGGTTCTAGGGTGAAACCTCGAATTTAAGGCTAATTTAAAGCTGACCACTGAAACTCAGAGAACAATAGACCATTCAACAAATGTCAAGAACTGAAAAAAAGAAAAGGAAAAGGGAGGGGATTGCTTTGAAAGGAAAATAATATCCATTTCAGTTAGAAGGTTGGGTTATAGGTTGCCTACAATTTTAAAGTTT
The DNA here is from genome assembly GCA_030270665.1 of Hibiscus trionum. Taxonomy (NCBI): domain Eukaryota; kingdom Viridiplantae; phylum Streptophyta; class Magnoliopsida; order Malvales; family Malvaceae; genus Hibiscus; species Hibiscus trionum. Next base: position 4,086,068 of record BSYR01000008.1, read on the forward strand.
CGGTATGTCCAGCAAGTACAAACAATACATTCAAACTTTATGCATTCCTGTTAGCATCAGTTTAAAGAAGGCTTTGCCCAATTGCCATTTTCATCATATAATCTGCAAACATAAGAGACGCAACCACAAACTGAATCGACAAACTTTATAAATTATATTTTATGCATTCATGGTAATAGAACCTACCAATGTTGTCAAGACTTTTGTTAAAATGAATAGTCTAACATATGTTTCCAACAAAAATATCAAACGTAATTTTTTTTGCTAAATTGAATAGTCCAAATACATAAAACCTAGCAATGTTATCAAGACTTTTTCTAAAATGAATAGTCTAACACATGTTTCCAACAAAAATATCGAACATAAAAACTTTTGCTAAAATGCATTCATGATAATAGAACCCATCAATGTTATCAAGACTTTTTTCTTATAATTGGAGGATCATATCAAGATAGTTATGTTTCCAACAAAAAGATCAAACATAAAAACTTTTGCTAAAATGAATAGTCCAAATACATAAAAACCTAAGCATTTAACCTCCCAACAACAACCATTTTCCACTTGGATTCGTAACTAATCAAGACACCCATCTTCTATCCAAAGGATTTTAATCCAATATAAAAAGAAAATTTCAAACAATGCATACAACCAAAAGCCATAAAAAAACCCTAAAAATCCCCAACTTTTCTAATTTTTTACACACAACAATAAATGGTGTATTCCACTCTCAGCATATTTCTAATGAAAGTGAACAAAAAGGGTAGGAACCTTCAAAAACAATTTCAAAGGTACAACCAAATGGAAGAAACACTTACCCTTTATTATCGACGAAAATGCACAAGGAACCAACAAAACCACTTCTTCTTCTTACTTTCGAAACCCTCAAAAGCTTCTTCTTCTTACTTTCAAACCAACAAAAACCCTCAAAATCCCCCTTTCAGTTCTTTTGGATTCCTTTCTCCCGTCCCACTATCACACAAGCTTTTACCCTTTTTTTCTCGCTCGGTGGGTTTTACACATTCAATTTTTGCCTTCAATTTTAGGGTTACCGGTTAATCGGGTAACCTTTTTTAAAATTCAATGATTATTATTGTAACCCCCTCAACCCGGCCTAGCCACCAGGCCGCACTGAACGAGTTACACGGGGAAAACTGAAGAGAAACTCGTTAAGGCTTCACTTCGATTAGCAACCCTAGAAAATTTCTTTTTAAAATTATCTTGTCTAAATGCCATATTTAAATCCTATGCGAGGAGACAAGCAGCGGAAAGCAAACACATACATGAACCAAACAAGGTGGATATTCAAAGGTTGATTTTTAGTGATTTACTACAGGCTGTATCGATACGCCTAAGACCCGTATCGATACGCCATTAACGGTCAACTCCCCAGGGTCAACTTCAAGAGGCCGTATCGATACCCTTCAAGACTGGTATCGATATGTCCTTAATGGTCAAACTCCCAAAGTCAACACCAGGGACCGTATTGGTACACTTAAGGACCGTACCGACACTCTAATTTCTCGTCAAAATCTCAGATTTCCAGAGAACAAATTGGGTATCGGTACGACCCCGCGTATTGGTACGCCTCTCCTAAAAACAGGGGACCGTATCGATATAGCCCTTGAGCGTATCGATACGCCCTACCCAGAAACACTGGTTTTAACAAATAAAAGCATAAGGGAACCCGCACAAGACGCACTAAACAAGCATTCATTCAGCTTACAACCACACATGCAATACAAGGCATCCATGGATACACATATAAAGCAAGATAAGCATTCAACGGAACAAGATTATACATAACAAGGTCTAAAAAGGAAAACATGCATGCTTAACATTTACCAACAAAGTCAAAAGCCAACTCAAAGCATGTTTCAACAGAATATGAGGCATTACAAGCCCAAACACAGCCAAACAAACTTGTCTAAACAAAAAGACATGCCAATAACCCCTTAAAACAAAAATGTCCTATCCTATTGCTTAATACTAATTATTGAAGCCTAAAAACCATACTTGAGAAAACCAAACTCCCTTGGATTCTCCTTTTTTCCTCGAGCTGCTCCGTAGGTCTAAGGGCATGCATTGTTGGAAAAAGGAGCATAAGCATTTAAGCTTAATGAGCGGTGCTAAAAACGGTAGCTACAACAATACAGTTTTAAACACCATAATTTTTCTTGAAACCAAACCCATTTCCAAATCACTTCCCATGCTTAAACACATAACAAAATGCATTTATGTAACCCCCTTAGCCCGGCCTAGACGCCCGACCCGAACTAAGAAGATTACACGGGGAAAACTGAAGTTAACTCGTAAAAGTCAACCTCGATTAACGACCTTTTTTTCCTTTTTATCTTCTCTAGATGCACATTATTATCTGATGTGTTCAGCAAGGCATTTAGAAGAAAATGGCACAACGATCAAAGATCATTTAGGGGTTCAATTGCATACTTTTGACTTTTAGGGACCAAATTGTAAATTACAAAAAATACAAGAACTTTTCTATTTTTAAAGTTACCAACCCATAATTAGTCATGTAACATGCCAACATGTCAAATTTCATCCCAAATAGATCATCCAAACTCAACTAATTGAACAAACATTATTCATGGACCAAAATGCATAAATTCAGAACTTTAAAGATTCCATTAACTGAAAATAACTAACCCGTATCGATACACTTCTTCCCGTATCGATACGCAAATCGACAGTAGCAACCTTTGGGAAAAGGGTATCGATACGCCCAAGCCCGTATCGAAACGACCTTCAAACATTTGCCTAGGCGTATCGATACGCAAGCAAATCGTACCAATACACCTAAGCTGAAAATCATGGTTTTTGCTTTAGCGTATCGATACTCGACCCTGTGTATCGGCACGCATACCAAAAATGTATTTCCAAAAGTCATATTAACACATTTAATCACATTTAAACATGCTTAGATCATACATACAAGCTATAATCAACCTACTAAACATGTAAACATCAACAAATAGTATAACATACTCATCAAGCACACCAAACCATGGTGAATCATTAGCTACTCAAGCATGCTCAAGAGAACAAGCCATATCATAGTCAAAACTCTATAAGCAAGATCATAAACCAATGAAAGGCTATTTACAAATCCACAAACATATACTAATCATGCTCAAGGTGTTTAACTTCACCAACAAAACCGAGAGTAGAAATCCCACCCATTGCCTCTTATTACACTAAGGATAAACCACATACATTGTTTAGCCAAAAACTCTTGGAATCCCCTTGCTCTTGGGCTGCCTTGATTGCTCAATTCTCTGCATTGATGAAACAAATGAGCGTAAGCATAAAACTTAGTGAGGATCGCTAAAACCAAACATTCATCAATGCATTTTATAAAACCATCATATCGTCAACTGCAAACTCATGCCTTCCTTTAAAACATGCTCTTCAAAGCATCAATGCACTTTTTAAAACCACATGCTTATAGCATCAATAAAAACAACAGCAAAAATACTTTGCTCATGCTTAAACCAAGCATCACATGCATTCTAGCATAATTCCCAAGCATCCCATGCTTAATAATTAATCATCAACAATATATTGGCTCACAAGTGATCAATCTCAAACCATAACAAAACCAACACAATTGACACAATCGGATACGTGGACTACAAGCGTTGTCCCACACGCATCATACACACTACCGGACTATACAAGGTGGAGACTAAAGGCACAATCACAACCCTCAAAACCCCTGATGGAGATCAATGGCACAATAACAACCCCTCAACATCCCTCATCGGTAGTTGTATAATTCCACTAACGAGAGTACGGGACACATACCACAAGACTCGTACACGGGATTAAACCATCCACCGTTGTGATCTTAGCCTTAATCGTTAGGGTACTTGGATGGAGATTACGGCACTATCACAACCCCTCGACATCTAAGGCGACTTTATTCACGGTGGACCCAATCCTATAGCCGGCTAACTATATCCGATTAAAGTAACCAAAAACCATTTCCATCACTTGCCAATATAATCATTCAACATCATTATTCCACTGTTTTACAAGCATAAATCACAATATCATTTTCACAAGCATAAACATGCTTAAACTCAAATGCATATATCTCATGAATCCAAGGATCACCTACCAAGTGCATCTTTAACAAAATGGCATTAAAAAAAAGCACCAACAATGCTTAAAACATGCTTTAAAATAGTAATTAAAACCACATTCAAATCAACTGCATTTCCAACAAAAACATAGCACATTCCGAGAGAGACTTTCGAATCACTTACTCTTGAGCTTAGCTAAGTGTTTCAAGCTTACACTAAGCTCCCAAGACCATGCTCAAAGCGTTACAAAGCTGGAAAATCCATTTCCACTCACCGATACACGAAACCTTGCTCGCCGACGCGAAATCACCCTTCCGAAGTCTCCACAAATGCTTTGTTTGTTTCTAGATCAAGACCCCCTATTTTTAAATCGCCAAAACAGAGATCCAAATGCATTAAAATGCATTCCAACACCAGCAACTAAACACAAACTCGTTGCTCACCAAAACTACACCAATTTACCCATCCGAAACAATCGAAAACTCAATCGATTGCTTCCTAAACCAAGCCCAGCCAACATACATCACTTTCAACCAGTTATACGCATCAAAACACATCTAAAAACAACCTAAACCCATCCTTATACCTCCAGCAAGCATAACTTCAAAATTCCACCCCAAAAACCTAACTAAAACCATCAAGAAACTCATGGATCTCAAGGATTTCGGGATATATATTATCAAAACCCTTTTTCAACATAATAATCAACTCAAAACTCAATTAGAACCAATCCAAAACAGAGATCATCAATACCTATCCGAAAATCAAGATTTAAATCATAATTTTGCAAGATTTTGATCTCAAATCAAAACTATAATAAAAACTCAGCCAAAAACAACATTTAGAAGTCAAAGATCTTCGGAATTTCAATAAAGAACCTAGATTGAAGGTTGAGAATGGGATTTACCTCCAATCGTTGCCTTCCTTAGTGATTGACAAGTTTTTCCTTCACAAAGCTTGAAGAATTTGAAGAGAACTCTTGAAATTGGTTTAGAAATTAAAGAGAGAGTGTTTGGGAGAAAAGAAATATGGAGAAAAAGAGTTGAGAAAATGGTTTTGCTGAAATGAGAGGTAGTTATGTGAAATGAAATCTAAATTCCTATTTTAACAATTTCAATTAAATAAAAGGGTGAACTACTGCAGGGGTCACTTACGTTTAACGTGTGTACAGAGTTAGTCACCACTTTTGAAAAGTGCATATTAGTAGTCCTTCACGTTTTCCATGTGTAAATAGTTGGTCACTTCGACGTTATACTCTGTTAGTCCCCTAACGGATTGCTGATGTGGCTGACTTAATTAAATTGCAATATCCACGTGGATAATAACGTTGGAAGGTTGTTGATGTGGCTGACCATTTCCATGTCTTCAAGTCAAGCTCCAATGCACACAACATCACTCGCATGTCACCGCCACCTCCAATTCCACCACCATGTCACTGCCACCGACCGCCACCCTCTCCCTCCTCTTCCTCCTCCTCATCTCTTTCTCCACCACCATGCCACCGCCACCGACCGCCGCCCTCTCCCTTCTCTTCCTCCTCCTCATCTCTTTCTCCACCACCACCTCCAATGCACACAACATCACTCGCATCCTCGCCAAATACCCTCAATTCTCCTCCTTCAACCACTACCTCACTGCCACTGATGTATTTGGAACTGTAAATTGTTTATATGATTTGTGGCCATTAATGAATTTCCCACTCCGGTTTCGTTTTCGATCATCTCACAAAAACCCAATTATTTTTCTTCCAATGGTGAGCTTCTTTTTCTTCTTCCAAATCTCCATTTGCACAAAATCGTTAAGAAGCACAAGATTTAGAACACATTCCAGTATTTTTATACGACGTCCCCATTTCCATTCTCCCTTTGCTTATTTATTTCCATTTGATTGTAATTTCATTGTTTCGATGTTATGGTTTTGCAGGTGAATGAAGTTGCTATAGCTTGGGGTCTTAAACGAAACACCAAGCTGTTGTCCGAACGATGTGTGATAGCAATGGCGAAATGTCAAGTAAGTTGGTGTTTGCCATGTTTTCTTTATTAGAGAAGTAGACAATATTCTAATTTTACGGACAAGTTGGCAGTAAAGCAACCCTTTGTATTTTGTATAAAAGAAAATACCCATAATTTCTTCTTATCCATTGAAGATTGTGGCATCCATAAGAGCTGATATATGAATCCTCTGAACTTTGCAAGCAAGACGACAGTGGCAAGTTGGAGTGGGTCTTTTGTATTTTGGAATCTTTGCCATTTTCTGACGTGTTCACAGATGCAGCAACTATTTCCAGAATTGGATGTATTTGGTTTTGGTGGAAATATCTGTGTTTCTATCTGAAACACCTGGTTGTGATTATATCCAGAGTCGAGTTGAATTGGAGTCCTACACGAAAAAAGCTTCTCTCCGCATTGTTTTCTTTGTTCACAACTTAACATTATTTGAATCAGAAACGTTGTTTAAGAAACATTGATCTCTTTGCTACTCGAACAGGTATGAGAAAAAGGTTTCTTTTTCCGTGGGACGTTAATGCTTCGGTCTCCAAGTCTTCCAATACTTTGATCTGTGAGGCTAAGTGAGTGGCGGTGAGGTAGTGGTTGAAGGAGGAGAATTGAGGGTATTTGGCGAAGATGCGAGTGACGTTGTGTGCATTGGAGGTGGTGGTGGAGAAAGAGATGAGGAGGAGGAAGAGGAGGGAGAGGGCGGCGGTCGGTGGCGGTGACATGGTGGTGGAGAAAGAGATGAGGAGGAGGAAGAGGAGGGAGAGGGCGGCGGTCGGTGATGTTGTGTGCACTGGAGCTTGACTTGAAGACATGGAAATGGTCGGCCACATCAGCAACCTTCCAACGTTATTATCCACGTGGATATTCCAATTTAATTAAGTCAGCCACATCAGCAATCCGTTAGGGGACTAACGGAGTATAACGTCGGAGTGACCAACTATTTACACATCGAAAACGTGAAGGACTACTAATATGCACTTTTCAAAAGTGGTGACTAACTCTGTACACACGTTAAACGTAAGTGACCCCTGCAGTAGTTTACCCTAAATAAAAACCCCTTTTATTATTATCATCCCAAATTATTTCAAAACACATGTCAATTTAAGGAAGGTGTAATTGCACCATAACTCCCTAAAGATTCTACGATTTTGACTTCTTTTGAAATTTTTTAATTTTCTACAGTTTTGAAACTTTACATTTTGGTCACTACCCAAAATGTACCACTTCCGAAACTCTTTTTGTAAAATTGATTTGACCAATCTCTTAAACATGGTTTTAGAGGATTGTAGCAATTTTTACCATATTTTTATCTTTTCCTGATCCTTGATTTCCTTAAATCACCTAACACGATTCGAACCGTTTCCGACCGGACCGATGTCTAAAACATCTAGGCCCAAAACCAGGGCGTTACAACTTATCATCTCGTGCATTTACCGAATACAACCACATGCAATAAGCTTACCTCATGCTCATTCTCATATCACAAGCGAAGTAACCAACTACATGCATAGGCATAAATGGAAAGAATAGTGCAACATGCTTAACATGAGAATTTAGAGCACCACGGGTATATTGACATTCATTAGTTTTACTCGGATATGCGGATAGTTCTCAAAACCCACTAGACACTTCCGGTGGAATCTCGCATCACCGTACTCACTCGTCTTGTAAAACATAACTTCCGGTGGAATCTCACATCATCATAGTCCTCCTTAGTGGAATCTAATATCACTAAGGCCACGCACGACTTTTACCTCGAGTGCACTCACATCCTATTGGTCGACCAACTATATCTGGTAACAAGATTTCACATGTCAATACCCACCAAACCAACGCTTACCTTGCGTTTCCATAGCCACAACCGTAACCAACATGGATATCAGTTAAGGCAATCACAAGCATAACACATTGATATTCAAGGAAACATGAACTATGAAAATCATTCAAATGCATAGTAGATATTATCGAAAATAAGGATTAAAAACACTTAAAACTTACTCTTGAGCTTAGATTGGCTTATCAAGCTCAATCTAAACTCCCAAATCACATCCTTAACCAAGTTAAGGCTTAGAAAACAGTTCCACTCACCGGTACAACCCAGACGATAGTCGAAACACCGATTTCAAGCCTCTGAACTACTCGGTCTCGCGTCCGAAGTGCCCAATCCAATTTCCGCTGTTTTTAGACAACCCAAAATAGAACATTAGGATGCTACTAAACATGTAACCAGCAACAACCTGGAATCCAACTTCTTGCAACCAAAACACATTGATATTCAAACCCAAACTTCACCCAAAACTCACCAAATTCGTTCTAACAAAACCTCAAGTTGAACCTATCATTTTCAAACATTAAAACACATCAAATATCATCTAAAAACATCCCCTAACAACAAGGGAACCATCAGTCACGAAATCAACCTAAAGCCAAGCCAAAAACTCCATCTTTTCAACTCAAAAATCTCATTTTTTGACCCATTTCGGGTTTCCCACTATTTAGCCAATATTCCAATATGTTTTACCACCCAAAACTTAGCTTAAAGCTCGTGTATAACCATGGAAAATCAAACCCACAAAATTTTAAGTGAAAATGCCCATTTTCCAACCCAAAATGAATTTTAATGGGTTTAGAAGAAAGATTTCAATGAGAACAAGTCAAATAAGTGAAAACCAAAGTAAAAAAGAAATTACCTTGAAAGCTTGCTTGAAGAAGAGTTGGAACCAATGGAATAGTTAAAATGGGGTTTTTTTGGAGAAGATAACGTGAAATGAACATTTGGAAAGATGATGATATTTTCAAAATCTTTTTCTTTAATTCCAAAATCTCCTTATTACCATTTCTTCTTTAAAAGCCTTAAAATTTGTTTATTAAAGATCTTTTTTCCAAAGATTAGCTTAACATGAACCGGTTCAACCAAACTCTGTTATCTCCCGGGCCCTAAACTCGGGCGTTACAACTCTACCCCACTTAAGGAATTTCATCTCCGAAATTTACCTGATGGAAAGAGATACGGAAAGTGTCTCTTCATGTCATCCTTCATCTTCCAAGTGGTTTCTTCCACCCCTCGGTGTCGCCAATTTACCTTGACCAACTCAATGGTCCTTCCCCGCAGTATTTTACTGTTCGAAGCCAAAATCTCAACTGGTTCTTCATCGTAGGTCAAATCCGGATTCAATTCTATTTCCTCAACTAGCATAACATGTGACAGATCTGATCTATATCTCTGAAGCATCAAAACATGAAACACATTGTGAATCTTTTCTAGTTCGGCCGGCAGTCTCAATCTATAGGCAACGGGACCAACTCGCTCGACTATCTCATACAGACCAATGAATCTCGGACTAAACGTACCCTTCCTACCAAACCTCATCACCTTCTTCCAAGGTGAGACTTTCAAGAACACTTTGTCGCCCACAACATACTCTATCTCTCTTCTTTTCAAATCAGCATAAGACTATTGTCTATCCAAAGCTGCCTTCAAACAATCACAAATCAATTGTACTTTCTCGGTAGTACCTTTGAACATATCATGCAAGGGTATCAATTTATGTCCCGCTTCGGCCCAACAAACAGGTGTTCTACATTTTCTACCATACAGAGCTTCATAAGGTGCCATCTAAATACTCGTTTGATAACTATTATTGTACGCAAACTCTACTAACGGTAGATGCTTCTCCCACGAACCCTGAAATTAAATAATGCAACATCTCAACATGTCTTCCAACACTTGTATGACTCTCTCTGACTGACCATCGGTCTGAGGATGATATGAAGTGCTGAAATTCAATCGAGTACCCAAAGCACTATGCAAACTCTCCCAAAATCTAGTTGTGAACCTCGGATCTCTGTCTGACACTATAGATTTCGGTACTCCATGTAACCTCACAATCTCACTGATATACAAATCGGCCAACTTATCTAAGGTATAAGTAGTGTGAACAGCCAAGAAGTGTGCACATTTTGTAAAATGGTCAAAGATCAACCAAGCCGAATTCTTCTTAGAAGGTGTCAACGGCAAACCTGATACAAAATCCATGGCAATTCTCTCCCACTTCCACTCAGGAATCCTCAACGGTTGTAACAAACCTGAAGGGAACTGGTGTTCGACCTTAACTCGCTGGAAAATCATACACTTACTCACAAACTCGGCAACATCTTTCTTCAAACCAACCCAGAAGTACTCATATTTCAAATCGCGATACATCTTCGTACTTCCCGGATGCATAGCAAACGGACTACTATGAACTTCAGTTAGAATGGTGCGTCTCAAGTCAACATCTTCCGGAACAACTACTCTATTTTTGAAACACAAGACTCCATCACTACTAAAACGGAAATTTGTCGGTTTGCCCTCTGCTATATCTTGTATATGAGATGTTAATGATCTATCTTGCAACTGTTTCTCTCTAATCAACTGAATCAACGAAGGTTTAACTTGCAATTTGGCCACTAGACCTCCATCCTTAGATAAACTCAACTTAGCAAACATAGCTCGCAATTCCACTGCTACCTTCCTACTCAAAGCATCAGCCACTACATTGGCTTTACCCGGATGGTACTTAATCGTGAGATTATAGTCCTTAAGTAATTCTAGCCACCTACGCTATCTAAGGTTCAACTCCCTTTGCGTCATAAGATACTTCAGACTCTTGTGATCTGTATACACTGTGCATTTTTCACTATATAAATAATGGCTCCAAACTTTCAAAGCAAAAACCACTTCAGCCAATTCTATGTCGTGTGTAGGGTAATTACGCTCATGAGTCTTCAACTGTCTGGACGCATAGGCCACTACTCTTTCTTCTTGCATAAGCACACAACCTAAGCCAACATACGACACATCACTGAAGATTACGAACTCTTTCCTTGACACGGGCTGAATCAAAACATGAGCTTTTGTTAAGGTTTCTTTCAACTTCTCAAACACTTGTTGTCTTGCATCAGTCCACTCAAACCGAACATCCTTATGTAGTAATTTAGTCAAAGAAGCTGCAACCTTTGAGAAACTCTCAGCAAAACGTCTATACTAACCAGCCAAACCTAAGAAACTACGAATTTCGGTCACTGACTTCAGTTGTTTCCAGCTCACAACTGCCTCAACTTTCTTAGGATCCACTCGGATTCCCTCGGCTGATACAATATAACCTAGGAAGACTAATTCCCTAATCCAAAACTCACATTTGCTCAACTTGGCATACAACTGATTGTCTAACAATTTCTGCAACACTAAACGCAAATGTTGATCATGATCTTCCTCGGTACGAAAGTACACTAAGATATCATCAATGAATACTACCACAAACTGATCCAAGTACTCATGAAACACCCTATTCATCATGTCCATAAAAGTTGCTAGTGCATTCGTCAAACCAAAGGGCATCACTAAGAATTTGTAATGTCCATAACGAGTGCAGAAAGTTGTCTTTGGTACATCTTGATCTCTTACCTTCAACTGATAATAGCCGGATCTCAAATCTATCTTCGAAAACACTGAAGCACCTCTCAACTGATCAAACATGTCATCAATCCTCGGCAAGGATATTTGTTCTTCGTTGTCAACTTATTCAATTGTCGGTAATCGATACACATTCTCAAACTGCCATCTTTCTTCTTCACAAACAACACTGGTGCACCACAAGGTGAAGTACTCGGACGAATGAACCCTCGGTCTATCAGTTCTTGAAGCTGTGTCTTCAACTCTTTCATTTCTTTAGGAGCCATTCGATACGGAGCAATCGATATTGGAGCGGAACCTGAATACGTCTCAATAGCAAACTCAACATCTCTATCTGGAGATAAACCAGGAAATTATTCCGGGAAAACACTCGGAAAGTCACAAATTGTTCTGATGTCTTGCGGTCGTGCCTCATTCATATTCGAATTCATAACATAGGCTAAGTATGCCTGACAACCGACATCCATTAACTTCTGAGCCTCTAAAGCTGAAACTACGTTGGACAAGAACTTAACGTTCTCGCCCACTACTACTACCTCATAATCATCTGAAAGTCTCAAGGACACACGCTTTATCTCGAAATCTACCCTAGCCCTATGTTCCACAAGCCAATCCATGCCCAAAATTACATTAAAACCATAAAACGAAAATTCCATCATATCCATGAGAAAAGCATGACCCTGAACCATCAAAGGACATCTTCTGTACATCTTTCTAACCACAATTGTCTCACCAAAAGAACTCGTGACACTCATACCCACATCTAATATCTCGACCGGAATATCTAACAACCTCGCATGCTCACTCAGTATATACGAATGTGTAGAACCAGAATTAATCAAAGAAAGAAAAGTCAAAGATTGTAACGAGAAATTACCTGTAATCACATCTGTGTCATTCATGTCCTCACGGTGTGCATACACTCTAGCCGGTCCACCTCCATCGGGCTAAAATGTCACAACATGGGCCAAATTCCTCTTACCATCATTCCTAGGTTGAAAGTTACCTCGACCGCGCCCACGACCTCTCTAATGCAGGACAGCTCGTGCAGGAGCTTGTCTATCCTTAGCCGGATATGGACAATCACGCTTCAAATGCGTTCTAGACCAGCAGTTCCAACATGAGCCATAAGTGCCCCCAACACTCACCATAATGACGTCTACCACACTTGGTACACTCAAGAGTACTATTCTCAGTCCCTTGGCTGTGATGGCCTCGCCTCAGATTACCACCTCCGCGTCTATAATCATGATGAGGTCTCTTATCCTTGTGCCTCTTGGTACGAACTCTGTCCCACTCGGTGGTCCTTTTTCCTGAACTAGATCCACCCTTGCGATCTGCAAGTCCCAAAGATTGTTCAATGTCCTCGGCCCTAGCGACCAACACATCAAAATATGTATAGACAGAAGCCAACATGTAGGTTTTCACCTCCTGAATCAAACCATACCGGAAACGCTCACATCGTTCCCTCTCAGTGGGGACCAACTCAGAAGCATACTGACTCAGACGTACGAACTGTACCTCATAGTCAGACACGGTCATGCTACCCTGAACTAGAGCCATGAACTATCTTTTCTTCTCGTCTAGGTATCGAGGACCTAGATACTTTTTATGGAAAGCAGTCCTAAAAAATTCCCAAGTAACCTCGACCTCTGGCATACCCGTTGTGATGGTAGTCCACCAAGTATAGACATCTCCCTGAAGCAAGGAGACGATGCAACCTAACTTATGTGCATTAGAGCACTCCATTTTTCCCAAAATACGAACTGTTCTCTCAAACCATGCCTCTGAACCCTCGGGTGACAATCCTCGAAACTCGACTCTGCCCAAGCTACAAAGTCGCTCTAACGGTAGACCAGAACCTGCACCCTGAGGTGGTGCTGCAACCCGAACACCTACTAAAGCTGTCTGAATAACCTCGGCATAGCCTGAATCAACGGATTCACATCAATGCTCGCCTGTCCCTGGCCAGCCTGGGGTCCAACACCTCCGACATTTACTGCACTATCCGGAGGAGGAGGAGGAGGAGGAGGAGGAGAAGGAGGCAAGTTCTCTCCTCGCACATCCTCAACATTCTCAATCCGCTCAACCCTCGGATTATCCATTCTAGGCCTTCTCCTCGGTCTCACCATGCTAACAGGTGCAAAACTAAACAACAAACACAACAAGTGAAATGATTTGGGGTCAGCAAGGAACAAGGTCCAAGGTGCTCAAGCCTTTAAACTTAAAATCACTTACAATAATAGTATACTAGCAAAGGGTGCCTTTAACTACCTCCCAACCAACATAAAGAAATCCATAAGCATGCTTACAATCACCATGCATCGCAACCAATAAGCTTACACCATAAAACTTACCTCACTTACCTTTTGGCTTCGCGGAAACTCAATGAACCTAAGCGAAACCTAGGCTCTGATACCAACAAATGTAACCCTCTCGACCCGACCTAGCCACTAGGCCGCACCGAACGAGTTACACGGGGAAAACCGAAGAGAAACCCATTAAGACTTCACTCCGATTAGTAACCCTAGAAAATTTCTTTTTAAAATTATCTTGTCTAAATGCCATATTTAAATCCTATGTGAGGAGACAAGCAGTGGAAAGCAAACACGGACATGAACCAAACAAGGTGGACATTCAAAGGTTGATTTATATTGATTTTCTACAGGCCGTATCGATACGCCTAAGACCCGTATCGATACGCCATAAACGGTCAACTCCCCAGGGTCAACTTCAAGAGGTCGTATCGATACCCTTCAAGGCTGGTATCGATATGCCCTTAATGGTCAAACTCCCAAAGTCAACACCAGGGACTATATCGGTACACTTAAGGCCCGTACTGATACTACAATTTCTCGTGAAAATCTCAGATTTCTAGAGAACAAATTGGGTATTGGTACGCCCCCGCGTATCGGTACGCCTCTCCTAAAAACAAGGGACCGTATCGATACAGCCCTTGAGCGTATCGATACGCCGTACCTAGAAAGACTGGTTTTAACAAATAAAAGCATAAGGGAACCAACACAAGACGCACTAAACAAGCATTCATTCAGCTTACAACCACACATGCAACACAAGGCATCCATGGATACACATATAAAGCAAGATAAGCATTTAACGGAACAAGATTCAACATAACAAGGTCTAAAAGGGAAAACACGCATGCTTAACATTCACCAACAAAGTCAAAAGCCAACCCAAATCATGTTTCAACAGAATATGAGGCATTACAAGCCCAAACACAACCAAACAAACTTGTCTAAACAAAAAGACATGCCAATAACCCCTTAAAACAAAAAGGTCATATCCCATTGCTTAATACTAATTATTGAAGCATAAAAACCATACTTGAGCAAACCAAACTCCCTTGGATTCTCCCTTGTTCCCCGAGCTACTCCGTAGGTCTAAGGGCCTGCATTGTTGCAAAAAAGAGCGTAAGCATTTAAGCTTAGTGATCGGTGCTCAAAACGGTAGCTACAACAATGCAATTTTAAACACCATAATTTTGCTTGAAACCAAACCCATTTCCAAATCACTTCCCATGCTTAAACACATAACAACATGCATTTATCATCTCATGCATTTACCAAATGCAACCACAAGCCATAAGCTTACCTCATGCTCATTCTCAGAACACAAGCGAAGCAACCAACTACATGCATATGCATAAATGGAAAGAATAGTGCAAAATGCTTAACGTGGGAATTTAGAGCACCACGGGTATATTGACATTCATCACTTTTACTCGGATATGCGGATAGTTCTCAAAACCCACTAGACACTTCTGGTGGAATCTCACATCATCGTACTCACTCGTCTAGTAAAACATAGCTTCCGGTGGAATCTCACATCATCGTACTCCTCCTTAGTGGAATCTAACATCACTAAGATCACGTGCGACTTTTACCTCGAGTGCACTCACATTCTCTTGGTCGACCAACTATATCCGGTAACAAGATTTCACATGTCAATACCCACCAAACCAATGCTTACCTTGCGTTTTCATAGCCACAACCGTAACCAACATGGATATCAATTAAGGCAATCACAAGCATAACACATTGATATTCAAGGTAACATGAACTATGAAAATCATTCAAATGCATAGTAGATATTATTGAAAATAAGGATTAAAAACACTTAAAACTTACTCTTGAGCTTAGATTGGCTTATCAAGCTCAATCTAAACTCCCAAATCACATCTTTAACCAAGTTAAGGCTTAGAAAATAGTTCCACTCACCGGTACAACCCAAACGATAGTTGAAACACCGATTTCAAGCCTCCGAACTACCCAGTCTCGCGTTCAAAGTGCCCAATCCAATTTCCGCTGTTTTTAGGCAACCCAAAACAGAACATTAGGATGCTATTAAACATATAAACCAATAACAACCCAGAATTCAACTTCTTGCAACCAAAACACATTGATATTCAAACCCAAACTTCACCCAAAACTTACCAAATTCGTTCTAAAAAAACCTCAAGTTAAACCCATCGTTTTCAAATATCAAAACACATCAAATATCATCTAAAAACATCTCCCAACAACAAGGGAACAACCAGCCACGAAATCAACCCAAAGCCAAGCCAAAAACTCCATCTTTTCAACTCAAAAATCCAAATTTTTTTTACCCATTTCTGGTTTCCCACTATTTAGCCAATATTCCAATATGTTTTACCACCAAAAACTTAGCTTAAAGCTACTGTATAACCATGGAAAATCAAACCCACGAAATTTTAAGTGAAAATACCTATTTTCCAACCCAAAACCCAAAATGAATTTTAATGGGTTTAGAAGAAAGATTTCAATGAGAACAAGTCAAATAAGTTAAAACCAAAGTAAAGAAGAAATTACCTTGAAAGCTTGCTTGAAGAAGAGTTGGAACCAATGGAATAGTAAAAATGGGATTTTTTTTTGGAGAAGATAACGTGAAATGAACTTTTGGAAAGATGATGATATTTTCAAAATATTTTTCTTTGATTCCAAAATCACCTTTTTACCATTTCTTCTTTAAAAGCCTTAAAATTTGCTTATTAAAGATGTTTTTCCAAAGATTAGCTTAACCCGAACTGGTTTAACCAAACACGGTTATCTCTCGTGCTCTAAACTCGGGCATTGCGATTATCCCTTGATGTGGATCCAAGGGTCTGTAATAATTGGTCTCATATTAGCCTTAAATTAAGGGTTTTTTTAGACAAATCCCATTCTGCTACCATTGAATCTTTCCATACTTTGGGAACCCAACCCATTTCTGCTACCATGAAATTAATGGTAGCATTCTGTATGAGGCATAAGAAAAAGGCTTGGTGGATGCCGTCTTAGCCCTTCCATAATCACTACTTTCAGATATAATAGATTATGCAAATCATCTTCCTCACCTCTCGTTCTCTATTTTCCACTACCCGTTTGATTTCCATGAATAGTTTCTCTTTAACATAAGGATATATTTACCATGTTTGCTATAATCCACTACAAAGCCTTGGAAGTAGCGTGACTAGTGTTTGTTCCGGCGTACAGAAACTCGAAACTCAAGCTGATGATTTCATTTTCAGTTAGTTTCCTCTTTTCTTCTGGGAGTTAAAGATCGAGCAATGTATCGACGTACGCCAAAGCGTGTCCATCGTAATCGGCTTGATTCTTATTCGACAATGTCCTATTATCTTTCACTGTTTTTCGCGCTCTTATCAAACGAACCAACACCTTCTCTTTGTCTTCAACGAGCTTGAAGAACTCTTTCCAACGTTTTTAAAGCAAAACCCTTGTCACCATTGAATCTTCTACCCGAGTCTACCAGCAAACGTCGCTGCACAGTTTCGATCTCTTTGATCTGTTCTTGATTATGCATGTCACCGAAACACAGCAACACTAATAGGCAGAACATGGCATGTTGAAAATTATCAACCACGCGAACTAGTTCTCCAGTTTTCAAGCTATACATGAAAGAATCTAATAGAATTCGAAGAACCCATTTGCGGGCATAAGAGTATGATTTGACACGCAAAGAGTGGAGGATTTAGGCTGTGAGGTTACACCACAAAAGTTTCCAAGTCAGACCATAGAAAGTTGAGCTTGTATTATGTCGATTGCGGCTTATAATCTTACCGATCACAATCTGAGCATCGGGGCGATCAATGAATAAAGCCCCGCTTTGGACTAAGGCATAGTGGGTGAGTGAAAGATCATAGACATAAATGGTGGGGCAGAAGAGAATATCGAGAGTGACCATCAAACTGGTCTTTTTATGGAGGTTACGGAGGATCTACTCAAGCTCGGAAAGGTTTTGCCTTAGCCATGATGGTGGAGATAATGGGAAACTTGGGACGACTTGAAGGGAGAGTTTGGGAATGTGTTTTGGAGGTGGAAGAGTGGAGGTTGAAAAGAGCTCGAAGAAGAAGAGAAATGGTGATGGGTTTGAGGACTTGGTGCACTGTAAAAAAGTTAAAATCGATGACTAAAAGTGAACAAAATTGAGGCGAAAATGATTATTACGGTAGTTTACCCCATTAAAAATGACGTCACCACCGATAATTCAAAAATTAAGCAAAAAATAGTGCGCTAGGACTTTTTTCTGTACTAAAATTAATTTTATTTGAACAATTTCTATCTAGAGGAAAGGAAGAGAAATTTACTTCTAATGGGTCTAAAACCCACAACCTAAAAGAGGAGAATTATAACACCTTTTTAATATCGTACATGTTATTCCATTAAATAACAATATGTATGCTTAAATATGATTTCCTTTAATTATTTAGAGGTATTTATCTTATATTGTATGTGTTTGAATCGCGAAATTTATCTTAAAAATATAAATAATTTATTTAATAAAAAAATTAAGAACAGTCTTGTATTGGTTGTCAACCGTTTGTTATCTTTCTTATTTTCTTATTTTTAGTTTTTTTTGTCTTAGATTCATATTTTTGCATATCTTACTTCAATATTTTTTTTACCTTGTGACACGATTCAGGACTATGATTAGCCTGGTATAAGTTAATTTGAATCTACCCCATTTTGCCCTCTCCCCAATTGTTTCATTGTCAATACACAAAACCTACACATACGTAAACATATCTAATTAGTTGTTCATAATCAGGTTCTACCAATCCTTAATCCTGGATCGATCCCTTTACTTGATCCTGCAAAGAGCTTAGCAATTTCCAGTTGAGTGTTGGCAATGATCTCAGTCCTCTTGAGCTCCATTTCTCCTCTTCTAGTCTCGGCTTCGACTCTCATCTTCTCTATTTCTCTTAAAGTTTGCATCCTCGTCTCTTCCGACTTCAAAACTGCTTCCGCTAGTATCCAAATACTCTCGCCTATTTCCCAGTACTCATCCCTTTTGTTTCTTGTCTTCTTCTTTTTCTCCGATATTTTCGCCTTTAATTTCTTTAACCCGTGCTTTTCTTCGTTATTGTAAAGACCAGGTGTGCTACTATCCGTCTCCATGGCTGCCCTGTCCGAAAGATGGTCGGATACTTTTGTTCCAACTCCATCCTATTAATACGAACGCAACACAGGTCACTATATATATATATATAATTTAATAGATCTTAAACATAATTATGATATGAAAAAAATACGTAAACAAAATACAAATACATAAATTATCAAATCTATCCGGCATTGTTCAAATATAGTATTATGTAATTAATATTTTGAAAAACAAAATAAAATTATGAACTAAATTATTACCATAAACGTTAAGTGTACACCAAGTGTTTGGAAATTAAATATTTTTAAACTATGATTGGTTATGGAGTACAAAGGAATATAAAATCAACCTCCTTTCTTTGTGGTATTACTTTACAATAAGAATAAATAAAATAGAAATTACTGAATTACTTTTAATAATAAAAATATGGGTAATTTTGATATTTTTTTGGATAATATTAAATATGTTAAAACTAAATACATATCTTTAATTAAAATATCTCTTTTATATTATTACTTATAATTTACTTGGATGTGACTTGTCACACCATTATATTTACACAACATTATGGCATTATTCTGTATTATTTTCTAAAGTGTTTTTGGAGTTTTTTTAAGAATAAAAATAATGCAAAATAATTATTTTTATGTCAAAAGTATTTTTTAATTTATTTTAAAAATATTTTTCAAAAGTTGAATTTTTTTTTTACTTCAAAATTTTGTTAAAAAGATATTTAAGCAAACAAATATCTATTGTCCTCAATTATATTACAATTTTTTAGATTTCAAAAACAAAACAGACATTTATCTATTAAAAAAAGTACTTCTAACAACAATGGTAATTATTTCAATTTTAAACAAAATAATCCAGCAACACTTTTCAAAACTATTTTCCACCCTCTTTTGAAAAAAATTAAATTAGCACCCTCCTCTTATGGTACGAGATAATAATCCATAATTTAAATGTATAATTTTTTAAAAAGTTGATAGTTTGAAAAAAAGTCGTTTCTTTTATAAAAGCTTTTAAGTTTAGGGTAAATTACCTTAATGACTACCCAATTATTGGCCGCGACCTGTTTTGACCACCAAACTAAAAAATTTTAAAATTCGATCGCCCAATTATTTAAATGGATCTATTTTGACCACCGGCCGTTAAAAACTAACGGAAATGTGACATGACCGTTAAAGTGAAATGTGTATAATTACACATTTAGTCCTTGTTGTATCAATTTAGTCCTAATTTTAATTTAAATAATACAATTAATCAACCAATATTGGATGATTTTAATTTAATTATTATTATATTTCAAGAATAAAGGGGATAATGTTTGGCATGGGATTTGAACTCACAACTTCCTTGGTGAAAACCCATGATTTTACCACTACACCAATCCATTCTTAATAAAATGAATTGCACTAGCTTTTATATATCTTATAATACAGTTTTTATAGCAATACAATTGTCCCGATATTGAATTGATGAGCTAGTTTCCATATTAAGTACTCAATATAAATCTTTTTCGCATTGTTGTTTTATGATGTGGTCACACTCATAACTAAGGTATTCCATTAAAGACTTGAGTTTGTTTACCTTTAATCCTTCCATTCCATGTTCCCTAATTTGCCTTTTTCCTTCAAATGGCAGATTGTTGGAGACATTACTAAGGCGAGTAAACTGCCCGCCAAGGAAAGTCATAATTGGCCCAAACCCGAACAAGCAAAATATAGTCAAGTGCGATTTCGAGCATTCTCCAAATGATGAATTTTATTGGTTATAAAACAGTTGATCAAGTTTTCGAAAATCTTTTACTACTTTCTGCATTCAATGGCTATTCTGTTAGAATGTTGAGCGTTTTATATTTGATAATAATTTTTCTGACATCTAAATGTTATTTTTGAAACCAGAGGTAGCAAACTAATTGCAATCTTGTATCACTTCAGTTTCTCCCAAGGGATTTATACTTGAGAATTCGATTGTTTTTCTTTTCTTTTTTTGTGGAGTTAAAACTATGATCTATCTTCACTGTATCTATGATGCGTTTTTCGTTTGATGAAACAGATAAAAGGTGATTCCCCTGAAATGGTTAGTATTTGGAATGAAAAACTTGATTATTGCTTGAGGGAGAATGTTGGACTTCAAACAGGGAAACTGCTTTTATATGTTTCATTCAAACTGCATTATAAATATATAAAAGCCGGTGCAATTTGTTTTATTAAGAATGGATTGGTGCAGTGGTAAAATTATGGGTTTTCACCCATGAAGTTGTGAGTTTAAACTCTATGCCAAGCATTTCTCTTTTATTCTTGAAATTTCCTTCCATCAGGTGGTGACACGTGTCACCACTTGATTCGAAGAAAATAAATATATTAAATATTAAAAAATAAAATAATAATTAGATTAAAATCATCCAATCGAGTGACGACACGTGTCATCACTAGATTGATTGATTAATTTTATTTATTTAAATTAAAATCAGGACTAAATTAATACAACAAGTAACTAACAAGGAACAAATGTGTAATTATACACATTTCACTTTAACCACGTCACCTTTCCGTTAGCTTTTAACGACTGGTGGTCAAAATAGGTCTATTTAAATAGTTGAGTGGTCGAATTTTAAATTTTTTAATTAGGTGGTTAAAACAGGTTGAGTGGTTACTAGGTAGTTTACCCTTAAGTTTATTAGACATGTTGAGATAAATTAAAAGACACAACTACCCCTATTATATTAACTAAAAATTTATATAACAATAATTTTAATTGAATTTGTATCACTTGATTGGTGAAATTAAATTAATTTGAAATAAGTAGAAAACATGTTAAAATTTTTAAAAATATTTTAATATTTTATGTAATTTCTAGTAAGAAAAATTATAAGACTACAGACATGTTAGATACACTTCTTAAGTTCCTTTAAATCATTATGATTAGTTTGATGAATTTATTAAAAAAATTAGTACTAACACGTAGATTCAATAATTGAAGAACTTTGGAAGTAATTTCCACTATATATATATATATATATATATTGCTAATAATTCTTACTAACCTTTGGTATCTTTTCAAAACCGTTGGAACCATGTGAATTCTGTGCAGTTCCCAGACCCTGAGGAGCCAAAGTTGGCGGCGGAACCGCCGTAGCTGGTGGGTGTGGCGGTTCTTGTTGTTGCAGCACCACCACTGTGGAAGCTTCTGGTAACGTCAAGGGAAGGTTAGTGAAAATAGGGCCAGGAGGTTGCAGTTGAGGCACCGGTGATGTATGCAGCTGCAGCGGCAGTGGTAGTGGAGGCGGCGGTACGGACGGAGCAGCATTACCCCGTAACAAAAGATCAAGCCGTTGATATAAAGGCCAGGATGATCCCTCCGCCGTCGCCGACTCCGACCGATACCGTTTCTTCATTGACTCGATCTTGTTCTTGCACTGCGTTTGGGTCTTGGGCGATTTGGTACAAGTCGCCCGAGCCGAAACATAGCGTGCAACGTCTTCCCAATCATGGCCTTTGAGCTTGGCCCTATTTCTGAGAACCCATTTGCTTTCATAGGCCTCTAGTAAGCTTGAAACAGCTCCTTCACTCCATTCATCACGTTTCAACCTATCATTACTCCCTCCTCCTCCTCCGCCACCGCCGCCACTCAGAGCGGCGCTTCCGTGGTGTTTCTTAGGGGGAGAGTCTTGTTTGTTGGTGTTGTTATTTGAGAGGAGAGATGGGTTTTCTTGGTCATTAGTTTCTTCGTCCATCTCTCCCCCATGCCAAACAAAAAACAAAAACTTTTACACAAATTTCTTAAGCAGTTAACGCGAATTAAACGCCATGAATGAGAGCCACTCGCATTAGAAACAAGTGAAGAAAGAAAATAGGGCAAAAAACCAAAAGTAAATGAAGGGAAAAAAGGGCTTATAGGGTTGGTGGGCAGCTAAAAAAGATGGTGGTAGCTTTGTCAAATGGAGTTAATGATAGTAACCTCTTAACTTTCTCTCATTCTCTCACTTTATTTTAAGAGAAATATGGATGTACACTATTTAAATCATATTCCTATGACAGATCGAATTATGTTTATCGTGATTGTTAATGTAATAGATGTGTTGAATGATTAGATTATTCAAATCATAATTGTCAAAATCAGATTAGATCGATCGGTTGAATTGAAACAGTGGTCCGATTGATAAAATTATGGTCTAATCGAATTAAAAATTGATGATCTAATTTTTATAAAATTAATTTGAACCTTAGACCAATCAATAGAAATTAATCTAATTATACCATCATATTGTAATCACTAATTAAATAAGATGAGAGTGGTGTTATCTTATTTGTGGGCAGGTGTGTTTTATTGGTGTGGTTGTGTTATTTTGGATGTTAGCGTTGAAATGAAGCCAATGGCCTATTAGAGAAAGAGAAGAAAAGGATGATGGTGATGGCGGTGAAAGTGGTGGTGGTGGGTCATTCACGTGGGTCTGTCACCCACTCTCTCCCATCACCCAAAATTTTAACTATCATTCTTTCTTCTCAACCGTTCAATGCCCCAATGTGCTTCGGTCACCAAGGAAATTTGGCCTTCGTTCCCTTACCTTTTTCAGCATACCTTTCTAGCTTTGCCTTTTGCCTTTTTTGCAAAACTTTCGGTGGGTTCATTTGCCTTCCGATTTAAAGTTAGTATTTTTTTAACAAATTTTAAATTTAATCTTAATCTTATTTAGATGGGAGAGGAATGAAAGATTCTAAATGAAAGAATGTGGTACTCTTAGTAGGTCTAAAATCTATGACCTAAGAGAATATGAAAGAATAAATATGAGTAATTTAGTCGAACGGCCAAATATGTTTGCTCAATTTAAAGTTGGTATTCGATGCACTGATTTCCTATATATCAATATATTGTTAATGAATTTCATCATATATTTCAATTATTGTTTAAAATTAATTAGTATGTAATTTTTATAAATTTATACAATGAATATATATATATAATATAATATAATTCTATTGACATCATGGATGGATGCATGTGCAACGGACTGTGAGCCCATGACCGAAGTTAGCACTATTCAAGCCGTCCAAGATGCCATTTGCAAGATCTTGGGCCTGTCAAATCCACCCGAGCCAGCCCTATCTTTGGAAAATTCTAGAGGACCCAATCAAGCTACTTATGGGAAGAATACTCCATGGAATATTCTACCCAATTCCACCATCTAGGGAAGAGATCCCATGAACTAAAGGATGTGTTTTCACAAATAAGAAATGTATTTATTTAATTGTTGATAGTTTCCTTAGATAGCTTGATTGTATTAGGTAGTGACTGATCTTGATCGATGTAATTCATCTAGGACCGTTGGTTGTATTCGGGGGCCAATTATAAATAGAGGCTCCCCTCACCTAACTTCTCATCTCATCTTTGAGTAATACAAGCAATGCGTTCACTCAATCAATTGTTTTGACTTTTCTTTGTTCTCAAGCCATTTCCTTTTGCTTTCGCTTCCGCAGGTTACAAAGCTTCCAAGTTTGTTTAAAGGCTGATTTAGGCGAGTTTGAGATGTAAGGCCACACGGTTCCGCTAGAACGAGTCTAGCTCCATGACAAGTAGTATTAGATTTAAATTTCTCAAGCAATCCGTTCGAAATGGCAAGCAACGATGGATAGAAGTCGGAGAGGGAAAGCTCGAAAGATCGGGTGACAACGCTCGAGGATAAGGTCGAACGACTCGAGACTTCCGCGAAGGAGGCGAGAGAGAGCCTCAACATTGTTGAGCAGCACTTTGATGAGTTAGAGAACAAGTGTAACGAGGTCAAGGAGGACATGTAGACTACGTTCAGTAAGACAATGAGGAATGTGGCAAGAAAGGGGAGACCTTTCAAGCTGAGATTGCAGCCTTGAAGTCAAAGATGCAGGATGAGATCAATCGACTCAAGACTGAGTTGAAATTGTGCATGACCGCCATCAACAATGGTGGGGGGACTTGTTGGAGTATGCCCAAAGACCAATCATGAGATAGTTGTAAAAGACATACTTATTTTATCTTATTTATTAATAAAGCCATTATTATTATTTCAATCTTATTCTATGCATCTATAAATAAACTGAATTATAATAAAGTCCTTAGAATAATATAGTTATTATTGAATGTCCCTAGTCGAGAATTATCGTGGGCGTGAACAACAACAATATATTAAGAACAATATGTAATTGATTGATGAAAAAGTATTGTTATTGACATAAAGATGTCAAAATCAATACATAAGTATGTGTTAGAGAACGACATACTGGACTGACCCGCTATGAGCATGTTTCTTTGATTATTATGTGACAGTCACAACATTGCTCATGGTGATAACTAAGTGTATGATCCTTAGACTTGAGATCATAATTATTTCAATATCGAGAGTGATGTATTTTGATGCGGTCAAACATGTGTTGTAACAGACTACACTATAAAGACTGATATTGGATATGTCACAATATATATAGCGAAATATGGTTGATCAAGATATGATTTGTCCCTCATACATAATAGGAGTAATCAGGGGCGGATCTAGAAATTTAAACTTGGTAGTTCACTCACCGATAATAAATACAATCATATACTCCCTCTGTCCCACTAAAACTGTCACATGTTGATTTTTTTTGGGTCAAACTTTTTTAACTTTGACCTCTTATAATTTATTATTGATAAAAATATGAAAAAAATATATTTTAAAAACCTTGAATCAACTAGTTTTTAAATATATTTTTTAAAATTTTTAATTAATTAAAATATTTAAATAAATTATAGTTAAAGTTAAAAAAATTTGACCAGAAAAATGTCAACATGTGACAGTTTTAGTGGGACGGAGGGAGTATAAGTAAGATAAGAGTAGATTGAATAAGTCATCAAAAATTACTTAAAATGTTCATAACTGACATGCCAAAGAACCATTCAATCACACCTAAATACATATGTAAGGGGTCCACTATGATTTAGTTACTAACTTTCTTTAATAAAACATGTATAAAGCAATTCACACTAGTCTATACAAATTTTTTCTCTAATCAAATCATTCTAAAACATCATTTTTACAACTAATGCTCTGAACACAAAACATTTTATATTACTTGTAAGTAACTTAAACCATCTAAAATGACTTCCCGCACTTTTATATGAATAATCACTAATCTCTATCATCAAATCTTTATCAACTTCACTTTTTAAATGAAAATACACAGACTTACTAAGAATTTAAGAAATCTGTTAAATAATAAAAATTCAGTAACTTAATAAGTTTAATTATTAATTTGTTTTAAAATAAAAAGGAAATAATAAAGTCGTTTAAAAATATATGAAATTATTAAAAAAATTATATAATAATACGAAAACTTTAACTTTTGTAGAAAATTACGAGGTAGCAATAACTAAAGTAGAAGGTTTTCATAAATAATTTTAAATAGATTTCAATGAATTTAATTCTAATGTAGATACTAATTATAGATCTAACGTTAAAAATAATTATAAATATTTACATTTATAAATTTGTGTACTAGATTAATTAATGGTTTTAAATGAAGTACTCTAGCGTTAACGGAGGTATGCATGTGATTTGGAGAAGAAAATGACTAAATTGATGTCTTTTGTAAGTATTAATGATTAAATTTTTTGAATTAATTTGAATTAGGATTAAATTGGTAGAATATATAAGTTTTGAGGACTGAAACTATCATTATACCAAACCTTGTTAGATGTTCATTTATATTTTAACGGAGGAGTGATCTGAGCATAACTAAAACTTGAATTAAGTGACTTAATTGTAACTTTTAATAATTAAATAACTTAATTAAAACTTTATTAATAATTAAATGACATTTAAAGTAGTTTATCCATTTTTTTATGGTAGGTCAAGTGACCTACCTTGACCTATGGTAGATACGCCCCTGGGAGTAATATCGCAGGCCACTTGATCGAGTGAGACTAGAAAAATGCATGACCATGCATGAATAAATTGATATGAGATTTCATAGTTATTCGTTTATCATAGTCTACTCAAGATATCAAGAAATATTAGATGGACTGTACAAGTGTGACTAATTCATGACTTGTGTTCGATCTAGATATGAGGAAAAAAGATGTAATACATAAAAGAAGTTAATCACGAAAAAAGGTAAAGTCGAACCACGACTTCATGTAACTTAGGTAGCAATGATGTATTGCTAGATGTCACTCATTGCTTGTAATATTAGAATTGTTCTATATAATACTACTAACGTTACATGAACCTACAAGGGTTACACCCTATGATTGAAACAAACAAATATCGACTAGATAGCATGCGTACAAACTTGTTGTACATATAATAATTATTAAAATGAAATTATTATAATTATTGTAATTATAGATAATCTCGTTTATATATATTTTAATACTAGATAATTATTGTAATTATCAAACACTATTAATATATATATATATCCATAAAGAAACCTAATTAAAGTAGAATAAGATTCTACATATTTAATTGTATTCGGTTAAATATATTGTATATTTAATGAATTCGAATTAAAGTAGAATCAAATTCTACATATTTAATTATATTCTGTTAAATATATTATATATTTAATGAATTTGAATTTAATTAGAATTAGGTTTTTGAATGCTATATAAAGGCATATGGTCTAGCAGCCAAAGTATTCTTTTTCGAAAAACCTCTCTAACAGTTAGAGAAGAGAAAATATTGTTCATTTCATTCGGGTGGACTACGTAGAGGTCAGAACGCTATTTTGACGACTCAGATTCGATTTGGTTTATCCTAACTCCCTAAGGATATCAAGATACCATATTTATTAAGGTAATATTTTATCTCTATTCACCCCGAATTCGTCCTTTGTACATGGATCATTAGCGGAATTCGCCAGATTTGTTTTATCCTATATATATATTGTTAATAAATTTAATAATATATTTCAATTATTGTTAAAAATTAATCAGTATGTAATTTTTATAAATTTATACAAAGTCAATGAATATATATAGTATAATTCTATTGACATCAGGAATGGATGCATGCGCAACGGACTGTGAGCCCATGACCGATGTTAGCACCATTAAGCCATCCAAGATGCCATTTTCAAGATCTTGGGCCTGTCAAACCCATCCGAGCTAGCCCTATCTTTGGAGAATTCTAGAGGACCCAATTAAGCTACTTATGGGAAGAATACTCCATCCTTGATGCCATGGAATATTCTACCCAATCTCACCATCCAGGGAAGAGATCCCATGATCTAAAGGATGTGTTTTCACACATAAGAAATGCATTTATTTGATTGTTGATAGTTTCTTTAGATATCTTGATTGTGTTAGGTAGAGACTGATCTTGTCCGTCTGTGTAATTCATCTAGGATCGTTGGTTGTATTGGGGGGCCAATTATAAATAGAGGCTCACCTCACCTAACTTCTCATATCATCTTTGAGTAATACAAGCAATGCATTCACTCAGTCAATTGTTTTGGCCTTTCTTTGTTCTCAAGCCATTCCTTTTGCTTTCGCTTCCGCGGGTTACAAAGCTTCCAAGCTTTGTTTAAAGGCTGATTTAGGCGAGTTTGAGATTTAAGGCCGCACGGTTACGCTAGAACGAGTCTAGCTCTATGACAAGTAGTATCAGATTCAAGTTTCTCAAGCAATCCGTTCGAAATGGCCGGCAATGATGGATAGAAGTCGAAAGGGAAAGTTCGAAGGACCGAATGACAACAATTGAGGATAATGTCGAACGACTCGAGACTTCCGCGATGGATATAAGTAGAATTATATTCTACATATTTAATTGTATTCGGTTAAATATATTGTATATTTAATGAATTCGAATTAAAGTACAATCGGATTCTACATATTTAATTATATTCGGTTAAATATATTGTATATTTAAAGAATCCTAATTTAATTAGAATTAGGTTTTTGAATGCTATATAAAGGCATAAGATCTAGCGGCCAAAGTATGCTTTTTCGGAAAACCTCTCTAACAGTTAGAGAAGAGAAAAATATTATTCGTTTCGTTCAGGTAGACGGCGTAGAGGTCAAAACGCTATTGTGATGACTCAGACTCGATTTGGTTTATCCTAACTTGTAAAACCAAAATTGGTTTTGATATTGTAACACCTAGGTTTGGGGGTCGGGTGAAAATAATATTAAAATAATGTTTCGAATTTCGGTTTCATAATTAAAATAATAAAATATTATTTTGGGCTTCATGTTTTCAAAACAAATATTTTATGTTGGACTTAATTTGTTTTAAAACCCAAAACCCATGAATTTTGGATATTTGAGATAGCCATCTCATTAATGGCAAAGTTGTAATATTGGGGATTTTTGAAATAGCCCAATGAAATAAAAAAAAAACAAAATCCCTTTTCACCATCTTCTCCCCCTTTATTTTCATTTGAACGTGAACTTCTTCCCCACCTCCCATTTCACTTTTCCATCAAATCTTGCCTTCATTTTGTGGAGCTTTTGCAAAGGTAACAACAAATTCTTTTTGTCCTCAACTTCCTCTTTCTTCCCATACTTTTAGTTTTCATCAAAATTCATTATTTAGAGTTTTGTGTTTTTGGGTTTTGGAAGAAAAAGATGCAAACTTCACCATCCATTGCTTGAGCTTTTGATTCTTTGTTAATAGATAAGTTAATATTAACTAGAGAGGTCCAACATACTAGATTTTTACATTGTTTTAACTTGATTTTCGGATTTGGGTTTAATGGGGGGGTTTGGAGTGTGCTTGGTAAGGTTTTGGGCTGTTTTGGGTGAGGATTTGTTGGTTGATGGTTATACTATGTTTGGGTAGTGTTTTGAACATGTTTAAGAGTGCTTTGGATGGTTATATTGCTGATTTTTGTTGGGTTTTTGTGGAAGTACGAAAATGAGAATTTAGAGAATGAACTTGGCTTTGAATTGTGAGAATTGTAGTGGATTATTGTGTTGGTGTTAAACTTTGGGTTTGTGGCTGATTTTGAGGTTAATTTATTGTTTTTGAATGGTTAGAAGCAAGAGAAAACAATGGAGAAGCTTCAGGCTCGAATCCAGAGACTTGGATGCTTGGTAGGCTAGTCGGCTTGTGCTAAATTGAGTGGTCGGTGAGTGGTTATTGTTTTTAAATGGTTTTTAAATATTGGTTCAAGCATGTGGACCTAGGTTGGGCTCGGTAAACCCACCTAGAGTTGAGATTAGAGTTGTAGCCTAATCTCAAGCTTAGTTCAGGAAACTCTTGGTTGAACTCTTAATTTCTTGTCATGCCTCTTGTTTATTTGTGTTTATGGTAGTTATGTATATTGTGTTATACATGTTGTTGAGGCATGGTGTGATGCATTGTTATGCATGTGGTTTGGATTGTGAATTGTGCATGATGGTGATCATGGTGAGTACGTGCTAAGCACGGAAGTTGATATGAAATGATGTTGTGAAAGGTTATGGATTGTGTTTAATATTGGCACTAGTATGCTTGGGTACAATGATTGATCATTTGGATGTTTAGTATGCACACGAGAGTCAAATGCGCGCGTGGTCTTGGTGACGGTAGTCATCAAGATGGAGTACGGGTTCACCCGGAAATCTTCATATATATATTAGTCGATGATGAGTGGAATCCCATTGACGGGGCGTGAGGATGAGTGGAATCCCCTCCGCGAGAAACGGTGATGAGTGTAATCCCACCGTAAGGTAATGGTTGTGGTTGGATGTAAGTTCCAACGGTTATCCACGTATTCGAGTCATAGCTAGGTGCCAATATGGATTGATATATGTGGTTGTTAATACATTGATTTATGCATCTTCGTGTGTTGGGCTTATGAGTTGTTGATCATGGCATAGTGTTGATTATATGTTCATGCATCATGTATATTTTGGCTCTTGCAGATCGGAGGTAAAATCATGCATTCTATCTTGGTTGTTGCTCGTGCTTGGACCCTGCATTGTCGAGGTTTGTTTAATGAGCTTATCCTCACTAAGCTTTTATGCTTACGCTCCTTTTTGTTCGACAATGCAGATCAGTAGCTTGTGGGTGGAAAGGGCGAGGAAGGGGGCCTCCAAGTGTCGCTTTTGGTTAGCTCAAGTATGAACCTTAAATTGAAAGATTGTAATAGTCAAGCAATGGGATAAGTGTTGTTGATTTGAGCTTTGATGTATGTTGATATTGGTTTGGCTTTTGGGTGCTTTGTTTGAATTGTAAACCTTGTTTATGTTGCATGTCATGAACGCTTATATGTTTTGGTTTCTAAGGCATGAATCTTGAATGCAAAGTATGTCCTCTTTATGGTAAATGCATGAATCCTTTAGATGTATGATCCTTGTTCGTTTTGAATGTTTTGTATGTAGATATCTTGGTTGATAAAGGTTGTATGTATGTGTTTGTGGCTAGGGGAGTCGTAAATCGCATCTGGAGTTGAGTCTTAAGTCATTTTGCTACAATTTTGGGTATTGCAGTGCAGGGCGTATCGGTACGCCCAAGGGCCATATCGATACGGTCCTACACTTTGGACTCAGATTTGGCTTAGGGTACCGATACTCGGGGGCGTATCGATACGTCAAATCTTTTCTGGAATTCTGAGATTTTAACGAGTTTTTGGCGTATCGGTACGGGCTCTAAGTGTATCGGTACAGTTTTGTATCGTTGACCGTGAGATGTTGACTGAGGAGAGCGTATCGATACGCCCAAGGGCTGTATCGATACGGTCTTCCTGGTTTGACTTGAGGCAGTTTACTTGGTTAAGGTGTATCGACACCCTTGACTGGTGTATCGATACGGCCTGCTATGTAAGTTTTAAAATGGGCTGTTAAAATGTCGTTTTGGATTGGTTGCTTTTATTTCATGATGTTTCCGTTGTCGTGTTCACATAGGGAATAAACATGCCTTTAGACAAGATATAATTAAAAGAAATTTTCTAGGGTTGCTAATCGAGGTGGGACCTTAATAGGTTTCACATCGGTTTTCCCTGTGTAGCCTACTCGGACCGGTCAGTCGACCAGACCGGGACGAGGGGTTACATTTGTTGGTATCAGAGCCTAAGGTTTCCAAGACCTTGGGTAGGTAAGTGAGATAAGTTTAATTTTTGTATTGTAATTGCACGATGTTTGCTTGCCATGTAAGCATGTTTGCTTGTTTGTCAAGTATGCTTGGTGTATGTTGTTTGATCGTGCGTGTGTGTTGCTTGAAGCATGTTGAGTAGAGTCCCATTTCTTCTATTACATCGGAAAAAGATATTTTTAAGTGAGGGAATCATACTTGAGCCACTTGGACCCTTTCCTTTGCTAACCCAATTTGCATGATTAATTTGTTGTTGTTGTTGTTGATTTATTGCTTTTTGGTAAGTTGAGGCCAGGGCGTAGGCCGTGAATCGGTAAGTAGAAACTGTGGTTTCTGAAAAATGTGGACGATGCGAAGAGAGTTCATCGCTATAGTCAGGGAAGTATGGTTGTACCGGAGTTGAGGTACAATTTGTTTGTTTGAGTCAGTGTGTATGTGGGTTGATTCATGTTGATGAGGGACAATGTGATCGATTCTGGTATTAGTTGGTAAAAGAAGGGAAGACCTATGAGTGGGATTCAGAGTGGTATCGATGTTATAGTAGATAAACCCTTGGTACAGTTTTGAGTTTGTTCCCTCCGGTTGATTCTGAGTCTGTACTTCTGTATATTGTTAGCAAGCATGCAAAGTTTGAATGTGCCCGGTGGAGTGTTAGAGGTAGATGCGAGTACCTTAGTTCTTTTGGCAAGATCAAGGTAAGGGTCTCATGTGAGTAATCTGAAACTCAGAAATGTTAGTTGGTGATTGTTAGGGTTCGGCCTATGGTTTTAATACAAGACAGCCGGTCAGTATCCGTGAGTGGGAATCAATTTGTGTGATTGGGGTAGTGTGCGTCTGAGATGTCTTCTAGCAAGAAGGAGAGATGAAGTCGCTTCCGATATAGTTGAGCTGAGGAAGAAGTCTTGAGTTTATACTCCAGGTTGTTTGGTATTGGAATGTTTGGAGTCGTTAGGACCGATGTTATAGAACAAGTCCAAACATGATTGTTTGCGTGTGATCAGAACTGAATTTTGAAGTTTCGAGATGCTCTAAGAACGGTTTTGAAGAGTTAGGTTATGTTGAAGGACCAGCCAAAAAACAAGAGAACCGGAAACTATCAGCTGTGTACATGTGAAGTTGCAATTTCTGCGTATTCGACCTTTTGTGTGAGCATGCAAAGAAATTAGATATACCTGTTGAGATCTTAGACATAGGGACGAATGTGACTAGACCTTTTGGTGAGACAGTGGTGGTCAGAAAGATGTGCGGAAGATGTTTGTTGATGGTTCAGGGTTACGAGTTTCCAGTAGATGCGAAGTAATTGTCTTTTTACGGTCTCGATGTAACTTTGGGCATGGTTTGGCATGTAGAACACAGAGCTAAAGTATACTTTGAGACAAATAGAGAGTTGCCTTGAAGTCGCAGATTACTGTGAGACTGTAGTGGTAGGTGAGGATGTGAACTTCTTATCGAATGTTGATCCAGCTTTAGAGGTCAAAGATTGATTGAGTTTGGTTGATAGGCTTGCCTAACAAATGTGATGGATTCGATTTTTGAATGAGGATTAGACCGCAGAATGTTAGAATAGTTTGTGTTTTTCCTAAAAGTGTTTGGAAGAATTGCCCGGTTTGTCTCTTGATAGGGAAGAAGAGTTTGTTATTGGTACCGTCTCCAAGTTTGCTCCTGCTTTGATTGCTCTGTATCTTATGGTCCCTGAAAGAATTGAGAGTGTTGAGGAATCAACTTCGAGATTTGTTAGACCTTAGATTCATTAGACCTAGTACATCATCTTAGAGTATGACAATGCAATTTGTGAAGAAGAGAGATGACAATACGAGAATATGTTTAGATTACAAGCAGTTGAAACAATTGACAATGTGTAGTTAGTATCCGTTTCAGAGCATCAGTGATTTGTTGATCAGTTGAGGGGTGCTTCAGTCTTTTCAAGATTAATTTGAGATCCGATTACTACCAGTTGAAAATGAGAGAAGTTGATGTACCGAAGACAGCTTTCGGGGCAAGATGTGATCACTTTGAGTTTTGGGTTATGTCGTTTTGTTTGACTAGTGTGTCAGCCACTTTTATAGAGATGTCGAGCAGAATACTTCCTGAGCTCCTTGATCAGTTTGTAGTAGTCCTCATAAATGATACATGGGTATATTCACGTACCGAAGAAGACCATGACAAACATTTGGAGTTGGTGTTGTAGACCCTATTAGAGAATCATTTGTATGCCAAGTTGTACAACGTGAACTCTGAGTCAAGGAAGACGTTCTCCTAGGACATGTAGATCGGCCGAGTGTGTTAGAGTGAATCCTATGTAGACAGAAGAAGATGTGAGTTGGAAGAAACCGAAGACAGTGACAAGTATCTATAGTTCCTAGGTCTAGCATTGTTACTTTCGGGGAATTGTAAATAGTCTTTCGAAGATAGCTGCTCCATGGACAGATTGCTACAGAAGAATGTTCAATTTGTGTGGTTAGATGCGAGACAACGAGCCTTTGAGAAACCGAAAGAAACTTTGAAGAGAGCTTCGACCTTGATCCAGCCTATATCAAAGAGAAATTGTGAACCATAGCGATGCGCTACATGTATGGTTAGGTTGTGTGCTTATGCAAGACAAAAGATTTGTGGCCTATTCGTCGAGGCAGTAGGAAGTACATGAAAAGAATTATCCGGCACGAGACATAGAGTTAACTGCAGTTGTATTTGCTCCGAAGACTTAGAGATAAAGCATGTATAGTAAGAAATGCACAATATATACATATCATCAGAACTTGAAATATTTGACGATTTAGGAAGGGTTGAAACTTGAACAACATAAGTTGTTAGAACCGCTTGAAGACCGTAATCTCAAGATTGAGTACCATCCGAAGAGAGTCAACATAGTAACCGATGCTTCGAGTTGTTTTTGCTGAGCTATATTTGAGTTGCGAGCTATATCTGCCGGATTCAGTTTATCAAATGATAGTGGTTCTGTGGCCGAGTTTCGGGTTAAATCTACATTGGGTCAGAATACTTAAAGAGAAACAATTGCGAGACAGGTTCTTGGCACCTCATGTGCGAGACATAGCAGAAGGAAGACCTTCAAAATACAGTTTCAGAGATGATATAGTTCTGCATTTCAGAGACAGAATAGTTGTGCCGAATGACATAGTGTTCTGAGACGTATTGTTTTGGCCGAAGCACACGACAGTTCATTGTATTGCATCTGAGTATTATGAAGACACATTGTGGGTTGAAGACGAGTGCTTCAGGATTGAGTTGATGGATGATGTGGTTCAGTATGAGAATAAGTGTACAATTTGCCAGCGTGTCAAGACCGAGCATCAGTTTTCTTCTAGTCTGTTACAATCGTGGAAGATTCTTAATGAAAGTGGGTAATAGATTCGAGAGACCTTGTGTCTGGTTCGCCTTTGATTTCCTCCGGGAGAGCTTAGCCGAGTAAATAATGATAGTTGCACCGAGTGTACTCATTTTATACATGTTCACGTTACTTGTACCTTGTGTAAGATGGCAGAGTCGTGCCTTAGCAAGAGTGTGAGTTGTACAGTGTCTTAGAATCGATAGTGGCCGATAGATATTCGAGATTTCGACTAGATTTTTGAGGATGTCTGCGTAGTGCTTGGATACCTGTTGAATTCAGTTGCTCAGTCAGAAAAAGTTATCGGTCAAGTTTTCAAACGGTGCCGTATGAGGTTGTGAATCGTGCTAGTTCTGTTGTTTATTTGTTGCGGTTACCACCAGAGTTAGAAAGGGGTTTGTGATGTGTTCCGTGTATCTATGATTCGGAAGTGTGAATCAGATCTGTCCTGTGCTACGTTGTTGAAGAGATTGAGTTGAGTTTAAAATTGACGTGCAATGAAGAGCCAGTTGAGATCTTAGCATTAGATAGCTAATGTTGTGTGGTAAGTCTATCGAGTTGGTTAGAATGTTGTGGCGAGAAGGAAAGGAAAGTGTGGAGGGGCAGTTTCTGTGGCTCTTCCTGTCCGATAAATTTCAGGGACGAAATTTCCTTAAGTGGGGAAGAGTTGTAACACCCGGGTTTGGGGTCGGGTGAAAATAATATTAAAATAATGTTTCGAATTTCGGTTTCATAATTAAAATAATAAAATATTATATTGGGCTTCATGTTTTCAAAACAAATATTTTATGTTGGACTTAATTTGTTTTAAAACCCAAAACCCATGAATTTTGGATATTTGAGATAGCCATCTCATTAATGGCAAAGTTGTAATATTGGGGATTTTTGAAATAGCCCAATGAAATAAAAAAAAAAACAAAATCCCTTTTCACCATCTTCTCCCCCTTTATTTTCATTTGAACGTGAACTTCTTCCCCACCTCCCATTTCACTTTTCCATCAAATCTTGCCTTCATTTTGTGGAGCTTTTGCAAAGGTAACAACAAATTCTTTTTGTCCTCAACTTCCTCTTTCTTCCCATACTTTTAGTTTTCATCAGAATTCATTATTTAGAGTTTTGTGTTTTTGGGTTTTGGAAGAAAAAGATGCAAACTTCACCATCCATTGCTTGAGCTTTTGATTCTTTGTTAATAGATAAGTTAATATTAACTAGAGAGGTCCAACATACTAGATTTTTACATTGTTTTAACTTGATTTTCGGATTTGGGTTTAATGGGGGGGGTTTGGAGTGTGCTTGGTAAGGTTTTGGGCTGTTTTGGGTGAGGATTTGTTGGTTGATGGTTATACTATGTTTGGGTAGTGTTTTGAACATGTTTAAGAGTGCTTTGGATGGTTATATTGCTGATTTTTGTTGGGTTTTTGTGGAAGTACGAAAATGAGAATTTAGAGAATGAACTTGGCTTTAAATTGTGAGAATTGTAGTGGATTATTGTGTTGGTGTTAAACTTTTGGTTTGTGGCTGATTTTGAGGTTAATGTATTGTTTTTGAATGGTTAGAAGCAAGAGAAAACAATGGAGAAGCTTCATGCTCGAATCCAGAGACTTGTATGCTTGGTAGGCTAGTCGGCTTGTGCTAAATTGAGTGGTCGGTGAGTGGTTATTGTTTTTAAATGGTTTTTAAATATTGGTTCAAGCATGTGGACCTAGGTTGGGCTCAGTAAACCCACCTAGAGTTGAGATTAGAGTTGTAGCCTAATCTCAAGCTTAGTTCAGGAAACTCTTGGTTGAACTCTTAATTTCTTGTCATGCCTCTTGTTTATTTGTGTTTATGGTAGTTATGTATATTGTGTTATACATGTTGTTGAGGCATGGTGTGATGCATTGTTATGCATGTGGTTTAGATTGTGAATTGTGCATGATGGTGATCATGGTGAGTACGTGCTAAGCACGGAAGTTGATATGAAATGATGTTGTGAAAGGTTATGGATTGTGTTTAATATTGGCACTAGTATGCTTGGGTACAATGATCGATCATTAGGACGTTTAGTGTGCAGACGAGAGTCAAATGCGCGCGTGGTCTTGGTGACGATAGTCATCAAGATGGAGTACGGGTTCGCCTGTAAATCTTCATATATATATTAGTCGGTGATGAGTGGAATCCCATCGACGGGGCGTGAGGATGAATGGAATCCCCTCCGCGAGAAACGGTGATGAGTGTAATCCCACCGTAAGGTAATGGTTGTGGTTGTATGTAAGTTCCAACGGTTATCCGCGTATTCGAGTCATAGCTAGGTGCCAATATGGATTGATATATGTGGTTGTTAATACATTGATGTATGTATCTTCGTGTGTTGGGCTTATGAGTTGTTGATCATGGCATAGTGTTGATTATATGTTCATGCGTCATGTATATTTTGGCTCTTACGGATCAGAGGTAAGATCATGCATTCTATCGTGGTTGTTGCTCGTGCTTGGACCTTGCATTGTCGAGGTTTGTTTTATGAGCTTACCCTCACTAAGCTTTTATGCTTATGCTCTTTTTTGTTCGACAATGCAGATCAGTAGCTTGTGGGTGGCAAGGGCGATCAAGGGGGCCTCCAAGTGTCGCTTTTGGTTAGCTCAAGTATGAAACTTAAATTGAAAGATAGTAATAGTCAAGCAATGGGATAGGTGTTGTTGATTTGAGCTTTGATGTATGTTGATGTTGGTTTGGCTTTTGGGTTCTTTGTTTGAATTGTAAACCTTGTTTATGTTGCATGTCATGAACGCTTATATGTTTTGCTTTCTAAGGCATGAATCTTGAATGCAAAGTATGTTCTCTTTATGGTAAATGCATGAATCCTTTAGATGTATGATCGTTGTTCGTTTTGAATGTTTTGTATATAGATATCTTGGTTGATAAAGGTTGTATGTATGTGTTTGTGGCTAGGGGAGTCATAAATCGCATATGGAGTCGAGTCTTAAGTCGTTTTTCTGCAATTTTGGGTATTGCAGTGCAGGGCGTATCGGTACCCCCAAGGGCCGTATCGATACGGTCCTACACTTTGGGACTCAGATTTGGCTTAGGGTACTGATACTCGGGGGCGTATCGATACGTCAAATCTTTTCTGGAATTGTGAGATTTTAACGAGTTTTTGGCGTATCGGTACAGGCTGTAAGCGTATCGGTATAGTTTTGTATCGTTGATCGCGAGATGTTGACCGAGGAGGGCGTATCGATACGCCCAAGGGCTGTATCGATACAGTCTTCCTGGTTTGACTTGAGGCAGTTGACTTGGTCAAGGCGTATCGATACCCTTGACTGGTCTATCGATACGGCCTGCTATGTAAGTTTTAAAATGGGCTGTTAAAATGTCGTTTTGGATTGGTTGCTTTTATTTCATGATGTTTCCGCTATCGTGTTCACATAGGGAATAAATATGCCTTTAGACAAGATATAATTAAAAGAAATTTTCTAGGGTTGCTAACCGAGGTGGGACATTAACAGGTTTCACATCGGTTTTCCCCGTGTAGCCTACTCAGACCGGTCAGTCGACCAGACCGGGACGAGGGGGTTACAGATATAACAATTTACCTTAAGGTCAAAATTGTAAAACAATAAATTTTTAAGTATTTTCAAAGACTCACAATTTGACAAGCCATTTTGAACCAAATACTATTTCAAGTCAAAACACATTAAAATGGTTCAAGTTTTCTAAGTGCGTTCAAGAGTTTTCAAGCCAAAAAGCAATAAAATGCCCAGGCGTATCGATACCCTTATGCATATCGATACAACTTTTCAACACAGGAATTCTAATCGTTCATAGCGTACCGATACAGTTTAACCCCGTATCGATATGATATTCATCTAGGCAAGACATTAAACTATAGCGTATCGATACGCATCAGAACCATATCGATACAATTTTCATATATAAATATTCTTTGCTATAGCGTAGCGATAAGGTATGTCACCGTATCGATACGATATGCTGACCTTTGCAAAAATCTTGGCATTTAATATTCAAACGTTGGCTTGTCAGTTATTGGAATACAAAATTTTAAATGACCGTTGAACGGTATCGATACGCTAAGGTAGCGTACCAATACGCTTTTTAGCAAAACTCAATTTAGGATTCCAGTGAGCAAAATCCATATCGATACGACTAATCGTATCGATATACACCTTTAATACCGTACCGATACGCCATGTTTTTCAGTCACAACGGCTCTTTCTTCTTTGAGACAGGTACTGATACGCCCACGAACCGTACCGATACGGTAGGTTGTTGAGGAGCATTTATTGCGGGAGATTGCAACCCAACGACTAGATTAATGACCTCATCCACCCAAACGGCTAGAAATCAATGCAAGGGTATAAAAACAAGTCTCAAATGCTACAACAACAACTATTGAGCCTTCAAGCAAAATCAAAGCATTTGAATCCAAACCTTGATCATTTAGAGTCAAATCTTGTACCCAACTCTATTGAGTTTTTCCATTGTAATTTTTATTGAGAGTTTTGGGTGTGATTGATTGTATTTGGGTAAACATCAACCTTTGAGAGGTATTTGTAAGGTTTACCAAATTCTTTCTTTGTAAAGAGTGTGTTGGATTAAGCTTTGGGTAGAAAGCTTAATCGATTTTGTAAGGTTTCATCCTCATCCAAGAAAAGGGGAAGAGTCAATTAGTGGATTGGTTGAAAAATCCTTAGTGGGAGTTAATGTAGTGGAGGTAGAGTTCATTTAGGAACTTGAACCACTATAAATTGCCTTGTGTCAAATTTTCATTCATCCAATTTCTCCCTTCAAATTTTTAATTGCCAATTCACCCCTCTTGGCCATTTGCAATCGTTTGATCAACTCAACAATTGGTATTAGAGCTACACTCATTGGAAGGATTACAACCCTCTTGAGTCGATTCTCGGAGAGTTTGATCAACAACAACTTGAAGCAATGGCATCTACCTCCGACCCCAACCTCTATGAGTCTCAATCCACCACCAAACCATCATTCTTCAATGGGGATAACTACCCATATTGAAAGAATTGGATGCGAATCTTCATCAAATCCAACGACTACATGGTATGGAACATTGTAGAAGACGAACCAAGCATTCCCATGAAGAGAGATGGTGAAGGAAGATTAGTCCCGAAGATCAAAGTCGAGATGACCGACGAAGGTAGAAGACGGTTGCAAGTCAATGATAAAGCCTTGCACATGATCTTTTGTGCTATCGGTCCCGATATCTATTCAAAGGTGTCTTCAATGACCATATATGAGGGGACTAGCGATGTTAAAGAGACGAAGATCGGGTTGCTCAATTTAAGCTATGAAAATTTCAAGATTGACCCTGATGAAAGCGTCTCCAAGATGTTTGATCGGTTCTCAGTAATCGTCAACGGATTAAAGGGCTTTGGTGAAGTCATTCCCGAAAACAAGCTAGTTCAGAAACTCCTATATTCTCTTCCGAAATATTAGGATGGAAAAAGAACGGCCATCATCGAAGCTAAAGATTTGAAGACTCTCAAGCTTGATGCCCTTGTTGGATCTCTACTCACTCATGAGATCACGAAACAAGGGAGGGAAGAAGAGAAGAAGAAAGAAGAGAAGAAAATTGAGAAGGAGGTTTAGTACCTCACCTATTTCCATATTTCTATTTTGGCACCCAAACTAATTTTTTAAGCAAAATGGTACCTAACGTTACATATTGTTTCTATTTTGGTACTTTGACTTTTAAAAATAAATGAAAACAATGACGTTGCTTGGGTAAATAACAGTTTTAGTCCCTAAAACTTATACAATCTATCAATTTAGTCTAAAATATTATCAATTTAAGCATCATTTCTAATTTTTGCATCTATGGAAGTATGAAAAACTAGGTATTGTACATCTTCTTCATTGCAAATAAACTACCTAGCTTCTCAATAAATTACATTGCCCACAAATCAATTTAAAATATATGTGGTAAATTACAATAAGTGTTAATTTAGATTCAAAAATTAGAGATGATATTATCGAATATAATTATATATGGTAAT
The DNA here is from genome assembly GCA_030270665.1 of Hibiscus trionum. Lineage (NCBI taxonomy): Eukaryota > Viridiplantae > Streptophyta > Magnoliopsida > Malvales > Malvaceae > Hibiscus > Hibiscus trionum. The sequence continues at coordinate 4,127,438 of BSYR01000008.1, forward strand.
TTTTCTGTTTATATTTTGGTTTTTGTCATTTTCTTAGCACTGTCAGATATCAATCATCGAAACTACCCAGCTTCTTGGCCAAGTGAAGCACTGCCAGTCTGCCACTGCCCTTATATAATAGTCAGAACCCAACTCTCCAAACATACTCAGCCACCCCTCTTCTCTACTCTTTCTAAGGTCTTGTTTTTTATTTATTATATCCAAATCGTCGAGAAAGGCAGATACAAGGCTGTTTCTTCCTATCTCTAGCTCCAATGGCTCCATTCCAACGAAGCCTCTTGCAAATCGCCGCAAACCCATGAAAGTGCAACTCTCGATCTTTTTTGGGTTGCTAACGGTTGGATTGTTGGCAGCTTTATTGATAAGTAACAATGGATCAGGTTTCGCAACAGAAAACGAACATGGTCCATTGGCTTCGTCGACCACCACAAAATCTGAAATTTTACAATCGGTGTCACGCGGGCCGGCCGCCGGAGTATCGGAAAAATTGAACTGGCTTTTTGCCGATGAGAATATGGTGGCGTTTCCATGGAGTAATACCTAGTTCTTCTTCAACTAATAGAATATTTTTTCTTCTTCATTGTAAATTTATTTCGGAAGAAAAAGAAAGAATAACTTACATTTTTAATCTAAAAATTAAAAATGACCTTTAAACTGATAATATTTTGGACTAAATTGATAGATTATATAAGTTTTAAGGACTGAAACTGTTATTTGACCAAGCAACGTTATTTTTTCCGTTTATTTTTAACAGTCAGGGTACCAAAATAGAAACAATACGTAATGTTAGGTACCATTTTGCTAAAAAATTTAGTTTGGGTACCAAAATAGAAATATAGAAACATGTGACGTTCTAAATATGTAGTTTACCCTTATTTAAAAAATTAAAAAATTTAATATATATGGGAAATAATTTAATTGAATTTTTTAAAAATAATTATTAATTGTATGTTGAGTCCTTGAAATTTTTAACCTTTATTAATTAATTTAATGGTGTTCAACAGTGTTCAATGTTAGTAGTGTTCAGCGGTGTTCGTCGCACGTTGTAGAATTTTCCTTAATTTTATATTTTTTAAAAGCCGCATACTTTTCACTCTAGCCTTAGTGCCGATGCTCTTTTCATTCTTATTTGAATACATGCCGGTGACGACAACATCCTTAGGGCTGGTTGTCGACCACCGGTCACCCTCCTTTTATTTATTTGTTTAGTTTTTTTTTTTTACTTTTTGTCCTTTTAATTCAATAAATCTGTCTTTATGACACATTTTCCTCTACCTTTTGGTATGTTTTTTTGCTTCTTAGCACATTTTTCTGCCTTTTGGCACGCTTTTCTATCTTTTGTTTTTCCTATATGGGTTAGATTTGACGTCGCCATGACTGATCAAGATGTCGTTGTTGATTATGTTGTTGATCTCCCTGTTTTGTACCCTCAAATTGGATCTTGATGGAAGTTTAGTCACCGCTCTTGTTCGCGATTGAATTGTGGTAATAAATGTGTTATCAACGTACCCCTATTTTGTAATATGTATTTTTAATGTTGTTTATTGATGGTTTTTACCTTCATCGTCGAACATTGGTGATGTTTTGTATCTGCTTTGTTTCGAGTCTTTGGATTAGGTTTTTACCTTTTCTTTGTTTGATCTTGTTTATGATCTAGAGATGTTAGTTTTCGATTTTTTAGAATTATGTCCCGATCTTGTTTGTTTACTTGCATTGTAAAATTTTATCTTGAATTTTTCCTTTACTAATAAAACTGACGTAGTCATTTTCATTTTTTTTTATCTTTTTAAAAGTATTCAAATCAAAGTCCCTCCTCTTCTATCGCTAATCTCTTAATTTTTTTTAATATTTTTTTATCATCAACGACGAAAACAACTCTAGACTAGTCGTTGATCATTGACTTTTTATTTTCTTTTTTCTCTTCTTTCGTTCTCTAGACTTTATAATAATTTTTGTTGTATTTTGTTTTTCATGTATGAGTATACTATTTTATTTTGTTTAACTAGTGTTCCTTTTCGTATGAAAACAATGGATTGTTTTGTCTATTTTTGTACCGCATTTTTTGTGCTTTTGTAGCACTTTTTTTTCTTTCTCAAGGTTGGATTTAGCGTTGTCTCTCCAGTTGATGTTTATTTTGTTATCTTGCTAATCCGCCCATGCTTTGGACCTTCAGTTGATTCTCTTATATTTACAGACAATCACAATCAATCCATATATGTAGCAGTTAAGTTGTGATAAAGTCAGATTATAAACATGTCGTTATTGTAATTATAGACATTTTTATGTTAGTGTTGATTGTATTTATCCCTCATTGTCGACCATGATGTTTGTTTCTATCATTTTTTTGACTTGATTGGTTGAGTTTTTTTAACACATTTCTTATACGGTCCTAGTTTATTATTTAGTGGATAAATTGTGCACTTTGATGATATTTTAGGAAAAAAAGACTTGTTAATATGATTAGTTTATTTTTTTGTTGTTTTTCATTTTTATTTAGTAAAACTAGTTATTAGTTTAAAAGTATTAATGTCTACCGAGTTTTTAAATATGTACAAAAATATATCCATATCAAACACATATTTATATCTCAAACTTATATTTGAATTGAAAAAACACTCGTGATAAAAATTGATTTTAATACAAATTAGATGTGGAATGAGAAGAGGTGGGAGAAAGGGGGAAACAAAGAAGTGGGGCTGGAAAAAGTGACATTTTTTAACACGAATCTAAATTGATCTTAAATATTTTTTTGTTTTCCAAATCTAGCAAATTTTAAACCATACATAAAGACAGTACATTTATAGGTATTAAAAAATGTTGTAAGACTTCAATTAAAGGTGTAAATGAATTGGATTGAATAAGATTGTAGTTTGAAGGAGAAGTTATTTGCTTACACTCATTTTTTTACCAAATTTAGAAACTTGTTTTATGATTTAAATATTAAATTGCATTTTATGTTTAATGATTTATATTTTGAGAATTATTAAAAAAATTAATAATTTTTAATTTGAATTCGTAACTACTTGAATTTTGAGTCAACACTCGTATGTCGACTCGGGCACTTATTGACTCGTTTAGGAGAGCTTTTGGGGTTAGGCCTATAAACGAACCGAACGAACACAAACGAGGGTGTGTTTCGGTTCGTTCGTTTAACTTTAACCGAACAAATGAACTAACATGAACATAAACGAACACAAAATTTCTTGTTCGTTCATTAAGGAATGTAGCTTGTTCGTGTTCGTTCATGTTTGTTCGTTAAAATGATAAACGAACATAAACGTCTAATAACCACATAAAATTCATTAATATAAGCCGCAACTTCAAAGTAAAAGTCTTCGAGTAGCAGATTATTACTTTTAGGGTAGCAGGTTATGTTTTTAAAATTGGAAAAATTAAAAGTCACAACCCCAAATATTATATGTTTGCATAAAGCTCGTTAAATTTTTCCTAAATTCAAAATGGCTCGGTAAATATAAATGGACATATCACATATGTGAATAAATTTAAACGAACATGAACAGACAAACGTAAACAAACGAACAGATTACTGCACGATCATGAACATAAATAAACGAACAAGCCCTTTGTTCGTGTTCGTTCATTTAATTAAACAAACAAAAAATCATGTTCATGTTCGTTAGTTTAATAAATAAACGAATATAAATAAACTTCCCGTCGAACGGTTCACGAACAATTTGATTACAACACTATTTGGGGTTGAGGGATCAACTGTTAGGCTTCAATTATTGGGTTTTGGCCCAAAAGATGGCAAAAAAATGTTCACGAACTTCTCGTCAAACGGTTCACGAACGGTTTGATTACAACCTGATTTTCTGCTTCTTAGCACGCTTTTCTGCCTTTTGGCACGCTTTTCTATTTTTTGTTTTTCCTATCAGGGTTGGATTTGACGTCACCACGACTGATCAAGATGTCTTTGTTGATTAGGTTGTTCATCTCCCAGTTTTGGACCCTTGAATTGGATCTTGATGGAAGTTTAGTCTGTAACACTCGAGTTTAGGGTCAGGTGTTAGACGTGTGAATCGGGTTCGAGTCGTTGGCTTGTTTTAAATTAAAATGGGCTTGGTTTTAATTAAAAGGGGCCATGAGATTAATTAAAGGCAAAATGGTAAATTTCTAAATAAAGAAAATAAACTAAGTGAAAAGTGACTTTTTGAAAGTCGTCTTCTTCTTCTTCCTTCAACCATTTTCACGACAACAAAACCTCCCCAAACCCCAAAACATTGTTCCATCCATTTCTTCACCGATTTCAAGAGCTTTCATCAAGGTAAACATGTTTTTGACTTCTCCTCATCTTTCTTAACATTTCTATAGCTTTAGATTTTTATAAACCCCATTTTTGTGACATTTCAAGTTTTCAAGTTTTAAGAAAAAAGAGGAAGCTTTAATGGATTTTCGTTTGGTTTTTGATTTGTAAAGTTAATTTATGTTATACTCTTGCCCTTAGGTGTATCGTATTTTAAAATGGTACTGTTTTGTTGAAAATCCCGAAATGGGTTTTTGAGGGTGTGTTAAAGGGTAGAAAACTTGGATTTTTGAAGTAGTTTGGTGTGGGAAAGTTGGGCTGATGATATGGTTATGCTTGGGTGTTGTTTTGAGCGTGTTTAATGATGATTTGGGTGTTGGAATCAATCGGTTTTTGCTGGGTTGTATGTAAGTCCGAAAATGAAGAGTTTGTGTTAGTTTTGGCTTGAAAATGTAGAGAAATGGTCTTGTGGTTGTAATCTGATTTGTGGCAGTGGTTTTGTGGATGATTTGTTGAGTAATAAGTTGTTTTTGGTTGATTAGAATCAAGGGAAATCGTTGGAGAAGCTTCGGGCTCGATTCCGCGAAATTTGGAGGCTTGATCGACTTTCTCGGTTTGCTTTAAGGGTGTTCGGTGAGTGGATTGTTTAAAATGGTTTTAAATTGGTTCAAGTGTGTGGTTGAGATGTTAGATTGTGCTTGGTAGGCCAATCTAATGTGGAGATTAAGTTGGTAGCTTAATCTCTTGTTTGACTTTATGAGTTTCTTGTTAAATGTGTAAATGTGGTTTGTGTGATGCATGTTCGTTTATGCATGTTGCTATATATTGATGTTGTATAATGGTGATGATATGTTGTGTTGTATGATTGTGAAATCATGGTGAGACTTGTTAAGTATGTTGGCACTAGTTATAATTACCGGGTATAAATGATCGATCATTAGGATGAGTGTGCACACGATAAGAGTCAAATTCGCGCGTGGCCTTGGTGATGTGTAGTCACCAATGAGGAGTACAATGAGGTAACATTCCACCGGAAAACATATGTGTGTGATGATGAGTGAAATCCCATTCGTAAATGAATACGGTGATGTGTGTAATCCCACCGGAAGGTAATATGGTTGTTTGAGTACGTTGGGGCGAAAATACCAACGGAAGTTATCCGCATATCCTAGTAAGCTATATAGTTGCCAATATACTTGTTTATGTGTGGTGGTTGTGATAATATGTTCTAGTGCATTTGTGCTAAGCATAACATGAGGTAAGATGCCATGTTCATGCATTCTTGTAGTAGTTGGTTATGTTGCTCTATTAGTGTAAATGTATGCCTTGTGAGTGTTTTAAGGATATCATGCTTTGGACCTTGCATTGTCGATATTTTGTTTTTGAGCTCCCTCACTAAGCTTCTAGCTTACGCTCTCATTTTTGACAATGCAGATCATTAGTGTGGAAGTTAGCATGGAGCAAGGAAGGGGCATCCAAGCGCGTGTGTGGTTGCTCAAGTATGGTTTTATTGAATAATGTAATAGTTAGCAATGGGGATGCTATGCGTAGTAGGAGCATGTGTTAGACTCCTATGTTGTTAATGCTTTTGTGTTGAAGATTTGTAAATCATATTTTACGAAATGCTTATGTTTTGTATTGAAGGCATGTAACCTTGTTTATGCTATGCTATGTGGATGCATGTTTCCTATGAATGAAATGGACTTGTTATGCATGTTTATATGTTTGATCATGCTTGCGGTAGGGTGTAATGCCTTTAGATTGTATGCATGGTTGCTGTTTTATGAGTCTTGTTGTTTTGGGGCATGTTTGGGAATGTTTGAAGATGCAGAAATCGGTTTTCAGGGTCACACAGAGTGCAGGCGTTTCGAAACGCTCGTGGTTGTTTCAGAACGGTTGTAGCTCCAAGGATACTCATATCGGAACGGGGGTGGTGCCGTTTCGATACAATTTGACACTGTGAGCTCCTGTTTCGGTACGCGTTTCGATATAGTTTTCCTCTGTGTGTGCTTGTTTCGGAACTAGTTCTGAAACGTTTCGACACTGTTGACCCCCGTACCGAAACGAAGTTGATTGTATCGGTACGGCCTAGTCTAGATTTTAAACTGGAGCTCGCGTTTCGAAACGAGCAATCCTTTTTCGAGACGCAGGCCTCTAATTTGGCTTTTTGGCATCTTCAAAGGTTCTTGACTGAGGTATTTTAGTCCCGTTCGTTTGTTTGCTTCCTTGTTAAGTTTATATGCATTTTCTATGTTGGTTTGGCTCGTACGCATGAAATCGGACTAACATGTCACTCGGTAAATTTATGCTACCTTACGTCTGCTTGGATGTTTTCCTTATCTTTTTCGCTGTCGTTTCTCACATAGGACTAAACAATACATTTAGACAAGATAATTAAATGAAAATTTTCTAGGGTTGCTAATCGGAGTGGAACCTTAACGAGTTTTGCTTTGGTTTTCCCCGTGTAACCTGTTTGGAGCGGTATGTCGCCTAGACCGGGACGAGGGGGTTACATTTGTTGGTATCAGAGCCTGAGGTTTCCATGACCTCGGGAAGGTAAGTAAGGTAAGTTTGAAGTGTTATATTGAAATGTCTCGGTGTATGCTGTATGGTGAGTGCTTTGCTATGTATGCTTGTTGTTCGCTTGCTTGCATAGTGTTTGAAAGCATGTGTTAGTATGGTTGTTGTGTTGAGGCGTAGTGTCGAGTTTCCATTGCTACTATTACTTTATTGGAATTTTTTTTGTAAAGGAATACTTGAGCACGTTGGACCCTTGCCTTTGCTAACTTAATCCTTGTTTGTTTGTTTGTTTGTTTGTAGTTAATATCTTGCTAGCCGTAAGATGAGACCTAGAGGCAAGCCTAGGGTGCTTCATCCGGAACCACGGGCAACAGCTCTGGAAGTTGAGCCGGTTGTTGAGGCGGAGGCTCCTCCACCTCCTCCTCGTGAAGAGGAAGGTGAGGCAAGAGTTGAGGGTGTAGGACCTCAGGTTGGCCAAGGTCCGGCCGGTATAGATCTAGCTCCATTGGTTCAGGCTATAGCTGGGGCTTTCCAGGCAGTTGTGGCCGGGGGACATACACTGGCACAACCTTAGAGTGAGGGCACCAATTTGCCACTTAAGAGGCTCCATAGTTTGGAAGGTGAAGAGTTCCGAGGGTTGGCGCCCGAAAGATCAAAGGCTTGGTTTGACAAGACTGTTCGTATCTTGTCTCAGATGGGTTGTACTGGAGCACGCAAACTAGAGTGTGTTGTTTCTCTGCTTCAGGGTGATGCCTACACTTGGTGGGTCACCATTACTACAGGCATGGCAGATGCAGAGATCACTTGGGAGTTCTTTGAGTCTGCTTTTCGCAAGAAGTACCTGGGTCCCCGTTTTCTTGATGAAAAGAAGAGAGAGTTCATGGCTTTTCTTCAGGGTAACATGACAGTGACCGAGTATGAGTTACTGTTTGTCAGATTGAGCCAGTATGCGTCCGAGCTAGTTCCTACTGAGAGGGAACGATGCGACCGTTTTCGTTACGGGTTGAGTGTGGAAGTGAAGAGGTACACTTTGGCTACGAACTACACGAACTTTGATTTCTTGGTCGCTAGGGCCAAGGACATAGAGCACAGTTTGGGTCTGACCAAACGTTCAGATGGTTCTAGTTCAGGGAAGAGGTTTGCTGATTTTGATAGAGGTGATGCCAAGAGGCATAAGGATAATAGGCATCATTTTGATCACAGACATGGTGGTGGTAACCACGGGAGAGGCCATCAGGGCCAGAGAGCTGGAGGGCGTTTGCCCGAGTGTGCTAGGTGCTTGAGGCATAACACCGGAGAGTGTTAGGGAAACTTTCATGCATATTGGAACTGTAGAGCTAGAGATCACCTTAGGCGTGATTGTCCACATCAGGCTGGGTTTGCACCAGTTCAGCTTCAGGCTCCTGCTAGAGCTATTGAGTATCTGAGAGGCCGTGGGCGCAGTCGAGGTAACTTTCAGCCAAGGAATGATGGCCAGAGGAATATAACACATGTGGTTGCGGTTCAGCCGGAGGGCGGAGGTCAGGCTAGAGTTTATGCTCAGCTAGAGGGACAAAACGACACAAATGTGATTGTAGGTAATTTCTCGATACAGTCTCTGAGTTTGCTTTCCTTGATTGATTCCGAGTCTACGCATTCATATATTTCGAGTGAGCATGCAAAGATGTTAAATTTACCTTGTGAGGTACTAGAGGTAGGTGTTAGTGTTACTAGTTCCTTCGGGGATACAATTGTGGTTAGGAAGATGTACATAAGGTGTTCGTTAATGGTTCAGGGGCATATATTTCCAAAGGACATGATGGAGTTACCGTTTTATGGTTTCGATGTGATTTTGGGTATGGACTGGCTTACAGAACATAGGGCTAGGATATATTTCGAAACAAAGAGAGTCTTCTTGAAGCTTGCGGATGACTATGAGACTGTGGTAGTAGGTGAGAATGTGAAATTCTTATCGAATGTTGTTTCGGCCTTAGAGGCTCAAGGATTAGTTGAGTTGGGTTGTGAGGCGTTGTAACACCCCAATTTTGGGCTTGGAAGTTTAGAGTCTGAATCGGACCAGTCTGATTTTCGGTTCGAATATAAAAGGTGGTTTTAGGGAAAGTCTAGTTCGGGTTGCATTAAAAATATGGAAAAATATCTAAAAATCCTCTTTTAATATATATAAGAGAGTGGTGAAATCAATTTTACAAAATAAGGTTTGGAAGTGTGACATTTCGAATTAGTAACTAAAATGTAATTTTTAAAAAGTTCAGTGGTGACTGTTTTGTAAGGATTGAAACTTTGAATCTTTAAGGAGCTAATTTACCCAAGATTGATTTCTTCAGATTTTTCTTAGATTTTAATGAATCATTTAATGTTTAATTAATTAAAGGAAGATGGGAAAAACCAATTTTGAGATTTCATAACTAACTTTCTTGAAAACTTTCTCATCTCATTTTCTCTCAAAATTCCCTCAGCCAAACACATTTCTACAGCAACCTTTCTTTTGATTTTCACACTAAATGATGAGGTTTCAATCATCAAAAGATTCCTAATCCTTTCTACATCAAATCCTCCTCATTTGCTTATTGAATTTTCAAGGATTTTGGCTCTAATCAAGGAGAAATCTACATTTAGAGGTAAGGATGTTCTTCTCCTCTAAATACTCAGTTCTTTACTGAAATTCCGAAGTTCTCAATCCTTAAATTAAGTTTTATTAAAGGTTTTAATGTTGTGATCTTGATTTTTGCTTAAAACTCAAGATTTGGATTAAATCTTAAAGAAATTCATGGTGATTGTTTGGGCTCTATTTTGAGATGGATTTTTAATGTATTTTGGATGTTTAATGATGTGTGATTGAGGTTTAATCAATGCAATCCTGAATAGGTTGATTTTCCTAAGTTTTTGCTTGTGAAAATGGTGGTTTTTGGGGTGATCTTCGTGTTCTGTTATAGCTGGAGGTATAAGGACGAGTTTAGGTTCTTTTTGGATGTTAATTGATGTCTAAGAATGTTTAGAAGTGATGGATCTTGGCTGGGTAATGTTGTGGAAGAGTTTGGATGTGATTTCGGTTGTGCTTGGTAGCCGGAATGTTAGTTTTGGTGAGAGCAGCGAGTTTAGGTGTAATGGCTGAAGATTTTAATGCATGATGATGCATTAATCCTCTGATTTGATGTGTTTAAAATAGGGGAGACATCCTTGGATCCTTGTGGTGTTGATCCGGAGGCTTGAACGGCATTTCAGCAAGCTTGCGAAATGGAATTGGTGAGTGGAGTTGGATTTCCAGCTTTGTATCGAATATTTGATGGTTTGGGAGTTTAGTTTAAGTCTAATCAACTTAACTAAACTCAAGAGTAAGTTTTCGGAAAAACTCTCTTGGATGAGCCATGAATTGGTTCGATGCATTTGTTGATAATTGCATGTTTAAATTCTGTTTTTGAAAGCATGTTTAGCATGGTTAATGCTGGTTATGTAAGCCATTTGTTGAGGGATTCTCAAGGTAAGAGATCCTTGGTTTGATTTGTTAAAAATGTGGATTGATGCATAGTGATGCATGTTGTAAATGGCTTTGATTTGGATGCTTAAAAATAGTGGATTAATGATGATATTGATGTATATTGGCAAGTGATGTGTTGGTTTTTAAAGTACTTGAATCGGATATAGTTAGCCGGCTATAGGATTGGGCGCACTGTGAATAAAGTCGCCTTGGATGTTGAGGGGTTGTAATTGTACCGTAAACTCCATCCAAGTACACTAACGAGATGTTTAAGATCACAATGGTGGTTAAAAGTCCATGTGTGGATCTTGTGTTGTGTGTCCCGTGTTCTCGTTTGTGATGTTATACAACTACCAATGAGTGATGTGGAGGGGTTGTGATTGTACCGTAAACTCCATCACGGGTGTTGAGGGGTTGTGATTGTACCGGTAAACTCCACCTTGTGTGTTTGGTAGTGTGTATGAAGCGTATGGGACAACGCTTGTAATCCGCATATCCGATTGTGTTTTATGTTGAAAAAGGTTATGGTTTATCACTTGAAAGCCAATATGACATGATAATGATAATGAAGCATGAGATGCCTGTAATGGCCTTCGTGTATCGAAACAGGTAGAGGCCGTTCCGAAACGTTTTTGCCACTGCCAAGCCCTGTTTCGATACTGGTCTCGAAACGAACCTGCATTTCGGAACGATCAACCCCCGTTCCGAAACACTAGACTGTTGGGCACTGATTTGAATGGTTTAAGGTTTGCAAGCTTTACGTTTTAGTCCTGGATTTTGTATTTGCAATTGCTTGAGCTTGAGATGTCCGTTTGAGGTGAAATTTGACTGGGAAGCATGTAATATGATTAATTTGATATTGGTAATTTAAAAATCAGCAAAGTCCCTCATCTTTCCAGAATTTACATTTTGGTCCTTAACTTTGTATGTTATGCAATTAAGTTCCTTATTGCTTTCCGATCGCTGTGATTATCGAGTATGCTTTTCTCAAGAGTACGCTTAAGGTTAATGAGCATTTAGATAAGATTGAAAAGAAAAAAAGGGTCGTTAATCAAGGTTGACTTTCGGGTTGACTTTGGTTTTCCCCGTGTAATCTTCGTAGTTCGGGTCAACTGTCTAGGCCGGGCTAAGGGGGTTATATTTGGTGGTATCAGAGCTGAGTTCTCGAGTAAACGTGAATGGATATGTGGGTGATGTATGTATGATTGCATGATGTGCCTTTTTGAATGAAAGTGTGATGTGTGAATTGTAAAGTATGTTACAATTGTGATGTATGCTGTGGTGAAGCATGTTAGAGGGACCCATTGCCATATCAAAACTAATGAAATGATTTGTTTTTATTTGGAAATGAGCTTGAGTACTTGGATTTCTTACCTTGCTGAGCCTGATTATGTTTATTGCATTTGTGTTAGTGCATTGTTTTAGTGAATGGGACCTCGTAGAGAGACGAGAATTAATACGCGAGCTATGGCTCAGAACGAGAACGAGAACAATGCTGAAAATGTTGTGGATATACCTTCTCCTCCTGGTGGTGGACCGCCCGGTGGTGGTGGTGCTGGAGGGGATGGAGCTGGTATTGGTGCTGGGATCGCTAGACCTGAAGCTGGGCAGGGGCAAGCTGCTCCTGACATGACAATGTTGATACAAGCTATTGCTGGAGTCTTTCAGGCAGCAGTAGCTGGAGCTCATGGAGCTGGGCATCAGGGTGATGCTAATACGAGGTTACCTTTGGAACGTTTGCACAGTCTGGGAGGGACTGAGTTCAGAGGTTTGTCAGCTGAGGGTTCCGAATCTTGGTTGGAAAGTACCAAGAGGATACTGGGACAAATGAACTACAATGATGTGCAGAAGTTAGGATGTGTGGTATCGCTGTTGCATGATGATGCGTATACCTGGTGGACGACCACTGTCTCCGGAATGGAGGAAGCTGATGTGACTTGGACGTTCTTTCTGAACGCGTTCAAGCGAAAGTATCTAGGTGTGCGATACCTGGATGAAAAGAAAAGAGAGTTCATGTCTCTTACTCAAATGAGCATGACGGTGGCTGAGTATGAGATTCAGTTTGTCTTTCTCAGTCAATACGCACCTGAGCTTATTCCTGATGAGCGGGAAAGGTGTGAATGTTTCCAGTATGGTTTGGTGACGGATGTAAAGACCTTTATGCTTGCCGCTGAGTACACTGATTTTGATGTGCTGGTTAGTAGGGCGAAGGATATTGAGCTGAATCTGGGTTTGTCCTCTAAAAGTGCTGGTTCTAGCACGGGCAAGAGAGTTGCTGAGTATAGTTCCGATGGTGGACGGAACAAGAGAGGACGAGATAGGAGGTATCAGTCTTCTGCTAGGCGTGGTGGTGGAGGGCATGGTGCACCTGTTCAGAGAGAAAGGGCGAGAGCTGATCAGAACACATGCTGGGCGTGTGGATCGCGTGGTCATTTGAGGCGTGATTGTCCTCGGGCAGCGAGAGAGGTGCAGGCTCCTGTTGCAGTGACTGGTAATTCGTGCTGGAATTGTGGTTCGGCGGACCACATGAGGAGGGAGTGTCCTTTGTTGGCCGGTGGTGGTCAGAGACGTGCTCCTGGAGTTGTTGCACCACGGAGAGGTCGTGGGCGCGGCCGTGGTAATTTCCAGCGCATAGATAATGGTGGGAGGAATGTGGCTCATGTGGTGGCTGTCTAACCTGAGGGTGGAGGCCAGGCTCGAGTGTATGCTCAGCGAGAGGGGAGGAATGACACTGATGTGATCGCATGTACCTTCACTTTGCCATCCTTGTCATTACTTTCCTTGATTGATTCTGGATCTACACACTCATACATATTGCGTGAACATGCTCAATTGCTTGGTTTGCCTGTTGAGTCTTTGGATGTTGGTATGCGTGTAACTAGTTCCTTTGGTGAGACCATTGTGACACGGAAGTTGTATAGAAGATGTCCCTTGGTTGTGCAAAACCATGTTTTTCATGTTGATCTCATGGAATTGCCTTTCTATGGTTTTGATGTAATCCTTGGTATGGATTGGCTTGTTGAACATCGAGCTGTAGTGGATTTTGAGAACAAGCGAGTTTCGTTGAAGCTTGCGGATGATTATGAGGTAGTAGTGGTTGGTGAGAATGTGAAATTTCTTGCCAATGTGGTGTCTACATTGGAAGCAAGCCGAATGCTGAGGCAAGGTTGTGAAGCCTACCTAGCCTTTGTGATGAATCCTAGCTCTAAGGAGTTGCGAGTGCAAGATATCAGAACGGTGCGAGAGTTTATTGGTGTGTTTCCGGAGGAGTTACCTGGATTGCCTTCTAGTCGAGAAGTGGAGTTTGGGATTGAGTTGTATGAAAACATAACTCCAGTGTCCATTACTCCTTATCGAATGGCACCAAAGGAGTTGAAAGAGCTGAAGATGCAACTTCAAGAGTTGCTTGATCGTGGTTTCATTCGGACGAGTGTGTCACATTGGGGTGCACCAGTCTTGTTTGTGAAGAAAAAGGATGGCACTATGAGAATGTGCATCGATTACCGTCAGCTTAACAAGTTGACTATCAAGAATCGGTATCCATTGCCGAGGATTGATGATCTTTTTGATCAATTTCGGGGAGCGGCTGTGTTCTCTAAAATTGACTTAAGGTCAGGGTATTATCAGTTGAAGGTGAAGGATGTGGATGTGCCAAAGACAACCTTCAGAACGAGGTATGGGCATTATGAGTTCCTTGTGATGCCGTTTGGTTTGACGAATGCTCCTGCAACTTTTATGGACATGATGAATAGAGTGTTCCATGAATACTTGGACAAATTTGTTGTGGTGTTCATTGATGATATCCTTGTGTACTCTCGTACTGAGGAGGAGCATGAGGGACATTTGAGGATTGTGTTGCAGGCTTTGTTGGAGAATCAGCTTTATGCTAAGCCGAGTAAGTGTGAATTTTGGCTCAGGGAAGTTGTGTTCCTTGGTCATGTGGTTTCTGCTGAGGGGATTCGCGTTGATCCTCAGAAGATTGAGGCAGTGATGAATTGGAAGCCTCCTAAGTCTGTTCATGAAGTCCGTAGTTTTCTTGGTTTGGCAGGATACTACCGGAGGTTCGTGGATGGATTTTCGAAGATTGATGTACCTTTGACGAAGTTGTTGCAGAAGGATGTTAAGTATGAGTGGACGGAAGCGAGACAACATGCTTTTGAGAAGCTGAAGGCAGCTTTGACGCAAGCTCTTATCTTGGTTCAGCCTGAATTAGGGAAAGAGTTTGTGGTGTATAGTGACGCATCCTACGTTGGTTTGGGGTGTGTGTTGATGCAAGAGGGTAAGGTGGTTCCTTATGCATCGCGCCAGTTGAAGGTGCATGAGCGCAATTATCCTACGCATGACATTGAGTTAGCTGCGGTGGTTTTTGCTTTGAAAATTTGGAGACATTACCTGTATGGTGAAAAGTGTACTGTGTACACGTATCACAAAAGTTTGAAGTATCTGATGTCTCAGAAGGAGTTGAATCTTAGGCAACGACGTTGGGTGGAGTTGCTTAAAGATTACGATCTGACGATCGAGTACCATCCGGGTAAAGCTAATGTTGTAGCGGATGCCTTGAGTAGGAAGGTAGCTGTGGAGTTGAGGGCTATGTTTGCCAGCTTGAGCATTTCGCGAGATGGCGGTCTTGTGGCTGAATTGCAAGTGAAACCATCCTTGGTTCAGTTGATAAAGGATACGCAGCTGTTGGATGATTCCTTGGTGCCACATGTTCAGGATATTGCTGAAGATAGGCCATCGAATTTCTACTTTAATGATGATGGAGTTCTATGTTTTGGGAGTCGGATAGTAGTGCCCAATGATGCTGAATTGAGGCGTGCTATTCTGACTGAAGCTCATAGTAGTCCTTTTGCTATGCACCATGGTAGTACAAAGATGTATCGTGATCTTCGAGATGAGTACTATTGGGTGGGTTTAAAGAAAGATGTGGCTGAGTATGTGAGTAAGTGCATGGTTTGTCAGCGAGTTAAGGCTGAGCATCAGTTTCCTTCTGGGTTGTTGCAACCGTTGAGGATTCCTGAGTGGAAGTGGGAAAGGATTACTATGGACTTTGTGCCTGGTTTGCCTTTGTCGCCATCAAAGAAGAATTCAGTGTGGGTAATTGTGGATCGCCTTACGAAGTGTGCGCATTTCTTACCTGTGCATACTACGTACACTTTGGACAAGCTTTCGGAGCTGTACATTGCTGAGATTGTGCGGCTGCAT
Organism: Hibiscus trionum; assembly: GCA_030270665.1. NCBI lineage: Eukaryota > Viridiplantae > Streptophyta > Magnoliopsida > Malvales > Malvaceae > Hibiscus > Hibiscus trionum. The sequence goes on from BSYR01000008.1 coordinate 4,142,902, forward strand.
GGTGTGCCAAAGTCTATAGTGTCGGATCGGGATCCGAGGTTTACATCACGTTTCTGGGAGTGTTTACATCAGGCTTTGGGTACACGGCTGAATTTCAGTACTTCTTATCATCCACAGTCGGATGGACAGTCTGAGCGTGTTATCCAAGTGCTGGAGGATATGTTGAGGTGCTTTGTGATTGAGTTTCAGGGCTCTTGGGAGAAGCATTTGCCTTTGGTGGAGTTTTCTTATAAAAATAGCTACCAGGCAAGTATTCAAATGGCACCTTATGAAGCCTTGTACGGGAGGAAGTGCAGAACTCCTCTTTGTTGGGCTGAAACATGTCAGAGGTTGGTTTTGATGCCAGCTTTGTTGAAAGGAACCACCGAGAAGGTGAAGCTCATTTGTGAGCGGTTGAAGGCAGCTTCTGATCGACAGAAGTCTTACGCGGATTTGAAGTGTAAGGAGATTGAGTATGCGGTAGGTGACCGTGTGTTTTTGAAAGTTTTGCCTTGGAAAAAGGTGATGAGGTTTGGTCGAAAGGGTAAGTTTAGCCCTAGGTACATTGGACCATACGAGGTGATTGAGCGTGTGGGTCCTGTTGCGTACAAGTTGAGATTGCCACATGAGTTGGAAAAGATTCATGATGTGTTTCATGTCTCTATGCTTCGGAGGTATAGATCGGATCCTTCGCATGTTATGCCTGTGGAGGAAGTGTAGTTGAATCCAGACGTAACCTATGATAAGGAACCGGTGGAAATTCTGGATTCAGACAGTAAAGTTCTTCGAGGCAAGACCATTGATTTGGTAAAGGTATTGTGGAAGCATCGTGGTGTTGAGGAAGCCACGTGGGAACGAAAGAATGACATGAGGAAGCAGTTTCCATACCTCTTTCCTCCAGGTAAATTTCGAGGACGAAATTTCTTAAGGGGGGATAGTTGTAACACCCCAATTTTGGGCTTGGAAGTTTAGAGTCCGAACCGGACCGGTCTGATTTTTGGTTCGAATATAAAAGGTGGTTTTAGGGAAAGTCTAGTTCGGGTTGCATTAAAAATATGGAAAAATACCTAAAAATCCTCTTTTAATATATATAGGAGAGTGGTGAAATCAATTTTACAAAATAAGGTTTGGAAGTGTGACATTTCGAATTAGTGACTAAAATGTAATTTTTGAAAAGTTCAGTGGTGACTGTTTTGTAAGGATTGAAACTTTGAATCTTTAAGGAGCTAATTTACCCAAGATTGATTTCTCCAGATTTTTCTTATATTTTAATGAATCATTTAATGTTTAATTAATTAAAGGAAGATGGGAAAAACTAATTTTGAGATTTCATAACTAACTTTCTTGAAAACTTTCTCATCTCATTTTCTCTCAAAATTCCCTCAGCCAAACACATTTCTACATCAACCTTTCTTTTGATTTTCACACTAAATGATGAGGTTTCAATCATCAAAAGATTCCTAATCCTTTCTACATCAAATCCTCCTCATTTGCTTATTGAATTTTCAAGGATTTTGGCTCTAATCAAGGAGAAATCTACATTTAGAGGTAAGGATGTTCTTCTCCTCTAAATGCTCAGTTCTTTACTGAAATTCCGAAGTTCTCAATCCTTAAATTAAGTTTTATTAAAGGTTTTAATGTTGTGATCTTGATTTTGGCTTAAAACTCAAGATTTGGATTAAATCTTAAAGAAATTTGTGGTGATTGTTTGGGCTCTGTTTTGAGATGGCTTTTTAATTTATTTTGGATGTTTAATGATGTGCGATTGAGGTTTAATCAATGCAATCCCGAATAGGTTGATTTTCCTAAGTTTTTGCTTGTGAAAATGGTGGTTTTTGGGGTGATCTTGGTGTTCTGTTATAGCTGGAGGTATAAGGACGAGTTTAGGTTCTTTTTGGATGTTAATTGATGTCTAAGAATGTTTAGAAGTGATGGATCTTGGCTGGGTAATGTTGTGGAAGAGTTTGGATGTGATTTCGGTTGTGTTTGGTAGCCGAAATGTTAGTTTTGGTGAGAGCAGCGAGTTTAGGTGTAATGGCTGAAGATTTTAATGCATGATGATGCATTAATCCTCTGCTTTGATGTGTTTAAAATAGGGGAGACATCCTCGGATCCTTGTGGTGTTGATCCGGAGGCTTGAACAGCGTTTTGGCAAGCTTGCGAAACGGAATTGGTGAGTGGAGTTGGATTTCCAGGTTTGTATCGAATATTTGAAGGTTTGGGAGTTTAGTTTAAGTCTAATCAACTTAACTAAACTCAAGAGTAAGTTTTCGGAAAAACTCTCTTGGATGAGCCATGAATTGGTTCGATGCATTTGTTGATAATTGCATGTTTAAATTCTGTTTTTGAAAGCATGTTTAGCATGGTTAATACTGGTTATGTAAGCCATTTGTTGAGGGATGCTCAAGGTAAGAGATCCTTGGTTTGATTTGTTAAAAAATGTGGATTGATGCATAGTGATGCATGTTTTAAATGGCTTTGATTTGGATGCTTAAAAACAGTGGATTAATGATGATATTGATGTATATTGGCAAGTGATGTGTTGTTTTTTAAAGTACTTGAATCGAATATAGTTAGCCGGCTATAGGATTGGGTGCACCGTGAATAAAGTCGCCTTGGATGTTGAGGGGTTGTATTTGTACCGTAAACTCCATCCAAGTACACTAACGAGATGTTTAAGATCACAATGGTGGTTAAAAGTCCATGTGTGGATCTTGTGTTGTGTGTCCCGTGTTCTCGTTAGTGATGTTATACAGCTACCAATGAGTGATGTGGAGGGGTTGTGATTGTACCGTAAACTCCATCACGAGTGTTGAGGGGTTGTGATTGTACCGATAAACTCCACCTTGTGTGTTTGGTAGTGTGTATGAAGCGTATGGGACAACGCTTGTAATCCGCGTATCTGATTGTGTTTTATGTTGAAAAAGTTTATGGTTTATCACTTGAAAGCCAATATGACATGATAATGATAATGAAGCATGAGATGCTTGATGTGAATGCAATGTTGCATGGATAATGATGTTTATGTGTTAAAGGCTTTATGGAAAGTGTTTTTATAAAGTGCATTATTTGAGTTGTTTCATTAGAGCATGCCTCACTAAGCATTTGTGCTTATGCTCTCTCTCTTGAACCAATAATGCAGATAATTGAGGCGTTTGTGGGCAGCAAGGAGGCTAAGAATCCAAGGGAAGGCTAAGCTCATGTATGGTGACTATTTTACAACATTATTAGATTTTGATATTTGGCAATGGGAACCTAGGTTGTGTTTTTGGGAGATGTTTTGAACTCCGTAGTTGTGGTTTAATGCCTTAAGTGTTTTGGATATGTAGTTGGCCATTTTGGTGCTTGCTTTGATGCTTTGATGGTTGTTGGCTTTGGATATTAGGAAGCATGCCTATAGACTTGTGAATTTTCCTATTTAATGCCATGAATGTGTTTTGATGTTGCAAACATGCGCTATATATGTGTGATGACTTGTTGGCATGATTAGGAAGTCATTAGGATGTGTTTGAGTGATTAATTGTATGTTAAACCAGCAAAATCTGCATTTTCTGGGCAGTCTGTATCGGAACGGGCACTACCGTTTCGAAACGGGGGCCTGTAATGGCCTTCGTGTATCGAAACGGGTAGAGGCCGTTCCGAAATGTTTTTGCCACTGCCAAGCCCTGTTTTGATACTGGTCTCGAAACGAACCCACGTTTCGGAACGGTCAACCCCTGTTCCGAAACACTAGACCGTTGGGCACTGATTTGAATGGTTTAAGGTTTGCAAGCTTTACGTTTTAGTCCTGAATTTTGTATTTGCAATTGCTTGAGCTTGAGATGTCCGTTTGAGGTGAAATTTGACAGGGAAGCATGTAATATGATTAATTTGATATTGGTAATTTAAAAATAAGCAAAGTCCCTCATCTTTCTAGAATTTACATTTTGGTCCTTAACTTTGTATGTTGTGCAATTAAGTTCCTTATTGCTTTCCGATCGCTGTGATTTTCGAGTATGCTTTTCTCAAGAGTACACTTAAGGTTAATGAGCATCTAGATAAGATTGAAAAGAAAAAAAGGGTCGTTAATCAAGGTTGACTTTCAGGTTGACTTTGGTTTTCCCCGTGTAATCTTCGTAGTTCGGGTCAACCGTCTAGGCCGGGCTAAGGGGGTTACAGGCGTACTTGGCCTACATAATGAATCCGAACATGAATGAAGTTAGACCACAAGATATCAGAACAATGTGTGATTTTCCGAGTTTGTTTCCGGAAGAATTGTCGGGTTTACCGCCTGACAGAGAGGTAGAGTTTTCTATAGAGACATATTCAGATTCTGCTCCCGTTTCGATTGCTCTGTACCACACGGCACTGAAAGAACTGAAAGAGTTGAAGACTCAGTTATAAGAGTTGTCAGATAGAGGTTTTATCTGTCCGAGTTCTTCGCCTTGGGGCGCTCCGGTATTATTTGTGAAGAAGAAAGACGGTAGTATGAGAATGTGCATTGATTATAGACAGTTGAATCAATTGACAGTGAAAAACAAGTATCCCTTGCCGCGTATCGATGATTTGTTTGATCAGTTGAGAGGGGCATCAGTCTTTTTGAAGATCGATTTGAGATCCGGTTATTACCAGTTGAAGGTAAAAGAGGTTGATGTACCGAAGACAACTTTTAGGACTAGATATGGTCACTACGAGTTCTTAGTTCTGCCGTTTGGGTTGACAAACGCACCAGCTGCTTTCATGGACATGATGAACATAATCTTCCATCAGTACTTAGATCAGTTTGTGGTTGTCTTCATAGATGACATTTTGGTGTATTCGCGTATCGAGGAAGATCATGACCGACATTTGAGGTTAGTTTTGCAGACTTTGCTAGACAACCAATTGTACGCTAAGTTGAGTAAGTGTGAGTTCTGGATCAGAGAAGTAATCTTTCTAGGACATGTAGTGTCAGTCGAGGGGATTAGAGTTGATCCGAAGAAGATAGAAGCCATTGTTGAGTGGAAGCAACCAAAGTCTGTGACAGAGATTCGCAGTTTCCTAGGCTTAGCAGGTTATTATAGGAGGTTTGTAGATGGATTCTCGAAGATAGCCGCTCCTTTGACAAAATTGCTTCAGAAGAAGGTTCAGTTTGAATGGTCAGAGGCGAGACAGCAAGCCTTTGAGAGATTGAAAGAAGCTTTGACAGATGCACCGATTTTGATTCAGCCAGACCCGGGAAAAGATTATGTGATCTACAATGATGCTTCATATGTAGGTTTAGGTTGTGTGCTCATGAAAGATGGAAGAGTTGTGGCTTATGCCTCGAGACAGTTAAAGAATCACGAGCGTAATTATCCGACACACAACATAGAGCTAGCCGCAGTGGTGTTTGCCTTGAAGATTTGGAGACATTATTTGTACGGTGAGAAATGCATAGTGTATACTGATCACAAGAGTCTGAAGTATATCATGACACAACGAGAGTTGAACCTTAGACAGCGCAGGTGGCTATAGTTGCTTAAGGACTATGATCTCACGATTGAGTACCATCCGGGTAAAGTCAATGTAGTGGCAGATGCTTTGAGTAGGAAGGTAGTTGTTGAGTTGAGAGCCATATTTGCTAGTTTGAGCTTGTCCGGTGATGGTGGTCTAGTGGCCGAGCTTCAGGTTAGACCTACCTTAGGCCAGTTGATTAGAGAAAAACAGCTGTTAGATAGATCTTTGGCACCTCACGTGCAAGATATAACCGAGGGTAGACCACCGAACTACAGTTTCAGTGTTGATGGGGTCTTGTGTTTTAGAGATAGAATAGTTGTGCCAGATGATAGTGATTTGAGACGTACTATCTTCACTGAAGCACACAGTAGCCCGTTTGCTATGCATCCAGGTAGTACGAAGATGTATCGTGATTTGAAGAATGAATATTACTGGGTTGGTTTGAAGAAAGATGTAACCGATTACGTGAGTAAGTGTATGGTATGCCAGAGAGTTAAGGCAGAACATCAGGTTCCATCAGGTTTGTTGCAACCGTTGAGGATTCCGGAATGGAAGTGGGAAAATATCACCATGGACTTCGTTTTAGGGTTGCCTTTGACTCCTTCGAAGAAGAACTCAGTTTGGGTTATAGTTGACCGCTTCACGAAGTGTGCTCACTTTTTAGCTATTAATACGACTTACTCCTTACATAAGTTGGCCAATTTATAAATCAGTGAGATTGTGAGAATGCATGGTGTTCCGAAAATGATTGTGTCTGACAGAGATCTGAGATTTACAGCCAGATTTTAGGAGTGTTTGCATACAGCTCTGGGTAGCCGATTGAATTTCAGTACGTCGTATCATCCTCAGTCAGATGGTCAGTCAGAGAGGGTTATATAGATTTTGGAGGACATGTTGCGTTGTTGCATCATTGATTTTCAGGGTACTTGGGAGAAACACTTACCGTTGGTCGAGTTCACATACAATAACAGTTATCAGTCGAGCATTCAGATGGCTCCGTATGAGGCTTTATATGGTAGAAAATGTAGAACTCTGATTTGTTGGGCCGAAGTAGGTCATAAGTTGTTACCGATGCCAGATTTGCTTAAGGGGACCACCGATAAGGTGAAGTTAATCTGTGATCGTTTGAAGGCAGCTTCGGACAGGCAGAAATCTTATACCGATTTGAAGAGGACAGAATTGAGTATGCCGTGGGAGATAGAGTGTTCTTGAAAGTCTCTCCGTGGAAGAAAGTTATGAGGTTTGGCAGAAAAGGGAAATTGAGTCCGAGGTACATTGGGCCATATGAGATTGTGAAACGAATCGATCCGGTTGCTTATCAGTTACGTTTGCCATCCGAGTTAGAGAAGATTCACAATGTGTTCCACGTTTCGATGCTTCGTAAGTATAGATCAGATCCGACGCACGTTATGCCTGTGGAAAAGATTGAGTTGAACCCAGATTTGACGTACGATGAAGAACCAATTGAGATCTTGGCATCAGATAGCAAAGTGTTGCGTGGTAGACGGATTGAGTTGGTCAAAGTGAAGTGGCAACGCTGAGGCGTGGAAGAGGCCACTTGGGAAAGGAAGGAGGATATAGAGAGGCAGTTTCCGTATCTTTTCACGTCAGCTAATTTTGAGGACGAAATTACTTAAGTGGGGGAGAGTTGTAAGACCCGGATTTAGGGGCCGGGTGTTAGGTGTGTGAATCGGGTTCGAGTCGTGGGCTTGTTTTAAATCAAAATGGGCTTGGTTTTAATTAAAAGGGGCCATGAGATTCATTAAGAGCAAAATGATAAATTTCTAAATAAAGGAAATAAACTAAATGAAAAGGGACTTTTTGAAAGTCTTCTTCTTCTTCTTCTTCTTCTTCTTCTTCAACCATTTTCACGACAACAAAACCTCCCCAAACCCCAAAACATTGTTCCATCCATTTCTTCATAAATTTTAAGAGCTTTCATCAAGGTAAACATGTTTTTGACTTCTCCTCATCTTTCTTAACATTTCTATAGCTTTATATTTTCATAAACCCCATTTTTGTGACATTTCAAGTTTTCAAGTTTTAAGAAAAAAGAGGAAGCTTTAATGGATTTTTGTTTGATTTTTGATTTTTAAAGTTAATTTATGTTATACTCTTGCCCTTAGGTGTATCGTAATTTAAAATGGTAGTGTTTTGTTGAAAATCCAGAAATGGATTTTTGAGGGTGTGTTAAAGGGTAGAAAACTTGGGTTTTTGAAGTAGTTTGGTATGGGAAAGTTGTGCCGATGATATGGTTATGCTTGGGGGTTGTTTTGAGCGTGTTTAATGATGATTTGGGTGTTGGAATCAATTGGTTTTTGATGGGTTGTATGTAAGTCCGAAAATGAAGAGTTTGTGTTAGTTTTGGCTTGAAAATGTAGAGAAATGGTCTTGTGGTTGTAATCTGATTTGTGGCAGTTGTTTTGTGGATGATTTGTTGAGTAATATGTTGTTTTTGGTTGATTAAAATCAAGGGAAATCGTTGGAGAAGCATCGGGCTTGATTCCGAGAAATTTGGAGGCTTGATCGGCTTTCTCGGTTTGCTTTAAGGGTGTTCGGTGACTGGATTGTTTAAAATGGTTTTAAATTGGTTAAACTGTGTGGTTGAGGTGTTAGATTGTGCTTGGTAGGCCAATCTAATGTGGAGATTAAGTTGGTAGCTTAATCTCTTGTTTGACTTTATAAGTTTCTTGTTAAATGTGCAAATGTGGTTTGTTTGATGCATGTTCGTTTATGTATGTTTCTATATATTGATGTTGTATAATGGTGATGATATGTTGTGTTGCGTGATTGTGAAATCATGGTGAGACTTGTTTAGTATGTTGGCACTAGTTAAAATTACCGGGTATAAATTATCGATCATTAGGATGAGTGTGCACAAGGTAAGAGTCAAATTCGCGCGTGGCCTTGGTGATGTGAAGTCACCAAGGAGGAGTATGGTGAGGTAACATTCCACCGAAAAACATATGTGTGTGATGATGAGTGAAATCCCATCCGTAAATGAATACAGTGATGTGTGTAATCCCACCGGAAGGTAATATGGTTGTTTGAGTATGTTGGGGCAAAAATCCCAACGGAAGTTATCCGAATATCTGAGTAAGCTATATGGTTGCCAATATACTTGTTTATGTGTGGTGGTTGTGATAAGATGTTCTAGTGCATTTGTGCTAAGCATAACATGAGGTAAGATGCCATGTTCATGCATTCTTGTAGTAGTTGGTTATGTTGTTCTATTAGTGTAAATGTATGCCTTGTGAATGTTTTAAGGATATCATGCTTTGGACCCTGCATTGTCGATGTTTTGTTTTTGAGATCCCTCACTAAGCTTCTAGCTTACGCTCTCATTTTCGACAATGCAAATCATTAGTGTGGAAGTTAGCAAGGAGCAAGGAAGGGGCATCCAAGCGCGTGTGTGGTTGCCCAAGTATGGTTTTATTGAATAATGTAATAGTTAGCAATAGGGATGCTATGTGTTGTAGGAGCATGTGTTAGATTCCTATGTTGTTACTGCTTTTGTGTTGAAGATTTGTAAATCATGTTTTATGAGATGCTTATGTTTTGTATTGAAGGCATGTAACCTTGTTTATGCTATGCTTTGTGGATGCATGTTTCCTATGAATGAAATGGACTTGTTATACATTTTTATATGTTTGATCATGCTTGTGGTAGGGTGCAATGCCTTTAGATTGTATGCATGGTTGCTGTTTTATGAGTCATGTTGTTTTGGGGCACGTTTGGGAATGTTTGAAGATGCAGAAATCTGTTTTTAGGGACACACAGAGTGCAGGCGTTTTGAAACGCTCGTGGTTGTTTCGGAACGATTGTAGCTCCAGGGATACTCGTATCGGAACGGGGGTGGTGCCGTTTCGATACGATTTGACACTGTGAGCTCCCGTTTCGGTACTCGTTTCGATACGGTTTGCCTTTGTGTGTGCTTGTTTCGGAACCAGTTCCGAAATGTTTCGATACTGTTGACCCCCGTACCGGAACGAAATATTATATGTTTGCATAAATCTCGTTAAACTTTTGCTAAATTCAAAATGGCTCGTTAAATATAAATGGACATATCACATATGTGAATAAATTTAAACGAACATGAGCAGACGGATGTAAACGAACGTAAACAAACGAACATAAACGAACGGATTACCGCATGTTCATGAACATAAATAAACGAACAAGCCCTTTGTTCGTGTTCGTTCATTTAATTAAACGAACAAAAAATCGTTTTCATGCTCGTTAGTTTAATAAATAAACGAACATAAATGAACTTCCCGTCGAACGATTCACGAATGATTTGATTACAACCCTATTTGGGGTTGAGGGATCAAGTGTTAGGCTTCAATTGTTCGGTTTTGGCCCAAAAGATGGCAAAAATAGTTGTTTTTGAATAACATGAGTTAGTTGAAGGACTATGGTAACAACTGGGCCATTGAAGGAAAGTTAAGTGGCTTTTAGTTTGTTTGGACGTGGTGTGTTGGGGAACAAATAGTTGAAGCTTGTGTACGGGTTATGACTTCAGTTTTGACGAGGATGTTGTCATTTGAACTTATGTCTGACAAGGAATATTGTTATTGTATTTGATAATTATAATCTTTAAAATTGAGGAATATACAAGATTACAAAGAGACCAAGATAAGGAAAGATAAATTTTTACACAAGGTAAGAATAGATAGGGAAAGTCAAATGTTTATACAAGGTAAAATTAGATTGAATAAGATAAGATTCGATAATCTAATCTTTATCTTTGATGTCGTATCAATATATACCTGACGGAGAGATGATGTTTGAGTATACGTAGACTACTAGTATACCATTAGATTAAATTAATGGGAATGTCTTAATATGCTTTGCCGCGTGTTTAAGAATAAACTAAATGTTTAGCATGCTAATACATTTGTGATATGCTTTGCAAAATTATCATGCTATGCCTTGTGAAAAACGTGAATATTTAGTTATTCATTTATTTCAAACTCATGCTTTGATTGATATGTTTTACTTTGTTTATGTATAGATTACCTTACTAAATTTCTTGAAGCTTATTCTATTACCGTTATTAATTTTGCAGGATTTCAAAGTTTTAAAGTTGACCGGAATTACAATTAAGAGGTTACAAGTAACATTTGATCTTCTAACTAAGTAAATGTCTTTTGTACCGATATTCCTAGAAGGGTGAAATGTAACTTGTGTCATTTGCTTATGTGTTATTATGGTGTACAATGTCTTGAGTATGGTTCTAATATTGTTATATGTGTGTGTGAGAAAGGGGCCATCAGTGGCCGGAGATGGTGACTGACGAAGGTGTGTATGAAAGGAAGTGAACAACTATGTTAGGGATTTAACAAAATACAGAGGAAAAGAATGTAAATCTGATTTATTGGAAATGGATTACTTGAATTGAGTTACATAAATGTTGGGTATTTATAGCCCAAACAAACAATGACCCAATAGACTAACAAATTCAACAAACTAATAACAAATTCTTAACTGCTAATTAACTAATTATCTTCAACATTCACCCTATTTCTTCAATTCTTTTGATTTTTTTCTTTTGAAGTTGATTTCCATGTAAATGAACACAATGAGTTTTGGATTAGGGGAGTAGTCTTCCTAGGTCATATTGTGTCAGCCGAGGGAATCCGAGTAAATCCTAAGAAAGTTGAGGCAGTTGTGAATTGGAAGCAACCGAAGTATGTGACTGAAATTCGTAGTTTCTTAAGTTTGGCCGGTTACTATAGACGTTTTGTTGAGGGTTTCTCAAAGGTTGCAGCTCCTTTGACTAAATTGCTACAGAAGAATGTTCGATTTGAGTGGACTGATGCAAGACAACAAGCATTTGAGAAATTGAAAGAAGCCTTCACAAAAAGCTCATGTTTTGATTTAGCCTGTGTCAGGGAAAGAGTTTGTAATCTACAGTGACGCATCATATGTTGGCTTAGGTTGTGTGCTTATGCAAGAGGGAAGAGTAGTGGCCTATGCGTCTAGATAGTTGAAGACTCACGAGCGTAATTACCCCACACAAGACATAGAATTGGCTACAGTGGTTTTTCCTTTGAAAGTTTGGAGACATTACCTTTACGGTGAGAAGTGCACAATGTACATCGATCATAAGAGCTTGAAGTATTTGATCTCACGATTGAGTACCATCCGGGTAAAGTCAATTTAGTGGCTGATACTTTGAGTAGGAAGGTGGCAGTCCAGTTACGAGCTATGTTTGCTAAATTAAGTTTGTCTAAAGATGGTGGTTTAGTGGCCGAGTTGCAAGTTAAACCTTTGTTGATTCAGTTGATTAGAGAGAAACAGTTGCAAGATAGATCATTAGCATCTCATGTACAAGACATAACGGAGGGTAAACCGACAGATTTCTATTTTAGTAGTGATGGAGTCTTGTGTTTCAAAAGTAGAGTAGTTGTTTCGGAAGATGTTGACTTGAGATGCACCATTCTTACCGAAGCTCACAGTAGTTCGTTTGCTATGCATCGGGGAAGTACGAAGATGTATCGCGATTTGAAAGATGAGTACTTCTGGGTTGGTTTGATGAAATATGTTGCCGAGTTTGTGAGTAAGTGTATGGCTTGTCAGCGAGTTAAGGTCGAACATTAGTTTCCTTCAGGTTTGTTACAACCGTTGAGAATTCCCGAGTGGAAGTGGGAGAGAATTGCCATGGATTTCGTATCAGGTTTACCACTAACACCTTCTAAGAAAAATTCGGTTTGGATGATCGTTGACCGTTTTACGAAATGTGCACACTTCTTGGCTGTTCACACTACTTATACCTTAGATAAGTTGGCCGATTTGTATATCAGTGAGATTGTGAGATTGCATGGTGTACCGGAGTCTATAGTGTCAAACAGAGATCCGAGATTCACAGCTAGATTTTGGGAGAGTTTGCATAGTGCTTTGGGTACTCGATTGAATTTTAGCACTTCATATCGTCCTTAGACCGATGGTCAGACATTTTGGGAGTGTCACAATTTTAGCACAAGTGTTGGAAGACATGTTGAGATGTTGCATTATTGAATTTCATGGTTCGTGGGAGAAACATCTACCATTAGTAGAGTTCACGTACAATAACAGTTATCAAGCGAGTATTCACATGACACATTATGAAGCTCTATATGATAGAAAATGTAGAACACCTTTTTGTTGGCCGAAGCAGGATAGAAATTGATACCCTTGTCTGACATGCTTAAGGGTACTACCAAGAAAGTGCGGTTGATATGTGATCGTTTGAAGGCAGCTTCGAATAGATAGAAGTCTTATGCCGATTTGAAAAGAAGAGAGATAGAGTATGTCATGCGCGACAAAGTGTTCTTAAAAGTCTCACCTTGGAAGAAGGTGATGAGATTTGATAAGAAGGGTAAGTTGAGTCAGAGATTCATTGGCCCGTATGATATAGTTGAGCGAGTTGGTCCTGTTGCTCATAGATTGAGATTGCCGACCGAGATAGAAAAGATTCACCATGTGTTTCATGTTTTGATGCTTCAGAGCTATAGATCAGATTCGTCACATGTTATGCCAGTTGAAGAGACAAAATTGAATCCGGATTTGACCTAAGATGAAGAACCAGTTGAGATTTAGGCTTCGGACATCAAAGTGTTGCGGGGAAGGACCATTGAGTTGGTCAAAGTGAAGTGGCGACACCGAGGAGTGGAAGAAGCCACTTGGGACAAAAAAGATGACATGAAGAAACATTTTTCGTATCTCTTTCCGATAGGTAAATTTTGAGGACGAAATTTCTTAAGTGGGGGAAAGTTGTAACGCCCGAGTTTAGGGTCCGAGAGATAATAGTGTTTGGTTAAACCGATTCGGGTTAAACTAATTTTGGAGAAACATTTTTAAGAAACAAATTTTAAGGCTTTTAAAGAAAAAAGGGTAAAAATGGAATTTTGAAATTAGAAAAGATTTTGAAAATAGCCATCACTTCCTAAAAAACTCATTTGACGTTATATTCCCCAAAACACCATTTTTATCTATTTCATTGATTCAAGCACTTCATCCAAACAAGCTTTCAAGGTAATCTTTTCCTTGTTTTGATTTTCTCTTCCTTAAACTTGTGGTTGATGAAATCTTACCTTAACTCATTGTTAAAGTTTGTTTCCAAAATTCTTTATGTTAAAAAAAGAGGAAAGTAAGGGAATTTTCGTTTGGGTCGTTTGATGTTACATTTAAAAGTGTTTTTAACTTTTCTTTGATGTTCTAATAATGTTGGGATAGTAGCTTAATAATGAGAAACACGAAACTTGCAAAAAGAAGGGGGTTTTGGAGTTGAAAATTTAGGTTTTTGCTTTGTTCTTGTGAAGAACTTTGAGCTGATGGTTCCTAGACTTTGGGTAAGTGTTTTAGATGTTGAAAGGTGTGGTTTTGATGGTAAATTTGTTGAGTTTTGGCTGCTAGTTGGTTTGAGTCGTTTTGACAATGTTTCCAAGTGTTTACGGGTGTGAAACGATTGGTTTTGATGATAGATGTTGAGTTTCTCTGTTGCTGCAAGTTTGAGGGCTTGAATTGGGTCTAATTCTCCATTTTTGAATTGGTTAGAAACAAGGGAAACAAATTTGGGCTCTTCGGACGCAAGACCGGGTAGTTCAGAGGCTTGAATCGGTATTTCGACTATTGCTTGTGCGTTGGTTGGTGAGTGGAAATGTTTTCCAAGCCTTAACTTGGTTAAGGATATGTTTTGGGAGTTTAGATTGAGCTTGATAAGCCAATCTAAGATGAAGAGTAAGTTTTAAGCGTTTTAGTCTTTATTTTCGATAAATTCTACTATGTATTTTGAATGATTCCTATAGTGCATGTTTGCCATGAATATCCTTGTGTTATGCATATGTTTGCTTTAATTGATCCCATGTTGGTTATGGTTGTGACCATGAGAACACAAGGTAAGTGTTGGTTTGGTGGGTTATTGGCAATGTGAAATCTTATTACCGGATATAGTTGGTCGACCAATAGGATGTGAGTGCACTCGGGGTAAAAGTCGTGCGTGGCCTTAGTGATGCTAGATTCCACTAAGGAGGAGTACGGTGATGTGAGATTCCACCGGAAGCTATGTTTTACTAGACGAGTGAGTACGGTGATGTGAGATTCCACCGGAAGTGTCTAGTGGCTTTGAGAACAATCCGCATATCCGAGTAAAAGTGTTAAATGTCAATATACCCATGGTGCTCCAAATTCTCATGTTAAGCATGTTTTATTGTTCATTACCATTTATGCTTAGGCATGTAGTTTGTTACCTTGCTTGTATGATGAGAATGAGCACGAGGTAAGCTTGTGGCTTATGGATGCATTCGGTAAATGCACGAGATGTTAAATGCATGTTTGTTATGTGTTCAAGAGTGAGGGAAATGATTTGGAAATGGTTTTTGGTTTCAAGCAAACTATGGTTTTAAAACTGCATTGTTGTAGCTACTATTTTGAGCACCGCCTACTAAGCTTAAATGCTTACGCTCCCTTTACCAACAATGCAGGTCCTTGACGTTTGAAGCAGCTCGGGGAACAAGGGGAAAATTCCAAGGGGTTGATTTGCTCAAGTATGGTTTTTAGACTCTAATAAATAGTATTAAGCAATGGGATAGGACCTTTTGGTTTAAAGGGTTGTTGATTTGTCTCTTTGCTTTAGACAAGTTCTTTTGGTTATGTTTGGCTTGTAATGCCTCTTAACATGTGGAAACATGCCTTGGTTTGGCTTTTAACCCTTTTTGTGAATGTTAAGTATGAATGGTTTCCTTTATGAATCTTGCCATGTTGAATCTTGTCACGTGGAATGTTTATCTTGTCTTAAATGAGTATCCATAGTTGCCTTATGTTGCATGTGTATTTATGACTTGAATGAATGCTTGCTTAGGGTGGTTTGTGCTGGCTTCCTTGTGTTTAAATCTGCAGAAATTTGTTTTTCTAGGCATGGGGTATCGATACGCTCGAGGGAAGTATCGATACAGTCCCATGTTTTAAGTTTATCGTACCGATACGCGGGGGCACACCGATACCTATTTTGGACATTGGAAATCTGAGATTTTGGCAAGAAATTGGGGTATTGGTACGGGCCTTAGGTGTATCGATATGGTCCCTGGTGTTGACTTTGGGAGCTTGACCATTGAGGGCGTATTGATACCAGCCTTGTAGGGTATCGATACGGTCTCTTGAAGTTGACTTTGGGGGTTTGACCGTAGAAGGCGTATCGATACGGGCCTTAGGTGTATCGATACAACCTGTAGTAAAATTGCTATAATTAACCTCTAATGTCCGCCTTGCTTGGTTCATGTTCGTGTTTGCTTTTCCGCTGCTTGTCTCCTCACATAGGTTTAAAATGGCATTTAGACAAGATATAATAATAATAAAAATTAGGGTTGCTAATTGAAGTGAAGCCTTACCGGGTTTCTCTTCGGTTTTCCCCGTATAACCCGTTTGATGCGGTCCGGTGGCTAGGCTGGGTCGAGAGGGTTACATTTGTTGGTATCAGAGCGTAGGTTTCGCTTAGGTTCGTTGAGTTTCCGCAAAACCGAAAGGTAAGTGAGGTAAGTTTTATTGTGTATGGTTGTTGGTTGTGATGCACGGTGATTTGTAAGCATGCTTATGGCTTTCCTTGTGTTGGTTGGGAGATAGTTAAAGGCACCCATTGCTAGTATACTGTTATTGTAAGTGATTTTAATTTTAAAGACTTTAGCACCTTGGACGTTGTTCCTTACTGACCCCAAATCATTTCACTTGTTGTGTTTATTGGTTTTGCACTTGTTAGCATGGTAAGACCGGGGGGAAGGCCCAGAATGGATAATCCGAGGGTTGAGCTGATTGAGAACGTTGAGGATGTGCAAGGGGAGAACTTACCTCATCCTCTGAGTGGTGGTGAAGTGAATGTCGGAGGTGTTGGACCCCAGGTTGGTCAGGGACAGGCTGGCATTGATGTGAATCCATTAATTTAGACTATAGCCGGGGCTATTCAAACAGCTTTAGTGAGTGTTTAGGTTGCAGCACCGCCTCAGGGTGTAGGTTCTGGTCTGCCGTTAGAATGACTTCGTAGCTTGGGCGGAGTCGAGTTTCGGGGATTGTCACCCAAGGGTTCAGAGGCATGGTTTGAGAGCACTGTTCTTATTTTGGGACAGATTGAGTGCTCTGATGCATGTAAGTTAGGTTGCATCGTCTCTTTGCTTCAGGGAGATGCTTATACTTGGTGGACTACCATCACAAAGGGTATGTCGAAGGTCGAGGTTACTTGGGAATTCTTTAGGAATACTTTCCGTAAGAAGTATCTAGGTCCTCGATACCTAGACGAGTAAAAGAGAGAGTTCATGGCTCTAGTTTAGGGTAGCATGACCGTGTCCGAGTATGAGGTACATTTCGTACGTCTTGGTCAGTACGCTTCTGAGTTGGTTCCTACTGAGAGGGAACGATGTGAGCGTTTTCGATATGGTTTGATCCATGAGGTGAAGACCTACATATTGGCTTTTGACTATACGAATTTTGATGTATTGGTCACTAGGGCCAAGGATATTGAACAATCTTTGGGACTTGCTGATTGTAGAGGTGGATCTAGTTCAGGAAAAAGGACCACCGAGTGGGATAGAGACCGTGCGAAGAGGCACAAGGATAGGAGACCCCATCATGATTATAGGCGTGAAGGTGGTAATCAGGGGCGAGGCCATCATGGCCAAGGGGCTGCAAATCGTACTTATGAGTGTACCAAGTGTGGTAGACGTCATTTTGGCGAGTGTTGGGGCACTTATGGCTCATGTTGGAACTGCGGGTCTCGAGTGAACGTGAAGCGTGATTGTCTGTATCCGGCTAGGGATGGACATGCTCCTGCACGAGCTGTCGAGCATCAGAGAGGCCGTAGGCGCGATCAAGGTAACTTTCAGCCTATGAATGATGGTCAGAGGAATGTGGCTCATGTTTTGGCAGTTCAGCCCGAGGGAGGTGGGCCAGCTAGAGTGTATGCGCATCGTGAGGTCAAGAATGACACAGATGTGATTGCAGGTAATTTCTCATTACAGTCTTTGACTTTGCTTTCTTTGATTGATTCCGGTTCTACACATTCATATATATTGAATGAGTATGCGAAGCTGTTAGATATTCCGGTTGAGATATTAGATGTGGGAATGAGTGTCACAAGTTCTTTTGGTGAGACATTTGTAGTTAGAAAGATGTATAAAAGATGTCATTTGATGGTTCAGGGTCATGTTTTTCTCGTGGATATGATGGAATTGCCGTTTATGGTTTTGATGTAATTTTGGGCATGGATTGGCTTGTGGAACATATGGCTAGGGTAGATTTCGAGATAAAGCATGTGTCCTTGAGGCTTTCAGATGATTATGAAGTAGTAGTAGTAGTAGTGGGCGAGAACGTTAAGTTCTTGTCCAATGTTGTTTCAGCTTTAGAGGCTCAGAGGTTAATGGATGTTGGTTTAGTGGCTGAGTTGCAAGTTAAACATTCGTTGATTCAGTTGATTAGAGAGAAACAATTGCAAGATAAATCATTAGCATCTCATGTGTAAGACATAACGGAGGGTAAACCGACAAATTTCTGTTTTAGTAGTGATGAAGTCTTGTGTTTCAAAAGTAGAGTAGTTGTTTCGGAAGATGTTGACTTGAGACGCACCATTCTAACCGAAGCTCACAATAGTCCGTTTGCTATGCATCCGGGAAGTACGAAGATGTATCGCGATTTGAAAGATTATTACTTCTCGGTTGGTTTGAAGAAAGACATTGCCGAGTTTGTGAGTAAGTGTATGGTTTGTCAGCGAGTTAAGGCCGAACATCAGTTTCCTTCAGGTCTGTTACAACTGTTGAGAATTCCCGAGTGGAAGTGGAAGAGAATTGCCATGGATTTCGTATCAGGTTTTCCGTTGATACCTTCTAAGAAGAATTCGGTTTGGGTGATCGTTGACTGTTTTACGAAATGAGCACACTTCTTGGCTGTTCACACTACTTATACCTTAGATAAGTTGGCCGATTTGTATATCAATGAGATTGTGAGATTGCATGGTTTACCGAAGTTTATAGTGTCAGACAGAGATCCGAGATTCACAACTAGATTTTAGGAGAGTTTGCATAGTGCTTTGGTTATTCGATTGAATTTCAGCACTTCGTATCATCCTCAGACCGATGGTCAGTCGGAGAGATTCATAAAAGTGTTGGAAGACATGTTGAGATGTTGCATTATTGAATTCTATGGTTTGTGGGAGAAGCATCTACCATTAGTAGTGTTCGCGTACAAGAACAGTTATCAAGCGAGTATTCAGATGGTACATTATGAAGCTCTGTATGGTAGAAAATGTAGAGCACCTGTTTTTTGAGCCGAAGTGGGACAGAAATTGATACCCTTGCCTGACATGCTTAAGGGTACTACGAGAAAGTGCAGTTGATATGTGATCATTTGAAGGCAGCTTCGAATAGATAGAAGTCTTATGCCGATTTGAAAAGAAGAGAGATAGAGTATGTTGTGGGCGACAAAGTGTTCTAAAAAGTCTCACCTTGGAAGAATGTGATGAGATTTGGTAGGAAGGGTAAGTTGAGTCCGAGATTCGTTGTCCCGTATGAGATAGTTGAGCGAGTTGATCCCGTTCCTTATAGATTGGGATTGTCGATCAAGTTAGAAAAGATTCACGATGTGTTTCATGTTTTGATGCTTCGAAGGTATAGATCAAATTCGTCATATGTAATGCCAGTTGAATAGATAGAATCGAATCCGGATTTGACCTATGATGAAGAACCAGTTGAGATTTTGGCTTCGGACAGCAAAGTGTTGCGGGGAAGGACCATTGAGTTGGTCAAAGTGAAGTGGCTACTCCGAGGAGTGGAAGATGCCACATGGAAGAGAAAAGATGACATGAAGAAACATTTTCCGTATCTCTTTTCGACCGGTAAATTTTGAGGACGAAATTCCTTAAGTGGGGGAGAGTTGTAACGCCCGAGTTTAGGGTCTGGGAGATAATCGGGTTTGGTTAAACCGATTCGGGTTAAACTAATTTTGGAGAAACATTTTTAAGAAACAAATTTTAAGGCTTTTAAAGAAAAATGGGTAAAAAGGGAATTTTGAAATTAGAAAAGATTTGGAAAATAGCCATCATCTCCCTAAAAAACTCATTTCACGTTATCTTCCCCGAAACACCATTTTCACTATTTCATTGATTCAAGAACTTCATCCAAGCAAGCTTTCAAGGTAATCTTTTCCTTGTTTTGATTTTCTCTTGCTTAAACTTGTTGTTGATGAAATCTTACCTTAACTCATTGTTAAAGTTTGTTTCCAAAATGCTTTATGTTAGAAAAAGATGAAAGTGAGGGAATTTTTGTTTGGGTCGTTTGATGCTAGGTTTAAAAGTGTTTTTAACTTTGCTTTGATGTTCTAATAGTGTTGGGATAGTGGCTTAATAATGGGAAACCCGAAACTAGCAAAAATGAGGGGTTTTTGGAGTTGAAAATTTGGGTTTTTGGTTAGTTCTTGTGAAGAACTTTGGGCTAACGGTTCCTAGACTTTGGGTAAGTGTTTTGTATGTTGAAAGGTGTGGTTTTGATGGTAAATTCGTTGGGTTTTGGCTGCTTGTTGGTTTGAGTCGTTTTGACAATGTTTCCAAGTGTTTCCGGGTGTGAATCGATTGGTTTTGATGATAGATGTTGAGTTTTTGTGTTGCTGCAAGTTTGGGGGCTTCAATTAAATCTAATGCTCCATTTTTGAATTGGTTAGAAACAGGGGAAACAAATTTGGGCTCTTCAGACGCAAGACTGGGTAGTTCGGAGGCTTGAATCGGTGTTTCAGCTATTGCTTGCGCGTTGGCTGGTGAGTGTAAATGTTTTCCAAGCCTTAACTTGGTTAAGGATATGTTTTGGGAGTTTAGATTGAGCTTGATAAGCCAATCTAAGATCAAGAGTAAGTTTTAAGCGTTTTAGTCTTTATTTTCGATAAATTCTACTATGTATTTTGAATGATTCCTATAGTGCATGTTTGCCATGAATATCCTTGTGTTATGCATATGTTTGCTTTAATTGATCCCATGTTGGTTATGGTTATGACCATGAGAACACAAGGTAAGTGTTGGTTTGGTGGGTTATTGGCAATGCGAAATCTTATTATCGGATATAGTTGGTCGACCAATAGGATGTGAGTGCACTCGGGGTAAAAGTCACGCGTGGCCTTAGTGATGCTAGATTCCACTAAGGAGGAGTACGGTGATGTGAGATTCCACCGTAAGCTATGTTTTCCTAGACAAGTGAGTACAATGATGTGATATTCCACTAGAAGTGTCAAGTGGCTTTGAGAACTATTCGCATATCGAAGTAAAAGTGTTAAGTGTCAATATACCCATGGTGCTCTAAATTCTCATGTTAAGCATGTTTTATTGTTCATTACCATTTATGCTTAGGCATGTAGTTGGTTACCTTGCTTGTATGATGAGAATGACCACAAGGTAAGCTTGTGGCTTATGAATGCATTCGGTAAATGCACAAGATGTTAAATACATGTTTGTTATGTGTTCAAGCGTGAGGGAAATGATTTGGAAATGGTTTTTGGTTACAAGCAAACTATGGTTTTAAAACTGCATTGTTGTAGCTACTGTTTTGAGCACCGCTCACTAAGCTTAAATGTTTACGCTCCCTTTTCCAACAATGCAGGTCCTTAGACTTTTGGAGCATCTCGGGAAACAAGGGGAAAATTACAAGGGGTTGATTTGCTCAAGTATGATTTTTAGACTTCAATAAATAGTATTAAGCAATGGGATATGACCTTTTGGTTTAAAGAGTTGTTGATTTGTCTCTTTGCTTTAGACAAGTTCTTTTGGTTATGTTTGGCTTGTAATGCCTCTTAACATGTGGAAACATGCCTTGGTTTGGATTTTAACCCTTTTGTGAATGTTAAGTATGAATGGTTTCCTTTATGAATCTTGCCATGTTGAATCTTGTCTCATGGAATGTTTATCTAGTCGTAAATGAGTATCCATAGCTGTCTTATGTTGCATGTG
The DNA here is from genome assembly GCA_030270665.1 of Hibiscus trionum. NCBI lineage: Eukaryota > Viridiplantae > Streptophyta > Magnoliopsida > Malvales > Malvaceae > Hibiscus > Hibiscus trionum. The sequence goes on from BSYR01000008.1 coordinate 4,164,284, forward strand.
TGTTTATGAGTTGAATGAATGCTTGCTTAGGGTTGTTTTGTGCTGGCTTCCTTGTGTTTAAATCTGCAGAAATATGTTTTTTTGGACATGGGGTATCGATACGCTCGAGGGAAGTAACGATACGATCCACTATTTTAAGTCTATCATACCGGTACCTAATTTGGACGCTGGAAATATGAGATTTTGGCGAGAAATTTAGGTATTGGTACGAGCCTTAGGTGTATCGATACGGTCCCTAGTGTTGACTTGGGGAGCTTGACCATTGAGGGTGTATCGATGCCAGCCTTGGAGGGTATCGATACGGTCTCTTGAAGTTGACTTTGGGGGTTTGAACGTAGAAGGCGTATCGATACGAGCCTTAGTTGTATCGATAAGACCTATAGTAAAATTGCTATATTTAACCTCTAATGTCCGCCTTGCTTGGTTCATGTTCGTGTTTGCTTTTCCGCTGCTTGTCTCCTTACATAGGTTTAAAATGGCATTTAGACAAGATATAATAATAAAAAATTATGGTTGCTAATTGAAGTGAAGTCTTAACGGGTTTCTCTTCGGTTTCCCCGTGTAACCCGTTCGATCCGGTCCGGTGGCTAGGCCGGGTCGAGGGGGTTACAATTATAAAGTCCAATTCAACACCATAATCAAACTATTAGAGGCATAATTGACGATGAAATAGTGACGAATTTAGCTACTCATGAAGAATTCAATTTGGTCCTTTTTCTTTATGTTTTCAAGTTTGTTTTCCTTTTTAATTTAGTCATGTATTCAGTTGTTTTATTTAATTAAATGCATTTAAATTATATGTTTGATGCATGTTTTAAATTGAGCATGTAGTTTTGTATGCTATACAATTTAGTCACTTAGTTTTAATTTATTGTTAGAGTCTTAGTCTTTTAGGTCCTTTAATTAAGGTTTAATAATTAATTAAGTGAGATAATTGTAGAAAGTTAATATATTAAGTAGGAAACTTTGGAGTTCAAACTTGGGAAGTATTCCATTGTGATGGGATGTTATTCCAACATTGACTTTGAAGTAGAACACTTAGTATTCATTATAACTTAGAATTGAATAAATAACTTATATAATTAATTAGAGCTTTAACTAGGCCTATTACTTTAAATAATTAGAATAATAATAAATTAGTGAATATTATCTAAATCTTAGGGTTTTGATATGGACGGTACTCAAGCAAATGATATTATCTCATAAAAACCTCTAGATTTAACAATATTCATAATTTAATCAATTTAACTAAAAATAGCCTAATTAAGTTAGAACTTAAAATCGACCAGACAATAATAAATCATGCATTCAAACCTTTTATGTGGGAAATATATTTTTGAATATGAATAGGGATGCCTCGAATATAAAAGGGTGCTTTTAATATCATATTCGGAAAAAAATATATTTTCTTATAAAAAGGAATATCTCCATTTGGAATTTAGATCCCTTCAATAATTAAGGGTTAAATTAAATTCAAAATATTATTTGAAATGTCAAAGTGCCGCATAAAATTAAAAGGTATCGATAATGGGCGTTTATGGGGTGCTAACCCTTCCCCGCATGTCACCGACTCTCGAACCCAAATTTTAAGGAAATGAATCTCTGGTTGTTTTTATGGTGTTCGGTCTACAAAAAGTAATTGGCGGCGACTTCAAAATGTTTTCAAAATTAAATAATAGGATAAATCCAATTTCAAGATTAATTAAGTAATTGTTGTGAATTTTCATAGTTCGTTTCATGAGAGTAAATTGAAGTGGTGGGTGGCTGCTATTAGTGCAATGTTATGGTCTTTATGGCTAGCTCGAAATGAGTTTATCTTTCGGGGCAAACGTTCGTCGTTGGCGGAATTATATTTCCTCGTCAAACTTTGTTCTTTCTATTGGATAAAGGTTGATACCGCGAGTGAGGTAATGACTGAAGCAGTGTGGTGGTCTTGTCCGTCTGCATGTGTTGTTAGTCCTCTTTCGCGAAAGGTACGTGTTGGGATTTATTGGCAGCCGCCTATTCCGGGGACTCTAAAGTTTAATGTTGACGGATCCGCACGTGGCAAGCCCGGGCCTGCGGGTATTGGGGGTGTGCTGCGCGATGCGGACAGCCGTATATTGGGGATATTTTCTGGACCGGTGGGAAGGTTAGACTCCAACGTGGTTGAGGTACGAGCTATTGAGTCGGCGGTAAGGTTGATTGCGGAAGGGAAATAGCGCGATCGGTGTGTGGTGATCGAGTCTGATTATCAGGTTGCGTTGAGTTGGGTTGTGCGATCGGCGAAACGACCGTGGCGTTTGTGGGAGTCTTTCACGACAATTGATCGAGCATGTCAAGTCATCTCAGAGATTCATTTTCAATACGTGCCGCGTGAGGCGAATTGTTTCGCCGATGTGTTAGCTAAGGAAGGTGTTGATAGGTGTTCATTATTTTTAGCTTGTATGTAGGTGTGGTTATTTTTTGACGTGCCATTACATACTCTTTTCCACCATTATGGAGGTTTTTAACGAGGCATATGGTTGTGTCGCGCTGTATGTTTTTTCTTCATGAATAAAATTCATACAGTTGCCGATAAAAAAAAAGATTAATTAAGTTACAATCCAATTTAAAAGGAAAAACCAAGTTTTTAAGATTAAATTAATTAAAAATGAAAAATCCCTGATTTTCAAAAATTAATCGTCGAGCTATTTCACACATTGTTTCAAAAATGGTGTTGACAACTTGGCGACTTCACTGGAGAGAAAACTCGAGAGTCAAGCCTAATTAATTTTACGCGACATTTTAGGAATTTAAGAATAGTAATTTGAATTTAATTTTTCTAATAATTATTGGATGAATTTTTAGAAAGAATGGAGATAGATTTTTCTTTGTGTGGTATAAATTGTCATTCTTGCATAAGCCTTCTACCCGAGATTTCTCCTTTAAGTAGGAGCGAGACATGATCCTACGTGAGTTATTTAGCTCTGTGATCGGAATTTTGTCTTTCTTCTTGTATACCAACCTTATACATCGTGAGGTTACGCCTCCTCTATAAGGGGACATATACTCCCGAATCGATGTCTTGATGTCGTAGTAGACAATAACGGCAGTTCGGGTACCGAGAGTCTAGAACAAAAACTACATGTTGTAATCTAGAAGCCTACCCCATTAGAACCAGACAGGGACCTAGGACATAGTTCTCTTGATTTAAATACATTTCTCTGGTTATTCTCTTTGCTCAATATAACCCGTCTTTTTGTATCATTTCAATTTTGTAGAACTAAGTTTTGATATAATATTTGAAAAATGTTTTGGACTAAATTGCAAAGAATTTAAAATGAGTTTTTAGTCAAAAACAACTTGAAAATATGTTTAAGGGTTTTAAAGGATTTGGAATGGACTTAAAGTACATTTAAAGTAGTCAAAACCAGGCTTTTAAAGTGACCGTACCGATACGGTATTGAACAGTACCGATATGCCTTAGGGTTTACAAACTACCAGAATTCCAGTAGCCAAAACCCGTACCGATACGCTTAGCCGTATCGATACGGTGAGCTTTGAAATAGCCCAACGGCTAGTCGCGTACCGATACGGTTGTATCGCGTACCGATAAGCCTAACCACCCCAACGGTCATTTTCCCAACGGTTCTTTTAAATTGCAGGACCGTACCGATACGCTAGGTAAGCGTATCGATACGCATCAGCTGAAGAAGCCCAACGGCTCTTTTCTCATTGAGACCGTATCGATACGGTTGGACGAGTATCGATACGCCAAGCTGCAGAACTGCATTTATGGTGGGAAATAAAGACTCAAACGGCTCCAAATTGATCCCAACGGCTAGCAACGGCTACAAACTCAATTGGGAGTATAAAAGGGTCCTCCTAGCATCTTGTAATGGTTAATGCTTCAATTGTTATAACATTATGATGTCAAAATTTGTCTAGAGCTTAAATTGTTTATTTCTTGCTTAGACAACACTTGTGAGCTTACATTGTTAAATTTGCTCAAGTGTCTAGGTTTTGGGTGAGTGCTTAGAATTGCAAACAAACACCTTTTAGAGGGATTTCTAGTTTGCTAAGTCTTTCTTTGTAAAGAGAGTGTTCCTTCAAGCTTTGGGTAGAAAGCTTTGAGGGTTGTAACGGTTTCCTCCTAATCCGAGAAAAGGGGACGAAATTCTTAGTGAATTTGTTGGAAATCCTTAGTGGGGAGCTAAGGTAGTGGATGTAGACCTTGGTTAGAAGGTTGAACCACTATAAATCCTTGTGTCGAATTGCCAATTTTTCACCTCCCACTAAAACACCCAATTATCCAACTTCTCCACACTTGGCGAGCAAGAACGGTTGATCGAATCGAGCACCACACAACTCAACAATTGGTATCAGAGCTTGGCTCAATCGAAGGGGATTCACATCCTATTGAGAAGATCTGGCAAGCTCGATCAACATTTCACCAACCGGCTCAAATGGCACAATCCATCGACAAACCGCCTTTCTTCAACGGAGATCACTATGCCCATTGGAAGACAAAGATGAAATTCTTCTTGAAGTCAAGAGATTACAAGCTATGGGACATAGTTGAAGATGGCCCGTTCGTGCCTCAAGGAAGCAAAGCGGAATGGAGTGCCGACGATCGCAAGAAGATGGAGCTAAATTGCAAGGCCTTGCACATCTTGTTTTGTGCCTTTGGCCCATCCATCTATGAGAAGATGTCTTCTTGTGAGAGTGCCACGGAGGTATGGGACAAGCTTGAAGTCACATACGAGGGGACAAATGAAGTCAAGGAAACCAAGATTGGGCTCCTAACCTTAGAGTATGAGAACTTCAAAATGGATCCGGAAGAGAACATCGAGAAGATGTTTGATAGATTCTCCACCATCACCAATGGTCTTAAAGGTTATGGAGAAGCCATCCCGGAAGAGAAGCTTGTCCGAAAGCTCATCTACTCCCTTACCGAGTCATGGGACTCAAAGAGGACCGCCATCATTGAAGCCAAGAATCTCAAAACCTTGAAGCTTGATGAACTCATGGGGTCACTTCTCACTCACCAAATAATGAAGAAAAACAAAGAAGAGGAGAAGAAGAAGGAAGAGATTAGAGCGATGGGGAAGAAGAAGATCATGGAGCTAGGCATCAATGCAAGTGCCGTAGCTCTCAAATCCTCCACTTGCCATCACGTAGATTCTAGTGAGGAGGATAGTGAAGATGAAGAGATGGCCTATCTCTTCAACAAGTTCGCCCGGTTCATGAAGAGCAAAATGGAAAAATCCAAGCATGAATCGATGAAGAAGATGAAGGACTCCCACAAATCCAAAAAGAAGGGATCATCTTCAAAACAAGCATATGTGGCCACATGGAGTGATGAAGACTCCACCGATGATGAAGTAGCCCACCTATGCTTGATGGCCCTCAATGAGGGGGAGGTAACTTCTAACTCATCTATTTCAAATTCTTATACATTTGATGAGTTACAAGATGCCTATGATGATTTGCTTTTGGAATTCAAGGCATCATTTTCTAAAAACAAAAAGTTGATTTCAAAAATAAAAATTGAAAATGATTTGCTTTCCAAAACAAATCTTGAACTTGAAGCAAGATTAAAAGATTTTGAACAAAAATGTTTTGATTTACAAAATTTGCTTCTCAAAGTTCAAAAAGAAAAAGATTTGATTTCCAATGAACTTGAAAAGAAAAATAGTTTTGGAAAATCAAACTTTTATGTAAGACAATCTAGTGCCCCTAGATTTGTGAATGGAAAATGTTTTAGAAGTGTTTGGGTCCCAAAAGGACTAACCACTTCAACTAAAAAGGATGAAATTGAAAAATGGATTCCTAAGGGGACTAAATTTTGTGCTACTAATGTCTATGGATCCAAAGCAATTTGAATACCAAAAATTACTTGATTGTCTTTTGCTAGGTGTGATGGAGAGTGATCAACAAGTCAAAAATTGAGGGGGAGCTCCATGCACACAAAGGAAGAACACTTGAAGAAGGAAGGCTTCACATCCTCCCTTGAGTTCAAGTGTGGTAAAATCTAGTTGCTTTAGTGTTTATTTGATTTATTTTCTTTTATGTCAACTAGATATTCATATATGTTGAACTAACATTCTCATGATGCTTTGAGTAAGGGGGAGCCAATTTTTAAAACCAAAATTTTAAGTGTGTCAAAATTTTCTTTTGCCTCCTATGTTATCTTGAACTTAAATGTCATTTTAAATTCTTTTTTATATAACAAAAAGGGGGAGAAATGGTTTGAAAAATTGAAATTTTCAAATGAATAAGGGGGAGCTTTATATCAAAAAGGGGGAGATTGTAGAACTAAGTTTTGATATAATATTTGAAAAATGTTTTGGACTAAATTGCAAAGAATTTAAAATGAGTTTTTAGTCAAAAACAACTTGAAAATATGTTTAAGGGTTTTAAAGGCTTTGGAATGGACTTAAAGTACATTTAAAGTAGTCAAAACCAGGCTTTTAAAGTGACCGTACCGATACGGTATTGAACCGTACCGATACGCCTTAGGGTTTACAAACTACCAGAATTCCAGTGGCCAAAACCCGTACCGATACGCTTAGCCGTATCGATACGGTGAGCTTTGAAATAGCCCAACGGCTAGTCGCGTACCGATACGGTTGTATCGCGTACCGATACGCCTAACCACCCCAACGGTCATTTTCCCAACGGTTCTTTTAAATTGCAGGACCGTACCGATACGCTAGGTAAGCGTATCGATACGCATCAGCTGAAGAAGCCCAACGGCTCTTTCCTCATTGAGACCGTATCGATACGGTTGGACGAGTATCGATACGCCAAGCTGCAGAACTGCATTTATGGTGGGAAATAAAGACTCAAACGGCTCCAAATTGATCCCAACGGCTAGCAACGGCTACAAACTCAATTGGGAGTATAAAAGGGACCTCCTAGCATCTTGTAATGGTTAATGCTTCAATTGTTACAACATTATGATGTCAAAATTTGTCTAGAGCTTAAATTGTTTATTTCTTGCTTAGACAACACTTGTGAGCTTACATTGTTAAATTTGCTCAAGTGTCTAGGTTTTGGGTGAGTGCTTAGAATTGCAAACAAACACCTTTTAGAGGGATTTCTAGTTTGCTAAGTCCTGCTTTGTAAAGAGAGTGTTCCTTCAAGCTTTGGGTAGAAAGCTTTGAGGGTTGTAACGGTTTCCTCCTAATCCGAGAAAAGGGGACGAAATTCTTAGTGAATTTGTTGGAAATCCTTAGTGGGGAGCTAAGGTAGTGGATGTAGACCTTGGTTAGAAGGTTGAACCACTATAAATCCTTGTGTCGAATTGCCAATTTTTCACCTCCCACTAAAACACCCAATTATCCAACTTCTCCACACTTGGCGAGCAAGAACGATTGATCGAATCGAGCACCACACAACTCAACAAATTTAATTTAATGTTTGCCTTCAAGGATTAGTCAATTAGGCAGTGTTCGTAATGGTCGATGTGTCTGATAAACAAGGAGAAAGCAATATGCCGATGTGGACTTGGTCAGAGAAAATTCAGTACAAGAAAGAGGACAAAATCTAGGGGAATCAAATAGAGAGTGTGGTTCTGGTAGATTTAACAATTTACATAGTTTAATGAATTTAATTAAATAGAGCCTAATTAAGTTATAACTTAAAATCGATTCGACAATAATAAATCATGCATTCAAACTTTTAATGTTAGAAATATATTTTTGAATATGAATGAGGGTGCCTCTAATATAAAATGGTTCTTTTAATCTCATATTCGGATAAAAAATATATTTCCTTATAAAAGGAATATCTCCATTTGGGATTTAAATCCCTTCAATAATTAAGGGTTAAATTAAATTCAAAATATTATTCGAAATGCCAAAATACCACGTAAAATTAAAAGGTACCAATAACGGGAGTTTGTGGGGTGCTAACCCTTCCTCACACGTAACCGACTCCCGAACTCAAATTTTAAGGAAATAAATCTTTGGTTGTTTTTATAGTGTCCGGTCTACCAAAGTGATCGGTGCCGACTCCAAAATGTTTTCAAAATTAAATAAAAGGATAAATCCAATTTCAAGATTAATTAAGTTAAAATCTAAATTAAAAGGAAAAATCAAGTTTTTAAGATTAAATGAATTAAAAAGGTAAAATTCCTAATTTACAAAGATCAATCGTCGAGCTATTTCACACCTCGGTTCGAAAAGGTTTCTACACCACTTTAAATCACAATCAATTCAATAGTCTCAGTCGAAGATCAGATTAATTTTTTGCGCCCTAATTAAAACTAAAAATCCAATTATTTATTTTATTTAAAACGTATAATTTCAAAACCACTCCACATCTACTTTTCAAAACTAAAAATATATTTTATTTAACACGGATCAATTCAAAACCTATCGAGTGATTTAAATTCTACCCCCCTCAGAACTGATATGGATTACATTTTTTTATCAGTACAGTTGAAATCTACAGAGTTTAATGGAAAATTGCTTAACCTTTTCATGTTATTTTAGACCACATATTATAGAAGCAGTCAAGTGTTTGGTCCCAAGATTGACACCAACACAACTTCGAGACAATTCACCATATTTTTAAACTCATTCGTTTCATAGTAATTATGTGAAGATTATCACTTGGAAAAAAAGAGAGTAAGGAGTTAATCTGAGCCATCCATTCCTCCTATCTAACGATCCAGAAAACGTGTAAAACTTTAGATGGGGGTATCGATGGCTCAGATTAACTCCTTACTGTTTCTTTTTTCCAAGTGATAATCTTCAAATATACTCAGCCGCCCCTCTTCTCTACTCTTTCTAAGGTCATGTTTTTTATTTATTATATCTGAATCATCGAGAAAGGCAGATACAAGGCTGTTTCTTCCTATCTCTGGCTCCGATGGCTCCATTCCAATGGAGCCTCTTGCAAATCGCCGCAAACCCATGAAAGTGCAGCTCTCGATCTTTTTTGGGTTGCTAACGGTTGGATTGTTGGAAGCTTTATTGACAAGTAACAATGGATCAGGTTTCGCAACAGAAAACGAGCATGGTCCATTGGCTTCGTCGACCACCACAAAATCTAAAATTTTACAATTAGTGTCACCGGGCCGGCCGCCGGAGTATCGGAAAAATTGAACTAGCTTTTTGCCGATAAGAATATGGTGGCGTTTCCATGGAGTAATACCAGTTCTTCTTCAACTAACAAAATATTTTTTCCTCTTCATTGTAAATTTATTTCGGAAGAAAAAGAAAGAATAACTTACATTTTTAATCTAAAAATTAAAAATGACCTTTAAACTGATAATATTTTGGACTAAATTGATAGATTGTATAAGTTTTAGGGACTGAAACTATTATTTAACCAAGCAACGTTATTTTTTTCGTTTATTTTTAACAGTCAGGGTACCAAAATAGAAACAATACGTAATGTTCGGTACCATTTTGCTAACAAAATTAGTTTGGATACTAAAATGAAAATACAGAAATAAGTGACGTGCTAAATATGTAGTTTACCCTTATTTAAAAAATTTAAAAATTTAATATATATGGAAAATAATTTAATTGAATTTTTTAAAAATAATTATTAATTGTATGTTGATTCCTTTGAATTTTTAACCTTTATTAATTAATTTAATGGTGTTCATTGAATTGAAGTTATATGAATTGAATAAAATATAAAGTTAAAGGACTAAATTAAAAAAAAGAATAAATTTGTTAAAAATATGAATTGAAGTTATATAGATATTATATAGTGTTAGTGAATCATGTGGTTTAATTTTGGTAAAAAAATATACTTAAAACGAAAGAGAAATTAAAGAAATGGGAAACATTCAAAGTTGAGGGGCTAAATTACAAAAGTAGAAAATTTAATTTAAAAATATGAATTGAAGCTAAATAGGTATTCTAGTTTCTACATTAGTTTAGGAGCATGTGGTTCAATTTTGGTCAAAATTGACTTAAAACGAAGGAGATATTGAAGAAATTAGGAAATCATACAAAGTTAAGGGGCTGAATTGAAAAAATATGAAATTTATTTAAAAATATAAATTGAAGATAAATATGTATTCTACGCTGGTTTAGGAATATGTGGTTCAAATTTGGTCAAAAATGGACTTAAAATGAAGGAGGAATTGAAGAAAAATGAAATCAGTGACTAAATTGTAAAACTGTAAAATTTGGTTTTTCGATTTTTCAATTTTTCGAGTTGGGCAAATTCCAAACCGACTCGAAATCGAAATTTTTTCGAGTTAATCGAGTTGACTCGAATAACTCGAACAACTCGAATAACTCGACTCGAATAACTCGAAATTGAAAAAAAAATATCGATTTTTTCGAGTCGAGTCGAGTTTTGCTCACCCCTAGTGTTCAACAGTGTTCAACGTTAGTAGTGTTCAGCGGTGTTCATTGCACGTTGTAGAATTTTCCTTTATTTTTTTTTAAAAGCCACATACTTTTCTCTCTAGCCTTAGTGCCGATGCTCTTTTAATTCTTATTTGAATACAGGTCGATGACGACAACAACCTTAGGGCTGGTTGTCGACCACCGGTCACCTTCCTTTTATTTATTTGTTTAGTTTTTTTTTTAAATTTTAGTCCTTTTAATTCAATAAATCTGTCTTTATGACACGTTTTCCTCTACCTTTTGGTATGTTTTTATGCTTCTTAGCACAATTTTCTGCCTTTTGGCACGCTTTTCTATTTTTTGTTTTTCCTATCAGGGTTGGATTTGACGTCGCCACGACTGATTAAGATGTCGTTGTTGATTATGTTGTTAATCTCCCTGTTTTGGACCCTCGAATTGGATCTTGATGGAGGTTTAGTCACCGCTCTTGTTCGCGATTGAATTGTGGTAATAAACGTGTTATCAATGTACCCCAATTATGTAATATGCATTTTTAATGTTGTTTATTGATGGTTTTTACCTTCATCGTCGAACATTGGTGATGTTATGTATATGCTTGATTTCGAGTCTTTGAATTAGGTTTTTACCTTTTCTTTGTTTGATCTTGTTTATGATCTAGAGATGTTAGTTTTCGTGTTTTTAGAATTATGTCAGGATCTTGTTTGTTTACTTGTATTGTAAACTTTTATCTTGAATTTTTCCTTTATTAATAAAACTGACGTAATCATTTTCATTTTTTTTTATCTTTTTAAAAGTATTCATATCAAAGTCCCTCCTCTTCTATCGCTAATCTCTTAATTTTTAATATCTTTTTATCATCAACGACGAAAACAACTCTGGATTAGTCGTTGATCATTGATTTTTTATTTTCTTTTTTATCTTCTTTCGTTCTCTAGACTTTATAATAATTTTTGTCGTATTTTGTTTTTCATGTATGAGTATAATATTTGTTTTGTTTAACTAGTGTTCCTTTTTCGTATGAAAACAATGGATTGTTTTGTCTATTTTTGTACCACATTTTTATGTGCTTTTGTAGAACTTTTCTTTCTTTCTCAAGATTGGATTTAGCGTTGTCTCTCCAGTTAATGTTTATTTTGTTATCTTGCTAATCTGTCCATGCTTTGGACCTTCAGTTGATTCTCTTATATTAATAAACAATTACAATCAATCCATATAGGTAGCAGTTAAGTTGTGATAAAGTCAGATTATAAACGTGTCGTTATTGTAATTATAGACATTTTTTATGTTAGTGTTGATTGTATTTATCCCTGATTGTCGACCATGATGTTTGTTTCTATCATTTTTTTGAGTTGATTGGTTGAATTTTTTTAACACATTTCTTATATGGTCCTAGTTTATTATTTAGTGGATTATTTGTGCACTTTGATGATTTTTTAGGAAAAAAGACTTGTTAATATGATTAGTTTATTTTTTTGTTGTTTTTCATTTTTATTTAGTAAAACTAGTTATTAGTTTAAAAAAGTATTAATATCTACCGAGTTTTTAAATGTGTACAAAAATATATCCATATCAAACACATATTTATATTTCAAACTTATATTTGAATTGAAAAAAACACTCATGATAAAAATCGATTTTAATACAAATTAAATGTGGAATGAGAAGAGGTGGGAGAAAGGGGGAAACATAGAAGTGGGCCTGAAAAAAGTGACATTTTTTAACATGAATCTGAATTGATCTTAAATAATTTTTTTGTTTCCCAAATCTAGCAAAGTTTAAACCATACATAAAGACTGTACATTTATAGGTATTCAAAAATATTGTAAGATTTCAATTAAAGCTGTAAATGAATTGGATTGAATAAGATTTTAGCTTGAAGGAGAAGTTATTTGCTTACACTCATTTTTTTTTACCAAATTTAAAAACTTGTTTTATGATTTTAAATATTAAATTGTATTTTATGGTTAATGATTTATATTTTGAGAATTATTAAAAAAATTAATAATTTTTAATTTGAATTCATAACTACCGGAATTTTGAGTCAACACTCGTATGTCGACTCGGTAACTTATTGACTCGTTTAGGAGAGCTTTTGGGGTTAGGCATGTAAACAAACCGAACGAACACGAACGAGGGTGTGTTCCTGTTCGTTCGTTTAACTTTAATCGAACAAATGAACGAACACGAACATAAACGAACACAAAATTTCTTGTTCGTTCGTTAAGGAATGTAGCTTGTTCGTGTTTGTTCATGTTTTTTCGTTAAAATGATAAACGAACATAAACATATAGTAACCACATAAAATTCATTAATATAAGCCACAACTTCAAAGTTAAAGTCTTCCAGTAGCAGATTATTACTTTTAGGGTCGCATGTTATGTTTTTAAAACTTGAAAAATTAAAAGTCACAACCCCAAATATTATATGTTTGCATAAAGCTCGTTAAATTTTTCCTAAATTCAAAATTTCTCGGTAAATATAAATGGGCATATTACATATGTGAATAAATTTAAACGAACATGGACAGACTAACGTAAACGAACGTAAACAAACGAACATAAACGAACGGATTACCACACGTTCATGAACATAAATAAACGAACAATCCCTTTGTTCGTGTTCGTTCATTTAATTAAACGAACAAAAAATCGTGTTCATGTTCGTTAGTTTAATAAATAAACGAACATAAATGAACTTCCCGTCGAACGGTTCACGATTGGTTTGATTACAACCCTATTTGGGGTTGAGGGATCAACTGTTAGGCTTCAATTATAACACTCGGGTTTAGGGGTCATGTGTTAAGAGAGTTAAATTGGGTTCGAGTCGTGGGCTCGTTTTAATTAAATTTGGTCTTGGTTTTAATTAAAAAGAGCTTGTGGTTCATTAAGAGCAAAATAATAATTTTTAAAATAAAGGAAAAAGATGAGTAAAAAGGGGGACTTTTGAAAAGTCTTCATCTTCTTCTTCCCCTCATCCAATTTCACGACAAAAACCTCCCCTAACCCCCAAAACACTATTCCATCAACTTCCTTCACCATTTCAAGAGCTCTCTTCAAGGTAAAATTATTTTTAACTTCTCCTCATCATCCCGAACGTTTCCATGATTTTAGTTTTTGGTAAACATTATTTTGGAGTTGTTCATGTTTTCAAAAGTTAAAGAAAAAGGTTGAAGCTTTGATGGGTTTTCATGTGGGTTTTGGTTTGTAAAGTTAATAGGCGATTTAATCTTGCCCTTAATTGTATTATATTTCAAAATGGTGGGGTTTTGATGAAAATCCTGAAATAGGTTTTTGTGGGTATTTTAAAGGGTTGACAAGTTGAGTTTTTGAGGTAGTTTGGTGTAGGAGAGTGAGACTGATGATATAGTGATGCTTGAAGGTTGTTTTAAGTGTGTTTAGTGATGTTTTGGGTGTAGGATTCGATGGTTTTCTGATGGGTTGAGGGTGAGTCCGAAAATGGAGATTTTGTGTTAGTTTTGGCTTGGGAATGTTGAGAAATGGCTTTGTGCTGTAACCTGATTTGTGACAGAGGTTTTGTGGATGATTTGTGTAGTAATATGTTGTTTTTGATTGATTAGAATCAAGGGAAATCGTTGGAGAAGCTTCGGTCTCGATTCCGGGAAGTTTGGAGGCTTGATTCAGCTTTCTCGGTTTGCTTAAGGGTGTTCGGTGAGTGGGTTGTTTAAAATGGTTTTAAATTGGTTCAAGTGTGTGGTTGTGGTGTTGGATTGTGCTTGGTAGGCCAATCCAAGGTGGAGATTAAGTTGGTATCTTAATCTCTTGTTTGCCTTTCTGAGTTCTTGTTTAAAGTGCATGATTGTAGACTTGTGTAATGTGTATTCGTTATGCATGTTGGCCTATTGATGTTGTTTATTGGTGAAGATATATTGTGTGCATGATTGTTAAATCATGGTGAGACTTGCTTAGTATAATTGGCACTAGTTATAATTACCGGATATAAATGATCGATCATTAGGATGAGTGTGCACACGGTAAGAGTTAAATTCGCGCGTGGCCTTGGTGACGTGTAGTCATCAAGGAGGAGTACAGTGAGGTAATATTCCACCGGAAAATGTTAGCATGTGATGATGAGTGTAATCCCATCCATGAGTGAAAACGGTGATGAGTGTAATCCCACCGGAAGGTAATTGTTATTGAGTACGTTGGGGTGAAAATCCCAACAGAAGTTATCTGCGTATCCGAGTAAGCTAATAGTTGCCAATATACTTGTTCATGCGTGGTTGTTGTGTAAGATATTTGTTATATCTTGTTTAGCATAACATGAGGTAAGATGCCATGTTCATGCATTCTCTTAGCGTTTGACCATGTGCTATGTTAGCGTAAATGTATGCCTTGTGAATGTCTTAAGGATGTCATGCTTTGAACCCTGCATTGTCGTTGTTTTGTTTTAGAGCACCCTCACTAAGCTTCTAGCTTACGCTCTCGTTTTCGACAATGTAGATCATTAGTGTGGAGTTAGCAAGGAGCAAGGAAAGGGCATCCAAGCGCGTTTGTGGTTGCTCAAGTATGGTTTTAGTAAATAATGTAGTAGTTTAGCAATGAGGATGCTACGTGTTGTAGGAGCGTGTATCTAGACTCCTATGTGTTGGATTTATTTTGTTAATGCTTTTATGTTGTGGATTTGTAAACCATGCTTATGAGATGTTTATGTGTTGTTTTGAAAGCATGTAAATCTTGCTTTATGAGTGCTTATGTGTTGCTATGAAGGCATGTAACCTTGTTTTATGCTATGTGATTTGGATGTATGTTTCTTTGAATGAATGGCCTTGTTGTGTATGCTTTATGGTTGATCATGTTTGTAGTAGGATTGAATGCCTATAGATTGTATGCTTGTTTGTTGTTTCTTGATTCTTGTAACCTCTCTCGTCCAGGTCTAGATGACAGATCGGTCCGAACAGGTTACACGGGGAAAACCGGAATGAAACCCGTTAAGGCTCCACTTCGATTAGCAACCCTAGAAAATTCTTTTAATGTTATATTGTCTCGATGCTTTAGTATATCCTATGTGATAGGACACGCAACGGAAAAGGCACGCGGATACAAAATACACGAAACAAGCAATTAAACAACCCATTTTAGCCTTTACAACAGGTCGTATCGATACGCTAGAAGACCGTATCGATACGCCTGGACTTTGTCAACAACCCAAAGTCAACCCATGGAGACCGTATCGATACACCGATAGACCATATCGATACGCCCTTAACGGTCAACTTCTCACGGTCAACTACGAAGACCGTACCGATACACCTAGGAACCGTACCGATATGCCAAAATCTCGTCAATTTCCCAGATTTCTAGAGAGCTTTTGGCGTATCGATACACCCCCGTGTACCGGTACGTAAGGCTTAAAATGAGGTTCAAAGCATAGGACCGTATCGATACAGCCCTTGGGCGTATCGATACGCCCTGCACTGCAAACCTCATTTTAGCTGCAAAACACACAAGGACTCCATTCTAAAAGCATTTAATGACTCGATGAACAACATATTAACACTCAAACATCATTAGGCAAACACAGATGAACAAACAGAGCCATTTAACTATTCGACCAAGCATCAATCAACAAGATAAGCATCTAGATAGGAAACTTGCATAAAAGCATGCAAAACCAAGACCATTTAGCCAAAAGGAACATAAATTCACTTAAGCAATGCACAATCAAGGTTTACATGCCTTCAACATAAACATACACATTCATAAAACAAGGCTTACATGCTTTTTCACACAACCACTTAAACATCTCAAAGACATGGTTTACAAATCCACAACACAAAAGCATTAACCATAAAGGAGTCTAACACATGCTCCTATGACACGTAGCATCCCCATTGCTAAATTACTACATTATTTACTAAAACCATACTTGAGCAACTACCACGTGCTTGTGTGCCCTTTCCTTGCTCCTTGCTAACTCCACACTAATGATCTGCATTCTCGAAAACGAGAGCGTAAGCTAGAAGCTTAGTGATGGAGCTCTAAAACAAAAACAATGACAATGCATGGTTCAAAGCATGTTATCCTTAAGGCATTCACAAGGCATACATGTGCACCAACATAGCAACAAAGCTAAACGTCACAAGAATGCATGAACATGGCATCTTACCTCATGTTATGCTAAACAAGATATAACAATTATCTTATCACAACAACCACACATGAATAAGTATATTTGGCCATTATTAGTTTACTCGGATATGTAGATAACTTCCGTTGGGATTATCACCCCCAACGTACTCAACAACATTTACCTTCCGGTGGGATTACACTCATCATCGTTCTCACTCATGGATGGGATTTCACTCATCATCATATGCCAACAATTTCCGGTGGAATATTACCTCACCGTACTCCTCCTTCACCAAGACCACGCGCGAATTTGACTCAACCGTGTGCACACTCATCCTAATGATCGATCATTTATACCCAGTAATTAACTAGTGCCAATCATACTATACAAGTCACACCATGATATCAAAATCATGCAACAAAACATATCCTCATCTTTATACAACATCAATATATATATATATATATATATATATATATCATCAAGCGTAAATCAACACATACTTCACAAGTTCACATTATGCACATTGAGCAAAACGCATTAAGCACACAAGAGATTAAGCTACCAACTTAATCTCTACATTGGATTGGCATACCAAGCACATTCCAACACCACGACCACATACTTGAACCAATTTAAATCCATTTTAAATAATCCACTCACCGAACTCCCTTAAGCAAACCGAGAAAGCCGAATCAAACCTCCACATTTCCCGGAATCGAGCCCGAAGCTTCTCCAACGGTTTCCCTTGATTCTAACCAATCAAAAACAACACATTACTACAAAAATCATCCACAAAACCTCTGTCACAAATCAGGTTACAACGCAAAGCCATTTCTCTACATTTCCAAGCCAAAACTAACACAAAATTCTCAATTTCGGACTCACACACAACCCATCAGAAAACTATCGAATCCAACACCCAAACCATTCTCAAACACCTTCAAAACAACCCTCAAGCGTCACTATATCATCAGCCCTACTCTCCTACACTAAAATACCTCAAAAACCCACATTTTCAACCTTTTAAAATACCCACAAAAACCAATTTCAGGATCTTTGATAAAATCCCACCATTTTGAGATATAATACATCTAAGGGCAAGATTAAAACATAAATAAACTTGGCAAATCAAAAGCTACATGAAAACCCATTAAAGCTCCCGCCTTTTACTTGAAATTTTGAAAACTTGAAAACCCCAAAGATGGTGTTTATGCGGAAATAAAACCATAGAAACATTCAGAATACCGAGGAGAAGTCAAATATGTAATTACCTTGAAGAGAACGCTTGAAATGGTGAAGAAATTTGACGGAATAGTGTTTTGGGGTTTGGGGAGGTTTAATGTTGTGAGAAAAAAGAAGACCAAGGAAGAAGATGAACACTTTAAAATAGAAGTCTCTTTTCTTGTCATCTTTTTTCCCTTTATTTTAAAAGTACCTTTTTGCCCTTAATGAAAATCAAGCCCTTTTTAATTTAAAAGCAAAGCCCATCTTCATTAAAACGAGCCCAACGACTCGAACCCGATTCACACACTCAACTCCCGACCCCTAAACCCAGGTGTTATAATTCTTATGGTTATGGGGTATGTTTGGGAACACTTGGAGATGCAAAAAACTATTTTTAGGGTCACACGGAGTGCAGGTGTTCCGAAACGCTCGTGGTTGTTTTAGAACGGGTGTAGCTCCAGAGATACTCGTATCGAAACAGGGGTGGTGCCGCTTCGATACAATTTGACACTGTGAGCCCCCATTTTGGTTCGCATTCCGATACGAATTGCCTCTGTGAATGCCCATTTTGGAACCTGTTCCGGAACGTTTCAACACTGGAGTGGACCGTATCGGTATGGCCTGGTCTGGAACGGGCAAGCCTGTTTCGAAACGCAAGCTTGTATTTGGGCTTTTTAGCATCTTCAAAGGTTCTCGGATGTCGGGTTTTAGTCCCGTTGGTAGTATGCTTCATCGTTAAGTTTATATGCATTGTTTATGTATGGTTTTGGTTACGAATGCAAGCAATCGGACTAATATGTCACTTGGTAAATTTATATTACCTTACGCCTCGTTCGTATCTTTACCTTTATCTTTTCTGCTGTCGTTTCTCACATAGGACTAAATGATACGTTTAGACAAGATAATCAATGAAAAAAATAGGGTTGCTAATCGAAGTGGAGCCTTAACGGGTTTCGCTTCAGTTTTCCCCGTGTAACCTGCTCGGACCGGTCTGTCATCTAGCTCGGGATGAGGGGGTTACATCAATTGTTGGGTTTTGGCCCAAAAGATGGCAAAAAACGGTTCACGAACGGTTTGATTACAACCCTATTTTCTGCTTCTTAGCACGCTTTTCTTCCTTTTGGCACGGTTTTCTATTTTTTTCCTATCAGGGTTGGATTTGACGTCGCCACGATTGATCAAGATGTCGTTGTTGATTATGTTGTTGATCTCCCTGTTTTGGACCCTCGAATTGGATCTTAATGGAAGTTTAGTCACCGCTCTTGTTCGCGATTGAATTGTGGTAATAAACATGTTATCAACGTACCCCAATTCTGTAATATGCATTTTTAATGTTGTTTATTGATGATTTTTACCTTCATCGTCGAACATTGGTGATGTTTTGCATCTGTTTTTTTTTTGAGTCTTTGAATTAGGTTTTTACCTTTTCTTTGTTTGGTCTTGTTTATGATCTAGAGATGTTAGTTTTCGTGTTTTTAGAATTATGTCCGGATCTTGTTTGTTTACTTGCATAGTAAACTTTTATCTTGAATTTTTTCCTTTATTAATAAAACTGACGTAGTCATTTTAATTTTTTTTTTTATCTTTTTAAATGTATTCATATCAAAGTCTCTCCTCTTCCATCGCTAATCTCTTAATTTTTTTAATATTTTTTATCATCTACGACGAAAACAACTCTGGACTAGTCGTTGATCATTGACTTTTTATTTTCTTTTTTCTCTTCTTTTGTTCTCTAGACTTTATAATAGTTTTTGTCGTAATTTGTTTTTCATGTATGAGTACACTATTTTGTTTTGTTTAACTAGTGTTCCTTTTCGTATGAAAACAATGGATTATTTTGTCTATTTTTGTACCACATTTTTATATGCTTTTGCAGCACTTTTTTTTCTTTCTCAAGGTTGGATTTAGCGTTGTCTCTCCAATGGATTGTTTATTTTGTTTATTTTCTTTCTCCAGTTGTGATAAAGTCAGATTATAAATGTGCCGTTATTGTAATTATAGACATTTTTTATGTTAGTGTTGATTGTATTTATCCCTCATTATCGACCATGATGTTTGCTTCTATCATTTTTTTGAGTTGATTGGTTGAGTTTTTTTAACACATTTCTTATATGGTCCTAGTTTATTATTTAATGGATTATTTGTGCACTTTGATGATTTTTTAGGAAGAAAGACTTGTTAATATGATTAGTTTTTTTGTTGTATTTCGTTTTTATTCAGTAAAACTAGTTATTAGTTTAAAAAAGTATGTCTACCGAGTTTTTAAATGTGTACAAAAATATATCCATATCAAACACATATTTATATCTCAAACTTATATTTGAATTGAAAAAAACACTCGTGATCAAAATCGTTTTTAATACAAATTAGATGTGGAATGAGAAGAGGTGGGAGAAAGGGGGGAAATAGAGAAGTGGGCATGAAAAAAGTGACATTTTTTAACATGAATCTGAATTGATCTTAAATATTTTTTTTTGTTTTCCTAATCTAGCAAAGTTTAAACCATACATAAAGACTGTACATTTATAGGTATTAAAAAATGTTGTAAGATTTCAATTAAAGGTGTAAATGAATTGGATTGAATAAGATTTTAGCTTGAAGGAGAAGTTGTTTGCTTACACTCATTTTTTTTTACCAAATTTAGAAACTTGTTTTATGATTTCAAATATTAAATTGCATTTTATGTTTAATGATTTATATTTTGAGAATTATTAAAAAAATTAATAATTTTTAATTTGAATTCGTAACTACCTGAATTTTGAGTCAACACTCGTGTGTCGACTCGAGCACTTATTGACTCGTTTAGGAGAGCTTTTGGGGTTAAGCCTGTAAACGAACCAAACGAACACGAACGTGGGTGTGTTCCTGTTCGTTCGTTTAACTTTAACCGAACAAATGAACGAACACTAACATAAACGAACACAAAATTTCTTGTTCGTTCGTTAAGGAATGTAGCTTGTTCGTGTTCGTTCATGTTTATTCGTTAAAATGATAAACGGACATAAACGTATATTAACCACATAAAATTCATTAATATAAGCCGCAACTTCAAAGTTAAAGTTGGAAAAATTAAAAGTCACAACCCCAAATATTATATGTTTGCATAAAGCTCGTTAAATTTTTCCTCAATTCAAAATGGCTCGTTAAATATAAATGGACATATCCATATGTGAATAAATTTAAACGA
Source organism: Hibiscus trionum (assembly GCA_030270665.1). Lineage (NCBI taxonomy): Eukaryota > Viridiplantae > Streptophyta > Magnoliopsida > Malvales > Malvaceae > Hibiscus > Hibiscus trionum. The sequence continues at coordinate 4,185,092 of BSYR01000008.1, forward strand.
ACATGAACAGATGAATGTAAACGAACGTAAACAAACGAACATAAACGAACGGATTACCGCATGTTCATGAACATAAATAAACGAACAAGCCCTTTGTTCGTGTTTGTTCATTTAATTAAACGAACAAAAAATCGTGTTCATGTTCGTTAGTTTAATAAATAAACGAACATAAACAAACTTCTCGTCGAACGGTTCACGAATGGTTTGATTACAACCTGTGAAACCGATATTTTGATTTTGATATAACTAAAGAATTGAAGGACTAAATTGAAAATGTGAAAACGAATTTTTAAGTCCTCAAACCTCTCTATATGTTTAAAAGAAAATGCCTAAGTTAAAAACTAATTTTATCAAAAGTTTTCTAAGTGTTCTTGAAGCCAAAACCGTGAATTTCGAGTCACCGTTTCGGAACAGCCTAAGTTGTTTCGAAACACTTTTGAAACTGTAAACTCGTGTTTCGGAATGGGTATTGAAACGATTTCAACACTGTGAACCCTTGTTTCGAAACGGGTTTCGAAACGGCTTAAGAACATCGAGACACCGTATCGAAACGACATCCAATGTTTCGAAACGACATTCAATCAGATTTAAAAAATATGACCGTTGAAAGTTTTTAACTGATTTTAAACAAGTCGTTAAGGCGTATCGAAACGATTTCAAGCCGTTTCGATACAGGGCTTGACAGTAGCAAAAATGTTTTGAAACGGGTTTCGAAACGAATCTCAGCGTATCGAAACAAGTTTAACCGTTTTGATACGAGCTCTTTAATGCACCCCAATGGCTCTTTCTATTTTGGTCTGTTTCAAAACAGGGTCGGGTCTATTTAGGGAAGGAAGATAACATCCCCAACGGCTCTATTGATGAATGTATCAACCACAACGGCTAGAATTCAATGAGAAGGTATAAAAGGGACCTCTAAAAGCTTCGGAAACAACTATTGATCCAAAAGCAAACATCCAAACATCAAATCCAAGCATTTGTGCCTAAATCCCATTATTGTCTTGTAACCCCAATTGTATTTTTTATTCTTATCATTTTAATTGGGTTGAGTGCTTGTAATTGGGCTATATTGTGTATTGAGAGATACTTGTTTTAGCCAACAACTTCTTTGTTACTATTGTGTGAGGATTAGGTCAAATTTTGGGTAGAAAATTTGACCAAAATTGTAACGGTTACCTCCTTAGCCTAGAAAAGGGGAAGAGCTATTAGTGGAATTTTTGAAAATCCTTAGTGAAGCTAAGGTAGTGGATGTAGAGTTCGATTGGAACTTGAACCACTCTAAAATTCCTTGTCTACCATTTTTATTTGTCAATTCCACCACCAAAAGCTTTAAAAATCAAATTCACCCCCTCTTGGTTTATTTCGATCATTCGATCCACTCAACAATTGGTATCAGAGCCCACCACTTTGAAGGATTAACAACCACAAGAGGAGTTCCTAGGAAGAGTGTGATCATCCAAAAATCAAGATATGGCATCTACCTCCGGTTCTAGCATGTATTAGTCTCAATCCACTACAAAACACCTTTCTTCAATGGTGACAACTATCCGTTTTAGAAGAATCGGATGCGCCTCTTCATCAAGTCCAATGATTACTTGGTTTGGGATGTCATTGAAGATGGTCCCTATATTCCATTGAAGCAAGATAATGAAGGGAAGATGGTTTTGAAGAAAAAGATGGAGATGAGTGAATAAGAGAGGAAGAAGATCCAAATAAATGACAAAGCTCTTCACATGCTCTTTTGTTCTTTCGGCCCCGACATCTACTCCAAAGTCTCCTCCGTTGAGAGTGCCAAGGAAGTGTGGGATACTCTTGAGACCACCTATGAAGGAACCAATGATGTGAAGGAAACCAAGATTGAAATTATCAATCTTAGCTATGAGAATTTCAAGATGGAGTCTGACGAACAGTGTCCAAGATGTTTGATCGCTTCTCAACCATTTTCAATGTGCTTAAAGGATTTGGAGAGACTATTCCGGAAGACAAGCTTGTCCGGAAGCTACTCTACTCACTTCCCGAATCTTGGGATGGGAAGAGAACCGCCATCATAGTGGCCAAAAACTTGAAGACTCTAAAACTTGATGAGCTAGTGGGTTCTCTCCTTACTCATGAGATTATGAAGCAAGGAAGGGAAGAAGAAAAGAAGAAAGAAGAGAAAAGAGTAGAGAATATAGAGGTGGAAAAGAAGAAGAAAATGGGAATAGCTCTCAAAGCTTCATTACTTGAGAAGAGCTCTTCTAGTGAGGAGGATAAGTTAGAAGAATTAGCTATGATAGCCAAAAGATTCTCACGCTTCATGAGGTCCAATCGAGGAAGGAAAATTCAAAGAAAGATGGACTTCAAAGGTAAGAACAAAGAAGAAGTGAGCGATCAAATCATTTGCTTCGAGTGCAATAAGCTCAGTCACATTCGTTCGGAGTGCCCTCAACTCAAGAAGAAGGGCTTTGAGAAGAAGAAGAAGCTCAAAGCCAATCTTGCTACTTAGAGTGATGAGGAGTCATCCTAGGATGACGAACTAGAAGTGGCCAACCTTTGCCTCATGACACTTGAGGAGGATTCCTCCATGGTAACCTCTAACTCATCATCTTTTGATTTTACATATGATGAATTAAATGATGCATACGATGAGTTGCAAGAGGTTTATGATGAATTAGTTGAGAAATACAAGGAGTCGGTCATTAGGAATAAGAAAATTATTTTGGAATTAAATGATAAAAATGACTCACTTTCTCAAGCTAATTTAAAATTTGAGAAAAAGATTTTAGGGTTGAAAGATGAACTCAAATTCTTCCAAGATGAAAATGTTGACCTTAATAATCTTCTTTCTCAATGTAATAGTGAACACCAAAAGGTGTTACATGAGCTTAACAAGCTCAAAGAGTCTTTTAAATATGTTGGTAATGTGAAGCATGAAAAAAGTGAATATTCTAAAACAAACCAACATAGGAAAAAGACTAATAACTACAAACAAAGTAGCTTTCCTAGACATAGTAGAACTAAAAAGATTAGAAGTACATGAGTTCCTAAGGAACTTGTAAAATCTAATAATATTGTTGCTATGTCACCTTGGATTCCTAAGGGAACCAAGTTATTGGGAGCTAACACTCGTGGACCCAAAATGATTTGGGTACCAAAAACAAAAGTTTAATATATTTGTTTGTAGGGGGAGCATTGCTACAAGGCCAAAGCACAAAGTCAAAACTGATGGTACCTTGATAGTGGATGCTCGAGGCATATGACCGGAGACAAGAGTAGATTCATGGATTTAAAGCCAAAAAGTGGAGGAGTGGTGACATTTGGTGACAACTCCAAAGGCCACATTAAAGGTATTGGCTCCATAGGTAATCACTCTACCATTCTTATTGAAAATGTCTTGTATGTCGATGGTCTTAAACACAATTTGTTGAGCATATGTCAATTATGTGATAAAGGATTTAATGTATTATTTGATAAAAATGGGTGCAAAATTGTTGACATTAAATCTAATAACATTATGCTCATAGGTCATCGCATAGGTAACATTTACATGGTGCATCTAGATGACATACATACATCCCATGCATGTTTAGTAGCTCAAATTGAAAATGATGCATGGTTATGGCATAGGAAACTAGGACATGCTAGCATTAGTGTTTTAGAAAATTTAGTTTCCCTTGATCTAGTTAGAGGTTTACTCAAGATTAAGTTCTCAAACGATAAAAAATTTTATGCATGCTCTAAGGGTAAACAACATAAGTCATCCTTTAAATCCATTAATGATGTTTCTACAAGTAGGTGTTTACAACTTATCCATATGGAATTATTTGGGCCAATTAGGACTATGAGCTTGGGTGGTAAATCTTATGCATTTGTTCTTGTTGATGATTTTTCTAGATTTACTTGGGTTATATTTTTAAGTACTAAAGATGAGGCTTTAGAAAAATTCATTACATTTTCAAAACTAACCCAAAATGATCTTGAACTTAGAATTTCTCATATTAGAAGTGATCATGGAACCGAGTTTCAAAATTTAGGGTTTGAAGAGTTTTTGAATGAAAATGGTATTAGCCACAATTTTTCGGCTCCTCGAACTCCTCAACAAAATGAGGGTAGTTGAGAGGAAAAATAGAACTTTACAAGAAATGGCTAGAACCATGCTTTGTGAAAATAATTTACCTAAATATTTTTGGGCGGAAGCCATAAACACCGCTTGCTACATTGTAAACCGAGTAATGATTAGGCCAATTTTAAAGAAAACACCTTATGAGATTTTAAAATCTAAAAAGCCTAACATTAGCTATTTTCATCCATTTGGTTGCAAGTGTTTTGTTTTTAATAATGGAAAAGACAACTTAGGTAAATTTGATGCAAAAAGTGATGAAGCTATTTCCATAGGATATTATTTAACCTCTAAAGCCTATCGTGTATTTAACAAGAGAAATTTAGTAGTAGAAGAATCTATACATGTTGTATTCGATGATAACCTCCTTCCAAGGAAGGATTCTTGTGATGATGATGATGTAGGAATCATAAATGCATTTGATGGAGGACAAACTTCAAAGGAGGATGAGATTCCAACAAAAGAAGAGGACACACAAGATCCACCTCTTGAAGCCTTGAAGGACTTGACTCTTGAGGAAAAGGAAGTGAGCTATCCAAGGGAGTTCAACTGTGTCAAAGATGGTGAAATCTCGGGTGATCCATCCGAGGGGGTAACCACTAGATCTTCTCTTAAACTTATGAACCATGTTGCATTTATCTCATGCATAGAGCCTAAGAATATAAAAGAAGCATTGAAAGATGATTTTTGGATTATGACTATGAAAGAAGAGTTAAATCAATTTGAGAGAAGTAATGTTTGGACATTAGTTGATAGGCCTAGTAATCAATCTACCATAGGAACTAAATGGGTCTTTAGGAACAAACTAGATGAGAGTGGTAACATTGTGAGAAACAAAGCTAGACTAGTAGCACAAGGTTACACTCAAGAAGAGGGAATAGATTTTGATGAAACCTATGCACCCGTAGCTAGAATGGAAGCCATTAGGATGTTGCTTGCATATGCATGTTATCATGATTTCAAGCTTTTTCAAATGGATGTTAAAAGCGCATTTTTAAATGGTTTTATAACTGAGGAAGTGTATGTGGAACAACCACCGGGTTTTGAAGACTCAAAATTTCCAAATCATGTTTTCAAACTCACTAAAGCTCTTTATGGTTTAAAACAAGCTTCTAGAGCTTGGTATGAAAGACTTTCAAACTTTTTAATTGAAAAAGGTTTTGAAAAAGGTAAGGTGGACACTACACTTTTTATAAAAAGGTATAAAAATGACATCTTAGTAGTACAAATTTATGTTGAAGATATTATTTTTGGTTCTACTAACGGATGTCATTGCAAAGAGTTTGCTAAGCTAATGCAAGGTGAATTCGAGATGACCATGATGGGGGAGCTCTCATTCTTTTTTGGACTCCAAATCAAGCAAAGGAATTACCTTCATCAATCAAGCAAAGTACATCAAGGATATGCTCAAGAAGTTTGGCTTGGAGAATGCAAAGCCTCAAGCCACACCCATGAGCTCATCTACAAAACTTGACAAAGATGAAGGAGGTAAATGTGTTTACTCTAAGCTTTACCGTTCTATGATTGGATCATTGCTTTACCTTACTGCAAGTAGACCGGATATCTTGTTTAGTGTTTGCTTGTGTGCTAGGTTTCAAGCTAGTCCTAGAGAGTCTCACCTTATAGCCGTTAAGAGGATCTTTAGGTACCATAGAGATACCCCTTGTCTAGGTCTTTGGTACCCTAGAGACTCAACCTTCAACCTTCATACTTATTCAGATGCGAATTATGGGGGGTGTAAAATCGATATGAAGAGTACTTCGGGAACTTGTCAATTCCTAGGTAGTATGCTAATATCTTGGTTCTCTAAGAAACAAAATAGTGTAGCCTTATCTACCACCGAAGCCGAATACATATCCTTAGGGAGTTGTTGTGCTCAAGTCCTTTGGATGAAGCAACAACTCTTAGATTATGGTATTAAAGTTGAAACCATACCCCTTAAGTGTGATAACACTAGTGCCATATGTTTGACAAAAAATCTCATCCAACACTCTAGAACCAAACATATAGAAATAAGGCATCATTTCATTAGAGATCATTTCCTTAAAGAAGATGTAGTTATAGAGTATGTTGAGACCTTAAATCAATTAACGGAAATCTTTACAAAACCTTTAGATAAAGAGCGTTTTTTGTCCCTTAGGAGAGAGTTAGGTCTAACTAGCCTATCTTGACCTTTTAGGACCTCTTTTGTGCTTAAAATTGCTTGATCTTGTGAAATGTCATGTTTATGTGTTTCTACTCCTAATTTCATCCATGCTTATAGCTAGGGGGAGTATGTTTATGTTTGTAAATGTTATTCCTGCTCATTCATGTCATTCATGCAAGTTAGGCCTTCAAAAATTTCATTTTTCTACACTTTTAGAGCCTCATCTGCACTTCTAGGCCCAGGTGTATTGAAACGGGTCCAACTATTTCGATACGGGTACCTTAAAATTACATCTGAGAGAAGGGTGTTTCGAAACGCCATCAAAGGGTTTCGAAACATTTTTGCTACTGCCAAGGGGTGTATCGAAATGTGTTTTGATACGAGTCGACGAGGGATTCGATACGGTCAAAGTCGTATCGAAACGGTCAGTTGGAGTTAAAAAGTCGGTCAACCTTTGGTGCCTGCGTTTCGAAACGGTCGAAACCATTCCGAAACGGGTTAGCAGGCTGCTTTAAAGGGGCTTTTAATGTTAAAGTTTAACTTTAATTAAAATTCTCCAAAACCCTAAAAACCATAAAATCGATTTTTCCCTATAAAAACCCTCTATACCTCATTGTTTTTCACCACATCTTGAGGGCTTTTACTCTTAAACACAAGTCTAAGCAAGCATCAACAATCTTGTGCAAGGATTGTTTTTTCTCTTAAATTTTTGTTTTGTTTTGTTTTGTATCTTTGTTTTTATAATTGGTTTTAAACCTAAGTGAGATTTGCCATTGGATTGAATTAAGGAATTTCATGCATACACTTCAAATTTGTTTTAAATTGCTTGCTTAATGTTTTTAGGTTTTTTCAGTGGAGAATGTTAACAAGAAACGTAAGGCACCTCAATCGGGTGAAGGTTCAAACCAAGTCGTTCTCCGTCCTAACCTTACTCAACTTTTTCTCCAGAGTCTCAAAACCTCCGCGTTGAAGGCGCGTTTCCAATATGTCAAGACGTTTGGTGTTCGTCGTGAGCGTGTTGTTGACATGTCGTTTCTTGACTCCGAGCGCTTTCTCTTTCGTTATCTCCACCGTTTACAAGAATGGAGCATATTTGGTTTCTTGGATATCCCGGATATTTGCTACAAGAACATGGGTTTTACTTTTACTCTAATGCCCAACTCATCAACAATGAAGACAACTCCGAAGTTGTTCGCATTGAGTCTCAGATCTTGGGAAAGAAGATTGTCATTGACATACCTTACTTAGAGACTACCTTTGGGCTTAAGGACGAAGGAATCGAGAATGAGTCTCACTTTGGTTCTCACACCGGTTCTGTGCTTGCCTTGGATGCTCAGGATAGGTTCCTCCACTTGATGGTCTCGTGGTTTATTCGCCCCTCTGGAGGTAAATTTTCTCACGTTCGTCAAGTAGATTATTTTTGGTTTGAATGTTTTCGTCGTGGTGAGCGCCCTAATCTTGTTAAGATCATGTTTGCCGAGATGGTGAATAATGTTAAGCTCTGTGAAACCGATGCGCTTAAGTCTTTCACTTATGGGATTGTTTTGAGTTATATCTTTGAGAAGCTTGAGATTGATTGCACTTGTGACTCTCCGGATCCCCGCAAGCAAAAACTTGGTGAGTCTTCTCTCCGCAAGTCCGAATTTCAATACATCGGCAATGGGAAATGGGAACGTGTTGATAGGGAAGCACCTCCACCTCAAGTTGAACCTCAACCACAAGCTCCGGTTGCGAACAATGAAGCTCTCACGGCTTTCCTTACCGAGCGGTTCTACACATTGGACACTAACATGTCTAGGGGTTTTGGTGCTATCAATACTCGCTTGCAATTCGTGGAGGATCGTCTCCTTGCAAATGAGAATCGACTCACATCCCTTGAGAACCAACATTCATCTATGGACATGTCCTTCTCCACCTTTTATGGCAAATGGATGGATTTTTGTCGCTCTCAAGCTAAGGACGATGATGATTCCATGGATGATGATGGTGATGACGACGAGGCTTAGGATTTGATCAGTACTTAAAAGTTCTATATTTTACCCATCATTTATCCTTATTTTTGCTGCACTCAAGCATGTTTAACTGCATTTTAGGTTAAGTTTTGCATAAACATCACATTTAGATAAAATTGCGCAGATACTGCTAAATTTGGTTACTTTTGCAGGTATCTGTCGTGGCAGCAGTCGTGACAGCACCCAGGGCAGCAATCGTGGCAGGCGCTGGGCAGCAATGCAGAAAATCTGGAATGAGCAGTCAAGGAGGACGTTGCTGCCATGGTGCTGCCGTGACAGCATGGTGACAGCAGTTTTGTGGAGAGAAAAAGCAAAGTGGACCTCGATAGATAGAGAAAATTCTGCTCGTCTGTCGTGTGAAAACCTCATATTTTTCCGAGCCCCAGATCAAAAGATATGTCAAGCCCAAAGTTCAAGGAGAGAAAATCCCAAGAAACAAGGAGGACGGCTGGAAAGTATATTCCTTGAAGATTTAGTCTTTATTAGAATCATACTTTTAATTAAAGTTGTAATCCTTGTTAAATTAGATAACTTGAGCCCAAAGCTTATATAAGGGCATGTATTTTAACCTAGGGCAGATCTCAACCTCCACATCCCAGACCCCATAACCGATAACCCAAAACCCCTCCGCCGTCTACCCGTCGTCGTCATGTTCTAAAAAACCCCCTAGGGCCACGGGTTGTTTTGTAAAGTAGTTGCAAGGGTTGTTTTGTTTTAGGATTTTCCAAGTTCAATGAAATAAACTTCAAGTTCTCTTATTTTGGTTTTAATATCTTGCAAGAGCATCGGGATAGCATTGTGAGGTTATCTATTTACTTAGCATCAGGAGAGTTAAGTATACGAAAGAAATAAGAGCAAGTTCTCTAGTTTATAGTTGAACTATCTTGTGCCTAGGGATAGGGCAAGGTTAAGTGGCTAAGGAAGAATTCATACACATCGGTGTTCATCCTTTGATTCACGCCGGGAGGTATCATCAAAGACGTGATCATCCGATAATCCGATGCTAAGTAAATAGATAACCTCACAATGCTCTCCCGATGCTCTTGCAAGATATTAAAACCAAAATAAGAGAACTTGAAGTTTATTTTATTGAACTTGGAAAATCCTAAAACAAAACAACCCTTGCAACTACTTTACAAAACAACCCGTGGCCCTAGGGGGTTTTTAGAACATGTTGACGACGGGTAAACGGCGGAGGGGTTTGGTTATCGGGTATGGGGTATGATATCTCCTAGGTTAAAATCTATGCCCTTATATAAGCTTTGGGCTCAAGAATTCTAAGTTAACAAGGATTACAACTTTAATTAAAAGTAAGATTCTAATAAAGACTTAATCTATAAGGATTCCTACTTTTCAGCCGCCTCCTTGTTTCATGGGAATTCCTCTCCTTGAGCTTTGGCTTGACATATCTTTTGATCCGGGGCAAAGAAAAATATTTGGCTTTCACACGACAGACGAGCAGATTTTTCTCTATCTATCGAGGTCCATTTTACTTTTCCTCTTCATAAGACTGCTGTCACCTTGCTGTCACGACAGATCCATGGCAGCTTCTTCCTTGTCATCTGCTTGTCCAGCTTAACTCTTCTGCTTCTCTGCCCTGCGCCTGCCTTCACTGTCTACGATGGCAGCAACCTGCAAAATAAGCCATCTTTTAGCAGAATCCGTGCCTTTAATCCATTTGTGATGTTTTACTGTAAACTAGCCTAAATGCAATGCAATGATGCTTGAATGCAGCAGAAATATGGGTTAAAAAGGGTGTAAATAATAGAACTTTTACACACTCAACACACCCCCAAACTCAAGTTTTTGCTTGCCCTCAAGCAACTAAGACCTAAAAGAAAAAGAATATAAATTTTTTTTTGTGTTGGCCTTCAAACAGTGAACTGTCCCTTACCCGTCGCTCATTCTCTGTAACGGCAGCAACCTGTCGGAAAGATTAGGATCTGTCCGGAATCTCCCTATAGTCCTCGTGCAGTGTGTGCATGCTTGTGAACAGTTATATGCTAAGACTCTCTTAGTTTCACTAGAATAATCAACTCTTAACTTGAATTTTTATGCCAAAGTTTATCTTTTTGAAGGCACACTTTCATGCTTCTTTGATTTTCTGTTTTGTCTTGCTTTTTATTTTTCAAGCTAAAGTTTCACTAGAGCCGGTTTTGGGCACCTCTAGCTAACTTCCTAGAGCCGGTTTCGGGCACCTCTAGGGCTATTTTGCTCAACTTCTTTCCTAGAGCCAGTGTTAGGCACCTCTAGGGGCTATTCAAGTACTAAGCATCCTATTCTAGTTTGGCTAAAAGACATCTAAGCAATATAATAGTCACAATGGTGTTTAAGTTTTCAGAACTATAGAAAGGCTCTAAACTTCTCCTTAATCTGTCCCAAAGATGCTGCCACGACAGAGCTGTCATGACAGGTAAGTTAACTTCACAGTTTTAAGCCAACAGTTTAATCTTTTCTGATTTTTTTAAGAGAACTGAATTAAATAAAAGACACAACAAATTAATAAAAAGATGTACTAAGACTCCATTACTATGGAGGGTGCCACCCCCAAACTCGAGGGTTTCATTGCCCTCAATGCAAAATGACAGATAAAGATGAAGACAGGTACATCACAAGATAAGGATAAAGCAAACAGCAAGAAAGAAAAATAAAAGACTTAAATTTTAATCGTTGTCCTCGCTGCTGCTGCTGACACGGATATGATGGCGGCGTCTGGGCTATGGAGGAGGCTGGGCAGGTTGCTCTACGAGCTGGACGTCTGAACTGCTGCCGCTGTCCCACGTGCTTCTAGTGGTGGTGCTAGCCTTGGGCATCAGCTTCCTGTCTGCCACGTGCTTCTGCCTCTTGACAGGCGTAAACTCCCTTTCCAAATTCCTCCTAATCAGAGGTTCTTCCTCGCTGTCGGTTGTGGCTGGCCGCTTCGTTCCACGTGCGGGGCTGTCGGCCGGAGGACTCGCAGCTGCCGTCCGTGCAGGTGAAGGGGTGGAAGCAGCGGATTGTGCATGGGGGGAGGCAGGAGGTGTAGGTGTGTGGACAGGGGTGGGGATGTGGAAGAAATGGGCAGGAAAAGTAGGGAAATTGACATCGGGATAATTTAAAGTGTTGGTAATAAAGTTTACCGTCGAATTGGTGAAATCTCGGATGAAGGTCATCAATCCCATTTGTCTCTCTTCCACCCGTTGTAGCGCAGCAAGGATGTGGGCAGACTGGTCTGTCGGGGCGGTGGCCGCGGCTGGTTCAGGGGCAGGCTCCTCAGATGATTCTGCTGGGGAGCCGGCTGGGTTGAAGGAGGAGATAGGGGTTGTGACTATCAGCTCCATGAGGCTGGTGATGTTGTTGTCGGTCCAGCCACGACCATGGACTAGTTTGTCGGTGGATGTCTCGGGGACAGCAGCACAGCGGCATAGGGAAGTTATTGTGAACGGCAGTCAGAGGCGAGAATCTGTTCGATAGGTGCAATCCAAAATGCTCTCCCTCATATAACGGCCCACGTTGATAGGCCTGCCGTGCATGATTGAATGGATGAGGGCGAGCCGCTGCTGGTTCACTATCGTGTGATGGGAAGAAGGCATGATACGCTTTTTGATGAAAGCGTTCCAGAGTTTAGCTTCTGGGAGCAGCTGCCCCCTTTTTACGGAATTTGGGTTTTTCTTGCTTGTTGTCCACTCCGTTCCTTCTTCCGTCACTTCCGCCATGACAGCACCATAGGCGGCAGGATCGAGGGTGTCTAGAAATTTCTGGTGGGCATCATCATCGGGGCCAAAGTATAGGACATACATGTGGTTGATGCTGTCAGCTGTGAATGGCACCTTTACTCCTCGGACGGTGACAGATGTTGTCGTTCTGCTGTCAATGGCAGCATAGAACTCTCTCACCAATGTGTCGTTTAATTCTGCCGGTTGTTCGGCGAACTGCTCCCATAGTTGAGCTCGTATGGCCCTTGCGATGAACGGACGAAGCCCCATGTTCGGTGCCTTGCGGATGTAGATGAAGCCCCTTTCTTCCCATAATTCCTTGTTGGCGAACGGGGATGCTGCTGCTGATGAGGAGGCTGAGGCAGCACTGCGGCGGGTCTGTCTAGTAGACATATTAGTTGCAAGGGTTTGAAAGTAAAGAAAACAAGAAAAACTAGAAGAGAAAGCAAGTAAGAGTAAGCAGAAGTGAGGAAAATGAAAATGAGAACGGGGTTTTATAGCGGTTGAGGTGCTGCCCATTTAATGATGTAACGGCAGGCGTGAATAACGGAGCGACTGTTGGGATTTAGCGTGTCTGACGCGTCTGACACGCATTTATGCGTCTGCTACGCGTTTGTCACACGCTACTGCGTCTGCCGTGTCAGTCTGTTGACAGCCTGTCTTATCCGTCTGCGGCGGCAGCCGAAACGACAGGCTTCAATAAATGGGCTCTGTTGGGCTGATGGATGGATGGTGGGCTTGGGTCACTTCTCCTTTTCTTCTTGACTCCTTTATTTCCTAAAGACAGAAAAATAAAAACATTATTCGACTAAACTAAACCTAATTTCCTAATAAATAATAAATAATATAAATAAATAAATAATAAAACTTAGGTTAAATTAGGGATGCCTTGTGGGGCATCTCCTAAAGTAACCACTTCCTGTATTCCTGGGGCTTCAGTCCCTTGATAATGCTTGAGGCGCTGTCCATTAACTTTGAATTGGTGCCCGTCTTTTAATGATTGGATTGTGATGGCACCATGGGGAAAAACTTGTACCACTTGGAACGGGCCAGACCATCTAGACTTTAGCTTTCCTAGGAAGAGTTTCAGTCTAGAATTGAACAACAACACAAGTTGCCCTGGACAGAACTGTCGTGGCAGCAACTTCTTGTCATGCCACTTCTTAGTTTTCTCCTTGTAGATTCTTGCATTGTCGTAGGCCATTGTCCGTATTTCGTCAATCTCGTTCAGATCCAATAGCCTTTTCTGGCCTGCCTTGTCCAAGTCCATATTCACTGCCTTGATAGCCCAATATGCTTTATGTTCTATCTCGACAGGCAAGTGGCAAGTTTTTCCATAAATCAGTCGGTATGGAGACATGCCCAACGGAGTCTTAAAAGCTGTCCTATATGCCCATAATGCATCATTCAGAAGTAAAGACCAATCTTTCCTAGTTGGCTTAACCATCTTCTCAAGAATGTTCTTCACTTCCCTATTGGATATCTCAGCCTGTCCATTGGTCTGTGGGTGGTATGCTGTCGCGATCCTGTGCTTGACACCATATTTCTTCAAGGCGGCAGCAATAACCCTATTGTCAAAATGTCTCCCTTCATCACTGATAATCGCCTTGGGGATGCCAAACCTCGAAAAAATGTTTTTGTGTAAAAACTTTTGGACTGTCTTGGCATCATTCTTTTGTGTGGCGATAGCTTCAACCCACTTAGAGACATAATCCACTGCTAGGAGGATGTATAAATTTCCACATGAAGATGGAAAAGGTCCCATAAAATCAATCCCCCAAACGTCGAAGATCTCGACCTCTAAAATGTTCTGCAGTGGCATCTCGTTTCTCCTTGAGATGTTACCTGTCCGTTGGCACCTGTCACAGTTCTTGTAATAGTCTTGTGCATCTTTATATAGTGTCGGCCAGTAGAACCCTGACTGCAGCACCTTGGCAGCAGTTTTGTTGCCTCCTAAGTGACCTCCATATTGTGAAGCATGGCAGTGATGGAGAATGTCTTCTTGCTCTTCTTGTGGTACGCACCTCCTTATAACCTGATCTGCGCATAGTTTGAAAAGAAGAGGTTCGTCCCAATAATAATGCTTAACATCATTTTGGAACCTCTTCCTGGCTTGATAATTAAGATCAGAAGGAAGTATTCTGCTAACTATAAAGTTAACGAAATCAACATACCAAGGGAGTTCAGAAAACTTACCTGCCGCCATGGCTGTTGCGGCAGCGATTGCAGCAGCGAAGAGCTGCTCATCTGGGAAGGTCTCCAGTATGTTTGTCTCATCGATTGGCAGACTCTGTCCCTTCTCCAACCTTGACAAGTGGTCTGCAACCTGATTTTCTGTTCCTTTTTTGTCCTTGATCTCAAGGTCGAATTCTTGTAATAGCAAGATCCACCGTATCAATCTAGGCTTTGCATCCTTCTTTGCGAACAAATACTTCAGGGCAGAATGGTCTGTGTGTATTATTACCTTCGTCCCAAGTATGTAAGAACGAAACTTGTCGATGGAGAACACCACAGCTAATAACTCCTTTTCTGCGGTGGTGTAGTTCACTTGGGCGTCATTCAGTGTCTTGCTGGCATAGTATATGACATGAAACAGCTTATTTCTGCGCTGCCCAAGTGCTGCCCCGACAGCATAGTCACTAGCATCACACATGATCTCAAATGGCTGGGTCCAGTCTGGTGGCTGTACTATGGGGGCTTTCACTAGTTTTTCCTTCAGAACCTTGAATGCTTCAGTACATTCATCATTAAAGTCAAAGGGTCGGTTCTGCTCTAAGAGATGACATAGGGGCTTGGTGATTTTTGAGAAATTTGCAATAAATCTCCGATAAAAACCAGCATGCCCTAAAAAACTTCTAATGCCCTTGACTGTGGTCGGCGGTGGCAGCTTCTCTATGACTTCTATCTTGGCCCTGTCGACTTCTATCCCACGGCAGCTAATCTTATGGCCGAGAACTATCCCTTCATCCACCATAAAGTGGCATTTTTCCCAATTCAAGACTAGATTAGCTTTTTCACATCTTTCAAGTACCTTTTGTAAGTTGCCGAGGCAGCTCTCAAAATCGTCTCCAAAGACGGAAAAATCATCCATAAATATCTCAAGGAAGTCCTCTACCATATCGGAGAATATGGCCATCATACACCTTTGGAAGGTGGCAGGTGCATTACATAGTCCAAACGACATCCTCCTAAAAGCGTATGTTCCGTAGGGGCATGTGAAAGTCGTCTTTTCTTGATCTTCTGGTGCAATAGCAATCTGATTATAACCTGAATAACCATCAAGAAAACAATAGTAAGATTTACCTGCTAATCTATCAAGCATTTGATCAATAAAGGGTAAAGGAAAATGGTCCTTTCGGGTAGCTTTGTTGAGCTTCCGATAGTCCATACAAACCCTCCAACCGGTCACAGTCCTGGTTGGGATTAACTCATTGTTCTCATTGGTTATCACGGTCATTCCTCCTTTCTTTGGAACGCATTGCACCGGGCTCACCCATTTGCTGTCGGAGATGGCGTAAATAATACCAGCATCTAACCATTTGATTATCTCTTTACGCACTACCTCCTTCATCGCATGGTTTAGCCGCCTTTGGGCATCAATAGTCGGCTTATGATCTTCCTCAAGGAGGATTTTGTGCATGCATAACGCCAGACTAATGCCTTGAATGTCTACTATCGTCCATCCAATCGCCTTCTTGTGCTGCCTTAGCATGCCGACTAGCTGCCGTTCCTGTTCCTGCGGCAGCTTAGAAGAGATGATTACGGGCAGTGTGTCATTTGAACCAAGATAAGCATATTTTAACTGCCCTGGCAGGGGTTTAAGTTCTAAGGCAGGTGGTTCAATAGTAGATGGCTTTTGGATTATATGGTTATCCGAAGTGTAATTTAAAGGTTCGAATAACTTACCTGGACGATGACCTAACCAGTTTATCTCCTCCTGACCTTCAGTATCAGATGTATCGGATTCAGAGGAGTTGCTGTCGTCGGTGCTGTCGTCGTTGCTGTCGTGACAGGCCTGTAGGTGGCTATCGCAGCAGTGACCAAATTTTATATCATGACAGCCCGACCTGATGCAGGGATAATCAAGGGTTACTTCAATGATGGCCTTGCATTCCTCGTCCACATCAGCATGTTTCATTGCTTGGAGAACGTTCAACTTAATCTCTTGATCGTTCACTCGCATGGTGAGTTCTCCTTTCTCCACATCAATTAGTGATCTTCCCGTGGCTAAGAAGGGTCGCCCAAGGATGACTGGTGCGTTTTCGTCTGCCTCACAATCTAAAACAAGAAAGTCAGCAGGAAAAATAAACTTATCCACTCTTACCAAAATATCTTCAATCTTTCCCTCTGGATGAACGTAAGAGCGGTCTGCCAGCTACAGAGTTACTGTCGTGGGCCGCGCCTTTCCAATACCTAATTTCTGAAAAACAGACTTTGGCATTAAATTAACACTAGCACCAAGATCACAAAGTGCCTTACCCACAAATTTGTCTCCAATTACACAAGGTATGATGAAGCTCCCCGGATCCTTCTTTTTCTGGGGTGGCTGCCGATGAAGAATACTCATGCAACCATCTGCCATCCTTACCGTTTCAAATTCCCCAAATTTATATTTCTTTGACATGACATTTTTGAGAAATTTGGCGTAACCAGGCATCTCCCTAACGGCATCTAACAGCGGAATATTAATTTGAACCTCCTTAAAAATATCATAAATCTTTTTAAGTTGAGATTCCTGCTTAGTTTGCTGTATCCGTTGAGGAAAAGGTGGTGGGGGACGGTATTCAGCAATACGTCCTTCCCACTGCATATGAATCTGAGGACGATGTTCTTCATTTTTCTCCTCTGTCGCTTCTGCTGTCGTGACAGGCTCATCGGCAGCAGTCTGTTTGTCATCTGTCGGGGCAGCTTCCTCGGCAGGTTTATCCAAGGCTGGTTCCTTTACTGTTTCAGCTTCTTTTTCCGGCCCTGATAATTTCTTCCCACTCCTAGTAGTAATTGCCTTACATTGCTCATGTGTGGGTAGTCTAGCATTTTCAGTATTGCTAGGGAATCCTCCATTCTGCCTCGGCTTAATATGTTGAGAAACCTGACCCATTTGTGTCTCCAGAGATTTCAAAGTGGCTTCATGATTCGTCATCCTCATCTCTGTCTTGTCCATGAAATTCTCTGTCTTCTTGACAAACTGATTCATATTCTCAATATAAGTACCGGTTTGAGACATAAAGGTGGCCAGAGTCTGTTCCAATATACTGCTCGTGGCAGGTGGTGGCTGCTGTTGTTGCTGTGGCGGCAGGTTCTGCGACAGTTGCTGCGGCAGTTGCTGTCGCGTCAGCAATCTAGGTCCTCCCTGATTCTGATTGTGTGCTTGCGGATTCAGGGCATTGTTAGGATTACTCCAGGAAAATTTGGGATCCTTCCTCCAATTGGGATTATAATTGTTGGAATTGTAATTTGGCTTGTAATTTCAAACATATTTTCCCTCTTCTACATTTATTGGGCACTCATCCCGACTATAATTTCCCTCACAGATATCACATACTTCCTCAACAGCAAATCCTTGTAATCCATCATCATTCAATAACCTTTTCATTTCTTTAGTAAGGAATGCTACCTGTGATTTCATAGTGCTGTCGGCTTCATAATCCTTGACAGCAAGTACCCGTTTACCCCCTCTTCTTGCAGTTGGAAACTGCTCCTCATTCTTAGCTAGATTTTTCAAAACTTGCAATGCCTCGTCTGGATCTTTATCCAATAATAGTCCATTTGCTGCAGAATCAATTCTAATGCGAGTTTGTAAGTTAGCAGCATTATAGAACTTAGTTACCTGATTCCAGACGGGGAATCCATTCATGGGGCAGTTTCGAAGAAGAGTAATAAATCTGTCCCAGGCCTCGTGCATCGGCTCATCATCTTCCTGTTGAAAAGTAGCAATTTCATTACGTAATCGCTCAGATAAATGCGAAGGATTAAAACGAGATAAGATTTCACGAGATAAATCTGCCCAAGTTACGATTGAACCGGGTGTTAGTTTATTCCACCAAGTTTTAGCTCTGTCCCTCAAGGAATGGGGGAATAACCGAAGCCTCAGTATCTCCGGATTAACTCCTGGTAGTCTAAACGAACCACAGATCTCCTGGAACGTCTTGAGATGCTCCCTAGCATCTTCTGTCGCAGCACCACTAAACTGCCCGGCATTGTTGATCATACTAAACATGACAGGTTTCAGCTCAAAGTTATCAACTTCAATATCCGACAGCGTGGTCTCCTGCTCTACATGATCGTTCAACATGTAGTCACGGCAGGACCGTCGTCCATCTGCCAAGGGCGGGTCGCCGACAGGCGGTATACCTCCACCGGCGGGTGGATTACGGGCCATCTGCTCTAGCTGTTCTTCAAGGTATTCGTTCCTGTCTAAAAGGTAGCGAAGTCGTTTCTTTAGATTGAAGGAACGTTCAATTTCCGGATCTAGTTTATACTCAGGATCTTCGCCTCTTTTAGATCTGCGCATAAACAGGAAAACCTCGTGAAAAGCAAGAGTTGAAAGTACTACGAAAAACAGAAAAATAAAAATAAAAATAAAAATAAAAACGAAAAGTGCAATAAAAGAAAGATGTAGTTATGTTGCCAGTCCCCGGCAACGGCGCCAAAAACTTGTTGCGTGTAAAAGAGTCTATCGCAATTGTAGTGCAAGTGTACACGACGCAAGTAGTAAAGTGATACGAAGTATCGGATTATCGTCTCCACAGGGATTGGGCTAATAGCTTCACCTAATTTCATTGCACGAAGTAAAGGAAATATTTGAGAGTTGTCACGAGAATAATAAAGGAAACGTAAATAAAATAATAGAGTAATCAAGATAGAGAGAATGGGCTGGTATTGAATTGCTCAGTAGTGCAGGTATTGTATTGCTTAGGAAATCCAGTTCTGTCGTCGCGTCTGTCGCTGGCAGCACCTGTTGCGACAGCTGTCCGTTGGTCATCGCGGCAGCAACACACCAACTCAGTACGTTCAAGTTTGGCAAGAATCCCAGATCTACCTTGGCCTATCCCTAGGTCCAAGTCTGTCGATGATCACGTCTTTGATGATACCTCCCGGCGTGAATCGAAGGATGAACACCGATGTGTATGAATTCTTCCTTAGCCACTTAACCTTGCCCTATCCCTAGGCACAAGATAGTTCAACTATAAACTAGAGAACTTGCTCTTATTTCTTTCGTATACTTAACTCTCCCGATGCTAAGTAAATAGATAACCTCACAATGCTCTCCCGATGCTCTTGCAAGATATTAAAACCAAAATAAGAGAACTTGAAGTTTATTTCATTGAACTTGGAAAATCCTAAAACAAAACAACCCTTGCAACTACTTTACAAAACAACCCGTGGCCCTAGGGGTTTTTTAGAACATGACGACGACGGGTAGACGGCGGAGGGGTTTTGGGTTATCGGTTATGGGGTCTGGGATGTGGAGGTTGAGATCTGCCCTAGGTTAAAATCTATGCCCTTATATAAGCTTTGGGCTCAAGAATTCTAAGTTAACAAGGATTACAACTTTAATTAAAAGTAAGATTCTAATAAAGACTTAATCTATAAGGATTCCTACTTTTCAGCCGCCTCCTTGTTTCATGGGAATTCCTCTCCTTGAGCTTTGGCTTGACATATCTTTTGATCCGGGGCAAAGAAAAATATTTGGCTTTCACACGACAGACGAGCATATTTTTCTCTATCTATCGAGGTCCATTTTACTTTTCCTCTTCATAAGACTGCTGTCACCTTGCTGTCACGACAGATCCATGGCAGCTTCTTCCTTGTCATCTGCTTGTCCAGTTTAACTCTTCTGCTTCTCTGCCCTGCGCCCGCCTTCACTGTCTACGATGGCAGCAACCTGCAAAATAAGCCATCTTTTAGCAGAATCCATGCCTTTAATCCATTTGTGATGTTTTACTGTAAACTAGCCTAAATGCAATGCAATGATGCTTGAATGCAGCAGAAATATGGGTTAAAAAGGGTGTAAATAATAGAACTTTTACACACTCAAGAGGATTCTCATGTCATCTCATATTAGCTATTCATATTAGGATTAAGTTTGCATCTTTATTTCCCTTATGTTTTATGAACCTATGCTTTGATTTCTTTTATTTGGGATTATACTTTGAACTTATTGTTTAAGATTTATGTTTTGGATATTTGAATTTTATGAGTTTATATTATGTTGCTTATTGCTTATTGATTATTGCTTTTAACCCTATCTCTTCTCTTTGAGCCTTGTTTATTATTTTTGATCTAACAAAAAGGGGGAGAAGTAATCTAAGAGCCAAAATTCGTTTTAAGTGTTTAAGTGTTTTTAAGTTTTAAAACTTGGATTTAAATCTTTTTAAAACTTTAAAAACCTATCTTAAATTGAGGGGGAGTTAGAATGTATTCAAAACTTTCAAAAATCTTATAAATTCTAACTTTGGTTTTGTTATATCAAAAAGGGGGAGATTGTGAAACCGATATTTTGATTTTTGATATAACTAAAGAATTTAAGGACTAAATTGAAAATGTGAAAATGAATTTTTAAGTCCTCAAACCTCTCTATATGTTTAAAAGAAAATGCCTAAGTTAAAAACTAATTTTATCAAAAGTTTTCTAAGTGTTCTTGAAGCCAAAATAGTGATTTTCGAGTCACCGTTTCGGAACGGCCTAAGGCGTTTCGAAACACTTTTGAAACTGTAAACTCGTGTTTCGGAACGGGTATCGAAACGGTTTCAACACTGTGAACCCTTGTTTCGAAACGGGATTCGAACCGGCTTAAGAACATCAAGACACCGTATCGAAACGATATCCAACGTTTCGATACAGGCCTTGACAGTAGCAAAAATGTTTCGAAACGGGTTTCGAAACGAATCTTAGCATACCGAAACAAGTTTCACCGTTTCGATACGGGCTCTTTAATGCACCCCAACAACTCTTTCTATTTTGGTCTGTTTCGAAATAGGGTCGGGCGTTTCGAAACGGTTGGTTGCAGACTGCATTTATGGAAGGAAGATAACATCCCCAACGGCTCTATTGATGAATGCATCAACCACAACGGCTAGAATTCAATGAGAAGATATAAAAAGGACCTCTAAAAGCTTCAGCAACAACTATTGATCCAAAAGCAAACATCCAAACATCAAATCCAAGCATTTGTGCCTAAATCCCATTATTGTCTTGTAACCCCAATTGTAATTTTCATTCTTATCATTTCAATTGGGTTGAGTGCTTGTAATTGGGCTATATTGTGTATTGAGAGATACTTGTTTTAGCCAACAACTTCTTTGTTTCTATTGTGTGAGGATTGGTTCAAATTTTGGGTAGAAAATTTGACCAAAATTGTAACGGTTACCTCCTTAGCTTAAAAAAGGGGAAGAGCAATTAGTGGAATTGTTGAAAATCCTTAGTGAAGCTAAGGTAGAGGATGTAGAGTTCGATTGGAACTGGAACCACTCTAAAATTCATTGTCTACCATTTTTATTTGTCAATTCCACCACCAAAAGCTTTAAAAATCCAATTCACCTCCCTCTTGGTTTATTTCGATCATTCGATCCACTCAACACAACCCTATTTAGGGTTGAGGGATCAAGTGTTAGTCTTCAATTGTTGGGTTTTGGCCCAAAAGATGGTAAAAATAGGTGTTTTTGAATAACATGAGTTAGTTGAAGGAATATGGTAGCAACTGGGCCATTGAAGGAAAGTTAAGTGGTTTTTAGTTTGTTTGGACGTGGTGTGTTGGGGAACAAATAGTTGAAGCTTGTGTACGGGTTATGACTTTAGTTTTGACGAGGAAGAATGTTATTGTATTTGATAATTATAATCTTTAAAATTGAGGAATAGACAAGATTACAAAGAGATCAAGACAATGGAACACAAATTTTTACACAAGGTAAGAATAGATAGGGAAGTCAAATGTTTTCACAAGGTAAAATTAGATTGAATAAGATAAGATTCGATAATCTAATCTTTATCTTTGATGTCGTATCAATATCTACCTGACGGAGAGATGATGTTTGAGTATACGTAGACTACTAGTATACCATTAGATTAAATTAATAGGAATGTCTTAATATGCTTTGCCACGTGTTTAAGAATAAACTAAATGTTTAGCTTGCTAATACATTTGTGATAGCCTTGTGAAAAACATGAATATTTAGTTATTCATTTATTTCAAACTCATGCTTTGATTGATATGTTTTGCTTTGTTTATGTCTAGATTACCTTACTAAATTTCTTGAAGCTTATTCTATTACCTTTATTAATTTTGTAAGATTTCAAAGTTTTAAAGTTCCCCGAAATTACATTTAAGAGGTTACAAGTCGCATTTGATCTTCTAACTAAGTAAATATCTTTTGCATCGATAGTCCTAGAAGGGTGAAATGTAACTTATGTCATTTGCTTATGTGTTATTATGGTGTACAATGTCTTGAGTATGGTTCTAATATTGTTATATGTGTGTGTGAGAAAGGGGCCATCAGTGGCCGGAGATGGTGACTGACGATGGTGTGTACGAAAGGAAGTGAACAACTATGTTAGGGATTTAACAAAATACAGAGGAAAAGAATGTAAATCTGATTTATTGGAATGGATTACTTGAATTGAGTTACATAAATGTTGGGTATTTATTGCCCAAAAAAATAATGACCCAATAGACTAACAAATTCAACAAACTAATAACAAATTCTTAACTGCTAATTAACTAATTATCTTCAACATTTACCCTACTTCTTCAATTCTATTGATTTTTTTTCTTTTGAAGTTGATTTCCATGTAAATGAACACAGTGAGTTTTTGATTAGGGAAGTAGTCTTCCTAGGTCATATTGTGTCACCCGAGGGAATCCGAGTGGATCCTAAGAAAGTTGAGGCAGCTGTGAATTGGAAGCAACCGACGTATGTGACTGAAATTTGTAGTTTCTTAGGTTTGTCCGGTTACTATAGACGTTTTGTTGAGGGTTTCTCAAAGGTTGCAGCTCATTTGACTAAATAGCTACAGAAGAATGTTCATTTTGAGTGGACTGATGCAAGACAAAAGGCATTTGAGAAATTGAAAGAAGCCTTGACAAAAGCTCGTATTTTGATTTAGCCCGTGTCAGGGAAAGAGTTTGTAATCTACAGTGACACATCGTATGTTGGCTTAGGTTGTGTGCTTATGCAAGAGGGAATAGTAGTGACCTATGCGTCTAGACAGTTGAAGACTCACGAGCATAATTACCCCACACACAACATAGAATTGGCTGCAGTGGTTTTTGCTTTGAAAGTTTGTAGACATTACCTTTACGGTGAGAAGTGCACAATGTACACCGATCATAAGAGCTTGAAGTATTTGATGACACAGAAGGAATTGAACCTTAGACAATGTAGATGGCTAGAATTACTTAAGGACTACGATCTCACGATTGAGTACTATCCGAGTAAAGTCAATTTAGTGGTTGATGCTTTGAGTAGGAAGGTGACAGTCGAGTTACGAGCTATGTTTGCTAAATTAAGTTTGTCTAAAGATGGTGGTTTAGTGGCCGAGTTGCAAGTTAAACCTTCGTTGATTCAGTTGATTAGAGAGAGGCAGTTGCAAGAAAGATCATTAGCATCTCATGTGCAAGACATAGCGGAGGGTAAACCGACAGATTTCTATTTTAGTAGTGATGGAGTCTTGTGTTACAAAAGTATAGTAGTTGTTCCGGAAGATGTTGACTTGAGACGCACCATTCAAACCGAAGCTCACAGTAGTCCGTTTGCTATGCATCTGGGAAGTATGAAGATGTATCACGATTTGAAAGATGAGTACTTCTGGGTTGGTTTGAAGAAAGACATTGCCGAGTTTGTGAGTAAGTGTATGGTTTGTCAGCGAGTTAAGGCCGAACATAAGTTTCCTTCAGGTTTGTTACAACCGTTGAGAATTCCCGAGTGGAAGTGGGAAAGAATTGCCATGGATTTCGTATCAGGTTTGCCGTTGACACCATCTAAGAAGAATTCGGTTTGGGTGATCGTTGACCGTTTTACGAAATGTGCTCCCTTCTTGGTTGTTCACACTACTTATACCTTAGATAAGTTGGCCGATTTGTATATCAGTGAGATTGTGAGATTGAATGGTGTACCAAAGTCTATAGTGTCAGACAGAGATCCTAGATTCACAGCTAGATTTTGGGAGAGTTTGTATAGTGATTTGGGTACTCGATTGAATTTCAGCACTTCGTATCATCCTTAGACCGATGGTCAGTCGGAGAGAGTCATACAAGTGTTGGAAGACATGTTGAGATGTTGCATTATTGAATTTCATGGTTCGTGGGAGAAGCATCTACCATTAGTAGAGTTTGCGTACAATAACAGTTATCAAGCGAGTATTCTGATGGCACATTATGAAGCTCTGTATGGTAGAAAACGTAGAACACCTGTTTGTTGGGCCGAAGCGGGAGAGAAATTGATACCTTTGCCAAACATGCTTAAGGGTACTACCGAGAAAGTGCAGTTGATATGTGATCATTTGAAGGCAGCTTCGAATAGATAGAAGTCTTATGTCGATTTGAAAATAAGAGAGATAGAGTATGTTGTGGGTGACAAAGTGTTCTTAAAAGTCTCACCTTGGAAGAAGGTGATGAGATTTGGTACGAAGGGTAAGTTGAGTGTGAGATTCATTGGCCTGTATGATATAGTTGAGCGAGTTGGTCCTGTTGCTTATAGATTGTATTGTCGATCGAGTTAGAAAAGATTCACAATGTGTTTCTTGTTTCGATGCTTCGGAGCTATAGATCAGACTCGTCACATGTTATGCCAGTTGCAGAGATGGAATTGAATCCGGATTTGACCTACGATGAAGAACCAGTTGAGATTTTGGCTTCAGACAGCAAAGTATTGCGGGGAAGGACCATTGATTTTGTCAAAGTGAAGTGGCGACACCGAGGAGTGGAAGAAGCCACTTGGGACAAAAAAGATGACATGAAGAAACAATTTCCGTATCTCTTTTCGACATGTGAATTTCGAGGACGAAATTTCTTAAGTGGGGGGAGAGTTGTAACGCCCGAGTTTAGGGCCCGGGAGATAATCGGGTTTGGTTAAACCGATTCAGGTTAAAGTAATTTTGGAGAAACATTTTTAAGAAACAAATTTTAAGGCTTTTAAAGAAAAAAGGGGTAAAATGGAATTTTGAAATTAGAAAAGATTTTGAAAATAGCAATCATCTTCCTAAAAAACTCATTTCACGTTATCTTCCCCAAAACACCATTTTTCACTATTTCATTGATTCAAGCACTTCATCCAAGCAAGCTTTCAAGGTAATCTTTTCCTTGTTTTGATTTTCTCTTCCTTAAACTTGTTGTTGATGAAATCTTACCTTAACTCATTGTTTAAGTTTGTTTCGAAAATTCTTTATGTTAGAAAAAGAGGAAAGTGAAGGAATTTTCGTTTGGGTTGTTTGATGCTAGGTTAAAAAGTGGTTTTAACTTTGCTTTGATGTTCTAATAATGTTGGGATAGTGGCTTAATAATGGGAAACCCGAAAATAGCAAAAAGAAGGGGGTTTTGGAGTTGAAAATTTGGGTTTTTGGTTTGTTCTTGTGAAGAACTTTGGGCTGATGGTTCCTAGACTTTGGGTAAGTGTTTTGGATGTTGAAAGGTTTGGTTTTGATGGTAAATTTGTTGGGTTTTGGCTGCTAGTTGGTTTGAGTCGTTTTGACAATGTTTCCAAGTGTTTACGAGTGTGAATCGATTGATTTTGATGATAGATGTTGAGTTTCTATGTTGCTGCAAGTTTGGGGGCTTGAATTGGGTCTAATGCTCTATTTTTGAATTGGTTAGAAACATGGGAAACAAGTTTGGGCTCTTCAGACGCAAGACCGGGTAGTTCAGAGGCTTGAATCGGTGTTTCGGCTATTGCTTGTGTGTTGGCTGGTGAGTGGAAATGTTTTCCAAGCCTTAACTTGGTTAAAGATATGTTTTGGGAGTTTAGATTGATCTTGATAAGCCAATCTAAGATCAAGAGTAAGT
Organism: Hibiscus trionum; assembly: GCA_030270665.1. NCBI lineage: Eukaryota > Viridiplantae > Streptophyta > Magnoliopsida > Malvales > Malvaceae > Hibiscus > Hibiscus trionum. The sequence continues at coordinate 4,211,040 of BSYR01000008.1, forward strand.
TTTAAGCGTTTTAGTCTTTATTTTCGATAAATTCTACTATGTATTTTGAATGATTCCCATAGTGCATGTTTTCCATGAATATCCTTGTGTTATGCATATGTTTGCTTTAATTGATCCCATGTTGGTTATGGTTGTGACCATGAGAACACAAGGTAAGTGTTGGTTTGGTGGGTTAATGGCAATGTGAAATCTTATTACCGAATATAGTTGGTCGACAAATAGGATGTGAGTGCACTTAGGGTAAAAGTCGTGCGTGACCTTAGTGATGCTAGATTCCACTAAGGAGGAGTACGGTGATGTGAGATTCCACCGGGAGCTATGTTTTACTAGACGAGTGAGTACGGTGATGTGAGATTCCACCGGAAGTGTCTAGTGGCTTTGAGAACAATTCACATATCCGAGTAAAAGTGTTAAATGTGAATATACCAATGGTGCTATAATTCTCATGTTAAGCATGTTTTATTGTTCATTGTCATTTATGCTTAGGCATGTAGTTGGTTACCTTGCTTGTATGATGAGAATGAGCACGAGGTAAGCTTGTGGCTTATATATGCATTCGGTAAATGCACGAGATGTTAAATGCATGTTTCTTATGTGTTCAAGCGTGAGGGAAATGATTTGGAAATGGTTTTTGGTTTCAAGCAAACTATGGTTTTAAAACTGCATTGTTGTAGCTACTGTTTTGAGCACCCCTCACTAAGCTTAAATGCTTACGCTTCCTTTTCCAACAATGGAGGTCCTTGACTTTCGAAGCAGCTCTGGGAACAAGGGGATAATTCCAAGGGGTTGATTTGCTCAAGTATGGTTTTTAGACTTCAATAAATAGTATTAAGAAATGGGATATGAACTTTTGGTTTAAAGGGTTGTTGATATGTCTCTTTGCTTTAGACAAGTTTGTTTTGTTATGTTTGGCTTGTAATGCCTCTTAACATGTGGAAACATGCCTTGGTTTGGCTTTTGACCCTTTTGTGAATGTTAAGTATGAATGGTTTACTTTATGAATCTTGCCATGTTGAATCTTGTCTTGTGGAATGTTTATCTTGTCTTAAATGAGTCTCCATAGTTGCCTTATGTTGCATGTGTATTTATGACTTGAATGAATGCTTGCTTAGGGTGGTTTGTGCTGGCTTCCTTGTGTTTAAATCTGCAGAAATCTGTTTTTCTGGGCATGGGGTATCGATACGCTCGAGGGAAGTATTGATACGATCCCTATTTTAAGTTTATCGTACCGATACGCGGGGGCATACCGATACCTATTTTGGACACTGGAAATCTGAGATTTTGGCGAGAAATTGGGGTATTGGTACGGGCCTTAGGTGTATCGATACACTCTTTGGTGTTGACTTTGGGAGCTTGACCATCGAGGGCGTATTGATACTAGATTTGTAGGATATCGATACGGTCTCATGAAGTTGACTTTGGGGGTTTGACCGTAGAAGGCGTAGCGATACGGGCCTTAGGTGTATTGATACAACCTGTAGTAAAATTGCTATAATTAACCTTTAATGTCCGCCTTGCTTGGTTCATGTTCGTGTTTGCTTTTCCGCTGCTTGTCTCCTCACATAGGTTTAAAATGGCATTTAGACAAGATATAATAATAATAAAAATTAGGGTTGCTAATTTAAGTGAAGCCTTAACAGGTTTCTCTTCGGTTTTCCCCGTGTAACCCGTTCGATGCGGTCCGGTGGCTAGGCCGAGTCGAGAGGGTTACATTTGTTGGTATCAGAGCGTAGGTTTCGCCTAGGTTCGTTGAGTTTCCGCAAAACCGAAAGGTAAGTGAGGTACGTTTTATTGTGTATGGTTGTTGGTTGTGATGCACGGTGATTTGTAAGCATGCTTATGGTTTTCCTTGTGTTGGTTGGGAGATAGTTAAAGGCACCCATTGCTAGTATACTGTTATTGTAAGTGATTTTAAGTTTAAAGACTTGAGCACCTTGGACGTTGTTCCTTGCTGACCCCAAATCATTTCACTTGTTGTGTTTATTGTTTAGTTTTGCACTTGTTAGCAAGGTAAGACCAGGGGGAAAGCCCAGAATGGATCATCCGAGGGTTGAGCGGATTGAGAACATTGAGGATGTGGAAGGGGAGAACTTGCCTTCTCCTCTAGGTGGTGGTGGAGTGAATGTCGGAGGTGTTGGACCCTAGGTTGGTCAGGGACAAGCTGACATTGATGTTAATCCGTTGATTCAGGCTATAGCCGGGGCTATTCAAACAGCTTTAGCGGGTGTTCAGGTTGCAGCATCGCCTCAGGGTGCAAGTTCTGGTCTGCCGTTAGAACGACTTCGTAGCTTGGGCGGAGTCGAGTTTTGGGGATTGTCACCCGATGGTTCAGAGGCATGGTTTGAGAGCATCATTCTTATTTTGGGACAGATGGAGTGCTCTGATGCATGTAAGTTAGGTTTCATCGTCTCTTTGCTTCAAGGAGATGCCTATACTTGGTGGACTACCATCACAACGGGTATGCCGGAGGCCGAGGTTACTTGGGAATTCTTTAAAACTACTTTTCGTAAGAAGTATCTAGGTCCTCGATACCTAGACGAGGAGAAGAGAGAGTTCATGGCTCTAGTTCAGGGTAGCATGACCGTGTCCGAGTATGAGGTACAGTTCGTACGTCTTGGTCAGTACGCTTCTGAGTTGGTTCCTACTAAAAGGGAACAATGTGAGCGTTTTCGATATGGTTTGATCCGGGAGGTGAAGACCTACATATTGGCTTTTAACTATACGGATTTTGATGTATTGGTCACTAGGGCCAAGGATATTGAACAGTCTTTGGAACTTGCTGATCGTAGAGGTGGATCTAGTTCAGAAAAAATGACCTCCGAGTGGGATAGAGACCGTGCCAAGAGGCACAAGGATAGGAGACCCCATCATGATCATCGGCGTGGAAGTGGTAATCCGGGGCGAGCCCATCACGACCAAGGGGCTGAAAATCATACTCCTGAGTGTACCAAGTGTGGTAGACGTCATTTCGGCGAGTGTTGGGGCACTTATGGCTCATGTTGGAACTGCAGCTCTCGAGTGCACTTGAAGCGTGATTGTCCACATCCGGCTATGGATGAACATGCTTCTACACGAGCTGTCGAGCATCAGAGAGGCCGTAGGTGCGGTCAAGGTAACTTTCAGCCTAGGAATGATGGTTAGAGGAATGTCGCTCATGTTTTGGCAGTTCAGCCCGAGGGAGGTGGACCGGGTAGAGTGTATACGCATCGTAAGGACAGGAATGATACGGATGTGATTGTAGGTAATTTCTTGTTACATTCTTTGACTTTGCTTTCTTTGATTGATTCCGGTTCTACACATTCATCTATTTTATTTAATACGAATCAATTCAAAACTTATCGAGTGATTTAAATTCTACCCCCAGAACCGATCTGGATTACATTTTTTTATCAGTACAGTTGAAATCTACAGAGTTTAATGGAAAATTGCTTAACCTTTTCATGTTATTTTAGACTACAGATTATAGAAGCAGTCAAGTGTTTGGTCCCAAGATTGACACCAACACAACTTCGAGACAATTCATCATATTTGTTCATAGAAAACAACAACTTTATATATACATGGTTAGAATCTATTTGTAACAGAAAAAACTCATTTGTTTTACGCATTTTTTAAACAGTTGAATAAAGGTAAATAGATGATTAGATTGTTTCCTTTTTTTCTCATAAAAATATCGCTGTTTTCTATTGTTAATTCCAACCATCTATTTATCTTTATCCAAAGATCCCAAGAAAGTAAAACTTAAAAATTTTACCTAGTGTAAAAAGTCAAAAGATCCTACCTCATATATATATATATATATGGGATGGGATCAAGTTACATGGTGTAAAACTCATTTACTTTAACACTAATTTAGGACCATTAGATAAGGGAAATGGATGGATGAGATTAACAGTAAAAAATGTGAAGATTATCACTTGGAAAAAAAGATAAGGAAATAATCTGAGCCATTAATTACCATCATCTAACGTTCCAAACACTGTGTAAAAGTAATTGAGTTTTACACAGTGTAAGTTGATCCTAACCCATATATATATATATATTTACTATTAATCTCATTCATCCGTTTCACCCATCATCTTCACATATTTACCGTTAATCTCATTCATCTAACGGTCATGCCTTATCTTTTGATGGCCCCAAACCGTCCCTCGAGCAGCACCCGAGGGAGACATCGTGCCATCCGCTTGGCCCCGATGCCCGCACACCTAGGCCCCACTCGAGCCTAGGAGAGGGTCACTTACACCATGGCCGCTCGGCTGCTAGCCCATGGCGAGGGGGAGGGTGGAGACCTGACACCCGATCACTTCCCCCTAAAGAGCTAATAGAACTTACCAGGAATGCCCGTAGTAGACGTTGGAATGCTCGAAACGGGGACACTTTTCTGAACAGGGCCCCGTCGCCTTCGAAAAGCACCTTGACTCGCTTCCTGGCCTTGATAGCTCCTTAGGGATTGCTCGTATCATCACTCGGTTCCCATCTGCTCAGTCCTCGATGGGCTTGTCGCGGTAGGATCGCAACACAAGAAGAGTCGACCGCGACATCCACCCACACTCCCTATAATCGATGTCCTCATCGATGTGTTGTACTGGTGGACGATCCTAACATTCTCTCGCACTTCCTCCATCGATGTCCCCATCGATGCACTGTGATAAGGGATGGTCACGACATTCTCCCGCACTTCCTCTATCGATGTCCCCATCAATGTTGCCTCAACTCTTCATCCCTTGATGATTCGATTTGGACATTCGTTGTTGCTCGCCCTTGATCTTTGCCTGATCTCAAATGCTTCTCTAGTCCCAACATCTGAACTTCTAAGCAAATGAACCAAGCCTCGATCGTGTATTCCCTCAATCTCTTTATGACCACGTTGCACACATATGATCATCAAGACCGATCATGAACCCATCATGTCGTGTTTCCACTCTCTCAAACTCGAATGTCGAACCCATGCTCCCACACTCTTACTCTGATTATGGCTTGAGCAAAACAGACATAACAAACCACGGACCCACTTGAATATGTGCCTTGTAGTCTCTCAAACAATCTGGCCATATTCGAGCGGATTATGCCTTGTCACGCAATGATCTGCTCCTCGGCATAAAACACATTCACCAACTAGAATGTGCAACCATGAAGCCACTATCCAAAAAGCGCAAGCACAAGCTCGATGTCCCTTAAATGATGTAAAGGGATCTCTAGTTGCCGCCATTGTACATCAAAGCACTTTGTCTCTTTTTGCCTATCTTTGTATATCCTGTACTACAAGATATGCAAGCGAATACATCAGTAATAACCATATTCACACAAGTTTAATATGATACCTGATTGGTTCCCGTTGTCTTGTGCCCCGACTAATCCTTAGTGTGTTTCTCTATGCACCCCTCATGTAATACTGGAAACATCCCAAGGAAAACACTGCCTTTCCTCGCAAGGCATTGCCATCTTGTTAGAGAGGCTCTGTTTCTCGCTCAACTCGCCTTAGCAACTGGACCACCGTTCTGACGCTATCCAGCTTTACGTCATCCAGCTTTAGCTTTACTCTGGCAATCCTCCCCCACTCTATTTGTCGATGCCCTCATCGACGCATAGAATGAGCTGTCTGATAAAGCACAACCCACACACACTGATTTCTTTGGATGGTTGGAAGGCCACCACAACTTCCTCAATATTCTCTGAATGCACCATTGTACCCTGAAAACCATGTCGGCACCACTTTGCCACTATAGAAGGAACACCACTGTGTCTTTGAGTCCCACTACGCCCCCGCGCTAACAGAAATAGACTAAGCACCCTTGCTTATGTTGTTCACCAACTAAGCACCCAACATCAATCATAGCCATTCCATAATGCCCCCAGCATCAATCACAGCCATTCCACCATGCACGCCGCATGACTCGTTTCTCAAACTCTTATTCATGTCACCATTGTCCTACCCTGCCTACTCTCTCTGGAGGGCTTGGCGTAGAGTTTCAACTCGCCCATATTACTGCCCACAAGAGAGCACCAGCACAGAACACACATATCCTTGTCACCCCGTCCATACTACTCCCCACATGAGATCCTCGGCACGGAACACACATATTCCCGTCAACTCGTCCATATTACTCCCCACATGAGAGCGTCGGCACGAAAACGCAACTGAGCACCTCTGTGCTTGAATCACAAACACCACTGCGTCAAAGAGAGCCACACCACGCTCTAAATTGTAATTTGGCCACCTTTAAGCCAATTACAAACGGGCACCACCACGCCTCACATCACAGACGCCACTGCGTCAAAGAGAGCAACACCACGCTCTCAACTGCAATTTGGGCACCTTTAAGCCAATTGCAAACGGGCACCACTGTGCCTCACATCGCAAACGCCACCGCGTCACGTCACAAATGCCAACTTTGCTTAACCTGCAGAGAAAGAATAAGCACCACTGTGCCACAAATATCAAGCGTCACCACGCTAGAATAATTGTCGTGGTTAACGACAGGCACCTCTTGTGCACTGTTTCCACTCAAATTATCTAGTAAGCACCTCTGTGCTATCCCGCGATACTGCGCAAGGTATATTACCGAGTTTAATGACAGGCACCTTTGTGCACTGATATCCCGATAATTACCCAACATGCACCACTGTGCAACACATCACAAGCGCCACTGCGCAAGGTCAATTGTCGAGTTTAACGACAGGCACCTCTGTGCACTGATATCCCGACAATTACCTAACAAGCACCACCGTGCTATTAAGCTATAGGGTTTAACGACAGGCACCTCTGTGCACTGATTTCCCCATAGCTACTCATTTCACAAGTGCCTCTGCACAACACATCCATAGTGGTTAACGACAGACACCTCTTGTGTACTGATGCCACTATGGAAAAACTCGCAAGCACCACTGTGCAATATCCACGGGGCACCTCTGTGCCAAAATCACCAGGCACCATTGTGCCAAATAACACGCGCCACTACGCCAAGATAACCAATTACCCTACCTACTCCCCTCTGGAAGCGCTTGGCGTAACGTTGCACCACCCTGCCTACTCTATGAATGGAAGCGCTCGGTGTGACATGACACCATCCTGCCTACTCCCTGAATCGAGCGCTCGGTGTGGAATTCGACCACCCTACCTACTCCCCTCTAGATGCGCTCGGCTGTAGCCTTCCCACCCTGCCTACTCCAACCCAAAGAGCGCTTGGCCTGGTCGTCATTCGACCCTACCTGCTTCCATGCATAGTAGCGCTCGGCGTGGAGCAACTATCAAGAACCATGTTCGCCTCGAAGGCCTCGATCCGGCTTCACCAGCCAAAATGCACCATCAGGCTCACTAGCCGCAACTCACGATCAGGCTCACTAGCCTTACTCTGGTACCACCCCATTTACTTGGAAAAAAAAAGAGTAAGGAATTAATCTGAGCCATCCATTTCCCCCATCTAACGATCCAGAAAACGTGTAAAACTTTAAGAGTTTTACATTGTGTAAGTTGATCCTAACTCATATATATGAGTTAGGATCAACTTACACAATGTAAAACTCTTAAAGTTTTACACGTTTTCTGGATCGTTAGATATATATATATATATATATATGAGTTAGGATCAACTTACACAATGTAAAACTCTTTAAGTTTTACACGTTTTCTTGATCATTATATGGGGGGAATGGATGGCTCAGATTAACTCCTTACTCATTTTTTCCATGTGATAATCTTCACATATTTACTGTTAATCTCATTCATTCGTTTCACTCATACAACGGTCCAAAAAACGTGTAAAACTTAAAGAGTTTTACACTGTGTAAACGAATCCTATCTCATATATATATATATATATCACATTCACATCCAAATGCGAATAAAATCCGTCAATTGTATTTGCATTTAATTTTAGGATGAGTTTACTACGTGCGACAAACACTGTTGAACACCACTAACGTTGAACACCACTGAACACTATTAATTTAATTAATAAAGATTACAAATTTTAAGGACTCAACATACAATTAATAATTATTTTTTAAAAAATAAATTTATTTTTCATATATATTAAATTATTGATTTTTTAATAAGGGTAAACTACATATTTAGTACCTCACCTATTTCCATATTTCTATTTTGGCACCCAAACTAATTTTTTAAGCAAAATGGTACCTAACGTTACGTATTGTTTTTATTTTGGTACTCTGACATTTAAAAATAAACGAAAACAGTGACGTTTCTTGCTTAAATAACAGTTTTAGTCCCTAAAACTTATACAATCTATCAATTTAGTCCAAAATATTATCAATTAAAACATCATTTTTAATTTTTGCATCTATGGAAGTATGAAAAACTAGGTATCGTACATCTTCTTCATTGCAAATAAACTACCCAGCTTCTCAATAAATTACATTGCCCACAAATCAATTTAAAATATATGTGGTAAATTACAAGGCCAAGTGAATTTAGATTCGAAAATTAGAGATGATATTATCGAATATAATTATATATGGTAATTTTTCTGTTTATATTTTTGTTTTGGTCATTTTCTTAGCACTGTCAGATATAAATCATCGAAACTACCCAGCTTCTTGGCCAAGTGAAGCACTACCAGTCTGCCATTGCCCTTATATAATAGTTAGAACCCAACCCTCCAAACATACTCAGCCGCCCCTCTTCTCTACTCTTTCTAAGGTCATGTCTTTTATTTTTTATATCTGAATCGTCGAGAAAGGCAGATACAAGGCCGTTTCTTCCTATCTCTAGCTCCAATGGATCCATTCCAACGGAGCCTCTTGCAAATCGCCGCAAACCCATGAAAGTGCAACTCTCGATTTTTTTGGGTTGCTAACGGTTGGATTGTTGGCAGCTTTATTGACAAGTAACAATGGATCAGGTTTCGCAATAGAAAACGAACATGGTCCATTGGCTTCGTCGACCACCACAAAATCTGAAATTTTACAATCAGTGTCACGCGGGCCGGCCGCCGGAGTATCGGAAAAATTGAACTGGCTTTTTGCCGATGAGAATATGGTGGTGTTTCCATGGAGTAATACCTAGTTCTTCTTCAACTAACAGAATATTTTTTCTTCTTCATTGTAAATTTATTTCGGAAGAAAAAGAAAGAATAACTTACATTTTTAATCTAAAAATTAAAAATACCTTTAAACTAATAATATTTTGGACTAAATTGATAGATTGTATAAGTTTTAGGGACTGAAATTGTTATTTGACCAAGCAACGTTATTTTTTCCGTTTATTTTTAACAGTCAAGGTACCAAAATAGAAACAATACGTAAAGTTAGGTACCATTTTGCTAAAAAAAAATTAGTTTGGGTACTAAAATAGAAATACAGAAATAGGTGACGTGCTAAATATGTAGTTTACCCTTATTTAAAAATTCAAAAATTTAATATATATGGAAAATAATTTAATTGAGTTTTTTAAAAATAATTATTAATTGTATGTTGAGTCCTTGGAATTTTTAATCTTTATTAATTAATTTAATGGTGTTCAACAGTGTTCAACGTTAGTAGTGTTCGCCGCACGTTGTAGAATTTTCCTTAATTTTATATTTTTTGAAAAGCCGCATACTTTTCTCTCTAGCCTTAGTGCCAATGCTCTTTTCATTCTTATTTGAATACAGGCCGGTGACGACAACAACCTTAGGGCTGGTTGTCGAGCACCGGTCACCTTCCTTTTATTTATTTGTTTAGTTTTTTTACTTTTAGTCCTTTTAATTCAATAAATTTTTCTTTATAACACGTTTCCCTCTACCTTTTGGTATGTTTTTCTACTTCTTAGCATGCTTTTCTACCTTTTGGCACGCTTTTCTATTTTTTGGTTTTCCTATCAGGGTTGGATTTGACGTCGCCACGACCGTTCAATATGTCGTTGTTGATTATGCTGTTGATCTCCCTGTTTTAGACCCTCGAATTGGATCTTGATGGAAGTTTAGTCACCGCTCTTGTTCGCGATTGAATTGTGGTAATAAACGTGTTATCAACGTACCCTAATTCTATAATATGCATTTTTAATGTTGTTTATTGATGGTGTTTACCTTCATCATCGAACATTGGTGATGTTTTGTATCTGCTTTGTTTCGAGTCTTTGAATTAGGTTTTTACCTTTTCTTTGTTTGGTATTGTTTATGATCTAGAGATTTTAGTTTTCGTGTTTTTAGAATTATGTTCGGATCTTGTTTGTTTACTTGCATTGTAAACTTTTATCTTGAATTTTTCCTTTATTAATAAAACTGACGTAGTCATTTTCATTTTTTATCTTTTTAAAAGTATTCATATCAAAGTCCCTCCTCTTCATTCGCCAATCTCTTAATTTTTTTTTAATAATTTTTATCATCAACGACGAAAACAACTCTGGACTAGTCGTTGATCATTGACTTTTTATTTTCTTTTTTTCTCTTCTTTCGTTCTCTAGTCTTTATAATAATTTTTGTCGTATTTTGTTTTTCATGTATGAGTATACTATTTTGTTTTGTTTAATTCGTGTTCATTTTCGTATGAAAACAATGGATTGTTTTGTCTATTTTTGTACCACATTTTTATGTGCTTTTGTAGCACTTTTTTTCTTTCTCAAGGTTGAATTTAGCTTTGTTTCTCCAGTTGATGTTTATTTTTGTTATCTTGCTAATCCGCCCATGTTTTGGACCTTCAATTGATTCTCTTATATTGATAGACAATCACAATCAATCCATATAGGTAGCAGTTAAGTTGTGATAAAGTCAGATTATAAGTGTGACGTTATTGTAATTATAGACATTTTTTATGTTAGTGTTGATTGTATTTATCCCTCATTGTCGACCATGATGTTTGTTTCTATCATTTTTTTGAGTTGATTGGTTGAGTTTTTTTAACACATTTCTTATATAGTCCTAGTTTATTATTTAGTGGATAATTTGTGCACTTCGATGATTTTTTAGGAAAAAAGTCTTGTTAATATGATTACTTTATTTTTTTGTTGTATTTCATTTTTATTCAGTAAAACTAGTTATTAGTTTAAAAAGTAGTAACGTCTACCGAGTTTTTAAATGTGTACACAAATATATCTATATCAAACACAAATTTATATCTCAAACTTATATTTGGGGTTTGGGGAGGTTTAATGTGTGAGAAAAAAGAAGACCAAGGAAGAAGATGAACACTTTAAAATAAAAGTCTCTTTTCTTGTCATCTTTTTTCCCTTTATTTTAAAAGTACCTTTTTGCCCTTAATGAAAATCAAGCCCTTTTTAATTTAAAAGCAAAGCTCATCTTCATTAAAACGAGCCCAACGACTTGAACCCGATTCACACACTCAACTCCCGACCCCTAAACCCAGATGTTATAATTCTTGTGGTTATGGGGTATGTTTGGGAACACTTGGAGATGCAAAAAACTATTTTTAGGGTCACACGGAGTGCAGGTGTTCCGAAACGCTCGTGGTTGTTTTAGAACGGGTGTAGCTCCAGAGATACTCGTATCGAAACGGGGGTGGTGCCGCTTCGATACAATTTGACACTGTGAGCCCCCATTTTGGTTCGCATTCCGATACGAATTGCCTCTGTGAATGCTCATTTTGGAACCTGTTCCGGAACGTTTCAACACTGGATTGGACCGTATCGGTATGGCCTGGTCTGGAACGGGCAAGCCTGTTTCGAAACGCAAGCTTGTATTTGGGCTTTTTAGCATCTTCAAAGGTTCTCGGATGTCGGGTTTTAGTCCCGTTGGTAGTATGCTTCATCGTTAAGTTTATATGCATTGTTTATGTATGGTTTTGGTTACGAATGCAAGCAATCAGACTAATATGTCACTTGGTAAATTTATATTACCTTACGCCTCGTTCGTATCTTTACCTTTATCTTTTCTGCTGTCGTTTCTCACATAGGACTAAATGATACGTTTAGACAAGATAATCAATGAAAAAAATAGGGTTGCTAATCGAAGTGGAGCCTTAACGGGTTTCGCTTCAGTTTTCCCCGTGTAACCTGCTCGGACCGATCTGTCGTCTAGCTCGGGATGAGGGGGTTACATCAATTGTTGGGTTTTGGCCCAAAAGATGGCAAAAAACGGTTCACGAACTTCCCGTCGAACGGTTCACGAACGGTTTGATTACAACCCTATTTTCTGCTTCTTAGCACGCTTTTCTTCCTTTTGGCACGCTTTTCTATTTTTTTCCTATCAGGGTTGGATTTGACGTCGCCACGATTGATCAAGATGTCTTTGTTGATTATGCTGTTGATCTACCTGTTTTGGACCCTCGAATTGGATCTTAATGGAAGTTTAGTCACCGCTCTTGTTCGCGATTGAATTGTGGTAATAAACATGTTATCAACGTACCCCAATTCTGTAATATGCATTTTTAATTTTGTTTATTGATGATTTTTACCTTCATCGTCGAACATTGGTGATGTTTTGCATCTGTTTTTTTTCGAGTCTTTGAATTAGGTTTTTACCTTTTCTTTGTTTGGTCTTGTTTATGATCTAGAGATGTTAGTTTTCGTGTTTTTAGAATTATGTCCGGATCTTGTTTGTTTACTTGCATTGTAAACTTTTATCTTGAATTTTTTCCTTTATTAATAAAACTGACGTAGTCATTTTAATTTTTTTTATCTTTTTAAATGTATTCATATCAAAGTCCCTCCTCTTCCATCGCTAATCTCTTAATTTTTTTAATATTTTTTATCATCTACAACGAAAACAACTCTGGACTAGTCGTTGATCATTGACTTTTTATTTTCTTTTTTCTCTTCTTTTGTTCTCTAGACTTTATAATAGTTTTTGTCGTAATTTGTTTTTCATGTATGAGTATACTATTTTGTTTTGTTTAACTAGTGTTCCTTTTCGTATGAAAACAATGGAATATTTTGTCTATTTTTGTACCACATTTTTATATGCTTTTGCAGCACTTTTTTTTTCTTTCTCAAGGTTGGATTTAGCGTTGTCTCTCCAATGGATTGTTTATTTTGTTTATTTTCTTTCTCTAGTTGTGATAAAGTCAGATTATAAATGTGCCGTTATTGTAATTATAGACATTTTTTATGTTAGTGTTGATTGTATTTATCCCTCATTATCGACCATGATGTTTGCTTCTATCATTTTTTTTGAGTTGATTGGTTGAGTTTTTTTAACACATTTCTTATATGGTCCTAGTTTATTATTTAATGGATTATTTGTGCACTTTGATGATTTTTTAGGAAGAAAGACTTGTTAATATGATTAGTTTTTTTGTTGTATTTCGTTTTTATTCAGTAAAACTAGTTATTAGTTTAAAAAAGTATGTCTACCGAGTTTTTAAATGTGTACAAAAATATATCCATATCAAACACATATTTATAACTCAAACTTATATTTGAATTGAAAAAAACACTCGTGATAAAAATCGATTTTAATACAAATTAGATGTGTAATTAGAAGAGGTGGGAGAAATGGGGAAACAAAGAAGTGGGCCTGAAAAAAGTGACATTTTTTAACATGAATCTGAATTGATCTTAAATAATTTTTTTGTTTTCCAAATCTAGCAAAGTTTAAACCATACATAAAGATTGTACATTTATAGGTATTCAAAAATGTTGTAAGATTTCAATTAAAGGTGTAAATGAATTGGATTGAATAAGATTTTAGCTTGAAGGAGAAGTTATTTGTTTACACTCATGTTTTTTTACCAAATTTAGAAACTTGTTTTATGATTTAAATATTAAATTGCATTTTATGTTTAATGATTTATATTTTGAAAATTATGAAAAAAATTAATAATTTTTAATTTGAATTCGTAACTACCTGAATTTTGAGTCAACACTCGTATGTCGACTCGGGTACTTATTGACTCGTTTAGGAGAGCTTTTGAGGTTAGGCCTGTAAACGAACCGGACGAACAAGAACGAGGGTGTGTTCCTGTTCGTTCGTTTAACTTTAACCGAACAAATGAACGAACACGAACATAAACGAACAAAAAATTTCTTGTTCGTTCGTTAAGGAATGTAGCTTTTCGTGTTCGTTCATGTTTATTCGTTAAAATGATAAACGAACATAAACATATAGTAACCACATAAAATTCATTAATATAAGCTGCAACTTCAAAGTTAAAGTCTTCGAGTAGAATATTATTACTTTTAGGGTAGCAGGTTATGTTTTTAAAATTGGAAAAAAAAATTTTGATCAGCAGCTGTATGATTTTTATTGAATAAAGAAAAACATACAGCTCGACAAGCCATACGCCTCGTTAAAAACCTCCCTAGTGGAGGAAAAGAGTACGATATGACTTGTCTAAAAAAAGATACAATAACCCCCGACCTCTATTACAAGCATGCCACAAAAAGTGACAAACGGTCGACGCCCTCCTTGGCCAAGACATCAGCGAACCCATTCGCCTCTCTAGGCACATAACAAAATTGCAATTCATATGCCACTTGCCGCGCTTGATCAATCGCCATGAACACCTCCCACAGACGCCATGGCCTCTTTGCCGATCGTGTAACCCAACTCAAAGCCACCTGTGAGTCGGATTCAATTATCACACACTGATGTCGCCAACTTCCCCCCACCACCAAGCTTAATGCGTATGCTATCGCCCGAACTTCGGCTTCGTTTGAGTCCATCACCCCTAATGGCCCCGAAAACAGCCCCAATATACGACTCTCCCCGTCCCTCATCACTCCCCCAAATCCCGCTGGCCCCGGCTTACCCCTCGCCGCACCGTCGACGTTAAATTTCAAAACTCCCGTAACCGGTGGCTGCCAAAACACCCATCGCCTCACCTTCGTACCCGCCACGCTAAACACATGTGTAGACGGGCATGTCCACCAAACTGCCTCGGACAGTAACTCCCCTTCTACGCCCACTTTAATCCAATAAAATGATCTTAATTTCACCAAAAAAACATATTTCTTCTATCGTCAAGCGTTTGCCGCGAAATATCCGCTCATTCCTAGCCAACCATAGTGACCACAACAAAGCACTAACACATGCTGCCCATAAACGTTTCATACTGCCTTTGAACGGACAGTGCAAATGTTCGACAAAAAAATCAGTGAAACTAACCGGGAAAGGCGTCGATATGTTCCACCAATTGCGCAGCCACACCCAAAAATACAACACATTCGGACATTCAAAAAATAGATGTGCAATCGATTCTTCCGATGAGTCGCACCACGAGCATCTACTTTGTTCTGCACTCAATACCAATCCGCGATGTCTCAGAAAATCCGCCGTAGGTAACCTCCTTAAACATACGAACCAAAGAAACGCCTGCACCTTTGGTGGTACCAATACATTCCAAGCGAAACAGTCCCCCAAATCATCGTCACCAAATTTATCCATCAGCAATAAATTAGATAATGCCTTCACCGAGAAACTGCCATGCACATCCGCTTGCCAAATTAACATATCTTGTCGATCCTCCCATAATGATACTCCCCGCACCAACTCTTGTAAACCATACAGCCGCTCCAGCTCAAAACCACGTAATTGGCGTCTAAAAAATGATGTCCACTGCCCATGTTCCAATGTCCCCCCCACGGCATAATCATGAATCCAGGCCAGCTTGTTAATTGACAACATAAATAGCCGCGGATAAATGTCTTTAAGTGGTTGCTGCGTAATCCAAGGATCGAACCAAAATAAGACCATCCTCCCATTCCCAATTTTCCACCGAACACCTTCCATTCCCATATGATGCTCAATGCTAATGTCACAAGAGTTTAACACAATCTGTTTCCACACCCCTGACATTGCTGACAAATTTTCCGTATTGAAACGCCACCATTGAGTGTTTACCCCATACTTGGTTGTGATCAATCTTCGCCACAATGAGTCCCGATCCTGTGCGTAACGCCGCATCCACTTGGACAGCAAAGCCTTGTTCTTTATCCTCAAATCCGCCACCCCAAACCTCCCAAATGTCTAGGCCGACACACAACATCCCAACTCACTCGGCTCATTTTCCGTTCGAGACCAACACCCCCCCATAAAAATGCACGCCTAATTTTATCTAATTGTGCAATAATCCCTTTAGGTACTGTGAACAACCCCATATAAAAAATAGGAAGTGCTGAAAGAACGAAATTCACCAAAGTGACGCGTGCAGCGAATGAGAGTGACGTGCTTTTCCATCCGGCCAACTTGCGCCGGAAATTAGCAATAATAGGCTCCCACACCGACAAATTTCTCGGATTGGCACCTAACGGAAATCCTAGATAAGTAAAAGGCAGCCCCCTTGCTTGCATCCCAACATCTCGGCCACTACATCACCTAATCCATCCTCCACATCAATTGCATACAACGAGCTTTTTGCGAAATTAATTCGCAAGCCCGAACACACCTGAAAACAATGCAAAATTCTCTTTATGTTCTGTGCCACCTCAACCGATGCCTCAAAAAATAAGATGGTGTCGTCTGCGAACTGTAGATGAGTTAAGGATATCCCCGGCACTACCTCCACCCCACGCACCAAACCAGCCGACTCGGCATTACCCAACATCAAGTGCAATGCTTCAACAACTATGACAAATAATAGAGGCGAGAGTGGGCAGCCTTGGCGTAAGCCACGCCCCATCCGAAATTCTTTAGTTGCGCTGCCATTCACCAAGACCGATAGGCGAGACGAGCTGATGCACTCCTTAACCCATTCCCTCCACCTACGACAAAATCCCATGCGCTCCAAAACGGAATCAAGAAAAATCCAGCTTACACAATCATAAGCTTTGGCAAAATCAAGCTTCAGAATAAATCCCCCACTACCACTCTTCCGCAGCGAATGAATTACTTCAGTAGCCAAAAGAACCCCATCTACCAATTGACGGCCTTTTACAAATGCAGATTGCGAGTCACTGATTAAACCTCCCAACACACGTTGTAGCCTATTTGCTAAGCATTTAGCCAAAATTTTATACATTGAATTCACTAGGCATATAGGACGATACTCACCTAAACATTGAGGCGATTCCACTTTCGGCAACAACACAATGAAAGCGCAATTGGCACCCTTCGGTAATACCCATGTTGCGTGAAATTGCCCAAAAAAAATTCAGCACATCAAATTGCACCACCTCCCATCTTTTTTTTTCTAAAATTCAAGCGTGAAACCATCCGGACCCGGCGCCTTTGAACCATCACACTCCCATAATATATTTTTAATCTCCTCCAACGTGAATGGCTGGACCAAAATCTTTTTATCCTTGTCGTTAATTCTACGAAAAACACCCTCAAAATGCCATTCACCCGCCCACTTATCACTAGCAAAATGTTTGGTAAATGTCTTCACCATAAAATTCCGGATCGTCGTAGGCTCAATAGTCCACACACCCTCAATTACCAGCCCCGGTATGTAGTTTCGAGCTGTTCTTAACTTTGCCGTTCTATGGAAATACGCCGTATTACGATCGCCCAAACGTAACCATGTTGCTCTTGATTTTTGCCGCCACATTGATTCTTTATTTCGCATTGCACGCCACAATGCACACATCCACCTACGCCTTGCAGCCTCTATTTCATCACTCGCACCCCCCTCAACCATGGCCTCATCCGCATTATCCAACTGTTGTTGCACATCCGCAATCAATTTATTTACATCACCGAAATTGTCCTTATTCCAGCCTTTCAAAAACTGCTTCAAATGTCTCAATTTGACAACAATATTTTCATTTCCCACGCCCACCTTGGTTAAACGGCGCCATTCCTCCAAAATTTGTCTAACGTTCGATCGCCCATCCATCAAACAATTGAAAAATCGGAACGGACGTGGTCCCCAATCATTATCATCGCACTTCAACAATAACGGAGTGTGGTCCGAAACACCCCTTTTCAACGCCACTTGTTGTATGGATTTAAAAGCATCCAGCCAACTAGAAGAGATTAAATATCGATCAATTCTACTGCACCGATTACCATAACCAAACCAAGTAAATCGTTTACCTACTAACGGTAAATCGATCAATCCCGCGACATGTATGAACTCCCCAAACACTTCCATCTCCGCATACGTATCCGAAACCCCTATACGATCAGTCTCATATAATATAGCATTAAAATCGCCCATTATGCAACATGGCCCCTCAAACTCAATTAATCGGGACAATACAGAATCCCAAACTAATTTTTGCCCCGCTACGTCCGTAGGAGCATAAATCCCCACCATGCAGCACTCCATATCTTCTTGTTGCCAACGGCCTCTAAGCATGATGAAATTCGGATAAATAACAACATTAATCAAATTAAATTTGGTACCTTCCCAAATAAACAAAATGCCCCCGGATGCTCCCATCGAAGGCGATACAGCCATCTCAAACCTGTTCAAGTACCACAACGAAGACATCCACATCGACGGCACCTCCTCTAATTTAGTCTCTTGCAATACCACCATGTCCACCTGATTTTTCCGTATGACTTCCCCAACACCTCGACGCTTCGTGCCACCTCCCAAACCCCGTACATTCCACGATAATATCCGCATTAGTCACAAACCGCGATTTTCCCCGGCTATCACCCGAGAAATATCCTTGATAATATCGGCTTCTCTCCCACTCGATTTCACCCCAATTAATGACCCCAATTTTACCGTTGTTGCTGCCTCGCTTGCGATATCCTGAACTCGCTGTGAACCACACTCTTGCCCGTCAGTCCCCCCTGATTTGGAAATACATCGTGTCTGCCTTTTACCCGAACTTTGCCGTTTCTTCGCTTTTATTTCACGGCCAGCCACTTGGTGATTCTCAATTGCATTTATTTTTCTAATTTTGCAAAACGCCTGACGAATCTTGATTATTTCCGTCGCACCTAGACCAGCCTTGGAATTGCACGAGTGAATAATCGGAGGGGAACGCACCTCCTGTGAATTAGAATTTCCCCAATTACCCGACCCCACCTTCTCCTCTTTTTTCGAATTTGCTATCCCAGCTATGGATAGACTTTCAAATTGTTGGAATTCCTCAATCACTGCTAGAGTCCTACCACTACAATCTTTCTCTATTGTTGGATTATCTACATTCAACGAATCTGCCACTCCTCTATCCGATGGACTTGTCCCCGCCGGATAAGCTTGTTTCAACGGTGACCGAGCAGCAGCTTGCACCCCTCCATTCACATCTTCGGATTGTACCCTCATCGTGTTCGAAATTTCCGGCCCTTGTGGCTCTAGCCAAGCCTCATTCATTACCCAAACTACGCGATCATTCCCTTGTGAATTTGTTGTCGTTTGTTGCAAATCATCCAGACCATTGGTGTCGACATTCACCATTTGCTCTTCGCCGCCCATATCCGATCCTTGTTCTGAATTTTCCTCCGTGGATCGCCATTCACAACAATCACACTCCACCTCCGGACCCTTTCCGTCCATCTCTAACACCCGTACCCAAAATTCGACCTTGTCCACCATTACACGAATTCTTTCCTCGATCCGGTTAAAAGTTGTAGTCTCTACCATAATTCTGCCACTATCAAATGATGTAGGCGTTTCCGTATCATCATCTAAACAAATCAATGAGCCCCATAAATTGGCGATGTTTATAAATGTTTGTTTATGCCAAAGGTGTATCGGTAGCCCTACAATCGACAACCATACTCGCCTTGAATCGACTTTAATTGACGGCGACAAAACCTCTATCCGATCAAAACATTTTTTAACCCGATCCATCTGCAAAATTTTATCGCGAACATTTGCCGATGTGCACATCAACAGCACCATTTGGCCGGATAAACGCATGATGGAAAACCCTTCCTGTTTTGATATCTCCAGCCGCTCGGCAAGGGTTTTTATACTACATGGCCTCAAGCACCATCCCACCGCACACCACTGGAGCACAGCCCATTTGTCATCATCAACAATGCCCTTTACATCTCTGAATTTGGTTTGTCCCACTTCCCCGATCGTCGCCGTCGATAGGCGCTCATTATTCCTACTCGTCATCGGTTCTGCCCTTGATCCCCCACTCGCCCCGCCCTCTCTTTTTCCTTGAGACATGGTTGTTCTACCCTTGATTGCCAACGAGACTTTCATTCGAGCACCGTAGATCCATTTCCCATCCAGTCTTTCTATCACCCGATCCGCATCTTCTTTCGATGCCATACGCACAAAACCAAATCTGTGTCCATCTCGTGCCAATCGATTAAGGATGAACGCATCTCTGACAACTCCGTGTCTATCGAACACTTGCCACAAGCCCTTCCAATGAATTGTCTTCGACAAACCCCCTACAAACAGCGTCCACACCCGCTGCACAATCGGATCACTCTTGCCTTGATTGCCGTTGGATTTGGTGGCTTGTTCCCTAGCGAGACGTTCCCACAGATTTGTCTTTCCCATGAGTTAGTTTGTTAAAATTGGAAAAATTAAAAGTCACAACCCCAAATATTATATGTTTGCATAAAGCTCGTTAATTTTTTCCTAAATTCAAAATGGATCGGTAAATATAAATGGACATATCACATATGTGAATAAATTTAAACGAACATGAACAGACGAACGTAAAAAAACGAACATAAACGAACGGATTACCGCACGTTCATGAACAGAAATAAACGAACAAGCCCTTTGTTTGTGTTTGTTCATTTAATTAAACGAACAATAAATTGTGTTCATGTTCGTTAGTTTAATAAATAAACGAACATAAACGAACTTCCCGTCGAATGGTTTGATTACAACCCTATTTGGGGTTGAGGGATCAAGTGTTAGGCTTCAATTGTTCGGTTTTGGCCCAAAAGATGGCAAAAATAGTTGTGTTTGAATAACATGAGTTAGTTGAAGGACTATGGTAGCATCTGGGCCATTGAAGGAAAGTTAAGTGGCTTTTAGTTTGTTTGGACGTGGTGTGTTGGGGAACAAATAGTTGAAGCTTGTGTACGGGTTATGACTTAAGTTTTGACGAGGATGTTGTCATTTGAACTTCTGTCTGACAAGGAAGATTGTTATTGTATTTGATAATTATAATCTTTAAAATTGAGGAATATACAGGATTACAAAGAGACCAAGACAAGGAAAGACAAATTTTTACACAAGGTAAGAATAGATAGGGAAAGTCAAATGTTTACACAAGGTAAAATTAGATTGAATAAGATAAGATTCGATAATCTAATCTTTATCTTTGATGTCGTATCAATATATACCTGACGGAGAGATGATGTTTGAGTATACGTAGACTACTAGTATACCATTAGATTAAATTAATGGGAATGTCTTAATATGCTTTGCCGCGTGTTTAAGAATAAACTAAATGTTTAGCATGCTAATACATTTGTGATATGCTTTGCAAAATTATCATGCTATGCCTTGTGAAAAACATGAATATTTAGTTATTCATTTATTTCAAACTCATGCTTTGATTGATACGTTTTACTTTGTTTATGTCTAGATTACCTTACTAAATTTCTTGAAGCTTATTCTATTACCGTTATTAATTTTGCAGGATTCCAAAGTTTTAAAGTTGACCGAAATTACAATTAAGAGGTTACTAGTCGCATTCGATCTTCTAACTAAGTAAATGTCTTTTGTATCGATATTTCTAGAAGGGTGAAATGTAACTTGTGTCATTTTTCTTATGTGTTATTGTGGTGCACAATGTCTTGAGTATGGTTCTAATATTGTTATATGTGTGTGTGAGAAAGGGGCCATCAGTGGCCGGAGATGGTGACTAGCGATGGTGTGTACGAAAGGAAGTGAACAACTATGTTAGGGATTTAACAAAATACAGAGAAAAAGAATGTAAATCTGATTTATTGGAAATGGATTACTTGAATTGAGTTACATAAATGTTGGGTATTTATAGCCCATACAAATAATGACCCAATAGACTAACAAATCCAACAAACTAATAACAAATTATTAACTGCTAATTAACTAATTATCTTCAACATTCGCCCTACTTCTTCAATTCTTTTGATTTTTTCTTTTGAAGTTGATTTCCAAGTAAATGAACACAGTGAGCCGAAGTTGGAGTTGGTTCTTGAGTGCATAATGAGCTGGTAGCTTGGTACCACGAACAACAAGCAATTTTTCTTGCTTTCTTCTTCTTACTTCTTTCTCATTTTTTTATTTGATTGTGTATTCACAGCTTCTAAAAAAATGGATCAACGACCCTGCATCTTCATTTCTTTGAACATTTGATCAACTAATTTGTACATCTGCTATTTGACAATGTACTAAAATTTTCTCTCTTTTCCTTGATCAGTATTGTTGCATTTCCCTCTCCTTGAACAACTGACCAGTTATATACATATGCTCTCTTGGCATTGTACCGGAAAGAGGCTTTCTTCGTCTTTCTTTTTCTTTTACTACTACTTGATAAGTATTGATGTATGTTTCGTTCCTTGAACGTCTGATCTGCCAATGTACATCTTGTTGCTTCAACAACGTACTTGGATAATTGTTCATAAAGAATAGTGTACTGGTATACAACCAAAATTTCACTAACCCGGCTAAACTAGGGAGGTGGATAAGAAACCCTTGAAGAGTTGCTAGAAGTTACCAAACACGTCAAACCAAAACCAGAGTTCAAAACCATACCAACTTTAAAATCGGATTCTAATACCTCAAATTCAGAAATCCAATCAAAAAATTATGAAGAATAATCATAGCAGCTTGACATTCAACCTGATCAACACTATCGAACCAGCTCAAATGGTGCCTTGCCGAGGAGGGAAAAAATTGAGGCTTAAGTGTAAGACGAACCATTGGTCGAGGCATGTGATTATCCAATAATTACCAAGAACCAGGGAAAACTCAAACTAAATTTCATAACCTTTATTTGCTGCCACTCAACAGAATATCTTCTCCAGAACATACAACAAATAATATGGACTCCATATATGCCTACTAGCAATACTCCAGCATGAATAGGTATCTACAATGATAACAATACCAATGGCTCTTACTAGTTGCCAAATAATGGAACCAATTAGCATTTACAGGTCCAAAACAGCAGATATAGCACAAATCAGAACCAGATCAGGTAACTCACAACCACTAGTCAACCAAGAGAAATTAGGAACCTCCAGATTCAAACAAGAACACGAAAACATTAGTGACCAAATTCATTTGTAGAACTAGAATTGAGCAACCATATTGAATAAAAAATCACAATCATATATTACCAAATTCATATATGAAGAGGTACAATCTAGCACCTCACTTGACTATCAATTGGCAAATTACCAAACCAACACCATTTCCAGTGAAACAAACTAACAGATATGAAACACACAATAAAGAAAATGTGGAATCAACCAAAACAAATCACCAGAACTGATTTAGCATCCATATCTCAACCATGCAACACATGATTCTAATGTATTCATAGTACCAACCACCAAATGTATTCAACATTGACCAAATCAATTAACCAATTTCCAAAAATTGGATCGTTAAATCAACTACATCTAGAAGAATAGGCAAAGCAGGATCCATACCAAATAAGCGAGTTGAAAAATTGGCTCACTGATCCAATGCATTGAAGGATCCAATGCAAATCACCAAGCAAGAAGCATGTGTATTCAGCAGATCTGAGAGCAAATTCATATCAGAAACCAGACTTGTACATGCAATCGAAATTGGATAGCTATTCCGACGAAGATGATAGAGGCGGATCTGAAGACGAACCGAAAAAAGACTTGCGATGAAGATTTACAACACTGTAATCAACAGCGATGAGCAAATTGTAGATATGATATATGAAACATAGATGAAGATGGTGAAACCCGTGAAGAGAGTAACCGCTATGTGAGTTATGATTGATGACAAAACGACGGTGAATCAACGAACAAACATCGAACAAACAAACGGTTTCAGGACCATCGCAGCAGTGGAAGAGGACCGGTGTTAGGACCGTCGGTGGCGAATGATACCATGTGAGAAAGGGGCCACCAGTGGTCGGAGATGGTGACTGACAATGGTGTTCACGAAAGGAAGTGAACAACTATGTTAGGGATTTAACAAAATACAGAGGAAAAGAATGTAAATCTGATTTATTGGAAATGGATTACTTGAATTGAGTTACATAAATGTTGGGTATTTATAGCCCAAACAAATAATGACCCAATAGACTAACAAATTCAACAAACTAATAACAAATTCTTAACTGCTAATTAACTAATTATCTTCAACAGTGTGTGTGTACATTCTTATTAGTTTGAATTTGCATAATTCAATATGCTAATGTGTTGCCTTTTATGTTGGTTATAAGTGCATAATAGAAAACGTCTACCCCTTTTCAGTGCCTTTATTTATGCTCCAACACTAAAAAAATAGGTTTAGTGGTTAGAGTGTAGGGTGTATTTTTAGTGTTTATAATTTAGGATTTAGAATTTAGAGTTAGGGCTTAAAATTTAAATATTTAGTGTCGGAGCATAAAAAGGACACAAAAAAGGAGCTTCAGATTTTTGTTCATAAGTGCATGCTTCTTGTGAATTGCTTGTTGGGCAAAAGCTTTGCATGTATTTTTGCTAGATAAGATAGTTCTTGGTTGAAATGTTTAAGACATGAAACTTGATGTTCTCATATGTTTGATGGATGATTTTGATGTTTTGGTGCTTTGGTTGATGTTAAGGAGATTTATTGTTGTGTTTAGAATGTTTTAAAAGAAGTTTCAAAGTCATTTTGATTTAAAAACTTGAAAATGTTCTCAAAACCCCTCTTATAGTTGAAATTTTGATATTTTAGTCCATGCAATATGTTGTACGTCAAACTTTGAATATTTATTTCGCTTGTTTGAATTCCGATGTTATGAGTTTTCAACGATCTTCATATATAACATATCTGGTCCGATTTACAATTAAGTTGGGCTAAGGATGTTACATTTTGACCCAAGATGCTCTTTCTTCCATGATACTCTTCATATTATTCTTTCTCCCCTCAAGTCTTGCTCGTATAGTCTTCAATAGGGCCGTCATTGTTCTTACAATTCCCTTTTACATAAACCTTTATCCAAAACTAATTCCTTCCTTTTAATATTGCAATGGATACTGATACTTCATTCTATGGTTGAGCGTTTGATCGAGTTGAGTAAAAAAAATTAGAGTTATTCGAGTTGATGCGTCATATTTTACAACTCAAACTTTATTTGAATTTTTTTATTCGAATCGAGTCGAGTTTTCAAGTTCCTATAAAAAAATAATTGTAATTATTTATCATGTTATAATATGGTTTGATTCTAATTTAAACGACTTTCTCTAATCATATATAATATGCATATATATTTCGTCATATTATTTTTCACATGTATATATAAGATTTGTAATGTTATTTAATAAAAATAGACTTAAATAATAAATAGGTGCCCAAAGTATACCTTTTTTGAACTTTAGGTGCCTAAAGTAGTTTTTTGTAAAAATAGGTGCCCAAAGTTTCAACCGTTATAATTTTAGGTGCGTAAAGTTTACAATGTTACAATTTTAGGTGCCTGACCGTTAAAGGAGTGTTAAAAAGTTGTCAACCAATCAATGCTTAACACGTGGTACTAATTTTATTTTTTTTATTTTTTAAAGGAAAAAAGTCAGAATTTTCATTTTTTCATAAAATCCTGGAATTTTGCAAAGTTTACAAAATAGTCCCCAAATCCATAAAATTTCTCAAACACAAACCTCCAAATCGCCACTGCTTCCGCTGCCGATCGTCGCCCCTGATCACACCCCTTTGGTCGCTAGACCAAGGTGGACATTTACCCCAACACAGTGTTGCCGGAAACGTCGAACGACATGCAGCCGAATGCGAAATCGACGTTCATATAGAAATCACATGCCTAGAATTTAACGACTTCGTTAATCAACGACGATCAAAGGGCAATATTGAAGGTTGAAAATTTGGCTTGGGTACCAGTATGGCTCTAGTTATATCGGTACATCTTTTGGCTGTTGGAATTTTCAGACTCATCCATTTAAGCAGGGGTACCGATACACAAGCAAGTGTATCGGTACGACCCTATCTAATGTTGCCTGGGATCGGTACACGAGCAGGTGTACCGGTACGCATAGTGTATCGGTACAAGGACCCTATGTACCGATACACAAGGTCGTTATGTTAGTTGGTTTAATAAGATGTTTCGGATTGTTTCCATTTTGGTCCTTATTTGTTCTAATGTCAACTAGATGTGTTCGAATGATCGATTTGAGCTGAAATTTCACATGCATGCATGAAACATGCTTAATTAAGGTTTGGTAATTTAAAATATGGATAAATCCTTGCAGCTTTACAATTTGGTCCTAAAACGTTTAATAACGCATCTGGACATCAATCCAATGTCTGATTCAAGTGAGATTTTGTCAGCTACCAGTATGTACACACTAGGTTCTATTGTTGCATCTAGATAAGATAAAAGAAAAAATAGTCCTAGTTTTTGTTAGATCATTTGGGTTTGATTCGGAAAATCTAATGTGGTCTGCTTGATTTGGGTCAAGGGGGTTACACTCATCTCCTCAAAATTGGATTCCCTGATCTTTCCTCAAAGCAATAGCCTCCTTTTCCTTTTCTGTGTAGTTATTCTACCTTGTTTGATGTTCTGAATCTGACAGCGATCTGCCTTGAATTTCAGGTGAAACTAAATCTTTCCAACCCTGCTTAATGCGTCTTTGATCTCTATCGCTTTTCTTTTGTTCTACCTTATAAGAACTTTGTTCTGAAACTCCAAAAAAGACTTGTATTGCTCATTCTTCCTTCTTTTTTCCTTGCTTGAAACTTTGGTAGGGCTAGGGTATATTCAACATCTACATCATTCTTTGCCCTTATCGTATATTCATTTGCCTTATTAACTCGATTTGATTCAGATATCTTCATTTCATCTAGCCCAGGCTGATTTTGGACTTCGACTTGGTTAATATATAAGTCTACCCCTTGAGTTTCTTTATGATTAATGTTAGCCTCATTGAAGCCCATCATTCTTAGATCTTCCACTGCCCTTCTTGAGCTTGGGTTTTCTAGGTTGAATCTTAATGTAATTTGAATATCTACTAGGCTAGTATCTACAAGATCCCCTTTGCACGGTCCACTACTCTCCCTTGAATCTTGGTTCCTTGGCACCTCTTTCTCCACTTCAGCCAATTCAACGCCATTTGACTGCTGGAATTTTTTGACTTCTCCATTATTCTCGAGTCTATAGCCCTTTAATTTTGATTCCCCAATAAATCTAAAATCTTATATTTACAAATCATTTTCATAATCTTGGGATGATATTCCTTTGCAAACTACATTTATTGCTTCATCATGCCCAATAAAATTATCTTTAGATTTAATCATTTCTTTCCTCTCAGAATGGACCGTTGTTAGTTCCGACGAGCCTTCCTCCGTATCTGATACGACCGGCCTGGCTAGCTTCCCCTCAACTCCGGTCTTCTGATTATCTATATTTACATGAATGCAGACAGCTTCATATACTCGTGGTTAATACAATCAATTCTGTTAATCTAATTTGTAGAGATTAAGATATTTAGCTTCTCACAATCTAATGTTTGGTTTGCATTCTCCGCTATTGCTACCAAAGAACCCCCAACATTATGATATCCTACATATTATTGTATAATTCCAACAGTGTAATGGAATTCCCACTACTTCCACCCAAGTCGACCTTTAAGGTATTATAGTGGTTCAAGCTTCTAACAAGTTCTACATCCACTACCTTACCTCCCACTAAGAATTTTCAAACAATTCACTACTGAATTCATCCCCTTTTCTAGGCTTAGGAGGAAATCGTTACAAGACAATCAAGCTTTCCACCGAAAGCTTGATTAAGATCACTATTTTACAAAGGATGGTTAGAGAACTTAAATTGACCTCTCAAATAGGCTTATATGTTTCCCATTTACAAGTGAACTCTCCCCAAACTTGAAATAAAGAATTACTATGAGAAATCACAAGTTGGGTACAAAGGTTTGACTCTAAAAATCTTAAAGAGATTGGATTTTTGCTTGAATGCTTATCACTTGATGAATTGTTGTTGTTGTAGCTTTTGAGTCTTGATTTTTTATCCCTTCATTGATTTCTAACCGTCTGGGTAGCTGAGATCATAAATAGAGCCGTTGGAGACCATTTTTCCCGCAATAAATGCACTTTTGGTGTAGGGCGTATCGGTACACGGGAGCCCCGTATCAGTACCAGTAAGAAAAAAAAACTAGTCGTTGCAAGAGTAAATGCAGGGACGTATCGATACGCGAGAAGGCGTATCGAAATGGTCTTAGTGTAAAATGGGGGTCGTAATGAAACGGCTAGGCCCGTATCGGTACGATTTTTGCTCACTAGAATCTGATGAAAAAGTCTTGGAAAAAAGGTGTTGGTATGCTTTAAGGGCGTATCAAAACGGGAAGCTTGTTTTAACAAAAGCGTATCGAAATGGACGTCACCTGTTTCGGTATGATATAACTAAATTTTGAAGCTTTAACTGACACTCAACGGTCAAAAAATTTAATGCAAAGATTTCAAAAATCTTAAGACCCCGTATCAGTACGCTGACGTGTCGTACCGAAACTGAGGATTGATACGCCTAAGACCTGTACCAAAACTCATTAGTATAAAACCCAGTTTGAAGGTCGTATCAAAACGGGCAAGCCAGTATTGCAACATTGTATCGAAACGGGGTAAGCCGTATCAAAACGATGTGTTCAAATAAAATTCAGTAGCCAAAATCTGTATCGGAATGCTATAGAGCGTATCGATACGCTTGGGAGATTTTGTAAAGTTTGGCTTGAAACACTTAGAAAATTTTTGGGGTTTAAGTTTTTGAGTTTGAGTGAGACTTTTGAGTACTTAAAAATTTATTTACTTTTGCAAATTTGATCCTCAATTAATTTGTTATATCAAAACCAAACATAATTTGTATGATTTGATCCTAAAATGTTTAATAGTGCATTTGGACATCAATCCGATTTCCAGTTCAAGTGAGAATTTTTCAGTTGCCTGTATATACACACTAGGTTCTAATGTTGCATCTAGATAAGATAAAAGAAAAAAATGGTCCTAATTTTTGTTTGTTTGTTCGGGTTTGCTTCTGCAAATCTAATATGGTCCGCTTGATTCGGGTCAAGGGGTTTACACTCATCTCCTCAAAATTGGATACCCAGATCTTTCCCTAGAGCAACAGCCTCATTTGCCTTTTTTGTGTAGTTATTCCACCTTGTTTAAAGGCCCGAATACGACAGCGATTTGCCTTTGATTTCTGGTGAAACTAAATATTTCCTGCCCTGCTTAATGCGTCTTTGAGCCCTATCCCTTTTCTTCTATTCCGCCTTATAAGAACTTTGTTCTGAAATTCCAAAACATACTTGTATTTCTCCTTATTCCTTGCTTGAAACTCTGGTAGGTCTAGGGTATATTCAACCTCTACATCATTCTTTACCCTTATCGTATATTCATTTGCCATATTAACTCGATTTGATTCAGATTTCTTCATTTCATCTAGCACGAGCTGATTTTGGACTTCGACTTGGTTAATATGTAAGTCTACCCCCCTTGAGTTTCTTTATGATTAATGTCATCCTCATTGAAGCTCATCCTTCATAGATCTTCCACTGCCCTTCTTGAGCTTGGGTTTTCTAGGTTGAATCTTAATGTAATTGGAATATCAACTAGGCCAATATCTACAAGACCCCCTTTGCACGGTCCACTACTCTCCCTTGTATCTTGGTTCCTTGGCACCTCCTTTTCCACTTCAGCCAATTCAACGACGTCTGATTGCTGGAATTTTTTGACTTCTCCATTATTCTCGAGTCTAGAGCCCTTTAATTTTGATTCTCAAATAAATCTAAAATCTTATCTTTCCAAATCATTTTCATAATCTTGGGCCGACATTCCTTTGCAAACTACATTTATTGCTTCATCATGCCCAATAAAATTATCTTTAGATTTAATCATATCTTCCATCTAAGAATGGACCATTATCGGTTCCGACGAGCTTTTCTCCGTATCTGATACGACCGGCATGGCTAGCTTCCCCTCAACCCCGATCTTCTGATTATCTACATTTACATGAATGTTGTAACCCCCTCATCCCGGTCTGGCCGGATGACCGGTCCGAGTGGGCCACACGGGGAAAATTGAAGCGAAACCCGTTAAGGTTCGTCCTCGGTTAACGACCCAGAAAATTTCTTTTAACTTTATCTTGTCTATAGGCATGATTAAATCTTATGTGAAGCACAACAGCGGAAAAGCAACAATTCAACATCGACCCACCAAGGCGATACATTAAACAACTCATTTTAGCCCTTTACAGCAGGCCGTATCGAAACGCCCTTAGGGTGTTTCGATACGCCTTGACTTAGTCAACAGGTCAGGGTCAACCATGAGGAGACCGTTTCGAAATAGGGGTGACCCGTATCGAAACGACCCCAACGGTCAACTTCTCATGGTCAACGAGATTTGACCGTTTCGAAACATCAAGGACCCGTTTCATAACGCCTTTATCTCGTCAATTTCTCAAAATTCCAGTAGCAAAAACATACCGAAACAGCCCCTATCTGTTTCGAAACGCCTGGCCAAACACAAAGGGACCGTATCGAAACAGGGTGGCCCGTTTCGAAACGCCCCTGTCTGCAGACTCGTTTTGGCTGTTTTAAGGCACAAGGGTGCCCCAAAACACCTCCACAACCTCCAACAACACACTAGCAATTAATCCTAAGGCAAACCAACTTACAAGCATGCTTTAGCAACAATAAAACGAGACTAAACACCAAGGCATAACATCTCAAGTAATGCATTCATACAATTCATTTAAGGAATTAAGCATTCACAAGCCAACACTTAGACAAATACTAGATAGCAAAATACTAACAAGGTATCAAGCAAGGCATACATCCCAAGCCAAAATAGAAAAAACATACGAGGAGTCTAACATGCTCCTAAGCAACATCAACCACAACATAATCCAAAACATCAAAATACGATTACATGTCCCATTGCTTGACCATTACATCTTAATTTAAAATTTCATACTTGGTAGCTAAACAAACACCACAAGCACACTTGGAGGCCCCCTTCTTGCTCTTAGCAACCCACGAACTAAGGATCTGCATTGTCGAACAAAGAGAGAGCGTAAACAATAAAGCTTAGTGAGGGTAAGCTCTTTAAAAATAAACCTCGACAATGCAGGGTCTGAGCACGATATTAGCCAAGGCAAAATACATAATTATCAAGAATCCTCAAGAGCACAAGTTAAGATGCATGAACAATATCCAAATAAATGTCATGCTCATAAGCTCTATTCCACATCACATGTAGTCACATATAAACATCCAAATAAGGATCATAATTCACAACACATTGATACACATATCAATCAATATTGGCACCTAGCTATGACCCGAATACGCGGATAAACACGTTGGAACTCACATCCAACAACCACTTTACCTCACGGTGGGATTACACTCATCACCGGTCTCGCGGAGGGGATTCCACTCATCCTCACGCCCCGTCGATGGGATTCCACTCATCATCGACTATATATATATACAATTTCTGGGCATACCCGTACTCCTCCTTGGTGACTCAATGCCACCAAGGCCACGCGCGACTTTTGACTCATGTGTACACACTAACATCCTAATGATCGATCATTTGTACTCAAGCATACTAGTGCCAACATTTAACTCATTCAACATTACTCATTTCCGTCAATTTCGTGCTTAGCACGTACTCACCATGAACAAAATCATGTACCGTTACCATGCATGCCATAAGCATCACAAATCATGCCTCATCTTACATGTATAACACAATATACATAAGCAATCATATCACAAGTCATACGAGGCATAAACATCCATATATATAAGTTCATCCAAAGGCTCTAGATCAAG
The DNA here is from genome assembly GCA_030270665.1 of Hibiscus trionum. Lineage (NCBI taxonomy): Eukaryota > Viridiplantae > Streptophyta > Magnoliopsida > Malvales > Malvaceae > Hibiscus > Hibiscus trionum. The sequence continues at coordinate 4,242,764 of BSYR01000008.1, forward strand.
TTTAGGATTAGGCTACCACCCTAATCCTAAATCTAGGTGGGTCTACCAAGCCCAACCTAGTCCACATACTCGAACCAACCATTTAAAAATCACTTAAAACGTTTAACCACTCACCTAAGCTTCCAAGCTCCAAGCCAAGCAAGCAACCACTCTCACAATCCCGGATTTCTTCCTGAAGCTTCTCCAACACAAATTCCCGCCTCTAAACAACCTCAAACACAATTCAAACAATCCCAAATCAGCCCAACATCAAAAGACCAACCCGGAACACAATTCAATCACAATTTACAATGTTGCAAGCTATGAACAAATCCCATTTTTAGCAAACTCAGGCAGCCCCGAAACCATGTCCAAAATCCATGTTTCCAACATCCATTGCACCCACAAATGATCCCCAATCAATCCCTAACCATAGTACTATCAAAAGCCTATCAAATTCCACCTAAACCAACCCCCAAAACTCACCCAAAACCCTCCAAAAACCCCATTTTTACCCAATTTCAGGAATTGCTCAAAATCATTCAAAATTCACATATGTTGTACCATTTGGCTCTTATATTCCATAACTAACCATAATAAATCAAAATATTAAGTTTACCTACACAAAGACACCATTTTTAATCAAATCCTTTGAAAACCCCATTTTCAAAACTTCAATGAAAATGAAAATAAATGGTACTTTTAAAGAGAGGTAGTTGAGGAGAAGTAAAAAAAGTTGTTACCTTTCAAAATGGAGTTGAAATGTAGGAGCTTTTTGGATGGAATAGTAACTTGTAGGGAGAGAGCTCTTTCACGTTGAAAATGGATGAGGAAGAGAGTGAATAGTGGTTATTTTGTGTAAAGGGGGATTTAAATCAAAAGATGGGTAAATTACCAAAAGGCCATTAATGAATGGCTATCCCCTTGTTCTTTAAAAAGCTCTTCAACTTGTAATTTAATCAATTTGGTCCCATTTCAAATGTTTGTTTTTTAAACCCGAAACGCAAAGGATTATTTTAATTATAAACTCGAGCCCAAATAATATTAAAATATTATTTTCACCTAACCCCTAAACCTGGGTGTTACAACTCTCCCCCACTTAAGGAATTTCGTCCCCGAAATTACCTGACGGAAACAAATACGGAAACTGCTCAACCATGTCAGCTTTCCTCTCCCACGTGGCCTCTTCCACGCCTCTATGTCTCCACAACACCTTGACCAACTCTATGGTCTTTCCACGCAACACCTTGCTATAAGAAGCAAGTATCTCAACAGGCTCTTCATTATATGACAAATCCGGATTCAACTCTATCTCTTCAACGGGCATAACATGAGAAGGATCCGATCTATATCTCCTAAGCATCGACACATGAAAGACATCATGGATCTTTTCTAACTCAGAAGGTAACCTCAAACGGTAAGCTACAGGCCCAATCCGCTCAACTATCTCATACGGACCAATAAACCTCGGACTCAACTTGCCCTTCCGGCCAAATCTCATTACCTTCTTCCACGGAGATACTTTCAGAAACACTTTCTCACCCACTGAGTACTCAATCTCTTTCCTCTTCAAATCCGCATAAGACTTCTGACGATCGGAAGCTGCTTTCAAACGGTCACAAATCAACTTCACTTTGTCGGTAGTCCCCTTAAGCAAATCTGGCATAGGTAACAGTCTCTGACCTGTTTCAGCCCAACAAATCAGAGTCCTACATAGTCTACCATACAAAGCCTCATAAGGAGCCATCTGAATACTATACTGATAATTGTTGTTGTAAGAAAACTCAACTAACGGTAAGTGCTTCTCCCAAGAACCCCGGAAGTCAATCACACAACAACGAAGCATATCCTCTAGAATCTGTATCACTCGCTCTGACTGCCCATCGGACTGCGGATGATAAGACGTGCTGAAATGCAAACGGCTACCTAGAGCACTATGCAAGCAACCCCAGAATCTCGAAGTAAATCTAGGATCTCTATCTGAAACAATGGACTTCGGAACTCCATGAAGTCTCACAATCTCACGGATGTACAAGTTTGCCAACTTGTCCAAGGAATCTGTAGTGTTCACTGTTAAGAAGTGAGCACACTTAGTGAACCTATCAACAATCACCCACACTGAATTTTTCTTCGAAGGAGACAAAGGCAATCCCGATACAAAATCCATGGTGATCCTCTCCCATTTCCATTCCGGAATCTTCAAAGGCTGTAACAAACCTGAAGGAACCTGATGTTCTGCCTTCACTCTCTGACAAACCATACAACGGCTCACATACTCGGCTACATCTTTCTTCAAACCAACCCAAAAGTAATCATTCTTCAAGTCACGATACATCTTGGTACTACCCGGATGCATAGAAAAGGGACTCGAATGTGCTTCACTCAGAATCTGACGTCTCAACTCAACATCTTCCGGCACAACAATTCTATCTCTAAAGCACAACAAGTTCTCACCACTGAAGCTATACTCAGTCGGTCTTCCCTCGGCTATGTCCTGAACATGAGGAACTAAAGTCACATCTTGCAACTGCTTATCTCTAATCAACTGAATCAAAGAAGGCTTCACTTGCAACTCGGTGATCAATCCACCATCCTCGGACACACTCAATCTAGCAAACATAGCTCTCAACTCAATGGCCACTTTCCTACTCAAAGCATCTGCTACTACATTTGTTTTACCCGGATGGTACTCGATGGTCAAATCATAATCTTTTAGCAACTCAAGCCATCTTCTCTGTCTCAAGTTCAACTCTTTCTGTGTCATCAAGTACTTCAAGCTCTTGTGGTCGGTGTAAACTATACACTTCTCACCATACAAATAATGACGCCAAATCTTCAATGCAAAAACAACTGCGGCTAACTCTATATCATGAGTAGGATAGTTCTTCTCATGAATCTTTAACTGTCTAGAAGCATAAGCAACAACCCTTCTTTCTTGCATCAAAACACATCCTAAACCTATGTAGGAAGCATCACTGTAAATCACAAACTCTTTACCTGAAATAGGTTGCACTAACACTGGAGCATTTGTCAAAGCTTCTTTCAATTTCTCAAAGGCCTTCTGTCTTGCATCTAACCATTCAAACTTAACTCCTTTTTGCAACAATTTAGTCAAAGGAGCAGCTACTCTAGAGAAACCATCAACAAATCTCCTATAGTAACCGGCTAATCCTAGGAAACTCCTAATCTCGGTCACGGACTTAGGTTGTTTCCACTCAACAATAGCCTCAATCTTCGATGGATCAACATGGATACCTTCGGCCAAAACAACATGGCCAAGAAATACCACCTCTCGAATCCAGAACTCACATTTACTAAGCTTCGCATACAACTGATTGCTCAACAATCTCTGTAAAACAAATCTCAAGTGCTCATCATGCTCTTCTTCTGTCTTCGAGTACACAAGTATGTCATCAATGAAAACAACTACGAAACGGTCTAGATAGTCTCTAAAAATTCCGTTCATCATGTCCATGAATGCTGCAGGTGCATTCGTGAGCCCGAACGGCATCACAAGAAACTCATAGTGACCATATCTAGTCCTAAAAGCTGTCTTCGGAACATCACACTCTTTTACTTTCAACTGGTAATACCCGGACCTCAAATCTATCTTCGAGAACACTAAAGCACCTCTCAACTGATCAAACAAATCATCTATGCGAGGCAACGTATACTTGTTCTTCACAGTCAACTGATTCAACTGTCTATAGTCAATACACATGCGCATACTACCATCTTTCTTTTTCACAAACAACACGGGAGCACCCCAAGGAGAACTACTAGGCCTAATGAAACCACGGTCTAATAATTCTTGCAACTGACTCTTCAACTCTTTCAACTCTTTCAGAGCCATACGATACGGAGCTATCGAAACTGGATTAGACCCTGAGACAGTCTCAATCACAAACTCAACATCTCTGTCAGGAGGTAAACCCGGCAACTCTTTAGGAAACAAATCCGGAAAGTCACAAACTGTTCTGATATCTTTCGGTCTAGCTTCACTCATATTCGGATTCATAACATAAGCTAAGTAAGCCCCACATCCGGAGTCCATCAACCTATGAGCCTCTAAAGCTGACACCACATTAGACAAGAACTTAATGTTCTCGCCCACTACTACTACCTCGTAGTCATCAGAAAGCTTCAAAGAAATCCTCTTCGTCTCAAAATCCACACTAGCTCGGTGCTCAACTAACCAGTCCATACCCAGAATAATATCAAAGCCAGAAAAAGGAAGTTCCATCATATCAACAGAGAACACATGACCCTGAATCTTCAGTGGACATCTCCTATACATACGTCTAACCACAACTGTCTCACCAAAAGAACTAGTAACATGCATACCTACATCTAAGATCTCAACAGGGATATCTAACTTCTGTGCATGCTCAGTCAAAATGTAGGAATGTGTAGAACCCGAATCAACCAAAGAAAGCAAAGACATTGACTGTAACTCAAAATTACCTGCTATCACATTAGTGTCGTTCCCGGCCTCTCTCTGAGCATAAACTCTCGCTGGTCCTCCCGCCTCTGGCTGCACTGCCACAACATGAGCAAGGTTCCTCTGCGCATCTACCCTAGGTGCATCAGCCCTAGGCTGGAAGTAGCCACAACCGCGCCCACGGCCTCTCTGAAAATCATTCGCTCTCGCAGGAGCCTGAGCAATGTTCGGTGCCTGTGCCGCCTGATGCGGACAATCCCTCCTAAAGTGGTCCCTCGAACCACAGTTCCAACAAGCATGGAAGTTACCCCAACATTCACTAGTGTGTTGTCTCCCACAACGGGTGCACTCGGGCAAACGCCCTCCTTCTCTATGGCCGTGATGGCCCCTACCATGATGGTCACCGCCACATCTATGGTCAAACTGATGTCCGCCACCTCTATGCCTCTTGGCATCTCTACCATCAAAGTGGTTATGCCTCTTACCAGAACTAGAACCACCAGATCATTTGGCCGAACCCAAACTGCGCTCTAAATCCTTGGCCCTCGCGACCAATACATCAAAGTCTGAGTAGTCAGAAGCTAACGTGTATCTCTTGACCTCTTCATTCAACCCATAGCGGAAACGATTACAGCGTTCCACCTCCGTAGGAACCAACTCTGGTGCGTACTGACTCAAGCGAACAAAATGGATCTCATAGTCAGTCACAGAAGCCTCTCCCTTAGTAAGGGACATAAACTCTCGCTTCTTCTCATCTAAGTACCTCGGTCCCAAGTACCTCTTCCTGAAAGCGGACTCAAAGAAATCCCAATCAATCTCTGCCTCTGGAACCCCAGTAGTAATGGTGACCCACCAGGTGTAGGCATCACCCTAAAGCAAGGAAATCACACAGCCCAATCTACGTGCGCCCGCACAACCCATCTGAGCCAAGATACGAACTGTCTTCTCCAACCAAAACTTCGATCTCTCTAGAGTAGATCCCCTGAACTCTTCGGCCCCCAAGCTACGGAGCCTCTCCAAAGGTAGACTAGCATCGTCACACCTAGGCTGAGCTGCAGCCTGAGCTCCCGCAACTGCGGTCTGAAATGCTCCCGCTATAGCTTGCACTAGCGGAGTCATATCAATTCCAGCTGGACCTTGGCCACCTTGAGGTCCCTCTCCTCCGGCTCCATCCTCGCCCTCAGCACCAGGGGGAGGAGGTGGTGGTGGTGGAGGTGGTGGAGGAGCTCCAACTCCCGCGGCCACCGGCCCTTCTATATGAGCCTCCACACCAATCACCGGCTCAACAGGAGCCGCAACATGTGGTTCCTGACGAACCACTCTCGGCCTACCCCTCGGCCTAGACATCGCTCTCAAACGATAACTACAACCACAACAAACAAAATATACAAGATCGGGTTAGCAAGGCAAGGCTTCCAAGTGCTCAAGTACGTTTCCCTCACTTAAAATTCTTTTCCAATGTAATAGTAGCAATGGGACTCTCAAACAACATGCTTTAAAATAAAACAATCAACATACTTGTCACACAAGCAACCATACTTACAAAGCAAGCAAACACCGTGCATATCGATTCAAAACTTAAACTTACCTCACTTACCTACCCAAGGTCTCGGTAACCTTAGGCTCTGAAAGCAACAAGTGTAACCCCCTCGTCCCGGTCTAGCCGGATGACCGGTCCGAGTGGGCCACACGGGGAAAACCGAAGCGAAACCCGTTAAGGTTCCTCCTCGGTTAACGACCCAGAAAATTTCTTTTAACTTTATCTTGTCTATAGGCATGATTAAATCCTATGTGAAGCACAACAGCGGAAAAGCAACAATTCAACATCGACCCACCAAGACGATACATTAAACAACTCATTTTAGCCCTTTACACAGGCCGTATCGAAACGCCCTTAGGGTGTTTCGATACGCCTTGACTTAGTCAACGGGTCAGGGTCAACCATGAGGAGACCGTTTCGAAACAGGGGTGACCCGTATCGAAACGACCCCAATGGTCAACTTCTCGTGGTCAACGAGATTTGACCGTTTCGAAACATCAAGGACCCATTTCGAAACGCCTTTATCTCGTCAATTTCTCAAAATTCCAGTAGCAAAAACGTACCGAAACAGCCCCTATCCGTTTCGAAACGCCTGGCCAAACACAAAGGGACCGTTTCGAAACAGGGTGGCCTGTTTCGAAACGCCCCCTGTCAACAGACTCATTTTGGCTGTTTTAAGGCACAAGGGTGCCCCAAAACACCTCCACAACCTCCAACAACACACTAGCAATTAATCCTAAGGCAAACCAACTTACAAGCATGCTTTAGCAACAATAAAACGAGACTAAACACCAAGGCATAACATCTCAAGTAATGCATTCATACAATTCATTTAAGGAATTAAGCATCCACAAGCCAACACTTAGACAAATACTAGATAGCAAAATACTAACAAGGTATCAAGCAAGGCATACATCCCAAGCCAAAATAGAAAACACATACGAGGAGTCTAACATGCTCCTAAGCAACATCAACCACAACATAATCCAAAACATCAAAATACGATTACATGTCCCATTGCTTGACCATTATATCTTAATTTAAAATTTCATACTTGGTAGCTAAACAAGCACCACAAGCACACTTGGAGGCCCCCTTCTTGCTCCTAGCAACCCACGAACTAAGGATCTGCATTGTCGAACAAAGAGAGAGCGTAAGCAATAAAGCTTAGTGAGGGTAAGCTCTTTAAAAACAAACCTCGACAATGCAGGGTCCGAGCACGATCTTAGCCAAGGCAAAATACATAATTATCAAGAATCCTCAAGAGCACAAGTTAAGATGCATGAACAATATCCAAATAAATGTCATGCTCATCAGCTCTATTCCACATCACATGTAGTCACATATAAACATCCAAATAAGGATCATAATTCACAACACATTGATACACATATCAATCAATATTGGCACCTAGCTATGACCCGAATACGCGGATAAACACGTTGGAACTCATATCCAACAACCACTTTACCTTACGGTGGGATTACACTCATCACCGGTCTCGCGGAGGGGATTCCACTCATCCTCACGCCCTGTCGATGGGATTCCACTCATCATCGACTATATATATATACAATTTCCGGGCATACCCGTACTCCTCCTTGGTGACTATACGCCACCAAGGCCACGCGCGACTTTTGACTCATGTGTACACACTAACATCCTAATGATCGATCATTTGTACTCAAGCATACTAGTGCCAACATTTAACTCATTCAACATTACTCATTTCCGTCAATTCTGTGCTTAGCACGTACTCACCATGAACACAATCATGTACCGTTACCATGCATGCCATAAGCATCACAAATCATGCCTCATCTTACATGTATAACACAATATATATAAGCAATCATATCACAAGTCATACGAGGCATAAACATCCATATATATAAGTTCATCCAAAGGCTCTAGATCAAGTTTAGGATTAGGCTACCACCCTAATCCTAACTCTAGGTGGGTCTACCAAGCCCAACCTAGTCCACATACTCGAACCAACCATTTAAAAATCACTTAAAACGTTTAACCACTCACCTAAGCTTCCAAGCTCCAAGCCAAGCAAACAACCACTCTCACAATCCCGGATTTCTTCCCGAAGCTTCTCCAACACAAATTCCCGCCTCTAAACAACCTCAAACACAATTCAAACAATCCCAAATCAACCCAACATCAAAAGACCAACCCGGAACACAATTCAATCACAATTTACAATGTTGCAAGCTATGAACAAATCCCATTTTTAGCAAACTCGGGCAGCCCCGAAACCATGTCCAAAAACCATGTTTCCAACATCCATTGCACCCAAAAATGATCCCCAATCAATCTCTAACCATAGTACTATCAAAAGCCTATCAAATTCCACCTAAACCAACCCCCAAAACTCACCCAAAACCCTCTAAAAACCCCATTTTTACCCAATTTCGGGAATTGCTCAAAATCATTCAAAATTCACATATGTTGTACCATTTGGCTCCTATATTCCATAACTAACCATAATAAATCAAAATATTAAGTTTAGCTACACAAAGACACCATTTTTAATCAAATCCTTTGAAAACCCCATTTTCAAAACTTCAATGAAAATGAAAATAAATGGTACTTTTAAAGAGAGGGAGTTGAGGAGAAGTCAAAAACGTTGTTACCTTTCAAAATGGAGTTGAAATGGAGGAGCTTTTTGGATGGAATAGTAACTTGTAGGGAGAGAGCTCTTTCACGTTGAAAATGGATAAGGAAGAGAGTGAATAGTGGTTATTTTTTGTAAAGGGGGATTTAAATCAAAAGATGGGTAAATTACCAAAAGGCCATTAATGAATGACTATCCCCTTGTTCTTTAAAAAGCTCTTCAACTAGTAATTTAATCAATTTGGTCCCATTTCAAATGTTTGTTTTTGAAACCCGAAACGTAAAGGATTATTTTAATTATAAACCCGAGCCCAAATAATACTAAAATATTATTTTCACCTAACCCTTAAACCCGAGTGTTACAAATGCAGACAACTTCATATACTCGGGCTCGATACAATCGATTCTATTGATCTTATTTGAAGAGATTAATATATTTAGCTTCTCACAATCTAGTGTTTGGTTTGCATTCTCCCCTATTGCTACCAAAGAACCCCAACATTATGATATTCTACATATTATCGTATAATTCCAGTAGTGTAATGGAATTCCCACTACTTCCATCCAAGTAGACCTTTCAGGTATCATACTAGTTTCTGACCAGTACTCCACTTCTATAAAGAATCCCTTCAATACAGATCATTGGTGCTCCTCCAATAGCATAAGGAGTTCTTCATCATGTATATCGATTAAGAATCTTCTTCCTCCCATTTTACTCTTCTCTATCTCACTGATACCGCAGTTGTGCAATCCCACTAAAAATTATGTTTAGGATTTAGGGATTAAAGTTAGGATATAAGGAATTAGAGGTATGGTGTATTTTAGGATTTAAGATTTAGAATTTATGGTTAAGGTTTAAATTCTATTTTTTAGTATTTTTTATTCTTAGAGCATAGAAAGGGGCATCGAAAAGGGGCATCGAAAAGGGGCAAAGGATTTTTGTCCAAAAACTAGGATAAAAATCCATTGCCACTTTTCGGTGCCCCTTTCTATGTCCCAACACTAAAAACACTACAAAATTAAATTCCAAGCCCTAACCATAAATTCTAAATCCTAAACCCTACACCATATTCTCTAATAAATACACCCTACCCTAAACCCTAACCTTAAACCCTAAACTTTAAACCCCCAACTCTACTTTTTAGTGTAGGGGATAGAAATGGGCACCGAAAAGGGGCAGAGGATTTCAATTCCAAAAATTGTAGCCTAACTTTGGATAAAAATCTGTTGCCCCTTTCTATACCCTAACACTAAACAACACTAAAAAATTAAATCCCAAACCTACCCTAATTTCTCAATCCTACACCTTATACCCTAAAAAATACACCATACCCTAAATTCCCTAAACCATAACCACAACCTTAACCTCAAACCTTAAACCCTAAACCTAAATTTTAGTATGGAGGCATAAATAGGGGCAGTGAAAAGGCAGAGGATTTCTATTCCCTAACTTCACAGAAGTTATTTAATTTAAAATTATTTTTATTGACAAGGACCCTATGTACCGATACACAAGGCCGTTATGTTAGTTGGTTTAATAAGATGTTTCGGGTTGTTTGCATTTTGGTTCTTATTTGTTCAAGTGTCAACTAGATGTGTTCGAATGATTGATTTGAGCTGAAATTTCACATGCATGCATGAAACATGCTTAATTAAGGTTTGGTAATTTAAAATATGGACAAATCCTTGTAGTTTTACAATTTGGTCCTAAAACGTTTAATAACGCATCTGGACATCAATCCAATGTCCGATTCAAGTGAGATTTTGTCAGCTGCCAGTCTGTACACACTAAGTTCTAATGTTGCATCTAGATAAGATAAAAGAAAAAAGGTCCTAGTTTTTGTTAGTTCGTTCGGGTTTGCTTCGGCAAATCTAATGTTGTCCGCTTCATTTGGGTCAAGGGGGTTACACTCATCTCCTCAAAATTGGATTCCCAGATCTTTCCCCAAAGCAATAGCCTCATTTGCCTTTTCTATGTAGTTATTCCACCTTGATTGAAGTTCTGAATCTGATAGTGATCTGCCTTAAATTTCAGGTGAAAATAAATCTTTCCTGCTTTACTTAATGCGTCTTTGAGCTCTATGACTTTTCTTTTGTTCCGCCTTATAAGAACTTTGTTCTGAAACTCCAAAAAAGACTTGTATTGCTCATTCTTTTTTCTTTTTTCTTTGCTTGAAACTTTGGTAGGGCTAGGGTATATTCAACCTCAACATCATTCTTTGCCCTTATCATATATTCATTTGCCTTATTAACTCGATTTGATTCAGATATCTTCATTTCATCTGGCCCAGGCTGATTTTGGACTTCGACTTGGTTAATATATAAGTCTACCCCTTGAGTTTCTTTATGATTAATGTCTGCCTCATTGAAGTCCATCATTCTTAGATCTTCCACTGCCCTTCTTGAGCTTGGGTTTTCTAGGTTGAATCTTAATGTAATTTGAATATCAACTTGGCTAGTATCTACAAGATCCCCTTTGTACGGTCAACTACTCTCCCTTGAATCTTGGTTCCTTGGCACCTCCTTCTCCACTTCAGCCAATTCAACACCGTTTGACTGCTGGAATTTTTTGACTTCTCCATTATTCTCGAGTCTATAGCCCTTTAATTTTGATTCCCCAATAAATCTAAAATCTTATATTTCTAAATCATTTTCATAATCTTGGGATGATATTCCTTTGCAAACTACATTTATTGCTTCATCATGCCCAATAAAATTATCTTTAGATTTAATCATTTCTTCCCTCTGAGAATGAACCGTTGTTAGTTCCGACGAGCTTTCCTCCGTATCTGATACGACCGGCCTGGCTAGCTTCCCCTCAACCCCGATCTTCTAATTATCTACATTTACATGAATGTAGACAGCTTCATATACTCGGGCTCGATACAATCGATTCTGTTAATTTGATTTGTAGAGATTAAGATATTTAGCTTCTCACAATCTAGTGTTTGGTTTGCATTCTCCCCTATCACTACCAAAGAACCCCCAACATTATGATATCCTACATATTATTGTATAATTCCAACAGTGTAATGGAATTCCCACTACTTCCACCCAAGTCGACCTTTAAGGTATCATACTAGTTTCTGACCAATACTCCACTTCTATAAAGACTCCCTTCAATACAGACTGTGGGTGCTCCTCAAGTAACTTAAGGAGTTCCTCATCCTGTATATCGATTAAGAATCTTCTTCCTCCCATTTTACTCATCTATATCTCACCAATACCCCAGTTGTGCAATCTCTCCACCTGATTAGAGCTGCAGTATGTCACCATTGTGCCAATCAAACTTTTATGTAATTTCCACAGAGTTTCCTCCTCTACATGTCCTTTGATTCTTCTTATTTTCTTCTCTCCCGGGTTACAAGATTCGTATGTCACTTCTTCAACAATTTTACCTTTTGGCTCCCCCCGCTATTTACGCTTCTTGTGTTCTCCCAGGTTCTTGGGTTTCTACTTTTGCCTGCGGTTTCCATGTCCTTCAGAAGATCAGCTTTCTTGGCTTACGCCGCTATTATTTGGTTTTACAAATCTACTTTATTTGTTTGATTGTTGATATATGAACAATGGGTGGTGTAGTGATTTTTGGTGTAAATTGTAAACTTGTTTGAAGTTTTTTTATGATTAATAAAATTTTGTTTGAGAAAAAACCATGAATTGCACTTATTATGTTTGTTAAATTAAATTATATTATGAAAAATAAAAGTGATATATTATAAAGAAGGTGAAAACCAAGCTCTATTCAATTGTTCAAAAGTTTGCACTTTTTTTTCTTCATATATTTGATTTTTTAATAATTATAATGTATTTAATTTAATTTTAAAATATGTTTTATATATTTAAATTAAATTTAACAATTAAATTATATTATTTTTTAAAATCTATACTTTTTTATTTTTTTATAATTTTATTATAGTAACTCTATATATTTCATATATACATTTATTAATGAATTCAAAAAATAATTCATATTAATATGGTTTAAATCGTACAACATATGTCTAAAATGGTCATTTTGTCATTTTAAAAATAGTTTTTGACAGCTATCCCAAAAAACTAAATCTTAAACGTAACTTTTCAAAAGCAATGCCAAGCCGGCACTAAGTAACTTTTTAGTGTTTGTTAAGACAAAAGCAGTTCAAGGAGTTATGATCAAAGATTCAATAATGCGGTAAAAAAGAGAAGAAATGAAGAGAAACATAGAGCGGGAAGGAAAGCTAACGTGTCACGTCAGCGTTTTCTAACGGTAGTTAACGAGAAAACCATAATAAAAGTGAATCAAAAGTTCAGTGACCATATCACAAGTTTTAAAAGTTCAATGATTAAAATGAAAGTGCACTAAAAATTTGATGATTATTTATGTAGTTTACCCTAAAATAAAAGCACTACAGAACTCAATTCGTGTGCAAGAGTCTAACACCTCAACTTGACTCTTACATGTCCAATAATGTATAATGGATAATAAACAAGGTGTATTTTTTAGGGTATATAGTTTATAGTTTAAAATTTAAAATATAAAATTTAATTTTTTTTAGTGTTAGAACATAGAAAAATACAGTAGAAAGGGGCGGAAAATTTTTATCCATCGTCAATTACCTCATTAGTCTGACTATATCATTCGTATGCTCATGTTCAGTTCATATATAACATTTGCTATATTAGGTCTTAGAGAAACTCATTACTCACATTAAACGACCATGTCACATCTATTTTCTTTTAGTTGTATATTATTTTCATAAATAGTTCTAACACATTTAACATAAAAGAGTCTAAATTTATACGAGGTTACATTTTCTTAGCACCTCGTTTCCATATGTTACAAGCAGGGGCGAAGCCAAGATTTAAAAGTTAAGGGGTTGAAAAAAAAATCAATTACGCCCTTAAACTTTTTGGCACCTAATTAAGCACTTGAATCTATTTTGACCATTAAATCTTGATTTTTTGGATATGTTGGTGCAGTGCATTGTGTCAGTGTCTCGACTTGACATTTTCAAAACAAATATTTTATTTAAAATTTGTTTAAAATTTTTATAAATTCTAAAAAACGTATAAATATAAAAAAATATCATTGAAGAAATCTGTAAATGCAACATGATAGAACTGTAGTGTATCGTGTGTCAATAATATCTAAAGAAAAAATTGTCAAGATTTAATGGTCAAATAGCTTAATTAATTCAAATTTTTTGGTTCAAGAGCTTAATTGAGTGTAAAAAAAAGTTTAGCAGTTTAATTGATTTTCTTCAAAAGTTCAAGGGCTTTTTACACATAAGCCCTAAAAAGAATTAAAGAGTGAAAAACGTCATCAATCGGATTCCATTCACTAATTTCAAGTAAAACAAACTTAATTTCATGTATACACTTTACCACTAAGACGACACCCACTCTATAATATTTTTTATTAAACTGAGATATTACATTCCCATACCGAGATTCGAACCCATACAAAATAGGACAATATGAGCATCCTTAGCCACTAGACTAATTAGTAAATCTCACACCCACTCTATAATATTAAAACAAATAAAATAAAATATAATTTAACATTCTAGGAAGGCCAAATTAAAAAAAAAAAGACCGTAAAGGTGAACCCTGCCAGCCCCATGTGGCTTCGCCAATGTTACAAGTGAACCAAATAAATCTTTTATTATCAGTGTCACTTGCATGCCTGACATGACTTAGAAAATATTTGAAACATTGTAGTGCAAATATTCATGCAATTAAATATTTGAGTTCTACTAAATATATTTCGGGAGACACTTTGATGCTATGGATGCAATTTCCTTTCTATTTAATTTGTTTTATTATAAAATGATTTATATCAAAGTCTTAATAATAAAATACATTAAAATTTCTTTAACTTTGAATAATCAAACATATATATATATATATATATATATGTGTGTGTGTGTGCAGTTAGAAAAATAAAATAAACTCCACATATATTAAAGATTAGTTGGAATTTTAATGGAACAAATTTTTACCTTGGATTTGGTTTAAGTATTATTGGGTTTCAAAGTTGATTTATTAAAGAAATTTGGTGATTGTAGTTTGTAATACTAAAAAAAAATGAAATATAGCGATGGACAAGAAATTGTTGATAAAACATCTAAATTATGTCGATATATAGTCTAAAACCCTGTACCGACAGACAAAATGAAAATTTCTACAGAAAAAACACCGACATTAATATGCTAGTCGGTATAAATTTATATCGACGGTTCTAACCGTCGGTATAAGTATGGGCTACCCGAAAATTAGTGTATCTATTTCGACGGTAAAAACCGTCGGTATATATGTTTAGACTTTTGGCGATTGTTTTAGCGACAATTTGTCCGTCAAAATTGGTTCGGACTTTTAGCTCTGGTTTAGCCCGTCGGTATATATAGGATAGCTAACCGACGGTTATGTCTGTCGGTATAGGTCTCGTGTAGATCTATAAAAAGAACTTATACCGGCGGTTGTGTCCGTCGATATAGGTTTAATTGGCATTTTTTTATTTTAAATATTAATAATTATTGTTGTTATTTTTTAATTTAATTATTAAAATTACTAATATTATTATAACAAAAATTGTTTGATTTTTTAAAGGAGAAAATATCTAATTTAATCTTTAAATAAAACAAATATGTAATATATAATCAGTAAAATATGCACGAGTCTATTATAAGCAAAAGAAATGTACAAGCAAATTTATGACACTTTACATGTAATATGGCTTTTTTTTACGAGTCAGCAAGAAGTACCGGTATTTCTCTTTTTGCTTCATTAACTGACCAACATTTTGTCTCGGTATCAAATAAATAAAACATGAGATTGGGCAAAAAAAAAAAATTAATAAAAAGGAGGGGAAATAACCTAACAAAGCATGATTGAAAAAAATAGAAGAATGAATTTAACCCAATTCATAATAAAGCCTAAACCTAATGGAAAAAACTATGAATAGAAATCCTCTATTTCTTTTGGTGCCCCTATTTATGCTCCACACTAAAAATTAAGTTTAGGATTTAAGGATTAAAGTTAGGATATAGGGATTAAAGTTAGGATATAGGGAATTAGAGGTATGGTGTATTTTAGGATTTAAGATTTAGAATTTATGGTTAAGGTTTAAATTTTAATTTTTTAGTACTTTTTAGTCTTAGAGCATAAAAAGGGGTATCGAAAAAGGGTAAATGATTTTTGTCCAAAAACTAGGATAAAAATCCTTTGCCACTTTTCGGTGCCCCTTTCTATGTCCCAACACTAAAAAATTAAATTTCAAGCTCTAACCCTAAATTCTAACCCTACACCATATACTCTAAAAAATATACCCTACCTTAAATTCCCTAAACCCTAACCACAACCCTAAACTCTAAACCCCAAACTCTACTTTTTAGTGTAGGGGATAGAAAGGGGCACCGAAAAGGGGCAAAGGATTTCAATTCCAAAAACATAACCACAAGCCTTAACCTCAAACCTTAAGCCCTAAACCTAAATTTTAGTATGGAGGCATAAATAGGGGCAGTGAAAAAGGTAGATGATTTCTATTCCCTAACTTCGCAGAAGTTATTTAATTTAAAATATTTTTATTGATTAGTTAAATATTATAATACAATTTTAAGCCTCTAACATAGTAGTGTTTGTAGGAATAGATATCATTTGCTTTTTTCGGTGTTTCTTTCCATGCCTCACACTAAAAAATAGGTTTAGGGTTAGGGTTTATGTAATTTAGGTATAGTGTATTTTTAGGGTGTAGGGTTTAAAATTTTGATTTTAGGGTTAAGGCTTGAAATTTATTTTTTTAGTGTTACGGTATAGAATAAGGAACTGAAATAGGGCAGGCTCAAATAGATATAAGTGAATAAAATATTAAAATATCTTTTAAAAATTTTAATTGGATAATACAAAACAATTAATACACCTTTTACCCATAAAAAATTTTCAAGACAATAAACGCATTTGCGTTTATAATTGTTTGACTAGCCTCACATTAATAATAATAATAATAACAACAATAATAATAATAATAATAATATTATTATTATTATTATTATTATTATTATTATTATTATTATTATTATTATAAAATATTTCGAAGGTTGAATCCACGCCAACCAATCATTTTGGTAACCGGAATTCCATTATTTGACGTAATTTTTTTTCCTTTTCTCTCTTTTAATTTTATTTAAAAAATATTGAAAAATTATAAAGAAAAGACAGGAAAAAGGAGGTAGAAGCTTGGAATAATCAGCTTTTTTAGTATGAATGGAAATATGTGAAGCATTTAAAAAATAATCTTTAAATGTAATAGATTTTCTCATACTCTTTGATTACAAAAAAAATATATTTTAAGAAATTATTCAAGAGTAGAGGTGGCAAACGGGTCAATCGGTTCGGGTTCGGTTCGGGTCATTTCGGTTTCGGTTATTTCGGGTCTGATATCATTCGGTTCAGATTCGGTTCGGTTCGGGTTCGGTTCGGTTCGGTTCCAGTTCGGTTCTATTGTTCGGTTGATTTTCGGGTCGGTTGATTTTCGGTTCAGTTGATTTTCGGTTCTGTTCGGTTCGGGTCAATTTCTGGTTGATGGGAGATCGGTCGGTTTTAATCAAGTTTTTAGGTTGGTCAATTTTTTTACACCCTTTATATGGCTTTATAAAGCCAATATATTTAACTTTTTGGTGAGTTGTGCGATTGTTCATATCTCATCTCTTTTTATTTCTATTAATATCTTTTATTTATTTCGGGTTGTCTTCGGTTCGGGTCCATTCGGTTCGGTTTCATTCGGTTCGGGTCCATTTCGGTTCAACTAAAAATCAGTTCATTTTCGGTTCGGTTTCGGTTCGGTTTCGGGTCAAATTTCGGGTAAGCATGTTCGGTTCGGTTTCGGGTTCGGTTCGGGTAAATCGGTTCGGTTTTCGGGTCTCGGGTCAAGTTTGCCAGGTCTATTCAAGAGTGATTTAACGTATAAATTTTAGGGAAATATTTTGATATACAAGTTTGATATACAAGTCTTTTAATTTTAGGTGTAGAGATTTAGGTTGTGGTTTAGGGGCTTAGGTTGTAGGGTGTAGAATTTAAGGTTTATAGTTAGAATATAGAGATTAGATTTTAGGGTGTTAGGTCTAGGGATTTAGGTTTTAGATTTATAGCTTAAATATGAAGGGTTGTGTAATTTTTTTACATAGCTTGTGTATCAAAATATAACCCTAAATTATGTTAGATATGGGTTTAATCATTTAATAGTAATTCATAATTGTTCTATTCAAAAGAAGCAATTCATAATTCTTTTATTTAAATGATGGGAGTAATAATAAAAGTGCCATTACAATGATATTTCCATTAATATTTTAAGAAAACTCTTTAGTATTTTACTAATTGAGTTGATATTTGGTTAATATGTGATATCAATTGAGTCAAACTCTTAATTGATATTATACAGAAAAACTAGTTTTGTTCACTGTGAGGTTACTCTTCTATTTAATTAAATTAAACTTGAGTTGGATTAATCCGAAATATGATTCTAATATTCAAATCGATTAAATTTTGCTAGTTATTTATTTTGAATTATGATTTTTATTTTTAAGATATATTAATATATATTAAATAATAATAAAAATATGAGCAGTGAAAATCTCTACAAGAAAGTATTGAACATGTGTTAAAGACAATGCAATAGAAGCAATAAATATTGTATTTTTAAAGAGAATATCCAAAAATTTATTGAGAGTAATATGAAAAAGGTTTTATAGTTCCAATAACTTTTCTATAAATATTGTATTTTTAAGAGAATATCCTAAAATTTTGCAAAGTTAACAAAACAATTCCCAAATCTCTAAAATTTCTCAAACTCAAACTCCCAAATCGCCACCGCTTCTATCACCAATCGTCGCCCCTGATCACACACCTTTAGTTGCTGGACCAAGGCAATCATTTTCCCCAACACGACATCGACAAAAATGCAGAACGACATGCAGCCAAATGCGAAATTGACGTTCATATTTTAAAATAATGATTGAAAAATATATTTTAAAATGTATATAAATTATATATAAATGGAAAAATATCTTGCGATATTTTTCATATTAGTTAATTTAAAATTATTTTTATTGATTAGTTAAAGATTATACAATACAATTTTAAGCCTGCTACGCTTGGTATATTCACAAGTAACATATATTTATAACAATTTCTTAAAACGAAAACTAAACAAAATATCTCTTCAATTGTCTTTGAACAATCGAACATTTGATTCAATGCATGATAAAATTAAACATAAACATAAATTAAGTTTTAGTTGGAATTTTATTTCTTAAGAAGAAATGGAACAAATTTTAATGGGAGAAAAATCAAATTTCTCTTTTGGGTGCTGCTTTTTGTTCCTAACACTAAAAAGATCAAATCCTATGTCATAACTTTTAAGTATTAAACCCTAAAAATATACCTTACACCAAATATTTTAAACCCTAACCCTAATACATATCCTTAAACTCTAAAACTATTTTTTTAATAAGGGGCGGACGATTTCTACTCCAATTATTGTTGAGTTTCAAAGTCGATTTGTTAAATAAATTTGAGTATAGTAATTTGCAAAATTGATTTAACTGGGACATATTACACATAATAATATATCAAAAGAAATAAGCGCAAAAAGTAAAAGAAATAATATACGAGAATGGGCAAAAATAAAATTGAAATAGCCTAAATTTACAGAAGAAAAAATATCTTAAAAGCATGATAAGGAATTCAACCCAAGTCATAATAAACTCTAAACCTAAGAAAAAAAACTATGGCATATAAACACAACCCAACTCATAATAAGCCCTAAACCTAAGAAAGTTATGGTCCGGTTTGGAAGTAAAAACAAAGAAGTCAGGCAGCTCCAATAGGAAGATTGGAGAGCTGAACCTCTGCTGACGGCTTCTTCACTTGGTCTTTAGTTTTGTGGTCTCCGTTGAAGTAAAAGTAGGCATATAAGCACAACTGAAGAAAGCCAGAGATGGATCCTAGTCCATTGGAAACCTGCAAAGC
This sequence comes from Hibiscus trionum, assembly GCA_030270665.1. Taxonomy (NCBI): domain Eukaryota; kingdom Viridiplantae; phylum Streptophyta; class Magnoliopsida; order Malvales; family Malvaceae; genus Hibiscus; species Hibiscus trionum. The sequence continues at coordinate 4,262,350 of BSYR01000008.1, forward strand.
AACAATAACAATTATATTACTCCATGTCTCCATCCATATATTATGCATTTTAATTGCTCATTAATTTACTTACCAGAATGAATATATCAAATTGGAGGAGGCCATAAATTGTCCAACAGATTCCATTAGAAAAGGCAGCAAGTGAGAGCCAGAAAGGCATGTACTCCACACTCCTTGTTTTGATCACTTTTCTAGCTATGGCCAGAGGTGACAAATACATGATGATGTTGAAAACATCAGCTATTATTCCAACCATAAGAGTTCTACGGCTATGGAAAACGAAGATAGCCAACAGAACGATGCCTACTGTCAATAGTGCTTCAAGACCTATGATTTGCGCAACACGAAGCTGAAATTTGTACACATTCAAGTCTCAGATTCATATAATTAAACAAGGGAGCTTGGTAGAGATTAATGATTCATATAATTAAACAAGGGAGCTTGGTAGAGATTAATGATTCATACGTACCCTTTTTTTCCGATCATTAGCGTAAACAAAATATACGGTCAAGTACAGAATCTCAATGCCAAGACCGACGCCATTGATGGTCAACACTAAAATATTGTCTTTTGTAATAAAAGGGAGACCATAGAAGATCCAGATAATACAGTTCATAACTGTGCCCAGGTACGGATATGGTTGAAACTCCTCCACTGCCTTCTTTTTATAGATTTGAAAAAACGTTGGCCTAGTTCATTTATTCACAAAAACCAAAACCATTCATAATTAGTAGGTAACCTAAAATTCAAGAGAGATAGAGTGAGAGATTGCGATTACATTGGTGAGAGGAAGAGACCGAAAGAGATGACATTCCCTGCAAAAGGAATACATATATAACTACATTGTTGAATTAAATGACGTAAAAACTTAAACCTGGTAACGAATAACTAATTACCGACAATCCCGACGATAGTGTGAGCAAGTCCCATGTTGAAAGCTGAAGCAGAGCAGAAATTGTGAGGGATGAAGGCTCCAACGATTTCAAAGTTATATATAGACAAGGATTTTTAGTTTAAATAAATTTCAACCACTTTAAATAAAATTTATTTTATTAACTAGAAGAATTATATCGATGACGTGACCGTTGATGACGTGAATTTCTAATTTTAAAATAAACAATTAATTCTATAACCCTCCGTCCGACCTACCTTGTCATCGTCGACATGGCAAGACAACTGACGATGACCGTTGATGTGAAACCATATAGAAATCACATGCCTAGAATTTAACGACTTCGTTAATCAACGACGATCAAAGATGCATTTCAAGAGTTCCAGGGCTAAATTGATGAAATTAAAAATGAGGGACAATATTGTTGATTTTTGAAGACTACATGAACAAAATTACCTATGGATGACAAAATTAACCAGACCCGATGGAGGTGGGTATTTTTTTAATAAAAAAATAGGTTCAGGTCGAGTTTGGTCGGATTCTGAAAAAGTTTGAGTTGCGTTTGTGTTTAGGGTGAAAATTCCCTCACTCGACCTAATTTATTTATAACTATATATATATTTATTATATATTATATTTAATATTTTTATTTTTTTCAAGATGGGTGGGTTTAGTCGGATTTTTTTTGAAAATTTTGGGGTCGGACAGGATCAAATTATGCCTTTATTATCTAGGGCCAGGAGTAAAATATATTAAATTTGGATACCCATGTACTTGTTCTTAGCACTCCCTCACACCCAACAACATTTCCCTTAAAAGCTCCATCAACAAGATATTCTGGATACCTAAAATTGACCCCTTCTTGACAACTTTCCCAAAAAGTAGATGTAAGGCTTCTACTACTAGAATGAACATAAACGAGGATAATTGATCCTCTGTCTCAATCCCTTAAACATCTTAAATTCTTTAGTTGGAGATCCATTAAGTACGATTGAGACCTTTACCGTGGAGACACATTCCATTATCCATTTCCTCTATAATTTTCCAAGACCCATTCTTCCTAGTACCATAATCGAAAAGTCTCATCGTACACTATTATAAGCCTTTGCGAAATCTAGTTTGAGTACAACCCCTCGTTCCCCATTGACCTCTTATTGCAGTGAATGAATGATTTTGTTCGCTATCAAAATTTCATCAAATATTTGTATGTCCTTTAGAAAAGCGGATTGAGCCTCACTTACTAATCGATCCATCACCATATATAACCTTCTTTGAGAGTACCTTTGTTAGGATTTTATAAATTGAGCTTACCAAACTAATTGGCCTATATTCTGAAATATTAGCAGGACATTCCTTCTTAGGAATGAGAACTATAAAAGAGGAATTTATATTTTTCTGGTAATTTACCCTCTGAATGAAAACTTTTGAATAACTTGAAGAAATTATCTTTCAATAGTTCCCAACACTTCTTGTAAAAACAAGCATTGAATTCATCGGGTCCAGGAGCTTTTGAATCATCGCAATTTCATACTGCATCTTTGATTTCCTCCATATAGAAAGGCTTCTCCAGCTCCATAGCTTCACTCTGTTGAATTCAAAATCGAACCAAGCATCCTATCTCCTCGACTTCTGAAAAAGTTCGAGTTGAGTTTGTGTTTATGGTCAAAATTTCCTCACCCGACCCAATTTATTTATAACTATATATATTTATTATATATTATATTTAATATTTAATATTTTTATTTTTATTTTTTTAAGACGGGTGGGTTTAGTCGGATTTTTTGTGAAAATTTCGGGGTCGGTCAGGATCAAATTATGTATTTATTATCTAGGGTCAGAAATAAAATATATTAAATTTGGATACCCATGTACTTGTTCTTAGCACTCCCTCGCACCCAACAACATTTCCCTTAAAAGCTGCATCAACAAGATATTCTGGATACTTGAAATTGACCCCTTCTTGACAGCTCTCTCAAAAAGTAAATGTAAGGCTTCTACTACTAGAATGAACAGAAATGAGGATAATTGACCCCTGTCTCAATCCCTTAAACATTTTAAAAATTTGGGTTTGAGTCGGGTTTGGACGGATTCCGAAAAAGTTCGAGTTGGGTTTGCGTTTAGGATGGAAATTCCCTAACCGGCCCAATTTATTTATAACTATATATATTTATTATATTTAATGTTTTTTTTTGTTTTTTTTTTCAGAAGTTAGGCTACAGTTTTTGGACAAAAAACCTTTGCCCCTTTTTCGATGCCACTTTCTATACTCTAACACTAAAAACACTAAAAAATTAAATTTTAAACCCTAAATTCTAAATCTTAAATCCTAAAATACACGATACCCCTAATTCCTTATATCCTAACTTTAAACCCTAAATCTTTAACCTAATTTTTACTGTAGAGCATAAATAAAGGTACCAAAAAGGATAGAAGATTTCAATTGATAGTTTTTTCCTTAGGTTTAGGCATTATTATGAATTGGGTTAAATTCCTTCTTTTTTTTTCTATCGTGATTTGTTAGGTTATTTCCCCTCCCTTTTTATTAATTTTGTTCTTGCCCATTCTCATGCTTTATATATTTTTTAATATGCGCAATGTGTTCCACTTAAATCATTCTTACAAACTGCATTCACCAAATTTCTTTAATAAATTAACTTTGAAACCCAATAAAAATTATACCAAATCAATGGTAAAAATTCGTTCCATTAAAATTCCAACTAATCTTTAATTTATGTGTAGTTTATTTTATTTTTCTAACTGCACATATATATTATATGTTTGATTATTCAATGTTAAAGAAATTTTAATGTATTTTATTATTAAGATTTTGATATAAATCATTTTATAATAAAACAAATTAAATAGAAAGGAAATTGCATCCATAGCATCAAAGTGTCCCCTGAAATATATTTAGTAGAATTCAATTATTTAATTGCATGAATATTTGTACTACAATGTTTCTAATATTTTATAAGTCATGTCAGGCATACAAGTGACATTGATGATAAAAGATTTATTTGGTTCACTTGTAACATGTTCAATGAAAACGAGGTGCTAAGAAAATGTGACCTCGTATAAATTTAGACACTTTTATGTTAAATGTGTTAGAACTATTTATGAAAATAATATACAACTAAAAGAAAATAGAGGTGACACTGTCGCTTAATGCGAGTATGCACAAATTATTGGAAATTTGATACAGTAATGAGTTTCTCTAGACCTAATATAGCAAATGTTATATATGAAATTATGAACATGAGCATAAGACTGATATAGTCAGACTAATGAGGTAGTTGAAGATGGACAAAAAATCTTCTGCCCTTTCTAGTGTATCTTTCTATGTTCTAACACTAAAAAAATTAAATTTTATATTTTAAATTCTAAATCACAAACTTTATACCTTAAAATTACACATTGTTTATTAGCCATTATACATTATTGGATATGTAAGAGTCAAGTTGAGGTGTTAGACTCTTGCACAAGAATTGAGTTCAACCTACGGTGCTTTTTTTAGGATAAACTATATAAATAATCATCAAAGTTTTAGTGCGCTTTCATTTTAGTCATCAAACTTTTAAAACTTGTGATATGGTCACTGAACTTTTAATTTGCTTTCATTATGGTCCTCTTGTTAACTACCGTTAAAAAACGCTGATGTGACACGTTAACTTTCCTTTCCTCTCTATGTTTTCTTCATTTCTTCCCTTTTATTGCATTATTGAATCTTTGATCATAACTCCTTGAACTGCTTTTGTCTTAACAAACATTAAAAAGTCACTTAGTGCCGGCTTGGCATTGCCTTTGAAATGTTTAGTTTAAGATTTAGTTATTTGGGATTGCTGCCAAAAAATATTTTTAAAATAACAAAATGATCATTTTAGACATATGTTGTACGATTTAAATTAGGGGTGGGAATTGTCGGGTACCCGGTTCATCCGGGTACCTCATTAGGCGGCCCGTGTCCCGGCCCATTATATTCGGGTACTCGTAAAATTCGAGTACCCGGGTAATCGGGTACCGGGTACCCGGTTTCAATTTTTTTTATTTTTTATTTTTTTAATTCTTACTGCTGACTGGTTTGTAAGGCGCGGCTTCAGAGAATGCACGATCGACATGATACCGGATGAAAGGAGGAAAAAGATTAATCTATCCCGGAACTCCAAGTATTACATGAAGAAATTGATACCAGATCGAAGTGGAATTACAGCCGATAGAGCATTTAAACGAGCTTGCAACCGATAAGGTACCTCTAAAGTCGGTGCTAACCAGGACTGCTGAGAAGACGTAATTTACATGTTGAGCAGAGGTTGATATGATTTTCTATGCATCAGGTTTCTGTCATGAGCTGTAATTTATGATTGCCATGAAAACATCTTTATTGTATCAGTAGTCGACGTAATTTTTGTTGGCAAATTGTAATTAATTTAGGGGTAAACTATTATGGTGGTCATTAAATTATGGATCAATTCTATTCTGTCCATTAAACAAAATAAAAAATATAATACAAACATAAAAAATAGAGATTTAAACTTAATTTTAAAGTGAAAATATTAAGAAACATAAAATAAAAATATAATTTTAAATATAAAAAAATATATATTAATTTTTATCGGGTCGGGTCGGGTACCCGGTAAGAGGAGACTTTCGGCCCGTGTCCCGGTAAATTTGTCGGGTCGGGTAATTTTTTTCCAGGAATTACCCGACATTTTAAGTTCGGGTCGTCGGGTTTTCGGGTCGGGTCAATCGGGTCGGGTAGTTTTTCCCACCCCTAATTTAAATCATATTAATTTGAATTATTTTTTGAATTCATTAATATATTTATATATGAAATATATAGAGTTACTATAATAAAGTATAAAAAACAAAAAATATATAGATTTTAAAATATAATATAATTTAATTGTTAAGTTTAATTTAAATATATAAAACATATTTTAAAATTAAATTAAATACATTATAATTATTAAAAACTCAAATATATGAAAAAACAAGTGCAAACTTTTGAACAATTGAATAGAGCTTGGGTTTGTGTTTAGGGTGAAAATTCTCTCACTCGACCCAATTTATTTATAACTATATATATTTATTATATATTATATTTAATATTTTTTTTCAAGACGGGTGGGTTTAGTCAGATTTTTTTGTGAAAATTTTGGGGTCGGTCAGGATCAAATTATGCCTTTATTATCTAGGGTCAGGAATAAAATATATTAAATTTGGATACCCATGTACTTGTTCTTAGCACTCCCTCACACCCAACAACATTTCCCTTAAAAGCTCCATCAACAAGATATTCTGGATACCTGAAATTGACCCCTTCTTGACAGCTTTCTCAAAAAGTAGATGTAAGATTTCTACTACTAGAATGAACATAAACGAGGATAATTGATCCCCCGTCTCAATCCCTTAAACGTCTTAAATTCTTTACTTGGAGATCCATTAAGTACGATTGAGACCTTTATCGTGGAGACACATTCCATTAACCATTTCCTCCATAATTTTCCAAAACCCATTCTTCCTAGCACCATAATCGAAAAGTCCCATCGTACACGATCATAGGCCTTTGCGAAATCTAGTTTGAGTACAACCCCTCCTTCCCTATTGACACCTTGTTGCAGTGAATAAATGATTTTGTTCGTTATCAAAATTCCATCAAATATTTGTATGTCCTTTAGAAAAGCGCATTGAGTCTCACTTACTAATCGATCCATCACCATTCATAACCTTCTTTGAGAGTACCTTTGCTAGGAATTTATAAATTGAGCTTACCAAACTAATTGGCCTATATTATGAAATATCAGCAGGACATTCCTTCTTAGGAATGAGATCTATAAAAGAGGAATTTACATTTTCTGGTAATTTACCCTTTGAATAGAAACTTTCGAATAACTTGAACAAATAATCTTTCAATAGTTCCCAACACTTCTTGTAAAAGCAAGCATTGAATCCATCTGGTCCAGGAGCTTTTGAATCATCGCAATCCCATACTGCATCTTTGATTTCCTCCATATAGAAAGGCTTCTCCTGGTCCATAGCTTCACTTTCAGATAATCTGTTGAATTCAAAATCGAACCAAGCATCCCATCTCCTCGGCTTGCATCTAAGTTTCGACAAGCTCCTTGCTGCTGCTGCGAAATTGGCCGATGAGAGTGGAATTTGCTGAAATCTCAGCTATAAAAGTGGCTCTTAAGGTGTTTCTAAAGACTAATGGGATAGGAAATGAGATCCTAGTTATCGAATCCGACTCGATGCTGGTCCTAAAATGGTTAAGTGACAAATCCAAACGTCTATGGCGATGGTGGCCGTTCTTGCTGGAAATTGACAACTTGGTGCGCATAATTGGAAGGGTGCAGTTTAAGCATGTGCGTAGGAGTTGTAACATTATGGCGGATTACTTGGCGAAGGAGGGAATGTATCGTTCAAACCTTTTTAGTGCATGGTGGTAGGATTGGTGATTCGGGAATGTTGCTGTTGGTAGAGAAGGGTTAGATAAACAAGGTTGGAGTATTGTGTATTCGGTGCAACCTTCAAAAGCATTGGAGTGGGGTCTCTTTCGGACATATTTGCAGAGCAGGAGCTTGAGGATTTTGTATTTTTCAAATTGCAGGTAGTCAATTCTCTATTAGAATTTGAGCGTGAAGATTTGGTGATGCAATGCCTAACGTGGTTTTAGTCGGGTTAAAGGGATCCAAATGTGTTAGGTTGACAATCTTAATCCGTACTGCTTTAGTTTTTTGCTCTTGTATATTAGGCTAGGGGTAGTAAGGCTTGTTTTCATTCAGGCACTTTTTAGGGAGATGCTGATTTTTTTGGGTTTTGTGGATTTTGATTTTAGGGTGGCATGGGTGGCGAATTTTGATTTCGATACAATGTTTGCTCTACGTTGTGTGTACTCTTTTCCTCTATATAGGTTTAGAGAGGTTTTTAATGAGGCACGCAACATGAGCTCAAGCTTTTAAGCTATATTGAATAAAACTTATTTTGCCGAGCAAAAAAAAAAAAATTACACTCCTTTTTGCCCTTAACTTGACCGCTCTATGAAAAAAAATGTATTCATATCCCTGCATCAGCCAGTTCACCCTAGCTTTCTGCCTCCGCAAATTCTCTTGAGCTTTACGAGTATCCCATATGTGTATCTTGCGATGCTTCATTCCCTCCAATTTGACCGAATCTAGTTTGCTAACATCACCAAGATCTTCCAGTTCATTGATGCGTCTTTCCATCTCTTGTGCTCTATTGTTGAAGTTGTCAGAAGAATTAACATTCCACTTTTTCAAGGCACCCTTTACTCTTTTGAGTTTCGATGTTAAAATCCTATCACATTCCTTTGGATCTGTCAAGATTCCCTTTATTATATTGATACATTCTTCTTTACTCAGTCAAGCATTAATTATTTTTAATGTCTTTTGAACTAGACAATAAGATTGGTACATGATCTAAAATTGTTCGTTGCATGCCACAAATTGAAATGTTCGAGTACTTTTGAAATCAACTTTTCTCCACCAAGAACCTGTCTAGTCGGATTCTGAAAAAGTTCGAGTTGGGTTTGTGTTTAGGGTGAAAATTCCCTCACCCGACCCAATTTATTTATAACTATATATATTTATTATATATTATATATTATATTTTTATTTTTTTTCAAGATGGGTGAGTTTAGTCAGATTTTTTGTGAAAATTTTGGGGTCGGTCAGGATCAAATTGTGCCTTTATTATCTAGGGTCGGTCAGGATTAAATTCGGATATGTCAAGACTCCTTTTATTACATTGATACATTCTTATTTACTCAGTCAACCATTAATTATTTTTTAATGGTCTTGGTCCCCAGTCCTCTTTTGAACTAGACAATAAGATTGGTACATGATCTGAAATTGTTCGTTGCATGCCACAAATTGAAATGTCCGAGTACTTTTGAAACCAACTTTCCTCCACCAAGAACCTGTCTAGTCTGCTCCGACTACTATTTGAACCAATCAAAGTAAAATTCAACCATACATGCCACATAATTTGAACACCCGCTTCTTTTGCTCCTTGACCTAACAACATTAAAATCACCAAGTAATCCAATTTTGAGTCCAATTTCTTTTCAAATTTGCCACTTCTCCCATAGTTGTACTTGTTCCTTGATTCCACATGGAGCGTAGATGTTTAGCTGGATATACTAAGTATTGTCATCAATCCCCTTCCGTGCTACTAGAATGAAGCTAGTATGGATGATGCCTTTTCCACTTTGAATTTGTTACTAGCCCTCCCAATCGCCCCGCAACATTTGAAACTCTCAAGTCAAATTCATCATCATACCAAATTTTTTTCACCACATCCTCATCCATCGAGACCATCTTTGTCTCCTGTAAAAAATACCATTTCTACTCTTTGATTTATGACTAATTTCCTTACTATTGACATCTTCTCGTTTGAACCCAATCCCATGATATTCCAAGATAGAATATTCATATTTTCTTTTTGTTTCGCAAAACATGCCAATTAGTTGGCCTTGTTACACTGTTATGCCTCTTCGATTAAAGTTAAATAGTGTATCGTTTTTTGCTCATTGTAACATCCCAAAAATAGAGTTAGAAGAGTTAGGGGGTTCGATTGGGTTCATTTTGAATCAGTCGAACCAGATAGGTCGGTTAACTAGTTTCCAGAAAATAAATATTTAAAAATTGGAAATTTGATAGATAAAAATTGGATTTAGGTTTCTAAAATGTTTTATTATTTTATTAAATGTTTTAGTAATTAAATTGGGGGTTAATTCAATTGGATTGGTCGACATTTTTATATTAGTGACTAAGATGTAAGATTTGCAAAACTGTTTTTAAAGTGACTAAATTGAAAAGGGCCAATACTACGAATCCTTAGAGAGCTATATTTTCTAAAAATCCTAATTAGGATTACCACCTTGTAAAACCTATATTTTATTTTGATATAACAAGGAATACCAAAGACTATTTTGTAAAAGGGGTAAATTTTTAAGTACTAAAAAAGACTCACAAATTGACAAGGTTTCGAACTTAAAATAATATCTAAGTCAAAAAATCAAACCCCAAACTTTTTCTAAGCGTTTGGTACTAAAAGTTAGTCAAATTGGTCCAGGAGTATCGATACGCCTTAGGTTGTATCGATATGATTTGTAGAAACTAAATTTCATTTTATACTTGATGGCTATAGGTTACCGATACACGTGTAGTCGTACCGGTACACCACTCAACCTGGGAACCAATTGTGCTTCTGAGTATCGGTATGATTAAGTGCGTACCAGTACGGAGTTAAGAGTTTCCAAATTTTTTGCATTTAATTTTTCGACCATTGCTTGCAAATTTGATTGGAATCATTACTTTGAACTTTAGTTAACACGTATCGATACACATATAGGCATATCAATATGAGTTTTTGTGCAAATCTTTCAAAGATTCCAGTGAGCAAAATAGGTATCGATGCAGTACGGCCCGTATCGATACCCTTTGTAAAACTTCACTCCGTACTGATACTCCCTTTTGCGTACCGATACCCATTTGTCAACAACGACTATTTCTTCTTATGGAAGGTACCGATATGAGTGCTCGTGTACCGATACTCAGTGCTGTCAGATAACATTTATTGCAGGAAAAATGAAGCCCAACAGCTAGAATTAATATCTCAGCTACCCAAACGGTTAGAAATTAATGAGGGTATAAAATCAAGTCTCCAAAGATTCTTCAAAAACTATTGACCAAGTCTAAAGCATTCAAGCACTCATCCAACAATCCTTGAGCCTTTATTGTAAAATCTTGTAAACCCAGAGTTCTTATTGTATCCATTTTATTCAAGTGTTGGGGTTTGAGTGAACCTAAATCTCTGCAAACAATTTGTAATACCAGTATTTTGTTCGGGTATATGTTTTCTCTATAAATGAAACCTAAAAATAAATAAATAATAAATAAAACCCAACAATAGTCCATAAATAAAAAAACTGTCCATTTACAAAGCCCAAAATTCAATTTACAGCCCACTTAACATTTGTTATCAGCCTTTCAACCCATTTACACTCAATCAAACACAAAAATTCGGTCAAGATTCAAATTCCCGCCCAAACTCGGTAACCAAGGGACATGTGGTAGCCTATCATTGGCCCTTATGCTCTTCACTCGGATCACGCTTTTCTCCAGACAATAGTTTGATTCAGCTGGCCCGTATGACATCATCGTTGATGTCAAATCCCATTAACTATAAATAGAGAAAAAGTCTGATCCAATTAATGCCACATTTAATAGATACCTTAAAATAATAATCAGAGGAGAGGGGAAAAGGCATTTAGGGTATTTTACTTGCCTCGCTGATCGGAATTCAAAGGGTTTTCGGAAATCGATCATTGCTAGAAGTTATCGGAAATGTCATCGGAGTCACAATTTCCAGCCCCCGAAAGGTATATTTCTTCTCGTCTTTTAATTTTTCTACAAAATAAGCTTAAAAACGGTTATATGGAGATCAAAATAGAAAACAAGTAATGAAAATGAGATCTAGATCTCATCTAGTGGTCGGGGTTTAGAGAGAGCAATAACCATAGTCGAAAATGAGCACCGGGACGAGTAGCCTAGGTTTTAGGTGGTTGAAGATGGGAGATCCAGTTGGATCAAGTAAGAATAGGGGATTTAAGGTTCAAAATAAAAAAAATGAATTTTTTAGGGTTAAGGTTCCGGTGAGCTGTAACCCCCTCGACCCGGCCTAGCCGGTAGACTGACCCGAATAGGTCACACATGGGATATTGAAGAAAACCAGGAAGGTTTACCTCAATAAATGACCCTATTTTTTTTTATCTTATCTAGATGCAAATTAGGTTCCTATGTGTTAAACATTGCAGCGGGTCATTCGCAACTCAATCACACATCAATTACATCCAATTACAGCTTTTAGAGACCATTTTGTAATTTTTCCAATTCATAAAGACTTGGTCCATTTTTGTGTTACCGTCCTTTAATTAATCCCATTACATGCACCCCAGTCAAATCTCAGCTCAAAATAATCATTCATGCTCATTTAATTGCATCCACAACATTTAGAGACTAAAACGCAAAGAATTAGAACTTCATGGCATTCCATCAACTAACATAACTGCCACCTGTTTCCAAACACTAAGACCCTGTTTCAAAACACGGGCTCTTATTGAAACGCCCTTGAGGCGTTTCGAAACCATGGTTTTCAGTAGCAAATCGAACCGGAACAAACATTATCCGTTTCGAAACCCTATAGCCATTTCAGGCACACCGTTTCGATACAGGCTTGAGTGTTTCGAAACACCTGGGCCTGTAATGATAGTTTTTTTCTGGTTTTTCACTCTAAAAACCATCCTAAACCAATCCAACATGTTTCTAACATGCGTACATCATACATAAACATTAATCCTCAAACATTTGCAGCATATTTAGCATTAAAGCATGGCTAATTGCATCAATGGAAATCTAAAGGCATGCAACCTAGCAAATAAGCCACTCAACAGTCAAAACTCAAAACAATACTCACTACAACAAAATAGATCTTTAGCAGCATTTTTTGGCACCGCTAAAAACATTCCCGGTGCTTAAGAAAGTGCCGTTGTTTGCGGCGCCGCAATAGTTCGAGGCGTTTTTTTGGTGAAAACGCCACAAAAAGTCAAGATATATAGCGGCGTTTGTAAACTCCACGAATAACTGCCCTTTCGTGGCGTTTTAATTTACAAATGCCGCTAATAACTGTTCTTTAGTGGCGGTTTTATACAAATGCCGCGAAAAACCATGTTTCCAAAAAAAACCCAAATAAAAAACAAAATATAATAGGCATATTTTTAGCTTTAATGTGAATCAACACTATTCAAGAACCACAATGGGAATCGTTTTTTTAGTTACACAATGGGAATCATCACTTGCATAGTGAAGGGACATATTCTTAGCTTCAACATGGTTATAAATTTCTTCACTTCCATCTTCTTCTATCAAAGCAGAAAGAACTCTTTGGCATAAAGGAGTAACCTTGTCAAACTATTTTAGATCAAATCCTCCAGTTGTGGCTTTAGTTTTGGCAATTTCTTCAACAAAACTAGGTGCATTTTTTGGTGCCACACCACCTTGAGAAATGAAAGAAGTTTGTATCAATATTTGCCAACAAAGTTTTAGCTTAATCTAGTTGTTTCAACATCAAAACAATATATTAGATTTATCACAAAGCAACTCTCAATCAATAAGTAATTCAATCCATTATTTGTGCTTATAAAAAAGCCTCCAAGCCTTGTAAAATAATCACATTTTCCAATTGTAAATAGTTCCTCCAAAATCTTATAAAACAGTTCACTAATATAGTAAATCAACCCATGTTTTATTTTCAAAACAATCTTTATACATTATAGAGAAACCTCCTGTTTTAATTATCAAAAAACAACCCCTGAATAATCATCAAAGTAGTCTCTAAATAGTTTCTATGCATCCTGAAAAGTCCGTCATGCCTTCCAAAGCAGTCTACTACATGATCATGCATACACGAAACAGGGAAAATGTGATCATATACATATATGCTTACAAAAATAGTCCATTTTGCATTCTCAACAACCCTTATAATTGCAAAACAACCCCTCCCTTATTTTATCAAATTTTAACTAAGATTTTGACCCTTCAACAAAGTAAAAGATCATCCAATAATGAGACAACAAAATCACAACTTAATTAGGAGCTAATTTCTTTTACAAGATTAAAGTAGTGTTTTATCTATCATTTTCAAGGTAACTCGCTTAACATCAAAATCAACTACAATTTTATGCTCAGACAACCAATCCATTCTAAGGATCACATCAAAACCATAGAAAGGAAACTCCATCAAATCAACTAAAAACACATGGCCTTGAATAGATAAAGGACATCTCCTATACAATTTCCTCGTAACAACAGTTTCACCAAAAGACCTTGTTACTTGCATTCCTACATCTAGCATCTCAACAGGGATATCAACCAAATGTGCATGCTCACTCAAGATGTATGAATGCGTGGATCTAGAATCATTTAAAGCTAACAAAGACAAGGATTGCAAGGTGAAGGTACCTGCAATAATGCCGGTGTCGTTATGTCCCTCACGATGTGCATACACTCTCGCATGACCACCACCCTCTGGTTGAACATCAACAACATGAGCTACACCTCTCTGTCCATCCTTCCTCTGTTGGAAATTACCACGACCGCGCCCATGACCTCTCTATGGTGCAACAACAGGTGCTCGTCCTTGACCACCTCCAGCTAGCAGAGGACACTCACATCTCACATGATCAACTGATCCACAATTCCAATAAGAATTGACTGCCCCAGCCACAGGAGTCTGCGCCTCTCGAGCCACACGAGGACAATCTCGCCTCAAATGCTCTCGCGATCCACATATCAAAATTGGTATAATCAGAAGCTAGCATGAAAGTCTTCACTTCCTGCACCAAGCCATAACGGAAGCGATTACATCGATGCCTATCACTTGGTACCAATTCCAGAGCATACTGACTCAGACGTACAAACTGAACCTCGTACTCAGCCACTGTCATGTTTCCTTGCACCAAGGACATGAACTCACACTTTTTGTTGTCCAAGTATCTAACTCCTAGATACTTCTTTTTAAAGGCAGCCTGGAAGAACTCCCAATCCACCTCATTGTGTTCCATGGCCGCGGTCACAGTCTTCCACCAACTGTATGCATCACCATGTAATAAAGAGATTGTACATCCTAACATGCTTGTATCATTGCTCCCCATCTGATCCAAAATCCGGATCGTACTAGCCATCTATGCCTCGGATGCTTCAAGAGACAATCCATGATATTCAACGCCTCCCAAACTTCGCAAGCATTCCAACGGTAAACCCAATTGCCCAACAGTAGGCGCTTGCACTTGCACTCCAGCAACAATAGCCTTGAATGCTCCAGTCATCGCCTGTACCAAAGGCATCAAATCACCCAACACCGGACCAGTCTATCCGTGTTGTACTTGCTCCTTACCCCTAGGTGGTGGCGGTGGAAGAGGTAAATTCGCACCAGGCATAACCTCATTCTCCTAATTCCTTTGTTCACCAACAGAGCAACTGATCCTCAACGTAGCTCTCTCTTCAGTCCCATTGTGCTATTATCATTAAGGCTTGAATATAAAACAAAACAAGAAATCAGGCTAGCTTCTAGCAAGGATCCAAGACTTCAAATTCAATTTAAAACATTTCACTACAGTAATAAGGCAATGAGCATCCCAATTTCCCCTAAACATAGCATAAAGCATACAACGCACATGTCACGACCATTGTGCATCACAATCAATATGATTCATCCCACAACATCATCATATATAACAGCTGATACGTGTATCACACTCATCATACATAACATCACTATCATTTAATCAACATTAACAAGCTTATAACATTCACCGTGCGTAACAAACATCACCAAATACATACAATCACATCAGATTGACTTACCATTTAACTTACCATCGTCCCATTCTTTTCAAACCTGGCTCTGATACCACCAAATGTAACCCCCTCGATCCGGCCTAGCCGGTAGACCGACCCGAACGGGCCACACGGAGAATATTGAAGTAAACCGAGAAGGTTTACCTAAATAAACGACCCTATTATTTTTTATCTTATCTATATGAAAATTAGGTTCCTATGTGTTAAACATTGCATCGGATCATTCGCAACTCAAACATACATCAATTACACCCAATTACAACTTTCAGGGACCATTTTGTAATTTTTTCCAATTCATAGGGACTTAGGCCATTTTTGTGTTACCGTCCTTTAATCAATCCCATTACATGCACCCCAATCAAATCTCAGCTCAAAATAATCATTCATGCTCATTTAATTGCATCCACAACATTCAAGGACTAAAACGCAAAGAATTAGAACTTCAGGACATTCCATCAACTAACACAACTGCCACCCGTTTCGAAACACTAAGGCTTTGTTTCGAAATATGGGCTCGTATCGAAACGCCCTTGAGGTGTTTCGAATCCATGGTTTACAGTAGCAAATCGTTCCGAAACAGACCTTATCTGTTTCGAAACCCTAAGGCCATTTTAGGCACACCGTTTCGATACAGGCTCGATATTTCGAAATACCTGGGCCTGTAATGACAGATTTTGCTGGTTTTTCACTCTAAAAACAATCCTAAAGCAATCCAAGATGTTTCTAACATGCATCCATCATACATAAACATTAATCCTCAAACATTTGTAGCATATTTAGCATTAAAGCATGGCTAATTGCATCAATGGAAATCTAAAGGCATGCAACCTAGCAAATAAGCCACTTAAGAGTTAAAACTCAAACAAATACTCCAAACACCAAATAAAGGCATTTTACAAGTATATAATCATAAAGCAAACTTGCTCAAAGGGTGTTCATACACATCATCCAAGCAAGACATGAAATCCTCCATTGTTATTATTACTCTAGTTCATAACCGAAACATAATTTCAAAGTGAAGTCTCTTAGGATTTCCTTGCAAGTTGCTGCCTCCAAACACTTAGTTATCTGCATTGATGGACAAAAGAGAGCGTAAGCATATAAGCTTAGTGAGGAGTGCTCAAAACCCAAAAACACCATCAATGCTCAAAACCATTGTACACTTTTTGAAAACCATCATTCTTTCTTGAAATCCATGCACTTCATTAACAAATATCAGCATGTTATACCACATGCAACAAGTATCAAATACTTCAACAGCAAAATCCATTTGCTAACACATAACTTAAGCCCTCCATGTAACATCCCTAAAATTATTAAAGTTTTCTTTGAGCTAAAAAGGGAGAAATGGATGAAAAATAATAATAAGAAAAAGTTGCCAACCCAGGGGTTCAAACTTGTGACCCTTGGCTTTGTAAGCCCGAGCCTTAACTGTTTGTGCTAAGGATCACTTATGTTTGGTTCTCACACCAAACTTGTTTTGAAGTATGTTTAATTAGTCTGAACCAAATTTAATATAGCCATCGAGATATGCCCACCATCATTAATAACCAAAAATATCTTATCCTTTTATCCTTCTCTCTCCCAACCCTTTCGTATTCCTCGACCAACGTCTGATCTCCCCCACCCCCGCACCGTGACCGTCACCTCCACCCCCTGTCGTGCTCGCCACCGCACCCTGAACCTAACCTTGGTTGCCACTCGCGCCACCGCTGTCCTGATCGTCAGGAACCGGAGGTATTAGGTTCGACGAACCTAGGTTTTATATCTAGTTCGTTCATCGTTAATTTTCGGCCACCTCTGTGACCGTTAGGGCGCGTCGACGGTTCGAGTGTGTTCAGCGTGTCGCGGGGAGCAAAACTCGACCGACCGATCGTGTGTCCGACGTCGGTAAGATGCTCATCGGAGCTGCGTCACTTTCGACCATTTCCCCTCCGTTTTGGTTAATCCCAGTATGAATTCTGGTTTTTTTTGTGTTGTGGATGTATATGTTTGACTTTTGAGCTAACGAGCTCCTATTTTCCGACAGAATCGGTGCCAAAGGTGTCTCCGGTGACCGTTTCCGGCAACTGCCCGACGAAGCCAATTCGAAGGGTAAGTGAACCGGCCTGAACCCATAGTTGAACCGGTCTGATCAGAACCGGTCTGGCCCAATGAATCTGGTCAGGCCTATTAGTTTTAGGAAGTGGGTCGGCCTATGAATGGCCCAACAGCCTTCAGCTCAAACCCGTGTAACCAACCCTACCCGATGCTAACCCGGTCTGAACCCGTGTCTGACCCGCCTGACCTGACCCTTTGACCGACACGACCCGTTGACCGACCTGACCCGTTGACCGACCCGACCCGTTGACCCGTACCCAGCCCGTTGACCGAGTCAACCCATTGAGTCAACTCACCGAGTCAGCCATTGGACCAGTGACGTCAACATGACATCAGTATTGACTTTGACCGCTGACGTTAGCGTTGACTTTGACCAAAAAGTCAACTTTTTCTGAAAAGCCTTATCTTATGTTTTTCGACGTCTTGAGTCCGTTTTTGAAGCCCGTTTTGTGAAATTCTAACCCAAAAGCCTCTGAATTGGATCTTGAACTCAAGTCTGCTTATGTATTTTAATAATCAATTATGAGCAATGTGAATATGAACTGAAATTGGAATTTGTGCGATTGAAGGTATTCGCAGTTTCTTGTATTCGAGATGTTGAGGACGTCGCATTCGGGTTCGAAAGTGATCGAGCGGAGTATCATAGTTGACCGGTGTAGCAAATATTAAAGGTAATACACTACTACCTCTAGTATGCTTTATGAACATGTTGGTATTCGGTTAATGCATGCATAAATATGATGAGGAGTGCTGTTAACTCTGCTTAAGTCAAACCAGATATGAAATTGATTATGGTAACCTAGAAAGATCGAAATGTTCGAATGAGAAAGTTAATAAATGTAAGGATCTGGAGTTCAATAAATTAATTAATAAGACAGCAAATCTCCAAACCTGATTATTAATGTCAAATGATTAAATGCTAAAAATAGTTGGATATGAAATTACGAAAATACCCTTAAGATATGAGAATGACTAAAATACCCTTGGAATTAGAAGCGATCTAGAAATCTACACTAGATATGGTAAAACAACCCGATTCATCTGAAAACCTCGATCTACTTGGAAAGTTATGGTAACAAGATTTAAACCTTCGGGATAGTAAGGTGTTAGGTTTCCTTGAATTTGGAATGAATCTCTGAATATAGATTTACAGGAAACTATCCATACCTCTGAATTAATCAAGTGGCTCAAATTTCTGAATTGATTGAAATGACTAAAAGTATTGAAAATACTGTTATTGTTAAATTAATCGGAATGGTCGTATTGACAAAAGGGCTGAAGTATCCCCGGACACCGAGGTTTGCAAATTAACTAGAACGATGGATAAACCCTTTAGTACTGAAATGAATGAAGCGGTTGGAGGTAACGAAATTTCTTGAATGGCTGAAACACCCACGGGTACTTAAATGATTGAAATACTATAAACGATTCAATTGACAGGAATGATGGATATCCCGAGCTTCAGAACGACTGAAATACCCCCTTGACTGGAATAAGTAAATTGCCTTTCATAAAATTCTAAAAATGCCATTAAAGCTAAAAATGACTGAAATGCCCCTAAGGGTTAGGGCATAACTCATGTATGTCAATCACTCACGATATTAATATAAGGATGAAAGTTTTTCCGTACAAAATATAAGTTCGTCTACTCTCTGGCAAGTCCTGTGGTGAAATATGAAGGCAACCGTTCAGATATACGATACAATCAGTATTTGGAAATGATACCTGTGAAATACATACATCAGAAGGTTTGGTTAGTATTGTGAGGTTGGAACATGTTAGTTTCATTGGTTTTAGAGGGGCTAAATTACAAAATCACCACTGATAGTTAAATGACCAAAATGCCCTGTTGGCCAAAGTAATCAAAATAGCCCTGAATGTATCTGATATCGTGAAAGATCTCTACGTAGAAATCTTTGAATGCTTGGTTGGACACCTGATGAGCAAATAGAATTTCTGAGCCACTATTTATGTCGTGTTGGTATAAATTACCAAAATGCACATGTGTGATAAAATGACCAAAATGCCCTTGTAGGCTTAAATGAGTAAATCACTCATGATATATCTAAACTCTCAAAGATCTTGATGTATCATCTCTTGAATATCTGGTTTGAACCGTTAGTACGAACCCCTTTTTACAGGGACTTCGTTTCTAAAATCCGTTTAAATTGTCAAAAGTTTAATGTCTTCCATTCCATAAATGCCAAGTATCCCCAAGGAATAAACTATTCTACCTAGTGTGTTCCATGTGTTCTACACGACTGTTTTTGCATACTGACTTACATGTTATAATACCGATAACGTGCACATGACTGACATACTTGAATTCACAGGAACATGACATGTTTTATAAATTAAACATGACCGTACTATATTTCTGATATATGCCTATGCACCCGATATGACAAACATGCCATATGGATAATGTATCACTAAAAATACTATTATTGATTAATAAACTATTGATGATCTGATTCACTGGGGTACTTGGGAAATGATAAGAAGTTGCTGATGGCTCAGCCCTGATCCAACTGGTAAGTCTGCCCGTTTTCGGTTCCTATGCTTCGGCTAGGTCCGCCTGTATTCGATTCCTATGCTTCAGCTAGGTCTGCCCGTATTCGGTTCCTATTCTTCGGCTAGGGCCGCTCGTATTCGGTTCCTATGCTTCGGCTAGGGCCGCCCGTATTCTAAGGTATTCCCTTAGGACGGTACCCACGCTCAATGGGCTCGGGTTAATGCCTGTACATGATACCACACTGGGGAACTAAATACTGAAGTATGGCTGGAGGGTAAATAAAGAATTAAAATGAACTTTACTGCTACTTGAAACAAATGTATTTGAAATAAAAAGGTTTACTACATTGTTACATTTCATGCATTAACGTTGCACCGTTGGAACACACTAGACACTAAACTCTCTGATTCCACCTCTGTATGTTACCAGCCTATATAATTCCCATCTAATTCTCGATGTTTGTATAAAGAACAAATATTGTTATTATCGAGTATGATGCAACCTCGAAATAGTAGACAGAAATGCAGACTGTTCCTACGTGGAACATCATGAAAATGTTATGCCTACCATATATCTGCATGAGCTTATAGCATCTTTTGGTAGTTCTGTATTACCGAGCTTTTCCAAGCTCACGCTATTTTACCTTCACAGGTTAAAAGAATATATCATGGTATAATGGTTGACATTAATGTTCAGAGTTGTCTCGGCGTTGCCTTTGGAGTACGGTACTATATAGTTAGTGGGCATGTATATCATGTATTGTTTTATGAGAGTGTCTGCAAAACACTTTCTGAAATTTTTGTTATGTGTTTAAATGACTTCCCGAAATGGTATTTTAAATAGAAGTTGATTTTATAGTTTAATAAGTGTTTGAGGAAAAAAATGTTTTCATGTGTATTTTTATTGTTGGTCGCTCTTATGACCCTAATGTGACTTCTTAAGATCCGTTGTAACGCATAGGCGGGTCTAGGGGGGTTACATTTAGTGGTATCAGAGCCAAGTTACGTCTTTCTGGGTAGATCGGCCTATCGTCTGTCATATGGTGTCTAGTTTGTGCATGCCCCTAGATCTTGACCTTACTCCACCAAGCCAAGACTTTGATGTCAAATCCTTTTCATGAAATAACTGAATCTAAGTTTTATGTCTGCTGTAGCTCGAATCGTACTAGCAAGGAATGTTTGTAACATTCGTCTACGAATTGGATAAATTTAATTGATCTAAATCTGGATAAAGAACCTAAGATGGTTTATGCATGTAAAATCGAAGATCTGAATCAGATTAAGAATAAATGTTTGATCGTATGAGATAACCGATATAAGATTACATGTAAGGTAACTCTGTGATAATAATTGTGTTTGAGAATATTCGGATGAAAATTGATAAAAGTATTACGAATCTAAAAGAAAGGTGTCCGTGAGATTGGTGAAAGTATAAATTATGTGGTGACTCTGTTATACACGAAGAAAACAATTGACTGGACATTGCGCTGAAAGTAAGTGATATCCATTCGAAACATTGGATTGTGTTTTTTTGGCAGAGAGTAAGTCATTTCTGGGAAAAGTGGCATGTACCGTCATATGCATCCTACTTACTGAAATCTGATGATTACATCCTGATTCTGGAGGACAATGGTTGAGGCTTTGAATACTCGTATGAATTTCACACACAATTGTTCCTCCGTAAATTGATGGTCAACCTAGTAGAGTAATTCAGATTCTGAAAGATGTACTTTTGGACTGTATGATTGACTTCTATGACGACGAGAATGTTTTGTAGTCTTGACTGAGTATGCCTTAATAATAACAGTTATGAGACAAGTGTTCGTGTGGCTCTGTATGAAGTTCTATATAGATTCATGTATTGCAGTCTAATCAATTGAGTTGAGATGCATCATGAGATAGTTTTGGGTCTAATGTCAGTCTGAGTGACCGGAACGATACCAAATTGATCTATGACCATCTGAGCGTCATGAGAAACAAGGATACACTGATAGATAAGTTTCAGTACAAGAACGGATGAAAGAGTAGTTCTGCATTCCTCTGACCCTGGTAAATTTCGAGGACAAAATTTCTTTTTAGGGTGGGAGACTTGTAACACCCCTAACATTATTAAAGTTTTCTTTGATCTAAAAAGGGAGAAATAGATGAAAAATAATAAAAAAAGTTGCCAACTCAGGGGTTCAAACTTGTGACCCTTGGCTTTGTAAGCCCGAGCCTTAACCGTTTGTGCTAAGGATCACTTATGTTTGGTTCTCACACCAAACTTGTTTTAAAGTATGTTTAATTAGTCTGAACCAAATTTAATATAGCCATCGAGATCCGCCCACCATCATTAATAACCAAAAATATCTTATCCTTTTTTTTCTTCTCTCTCCCAACCCTTTCGTATTCCCCGACCAACGTCCGATCTCCCCCACCGTCGCGCCGTGACTGTCACCTCCACCCCTGTCGTGCTCGCCACCACAACCTGAATCTTTCCTTGGTCGCCACTCGCGCCACTCGCGCCACCGCTGTCCTGATCGTCAGGAATCGGAGGTATTAGGTTTGACAAACTTAGGTTTTATATCTAGTTCGTTCATCGTTAATTTTCGGCCACCTCTGTCACCGTTAGGGCGCGTCGACGGTTCGAGTGTGGTCAGCGTGTCGTGGGGAGAAAAACCCGACCGACCGATCGTGTGTCCGACATTGGTAAGACGCTCATCGGAGCTGCGTCGCTTTCGACCGTTTACCCTCCGTTTTGGTTAATCCCGATATGAATTCTAGTTTTTTTGTGTGTGTTGTGGATGTATGGGTTGGAATTTTGAGCTAACGAGCTCCTGTTTTCCGAAAGAATCGGTGCCAAAGGTTTCTCTGGTGACCGTTTCCGGAAACCGCCCGATAAAGCCAATTCGAATGGTAAGTGAACCGGCCTGAACCCATAGTTGAACCGGTCTGATCAGAACCGATCTGGCCCAATGAATCGGGTCAGGCCTATTAGTTTTAGGAAGTGGGTCGGCTCGTGTAAGGCCCAACGGCCTTTAGCCCAAACCCGTGTAACCAACCCGACCCGACGCTAACCCGGTTTGAACCCGTGTCCGACCCGCCTGACCTAACTCGACTCGTTGACCGACCCGACCTAACCCGTTGACCCGTACCCGGCCCGTTGACCGAGTCAACTCGCCGAGTCAACCATTGGACTAGTGATGTCAGCATGATGTCAGCGTTGACTTTGACCACTAACGTCAGCGTTGACTTTGACCAAAAAGTCAACTTTTTTTTTCTCGAAAAGCCCTATTTTATGTTTTTCGACGTCTTGAGTCCATTTTGAAGCCCGTTTCATGAAATTCTGACCTGAAAGCCTCCGAATTGGACCTTGAACTCAAGTCTGCTTATGTATTTTAATAATCAATTATCAGCAATGTGAATAAGAACTGAAATTGGAATTTGTGCGATTGAAGGTATTCACAGTTTCTTGTATTCGAGATGTTGAGGACGTCGCATTCGGGTTCGAAAGTGATCGAGCGGAGTATCATGGTTGACCGATGTAGCAAGTATTAAAGTTAATACACTACTACCTCTAGTATGCTTTATGAACATGTTGGTATTCGGTTAATGCATGCATAAATATGATGAGGAGTGCTGTTAACTCTGCTTAAGCCAAACCAGATATGATATTGGTAAAGGTAACCTAGAAAGATCGAAATGTTCGAATGAGAAAGTTAATAAATGTAAGGATCTGGAGTTCAATAAATTAATTAATAAGGCAGCAAATCTCCAAACCTGATTATTAATGTCAAATGATTAAATGCTAAAAATATTTGGATATGAAATTACGAAAATACCCTTAAGGTAGGGGTGTACATTTCGGATATCCGATCCGATCCGATCCGAAAATTTGGATATCCGAAAAATTTGGATCACCTAAATAGCGATCCGTATCCGATCTGAAAAAACCGGATATCCGTAAATCCGGATATCCGTATTTTCGGATCGGATACTCGGATATCCGAAATTTATGAATTTATTTGATTATTTTTTTAATTTAATGGTTCTATCCATGAAAAATTTAGGTTTTCGAATATAAAAATTAATAAATTATTGAATATAACAATATTTGTATCCATGGAAATTTCAAATTTTCATATATAACAAGTAAAAATATCGAATACAATAAGATTTATACCTATAAAAATTGAATTTTCGGATATCGGATAATCGGATATCCAATCCGAATATAAAACCACTATCCGTATCCGATCTGAAATTTTCGGATATCCGATCCGAATTATCCGAAAAATAAAAAACGGATCGGATATCTGAAATTTTGGATCGGATTAATCGGATCGGATTCTTTTGAACACCCCTACCTTAAGGTATGAGAATGACTAAAATACCCTAGGAATTGGAAGCGATCTAGAAATCTACACTAGATATGGTAAAATAACCGTTTTGCGTGTCATGCAATTCTAAGCAGGATGGACGGCGCACACGGGTCTGGCCGCCGGCAGTTTTGGACGGTGTATGTGGGGAGGATATCAGAATCGTTATATTGGAAGGGGCTATGGAAAGTTTTTGATAGGCACGGTGTGGTGATTGATGCGTTCATCCCTCGGAAAAGGACAAAGGATGGAGCAAGATTTGGTTTTGTCAGAATGGAGAGCCGAATTGACGCCGACCGGGTCATCGAACGACTGCATAACAAGTGGATATACGGTTTTCGCCTTGTGGTGACCATGGCGAGGTTTGACGATCGTGAACTGTTTTGGAAACATAGAAGTAGGGGGTAGGACATTCTCAGCGGAATTCTGAAAGTAGAGGAAAGGGGCAATCAGAGATCCAAAGTGTGAATTCAAAGAGGAAGCATGTAACGGCTAAGGTGGTTCAGGGACATGTTGACGAGGAGAAACTTGCACTGCTGCAAAACTGTATGGTGGGATGGTGCAAATAGCAATGGAGCATCAAGGAATTAGCAGCACGAATGAGTCTTCATAGCATCCAAGGCTTGTCTATATTGCGAATCGCAGGACCGGTGATCTTATTGATGTTTAAAGATGCGAGTGTCCGGGAGGAGGTCATGGGGAAGACAGTGTTTAGCGAATGCTTTTCTAAAGTTGAACGGTGGTCGCCGGGGATGATATTACCTACACGAAGGGCATGGATATCCGTGAGAGGTATCCCAATCCACGCGTGGTCGCATGAGTCCTTCGAAAACGTTGCGAAAACATGGGGATCATTAGTACAGGTGGTGGATAACACGACATCATCGACATCTTTTGAGTGTGGCTGGCTATTGATTGAAACAGAGATGATGGAATGTATAGACACAAGTGTGTTGCTGGAGGTTGAGGGGACATTGCATCATGTATATGTGAAGAAGGTGACCATATTCGGGCCGTTAGTTGAGTTCGTCTGAATGCGTGCCGGAATCGAGGTTAGGAGATGAGCGACAGAGTGAAGAATTTTTGGACATGGGAATAATGGCAGTGCATGATTGGCGTTGCAATCGCCTTTGGGAAGATGACCATAGAGAGGACCTTCACATTGCGAATGATGAGCCTGAGTGCATAAGGTCGTCATCGGCTCACTCATTGGGAAAACAAGGGGAGGAGGTGATCGGTACTGCAGTGGTGCCGGCTGGTGGTTCACCGTCACAAGCACCCGCTGCCGGAGTGCAGAGTCCTAGTGGGGAGGGTCACCAAAGGATAGAAAATTTGAATTCTAAAGATAAGTTGTTACAACAAATTCAATTGAATGAAGGCAGTATCCACAGCCAAATCCAAGGGGATTTTGAGGGTTATAAGATTGGTTTTCAAAGTCAACATGGTGAGGTGGGGTCTGGAAAAAATAATTTGGACGGGTTGGTGAACATACCCGTTGAGGTAACCGTAGGGGAGCAGGCAGATTTGGTAAGCATTCCCGTTGAGGAGCTGGTTGGGGATCAGGGAGTGGATCGAAATATTTCCGAGGGCGAAAAAGCTGTCCCGATATGGATAAATGGTGTTTTTAGAAAGACTAAGTCGGTAAATGCTTTGTCGGGAGTAGTAAGGAATTCGAAACAAGGGAGAGGGAGGCCGAAGAAGGGCTTGGGGCGTGACAAAAATTATATAGTGGCCGATGCTTCGATAATAGACTCGGACATGCAACATAGGCAGCAAATTCTTCACCGCGAGGTTGCAGCAACGGCGGCTTTGGGAAATCTTGTGGGGGTGACATCGATAGGCCGCGAGGAGGAGATAATAAAAGACTTGTCACGGGTGCTCCAGGACTGCATCCGAACATTGTAGTCATGCAAATTTTGAGCTGGAACGTCAGGGGGTTGGGTTCCGTGTTGAAAAGGAGAAGGGTGGGTGATGCTATACGGAAGCAGCGGGTTGATAAGGTGTTGTTGTAGGAGTCAAAGTTGGAGGAGCTGGTACCGTCGGTTGTTGCTAATCTGTGGTTGAGCGATGGGTTTGAGCATACGTTTTCGCCATCCGTTGGAGCATCGGATGGGTTGCTAGTGATTTGGGAAGGTGCATGTTTTGTGCTGGAGTCAGTGAAAGTGGATCGGCATTTTGTTGTTATTCAGGGGCGTTGGAAATCTGAAGATTTTGTTTGTTGCATTATGGCCGTTTATGCTCCTTCCGACGTGACGGAGCAAGAATACCTGTGGTCTCGAATGGGGACTGTGATCGGGGGTTTTTCGGGACCATGGTGCGTGGCGAGAGATTTTAACTCGGTGCTTTGGGCGTCGGAAAGAGCAGGGTGTATCTCGGCGTCAAGAGGTATGAATTCATTTGTTTCTTTTGTTCAATCAGTGGGTTTAATTGATTTACCATTGCGGGGAAAGCAGTTCACCTGGTTTGGTAGGGACAATCGTAGGAGTCGCATCGATAGGTTTCTTGTATCGTCGCTTTGGATGGATTGTTTTACAAATATTGAGCAGCTCTCGCTACCTAGAGGAATTTCAGACCATGCCCCATTACTTTCGCAGTGTGATGATAAAGATTGGGGCCCTCGCCCTTTTCGCTTTGTTAACTGTTGGTTAGAAGAGAGGCGTAATGTCCGTCGCATGGCAGAGGAGTGGTGTCATCTGACATGCTTGGGTATTGGCAATTCTAATATCTCGGTCAAACTTCGGCATTTAAAGAATTTTCTTCGATAGTGGAATAAAACAGAGTTTGGGGACATTGAGAATGAGATTACTAAACTTCAAAACCGTCTTGATTATTTGGATAGTGGCTTTGAGGAGGAGGCCGAGGGGGAGATGTCTGAGTTGTCTAATCAGAAACGAGTGTGGATACAAGCT
Organism: Hibiscus trionum; assembly: GCA_030270665.1. Taxonomy (NCBI): domain Eukaryota; kingdom Viridiplantae; phylum Streptophyta; class Magnoliopsida; order Malvales; family Malvaceae; genus Hibiscus; species Hibiscus trionum. Next base: position 4,289,561 of record BSYR01000008.1, read on the forward strand.
TTGTGTCGAGCTATTCGCCGGAAGGAATCATTATGGCGCCAAAAGTCGAGAGCGACTTGGCTTAGGTTGGGGGACATAAATACTGCTTTCTTTCATAGAGATGCGAAGTTGCGTGCAATGCGTAATGCCATTTCTGGTTTGACTATTGGTGGTAATTGGGCAATAGATCCGAGTCGGTTGCGCAAACACATAGTGCATTTATTCTCTCAACACTTTGCCGCGGATGAGAGGTCTTGTATATGGCATTTTGAGGGATCTTTTAATAGGGTGAGTGAAGCTGATAATTTGGCATTGGTTGCACCTTTCTCTCTTGATGAGGCGTGGACGATTGTTCGTGGATGTGAGGGCTCGAAGTCACCGGGACCAGATGGCTTTAGCATGGAATTTTTTATGAAGTGTTGGGAGGTAGTGAGTGACGATGTTGGGCGTTTTTTGACTGACTTTTTCACTTCGGGTAAGTTACCTATGGGTGCGAACAATACCTTTCTTGTGTTATTACCTAAGGTGGACTCACTGACTACTCTAAACGAATTTAGACCGATCAGTTTTCTTAACTCAATTTATAAGATTCTTGCTAAGATTATGGCTAGAAGACTACAATCGGTATTGGGAGGATTAATAAGTGATCATCAGTCGGCTTTTGTGCGTAGGCGCCAAATTGTGGATGGGATTTTATTAGCAAATGAAACAATCCATTCTATGCGGCAGAGTCGGATGGGTGGATGTATTTTGAAGTTGGATTTTGCGAAGGCCTATGACTGCGTCCGATGGGATTTTTTGGACCATATTCTGTGCTCGATGGGGTTCAGTGAGACATGTCGCAGTTGGATTATGGAGTGTATCAGTACAGTTCGGCTATCAGTTTTGCTAAATGGTAGTGCCACTAAAGAATTTGGCATGTGGCGTGGGCTGCGGCAAGGTTGCCCGTTGTCGCCTTTGTTGTTTGTTGTCGTGGCGGAAGCGCTGCATAGGATGTTCATACAAGCAGAGGGTTTCGGGCTTTTTCGTGGGGCAGTGTTGGCTCCGGGGGTATCTTTATCGCACCTTCAGTTTGCCGACAACACAATTCTGTTCTTTGAAGCATCAGTGGAAAGTGCCATGAATATTTGCAGGTTGTTGTGCTGCTTTCAAGTGTGCTCTGGACTGAAAATTAACTTCAACAAATCATCTCTTTATTCGATTGGTGTGGGTGAGGAGTTACTTGCATCCATGGCGGATGTCTTGTTTTGTCGAAAGGGAGAGTTGCCGTTTGTGTATCTGGGGTTACCATTAGGGGTGAATCCTCGTAACATTGCTGTGTGGGAGCTTGTCATTGCCTCGGTTCGACGGAAGCTCGTTGGTTGGAAACGGCTTCGCTTTCTTTTGCGGCTCGAGTCACTCTGGTAAATGTTGTACTGTCTTCCCTTCCCGTTTATTATATGGGCTTGTTTCGAGTGCCGAAGGGTGTTGTAGCAGCTATAGATAAGCTGAGGCGAGCGTTCCTTTGGGGTGGGGTTAGTTTACAGCGAAAGATGTGTCGGGTGAGTTGGAGTATGGTGTGTCGGCCTCGACATCTTGGAGGGTTGGGGGTGGAAGATTTCGAGGTTAGGAACAAGGCTTTGTTGGCGAAATGGTCTTGTCGGTATGCTAAGGATGAATCCTCTTTATGGAGAGCCATCATCGTGGCTAAATATGGTGAGGAAGCTCAGTGGTGGCGTTTTAACTCCACATTTAGGGGTTCGATGTCAGTGATTTGGAAGCAAATTGTTCAAACGGTTAGCTCTGATAGCGTCCAAAAGTTTATGGGAGAGCCTCAGTTTGTTTGGAAGGTCGGTTCTGGTTCGCGGGTGCTGTTTTGGTTTGATGCATGGTGCGTTGAGCAGCCGTTGAAGGATATATATCCTAGATTGTTTTCGATTGCGGTCAATCGCCTAGCTTTGGTGGTTGACCTTGACGTTGGGAGTAGTTTCCAGCATGATCGCTGGGAGGGTTTTTTCCGTCGTGGCTTGCGTTCGTTTGAGGTTCGCCAACTTCAGGAGCTTTGTTCGCTTGTGTGCCAGGTGAGTTTGTGGCAAGGGGCTGTTGATATGTTAGTATGGAAACCGGATAAGCATGGGATTTTTTCAGTTAAGGCCTTGTCTCGATTGCTTATGCTTGATAAAGTGGGTGAGAGCGATTTTGGTGAATGTTTCGCGTGGAAGGTCCTGGTCCCTCCCAAGGTCCAGGCGTTTTTGTGGTTCACTTGGCTACGCCGATTGCCTACCTTTGAGTTTTTGAGGATGCGTGGAATCGTGTTGGATGAGCAGCACGATTTATGTATGTGGTGTCGTGAGAGGGAGGAAGAGATTGATCACTTGTTTTATCTTTGCCCGTTTGCCCAAGGATTGTGGGATTGGTTCCGATGATGGTAAGGGGTATCGCTGCCTTTGCCGAAGTCTTTTTTAGAATTCTTCATCTCGGGTCTTCATTGTTCGTTCACGGGTACGCTAAGGATGCTGTGGGTGTTGAGTTTTGCTGCTCTGTTATGGTGCTTATGGCTTGCGCGTAACGAGTATGTTTTTAATGGCAAATGTTTACCGGCTTCAGAGATTGGCTTCTTGGTGAAATTGCGCTCATTTTATTGGGTGAAGACACTGAAAGAGGGGCTGTCCGTGAGCGAGTCTCTATGGTGGGATTGTCCGAGCTTGTTTAGTGAAGGGGTATGTTCGAAGGCTTGCCGTGTGGGAGTAAGTTGGGAGCCTCCTCTCGGGGACACGTTAAAGTTTTCGGTTGATGGTTCCGCTCGTGGGAAGTCGGGGCCTGCGGGCTTTGGGGGGTGTTGCGTGATGCACAGGGTCGCATCCTTGCGCTCTTCTCGGGCCCTCTTGGTACTCTTGATTCAAACGTTGCGAAGATACGGGCAATTGCTTTTGCATTGGATTTGTTTGTTGCATCTAAATGGGCTGCTCATCCCCTTATTATCGAGTCGGATTCCAAAGTTGCTATTGGTTGGGTGTTGCAGGTGGAACGTCGACCTTGGCGTTTGTGAGAGATTTTTAGTTTGATCGATCACGCATGCCTCACGTTGGGATCCGTTTGCTTTACGCATATTTACCGGGAGGCGAATGGGCTAGCTGATGCGCTAGCGAAGGAGAGTGTATCGATACGCCCTTCTCGGTCAACATCTCGTGGTCAACGAGACAAACCCGTACTGATAAGCTTGGAGCCCGTACCGATACGCCAAAGACTCGTGAAAATCTCGGATTTCCAGTGAGTTTTGGGCGTATCGATACACCCCCGAGAATGGATACCCGTAGCCAATTCTGTGTCCCAAAGTGTAGGACCGTATCGATACGGCCCTCAGGCGTATCGATACGCCCTGCACTACAAGACACCAAATTGCAGCTAAACGACCCTAGACTCAACTTTAAAAGCATTTTAAGACTCCCCTAACCACATTCAAGCACTTATACAACGTTTCACCACCAAGGTCTAACATGTAGAACAATTTAGATGAACAACAAGGAATTCACACATGACATTCACATAAAGGATAGATATTGCATTATAAGGCATACTTAAAAGCTCAAAAAGCCAAATGCACATGTCTTCACATATCAGGTTTACATGCTCAACCAAAAGCAACATAAACATCCATGGCATGACCTTTCATCACAAGCATTCAACAAGATATAGCATGATTTACAAATCCAAGCATAACATGATCAACAATCAACATTTATGAGTCATACAACGCTCATACAAGCACATAGCAGCCCCATTGCTAAACTACTACTTTATTTACTAAGCCATACTTGAGCAACTACAAAGCTTGGAAAGCCCCTTCGCCTTGCTCCTTGCTAACTCCACGCTACTGATCTTCATTGTCGAAAATGAGAGCGTAAGATAGAAGCTTAGTGAGGATGCTCTAAAACCAAGAACAACGACAATGCAGGGTTCAAGCATTTAATCCTTAACCACACACACAAACATACGTAGGCATCAACATATCAAATTAACTAGCAACACAAGAGTCAATAATATGGCATCTTACTTCATATTAAGATCAACAAGATAAAAGAAAATATCTCAACATCATAACCACAAGAGCAAGTACATTGGCCACTATTAGTTTACTCGGATATGCAGATTTACTCTCAACAACCACATTACCTCGGTGGGATTACACTCATCACCGGACCTCGCATGGATGGGATTCCACTCATCATCACATGCCCTACGGATGGGATTCCACTCGTCATCACGTATAATATAAATAATTTCTGGTGGAATATTACATCACCGTACTCCTCCTTGATGACTTAACGCCATCAAGGCCACGCGCGAATTTGACTCAACCGTGTGCACACTAATCCTAATGATCGATCATTTATACCATGTAAGTTAACTAGTGCCAATTACTTTTAAACCACATCATAACAACCATCATTTATAGAACACATCCATCATCACACACATCAATGTATATACATACATAGCCAAATCATGCTTCACAAGAATAGAATAGGCATAAACATTTAAAGCTATCAACACACAAGAAGTTAAACTACCAATTTAACTTCTAATTAGGAATGGCCTACCAAGCACATCCCTAAACCTCGTCTACACACACACTTGAACCAATTTAATCAAATATGAAAGTTTCACTCACCACCCTTCCTTAGGAAACCAAACAAAAGCCAACTCAAGCCTCCACAATTTCCGGATTCGATCCCTACCCTTCCATGATGTTTCCTCTTGCTTCTAACCAATCAAAAGACAAGTATTACTCAACCGATTCAATGCTAAACTCAGCTACAAACCCAACTCACAATCACAAGCTAAAACTTCACAATTTCAAACCCAAACTAACCCCAAAACTCACATTTTCGTGCTCCCCAAATACCTAGCTGAAATCCACCATTTCCAACACCCAAATGACATCTAAAGGCTTCCAAAATACCTTCCTAACAACCCTATACCATCAGCCCTTCAACCCAACACAAAAACACACCAAAAATTCAAGTTTTGACACTTTGAAAAATGCTCCAAAGACCTCCTTCGGGATTTTCCCCAAAATCCTCCCATTTTAAAATATTAGATGTATTTAGGTGAGATTGACTCAAAACCTAACTCAACAAACCAAAAACAAGTGGAAAACCCATTAAAAATCCATACTTTCATCAAACTTGAAAAACACAAATGGTGATGGTTTTGAAATCTAAGACCATGTAAAGGCTTGAAATGAAAAGGATAACTCAAATATGAAATTACCTTGAGAAAATCCCTTGAAATGGTGAAGTACCTCAATGGAATAGTAGATTTGGGGTTTGTAGAGGTTTTCACGTTGGAAACAAATGAAGAAGAAGATGACCCCTTTTTTGTTCTTTCTTTTTAATTCAAAAAGTTGTCTTCCTTTGTTTTTAACTTAATTACAAAAATGCCATTCCTTAAATTTTAATCTCATGTAAATCAAAACTAAGGTCTAATTAAATTAAATCGGTTTTGACGTCTCGAACCAAACACACACGCCAAACTCCCAACCCCAAAACACGGGTGTTACAACTCTCTCCCACTTAAGGAATTTTGTCCCCGAAATTACCTGACTGAAAGAGATAAGGAAACTGCCTTTCCATATCCTTCTTCCTCTCCCAAGTGGCCTCGTCCACCACTCGACGTTGCCACCGCACTTTTACTAACTCAATTGATCTACCCCACAACACCTTGCTGTCAGAAGCTAAGATCTCAACTGGTTCTTCTTCATAAGTCAAATCCGGAATCAATTCGATCTCTTCTACATGCATAACATGTGATGGATCTAACCTATACTTACGGAGCATCGAAACATAAAACACATCGTGTATCTTCTCTAGCTCGGATGGCAAACGCAACTGATAAGCAACTGGGCCAACCCTCTTCACAATCTCGTACGGTCCTATGTACCTCAGACTCAACTTCCCTTTTCGGCCAAATCTCATTACTTTCTTCCACGGAGATACTTTTAAGAACACCTTCTCACCCACTGAGAACTCAACTTCCTTCCTCTTTAAGTCGGCATAGGACTTCTGCCTATCCAAAGCAGCCTTCAAGCGATCGCAAATCAATTTCACTTTATCGGTTGTCCCCTTAAGCAAATTTGGCACATCTAATAACTTCTGTCCCACTCCAGCCCAACAAACTGGAGTTCTACACTTTCTACCATACAAGGCCTCATACGGAGCCATCTGAATGCTCGACTGAAAACTATTATTGTAAGCGAACTCAACTAGAGGCAAGTGCTTCTCCCACGTACCCTGAAAATCAATGATGCAACAACACAACATATCCTCTAAAATTTGTATAACCCTCTCTGACTGACCATCGGTCTGAGGATGATAAGACGTGCTGAAATTCAAACGGGTACCCAAAGCTGTATGCAAACACTCCCAAAATCGAGCTGTAAACCTCAGATCTCTATCGGACACAATAGACTTCGGCACACCATGCAGTCTAACAATCTCACCAATGTACAGATCGGCCAATCTATCTAAGGTATAAGTCGTATTGACTGCCAAGAAGTGAGCACACTTCATGAAACGGTCTACTATAACCCAAGCTGAGTTCTTCTTCGTAGGAGTCAAAGGCAAGCCCGAAACAAAATCCATGGTGATATTTTCCCATTTCCATTCCGGAATTCTTAACGGTTGCAACAAACCTGAGGGAACCTGATGTTCCGCCTTCACTCTCTGACATACCATACACTTACTCACGAAGTCGGCTACATCTCTCTTCAAACGAACCCAAAAGTACTCATTCTTCAAATCTCGGTACATCTTCGTACTTCCAGGATGCATAGCAAACAGACTACTGTGCGCTTCAGTCCAGATCGTACGTCTCAAGTCACTGTCTTCTAGCACAACTATCATATTTCTGAAACGCAAGACCCCATCGGTACTGAAGCTATAGTCTGAAGGTCTACCCTCGGCTATATCTTGCACGTGAGGTGCCAAAGATCTATCTAAGAGCTGCTTCTCCCTAATCAACTGACCTAGAGTAGGTCTAACCTGAAGCTCGGCCACCAAGCCACCATCCCCGAACAAGCTCAATCTAGCAAACATGGCTCTCAAATCTACAACTACCTTTCTACTCAATGCATCAGCCACTACATTGGCCTTACCCGGATGGTACTCAATCGTAAGGTCGTAGTCCTTTAGCAACTCTAACCACTTACGCTGTCTGAGATTCAAATCTCGCTGAGTCATGATATACTTCAAACTCTTGTGATTTGTGTACATTGTGCATTTCTCACCATACAAATAATGCCTCCAAATCTTCAGAGAAAATACAACTGCAACTAACTCTATGTCATGGGTCGGATAGTTATGTTCACGAGTCTTCAACTATCTTGAGGCATAAGCCACTACTCTCTTGTCTTGCATGAGAACACAACCTAGGCCTACATAGGAAGCATCATTGTAAACTACATACTCTTTCCCGGACTCTAGCTGAATCAAGATCGATGCTTGGGTCAAAGCTTCTTTCAACTTCTCAAAGGCTCTTTGTCTTACATCTGACCACTCAAACTGAACACTCTTCTGAAGCAACTGTGTCAATGGAGCGGCTAACTTCGAGAAACCTTCTACGAATCTTCTATAATATCCAGCTAAGCCTAGAAAGCTACGAATCTTTGTTACTGACTTCGGTTGCTTCCACTCAACAATGGCCTCTATCTTCTTCGGATCAACTCTAATCCCATCGGCTGACACTACGTGTCCTAGAAAGACTACCTCTCGAATTTAGAACCCACACTTGCTCAACTTCGCATACAACTGATTATCTAACAAAGTCTGCAAAACTAACCTCAAGTGTCGGTCGTGGTCTTCCTCGGTACGCGAATACACCAAAATGGCATCTATGAAGACAACTACAAACTGATCTAGGTACCGATGGAAGATCCTATTCATCATATCCATGAAAGCAGCCGGTGCGTTAGTCAACCCAAAAGGCATGACTAAGAACTCATAGTGACCATATCTAGTTCTAAAGGCCGTCTTCGGTACATCAACCTCTCTTACCTTCAATTGGTAGTAACCGTATCTCAAATCGATCTTCAAAAAGACTGATGCCCCTCTCAACTGGTCAAACAAATCATCAATTCTCGGCAACGGATACTTATTCTTCACTGTTAACTAATTCAACTGTCTGTAATCTATACACATTCTCATGCTTCCATCTTTCTTCTTTACAAACAAAACTGGAGCGCCCCAAGGCGAAGAACTAGGTCGAATAAAGCCTCTATCTATCAACTCTGGCAACTGAGTCTTCAACTCTTTCAGTTCTTTCGGTGCCATACGATACGGAGCAATCGAAACAGGAGCTGAATCTGAATAAGTCTCTATCGCAAATTCTACCTCTCTATCAGTTGGTAAACCCGACAACTCTTCCAGAAACACACTAGGAAAGTCACACACTGTCCGGATGTCTTGAGGTCTAACCTCACTCATGTTTGGATTCATCACATAGGCCAAATATGCTTCGCAACCCATCTCAACTAACCTCTTAGCCTCTAAAACTGAAACTACATTTGATAAGAACTTCACATTCTCACCTGCCACCACAATCTCATAATCATCCGCGAGTCTCAAAGAAATCCTCTTAGTCTCAAAATCTATCCTAGCTCTATGCTCAGTGAGCCAGTCCATACCCCAAATCACATCAAAGCCATAAAATGGTAGCTCCATCATATTCACTGGAAACACATGCCCCTGAACCATTAACAGACACCTTCTGTACATCTTCCTAACTATTACCGTATCCCGAAGGAACTAGTAACACTAACTCCTACCTCTAATATTTCACAAGGCAATTTCAACAACTTTGCATGCTCACTCAGAATATAAGAATGTGTAGACCCGGAGTCAATCAAAGAAAGCAAACCCAAAGACTGTATCGAGAAGTTACCTGCAATCACATCTGTGTCACGTTGATCCCCACGCTGAGCGTAAACTCTGGCCTGGCCTCCGCCCTCTGGCAGGACTGAAACTACATGCGCTATGTTCCTCTGGCCATCATTTCTCGGCTGGAAGTTACCTCTACCGTGCCCGTGGCCTCTCTGAAAGTCATTGGCTCTAGCAGGAGCCTGAACTGGTGCTGCCCCACCTGATGCGGACAGTCACGCCTAATGTGATCCCTAGCTCCACAACTACAACATGAGTGGAAATTTCCCCAACACTCACCGGTGTGATTCCTCCCGCAACTAGCACATGTAGGTACTAGCCCACCAGCCCTCTGGCTCTGATGGCCCCTACCGTGGTTACCTCTACCACGTCTATGGTCATAGTGATGCCTGTTGTCCCGATGCCTCTTGGCATCACCTCTATCAAAGTCACTAGATCTCTACCCAGAACTAGAACCACCAGATCGTTTGGTCAAGCCCAAACTGTGCTCTAAGTCCTTGGCCCTCGCGACCAAGACATCAAAATCTGTGTAGTCAGAAGCTAAAGTGTACCTCTTGATCTCTTCATTCAACCCATAGCGGAGACGGTTACAACGTTCCACCTCAGTAGGAACAAGCTCAGACGCATACTGACTCAGCCTAACAAATCTGATCTCATAGTCTGTCACAGTCATACTCCCCTGAAGCAAAGCCATAAATTCCCTCTTCTTCTCATCGAGATATCGAGGACCCAGATATTTCTTATGGAAAGCTGACTCGAAAAACTCCCAAGTGATCTTGGCCTCTTCCATACCCGTAGTGATGGTGACCCACCAAGTGTAGGCATCCCCCTGAAGCAAAAATTCAACACACCCTAACTTGCATCCCCCGGTACATCCCATCTGTGCCAGAATACGGGCGGTCTTCTCAAACCACAACTCAGACCTCTCTGGTGTCGATCATCTGAACTCTTCAGCCCCTAGACCTCGGAGCCTCTCTAACGGTAAACCAGTACCCTCTCCCTAGAGTTGTGCCGCTGCCTGACCCCCAGCCACTATAGCCTGAAAAGCCCCGGCTATCGCCTGAACTAAGGGAGCTAAATCTATTCCGGCCGGTCCTTGGCCAACTTGAGGTTCTACACCCTCGGCTCCCGCCTCGCCTCCCTCTTGATGAGGAGGAGGTGGAGGAGGTTGAGGAGCCTGCGCCCCACCAATTTGCTCAACTCCCGGAGCTTGTGCCCGTGGTTCCGGTTGAACCATCCAAGGCCTCCCTCGTGGTCTCATGTTACAGCTAGCAAGAATACAACTACAACAAACAAACATATAAGGATTAAGTTAGCAAAGGCAAGGGTCCAACTGTGCTCTAGTACTTTCCTTTACAAAACCTTTTTAAATTAAGTAATAGTAGCAATAGGAACTCGACACTACACCAAACGCAACAATCATGCTTCCAAACTTCATGTGAACGATCAAACAACAAGAATACATGGCATAGCACACACAGAGACATAACAATTACTTAACACATCAAACTTACCTCACTTACCTGTGCGAGGTCTCGGTAACCTCAGGCTCTGATACCAACAAATGTAACCCCCTCGCCCCGGTCTGGATTGCTGACCGGTCCGAGTAGGCTACACGGGGAAAACCGATGTGAAACCTGTTAAGGTCCCACCTCAGTTAGCAACCCTAGAAAATTTCTTTTAATTAAATCTTGTCTAAAGGCATATTATTTCCTAAGTGATCACGACAGCGGAAAACATCAAGAAAGAAACACAACCGAACCCCAAACAACATGTTAGATAGTCCATTTTACACTTACAGAGCAGGCTGTATCGATACACCAATCAAGGGTATCGATACGCCTTGACCAAGTCAACATCCTTCAGTCAACGCAGGAAGACCGTATCGATACAGCCTTTGAGCGTATCGATACACCCTTCTCGGTCAACATCTCGTGGTTAACGAGACAAACCCGTATCGATACGCTTGGAGCTCGTACCGATACGAAAAAGACTCGTGAAAATCTCGGATTTCCAGTGAGTTTTGGGCGTATCGATACACCCCCGAGTATCGATACCCGTAGCCAATTCTGTCCCAAAGTGTAGGACCGTATCGATACGGCCATCAGGCGTATCGATACGCCCTGCACTGCAAGACACCAAATTGCAGCTAAATGACCCTAGACTCAACTTTAAAAGCATTTTAAGACTCTTCTAACCACATTCAAGCACTCATACAACGTTTTACCACCAAGGTCTAGCATGTAGAACAATTTAGATGAACAACAAGGCATTCACACATGACATTCACATAAAGGATAGATATTGCATTATAAGGCATACTTAAAAGCTCAAAAAGCCAAATGGCACATGTATTCACATATCAGGTTTACACGCTCAACCAAAAGCAACATAAACATCCATGGCATGACCTCTCATCACAAGCATTAAACAAGACATAGCATGGTTTAAAAATCCTTGCATAACATGATCAACAATCAACATTTATGAGTCATACAACGCTCATACAAGCACATAGCAGCCCCATTGCTAAACTACTACTTTATTTACTAAGCCATACTTAAGCAACTACAAAGCTTGGAAAGCCCCTTCGCCTTGCTCCTTGCTAACTTCACGCTACTGATCTGCATTGTCAAAAATGAGAGTGTAAGCTAGAAGCTTAGTGAGGATGCTCTAAAACCAAGAACAACGACAATGCATAGTTCAAGCATTTAATCCTTAACCACACACACAAACATACGTAGGTATCGACATAGCAAATTAACTAGCAACACAAGAGTCAATAATATGGCATCTTTCTTCATATTAAGATCAACAAGATAAAAGCAAATATCTCAACATCATAACCACAAGAGCAAGTACATTGGCCACTATTAGTTTACTCGGATATGCGGATTTACTCTCAAAAACCATATTACCTCGGTGGGATTACACTCATCACCGGACCTCACATGGATGGGATTCCACTCATCATCACATGCCCTACAGATGAGATTCCACTATTCATCACGTATAATATAAATAATTTCTGGTGGAATATTACATCACCGTACTCCTCCTTGATGACTTAACGCCACCAAGGCCACGCGCGAATTTGACTCAACCGTGTGCACACTAATCCTAATGATCGATCATTTATACCCGGTAAGTTAACTAGTGCCAATTAATTTTAAACCACATCATAACAACCATCATTTATAGCACACATCCATCATCACACACATCAATGTATATACATACATAGCCAAATCATGCTTCACAAGAATAGAATAGGCATAAATATTTAAAGCTATCAACACACAAGAAGTTAAACTACCAATTTAACTTCTAATTAGGAATGGCCTACCAAGCACATTCCTAAACCTCGTCTACACACACACTTGAACCAATTTAATCAAATATGAAAGTTTCACTCACCACCCTTCCCTAGCAAACCAAGCAAAAGCCAACTCAAGCCTCCACGATTTCCGGATTCGATCCCGATCCTTCCCCGATGTTTCCTCTTGCTTCTAACCAATCAAAAGAAAAGTATTACCCAACCGATTCAATGCTAAACTCAGCCACAAACCCAACTCACAATCACAAGCCAAAACTTCACAATTTCAAACCCAAACTAACCCCAAAACTCACATTTTCGTGCTCCCCAAATACCCAGCTGAAATCCACCATTTCCAACACCCAAATGACATCTAAAGGATTCCAAAATACCTTCCTAACAACCCTATACCATCAGCCCTTCAACCCAACACAAAAACACACCAAAAATTCAAGTTTTGACACTTTGAAAAATGCTCCAAAGATCCACTTCGAGATTTTTCCCAAAATCCTTCCATTTTAAGATATTAGGTGTATTTAGGTTAGATTGACTCAAAACCTAACTCAACAAACCAAAAACAAGTGGAAAACCCATTAAAAATCCATACTTTCATCAAACTTGAAAAACACAAATGGTGATGGTTTTGAAATCTAAGACCATGGAAAGGCTTGAAATGAAAAGGAGAACTCAAATATGAAATTACCTTGAGAAAATCCCTTGAAATGGTGAAGTACCTCAATGGAATAGTAGATTTGGGGTTTAGAGAGGTTTTCACGTTGGAAACCAAATGAAGAAGAAGATGACCCCTTTTTTGTTCTTTCTTTTTAATTCAAAAAGTTGTCTTCCTTTGTTTTTAACTTAATTACAAAAATGCCATTCCTTAAATTTTAATCTCATGCAAATCAAAACTAAGGTCTAATTAAATTAAATCGATTTTGATGACTCGAACCAAACACACACGCCAAACTCCCAACCCCAAAACACGTGTGTTACAGAATTTGATTTTACAGTTTAATAAGTTTTTGAGAAAAAAAAATGTTTTTATGTGTATTTTTATTGTGGGTCGCTCTTGTGACCCTAATGTGACTTCCTAAGATCCGTTGTAACGCATAGGCGGGTCTAGGGGGGTTACACTCCATGCGTAGCTACCAATATGCAAAGATTAAAAGTAAAACATGCATTCTTCATGTTATGCATTCATATACATTCCATAGCAATCAATCAATTATATTGGCTTTCAAGTGATTATCAACATACTCATTTCTTAAAATGTATCGTATACACGAATTCCTAAGTGTTGTCCCAAAACTTCATAAATTCTCACCGGTAACTCAAGGTTTATACACGGGAGCTACCCTCTACCGTTGTGACACCTGTGGTGGAGTATTCGGTACCTTACAACCCCTCAACACCACTCATCGATAGTTGTATAACCCCACTAATGAGAGACGGGACACAACTCAATTTCCTCATTCGTTAGGGTACTTGGATGGAATCTTCGGTACATACACAACCGCTCAACATCCTAGGCGACTTGTTTATAGTGCACTCAATCCTATGGCCCGCTAACTATATTCGATTTCATTTGTAAACCACTTTTCACAACATCACTTGCCAATATAATTCTCATTTAGTATAAATCTCACTATTTTCAAAGCATTCACAACAAGCCATATTTCCAAGCATTAAACCTTGCTTCATAAAACATGTATAAACACATACATACATACAAGGATCACTTACCTAGTGCATCCTTAACAATATGTCATCATCAACAGTAAATCATATACTCAAACCATGCTTTAAAACAGTAGGTAAACACATATAAAATCAAGTGCATCCACAAGCTTATAATAGCACAATCCGAGGGAGAAAGTCACTTTACTCACTTCTGAACTTTGTAAAGCGTTTCAAGCTTACACTAAGTTCCCAAAACCACTTTTAATATGTTTCAAAGCTGTAAATCCCATTTCCACTCACCGACTCACAAAACCTCAATCATCGACGCAAAAATCAAGCGTCAAAAGTCCCAGGAACTTCGCCAAAAGCTTCCTAAGAATTCTCCCCTGTTTATACCACACAAGAACAAAGGATTAATGCATCTGAATGCATTAAAACCACCAACAACACTAAAAAACCCGCACCTCTGCCCAAAGGCACCGAAATATCCTTCTGATACAACCGAAATCACCTTTAATTGATCACTAAACTCAACCCATCCATCAACAAACACCTCCATCACATTTTAACCAAAAAACAACATCAAAAAAATCATAACATCATCTCTATAACTACAACAACTCAGATTTCACATTAACAACTCAAAACCCCAAAATCTAACAATCTAACTATTAGAGATCTCAATGATTTCGGGATTATTATGATTAAAACTCATTATCAAAATCAATAATCATCCAAAACATGATTAGAAACCACCTCAATTGATCCAAAACAAAGGAACTACGAAAATCACGTTTTACTTCCTCTTTTAGCAAGATTTTGATATTTTACCAAATCAACATTAAAACCTCAATTAAAAACACAAGTCAAGAGTCAAATACTTTAGAATTTCATTAAAGAACCTTGATTAGAGGAGTAGCACAAAATTACCTCCAATCCTTGCTTTTCTTCCAATGGGCAAGTTTTCAACTCATGAAGCTTTAAGAAATCTTGTAAATCTTTGAGAAGAATCTTTGGAAAATAGTTGTAAATCAATAGAGAAAAAGAATGAAAAGAAATTCTGGAAATTGAGAGAAAATAGGGAATGATTGGCTGAAGAGAAAATTAGAAATGAAAAAGTTACGTCAAACATGGTTTAACAAAATAACTACCTCTCTTTTAATAAAACCTCCCTCTTGAACTTTAATTAAAATATTATAATTACATGCCAATTAAAAGAAAAGGCTTATTTGCCAAAAACCTCCATAAAGATTCTAAGAATTTGACTCTCCTTTGAAAATTACATTTTTCCACAATTTTAAATCTTTACATTTCGGTCACTGCCCAAAATGTACACGTCCCAAAATCCAATTTGTAAAATTGATTTTACCAAACCCATCTATATGATTTTAGATAATTATAGAAAATTTTACCATATTTTTACTTTTTCCCGAACCATGATTTCCCTGAACCGTTTCTAAAGGCTCGAATCTCCAATTCTAGGTTCGACCAACTTAAAATGATGCCTAAAACATCTAGGCCCAAAATCGTACATTACATGAGCGGCGGCCGGAAAATGCCTTGCGGCGGCCAGCGCCAACTCGCGCGGTGGTTGAAAGTTACTCTTGGTGGTCGGGAAACACCAAAGTGTGACTGGGGTTAGGTTTTTTTGGATCAGATGACCGAATTTGGATGAACATGCGAAGAACATAGGCAAGAAAATAGGTTTTGATCCATAGTTCTAGGTAAAATGTGTTAGTAGAGAGAGAGGGAGAGAGTTTGATGAGAAGAGAGAGAGTGGAGTCGTGCAAATGATCGAACCAACTCGGTCGACGGGTTTAAATACCCTAGTCGAAACAACACCATTTTGGTGCCTGGTTGACTCATCCCGCAAATCCGAGTTGGGTTGGGTGAGAGGGATTTACGCCTAGCTTTTCAGTTCTTATAGTTTGGGTTATTCTATTTTGTTTTTAATTCAATTTGGTCACTAAACTCATGTAATTCGGTTCTCCAAGTGTGAATTTAATTCAATTTAATCCCTTCAGCTTTGTTTCAAGTTTTATTTCCTTTTAATTTTGTCCTTTGCAGCTTTAATGATTTAATTACAATTGTTTTAATTTATATGTATGTTTAAATATTCTTTAAATTGAGCACATAGTATATTGGTTTAAGGAATTAATCACTTAGTATAAACATTTAGAGCCTCTTAAGTCTAGGTTCTCTAATTTAAATTAAATAATCAAAATAGGAAGACAATTGTAAAAAATAAATGAATATTAAATGGAAACTTTATATTCTAATTTGATTAGTGTCTCATAGAAACGAGATGTTCATCAAGGGAATATTTTAGTTGAACATTTAATATTTCATTTGAACTTAGAATAATGAAATCACCTAGTTAGTTTAATTAAAATAGAATTAGGATTAGAATAAAAATAGTTATAATCACTAAATGATTAGGAATATTATTAATTTAGGGCCTAATATGGGTAGTGCTCAATTATTTGGGTGTTATCACATAAACCTTAAACTTGATAATATTCATAGTTTTTCTTTCTTAATTAAATTAATTGGAGCCTTAATTAGGTTTGAACTTAAAATTGACAAGAAAATAAATAGACATGTATTTGAACCTTTTGTGTTGAGATACATTTTGAATATAAATTGAAGTGTCCTAAAGTAATTGGATGTTTCAAGACTTATATTCGCTTCAAATGTATTTTCTTACAAAAGGATATCTGCATTCGAAATGAAATTCAAATAACAATTAATGGATTTAATTAAACTTAAATTATTGTTCAGAATACCACGTGAAATTAATAAGGTACCGATAACGAGCGTTTGTAGGGGTGTTAATCCTTCCCTACACGTAACCGACTCATGAACCCTAATTTTAATAAAAATAATCTCTAGTTTGTTTTTTTGGTGTCCGGTCTACCAAAGTGATCGGTGGCGACTCCAAATTGATTTTTAAGAATAAATAAAGGGAAACTCGATTTAAAAATAAAGAAATCCTAATTTTTAGAATTAAATGAATAAAAATGGATAAAACCCCTAATTTCCAAAAAGAATTAATCGTTAGACTATTTTTACACTTGATTTTTAAAAATGGTCGCGACACAATTAACCTTGTGAGGGATTTTCAAGTTGCTTTATTTGTATTCTCTGTGAGGGTTTTTAAGACTTTGGGGGTATAAGTCTTTATGGAGTTGTAAGGTTATCTCCTTTAGCCTCAAAAGGAAAGCAAATCTAGTAGGTTTGAGAAATCCTTAGTGTGGATAGCTAAGGTAGTGAATGCAAACTTTGTTTAGAATGTTGAACCACTCTAAATTGCTTGTGTCAATATTTATTTGCTTCCACCAAAATCTTAAATTGCCAATTCACCCCCTCTTTGCCCTATTCCATTGATTGATCATCCCAACACACCTTAATTCAAAAATACTTTTGACGGTTAATTGGTTTCTAAAATATATTTTTCTCATTACGTCAAAATTTTCCCACCATTTTCTCTCATTTTCTTGCCATTTTCCCAACTCATTTCTTGTTGATTTTTAATGGAGATGACATCATTTGATTCTTCATTTGATTTCTAACAAAACCTCACAAAGATTTTTACAAGAATTATTCATTCTTCCATTTTCTTCACAAAGGAAAAGTTTCGTCAATTTTGGTAGAAATCCTTTTTGAAGGTAATTCTTCTTCTCTCTAGAAAACAAAGGTTCTTTATTGATATTCCCTAGTATTTGGCTTTGGTTTTGTTGATAATAACATTTTTTGCAATTGTATTCAAGAAATTCTTGTTAAATGATGATTTTGTGTATTTCTTTTTTTTTGATCAGCAAGCGATGCATATTATTAAAGAGAGAATATACAACGCAAGTCGAAACATGCGCCTCGTTAAAAACCTCCCTAAACCTAACGGAGGAAAAGAGTACGACATGTCGACTAAAACAAGGACCCTCCCCGTACAAATCAGACCGAGGCATGAAAAAGAGAGACACGAGACACCCCTTCATTTGCTAACGCATCAGCCAAACCATTCGCCTCCCGATAAATATGAGAAAAACACACAGATCCTAACGACAAAGAATCGCGGTCGATCGCTCGGAAGAACTCCCATAACCGCCATGGCCGGCGTTCCACCTGCAATACCCATCCAATAGCCACCTTGGAATCCGACTCAACAATAAGCGGACGATCAGCCCATTTCGACGCAACATAGAACTCCAAAGCAAAAGCTATCGCCCGAACCTCGGCGACATTTGAATCAAGCGAACCAAGCGGCCCTGAAAACAAAGCGAGGATACGACTCTGAGCATCCCGCAACACTCCCCCAAAACCCGCTGGACCCGGCTTCCCCCTCGCAGAACCATCCACTGAAAATTTTAACGTTTCCCCAATCGGTGGCTCCCAAGAAACTCCCAATCGAATCAGCGGCTTATCAGGCCCTTCCCGATACAAACTCGGGCAGTCCCACCAAAGGGCTTCACTAACCGAGAGCCCCTCCTTGAGGGTTTTCACCCAATAGAATGAGCGTAACGTCACAAAAAAACCTATCTCCGCTGCCGGGACGAACTTCCCATTAAACACAAGGTCGTTGCGCGCAAGCCATAATGACCACAACAATGCCGCGACGCTCGACACCCACAGCTTCCTCAACGTACCTGTGAAAGAACAGTGCATATCCGGACACAAAAAATCTGCTAGAGATTTAGGCAAAGGCAAAGCAATTGCCCACCACCCTCGAAACCAATTCCACAAGCCTTGAGCAAACGGACATGAATAAAAGAGATGCTCAATGTCTTCCTCCACCTCACGACACCATCTACACAAGCCTTGCCGCTCACCCAACTCGATCCCACGCTCTCGCAAGAATGCAAAAGTGGGCAGCCGACGCAACCAAGCGAACCATAAAAATGCCTGGACCTTTGGGGGAACCAAAACCTTCCACGCAAAGCAATCCCCAAAGTCGCTCTCTCCCGCCTTGTCTAGCATAAGCAAGTGGGATAGCCCCTTGACAGAGAAAATGCCATGTTTGTCCGGCGTCCAAACTAACGTATCCGGCTCACCTCGTCGCAACTGTACACAACACACCAAAGACCGAAGATCCTGTAGTTGCCGCTCCTCAAAAGAATGTAAACTACGGCGAAAAACATCCCCCCACCTTACACGCTGAAAATGTCCCTCTACAGCCAAGTCCGCTACTAATACTAACCGATCAATTGCAAGCGAGAAAAGACGTGGAAACACATCTTTAAGTGGCTGCTCGACGCACCAAGCATCAAACCAAAATAAAACCCGCTCCCCCGAACCCACCTTCCAAATAAACTGATTTACACTCATATGCTTTTGCACACCCTCCGAGCTAACGGTCTGCACAATATGTTTCCAAACTACAGACATCGGTCCTCTAGCCGAGATATTAAATCGCCACCATTGTGCCTCCTCCCCATACTTTGAGACAATAATAGCGCGCCACAATGATGTTACGTCACTCGCATATCTCCACGACCACTTCGCCAAAAGAGCCTTATTACGGACTTCCAAATCAGCCACCCCCAATCCACCTAAATGGCGCGGGCGACACACCAAACTCCAGCGTACCCTACTCATTTTTCGCTGTAAATTAACCCCACCCCATAAAAAAGCACGCCTTAGCTTATCAATGGCTGCAATTACCCCTTTCGGCACACGAAACAAACCCATATAATATACTGGAAGTGAAGAGAGGACAGAGTTTACCAAGGTGACGCGTGCCGCAAACGATAACGAAGTCCTCTTCCAACCTGCAAGTTTACGGCGAACAGATGCGATGACGGGTTCCCACACTGCTATGTTTCGCGGATTCACCCCCAGCGGCAAACCCAAGTACACAAAAGGCAGCTCCCCCTGACGACAACATAATACCTCTGCCATAGAAGCTACCACCGCCTCATCTATCCCAATCGAATAGAGGGATGATTTGGCAAAATTAATGCGCAAACCAGAACACACCTGAAAACAGCAAAGAAGCCTACGGATGTGCAAAGCCACGTCGACTGATGCTTCAAAAAATAACACAGTATC
Organism: Hibiscus trionum; assembly: GCA_030270665.1. Lineage (NCBI taxonomy): Eukaryota > Viridiplantae > Streptophyta > Magnoliopsida > Malvales > Malvaceae > Hibiscus > Hibiscus trionum. The sequence goes on from BSYR01000008.1 coordinate 4,309,496, forward strand.
GTCGGCGAACTGAAGGTGTGTCAGCGTCACCCCCGGAGCTACTGTCACCCCACGAACCAAGCCCATTCGTTCCGCTTGTACTAACATCCGATGCAAAGCCTCAGCTACTATGACAAACAATAGTGGCGACAATGGGCAGCCCTGCCGCAATCCACGTTCCATATCAAACTCCTTCGTCGCGCTTCCATTTAGAAGAACAGATAACCGTACAGAGCCAATACATTCCCTCACCCATCCCCGCCACGTCTCGCTAAAACCCATCGAGCTCATAATTTGATCCAAGAATTCCCATCGGACACAATCATAAGCCTTTGCAAAATCGAGCTTCAGCACACAGCCCCCCACACGATTTTGCCGCATGGAATGAATTGCTTCATTGGCCAACAATATCCCATCCACTATCTGTCGACCGCGGATAAAAGCTGACTGATGGTCGCTGATCAAACCGCCTAACACCCCTTGTAGCCTCTTCGCTAGAATTTTAGCTAAAATTTTATATATAGAGTTTAACAAGCTGATCGGTCGGTACTCATGCAAGGACATCGGCGAATCCACTTTAGGTAATAGCACAATAAAAGTGTTATTCACGCCTATCGGCAGCTTACCAGTCATAAAGAAAGAAGCCAAAAACCGTTCCACATCGCCACTTAAAACCTCCCAGCACCGCTTGAAGAACTCCATACTATACCCATCCGGACCCGGAGATTTCGAACCCTCACACCCTCGCACAACCATCCAAGCCTCATCAGAAGAAAACGGTGCTATCAAAGACAGATTCTCAGCCGCGCTTATCCTGCTGAAATCACCCTCGAATACCCAATTACATGATCTTTCTTCCGCAGCAAAATGCTTAGAGAAAAAGCGTACAACATGTCTGTGTAATCGTTTCGGATCGGTGACCCAAACACCATCGATAGTCAGCCCCACGATCGAATTGCGTATCGCACGCAACTTCGCTGCCCTATGAAAAAAAGCAGTATTCCGATCCCCCAACTTTAGCCAGGTCGCACGTGACTTTTGTCTCCACACCGATTCTTTCCTACGAATCGCACGCCATAAAGCTTGCAACCACGCTCGCTTTCGAGCACACAATTCGTCACCCTCCCCCACGGCCGTCTCCTCCTCACCATTATCCAAACATTCAATTCGGCTTTGTATGTCTGTAATTTCTTTCTCAACATCCCCAAAATCCGTTTTGTTCCATTGGCGAAGAAAGTTTTTCATATGTCGAAGCTTAACCGAAATGTTAGAGTTGTCGATTCCCATGCTTGTCAATCGGCACCATTCCTCTGCCATGCGATTAATATTCCGTCTCTCATCCAACCATACATTGATAAAGCGAAACGGCCTAGGGCCCCAATCAACATCATCGCACAACAACAACAGTGGAGCATGGTCCGAGATACCTCTCGGCAACGATAGCTGATCTATCCTAGCAAAACAGTCCAACCACCTTGTGGAGACAAGAAATCTATCAATTCTACTCTTTCGATTCTCTCTACCAAACCAAGTAAATTGTTTACCACGCAACGGCATATCTATCAAGCTTGCGGCATCCACAAACGAAGCGAAAGAAACCATACCTCTCGACATTGTACTACATCCTGCTCTCTCTGACGGACGCAGCACTGAATTAAAATCGCCCGCGACACACCACGGTCCCCCATTGCCTACGATCACAGCTAACAAACGCTGCCATAATACCTCCTGTTCCGACACATCACAAGGTGCGTAAATAGCCATAATACAGCACACAAAATCCTCCGGCTGCCATCGCCCATGTAACATTATGAAATACCTCTCCACTTCAACCGTTTCCAGCTCAAAGCGGTTGCCTTCCCATATCACTAACAGACCACCCGAAGCCCCCACGAATGGCGAAAAAGAAAACTCAAAACCATCACTATACCACAGACCCGCGACAACCGACGGCAAAATCTCCTCTAACTTCGATTCCTGTAACAATATCATATCGAACCGATGCTTCCGAACAACATCCCCCACCCGTCTTCGCTTCAAGCACGACCCCAACCCCCTGACATTCCAGCTCATTAGTCTCATTTTTACAAATTTCGAATGCCGTCTTGCAGCACTCGTGACAAATCCTGTAGAATATCTTCCTCACGCCCCAAAGACGTCACCCCCACGAGGTTACGCAATGCTGCTGTTGCTGTAGCTTCGCGATACAGAGCTTGCTGCCGACGTTGAAAATCTGAATCCGTTAGCGAAATATCCGCGACAACAACTTGTGATTCACCGCCACCGTTCTTCTTCGGTCGACCCCTACCAAGCTTCTGAGTCTTAACCACCCCAGATAAGGCATTCACAGATTTTGTTTTCTTCAAAACCCCATTAATCACGATAGGAATAGTAGGAACGTTCTCACCTCGTAGGCATGTTTCGGTAGCACCACCTAGCTGTTCAACTGGACCAGGATGCAATCTAAAGTGACCAACGGTGGCCGTCGTAATTGGGACAGAAACCAAGTCTGTCGCTTCACAATGTTTGGTCGCCGGTTCCCCCTGCTGTAATTGAGAGTCGGATAACACACTATCCTTGTTTTGATCAAACACTTGAGGTTGCTTGATAGCCTCTACAGTTCTAGAATTGTGGAACTCTAAAACTTTAGGATTCTCTAGGTGTCCTACTACCGATAGAACTCCTCCCTGCCTTACAGCATCTCCGTCCATCCCAGAACCACCGTGCGTTTGCACCGGTATGGTACTCCCAGGCGCTGTAGTCGGTGTGTCACCTACGAACAGTTCCCCACGTACACCATCGTTCCACAGCTGGTTGCACCTCCAGTCCTGCCGCCCTGCATCCACGTCCCCGGACGTGTCATGTTGGTCATCCACTCCCAAGTTTGATTCCGGCACATATTCCGACGTGCTACACTCTGATGATTCGTCGGTGCTAGAATCATATGTCCTCGTGCATTCACAATCTGCAGGAGGCCCAAATATGGGCACCTCCTTAACGAAAATCGGATACGCAATTCCCCCGACATCCACCACCAACCTAGTATCAATGTGCTCCATCGATTCCGTCTCAATCAGTAGCCAGCCGCATTCAAACGATGTAGGCGATGATGTGTTATCCGCCATCCGAACAAGCGATCCCCATGTTTTTGCGATGTTATCGAAAGTCACACTGGACCAGGCATGAATTGGGACTCCTCGGACAGAAAGCCATGCCCGTCTAGACTGGAATTTCATCCCCGGATCCCACCGTTCAAGCTTTGAAAAGCACTCCTTAAAACTTGTCTTTGCCAGCACCTCATTCATTGTTTGTGAATCCCTGAACATGAGCAGAATTGCCGATCCAGCAATTCTTAATATGGACAATCCTTGGTGATCCGCGATATCCATCCGCAGCGCCAAATCCTTTAAGCTCCAATGCTGACGACTCCAACCCACCATACAACATTGGAGAATTTTCTCTTTCGCTGCATCCACCTCTCCTTTAATTACCTTCGCCGTTACATGAAGCCTTTTCGAATTAACACTTTGTCTTTCCGAAGGCCCTTTTCCGTCACCAGAACTCTTTCGATCCGACTCACCCAAATCCTTACTCTTTCGAATCGACTCACCCAAATCCCTCGTTCTTCGACCTCTGGCCAAACCCTGATCCGCAAACCTCGCCAAACTCACCACCAATCGAGACCCGTATATCCACTTACTATTCAGACGTTCAATAGCCCGTTCTGCGTCTGTCTTACTTGCCATCCTCACAAAACCAAACCTCCCTCCATCTCTTGCCCTCTTCCGAGGGATGAAGGCGTCAAGCACCACGCCATGCCTATCGAAGACTTGCCATAGACCTTTCCAATGCAGCGTTTCCGATATCCTACCCACGAAGACAGTCCAATGCTGCTGGCGATCAATCCCCCTTTCTCCCATTCCGCCCAATGTTCGAATCTTGATATTAATAATAGAAAGATTTTTTTGTGTATTTCTAACAAAACCTTACAAATATTTTTACAAGAATTCTTCATTCTTCCATTTTCTTAACAAAGGAAAAGTTCCGTCAATTTTTGTAGATATCCCTTTTGAAGGTAATTCTTCTTCTCCCCTTAAAACAAAGGTTCTTTATTGATATTCCCTAGTATTTGGCTTTGGTTTTGTTGATTATAACATTGGTTTGAATTGAATTCAAGAAATTCTTGTTAAATGATGATTTCAGGTATTTCTAACAAAACCTCACAAAGATTTTTACAAGAATTCTTCATTCTTCCATTTTCTTCACAAAGGAAAATTTCCTTCAATTTTGGTAGAAATCCCTTTTGAAGGTAATTCTTCTTCTCTCTTTAAAACAAAGGTTCTTTATTGATACTCCCTAGTATTTGGCTTTGGTTTTGTTGATTATAACATTGTTTTGCAATTGAATTCAAAAAATTATTGTTAAATGATGATTTTGTGTATTTTGCCTAAATTATTGGTTAAGTTGATGATTGCTGGATATTTTGATTGGTTTGATTCATATTTTGACTGTATAATTATAATGTGGGATGATATTGTTGATAGTAATCCCGAAATTCGTTAATCGCTTGAGTTTTAGGTGGGCGTTTTGTTAGTTTAGGGGTTGTTTTGGGTGTTATGTGTTTTATGGAGGTATAAGGATGATTTGAGCATGTTATTGGATGATATTAGATGGTGATTAGATGTTAGAATCAAAGTCTTGTGGCTGGGTAAAGATTGAGCGAAATTTGGGAGTGTTTTTGGCGTTTTCGGTTGATTTTTGATAGAGTTTTGATAAGGATGGAGGGGATTGTTTTTTGAAGGAATTGAAATGCATTTTAATGCATTAGACCATGGTTTTATGTTGTAGAAAAAGATAAAGACCAAGGAAGGGTTGTCTAGTCGATATTGGATCTTTTCGGGAGCTCGCGACGCATCGACAAGTGAACCGGTTGCGTAACTATGAGTGAAAATGGATTTATGAGGGCATCAAAGCTGTTTTGGGACTTAGGAAAAGTGTTAAAAGTTTTCCTAATTCCAAGAGTATATTGAAATTATTTTTACTTGGAAAATCTTGCTTTTGGCATTATTTGCAAATAAATGTTTTGGATTGAGATTTGATAAATGCATGAGGATGAAACTTACCGTTATATTACATTATAATTGATTTTTACCATGTTATAGAGACATGAGGTTCAGTTAAGTGAGTGCACAAGATGCACAATTATTGTTGAGGTGCTAAAAGCACGACTTGAGTATAAATGATGAGTTATTGTGTTATTGCATTGAAAAATAGTAAGTTCCCATGCATGTATGATCTATATTGGTTAACTGACAAATAAAAGATGAATCGGATATAGATGGCTAGCCATAGGAATAAAGTGTGTTATCAAAATTGAGAAAAGAAAAGGGCATAAGCCTATCGGCACTTATTCTGAGTTTGACGATAGTTTAAAGGCACTATTTCAGGTCGATGTTCTCTGACTATGAGGGTAGTTGAAAGGCACTATTCTAAGTCTTTGAGGTATCTAGCTTTGAGGGTAGTTTAAAGGCACTATTTTGGGCCGTTGAGGGCAAAGAGGGGTTGAGAGATTATCTTCACCATTAAAAAGGTGATTGAAAGATTATTACCATCGTGATCCGTTTATCCGATGTATTTTAAGCAAAATGATGTTTTATACTTGGTCACTATAAATGACAATGTAAGAATATGGGATGGAAAGAATGGATGAAGTATGATGCATTAGTTACAACAAGTATGTTAATTGTGCCATGAAAAAGCGCATATGAAAAAGAAGCATGGTTTGATTATGCCTAAAGGAAAAACTATTTGAATAGAAAGTATGTTTTTGCAAAAGTGATTATGTTGCATTGATGAGTATATTTAGAGCATTCCTCAGTAAGCATGCATTACTTACGCTCTTGTCTTATCCTTGCAGAGAATTAAAGTTTGGAAGCTGCATTTGGAGGAAAAAGGAATACCGAGAACACTACTTACTTGAGTACATAATAATTACTTTGAATTTTGGCAAATAAGGCAATGTGTCACCATATTCACTTGGGGATTTTAAGTTTTATTTGAATTGTTGAGGATTTATCGTGTTGCTATTTTGATGTTCCTTAAGCATGTTAATGTTGTGATTTGGTTGTTTTTCTCATGATGGCTTTATGCACTAGATTGTCATGAAATGCATACTATGCTTGATGTCTATTACTAGTTTTCTATTGTTTGGGAAAGGTTTAAATGACATGTATGTATGTTGGATCATATACTTGATTATTGCAAGCCCTAAAATGGATTACAAGTATGATGGTTTTGAGTTCTAGGAAGCCTGCCTCTAGAATATGCATTTGACTATGAAGATGCTTGAGATTTGGTGTACAGGTCTTAGAAAGCATGCTTTACATGTGACCTATGTTTAGGATGTATGTTATAGTGTTTGAGGCAAGTTTGGGATGATTAAAAATGGTAAAACTAGAGAAAATTGGTATTTCAGGTCTACTCATAACGATACAACTGCGAGCTGTATTAGAACACGAGGCTTGAATCAGGCGTGATGGTTGGAAATTTGGCTTGGGTACCGGTACGACTCTAGCTATATCGATACATCTTTTGGCTACTACAATATTCAGACTCACCCATTTAAGCTGGGGTACCGGTACACAAGCAAAGTTGTAGAAATATGTGTTTTGATATAATAATTGAAAAATAGTTTTGGACTAAATTGAAAAGATTTTAAAATGCTTTTAAGTCCAAACAACTTGAAAATATGTTTGAGGAAATCTTAAAGGGGTTTTAATGCGTTTTCTAAACCCAAATTTTACAAAACCACCCAGGTGTTTCGAAACACCCCTAGGTGTTTCGATACGACCATTTACAGTGTCAAAACGTTTCGATACAGCTTTGTCTGTTTCAAAACAGGCTTCATCGTTTCGATATGCCTATGTGGCAAAGACCTCAATGGTCAAAACCCTCAACAGCTATTTCCCAACGGTATTTTAAATTGCAGCTCAACTGTCACTCGTGCCAAAACGGTTTGTAACCGTTTCGATACAGCTCAATACCTTTTCAATACGGCCAGAGGAATTTCGATACGACTTGATGCATTAGGCTTCAACGGCTAGTTTTGAAAAAGGTCGTTCCGATACGGGCTCGCTTGTTCCGATACAGACAGCTCCAGAACTGCAATTAATGAGGGAAATAAAGTCTTCAACGGCTCCAATTCAATCCCAACGGTCCTTAACGGCTACAAACTCAATTGTGACTATAAAAGGGACCTCCAAGAATCAATGGAAGACTAATGCTTCAATTGTCAACAACACTATAATGTCAAATTGTCTTTAGGGCCTAAATTGTATATTTCTTGTATAGACAACACTTGTGAGATTAATTGTCAAATTTGCTCAAGTGTATAGGTTTTGGATGAGTGCTTAGATTTGAAAACATACACATATTTGAGGGATTTCTAGTTTGCTTTGAATTTCTCTTGTAAGAGAGCGCTTGATCAAGCTTTGGGTAGAAAGCTTGATTGTTGTAATGGTTTCCTCCTACTCCGAGAAAAGGGGACAAAATTCTTAGTGAATTTGGTTGAAATCCTTAGTAGGAAGCTAAGGTAGTGGATGTAGGCTTTGGGTTAGAAAGCCTAACCACTCTAAATCCTTGTGTTCAAATCTTATATTTTTAGCTTCCATAAAAACACCTTTAAAACCAACCTTCTCCACACTTGGCAAGCATTTCGGTTGTGACCATCGAGCTCAACACAAGTGTATCGGTACGACCCTATCTGATTTTGTCCTAGGGATCGGTACACGAGCAAGTGTACCTATTGAGATGATCAATCGAATCCAAATGGCCAAGAGGGGGGTGAATTGGCCATTAAAAAATTGAAGGGAGCAAGTTGGAAAGATAAAACTGAAGAACAAGAGATTTATAGTGGTTCAAGCTTCTAACAAGCTCTACATCCACTACCTTAGCTCCCACTAAGGATTTTTAAACAATTCACTAGTGAATTCATCCCCTTTTCTAGGCTTAGAAGGAAACCGTTAAAAGACAATCAAGCTTTCTACCCAAAGCTTGATTAAGATCACTCTTTTACAAAGGATAGTTGGCAAACTTAAATTAACCTCTCAAATAGGCTTATATGTTGTCCAGTTACAAGAGAACTCTCCCCAAACTTGAAATAAAGAATTACAATGAGAAATCACAAGTTGGGTACAAGGGTTTGACTCTAAAAAGCTCAAAGAGATTGGATTTTTTCTTGAATGTTTCTTAATTGATAAATTGTTGTTGTTGTAGCTTTTGAGTCTTACTTTTATATCACTTCATTGATTTCTAACCGTTTGGGTAGCTGAGATCATAAATAGAGCCGTAGGAGATCATTTTTCTCGCAATAAGTGCACTTCTAGTGCAGGGTGTATTGGTACACGGGAGCCCCGTATTGGTACCTGCAAGATAGAAACTAGTCGTTGCAAGAGTAAATGGAAGGGTGTATGGAAACGGTCTTTGTGTAAAATGGGGGTCATACCGAAACAACTAGGGTGTATCGGTACAATTTTTGCTCATTGGAATCTGATGAAAAAGTCTTGGGAAAAAGGTATCGGTATGCTTCAAGGGCGTATCGAAATGGATGTCACCCGTATCGATATGATATAACTGAATTTTGAAGCTTTAACTGACACTTAACGGTCAAAAAGTTTAATACAAAAATTTTAAAAATCTAAAGACCCCATATCGGTACGCTGATGTGTAGTACCGAAACTGAGGATTGGTATGCCTAAGACATGTACGGAAACTCATTAGTATAAAACCCTGTTTGAAGGCTGTATCAAAACGGGCAAGCCCGTATAGCATCATTGTATCTAAACGGGTTAAGCCGTATCGAAACAATGTGTTCAATTAAAATTCTAGTAGTCAAAATCCGTATCAAAATGCTTGGGCGATTTTGTATAGTTTTGCTTGAAACACTTAGAAAATTTTTGGTGTTTAAGTTTTTGACTTTAAGTGAGACTTTTGAGAACTTAAAAATGTATTTACTTTTGCAAATTGGTCCTCAATTGTTTTGTTATATCAAAATCAAACATAGGTTTTACAATCTCCCTCTTTTTTATATAACAAAACCAAAGTAAATTTTTTAAGAGATTTAAAAAAGTATTCATCCTTACTTTAAGCTAGGTTTTGAAAAACTTTAAAAAACTTTTAAAAAAATTGTCTCTTTAAGCTATTCTCCCCCTTTTCGTTAGATCAAAATCAATGGGATAAACATAGGTTCATAAGCATGATGTAAACATAAAAGCAATAGAAATCAAAGAACATAATTATAATTATATATTTAAAGCATAAAGGTTAAAAGCAACATAAATCCAAACTCAAATCCTAAAAACATAAATCAAAGCATAGGTTCAAAATCAAATAACATAGGTGCATAAAAATTCAAATCCTAATATTATATGATATGGCATGAGATGCATAAGCCTAAGACTTATTCTCATCATCGTCATCCTCTTGATCTCCATCTTCATCATTTGCATGTTAAGAATGAAGCCATGCGCCATGAAAAGCGGTGAGAGAGACGTCCATTGAGTTTTGTTGATTTCCAATGGATGTAACTCGATTCTCAATGGTAGACATTCTTTCCTCCAAGGATGTGAAGCGAGTGTCGCTGGTGGCGAAACCCCAATTCATATTGGTGCCCAAGGAAGTGAATTGCTCATTGAGATAGGCCATGAGAGCATCCATAGAAGGTTGGGCAACCAGAGCTTGAGGAGCTCCTTGAGGAGCCTTTGGACCGGCTTCAACATTTTGAGGAGGGACCTCGAGATAAACCCAATCTCCATTAATATAATGAAACTTGGAACGCTCTTCGATCGAATCAGTGAGAGGCTCGGCATAGTCTTGAGAGCAATCAATTTTCGACTTTGAGAACAAGTAACTCAAAGAGGTTCTATATGTGAAGGATGAGACAAGGGTGGTGTGGCGATGTTGCACGAGGTAGAGAATCTACAGAAACATGATTTGAGCTAGATTAGGGCGCCTATCCTCACGAAAGCATCGAATCCAAAAATCATCGACTTTTCGGATCGTAGAGAACTTGCCACCAGATGGACGAAACCACCAAGTGATCATGAGGTGAAGGATGCGATCATGGGCATCAAGAAAGGTTACGGAGTTGCTAAGGACATGGATTAAGGAGTTTTCATCATCTATCCCTACGTTTTCAAACCCAAAACATTGTTTAAAACAGTTTGGTCAATCCTAAACTTCTTCCCCATGAGATAGAATTCTATGGCTATAACATTGGTTCGATCGGGATTGTAGATACACCAGGCATTGGCATAAAAGTTGATAACAAGGTTACATTACAAAACTCCGGGTTTACTAAAAAAGGACATAAACTTCCATTGATGCAATAAACCAAGGTATTTTAGTTTAAAACACTCGAAATTTAGAAAAGGAATATAGGTAATACGCTCACGATGAATCTTATAATTTTTGTATCGTTTGTAGTGAGCCATACCGGCGGGTGTTTGAAAACACATTTGGATAATAAGGGTGAGGTTAGGTCTTGTACCATCATTCTCGAAATTTAGGTCTTGTACCACTATCCTACCTCACTAATTCTTGGTCACTTTTTAGGTGTCATATAAAATCTTGAAGTTAAAAATCAAACCAAAAACACATGTATGCCTAAATCATCACATTCGATCCAAATAACGAATCCAATGGTCAAGGTATTTAATGAAAAATGTATACAATATAGATTAAAAATATACACAAGTGTAAAAAAGAATTTTTGGTAAAAAGATTTTTGAAAAAATAGTTTAGAAAAATATACGATATAATTTTATATTTGAATAAAAAAAATTCAATTTTGAAAAAGTTTTTACAAAATTATTGAAACATATGTTATATACATACTAAAAACACAAATTTTGTTTAAAACAACATATAATTAATAACAAAATTCAAAAGAAAAGAAAAAATATTTATACCTTGAAGATGAGATTATGGATGAATGAAGGAATGATGATGCACCAAAGTTGATGATATAGCTTAGACTTGGTTTGAAAAACAAAAGCCCTCAAATAATTGTTTGTAAAACTAAATAATTTGAGGGGATTTTATATGGAAAATTTGGTTAGGGTTTTGATAGAGAAGAGGGGTATTTGAATTAAAGTGAAATTTGGTCTTTAATGCTCATTTAAACTCTCAGCGGCTACGTGTACCGAAACACCACATGGCATCTCAGAACAAAATATCAGTACGCTTTTTAAGCCGTATCGAAACACATGACCATACCGGGACATGCTTGCATGTACTGAAGCGTGTTCTTGAACCCGTATCGATACCCTTTTGCTAGAAAATGCATTTTGGGCAACAAGGATCTCAAAAGTTCAACTTTAATCGAATATAAATGCATGTATATTGTATATGAACAACATGAATGGACTAAAATAGCTACATACTCCCCCTAGCAAAAAGCATAGGTGCAAACAGAAGCAAAAACACAAAAGCATGGCAATCATTCATATCCAAGCAATTTTTGTACCAAAAAAGGCTTTAAAGGGTCAAGAAAGGCTAGTCAAACCTAAATCTCTCTTAAGAGTCCAAAAGCGCTCTTTGTCTAATGGTTTGGTAAAGATATCCGCTAGTTAGTTTGAGGTATCAACATACTCTAGAACAACATCATTCTTTAAGACATGATCCTTAATGAAATAATGTCTTATCTCTATGTGTTTGGTTCTAAAATGTTGGATGGGATTCTTAGTAAGACATATGGCACTAGTGTTGTCACACTTAAGGGGTATGGTACCTACATCAATTCCATAGTCTAGAAGTTGTTGCTTCATCCAAAGGACTTGAGCACAACAACTTCCGACCGATATGTATTCTGCTTCGGTGGTAGATACGGCTACACTATTTTGTTTCTTAGAGAACCAAGATATGAGCATACTACCTAGGAATTGACAAGTACTGGAGGTACTTTTTCTATCTATCTTACAACCTCCAAAATCCGCATCCGAGAAAGCATGTAAATCAAAGGAGGAATCTTTAGGATACCAAAGGCCTAAACAAGGTGTGTCTTTAAGGTATCTAAAGATTCTCTTAACGACTATAAGGTGTGATTCTCTAGGACTAGCTTGAAATATAGCATACAACCAAACACTAAACATAATGTCGGGTCTACTTGCGGTAAGATAAAGCAAAGATCCAATCATAGAACGGTAAATCTTTAAATCAACACACTTACCTCCTTTATCTTTGTCAAGCTTTGTAGAAAAGTTCATTAGTGTGGCTTCAGGTTTCACATTCTCCAAGCCAAACTTCTTGAGCATATCCTTGATGTAATAGCTTGAGTGATAAAGATGCCATCCTTCCTTTGTTTAATTTAAAGTCCTGTTGTCACTAAATTTTCACCTTTGTTTTTAATAATAAAAAAATAAAAAGAAAAATATACAAAATATAAAAAAAGAAGAAAAGAAAAATCCTTTTAAAGGCCTATTTTTTAAATAAACAAAGACCTATCCTTGAAAAGCCCATTTTAAAAGCCCACTTTTAAATAAAAAGAACAAGACCCATTTTTTATTTTTGAAGCCCACTTTTTCAAAGAAAAAACAAAAAAAAAACAGAAAAAGGAAAAAATAATAATCATGGTGTAAAATGATTATGGAAAGAGGGGAAATAAAGTGAGGTGGAAAAAAATAAATGTGATAAAAAACAGCAGCAAAAATCAGCAAAAAAAGAAAGAAAACAAAAAAATAAAAAGGGGAACCAGCGCGCGCCACGCGCCAGCGCGTGGGCTGGTTCCCCAAACCAAACCCTCGTCGCACGTTCATGGCGGCCGGCCAGCACCTACAGGCCATGGCCGCCGACGCCGTTGATACTGGCCGGTCCGCCTCGCCGCCGCCGACCCAATGCCACCAACCCCGCTCGCCGCCACCGCTTGTGCTCGCCAGAATCTACAAAAAACCGAGACAAGAGGTCAAACCCTAGGCTCGAATCAAGGGGAAAATTCAGCAACAATATTGGACCAAATCGGATGAGGATTGAGGGATTTTACCAAGAATCAAGTTCTGATTTTGGCTCCAATTTGGAGATTTAAACACGGATTCTAGCTTGATTTTGAAGCTCAAGATTAGTATAAATACCCCCCTTTTTCACTTGTTCAGGACACACAAAAATGATGAGAAAAACCACTTGAAAAAGCTTAGAAAAAATCCAATAATTCTCTGAATTTTTCAAAAGTTTGCTGGAAATTTTTGGAGTAAAAGTTCGAGTTTGGGAGCAATTTTTCGGAGGCGGTTTGGAGCATTTCGAGAAGCCTGGATTCGAGTTCTTCGTTCGTCGTTTTCTCGGTTACTTTCTCGAAGTTGGAAAATCGTTCACGATTCTGGTAACTTTTTTGTTTTAAATTTTTGTTTTAATATTAGTTTGATCCAAATTTTTTTTGCATGCTTTAAAAATGTTGTTAGGATTATTTAGATCTTTAGGAATGAAGAAATTTTTTTAAAGTGTTTTAATTAAAAATGCAAGAACAAAAATGAATAAGATGGTTAAATTGAAAAACTTAAAATTAGGGATTTAATTAGGAAAAATAATAATCTGTGGTGTGAAATAATAAAGGGGCTTGATTTAAAAAAATATAAAAAGATTTTTTATGAAATTTAGTTTTTAATAATATATGGGCAAAGTGATTTTAAAAGAGAAAATAATAAAGATTTTTGTAGGAAAAAGAAAAAGAATAAGTTTTCAAGAAAAAAAGATTTTAAATAAAAGTTTAGTGTCTAGGATAAAAATAATTCTTTTTGAAAAAACTTTAAATGGAAGTTCTTTAGGAAAAAATAAAGTTAAACCTTTTTAAAAATAGGGGTCGTTTTGAAAGAAAAACTTAAAATGGAAAAAAAGAAAATGAGTTTAAAAAGAGAGAAAATTCCTTTTTTGAAAAAAAGAAAATATAAAGGGTAAAAAACATAAAAAAATGAAAAAAGGTAAAAATGTAAAAAAGGGGTCTTAGCTTTTAAAAAATAAGAGAAATAAGTTTTTTTAAAAAGGGAATAATAAAAGGGTAAAAACTCAAAAAGAATTAAAGTTGCTTGCTTGTTTTAGAAATAGGTGAAAACTTAGGATTAAGGACTAAAGCTTAGGTAGAGACATGTTTTGTTGAAAAATGTTCTTCACAAAAAAATAAAATACACTTAAGAGAACTTAAACTCTCTACTAGGAATAAAAGACTTAGACGTTTTTAAGGGTTTTTAAATAATCAAACTTAGAATAAATAATAAAATGCTCAACACACTAAATTTCCATGTTGTTTGAAAAGTGAAAACCTAATCAATGCGGTGTCTTATCAAACGTGAATGACGGGTTAGCGCCAGAAATGTTAGCGGTGATTAAAGTTCATCTCTCGGGCGATAAGGCCGCTAAAATAGACTAATATTCATTAAACAGACAAGTAAAGTTAAACCTTTTTGAACTTGCAAATTCCAATTTTGAAAACGATTTTAAAGCCAATTAGGTACCCCTTTTTGGGCGTCGTGGGGGTGCTAACCCTTCCCTACGCGTAACCGACCCCCGAACATGTTTTCTAATTTTTCGCAGACCAAAACCGGTGTTTTATTAAAACAAAATGTTTTATTAAAATAACCCTAATTTTTAAAAGTGATCCAATCACACTTTTTTTAAAAAGATTCGTGGCGACTCCGTTGATTTTAAAAAGTTGTTTTCCAAAACGTCGAAGCTCGAAATGGTTGCGACAGCTTGGCGACTCCGCTGGGGAAGTGTTTTTGTTTTTAAAAAAATAAAAACAAAAGAGGGTCATGCCACAAATTGGTTTTAAATGGGTTTTCAAAAAAATATTTTTTTAAAATATATAGAATTTTCAAGTTCATGATAGGTTCTATTTATTTGTCTGTTTAAATGAATATAATTCTATTTTATGCATTTAAGACTTAATTCCAAGCTCTATTCCTGAGCTTTGTCCCGTTCGTTTAAGTGGGGGGAACACACTTTGCTCATGTAAGGATATTGATTCTTCGTATGAGCCTAACAAGTACCTTGGGGAGTCATTCCCTTTGCCTTCGTAAGGATATTGATTCTTCGAGAAGGCTTCAGTGGTGAGTCCTCCTGAGTTGAACTCGATTCGTTCATAGCCTAGAATGGGTGAGAATCGAGGGCCTTGCTACCCTTAGTAGGGGACAACAAGGACAACTTGGGTACCTTTTAAGAACCAATCAAAGTTTGAGAATTTAGAGCCTACCCCTAATAGAGCCATGCAGAAAGCCTAGGTTGTTGAGTCGCAGGAATAATCCGTGGAGAAATGTCCTGAAATGTTGGAATGCCGGCCCATAATTATCGTGCATTTAAATTGTTTTTGACTTTTCATTTGTTGTTCCTTGCTTTATTAATCTCTGTTTCCTATCTTGTTTATTTTTGCATGTGCATTATTTCATATTTAGAAGGGGTTGATTCTGGAAAATTGTTCAAATTATGAATGTAAAGCTCTTAAAGATTGAGGAGGACCCAGCATGTGACAATATTGGTGACCGAAGCTGCAACCCTTCGTCATTACATCAAGCCTGTTGGAAAAGTTGGACCAAGACTCATGTGGCTAGTTGAAGAAATCAAAGAGTTAGGTGTCCAGGCATAAAAATATTTGTAATTCCAAAAGATGTAATAAAAACTTTCATATTTAATAAAGAGTATACTTTCATGAGCAGATTTTCAATGGAATTGATGGCCCTTCGACTGCATTCATGCATTTGCATTATCATGTTTGCATTGTCTTGTTCGCTTTGTTATTTTTTTAAAGCATTTGTGCATACATTCATTCATAAACTAACTTAATAATAAAAACGACATAATATCCAAAATTGCTAAGACAACTCATAAATACTGTACATGAGCCCAAACCCGAGCCATGAACTCTGTGGAAAGATTGACAACTTTGGAGGCAAACCAAAAGATCATTCACGATAAGCTAGAGAAAATGGAGGTTGACATGAAACAACAAGTTGAGGCGGTCCATCAGAAAACGATCAGTTCGATAGCTGCAATGCTTGGATTCAAGGACCCGGATGCGGTTGAAGAAGGAGGAAATACTTCTGCCATTCCACGATTCCCAAGAATGACCTTTAGGAGGGAGGCTACAGCCAAGGCCAAAACACCCATCCATGTAGCTGAATCTTCAACTCATGTTCCAAATGTGGAGGCCAATAATTACGAGGTACCTGACCTCGATGAAGTCGCTGATAAGGCACGAATTGAGAAGAAGTTGGAAGAAAAGTATGAAAAGTTAGAAGGCATGTTCAAATCCTTCCACGATCCCAGACTTTGAAAAATACATTGGGACTACATGCTCATCAACACATCTTACTATGTACTATAGAAAGATGTCAATGTACCTCGACAATGAGAAGCTGCTCATTCACTGCTTTCAAGACAACCTAGTAGGATCCGCTGCATGTTGGTATTTGTAGTTAAGTCGAGTGAACATCAAATCATGGAGGGACCTATTCAGAGCCTTCAGTGAACAATACAAGCATGTTTCAGACATGGTTCCAACCCGTTTGGTCTTGCAAGGGATGGAGCAAAAGCATCACGAGAGCTTCCGACAATACGCTCAAAGGTGGAGGGATGTAGCGGCACAAGTGCAGCCACCATTGCTAAAAAACGAGATCACCTTGATGTTTGTAGAAACACTAAATGGGCCATTTTACGATCGCATGCTCAATCATGCTACGAAGAACTTTACAGATATGTTAATGAATGGTGAACTGATTCTGGCAGCCATGAAGAGCGGAAGGTTGGACAGTGGGGAAACGAAGAAGACGTATAAGAAGAGAGACAACAATGAAGTCAATGCAACGAATGTCTACAACCCCATTTATTCAACGGGTGTGGTGTTCAACAAGCCTAACACCTTCAACAAGCCCAACACCTCAGCTCCGACGGTTGCAAATGCCTTAAAAGGAGAGCGAAGATATCTAGGAAATTCGAGGCCTTACTTTCCTCCCATCTCAATGTCTTATACAAAGTTATTTGCAGAATTGGTCAATCGCAGATGGTGCTGCCAAGGCATGTTCATCTGTTCTTACCTCTCTATCCACCGTGGTATGATAAGAAGGCCCAATGCGAATATCATGCAGGAGTAAGGGGGCATACCATTGAAAATTTCACTGCATTTAAAAGGGTGGTAGATGATTTAAGAAAATCAGGCATCTTGGTTTTTGGAACTTTAGAAGGAAAAGGAAACCATTTGCCAAACCACCAAAATACGGAGGTGAATGTCGTGCTCGAGGAGGAGAAGAGAATGATCAAGGAGTATTTCGAAGAAATTAAAGCGCCCATGATTTGGGTATGAGCTCAATTAGTAGCGGCAGGGATATTAAAGGGGGAAAACCCGAAGATGAAGGATGATGAGAAACCATACTGTGAGTACCATGGAGCTGAAGGACACGAGATCCAGTGTTGCCCAGAGTTTAAATTGATGGTTCAAGCCAAGATGAATAGCAAGGAAATTGTGTTCTTCGAGAAGGGAAATGTTGAGCATGAAACAAATGTATGTGCTACGGAGGAAATCTCCTTTGGGAAGCAATGAGAGGAAGTTAAAGAAGAAAGATGAGGAAGGCCTTATCTTGTGGAAATTCCGGTGAAGAGGGATCGATTTGGTTTCGGCTTCAAGCCCACCAAATGGCAAAGGAAAGTGAAATTCAAAAAACAGCAAGAGAGAAGGAAGTCAAGGTTGAGCGGTGAAGAGGTTGAATGGGAGCCCATGACGTACCCACCCCTAAGTGCCACTTTCAAGGCCGGAGGGCTTCTAGACCCTAATGCCCGCTTTGATGAGGAGGAGAAAGGAAAGAATGAACTATGCGATGTTTTTGAGAATTTGAGCATTAACGCCATCACAACAAATAGGGAGGAAGAAGCAAACAAATTTTTGTCCAAGATTCGCCCCTGCACCGAATTGAAGAACTGGACCGCGGAAATAGTCCCTGAAGTTTTTAAGACTGCCTTAGAGTAATTCTCAAAACCAACTCTTTTAGCCTTAGACCCTGGGGTAATTAGAGATCTTATGTAAAAGGGTCTATTGTCAAAACCATGATTCAAATTTCAATAAAAGATGCATTTCCCCCCAATTATATCTTGTGGCAAACTTTCTTTCACAACGCAAAAGCACCAAAACCAAAAAGATCATAAAAACCCAAAAGGCAAAAAACAAACCCTTAAAACATAACAAATCATATCATTTCATTTATTCTTTCTTTCTTGGTATATATATATTGTCTCCTTTTATTTGTAGGTTTTTAGATATCAATGGTCCAAATGACTCCGAATCAGATTCTGAGGTTAATTTTGAGTTACCACTATGTTTAGAGGAAGTTGAGAGTACTAATGATGAAGAAGGGCATGACTTATCTGATGATCTACTTAGAATGGTAGAAGGAGAGGAAAAGCAAATTCTGCCCCACAAAGAAGAGTTAGAGGTTTTAAATCTTGGGACTGAAGAACAGAAGCGTGAAGTAAAGATTGGTACCACCATCTCAGTTGAGACACGACAACATTTGATTAAGCTTCTACAAGAATACAAAGACATCTTCGCCTGGTCATACCAAAATATGCCTAGTCTCGACACAGATATTGCCATGCATAGGCTTCTTATAAGAGAAGGATGGGAGCCAGTGAAACAAAAGCTTAGAAGAATGAAGGCTGATACACTTTTGAAATTTAGAGACGAGGTCAAGAAGAAGTACAATGCAGAATTCCTCAAAGTAGCTAAATATCCAAAATGGGTGGCAAACATCGTCCCAGTGCCCAAGAAGGATGGAAAAATAAGAATGTGCGTCAATTACAGGGATCTTAATAAAGCAAGCCCTAAGGGCAATTTTTCCGCTTCCACATATCGATACCTTGGTCGACAATACAGCTGGCCATTCCCATTTCTCGTTTATGGACGGATTTTCTGGTTATAATCAAATAAAGATACGCACAGAAGACATGGAAAAGACTACTTTTGTAATGCTTTGGGGAACCTTCTACTATAAAGTAATGCCCTTTGGATTGAAGAACACATGGGCAACGTATCAGAGAGCTATGGTCACTCTTTATCATGACATGATGCACAAGGAAATAGAAGTTTATGTGGATGATATGATCCCCAAGTCCAGAACTAAAGAAGAGCATCTAGTAAACCTGAGTAAGCTTTTTCAAATTTTGAGAAAGTTTCAGTTAAAGCTTAATCTTGCCAAGTGCACATTTTGGGTTACTTCTGTGAAGTTGTTAGGCTTTGTAGTAAGCAGAAGAGGAATCGAAATCGGCCTAGACAAGATAAAGGCCAAACAAGAGCTCCCACCTCCTCAAACACAGAAGCAAGTTCGAGGATTCTTGGGAAGGTTGAATTACGTAGCTCGTTTTATTTCCCAACTTGCGAATAAGTGTGATCCAATATTTAGGTTGCTTAGAAAGAATAACCCAGGGACTTGGAATGAAGAATGCCAAACAGCTTTAGAAAAGATCACAGAGCAGTTAACTAATCATCCAATGTTAATGCCACCCATTCTGGGAAACCGTTAATACTCTATCTGGCGGTGTTTGAAAATTCAATGGGTTGTGTACTAGGGCAGCATAACGAAACTGGAAGGAAGGAAAGTGCAATATATTATGTGAGCAAGAAGTTTACTGACTTTTTGAAGCAAGATATTCTCCAATTGAAAAGGTATGTTGTGCTTTGGTATGGGCCACTAAGAGGCTTAGGCAGTATTTGTTGTATCACACCACATGGTTGATCTCACGATTAGATACATTGAAGTTTATGATGGATGCTCCAGCCTTATCAGGAAGAATAGCGTGATGGAAAATGTTGCTTTCAGAATACGACATCCAATATGTGCATCAGAAAGCGGTAAAAGGAAGTGCCATAGCAGATTTTCTTGCCAGTCGTGTACAAGACGATTATGAGGCATTAGATTTCAGTTTCCTCGACGAGGATTTAATGTGTGTTATGGAAGATGAAGAGTCACCAACAGAATCCTGGGTCATGCATTTCGATGGTGTTGTAAATGCCCTAGGATGAGGTATTGGGGCAGTTTTGGTTTCGCCAGAAGGAGATCATTATCCTTTTACTTGCCATTTGAAATTCTTCTGCACCAATAATATGGCAGAATACGAGGCATGCATATTGGGCCTAAGGGAAACCATTAACAGAAAAATCCGAAAGTTGAGAGTCTATGGAGATTCAGCTTTGATTATATATCAAACATGTGGAGAATGGGAAACAAAAGATGCAAAATTGATGGAGTATCACAATTCGGTCCTTGAGTTAACTAAAGAATTTGAGGGGATTACTTTTAAGCATCTCCCGAGAGAAGATAACTAGATGACTGACGCGTTAGCTACTTTGGATGCCACGTTTAAAACTAGTGAGGGTTCAGAGATGATACCCATTAAGTTACAAATGATGGAGTCCCCAACATATTGTTATAATGTAGAAGAAGAATAAGATGGTTTACCGTGGTTCCATGACATCTTACAGTACTTAAAGCTGCAACAATACCAAGCACATACTTCAAAAAATGAAAAGAAAATGATCAGGAAAATGGCATCAGGATACATCCTTGATGGGGAGATCCTCTACAAACGAAGTCGAGACCAGGTATTACTAAGATGCGTGGATGCAAAAAAAGCACAATTGATTTTGGAAGAAGTCCATGAGGGAATTTGTGGAACTCATTCTAGTGGTTACACTATGGCAAGAAGAATTATTCGTTTAAGATATTATTGGTCAACGATGGAAGGGGATTGCATTAACTATTCCCGTAAATGCCACAACTGCCAGCTTTATGCTGACATGGTCCATGCGCCTCCTCAGTCTCTTCATGTCATGTCGTCTCCATAGCTGTTCTCTATGTGGGGTATAGACGTCATTTGGACAGATTCATCCGAAAGCGTCAAATGGTCATCGGTTTATCTTGCTAGCTATTGATTACTTCACAAAATGGGTAGAGGCAGCCTCATATGCAAATATAACTCCGTCCACTGTTTGCAATTTCTTGAAGAAGTAGATCATTTGTCGATATGGTCTACCAGAAAGCATATTCATTAACAATGCCTCTAATTTGAACAACTAAATGATTGTTGGGGCAAATCAAACAGTTTAGACCAATTAGTCTATGCACTGTCGTGTACAAAACTGTTTCTAAGGTCTTGCTGAATAGACTTAAGCCTGTCATCCCCTTCTGCATATCTGAGAACCAAAGTGCATTTGTGAAAGTTAGGTTGATCTCGGATAATGTCTTTATAGCACATGAGATGTTGCATTTCTTGAAGGGAGCTAGATATGGGCCAAACAAAGGGGCAGCTGTTAAACTTAACATGGAAAAAGTATACGATAGGGTTGAGTGGAATTTCCTTCATGATATTATGTTAAAAATGGGATTTGATTGTAAATGGGTTGACCTGATCATGAGGTGCGTAACTACTGTGAGTTTTTGTCTTAGAATCAATGGGAAATTTTCTGAAGAGTTTAATCCTGGGAGAGGACTGAGGCAAGGGGACCCTTTGTCCCCCTATCTGTTTTTACTTGCTGCACAAGGCTTGTCTGCCTTGCTTTTGAAGGAACAGTTTTTAGGCAGAATTAAAGGCTTGAGAATCAGTGTGCATGGCCCTCGTGTAAATCACCTACTATATGCAGATGATTGTTTGCTCTTCTTAAGGAATTCAGAGGATGAGGCCACTAGAGTGAGAGAAATTCTGAGGATGTATGAAACTGCTTCTGGGCAAAAAGTCAACCTAGACAAATCTTATATCTACTTCAGTAATGGCATGAAAGATGAACATAAAGCTGCTTTGAAGGGGGTTCTTGAGATGAGAGAAGAGATTGAAATGGGGGTGTACCTTGGGCTGCCTTTGATTGTTGGGAAAAATAAGACTGACTCCCTATGTTTCTTGTTCCAAAATGTAGATAAAAGGGTTGGTGGCTGGACAAAGAATTTGCTTTCCTTTGGTGGAAGAGAGGTGCTTTTAAAGTCTGTATCTCAAGCCCTTCCCACTTATTCCATGGGATGTTTCCTACTACCTGATTGCATCATAGATCCCATCATCTCTTCTTTGAGGAATTTCTGGTGGTATGGAAAGGCAGGAAGTAGAGGCTGGACTCATGTTGCTTGGGGCAAACTGTGTAGACCAAAAAGGTATGGTGGCATTGGATTTAAAGATTTGAGAGTGTTCAACCTAGCTCTTCTAGGTAAACAGATCTGGAGATTAATGGTCAATAAGAATTCCCTATGTTTTAAAGTGTCGTCAGCTAAATATTTCCCTGATGGTGATGTTCTTAATGCTAAGCCTCATGATAAACCATCTTTCATGTGGAGGTGTGTGTCCAAAGCTAAAGAAGTTCTGAGGGACCAGTTTCACTTGAGGATTGGTGTTGACAGTCAGTGCTTAATGTTTCAAAACAGATGGGGTAGTGATAAAGTTGTTGAGCTGCAGGACTCTTACTTGGATGGTACAATTCACCCAGTCACTTGTGGTGAGTTCATGGTCCCTGGAGGGCCTAGATGGAATGAGTGAAAAGTCAGGAGTGTTTTTTCAAATTCTGATGCTGAAGCTGTTCTAAAATGCCCTATCTCCACTATGAATGAAGATGTTTGGCAATGGGACCATCACTCCTCAAGTTCTTACTCATCCAGATCTGCCTATGACTGGATTCAAAGGAATAGAAATGTAGAGAGAGACCTTTCACCTCTTTGGAAATCCTTGCAGAAGATGAATACACTCCCTAAGATAAAAAATTTCATTTGGAGGTTATGTTTCAATGCCCTTCCTTCTGGGGAAAAATTGGCTGCAGCTCGAATTGCCCTTGGCCTGTGCCCTCATTGTGGTTCAGCTGGAGAGACTCTTTTGCATGCGTGTAGGGATTGCCCTGCAGTTAGGGAGGTCTTTGATCAGTGTGACATCTCGAGAAAGTTGCCTGTTTCCCAGGATCTTGATTACAGGCAGTGGTTAGAATCATGTTTGAGGAACTTGAGCCCAGATCTGTTTATGTTTTTGTGTGTGCTGCTTTGGAACATTTGGAATAGGAGAAACACCTTGGTTCATAAGGGGATTCTCATTCATGCTAGAGCTGTAGTTGATTATGTTCAATTACTTATTACTGATTATCTATCATCATGGGAATTACATGGAGTTGGAATTGCTTGTAACAGGTCTGAAAGGTGGAAATGTCCCCCGGAAGGTGTGTACAAAATCAGTGTCGATAGAGCCTTCTTTGCTGACTCTGGGAAAGCTTCCATTGGAGTGATTGCACGAGATCATTTCGGGCTGATGATCGATGGCCAGGCAAACACTCTACAGGGTACCTTTAATGCTGAGCTTGTGGAAGTCATGGCACTCGTGGAGGGCTTAAGAATGGCCTCACTTAATGGCTGGACAAATGTGTTATTTGAATGCGACTCAATTGGTGTTCTCAACAGACTGGCTCCACAGATTGAAGATAGATCGATTGCTGGCATCTTCCTTAGCGAAACAAAGCAGCTCATTCATTGTAATCCAGGCTTCAAGGTTATTCATGTCAACCGAAAAGCAAAACGTGTTGCTCACACTCTTTCCCATTGGGTTAAGGATTGTAATGCCCCTTTTTATTTTGTTTCGGATATTCCTATTTTTGGCACCTAGCTAATATATTTTGGTTGTTATCTTGCAAAAAAAAGAATGATTGTTGGGGTCTGTGAGCAGTTTAACATAA
Organism: Hibiscus trionum; assembly: GCA_030270665.1. Lineage (NCBI taxonomy): Eukaryota > Viridiplantae > Streptophyta > Magnoliopsida > Malvales > Malvaceae > Hibiscus > Hibiscus trionum. The sequence continues at coordinate 4,333,188 of BSYR01000008.1, forward strand.
AGCATCGCAACTCGGTTGTATACCGCCCAAAGATGAATGGAGAGTAGAAGCAACCAATAAGAATATTAAGAAGATAGTGCCAAAGATGACCGGTACTTATAAAGATTGGCATGAAAAGTTACCATTTGCTCTATATGCATATTGAATAGCGATACAAACATCTACTGGGGCAACTCCGTTTTCACTAGTATATAGAGTTGAAGTATTGCTACCAATTGAAGTGGAGATACCATCGTTGCGAGTCTTGATGGAAGCCAGGTTAGATGAAATAGAATGGGTTCAGGCAAGGTATGACTAGTTGAACTTAATTGAAGAGAAGAGACTGGAAGTTGTATGTCATGGTCAAATGTACCAAAGAAGGATGATTATGGCTTATGAAAAGAAGGTTCGCCCTAGAGAATTCCAAGAAGGTGATCTGGTCTTAAAGAAGAAGTTTCCAATTCAAAGTGATCCCTGAGGAAAATGGGCGCCTAATTGGGAGGGATCGTACATTGTCACAAAGGTTCTTTCTGGTGGAGCATTGATTTTAACTGAGATGGATGGAAATGAGTTTCAAAACCCGGTAAACTCTGATACTGTTAAGAAGTACTATGCCTGAAGAAGAAAAAAAGAAAAAGAAAAAAATAAAAAAAAATAAAAAAGAAAAAGAAAAGAAAAGGAGGGTTCAAAATGAAAACCCACAAAGAGCGTTTTGAAACCAAAGGAAGGTCTGAGTTGAAAACTCGTAAAGGGCGGCTCAAATAATTTGTAAGATAGATTTTGGGGCTTCATAGATTACGCACTGCACTCAAGGTTTCTTCGACACTGGCGTCATTCAAGTTTACTTCTGGCATTTGAAAGGAGAAGTTTGGACTATTGATATTTGAATACTTGCTTCCCTTCCTTTTTATAAACCTTTTTGTGTTTGCCACAACGTTAATAAATTTGTTTCATGGGTTTTTCTTTCCTTTTTGTTTCATGCCTCATCTTTGTTAGCATCTTGCTTTAAAATCAGGATCAATGGATTTGACAATCATTTAAATATGCAAAAGATTTTTAAGCATTACTTTGAGAATGTTTTGAAAAGTACAAGGACTATGAAGTGTTCCATAATTATTATTTGGGGCATATGGTGTTAAAATGTTTGAAATAGAGGTAAAAGCCTTGTTGCGAAACTTTTTAAAAGGAAGAAAAGCCATATGAATGTCTGGTCACTTAAAAAGCATTTCTTAACCACCAGCCTTCCTTATATGATGATAAGAGCAGCCATACAATGTTGAAACTTGAATTAGGGAATTCATCCTTGAATACGAAAATGTTGATTAGGAAGATAAGGATTAAATGTTTTCAATGAAGTGAGAATGGGATGTAAAGATTGAATCAGTCAGCAGAAGATCAGCGAATGAAGCAAAAGCCAGAGTTGTTCGTAACTCACGAGTGAATTCCAAAGCAAAGGAGATGGCCTTATCCCAGGGAATAGTGAATTCGAAGCCAAAAGCCAAGAAGGGTTGAAAGAAAAGTGAAGCAAATCGTCTTACTTACACAAGTTTAGGAGAGAGTTCATGATAATCGGGTTGGCCACGATAACTAGAATTTCATTAAAAATTAAGAAAACGATCTAAGCAAAAGGAATTCTAAAAACTTGTCATGCATTCATATTCTAGACATCCCTAGGGGCATGCACATCATAAATGTATTGCATATTGCATTTTGTTTTTTTTTTCAGGAACATGGAAGACCTATTCAAATGAGAATTTGCTTATTCATCCAAGCATAAGGAGGATGAAGTGTTTTAGAAGATTCACCTATAAGGAGAGTGGGGTTTGCTTATTCATCCAAGCATAAGGAGGATGAAATGTTTAAGAAGATTCGCCTATCCGTTCGGGCGTAAGGAGAATGGAGCCTGCTGATTCATCCAAGCATAAGGAGGATGAAAGCTTTCAGAAGACTTGGCCTAATTGAGCATTTGGGAGAACAAAACCCAGCTCAAATGCTTAGGCGATTTGGGAGAATAGAACCCAGCTTAACTATTCGAGCATAAGGAGAATAGAGGCAGCCTATTCGTTCGGGCATAAGGAGAATAGAACCTCGCCGCCGCCGACCCAATGTCACCAACCCCGCTCGCCGCCGCCGCCGCCCGTGCTCGCCGGAATCTGCAAAAAGCCGAGACAAGTGGTTAAACCCTAGGCTGGAATCAAGGAGAAAATTCAGCTTTGATATTGGACCAAATCAGATGAGTATTGAAGGGTTTCACCGAGAATCAAGTTCTTGCTCTGATTTTGGCTCCAATTTGGGATTTAAACACGGATTCTAGCTTGATTTTCAAGCTCAAGATTAGTATAAATACCCCATTTTTCTCTTGTTCAGGACACACAAAATTGAAGAGAAAAACCACTTGAAAAAGCTTAGAAAAAATCCGAAAAATTCTCTGAATTTTTCAAGAGTTTGCAGGAAATTTTGGAGTAAAAGTTCGAGTTTGGGAGCAATTTTCCAGACGCAGTTTGGAGCATTTTGAGAAGCCTGGATTAGAGTTTTTCGTTCGTCTTTTCTCGGTTGCTTTCTCGAAGTCAGAAAACCGTTCACGATTCCGGTAACATTTTTGTTTTAAATTTCCGTTTTAATATTAGTTTGGTCTAAAATTTTTTCCATGCTTTAAAAATGTTTTTTTATCGGCAACGAGTATGATTTTATTAATAAGTATCATACAATGCCATCACACTCCATGGCCTCAATAAAAACCTCCCTACACCTAAATGGAGGAAAAGAGTACCGAGGAGTATGAGATAAAGAACAAACGCTAAAAACAAACGAACAAACACGAAAAAAACTAAAGCAAGAAACCAAAACACAAAACATTCACGCTAGCATGCAAAACCAAGATGTACGATCAACACCACCCCTTGCCAAAGAGACATACAAGCAATTCGCTTCTCGATAAAAACATGAATACTTGAGCTCAACAATAATCCCCCTCGGATGCAATTTCCAGGCCAAAAGATGTCGTCAAGCACCAACAAAAAATGGTTCGATGTTGTGTGTTTCCATACTATTCGATCCTCACACTTTGAACAAACCACACCACGCCACTCTATCGACACAGAGGAAAACACGCACCACATCCAATGAATAATTCCACCATACCTCGTTGTAGATTACCACAGCACATATCGCCTAACAAACTCGCTTGATCCCCTCCCACACATGGTATGTATACTCCTACTATACCACAAAAACAAACATCCAAGAACCGAGCAAATTTGTCTCCTCTCTCGAATGTCAAAAACATCCGAAGAAGGCGTAAATACATAAACAAAATCATTCGTAAACCATATCTTATTCACCATACCATCACTTGATATCTTTAATTTAGTCACATATAAAATGACCATCGCACACCTTTGTTGTTGTAAAAAGCGTTGAACTGATTTACTCCTCAAACACTGACCCAATCCCTCTCACATTCCACGACCACAAACTCAACACTCTTCGCAATTATTGTCATTCTCGCGCTTCAATCATACGTGCGATATCCTTTACAATGTCTTGTTCGTTTCCGATTGTTTTGACCCTAATCAGTTTACCCAATTGCAATGTTTCCTCCGCTTCTCTTAAAATAGTCCGTTTCCGGTTATCGAAGTTCGAATCTGACAAAGAGCCATTAGCAATTACCTCCGATGATTTTTGGTTTTTCTTCGGACGACCTCTGCCCTTTTTTACCAGCTTCGCTTCCGCCTCACCTCGCTCACCTGGCGATAAAAAACTCAGTTTGATTTCCGAAACCTGTCGTAACCTTCTAAGCTCTCTATTGTATTCAATCGTTTGAGCCTTATTAGCCCTAGGAGTTTCTATCCTTGACCCATCAACACATGGGATCAATTCATCAGCTACTAGTTCTTCGGCAACTAGTTCAGCACACGATACTCCCACATTGTTTGGAAAAATATCAACCACAACATCACTCGGCAAAACATCCAGAATTCGCTGACTTTCCCCTTCACGATGGACAAAGCTTACGTCTTCATCCGCCATCCAACTGGCCGTGCTCATTACACGCAGATCCTCCCTCTTGTTCTCATTTCACATACGATCAATTTGGTTCGAACCCAGAGCCGAACAAGAGAAAAAATTGGGTACCACTGTATCATTTGCTGACCTCCCACTTATAGACACCTTAACCGGGCTGGACATATCTATGTTCAAATCCTAAGTACTCACTATATCTTCCGAGCAGTTCGCCGCCTCACAACTACAATCACACTTAGGGCCAATCGCTTCCTCAATTTCTGTAACGCGAATTGTGAAGATGTTATCGTTAATGCACAAGTCCATTACTTCATCTATGTGTGAAATCCAGTCAGTTTTGATCTGAAATCGACATCGTTCAAACATCGAAGGCACCAAAGTCTCAATGTCAATCTGTACGAGTTCGCCCCAAATTGCTGCAATATTCGGAAATGTTTCTTCAGACCATCCATGAATAGGAATTCCACTTACTGAAAGCCATACCATTCGATTCGGTAAAAATGATGTAGGCGACCATTCAATTAAATTTTCAAACCATGTTTCTAGACGCCTAGTCTCCAAAATTCTCTTCCTCGATTCTTTATCTTCAAACATGAATAATACAAGAGAGCCCTCAACTCGCATCAACGTAAAACCTGTCAAATTCGCCTTTGTAATCTCATTTGCAAGATCCGCTATTTGGCTGGGTTGACGGCAAAAACCCAAAGCACAATTCTGTAAAAATTTCCCATTTATCGGCATCAACAACCCTATTCACGCATTTGCATTTCTCTTCCACTCTAGATTGCTCTTTCGTTGTGATCTGATCATCACCATCCTCATCCTTGTTAAGTCGCCTCACTGGATTCCTTTTGGAATTGTTCGTACGATCATGATCATCCCACTGTTTCTGGATCTCCTTGTTCGTCCTTGAATCAGTGTTATCACGTTTTCTTCTCCAAAATGTATCCCTAGTCTCCCTTTGCGCCATCATTACCTTTAATTTGTATCCGTAAAGCCGAAAGCCGTGAAAACGCTCTACAATTCGATCTGCATCTGCCTTTGACCCCAAACGTACAAATCCGAATCTGGTTCCATCTCTCGCTCTCTTTCTTGGTACAAACACATCCACAACCACTCCATGTCTGTCGAAAACTTGCCAAACGCCTTGCCAGTGTAGTTGCTCTAGCAAGTTTGATACAAAAACTGTCCAAACTCTTTGAATCTGATTTCCCGAGCTCATTTTCCTCACCATTAAGGTTGCGTGCGCGCCTCTAATTCTTACTTGAAATTTCAATTGTGCACACAATTTTATTCAGAAATATTCACAAACACATGGTGTGCACACATCAAATCCAATCCATTTTTACTTCTCATGCAAAATATGAATGCAAGCGTTGATACACAAAGTTTCGTAGTCTCCAATCGCAAAACCAGAGGCAGTGAATCGCGTTGCTGATTGGTGTTGCGGTACTATGCAGGACACGTAGACATATTGCTTTCTCTTTCTTTCTTGGATACAATCACTCTAAAAAATGTTGTTAGGATTATTTAGATCTTTAGGAATGAAGAAATAATTTTTAAAAGTGTTTTAATTAAAAATGCAAGAATAAAAATGAATAAGATGGTTACATTGAAAAACTTAAAATTAGGCATTTAATTAGGAAAAATAATAGTGTGCGGTGTGAAATAATAAAGGGGCTTGATTTTAAAAAAATATAATTTTTTTAATGAAATTTAGTTTTTAATAATAGATGGGCAAAGTGATTTTAAAAGAGAAAAATAATAAAGATGTTTTTTAGGAAAAAGAAAAAGAATAAGTTTTCAAGAAAAAAATAAAAATGTTTTAAATAAAAGTTTAGGGGCTAGGATAAAAATAATTCTTTTTGAAAAAACTTTAAAAGGAAGTTCTTTAGGAAAAAAAATAAAGTTTATTTTTAAAAAGGGGTTGTTTTGAAAGAAAAACTTAAAATGAAAAAAAAAGAAAACGAACTTAAAAAGAGAGAAAATTCTCTTTTTTTGAAAAAAAGAAAATATAAAGGGTAAAAAACATAAAAAATGAAAAAGGGGTCTTGGCTTTTAAAAATAAGATAAGTAAAAAAGAAATAAGTTTTGTTTTTTTAAAAGGGTAAAATATCAAAAAGAATAAAAGTTGCTTGCTTGTTTTAGAAATAGGTGAAAGCATAGGATTAGGGACTAAAGCTTAGGTAGAGACATGTTTTGTTGAAAAATGTTCTTCACAAAAAAATAAAATACACTTAAGTGAACTTAAACTCTTAACTAGGAATAAAAGACTTAGACATTTTTAGGGGTTTTTAAATAATCAAACTTAGAATAAAAAATAAAATGCTTAACACACTAAATTTCCATGTTGCTTGAAAAGTGAAAACCTAATCAATGCGTTGTCTTATCAAACGGAAATGAAGGGTTAGCGCCATAAATGTTGGCGGTGATTAAATTTCATCTCCCAGGCGATAAGGCCGTTAAAATAGACTAATATTTATTAAACGAACAAGTAAAGTTGAATCTTTTTGAACTTGCAAATTCCAATTTTCAAAATGATTTTAAAACCAATTATGTACCAATTTTGGGCGTCGTGGGGGTGCTAACCCTTCCCCACGCGTTACCGACCCCCGGACCTATTTTTTGATTTTTTGCAGACCAAAATCGATGTTTTATTAACATAACCCTAATTTTTAAAAGTGATCCAATCACACTTTTTTTAAAAAAAAATTGGTGGCGACTCTGTTGATTTTAAAAAGTTGTTTTCCAAAACGTCGAAGCTCGAAAGGGTTGCGACAAGTCCCAAAAAGAATGAGAGCTCCCCCATCACGCTCATCTCAAATTCACATTGCATCAACTTAGAAAAATCTTGGCAAAACATTTCATTAGTATAACCGAAAATTATATCATCAACATAGATTTGGACTACTAATATGTCTTTGCCATTTCTCTTAATGAAGAGTGTAGTATCCACCTTTCCTTTATTAAAACCTTTTTCAATTAGAAAACTAGATAACCTTTAATACCATGCTCTAGGAGCTTGTTTCAAACCATATAAAGCCTTTGAAAGTTTGAAAACATGGTTTGGGTATTTTGGATCCTCAAAATCGGGTGGTTGTTCTACATACACTTCTTCATTAATAAAATCATTTAAGAATGCACTTTTATCATCCATTTGAAAAAGCTTGAATTCATGATAACATGAAATTGCAAGAAGCATCCTAATAGCTTCCATCCTAGCTACGGGTGCATAGGTTTCATCAAAATCGATTCCATTTTCTTGAGTATAACCTTGAGCAACAAGTCTAGCCTTGTTCCTCACTATGTTACCACATTAATCTAGTTTGTTTCTAAAAACCCATTTAGTTCTTATAGTAGACTTATTACTAGGCCTATCAACTAATGTCCAAACTTGACTTCTCTCAAATTGATTTAGTTCCTCTTTCATGGCCAATATCCAATATTCATATTTTAATGCTTCTATGATATATTTAGGCTCAATTCATGAAATAAATGAAACATTGCTAGCAAGTCTAAGTGAAGATCTAGTGGTTACCCCTTTGGATGAATCACCTAAAATCTCATCACCTTTGGCATAGTTGAACTCCCTTGGGTAGGTGACCTTCTTTTCCTCTAGAGTTATGTCCTTCAATGCTTCTAGAGGTGGATCTTGTGCTTCTTCTCCTCTGGTTGGAACCTCACCCACCTTTGATGATTGCCTGTAACCCCCTCATCCTGGGCTAGCCGACAGACCGGTCAGAATGGGTTACACGCGGAAAATCGGGGCGAAATCCGCTAAGGCCTCACTCCGATTAGCAACCCTATTTTTTCATTTAATTATCTTGTCTAAATATCATATTTAATCCTAAGTGCGAAGGCGACAACGGAAAACAATAACGAATCAAACCAAGCAGAACGTATGGCATTCTTAAATTTACCAAGTGACATGTTAGTCCAATTTCAAGCGTACGAAACAAAACCATACATAGAAGGTCCATATAGACTCAACAAGAAAGCAAACAAGCAATCAGGACTAAAACGCAACATCCAAGAACATTCGAAGATGCCAAAAAGCCAAATTACTCACCTGCGTTTTGAAACAGGCTTGCCCGTTCCGAAATGTGGGTTCCAGTTTAAAAGCAAGACCAGGTCGTACCGATACGGTCCACTTCGTTCTGGTACGGGGGTCTACAGTGTCGAAACATTTCGGAACTTGTTCTGAAACATGGGTTCTAAGTGGCAAACCGTATCAAAACGCGTACCGTAACGGGAGCTCATAGTGTCAAATCGTATCGAAACGACACCACCCTCGTTCCAATACGAGTATCCCTGGAGCTACAACCGTTCCGAAACTACCTCCAGCGTCTCGAAATGCCTGCACACAGAGTGACCCGAAAACAAGTTTCTGCATCCTCAAACATCTCCAAACTTGTCCCAAAACAACAAAGATCACAAGCAACCATCATACAACCAAATCTAGAGGCAACACATCCTACTACGGAGCAATATTAAACAAACAAGCATGCATAACAAATCCATTTAGCCAAAAGAAACACGTAGCAACATAAGCATCACATAAACAAGGTTTACATCCCAACTCACAAGAACATAAGCATTCAACAACCTAAAAGCCAACATAGGAGTCTAACAAACGCCTCTACAACACATAGCATCCCCATTGCTATCTATTACATTATTTAAGAAAAACCATACTTGAGAAGCAACACACGCTCTTGGGTGCCCCTTCCTTGCTTCATGCTAACTTCCACACTAATGATATGCATTGTCGGAAATGAGAGCGTAAGCTTGAAAGCTTAGTGAGGGAGCTCAAAAACAAATATCGACAATGCAGGGTCCAAAGCATGGTATCCACAAAACATCAACAAGGCATGCACTGACACCGACATGACAACATCGCCAACCGCTTCAAGAATCCATGAACAAGGCATCAAGCCAACCGCTACGAGAATGCATGAACATGGCATCTTACCTCATGTTATGCTAATCATAGATGTAACAGAACATCTTACCACACCAACCACACATAAACAAAGTATATTGGCAACTATATAGCTTACTCGGATATGCGGATAACTTACATTGGGATTTTCACCCCAACGTACTCAACAACAATATTACATTCCGGTGGGATTTCACACATCACCATTTTCTTTTACAGATGTGATTCCACTCATCATCACACATATATACTTTCCGGTGGAATGTTATTTCACCGTACTCCACCTTGATGATTTCACATCACCAAGGCCACGCGCGAATTTGACTCTTACCGTGTGCACACTCATCCTAATGATCGATCATTTATATCCGGTAACGTAACTAGTGCCAACATACTAAATGAGTTCTCACCATGATTTTACCAATCATGCAACACAACATACGAATTACCATCATGCAACCTAAACATATCTTAACATGCATAATAGGACACTAATCACACAAGACCACATTTATGCACATTTAACAAGAAACATAAGATTGAACAAGGGATTAAGCTACCAACTTAACCCCACATTAGATTGGCCTACCAAGCACAATCTAATACCTCAACAACACACTTTGAACCAATTTAAAACCATTGAAAACAGTCCACTCACCAAACACCTCAATACAAGCCAAGACAGTCGATCAATCCTCCAAATTTCCCAGAACCGAGCCCGAAGCTTCTCCAACGGTTTCCCTTGCTTCTAATCAACCAGAAACAGTGAATTACTCATCAAAACATCCACATAATCACTGCCACAAATCAGATTACAATCTCAAGACCATTTCACTACATTTTAAAGCCATGAACTAACCCCACTCTTCATTTTCGGACTTGAACACAACCCAGCCAATACCCATCAATTTCATCACCCAAAACATCATTAAACATGCTCAAAACAACCGCCAAGTATAACCATACCATCCGCCCAACTTTCCCTCACAAAACTACCTCAAAAACTCAAGATTTCTACCCTTAAACACTCCCACAAATACCCATTTCGGGATTTTAACAAAACTCTACCATTTTAAGATATGATACACTTAAAGGCATGACTATAACATGTATTAACTTTACAAATCAAAAACCCATTAAAAATCCAACAAAGTTTCTTCCTTTTACTTAAAATTTGAACATTTAAAATTATCTCAAAAAGGGAGTTTATGAAAATCTAAAGCCATAGAAACGTTAAGGATGAAGAGGAGAAGTCAAAAACATAATTACCTTGATGAAAACACTTGAAATCATGGAGGAAGTGGATGGAACAGTAGCTTGGGTTGAAGAGAGGTTTTTGTCGTGGTTTTAGTTGAACGAAGAAGAAGATGATAGCTTTTCTAAAAACATTCTCTTTACTTAGCTTATTTCATTTATTTACAAAATTCCCCATTTACCCTTAATGAAATCACAAGGCATTTTTAATTTAAAACCAAACCCAACGAACCAAACCCAATTTACACACTTAACACCCGACCCCTGAACCCGAGTGTTACAACTCTCCCCCACTTAAGGAAATTTTGTCCCCGAAATTACCTGACTGGAAGATATACGAAAACTGCCTCTCCATATCCTCCTTTCTTTCCCAAGTGGCCTCTTCCACACCTTGGCGTTGCCACCTCACTTTGACCAACTAAATTTGTCTACCACATAACACTTTGCTATTTGATGCCAACATCTCAATTGGTTCTTCATCGTACGTCAACTTTGGGTTCAACTCAATCTCTTCCACATGCATAACATGCGACGGATCTGATCTATACTTACGAAGCATCGAAACATGGAACACATTGTGAATCTTCTCTAACTCGGATCGCAAACGTAACTGATAAGCAACCGGATCGATTCGCTTCACAATCTCATACGGCCCAATATATCTCGGACTCAATTTCACTTTTCTGCCAAACCTTATAACTTTCTTCCACGAAAAGACTTTCAAGAACACTATCTCCCATGACATACTCAACTTCTTTCCTCTTAAAATCGGCATAGGATTTCTGTCTATCTGAAGCTGTCTTCAAACGATCACAGATCAACCTCATCTTTTCGGTAGTCCCCTTAAGCAAATCCGGCATCGGTAACAACTTTTAACCTACTTCGGCCCAGCAAATCGAAGTTCTACATTTTCTACCATATAGAGCCTCATACGGAGCCATCTGAATGCTCGACTGATAACTGTTATTGTATGCGAACTCAACCAACGACAAGTGTTTCTCACAAGTACTCTGAAAGTCAATAATGCAACAACACAACATGTCCTCCAAAATCTGTGTATCCCTCTCTGACTGACCATCTGACTGAGGATGATACGACGTACTAAAATTCAATCGGGTACCCAAAGCACTATGCAAACACTCCCAAAATCTGGTTGTGAATCTCTGATCTTTGTCAGACACAATCGACTTCGGCACACCATGCAGTCTCACAATCTCATGGATGTATAAATCGGCCAACTTATCTAAGGAGTAAGTCGTATGAACATCTATAAAGTGAGCACACTTTGTGAAGCGGTAAACTATAACCCAAAATGAGTTCTTCTTCGAAGGAGTCAAAGGCAAACCTGAAACGAAGTCTATGGTGATATTTTCCCAATTTCATTCTGGAATCCTCAACGGTTGCAACAAACCTGATGGAACCTGATGTTTTTCCTTAACGCTCTGACATACCATACACTTACTCACGTAATCGGCTACGTCTTTCTTCAAACAAACCCAGTAGTATTCATTCTTCAGATCACACTACATCTTTGTACTACCAGGATGCATAGAGAACGGGCTACTATGTGCTTCGGTCAAGATAGTACGTCTCAAATCACTGTCATCCAGCACAACTATTATGTCTCTGAAACACAAGACCCCATCAACACTAAAATTGTAGTCTGGTGGTCTACTCTCGGCTATATCTTGCACATGAAGTGCCAAAGATCTATCTAACAAATGTTTCTCTCTAATCAACTGACCCAAGGTAGGTCTAACTTGAAGCTCGGCCACTAGACCACCATCACCGAACAAGCTCAAACTAGAAAACATGGCTCTCAACTCAACAACTACCTTCCTACTCAAAGCATCTGCCACTACATTGGCTTTACCCGGACGGTACTCAATCGTGAGATCGTAGTTCTTAAGCAACTCTAGCCACCTACGTTGTCTAAGGTTCAACTCTCTTTGTGTCATTATATACTTCAAACTCTTGTGATCCGTATACACTGTGCATTTCTCACCATACAAATAATGTCTCTATATCTTCAAGGCAAACACAACTGCGGCTAGTTCTATGTCGTGGGTCGGATAATTGCGCTCGTGATTTTTTAACCGTCCTGAGGCATAAGCTACAACTCTTCCGTTCTGCATGAGCACACAACCTAATCATACATATCAAGCATCATTGTAGACTACATACTCTTTCCCCGACTCTGGCTGAATCAAAATCGGTGCATCTGTCAAAGCTTCTTTTAGTTTCTCAAAGGCTTGTTGTCTCGCATCTAGACACTCAAACTGAACATTCTTCTGAAGCAATTTTGTCAAAGGAGCGGCTATCTTTGAGAATCCATTCACAAACCTCCTATAATAACCTGCTAAGCCTAGGAAACTACGAATCTTCATCACAGACTTTGGTTGCTTCCACTCAACAATGACCTCTATCTTCTCCGGATCAACTCTAATCCTCTCGGCTGACACTACATGTCCTAGAAAGACTACTTTTCTGATCCAGAACTCACACTTACTCAACTTAGCATACAACTGGTTGTCTAGCAAAGTCTGCAATACTAACCTCAAATACCGGCCATAATCTTCCTCGGTTCGCGAATACACCAAGATATCATCTATGAATACAACCACAAACTGATCTAAGTACTTATCGAAGATCCTGTTCATCATGTCCATGAAATTAGTCGGTGCATTTGTCAACCCAAACAGAATAACTAAGAACTTGTAGTGACCATATCTAGTCTTGAAAGTTTTCTTCGGTACATCAACCTCTTTTACCTTCAACTGGTAATAACCTGATCTCAAATCAATCTTCGAAAAGATTGATGCCCCTCTCAACTGATCAAACAAATCATCGATACGCGACAAGGGATACTTGTTTTTCACTGTCAGCTGATTCAACTGTCTATAATCGATGCACATCCTCATACTACCGTCTTTCTTCTTCACAAATAATATCGGAGCGCCCCAAGGCGAAGAACTCGGACTGATAAAACCTCTACCCGATAACTCTTGTAACTGAGTCTTAAACTCTTTCAGCTCTTTCGGTGCCATACGGTATGGAACAATCGAAACGGGAGCAGAATATGAGTATGTCTCTATGGCAAACTCTACTTCTCTGTCAGGCGGCAAACCCGACAATTCTTCCGGAAACACACTTGGAAAATCACACACTGTTCTGATATCCTGCGGTCTAACTTCATTCATGTTCGGACTTATCACGTAGGCCAAGTATGCCTCACAACCCAACTCAACTAATCTGTGAGCCTCTAAGGCTGAAACAACATTCGATAAGAATTTCACAATCTCCCATACTACTACAATCTCGTAGTCATCTACAAGCTTCAAGTATACTCTCTTTGTTTCGAAATCTATCCTAGCCCTATGCTCTGTAAGCTAGTCCATACCCAAAATCACATCGAAGCCATAGAACGGTAACTCCATTATGTCCACTGGAAATATATGCCCCTGAACCATTAACAGACACCTTTTGTACATCTTCCTAACCACTATTGTATCCTCGAAGGAACTAGTAACACCAACACCTACCTCTAGTACCTCACAAGGTATATTCAACATCTTTGCATGCTCATTAAATATGTATGAATGCGTAGACCCGGAGTCAATCAAGGAAAGCAAACTCAGAGACTGTATCGAGAAATTACCTGCAATCACACTCATGTCGTTCTGTCGCTCTCGCTGAGCATAAACTCTAGCATGACCTTCGCCCTCCGGCTGAACTGCAACCACATGAGCTATATTCCACTGACCATCGTTCCTCGACTGAAAGTTACCTCAACCGCGCACACGGCCTCTCGGGTACTCAATAGCTCTAGCAAGAGCCTGAACCTAAACCGATGCAAACCCAGCCTGATGTGGACAATCAAGCCTAAGGTGATCTCTAGCCCCACAGTTCCGGCATGCGTGAAAGTTCCCCCAACACTCTCTGGTGTGATGCCTCCCGCACCTAGCACACTCGGGCAAACGCCCACCAGCTCTCTGGCCATGATGGCCTCTTTCGTGGTTACCACCCCCACGTCTGTGATCAAAATGATGCCTATTGTCTGTGTACCTCTTGGCATCACCTCTATCAAAGTCAACAGACCTCTTCCCTGAACCAAACCCACCTGAACATTTAGTCAGACCCAAATTGTGCTCTATGTTCTTGGCCCTAGCGACCAAGACATCGTAGTTCGTGTAATTCGTAGCCAAAGTATACCTCTTCACTTCCTCACTCAACCCGTAACGGAAACGGTCGCATCGTTCCCTCTCAGTAGGAACTAGCTCGGACGCGTACTGACTCAATCTGACAAACTGTATCTCGTACTCGGTCACTGTCATGCCACCTTGAAGCAATGCCATGAACTCTCTCTTCTTTTCATCAAGATAGCGGTGACCTAGATACTTCTTGCGAAAGGCAGACTCAAAGAACTCCCAAGTAATCTCAGCATCTGGCATGCCTATAGTAATGGTGACCCACCAAGTGTATGCATCACCCTGTAGCAAGGAAACAACACATCCTAGTGGACGTGCTCCAGTACAACCCATCTGAGACATGATACGAACAGGCTTATCAAACCAAGCCTCTGATCTCTCGGGCGCCAACCCTCGAAATTCTTCACCTCTTAATCTACGAATCCTCTCAAGTGGAAAACAGGTGCTCTCACCCTGAGGTTGTGCCACAGCCTATCCCCCGGCCACTGCTGCCTAAAAAGCCCAACTATACCCTAAACCAATGGAGCCAAATCTATACCGGCCGGACCATGACCAACCTGAGGTCCTACGCCCTCAGCTCTCGCCTCACCTCCCTCTTGACGAGGAGGAGAAGGAGGAGGAGCCTCCGCCTCTACAACCAGCTCAACTTTAGGAGCTGCTGCCCGTGGTTTCGGATGAACCACCCTAGGCCTGCCTCTAGGTCTCATCTTACGGCTAACAAGATATCAACTACAAACAAAATAAACACACAAGGATTGAGTTAGCAAAGACAAGGGTCCAAGGTGCTCAAGTATTCCTTTACAAAATCGTTTCCAATAAAGTAATAGTAGCAATGGGAACTCGACACTACGCCTCAACACAACAACCGTACTAACACATGCTTTCAAACACCGTGCAAGCAAGCGAACAACAAGCATACATAGTAAACGCTTTCACCGTACAACATACACCGAGATATAGCAACATAACACTTCAAACATACCTTACTTACCTTCCCGAAGTAGCGGAAACCTCAGGCTCTGATACCAACAAATGTAACCCCCTTGTCCCAGGCTAGCCGACAAACCGGTCCGAACGGGTTACACGGGGAAAATCGGGGTGAAACCCGCTAAGGCCTCACATCGATTAGCAACCCTATTTTTTTCATTTAATTATCTTGTCTAAATATCATATTTAATCCTAAGTGCAAAGGAGACAGCGGAAAATGATAACAAATCAAACCAAGCATAACATATGGCAATCTTAAATTTACCAAGTGACATGTTAGTCCAATTTCACGCGTACGAAACAAAACCATACATAGAAGGTGCATATAGACTCAAAAAGAATGCAAACAAGCAATCGGGACTAAAACACAACATCCAAGAACCTTCGAAGATGCCAAAAAGCCAAATTACTCGCCATTGTTTCGAAACAGGCTTGTCGTTCCGAAAGGCGGGCTCCAGTTTAAAAACAAGACCAGGCCGTATCGATACGGTCCACTTTGTTCCGGTACGAGGGTCTACAGTGTCAAAACGTTTCAGAACAAGTTTCGAAACAGGGGTTCTCAGTGCCAAACCATATCGAAACGCGTACCGAAACGGGAGCTCACAGTGTCAAATCGTATCGAAACGGCATTACCCTTGTTCCGATACAAGTTTCCTTGGAGCTACAACCGTTCCGAAACTGCCTCGAGCGTTTCAAAATGCTTGCACACAGAGTGACCCGAAAATAGGTTTCTGCATCCTCAAACATCCCCAAACTCCCCCCCAAAAAAAAAGATCACAAGCAACCATCATACAACCAAATCTAGAGGCAACACATCCTACTACGGAGCAATATTAAACAAACAAGCATGCATAACAAATCAATTTAGCCAAAAGAAACACGTAGCAACATAAGCATCACATCAAAAAGGTTTACATCCCAACTCACAAGAACATAAGCATTCAACAACATAAAAGCCAACAAAAGAGTCTAACAAACACCTCTACAACACATAGCATCCCCATTGCTATCTATTACATTATTTAAGAAAAACCATACTTGAGCAGCAACACACGCTCTTGGGTGCCCCTTCCTTGCTCCTTGCTAACTTCCACACTAATGATCTGCATTGTCGGAAATGAGAGCATAAGCTTGAAAGCTTAGTGAGGGAGCTCAAAAACAAATATCGACAATGCAGGGTCCAAAGCATGGTATCCACAAAACATCAACAAGGCATGCCTTGACACCAGCATAACAACATCCCCAACCGCTTCAAGAATCCATGAACAAGGCATCAAGCCAACTGTTACGAGAATGCATGAACATGGCATCTTACCTCATGTTATGCTAAACATAGATGTAACAGAACATCATACCACACCAACCACACATAAACAAAGTATATTGGCAACTATATAGCTTACTCGGATATGCGGAAACTTCCGTTGGGATTTTCGCCCCAACGTACTCAACAACAATATTACCTTCCGGTGGGATTTCACACATCATCGTTTTCTTTTACGGATGGGATTCCACTCATCATCACACATATATACTTTCCGGTGGAATGTTACTTCACCGTACTCCACCTTGATGATTTCACATCACCAAGGCCACGCGGCAATTTGACTCTTACCGTGTGCACACTCATCCTAATGATCGATCATTTATATCCGGTAACGTAACTAGTGCCAACATACTAAACGAGTTCTCACCATTATTTTACCAATCATGCAACACAACATACGAATTACCATCATGCAACATAAACATATCTTAACACGCATAATAGGACACTCATCACACAAGACCACATTTATGCACATTTAACAAGAAACATAGGATTGAACAAGGGATTAAGCTACCAACTTAATCCCACATTAGATTAGCCTACCAAGCACAATATAATACCTCAACAACACACTTTCAACCAATTTAAAACCATTGAAAAACAGTCCACTCACCAAACACCCTCAATACAAGCCAAGAAAGTCGATCAAGCCTCCAAATTTCCCAGAACCGATCCCGAAGCTTCTCTAACGGTTTCCCTTGCTTTTAATCAACCAAAAACAACGTATTACTCATCAAAACATCCACAAAATCACTACCACAAATCAGATTACAATCTTAAAATCATTTCACTACATTTTCAAGCCATGAACTAACCCAACTCTTCATTTTCGGACTTGAACACAACCCAGACAATACCCATTGATTTTATCACCCAAAGCATCATTAAACATGCTCAAAACAACCCCCAAGCATAACCATACCATCAACCCAACTTTCCTTCACAAAACTACCTCAAAAACTCAAGATTTCTACCCTTAAACACACCCACAAATACCCATTTCGGGATTTCAACAAAACTCCACCATTTTAAGATATGATACACTTAAAGGCATGACTATAACATATATTAACTTTTCAAATCAAAAACCCATTAAAAACCCAACAAAATTTCTTCCTTTTACTTAAAATTTGAACATTTGAAATGCCTCAAAAATGGAGTTTATGAAAATATAAAGCCATAGAAATGTTAAGGATGAAGAGGAGAAGTCAAAAACATAATTACCTTGATAAAAACACTTGAAATCGTGGAGGAAGTGGATGGAACATTATCTTGGGTTGAAGAGAGGTTTTTGTCGTGGTTTTACTTGAAGGAAGAAGAAGATGATAGCTTTTCTCAAAACATTCTTTTTACTTGGCTTATTACATTTATTTAGAAAATTCCCCATTTATTCTTAATGAAATCACAAGGCCTTTTTAATTTAAATCCAAGCCCACTTTTTATTTAAACCATGCTTAACGACCCGAACCCAATTTACACACTTAACACCCGACCCCTAAACCCAGGTGTTACATTGCCCATCGTCGTTAGCTTAAAAAATCCCTACATCATCATCATCATAAGAATCCTTCCTCGAAAAGAGGTTATCATCGAAAACCACATGCATAGACTCTTCAACAACTAAAGTTCTTTTATTAAATACTCGACATGCTTTAGAATTTAAAGAGTACTCTAAGAAAATAGCTTCATCACTTTTAGCATCAAATTTACCTAGATTGTCTTTTCCATTGTTCAAAGCAAAACACTTGCATCCAAATGGATGAAAATAGCTAATGTTAGACTTTTTGGAATTTAAAATCTCATAAGAAGTTTTCCTTATAATTGGCCTAATCATTACTCGATTTATGATTTACCAAGCGTATTTGTAGCTTCCGCCCAAAAATACTTAGGTAAATTGTTTTCAAAAAGCATGGTTCAAGCCATTTCTTCTAATTGTGGTTTTTCATCTCAACTACCTCATTTTGTTGAGGAGTGCGAGGTGTAGAAAAATTATGCCTTATTGCATTTGAATTTAAAAAATCTTCAAAACCTAAATTTTGAAATTCGGTACCATTGTCACTTCTAATATGACAAATAGTTTGACCAAAACAACTCATTTTATTGAATTTTGGGGAGATGGCGTCGGGGACGAGAGCAAGTGGCATTGATGCCAAATCGCAATGGGAATTAAGTCGAAGAAGGGTTTGGTCCCTTTTTGTCTACAACCTTCCGGATCAATTACATTGGAAGGGTATCTAGCAGGTTTTCGACCGCCATGGAGTGGTGGTGGATGTATTTATCCCCGCGAAACGTTCGAAAGATGGAGCTCGATTTGGGTTCGTACGGATGGAATCAAGGAAGGACGCGGAAAGGGTTATTGAGCGATTCAACGGGTTTTGGCTTTACGGATCGAAAATCCAGGTGTCTATGGCTTGGGATGGTGGCCGCGATTACTGGCATCGTAAGGGGGCGAAGGGGAATTCTGCCCAGGTTAATGACGGCGGTAAGGGTGGCCTACGATCGCAGGAGCATGAGCCGCGCCCTGATCGGATGGAGGAAATTGGGAATTCAATTCAGACGGAACATAAAGGTTCTCACAAACAGATTTGGGGAATTATCGACAAGGAGAAATGGCAGGTCCTACAATCATGTGCAGTGGGATTTTGTTGAAAACCTTGCAAAATTGCGGAATTGGCCAAGGAATTCCAATGTGCGGACCTCAAGGGATTCTCAGTGATGCGAATTGCGGGGTCTTTAATTCTATTGATGTTCGACAATTGCCTATTACGGGAATCGATGATCAAGTCGGGTAAATTGGAGCGATGGCTGGAGAATGTTATGGAATGGTCGCCTTCGATTGTTATCTCGAATAGACGAACGTGGCTGTCAATCAGCGGTTTGCCAATACAGTTATGGTCGGATGAGACCTTCCATAATATTGTGAATTTATGGGGAGAGTTGGTGCGTATAGATATGGAGACAATTGCCCCATCGTCATTCGAACGAGCTAGAATTTTGATTGAGACGGATTGGATTTACCGGATAAATGAGATGGTCGAAGTCAAGGTGGGGGAATCGACTTTTTCAATCCGTGTTTCTGAATTTGAGGAGGTCTTAGGCACGAAGCGAGATTGTAGTTGTGAATTGGGGTCGTGCTCGGAAGAGGGGGAGAGTCTTCGGGAGGGAGATGTCGAGTGGAAATCAAATTCGATGTTTGCACGGGATGATGAATCTGACGCCACAATAGTGCCTAACTCGATCAAAAGGGAAGAGTATCAAGATGGGGCGACTAAAGGTTTAAGGAGGGACAAGAGTTTCATTGATCGCATTTGGGAGGATAATCGTAGGGAGGATGATCGGGTGCGATCGACGGGGAGTTGGAGGGAAGAGGAACAATTAGTGATGGTGAATAGAGAGTTAGAGAATTCTATGCCTTGCGAACCAAGTTTGCGAATGAAAGAGATTGACAAGGGGACTATTCATCGAGGAGAGTTGCCTCCACCATCGACCGTGAAAGTTAACGATAATGTGGAGGAATCATTAGGGATGGTGAATCGTGATGTGGGGGAACAACCGGGCAGTGAGGATTGATGTCGCTTTGACGACATTGCGTTAGGGGGGTGTGAAGCGGTGAACTAGCACATGATACGGTCGAGCGGAGTGCTGATTGCGCACCGGACCATGAGAGCATTGGGCCTCGGGGAGTGGTTAGCAGGGCTTCTAATGCAAGCCTTATTGAATTTAATAGGGAACTGAGGAGAGTTCGTCTCTTATCGGAACTCAACCCAGTAAGTTCAACAGTGATTGACACAACGATAGTGAACAAAATTTCAAAACGAGGATGTGGCCGTCCGAGGAAGAATAAGGAGGAAGGGAAGCTGGCCCCGATAGAGATTGCTAACGGATCACTGTCCGATTCGGATTTTGTATGTCGTAAGCAGGCAATACTTCGCGAGGCTATGGAAACGGTGCGGGTGTGAAATCTGATTGGGGCAGTGACAGCAGGTAGGGAAGAAGAAGTTATACAAGACATTGCGCGCTTATTGGAGGCGCGAGAGGCACTGAAATAGCAGCGAATGAGGTTGTTGTCGTGGAATGTGCGGGGTCTTGGGGCAGCGGCGAAACGACGGTCAATTGGGCGAGTATTACGGCAACAGCGGTGTGTGGTGGCTCTCTTCCAGGAGACAAAGATGGAGAGTATTACAGAAAGGTTAGTTCGTCAATTGTGGTTTTTAGATAGTTTTAATTTTTTGTTTGCTCCCTCTGAGGGTCGATCAGGAGGGGTTTTAGTGATTTGGGATCATGCGGGTTTTCATGTGTCTGTATCGGAGGTGCGTAGGAATTTAGTTGTGTTTGAGGGAACTTGGGTAAGGGAGGATTGGGCATGTGGGATCCCTGGGGCTTATGCGCCTTGTGGGACAGCGGAGCAGGCGGTTTTTTGGGAGGGGATTGTAGAGGTAGTGCGATCAAGGCCGATCGAATGGTGTGTGGGGGGTGACTTTAACGTAGTGAAATGTCATGAGGAGAGGAGAGGATGTGGTCACGGGTACATGGGAATGAATGCATTTTGTGCATTTATTGAGCAGATAGCTATGATTGATGTCCCGGTAAATGGGAAACTATTCACGTGGTCCGGCCCAGGAGGAAAGTGTAGTCGGCTTGACAGGTTTTTGGTTTCGTACGGGTGGCTACAGCATTTTGAATCGTTAGTAGTTCTACATCTTCCGAAGGAATTGTCAGATCACTCGCCTATTGTATTGGTTAGTGAAATGGAGGATAGTGGTCCGAAACCTTTCCGATTTGTTAATGCGTGGTCGGATTATCTCCCGCTTTTGGAGAAGGAATGGAAGCGTTTGTCAAAAGGGGTGGATTCTTTGTCGATTCGGATGAAATTGAAGGGACTCAAACATGTTTTAAAGGGCTGGAACCGGGGGCAGTTTGGCGACATTAATAAGGAATATGGTGAACTATCGATTCAGATTGAGAACTTTGATGTTCGGATGGGTGAAGGTATTTTGTCCAGGGACGAGGAAGTGGAATACCGGGAATTGCATTCTAAATTATGGAAGGTGGCTCGTTTGCGAGAATCAATATGGAGACAAAAGTCGAGGGCATTATGGCTAGCCGAGGGTGACCGTAATACGTCGTTTTTTCACAAAGCAGCGAAAGTTAGACAAGCTCATAATGCTATACGGGGAATTCAATTCGGAGAGGAATGGGTTACGGAACTGCGGAAATTAAAAAGTCTAGTGAGTGGGGCTTTTACTCAGCACTTTGGGAGCCGATCGGGAGGTGGGGAATTAGTGCCGGATGTGTCATTTAATTATTTATCTAATGAGCAGCGTAGTGCATTGGAGAGGAATTTTTCTGAGGAAGAAGTCAAAGCAGCGTTGTGGAGTAGTGAAGGGGCTAAAGCACCGGGTCCGGATGGTTTCCCGTTTGAGTTTTTCCGGAGGGGGTGGGATTTTGTTCGTTGTGATTTAATGCAGTTCATGGAAGAGTTTCATGTAACGGGTAGGCTGCCGAGGGGATCCAATTCGACCATCGTTGTGTTAATAGCGAAGAAGGAGCATCCATGTATGTTGGGGGACTACCGGCCGATTTGCTTATTGAAAATCAGTGTACAAAATCTTGGCCAAATTCTTAGCGCGACGGTTACAAGAGGTATTGCCGCATATTATCAGTGATGTTCAGGCTGCGTTTATTAATGGGCGTCAGATACTAGATGGTATTCTTTTAGCTAATGAAGTGATTCACTCAATGAAGAAATCACTCGGTCGGGTTGGTAGTTATGATCTGAAGCTCGACTTTGCTAAGGCCTATGATTGTATCGATTGGTGTTGCTTGAAGCTTGTTCTGGTAAGGATGGGATTTTGTGAGAAATGATGTCGCTGGATTACTGAGTGTGTGGAAACGACAAGACTATCAGTTCTTATTAACGGTAGCCCGACTGAGGAATTTCCAATGAGGCGGGGGCTGCGACAAGGCGATCCGATTTCGCCTCTTCTTTTTGTCATTGTGGCGGAACTTCTACATATTTTTCTGGTAAACGCGGAACAGGTGGGTTTAATTGCTGGTGTTCGGGTGGTGGGGGACATATCGGTGTCGCACCTCCAATTTGCGGATGATACAGTGCTGTTTATCCAGGGTGATATTGAGATGGCTCGAAACCTGAAACGGGTGCTCACTTGTTTCGAACTTACTACGGGTCTACAAATCAATTATGATAAGTCTTGTATCATTGGTGTTGGTATAGAGGATTCGCTACTTGAAAATGTGGGAAGTATTCTGGGTTTTCCGAGGGGGGAGTTGCCGTTGAAGTATTTAGGAATTCCACTAGGTGTATGTCCGAGAAGAATGGAAATTTGGGATCCTCTGATTCAACAGTTTCGAAAGCGGTTGGCGGGGTGGAAGAGAGATTCGCTATCGTTCGCTGGGCGATTAGTGTTGGTTAACTCGATTCTCTCGGCTTTACATGTGTATTATATGGGTGTGTTCTTGGTTCCGAAGCGGATTATCTTGAAAATTGTTCGCATCCGTCAGAATTTCTTATGGGGGGTAAGGAGGAGTGTGCTAAATTAAGTCGGGTTAGTTGGGAAGTTGCATGTCGGCCGAAGCATCTGGGAGGGTTGGGAGTGGTTAATTTGCACGATCAGAATTTGGCATTATTGTCTAAGTGGGCATGGAGATATGCTGAAGCGAAAGGATCTCTTTGGAGAGGGATTGTGGACGCCAAATATGGAACGGAGGTACTTCAATGGCGGATTCTCCATAGAAGCAAGAGGGCTATGTCGTCCATGTGGAAACAGATTGTCGATGGGCAGCAAAATGAGTATGTGGCACGGTTTATGAATGTGACACAATTCTTTTGGATAGTCGGGAATGGTGAGTGTGTGTTGTTCTGGCATGACTGTTGGTGTATTTCGGAACCTCTGAAGTTTGCTTTTCCGCGTTTATATGGGTTGGTCGTGGATAAGTTAGTGCGAGTGGGGCAGGTGCTTTCGCAGGGACTTGCGAGCCTTTGAGTGGGGTTTGTTGCGGGAACTTATGGCTTGTATGCAGGGTTGCTCGCTGCGATATGGGGAGGCTGGTCGTCTCGTTTGGGTCCATGAACCGACAGGTGGTTTTTCGGTGAGGGCGTTGAACAAATTGATGTCATCATTTGGCATTTCGGATATGTCCGAGGTGAGTTGGCCTTGGCGATTACCGGTGATGCCGAAGTTACAGTGCTTCATATGGTTTATTTTGCTTGATCGTTTGCCAACGCTAAAGATGTTGGCAGATCGCGGTCTGCCGCTGGGTGAGACATCGCTGTTTTGCCGTAGTTGCGGGGGAGGTGAGGATGCGATTGATCACATCCTTTGGCAATATGATATGGCTTGGCGAGTTTGGACTGTTATTTCACATGGTGGGGGGTGGCGGTGGCGCGTCCGAGGCAGGTGGGGAGTTTATCAGCGTTTGTTTCCACAGTTTTTTCACAGGTGATTTGCGGTTTTGGTGGCTAATCGGTTGTACTAGTGTGCTTTGGTCTCTTTGGCTAGCTCGCAATGAGCTGATGTTTCAAGACAAGCGTTTATCGCATCAGGGAATATTTTTCTTAGTCCAGCTACGGTCGTTCCATTGGACGCGGATACGGTATGACCAAGCGGACATTAGTGAAGCGGCATGGTGGAAATGTCTATTGCTTTGTTTGAGCGGATCAAAGGTGGTGTCGTCGTTAAGACGTGGAGTGGTGTGGTCGCCCCTTTGGAGAGGGGTGTGGAAGTTCAATGTGGATGGGGCAGCTCGGGGTAAAACGGGGTTGGCGGGATGTGGGGGGTGTTACTGGAATGGGAGAGCCGGATTATAGGATTGTTTTTCGGGGCGATTGGTGTGGCGGACTCTAATGAGGCTGAGGTACAGGCGATTGCGTTTGCTTTTATGATGTTGCGGGAGATGTCATGGGAGGGGATTCAATCTGTGATTATTGAATCAGACTCGGCGGTGGCGATCGCATGGATTCAGGGTGTGGAGCGCAGACCATGGCGATTGTGGCGTTGGTTTTTTCAGATAGACGATGCGTGCGAGTCTTTCCTCAGAGTGTGTTTTTCACATGTGCTTCGGGAGGGTAACCAATTGGCGGATACCCTTGCAAAGGGTGGTGTCGACAGGGTGTCTTGGTTATGGGTACGGGCTTGTTGATTGTTTCGTGTTTTTTGACGCAACTGATGGCACTCTTTTCCCCCATTTAGGATTAGGAGGGTTTTTAACGAGGCTGTTGGTTGTGTTTTGTATGATTTTTCGTTAATAAAATCATGTTTGCTGTTTAAAAAAATAGTTTGACCAACATCATTTTGAGAAAATTTTGAAAACGTGATGAAGTTTTCTAAAGCCTCATCCTTGGTACTTAAAAATAGAACACAAGTATATCTAGAGAAATCATCAAATAAATCAAATGCATATGATTTTCCACCCAAGTTCATTGTTCTAATAGGGCCAAAAAGATCCATGTGAATCAATTGTAAAACTCTACTAGTTGAAACATCATTAATATGTTTAAAAGAAGTTCTTTTCTGTGTGCCTTTTGCACATGCTTCACAAATCTTATCAAGTGAAAATTTAATTTTAGTCAAACCTGTAACTAGATCTTTCGAAACCAATTTTTCTAAAACACTCATGCTAGCATGCCCTAGTTTTCTATTCCATAGCCATGAGTCATGTTCATCTTTAGCAACAAAGCATGCATTAGAAATATGTATGTCATCTAAATGCACCATGTATATGTTTCATATGCGATGACCAATGAGAACTATTTTGTTAGTTTCAATGTTCAAGATTTTACAACCATTAAATTCAAAGAGAACACTAAAACCTTTATCACATAATTGACTAATGCTCAACAAATCGTGTTTTAGACCGTTGACATATAAAACATTATCAATGAGTATGGGAAACTGATTACCAATGGAACCAATTCCTTCAATGTGGCCTTTGGAGTTGTCACCGAAAGTCATTACTCCTCCATTTTTTGGTTTTAGCACCAAGAATCTACTCTTGTCACCAGTCATGCATTTTGAGCATCCACTATCAAGGTACCATGAATTTGCACATGTAGCTTTGGCCTTGTAACAATGCTCCCCCTACAAACAAAAAATTAAGCCTTGGTTTTTTGTACCCAAATAATTTTGGGTCCATGAGTATTAGCTCCCAAAAATTTGATTCCCTTTGGAATCCAAAAAGCAATGGTATAAATATTATTAGAAGTAACTAGTTCCTTAGGAACCCATACACTCCTAATCTTTTTACCTCTAGAGGGCCTTTGGAAGCCTCTTTATTTGTGGTTAACAAAGTTTCTTTTTACATAGTTGGATTTTGAAGATTCACCTTTTTCGAAACTATAATTCCCAACTTTGTTCAAAGAAGATTTGAGATCATTCACCTCCTTATGATGATGATCATTCAACATTTTCTTTTTCAAAATATGTTAAATATCTTTCAAAGCACAAACCTTCTTTTCAATTCAGAACTGGTTTTAGATAAGGAATCATTTTGTGTTTTCAAATCAAGAATAATTTTCTTGTTTTTAAAAATTGATTCCTTATGCATCTCAAACAATTTGTCATACACCTCTTGCAACTCATCATAAGCTTCTTGAAGCTCATCAAAAGTAGATGAGTTATAGGTTACCTTATGATCTTCTTCAAGAGCCATGAGAAAATGGTTGGCAACTTCTTGCTCCTCATCATCCAATGATTCTTCATCACTCCAAGTAGCAACGTTTTCCTTGAGCTTCTTTTTCTTCCCCAAGCTCTTCAAATACTTTGCCTCGATGATAGAGGTTCTTTTCCCACCACATGACTCGGGAAGAGAATAGAGGAGTTTTTGGACAAGCTTGTCTTCGGGATGACTTCTTTGAAGCCTTTGAGACCATTAACGATGAGGAAGAAACGATCGAACATCTTTGTAACATTCTCATCGGACTCCATCTTGAAATTCTCGTAGCTCAAATTAATGAGTCCTATCTTGGTATCCTTTACATCGTTGGTTCCCTCATAGGTGGTCTCGAGCGTGTCCCACACCTCTTTTAAACTTGTACACAAAGACATCTTCGAGTACATATCCGGTCCAAGTACACAAAAGAGCATGTGCAAGGTATTGTCAATAACTTATAGCTTTCTTCTTTCTTCAGCCGTCATTTCGTGCTTTATTTTGGAACTTGCCTATCTCCTTCTTGCTTCATCGGAATGGATGGTTGTAGAGCGTTGGGGTGTTCTCTAAATATAAGCGCAAGTGCACACTCTTGTCAAGTTATAGTATAAAAGATATCGTCTCCCATGAGGATTGGACAGCTTATTTGAATTGCAAATCCTGCACAGAAAATAAATGCACAAGTAAATTTTAGTTTTGTAAAAGAATAAAAAAGTAAATAAAAACAAGTAATTGATAGAAGAGATCAGGTGATAGAATGGGTTAGGTTATGCTGCTCAGTAGTGTGAAACTATAATGAACAAGTTAAGTTGATTTGCACTGCCAGACTTTGTTGCCTCCGCGAGAGATGGCAGATTGTTGCTTCGACACTTTTGCTGCCTTAGCAGGTGGAACGGGCGATTAGCTCAGTAGAAAACTCGGCAGTCCTTCAAGGCTCGACATAACGCTTCAATAATGATTCCGCTTATGTCTAAGTCAGAATACTGTTGTTGCTCACTGTAGATGATACATGTCGGCGTGAATCTTGCAATTAACAACAACTTTTGGTCGTCCTCTTTTAGCCGCCTCAAACCCTAACCTATTTCTAAGCTGGATTGATCAACACTTGGTATTGATGAGATCGTGCTTACTTCTTTCGTGAGTTTGACTCTCTCGATACCAAACAAATGGATTGCTCCCAATCGATCTCTCGACTCAATTGAAAACAATGAAGAACATGAAATAGGCAAACCTTGAATTTATTGCAAAAACAAACTTGAACCTAAAACAATCGTTCTCACAACTACTTTACAACATAACCCAAACCCTAGAGAATTTAGAACATAGTGGCGGCAAGAAAACACAAGAGAAACCTAAGCTATGCCGACTATGAGTTGTCTAAAATACATGGTATGGTTGGGTATATATAGGGCATGGCCTAGGGTAAGTCCTCTTTGGAGTAGAAGTCTTCTTTATGATAATGTAGCTTTTGCATTGAATGCATCCTTTAAATCTGACTTATTTGACTTGAAGTTGGACTCCTTGTGGAACAAGTAACCTAAAGCCGCCTTAGATAATCTCCCCTTGGGCGGCTCAGTCCGTTGTTTCTGGCATCGATAAATTGCGTAGATGGGGTCATTGGACTCATGAAATTAGGCTCTTCCAAACGCACTTGAATTCACCAATTCCTCAAGTTGTTACCCTAGGCAGCAGATATGGCGACGACAACTACTCGGCAGCATCTATCTCTTTGTTGAGCTGCTTCAATACATCTCTTTCGCTTGCTGCCTCAACATCATCTCCTTAGCTCCTCTCTCCATCTGACAGCTTCTAGCACCTAACACTAAAACTAAACTAAAACAATATCTTTTCTCACCAAATAAAAGATTTTCAATAAACACAAGGCAGAACAAAGAATACTGTAAATAATGCATGCATGCACCTGAATATGCCTAAAATGTACTTAAGAACAACAATAATATGAGATGGAATACATAGAAAATATAGGACTAATGAGCACTTTACACACCCCAAACTCGAACTATTGCTTGTCCTCAAGCAATGCAATCCTAAACATACTTGCCCTTGCACTAATCAGAAAGAAGAACATGTTTTAAACTTGATTTAGCACCTCAAGGCCGTGGCACCTATCAGTATTTGTGAGAGGAGAACAACATGAATTACCCTAGAATTAAACTACAATGCCAGTGCAGGGTGTGCAGAAACTGTGTACAAGCTGAATTTGAAGAATATTCTAAGTAAAAAAAGATGTTGTCATGGTAATATAAGGTTGTTGTTGGGGCAGCATAATTAAGCACAATTATAATCATGGGAATAAGGGCTTCAGCTCATCACAACTACTCTTTATGTTTGAAATTAAGATAAGAGCAAACTACAAAACCCTGAACCCATTGAGTAGAGTCATCTCGTGAAGACTTTCATTCACTCATGCTAATTTGTTTGTCACTTCAAGGATTTTCAGATTCGTGGACTTTGATAGTAGCGGAGTGTCCTTGCACATGATTCTTCCTAGAGCCGGTTTCGAGCACCTCTAGGGAAAAACAACATATATATATATATATATATATATATATATATATATATATATATATATATATATATATTTCTTCTTCCGTGGTAGTGCTTTTCTTTTTCTGTTTGTTACCTACCGCGATAGCTTCCTGCAACCATGTTAGAATTTTACAAAT
This sequence comes from Hibiscus trionum, assembly GCA_030270665.1. Taxonomy (NCBI): domain Eukaryota; kingdom Viridiplantae; phylum Streptophyta; class Magnoliopsida; order Malvales; family Malvaceae; genus Hibiscus; species Hibiscus trionum. The sequence goes on from BSYR01000008.1 coordinate 4,362,264, forward strand.
AATTCAAGCAGTCAATGTTTATCAGAAATTCAATCAAATACAGCAAGTAATAGTAGTGTTTTAAATTTTAGCATTTATAGAAAAATTCTAAGTTTACTTCATGCTTTCCCCCTAAAATTAAGTTCTTTTTAATTGGTGCAAAAAATTTAAAGTCGACTATCCTATCATAGGCACAAGTTCTAACAAGATTTTTTCTTTTTCTTTTTGATTAATTTTAGGGGCAAGTACATTATGCAACTTATATGCTCTAATTACGCCTAAACATGATGAGTGCTAAACCCTCCAAACTGAAGACGGGTATTGCCCTCAATGCACAAAATAAAAGAAAACAAAAAAATAAAATACAAGAAAGATAATTAAAACAGAAAAACAAGTAATCAAAAGAAAGAAAAGAAAAAACTCTAGACGTTTTCGAATGGTTGAGAAGATACTTGAGTCTTTGTGGTAGAGGAGGAAGATGAAGACTGGATGACAAGGCTGCGGCTGGAGATGTCCGGGCGGCAGACTTGGCAGGTGATAACTTTGATGTCTGTGGTGGCTGGACTCTCTTGGGAGTGGGGTGAGGAGCTTCACTTTTTTCCGGTTCAGATTCTGACTCCTCCTCCCCCAGCTCGGCTGAGATTATGTGCCGCTTTCTTTTCCTGCTTGGCTCCTCCGTTGGAGCTGTCGGTGGTTCCTCTATTACCAATGGTGCCGCTGTTGCTGCCATCTGTTGGTCAGACTCCTTGGAATAGGAGGTGTCTGCCACTATTTCCACTGTACAGGCTGGAGAGAGCTGTTGTTGATGCCACTCTAGAGTGTCAGCCACTGTGTTAGATGCGAAGGTGGCTGAGTAGGACGGGTATCGCGTTGGAGATAGCATCTGGCGGCGTGGCGATCAGCTACTTCTAATAGTGTAGTCTCTCTGGGATCAGCTTCAGCGACCAAGTCTTCTTGGAATGTGGGAAGGGAGGGGTCTTCGTTGGGGAACTTCTGCAAGAGATAGGCCACAAAGGCTTCTTGGATTTTCCCCACATATTTCATGAAGGTCAGCTGCTACTTCTCTATTCTCTTGTTATCGTCGATCAGTGTGTTGAGCAGTTGGATGACATTTGGTTGTTGGGAAACTGTAGAGCATTTGGGTTTTCTCTAAATAGGAGAGCAAGTGCACACTCTTGTCAAGTTATAGTATAAAAGATATCGTCTCCCACAGGGATTGGATAGCATATTCGAATTACAATTCCTGCACAGGAAATAAATGCACAAGTAAATTTTAGTTTATAAAGAAAAGTAAATAAACACAAGTAGTTTGATAGAAAAGATCAGGGTGATAGAATGGGTTAGGTTATGCTGCTCAGTAGTGTGAAACTGCGTTGAATAGGTTAAGTTTTTCTACGCTGCCAGGCTTTGCTGCCTCGACAGAAGATGGCAGATTGGTTGCTTCAACGTTTTTGCTGCCTCGGCAGTGGAATGGACGGATGGCTCGTCGGCAAACTCGACAGTCCTTCACGGCTCGACAGAATGCTTTGATAATGATCTCGCTTATGTTTAAGTCAGAATGTTGTTGTTGCCCACTGCAGATGATACTCGTCGGCGTGAATCGTAAAATGAACAACAACCTTTGGTTCGTTCCTTTTTAGCCGCCTTAAACCCCAACCTATGTCTAGGCTAGATTGATCAACACATGGTATTGATGAGATTGTGCTTACTTCTTTCATTAGTTTGACTCTCTCAATACCAAAAAAATAGATTGCGCCCAATCGATCTCTCGACTCAATTGAAAACAATGAAGAACATAAAATAAGCAATCCTTGAATTTATTGCAAAAACAAACTAAAAACCTAAAACAACCGTTGTCACAACTACTTTACAACATAACCCAAATCTTAGAAAATTTAGAACATAGTGGCGGCAAGAAAACACAAGAAAACTAGGCTATGCCGACTATGTGGTGTATGCCCCTTTAAAATACAAGGTATAATCGGATATATATAGGGCATGGCCTAGGGTAAGTCCTCCTTGGAGTAGAAGTCTTCCTCATCATAAAGTAGCTTTAACATTGAATTTATCCTTTAAAATCTGACTTCTTTGACTTGAAGTTGGATTCCTTGTGGCACAAGTAACCTTAAGCCGGCTTAGACAATCTTCCCTTGGGCGGCTCATTTCGTTGTTCTTGGCATCATTAAATTGCGTGGATAGGCTTATTGGACTCAGAAAATTAAGCTCTTTCAATCGCACTCCAATTCACCAATTGCTTAGGTTGCTGCCTTGGGCGGCAAGTATGGCAGCGGCAGCTACTCGGCAGCACTTCTCTCTGTATTGAGCTGCTTTAGTACAGCTCCTTGGCTTGTTGCCTCCGCATCAGCTCCTCAGCTCCTCTCTCCTTCTACCAGCTTCTAGTTCCTGAAACTAAAACTAAACTAAAATAGTACATTTTCTCACCAAATTAAAGATATTCAATATAAATAGGGTAAAGTAAGAATACTGTAAGTAATGCATGCATGCACCTAAATATGACTAAAATGTACTTAAGAACAACGATAATATGAGATGGAATACATATAAAATATATGACTAATGAGCACTTTACACACCCCCAAACTCGAACTATTGCTTGTTCTCAAGCAATGCAATCCTAAACTTACTTGCCCTTTGAACTAATCAGAAAGAAAAACATGTTTTAAACATGATATAACACCTCAAGGCCGTAGCACCTATCATTAAATGAGTGAAAGGAGAATAGCATGAATTACCTCAGAATTAAACTACAATGCGAGTGAAGTTTGTGCAGAAACTGTGTACAGACTGAATCTGAAGAATATTCTAAGTAAACAAAGATGTTGTCATGGTAATGTAAGGTTGTTGTCGAGGTAGTATAATTAAGCACAGTTTATAATCATGGCAATAAGGGCTTTAGCTCATCACAACTACTCTTCTAGGTCTAAAATTAAGATAGGAGCAAACTACAAAACCCCGAACCCATTGAGTATAGTCATCCCGTGAAAACTTTCATTCACTCGTGCTAATTTGTCTGCCACTTCAAGGATTTTCATATTCATGGACTTTGATAGCAGCAGAGTGTCCTTGCACATGATTCTTCCTAGAGCCGTTTTCGGGCACCTCTAGGGAAAAACAACATAAATATTTGTTTCTTTCTTGTCGTGGCAGTGCTTTTCTTTTTCTATTTGTTGCCTGCCGCGGCAGCTTCCTGCAACCATGTTACAATTTTACAAATAATTCAAGCAGTCAATGTTTATCAGAAATTCAATCAAATTCAGCAAGTAACAATAGTGTTTTTAATTTAAGGCATTCATATAAAATATTCTAAGTTTACTTCATGCTTTCCCCAAAATTAAGTTCTTTTTACTTGGTGCAAAAATTTTAAAGTCGGCTATCCTACCATAGGCACAAGTTCTAACAAAATTTTTCTTTTGATTAATTTTTTAAGGCAAGTACATTATGCAACCTATATGCCCTAGTTATGCCTAAACAAAATGAGTGCTAACCCCTCCCCCCCAAAACTTGAAATGGGCATTGCCCTCAATGCACAAAATAAAGTACAAGAGAAAAAGTTAAAAAAACAGAAAAATAAATACAAGTAAAATAATTAAAACATAGAAATAAGCAATAAAAGAAAGAAAAGAAAAGAAACAATTCTAGAAGTTGGCGGAGGGCTGAGAAGAGGCTGGGGTCTTTGCGGTAGAGGAGGAAGATGAAGACTGAATGACAAGGCGGTGATTGGCAGATGTCTGGGCGGCAGACTTGGCAGGTGATATTTTTGTTGTCCGTGGCGGCTAGACTCTCTTGAGAGTGGGAAGAGGAGCTTCACTTTGTTCCAGTTCAGATGACTCCTCTTCCTCTGGCTCGACTGAGATTATGTGCCACTTTCTCTTCTTGGTTGGCTATGCTATGGGTTCTGCCGATGGATCCTCTGTTGCCATGGGTGCCACTATTGCTATCGTCTCCTTCTCAACCTCATTGGACTGCGAGGTGTTGGTTATCGTTTCTGTTGTACATGCTGGAGAGAAATGTTGTTGATGCCTCTCGGGAGTGTCGGCCACCGTTTTAGAAGCGGAGGTGGACGAGTAGGACATATGGTACGTCGATGATGGCATCTGGCGGCGGAAGGCCGCATGGCGGGTAGCTACTTCTGGTGGTGTAGTCTCTCTCGGTTCAGCTGCAGCGGCCAGTTCTTCAAAGAATCTGGGCAGGGAGGGGCCGTCATTGGGGAATTTCTGCAGAAGATAGGCCATAAAGGCCTCTTGGACTTCCCCCACATACATCATGAACGTCAATTGATGCTGCTTTATTCGTTTCTTGATGTCGATAAGAGTACGGAGTAGTGCAATGACTTCATTGTTCTGGGCAGATTCAGTACTGCCCGGGGCTGCCGGTTTAGCTAGCTGGGCGGCAAATGGCTGCGATGGTGTGATCTGCTCTGTTTATGGTGCTTACATCATCTACAGGCGGACTTTTCTTGTCCAGCCCTCTTTGGCAGATGTCATCACGTCGTTTGGATTTGTTGGGACGTTGAAATTGGCACACAAGCCCGTGATGAGAGATGGGAAGTAAAGCTAGCCCTTTGATTTGCGGTAGCAATTGTGGTTCTCCTTGTATATTATTTCCCCAACGTTTATCGGCATTATCATCATTATTGAGAGAATTAGAGCGTGACGCGGCCGGTCCACGGTGGAATTATGAGAGGTGGGTAGCAAACGCCTTTTGACGAATGTGTTCCACAGCATCGCCTCCGGCAGTAATTAGCAGCGTTGTACTGAGCCGCCATGTTTTCCCACCAACCAAGGGGTATTGGGTTCGCAAAACCGGGCCTTGATTATGTCATAGTCGGCAGCCGTTAGTGATTGCCTCCATTCTTCGTGTGGGTTTTCGTCCATCTCTAATCCATAAAAGCTGTCGATGACAGTAATGTTTAACTTGACAGGCTCTCCTCAGACAAAAACAAAGGTTCGCTCTAGGTGGGGGTGGTGGGCATAAAATTCTTTGAACGTCGTGATGTTTGCCACCTTTTGCTATCGTGCGAATATCTCCCAACCCTTGTTGTGGATTTTCTCGAATAAGGCAGGCTCAAGATCGAGATCTCATGTCTGCTGCGAATAGTGGAATCCTTGTTCCTCCCATATGGCTTGATTTGCGAATTGGGTTCTTTACCGCTTTGGATATTCATTGGAGAAGAATCTTTGGAATGTGGGTTTGGATTGCGATGCTGATGCCATGTGTGAGACGGTTTTTTTGTAATCTGAAACTAAAAGAAGATAATGAGAAAAAGAGCGGTGGACTCAAGAATAGGTTAACAAGGAGATGAAGTAAAGTAAATGAATGGGAGAAGTGGGGTTTATATAGATGGTGCCGACAGATGTTGTGGCGGCATTAAATGTCCAACGGGTAGTTTCTTTACGCATGTCACGGGTTTTCTGCCCGTTACTTATGTAGCCGCTGGCAACTAGTCGTTAGCGGTCAACTAGCCGTTACGCGGTTTCTGTGCTAGGCCGCCCTCAACTGTCTCGGCGGAATGGTGGGTTGGCTCCTTGTTGGGCCGTCTATTTTGTCCTGCTTCTTTATTCCTAAAACATGAAAATAAGATAATAAACTAAATAAAGAAAAACTGAAATAAAAATACTTAAATCTAAAAATAAAATGTGGAAAATAAATTGCAATAAATTAAAATCTTAATCCTAAAACATAAAAGTAAAAGGAAAGAAATTAAAAATAAATTAAGTTATGTTGGGAGTGCATTGAGGTGCATCTCCCAAGCATAACCACTTCCTGAGTTGGTTGTGATTTGCTTGTTGTCTAGGTGGATTGTCCAGCTCCTTGGGGTTCATGTTGCTCTGATTCCTGCCCTGGTAGCTGCTGCCTTTGCCCTGTCTCTTGGCTATCCTTGGAGGCATGTGTGTCTTGGCAGACTTCTTTTCCCTTAGCTGGCTTTGTGGGTTGTAGGACATGTATTTTTATATTCTAATTGTCCACTCTCATGATGATTTCTCCATTATCCACATCTATCAATGTTCTGCCCGTGGCTAGGAATGGTCGCCCAAGGATGATGGGGTTGTTCTCATCTGCCTCAGAGTCCAGGATAAGAAAATCTGCAAGAAAAATGAAGTTGCCCACTTGTACCAGGATATCATCAACTTTTCCCTCTGGTTGCACAAAGGAATAGTCAGCAAGCTGTAGCATGATGGAGGTTGATTTTGCTTGCATGGGATGATGAAGCTGTCTGGATCTGTCCTCTTGGGCGGCACCTTTTTATGCATCATTGCCATGCATTCTTCAGTTACAACTATCGCCTCGAATTCCCCAATTCTTTACCTCTTGGAAACTATGTCCTTCAGATATTTCGCGTAATTGGGCATATTCTGGATGGCTTCAACGAGAGGGATGATAATGTGCACCTGTTTTAAAATATCCAGAAATTTTCGGAACTAGTGTTCCTGTTTCTGTTGCTTTAGTCTTTGGGGGAAAGGTGGCAGCAGACGGATGTCCTGAATGCATTTGTAGAGTGTCCACAAGTTCTATATTTTGTACACAATCATGCCCTTATTATTGCTATTCTTAAGCTCATTTAGGCATATTTAGGTGCATTGCATGCATAATAATAGTATTTTCTCTTTCACCATGCTTTTATTGAATATTTTATGTTTGTTTAAGAAAATATATTATTTTAGTTTAGTTTTTATTTTCAGGTGTTGTAGCTGTGTAGAGGAGGAGAGGACATGAGAGGATACGAAAGCTAGAAACAATAGGAGATGTACTGAAGCAGTTCTAGATGCCACCAAGGACGTTGCCGGAGCAGCATTGCCGCCAAGTGCCGTCTAGGAAGGAGTTACACCGACTTAGACAAGATGGGTTACGATTTAAAGAGGGAAATTCCCTGAGCCCAATGAGCCCAGTCTTGTAATTCTCTGAAGCATGTAGCGGCCGGTAGAACTGATCCAAGATTGATAAGTAGGAGTACTTATCCTTACTTGCGGGAGAAAGCAATGTCCAAAGAGTCCACATTTAAGTAAAAAAGGAGTCAGAGTTTAATGTAAAACAACTTTAAGAACTTCTACTTCAAGGAGGACTCAAACTTAAGCCATGAGCCCTATATATACCCAATGTATGTGAGAGTATTGGGGCATGAGGGGATGCACGCATGAATAGTTGCATAGCAGAGAGGTAGCTAGATAGATGGGAGGTGTTGGAGGTCACGGCGCAACACCCCTAGGGTTTAGGTTCTTACATGTAAAGTAGTTGTGAGGAATGGTTGTAACAGTTTAAGTGTGTTTTCAATAAAATTCCCAGTTTGCTTAATTCATGTTCTTCACTTCTTCAATTAGTTCCAAAAGTCCAGTTGAGGAAATCCATTTGTCGGGCACGAAAGTGTAAGGCTCACGAAAGGGTTAAGCACGGTCACAACTTGAAGAGGCGTGAATAACTTTGTTCCAAAAGTTCACAAGTTTCGGCGGCTAAAAGGAGCAAGCAAACGTCGAATGCCTGTGTTAGGTTTACACTGAGATTGCTAGGTATTGCCTACATCACGTGGTGATAGAATCCTTGCCTAGACATAGGAATGATCACTTAAGAATTGCTTTGTCAAACTTGGAATATCTGTTAGATCTGCTGCCAAGACTTATTTCCGTTCCACTTGTCGAGACATGGAAAGTTGCAAGAACAGTGACCCGCTGCGGCCGCGTGACAGGATCGTAGCTGCCGCCCGCCATTACCCGCCGAGGCAGCAAATCATGGCAGCGCAAAACACTCTTAGGCTTTACAACGCAGTCTCCATGCTACTGAGCTGCAATTGCCTTACCCAATCTATCGACCAAATCTCTCCCTATCATCACTATCTTTATTTTACTTGTGTTTTTATATTTCCACATTGCAAGATTTAATTGTGCATTTACTAAATCTTTGTGCAGGGAACCATTCATAGAAGCTACTCCAATCCTTGTGGGAGACGATATCTTTTATACTATAACTTGACAAGAGTGTGCACTTCCGCTCATAAATAGAGAACACCTAAACGCTCTACAGTGTTCCTTGCATGGAAATCAAATTTGTGGCAACTCAGGATCATCCTCTTTAGGGTTGCTATCAGTCTCATCTGTCGGGGCGGCTGGTTTTGATGTTGTCGCGGCAGGATATTCTATTTGCTGGTTCATTGGCTGTTCAGTTTTGGGCTCGTCCAGTTGTTTCCCACTTCTTTTAGTTATAGCTTTACACTGCTCATAGGTGGGTTTGGATGCGACCTCTGTGCTGCTGGATGATGCTCCCATTGTCATGTTTCTTATGATCTCTGTGAACTGCCCAAACTGAGTCTCCAGATTCTTTATTGCAGCTTCCTGGTTTTTCATCCTCATCTCAGTCTTGTCCATAAACGACTCAGTCTTGTCAATAAATTTATTAGTACGGACAATAAAATCACTAGTTCGAGACATAAAAGTCTGTAAAGTAGTTTCGAGTGAGTTATTGCTCGTATTTTGTTGTTGCTGAGGCAGCTGTCTTGACAGGTTCTATTGGTACCCTCCTGGTTGTTGAGTTGGATTTGCAGCCGTGTTTGGATTACTCCAGGAGAAGTTCAGATGCTTCTTCCAGCCTGGGTTGTATGTGTTGGTGTTGGGCCTTCTATTCCTCTTAGAGGCTCCCATGAAGTTAGCAGATTCACTGCATTTAGAGGAATCATGATTGCCCCCACACTTGTCACAAAATAGCTCCACGGCGTTGGCCTTATATGTCTTTCCTTTGGCCATACTCATCCTAGATGTGTCAGCTTGTCCAGGCGGGCATTAACAGATTCAGTGGTCTCTACTTCATTCACAAAAGATGGCCGCCTTATGCCACCGCGGTGGGCTGTAGGGAACTTGTAGTCGCTTTTGGCAATTTGGTTCAGAATCTGTAGTACCTCCTCGAGTGGTCTATCCAGGATGATTCCATTGGCTGAGGCATCGTGCATCATTCGTGTCGGTTGATTTACTCCATTGTAGAACATCAACATCTGAGTCTAGGATGGGAAACCATGAAGCGGACAGTTGTTTAGTATCTGTTGGTATCTTTCCCAAGCATCATACATTGGTTCGTCATCCCCTTGGCGGAAAGTTGTGAGCTCGTTTCTCAATATGTTTTTGACGTTTGAAGGACTGAAACGATCTAATAAATCTTTGCACAACTTCGTCCAAGTATTGAATGATCCCGTTGGTTGGTTGTTCAACCACTGCTTTGCCCTATCCCTCAGTGAATAGGGGACTAATCTCAGCTTCAGCACGTCTTGATGGACTCCATGTATCTTGAAAGCTCTGCATATGTCTAGGAATCCCTTCAAGTGCTGCCGAGAATCTTTTGTAGCAGTTCCTCCAAATTGCCCCAGTGTGTTTATCATGTTGAACATTACGGGCTTTAGTTCGAAGTGATCTGCTTCGATTTCAAGCTGTGCAACAGTTCGGTCAAATCCCCTAAAGTCGTGCTCCAAATAATCCCTCGTGGTGCGCACATATTGTTGTTGCCTGGGCGGAACTGGTGACTGTTGTCTAGGCGGTGGATCTTGCTACCCATCCTTGCCGTTATGGACATTTTTGGCAGGGTTGTCATCTTGGCCTTTATGCATGGCTGCCTCTGCCTTTCCCGAGGGCTTCTCTTGCTTCTTTCTTAAGTTCACTTGTTCTTCGTTCTGTCTCGTCAAAGAAAACAATTTCTCCCAATGGGTTTGCTCTGGTCATGCACTAGACAAGAAAACCGTAAAAAAATTCGAATAAAAATAAAAATAATAAAAACCAAAATTAAATGCAAATAATATAATAGTGCAGAAAAATAAAAATGAATTTATTGTTGCCAATCCCCGGCAACGGCGCCAAAAACTTGTAGAGCGTTTGGGCGTTCTCTAAATAGGAGCGCAAGTGCACACTCTTGTCAAGTTATAGTATAAAAGATATCATCTCGCACAGGGATTGATTAGCTTATTCGAATTGCAATTCCTGCACAGGAAATAAATGCACAAGTAAATTTTAGTTCATAAAGAAAAGTAAATAAACACAAGTAATTTGATAGAAAAGAACAGGGTGATAGAATGGGTTAGGTTATGCTGCTCAGTATTGTGAAACTACGTTGAATAGGTTAAATTGTTCTGCGCTGCCAGACTTTGCTACCTCGGCAGAGGATGGCAGATTGGTTGCTTCGACGCTTTCGCTGCCTCAGCAGTGGAACAGACGGATGGCTTGGCGACAAACTCGGCAGTCCCTCAAGGCTCGGCAGAATGCTTCAATAATGATCCCGCTTATGTCTAAGTCAGAATGTTGTTGTTGCCCACTGCAGATGATACTAGTCGGCGTGAATCATACAATGAACAACAACCTTTGGTTCGTTCCTTTTTACCCACCTTAAACCCTAACCTATGTCTAGGCTTGATGATCAACATCTGTTATTAATGAGATCGTGCTTACTTCTTTCTTGAGTTTGACTCTCTCGATACCAAACAAATAGATTGCTCCCAAACGATCTCTCGACTCAATTTAAAATAGTAAAGAACATAAAATAAGCAAACCTTGAATTTATTGCAAAAACAAACTTAAAACCTAAAACAATTGTTCTCACAACTACTTTACAATATAACCCAAACCCTAAAGAATTTAGAACATAGTGGCGGCAAGAAAACGCAAGAGAAACTAGGATATGTCGACTATGTGGTGTATGCCCCTATAAAATACAAGGTATAATCGGATATATATAGGGCATGGCCTAGGGTAAGTCCTCCTTGGAGTAGAAGTTTTCTTCATCATAAAGTAGCTTTAACATTGAATTTATCCTTTAAAATCTGACTTCTTTGACTTGAAGTTGGATTCCTTGTGGCACAAGTAACCTTAAGCCGCCTTAGACAATCTTCCCTTGGGCGGCTCAGTCCGTTGTTCTTGGCATCATTAAATTGTGTGGATGGGCTTATTGGACTCAGAAAATTAAGCTCTTTCAATCGCACTCCAATTCACCAATTGCTTAGGTTGTTGCCTTGGGCGGCAAGTATGGCGGCGACAGCTACTCGGCAGCACTTCTCTCTGTGTTGAGCTGCTTTAGTACAGCTCCTTGGATTGTTGCCTCAGTATCAGCTCCTCAGCTCATGTCTCCTTCTGCCAGCTTCTAGTTCCTGAAACTAAAACTAAACTAAAACATTACATTTTCTCACCAAATTAAAGATATTCAATATAAACAGGGTAAAGTAAAGAATATTGTAAGTAATGCATGCATGCACCTAAATATGCTTAAAATGTACTTAAAAACAACGATAATATGAGATGGAATGCATATAAAATATAGGACTAATGAGCACTTTACACACCCCCAAACTCGAACTATTGCTTGTCCTCAAGCAATGTAATCCTAAACTTACTTGCCCTTTGAACTAATCAGAAAGAAAAACATGTTTTAAACATGATTTAACACCTCAAGGCCGTAGCACCTATCATTAAATTAGTGAAAGGAGAATAGCATGAATTACCTCAGAATTAAACTACAATGCGAGTGAAGTTTGTGCAGAAACTGTGTACAGACTGAACCTGAAGAATATTCTAAGTAAACAAAGATGTTGTCATGGTAATGTAAGGTTGCTGCCGAGGTAGTATAATTAAGCACAGTTTATAATCATGGCAATAAGGGCTTTAGCTCATCACAACTACTCTTCTAGGTCTAAAATTAAGATAGGAGCAAACTACAAAACCCCGAACCATTGGATAATAATGTTCATACAATAATACGATTATTGTTAAATATGATCCTTAGTCGAATATTATTACGGGTATGGACAGTGATAATATATAAAGACTAATATGTGGTTATTGACAAGCGTTGTCATTGACATATAGATGCCAAAATAAACACATACTGGATTGACCCGCTATGAGCATGTTTCTTGGGTAATTATGTGACAGTCACAACATTGCTCAAGATAAACATATGTATAATCCTCAGACTTGAGATCAACATGATTTCAACATAAAGATTTACGTATTTTGACATAGTCAAACGTGTGTCGTAACTGACTACATTATAAAGACTGATGATTGGATACGTGATGACCTATGTAGTGAAATATGGTTGATCAAGAAAGGATTTGTCCCTCCTACATAATGGGAGAAATATCTTCGGCCACTTGATTGAGTGAGATTAGAAAATGCATGGCCATTCTCGAATATTATGATATGAGATATCATAGAGATTTGTTTATCATAATATACTCAAGACATCAAGAAACACTAGATGGACAACGCAAGTGTGACTAACCCATGACTTGTGTTCATCTAAGATATAAAGGACAAAAGGATGAAATACATATAGGAAGTTTATTCAGGAATTAGGAAAGTCAAACCATGACTTCATGCAACTTAGGTAGCAATGATGTATTGCTAGATGCCACTCATTGTTTGTAAAATTAGAACAGTTCTAATTTTGCTGCTAACGTTGCATGAACCTACAAGGGTCACACCCTTCGAATGAAACGAACAAAAATTGGAAACCAAACTCCCTATTTTAGGGAGTTTGCCGAAAATCCCCTATGTGATAGGGGAAATCGGCAACTCCCTTAAATGGGAATAATATTGGATAAATATTGTATTTATCAAATATTATTTAGAGTATGGAAAATATTTAGAGACTTAACTATTATAGAATAAGATTCTAGAAATTTAAATATATATTTGGAATTTATATAATGTATATTTAATTCCAAGTTTATGAAGAATTAGATTCCACATAATTAAAAATATATATTTAAATATATTTAAATCCAAGTAAAGATAGAATGAGATTCTATATAATATATATATATATATATTTGGATTAAATATAATGTATATTTAAATCCATGTTTTATGTAGAATAAGATTCTACATAATTAAATATGTATATTTCATTTAATATTATTAAATATAATGTATATTTAATATAAACCAATTACAAGTAGAATTAGATTCTATGAATTTTGGTTGAACTTGGATTTAAGGAATTCAACTAGAATTAAGTCTCTGAATACTATTTAAAAGGACAAGGGCTAGCAACCAAATCATCCCTATTCCTCCTTGCAAATTTCGACATATCCCTGGGAATTCCCCTCTGGAATTTTCGACAAGTCTCAGATTTCTTCTGAGAAGCTGTTTGATATTTTTCTAGTGTTCCTCTTGCCCCCTGGCAAATTCCTGGCGATTTCCTAGTTCGAATCCAAGTCCCGGTAGAACCCCTAGTTGATTTCAGACTCCCTCAGGAATCCTTGGAGGGATTTCGACTTCTCCCTGGAAGGTGTTCAAACCTGTCGAAATTTATCCCTAAGTGTTAGGGAGGTGGAAACTTTGTTCGTTTTGTTCGGGTGGACTCCGTAGGGGTCGTTGCGAACCTGTGACGATTCCGGTTTTACTTGACGTGGTTATTCCGACATACTGTCGGTTTTCTAGTTTCCAGAGTTCTAAAAGGTAACTCTTCATCTTTTCACCCCGTATTCGTTCCTGTACATGGATCCTGGCTGGATTACGTCGGATTAATTTTTCCGCTGCGCCACGGGGCGTGCCGACATAACCCAAAAGTGGTATCAGAGACACTTGTATCATACGAATTCGGACTTAAATTCTTGGGTGATGTTTATGTATGAGATGCATGATGTTTGATTCGATTTAGATATTTATCGTTTATTGTATCACACCTCATAAAGACTTATTTCGATTATCACTGAATGATTAAAAGTTAATCATAACTATGTTAGGTTGCTTCAATGTTAAATGTTAACATGTTGAGACTAATAGTTAGTCTAGAGAACAAGTAGTTGTTCGTAGTTTCACATATTTATAAAATCTCTGAAAGGGCTTCTAATTTGATAAAAGTTATCAAACTATCTTTCACGGTGAATCCATAAGAGTTATGGTTAGACGTTATGAAAAATGCATGTCTAGGATTGGCATCATCAAAGACCTGGTACTTAAGTGTGCCTAGTGCGCCACCTCTCTTTCATGTTGACCTATCTGGTGCATTTGTTCGTTAACGCAAATGGTTTATGAAACCTCATGATCCTTCTTTGGCCCATTAATCGCAACATGGGGATAATCAGTTTAAAACTCCGTAAACACATCGTTACTTTGTTCGCATGATGTTTGAAATGCATGTTTGATTGCACAGTGTTTGTTTTGCATGGTTATAGCCCATAGCCTTTATAGTTTTGGTTTCTATAAATACGACCTACGTGTCGTGCCTTTCTCTATCTTCTATTGTACTTCTCTTCTCATCTCATTCCCTCGCATGTAACGCGAGTTTCTGAAAATTGTAAATACTCATGGAGATAAAGCAAGGACCAACATAGCAGCGTGGTGGGCCTTCCCTGGTGGACCAGGCGTTTCAAAAGCAGATTCTATCTTCAGTAGAATGGTCCTCCCATTGGCTTGGGACGGGTCGCCTTAGGTTAAGAAGGGTTATAATCATTACATATTTATTTACCGCTTATATTTACCTTGTATGTGATGCAATGGATGTTTTATAAGCATGATTAAACATAATTCTATTGATAGGATCAATGTTAAAATGATGAGATAATTAAGTAAATCCCTCACTATAATTCTAAGTTTGTTTTAACCATCCAATATTTACCCTCGTTAAAGCTTCGATCGATATAATGTGAGCTTTGCCAAAGCAATGTCACATTTATCTATCTTAGTTAAACACGAAGAATAAGCTAGTGATATTCGCCGGTTGAGATATTGGTATTGACTTAGCTGGGTTTTTCTAATAGAATTAGAAAACCTAGTGGTTAAAAGTTTTGGATAATCATAAGATGATTTAAAGAACAAGAGTTGTTCGCCAAAAGATGAGGAATTACATGAGATGTAATTAGTAAGGTGTTACTTACCTAAATAACCATTTCCTAAAAGACTGGCCAAAGCTGAATTAGGAATGGTGAAATACGGATCCTCACTCACAAGAAAAACTATCGAAACATTTTTCCGAAATTAAAACTAGAGGGTTTTTAATTTTGAAGAAAATAGTGGGAGTAAATTTATCGTAAAGACCTATCTATAAATTTTAAAATTTAGTAAAACTTATGTAGCATATTTTCTTTGTTGTAGAATTAATGGCAAATAATACTCTATCTCTACGATCTATCCTTAAGAAGGATAAGCTCAATGGCATAAACTTCCTTGACTGGTTCCGCAGTTTGAGAATTGTTCTCAAACATGAAAAGAAGGAATATGTCATTGAAGAACATGTTCCTGATGAACCGGTTGCCACTGCTTCCAGAGCTGACAAAGACAAGTTTAAGAAACACATGGATGACATGCTGGATGTCGGTTGTCTTATGCTTGCCTCCATGACCCCTGAGCTTCAGAAGCAACATGAGGACATGGTAGCTTATGATATGATTCAAAATCTCAAGGAGATTTATGAAGGGCAAGCTCGTCAAGAGAGGTACGAGACCTCTAAAGCTCTGTTTCAATGCAAGATGAGTGAGGGATCTCCCGTAGGAGCTCACGTCATCAAAATGATGGGCTACATCCAAACATTGGAGAATCTCGGCTTTTCGCTGAAAGACGAATTAGCTACTGATGTCATCTTGCAATCGTTGTCGGATAGTTTCAATCAGTTCGTCCTTAATTTCAATATGAATGAAATTAACAAGACCCTGGCACAGTTGCTCGGCATGTTGAGAACTGCTGAAATCAACCTGAAGAAGGTAGGATCTAAACTTGTTCTGATGATCCGCAAGGTCAAGAAGAAAGGTAAATCGGCAACAAAGTCTAAAGGTGATGGTAAGACCAAAACTGATGGAAAGGAGGCATTGAAACCTAAGAAGGGAATCAAGAAGGATGGAAAATGTTTCCATTGCGGCAAGACCGGACATTGGAAGAGAAACTGCCCCACACACCTACAAGAAGTCAAGAATGCAAAAATGAGTGAGGCATCAACCTCAGAGGCTTCTAAAGAGAAGGCATCAGAATAGACATGGTCATGCGAATGGAAATAAAGCAAGAGTTGCTATATCATCCATTAGGACATGTGTTTTTGCTTAAATAGATTTGTTTTAGTTTTTAAGATTATTATTTTGTGCCTAAGTTTTAGTTATCTTGTAATGACAAAATATTTTTAATTTTGAGATTATTTAAATAAATGTTATTCTTTTAATCTCTTACGGCACAACGAATCAATGATCTTTAAACTAATCAAATCAATAATATTTATAAAACAAATGACTAATCTCAAACTCATAAAAAGTATTAAGGTAATTTGATGAGATCAAATTCAAGAATATTTAATGTTTGATGAACTTTCAAAGAATATGGGATTGTCCCATAATTAAATCACACAAGTGGAACGAAAAGTCTTTGAAAGAGAATCAAATATGTTAGACATGTTTTGATTCAGAACAAGTCATTTTCGACTTCTTTACACACTAGAAAAACAACTCTCATACTTAATCGTGTTTTTCCGAAACGTCATATAAGATATGGACTAAGAATTGTTCTAGAATACCTTTGATGTTTTAAGGTTACTTACATGTTAAAATGTTTACAAAGTTCGAACCTTAAAAAAAATCCATTTGTTGTTTATCCTAACGAGAACAAAGCGTTTGTTTCTCAAACGAGAGTTTATCTTGAAAGAGATTAATTCTCACAAAGGGGTATTATTTCTGCAAACTTTAACGAGAACAAAATATTTGTTACTCAAACGATAGTTTATCTTGAAAGATAATACTTATCACTAAGGGATTTCATTTTTCAACGGGAACAAAATGTTTGTTGCTCAAACGAGAGTTTCTCTCGAAAGAGATTACCTCTCACAAAAGCAAAAAAAATGGAATTTGGAATGTGAAGAAATTTTAGACAACAAATTTATGAACCAAAGATTGAGAATGTTCCACAAATGATCAAGGAACATTGGAACAAAACACAACCATTGTGTTGATCCCTAAGAGAATACCATATACTTGAGAAATATGGATTTCTCACTATCCGTACATGGAAACACTATTCTTTTCGGATCAAGAAAAAGACTAGGTCTTATCATAAAGCAATGGTGAGCCTAAAATTCGAGAAATGGCTAAGAGCCATGAGATATGAGATGGAATCCATGTCTAAAACCAAGTATAGACTTTTCAAAAAGGAAAAATCGACATGAATGATAAAACATACAAAGCATGATTCGTCGCTAAAAGTTTTCGACAAACTTCATAGTATAGACTATGATAAAGCATCTTCCTTGTAGCTATGTTTAATCCATCTTAATCTCACTTGCAAGTAGTTACATACGATGATTATGAAATAAAATAAAGGAATGTCAAAACCACTTTCCTAAGGGAAAACTTGAAACAGATGTGTACATGACACATCCAAAAGGCTTTGTCACTCCAGTAAACACTTGGAAGATATGTAAGCTACAAAGGTCTACCCGTAGACTAAGGCAAGCTTCTCGAAGTTGGGATATTCGTTTCAGAAGATACAATCAAAAGGTTTGGTTTATCTAGAAACAAAGGGGAGTCTTGTTTTCAAAAGAGCTAGTGGGAGCATTGTTACTTTCCTAAGTATTGTATGTAGATGACATACTCATCAAAAGGAACTAAAGATCGCAATCCGTTTTGCATTAATAAAAGATACTGCGAGTTAGTAACATGAGACAGTATCTAACTCTACAACATAGGCTGAATGTATTACAGTCGACATAGCAATAAAGAAGGATGTTTGGATCTAAAGGGTTCACCTCTGAACTAAGGGTTGTTCCCAGCATATTAGATGCTACATAACTCTGTTATGATGGAACCTTTGCGTAAGCAAATAAAACCCAAATCTCATCAATAAATCCAAACATATTCTAAAGTACTTACATCTTGGAGATGTGAAAGTATGCAACATACGCACAAAGTTGATAACTTTGTCAACTCCCTGACAAAGCTTTTGACACAGCATAAGCATGTCAGTTACACTAAGCCATATCGTATTAGATACGAGAATGATTGGTCTTAGGGCCAGTGGGAGATTGTTGGAGTATGCCCAAAGACCAATCATATGATGATTGAATAGACATATTATTTTACTAGATTTATCAAGTAATGGCATTGTCATTATTATCATTTGCTATGTTTCTGTGCATCAAACTAACCATTGGATAATAATGTCCATACAATAATACGATTATTGTTAAATAGGATCCTTAGTCGAATATTCTTACGGGTATGGACAGTGATAATATATAAAGACTAATATGTGGTTGATGACAAGCGTTGTCATTGACATAGAGATGTCAAAATCAACACATAAGTATTTGTTAGAGAAAACCATACTGGATTGACCCGCTATGAGTACGTTTCTTGGGTAATTATGTGACAGTCACAACATTGCTCATGATAAACATATGTATAATCCTCGGACTTGAGATCAACATGATTTCAACATAAAGATTTCTGTATTTTGACATAGTCAAACATGTGTCGTAACTGACTACATTATAAATACTGATGATTGGATACGTGATGACCTATGTAGTGAAATATGGTTGATCAAGAAAGGATTTGTCTCTCCTACATAATGGGAGAAATATCTTCGGCCACTTGATTTAGTGAGATTAGAAAATGCATGGTCATGCTCGAATATTATGATATGAGATATCATAGAGATTCGTTTATCATAATCTACTCAAGACATCAAGAAACACTAGATGGACAACGCAAGTGTGACTAACCCATGACTTGTGTTCATCTAATATATAAAGGATAAAAGGATGAAATACATAAAGGAAGTTTATTCAGGAATTAGGAAAGTCAAACCATGACTTCATGCAACTTAGGTAGCAATGATGTATTGCTTGATGCCACTCATTGTTTGTAAAATTAGAATAGTTCTAATTTTGCTGCTAACGTTTCATGAACCTACAAGGGTCACACCCTTCGAATGAAACGAACAAAAATTGGAAACCATACCCCCTATTTCAGGGAGTTTGCCGAAAATCCCCTATGGGATAGGGGAAATCGGCAACTCCCTTAAATGGGAATAATATTGGATAAATATTGTATTTATCAAATATTATTTAGAGTATGGAAAATATTTAGAGACTTAAATACTATAGAATAAGATTCTAGAAATTTAAATATATATTTGGAATTTATATAATGCATATTTAATTCCAAGTTTATGTAGAATTAGATTCCACATAATTAAAAATATATATATTTAAATATATTTAAATCCAAGTAAAGATAGAATGAGATTCTATATAATAAAAATATATATATTTGGATTAAATATAATGTATATTTAAATCCATGTTTTATGTAGAATAAGATTCTACATAATTAAATATTTATATTTCATTTAATATTATTAAATATAATGTATATTTAATATAAACCAATTACAAGTAGAATTAGATTCTATGAATTTTGGTTGAACTTGGATTTAAGGAATTCAACTACAATTAAGTATCTGAATACTATTTAAAGGGACAAGGGCTAGCAACCAAATCATCCCTATTCCTCCTTGCAAATTTCGACATATCCCTAGGAATTCCCCTCTGGAATTTTCGACAAGTCCCATATTTCTTCTGAGAAGATGCTCGATATTTTTCTAGTGTTCCTCTTTCCCCCTGGCAAATTCCTGGCGATTTCCTAGTTCGAATCCAAGTCCCGGTAGAACCCCTGGTCGATTTTAGACTCCCTCAGGAATCCTTGGAGGGATTTCAACTTCTCCCTAGAAGGTGTTCAAACATGTCGAAATTTATCTCTAAGTGTTAGGGAGGCGGAAACTTTATTCGTTTTGTTCAGGTGGACACCGTAGAGGTCATTGCGAACCTGTGACGATTCCGGTTTTACTTGACGTGGTTATTCTGACATACCGTCGGTTTTCTAGTTTCTAGAGTTCTAAAAGGTAACTCTTCATCTTTTCACCCCGGATTCGTTCCTGTACATGGATCCTGGCTGGATTACGTCGGATTAATTTTTCTGCTGCGCCACGGGGTGTGCCGACATAACCCAACAAATTTGTCCGCCACTTCAAGGATTTTCAGATTCATGGACTTTGATAGCAGCGAAGTGTTCTTGCACATGATTCTTCCTAGAGCCGGTTTCGGGCACCTCTAGGGAAAAACATCATAAATATTTGTTTCTTTCCTGCCGTTGCAGTGCTTTTCTTTTTCTATTTGTTGCCTCCCCTCTGACAAACACGAATGGGATTTCTGGGTGGGGTTGGTGGCCGTAGAATTCCTGGACGAGTGTGATATTAGCCAGCTCCAGTTGCTTAGCAAATATTTGACACCCTTGTCTGTGGATCTTCTTGAAGAGGGTGGGGTTGAGACCTAAGTCTCTTTTCTGCGTGGAATAGTGGAACCCTTGCTTCTCCCATACTGCCCTAATGGCGAATTGCGTCCGGTGCCTTTCCTGGTCTAGCTTGGAGAAGAATCTTTGGTAGGCGGGTTTGGATTGTGATGCTGCCATAGCCGTGAGTCAGTTGTAATCTGAGAGTACTAGAAAATAGAAAATAGTTGAGAAAACAAGAGGATGCAGAAGAGGTTTAAACAAGGAGATAAAGTGAAGAGAATTAATGAAATAGTGAGATATTTATAGGGGTTGCCGAGAGATGTTGTGGCGGCATTAAATTCCAACGGGTAGATTTTCACGGCACGTGTTACGAGATTAAATGCCCGTTACACTGTAGCCGTTGGCAGCTAGCCGTTAGCGGTATTCTAGAAGTTATGCATTTTTGTGTTGGGCTGCCTTTAGCTGTCTCGACGGCATGGTGGGCGGGCTCCTTGTTGGGCCTTCTTCTTAGTCCTGCTTATTTATTCCTAAACCCGAAATAAAAAATAATTAACTAAATAAAGAAAACTGAAATAAAAATATGTGAACAAAAATGTGGAAAATAAATTCCAATAAATTATAATATAATCCTTAAACATAAAAATAAAAAAAAGAAATTAAAAATAAATTGAGTTATGTTGGGAGTGCATTGAGGTGCATCTCCCAAACATAACCACTTCCTGAGCTGGTTGTGATTCACTTGTTATCCAGGTGGATTATCCAGCTCCTTGGGGTCCCTGTTGCTCTGATTTCTGCCATGGCAGTTTGTTGCCTTGACCTGTCTCTGGGTTGAACTTGGAGGCTTGTGTTTGGTTGCATACTTCTTTTCCCTTGGCTGACTTTGTGGGCTGCAAAACATGTATCTTCATATTCTGATTTTCCACCCTCATTATTAGTTCCCCATTCTCCACATCTATCAATTTTCTGCTCGTGGCTAAGAATGGTCGCCCAAGAATGATTGGGGCATTCTTGTCTGCCTTACAGTCTAGGATAAGAAAATCAGCTGGAAAATGAAGTTGCCCACTCGTACCAGGATATCTTCAACTTTACCCTCCGGTTGCACAAAGGAATGGTCAGCAAGTTGTAGCATGATGGAGGTTGGTTTTCCTTTTCCAATTCCTAATTTTTTGAAGACAGCCTTGGGCATCAGATTTATACTTGCTCCTAGGTCGCATAGAGCTCTCATGTCATGGTTGCTGCCTATCTTGCATGGAATGATGAAGCTGCCTGGATCTGTTCTTTTGGACGACACCTTATTATGCATCATTTCCATGCATTCTTCAGTGACAGCTACTGTCTCGAATTCCCCAATTCTCCTTCTCTTGAAAACCATATCCTTCAGATACTTCATGTAATTTGGCATGTTTTGTATGGCTTCCACGAGTGGGATATTAATGTGCACTTGCTTAAGTATATCTAGGAATTTCTTGAACTGATTCTCTTGTTTCTTCTGTGTAAGACTTTGGGGGAAGGGTGGCGGCAGACGGATGTCCTGGATGCGTTCCTATCATGGAAATCTAATCTGTGGCGATTCAGGATCATCTATCGTAGGGCTGCCTTCATCTGCATGGGCATCAGTTTGTTGTGCTACCCAGTGGGTTGTTCATGTGCTACTTCGGCATGCAGCTCAGTCTACTTGTCCTTTGGCCGCTCAACTCTGGGCTCATCCAATTGTTTCCTACTTCTTGTAGTTATCAATTTACACTACTCATACGTGGGTTTGGATGCGACTTCTGTGCTGCTGGATGATGCACCCATTGTCTTGTTGCTTATGATCTCAGTAAATTGCCCGAACTGAGTCTCCAAAATCTTTATTGCAGCCTCCTGGTTGTTCATCCTCATCTCAGTCCTATCCATAAAAGACTCAGTCTTATCAATAAATTTATTAGTACGAACAATAAAATCACTAGTGCGAGACATAAAGGTATGTAAAGTAGTTTCGAGTGAGTTATTGCTCGTATTCTGTTGCTGTTGAGGTGGCTATCTTGAAAGCTTATGTTGGTATCCTCCTGGTTGCTGAGTTGGATTCGCAGCCGTGTTGGGGTTACTCTAGGAGAAATTCGGATGCTTCTTCCAGCCTGGGTTGTATGTGTTGGTGTTGGGCCTGCTGTTCCTCTCGTAAGTTCCCATAAAGTTGGAAGATTCATTGCATTTAGAGGAATCGTGGTTGCCCCCAAACTCATCATAAAATGGCTCCACAGCCTTGGCCTCATATGTTTTCCCTTTTTCTATACTCATTACCAGCTCTGTCAGTTTATCCAGGCGAGCATTGATAGATTCAATAACCTTTACTTCGTTCACAACAGCTGGCCGCCTTATGCCGCCGTGTAAAGTGTCAAAAAGTTCTATATTTCATGCACATTCCATCTCATATTATTGCTGTTTTTTAGTACATTTTAGTCATAATTAGGTCCATGCATTGCATTTTACAATATTCTTTACTCTGCCATGCTTTCTATTGATTTTCTATTATTTGGTAAGGAAAAGGTTCTAGTTTAGTTTTAGTTTCAGGTACTAGAGGCTGACAGAAGGAGAGAGAAGCTAAGGACATGATGTTGAGGTAGCAAACTAAGGAGATGTACTGATGCAGTTCTAGATAGAGACATCAGCTGTCGAGTAGCTGCCACCGCTCTACCTGCCGCTCAAGACAACAAACTGAGGAATTGGAGAACTGGAGTGCGATCTGTAGAGCAGAAAATCCTGATCTTAATGATGATGTCCACTCAATTTTATGATGATTGTAGCAGTAGGCAGAGCTGCCGAAAGAGGAATTTAAGCTTACTTGCGGAGCAAGGCAACTTGATTTAAGTCCACATTCAACTCAAACAAGTCAGCATTTAGAGTTGCATTTAATGCAAAACGCTACTTTGAAGACTTCTACTCCAAGAAGGAGTAGACCTAGCTAATGCATATATATACTCATTGTAATTGTACTTCAAAACAACTTAGGTTTTCCCTTAGGCATAGTTTAGGTCTTCTTGGCGCCATTATGTTCTAAAACTCTCTTTGGGTTTGGGTTATGTTGTAATTAGTGTGAGAACGATTGCTTAGGATTTTAAGTTTGTTTTTGCAAGAAAGATTCAAGGTTTGCTTATTCCATGTTCTTCATAGTTTTCAATTAAGGCGAAAGATTAGTTGATTACTATCCATTTGTTCGGTATCGTGAGAGTCGAACTCGCGAAAGCAGTAAGTACAATTTCATCTATAGACGGTGCGATCAATCCGGCCTAGACATAGGTTAGGGATTAAGGCGGCTAAAAGAGGACGATTTAACATTGTTGTCTTTGGACAATTCACGTCACGACTGGTATTATCTGCAGTGGGTATCAATAGCATTCTGACTTACACATAAGCGGGATCACTTTCGAAGCGTTCTACCGAGCCTGGTCGGTCTGCCGAGTTTGCCGCCAAGACACAAGTCCATTCCCCTGCCGAGGTAGCGAGAGCGTCTCAATAGCCTATCTGCCATCCCCCGTCGAGGCAGCAAAGTCTAGCAGCGCAAAACAACTTGTCCTATTCAACGCAGTTTCACACTAAGCAGTAGCATAACCCTGCCCATTCTATCAATTTGATTTCTTCCATTTTATTTACTTGTGTTTTATTTTATTTTCTTCTCAAACAAACCAACTTATTTGTGCAATTTACTTTTCTTGTGCAGAAACAACGAAGCGAGTTAAGTTGTCCAATCCTTGTGGGAGACGATATCTTTTATACTATTACTTGACAGAAGTGTGCACTTGCGCTCATATTGAGAGAACACTAAAACGCTCTACAAGTTTTTGGCGCCGTTATCGGGGATTGGTAACAGCGAAATCCGTTTTAAAATTTCTGCACGTTTATTTGTTTGCATTTAATTTTTAGCTTTTATTGTTTTTAATTTTTAATTGAAAAAAAATTATAGTTTCCTTTGCTAGTGCATGACCAGGGCAAATCCAAAAGGAGAAATCGTTTATTACGACGATATAGAACGAAGAGCAAGAGAACTAAAAAGGAAATCAGAACAGCCCTAGGGAAAGCTAAAGAAGAAAGAAAAAGCAGAGGTAAACATGGAAAATGACAACCCTGCCAACAATGCTCTGAACGGCAGGGTCGGGCAGCAAGACCCGCCGCACAGAGAAAAACAAGTTCCACCACGGCAGCCGCCCCCAATTCCGCCCAGGCAACCACAATACGTTCGAACCACCAGGGATTATTTGGAACATGACTTCAGAGGGTTCGATCTGACAGTGACAAAACCTGAGATTGAGGCGGATCACTTTGAGCTGAAGGTTGTGATGTTCAATATGACCAACACATGGGGCAATTTGGAGGGACTGCTACAGAAGATGCTCGGCTGCACTTAAGAGGATTTCTGGACATATGTAGAGCTTTCAAAATACACGGAGTCCACCAGGATGTGCTAACACTGAGATTATTCCCCTATTCACTGAGAGATAGGGCAAAACATTGGTTGAACAACCAGCCAGCAGGGTCATTTAACACATGGACAAAGCTGTGTAAGGATTTCCTTGATCGTTTCAGCCCACCCAATGTCACAAACAGATTCAGAAACGAGATCATAGCCTTCCGACTAGGGGATGATGAACCAATGTATGAAGCATGGGATCGGTATCAGCAAATGCTTAACAACTGCCCGCTCTATGGTTTCCCAGCTTGGACACATGTGTCAATGTTCTACAACGGGGTGAACTACCCAACTCGGATGATGATTGATGTCTCAGCCAACGGAATCATCCTCGACATACCACCAGAGGAGGCACTGCGGATCTTGAACCAAGCCGCCAAGAACGATTATAAGTACCCAACATCCTTCCAAGGCGGCGTTAGGCGGCCAACAGTTGTGAACGAAGTGGAACCCTCAGAATCTATCAATGCCCGCCTCGACAAGCTGACAGAGCTGGTCATGAACATGGTGAAACCCACTGAGAAAGTCTACGAGGCCAAGGCTATAGAGCCTTTTTGTGATGAGTGTGGAGGCAACCATGATTCCTCATAATGTACTGCATCTGCAAATTTTATGGGAGGATACGAGAGGAACAACAGGCCAGCCATGAAGACGTACAACCCTGGATGGAAAATCATCAAAACTTCGCCTGGAGCAATCCTAAGACTGCTGCCAATCCACAACAGCAACAGGGAGGCTACCAGCAAAACCAGTCCAGACAGCAAGCTCAGCAACCACAAAACAATAATTCACTAGAAGCAACTCTTCAAACTTTTATGTTTAATACTAGTGAATTTATTTTTTGCACTAATAAATTCATTGATAAAACGGAGTCGTTTATGGACAGGACGAAGATGAGGATGAACAATCAGGAGGTTGCGATAAATAACCTGGAGACCTAGTTTGGGTAGTTCACTGCAATCTATAGAAGCAAGACAATGGGTGCAGCATCCAACAGTACAGAGGCAGCAGCTAAGCCCACATATGAGCAGTGCAAAGCCATAACAACCAGGACTGGGAAATAGTTGAATGAGCCCAAAGTGGAAAAGCAAGAAGAGAAACAGCCAGCACACAAAGAACTAGTTGCCACGGCAGCAGCACCATCAGTCGCCCCAGCAGCTGAGCCTGACAGCAGACCTGAAGCAGATGATCCTCCACAGATAAAGTTTCCATGCAAAGAATGTATAAAGGACATCCGCCTGCCATCACCTTTCCCCCAGATGCTTAAGCAACAGAAACTGGAGCACCTGTTTAGGAAATTCTTTGATATTCTAAAGTAGGTGCACATAAACATACCTCTCATAGAAGCCATTCAGAACATGCCCAACTATGCCAAATACCTCAGGGATATGGTTTCTAAGAGGAAGAGAATCAGGGAGTTCGAAACAGTTGTTGTAACAGAGGAGTGCAAAGCCATGCTACATAACAAGTTGCCGCCCAAGTAGACAAATCCAGGCAGCTTTGTTATACCATGTAGAATAGGCAGCAAGCACGAAACAAAAGCCCTGTGCGACTTGGGAGCCAGCATAAACTTGATGCCTAAGGTAGTCTTCGACAAACTAGGAATTGGGCAAGCCAAACCTACCTCCATCATGCTGAAACTTTCTGACCATTCTTTTGTACAACCGGAGGGCAAGATCGAAGACATTCTTGTTTGAGCGGGCAACCTTATTCTTCCAGTTGATTTCCTCATCTTAGACTGTGAGGCCGATGAAAACACCCTCATCATCCTTGGGCGACCATTCTTGGCTACAGGCAAAATTCTAATAGATGTGGAACATGGGGAGGTTACCATGAGAGTAGACGACCAGAGCATCAAGTTAAATGTACTACAACCCCCAGACAAGGAAAAGGAAGGATGCTTTGATGCTCAGGCCGCCAAAATCAGCACAGAGACAGGTTAAGGTAGCAGCCGTCACGGCAGCAGCCGTCACGGCAGCAGCCGTCACGGCAGACTGAAGGGCAGGCAGAAGGACCCAGTAGCACACCACCTTCCAAAACAGGAGGACCCCCAGGAGGGAAGGACAAGAATCACCACCTCAGGAAGTGGTTATGTTTGGGAGATGCACCCCAAATGCTCTCCGAACATAACCTAATTATTTTATCTTTATTTTTATTTTTATGTTTTAGGAATAGAATTTAATTTATTGCAATTTATTTTTATTAAGATTAGATTTTAAACTAGTTAATTTTTTCACATTTTTATTTTTCAGAATTTATTTTGAGTATTTAATTATCTTTATTTTTATTTCAGGCTTTAGGAATAAAAAAGCTGGAGCAAGAAGAAGGCCCAACAAGAAGCACGCCCACCATCCCGCCAAGACAGCCAAGGGCGGCCCAGCGCAGACATTGCATAACGGCTAGTTGCCCGCTAACGTTAGCTTCCAACGGCTACAGAAATAACGGGCAAAAATCACGTAACGTACGAGAGACAACTTGACCGTTAAACATTTAATGTCGGCCCGACAATCTCTTGGCAGACTCTATTTAAACCTTTCTCACCTCATTCATTCACTTTACTTTCACCTCCTTGCTATCTTATTCTTGCATCCACTGCTTTCTAGCTAATTATCTTCTTTTAAGTTTTAGTTAAATTTCAACCGTCTCACACATGGCTTCAACATCAGCACCCAAACCCACCTTCAAACGCTTCTGCTCCAGGGCAGATGAGAAGAGATACAAAGATCAATTTGCCAAGAAAGCAGTTTGGGAGGAGCAAGGTTTCCACTACACAAAGAAAATAGGGGACCTTGGCTTAGAGCCCGCCTTGTTCGAGACCATCCACAGAAAGGGATGGGAAATATTCGCACGGCAGCTGAAGATGGCCAACATCACCATGGTCAGAGAGTTTTATGCCCATAATCCCTGCCCAGAGCTCCCGTTCGTTTATGTTCGAGGGGAGCTTGTCAAGCTGAACGATGCCATCATCAATAGTTTCTACGGCTTAGAGATGGACAACAACGCTCACGATGAGTGGAGGTAGTCAGTGACAGATGCCGATTACGACAGACTCAAAGCCAAGTTGTGCAAGCCCAACACGCCGTGGTTGGTAGGAAAGCATGGCGGCTCTGTCCAACGCCGCCACCTACTGCCCGAGGCAATGTTGTGGATTACCTTCATCAAAAGGCCTCCGCTGCCCACCTCTCACAACTCCACTGTCAATCGGCTGCGCCTCCCACTCATTCACATCATCATGGTGAACCAGCCCATAAACGTTGGGGAGATTATATGTAAGGAGATCCACAACTGCTTCTGCAAGACGAAGAGCAGGCTATACTTCTCGTCACTCATCACTAGCCTTTTTGCTAATTTTAATGTCCCAACCGACCCCGAGGATGAGATGACAACCGCAAAGGAGGAGTGGACCAGGAAAGTCTGCCTGCAGATGATGCAGGCCCAGGAGACAGAGGCCATCACCCCTAGCCAGCTACACCAGCCGCCCCCAACAGAACTGAAGCTGCCCCAACAAATGAAGTCCTCACTCTGTAGCATACCCTCATCGACATCAACAAAACGATCAAACAACAGCAACTGAGCTTCATGAAGTATGTGGGGGGAAGTCCAAGAAGCCTTTGTGGCCTATCTCCTGTAGAAGTACCCAGATGACGGCCCCACCTTGCCTCCCTACCTCGTTGATCTCGCTGCCGCTGAAGCCAGCAACGGAAGCAGCCGCAGTAGTAGAAGTAGCAGCTCCAATGGCGATTGACCCTTCGGCAGCACCAACGGAGGAAGGAACAAGGAAGAGGAAGCGGCACATCATAGCCACTGAGCCAGAGGATAAGGAGACAAAATCAGAAGAAAGCGAAGCCCCTCCTGCAGCTCCTCCTGCAAAACAGCATGAAGAGCCTCGCCCTACTCCCAAGCGAGTCCAGCCGCCGCGGACAGCAAAGACCTCACCAGCTAAGTCTGCTGCCCGAGCATCTATCGGCCACTCCCTTATCATTCAATCATCATCCTCCTCCTCAGCAGCAAAGACACAAGCCTCCTCCCAACCATCTGCCGACTTCTAGTTTCTTTTCTTTTCTTCTCTTTATTTTATTTTTCTGTTTTTTATTTTAATTGTATTTTTTATCTGTTTTATTTTTATGTTTTTATTTTCTGTTTTTATTTTGTGCATTGAGGGAAATGCCCATCTCAAGTTTGGGGGGGGGATAGCACTCTTCATGTTTAGGCATACTTTAGTACATATTAGATTGCATAATGTACTTGCCTTAGAAAAATTAATTGAAAAGATTTTTTTGTTAAAACTTGTGCCTATGATAGGATAGCTGACTTTAAATTTTTGCACCAAGATAAAAAGAACTTAAATTATGGGGAAAAGCATGAAGTAAACTTAGGATTTTTCTATAGTTTCCAAAAATTAAAAACACTACGGTTACTTGCTGAATTTGTTAGAATTTCTAGTAAACATTGCTTGTTTGAATTATTTGTAAAATTCTAACAATGGTTGCAGGAAGCTTCCACGGCAGGCAACAAACAGAAAAACAAAAGCACTGCCAAGACATGCAAAAGAAAATTTTATGTTGTCTACCCCTAGATGTGCCCGAAGTCGGCTCGAGGAAGAATCGTGTGCGAGGACACTCCGCTGCTATCAAAGTCCAAGAATCTGAAAATTTTGAAGTGACGGACAAATTAATATGAGTGAATGAAAGTCTTCAAGGGATGACTCTACTCCATGGGTTCGGGGTTTTTGAGTTTGCCATGATTATTTAAATTGTGCTTGAATATGTTGTCTCGGCAGCAACCTTGTATATCATGACAACATCTCTGTTTACTTAGAATGTTCTTCATATCCAGCTCCTTCGCAGTTTCTGCACACATTTCACTAGCATATTATAGTTTAATTTTGAGGTAATTCATGTTACTCCCCTCTCATGAAATTAATTACTGGTGCCACGGCCTTGAGGTGTTAAATCAAGTTTAAAATAGAAATTTTTCTTTTTGATTAGTTTAAAGGGCAAGTATGTTTAGGTTGCATTGCTTGAGGACAAGCAATAGTTCGAGTTTGGAGGTGTGTAAAGTGTGCATAAGTTCTATGTTTTATGCACATTCCATCTCATATTATTGCTATTTTTAGAGTACATTTTAGGTATTATTAGGTTCATGCATTGCAGTTTACAGTATTTTTTACTCTGCCATGCTTTGTATTGATTTTCTGTCATTTGGTAAGGAAAAGTTACTATTTTAGTTTAGTTTTAGTTTCAGGTACTAGACGCTGACAGAAGGAGAGAGAAGCTAAGGACATGATGCTGAGGCAGCAAACTAAGGAGTTATACTGATGCAGCTCCAAACAGAGACATCAGCTGCCGAGTAGCTACCGTCGCCCTACCTGTCGCCCAAGACAGCAAACCGAGGAATTGGAGAACTGGAGTGCGATCTGTAGAGCAAAAAATCCTGATCTTAATGATGCTCTCCACTCAATTTTCCGATGACTGTAGTAGCAGGCAAAGTCGCCGAAGGAGGAACTCAAGCTTACTTGCGGAGAAAGGCAACGTAATTTAAGTCCACATTCAACAGAAAGAAGTCAGCATTTAGAGTTGCATTTAATGCAAAAAGCTACTTTGAAGACTTCTACTCCAAGAAGAACTATGCCTAGCTAATGTCTATATATACTCATTGTAGTTGTACTTCAAAACAACTTAGGTTTTCTCTTAGGCATAGTCTAGGTTTTCTTGCCGCCATTATGTTCTAAAACTCTCTTTGGGTTTGGGTTATGTTGTAATTAGTGTGAGAACGGTTGCTTAAGATTTTAAGTTTGTTTTTGCAATAAAGCTTCAAGGTTTGCTTATTCCATGTTCTTCATAGTTTTCAGTTAAGGCGAAAGATTAGTTTATTACTATCCATTTGTTTGGTATCGAGAGAGTCCAACTCACGAAAGGAGTAAGTACGATTTCATCTATAGACGGTGCGATCAATCTGGCCTAGACATAGGTTAGGATTTAAGGCGTCTAAAAGAGGATGATTTAACATTGTTGTCTTTGCATGATTCACGCCACGACTGGTATTATCTGCAGTGGGCATCAACAACATTCTGACTTAGGCATAAGCGGGATCACTTTCGAAGCGTTCTGCTAAGCCTTGTAGTTCTGCCAATTTTTTCGCCGAGACACAAGTCCATTCCCATGTCGAGGCAACGAGAGCGCCTCAGCAACCTATCTGCCATCCCCCGCCGAGGTAGCTGAGTCTAGTAACGCAAAACAACTTGTCCTATTCAACGCAGTTTCACACTAAGCAGCTGCATAACCCTGCCCATTATATCAATCTGATTTCTTCCCTTTTATTTACTTGTGTTTTATTATATTTTCTTCTTAAACAAACCAATTTATTTGTGCAATTTACTTTTCTTGTGAAGTAACAATGAAGCGAGTTAACTTGTCCAATCCCTGTGGGAGACGATAACTTCTATACTACTACTTGAGAGAAGTGTGCACTTGCGCTCATATTAAAAGAACACTAAAACGCTCTACAGGAACTTGTAGTCGTTCTTGGGAATTCTGTTCAGAATCTGTAGTGCCTCTTCAGGTGGACTATCCAGGATGATTCCATTGGCTGAGGCGTCGAGCATCATTCGTGACGGTTGATTTACTCCATTGTAGAACATCGATACTTGAGTCTAGGATGGGGAACCATGAAGCAGGCAGTTGTTTAGCATCTGTCGGTATCTCTCCCAAGCTTCATACATTGGTTCGGCATCCCCTTGGGGGAAGGTTGTGATCTCGTTTCTCAATCTGTCGGTGAGGTTTGAAGGACTGAAACGAATATAGGAAATCCTTGCTTAACTCCGTCCTAGTGTTGAATGATCCCGCCAATTGGTTGTTCAGCCACTCCTTTGCCTATCCCTCAGTGAATAGAGAAATAATCTCAGCTTGAGAACGTCTTGATGGACTCCATGTATCTTGAAAGCTCTGCAAATATCTAGGAATCCCCTCAAGTGTTGTCGAGCATCTTCCATGGCAGTTCCTCCAAATTGCCCAAGTGTGTTTATCATATTGAACATCACGGGCTTTAACTCAAAGTGATCAGCTTCGATTTCATGCTCTGCAACAGTTGGGTCAAATCCTCTGAAGTCATGTTCAAAATAATCCCTAGTGGTGCGCACATATTGTTGCTGCCTGGGCAGAACTAGTGGCTGCTGCCTAGGCGAAACTTGTAGAGCGTTGGGGTGTTCTCTAAATATGAGCGCAAGTGCACACTCTTGTCAAGTTATAGTATAAAAGATATTGTCTCCCACGAGGATTGGAAAACTTGTTCGAATTTCAATTCCTGCACATAAAATAAATGCACAAGTAAATTTTAGTTTTGTAAAAGAATAAAAAAAAATAAACACAAGTAATTGATAGAAGAGATCAGGGTGATAGAATGGGTTAGGTTATGCTGCACAGTAGTGTGAAACTGTGTTGAACAGGTTAAGTTGCTTTGCGCTGCCAAACTTTGATGCCTCGATGGGAGATGGCAGATTGGTGCTTCGACGCTTTTGCTGCCTCGGCAGGTGGAACAGACGATTGGCTCGGTAGCAAACTCGACAATCCTTCAAGGCTCAACAGAACACTTCGATAATGATTCCTCTTATGTCTAAATTAGAATATTGTTGTTTCCCGCTGCAGATGATACCCGTAGGCGTAAATTTTATAATGTACAACAACTTTTGGTTGTCCTCTTTTAGCCACCTTAAACCCTAACCTATGTCTAGGCTGGATTGATCAACACCTGTTATTGATGAGATCGTGCTTACTTCTTTCTAGAGTTTGACTCTCTCGATACCAAACAAATGGATTGCTCCCAATCGATCTCTCGACTCAACTGAAAATAATGAAGAATATGAAATAAGAAAAGCTTGAATTTATTGCAAAAACAAACTTGAACCTAAAACAACTGTTCTCACAACTACTTTACAACATAGCCCAAACCCTAGACAATTTAGAACATATTGGAGGCAAGAAAATACAAGAGAAACCTAAGCTATGTCGACTATGAGTTGTCTAAAATACAATGTATGGCCGGGTATATATAAGGCATGGCCTAGGGTAAGTCCTCCTTGGAGTAGAAGTCTTCTTTATGATAAAGTAGCTTTTGCATTGAATGCATACTATAAATCTGACTTCTTTGACTTGAATTTGGACTCCCTGTGGCACAAGTAACCTTAAATCACCTTAGATAATCTCCCCTTGGGCGGCTCAGTCTGTTGTTTCTGGCATCGATAAATTGCGTGGATGGGCTCATTGGACTCAAGAAATTAGGCTCTTCCAAACGCACTCTAATTCACCAATTCCTCAAGTTGCTGCCCTGATGGCAGATATGGCGGAGGCAGCTACTCGGCAGCGTCTATCTCTGTGTTAAGCTGCTTTAGTACAGCTCCTTGGCTTGCTGCCTCAGCATCATCTCCTCAGCTCCTCTCTCCATCTGACAACTTCTAGCACCTAAAACTAAAGTAGTATCTTTTCTCACCAAATTAAAGATTTTCAATAAACACAAGGCAGAGCAAAGAATACTGTAAACAATGAATGCATGCACCTAAATATGCCTAAAATGTACTTAAGAACAACAATAATATAAGATGGAATGCATATAAAATATAGGACTAATGAGCACTTTACAATGGTCTATCTTCGATTACATCCCAAAGGACAAAATCATTTGACTTGATGAATATCCTCATCCTATTCTTCCAATATGGATAGTTGTCTCCTTTGAAGAAATGCGATTTGTTGACCAATTGAGACTCGTACAAGCTATTGTCGGAGGTAGATGCTATGACTTGATTTTTGTATTTATGTATCTCTTCTAGAATCGACTCAAGAGGGTGTTAATTCTTCCAATGAGTGTAGCTCTGATACCAATTGTTGAGATGATCAATCAAATCCAAAAGGCCA
The DNA here is from genome assembly GCA_030270665.1 of Hibiscus trionum. NCBI lineage: Eukaryota > Viridiplantae > Streptophyta > Magnoliopsida > Malvales > Malvaceae > Hibiscus > Hibiscus trionum. Next base: position 4,395,850 of record BSYR01000008.1, read on the forward strand.
AGAAGGGGGTGAATTGGCAATTAACAAATTGAAGGGAGCTAGTTGAAAAGATAAAAATGAAGAACAAAAGATTTATAGTGCTTCAGGCTTCTAACAAGCTTCACATTCACTACCTTAGCTCCCACTAAGAATTTTCAAACAATTCACTACTGAATTCATCCCCTTTTCTAAGCTTAGGAGGAAATTGTTACAAGACAATCAAGCTTTCCACCCAAAGCTTGATTAAGATCACTCTTTTACAAAGGATAGTTAGAGAACTTAAATTGACCTCTCAAATAGGCTTATATGTTGCCCAATTACAAGTGAACTCTCCCCAAACTTGAAATAAAGAATTACAATGAGAAATCACAAGTTGGGTACAAAGGTTTGACTCTAAAAAGCTCAAAGAGATTGGATTTTTTTCTTGAATGCTTATCACTTGATGAATTGTTGTTGCTGTAGCTTTTGAGTCTTGATTTTTTTGTCCCTTCATTGATTTCTAACCGTTTGGGTAGCTGAGATCATAAATAGAGCCGTTGGAGACCATTTTTCCCGCAATAAATGCAATTCTAGTGCAGGGCGTATCGGTACACGGGAGCCTCGTATCAGTACCTGTAAGAAAAAAACTAGCCGTTGCAAGAGTAAATGCAGGGGCGTATCGATACGCGGGAAGGCGTATCAAAATGGTCTTAGTGTAAAATGGGGGTCGTAACAAAATGGCTAGGCCCTATCGGTACGATTTTTGCTCACTAGAATCTGATGAAAAAGTCTTGGAAAAAAGGCATCGGTATGCTTCAAGGGCGTATCAAAACGAGAAGCTTGTTTTAACAAAAGTGTATCGAAACGGACGTCACCCATATCGGTACGATATAACTGAATTTTGAAGCTTTAACTGACAATCAATGGTCGAAAAATTTAATGCAAAGATTTCAAAAATCTTAAGACCCCGTATCAGTACGCTGGCGTTTCGTACCGAAACTGAGGATCGATATGCCTAAGACTTGTACCGAAAATCATTAGTATAAAACCCAGTTTGAATGTTGTATCAAAACGGGCAATCCCGTATTGCAACACTGTATCGAAACGGGGTAAGCCGTATCAAAACAATGTGTTCAAATAAAATTCTAGTAGCCAAAATCCGTATCGAAATGCTATAGAGCGTATCGATACGCCTGGGAGATTTTGTAAAGTTTGGCTTGAAACACTTAGAAAATTTTTGGGGTTTAAGTTTTTAACTTTGAGTGAGACTTTTGAGTATTTAAAAATATATTTACTTTTGCAAATTTGGTCCTCAATTAATTTCTTATATCAAAATCAAACATAATTTGTATGATTTGATCCTAAAACGTTTAATAGTGCATTTAGACATCAATCCAATTTCTGGTTCAAGTGAGATTTTTTCAGCTGCCTGTATATACACACTAAGTTCTAATGTTGCATCTAGACAAGATAAAAGAAAAAAATGGTCCTAATTTTTGTTTGTTCATTCGGGTTTGCTTCGGCAAATCAAATGTGGTCCGCTTGATTCGGGTCGAGGGGTTTACACTCATCTCCTCAAAATTGTATACCTAGATCTTTCCCTAAAGCAATAGCCTCTTTTGCCTTTTTTGTGTAGTTATTCCACCTTGTTTGAAGGCCCGAATCTGACAGCGATTTGCCTTCAATTTCAGGTGAAACTAAATCTTTCTTGCCCTGCTTAATACGTCTTTGAGCCCTATCCCTTTTCTTCTGTTCTGCGTTATAAGAACTTTGTTCTGAAATTCCAAAACATACTTGTATTTTTCTTTATTCCTTGCTTGAAACTCTAGTAGGGCTAGGGTATATTCAACCTCTACATCATTCTTTACCCTTATCATATATTCATTTGCCTTATTAACTCGATTTGATTCAGATTTCTTCATTTCATCTTGCCCGAGATGATTTTGGACTTCGACTTGGTTAATATGTAAGTCTACCCCTTGAGTTTCTTTATGATTAATGTCAGCCTCATTGAAGCTCATCATTCTTAGATCTTGGATTTTCTAGGTTTAATCTTAATGTAATTGGAATATCAACTAAGCCAGTATCTACAAGATCCCCTTTGCACGGTCCACTACTCTCCCTTGTATCTTGGATCCTTGGCTCCTCCTTCTCCACTTCAGCCAATTGAACGTCGTCTGATTGCTGAAACTTTTTGACTTCTCCATTATTCTCGAGTCTAGAGTCCTTTAATTTTGATTCACAAATAAATTTAAAATCTTATCTTTCCAGATCATTTTCATAATCTTGGGCCGATATTCCTTTGCAAACTACATTTATAGCTTCATCATGCCCGATAAAATTATCTTTAGATTTAATCATATCTTCCTTCTAAGAATGGACCATTGTCGGTTCCGACGAGCTTTCCTCCGTATCTGATACGACTGGCCTGTCTGGCTTCCTCTCAACCCCGATCTTCTGATTATTTACATTTACATGAATCCAGACAACTTCATACACTCAGGCTCGATACAATCAATTCTATTGATCTTATTTGTAGAGTTTAAGATATTTAGCTTCTCACAATCTAGTGTTTGGTTTGCATTCTCCCCTATTGCTGCCAAAGAACCCCAACATTATGATATCCTACATATTATCGTATAATTCCAGCAGTGTAATGGAATTCCCACTACTTCGACCCAAGTCGACCTTTCAGGTATCGTACTAGTTTCTGACCAGTACTCCACTTCTATAAAGAATCCCTTCAATACGGACCATTGGTGCTCCTCCAATAACATAAGGAGTTCTTCATCCTGTATATCGATTAAGAATCTTCTTCCTCCCATTTCACTCTTCTCTATCTCACCGATACCGCAGTTGTGCAATCCCACTAAAAATTAGGTTTAGGATTTAGGGATTAAAGTTAGGATATAGGGAATTAGAGGTATGATGTATTTTAGGTTTTAAGATTTAGAATTTATGGTTAAGGTTTAAATTTTATTTTTTTAGTATTTTTTAGTCTTAGAGCATAGAAAGGGGCATAAAAAATGGGCAAAGGATTTTTGTCCAAAAACTAGGATAAAAATCCTTTCCCACTTTTCGTTGCCCCTTTCTATGTCCCAACACTAAAAACACTACAAAATAAATTCCAAGCCCTAACCCTAAATTCTAAATTCTAAACCCTACACCATATACTCTAAAAATACACCCTACCCTAAATTCTCTAAACCCTAACCACAACCCCTAACCTTAAACCCTAAACTCTAAACGCCCAACTCTACTTTTTAGTGTAGGGGGATAGAAATGGACACCTAAAAGGGGCTGAGGATTTCAATTCCAAAAACTATAGCCTAACTTCGGATAAAAATATGTTGCCCCTTACTATGCCCCAACACTAAAAAACACTAAAAAATTAAATCCCAAACCTACCATAAATTCTAAATCATACACCTTATACCCTAAAAAATACACCCTACCCTAAATTCCCAAAACCATAGCCACAAGCCTTAACATCAAACCTTAAACCCTAAACGTAAATTTTAGTGTGCAGGCATAAATAGGGAAATAAAAAGGAGGAGGATTTCTATTCCCTAACTTCGCAAAAGTTATTTAATTTAAAATTATTTTTATTGATCAGTTAAAGATTATAATACAATTTTAAGCCTCTAATATAGTAGTGTTTGTAGGAATAGAAATCCTTTGCCTTTTTCGGTGTTCCTTTCCATGTCTCACACTAAAAATTAGGTTTAGGGTTTAGAGTTTACGATTAGTGTTTGTGGTTAGGGTTTATGTAATTTAGGTATGGTGTATTTTTAAGGTATAGGGTTTAGGGTTTAGGATTTTTATTTTAGGATTAAGGCTTGGAATTTATTTTTTTTAGTGTTTTTTAGTGTTACGATATAGAATAAGGCATCGAAAAAGGGCATGTGATTTTTATCCGTGTTTCTAGCGCTAATTGTAATACGTAGTTATATTGATATATTCACGGGCAATGCTACGTCTACCCACTGAGTCATCTACCCAATTGAGGTGGCATATGACATGGCAACTCAAATAGATATAAGTGATTAAAATATTAAAATATCTTTTAAAATTTTAATTGGATAATACAAAACAATTAATACATCTTTTACTCATAAAAAAATTTCAAGACAATAAATGCATTGCGTTTATAATTGTTTGACCAGCCTCACAATAATAATAATAATTATTATTATTATTATTATTATTATAATAATTATAATAATAATAATAATATGTTGTGAATAAAATAACAAAGAACAATAATAAGAACAAAGAACAAGAATAAAAGAATAAAGAGATGAGAGAAAGTGGGAGATTTGTATTATTCTCAAATATAGAATTGTGTATACAATGCCTTCAATGAAACATCTATTTATAGGCATAAGAAGTACATAATACATCAAACTCTAATTAATAGAGATAATATTCCTAATAATAAATAAATCAAACTCCTTAGATAAAGTTCTAATCATGATAGACATCCACATAGATAAATATTCATAACACTCCCCTTGGATGTCTATGAAGATAATGTGCCTCGTTAAAACCTTACTAAGATAAAAACCCAGTGGGAAAAAAAATCATTAGTGAAGGAAAAAGAGTACACACATCTTTAATACGCATAACATGTTGCCTCATTAAAAACCTTACCAGGAAAACCCATTGGGACAAAACCTCGGTTAAGGGAAAAAGAGTGCAACGCGTATATACTCCCCCTCATGAAAACATCACAGAAGATCTTTGAATCTTCATAATTCAATCTTGAATATTATTTTTCTAAAGATCGTGAGGGATGAAACTTTGGAGTAATATGTTCCATGATGTATCAACTTTCAAACTGAGATATACATCTTGCATTATCTTCACACAAGGTAGCTTTTATCATATCTTGTAAAAGTAAATCCACATATATTTTGGATATGTTGGGTCAATGGTCTTAGCCAAACATATTTTTGGCTTGCCTCGTGCATAACAATTATTTCTACGACATTTGAGGAGGCATCAACTTATGTTTGAATATCTAAATGTAATGATCTTTGTATATCCATGGATATTGCTTGACCAACTAATATATGATGCTTCAAAACCAAGAAAAGATATAATTATCTTTATTCACATCCAACAATCCATATTGAATCTTCTTTAAGATTCTTTCAACTTATGTCCATTCATAGATAAAAACACATATTTAAGTGCTCGATCTTTAGGTCAAGACAAAACCACATCTCAAGATTCTTTTTCTCAAATCCTTTCCTTAAATAACCAAATGCTTTGAAAGCTCTTCGGGAGTTCTAATAATATAATGAATCTTGATTCAAATTTCTTTATAAAATACATAAGGAAATCTTATCATTCTTATAGTATTTCTTCAATTAGTACTCACTAAGGCGATTATATAAAATGGGCCAAAATATTCAATGAGACATGTCTAAATAAATTTTCTCAAAAATTTCCAAATGCTTTTAGCATTTTAAATCCTTTAAGGATAAATAGGGATCCATAAATAATTAGACGCATGTGATATATTTCATACAGCCAAAGTAATTGCATCCACCATGAAGTAATTAAAACTTTTCATGAATCACAGTTCAAGTCGTATTTACGACTACTTATTTGTGCCTCACTTGCATTACACCTTTAGGTGTTTGGACTTTTGGTCCAAATACTTCTCTTTTAGAAGTTCAAAGCGTCTTTCAACATCGGCCAATTCAATATCTATAATTCTGGATAGATTTTATACAAGATCCTCGATTTCTTTCTTTACTTCTATAGAAGTATTTTATGTAAAATTGTTTGTAAAATCGTTGTCGACAACTTTCCAATTTTTTGGTTCCATTCTCGTAGTGACATAACTCATCGAGATCTCTTCAAGATTTCAATATTTATTTCAGGTACCCGAAACTCTTCAAGAGTTTTATTATTAGTTATGTCTTGGGTCTCTTCAGGAGCACCCGCCTCCAATATATCATAATCTCATATTACTTTCTATTTACGAGAATTTTGATCATTGGAACCATTTCAACTGTCATGCTTCGGGCATGATTTACACTCGCTCTAACATGTAATTTAAACTTAGAGCATTTCAGTTGGTATATGAGACTTAATTACTCTCATTAGGTCAGTAAATATGTATGGCAGTTGACATGTAATAACATGAATTATTTTATGAACTTCTAGTTCATATACGAGGATCTAGATAATGATAATTCATTTCCTCTATCCAGCTGATTATTATCTCCCCCTGATGTTGAGAAAAATCATGTCATAAATGATTTTCCAATTAATGTTTAAGAATTTAAACATAAAAGGAAACTCGTACTCAATATATATTCTCAACCCTTTTTACTTGCCCATTTTGTCTGTTATGGTGGAGCAATTCAACTATATATCGCATATTCAAAAATTCAAAAATGGGAAATATGACTTCTGACCAAAAGTCAAATCATAATGGGGAGTTTATTATAACTCGTTGGCTTGATGCGTATAAGTGTTGCTATATGGAAATATCATATAAATAGTAAATGTTTTGTTCTCACAGTTTAGCTATTAAATAGGAGACATCCAATTAAAAAAATTGCTAAACCGTATTTTTCATAATCAATAGGCTTTGTAACAACCGATATAGCCTAAAATATAAACCCACTAGCTTTTCAAGACGAATAGTCTAACTGCATAATCTGAATCTTTTTAGAATCAATCTCACAAACTTCTGGTTGTAAGTCGATAAAACAATGTAGATGCATCTACTAAAATCATATAAAACTTTCCATATTTGTGGATATATGGGCCCATATTTCGTTCAGATATGCAAGACATAAAGTCTCAACTTTAGTACAAGAACTTTAAGTTCTAATTCTTTTGGTAAGTGGGATCATCTATATCCTTTGAGAACAAACAACACAAGAACTTCAGGTTCTTTTAGTAAGTGGAATTTAATCAATTCCTTTAAGCAACACAAGAACTTCACGTTCTTTAATAAGTGGAATTTAATTCATTCATTTGAGAATCAACACCACAAGAACTACAGATTCTTTTAATACATGTGCATGTAAATCTCAATAATTTCTGCACCATTATTGATCAGGATGATCTAACCGATCATGCCAACTATATATATGTGTGTATATATCTCTGAATTTGTAAACTTCTTGTTTACCATAACATGTAATTCAATCTCACTCGTACATGTCTAGTACGTCCATCAAAATTGTTCCTTTAAATAGAAATATATTTAGCTCTTTCGGAGCTTTCAATTGAAATTATCTTTTGGTAGCAATATATAGCTCTTCTAGAGCTTTCAACTGACTTTTTGGCTACCAGAACTTATATCCATATTGACTTATTTCAAATGTCAATTGATAACATATGTTATCTATAATTCCCAAAGGGATATTTTGCGAACTCATATTGCTCTCTTAAAATTTTCACTTATAGTGATGACGATATTATTACCATTAGCGGTAATTATTACAAAATTCGCAATTCTGCACTTTTCATAATGTGCTTTCTCTCAATAATTTGTTGCTCTTCTAGAGCATCAATATTTTCATTACTTTGAGATATAGTACTCACATTATTCTCTTGCATTTAAATGGGAAAATATATCTTATGCTTATGTTGAGCATAAATCGTTACCATAGATTGTATTTGACAAGTAATCATGTTAAACAAAATAAATAAATAAATACCATAATATATAAATATAAATATAAAATGTAAATAATTAATATGTGCAAAATAAATAAACATAAAGTAAAATAAATAAAAATAAATAAATAATTCTCTTCAAAGTTATGAGAATAATTGGAAGATGATTTATTCCTTTCGAGGGTTATAAGAAAATCAACAACGTCCAAAAGAGTTGGACCAACAATGTCCAAATAAAGTTGGACCAGTATCATCTTCGTCATATTTCGCAAACAAAATTTGCTTCTATTTTCTTTCCTTTATCATTCAATGATTCTTGATTTTTCAACGTACAACACGTACGAGACCAATGGTTTATAACATTGCATTGGTAATAAGAAGAGTTTTACTTCAATAGAATGATCTTTATCACTTTTGTCATCCTTATAACCTCACTACCGGTGGGTAGAAGTATTCTTAAAATGACCATATTTTTCATGTCTATATTCATAACCTCGACCACGACCACAACTTCTAATGTGGTTTTTATTTCTTTCATAATATAATCTCACATTCACTTCAGGGAATGGAGTAGAGCCAGTGGGCCTTTAAAACATTTTTCACATATCCTTATCACAGAGAACAAAGATTTAATCCTCGTACGCGACATTGTTAAACTTGTCCACGAGGTCCTTTAAAAACCTCCTTTGAGACCAATAGCCTCGCAGAACGGGATGTCCAACCAATATACTTGGATTATATCGAAATTATGTCTCTAATTGAATAATGATTACCATGTTTGCATTCACTTTAAGGAATGAAACAGTTCTAATAATCGCATGGAATAAACATCATGCTTGCATTCACTTAAGGGATTGCCCCATCATTGATAATCGCGTGGAATAAACATCATGCTTTGCATTCACTTTAGGGAATGCCTTGTAACGCCCCGGTTTTGGGCTTAGAAGTTTTGGGCGTTGACCGGTTTGGTCAAAGTGCTGTTCGAATCTAAAGAGGTGAAATTAGGAAAGCCTAGTTCGGGTTGCATTAAAAATATGGAAAAATGTTCTAAAATCATCTTTTAATATAATTAAGTGATCTGTGAAATCAATTTTGAAAAATGGGTTTTGGAAGAGTGACATTTTGTCTAGTGACCAAAATGTAATTTTTGAAAGTTTTGTGACTGTTTTATAAAGAGTTGAAACTTTGAATCTTTAAGGAGCTATTATTCCAAAAGTAGTTTCTCCAGATTTTTCTAAGATATTTTGAGATTTATTCTGATTTTAAAACATATCAAAAGTGGAGGGAAAGGCCATTTGGCTATTTTCTTAACTAACTTCTCTATTTTCTTTCTCTCATTTTCTCTCAATCCAAACACTTGTTTTCCAGAGAGTTGTTTCTGATTTTCTCACCTAAAATCCTCCTTTCAATATTCTTTTGATTCCTAATCAACGTATCTTCAAAACCTCATCATTTGCTAGTTGATTCAACAAGGTTTTTGATTCCAAAAAGTGGAGAAACACAAGTTTGGAGGTAAGAACGTCCTTCTCCTCTAAACTATCAGTTCTTTACTGAAATTCCCAAGTTCTCAACTCTTAATTAAAGTTTTATTAAAGGATTTTAAGTGGTGAAATGGATCTTGGCTTATAATGCAAGATTTGGTGATTTTTGATGATTTTCGTTAGATATGATTAATCTGTGATTTGAGGTGTGTTTTTGATGTTAAATGAACTCTAAATTGATAAGGAAATGAGTTTTGATTAATGCAATCCCGGATAGGTTGTGTTTCCTAAGTTTAGCTTGTGATTCTTGGATGTTTTTGTGGTGATCTTGTGGATCTGATGTTGCTGGAGGTATAAGGATGTTTATAGGTTGTTTTTAGATGTTAAATGGTGTTAATGGATGTTAGGTTTTGCTGGTTTATGGCTGGGCTTTGTTGAGAAGTGGTTTTGTTGTCATTTCGGTTGTGTTTGGTGGCCGAAATTGGAGTGTGAATGAGAGCAGCGAGTTTGAGTGCTTTCATTGAAGCTTTTGATGCATGATGATGCATTAAATCTCTGCTTTAATGTGTTTAATCAGGGGAGGCATCTTTGGATCCAAGAGTTGTTGATCCGGAGGCTTGTTTTGGTGCTTTGGCTTGAGGCGAAGTGGAATCGGTGAGTGAAATTGGGTTTTCGGCTTTGAAACCAATGTCTTGGGAGCTTAGTTTAAGTCTAAACAACTTTGCTAAGCTCAAGTGTAAGTTTTCGGAAATACTCTCTAGTGGTGGCCATGATTTGATTGATGTGCAATGTGTTTTATTGCATGTTTTAAATTCTGTTTTGAAAGCATGATTTAGCATGGTTAATGCTGTTTTTGTAAGCCATATGTTGAGGGAAGCTCATGGTAAGAGTTCCTTGTATTTGAACATTGATTAAATGTGGTTTGATGCTTTTAAATGCATGATGAATATGGCTTGGTTTAATGCTTTAAAACAGTGGATAAATTGATGATAATGATGTATATTGGCAAGTGATGTTTGAAAAGGTTAAGGTCACTAAGGTGGTTAAAAGTCCTTGAGTGAGCCTTGTTTACTTAAGAACATCAAGGTGGTTAAAAGTCCTTGGATGGTTCTTGTTACGGACACAAAGGTGGTTAAAAGTCCTTGTGTGGTCCATTCTATGGTGTTTAAAAGTCCATAGGCCAAGGTGTTTAAAAGTCCCTGGGGTTCAAGGTGTTTAAAAGTCCTTGAGGTAATGCAATTCATGGTGTTTAAAAGTCCTTGGCCAAGGTGTTTAAAAGTCCTTGGGGTCAAGGTGTTTAAAAGTCCTTGAGGTAACTTATATCATGGTGTTTAAAAGTCCATGGCCAAGGTGTTTAAAAGTCCTTGGGGTCCAAGGTGTTTAAAAGTCCTTGGGGTGAAAGTTGATGAACTTGTTTTCAAAGAAATGAATTGTATCACTTGTGGCCAATATGACATGTAATGAAATGAAGCATGAGATGCTTGTAAAAGTATGCTTTTGAGCATGTGTAAATGATGATTTGAAGCATGATTTATAAATGTTTTGTTAATGCATTATTGGATGGTTTTATTGAGCATTCCTCACTAAGCTTTTGCTTACGCTCTCTTCCGTTTTCTTAATTCAATAATGCAGAACATTAGAGTACTTGAGGGCAGCAAGGAGGGCAAGCATCCAAGTGGAAACAAAGCTCTAAGTATGGAAAGTTTTCTAAGTACATTTTAGCTTTTGGTAATTTGGCAATGGGGGGACCTATGTGTATGTTTTGGGAGATGTTTTGAACTCCCTAAGTATGTTGAATGTTGTTGAGAATGCTGGTTTTTGTGGTTGGCCTTTATATGCTTGAATTGGAAGTTTATGCTTGAATGGCTTACTTGTGTAGGAAGCATGCCTATAGATTTGGGGCTTTTCATATATGTGGATGTTTTGATGAATTGTTGATGCAAGTATGTCTCATATATGTTGAATTGCATGTTGGCAAAGTTTGGTGGAATTTGGAGCATGATTGGTTGGTCAATTGCATGTTTAAGTATGCATTTTTAGGCAATCTGTGCAGGGTGTTTCGGAACAGCACCTACCGTTTCGGAACGGGTGCCTTATTTGTGCCCAGGCGTCCGAAACGGGAGGGGCCGTTCCGAAACGGAAAGGCCACTGCCAGACCCCCGTTTCGGTACGCGTTGCGGAACGGCCCCGAGTTTCGAAACGGGCTATGCCTGTTTCGGAACGGGTGACCGTTGGGGGCTGACATTGGCAGTTATATGTTTTGGAATGTTTGCGTTTTGGTCCTGAAACTTGTTTGTGCAATTGTATGAGTTTGGGAAGTCCTTTTGAGCTGAAATTTTTCAGAGAAGCATGAAACATGATTAATTTCAAGATGGTAACTTCAATTTGGGTTAAGTCCTTATAAATATCAGAATTTACAACTTGGTCCCTAAAGTTGTATTTTGTTCAATTGAGTCCCTGTTGATCTCTGATGTTTGTGATTTTTGAGTATGCTGTTGTATGATCATATCTAAGGATTAATTTACATCCAGACAAGTTTTAAAAGGAAAAAAAAGGGTTGTTAATCAAGGTTGACTTTCGGGTTGACTTTGGTTTTCCCCGTGTGACTTTCTTAATTCGGGTCAACCATCTAGGCCGGGTTAAGGGGGTTACATGCCTCCCATAAAACTTTTGGATCAAGGCGAATTTTCGTAACTTGAAATTAAGAGAAGTCTATGGTCGAGTTTTTCGACGAAAAAGAAATATTGCTTTCGAGCAGATATAGACTTTATAACAATCTTTTTATAGATTGAAATTCACCATGATTTATCGCACTTTAAAATCATAGTTTAAAAGGAAAATAGATTTTACCGATAATGATTTTCCTTTCGAGAACGATAGAGACTTAACAAATGAACGAGACAGCTTCTCATAATCCCTTTATATCACGTCTCTTTCTAAGTCATTTAAATGCATGTAAAACTCAAAACAAGGTTAAAAATATTAGCTTTCACCAATAGAATAACGTAAATAGAAATTGATCTCAATATAAACATATTGAAGAAACGTACCTCTTTTGATTTTATCTTAATTCAAGCCATACCAAAATACATTAACCAATTTATAAACCTCTTATGTGGATGTACGCACATCACCTTAAAGCAGTGTTAAAGAACAATGATACACCAATGACATCAAAATGGTTGAACGTTGTTTGATCAAATTCACATCAAAATGGAAAGCATCATAACCAAGTGAATTGATACTCGAGATTAAATCGTCACCTATCCAAGTACATTCCTTGAAGGCTTCGCTGAAGGTTAAATATATAAACTTGGTCCAATAAACATCATATAATATTATTTCGAAATAATAATTAAACAATATATTAAAATATACCAACCTTAGTTTGTCAGTGATTAGTCAATCACTATATCTATATGTAAATAAGTAAAACATACCAGACTTTCCAAGCTAAATTGAATATATGGTACATGTGATCGCCAATATCAAATTGAAATCTTTTCGAGAATCACCAACACGAACCAGGGTAATTGGGCGGGATTCCATGGTTCGCTCAAGCCTTCAAAACATGTTACCATACTTTTTCAAAAATAAAGACCAAGTTAAAATATCAAGATAAATGCAATCAATAACAAAAATGTGGAAAAAAAAACTTATCTTTGGTTCAACGTAGAATCAAATTTGTTTCGGTAACTACTTTGGGATTCAAACAAAAAGCACCAAAATCTTTCGAGCAAACTCGTGCTGATAACGTGTTGTGAATAAAATAACATAGAACAATAATAAGAACAAAGAACAAGAATAAAAGAACAAAAAGATGAGAGAAAGAGGGAGATTTGTATTATTCTCAAATATAGAATTGTGTATACAATGCCTTCAATGAATCATCTATTTATAGGCATAAGAAGTACATAATACATCAAACTCTAATTAATAGAGATAATATTCCTAATAATAAATAAATCAAACTCCTTAGATAAAGTTCTAATCAAGATAGACATCCACATAGATAAATATTCATAACATAATAATAATAATAATAAAATAATAATAATAATATTATTATTATTATTATTATTATTATTATTATTATTAGATTGTAAAATATTTCGAAGGTTGAATCCACGCCAACCAATCATTTTGGTAATCGGAATTCCATTATTTGACGTATTTTTTTTCCCTTTTCTCTCTTTTAATTTTATTTAAAAATATTGAAAAAATTATAAAGGAAAGACAGGAAAAAGGAGGTAGAAGCTTGGAATAATCAGCTTTTTTAGTATGAATGGAAATATGTGAAGCATTCCAAAAATAATCTTTAAATGTAATAGATTTTCTTATACTCTTTGGTTACAAAAATATATATTTTAAAAAATTATTCAATAGTGATTTAACGTATAAATTTTAGGGAAATATTTTGATATACAAATTTGTTAAAGTTTATACAATTCTTTTAATTTTAGGTGTAGAGATTTAGGGTTTATAGTTAGAATATAGAGAATAGGTTTTAGGGTGTTAGGGCTAGAGATTTAGGTTTTAAATTTTATAGCTTAAATATGGAGGGTTGTGTAATTTTTTTTACATAACTTGTGTATCAAAATATAACCGTAAATTATATTAGATATGAGTTTAATCATTTAATAGTAATTCATAATTGTTCTATTCAAAAGAAGCAATTCATAATTCTTTTATTTAAATGATGGAAAATAATAATAAAAATGCCATTACAATGATATTTCCATTAATATTTTAAGAAAACTCTTTAGTATTTTACTAATTGAGTTGATATTTTGTTAATATGTGATGTCATTTAAGTCAAACTCTTAATTGATATTATACAAAAAACTAGTTTTGTTCACTGTAATGTTACTCTTCTATTTAATTAAATTAAACTTGTGTTGGATTAATCCGAAATATAATTCTAATATTCAAATCGATTTAATTTTACTAGTTTTTTATTTTAAATTATGATTTTTATTTTTAAGAGATATTAATATATATTAAATAATAAAAGAAAATATGAGCAGTGAAAATCTCTACAAGAAGGTATTGAACATGTGTTAAAGACAATGCAATAGAAGCAATGATTATTATATTTTTTAAAATTTCTATAAATATGTCACTTTCACCTCAGCTTGGTAGATTATTCGGTAGATATAAAAAGTTTTCTCCTATATTCATAATTAACATATATTTATAACAATTTCTTAAAACGAAAACTAAAAAAAAAAATTCTCTTCAATTATCCTTTGAAGAATCAATCATTTGATTCAGTGCATGATAAAAATAAAATTAAAATAAACATAAATTAAGTTTTAGTTGGAATTTTATTTCTTAAGAAGAGATGGAACAAATTTTAATCTTGGGTTTGTTATAGTTATTGGGAGAAAAATCCTGTCTTTTTTCGGTGTTGTTTTTTTTCTCAATACTAAAAAATTAAATCTTAAGTCATAATCATAAATTATAAGTATTAAATCTTAAAAAAATACATCTTACACCCAATATTCTAAATCCTAACCCTAATCCATAACCTTAAACTCTAAGTATCAAATAGGTGCTCAAAGTTTACAAAACAGTCCCCAAATCCCCTAATACTTAAAACGTGACACTAATTTTTTTTTAAAAAAATAAAGGAAAAATCAGAATTTTCATAAAATCCTAAAATTTGGCAAAGTTTACAAAACAGTCCCCAAATCCCCTAAAATTTCTTAAACTCAACCCCCAAATCGCCACCGCTTCCACCACCGATCGTTGCCCCTGATCACAAACCTTTGGTTGCTGGACCAAGGTGGTCATTTTTCCCAACACAGCGTCGCCAAAAATGCAGAACGACATGCAGCCGAATGCGAAGTCGACGTTCATATTTTAAAATAATGATTGAAAAATATATTTTAAAATGTATATAAATTATATATAAATGGAAAAATATCTTACGATATGTTTTCATATTAGTTAATTTAAAATTATTTTTATTGATTAGTTAAAGATTATATAATACAATTTTAAGCCTCCAACGTAGCAGTGTTTCTAGAGCTAATTGTAATATGTAGTTATATTGGTATATTCACAAGTAAAATATATTTATAACGATTTCTTAAAACGAAAACTAAACAAAATATCTCTTCAATTGTCTTTGAACAATCGAACATTTGATTCAATGCATGATAAAATTAAACATAAACATAAACATAAATTAAGTTTTAGTTGGAATTTTATTTCTTAAGAAGAAATGGAACAAATTTTAATGGGAGAAAAATCAAATTTCTCTTTTGGGTGCTGCTTTTTGTTCCTAACACTAAAAAGATCAAATCCTATGTCATAACTTTTAAGTATTAAACCCTAAAAATATATCTTACACCAAATATTTTAAACCCTAACCCTAATACATATCCTTAAACTCTAAAACTATTTTTTTAATAAGGGGCAGACGATTTCTACTCCAATTATTGTTGAGTTTCAAAGTCGATTTGTTAAATAAATTTGAGTATAGTAATTTGCAAAATTGATTTAACTGGGACATATTACACATAATAATATATCAAAAGAAATAAGCGCAAAAAGTAAAAGAAATAATATACGAGAATGGGCAAAAATAAAATTGAAATAGCCTAAATTTACAGAAGAAAAAATATCTTAAAAGCATGATAAGGAATTCAACCCAAGTCATAATAAACCCTAAACCTAAGAGAGAAAAAAACTATGGCATATAAACACAACCCAACTCATAATAAGCCCTAAACCTAAGAAAGTTATGGTCCGGTTTGGAAGTAAAAACAAAGAAGTCAGGCAGCTCCAATAGGAAGATTGGAGAGCTGAACCTCTGCTGACGGCTTCTTCACTTGGTCTTTAGTTTTGTGGTCTCCGTTGAAGTAAAAGTAGGCATATAAGCACAACTGAAGAAAGCCAGAGATGGATCCTAGTCCATTGGAAACCTGCAAAGCAACAATAACAATTATATTACTCCATGTCTCCATCCATATATTATGCATTTTAATTGCTCATTAATTTACTTACCAGAATGAATATATCAAATTGGAGGAGGCCATAAATTGTCCAACAGATTCCATTAGAAAAGGCAGCAAGTGAGAGCCAGAAAGGCATGTACTCCACACTCCTTGTTTTGATCACTTTTCTAGCTATGGCCAGAGGTGACAAATACATGATGATGTTGAAAACATCAGCTATTATTCCAACCATAAGAGTTCTACGGCTATGGAAAACGAAGATAGCCAACAGAACGATGCCTACTGTCAATAGTGCTTCAAGACCTATGATTTGCGCAACACGAAGCTGAAATTTGTACACATTCAAGTCTCAGATTCATATAATTAAACAAGGGAGCTTGGTAGAGATTAATGATTCATATAATTAAACAAGGGAGCTTGGTAGAGATTAATGATTCATACGTACCCTTTTTTTCCGATCATTAGCGTAAACAAAATATACGGTCAAGTACAGAATCTCAATGCCAAGACCGACGCCATTGATGGTCAACACTAAAATATTGTCTTTTGTAATAAAAGGGAGACCATAGAAGATCCAGATAATACAGTTCATAACTGTGCCCAGGTACGGATATGGTTGAAACTCCTCCACTGCCTTCTTTTTATAGATTTGAAAAAACGTTGGCCTAGTTCATTTATTCACAAAAACCAAAACCATTCATAATTAGTAGGTAACCTAAAATTCAAGAGAGATAGAGTGAGAGATTGCGATTACATTGGTGAGAGGAAGAGACCGAAAGAGATGACATTCCCTGCAAAAGGAATACATATATAACTACATTGTTGAATTAAATGACGTAAAAACTTAAACCTGGTAACGAATAACTAATTACCGACAATCCCGACGATAGTGTGAGCAAGTCCCATGTTGAAAGCTGAAGCAGAGCAGAAATTGTGAGGGATGAAGGCTCCAACGATTTCAAAGTTATATATAGACAAGGATTTTTAGTTTAAATAAATTTCAACCACTTTAAATAAAATTTATTTTATTAACTAGAAGAATTATATCGAATGTCGAATACTTCTTTCAAACCAATACTTGTGTTTAATTAGAGGAGGTGAAGCCCAAGGAGATTGGTTCGGTGCTTCATGAGCCACAGATGCAGCACTGGTGGATTCCGGATACATTTATATTAAATAAATTTATTTTCATTGGTAATTTTGTCATCCTTGTAGTTATTCAAAATAAACAATGTTGTCATGAAAATCCCCGAATTGCATCCATCTCACCCTTTGAATAACAGAGCCGTTATCAACGGTTGCCCTTTGCCACGCGTCATTAGATAATTAAAAACGTTTGAAATAGCATGTCCACCTGTCATTTTCTTTAATAAATTAATGTTCTCTGCATGCCAGTTTTGATGACGTGAATTTCTAATTTTAAAATAAACAATTAATTCTATAACCCTCCGTCCAACCTACCTTGTCATCGTCGACATGGCAAGACAACTGACGATGACCGTTGATGTAAAACCATATAGAAATTACATGCCTAGAATTTAACGACTTCGTTAATCAACGACGATCAAAGATGCAATTCAAGAGTTCCAGGGCTAAATTGATGAAATTATAAATGAGGGACAATATTGTTGATTTTTGAAGACTATGAGGGCTAAATTGATGAAATTAAAAATGAGGAACAAAGTTACTCATTTGAGATTACTACATGGACAAAATTACATATGGATGACAAAATTAACCGGACCCGACGGAGGTGGGTATTTTTTTAATGAAAAAATAGGTTCGGGTCGAGTTTGGTCGGATTCTGAAAAAGTTTGAGTTGGGTTTGTGTTTAGGGTGAAAATTCCCTCACTCGACCTAATTTATTTATAACTATATATATTTATTTTATATTATATTTAATATTTTATTTTTTTTCAAGACGGGTGGGTTTAGTCAGATTTTTTGTGAAAATTTTGGGGTCGGACAGGATCAAATTATGCCTTTATTATCTAGGGTCAGGAGTAAAATATATTAAATTTGGATACCTGTGTACTTGTTCTTAGCACTCCCTCACACCCAACAACATTTCCCTTAAAAGCTCCATCAACGAGATATTCTGGATACCTAAAATTGACCCCTTCTTGACAACTTTCTCAAAAAGTAGATGTAAGGCTTCTACTACTAGAATGAACATAAACGAGGATAAATGATCCCCTGTCTCAATCCCTTAAACATCTTAAATAATTTAGTTGGAGATCCATTAAGTACGATTGAGACCTTTACCGTGGAGACACATTCCATTATCCATTTCCTCTATAATTTCCCAAAACCCATTCTTCCTATCACCATAATCGAAAAGTCCCATCATACACTATTATAGGCCTTTGCGAAATCTAGTTTGAGTACAACCCCTCGTTCCCAATTGACCTCTTATTGCAGTGAATGAATGATTTTGTTCGCTATCAAAATTCCATCAAATATTTGTTTGTCCTTTAGAAAAGCGCATTGAGCCTCACTTACTAATCGATCCATCACCATACATAACCTTATTTGAGAGTACCTTTGCTAGGATTTTATAAATTGAACTTACCAAACTAATTGGCCTATATTCTGAAATATTAGCAAGACATTCCTTCTTAGGAATGAGATCTATAAAAGAGGATTTTACAACTTTCTGGTAATTTACCCATTGAATAGAAACTTTCGAATAACTTGAACAAATTATCTTTCAATAGTTCCCAACACTTCTTGTAAAAGCAAGCATTGAATCCATCCGGTCCAGGAGCTTTTGAATCATTGCAATTTCATACTACATCTTTGATTTCCTCTATATAGAAAGGCTTCTCCAGCTCCATAGCTTCACTCTGTTGAATTCAAAATCGAACCAAGCATCCCATCTCCTCGGCTTGCATATAAATTGCTTTATAAAATGGTTGTAGACTTTTTGCTTCAGCTTCTTGCTGTAAAGTGCTCACAAGTCCTATATTTTATGCACATTTCAACTCATATTATTGCTATTCTCAAGTACATTTTAGGCATAATTGGGTGCATGCATGCATTATTTATAGTATTCTTTGCTTTGTCTTGTTCTTGTTGAATATCTTTGATTTGGTGAGAAAAGATATTGTTTTAGTTTAGTTTTAGTTTCAGGTGCTAGAAGCTGTCAGATGGAGAAAGGAGTTGAAGAGTTGATGCTGAGGCAGCAGATCAAGGAGCTGTACTAATGCAGCTCAACACAGAAAGAGATGTTGTCGAGTAGCTGCCGCCGCCATATCTACCGCCCAGGGCAGCAACTTAAGGAATTGGCGAATTGGAGTGCGATAGGAAGAGCATAATTTTCCGAGTCCAATGAGCCCTTCCGCGCAATTTATTGATGCCGGAAACATCGGACAAAGCCACCCAAGGAGAAATTGTCTAAGGCGGCCTAAGCTTACTTGTGGCACAAGGAGTCCAACTTCAAGTCAAAAAAGTCAGATTTAAAGGATGCATTCAATGCAAAAGCTACTTTATCATAAAGAAGACTTCTACTCCAAGGAGGACTTGCCCTAGGCCATGCCCTATATATATTCGATCATACGTTGTATTTTAAGAGAGCACATAGTCGACATAGCTTAGGTTTCTCTTGTGTTTTCTTGCTGCCACTATGTTCTAAATTCTCTAGGGTTTGAGTTATGTTGTAAAGTAGTTGTGAGAATGATTGTTTTAGGTTTAAGTTTGTTTTTGCAATAAATTCAAGGTTTGCTTATTTCATGTTCTCCATTGTTTTTAATTGAGTCGGGAGATCGATTGTGAGAAATCCATTTGTTTGGCATCGAGAGATTCAAACTCACGAAAGAAGTAAGCACGATCTCATCAATACCAGATGTTGATCAATCCAGCCTAGACATAGGTTAGGGTTTAAGGCAGGTAAAATAGGACGAACCAAAGGTTGTTGTTCATTGCAAGATTCACGCCGACGAGTATTATCTGCAACGGGCATCAACAACATTTAGACTTAGACATAAGCTGAATCATTCTCGAAGTGTTCTACCGAGCCTTAAAGGTCTACCGAGTTTGCCACTGAGCCAATCGTCCGTTTCACCTGCCGAGGCAGTGAAAGCGTCGAAGCATCAATCTGCCATCTTCCGCCGAGGCAGCAAAGTCTGGCAGCGCAATACAACTTAACCTATTCAACGCAGTTTCACACTACAGAGCAGCATAACCTGACCCATTCTTTCACTCTTATCTCTTCTACTATTTACTTGTGTTTATTAATTTTTCTCTTAAAACAACTAGAATTAACTTGTAGATTTATTTTATGTGCAGGAATTGACATTCATATAAGCTGTCCAATCCTCGTGGGATACAATATCTTTTATATTATAACTTGACAAGAGTGTGCACTTGCGCTCATATTTAGAGAACACCCAAACGCTCTACAAGTTTTTGGCGTCGTTGCTAGGGATTGGCAATAATAAATTCGTCTTTATTTTTCTGCACTGTTATTGCATTTAATTTTAGTTTTTATTTTTTCTTTTATTCGAAAAAAATTAATTTTTTTTACAGTTTTCTTGTCTAGTGCATGATCAGAGCCAACCCATCAGTCGAAATTGTTTTCATAAACGAGATCGAACGTAGAGCAAGAGAACTTAAGAAAGAAGCAAGAGAATCCCTCGACAAAGCTAAAGAAGAAGGAAAAGCATATGCAACCATGTATAACGGCCAAGACGACAACACTGCCAACAATGCTTGAAACGGAAGGGATGGGTAGCATGATCTGCCACCTAGGCAGCAGTCTCCAATTTCGCCCAGACATCAACACTATGTGCGCACCACCAAGATTATTTGGAGCATGACTTTAGAGGATTTGACCCAACTATTGCAGAGCCTTAAATCGAAGAAGATCACTTCGAGCTAAACCCCGTGATGTTCAATATGATAAACACATTGGGGCAATTTGGAGGAACTGCCACGGAAGATGCTCGACAACACTTGAGGGGATTCCTAGACATTTGCAGAGCCTTCAAGATACATGGAGTCCGCCAAGATGTGCTTAAGCTGAGATTATTTCCCTATTCACTGAGGGATAAGGCAAAGCAATGGCTGAGCAACCAACCGGCGTGATCATTCAATACTTGGACGGAGTTGTACAAGGACTTCCTAGATCGTTTCAGTCCTTCAAGCATAACCGACAGATTAAGAAACGAGATCACAGCTTTCCGGCAAGGGGACGACGAACCAATGTATGAAGCTTGAGAGAGATACCAACAAATGTTAAACAACTGCCCATTTCACGGTTTCCCATCCTGGACTCAAGTGTCGATGTTTTATAATGGGGTGAATTAACCGACACGAATGATGCTCGACGCCTCAGCCAATGTAACCATCTTTGATAGACCACCCGAGGAGGCACTACATATTCTGAATAGGATTGCGAAGAATGACTACAAGTTCCCTACAGCCCGCCGCGGCAGCATAAGGCGGCCAGCTGTTGTAAATGAAATAGAAGCCACTGAATCTGTCAATGCACGCCTGGATAAATTGACAGAGTTGGTGATGAATATGGCCAAAGGGAAAACATATGAGGCCAAGGCTTTGGAGCCATTTTTATGATGAGTTTAGGGCAACCACGATTCCTCTAAATGCAGTGAATCTGCCAACTTCATGGGAACTTATGAGAGGAACAACAGACCCAACACCGACACATACAACCCAGGCTGGAAAAAGCATTCGAATTTCTCCTGGAGTAACCCAAACACAGCTGCAAATCCAACCCAGCAACCAGGAGGATATCAGCAGAACCTGTAATAACAGCAACCTCAGCAACAACAAAATGCGAACAACAATTCACTAGAATCTACTTTACATACTTTTATGTCTCGCACTAGTGATTTTATTGTTTGTACTAACAAATTTATTGACAAGACCGAGTCTTTTATGGACAGGGCTGAGATGCGGATGAACAACCAAGAGGCAGCAATAAAGAACCTGGAGACCCAGTTTGGACAGTTCGTTGAGATCATAAGCAACAAGGCAATGGGTGCATCATCCAGTAATACAGAGGTCAGAGCAAAACCCACTTATGAGCAATGTAAAGCAAAAACTACACGAAGTGGGAAACAATTGGATGATTCCAGAGCTGAGCAGCCTAAGGAAAAACAATCATACCTGCCCGCCGCAACAGCACATGAACAAACTATTGCGGCAACAAAACAACCTGATGCCCAAGCAGATGACGACAGCCCTGAGACAGATGATCATTAACCCCAAAGATCAGATTTCCTTGCAAGGAACGCATCCAGGACATCCGTCTGCCCCCGCCCTTCCCCCAAAGGCTTAAACAACAAAAGCAAGAGCACCAGTTCAAGAAATTTCTGGATATTCTAAAGCAAGTGCATATCAACATCCCACTCGTGGAAGCCATACAAAACATGCCAAATTACACAAAGTATCTAAATGATATGGTTTCCAAGAGAAGGGGAATTAGGGAATTCGAGACGGTAGCTGTCACTGAAGAATGCATGGCAATGATGCATAACAAGGTGCCGCCCAAAAGGATAGATCCAGGCAGCTTCATCAGTCCTTGCAAGATAGGCAACAACCATGACATGAGAGCTCTATGTGATCTAGGAGCAAGTATTAACCTGATGCCCAAGGCTGTCTTTAACAAATTAGGAATTGGACAAGCAAAGCCAACCTCCATCATGCTCCAACTTGCTGACCATTCCTTTGTGCAACCAGAGGGAAAAGTTGAAGATATCCTTGTACGAGTGGGCAACTTCTTTTTCCTAGCTGACTTCCTCATCATCGACTGTGAGGTAGACGAAAATGCCCCCATCATTCTTGGGCGACAATTCTTAGCCACGAGCAGAACATTGATAGATGTAGAGAATGGGAGCTCATAATGAGGGTTGACAATCAAAACATAAAGATACACGTTCTACAGCCTATGAAGCCAGCCAAAGAAAAAGAAGTATGCCCATAAACACATGCCTCTAAGGTCATCCAAGAAGCAGAGCAAGGCAGCAGCCGCCAGGGTAGCAACAAAAATCCTATGGAGCAAGATGACCCACCTGGACAAAAAGCAAAACACAACCAGCTCAGGAAGTGGTTATGTTTGGGAGATGCACCTCAATGCACTCCCAACATAACTTAATTTATTTTTAATATCTTTCTTTTCTTTTTATGTTTTAGGATTATATTTTAATTTTTTGCAATTTATTTCCCACATCTTTATTTTTCAGATTTAATTATTTTTATTTCAAATTTTCTTTACTTAGTTAGTTATTTTTATTTTCAGGATTAGGAATAAATAAAGTCGGACCAAGAAGAAGGCCCAACAAGGAGCCCGCTCACCATGCCGTCGAGACAGCTGAAGGCAGCCCACTACAAAAACGCGTAACGGCTAGAATACTGCTAACAGTTAGCTGCCAACGACTACATCGCAACATGCATTTAATTCCCAACACGCACCGCGAAAATTTTCCCGTTGGAATTTAATTCCGCCACGACATCTCTCGGCAACCCCTATATATACCTCACTATTTCATTCATTTTCTTCATTTCATCTCCTTGTTTAACCACTTCTATGTCCACTTGCTTTCTCAATTTTTTTCTATTTTAAATTACTCTCAGATCACAACCGTCTCACAACTATGGCAACATCACAATTCAAACCCACCTTCCAGAGATTCTTCTCCGAACTAGACCAGAAATGGCATAGAACTCAATTTGCCAACACGACAGTTTGGGAGGAACAAGGGTTCCAGTACTCGCAGCAAACAGGAGACCTAGGTATCGAGCCCGCCTTCTTCGAGAAAATTCACAGCCAAGGGTGGGAGATTTTCGCAAAGCAGCCGGAAGGTAGCCAACGTCACCCTCGTTCAAGAGTTTTACGCCCATCAACCTCGCCCAGAAGTGCCATTCGTCTTTTTCAGAGGGGAGGCAATGAAACTCCAATCCGTCACCATCAACAGATTTTATGGGCTGGAGATGGACGACAGCCCCCATGAGGAATGGCGGCAAACACTGACAGCAGCCGACTACGACAGGATGAAGGATAGGTTGTGTAACACCCATGAATTTACTATCTAAATGTATGTAAAAATAATAATAATAATAATAGAAGTATGACGCTTTAAAGGGGGTTTGAACCCTTGACCTAAGGACAATGAAGGCAAACCTTAACCATTGGGCTAAGGTAGTATTCGATTATGATCTACCTCAATTTTTTTTAGTTGTTCGGTTTTGTTATAATAATAATAATAAAAGTCTGATATGCCCAGACCCACAGGTACCAATTAATCGAAAGAAAAATAAATGCCCAGACCTTCTTTTTCCTCTTTCGACTCCTCACTTTCTCCCCCACCGTCCGGCCCCGATATGCCACGCTGCCGCGTCGTGGCCCTCACCGCCACCGTGGGATTGTTCACCGTCGAAGCCCGACCAAAACCCTCACCCCACGCGCCGTCTTCTGTCCCCGATCACCGTGTAACACCATTGAAAACTTCGTAGAATCCCTAACGTCGCCGCCTCAGTTTTGCTCATTTTCCGACCGTCCTCGACGTCCGTTAGAGGAACGGCCGTCGGATCTCGGCTCCCCTCGTTGTGCTGTGCAAAACCCCTAAAGTCTCGTGCCCAACCGACGCCGGCGAAGCCTTCATCGGAGTACCATCTTTTTCCGGTGAGTTTTGAGCTTTTAAGGTAAAATCCGACAAATTTTCGGTATGTTTTGCGTTGTTAATTCATGGGTTGAATTTGTGGTTCGCTGATCTATGTTTTCCCGACAGAATTGCGGCGATTGGCGTCTCCGGTGAGTTTTCCGGTGACCGGCCGACGAGTTCGTTTATGTGGGTAAGTGAGCCGGCCTGAACCGGCTGGACCGGTCGGCCCATCAATCGAACCTGAGCCCAAACTCAGTTGGCCCAAAGCCCAAACCCAGTCAACCCGAGCCCATCGTCTGACCCGACCTGTCTCTGACCCGCCTGTCCAACCCGTTGACCCGACCCGCATGTCCGACCCGTTGACCCGGTTCGAGTCAACCCGTTTACCGAGTCAACTCAGTCCGAGTCAGCACGATGAGTCAGCCGAGTTAACTCGTCCGAGTCAGCCCGAGTCAACTCGTCCGAGTCAGCCCGAGTCAACTCAGTTGACTGCTGACGTCATGCTGACGTCAGCATTGACTTTGACCAGTTGACTCTGACCCCGTTGATCGTTGACCTGCTGACGTCAGCGTTGACTTTCTGACGTCAGCGTTGACTTTGACCGTTGACCAAAAAGTCAAATTTTCCGAAAACTCCTATTTTATGTTTTTCGACGTCCTGAGTCCGATTTTGAAGCCCGTTTTGCAAAATTCTGATCTGAAAGCCTCCGAATCTGACCTTGAGCCCGAACTTGGTTATGTACTTAATTATTGGTTAAGAGCTTGAGTAATGTCTGATCTTGGAATTTGTGTAATTGAAGGTATTCTCGATTCCTTGGATGCTCGATGCTGAGGAATGTCAAATTCGGGTTCGAGGGTATTCGAATGTCGTATCACGAATCGACTGATGTAGCTCGGAGTTAAGGTAATACACTACTACCCCTTGTATGCTTTATGAACATGTTGATATTCGGTCAACGCATGCATGCTTATGATGACGTATACTGTAAATTTTGCTTAAATTGAATCAGATTCGAGCAATAAGTATGGATATTAATAATACCAAATTATCCGAATAAGATTACTAATGAGCTAACGGTATCAAAAGCTCTAATAATTAAATTCAGTTAATCCGCAACTCAATCATCAGTGCGTAAGAATCGAGGCCCATGATACGGAGTGAGAGATATTAATTATGAAATTACGAAAATGCCCTTCAAGCATAAGTATGACTAAACTACCCCTCTGATAAAGGAAATGACCTAAAATCTGCATTCGACATGATTATGCAAATTACATTACCCAAGATGTATGTTCTTTTGGAAAAGACTTCGGCATCATTATTCAAATGTGTGTGATACTAAAAGAAACTTGAATTTCCCCTAAGCTCTGTATAACACATGAAGGTATAACGCCTAAAAGTGAAATTACTGGAATTATTGTTGTATTCTTAAGCTGATCCGTACGACAATAAGGAATGAATTAATCGAAATGATCGTAATGACCAAAAAGACTGTAGTGCCTTTGAACACCGAAATTCCTAATTAATCAGAATAGCAATTTTACCCTTAAGTTCTAAAATGAGTAAACCGTCTGTAAGGGCCAAAGGAATTAAAATGACTTAATCTCTACCCAGTACGTAAACGATAGAGGTGATAAATAGTAAGATTTGACAAAAACGGTGAATTTATCCCAATTTCCAAAATGACTGAAATGCTTTCTTGAGTAAAATATACAATTATGCATTTGATGAAACCCTGAGAATTCTAAAGAGACTTTAAGGGCTAAACTGCCCCTAAGTGTTAGGAAGCACGCTCATGTCTGTTAATCACCCTTGATATTAATATAAGAGTTGGTTAGTACTGCAAGGTAGGAATATGTTAGTTCGAACAGTTGGAGGCTTGAAAAACTTCTGGAAATATTAACTATTGTAAATCGTCACTTTAGCATTTCTGGGCTAAACTATAAAATCACCTCTTATAGTTAAATGACCAAAATGCCCTTGTTGGCCATCGTGACCAGAACAGCCCTGGATGTATCCGATATCGCAAAAGATTTTATCATAGAAATCTTTGAATGCATGACTGGAAAAGTGATGAGTAAATAGAATTTCATGTGCGACTGTTTATGTCTCGTTGGTATAAATTACCAAAAGGCCCATGTATGATAAAATGACCATAATGCCCTTGTAAGCTTAAATGACTAAAATACTCATGATATATCCAAACTTTCTAAGATCTTGATGTACCAATTCTTGAATACATAATATGAATCGTTTAAAGGACCCCTTTCTAATAGGAACCTTGTTCTGGAAATTCGTCTAAACTGTCAAAAGTTTAATGCGTCCCCTTCCGTAAATGCCGAGTATCTTCAGAAAATAAAATATTCCATCTAGTGTGTTCTATGTGTGATATATTCTGTTGAATGAATTGTATAATTATTTGATCATGAATAATATTATGTTGATGAACTTGATATATGATGACATTCTCTGCCTACTTAATATATGTCTGCTCAATCTGTATACTTGGTATGTGATCGTTTGATCTGTGATGGTATTGTCTTACTGTTTGATGAATTTGTTAGTATGATATGTTAGTCTGACCTATGATGGTACACTCTGTTTGCATGATGAATGTTGAAAATATCTGCTCTGCTCGATAGTATGCCCATTTATCTGTCAAAAGCATGAACTTTTGTTTCTGATACTCTGAATAAAATATGTATGTTACATGTATTATGTTACTCATGTCTGAAATCTGAACACCGATTACTATCTGGGGTATACTGTTGGGTTATGTTATGAAGTCTCTGTTGGTACAGCCCTGATCAAGCTGGTAAATCCTTATGGACTCAAGGTCTCCCCTTGAGTGGCACCTACGCCATCGGGCCTAAGGTAAGTCCTTATGGACTCAAGGTCTCCCCTTGAGTGGCACCTATGCCCATCGGGCCTAGGGTAAGTCCTTGTGGACCTAAGGCAGCCCCTTAGGTGGCACTTATGCCCATCGGGCCTAGGGTAAGTCCTTATGGATGCAGTTCTGGGGAACTGCATATTGGTGTAAGGTTGGAGGGTAGTTCTTGTAAACTTCTGTATGATCATTGAACATTTGCATTTAATCTGTTATGTGCTCATATGATATGATATTAAGTACTTATGTATGTTTATCTGCACTTATTGGAACACACTAGACGTCAAACTCTCTGATTCCTACCTCGTATGTTACCAGCCTATATAATTTCCGTCTAATTCTCAAGGTCTGATTAAAGAACAAATACAATTATTCTTGAGTATGATGTAACCTCGAAATAGTAGAACATAAATAGAGGACTATCACTGCTTGAAACATCATGAAAATGTTATGCCTACCATATGTCTGCATGAGCTTATAGCATCTTTTGGTAGTTCTGTATTACTGAGCTTTCCCAAGCTCACGTTGTTTTTACCATCGCAGGTTAAAAGAAAATATCATGACCTAATGTTTGACATCAGTGTTCGGAGTTCTCTCGGCGTTGCCTCTGGAGTACGGTATTGTATAGTTAGTGGGCATGTATGTCATGTATGTCAAGTATGGTTTTGTGATAGAGTCTGTAAAGCACTTTCTGAAATTTTTGTTATGTGTTTAAATGTTTTCCTGAAATTGTATTTTAAACAGAAGTTGATTTTTACAGTCTAATAAGTGTTTTGAGAAAGAAAAATGTTTTCATGTGTATTTTCATTGTGGGTCGCTCTTGTGACCCTAATGTGACTTCCTAAGATCCGTTGTAACGCATAGGCGGGTCTAGGGGGTTACAGGTTGTGTGAACCAAACACCCCGTGGCTGGCGAGAATATTCCCTCACCGGACCCAATTTATTTATAACTATATATATTTATTATATATTATATTTAATATATATTTTTTCAAGATGGGTGAGTTTAGTCAGATTTTTTGTGAAAATTTTGGGGTCGGTCAGGATCAAATTATGCCTTTATTATCTAGTGTCGGTCAGGATTAAATTCGGATATGTCAAGACTCCCTTTATTACATTGATACATTCTTCTTTACTCAGTCAAGCATTAATTATTTTTAATGGTCTTGGTCCCCAGTCCTCTTTTGAACTAGACAATAAGATTGGTACATGATCTAAAATTGTTCGTTGCATGCCACAAATTGAAATGTTCGAGTACTATTGAAATCAACTTTTTTCACCAAGAAACTGTCTAGTCGGATTCTGAAAAAGTTCGAGTTGGGTTTGTGTTTAGGGTGAAAATTCCCTCACCCGACCCAATTTATTTATAACCATATATATTTATTATATATTATATTTAATATTTTTATTTTTTTTCAAGATGGGTGAGTTTAGTCAGATTTTTTGTGAAAATTTTGGGGTCAGTCTGGATCAAATTATGCCTTTATTATCTAGGGTCGGTCAGGATTAAATTCGGATATGTCAAGACTCCTTTTATTACATTGATACATTCTTCTTTACTCAGTCAACCATTAATTATTTTTTAATGGTCTTGGTCCAAAGTCCTCTTTTGAACTAGACAATAAGATTGGTACATGATCTGAAATTGTTCGTTGCATGCCACAAATTGAAATGTCCGAGTTCTTTTGAAACCAACTTCCCCCACCAAGAACATGACTAGTCTGCTCCGACTACTATTTGAACCAATCAAAGTAAAATTCAACCATACATGCCACATAATTTGAACACCCGCTTCTTTTTCTCCTTGACCAAACAACATTGAAATCACCAAGTAATCCAATTTTGAGTCCAATTTCTTTTCAAATTTGCCACTTCTCCCATAGTTGTACTTGTTCCTTGATTCCACATGGAGCGTAGATGTTTAGCTGGATATACTAAGTATTGTCATCAATCCCCTTCCGTACTACTAGAATGAAGCTAGTATGGATAATGCCTTTTCCACTTTGAATTTGTTACTAGCCCTCCCAATCGCCCCTCAACATTTGAAACTCTCAAGTCAAATTCATCATCATACCAATTTTTTTCACCACAGCCTCATCCATCGAGACCATCTTTGTCTCCTGTAAAAAAAATACCATTTCTACTCTTTGATTTATGACTAATTTCCTTACTGTTGACATCTTCTCGTTTGAACCCAATCCCATGATATTCCAAGATAGAATATTCATATTTTCTTTTTGTTTCGCAAAACATGCCAATTAGTTGGCCTTGTTACACTGTTATGCCTCTTCGATTAAAGCTAAATAGTGTATCATTTCTTGCTCATTGTAACATCCCAAAAATAGGGTTAGAAGAGTTAGGGGGTTCGATTGGGTTCATTTTGAATCAGTCGAACCAGATAGGTCGGTTAACTAGTTTCCAGAAAATAAATATTTAAAAATTGGAAATTTGATAGATAAAAATTGGATTTAGGTTTCTAAAATGTTTTATTATATCAGCACGGGGCAGTCGTTGGACGACTTAGCACGGGAAAAGGAATTATATCAGCAGCTGTGGAAAGTTACAAAGTTGCGTGACTCCATATGGCGTCAAAAATCACGCATACTTTGGTTAGCGGAGGGCGATCATAAAACAAGTTTTTACCACAAAGTGGTGAAGCTTCGACAACTCCAAAATCAAAAATTTTGGCATACAAGTAGAGGGCCGGTGGGAAACTAATCCAGAAATGATGAAGATTATGGTTCGAAGGGAGTTCCAACGGCATTTTGATAAGCCAAAATCAGCGGGTTACATGTTACCAAATGTGAATTTTGAGAGATTGTCGAGTGACCAGCAGCGGGGCCTCGAGGTGGCATTCTCGGAAGATGAAGTAAGGGCGGCGATTTGGAGTTGTGAGGGGGAAAAGGCACCAGGCCCGGATGGCTTCCCATTCGAATTTTTCAAAAAAGGTTGGGCATTTCTAAAGGGGGTGTTATGAGATTTATGTCTGAATTTTTTGCATCCAGTAGATTACCTCCAGGAGTAAATTCAACGTTTGTAGTGTTGATAGCGAAAAAAGATTGTCCGCGAGTGATTGGAGATTTTCGCCCAATCTGCTTATTGAACTCTGTTTACAAGATACCGGCGAAGTGCTTGGCGAAAAGACTACAAAGGGTGCTACCTTCGCTGATTATCGATGTACAATCTGCTTTTATCCGAGGTCGACAAATTATGGATGGAATACTATTAGCAAATGAGGTAATCCATTCCATGAAGAAAAGGAATTTGGCGAATGGAGGATTAATTCTAAAGTTAGATTTCGCGAAAGCCTATGACTGTATAGATTGGGACTGCCTAATTAGAATTATGCGCCGTATAGGTTTTGGGGAGAGATGGCGGGATTGGATAATGGAGTGTGTGAGTTCGGTTCGCCTGTCGATTTTGATAAATGGGAGTCCGACGAAGGAATTTCCGATGAGGAGGGGAATTAGGCAGGGCGATCCATTATCACCTCTATTGTTTGTGATTGTAGCTGAATTATTCCACCAATTCATGGTCAATGCGGAACGAGTGGGGTTGATAAAAGGAGTTCGAGTGGTGGGGGAGATTATGTTTTCACATTTACAATTTGCCGATGACACTATTGTGTTCTTATCGGGCGATATAGAGGGTGCGAGGAATTTAAAACGAGTATTGACATGTTTTGAGTATGCATCCGGCTTACAGATAAACTTTGATAAGTCATGTTTATTTGGAATTGGGGTAGACAGTGAGTTAATTGCAGAATTTGCATCGATCCTCGGCTGCACAATTGGTGATTTACCGATCATGTATTTGGGAGTTAAGCTGGGGGTTCATCCGCGAGGGGAGGAAATATGGGAACCGCTGATCCGAAATGTGCGAAAAAAACTTGCAGGATGGAAGCGCAAGTCCCTTTCGTTTGCTGGTAGATTGCTCTTGATCAACACTTTTTTATCGGCTCTTCCTGTCTATTACATGGGAATTTTTATGGTCCCTAAAAAGGTGATACGGCGAATTGATTGCATTCGAAGAAATTTCCTTTGGGGTGGTTCGGAAGAGAGATCGAAGATGAGCCGGATTAGATGGGATGTGGTGTGTAAGTCGAAACGGATGGGAGGGCTTGGGGTGGTGAATTTACGTATTAGAAATTTGACTCTTTTGGCCAAATGGGTTTGGCGTTTTGCACATTCGGATAACTCTTTTTGGAAAGAGGTTATTGTGGTGAAATATGGGACGGATGTACAACAGTGGAAAATTC
This sequence comes from Hibiscus trionum, assembly GCA_030270665.1. Taxonomy (NCBI): domain Eukaryota; kingdom Viridiplantae; phylum Streptophyta; class Magnoliopsida; order Malvales; family Malvaceae; genus Hibiscus; species Hibiscus trionum. The sequence goes on from BSYR01000008.1 coordinate 4,427,673, forward strand.
AACATAAAGGTAAACGACACATGTCGGCAATGTGGAAACAAATTGTCGAGGTGCAGGAAGAGGAATACGTGGATGCATTTATAAATGGGGATCAATTTATATGGCTTGTGGGGGAGGGGAATAAGGTGTTGTTCTGGTGGGATTGTTGGGCACTCGATGTACCGCTGAAGAACTTATTTCCACGTTTGTTTGGGTTGGCGAGTGATAAAATGTGCTTTGTATGTGAGATGTTGAGTTGCCCAAGCGGGGATTGGGCGACACATTTTCGAAGGGAATTACGAGTATTTGAAACAAAACAACTTGATGAGTTGAGAGCATGTGTGGCAGCCGTGAAATTACATGTGGGTGTATTGGATAGAATTGTTTGGAAACATGCAGTTTCGGGACTATTTTCGATGGGTAAATTACATGGATTGATGTGTTAAATTGGTATCCCCGATACAATGCATGTGGGAATGGTATGGAACATGCCAATTGTGCCGAAAATCCAATGTTTCTTGTGGTTCATTTTGGTCGATCGTTTACCGACTCTACGAATGCTAAGTGATCGTGGAGTTCCAGTATCTTTGGATTCTCTTGCATGCCAATGGTGTGCTGGTGGTGAAGACAATTGCGACCACACCTTATGGTCTTGTTCATTCGCATTTGAGGTATGGTCTTTTTTCTTCTCATGGTGGGATGTTGCTGTGGTGCGGACGCGAAAAGTGAGTGATTTTATTGCTCAATGTTGGTTGGGTTGGTTTAATGGGGAGATCCGAGCGTGGTGGGTGATAGGTTGTGCAAGCGTTTTGTGGTCATTGTGGTTGGCGCGGAACGATCTTATGTTCCAAGATCGCCGAGCTTCGAGTCGAGTAGTCTTCTTTTTGGCCCAGCTTCGGGCATTGTATTGGACTCGTGCGTTTATGCGAGAGTCTTGTGTGAATGAGGCGAGCTGGTGGACTTGCCCGAGGGATTGCTGGTCGGTGCAGCAAGTAGTAAACTTGAATCGATTGAACATTGTGTGGCTGCCCCCTTTGGAAGATGTGAGGAAATTCAATGTAGATGGAGCTGCAAGGGGGAAACTGGGGATGGCAGGGTGTGGAGGGGTGTTACGAGATTGTCATAGCCGAATTTTGGCAATTTTTTCAGGTTCGATAGGCATTGCGGATTCTAATGTGGCGGAAATTCAAGCGATTGCCTATGCATTGCGACTGTTATGTGAGATGCAATTGGGAACGGTTTCATCGATTGTGGTGGAATCCGACTCAATGGTGGCGATATCATAGATGCATCGCACAGAGCATCGCCCGTGGCAGCTTTGGCGGTGGTTTCAACAGATTGATGAGGACTGTTCCGTGTTGCCTTGCGTGTGCTTCAACCATATCTTTCGACAAGCAAATGGTTTGGCGGATTCCTTGGCTAAGAGTGGGGTTGATAGGGGTAATTGGGTATGGTTGTATAGCCATTGACGAGTTTGTTTGTCCGTCGGCACATGCACAGTGGTACTCTTTTCCTCTACCTAGGCTTAGAGAGGTTTTTCATGAGGCCATTGTGCATTGTGAATTTTGTATGATTACTTTTCTAATAAAATCATACATGTTGTTCAAAAAAAATGTTTTATTATTTTATTAAATGTTTTAGTAATTAAATTGGGGGTTAATTCAATTGGATTGGTCGGCATTTTTATATTAGTGACTAAGATGTAAGATTTGCAAAACTGTTTTTAAAGTGACTAAATTGAAAAGGGACAATACTACGAATCCTTAGAGAGCTATATTTTCTAAAAATCTTAATTAGGATTACCACCTTGTAAAACCTATATTTTATTTTGATATAACAAGGAATACCAAAGACTATTTTGTAAAAGGGGTAAATTTTTAAGTACTCAAAAAGACTCACAAATTGACAAGGTTTCGAACTTAAAATAATATCTAAGTCAAAAAATCAAACCTCAAACTTTTTCTAAGCGTTTGGTACTAAAAGTTAGTCAAATTGGTCCAGGAGTATCGATACGCCTTAGGTTGTATCGATACGATTTGTAGAAACTAAATTTCATTTTATACTTGATGGCTATAGGTTACCGATCGATACACGTGTAGTCGTACCGGTACACCACTCAACCTGGGAACTAATTGTGCTTCTGAGTATCGGTACGACTAAGTGCGTACCAGTACGGGGTTAAGAGTTTCCAATTTTTTTGCATTTAATTTTTCGGCCATTGCTTGCAAATTTTATTGGAATCATTACTTTGAACTTTAGTTAACACGTACCGATACACATTTAGGCGTATCATTATGAGTTTTTGTGCAAATCTTTCAAAGATTCCAATGAGCAAAATAGGTATCGATGCGGTACGGCCCGTATCGATACCCTTTGTAAAACTTCACTCCGTACTGATACGCCCTTTTGCTTACTGGTACCCATTTGTCAGCAACGGCTATTTCTTCTTATGGAAGGTACCGATATGAGTGCTCGTGTACCGATACTCAGTGTTGCCAGACAACATTTATTACAGGAAAAATGAAGCTCAGCGGCTAGAATTAATATCTCAGCTACCCAAATGGTTAGAAATTAATGAGGGGTATAAAATCAAGTCTCCAAAGATTCTTCAAAAACTATTGACCAAGTCTAAAGCATTCAAGCACTCATCCAACAATCCTTGAGCCTTTATTGTAAAATCTTGTAAACCCACTTGAGAGTTCTTATTGTTACTAGCCCTCCCGATCGCCCCGCAACGTTTGAAACTCTAAAGTCAAATTCATCATCATACCAACATTTTTTCACCACATCCTCATCCATCGAGACCATCTTTGTCTCCTGTAAATAAATACCATTTCTACTCTTTGATTTATGACTAATTTCCTTACTGTTGACATCTTCTCTTTGGAACCCAATCCCCTATGATATTCCAAGATAGATTCTTCATATTTTCTTTTTATTTCGCAAAACATGCCAATTAGTTAGCCTTGTTACACTGTTATGCCTCTTTGACTAAAGCTAGATAGTGTACCACTTCTTGCTCATTGTAGCATCCCAAAAATGGGGTTAGAAGAGCTGGGGTTCGATTGGGTTCATTTCGAATCGGTCGAATCAGATAGGTCGGTTAACTAGTTTCAGGAAAATAAATATTTAAAAATTTTGAAATTTGATAGATAAAACTTGGATTTAGGTTTCTAAAATGTTTGATTATTTTATTAAATGTTTTAGTAATTAAATCGGGGGTTAATTCAATTGGATTGGTCGGCATTTTTATGTCAGTGACTAAAATTTAAGATTTGCAAAATTGTTTTTAAAGTGACTAAATTGAAAAGGGCCAATACTAAGAATCCTTAGAGAGCTATATTTTCTAAAAATATTATTTAGGATTACCACCTTGTAACAAGGAATATCAAGGACTATTTTGTAAACGAGATAAATTTTTAAGTACTCAAAAAGACTCACAAATTGACAAGATTTCGAACTTAAAATAATTTCTAAGTCAAAACCTTATTATATTCCGAAAAAGTTCGGAATAATTTCTAAGTCACAAATTAACCAGACCTGATGAAGATGGGTTTTTTAACAAAAAAATTGGGTTCGGGTCGGCTCTGGTCAGATTCTGAAAAAGTTCGAGTTGAGTTTGCGTTTAGGATGGAAATTCCCTAAACCGACCCAATATATTTATAACCATATATATTTATTTTATTTAATGTTATATTTAATTTTATTTCAGGACGAGTGCGTTTAGTCGAATTTTTTGTGAAAATTTTGGAGTCGGCCAGGATCAGATTATACCTTTATTATATAGGGTCAGGGATAAAATATTTGTCTGCCCTTCAGAAAAGCGCATTGAGTCTCCCTTACTAATCGATACATTACCATACATAACCTTCATTGAGAGTACCTTTGCTAGGATTTTATAAATTGAGCTTACCAAACTAATTGGCCTATGTACTGGTAATTTACATTTTTTTTTTTTTTGTAATTTAGCCTCCAATTCGACCAAATCCAGTTTGCTAACATCACCAAGATCTTCCAATTCATTGATGCATCTTTTCATCTCTCGTGCTCTATTGTTGAAGTTGTCACAAGAATTAATATTCCACTTTTTCAAGGCACCCTTTACTCTTCTGAGTTTTGATGTTAAACTCCTATCACGTTCTTTCGAATCTGTCAGGACTCCCTTTATTATATTGATACATTCTTCTTTACTCATCCAAGCATTAATCATTTTGAATGGTCGTGGTCCCTAATCCTCATGCCACAAACTGAAATGTCCGAGTACTTTTGAAACCAACTTTCCTCCACCAAAACATGTCTAGTCTGCTCCGACTATTATTTGAACCAATCCAAGTAAAATTTTCTCCCACTAGGGGGACATCGAAGAATTTGCAATTCTTTATTAAAGAGTTAAATTCAACCATACCTTCCATATAATTTGAACACGCACTTCTTTTACTCCTTGATCTAACAACATTAAAATCGCCAAGTAATCCAATTTTGAGTCCAATTTCTTTTCAAATTTGCCACTTCTCCCATAATTGTACTTGTTCCTTGATTCCTCATGTAGCGTAGATGTTTAGCTAGACATACTAAGTATTGTCATCAATCATATTCCCTCCTACTAGAATGAAGTTAGTATGGATGATGCTTTTTTCACTTTGAATTTGTTTTTATCCCACATTGTTACTAACCCTCCCGATCGCCCTCCAACATTTGAAACTCTCAAGTCAAATTCATCATCATACCAATTTTTTCACCACATCCTCATCCATCGAGACTATCTTTGTCTCTAAAAACACCATTTCTACTCTTTGATTTCTGACTATTTTCCTTAATGTTTACATCTTCTCGTTTGAACCCAATCCCATGATATTCCAAGATAGAATATTCATATTTGCTTTTTGTCTCGCAAAACTTGCCAATTAGTTAGCCTTGTTACACTGTTATGCCTCTTCGATTAAAGCTAAATAGTGTATCGTTTCTTGCTCATTTTAACATCCCAGAAATAGGGTTAGAAGAGTTGGGGGGTTCGATTGGGTTCATTTTGAATCGCTCGAGCCAGATAGGTCGGTTAACTAGTTTCCAGAAAATAAATATTTAAAAATTGGAAATTTGATAGCTGAAAATTGGATTTAGGTTTCTAAAATGTTTGGTTATTTTATTAAATGTTTTAGTAATTAAATCGGGTGTTAATTCAATTGGATTGGTCAGCATTTTTATATTAGTGACTAAGATGTAAGATTTGCAAAACTGTTTTTAAAGTGACTAAATTGAAAAGGGCCAATACTACGAATCCTTAGAGAGCTATATTTTCTAAAAATCTTAATTAGGATTACCGCCTTGTAAATCCTATATTTTATTTTGATATAACAAGGAATACCAAAGACAATTTTGTATCAGCCTTTCAACCCATTTACACTCAAACAAAAACAAAAATTCGGTCAAGATCCAAATTCCCGCCCAAACTCGGTAACCAAGGGATATGTGGTAGCTTATCATTGGCCCTTATGCTCTTCACTCGGGTCATGCTTTTCTCCAGCCTATAGTTGGATCTAGCTGGCCTGTATGACATCATCGCTGATGTCAAATCCCATTAACTATAAGGGTTAACTACTGGAATGATCACTTATGTTTTTCCTTAGTACAGATTTGGTCACCGATTTTCAAAAACGACCAGTAAGGTCACTTACGTTTTCGAGGTGTAAACTTTTGGTCACTCGAATTTAAGTGCCGTTAAACGGGTGACGTGGATGTTAAAGGAAATTTATATAATTACATATCTAGTCCCTGTTAGTTACTCACTATATCAATTTGATCATAATTTTAATTTAATTAAATAAACTAATCACCCAATTAAGTGTCAACACATGTCATCACCTTATTGAAGAAATTTAATTATTTATTTTTGTCTATTTTTAATTTAATTACTTTGCTGCTGTTTTATTGGTAAAACAGGACTGTCTTATTTCTTGGTAATGGAAGTTCAAAAAGCTGTTTTCCAGCCACTCACCGTCTTCACACTCTTATCAGCTGAATCTTTTCTTCGGACAAAGATTTTAGTGATTGAGCATGAGAAATGATTCCTGATATAAAAGAAGAAATAGATTATATCACTACATTATTCTATAAAATTTGCCTAAGAAGAAATTTAAAAACGGGTTCTCCTTTTCTTCCTATCTGTCAAAAGATAAGAAGATAAAATAAAATTATATATAGTGGTGTAGTCTGCAATGGAAAGAACAAAGGTGAATTGGCTCATTTACAAAGTTTGGAATTATAATAAATGTACCCACTCTCATAATTTAAGAGAGATAGAAAATGGAGAACAGAAAAATAAAAGATTTTGAAAAGGTAAGTGTTGGCAATGGTAACTGGTAAACGGCAAGTTGAGGTTCTTAGTTTCTTACTGTAATAATCTTATACAACACAACAATAACAAGTCAATGGTTTGGTTTTTCCTGTCATTTTAAACTGTATTTTCTTTTTGCCCTTATTTCTCTGAAAAATATCAACCACGTTCAGTCGTTCACGCCTTAATTTATAGTAACCGACCTTCATATGCTAAAAACATCCCATCTTAATTCATACTTTTGGCTTGCTTTGTTCCCACAAACCAATTTTTAGAGTTTTGTCACAAACTATATTAAGGAGACCACAATTATCCGATTCATACTTTCGACTTACTCTTTAGTCTCAAGTAGTTTAAATGGTTTTTTTATGCGTCTCAAGTATATCATGTTCGAGTCTCTTTATTCCTTATTTATTTTATTTTTCTTGTATTAACAAAAAACTAAAATATATATTATATTTTGTACTTTATATCACAGATGACTATTTGGTTTTATGGCAAACTCACGCCAGTTATACCTAGGAGAACCTGAGTTGATTCCAAGCTTAGGCAAAATAGTTTTTAGTTTTATTTTCCTCCTCCAATCGGACGACACGTGTCACCACTTGATTGAAGAAGGAAAATAAGTTTATTAAATAAAAATAATTAATTAAATTCTTCGAATAAGGTGATGACACATGTCGGCACTTAATTGAGTGATTAATTTATTTAATTAAATTAAAATTAGGATCAAATTGGTATAATAGGTAACTAACATGGACCAAATGTGTAATTATATAAATTTCCTTTAACAGCCACGTCACCTATTTAACGGCACTTAACGTTTGAGTGACCAAAAGTTTACACCCCAAAAACGTAAGTGAGCTTACTGGTCGTTTTTGAAAATCGGTGACCAAATCTGTATTGGGGGAAAACATAAGTGACCATTCCAGTAGTTAACCCTAACTATAAATAGAGAGAGAAAAAGTCAGATCCAATTAATGCCACATTTAATATATACCTTAAAATAAAAATAAGAGGAGAGGGGAAAAGGAATTTAGGGTATTTTACTTGCCTCGCTGATCGGAATTCAAAGGGTTTTTGGAGCTCGATCATCGCTCGATGTTATCGGAAATGTCACCGGAGTCGCAATTTTCAGCCACCGAAAGGTATATTTTCTCCTCGTCTTTTAATTTTTCTGCAAATTAAGCTTAAAACTGGTTAGATCGATATCAAAATAGGAAAAAAGTAATGAAAATGAGATCTAAAACTCATCTAGTGGTCGGAGTTTAGAAAGAGCGGCGACCAGAGTGATTTTAAGGGCGGCCGGAGTCGAAAATGAGCACTGGGACGATTAGCCTAGGTTTTAGGTGGTTGAAGATGGGAGATCCAGTTGGATCGGTTAAGATTAGGGGATTTAAGGTTCAAATTGAAAAAAATGAATTTTTTTAGGGTTAAGGTTTCGGTGAGCTGTAACCACTCGACACGGCCTAGCCGATAAACCAAACCGAACAGGTCACACGAGGAATATTGAAGTAAACCAGGAAGGTTTACCTCAACAAACGACCCTATTATTTTTTTTATCTTATCTAGATGCAAAATAGGTTCCTATGTGTTAAACATTGCAGCGGATCATTCGCAACTCAAACATACATCAATTACATCCAATTACGACTTTTAGGGACCATTTTGTAATTTTTTCCAATTCATAGGGACTTGGGCCATTTTGTGTTACCGTCCTTTAATTAATCACATTACATACACCCCAGTTAAATCTCAACTCAAAATAATCATTCATGCTCATTTAATTGCATCCACAACATTCAGGGACTAAAACGCAAAGAATCAGAAATTCAGGACATTCCATCAACTAACATAACTGCCACCCATTTCCAAACACTAATGCCCTGTTTCGAAACACGAGATCGTATCAAAACGCCCTTGAGGTGTTTCGAAACCATGGTTTCCAGTAGCAAATCGTACCGGAACAGACATTATTCGTTTCGAAACCCTATGACCATTTCAGGCACACCGTTTCGATACAAGCTCAAGTGTTTCGAAACACCTGGACCTGCAATGAAAGATTTTTCTGGATTTTCACTCTAAAAACCATCCTAAACCAATCCAACATGTTTCTAACATGCATACATCATACATAAACATTAATTCTCAAACATTTGCAGCATATTTAGCATTAAATCATGGCTAATTGCATCAATGGAAATCTATAGGCATGCAACATAGCAAATAAGCCACTCAAGAGTCAAAACTCAAACCAATACTCACTACAACAAAATAGATCTTTAGCGGCGTTTTTAGCCCTATAACGGCATTTTTAGCACCTCTAAAAACATTTCCGGGGCTTAAGAAAGCGCCGTTGTTTGCGGCGCCGCAATAGTTCGCGGCGTTTTTTTGGTGAAAACGCCACAAAAAGTCAAGATCTATAGCAGCATTTGTAAACTCCGCGAATAACTGCCCTTTCGTGGCGTTTTTATTTACAAACGCCGCTAATAACTGTTCTTTAGTGGCGTTTTTTATACAAACGCCGCGAAAAACCATGTTTCCAAAAAAAAAACTCAAATAAAAAAACATATTATAATAGAGATATTTTTAGCTTCAATGTGAATCATCACTATTCAAGAACCACAATGGGAATCATAACTTGCATAGTGAAGGGACATATTCTTAGCTTCAACGTGGTTATAAATTTCTTCACTTTCATCTTCTTCTATCAAAGCAAAAAGAACTCTTTGGCATAAAAGAGTAACCTTGTCAAATTGTTTTAGATCAAATCCTCAAGTTGTGTCGTTAGTTTTGGCAATTTCTTCAACAAAACTAGGTGCATTTTTTGGTGCCACACCACCCTGAGAAATGAAAGAATTTGTATCAATATTTGTCAACAAAGTTTTAGCTTAATTTAGTTGTTCCAACATCAAAACAATATATCAGATTTATCACAAAGAAACTCTCAATCAAGAAGTAATTCAATCCATTATTTGTGCTTATAAAAAAACCTCCAAGCCTTGTAAAATAATCATATTTTCCAATTGTAAACTGTTCCTCCAAAATCTTATAAAACAGTTCACTAATATAGTAAAACAACCCATGTTTTATTTTCAAAACAATCTTTATACATTATAGAGAAACCCCCTGTTTTAATTATCAAAAAACAGCCCCTGGATAATCATCAAAGTAGTAAAACAACCCATGTTTTATTTTCAAAGTAGTCTCTAAATAGTTTCTATGCATCCTGAACAGTCCAACATGCCTATATATATCTTCCAAAGCTGTCTACTACATGATCATGCATACACAAAATAGGGCAAATGTGATCATATACATATATGCTTACCAAAATAGTCCATTTTGCATTCTCAACAGCCCTTATAATTGCAAAACAACCCCTCCCTTATTTTATCAAATTTTAACTAAGATTTTGACCCTTCAACAAAGTAAAAGATCATCCAATAATGAGACAACAAAATCACAACTTAATTAGGAGCTAATTTCATTTACAAGACTAAAGTAGTGCTTTATCTATCATTTAGATTAGCTCAAATCGAATAAATAATTTTATCAAATTTACTCTAACATCAACTCGCTATGCTCCCATTCCATGACTCATAATTTCACTATCTAGTATTTACCAATAACCCAATAGATCACATTAAAAAACATAGTTAATCAATTTATCCTTAAACTAGTTATATCATTCATCAATCCTTTCTAAAAAATTCCAGTGAATTTATTCACAACACACAAACAATTGGGATGGGCTTACCTCTATATAAAGAACTAGAGAATTTCAAGGCTAACTTTCAATAATTATTAGTACCTGTTAATAGTAAATTTACAGCCCTTCTGCCGGCCTAAAAGGTAAGAAGGTCGGAAATGATCTCTGCAGTTGCACCACCAAGTTTCTATACGAAAAAAATTGTTTAAATTAACAAGTTGGTACTGAAAACAACATATGCCATATGCAAAAAAGGCCAACTTTCTTATGTATTAGAACCTTACTTGGCAAAATTTGTAGAAGTCTTCAAGGTACGCTTTGTAGGGTGTGTTCCTCATAATTTCAATGTTCATGTCATCGAGATCCTGGAGAAAATCCAAGATGAGTGAACCAAAAATCAAAGGTTTACAAAAGTACACCATTACACAAACAACACTTTAGCACAACTACTAAGAGTTACAAACAGCTAATCAACGACAATTAACATGAAGAAACACTATCAGAAAAGTTGTTAGAACCATGTACCTCAGAGGTAATACAATCAAGACAACATTGTCTATCATGTGACCATATCTAGATGGAGAAATCAAAACATTAGGTTTTCTCAAGCTTTTGCTAAATCCACAACAACCTATTACTCATTCTACATTTGTACACCATCTTAACAGAAAACTTTCTGAATACCACTGAGACAACTCAAAAAAGCTCAAACAAAGTCACCTACCTTACAACTTGAGCTTAAAATTGATTAACCAGATCATAATATAAAGAAATAACCAACATTTTTCATTGAAATGGTAAAATGCACATAATTTGTTTTGCTTGATTTGTTAAACATTGAAGCAGAAATCAAGGTAAAATAAGTATAAATGCGATGAGATTATATGAGATATAATGAGGTGAGAAGAGATCGAGAAAAGGAGATCGGTACTCGTGGGAGGGAGTGATAGGAGAGGAACAGGCGGTAGTGATTTAGCAGGGGGAGATCAGAGAGGCGAAACGCCTCCCTTCGTGTCTGAGAGCAGCCACTGCCATTGCTTACTAACAAGGAAGAAAAAAACCCTAGAAAACGCTTGCGAAGGATTCAAAATAAAACTTTTATTTTCCATTGCATCGCCATTTCTTACTGACAAGTCATTGTGGCGTGAGAGATTGTAAAAAAGAAAAGTGACGATTGAGATGAAGGGTGGGTTTTGATTTGGGGATCGAATGAGGGCAAGAGAGTGACAATGCTGGTGTTTCTCTAAAATAAAATTTTTATTTTCTATTGCGGCGTTTGGTTTTACAAACAACACAAACGTCACTATATTTGTGGCTTTTCTTCTAAAAACGCCACTAAAGAGAAGTCTATTGCGGCGTTTCTTCTAAAAATGCCACTAAAAAGAAGTTTATTGTGGTGTTTCTTTTCAAAACGCAACGAAATTTTTTATTTGTGGCGTTTTATTTGTAAACGCCGCGATATGTTAAAAATTAGAGGTGTTTATCTCTAAAATGCCTCTAAAAGTGCTCTATATACCAAGTTTAGTGTAGTGACTCCAATCACCAAATAAAGGCCTTTTACAAGTATAAAATCATAAAGCAAACATGCTCAAAGGGTGTTCATACACATCACCCAAGCAAAACATGAAATCCCCCATTGCCCTTATTACTCTAGTTCATAACCGAAACATACTTTCAAAGTGAAGTCTCTTAGGATTCCCTTGCAAGTTGCTGCCTCCAAACACTTAGTTATCTGCATTGATTGAAAAAAGAGAGCGTAAGCATACAACCTTAGTGAGGAGTGCTCAAAACACAAAAACACCATCAATGCTCAAAACCATTTTACACATTTTGAAAACCATCATGCTTTCTTGAAATCCATGCACTTCATTAACAAAAATCAGCATGTTATACCACATGCAACAAGTATCAAATACTTCAACAACAAAATCCATTTGCTAACACATAACTCAAGCCCTCCATGCATAGCTACCAATATGCAAAGCGTAAAAGTAAAACATACATTCTTCATGTTATGCATCCATATACATTCCATAGCAATTAATCAATTATATTGGCTCTCAAGTGATCATCAACATACTCATTTCTCAAAACGTATCAGATACACGGATTCCCAACTGTTGTCCCAACACTTCATACATTCTCACCGGCAACTCAAGGTTCACACACGAAAGCTACCCTCCACCATTGTGACACCCGTGGTGGAGTATTCAGTACCTTACAACCCCTCAAAACCACTCATCGGTAGATGTATAACCCCACTAATGAGACACGAGACACAACTCAATTTCCTCAATCGTTAGGGTACTTGGATGGAGTCTTCGGTACATACACAACCCCTCAACATCTAAGGCGACTTGTTTATTGTGCACTCAATCCTATGGCCGACTAACCATATCCAATTTCATTTGTAAACCACTTTTCACAACATCACTTGCCAATATAATTCTCATTTAGTATAAACCTCACTGTTTTCAAAGCATTCACAACAAGCCATAATTCAGAGCATTAAACCTTGCTTCATAAAACATGTATAAACACAAACATACAATGATCACTTACCTAGTGCATCCTTAACAATATGGCATCATCAACAACAAATCATATACTCAAACCATGCTTTAAAACAGTAAGTAAACACATATAAAATCAAGTGCATCCACAAGCTTATAATAGCACAATCCGAGGGAGAAAGTCACTTTACTCACTTCCGAACTTAGTAAAGCGTTTCAAGCTTACACTAAGTTCTCAAAACCACTTATAATATGTTTCAAAGCTGAAAATCCCTTTTCCACCCACCGACTCACGAAACCTCAATCATCGACGCGAAAATCAAGCGTCCGAAGTCCCCAGAACTTCACCGAATGCTTCCAAAGAATCCTCCCCTCTTTATACCACACAAGAAAAGAGGATTAATGCATCTGAATACATTAAAACCACCAACAACATTAAAAAACCTGTAGCTCTGCCCAAAGGCACCAAAATATCCATCCGAAACCACTGAAATCACCTTCGATTGATCACTAAACTCAACCCAACCATCAACAAACACCTTCATTACATTTTAACCATAACTCAACATCCAAAAACATCCTAATATCATCCTTATACATCCAGCAACTCATATATCACATTAACAACTCAAAAACCCAAAATCTAACAATCTAACTATTAGAGATCTCAATAATTTCAGGATTATTATGATCAAAACTCATTATCAACACCAATAATCTTCCAAAACATGATTAGAAACCATCTCAATTGATCCAAAACAAAGCAAATACGAAAATCACATCTTACTTCCTCTTTTAGCAAGATTTTGATATTTACCAAATCAACATTAAAACCTCAATTAAAAGCACAAATCAAGAGTCATATACTTTGGAATTTCATTAAAGAACCTTGATTAGAGGAGTAGCACGAAATTACCTCCAATCCTTACTTTTCTTCCAATTTGCAAGTTTTCAACTCATGAAGCTTTAAGAAATCTTGTAAATCTTTGAGAAGAATCTTTGGAAAAGAGTTGTAAATCAAAAGAGCAAAAGAATGAAGAAAATTCTAGAAATTGAGAGAAAAGAGGGAATGATTGGCTGAAGAGAGAATGAGAAATGGAAAAGTTACGTCAAAAATGGTTTAACAAAATAACTATCTTTCTATTAATAAAACCTCCCTCTTGAACTTTAATTAAAACATTATAATCACATGCCAATTAAAAGAAAAGGCTTAATTGCCAAAAGCTCCCTAAAGATTCTAAGAATTCGACTCTCCTTTGAAAATTACACTTTTTTCCATAGTTTTAAATCTTTACATTTCGGTTAATGCCCAAAATGTACACGTCCCAAAATCCAATTTGTAAAATTGATTTTACCAAACCCATCTATATGATTTTAGATCACTTTAGAAATTTTTACCATATTTTTACTTTATCCTGAACCATGATTTCCCTGAACCGTTTCTATAGGCTCAAATCTCCAACTCTAGGTTCGACCAACTTAAACCGATGCCTAAAACATCTAAGCCTGAAACCAGGGTGTTTCAACTCTCCCCGCTTAGGAAATTTCGTCCTCGAAATTTTACCTATAGGAAAAAGATGTGGAAACTGCTTCAACATGTCTGTCTTTTTCTCCCACGTGGCCTCATCAACTTCTCGATGTCGCCACAACACCTTCACAAGTTCAATCGTCTTACCACAAAGAACATTGCTACTAGAATCAAGGATCCACATTGGTTCCTCATCATAAGAAAAATTCGGATTCAACTCAATCTCCTGAAGAGGCTTCACATGAGATGGATCCGATCTGTACTTTCGCAACATAGAAACGTGAAACACATACTCGGGAGGCAACCTCAACCGATATTCAACATGACCAACTCGCTCCACAACCTCATAAGGTCCAACAAACCTTGGACTAAGCTTACCCTTACGTTCAAATCTCATCACCTTCTTCCAAGGCGATACCTTTAAGAACACGCGATCTCCAACCGAAAACTCAATCTCCTTACACTTTAAATCCGAAGCAGCCTTCAACCGCTCACATATGAGCTTTACTTTCTCTGTTGTCCCCTTAAGCAAACCCGGCAAGGAAACCAACTTTTGCCCCGCCTCCGCCCAACAAAGAGGTGTTCTACACTTTCTTCCATACAAAGCTTTATATGGAGCCATTTGTATGCTTGTCTGGAAACTATTATTATAGGTAAATTCCACCAAGGGCAACTGTTTTCCCCAAGAACCTTAGAAATCTATCACACAACATCTCAACATATCCTCCAGCACCTAGATAACTCGCTCTGACTGTCCATATGTTTCAAGATGATATGAAGTGCTGAAATTCAAGCGCGTGCCCAACGCTTGGTGTAGACACTACGAAAACCTCGTTGTAAACCTTGGATCTCTATTCGAAACTATAGACTTAGGCACACCATGCAAACGCACAATCTCAACAATATACAACTCTGCTAGCTTATCCAATGTATACGTAGTATGCACAGCCAAGAAATGTGCACACTTCTTAAGATGATCTACAATCACCCAAATGGAGTTCTTCTTTGATGGTGTTAAAGGCAAACCGGACACAAAATCCATCGTAATCCTTTCCCACCTCCATTCTGGTATCCTCAAAGACTGCAACAAACCAGAAGGAAATTGATGCTCAACTTTCACACGTTGATAAACCATACACTTGCTCACAAAATCAACAACATCCTTTTTCAACCCAATGCAATAGTACTCATCTTTCAAACCACGATACATCTTTGTACTACTAGGATGCATAGCAAAAGGACAGCTATGAGCTTAAGTCGAAATAGTGCGCCTCAACTCAACATCCTCTGGCACAACTATCTGACTTTTAAAGCACAAAACACCATTATCATTGAAATAGAAATCTGTTGCATTACCACCAGCTATATCCTGAACATGAGGCACCAAAGAATCACCAAGCAACTGCTTATCCTTAATTAACTAAATCAAGGAAGGTTTCACTTGTAACTCGGCTATCAACCCACCATCACGTGATATACTCAACCAAGCAAACATCACTCTCAACTCAACATCCACCTTCCTACTCAAAGCATCAGCCACAACAATGGCCTTTCTAGGATGGTACTCAATCGTCAGATCACAATCCTTAAGAAACACCAATCATCTTCGTTGCATAAGATTCAACTCTCTCTTGGTCATTACATATTTCAAACTCTAATGATCGGTGTAAACCACACACTTTTGAACGTAAAGGTAATGCCTCCAAATCTTCAAGGCAAACACAACTGCATCAAGCTCTAGATCATGAGTAGGATAGTTGCGCTCATGCACCTTCAATTGTCTAGATGCATATGCCACAATCTTCCCACCTTGCATTAACACACAACCTAGACCAACATATGATGCATCTCTGTAAACCAGAAACTCCTTACCCAATTCTGGTTGAGTCAAGACAGGAGCTTGCGTCAAAGCTTCCTTCAGCCTCTCTAAAGCTTGTTATCCAGCATCCATCCACTCAAAACGAACATTCTTTTGTAACAACTTAGTCAACGGAGTAGCAATCTTAGAGAAACCCTCAACAAACCTTCGATAATATCCAGTCAAACCAAGAAAACTACGTACTTCTTTCACCGATTTAGGTGTTTTCCAATTCATCACTGCCTCGATCTTGTGTGGGTCAACACAAATACCCTCGGCCGACACTACATGTCCAAGAAAGATAACTTCCCCAAGCCAATACTCGTACTTTCTCAGCTTAGCATAAAGCTGATTCTCCAACAATACTTGCAACACAATCCTCAAATGCTTATCATGATCCTCCTCGGTACGCGAATGCACGAGAATATCATCGATAAACACTACCACAAACTGATATAAGAACTCATTGAACACACGATTCATCATATCCATGAATGTAGTCGGTGCATTTGTCAACCCAAACGACATCACTAAGAACTCATAATGCTCGTACCTTGTACGAAAAATTGTCTTATGTACATCTACATCCTTAGCCTTCAGTTGATAATATCCAGACCTCAAATCAATCTTCAAAAACACTAAAGCACCTCGAAACTGGTCAAACAAATCATCAATCCTTGGAAAAGGGTACTTGTTCTTAATCGTCAACTTGTTCAGTTACTGATAATCTATACACATACGCATCGTGCCATCCTTGTTCTTTACAAATAAGACCGATGCACCCCAAGGCGAAACACTTGGCCTTATGAACCCTCGATCAAGCAACTCCTGAAGTTACATTTTCAACTCCTTCAACTCTTTAGGTGCCATCTGATAAGGAACAATAGACATTGGAGTCGTATTTTTATACAACTCAATGCCAAACTCAACTTCTCTGTTCGGTGGCAAACCAGTCAACTCTTCCGGAAAGACACACGGAAACTCACATACCGTTTGTATGTCCTGTACTTGCACCTCTTTTGTACCAAGGTTCATCACATAAGCTAGGAAAGCTTCACAACCCAACTCCATCATACGACTTACTTCAAGAGACGAAATTGCATTGGACATGAATTTCACATTCTCGCCTATGATTACCACTTCGTAATCATCAGCAAGTTTCAAGGTAACTCGCTTAACATCAAAATCAACTACAACTCTATGCTTAGACAACCAATCCATTCCAAGGACCACATCAAAACCATAGAAAGGCAACTCTATCAAATCAACTGAAAACACATGGCCTTGAACAGATAAATGACATCTTTTATACAATTTCCTCGTAACAACAGTTTCACCAAAAGAGCTTGTTACTTGCATTCCTACATCTAGCATCTCAACAGGGATATCAATCAAATGTGCATGCTCACTCAAGATGTATGAATGCATGGATCTAGAATCAATTAAAGCTAACAAAGACAAGGATTGCAAGGTGAAGGTACCTGTAATCACGTCGGTGTCGTTACATCCCTCGCGATGTGCATACACTCTCGCAAGACCACCACCCTCTGGTTGAACAACAACAACATGAGCTACACTTCTCTGCCCATCCTCCCTCCGTTGGAAATTACCATGACCGCGCCCACGACCTCTCTATGGTGCAACAACAGGTGCTCGTCCTTGACCACCTCCAGCTAGCAAAGGACACTCATGTCTCATATGATCAGCTGATCCACAGTTCCAATAAGAATTAACCGCCCCAGCCACAGGAGCCTACGCCTCTCAAGCCACACGAGGACAATATCACCTCAAATGCTCTCGCGATCTACATGCCCAACAAGTATTCTGCTCAGACCTCATTCTATTACCCTGACTTGGCACACCTCACCAAAAATTACCTCGCCTCACCTTAGGCCGATATCTACGATCACAGTTTCTCTTATTCTATCCACCACTAGGACCAGAATCTACAAATCTCTTACTCGAGCTAGAACCACCCATGCGAGAGGTCAAACCCAAACTTTGCTCTATATCCTTGGCTCGCATCACCAGTATATCAAAATCGGTATAATCAGAATCTAGCATGAAAGTCTTCACTTCCTGAACCAAGCCGTAACAGAAGTGATCACATCGACGCCTATCACTCAGCACCAATTCTGGAGCATACTGACTCAGACGTACGAACTGAACCTCGTACTCAGCCACTGTCATATTTCCTTGCACCAAGGACATGAACTCACGCTTCTTGTCGTCCAAGTATCTAACTCGTAGATACTTCTTTTTATAGGCAGCCTGGAAGAACTCCCAATCCACCTCATTGGGTTCCATGGCCACGGTCACAGTCGTCCACCAACTATATGCATCACCATGCAATAAAGAGACTGCACATCCTAACATGCTTGCATCATTGCTCCCCATGATATTCAACGCCTCCCAAACTTCGCAAGTGTTCCAACGGTAAACCCAAATGCCTAGCAGCAGGCCTTGCACTTGCACTCCAGCAATAATAGCCTGGAATGCTCCAGTCATCGCCTGTACTAAAGGCGTCAAATCACCCAACACCGGACCAGCCTGTCCGTGTTGTACTTGCTCCTTACCCCTAGGTGGTGGCGGTGGAGGAGGTAAATTCGAACCAGGCATAACCTAGTTCTCCTGATTCCTTTGCTCACCAACAGGAGCAACTGATCCACAACGTAGCTCTCTCCTCAGTCCCATTGTGCTATTATCATTAAGGCTTAAATATAAAACAATACAAGAAATCAGGCCAGCTTCTAGCAAGGATCCAACACTTCGAAATCAATTTAAAACATTTCACCACAGTAATAAGGCAATGGGCATCCCAATTTCCCCTAAACATAGCATAAAACATACAACGTACATGTCACAACCATTGTGCATCACAATCAATATGATTCATCCCACAACATCATCATATATAACAGCTCATACGTGTATCACACTCATCATACAAAGCATCACTATCATTTAATCAACATTAACATGCTTATAACATTCATCGTGCATAGCAAACATCACCAAATACATACAATCACATCTGATTGACTTACCATTTAACTTACCATCAACCCATTTTTTTCGAAACCTAGCTCTGATACCACCAAATGTAACCCCTTCATCCCGGCCTAGCCGGTAGACCGACCTGAACAAGTCACACGGAGAATATTGAAGTAAACCGGAAAGGTTTACCTAAATAAACGACCCTATTATTTTTTTATCTTATCTATATTAAAATTAGGTTCCTATGTGTTAAACATTGTAGCGGATCATTCGCAACTCAAAAATACACCAATTACATCCAATTACAACTTTCAGGGACCATTTTATAATATTTTTCCAATTCATAGGGACTTGGGCCATTTTTGTGTTACCGTTCTTTTATTAATCCCATTACATGCACCCCAATCAAATCTCAACTCAAAATAATCATTCATGCTCATTTAATTGCATCCACAACATTCAGGGACTAAAACGCAAAGAATCGGAACTTCAAGAGAATCCATCAACTAACATAACTACCACCCGTTTCGAAACACTAAGCCCCTGTTTCAAAACACGGGCTCGTATCGAAACTCCCTTGAGGTGTTTCGAAACCATGAGTTCTAGTAGCAAATCGTACCGAAACAGACCTTATCTGTTTCGAAACCCTAAGGCCATTTTAGGCGCACCGTTTCGATACAAGCTCAATGTTTCGAAACACCTGGGCCTGTAATGACAAATTTTTCTGGTTTTTCACTCTAAAAACCATCCTAAACCAATCCAACATGTTTCTAACATGCATCCATCATAAATAAACATTAATCCTCAAACATTTGTAGCTTATTTAGCATTAAAGCATGGCTAATTGCATCTATGGAAATCTAAAGGCATGCAACCTAGCAAATAAGCCACTCAAGAGTTACAACTCAAACCAATACTCCAAACACCAAATAAAGTCCTTTTACAAGTATAAAATCATAACGCAAACATGCTCAAAGGGTGTTCATACACATCACCCAAGCAAAACATGAAATCCCCCATTGCCCTTATTACTCTACTTCATAACCGAAACATAATTTCAAAGTGAAGTCTCTTAGGATTCCCTTGCAAGTTGCTACCTCCAAACACTTAGTTATCTACATTGATGGACAAAAGAGAGCGTAAGCATATAAGCTTAGTGAGGAGTGCTCAAAACCCCAAAACACCATCAATGCTCAAAACCATTATACACTTTTTGAAAAACAATCATGCTTTCCTGAAATCCATGCACTTCATTAACAAAAATTAGCATGTTATACCACATGCAACAAGTATCAAATACTTCAACAGCAAAATCCATTTGCTAACACATAACTCAAGCCCTCAATGCATAGCTACCAATTTGTGAAGCTTAAAAGTAAAACATGCATTCTTCATGTTATGCATCCATATACATTCCAGAGCAATTAATCAATTATATTGGCTCTCAAGTGATTATCAACATACCCATTTCTCAAAACGTATCGGATACACAGATTCCCAAGTGTTGTCCCAAAACTTAATAAATTCTCACCAGAAACCCAAGGTTTACACACGGGAGCTACCGTCCACCGCTGTGACACCCGTGGTAGAGTATTCGGTACCTTACAACCCCTCAACACCACTCATCGGTAAATGTATAACCCCACTAATGAGAGACGAGACACAACTCAATTTCCTCAATCGTTAGGGTACTTGGATGGTGTCTTCGGTACATACACAACCCCTCAACACCCAAGGCGACTTGTTTATAATGCACTCAATCCTATGGCCGGCTAACTATATCCGATTTCATTTGTAAATCAATTTTCACAACATCACTTGCCAATATAATTCTCATTTAGTATAAACCTCACTGTTTTCAAAGAATTCACAACAAGCCATTTTTCCAAGCATTAAACCTTGCTTCATAAAGCATATATAAACACATACATACAAGGATCACTTACCTAGTGCATCCTTAACAATATGGCATCATCAACAACAAATCATATACTCAAACCATGCTTTAAAATAGTAGGTAAACACATATAAAATCAAGTGCATCCACAAGCTTATAATAGCACAACCCGAGGGAAAAGTCACTTTACTCACTTCCGAACTTAGTAAAGCGTTTCAAGCTTACACTAAGTTCCAAAAACCACTTTTAATATGTTTCAAAGCTGGAAATCCCATTTCCACTTACCGACTCACGAAACCTCAATCACCGACGTGAAAATCAAGCGTCCGAAGTCCCCAAAACTTCGCCAAAAGTTTTGAAAGAATCCTCCCCTGCTTATACCACACAAGAGCATAGGATTAATGCATCTAAATGCATTAAAACCACCAACAACACTAAAAACCCCGCAGCTCTGCCCAAAGGCACGAAAATACCTATCCGAAACAACCGAATTCACCTTCGATTGATCACTAAACTCAACCCATCCATCAACAAACACCTCCATCACATTTTAACCATAACTCAACATCCAAAAACATCCTAATATCATCCTTATACCTCCAGCAACTCATACTTCACATTAACAACTCAAAAACCCAAAATCTAACAATCTAACTATTAAAGATCTCAATGATTTCGGGATTATTATGATCAAAACTTATTATCAACACCAATAATCTTCCAAAACATGATTAGAAACCACCTCAATTGATCCAAAATAAAGCAATTACGAAAATCACATTTTACTTCCTCTTTTAGCAAGATTTTGATATTTTACCAAATCAACATTAAAACCTCAATTAAAAACACAAATCAAGAGTCAAATACTTTAGAATTTCATTAAAGAACCTTGATTAGAGGAGTAGCATGAAATTACCTCCAATCCTTGCTTTTCTTCCAATTGGCAAGTTTTCAACTCATGATGCTTTAAGAAATCTTGTAAATCTTTAAGAAGAATCTTTGGAAAAGAGTTGTAAATCAAAAGAGCAAAAGAATGAAAAGAAATTCAGGAAATTGAGAGAAAGGGAGTGATTGGCTGAAGAGAAAATGAGAAATGAAAAAGTTACGTCAAAAATGGTTTACAAAATAACTACCTCTCTTTTAATAAAACCTCCCTCTTGAACTTTAATTAAAACATTATAATCACATGCCAATTAAAAGAAAAGGCTTAATTGTCAAAATGCTCCATAAAGATTCTAAGAATTTGACTCTCCTTTGAAAATTACACTTTTCCACAGTTTTAAATCTTTACATTTTGGTCACTACCCAAAATGTACACGTTCCAAAATCCAATTCGTAAAATTGATTTTACAAAACCCATCTATATGATTTTAGATAATTTTAGAAAATTTTACCATATTTTTACTTTATACCGAACCATTATTTCCCTGAACCATTTTAAAGGCACGCATCACCAATTCTAGGTTCGAGCAACTTAAACGATGCCTAAAACATCTAGGCCCAAAATCGGGGCGTTACATGAGCGGCGACAGGAAAACGCCTTGTGGCGGCCATCACCAACTCGTGCGGTGGTTGAAAGTTACTCTTGGTGGTCGGGAAACACCAAAGTGTGACTGGATTAGGTTTTTTTGGATTAGATTACCGAATTCCGATGAACATGCGAAGAACATAAGCAAGAAAAGAGGTTTTGATCCATAGTTTCTAGGTAAAATGTGTTAGTAGAGAGAGAGGGGGGAGAGAGTTTGACGGGGAGAGAGAGAGTGGATTTTTGCAAATGGTCGAACCAACTCGGTAGACGGGTTTAAATACCTTAGTCGAAACAACACCGTTTTGGTGGCGAGTTAACTCAACCCACGAATCCGAGTCGGGTCAGGCGAGAGGGATTTACGCCTAGCTTTTCAGGTATTATAGTTTGGGTTATTCTATTTGTAACCCCCTCGTCCTGGTCTAGACGACTGACCGATCCGAGCAGGTCACACGGGGAAAATCGAAGTGAAACCAGTTAAGGCCCCACCTCGGTTAGCAACCCTAGAAAATTCTTTCAAATATTAGCTTGTCTAAATGCTTAAATATATCCTATGTGAGATACGACAGCGGAAAGACAACGAAACGATACAAAGCATACCAAACAAGCAATTCAAACAACCCATCTTACTCTTTACAACAGGCCGTATCGATACGCTGGGAGACTGTATCGATACGCCTTGACTTGGTCAACAACCCATAGTCAACCCAGGGAGACCGTATCAGTACACTGGTTGACCGTACCGATACGCCCTCAACGGTCAACTTCTCACGGTCAACGATAAAAGACCGTACCGATACATCCAAAGCCCGTACCGATACGCCAAAATCTTGTCAATTTCTCAGATTTCCAGAGAGCTTTTGGCGTATCGATACATCCCCGTGTACCGGTACGCTAGGAAATTAGGTAGGAACTTACATGAAAGCATACATAACTACACCACTTCCTTCATAGGCAATAAACACACACATGAACATTTCATAACAAGGTTTCACATGCTTTTAAAACAAACATATAAGCATTCATGGAACATGGCTATAGGCCTTCAAACACAAAGCATTTAAGCAACATCACAGACATGTGTTACAATTCCACATCCAAGGTATCAACATTAAAACCAAGCATATATGAGTCTATCAACACTCATACAAAAACTCATAGTATCATCAAACCAAACATGCTTGAACACCAACAAACCAAACTAAGGAGTTTGAAATCCAACTCCATACAAGTCTACACCCCCATTGTCTAGGCATTATTACAAATACTTAAATCATACTTGAGCTACTCGAGAACTCCAAAAAGCTCCTCCCTTGCCCACTTGCCTTCCGAACTCTAACGATCTGCATGTTGAAAAAGGGAGAGCGTAAGCTTGACAGCTTAGTGAGCGAAGCTCTAAAAACTCATCAACAATGCAGTTTTCAAAACACATTTCTTAAAAGATAAGTAAATCATTTATATGTATGAAATGAGGCACAACAACACAATTACAAGGTTTGCACAAGCACAACCCAAATCACGGTGGGACTACACATCACCGTTTCGACTAGTAGTTTTCCGATGGGACTACACATCAACGTACTCTTCTACTAGTCACTACCAGTGAGACTACACATCACCATAGTTATGACAACCATCACGTGAGGCTCGACACCAACAACGACTACACCACAACAACGGATGCAAAAGCAATCCACAATGCATATGATATCACAACAATTAATCATACATCATCACTTAACCATCAAAGTAGGATTAGTAAACTTACACTTGGGTTTAGGTTAGCCCACAAGGCTCCACCCAAACCCCCAAGAACCCATTTCGAAAGCAAAACAAGTTCAAAACATTTTCACTCACCGATGAAACTCAACCAGAAGCCGAAACACCGATCTCAAGTCTCCAAATTCCTCGAATTAGTGCCCGAAGTCTCTCCAACGGTTTCCCTTGATTCTAACCAATCAAAAACAATACATTGCTCAGCCAAAACATCACAAAACACTGTCTCAACCCCAAACTACAATTACAAGCCAAATTCTCACAATTTCAAACCAAAGCCAACACCAACAATCCTCATTTTCGTACTCCCCAATAGCCCAGCCGAAGACCAATGATTTCAACACTCAAAACACTTCTAAACACCTTCAAAACCACCTTCTAGTATCACTATAACCCCAACCCAACTCTCTTTCACAAAACCACACCAAAAACACAAGTTTTCATCCCCTTTAAAAACACCCACAAAACCCATTTCGTGATTCTTGTTAAAACCTCTCCATTTTGATATATATTGCATCTAAGGGCAAGAGTTCAACATAAATAAGCTTTACAAAATGAAAATCCAATAAAAACACACTAAAACTTCTTCATTTTCTTTAAAACCTTGAAAACTAGAAAATCTCAACAATGGTGTTTTTCAAAAACTAAAACCACCAATGTGTTAGGAATGAAGAGGACAAGTCAAAAATAGGCTTACATTCATAAAAAAACTTGAAATGGTAAAAGGGTTTTATGGAATAGTAACATTAGGGTTTAGGGAGGTTTAACGTGAAATTTGAAGGGAAGAAGAAGAAGAGAACGATTTTCCAAAAATCCCCTTTTACTCATCTTTTTTCCCCTTATTTAAAATTTTACCAAAATGACCTTAATGAACTCCAAACCTCTTTTAATTAAAACCAAGGCCCAATTTAACTTAAATCGAGCCCACGACCCAAACTCGATTTACCCGTGTAACATCCGACCCCTAAACCCAGGTTGTTACACTATTTTGTTTTTAATTCAATTTGGTCACTAAACTCATGTAATTCGGTTCTCCAAGTGTGAATTTAATTCAATTTAGTCCCTTCAACTTTGTTTCAAGTTTTATTTCTTTTTAATTTTATCCTCTGCAACTTTAATGATTTAATTACAATTGTTTTAATTTATATGTATGTTTGAATATTCATTAAATTGGGCATATAGTATACTGGTTTAAGGAATTAATTACTTAGTATAAACATTTAGAGCCTCTTAAGTGTAGGTTCTCTAATTTAAATAAAATAATCAAAATAGGAAGACAATTGTAGAAAATAAATGAATATTAAATGGAAACTTTAATATTCTAATTTGATTAGTGTCTCATTGAAACGAGATGTTCATCAAGGGAATATTTTAGTTGAACATTTAATATTTCATTTCAGCTTAGAATAATGAAATCACCTAGTTAGTTTAATTAAAATAGAATTAGGATTAAAATAAAAATAATTAGAATCACTAAATGATTAGGAACATTATTAAATTAGGGCCTAATATGGGTAGTGCTCAATTGTTTGGGTGTTATCACATAAACCCTAAACTTGATAGTATTCATAGTTTTTCTTTCTTAATTAAATTAATTGAAGCCTTAATTAGGTTTGAACTTAAAATTGACAAGAAAATAAATAGACATGCATTTAAACCTTTTGTGTTGAGATACATTTTGAATATAAATTGAAGTGTCCTAAAGTAATTGGATGTTTCAAGACTTATATTCTCTTCAAATGTATTTTTTTACAAAAGGATATCTCCATTCGAAATGAAATTCAATTAACAATTAATAGATTTAATTAAACTTAAATTATTGCTCAAAATGCCACGTGAAATTAATAAGGTACCAATAACGGGTGCTTGTAGGGGTGTTAATCCTTCCCTACACGTAACCGACTCCTGAACCCTAATTTTAATAAAAGAATCTCTAGTTCATTTTTATGGTGTCCGGTCTACCAACGTGATCGGTGGCGACTCCAAATTGATTTTTAAGAATAAATAAAGGGAAACTTGATTTAAAAATAAAGAAATACTAATTTTAAGAATTAAATGAATAAAAATGGATAAAAAATCTAATTTCTAAAAAGAATTCATCGTCAGACTATTTTTACACTAGTTTTTAAAAAATGGTCGCGACACAATTAACCTTGTTAGGGATTTTCAATTTGCTTTATTTGTATTCTCTGTGAGGGTTCTTAAGACTTTAAGGTATAAGTATTTAGGGAGTTTGTAAGGTTATCTCCTTTAGCCTCAAAAGGAAAGCAAATCTAGTAGATTTGAGAAATCCTTAGTGTGGATAGCTAAGGTAGTGGATGTAAACTTTGTTTAGAAGGTTGAACCACTCTAAATTGCTTGTGTCAATATTTATTTTCTTCCACCAAAAGTTTAAATTGCCAATTCACCCCATCTTGGCCTATTCCATTGATTGATCATCCCAACCCACCTTAATTGAAAAATACTTTTGACGGTTAATTGGTTTCTAAAATATATTTTTCTCATTACGTCAATTTTTCCACCATTTTCTCTCATTTTTCCCAACTCATTTCTTGTTGATTTTTAATAGAGATGACATCATTTGATTCTCCATTTGATTTCTTACAAAACCTAAAAAAGATTTTTACAAGAATTATTCATTCTTCCATTTTCTTCACAAAGGAAAAGTTCCGTAAATTTTGGTAGAAATCCCTTTTGAAGGTAATTCTTCTTCTCTCCTTAAAACAAATGTTCTTTATTGATATTCCATAGTATTTGGCTTTGGTTTTGTTGATTATAACATTGGTTTGCAATTGAATTCAAGAAATTCTTGTTAAATGATGATTTCAGGTATTTCTAACAAAACCTCGCAAATATTTTTACAAGAATTCTTCATTCTTCCATTTTCTTCACAAAGGAAAATTTCCTTCAATTTTGGTAGAAATCCCTTTTGAAGGTATTTCTTCTTCTCTCTTTAAAACATAGGTTCTTTATTGATATTCCCTAGTATTTGGCTTTGGTTTTGTTGATTATAACATTGTTTTGCAATTGAATTCAAGAAATTCTTGTTAAATGATGATTTTGTGTATTTTGCCTAAATTCTTGGTTAAGTTGATGATTTCTGGATATTTCATTGGGTTGATTCATATTTTGATTGTATAATTATAATGTGGGATGATATTGTTGATAGTAATCCCGAAATTAGTTAATCGCTTGAGTTTTAGGTGGGTATTTTGTTAGTTTATGGGTTGTTTTGGGTGTTCTGTGTTTTATAGAGGTATAAGGATGATTTGTGCATGTTATTGGATGATATTAGATGGTGATTAGATGTTAGAATCAAAGGCTTGTGGCTGGGTAAAGATTGAGCGAAATTTAGGAGTGTTTTTGGCATTTTCGGTTGAGTTTTTATAGAGTTTTGATAAGGATGGAGGAGATTGTTTTTTGAAGGAATTGAAATGCATTTTAATGCATTATACCATGGTTTTATGTTGTAGAAAAAGATAAAGACCAAGGAAGGGTTGTCTAGTCGATATTGGATCTTTTCGGGAGCTCGCAACACATCGACAAGTGAAGCGGTTGCGTAATGATGAGTGAAAATGGATTTATGAGGGCATCAAAGCTGTTTTTGGGACTTAGGAAAAGTGTTAAAAGCTTTCCTAAGTCCAAGAGTAAGTTGAAATGAATTTTACTTGGAAAATCTTGCTTTTGGCATTGATTTGCAAAAAAAAAATGTTTTGGATTGAGATTTGATAAATGCATGAGGATGAAACTTACCGTTATATTGCATTGTAATTGATTTTTACCATGTTATGGAGACATGAGGTTCAGTTAAGTGAGTGCACAAGATGCACAATTATTGGTGAGGTGCTAAAAGCACGACTTGAGTCTAAATGATGAGTTATTGTGTTATTGCATTGAAAAATAGTAAGTACCCTTGCATGTATGATCTATATTGGTTAAGTGAGAAATAAAAGATGAATCAGATATAGATGGCTAGCCATAGGAATAAAATGTGCTATCAAAATTGAGAAAAGAAAAGGGCATAAGACTATCGACACTTATTCTAAGTTTAACGATAGTTTAAAGGCACTACTCTGAGTCGTTGAGGTCACCAGCTTTGAGGGTAGTTTAAAGTCACTATTTTGGGCCGTTGAGGGCAAAGAGGGGTTGAGAGATTATCTTCACCATTAAAAAGGTTATTGAAAGATTATTACCATCATGATCCGTTTATTCGATGTATTTTGAGCAAAATGATGTTTTATACTTGGTCACTATAAATGAAACTATAAGAATATGGGATGGAAAGCATGTATGAAGTATGATGCATTAGTTAAAACAAGCATGTTAATTGTGCCATGAAAAATGGCATATGAAAAAGAAGCATTGTTTGATTATGCCTAAAGGAAAAAACTATTTGAATAGAAAATATGTTTTTACAAAAGTTATTAGGTTGCATTGATGAGTATATTTAGAGCATTCCTCAGTAAGCATGCATTGCTTACGCTCTTGTCTCATCCTTGCAGAGAATTAAAGTTTGGAAGCTGCATTTGGAGGCAAAAGGAATACCGAGAACACTACTTACTTGAGTACTGAATAATTACTTTGAATTTCGGCAAATAAGGCAACGTTTCACCATATTCACTTGGGGATTTTAAGTTTTATTTGAATTATTGAGGATGTATCATGTTGCTATTTTGATGTTTCTTAAGCATGTTAATGTTGTGATTTGGTTGTTTTGCTCATGATGGCTTTATGCACTAGATTGTCGTGAAATGCATACTATGCTTGATGCCTATTACTAGTTTTCTGTTGTTTGGGCAAGGTTTAAATGACATGTACGTATGGTGGATCATATACTTGATTATTGAAAGCCCTAAAATGGATTACAAGTATGATGGTTTTGAGTTCTAGGAAGCCTGTGTAACGCCCCAATTTTGGGCCTAGAAGTTTTAGGTTTTGAATCGAGCCAGTCGAGAACAGTTCGAACTTTGGGGGAGATTTAGGGAACACCTAGTTCGGGATGCTTTAAAAATATGGAAAAATATCTAAAAATCCTCATTTATTATATGAGTGATTATGGTGAAAACAATTTTACAAAATATAGTTTGGAAATGCTACATTTTGGTGTAGTGACCAAATTGCAGTTTTTGCAAAAGTTGAGTAGTGACTGTTTTGTAAATGATTGAAACTTTGAATCTTTAAGGAGCTAATTTTACCAAAATGTTTTTAATCAAATTTCTCTTTATTTTGGGTGTTTTAATAATGATTTAATAAAGGGAATTAAAAGAGAAAATCTTATTTTGACTTTCATAACTAAATTACGATCTTTTTCCCTCTTTTCATTTTCTCTCAACTTCCACTCAGCCAAACACCTTTCCTTCATCAATAAACCTCTGATTTTCATTCTTTTTTATGAGATTTCAATCTCCTATGGATTCCTAATCTTTTCCTCATCAAATCCTCTTGTTTTCACTTTGGATTTTCAAGAAAACTGTTGCGTGTAAAAGAGTCTATCGCAATTGTAGTGCAAGTGTACACGACGCAAGTAGTAAAGTGATACGAAGTATCGGATATCGTCTCCACAGGGATTGGGCTAATAGCTTCACCTTATTTCACTGCACGAAGTAAAGAAAATAGTTTAGGAAGTTGTCCCGAAAATATTGAATAAAACGTAAATAAAAGAGTAGGAATATCAAGATAGAGAGAACAGGCTGGTATTGAATTGCTCAGTAGTGCAGGTATTGTATTGCTTAGGAACTCCAGTTCTGTCGTCGCGCCTGTTGCTGGCAGCACCTGTCGCGGCAGCTGTCCGTTGGGCGTCGCGGCAGCAAACACACCAACTCTGTACGTTCAAGTTTGGCAAGAATCCCAGATCTGCCTTGGCCTATCCCTAGGTCCAAGTCTATCGATGATCACGTCTTTGATGATACCTCCCGGCGTGAATCGAAGGATGAACACCGATGTGTATGAATTCTTCCTTAGCCACTTAACCTTGCCCTATCCCTAGGCACAAGATAGTTCAACTATAAACTAGAGAACTTGCTCTTATTTCTTTCGTATACTTAACTCTCCCGATGCTAAGTAAATAGATAACCTCACAATGTTCTCCCGATGCTCTTGCAAGATATTAAAACCAAAATAAGAGAACTTGAAGTTTATTTTATTGAACTTGGAAAATCCTAAAACAAAACAACCCTTGCAACTACTTTACAAAACAACCCGTGGCCCTAGGGGGTTTTTAGAACATGTCGACGACGGGTAAACGGCGGAGGGGTTTGGTTATCGGTTATGGGGTATGATCTTTTCTAGGTTAAAATCTATGCCCCTATATAAGCTTTGGGCTCAAGAATTCTAAGATAACAAGGATTACAAATTTAATTAAAAGTAAGATTCTAATAAAGACTTTAATCTTCAAGTATCCTACTTTTCAGCCGCCTCCTTGTTTCATGGGATTTCCTCTCCTTGAGCTTTGGTTTGACATATCTTTTGATCCGGGGCTTGGAAAAATATATGGTTTTCACACGACAGACAAGCATAATTTTCTCTATCTATCGAGGTCCACTTTGCTTTTCCTCCGCTAACTTGCTGTCGTCCTCTGCTGTCACGGCAGATCCATGGCAGCATCTTCCTCATCATCTGTTTGTCCAGTTCAGCTCTTCTACTTCTCTACCCTGCGCCTGCCTTCTTCGTCAGCTATGGCAGCAACCTGCAAAATCAACCCTTTTTCAGTAGAATCCGTGCTTTTACTAATTTTGTGATGGTTTGCTGTAAACTAACCTAAATGCAATGCAATGATGCTTGAATGCAGCAGAAATATGGGTTAAAAAGGGTGTAAATAATAGAACTTTTACACACTCAACACACCCCCAAACTCAAGTTTTTGCTTGCCCTCAAGCAATTAAGACCTAAATGAAAAATGAATATTTTTTGTGTTGGCCTTCAAACAGTGAACTGTCCCTTACCCGTCGCTCATTCTCTGTGGCGGCAGCAATCTGTCGGAAAGATTAGGATCTGTCCGGAATCTCACTAAAGTTCTCGTGCAGTGTGTGCATGCTTGTGAACAGTTATATGCCAAGACTCTCTTAGTTTCACTATAATATTCAACTCTTAACTTGAATTTTTATGCCAAAGTTTATCTTTTTGAAGGCACATTTTCATGCTTCTCTGTTTTGACTTGATTCTTATTTTTCAAGCTAAAGTTTTACTAGAGCCGGTTTCGGGCACCTCTAGCTAACTTCCTAGAGCCGGTTTCGGGCACCTCTAGGGCTATTGAGTCTATTTTGCTAAACTTCTTTCCTAGAGCCAGTGTTAGGCACCTCTAGGGGCTATTCAAGTGCTAAGCTTCCTATTCTAGTTTGGCTAAAAGAAATCTAAGCAGTATAACAGTCACAATGGTGTTTAAGTTTTTCAGAACTATAGAAAGACTCTAAACTTCTCCTTAATCTGTCCTAAAGATGCTGTCACGGCAGAGCTGTCATGAAAGGTAAGTTTACTTCACAGTTTTAAGCCAACAGTTTAATCTTTTATGTTTTTTTTAAGAGAACTTAAGAGACACAACAATTAATTAAAAAGATGTACTAAGACTCCATTAAAATGGAGGGTTGCCACCCCCAAACTCGAGGGTTGCATTGCCCTCAATGCAAATGACAGGTAGAATGAAGGCAGATACATCACAAAATATAAATAAGCAGGCAGCAAGAAAAAGAAAATAAAAACTTAAATTTCAATCGCTGTCTTCACTGCTGCTGCTGACACGGATCTGGCGGCGGCGTCTGGGTTGTGGGGCAGGCTGGGTAGGTTGCTTCACGACCTGGATGTCTGAGCTGTTGCCACTATCCTAAGTGCTGCTGGTGGTGGTGCTGGCTTTGGGCATTAGTTTTCTGTCTGCCACACGTTTCTACCTCTTGACAGGCGTGAAGTCCTTCGCCAAATTCCTCCTAATAGGAGGGTCTGTCTCGATGTCATGTGAGGCAGGTCGCTTCGCTCCTCGGGCGGAGGTTTCGGCCGTTGGGCTGTCAGCTGCCGGCTGGGTAGGTGATGGGGTGGAAGCAGCAGAGTGTGCATGGGGGGAGACAGGTGGTGTAGGTGTGAATAACGGAGCGACTGTTGAGATATGGCGTGTCTGACGCATCTGACACGTAATTATGCGTCTGTTACGCGTCTGCCACACGTTTCTGCGTCTGCCGTGTCAGTCTGTTGACAGTCTGTCTTATCCGTATCTGCGGCGGCAGCTGGAACGACATGCTTCAATAAATGGGCTCTGTTGGGCTGATGGATGGATGGTGGGCTTGGGTCACTTCTTCTTTTCTTCTTGACTCCTTTATTTGCTGAAAACAGAAAATATAAAAAACATTATTTAAATAAAATAAACCTAATTTCCTAATAAATAATACTAAGTAATAAAATAAATGAAAATAAAATTTAGGTTAAATTAGGGATGCCTTGTGGGGCATCTCCTAAAGTAACCACTTCCTGTATTCCTGGGGCTTCAGTCCCCTGATAATGCTTGAGGCGCTGTCCGTTGACTTTGAATTGGTGCCCGTCTTTTAATGATTGGATTGTGATGGCACCATGGGGAAAAACTTGTACCACTTGGAACGGGCCAGACCATCTAGACTTTAGCTTTCCTGGGAAGAGTTTCAGTCTAGAATTGAATAACAACACAAGCTGCCCTGGGCAGAACTGTCGTGGCAGCAACTTCCTGTCATGCCACTTCTTAGTTTTCTCCTTGTAGATTCTTGCATTGTCGTAGGCCATTGTCCGTATTTCCTCAAGCTCGTTCAGATCTAATAGCCTTTTCTGGCCTGCCTTGTCCAAGTCCATATTAACGGCCTTGATTACCCAATATGCTTTGTGCTCTATCTCGACAAGCAAGTGACAGGTTTTCCCATAGATCAATCGATATGGAGACATGCCCAATGGAGTCTTAAAAGCTGTCCTATATGCCCATAATGCATCATTAAGGAGCAAAGACCAATCTTTCCTAGTTGGCTTAACCATCTTTTCAAGAATGTTCTTAACTTCCCTATTAGATATCTCCGCTTGTCCATTGGTCTGTGGGTGGTATGCTGTCGTGATCTTGTGCTTGACACCATATTTCTTCAAGGCGGCAGCAATAACCCTATTGTCAAAATGTCTCCCTTCATCACTGATTATCGCCTTAGGGATGCCAAATCTAGAAAAAATGTTTTTGTGCAAAAACTTTTGGACTGTCTTGGCATCATTCTTTTGAGTGGCGATGGCTTCGACCCACTTAGAGACATAATCCACTGCTAAGAGGATATATAGATTTCCACATGAAGATGGAAAACGTCCCATAAAATCAATCCCCCAAACGTCGAAGATCTCGACTTCTAGAATGTTCTGCAGTGGCATCTCGTTTCTCCTCGAGATGTTACCTGTCCGCTGGCACCTGTCACAGTTCTTGTAGAAGTTCTGTGCATCTTTATACAGTGTCGGCCAGTAGAACCCTGACTGCAGCACCTTGGCAGCAGTTTTATTGCCTCCTAAGTGACCTCCATATTGTGAAGCATGGCAGTGATGGAGAATGTCTTCTTGCTCTTCTTGTGGTACACACCTCCTGATAACCTGATCTGCTCATAGTTTGAAAAGAAGAGGTTCGTCCCAATAATAATGCTTAACATCATTTTGGAACCTCTTCCTGGCTTGATAATTAAGATCAGAAGGAAGTATTCTGCTAACTATAAAATTAACGAAATCAGCATACCAGGGGAGTTCAGAAGACTTACCTGCCGCCATGGCTGTCGCGGCAGCGATTGCGGCAGCAAAGAGCTGCTCGTCTGGGAAGGTCTCCAGTATGTTTGTCTCATCGATTGGCAGACTCTGTCCCTTCTCCAACCTTGACAAGTGATCTGCCACCTGATTTTCTGTCCCTTTTTTGTCCTTGATCTCAAGGTCGAACTCTTGCAATAGCAGGATCCACCGTATCAATCGAGGCTTTGCATCCTTTTTCGCGAACAGATATTTGAGGGCAGAATGGTTTGTGTGCACTATTACCTTCGTCCCAAGTATGTAAGAACGAAACTTGTCGATGGAGAACACCACATCTAAAAGCTCCTTTTCTGTGGTGGTGTAGTTCACTTGGGCGTCATTCAATGTTTTACTGGCATAGTATATGACATGAAACAGCTTATCTCTGCGCTGCCCAAGTGCTGCCCCGACAGCATAGTCACTAGCATCACACATGATCTCAAATGGCTGTGTCCAGTCTGGTGGCTGTACTATGGGGGCTGTTACCAGTTTTTCCTTCAGAACCTTGAATGCTTCAGTACATTCTTCATTAAAGTCAAAGGGTCGGTTATGCTCTAAAAGATGGCATAGAGGCTTGGTGATTTTTGAGAAATTTGCGATAAATCTTCGATAAAAACCAGCATGCCCTAAAAAACTCCTAATGCCCTTGACTGTGGTCGGCGGCGGCAGCTTCTCAATTACTTCTACTTTAGCCCTGTCGACTTCTATCCCACGACAGCTAATCTTATGGCCAAGGACTATCCCCTCATCCACCATAAAGTGGCATTTTCCCAATTCAAAACAAGATTTGCTTTTTCACATCTTTCAAGTACTTTTTGTAAGTTGCCGAGGCAGCTCTCCAAATCGTCTCCAAAGACGGAAAAATCATCCATAAATATCTCAAGGAAGTCCTCTACCATATCGGAGAATATGGCCATCATGCACCTTTGGAAGGTGGCAGGTGCATTACATAATCCAAACGGCATCCTCCTAAAAGCGTATGTTCCGTAGGGGCATGTGAAAGTCGTCTTTTGTTGATCTTCTGGTGCAATAGCAATTTGATTATAACCTGAATAACCATCAAGAAAACAATAGTAAGATTTACCCGCTAATCTATCAAGCATTTGATCAATAAAGGGTAAAGGAAAATGGTCCTTTCGGGTGGCTTTGTTAAGCTTCTGATAGTCCATACAAACCCTCCAACCGGTCACAGTCCTGGTTAGGATTAACTCGTTGTTCTCGTTGGTTATCACGGTCATTCCTCCTTTCTTTGGAACGCATTGCACCGGGCTCACCCATTTGCTGTCGGAGATGGCGTAAATAATACCAGCATCTAACCACTTAATTATCTCTTTACGCACCACCTCTTTCATCGCATGGTTTAGCCGCCTTTAGGCATCAATAGTCGGCTTATGATCTTCCTCTAGGAGGATTTTGTGCATGTATAACGCCGGACTAATGCCTTGAATGTCTGCTATCGTCCATCCAATCGCCTTTTTGTGCTGCCTTAGCATGCCGATTAGCTGCCGTTCCTGTTCCTGCGGCAGCTTAGAAGAGATGATTACGGGCAACGTATCATTTGAACCAAGAAAAGCATATTTAAGCTGCCCTGGCAGGGGCTTCAGTTCTAAGGCAGGTGGTTCAATAGTAGATGGCTTTTGGATTAAATGGTTATCTGAAGTATAATTCAAAGGTTCGAATAACTTACCTGGACGATTGCCTAACCAGTTTACCTCCTCCTGATCTTCAGTATCAGATGTATCGGAGTCAGAGGAGTTGTTGTCGTCGGTGCTGTCGTCAGTGCTGTCGTGACAGCTCTATAGGTGGCTGCCGCGGCAGTGCCCGATTTTTATGTCATAACAGCCCGACCAGATGCAGGGTTGATCAAGGATAACTTCAGTGATAGCCTTGCATTCCTCGTCTGCATCAGCATGCTTCATTGCTTGGAGAACATTCAACTTAATCTCTTGGTCGTTTACTCTCATGGTGAGTTCTCCTTTTTCCACATCAATCAGTGATCTTCCCGTGGCTAAGAAGGGTCGCCCAAGGATGATTGGTGCGTTTTCGTCTACTTCACAATCTAGAACAAGAAAGTCAGCAGTAAAAATAAATTTATCCACTCTTACCAGAATATCTTCGATTTTTCCTTCTGGATGAACGTAAGAGCGGTCGGCAAGCTGCAGAATTACTGCCGTGGGCCGCGCCTTTCCAATACCTAATTTCTGAAAAACGGATTTTGGCATTAAATTGATACTAGCACCAAGATCACAAAGTGCCTTACCCACATATTTTTCTCCGATTACACAAGGTATGATGAAGCTCCCCGGATCGTTCTTTTTCTGGGGTGGTTGCCGATGAAGAATACTCATGCAACCATCTGCCATCCTTACCGTTTCAAATTCCCCAAGTTTATATTTCTTTGACATGACATCCTTGAGAAATTTGGCGTAACCGGGCATCTCCCTAACGGCATCTAACAGCGGAATATTAATATGAACCTGCTTAAAAATATCATAAATCTTTTTAAGTTGAGATTCTTGCTTAGCTTGCTGTATCTGTTGGGGAAAAGGAGGTGGGGGACGATAATCAGCAATACGTCTTTCCCACTGCATACGAATCTGAGGAGGTTTAGGTTCATCAATTTTCTCCTCTGTCGCTTCTGCTGTCGTGACAGGCTCATCGGTAGCAGTCTGTTTATTACCTGTCGGGGCAGCTTCCTCGGCAGGTTTGTCTAAGGCTGGTTCCTTTATTGTTTCAACTTCTTTTTCCGGCCCTGGTAGTTTCTTCCCACTCCTAGTAGTAATTGCCTTACACTGCTCATGTGTGGGTGGCCTAGCATTTTCAGTATTACTAGGGAATCCTCCAGTCTGCCTCGGCTTAATATGTTGGGAAACCTGGCCCATTTGTGTCTCCAGAGATTTCAAAGTAGCCTCATGATTTGTCATCCTCATCTCTATTTTATCCATGAAATTTTCTGTCTTCTTGACAAACTGATTCATATTCTCAATATAAGTACTTGTCTGAGACATAAAGGTGGCCAGAGTCTGTTCCAGTATACTGCTCGTGGCAGCTGGTGGCTGTTGTTGCTGCTGCGGCGGCAGGTGCGGCGGCAGTTGCTGTCGCGTCAGCAATCTAGGTCCTCCCTGATTCTGATTATGTGCTTGCGGATTCAGGGCGTTATTGGGGTTACTCCAGGAAAATTTGGGATCCTTCCTCCAATTGGGATTATAATTGTTGGAGTTGTAATTTGGCTTGTTGTAATTTCCAACATATTTTCCCTCTTCTAACTGTATTGGGCACTCATCCCGACTATGATTTCCCTCACAGATATCGCATACTTCCTCTACAGCAAATCCTTGTTGACCATCATCATTCAATAACCTTTTCATTGCTTTAGTAAGGAATGCTACTTGTGATTTCAACGTGCTGTCGGCTTCATAGTCCTTGACAGCAAGTGCCCGTTTACCCCCTCTTCTTGTGGTCGGAAACTGTTCCTCATTTTTGGCCAGATTTTTCAAAACTTGCAATGCCTCGTATGGATCTTTATCCAATAATAGTCCATTTGCTGCAGAATCAATTCGAATACGAGTTTGTAAGTTAGCAGCATTATAGAACTTAGTTACCTGATTCCAGACGGGGAATCCATGCATTGGGCAGTTCCGAAGAAGAGTAGTAAATCTGTCCCAGGCCTCGTGCATCGGCTCGTCATCTTCCTGTTGAAAAGTAGCAATTTCATTACGTAATCGCTCAGATAAATGCAAAGGATTAAAACGAGATAAAAATTCAGAAGATAAATCTGCCCAAGTTACGATTGAACCCGGTGTAAGTTTATTCCACCAAGTTTTTGCTCTGTCCCTCAATGAATGGGGGAATAACCGAAGCCTCAGTATCTCCGGATTAACTCCTGGTAGTCTAAACGAACCACAGATTTCCTGGAACGTTTTGAGATGCTCCCTAGCATCTTCTGTCACAGCACCACTAAACTGTCCGGCATTGTTGATCATACTAAACATGACAGGTTTAAGCTCAAAGTTATCAACTTCAATATCCGGCAGCGTGGTCTCCAGCTCTACATGATCGTTCAGCATGTAGTCACGGCATGACCGTCGTCTGGCTGCTGCAGGCGGGTCGCCGACAGGCGGTATAACAGCTCCATCTCTAGCAGCAGGATTATCTCCTTGGTATGCCATTGTCTCTAACTGTTCTTCAAGGTACTCGTTCCTAGCTAGCACGTAACGAAGTCGGTTCCTAAGATTGAATGAACGTTCAACTTCCGAATCTAATGGATACTCAGGATCTTCACCTCTTTTAGATCTGTGCATAAACAAGATAACCTTGTGAAAAGCAAGAGTTTAAAGTACTAACGAAAAAAATAAAAAAAGAAAAATTAAAAGAAAAGAAACAAAAACAAAAACGAAAAGTGCAATAAAAGAAAGGTGTAGTTATGTTGCCAATCCCCGGCAACGGCGCCAAAAACTTGTTGCATGTAAAAGAGTCTATCGCAATTGTAGTGCAAGTGTACACGACGCAAGTAGTAAAGTGATACGAAGTATCAGATATCGTCTCCACAGGGATTGGGCTAATAGCTTCACCTTATTTCACTGCACGAAGTAAAGAAAATAGTTTAGGAAGTTTTCCCGAAAATATTGAATAAAACATAAATAAAAGAGTAGGAATATCAAGATAGAGAGAACGGGCTGGTATTGAATTGCTCAGTAGTGCAGGTATTGTATTGCTTAGGAACTCCAGTTCTGTCGTCGCTCCTGTCGCTGGTAGCACCTGTCGCGGCAGCTGTCCGTTGGGCGTCGCGGCAGCAAACACACCAACTCTGTACGTTCAAGTTTGGCAAGAATCCCAGATCTGCCTTGGCCTATCCCTAGGTCCAAGTCTGTCGATGATCACGTCTTTGATGATACCTCCCGGCGTGAATCGAAGGATGAACACCGATGTGTATGAATTCTTCCTTAGCCACTTAACCTTGCCCTATCCCTAGGCACAAGATAGTTCAACTATAAACAAGAGAACTTGCTCTTATTTCTTTCGTATACTTAACTCTCCCGATGCTAAGTAAATAGATAACCTCACAATGCTCTCCCGATGCTCTTGCAAGATATTAAAACCAAAATAAGAGAACTTGAAGTTTATTTTATTGAACTTGGAAAATCCTAAAACAAAACAACCCTTGCAACTACTTTACAAAACAACCCGTGGCCCTAGGGGGTTTTTAGAACATGTCGACGACGGGTAAACGGCGGAGGGGTTTGGTTATCGGTTATGGGGTATGATCTCTCCTAGGTTAAAATCTATGCCCTTATATAAGCTTTGGGCTCAAGAATTCTAAGATAACAAGGATTACAACTTTAATTAAAAGTAAGATTCTAATAAAGACTTTAATCTTCAAGTATCCTACTTTTCAGCCGCCTCCTTGTTTCATGGGATTTCCTCTCCTTGAGCTTTGGCTTGACATATCTTTTGATCCGGGGCTTGGAAAAATATATGGTTTTCACACGACAGACGAGCATAATTTTCTCTATCTATCGAGGTCCACTTTGCTTTTCCTCCGCTAACTTGCTGTCGTCCTCTGCTGTCACGGCAGATCCATGGCAGCATCGTCCTCATCATCTGTTTGTCCAGTTCAGCTCTTCAGCTTCTCTGCCCTGCGCCTGCCTTCTTCGTCAGCTATGGCAGCAACCTGCAAAATCAACCCTTTTTCAGTAGAATCCGTGCTTTTACTAATTTTGTGATGTTTTGCTGTAAACTAACCTAAATGCAATGCAATGATGCTTGAATGCAGCAGAAATATGGGTTAAAAATGGTGTAAATAATAGAACTTTTACACACTCAACAAAAACTTGCCCAAATTAAGGAGAAATCAACCATTAGAGGTAAGCTTCATCCTTCTCCTCTAATGATTAGTTCTTTACTGAAATTCCCAAGTTATCAATCCTTTGTTAATGATTTTTTAGTTGCTTTAATGTTAGAAACATGAAATTGTGTTAAAACTCAAGATTCTTGGAGAGATCTTGATGATTTTCGTAACTATTGGTTAGGCTCTGTTTTGAGGTTTATTTCTAATGTATTTTGTATGGTAATTGATGTTATAAATGAGGTTTTATAAAAAAAATCCCGAATAGGTTTGGATTCCTAAGTTTTACATGCTAGATTGGTTGTTTTTGGGGTGATTTTGGTGTTCTGTTGTAGCTGGGGGTTTAAGGACGAATTCATGGTGATTTTTGGTGTTGATTGAGGTTTAGGAATGATTATAAGTGATAGATCTTGGCTGGGCTTTGTTTTGGAAGAGTTTGGAGATGATTTCGGTAGCCGAAATGGTGCTTTTGAGTAGAGCAGCGAGTTTGTTTGGTTGACTGGTGATTTCAATGCATGATGATGCATTAATCTTCTGCTCTTATGTGTAATAAATAGGGGAGACATCTTCGGACGCTTTTGGTGTTGATTCGGAAGTGCCGGGAGCTTAGATATCGTTTCTGCAAGCAAGCGAAACGTAATTGGTGAGTGTGAATGGTTTTAGAAGTCCTTGAGGGATAAAGAAACAAGGTTTGGGGATTTAGGATTGGTTTTAAACACCATCCTATGTCCGGAAGTAAGTATGATTAGAATTGCTCTCGAATATATGGTTGTTGCCCCTAAAATGCTTTTACATGCTCTTGTTTTTTTAGATAGACAAATTCCTACTGTTTTATGCATGATTTGTAGCATGAGATGATGCTTTAAAGATATTTCATGAGGTAGCATGTTGCATTGAAGAGTTTTGAGATTTTGACTTAATGTAAAACATGTGTTATGATTTTGAAATGAGATGAGAAAGATTTGAGAAAATGTTGCATTAAAAACAATAGGTGAGATGATGTTTTGACATAATATATTGGCATAGAAGATGAGATACTTACCGGATATAATTGATCGATCAATAGGATGAGAGTGCACTATAAACTAAAATTCGTACGTGCTCTTTGGAGTCGGGCAATGGGGGTAGTGCCATCCTGATCCAAAGTGAGAATCCAATGATGAGAGATACCATCGGGGTAGGACTTGGTGAAATACCCAAGCTTTGTGGAGAAGAGAGATACCGCTATGAGAGTCCGATGATGAGTGATTCCACGGGCTAGGACTTGACCTTGAGTCAAGCTAATCCGTATATCCGAGTAAAGATGAAATGTGAAATGCCAATATAGTATATGAACATTTATTTGATTCATATGTACCAAATGTTGAGATGATTTATGCTATGAGAAATGCATATGAGATTTATATGTGAAATGCCTTAGTTTTCACAAGCATGTGTATGACTTTGCCATGAGATTTGCATTGGTTTAAATGCATGAGATAGAATAGAGGTACATGTGTTTTCAAATGGAGATTTGCTTTGAAATGGTTTTCAAGCATGAGATAGAATGAGCATGTTGTTGAAAATGGCTTTTGAGAAAGAGTTTTGAATAATGCATTGTTCTGTTGGTTTTCTTTAGAGCTTGCCTCACTAAGCAAATGTGCTTACGCTCTCTTTTACCAACAATGCAGATAATTGAGGCAAATTTGGGCAGCAAGAAGGTTAAGAACATCCAAGGAAGTGAAAAGCTCATGTATGGTGATGTTTTTACATACTTTAGTATTGATATTTGGCAATGCGGCTTCAAGGTTGTTTTGGGAGATGTATTTGGAACTCCCTATGTTTGTAGCAAGTTTGTTATGGCTTTTGAAG
This sequence comes from Hibiscus trionum, assembly GCA_030270665.1. Taxonomy (NCBI): domain Eukaryota; kingdom Viridiplantae; phylum Streptophyta; class Magnoliopsida; order Malvales; family Malvaceae; genus Hibiscus; species Hibiscus trionum. Next base: position 4,469,235 of record BSYR01000008.1, read on the forward strand.
TTTGTAAATGGTCTTATATGGTTGGTTTGAGGTATGAGGTCCATATTTGATTCATGAGACTAGGAAGCATGCCTATAGACTCAACGGTCACTTGGTTGATGCCATGCTTAGCTTAAGCTTCTTTAATATGTTCTCTTATGTCTAATCATGCTGCTTGTATGTTATGGTATGATTTAGGATATGTTTGAGGGTGAAAAGATGTGAAAAACCAAAAAATTATGTTGTTACAGAGTAGGGAGTATCGAAACACCCTTTTCTGTTTCGAAACAGGGGCCCAAAATGGCCATAGTGTTTCGGAACGGGTGAAAGTGTTTCGGAACCCTTTAGCTACTGTAGAGGCCTGTTTCGTTACTAGTCTCGGAACGCACCCGAGTACCGAAACGGTCAACTCCGTTTCGATACGACCGTTTCGATACCAGGGTCAACGTTTCGAAATGGTTGACCGTTGGGGCTGTGATTTGAATTATTTCAAGTTCTCATGTTTTACATTTTAGTCATTAATGTTGTGGATGGAATTGTTTGAGCTTGGAATGTCCTTTTAAGCTGATATTTGGCAGAGATGCATATAAAGTGACTAATTACATATTGGTAGGCTTAAAATCTGCAAAGTCCTTATATTTTACGAAATTTACTTTTTGGTCCCTAAAAGCGTAATTCGTACAATTGAATCCCTAATTGAATTTTGATCGTTGTGTCTCTCTCTCCTATGATTCTTGAGTAATCACATAGTCTTAATGTGCATCTAGAAAAGATAAAAAAGAAAAAAAGGGTTGTTAATCAAGGTTGACTTTTGGGTTGACTTTGGTTTTCCCCGTGTAATCTTCTTAGTTCGGGTCAAGTGTTTAGGCCGGGCTAAGGGGGTTACATTTGTTGGTATTAGAGCCAGGTTAGTGAATGTTTGGGGCTTGATAAGTGGTTAATGTATGTGATTATGAATGTTTGTGACTTTGCGGTGAAAGTATGATGTATGATTGTTGATGTTTGGTTCTATTGAGATGGAATTGTGATGCTATGCTGTGGTTGGGGTATAGTTGGGGATCCCATTGCCATATCATTACTAATGAGAAGAATTTTTATAAAAAATTAGCTTGAGTACTTGGATTACTTACCTTATTATGCTTAATTGAATTTATTGTATTTTGCCAGTTGCACTGTTTTATTATGGGGCCATGTAGAGAGCTTAGAATCAATACCCGTGCTACGACCGAGAATGAGAATGCTGAGGATCTACCTCCTCCTCCCCCTAGTGGACCACCCGGTGGTGGTGGAGCTGGGGTTGGTCCTACTGGAGTTGGTGCTGGGGTTGCTGGACCCGAGGGAGTTCAGGGGCAAGCTGCTCCTGATATGTCTGTGTTGATACAAGCTATTGTTGGAGCTTTTCAGGCAGCAATAGCTGGAGCTCATGGAGCTGCACCTCATGATGGTGCTAATGTGAGGTTACCGTTGGAGCGACTCCATAGTCTGGGAGGGACTGAGTTCAGAGGGTTGACCCCGGAAGGTTCCGAGTCTTGGTTGGAGAGTACCAAGAGGATACTTGGACAGTTGAACTGCAACAATGTTCAGAAGTTGGGATGTATTGTGTCCCTGTTACATGGTAATGCATATACATGGTGGACAACCATGATATCGGGGATGGACGATGATGATGTGACTTTGACATTCTTCTTGAATGCGTTCAAGCAAAAGTATTTGGGAGTTCGCTACCTCGATGAGAAAAAGAGGGAATTCATGTCCCTGGTGCAAGGGAGCAAGACGGTGGCAGAATATGAGGTGCAGTTTGTACGCCTTAGCCAATATGCACCTTAGCTGATTCCTAGCGAGTGAGAAAGATGTGAACGATTCCGTTACGGGCTGGTGGCGGATGTGAAAACCTATATGCTCGCAGCAGACTATACTAATTTTGATGTCTTGGTCACCAGAGCCAAGGACATTGAGCTGAATCTTGGTCTGGCGAGTCAAGCAGAAGGATCTAGCTCAGGGAAGTGAGCTGCAGAGCATGATCTTGGTAGAGATCGCTATAAGAGGCATAAGGATAAAAATCCACATGGTGATGCTAGACGTGGGGGTGGTAACCTTGGGAGAGGTCAGCAAGGACCAAATGCTTTCACGAGGACCCCTGAGTGCAACCGGTGTGGTAGGAGACATACTGGTGAGTGTCGGGGCAATCTTGGAACATGTTGGAACTGTGGTAATCGAGGGCACATGAAGAAAGATTGTCCGCAACCGTTGAGAGAGGGTCAGGCTCCGGTGAGAGCAACTGAGCCACAGAGAGGTCGTGGGCGCGGCCGTTGTAACTTCCAGCGCATAGATGAAGGTGGAAGGAATGTAGCACATGTGGTGGCTGTTCAGCCTGAAGGTGGTGGCCAGGCTCGAGTGTATGCCCATCGAGAGGGGAGGAATGACACGGACGTGATTGCAGGTACCTTTACTTTGCAATCCTTGTCATTACTTTCTTTGATTGATTATGGATCTACCCACTCGTACATAATGCGTGAACATGCTCAAATGCTTGGTTTGCCTGTTGAGTCTTTGGATGTAGGTATGCGTGTAACTAGTTCCTTTGGTGAGACGGTTGTAACAAGAAGATTGCATAGGAGGTGCCGCTTAATGGTGCAAGATCATGTGTTTCTTGTTGATCTTATGAAGTTACCATTTTATAGTTTTGATGTAATTATCGGCATGGATTGGCTTGTTGAGCATAGAGCCATTGTGGATTTTGAAAGCAAGCGAGTTTCGCTGAAACTAGCGGATGATTATGAGGTTGTGGTGGTGGGAGAAAATGTGAAGTTTCTATCTAATGTGGTGTCGACGCTTGAAGCAAGCCAGATGTTACGTCAGGGGTGTGAGGCTTATTTAGCATTTGTTATGAATCCTAGTACAAAGGAGGTTCGTGTACAGGATATAAGGACCGTGTGTGAGTTTCCTAGAGTGTTTCCGGAGGAATTACCTGGTTTGCCGCCTAGTCGGGAGGTTGAATTCGGAATTGAGTTGTATGAGAACACAACTTCGGTGTCCATTGCTCCCTATCGCATGGCACCCAAAGAGTTGAAGGAGTTGAAAACATAACTTCAAGAGTTTCTTGACCGAGGCTTTATTCGGCCTAGTGTGTCACCTTGGGGTGCACCGGTCTTTTTGTTAAAAAGAAGGATGGCACGATGAGGATGTGCATTGATTATCGTCAGCTAAATAAGTTGACCATCAAGAACAAATATCCTTTGCTGAGGATTGATGATCTTTTTGATCAGTTTCGAGGAGCGGCTGTATTTTCAAAGATCAATTTGAGGTCAGGATACTATCAGTTAAAGGGGAAGGATGTGGATGTATCGAAAATAGCCTTTCGAACGAGGTATGGGCATTATGAATTTCTGGTGATGTCGTTCGGACTGACGAATGCTCATGCTGCTCTCATGAACATGATGAACAAGGTGTTCCATGAATTCTTAGATAAGTTCGTTGTGGTGTTCATCGGTGATATCCTTGTTTACTCTCGTACTGAGGAGGAGCATGAGAGTCATTTGAGGATCGTTTTGCAAGCGCTGTTAGAGAATCAGCTTTATGCTAAGCTGAGCAAATGTGAATTCTGGCTAAAGGAAGTTATTTTTCTTGGCCATGTGGTTTCGGCTAAAGGTATTCGAGTTGATCCTCAGAAGATTGAGGCGGTGGTGAATTGAAAGCCTCCTAGGTCTGTTCATGAAGTTCATAGTTTCCTTGGGTTGGCAGGTTACTACTGGAGGTTTGTGGATGGATTTTCTAAGATTGCTGCCCCTTTGACGAAGTTGTTATAGAAGGATGTCAAGTATGAGTTGAAGGAAGTGAGACAACAAGCTTTTGAGAAGCTAAAGGCAGCTTTGACGCAAGCTCCTATCTTGGTTCAACCTGAATTAGGAAAAGAGTTTGTGGTGTATAGTGACGCATCCTATGTTGGTTTGGGGTGTGTGTTAATGCAAGAGGGTTAGGTAGTGGCTTATGCATCGCGACAGTTGAAAGTGCATGAGCGCAATTACCCTATGCATGACATTGAGTTGGCTGCAGTGGTTTTTTGCTCTAAAGATCTGGAGACATTATCTCTTTGGTGAGAAGTGTACTGTGTACACGGATCATAAAAGTTTGAAGTACCTGATGTCTCATAAAGAGTTAAACCTTAGACAACGACGTTTGGTGGATTTTCTTAAGGATTACGATCTAACGATCGAGCATCATTCGTGGAAGGCCAATGTTGTGGCTGATGCTTTGAGCATGAAAGTGGCGGTGGAGTTAAGGGCGATGTTTGCTAGCTTGAGCATATCGCGAGATGGTGGTCTTGTTGCTGAATTGCAAGTGAAACCGTCTCCAGTTTAGTTGATAAAGGACAAACAACTCTTGGATGATTCTTTGGTGCCACATGTTCAGGATACTGCGGAAGGTAGGCCATCGGATTTCTGTTTCAATGATGATTGTGTTTTATGTTTTGGGAGTCGGATAGTGGTGCCGAATGATGTTGAATTGAGGCGCACTATTCTGACTGAAGCTCATAGTAGTCCTTTTGCTATGCACCCTGGTAGTACAAAGATGTATCGTGATCTGAAGGATGAGTACTATTGGGTGGGGTTGAAGAAAGATGTCGCTGAGTATGTTAGCAAATGCATGGTTTGTCAGCGAGTTAAGGCTAAACATCAAGTTCCCTCAGGGTTGTTGCAGTCATTAAGGATTCCTGAATGGAAGTGGGAAAGGATCACCGTGGACTTTGTGTCTGGTTTTCCTTTATCGCCATCAAAGAAGAATTATGTTTGGGTGATTGTGGATCACCTTACGAAGTGTGCGCATTTCATGCCTGTGCATACTACGTATACCTTGGATAAGCTTACGGAGTTGTACATTGCTGAGATTGTACGGTTGCATGGAGTGCCAAAATCTATAGTGTCGGATAGGGATCCGAGGTTCACCGCAAGATTTTGGGAGTGTTTGCATCAAGCATTGGGTACGCGGCTGAACTTCAGTACTTCTTATCATCCGCAAACGGATGGACAGTCGGAGCGTGTTATCCAAGTGCTTGAGGGTATGTTGAGGTGCTGTGTTACTGAGTTTCAAGGCTCTTGGGAGAAGCACTTGCCTTTGGTGGAGTTTGCTTATAATAACAGTTACCAAGCAAGTATTCAAATGGCACCTTACGAAGCTTTGTACGGGAGGAAGTGCAGAACTCCTCTTTGTTGGGCTGAAACGGGACAAAAGTTGGTCTCGATGCCGGTTTTGTTAAAAGGAACCACCGAGAAGGTGAAGCTCATTTGTGAGCGGTTGAAGGCAGCATCGGATCGGCAAAAGTCTTACGCGGATTTGAAGTGTATGGAGATAGAATTTGTTGTGGGTGAGTGTATGCTTTTGAAGGTTTAACCTTGGAAGAAGGTGATGTGATTTGGCCGGAAAGGCAAGTTGAGCCCAAGGTTCATTGGACCATACGAGGTGATAGAACGTGTGGGTCCTGTTGCCTACAAGCTGAGACTACCTCAAGAGTTAGAAAAGATACATAATGTGTTTCATGTATCCATGCTTCGGAGGTATAGATCGGATCCGTCGCATGTTATGCCTGTGGAAGAGGTCGAGTTGAATCCAGACTTGACGTATGATGAGGAACCGATTGAGATTCTGGATTCGGATAGTAAGTTTCTTCGAGGTAAGGGCATCGAGCTGGTCAAAGTCTTGTGGAGACATCGTGGTGTTGAGGAAGCCACGTGGGAAAGGAAGGAATACATGAAGATGCAGTTTCCTTACCTTTTTCCTCCAGGTAAATTTCGAGGACGAAATTTCTTAAGAGGGGGGGAGTTGTAACGCCTCGATTTTGGGCTTAGAAGTTTTAGGGTTTGAATCGGACCAGTCGAGAACGGTTCGAATCTTTGGGGGAGATTTAGGGAACACCTAGTTCGGGATGCTGTAAAAAATATGGAAAATATCTTAAAATCCTCGTTTATTATATGAGTTATTATGGTGAAAACAATTTTACAAAATATGGTTTGGAAATGCTGCATTTCGGTGTAGTGACCAAATCACAGTTTTTGCAAAAGTTGACTAGTGACTATTTTGTAAAGGATTGAAACTTTGAATCTTTAAGGAGCTAATCTTACCAAAATGTTTTTAATCAGATTTCTCTTTATTTTGGGTGTTTTAATAATGATTTAATAAAGGGAATTAAAAGAGAAAATCTTATTTTGACTTTCATAACTACTTTACAATCTTTTTCCCTCTTTTCATTTTCTCTCAACTTCCACTCAGCCAAACACCTTTCCTTCATCAATCAACCTCTGATTTTCATTCCTTTTGATGAGATTTCAATCTCCTATGGATTCCTAATCTTTTCCTCATCAAATCCTCTTGTTTTAACTTTGGATTTTAAGAAAACTTGCCCAAATTAAAGAGAAATCAGTCATTAGAGGTAAGCTTCGTCCTTCTCCTCTAATGATCAGTTCTTTACTAAAATTCCCAAGTTATCAATCCTTTGTTAATGATTTTTGAGTTGCTTCAATGTTAGAAACATGAAATTGTGTTAAAACTCAAGATTCTTGAGAGATGTTGATGTTTTTCATAACTATTGGTTAGGCTCTGTTTTGAGGTTGATTTCTAATGTATTTTGGATGGTAATTGATGTTATAAATGAGGTTTTATCAATAAAATCTCGAATAGGTTTGGATTCCTAAGTTTTACATGCTAGATTGGTGGTTTTTGGGGTGGTTTTGGTGTTCTGTTGTAGCTAGGGGTTTAAGGACGAGTTTATGGTGATTTTTGGTGTTGATTGAGGTTTTGGAATGATTAGAAGTGATAGATCTTGGCTGGGATTTGTTTTGGAAGAGTTTGGAGATAATTTCAGTTGTTTTGGGTAGCCGAAATGGTGCTTTTTAGTAGAGCAGCGAGTTTGTTTGGTTGGCTGGTGATTTCAATGCATGATGATGCATTAATCCTCTGCTCTTATGTGTAATAAACAAGGGAGACATCTTCAGACGCTTTTGGTGTTGATCCGGAAGTGCCGAGAGCTTAGATATCGTTTCGGCAAGCAAGCAAAACGTAATTGGTGAGTGTGAATTGTTTTAGAAGTCCTTGAAGGACAAAGAAACAAGGTTTGGGGATTTAGGATTTGTTTGAAACACCATCCTAAGTCCGGAAGTAAGTATGATTAGAATTGCTCTCGAGTATGTGGTTGTTGTCACTAAAATGCTTTTACATGCTCTTGTTTTTTTAGATAGACAAATTCCTACTTTTTTATGCATGATTTGTAGCATGAGATGATGCATTGAAGAGATTTCATGAGATAGCATGTTGCATTGAAGAGTTTTGAGATTTTGACTTCATGCAAAGCATCTGTTATGATTTTGAAACGAGATGAGAAAGATTTTGGAGTCGGGCAATGGGGGTAGTGCCATTCCGATCCAAAGTGAGAATCTGATGATGAGAGATACCATCGGGGTAGGACTTGGTGAAATACCCAAGCTTTGTGGAGAAGAGAGATACCGCCATGAGAGTTCGGTGATGAGAGATTCCACCGGGGTAAGACTTGACCTTGAGTCAAGCTAATTCGCATATCCGAGTAAATATGAAATGTGAAATGCCAATATAGTATATGAAAATGTATTTGATTCACATGTACCAAATGTTGAGATGATTTATGCTATGAGAAATGCATATGTGATTTGTATGTGAAATGCCTTAGTTTTCACAAGCATGTGTATGGCTTTGCCATGAGATTTGCATTGGTTTAAATGCATGAGATAGAATAGAGGTACATGTGTTTTCAAATGGAGAATTGCTTTGAAATGGTTTTCAAGCATGAGATATAATGAGCATGTTGTTGAAATTGGCTTTTGAGAAAGAGTTTTGAATAATGCATTGTTGTGTTGGTTTTCTTTAGAGCTTGCCTCACTAAGCAAATGTGCTTACACCCTCTTTTACCAAGAATGCAGATAATTGAGGCGAATTTGGGCAGCAAGAAGGTTAAGAACATCCAAGGAAGTGAAAAGCTCATGTATGACGATGTTTTTACATACTTTAGTATAGATATTTGGCAATGGGGCTTCGAGGTTGTTTTGGGAGATGTATTTCGAACTCCCTATGTTTGTAGCAAGTTTGTTATGGCTTTTGAAGTTTGTAAATGGTCTTATATGGTTGGTTTGAGGTATGAGGTCAATATTTGATTCATGTGACTAGGAAGCATGCCTATAGACTCAGTGGTCACTTGGTTGATGCCATGCTTAGCTTAAGCTTCTTTAATACGTTCTCTTACGTCTAATCATGTTGCTGGTATGTTATGGTATGATTTGGGATATGTTTGAGGGTGAAAAGATGTGAAAAACCAGAAAATTATGCTGTTGCAGAGCAGGGTGTATCGAAACACCCTTATCTGTTTCGAAACAGGGGCCCGAAATGGCCATAGTGTTTCGGAACGGGTGAAGGTGTTTCGGAACACTTTAGCTACTGGAGAGGCCTGTTTCGATACTGGTCTCGGAACGCACCCGAGTACCGAAACGGTCAAATCCGTTTCGATACCAGGGTCAACGTTTCGAAACGGTTGACCGTTGGGGCTGTGATTTGAATTGTTTCAAGTTCTCATGTTTTACATTTTAGTCCTTAATGTTGTGAATTCAATTGTTTGAGCTTGGAATGTTCTTTTAAGCTGATATTTGGCAGAGATGCATGTAAAGTGACTAATTACATATTGGTAGGCTTAAAATCTGCAAAGTTCTTATATTTTACAAAATTTACTTTTTGGTCCCTAAAAGCGTAATTCATACAATTGAATCCCTAATTGAATTCCGATCGCTGTGCCTTTCTCTCCTATGATTCTTGAGTAATCACATAGGCTTAATGTGCATCTAGAAAAGACAAAAAGAAAAAAGGGTCGTTAATCAAGGTTGACTTTCGGGTTGACTTTGGTTTTCCCCGTGTAATCTTCATAGTTCGGTTGAAGCGTCTAGGTAGGGCTAAGGGGGTTACAGCCTGCCTCTAGAATATGCATTTGACTATGAAGATGGTTGAGATTTGGTGTATAGGTCTTAGAAAGCATGGTTTACATGTGACTTATGTTTAGGATGTATGTTATAGTGTTTGAGGCAAGTTTGGGATGATTAAAATTGGTAAAACCAGAGAAAATTGGCATTTTGGGTCTGCTCGTACCGATACAGCTTTGAGCTGTATCGGTACACAAGGCTTGAATCAGTCGTGATGGTTGGAAATTTGGCTTGGGTACCGGTACAGCTCTAGCTCTATCGATACATCTTTTGGCTACTAGAATATTCTGACTCACCCATTTAAGTCGGGGTACCGGTACACAAGAAAGTTGTAGAAATATGTGTTTTGATGTAATAATTGAAAATAGTTTTGGACTAAATTGAAAAGATTTCAAAATGCTTTTAAGTCCAAACAACATGAAAATATCTTTGAGGAGTTCTTAAAGGGGTTTTAATGCGTTTTCTAAAGCCAAATTTTACAAAACCACCCAGGTGTTTTGATACGACCATTTACAGTGTGAAAACGTTTTGATACAACTCTGTCTGTTTCGAAATGGGCTTCACTGTTTCGATATGCCTATGTGGCAAAGACCTCAATAGTCAAAACCCTCAACGGCTATTTCCCAACAGTATTTTAAATTGCAGCTCAATTGTCACTCGTATCGAAACGGTTTGTAACCGTTTCGATACAGCTCAATACCGTTTCAATATAGCCAGAGGCGTTTCGATACGGCTTGTTGCATCATGCTTCAATGACTAGTTCTGAAGAAGGTCGTTCCGATACGGGCTCGCTTGTTCCGATACGGACAGCTCCAAAACTGCGATTAATGAGGGAAATAAAGTCTCCAATGGCTCCAATTCAATCCCAACAGTCCTTAACGGGCTACAAACTCGATTGGGACTATAAAAGGGACCTCCAAGCATCAAGGGAAGACTAATGCTTCAATTGTCAACAACACTATAATGTCAAATTGTCTTTAGGGCCTAAATTGTATATTTCTTGTATATAGAACACTTGTGAGCTTAATTGTCAAATTTACTCAAGTGTATAGGTTTTGGATGAGTACTTAGATTTGAAAACATACACCTATTAGAGGGATTTCTAGTTTGCTTTGAATTTCTCTTGTAAGAGAGTGCTTGATCAAGCTTTGGGCAGACAACTTGATCGTTGTAATGGTTTCCTCCTACTCCAAGAAAAGGGGACAAAACTCTTAGTGAATTTGGTTGAAATCCTTAGTAGGAAGCTAAGGTAGTGGATGTAGGCTTTGGGTAAGAAAGCCTAACCACTTTAAATCCTTGTGTTCAAATCTTATATTTTTAGCTTCCACAAAAACACCCTTAAGACCAACCTTCTCCACACTTGGCAAGCATTTCGGTTGTGACCATCGAGCTCAACACAAGTGTATCAGTACGGCCCTATCTGATTTTGTCTTGGGGATCGGTACACGAGCAGGTGTACCTGTTGAGATGATCAATCGAATCCAAATGGCCAAGAGGGGGGTGAATTGGTCATTAAAAATTTGAAGGGAGCAAGTTTTAAAGATAAAAATGAAGAACAAGAGATTTATAGTGGTTCAAGCTTCTAAAAAGCTCTACATCCACTACCTTAGCTCCCACTAAGGATTTTTAAACAATTTACTACTGAATTCATCCCCTTTTCTAGGCTTAGAAGGAAACTGTTACAAGACAATCAAGCTTTCTACCCAAAGCTTGATTAAGATCACTCTTTTACAAAGGATAGTTGGCAAACTTAAATTGACCTCTCAAATAGTCTTATATGTTGCCCAATTACAAGCGAACTCTCCCAAAACTTGAAATAAAAAATTACAATGAGAAATCACAAGTTGGGTATAAGGGTTTGACTCTAAAAAGCTCAAAGAGATTGGATTTTTGCTTGAATGCTTCTGTAGAGCGTTTGGGTGTTCTCTATTTATGAGCGCAAGTGCACACTCTTGTCAAGTTATAGTATAAAAGATATTGTCTCCCTCAGGGATTGGAGCAGCTCCTATGAATAATTTCTTGCACAAAAATTTAGTAAATGCGTAGTTAAATCTCACGATGTGGAAATATACAAACACAAATAAAATAAAGATAGTGATGAGACATTTGGTCGATAGATTAGGTAAGGCAATTGCAGCTCAGTAGTGTGTGAACTGCATTGTAAAGTCTGAGTATGTTTTGCGCTGCCATGAATTGTTGCCTCGGCGGGTATGGTGGGCGGTAGGCTACGACCCTGTCACGCGGCCGCAACGGGTCACTACCACTGCATTTTTCGTTGTCTCGGCAGGTGGAATATTGGAATTAGGTCCTAGCGGCAAGTTTGGCAGACGTTCCAAGTTCGACGGGATAGTCTACAGTGGTCCTTCCTATTTCTAGGCAAGGATGCTCGAACACTCACGTGATGTAGGCAATACCTAGCAATCTCAACGTAAACTTAACACAAGCAAGTACAGTCGATTGGTGATCCCTCTTAGCTGCTGAAACTTGTAGACTGGTGTAGAACCAAGTTACTCACGCCCCAACATGTTGTGACCGTGCTTAACTCTTTCGTGCCCGACAAATGGATTCTCTCAACTGATTGGTGTAGACTAATCGAAAGAATGAAGTGCAATCAATTAAGCAAACTTCGGAATTTTATTAAAAACAACTCAAAACTAATACAACCGTTTCTCACAAACTACTTTACATATGCGCGCCTAAACCCTAGGAGAGTTGGGCCACGACCCCCAACAACTTCAACCTATCTAGCTACATCTCCGTTGTGCAGCTGTTCAAGCACGCATCCCCTCACACCTCGTCATGCCTATATACCCTTACAAACATTGGGTATATATAGGGCTCATGGCCTAAGTTTGAGTCCTCTTGAAGAAGAAGTTCTTAAAGTATATTTACATTAAATACAGACTCCTTTTTTACTTAAATATGGACTCCTTAGACGTTGCCTTCTTCCGCAAGTAAGGATAAGTGCTCCTACTTATCGATCTTGGATCAGCTCTACCGGCCGCTACAAGCTTCAGAAATTTGCAAGATTGGGCTCATTGGGCTTAGGAAATTTCCCTCTTTCAATCGCGACCCATCTTCTCTAAGTCGGTGTATCTCCTGCCTGGGAGGCACTTGGCGGCAATGCTGCTTCGGCAGCGTCCTTGGCGGCTTTTGGAACTACTTCAGTACAGCTCCTTTTGTTTTAGCTTTCCTGTCCTCTCCTCTCCTTGCTACAACACCTCAATATATAAACAAAACTAGAACATTAACGTTTCTCAACCAAACGTAAATTATTCAATAAAAGCATGGTAAAAGAGAAGCTATTGTTATAATGCATGCAATGTACCTAAATATGTCTAAATAAACTTAAGAACAACAGTAATAAGGGCATGAATGTGTACAAAATATAGAACTTGTGGACACTCTACAACTTTTTAATTGATAAATTGTTGTTGTAGTAGCTTTTGAGTCTTACTTTTATTTTTCTTCATTGATTTGTAACAGTTTGGGTAGGTGAGATCATAAATAGAGCCGTTGGAGACCATTTTTCCTGCAATAAGTGCACTTATGGTGCAGGGCGTATTGGTACACGGGAGCCCCGTATTGGTTCCTGTAAGATAGAAACTATGTAACACCCTGGTTTTGGGCCTAGATGTTTTAGACATCGGGTCGGACTGGTCGAGATCGGTTCAAATCGCGTATAGTGATTTTTGGAAATCAAGGATCGTGATAGGATAAAATTGTGATAAAATTGATAAAATCCTCTAAAAATATAATTAAGAGGTTGGTCAAGTAAATTTTACAAAAAGGGATTTAGAAAATCGACATTTTGAGTAGTGACCAAATTGTAAAGTTTCAAAACTGGGAAAAATGTGATTTTTAAGGTGGAAGCCAAAATCTTAGAATCTTTAGGGGGATTTAAGTCAATTTGACCTTTATTCAATATGACATGTGATTTAAATGGGTTTTAACTAAATGATTTTAATTAGAATTTGATATTAATTAATTGGTAGTTAATAGATTTTCATTTTACGTAACTACCAATTTCCTCTCATTTTAGCCAAACACCATTTTCTCTCATCTTTTCCAGAATTCTTCCTCCCAAAAATCCTCTCAACATTTCCTAAATCTTTTTCAAGAGATCTTCTTTAATTCTTCAAGGTTTTTGCAAGGAAAACTTGTAATCTATTGAAGGAAGCAAGGATTGGAGGTAAATCCCGTTCTCAACCTCTAATCTAAGTTCTTTATTGAAATTCCCAAGATATTTGGCTTTTAATAACTATTTTTGATTGAGTTGTCAATATAGTTTTTATTTGAGATCAAAATCTTTTGAAAATGTGGATGAAATCTTGATTTTCGAACTTGATGAGTTGGGCTTTGTTTTGTGTTGATTTTATATGATTTTTAAGTTGATTTTTATGTTAAAATGATGTGTTAATAACATAGATCCCTAAATCCTTGAGATCCTTGAGTTTCTTGGTAGTTTTAAATGTGTTTTTGGGGTGAAATGATGGAATCTTGATTACTGGAGGTATGAGGATGAGTTAGGTTGTTTATTAGATGTGTTTTGATGTTGATAAGTGGTTGGAGGTGATGTATGATCGCTGGGCTTGGTTTAGGAAGCAATCGATTAAGTTTTCGGTTGTTTTGGAAGGGTATTTTGGTGTAGTTTGAGTGGGCAACGACTTTATGAATTGTCGCTGGTGTTAGAAAGCATTTTAATGCATTTAGATATCTGTTTTGATGATGTGAAATAGGGGATCTTGATTCGGAAGCTAACGAGGTGATTTTGGAGGCTCTGGAGGTGTAATTTCCATGTCGGCGAACGAGGCTTCGCGTATCGGTGAGTGGAAATGCAATTTCCTGCTTTGTAACGCCTAGAGTGTGCTCTTGGGAGCTTAGTGTAAGTTTGATACACTTAACTAAACTCAAGTGTAAGTGTTTCGGTAATCCCTCTCTTGGAAATGTGCTAAGTTTGATGAAAATGCATTTGATGTAAGAGTGGATTTGTTTATTGTTTTTAAGCATGTTTAAGCATGGTTTAATGCTGGATTTTAATGTCATTATGTTAAGGACGCACTAGGTAAGTGATCATTGGTTTTCATATGAAAATGCATATGATGTTAAGCATGTGTGCTTGTGGAAATGACATTGTGGTTATGCTTGAAAAACAGTGGATTAATGTGGATAAATGATTATATTGGCAAGTGATAAAAATGGTTTTTGGTTACTTTAATCGGATATAGTTAGTCGGCTATAGGATTAGGTGCACCGTGAATAAAGTCGCCTTGGATGTCGAGGGGTTGTGATTGTGTCGTAATCTCCATCCGAGTACCCTAACGATTGAGGTTAAGATCACAATGGTGAATGGTTAGTCCCGTGTGTGAGTCTTGTGTTGTGTCCCATACTCTCGTTAGTGGAATTATACAACTATCGATGAGTGATGTTGAGGGGTTGCGATTCTGCCATTAATCTCCATCATGGGTGTTGAGGGTTTGTGATTGTGCCATTTGTCTCCACCTTGTGTAGTCCGGTAGTTTGTATGAAGCGTGAGGGACAACGCTTGTAATCCGCGTATCCGATTGTGTCTTGTGTTGAAATGGTTTGTGGACTATCACTTGAAAGCCAATATAATTTAAATGAATAAAATGAAGCATGAGATGCTTGTATGTGATGCAAGGTTGCATGAGAAAGTTGTATATGATGCAAGAATGCATGAGATGCTAGGTAAAGCATGAGCAATGGTCTAATTGTTGTTTATGATGTTGTATATGTGCATGAGTTCTTAAAAATGCATTGATGTCTTGTGGAGACATGGTTTATAAAAAGGCATGTGATAAAAGTGGTGGTTTTGCATTTCATGTTAAATTCATTGGTGAATGTTGTTTAGCGATCCTCACTAAGCTTTAAGCTTACGCTCGTTTGTTCCATCAATGCAGAAAATTGAACATTTGGAGGCAGCCAAAGTGCAAGAGGAATCCAAGGTTTTACTAAAGAGATGTATGTGGTTCACCCTTAGTGTAATAATAGGCAATGGGTGGGAATCTATACTTTGGAATGTTTGAAAATGTTTCCTTTACTTTGAGCATGTTGGTTTGCCTATACTTGAGTTGTAAATGGCCTTTGGAGTTTGGATTTTGGTTTATTTGGTGTTATGACTTGTTATGGTCTTGGAGAACTAGGAAACATGCCTTTAGTGCCTTTAATTAAGTGTTGGTTGCTATGTTTAAGCTATAGCCTCGGTTTGATGATTGTTGATATGTATCCTTGATGTATGCATGTTGTGATATGTTTCGGAGATGATTCGAATGTGAAAAAGCATGAAAAACCAGTAATTTCTACTGTCACATGGCAGAGTGTATCGAAACATCCTTAACTGTTCCGAAACGGGGGCCTTTAATAGTCATAGCGTTTAGGTACGGTTGAAGATGTTTCAGAACATTTTGGCTACTTGAGAGGCCTGTAACGATACTGGTCTCGGAACACACCCGAGTACCGAAACGGTCAACACCGTTTCGATACGGGCGTTTCGGTACGAAGGTTGGTGTTTCGAAATGGATGACCGTTGGATGATGATTTGAATTGTTTAAAGTTTTCATGTTTTACATTTTAGTCCTTAATGTTGTGAATGCAATTGCTAGAGCTTGGAATGTCCTTTTGAGCTGAAATTTGACAAAGAGGCGTGTAATATGACTAATTATATATTGGTAATCTTAAAGTCTGCAAAGTCCTTATATTTTCTAAAAATTACATTTTGGTCCCTAAAATGTGTAATTCATGCAATTGAGTCCTTAAATGTTTTCCGATCGTTGTGTCCTTCTCTCCTATGATTCTTGTGTAATAAAATAGGCTTAATGTGCATCTAGAGAAGATAAAAAGAAAAAAGGGTCGTTAATCAAGGTTGACTTTCGTTTTCCCCGTGTAATCTTCGTAGTTCGGGTCAATCGTCTAGGCCGGGCTAAGGGGGTTACATTTGTTGGTATCAGAGAGTGGTTTCGAAAGAATTGGGAATGTTGGTATGTGTAATTAATGAGAATTGAAGTATGATTTGTGAAAAGCATGCTAATGGTTGAGTGTTGAACCTTATGTCATGTTGATTTTGTGAATTGCATAATGGATGAATATGATGGTATGATGATGATGTTATGTGGATATGTGCTGATTTTGAATGATGAAAAGTATGGGAGCATGATGTTTCATGTATGCTATGCTCTGTGGGGAAATTGGGTGCCAATTGCCTTATTACACTAATCAAATGTTTTGTAAACTTGGATTCTTACTTGCAGCTGGCCTAAATGGTTTGATTTGTTTTTGTTGTTGTGTTTGTTTAATATAGCACATAGGCCCTAGAAGGGATTTGAGGTCCAATACCATAGTGCCTGCAGCTGAGCAGGACAACTAGGGTGAGCAGGGGGCTGATGTTCCTACTGGTGGAAATCTACCTCCTCCGCCACCACCTGGAGGTGGGGAGCAGGAGCAGCAAGGATAAGCTGGTCTTGGTTTGGGTAATTTGGCGCTATTAGTTGAGGCGATTACCAGAGAGTTTTAGGCTGCTGTTGCCGGAGCGCAAGTGCAGGCCCCTACAGCTGGGCCGGTGGGCCTACCCTTGGAAAGGTTGAGGAGTTTGGGAGCTGTAGAGTTCCATGGTATTTCACCTGAGGCGTCTGTAGCCTGGTTAGCAAGTACGATTCGCATTATGGATCAGATGGGTTGTAACGAGGTGCGCAAGCTGGGATGCGTGGTTTCTTTGTTATAGGGTGATGCTTACAGCTGGTGGACGACTACCACAACTGGTATGGAACCCAATTAAGTTGATTGGGAGTTCTTTAGAGGTGCCTTCAAAAGAAAGTATCTAGGTGTGAGATGCTTGGATGAGAAGAAACGAGAATTTATGTCGCTTCTTCAGGGAAATCTTTCGGTGACTGAGTATGAGGTCCAATTCGTACGCTTGAGCCAGTATGCTCCTAAGTTGGTACCGAGTGAGAGGCATCGGTGTGATCGCTTCTGGTACGGTTTGGTACAAGAAGTTAATACGTACATGTTGGCTGCTGATTACACTGATTTTGACGTGCTTGTTTGTCGGGCAAAGGACATCGAGCAGAACCTGGGTTTGTCTTCTAGAGGTGTTGGTTCTAGCTCTGGGAAATGAACTGATCAGTATAGTTCCGGTGGTGGACGGAACAAAAGACCCCATGATAGGAGACATCAGCTTGAAAGAAGGCGTGGTGTTCCGGGTTGAGGTGGACAGACTCATGGAGGTCGTATGAGATCTGAGCAGCATTCATGCTGGACATGTGGCTTGAGGGACCATTTGAGGCGAGTTTGTTCTCGGGCAGCTAGAGAGGTTCAGACTCCTGTTGTGGTGACATGGAACTCTTGCTGGAATTGTGGTTCGGCCGATCATATGAGGATGGAGTGTCCTTTGTTGGCTGGTGGTGGCCAAGGACGTGCTCATGTGGTAGCTGCACCTCAGAGAGGCCGTGGGCGCAGCCGTGGCAACTTTCAGAGGAGGGATGAGGGGCAGCGAGGTATTGCTCACGTTGTAGCCGTTCGACCTGAGGGAGGTGGACCGGCGAGGTTGTATGCTCAGCGCGAGGAGCGCAATGATGCCGATGTGATCGCATGTACCTTTGCTCTTCAATCTTTATCTTTGCTGGCTTTGATTGATTCTGGATCAACGCATTCTTATATCTTGAGTGAGCATGCACATTTTCTTGATATACCTGTTGAGATGCTTGAAGTAGGAATGCAAGTGACTAGTTCTTTTGGTGAGACTGTAGTCACTGGGAAGTTGTTTAGGAGATGCCCTTTGTCTGTGCAAGGACATGTGTTTCTTGTGGATTTGATGGAATTGCCTTTCTACGGATTTGATGTAATCCTTGGTATGGATTGGTTGATGGAACATAGGGTCGTGGTTGACTTTGATGTTAAGCGAGTCACCTTAAGGTTGGCCGATGACTATGAGGTTATTGTTGTAGGCGAGAATGTGAAATTCTTGTCGAATGTGATTTCGGCTTTGGAAGCAAACCGTATGATGAGGTTGGGTTGTGAAGCTTACCTTGCCTATGTGATGAATCCTGGCACCAGGATGTGCGTGTGCAGGACATTCGAACTGCTCGCGATTTTCCAGGTGTTTTTTCGAAAGAATTGCCTGGTTTGCCACCAAACAGAGAAGTTGAGTTTGGTATACAGTTGTACGAGAACACAACTACGATGTCCATTTCTCCTTATCTCATGGCACCCAAAGAGTTAAAAGAGTTGAAGACTCAATTGCAGGAGTTGTTGGATCGAGGTTTCATCCAGCCAAGTATGTCACCTTGGGCTGCACCGGTCCTGTTTAGGAAGAAGAAAGATGGAACGATGAGAATGTGTATAGATTATCGGCAACTGAACAAGTTGACGGTCAAGAACAAGTATCCCTTGCCTAGAATTGATTATCTCTTCGATCAATTTCGGGGACCCTCAATGTTTTCTAAGATAGACTTGAGATCGAGGTATTATCAGCTGAAGGTGAAGGATGTGGACGTACCTAAAACTGCTTTTCGGACGAGGTACGAGCATTATGAATTTTTGGTGACGTTGTTTGGTTTGACCAACGCGCCTGATGCTTTCATGGACATGATGAATCGTGTATTCCATGAATTCTTGGATCAGTTTGTGGTGGTGTTCATCGATGATATCCTTGTGTATTCGCGTACCGAGGAGGATCATGATAGGCACTTGAGGGTTGTTTTACAGGCATTGCTGGAGAACCAGTTGTATGCGAAGCTGAGTAAATGTGAGTTTTGGCTTAGGGAAGTGGTCTTCCTTGGGCATGTTGTATTGGCTGAGGGTATTCGCGTTGATCCGCAAAAATTAAAGGCTGTAATGAGTTGGAAAGTGCCTAAGTCAGCGACGGAGGTACGGAGTTTCCTTGGGTTGGCTGGGTATTACCGTAGGTTTTTCGAGGGTTTCTCAAAGACAGCAGCACATTTGACCAAGTTGCTGCAAAAGAATGTTCTCTTTAAGTGGACAGAGGTGAGGCAGCAAGCTTTTGAGAAGCTAAAGGAAGCTTTGACGCAAGCTCCTGTTTTGATTAAACCTGAGTCTGGTAAGGAGTTTGTGGTCTATAGTGTTGCGTCCATTGTTGGTTTGGGTTATGTGTTGATGCAGGAGGGTAAAGTGGTGGCATATGTATCTAGGCAGTTGAAGGTGCATGAGCGCAACTACCCTACTCATGATCTTGAGCTTGCGGCTGTGGTGTATGCCTTGAAAATTTGGAGGCATTATTTGTACGGCGAGAAATGTGTTGTGTTCACATACCACAAGAGCTTGAAATACCTTATGTCTCAGAAGGAGTTGAATCTTAGGCAACGATGTTGGGTGGAGTTGCTTAAGGATTATGATCTGACGATCGAGTATCACCCGGGAAAGGCTAATGTTGTAGCCGATGCTTTGAGCAGAAAAGTAGCTGTGGAGTTGAGAGCGATGTTTGCTCGCTTTAGCATATTGCGTGATGGTGGTCTTATTGCAGAATTGCAAGTGAAACCATCTCTGATTCAGTTAATCAAAGAGAAGCAGTTGCTTGATGATTCCCTGGTTTCGCACGTCCAGGATATGGCGGAGGGTAGACCCTAGGATTTCAGCTTTAATGATGATGGTGTTCTGTGTTTTGGGAGTCGAATAGTGGTTCCAAATGATGATGAGTTAAGGCACACTATTCTGACTGAAGCTCATAGTAGTCCTTTTACTATGCACCCTGGTAGTACCAAGATGTATCGTGACCTAAAAGATGAGTACTATTGGGTGGGGTTGAAAAAGGATGTAGCTGAGTTCGTTAGTAAGTGTATAGTGTGTCAGCGAGTGAAGGCTAAGCATCAGGTTCTTTTTAATTGTTGCAGCCTTTGAGAATTCCAGAATGGAAGTGGGAGAGAATCACCATGGATTTTGTGTCTCGTTTGCCTTTGTCGCCAATAGAGAAGAATTCAGTTTGGGTGACTGTGGATCAGCTTACGAAGTGTGCGCATTTTGTGCCTGTGCATACTACATATACTTTGGATAAGTTGGCTTAGCTGTACATAGTTGAGATTGTGCAGTTGCACGGTGTGCCAAAGTCCCTTGTGTCGGATAGAGATCTGAGGTTTACGACGCGATTTTGGGAATGTTTTCATCAAGCCTTGGGCACACGGTTGAACTTCAGCACTTCTTATCATCCGCAGACGGATGGACAATCAGAACGTGTGGTTCAGGTGCTTGAGGACATGCTGAGATGTTGTGTGATAGATTTTCAGGGTTCTTGGGAAAAGCACTTGTCGTTGGTTGAGTTTGCGTATAACAACAGCTACCAGGCAAGTATCAAAATGGCTCCATACGAGGCTTTGTATGGGAGGAGATGTAGAACCCCTCTTTGTTGGGCAGAAGCTGGGAAAAAGTTGATTTCAATGTCAGCTATTCTTAAGGAACCACCGAGAAGGTGAAGCTCATTTGTGAGCGGTTAAAAGCAGCATCAGATAGGCAAAAGTCTTACGTGGACTTGAAGCGTAAGGAAATTGAGTTCGCGGTTGGCGAACGTGTGTTCTTGAAGGTATCACCTTGGAAGAAGGTGATGAGATTTGGGCGTAAGGGTAAGCTTAGCTCAAGGTTTATCGGACCTTACGAGATTGTGGAGTGTATTGGTCCTGTGGCATATCAGTTGAGATTTCCTGCTTAGTTGGAGAGAATACATGATGTGTTTCATGTCTCCATGTTACGGAAGTACATATCGGATCCTTCATATGTGATGCCTGTTGAGGAGATAGAGTTGAATCCAGATCTATCATATGATGAATAACCAGTGAAGGTTCTGGACATGAGTAGTAAAGTTCTTCGTGGTAAGACGATAGAGCTTGTGAAGGTGTTGTGGCGACACCGAGGAGTTGAGGAGGCCACGTAGGAAAGCAAGGCGGACATGCTGAAGCAGTTTCCGCATCTCTTTCCATCATGTAAGAATTTCGGGGACGAAATTTCCTAAGTGGGGGAGAGTTGTAATGCCCTGGTTTTGGGCCTAGATGTTTTAGACATCGGGTCGGACCGGTCGAGAACGGTTCGAATCGCGTAAAGTGATTTTTCGAAATCAAGGATCGGGATAGGATAAAATTGTGATAAAAATTGCTAAAATTCTATAAAAATATAATTAAGTGGTTGGTCAAGTCAATTTTACAAAAAGGGATTTGGAAAATCGACATTTTTAGGAGTGACCAAATTGTAAAGTTTCAAAACTGGGAAAATGTGATTTTTAAGGTGGAAGCCAAAATCTTAGAATCTTTAGGGGGCTTTAAGTCAATTTGACCTTTCTTCAATATGACATGTGATTTAAAAGGGTTTTGAATAAATGATTTTAATTAGAATTTAATATTAATTAATTGGTAGTTAGTGGATTTTCATTTTACGTAACTACCAATTCCCTCTCATTTTAGCCAAACACCATTTTCTCTCATCTTTTCCAGAATTCTTTCTCCCAAAAATCCTCTCAACATTTCCTAAATCTTTTTCAAGAGATCTTCTTTAATTCTTCAAGGTTTTTGCAAGGAAAACTTGTCATCTATTGAAGGAAGCAAGGATTGAAGGTAAATCTCGTTCTCAACCTCTAATCTAAGTTCTTTATTGAAATTCCCAAGATATTTGGCTTCTAATAACTATTTTTGATTGAGTTTTCAATACATTTTTGACTTGAGATCAAAATCTTATGAAGACGTGGATGAAATCTTGATTTTCGGACTTGATGAGTTGGGCTCTGTTTTGTGTTGATTTTAATTGATTTTTGAGTTGATTTATATGTTAAAATGATGTGTTAATAACATAGATCCCGAAATCCTTGAGATCCTTGAGTTTCCTTGTAGTTTTAAGTGTGGTTTTGGGGTGAAATGATGGAATCTTGATTGCTGGAGGTATAAGGATGAGTTAGGATGTTTATTAGGTGTGTTTTGTTGTTGATAAGTGGTTGGAGGTGATGTATGATGGCTGGGCTTGGTTTAGGAAGCAATCGATTGAGTTTTCAGTTGTTTTGGAAGGGTATTTTGGTGTAGTTTGAGTGGGCAACGAGTTTATCAATTGTTGCTGGTGTTAGAATGCATTTTAATGCATTTAGATCTCTGTTTTGATGATGTGAAAAATAGGGGATCTTTATCCGGAAGCTAACGAGGTGATTTTGGAGGCTCCCGAGGTGTAATTTCCGTGTCGGCGAACGAGGCTTCGCGTATCGGTGAGTGGAAATGCAATTTCCTGCTTTGTAACGCCTTGAGCGTGCTCTTGGGAGCTTATTGTAAGTTTGATACACTTAACTAAGCTAAAGTGTAAGTGTTTCGGTAATCCCTCTCTTGGAAATGTGCTAAGTTTGATGAAAATGCATTTGATGTAAGAGTGGATTTGTTTACTGTTTTTAAGCATGGTTTAATGCTGGATTTTAATGTCATTATGTTAAGGATGCACTAGGTAAGTGATCCTTGGTTTTCATATGAAAATGCATATGATGTTAAGCATGTGTGCTTGTGGAAATGACATTGTGGTTATGCTTGAAAAACAATGGATTAATGTGGATAAATGATTATATTGGCAATTGATGAAAATGGTTTTTGGTTACTTTAATCGGATATAGTTAGCCGGCTATAGGATTGGGTGCACCGTGAATAAAGTCGCATTGGATGTCGAGGGGTTGTGATTGTGCCATAATCTACATCCAAGTACCCTAACGATTGAGGTTAAGATCACAACGGTGAATGGTTAGTCCCGTGTGTGAGTCTTGTGTTGTGTCCTATACTCTCGTTAGTGGAATTATACAACTACCGATGAGTGATGCTGAGGGGGTGTGATTGTGCCATTAATCTCCATCACGGGTGTTGAGGGTTTGTGTTTGTGCCATTTGTCTCCACCTTGTGTAGTCCGGTACTTTGTATGAAGCGTGAGGGACAACGCTTGTAATCCGTGTATCCGATTGTGTCTTGTGTTGAAATTGTTTGTGGACTATCACTTGAAAGCCAATATAATGTAAATGAATAAAATGAAGCATGAGATGCTTGTATGTGATGCAATGTTGCATGAGAAAGTTGTATATGATGCAAGAATGCATTAGATGCTATGTAAAGCATGAGCAATGGTCTAATTGTTGTTTATGATGTTGTATATGTGCATGAGTTCTTAAAAATGCATTGATGTCTTGTGGAGACATGGTTTATAAAAAGGCATGTGATAAAAGTGGTGGTTTTGCAATTCATGTTAAATGCATCGGTGAATGTTGTTTAGCGATCCTCACTAAGCTTTAAGCTTACGCTCGTTTGTTTCATCAATGCAGAAAATTGAACATTTGGAGGCAGCCCAAGAGCAAGAGGAATCCAAGGTTTTACTAAAGAGATGTATGTGGTTCACCCTTAGTGTAATAAGAAGCAATGGGTGGGAATCTATACTTTGGAATGTTTGAAAATGTTTCCTTTACTTTGAGCATGTTGGTTTGCCTATACTTGAGTTGTAAATGGCCTTTGGAGTTTGGATTTTGGTTTATTTGGTGTTATGACTTGTTATGTTCTTGGAGAACTAGGAAGCATGCCTTTAGTGCCTTTGCTTAAGTGTTGGTTGCTATGTTTAAGCTATAGCCTCGGTTTGATGATTGTTGATATGTATCCTTGATGTATGCATGTTGTGATATGTTTCGGGGATGATTCGAATGTGAAAAAGCATGAAAAACCAGCAATTTCTTCTGTCACAGGGCAGTGTGTATCGAAACACCCTTAACTGTTCCGAAACGGGGGCCTTTAATGGTCATAGCGTTTAGGTACGATTGAAGATGTTTCGGAACATTTTGGCTACTGGAGAGGCCTGTAACGATACTGGTCTCGGAACACACCCGAGTACCGAAACGGTCAACACCGTTTCAATACGGGCGTTTCGGTACGGAGGTTGGTGTTTCGAAACGGATGACCGTTGGTTGATGATTTGAATTGTTTAAAGTTTTCATGTTTTACATTTTAGTCCTGAATGTTGTGAATGCAATTGTTAGAGCTTGTAATGTCCTTTTGAGCTGAAATTTGACAGAGAGGCATGCAATATGACTAATTATATATTGGTAATCTTAAATTCTGCAAAGTCGTTATATTTTCTTAAAATTACATTTTGGTCCCTAAAATGTGTAATTCATGCAATTGAGTCCTTAAATGTTTTCCTATCGCTCCGTCCTTCTCTCCTATGATTCTTGTGTAATCACATAGGCTTACTGTGCATCTAGAGAATATAAAAAGGAAAAAAAAAGGTCGTTAATCAAGGTTGACTTTTGGGTTGACTTTGGTTTTCCCCGTGTAATCTTCGTAGTTCGGGTCAATCGTCTAGGCCTGGCTAAGGGGGTTACAAACTAGTCATTGCAAGAGTAAATGGAAGGGCGTATAAATACATGGGAAGGCGTACAGACACGGTCTTACTGTAAAATGGGGGTCATATCGAAACGGCTAAGGCGTATCGGTACAATTTTTGCTCATTGGAATCTGATGAAAAAGTCTTGGGAAAAAATTATCGGTACGCTTCAAAGGCGTATCAAAATGGGAAACTTGTTTTAACAAAAGCGATTTGAAAAGGACGTCACTCGTATCAATATGATATAACTGAATTTTGAAGCTTTAACTGACACTCAACGGTTAAAAAATTTAATACAAAAGTTTCAAAAATCTAAAGACCCAATATCGGTACGCTAATGTGTAGTACCGAAACTGAGGATTGGTACGCCTAAGACCTGTACTGAAACTTAATAGTATAAAACCTTGTTTGAAGGCTGTATCGAAATGGGAAAGCCCGTATAGCAACACTGTATCTAAACTAGGTAAGCCGTATTGAAACGATGTGTTCAATTAAAATTCCAGTAATCAAAATCAAACATATGTTTTACAATCTCCCTCTTTTTGATATAACAAAACCAAAGTAAGTTATTCTCCCCATTTTCGTTAGATCAAAATAAATGGGATAAAGATAGGTTCATAAGCAAGATGTAAACATAAAAGCAATAGAAAGCAAACACTGTAATTATAATTATGCATTTAAAGCATAAAGGTTCAAAGAAACATAAATCCAAACTCAAATCCCAAAAACATAAATCAAAGCATAGGTTCAAAATCAAATAACATAGGAGCATAAAAATTCAAATCATAATATGATATGATATGGCATGAGATGCATAAGCCTAAGACTCGTTCTCATCATTGTCATCCTCTGTGTTCATGCTAAATATGCTGAAATTACTAAGTTAAGAAAGAATGCCTAAAGTAATTAAATTACTAAAGAGGATACAAGTTGCTGCCTTGGTAGCACAATTGGGCATTTTTGTAATCTTTTTCTGATCATGGCTTTAAGGGCTTCAGCTCATCACAACTATTCTCTGGGATTGAAGCTAAGATAAATGCACTCTACGAAACTCCGAACCTTTTGAATAGAGTCACCTCGTTAAGGCTTTCATTCTCTCTTGCTAATTTGTCCGTCACTTGGTTTAGATACGTGGACTTTGATAGCAGCGAAGTGTCCTTGCTCATGATCCTTCCTAGAGCATGTTTCGGGCACTCTAAGGTATTTGAACTTCATGCCTAGAGCCTGTTTCATGCACCTCTAGGGTTTTCATCATCTTTGATGTGCTGCCGTGGCGGCAAACATGTATCTAATCAATGAATTTTTATTAAGTAAGGCAGGCAATGTTAAACACATAACTGAAGCAAAAATTCAGCATTTATCAGACAAGTGTAAAGATAATTGGCAGAAAGATAAATTTTCTAAGTATTTTTCATGCTTCTTCCCATAGTTAGGTTAAAATGTTTTTAGTATGATGTGAATATAAGTAGTCGACTATTCTATCAAAGGCACAAGTTTTTAAACTAAAATTTTTCTACTTCATTAAGTGCTAGGGGCAGAATTTACATATGATACTAAATGCTACTAAATGAACCTAAAACAAAGAGGACTATTCCCCCCAAACTTAAGGTTGGCATTGTCCTCAATGCCTCTACACAAAACAAAAATTAAAAACAGAAAATAAGACATAAAAGAAAAATAAAAACAGAAAAGGAAAATAGAAAAATAACATAAAACATAAAAATTAAAAAGAAAAGAAAAGAAAATGGTGCTATAGACAGGCATAGTTCCCCTCTATTGCTGCTGCGTCAGAGGAGGATGCTGAGGGGTTCCTTGGCGTTTGGCTTTTCTGCATGAGCATAGATCTCCCTTAGGATCACTTCGCCAACATTAATTTGTCTCCTCTTCATGTTGCTGTAGATAAGGGCGAGTCGATGCCTGTTGACTGTCGATCCGTGCGTGGTGGGCATTAGGCGGCGTTGGACGAAGTTACTCCAAAGGGCTGCCTTCGGCAACAAGTCGCGGTGGTTGACTGACCTATTTTTCTTACATGTTTGCCACTTGGTGTTTGGCTTACAGATCTCTCTCTTGATCTTGTTGTAGTCAGCCGCCGTTAGGTAGGACTCCCATTCTTCATGTGGGTTGTCGTAGACTTTTATGTTGTAGAAGTTGTTGATCATGTCTGCTGTAAATTTGACACCTTCTCTGCGGACATACACGAAAGGATTTCTCGGTGTCGGTTTGAGGGCGTAGAACTCTCGCACATGGTTGATGTTGATTCCTTCTGGCTGTCGTGCGACTGGTCCCAGCCCATGTTGTGGATCCTCTCGAATAGGAAGGGTTCAAGGCCAAAATCCCCATCAGATTGGGTATATTGGAAACCCATCTCCTCCCATAGTTGCCGCTCTCTGTAGTATTTCTTGTAGGTTTCCTCGACAGTTGGGTTCAAGAACCTCTTGAAAAGGGGATTGGTGGTGGCGGCGGGTTGTTGTGATATGGCCATAGTTTTGAGGCGGTTGTTTTTCCTAAAGAAAGAAACAAGAACGTGAAAGAAAATAAAGCAAGGGAAATCTTGAAGGCAAATATAGCATAAAGAAATCAGAGTAAAGAAGAAAGCAAAGTGAAGAAAGGGGAGAGAATAGTTGGCCTTATAGCCGCTTCTCTCTGCTGCCTTGACGGGCACGCTGTTAACGAGCGGCAATTATTGCGGCGCGAGTAACATGATTCTAGCCGTTACGTAGATATTTGTTCCTCTCGCCGTGGCAAATATAGTTGTTGTGGCTAGCCGTTATGCTCGTCTGCCTTGGCTGCTAGTTGGGCTTCTCCTTTTATCCTTTCATCTTTCTTGATCTTTCCTTCATTCCTAACCTGAAATAAATCAAATACAAAAATTAAATGAAAATTAAATCTAATCCTAATACATTAAAAATAAAGATACAAATTAAAAATTAGGTTATGTCGGGCTGTGCTTTTCCCAAACATAACCACTTCTTGAGGGCTTTATGTTTGACTTTTCATCTGGGCATGTCCTTCCCCTCCTCAGGTGGATGTCGCTGGCATCCTTGCTGCCCTAGAAGGACCTACACCAAAGAAAACAATGAGGCATTTTTTTTTATTTTTTTTTTATTTTTTTGCAATAAAATAAATAGAGATTTAATGTGCAAAACTAAAATAGAAGTGTAGCAATTCAAACGTAGTTGTTGTTGCCAATCCCGACAACGACGCCAAAAACTTGTAGAGCATGTGGGAGTTCTCTATTTATGAGCGCAAGTGCATACTCTTGTCAAGTTATAGTATAAAAGATATAATCTCCCTCAAGGATTGCAGTAGCTCCTATGAATGGTTTCCTGCACAAAGATTTAGTAAATGCGCAATTAAATCTCACGATGTGGAAATATAAAAACACAAATAAAATAAAGATAGTGATGAGAGGGACAATAGGGAGAGATTTGGTCGATATATTGGGTAAGGCAATTGCAGCTCAATAGTGTGTGGACTGCATTGTAAAGTCTGAGTATGTTTTGCGCTGCCGTGAATTGCTGCCTCGACAGGTATGGTGGGCAGCAGTCTACGACCCTGTCACGCGGCCGCAACGGGTCACTACCACAGCAACTTTCGCTATCTCGGTAGGTGGAATAGAATTATATTCTAACGGCAAGTCTGGTAGACATTCCAAGTTCGGCGGGATAGTCTACAATGATCCTTCCTATTTCTAGGCAAGGATGCTCGAACACTCACGTGATGTAGGCAATACATAGCAATCTCAGTGTAAACCAAACACATGCAAGTCCATTCAATTGGTGATCCGTCTTAGCCGCTGAAACTTGTGGACTGGTGTGGAACCAAGTTACTCACGCCCAACATGTTGTGACCGTGCTTAACCCTTTCGTGCCCGACAAATGGATTCTCTCAAATGACTGGTGCAGACTAATTGAAAGAATGAAGTGCAATGGATTAAGCAAACTTCAGAATTTTATTGAAAACAACTCAAAACTAATACAACCGTTTCTCATGAACTACTTTACATACGCGTGCCAAAACCCTAGGAGAGTTGGGCCGCGACTCCAACCTATCTAGCTACATCTCCGCTGTGCAGCTGTTCAAGCACACATCCCCTCACACCTCGTCATGCCCCTATACCCTTACAAGCATTGGGTATATATAGGGCTCATGGCCTAAGTTTGAGTCCTCCTTGAAGTAGAAGTTCTTAAAGTATATTTACATTAAATACAAACTCCTTTTTTACTTAAATATGGACTCCTTGGACGTTGCTTTCTTCCGTAAGTAAGGATAAGTGCTCATACTTATCGATCTTGGATCAACTCTACCGACTGCTACTGGCTTCAGAAAATTACAAGATTGGGGTCATTGGGATTAGGAAATTCCTCTCTTTCAATCGCGACCCATCTTGGCTAAGTCGGTGTATCTTCTGCCTGGGCGGCACTTGGCGGCAATACTGCTTCGGCAGCGTCCTTGGCGGCATCTGGAACTGCTTTAGTACAACACCTTTTGTTCCAGCTTTCTTGTCCTCTCCTCCGCTCTCCTTGCTACAACACCTGAAAATATAAACTAAACTAAACAGTAACTTTTCTCAACCAAACTTAAAATATTCAATAAAAGCATGGTAAAAGAGAAGCTACTGTTATAATGCATGCAATGTACCTAAATATGTCTAAAAGAGCTTAAGAGCTGCAGTAATAAGGGCAGGAATGTGTACAAAATATAGAACTTGTGGACACTCTACAACTTCTTAATCGATAAATTGTTGTTGTTCTAGATTTTGAGTCTTACTTTTATATCCCTTCATTGATTTCTAACCATTTGGGTAGCTGAGATCATAAATAGAGCTGTTGGAGACCATTTTTCCCGCAATAAGTGCACTTCTGGTGTAGGGCGTATTGGTACATGGGAGCCCCGTATTGGTACTTGTAAGATAGAAACTAGTCGTTGCAAGAGTAAATGGAAGGGCGTATCAATACATGGGAAGGCGTATCAAAACAGTCTTAGTGTAAAATGGTGGTCATATCGAAACGGCTAGGGCGTATCGGTACAATTTTTGCTCATTGGAATCTGATGAAAAAGTCTTGGGAAAAATGTATCAGTACGCTTCAAGGGCGTATCGAAATGGGAAGCTTGTTTTAACAAAAGCGTATCGAAATGGACGTCACCCATATCAGTATGATATAACTGAATTCTGAAGCTTTAACTAACATTCAACGGTCGAAAAATTTAATACAAAAATTTCAAAAAACTAAAGACCCCATATCGGTACGCTGATGTGTAGTACCAAAACTGAGGATTAGTACGCCCAAGACATGTACTGAAACTCAATAGTATGAAACCTTGTTTGAAGGCTGTATCGAAACAGGCAAGCCCGTATAACAACACTGTATCTAAACGGGGTAAGTTGTATCGAAACGATGTGTTCAATTAAAATTCCAGTAGTCAAAATCCGTATCAAAACGCCTGGGCGATTTTGTAAATTTTGACTTGAAACACTTAGAAAATTTTTGGTGTTTAAGTTTTTGACTTTGAGTGAGACTTTTGAGAACTTAAAAATGTATTTACTTTTGCCAATTGGCCCTCAATTGTTTTGTTATATCAAAATCAAACATAGGTTTTACAATCTCCCTCTTTTTGAATAACAAAACCAAAGTAAATATTTTAAGAGATTTAAAAAAGTACCCCCCTCACTTTAAGCTAGGTTTTGAAAAACTTTAAAAAACTTTAAAAATTTTGGCTCTTTAAGCTATTCTCCCCATTTTCGTTAGATCAAAATCAATGGGATAAACATAGGTTCGTAAGCAAGATGTAAACATAAAAGCAATAGAAAGTAAACAACATAATTATAATTATGCATTTAAAGCATAAAGGTTCAAAGCAACATAAATACAAACTCAAATCCTAAAAACATAAATCAAAGCATAGGTTCAAAATCAAATAACATAGGTGCATAAAAATTCAAATCCTAATATGATATGATATGGCATGAGATGCATAAGCCTAAGACTCGTTCTCATCATCGTCATCCTCTTGATCTTCATCTTCATCATTGGCTTGTTAAAATTGAAGCCATGCGCCATGAAAATCGGTGAGAGAGACGTCCATTGAGTTTTGTTGATTTTCAATGGCTGTAACTCGATTATCAATGGTAGACATTCTTTCCTCCATGGATGTGAAGCAAGTGTCGCTGGTGGAAAAACCCCAATTCATATTGGTGCCCAAATAAGTGAAATGCTCATTGAGATAGGCCATGAGAGCATCCATAGAAGGTTGGGTCACCAGAGCTTCTTGAGGAGCCACTGGATCGGCTTCCACATTTTGAGGAGGGACCTCGAGACAAACCCAATCTCCATTAATATAATGAAACTTGGAACGACCTAAGGAACGCTCTTCGATCGAATCGGTGACATGCTCGGCATAGTCTTGAGAGCAATCAATTTTCGACTTCGAGAACAAGTGACCCAAAGCGGTTCCATATGTGAAGGGTGAGACAAGGGTGGTGTGGAGATGTTGCACGAGGTAGATAATCTACGCAAACATGATTTGAGCTAGATTAGGGCTTCTACCCTCAAAAAAGCATTGAATCCAAATATCATCGACTTGTCGGATCGTAGAGAACTTGCCACCAGATGGACAGAACCACCAAGTGATTATGAAGTGAAGGATGCAATCATGGGCATCAAGGACGGTTAGAGTCGCTAAGGACATGAATTAAGAGGTTTTCATCATCTATCCCTACGTCTTCAAACCCAAAAACATTGGTTAAAATAGTTTGGTCAATCCTAAACTTCTTCCCCCATGAGATAGGATTCTATGGCTATAACCTTGGTTCGATCGAGATTGTAGATACACCGGGCATTGGCATAAAAGTTGATAACAAGGTTACAATACAAAACTCCGGGTTTACTAAAAAAGGACATAAACTTCCATTGATGCTATAAACCAAAGTATTTTAATTTAAAACACTCGAAATTTAGAAAAGGAATATAGGTAATACGGTCACGATGAATCTTATAATTTTTGTATTGTTTGTAGTGAGCCATATCGGCGGGTGTTTGAAAACACATTTGGATAATAAGGGTGAGGTTAGGTCTCCAACCTCACTAATTCTTGGTCGATTTTTAGGTGTCATATAAAATCTTGAAGTTAAAAATCAAACCAAAAACACATGAATGCCTAAATCATCACATTCGATCCAAATAACTAATCCAATGATCAAGGTATTTAAAGAAAAATATATACAATATAGTTTTAAAATATACACAAGTATAAAAAGAATTTTTGGTAAAAAGAATTTTGAAAAATCAGTTTAGAAATATATATGATATAATTTTATATTTTAATAAAAAAATTCAGTTTTGAAAATGTTTTTACAAAATTATATAAACATATCTTATATACATACTAAAAACACAGATTTTGTTTAAAACAACATATAAATAATAAAAAAATTCAAAAGAAAAGAAATAGGATTTATACCTTGAAGATGAGATTTTGGATGAATGAAGGAATGATGATGCACCAAAGTTGATGATATAGCTTAGACTTGGTTTGCAAAACAAAAGCCCTCAAATAATTGTTTGTAAAACTAAAGAATTTGAGGGGATTTTATAGGGAAAATTTGGTTAGGGTTTTGATACAGAAGAGGGGTGTTTGAATTAAAGTGAAATTTTGTCTTTAATGCTCATTTATACTCCCAGCGGCTACGTGTACTGAAACGCCACATGGCGTGTTAGAAAAAATATTGGTACGCTTTTTAAGCTGTACCGAAACACGTGACCATACCGGTACATGCTTGCCTCTAACGAAGCATGTTCTTGAACCCGTATCGATACCCTTTTGCTAGAAAATGCATTTTGGGCAACAAGGAGCTCAAAAGTTCAACTTTAATCGAATCTAAATCCATGTATATGGCATATGAACAACATGAATGGACTAAAATAGGTACATACTCCCCCTAGCAACAAGCATAGTTGCAAACATGAACAAAAACACAAAAGCATGGCAATCAATCATATTCAAGCAATTTTTGTACAAAAAAAAAGGCTTTAAAGGGTCAAGAAAGGCTAGTCAAACCTAAATCTCTCTTAAGAGTCCAAAAGCGCTCTTTGTCTAATGGTTTGGTAAAGATATCCGCTAGTTAGTTTGAGGTATCAACATACTCTAGAACAACATCATTCTTTAAGACATGATCCCTAATGAAATGATGTCTTATCTCTATGTGCTTGGTTCTAGAATGTTGGATGAGATTCTTAGTGAAACATATGGCACTAGTGTTGTCACACTTAAGGGGTATGGTACCTACATCAATTCCATAGTCTAGAAGTTGTTGCTTCATCCAAAGGACTTGAGCACAACAACTTCCGGCCGATATGTATTCTGCTTCGGTGGTAGATAAGGTTACACTACTTTGTTTCTTAGAGAACCAAGATATGAGCATACTACCTAGGAATTGACAAGTACTGGAGGTGCTTTTTCTATCTATCTTACAACCTCCATAATCCCCATCCGAGAAAGCATATAAATCAAAGGAGGAATCTCTAGGATACCAAAGGCCTAAACAAGGCGTGTCTTTAAGGTATCTAAAGATTCTCTTAACGACTATAAGGTGTGATTCTCTAGGACTAGCTTGAAATCTAGCATACAACCAAACGCTAAACATAATGTCAGGTCTACTTGCGGTAAGATAAAGCAAAGATCCAATCATAGAACGGTAAAGCTTTAAATCAATACACTTACCTCCTTTATCTTTGTCAAGCTTTGTAGAAAAGCTCATTGGTGTGGCTTGAGGTTTCACATTCTCCAAGCCAAACTTCTTGAGCATATCCTTGATGTACATAGCTTTATTGATGAATTTAAATTCCCAAAAAGAATGAGAGCTCTCCTATCATGCTCATCTCAAATTCACCTTGCATCAACTTAGCAAAATATTGGCAAAACATTTCATTAGTAGAACCGAAAATTATATCATCAACATAGATTTGGACTACTAGTATGTCTTTGCCATTTCTCTTAATGAAGAGTGTAGTATCCATCTTTCCTTTATTAAAACCTTTTTTCAATTAGAAAACTAGATAACCTTTAATACCAAGCTCTAGTAGCTTGTTTCAAACCATATAAAGCCTTTGAAAGTTTGAAAACATGGTTTGGCTATTTTTTATCCTCAAAATCGGGTGGTTGTTCTACATACACTTCTTCATTAATAAAATGATTTAAGATTGCACTTTTATCATCCATTTGAAAAAGCTTGATATCATGATAACATGAAATTGCAAGAAGCATCCTAATAGCTTCCATCCTAGCTACGAGTGCATAGGTTTCATCAAAATTGATTCCCTTTTCTTGAGTATAACCTTGAGCAACAAGTCTAGCCTTGTTCCTCACTATGTTACCACTCTCATCTAGTTTGTTTCTAAAAACCCATTTAGTTCCTATAGTAGACTTATTACTAGGCCTATCAACTAATGTCCAAACTTGACTTCTCTCAAATTGATTTAGTTCCTCTTTCATGGCCAATATCCAATATTCACATTTTAATGCCTCTTTGATATTTTTAGGCTCAATGCATGAAATAAATGCAACATTGCTAGCAAGTCTAAGAGAAGATCTAGTGGTTACCCCTTTGGATGAATCACCCAAACTCTCATCACCTTTGACATAGTTGAACTCCCTTGGGTAGGTGACCTCCTTTTCCTCTAGAGACATGTCCTTCAATGCTTCTAGAGGTGGATCTTGTGCTTCTTCTCCATTGGTTGGAACCTCATCCACCTTTGATGATTGCCCATCATCGTTGGCTTCAAAAATCCATACATCATCATCATCACAAGAATCCATCCTCGGAAGGATGTTATCATCGAAAACCACATGCATAGACTCTTCAACAACTAAAGTTCTTTTATTAAATACTCGATAGGCTTTAGAATTTAAAGAGTACTCTAAGAAAAATAGCTTCATCACTTTTAGCATGAAATTTACCTAGATTGTCTTTTCTATTGTTCAAAGCAAAACACTTGCATCCAAATGGATGAAAATAGCTAATGTTAGAATTTTTGGATTTTAAAATCTCATAAGAAGTTTTCTTTAAAATTGGCCTAATCATTACTCGATTTATGATGTACCAAGCATATTTGTAGCTTCCGCCAAAAAATACTTAGGTAAATTGTTTTCAAAAAGCATGGTTCAAGCTATTTCTTCTAATTTTGGTTTTTCCTCTCAACTACCTCATTTTGTTGAGGAGTGTGAGGCGCGGAAAAATTGTCTTATTGCATTTGAATTTAAAAAATCCTCAAAACCTATTTTTTGAAATTTGGTACCATTGTCACTTCTAATAAGACATATAGTTTGACCAACATCATTTTGAGACAATTTTGAAAACGTGATGAAGTTTTCTAAAGCCTCATCCTTGGTACTTAAAAATAGAACTCAAGTGTATCTAGAGAAATCATCAAATAAAACAAATGCATATGATTTTCCACCCAAGCTCATTGTTGTAGTAGGGGCAAAAGATCCATGTGAATCAATTGTAAAACTCTACTAGTTGAAACATCATTAATAGGTTTAAAAGAAGTTCTTTTCTGTTTTCCTTTTGCACATGCATCAGAAATCTTATCAAGTGAAAATTTAATTTTAGGCAAACCTCTAACTAGATCTTTCGAAATCATTTTTTCTAAAACACTCATGCTAGCATGCCCTAGTTTTCTATGCCATATCCATGAGTCGTGTTTATCTTTAGAAACAAAGCATGCATTATAAATATGTATGTCATCTAAATGCACCATGTATATGTTTCATATGTGATGACCAATGAGAACTATTTTGTTAGTTTCAATGTTCAATAATTTACAACCATTAACTTCAAAGAGAACATTAAAACCTTCATCACATAATTGACTAATGCTTAACAAATCGTGTTTTAGACCGTTGACATATAAAACATTATCAATGAGTATGGGAAGCTAATTACCAATGGAACCAATTTCTTCAATGTGGCCTTTGGAGTTGTCTCCGAAAGTCATTACTCCTCCACTTTTTGGTTTTAGCTCCAAGAATCTACTCTTGTCACCAGTCATGTGTTTTGAGCATCAACTATCAAGGTACCATGAATTTGCACATGTAGCTTTGGCCTTGTAGCAATGTTCCCCCTACAACCAAAAAAGTAAGCCTTGGTTTTTGGTACCCAAATAATTGTCGGTCCATGAGTATTAGCTCCCAAAAAAGTTGATTCCCTTGGGAATCCAAGAAGGAATGGTATGAATATTATTAGAAGTAACTAGTTCCTTAGGTACCCATACACTCATAATCTTTTTACCTTTAGAGGGCCTTTGGAAGCCTCTTTATTTGTGTTTAACAAAGTTTCTTTTTACATAGTTGGGTTTTGAAGATTCACCTTTTTCGAAACTAGAATTCCTAACTTTGTTCAAAGAAGATTTGAGATCATTCACTTCTTTATGATGATGATCATGAAAATCAGAAAGAATGTTGTTTAAATCAACATTTTCTTTTTCAAAATATGTTAAGTTATCTTTCAAAGCACAAACCTTCTTTTCAAGTTCAGAATTTGTTTTAGATAATGAATCATTTTGTGTTTTCAAATTAAGAATAATTTTCTTGTTTTTAAAAATTGATTCCTAATACTTCTCAACCAGTTTTTCATACACCTCTTGCAACTCATCATAAGCTTCTTGAAGCTCATCAAAAGTAGATGAGTTATAGGTTACCTTATGATTTTCTTCAGGAGCCATGAGAAAATGGTTGGCAACTTCTTGCTCCTCATCATCCGATGATTCCTCATCACTATAAGTAGCAACGTTTGCCTTGAGCTTCTTCTTCTTCCTCAAGCTCTTCAAATCCTTTGCCTCGTTGATGGAGGTTCTTTTCCCATCCCATGACTCGGGAAGAGAATAGAGGAGTTTCCGGAAAAGCTTATCTTCAGGGATGACTTCTCTGAAGCCTTTGAGACCATTGACGATGATGAAGAAACGATCGATCATCATTGTAACATTATCATCGGACTCCATCTTGAAAGTCTCGTAGCTTAAATTGAGGAGTCCTATCTTGTCTCCTTTACATCGTTGGTTCCCTCATAGGTGGTCTCAAGCGTGTCCCACATCTCCTTTGCACTTGTACACAAAGACATCTTCGAATACATATCCGGTCCAAGTGCACAAAAGAGCATGTGCAAGGTCTTGTCAATAACTTACATCTTTCTTCTTTCTTCATCCGTCATTTCGTGCTTTATTTTGGAACTTGCCTATCTTCTTCTTGCTTCATCGGAACGGATGGTTGTAAAGCGTTGGGGTGTTCTCTAAATATAAGGGCAAGTGCACACTCTTGTCAAGTTATAGTATAAAAGACATCGTCTCCCACGAGGATTGGACAGCTTATTCGAATTGCAATTCCTCTACAAAAAATAAATGCACAAGTAAATTTTAGTTTTTAAAAGAATAAAAAGCAAATAAACACAAGTAATTGATAGAAGAGATCAGGGTGATAGAATGGGTTAGGTTATGCTGCTTAATAGTGTGAAACTGCGTTGGACAGGTTAAGTTGCTTTGGGCTACCAGACTTTGCTGCCTCAGCGAGAGATGGCATATT
The DNA here is from genome assembly GCA_030270665.1 of Hibiscus trionum. NCBI lineage: Eukaryota > Viridiplantae > Streptophyta > Magnoliopsida > Malvales > Malvaceae > Hibiscus > Hibiscus trionum. The sequence goes on from BSYR01000008.1 coordinate 4,506,113, forward strand.
GTTGCTTCGACGCTTTCGCTGCCTCAGCAGGTGGAACGAACGAATAGCTCCACGGCAAACTCGGCAGTCTTTCAAGGCTCGACAAAACGCTTCGATAATGATTCCACTTATGTCTAAGTCATAATATTGTTGTTGCCCGCTGTAGATGATACCCGTCGTCGTGAATATTGCAATGAACAACAACTTTTGGTCGTCCTCTTTTAGCCGCCTTAAACCCTAATCTATGTCTAGGCTGGATTGATTTACACCTGGTATTGATGAGATCGTGCTTACTTCTTTCGTGAGTTTGACTCTCTCGATACAAACAAATGAATTGCTCCCAATCGATCTCTCAACTCAATTGAAAACAATGAAGAACATGAAATAAGCAAACCCTAGAGAATTTAGAACACAGTTGCTGCAAGAAAACACAAGAGAAACCTAAGCTATGTCGACTACGAGTTGTCTAAAATACAAGGTATGGTCGGGTATATATAGGGCATGGCCTAGGGTAAGTCCTCCTTGGAGTAGAAGTCTTCTTTATGATATAGTAGCTTTTGCATTGAATGCATCCTTTAAATCTGACTTCTTTGACTTGAAGTTGGACTCCTTGTGGTACAAGTAACCTTAAGCCGCCTTAGATCATCTCCCCTTAGGCGGCTCAGTCCGATGTTTCTGGCATCGATAAATTGCGTTGATGGGCTCATGAAATTACTTACTGCTGCGTGTAAAAGTGTCTATCGCAATTGTAGTGCAAGTGTACACAACGCAAGTAGTAAAGTGATACGGAAGTATCCGATATCGTCTCCACAGGGACTAGGCTAATAGCTTCACCTTGAATTACTGCACGGAGGTAAAGAGAATAGTTTAAGATATTGTCACGAAAATAATAAAGAATACTGAAAAATAGGATTAAAAGAATCAAGATAGAGAGAATGGGCTGGTATTGAATTGCTCAGTAGTGTAGGTATTACTAAGTTTAGGAAAATCTGTTATGTCGTCGTTCCCGTCACGGCAACACCTGTCGCGGCGGCAGTCTGTTGCTTGCCGCGGCAGCGAACACACAACTCTGTACTTCAAGCTTGGCAAGAATCCCTATTGTGCCTTGGCCTATCCCTAGGTCCATGTCTGTCGATGAACACGTCTTTGATGATACCTCCCGGCGTGAATCGAAGGATGAACACCGATGTTGTTGAATTCTTCTTTAGCCACTTAACCTCGTCCTATCCCTAGGTCTGAGATAGTTCAACTATAAACTAGAGAACCCGCACTTATTCCTTTAATATACTTAACTCTCCCAATATTAAGTAAATAGATAACCTCGCAATGCTCTCCCGATACTCTTGCAAGATGTTAATAACCAGAATAAGATAACTTGAAGTTTATTTTATTGAACTGAAAATTCCTAAAACAAAAGCAACCCTTGCAACTACTTTACAAATCAACCCGTGGCCCTAAGGGGAATTTAGAACATGTTGAGAGGATGACAACGGCTAGGGTTTTTTGGGAAGAAGGCTAGAGATAGGTGAAGTCCTCTCCTAGGTCAAATTACATGCCTTTATATAGGCTTTGGGTCCAATTTTTCTAATATGGCAAGAATACAAGTTTAAATTAAAGTACAACTCTAATAAAGACTAAATCTTCAGAGAATATAGCTTTAACTCGTCCTTCCTTCTTGCTTGGAATTTCTCTCCTTGAACTTTGGGCTTGACCTTCATTGTGATCTAGGGCTTGGAAAAATATAGTGGTATTCCACGACAGACGGGCTTAATTTTCTCTTTCTGTCAAGGCCCACTTTGCTTTTTCTCCTCAAAACTGCTGTCGTCCTTTGCTGACACGGAGGCAACCATGGCAGCATCGTCCTCTTTGACTGCTCATCCAGTTCCAACTTTTCTGCATCACTGCCCAGCGCCTGCTTCTCCATCTGCTACAGCAGCAACCTGCAGAAGCAACCAATTTCAGTAGAAACTGTGCCATTTAATATATTTGTGATGTGTAACTGTAATCTAGCCTAAATGCCATGAATTATGCTTGAATGCAGCAGAAATATGGGTTAAATAGGGGGTAAATAATAGAACTTTTACACACTCAACACACCCCCAAACTAAGTGTTTGCTTGCCCTCAAGCAACTAAGACCTAAAGGAAAAATGAATATTTTTGTTTTCGCTTAAAACAATGAACTTTCCCTTACCCTCCATTCCTTCTCTTTGACGGCAACACCTTGTCGGATAACTTAGGATTCGTCCGGAATCTTGCTATAGTCCTCGTGCAGTGTGTGCATGCTTGTGAACAATTATATGCCAAGACTCCCTTAGTTTCACTAGAATATTTCAACCTCTAACTTGAATTTTTATGCCAAAGTTTATCTTTTTGAAGGCACTTCTTATGCTCCTTTGATTTTTTTTGTTTTGACTCGATTTCATTATTATTTTTTTAAGCTAAAGTTTCACTAGAGCCGGTTTCGGGCACCTCTAGCTAACTTTCTAGAGCTGGTTTCGGGCACCTCTAGGGCTATTGAGTCTATTTTGCTAAACTTCTTTCCTAGAGCCAGTGTTAGGCACCTCTAGGGGCTATTCAAGTGCTAAGCTTCCTATTCTAGTTAACTAGAAGAGTTCTAGGCAGTATAGCAGTCACAAATGGTGTTTAAGTTTTCAGAACTATAGAAAGGCTCTAAACTGCTCCTAAAACTATCCTAAAGGCACTGCCATGACACAGTTGTCACGGCATGTAAGTTTAGTTCAAAGACTTAAGCCAAAATTTTCAATTTTTTCAATTTTTTTGAGCAAAAATAAACTAAGTAAAAGACACAATTTTAAAACTAAATTAGACTCCATTAATGGAGGGATGCCACCCCCAAACTCAAGGGTTGCATTGCCCTCAATGCAAATGACAAGAAAAAGAAAATAAACAGTACATCACAAAATATATAGAAGCAGACATCAAAATAAGTTAAGAAACTCAAATTTTTAAGCGCTGTTGTCACTACTGCTGCTGACTCGGATCTGTCGGCGGGCACGGGCCTTCGTAACTGGCTGGTGGATGGGGGAGGCAGATGTGTTCTTCGTTTTGGCCTCCCTTGGAGGTTGAATTCTGGTAGGAGATATGTGAGGGGGTTTCTCCACAACTTGTACCTCCGAGCTGCTGCTGTTGTCCTCACTGCTTCTACCGTCACTGTTGCTGCAGCTGTCCGGCTTGTTTTTGTCTGCCATTCTCCTCTGCCGTTTCACCGGTGTAAACTCTTTGGAGAGATTCCTCTTCACAGAGGGTTCGTTGTCGCTTTCCTCCCAAATGAAGGAAGAAGAGAAACCAGCAATGAAGGCATCAAGCTCTTCCGAGGGCATTCTTCTCTTGGTACCCCAGGCAGATGTATCAGCTGCACGGTTGCTGCCGGCGGCTGTCGTGGCAGGGGTTGGTGTGGATGCTGCAGACGGTGTCCTTGGTGTGGCAGCAGGTGTTGGGGTGTGGGTAGGGTTGGGACAACAAAATAATGGGAGGGGAAAGCAGGAAATACGACATCAGGGAAATTTAAAGAAGTTTGGATGAATTGTACCGTAGATGCGGTGAAATCCCTGATGAAGCTCATAAGACCGAGCTATCGTACCTCCATCTTCTGTATGGCAGTAAGGATCTGGGAGGAGGAGTCAGTCGGGCCTGCTGCTGCTGTTTGCTACCTGGCTTCCGTGGCAGCAAGTTCAGTGTCCACTCCTCCCGCCTGAACTGCTGAACTTGATTATATTCAATAGCCCCTAGAATCAAGAAAGTCGAGATATCTTATCTCTTTCTCCGGGAAAATAGATATTACCAGAAAAAAATTTCAGTTCAATCATTTTTTTCTCTCCACTCGGTCGGCTCTGTCATGTCTGCTGCCGTGGCATTGGGATCAAAGGATGACAGCGGGGTGGCAGCAGTCAGCTCCGTCAAGCTGAGTATATTCTTGTCGGTCTATCCCTTCCCTTGGACTCACAGATCGGTGCAGCTTCAGGTACATCATGGCCGCGGCAGAGGGCTGTGATGAGGTAAGGAAGGTAGAGCGGTCCCGTCGGTCGGTGTGCACACTCTAGAATGCTTTCGCGGATGAAGCTGCCCACATTAATAGGCCTCTCATGCAAAATAGAATGAATGAGGGCTAACCTGGGTTGGTCGAGAGTGGTGTTGTGTGAGGATGGCATGATGCGCTTTTTGATAAAAGCGTTCCACAATTTAGCTTCCGGCAGGAGTTGAACTCTTTTAACCGTCCTCGGGTTCTTGCGATTTGTGTTCCACTGTGTACCTTCATCCGCTAGCTCTGCCATGACAGCATCGTAGGCAGCAGGGTCTAGGCTGTTCAGAAATTGCTGGTGACCATCGTCGTTGCTGCCCACGTAAAATCCGTACAAGGTGTTTATGTATTCTGCTTCTAAGGGCACCTCCCTCCCTCGCACGGTAACTGTTGTCGTCGTTCTGCTATTGATGGCAGCGTAGAAATCACGGACCAGAGATACGTTCATCTCCTCTGGTTGTTCGGCAAAGATCTGCCACTGTAGGGCCTTGATTTTTCTGGAAATGAACGGCTGCAGGCCCAAATTGTCCTCCTTGGAGGTATAGATAAATCCCCTTTCCTCCCATATGTCTCTGATTTGGAACGATCGTGGGGTTGATGCTGTCGGGGTGGAGCCAGAGGCAGCACTCCTTCGAGTGTTTCTGGAAGACATTGTTGCAAGGGTTGTGAGAATAAAAATGAAAGCAAATAAAAAATTCTAGAGAGAGCAAGTAAGAAGAGTAGAAGTGAGTGAAAAATGAATAGTGAAACGGGGTTTATATAGAAAAGAGTTTGCTGCCCGTTGGAGCTGTAACGGCAGGCGCGAATAACGGGGCCAGCTGTTACGCGGTTTTGGACGTGTCTGTCACTCGTTTCCATGTCTGCTGCGCGTCTGTTACGCGTTTGCGTGTCTGTCGCGACAGCGTGTCGACAACCTGTATTTTCCGCGTCTGTCGCGGCAGCTGTAATGACAGGCTCCAAAATTTGGGCTTTTTGGGCTGGTGGAAGGATGGTGGGCTGAATTCACTTCTCCTTTTCTTCTTGTCTCCTTTATTTCCTAAAAACAATAAAAATAAAAACATTATTTCTTAAAAATAAAATAAATCTAATTTCCTAATATATAAATAATAAAAACAATTAAAATAAAATTTAGGTTAAATTAGGGATGCCAGGTGGGGCATCTCCTAAGGTAACCACTTCCTGCATTCTTAGGGCTTCAGTCCCCTGATAATGCTTCAAGCGTTGTCTCTTAACTTTGAACTGGTTCCCGTCCTTTAAAGATCTGATTGTGATGGCACCATGGGGAAAAACCTGAACCACTTGGAATGGGCAGACCATCTAGATTTCAGCTTCCCTTGTAAGAGTTTCAACCTAGAGTTAAAAAGCAACACAAGCTGCCCTGGGCAGAACTGTCGTGGCAGCAACTTCTTGTCAAGCCACTTCTTAGTTTTATCATTGTAGATTCTTGCGTTGTCATAGGCCAATGTCCGAATTTCTTCAATTTCGTTTAGATCCAGTAGCCTTTTCCGCCCTGCCTTTTCCAAGTCCATATTAACTGCCTTGATTGCCCAGTATGCTCTGTGCTCTATCTCGACAGGTAAATGGCATGTTTTCCCGTAAATCAGTCGATAAGGAGACATTCCCAATGGAGTTTTGAACGCTGTCTTGTAGGCCCATAACGCATCATTAAGGTGTAAAGGCCAATCTTTTCGAGTTGGCTTAACCATCTTTTCAAGAATGTTCTTGACTTCCATGTTGGATATTTCAGCTTGTCCATTGGTCTCAGGGTGGTATGCTGTTGCAATCCGATGCTTGACACCATACTTTTTCAAGGCAGCATCTATAACCCTATTGTCAAAATGCCTCCCTTCATCACTGATGATCGCCTTAGGGACGCCGAATCTAGAAAAAATGTTTTTATGTAAAAACCTTTGAACCGTCTTGGCATCATTCTTTTGAGTGGCGATAGCTTCAAACCACTTGGACACATAATCTACTGCCAGGAGGATGTATAAATTCCCACATGAAGATGGGAATGGTCCCATAAAATTGATCCCCCAAACGTCGAAGATCTCGACTTCAAGAATATTCTGCAGCGGCATCTCGTGTCTCCTTGAGATGTTTCCTGTCCGTTGGCACTTGTCACAACTCTTGTAGAATATTTGAGCATCTTTATACAATGAAGGCCAATAGAATCCGGACTGCAAAACCTTTGCAACAGTTTTTTTGCATCCTAAGTGTCCTCCATACTGTGAAGCATGACAGTGATGAAGTATATCTTCATGTTCATCTTGTGGTATGCATCTCCTTATAACTTGATCTGCACAGATTTTGAAAAGAAGAGGTTCGTCCCAATAATAATGCTTAACTTCATTTTGGAACCTCTTCCTGGCTTGATAATTAAGGTCAGGAGGAATTTTTTCGCTAACTAAAAAATTAACGAAATCAGCATACCAGTGGAGTTCAGAAGACTTACCTGCCGCCATGGCTGTCGCGGTAGTGACTGTGGCAACAAATAGGTTCTCATCAGGGAAGGTCTCCAATATGTTTGTCTCATCTGTCGGTAGACTCTGTCCCTTCTCCAACCTTGACAAGTGATCTGCCACTTGATTTCCTGTCCCCTTTTTGTCCTTGATTTCAAGGTCGAACTCTTGCAGTAGCAGAATCCAACGTATCAACCGAGGCTTTGCATCCTTTTTCGTGAACAAATATTTCAGTGCAGAGTGGTCTGTGTGTACTATGACCTTCGTTCCAAGTATATAAGAACAGAACTTGTAAATGGAGAATACAACAGCTAATAATTCCTTCTCTGTGGTTGTGTAGTTCACTTGGGCGTCGTTCAGTGTTTTGCTGGCATAGTATATGACATGAAAAAGTTTGTCTCTACGCTGCCCAAGTGCTGCCCCGACAGCATAGTCACTAGCATCACACATGATCTCAAACGGCAGTGTCAAATGTGGTGGTTGTACTATTGGGGCTGTTACCAGCTTTTCTTTCAGAACCTTGAATGCCTCAGTACATTCATCGTTAAAGTCGAAGGGTCGGTTTTGCTCTAGAAGATAGCATAGGGGCTTGGTGATTTTTGAAAAGTTCGCAATGAACCTCCGATAAAAACCAGCATGTCCTAAGAAACTTCTTATTCCCTTGACTGTGGTGGGCGGCGGCAGCTTTTCGATCACTTCTATCTTGGCTCTATCGACTTCTATGCCACGGCAGCTAATATTATGGCCAAGGACTATCCCTTCATCCACCATGAAGTGACATTTTCCCAGTTTAAAACCAAGTTTGCTTTTTCACATCTCTCGAGTACCTTCTGTAGGTTGCCTGGGCAGCTATCAAAGTTGTCTCCAAAGACTGAAAAATCATCCATAAAGATCTCTAGGAAATCTTCCACCATATCGGAGAATATTGCCATCATGCACCTTTGAAAGGCGACTGGTGCATTGCATAGTCCAAAAGGCATTCTCCTAAAAGCGTAAGTTCCGTAAGGGCATGTGAATGTCGTCTTTTCTTGATCTTCCGGTGCGATAGCTATTTTATTGTAACCTGAATAACCATCAAGAAAACAATAATAAGGTTTACCCGCTAATCTATCAAGCATTTGATCAATAAAGGGTAAAGGAAAGTGGTCCTTTCGGGTAGCTTTATTAAGCTTCCGATAGTCCATACAAACCCTCCAACCGGTCACAGTCCTGGTTGGGATTAGCTCATTGTTTTCGTTGGTCACCACGGTCATTCCTCCTTTCTTGGGCACACACTGTACCGGGCTCACCCATTTGCTGTCTGAGATGGCATAGATTATTCCAGCATCTAACCATTTGATTATCTCTTTTCGCACCACCTCTTTCATAGCATGGTTCAGACGCCTTTGTGCATCAATAGTCGGCTTATGATCATCCTCTAGAAGAATTTTATGCATGCATAATGCCAGACTAATGCCTTGAATATCAGCTATCGTCCATCCAATAGCCTTTTTGTGCTGCTGCAGCATCCCTATTAACTGTTGTTCATGTTCCTGCATCAACTTGGAAGAGATGATTACGGGCAACGTATCATTTAAACCAAGAAAAACATATTTTAGCTGCCCTGGCAGGGGCTTAAGTTCTAGAATAGGGGGCTCAATAGTTGATGGCTTTTGAATTACATGGTTATCCGAGGTATAATTTAAAGCCTCGAATAACTTACCTGGACGATTGCCTATCCAGTTTACCTACTCCTGATCTTCAGTATCGGATGTATCAGATTCTGAGGTGTTGCTGTCGTGACAGTCTTCTAAGTGGCTGCCGAGGCAGTGACCAATTTTGATGTCGTGACAGCCCGACCTGATGCAGGGTTGGTCAATGGTAACTTCAGTGATAGCCTTGCATTCTTCTTCTGCATCAGCATGCTTCATTGCTTGGAGAGCATTCAACTTTATTTCTTGATCATTCACTCTCATGGTGAGTTCTCCTTTTTCCACATCAATTAGTGATCTTCCTGTGGCTAAGAAGGGTCGCCCCAGGATGATTGGTGCGTTTTCATCTGCTTCCTAATCTAAAACAAGAAAGTCAACAAGAAAAATAAACTTATCCACCCTTACAAGAATATCTTCAATTGTTCCTTCCGGATGAACATAAGAGCGGTCTGCCAACTGCAGAATTACTGTTGTGGGCCGAGCTTTTCCAATACCTAATTTCTGAAAAACAGATTTGGGCAATAAATTTATACTAGCACCAAGATCACAAAGTGCCTTACCCACATATTTTTCTCCGATTACACATGGTATGATGAAGCTCCCAGGATCCTTCTTCTTCTGGGGTAGATGCTTGTGCAGAATACTCATGCATCCTTCTGTCATCTTAACCGTTTCAAATTCCCCAAGTCTGGATTTCTTCGACATGGCATCCTTGAGAAATTTGGCATAACCGGGCATCTCCCTAACGGCATCTAACAGCAGAATGTTAATATGAACCTGCTTAAAAATATCATAAATCTTCTTAAGCTGTGATTCATGTTTCAATTTCTGTAGCCGTTGGGGAAAATGAGGTGGGGGACGATAATCAGCAATACGTCCTTCCCACTGCATACAGATCTGAGGAGGTTTGGGTTCATCTTCTTTCTTTTCTGTCCCTTCTGCTGTCGTGACAGGCTCATCGGCAGCAGGCTGTTTGTTACCTGTCGGGGCAGCTTCCTCGACAGGTGGCTCCAAGGCTGATTTCTTAACTGATTCAGCTTCCTTCTCTGGCCCTGGTAGTTTCTTCCCACTCCTAGTAGTGATGGCTTTACACTGCTCATGTGTGGGCTGTCTAGCGTTTTCAGTATCTCTAGGAAATACGCCATTCTGCCTCGGTTTAATATGCTGGGAAACCTGACCCATCTGTGTCTCCAACGATTTCAGAGTTGCTTCATGATTTGCCATCCGCATCACTGTTTTGTCCATGAATGTTTCTGTCTTCTTGACAAAATGATTCATGTTCTCAATGTAAGTTCCTGTTTGAGACATAAAGGTGGCCAGAGTCTGTTCCAGTATACTGTTTGTGGCAGCTGGTGGCTGTTGCTGCTGCTGTTGCAGTTGCTGCCGAGTTAGCAATCTAGGTCCTCCCTGGTTCTGATTGTCTGTGCTTGAGGATTCAGAGCATTGTTAGGATTACTCCAAGAGAACTTGGGATCCTTTCTCCAGCTGGGATTGTATTTGTTGGAGTTATAATTCTGCTTATTGTAGTTTCCAACATACTTTCCCTCTTCTAACTGTATTGGACATTCCTCTGAACTGTGATTTCCTTAACAAATTTCGCATACCTCTTCAGCAGCGTATACAAGCAGTGAATCATCGTTCAAGAGCTTCTTCATTGCCTTAGTGAGATATGCCACATGTGATTTCATTGTGTTGTGGGCCTCATAATCCTTAACAACTAGAACCCGTTTACCCCCTCTTCTTGCTGTTGGAAACTGCTCCTCATTCTTTGCCAGATTTTTCAATACTGTCATTGCCTCATCTGGTTCTTTGTCCAGCAGTAATCCGTTTGCTGCTGAATCAATTCGAATATGAGTTTGTAAATTGGCAGCATTATAAAATTTTGTTACCTGGTTCCAAACGGGGAATCCATGCATTGGGCAGTTCCTTAGAAGAGTGGTAAATCTGTCCCAGGCCTCGTGCATTGGCTCGTCGTCTTCCTACTGAAAAGTAGCAATTTCATTACGTAATCGCTTAGATAAGTGTGAAGGATTGAAACGAGATAAGAATTCACGAGTTAAACCTGCCCAAGTTCTAATTGAACCCGGCGTAAGTTTATTCCACCAAGTCTTTGCCCTGTCCCTCAATGAATGGGGAAATAACTGAAGCCTCAGTATCTCCGGATTAACTCCTGGTAGTCTAAATGAACCACAGATTTCTTGGAACGTTTTCAGATGCTCCCTAGCATCCTCTGTAGCAGCACCACTAAATTGACCGGCGTTGTTGATCATGCTGAACATAACAGGTTTTAGCTCGAAATTGTCAACATCTACATCCGACAGGGTGGTTTCTAGTTCGTCATGATCATTCAGCATGTAGTCTCGGCATGACCGGCTTGCGGCAGTGATAGAAGGGTCAACGACAGGTGGTATCATCCCTCCATCTCCGACAAGATTGTTATTATCCTGGGGATTCCCTTGGTTGTTCATTGCTTCTAACTGTTCTTCAAGGTATTCATTTTTGGCTAGTATGAAGCGAAGTCGGTTCCTAAGATTGTACGAACGTTCTATTTCAGGATCTAATGGATACTTACGTTCCTCTTCTCGTCTCGATCTGCGCATAAACAGAAAACCTTGTGAAAAGCACAAGTTGAACGAACCAAGATAAAACAGAAAAATAAAAAGAATGCAGTAAAAGGTAGGGTAAAGTTATGTTGCCAGTCCCCGGCAACGGCGCAAAAAACTTGTTGCGTGTAAAAGTGTCTATCACAATTGTAGTGCAAGTGTACACGACGCAAGTGGTAAAGTGATACGGAAGTATCGAATATCGTCTCCACAGGGACTGGGCTAATAGCTTCACCTTGAATTACTGCACGAAAGTAAAGAGAATAGTTTAAGATATTGTCACGAAAATAATAAACAATACTTGGAAATAGGATTAAAAGAATAAAGATAGAGAGAATGGGCTGGTATTGAATTGCTCAGTAGTGTAGGTATTGCTAAGTTTAGGAAAATATGTTCTGTCGTCGTTCCCGTCGCGGCAGCACCTATCGCGGCGGCAGTCTGTTGCTTGTCGCGGCAGTGAACACACAACTCTGTACTTCATGCTTGGCAAGAATCCCTATTGTGCCTTGGCGTATCCCTAGGTCCAAGTCTGTCGATGAACACGTCTTTGATGATACCTCCCGGCGTGAATCGAAGGATGAACACCGATGTTGTTAAATTCTTCTTTAACCACTTAACCTCGTCCTATCCCTAGGTCCGAGATAGTTCAACTATAAACTAGAGAACCCGCACTTATTCCTTTCATATACTTAACTCTCCCGATATTAAGTAAATAGATAACCTCGCAATGCTCTCCCGATACTCTTGCAAGATGTTAATAACCAGAATAAGAGAACTTGAAGTTTATTTTATTGAACTGAAAATTCCTAAAACAAAAGCAACCCTTGCAACTACTTTACAAATCAACCCGTGGCCCTAAGGGGAATTTAGAACATGTTGAGAGGAGGAAAACGGCTAGGGTTTTTTTGGGAAGAATGCTAGAGATAGGTGATGTCCTCTCCTAGGACGAATTACATGCCTTTATATAGGCTTTGAGTCCAAGTTTTCTAATATGGCAAAAATAGAAGTTTAAATTAAAGTACAACTCTAATAAAGACTAAATCTTCAGAGAATATAGCTTTAAATCGTCCTTCCTTCTTGCTTGGAATTTCTCTCCTTGAACTTTGGGCTTGACCTTCATTCTGATCTAGGGCTTGGAAAAATATAGTGGTATTCCACGACAGACGGGCTTAATTTTCTCTTTCTGTCGAGGTCCACTTTGCTTCTTCTCCTCAAAACTGCTGTCGTCCTTTGCTATCACGGCGGCAACCATGGCAGCATCGTCCTCTTTGACTGCTCATCCAGTTCCAACTTTTCTGCATCACTGCCCAACGCCTGCTTCTCCATATGCTACAACAGCAACCTGCAAAAGCAACCAATTTCAGTAATCTAGGGGGTGAATAATGCTTGAATGCAGCAGAAATATGGGTTAAATAGGGGGTAAATAATAGAACGTTTACACACTCAACAGTTACTTCCAAACACACTCGAATTTACCAATTCCTCAAGTTGCTGCCCTGGGCGGCAGATATGGCGGCGGTAGCTACTCGGCAGCATCTATGTCTGTATTGAGCTGCTTCAGTACAGCTCCTTGGCTTGCTGCCTCAGCATCATCTCCTCGACTCCTCTCTCCATCTGGCAGCTTCTAGCACCTGAAACTAAAACTAAACTTAAACAATATCTTTTCTCACCAAATTAAAGATTTTCAATAAACACAAGGCAAAACAAAGAATATTGTAAATAATGCATGCATGCACCTAAATATGCCTAAAATGTACTTAAGAACAACAATAATATGAGATGGAATGCATATAAAATATAAGACTAATGAGCACTTTACACACCCCTCAACTCGAACTATTGCTTGTCCTCAAGCAATGCAATCCTAAACATACTTGCCCTTGCACTAATCAGAAAGAAGAACATGTTTTAAACTTGATTTAACACCTCAAGGCCGTTGCACCTATCATTAGATTTGTTAGAGGAGAACAACATGAATTACCTCAGAATTAAACTACAATGCTAGTGCAGTGTGTGCAGAAACTGTGTACAAGTTGAATTTGAAGAATATTCTAAGTAAACAAAGATGTTGTCATGGTAATATAAGGTTGCGGCCGAGGCAGCATAATTAAGCATAGTTTATAATCATGGGAATAAGGGCTTCAGCTCATCACAACTACTCTTTAGGTCTGAAATTAAGATAGGAGCAAACTACAAAACCCCGGACCCATTGAGTAGAGTCATCGTGTGAAGACTTTCATTCACTCATGCTAATTTGACCGCAACTTCAAGGATTTTTAGATTCGTAGACTTTGATAGCAGCGGAGTGTCCTTATACATGATTCTTCCTAGAGTCGATTTCGGGCACCTCTAGGGAAAAACAACATATATTTTTTTCTTCTGTCGTGGCAGTGCTTTTCTTTTTCTGTTTGTTGCCTACCGCGGTAGCTTCCTAAAATCATGTTAGAATTTTACAAATAATTCAAGCAGGCAATGCTTATCAGAAATTCAATCAAATCTAGCAAGTAACAGTAGTGTTTTTATTTTTTGGCATTTATAGAAAAATTCTAAGTTTACTTCATGTTTTCCCCAAAATTAAGTTCTTTTTAATTGGTGCGAAAAATTTAAAACCGGCTATCCTATCATAGGCACAAGTTCTAACAAGATATTTTTTGATTAATTTTAGGGGCAAGTACATTGTGCAACCTATATGCTCTAATTATGCCTAAACATGATGAGTGCTAACCCCCCCAAACTCGAGACGGGCATTGCCCTCAATGCACAAAATAAAAGAAAATAGAAAAAATAAAATACAAGAAAGATAATTAAAACAGAAAAACAAGTAATAAAAAGAAGGTTAAAGGGTTAAATTTGCTCCTGTAGTAATCCGAAATCAGCAATGTTACCCCTACTTTTTTTCTCCATAATTTTGCCCTCAAAGTCAGTCAACTGTAGCAATGTTGCCCTTTGACCGATTTTGACCGTTAAATGATGACATGGCAGTTAACGGTGCTGACAGGGCAATTTTACCCTCGAAGTCATTCATGCAATTTTGTCCTCGAAGTCATTAATTGCAGCACTTTTACCCTGAGTTTATTTAGTTTTTGAATAAAATTGGATAAATAATTTGGTTTTTTCGAGTTGAACTTTAACAAACAGAATATATAAAAAATCGATTAACAAATTGATGTAAATATCCTTTGAGTCCCTAGTAATTTTAAAAATAAGCAAAATGAGAACTCAAACAAAAAATCAAAATATTATTCATTTTTTTTAAATCTATAAACTTAATAAAAATAAATACGATATTCAAAAAAGATTATTGAAAATAAACCAACGAGAAGCGTGTTAATTGAACGGTGAACGCGAACTATTCTATTCGAATGACGTTCGATTGACACACTTACCGACGATTGGTTGTTAGGAAAAAATATACGGTGAACTCGAATCATGTGGCTCAGATTGAATTCTGCTTTATCTTCTGGATATCCTTGTATTTATCTCCCATTCCCTTATCTCCCATGCCGTTTTCGCCGAACACCACTAATGTCGTTTTCTAAGATCATCGTACATTTTTTTCCTAACAATCCATTGCCGGTAAGCGTGTCAATCGAACGTCGTTCGAATAGTATAGTTCGCGTCCACCGTTCAATTAACACGTTTCTCGTTGGTTTATTTTCAATAATTTTTTTGAATATCGTATTTATTTTTTATTAAGTTTATAGATTTAAAAAAAATTGAATAATATTTTGATTTTTTGAGAGAGTTCTCATTTTGCTTATTTTTAAAATTACTAGGGACTCAAAGGATATTTACATCAATTTGTTAATCGATTTTCATATATTCTGTTTGTTAAAGTTCAACTCGAAAAAACCAAATTATTTACCCAATTTTATTCAAAAACTAAATAAACCAAGGGTAAAAGTGCTGCAATTAATGACTTCGAGGGCAAAATTGCATGAATAACCTTGAGGGTAAAATTGCCCCGTCAGCACCGTTAACTGCCACGTTAGCATTTAACGGTCAAAATCGGTCAAATGGCAACATTACTACAATTGACTGACTTTGAGGGCAAAATTACGGAGGAAAAAAGTAGGGGCAACATTGCTGATTTCAGATTACTACAGGGGCAAATTTAACCCTTTAGCCTAAAAAGAAAGAAAGAAAAAAAACTCTAGAAGTTGTCGGATGGTTGAGAACATGCTGGAGTCTTTGCGGTAGAGGAGGAAGATGAAGACTGGATTACAAGGCGGCGGCTGGAAGATGTCCGGGTGGCAGACTTGGCAAGTGATATCTTTGTTGTACGTGGCGGCTGGACTCTCTTAGGAGTGGGATGAGGAGATTCAATTTATTCCGGTTCAGATTTTGACTCCTCCTCCTCCGGCACGGCTGAGATTATGTGTCGCTTTCTTTTTCTGCTTGCCTCCTCCATTGGAGCTGCCGGTGGTTTCTTTCTTTTCCATTGGTGCTGCTGTTACTGCCGTCTACTGCTCAGACTCCTTGGAAGAGGAGGTGTCTACCATTGTTTCCACTGTGCAGGCTGGAGAGAGTTTTTGTTGATTCCTCTCTGGAGTGTCAGCCACCTTGTTAGAACCAGAGGTGGTTGAGTAGGACGGGTATCACGTTGGAGATGGCATCTGGTGGCGGAAGGCGGTGTGGCGGACATCTACTTTTGATGGTGTAGTCTCTCTGGGATCAGCTGCGATGACCAAGTCTTCTAGGAATGTGAGAAGGGAGGGTCGTCATTGGGGAACTTCTGGAAGAGATAGGCCACAAAGTCTTCTTGGACTTCCCCCACATATTTCATGAAGGCCAGCTGCTACTTCTCTATTCTCTTGTTACTGTCAATCAATGTGTTGAGCAGCTGGATGACCTATGGTTGTTGGGCAGCTGTAGAGCGTTTAGGTGTTCTCTAAATAAGAGCGCAAGTGCACAATCTTGTCAAGTTATAGTATAAAAGATATCGTCTCCCACAGGGATTGGACAGCTTATTCGAATTGCGATTCCTGCACAAGAAATAAATGCACAAGTAAATTTTAGTTTATAAAGAAAAGTAAATAAACACAAGTAATTTGATAGAAAAGATCAGGGTTATAGAATGGGTTAGGTTATGCTGCTCAGTAGTGTGAAACTGCGTTGAATAGGTTAAGTTGTTCTGCGCTGCCAGACTTTGCTGCCTCGGCGGAAGATGGCAGATTGGTTGCTTTGACGCTTTCGCTGCCTCGATAGTGGAACAGACGGATGGCTCGACGACAAACTCGGTAGTCCTTCAAGGCTCTGCAGAACTCTTCGATAATGATCTCGCTTATATCTAAGTCAAAATGTTGTTGTTTCCCACTACAGATGATACCCGTCGGCGTGAATCATACAATGAACAACAACCTTTGGTTCGTTCCTCTTTAGCCGCCTTAAACCCTAACCTATGTCTTGGATGGATTGATCAACACATGGTATTGATGAGATCGTGCTTACTTCTTTCGTGAGTTTGACTCTCTCGATACCAAACAAATAGATTGGTCCCAATCGATCTCTCGACTCAATTGAAAACAGTGAAGAACATAAAATAAGAAAAACCTTGAATTTATTGCAAAAACAAACTTAAAACCTAAAACAACCGTTCTCGCAACTACTTTACAAGATAACCCAAACCCTAGAGAATTTAAAACATAGTGGCGGCAAGAAAACACAAGAGAAACTAGGCTATGGCGACTATGTGGTGTATGCCCCTTTAAAATACAAGGTATAATCGGATATATAGAGCATGGCCTAGGGTAAGTCATCCTTGGAGTAGAAGTCTTCCTCATCATAAAGTAGCTTTAGCATTGAATTCATCCATTAAAATCCGACTTCTGACTTGAAGTTGGACTCCTTGTGGCACAAGTAACCTTAAGCTGCCTTAGATAATCTTCCCTTGGGCGGCTCAATCCGATGTTCTTGGAATCATTAAATTGCGTGGATGGGCTTATTGGACTCAGAGAATTAAGCTCTTTCAATCGCACTCCAATTCACCAATTGCTTAGGTTGCTGCCTTGGGTGGCAAGTATGGCGGCGGCAGCTACTCGGCAACACTTCTCTCTGTGTTGACCTGCTTCAGTACAGCTCCTTGACTTGCTGCCTCAGCATCAGCTCCACATCTCCTCTCTCCTTCTGCCAGCTTCTAGTTCCTGAAACTAAAACTAAACTAAAATAGTACATTTTCACACCAAATTAAAGATATTCAATATAAACAGGGTAAAGTAAAGAATACTGTAAATAATGCATGCATGCACCTAAATATGCCTAAATGCACTTAAGAACAACGATAATATGAGATGGAATGCATATAAAATATAGGACTAATGAGCACTTTACACACCCCCAAACTCGAACTATTGCTTGTCCTCAAGCAATGCAAACCTAAATATACTTGCCCTTTGAACTAATCAGAAAGAAAAACATGTTTTAAACTCTATTTAACACCTCAAGTTTGTAGCACCTATCATTAAATTATTGAAAGGAGAATAGCATGAATTACCTGAGAATTAAACTACAATGCCAGCGAAGTGTGTGCAGAAACTGTGTACAGACTTAATCTGAAGAATATTCTAAGTAAACAAAGATGTTGTCATGGTAATGTAAGGTTGCTGCCGAGCTAGCATAATTAAGCGCAGTTTATAATCATGGCAATAAGGGCATCAACACATCACAACTACTCTTCTAGGTCTGAAATTAAGATAGGAACAAACTACAAAACCCCAAACTCATTGAGTAGAGTCATCCCGTAAAGACTTTCATTCACTGGTGCTAATTTGTCCGTCACTTCAAGCATTTTTAGATTCATGGACTTTGATAGCAGCAAAGTGTCCTTGCACATGATTCTTCCTAGAGCCGGTTTCGGGCACCTCTAGGGAAAAACATCATAAATATTTGTTTCTTTCCTGTCGTGGCAGTGCTTTTCTTTTTCTGTTTGTTGCCTGCCGCGGCAGCTTCGTGCAACCATGTTACAATTTTACAAATAATTCAGGCAGACAATGTTTATCAGAAATTCAATCAAATTCAGCGAGTAACAATAGTGTTTTTAATTTTTGGAATTAATAGAAAAAAATTCTAACTTTACTTCATGCTTCCCCCAAAATTAAGTTCTTTTTACTTGGTGCGAAAAATTTAAAGTATGTCATCCTATCATAGGCACAAGTTCTAACAAAATTTTTCTTTTTATTAATTTTTTAAGGCAAGTACATTATGCAAACTATATGTGCTAGTTATGCCTAAACAAAATAAGTGCTAACCCCCCTCCCCCCAAACTCGATACGGCATTGCCCTCAATGTACAAAATAAAGTACAAGAGAAAAAACTAAAAAAAAATAAATACAAGTAAAATAATTAAAACAGAGAAATATGCAATAAAAGAAAGAAAAGAAAAGAAACAACTCTAAAAGTAGGCGGAGGGCTGAGAAGAGACTGGGGTCTTTGCAGCAGAGGAGGAAGATGGAAACTGAATGACAAGGCAGCGGCTAGTAGATGTCCGGGTGGTAGACTTGGCAGGTGATATTTTTGCTATCCGTGGCGGCTGGGCTCTCTTGGAGTGGGACGAGAAGCTTCACTTTGTTCTGGTTCAGATTCTGACTCCTCTTCCTCTAGCTCGGCTGAGATTATTTGTCGCTTTCTCAACCTGGTTGGCTCTACCATGTGTTCTGCCGGTGGATCCTTTGTTGCCATGGGTGCCGCTGTTGTTGTCGTCTGCTGCTCAACCTCGTTGGACTGAGAGGTATCGGCTACCGTTTCCGTTGTACAGGCTAGATAGAAATGTTGTTGATGCCTCTCGAGAGTGTCGGCCACCGTGTTAGAAGCGGAGGTGGCCGAGTAGGACGGATGAGACCGTTTGTTGCTGCTTTATCCGTTTGTTGCTGTCAATAAGAGTGCGGAGTAGTGTAATGACTTCATTGTACTGGGCAGCTACAGTACTGCCCGGGGCTGCCGGTGTAGTTGGCTGGGCGGCAGAGGGCTGCGATGGTGTGATCTGCTCCATTTCTGGTGCTTGCATCATCTACATGCGGACTTTTCTGGTCCATCCCTCTTTAGCTGATGTCATCACGTCGTTTGGATCTGTTGTGCGTTGAAATTGGCACACAAGCCCGTGATGAGAGATGGGAAGTAAAGTTGGCCCTTTGATTTCCGGTAGCAATTGTGGATCTCCTTGCAGATTATTTCCCCAACGTTTATCGGTTTGTTCATCATTATTGAGTGAATAAGAGCGAGAAGCGGCCGGTCCACGGTGGAATTATGAGATGTGGGCAGCAAACGCCTTTTGACGAATGTGTTCCACAGCATCGCCCACGACAGTAATCGACGACGTTGTACTGAGCTGCCATGTTTTCCCACCAGCCAAGGGGTATTGGGTTCGCATAGTCGGGCCTTGATTTTGTCATAGTCCTCAGCCGTCAGTGACTACCTTCATTCTTCGTGTGGGTTTTCGTCCATCTCTAATCCATAAAAGCTGTTGATGATGGCAGCGTTTAACTTGACAAGCTCTCTTCGGATAAAAACATAGGGTAGCTCTGGGCGGGGGTGGTGGGCATAAAATTCTCTGGCCATCGTGATTTTTGCCACCTCCGGCTATCGTGCAAATATCTCTCAACCCTTGTTGTGGATTTTCTCGAATAAGGCTGGCTTAAAACCGAGATCCCATGTCTGCTGCGAATAGTGGAACCCTTGTTCCTCCATATGGCTTGATTTGTGAACTGGGTTCTGTACCGCTTTACATCTTCATTGGAGAAGAATCTTTGAAATGTGGTTTTGGATTGTGATGTTGATGCCATGTGGGAGACGGGTTTTTTGTAATCTGAAACTAAAAGAAGATAATGAGAAAGAGAGCAGTGGACTCAAGAATAGGTTAAGAAGAAGATAAAGTAAAGTAAATGAATGGGGGAAGTGGGGTTTATATAGATGGTGCCGAGAGATGCCATGGCGGGATTAAATGTCCAAAGGGCAGTTTGCTTTACGCACGTCACGGGTTTTATGCCTGTTACTTCTGAAGCCGTTGTCAACTAGCCGTTAGCGGCCAACTAGTCGTTACGTGGTTTTTGCGCTGGGCCGCCCTCAACTGTCTCAGCAGAATGGTGGCGAGCTCCTTGTTGGGCCGTTTCTTTTGTTCTGCTTCTTTATTCCTAAAACCTGAAAATAAGATAATAAACTAAATAAAGAAAAATTGAAATAAAAATTCTGAAATCTGAAAATAAAATGTGGAAAATAAATTGCAATAAATTAAAATCATAATCCTAAAACATAAAAGTAAAAAGAAAGAAATTAAAAATAAATTAAGTTATGTTTGGATTTCATTGAGGTGCATCTCCCAAGCATAACCACTTCCTAAGCTGGTTGTAATTTGTTTGTTGTCCAGGTCGATTGTCCAACTCCTTGGGGTTCTTGTTGCTCTTATTCCTGCCCTGACAGCTGCTGCCTTTCCCTGTCTCTTGGCTATCCTAGGAGGCATGTGTGTCTTGGAAGACTTCTTTTCCCTTACCTGGCTTCGTGAGCTGTAGGACATGTATTTTTATATTCTGATTGTCCACTCTCATGATGAGTTCTCCATTATCCACATCTATCAATGTTCTGCTCGTGGCTAGGAATGGTCGCCCAAGGATGATGGGGGTGTTCTCATCTGCCTCACAGTCCAGGATAAGAAAATTTGCAGGAAAAATGAAGTTGCCCACTCGTACTAGGATATCTTCAACTTTTCCCTCTGGTTGCACAAAGGAATGGTCAGCAAGCTGTAGCATGATGGAGGTTGGTTTTGCTTGTCCAACTCCTAGTTTGTTGAAGACAGCTTTGGGCATCAGATTTATACTCGCTCCTAGGTCGCATAGGGCTCTCAGGTCAGGGTTGTTGCCTATCTTGCATGGGATGATGAAGCTGCTTGGATCTATCCTCTTGGGCGGATCCTTATTATGCATCATTTCCATGAATTCTTCAGTGACAACTACCGTCTCGAATTCCCCAATTCTTTTCCTCTTGGAAACCATGTCCTTCATATATTTTGCGTAATTGGGCATATTCTGGATGGCTTCAACGAGAGGGATGTTAATGTGCATCTATTTTAGAATATCCAGAAATATCCAGAATTGGTGCTCATGTTTCTGTTGCGTTAGTCTTTGGGGGAAAGGTGGCAGCAGATGGATGTCCTGAATGCGTTCCTTGCATGGAAATCTAATATGTGGCGACTCAGGATCATTCTCTTCAGGGTTTCTATCAGTCTTATCTGTCGAGGCAGTTGGTTTTGATGCTGGCACGACAGGCTATTCTCTTTAGGTCCATTGGTTGTTCAGTTCTGGGCTCGTCCAGTTGTATCCCACTTCTTGTAGTTATAGCTTTACACTGCTCATAGGTGGGTTTGGCTGTGACTTCTGTGCTGCTGGATGATGCACCCATTGTCATGTTGCTTATGATCTCCGTGAACTGCCCAAACTAGGTCTCTAGATTCTTTATTACAGCTTCCTGGTTATTCATCCGCATCTAGTCATGTCCATAAACGACTCAGTCTTGTCAATAAATTTATTAGTACGAACAATAAAATCACTAGTTTGAGACATAAAAGTATGTAAAGTAGTTTCGAGTGAGTTATTGATCGTATTATGTTGTTGCTGAGGTGGCTGTCTTGACAGGTTATGTTGGTATACTCCTGGTTGTTGAGTTGGATTTGCAGCCGTGTTTGGATTACTACAGGAGAAGTTCGGATGCTTTTTCCATCATGGGTTGTATGTGTTGGTGTTGGGCCTTGTATTCCTCTCATAGGTTCCCATGAAGTTAGTGGATTCACTGCATTTAGAGGAATCATGATTTCCCCCACACTCGTCACAAAATAGCTCCACAGCCTTGGCCTCATATGTCTTTCCTTTGGCCATAATCATCACTAGTTCTGTCAGCTTGTCCAGGCGGGCATTAACAGATTCAGTGGTCTCTAATTCATTAACAACAGCTGGCCGCCTTATGTCGTCGCGGCGGTGTAAAGTGCATATTAGTCCTATATTTTGTGCACATTCCATCTCATTTTATTGTTGTTTTCAAGTGCATTTTAGGCATAATTAGGTCATGTATTGCATAAAAACAATATTCTTTATTCTGCCATGATTTTATTGAATATATGTTATTTGGTATAATAAAGATGTTGTTTTAGTGTATATTTAGTTTTCAAGGACTGGAAGCTGACATGAGGAGGACAGGCCAGATGAGAAGACGTTGAGGCAACAGACGAGAGCAACAAAATGAGCCTAGTGCCGCCCAGTGCTGCCCAGAGTTGCCCAGTGCCGCCCAATGCCGCCCAGGGCAGCAAAGTGAGGAGTTGGTAAATTGAAGTGCGATCGACAGAGCAGAAAATCCTGATTCTAACGATGTCATCTACTCAATTTTCTGACGCCTAGAGCATCAGATAGAGTTGCCAAAGGAGAAGAATAAGCCTACTTGTGGAGCAAGGCAACGGGAAAAGAAGTCCAAATTCAACTCAAAGAAGTCAGAATTTAAAGTTGCATTTAATGCAAAAGCTCTTTGAAGACTTCTACTCCAAGGAGGACTTAACCTAGACTATGTCCTATATATACATCACATATTTTTGTATTTCAAGATATAGATCTTAGGTTTTCTCTAGAAAAAGCTTAAGTTTTCTGTCGTTGCCGTTTTCTAAACTTCCCTTGGGTTTGGGGTTATGTTGTAATTTAGTTGTGAAAACGGTTGTTAGGTTTCAAGTTTGTTTTCAATAAAATATTCCAAGTTTACTTAATACATGTTCTTCACTTTTTCAATTAGTTCCAAAAGTCCAGTTGAAGAAATCCATTTGTAGGGCACGAGAGTGTCAAACTCACGAAAGAATTAAGTACGGTCTCATCATGTCGAGGTGTTGACTAATTCATCTTAGACATAAGTTCGAGTTTCATCAGCTAAAAGGAGCAACCAAACGTCGACTGTCTGTGTTAGGTTTACGCTGAGATTGCTTGGTATTGCCTACATCATGTGGTGACAGAATCCTTGCCTAGACATAGGAAGGATAACTTTAGAATTGCTCTGCCGATCTTAGAGTATCTGCCAGACTTGCCGCCGGGACTTATCTCTATTCCACCTGCGGAGACACCAAAAGTTGCAAGAGCAGAGTTCCGTCGTGGCAGCGAAAGTTGCCGCAGCATAAATGCGCCAGTGCCCACCGAGGCAGCATATCGTGGCAGCGCAAAACAACTTGGCCTTTTCAACGCAGTTTCACACTAAGAAGCATCATAACCCTACCCTCTCTATCAACCTGATTAGTTCCTTTATTACTTGTGTTTTAATTTACTTTTCTTGTCAACAATCACTTTACTTGTGCAATTTACTTTTCCTTGTGCAAGAACGACAATTCGAACCTAGCTATCCAATCCTCGTGGGATTCGACATCTTTTATACTATAACTTGGCAGGAGTGTGCACTTGCACTCTTACAAAAAGGGAACACCTACACGCCCTACAGGCGGGCTATAGGGAACTTGTTGTTGTTTTTGGCGATTCGGTTCAGAATCTGTAGTGCCTCCTCAAGTGGTCTATCCAGGATGATTCCATTGGCTGAGGCGTCAAGCATCATTCGTGTCGGTTCATTTGCTCCATTGTAGAACATCGACACCTGAGTCCAGGATGGGAAACCATGAAGCAGGAAGTTGTTTAGCATATGTTGGTATCTTTCCCAAGCTTCATACATTGGTTCGTCATCCCCTTGGAAGAAAGCTATGATCTCGTTTCTCAACCTGTCTGTGACATTTGATGGACTGAAACGATCTAAGAAATCTTTGCACAACTCCATCCAAGTATTGAATGATCCCGTTGGTTGGTTGTTCATCCACTGCTTTGCCCCATCCCTCAGTGAATAGGGGACTAATCTCAACTTGAGCAGGTCTTGATGGACTCCTTGTATCTTGAAAGCTCTGCATATGTCTAGGAATCCCCTCAAATGCTGTCGAGCATCTTCTGTAGCAGTTCCTGTTGAGTGCATAAATGTTCTATATTTTAACCCTCATTTACCCATATTATTGATGCACTCAAGCATGTTCAGTTGCATTTTAGGACAACTTTTGCATAAACATCACAGATGAATAATTATTGTACAGATGTTACCGATTTCGATTAATTCTTACAGGTACCTTTCGTGGCAGCATCCAGGGCTGCAGAGGAATAGAAGATAAATGCAGTAATTGAGCAAAAAGGGTCGAAGCAAACTGCCTTATTCTTGCTGTAGTGACATCTGCCGTGACATAGGTGGTGACAGTGAAGAAGAAGAGATGGAAACATGCAAAGTGGAGTTCGACTGAGAGAGGATTTCAAGCCTAAATTTTAGAGACCACTTGCATTATTTTTGGAGTCCAAAAGCACAAAGAAGGTCTTGCCCAAAGTTTGAGGAGAAAGTCAAAGGAAGAAGATGGGACGAATTAAAGGAAGTCTACTCAGAGATTTAGTCTTTAAATGAATTGTACTTTAATTCGAGCTAGTATTCTTGGCCATTAAGAAAACTTACACCCAAGGCCTATATATATGCTTGTAATTCGACCTAGAGAAGGATAACCTAGTTCCTATCCGTCTTCCATCACAAACCCTAGTTTTTCCCTTCTCCATCATGTTCTAAACTTTCCTCAGGGCTAAGGGTTGATCTTGTAAATTAGTTGAAAAGGTTAAACTGTTTCTTAGGATTTTCAGTTCAATTCAATAAAACTTCAAGTTTATTTACTTTGGTTTTCATATCTCATAAGAGTATCGGGAAAGCATTGTGAGGTTATCCATTTACTTAATACCGGGAGAGTTAAGTATACGAAAGGAGTAAATACAAGTTTTCCAGTTTATGGTTAAACTATCTTTCCCTAAGGATAAGTACAACGTTAAGCAGCTAATAAAAGAATCCACAAACATCGGTGTTCATCCTTCGATTCATGCTGGGAGGTATCATCCAAGACGTGTTCATCGATAGAACTTGGACCTATGGATAGGACGAGTCACAACAGGGGTTCTTGATGAACTTGAAGTACAGAGTTGTTGTTCCCTACCGTGACATCAACAGACCGCTGCCGTGACACGCTCGACGACGTACGCACAGAAGTCCTTTGAACAGTGCAACACTTGCACTACTGAGCAAATCAATACCAGCCTACTTTCTCAATCTGATTCTTTCATCTATTTTAGTTTATATGGAAGATTTCTCAAAACTTCTTATTAAATTTATCTTTTTCCTTGTGCATGCTTTTAAAGATAGAAGTATTTCCAGTCCCTGTGGAGACGATATTTGATACTTCGTATCACTATATTACTTGCATTGTGTATACTTGCACTCAATTGCGATAGCCTTATTTACATACAACAAGTTTTTGGCACCGTTGTCGGGGACTGGCAACATGCCTTTACCTCTAATTACTACACTTTTAATTTTTATTTTTATTTCTTTTCTGTTTCTAGTTGTTATATTCCCCTATGCTTTTCACAAGGTTGTTTTCTCTTGCTTATGCGCAGATCGAAACGTGGTAAGAATCCTAAATACGAACTAGATCCGGAAATCGATCAGACGTACCATCTCAAGAACCAAGCCCGACTATTGATAGAAAGAAACGGCTATCTCGAGGAAAGACTTGAGGCAATGGAGAACGAAGGACAAGGCAATGGGGAAATTAACAACAACAACAGCAACAACAACCTTAGGGTTGATGTTGATCCTCCTGCTTATGTTCATGACAACCAGAAACCTTCTGCTGCCTCGGTAGCACGACAAACTTGTCGAGAATACATGGACAATGATCATGTTGAACTGCAAACTACACTACCAGATGTGGAAGCTGAACACTTTGAACTCAAACCTGTGATGTTTAGCATGATAAATTCAACCGGGCAATTCGGTGGTACTGCTACAGAGGATGCACGTGAACATCTGAAAACCTTCTAGAAGATATGTAGATCATTCAGCCAACCAAGAATAAGCCCGAAAACACTGAGACTCTGACTATTTCCCCATTCATTGAGGGATAGAGCAAAAACCTGGTGGAATAAGTTAACGTCGGGTTCAATAAGAACATGGGAAGATCTTTGTCGTGAATTCCTCTCTCATTTTAATCCTTCTCTTTTAACCGAAAGATTGCATAAAGAAATTGCTACTTTTCAACAGGAAGATGATGAACCAATGCATGAGGCGTGGGACCGTTTTACAACTCTCTTACGAAACTGCCCGATGCACGGATTCCATGTATGGAACCAGGTCGTCAAATTATACAATGTTGCCAATGTACACACCCGAATGAGAATAGATTCGACAACCAATAGTTTTCTACTGGATAAAGAACCAGAAGATGCAATGCTAGTGTAGAAAAGATTGGCAAAGAATGACGAACAGTTCCCCACAGAACGAAGAGGAGGAAGAAGAGGCGTGTCTGTAAAGGAACAAGAATCCGACAACTCGGTGAGAACCTAATTAGCATACATCATCAAGGTAGTTGAAAACCTACAGCGGAAGAATGAATCTAAGGCCGTGTTTTCTGCTGAGGAGATGTGTGAAAATTGTAGTGGAAACCACAGTACAGAGGAGTGTCCCCTACAACTGGAAACGTGAATGTATTTTGGAAATTTCAACAAGAATAGAGGCTACGACTCCAACAATTACAACCCGAATTGGAGGAAGAACCCAAAATTATCGTGGAGTAACCCAGATAATGCTCATAATCCTCCTGTCCAGAACACTCAAAACCAAAGAGCCCCCAGAATACTGTCACGGCAGTAGCCACAATAGCAGCCACAATAGCAGCCGGCATCATCCACCAGTACATTGGAATAGACCCTAGCAGCTTTCATGTCTCAAACTGGAGCATATATGGCAACATGGATCACTTTGTCAAGAAGACTGAAACATTCATGGATAAGACAGAGATTAGAATGAAAAACCATGAGGCCACTTTGAAGTCTCTAGAAACACAGATGGGTCAGATAGCTCAGTTCATCAACACCAGACATAATGGAGGATTCCCTAGTGATACTGAGGTCACTAGAAAACCCACACACGAGCAGTGTAAAGCCATAACAACGAGAAGTGGGAAACAACTACAAGGGCCGAAAATAAAAGAAACACTTAGTAAGGAACCGACCCTGCGAACACCTTCCAACGACACTGCCCCAGCAGACTTGAAGCAACCTGATGTCCCCACCCCTGCCACGACAACAGAAGAATTAGAGGAGATGACGGAAGAAGTTGAAGAATGTGAGCCTCGTCAGATCCGAATTCCATGTGAAGGACGTCTCGAAGATTTCCGTCCTTAACCCCCTTTTCCACAATGGTTGAAAAAACAGAAACATGAGTACCAACTTAGGAAGATCTATGATGTTTTTAAGCAAGTACATATAAATATTCTGTTGTTGGAGGCCATTAAGAAAAGGCCTGGTTATACAAAATTCCTTAAAGATGCAATGTCCAAGAGATCCAGACTTGGGGAGTTTGAAACTGTAATGATGACAAAAGGTTGCATGGCAATCCTACATAACCGTACACCCCCAAAGAAGAAGGATCCTAGGAGTTTCATTATACCATGCATAATCGGTGATCAGTATGTGGGTAAGGCACTTTGTGATCTTAGATCAAGTATTAATCTAATGCCCAAATCTGTTTTTTTAGAAATTAGGTATTGGACAAGCAAGACCCACAACAATCATGCTGTAATTGGCAGACCGCTCTTACATGCAGCCGGAAGGAAAAATTGAAGACATTCTGGTAAGAGTGGATAAATTTATATTTCCTGCTGACTTTCTTGTTTTAGATTGTGAAGCGGACGAGAATGCACCGATCATCCTAGGGCGACCCTTCCTAGCCACAGGCAGAACAGTGATCGATGTAGAGAAGGGAGAACTGACCATGAGAGTCAATGACCAGCAGATAAAGTTAAATGTTCTCCAGGACATGAAAAAAGCCGATGTACATGAAGAGTGTAAGGCAATATCAGAGGTAATTTTAGACCAACCCTGCATCAGATCAAGTTGTCGTGACAGGTAATTTGGTCACTGTCGCCACAGCCACCTAGAAGACTACCACGGCAACACTAGTGACAGCAACTCCTCAGACAATGACACCTCTGACACTGAAGGTCCTGAGGAGGTCAATTGGATAGGCACGCGTCCAGGTAAGTTTTTTGAACCTTTGAACTATACCTCTAATGAACATATGTTTCAAAAGCCTTTCATAGACCGGCCACCTACTTTAGATCTTAAACCCCTGCCAGGGCAGCTTAAATATGTTTTTCTTGGACTCAATGATACATTGCCCGTAATCATCTCTTCTAAGTTGATGCAGGAACAGGAACAACAGTTGATTAGCATGCTACAACAACATAAGAAGGCGATTGGATGGACCATTGTCGATATCCAAGGCATCAGTCCGGCCATTTGTATGCATAAGATCCTCTTGGAGGATGATCATAAGCTGACGATAGATTCTCAAAGGCGATTAAACAAAGCTATGCGAGACGTGGTGCCAAAGGAAATTATCAAATGGCTTGATGCTAGAATTATTTACGCCATCTCGGATAGCAAGTCGGTGAGCCCTGTGCAATGCGTGCCCAAGAAGGGAGGAATAAATGTAGTAACCAACAAGGACAATGAGCTAATCCCAACCAGGAATTTGACCGGTTGGAGGGTTTGTATGGACTACCGGAAGCTTAACAAAGCTACCCGGAAGGACCACTTTCCCTTACCTTTTATTGATCAAATGCTAGATCGTTTAGCGGGAAAACCTTACTACTGTTTCCTTGATGGTTATTCGGGTTATAACAAAATAGCCATTGCACCGGAGGACCAAGAGAACACAGCCTTCACATGCCCCTACGAAACATACGCCTTTAGGAGAATGCCATTTGGACTGTGTAATGCACCAACAACTTTTCAGCGGTGTTTGATGGCAATATTCTCTGATATGGTGGAAGATTTCCCATAAATCTTTATAGATGACTTTTCTGTCTTTGGAGACAGTTTCAACAACTACCTAGGCAATTTGAAGAAGGTGCTTGAAAGATGTGAAGAGGCAAATCTTGTACTGAACTGGGAAAAATTCCATTTTATGGTAGATGAGAGCATAGTGTTGGGACACAAAGTCTCCTGCGTAGCATAGAAGTGGACAGAGCCACCCACCACAGTCAAGGGTATTAGGAGTTTCTTAGGACACGTTGTAACCCCCTTAGCCCGACCTAGACGGTTGACCCGAACTACGAAGATTACACGGGGAAAACCAAAGTTAACCTGATAGTCAACCTTGATTAATGACCCTTTTTTTCTTTTTAATCTTATCTGGATGCACATTAACCCTAAGCGTACTCTTTAGAAACACTTACGCGAAAAGCACAGCGGTCAAATTACAATAAGGGACTCAATTGCACAAATACAATTGTTAGGGACCAATTTGTAAATTCTGGAAATTTGAAGGTCTTAACTGGTTTTTAAAGTTACCAATATTAAATTAATCATATTACATGCTTCCCTGTCAAATTTCACCTTAATCGGACATCTCGAACTCACGCAATTGTAAATACAATTTTCAGGACTGAAACGTAAAGCTTGCAAACCTCAAAACCATTCAAATCAGTGCCCAACGGTCACCTGTTTCGAAACGGTGTTGACCGTTCCGAAATGCGGGTTCGTTTCGAGACTTATTTCGAAACAGGGCCTTCCAGTGGCACAACCGTTTCGATACGGTCACCAGTCGTTTCGAAACACCAGTGCCATTACAAGCCCCCGTTTCGAAACGCCTATGAGTGTATCGATACGGGTTGCCCAGAAGCTGCAGAATTTGTTGGTTTAACATGCATTTAACCACTCAAACACATCATAATAACTTCCTAAACATGTCAACAGGTCATCATACATATAAGGTACATGTTTGCAACATCAGAACACGTTCATGGCATCAATCATGGAATTACACAAGTCTATAGGCATGCATCCTAGTATCCAAAACCAAGCAACCAACAAAACCCAAATCAAGCATCAAAAAGGCCATTTAAAAATCCAAAACATCAAAGGCATCATGCCACAACTAGGGACTCCAGAACATCTCCCAAAACACAACCTAGGTTCCCATTGCCAAAATATCAAAAACTAATAGTGTTGTGAAAACATCACCATACATGAGCTTAGCTTTCCCTTGGATTCTTAGCCTCCTTGTTGCCCTCAAACACTTCAATTATCTGTATTATTGGTTCAAGAGAGAGAGCGTAAGCACAATTGCTTAGTGAGGCATGCTCCTTCAACTCCTTAGGTGTCATTCGATAAGGAGTAATGGACACTGGAGTTGTGTTTTCATACAACTCAATCCCAAACTCCACCTCCCGACTAGGAGGCAAACCAAGTAACTCCTCCGGAAACACACCAGGAAACTCTCGCACAGTCTTGATATCTTGGACTCGCAACTCCTTAGAGCTAGGATTCATAACAAAGGCTAGGTAGGCCTCACAACCTTGCCTCAGCATTCGGCTTGCTTCCAATGTAGACACCACATTGGCAAGAAACTTCACATTCTCACCAACCACCACTACCTCATAATCATCCGCAAGCTTCAAAGAAACTCGCTTGTTCTCAAAATCCACCACAGCTCGATGTTCAACAAGCCAATCCATACCAAGGATTACATCAAAACCATAAAATGGCAATTCCATGAGGTCAACAAGAAAAAAACATGGTTTTGCACTACCAAAGGACATCTTCTATATAACTTCCGTGTCACAACGGTCTCACCAAAAGAACTAGTTACACGGATACCAACATCCAAAGACTCAACAGGTAAACCAAGCAATTGAGCATGTTCATGCAATATGTATGAGTGTGTAGATCCAGAATCAATCAAGGAAAGTAATGACAAGGATTGCAAAGTAAAGGTACCTGCGATCACATCTGTGTCATTTCTCCCCTCCCGCTGAGCATACACTCAAGCCTGGCCACCACCCTCAGGTTGAACAGCCACCACATGCGCCACATTCTTTCCACCATCATCTCTGCGCTCGAAGTTACCACGGCCACGGCCACGACCTCTCTGTGGTGCAACAACCCCAGTAGCACGTCCCTGACCACCACCGGCCAACAAAGGACACTCCCTCCTCATGAGGTCCGCCGAACCACAATTCCATCACGAATTATCGGTCACCGCCACATGAGCATGAACCTCCCTCGCTGCTCGATGACATTCACGCCTCAAATGACAACGCGATCCACACGTCCAGCACGTGTTCTGATCAGCTCTCATCATGTCTCCCTGAACAGGCGCACCATGCCCTCCATTACCACGCCTAGCAGAAGACTGATACCTCTTATCTCGTCTTCTCATGTTCCGTCCACCACCGGAACTATACTCAGCAGCTCTTTTGCTCGAGCCAAAACTAACACCTCTGGAAGACAAACCCAAGTTCTGCTCAATGTCCTTTGCCCTACTCACCAGCACATAAAAATCTGTATACTCAGCAGCAAGCATAAAGGTCTTCACATCCGACATCAAACCATATCGGAAACGCTCACACCTCTCCCGCTCATCAAGGATAAGCTCAGGCGCGTGTTAACTAAGACGGACAAACTGGATCTCGTACTCAGCCACCGTCATGCTTCCTTGCACAAGAGACATGAATTCTCTTTTCTTCTCATCCAGGTATCGCACACCTAGATACTTTCACTTGAACGCGTTTAGAAAGAACGTCCAAGTCACATCAATTTCCTTCATTCCGGAGACAGCGGTTGTCTACATGTATACGCATCTTCATGTAACAGCGGTACAACACAACCTAACTTCTGCACATCGTTGCAGTTCATTTGTCCCAATATCCTCTTGGTGCTTTCCAACCAAGATTCAGAACCCTCAGGAGATAAACCTCTGAACTCAGTCCCTCCCAGACTGCGAAGACGTTTCAAAGGTAATCTCACATTAGCATCACCCTGATGCACAGCTCCGTGAGCTCCAGCTACTGCTGCCTGAAAGGCTCCAGCAATAGCCTGAAACAAAATTGTCATGTCAGGAGCAGCTTGCCCCTGCACACCATCAGGTCCAGCGACCCCAGCACCAGCACCAACACCAGCACCACCACCACCGGGCAGTCCACCACCAAGAGGAGGAGGTATATCCACAACATTCTCAACGTTTTCCTCGTTCTCATTCTGAGCCATAGCTCTCGTATTCATCCTCATCTCTCTACGAGGCCCCACTTACAAGAAACTACAATGCACTGACACAATGCAATAAACATGATTAGGCTCAACAAGGTAAGTAATCCAAGTACTCAAGCTCATTTTCCAAAAACAATTTCTTTCATTAGTTTTGATATGGCAATGGGTACCTCTAACATGCTTCAATACAGCATAGCATCACAATTGCAACAGACTTTACAATTCATAAATCATACTTCCATTTAAAAGGCATATCATGCAATCACACATACATCACTCACATAACCATTCCCATTAACATGAGAACTCAGCTTTGATACCACCAAATGTAAACCCCTTAGCCCGGCCTAGACGGTTGACCCGAACTACGAAGATTACACGGGGAAAACCAAAGTCAACCCGAAAGTCAACCTTGATTAACGACCCTTTTTTTCTTTTTAATCTTATCTGGACGCACATTAACCCTAAGCGTACTCTTGAGAAACACTTACGCGAAAAGCAAAGCGATCAAATTACAATAAGGGACTCAATTGCACAAATACAATTGTTAGGGACCAATTTGTAAATTCTGGAAATTTGAAAGTCTTAACTGGTTTTTAAGTTACCAATATTAAATTAATCATATTACATGATTCCCTGTCAAATTTCACATTAATCGGACATCTCGAACTCACGCAATTGTAAATACAATTTTCAGGACTGAACGTAAAGCTTGCAAACCTCAAAACCATTCAAATCAGTGCCCAACGGTCGCCTGTTTCGAAACGGTGTTGACCGTTCCGAAGCACGGGTTCGTTTCAAGACTTGTTTTGAAATAGGGCCTTCTAGTGGCCAAACCGTTTCGATACGGTCACCAGCCGTTTCGAAACACCAGTGCCATTACTGGCCCCCGTTTCGAAACGCCTATGAGTGTATCGATACGGGTTGCCCAGAAGTTGCAGAATTTGTTGGGTTAACATGCATTTAACCACGCAAACACATCCTAATGACTTCGTAAACATGTCAACAGGTCATCATACATATAAGGTACATGTTTGCAACATCAGAACACGTTCATGGCATCAATCATGGAATTACACAAGTCTATAGGCATGCATCCTAGTATCCAAAACCAAGCAACCAACAAAACACAAATCAAGCATCAAAAACGCCATTTACAAATCCAAAACATCAAAGGCATCATGCCACAACTAGGGAGTCCAAAACATCTCCCAAAACACAACCTAGGTTCCCATTGCCAAAATATCAAAAACTAATAGTGTTGTGAAAACATCACCATACATGAGCTTAGCTTTCCCTTGGATTCTTAGCCTCCTTGTTGCCCTCAAACACTTCAATTATCTGTATTATTGGTTCAACAGAGAGAGCGTAAGCACAATTGCTTAGTGAGGCATGCTCTAAAGAAATAACACAATAATGCATTTTATAAAACACTTTTCACAAAGCTTTTCATCACATAATCATCATTATTCATGCAACCTTGCATACATATCAAGCATCTCATGCTTCATTAAAATCAACATGTCATATTGGCTTTCAAGTGATAATCCATAACCATTTACTACATAAAACATAATTGGATACGCGAATTACAAGCGTTGTCCCATACGCTTCATACACACTACCGAACACACAAGGTGGAGTTTACCGGTACAATCACAACCCCTCAACACCCGTGATGGAGTTTAACGGTACAATCACAACCCCTCAACATCACTCATCGGTAGTTGTATAACTCCACTAACGAGAACACGGGACACACAACACAAGATCCACACATGGACTTTTAACCACCATTGTGATCTTACCTTTCTCGTTAGTGTACTTGGATGGAGTTTACGGTACAGTTACAACCCCTCAACATCCAAGGCGACTTTATTCACGGAGCACCCAATCCTATAGCCGGCTAACTATATCCGATTCAAGTACTTTAAAACCAAACACATCACTTGCCAATTTACATCAATTATCATCAACAATTCACTGTTTTAAAGCATTAATCAAAGCAAATTATCATCATGCATCACTATGCATCAAAACCATATTTACATCATATCAAACCAAGGATCTCTTACCTTGAGCATCCTTCAACACATGGCTTTCATAACCAGCATTAATCATGCTAAAACATGCTTTCAAAACAGAATTTAAACATGCAATCTATAAACAAATGCATCAACCACTTCATGGCTCTTCCAAGAGAGTTTTTCTAAAAACTTACTCTTGAGCTTAGTTAAGTTGTTTAGACTTAAACTAAGCTCCCAAAACCTTCAAACATTCGTTACAAAGCTGGAAACCCAACTTCTTTCACCAATTCCGTTTCGCAAGCTTGCCGAAATGCCGATCAAGCCTCCGAATCAACACCACAAGTATCCGAAGATGTCTCCCCTGTTTTAAACACATCAAAGCAGAGGATTAATGCATCATCATGCATTAAAATCTTCAGCCATCACACCTAAACTCGCTGCTCTAACCAATTCTAACATTTCGGCTACCAAACACAACCGAAATCACCTCCAAACTCTTCCAAAACATAACCCAGCCAAGATCCATCACTTCTAACCATTTCTAAACATCAATTAACATCCAAAATGAACCTAAACTCGTCCTTATAGCTCCAGCTATAACAGAACACCAAGATCACCCCAAAAACCACCATTTTCATAAGCAAAAACTTAGGAAACACAACCTATTCGGGATTGCATTGATAAAACCTCATTTACACATCATTAGACATCCAAAATACATTTAAGAATCATCTCAAAACAGAGCCCAAACAATCACAACGAAATTCTTCAAGATTTCCTCCAAATCTTGAGTTTTAAGCCAAAATCAAGTTCATATCATCAAAACAATTTATAAAACATAGATTAAGGATTGATAACTTGGGAATTTCAGTAAAGAACTGAGTATTTAGAGGAGAAGAACAACCTTACCTCTAAATGTTGATTTCTCCTTGATTTGAGCCAATTTTCTTGAAATTCCAATAAGCAAATCAAAAGGATTTGATGTAGAATGGATTAGGATTTAATTGATGATTGAAACCTCATCAATTGGAGTGAAAATCAATGGAAAAGTTGCTGGACAAAAGTGTTTGGATGAGGGAATTTTGAGAGAAAATGAGATGAGAAAATTTTAAGAAAGTTAGTTATGAAAATCTAAAAAGTGGTTTCTCTTTTTCATTTATTTAATTAAACATTAATTAAATCACTTAAATTTAAGAAAAATCTGGAGAAATCATTCTTGGGTAAATTAGCTCCTTAAAGATTCAAAGTTTCAATCCTTACAAAACAGTCACCACTGAACTTTTCAAAAATCGCATTTTAGTCACTATTTCAAAATGTTGCATTTCCAAACCTTATTTTGTAAAATTGATTTCACCACTCTCTTATATATATTAAAAGATGATTTTTAGATATTTTTTCATATTTTTAAAGCATCCCGAACTAGGCTTTCCCTAAAACCCCCTTTTATATTCGAACCGAAAATCAGACCGACCCGGTTCAGACCTTAAACTTCTAAGCCCAAAATTGGGGTGTTACAACTCTCCCCCCCCCCTTAAGAAATTACGTCCTCAAAATTTACCTGGAAGAAAAAGGTACGGAAACTGCTTCTTCATGTCATCCTTTCTTTCCCACGTGGCTTCCTCAACACCACGATGCTTCCACAACACCTTAACCAAATCAATGGTCTTGCCACGAAGAACTTTACTGTCTGAATCCAGAATTTTTACCGGCTCCTCATCATAGGTCAAGTCTGGATTCAACTCCACTCCCTCCACAGGCATAACATGCGAAGGATCCGATATATATCTCCGAAGCATAGAAACATGAAACACATCATGAATATTTTCCAACTCTTGCGGCAACCTCAGCTTGTACGCAACAGGACCCACACGTTCAATCACCTCGTATGGTCCAATGTACCTAGGGCTCAACTTACCCTTTCGACCAAACCTCATCACCTTCTTCCAAGGCGAAACATTCAAAAACACACGATCACCTACCGCAAAGTCAATCTCCTTACGCTTTAAATCCGCGTAAGACTTCTATCGATCAGAAGCTACCTTCAATCGCTCACAAATGAGCTTCACCTTCTCGGTGGTTCCTTTCAACAAAGCTGGCATTGAAACCAACTTCTGACCTGTTTCAGCCTAACAAAGAGGAGTTTTTCACTTCCTCCCGTACAAGGCTTCATAAAGTGCCATTTGAATACTTGCCTGGTAGCTATTGTTATAAGCAAACTCCACCAAAGGCAAATGCTTCTCCCAAGAGCCTTGAAACTCGATCACACAGCACCTCAACATATCTTCCAGCACTTGGATAACACGCTCAGACTATCCATCCGACTGTGGATGATAAGAAGTACTGAAATTCAGCCGTGTACCCAAAGCTTGATGCAAACATTCCCAGAAACGCGATGTAAACCTCGGATCTCTATCTGACACTATAGACTTTGGCACACCATGCAGCCGCACAATCTTAGCAATGTACAGCTCTGCAAGCTTATCCAAGGTGTACATAGTATGCACAGGTAAGAAATGAGCACACTTCGTAAGGCGATCCACAATCACCCACACCGAATTCTTCTTCGATGGCGACAAAGGCAAACCAGACACAAAGTCAATGGTAATCCTTTCCCACTTCCACTCGGGGATCCTCAATGGTTGCAACAACCCAGAAGGAAACTGATGCTCAGCCTTAACTCGCTGACAAACCATGCACTTACTCACATACTCAGCAACATCTTTCTTTAAACCCACCCAATAGTACTCATCCTTAAGATCACGATACATCTTTGTACTACCAGGGTGCATAGCAAACGGACTACTATGAGCTTCAGTAAGAATAGCACGCCTCAACTCAGCATCATTTGCCACTACTATCCGACTTCCAAAACATAGAACTCCATCATCACTAAAACAAAAATCCGATGGTCTATCCTCAACAATATCCTGAACATGTGGCACCAAGGAATCATCCAACAGCTGGTTAACCTTTATCAACTGAACCAAAGATGGTTTCACTTGCAATTCAGCCACAAGACCTCTATCTCGTGAAATACTCAAATTGGCAAACATAGCCCTCAGCTCCACTGCCACCTTTCTACTCAAGGCATCCGCTGCAACATTAGCTTTTCCCGGATGGTACTCGATCGTCATATCGTAATCTTTAAGCAACTCCACCCAACGTCGCTGCCTAAGATTCAACTCTTTTTGAGACATCAGATACTTCAAACTTTTGTGATCCGTGTACACAGTACACTTCTCACCATACATGTAATGTCTCCAAATTTTCAAAGCAAAGACCACCGCATCCAACTCAATATCATGCGTAGGATAATTGCGCTCATGCACCTTCAACTGGCGCGATGCATAAGCTACCACCTTACCCTCTTGCATCAACACACATCCCAAACCCACGTAGGATGCGTCACTGTACACAACAAACTCTTTCCCTGATTCAGGTTGAACCAAGATAGGAGCTTGCGTCAAAGCTGCCTTAAGCTTCTCAAAAGCCTGTTGTCTCGCTTCTGTCCACTCATACTTGACATCCTTCTGCAACAACTTCGTCAAAGGTGCAGCAATCTTTGAAAATCCATCTACGAACCTCCGGTAGTATCCCGCCAACCCAAGGAAACTACGGACTTCATGAATAGAGTTAAGAGGCTTCAAATTCATCACTGCCTCAATCTTCTGAGGATCAACACGAATCCCCTCAGCAGACACCACATGCCCAAGAAAAACAACTTCTCTAAGCCAGAATTCACACTTGCTCAGCTTAGCATAAAGTTGATTCTCCAACAAAGCCTGCAACACAATCCTCGAATGCCCCTCATGCTCCTTCTCAGTACGAGAGTACACAAGGATATCATCAATGAACACCACAACAAACTTGTCCAAGTATTCATGGAACACTCTATTCATCATGTCCATAAAAGTTGCAGGAGCATTCGTCAAACCAAACGGCATCACAAGGAACTCATAATGCCCATACCTCGTTCTGAAGGTTGTCTTCGGCACATCCACATCCTTCACCTTAAGCTGGTAATAACTTGACCTTAAGTCAATCTTAGAGAACACAGCCGCTCCCCGAATTTGATCAAAAATATCATCAATCCTCGGAAAAGTATATCTATTCTTGATAATCAACTTGTTCAGCTGACGATAATCGATGCACGTTCTCATAGTGCCATCCTTTTTCTTTACAAACAAAACCGGTGCACCCTAAGGTGACACACTCGGCCGAATAAAACCACGATCAAGCAACTCCTGAAGTTGCGTCTTCAGCTCCTTCAACTCCTTAGGTGCCATTCGATAAGGAGTAATGGACACTGGAGTTGTGTTTTCATACAGCTCAATCCCAAACTCCACCTCCCGACTAGGAGGCAAACCAAGTAACTCCTCCAGAAACACACCAGGAAACTCTCGCACAGTCCTGATATCTTGGACTCGTAACTCCTTAGAGCTAGGATTCATAACAAAGGCTAGGTAGGCCTCACAACCTTGCCTCAACATTCGGCTTGCTTCCAATGTAGACACCACATTGGCAAGAAACTTCACATTCTCACCAACCACCACTACCTAATAATCATCCGCAAGCTTGAACGAAACTCGCTTGTTCTCAAAATCCACCACAGCTCGATGTTCAACAAGCCAATCCATACCAAGGATTACATCAAAACCATAAAATGGCAATTCCATGAGGTCAACAAGAAAAACATGGTTTTGCACTACCAAAGGACATCTTCTATATAACTTTCGTGTCACAACG
Source organism: Hibiscus trionum (assembly GCA_030270665.1). NCBI lineage: Eukaryota > Viridiplantae > Streptophyta > Magnoliopsida > Malvales > Malvaceae > Hibiscus > Hibiscus trionum. The sequence goes on from BSYR01000008.1 coordinate 4,544,783, forward strand.
GTCTCACCAAAAGAACTAGTTACACGCATACCAACATGCAAAGACTCAACAGGTAAACCAAGCAATTGAGCATGTTCATGCAATATGTATGAGTGTGTAGATCCAGAATCAATCAAGGAAAGTAATGACAATGATTGCAAAGTAAAGGTACCTGCGATCACATCCGTGTCATTTCTCCCCTCCCGCTGAGCATACACTCAAGCCTGGCCACCACCCTCAGGTTGAACAGCCACCACATGCGCCACATTCCTTCCACCATCATCTCTGCGCTAGAAGTTACCACGGCCACGGCCACGACCTCTCTGTGGTGCAACAACCCCAGGAGCACGTCCCTGACCACCACCGGCCAACAAAGGACACTCCCTCCTCATGTGGTGCGCCGAACCACAATTCCAGCACGAATTACTGGTCACAGCCACATGAGCCTGAACCTCCCTCGCTGCTCGAGGATATTCACGCCTCAAATGACCACGCGATCAACACGTCGAGCACGTGTTCTAATCAGCTCTCATCCTGTCTCCCTGAACAGGCGCACCATGCCCTCCATTACAACGCCTAGCAGAAGACTGATACCTCTTATCTCGTCCTCTCTTGTTCTGTCCACCACCGGAACTATACTCAGCAGCTCTTTTGCCCGAGCCAAAACTAACACCTCTGGAAGACAAACCCAGGTTCTGCTCAATGTCCTTTGCCCTACTCACTAGCACATCAAAATCTGTATACTCAGCAGCAAGCATAAAGGTCTTCACATCCGACATCAAACCATATCGGAAACGCTCACACCTTTCCCGCTCATCAGGGATAAGCTCAGGCGCGTGTTGACTAAGACAGACAAACTGGATCTCGTACTCAGCCACCGTCATGCTTCCTTGCACAAGAGGCATGAATTCTCTTTTCTTCTCATCCAGGTATCGCACACCTAGATACTTTCACTTGAACGCGTTCAAAAAGAACATCCAAGTCACATCAATTTCCTCCATTTCGGAGACAGTGGTTGTCCACCATGTATACGCATCTTCATGTAAAAACGATACAACACAACCTAACTTCTGCACATCGTTGCAGTTCATTTGTCCCAATATCCTCTTGGTGCTTTCCAACCAAGATTCAGAACCCTCAGGAGATAAACCTCTGAACTCAGTCCCTCCCAGACTGCGAAGACGTTTCAAAGGTAATCTCACATTAGTATCACCCTGATGCACAGCTCCGTGAGCTCCAGGTACTGCTGCCTGAAAGGCTCCAGCAATAGCCTGAAACAAAATTGTCATGTCAGGAGCAGCTTGCCCCTGCACACCATCAGGTCCAGCGACCCCAGCACCAACACCAGCACCATCACCTCCAGCACCACCACCAACAGGCGGTCCACCACCAAGAGGAGGAGGTATATCCACAACATTCTCAACGTTTTCCTCGTTCTCATTCTGAGCCATAGCTCTCGTATTCATCCTCATCTCTCTACGAGGCCCCACTTACAAGAAACTACAATGCACTGACACAATGCAATAAACATGATTAGGCTCAACAAGGTAAGTAATCCAAGTACTCAAGCTCATTTTCCAAAAACAATTTCTTTCATTAGTTTTGATATGGCAATGGGTACCTCTAACATGCTTCAACACAACATAACATCACAATTGCAACATACTTTACAATTCATGCATCATACTTCCATTTAAAAGGCATATCATGCAATCACACATACATCACTCACATAACCATTCCCATTAACACGAAAACTCAACTCTGATACCACCAAATGTAACCCCCTTAGCCCGGCCTAGACGGTTGACTCGAACTACGAAGATTACACGGGGAAAACCAAAGTCAACCCGAAAGTCAACCTTGATTAACGACCCTTTTTTTCTTTTTAATCTTATCTGGACGCACATTAACCCTAAGCGTACTCTTGAGAAACACTTACGCGAAAAGCACATCGATCAAATTACAATAAGGGACTCAATTGCACAAATACAATTGTTAGGGACCAATTTGTAAATTCTGGAAATTTGAAAGTCTTAACTAGTTTTTAAGTTACCAATATTAAATTAATCATATTACATGATTTCCTGTCAAATTTCACCTTAATCGGACATCTCGAACTCACGCAATTGTAAATACAATTTTCAGGACTGAAACGTAAAGCTTGCAAACCTCAAAACCATTCAAATCAGTGCCCAACGGTCACATGTTTCGAAACGGTGTTGACCGTTCCGAAACGCGGGTTCGTTTCAAGACTTGTTTCGAAATAGGGCCTTCCAGTTGCCAAACCGTTTCGATACGGTCACAAGCCGTTTCAAAATACCAGTGCCATTACAGGCCCTCGTTTCGAAACGCCTACGAGTGTATCGATAAGGGTTGCCTAGAAGCTGCAGAATTTGCTGGTTTAACATGCATTTAATCACTCAAACACATCCTAATGACTTCCTAAACATGTCAACAGGTCATCATACATATAAGGTACATGTTTGCAACATCAGAACACGTTCATGGCATCAATCATGGAATTACACAAGTCTATAGGCGTGCATCCTAGTATCCAAAACCAAGCAACCAACAAAACCCAAATCAAGCATCAAAAACGCCATTTACAAATCCAAAACATCAAAGGCATCATGCCACAACTAGGGAGTCCAAAACATCTCCCAAAACACAACCTAGGTTCCCATTGCCAAAATATCAAAAACTAATAGTGTTGTGAAAACATCACCATACATGAGCTTAGCTTTCCCTTGGATTCATAGCCTCCTTGTTGCCCTCAAACACTTCAATTATCTGCATTATTGGTTCAAGAGAGAGAGCGTAAGCACAATTGCCTAGTGAGACATGCTCTAAAGAAACAACACAATAATGCATTTTATAAAACACTTTTCACAAAGCTTTCCATCATATAATCATCATTATTCATGCAACCTTGCATACATATCAAGCATCTCATGCTTCATTAAAATCAACATGTCATATTGGCTTTCAAGTGATAATCCATAACCATTTACAACATAAAACACAATCGGATACACGGATTACAAGCGTTGTCCCATACGCTTCATACACACTACCGAACACACAAGGTGGAGTTTACCCGTACAATCACAGCCCTTCAACACCCGTGATGGAGTTTAACGGTACAATCACAACCCCTCAACATCACTCATCGGTAGTTGTATAACTCGACTAACGAGAACATGGGACACACAACACAAGATCCACACATGGACTTTTAACCACCATTGTGATCTTACCTTTCTCGTTAGTGTACTTGGATGGAGTTTACGGTACAGTTAGAACCCCTCAACATCCAAGGCGACTTTATTCACGGTGCACCCAATCCTATTGCCGGCTAACTATATTTGATTCAAGAACTTTAAAACCAAACACATCACTTGCCAATATACATCAATTATCATCAACAATTAATTATTTTAAAGCATTAATCAAAGCCAATTATCATCATGCATCACTATGCATCAAAACCATATTTACATCATATCAAACCAAGGATCTCTTACCTTGAGCATCCTTCAACACATGGCTTTCATAACCAGCATTAACCATGCTAAAACATGCTTTCAAAACAGAATTTAAATATGCAATCTATAAACAAATGCATCAACCACTTCATGGCTCTTCCAAGAGAGTTTTTCTAAAAACTTACTCTTGAGCTTAGTTAAAATGCTTAGACTTAAACTAAGCTCCCAAAACCTTCAAACATTCGTTACAAAGCTGGAAACCCATCTTCACTCACCAATTCTGTTTCGCAAGCTTGCCGAAACGCCGATCAAGCCTCCGGATCAACACCACAAGTATCCGAAGATGTCTCCCTTGTTTTAAACACATCAAAGCAGAGGATTAATGCATCATCTTGCATTAAAATCTTCAGCCATCACACCTAAACTCGCTGCTCTAAGCAATTCTAACATTTCGGCTACCAAACACAACTGAAATCACCTCCAAACTCTTCCAAAACATAACCCAGGCAAGATCCATCACTTCTAACCATTTTTAAACATCAATTAACATCCAAAATGAACCTAAACTCGTCCTTATAGCTCCAGCTATAATAGAACACCAAGATCACCCCAAAAACCACCATTTTCATAAGCAAAAACTTAGGAAACACAACTTATTCGGGATTGCATTGATAAAACCTCATTTACACATCATTAGACATCCAAAATACATTTAAGAATCATCTCAAAATAGAGCCCAAACAATCACAACGAAATTCTTCAAGATTTCCTCCAAATCTTGAGTTTTAAGTCAAAATCAAGTTCATATCATCAAAACCATTTATAAAACTTAGATTAAGGAATGATAACTTGGGAATTTCAGTAAAGAACTGAGTATTTAGAGGAGAAGAACAACCTTACCTCTAAATGTTCATTTCTCCTTGATTTGAGCCAATTTTCTTGAAATTCCAATAAGCAAATCAAAAGGATTTGATGTAGAATGGATTAGGATTTAATTGATGATTGAAACCTCATCAATTGGAGTGAAAATCAAAGCAAAAGTTGCTGGAGAAAAGTGTTTGGATGATTGAATTTTGAGAGAAATGAGATGAGAAAGTTTTAAGAAAGTTAGTTAGGAAAATCTAAAAGGGTAAACTACTGCAGTGGTCACTTTAGTTTCACGTTTGTACAGATTTAGTCACCACTTTTGAAAAGTGCCAATAAGTGGTCATCTACGTTTTCGATGTGTAAAGACTTTGTCACTCCGACGTTATAGTCTGTTAGTCCCCTAACGAATTTCTGATGTGGCGGAATTAATTAACGAAAAAATAAGGATAAATTACTACAATAGCCATTAAAATTTATCTCATGTACATTTTTTCTCCTCAATTTAAAAAAGTAAACATTATAGTCACTAATAAAAATGTTTCTTTATAATTTCACCATTAAATTTTTAAAAATTCATTTTTCATTCCTAAAACTTTTCAATCAATTAGTACAATAATATTATAAATGCTTAGAAGAAAAATAGGTGCCTAAAGTATACCCTTTGAAACTTAGGTGCCCAAATTGCTCCTATTTAATAACTCAAACTTAAAAATTTAATTCACTAACTACTAAAAAATTCGAGTTATTGGAATTTCTATTTTATAATTTAAACTTTATTTTGAATTTTTGAGTCGAGTTTTTGAAATTATGAGTCGAATATTTTCACATCAAACCAAAAAATTTAATTTTTTCGAGTCAAGTCGAGTTATTGGAATTTCTATTTTATAATTCAAACTTTATTTGAATTTTTGAGTCGAGTTTATGAAATTATGAGTCGAGTATTTTCACATCAAACCTAAAAATTTAATTTTTTCGAATCAAGTCGAGTGTTGCACTTCCCTACATATAATTTTTAATTTTAATCCGTGTTTGTCCCAAGCATGAAATGCTACAGTAAATATCACCCATAAAACCACATCCAATTTCCATCTCGAATACCGCCATATTATATGTATATAATTTATATATATATATATATATATATATATATATATATATATATATATGTATGTATATATATATATATATATATAAGAAAATGTGCTCTTCACTAACCATTTAATCACAAAAAATATACCTTGCTTGTGCATCGCTGTAAACTGGTTCATATGGCAGAGATGTTTTATCATGTGCAAAGCAAAAGATACTAACCCATAAGCTAGGCGTGAAAGCAGAGCAGTAGACGTGAAATGAAATCAACATTGTTCAAAAGTTGATCCAGGCGCTGAGTTGGGACAAACACGGATTAAAATTAAAAATTATATGTAGGGAAGTGCAACACTCGACTTGATTCGAAAAAATTAAATTTTTAGGTTTGATGTGAAAATACTCGACTCATAATTTCATAAACTCGACTCAAAAATTCAAAATAAAGTTTGAATTATAAAATAGAAATTCCAATAACTCGACTTGACTCGAAAAAATTAAATTTTTTGGTTTGATGTGAAAATACTCGACTCATAATTTCATAAACTCGAATCAAAAATTCAAAATAAAGTTTGAATTATAAAATAGAAATTCCAATAACTCGAATTTTTTAGTAGTTAGTGAACTATATTTTTAAGTTTGAGTTATTAAATAGGAGCAATTTGGGCACCTAAGTTTCAAAGGGTATACTTTGGGCACCTATTTTTCATCTAAGCATTTATAATATTATTGTACTAATTGATTGTAAAGTTTTAGGATTGAAAAATGAATTTTTAAAAATTTAAGGGTGAAATTATAAAGAAACATTTTTATTAGTGACTATAATGTTTACTTTTTTAAATTGAGGAGAAACAATGTACATGAGATAAATTTTAATGGCTATTGCAGTAGTTTATCCTTATTTTTTCGTTAATTAATTTTGCCACATCAGAAATCCGTTAGGGGACTAACGGACTATAACGCCGGAGTGACCAAGTCTTTACACATCGAAAACGTAGATGACTACTTATTGGCACTTTTCAAAACTGGTGACTAAATCTGTACAAACGGGAAACGAAAGTGACTCCTGCAGTAGTTTACCCTATAATTTAATTTAACAAACATAATAAGTGTAATTCATGGTTTTTTCTCAAACAAAATTTTATTAATCATAAAAAAACTTCAAATAAGTTTACAATTTGCACCAAAAATCACTACACCACCCATTGCTCATATATCAACAATCAAACAAATAAAGTAGATTTGTAAAACCAAATAATAGCGGCGGAAGCCAAGAAAGCTGATCTTCTGAAGGACATGGAAACCGCAGGCAAAAGTAGAAACCCAAGAACCTGGGAGAACACAAGAAGCGTAAATAGCGGGGGGGGGGAGCCAAAAAGGTAAAATTGTTGAAGAAGTGACATACGAATCTTGTGACCCGAGAGAGAAGAAAATAAGAAGAATCAAAGGCCATGTAGAGGAGGAAACTCTGTGGAAATTACATAAAAGTTTGATTGGCACAATGGTGACATACTGCAGCTCTGATCAGGTGGAGAGATTGCACAACTGGGGTATTGGTGAGATAGAGATGAGTAAAATGGGAGGAAGAAGATTCATAATCGATATACGGGATGGGGAACTCCTTAAGTTACTTGACGAGCACCCATGGTATGTATTGAAGGGAGTCTTTATAGAAGTGGAGTATTTGTCATAAACTAGTATGATACCTTAAAGGTTGACTTGGGTGGAAGTAGTGGGGATTCCATTACACTGTTGGAATTATACAATAATATCTAGGATATCATAATGTTGGGGGTTCTTTGGTAGCGATAAGGGAGAATGCAAACCAAACACTAGATTGTGAGAAGCTAAATATCTTTATCTCTACAAATCAAATTAACAGAATCAATTGTATCGAGCCCGAGTATATGAAGTTGTCTGCATTCATGTAAATGTAGATAATTAGAAGACTGGGGTTGAGGGGAAGCTAGCCAGGCCGGTCGTATCAGATACGGAGGAAAGCTCGTCGGAACTAACAACAGTTCATTCTCAGAGGGAAGAAATGATTAAATCTAAAGATAATTTTATTGGGCATGATGAAGCAATAAATGTAGTTTGCAAAGGAATATCGTCCCAAGATTTTGAAAATGATTTAGAAATATAAGATTTTAGATTTATTGGGGAATAAAAATTAAAGGGCTATAGACTCGAGAATAATGGAGAAGTCAAAAAATTCCAGCAGTCAAACGGCGTTGAATTGGCTGAAGTGGAGAAGGAGGGGCCAAGGAACCAAGATTCAAGGGAGAGTAGTGGACCGTACAAAGGGGATCTTGTAGATACTAGCCTAGTTGATATTCAAATTACATTAAGATTCAACCTAGAAAACCCAAGCTCAAGAAGGGCAGTGGAAGATCTAAGAATGATGGGCTTCAATGAGGCAGACATTAATCATAAAGAAACTCAAGGGGTAGACTTATATATTAACCAAGTCGAAGTCCAAAATCAGCCTGGGCCAGATGAAATGAAGATATCTGAATCAAATCGAGTTAATAAGGCAAATGAATATACGATAAGGGCAAAGAATGACGTAGAGGTTGAATATACCCTAGCCCTACCAAAGTTTCAAGCAAGGAAAAAAGAAGGAAGAATGAGCAATACAAGTCTTTTTTGGAGTTTCAGAACAAAGTTCTTATAAGGTGGAACAAAAGAAAAGTGATAGAGCTCAAAGACGCATTAAGCAGGGCAGGAAAGATTTAGTTTCACCTGAAATTTAAGGCAGATCACTGTCAGATTCAGAACTTCAATCAAGGTGGAATAACTACATAGAAAAGGCATAAGAGGCTATTTCTTTGGGGAAAGATCTGGGAATCCAATTTTGAGGAGATGAGTGTAACCCCCTTGACCCAAATGAAGCGGACCACATTAGATTTGCCGAAGCAAACCCAAACGAACTAAAAAAAACTAGGACCATTTTTTCTTTTATCTTATCTAGATGCAACATTAGAACTTAGTGTGTACAGACTGGCAGCTGACAAAATCTCACTTGAATCAGACATTGGATTGATGTCCAGATGCGTTATTAAACCTTTTAGGACCAAATTGTAAAACAACAAGGATTTATCCATATTTTAAATAACCAAACCTTAATTAAGCATGTTTCATGCATGCATGTGAAATTTCAGCTCAAATCAATCATTCGAACACATCTAGTTGACACTTGAACAAATAAGAACCAAAATGCAAACAATCCGAAACATCTTATTAAACCAACTTACATAACGACCTTGTGTATCGGTACATAGGGTCCTTGTCAATAAAAATAATTTTAAATTAAATAACTTCTGTGAAGTTAGGGAATAGAAATCTTCTGCCTTTTCACTGCCCCTATTTATGCCCCCACACTAAAATATAGGTTTAGGGTTTAAGGTTTGAGGTTAAGGCTTATGGTTATGGTTTAGGGAATTTAGGGTAGGGTGTATTTTTTAGGGTAAAAGGTGTAGGATTTAGAAATTAGGGTAGGTTTGGGATTTAATTTTTTAGTGTTGTTTAGTGTTGGGGTATAGAAAGGGGCACCGGAAAGGGGCATCGGATTTTTATCCAGAGTTAGGCTACAGTTTTTGGAATTGAAATCATCTGCCCCTTTTCGGTGCCCATTTCTATCCCCTACACTAAAAAGTAGAGTTGGGGGTTTAAAGTTTAGGGTTTAAGGTTAAGGTTTAGGGTAGGGTGTATTTATTAGAGAATATGGTGTAGGGTTTAGGATTTAGAATTTAGGGTTAGAGCTTGGAATTTAATTTTGTAGTGTTTTTAGTGTTGGGACATAGAAAGGGGCACCGAAAAGTGGCAATGGATTTTTATCCTAGTTTTTGGACAAAAATCCTTTGCCCCTTTTCGATGCCCCTTTCTATGCTCTAAGACTAAAAAATACTAAAAAAATAGAATTTAAACCTTAACCATAAATTCTAAATCTTAAATCCTAAAAATACACCATACCTCTAATTCCCTAAATCCTAACTTTAATCCCTAAATCCTAAACCTAATTTTTAGTGGGATTGCACAACTGCGGTATCGGTGAGATAGAGAAGAGTAAAATTGGAGGAAGAAGATTCTTAATCGATATACATGATGAGGAACTCCTTATGTTATTGGAGGAGCACCAATGGTCCGTATTGAAGGGATTCTTTATAGAAGTGGAGTACTGGTCAGAAACTAGTATGATACCTGAAAGGTTGACTTGGATAGAAGTAGTGGGAATTCCATTACACTGCTGGAATTATACGATAATATGTAGAATATCATAATGTTGGGGTTCTTTGGTAGCAATAGGGGAGAATGCAAACCAAACACTATATTGTGAGAAGCTAAATATCTTAATCTCTTCAAATAAGATCAATAGAATCGATTGTATCGAGCTGAGTATATGAAGTTGTCTGCATTCATGTAAATGTAGATAATTAGAAGATCGGGGTTGAGGGGAAGCCAGCCAGGCCGGTCGTATCAGATACGGAGAAAAGCTTGTCGGAACCGATAATGGTCCATTCTTAGATGGAAGATATGATTAAATCTAAAGATAATTTTATTGGGTATGATGAAGCAATAAATGTAGTTTGCAAAGGAATGTCGGCCCAAGATTATGAAAATGATTTGGAAAGATAAGATTTTAGATTTATTTGAGAATCAAAATCAAAGGGCTCTAGACTCGAGAATAATGGAGAAGTCAAAAAATTCTAGCAATCAGACGTCGTTGAATTGGCTGAAGTGGAGAAGGAGGTGCCAAGGAACCAAGATACAAGGGAGAGTAGTGGACCGTGAAAAGGGGATCTTGTAGATATTTGCCTAGTTGATATTCCAATTACATTAAGATTCAACCTAGAAAACCCAAGCTCAAGAAGGGCAGTGGAAGATCTAAGAATGATGAGCTTCAATGAGGTTGACATTAATCATAAAGAAACTCAAGGGGTAGACTTACATATTAACCAAGTCGAAGTCCAAAATCAGCTCGGGCTAGATGAAATGAAGAAATCTGAATCAAATTGAGTTAATAAGGCAAATGAATATATGATAAGGGTAACGAATGATGCTGAGGTTGAATATACCCTAGACCTACCAGAGTTTCAAGCAAGGAATAAGGAGAAATACAAGTATGTTTTGGAATTTCAAAATAAAGTTCTTATAAGGCGGAATAGAAGGAAAGGGATAGGGCTCAAAGACGCATTAAGAAGGGCAGGAAAGATTTAGTTTCACCTGAAATCAAAGGCAAATCGCTGTCGTATTCGGGCCTTTAAACAAGGTGGAATAACTACACAAAAAAGGCAAAGGAGACTGTTGCTTTAGGGAAAGATCTGGGTATCCAATTTTGAGGAGATGAGTGTAACCCCTTGACCCGAATCAAGCAGACCGCATTAGATTTGCAGAAGCAAACCCGAACAAACAAATAAAAATCAGGACCATTTTTTTCTTTTATCTTGTCTAGATGCAACATTAGAACCTAGTGTGTATATACAGGCAGCTGAAAAAAATCTCACCGGAAATCGGATTGATGTCCAAATGAATTATTAAACATTTTAGGATCAAATCATACAAATTATGTTTGATTTTTATATAACAAATTAATTGAGGATCAAATTTGCAAAAGTAAATAAATTTTTAAGTACTCAAAAGTCTCACTCAAAGTCAAAAACTTAAACCCCAAAAATTTTCTAAGTGTTTCAAGCCAAACTTTACAAAATCTCCCAGGCGTATCGATACACTCTATAGCATTCTGATACATATTTTGGCTACTGGAATTTTATTTGAACACATCGTTTTGATACGGCTTACCCCGTTTCGATACAGTGTTGCAATACGGGCTTGCCCGTTTTTATACGACCTTCAAACTGGGTTTTATACTAATGAGTTTTGGTACAGGTCTTAGGCGTATCGATCCTCAGTTTCGGTACGACACGTCAGCGTACTGATACGGGGTCTTAAGATTTTTGAAATCTTTGCATTAAATTTTTTGACCGTTGAGTGTCAGTTAAAGCTTCAAAATTTAGTTATATCATACCGAAACAGGTGACGTACATTTCGATACACTTTTGTTAAAACAAGCTTCCCGTTTTGATACGCCCTTGAAGCATACCAACACCTTTTTTTCCAAGACTTTTTCATCAGATTCTAGTGAGCAAAAATTGTACCGATAGGGCCTAGCCGTTTCGTTACGACCCCCATTTTACACTAAGACCATTTTGATATGCCTTCCCGCGTATCGATACGTTCCTGCATTTACTCTTGCAACGACTAGTTTTTTTCTTACTGGTACTGATACGGGGCTCCCGTATACCGATACATCCTACACCAAAAGTGCATTTATTGCGGGAAAAATGGTCTCCAACGGCTCTATTTATGATCTCAGCTACCCAGACGGTTAGAAATCAATGAAGGGATAAAAAATCAAGACTTAAAAGCTACAACAACAACAATTCATCAAGTGATAAGCATTCAAGCAAAAATCCAATCTCTTTAAGCTTTTTAGAGTCAAACCTTTGTACCCAACTTGTGATTTCTCATAGTAATTCTTTATTTCAATTTTTGGGAGAGTTCACTTGTAAATGGGAAACATATAAGCCTATTTGAGAGGTCAATTTAAGTTCTCTAACCATCCTTTGTAAAATAGTGATCTCAATCAAGCTTTCGGTGGAAAGCTTGATTGTCTTGTAACGGTTTCCTCCTAAGCCTAGAAAAGGGGATGAATTCAGTAGTGAATTGTTTGAAAATTCTTAGTGGGAGCTAAGGTAGTGGATGTAGAGCTTGTTAGAATCTTGAACCACTATAAATATTTTGTTCTTCATTTTTATCTTTCCTACTTGCTCCCTTCAAATTTTTAATTGCCAATTCACCCCCTTCTTGTCCATTTGGATTCGATTGATCATCTCAACAATTGGTATCAAAGCTACACTCATTGGAATGATTAACACCCTCTTGAGTCGATTCTAGAAGAGATACATAAATCCAAAAATCAAGTCATATCATCTACCTCCGAAAATAGCTTGTACGAGTCTCAATCAGTCAACAAATCGCCTTTCTTCAATGGAGACAACTATACCTATTGGAAAAATAGGATGAGGATATTCATCAAGTCAAACGATTTTGTCCTTTGAGACGTAATCGAAGATGGATCATTGTAAAGTTCTCATTAGTCCTATATTTTATATGCATTCCATCTCATATTATTGTTGTTCTTAAGTACATTTTTGGCATATTTAGGCGCATGCATGCATTCTTTACAATATTCTTTGCTCTGCCTTGTGTTTATTGAAAATCTTTAATTTGGTGAGAAAAGATATTGTTTTAGTTTCAGGTGCTAGAAGCTGTCAGATGGAGAGAGGAGTTGAGTAGATGATGCTGAGGCAGCAAGCCAAGGAGTTGTACTAAAGTAGCTCAACACAAAGATAGACGTTGCCAAGTAGCTGCTGCCCAGGGTAGTAACTTGAGGAATTGGTGAATTGGAGTGCGTTTGGAAGAGCCTAATTTCTTGAGTCCAATGAGCCCATCCATGCAATTTATCGATGCCAGAAACAATGGACTGAGCCGCCCAAGGGGAGATTATCTAAGGCGGCTAAAGGTTACTTGTGCCACAAGGAGTCCAACTTCAAGTCAAAGAAGTTTTTGGCACCCCAACGCTCATATTTAGAGAACACCCCAACGCTAAAGGTTACCTGCGCTCATATTTAGAGAACACCCCAACGCTCTACAAGTTTTTGGCACCGTTGGCGGAGATTGGCAACAATAAATTCGATTTTATTTTTCTGCACTTTTATTTATTTGAATTTAATTTTAGTTTTTATTATTTTCCTTTTTATTCGAAAAAATTTACAGTTTTCTTTTCTACTGCATGACTAGAGCAAATCCATCAGAAGAAATCGTTTTCATAGACGAGATCGAACGACAAGCAAGAAAGCTAAAGAAGGAAGCAAGAGAAGCCCTCGAAGAAGCTAAAGAAAAAAAGGAAAAGTAGAGGTAACAATGGTTAATGGCCAAGACGACAACCCTGCCCACGATGCTCGAAATGGCAGGGATGGGCAGCAAGATCTGTCGCCCAGGTAGCAGCAACCAATTCCACCTAGTCAGCAGCCACTAGTTCTGCCCAGGAAGCAACAATATGTGCGCACCACTAGGGATTATTTGGAGCATTACTTCATAGGATTTGACCCAATTGTTGCAGAGCCTGAAATCGAAGTTGGTCACTTTAAGTTAAAGCATGTGATGTTCAATATGATAAACACACTAGGGAAATTTGGAGGAACTGCCACGGAAGATGCTCGACAGCATTTGAGGGGATTCTTGGATATTTACAGAGCTTTCAAGACACATGGAGTCCATCAAGACATGCACAAGATGAGATTATTTCCCTATTCACTGAGGGATAGGGCAAACAGTGGCTGACAACCAACTGGCGGGATCATTCAACACTTGGACGGAGTTAAGCAAGGATTTCCTAGATCGTTTCAGTCCTTCAAACGTCACCGGTAGATTGAGAAACAAGATCATAGCCTTCTGCCAAGGGGATGACGAACCAATGTATGAAGCTTGGGAGAGATACCAAAGATGCTAAACAACTGCCTACTTCATGGTTTCCCATCCTAGACTCAAGTGTCGATGTTCTACAATGGAGTAAATCAACCGACATGAATGATGCTCGATGCCTCAGCCAATGGAATCATCCTGGATAGACCACCTGAAGAGGCACTACAGATTCTAAACAGAATTGCCAAGAACGACTACAAGTTTCTATAGAGCGTTTTAGTGTTCTCTCAATATGAGCACAAGTGCACACTCCTGTCAAGTAATAGTATGAAAGATATCATCTCCAGCAGGGATTGGACAGCTTAACTCGCTTCGCTGTTCCTGCACAAGAAAAGTAAATTGCAAATATAAGTTGGTTTGTTTAAGAAAGAAATAAAATAAAACACAAGTAAATAAAAGGGAAAATCAGATTGATAGAATGAGCATGGTTATGCTGATGCTTAGTGTGAAACTGCGTTGAATAGAACACGTTGTTTTGAGCTGCCATACTCAGCTGCCTCGGTGGGGGATGGTAGATATGCTGCTGAGACGCTCTCGTTGCCTCGATAGGGGAATGGACTTGTGTCTCAGCGGCAAAATCATTAGAACTACAAGGCTCGGTAGAACGCTTCGAAAGTGATCCCGCTTATGTCTATGTCAGAATGTTGTTGATGCACACTGCAGATAATACCAGTTGTGGTGTGAATCGTGCAAAGACAACAATGTTAAATCATATCCTCTTTTAGCCGCCTTAAACCCTAACCTATGTCTAGGCCGGATTGACCGCACCGTCTATAGATGAAATCGTACTTACACTTTTCGTGAGTTGGACTCTCTCGATACCGAACAAATGGATAGTAATCAACTAATCTTTCGCCTTAATTGAAAACTATGAAGAACATGGAATAAGCAAACCTTGAAGCTTTATTAAAAACAAACTTAAAATCCTAAGCAACCGTTCTCACACTAATTACAACATAACCCAAACCCAAAGAGAGTTTTAGAACATAATGGAGACAAGAAAACCTAAACTATGCCTAAGGGAAAACCTAAGTTGTTTTGATGTACAATTACAATGAGTATATATAGGCATTAGCTAGGTCTAGTCCTTCTTGGAGTAGAAGTCTTCAAAGTAGCTTTCTGCATTAAATGCAACTCTAAATGCTGACTTCTTTGAGTTGAATATGGACTTAAATCACGTTGCCTTGCTCCGCAAGTATGCTTGAGTTCCTCATTCGGCGGCTCTGCCTGCTGCTAAAGTCATCAGAAAATTGAGTGGATAGCATCATTAAGATCGGGATTTTCTGCTCTACTGATCGCACTCCAGTTCTCCAATTCCTCAGTTTGCTGTCTTGGGCGGCAGGTAAGGCGGCGACAGCTGATGTCTCTATTTGGATCTGCATCAGTACAACTCCTTAGTTTGCTGCCTCGAAATCATGTCCTTAGCTTCTCTCTCCTTCTGTCAGCCTCTAGTACCTGAAACTAAAACTAAACTAAACTAAACTAAACTAAAGCAGTACCTTTTCCTTACAAAATGACATAAAATCAATACAAAGCATGGCAGAGTAAAGAATACTGTAAAATGCAATGCGTGAACCTAATTATGCCTAAAATGTACTAAAAACAACAATATTATGAGATGGAATGTCCATGAAATATAGAACTTATGGAGACTTTACACACCCCCAAACTCGAACTAGTGCTTGTCCTCAACCAATGCAACCTAAACATACTTGCCCTTCAAACTAATCAAAAAGAAAATTATTTGTTTTAAACTTGATTTAACACCTCAAGGCCGTGGTACCTGTCATTAATTTCGTGAGAGGGAAATAACATGAATTACCTCAGAATTGAACTATAATATGCCAGTGAAGTGTGTGCAGAAACTGTGAACAAGCTGAATATGAAGAACATTCTATGTAAACAAAGATGCTGTCAAGATATACAAGGTTGCTACCGAGACAACATATTCAAGCACAATTTAAATAATCATGGCAATAAGGGCTTAAGCTAATCACAACTACTCTTCTAGGTCTGAAATTAAGATAGGAGCAAACTACAAAACCCCAAACCCATGGAGTAGAGTCATCCCTTGAAGACTTCCATTCACTCATGCTAATTTGTCTTTTACTTCAAAATTTTCAGATTCTTGGACTTTGATAGCAGTGGAGTATAGTCTACCCTTCATCTTGCGGAAGCAGTTATGGATCTCCTTACATATAATCTCCCCAATGTTTATGGGCCGATTCACCATGATGTTGTGAATGAGTGCGAGGCACGACCGATCGACAGTGGAGTTGTGAGAGGTGGGCATCAAATGCCTTTTGATGAAGGTAATCCACAACATTGCCTCGGGCAGTAGGTGGCGGTGTTGGACAGAGCCGCCATGCTTTCTTGCCAACCACGACGTGTTAGGCTTGCACAACTTGGCTTTGAGTCTGTCGTAATCAGGGCATCCTTCCTTTTTCTTGTTTGGGGGTTGTAGCACATTTAACTTAATGCTCTGGTCGTCTACTCTCATGGTAACCTCCCCATGTTCCACATCTATTAGAGTTCTACCAGTGGCCAAGAATGGTCGTCCAAGGATGATGAGGGCGTTTTCATCGACCTCATAGTCTAAGACTAGGAAATCAACTGGAAGAATAAGGTTGCCCACTCAAACAAGAATGTCTTCAATCTTGCCCTCCGGTTGTACAAAAGAATGGTCAGCAAGTTTCAGCATGATGGAGGTATGTTTGGCTTGCCCAATTCCTAGTTTGTCGAAGACTACCTTAGGCATCAAGTTTATGCTGGCTCCCAGGTCGCACATGGCTTTTGTTTCGTGCTTGCTGCCTATTCTACATGGTATAAAAAGCTGCCTAGATCTGTCTGCTTGGGTGGCAACTTGTTATATAGCATGGCTATGCAATCCTTTGTTACAACAACTGTTTCGAACTCCCCGATTCTCTTCCTCTTAGAAACCATATCCCTGAGGTATTTGGCATAGTTGGGCATGTTCTGAATGGCTTCTATGAGAGGTATGTTTATGTGCATTTGCTTCAGAATATCCAAGAATTTCCTAAACTGGTGCTCATGTTTCTGTTGCTTAAGCCTCTAGGGAAAGGTACTGGCAGGCAGATGTCCTCTATACGTTCTTTGCTTGGAAACTTTATCTATGGAGGATCATCTGCTTTAGGTCTGCTGTCAGGCTCAGCTGCCATAGCAGCTGGTGTTGATGCTGCCGTGGCAGGTAGTTCTTTCTGTGCTGGTTGTTTCTCTTCTTACTTTTCCACTCTGGGCTCATTCAATTGTTTCCCACTCATGGTTGTTATGGCTTTGCACTGCTCATATGTGGGCTTAGCTACTGCCTCTGTTCTGCTGGATGTTGCACCCATTGTCCTACTGCTATAGATCGCAGTGAACGGCCCAAACTGGGTCTCTAGGTTCTTTATCGCAGCCTCCTGATTGTTCATCCTTATCTCTGTCCTATCCATAAACGACTCAGTTTTATCAATGAATTTATTAGTGCAAACAACAAATTCACTAGTGTTAAACATAAAAGTTTGAAGAGTTGCTTCTAGTTTATTATTGTTTTGTGGCTGCTAAGCTTGCTGTCTAGACTGGTTTTACTGGTAGCCTCCCTGTTGCTGTTGTGGATTGGCAGCAGTCTTAGGATTGCTCCAGGAGAAGTTTGGATGATTTTTCCATCTAGGGTTGTACGTATTCGCGGTTGGCTTGTTGCTCCTCTCGTATCCTCCCATAAAATTTGCAGATGCAGTACATTTAGAGGAATCGTGGTTGACTCCACACTCATCACAGAATAGCTCTATAGCCTTGGCCTCGTAGACTTTCCTAGTGGGTTTCACCATGTTCATGACCAGCTCTGTCAGCTTGTCGAGGCAGACATTAACAGATTCTGAGGCTTCCACATCGTTCACAACTATTGGCCGCCTAACGCCGCCTCGGCGGGCTGTTGGGTACTTATAATCGTTCTTGGCGGCTTGGTTAAGGATCCGCAGTGCCTCCTCTGGTGGTCTGTCGAGGATGATTTCGTTGGCTGAGGCATCAATCATCATCCGAGTTGGGTAGTTCACCCTGTTCTAGAACATTGACACCTGTGTCCAAGCCGAGAAACCATGGAGCGAGCAGTTGTTAAGCATCTATTGATACTGCTCCCATGCTTCATACATTGGTTCATCATCCCCTTGTCAGAAGGCTGTGATCTCATTTCTCAATTTGTCTGTGACATTGGATGGGTTGAAACAATCTATGGAATCCTTACACAGCTCTGTCCATGTGTTGAATGACCCTACTGGCTGGTTGTTCAACCACTGCTTTGCCCTATCTCTCAGTGAATAGGGGAATAATCTCAGTCTTAGCACATCCTGGTGGACTACGTGTATTTTGAATGCTCTACATATTTCCAGAAATCCACTTAAGTGCTGCCGAGCATCTTCTATAGCAGTCCATCCAAATTGGCCCAATGTGTTGATCATATTGAACATCACGGGCTTCAGCTCAAAGTGATCCGCCTCAATCTCAGGTTATGTCACTGTTGGATCGAACCCTCTAAAGTCATGTTCCAAGTAATCCCTGGTGGTTCGAACGTACTATAGCTGCCTGGGCAGAATAGGGGGTGGCTGCCTTGGTGGAACTTGCTGTTTTCTGGGTGGCGGGTCTTGCTGCCCGTCCCTGCCATTCGGAGCATTGTTGGCAGGGTTGTCATTTTCCATGTTTACCTCTGCTTTTCTTTCTTCTTTAGCTATCCCTAGGGCTGTTATGATTTCCTTTTTGAGTTCTCTTGCTCTTCGTTCTATATCGTCGTAATAAACGATTTTTCCTTTTGGATTTTCCCTGGTCATGCACTAGCAAAGGAAAATGTAATTTTTTCGATAAAAAATTAAAATAATAAAAGCTAAAAATTAAATGCAAATAAATAAAGGTGCATAAATTTTAAAAAGAATTTCGCTGCTACCAATCCCCGGCAACGGCACCAAAAACTTGTAGAGTGTTTTAGTGTTCTCTCAATATGAGCGCAAGTGCTCACTCCTGTCAAGTAATAGTATAAAAGATTTCGTCTCCCACAGGGATTGGAGAGCTTAACTCGCTTTGATGTTCCTGCACAACAAAAGTAAATTGCACAAATAAGTTGGTTTGTTTAAGAAGAAAATAAAATAAGATAAAACACAAGTAAATAAAAGGGAAGAAATCAGAATGATAGAATGGGCAGGGTTATGCTGCTGCTTAGTGTGAAACTGCGTTGAATAGGACAAGTTGTTTTGCGCTGCCAAACTCATCTGCCTTGGTGGGGGATGGCAGATAGGCTGCTGAGACGCTCTCGTTGCCTCGGCATGGGAATGGACTTGTGTCTTGGCGGCAAAATCGACAGAACTACAAGGCTCGGCAAAATGCTTTTGAAAGTGATCCCGGTTATGTCTAAGTCACAATGCTATTGATGCCCACTGCAGATAATATTAATCGTGGCGTGAATCGTGCAAAGACAACAATGTTAAATCGTCCTCTTTTAGTCGTCTTAAACCCTAACCTATGTTTAGGCTAGATTGACCGCACCGTCTATAGATGAAATCATACTTACTCTGTTCGTGAGTTGGACTCTCTCGATACCGAACAAATGGATAGTAATCAACTAATCTTTCTCCTTAATTGAAAACTATGAAGAACATGGAATAAGCAAACCTTGAAGCTTTATTGCAAAAGCAAACTTAAAATCATAAGCAACCATTCTCACACTAATTACAATATAACCCAAACCCAAAGAGAGTTTTAGAACATAATGGCGACAAGAAAACCTAAACTATGCCTAAGGGAAAACCTAAGTTGTTTTGAAGTACGATTACAATGAGTATATATATGCATTAGCTAGGTCTAGTCCTTCTTGGAGTAGAAGTCTTCAAAGTAGCTTTTTGCATTAAATGCAACTCTAAATGCTGACTTTTTAAAGTTAAATGTGGACTTAAATCACGTTGCCTTGCTCCGCAAGTAAGCTTGAGTTCCTCCTTCGGCGGCTCTGCCTGCTGCTATGGTCATCAGAAAATTGAGTGGACAACATCATTAAGATCATGATTTTCTCCTCTACAGATCATTAAGAAAATTGAGTGGACAACATCATTGTTAGAATTTTACAAATAATTCAAGCACGCAATGTTTACCAGAAATTGCACAAATAAGTTGGTTTGTTTAAGAAGAAAATAAAATAAAACACAAGTAAATAAAGGGAAGAAATCTGACTGATAGAATGGGCATGGTTATGTTGCTGCTTAGTGTGAAACTGTGTTGAATAGGACAAGTTGTTTTGCGCTGTCAGGCTTTGCTGCCTCGGCGGGGGATGACATATAGGTTGCTGAGAAGCTCTCGCTGCCTCGGCATAGGAATTGACTTGTGTCTTGGCGGCAAACACGGCAGAACGACAAGGCTTGGCAGAACTCTTCGAAAGTGATCTCGCCTATGTCTAAGTTAGAATGTTGTTGATGCCCACTGCAGATAATACCGGTCGCGGCGTGAATCGTGCAAAGACAATAATGTTAAATCGTCCTCTTTTAGCAGCCTTAAACCCTAACCTATGTCTAGGCCAGATTGATCGCATCGTCTATAGATGAAATCGTACTTACTCCTTTCGTGAGTTCGACTCTCTCGATACCGAACCAATGGATAGTAATCAACTAATATTTCACCTTAATCGAAAACTATGAAGAACATAGAATAAGCAAACCTTTAAGCGTTATTGCAAAAACAAACTTAATATCCTAAGCAATCGTTCTCACACTAATTACAACATAACCCAAACCCAAAAAGAGTTTTAGAACATAATGGCGACAAGAAAACCTAAACTATGCCTAAGGGAAAGCCTAAGTTTTTTTGAAGTACAATTACAATGAGTATATATAGGCATTAGCTAGGTCTAGTCCTTCTTGGAGTACAAGTCTTCAAAGTAGCTTTTTGCATTAAATGCAACTCTAAATTCTGACTTCTTTGAGTTGAATGTGGACTTAAATCACATTGCCTTGTGTTGAATGCATAAATGTTTAGTTGCATTTTAGGATAGAATTTGCATAAACATCAAACATCACATATGAATAATTTTGCACAGATGTTGCTGATTTCGATCAATTCTTGCAGGTACATGTCGTGGCAGCATCTAGGGCAGCAAGGAATAGAAGATAACTGTAGAGTTGGAGTGAAAGGTTGAAGAAAACTGCCTCATACATCACTATCGTGACAGTTGTTGTGACAGAAGTGGCGACAGTGAAGACAACAAAGATGGAAAATGCGAAGTGGAGTTCGACTGATAGAGGATTTCAAGCCTGACTTTTGTAGACCACTTGAATTATTTTTCGAGTCCAGAAGCACAAAGAAAGCCTTGCCTAAAGTTTGAGGAGAAAGTCAAAGCAAGAAGATAGGGCAAATTAAAGGACGTCTACTCAGAGATTTAGTCTTTAAATAAATTGTACATTAATTCAAACTAGTATTCTTGGCCATTAAGAAAGCTTACGCCCAAGGCCTATATATATGCTTGTATTTCGACCAAGAGAGGAACAACCTAGTTCCTAGCCGTCTTCCATCATAAACCCTAGCTTTTCCCTTCTTCATCATGTTCTAAACTTTCCCCAGGGCTAGGGGTTGATCTTGGAAAGTAGTTGTAATGGTTAAGTTGTTTCTTAGGATTTTCTGTTCAATTCAATAAAACTTCAAGTTTATTTACTCTGGTTTTCATGTCTCATAAGAGTATCGGAAGAGCATTGTGAGGTTATCTATTTACTTAATATTGGGAGAGTTAAGTATAGGAAAGGAGTAAATACAAGTTTTCCAGTTTATGGTTAAACTATCTTGGCCTAGAGATAGGTACAAGGTTAAGTGGCTAAAGAAGAATTCACAAACACCTGAGTTCATCCTTCGATTCACACCGGGAGGTATCATCCAAGACGTGTTCATCGACAGAACTTGGACCTGGGGATAGGACAAGTCACAACAGTGGTTCTTGCCGAACTTGAAGTAACAGAGTTGTTGTTCGCTGCCGCGACATCAACAGATCTCTACCGCGACAGGTGCTGCCGAGACAGGCTTGACGACATACACAACAGAATTCCTCTAAACAGTGCAACACCTGCACTACTGAACAAATCAATACCAACCTGCTTTCTCAATCTGATTTCATCATCTATTTTAGTTTATCATCAAGATTATTCAAAACTCTTTATTGAATTTATCTCTTTTCTTGTGCGGACTTTTAAAGTTAGAAGTATTTCCAGTCCCTGCGGAGACGATATCCGATACTTCGTATCACTATATTACTTGTGTCGTGTATACTTACACTCAATTGCGATAGCCTTATTTACACGCAACAGGTTTTTGGCGCCATTGTCGGGGATTGGAAACATACCTTTACCTTTAATTACTGCACCTTTTTATTTTTATTTCTTTTCTGTTTCTAGTTGTTATATTTCCTTGTGCTTTTCTCAAGGTTTTCTTCTCTTGCTTATGCGCAGATCGAGACGCGGTACCAATCTTGAATACGAACTAGATCCAGAAATCTATCGAACGTACCATCTCAGGAACCAAGCCCGACTCTTGATAGAAAGAAATCACTATCTCGAGGAAAGACTTGAAGCAATGGAGAATGAAGGACAAGGCGTGGGGAAAATAATAACAACAACAATAACAACAACCCCAGGGTTGATGTTAATCATCATGCTTATGCTCAAGACAACCGACAACCTCCTGCTGCCTTGGTAGCACGACAGACATGTCGAGAATATATGGACAATGATCAAGTTGAACTGCAAAATACACTGCCAGACGTGGAAGCTGAACACTTTGAACTAAAAGATGTGATGTTCAACATGATAAATTCAGCCGGACAATTTGGTGGTTCTGCTATAGAGGATGCACGTGAACATTTGAAAACCTTTTAGGAGATCTGTGGATCATTTAGACAACCAGGAATAAGCCCGGAAGTACTGAGACTCCGACTATTTCCCCATTCTTTGAGGGATAGAGCAAAAACCTGGTGGATAAGTTAACATCGGGTTCAATAAGAACTTGGGCAGATCTTTGCCATGAATTCCTCTCTCGTTTTAATCCTTCTCTTTTAACTGAAAGATTGCGTAATGAAATTGCTACTTTTCAATAGGAAGATGATGAACCAATGCATGAGGCATGGGATCGTTTTGCAACTCTCTTACAAAATTGCCCAATGCACGGATTCCCTGTATGAAACCAGGTCGTCAAATTCTACAATGCTGCCAATACATCCACTCGAATGAGAATAGATTTGGCAGCGAATGGTTTGTTACTGGACAAAGAGCCAGAAGATGCAATGCTTGTATTGAAAAGGTTGGCAAAAATTGACGAACAATTCCCCACGGAACGAAGAGGGGGAAGACGAGGTGTATATGTAAAGGAACACAAATCTGACAACTCGGTGAGAACCCAAATAGCATACATCACCAAGGTAGTTGAAAACCTACAGCGGAAGAACGAATCTAAGGCGGTATTTTCTGCCGAGGATATGTGTGAAACGTGTAGTGGAAACCACAGTACAGAGGAGTGTCCCCTACAACTTGAAACGAGAATGTATGTTGGAAATTTCAACAAGAATAGAGGCTACAACTCCAACAATTACAACCTGAATTGGAGGAAGAACCCTAAATTCTCTTGGAGTAACCCAGAAAATTCCTTGAATCCTCCTATCCAGAATAATCAGAACCAAGGAGCTCCCAGAATACTGTCACGACAGTAGCCACAATAGCAGCCGACATCATCCACAAGTACATTAGAACAAACCCTAGTAGATTTCATGTCTCAAACTGGAGCATATATGGCCCACATGGATCACTTTGTCAAGAAGACTGAAACATTCATAGATAAGAAAGAGATGAGAATGACAAACCATGAGGCCACTTTGAAGTCTCTAGAGAAACAGATGGGTCAGGTAGCCTAGTTCATCAACACCAGACAGAATGGAGGATTCCCTAGTGATACCGAGGTCACTAGAAAACCACACACGAGCAGTGTAAAGCTATAACAACGAGAAGTGGGAAACAACTACAAGGGCCGAAAATTAAAGAGACACCTAGTAAGGAACCGACCCTACAGACACCTGCCGACAACACTGCCCTAGCAAAATTGAAACAACTTGCTGTCGCCAACCATGCCACGACAGCAGAAGAATTGAAGGAGACAACAGAAGAAATTGAAGAATGTAAGCCTCCTCATATCCGAATTCCATGTGAAGGACGTCTCGAAGATTGCCGTCCTCCACCCCCTTTTCCACAGTGGTTGAAGAAACAAAAACATGGGTACCAACTTAAGAAGATCTATGATGTTTTTAAGCAAGTACATATCAATATTCCGTTGTTGGAGGCCATTAAGCAGATGCCTGGTTATGCAATGTTCCTTAAAGATGCAATGTCCAGGAGATCCATACTTGGGAATTTTGAAACTATAGTCATGATAGAAGGTTGCATGGGAATCCTACATAACCGTACAACCCCAAAGAAGAAGGATCCTGGGAGTTTCATTATACCATGCATAATCAGTGATCTGTATGTGGGTAAGGCACTTTGTGATCTTGGAGCTAGTATTAATCTAATGCCCAAATATGTTTTTCAAAAATTAGGTATTGGACAAGCAAGACCCACAACAGTCATGCTGCAATTGGCAGACCGCTCTTGCGTAAAGCCGGAAGGAAAAATTGAAGACATTCTGGTAAGAGTGGATAAATTCATATTTCCCGCTGACTTCCTTGTTCTAGACTGTGAAGCAGACGAGAATGCACCGATCATCCTAGGGAGACCCTTCCTAGCCATAGGTAGAACAATGATCGATGTAGAGAAGGGAGAACTGACTATGAGAGTCAATGACCAACAGATAAAACTAAATGTTCTCCAGGCAATGAAACAAGCCGATGTACAGGAAGAATGTGAGTTAATATCAGAGGTAATTTTAGACCAACCCTGCATCATATCAAGCTGTCACGACAGACAAATTGGTAACTGTTGCCACAGCCACCTAGAAGACTGCCACGACAGCACTAGTGATAGCAACTCCTCGAAAAATGACACCTCTAACACTGAAGGTCCTGAGGAGGTAAATTGGATAGGCATGCGTCTAGGTAAGTTCTTCGAACCTTTAAACTATACCTCTAACAAACATATGATTCAAAAGCCTTCCACAGATCAGCCACTTGCTCTAGATCTTAAACCCTTGCCAGCGCAGCTTAAATATGTTTTTCTTGGTCTTAATGATATGTTGCCCGTAATCATCTCTTCTAAGTTGATACAGGAACATGAACAATAGCTGATCAGTATGCTACAACAGCATAAGAAGGCAATTGGATGGACTGTTACCAATATCCCAAGCATCAGTCCGGCAATTTGAATGCATAAGATCCTCTTGGAGGATGATCATAAGCCGACAATAGATGCTCAGAGACGACTAAACGAAGTTGTGTGAGAGGTGGTGCGAAAGGAAATTATCAAGTGGCTTGACGCTGGAATTATTTATGCCATCTCAGATAGCAAGTGGGTGAGCCTTGTGCAATGTGTACCCAAGAAGGGAGGAATAATTGTCCTAACCAACAAGGATAATGAGTTAATCCGAACCAAGACTGTGACCGGTTGGAGGGTTTGTATGGACTACCGGAAGCTTAATAAAGCTACCCGGAAGGACCACTTCCCCTTACCTTTTATTGACCAAATGCTAGATAGATTAGCGGGAAAACCTTACTATTGTTTCCTTGATGGTTATTCAGGTTATAACCAAATAGCCATTGCACCAGAGGATCAGGAGAAGACAACCTTCACATGCCCCTATGGAACATACGCCTTTAGAAGGATCCCATTTGGATTGTGTAATGCACCAACAACTTTTTAGCGGTGTATGATGGCAATATTCTCTGATATGATGGAATATTTCTTGGAGATCTTCATGGATGACTTTTCCGTCTTTGGAGACTGTTTCAACAACTATCTAGGCAATTTGAAGAAGGTGCTTGAAAGATGTGAAGAGGAAAATCTTGTACTGAACTGGGAAAATGCCATTTTATGGTAGATGAGGGCATAAAGTTGGGACATAAAGTCTCCTTCCATGGCATAGAAGTGGACAGAGCCAAAATCGAAGTCATCGAAAAACTGCCGCCACCCACCACAGTCAAGGGCATTAGGAGTTTCTTAGGACACGTAGGTTTTTATCGTAAATTTATTGCTAATTTTTCTAATATTAGAAACCCTTGTGTATTCTGTTGGAACATAATAAGGCCTTTGATTTCAATACTGAATATACTAAAGCATTCAAGACACAGAAAGAGAAGCTGGTAACAACCCCAATAGTACATCCACCGGACTGGAGTTTACCGTTCGAGATAATGTGTGATGCCAGTGACTATGATGTAGGGGCAGTACTAGGGCAAGGGAAGAAGAAACTCTTCCACGTAATATACTATGCTAGCAAGACCTTAAACGATGCCCAGATAAACTACACCACAACAGAGAAGGAGTTGCTAGTTGTGGTATTCGCCTTCGACAAGTTCAGACCATACATACTTGGAACAAATGTGGTGGTTCACACGGATCACTCAGCAATAAAATACCCGTTCACCAAAAAGGATGCACGACCACGATTGATACGTTGGATTCTGCTGCTGCAAGAGTTTGATATAGAAATCAAAGACAGAAATGGAACAGAAAACCAAGTAGTTGATCACTTGTCAAGACCGGAGATGGGAAAGGATCAAGATAAAAACAAGGTTAACATACATGAGACTTTCTCAGATGAGCAGTTATTCACTGCCACAAGCACTGCCGCGACAACCACAACGATAGGTAAGCTTTCTGAGGTTCCTTGGTATGCTGACATAGTAAACTACCTCATTAGTGGTTTATTACCTCCTGAACTTAACTACCAAGCAAGGAAGATATTCCAAACTAATGCAAAACATTATTATTGGGATGAACCTCTTCTGTTCAAACACTGTGCAGATCAGATTATCAGGAGATGCATACCGAAGGAAGAACATGAAGAAGTACTCCACCACTGCCATGTTGCTCTTTATGGAGGACACTTTGACAGAAACAAAACTGCTGCCAAGGTTCTGCAGTCCGGTTTATTTTGGCCTACACTGTTCAAAGATGCACAAGCCTTTTACAAGCATTGTGACAAGTGCCAAAGGACATGAAACATCCCTAGAAGGCATGAGATGCCCATGTAGAACATTCTCGAGGTTAAAATTTTCTATGTTTGGGGAATCGACTTCATGGGACCTTTCCCAGCTTATTGTGGGAACTTGTATATACTTCTGACAGTAGATTATGTGTCCAAGTGGGTAGAAGCCATCGCCACACAAAAGAATGATGCAAAAATTGTTCAGAGATTTTTACACTAACACATTCACCAGGTTTGGCATCCCAAGGGAAATCATTAGTGATGAAGGTAGGCATTTTGACAATAGGGTGATTGCTAGTGAATTAAAGAAGTATGCAGTGAAACACAGAATCGCAACAGTTATCACCCTTAGACCAATGGGCAGGCTGAGATCTCCAATAGGGAAGTGAAGAACATTCTGGAAAAGATGGTTAAGCCAACTAGGAAGGACTAGTCTCTTCACTTGAATGATGCATTATGGGCCTAAAAGACTGCATTCAAAACACCATTGGGAATGTAACCTTACCGACTCATCTATGGAAAAACTTGCCACCTACCTGTCGAAATAGAACATAAAGCATACTGGGCTATTAGGACAGTTAACATGAATTGGGATAGAGCAGGGCAGAAAAGGCTCTCGGATTTAAACAAAAATGAAGAAATTCGAGCCACGACCTACGACAACGCCAGAATCTATAAGGACAAGACAAAGAAGTGGCGCGACAGAAAACTTCTGCCACGATAGTTCATACCAGGCCAAAATGTGTTGTTGTTCAACTCTAGGTTGAAGCTCTTCCCAGGGAAGCTAAAGTCTAGATGGTCTGGAACCTTTCAGGTAGTCCAGGTTTTTCCCCATGGTGCCATCACAATAAGATATATCAAGGACATGCACTAGTTCAAAGTCAATGGACAGAGACTCAAGCACTATCAGGGGACTGAAGCCCCAAGAGAACAGGAAGTGGTTACTTTAGGAGATGTCCCTCAAGGCATCCCTAATTTAACTTAGTTTTATTTTATTTTATTTATTTTATTTTTATTGCTTTAGGAAGTAGGAATTTAATATTAGTTTATTTTAGTTTTCAGGCAAATAAAAGAAACAAAGGAAAGAAAAAGAATGAAGCAGCCCATGACATTCACCTCAGCCCAAGAAGCCCAAGAGAGAGCTCAATGGTAACAAGGTTGTCGTGACAGCCGGTCACCAGTTCTCGCGACAGACACGCAAAGACATCCTGTCACTCGCTGTCGCGGTAGACACGCAGCAGACGCGGGAAAACATGGAAACGCGTAGCAGACGCAACCCAAAGACGTGTGACAGCTGGCTCCATTTTCCACGCTAACCGTTATAGCTTCAATGGGCAGAAATCCCGTTCTATATAAACCATCACTCCCATTTTATTTTTCACCTTCATTCTACTCTCTCTACTCTGTTTTAGAATATTTTTTAGCTTTCAATATTTTCTTTCCTTTTGTTTCTACAGTACCCTTACGATGACAATGAGATCAACCCAAAGAAGTGCCGCCCCCACCTCTGTCGCGACAGTCTCCACTCCCACACACAGTAGAATCCGAAGAAGGTTCGCCTCAACAGAAACAGAGAAAAAATACTACGAGTATTTTCAAAAAAGAGAAATGTGGGAGGAAAAGGGCTTTACTTACTTGAAGAAGACTAGAGATCTGGGTCTAAAAGGATTCATTGCCAAAAAAAATCATCGGTCTGAAATGACAGATGTTTGCTGAACAACCAGAGGAGATGAATGTCACCCTCATCCGAGAATTCTATGCTCCTGACACCTCTAAGGAAACCTCTCAAGTCACCATCAGGGGTAAGACAATCGAATTAGAACCAACCTACATCAATTCCCTATATGGCATGTATGTGGGCAGGAAGGAGGACGAGCAACGAAGGTTCATCAGCAATCTGTCGCTGGCAGACTACGACAGCATCATGGCAGACCTCACCGAAGAAGGCACCAGCTGGAATGACGACCCAAAACATCGGTGGATGGTTCAAAGGACTCAACTCACGCATGCTGCCAAGCTATGGAACCACTTCGTGAAGAAACGGCTCATGCCCACATCTCACAACACGATAGTGGACAGACATAGACTGGCCCTCGTTCACTCCATTCTCAACGAACGGCAGATCAATGTGGGGAAATACATCCTCGATGGAATTTTCGAGTGAGCACTAAAGGATAAGGCCTCCTCCTCTTCCCTTATTTAACCACAGCCCTTTGTAGAACCAACAACGTCCCTGAAATTGAAGAGGATGTCAAGATCCAGGGAAAGGGGTGGACACAGTAGAATCTCTACAGCCTGATGGAGCTCAAGGCAGCCACACCAATTGCATACATCGACCCTTCTGCCACGACAGAGCCCATGACAGAACTAGACAGACCAGATGGCACTTCCTCCAGCCAAATCTTTCACGTGCTGCAATGAATGGAGGCACAACAGAAAGGCTACATGGAGTATATGAGGGACTTCTACATTGCTACGGTAAATTTCATTAAAGTTGAACTTAATTATCCCAACGTGCAATTCCCTTCTTTTCTAGAAAACATTCTCTCTGCCCCATCACCTGTCACCTCCCCTAAGACGGTCACACCGATAGCTGCTTCCGCCTCGCCATATGCCACGGCAGGACCCAGCGACAGAAGGTCTGTATCACCTCAGGTTACTCCTCGAGGAGCCAAGAGAATTGAACCACTGCCAGAAATCGATCCAAAATATGAAGAAAAAGGACTTAGACTTCAGGTCTGCAGGATGACTCAGACTCTGAACCTTCTGTCGTCCGCCAAATAGCAAAGGACTTCCCTCATATGAAGAAAAATAAGCTTGACATCGATGTAGAGGGACCCTGTCGCGAAAGTTGAGACGGCATCCGAAGTAGCAGCAAAAGTGACAGTGAGCTCGAGATTCTTGACAAAGCTCCAAAAGTTTCACCTACCAGAATCCATCCACCTCAAGAGGCAAAGAAGAAGGCAGCCTCATCCTCTCCAACTACGAAGCCAGCCTCCGCTACAAAAGTGATTGCCCGCCGATAGCTCCGCATAGATGACAACAGTGACGACAACAATGTTGGCACTTCAACTTAAATTTTTTTTACTCTTTCTGTCATCTGTGCTTCTATTTGCTATTTGTGATGTTTTTTTATATTTCTATTTGTCATTCATTGAGGACAATGCAACCGTCGAGTTTGGGGGTAGGTAGTCCTCCTATTATTAATGAACTTATCATATTTATTTTGTGTTTTCTATCTATTTATTTTGTGTCTAAAAAAATAAATATATTTGGCTTAAGTTTTTGAACTTCAGTTATCTGTCGTGGTATTCATTGTCGTGATTGTAACTTTAGAATGTTTTAGGAAGTATTTAGAGCCTTACTATAGTTCTGAACTCTGAAAACACCTTTGTGACTTATATGTTGTTAAGACTCTGTTAGTAAACTTAGAATAGGAAGCTTAGCCACTTGAGTTAGAAAGAAAACTTAGACTTAGATTACTCCTAGAGGTGCCTAACACTGGCTCTAGGAAAATAACTAGAAGTACTCCTAGAGGTGCCTAACACTGGCTCTAGGAAATTAAACTAGAGGTGCCCAAAACCGACTCTAGTAGAAATAGAAAAACTTTAGAAGAAAACTAGAGGTGCCAGAAATTGGCTCTAGTTAAGAATTATTTTTGAAGTAAAACTCAAGTGAGTAAAGTAATTATTCTGGTTGCTAAAGAGTCTAGACTCATATTTGTTCATAAAACCTGCACAGACTCACACGAGAATTACAGTATTGCTCCGGATAAATCCATAAACATTCGAAAAGATAATGATCGTGATGCATGGTGAAGGTGATATAGGTAATGGTTGTTCATTAAGCTAAGCCAAAGCCACAAAAAAGAAAAAACATTCATTCTTAGTTAGATTGCATCTGCTTGAGGACAAGAAATAACTTAAGTTTGGGGGTGTGTTGAGTGCATAAATGTTCTATATTTTAGCCCTCATTTATCCATATTATTGATGCACTCAAGCATGTTTAGTTGCATTTTAGAATAGAATTTGCATAAACATCACAGATGGATAATTTTGCACAGATGCTGCTGATTTCGATCAATTCTTCCAGGTACCTGCCGTGGCAGCATCCAAGGCAGTAGAGGAATAGAAGATAACTACAGAGCTGGAGTGAAAGGTTGAAGAAAACTGCCTCATGCATTACTGTTGTGACAGCTGCCGTGACAGAAGTGGCGACAGTGAAGACAACAAAGATGGAAAATGTGAAGTGGAGTTCGACTGATAGAGGATTTCAAGCCTGACTTTTGTAGACCACTTGCATTATTTTTGGAGTCCAGAAGCACAAAGAAGGCCTTGCCTAAAGTTTGAGGAGAAAGTCAAAGCAATAAGATAGGGCGAATTAAAGGACGTCTACTAAGAGATTTAGTCTTTAAATAAATTGTACTTTAATTCACACTAGTATTCTTGGCCATTAAGAAAGCTTACACCCAAGGCCTATATATATGCTTGTATTTCGACCAAGAGAGGAACAACCTAGTTCCTAGTCGACTTCCATCATAAACCCTAGCGTTTCCCTTCTTCATCATGTTCTAAACTTTCCCCAGGTCTAAGGGTTGATCTAGTAAAGTAGTTGTAAGGGTTAAACTGTTTCTTAGGATTTTTTGTTCAATTCAATAAAACTTCAAATTTATTTACTCTGGTTTTCATATCTCATAAAAGTATAGGGAGAGCATTGTGAGGTTATCTATTTACATAATATCAGGAGAGTTAAGTATACGAAAGGATTAAATACGAGTTTTCCAGTTTATGGTTAAACTATCTTGGCCTAGGGATAGGTACAAGGTTAAGTGGCTAAAGAAGAATTAACAAACATCAGTGTTCATCCTTCGATTCACACCGGGAGGTATCATCCAAGACGTGTTCATCGACAAAACTTGGACCTAGGGATAGGACAAGTCACAACAGGGGTTCTTGTCGAACTTGAAGTAACAGAGTTGTTGTTCGCTGCCGCGACATCAACAGATCTATGTCGCGACAGGTGCTGCCGCGATAGGCTTGACGACATACACAACATAAGTCCTCTGAAAAGTGCAACACCTGCACTACTGAACAAATCAATACCAGCCTGCTTTCTCAATATTATTTCTTCATCTATTTTAGTTTATCTTCAATATTATTCAAAACTCTTTATTGAATTTATCTTTTTTTCTTGTGTAGACTTTTAAAGTTTGAAGTATTTCTGGTTCCTGTGGAGACGATATTCGATACTTCGTATCACTATATTACTTGCGTCGTGTATACTTGCACTCAATTGTGATAGCCTTAATTACACGCAACACCTTGCTCCGCAAGTAAGCTTGAGTTCCTCCTTCGACGGCTCTGCCTGCTACTACAGTCATCAGAAAATTGAGTGGACAGCATCATGAAGATCAGGATTTTCTGCTCTACAGATCGCACTCCAGTTCTCCAATTCCTCAGTTTGCTGTCTTGGGAGGTAGGTAGGGCAGCGACAGCTACTCAGTAGCTGTTGTCTCTGTCTGGAACTGCATCAGTACAACTCCTTAGTTTGCTACCTCAACATCACGTCCTTTGCTTCTCTCTCCTTCTGTCAGCCTCTAGTACCTGAAACTAAAACTAAACTAAAACATTACCTTTTCCTTACCAAATGACAGAAAATCAATACAAAGCATGACCGTGTAAAGAATACTGTAAAATGCAATGCATGAACCTAATTATGCCTAAAATGTACTAAAAACAGTAATAATATGAGATGGAATGTGCATGAAATATAGAACTTATGGACACTTTACATGGCGACATAAGGCGACCAGTTGTTGTGAATAAAGTAAAGGCCACTGAATTTGTCAATGCTCGCCTGGATAAACTGACAGAGTTGGTAATGAGTATGGAAAAAGGGAAAACATATGAGGCCAAGGATGTGGAGCCATTTTGTGATGAGTGTGGGGGCAACCACGATTCCTCTGAATGCAGTGAATCCGCAAACTTTATGGGAACTTATGAGAGGAACAATAGGCCCAACACCGACACAAACAACCCAGGCTGGAAGACGCATATGAATTTCTCCTAGAGTAACACCAACATGGCTGTCAATCCAACTCAGCAACAAGAAGGATACCAGTAGAACCTGTCAAGATAGCCGCCTCAGCAGCAACAAAATACGAGCAATAACTCACTCAAAACTAATTTACATACCTTTATGTCTCGCACTAGTGATTTTATTGTTCGTACTAATAAATTTATTGATAAGACTGAGTCCTTTATGGACATGACTGAGATGAGGATGAATAACCAGGAGGGTGCAATAAAGAATTTGGAGACTCAGTTCAGGCAATTTACTGAGATCATAAGAAACAAGACAATGGGTGCATCATCCAGCAGCACAGAAGTCGCAGCCAAACCAACGTATGAGTAATGTAAAGCGATAACTACAAGAAGTGGGAAACAATTAGATGAGCCCAGAGTTTAGCAGCCAAAGGACAAGTAGCCCGAGCTGCCAGCCGCAGTTGCACATGAACAACCCACTGGGCAGCACAAAAAACTAAAGCCCATGCAGATGACGGCAGCCCTGCGATAGATGATCCTGAACCGCCACAGAATATATTTCCATGTTAGGAACACATCCAGGACATCCGTCTGCTGCCGCCCTTCCACGAAAGGCTTGCACAGCAGAAACAAGAGCACCAGTTCAAGAAATCCCTAGACATACTTAAACAGGTACACATTAGCATCCCACTTGTGGAAGCCATACAAAACATGCCAAATTACGCGAAGTATTTGAAAGATATGGTTTCCAAGAAAAGGAAAATTGAGGAATTCGAGAAAGTAGTCATCACTGAAGAATGCATAGAAATGATGCATAATAAGGTGCCGCCCAAAAGAACAGATCTAGACAGCTCCATCATTCCATGCAAGATAGGCAGCAACCATTACATGAGAGCTCTATGCGACCTAGGAGCAAGTATAAATCTGATGCCCAAGGTTGTCTTCAACAAATTAAGAATTGGACAAGCAAAACCAACCTCCATCATGCTACAACGTGCTGACCTTTCCTTTGTGCAACCGGAGGGTAAAGTTGAGGATATCTTGGTAAGAGTGGGCAACTTCATTTTTCCAGTTGATTTTCTTATCATGGATTGTAAGGTAGACGAGAACACCCACATCATTCTTGGGCGACCATTCTTAGCCTGGGGCAAAACATTGATAGATGTGGAGAATGGGGAACTAATAATGAGGGTGGACAATCAGAATATAAAGATACATGTTTTGCAGCCAACGAAGTCAGCCAAGGGAAAAGAAGTATGCCTACAAACACAAGCCTCCAAGGTTAACCCAGAAATAGGTCAAGGCAGCAGTTGCCACGGCAGTTATCAGAGCAACAAGGACCCCAACGAGCTGGATAACCCACCTGGATAACAAGCGAATCACAACCAGCTCAGGAAGTGGTTATGTATGGGAGATGCACCTCAATGCACTCTCAACATAACTCAATTTATTTTTAATTTCTTTTTTTTATTTTTATGTTTAAGGATTAGATTTTAATTTATTGCAATTTATTTTACACATTTTATTTACGTATTTTTATTTCAGTTTTCTTTATTTAGTTAATTATTTTTTATTTCAGGTTGAGGAATAAATAAGCAGGACCAAGAAGAAGGCCCAACAAGGAGCTCGCCCACCATGCCGTCGAGACAGCTGAAGGCAGCCCACCGCATAAATGCACAACTGTTAGAAAACGTCTAACGGCTAGCTACCAACGGCTACAGCGTAACGAGCATTTAATCCTGTAACAAGCGCCGCAAAAATATACCCGTTGGAATTTAATGCCGCCACAACATCTCTCGACAACCCCTATATATATCTCACTATTTCATTCATTCTCTTCACTTTATCTCCTTGTTTAAACCTCTTCTGCATCCTCTTGTTTTCTCAACTATTTTCTAATTTCTAGTACTCTCAGATTACAACTGACTCACAGCTATGGAAGCATCACAATCCAAACCCGCCTTCCAAAGAATCTTCTCCAAGCTAGACGAGGAAAGGCACCAGATGCAATTCGCCAATAGGGCAGTTTGGGAGGAGCAAAGGTTCCACTATTTCACGCAGATAGAAGACTTAGGTCTCGAGCCCACCCTCTTCAAGAAGATCCACAGACAAGGGTGGGAAATATTTTCTAAGCAACTGGAGCTGGCTAACATCACACTCGTCTGGGAATTCTACGCCAACCAACCCCACCCAAAAATCCCATTCGTGTTTGTCAGAGGGGAGGCAGTAAAACTTCACCTTGCCACCATCAACAGGTTTTACGGCCTGGAGATGGACGACAACCCCCATGAAAAGTGGGGGCAGACACTGACAGTAGAGGACTACGACCGGATGAAGGACAAACTGTGTAAACCAAACACCCTGTGGCTGGCGGGGACGCACAACAGATTTGTCTAGCGCCGCCGTCTACTGCCGGAGGTGATGCTGCGGAACACGTTTATCAAGCGACGCATGCTTCCCACCTCCCACAACACAATGGTTGACCGACCTCGTCTCGCATTGATTTACTCCATCATGAATAATCGGCCGATTAACATGGGCGACATCATTTGCAAGGAGATCCACAACTGCTATCGGAAATCCAAAGACAGGCTCTATTTCCCCTCCCTCATCACCGGCTTGTGCGCAAACTTCAACGTCCCCTCCGACCCCAAGGACGCCATGACACCATAGGGGGAGGCTTGACAAGGAAGGTTCAGCTCTAGAGGATGCAAGCACCGGAGAAGGAGCCGATCACACCTTCCCAGCCGTCAGTCGACAAAACCACTGCCCTGGCAGCCAATGGCAGTACTAAAGCTGCTGTAAAATGCTCATTAGTCCTATATTTTATATGCACTCCATCTCAAATTATTGTCGTTCTTAAGTACATTTTAGGCATATTTAGGTGCATGCATGCATTATTTACATTATTCTTTACCTTACCCTGTTTATATTGAATATCTTTAATTTGGTGAGAAAATGTATTGTTTAGTTTAGTTTTAGTTTCAGGAACTAGAAGCTGGCACAAGGAGAGAGGAGCTGATGCTGAGGCGGGAAGCCAAGGAGTTGTACTGAAACAGCTCAACATAGTGAGAAGTGTTGCAGAGTAGCTGCCGCCGCCATACCTGCCGCCCAGGGCAGCAACCTAAGCAATTGATGGATTGGAGTGCGATTGGAAGAGCTTAATTTTCTGAGTCCAATGAGCCCATCTACGCAATTTATCCATGCCAGAAACAACGGATTGAGCTGCCAAAGGGAAGATTGTCTAAGGCGGCTTAGGGTTACTTGTGCCACAAGGAGTCCAACTTCAAGTCAAAGTAGTCAGATTTTAAAGGATGCATTCAATGCTAAAGCTACTTTATGATGAGGAAGACTTCTACTCCAAGGAGGACTTACCCTAGGCCATATCCTATATATATCCGATTATACCTTGTATTTTAAAGAGGCATACACCACATAGTCGGCATAGCCTAGTTTCTCTTGTGTTTTCTTGCCGCCACTATGTTCTAAATTTTCTAGGGTTTGAGTTATGGTGTAAAGTAGTTGTGAGAACGGTTGTTTTAGGTTTTAAGTTTGTTTTTGCAATAAATTCAAGGTTTGCTTATATCATGTTCTTTACTATTTTAAATTGAGTCGAGAGATCGATTGAGAGCAATCTATTTGTTTGGTATCGAGAGAGTCAAACTCACGAAAGAAGTAAGCATGATCTCATCAATACCATGTGTTGATTAATCCAGCTTAGACATAGGTTAGGGTTTAAGGTGGCTAAAAGAGAACGACCAAAAGTTGTTGTACACTACTTAGTAGCATAACCTAACCCATTCTATGACCCTGATCTTTTCTATCAAATTAATTGTGTTTATTTACTTTTTTTACGAACTAAAATTTACTTGTGCATTTATTTCCTGTGCAGGAATTGCAATTCGAATAAGTTGTCCAATCCCTGTGGGAGACGATATCTTTTATACTACAACTTGACAAGAGTGTGAACTTGCGCTCCTATTTAGAGAACACCCAAACGCTCTACAAGTTTTTGGCGTCGTTGTCGGGGATTGGCAACAGTAAATTCATTTTTATTTTTCTGCACTATTATTTTTTTGCATTTAATTTTAGTTTTTATTTTTTTATTTGTGTTAAAAAAACAATTTTTCAGTTTTCGGTCTTGTGCGTGACTAGAGAAAACCCATCGTGAGAAATCATTTTCTTTAACGAGACCGAACGAAGAACAAGAGAACTTGAGAAAGAAGCAAGAGAAACCCTCGGGAAAGCCAAGGAAGAAGGAAAGGCAGAGGCAGCCATGCATAACGGCCAAGATGACAACCCTGCCAAAAATGCCCATAACAGTAGGGATGGCAGGCAAGATCCATGCCTAGACAGCAGCTACCAGTTTCGCCCAGGCAACAATAGTATGTGCGCACCAACTATTGCAGAGCCTGAAATTAAAGTAGATCTCTTCGAACTAATGCCCGTAATGTTCAACATGATAAACACACCAGGGCAATTTGGAGGAACTATTGCGTGTAAATAAGGCCATCACAATTGAGTGCAAGTATACACGACGCAAGTAATATAGTGATACGAAGTATCAGATAAGGTCTCCACAGGGTCTGGAAATACTTCTATCTTTAAAAGCATGCACAAGGAAAAAGATAAATTTAATAAGAAGCTTTGAGAAATCTTGAATATAAACTAAAATAGATGAAAGAATCATATTGAGAAAGTAGGTTGGTATTGATTTGCTCAGCACTGAAAGTGTTGCACTGTTCAAAGGACTTTTGTGCGTATGTCGTCGAGCCTGTCGCGGTAGCACCTTTCGCAGCAGCACCTATCGCAGCACCGGTCTGTTGATGTCGCGGCAGCAAACAACAACTCTGTACTTCAAGTTTATCAAGAACCACTGTTGTGACTCGTCCTATCCCTAGATCCAAGTTCGGTCGATGAACACGTCTTGGATGATACCTCTCGGCATGAATCGAAGGATAAACACCGATGTTTGTGAATTCTTCTTTAGCTGCTTAACCTTGTACCTATCCCTAGGCAAAGATAGTTTAACCATAAACTGGAAAACTCATATTTACTCCT
Source organism: Hibiscus trionum (assembly GCA_030270665.1). Lineage (NCBI taxonomy): Eukaryota > Viridiplantae > Streptophyta > Magnoliopsida > Malvales > Malvaceae > Hibiscus > Hibiscus trionum. The sequence continues at coordinate 4,582,989 of BSYR01000008.1, forward strand.
TTCGTATACTTAACTCTCCCGATATTAAGTAAATGGATAACCTCACAATGCTCTCCCGATACTCTTTTGAGATATGAAAACTAGAGTAAATAAACTTGGAGTTTTATTGAATTGAACAAAAATCCTAAGAAACAGTTTAACCCTTACAACTACTTTACAAGATCACCCTTAGCCCTGGGGAAAGTTTAGAACATGATGGAGAAGGGAAAAACTAGGGTTTGTGATGGAAGACGGCTAGGAACTAGGTTATCCTTCTCTAGGTCGAATTACAAGCATATATATAGGCCTTGGGTGTAAGTTTTCTTAATGGCCAAGAATACTAGTTCGAATTAAAGTACAATTCATTTAAAGACTAAATCTGTGAGTAGACTTCCTTTAATTCGTCCTATCTTTTTGCTTTAACTTTCTCCTCAAACTTTGGGCAAGGCCTTCTTTGTGCTTCTGGACTCCAAAAATAATGCAAGTGGTCTCTAAAATTTAGGCTTGAAATCCTCTATCAGTCGAACTCTACTTTGCATGTTTCTATCTCTTCTTCTTCACTGTCGCCACCTCTGTCACGATAGATGTCACGACATCAAGTATAAGGCAGTTTGCTTCGACCCTTTTTGCTCCAGCTTAGCAGTTATCTTCTGTTACTCTGCTGCCCTGGATGCTGCCACGACAGATACCTACAAGAATTAACCAAAATCAGTAGCATCTGTGCAATAATTATTCATATGCGATGTTTATGCAAAAGTTGTCCTAAAATGCAACTAAACATGCTTGAGTGCATCAATAATATGGGTAAATGAGGGTTAAAATATAGAACATTTATGCACTCAACATACCCCCAAACACAAGTTATTGCTTGTCCTCAAGCAAATGTAATCTAACTAAGAATGAATCATTTTGGCTTTCGCTTAACTCAGTGAACAACCATTACCTTCAGCATCTTCACCATCAAGATCAATACCTCTTCGAATGTTTATGGATTTATCTTGAGCAATACTATAATTCTTGTGTGATTGTGTGCATGTTTTGTGAACAAATATGAGCTTAGACTCCTTGGCAACCAAAATAGTTACTTAACTTACTTGAGTTTTACTTCAAAAATACTTTTTAACAAGAGCCAATTTCGGGCACCTCTAGTTTTCTTCTAAAGTTTTTCTATTTCTACTAGAGCCAGTTTTGGGCACCTCTAGTTTAATCTCCTAGAGTCAGTGTTAGGCACCTCTAGTAGTACTTCTAGTTATTTTCCTAGAGCCAATGTTAGGCACCTCTAGGAGTAAACTGAATCTAAGTTTTCTTTCTAACTCAAGTGGCTAAGCTTCCTATTCTAAGTTTGCTAATAGAGTCTTAACATCATATAAGTCACAAAGGTGTTTTTTAGAGTTCAGAACTATAGCAAAGCTCTACATACTTCCTAAAAAATTCTAAGCTACTGTCACGACAATAAGTACCGCGGAAGATAACAGAAGTTCAAAAACTTAAGCCAAAATTTTTTTTTCGACACAAAAACAAATAGTAATGAAACACAAAATATGATAAGTTCATTAATTAAAGGAGGACTGCCTACCCCAAACTCGAGGGTTGCATTGTCCTCAATGCATGACAAACAGAAAAAAGAACATCACAAATAGCATATAAAAACACATACGACAAAAGAGTAAAAAAATAAACTTAAGTTGAAGTGTTATCGTCGCAGCTGTTGTCTATCCAAAGCTGTCGGCGGGCAGTTTCTTTTGTAGCAGAGGCTGGCTTTGTGGCTGGAGAGGAAGAGGCGACCTTCTTCTTTCCCTCTTGCGGTTGCTGGATTCTGGTAGGTGAAACCTTTGGAGCTTTGTCTAGAATCTCAAGCTCACTGTCGTTTTTGCTGCTGCTTCTACTACCGTCTCCGCTGTCGCGACAGGGTCCCTCTACATCGATATCCAGCTTCTTTTTATTCATCGGAGGGAAGTCCTTGGCTATTTCGCGGACGACAGAAGGTTTGGAGTCTGAGTCATCCTGCTAGACTTAAGAGGAGGAGAAACCTTCGAAATATTTCGGATCAATTTCTGGCAGTGGTTCCTTTCTCTTGGCTCCTCGAGGAGATGCAGACCTTCTGTCGCCGACTCATGCCGTGGCAGATGGCGAGGCGGAGGCAGCTGTTGGTGTAGCCATCTTGGGGTTGGCGACAGGTGTTGGGGTAGAAAGAAGGTTTTCTGGAAAAGAAGGGAAATGCATGTTAGGATAATTAAGTTCAACTTTAATGAAATTTACCGTAGCAGTGTGGAAGTCCCTCATATACTCCATGTAGCCTTTCTGTCGTGCCTCCATTCTTTGCAGCAGTTGAATTATTTGGCTGGAGGAGGTGCCTTCTGGTCTTACAGATTCTGTCTGCTTAGGCTCTACCGCGACAGGTTCTGTTGTGTCTGGTTCTGTCGTGGCAGAAGGGTCGACCCCTTGCCCTGGATCCACCCCTTGCCCTGGATATTTACATTAGGTTGTAGAGATTCTGCTGCGTCCACCCCTTGCCATGGGTCTTTACATCCTTATCAATTTCAGGGACGTTGAGGGAAAAAGAGAGGGTTTTTATCCTTCAGTGCACACTCGTGAATTCCATCGAGGATGTATTTTCCTACATTGATCTGTCGCTCGTTGATGATGGGGTGCAGGAGGGAAATCTTTTGTCGGTTCACTGTCGTGTTGTGAGACGTGGGCATGAGACGCTTCTTCACGAAGTGGTTCCACAACTTGGCAGTAGGTGTGAGTTTTGTTTGTCGAACCGTCCACCGATGTTTTAGGTCCTCGTTCCAGCTAGTGCCTTCTTCAGTGAGGTCTGCCATGATGCCGTCATAGTCTGCCGACGACAAATTGCTGATGAACCTTCTATGCTCGTCCTTCTTCCTGCCCACATACATGCCATACATATAATTGATGTAGGCTGGTTCTAATTCGATTTCTTTACCCCTGATGGTGACTTTGGAGGTGTCCTTAGAGGTGACGACAATATAGAATTCGCGGACAAGTTTGACATTCATCTCCTCGGGTTGTTCCGCAAACATCTGCCATTTGAGCCCGATTATCCTTTTGGCGATGAATACTTCTAGTCCTAGATCTTCGGTCTTCTTTAGGTAGGTAAAGCCCCTTTCCTCCCAAATTTCTCTTTTCTGAAAAGATTCATAATATATTTTCTCCGAATCTGCCGAGGCGAACCTTCTACGAATTCTGCTTTGAGTGGGAGTGGAGACTGCCGCGGCAGAGGTGGAGGCAACACTTCTTCGGGTCGATCTCATTGTCATCGTAAGGGTACTGTAGAAACAAAAGGAAAGAAAATACTTGAAAGCTAAAAAAAATTCTGAAATAGAGTAGAGAGAGTAAAATGAAGGTGAAAGATGAAATAGGAGTGATGGTTTATATAGAATGGGGTTTCTGCCTGTTGAAGCTGTAACAGGTGGCGTGAAAAATGGAGCCAACTGTCACACGTTTTCCTGACGCGTCTGTTACGCATTTTCGTGTTTTTCCCCCGTCTATTGTGTGTCTGTCGCGACAGCGAGGTGATATGCTGTCTTTACACGTCTGCCGCAACAGTTGGTAACCTACTGTCACGACAACCTTGTTACTATTGGGCTTCTTGGGTTGAGGTGAATGTGGTGGGCTACTTCATTCCTTCTCTTTCCTATGTTTCGTTTATGTGCCTGAAACTAAAATAAACAAATATTAAATTTCTACTTCCTAAAGCAATAAAAATAAAAATAAAAGGAATATAATAAAATTAAATTAAACTAAGTTAAATTGGGGATGCCTTGAGGGGCATCTCCTAAAGTAACCACTTCCTATTCTTTTGGGGCTTCAGTCCCCTGATAGTGCTTGAGTCTCTATCAATTGACTTTGAATTGGTCCCCGTCCTTGATAGATCTTATTGTGATGGCACCATGGGGAAAAACCTGGACTACCTGGAAGGGTCCAGACCACCTAGACTTTAGCTTCCCTGGGAAGAGCTTCAACCTGGAGTTGAACAACAACACCTTTTGGCCTGGTGTGAATTGTCGTGGCAGCAGTTTTCTGTCGTGCCACTTCTTTTTCTTGTCCTTATAGATTATGGCATTGTCGTAGGCCATGGCTCGAATTTCTTCAATTTCATTTAAGTCCAACAGCCTTTTTTGCCCTGCTCTGCCCCAGTCCATGTTAACTGTCTTGATAGCCCAATATGCTTTATGTTCTATCTCGACAGGTAGGTGGCAAGTTTTTTCGTAAATGAGTCTGTAAGGTGACATTCCAAATGGTGTTTTGAATGCAGTCCTATAGGCCCATAATGAATCATTCAAGTGAAGAGACCAGTCCTTCCTAGTTGGCTTAACCATCTTTTCCAGAATGTTCTTCACTTATCTATTTGAGATCTTAGCATGCCCATTGGTTTGAGGGTGATATGCTATTGCGATCCTGTGTTTAACTCCACACTTCTTCAATGCATTAGCAATCACCCTATTGTCAAAATGCCTACCCTCATCACTAATAATTGCCATTGGGATGCCAAACCTAGTGAAGACATGTTTGTGTAGAAATCTTTGAACTGTCTTGGCATCATTCTTTTGTGTGGCAATAGCTTCTACCCACTTGGACACATAATCTACTGCCAGCAGTATATACAGGTTCCCACAAGAAGTTGGGAATGGTCCCATGAAGTTGATTCGCCAAACATCGAAAATTTCAACTTCGAGAATGTTCTACAGGGGTATCTCATGCCTTCTAGAGATGTTTCATGTCCTTTGGCACTTGTCACAACGCTTGTAAAAAGCTTGTGCATCTTTGAACAGCGTAGGCCAAAAGAAACCAGACTGCAGAATTTTGGCAGCAGTTTTGTTTCCTCCAAAATGTCCTCCATAAGAAGCATCATGACAATGGTGGAGCACTTCTTCCTATTCTTCGTTTGGTATGCATCTCCTGATAATCTGATCTGCACAATGCTTAAATAGAAGAGGTTCGTCCCAATAATAATGTTTTGCATCATTTTGGAACCTCTTCCTTGCTTGGTAGTTAAGTTCAGGAGGTAGTAGACCACTAACAAGATAATTTACTATGTCAGCATACCAAGGAACTTCAGAAAGCTTACCTGTCGCCATGGCTGTTGCGGCAGTGCTTGTGGCAGTGAATAACTGCTCATCTGGGAAAGTCTCATGTATGCTAACCTTGTGTTTATCTTGATCCTTTCCCATCTCTAGTCTTGACAAGTGTTCAACTACTTGGTTTTCTGTTCCCTTTCTATCTTTGATTTCTATATCGAATTCTTGCAGCAGCAGAATCCAACGTATCAATCGTGGTCGTACATCCTTTTTGATGAACATATATTTTATTGCTGAGTAATCCGTGTGAACCACCACTTTTGTTCCAAGTATGTATGGTCTGAACTTGTCGAAGGCGAACACCACCTCGAGCAACTCCTTCTCTGTTTTAGTGTAGTTTATATGGGCATCGTTTAAGATCTTGCTGGCATAATATATTACGTGGAAGAGTTTCTTATTACGTTGCCCTAGTGCTTCCTCCACAGTATAGTCACTGGCATCACACAATATCTCGAATGGAAAACTCCAGTCTGGTGGCTATACTATTGGGGCTGTTACCAGCTTCTCTTTCGATGTCTTGAATGCTTCAGTACATTCGGTATTGAAGTCAAAAGCCTTATTTTGTTCCAACAAAAGACAAAAGGGTTTAGTGATTTTAGAAAAATTAGCAATAAATCTATGATAAAAACCTGCGTGTGTACACCCCAATTTTGGGCTTAGAAGTTTAAGGTCTGAACCGGGTCGGTCTGATTTTCGGTTCGAATATAAAAGGGGGTTTTAGGGAAAGCCTAGTTCGGGATGCTTTAAAAATATGGAAAAATATCTAAAAATCCTCTTTGAATATATATAAGAGAGTGGTGAAATCAATTTTACAAAATAAGGTTTGGAAATGCAACATTTTGAAATAGTGACTAAAATGCGATTTTTGAAAAGTTCAGTGGTGACTGTTTTGTAAGGATTGAAACTTTGAATCTTTAAGGAGCTAATTTACCCAAGAATGATTTCTCCAGTTTTTTCTTAAATTTAAGTGATTTAATTAATGTTTAATTAAATAAATGAAAAAGAGAAACCACTTTTTAGATTGGGTAAACTACTGCAGGGGTCACTTTCGTTTCCCGTTTGTACAGATTTAGTCACCACTTTTGAAAAGTGCCAATAAGTGGTCATCTACGTTTTCGATGTGTAAAGACTTGGTTACTCCGACGTTATAGTCTGTTAGTCCCCTAACGAATTTCTGATGTGATGGAATTAATTAACGAAAAAATAAGGATAAATTACTGCAATAGCCATTAAAATTTATCTCATGTACATTGTTTCTCCTCAATTTAAAAAAGTAAACAGTATAGTCACTAATAAAAATGTTTCTTTATAACTTCACCCTTAAATTTTTAAAAATTCATTTTTCAATCCTAAAACTTTACAATCAATTAGTACAATAATATTATAAATGCTTAGATGAAAAATAGGTGCCCAAAGTATACCCTTTGAAACGTAGGTGCCCAAATTGCTCCTATTTAATAACTCAAACTTAAAAATTTAGTTCACTAACTACTAAAAAATTCGAGTTATTGGAATTTCTATTTTATAATTCAAACTTTATTTTGAATTTTTGAGTCGAGTTTATGAAATTATGAGTCGAATATTTTCACATCAAACCAAAAAATTTAATTTTTTCGAGTCAAGTCGAGTTATTGGAATTTCTATTTTATAATTCAAACTTTATTTTGAATTTTTGAGTCGAGTTTATGAAATTATGAGTCGAGTATTTTCACATCAAACTTAAAAATTTAATTTTTTCGAATCAAGTCGAGTGTTGCACTTCCCTACATATAATTTTTAATTTTAATCCGTGTTTGTCCCAACTCAGCGCCTGGATCGATATCAACTTTTGAACAATGTTGATTTCATTTCACGTTTACTGCTCTGCTTTCACGCCTAGCTTATGGGTTAGTATCTTTTGCTTTGCACAGGATAAAACATCTCTGCCATATGAACCAGTTTACAGCGATGCACAAGCAAGGTATATTTTTTGTGATTAAATGGTTAGTGAAGAGCACATTTTCTTTTATATATATATATATATATATATATATATATATATATATATATATATATATATATATAAATTATATACATATAATATGGCGGTATTCGAGATGGAAATTGGATGTGGTTTTATGGGTGATATTTACTGTAGCATTTCATGCTTAGGACAAACACGGATTAAAATTAAAAATTATATGTAGGGAAGTGCAACACTCAACTTGATTCGAAAAAATTAAATTTTTAGGTTTGATGTGAAAATACTCGACTCATAATTTCATAAACTCGACTCAAAAATTCAAATAAAGTTTGAATTATAAAATAGAAATTCCAATAACTCGACTTGACTCGAAAAAATTAAATTTTTTGGTTTGATGTGAAAATACTCGACTCATAATTTCATAAACTCGACTCAAAAATTCAAAATAAAGTTTGAATTATAAAATAGAAATTCCAATAACTCGAATTTTTTAGTAGTTAGTGAACTAAATTTTTAAGTTTGAGTTATTAAATAGGAGCAATTTGGGCACCTAAGTTTCAAAGGGTATACTTTGGGCACCTATTTTTCATCTAAGCATTTATAATATTATTGTACTAATTGATTGTAAAGTTTTAGGATTGAAAAATGAATTTTTAAAAATTTAAGGGTGAAATTATAAAGAAACATTTTTATTAGTGACTATAATGTTTACTTTTTTAAATTGAGGAGAAAAAATGTACATGAGATAAATTTTAATGGCTATTGTAGTAATTTATCCTTATTTTTTCGTTAATTAATTCCGCCACATCAGAAATTCGTTAGGGGACTAACGGACTATAACGTCGGAGTGACCAAGTCTTTACACATCGAAAACGTAGATGACCACTTATTGGCACTTTTCAAAAGTGGTGACTAAATCTGTACAAACGGGAAACGAAAGTGACCACTGCAGTAGTTTACCCTAAATTATATTATGAAAAATAAAAGTGATATATTATAAAGAAGGTGAAAACCAAGCTCTATTCAATTGTTCAAAAGTTTGCACTTTTTTTCTTCATATATTTGATTTTTTAATAATTATAGTGTATTTAATTTAATTTTAAAATATGTTTTATATATTTAAATTAAATTTAACAATTAAATTATATTATTTTTTAAAAAATCTATTTTTTTATTTTTTATAATTTTATTATAGTAACTCTATATATTGCATATATACATTTATTAATGAATTCAAAAAATCATATTAATATGATTTAAATCGTACAACATATGTCTAAAATGGTCATTTTGTCATTTTAAAAATAGTTTTTGACAGCTATCCCAAAAAACTAAATCTTAAACGTAACATTTCAAAAGCAATGCCAAGCCGGCACTAAGTAACTTTTTAGTGTTTGTTAAGACAAAAGCAGTTCAAGGAGTTATGATCAAAGATTCAATAATGCAGTAAAAAGAGAAGAAATGAAGAGAAACATAGAGCGGGAAGGAAAGTTAACGTGTCACGTCAACGTTTTCTAACGGTAGTTAACGAGAGAACCATAATGAAAGCGAATTAAAAGTTTAGTGACCATATCACAAGTTTTAAAAGTTCGATGATTAAAATGAAAGCGCACTAAAAATTTGATGATTATTTATGTAGTTTACCCTAAAATAAAAGCACTACACATAGCTTGAACTCAATTCGTGTGCAAGAGTCTAACACCTCAACTTGACTCTTACATGTCCAATAATGTATAATGGATAATAAACAAGGTGTATTTTTTAGGGTATATAGTTTATAGTTTAAAATTTTAAAAATAAAATTTAAATTTTTTAGTATTAGAACATAGAAGAATACAGTAGAAAGGAGCGGAAGATTTTTGTCAATCTTCAATTACCTCATTAGTCTGACTATATCAGTCGTATGCTCATGTTCAGTTCATATATAACATTTGCTATATTAGGTCTAGAGAAACTCATTACTCACATTAAACGACAATGTCACATCTATTTTCTTTTAGTTGTATATTATTTTCATAAATAGTTCTAACACATTTAATATAAAAGTGTCTAAATTTATACGAGGTCACATTTTCTTAGCACCACCTTTTCATGGAATATGTTATAAGCAGGGGTGAATCCAAGATTTAAAAGTTAAGGGGGCCGAAAAAAATTAAGGATATAAACACCCTTGGACTTTTGACAAAAAAATCAATTACGTCCCTAAACTAGAATAAAAATCCATTGCCACTTTTCGATGCCCCTTTTTTTATCACTAAAAACACTAAAAAAATTAAATTTCAAGCCCTAACCCTAAATTCTAAACTCTACACCATATACTTTAAAAAATATACCCTACCCTAAATTCCCTAAACCCTAACCACAACCCCTAACCTTAAACCCTAAACTCTAAATCTCAAACTCTACTTATTAGTGTAGGGGGTAGAAAGGGGCATCGAAAAGGGGCAGAGGATTTCAATTCCAAAAGTTGTAGCCTAACTTCGGATAAAAATCCATTGCCCCTTTCTATGCCCTAACACTAAAAAACTAAATCTCAAACCTACCCTAAATTCTAAATCCTACACCCTATACCCTAAAAATACATCCTAGCCTAAATTCCCTAAACTATAACCACAAGCCTTAACCTCAAACCTTAAACCCTAAACTTAAATTTTAGTATAGAGGCATAAATAGGGGCAGTGAAAAAGGCAGAGGATTTCTATTCCCTAACTTCGTAGAGTTATTTAATTTAAAATTATTTTTATTGATCAGTTAAAGATTATAATACAATTTTAAGCCTCTAACATAGTAGTGTTTGTAGGAATAGATATCATTTGCCTTTTTCGGTGTTTCTTTCCATGCCTCACACTAAAAAATAGGTTTAGGGTTAGGGTTAGGGTTTATGTAATTTAGGCATGGTGTATTTTTTAGGGTATAGGGCGTAGGGTTTAGGATTTTTATTTTAGTGTTAAGGCTTAAAATTATTTTTAGTATTTTTTAGTGTTACGATATAGAATAAGGCACCAAAAAGGACAGACGGTTTTTATCTGTATTTCTAGCGCTAATTGTAATACGTAGTTATATTGATATATTCACGGGCAATGCTACGTCTACCCACTGGGTCATCTACCTCGTTGAGGTGGCGTATGGCATGGCAACTCAAATAGATATAACTGAATAAAATATTAAAATATCTTTTAAAATTTTAATTGGATAATACAAAACAATTAATACACCTTTTACCCACAAATTTTTTTTAAGATAATAAATGCATTGCGTTTATAATTGTTTGACTAGCCTCACATTAATAATAATAATAATAATAATATTATTATTATTATTATTATTATTATTATTATTATTATTATTATTATTATTCAAATTAGATTATAAAATATTTCGAAGGTTGAATCTACGCCAACCAATCATTTTGGTAATCGGAATTCCATTATTTGACGTAATTTTTTTTCCTTTTCTCTCTTTTAATTTTATTTAAAAAATATTGAAAAATCATAAAGAAAAGACAGGAAAAAGGAGGTAGAAGCTTGGAATAATCAGCTTTTTTAGTATGAATGGAAATATGTGAAGCATTCAAAAAATAATCTTTAAATGTAATAGATTTTCTCATACTCTTTGATTACAAAAAAAATATATTTTAAGAACCATTGTGGTTATGGAGAGCCCTTCAACAACGCTCTTCATCGACAATATATCGCCGACATTGCACTGGAAAGGATTGTGGTTTGCATTTGCAAGACATGGAGACGTAGTGGATGTGTTTGTGCCAAGGAAAAGAAGCAAAAGCGGGAGAAGATTTGGTTTTGTTCGATATGCTAAGAAGGCAGATGCGATGAGAGCAATTGAAAGACTACATAGATTCACCTTATTTGGAAGCCGTATCTCAGTGACGTTAGCTCGCCACACCGATAGAAAGAACTTTTGGAGAAAGAGGAGTGATAGAAGTGATATATCGTTGGGGAACGACCAGACTGAAGCAGGAAACACGTTAGCCTCAGAAAAGAAGCAGAATGGTGTTTTGCAAAACCAAAAGATGGGAAAGGAAAAGGAGGAAGGAGAGCCAAACAATCGGTCTAGGATGGAGATCAAAAGGCTTGTGGGTCATGTGGAAGATGAAGATTTATGGAAGATGAGAAGATGTTTGGTAGGCACTATGGCAACGGTCTGCAACACTCAGAGGATTGAAGAAAAGCTTTCGGCATGGGGTCTGGGCGAAATTAAGATTCTGAGAATGGGAGGTAAAAAGTTTCTCATTACGATCGATGACGAAGATCTTTTTTTAACAATGGAGGACCTACAATGGTCATACCTGAAAGAAATCTTTGCTTCCATAGAACCTTGGTCAGAGTCTGGTTTGTATGAGGATAGAGCAACGTGGCTGGAAGTATATGGGGTTCCTCTTCATTGTTGGAATCAGGTTAATTTTAAGAGGATTGCCGAGTTATGGGGTTCATTGGATGCGACAGGAGAAAACGTTCTGCATACACTGGACGCAGAAAAATTCTCTATACTAATCTCGACTTCTTAGAAGTCTAAAATAGACGAGGTAATACAATTTGAGGTGGGTGATGTAATCCATAAAGTTAGGGTTGTTGAGACTGGGCTGTCAGAATATAACAGATCTTCACGGGCCACAGGCATAAATGAAAGAAAGGTAGTCAATGATTTGGGTATATCAGAAAGTGGCTCTGGTTCTTCATCAGAAATGGAAACTGGAAGGTCACCGGAGAATGAAGAACGCGACCAAAGTCCCAACGAAAGAGATGCATTAAATGAGGATGTTATTGGGAAGGAGACTAATCTTGAAAATAGTATACAAAAGAATGGTTTTGCCAGCCAACTGGGTGAAAAAGAATTAATGGGCGGCGTGCTCAACAATAATATTCAAACTAACGATGAAAAGCCAGAGAATAATTTGGGAGGTGAAGATATCATAGAAGAAAATCCTAGTCACTTTAAGGAAACGAGTAGGAAGGTTGGTCCTACATGGGCTGAAGTGGTTGGTGATATGGGTAAAAAGAAGGATCCAACTAGATATGATTGTGAGTTAGCCGTGGGTCGCCCTTTTTCATTGGACCAAGTCAAAGACAACGGATCGTTAATGGCCCAGATTAGATTGGGGTCATTGGACTGTCAAAACCTTATAACCCCAAACGGTCTTGTTTCGACAGATAGGGCTGGAGATAGTAACTGGGAAGCCCTTGTAGATGCTAGAAATAACAACAACTATGAGAAGTTTGGGTCAACGTTAATTGGAGCTGGAGGAAGTGGAACCCAAAATAATGAAGAAAATTCAATGGTGTTCTTTCAGGAACTGGGGTCAGATAGTTTCAAACCAAAAGAAAAAAAGATTTGGCTCATTGAGGGATTTTCAGGATAAAGCTCTCTCTGATTTAGAAAAGAGGAAACATGATCGGGCAATTCGTAGGAACAAGCTGAAGAAGAAGAAGGAATCGGCTTCTCCAGGTCTTTCAGGCAGATCTCTTTCGGATTCAGATCTCGTGGCTAGATGGGAACTGATGACCAGTGAAGCTAGGAAGTCTCTAAAATTGGCTAAGAAGCTGGGGGTGCAAATAGTGGGTGAAGAAGAAGACGCGGTGAGGGATATTGCTCGTCTAGAGGAAGCTGAATTAAAGGGGGTGTGTTTCTCCAGTTAGAAGCCCAAATTGATGAAGATAGCAACGTGGAATATCAGGGGGTTAGGGTCGGTCATTAAACTACCGGCAATCAGGGCTTTAGTTAGAGAACAGAGGGTGGACATGCTTCTCTTACAAGAAACAAAGTTGGAGTCGATTCCAGATTTGACAATCCGCAAAATTTGGTATGATGATATTTACGAGTTTATTGCTTCTCCTTCTGAAGGAAGATCGGGTGGTCTAGTTTCTGTTTGGGATAAGTCTGTTTTTCAATTAGAAAATTCAATAGTTTCACCAAGATTTATTTATTTGAAAGGATGCTGGAAAAATTCAGATTTGAAGGTGGCTATCCTGAACGTTTATTCTCCTTGTGTTTTATCGGAACAATTATCTCTATGGAAGACTCTCCTAGAATTGTAGAGTTCGGATTAGGCAGTTTGGATAGTAGGAGGGGATTTCAATGCAGTGAGGAATAGGAGCGAAAGGTTGGGCTGCAATGGGCTGCTGATAGGATGTTCAGAATTAAATGCTTTCATTTCAGAAGGGCATTTCGTCGATCTTCCAATGGTCGGGAAGAAATTTACGTGGTTTGGACCTCAAAACAAAAGAAGCAGATTGGACAGGTTCTTGCTTGACGAACTTTGGACATCTAAGTATGGTGATGTAGTTCAAACAGGTCTTAAGAGGGTGATCTCTGACCATGCTCCTGTGCTTTTGTCGAGTACTAATTTTGATTGGGGACCAAGGCCATTTAAATTCTATAATGCTTGGTTAAAGATGGAAGGGTGCAAAGATTTGATTAATGGCGTGCTTAAGGGAGGGAATAGATCCGATCTGGTTGTTAAATTGAGAAAATTAAAAGGTGCTCTCAAGCGATGGAACAATGAGGAAAATCAAGACCTTAACTCGAAAGTCAGAAGTTTGGAAAGAAAGATAGAAGAACTAGAAGAAGAATGTAATGAGGTGAGCCTCGATGAAGAGAAAATTAGAAAAGTGAAGGGTCTTAGAATGGAACTTGGGGAATTGTTGAAATTACAGGAAGCATTATGGAAACAAAAATCCAGAATGAACTGGCTGGCTTTAGGAGATGTACCTCCTAAAGTAAGAAGTTTCCTATGGATGTTGAAATTAGATAGGATTCCTTCTAAATTATTTTTGCAGAAAAGAGGAGTGGATATAGAAGATTGTCATTGCATTTGCGAGTTTTGCAGGTTCGGTTTAGAAGACTCGAATCACTTGTTTGTGGTCTGTAGCTATTCCGACTGTCTTTGGAAGGAGATTTGCAGGTGGTGGGGTCTGTCTTGGCAAGGTTGCAGGACTATTGATGATTTTTTTGAGTTTTGTTTCTCGGCACCATTCACAGGAAGACAGAAAACAGTTTGGATGATTGTTGCTGCAACAGGATTATGGAGTTTATGGCTGGCTCGCAATGACTTGATTTTCAACGGTAAAAAATCGGCTTTGAAGGATCTTATATTTTATACAAAGCTTAGAGCATTGATGTGGTTCAAGTCTTCAAAGGAGGGAGTTGATATTGATCTTAATTGGTGGTGGGCAGATCCTTTGCAGTGTTTCTTATCGAAGCCTTTCCTTGGTAGTTTAGCTGGTCCGTTTTCATTGTCAACTAGTATGTTAACTTTCACTGTATCAGGATGTATTTGGGAGGATGCTACTGGATGTGGAGGGGCTTTAACAATGGAATCTGGGATTATTCGAGCCTTGTTTTTTGGACCAGTTCAGAAATTGGGTTTGAACTTCGCTACTATATCAGCAATTATAACTGCTATGGAAGTGTTTATTGAAGCAGATTTGTCAGGAAAATTTGGGCTGCTAATCTCTGTGAATTCAGAACTAATTTTAAAATGGATCAACAATCCAATGACTCGCCCTTGGTGTTGGTGGCAGGAATTAGTTCAAATTGACCGCTTAGTCAAAAGAATTGGGGGAATAAAACTCTTGAAAACAAACCCGAGCTCTTCAGGCTTGATCGAAGGCTTAGCAAAGGAAGGTGCCAAGAGAGCAAATTGTTTTAAAGCATGGTGGTAGTTCATTTTGTTTATCTTGCTACTACTGGAGCCGCATTTCCGAGCTTGGTAGGACTTTAAACTCTGTCTCTTGTTTTCTTTTTGATAAGTGGTTCTGTCTTCGGATATGAATTTTGTTGAGTGGTCAGTTTGGGGATAAGCTATGTTTGTAAGTTGTTCGATTTGTATCTGGTTTTCCCCTTGATTATATGTACTCTTTTCCTCCAATCTAGGTTAGGGAGGTTTTTAACGAGGCATATGATCAAGGCTACTTAATAAATAAATAAAATTTTCTGAGCAAAAAAAAAAGAAATTATTCAAGAGTGATTTAACTTATAAATTTTAGGGAAATATTTTGATATACAAGTTTGTTATACAAGCTGATCAAAAAAAAAAGTTTGTTATACAAGTCTTTTAATTTTAGGTGTAGAGATTTAGGTTGTGGTTAAGGGGTTTATGTTGTAGGGTGTAGAATTTAAGATTTATAGTTAGAATATAGAGATTAGGTTTTAGGGTGTTAGGGCTAGGGATTTAGGTTTTAGATTTATAGCTTAAATATGAAGGGTTGTGTAATTTTTTTACATAGCTTGTATATCAAAATATAACCCTAAATTATGTTAGATATGGGTTTAAACATTTAATAGTAATTCATAATTGTTCTATTCAAAAGAAGCAATTCATAATTCTTTTATTTAAATGATGGAAAATAATAATAAAAATGCTATTACAATGATATTTCCATTAATATTTTAAGAAAACTCTTTAGTATTTTACTAATTGAGTTGATATTTGGTTAATATGTGATATCATTTAAGTCAAACTCTTAATTGATATTATACAAAAAAACTAGTTTTGTTCACTGTGATGTTACTCTTCTATTTAATTTAATTAAACTTGAGTTTGATTAATCCGAAATATAATTCTAATATTCAAATCGATTTAATTTTACTAGTTTTTTATTTTGAATTATGATTTTTATTTTTAAGATATATTATTATATATTAAATAATAAAAGAAAAATATGAGCAGTGAAAATCTCTACAAGAAAGTATTGAACATGTGTTAAAGACAATGCAATACAAGCAATGAATATTGTATTTTTTTAAGAGAATATCCAAAAATTTATTGAGAGTAATATGAAAAAGGTTTTAGAGTTCCTATAAATTTTCTATAAATATGTCACTTGCATGATAAAAATAAAATTAAAAATAAAAATAAATTAAGTTTTAGTTGGAATTTTATTTCTTAAGAAGAGATGGAACAAATTTTAATCTTGGGGTTTGTTATAGTTATTGGGAGAAAAATTTTCTGTACTTTTTCGGTGTTGTTTTTTTTTCTCAACACTAAAAAGTTAAATCTTAAGTCATAATTCTAAATTATAAGTATTAAATCTTAAAAAATACATCTTACACCCAATATTCTAAACCATAACCTTAAACTTTAAGTATCAAATAGGTGCCCAAAGTTTCAACCGTTATAATTTTAGGTGCCTAAAATATACAATGTTACAATTATAGGTGCCTCACCGTTAAAGAAGTGTTAAAAAAAAGTTGTCAATCAATCAATACTTAAAACATGACACTAATTTTTTTTAAAAATTTAAAGGAAAAAAAATCAGAATTTTCATAAAATCTTAAAATTTTGCAAAGTTTACAAAACAGTTTCTAAATCTCTAAAATTTCTCAAACTCCCAAATCGCCACCGCTTCCACTATCGATCGTCGCCCCTGATCACACACCTTTGGTTGCTGGACCAAGGCGATCATTTTTCCCAACACGGCGTCGCCAAAAATGCGGAACGACATGCAACCAAATGCGAAATCGACGTTCATATTTTAAAATAATGATTGAAAAATATATTTTAAACTGTATATAAATTATATATAAATGGAAAAATATCTTACGATAATTTTTCATATTAGTTAATTTAAAATTATTTTTATTGATTAGTTAAAGATTATATAATACAATTTTAAGCCTCCAACGTAGCAGCGTTTCTAGCGCTAATTGTAATACGTAGTTATATTGGTATATTCACAAGTAACATATATTTATAACAATTTCTTAAAACGAAAACTAAACAAAACATCTCTTCAATTGTCTTTGAACAATCGAACATTTGATTCAATGCATGATAAAAATAAACATAAACATAAATTAAGTTTTAGTTGGAATTTTATTTCTTAAGAAGAAATGGAACAAATTTTAATCTTGGGAGAAAAATCAAATTTCTCTTTTGGGTGCTGCTTTTTGTTCCTAACACTAAAAAGATCAAATCCTATGTCATAACTTTTAAGTATTAAACCCTAAAAATATACCTTACACCAAATATTTTAAACCCTAACCCTAATACATATCCTTAAACTCTAAAACTATTTTTTTAATAAGGGGCAGACGATTTCTACTCCAGTTATTGTTGAGTTTCAAAGTCGATTTGTTAAATAAATTTGAGTATAGTAATTTGCAAAATTGATTTAACTGGGACATATTACACATAATAATATATCAAAAGAAATAAGCGCAAAAAGTAAAAGAAATAATATACGAGAATGGGCAAAAATAAAATTGAAATAGCCTAAATTTACAGAAGAAAAAATATCTTAAAAGCATGATAAGGAATTCAACCCAAGTCATAATAAACTCTAAACCTAAGAAAAAAAACTATGGCATATAAACACAACCCAACTCATAATAAGCCCTAAACCTAAGAAAGTTATGGTCCGGTTTGGAAGTAAAAACAAAGAAGTCAGGCAGCTCCAATAGGAAGATTGGAGAGCTGAACCTCTGCTGACGGCTTCTTCACTTGGTCTTTAGTTTTGTGGTCTCCGTTGAAGTAAAAGTAGGCATATAAGCACAACTGAAGAAAGCCAGAGATGGATCCTAGTCCATTGGAAACCTGCAAAGCAACAATAACAATTATATTACTCCATGTCTCCATCCATATATTATGCATTTTAATTGCTCATTAATTTACTTACCAGAATGAATATATCAAATTGGAGGAGGCCATAAATTGTCCAACAGATTCCATTAGAAAAGGCAGCAAGTGAGAGCCAGAAAGGCATGTACTCCACACTCCTTGTTTTGATCACTTTTCTAGCTATGGCCAGAGGTGACAAATACATGATGATGTTGAAAACATCAGCTATTATTCCAACCATAAGAGTTCTACGGCTATGGAAAACGAAGATAGCCAACAGAACGATGCCTACTGTCAATAGTGCTTCAAGACCTATGATTTGCGCAACACGAAGCTGAAATTTGTACACATTCAAGTCTCAGATTCATATAATTAAACAAGGGAGCTTGGTAGAGATTAATGATTCATATAATTAAACAAGGGAGCTTGGTAGAGATTAATGATTCATACGTACCCTTTTTTTCCGATCATTAGCGTAAACAAAATATACGGTCAAGTACAGAATCTCAATGCCAAGACCGACGCCATTGATGGTCAACACTAAAATATTGTCTTTTGTAATAAAAGGGAGACCATAGAAGATCCAGATAATACAGTTCATAACTGTGCCCAGGTACGGATATGGTTGAAACTCCTCCACTGCCTTCTTTTTATAGATTTGAAAAAACGTTGGCCTAGTTCATTTATTCACAAAAACCAAAACCATTCATAATTAGTAGGTAACCTAAAATTCAAGAGAGATAGAGTGAGAGATTGCGATTACATTGGTGAGAGGAAGAGACCGAAAGAGATGACATTCCCTGCAAAAGAAATACATATATAACTACATTGTTGAATTAAATGACGTAAAAACTTAAACCTGGTAACGAATAACTAATTACCGACAATCCCGACGATAGTGTGAGCAAGTCCCGTGTTGAAAGCTGAAGCAGAGCAGAAATTGTGAGGGATGAAGGCTCCAACGATTTCAAAGTTATATATAGACAAGGATTTTTAGTTTAAATAAATTTCAACCACTTTAAATAAAATTTATTTTATTAACTAGAAGAATTATATCGAATGTCGAATACTTCTTTCAAACCAATACTTGTGTTTAATTAGAGGAGGTGAAGCCCAAGGAGATTGGTTCGGTGCTTCATGAGCCACAGATGCAGCACTTGTGGATTCCGGATACATTTATATTAAATAAATTTATTTTCATTGGTAATTTTGTCATCCTTGTAGTTATTCAAAATCAACAATGTTGTCATGAAAATCCCCGAATTGCATCCATCTCACCCTTTGAATAACAGAGCCGTTATCAACGGTTGCCCTTTGCCACGCGTCATTAGATAATTAAAAACGTTTGAGTTAGCATGTCCACTTGTCATTTTCTTTAATAAATTAATGTTCTCTGCATGCCAGTTTTGATGACGTGAATTTCTAATTTTAAAATAAACAATTAATTCTATAACCCTCCGTACGACCTACCTTGTCATCGTCGACATGGCAAGACAACTGACGATGACCGCTGATGTGAAACCATATAGAAATCACATGCCTAGAATTTAACGACTTCGTTAATCAACGACGATCAAAGATGCAATTCAAGAGTTCCAGGGCTAAATTGATGAAATTATAAATGAGGGACAATATTGTTGATTTTTGAAGACTACGAGGGCTAAATTGATGAAATTAAAAATGAGGAACAAAGTTACTCATTTGAGATTACTACATGGACAAAATTACCTATGGATGACAAAATTAACCGGACCCGACGGAGGTGGGTATTTTTTTAATAAAAAAATTAGGTTTGGGTCGGGTTTGGTCGGATTCTGAAAAAGTTCGAGTTGGGTTTGTGTTTAGGGTGAAAATTCCCCCACTCGGCCCAATTTAATTATAACTATATATATTTATTATATATTATATTTAATATTTTTATTTTTTTCAAGATGGGTGGGTTTAGTCGAATTTTTTGTGAAAATTTTGGGGTCGGTGAGGATCAAATTATGCCTTTATTATCTAGGGTCAGGAATAAAATATATTAAATTTGGATACCCATGTACTTGTTCTTAGCACTCCCTCACACCCAACAACATTTCCCTTAAAAGCTCCATCAACAAGATATTCTGGATACCTAAAATTGACCCTTTCTTGACAAGTTTCTCAAAAAGTAGATGTAAGGCATCTACTACTAGAATGAACATAAACGAGGATAATTGATCCTCTGTCTCAATCCCTTAAACATCTTAAATTTTTAAGTTGGAGATCCATTAAGTACGATTGAGACCTTTACCGTGGAGACACTTTCCATTATCCATTTCCTCTATAATTTCTCAAGACCCATTCTTCCTAGCACCATAATCGAAAAGTCTCATCGTACACTATTATAGGCCTTTGCGAAATCTAGTTTGAGTACAACCCCTCGTTCCCCATTGACCTCTTATTCCAGTGAATGAATGATTTTGTTCGCTATCAAAATTCCATCAAATATTTGTATGTCCTTTAGAAAAGCGCATTGATCCTCACTTACTAATCGATCCAACACCATATATAACCTTCTTTGGGAGTACCTTTGCTAGGATTTTATAAATTGAGCTTACCAAACTAATTGGCCTATATTCTAAAATATTAGCAGGACATTCTTTCTTAGGAATGAGAACTATAAAAGAGGAATTTATATTTTTCTGATAATTTACCCTTTGAATGGAAACTTTTGAATAACTTGAAGAAATTATCTTTCAATAGTTCCCATCACTTCTTGTAAAAGCAAGCATTGAATCCATCCGGTCCAGGAGCTTTTGAATCATCGCAATTTCATACTGCATCTTTGATTTCCTCCATATAGAAAGGCTTCTCCAGCTCCATAGCTTCACTCTGTTGAATTCAAAATCGAACCAAGCATCCCATCTCCTCGACTTCTGAAAAAGTTCGAGTTGGGTTTGTGTTTATGGTGAAAATTCCCTCACCCGACCCAATTTATTTATAACTATATATATTTATTATATATTATATTTAATATTTTTTTAAGACGGATGGGTTTAGTCGGATTTTTTGTGAAAATTTTGGGGTCGGTCAGGATCAAATTATGCCTTTATTATCTAGGGTCAGAAATAAAATATATTAAATTTGGATACCCATGTACTTGTTCTTAGCACTCCCTCACACCCAACAACATTTCCCTTAAAAGCTGCATCAACAAGATATTCTGGATACTTGAAATTGACCCCTTCTTGACAGCTTTCTCAAAAAGTAAATGTAAGGCTTCTACTACTAGAATGAACAGAAACGAGGATAATTGACCCCTGTCTCAATCCCTTAAACATCTTAAAAATCTGGGTTTGAGTCGGGTCTGGTCGGATTCCGAAAAAGTTCGAGTTGGGTTTGCGTTTAGGATGAAAATTCCCTAACCGGCCCAATTTATTTATAACTATATATATTTATTATATTTAATGTTTTTTTTTGTTTTTTTTTTCAGAAGTTAGGCTACAGTTTTTGGACAAAAAACCTTTGCCCCTTTTTCGATGCCCCTTTCTATGCTCTAACACTAAAAACACTAAAAATTAAATTTTAAACCCTAACTCTAACCCTAAATTCTAAATCTTAAATCCTAAATTACACGATACCCCTAATTCCTTATATCCTAACTTTAAACCCTAAATCCTTAACCTAATTTTTAGTGTGGAGCATAAATAAGGGTACCGAAAGGGATAGATGATTTCTATTGATAGTTTTTTCCTTAGGTTTAGGCATTATTATGAATTGGGTTAAATTCCTTCTTCTTTTTTTTCTATCGTGCTTTGTTAGGTTATTTCCCCTCCCTTTTTATTAATTTTGTTCTTGCCCATTTTCATGCTTTATATATTTTTTAATATGCGCAATGTGTTCCACTTAAATCATTCTTACAAACTGCATTCACCAAATTTCTTTAATAAATCAACTTTGAAACCCAATAAAAATTATACCAATTCAATGGTAAAAATTCGTTCCATTAAAATTCCAACTAATCTTTAATTCATGTGTAGTTTATTTTATTTTTCTAACTGCACATATATATTATATGTTTGATTATTCAATGTTAAAGAAATTTTAATGTATTTTATTATTAAGATTTTGATATAAATCATTTTATAATAAAACAAATTAAATAGAAAGGAAATTGCATCCATAGCATCAAAGTGTCCCCTGAAATATATTTAGTAGAACTCAATTATTTAATTGCATGAATATTTGTACTACAATGTTTCTAATATTTTATAAGTCATGTCAGGCATACAAGTGACATTGATGATAAAAGATTTATTTGGTTCACTTGTAACATGTTCAATGAAAACGAGGTGCTAAGAAAATGTGACCTCGTATAAATTTAGACACTTTTATGTTAAATGTGTTAGAACTATTTATGAAAATAATATACAACTAAAAGAAAATAGAGGTGACACTGTCGCTTAATGCGAGTATGCACAAATTATTGGAAATTTGATACAGTAATGAGTTTCTCTAGACCTAATATAGCAAATGTTATATATGAAATTATGAACATGAGCATAAGACTGATATAGTCAGACTAATGGATTTGATTTGGATAACAAAAAAAGCTTGGATTTAGGGAGAGAGAGAATGGATCGCGGAGGAGGAGGTGTAGTGACTTTGTTCGTCAGTAACCTACCGACAAAACTTCACTGGAGTGGACTCAGACAAACGTTCGGAAGACATGGAGACTTGGTAGATTCGTTCATAGCAAAGAAACGAGACAAAGCAGGAAAGAGGTTTGGTTTTGTCAGATTTGCAACGTGGAAGGATGCTTACAGGGCGATGGAAAGATTGAATGGATTTAAGTTATATGGTTACAGACTTACGGTATCGGTGGCAAGATTCAATGGAAGAACATCTTACTGGAGAAGAACGAGAACAAATAAAGAGAAGCTTGGGGAGAAGGAGAGGGATCAACGAGATTCTGCAAACCACAGAACCGTGAATCAACAAGGAGGGGAAGATGTAGGTCTACAGAAGTCAGAAAGCAATAAAGGAAAAGAGGAGAACAGTACCAGAGAAACCACAAATCGCATTTATGTCCAGGGTCACGTTGATGAAGAAGCGATTCGGAAATTGAGTAAAAGCGTAATTGGAACAACAGCCACGGTTTGCTCGATTGAAACAGTTAAAGAAAGATTAGATAAATGGGGTCTTGGTGATTTGCAAGTAAAGAGAATTGGTGGCCAAAAATTTTTGATTGAATTTCACGACGTTGAGCTTTTCCAACTCATGGAAACTCAAAAATGGTCCCTGCTGGAGGAAGTTTTCTCAGAAGTTGAAAGATGGACTGAATCTTACAGACCTTCTGAAAGGGTAACATGGATTGATGTGTATGGGATACCTTTACATTGCTGGAACATTGAAACCTTTAAAAGCATCGCTGGAATCTGGGGTTCCTGGATAGCGATGGGGGAGAATACGTCTCAACATTTAGGACGCGATAGAATATCAATGCTAATCACAACAAGTCAAACGCAGAAAATTGAGGATCTAATTGACCTTGAAGCAGGGAGAGAAATCTTTTCAGTAAGAATCACTGAAACAAGGATACGTTGGGAGGCAAACCACACTCAGAAAAAATCATTGGATGAATTTCATTCAAGGCAGCCAGCTTCTTCAGAATCGGAGTCTTCATCGGAGTCGATTGCTACAACCGGTGAAAAGAGGGATACGAAAAGCCAGGAGGAGCCAAGAAACAGTTACCAGGAAGCATTTAATGAAATGGATATGGGAATGAAGTCTAATGATTATGTCGAAGGGGTGGAAAGAGACAAAGATAGGCGTATTGGAGAAACCGATTTAGTGGGAGATTCATCCGAGGAACTTGTTGGAGAAGCTCTTAATGGAGGCCAAGTGGTGTCGTCTAAATTGAATAAAAAGGTCAACAAAGAGAAATGAGAAAACAAAAGACTGGGCTAGTGATGGGTCAGTAAGAACGGATTCGGATATGATAAACCCGATGCGGGCTAGAGTTCTAGAAGATGTGGGAGGCATGGGTTTTAATAAAAATGATCTATTTGCTTATAAACCGACTAGATTGGTCTCAGAAGTTGACAAGGATCAGAATAATTATTTTATGGGCCACAAAGGATCATGGGCTGATTGTGTAAATAAGCTGAATTCTCATTTGGATAAGGATACAGCTATAGATAAAGTGCACCGGGAAAAAATTGAGGAAAGGGGATTTGTTGGAGAAGGTATTAACTCTAACCCCAAAAATTCGTATATTCCTAAACATAAAAACCAGACAAGAGTGAGGAGGTACTCTTCCCTACAAGACCTACAAGATAAAGTATTAACAGAAGAGGAGAGGAGAAAGCGAGATCGAGCGCGAAGGAAAGAAAGGAAGGAAAGCAAGGTGTTGGAAACAACTGAACTGGAGGGTAGATCGCTGTCGGATTCTGATCTTCAGTGGCGGTGGGATAACTTTACTTTGGAAGCGAAGGAGGAGCTGAAACTTGGAAAGACCCTTGGAATTGAAATTAAAGGGGATGAAAATGCAATGGTGGAAGAAATGGAAAGACTAGAAGAGAGGGACCATTTGATTGTATTCCAGTGTTAAGTCGCTGCATAAAATGCGAATTCTATCCTGGAATATTCGTGGTCTTGGGTCCAAGGCGAAGATTTCTGAAATCCGAAAGGTCATTAGAGAACAACAGACAGAAATGGTGTTTTTTGAAGAAACCAAGAAGGAAGAAATTAAAGAGGAAGATATCAGGGACCTATGGTATGACGACGAGTATGAGTTCAAGATAGCAAAGGCATCAGGGAGATCTGGAGGACTACTAATTATTTGGGACAAAAACAAATTCACAGTGGAAGCCGATAAAATCGCTGACAGGTACATCCTTATCTCTGGAATTTGGATCTTGGAAAATGTTCGTGTTACTTGCATCAACGTTTACGCTCCTTGTGGGAAAACGGAGAAACATGTTTTGTGGGGGAGAATTAGCGAGTATGAGAAATTCTTCGAAATACCCTTGGCTATTGGGGGGTGACTTCAACAGAGTAAGATTTAGAGAAGAAAGGAAAGGCAGTGATAACATGTACCCTGATATTGAAGATTTTAATAATTTTATTGAGAGCTGCAGATTGATTGAAATTCCGTTAATTGGGAGACTCTACACTTGGATTGGCCTTGGCAACATAATAAGTAAGCTAGACCGGTTCTTGGCAGACGTGGAATGGATCCAAGTTGTTGGTGACTTAACTCTAAGAAGCCAACCTAGAAGTGTATCTGATCATACTCCGTTGATTCTGGCAAATGATAATCTCGATTGGGGACCAAGACCCTTTAAGATGTTCAATGCTTGGCTCTCAAAGGAAGGATGTTTAAAGGTGATTAAAGACACGATGGGGGACCTTAACTTGAGAAGATGTAATCTGCCAATAAAATTGAAACGACTCAAGGAAGCCTTGAAACATTGGAATGCTGAACAGACTGATGTAAATGCGAAGGTAAAGCAGCTGGTTAATCAGGTGAATGAGATAGAAAAAAAGGGTGACATTGCAAATTTGGAACCCAATCAATTGGAGGAGCTGAAGAAATTCAAAATGGAATTGTGGGAATGTCTAAAGGTGCAGGAGGATTTTTGGCGTCAAAAAGCCAGAGTTAACTGGTTGTTGAAGGGTGACTTAAATACCAGATTCTATAATAGGGCAGTGAAAATAAGATCAAAGAGGAATTCGATCAAGGAGGCAAACTTAGGTGAAAGTGGATCGGTCACGACTAGGCGATTGAAGCAAAAAGTATACAACCACTTTGTGCAACAGTTTAGTAGTAGGAAGAGGGATTGGGAAGCATCTTTCAACCTTGAATTTTGTAGAATCTCCGATATAGAAGCAAACTGTATAGAACAACCCTTCACTCTTGAGGAAATTAAAGATGCAGTGTGGAGTTGCGAAGACTCAAAAGCCCCCGGGCCGATGGTTTTAACGCTCTATTTTTTAAAAAAATATTGGGAGCTTGTTAAAAATGATCTGAAAAGTTTGATGGAGAACTTCTACTCATCAGGGAGATTGCCAAATAATGTGAATTCAGCCTTCATCGCCTTAATACCAAAGATAGATCAGCCAACAAGCATTACAGAGTACAGACCTATCAGTTTAGTGGGATCAGTTCACAAAATCGTTTCCAAAGTCCTATCCAGAAGACTAAGCAGAGTTATAGGGAAATTAGTGAGCTCTACATAGTGTGCTTTTATAAAGGGTCGACAAATCTTTGATGGAGTATTAATTGCAAATGAAATAATACATTCGCTCCAACGGAATGAGAGAAATGAAGGAGGAATCTTATTGAAATTGGACTTTACAAGAGCCTATGATAGTGTGAGTTGGGATTTCTTGATGATGATAATGAAGAAAATGGGCTTTGGAAGTAGATGGTGTCAATGGATATTCGAGTGCGTGTCAACTACAAAAGTGTCTATCTTAATCAACGGCTCTCCCACGAAAGAGTTCAGATTGTGCAAAGGATTGAGACAGGGGGATCCCTTATCCCCTTTTCTCTTTATTCTTATAACGGAGGGTCTTCACCGACTTCTAAAAAAGGCTGTGGATGATAGTATTCTGGAAGGATTCAAATTAGCGGAGGACTTGGAGCCAATCACGCATCTCCAATTTGCCGACGATACTCTTTTGTTTCTAAAACCAACCGAAGACCAGATGCTGATCATCAAACGTATCCTTAGGTGTTATGAGGTCAGTTCTGGGCTGAGTATTAATTTCAAAAAATCGTGTATTGTTGGGGTCAATGTGGAGGAGGAGCGAACTGTTGTACTAGCAAAATTGTATGGTTGCTCTAAAGGAAAGCTCCCTTTTAGTTATCTGGGTATTCCTCTTGGTGCGGATCCGAGAAAAATATCAACGTGGGACCATGTGGTAGATAAAATCAGGAAAAAGCTCGCGGGATGGAAATGTAGATCTTTGTCGTTTGCAGGAAAAATTGTTCTCGTTAATTCTGTCCTTGCTACCCTTCCTTTATATTACATGTCCATTTTCCAGGTTCCCAGATCAGTACTTAAGCATATCGATAAAATTAGGCGCGCTTTCCTTTGGGGAAGCTGGGCTAGTCCAAAAAAGATGGTTCGGGCGAATTGGGGGAAACTTTGTAAGCCAAGGAGAAAAGGCGGTTTGGGAGTAGTTAATATTG
Organism: Hibiscus trionum; assembly: GCA_030270665.1. NCBI lineage: Eukaryota > Viridiplantae > Streptophyta > Magnoliopsida > Malvales > Malvaceae > Hibiscus > Hibiscus trionum. Next base: position 4,609,775 of record BSYR01000008.1, read on the forward strand.
AAGAAAAAAACAAAGCTCTACTAGCAAAGTGGGGCTGGCGATTCTATGTGGAAAAGGAAGTGTTGTGGCGTAAAATTCTCAGCTCTAAATATGGCGAAAGCATCCATAACATGGTCAAATCTCAGAGTAGGCTAAAAAATGCATCGATAGTTTGGAGAGGTATTCTTAACAACCTGAAGGAACCCGCTGTTGGAAGATGGATGGATGAAAAGGCGTTTAAATGGCAGATTAGGGATGGAAATACAGCTTTATTTTGGGAAGATATATGGTGCGGTGACAAGCCTTTGAACATGGTCCAGCCAAGATTGTATAAACTGTCAATTCATAAGGGAGTTTCAGTTGCTGTAGTGGCAGGAGAGTGTGAATTGAATGACTTAAACTGGAATCAAATGTTCAAAAGACCACTTGTAAGTAGAGAGGAAAAGCTTCTGGTTTCGGTAAAAAAATCTTGTTTCTCCTGTGAAATTGGTTGTCGGGTCTCCAGATAGAATTGTATGGCTCCATGATAAAGCTGGGAATTTCTCAGTTGGAAAGCTAACTGACTTAATGGTAAATGTTGAGTTCGAAGACCATCCTTTTAATTTTGATACGCTATGGAAGCTGAATGTGCCGCAAAAAGTAAAAACTTTTCTCTGGTTCTTAAAGATGGATAGGATCCTTACTAAAGAATTCCTTAGATCGAGGGGTGTGAAGCTAGATGACAAGTTGATCGGATGTCCATGGTGTGCAAGGGTAATTGAAAATACCAGCCATCTTTTTCTGGAGTGCAGGTTCGCGATATGTTTTTGGAAGAATTTTTGCAGCTGGTGGGAAATTTCTTGGCCAGGATTGATGAACATCGAAGACTTCTTTGCATTTTGTTTCAATGCTTCTTGGACAGGTAGTTCCAAAACCATTTGGCTGGTCTCAACTTCTTCTGCTGTATGGAGCTTATGGCTAGCAAGAAATGAGAGAGTTTTCGAAGACAAAACAACCTCCTTGAAGGACTTGCTGTTTATCCTGAAAATGAGAGCTTTCTTGTGGATAAAAGCTTCGTATCCAGACTTGTTACTTGATGAAGAACGTTGGTGGAACAATCCGAGGGGAAGCATCAGAATAGAAGAAAGTAATTTCGCTGGGATCGCGTCTCTTGCAGATAATATGAACATTAGAGTAGAAGGTGCGTTCAGGGATGAGTATGTCGGATGTGGGGGTGTTTTAAGATCGACAAAAGGGATACTAACAACTATGTTTTCTAGCCCGGTGGAAGCGGTAAGTTCAGATTTTTCTGTTCTGTATCCAATAAAGTTAGCCCTGGAACTCTTCATTGAAGCTGGCTGGTTAGGAAAATCAAAACTTATTGTGGAAATCAGCTCGAAAGTAGTCCTCAATTGGCTTGGCGACAAAACTCTAAGACCTTGGCGATGGTGGCAAGTATTTGAATCGCTTGATGGAAATTCTAAGAAAATAGCGTGTATAATGTTTGTGTATGCTCAGAGGACGTCAAACAACCTTGCGGATTTACTAGCGAATGAGGGATCAAAGCGTTCGGAACTCTTCAAGGCGTGGTGGTAGCATGTACCACAAAGGCCATGTTGGTTGTGTAAAATCCAGACATGGTTCAGGGGATGAAGCCTTGGTTCTGCGATATAGACTACACTGGAGGCTGTTTTTTTTATAGCTGATTGAAAAGTTGGTGGAATTGATAGGCTGCTGGCGACATTCAAGGGTTTCACTTGGTTCTTGTTGACAGGGAGTATAATATGGTAGTTGTAAGCCTTGGTTTTTGGATGGGATGATTTGAGAAAGGTTCTACAAGGCAGGGGTGTTTTTATTACTTTCATTGGCAGGGTGAATCTAAGCCAATGTGGCTAATCTGTTTGATTTATGGGGTAACCTTATTGCTGTTGGTTAATTTATATTTGTTTTCTTTTGGAGTCTTGGTTACAGTAGGAGCTGTAGGTGTTGGGTAATTTTGTTTTGCCCGGGTCTTATGTGATGTTGTTGTATCCCCTATATGTGTTGTACTCTTTTCCTCCAATTAGGTGTAGGGAGGTTTTTAACGAGGCATACATATAGGCTGAGGCGATTATGATTCAATAAAAAATCTTATTTGCCGAGCAAAAAAAAAGTCAGACTAATGAGGTAGTTGAAGATGGACAAAAATCGTCTGCCCTTTCTAGTGTATCTTTCTATGTTCTAACACTAAAAAATTAAATTTTATTTTGTAAATCCTAAATCATAAACTTTATACCTTAAAATTACACATTGTTTATTAGCCATTATACATTATTGGACGTGTAAGAGTCAAGTTGAGGTGTTAGACTCTTGCACAAGAATTGAGTTCAACCTACGGTGCTTTTTTAGTTTAAACTACATAAATAATCATCAAAGTTTTAGTGCGCTTTCATTTTAGTCATCAAACTTTTAAAACTTGTGATATGGTCACTGAACTTTTAATTTGCTTTCATTATGGTCCTCTTGTTAACTACCGTTAGAAAACGCTGACGTGACACGTTAACTTTCCTTTCCTCTCTATGTTTTCTTCATTTCTTCCCTTTTACTGCATTATTGAATCTTTGATCATAACTCCTTGAACTGCTTTTGTCTTAACAAACATTAAAAAGTCACTTACTGCCGACTTGACATTGCTTTTGAAATGTTTAGTTTAAGATTTAGTTATTTGGGATTGCTGCCAAAAAATATTTTTAAAATGACAAAATGACCATTTTAGACATATGGTGTACGATTTAAATCATATTAATTTGAATTATTTTTTGAATTCATTAATATATTTATATATGAAATATAAAGAGTTACTATAATAAAGTATAAAAAACAAAAAATATATAGATTTTAAAATATAATATAATTTAATTGTTAAGTTTAATTTAAATATATAAAACATATTTTAAAATTAAATTAAATACATTATAATTATTAAAAACTCAAATATATGAAAAAACAAGTGCAAACTTTTGAACAATTGAATAGAGCTTGGGTTTGTGTTTAGGGTGAAAATTCCCTCACTCGACCCAATTTATTTATAACTACATATATTTATTATATATTATATTTAATATTTTTTTTCAAGACGGGTGGGTTTAGTCAGATTTTTTTGTGAAAATTTTGGGGTCGGTCAGGATCAAATTATGCCTTTATTATCTAGGGCCAGGAATAAAATATATTAAATTTGGATACCCATGTACTTGTTCTTAGCACTCCTCACACCCAACAACATTTCCCTAAAAGCTCCATCAACAAGATATTTTGGATACCTGAAATTGACCCCCTCTTGACAGCTTTCTCAAAAAGTAGATGTAAGACTTCTACTACTAGAATAAACATAAACGAGGATAATTGATCCCCTGTCTCAATCCCTTAAACATCTTAAATTCTTTACTTGGAGATCCATTAAGTACGATTGAGACCTTTACCGTGGAGACACATTCCATTAACCATTTCCTCCATAATTTTCCAAAACCCATTCTTCCTAGCACCATAATCGAAAAGTCCCATCGTACACGATTATAGGCCTTTGCGAAATCTAGTTTGAGTACAACCCCTCCTTCCCTATTGACCTCTTGTTGCAGTGAATAAATGATTTTGTTCGTTATCAAAATTCCATCAAATATTTGTATGTCCTTTAGAAAAGCGCATTGAGTCTCACTTACTAATCGATCCATCACCATTCATAACCTTCTTTGAGAGTACCTTTGCTAGGATTTTATAAATTGAGCTTACCAAACTAATTGACCTATATTCTGAAATATCAGCAGGACATTCCTTCTTAGGAATGAGATCTATAAAAGAGGAATTTACATTTTCTGGTAATTTACCCTTTGAATAGAAACTTTCGAATAACTTGAACAAATAATCTTTCAATAGTTCCCAACACTTCTTGTAAAAGCAAGCATTGAATCCATCTGGTCCAGGAGCTTTTGAATCATCGCAATTCCATACTGCATCTTTGATTTCCTCCATATAGAAACGCTTCTCCTGGTCCATAGCTTCACTTTCAGATAATCTGTTGAATTCAAAATCGAACCAAGCATCCCATCTCCTCGGATTGCATCTAAATTGCTTTACAAAATGGTCGTAGACTTTTTTGCTCTTAAATTACACTCCTTTTTTGCTCTTAAATTACACTCCCATAGGTGTATCTTACGATGATTCATTCCCTCCAATTTGACCGAATCTAGTTTGCTAACATCACCAAGATCTTCCAGTTCATTGATGCGTCTTTCCATATCTTGTGCTCTATTGTTGAAGTTGTCAGAAGAATTAACATTCCACTTTTTCAAGGCACCCTTTACTCTTTTGAGTTTCGATGTTAAAATCCTATCACATTCCTTCGGATCTGTCAAGATTCCCTTTATTACATTGATACATTCTTCTTTACTCAGTCAAGCATTAATTATTTTTTAATGGTCTTGGTCCCCAGTCATCTTTTTAACTAGACAATAAGATTGGTACTAGGGATGTAAAAACAGGTAATCGGACAGGTTTCAGGTCGGGTTCTGTCAGGTCGGGTAAAATCGGATACAGGTCATTTCAGGTAAAAAAAAATTTTGACTCGACTCGGGTCGGGTGCAGGTCCATTGCAGTCGGGTAATTTGCAGGTCGAGTCCATTTCAGGTCAGGTCAATTTTCAGGTCGGGTCCATTTCAGGTCAAACTCGTTGCAGATCGGGTAAAAACAGGTCGGGTAAAATCAGTTAATTGGCAGGTAAATTGCAGGACGGGTAAATTTCAGGTCGGGCTCATTTCAGGTCGGTTTCATTTCAGGTCGGGTTCATTTCAGGTCGGGTAATTTCAGGTCGTCGGGTTCATTTCAGTTCGAGTTAATTCAGGTTCACCAGAAATGAACAATTTTGAATAAAAACAAAGTTTTATGGACTATAGTGAAAAAAATAATCATAAATAAGAGCTAATTTGGACTAAAAAAAAGTTTTATGGACTATAATAAACTCAATTTTGAATAAAAGCAAAGTTTTATGGACTATAGTGAAAAAAATAATAAATAAGAGTTAATTTGAAGTAAAAATAAAGTTTTAAGAACTTAATTTAATTCAATTAAAACTTAAAGGACTTGAATAAAAAACTTATATAATATAAAGGGCTTTATTTATAATTTACCCCAAATTGAAATTCAATTTGGGAATTGGGCGGTTTCAAAATAAATTTTCCCGCCCATATATATTATAATTTAATATTATTTATTAATTATTATAATATAATATAACTTATTAATTATTATAATAACTTTATAAGTATAGATATATGTGATTATGTGTATATATATGTATTTTTATGTATTCACATGTATATAAATTACAATATATAATTATATATTATACAAACATGTATATATTTATGTATATGTAATGTATTATACATAAATACATGTATATGTATATACATAATACATACTATGATACTAACAACATACATGTATATATATATATATTACAAACATATGTATATATTAAATTATTAACACATTATACATATAACATATCATACATAATAATTAATACATATTATACAAATATATGTATGTTAATATATAATATATAATGTACATATATATATATATATGTATATATGTGTGTATATATGTATATAAATACATAAATATACATATAAAATATATGTATATATATAAATATATGTATTTATAAAATTATAAAATATATGTATTTATATATGTATTTAAATACATAAATTGAATTGAACTAAAACTTAAAAGACTTAAATGAAAAACATCTCAAATTTAAAGGGCCACAAAATATTTAGCCCATCTAAAATTCAAAGGGCTACAAAATATTTAGCCCATCTAAAATTTTTAGCCCAAAGCCCAACAATTAATAATTATTATTAATTATTATATTTAGCCCATCTAAAATATTTAGTTCAAAGCCCAACAATTAATAATTATTATTTATTATTGATATTATTAATTATTATAAATGAGTGGTGGGATATGAGCCCAAAGACCCAAGGCCCAAACTATTACTAATCATTATTTATTATTAATTATTATATTATAAATACATTATATAACTTATAAGTTTATATATATATATATATATATTATTTATACATTATAGGTTTTAGGGGCCCATCTCAAATAAATGGGTGGTGGGATATGAGCCCAAAGGCCCAAGGCCCAAACTATTACTAATTATTATTTATTATTATATTATAAATACATTATATAACTTATAAGTTATAAGATTATATATATATATATATATATATTAGGTTTTAGGGGCCCATCTCAAATAAATGGGTGGTGGGATATAAGCCCAAAGGTCCAAGGCCCAAACTATTACTAATTATTATGTATTATTATTTATTATATTATAAATACATTATATAAATTATAATTTATAAGTTTATATATATATTATATTTATACATTATAGGTTTTAGGGGCCCATCTAAAATAAATGGGTGGTGGGATAAGAGCCCAAAGGCCCAAACTATTACTAATTATTATTTATTATTAATTATAATAAAAATTATAAGTTATAAGTTTATATACATATATATATATATATATATTATATTTATACATTATAGGTTTTAGGGGCCCATCTAAAATAAATGGGTGGTGAGATATGAGCCTAAAGGCCCAAGGCCCAAACTATTACTAATTATTATTTATTATATTATAAATACATTATATAAATTATAAGTTATAAGTATGTATATATATATATTTATACATTATAGGTTTTAGGGGCCCATTTAAAATAAATGGGTGGTGGGATAAGAGCCCAAAGGCCCAAGGCCCAAACTATTACTAATTATTATTTATTATTAATTATTATATTATAAATACATTATATAACTTATAAGTTATAAGTTTATATATAAATTTATACATTATAGGTTTTAGGGGCTCATCTCAAATAAATGGGTGGTGGGATATGAGCCCAAAGGCCCAAGGCTCAAACTATTACTAATTATTATTTATTAGATTATAAATACATTATATAAATTATAAGTTATATATATATATATATATATATATATTATATTTATACATTATAGGTTTTAGGGGCCCATCTAAAATAAATGGGTGGTGGGATAGGAGCCCAAAGGCCCAAGGCACAAACTATTACTAATTATTATTTATTATATTATAAATACATTATATAACTTATAAGTTATAAGTTTATATATATATATATTTATACATTATAGGTTTTAAGGGCCCATCTCAAATAAATGGGTGGTGGGATAAGAGCCCAAAGGCCTAAGGCCCAAACTATTATTTATTATTAATTATTATATTATAAATACATTATATAACTTATAAGTTATAAGTTTATATATATATATATGTATATATATATATATATATATATTATATTTATACATTATAGGTTTTAGGGCTCATCTCAAATAAATGGGTGGTGAGATATGAGCCCAAAGGCCCAAGGCCCAAACTATTTAAAATTATTATTTATTATATTATAAATACATAATATAAATTATAAGTTATAAGTTTATATATATATATATATATATATATATATATATATAAATTATATTTATACATTATAGGTTTTATGGGCCCATCTAAAATAAATGGGTGGTGGGATAAGAGCCCATCTAAAATAAATGGGTGGTGGGATATGAGCCTAAAGCCCAAGGCCCAAACTATTACTAATTATTATTTATTATTATTTATTATATTATAAATATATTATATAAATTATAAGTTATAAGTTTATATAAATATATATATATATTATATTTATACATTATAGGTTTTAGGGGCCCATCTAAAATAAATGGGTGGTGGGATAAGAGCCCAAAGGCCCAAGGCCCAAGGTCCAAACTATTACTAATTATTATTTAGTATTAATTATTATATTATAAATACATTATATAACTTATAAGTTATAAGTTTATATATATATATATATATATATATATATATATATATATATTAGGTTTTAGGGGCCCATCTCAAATAAATGGGTGGTTGGATATGAGCCCAAAGGCCCAAGGCCCAGACTATTACTAATTATTATTATTATTTATTATATTATAAATACATTGTATAAATTATAAGTTATAAGTTTATATATATATATATATATATATATATATATATATATATTATATACATTATAGGTTTTAGGGGCTCATCTAAAATAAATGGGTGGTGGGTTAAGAGACCAAAGGCCCAAGGCCCAAACTATTACTAATTATTATTTATTATTAATTATTATATTATAAATATATTATATAACTTATAAGTTATAAGTTTATATATATATATATATATATATATATATATATATATATATATATATATTATTTATACATTATAGGTTTTAGGGGCCCATCTCAAATAATTGGGTGGTGGGATATGAGCCCAAAGGCCCAAGGCCCAAACTATTACTAATTATTATTTATTATATTATAAATACATTATATAACTTATAAGTTATAAGTTTATATATATATAAATTATAGGTTTTAGGGGCCCATCTCAAATAAATGGGTGGTGGGATATGAGCCCAAAGGCCCAAGGCCCAAACTATTACTAATTATTATTTATTATTATTTATTATATTATAAATATATTATATAAATTATAAGTTATATGTTTATATATATATATATATATATATATATATTTATACATTATAGGTTTTAGGGGCCCATCTAAAATAAATGGGTGGTGGGATAAGAGCCCAAAGGCCCAAGGCCCAAACTATTACTAATTATTATTTATTATATTATAAATACATTATATAACTTATAAGTTATAATTTATATATATATATATATATATATATATATATATTATATTATATTTATACATTATAGGTTTTAGGGCCCATCTCAAATAAATGGGTGGTGAGATATGAGCCCAAAGGCCCAAGGCCCAAGGCCCAAGCTATTACTAATTATTATTTATTATATTATAAATACAATATATAAATTATAAGTTATAATTATATATATATATATATATATTATATTTATACATTATAGGTTTTATATGCCCATCTAAAATAAATGGGTGGTGGGATAAGAGCCCAAAGGCCCGAGGCCCAAACTATTAGTAATTATTATTTATTATTAATTATTATATAAATTATAAGTTATAAGTTTATATATATATATATATATATATATATATATATATATATATATATATTATTTATACATTATAGGTTTTAGGGGCCCATCTAAAATAAATGGGTGGTGGGATATGAGCCTAAAGGCCCAAGGCCCAAACTATTACTAATTATTATTTATTATATTATAAATACATTATATAAATTATAAGTTATAAGTTTATATATATATATATATATATATTATATTTATACATTATAGGTTTTAGGGGCTCATCTAAAATAAATGGGTGGTGGGATAAGAGCCCAAAGCCCAAACTATTACTAATTATTATTTATTATATAAATTATAAGTTATAAGTTTATATATATATATATATATACACACACACACACACACACATTATAGGTTTTAGGGGGGCATCTAAAATAAATGGGTGGTGGGATAAGAGCCCAAAGGTCTAAGGCCCAAACTATTACTAATTATTATTTATTATTAATTATTATATTATAAATACATTATATAACTTATAAGTTATAAGTTTATATATATATATATATATATATATATATATATATATATTTATACATTATAGGTTTTAGGGGCCCATCTCAAATAATTGGGTGGTGGGATATGAGCCCAAAGGCCCAAGGCCCAAACTATTACTAATTATTATTTATTATTAATTATTATATTATAAATACATTATATAACTTATAAGTTATAAGTTTATATATATACATTATAGGTTTTAGGGGCCCATCTCAAATAAATGGGTGGTGGGATATGAGCCCAAAGGCCCAAGGCCCAAACTATTACTAATTATTATTTATTATTATTTATTATATTATAAATACATTATATAAATTATAAGTTATATGTTTATATATATATATATATATATATATATATATATTATATTTATACATTATAGGTTTTAGGGGCCCATCTAAAATAAATGGGGGTGGGATAAGAGCCCAAAGGCCCAAGTCCCAAACTATTACTAATTATTATTTATTATTAATTATTATATTATTAATACATTATATAACTTATAAGTTATAAGTTTATATATATATATTATAGGTTTTAGGGGCCCATCTCAAATAAATGGGTGGTGGGATATGAGCCCAAAGGCCCAAACTATTACTAATTATTATTTATTATATTATAATTACATTATATAAATTATAAGTTATAAGTATATATATATATATATATATATTATATTTATACATTATAGGTTTTAGGGGCCCATCTAAAATAAATGGGTGGTGGGATAAGAGCCCAAAGGCCCAAGGCACAAACTATTACTAATTATTATTTATTATTAATTATTATATTATAAATACATTATATATCTTATAAGTTATAAGTTTATATATATATACATTATAGGTTTTAGGGGCTCATCTAAAATAAATGGGTGGTGGGATATGAGCCCAAAGGCCCAAGGCCCAAACTATTACTAATTATTATGATAGTTATTCAGCTTAAGTTAACAAATTTAAGAAGTTAACCCGATTAAGTTAACAAAATAGAGTAGTTAACCAGTTTGAGTAACAAACTATATCTAGATTAATCATTTGAAATACAATTGATATAATACTAACTTATATTTTGTAGTTATGTTAATTTTCTTATACTTGTTAAAGCATAATAAGTTTATGAACATAATAAAGTTAACATAATATATTTTATATAATAAAGCATAATAAGCATAATAAGTGTATAATTTTATTATACATAATATATATTTTTATACTTAAACAAATTTTTAAGTATATAAGTTTAATATATTATATTAACTATATATTACTAATATATTATATATTTAGTAAAAATTAAGACAAATCTTTTAAGTATATAATTTTATTATACATAATATATTTTTTTTATACTTAAACAAATTTTTAAGTATATAATTTTATTATACATAATGTAGTTACAAATTAAAACAAATTTTTTAAGTATAATGGAAGATAAAATTTTTCTAAGTAATGAAATTAACATAATCTATTAAAAATTATTAAGTTTATAATGAACAGTTTACACTTTAAATTATTTAATATTTTTAGCCAGGTCTACATTAGTTCAGGTCAACAACATTTCAGGTTCAAAACAGGTCGGGTCCATTAACAGGTCGGGTTCAAAACAGGTCGGGTAAAATCGGATCTCGGGTCATTTCAGTCGGATAATATAAGGTAATTTCCCAGGTCGGTCTCGGGTTCGGGTTCGTTTCAGTCGGATGTAGGTCGGGTTTCAGGTCAAAATTACCAGGTCAGATTCGGGTTCGGGTTGTTTTCAGTCGGACACAGATCGGGTTCGGTTGCTACAGTAACAGGTTCAACTCGGGTTCGGGTCAGCAACAGTCAGTTACAGTTCAGGTTCGGATCATCGAATTCTCGGGTCAAATCAGGTTCTGACTCGAGCAGGTTTCAGGCAGATTTTCAGGTCCTAACTTGTTTTTACAACCCTAATTGGTAAATGATCTAAAATTGTTCGTTGCATGCCACAAATTGAAATGTCCGAGTACTTTTGAAATCAACTTTTTTCCACTAAGAACCTGTCTAGTCGGATTCTGAAAAAGTTCGAGTTGGGTTTGTGTTTAGGGTGAAAATTCCCTCACCCGACCCAATTTATTTATAACTATATATATTTATTATATATTATATTTAATATATTTTTTCAAGATGGGTGAGTTTAGTCAGATTTTTTGTGAAAATTTTGTGGTCGGTCAGGATCAAATTATGCCTTTATTATATAGGGTCGGTCAGGATTAAATTCGGATATGTCAAGACTCCTTTTATTACATTGATACATTCTTCTTTACTCAGTCAACCATTAATTATTTTTTAATGGTCTTGGTCCCCAGTCCTCTTTTGAACTAGACAATAAGATTGGTACATGATCTGAAATTGTTCGTTGCATGCCACAAATTGAAATGTCCGAGTACTTTTGAAACCAACTTTCCTCCACCAAGAACCTGTCTAGTCTGCTCCGACTACTATTTGAACCAATCAAAGTAAAATTCAACCATACATGCCACATAATTTGAACACCCGCTTCTTTTGCTCCTTGACCTAACAACATTGAAATCACCAAGTAATCCAATTTTGAGTCCAATTTCTTTTCAAATTTGCCACTTCTCCCATAGTTGTACTTGTTCCTTGATTCCACATGGAGCGTAGATGTTTAGATGGATATACTAAGTATTGTCATCAATCCCCTTTCGTGCTACTAGAATGAAGCTAGTATGGATGATGCCTTTTCCACTTTGAATTTGTTACTAGCCCTCCCAATCGCCCCGCAACATTCGAAACTCTCAAGTCAAATTCATCATCATACCAAATTTTTTTCACCACATCATCGTCCATCGAGACCATCTTTGTCTCATGTAAAAAAATACCATTTCTACTCTTTGATTTATGACTAATTTCCTTACTGTTGACATCTTCTCTTTTGAACCCAATCCCATGATATTCCAAGATAGAATATTCATATTTTTTTTGTTTCGCAAAACATGCCAATTAGTTGGCCTTGTTACACTATTATGCCTCTTCGATTAAAGCTAAATAGTGTATCATTTCTTGCTCATTGTAACATCCCAAAAATAGGGTTAGAAGAGTTAGGGGGTTTGATTGGGTTCATTTTGAATCAGTCGAACCAGATAGGTCGGTTAACTAGTTTCCAGAAAATAAATATTTAAAAATTGGAAATTTGATAGATAAAAATTGGATTTAGGTTTCTAAAATGTTTTATTATTTTATTAAATGTTTTAGTAATTAAATTGGGGGTTAATTCAATTGGATTGGTCGACATTTTTATATTAGTGACTAAGATGTAGGATTTGCAAAACTGTTTTTAAAGTGACTAAATTGAAAAGGGCCAATACTACAAATCCTTAGAGAGCTATATTTTCTAAAAATCTTAATTAGGATTACCACCTTGTAAAACCTATATTTTATTTTGATATAACAAGGAATACCAAAGACTATTTTGTAAAAGGGGTAAATTTTTAAGTACTCAAAAAGACTCACAAATTGACAAGGTTTCGAACTTAAAATAATATCTATGTCAAAAAATCAAACCTCAAACTTTTTCTAAGCGTTTGGTACTAAAAGTTAGTCAAATTGGTCCAGGAGTATCGATACGCCTTAGGTTGTATCGATACGATTTGTAGAAACTGAATTTCATTTTATACTTGATGGCTATAGGTTACCGATACATGTGTAGTCGTACCGGTACACCACTCAACCTGGGAACCAATTGTGCTTTTGAGTATCGGTACGACTAAGTGCGTACCAGTACGGGGGTTAAGAGTTTCCAAATTTTTTGCATTTAATTTTTCGACCATTGCTTGCCAATTTTATTGGAATCATTACTTTGAAATTTAGTTAACACGTACCGATACACATATAGGCGTATCAATATGAGTTTTTGTGCAAATCTTTCAAAGATTCCAGTGAGCAAAATAGGTATCGATGCGGTACGACCCGTATCGATACCCTTTGTAAAACTTCACTCCGTACTGATACGCCCTTTTGCGTACTGGTACCCATTTGTCAGCAACAACTATTTCTTCTTATGGAAGGTACCGATACTCAGTGCTGCCAGACAACATTTATTGCGGGAAAAATGAAGCCCAACGGCTAGAACTAATATCTCAGCTACCCAAATGGTTAGAAATTAATGAGGGGTATAAAATCAAGTCTCCAAAACTTCTTCAAAAACTATTGACCAAGTCTAAAGCATACAAGCACTCATCCAACAATCCTTGAACCTTTATTGTAAAATATTGTAAACCCACTTGAGAGTTCTTATTGTATTCATTTTATTCAAGTGTTGGGGTTTGAGTGAACCTAAAATTCTGCGAATAATTTGTAATACCCGTATTTTGTCCGGATATATGTTTTCTCTATAAATGAAACCTAAAAATAAATAAATAATAAATAAAACCCAACAATAGTCCATAAATAAAAACACTGTCCATTTACAAAGCCCAAAATTCAATTTACAGCCCACTTAACATTTGTTATCAGCCTTTCAACCCATTTACACTCAAACAAACACAAAAAATCGGTCAAGATCCAAATTCCCGCCCAAACTCGGTAACCAAGGGACATGTGGTAGCCTATCATTGGCCCTTATGCTCTTCACTTGGATCATGCTTTTCTCTAGACAATAGTTGGATCCAGCTAGCCTGTATGACATCATCGCTGATGTCAAATCCCATTAACTATAAATAGAGAAAGAAAAGGTCAGATCCAATTAATGCCACATTTAATAGATACCTTAAAATAATAATAAGAGGAGAGGGGAAAAGGCATTTAGGTTATTTTACTTGCCTCGCTGATCGGAATTCAAAGGGTTTTCAAAACTCGATCATCGTTGGAAGTTATCGGAAATGTCATCGGAGTCGCAAGTTTCAGCCGACGAAAGGTATATTTCTTCTCGTCTTTTAATTTTTCTGCAAAATAAGCTTAAAACCGGTTAGATCGAGATCAAAATAGAAAAAAAAGAGTAATTAAAATGAGATCTAAAACTCATCTAGTGGTCGGGGTTTATAGGGAGCGGCGATCGGAGTCGAAAATGTGCACCGAGACGAGTAGCCTAGTTTTTAGGTGGTTGAAGATGGGAGATCCAGTTGGATCAGGTAATGTTAGGGGATTTAGGGTTCGAAATAAAAAAAATGAATTTTTTTAGGGTTAAGGTTCCGGTGAGCTGTAACCCCCTCGACCCGGCCTAGCCGGTAGATCGACCCGAACGGGTCACACGGGAGATATTGAAGTAAACCATGAAGGTTTACCTCAATAAATGACCCTATTATTTTTTTTATCTTATCTAGATGCAAATTAGGTTCCTATGCGTTAAACATTGCAACGGATCATTTGCAACTCAAACATACATCAATTACATCCAATTAAGGCTTTCAGGGACCATTTTGTAAATGTTTCCAATTCATAGGGACTTGGGCCATTTTTGTGTTAACGTCCTTTAATTAATCCCATTACATGCATCCAGTCAAATCTCAGCTCAAAATAATCATTCATGCTCATTTAATTGCATCCACAATATTCAGGGACTAAAACGCAAAGAATTAGAACTTCAGGACATTCCATGAACTAACATAACTGTCACCCATTTCCAAACACTAAGGCCCTGTTTCGAAACACGGGCTCGTATAGAAATGCCCTTGAGGCGTTTCGAAACCATGGTTTCTAGTAGCAAATCGAACGGGAACAAACATTATCCGTTTCGAAACCCTATGGCCATTTCAGGCACACCGTTTCGATACAGGCTCGAGTGTTTCGAAACAATTGGGCCTGTAATGATAGATTTTTCTAGTTTTCACTCTAAAAACCATCCTAAACCAATCCAACATGTTTCTAACATGCATACATTGTACATAAACATTAATCCTCAAACATTTGCAGCATATTTAGCATTAAAGCATGGCTAATTGCATCAATGGAAATCTAAAGGCATGCAACCTAGCAAATAAGCCACTCAAGAGTCAAAACTCAAAACAACACTCACTACAACAAAACAGATCTTTAGCGTCATTTTTTTAGCACCGCTAAAAACATTCCTGGTGCTTAAGAAAGCGCCACTGTTTACGGTGCCGCAATAGTTCGGGGCGCTTTTTGGTGAAAACGCCACAAAAAGTCAAGATCTATAGCGGCGTTTGTAAACTCCACGAATAACTGCCCTTTCGTGGTGTTTTTATTTACAAATGCCGCGAATAACTGTTCTTTAGTGGCGTTTTTTATACAAATGCCGCGAAAAACCATGTTTCCAAAAAAACTCAAATAAAAACATATTATAATAGGCATATTTTGAGCTTCAATGTGAATCATCACTACTCAAGAACCTCAAAGGGAATCGTTTTTTTAGTTACACAATGGGAATCATCACTTGCATAGTGAAGGGACATATTCTTAGCTTCAACATGGTTATAAATTTCTTCACTTTCATCTTCTTCTATCAAAGCAGAAAGAACTCTTTGGCATAAAGGAGTAACCTTGTCAAACTATTTTAGATCAAATCCTCCAGTTGTGGCGTTAGTTTTGGCAATTTCTTCAACAGAACTAGGTGAAGTTTTTGGTGCCACACCACCCTGAGAAATGAAAGAATTTGTATCAATATTTGTCAACAAAGTTTTAGCTTAATTTAGTTGTTTCAACATCAAAACAATATATTAGATTTATCACAAAGCAACTCTCAATCAAGAAGTAATTCAATCCATTATTTGTGCTTATAAAAAAGCCTCCAAGCCTTGTAAAATAATCACATTTTTTCCAATTGTAAACAGTTCCTCCAAAATCTTATAAAACAATTCACTAATATAGTAAAACAACCCATGTTTTATTTTCAAAACAATCTTTATACATTATAGAGAAACCCCCTGTTTTAATTATAAAAAAACAACCCCTGAATAATCATCAAAATAGTCTCTAAATAGTTTCTATGCATCCTGAACAGTCCATCATGCCTATATATATCTTCCAAAGCAGTCTACTACATGATCATGCACACACAAAACAGAGAAAATGTGATCATATACATATATGCTTACCAAAATAGTCCATTTTGCATTCTCAACAACCCTTATAATTGCAAAACAACCCTCCCTTATTTTATCAAATTTTAACTAAGATTTTGACCCTTCAACAAAGTAAAAGATCATCCAATAATGAGACAACAAAATCACAACTTAATTAGGAGCTAATTTCTTTTACAAGACTAAAGTAGTGCTTTATCTATCATTTAGATTAGTTCAAATCGCCACAATAAACAAGGTTTTATCAAATTTACTCTAACATCAACTCGCTATGCTCCCATTCCATGACTCATAATTTCACTATCTAGTATTTACCAATAACACAATAGAACACATTCAAAAACATAGTTAATCAATTTATCCTTAAACTAGTCATATCATTCATCAATCTTTTCTCAAAATTTCCAGTGAATTTATTCAAAACACACAAACAATTGAGATGGGCTTACCTCTATATGAAGAACTAGAGAATTTGAAGGCTAACTTTCAATAATTATTAGTACCTGTTAATAGTAAATTTACAACCCTTCTGTCGGCCTAAAAGGTAAGAAGGTCGGACATGATCTCTGCAGTTACACCACCAACTTTCTATACGAAAAAAGTTGTTTAAATTAACAAGTAGGTACTGAAAACAACATATGACATATGCAAAAAAAGCCAACTTTCTTATGTATTAGAACCTTACTTGGCAAAATTTGTAGAAGTCTTCAAGGTACGCTTTGTAGACTGTGTTCCTCATAATTTCAATGTTCATGTCATCAAGATCCTAGAGAAAATCCAAGATGAGTGAACCCAAAATCAAATGTTTACAAAAGTACACCATTACACAAACAACACTCTAGCACAACTACTAGGAGTTACAAACATGTAATCATCGACAATTAACATGAAGAAACACTATTAGAAAAGTTGTTAGAACCATGTACCTCAGAGGTAATACAATCAGGACAACATTGTCTATCATGTGACCATATCTAGATGGAGAAATCAAAACATTAGGTTTTCTCAGGCTTTTGCTAAATCCACAACAACCTATTAATCAATCTACATCTGTACACCATATCATAAGATGTGAAATAAATCAAAGCCTATGCTATATCTAAGAGAAAGATAATCTGATATCTCTCAGGCAATTCAAAGAAAGAAACAAAAAAGACAAATCTTTACATACATGATATACTCTGAGAAGGATAATCCATATCAATGGCCATTTCTCATAGAAATGGTAAAATGCAAATATATTGTTTTGCTTGATTTGTTAAACATTGAACCAGAAATCAAGGTAAAATAAGTATAAATGCGATGAGATTATATGAGATATAATGAGGTGAGAAGAGATCGAGAAAACGAGATTGGTACTCGTGGGAGGGAGCGATAGGAGAGGAACAGACGGCGGTGATTTAGCAGGGAGAGATCATAGGGGCGAACCGCCTCCCTTCGCATCTAAGAGCAGCCATTGCCATTGCTTACTAAAAAGGAAGAAAAAAAACCCTAGAAAACGCTTGCGAAGGATTCAAAATAAAACTTTTATTTTCCATCGCATCGCCATTTCTTACTGACAAATCATTGTGGCGTGAGAGATTGGAAAAAAGAAAAGTGACGACTGAGATGAAGGGTGGGTTTTGATTTGGGGATCGAATGAGGGCAAGAGAGTGACAATGCTGGTGTTTCTCTAAAATAAAATTTTTATTTTCTATTGCGGCGTTTGATTTTACACATGACACAAACGTCACTATATTTGCGTCGTTTCTTCTAAAAACGCCACTAACAAGAAGTCTACTGCGGTGTTTCTTCTAAAAATGCCACTAAAAGAAGTTTTTTGTGGCGTTTTTTTTTAAAACGTAACGAAATTTTTCATTTGTGGCGTTTTATTTGTAAACGCCGCGATATGTTAAAAATTAGTGGCGTTTATCTCTAAAACGCCGCTAATAGTGCCGCTGTATACCAAGTTTAGTGTAGTGACTCCAAACACAAATAAAGGCCTTTTACAAGTATAAAATCATAAAGAAAACATGCTCAAAGGGTGTTCATACACATCACCCAAGCAAAACATGAAATCCCCCATTGCCCTTATTACTCTAGTTCATAACAGAAACATACTTTCAAAGTGAAGTCTCTTAGGATTCCCTTGCAAGTTGCTGCCTCCAAACACTTAGTTATCTGCATTGATGGAAAAAAGAAAAAAGAGAGAGTAAGCATACAACCTTAGTGAGGAGTGCTCAAAACCCAAAAACACCATCAATGGTCAAAACCATTTTACACATTTTGAAAACCATCATGCTTGCTTGAAATCCATGCACTTGATTAACAAAAATAAGCATGTTATACCACATGCAACAAGTATCAAATACTTCAACAACAAAATCCATTTGTTAACACATAAATCAAGCCCTCCATGCATAGCTACCAATATGCAAAGCTTAAAAGTAAAACATACATTCTTCATGTTATGCATCCATATACATTCCATAGCAATTAATCAATTATATTGGCTCTCAAGTGATCATCAACATACTTATTTCTCAAAACATATCAGATACACGGATTCCCAAGTGTTGTCCCAACACTTCATACATTCTCACCAGCAACTCAAGTTTCACACACGAGAGCTACCCTCCACCCTTGTGACACCCGTGGTGGAGTATTCGGTACCTTACAACCCCTCAAAACCACTCATCGGTAGATGTATAACCCCCACTAATGAGACACATGACACAACTCAATTTCCTCAATCGTTCGGGTACTTGGATAGAGTCTTCGGTACATACACAACCCCTCAACATCCAAGGCGACTTGTTTATAGTGCACTCAATCCTATGGCCGGCTAACTATACCCGATTTCATTTGTAAACCACTTTTCACAACATCACTTGCCAATATAATTCTCATTTAGTATAAACCTCACTATTTTCAAAGCATTCACAAAAGCCATATTTCCAAGCATTAAACCTTGCTTCATAAAACATGTATAAACACATACATACAAGGATCACTTGCCTTGTGCATCCTTAACAATATGGCATCATCAACAGCAAATCATATACTCAAACCATGCTTTAAAACAATAGGTAAACACATATAAAGTCAAGTGCATCCACAAGCTTATAATAGCACAATCCGAGAAAGAAAGTCACTTTACTCACTTCCGAACTTAGCAAAGCATTTCAAGCTTACACTAAGTTCCCAAAATCACTTTTAATATGTTTTAAAGCCGAAAATCCCATTTCCACTCACCGACTCACAAAACCTCAATCACCTACGCGAAAATCAAGTGTCCGAAGTCCCCGGAACTTCGCCAAAAGCTTCCAAAGAATCCTCCCCTGTTTATACCACACAAGAACAGAGGATTAATGCATCTGAATGCATTAAAACCACCAACAACACTAAAAAAACCCGCAGCTTTGCCGAAAGGCTGTAACCCCCTAAACCTGACCCAAAAGGAATGGGCCGAATCTAGGAAGTAGCGATTGGAAACTTGTCCCTCAAGAAACAATTTAGGTTAAAATATTTTGTAATTCAAAAGAATCGATTAAATAAGTAAAACTCAACAAATATTCCGATTAAAATAAAACCCAATCTTTTAAACGATGTTCCGATAATTAATTAAAAATCCGAAAGTAACTTCATAGATGCATGCATTTAATAAAACCCAAATTAAAAACAGTTCCAATGTCCATATTACACAAATATCCCAAACAATATTAAAATAATAATTATGAGGTAGCAGAAAGGTTCGTACTGAATAATAATTTATCTGAATAAACAAGAGATGCTTCAAGTACCGATCGCCTAAAAAAATCTGAGATATCTGAAAAGTAAAACTAAGGGGTGTAAGCTAAAGAGCTTAGTGTGTCTCTAAAGTGCAAACGAAAACAAAACAAAACAAACAAAACAATATTTTATTTTTTGATAAAAACTTTTCTGAAAACACAACAAAACCAGATTATGATGATATGATGTCTGATGAACATGAATCATAGTACCCATCTCCGATACAACGAAAAGTAAGGTTCCCCAGAATCTACTTTCTCCATCGTCACCATCCGAAGTGGTACTCAGTCCGAAGGGTGGAACCACTGATCCGAAGCGAAATTTAGCCCAAAGGGTGAAACCACTGAACTTCCCCGAACAAATCCGAAAGCATATACCCACAATGATATGATGCAGATTTTAAAATCCGAGTCTCATTTGAAACTTGAGTTATGAAAATTCAAGTTGCACAATACTATAATCCGATGTTATCTGCACGATTCACGCCGCGATCGGTATTATCTGCAGTGGGCATCAACAGCATTCTAACTTAGACATAAGCGGGATCACTTTCGAAGCGTTCTGCCAAGCCTTGTCGTTCTGCCGAGTTTTCCGCCAAGACACAAGTCAATTCCTCTGCCGAGGCAGCGAGAGCATCTCAGCAACCTATCTTTCATCCCCCGTCGAGGCAGCAAAGCCTGGCAGCGCAAAACAACTTGTCCTATTCAACACAGTTTCACACTAAGAAGCAACATATCCCTGTCCATTCTATCAATCTTATTTCTTCCCTTTATTTACTTGTGTTTTATTTTATTTTCTTCTTAAACAAACCAACTTATTTGTGCAATTTCTGGTAAACATTGCCTGCTTGAATTATTTGTAAAATTCTAACAATGATTGCAGGAAGCTGACGCGGCAAGCAACAAAGAGAAAAACAAAAGCACTACCAAGACGAGCAAAAGAAAATTTTATGTTCTCTACCCCTAGAGGTGCTAGAAACCGGCTCTAGGAAGAATCATGTGCGAGGACACTCTGCTGCGATCAAAGACCAAGAATCTGAAAATTTTGAAGTGACGGACAAATTAGCATGAGTGAATGAAAGTCTTCAAATGATGACTCTACTCCATGGGTTCGGAGTTTTGTAGTTTGCTCCTATCTTAATTTCAGACCTAGAAGAGTAGTTGTGATTAGCTGAAGCCCTCATTTCCATGATTATTTAAATTGTTCTTGAATATGTTGTCTCGGTAGCAACCTTGTATCTCATGAAATCATCTCTGTTTACTTAGAATGTTCTTCATATTCAGCTTGTTCACAGTTTCTGCACACACATCACTGGCATATTATAGTTTAATTATGAGGTAATTCATGTTATTCCCCTCTCACGAAATTAATGACAGGTGTCACGGCCTTCAGGTGTTAAATCAAGTTTAAAACAAAATTTTTCTTTTTGATTAGTTCAAAGGGCAAGTATGTTTAGGTTGCATTGCTTGAGTACAAGCAATAGTTCGAGTTTGGGGGTGTGTAAAGTGTCTATAAGTTCTATATTTCATGCACATTCCATCTCATATTATTGCTATTTTTAATACATTTTAGGCATAATTAGGTTCATGCATTGCATTTTACAGTATTCTTTACTCTATCATGCTTTGTATTGATTTTCTATCATTTGGTAAGAAAAAGGTGTTGTTTTAGTTTAGTTTTAGTTTCAGGTACTAGAGGCTGACAGAAGGAGAGAGAAGCTAAGAACATGATGCTGAGGCAGCAAACTAAGGAGATGTACTGATGTAGTTCCAGACAGAGACAGCAGCTGCCGCCGCCCTACCTGCCGCCTATGACAGCAAACTGAGGAATTGGAGAACTAGAGTGTGATCTATAGAGGAGAAAATCCTGATCTTAATGATGTTGTCCACTCAATTTTCTGATGACTATAGCAGCAGGCAGAGCCGCCGAAGGAGGAACTCAAGCTTACTTGCGGAGCAAGGCAACGTGATTTAAGTCCACATTCAACTTAAAAAAGTCAGCATTTAGAGTTGCATTTAATGTAAAAAGCTACTTTGAAGTCTTCTACTCCAAGAAGGACTAGACCTAGCTAATGCCTATATATACTCATTTTAATTGTACTTCAAAACAATTTAGGTTTTCCCTTAGGCATAGTTTAGGTTTTCTTGCCGCCATTATGTTGTAAAACTCTCTTTGGGTTTGGGTTATATTGTAATTAGTGTGAGAATGGTTGCTTAGGATTTTAAGTTTGTTTTTGAAATAAAGCTTCAAGGTTTTCTTATTCCATGTTCTTCATAGTTTTCAATTAAGGAGAAAGATTAGTTGATTACTATCCATTTGTTCGGTATCGAGAGAGTCCAACTCACGAACGGAGTAAGTATGTTTTCATCTATAGACGGTGCGGTCAATCCGACCTAAACATAGGTTAGGGTTTAAGATGGCTAAAAGAGGACAATTTAACATTGTTGTCTTTGCACGATTCACGCCATGACTGGTATTATCTGCAGTGGGCATCAATAGCATTGTGACTTAGACATAACCGGGATCACTTTCGAAGCGTTTTGCTGAGCCTTGTAGTTCTGCCGATTTTGCCGCCGAGACACAAGTCCATTCCCATGCCGAGGCAACGAGAGCGTCTCAGCAGCCTATCTGCCATCCCCCACCGAGGCAGCTGAGTCTGGCAGCGCAAAACAACTTGTCCTATTCAACGCAGATTCACACTAAGCAGCAGCATAACCCTGTCCATTCTATCAATATGATTTCTTCCCTTTTATTTACTTGTGTTTTATTTTATTTTCTTCTTAAACAAACCAACTTATTTGTGCAATTTACTTTTGTTGTGCAGGAACATCAAACCGAGTTAAGCTCTCCAATCCATGTGGGAGACAGAATCTTTTATACTATTACTTGAAAGGAGTGAGCACTTGCGCTCATATTGAGAGAACACTAAAACGCTCTACAAGTTTTTGGCGCCATTGCCGGGGATTGGTAGCAGCGAAATTATTTTTAAAATTTATGCACCTTTATTTATTTGAATTTAATTTTTAGCTTTTATTATTTTAATTTTTTATCGAAAAAAATTACATTTTCCTTTGCTAGTGCATGACCAGGGCAAATCCAAAAGGAGAAATCGTTTATTACGACGATATAGAACGAAGAGCAAGAGAACTCAAAAAGGAAATCAGAAAAGCCCTAAGGATAGCTAAAGAAGAAAGAAAAGTAGAGGTAAACATGGAAAACGACAACACTGCCAACAATGATCCGAACGGCAGGGACAGGCAGCAAGACCCGCCACCCAAAAAATAGCAAGTTCCACCAAGGCAGTCGCCCCCTATTCCGCCCAAGCAGCCACAGTACGTTCGAACCACCAGGGATTACTTGGAACATGACTTCAGAGGGTTCGATCCGACAGTGACAGAACCTGAGATTGAGGCGGATCACTTTGAGCTGAAGCCCGTGATGTTCAATATGATCAACACATTGGGGCAATTTGGAGGGACTGCTACAGAACATGCTCGGCAATACTTAAGTGGATTTCTGGACATATGCAGAGCATTAAAAATACACGTAGTCCATCATGATGTGCTAAGACTGAGATTATTCCCCTATTCACTGAGAGATAGGACAAAGTAGTGGTTGAACAACCAGCCAGTAGGGTCATTCAACACATGGGCAGAGCTGTGTAAGGATTTCCTAGATTGTTTCAACCCATCCAATGTCACAGACAAATTGAGAAACGAGATCACAGCCTTCCGACAAGGGAATGATGAACCAATGTATAAAGCATGGGAGCAGTATCAACAGATGCTTAACAACTGCTCGCTCCATGGTTTCCCGGCTTGGACACAAGTGTCAATGTTCTACAACAGGGTGAACTACCCAACTCGGATGATGATTGATGCCTCAGCCAACGAAATCATCCTCGACAGACCACCAGAGGAGGCACTGCGGATCCTAAACCAAGCCGCTAAGAACGATTATAAGTACCCAACAGCCCGCCGAGGCGGCGTTAGGCAGCCAACAGTTGTGAACGAAGTGGAAGCCTCAAAATCTGTTAATGCTATAGAGCTATTTTGTGATGAGTGTGGAGGCAACCACGTTTCCTCTTAATGTACTGCATCTGCAAATTTTATGGGAGGATACGAGAGGAACAACAAGCCAACCGTGAATACGTACAACCCTAGATGGAAAAATCATCCAAACTTCTCCTGGAGCAATCCAAAGACTGCTGCCAATCCACAACAGCAACAGGGAGGCTACCAATAAAACCAGTCCAGACAGCAAGCTTAGCAGCCACAAAACAATAATAAACTAGAAGCAACTCTTCAAACTTTTATGTTTAACACTAGTGAATTTGTTGTTTGCACTAATAAATTCATTGATAAAACTGAGTCGTTTATGGATAGGACGGAGATAAGGATGAATAATCAGGAGGCTGCGATAAAGAACCTAGAGACCCAGTTTTGTCAGTTCACTGCGATCTATAGCAGTAGGACAATGGGTGCAGCATCCAGTAGTACAGAGGCAGTAGCTAAGCCCACATATGAGCAGTGCAAAGCCATAACAACCAGGAGTGGGAAATAGTTGAATGAGCCCAGAGTGGAAAAGCAAGAAGAGAAACAGACAGCACAGAAAGAACTACCTGCCACGGCAGCATCAACACCAGTTGCCCTGGCAGTTGAGCATGACAGCAGACCTGAAGCAGATGATCCTCCATAGATAATGTTTCCATGCAAAGAACGTATAGAGGACATATGCCTGCCAGTACCTTTCCCCAGAGGCTTAAGAAACAGAAACATGAGCACCAGTTTAGGAAATTCTTGGATATTCTGAAGCAGATGCACATAAACATACCTCTCATAGAAGCCATTCAGAACATGCCCAACTATGCCAAATACCTCAGGGATATGGTTTCTAAGAGGAAGAGAATCGGGGAGTTCGAAACAGTTGTTGTAACAGAGGATTGCATAGCCATGCTATATAACAAGTTGCCACCCAAGCAGACAGATCTAGGCAGCTTTTTATACCATGTAGAATAGGCAGCAAGCACAAAACAAAAGCCATGTGCGACCTGGGAGCCAGCATAAACTTGATGCCTAAGGTAGTCTTCGACAAACTAGGAATTGGGCAAGCCAAACCTACCTCCATCATGCTGAAACTTGCTGACCATTCTTTTGTACAACCGAAGGGCAAGATCGAAGACATTCTTGTTTGAGTGGGCAACCTCATTCTACCAGTTGATTTCCTCATCTTAGACTAAGAGGTCGATGAAAACGCCCTCATCATCCTTGGACGACCATTCTTGGCCACTGGTAGAACTCTAATAGATGTGAAACATGGGGAGGTTACCATGAGAGTAAACAACCAGAGCATCAAGTTAAATGTGCTACAACCCCCAGACAAGGAAAAGGAAGGATGCCCTGATTACGACAGACTCAAAGCCAAGTTGTGCAAGCCTAACACATCGTGGTTGGCAAGAAAGCATGGCGGCTCTGTCCAACGGCGCCACCTACTGACTGAGGCAATGTTGTGGATTACCTTCATCAAAAGGCATTTGATGCCCACCTCTCACAACTCCACTGCCGATCGGTCGTGCCTCGCACTCATTCACAACATCATGGTGAACCGGCCCATAAACATTTGGGAGATTATATGTTAGGAGATCCATAACTGCTTCCGCAAGATGAAGGGCAAACTATACTTCCCATCACTTATCATCGGCCTTTGTGCTAGTGTTAACGTCCTAACTGACCCCGAGGATGAGATGACAACCGCCAAGAAGGGGTGGACCAAGAAAGTCCGCCTGCAGATGATGCAGGCCTAGGAAACAGAACCCATCACCCCCAGCCAGCCCTCTGCCACCCAGCCAGCTACACCAGCCGCCCCCAGCAGTACTGAAGCTACCCCAACAAATGAAGTCCTCACTTTGTTGCATAGCCTCATCGACAACAACAAAAGGATCGAACATCAGTAGCTAAGCTTCATGAAGTATGTGGGGGAAGTCCAAGAAGCCTTTGTGGCCTATCTCCTGCATAAGTACCCAGATGACGGCCCCACCTTGCCTCCCTACCCCGCTGATCTCGCCACCGTAGATGCCCCCGCACAAGGAACACCCTCAGCCGTAGCTGTCCGCCACGCCGCCTTTCACAGACAGATGTCATCTCTGACACACTACCCATCGTATTCTGCCACTTCTGCTTCCAACACAGTAGCATACTCCCAAAGCGGCATCAGCAACATCATCCCCCCATTTACACAGCAACAATCATGGCCAACACATCCTCATCAGAAGAGGTTCAGCAGTAGAAGTCAGCAACGGAAGCAACCGCAACAGTAGAAGTACCAGTCCCAATGGCGATTGACCCTTCGACAGCACCAACGGAGGAAGAAACAAGGAAGAGGAAGCGACACATCATAGTCGTCGAGCCAGAGGACGAGGAGACAGAATCAGAAGAAAGCGAAGTCCCTCCTACTGCTCCTCCAGCAGAAAACCATGAAGAGCCTCGCCCTACTCCCAAGCGAGTCCAATCACCGTGGACAGCAAAGACCTCACCAGCTAAGTCTGCTGCCCGGGCATCTGTCGGCCATCACCTTATCATTCAATCCTCCTCCTCCTCCTCAGTAGCAAATACACAAGCCTCCTCCCAACCATCTGCCAACTTCTAGTTTTTTTCTTTTCTTCTCTTTATTTTATTTTTTGTTTTTTATTTTAATTGTATTTTTATCTGTTTTTATTTTATGCATTGAGGGCAATGCCCATCTCGAGTTTGGGGGGGATAGCACTCATCATGTTTAGGCATACTTTAGTGCATATTAGATTGCATAATGTACTTGCCTTAGAAAAATTAATTGAAAAGAATTTTTTTGTTAGAACTTGTGTCTATGATAGGATAGCCGACTTTAAATTTTTGCACCAAGATAAAAAGAACTTAAGTTATGGGGAAAAGCATGAAGTAAACATAGGATTTTTCTATAGCTGCCAAAAAACACTATTGTTACTTGCTGAATTTGTTAGAATTTCTGGTAAACATTGCCTGCTTGAATTATTTGTAAAATTCTAACAATGGTTGCAGGAAGCTGTCGCGACAGGCAACAAACAGAAAAACAAAGGCACTGCCAAGACATGCAAACAAAAATTTTATGCTATCTACCCCTAGAGGTGCTCGAGACCGGCTCTAGGAAGAATCGCGTGCGAGGACACTCTGCTGCTATCAAAGTCCAAGAATCTGAAAATTTTGAAGTAAAAGACAAATTAGCATGAGCGAATGAAAGTCTTCAAGGGATGACTCTACTCCATGGGTTTGGGGTTTTGTAGTTTGCTCCTATCTTAATTTCAGACCTAGAAGAGTAGTTGTGATTAGCTGAAGCCCTTATTGCCATGATTATTTAAATTGTTCTTGAATATGTTGTCTCGGCAGCAACCTTGTATATCATGACATCATCTTTGTTTACATAGAATGTTCTTCATATTCAGCTTGTTCACAGTTTCTGCACACACTTCACTGGCATATTATAGTTTAATTCTGAGGTAATTCATGTTATTCCCCTCCCACGAAATTAATGACAAGTGCCACGGCCTTGAGGTGTTAAATCAAGTTTAAAACATAAATTTTTCTTTTTGATTAGTTTGAAGGGCAAGTATGTTTAGGTTGCATTGCTTGAGGACAAGCAATAGTTTGAGTTTGGGGGTGTGTAAAGTGTCCATAAGTTCTATATTTCATGCACATTCCATCTCATATTATTGTTGTTTTTAGTACATTTTAGGCATAATTAGGTTCACGCATTGCATTTTACAGTATTCTTTACTCTGCCATGCTTTGTATTGATTTTCTGTCATTTCGTAAGGAAAAGGTACTGCTTTAGTTTAGTTTAGTTTAGTTTTAGTTTCAAGTACTAGAGGCTGACAGAAGGAGAGAGAAGCTAAGGACATGATTTTAAGGCAGCAAACTAAGGAGTTGTACTGATGCAGATCCAGATAGAGACAGCAGCTGTCACCGCCTTACCTGCCGCCCAAGACAGCAAACTGAGGAATTGGAGAACTGGAGTGCGATCAGTAGAGAAGAAAATCCTGATCTTAATGATGCTATCCACTCAATTTTCCGATGACTTTAGCAGCAGGCAGAGCCACCGAATGAGGAACTCAAGCTTACTTGCGGAGCAAGGCAACGCTATCCACTCAATTTTCCGATGACTTTAGCAGCAGGAAGAGCCACCGAATGAGGAACTCAAGCTTACTTGCGGAGCAAGGCAATGTGATTTAAGTCCATATTCAACTCAAAGAAGTCAGCATTTAGAGTTGCATTTAATGCAGAAAGCTACTTTGAAGACTTCTACTCCAAGAAGGACTAGACCTAGCTAATGCCTATATAAACTCATTGTAATTGTACATCAAAACAACTTAAGTTTTCCCTTAGGCATAGTTTAGGTTTTCTTGTCTCCATTATGTTCTAAAACTCTCTTTGGGTTTGGGTTATGTTGTAATTAGTGTGAGAACGGTTGCTTAGGATTTTAAGTTTGTTTTCAATAAAGCTTCAAGATTTGCTTATTCCATGTTCTTCATAGTTTTCAATTAAGGTGAAAGATTACTTGATTACTATCCATTTGTTCGGTATCGAGAGATCCCAACTCACGAAAGGTGTAAGTACGATTTCATCTATAGACGGTGCGGTCAATCTGGCCTAGACATGGGTTAGGGTTTAAGGCGGCTAAAAGAGGATGATTTAACATTGTTGTCTTTGCACGATTCACGCCACAACTGGTATTATCTGCAGTGTGCATCAACAACATTATGACATAGACATAAGCGGGATCACTTTCGAAGCGTTCTGCCGAGCCTTGTAGTTCTGTCGATTTTGCCGCTGAGACACAAGTCTATTCCCCTACCGAGGCAACGAGAGCGTCTCAGCAGCATATCTATCATCCCCCACCGAGGCAGCTGAGTCTGGCTGCACAAAACAACGTGTCATATTCAACGCAGTTTCACACTAAGCAGCAGCATAACCCTGCCCATTCTATCAATCTGTTTTTCCCTTTTATTTACTTGTGTTTTATTTTATTTCTTTCTTAAACAAACCAACTTATTTGTGCAATTTACTTTTCTTGTGCAGGAACAGCGAAGCGAGTTAAGCTGTCCAATCCCTGTGGGAGATGATATCTTTCATACTATTACTTGATAGGAGTGTGCAATTGTGCTCATATTGAGAGAACACTAAAACGCTCTACAAGAACTTGTAGTCGTTCTTGGCAATTATGTTTAGAATCTGTAGTGCCTCTTCAGGTTGTCTATCCAGGATGATTCCATTGGCTGAGGCATCGAGCATCATTCCTGTCGGTTGATTTACTCTATTGTAGAACATTGACACTTGAGTCTAGGATGAGAAACCATGAAGCAGGCAGTTGTTTAGCATCTTTTGGTATCTCTCCCAAGCTTCATACATTGGTTCGTCATCCCCTTGGCAGAAGGCTATGATCTTGTTTCTCAATCTGTTGGTGACGTCTGAAGGACTGAAACGATCTAGGAAATCCTTGCTTAACTCTGTCCAAGTGTTGAATGATCCCGCCGGTTGGTTGTTCAGCCACTACTTTGCCCTATCCCTCAGTGAATAGGGAAATAATATTAGCTTGTGCATGTCTTGATGGACCCCATGTGTCTTGAAAGCTCTGTAAATATCTAGGAATCCCCTCAAATGCTGTTGAGCATCTTCCATGGCAGTTCCTCCAAATTTCCCCAGTGTGTTTATCATATTGAACATCACGGGCTTTAACTCAAAGTGATCAGCTTCGATTTCAGGCTCTGCAACAATTGGGTCAAATCCTCTGAAGTAATACTCCAAATAATCCCTAGTGGTGCGCACATATTGTTGTTGCCTGGGCGGAACTAGTGGCTGCTGCCTAGGTGGAATTGGTTGCTGCTACCTGGGCGACAGATCTTGCTGCCCATCCAGGGTTGTCGTCTTGGCCGTTAACCATTGTTACCTCTACTTTTCCTTTTTTCTTTAGCTTCTTCGAGGGCTTCTCTTGCTTCATTCTTTAGCTTTCTTGCTCGTCGTTCGATCTCGTCTATGAAAACGATTTCTCCCGATGGATTTGCTCTAGTCATGCAGTAGAAAAGAAAACTGTAAATTTTTTTGAATAAAAAGGAAAATAATAAAAATTAAAATTAAATGCAAATAAAATAAAAGTGTAGAAAAATAAAATCAAATTTATTGTTGCCAATCTCCGCCAACGGTGCCAAAAACTTGTAGAGCGTTGGGGTGTTCTCTAAATATGAGCGCAGGTGCACACTCTTGTCAAGTTATAGTATAAAAGATATCGTCTCCCACAAGGATTGGACAACTTATTCTAATTGAAATTACTGCACAGAAAATAAATGCACAAGTAAATTTTAGTTTTGTAAAAGAATTAAAAAGTAAATAAACACAAGTAATTGATAGAAGAGATCAAGATGATAGAATGGGTTAGCTTATGCTGGTCAGTAGTGTGAAATTGCGTTGAACAGGTTAAGTATCTTTGCGCTGCCAGACTTTGATGCCTCAACGGGAGATGGCAGATTGGTGCTTCGACGCTTTCGCTACCTCGGCGGGTGGAACGGACGATTGGCTCGGCAACAAACTCGGTAGTCCTTCAAGGCTCAGCAGAACGTATCGATAATGATTCTGCTTATGTCTAAATCAGAATATTGTTGTTGCCTGTTGCAGATGATACCCGTCGGCGTGAATTTTGAAATGTACAACAACTTTTGGTCGTTCTCTTTTAGCCACCTTAAACCCTAACCTATGTCTAGGATGGATTGATCAACACCTGATATTGATGAGATCGTGCTTACTTCTTTCTTGAGTTTGACTCTCTCGATACCAAACAAATGGATTGCTCCCAATCGATCTCTCGACTCAATTGAAAACAATGAAGAACATGAAATAGGCAAACCTTGAATTTATTGCAAAAACAAACTTGAACCTAAAACAACCGTTCTCACAACTACTTTACAACATAACCCAAACCCTAGAGAATTTAGAACATAGTGGGGGCAAGAAAATACAAGAGAAACCTAAGCTATGCCGACTATGAGTTGTCTAAAATTCAAGGTATGTCGGGTATATATAGGGCATGGCCTAGGTTAAGTCCTCCTTTGAGTAGAAGTCTTCTTTATGATAAAGTAGCTTTTGCAATGAATGCATCCTTTAAATCTGACTTCTTTGACTTGAAGTTGGACTCCTTGTGGCACAAGTAACCTTTAGCTGCCTTAGATAATCTCCCCTTGGGCAGCTCAGTCCATTGTTTCTGGCATCGATAAATTGCGTGGATGGGCTCATTGGACTCAAGAAATTAGGCTCTTCCAAACGCACTCCAATTCACCAATTCCTCAAGTTACTACCCTGGGCAGCAGCTACTCAGCAACGTCTATCTTTGTGTTGAGATACTTTAGTACAACTCCTTGGCTTGCTGCCTCAGCATCATCTACTCAGCTCCTCTCTCCATCTGACAGCTTCTAGCACCTGAAACTAAAACAGTATCTTTTCTCACCAAATTAAAGATTTTCAATAAACACAAGGCAGAGCAAAGAATACTGTAAATAATGCATGCATGCGCCTAAATATGCCTAAAATGTACTTAAGAACAGCAATAATATGAGATGGAATGCATATAAAATATAGGACTAATGAGCACTTTACAATGGTCCATCTTCGATTACGTCTCAAAGGACAAAATCATTTGACTTGATGAATATCCTCATCCTATTCTTCTTATAGGGATAGTTGTCTCCATTGAAGAAAGGAGATTTGTTGACCGATTGAGACTCGTACAAGCTATTGTCAGAGGTAGATGCTATGACGTGATTTTTGGATTTATGTATCTTTCTAAAATCGACTCAAGAGGGTGATAATCCTTCCAATGAGTGTAGCTTTGATACCAATTGTTGAGATGATCAATCAAATCCAAATGGACAAGAAGGGGGTGAATTGGCAATTAAAAATTTGAATGGAGCAAGTTGGAAAGATAAAAATGAAGAACAAAATATTTATAGTGGTTCAAGCTTCTAACAAGCTCTACATCCACTACCTTAGCTCCCACTAAGAATTTTCAAACAATTCACTACTGAATTCATCCCCTTTTCTAAGCTTAGGAGGAAACCGTTACAAGACAATCAAGCTTTCCACCAAAAGATTGATTAAGATCACTATTTTACAAAGGATGGTTAGAGAACTTAAATTGACCTCTCAAATAGGCTTATATGTTTCCCATTTACAAGTGAACTCTCCCCAAACTTGAAATAAAGAATTACTATGAGAAATCACAAGTTGGGTACAAAGGTTTGACTCTAAAAAGCTTAAAGAGATTGGTTTTTTGCTTGAATGCTTATCACTTGATGAATTATTGTTGTTGTAGCTTTTGAGTCTTGATTTTTTATCCCTTCATTGATTTCTAACCGTCTGGGTAGCTGAGATCATAAATAGAGCCGTTGGAGACCACTTTTCCCGCAATAAATGCACTTTTGGTGTAGGGCGTATCGGTACACGGGAGCCCCGTATCAGTACCAGTAAGAAAAAAACTAGTCGTTGCAAGAGTAAATGCAAGGACGTATCGATACGCGGGAAGGCGTATCGAAATGGTCTTAGTGTAAAATAGAGGTCGTAACGAAACGGCTAGGCCCTATCGGTACGATTTTTGCTCACTAGAATCTGATGAAAAAGTCTTGGAAAAAAGGTGTTGGTATGCTTCAAGGGCGTATCAAAACGGGAAACTTGTTTTAACAAAAGTGTATCGAAATGGACATCACCTGTTTCGGTATGATATAACTAAATTTTGAAACTTTAACTGACACTCAACGGTTAAAAAATTTAATGCAAAGATTTCAAAAATCTTAAGACCCCGTATCAGTACGCTGACGTGTCGTACCGAAACTGAGGATCGATACGCCTAAGACCTGTACCAAAACTCATTATTATAAAACCCAGTTTGAAGGTCGTATCAAAACGGGCAAGCTCGTATTGCAACACTGTATCGAAACGGGGTAAGCCGTATCAAAACGATGTGTTCAAATAAAATTCCAGTAGCCAAAATATGTATCAGAATGCTATAGAGCGTATCGATACACCTGGGAGATTTTGTAAAGTTTGGCTTGAAACACTTAGAAAATTTTTGGGGTTTAAGTTTTTGACTTTGAGTGAGACTTTTGAGTACTTAAAAATTTATTTACTTTTGAAAATTTGATCCTCAATTAATTTGTTATATAAAAATCAAACATAATTTGTATGATTTGATCCTAAAATGTTTAATAATGCATTTGGACATCAATCCAATTTCCTGTTCAAGTGTGATTTTTTCACCTGCCTGTATATACACACTAGGTTCTAATGTTGCATCTAGACAAGATAAAAGAAAAAATGGTCCTGATTTTTATTTGTTTGTTCGGGTTTGCTTCTGCAAATCTAATGCGGTCCGCTTGATTCGGGTCAAGGGGTTTACACTCATCTCCTCAAAATTGGATACCCAGATCTTTCCCTAAAGCAACAGCCTCCTTTGCCTTTTTTGTGTAGTTATTCCACCTTGTTTAAAGGCCCGAATACGACAACGATTTGCCTTTGATTTCAGGTGAAACTAAATCTTTCATGCCCTGCTTAATGCGTCTTTGAGCCCTATCCCTTTTCTTCTATTCCGCCTTATAAGAACTTTGTTCTGAAATTCCAAAACATACTAGTATTTCTCCTTATTCCTTGCTTGAAACTCTAGTAGGTCTAGGGTATATTCAACCTCTACATCATTCTTTACCCTTATCGTATATTCATTTGCCTTATTAACTCAATTTGATTCAGATTTCTTCATTTCAACTAGCTCGAGCTGATTTTGGACTTCGACTTGGTTAATATGTAAGTCTACCCCTTGAGTTTCTTTATGATTAATGTCATCCTCATTGAAGCTCATCATTCTTAGATCCTCCACTGCCCTTCTTGAGCTTGGGTTTTCTAGGTTGAATCTTAATGTAATTGGAATATCAACTAGGCCAATATCTACAAAATCCCCTTTGCACGGTCCACTACTCTCCCTTGTATCTTGGTTCTTTGGCACCTCCTTCTCCACTTCAGCCAATTCAACGACGTCTGATTGCTGAAATTTTTTGACTTCTCCATTATTCTCGAGTCTAGAGCCCTTTAATTTTGATTCTCAAATAAATCTAAAATCTTATCTTTCCAAATCATTTTCATAATCTTGGGCTGACATTCCTTTGCAAACTACATTTATTGCTTCATCATGCCCAATAAAATTATCTTTAGATTTAATCATATCTTCCATCTAAGAATGGACCATTATCGGTTCCGACGAGCTTTTCTTCGTATCTGATACGACCGGCCTGGCTGGCTTCCCCTCAACCCCGATCATCTGATTATCTACTTTTACATGAATGCAGACAACTTCATATACTCGGCTCGATACAATCGATTCTATTGATCTTATTTGAAGAGATTAAGATATTTAGCTTCTCAAAATCTAGTGTTTCGTTTGCATTCTCCCCTATTGCTACCAAAGAACCCCAACATTATGATATTCTACATATTACCGTATAATTCCAACAGTGTAATGGAATTCCCACTACTTCTATCCAAGTCGATCTTTCAGGTATCATACTAGTTTCTGACCAGTACTCCACTTCTATAAAGAATCCTTTCAATACGGACCATTGGTGCTCCTCCAATAACATAAGGAGTTCTTCATCATGTATATCGATTAAGAATCTTCTTCCTCCAATTTTACTCTTCTCTATCTCACCGATACCGCAGTTGTGCAATCCTACTAAAAATTAGGTTTAGGATTTTGGGATTAAAGTTAGGATATAGGGAATTAGAGGTATGGTGTATTTTAGGATTTAAGATTTAGAATTTATGGTTAAGGTTTAAATTCTATTTTTTTAGTATTTTTTAGTCTTAGAGCATAGAAAGGGGCATCGAAAAGAGGCAAAGGATTTTTGTCCAAAAACTAGGATAAAAATCCATTGCCACTTTTTGGTGCCCCTTTCTATTTCCCAACACTAAAAATACTACAAAATTAAATTCCAAACCCTAACCCTAACCCTAAATTCTAAATCCTAAACCCTACACCATATTCTCTAATAAATACACCCTACCCTAAACTCTAACATTAAACCCTAAATTTAAACCCCCAACTCTACTATTTAGTGTATGGGATAGAAATGGGCACCGAAAAGGGGCAGAGGATTTCAATTCCAAAAATTGTAGCCTAACTTCAGATAAAAATCCGCTGCCCCTTTCCGGTGCCCCTTTCTATACCCAACACTAAACAACATTAAAAAATTAAATCCCAAACCTACCCTAGTTTCTAAATCCTACACCATATACCCTAAAAAATACACCCTGCCCTAAATTCCTTAACCATAACCACAAGCCTTAACCTCAAACCTTAAACCCTAAACCTAAATTTTAGTGTGGAGGCATAAATAGGGACATTGAAAAGGCATAGGATTTCTATTCCCTAACTTCACAGAAGTTATTTAATTTAAAATTATTTTGATTGACAATGACCCTATGTACCGATACACAAGGTCGTTATGTTAGTTGGTTTAATAAGATGTTTCGGATTGTTTGCATTTTGGTTCTTATTTGTTCAAGTGTCAACTAGATGTGTTCGAATGATTGATTTGAGCTGAAATTTCACATGCATGCATGAAACATGCTTAATTAAGGTTCGGTAATTTAAAATATGGATAAATCCTTGTAGTTTTACAATTTGGTCCTAAAACGTTTAATAACGCATTTGGACATCAATCCAATGTCTGATTCAAGTGAGATTTTGTCAGCTGCCAGTCTGTACACACTAAGTTCTAATGTTGCATCTAGATAAGATAAAAGAAAAAATGGTCCTAGTTTTTGTTAGTTCGTTTGGGTTTGCTTCGGCAAATCTAATGTGGTCCGCTTCATTTGGGTCAAGGGGGTTACACTCATCTCCTCAAAATTGGATTCCCAGATCTTTCCCCAAAGCAATTGCCCCCTTTGCCTTTTCTATGTAGTTATTCCACCTTGATTGAAGTTCTGAATCTGACAGTGATCTGCCTTAAATTTCAGGTGAAACTAAATATTTCCTGCCCTGCTTAATGCGTCTTTGAGCTCTATCACTTTTCTTTTGTTCCACCTTATAAGAACTTTGTTTTGAAACTCCAAAAAAGACATGTATTGCTCATTCTTCCTTCTTTTTTCCTTGCTTGAAACTTTGGTAGGGCTAGGGTATATTCAACCTCTACATCATTCTTTGCCCTTATCGTATATTCATTTGCCTTATTAACTCGATTTGATTCAGATATCTTCATTTCATCAGGCCCAGGCTGATTTTGGACTTCGACTTGGTTAATATATAAGTCTACCCCTTGAGTTTCTTTATGATTAATGTTTGCCTCATTGAAGCCCATCATTCTTAGATCTTCCACTGCCTTTCTAGAGCTTGGGTTTTCTAGGTTGGATCTTAATGTAATTTGAATATCAACTAGGATAGTATCTACAAGATCCCCTTTGTACGGTCCACTACTCTCCCTTGAATCTTGGTTCCTTGGCACCTCCTTCTCCACTTCAGCCAATTCAACGCCGTTTGACTGCTGGAATTTTTTGACTTCTCTATTATTCTTGAGTCTA
This sequence comes from Hibiscus trionum, assembly GCA_030270665.1. NCBI lineage: Eukaryota > Viridiplantae > Streptophyta > Magnoliopsida > Malvales > Malvaceae > Hibiscus > Hibiscus trionum. The sequence goes on from BSYR01000008.1 coordinate 4,646,815, forward strand.
TAGCCCTTTAATTTTGATTCCCCAATAAATCTAAAATCTTATATTTCTAAATCATTTTCATAATCTTGGGACGATATTCCTTTGCAAACTACATTTATTGCTTCATCATGCCCAATAAAATTATCTTTAGATTTAATCATTTCTTCCCTCTGAGAATGAACTGTTGTTAGTTCCGACGAGTTTTCCTCCGTATCTGATACGACCGGCCTGGCTAGCTTCCCCTCAACCCCGATCTTCTAATTATCTACATTTACATGAATGCAGACATCTTCATATACTCGGGCTTGATACAATCGATTCTGTTAATAAGAGAATAAATTTTTTGAGGGGGTTTGACTGTGAGGAATGACGCAAGGCGCAAGGCAAGAAAGGCAAGGCGAAGATCGGTGTTGGTCCCTTTTCATCTCGAATATACCAGTTCAATTGCATTGGAAGGGGGTTTGGCAAGTGTTTGATCGCCATGGGGTGGTCGTCGATGTATTTATTCCGAGGAAAAAAGCAGTGGATGGTTCTTGTTTTGGATTTGTGCGGATGAAATCTAAGGAGGATGCTCTTAGGGTAATTGAGCGTTTCGATGGATTTCGCCTCTATGGCTTCCGATTACGAGTGGGTTTTGCACGACGCGATCCGCGAAATCAATTTTGGAAAAAGAGGCAATTGAATCAAACACAAAGAGCGGGGGTGAAGGGGCAGCAATCAGATCAGCCGCGTGCGTCAGCGGATGGTGAAGAGAGGATTGTCGATCACAAGGAGGCTAAGGAGGGTAGGGAACAATTGGTTCGACAACTGGAAGGAGAAGTGGATCCAGACAAATTGGAAATCCTAAAGAAATGTGCTGTGGGATTTTGTAAACAAAACATGAAAATTCGTGATCTGGCGGTGGAATTGAAGAGAGCAAAATTGGAGGGTTTTTCGGTAATGCGAGCAGCGGGCTCGACAGTCTTATTATTGTTTGAAGAACTTGACACGCGTCGGCAATTATTGGAGGAGAATTGTTTCGAGCAGTGGCTGGAAAATGTGATGATATGGGAGCTGACATTTGGAATGCCGAATCGACATGTTTGGGTATCGGTCAGTGGCTTACCGATACATGCGTGGTCGGAGAAAACATTTGAGAATATCGCATCATTATGGGGTGAATTGGTGCAAATTGATACGGAGACAATAGCACCATCGACCTTCGAAAGACGTCGATTCCAAATTGCAACAGATTGGGTTCCGGCGATCGATAAAATGTTGGACATTCGGATAGGTGAACACATTCATAGGATTCGGGTAGTCGAAATGGAAGAGGTTCTGGGATCAAAATGCGAGTGCTGTTGTGGTATAAATGTGGAAAATTCTGCTGCCAATGACGAGGGGAGTGAGGATAGTACTAGTAGTGAGCCGACATTAGGCAAAATATATCAATTTGAGAGTAGACACAAGGATGAGCAGCCCGACACACATCAAGATACGGTGGTGCAGGATACTTATAACTCGGAGAGACATAGCAGGGAATTAGATCATATGTGGGAGGATAACCAACGAGTGGATATGCGGGTGATAGAGGTGACGTCGAGTGGAAAAGATTGGATGACGGATGAAGACGTGGGCATGGTGTCGAGAACGCTGGAAGGTGAGGGTGGATCCGAGTCATTTGTGGGCACAATGGTGCCGGAATATGCAGGTTGGGAGACGGATTTGAGAGCGGAAAATACGGGTGGGATCATGGTTCGACATTCACCGGGTAAAGATGTTAATGGGTCACGGTCCGAGTTGCCAAGGGCTGGAATTGCAGATGTAATAGAGGCAAATGGTGAAAAAAAAGAGTGCGCAGCATATCCGAAATAAACCTGAGTTATATGTCGCCTGAGAAACGACAAGAGGTTGTGTTGAAAGCAACGAAACGGGGCCGAGGGAGACCGCGAAAAAACACAAAGGTACAACAAGATATTGTTAACGGATCGCTATCAGATATTGATTTCGAGACGCGCAAACGTTCTATCCTCCGTGAGGCAAGGGAGACGTTAGATTTGGGAAGATTAATTGGTGCCGAAACAGTGGGTAAAGAGGAAGAAATTGTCAGTGATATTGCGCGACTGATAGAAGCGCGAGTACCAAATCAATAGCAGCACGTTATGCGGATGTTGTCATGGAATGTGCGTGGTATGGGTGCGACGAATAAACGAAGAGCCATTCAATACCTCGTACGGCAACATCGATGTGAGATGGCGTTGTTCCAAGAGACAGAGTTGGAGGAAATTACAGGTATGTTAGTAAGTAGTTTATGGTTGTCGGATGAGTTTGAATTTATCTTTGTGCCTTCTTTGGGGAAATCGGGTGGGATTTTGGTTTGGGAGAAATCGAAGTTTCGTTTGACAAATTCAAGGGTGGGTGAACGGTTCATTTTGGTCGAGGGTTGCTGGATCACAGAAAATTGGAATTGTGTTATGGTGGGAGTATATGTATCGTGTGTGTTGGAAGAGCAGTTTGTTTTTTGGCGTGAGCTTAGTGAGATAATTCAGACATATGAATTACCTTGTTGTATTTGCGGTGATTTTAATATGGTATTGCATCCGAGGGAGAGGAGGAATTGTTTACGGATATCGCGGGGCATGGTGGAGTTTACTGATTTTATGGAGGGTAATGGATTGTTAGATTTGTCGTTACAAGGAAAACAGTTTACTTGGTTTGGACCGGGGTCAAGATGTAGTCGCATAGATAGGGTCCTCGTTTCTCCAAATTGGTTGGAGGAATTTACCAACTTGCGTGTCCTAGTGTTAAAAAAGGGGTTGTCCGATCACACTCCATTGTTGTTACTTACGGATGCATTCAATGGAGGTCCGCGTCCTTTTCGATTTATTAATGCGTGGCTTTGTAAGAGGGGATCGATATTGGAGATGGAGAAGGAATGGGGGAGGTTGTCTTTAGCCGATGCGAAAAGGAATTTGGTAAACAAGTTACGAGGAATGAAGCAATTTTTGAGAGGGTGGAACCGTTCAAATTTTGGAGATGTGGATAGTAAGATAGAATGCGTAACGAATGATATTGAGTTCATTGATCAGAGGATGGGTGAGGAGGATGTATCGAAGGAGCAGTTGGTGGAAAGGGGGAGGTTAACGGCTGAGTTGTGGCGATATTCTAAGTTACGCGAGTCCATTTGGCGGCAAAAATCACGTGTCAAATGGCTTAAGGAGGGGGATCGTAACACGGGATTTTTTCACAAGGCTGCTAAGTTGCGAGCTCTACGAAATGGAATTTATGGTTTGCGAATAGAGGGTGAGTGGGTGCAAGAACAAGATCGCATTAAAGATTTTATTTTCAGGGCATTCTGTACGCATCTTGATCGACAAGTAACGTTGGGTTCGATGCATACGGCAGTAGAGTTCCAGCGGTTATCTAAGGAGCAGGCGGAGGTTCTCGAGATGGTGATAACGGAGGAAGAGGTGAAGGCGGCAATTTGGGGTTGTGAGGGGTCGAAATTGTCGGGACCGGATGGGTTTACATTCGAGTTTTACAAGAAGGGATGGGAGTTCCTTAGAGAAGATGTGATGCTTTTTGTGCAGCAATTTTGTAATTCATGTCAGCTTCCAAATGGCGTTAATGCAACGTTCGTTGTGCTGATCCCAAAGAAAGAAAATCCGCAAGGGGTAGGTGATTTTCGACCCATATGTCTTCTGATTTCTCTCTATTTGTTGTTCCGAGAGGTGTGATATTGAAATTAGATAGGATTCGTCAAAGATTTTTGTGGGGGGTTCGGAAGACAAGCTGCGCATGAGTAGGGTGAGTTGGGCTTTGGCATGCCGTCCGAAGAGATGTGGCGGTTTGGGTGTGGTGAATTTGCGTACGCGCAATTTAGCGCTACTTGCGAAATGGGGCTGGAAATATGCGATGGATGAGACGTCACTTTGGCGTTCTATTATAGAGGCAAAATATGGGTGTGACACACTGATATGGCGTCCGAATGTGGTAGGGAAACAACATATGTCGGTTGTGTGGTGTAGTTTGGTGGATGTGCAACGTTATGAAATGGTGCAGCGTTTTATGAGTGTTTCGGATTATATGTGGCAAGTGGGGGATGGTACTAAAGTTATGTTTTGGCGGGATAGTTGGTGTTTGGAGGAACCTCTCCAATTTGTGTATCCGAGACTGTTTCGGATTGTGTCATGTCCGGATGCGCTGGTATGTGATTATGCGCATTTGGGAAAGCTTGATCATGAAGAGTGGGAGGTGCTGTTTCGGAGAGCATTGCGGGCTTTTGAAATTACACAATTGAATGAATTAAAGGCATGCGTACGGTACTGGAAATTGGTAGCGCACGAGCAGGATCGTCTTGTGTGGAGGCCGGATCGTCGGGGGGTTTTTTCGGTGAGTTCGTTGTATGGTTTGATGGTGTAATTTGGCTTAGAATCCGTGTCCGAGTTGAATGTTATTTGGAGGTTACAAGTGCCGCCGAAAATTCAATATTTTGTGTGGTTTGTCGTGTTGGGAAGATTGCCTACGATGGATCATTTACAGCATAGGGGGATTGTGTTTGACGGCGATTGGGGGAGATGCTGTTGGTGTCGGGAGGTGGAGGAAACGTTGGATCATATACTCTATGATTGTGCGTTGGTGTGGGAGATATGGAGTTTATTTTTTCAATGGTGGAAGGTGGTGTTGGTTAGGCCGCGGACATTAATGGAGTTTATGTGGATGATTTTCGATGGATTCTTTATAGGGTCGGTGCGGGATTGGTGGTTAGCGGGGTGCGTGGCGGTGTTATGGTCATTATGGTTGGGTCAAAATGGAGTGATTTTTAGGGAACAACAAGTGTCGAGGAGTGAGCTGTTATTCCTTGTCAAAATTAGATCGATGTATTGGGCTCGCAATGGGACTGACGAGCATATTGCGGAAAATTTGTGGTGGGAATGTCCTTGGTTGTGTGAAACTCGACAGGATCCGAAGGATGCTCGGAGGAATGTGGTTTGGGAAAAACCACCTTTGGGGGTGCTGAAATTTAACGTTGATGGGTCTTCACGGGGGAAACCGGGTATGGCAGGATGTGGGGGGTGTTGAGGGATGATTATGGGCGTGTGCTAGCCTTGTTCTCGGGGCCGATCGGGGTGGTGGATTCAAATGAAGCTGAGGTACAAGCGATTTGTGCTGCTTTGGAATTGTTGAGTGCTTCGAGGTGGCGTGCGGCGCCAGCGGTTGTGATAGAATCAGATTCAGCGATAGCTATTGCATGGGTGGTACAACGAGAGCAACGCCCGTGGCGTCTTGCACAATGGTTTTCGAGGATTGATGACGCATGTCGGTCTCTGATGGATGTTTGCTTCCATCATGTATTTCGAGAGGCAAATGGTATGGCGGATGCACTAGCGAAGAGTGGAGTTGATCGTCCTTCGTGGGTTCAATGTATTGGGTGGTTGGTTCTTTTTTCGCATTATCGGGGTACTCTTTTCCTCCATTTAGGATTAGGGAGGTTTTTAATGAGGCCACCGGTAATGTTGTCATGTATGATTCTTATATAATAAAATCATACATTTGAGCAAAAAAAATCGATTATGTTAATTTGATTTGTAGAGATTAAGATATTTAGCTTCTCACAATCTAGTGCTTGGTTTGCATTCTCCCCTATTGCTACCAAAGAACCCCCAACATTATGATATCCTACATATTATTGTATAATTCCAAAATTGTAATGGAATTCCCACTACTTCCACCCAAGTCGACCTTTAAGGTATCATACTAGTTTCTGACCAATACTCCACTTCTATAAAGACTCCCTTCAATACAGACCATGGGTGCTCCTCAAGTAACTTAAGGAGTTCCTCATCCTATATATCGATTAAGAATCTTCTTCCTCCCATTTTACTCATCTCTATCTCACCAATACCCCAATTGTGCAATCTCTCCACCTGATCAGAGCTGCAGTATGTCACCATTGTGCCAATCAAACTTTTATGTAATTTCCACAGAGTTTCCTCCTCTACATGGCCTTTGATTCTTCTTATTTTCTTCTCTCCCGGGTCACAAGATTCGTATGTCACTTCTTCAACAATTTTACCTTTTTGGCTCCCCCCGCTATTTACGCTTCTTGTGTTCTCCCAGGTTTTTGGGTTTCTACTTTTGCCTGTGGTTTCCATGTTCTTCAGAAGATCAGCTTTCTTGGCTTCCGCCGCTATTATTTGGTTTTACAAATCTACTTTATTTGTTTGATTGTTGATATATGAGCAATGGGAGGTGTAGTGATTTTTGGTGTAAATTGTAAACTTATTTGAAGTTTTGTTTATGATTAATAAAATTTTGTTTGAGAAAAAACCATGAATTGCACTTATTATGTTTGTTAAATTAAATTATATTATGAAAAATAAAAGTGATATATTATAAAGAAGGTGAAAACCAAGCTCTATTCAATTGTTCAAAAGTTTGCACTTTTTTTCTTCATATATTTGATTTTTTAATAATTATAATGTATTTAATTTAATTTTAAAATATGTTTTATATATTTAAATTAAATTTAACAATTAAATTATATTATTTTTTAAAAATCTATGTTTTTTTATTTTTTATAATTTTATTATAGTAACTCTATATAATGCATATATACATTTATTAATGAATTCAAAAAAAAATCATATTAATATGGTTTAAATCGTACAACATATGTCTAAAATGGTCATTTTGTCATTTTAAAAATAGTTTTTGACAGCTATCCCAAAAAACTAAATCTTAAACGTAACATTTCAAAAGCAATGCCAAGCCGGCACTAAGTAATTTTTTAGTGTTTGTTAAGACAAAAGCAGTTCAAGGAGTTATGATCAAGGATTCAATAATGTAGTAAAAAGAGAAGAAATGAAGAGAAACATAGAGCGGGAAGGAAAGTTAATGTGTCACGTCAACGTTTTTTAACGGTAGTTAACGAGAGAACCATAATGAAAGCGAATTAAAAATTCAGTGACCATATCACAAGTTTTAAAAGTTCGATGATTAAAATGAAAGCGCACTAAAAATTTGATGATTATTTATGTAGTTTACCCTAAAATAAAAGCACTACACATAGCTTGAACTCAATTCGTGTGCAAGAGTCTAACACCTCAACTTGACTCTTACATGTCCAATAATGTATAATGGATAATAAACAAGGTGTATATTTTAGGGTATATAGTTTATAGTTTAGAATTTAAAATATAAATTTTAAAATTTTTTAGTATTAGAACATAGAAGAATACAGTAGAAAGGGGCGGAAGATTTTTGTCCATCTTCAATTACCTCATTAGTCTGACTATATCAGTCGTATGCTCATGTTCAGTTCATTTATAACATTTGCTATATTAGGTCTAGAGAAACTCATTACTCACATTAAACGACAATGTCACATCTATTTTATTTTAGTTGTATATTATTTTCATAAATAGTTCTAACACATTTAATATAAAAGTGTCTAAATTTATACGAGGTCACATTTTCTTAGCACCTCCTTTTCATGGAATATGTTATAAGCATGGGTGAAGCCAAGATTTAAAAGTTAAGGGGGCCGAAAAAAATTAAGGATATAAACACTCTTGGACTTTTGACAAAAAAATCAATTACGTCCCTAAACTAGGATAAAAAATCATTGCCACTTTTCGATGCCCCTTTCTATGTCCCAACACTAAAAACACTAAAAAAAATTAAATTTCAAGCCCTAACCCTAAATTCTAAACTCTACACCATATACTTTAAAAAATATACCCTACCCTAAATTCCCTAAACCCTAACCACAACCCCTAACCTTAAACCCTAAACTCTAAATCTCAAACTCTACTTTTTAGTGTAGGGGGATAGAAAGGGGCACCGAAAAGGGGCAGAGGATTTCAATTCCAAAAGTTGTAGCCTAACTTCGGATAAAAATCCGTTGCCCCTTTCTATGCCCTAACACTAAAAAATTAAATCTCAAACCTACCCTAAATTCTAAATCCTACACCCTATACCCTAAAAATACATCCTAGCCTAAATTCCCTAAACTATAACCACAAGCCTTAACCTCAAACCCTAAACCCTAAACCTAAATTTTAGTATGGAGGCATAAATAGGGGTAGTAAAAAAGGCAGAGGATTTCTATTCCCTAACTTCATAGAGTTATTTAATTTAAAATTATTTTTATTGATTAGTTAAAGATTATAATACAATTTTAAGCCTCTAACATAGTAGTGTTTGTAGGAATAGATATCATTTGCATTTTCAGTGTTTCTTTCCATGCCTCACACTAAAAAATAGGTTTAGGGTTTAGGGTTAGGGTTTATGTAATTTAGGCATGGTGTATTTTTAGGGTATAGGGTGTAGGGTTTAGGATTTTGATTTTAGTGTTAAGGCTTGAAATTATTTTTAGTATTTTTTAGTGTTACGATATAGAATAAGGCACCAAAAAAGGGCAGACGATTTTTATCCGTATTTCTAGCGCTAATTGTAATACGTAGTTATATTGATATATTCACGGGCAATGCTACGTCTACCCACTGGGTCATCTACCCCGTTGAGGTGGCGTATGGCATGGCAACTCAAATAGATATAACTGAATAAAATATTAAAATATCTTTTAAAATTTTAATTGGATAATACAAAACAATTAATACACCTTTTACCCACAAATTTTTTTTAAGATAATAAATGCATTGCGTTTATAATTGTTTGACTAGCCTCACATTAATAATAATAATAATAATATTATTATTATTATTATTATTATTATTATATTATTATTATTATTATTATTATTATTATTATTATTATTATTATTATTAGATTATAAAATATTTCGAAGGTTGAATCTACGCCAACCAATCATTTTGGTAATCGGAATTCCATTATTTGACGTGATTTTTTTTCCTTTTCTCTCTTTTAATTTTATTTAAAAAATATTTAAAAATTATAAAGAAATGACAGGAAAAAGGAGGTAGAAGCTTGGAATAATCAGCTTTTTTAGTATGAATGGAAATATGTGAAGCATTCAAAAAATAATCTTTAAATGTAATAGATTTTCTCATACTCTTTGATTACAAAAAAATATATTTTAAGAAATTATTCAAGAGTGATTTAACTTATAAATTTTAGGGAAATAATTTGATATACAAGTTTGTTATACAAGTCTTTTAATTTTAGGTGTAGAGATTTAGGTTGTGGTTTAGGGGTTTATGTTGTAGGGTGTAGAATTTAAGGTTTATAGTTAGAATATAGAGATTAGGTTTTAGGGTGTTAGAGCTAGGGATTTAGGTTTTAGATTTATAGCTTAAATATGAAGGGTTGTGTAATTTTTTTACATAACTTGTATATCAAAATATAACCTTAAATTATGTTAGATATGGATTTAAACATTTAATAGTAATTCATAATTGTTCTATTCAAAAGAAGCAATTCATAATTCTTTTATTTAAATGATGGAAAATAATAATAAAAATGCTATTACAATGATATTTCCATTAATATTTTAAGAAAACTCTTTAGTATTTTACTAATTGAGTTGATATTTGGTTAATATGCCATATCATTTAAGTCAAACTCTTAATTGACATTATACAAAAAACTAGTTTTGTTCACTGTGATGTTACTCTTCTATTTAATTAAATTAAAATTGAGTTGGATTAATCCGAAATATAATTCTAATATTCAAATCGATTTAATTTTACTAGTTTTTTATTTTGAATTATGATTTTTATTTTTAAGATATATTATTATATATTAAATAATAAAAGAAAATATGAGCAGTGGAAATCTCTACAAGAAAGTATTGAACGTGTTAAAGACAATGCAATAGAAGCAATGAATATTGTATATTTTTAAGAGAATATCCAAAAATTTATTGAGAGTAATATGAAAAAGGTTTTATAGTTCCTATAAATTTTCTATAAATATGTCACTTTCACCTCAGTTTGGTAGATTACTCGGTGGATATAGAAAGTTTTCGCCTATATTTACAATTAACATATATTTATAACAATTTCTTAAAACGAAAACTAAAAAAAATCTCTTCAATTATCCTTTGAAGAATCAAACATTTGATTCAGTGCATGATAAAAATAAAATTTAAAATAAACATAAATTAAGTTTTAGTTGGAATTTTATTTATTAAGAAGAGATGGAACAAATTTTAATCTTGGGGTTTGTTATAGTTATTGGGAGAAAAATTCTCTGTCATTTTTCGGTGTTGTTTTTTTTTTCTCAACACTAAAAAATTAAATCTTAAGTCATAATTCTAAATTATAAGTATTAAATCTTAAAAAATACATTTTACACCCAATATTCTAAACCATAACCTTAAACTTTAAGTATCAAATAGGTGCCCAAAGTTTCAACCGTTATAATCTTAGGTGCCTAAAATATACAATGTTACAATTATAGGTGCCTCGCCGTTAAAGAAGTGTTAAAAAAAGTTGTCAATCAATCAATACTTAAAACGTGACACTAATTTTTTTTAAAATTTTAAGGAAAAAAATCAGAATTTTCATAAAATCTTAATATTTTGCAAAGTTTACAAAACAGTTCCCAAATCTCTAAAGTTTCTCAAACTCCTAAATCGCCACCGCTTCCACTATCGATCGTCGCCCCTGATCACACACCTTTGGTTGCTGGACCAAGGCGATCATTTTTCCCAACACGGCGTCGCCAAAAATGCGGAACGACATGCAGCCGAATGCGAAATCGACGTTCATATTTTAAAATAATGATTGAAAATATAATTTAAACTGTATATAAATTATATATAAATGGAAAAATATCTTATGATAATTTTTTATATTAGTTAATTTAAAATTATTTTTATTGATTAGTTAAAGTTATATAATACAATTTTAAGCCTCCAACGTAGCAGCGTTTCTAGCGCTAATTGTAATACGTAGTTATATTGGTATATTCACAAGTAACATATATTTATAACAATTTCTTAAAACGAAAACTAAACAAAACATCTCTTCAATTGTCTTTGAACAATCGAACATTTGATTCAATGCATGATAAAAATAAACATAAACATAAATTAAGTTTTAGTTGGAATTTTATTTCTTAAGAAGAAATGGAACAAATTTTAATCTTGGGAGAAAAATCAAATTTCTCTTTTGGGTGCTGCTTTTTGTTCCTAACACTAAAAAGATCAAATCCTATGTCATAACTTTTAAGTATTAAACCCTAAAAATATACCTTACACCAAATATTTTAAACCCTAACCCTAATACATATCCTTAAACTCTAAAACTATTTTTTTAATAAGGGGCAGACGATTTCTACTCCAGTTATTGTTGAGTTTCAAAGTCGATTTGTTAAATAAATTTGAGTATAGTAATTTGCAAAATTGATTTAACTGGGACATATTACACATAATAATATATCAAAAGAAATAAGCGCAAAAAGTAAAAGAAATAATATACGAGAATGGGCAAAAATAAAATTGAAATAGCCTAAATTTACAGAAGAAAAAATATCTTAAAAGCATGATAAGGAATTCAACCCAAGTCATAATAAACTCTAAACCTAAGAAAAAAAACTATGGCATATAAACACAACCCAACTCATAATAAGCCCTAAACCTAAGAAAGTTATGGTCCGGTTTGGAAGTAAAAACAAAGAAGTCAGGCAGCTCCAATAGGAAGATTGGAGAGCTGAACCTCTGCTGACGGCTTCTTCACTTGGTCTTTAGTTTTGTGGTCTCCGTTGAAGTAAAAGTAGGCATATAAGCACAACTGAAGAAAGCCAGAGATGGATCCTAGTCCATTGGAAACCTGCAAAGCAACAATAACAATTATATTACTCCATGTCTCCATCCATATATTATGCATTTTAATTGCTCATTAATTTACTTACCAGAATGAATATATCAAATTGGAGGAGGCCATAAATTGTCCAACAGATTCCATTAGAAAAGGCAGCAAGTGAGAGCCAGAAAGGCATGTACTCCACACTCCTTGTTTTGATCACTTTTCTAGCTATGGCCAGAGGTGACAAATACATGATGATGTTGAAAACATCAGCTATTATTCCAACCATAAGAGTTCTACGGCTATGGAAAACGAAGATAGCCAACAGAACGATGCCTACTGTCAATAGTGCTTCAAGACCTATGATTTGCGCAACACGAAGCTGAAATTTGTACACATTCAAGTCTCAGATTCATATAATTAAACAAGGGAGCTTGGTAGAGATTAATGATTCATATAATTAAACAAGGGAGCTTGGTAGAGATTAATGATTCATACGTACCCTTTTTTTCCGATCATTAGCGTAAACAAAATATACGGTCAAGTACAGAATCTCAATGCCAAGACCGACGCCATTGATGGTCAACACTAAAATATTGTCTTTTGTAATAAAAGGGAGACCATAGAAGATCCAGATAATACAGTTCATAACTGTGCCCAGGTACGGATATGGTTGAAACTCCTCCACTGCCTTCTTTTTATAGATTTGAAAAAACGTTGGCCTAGTTCATTTATTCACAAAAACCAAAACCATTCATAATTAATAGGTAACCTAAAATTCAAGAGAGATAGAGTGAGAGATTGCGATTACATTGGTGAGAGGAAGAGACCGAAAGAGATGACATTCCCTGCAAAAGGAATACATATATAACTACATTGTTGAATTAAATGACGTAAAAACTTAAACCTGGTAACGAATAACTAATTACCGACAATCCCGACGATAGTGTGAGCAAGTCCCATGTTGAAAGCTGAAGCAGAGCAGAAATTGTGAGGGATGAAGGCTCCAACGATTTCAAAGTTATATATAGACAAGGATTTTTAGTTTAAATAAATTTCAACCACTTTAAATAAAATTTATTTTATTAACTAGAAGAATTATATCGAATGTCGAATACTTCTTTCAAACCAATACTTGTGTTTAATTAGAGGAGGTGAAGCCCAAGGAGATTGGTTCGGTGCTTCATGAGCCACAGATGCAGCACTTGTGGATTCCGGATACATTTATATTAAATAAATTTATTTTCATTGGTAATTTTGTCATCCTTGTAGTTATTCAAAATCAACAATGTTGTCATGAAAATCCCCGAATTGCATCCATCTCACCCTTTGAATAACAGAGCCGTTATCAACGGTTGCCCTTTGCCACGCGTCATTAGATAATTAAAAACGTTTGAGTTAGCATGTCCACTTGTCATTTTCTTTAATAAATTAATGTTCTCTGCATGCCAGTTTTGATGACGTGAATTTCTAATTTTAAAATAAACAATTAATTCTATAACCCTCCGTCCGACCTACCTTGTCATCGTCGACATGGCAAGACAACTGACGATGACCGCTGATGTGAAACCATATAGAAATCACATGCCTAGAATTTAACGACTTCGTTAATCAACGACGATCAAAGATGCAATTCAAGAGTTCCAGGGCTAAATTGATGAAATTATAAATGAGGGACAATATTGTTGATTTTTGAAGACTACGAGGGCTAAATTGATGAAATTAAAAATGAGGAACAAAGTTACTCATTTGAGATTACTACATGGACAAAATTACCTATGGATGACAAAATTAACCGGACCCGACGGAGGTGGGTATTTTTTTAATAAAAAAATTAGGTTCGGGTCGGGTTTGGTCGGATTCTGAAAAAGTTCGAGTTGGGTTTGTATTTAGGGTGAAAATTCCCTCACTCGACCCAATTTAATTATAACTATATATATTTATTATATATTATATTTAATATTTTTATTTTTTTCAAGATGGGTGGGTTTAGTCGAATTTTTTGTGAAAATTTTGGGGTCGGTGAGGATCAAATTATACCTTTATTATCTAGGGTCAGGAATAAAATATATTAAATTTGGATACCCATGTACTTGTTCTTAGCACTCCCTCACACCCAACAACATTTCCCTTAAAAGCTCCATCAACAAGATGTTCTGGATACCTAAAATTGACCCCTTGTTGACAACTTTCTTAAAAAGTAGATGTAAGGCTTCTACTACTAGAATGAACATAAACGAGGATAATTGATCCTCTGTCTCAATCTCTTAAACATCTTAAATTCTTTAGTTGGAGATCCATTAAGTACGATTGAGACCTTTACCGTGGAGACACATTCCATTATCCATTTCCTCTATAATTTCCCAAAACCCATTCTTTCTAGCACCATAATCGAAAAGTCTCATCGTACACTATTATAGGCCTTTGCGAAATCTAGTTTGAGTACAACCCCTCGGTCCCCATTGACCTCTTATTGCAGTGAATGAATGATTTTGTTCGCTATCAAAATTCCATCAAATATTTGTTTGTCCTTTAGAAAAGCGCATTGAGCCTCACTTACTAATCGATCCATCACCATATATAACCTTCTTTGAGAGTACCTTTGGTAGGATTTTATAAATTGAGCTTACCAAATTAATTGGCCTATATTCTGAAATATTAGCAGGACATTCCTTCTTAGGAAGGAGAACTATAAAAGAGGAATTTACATTTTTTTGGTAATTTACCCTTTGAATGGAAACTTTTGAATAACTTGAAGAAATTATCTTTCAATAGTTCCCAACACTTCTTGTAAAAGCAAGCATTGAATCTATCCGGTCCAGGAGCTTTTGAATCATCGCAATTTCATACTGCATCTTTGATTTCCTCCATATAGAAAGGCTTCTCCAGCTCCATAGCTTCACTCTGTTGAATTCAAAATCGAACCAAGTATCCCATCTCCTCGACTTCTGAAAAAGTTCGAGTTGGGTTTGTGTTTATGGTGAAAATTCCCTCACCTGACCTAATTAATTTATAACTATATATGTTTATTATATATTATATATTATATTTAATATTTTTATTTTTTTAAGACGGGTGGGTTTAGTCGGATTTTTTGTGAAAATTTCGGGGTCGGTCAGGATCAAATTATGCCTTTATTATCTAGGGTCAGAAATAAAATATATTAAATTTAGATACCCATGTACTTGTTCTTAGCACTCCCTCACACCCAACAACATTTCCCTTAAAAGCTGCATCAACAAGATATTATGAATACTTGAAATTGACCCCTTCTTGACAGCTTTCTCAAAAAGTAAATGTAAGGCTTCTACTACTAGAATGAACAGAAACGAGGATAATTGACCACTGTCTCAATCCCTTAAACATTTTAAAAATTTGAGTTTGAGTCAGGTCTGGACGGATTCCGAAAAAGTTCGAGTTGGGTTTGCGTTTAGGATGGAAATTCCCTAACCGGCCCAATTTATTTATAACTATATATATTTATTATATTTAATGTTTTTTTTGTTTTTTTTTCAGAAGTTAGGCTACAGTTTTTGGACAAAAAACCTTTGCCCCTTTTTCGATGCCCCTTTCTATGGATGGAAATCATCTGCCCCCAAAGTATGCCCCCATTTGTGCCCCCACTTTAAAATAGTGGGTTTAGAGTTTGGGGTTTGGGGTTTAAGGTTGGGGCTTAGGGTTAGGGTGTAGGGAATTAGAGGTAGGGTGTATTTTTTTAGGGTTTAGGGTTTGAGGTTTAGGATATGAAAATTAGGGTTATGGGGCAAAATTTAATTTTTAAGTATTTTTAGGCAGGGGGCATAGAATGAGGCATAGTTAGGGGGCAGGAGATTTTTACCCCCTTTCTATACTCTAACACTAAAAACACTAAAAAAATTAAATTTTAAACCCTAAATTCTAAATCTTAAATCCTAAAATACGCGATACCCCTAATTCCTTATATCCTAACTTTAAACCCTAAATCCTTAACCTAATTTTTACTGTGGAGCATAAATAAGGGTACCAAAAGGGATAGAGGATTTCTATTGATAGTTTTTTCCTTAGGTTTAGGCATTATTATGAATTGGGTTAAATTCCTTCTTCTTTTTTTCTATCGTGCTTTGTTAGGTTATTTCCCCTCCCTTTTTATTAATTTTGTTCTTGCCCATTCTCATGCTTTATATATTTTTTAATATGCGCAATGTGTTCCACTTAAATCATTCTTACAAACTGCATTCACCAAATTTCTTTAATAAATCAACTTTGAAACCCAATAAAAATTATACCAAATCAATGGTAAAAATTCGTTCCATTAAAATTCCAACTAATCTTTAATTTATGTGTAGTTTATTTTATTTTTCTAACTGCACATATATATTATATGTTTGATTATTCAATGTTAAAGAAATTTTAATGTATTTTATTATTAAGATTTTGATATAAATCATTTTATAATAAAACAAATTAAATAGAAAGGAAATTGCATCCATAGCATTAAAGTGTCCCCCGAAATATATTTAGTAGAACTCAATCATTTAATTGCATGAATATTTGTACTACAATGTTTCTAATATTTTATAAGTCATGTCAGGCATACAAGTGACATTGATGATAGAAGATTTATTTGGTTCACTTGTAACATGTTCAATGAAAACGAGGTGCTAAGAAAATGTGACATCGTATAAATTTAGACACTTTTATGTTAAATGTGTTAGAACTATTTATGAAAATAATATACAACTAAAAGAAAATAGAGGTGACACTGTCGCTTAATGCGAGTATGCACAAATTATTGGAAATTTGATACAGTAATGAGTTTCTCTAGACCTAATATAGCAAATGTTATATATGAAATTATGAACATGAGCATAAGACTGATATAGTCAGACTAATGAGGTAGTTGAAGATGGACAAAAATCTTCTGCCCTTTCTAGTGTATCTTTCTATGTTCTAACACTAAAAAAATTAAATTTTATATTTTAAATCCTAAATCATAAACTTTATACCTTAAAATTACACATTGTTTATTAGCCATTATACATTATTGGACATGTAAGAGTCAAGTTGAGGTGTTAGACTCTTGCACAAGAATTGAGTTCAACCTACGGTGCTTTTTTAGGATAAACTACATAAATAATCATCAAAGTTTTAGTGCGCTTTCATTTTAGTCATCAAACTTTTAAAACTTGTGATATGGTCACTGAACTTTTAATTTGCTTTCATTATGGTCCTCTTGTTAACTACCGTTAGAAAACGCTGACGTGACACGTTAACTTTCCTTTCCTCTCTATGTTTTCTTCATTTCTTCCCTTTTACTGCATTATTGAATCTTTGATCATAACTCGTTGAACTGTTTTTGTCTTAACAAACATTAAAAAGTCACTTAGTGCCGGCTTGGCATTGCTTTTGAAATGTTTAGTTTAAGATTTAGTTGTTTAGGATTGCTGCCAAAAAATATTTTTAAAATGATAAAATGACCATTTTAGACAAATGTTGTACGATTTAAATCATATTAATTTGAATTATTTTTTGAATTCATTAATATATTTATATATGAAATATATAGAGTTACTATAATAAATTATAAAAACCTAAAAAATATATAGATTTTAAAATATAATATAATATAATTGTTAAGTTTAATTTAAATATATAAAACATATTTTAAAATTAAATTAAATACATTATAATTATTAAAAACTCAAATATATGAAAAAACAAGTGCAAACTTTTGAACAATTGAATAGAGCTTGGTTTTCACCTTCTTTATAATATATCACTTATTTTTCATAATATAATTTCAAAGATCGATATTTAGGTCCTCTAATCACATCCATGGTGTTGTATGATTATACAAATTCAGATCAATAAGACCTTCATTTTGATATAATTAAGATATGCATATTTTTTAATTTAACAGACATAATAAGTTCAATTCATGGTTTTTTCTCAAACAAAATTTTATTAATCATAAAAAAACTTCAAATAAGTTTACAATTTACACCTAAAATCACTACACCACCCATTGCTCATATATCAACAATCAAACAAATAAATCACTAAATAATAGCGGGGAAGCCAAGAAAGATGATCTTCTGAAGAAAGTTTTAATGAAGGACATGGAAACAATAGGGAGAACACAACTTTGATCAGGTGAAGGAGAGATTACACAATTGGGGTATCGGTGAGATAGAGATGAGTAAAATGGGGGGAAGAAGATTCTTAATCGATATACAAGATTAAGAACTCCTTATGTTATTGGAGGAGCACCAATGGTCCGTATTAAATGGAGTCTTTATAGAAGTGGGGTATTGGTCAGAAACTAGTATGATACCTGAAAGGTCGACTTGGGTGGAAGTAGTGGGAATTCTATTACACTGTTGGAATTATACGATAATATGTAGGATATCATAATGTTGGGGGTTCTTTGGTAGCAATATGAGAGAATGCAAACCAAACACTAGATTCTGAGAAGCTAAATATCTTAATCTCTACAAATCAGATTAAGTGAATCGATTGTATCGAGCTCGAGTATATGAAGTTGTCTGCATTCATGTAAATGTAGATAATCAAAAGATTGGGGTTGAGGGGAAGCCAGCCAGGCCGGTCATATCAGATACAAAGGAAAGCTCATCGAAACCGATAACGGTCCATTCTTAGAGGGAAGAAATGATTAAATCTAAAGATAATTTTATTGAGCATAATAAAGCAATAAATGTAGTTTGCAAAGGAATGTCAGCCTAATTTATGAAAATGATCTAGAAAGCTAAGATTTTAGATTTATTAGGGAATCAAAATTAAAGGGTTCTAGACTCAAGAATAATGGAGAAGTCAAAATATTTCCAGCAGTCAGACAGCGTTGAACTGGCTGAAGTGGAGAAAAGGTGCCAAGAAACCAAGATTTAAGGGAGAGTAGTGGACCATGCAAAGGGGATCTTGTAGATACTGGCCTAGTTGATATTCCCATTACATTAAGATTCAACCTAGAAAACCCAAGCTCAAGAAGGGTAGTGGAAGATCTAAGAATGACGAGCTTCAATGAGGCTGACATTAATCATAAAGAAAATCAAGTGGTAGACTTGTATATTAACCAAGTCGAAGTCCAAAATCAGCCTAGGGCAGATGAAATGAAGAAATCTGAATCAAATCGGGTTAATAAGGCAAATGAATATACGATAAGGGCAAAGAATGATGTAGAGGTTGAATATACTCTAGCCCTACCAAAGTTTCAAGCAAGGAAAAAAAAGAAGGAATAAGGAGCAATACATGTCTTTTTTGGAGTTTCGAAACAAAGTTCTTATAAGACAGAACAAAGTTCTTATAAGTCAGATTCGGAACTTCAAACAAGGTGAAATAACTACACAAAAGGGAAAGGAGGCTATTTCTTTGGGGAAAGATCTGGGAATCCAATTTTGAGAAGATTAGTGTAACCCCCTTGACCCTAATCAAGCGTACCACATTAGATTTGCTGAAGCAAACCCGAACGAACTAACAAAAATTAAGACCATTTTTTCTTTTATCATGTATCGATGCAACATTAGAACCTAGTGTGTACATACTAGCAGCTGATAAAATCTCACTTGAATCAACATCAGATTGATGTCCAGATGCCTTATTAAACATTTTAGGACCAAATTGTAAAACTATTAACCTAAAAGGATTTATTCGTATTTTAAATTATCAAACCTGAATTAAGCAGGTTTCATGCATGCATGTGAAATTTTAGCTCAAATCGATCATCCGAACACATCCAGTTGACACTTGAACAAATAAGGACGAAAATGCAAACAATCGAAAACATCTCATTAAACCAACTGACATAACGACCTCGTGTACCGATACATTATGCGTACTAGTACACCTGCTCGTGTAACGATCCCAAGGCTAAAACCAAATAGGGTCGTACCGATACACTTGCTCGTGTATCGATACCCCGACTTAAATGGGTGAGTCTGATTTGTTGACCGATAGGGATAGTTGTCTCCATTGAAGAAAGGCGATTTGTTGACCGATTGAGACTTGTAAGAGCTATTGTCGGAGGTAGATGCTATGACTTGATTTTTGGATTTATGTATCTCTTCTAGAATCGACTCAAGAGGGTGTTAATCCTTCTAATGAGTGTAGCTTTGATACCAATTGTTGAGATGATCAATCGAATCCAAATGGACAAGAAGGGGTGAATTGGCAATGAAAAATTTGAAGGGAGCAAGTTGGAAAGATAAAAATGAAGAATCAAATATTTATAGTGGTTCAAGCTTCTAACAAGCTCTACATCCACTACCTTAGCTCCCACTAAGAATTTTCAAACAATTCACTACTGAATTCATCCCCTTTTCTAGGCTTAGGAGGAAACCGTTACAAGACAATCAAGCTTTCCACCGAAAGCTTGATTAAGATCACTATTTTACAAAGGATGGTTAGAGAACTTAAATTGACCTCTCAAATAGGCTTATATGTTTCCCATTTACAAGTGAACTCTCCCCAAACTTGAAATAAAGAATTACTATGAGAAATCACAAGTTGGGTACAAAGGTTTGACTCTAAAAAGCTTAAAGAGATTGGATTTTTGCTTGAATGCTTATCACTTGATGAATTGTTGTTGTTGTAGCTTTTGAGTCTTGATTTTTTATCCCTTCATTGATTTCTAACCGTCTGGGTAGTTGAGATCATAAATAGAGCCGTTGGAGACCACTTTTCTCGCAATAAATGCACTTTTGGTGTAGGGCGTATCGGTACACGGGAGCCCCATATCAGTACCAGTAAGAAAAAAACTAGTCGTTGCAAGAGTAAATGCAGGGACGTATCGATATGTGGGAAGGCGTATCGAAATGGTCTTAGTGTAAAATGGGGGTCGTAACGAAACGGCTAGGCCCTATTGGTACGATTTTTGCTCACTAGAATCTGATGAAAAAGTCTTGGAAAAAAGGTGTTGGTATGCTTCAAGGGCGTATCAAAACGGGAAGCTTGTTTTAACAAAAGTGTATCGAAATGGACATCACCTGTTTCGGTATGATATAAATAAATTTTGAAGCTTTAACTGACACTCAACGGTCAAAAAATTTAATGCAAAGATTTCAAAAATCTTAAGACCCCGTATCAGTATGCTGACGTGTCGTACCGAAACTGAGGATCGATACGCCTAAGACCTGTACCGAAACTCATTAGTATAAAACCCAGTTTGAAGGTCGTATCAAAGCGGGCAAGCCCGTATTGCAACACTGTATCGAAACGGGGTAAGCCGTATCAAAACGATGTGTTCAAATAAAATTCCAGTAGCCAAAATATGTATCGGAATGCTATAGAGCATATCGATACACCTGGGAGATTTTGTAAAGTTTGGCTTGAAACACTTAGAAAAATTTTGGGGTTTAAGTTTTTGACTTTGAGTGAGACTTTTGAGTACTTAAAAATTTATTTACTTTTGAAAATTTGATCCTCAATTAATTTGTTATATAAAAATCAAACATAATTTGTATGATTTGATCCTAAAATGTTTAATAATGCATTTGGACATCAATCCAATTTCCTGTTCAAGTGTGATTTTTTCACCTGCCTGTATATACACACTAGGTTCTAATGTTGCATCTAGACAAGATAAAAGAAAAAATGGTCCTGATTTTTATTTGTTTGTTCGGGTTTGCTTCTGCAAATCTAATGCGGTCCGCTTGATTCGGGTCAAGGGGTTTACATTCATCTCCTCAAAATTGGATACCCAGATCTTTCCCTAAAGCAACAGCCTCCTTTGCCTTTTTTGTGTAGTTATTCCACCTTGTTTAAAGGCCCGAATACGACAACGATTTGCCTTTGATTTCAGGTGAAACTAAATCTTTCATGCCCTGCATAATGCGTCTTTGAGCCGTATCCCTTTTCTTCTATTCCGCCTTATAAGAACTTTGTTCTGAAATTCCAAAACATACTAGTATTTCTCCTTATTCCTTGCTTGAAACTCTGGTAGGTCTAGGGTATATTCAATCTCTACATCATTCTTTACCCTTATCGTATATTCATTTGCCTTATTAACTCAATTTGATTCAGATTTCTTCATTTCAACTAGCTCGAGCTGATTTTGGACTTCGACTTGGTTAATATGTAAGTCTACCCCTTGAGTTTCTTTATGATTAATGTCATCCTCATTGAAGCTCATCATTCTTAGATCTTCCACTGCCCTTCTTGAGCTTGGGTTTTCTAGGTTGAATCTTAATGTAATTGGAATATCAACTAGGCCAATATCTACAAAATCCCCTTTGCACGGTCCACTACTCTCCCTTGTATCTTGGTTCTTTGGCACCTCATTCTCCACTTCAGCCAATTCAACGACGTCTGATTGCTGAAATTTTTTGACTTCTCCATTATTCTCGAGTCTAGAGCCCTTTAATTTTGATTCTCAAATAAATCTAAAATCTTATCTTTCCAAATCTTTTTCATAATCTTGGGCTGACATTCCTTTGCAAACTACATTTATTGCTTCATCATGCCCAATAAAATTATCTTTAGATTTAATCATATCTTCCATCTAAGAATGGACCATTATCGGTTCCGACGAGCTTTTCTTCGTATCTGATACGATTGGCCTGGCTGGCTTCCCCCCAACCCCGATCTTCTGATTATCTACTTGTACATGAATGCAGACAACTTCATATACTCGGCTCGATACAATCGATTCTATTGATCTTATTTGAAGAGATTAAGATATTTAGCTTCTCACAATCTAGTGTTTCGTTTGCATTCTCCCCTATTGCTACCAAAGAACCCCAACATTATGATATTCTACATATTACCGTATAATTCCAACAGTGTAATGGAATTCCCACTACTTCTATCCAAGTCGATCTTTCAGGTATCATACTAGTTTCTGACCAGTACTCCACTTCTATAAAGAATCCTTTCAATACGGACCATTGGTGCTCCTCCAATAACATAAGGAGTTCTTCATCATGTATATCGATTAAGAATCTTCTTCCTCCAATTTTACTCTTCTCTATCTCACCGATACCGCAGTTGTGCAATCCCACTAAAAATTAGGTTTAGGATTTTGGGATTAAAGTGAGGATATAGGGAATTAGAGGTATGGTGTATTTTAGGATTTAAGATTTAGAATTTATGGTTAAGGTTTAAATTCTATTTTTTTAGTATTTTTTAGTCTTAGAGCATAGAAAGGGGCATCGAAAAGAGGCAAAGGATTTTTGTCCAAAAACTAGGATAAAAATCCATTGCCACTTTTTGGTGCCCCTTTCTATTTCCCAACACTAAAAATACTACAAAATTAAATTCCAAACCCTAACCCTAACCCCAAATTCTAAATCCTAAACCCTACACCATATTCTCTAATAAATACACCCTACCCTAAACTCTAACATTAAACCCTAAATTTAAACCCCCAACTCTACTATTTAGTGTAGGGGATAGAAATGGGCACCGAAAAGGGGCAGAGGATTTCAATTCCAAAAATTGTAGCCTAACTTCGGATAAAAATCCGTTGCCCCTTTCCGGTGCCCCTTTCTATACCCAACACTAAACAACATTAAAAAATTAAATCCCAAACCTACCCTAGTTTCTAAATCCTACACCATATACCCTAAAAAATACACCCTGCCCTAAATTCCTTAACCATAACCACAAGCCTTAACCTCAAACCTTAAACCCTAAACCTAAATTTTAGTGTGGAGGCATAAATAGGGACAGTGAAAAGGCATAGGATTTCTATTCCCTAACTTCACAGAAGTTATTTAATTTAAAATTATTTTTATTGACAAGGACCCTATGTACCGATACACAAGGTCGTTATGTTAGTTGGTTTAATAAGATGTTTCGAATTGTTTGCATTTTGGTTCTTATTTGTTCAAGTGTCAACTAGATGTGTTCGAATGATTGATTTGAGCTGAAATTTCACATGCATGCATGAAACATGCTTAATTAAGGTTTGGTAATTTAAAATATGGATAAATCCTAGTAGTTTTACAATTTGGTCCTAAAACGTTTAATAACGCATTTGGACATCAATCCAATGTCTGATTCAAGTGAGATTTTGTCAGCTGCCAGTCTGTACACACTAAGTTCTAATGTTGCATCTAGATAAGATAAAAGAAAAAATGGTCCTAGTTTTTGTTAGTTCGTTTGGGTTTGCTTCGGCAAATCTAATGTGGTCCGCTTCATTTTGGTCAAGGGGGTTACACTCATCTCCTCAAAATTGGATTCCCAGATCTTTCCCCAAAGCAATTGCCCCCTTTGCCTTTTCTATGTAGTTATTCCACCTTGATTGAAGTTCTGAATCTGACAGTGATCTGCCTTAAATTTCAGGTGAAACTAAATCTTTCCTGCCCTGCTTAATGCGTCTTTGAGCTCTATCACTTTTCTTTTGTTCCACCTTATAAGAACTTTGTTTTGAAACTCCAAAAAAGACATGTATTGCTCATTCTTCCTTCTTTTTTCCTTGCTTGAAACTTTGGTAGGGCTAGGGTATATTCAACCTCTACATCATTCTTTGCCCTTATCGTATATTCATTTGCCTTATTAACTCGATTTGATTCAGATATCTTCATTTCATCTGGCCCAGGCTGATTTTGGACTTCGACTTGGTTAATATATAAGTCTACCCCTTGAGTTTCTTTATGATTAATGTCTGCCTCATTGAAGCCCATCATTCTTAGATCTTCCACTGCCCTTCTAGAGCTTGGGTTTTCTAGGTTGAATCTTAATGTAATTTGAATATCAACTAGGATAGTATCTACAAGATCCCCTTTGTACGGTCCACTACTCTCCCTTGAATCTTGGTTCCTTGGCACCTCCTTCTCCACTTCAGCCAATTCAACGCCGTTTGACTGCTGGAATTTTTTGACTTCTCCATTATTCTTGAGTCTATAGCCCTTTAATTTTGATTCCCCAATAAATCTAAAATCTTATATTTCTAAATCATTTTCATAATCTTGGGACGATATTCCTTTGCAAACTACATTTATTGCTTCATCATGCCCAATAAAATTATCTTTAGATTTAATCATTTCTTCCCTCTGAGAATGAACTGTTGTTAGTTCCGACGAGTTTTCCTCCGTATCTGATACAACCGGCCTGGCTAGCTTCCCCTCAACCTCGATCTTCTAATTATCTACATTTACATGAATGCAGACAGCTTCATATACTCGGGCTTGATACAATCGATTCTGTTAATAAGAGAATAATTTTTTTGAGGGGGTTTGACTGTGAGGAATGACGCAAGGCGCAAGGCAAGAAAGGCAAGGCGAAGATCGGTGTTGGTCCCTTTTCATCTTGAATATACCCGTTCAATTGCATTGGAAGGGGGTTTGGCAAGTGTTTGATTGCCATGGGGTGGTCTTCGATGTATTTATTCCGAGGAAAAAAGCAGTGGACGGTTCTCGTTTTGGATTTGTGCGGATGAAATCTAAGGAGGATGCTCTTAGGGTAATTGAGCGTTTCGATGGATTTCGCCTCTATGGCTTCCGATTACGAGTGGGTTTTGCACGACGCGATCCGCGAAATCAATTTTGGAAAAAGAGGCAATTGAATCAAACACAAAGAGCGGGGGTGAAGGGGCAGCAATCAGATCAGCCGCGTGCGTCAGCGGATGGTGAAGAGAGGATTGTCGATCACAAGGAGGCTAAGGAGGGTAGGGAACAATTGGTTCGACAACTGGAAGGAGAAGTGGATCCAGACAAATTGGAAATCCTAAAGAAATGTGTTGTGGGATTTTGTAAACAAAACATGAAAATTCGTGATCTGGCGGTGGAATTGAAGAGAGCAAAATTGGAGGGTTTTTCGGTAATGCGAGCAGCGGGCTCGACAGTCTTATTATTGTTTGAAGAACTTGACACGCGTCGGCGATTATTGGAGGAGAATTGTTTCGAACAGTGGCTGGAAAATGTGATGATATGGGAGCTGACATTTGGAATGCCGAATCGACATGTTTGGGTATCGGTCAGTGGCTTACCGATACATGCGTGGTCGGAGAAAACATTTGAGAATATCGCATCATTATGGGGTGAATTGGTGCAAATCGATACGAAGACAATAGCACCATCGACCTTCGAAAGATGTCGATTCCAAATTGCAACAGATTCGGTTCCGGCGATCGATAAAATGTTGGACATTCGGATAGGTGAACACATTCATAGGATTCAGGTAGTCGAAATGGAAGAGGTTCTGGGATCAAAATGTGAGTGCTATTGTGGTATAAATGTGGAAAATTCTGCTGCCAATGACGAGGGGAGTGAGGATAGTACTAGTAGTGAGCCGACATTAGGCGAAACAGATCAATTTGAGAGTAGACACAAGGATGAGCAGCCCGACACACATCAAGATACGGTGGTGCAGGATACTTATAACTCGGAGAGACATAGCAGGGAATTAGATCATATGTGGGAGGATAACCAACGAGTGGATATGCGGGTGATAGAGGTGACGTCGAGTGGAAAAGATTGGATGACGGATGAAGACGTGGGCATGGTGTCGAGAACGCTGGAAGGTGAGGGTGGATCCGAGTCATTTGTGGGCACAATGGTGCCGGAATATGCAGGTTGGGAGACGGATTTGAGAGAGGAAAATACGGGTGGGATCATGGTTCGACATTCACCGGGTAAGGATGTTAATGGGCCACGGTCCGAGTTGCCAAGGGCTGGAATTGCAGATGTAATAGAGGCAAATGGTGAAAAAAAAGAGTGCGCAGCATATCCGAAATAAACCTGAGTTATATGTCGCCTGAGAAACGACAAGAGGTTGTGTTGAAAGCAACGAAACGAAGCCGAGGGAGACCGCGGAAAAACACAAAGGTACAACAAGATATTGTTAACGGATCGCTATCAGATACTGATTTCGAGACACGCAAACGTTCTATCCTCCGTGAGGCAAGAGAGACGTTAGATTTGGGAAGATTAATTGGTGCCGAAACAGTGGGTAAAGAGGAAGAAATTGTCAGTGATATTGCGCGTCTGATAGAAGCGCGAGTACCAAATCAATAGCAGCACGTTATGCGGATGTTGTCATGGAATGTGCGTGGTATGGGTGCGACGAATAAACGAAGAGCCATTCAATACCTCGTACGGCAACATCGATGTGAGATGGCGTTGTTCCAAGAGACAAAGTTGGAGGAAATTACAGGTATGTTAGTAAGTAGTTTATGGTTGTCGGATGAGTTTGAATTTATCTTTGTGCCTTCTTTGGGGAAATCGGGTGGGATTCTTTTGGTTTGGGAGAAATCGAAGTTTCGTTTGACAAATTCAAGGGTAGGTGAACGGTTCATTTTGGTCGAGGGTTGCTGGATCACAGAAAATTGGAATTGTGTTATGGTGGGAGTATATGTATCGTGTGTGTTGGAAGAGCAGTTTGTTTTTTGGCGTGAGCTTAGTGAGATAATTCGGACATATGAATTACCTTGTTGTATTTGCGGTGATTTTAATATGGTATTGCATCCGAGGGAGAGGAGGAATTGTTTACGGATATCGCGGGGCATGGTGGAGTTTACTGATTTTATGGAGGGTAATGGATTGTTAGATTTGCCATTACAAGGAAAACAGTTTACTTGGTTTGGACCGGGGTCGAGATGTAGTCGCATAGATAGGGTCCTCGTTTCTCCAAATTGGTTGGAGGAATTTACCAACTTGCGTGTCCTAGTGTTACAAAAGGGGCTGTCCGATCACACTCCATTGTTGTTACTTACGGATGCATTCGATGGAGGTCCGCGTCCTTTTCGATTTATTAATGCGTGGCTTTGTAAGAGGGGATCGATATTGGAGATGAAGGAGGAATGGGGGAGGTTGTCTTTAGCCGATGCGAAAAGGAATTTGGTAAACAAGTTACGAGGAATGAATCAATTTTTTAGAGGGTGGAACCGTTCAAATTTTGGAGATGTGGATAGTAAGATAGAATGCGTAACGAATGATATTGAGTTCATTGATCAGAGGATGGGCGAGGAGGATGTATCGAAGGAGCTGTTGGTGGAAAGGGGGAGGTTAACGGCTGAGTTGTGGCGATATTCTAAGTTACGCGAGTCCATTTGGCGGCAAAAATCACGTGTCAAATGGCTTAAGAAGGGGGATCGTAACACGGGATTTTTTCACAAGGCTGCTAAGTTGCGAGCTCTACGGAATGGAATTTATGGTTTGCGAATTGAGGGTGAGTGGGTGCAAGAACAAGATCGCATTAAAGATTTTATTTTCAGGGCATTCCGTACGTATCTTGATCGACAAGTAATGTTGGGTTCGATGCATACGGCAGTAGAGTTCCAGCGGTTATCTAAGGAGCAGGCGGAGGTTCTCGAGATGGTGATAACGGAGGAAGAGGTGAAGGCGGCAATTTGGGGTTGTGAGGGGTCGAAATCGCCGGGACCGGATGAGTTTACATTCGAGTTTTACAAGAAGGGATGGGAGTTCCTTAGAGAAGATGTGATGCTTTTTGTGCAGCAATTTTGTAATTCATGTCAGCTTCCAAATGGCGTTAATGCAACGTTCGTTGTGCTGATCCCAAAGAAAGAAAATCCGCAAGGGGTAGGTGATTTTCGACCCATATGTCTTCTGAATTCTCTCTAAAAAATACTTGTGAAATGTTTGGCGAAACGGTTGCAAACAGTGCTGCCAATGTTGATCAGTGATGTGCAGTCGGGTTTTATATGTGGACGAAAAATTTTGGACGGAATTATGCTTGCAAACGAGACGATTCATTCATTGCAAAAGAATCGATACAGTGACGGTGGTATTATTCTCAAATTGGACTTCGCAAAGGCTTACGATTGTATAAAATGGGAGTGCTTGGATCATGTTTTGAATAGTATGGGTTTTGGTTTGACTTGGCGAAGATGGATTTGGAATTGTGTGAGCATGGTGAAGATGGCGATTCTAGTGAATGGGTGTCCGACAAAGGAATTTGCTATGAAGCGCGGATTGCGACAAGGAGATCCGTTGTCACCTTTGCTTTTTGTAATTGTTGTGGAAATTCTGTATCAATATTTGTGTAATGCGGCTAGCTTGGGGAAATTTGAGGGGGTACAAGTTGCCGATGGGTTTGTGATGTCGCATCTCCAATTTGCGGATGATACGATACTCTTTTTTAAGGCGAATTTGCAGCATGCGGCGAACTTGAAACGAGTATTAACATGCTTTGAATATATGACGGGGTTGCAAATCAATTACAACAAATCATGTATTTATGGTATACGGGTTGAGGATGAGCTGGTGTCGGACATTGCGCGAGTGATGGGCTGTTGTTGTGGGGTGTTGCCGATTGTTTATTTAGGAATACCTTTAGGTGTGAATCCGCGAGGAATGCAGGTTTGGGATCCAATAATACATAGGTTTCGCAAGAAGTTGTCGGGGTGGAAACGTGGTTCATTGTCATTTGCTGGGAGGCTTATACTGGTAAATTCGGTTCTCTCATCTTTGCCTTTATATTATATGGGGATATTTGTTGTTCCGAGAGGTGTGATATTGAAATTAGATAGGATTCGTCGAAGATTTTTGTGGGGGGGTTCGAAAGACAAGCTGCGCATGAGTAGGGTGAGTTGGGCTGTGGCATGCCGTCCGAAGAGATGTGGCGGTTTGGGTGTGGTGAATTTGCGTACGCGCAATTTAGCGCTACTTGCGAAATGGGGCTGGAAATATGCGATGGATGAGACGTCACTTTGGTGTTCTATTATAGAGGCAAAATATGGGCGTGACACACTGATATGGCGTCCGAATGTTGTAGGGAAACAACATATGTCGGTTGTGTGGTGTAGTTTGGTGGATGTGCAACGTGATGAAATGGTGCAGCGTTTTATGAGTGTTTCGGATTATATGTGGCAAGTGGGGGATGGTACTAAAGTTATGTTTTGGCGGGATAGTTGGTGTTTGGAGGAACCTCTCCAATTTGTGTATCCGAGACTGTTTCGGATTGTGTCATGTCCGGATGCGCTGGTATGTGATTATGCGCATTTGGGAAAGCTTGATCATGAAGAGTGGGAGGTGCTGTTTCGGAGAGCATTGCAGGCTTTTGAAATTAGACAATTGAATGAATTAAAGGCATGCGTACGGTACTGGAAATTGGTAGCGCACGAGCAGGATCGTCTTGTGTGGAGGCCGGATCGTCGGGGGGTTTTTTCGGTGAGTTTGTTGTATGGTTTGATGGTGTCATTTGGCTTAGAATCCGTGTCCGAGTTGAATGTTATTTGGAGGTTACAAGTGCCGCCGAAAATTCAATATTTTGTGTGGTTTGTCGTGTTGGGAAGATTGCCTACGATGGATCATTTACAGCATAGGGGGATTGTGTTTGACGGCGATAGGGGGAGATGCTGTTGGTGTCGGGAGGTGGAGGAAACGTTGGATCATATACTCTATGATTGTGCGTTGGTGTGGGAGATATGGAGTTTATTTTTTCAATGGTGGAAGGTGGTGTTGGTTAGGCCGCGGACATTAATGGAGTTTATGTGGATGATTTTCGATGGATTCTTTATAGGGTCGGTGCGGGATTGGTGGTTAGCGGGGTGTGGGGCGGTGTTATGGTCATTATGGTTGGGTCGAAATGGAGTGATTTTTAGGGAACAACAAGTGTCGAGGAGTGAGCTGTTATTCCTTGTCAAAATTAGATCGATGTATTGGGCTCGCAATGGGACTGACGAGCATATTGCGGAAAATTTGTGGTGGGAATGTCCTTGGTTGTGTGAAACTCGACAGGATCCGAAGGATGCTCGGAGGAATGTGGTTTGGGAAAAACCACCTTTGGGGGTGCTGAAATTTAACGTTGATGGGTCTTCACGGGGGAAACCGGGTATGGCAGGATGTGGGGGTGTTGAGGGATGATTGTGGGCGTGTGCTAGCCTTGTTCTCGGGGCCGATCGGGGTGGTGGATTCAAATGAAGCAGAGGTACAAGCGATTTGTGCTGCTTTGGAATTGTTGAGTGCTTCGAGGTGGCGTGCGTCGCCAGCGGTTGTGATAGAATCAGATTCAGTGATAGCTATTGCATGGGTGGTACAACGAGAGCAACGCCCGTGGCGTCTTGCACAATGGTTTTCGAGGATTGATGACGCATGTCGGTCTCTGATGGATGTTTGCTTCCATCATGTATTTCGAGAGGCAAATGTTATGGCGGATGCACTAGCGAAGAGTGGAGTTGATCGTCCTTCGTGGGTTCAATGTATTGGGTGATTGGTTCTTTTTTCGCATTATCGGGGTACTCTTTTCCTCCATTTAGGATTAGGGAGGTTTTTAATGAGGCCACCGGTAATGTTGTCATGTATGATTCTTATATAATAAAATCATACATTTTGAGCAAAAAAAATCGATTTTGTTAATTTGATTTGTAGAGATTAAGATATTAAGCTTCTCACAATCTAGTGCTTTGTTTGCATTCTCCCCTATCGCTACCAAAGAACCCCCAACATTATGATATCCTACATATTATTGTATAATTCCAAAATTGT
This sequence comes from Hibiscus trionum, assembly GCA_030270665.1. Lineage (NCBI taxonomy): Eukaryota > Viridiplantae > Streptophyta > Magnoliopsida > Malvales > Malvaceae > Hibiscus > Hibiscus trionum. Next base: position 4,677,887 of record BSYR01000008.1, read on the forward strand.
AATGGAATTCCCACTACTTCCACCCAAGTCGACCTTTAAGGTATCATACTAGTTTCTGACCAATACTCCACTTCTATAAAGACTCCCTTCAATACAGAACATGGGTGCTCCTCAAGTAACTTAAGGAGTTCCTCATCCTATATATCGATTAAGAATCTTCTTCCTCCCATTTTACTCATCTCTATCTCACCAATACCCCAATTGTGCAATCTCTCCACCTGATCAGAGCTGCAGTATGTCACCATTGTGCCAATCAAACTTTTATGTAATTTCCACAAAGTTTCCTCCTCTACATGGCCTTTGATTCTTCTTATTTTCTTCTCTCCCGGGTCACAAGATTCGTATGTCACTTCTTCAACAATTTTACCTTTTTGGCTCCCCCCGCTATTTACGCTTCTTGTGTTCTCCCAGGTTTTTGGGTTTCTACTTTTGCCTGCGGTTTCCATGTCCTTCAGAAGATCAGCTTTCTTGGCTTCCACCGCTATTATTTGGTTTTACAAATCTACTTTATTTGTTTGATTGTTGATATATGAGCAATGGGTGGTGTATTGATTTTTGGTGTAAATTGTAAACTTATTTGAAGTTTTGTTTATGATTAATAAAATTTTGTTTGAGAAAAAACCATGAATTGCACTTATTATGTTTGTTAAATTAAATTATATTATGAAAAATAAAAGTGATATATTATAAAGAAGGTGAAAACCAAGCTCTATTCAATTGTTCAAAAGTTTGCACTTTTTTTCTTCATATATTTGATTTTTTAATAATTATAATGTATTTAATTTAATTTTAAAATATGTTTTATATATTTAAATTAAATTTAACAATTAAATTATATTATTTTTTAAAAATCTATGTTTTTTTATTTTTTATAATTTTATTATAGTAACTCTATATATTGCATATATACATTTATTAATGAATTCAAAAAAAAATCATATTAATATGGTTTAAATCGTACAACATATGTCTAAAATGGTCATTTTGTCATTTTAAAAATAGTTTTTGACAGCTATCCCAAAAAACTAAATCTTAAACGTAACATTTCAAAAGCAATGCCAAGCCGGCACTAAGTAATTTTTTAGTGTTTGTTAAGACAAAAGCAGTTCAAGGAGTTATGATCAAGGATTCAATAATGTAGTAAAAAGAGAAGAAATGAAGAGAAACATAGAGCGGGAAGGAAAGTTAATGTGTCACGTCAACGTTTTTTAACGGTAGTTAACGAGAGAACCATAATGAAAGCGAATTAAAAATTCAGTGACCATATCACAAGTTTTAAAAGTTCGATGATTAAAATGAAAGCGCACTAAAAATTTGATGATTATTTATGTAGTTTACCCTAAAATAAAAGCACTACACATAGCTTGAACTCAATTCGTGTGCAAGAGTCTAACACCTCAACTTGACTCTTACATGTCCAATAATGTATAATGGATAATAAACAAGGTGTATTTTTTAGGGTATATAGTTTATAGTTTAGAATTTAAAATATAAAATTTAAAATTTTTTAGTACTAGAACATAGAAGAATACAGTAGAAAGGGGCGGAAGATTTTTGTCCATCTTCAATTACCTCATTAGTCTGACTATATCAGTCGTATGCTCATGTTCAGTTCATATATAACATTTGCTATATTAGGTCTAGAGAAACTCATTACTCACATTAAACGACAATGTCACATCTATTTTATTTTAGTTGTATATTATTTTCATAAATAGTTCTAACACATTTAATATAAAAGTGTCTAAATTTATACGAGGTCACATTTTCTTAGCACCTCCTTTTCATGGAATATGTTATAAGCATGGGTGAAGCCAAGATTTAAAAGTTAAGGGGGCCGAAAAAAATTAAGGATATAAACACCCTTGGACTTTTGACAAAAAAATCAATTACGTCCCTAAACTAGGATAAAAAATCATTGCCACTTTTCGATGCCCCTTTCTATGTCCCAACACTAAAAACACTAAAAAATTAAATTTCAAGCCCTAACCCTAAATTCTAAACTCTACACCATATACTTTAAAAAATATACCCTACCCTAAATTCCCTAAACCCTAACCACAACCCCTAACCTTAAACCTTAAACTCTAAATCTCAAACTCTACTTTTTAGTGTAGGGGATAGAAAGGGGCACCGAAAAGGGGCAGAGGATTTCAATTCCAAAAGTTGTAGCCTAACTTCGGATAAAAATCCGTTGCCCCTTTCTATGCCCTAACACTAAAAAATTAAATCTCAAACCTACCCTAAATTCTAAATCCTACACCCTAAAAATACATCCTAGCCTAAATTCCCTAAACTATAACCACAAGCCTTAACCTCAAACCCTAAACCCTAAACCTAAATTTTAGTATAGAGGCATAAATAGGGGTAGTAAAAAAGGCAGAGGATTTCTATTCCCTAACTTCACAGAGTTATTTAATTGAAAATTATTTTTATTGATTAGTTAAAGATTATAATACAATTTTAAGCTAGTGCATGCAAAGAAACAATATTTTAAATTAGCAGGGGGATAATGGAGGACTTTGACAAGGTGGTTTCCTTGTTTGTTGAAAATATCCTGAAGGCAATGCAGTGGAAAGGGTTGTGGCATATGTTCGCGAGACATGGAGACGTTACGGATGCTTTCATTGCGAGTAGACTAAGTCGAGCTCGGAAGAAATTCGGATTTGTGCGATTTGGAAGTAGAATCGATGCATTAAGAGCTATGGAGAGGTTGAATGGTTTTGTAGTGTATGGGTACAGATTGTTGGTGAAGTTTGCAAATCCAAGACAAAGGAAGCAACAATGGGAAAAATTTAAGCAACGGGGTTTTGCGTATGCGGCTCGAGATACATCCAATCGATTCATTGATCAAAGAAGTGGATGGAAACAAAAGAAATCAGCTTCTATGGAAGGTAAGCGAAAGGATATTGAAGTTTCAATGGAGGGAAAGGACAGGGTCATTGGAGAATCAAGTAACGCTGGTAGGAAGGGTATAAGGAGGGTTGCTGGCCATGTGGAGGAGGAGGAGTTATGGAAGATGAAAAGATGTCTGGTGGGGGAGATGGCGTCGGTGTGCAATGTTAGCAGTATTTCTACAAGATTGCAGCAGTGGGGGCTCGGAGAGATCAAAATCCAAAGAATTGGTGGGAAATCATTCTTAATTGCTATTGAGGATGATGAACTTTTCATGATGCTAGAAGATTTAAATTGGTCATATCTTAAGAAGATATTTAAGGAGGTTAGCCCATGGTCAGAATCCGTTCATCGATATGAAAGGTTGACGTGGCTGGAGGTTGCGGGGGTTCCTCTCCATTGTTGGAACTTGACGACACTGAAGAGGGTTGCAGAAGTGTGGGGGACATTTGAGGCTCTTGGTGAAAATGGCAATCATATTCTTGATTGCGAAAGAGTTTCTGTGTTGATATCCACAAAAGAGGTCGGAAGGATTGAAGAGATAGTGCAGATTGAAGCTGGGAGCAATGTTTATGAGATTAATGTCGTGGAATTAGGTTTCAATGAAAATCCTCTGGGCGTATCGAAGGCGAAATGTGACGTTGGTTTGAGTAATCGTAGAGGGAGTCAGAATTCTGTAAGTTCTTCAACATCTTCGTCGTCGTCGGAGAGGGAGGCTTCATCAGAATCAGACCGTATTAGGTTCACAGCCGAGGAGGAGGCATTGAATGCACTCTATATTGGGAAGGAGAATATTTATTCTACAACACATTTTTCGGAGGATTTAAGAAGGCATCTAGGGGAAGAAGAGTTGCTGGGTGGTAATTTCAAAGAGTTTTTTCAAGTGGGCCCCTCTATTCCTCTGCCCGTGCATGAGGAATTTAGTTCTCAAATGTGCAAGGAGGCTGCTTGTGGGGGTGTGGAGGAGCACGACGTGTCAAATGTTGATGGTAGGACGGCGCCAGGACATAGGGAAGACAATTGTGACAGATATACATTAAATGGTGACAGCAGTAAAACTGATAATAGGCCTGATAGAGTTGTTGAGAAAGATTTCGGTATGGGTCGTGCCCAAGTTGAGGAAGTCAATGTTCATAATCTGGGTCAGGACGTCAATGAGCGGGCCGCAAATAGCGACATTAATGAGGGTCTAGACTTGGTAGGTGAGAGGGTAAATGAAGATATCAGAAATATGGGTTTCACCCCTTCCAATACTGAGAGTTGTGAGAACCCAAGTCGATGTAAGTCGAATTGGGCTAAATTGGTGGATGACAAGTTTAATCAGGGATATCTTCTAAATGCTAGCAAAGGTGGTAAAGCTCTGGCGGCCTATAGTGATGGAGAGGATAATCAAAGGTTTTTCCCTGAATTGGAATCGAGAAAAGAGAATAAAAAATTCAAGAATGGTAAAAGGTATGGGTCTTTGCTAGATTATCAAAACAAGGCTTTGACAGAGCTTGAAAGAAAGAAAAGAGATAAGGGTTTTCGTAGGAACAAACTGAGTAGAGAGATGTTGAATTCGTCTGACTTTTCGGGGAGATCTTTATCCGACTCGGATCTCGTGACTAGATGGAATATTCTTACTAAAGAGGCAAGGAAAACTTTGAAGTTGGGGAAAAAGCTTGGGATGCAGTTTGTTGGGGATGAACAAGAGGTGGTCAGGGAGTTGATCTCATTAGAGGAAAATCAATTTTAAAAGGCCCATATTGTGTGAAAGGAAACTGAATAAGGAGGAGAGTTTTGATTTGGAGTGTACGTGGATTAGTGTTTTCTTTGAAGTTGTCGGTTGTTAGAAAATTTATATGGGAGCATAAGGTGTGATCGCTCTTTGACAAGAATTAAGAAGGAAGATTCGGGAGAAGAGGACGTCCAAAAATTGCGGTTTGATGATGAATTCTGTTTTCAACATCCGATGGTTGCTCAGGCGGGTTGCTCTCAATCTGGGATATGAACGAATTCAAAAGTGACAACTAGGTGAGTCACAAAAGATACTTTCTAATGAAGGTGCACTGGTTGCGGAAAGTACTAAAAGCCACCATAGTACTAATAGTTGGCTGATGGGTAGTGAATTCAACGCAACACGCTCGTGGTGTGAAAAGAGAGGTTGTGTTAGGTTACAGTCGGAATATGAAGCTTTTTTCAGGTTCATTTCGAGGTGTAGGATGTTGGTTTTACCTCTAATTGGATGCTTATTTGTTTGGGTGGCTAAAGTTTAAAGTGCATGGTGCGATCAACGGTAGTGAAGCGGGGTGTGCTGGGGGTTCTTAGAGCCTTGTTTGCTGGTCCTAGTTCTTTACCAAAGGGTGCTATTGATTTGGTAAATATCGTGGATGTATGATGGTTTCGGAAAGCTTCCTTGATTGTGGAAGTAAATTGCAGTGTTGTGCTGAATTGGTTATATAATTCACACAAACGTCCATAGTCGAGATGGTTGTTACTTGCGGTGGTTGACAGCTTTTTGAGCAGAATTGGGAGAGTTAATTTTTTGTAATATTTCTTAGTCGTCTTGCCTTGGTGACTTCCCTACATTTGGATGGTGCTAGTCTTGTTGATTCCCTGTGTTGTGGGCTTATGTTGTTTGTGCTATTGCAACTCTTTTGTGATCTCTTGTTTGCCCCTTTCCCGAGTTGTTTGCACTCTTTTCCTCCATTTAGGATTAGGGAGGTTTTTAACGAGGCATTCAACTCGTGGTAATTTAATAAAATAAATTTGCCGAGCAAAAAAAAATACAATTTTAAGCCTCTAACATAGTAGTGTTTGTAGGAATAGATATCATTTGCATTTTCAGTGTTTCTTTCCATGCCTCATACTAAAAAATAGGTTTAGGGTTAGGGTTTATGTAATTTAGGCATGGTGTATTTTTAGGGTATAGGGTGTAGGGTTTAGGATTTTGATTTTAGTGTTAAGGCTTGAAATTATTTTTAGTATTTTTTAGTGTTACGATATAGAATAAGGCACCAAAAAAGGGCAGACGATTTTTATCCGTATTTCTAGCGCTAATTGTAATACGTAGTTATATTGATATATTCACGGGCAATGCTACGTCTACCCACTGGGTCATCTACCCCGTTGAGGTGGCGTATGGCATGGCAACTCAAATAGATATAACTGAATAAAATATTAAAATATCTTTTAAAATTTTAATTGGATAATACAAAACAATTAATACACCTTTTACCCACAAATTTTTTTTAAGATAATAAATGCATTGCGTTTATAATTGTTTGACTAGCCTCACATTAATAATAATAATAATAATATTATTATTATTATTATTATTATTATATTATTATTATTATTATTATTATTATTATTATTATTGTTGTTGTTGTTATTATTATTATTATTATTATTAGATTATAAAATATTTCGAAGGTTGAATCTACGCCAACCAATCATTTTGGTAATCGGAATTCCATTATTTGACGTGATTTTTTTTCCTTTTCTCTCTTTTAATTTTATTTAAAAAATATTTAAAAATTATAAAGAAATGACAGGAAAAAGGAGGTAGAAGCTTGGAATAATCAGCTTTTTTAGTATGAATGGAAATATGTGAAGCATTCAAAAAATAATCTTTAAATGTAATAGATTTTCTCATACTCTTTGATTACAAAAAAATATATTTTAAGAAATTATTCAAGAGTGATTTAACTTATAAATTTTAGGGAAATAATTTGATATACAAGTTTGTTATACAAGTCTTTTAATTTTAGGTGTAGAGATTTAGGTTGTGGTTTAGGGGTTTATGTTGTAGGGTGTAGAATTTAAGGTTTATAGTTAGAATATAGAGATTAGGTTTTAGGGTGTTAGAGCTAGGGATTTAGGTTTTAGATTTATAGCTTAAATATGAAGGGTTGTGTAATTTTTTTACATAACTTGTATATCAAAATATAACCTTAAATTATGTTAGATATGGATTTAAACATTTAATAGTAATTCATAATTGTTCTATTCAAAAGAAGCAATTCATAATTCTTTTATTTAAATGATGGAAAATAATAATAAAAATGCTATTACAATGATATTTCCATTAATATTTTAAGAAAACTCTTTAGTATTTTACTAATTGAGTTGATATTTGGTTAATATGCCATATCATTTAAGTCAAACTCTTAATTGACATTATACAAAAAACTAGTTTTGTTCACTGTGATGTTACTCTTCTATTTAATTAAATTAAAATTGAGTTGGATTAATCCGAAATATAATTCTAATATTCAAATCGATTTAATTTTACTAGTTTTTTATTTTGAATTATGATTTTTATTTTTAAGATATATTATTATATATTAAATAATAAAAGAAAATATGAGCAGTGGAAATCTCTACAAGAAAGTATTGAACGTGTTAAAGACAATGCAATAGAAGCAATGAATAGTGTATATTTTTAAGAGAATATCCAAAAATTTATTGAGAGTAATATGAAAAAGGTTTTATAGTTCCTATAAATTTTCTATAAATATGTCACTTTCACCTCAGTTTGGTAGATTACTCGGTGGATATAGAAAGTTTTCGCCTATATTTACAATTAACATATATTTATAACAATTTCTTAAAACGAAAACTAAAAAAAATCTCTTCAATTATCCTTTGAAGAATCAAACATTTGATTCAGTGCATGATAAAAATAAAATTAAAAATAAACATAAATTAAGTTTTAGTTGGAATTTTATTTATTAAGAAGAGATGGAACAAATTTTAATCTTGGGGTTTGTTATAGTTATTGGGAGAAAAATTCTCTGTCATTTTTCGGTGTTGTTTTTTTTTCTCAACACTAAAAAATTAAATCTTAAGTCATAATTCTAAATTATAAGTATTAAATCTTAAAAAATACATTTTACACCCAATATTCTAAACCATAACCTTAAACTTTAAGTATCAAATAGGTGCCCAAAGTTTCAACCGTATAATCTTAGGTGCCTAAAATATACAATGTTACAATTATAGGTGCCTCGCCGTTAAAGAAGTGTTAAAAAAAGTTGTCAATCAATCAATACTTAAAACGTGACACTAATTTTTTTTAAAATTTTAAGGAAAAAAATCAGAATTTTCATAAAATCTTAATATTTTGCAAAGTTTACAAAACAGTTCCCAAATCTCTAAAGTTTCTCAAACTCCTAAATCGCCACCGCTTCCACTATCGATCGTCGCCCCTGATCACACACCTTTGGTTGCTGGACCAAGGCGATCATTTTTCCCAACACGGCGTCGCCAAAAATGCGGAACGACATGCAGCCGAATGCGAAATCGACGTTCATATTTTAAAATAATGCTTGAAAATATATTTTAAACTGTATATAAATTATATATAAATGGAAAAATATCTTATGATAATTTTTTATATTAGTTAATTTAAAATTATTTTTATTGATTAGTTAAAGTTATATAATACAATTTTAAGCCTCCAACGTAGCAGCGTTTCTATCGCTAATTGTAATACGTAATATTGGTATATTCACAAGTAACATATATTTATAACAATTTCTTAAAACGAAAACTAAACAAAACATCTCTTCAATTGTCTTTGAACAATCGAACATTTGATTCAATGCATGATAAAAATAAACATAAACATAAATTAAGTTTTAGTTGGAATTTTATTTCTTAAGAAGAAATGGAACAAATTTTAATCTTGGGAGAAAAATCAAATTTCTCTTTTGGGTGCTGCTTTTTGTTCCTAACACTAAAAAGATCAAATCCTATGTCATAACTTTTAAGTATTAAACCCTAAAAATATACCTTACACCAAATATTTTAAACCCTAACCCTAATACATATCCTTAAACTCTAAAACTATTTTTTTAATAAGGGGCAGACGATTTCTACTCCAGTTATTGTTGAGTTTCAAAGTCGATTTGTTAAATAAATTTGAGTATAGTAATTTGCAAAATTGATTTAACTATGGCATATAAACACAACCCAACTCATAATAAGCCCTAAACCTAAGAAAGTTATGGTCCGGTTTGGAAGTAAAAACAAAGAAGTCAGGCAGCTCCAATAGGAAGATTGGAGAGCTGAACCTCTGCTGACGGCTTCTTCACTTGGTCTTTAGTTTTGTGGTCTCCGTTGAAGTAAAAGTAGGCATATAAGCACAACTGAAGAAAGCCAGAGATGGATCCTAGTCCATTGGAAACCTGCAAAGCAACAATAACAATTATATTACTCCATGTCTCCATCCATATATTATGCATTTTAATTGCTCATTAATTTACTTACCAGAATGAATATATCAAATTGGAGGAGGCCATAAATTGTCCAACAGATTCCATTAGAAAAGGCAGCAAGTGAGAGCCAGAAAGGCATGTACTCCACACTCCTTGTTTTGATCACTTTTCTAGCTATGGCCAGAGGTGACAAATACATGATGATGTTGAAAACATCAGCTATTATTCCAACCATAAGAGTTCTACGGCTATGGAAAACGAAGATAGCCAACAGAACGATGCCTACTGTCAATAGTGCTTCAAGACCTATGATTTGCGCAACACGAAGCTGAAATTTGTACACATTCAAGTCTCAGATTCATATAATTAAACAAGGGAGCTTGGTAGAGATTAATGATTCATATAATTAAACAAGGGAGCTTGGTAGAGATTAATGATTCATACGTACCCTTTTTTTCCGATCATTAGCGTAAACAAAATATACGGTCAAGTACAGAATCTCAATGCCAAGACCGACGCCATTGATGGTCAACACTAAAATATTGTCTTTTGTAATAAAAGGGAGACCATAGAAGATCCAGATAATACAGTTCATAACTGTGCCCAGGTACGGATATGGTTGAAACTCCTCCACTGCCTTCTTTTTATAGATTTGAAAAAACGTTGGCCTAGTTCATTTATTCACAAAAACCAAAACCATTCATAATTAGTAGGTAACCTAAAATTCAAGAGAGATAGAGTGAGAGATTGCGATTACATTGGTGAGAGGAAGAGACCGAAAGAGATGACATTCCCTGCAAAAGGAATACATATATAACTACATTGTTGAATTAAATGACGTAAAAACTTAAACCTGGTAACGAATAACTAATTACCGACAATCCCGACGATAGTGTGAGCAAGTCCCATGTTGAAAGCTGAAGCAGAGCAGAAATTGTGAGGGATGAAGGCTCCAACGATTTCAAAGTTATATATAGACAAGGATTTTTAGTTTAAATAAATTTCAACCACTTTAAATAAAATTTATTTTATTAACTAGAAGAATTATATCGAATGTCGAATACTTCTTTCAAACCAATACTTGTGTTTAATTAGAGGAGGTGAAGCCCAAGGAGATTGGTTCGGTGCTTCATGAGCCACAGATGCAGCACTTGTGGATTCCGGATACATTTATATTAAATAAATTTATTTTCATTGGTAATTTTGTCATCCTTGTAGTTATTCAAAATCAACAATGTTGTCATGAAAATCCCCGAATTGCATCCATCTCACCCTTTGAATAACAGAGCCGTTATCAACGGTTGCCCTTTGCCACGCGTCATTAGATAATTAAAAACGTTTGAGTTAGCATGTCCACTTGTCATTTTCTTTAATAAATTAATGTTCTCTGCATGCCAGTTTTGATGACGTGAATTTCTAATTTTAAAATAAACAATTAATTCTATAACCCTCCGTCCGACCTACCTTGTCATCGTCGACATGGCAAGACAACTGACGATGACCGCTGATGTGAAACCATATAGAAATCACATGCCTAGAATTTAACGACTTCGTTAATCAACGACGATCAAAGATGCAATTCAAGAGTTCCAGGGCTAAATTGATGAAATTATAAATGAGGGACAATATTGTTGATTTTTGAAGACTACGAGGGCTAAATTGATGAAATTAAAAATGAGGAACAAAGTTACTCATTTGAGATTACTACATGGACAAAATTACCTATGGATGACAAAATTAACCGGACCCGACGGAGGTGGGTATTTTTTTAATAAAAAAATTAGGTTCGGGTCGGGTTTGGTCGGATTCTGAAAAAGTTCGAGTTGGGTTTGTATTTAGGGTGAAAATTCCCTCACTCGACCCAATTTAATTATAACTATATATATTTATTATATATTATATTTAATATTTTTATTTTTTTCAAGATGGGTGGGTTTAGTCGAATTTTTTGTGAAAATTTTGGGGTCGGTGAGGATCAAATTATACCTTTATTATCTAGGGTCAGGAATAAAATATATTAAATTTGGATACCCATGTACTTGTTCTTAGCACTCCCTCACACCCAACAACATTTCCCTTAAAAGCTCCATCAACAAGATGTTCTGGATACCTAAAATTGACCCCTTGTTGACAACTTTCTTAAAAAGTAGATGTAAGGCTTCTACTACTAGAATGAACATAAACGATGATAATTGATCCTCTGTCTCAATCTCTTAAACATCTTAAATTCTTTAGTTGGAGATCCATTAAGTACGATTGAGACCTTTACCGTGGAGACACATTCCATTATCCATTTCCTCTATAATTTCCCAAAACCCATTCTTCCTAGCACCATAATCGAAAAGTCTCATCGTACACTATTATAGGCCTTTGCGAAATCTAGTTTGAGTACAACCCCTCGGTCCCCATTGACCTCTTATTGCAGTGAATGAATGATTTTGTTCGCTTCAAAATTCCATCAAATATTTGTTTGTCCTTTAGAAAAGCGCATTGAGCCTCACTTACTAATCGATCCATCACCATATATAACCTTCTTTGAGAGTACCTTTGCTAGGATTTTATAAATTGAGCTTACCGAATTAATTGGCCTATATTCTGAAATATTAGCAGGACATTCCTTCTTAGGAATGAGAACTATAAAAGAGGAATTTACATTTTTTTGGTAATTTACCCTTTGAATGGAAACTTTTGAATAACTTGAAGAAATTATCTTTCAATAGTTCCCAACACTTCTTGTAAAAGCAAGCATTGAATCTATCCGGTCCAGGAGCTTTTGAATCATCGCAATTTCATACTACATCTTTGATTTCCTCCATATAGAAAGGCTTCTCCAGCTCCATAGCTTCACTCTGTTGAATTCAAAATCGAACCAAGTATCCCATCTCCTCGACTTCTGAAAAAGTTCGAGTTGGGTTTGTGTTTATGGTGAAAATTCCCTCACCCGACCTAATTAATTTATAACTATATATATTTATTATATATTATATATTATATTTAATATTTTTATTTTTTTAAGACGGGTGGGTTTAGTCGGATTTTTTGTGAAAATTTCGGGGTCGGTCAGGATCAAATTATGCCTTTATTATCTAGGGTCAGAAATAAAATATATTAAATTTAGATACCCATGTACTTGTTCTTAGCACTCCCTCACACCCAACAACATTTCCCTTAAAAGTTGCATCAACAAGATATTCTGGATACTTGAAATTGACCCCTTCTTGACAGCTTTCTCAAAAAGTAAATGTAAGGCTTCTACTACTAGAATGAACAGAAACGAGGATAATTGACCCCTGTCTCAATCCCTTAAACATTTTAAAAAATTGGGTTTGAGTCGGGTCTGGACGGATTCCGAAAAAGTTCGAGTTGGGTTTGCGTTTAGGATGAAAATTCCCTAACCTGCCCAATTTATTTATAACTATATATATTTATTATATTTAATGTTTTTTTTTTGTTTTTTTTTCCAGAAGTTAGGCTACAGTTTTTGGACAAAAAACCTTTGCCCCTTTTTCGATGCCCCTTTCTATACTCTAACACTAAAAACACTAAAAAAAATTAAATTTTAAACCCTAAATTCTAAATCTTAAATCCTAAAATACACGATACCCCTAATTCCTTATATCCTAACTTTAAACCCTAAATCCTTAACCTAATTTTTACTATGGAGCATAAATAAGGGTACCAAAAAGGGATAGAGGATTTCTATTGATAGTTTTTTCCTTAGGTTTAGGCATTATTATGAATTGGGTTAAATTCCTTCTTCTTTTTTTCTATCGTGCTTTGTTAGGTTATTTCCCCTCCCTTTTTATTAATTTTGTTCTTGCCCATTCTCATGCTTTATATATTTTTTAATATGCGCAATGTGTTCCACTTAAATCATTCTTACAAACTGCATTCACCAAATTTCTTTAATAAATCAACTTTGAAACCCAATAAAAATTATACCAAATCAATGGTAAAAATTCGTTCCATTAAAATTCCAACTAATCTTTAATTTATGTGTAGTTTATTTTATTTTTCTAACTGCACATATATATTATATGTTTGATTATTCAATGTTAAAGAAATTTTAATGTATTTTATTATTAAGATTTTGATATAAATCATTTTATAATAAAAAAAATTAAATAGAAAGGAAATTGCATCCATAGCATTAAAGTGTCCCCCGAAATATATTTAGTAGAACTCAATTATTTAATTGCATGAATATTTGTACTACAATGTTTCTAATATTTTATAAGTCATGTAAGGCATACAAGTGACATTGATGATAAAAGATTTATTTGGTTCACTTGTAACATGTTCAATGAAAACGAGGTGCTAAGAAAATGTGACATCGTATAAATTTAGACACTTTTATGTTAAATGTGTTAGAACTATTTATGAAAATAATATACAACTAAAAGAAAATAGAGGTGACACTGTCGCTTAATGCGAGTATGCACAAATTATTGGAAATTTGATACAGTAATGAGTTTCTCTAGACCTAATATAGCAAATGTTATATATGAAATTATGAACATGAGCATAAGACTGATATAGTCAGACTAATGAGGTAGTTGAAGATGGACAAAAATCTTCTGCCCTTTCTAGTGTATCTTTCTATGTTCTAACACTAAAAAAATTAAATTTTATATTTTAAATCCTAAATCATAAACTTTATACCTTAAAATTACACATTGTTTATTAGCCATTATACATTATTGGACATGTAAGAGTCAAGTTGAGGTGTTAGACTCTTGCACAAGAATTGAGTTCAACCTACGGTGCTTTTTTAGGATAAACTACATAAATAATCATCAAAGTTTTAGTGCGCTTTCATTTTAGTCATCAAACTTTTAAAACTTGTGATATGGTCACTAAACTTTTAATTTGCTTTCATTATGGTCCTCTTGTTAACTACCGTTAGAAAACGCTGACGTGACACGTTAACTTTCCTTTCCTCTCTATGTTTTCTTCATTTCTTCCCTTTTACTGCATTATTGAATCTTTGATCATAACTCCTTGAACTGTTTTTGTCTTAACAAACATTAAAAGTCACTTAGTGCCGGCTTGGCATTGCTTTTGAAATGTTTAGTTTAAGATTTAGTTGTTTGGGATTGCTGCCAAAAAATATTTTTAAAATGATAAAATGACCATTTTAGACAAATGTTGTACGATTTAAATCATATTAATTTGAATTATTTTTTGAATTCATTAATATATTTATATATGAAATATATAGAGTTACTATAATAAATTATAAAAACCTAAAAAATATATAGATTTTAAAATATAATATAATTTAATTGTTAAGTTTAATTTAAATATATAAAACATATTTTAAAATTAAATTAAATACATTATAATTATTAAAAACTCAAATATATAAAAAAAACAAGTGCAAACTTTTGAACAATTGAATAGAGCTTGGTTTTCACCTTCTTTATAATATATCACTTATTTTTCATAATATAATTTCAAAGATCGATATTTAGGTCCTCTAATCACATCCATGGTGTTGTATGATTATACAAATTCAGATCAATAAGACCTTCATTTTGATATAATTAAGATATGCATATTTTTTAATTTAACAGACATAATAAGTTCAATTCATGGTTTTTTCTCAAACAAAATTTTATTAATCATAAAAAAACTTCAAATAAGTTTACAATTTACACCTAAAATCACTACACCACCCATTGCTCATATATCAACAATCAAACAAATAAATCACTAAATAATAGCGGGGAAGCCAAGAAAGATGATCTTCTGAAGAAAGTTTTAATGAAGGACATGGAAACAATAGGGAGAACACAACTTTGATCAGGTGAAGGAGAGATTACACAATTGGGGTATCGGTGAGATAGAGATGAGTAAAATGGGGGGAAGAAGATTCTTAATCGATATACAAGATTAAGAACTCCTTATGTTATTGGAGGAGCACCAATGGTCCGTATTAAATGGAGTCTTTATAGAAGTGGGGTATTGGTCAGAAACTAGTATGATACCTGAAAGGTCGACTTGGGTGGAAGTAGTGGGAATTCTATTACACTGTTGGAATTATACGATAATATGTAGGATATCATAATGTTGGGGGTTCTTTGGTAGCAATATGAGAGAATGCAAACCAAACACTAGATTCTGAGAAGCTAAATATCTTAATCTCTACAAATCAGATTAAGTGAATCGATTGTATCGAGCTCGAGTATATGAAGTTGTCTGCATTCATGTAAATGTAGATAATCAAAAGATTGGGGTTGAGGGGAAGCCAGCCAGGCCGGTCATATCAGATACAAAGGAAAGCTCATCGAAACCGATAACGGTCCATTCTTAGAGGGAAGAAATGATTAAATCTAAAGATAATTTTATTGAGCATAATAAAGCAATAAATGTAGTTTGCAAAGGAATGTCAGCCTAATTTATGAAAATGATCTAGAAAGCTAAGATTTTAGATTTATTAGGGAATCAAAATTAAAGGGTTCTAGACTCAAGAATAATGGAGAAGTCAAAATATTTCCAGCAGTCAGACAGCGTTGAACTGGCTGAAGTGGAGAAAAGGTGCCAAGAAACCAAGATTTAAGGGAGAGTAGTAGACCATGCAAAGGGGATCTTGTAGATACTGGCCTAGTTGATATTCCCATTACATTAAGATTCAACCTAGAAAACCCAAGCTCAAGAAGGGCAGTGGAAGATCTAAGAATGACGAGCTTCAATGAGGCTGACATTAATCATAAAGAAAATCAAGTGGTAGACTTGTATATTAACCAAGTCGAAGTCCAAAATCAGCCTAGGGCAGATGAAATGAAGAAATCTGAATCAAATCGGGTTAATAAGGCAAATGAATATACGATAAGGGCAAAGAATGATGTAGAGGTTGAATATACTCTAGCCCTACCAAAGTTTCAAGCAAGGAAAAAAAAGAAGGAATAAGGAGCAATACATGTCTTTTTCGGAGTTTCGAAACAAAGTTCTTATAAGACAGAACAAAGTTCTTATAAGTCAGATTCAGAACTTCAAACAAGGTGAAATAACTACACAAAAGGGAAAGGAGGCTATTTCTTTGGGGAAAGATCTGGGAATCCAATTTTGAGGAGATTAGTGTAACCCCCTTGACCCTAATCAAGCGTACCACATTAGATTTGCTGAAGCAAACCCGAACGAACTAACAAAAATTAAGACCATTTTTTCTTTTATCATGTATCGATGCAACATTAGAACCTAGTGTGTACATACTGGCAGCTGATAAAATCTCACTTGAATCAACATCAGATTGATGTCCAGATGCCCTATTAAACATTTTAGGACCAAATTGTAAAACTATTAACCTGAAAGGATTTATTCGTATTTTAAATTATCAAACCTGAATTAAGCAGGTTTCATGCATGCATGTGAAATTTTAGCTCAAATCGATCATCCGAACACATCCAGTTGACACTTGAACAAATAAGGACGAAAATGCAAACAATCGAAAACATCTCATTAAACCAACTGACATAACGACCTCGTGTACCGATACATTATGCGTACTAGTACACCTGCTCGTGTAACGATCCCAAGGCTAAAACCAAATAGGGTCGTACCGATACACTTGCTCGTGTATCGATACCCCGACTTAAATGGGTGAGTCTGATTTGTTGACCGATAGGGATAGTTGTCTCCATTGAAGAAAGGCGATTTGTTGACCGATTGAGACTTGTAAGAGCTATTGTCGGAGGTAGATTCTATGACTTGATTTTTGGATTTATGTATCTCTTCTAGAATCGACTCAAGAGGGTGTTAATCCTTCTAATGAGTGTAGCTTTGATACCAATTGTTGAGATGATCAATCGAATCCAAATGGACAAGAAGGGGGTGAATTGGCAATGAAAAATTTGAAGGGAGCAAGTTGGAAAGATAAAAATGAAGAATCAAATATTTATAGTGGTTCAAGCTTCTAACAAGCTCTACATCCACTACCTTAGCTCCCACTAAGAATTTTCAAACAATTCACTACTAAATTCATCCCCTTTTCTAGGCTTAGGAGGAAACCGTTACAAGACAATCAAGCTTTCCACCGAAAGCTTGATTAAGATCACTATTTTACAAAGGATGGTTAGAGAACTTAAATTGACCTCTCAAATAGGCTTATATGTTTCTCATTTACAAGTGAACTCTCCCCAAACTTGAAATAAAGAATTACTATGAGAAATCACAAGTTGGGTACAAAGGTTTGACTCTAAAAAGCTTAAAGAGATTGGATTTTTGCTTGAATGCTTATCACTTGATGAATTGTTGTTGTTGTAGCTTTTGAGTCTTGATTTTTTATCCCTTCATTGATTTCTAACCGTCTGGGTAGTTGAGATCATAAATAGAGCCGTTGGAGACCACTTTTCCCGCAATAAATGCACTTTTGGTGTAGGGCGTATCGGTACACGGGAGCCCCATATCAGTACCAGTAAGAAAAAAACTAGTCGTTGCAAGAGTAAATGCAGGGACGTATCGATATGCGGGAAGGCGTATCGAAATGGTCTTAGTGTAAAATGGGGGTCGTAACGAAACGGCTAGGCCCTATCGGTACGATTTTTGCTCACTAGAATCTGATGAAAAAGTCTTGGAAAAAAGGTGTTGGTATGCTTCAAGGGCGTATCAAAACGGGAAGCTTGTTTTAACAAAAGTGTATCGAAATGGACATCACCTGTTTCAGTATGATATAACTAAATTTTGAAGCTTTAACTGACACTCAACGGTCAAAAAATTTAATGCAAAGATTTCAAAAATCTTAAGACCCCGTATCAGTATGCTGACGTGTCGTACCGAAACTGAGGATCGATACGCCTAAGACCTGTACCGAAACTCATTAGTATAAAACCCAGTTTGAAGGTCGTATCAAAGCGGGCAAGCCCGTATTGCAACACTGTATTGAAACGGGGTAAGCCGTATCAAAACGATGTGTTCAAATAAAATTCCAGTAGCCAAAATATGTATCGAAATGCTATAGAGCGTATCGATACGCCTGGAGATTTTGTAAAGTTTGGCTTGAAACACTTAGAAAATTTTTGGGGTTTAAGTTTTTGACTTTGAGTGAGACTTTTGAGTACTTAAAAATTTATTTACTTTTGCAAATTTGATCCTCAATTAATTTGTTATATAAAAATCAAACATAATTTGTATGATTTGATCCTAAAATGTTTAATAATGCATTTGGACATCAATCCGATTTCCGGTTCAAGTGAGATTTTTTCAGCTACCTGTATATACACACTAGGTTCTAATGTTGCATCTAGACAAGATAAAAGAAAAATTTGTCCTGATTTTTATTTGTTTGTTCGGGTTTGCTTCTGCAAATCTAATGCGGTCCGCTTGATTCGGGTCAAGGGGTTTACACTCATCTCCTCAAAATTTGATACCCAGATCTTTCCTTAAAGCAACAGCCTCCTTTGCTTTTTTTTGTGTAGTTATTCCACCTTGTTTAAAGGCCCGAATACGACAACGATTTGCCTTTGATTTCAGGTGAAACTAAATCTTTTCTGCCCTGCTTAATGCATCTTTGAGCCCTATCCCTTTTCTTCTATTCTGCCTTATAAGAACTTCGTTCTGAAATTCCAAAACATACTTGTATTTCTCCTTATTCCTTGCTTGAAACTCTGGTAGGTCTAGGGTATATTCAACCTCTACATCATTTTTTACCCTTATCGTATATTCATTTGCCTTATTAACTCAATTTGATTCAGATTTCTTCATTTCATCTAGCTCGAGCTGATTTTGGACTTCGACTTGGTTAATATGTAAGTCTACCCCTTGAGTTTCTTTATGATTAATGTCATCCTCATTGAAGCTTATCATTCTTAGATCTTCCACTGCCCTTCTTGAGCTTGGGTTTTCTAGGTTGAATCTTAATGTAATTGGAATATCAACTAGGCCAATATCTACAAAATCCCTTTTGCACGGTCCACTAATCTCCCTTGTATATTGGTTCTTTGGCACCTCCTTCTCCACTTCAGCCAATTCAACGACGTTTGATTGCTGAAATTTTTTTACTTCTCCATTATTCTCGAGTCTAGAGCCCTTTAATTTTGATTCTCAAATAAATCTAAAATCTTATCTTTCCAAATCATTTTCATAATCTTGGGCCGACATTCCTTTGCAAACTACATTTATTGCTTCATCATGCCCAATAAAATTATCTTTTAATTTAATCATATCTTCCATCTAAGAATGGACCATTATCGGTTCCGACGAGCTTTTCTCCGTATCTGATTCGACCGGCCTGGCTGGCTTCCCCTCAACCCTGATCTTCTGATTATCTACATTTACATGAATGCGGACAACTTCATATACTCGGGCTCGATACAATCAATTCTATTGATCTTATTTTAAGAGATTAAGATATTTAGCTTCTCATAATCTAGTGTTTGGTTTGCATTCTCCCCTATTGCTACCAAAGAACCCCAACATTATGATATTCTACATATTATCGTATAATTCCAGCAGTGTAATGGAATTCCCACTACTTATATCCAAGTCGACCTTTCAGGTATCATACTAGTTTCTGACCAGTACTCCACTTCTAGAAAGAATCCCTTCAATACGGACCATTGGTGCTCCTCCAATAACATAAGGAGTTCTTCATCATGTATATCGATTAATAATCTTCTTCCTCTAATTTTACTCTTCTCTATCTCACCGATACCGCATTTGTGCAATCCCACTAAAAATTAGGTTTAGGATTTTGGGATTAAAGTTAGGATATATGGAATTAGAGGTATGGTGTATTTTAGGATTTAAGATTTAGAATTTATGGTTAAGGTTTAAATTCTATTTTTTTAGTATTTTTTAGTCTTAGAGCATAGAAAGGGGCATCGAAAAGAGGCAAAGGATTTTTGTTCAAAAACTAGGATAAAAATCCATTGCCACTTTTCGGTGCCCCTTTCTATTTCCCAACACTAAAAATACTACAAAATTAAATTCCAAGCCCTAACCCTAAATTCTAAATCCTAAACCCTACACCATATTCTCTAATAAATACACCCTACCCTAAACCCTAACCTTAAACCCTAAACTTTAAACCCCTAACTCTACTATTTAGTGTAGGGGATAGAAATGGGAACCGAAAAGGGGCAGAGGATTTCAATTCAAAAAACTGTAGCCTAACTTCGGATAAAAATCCGCTGCCCCTTTCCGGTGCCCCTTTCTATACCCCAACGCTAAACAACATTAAAAATTAAATCCCAAACCTACCCTAATTTCTAAATCCTACACCTTATACCCTAAAAAATACACCCTACCCTAAATTCCTTAACCATAACCACAAGCCTTAACCTCAAACCTTAAACCCAAAACCTAAATTTTAGTATGGAGGCATAAATAGGGGCAGTGAAAAGGCAGAGGATTTCTATTCCCTAACTTCACAGAAGTTATTTAATTTAAAATTATTTTTATTGACAAGGACCCTATGTACCGATACACAAGGTCGTTATGTTAGTTGGTTTAATAAGATGTTTTGGATTGTTTGCATTTTGGTTCTTATTTGTTCAAGTGTCAACTAGATGTGTTCGAATGATTGATTTGAGCTGAAATTTCACATGCATGCATGAAACATTCTTAATTAAGGTTTGGTAATTTAAAATATGGATAAATCCTTGTAGTTTTACAATTTGGTCCTAAAACGTTTGATAACGCATCTGGACATCAATCCAATGTCTGATTCAAGTGAGATTTTGTCAGCTGCCAGTCTGTACACACTAAGTTCTAATGTTGCATCTAGATAAGAAAAAAGAAAAAAGAAAAAATGGTCCTAGTTTTTGTTAGTTCGTTCGGGTTTGCTTCGGCAAATCTAATGTGGTCCGCTTCATTTGGGTCAAGGGGGTTACACTCATCTCCTCAAAATTGGATTCTCAGATCTTTCCCCAAAGCATTAGCCTCCTTTTCCTTTTCTATGTAGTTATTCCACCTTGATTGAAGTTCTGAATCTGACAGTGATCTGCCTTAAATTTCAGGTGAAACTAAATCTTTCATGCCCTGCTTAATGCGTCTTTGAGCTCTATCACTTTTCTTTTGTTCCACCTTATAAGAACTTTGTTCTGAAACTCCAAAAAAGACTTTTAGTGCTCATTCTTCCTTCTTTTTTCCTTGCTTGAAACTTTGGTAGGGCTAGGGTATATTCAACCTCTACATCATTCTTTACCCTTATCGTATATTCATTTGCCTTATTAACTCGATTTGATTCAGATATCTTTATTTCATCTGGCCCAAGCTGATTTTGGACTTCAACTTGGTTAATATATAAGTCTACCCCTTGAGTTTCTTTATGATTAATGTCTGCCTCATTGAAGCCCATCATTCTTAGATCTTCCACTGCCCTTCTTGAGCTTGGGTTTTCTAGGTTGAATCTTAATGTAATTTGAATATCATCTAGGCTAGTATCTACAAGATCCCCTTTGTACGGTCCACTAGTCTCCCTTGAATCTTGGTTCCTTGGCACCTCCTTCTCCACTTCAGCCAATTCAACGCCGTTTGGCTGCTGGAGTTTTTTGACTTCTCCATTATTCTTGAGTCTATTGCCCTTTAATTTTGATTCCCCAATAAATATAAAATCTTATATTTCTAAATAATTTTCATAATCTTGGGACGATATTCCTTTGCAAACTACAATTATTGCTTCATCATGCCTAATAAAATTATCTTTAGATTTAATTATTTCTTCCCTCTGAGAATGAACCGTTGTTAGTTCCGACGAGCTTTCCTCTGTATCTGATACGACCGGCCTGGATAGCTTCACCTCAACCCCGATCTTCTAATTATCTACATTTACATGAATGCAGACAGCTTCATATACTCGGGCTCGATACAATCGATTCTGTTAATTTGATTTGTAGAGATTAAGATATTTAGCTTCTCACAATCTAGTGTTTGGTTTGCATTCTCCCCTATCACTACCAGAGAACCCCCAACATTATGATATCCTACATATTATTGTAAAATTCCAAAAATGTAATGGAATTCCCACTACTTCCACCCAAGTCGACCTTTAAGGTATCATACTAGTTTCTGACCAATACTCCACTTCTATAAAGACTCCCTTCAATACAGACCATGGGTGCTCCTCAAGTAACTTAAGGAGTTCCTCATCCTGTATATCGATTAAGAATCTTCTTCCTTCCATTTTACTCATCTCTATTTCACCAATACCCCAGTTGTGCAATCTCTCCACCTGATCAGAGCTGCAATATGTTACCATTGTGCCAATCAAACTTTTATGTAATTTCCACAGAGTTTCCTCCTCTACATGGCCTTTGATTCTTCTTATTTTCTTCTCTCCCGGGTCACAAGATTCGTATGTCACTTCTTCAACAATTTTACCTTTTTGGCTCCCCCCGCTATTTACGCTTCTTGTGTTCTCCCAGGTTCTTGGGTTTCTACTTTTGCCTGCGGTTTCCATGTCCTTCAGAAGATCAGCTTTCTTGGCTTCTGCCGCTATTATTTGGTTTTACAAATCTACTTTATTTGTTTGATTGTTGATATATGAGCAATGGGTGGTGTAGTGATTTTTGGTGTAAATTGTAAACTTATTTGAAGTTTTTTTTATGATTAATAAAATTTTGTTTGAGAAAAAACCATGAATTGCACTTATTATGTTTGTTAAATTAAATTATATTATGAAAAATAAGTGATATATTATAAAGAAGGTGAAAACAAGGCTCTATTCAATTGTTCAAAAGTTTGCACTTTTTTTCTTCATATATTTGATTTTTTAATAATTATAATGTATTTAATTTAATTTTAAAATATGTTTTATATATTTAAATTAAATTTAACAATTAAATTATATTATTTTTTAAAATCTATATTTTTTTGTTTTTTATAATTTTATTATAGTAACTCTATATATTGCATATATACATTTATAAACGAATTCAAAAAAAAATCATATTAATATGGTTTAAATCATACAACATATGTCTAAAATGGTCATTTTGTCATTTTAAAAATAGTTTTTGACAGCTATCCCAAAAAACTAAATTTAAACGTAACATTTCAAAAGCAATGCCAAGCCGGCACTAAGTAATTTTTTAGTGTTTGTTAAGACAAAAGCAGTTCAATGAGTTATGATCAAAGATTCAATAATGCAGTAAAAAGAGAAGAAATGAAGAGAAACATAGAGCGGGAAGGAAAGTTGTGATCATAAAACAATACGTGACATACATGACATACATGCCCACTAACTATACAGTACCGTACTCCAGAGGCAACGCCGAAGGAACTCTGAACACTGATGTCAAACATTAAACCATGCTATATTCTTTTAACCTGCGATAGTAAAAATAACGTGAGCTTGGAAAAGCTTAGTAATACAGAACTACCAAAAGATGCTATAAGCTCATGCAGATATATGGTAGGCATAACATTTTCATGATGTTCCAAGCAGTGCTAGTCCTCTTTTCTTTTCTGTTATTTCAGGGTAACGTTATACTTGAGATTAACGATACTTGTTCTTTATTCAATCATCGATTAACAAACGTGAATTTTACAAGTTGATAGTTTACGAAGATGAAAACAATGAGTTTAAAGTCTAGTGTGTCCCAAATGGTGCATATCAAATAGGCATAAATGCATACCAATCATATCATGAGAACACATAATCATTCAATGCAAATGTTCAAGTACATACAAGGGTTTACTAGTAACTACCCTCCAACCTTACATCAATATGCAGTCCCCCAGAACTGCATCCAAAAGGACTTACCCTAGGCTCGATGGGCATAGGTGCCACCTAAGGGGCTGCCTTAGGTCCATAAGGATTTACCCGTGCTAAAGCATCGGTACCTACTCAAGGGGAGACCTTGAGTCCATAAGGATTTACCAGCTGGATCAGGGTTGTACCGATAGAGACTTCATAACATAATTCAATAGTATACCCTAGATAGTAATCGGTGTTCAGATTCCAGACATGAGTAACAGAATACATGTGACAGACATTCTATTCAGAGTATCAGAAATGGAAGGTTCATGCTTTTGACAGATAAATGGGAATACCATTGAGCAGAGCAGACATTTTCATCATTCATCATGCAAACATATTGTACCATCATAGGTCAAGCTAACAGATCATACTATCAAGTTCATCAGAAAGTCATGCAATACCATCACAGATTAAGCAATCACATAACAAGTATACAGATTGAGCAAATGTACATCAAGTAGGCAGAGAATGTCATCATATACCCAGATATTCAGGAGGTGATAGATCAAGATCTTTGAGAGTTTAGACGCATCATGAGTTATTTAGTCATTTAAGCCTACAAGGGCATTATGGTCATTTTATCACATATGGACATTTTGGTAATTTATATCAACAAGGCATAAACAGTCGCTTAGGAAATTCTATTTGCTCATCAGACTTCCAATCAGGCATTCGGAGATTTATATGTCAAGATCTTTCACGATATCGGATACATTCAGTGCTATCTTAATTACTTTGGCCAACGAGGGCATTTCAGTCTTTTTAATTATCAGGGGTGATTTTGTAATTTAGCCCAGTAATGATAAAATGACGATTTACAATATTTAATATATATTTGAACGGTTGCTTTCATAATTCACCATATGACTTGCCACAGAGTAGCCGAACTTATATTTTGTGCGGAAAACTTCCAACCTTATTTTAATATCAGGAGTGATTAACATACATGAGTGTGCTTCCTAACACTTAGGGGCACTTTAGCCCTTAAAGTCTTATTAGAAATCCCAGAATTTCATCAGATGCATAACTGCCTATTTCACTCAAAAAGGTTTTTCAGTCATTTTGGAAATTGGGATAAATCCGCCATTTTTGTCAAATTTTACTATTTAGCACCTCCATCGTTTACGTACTCGATAGAGATTAAGTCGTTTTGATCCCTTCGGCCCTTACAAACAATTTACTCATTTTAGAATTTAAGGGTAAAATTGTCATTCTGATTAATTAAGAATTTCGGTGCTCGAAGGCACTACAATTTTTTTGTCATTACGATCATTCCAATTAATTCATCCATTACTGTCGTAAGGATCAACTAAAGAATACAACGATAATTCCAGTAAATTCACCTTCATGTGTTATACAGAGCTCAGGGAAAAATCCAAGTTTCTTTTAGTATCACACGCATTTGAATAAAGATGTCGAAGTCTTTTCCAATAGAACATACATCTTAGGTAGGGTAATTTTTCAATCAATTCGAATGTAGATTTCGGGTCACTTCCTTTATTATGGGGCAGTTTAGTCATTCTTATACTTCAAGGGCATTTCTGTAATCTCATATCCAATATCATTTACTCCATATTATGGGCATTAAATCTTAGACACCATTGATCGAGTTGCAGATTTAATTGTATTATTTATTACTATTAACTTTCGATACTTCTCGTCTATTAGTATTCTTATTCGAATATTTTGGTTTTAATAATTTTTATACTTATTTCTCGTATCTAATTCGACTTAAGAAGAGTTTACAAAACACTTCATCATAAGCATGCATGCGTTAACCGGATATCGACATGTACATAAAGCATACAAGGGGTAGTAATGTATTACCTTAACTCCGAGCTACAACGATCGATCTGTGAATGACATTCGAACACCCTTGAACCCGGATTTGACATCCCTCAACAAATCGTATTCCAGGAACTATTAATACCTTCAATTACACAAATTCCAAGATCAGACCTCATTCACAAAGCTCTTAATCAAGTAATTAAATACATAAGCACTCTCGGGTTCAAGGTCAGATTCGAAAGCTTTCGGATCAGAATTTTGCAAAATGGGCTTCAAAAACGGACTCATGACGTCGAAAAATAGAAAATAGGAGTTTTCAGAAAATTTGACTTTTTGGTCAACGGTCAAAGTCAACGATGACGTTAGCAGGTCAACGCTGACGTTAGCAGGTCAATGGTCAACGGGGACAGAGTCAATGCTGACGTCAGCAGGTCAACGCTGATGTCAACAGGTCAACGGGCAGAGGTCAACTGAGTTGACTCGGTTGACTCACTCAGCTAACTCGGCTGACTCACTGAGCTGACTCGGGCTGAGTTGACTCGATAGATGGGTTGGGCTCGGATGCGGGTCGGGTCGGGTCGATATGGGTCGGATACGGGTTTGGGTCAAGTACGGGTACGGGTTGGGTCGGACTCGGGTTGGACCGGGTTCAGATCGGGTATAGACCGGTTCTTACCCTAAAATTTCCATGGTCATCGGACGGTCGCCGGAATCTTCGTCGGAGGCCCTGAAATGCTCGATCCTGCCGGATTTCGAAAACCCATAAGACACACGTTTAACAAAACCAAAAAAATTAAGCGAAACAAGAAGGAATCTGGTTGGATCTTACCCCAAACAGAATCGAAATGGCCGGAAAAACGCGTCTCCGATGAAGCTCTTTTGGTCGTCGAACGGATTGTTGCTTGGGCAGGCTTTGCTCGCTGTCGCGCCAGGAGCTCAGATCTGGTGTCCGTTTCGCGAATGGACGGCAGCCGAGGCCAGAAAACTTAGAAATCCGAAATGATTCCGACGAACCTTCAAGCTATTCCTCCCGTCGGAAAACAACGATGCGACGCAAGTGGCGGCTAGGGTTTGCTCGGGACGTTGAGGCGCTTCGAACGACGGGGGCGATGGCCATCACGACGGAACGGTGGGGGTGATCGGGAAAGGCAGAAGCGGTAGCTGGGGAGAAAGCTCGAGAGAGATCTGGAATACCCTCTCTCAAACTCAAGTTCGAAAGGGCAAAAACCATGGGTAGGTGAAGGGTCAGAATGGTTATTAGATAAAGCTGACATACACAAAATTGAACTTCAAAATTTCACCAAGCCAAAACTAAACAAACATGGGCACTTGGCCTAGCGGTAACACAATGAAGCTTGCCACTAAGGTAAGAGGTTGCAGGTTCAAGCCCTCACAACCTCAAAACCTTTCCTTTTTTTATCCTACTTTTCTCTTCCTTATTATTATTTCTTTTTTTTTCTTTTTTTAACATATTTTATGCTAATAAAAAAATCAGGGTGTTACAACGTGTCACGTCAACGTTTTCTAACGGTAGTTAACGAGAGAACCATAATGAAAGCGAATTAAAAATTCAGTGACCATATCACAAGTTTTAAAAGTTTGATGATTAAAATGAAAACGCACTAAAAATTTGATGATTATTTATGTAGTTTACCCTAAAATAAAAGCACTACACATAGCTTGAACTCAATTCGTGTGCAAGAGTCTAACACCTCAACTTAACTCTTACATGTCCAATAATGTATAATGGATAATAAACAAGGTGTATTTTTTAGGGTATATAGTTTATAGTTTAGAATTTAAAATATAAAATTTAAATTTTTTAGTATTAGAACATAGAAGAATACAGTAGAAAGGGGCGGAAGATTTTTGTCCATCTTCAATTACCTCATTAGTCATACTATATCAGTCGTATGCTCATGTTCAGTTCATATATAACATTTGCTATATTAGGTCTAGAGAAACTCATTACTCACATTAAACGACAATGTCACATCTATTTTCTTTTAGTTGTATATTATTTTCATAAATAGTTCTAACACATTTAATATAAAAGTGTCTAAATTTATACGAGGTCACATTTTCTTAGCACCTTCTTTTCATGGAATATGTTATAAGCAGGGGTAAAGCCAAGATTTAAAAGTTAAGGGGGCGAAAAAAAAATTAAGGATATAAACACCCTTGGACTTTTGACAAAAAATCAATTACGTCCCTAAACTAGGATAAAAATCCATTGCCACTTTTCGATGCCCCTTTCTATGTCCCAACACTAAAAACACTAAAAAAATTAAATTTTAAGCCCTAACCCTAAATTCTAAACTCTACACCATATACTTTAAAAAATATACCCTACCCTAAATTCCCTAAACCCTAACCACAACCCCTAACCTTAAACCCTAAACTCTAAATCTCAAACTCTACTTATTAGTGTAGGGGGGTAGAAAGGGGCATCGAAAAGGGGCAGAGGATTTCAATTCCAAAAGTTGTAGCCTAACTTCGGATAAAAATCCATTGCCCCTTTCTATGCCCTAACACTAAAAAATTAAATCTCAAACCTACCCTAAATTCTAAATCCTACACCCTATACCCTAAAAAATACATCCTAGCCTAAATTCCCTAAACTATAACCACAAGCCTTAACCTCAAACCTTAAACCCTAAACTTAAATTTTAGTATGGAGGCATAAATAGGGGCAGTGAAAAAGGCAGAGGATTTCTATTCCCTAACTTCGCAGAGTTATTTAATTTAAAATTATTTTTATTGATCAGATAAAGATTATAATACAATTTTAAGCCTCTAACATAGTAGTGTTTGTAGGAATAGATATCATTTGCCTTTTTCGGTGTTTCTTTCCATGCCTCACACTAAAAAATAGGTTTAGGGTTAGGGTTAGGGTTTATGTAATTTAGGCATGGTGTATTTTTTAGGGTATAGGGTGTAGGGTTTAGGATTTTTATTTTAGTGTTAAGGCTTAAAATTATTTTTAGTATTTTTTGGTGTTACGATATAGAATAAGGCACCAAAAAGGACAAACGATTTTTATCCGTATTTCTAGCGCTAATTGTAATACGTAGTTATATTGATATATTCACGGGCAATGCTACGTCTACCCACTGGGTCATCTACCCCGTTGAGGTGGCGTATGGCATGGCAACTCAAATAGATATAACTGAATAAAATATTAAAATATCTTTTAAAATTTTAATTGGATAATACAAAACAATTAATACACCTTTTACCCACAAATTTTTTTTAAGATAATAAATGCATTGCGTTTATAATTGTTTGACTAGCCTCACATTAATAATAATAATAATAATAATAATAATGATAATAATAATAATATTAATAATAATAATAATAATAATAATAATAATAATATTAATATTAATAATAATAATAATATTATTATTATTATTATTCAAATTAGATTATAAAATATTTCGAAGGTTGAATCTACGCCAACCAATCATTTTGGTAATCGGAATTCCATTATTTGACGTAATTTTTTTTCCTTTTCTCTCTTTTAATTTTATTTAAAAAATATTGAAGAATTATAAAGAAAAGACAGGAAAAAGGAGGTAGAAGCTTGGAATAATCAGCTTTTTTAGTATGAATGGAAATATGTGAAGCATTCAAAAAATAATCTTTAAATGTAATAGATTTTCTCATACTCTTTGATTACAAAAAATATATATTTTAAGAAATTATTCAAGAGTGATTTAACTTATAAATTTTAGGGAAATATTTTGATATACAAGTTTGTTATACAAGTCTTTTAATTTTAGGTGTAGAGATTTAGGTTGTGGTTAAGGGGTTTATGTTGTAGGGTGTAGAATTTAAGGTTTATAGTTAGAATATAGAGATTAGGTTTTAGGGTGTTAGGGCTAGGGATTTAGGTTTTAGATTTATAGCTTAAATATGAAGGGTTGTGTAATTTTTTTACATAGCTTGTATATCAAAATATAACCCTAAATTATGTTAGATATGGGTTTAAACATTTAATAGTAATTCATAATTGTTCTATTCAAAAGAAGCAATTCATAATTCTTTTATTTAAATGATGGAAAATAATAATAAAAATGCTATTACAATGATATTTCCATTAATATTTTAAGAAAACTCTTTAGTATTTTACTAATTGAGTTGATATTTGGTTAATATGCGATATCATTTAAGTCAAACTCTTAATTGATATTATACAAAAAACTAGTTTTGTTCACTGTGATGTTACTCTTCTATTTAATTTAATTAAACTTGAGTTTGATTAATCCGAAATATAATTCTAATATTCAAATCGATTTAATTTTACTAGTTTTTTATTTTGAATTATGATTTTTATTTTTAAGATATATTATTATATATTAAATAATAAAAGAAAAATATGAGCAGTGAAAATCTCTACAAGAAAGTATTGAACATGTGTTAAAGACAATGCAATAGAAGCAATGAATATTGTATTTTTTTAAGAGAATATCCAAAAATTTATTGAGAGTAATATGAAAAAGGTTTTAGAGTTCCTATAAATTTTCTATAAATATGTCACTTGCATGATAAAAATAAAATTAAAAATAAAAATAAATTAAGTTTTAGTTGGAATTTTATTTCTTAAGAAGAGATGGAACAAATTTTAATCTTGGGGTTTGTTATAGTTATTGGGAGAAAAATTTTCTGTACTTTTTCGGTGTTGTTTTTTTTCTCAACACTAAAAAGTTAAATCTTAAGTCATAATTCTAAATTATAAGTATTAAATCTTAAAAAATACATCTTACACCCAATATTCTAAACCATAACCTTAAACTTTAAGTATCAAATAGGTGCCCAAAGTTTCAACCGTTATAATTTTAGGTGCCTAAAATATACAATGTTACAATTATAGGTGCCTCACCGTTAAAGAAGTGTTAAAAAAAAGTTGTCAATCAATCAATACTTAAAACACGACACTAATTTTTTTAAAAATTTAAAGGAAAAAAATCAGAATTTTCATAAAATCTTAAAATTTTGCAAAGTTTACAAAACAGTTTCCAAATCTCTAAAATTTCTCAAACTCCCAAATCGCCACCGCTTCCACTATCGATCGTCGCCCCTGATCACACACCTTTGGTTGCTGGACCAAGGCGATCATTTTTCCCAACACGGCGTCGCCAAAAATGCGGAACGACATGCAACCAAATGCGAAATCGACGTTCATATTTTAAAATAATGATTGAAAAATATATTTTAAACTGTATATAAATTATATATAAATGGAAAAATATCTTACGATACTTTTTTATATTAGTTAATTTAAAATTATTTTTATTGATTAGTTAAAGGTTATATAATACAATTTTAAGCCTCCAACGTAGCAGCGTTTCTAGCGCTAATTGTAATACGTAGTTATATTGGTATATTCACAAGTAACATATATTTATAACAATTTCTTAAAACGAAAACTAAACAAAACATCTCTTCAATTGTCTTTGAACAATCGAACATTTGATTCAATGCATGATAAAAATAAACATAAACATAAATTAAGTTTTAGTTGGAATTTTATTTCTTAAGAAGAAATGGAACAAATTTTAATCTTGGGAGAAAAATCAAATTTCTCTTTTGGGTGCTGCTTTTTGTCCCTAACACTAAAAAGATCAAATCCTATGTCATAACTTTTAAGTATTAAACCCTAAAAATATACCTTACACCAAATATTTTAAACCCTAACCCTAATACATATCCTTAAACTCTAAAACTATTTTTTTAATAAGGGGCGGACGATTTCTACTCCAGTTATTGTTGAGTTTCAAAGTCGATTTGTTAAATAAATTTGAGTATAGTAATTTGCAAAATTGATTTAACTGGGACATATTACACATAATAATATATCAAAAGAAATAAGCGCAAAAAGTAAAAGAAATAATATACGAGAATGGGCAAAAATAAAATTGAAATAGCCTAAATTTACAGAAGAAAAAATATCTTAAAAGCATGATAAGGAATTCAACCCAAGTCATAATAAACCCTAAACCTAAGAAAAAAAACTATGGCATATAAACACAACCCAACTCATAATAAGCCCTAAACCTAAGAAAGTTATGGTCCGGTTTGGAAGTAAAAACAAAGAAGTCAGGCAGCTCCAATAGGAAGATTGGAGAGCTGAACCTCTGCTGACGGCTTCTTCACTTGGTCTTTAGTTTTGTGGTCTCCGTTGAAGTAAAAGTAGGCATATAAGCACAACTGAAGAAAGCCAGAGATGGATCCTAGTCCATTGGAAACCTGCAAAGCAACAATAACAATTATATTACTCCATGTCTCCATCCATATATTATGCATTTTAATTGCTCATTAATTTACTTACCAGAATGAATATATCAAATTGGAGGAGGCCATAAATTGTCCAACAGATTCCATTAGAAAAGGCAGCAAGTGAGAGCCAGAAAGGCATGTACTCCACACTCCTTGTTTTGATCACTTTTCTAGCTATGGCCAGAGGTGACAAATACATGATGATGTTGAAAACATCAGCTATTATTCCAACCATAAGAGTTCTACGGCTATGGAAAACGAAGATAGCCAACAGAACGATGCCTACTGTCAATAGTGCTTCAAGACCTATGATTTGCGCAACACGAAGCTGAAATTTGTACACATTCAAGTCTCAGATTCATATAATTAAACAAGGGAGCTTGGTAGAGATTAATGATTCATATAATTAAACAAGGGAGCTTGGTAGAGATTAATGATTC
This sequence comes from Hibiscus trionum, assembly GCA_030270665.1. Classification (NCBI taxonomy): domain Eukaryota; kingdom Viridiplantae; phylum Streptophyta; class Magnoliopsida; order Malvales; family Malvaceae; genus Hibiscus; species Hibiscus trionum. The sequence continues at coordinate 4,710,199 of BSYR01000008.1, forward strand.
ATACGTACCCTTTTTTTCCGATCATTAGCGTAAACAAAATATACGGTCAAGTACAGAATCTCAATGCCAAGACCGACGCCATTGATGGTCAACACTAAAATATTGTCTTTTGTAATAAAAGGGAGACCATAGAAGATCCAGATAATACAGTTCATAACTGTGCCCAGGTACGGATATGGTTGAAACTCCTCCACTGCCTTCTTTTTATAGATTTGAAAAAACGTTGGCCTAGTTCATTTATTCACAAAAACCAAAACCATTCATAATTAGTAGGTAACCTAAAATTCAAGAGAGATAGAGTGAGAGATTGCGATTACATTGGTGAGAGGAAGAGACCGAAAGAGATGACATTCCCTGCAAAAGGAATACATATATAACTACATTGTTGAATTAAATGACGTAAAAACTTAAACCTGGTAACGAATAACTAATTACCGACAATCCCGACGATAGTGTGAGCAAGTCCCATGTTGAAAGCTGAAGCAGAGCAGAAATTGTGAGGGATGAAGGCTCCAACGATTTCAAAGTTATATATAGACAAGGATTTTTAGTTTAAATAAATTTCAACCACTTTAAATAAAATTTATTTTATTAACTAGAAGAATTATATCGAATGTCGAATACTTCTTTCAAACCAATACTTGTGTTTAATTAGAGGAGGTGAAGCCCAAGGAGATTGGTTCGGTGCTTCATGAGCCACAGATGCAGCACTTGTGGATTCCGGATACATTTATATTAAATAAATTTATTTTCATTGGTAATTTTGTCATCCTTGTAGTTATTCAAAATCAACAATGTTGTCATGAAAATCCCCGAATTGCATCCATCTCACCCTTTGAATAACAGAGCCGTTATCAACGGTTGCCCTTTGCCACGCGTCATTAGATAATTAAAAACGTTTGAGTTAGCATGTCCACTTGTCATTTTCTTTAATAAATTAATGTTCTCTGCATGCCAGTTTTGATGACGTGAATTTCTAATTTTAAAATAAACAATTAATTCTATAACCCTCCGTCCGACCTACCTTGTCATCGTCGACATGGCAAGACAACTGACGATGACCGCTGATGTGAAACCATATAGAAATCACATGCCTAGAATTTAACGACTTCGTTAATCAACGACGATCAAAGATGCAATTCAAGAGTTCCAGGGCTAAATTGATGAAATTATAAATGAGGGAAAATATTGTTGATTTTTGAAGACTACGAGGGCTAAATTGATGAAATTAAAAATGAGGAACAAAGTTACTCATTTGAGATTACTACATGGACAAAATTACATATGGATGACAAAATTAACCGGACCCGACGGAGGTGGGTATTTTTTTAATAAAAAAATTAGGTTCGGGTCGGGTTTGGTCGGATTCTGAAAAAGTTTGAGTTGGGTTTGTGTTTAGGGTGAAAATTCCCTCACTCGACCCAATTTAATTATAACTATATATATTTATTATATATTATATTTAATATTTTTATTTTTATTTTCAAGATGAGTGGGTTTAGTCGAATTGTTTGTGAAAATTTTGGGGTCGGTCAGGATCAAATTATACCTTTATTATCTAGGGTCATGAATAAAATATATTAAATTTGGATACCCATGTACTTGTTCTTAGCACTCCCTCACACCCAACAACATTTCCCTTAAAAGCTCCATCAACAAGATATTCTGGATACCTAAAATTGACCCCTTCTTGACAACTTTCTCAAAAAGTAGATGTAAGGCTTCTACTACTAGAATGAACATAAACGAGGATAATTGATCCTCTGTCTCAATCCCTTAAACATCTTAAATTCTTTAGTTGGAGATCCATTAAGTACGATTGAGACCTTTACCGTGGAGACACATTCCATTATACATTTCCTCTATAATTTCCCAAAACCCATTCTTCCTAGCACCATAATCGAAAAGTCTCATCGTACACTATTATAGGCCTTTGCGAAATCTAGTTTGAGTACAACCCCTCGTTCCCATTGACCTCTTATTGCAGTGAATGAATGATTTTGTTCGCTATCAAAATTCTATCAAATATTTGTCTGTCCTTTAGAAAAGCGCATTGAGCCTCACTTACTAATCGATCCATCACCATATATAACCTTCTTTGAGAGTACCTTTGCTAGGATTTTATAAATTGAGCTTACCAAACTAATTAGCCTATATTCTGAAATATTAGCAGGACATTCCTTCTTAGGAATGAGAACTATAAAAGAGGAATTTACATTTTTTTGGTAATTTACCCTTTGAATGGAAACTTTTGAATAACTTGAAGAAATTATCTTTCAATAGTTCCCATCACTTCTTGTAAAAGCAAGCATTGAATCCATCCGGTCTAGGAGCTTTTGAATCATCGCAATTTCATACTGCATCTTTGATTTCCTCCATATAGAAAGGCTTCTCCAGCTCCATAGATTCACTCTGTTGAATTCAAAATCGAACCAAGCATCCCATCTCCTCGACTTCTGAAAAAGTTCGAGTTGGGTTTGTGTTTATGGTGAAAATTCCTTCACCCGACCCAATTTATTTATAACTATATATATTTATTATATATTATATTTAATATTTTTATTTTTATTTTTTTAAGACGGGTGGGTTTAGTCGGATTTTTTGTGAAAATTTTAGGGTCGGTCAGGATCAAATTATGCCTTTATTATCTAGGGTCAGAAATAAAATATATTGAATTTGGATACCCATGTACTTGTTCTTAGCACTCCCTCACACCCAACAACATTTCCCTTAAAAGCTGCATCAACAAGATATTCTGGATACTTGAAATTGACCCCTTCTTGACAGCTTTCTCAAAAAGTAAATGTAAGGCTTCTACTACTAGAATGAACAGAAACGAGGATAATTGACCCCTGTCTCAATCCCTTAAACATTTTAAAAAATTGGGTTTGAGTCGGGTCTGGACGGATTCCGAAAAAGTTCGAGTTGGGTTTGCGTTTAGGATGAAAATTCCCTAACCTGCCCAATTTATTTATAACTATATATATTTATTATATTTAATGTTTTTTTTTTGTTTTTTTTTCCAGAAGTTAGGCTACAGTTTTTGGACAAAAAACCTTTGCCCCTTTTTCGATGCCCCTTTCTATACTCTAACACTAAAAACACTAAAAAAATTAAATTTTAAACCCTAAATTCTAAATCTTAAATCCTAAAATACACGATACCCCTAATTCCTTATATCCTAACTTTAAACCCTAAATCCTTAACCTAATTTTTACTGTGGAGCATAAATAAGGGTACCAAAAGGGATAGAGGATTTCTATTGATAGTTTTTTCCTTAGGTTTAGGCATTATTATGAATTGGGTTAAATTCCTTCTTCTTTTTTTCTATCGTGCTTTGTTAGGTTATTTCCCCTCCCTTTTTATTAATTTTGTTCTTGCCCATTCTCATGCTTTATATATTTTTTAATATGCGCAATGTGTTCCACTTAAATCATTCTTACAAACTGCATTCACCAAATTTCTTTAATAAATCAACTTTGAAACCCAATAAAAATTATACCAAATCAATGGTAAAAATTCGTTCCATTAAAATTCCAACTAATCTTTAATTTATGTGTAGTTTATTTTATTTTTCTAACTGCACATATATATTATATGTTTGATTATTCAATGTTAAAGAAATTTTAATGTATTTTATTATTAAGATTTTGATATAAATCATTTTATAATAAAACAAATTAAATAGAAAGGAAATTGCATCCATAGCATTAAAGTGTCCCCCGAAATATATTTAGTAGAACTCAATTATTTAATTGCATGAATATTTGTACTACAATGTTTCTAATATTTTATAAGTCATGTCAGGCATACAAGTGACATTGATGATAAAAGATTTATTTGGTTCACTTGTAACATGTTCAATGAAAACGAGGTGCTAAGAAAATGTGACATCGTATAAATTTAGACACTTTTATGTTAAATGTGTTAGAACTATTTATGAAAATAATATACAACTAAAAGAAAATAGAGGTGACACTGTCGCTTAATGCGAGTATGCACAAATTATTGGAAATTTGATACAGTAATGAGTTTCTCTAGACCTAATATAGCAAATGTTATATATGAAATTATGAACATGAGCATAAGACTGATATAGTCAGACTAATGAGGTAGTTGAAGATGGACAAAAATCTTCTGCCCTTTCTAGTGTATCTTTCTATGTTCTAACACTAAAAAAATTAAATTTTATATTTTAAATCCTAAATCATAAACTTTATACCTTAAAATTACACATTGTTTATTAGCCATTATACATTATTGGACATGTAAGAGTCAAGTTGAGGTGTTAGACTCTTGCACAAGAATTGAGTTCAACCTACGGTGCTTTTTTAGGATAAACTACATAAATAATCATCAAAGTTTTAGTGCGCTTTCATTTTAGTCATCAAACTTTTAAAACTTGTGATATGGTCACTGAACTTTTAATTTGCTTTCATTATGGTCCTCTTGTTAACTACCGTTAGAAAACGCTGACGTGACACGTTAACTTTCCTTTCCTCTCTATGTTTTCTTCATTTCTTCCCTTTTACTGCATTATTGAATCTTTGATCATAACTCCTTGAACTGTTTTTGTCTTAACAAACATTAAAAAGTCACTTAGTGCCGGCTTGGCATTGCTTTTGAAATGTTTAGTTTAAGATTTAGTTGTTTGGGATTGCTGCCAAAAAATATTTTTAAAATGATAAAATGACCATTTTAGACAAATGTTGTACGATTTAAATCATATTAATTTGAATTATTTTTTGAATTCATTAATATATTTATATATGAAATATATAGAGTTACTATAATAAATTATAAAAACCTAAAAAATATATAGATTTTAAAATATAATATAATTTAATTGTTAAGTTTAATTTAAATATATAAAACATATTTTAAAATTAAATTAAATACATTATAATTATTAAAAACTCAAATATATAAAAAAACAAGTGCAAACTTTTGAACAATTGAATAGAGCTTGGTTTTCACCTTCTTTATAATATATCACTTATTTTTCATAATATAATTTCAAAGATCGATATTTAGGTCCTCTAATCACATCCATGGTGTTGTATGATTATACAAATTCAGATCAATAAGACCTTCATTTTGATATAATTAAGATATGCATATTTTTTAATTTAACAGACATAATAAGTTCAATTCATGGTTTTTTCTCAAACAAAATTTTATTAATCATAAAAAACTTCAAATAAGTTTACAATTTACACCTAAAATCACTACACCACCCATTGCTCATATATCAACAATCAAACAAATAAATCACTAAATAATAGCGAGGAAGCCAAGAAAGATGATCTTCTGAAGAAAGTTTTAATGAAGGACATGGAAACAACAGGGAGAACACAAGAAGCGTAAATAGCGGGGGAAGCCAAAAAGGTAAATTTGTTGAAGAAGTGAAAGGCGAATCTTGTGAGCAGGGAGAGAAGAAAATAAGAAAAATCAAAGGCCATGTAGAGGAGGAAACTCTGTGGAAATTACATTAAATTTTGATTGTCACAATGGTGACAGACTGCAGCTCTGATCAGGTGAAGGAGAGATTGCACAATTGGGGTATCGGTGAGATAGAGATGAGTAAAATGGGGGGAAGAAGATTCTTAATCGATATACAAGATGAAGAACTCCTTATTGTATTGGAGGAGCACCAATGGTCCGTATTAAAGGGAGTCTTTATAGAAGTGGAGTATTGGTCAAAAACTAGTATGATACCTGAAAGGTCGACTTGGGTGGAAGTAGTGGGAATTCTATTACACTGTTGGAATTATACGATAATATGTAGGATATCATAATGTTGGGGGTTCTTTGGTAGCAATATGAGAGAATGCAAACCAAACACTAGATTGCGAGAAGCTAAATATCTTAATCTCTACAAATCAGATTAAGTGAATCGATTGTATCGAGCTCGAGTATATGAAGTTGTCTGCATTCATGTAAATGTAGATAATCAAAAGATTGGGGTTGAGGGGAAGCCAGCCTGGCCGGTCATATCAGATACAAAGGAAAGCTCATCGAAACCGATAACGGTCCATTCTTAGAGGGAAGAAATGATTAAATCTAAAGATAATTTATTGAGCATGATAAAGCAATAAATGTAGTTTGCAAAGGAATGTCAGCATAATTTATGAAAATGATCTAGAAAGCTAAGATTTTAGATTTATTAGGGAATCAAAATTAAAGGGTTCTAGACTCAAGAATAATGGAGAAGTCAAAAAAATTCCAGCAGTCAGACGGTGTTGAACTGGCTGAAATGGAGAAAAGGTACCAAGGAACAAAGATTCAAGGGAGAGTAGTGGACCATGCAAAGGGGATCTTGTAGATACTGGCCTAGTTGATGTTCCCATTACATTAAGATTCAACCTAGAAAACCCAAGCTCAAGAAGGGCAGTGGAAGATCTAAGAATGACGAGCTTCAATGAGGCTGACATTAATCATAAAGAAAATCAAGTGGTAGACTTGTATATTAACCAAGTCGAAGTCCAAAATTAGCCTAGGGCAGATGAAATGAAGAAATCTGAATCAAATCGGGTTAATAAGGCAAATGAATATACGATAAGGGCATAGAATGATGTAGAGGTTGAATATACCCTAGCCCTACCAAAGTTTCAAGCAAGGAAAAAAAGAAGGAATAAGGAGCAATACCATTCTTTTTTGGAGTTTCGGAACAAAGTTCTTATAAGACAGAACAAAAGAAAAGGGATAGAGCTCAAAGGCGCATTAAGAAGGCCTGGAAAGATTTAGTTTCTCATGAAATCGAAGGCAGATTGCTGTCAGATTCGGAACTTCAAACAAGGTGAAATAACTACACAAAGGGAAATGAGGCTATTTCTTTGGGGAAAGATATGGGAATCCAATTTTGAGGAGATTAGTGTAACCCCCTTGACCCTAATCAAGCGTACCACATTAGATTTGGTGAAGCAAACCCGAACAAACTAACAAAAATTAGGACCATTTTTTCTTTTATCATGTATCGATGCAACATTAGAACCTAGTGTGTACATACTGGCAGCTGATAAAATCTCACTTGAATCAACATCAGATTGATGTCCAGATGCCCTATTAAACATTTTAGGACCAAATTGTAAAACTATTAACCTGAAAGGATTTATCCGTATTTTAAATTATCAAACCTGAATTAAGCAGGTTTCATGCATGCATGTGAAATTTTAGCTCAAATCGATCATCCGAACACATCCAGTTGACACTTGAACAAATAAGGACGAAAATGCAAACAATCGAAAACATCTCATTAAACCAACTGGCATAACGACCTCGTGTACCGATACATTATGCGTACTAGTACACCTGCTCGTGTATCGATCCCAAGGCCAAAACCAAATAGGGTCGTACCGATACACTTGCTCGTGTATCGATACCCCGACTTAAATGGGTGAGTCTGAAAATTCCAATAGCCAAAAGACGTACCGATACAGCTAGAGCCATACCAGTACCCAAGCCAAATTTCCAACCTTCAAGCCAGATTCAAGCCTCGTGTATCGATACAACTTGCTCCGTATCAGTACAGGAATATCTGAAATGCCATTTTTCTCTGGTTTTACGACTTTTAATCATCCCAAATGTAACACCCTAAAATAAAGAGTAGAGGCTAAAAAGGGAAGCAAGTAAAAAAAAATGGTAAGTGTGGTTGTGAAGGCTTGAACCCGTGACCTATGCTTGGTAAACCCAAGCTTTAAGTCTGAGCTAAGGCAATCCATGGCTTTAGTTTACTCTAGTTTTTATTTAGGATATGGTTTAATTGTGTAATCCAATAACGAATAAAAGTGAGACTCCTCACCTACCCGAAACCAATGCACATTTTGATCTGAAAAAAATATCAGAGATCTGGGAATTTTAAAAGTGACCATTCACCTTCCCGATCGGCCGCCCTTGATCTCCGTCACCGTCGGGCGGTGGTGGTCACCGCCTACATCGCCGGAGGCGTCGCGTCACCACGGTCACAGCCTTGACCACCACGCGCGTGATCGAGCCACCTTTCACCGGTAAATTTCGTTTGAAGCTTCGACAAGACACCAAAACGGTCGCCTCTGTTTTCCGCTATCTCCGATCGGTACAGCCGTCCATTCGAGACGTGGGTGCAGCTGTCGAACTCCTCGCGTCGAGCCGTGCAAAACCCAGTCGGTTGTTCGTCCGTCCGTCTGACTCCGATAAGGACCTCGTCGGAGCTACGTCACTCTCCGGTCGTCCCTTGGCATTTTGGGTAAGAATCAAGGTGATTCCGACATATTTTTGGTATTATTGAGGTTTGGGTTGGATTGTAGGTTGATGTTTCATGTTTTCCGTCAAAACAGGTGCGTTTGGGGGGCTTCCGGCGACTGTTCCGGCGACCGTCCGGTGAGTTGGTAACGCTAGGTAAGCGAACCGGCCTAAACCGGTCTGAACCCAACCAAACCGAACCGGCTTGGCCCATTGAATCGGGTCAGGCCTATTAGTTTTAGGAAATGGGTCAGCACGTGTAAGGCCCAACGACCTTTAGCCCAAACCCGTGTAACCAACCCGACACGACCTGTTGACCGACCCGACCCGTACTCGACCCGTTGACCGAGTCAACTCACCCGAGTCAACTTAGTGAGTCAACTCGCCTGAGTCAACCCAGTGAGTCAACTCGCTGAGTCATCCATTGGACCAGTGACGTAAGCGTTGACTTTGACCGCTGACGTCAGCGTTGACTTTGACCAAAAAGTCAACTTTTCCCTAAAAGTCCTATTTTATGTTTTTCGACGTCCTGAGTCCGATTTTGAAGCCCGTTTCGTGAAATTCTAACCCGAAAGCCTCCGAATTGGACCTTGAACTCGAGTCCACTAATGTATTTTTAATAATCAATTATGAGCAATGTGAATAAGGACTGAAATTGGATTTTGTGCGATTGAAGGTATCCGAAGTTTCTTGTATTCGGGATGTTGAGGACGTCACATTCGGGTTCGAGAGTGATCGAACGGAGTATCATGGTCGACTGATATAGCAAGTATTAAAGGTAATACACTACTACCTCTAGTATGCTTTATGAACATGTTGGTATTCGGTAAATGCATGCATAAATATGATGAGGAGTGATGTTAGCTCTGCTTAAGTCAAACCGAATATGAAATTGAGTATGATAACCTGGATAAACTTAAAATGCTCGAACGAGAAAGTTAATAAACGTAAGGATCTAGAGTTCAATAAATAACTAATAAGGCAGCTAATCTCCAAATCCGATTATCAGTGTCAAATGATCAAATGTTAAAAATATTCAGATATAAAATTACGAAAGTGCCCTTAAAGTATGAGAATGACTAAAATATCCTTGGAATTGGAAGCGATCTAGAAATCCATGCTAGATATGGTAAGACAACATGATTCATCTGAAAACCTCGAAAAACCTAAAAAGTTATGGTAACAAGATTTGAACCTTCGAGATTGTAAGGTGTTAAGTTTCCTTAAATTCGGAACGAGTCTCTGAATATAGATTTACGAGAAGTTATTCGCACCTCTGAATTAATCAAGCGGCTCGAAATACAGAATTGACTGAAATGACTAAATGCATTGGGATATATTGTTATGGTTAATTAATTGGAATGATCGTATTGACCAAAAAGACTAAAGTATCCTCAAACATCGAGGTTTGCAAATTAACTAGAATGATGGATAAATCTTTGAGTTCTGAAATGAATGAAGTGGTTGGGGGTACCGAGAGTACTTGAATGGCTGAAACACCCACGAGTACTTAATTGATTAAAATACTATATATGGTTCGATTGACAGGAATGATGGATATCGCAAACTTCAAATGGCTGAAATACCCCCCATTGACTGGAATAAATAAATTGCCTTTGATAAAATTTTGGAAATACCAATAAAGTTGAAAATGACTGAAACGCCCCTAAGGGTTGAAGCATGAATCATGTATATCGATCACTCATGGTATTAATAAGGTTGGAAGTTTTTCCGCGTAGAACATAAGTTCGACTACTCTGCGGCAAGTCCGGTGGTGAAATATGAAAGCAGCCGTTCCGATATACGATACAGCCAGATACATTAGAAGGGTTGGTTAGTAATGCAAGGTTGAGATATGTTAGTTCGAATGGTTTTGGAGGCTCGATAAACTTCTGGAAATCTTATTGTAAATCATAATGTCCTCATGATTGGGCTAAGTTACAAAGTCCCCTATAATAGTTAAATGACCAAAATGCCCTCATTGGCCAAAGTGATCAAAATAGCCCTGAATGTATCTGATACTGTGAGAGATCTGGACATGGAAACCTCTGAATGCTTGGTTGGAAACCTGATGAGCAACTAATTTTTTTTTTCGAGCCGCTGTTTATGCCTTGTTGGTATAAATTACCAAAATGCCCTTGTGTGATAAAATGACTATAATGCCCTTGTAGGCTTAAATGAGTAAATCACTCATGATATGCCTAAAATCTCAAAGATCTTGATGTATCATCTCCTCAACATCTAGTTTGAACCGTTAGTACAAACCCCTCTTTCAATAGGGGCCTCATTTCAGAAACCCGTTCAAATGGTCAAAAGTTTAACGTGTTCTCTTCCGTAAATGACAAATATCTCCAAGGAAATAAACTATTCCACCTAGTGTGTTCCATGTGTGCTACACGACTGTTTTTGCATACTGATTTACATGCTATAACACCGATCACGTGCACATGATTGACATACTTGAACTAACATGAACATGACATGTTTTATAAATTAAGCATAACCGTACTATATTTCTGGTATTTGCCTATGCACCCGATATGACAAACATGCTATATGGATATTGTGTTACTAAAAATATAGTTATTGATTAATGAACTATTGTTGATCTGATTCACTGGGGTACTTGGGACATGATATGAAGTTACCGTCGGCTCAGCCCTGATCTAGCTGGTAAGTCCGCTCGTTTTCGGATCCTAGGCTTCGGCCAGGTCTGCCCGTATTCGGATCCTAAGCTTTGGCTAGATCCGCCCGTATTCGGACCCTAGGCTTCGGCCATGTCCGCTCGTTTTCGGTTCCTATTCTTCGGCAAGGGCTGCCCGTATTCTAAGGTATATCCTTAGGATGGTACCCACACCCAATGGGCTCGGGTTAATGCCTGTACATGATACCGCACTGGGGAAACTATATACTGGAGTATGGTTGGAGGGTAAATATAGAGTTAAAATGAACTTTATGGCTACTTGAAACAAATTTATTTTAAATAAAAAGGTTTATTGCATTGTTACATTTCACGCATTAACGTTGCACCGTTGGAACACACTAGACACCAAACTCTCTAATCCCTACCTTGTATGTTACCAGCCTATATAATTCCTGTCTAATTCTTGAGGTCTGATTAAAGAACAAATATCGTTATTTTCGAGTATGATGTAACCTCGAAATAGTATAACAAAAATGGAGACCGTTACTACACGGAACACCATGAAAATGTTATGCCTACGATATATATGCATGAGCTTATAGCATCTTTTGGTAGTTCTGTATTACTGAGCTTTTTCAAGCTCACGTTGTTTTACCATCGCAGGTTAAAAGAACCTATCATGGTATTATGGTTGCCAGCAGTATTCGGAGTTCTCTCGGCGTTGCTTTTGAAGTACGGTATTGTATAGTTAGTGGGCATGTATGGCATGTATTGTTTTATGATAGTATTTGTAAAGCACTTTCTGAAATTTTTGGTTATGTGTTTAAATGACTTCCCGAAATGGTATTTAAAACAGAAGTTGATTTTACAGTTTAATAAGTGTTTTGAAGATATATGTTTTTATGTGTATTTTTACTGTGGGTCGCTCTTGTGACCCTAATGTAACTTCCTAGGATCCGTTGTAACGCATAGGCGGGTCTAGGGGGTTACACCAAACTTGCCTCAAGCTCTATAACATACATCCTAAACATAAGTCACATGTAAAGCATTCTTTCTAAGACCTATACACCAAACCTCAAGCATCTTCATAGTCAAATGCATATTCTAGAGGCATGCTTTCGAGAACTCAAAACCAACATACTTACAATCCATTTCAGGGCTTGAAATAATCAAGTATATGATCCAACATACATACATGTCATTTAAACCTTGCCCAAACAATAGAAAACTAGTAATATACATCAAGCATAATATTCATTTCACGACAATCTAGTGCATAAAACCATCATGATCAAATCAACCAAATCACAACATTAACATGCTTAAGGAACACCAAAACAACAACATGATAAATCCTCAACAATTCAAATAAATCTTAAAACCCCCAAGTGAATATGGCGACACATTTTCTTATTTGCCAAAATTCAAGTGATTATTCCGTACTCAAGTAAGTAGTGTTCTCGGGATTTCTTTTGCCTCCAAATGCAGCCTCCAAGCTTTAATTCTCTGCAAGGATGAGACGAGAGCGTAAGCAATGCATGCTTATTAAGTAATGCTCGAAATATACTCATCAATGCAACATAATAACTTTTGCAAAATATACTTCTATTCAAATAGTTTTTCCTTTAGGCATAATCAAACCATTCTTCTTTTTCAAATGCTCTTTTTCATGGCAGAATCAACATGCTTTCCATCCCATATTCTTATATTGGCATTTATAGTGACCGAGTGTAAAACATCATTTTTCTCAAAATACATCAAAAAACGGATCACGGTGGTAATAATCTTTCAATCACCTTTTTAATGGCAGAGATAATCTCTCAACCTCTCTTTGCCCTCAACGACTTGAAATAGTGCCTTTAAACTACCCTCAAAGCCGGAGACCTCAACGACTTGAAATATTGCCTTTAAACTAACCTCATAGTTTGAGCACATCGACCCAAAATAGTGCCTTTAAACTATCCTCAAAGTCGAAATAAGTGCCGCTAGGCTTATGCCCTTTTCTTTTCTCAATCTTTATAGTGCACTTTAATCCTATTGCTAGCCATATATATTCGATTCATCTTTTATTTGTCACTTAACCAATATAGATCATACATGCATGGGAACATACTGTTTTCAATGCAACAATAACTCATCATTTATACTCAAGCCGTGTGTAACACCCTGAAAACCAGTCTAGTCGGAATTAGATTCCGACGACCTAAAATCCTACACCGAAGAGCTTAAGTATTGCATTTACATTAAGTGTTATGATCTTTTTTATTGATGAGGGACCCTAGCAAGTCCAAACTTTTGATTTGAAACCCTTCTAAATGCTTAAAATAATGTTTTTGAGCTAGGAGTTTCGATACAGTAAGATTCGTACCGAAACGACCTAGGTAAGGTGTTTCGAAACGATTATAAGGCGTTCCGATATAGTTCCAATGATATTAACTAACTTTTGGACTATTTCATAGCCGTTTCGATGCAGCTTCACGCGTTTCGATACGGGTCCTCTGATTTGAATCTGTTCGAAGGTTAAATTGAAAGAAAATGAAGTGGTGATGACTCACCTGCTTATTGCTGCGCCTCCCCACATGGAAGTAGTCTAAAAGGATGTCTCATAGTCATTTTTATGATTGGTTTTGATAAGATATAGAAAAGATAGGAAATAATATATTAAGCTTACCTTTGGTTGACGGAAATCTTTTCATTGGCTAAGTGGGAGGTGGGGAAATGATGAGGCCTGTAGTTGTTTTAAAATTTGGAAAAAGGAGTTCTCAACCTTGCTTTGCTTTTCACCAAAACTAAATCTCATTCTTTTCTTGAAAAGAAGCTCACACCCTCATTGTCATCCTCTTCACCAAGCTCAAGCATACACCTCTCAATTTGTGATCCTTAAGCTTAAGCTTTCCTTGATTTAAGAATATCAATTCATAGCTACCGATCGGGTAAGTAGAAACCTAAATCAATTATCAATCCTTTTGGTCATTGAATGCCCAATTTCAAGTTAAAAGCTTTAAGATAAGCTTTTGTCTAATAGCTATTCCAAGTATCGATATTGTCATATTGATTCTAATAATCCCTTATTGTTCTTTCTAGTTCAAGAATTGGAAAAGACTAACCCCTCGTCTCCATCAAAAGCTAGGAATAAAGGGATAGTGTAAAACCTATGTTTGATTTTGATATAATTAAGTTATTAAGGATTAAATTGAAAACTTGAAATTGATTTCTAAGTCCCTTTAATAATTTATAAATCACCAACACTTCAAACGGATTTGAAAAACTCAAACTCCAAATATTTTCTAAGTGTTCCAAGGCCAAAGTATTGAAAATCGTCCAGGTGTATCGATACGCCTCCAGCCGCATCGATACCTTTTTTTACAAAGTTGGCTACTGGAAAGACGCGTTTCGATACGCTCTTTACTGTATCGAAACAGAGTCAATCTGTATCGATACGCCCTCTGTAAAAACTGAAGGAGTTTGAATGGTGTACCGATACGGCTTAACCCGTATCGATACGTTTTTAACTGAATTTTTAATTCAAAGTGTTTTAAATGTTTTTGACTGTTGGTGTCAGTCGTTAGGTAACTAACATTTAAAGTGGCAGTTGTCCCGTATCGATACGGTGAACCCCCGTATCGAAACAGAGACTTCCAGTGAGCTAAGTTGAGAAAAAGATATCGATACGATCTTTTCCGTATCGAAACAGTCCTTGTCCCGTACCGATACGCTTACGAGCGTTTCGATACGCCCTCTTTATTATGTACAATGACTCCTTTTGTTTTGAGACAGGTATCGATACGGCTGCCCGTGTATCGATACATATAGCTGCAGAAGTGCATTTATGGTGGAAAGAGAGGGTCCCAACGGCTATAATCAATACCCTAACCACCCAAACGACTAGAATTGATAGAGAATATATAAATTGAAGCTCATTGAAGACCAGCAACAACTATTGCATTAAAGAAAAATATCCAAGCAAAAATCCAACCTCAAGTGTGCCTATTTTCCAATATCTTGTAAACCCCAAATTGAGTTGTATTCAATTCTTATTCTATCTTCAAATTTGGGTTGAGTGTTGTACTTCAAGGGACAATATTGTATTTGAGAGATATATTTCTTGTCCAATTTCTTCTTTGTTTATTTGTGAGGGTTTGGTCAAATTTTGGGTAGAAAATTTGACCGGTTGTGTAAAGGTTACCTCCTAAGCCTTGAAAAGGGGAAGAACAAATTAGTGAATCGTTGCAAATCCTTAGTGGTAGCTAAGGTAGTGGATGTAGTGTTCATTTGCAACTTGAACCACTCTAAAATCCTTTGTTCTTCATTTTAGTTGTCCATTCACTCCAACAAAGTTTTAAAATCCCAATTCACCCCCTCTTGGTCTTGATCAATCCATCGATCAACTCAAAAATTGGTATCAGAGCCTACCTCTTTGAAGGATTAACAATCACAAGAGGAGTTCCTAGGAAGAGTGTGATCATCCAAAAATCAAGGCATGACATCTACCTCCGGATCTAGCATGTATGAGTCTCAATCCACTACAAAACCGCAATTCTTCAATGGTGAAAACTATCCGTTTTGGAAGACCCGGATGCGCCTCTTCATCAAGTCCAACGATTACTTGGTTTGGGATGTCATTGAAGATGGTCCCTACATACCGTTGAAGAGAGATGATGATGAAAAGATGGTCCTAAACAAGAAGATTGAGATGAGTGAAGAAGAGAGGAAGAAGATCCAAATAAATGACATAGCTCTTCGCATGCTCTTTTGTTATTTCAGTCCCGACATCTACTCCAAAGTCTCCTCCATTGAGAGTGCCAAGGAAGTGTGGGATACTCTAGAGACCACCTATGAAGGAGCCAATGATGTGAAGGAGACCAATATTGTAATTCTCAATCTTAGTTATGAGAATTTCAAGATGGAGCTCAACGAAACTGTGTCCAAGATGTTTGATCGCTTCTCAACCATCGTCAACGGGCTTAAAGGCTTTGGAGAGACTATTCCGGAAGACAAACTTGTCTGGAAGCTACTCTACTCACTTCCCGAATCTTGGGATTGGAAGAGAACCACCATCATCGAGGCCAAAAACTTGAAGACTCTAAAACTTGATGAGCTAGTGGGTTCTCTCCTTACACATGAAATAATGAAGCAAGGAAGGGAAGATGAAAAGAATAAGGAAGAGAAAAGAGTGGAGAAGCTAGAGGTAGAAAAGAAGAAGAAAATGGGAGTGGCTCTCAAAGCTTCATTACTTGAGGAGAGCTCTTCTAGTGAGGAGGATGACCATGAAGAATTGGCTATGATAGCCAAAAGGTTCTCTCGATTCATGAGGTCCAACCGTGGAAGGAAAATTCAAAGAAAGATGGACTTCAAGGGTAAAAGCAAAGAAGAAGAGAGGGATCAAATCATTTGCTACGAGTGCAAAAAGCTCGGTCACATTCGTTCGGAGTGCCCTCAACTCAAGAAGAAGGGCTTTGAGAAGAAGAAGAAGCTCAAAGCCAAACTTGCTACTTGGAGTGATGAGGAGTCATCCGAGGATAACGAACAAGAAGTGGCCAACCTTTGCCTCATGGCACTTGAGGAAGATTCCTCCATGGGGGAGCATTGCTACAAGGCCAAAGCACAAAGTTAAAACTCATGGTACCTTGGTAGTTGATGCTCGAGGCATATGACCAGAGACAAGAGTAGATTCATGGACTTAAAGCCGAAAAGGGGAGGAGTGATGACATTTGGTGACAACTCCAAAGGCCACATTAAAGGTATTGGCTCCATAGGTAATCACTCTACCATTCTTATTGAAAATGTCTTGTATGTCGATGGTCTTAAACATAATTTGTTGAGCATAAGTCAACTATGTGATAAAGGGTTTAATGTCTTGTTTGATAAAAATGGTTGCAAAATAGTTGACATTAAATCAAATAATATTATGCTCATAGGTCATCGCATAGGTAACATTTAGATGGTGCATTTAGATGACATACATACATCCTATGCATGTTTAGTAGCTCAAAATGAAAATGATGCATGGCTATGGCATATGAAACTAGGACATGCTAGCATTAGTGTTTTAGAAAAATTAGTTTCCCTTGATCTAGTTAGAAGTTTACCCAAGATTAAGTTCTCAAACGATAAAATTTGTGATGCATGCTCTAAGGGTAAACAACAAAAGTCATCCTTTAAATCCATTAATGATGTTTCTACAAGTAGGTGTTTACAACTTATTCATATGGATTTATTTGGGCCTATTAGGACTATGAGCTTGAGTGGTAAATCTTATGCATTTGTTCTTGTTGATGATTTTTCTAGATTTACTTGGGTCCTATTTTTAAGTACTAAAGATGAGGCTTTAGAAAAATTCATCACATTTTCAAATTAACCCAAAATGATCTTGAACTTAGAACTTCTCATATTAGAAGTGATCATGGAACCGAATTTCAAAATCTAGGGTTTGAAGAGTTTTTAAATGAAAATGGTATTAGCCACAATTTTTTGGCTCCTCGAACTCCTCAACAAAATGGGGGTAGTTGAGAGGAAAAATAGAACTTTACAAGAAATGGCTAGAACCATGCTTTGTGAAAACAATTTACCTAAATATTTTTGGGCGGAAGCCACAAACACCGCTTGCTACATTGTAAACCGAGTAATGATTAGGCCAATTTTAAAGAAAACACCATATGAGATTTTAAAAACTAAAAAGCCTAACATTAGCTATTTTCATCCATTTGGTTGCAAGTGTTTTGTTTTAAATATTCGAAAAGATAACTTAGGTAAATTTGACGCAAAAAGTGATGAAGCTATTTTCATAGGATATTCTTTAAACTCTAAAGCCTATCGTGTATTTAACAAGAGAACTTTAGTAGTAGAGGAATCTATACATGTTGTATTCGATGATAACCTCCTTCCAAGGAAGGATTCTTGTGATGATGATGATGTAGGAATCATTAATGCCTTTGATGGAGGACAAACTTCAAAGAAGGATGAGATTCCAACAAAAGAAGAGGACACACAAGATCCACCTCTTGAAGCCTTGAAGGACTTGGCTCTTGAGGAAAAGGAAGTGAGCTACCCAAGGGAGTTCAACTATGTCAAAGATGGTGAAATCTTAGGTGACCCATCCAAGGGGGTAACCACTAGTTCTTCTCTTAAACTTATGAACCATGTTGCATTTATCTCATGCATAGAGCCTAAAAATATCAAAGAAGCATTAAAAGATGATTTTTGGATTTTGGCCATGCAAGAGGAATTAAATCAATTTGAGAGAAGTAATGTTTGGACACTAGTTGATAGGCCTAGTAATCAATCTACTATAGGAACTAAATGGGTCTTTAGGAACAAACTAGATGAGAGTGGTAACATTGTGAGAAATAAAGCTAGACTAGTAGCACAAGGTTACACTCAAGAAGAGAGAATAGATTTTGATGAAACCTACGCACCCGTAGCTAGAATGGAAGCCATTAGGATGTTGCTTGCATATGCATGTTATCATGATTTCAAGTCTTTTCAAATGGATGTTAAAAGCACATTTTTAAATGGTTTTATAAATGAAGAAGTGTATGTGGAACAACCACCGGGTTTTGAAGACTCGAAATTTCCAAATCATGTTTTCAAACTTACTAAAGCTCTTTATGGATTAAAACAAGCTCCTAGATCTTGGTATGAAAGACTTTCAAACTTTTTGATTGAAAAAAGTTTTGAAAAAGGTAAGATGGACACTACACTTTTCATAAAAAGGTATAAAAATGACATATTAGTAGTGCAAATTTATGTTAATGATATCATTTTTGGATCTACTAATGAGTGTCATTGCAAGGAGTTTGCTAAGTTAATGCAAGGTGAATTTGAGATGAGCATGATGGGAGAGCTCTCATTCTTTTTGGGACTCCAAATCAAGCAAAGGAAGGATGACACCTTCATCAATCAAGCAAAGTACATCAAGGATATGCTCAAGAAGTTTGGCTTGGAGAATGCAAAGCCTCAAGCCACACCTATGAGCTCATCTACAAAGCTTGACAAAGATGAAGGAGGTAAGTGTGTTGACACTAAGCTTTACCGTTCTATGATTGGATCATTGCTTTACCTTACCGCAAGTAGACCAGATATCTTGTTTAGTGTTTGCTTGTGTGCTAGGTTTCAAGCTAGTCCTAGAGAGTCGCACCTTATAGCCGTTAAGAGAATCTTTAGGTACCTTAGAGATACCCCTTGTTTAGGTCCTTGGTACCCTAGAGACTCCACCTTCAACCTTCATGCTTATTCGGATGCGGATTATGGGGGTGTAAAATCGATAGGAAGAGTACTCCGGGAACTTGTCAATTCTTAGGTAGTATGCTCATATCTTGGTTCTCTAAGAAACAAAATAGTGTAGCCTTATTTACCACCAAAGCCGAGTACATATCCTTAGGGAGTTGTTGTGCTCAAGTCCTTTGGATGAAGCAACAACTCTTAGATTATGGTATTAAAGTTGAAACCATACCCCTTAAGTGTGATAACACTAGTGCCATATGTTTAACAAAAAATCCCATCCAACATTCTAGAACCAAACATATAGAAATAATGCATCATTTAATTAGAGATCATGTCCTTAAGGAAGATGTTGTTATAGAGTATGTTGACACCTTAAACCAACTAGCAGACATCTTTACAAAGCCTTTAGATAAAGAGCATTTTTGGTCCCTTAGGAGAGAGTTAGGTCTAACTAGCCTATCTTGACCTTTTAGGAACTCTTTTGTGCTTAAAATTGCTTGATCTTGTGAAGTTGCATGTTTGTGTGTTGTAGCTCTTGAAAATATCCATGCCTTTAGCTAGGGGGAGTATGATTCTGTTAAATTATGCTTAGAACTACTCATTCATCATTTGCATAGGAGATGTTAGAATCGAGCTTTTGGTTGTTCTTCAAGCCTAAAATGTATTTCTGGGCATAGGGTATCAATACGGCCTTAAGCGTATCGATACGAGTACTGTATTAGCTTCCCAGACTTCATTTTGCCTTTAACGGGTATCGATATGGTTAAACCCATTTCGATACAAGCAACAATCATTTCGATACGGATTGCATCCATTTCAATACGACCCTTCAATGGGCATTTTTATTGGAATTACGTTTTTACCCCTGTATCGATACACCCTCAAGCATATCGATACGCGATTGCACAGACAGCTATCAACTGGCATTTAAGAGTTCAAATTTTACCAAAATTAAAATTTCTCAAAACCCTAGAAACCCTAGCCGTTTTCACTCCTTCCTCCCTCATATTTTCACACCACAACTCAAAATCTCAAGAGGGTTTTCAAAATCAAGCAAAGCTCTAAGGCTTTTCATCAATTGGGTGCTAAGCTCTTCTTCCATTCCTCTCTAATCAATATCAAGGTAAAACTCTTTCTTTTTCTGTCATTTTTTTTTAATTTTTTTCTTTTATTTTTGTTTTCAAATTTTCTCTTGTTTTGGTTTTTATTTTATCTTCTCAAACAAAACTCTCTTTTCAAAATTTGTTTTTAATTTTTTTTAAAACCTTGATTATTGGTTTTTAATGAGTTGAATGAAGAAATCTTAATGCATACATTATTTTATCTAGTTCATGACACCTTCTAGGAAGAGAACACACACTAATGAAGCCGGTGAAGGATCCAATACTGGAGGTGGTGCTCGTCCGAATCTCACTCATATTTATCGACTATCTTTTCAATCCCCCGGAGCTCTCACCTATTTTCGTCAATTCGAAAACTATAAGATCCGTCCGGAGAGGGTAATCTCTATTCCTTTTCTTAACTCGAAGTGATTCAAATTTGAATATCTACCTTTTCTCCAAGAGTGGAAGTTTATGGATTTTCTCACTATTCTCGGGTTTTACTTTCGCATTTTGGTTTTAATCTTTTATGCTAATGCCAAATGTTGTGCCAATCGAGATGGTGTTGTTACGACCGTTAATTCTCATCTTATGGGTAAAAAGATCACTATAGATGTTCAATCTATTTGTGAAGTGTTCAAGTTGGAGGATGAAGGCTATGATGATGAGAATGCCATTGGCCATGTTCTAAGTGGTTTCGTCACCGCCCTAAATGCTCAGGATCAAATCCTCCATTTGATGGTCTCTTGGTGGTTTAGGCCCTCAGGAGGGAAGTATTCTACTATTCGCCAAGTGGATGACTTTTGGATTCGATGCTTCCGTGAGAGAAAACGTCCGAACCTTGCTCGTATCATGTTTGCGGAGATCGTCTATCTCGTGCAACATCGCCACACCACACTTGTCACTTCCTTCACCTATGGTACGACCCTAAGTTACTTCTTCCAACAAAAGGAGATTGATTGCTCGCATGACTTCCCAACTCCCCTCACCGATCCCATCAGTGAACGCTCTCTTGCAAGGGGTAAGTTCTATTACTTTAATGGTAATTGGCTACGTCTATCCGAGCTCCCTAGTGAGGCCGCAGAACAATTTGCTAATCCTCAAGTTGAACAAGTTCCTCAAGCTCCTCCTCCTCCACCTTCCATGGATGCTCTAATGACTTTTCTCAATGAGCAATTCAAGGGATTGCGCACAGACATGGCTTCGGGGTTTACCACGTTTGATACTCGTTTCACAAGCCTTGAAGATCAGATGAAGAACGTGGAGACTCAACTCACTTCTCTTAAAGGCGGTCACAACTCAATGAATATCTCTCTCACCGCTTTCCATGACGAGTGGCGTCAAAGCTTGGGGAATAATGATCCAATTGAGGAAGATGATGAAGATGATGAAGAAGGCGATGGAGATGCATAGTAGCCTATCTTTGCATACCATTCATATCATCTAGGATATTTACTTTATGCACCTTTGCTTTTATGTTTTTAGGATTAAGTTTGAATTATTCTAAAACCTATGCTTTGATTTTTCTGTTATTTGGATTTATAAGTTGATGTTATCCTTTATTTGAACTTAATGATATTATGTTGCTTGTTTATTTATACCTTTTGCCTATTTATGCACTTTACATTATGTCTCAATTATTTTTTGATCTAACAAAAAGGGGGAGAGGGAAGCTCACACTTAAAAATTTTGATTTTCAAACTTAAAAGTTACCTAGCTAATATTAAGGGGGAGTTATTTTGCAAAGTTTTTTAAAGTATCAAAAATTTCAAGTTTTAGTTTTGTTATATCAAAAAGGGGGAGATTGTAAAACATATGTTTGATTTTGATATAATTAAGTTATTAAGGATTAAATTGAAAACTTGAAATTGATTTCTAAGTCCCTTTAATAATTTATAAATCACCAACACTTCAAACTGATTTGAAAAACTCAAACTCCAAATATTTTCTAAGTGTTCCAAGGCCAAAGTATTGAAAATCATCCAGGTGTATCGATACGCCTCCAGCAGTATCGATACCTGTTTTACAAAGTTGGCTACTGGAAAGACTCGTTTCGATACGCTCTTTACCGTATCGAAACAACGTAACGAAACAGAGTCAATCTGTATCGATACGCCCTCTGCAAAAACTGAAGGAGTTTGAATGGTGTACCGATACGGCTTAACCCGTATCGATACGATTTTAACTAAATTTTTAATTCGAAGTGTTTTAAATGTTTTCGACCGTTGGTGTCAGTCGTTAGGTAAATAACATTTAAAGTGGCAGTTGTCCCGTATCGATACGGTGAACCCCCGTATCGAAATGGAGACTTCCTGTGAGCTAATTTGAGAAAAAGGTATCGATACGGTCTCTTCTGTATCGAAACGGTCCCTGTCCCGTACCGATACGCTTACGAGCGTTTCGATACGCCCTCTTTATTATGTACAACAACTCTTTCTGTTTTGAGACAGGTATCGATACGGCTCCCCGTGTATCGATACAGATAGCTGCAGAAGTGCATTTATGGTGGAAAGAGAGGGTCCCAACGGCTATAATCAATACCCTAACCACCCAAACGGCTAGAATTGACAGAGAAGGTATAAATTGAAGCTCATTGAAGACCAGCAACAACTATTGCATTAAAGAAAAACATCCAAGAAAAAATCCAATCTCAATTGTGCCTATTTTCCAATTTATTGTAAACCCCAAATTGAGTTGTATTCAATTCTTATTCTATCTTCAAATTTGGGTTGAGTGTTGTACTTCAAGGGACAATATTGTATTTGAGAGATATATTTCTTGTCTAATTTCTTCTTTGTTTATTTGTGAGGGTTTGGTCAAATTTTGGGTAGAAAATTTGACCGGTTGTGTAAAGGTTACCTCCCATGTCTTGAAAAGGGGAAGATCAAATTAGTGAATTGTTGCAAATCCTTAGTGGTAGCTAAGGTAGTGGATGTAGAGTTCATTTGGAACTTGAACCACTCTAAAATCCTTTGTTCTTCATTTTAGTTGTCCATTCTCTCCAACAAAGTTTTAAAATCCCAATTCACCCCCTCTTGGTCTTGATCTATCCATCGATTCACTCAACAGATAGTCATTCGGGAGTCATAGGAGCTTCAGAATATCGAGGTGAGTGTAGTCGGAGTCTCAGAATTAGGCAAGAAGCCTTCTCGATTTCATCGTTTTTTATTTCATTTGATTTACTAACCATTGAATTAAAGTGGTTTGCATAAAGCATTATTGAAAGCCATATTGGTAAGTATTGCATTGAATCATCGTCCGTAGCATTGTTATTATTGTCATCGAATCATTGAAGTAAATAGAATCATTGACCATTGGATATTGCAATGGATTCTTACTATTGTTTATTGTCATGGAAAGTATGATTGTTGATCTATTGACATGATACTACTGCCCTCAGATTATTGTTATTGAACCTTGGATTCGAAGTATTGGATACAATTGGCATGCCATAGAATTCATGAGCTCAGTGGTACAGAATTTATACGGTGTAGTGGAGGGATGTGATATGTGCTAGTAAAAAACGGTGTAGTGGAGGATATTGGACAATATTTGCTCATTGTTGATCTAGTGGTGGAATTCGTGTATCCAAATACGGGGGAATCGATCCAAGAAAAATTATTGATTATTGATATTGCTTTGTTTTGGTATTTTGATATTGTCATTGATGACATGATGATTGATATTATGCTTTTAATATGAATGAAGAGCACACCATGTTTATTCATATAATTGATATTATGATTGTCATCGAAGCACGATAAATGGCATACCATGTTCATTCATTGTTATTGGCTACCTCACCTAGACTATATAAGTCTAATGCATTAATTGTCCATACATTTCAGGTTAAGAATTACCGTTTCAAGATCGGACCTAGTTGGTAAAGCGGCAAATCACCTCGAGCCTAAAGTAAAGTATTTTGTCCCTACGAACTCCTAGAATGGTGGCAAAGTAGATAAACTAGTTGATCTTGATGTTTTGTTTAAGTGTATAAGGCTATGTGTTGTGTGTGGTTTAAGTGCCATAAATGACTTGTTAAAGTTTGCTTAAAATATGCCTAATATGCATATTTGGCTTAAAAGTTGAAAACATAGTAAATGTATTCGAATGATCATGAAATTTGGCTTTCTAGTAGTTTATAGTATTGAAATATTGCATGTAAAGTTTCATTGCATTTGAACATCTTTTGGTAGGTCAAATCGATTAAAAACCAACAGAAATTTGTCATCACAGGTCAGGCCGTATCGATACGGGGTCATGACGTATCGATACATTTAAGCATAATTGGACTTAAGAAGCAGGGCGTGTCGAAACGGTCTAGAGCCGTACCAGAACATTTTGCTACTAGAATCGTCTGTTTCGATACAGGTCTAACGTGTATTGAAACGGGTCAAAGTCAAGGTCAAAGAGAGTCAACCTGTACCGAAACAGGGCTTGCTCGTATCGATACGGTATAAAGGGAAAAGTCAACTCATGTTAACCATCGTTCACCTGTATCGAAACAACATCAAGGTGTTCTAATACATGGTTAGTTAAGTTGGTTAAAAGGCATAATCTGAAAGTGTACATTGTTTATCACTGAATTTAGGATGGTTAAATTGAATGAGTAAATGAATACCGAATTGCATGAAAATTTATAGACTTATTAGTATTGCATTGAATTTCGTTGTGGTATGGTCAATTGCATCGAAGAGCCTCTATTTTATGAAACTTACAGTTTAGTCCCTAAAACTTGTAATAGTTAATAATTGGTCCTAAGTGATTGGTTAATGTTTCATAATGGACTAAGTGGACTAAGATGTATATCCGATCATGTTTTGTTGTATAATATTGATCATATGATGCTCATCGATTGAAATTTTATTGCACCGGCCACCGTATCGTTCACCGGTAGCACCTTCCGACTCGGTTCTCGACCAGGCCGAGTAGGGGGTGTTACAATTAGTGGCATCAGAGCTAGAGTTTAGTCAGTTCTGGACTAAACCTACGCTTTTCTATATTGTATATTGTGTTACTTTACCACCTAGGAGTTATTTATTGTGTATTGTGACTTGCCGACTAATCCGATCTTTTATTTATAGATGTCTAACCCTGTTAAGAATTCTGATAGCTCGAAGCAAGAAATAGAGTATCCCATTTGTAACTTTTTTCAACATAAGAACCCCGAGGGGCAGTGTCGTAAGAAGTCTTGAGCTCCATAAAATGGGACATTTCATCCGTGATTGTCCGAGGAACCCCATCAATTCCAATTCTACCCGATTTTCTAAGACTAGAAGAGATTGTCTAATATCCTTTGGAAGGGCAAGGAACTCGACACCCGACGAATCCGAGACTGAAGAATGTGACGATGATCAACACGCTAATTCAGGTAAAAATTCGCGGATGAATTTTTCTTAAGAAGGGGAGAATTGTAACACCTCGAAAACCGGTCTAGTCGGAATTAGGTTCCGGCGACCTAAATTCCTACACCGAAGAGCTTAAGTATTGCATTTACGTTAAGTGTTATGATCTCTTTTATTGATGAGGGGCCTTAGAGAGTCCAAACTTTTGATTTGAAACCTTTCTTAATGTTTAAAATAATGTTTTTGAACTAGGCATTTCGATACAATAAGATCCGTACCAAAACGACCTAGGTAAGGCATTTCGAAATGATTATAGTGCATTCCGATATAGTTCCAATAATATTAACTAACTTATGGATTTTGCATAGCCGTTTTGATACAACTTCACGCATTTCAAATCAAGTACCCTGATTCAAATCCGTTCGAAGGTTAAATTGAAAGAAAATGAAGTGGTGATGACTCACCTGCTTATTGCTACCCCTCCTCACGTGGAAGTAGTCTAAAAGGATGACTCATAGTCATCTTTATGATTGGTTTTGATAAGATATAGAAAAGATAAGAAATAATATATTAATCTTACCTTTGGTTGAGGGAAACCTTTTCATTGGCTAAGTGGGAGGTGGGGAAATGATTAGGCCAGTAGTTGATTTAAAATTTGGAGAAAAGAGTTCTCAACCTTTCTTTGCTTTTCACCAAAACTAAATCTCATTCTTTTCTTGAAAAGAAGCTCAAGCATATTGTTGCGTGTAAAAGAGTCCTACCTCAATTAGTGCAAGTGTACACGACACAAGTAGTAAAGTGATACTTTGGAGTATCGGATATCGTCTCCACAGGGACTGGAAATAACTCTATCCTTGAATTGTTGCACAAGAGAGAGAAATAGTTTAATCGGATTGGTGAAGTAATCTTGATAAACAACTAAAATAAATGAGTAAGGAATCAGGTTTAAGAAATAGGCCGATATTGATTTGCTCAGTAGTGCAGGTGTTGCACTGTAAAAGGAACTTCTGTTTTCTGTCGTCGTTCCTGTCGCGACAGCACCTGTCGTGACAAAAGTCTGTTGATGTCGTGGTAGCTATCACACAACTCTATACTTCAAGCTTTGCAAGAATCCCTGCTATGACTTGTCCTATCTCTAGGTCCAAGTTCTGTTGATGGACACTTCTTGGATGATACCTCCCGACGTGAATCGAAGGGTGAACACCAATGTTGTTGAATTCTTCCTTAGCCACTTAACCTCGTACTTATCCCTAAGCCGAGATGGTTTAACCATAAACTGGAAAACGCGTATTTATTCTATTCGTATGCTTGACTCTCCTAATATCAAACAAATAGATAACCTCACAATGCTCTCCCGATACTCTTGCGAGATATGAAAAACCAAAATAAATAAACTTGAAGTTTTTATTACTTGACAGAAAATTCCTAAACAGTACAATCCTTGCAACTACTTTACATAATCAACCCTTAGCCCTAGGGGGAGTTTAGAACATGATGAAGAGGGGAAAACGACAAGGGTTTTGAGGAAGACGGCTAGAATGAGATATCCTCCCCTAGATCGAATTACTTGCCTTTATATAGGCCTTGGCTCCAAGTTTTCTAATATGGCAAGAATACAAGTTTAAACTAAAGTACAACTCTATTGGAGATTAAATCTTCGGAGTAGATGCCTTTAATTCATCCTCTTTTCTTGCCTTGAGTTTCTTCCTTGGACTTTGGACTCGGCTTTCATTCTGCCTCAGGGCTCAGAAAAATATGGGAGTGGTCCACGACAGACCGGCTTGAAATCCTTTATCTATCGAGCTCCATTTCATTTTTCCACCTCATCCTTCTGTCGTCATGGTTGCCACGGTAGTGGCCACGGTAGCGTTTTGCTTCTCGACTCCAGTTCTATAATCCAGCTCTCCTCCTTTGCTGCCCTAAGTCTGTCGCAGCAGATACCTGCAAAAGCGACCAATATCAGTAGCAACTGTGCCATTTTATCTAGTTGTGATGTATATGCAGAAATCTATCCTAAATGCAATGAAATATGCTTGAATGCAGCAGAAATATGGCTGAATGAGGGGTAAAATATAGAACTTTTATACACTCAACGCACCCCCAAACTCAAGTTCTTGCTTGCCCTCAAGCAGACACGACCTAACTAGAAATAAAAACTTTTTGGTTTGGCTTAATTCAGTGAACTTTTCATTACCTACCACACAGTCCCTATCAAGAGCAATACCTTGTCGGGTGTTTCTGGATTTATCCAGAACCATGCTATAGTTCTTGTGCAGTGTGTGCAGGTTTTGTGAACAAATATGTGCCTAGACTCCTTTAGTTTACCAGAATAGTCATGCTTACAAACTTTAGTTTTATGCCAATTAATTTTTTTGGAGGGAATTCTTAGGCTCCTTTAGTTTTTTTCTGACTCTTGACTCAACTTCATTTTTATGGAGGCAATTCTTAGGCTCCTTTAGTTTTTTTGACATTGTACTTCATTTTTTATGGAGGCAATTCCTAGGCTCCTTTAGTTTTTAATAAATTAAGCTCAAAGAGAAATTTCCCTAAAATCAGTGTAAGGCAGCTTTGCAAGCAAGTGAGTCTGAAATATTTCTTTTCTTTTATTCCTTTCCTAGAGCCAGTGATAGGCACCTCTAGGGGCAACTCAAGTGGGTAAACATTCCTATTCCAGTGCTCTACAAAAGTCTAGATAGCATAAGAGTCACAAAGGGTGTTCTAAAAATCAGAACTATAGCCAGGCTCTAAACAGTTCCTAAAAACATCCTAAAGGCACTGTCACGACAAAGTATGTCGCGGTAGGTAAGATCAGTTCAATGACTTAAGCCAAAATTTTGTTTTTATTTTCATTTTTTTGACATAAATAAACTTAAAAATAAACTAATAATTAGACACAAATTAAGACACAACTAACAATTTCATTACTGGAGGGATGCCCACCCCCAAACTCGAGTGTTGCATTCCCCTCAATGCATGACAGAATAAAATGAAAAACAGAAAAGAAAATACATCACAAAATAGATAAAACAACAAAGACATCAAAATATAAGTAAAAGCACTTAAGTGGAGGAGCTGTTGTCGCTGCTGCTGCTGACTTGGAGCTGCCGGCGGGCAGTGACCTTAACGGTCGGGGTTGGCAGGTTGCTGGGGGACGCAGAGGCCATTTTCTTCTTAGCCTCTCGAGGTGGCTTGACACGGGTCGGTGAGATGTGTGGGGGCTGGTCCAGGACCTCGAGATCATCATCGCTGCTGCTGCTGGCAGATCTGCCATGGAAGGTTCCTTCGACAGTCACATTCAACTTCTTCTTTTCATCGGAAGGTAGTCCTTGGAGATGTCTCGGGCTACGAATGGCTCGGAGTCCGAGTCCTACCAGACGGAGGAGGAGGAGAACCCTGCAAAGTATTTTGTGTCAATCTTCGGTAGGGGGTCCTTCCTCTTCTCTCGTTTGGGAGTGGCAGAATTTCTGCCGCCTTCGCCGGTCGTGGCAGGTGTCGGTGTGGAGGCAGCAAAGGGAGTTTTGGGGCTTGCAGCAGGAGTGGGTGCAGGAAAGAAATTTTCTGGGAAGGAGGGGAATTGCACATGGGTAAAATTTAAATAATTTTTAATGAAATTTACCGTTACGGCAGTGAAGTCCCTCATGAATCCTATCAAGCCGAGCTATCGTTCCTCCATCCTTTGTAGCATCGTCAGAATCTGGCTGGAGGTGTCTTTCGGTGGTGCTGCTACCGTCTGCTCTGGTTCTGCGGCGACAGGTTCGGAGGAGTCAGGGTCTACCGTTAGTTTTGTCGTGGTAGAGGGGTTGATGTACGACAGAGGAGTGACAACTTTCAATTCCATCAGACTGTAAATATTCCGCTTCGTCCACCCCTTTCCTTGGACCTTAACATCCTCTTCAATTTCTGGTACGTTGTTGCCCCGACAGATTGTGGTGATGAGATAAGGGAAGACGAGGGGGCCTGACGGTCGGAGAGCACACTCAAGGATTCCATCCCGGATGTAGCGGCTGACATTGATTTGCGTCTCGTTTAGAATAGAATGGACAATGGCTAACCTCGGTCTGTCGACAGTGCTGTTGTGAGAGGTAGGCATGAGGCGTTTCTTGACAAAATGGTTCCACAAAATGGTAGAGGCGTTTCTTAGCATCGAACGATCACTTTCATGGCATCCTTACTGTTAACGGCAACGTAGAATTCTCAAACGAGGGTTACGTTCATTTCCTCGGGCTGGGCATCAAATTTCGACCACTTGAGGGCTTGTATCTTTTTAGCCATGAAACCTTCTAGCCCTAGATCTCCCGTTTGTTGGGTATAGATGAACCCTCGTTCCTCCCACATTTCCCTCTTTTGGAAAGAACTGTAGTACCTCTTGGTAGATTCTGTGGATGCGAACCGGTTGGGAATGGCACTGTGGCTTGGGGTTGATACTGCCGCAGCAAAGGTGGAGGCAGCGCTGCAGCGGGTGTTTCTTCTGGCCTTTGCAAGGAACTGTAAGAATTGAAAAAGATATTTTTGAGATCTAAAATAGAGGAAACAAGTTGAGAGAATGAGAATGAGATGAAAATGAATAGGGAGTGGGGGTTTATATAGGACGTGTTTTTTTTGCCCGTTGGGACTATAACGGCAGGCGCGAATAACAGGGCCAACTGTTACGCAGTTTCTGACGCATTTGTCACGCGTTTCCCTGTCTGCTGCGCGTATGTTACGCGTTTGTGTGTCTGTCGCGACAGCTCCGTGACAGGTTGTCTTCTCCGCGTCTGTCGCGACAGCTGGTGACAGGCTGTGACGACAGGCTTGTCTGTTGGGCTTTTGGGCTGTTGTTAATGCAGTGGGCTGGTTCATTCCTCCTCTTTGCTTTGCTTCCTTCATTTCTTAAAAATAATTAAATAAATAAACCGAATTAAAAACTTAGTACCTAAAATAAATAAAAATCTTAATTCCTAATAAATAAATAAAATGAAACTAAGTTAAATTAAGGATGCCTTGAGGGGCATCTCCTAAAGTAACTACTTCCTATATCCTTAGGCTTCAGTCCCTAGATAATGCTTGAGCCTTTGTCCATTGACCTTGAACTGGTGCCCATCTTTCAGTGATCTGATTGTAATGGCACCATGAGGTAAAACTTGGACATCTTGGAAAGGACCAGACCACCTAGATTTAAGCTTTCCTGGAAAAAGCTTCAACCTGGAGTTGAACAACAACACCTACTGCCCTGGGCAGAACTGTCGTGGCAGCAGCTTCCTGTCCTGCCACTTCCTGGTTTTGTCCTTATAGATCTTGGCATTGTCGTAGGCCATCTCTCGAATTTCCTCAATCTCATTCAAGTCCAGTAGCCTTTTCTGTCCTGCCTTATCCCAGTCCATATTTACTGCCTTGATAGCCCAGTAAGCTCTGTGTTCTATCTCAACAGGTAAATGACATGTTTTCCCATAGATGAGTCTATAGGGTGACATCCCCAATGGTGTTTTGAATGCTGTTCTGTAGGCCCAGAGTGCATCATTGAGATGTAGAGACCAATCCTTTCGAGTGGGTTTAACCATCTTCTCTAGTATGTTCTTTACTTCTCTATTGGATATCTTGGCCTGCCCATTGGTTTGAGGGTGGTATGATGTTGCAATCCGGTGTTTTACTCCGTATTTTCTTAAGGAAGCATCTATTACCCTGTTATCGAAGTGTCTCCCCTCATCACTAATTATCACCCTTGGAATGCCAAATCTGGAGAAAATGTTCTTGTGAAGAAATCTTTGAACAGTTTTGGTGTCGTTTTTCTAAGTGGCGATCGCTTCTACCCACTTTGACACGTAATCCACTGCCAGTAGGATGTACAAGTTCCCGCAAGATGCTGGGAATGGTCCCATGAAGTCGATTCCCCATACATCGAAGATTTCGACCTCTAATATGTTCTGCAGTGGCATCTCATGCCTTCTCGATATGTTCCCAGTTCTTTGGCACTTGTCACAACCTTTGTAAAAAGCTTGTGCATCCTTGAACAATATGGGCCAGTAGAGACCGGATTGCAGAACCTTGGTAGCGGTTTTGTTTCCACCTAGGTGTCCTCCATAAGGGGAACCATGGCAGTGGTGAAGCACAACTTCATGTTCGTCCTGTGGTATGCATCTCTTGATAATCTAATCTGCGTAGTGTTTGAAAAGAAGAGTTTCCTCCCAATAATAATGTTTTGCATCATTTTGGAACCTCTTCCTTGCTTGGTAATTAAGTTCAGGAGGTAATAACTCACTTACAATGTAATTAAAAATGTGAGCTTACCAAGGGGTTTTAGAAAGCTTACTTGCCGCCATGGCTGTCGCGGCAGTGCTGGTGGCAGCAAACAATTACTCATCTGGGAAGGTCTCCAGTATGTTGGTCTTGTCTATGGATTGACTCTTTCCCATCTCCAGCCTTGACAAGTGGTCTGCTACTTGGTTCCCTGTTCCCTTGTTATCCTTGATATCAATGTCAAATTCTTGCAGCAGCAAAATCCAACGTATCAATCTAGGTTTTGCATCCTTTTTCGTGAACAGATACTTCATTGCTGAATGGTCTGTATGGACCACCACCTTTGTTCCAAGTATATACGGACGGAACTTGTCGATTTAGAACACCAGTGCTAACAGCTCCTTCTCTGTCGTGGTGTAGTTGACTTGGGCATCATTCAGGGTTTTGTTGGCATAGTAAATCACATGGAAGAGCTTATCCTTCCTCTGCCCTAATGCTGCCCTGACAACGTAGTCACTGGTATCACACATTATTTCAAATGGAAAACTCCAGTCTGGTTGATGTACGATCGGGGCTGTTACCAGGTTCTCCTTCAGTATTCTGAATGCCTCAGTACATTCAAAATTAAAATCAAAGGCACGATTCTGATCCAATAGGTGGCATAGGGGCTTGGTAATCTTAGAATAATTGGCTATAAATCGTCGATAAAACCCTGCATGCCCTAAAAAACTTCGAATCCATTTGACTATGGTGGGTGGCGGCAGCTTTTCAATGACCTCTATTTTGGCTCTATCCACCTCTATGCCGCGGCAACTCACCTTGTGACCCAATACTATTCCTTCATCCACCATGAAGTGGCATTTTTCCCAGTTCAGTACCAACTTCGCCTCTTCGCATCTCTCAAGAACCTTCTGTAAGTTGTCTAAACAACCTTCAAAGCTGTCTCCAAAGATGAAAAAATCGTCCATGAAAATCTCTAGAAAATCCTCCACCATGTCGGAGAATATTGCCATCATGCACCGTTGGAAGGTCGCTGGTGCATTGCAGAGCCCAAATGGTATTCTCCGAAAGGTATAGGTGTCGTACGAGTATGTGAAGGTGGTTTTCTCTTGGTCCTCCGGTGCGATTGCTTTTTCATTGTAACCTGAGTAACCATCAAGAAAACAATAGTAAGGTTTCTCCGCTAATCTATCGAGCATTTGATCAATAAAAGGTAAGGGGAAATGGTCTTTTCAGGTAGTTTTATCAAGCTTCCGGTAATCCATACAAACCCTCCAACCGGTCACAGTTCTGGTTGGGATTAATTCGTTTTCCTCGTTGGTTACCACGATTATGCCTCCCTTTTTGGGCACACACTGCACCGGGCTCACCCACTTGCTACCCGAGATGGTGTATATGATTCCGGCGTCGAGCCATTTGATAATCTCTTTCCGTACCACTTCTCTCATAGCCTCGTTCAATCATATTTGGGCATCAATGGTCGGCTTACGATCATCTTCCAAGAGGATTTTGTGCATGCATAACGCCGTACTGATGCCTTGGATATCAGCTATAGTCCATCCAATTGCCTTCTTATGCTGTTGTAGCATTTTGATTAGTTGTTGTTCCTATTTCTGCATCAACTTGGAAGAGATGATTACGGGCAACATATCATTTAAACCAAGAAAGACATATTTAAGCTACCCTGGTAGGGGCTTAAGATCTAGAACATGTGGCTTTTCAATTGAAGGCTTCTGGCTTTTCAGTGTCGGATGTATCTTTTTCTGAGGAGTCACTGTCGTTGTCGCTGCCGTGACAGTCTTCTGGGTGGCTGCGGTGGCGGTGACCAAACTTTCTGTTGTGGCAGCTCGACCTGATGCAGGGTTGGTCAAGGACTACTTCAGAGATCGCCTTGCACTCTTCATCTGCATCAGCCTGTTTTATTGCGTGGAGAACGTTGAGTTTGATTTGCTGATCATTTACTCTCATCGTCAGTTCTCCTTTCTCAACATTGATCACAATTCTGCCTATGGCTAGGGAGGGTCGCCCCAGGATGATCGGTGCGTTTTCATATGCTTCACAGTCTAAAACAAGAAAGTCAGCAGGAAAAATAAATTTATCCACTCTTACCAAAATATCTTCGATCTTCCCTTCTGGTTGTACGTAAGAGCGGTCTGCCAGCTGCAACATGACTGTCCTGGGCCTTGCATGTCCAATACCTAATTTCTGAAACACAGATTTGGGCTTTAGATTTATGCTAGCACCAAGATCACAAAGTGCTTTACCCACAAACTTATCGCCAATTATGCACGGTATGATGAAGCTCCTAGGATCCTTCTTCTTTTGGGGTGGATGCTTGTGCAAGATTGTCATGTATCCTTCTGTCATCTTCACCGTCTCAAATTCCCCAAGTCTGGACCTTTTTGACATTGCGTCCTTGAGAATTTTGCATAACCAGGCATCTGCTTGATGGCCTCTGGCAGCGGTATGTTAATGTGTATGTAACCCCCTTAGCCCGACCTAGACGATTGACTCGAACTACGAAGATTACACGGGGAAAACCAAAGTCAACCCGAAAGTCAACCTTGATTAACGACCCTTTTTTCATTTTAATCTTGTCTAGATGCACATTAAGCCTAAGTGAGCACTCACGAATCATGGAAGTGAAAGGCACATCGATCAGAAAACATTTAAGGACTCAAATGCTTAATTTACGCATTTTAGGGACCAAAATGTAATTTTTGGAAATTAGACGGACTTCATTGATTTTAGGATTACCAATATAAAATTAATTATGTTTCATGCTTTTCTGCCAAGTTTTAGCTTAAATAGACATTCCAAGCTCAAGCAATTGCATCCACAGCATTTAGGACTAAAATGTAAAGCATGAAAACTCAAAGCAATTCAAACCAGCATCCAACGTTCATCTGTATCGGAACACCTACCCTCCGTATGTTCTGAGACCAGTACCGAAACAGGGCACTCCAGTAGCCAAACTATTTCGAAACAACATCAACCGTTTCGAAACACCAAGACAATTACAGGCCCCCGTTTCGAAACAATTAAGGGTGTTTTGATACACCTTGCCCAGAAACAACATATATAGCTGGTTTTTCACCTTTTAACCCATTCAAACATGCCTCAAAGATTCCCATATCATACCAGCAAACCATTTTACAATTAAGGAACACATTTAGGACACTCTAGCACGAGCATGGCATCAAACACAAATTCACATAGTCTAAAGGCATGCTCCCTAATCTCAAAACCAATATAAGCAATCAAACCTCAAATCAAACATTTAAGGCCACTTAAAACCCAAAAATGCCAACATAAACTTGCCACAAACTTAGGGAGTTCAAACATATCTCCCAAATACAACCTTGGTTTCCCATTGCCATTATATCAAAACTAAAGTGTATGAAAACATCACCATACATGAGCTTGTACTTCCTTGGATGTTCTTATCTTCCTTGATGCCCTCAATTATCTGCATTATTGGTAAAAGAGAGCGTAAGCACAAATGCTTAGTGAGGCATGCTCTAAAGAAAACCAACTCAATAATGCATTTCTTGAAAACACTTTCTCAAAAGCTTTTAAACAACATGCTCTAAAGCTTCCTCAAACTTAGGACCAGACCTTCAATGTGCTTCTGGGCTCCGACAGTTATGCAAGTGGTCCACGAAAATCAGGCTTTAAGTGCTCTATCGATCGAACTCCACTTTGCATTTTTCCTTCACCATGGTCTTCACTGTCGCCTCTTCTGTCACGGCAGATGTGATGACAATATTGTAATTGATCGTCTTCTTCACTCCCTTTTCTCCAGCTCTGCAGCTAACTTCTACTCCTTTGCTGCCCTGGATGCTGCCACGACAGGCACCTGCGAAAATAAACCAAATCAGCAGCATCTTTGCAATATTTTCCATTTGTGATGTTTATGTAAAATCTATCCTAAAATGCAACTAAACATGCTTGAGTGCATCAATAATATGGGAAAATGAGGGCTAAAATAGAGAACATTTATGCACTCAACACACCCTAAACTCAAGTTATTGCTTGTCCTCAAGCAAATGCAACCTAACTAAAGACTTTTTTGTTTGGCTTAACTCAGTGAACTATTATTACCTTCAGCACCTTCGCTGTCAAGAGCAATATCTTTTCGGGTGTTTATGGGCTTATCCGGAACAATGCTATAACTTTAGTGCATGTGTGTGCAGGTTTTTGGGCACCTCTTGCTATCTTCCTAGAGCCGGTGTTAGGAACCTCTAGGGGTAACTGAGTCTAAGTTTTTATTTTCCCTTTTAGGATTTTTGTAACCCCCTTAACCCGGCCTAGACGGTTGACCCGAATTAAGAAAGTCACACGGGGAAAACCAAAGTCAACCCGAAAGTCAACCTTGATTAACGACCCTTTTTTTTTCTTTTTAAACTTGTCTAGATGCACTTTAGACCTAATTGTGATCACACAAACATCATACCAAAAGGTCACAACCATCAGAGATCAAACAGGGACTCAATTGAACAAGATACAACTTTAGGGACCAAATTGTAAATTCTGATAATTATAAGGACTTAACCCAAATTGAAGTTACCAACTTGAAATTAATCATGTTTCATACTTCTCTGTGAAATTTCAGCTCGAAAGGACTTCCCAAACTCATACAATTGCACAAACAAGTTTCAGGACCAAAACGCAAACAATCCAAAACACATAACTGCCAATGTCAGCCCCCAACGGTCAACCGTTCCGAAACGGGAGACAGCCCGTTTCGAAACGCGGGGCCGTTCCGAAACAGGCATAGCCCGTTTCGAAACGGGGGTCTGGCAGTGGCCTTTCCGTTTCGGAACGGCCCCTCCCGTTTCGGACGCCTGGGCACGATTAAGGCACCCGTTCCGAAACGGTAGGTGCTGTTCCGAAACACCCTGCCCAGATTGCTCCAAAACTCCACTTTAAACATGCAATTACACAACCAAACATGCTCCAAATGTCACCAAACTTTACCAGCATGCGATTCAACATATATATAACATATTAGCATCATCAATTCAACCAAACATCATCATATGCAAAAAGCCCCAATTCTATAGGCATGCTTCCTACACAAGCTAGATATTCAAGCACCAAACTTCCAAAACAAGCATATGTGGTTCCAATTCAAAAGCCAACAAACACATCAACATTCAACATACTTAGGGAGTCCAAAACACCTCCCAAAACATACACATTGTTTCCCCATTGCCAAATCACCCAAAAGCTAAAATGTTTAACAAAAACCTTCCATACATTGAGCTTTACTTCCACTTGAATTATTGCCCTTCTTTCTGCCCTCAATAGGTCTCTAATGCTCTGCATTATTGGATTAAAGAAAACGAAGAGAGCGTAAGAAAAAGCTTAGTGAGAAATGCTCTTAAAAACCATCCAATAATGCAACTTAAAACATTTATAAAACATGCTTCAAATCCACAATTGCTCATGCTCAAAACCTTACTTAAAACAAGCAACTTCATGCTTCAACATAAACATTAAAAACAAGCATCTCATGCTTCATAATATACTTAACATGTCATATTGGCTCAAGTGATACATTTCATTTCTTAAACAAGTTCATCAACTTCCCAAGGACTTTTAAACACCTTGGTCCCAAGGACTTTTAAACACCTTGGCCATGGACTTTTAAACACCATGAATTAGATCACCTCAAGGACTTTTAAACACCTTGAGCCCAAGGACTTTTAAACACCTTGGCCTATGGACTTTTAAACACCATAGAAAAGGATCACCTAAGGACTTTTAACCACCTTAGTGTCCACAACATGAACCATCCAAGGACTTTTAACCACCTTGATGTTCATAAGTAACAAGGCTCACTCAAGGACTTTTAACCACCTTAGTGACCTCAACATTTTAAAAACCTCACTTGCCAATATACATCATTTTCATCACTTACATCACTGTTTTAAAGCATAAAACCAAGCCATATTCATCATGCATTTAAAAGCATTAAACCACATCATTTCAATGTACAAAAGCAAGGAACTCCTACCTAGAGTTACCTTCAACATATGGCTTACATCATCAGCAAAAACCATGCTAAAACATGCTTCCAAAACAGTATGTAAAACATGCAAATAATCATTTTGCATCACAACAAAATCATGGCCACCACTAGAGAGAAATTCCGAAAACTTACGCTCGAGCTTAGCATAAGTTGTTTAGACTTAAACTAAGCTCCCAAGACATTGGTTTCAAAGCCGAAAACCCAATTTCACTCACCGATTCCACTTCGCCACTTGCCGAAGCACGAAATCAAGCCTCCGAATCAACAACTCTTGGATCCAAAGATGCCTCCCCTGATTAAACACATTAAAGCAGAGGTTTAATGCATCATCAAGCATCAAAAGCTTCAATGAAAGCACTCAAACTCGCTGCTCTCATTCCCACTCCAATTTCGGCCACCAAACACAACCGAAATTGCACCAAAACCACTTCTCAACAAAGCCCAGCCATAAACCAGCAAAACCTAACATCCATCAACACCATAAAACATCTAAAAACAACCTACAAACATCCTTATACCTCCAGCAACAACAGATCCACAAGATCACCACAAAAACATCCAAGAAACATAAGCTAAACCTAGGAAACTCAACCTATCCAGGATTGCATTAATCAAAACTCATTTCCTTATCAATTTAGAGTTCATTTAACATCAAAAACACATCTCAAATCACAGATCAATCAGATCTAACGAAAAATCATGGAAACCATCAAATCTTGCATTATAAGCCAAGATACCATTCCAAACTCAAAAGCCTTTAATTAAACATCAATTAAGAGTTGATAACTTGGGAATTTCAGTAAAGAACTGATAGTTTAGAGGAGAAGGACGTTCTTACCTCCAAACTTGTGTTTCTCCACTTTTTGGAATGAAAATCCTTGTTGAAACACTTAGCAATTGAAGAGGTTTGAAGATACAATGATTTGGAATCAAATGAGAGTTGAATGGAGGGATTTAGGTGAAGAAATCAGATCCAATTCTCTGGAAAAGTAGTGTTTGGTTTGAGAGAAAATGAGAGAAAGAAAGTTTAGCAAAGTTGGTTACAAAATCCAAAAATAGCCAAAATGGCTTCCCTCCAATTTTAATAACCTTTAAAATCAGATTTTAGACTTAAAATATCTTAGAAAAATCTGGAGAAATCATCTTTGGATTAATAGCTCCTTAAGGATTCAAAGTTTCAACTCTTTATAAAACAGTCACCAAACTTTCAAAATTTACATTTTGGTCACTAGCCAAAATGTCATACTTCCAAAACTCATTTTTCAAAATTGATTTCACAGTTCACTTAATTATATTAAAAGATGATTTTATAACATTTTTCCATATTTTTAATGCAACCCGAACTAGGCTTTCCTAATTTCACCTCTTTAGATTCGAACAGCACTTTGACCAAACCGGTCAACGCCCAGAACTTCTAAGCCCAAAACCGGGGCGTTACAATTTTCTTTTCTTTTCTTTTCCTAGAGCCGGTGTTAGGCACCTCTAAGGAAACTCAAGTGGTTAAGCTTCCTATTCTAAGTTTACTAACAGTAGTCTAGACAACATATAAGTCACAAAATGTGTTTTTAAAGTTCAGAACTATAGCAAGGCTCTAAATAATTCTAAAAACATCCTAAAGATACTGTCACGACAGAGAATTCCGCGGCAGGTAAGTGTAGTTCAAAGACTTAAGCCAATTTTTTTGGTGCAAAATAACTAGAAATGAGACACAAATTAAATAAAGTTCATTAATTAAAGGAGAACAACACACCCCCAAACTCAAGGGTTGCATCATCCTCAATGCATGACATATAAGCAGAAATAAAAAGAAACATCACAAATATTAAATAAAAGCAAAGACGACAGAAAAGTAAAAGAGCTTAAGTTGAAGAGCTGTCGTCGCTGCTGCTGATGCGGAGCTGCTGGCGGGCAGTTACTTTGGTGGCAGAGGCTGGCTTGGGAGTGGGAGATGGTGAGGCTACCTTCTTTTTGGCCTCTCGAGGTGGCTGGACTCGGGTAGGTGAGATCTTTGGGGCCTTGTCCAGGACCTCTAGTTCGCTGTCACTGCTGCTGCTGTTGTTGTCGTCTTCTCTGTCACAGTAGGGTCCCTCAACATTGATAGCAAGCTTTTTCTTTTTCATCGGAGGGAAGTCCTTGGATATTTTCCAGACGACAGAGGGCTCTGAGTCAGAGTCATCTTGCCAGACTGAGGATGAGGAGAAACCTTCGAAGTACTTGGGATCAATTTCTGGTAGTGGTTCCTTCCGTTTGGTTCATCGGGGAGTGGCAGATCGCCTGTCATCGTCTCCGGCCGTGGTAGAGGGTGTAGTGGAGGCAGTAGTCGGTGTGGGCGTCTTAGGGCTGGCAGTAGGTGCTTTGGCAGGTAGAAGGTTTTCTAGGAAAGAGGGAAACTGCACGTTTGGGTGATTAAGATCAACTTTAATGAAATTTACCGTGATAGTGGTGAAGTCCCTCATGAATTACATGAATCCCAGCTGTCTGGCCTCCATCTTTTTCAGCAGTTGAAGGAGTTGGTTGGAGGAGGTGGTCTACTTGTGGTGCGGGCTCTGTCTGCTAAGGCTATGCCGCGACAGGTTCCGTGGAATATGGTTCTATCGTTGGGTCTGTCATGGAAGAGGGATCAACATATGCCACTGGGGTGGCCACCTTCAGCTCCATCAAGCTGTAGAGGTTCTGTTGCGTCCACCCTTTGCCTTGGATCCTTACGTCTTCAGCGATCTCAGGCACATTATTGGTTCGGCAAAGGGAGGTGATTAAGTAGGCGAAGAAAAGGGGCCCATTACTCTTGTTTCACACTCATGATACCATCGAGTATGTATTTACCAATGTTGATCGACCGCTCGTTAATGATAGAGTGCACAAGGGCAAGTCTCTGCCGGTCCACTGTTGTGTTGTGTGATGTTGGCATAAGACGCTTCTTCACAAAGTGGTTCCAGAGTTTGGCAGCCGGTATGAGCTGGGTCCTTCGCACCGTCCATCTATGCTTTGGATCAACGTTCCAACTGGTGCCTTCTTCGATCACATCTGCCATTATTCTGTCGTAATCCGTCAGCGACAGGTTGCTGATGAACCTGCCGTGTGTATCCTTCTTTTTCTCCACATAAATGCCATAAAGTGTATTGATGTAGGTTGGCTCAAGACAGATTTCCTTACCCCTAACAGTTACTGTCGTGGCATCCTTGGATGACATGGCAGCGTAAAATTCACGGACCAAGGTGACATTCATCTCTTCTGGTTGGACCGCAAACATCTGCCACTTTAACGCGATGATCCTCTTAGAGATGAACCCTTCGAGCCCTAGATCTCCCATTTACTTCGTGTAGGTGAAACCTCATTCCTCCCACATCTCCCGTTTCTGAAAAGAGTCGTAGTATCTCTTTTCTGAGTCTGCCGAGGCGAACCTCCAAGGGATTCTGCTATGGCTAGGTGTAGATACTACCGCGACAGATGCGGAGGTAGAACTCCTTCTGGTTCATCGTGTAGTCATTGTAAGGAAACTATGGAAATGAAAGAAAATTCTTGAAAAGCTAAAAATCTCGAAAACAAAGTAGAGAGAAGAGAATGAGGTGAAAAATGAAATGGAAAGAGAGGTTTATATAGAACGGGATTTTCTGCCCATTGAAGCCATAACGGGTGGCATGAATAACGGAGCCAGCTGTCATGCGGTTTCCTAACGCGTCTGTCACCTGTTTCCGTGTCAGCTGCGCGTCTGTTACGTGTTTCCGTGTCTGTCACGACAACATTGTGACAGGCTGTATTTTGCGCGTCTGCCGTGATACCTGGTAACCGGCTGTTACGACAGCCTTGTTCCATTGGTCTTCATGGGCTGTTGTGAGTGTGGTAAGCTGGTTCATTCCTTCTCTTAACTCTGCTTCCTTTATTTACCTAAAAACTAAAATAAACAAAATCTTAAATTCTTATTTCCTAAAACAATAAAAATAAGTAAAATAAAATAAAATAAAATAAAATAAAATAAGTTCAATTAGGGATGCTTTGAGGGGCATCTCCTAAAGTAACTACTTCCCGCACTCTTGGGGCTTCAGTCCCCTGATAGTGCTTTAGCCTTTGTCCATTAACTTTGAATTGGTGCCCGTCCTTGATTGATCTAATTGTAATGGCACCATGAGGAAAAACCGGGACTACATGGAACGATCTAGACCATCTAGATTTTAGCTTTCCTGGGAAAAGCTTCAACCTAGAGTTGAATAACAACACCTTCTGTCCTTTGCTAAACTGTCATAGCAGCAGTTTTCTGTCGTGCCACTTCTTTGTTTTGTCCTTGTATATCCTGGCGTTGTCATACGCCATGGCTCGAATTTCTCCAATTTCATTCAAGTCCAGCAGCCTTTTCTGCCCTGCTTTGTTCCAATCCATGTTAACTGTCTTGATAACCCAGTATGCTTTATGTTCTATATGGACAGGTAGGTGGCAGGTTTTTCCGTAGATGAGGCAATAGGGCGACATTCCCAATGGTGTCTTAAATGCAGTCTTCTAAGCCCAGAGAGCATCATTCCGGTGAAGAGACCAGTCCTTTCGAGTTGGTTTAACCATCTTTTCTAGGATGTTCTTCACTTCTCTATTTGAGATTTCAACTTGCCCATTGGTTTGAGGATGATATGCTGTTGCGATCCTGTGCGTAACTCCATATTTCTTCAGCGCACTAGCAATTACTTTTTTGTAAAAGTGCCTATCCTCATCACTAATGATTGCCCTTGGGATGCCAAACCTTGAGAAGATATGTTTGTGGAGAAATCTTAGTACGGTCTTGGAATCATTCTTTTGTGTGGCGATAGCCTCTACCCACTTGGACACGTAGTCTATTGTCAATAGTATGTATAAATTCCCACAAGAGGCTGGGAATGGTCCCATGAAGTCGATTCCCCAAACATCGAAAATTTTGACTTCAATAATGTTTTGCAGGGGCATCTCATGCCTTCTAGAGATGTTTCCAGTCCTTTGACATTTATCACAACTCTTGTAAAAAGCTTGTGCATCTTTAAACAATGTAGGCTAATAGAAACTAAATTGCAGAACTTTGGTAGCAATTTTGTTTCCTCCAAAGTGTCCCTCATAAGGAGCAGCATGGCAGTGGTGAAACACTTCTTCATGCTCTTCCTGTGGTATGCATCTCCTGATGATCTGGTCTGCACAGTGCTTAAAGAGGAGAGGTTCGTCCCAATAATAATGTTTTGCATCATTTTTGGAACCTCTTCCTTGCTTGGTAGTTAAGTTCAGGAGGTAATACACTACTAACAATGTAATTTACAATGTCAGCATACCAAGGGATTTCAAGAAGCTTACGTACCGTCATGGCTGTTGCGACAATGCTGGTTCCAGTGAATAACTGCTCGTCTGGGAAGGTCTCCTGTATGTTAGTCTTGTCTTTCTCTTGGTCCTTTCCCATCTCCAGTCTTGACAAGTTATCAACGACATGGTTTTATGTTCCCTTCTTTTCCTTGATGTCAATATCGAATTCTTGCAGTAGCAGAATCCAACGTATCAACCTTGGCTTAGCATCCTTCTTGGTGAACATATATTTTAGTGTTGAGTGATCCGTATGAACCACGACTTTTGTTCCAAGTATGTATGGTCGAAACTTGTCAATTGAAAACACCACTGCTAGCAACTCATTTTCTGTTGTGGTGTAGTTTATCTGGGCATCATTTAAGGTCTTGCTGGCATAGTATATAATGTGGAAGAGTTTCTCCTTCCTTTGCCCTAGTGCTGCTCCGACAGGATAGTCACTGGCGTCACACATGATCTTAAACGGTAAACTCCAGTCTGGTGGCTGTACTATTGG
The DNA here is from genome assembly GCA_030270665.1 of Hibiscus trionum. Lineage (NCBI taxonomy): Eukaryota > Viridiplantae > Streptophyta > Magnoliopsida > Malvales > Malvaceae > Hibiscus > Hibiscus trionum. The sequence goes on from BSYR01000008.1 coordinate 4,753,781, forward strand.
GGCTAGTACCAGCTTCTCTTTCAGTGTCCTGAATGCTTCAGTACATTCAGTGTTGAAGTCAAAGGCTCGATTCTGTTCTAACAAAAGACACATAGGTTTAGTAATTTAGAGAAATTGGTAATAAATCTATGATAAAACCCCGCGTGTCCTAAGAAACTTCTAATGCCCTTAACTATTGTGGGTGGCGAAAGTTTTTCAATAACTTCTATTTTTGCTCTGTCCACTTCTATGCCGCGGCATGAGACCTTGTGTTTCAGCACTATGCCCCCGTCCACCATAAAGTGGCATTTTCCCAGTTCAATACTAGGTTGGCCTCCTCACATCTTTCTAGAACCTTCCTCAGATTCCCTAGGCAATCGTTGAAACTGTCTCCAAAGACGGAAAAGTCATCCATAAAGATCTCCAGGAAATCTTCCACCATATCCGAGAATATTGCCATCATACACCGCTGGAATGTTGCTGGTGCATTACATAATCCAAATGGCATTCTTTGAAAGGCGTATGTTTCGTATGGGCATGTGAAGGTTGTCTTCTCCTGGTCCTCTGGTGTAATTGCAATCTGATTGTAACCTGAGTAACCATCAAGGAAACAATAATAAGACTTCCCCGCTAATCTGTCTAACATTTGATCAATAAAGGGTAAGGGGAAATGGTCCTTCCGGGTATCTTTATTAAGCTTCCAGTTGTCCATACAAACCCTCAAATCAGTCACAGACCTGGTTGGGATTAGCTCGTTGTCCTTGTTGGTTACCACCGTTATGCTTCCCTTCTTGGTTACGTATTGCACTGGGCTCACCCACTTGCTATCCGAGATGGCGCAGATAATTCCAGCATCAAGCCACTTGATGATCTCTTTTCGTACCACCTCTTGCATAGCTTCCTTTAGTCTTCTCTGAGCATCAATTGTCGGCTTATGATCATCTTCCTAGAGGATTTTGTGCATACATATTGTCGGACTGATGCCTTAGATGTCAGCAATGGTCTATCCAATTGCCTTCTTATGCTGTTGTAGCATCATGATCATCTGTTGTTCTTGTTCCTACATCAACTTAGAAGAGATGATTATGGGAAACATATCATTGAGACCAAGAAAAACGTATTTAAGTTGCCCTGGCAGGGGTTTAAGATCTAAAACAGGTGGCTGGTCAATGGAAGGCTTTTGAATCACATGTTCATTCGAGGTATAATTCAAAGGCTCGAAGAACTTACCTGGACATGTGCCTATCCATTTTATCTCCTCAGGACCTTCAGTTTCAGATGCTTTATTGGCTGAGGAGTTGCTGTCGTCAACGCTGTCGTGGTAGTCTTCTAAGTAACTACGGTGGCAGTGACCAAATTATCTATCGTGACAGCTTGATCTGATGCAGGGTTGGTCTATGATTGCTTCTGATATTACCTTACATTCTTCCTCTGCATCAGCTTGTTTAATGGCTTAGAGAACATTGAGCTTAATTTGCTTGCCAATGACTCTCATAGTCAGTTCTCCCTTCTCTACATCGATCATTGTTCTTTTTGTGGCTAGGAAGGGTCGCCCTAGGATGATCAGTGCGTTTTCATCTGCTTCATAGTCTAAAACAAGAAAGTCATCAGGAAATATAAACTTATCCACTCTTACCAAAATATCTTCAATCCTTCCTTCCACTTGTACGTAAGAGCGGTGTGCCAGTTGCAGCATGACTGTTGTGGGTCTTGCATGCATCCTTCTGTCATCATCACAGTTTCAAACTCCCCAAGTCTGGATCTCCTGGACATTGCATCTTTAAAGAACTTTGCATAACCAGGCATCTGCTTAATGGCTTCTAACAGCGTAATGTTGATGTGTACTTGCTTAAAAACATCATAGATTTTCTTAAGCTGGTACTCTTGTTTCTGTTTTTTCAACTGGTGCAGAAAAGGGGGTGGAGGACGACAATCTTCGAGGTGTCCTTCACATGGGAATTGGATTTGAGGAGGCTCACAATCTGTACTTTCTTCTGTCTTCTCCTCTATTTCTTCTGCTGCTATCGTGGCAGGGGTGACGACAACAGGCTGTTTTACTTCTGTCGGGGAAGTGTTCTCGGCAGGTGTCTGTGGGGTCGATTCTTTATCATATATTTCTTTATCAGGTGTCTGTGGGTTTTCTAGTGACCTCAGTATCACTAGGGAATCCTCCATTCTGCCTTGGGTTGATGAACTGTGAAACCTGACTCATCTGTGTCTCTAGGGATTTTAGGGTAGCCTCATGGTTTGTCATTCTCATCTCTGTCTTATCCATGAAGGATTCAATTTTCTTGACAAATTGATCCATGTTTGCCAGATATGCTCCTGTTTGAGACATGAAGGTTGCCAGGGTCTGTTCCAGTATGCTCGTTGTGGCTGCCGGCTGTTGTGGTTGCTGTCGTGACAGGATTCTGGGACCCCCTTGGTTCTGGTTATTCTGGACTGGAGGGTTCAATTCATTGCTTGGGTTACTCCAGGAAAATTTGGGGTCCTTCCTCCAATTTGGATTGTAGTTGTTGGAATCATAGCTTCTGTTCTTGTTATAATTTCCAACATACATCCCTTCTTCCAGCTGTAAGGGACACTCATCTGTACTGTGGTTTCTGCTTCAAGTTTCACACACCTCTTTGGTAGAAAATACAACCTTAGATTCCTTCCGCTGCAGGTTTTCAACTATTTAGGTGAGGTATGCAATTTGAGTTTTGACCAAGTTTTCAGATTCGTATTCCTTGACAGATACTTCTCGTCTACCTCCTCTTCGAGCTGTGGGGAACTGCTCATTGTTTTTAGCTAACTTTTTCAACACCAACATTGCATCCTCTGGTTCCTTGTCCAATAACAAGCCGTTCGCTGCTGAATCTATCCTCATCCGAGTGTGTGCATTGGCAGCATTATAGAATTTGACAACCTGATTCCACACAGGGAATCCATGCATCGGGCAGTTTCGTAAGAGAGTTATAAATCGGTCCCATGCCTCGTGCATTTTTTCGTCATCTTCTTGTTGAAAAGTAGCAATCTCGTTACATAATCGTTCAGATAAGAGGGAAGGATTAAAACGAGAGAGAAATTCACGACAAAGGTCTGCCCAAGTTCTTATTGAACCCGACGTTAACTTGTTCCACCAGGTTTTTGCGCTATCCCCCAATGAATGAGGAAATAGCCGGAGTCTCAGTACTTTTGGGCTTATTCCTGGTTGTCTGAATGATCTGCAGATCTCCTAGAAGGTTTTCAGATGTTCACGCGCATCCTCTGTAGCAGAGCCGCCAAATTGTCCAGCGGAGTTTATCATGCTGAACATCACGTGTTTTAGTTCAAAGTGTTCAGCTTCCACATCTGGCAACGTAGTTTCCAGTTCAACAAAGGCATTATCCATGTACTCCCGGCATGTCTGTTGTGCTGCTGGGGCAGCAAGAGGTTGCCGACTGTTTTGGGCATCAATAGGAGGATCATCATCAACCCTGGGGTTGTTGTTGTTGTTATCTGCCCCATTACGTTGTCTCTCGTTCACCATTGCTTCGAGTTTTTCCTCGAGATAGTTGTTTCTTTCTATTAAGATTCGGGCTTGATTTCTGAGATGGTACGTCCGATCAATTTCTGTGTCTAATTCGTACTGAGGTTCTTTGCCACGTCTTGAACTACGCATAATCAATGGAAAACCCTTGTGAAACATACAGGAAAAATAAAATAACTAAAAAACACAAAAACAAAAAAAAGTGCAGTAATAAAAGGTAAAGGTATGTTTCCAGTCCCTGGCAACGGCGCCAAAAACTTGTTGCGTGTAAAATAGTTTATCGTAAATAGGTGCAAGTGTACACGTCGCAAGTAATAAAGTGATACTAAGTATCGAATATCGTCTCCCTAGGGACTGGAAATACTTTTATCCATGAATTTCTACACAAGAAAAGAAATGAGTTTAATAAAATGTTTTAAGAAATATTGGGAAATAAGTAAGATAAAAGAGGAAATCAGTTTGATAAAATAGGCAGGAATTGATTTTCTCAGTAGTGCAAGTGTTGCACTGCTCAGAGGCTTTCTATTGCGGTTGTCGTCGAGCCTGTCGTGGCAGCACCTGTCGCGGCAGAGGTCTGTTGCTGTCACGGCAGCGATCAACAACTCTGTACCTCAAGTTCAGCAAGAATCCCTGTTGTGACTTGTCCTATCCCTAGGCCCAAGTTTTGTCGATGAACACATCTTTGATGATACCTCCCGGCGTGAATCGAAGGATGAACACCGAAAGTTTGTGAATTCTTCCTTAGCTGCTTAACCTTGTACCTATCCCTAGGCTATGATGGTTTAACCATAAACTAGAAAACTCATACTTACTCCCGTCGTATACTTAACTATCCCGATGTTAAGTAAATGGATAACTTCACAATGCTCTCCCGAAACTCTTATGAGATGATTAACCAGAGTAAATAAACTTGAATCTTTTATTGAATTGAACAAAAAAATCCTAAAGACAGTACAATCCTTACAACTACTTTACAAGATCAACCCGTAGCCCTAGGGGAAGTTTAGAACATGATGGAGAGAGAGAAACGACTAGGGTTTTGGGGGAGACGTCTAGAAGCTAGATATCCTTTGCCTTGTCGAATTACAAGTATATATAGGCCTTGGTCTTGAGTTTTCTTAATGACCAAGAATACAAGTTTGAATTAAAGTGCAACTCTATTGAAGACTAAATCTCTGAGTAGATGTCTTTTAATTCGCCCTATCTTCTTGCTTTGACTTTTTCCTCAAACTTAGGACTAGGCCTTCAATGTGCTTCTAGGCTCCGACAGTTATGCAAGTGGTCAACGAAAATCAGGCTTTAAGTGCTCTATCGATCGAACTCCACTTTGCATTTTTCCTTCACCATGGTCTTCACTGTCGCCTCTTCTGCCACGACAGATGTGACGATAGTATTGTAATTGATCGTCTCCTTCACTCCTTTTCTACAGCTCTGCAGCTAACTTCTACTCCTTTGCTGCCCTGGATACTGCCACGGCAGGCACCTTCGAAAATAAACCAAAATCAGCAGCATTTATGCAATATTTTCCATTTGTGATGTTTATGTAAAATCTATCCTAAAATGCAACTAAACATGCTTGAGTGCATCAATAATATGGGAGAATGAGGGCTAAAATAGAGAACATTTATGCAGTCAACAGTGTGGTTTAAGTGCCATAAATGACTTGTTAAAGTTTACTTAAAATTGGCCTAATATGAATATTTGGCTTAAAAACGTGAAAACATAGTAAACATATTTATATGATCGTGAATTTTGGCATGTTATTAGTTTATAGTATTGAAATATTGCATGTAAAGTTTCATTGCATTTGAACATCGTTTGGTAGGTCAAATCGATTAAATACTAGCAAAAATTTGTTATCACTTGTCAGGCCGTATCGATACGGGGTCATGGCGTTTCGATACGATGAAGCATAATTGGACTTAAGAAGCAGGGTGTATCGAAACGGTCTAGAGCCGTACCAAAACATTTTGCTATTGGAATCCTCTATTTCGATACAGGTCTAACGTGTATCGAAATGAGTCAAAGTTAAGGTCAAAGAGAGTCAACCCCTATCGATACAATTCTTTCCCATATCGATACGGTATAAGGGGAAAAGTCAACTCATGTTGACAATCGTTCACCCATATCGAAACAACATCAAGGTGTTCCGATACAAGATTAGTTAAGTTGGTTAAAAGGGATAATCTTAAAGTGTATATTGTTTACAGAATGATCACTTAATTTAGGATGGTTAAATTGAATGGGTAAATGAATACCTAATTGCATGAAAATTTACTGACTTATTAGTATTGCATTGAATTTCATTTTTGTATGGTCAATTGCATCGAAGGACCTCTAATTTATCAAACTTACAGTTTAGTCCCTAAAAATTGTAATAGTCAATAATATGTCCAATGTGATTTGTTTATGTTTCATAATGGACTAAGTTGAATAAGATGCATATCCAGTAATATTTTGTTGTATAATATTGATCATATGATGCTCATCGATTGAAATTTTATTGCACCGGTCACCGTATCGTTCACCGGTAGCACCTTCCGACTCAGTTCTCGACCAGGTCGGGAAGGGGTGTTACACCATGCTTTTAGCACCTCAAAAATAATTGTGCATCTTGTTCTCTCATTTAACTGAACCTCATGTCTCTATAACATGGTAAAACTAAATCATAATGCAATATAACAGTAAGTTTCACTCTCATGCATTTATCAAATCTCAATCCAAAACATTTATTTGCAAATCAATGCCAAAAGGAAGATTATCCAAGTAAAAATCATTTCAACTTACTCTTGGACTTAGGAAAGATTTTCACACTTTCCCTAACTACCCAAAACAGAGTCATCAAGCTTTGATGCCCTCATAAATCCGTTTTCACTCACCGTTACGCAAGCGCTACACTTGTCGATACGTCGCGAGCTCCCGAAAAGATCCAATGTCGACTAGAAAACCCTTCCTTAGTCTTTCTCTTTTTCTACAAAATAGAACCAAGGTATAATGCATTAAAATACATTTCAATTCTAGCAAACAACAATCCCATACATCCTTATCAAAACTCTATCAAAAATCAACCGTAAAGCCAAAAACACTCCCAAATTTGGCTCAATCTTTACCCAGCCACAAGCCTTTGATTCTAACCTCTAATCACCATCTAATATAATCCAAAAACATGCTCAAATCATCCTTATATATCCAGAAAACACAAAACATCCAAAACAATCACTAAACTAACAAAATACCCACCTAAAACTCAAGTGATTAACTAATTTCGAGATTACTATCAACAATATCATTCGACGTTATAATTATACAATCAAAATATGAATAAACCCAATAAAATATCCAACAATCATCAACTTAATCAAGAATTTAGGCAAAATACCCAAAATCATCATTTAACAAGAATTTCTTTAATTCAATTGCAAAACAATGCTATAATCAACAAAATCAATGACAAATACTAGGGAGTATCAATAAAGAACCTTTGTTTTATTTAGAGAAGAAGAATTACCTTCAAAAGGGATTTCTACCAAAATTGACGAAACTTTTCCTTTGTGAAGAAAATGGAAGAATGAAGAATTCTTGTAAAAATCTTTGCAAGGTTTTGTTAGAAATCAAATGGAGAATCAAATGATATCATCTCCAATAAAAATCATCAAGAAATGAGTTGAGTAAATTACAAGATAATGAGTGGAAATTTTGGGAGAAATGGTGGGAAAATTTTATGTAATGAGAAAAAAATAGATTTTTGAAACAAATTAACCTTCAAAAGTATTTTCAATTAAGGTGTGTTGGGATGATCAATCAATGGAATAAGGCCAAGAGGGGGTTAATTGGCAATTTAAAATTTTGGTGGAAGCAAATAAAATTGACTCAAGCAATTTAGAGTGGTTCAACATTCTAAACAAGGTTTACATCCACTACCGTAGCTATCCACACTAAGGATTTCTAAAATCCACTAAATTTGCTTTCCTTTTGAGGCTAAAGGAGATAACCTTACAAACTCCTTTAAGACTTATACCCCAAAGTCTTAAGAATCCTCACAAAGAGAATACAAATAAAGCAAACTGAAAATCCCTCACAAGGTTAATTGTTTGCACAAGGATTGGTCAAAAGTTTAATTGCTTGCTCGTTTTACTTGTCAAAAGGAAGTATGTTTGTTTTAAAGTTGGTTTTGAATGTAAGTTGAAAAGAATGAAATAAAAGACAACAATGTTGGCAAGAAGAGTTTTAAAATGTATAATTAGTGTTGGCAAACGATGCCTAGTTTTTATGCTATTCATGTCATGCCAGCTTTTAAGAAATCCTTTCTTGGCACTGTTTGCCGAGCATATTCAAAAGTAGCATTGCCTCTCTCGATGGCAATGCCTTGAATTAACTATGCAAAAACTTTTATATCTATATAAAACATTTTTTTCATAAATTAATTTGATTAAGTCCCAATCTTTTGCTTCTAAGGGGTAGATTTCACTCCCGAAGTGAGTTCATCTACTTGAACATCATCTCTCGAAGCATCTCGCCTTAGTATCTAGCATTTGTTCGGTGTTCCCTAAGTCGGTTAAGATATTAAGGTTCAATAAGCCAACAAAGTCAGCTCTCGCTTGGCATCGTAGTTGTGAAAAAAATTAAGGTCATGCCAGATAGGAGAAACAATGTCATCGCATTTTCAATTATTAAAAGCTAAATATAGAAAATAGCGTTCAACGCAACCATTCATCACCAACTATTAAATTAGTTCATGGTGAGGGTTTCCAACCAAAAACCATAATCATATCTCAACATCACCATCTTAAATAAAAATAACTTAAACGAAGAGAATGAGTGAGAAGGGTATCTCTTGATGCAGCCCTTCAAAATTCAAGCTCTCGTTCATGGTTGATTTAACATCTCTTGGTGCAGTCTCCTAAATTTGATTCTCGACCACCCTCAAGTGTTTGCTAGAGTTCCTTAAATAGACGCGCGAGAATGACCTGGGATAAGCTTTGAATTTGAATTTGAACGCTCGAGGATAAGGGATGTGCTCATCTTATCCCTCCTTTGAATCCTAGGGCCGATGTCATCAACAGTTCACTGTCCACTCGACCTGGCATCAAACATCTATTCTCTTCCAACTGGTGCTTCAACAATTTTTGGTCCTTTGCTGCCAATAGCTACCGGTATTCTCATCGTTCTATTCCTGCACTAATCTGCTCTATTGTGCCTGCAATCATGCCAACAAACCACCTTTCACACTGGCATAGCCAGATTCTAACTCTTTATGCAAATGCATGCAATTAACAACTAAATGCATCTAAATGTGCTCAAAGACAAGCAAAGATACTATAAAATAGGCATAAAAATCAGTACTTTTGAGGTGGTAACACTTCCCCAAACCTGAATCATTTCTTTTCCTCAAGTAATGCAAATAAACTAAGAAAAAATTGTGAAAATAGTACGTCGGCAAAATTTTGGTTGGAATGCCAACAAGTGTTGGCAAGAAGAAGTTGGCTCTATTTCCGTCCTCGGGTATCACAGTGCAATAATGCCAAACTGGCAGTAGTTCAAGTGCAGCCATATAACTGTAGTCTAAGAACATGAAGAGTGCATGATGTGTAGGCAATATGCATCAAGTATCCTTTTACTCACTTAGTTCAATTTTCTTCCTAAACTCAGAATTTCATTTCATTTTTTTCTCTGCCGAGGGTTTCTGCTGGCATTAATTTAAGCTTGCTTCGTGACATTGTTTGGAGTGAGAAATAAGAGGGAGCATACCACGAACCCCATGTTAATCCAAATATCACTAGGCTTTTCTCTTCAACTCATACCCTAAAGTTTTGGACTTAAGAAATAAAAGGGAGAAAATCACGAAGCCCCAAGCAACTTATTATCCTTAAGGTAGAAGAGAGTTCTATTTTTTCTTGGCTTGGCAAAACATTGTTGTCTTGTTTGTTTCTTTTACCCTGGCATCAAACTTTTTTCTTTTTTTTTTCCGAGCTTAGTGTCAATAGTTCTAAACTTATTTGGGAAATATAAGCATACTATGTGTTGAGTGATAGTTCAATTCCATAAAGTAGAGATCAATTTCCAAGCGACTTGGCAATACTATTCTGCTAGCATAGGTGACTAAAGATTAATTTCTTCACCGGATAGACAAATAGATCAAATTAAGCTTGCCAAAAAAAGTGTTAACATTCTTCAAAAGTAAACTGAGGCAAAATTTTCTTTTTCTTTTTTAAGGTTCAACATGAAAACCTAATATATATGGCATGCATGGCATGGTAATAGAAATGATAACATGAATGCATGGCTGCATGACATAAATGTGAGTCAACGCACACCCCCAAACCAAAGATGTGCATTGTCCTCAATGTATGAAAAATAAAACATGTATACAATTAAAAAAAAGAAAAATAAAATGCAAGAACATGAAGATGCAATAGAATGGAATGCAAAGGAGTTTAAGAAGAAGAAGACTCCCCTTCAAAGGTTTCCTCTCATGTGGCTTCCTCACGCGTGACGCGTGTCTTCCTCTTAACAAAGCTTCCACGATCAGGGGCTTTGCGTTTCACTCTCGTCATGGCTGGCTTTATAACACCCTCAACCCAGTTTAGAAGAAAAACCGGAAATGAAGATGTCATTGCAACATATTTCATAGAACATGTGACCAAAGACTAAAACTTTCTAAACAATTCAAGGCAAGGTTCATGTAGAGCGTTTGTGTGTTCTCCAATTATGAGCGCAAGTGCACACTCTTGTCGAGTGATAGTATAAAAGATATCGTCTCCCACGAGGATTTGACAGCCAAATTCGAAAGTAAATCCCTGCACAACGAATATTTAAATGCACAATTAAATTTCAGTTTGTTTAAAAGAAAAGTAAATAAACACAAGTAATTTAAGGAAGAGATCAGGTTGATAGAATGGGCCAGGTTATGCTACTTCATAGTGTGAAACTGCGTTGAATAGGTTAAGATGTATTGCGCTGCCAGACTGTGCTGCCTCGACGGATGATGGATGATTGGTTCTTCTACAACTTTTGCTACCTCGACAGGTGGAATGGATGAATGGCTTGGCGGTAAGTTCGGCAGTCCTTCAAGGCTCAACAGAATGCTTCTTAAGTGATTCTGCTTATGTCTAAGTCAGAATACTTTTGATGCCCGCAACAGATAATACCCGTCGGCGTGAATCGTGCAATGAACAACAACCTTTGGTTTGTCCTGTAACACCCCAAAAATCGGTCTAGTCGGAAATGGATTCCAATGATCAGAGTATTGATATTAAATATTGAAATATCGAATCCTTGCTATAGATTATATTGTTATAGGACCTTAATTGAACCAAGTCTTTAGTTAAGATTGCCTTTAAAATGCCTTAAGATGATGTTTTGAGCTAGCCGTTTCGATACAGTCAGACCCGTACCGAAACGGCCTAGGTAAGACGTTTCGAAACTTTTATAAGCGTTCTCATACGATCCTAACGGTATTAACTAACTTTTGGACTTTTGCTCAACCATTTCGATACGGTTTCACTCGTTTCGAAACGGGTACCCTGTTTCGAATATATTTAAAGCAAAAAATGGAGAAGAAAGGATAAGGTGATGACTCACTTGCTTATTGCTGCCATTCACACGTGTTTATCATAAAAAAAGTTATTTACATGACTAGTTTTTAAGAGGATAAAGAAAAGATAGAAATTATATTATTTTATAGTTTACCTTTAGATGAAGGAAACCTTCCCATTGGCTAAATAGGAGGTGGATAATGATTAAGGTCATAATTCTCTTAAAATGAATTGGAGAAAAGAGAGAGCTCTCATCTTTGTATTGTTTTAACCGAGACTCGTTCTTCATTTCCTTGTTTGAGAAAACAAGTAAGCACCACCATTGTCATCTTCAACCTTGAGCACGCAAGCATACACCTCCCTAGTTGAACTTCATGAGCTTAAGTTTTTCTTGACTTAAGAACATCGATTCTAGCCATCGATCGGGTAAATGAAAGCCCTAAGTTAACCATTGATTCTCTTGGCTATTGCATGACCAATTTCATGCTTTATGTTAAGCTTTGTCTAATAGCTAATGGCTATTCAAGTATCGATATTGTCATATTGATTCTAATAACTCCTTATTGTTCTTCTTAATGCAAGAAGTGGACAAGATTAATCCATCGTCTCCATCGAAAGCTAGGAATAAAGGAATTGCCATCCGAGAGCCTTAGGAGCTTCAGATATGGAGGTGAGTGTAGTCTGAGTCTCGGAATTGGGCAATGAGCCTTTCCAAATTTACTGTTATTGATTTTATATGATTTACTAACTATTGAATTAAAGGGGCTTTGTATAAAGCATCATTGAAAACCATATTGGTAAGTTTGGTAAGTATGGCATCGATTCATTGTTTATTGCATTGCAATTATTGTCATGGAAATCATTGAAGCATTGACCTATAGAATCATTGACATGAGTATATTGATATTGCCTATTGTTATGGCTACATGATTATTGAGATATTGACAATGAATCATTGATATTGAACTATTGTCATTGAATCATTGATATTGAGTTATTGTTATCGAACCTTGGGATCGAAGTATTGGATACTGTTGGCATGCCATAAAATTGATGAGCTCAGTGGTACGAAGTTTATACAGTGTAGTGGAGGGATGTGATTTGTGTTGGTCAAAAATGATGTAGTGGAGGATATTGGACCATATTGTTCATTGTAGGTGTAGTGGTGGATTTCATGTATCCAAATACGGTTGAAATATATCCAAGGAAGAATATTGATTATTGATATTGCCATTGGTGAAATGATTATTGATATTGCATTGTGATGAGATTGAGATATTGTTATTGGTGAATTGATTGTTGATGCTATGATTCAACATAATTAAAGAATATGCTATGATAATTGTATTTTTAGTGATATGATTGTTATCAAAGCATGAAAGTACAGCTAGTGCATTTATTGTTATTGACTACCTCACTTAGACTATGTAAGTCTAATGCATTCATTGTCCATACATTTCAGGATAAGAAAGCATCGGATCAAGATCGGGATTAGCTGGAAGTTTGACAAGTTACCATGGGATTAATGTAAAGTACTTTTGTCCCTTTGAACTCCTAAAATGGTGGCAAAGTAGTTAAGGTAGTTGATGATGATGTTTTGGTTATATGTATAAAGGCTATGTGTTGTAGGTGGTTAAAGTGCTCCAAATGACTTGTTAATGTTTGTTTGAAAAATGACTTAATAGGCATATTTGGCCTACAGAGGTGAAATATGGTAAACGTAATCGAATGATGATGAAACTTGGCATGACAATAGTTTATAGCATTGAAACAATGTGTATAAAGTTTTATTGCATTTGGACATCGTTTGATAGGTTAATTCGAATAAAAACCAGCAAGAATCTGTCATTACAGGTCATGTAGTATCGAAATGGGTGATAGCGTTTCGATACGGGTAAGCATTATTGAACCTGAGAAAACAGGACGTACCGAAATGGATTAGGGCTGTACCTAAACATTTTACTACTGGAATTCCTCGTTTCGATACGTGTTCATGACGTATCGAAATGGGTCAAAGTCAAAATCAAAGGAAGTCAACCTGTAACGATACAGGGCTTCCCCGTATCGATACGATCAAAGAGGAAAAGTCAAAAAGGTAGACCATCGTCCACCCGTATCAAAAAAGCCTTGAGCGTTTCGATATAGGGTTAGTTAAAGTGGTTAAAAAACTTAATCTGAAGGTTTGCATTGCTTACAGTTTAGTCCTTGAGTTTAGGATGATTAAATTGGATGACGAAACGATCACCGTTTAGCATGAAAATTTACAGTCTTGATAATATTTTATTGAATTTCATTGTCGTATTGTTTGTTACATTGAAGGACCTTTAATTTTTTAGTTTTATAGATTAGTCTCTAAAACTTGTAAAAGTTATGAATTGGTCCTAAATAGTTAAATGCGGCATTCTTATGAGTGAATTGGACTAAGACATATATCTTGTAAAGTTTTGTTGTGTAATATTGATTAAGTGTTTGTAATAAGATGAAATTTTATCGCACCGATCACCGCATCGCTCAACGGTAACATGTTCTGACCCGGTTCTCGACCATGCCGGGAAGGGGGTTTACACGTCCTCTCTTAGCCGCTTTAAACCCAAACCTATGTCTAGGCTGGATTGATCAACACCTAGTATGGATGAGATCGTTCTTACTTCTTTCGTGAGTTTGACTCTAGATGCCAATCAAATAGGTTGCTCACAATCAATCTTTCGAACTTAATTGCAGACAGTGAAGAACATGAAATAAGCAAACCTTGAATTTTTATTGTAAATACAAACTTTAATCCTAAACAACCGTTCTCACACTACCCTAGAACACAACCCAAACTCTAAGAGAAATTAGAACATGGCGGCGACAAGAAAGCACAAGAGAAACCTAAGCTATTGCCGACTAGAAAATCCTCTGATGTTTAAGATGAAAAATATGATCAAGTATATATAGGGCATGGCCTAGGTTAAGTCCTCCTTTGAGTAGAAGTCTTTCCCATGATAAAAAAGATTTTGCATTAAATGCAACCTTTAAATCTGACTTCTTTGACTTTAATGTGGACTTCTCTTGTCGTTGCCTTGTGCGGCAAGCAAACCTTGATCTTCTCCTTTGGCGGCTCTATTCGCTGTTTTCGGCATCAGTAAATTGTGTGGATGGGCTCAATGGACTTGGCAAATTATGCTCTTTCGATCGCACTCCAATTCACCAATTCCTCAAGTTGCTGCCATGGGCGGCAGATATGGCGGCGACAACTACTCGACAACATCTCTCTCTGTGTTGAACTACTTCAGTACAGCTCCTTGGTTTGCGACCTTAGCATCCGCTCATCTAATTTCTCTTCCTCCTGACAGCTTCTAGCATCTGAAACTAAACTTAAACTAAAACAATATCTTTTCTTACCAAATCAAAGATATTCAACAGAAACATGGTAAAGTAAAGAATATTGTAAACAATGCATGCATGTACCTAAATATGCCTAAAATGCACGTAAGAATAGCAATAATATGAGATGGAATGCATACAAAATATAAGACTTATGAGCACTTTACACACCCCAAACTCAAACTATTTCTTGTCCTCAAGCAATGCAATCCTAAACATACTTGCACTTGCACTAATCATAAAGAAAAAACATTTTTTAAACTTGATTCCGCACCTGAAGGTCGTGGAACCTATCATTAGATTAGTGAAAGGAAAATAACATGAATTACCTCAGAAAAGAACTGTAATGTTACTGCAGTGTGTGCAGAAACTGTGTACAGGCTGAATCTGAAGAATATTCTAAGTAAACAAAGATGTTGTCAAGGTAATATAAGGTTGCTGTCGAAGCAGAAAAAATAAGCACAATTTGCAATCATGGCAGTAAGGGCTTCAGCTCATCACAACTACTCTTTAGGTCTCAAATTAAGATAGAAGCAAACTACAAAACCCCGAACCCATTGAGTAGAGTCATCCCGTGAAGTCTTTCATTCACTCATGCTAATTTATCTGTCACTTCAAAAAATTTCAGATACATGAACTTTGATAGCAGCGGAGTGTCCTTGGCACATGATTCTTCCTAGAGCCTGTTTCGGGCACCTCTAGGGTAAAACAACATATCTTTCTTTGTTCTTGCAGTGTTAGTGCTTTTCTTTTTCTGTTTGTCGTCTGCCGCGACAGCTACCTGCAACCATGTTAGAATTTTACAAATAATTCAAGCAGGAAGTGTTTATAAAAAATTCACTCAAATTCAGCAAGTAACAGTAGTGCTTATGATTTTTGGCAATTATAGAAAAATTCTAAGTTTTCTTCATGCTTTCCCCAAAATTAAGTTAAATTTTAATGGTGCGAAAAATTTAGATCGGCTTATCCTATCATATGCACAAGTTCTAATTTTTTCTTTTGATTAATTTAAAGGCAAGTACATATGCAACTATATGATCTAAGAATGCCTAAACAATAAATGAGTGCTAATCCCCCCCCCAACTCGAGATGGGCATTTCTCTCAATGCAAAAAAATAAAAAAATTAGAGCTGAAACTAAAAAATAAACATGAGACAGGGAAAGAAAACTTTGACTTAGTTGCTGTGAGATGATGGAGATGATTTGGAGCATTTATCTGCTATGCCGCCAATTGTGGGTTGTTGCAGCTGGATGAGCATGGCTGCCCTCTGTTGTGCGCGGCGACTTGATTCTTTAGGGTCTGAATCTGGATAAATAGTTGTGAGACGGGAATAAATAGTAACAAAGCAGGTAAAAATAAAATCTAGTCCTAAGCAATTAAAAACTACTTTTAAGTTTTAAAACATAAAAAGAAAGAAAAGGAAGAAATTAAAAATAAGTTAAGTAATGTTGGGAGTGCGTTGAGATGCATCTCCCAAACATAACCACTTCCTGAGTTGGTTTGCTTTTCTTCCTGGTGGGTCCTCTTGTTCCTCGGGGTCCAAGGTTCTGCCATGCTTCCTGCCCTAGCGGCTGCTGCCCTGCTCTGTCTCTATGCTGATTTTGGAAGCATGTGTTTCTTTATATCCTTCTATTTCCTTGGCTGGGTGCATGGGTTGTAAGACATTTAGCTTTATGCTCTGATTATCTACCCTCATTATTAGCTCCCCATTCTTTACATCTATTAATGTTCTACCCGTGGCCAAGAATGGTCGCCCAAGAATGATGGGGGCGTTCTCATCTGCCTCACAGTCCAAGATGAGGAAGTCAACTGGGAAAATGAAGTTGCCCACTCGTACAAGGATGTCTTCAACTTTTACCTCTGGTTGCACAAAGGAATGGTCAGCTAATTTGAGCATGATGGAAGTTGGTTTTGCTTTCCCAATTCCTTATTTGTCGAAGACGGCCTTGGGCATCAGGTTTATGCTGGCTTCTATGTCACATAGAGCTCTCATGTCATGGTTGCTGCCTATCTTGCATGGAATAACAAAGCTGCTTGAATCTGTCCTCTTGGGCGGCACCTTGTTATGCAACATTTCCATGCACTCATCAGTGACAACCATCGTCTCAAATTCCCCAACTCTCATTCTCTTGGAAACTATATCTTTAAAATATTTCACATAATTTGGCATGTTTTGTATGGCTTCCACGAGTGGGATGTTGATTTGCACATGCTTAAGTATATCTAGAAATTTCTTGAACTTGTGCTCTTGCTTTTGCTGTTTGAGTTATTGGGGGAAGGGCGGCGGTAGACAGATGTCTTGGATGCATTGCTTACAGGGAAATCTGATCTGTGGGGGTTTAGGATCATTTGTCCAGGGCTGCTGTCATCTGCCTGGGCCTCAGTTTGTGGTGCTGTCGTGGTGGGCTGTTCTGGTTGCTGTTTCTTTGGCTGCTCAACTTTGGGATCATCCAATTGTTTCCCACTTCTTGTCGTTATTTCTTTACATTGTTCATAAGTGGGTTTTGCTGTGGCCTCTGTGTTACTGGATGATGCATCCATTGACATGTTGTTTATGATCTGAGTGAACTGCCCGAACTGGGTTTCCAGGTTCTTGATTGCTACCTGCTGATTTTGCAACCGCATCTCAGTCCTGTCCATGAAGGACTCAGCCTTGTCAATAAATTTATTAGTATGAACAATAAAATAACTAGTACGAGACATAAAAGTATGTAAGGTAGATTCGAATGAATTATTGTTCTTATTCTGTTGCTGTTGAGGCTGCTACCGGGGCAGGTTCTGCTGATATCCTCCTAGTTTTTGGTTTGGATTTGCAGTCGTGTTAGGGTTACTCCAAGAGAAGTTTGGATGCTTTCGCCAGCCCGGATTGTATGTGTTAGTGTTGGGCGCGTTGTTCCTCTCATATGTTCCCATGAAATTGGCAGATTCGTTGTATACAAAGGAATCATGGTTGCGCCCACACTCGTCACAAAAAGGCTCCACAACTTTAACCTCGTATGTTTTTCCAATGGATTTGTCAATATTCATCACCAGCTGTGTCAGTTTATCCAAGCGGGTAGTGACAGATTCAGTGGTTTCTGCTTCATTCGCAATAGCTAGCCGCCTCACGCCGTCGCGGCGAGCTGTATGGAATTTGTAGTCCTTTTTTGAGATTCTGTTCAGAATCTGTAGTGCCTCATTGGGTGGTCTGTCTAGGATGACTCCATTGTAGAACATTGACACTTGAGTCCAGGTTGGAAAATCGTGAAGCGAGCAGTTGTTTAGCATCTGTTTGTACCGTTCCCACGCTTCATACATCAGTTCATCATCCCCATGTCAGAAAGCAGTGATCTCATTTCTAAACTTTTCTGTTATGTTTGAAGGGCTGAAACGATCTAGGAAGTCCTTGCACAACTCCGTCCAAGTGCTAAATGATCCTGCCAGTTGGTTATTCAGCCACTGTTTTCCCTATCCCTCAGTGAATAGGGAAATAATCTCAGCTTAAGCACATCTTGATGGACTTCATGTATCTTAAAAGATCTGCAAATGTCAAGGAAACCCCTCAAGTGCTGCCGAGCATCTTATGTGGCAGTTCCTCCAAATTGCCAAGTGTGTTTATCATGTTGATCATCACTGGTTTCAGCTCGAAGTGATCTGCTTCAATTTCAGGCTATGCCACAGTTGGATCAAATCCTCTCAAGTCGTGCTCCAAGTAGTCTCTAGTGGTGCGCACATACTGTTGCTTCCTGGGCTGAAATAGGGGCTACTGCCCATGCGATGGATCTTGCTTCTTGTCCATGCCGATTCGGACTTTGTTGACATGGTTTTTGTCTTGGCCGTTATGCATGGCTGCCTCTGCTTTTCCTTTTTCCTTAGCTTTTTCGAGGGCTTCTCTTGCTTCTTTCTTTAGTTTTCTTGTTGTTCATTCGATCTCGTCTATGTAAACGATTTCGAACGACGGGTGGGCTCTGGTCATACACTAGACAAGAAAACTGTAAATTTTTTTGAATAAAAAGAAAAAATAAAAACTAAAATTAAATGTAATAAAAGTGCAGAAAATAAAGACGAATTTACTGTTGCCAATCCCTAGCAACGACGCCAAAAACTTGTAGAGCGTTTGGGTGTTTCCAATTATGAGCACAAGTGCACACTCTTGTCAAGTTATAGTATAAAAGATATCGTCTCCCACGAGGATTGGACAAAAAAATTCGAATGCAAATCCCTACACAAAGAATATTTGAATGCACAATGAAATTTCAGTTTGTTTAAAAGAAAAGTAAATAAACACAAATAATTTAAGGAATAGATCAGGTTGATAGAATGGACAGGGTTATGCTGCTTCATAGTGTGAAACTACATTGAATAGGTTAAGATGTGTTGCGTTGCCAGACTGTGCTGCCTCGGCGAATGATGGCATGTTGGTGCTTCAACAACTTTCGCTTCCTCGATAGGTGGAATGGATGAATGGCTCGACGGCAAGTTCGGCAGTCCTTCAAGGCTCGGCAAAATGCTTCTGAAGTGATTCTGCTTATGTCTAAGTCAGAATACAGTTGATGCCCGCTGCAGATAATACCCGTCGACATGAATCATTCAATGAACAACAAACTTTGGTTCGTCCTCTCTTAGCCGCTTTAAACCCAAACCTATGTCTAGGCCGGATTGATCAACACCTGGTATGGATGAGATCGTACTTACTTCTTTCGTGAATTTAACTCTCTCGATGCCAAACAAAAAGATTGCTCACAATCAATCTTTCGAACTTAATTACAAACAGTGAAGAACATGAAATAAGCAAACCTTGAATTTTTATTGTAAATACAAACTTTAATCCTAAACAACCGTTCTCACACTACCCTTGAACACAACCCAAACCCTAAGCGAAATTAGAACATGGCGGCGACAAGGAAGCACAAGAGAAACCTAAGCTATTGCTGACTAGAAAATCCTCCAATGTTTAAGATGAAAAATATGATCAAGTATATATAGGGCATGGCCTAGGTTAAGTCCTCCATTGAGTAGAAGTCTTTCCCATGATAAAGCAGATTTTGCTTTAAATGCAACCTTTAAATCTGACTTCTTTGACTTTAATGTGGACTTCTCTTGGCGTTTCCTTGTGGGGCAAGCAAGCCTTGATCTTCTCCTTTGGTGGCTCTGTTCACTGTTTTCAGCATCAGTAAATTGAGTGGTTGGGCTCAATGGACTTGGCAAATTATGCTCTTCTGATCGCACTCCAATTCACCAATTCCTCAAGTTGCTGCCATGGGCGACAGGTATGACGGCGGTAGCTGCTCGGCAGCATCTCTCTCTGTGTTGAACTGCTTCAGTACAGCTCCTTGGTTTGCTGCCTCAGCATCCACTCCTCTGATTCTCCTCCTCCTAACAACTTCTAGCATCTCAAACTAAACTTAAACTAAAACAATATATTTTCTTACCAAATAAAAGATATTCAATAGAAAAAGGGTAAAGTAAATAATATTGTAAATAATGCATGCATGTACCTAAATATGCCTAAAATGCACTTAAGAATAGCAAAAATATGAGATGGAACGCATACAAAATATAAGACTTATGAGCACTTTACAGTTCACAAAATTTCTTTTTGTTAACATTTGATTCTTTAATTCTCCAAGAGTTTGCACATCATTTAATCTTTAAAAGTTACCATAATACTAAAAGATTGGAAGAAATTGATTCATACTTAATGTAGCTTCTAAAATTGTACACTTATATCATAGCAAGCTTACCATTATGATCAAACAAACATTTATAGTGTTAAATAGCACGATTAAAACCTAACTAAATTAAAGCTCATTTACTTTCTCAATTTATGATCGAAACATATTTCAACTTTAGTTTACTAATCACACAAGAAGGAAAAATTGATTCTCAAGTTAGTATTTGATCAAGGATGAAAGAGGTAACTTGCATCACAAGGAACTATTCAAACAAATCAAGAAAGAGAACTTGTACATTGTACAAGCATTCGAACACTTTAACATTATAATTTGCTTCCTAAGCTATCATTCGGACAAGACAATGCATGGTATAATCTTTATTAGACTAACAAATCTTGCAAGTATATTCATTTATAAGAGTAACTAGATGTTTTTAATGTTTTAGGGAGTGACTTCATTAATAAGAAACAAGTTAACCTGAAGTTTGTTATTACCAAGTCAAATTTAACCCTATTATCTCAAACGAAGTTCATAACTTACTCCAAATATTTCCTTATAATTCATTTAATTACTAACATGAGATACATGTAAATTGTGTAGCAACCACATAACTTAATCCAGCAACAAATAAGAAAGGCCAGATCTACTAGTTTTCGAACCAAACAATAGGTACTTAGCCAATTTAAGTTATAGATTGCATGAAATTCGAATTTTCCTTTGATCAAAATTAAAGTATCTAACGTGACTTATTCTTTAAGTTATCACATGAGCTATATCTAACAAGCCATTTAACCTTATCAACTATTCGTACATCCTAATAAATTTTCCCTTGCTTTCAACTCCAATTCATGGATCGTGACTCAATCAAGTTTATGAGCACCTACCTAAACATGATCAATTTCAACAAGAAATGTGTCCAATCAACAACTCAACATAATATCACATTTGATCACCCAAGTTATTTCCATAAACACTAACATTAACTAGAAACATCAAAACCCACCATAGCATCAACTACCATCAAGACATATTAAGTCTTAATTACATACCAAAATTTACTTAGAAGTTATACACACCAAAATGACATAAACTAGATGTATCAATTTAAAACAATGTGCCACCATTCTAGGAGTATTATAACTAATAGAAGATCCAACTCTACTTGGATTCTAAGTAGTGACTTGAAACATTTGATCACGATTAGATTACACAAGCTTTAAGTAACCTGCAATGCATGATAATGAATGCATTAGACCTATATAGCCTAAGTGAGGTAGTGTCATTAAAATAGCAAGTATAATGTTCATGATATTAAGTGGAAATCCAAAAGAAATTTAAGCATATATTTACACTAGGATTTCGTATCTTAATATTAGCTTAAACTTGGCTTTGTTTATTAGAAGCTTACTCAGAGTTTAGATTCTTTCAAGTCTTATTCGAAATTCCTTCATAGATTAAACCGACTTCTTTCAAAATCTTATTGAACTTACTAGAGTTCACAGCTTATCTTATCATAGCCTTAAGTCTTGTTAAGCTTATCAGAGATCATAACAAGGCTTATCTGAGTTTATAGCATTGCTTATCAGTGTTTCCTATTTAAAACTTAGTATCTGAGTTTGTGATTTTTAAAACATTTGCCTTGGATCACGTTTGGACATGAGTAGCATAGGCCCGAGGTTGACTGTATTGGTCCAAGTTATACAAAGCCCAAAGCACATAGCAATGGCTAGTATCATAAACATAACAATCCTAACTTCTCAACTATCCAACCAAACTGTCACCAATCTATGTAGCATCTCCCTCGTTACCTCCTACTGTCGCCAAAATATCACATATAAATGGGGCATCCCTCGAGCCATAGCTAATGGACCGTAGTCCCTGAAATATATACCTCTGTACCATGCCAAATTATCCAAGGTCTTCCATTACTCATGCAACTTACATATCTTATGCTTAAGATTAGGGGGTATCTTATGTTACAACCAATCTTACTTGGTTCTTTACTTAGTATCTTTTAGCTCTTTAGAGTATGAATTCTTATAACCTTTAAGCTTAATGTTGTTTCTTGTATTTTATGCTTCCAAGGATTAAGGGCTAATATCAATTCAAGGCAAGGCTCATACATATAAATACTTCAATTCTACCATCATTAGACATCATAAATGAGCATAGAATGTATTCATGTTGCATATGTAATGCATACCTTAACCATGGGACTCCAATGCCATGTATGTATCCGAAACCCAGATGCTCTATGTGAGCCTTATGAAAGAATGTGATAACATATTGCCGCAACAACCTTGTTGTTCTGATTCTCCTTAATCTTTGCAACCAATTCTCTCTATCTTATCCCTTTGTATTTTGAATTTCATTTTCTCCACTGTTAGTTACCATCTCTGTTGTATAAATAGCTTGCCAATGATTGAGGTAAAATCAATCAATAAGAGATTACAATTCTCATATTCTTCTCTTTATAACATGGTATCAGTCGTTATTCTTACACGAGTTTAGGTTTTATCCCAATGGCTTGTGAAAATAATCTTTCAAATCCTCTTGATCCCAACAACCCCCTTACCTAGTTACATCCACAACTCTATCAAACTAACTCTACCAATAATTTGTCGTGGAAAACTCGGATTGAATCCATCCTCATAGGCTATGACCTTTTTAAATTCATCGATGGCTCCCACCCTTGCCCACCTAAAAATGTGACAACCAACAATAAAACCTCCAACAATCCAGCGTATCAAACATGGTTGCGCCAAGACAAGCTCTTATTTGGTGCTCTAGTTGGCACCATCTCACCCAACCTTGTACCACTTATTATGCAATCCAACACGTCATCGGATGCTTGGAAAACCCTTTGCCAACACTTATGCTCGCCCCTCTCGTGGACACATCAAACAAGTCAAAGACTATCTCAAAAACATATCCAAAGGGTCTCAGTCCGTCACCGACTATATACAAGCCATCAAAACCAAAGCCGATGAACTAGCCACTCTTGGTAAACCATTAGATGCTGAAGATCTCATTGAGAAAGTTTTGGATGGCCTCGATGATTCCTATCAATCGATTATTGATGCCGTCAACAATCGGGAAACACTTATTACCTTTGATCAGTTACATGAAAAACTAATCTGTCGAGAAATATCTTTAAACACTGTGTTTTTCGGGGGACCAATAATGGCTCATTCAACGCACACCCACCGATCCAGTCAACGATCCAACTGACCACACACACCGTCTATCTCACTGCAGCAAAATCGACCAATGTGGCCCTTTTTGGGCAAATGTCAGTGGTGTCGAGCATAGGGTCATGTTGTTTCTCAATGCTCTCTCTTCCGTCAGCAGTTCTCGAATGCGTCTCCACCGCCACGCCTCAACAATTCCTTGTCATCTCGCACGCCTCCACCTTGGCAAACTCAAGCCCATGTTGCTACCCGCACCGCTTCTTCAAATGATCCTTGGTTGTTAGACAGTGGTGCAACACACCATATCACAACTGATCTACATAACCTTTCCCTACACAATCCGTATATTGGTCCGGATGAAACTATGATTGGTGATGGCTCTGGAATACCAATTACTCACATGGGTTATTCCTCTCTCTCCACTCCCTCTCACTCCTTTACTCTCTCTAATGTTCTTTATACTACAATGATGACCGTAATTTAATTTCCGTTTCCCAATTTTGTAAAACCAACAATGTGTCAATTGAATTCTTACCTTTCTCTTTTCTCGTGAAGGACCTACAGACGAGAGCAATTCTTTATCAAGGCCACCTTAAACATGGTGTCTACGAGTCGCCCTATCCGTCCTCCTCTAAACCGCTCCTTGCGTTCTCCTCAATAAAGACCACGTCTCCCACTAAGCATCATAGACTTGGCCATCCATCTCTTCCGGTGTTCAAACACATGCTCTCATCCTTTCAATTAGATGTCGACAAATCTGACTTATCAGAATTGCATTGTAATGCCTGTCATTCTAATAAAAGTCATAAATTACCATTTTCTGTGTCCACTTTATCATCTTCATCCCCCCTTGAAATCATTTTTACCGATGTTTGGACCTCTCCCATCCACTATGTCGACAACTTTAAGTATTATCTCGTCTTTGTCGATCATTTCACCTAATACAAATGGCTTTACCCTCTGAAACGAAAATCAAATACCCGTGAAACCTTTATTCATTTCAAAGCCGTTGTTTAAAAGTTCTTCGCGTCCGAAATCAAGGCTATTTACTCTGATAATGGTGGCGAATATCAATCCTTGTCATCATATCTTACTTTCAATGGCATCTCTCACCTTACCTCTCCTCCGCATACCCCAGATCATAATGCTTATTCTAAACATCGACATAGACACATTGTTGAAACCGGTCTTTCTCTTCTTTCCCACGCCTCAATTGCCTTTATCCTATTGGTCGTTTGCCTTTTCTACAACTTTCTACCTTATAAATCGTATGCCTACTCCTACTCTTGATGGTTACTCCCCATACTTCAAACTCTTTGGTACTACTCCTAACTACGACAAACTTCGAAGCTTTGGTTGCCTTTGCTACCCTTGGCTCCGTCCTTATACCCATCATAAACTTGAACCCAAGTCCACCCCTTGTCTTTTTGTCGGATACTCCCCCACTCAGAGTTCCTATCTCTGTCTTAATACATCCTCCAACCGCCTCTATGTTTCTCGTCATGTTCGCTTTGTTGAATCCATCTTTCCATTTGCTGCAAATGATTCCTCTCTTCCCAGGGTAACCCCAACCACATCCTCTGATTGGTGCTCTATGACCCTCCCAATCATTATTTCATCCACCTTATCTCCTTCCTTTACACATGCTACACATACCCCGCCACACCTTCCCACTTCACCCAACCAAAGCCCATCTCTTTCCACTACCACTACTCTCGACCCTAATCCCTCACCCCACACTTTGTCAAACCAACAAACACAGGTATCACCTCCCTCATTATCCAAACCTGCCGAACCTTCGAGTTCTACCTCCTGTCAACCACCACCACCACCACCTGGCAGCATCACTCGCTCCAAGCATAACATTCGTAAACCAATCCAAAAACTAAACCTTAATACCGAGTTACATCCCTCTACCTTTGCACCCACCACCGTTACTCAAGCCTTAAAAGACCCTCATTGGAGGCGTGCTATGTATGAGGAGTTTGATGCTCTTGTTCGAAATGGAACATGGGAACTTGCTCCTTCCTGCTCTACACAAAACTTGGTCGGATGTAAATGGATCTTTCGCACTAAATATCACCCTAATGGTTCTATTGACAAGTACAAAGCATGGCTCGTAGCAAAAGGGTTTCATCAACGCCCTGGGGTTGATTACACTGAGACTTTTAGTCCAGTTATTAAGCCTTCCACGGTTCGCCTGGTTCTCAGTCTTGCAATCAGCCAAGGATGGTCCCTTCGCCAACTCGATGTTAACAATGCCTTCCTCCAAGGCACACTCTCTGAAGATGTCTTCATGTCCCAGCCACCGGGCTTCATTGACCACGATAAGCCTCATCATGTATGTCGACCTCGAAAGGCTATTTATAGGCTTAAACAGGCTCCTCGTGCTTGGTATCATGAATTACGATCTTTTTTTGCTTTCTTCTGGATTCCACCACTATGTTGCCAAGGTATCACTATTTATCTCCTTGTTTACGTTGATGATATTATTGTTACTGGTAATTCCACTTCCGCTACACAACAGTTCATTCAACAATTGTCTGCTCGCTTCTCCTTAAAAGATCTTGGTTCTTTACATTACTTCCTTGGTGTTGAGGTTGTTCCCCATGTCGATGGCTTGTTCCTCAGCCAACGCAAATATATTGTTGACCTTCTCCACAAGACACAAATGACTACTGCAAAATCGGTCTCTATGCCAATGTCTACCTCGACAACTCTTACTCTGCATTCTGGTACCCCCTTACCTGATGCAACTGCTTACCGCACAACCGTTGGAAGTCTCCAATATCTTTCCTTCACTCGCCCTAACATTAGCTATGCTGTTAACAAGCTCTCCCAATTCATGCATCAACCCACTAATGTACACTAGACTGATGTCAAAAGGGTGTTACGATATCTATGTGGAACCTTGGATCATGGTCTTACCATTTTACCGTAATTCTTCTCTTACTCTGCATGCCTTTTCTGATGCTGACTGGGCTGGTGACAAAGATGATTTTACGTCTACAACTGCTTTTATTGTATATCTTGGCTGCAATCCTATGTCTTGGAGCTCTTAGAAGCAGAAAATTGTTGCCTGGTTTTCAACTGAAGCAGAGTATCACTCAGTGGCGGCCACAACTGTTGAGATGCGTTGGTTGTGCTCTCTCTTGTCCGAACTTGGTGTCATTATACCCACTCAATTGGTGATTTATTGTGATAATGTTGGTGCCACGAACCTCTGTGCCAACCCAGTCTTTCACTCCTGCATGAAACATGTTGCGTTGGATTATCACTTCATCTGTGAACAAGTACAAAGCGGGAGTCTACGTGTCTCTCATGTTTCCACTCGTGGCCAAATTGTCGATGTTCTTACGAAACCATTGTCACGCCAACAATTTGTCACTATCATCAACAAGATCGGCCTCACTCCACCACCGTCTGTCTTCCGGGGGCATGATAACATATTGCCGCAACAACCTTGTTGTTCTGATTCTCCTTGATCTTAGCAACCAATTCTCTCTATCTTATCCCTTGTATTTTGAATTTCATTTTCTCCACTGTTAGTTACCATCTCTACTGTATAAATAGCTTGCCAATGATTGAGGTAAAATCAATCAATAAGAGACTACAATTCTCATCTTCTACTCTTTATAACAGAATGATCATATATGGTCCATACTTTAACAATTAACACAACAATCCAATAGAAACAAAGATCGGAGTGACTACGTGTCACCCGAAACAAATGCAACTACACTTACCTCTTATCCCGAAGTTATGGGATACCTTAACCACAATTATCCCTAGCTTCCAACTAACTCCTTTCTCTTACTTTTCCTTATCATGTCATGTACCTCAAACAAAATAACAAGCCATTAAAACCAATTTAATCCATTCAACTTACAAAACAGTCTCAAAGAATAGACACACATATACACAACTCAAACAAACCATATATATATGCACAATTACATCAAACACGGCAGCTTACACAAGCTTACTTTTATTCACTCAAAATTATCCAATAATCACATACATGTATGCATAAAATTCAAGAAAATCCAACAAGTTTTTCTAACATACTAAAATTTTCCAATAAGAATCATTTTCAACAAAAACAGACTCATTTTCATGTATGCACAGTCACATATACAAAACAATCCACTGGAGTTTATTTTATGCAAAAACAGCCTCATTTACACATTCACACATACAAATACCAAAACAGTCCAACATGTGTTTAATTACAATCAAAACAGTCCACATTTCACATTTAAACATATAGGTGATCAAAACAGTCTGTAACTGAACTTGTCCAGCAACCCTATTTTTATTACAAAACATTTCCAAAATTTTCAATACATAATGCAGTCTAGTTTTAAAGCAAAAACAATCGTGTTTTTATCACTACAAAAACATCCTCAAATTGATCTATAAATATCCAAATTAATCCATATATACATGTACATATATTTATGCATCAAAACGGTCCACAATTGAGCAATATATGTGCAAAACAAGGCAATTACATTTATATACATTTTCGCATACCAAAAGAGTCCACTAATTTCTCCTATGTATCCAAATCAGTTCCAATTTCATGTATACTAAATTACATGTTTGAAACATCCCAAACAACCTTTAATTCATAATCATTCAATTATACATGCTTAGATCAGTCCTTGACATTCACAAGCATTCAAAAACAGACCCTAGATCACAAATATACATTCATGTATGTATAATTAAATTCATGATAGCTACAAACAATCAAAACAGTCTATGTTAAATCCAATCATTCAAAATAGTCCATATTTTTCAGTTTACATTGAAGACAATCCCATATATATATATATACACACACATCTATGTCTCAACCAATCCAACATGCTTTCAATATACTCAAAACAACCCCTTACACATATAAGTATACATTCTTACATGTTAAAAACAGTTTCGCATATGTATATATATCTACACGGCAGAGCATTTTCACTTGTGCATTCATTTATACATTCGAACAGTTCATCTCATGCTCAAGTATTCACAAGACAGCCCATTCAATTCTAGAATTAACAACATGTGATTCAATTACATTCTTTAATCAATCACTCTAATTCGATTCAATGAAATGAAAATAAAAGAAAGAGAGTGATCACCTTCTTCCTTTGCTATCATAACTTGGATTAATCTAGCTTAATTTCCTTCACAACCATGGCATAAATCTTGTTCTCTTTCTATCTCTCTCTAAGTTTCAAAGCTCCCGGCTTGAAGAGGAAGGAGGAGAATGATGAGCAAAATATTTTTTGTTCATTCTTCACCGAATAACATGACTCATCTTCACTCCCTTCTCACTTGCCTTGTTTTAGTTTGGACAAGTGTTCAATTCCTGTAACACCGTCGACCCGGCCTAGCCGATAGACCAAACCGAACGGGTCACACACGGGGAATATTG
Organism: Hibiscus trionum; assembly: GCA_030270665.1. Taxonomy (NCBI): domain Eukaryota; kingdom Viridiplantae; phylum Streptophyta; class Magnoliopsida; order Malvales; family Malvaceae; genus Hibiscus; species Hibiscus trionum. The sequence goes on from BSYR01000008.1 coordinate 4,782,458, forward strand.
AAGTAAATCGGGAAGGTTTACCTCAATAAATAACCCTAAATTTTTTTATATTATCTTATCTAGATGAAAATTAGGTTCCTGTGTTAAGCATTGCAACAGATCATTCGCAACTCGATCATCCACCAATTTCATCCAATTACGGCTTTTAGGGACCATTTTGTAATTTTTCCAATTCATAGAGACTTAAGCCATTTTGTGTTACCTTCTTTTGATTAATCACATTACATGAATCTCAGTCAAATCTCAACTCAAACTAATCATTCATGCTCATTTAATTAAATCCACAACATTCAGGGATTAAAACACAAAGAATCAGAACTTTAGATTATTCCCACAACTAACATAACTGCAATCCGTTTCGGTACAGACTAGCCCTGTATCAAAACACAGGCCCATATCGAAACGCCCTTGAGGTGTTTCGAAACCGTGGTTTCCAGTTGCAAAACGTAACGGAACAAACCTTATCCGTTTCGAAACACTAAGGTCATTTCAGGCTCGAATGTTTCGAAACACCTAGGCCTGTAATGACATATTTTGCTGGTTTTTCACCCTAGAATCCATCCTAAACCAACCCAACATGTTTCCAACATGCATACATCATACATAAACATTATTCCCAAACATTTGCAGCATATTTAGCATCAAAGCATGGCCAATGGCATCAATGGGAAACTAAAGGCATGCAACCTAACAAATAAACCACTGAAGAGACAAAACTCAAACCAATACTCCAAACACCAAATATAGGCCTTTTACAAGTATAAAATCATAAAGCAAACATGCTCAAAGGGTGTTCATACACATCACCCAAACAAACCATGGAATCCCCATCGCCCTTTTTACTGTAGTCCATAACCGAAACATACTTTCAAAGTGAATTCTCTTAGGATTCCCTTGCAAGTTGCTGCCTCCAAACACTTAGTTATCTACATTGACGGACAAAAGAGAGCATAAGCATACAAGCTTAGTGAGGAGTGCTCAAAACCCAAAAACACCATCAACGCTTAAAACCATTTTACACCTTTTGGAAACCATCATGCTTTCTTGAAATCGATGCACTTCATTAACAAAAATCTGCATGTTATACCACATGCATCAAGTATCAAATATTTCAACAGCAAATCCATTTGCTAACACGCAACTTAAGCCTTCCCATGCATAGCTACCAATATGCAAAGCTTAAGAGTAAAACATGCATTTGCATGCTATGCATTCATATACATTCCATAGCAATTATTCAATTATATTGGATCACAAGAGATCAACAACCTTCTTATTTCTCAAAACGTATCGGATACACGGATTCCGAAGTGTTGTCCCAACACTTCATACATTTTCACCGGCATCTCAAGGTTCACACACGAGAGTTACCCTCAACCATTGTGACACTCGTGGTGGAGTATTCGGTACCTTTCAACCCCTCAACACCACTCATTGGTAGATGTATAACTCCAATAACGAGAGATGGGACACAACTCAATTTCATCAATCGTTAGGGTACTTGGATGGAGTTTTTGATACATTTATAACCCCTCAACATCCAAGGCAACTTGTTTATAGTGCACTCAATCCTAAAGCCGGCTAACTATATCTGATTTCATTTGTAAATCACTTTACACAACATCACTTGCTAATATAATTCTCATTTAGCATAAACCTCACTGTTTTCAAAGCATTCATAATAAGCCATATTTCCAAGCATCAAACCATGCTTCATAAAACATGTATAAACACATACTTACAAGGATCACTTACCTAGTGCATCCTTCAGCAATATGGCATCATAAACAACAAATCACTTATTCAATATCATGCTTTAAAACAGTAGGTAAACACATAAAATCAACTCCATCCACAAGCTTATAATAGCACAATCTGAGGGATAAAATCACTTTACTTACTTCCAAACTTAGTAAAGCGTTTCAAGCTTACACTACGTTTCCAAAATCACTTTTAAGATGTTTCAAAGCTAGAAATCAAATTTCCACTCACCGACTCGCGAAACCTCAATCGCTGACACGAAAATCAAGCGTCTGAAGTCTTCGGAACTTCACCAAATGCTTCCAAAGAATCCTCACATGTTTATACCACACAAGAACAGAGGACTAATGCATCTCAATGCATTAAAACCACCAGCAAACACTTAAAACCCGCAGCTCTGCCCAAAGACACCAAAATACCTATCCGAAACAACCGAAATCACCTTCGATTGATAACTAAACTCAACTCAGCCATCAAAAAACACTTCCATCACATTTTAACCATAAATCAACATCCAAAAACATCCTAATATCATCCTTATAGTTCAAGCAACTTAGATTTCACATCTCCAAGCCAAAAAACCATAACTAACAAGGTAAACTTTAAGAGATCCAACCTAATCCAGGATTATTATGATTAAGTCTTTACTTTATCATCATTTAATATCCAAAACAACTTTAAAATCATTCTCAAATCAATCAAAACAATGCCCAAACAAAAATCTTGGGAAATCATCAATTAAGCCATTTTAACCAATTTTTCATTAATCAAATCATAAAACTCAGTTAGTAACAATATTTAGGAAGCACAAGACTTTGGAATTTCATTAAAGAACCTTGATTAGAAGGTTGATCAGCTCTTACCTCCAATCTTAGCTTTTTCCCTCAATTGACAAAGATTTTGCAAGCAAACTTCAAAGCTCCATTGATTAAATTGATAGATCACTTTAGGAAATCAAAAAGAAAGAGAAAAGATGATAGAATCTGAGATCTTTGAGAGAAAAGAAAGTGTTTGGCTATGAAGAAAATGAGGAAATGGAAGTTACATAAAATCCTTTTGATTTCAATAAAAATCCCTTTTAATTAAAAGTGTTTCTTTTTATTCCTTTTTAAAAATACTATTTTAAAATTGGTCAAATTAGGGGAAAAGTGCTTTTAAACACATGTAAGCTCTCTAAAGATTCTAAGTCCCTTTATAATTCAATCCTTACAAACCAATTTTGCACTTTTTACGAAATGGCCACTTCCTAAAATCTTGACGTTCCAAGACCCATTTTCTAAAATCGATTTCACCATCCTTCAATATATATGTTTAAAAGATTTTAGCAATTTTTATTATAATTTTATCACATCCCGGACTATGTTTTCCCTAAACCGCTTCTAAAGACTCAAATCTCCAATTCTAGGTTCGACTAACCTAAATCGATGCCTAACACATCTAGGCCCAAACGGAGCCTTACAGTTCCACTAATTATAAGATTTTTATCATGTAATCTTCTAATTCTACTTTAGAATCAGTTTGATCCTTATCGATTTGGCCTTTCAAATTCTCTTTAGTTTCAATTTAATCCTAGCTTTCGGTTTAGCCCATTTTTCTATAAATGATTGTACACATTTTTAATTAAAATCCTGCCAATGTTGATCTTTCGCCCCATAAGAATGGAGTGCAGTAGTGCCAGCCTCTCTTCTAACACCGTCTCGTTGTGTGTCATCATCATTATGTTCTTCTTAAGAAAATGATTCCAGCCCTTCGCCTAATATGTGAGGGCCAATATTTTGACGGTTCGGTGCCCTTTCAAGGAGACAATCCACTCAGTTCCCATTGCACAAAGATCTGGAAACATTTTCTTCCTCTTGGCGGCAGTCATGGTGGCAACAAATTTCTCATGCCCGTCTTCCTCCTCCAGCTCGAACATAGAGTTGATGTAACCTTCAACAAACCTCACACAAGCCGTTCAGATCATCAAGAATGGATTGGCCTTGGTTGTGAGATACGCGTAGAACTCTCGAACAATGTTGGGAAAGATGTCACCCTATTGTTGGCAAAACAACTCTCACTTATGCTTGGTCACGACAACCATGAATTCTGGGGTAAAGCCTAGATTTTTCTCATTTTTGAAGTCAAAATTCTATTCATGACCAAACATCTTCAAAGAAAAGTGCTCTTCATATTTTTTTGTCTATCTCTTCATTGAAGAAAGTTTTGAAAGGGGTTGTTGAAGAAGCCATGAAAACTCGAAGAGATTTGTTCGAATGTTGAAAAAGAGAGAGAAGATTGTGTTTCTTTGTTTCTTGCTTGGCTAAAGAAAGAAGAAACTGAAGGGGCGATGAACGGCTAGGGTAGATGAAGTAAAGGTTGAGTGTGTAATGGGGTTTAATGAGTGTTTGAATTGAAGAGGGTAATGATGGTGAGAAGCGTGTTTGGGGAAGAGTAAAAAGGTGATTTGATAAGGTAATAGGTTATAGGGAAAGGGTAAGAGAGATAAAGATTGAAAGTGATAAGGGTTTAAGTTGAGTTTAAACTCAGCTTATCCGATCAATTGGGCAGCTAGGATTTCACTCTCTTACTTTGGGAGCAAGCTAGGGTAAATTACTTCTTCCCAAATTACTTTTGTTTCATGCCAAGCTGGACACTGACACCATTGCTGGCGCACAAAACTATCTTTACTCGCACTTGTGTCATGCTCCCTTTTGCTTTGGCATAATTCCTGAATCTGTGCACGCTCAATGGAAACCTTTCAACACATTAAAAGAAGAATTAAAAACTAAGAGAAAAATAAACAAATAAAGAAAATGCCTGAAAAAGAAAAACTTCAAATCCTAATATTTACAAAAAAAAAAAACTAAATCATGATGATGATGTTACGGTACCTCTGCCAAGAGGATAAACTTCGTAGCATTCTACTGACTATATTCCCAATAGTGCTTCAAACGCTGACCATTTACCTTGAAAATTTCTCATGTCTTCAAATTTTTAATGTCCATTGCTCTATGTACATATGACTTTACAACTTCGAATGGGCCTAACCATCTTGACTTAAGCTTACCTAGAAATAATTTAAGCATCAAGTTAAACAGCAGAACACACTGGCCTACTTCAAATTGTCTTGGAATGATTCTACTGTCATGCCAACGTTTTGTTCTCTCCTTATATGCTTGTGATCTAAACTCCTCCAACTCGTTTAAGTCTAGTAACCTCTTTTTTCCAGCAGCTCTCCATGCCACATCAAGCATTTTAATATCCCATTATGCACGATGCTCCCTCTCTACCAGAAGATGCCATGCTTTTCCAAACACAAGTTGAAATGGTGAAGTGCCCAAGAAATTTTAAATGTTGTTCTGTAAGCCCACAAGGATTCATATAGTCTCAAATACCAATCATTCCTTGATGGATTCAAAATTTTTTCAAGGATATTCTTGATCGCATTGCTGGAAATCTCAGCTTGCCCATTTGTTTGAGGATGGTATGCCGTGGCAATCCTTTGCTGAATTACATATCTGCATAAAGCTCTAGAGATTAGTTTACACTTAAAATGGGTACCCTCATCTTGAATAATCATTCTAGGGGCACCAAATCGAGTAAAAATGTTTTTGTGCAAAAAATTGGCAATGACCTTGGCATCATTTGTTGGCAATGCCACAACCTCAACCCATTTGGATACGTAATCACCAACCACAAGAATACATAAGTTACCAAATGATGGGGGAAATGGACCCATAAAGTCTATCCCCATACATCAAATAAATCCACATGCATAATCTTTTGAAGCGACAGTTGATGTCTGCCAGAGATGTTCCCTGCCCGTTGGCACCGGTCACATGCCTTGTCATAGTTGTGGGAGTCTTTGTATAGTGTGGGCCAAAAGATTCTAGACTGTAGAACTTTGGCAGCAATCTTCAATTCGGTAAAATGTTGTACTGCAAGATGTTGTATGCCAAGTCTAGTAGCAGAATGTTGAACTGCTCCTCTTCTGGCACACATCGCCTTATTACTTGGTTAGCACACTATTCGAATAGAATCGGCTCGTCCCATTCGTAATGCCTAACTTCTCGAAGAAACCTTTTCTTGGTATTGTATGCCAAGTGTGGTAGCAGAATGTTGCTTACCAAATAGTTGACTATGTTAGCGTACCATGTCATAGAAGAAACTACAAGCAAATGTTTGTCAGAAAATTCCTCTCGTACGGAAGATGCCTTACTATTTTCACAGTGATGTTCTAGGTGTGATAAGTGATTAGCCACTAAATTCTTACTATTTTTTATCTCATATCTCAAGGTCAAATTCTTGTAGTAGAAGTGTCCACCGGATCAATCTGGGTTTGACATCCTTTTTTACCAAAAGGTACTTTAATACCGAGTGATCTGTATACAAAACAACCTTATTACGAACTAGATAAAATCTAAATTTGTCAAAAGAAAATACGATAGCTAGAAATTCTCTCTCCGCTGTGGTGTAATTGAGTTGTGCTTCACTCAAAGTTCGTCTGACATAGTATATGGCATGAAAAACATCACCATGTTATTGTCCTAGTACTGCTCCGACGACATAGTCGTTGGCATCGCACATGAGTTCAAACGTCTTACTCCAATCTAGTGCTACGACTATAGAGGCGTTTATTAGTCTCTCTTTAAGTTCCTAAAAAGCTCTCAAGCAAGCATCATCAAACGTAAAAGTGGCATTCTATTCTAATAGTGAGCACAAGGGTTTAGAAATTTTAGAAAAGTCATTAATAAATCAGCGATAAAAAGCTGCATGACCTAGAAAACTTCTTCTACCTTTGACACCTGTAGGTGGTGGCAACTGTTTAATTACCTCCACTTTTGCCTTGTCGACTTCCAAACCTCGATCGATCACTTTATGACCTAGAACTATGCCTTTTTTCACCCTGAAGTGGCATTTTTCCCAGTTTAAGACCAAGTTGGTCTCTATTCATATTTTCAAAACAAGCTCTAGACTTTGTAAACACTCATCAAATTTCTTACCAAAGACCGAGAAGTCGTCTATGAAGACTTCTAAGTTTTGTTCAATCATTTCAGAAAAGATAGACATCATGCAATGTTGAAATGTAGTCAATGCATTGCAAAAACGGAATGGCATCCTCCTAAAGGCGCATGTCCCATATGGACAGGTGAATGTGGTCTTCTCTCGGTCCTCCGGAGCTATGAAAATTTGATTATATCCTGAATAACCATCTAAGAAGCAATAGAAAGATTTACATGCCAATCTGTCCAACATTTGGTCAATGAAAGGCAATGGGAAGTGGTCCTTTTTGGTGGCACTGTTCAGCTTCCTATAATTCATGCACACTCTTCATCTAGTGATAGTTCTAGAAGGGATTAACTCGTTCTTGTTGTTTTGAACCATGGTCAAGCCATCTTTCTTTGGCACACATTGTACCGGGCTAACCCACGAGCTATCGGATATGGCATAGATTATCACGGCATCCAGCCACTTGATAATCTCCTTTTTAACTACTTCTTTCATGCTTGGATTTAGTCTTCTTTGGCCTTCAATTGTTTTGCCATGATATTCCTCTAGGTTTATCTTGTGCATGCATATGGTTGGGCTAATACTTCGGAAGTCTGCAAAGGTCCAACCCAACTCCTTCTTGTGTTTACTTAAAACTTCCAACAATCTTTCCTCCTGATCATTGGTTAGGTCAACAACAATGATTACTGGCAAAGTTGACTGCTTACCTATATATGTATATTTGAGGTGGTCTGGCAATGGTTTCAACTCCAATTATGGTGGTTTCTCTATTGATGGCTTAGGTGCCTTAATCTCTCTGCTGGAAAACTCTAGTGGCTCAAAGTAGCTCACTTCTTTGACTTCAAAAATTTCTTCTTCACTATCGGTCTCGTTGACATCATCATCATTAGTTTCCTAGCACATTTCTTCCACGTCCACCTTGAAAATGGACTCCATCCTATCATCTGCTTGGCATTCTTCTGATTCATCTACACATTTCAGAGCTTGAAACACATTAAATGTAACCTGCTTCTCATTCATGTGCATTGTTAATCCTATCAACTGAAGTGTCACGATAGTGGGCCTTAATTCAATGTCAAACTTATTGAACACTGACATCGGCATCAAGTTAATGCTGGCCCCCAGGTCACACAGAGCCATACCCATGAATCTATTGCCAATAGCGCACGAGATAGTGAAACTCCCTGGATCTTTCAATTTTGGTGGCAACCAATTGAGTATCCTGACGTTGCATCCTTCGGTAAGAGCTATAGTCTCAAAGTCTCCCAATTTTCTTTTTTTCGGACAAGACGTCTTTCATGAATTTCACGTAATTGGACATTTTCTCGAGTGCTTCCACTAATGGAAGATTGATCTGCAATTGTTTTAGCATTTCCAAGAACCGCTTAAATTGTTGATCCTGCTTATGCTTCTGCAACCTTTGCGGAAAGGGTGGTGGTGGATAGACATATAATGGTTCTGCTGGCTTTGCCAACAGTTTGCTGGCATTAGACTGCTGTATGACATCATTCTTCTTGCTAGCATCAGTTTGCTTATTGACATTAGTCTGATGGCTGGCAATGCTTCCATCCCCTTCTTTGTTCTCCAGCTCTTGTGGTACATCTATTGGTCTTTTCTCTTCCTTTTGGCGATGATCTCGCTGGTTGCTAGATGTCTCAGCATCGCATTGCTTACCACTCTGAAGAGTTACGACTTTGCATTATTCATTGTTCCTCTTCCTGGTGTCTTCTATGTCACTTGGCAAAGCACCCTAGGGTTTCTTGCTGAGTGCATTGGCAATCTGCCCAATTTGGACCTCCAAGTATCACATCAAAGCTGCCAAAATCTAGACAGTAGCATCATTTCTCTCCATGTATTCTATCGAAGTCCCCTAGTTGTTCCTTTTCCATGCATGAAAATTATTTTGTGCCCGTTGCACAACATTCTGATTGACCCCTGGCATGGCATTGTTTTGATGCTAGGCATTATATTGACGCTGGGGATTGTTGTTGGGCATTGCATTAGTTAGATCCTTGATTTCCCCAAGCTAGGTTCGGGTGTTGCCTCCATTGTGCATTATAAGTATTTGAGTTAGGATTAAAATTGTGATCTATGTTGCCAACATAATTTACCGACTCATGGTTGGCAGGGCATCCACATGATGGCTCTCTCCATAGATGATGCAGAATGGTTCTAATGCATTCACTTCTTGAGGCTCATTGTTCTTTTGCAATGTTCGCACCATACTAGTGAGGTTAGAAATCTCAGCAGAGATGGACGTTAGTTCATCAACCTTCAATTTCCCACATGTTTTATTTCTAGTACCTAACTTGGCGACAGGGTACTCAAAAATCATTAACTGAAATTCTCTCAAGGATACCAACAACCTTTGTATAGTTCTTGCCAAGCAATGAACTAGCTGCCAAAGCATCAACAATAGTCATCGTTTGTGCATTTAATCTCGAATAGAAAATTTGTATTTGGGTCCAATTTGGAAATCCATGCATAGGACACATTCTCAACAGATCTTTAAATATTTCCCAAGCATCATATAAGGTTTCATCCTCAGCCTGCCTAAATGTAATAATCTCACCATGTAGATTGGCAGTGAGTGTTGGCGGCTGGAAACGCGTCAAAAACTTCTAGCATAGGTCCTCCCATGAGGTGACTGAACTAGGTGGCAAAGAATTGAGCCAAGTCTTGGCCCTATCTCTTAAGGAAAAAGTGAATAATTTCAGCTTCACAATATCCTCTGATACTCCAGGCTGCTGAAATAGCTGGCAAATCTCCATGAATTGCTTCAAGTGTTGCCTTGTTTCTCAAGTAAGTGCTCCACCAAATTGGCCTACATTCAAAAAAGTTTGAATCATTACTGCCTTAAGTTCAAAATTCGATGCATTTACCTCAACGCCAATCACTCCTAGCATCAGGTTATCAATATTTGGTGCTGAGTGTTCTCGTATTGGTCTCCCTATGGCATCGTCCACTACAAGTGCAGAAGGGGCAGCTCGTATCCCTCCGTGTATAGGTGGATCTACTTGATTATGTGGTACACCCTCTACTCCTCCATTACCGTTTTGAGCCATCTCTCTGATTTTCCTTTTCAATCTGTGGTAGGTTCGTTCAATTGCAGGGTCAAATGGCTAATAGTCCGTAGGGCGGTTCCTGGTTATACACCAAACAAAACAGATAAGTAAAATAAAAAAAGTTAAAACAAAAAAATAAACTTCGTTGCAATTCCCGACAACGACGCCAAAAACTTATTGGACTCGTGAGAGAGCTTGGAAAAAGGGGTAAAAATGCGTGGTAATGAATAAACAATGCCAAGAAAGAGTCTTTTGCGTGCAAGTATACATGGTCTTCCAAGTAATACAACAGTAAGAAGAGTTATCGATCCCATGAGGATTTGTCAAGAGTTTAGTTGCTTGCTCATTTTACTTGTCAAAGGGATGTATGTTTGTTTTAAAGTTGGTTTTGAAAGCAAGTTGAAAAGAAGGAAATAAAAGACAACAACGTTGGCAAGGAGAGTTTTAAAATGAATGATGAGTGTTCGCATGGTATGTCTGGTTTTCATGCTATTCATGCCATGCCAGCTTTTAATAAATCCTATCTTGGAATTGTTTGTCGAGCAGATTCGAAAGTAGCATGCCTCTCTCGATGGCAATGCCCTGAATTAACTATGCAAAAACTTTTATATCTTTATAAAATATCTTTTTAATAAATTAATTTTATTAAGTCCTAATCTTTTGCTCGTAAGGTGTAGATTTCACTCCCAAAGTGAGTTCATCTACTTGAACATCTTCTCTCAAAGCATCTCGCCTTAGTATTTAGCATTTGTTCGTTGTTCTCTAAGTCGGTTATGATATTAAGGTTCAATAAGCCATCAAAGTCAGCTCTCGCTTGGCATCGTAGTTATGAAAAAAATTAAGATCATGCCAGATAGGAGAAACAATGTCATCACATTTTCAATTATTAAAAGCTAAATATAGAAAATAGTGTTCAACGCAACCATTCATCACCAACTATTAAATTAGTTCATGGTGAGGGTTTCCAACCAAAAACCATAATCGTATCTCAAAAACACCATCTTAAATATAAAAAAACTTAAACGAAGAGAATGGTGAGAATGGTATCTCTCGATGTAGCTCTTCAAAATCCAGGCTCTCGGTCGAGCTTGATTGAACGTCTCCTTGGTGCAGCCTCCGAAATTTGATTGGTAATCCCCATCAAGTGTTTGCTTGAATTCCTTAAATAGGCGCGTGATAATGACCTAGGATAAGCTTTGAATTTGAATTTGAACGCTCGAGGATAAGGGATGTGCTCATCTTATCACTCGTTTGAATCTTAGAGATGACGCCATCAATGGTTTACCGTCCACTCGACCTGGCATCAAACATCTCTTCTTTGCCAACTGGTGCTTTGGATATTTTTAGTCCTTCGCTACCAACAACTACCAGCATTCTCATTGTTCTCTTCTTGTGCTATTCCGCTCTACTGTGCCTACAGTCATGCCAACAAACCACCCTTCACACTGGCATAGCCAGATTCCAACTCCTTATGCAAATGCATGCAATTAACAACTAAGTGCATCTAAATATGCTCAAAGACAAGCAAAGATACTGTAAATAGGCATAAAAATCAGTACTTTTGAGGAGGTAACAGTTTTGCACAAATCCCTGTATCGATACACCTATATGTGTATCGGTACATGTTAACTGAATTTCAAAGTTATGATTGCAATAAAACTGACAAGCAACGCTTGAAAAATTAAATTAAAAAAATTGGAAACTCTTAACCCTTGTACTTGTACGTGTTAACCCTGTAAAAGGTTAACATTTCAGGCCTTTTACTTCGGTTGTTGAATGAAATCAAGCCCATTTCATCTCATTTCATAGCATATAGTTGCATTTAGCTCATGTAGTTTCATTTGGTGTTGCTAGTTTTGCTATCTTTGTTATTTGCAAGAATGGTGCTGACGTGGAGGGTTTTTGTTCGGTATGGTGATGTGCAAGGAAACTTGGAGCAATGTAGGGAAAATGTCATAGCATTTTGGATAGCATTTCTGGGCGCACTAGAGGACAAAGAACTAAGGATATTTTGTAGCCTTACACGTGAACCTATCAAGCAGCTGTGAGCCCACATGTGAAGGGAATATTCCCTTGGAATTTAGGGTAGAAAACCATAGGAACCCCCACAATATCAAGGACAATACACCCAAATTTAAGGGAGAACTAAAAAGAGGATATTTTGTGAGCTAGGAAAGAGAGAGAAAGGCGGATGCCTTCCTTCATCTTCTCCATTGTGGTGTCCTCCATTGTTGAAGCTCCAAGGGTTGTTCTTGCTGGCCTTTGATAGAACCAATGAGCTTAGAGTGGTTCACGGCTGTCCAGGACAGCTTTGGAGTTTTCCTTTCCTTTAGTTACTTTGTTGTTTCATTTCCTTTAGTTGGATGGGTTGTTTTAAACGAATGATGATGGATGATATTTGCCCAATCATGAACCAATTTTAAGTGGCTTGGGCTTGATTTGGTTTATATGTTTTAAACTTAATTGGATTTTTAAGCTGCTTTCTTGTTCATTTCATGCTTTGTCCATTGTTCTTTATTGCCTTAAGCTTTTAAGAGCTCTAGAGAGTTAGCCTTATCTTAGGTGTTTGATAGCTTAATTTTCAAGAGAGTTAGGCTTAGATCCACGTGGACAATGGGGTTTGATACTGAGAGGAAAATCCCTAACTCACCTTAGAGATAAGGATAGAGTTTCAACGACTAAATGGAGTAGAACTTCAACGATAAGTAGCTTGCTAGGGTTCACGCTGAGAGGTATTGCTGTAGCATTCTGGCTATCAAGTTTCTTGCTAGAGATAGTTTAGAAGCATCTTTGTAAGCCCTATCGAGCATGTTGTGGGTAAGGTAGTTTTAAATATTCTTTTGGTTTAGACATAGAAGTCCTTAGCAAGCCCTATCTATCATCCGATTAGAGAGCTTCGTACACGTGAGAGGACATTTGAAATAACCTTGTTTTAATTCAGCTTTATTTCAATTGTTTGCTATCGCATTTCTTGCCCTGTTCCCACTTGCTACTTCATTTACTTTCCAGTCTTTGTTTTGTGTGCCTAAACTTGACTTAATTCACCTCCAATCCCTGTGGAGATGATACTCACTAGCTGATTGTGTATCATTTCTAGTAAACCTCTACACGTAACAAGTTTTTGGCACCGTTGTCGGGGATTGGCAATTGGTCATTTTGAGTTTAGTTTTTGCACCATTTTATTTCTTCCTTTTTGTATAGACTAACTAGTTGTTTTTGTTAATCTTTTTCAGGTGTTGTGTTGTTGCATGACCCGAGGAAGACCCAACGAACCCATACTACCACTAGTTCCTTAGATTGAACATCTTTCCAATGAGAGAAGGCATATACAAAAAGATTTAGAAGTCATGTATAAAGGTTGTAACCAAGGAGGTCAACCAAGTGATAATCCTGAAGATCATGATGTTGCAGCAAATGGCGAAGCTGTAGTTTATCCACGAGCTATTTGATATCATTTGAATCTGATCTTGGATGATCTCAACACTGGTATTGTAGCTCCTGATATTCAGTCAGCCCACTTCGAACTCAGACCAGTGATGTTCAACATGTTGAACTCAATTGGTTAATTTGGTGGATAGCTTCATGAAGATGCAAGGCAACACATCCGTGCATTCTTGGAAGTTTTGACTCCTTTAAACAACAAGGTGTTCATGAGATGTGTTGAAGCTTAAGTTATTCCCTTACTCATTGCGTGATTTAGCAAGAGCATGGTTCAGTGGAGTACTCGCTGGTTCAGTGGAGACATGCGCATATCTATGAAAAAGCCTTTTGCATCGGTAAAATCCACCCAACGTGAACACTTAGTTAAGGAATGACATTGCTTCCTTTCTTCAAGCTGATGATGAGTCGATGTCCAAGTGTTGGGATAGATATAAGGGACTACTTCACAAATGCACAGATTATGGTTTTTAAGATTGGACACAAGTTGTGATGTTCTACAATGGTGTTAATGCTCCCATGAGGATTATGCTAGATGCTTCAGCAAATGGAACTTTGCTTGACAAGTCGCCCGAAGAAGCATTTGCTATCCTTGATAGGATAGCAAAAATGACTACCAATTTCCCACTACTAGACTTTGAACGGGGAGGAAGACTCATGAGACTCTTGAGCTCGAGGCTAATGACTCTGTTACAACTTAGTTTTCGGCCATTACAAACATGTTGAAAAATCTCCAACGTCCAAATGAGGTGAAGGAAGTTAAGGTTACAACAGCTTGTGTTCGTTGTGATGGAAGTCACCATGTGAGCGAGTGCCCGGAAAACCAAAAGTCTACCAACTATGTGGGGAACTACAATCGAAACAACAACCCCTATTCAAACACCTATAACACGGGATGGCGTCAGCATCCAAATCTTTCTTGGGGGAATCAAGGAAACCACAATACCATCAGCTCGAATCGATAACAAAATTAGGCTGAACCCCAAGGTTTCCAGCAAAATATGCCATGGAAAATGACAATAAGGGTTCAGTCCCTTCATCGAACAACAACTGTTTGGAAACTACTCTCTAAGCCTTTATGACGTCTACGCAGGCTTTACTTCAGGATCATGCAGCGTCTATCAAGAGCCATGGTGCGCTGCTACATAGTCACAGCTCATCTTTAAGAGCATTGGAAACCCAAGTAGGTTAAATAGCACAAGCTTTACAAGTTCGACCTCATGGAAGTTTACCTAGGGATACTGAAGTCACTAAACCTCATGTCAAGGAGCAATGTAGTGCACTCACTTTAATAAGTGGCACCCAACTTAATAATCATCTCCACCCCAAGACTGTGCAAGAAGAACCCAAAGTGCAAGAAGATTCATCTCTTGAGAAGGATAAGTGTGAGGGCCCGACAAGTGAACCTACTGATGGAAGACATAATTTCGTAAAGCAAAGGATTGACCCTCACCAGTAGATGAAGAAGAAAAACCCCAACCACCCTTCCCTCAAAGATAGAAGAAGCATAATGAAGACCTTCAGTTTAAGAAATTTGTAGATATTCTTGACCAGCTACACATCAGTGTCCCATTTTTGGAAGCCATTGATCAAATGTCCACTTCTGCAAAGTTTCTTAAGGATATTGTCACCAAGAAGAGAAAGGTTGAGAAGCTTGAGACTTCTACGACATCAAAAGAATGCTATCATGTGTTGAGCAATTTGCCACCTAAAAGGAATGATACAGGCAGCTTCATCATCGCATGTTCAATAGGTGATAATTATGTGGGGAAAGCCCTATGTAATCTTGGATTTAGTGTGAATCTAATGCTCAAGTCAGTTTTTATGAAGCTTGGTATGGGAAATATGAAGCCTACCACTGTCATTTTGCAACTAGCAGATCGATCCCATGTTCGTCTAGAAGGGAGGATCGAAGATGTTGTGGTGAAGGTGGGCAAATTTGTTTTCCCAGCCGACTTTCTCATTCTTGATTCTGAAGCAGACGAGAATGCACCAATTATTTTAGGGCGACCGTTCTTAGCGACCGACCGAATCATGATCGACTTTGAAAAGGGTGAATTCACCATGAGAGTGGCTGATCAAAAGGTGACGATAAATGTCTTCAAACTCTCAAATATGTGGATGAAGCTCAATGAAGATGACAACGAGGAGTTCGAGGAGCTTGAGGAGTTCTCAATGGAGGTGCAACAATCTATCTTGCTCATAGATAGACCAGGTATGCAATTTGAACCTTTAGATTTTTTTGAATTTACACCTCCAAAACCCTCACTTGAGCATGCACCCACATTAGAATTAAAGCCCTTACCACCACACCTTAAATATGCTTATTTGGGTTGCAATAAGACTTTGCCTATGATAATCTCTTCTAGTCTTACACCTAAGCAAGAATCTAGCTTGATAAATGTGTTAGCTCAATATAAAAAAGCTTTAGGTTGGACTACGGCTGACTTGAAGGGTATAAGCCCTACTATTTGTATGCACAAAATTTTGCTTGATGATTGCCACAACAATTCTAATGAATCCCAACGAAGGCTTAATCCAATCATTAAGAAGGTGGTGATGAAGGAGATAATCAAGTGGCTCGATGCTGGAGTTATTTACCCAATATCTAATAGTTCGTGGGTCAGCCCGCTGCAATGTGTACCAAACAAAGGAGGCATGACCGTAGTAAGCAATGAGGACAATGAACTCTTACAAGCAAGGACAACCACCGGTGGAGGAATTGTATGGACTATCGGAAGCTTAACAAGGTGACCAAGAAGGACCATTTTCCCCTCTCATTCATCAATCAAATGCTGGATCAATTGGCGGGCAAGGCCTTTTATTGTTTCCTCGATGGATACACAGGGTACAACCAAATTACTATAGCGCCGGGGGATCAAGAGAAGACAATCTTCACATGCCCCTATGGTACTTACGCCTTCAGGAGGATGCCCTTTGATCTTTGCAATGCTCTAGCCACCTTTCAACGTTGCATGTTATCCATGTTCTCGTATATGGTTGAAGAGTTTTTGGAGATCTTCATGGATGATTTTTCATTCCCAGATATGACTTCGAGTCATGCTTGGGTAATTTAGGAAAGGTGCTAAAAATATGTGAAGAAGCGAACTTGGTACTAAACTGGGAGAAATGTCATTTTATGGTGGCCGAAGGGACTGTTCTAGGCTACAAGATTTCGCAAAAAGGAATAGAGGTTGACAAGGTAAAGGTTGAGGTGATCGAGAAGCTACGTCCTCCCACCACCGGGAAGGGCATTTGGAGTTTCTTAGGCCATGTTGGCTTCTATAGGAGGTTCATCAAGGACTTCTCCAAGATCACCAAGCCATTGTTCACTTTTCTACAGCCAAATCAGCCCTTCGTGTTTTATGATGCTTGCCATAGCGCATTCAAGGAACTCAAGGAGAAACTTATCTCAGCATCGATAGTTGTCCCTCCGAATTGGACCTTACCATTTGAACTTATGTGTGATGCAAGTGACTATGCAGTGGGGGCAGCACTTGGACAACGTCGAGGTAAACTTTTCCATGTTATTTATTATGCGAGTTGCACCCTAAATGATACATAAATCAATTACACAACCACCGAAAAAGAACTTTTGACTGTTGTGTTTGCCTTTGATAAGTTTAGAGCATATTTGATATGCACTAAAGTTATTGTTCATAACGGTGATTACGCTATTAAGTACTTAGTGACTAAAAAGGATGCTAAACCTAGACTTATTAGGTGGATACTCCTCTTACAAGAGTTTGACTTGGAGGTTAAGGATAGAAAGGGTTGTGAAAATCAGGTTGCTGACCACATTTCTAGAATATAAAATAAGGTTGAGAACAATGAGAACCTAGATATTAAGGAGGAATTCCCTAATGAGAAAATATTATATGCTACAACAATTCCATGGTATGCTGTTATTGTTAACTTTCTTGTTAGTGGTATTTTCCTCCTTATTTGAATAGTCGGGGCAAAAAGAAATTCAAGCATGATGTGCGATTATACTTTTGGGACGAGCCTTATTTGTTCAAGCAATGTGCGGACCAAATGATTTGATGATGTGTCCCAAAAGAGGAGAAAAATGAAATGTTATTCCATTTCCATTCATCTTCATGTGGAGGCCATTTTTGAGGAGCTAGGACTGCTGCAAAGGTCCTACAATTAGGATTTTATTGGCCCACACTATTTAAGGATGCACATGAATTTTTCAAGGCATGTGATAGATGCCCAAAAAAAGGGAATATATCTCGAAGGCATGAAATGCCATTGCAATGCATTTTGGAAGTAGAGCTCTTTGATGCATGGAGAATAGATTTCATGGGACCCTTCCTGTTATCGTTTGGAGATCTCTACATCTTATTAGTTGTGGATTATATGACGAAATGGGTTGAAGCAATAGCTACACCAAAGAATGATTCCAAGACTATTTTGAAGTTCCTTCACAAGAACATCTTCACAAGATCTGAAGCCCCAAGAGCCATCATAAGTGATGAAGACACCCACTTTGACAACAAACTCATTGATAAAGCATTGCAGAGGTATGAAGTGAGGCATAAAATTACGACGGCATACCACCCTCAGACCAATGGCCAAGCTGAAATTTTGAATCGAGAGATTAAGAAGATATTGGAAAAGGTGGTTAACCTCAAAAGGAAAGACTGGTCTCAAAGACTTGATGAAGCCTTGTGGGCCTATCAAACAGCTTTTAAGACACCCTTGTGAATGTCTCCCTTCAAGCTCGTCTATGGCAAGGCATGTCATTTCCCCATTGATGTGACCACAACCAGCAAGAATCCCAATGAATTTCCTAGAGGTCCTATGACTCGTGCAAGAGCTAAAATGATTCAAGATGCTGTGGAAAGTTTGCTTTGCCAATGCTAGAAAATGAATGAAGAAATGACAACAACAATTAGATCTTGCAACGTTTTGAGTTTGTTGGAAAGTTGAAATAAGTTGCAAAAGAATTTGCATGAGTAGTTGCATAATAGTTCATTCATTCCATGAGAATAAATATGCTTGTTGTTGCATTTATGCAAGCACTTCATTTATGAAAATACTTCACTTATGTATGTGTTTCATTTAAGCATGTAGGTTCATTAATTAAACTAGTTCATTCATTGAACTTGTTCAATTAATTCTTTAAGTTTGCATAACATTTTTATCATATTTTGATTAATATTTTATGTGCTTTTAGTGTCATTACACGTTGGGATTAAGATGGAAACAATTGAAGACTTTTCATCTTCTTCAAGGAGACATGTCATCTTTATCACCATTCAAAGAGAGAGTCTTTTTGAATTCCATGGAGGATGAAGCATTTAGAAGACTTTATTATGCTTTTATTCAGCCAATAAAGTTGAGAAATAAAGAAAGGAAGTGGAAGAGACACATACACTTAGATGCAAACATGGGCAGATTCATTCTAAGTCATCTACATGCACTTTTAATAGCCAAGCAAGTGGAATATCAAAGGATCCATCACTTGGACGTGTATAAGTCTTCATTCAAGCCTTATTATGTCCAAATTCATTCTAAAATACACAAATGGTCGGCCATACTTGATAGGATTGAAGACAAACCATTGAATGTCATAAATTGGAGCCTTAATGCATTGTTTTGTCCATTCAAATTCTAGGCTGCCATGTACTAGAAATAGGATGCTCATTTGCCTTTGTAATTTGGATGAAAATATATGAGAGTGTTCTCTTCATTGTTCTTTAAGAACTTTATCAGCTTTCAAGATAGTCTTGTGGCAAATTTCCCCTTTTCATTCCATTCTGTTTATAGCGTTGGTTCCTAGCTTTCTAGCTAGCGGGTCACGTTCCACCCTTCCACCATCACTTCCATTTGATTATATTGATGGTTCTTAGCTCAATTATAGCTAAAGGGTCACAACCAACCTTCTTCCATCATTTCACAAATGGTAAGAACGTGTATGGTTCGGTTAACATTCACTATCTTGTTGGTTCTTCCTTGTTCCACACCAATTCTATTCCATCCATATTAACTTCTATCCATTGTTCCTCTTACATCTATCTTTCAAATCATAATCACCAACCATTCCACCACCTATTAAAACAAAAACTTTCACCATCTTCATTCCAAATACATCACTTCCATACTCAAGTTTCAAGTTTGCAACTTCATACTAGAATCACGATCGGGCAACATCACATAAGAATTCGGTCATCACACAATCGGATATGTATCACCCGTTGAGCTCGAACAAAAAGCTTATTGGGCAATCAAATAGCTCAATATGGATGCTTAGCTAGCTGGGGAGAAGAGGTTGTTGGAGCTGAACGTAATTGAGGAGTTTAGAGCCCAAACTTACGAGAATGCATGCCTATACAAGGAAAAGACCAAGAAGTGGCACGAAAAACATATTTTGCCACGGCATTTTTTTGAAGGCCAACAAGTCCTCCTCTACAATTCTCGGCTTAAACTCTTCCCAGGCAAGCTGAAGTCACGTTGTTCAGGTCCTTTTATCGTGCACAAAGTCTACCCTCATGGTGTTGTTGAGATCAAGCAACTTGACGATGAAGTCGTCTTCAAGGTGAATGGACAAAGGCTGAATGTCTACAATGGAGCTCCCATCATACGAGACAAATCAGCCATGCTTCTCCAAGATCCATAAAAGTTTGCACCCCCTTATCTCTTAATTTGCTATAGCATTTTCAGATCTTATTGTTAATAAATAAGGTTATTTTTGTTTTTTTTCTTTTTGTCCCTTAATCATTTTGTTTTATTTCAAGCTTTTTTGTTTTCTTTAATTTGTGTTGTCAGATTCAACCCCATTATTGCAGGTGGCAGGCTAAGTTTTCATGCAGGGTTAGCGCATCTTTAAATTAGGTTGGACTTTGTCCTTTTTGCACATAAGGGAAGTATAAAACCAAGCTTTTTCCTAAGCTTGGGGGGGGTATTAAAATGCTAAAAAGGGAGGGATTTTATTCCTATTAAACATTAAAAACCCTATCTCATCATTACCCTACTTACCATCTCTCCTCCTTTTACTTTTTATTAAAAACTTGTCACAACCTTTCTTTTTCCCATAACTCGAAACCGCCACCCTCATCCTTCTCTATCCTATAACTTGTGTCAGTTACCTTATTTTAAACCTCCAATCACTCCATCTTCCCCTTATTTATTCTTCCTAACCATCAAGTTCATTATCTTCTTCCACACAAAACTTGGTAACCCCCCCCAAACCCTAATCGTTAAAGAAATCTCCATCGCACCTCGTCAAACATGCCTCGTGTCAAGAACGTCACTGGAGCTTCTAGTAATGCTCAACCAGGTGTTGAAATCAAAAATTTCTTTGACAAAAAAGCTAAGGAACAATTCCAACAGCTAAATGATCGCAAGGTTTAACCAGAACAAGGCTTGAAAGTCATATTGAAAGGGGAATGAGGCTTCGACAAGGAAGTCCTTGATGTCATCGCTAAGCACGACTGGGGGACCATTGTCTAACACCCCAGGGACATCTCTGTCTCCTTGGTCAGGGAGTTCTATGCTCACTTGACGAGTTCTACCCAATCTATCGTTTATGTGCGAGGGGACCAAATTAAGTTCATTGCTAGTGCGCTCAACAAGTTCTATGAGTTAAAGAACGTCATGGACCATCACACTTCTTTTGCCGAAACCGTAGATGCTCAGACATACAAAGAGGTCTTGGAGGACCTATGCTTTGCTGATACAGAACTAGACCCCGCAATCAGGGCTGCTAAGAGAGGATGCCTCAAGCCTAAAGCTAAGGTGTGGAACCATTACTTGAGGACTCGCCTAATGCCCACCTCTCACATTGCTACGGTGCACATCATCAGGATACTACTGCTACACTCCATCCTCAATGGACGACAAATTGATGTGGGCAAACTAATTGCCGAGGAAGTCTACTCCTGCTTGAAGAAAAAGTCGACCCCTCTCATCTTCCCTAATCTCATCACGGCGCTATGCTTCAAAAAGGAAGTCTTTCAGGACCCTCAAGAGGACAAGATCGAGAAGGGCAAGGGTCCATTAACCCCAGACCAGATCCCTGGACTGAGGGGTTTTGATGAGGATGCTCTAGAAGAAACGTTGGAGAGTGGAGGCAGAACCATTGTTGCAGCAAAAATCGCAGCCCTCGTTGCCTCTACTAAGCGTATACAAGAGGAAATGGACGAGATGAAGGGAAACTTGACAACTTATTTCAAGTATGTCAAGGCAAGGGATGCGGCCATTAACTCTTATTTCAAGGAGATGCTCCCACACATGGAGATTGACTTTGTACCCTTCCCCGATGACTTTTTTATGCCCAAGAAGGACCAGCCAGCCCAACAAGCTACACCATCTCCGAAGGCAACTACATCAAAACGCCCACCACCTGCTCCATAAACAACAACCACTGCCACTGTCAGACAAAATCCTTAAACAACGAGGCAAAAGAAAGGAAACTCTACCCTAAATACCCTGCCACCACCGGAAACACCAATCAAAGATCCTGTCAATATTGACAGTGAAGAATAGCAAATAGCTGAAGATGCACCTACATCACAACCTGCCTCAACTCTAGATTCTACAGCAAAAGCAAAGGAGTCGCCTAAACCGCACAGTAGGGCGTGCATGGACTCCCCACTCTGATGATGATACTAAAGAAGCTATCAATGAGCAGCCGACTGAGGAGAATCCGAACAACCAACTAACCCCACAAGATGAGGTCGACGAGCCCATCGCAGCACTGAAGAAGAAATCGAAAATAAAGCACAAAGCCACCAAGACGGCAACACCAAAGTAGATTTTTAGGAGGTAACCTGCATTTGCATCTGCATTGTAGATTAGTTCATTTTATTTTGATGCATTGAGGACACTGCATCTTTCAAGTTTGGGGGTATTGGTGTTCATCATTGATCATTCTATTTAATGATAGTTTTATGAATAAATTATGGATGTCCGATGATGAGAACTTAAATTTTATGGCTATAAATGGATTGAATGTTTGTGACTTTTTGAGATTGGTAGTACTTCCTATAAGACCTGGCCCTTTGTTATGTAATTGTTAAGTGATTGCATGCTATTTATGCTTACGGAGGTTAGATGATTAAAGAAATAATTAGGTTCTTTTTTATCTATTAACGTTGAAATACGAATAAATGTTGAAGCATAGTTGAAGAGGGACACTATGCTTTGTGCTGTTTTGCCTAGATACTACATTTAATTAAACGGCAGCAACATCAAATGAGTGAATGAAAGTTGTAACGGGATTACTCTATTTACCGGCTCGAGGGTGAGATGTATGCTCCATACTCATCTAGAGTTAGGGACGATAGTTGTGATGAGCTGACACCCCTCAAGGCACAAAAAAACTTGATTAAGAAAAGCTAGGGTTAACTTGAAGAACTTAGCTAATGATTTTCTAACTTTGTTAAGTATGGAGAGGATGTAGTCATCACACTTGCATTCCTTAGGATCTTGCCCTCTAGGAGTAGTTCGTAAAATTTCAAAGTCGTCTTTCATGTTGAAGCATGTATATTCTGAGGACTAAAATTTTGACATAGCTCTGCCCTGAACTGATTTGATGTTGTAGCATTTTTCTGTTTGTATCTATTCATTGCTTGAGGACAAGCAATAGCTTAAGTTTTGGGGTGTGTTAACCTTGTAAAAGGTTAACATTTCATGCCTTTTTACTTAGGTTGTTAAACGAAATCAAGCCTATTTCATCTCATTTCATAGCATACAGTTGCATTTATCTCATGTAGTTGCATTTGGTATTGCTAGTTTTGTTATCTTTGTTATTTGCAAGAATGGTGTTGTTGTGGAGGGTTTTTGTTTGGTATGGTGATGCGCAGGGAAATGAGGAGTAGTGTAGGGAAAATGCCATAGTATTTTGGATAGCATTTCTAGGCGCGCTAGAGGACAAAGAGCTGATGATATTTTGCAGCCTTCACATGAACCTATCAAGCAACTGTGAGCCCACATTTGAAGAGAGTATTCCCTGGACTTTAGGGAACAAAACCCTAGGAGCCCCCACTATATAAAGGACAAGACATCCACGTTTAAGGGAGAGCCGAAAAGAGGATATTTTGTGAGCTAAGAATGAGAGAGAAAGGCGGATGCCTTCCTTCATGTTCTCCATTGTGGTGTCCTCCAATATTGAAGCTCCAAGGGGTGTTCTTCATGTTTTTTAGAGAAGCAGTAGGTTTAGAGTGGTTCACGGTAGTCCACGACAAATTTTGAGTTTTCCCATCCTTTAGTTGCTTTGTTGTTTCATTTCCTTTATTTGGATGGGTTATTTTAAACGAATGATGATGAATAATATTTTCCCAGCCATGAACTGATTTTATGTTGCTTGGGCTTGTTTAGGTTTTAATATTTTAAACTTAATTGAATGTTTAAGTTGCTTTCTTGTTCATTTCATGTGTTTTCCAATGTTCTTGTTAGTTGATGTGTTTAGGACTGCTTCTATTTTTAGCTATTTGATATTTTAGTGTTGCTTAAGTTTTGGAGAAAGTTAGTCATGTGTTGTTGCTTTAATTTAGGAACCTATTGTTAGAGGGTTGTTATTTTATTTTGTTTAAATTCTGATTGGTTATGGAGTAAAATCAATTTTAGTTTCCATTATCCTTAGAGCTTTATTTTCATTAAAATACCAACAGTTGGCATCAAAGCTTTTTTTCTTGAGGGACATGTGTTAATTATTGCTATAGCATAGAAGGTGAAAGTAATTTTTCTTTGATTGCGCCGCCTACCTTTGATGGAGACAATTATCCAGTTTGGGCAGTACGCATGGAAACTTACCTGGAGGCTGTAGATCTTTGGGAACCATTGCCGGCCAAACCCACCATTGCACAGATCAAAGCACAAAAAGAAAATAAAACAAGGAAAGCAAAAGCATGTTTATTTGCTGCAGCATCACCTACAATTTTCACCTGAATTATGTCTCTAAAGTCAGCAAAGGAGATATGGGATTATCTATAGCTGAGTACGAGGGAGATGAAAAAATTTGTGGGATGCAAGTGTTGAATCTTGTACGCAATTTTGAGCTGCAGAAAATGAAGGAGACCGAGACAGTCATGGAGTATTCTGACAGTCTCGTTAGTATAGCCAATAAGGCCAGATTGCTAGGTTCGTCTCTAGCAGATTCATAGGTTGTGCAAAAAAATCGTTGTAACGATACCGGAAAGGTTTGAAGCAACCATCACCACCTTAGAGAACATAAAAGATATGTCAAAGATTACTTTGGCGGAACTCTTAAGCGCTTTGCAAGCACAAGAGTAAAGGCGTGTAATGAGGCAAGAATGGTCCATTAAAGGTGCTCTACCGGTTAAGCATCAAGAAGATGGAAAGAACATGAGGCCAAAGAACAAAAATTGTAACACCCTAATTTTGGGCTTAGAGGTTTTGGGTTTGAATCGGGCCGGTCGAATTTCGGTTCGAATATAAAAGGTGGTTTTAGGGAAAGCCTAGTTCGGGATGCATTAAAAATATGGAAAAATGTCTTAAAATCCTCTTTTATTATATATAAGAGAGTGGTGAAATCAATTTTACAAAATGAGGTTTCGAAATGTGACATTTCAAGTTAGTGACTAAAATGTAATTTTTGAAAAGTTGGTGACTGTTTTAAAAGGATTGAAAGTTTGAATCTTTAAGGAGCTAATTTACCCAAGAAGAGTTTTCTCCAGATTTTTCTTAATATTAAACATTTATTAAATGATATTTAATAAAAGGAAAAAAGGGGAAATAGATATTTTTGAGTTCATAACTAACTTTTCTCAAAATTTTCCCTCTTCATTTTCTCTCCCTTTTCTCTCAGCCAAACACATTTCCCCAGCCATTTTCCCTCTGATTTTAACACCTAAAGATGAGATTTCAATCTCCAATTGGTTTCTAATCATTCCTACATCAAATCATTACCATTTGCTTATTGAATTTTCAAGAATCTTGGCTTTAAACAAGGAGAAACTCACATTTAGAGGTATGAACGTCCTTCTCCTCTAAATACTCAGTTCTTTACTGAAATTCTCAAGTTCTCAATCCTTGATTTGAGTTTTATTAAAGGTTTTAATGTTGTGTTCTTGATTTTGGCTTAAAATGCAAGATTTGGATTTAATATGGATTAAATTCGTACAAAGTGATTGGGCTGTGTTTTGAGATGTCTTTTTGATGTTTGTTAAATGTATAAATGATGTGTAATTGAAGTTTAATCAATGCAATCCCGGATAGGTTGATTTTCCTAAGTTTTTGATTGAGTTAATGGTGGTTTTTGGGGTGATTTTGATGTTCTGCTATAGCTGGAGGTATAAGGACGTGATTAGATCCTTTTTGGATGTTAATTGATGTATAAGTATGATTGGAATTGATGGATCTTGGCTGGGTAAGGTTGTAGAGGTGTTTGGATGTGATTTCGGTTGTGTTTGGTAGCCGAAATGTGAGTGTTGATGTGAGCAGCGAGTCTAGGTGTCTTAGTTGAAGATATTAATGCATGATGATGCATTGATCTTCTGCTTTGATGTGTTTAAAACATGGAAGACATCACCGAATCCTTGTGGTGTTGATCCGGAGGCTTGATCGGTGTTTCGGCAAGCTTGTGAAACGGAATCAGTGAGTGAAGTTTGGTTTTCAGCTTTGAAACAAATGTTGGAAGGTTATGGGAGCTTAGTTTAAGTCTAAACAACTTAGCTAAGCTCAAGAGTAAGTTTTTCGAAGAAACTCTCTTGTTGATAAACCATGAGTTGGTTGAATGCAATGTGTTTTATTTGCATGTTTAAATTCTGTTTTGAGAGAATATTTTAGCATGTTTAATGCTGGATTTGTAAGCCATGTGTTGAAGGATGCTCGAGGTAAGAGATCCTTGTTTTGAACATTGATAAATGTGGTTTGATGCATTGTAATGCATGATGATTTAATGGCTTTGTTAAATGCTTTAAAACAGTGGATTAATAATGTTATATGATGTATATTGGCAAGTGATGTGTTGGTTTTAAAGTACTTGAATCGGATATAGTTAGCCTGCTATAGGATTGGGTGCACCGTGAATAAAGTCGCCTTGGATGTTGAGGGGTTGTGATTGTACCGTAACTCCATCCAAGTACACTAACGAGATGGTTAAGATCGTCATGGTAGTTAAAAGTCCATGAGTGGATCTTGTGTTAAGATCACAATGGTGGTTAAAAGTCCATGTGTGGATCTTGTGTTGTGTGTCCCGTGTTCTCGTTAGTGATGTTATACAACTACCAATGAGTGATGTTGAGGGGTTGTGATTGTACCATAGTCTCCATCACGGGTGTTGAGGGGTTGTGATTGTACCATGCTCCACCTTGATATTGGTAGTGTGTATGAAGCGTATGGGACAACGCTTGTAATTCGCGTATCCGGTTGTGTTTTTGGGTTGTAAATGTTATTGATTATCACTTGTAAGCCAATATGACATGATGATGATTTGAAGCATGAGATGCTTGGTTTGTATGCATAATTGCAAGATAAATGTTGTTTTGAAACTAAAGGCCTTGAAAAGGGTGTTTTTGCAAATGCATTATTGTGATGTTTTAATTGAGCATTCCTCACTAAGCTATGTGCTTACGCTCTCTCTTTCTTAAACCAATAATGCAGAGCATTGAAGTGTATAAAGGGCAGCAAGGAGGTCAAGGATCCAAGTGGAGGATTAAGCTCATGTATGGGGAATGTTTTCCTAACACTATTAGCTTTTGGCATTTGGCAATGGGAACCTAAATTGTGTTTTGGGAGATATTTTGGACTCCCTAAGTTTGGTTAATTCTTTTGATGATGTTGGAACATGTAAATGGCCTTTTGGTATTTGGCTTTGGAGTATTGATAATTGCATGGTTTTCAAAGTAGGATGCATGCCTATAGAATTGGGTTTTTCTTTGAATGATGCCATGATTGTGTTTAGTTGATGCTAATATGTTCCTTAAGTGCTTGATGACTTGTGTGCATGATATGAGAGTCATATGGATGTGTTTGATGGGCTGAAAGTGTGTGAAACCAGCAAAATTCTGCATTTCTGGGCAACTCGTTTCGGAACGGGTGCTACTGTTTCGGAACAGGTGGCCTGAAATGGCCTTGGCGTTTCGAAACAGGTAGGGCTGTTCCGAAACGGTTTTGCCACTGCCAAGCCCTGTACCGCAACAAGTTTCGGAATGGTCTCGCGTTTCGGAACGGATCTTCCCCGTTTCGGAACACTCGACCGTTGGGCACTGAATTTGATGGTTATATGTTTTGAAACTCTTACATTTTGGTCCCAAACTTTGTTTATGCAATTGGTTGAGTTTGTGATGTCCGATTGGGATGAAATTTGGCAGAGAGGCATGAAATATGATTAATTTTATAATGGTAACTTTAAAACATGTTAAGTCCTCTTAATTTCCAGATTTGCATTTTGGTCCCTAAATTTGTATGTTGTGCAATTGAGTCCCTAAATGTTCTCCGATCGCTGTGATTTTTGAGTATGTTGTTCTCAAGAGTTCACCTAGGATTAATATGCCTTTAGACAAGTTTAAAAATAAAAAAAGGGTCGTTAATCAAGGTTGACTTTCGGGTTGACTTTGGTTTTCCCCGTGAAATCTTCGTAGTTCGGGTCAACCGTCTAGGCCGGGCTAAGGGGATTACATTTGGTGGTATCAGAGCTGAGTTCTCGAGTAATTGGAAATGGTTAAGTGGGTGATATGTGTATGATTGCTTTGTTTGCATGATGAGTGAAGGTATGATGTATAAATTGTAAATTTGTTGCAATTGTGGTGTATGCTGTGGTGAAGCATGTTAGAGGGACCCATTGCCAAATCAAAGCTAATGAAATGATTTGTTTTTAGTTGGAAATGAGCTTGAGTACTTGGATTGCTTACCTTGCTGAGCCTGACTTTGTTTATTGCATTGTGATTGCATTGTTTAGTGATGGGACCTCGTAGAGAGACGAGGATTAATACGCGAGCTATGGCTCAAAATGAGAATGAGGAGAACGCTGAGAATGTAGTGGATTTACCTCTTCCACCTGGTGGTGGTGGTGCTGGGGGTGAAGGAGCTGGCGTTGATGCTGGTGCTGGGGTCGCTGGACCTGAAGCTGGGCAGGGGCAAGCTGCTCCTGACATGATGATGCTGATACAAGCTATTGCTGGAACCTTTCGGGCGGCGGTAGCTGGAGCTCAAGGAGCTGGGCATCAGGGTGATGCTAATGTAAGACTACCTCTAGAACGTCTGCGCAGTCTGGGAGGGACTGAGTTCAGGGGATTGTCTGCTGAAGGTTCTGAATCTTGGTTGGAAAGTACCAAGAGAATCTTGGGACAAATGAACTGCAATGATGTGCAAAAGCTGGGTTGTGTGATATCATTGTTGCATGACGATGCGTATACCTGGTGGACAACCACTATCTCCGGAATGGAGGAAGCTGATGTGACTTGGGCGTTCTTTCTGAACGCGTTCAAGAGGAGGTATCTAGGTGTGCAATACCTGGATGAGAAGAAAAGGGAATTCATGTCTCTTACTCAAGAGAGTATGACAGTGGCTGAGTACGAGGTTCAGTTTGTCCGACTCAGTCAGTACGCACCTGAGCTTGTTCCGGATGAGCGGGAGAGGTGTGAACGTTTCCATTATAGTCTGGTGACGGAGGTGAAGACTTATATGCTGGCTGCTGAGTACACAGATTTTGATGTGCTGGTTGGAAGAGCAAAGGACATCGAGTTGAATTTGAGTTTATCTTCTAGAGGTGCTGGTCCTAGTGTGGGCAAGCGAGCTGCTGAGTATAGTTCCGGTGGCGGACGGAACAAGAGAGGACGTGATCGGAAGTATCAGTCTTCAGCTAGGTGAGGTGGTGGAGGGCAAGGTGCGCCTGTTCAGGGAGACAGGGCGAGAGCTGATCCGAACACATGTTGGAAATGTGGATCGCGTGGACACCTGAGGCGTGATTGTCCTCGAGCAGCGAGGGAGGTTCAGGCTCCTGTTGTGGTGGCCGGTAACTCGTGCTGGAACTGTGGTTCGGCGGATCATATGAGGAGGGAGTGTCCTCTGTTGGCCGGTGGTGGCCAGGGACGTGCTCCTGGAATTTTGGCACCGCAGAGAGGTCATGGGCGCGGCCGTGGTAACTTCCAGCGTAGAGAGGATGGTGGAAGGAATGTGGCTCATGTTGTAGGTGTTCAGCCTGAGGGTGGTGGCCAGGCCAGAGTGTATGCTCAGAGAGAGGGGAGGAATGACACGGATGTGATCGCAGGTACTTTTACTTTGCAATCCTTGTCATTACTTTCCTTGATTGATTCTTGATCTACACACTCATACATATTGTGTGAGCATGCTCAATTGCTTGGTTTGCCTGTTGAGTCTTTGGATGTTGGTATGCGTGTAACTAGTTCTTTTGGTGAGACTGTTGTGACACGAAAGCTTTATAGAAGATGTCCCTTGGTTGTGCAAGAGCATGTTTTCCATGTTGATCTTATGGAGTTGCCTTTCTATGGCTTTGATATAATCCTTGGTATGGATTAGCTTGTTGAGCATCGCGCTGTTGTGGATTTTGAGAATAAGCGAGTTTCGTTGAAGCTTGCGGATGATTATGAGGTAGTAGTGGTTGGTGAGAATGTGAAGTTTCTTGCCAACGTGGTGTCTACCTTGGAAGCGAGCCGGATGCTGAGGCAAGGCTGTGAAGCTTACCTAGCCTTCGTGATGAATCCTAGCTCTAAGGAGTTGCGTGTGCAAGATATCAGGACTGTACGAGAGTTTCCTGGTGTGTTTCCGGAGGAGTTGCCTGGATTGCCTCCTAATCGAGAAGTGGAGTTTGGGATTGAGTTGTATGAAAACACAACTCCAGTGTCCATTACTCCTTATCGAATGGCACCTAAAGAGTTGAAGGAGCTGAAGACGCAACTTCAGGAGTTGCTTGATCGTGGTTTCATTCGGCCGAGTGTGTCACCTTGGGGTGCACCGGTCTTGTTTGTGAAGAAGAAGGATGGCACGATGAGAATGTGCATTGATTACCGTCAGCTTAACAAGTTGACTATCAAGAATCGGTATCCATTGCCAAGAATTGATGATCATTTTGATCAATTTCGGGGAGCGGCTGTGTTCTCTAAAATTGACTTAAGGTCAGGGTATTATCAGGTGAAGGATGTAGATGTGCCAAAGACAGCTTTCAGAACGAGGTATGGGCATTATGAGTTTTTGGTGATGCAGTTTGGTTTGACGAATGCTCCTGCAGCTTTCATGGACATGATGAATAGAGTATTCCATGAATACTTGGATAAATTTGTCGTGGTGTTCATTGATGATATTCTTGTGTACTCACGTACTGAGGAGGAGCATGAAGGGCATTTGAGAATTGTGTTACAAGCTTTGTTGGAGAATCAGCTTTATGCTAAGTTGAGCAAGTGTGAGTTCTGGCTTAGAGAGGTTGTGTTTCTTGGTCATGTGGTTTCTGCGGAGGGGATTCGTGTTGATCCTTAGAAGATTGAGGCAGTGATGAATTGGAAGCCTCCTAAGTCTGTTCATGAAGTCCGTAGTTTCCTGGGTTTGGCAGGATACTACCGAAGGTTCGTGGATGGGTTTTCCAAGATTGCTGCACCTTTGACGAAGTTGTTGCAGAAGGATGTTAAGTTTGAGTGGACGGAAGCGAGACAACAGGCTTTTGAGAAGCTTAAGGTAGCTTTGACACAAGCTCCTATCTTGGTTCAACCTGAATCAGGGAAAGAGTTTGTGGTGTATAGTGATGCGTCCTACGTTGGTTTGGGATGTGTGTTGATGCAAGAGTGTAAGGTGGTGGCTTATGCATCACGGCAGTTGAAGGTGCATGAGCGCAATTATCCTACGCATGACATTGAGTTAGCTGCGGTGGTTTTTGCTTTGAAAATCTGGAGACATTACCTGTATGGTGAAAAGTGTACGGTGTACACGGACCACAAGAGTTTGAAGTATCTGATGTCTCAGAAAGAATTGAATCTTAGGCAACGACGTTGGGTGGAGTTGCTTAAGGATTATGATTTGACGATCGAATACCATCCGGGTAAAGCTAATGTTGTAGCGGATGCCTTGAGTAGGAAGGTAGCTGTGGAGTTGAGGGCTATGTTTGCCAGTTTGAGCATTTCGCGTGATGGTGGTCTTGTGGCTGAGTTGCAGGTGAAACCCTCCTTGGTTCAGTTGATTAAGGAAAAACAGTTGTTGGATGATTCCTTGGTGCCACATGTTCAAGATATTGCGGAGGGTAGGCCATCGGATTTCTGCTTTAATGATGATGGGGTTTTATGTTTTGGGAGTCGAATAGTAGTGCCCAATGATGCTGAGTTGAGGCGTGCTATTCTGACTGAAGGTCATAGTAGTCCTTTTGCTATGCACCCTGGTAGTACTAAGATGTACCGTGATCTTCGTGATGAGTACTATTGGGTGGGTTTAAAGAAGGATGTTGCTGAGTTTGTAAGCAAGTGCATGGTTTGCCAGCGAGTTAAAGCTGAGCATCAGTTTCCTTCAGGGTTGTTGCAACCGTTGAGGATTCCTGAGTGGAAATGGGAAAGGGTTACCATAGACTTTGTGTCTGGTTTGCCTTTGTCGCCATCGAAGAAGAATTCGGTGTGGGTGATTGTGGATCGCCTAACGAAGTGTGCGCATTTCTTGCCTGTGCATACTACGTATACCTTGGATAAGCTTGCAGAGCTGTACATTGCTGAGATTGTGCGGTTGCATGGTGTGCCTAAGTCGATTGTGTCGGATAGGGATCCGAGGTTTACATCGCGTTTCTGGCAGTGTTTGCATCAGGCTTTGGGTACGCGGTTGAATTTCAGCACTTCTTATCATCCGCAGTCGGATGGACAGTCTGAGCGTGTTATACAGGTGTTGGAGGATATGTTGAGGTGCTGCGTGATTGAGTTTCAGGGTTCTTGGGAGAAACATCTGCCTTTGGTGGAGTTTGCCTATAATAACAGTTATCAGGCAAGTATTCAAATGGCACCTTATGAAGCTTTGTACGGGAGGAAGTGTAGGACTCCTCTTTGTTGGGCTGAAACGGGTCAAAAGTTGGTTTCGATGCCCGCTTTGTTGAAAGGAACCGCCGAGGAGGTGAAGCTCATTTGTGAGCGTTTGAAGACAGCTTCTGATCGGCAAAAGTCTTACACGGATTTGAAGCGTAAGGAGATTGAGTATGCGGTGGGTGACCGTGTGTTTTTGAAAGTTTCGCCTTGGAAAAAGGTGATGAGGTTTGGCCGAAAGGGTAAGTTGAGCCCTAGGTACATTGGACCATACGAGGTGATTGAGCGTGTGGGTCCTGTTGCGTACAAGTTGAGGTTACTGCAGGAGTTGGAAAAGATCCATAATGTGTTTCATGTTTCTATGCTTCGGAAGTATAGATCGGATCCTTCGCATGTGATGCCTATGGAAGAAGTGGAATTGAATCCGGATTTTGACCTATGATGAGGAACCGGTGAAGAATCTGGATTCGAATTGTAAAGTTCTTCGAGGCAAGACCATTGAGTTGGTAAAGGTGTTGTGGAAGCATTGTGGTGTTGAGGAGGCCACGTGGGAACGGAAGGATGACATGTAGAAGCAGTTTCCGTACCTCTTTCCTTCAGGTAAATTTCGAGGACGAAATTTCTTAAGGGGGGAGAGTTGTAACACCCCAATTTTGGGCTTAGAGGTTTTGGGTTTGAATCGGGCCGGTCGAATTTCGGTTCGAATATAAAAGGTGGTTTTAGGGAAAGCCTAGTTCGGGATGCATTAAAAATATGGAAAAATGTCTTAAAATCCTCTTTTATTACATGTAAGAGAGTGGTGAAATCAATCTTACAAAATGAGGTTTCGAAATGTGACATTTCAAGTTAGTGACTAAAATGTAATTTTTGAAAAGTTGGTGACTGTTTTAAAAGGATTGAAACTTTGAATCTTTAAGGAGCTAATTTACCCAAGAAGAGTTTTCTCCAGATTTTTCTTAATATTAAACATTTATTAAATGATATTTAATAAAAGGAAAAAAGGGGAAATAGATATTTTTGAGTTCATAACTAACTTTTCTCAAAATTTTCCCTCTTCATTTTCTCTCCCTTTTCTCTCAGCCAAACACATTTCCCGAGCCATTTTCCCTCTGATTTTAACACCTAAAGATGAGATTTCAATCTCCAATTGGTTTCTAATCATTCCTACATCAAATCATTACCATTTGCTTATTGAATTTTCAAGAATCTTGGCTTTAAACAAGGAGAAACTCACATTTAGAGGTATGAACGTCCTTCTCCTCTAAATACTCAGTTTTTTTACTGAAATTCCCAAGTTCTCAATCCTTGATTTGAGTTTTAATAAAGGTTTTAATGTTGTGTTCTTGATTTTGGCTTAAAATGCAAGATTTGGATTTAATATGGATTAAATTCGTACAAAGTGATTGGGCTGTGTTTTGAGATGTCTTTTTGATGTTTATTGAATGTATAAATGATGTGTAATTGAAGTTTAATCAATGCAATCCCGGATAGATTGATTTTCCTAAGTTTTTGATTGAGTTAATGGTGGTTTTTGGGGTGATTTTGATGTTCTGCTATAGCTGGAGGTATAAGGACGTGATTAGATCCTTTTTGGATGTTAATTGATGTATAAGTATGATTGGAATTGATGGATCTTGGCTGGGTAAGGTTGTAGAGGTGTTTGGATGTGATTTCGGTGGTGTTTGGTAGCCGAAATGTGAGTGTTGATGTGAGCAGCGAGTCTAGGTGTCTTGGTTGAAGATATTAATGCATGATGATGCATTGATCTTCTGCTTTGATGTGTTTAAAACAGGGAAGACATCATCGGATCCTTGTGGTGTTGCTCCGGAGGCTTGATCGGTGTTTCGGCAAGCTTGCGAAACGGAATCGGTGAGTGAAGTTTGGTTTTCAACTTTGAAACCAATGTTGGAAGGTTATGGGAGCTTAGTTTAAGTCTAAACAACTTAGCTAAGCTCAAGAGTAAGTTTTTCGAAGAAACTCTGTTGTTGATGAACCATGAGTTGGTTTAATGCAATGTATTTTATTTGCATGTTTAAATTCTGTTTTGAGAGCATATTTTAGCATGTTTAATGCTGGATTTGTAAGCCATGTGTTGAAGGATGCTCGAGGTAAGAGATCCTTGTTTTGAACATTGATAAATGTGGTTTGATGCATTGTAATGCATGATGATTTAATGGCTTTGTTAAATGCTTTAAAACAGTGGATTAATAATGTTATATGATGTATATTGGCAAGTGATGTGTATGTTTTAAAGTACTTGAATCGGATATAGTTAGCCGGCTATAGGATTGGGTGCACCGTGAATAAAGTCGCCTTGGATGTTGAGGGGTTGTGATTGTACCATAACTCCATCCAAGTACACTAACGAGATGGTTAAGATCATCATGGTAGTTAAAAGTCCATGAGTGGATCTTGTGTTAAGATCACAATGGTGGTTAAAAGTCCATGTGTGGATCTTGTGTTGTGTGTCCCGTGTTCTCGTTAGTGATGTTATACAACTACCAATGAGTGATGTTGAGGGGTTGTGATTGTACCATAGTCTCCATCACGGGTGTTGAGGGGTTGTGATTGTACCATGCTCCACCTTGATATTGGTAGTGTGTATAAAGCGTATGGGACAACGCTTGTAATCCGCGTATCCGATTGTGTTTTTGGGTTGTAAATGTTATTGATTATCACTTGTAAGCCAATATGACATGATGATGATTTGAAGCATGAGATGCTTGGTTTGTATGCATAATTGCATGATAAATGTTGTTTTGAAACTAAAGGCCTTGAAAAGGGTGTTTTTGCAAATGCATTATTGTGATGTTTTAATTGAGCTTTCCTCACTAAGCTATGTGCTTACGCTCTCTCTTTCTTAAACCAATAATGCAGAGCATTGAAGTGTATAAAGGGCAGCAAGGAGGTCAAGGATCCAAGTGGAGGATTAAGCTCATGTATGGTGAATGTTTTCCTAACACTATTAGCTTTTGGCATTTGGCAATGGGAACCTAAATTGTGTTTTGGGAGATATTTTGGACTCCCTAAGTTTGGTTAATGCTTTTGATGATGTTGGAACATGTAAATGGCCTTTTGGTATTTGGCTTTGGAGTATTGATAATTGCATGGTTTTCAAAGTAGGATGCATGCCTATAGAATTGGGTTTTTCTTTGAATGATGCCATGATTGTGTTTAGTTGATGCTAATATGTCCTTAAGTGCTTGATGACTTGTTTGCATGATATGAGAGTCATATGGATGTGTTTGATGGGCTTAAAGTGTGCGAAACCAGCAAAATTCTGCATTTCTGGGCAACTCGTTTCGGAACGGGTGCTACTGTTTCGGAACAGGTGGCCTGAAATGGCCTTGGCGTTTCGAAACAGGTAGGGCTGTTCCGAAACGGTTTTCCCACTGCCAAGCCCTGTTCCGCAACAAGTTTCGGAACGGTCCCGCAACAAGTTTCGGAACGGTCCCGCGTTTCGGAACGGATCTTCCCCGTTTCGGAACACTCGACCGTTGGGCACTGAATTTGATGGTTATATGTTTTGAAACTCTTACGTTTTGGTCCCAAACTTTGTTTATGCAATTGGTTGAGTTTGTGATGTCCGATTGGGATGAAATTTGGCAGAGAGGCATGAAATATGATTAATTTTATAATGGTAACTTTAGAACATGTTAAGTCCTCTTAATTTCCAGAATTTGCATTTTGGTCCCTAATTTTGTATGTTGTGCAATTGAGTCCCTAAATGTTCTCCGATCGCTGTGATTTTTGAGTATGTCGTTCTCAAGAGTTCACCTAGGATTAATATGCCTTTAGACAAGTTTAAAAATAAAAAAAGGGTCGTTAATCAAGGTTGACTTTCGGGTTGACTTTGGTTTTCCCCATGTAATCTTCGTAGTTCGGGTCAACCGTCTAGGCCGGGCTAAGGGGGTTACAAAAATTTTCACACTGTGAGTGGAGAAAACTCTACATTTGGGAACAAAAATAAAGCTTGGAATAGAAGATCGTGAGTAAAGAAAGACTATCCTACATGTCAACATTGCGACATGACACTTGACAAGGAGTTGTTCAGAGAGTTGAAGAGTACCGAGTCCAAAAAGGTCAGAATTAGGAATGGTGAACACATTGTTGTCAAAGGAAAAGGGACAGTAGCCATTGCAAGGTATTCATGTACCAAGTTTATTATTGATGTTCTTTATGTACCTGATATTGATTAAAATCTACTTAGTGTTAGTCAATTAGTAGAGAATGGATTCAAAGTGAAGTTCATGGAGAAGACATGTGTTATAGAGAATGCTACAGGCCAGAAATGTTTGAAGTTAAGATGTTAGAGAGAAGTTTTTCCCTCAATCCGATTCAGGAGGTGCAATCGGCTTTTCTAGCAAAAGAAAGCATCATAATGATGTGGCATAGAAGGCTCGGACACTATCATCATCAGGGGATATTGAAGATGAAGTCCAAAAGCATGGAAATTGATCTTCTATAACTTGATGATCACATATTGACATGTAAGGCTTGTCAGTTTGGAAAGCAAAGCAGAAATTCATTTCCAAAGACTGCATGGAGAACCACTTGTAAGTTGCAGTTAATTAACACAGACATTTCTGGACCTCAAAGAACTCTGTCATTAGCAGGTAATCGATATTATGCTGCTTTTATTGATCATTTTACAAGAATGTGTTGGGTTTTCTTCTTAAATTTCAAGTCAGAAATTGCTAGAGCATTTTGGAAATCCAAAAGAATGGTGGAAAATCAAAGTGGCAATCACATTCAAATATTGAGGTCTGATAATGGCAAGGAGTATACGTCAGACAATTTCAATGCGTTTTGTGAAGAAGCTGGCATTGAGCATCAGTTGACAGCTCCTTATTCGCCGCAGCAAATTGATGTTAGTGAAAGACGAAACAAATACATCTTAGAAATGACTGGATGTATGTTGCATGAAATGAATTTACCCAAGAAGTTCTGGGCAGAGGTAGCTCATACTGTAGCTTTCCTACATAATAGATTGCCCACAAAAGCAGTCAATGATTAAACACCTTACGAGGCTTGGTACGGTCGTAAACCATCTTTGCATTTTCTTAAAATATTTGGTTGTTTGTGCTCCACTCACGTTCCACGGATCAAGAGAGACAAGTTAGACAAAAGGGCACTTCCAGGAGTCTTTATCGGCTATAGCAATGTTGCAAAAGCTTATAAAATTTTCCAACCACATAAGGAGAAAATTATTATAAGCAGAGATGTTCATTTCATGGAAGATGAAAAGTGGAATTGGGATGAGAAATGTGGTCCAACTACTGCAGATTTGAAGTTTAAGTTACATGTTTCAACCACAGATGAAGATGAAAAAATTGGTTGAATAAGATGGTGTATGATGCTCCAACAAGAGGTACTAGATTGCTTACTGGAATTTATGCAAGATGCAATATAGCTGTATATGAACCAACAGATTTTGCTATGGCAATGAAAGACACAAAATGGGTGGCTGCAATGAAGGAGGAGTTGTCCATGATTGAGAAGAACAAAACATGGGAGTTGGTTGATCGACCCCAAGATAGAAAGGTGATTGGAGTCAAAAGGGTGTACAGAGCCAAGCTTAATGCTGATTGCTCAATCAACAAGCACAAAGCAAGACTTGTGGTCAAAGGCTATGCACAAGTTTTTGGCATAGACTATTAAGACACCTTGGCACCAATTGCTCGTTTGGACACCATAAGACTTTTACTTGCTGTAGTGGCTCAAATGAATTAGAGAGTGTATCAACTTGATGTAATATCAGCTTTTTTAAATGGCATTTTGCAAGAAGAAATTTATGTTGAGTAGCCTAAAGGTTTTGTGAAAAAAGGAGAGGAAGACAAGGTGTTTCTTCTCAACAAAGCCCTCTATGGCCTGAAACAAGCTTTGAGAGCTTGGTACAGCAAAATAGATTATCATTTGTTGAGCTTGGGCTTTGAAAGAAGTATATCCGAGACTACTTGTAACCCCCTCGACCCGGCCTAGCCGATAGACCGAACCGAACGGATCACACGGGGAATATTAAAGTAAGCCTGAAAGGTTCACCTCAATAAATGACCTTTTTTTAAAAACTTGTCTAGATGCAATTTAGGTTCCTAGGTGTTCGTACACAAACAACGGATAAGACATCAACGCAATTTTCAATTAATTAGAACCAATTAAGGATTAAGGACCATTTTGTAAATTTGTCAACTTATAAGGGCTTTCACCAAATTCAAGTTACCAATCTTCAATTAGGTTCATTACATACTTTCCGGTGAAATTTCACCTCAAAAAGACATTTACAACTCATTCAATTGCATTTAAAGAAAAAAAGGACCAAAATGCAAGAAACAGAACTCAAGATAATTCAAATACAGATCCAACAGTCAAATATTTCGGAACAGCATGCCCCGTATCGAAACTGTAACACTCCAAAAATTATACTCAAATAGTAAACCCTAAATTCAAACTATTCCTAATTTAGAAACCTTAAATTTTGTAATCCCTAAATTAAAAACCCTAAGATTTGGGAATTTAATCTAGAAACCTAAATGAGAATTTGGGAATTGGATAATCCTAAAACGGTTTTTGTGATCAAAATGTTTAAAAACGAAAATTTAGTGATCCTTCTGAAATACGGGTAATATTGTGGACCCTTCCCTTATGATTTAGCCAAAGGTTAGGTTTTTAACCTTTTTATTTCAGTTAGACCGACTCTACGCATCTCATTTTATGCATCGATAGCGACACTCTCCTTTTTTCCCTCAACCTTCTCTCGCATATCCTTCCCCTCCCTTAAAATTTCCGATCAAGCATTGATAACCACCCAAGTCGCCGTTTGATTCTTCATCCGAGACCATCATCGTGCCCCCTCGTCCTCGTGAACCAAGTTGTCTCGATAGTTTCTATATCATTGTTGGTGTCTTGTTAGAATCTCGAAGAGGAACCTTTCGAGTTTGCTTTATGCCGCCGTTCATTCCACCCGTGCCATGGTTTTTATTTGAATGATATCTATCATTATTATTTTATTATATATAAATATATATTAATTTCTTCGCTGCCTGAAATCCTTGGAGCCTGCATCGAATCCCTCATCACCGTCCTAATAAAAAAATGCATGCCAACGACTTACCCCCATGTTTTGCAAATCCAACATGTTGAACTCTAAGGTAAGCCACCAGCCTTTAATATTTATAAATCTCCTTGCAATAGACGCATGATGACTTCGGATGGAAATCATCTGCCCCCTAAGTATACCCCCATTTGTTCCTCCACTTTAAAATAGTGGGTTTAGAGTTTAGGGTTTGGGGTTTAAGGTTAGGGCTTAGGGTTAGGGTGTAGGGAATTAAGGGTAGGGTATATTTTTTAGAGTTTAGGGGTTAGGGTTTAGGATATGAAAATTAGGGTTATGGGGCAAGATTTAATTTTTAATTATTTTTTAGGCAGGGGCATAGAAGGAGGCATGGTGAGGGGCAGAAGATTTTTACCCGATGACTTCAACATCAACAATGGAAAAGTGGGTCCCTGCACCATGTATTGGCTAACCCTTTGCAAGGCATCATGCATTCAACATTATTGACTTCTCATTATATGTGTGTTCTCTCTCGTTGATGTTAAGCTAAACATCATTAAATGATTATTTAGGAGTAATTCTGTAGTTATATTTAGCATAGCAATAATGTTAACGTAGGATTATTCTCATAGGTTCTGATATAGTTGGACTCGATACTTCTAATCGTGGGAAACACATTATTCAATAGGTTGAGTTTACTTTGGCTAAGATGTGTTCTCTACCTGTGCTACACTATCTGTTTGATGTTGTGTAATATCTGATTTGTGCTTTGATATGCTTTGTGCATGACTTGTCTTGCACCATACATCGGAATTTGAATGATATATGTAGGACTAAATGCTCATGCATTTTCGGATTAATTATGATTGCATTCAGATTAGTATCGGATTTTCATGTCATATCATTCGGGTTGGGAAAATGCACGGAGAAGATCAGTGGTTTCACCCTTCAGGCTGAAATTCCACTTCAGACATGGTGACGATGTAGAGAGTGGTTCAGGGGAACCTTACTCTTCGGACGGTGATGTAGATGGGTACATGACATAGAATTAGGTGCATCATCCTATGCATATTTGTGTATCTGATTGACTATTGAAATGACAATAATGATGGTATGATTCTTGTGTTGTTCTGAGAAACCCTCGACAAACCTACGATAATATCCAGCCAAACCAAGAAAATTTTGCACCTCCGTCACCGACTTAGGCACCTTCCAGCTCCTCACTGCCTCAACCTTATGCGGATCAACACGAATACCCTCAGCCGATACAACATGCCCAAGGAAGACCACCTCCTTAAGCCAAAACTCACACTTACTTAGCTTGGCATACAACTGGTTCTCAAACAACGCTTGCAAAACTATCCTTAAGTGTCTATCATGATCCTCCTCGGTACGAGAGTACACAAGGATATCATTAATAAACACCACTACGAACTGATCCAAGAACTCATGGAAGACACGATTCATCATGTCCATGAAAGCAGCAGGTGCGTTGGTCAAACCAAACGACATCACCAAGAACTCATAATGTTCGTACCTCGTCTGAAAAGTCGTCTTAGGTACGTCCACATCCTTCACCTTCAACTGATAATACCCTGACCTCAAGTCTATCTTAGAAAACACTGAGGCTCCTCGAAACTGATCAAAAAGATCATCAATCCTAGGCAAGGGATACTTGTTTTTAATGGTCAACTTGTTCAGTTGTCGATAATTTATACACATCTGCATTGTTCCAGCTTTCTTCTTTACAAACAAGACCGATGCACCCCAAGGTGACACACTCGGCCGGATAAACCCTCTATCAAGCAACTCATGAAGTTGCGTCTTCAACTCTTTCAACTCTTTAGGTGCCATGCGATAGGGAGCAATGGACACCAGAGTCGTATTCTCATACAATTCGATACCAAACTCAACCTCTCTGTTTGGTGGCAACCCATACAATTCTTCCAGAAGGACACCCGAAAAATCACAAACAGTTATGATGTCCTCCACACGTACATCATTTGAACCAGGATTCATCACGTAGGCAAGATAAGCCTCACATCCCAACCTTAGCACACGGCTTGCTTCTAAAGCTGAAATCACATTAGACAAGAATTTCACATTCTCACCTACTATCACCACTTCATAATCATCAGCAAGCTTTAAGGTGACTCGCTTAACATCAAAGTCAACCACTGCTCTATACTCATACAACCAATATATTTGAGTATGTTTCATTAAAATCTAGAATTAGGGGAATGTGTAATCATTGATTAGTGACTTCTACTGTAGACAAAGAACTACTCGTAATATTCTCATCTTGTTGTATCAATAGGTATACATCTGAACCACGTGAATTCTAGTGATACATTCTTTTGAGTAACCTTTAGAGATGATCATAGCTTGAACTTCGATAAGGGACATGAACTTCAGTTAATCGAACAAATAATCATGATCGTACACGTTCCTACGAAATTGAGCTCAAAGCCTATATGAAAACTTTGTGTTGCCGTTCGTAACCTGATTCGAAATGATTTTTAAGCTTCTATTTAAACATACTTATTTTTGAGAGTTTGTCATTAATTCTGAAAATTTCAAGGACGAAATTTCTTTTAAGGGTAGGAGAGTTGTAACACCCCCAAAAATTACACTCAAATAGTAAACCCCGAATTCAAAATCTAATATTCAAAACCTAATATTCATCTTACTTGAGGGACACGTTTTCAACCCGACTTCCTACTATTCAAAACCAAAAATTACACTCAAATTTCTTTTAAGTATTTAATTTTCAAAACCTAATATTCATCTTACTTGAGGGACACATTTTCAACCCGACTTCCTAAATTAGACCCATAACCCTTGGGTCGGGTTTAGGGGGTTACAGGAACGGCCGTTTCGAAACATGGCTGACCGTTTTGATACGCGGGTTCGTTTTGAAACACCAAGAGACACGTTTCGGTACGATGGTTCACAGAGGCAAAATGTTTCGAAACGAGCCTCACAGTTCCGAAACACCAAGGCCATTACAGGCCACTGTTCCGAAAAAAGGTAAGGGTGTTCCGAAACGCCTGGGCCTGCAACTTTCCAAAAAGTTGGTTTTAATCAGATTTTACCCTCCCGAATCATCCCGACACATGCCCTAGCATACATTCAACTTAAATACACACCAATGACCACATATACGAAACACAAGTATCATCATAGCATCATTCTCACAAGCTACAGCACTAAAGGGATACTTCCTAAAAGACAAAAGCACCAAAAGGATAAAATCCAAAAGCAAGCATATACCAAAACTCAAAGGCCATTTATAAGTCCAAAAATGCATCGCAAACTTTCTCAAAACCAGAAATCAACAAATCATTAACATTCAATGCATCGGACACCCCCATCGCCCATATTACACTAGTTCAAAAGCACGACATACTTTTAGCAAAATGTCTTGGTGTGATCCCTCGAAGACACTGCCTCCAAATGCCTAATTATCTACATTGATGAACAAAGAGAGCAAAAGCATGCAAGCTTAGTGAGGAATGCTCAAAACCACATACATCATCAATGCACAAAATCGTTTTTTACTCTTTTCAAAACCATTATGCCTTTCTTAACAAACCCTGCACTTTAACATCAAATTCATTGTTTAAACATCATGCAATATGATCCAATCCAAATCAGAAATTAAACCATTTCTACTCATTTACCAAGCCTTTCAAGCATAAACACCATTATGCTAAGCTTAAACCAAAATATGCATCTTTTAAACATACATTAACACCATTTTTCACAATCATTCATTTCATTATATTGGATCACAAGTGATAAACAACAATCTCAAAACATATATCGGATACACGGATTACCAAGGGTTGTCCCACACCCTTCATACACTCTATCGACATTACAAGGCTCACACACGAGAGCGACCCTCCATCGTTGTGACACTCGTGGCGGAGTATTTGGTACAATCACAACCCCTCAACACCACTCATCGATAGATGTATAATCCACTAACTAGAGATGGGACAAAACACAAGGTTCGCACCTGGGAGCTACCCTCAACCGTTGCAACCTTAAACAATCCTCAATCGTTAGGGTACTTGAATGGAGTATTCAGTACAATCACAACCCTCAACATCAAGGTGACTTGTTTATAGTGCACTCAATCCTATAGCCGGCTAACTATATCCGATTTCACTTACAAAACATTTTATTCAACATCACTTGCCAATATAAGCCATAGCTCATGCATAACTCACTGTTTTTATATTCTCAAAACTTGCTTTAAAAAAGTAAGTAAATGCATTTAAAATCAAGTGCAACCAAAGGCTCATAACTAGCACAACCGAGGGTGAAATTTCGATTTACTTACGTCTGAACTTAATAAAGCGTTTCAAGCTCTTATTAAGTTCCCAAAACCTTTTCTAAAATGTTTTTCAATTCTGGAAAACAAAATTCCACTCACCGACTCACGAAACCACGCTTGCTAACACGACTACCGGTCGTCCAGGGACTCCAAAACCACCTCGTTTGCTTCCGGTTTACTATCCCCTCCAATCCTTGCTTCTCGCCTAATTTGACAAGATTTGCTTGAAGAAACTCGAAGGAAAATGGAAGAAA
This sequence comes from Hibiscus trionum, assembly GCA_030270665.1. NCBI lineage: Eukaryota > Viridiplantae > Streptophyta > Magnoliopsida > Malvales > Malvaceae > Hibiscus > Hibiscus trionum. The sequence continues at coordinate 4,826,275 of BSYR01000008.1, forward strand.
GCAATGGAGAAAAGATAGAAATCATAAGAGGGTTTGAGAGAGAAGAAAATCTGGAGATTTGAGAGAAAATGAGAAGTGTTTGGCTGAAGTGAACGAGAGAAATGAAAATGATCGTGAAAACTTTTTAACCGATTAACTAACTTTTTAATTAAACCAAATTTAAAGCCTTTTTAATTTTTAATAACATTTAAAACACATGCCAAATTAGGGAAAAGGAATAATTTCCAAGTAGCTCCCTAAAGATTCTAAGATTTTAACTATTCTTTAAAAACATTTTCCAACTTTTTAATTCTTTACATTTTGTTCACTACCCAAAATGTACACTTTAGAAAACCCGTTTTGTAAAATTGATTTGACCAACCTCTTAAACACCATTTTATAGGAGTTTAGAAATTTTTATCATATTTTTATCCTATCCCGAACCTCGATCTCCCTAAACCACCTTTTAACGGTTTGAACAACTAACACCGGTTCCACCGGCCCAACCCGACTCGCCAAAACATCTAAGCCCAAAACCAGAGCGTTATAACTCTCCCCACTTAGGAATTTTGTCCTTGAAATTTTACCTGAAGGAAAAAGGTGTGGAAATTGCCTCAGCATGTCCGCCTTGCTTTCCCACGTGGCCTTCTCAACCCCTCGGTGTCGCCAAAACACCTTCACAAGCTCAATCGTCTTGGCACAAAGAATCTTACTACTCGTATCTAGAATTCTCACCGGTTCCTCATCATAAGACAAATCCGGATTCAACTCAATTTCCTTGACTAGCATCACATGCGAAGGAACCGATCTATACCTCTACAACATAGATACATGAAACACATCATGGATCTTTTCCAACTCAAGAGACAACCTCAACCGATAAGCCACATCACCAACTCGCTCCACAACCTCATAGAACCCAATAAACCTCGGACTAAGCTTGACCTTACGTCCGAACCTCATCACCTTCTTCCAAGGAGATACCTTAAGGAACACGCGATCTCCAACCGCGAACTCAACCTTTTTACGCTTTCAATCTGTGTAAGACTCCTGAAGATCCAATCAACCTTCAACCGCTCACATATGAGCTTCACCTTCTCTGTTGTTCCCTTGAGCATATCCGGCAAGGAAAGAAACTTTTGCCCCTCCTCATCCGAACAAAGAAGCGTTCTACACTTTCTCCCATTCAAGGCCTCATACGGTGCCAGTTGTATATGTGCCTAAAAGCTGTTATTATAAGCAAACTCAACCAACGACAGGTGCTTTTCTCAAGAACCTTGTAAATCAATCACACAACACAGCAACATATCCCCCAGCACCTGGATAACTCGTTGCGACTGCCCATCCGACTGAGTATGGTATGAAGTGATGAAATTCAACCGCGTACCCAACGTCTGATGTAAACATTCCCAAAACCTTGGATCTCTATCCGACACTATAGACTTGGGTACACCGTGCAAACGCACAATCTCAGCAATATACAACTCAGCTAACTTATCCAACGTATACGTAGTATGTACAGCTAAGAAATGTGCACACTTTGTAAGGCGATCCACAATCACCCACTATGAGTTCTTCTTTGATGATGTCAACAGCAACCCAGATATGAAATCCATTGTAATTCTCTCCCATTTCCACTCCGGTATCCTCAAAGGTTGTAACAAACCGAAAGGAAACTGATGCTCAACCTTCACCCATTGGCAAATTATACACTTGCTTACAAAATCTGCCACATCCTTTTTCAATCCCACCCAATAGTACTCATCTTTCAAGCCAAGGTATATCTTGGTACTACCAGGGTGCATAGGAAAAGGACTGCTATGAGCCTCAGTCAAGATAGTGCGCCTCAACTCAACATCTCCCGCCACCACTATCCGACTTTTGAAACATAGAACCCCATCATCATTAAAGCAGAAATCAGTAGCCTTACCATCAGCTATGTCATGAACATATGGTACAAACGAATCATCTAACAATTGCTTCTCTTTAATATGTTGAATCAAAGAAGGTTTCACCTGTAACTCAGCTATCAAGTCACCATCACACGATATACTCAAACGAGCAAACATAGCTCTCAGCTCAACAACCACCTTTCTACTGAAAGCATCGGCCACAACATTGGTCTTTCCAGGATGATACTCAATGGTCAGAACGTAATCCTTAAGAAACTCCAACCATCTTTGTTGCCTAAGATTCAACTCCTTTTCAGACATAAGGTACTTCAAACTCTTGTGGTCGGTATAAACCTCACACCTTTCACCATAAAGGTAATGTCTCCAAATCTTCAAAGCAAACACCACCGCTGCAAGCTCAAGATCGTGTGTAGGATAGTTGCGCTCATGCACTTTCAACTATCTAGACGCATAAGCAACAACCTTCCCACCTTGCATCAATACACATCCCAAAACAACCTATGATGCATCGCTATAAACTACAAACTCCTTACCCGATTCTGGTTGAATCAAGACAGGAGCTTGCGTCAAAGCTTCCTTCAACTTTTTGAAAGCTTGCTGCCTAACATCCGTCCACTCAAAGCGAATGTTCTTTTGCAACAACTTGGTCAAAGAGGCAGCAATCTTAGAAAAACCTTCGACAAACCTTCGGTAGTATCCAGCCAAGCCTAGGAAACTACGCACTTCAGTCACTGTTTTAGGCGTCTTCCAACTCATCACCGCCTCAACCTTGTGTGCATCAACCCGGATACCTTCGGCCGACACCACATGTCCAAGAAAAACCATTTCTTTGAGCCAAAACTCACACTTGCTCAGCTTAGCATAAAGTTGATTCTCCAACAACACTTGCAACACAATCCTTAAGTGCCTATCATGATCCTCCTCGGTACGCGAGTACACAAGAATATCATCGATAAACACCACCACGAGCTGGTCCAAAAACTCATGGAACACCCTATTCATCATGTCCATGAAAGCAGTCGGTACATTTGTCAACCCAAACGGAATCACCAAAAACTCATAATGACTGTACCTCTTCTGAAAAGCTGTCTTAGGTACATCCACATCCTTAACCTTAAGCTGATAGTACCCAGACCTTCAGTCTATATTTGAAAACACCGAAGAACCACGAGACTGATCAAACAAATCACCGATCCTCGGCAAAAGGTACTTGTTCTTAGTCGTCAACTTGTTCAGTTGTCGATAATCAATGCACATACACATGGTACCATCTTTATTCTTCACAAACAAGACCAGCGCACCCCAAGGTGAAATACTCGGCCTTATGAACCCTCGGTCAAGCAACTCCTGAAGCTGCGTTTTCAATTCCTTCAACTCCTTAGGTGCCATGCGATAAGGAGCAATGGATACCGGAGTCGTATTCTCATACAACTCTATACCAAACTCAACCTCCTGGTTGGGTGGCAACCCTGGCAACTCCTCCGGAAATACACCAAAAAACTCACATACAGTCCGTATGTCTTGCACACACACTTCCTTCGTGCCAGGATTCATCACATACACTAAGAAAGCTTCACATCCCGACTCCAACATCTGACTCACTTCAAGAACTGAAATTGCATTAGACAATAACTTCACATTCTCGCCTACGATTACTAATTCGTAATCATCCGTAAGCTTTAGGGTAACACGCTTAGCATCAAAATCCACCACAGCTTGGTGTTCAACCAACTAGTCCATCCCAAGAATCACATCAAAGCCATAAAAAGGTAATTCCATCAAATCAACAGAGAAAACATGACCTTGAACTGACAACGGGCACCTCCTATACAATTTCCTTGTACCAACAGTCTCACCAAAAGAACTTGTTACTTGCATTCCTACATCTAGCATCTCAACAAGAATATCAAGCAAAAGTCCATGCTCACTTAAGATATATGAAGGCGTAAATCCATAATCAATCAATGCTAACAAAGACAATGATTGCAAGGTGAAGGTACCTGCTATCACATCAGTGTCATTGCATCCCTCGCAATGTGCATACACCCTCGCGGGGCCACCTCTCTCTGGCTGAACAGCTACTACATGGACTACTCCTCTCTGACCTTCCCCTCTTCTCTGGAAGTTGCCACGGCCGCGCCCACGACCTCTCTGCTGTACTACAGCTGGTGCACGACCCTGACCACCTCTCGCTAACAGGTGACACTCTCATCTCATATGGTCAGCGGATCCACAGTGCCAACATGAATTAGCTCCAGCCGCAGGAGCTTGCACCTCACGAGCCGTACGAGGGCAATCCCTCCTAAAGTGCTCCCGTTAACCACACGTCCAACTTGTACCCTGCTCAAACCTCTGCCTGCCGCCCTGAGCCGGTGCACCTCGTCCAAAGTTACCACGCCTAGCCGCAGGCTGATATCTACGGTCTCGGTTCCTCTTACTCTGCCCACCACAAGGGCCAACATCAGCGGCTCTCTTGCCCAAACCAGAACCACCCCCACGCGAGGTCAGACCCAAGCTTTTCTCTATATCTTTGGCTTGAGTCACGAGCCCATCAAAATTCGTATAATCAGTGGCTAGCATGTACGTCTTTACGTCTTGCATCAGGCCATACCGAAAATGATCGCATCAATGCCTATAACGTGGCACCAACTCTGGAGCTTACCGGCTTAACCGTACGAATTGGACCTCGTACTCAGCTACAGTCATACTCCCCTAAACTAGAGACATAAATTCTCTCTTCTTGTCGTCCAAGTATATAACTCCAAGGTACTTCCTCTTGAAAGCAGACCGGAAGAACGTCCAATCCACCTCTTTCGGATCTAATGTCGCTGCCGTAGTCGTCCACCATGTATATGCATCACCATGCAACAACGATACTGCGCAACCCAGCTTCCGTGAATCATTGCACCCCATTTGATCCAATATAGGGATCGTAGTGGCAAGCCATGCCTCAGACGCCTCGGGAGATGATCTGTGAACTCTACTACTGACAAACTTCTCAGTCGCTCTAGCGGCAATCCCACTTGCCCAGCAGTAGGAGCTTGTACGTGCAATCCGGCAACAGTAGCCTAAAATGCCCCCGTCATCGCCTGTACTAGAGGCGTCAAATCTCCCAACACCGGACAAGCCTGTCTGTGTTGGCCCTGCTCATCACCCCCAGATGGTGGTGGTGGTAGAGGAGGAGGTAGATTTCCACCGGGTGGAACCTCGTTCTCCTGGTCACGATGTACCTCAATAGGAGCTATCGCTCCAGAACGTAACTCACGTCTCAGTCCCATTGTGCTAGTTAACATTTAAACATGAACATAAACAAACAAAAGATCAGGCCAGCTCTTAACAAGGATCCCAAGACTTTCAAAACCAATTTGAAACATTTCACTAGGTAATAAGGCAATGGGCTTTCCAATTTTCCCCCAACATAGCATAAAGCATACAACATGCATACTTCAACCATCATATGACTCAAGCATCAAGATTTATCCCAATCGTCATCGTGGAACAATTCACATACTCATTCACTCATCAATTACAACATCACTATCACACAGTCCATCATAAGCATGCTTAAACATTCATCAGACAAAGCAAATATCATCAAAACACTTATCCAAATCGCAAATCACTTACCACCAACTTACCATCATCCCAACCATTCGTAACCTGGCTCTGATACCACCAAATGTAACCCCTTCGACCCGGCCAGGCCGATAGATCGAACCGAACAGATCACACGGGGAATATTGAAGTAAGGCGGAAAGGTTCACCTCAATAAATGACCCTTTTTTTCTTTTTTTAACTTGTCTAGATGCAATTTAGGTTCCTATGTGTTCGTACACAAACAGTAGATAAGACATCAACACAATTGCCAATTAGTTAGAACCAATTAAGGATTAAGGACCATTTTGTAAATTTGTCAATTTACAAGGGCTTTCACCAAATTCAAGTTACCAATCTTCAATTAGGTTCATTACATATTTTCTAGTGAAATTTCAGCCCAAAAAGACATTTACAACTCATTCAATTGCATGCAAGGAAAATAGGGACCAAAATGCAAGAAACAGAACTCAGGACAATTCAAATACATATCCAACGGTCAAGTGTTTCGGAACAGCATGCCCCATATCGGAACGGCCATTTCGAAACATGGTTGATCGTTTCGATACGCGGGTTCGTTTCAAAACCCCTAGAGACATGTTTTGGTACGATGGTTCACAGAGGCAAAATGTTCCGGAACGAGCCTCACTGTTTCGAAACACCAAGGCCATTACAGGCCACTGTTCCGAAACAGGTAAGGGCGTTCCAAAACGCCTGGGCCTGCAACTTTCCAAAAGCTGGTTTTAATCAATTTTTACCCTCCGAAACATCCCGATACATTCCCTAACATACATACAACTTAAATACACACCAATGACCACATATACGAAGCACAAGTATCATCATAGCTTCATTCTCACAAGCTACGACACTAATGGCATACTTCCTAAAAAACAAAAGCACCAAAAGGCTAAAATCCAAAAGCAAGCATATACCGAAACTCAAAGACCATTTACAAGTCCAAAAATGCATCAAAAACTTGCTCAAGACCAGAAATCAACAAATCATTAACATTCAATGCATCAGACACCCCCATCGCCCTTATTACACTAGTTCAAAAGCACGACATACTTTTAGCAAAATGTCTTGGTGTGATCCCTCGAAGACACTGCCCCCAAATGCCTAATTATCTACATTGATGAACAAAGAGAGCAAAAGCATGCAAGCTTAGTGAGGAATTCTCAAAACCACATACATCATCAATGCACAAAACCGTTTTTCACTCTTTTCAAAACCATTATGCCTTTCTTAACAAACCTTGAACTTTAACATCAAATTCATTTTTTAAACATCATGCAACATGATCCAATCCAAATCAGCAATTAAACCATTGCTACTCATTTACCAAGCCTTTCAAGCATAAACACCATTATACTAAGCTTACACCAAAACATGCATTAAGACCATTCTTCACAATCATTCATTTCATTATATTGGCTCACAAGTGATAAACAACAATCTCAAAACATATATCGAATACATAGATTATCAAGGGTTGTCCCACACCCTTCATACACTCTACCGGCATTACAAGGCTCACACACGAGAGCGACCCTCCATCGTTGTGACACCCGTGGTGGAGTATTCAGTACCATCACAACCCCTCAACACCACTCATCGGTAGATGTATAATCCACTAACGAGAGATGGGACAAAACACAAGGTTCGCACCCGGGAGCTACCCTCAACCGTTGCAACCTTAAACAATCCTCAATCATCAGGGTAGTTTGATGGAGTATTTGATACAATCACAACGCCTCAACATCCAAGGTGACTTATTTATAGTGCACTCAATCCTATAGTCGGCTAACTATATCTGATTTCACTTATAAAAACATTTTATTCAAAATTACTTGCCAATATAACCCATAACTCATGTATAACTCATTGTTTTTATAAAGCATTCATGATAAGCCATCAACAAGCATTAAACCATGCTTAAAACCTCATGCATCGACACAAGCATACTAGGATCACTTACCTAATGCATCCTTAAACCACATGGCATGATCATACACAATTTATATCCTCAAGACATGTTTTAAAATATTAGGTAAATGCATTTAAAATCAAGTGCAACCAAAGGCTCATAACTAGCACAATCGAGGGAGAAAATTCGATTTACTTACTTCCGAACTTAATATAGCGTTTCAAGCTCTTATTAAGTTCCCAAAACCTTTTCCAAAATGTTTCCACGCTGGAAAACCAAATTCCACTCACCGAGTCGCGAAACCATGCTTGCTGACACGACTACCGATCGTCTAGAGCCTCCAAAACCACCTCGTTTGCTTCCGGATTACTATCCCCTCCAATCATTGCTTCTCCTCTAATTTGACAAGATTTGCTTGAAGAAACTTGAAGGAAAGTGGAAGAAATCAATGGAGAAAAGATAGAAATCAAGAGAGGGTTTGAGAGAGAAGAAAATCTGGAGATTTGAGAGAAAATGAGAAGTGTTTGGCTGAAGTGAAAGAGAGAAATGAAAATGACCGTGAAAACTTTTTAACCGATTAACTAACTTTTTAATTAAACCAAATTAAAAGCCTTTTTAATTTTTACTAACATTTAAAACACATGCCAAATTAGGGAAAAGGCATAATTTCCAAGTAGCTCCCTAAAGATTCTAAGATTTTGACTCTTCTTGAAAAACATTTTTCCAACTTTTTAAATCATTACATTTTGGTCACTACCCAAAATGTACACTTTAGAAAACCTGTTTTGTAAAATTGATTTGACCAACCTCTTAAACACCATTTTAGACGATTTTAGAAATTTTTATCATATTTTTATCCTATCCCGAACCTCGATCTCCCTAAACCACCTTTTAACAATTCGAACATCTGACACCGGTTCCGCCAGCCCAACCCGACATGCCAAAATGTGTAAGCCAAAAACCGAGGCATTACACTACTTATTACGTCAAACATCATAGTAATGATGTTTTAATAGTCTCTCTTTATGTTGGCGATCTCTTGCTAATGGGAAATGATACAGGAATGCTAGAGCAATTCAAGCAAGAGATGATGAAGGTTTTTGATATGATAGATCTCGGGTTGATGTCATTTTTCCTTGGAATGGAAATTAAAAGAGCTGAACATAAAGTATTCATCTTCCAAAAGAAGTATGCTAAAGAAATCTTGAAAAACTTCAAGCTTGACGAATGCAAGGAAGTAAGCACTCCTACGAATCAAAAGGAGAAGCTTTGCAAAGAAGTATGCTAAAGAAATCTTGAAAAACTTCAAGCTTGACGAATGCAAGGAAGTAAGCACTCCTACGAATCAAAAGTTGATGAAGGATATTTCATAAACTTAATTGGTTGCTTGATGTATCTTATAGCAACACATCCTGATATTTTAAATGTTTTAAGCATTTTGTCTCGATTTATGCATTGTGCCAGTGAATTGCATCTCAAGGCTGCTAAGAGAGTTGTTCGTTATATCAAAGGCACGAGTAATTTTGGTGTCAAATTCACAAGAAACAAGGAGTTAAAGCTTTTAGACTTCTCTGATAGTGATTGGGGAGGTTCCATTGATGACATTAGGAGTACTTCAAGCTATTGTTTCACTTTTGGATCAGGTGTTTTTTCATGGAGCTCGAAGAAGCAAGAAACTGTAGATCAATCCACTACCGAAGCAGAATTTATTGCTGTAGTATCCACTGTTAATCAAGATTTGTGGTTGAAAGTTATTATGTGATCTTAATCTTGAACAATAAGAAAGAACAAAGATCTTCGTTGATAATCAAGCCGCCATAGCAATTTCCCACAATCTAGTGTTTCATGGGAAGACTAAGCATTTAACCATTAAAATTTTCTTTTTGAGAGAAGTACAAAAAGAAGGTGATGTTGTACTAATCCATTGCAAAACAGAGGAGCAGCTTGTAGATATCTTCACCAAATCGCTTTCGGTAAGCAAATTTGAAGTTTTGAGAACACTTGGTATTTGCAGTTCCTAAAGCAAGGAGGAGTGTTAGTTAATGTGTTTAGGACTGGTTCTATTTTTAGCTATTTGTTATTTGAGTGTTGCTTAAGTTTAGGAGAAAGTTAGTCATGGGTTGTTGCTTAAATTTAGGAACCTATTGTTAGTGGATCGTTATTTTATTTTGTATAAATTCTGATTGGTTATTGAATAAAATCAAGTTTAGTTTCATTCATCCTTAAAGCTTTCTTTTCATTAAAATACCAACAGTTCTTTATTACCTTAAGCTTGTAAGAGCTCTCGAGAGTTAGCCATAGCTTAGATGTTTTCTAGCTTAATATTCGAGAGAGTTAGGCTTAGATCCACGTGGACGATGGGGTTTGATGCTGAGAGGAAAAACCCTAACTCACCTTAGAGATAAGGATAGAGTTTCAATGAATAAAAGGAGTAGAAATTCATCGATAAGTAGCTTGCTAGGGTTCACGTTGAGAGGTATTGTCGTAGCATTCTGGATGTCAAGTTTCTTGCTACAGAAAGTTTAGAAGCATCTTTGTATGCTCTATCGAGCATGTTGTGGGTATGGTGGTTCTAGATATTCTTTTGGTTTAGACATAGAAGTCCTTATCAAGCCCTGCCTATCATCCCATTAGAGAGTGTTGAGTTGATCACACAATTGCAAATGGCCAAGAGGGGGGTGAATTGGCAATAAAAATTTTGGTGGGAGGAATGAGTGAAAATTAAAAGATGACACAAGTAGTTAGAGTGGTTCAAGTTCTCCAAATGAACTCTACATCCACTACCTTAGTTCCCACTAAGGATTTTCAACCAATTCACTACTTGAATTCTTCTCATTTTCTTGGATGAGGAGGTAACCTTACAAATTTGATTAAGCTTTCTACCCAAAGCTTAATCCACTCAGTTTACAAAGAGAAGGTTTTGGTAAACTCAAATAATTCCTCACAAAGGATAAATGTTTACCCAAATATAATTTCAATCACCCCAAACTCACAATACAAGATAACAATGAAAACACTAGACTTGGGTACAAGAATTTGACTTTGAAGAGCACTAGGGTTTGGATTTTTGCTTTGATGATGCTTGTGGGTTGAATGGTTGTTGCTGACCTTCAAAGGGCTTCAATTTATACCTCCTCTATTAATTCTAGCCATTTGGGTGGTTGGGGAATTGAATAGAGCCGTTGGAACCCTCTCTTACCACCATAAATGCACTTCTGCAGCTATCTGTATCGGTACACGGGGAGCCGTATCGATATCTGTCTCAAAAAAGAAAGAGTCGTTGTGCACAATAAATAGGGGGTATCGAAATGCACGTAGGCGTATCGATACGTGGTATCGAAACAGTTAAGATCGTATCGATACCTTTTTCTCAACTTAGCTCACTGGAAGTTTCTGTTTCGATACGAGGGTTTACAGTATCGATACGGGTCAACTGTCAATTTGAAATGTGGTTACCTAACAACTGACACCAACGGTCGAAACATTTAAAACAATCTGAATTAAAAATTCGTTAAAAACGGTATCGATACGAGTGAAGCCGTATCGGTACACCATTCAAACTCTTTCAGATTTTACAAAGGAGCGTATCGATACAGATTGAATCTGTTTCGATACGGTTAAGGGCGTATCGAAACGAGTTCCTCCAGTGGCCAACTTTGTAAAAAAGGTATCGATACGGCTGGAAGCGTATCGATACACATGGATGGTTTTCAATAGTTTGGCCTTGGAACACTTAGAAAATATTTTGAGTTTGAGTTTTTCAAATCAGTTTTAAACAGTTGGTGATTTAAAACTTATTAAGGGACTTATAAAACAATTTTAAGTTTTTTAATTTGATCCTTAAAGATTTAATTATATCAAAATCAAACATAGGTTTCACAATCTCCCCTTTTTTGATATAACAAAACTAAAACTTAAAATTTTGACACTTTGAAAAACTTTGCAAAATTAACTCCCCCTTAATATAAGCTAGGTAACTTTTAAGATGAAATCAAAAATTTTAAGTGTTGTGAGCTAGCTTCTCTCCCCCTTTTTGTTAGATCAAAAATATTGAGACAAAGTAAAATGCATAACATAGGCAAAGGTATAAATAGGCAACATAAATATCATTAAGTTCAAAATAAAACATAACATCAACTTAAAAATCCAACAAAACATAAAATCAAAGCATAGGTTTAAACTAAAGCAAACTTAGTCCTAAGAACATGAAACAAAGGTGCATAAATAGAAATATCCTAGATGATATGCATGAGATGCAAGGAGAAGCTACTAGGCATCATCATCGCCTTCTTCATCATCTTCCTCTTCATCTTCAATTCGAGTATCATTCCTCATGCTATTACGCCACTCATCATGGAAGGCGGAGAGGGAAATATTCAAGGAGTGATGACCGCCTTCAAGAGAGGTTAGACGATTCTCCATGTTCGTCATCCTTGTGTCAAAGCTTGTTTCAAGAGCGGTCAGACGATTCCCCATATCCGTGCGCAACCCCGTGAATTGCTCATTAAGGAAGATCATAAGAGCATCCATGGAAGGTTGTGGAGGAGGTGGAGGAGCTTGAGGAGCTTGATCACCTTGAGGATTGTCCAATTCTGACGCGGCCTCGGGTGGTAGCTCGGAAAGACGTAACCAATTACCATTAAAATAATGGAACTTACCCCGTGCATGAGAGCGTTCATCAATAGGATCGGTGAGGGGAGTTGGGAAGTCAAACGAGCAATCAATATCCTTTTTTTAAAAAAGAAATAGCTTAGGGTCGTACCATAGGTGAAGGAGATGACGAGAGAGGTGTGGCGATGTTGCACAAGATAAACAATCTCTGCAAACATGATACGAGCAAGGTTTGGACGTTTTCTCTCACGGAAGCAACGAATCCAAAAGTCATCCACTTGACAGATTGTAGAGTACTTTCCTCCGGAAGGCCTAAACCACAAAGAGACCATCAAATGGAGGATCCGATCTTGAGCATTGAGGGCGGTGACGGAACCACTAAGAACATGGCCTAAAACATTCTCATCACCAAGGCCTTCATCCTCCAACTTAAAAACTTCACATATATATTTTACATCAAGGAGGATTTTCTTGCCATGAGATAAGAACTAACTCCGGTACCAACCTCATTGCGATTAGCACAACATTTGGCATTAGTATAAAAGATCAAAACCAAAAGACGGAAATAAAACCCGGGAATGGAGAGAAAATCCATAAAATTCCAAAGTTGGAGCAATGGAAGATATTCAAATTTGAATCGCTCCGAGTTAAGAAAAGGAATAGATATTACCCTTTCCAGACGAATCTTGTAGTTTTCGAATTGACGAAAATATGTGAGAGCTCCGGGGGTTTCAAAAGAGTGTTCATACATTTGGGTGTAATTTGGACGAGCAACCTCTTCGGGGTTAGATGATTCACCAGTTTGAGTAACACGAGATCTCTTCCTAGATTCCTTGGGTGCCATGAACTAGAAAAACAAGTGTATGCATTTAGATTTCTTCATTCAAGTCATTGAGAAATCAAAGATCAAGGTAAAAAAATTTGGAAAATAAAATTTGAAGAAGAAATTTTGAAAAACAAAATTTTGTTAAGAAGACAAATAGAAAAAAAAAATTGAAAAAGAAAAAGAAAGTGCTTTACCTTGATAGTGATTAGAGAGGAATGAAGAAAAGCCTAGCACCAAATTTGATGAGAAAAACCCTTAGAGCTTTTCTTGATTTGAAACCCTCTTTAAGTTTTTAAGTTGTGGTGTGAAAAATATGAGGGAGGAAGAGCCTATTTATAGGCTAAAAACGGCTAGAGTTGTTAGTGTTTTGAGAATTTTAGTTTTGGTAAAAGTTGAAGACTTTAAATGCCAAATTTAAAGCGCGTATCGATACGCTTGAGGGTGTATCGATACGGGGGTAAAAGAGTAATTTCCATAAAAATGCCCGTTGAAGAATCGTATTGAAACGGATGAGATCTGTATCGAAACGATTGAAGCTCGTATCAAAACGAGTTTAACCGTATCGATACCCGTTTAAGGCAAAATGAAGTCTGGGAAACTAATGAAGTACTTGTATCGATATGCGTAGGTCCGTATCGATACCCTAGGCCCAAAAATACATTTTAGGCCTAAAGAACAATCATAGGCTCGATTTTAACACCTCCTAAAGGAATTCAAATGATGAATGAACAGTTCTAAGCATATTTGAATAGAATCATACTCCCCCTAGCTATAGGCATGGATATTTTCAAGAGTTACAACACACAAACATGCGATTTCACAAGATCAAGCAATTTTAAGCACAAAGAGGTCCTAAACTAAAAGGTCAAGATAGGCTAGCTAGACCTAACTCTCTCCTAAGGGACCAAAAGCGCTCTTTATCTAAAGGTTTTGTAAATATATCCGCTAATTGGTTTAATGTGTCAACAAATTCTATAACAACATCATTTTTCAAAACATGATCTCTAATGAAATGATGTCTAATTTCTATGTGTTTAGTTCTAGAGTGTTGGATGGGATTCTTAGTGAGACAAATTGCACTAGTGTTGTCACACCTAAGGGTATGGTTTCTATTTCAACACCATAATCTAAGAGTTGTTGCTTCATCCAAAGGACTTGAGCATAACAACTCCCTGAGGATATGTACTCCGCTTCGGTGGTAGATAAGGCTACGCTATTTTGTTTCTTAGAGAACCAAGATACGAGCATACTACCTAAGAATTGGCATGTCCCGGAAGTACCTTTCCTATCTATCTTACATCCCCCATAATCCACATCCGAATAAGCATGAAGGCTAAAGGAAGAATCTTTAGGATACCAAAGGCCTAAGGTAGGTGTGTCTCTAAGGTATCTAAAAATTCTCTTAATGGCAAATAAGTGTGATTCTCTAGGACTAACCTTGAAACCTAGCACACAAGCAAACACTACACATAATATCCGGTCTACTTGCGGTAAGGTAAAGCAAAGAACCTATCATCGATCTATAAAGCTTAGAATCAACACACTTACCTCCTTCATCTTTGTCAAGCTTTATGGAAGAACTCATAGGTGTGGCTTGAGGTTTTGCATTCTCCAAGCCGAACTTTTTGAGCATATCATTCACGTACTTAGCTTGATTTATGAAGGTGCCATCTTTCCTTTGTTTTATTTGGAGTCCCAAAAAGAATGAGAGCTCCCCCATCATGCTCATCTCGAACTCACCTTGCATTAGCTTAGAAAATTCCTTACAATAACACACATTAGTAGAACCAAAAATGATATCATCAACATAGATTTGTACTACTAAGATGTCATTGTTATACCTTTTTATGAAGAGTGTAGTATCCACCTTTCCTTTTTCAAAACCCTTTTCAATTAAGAAATTTGAAAGTCTTTCATACCAAGCTCTAGGAGCTTGTTTTAAACCATAAAGAGCTTTTGTTAGTTTAAACACATGGTTTGGAAATTTTGAATCCTCAAAACCCGGTGGTTGTTCAACATACACTTCTTCATTTATAAAACCATTTAAAAATGCAAGCAACATCCTAATGGCTTCCATTCTAGCTACGGGTGCATATGTCTCATCAAAATCAATTCCCTCTTCTTGGGTATAGCCTTGAGCAACAAGCCTAGCCTTGTTTCTCACTATATTACCACTCTCATCTAATTTATTCCTAAATACCCATTTTGTTCCTATAGTAGATTGATTATTAGGCCTTTCAACTAATGTCCAAACTTTACTTCTCTCAAATTGATTTAATTCCTCTTGCATGGCCAAAATCCAAAAATCATCTTTTAAAGCTTCTTTAATATTTTTAGGCTCAATGCATGAAAGAAAAGCAACATGGTTCATTAATTTGAGATAGGATCTAGTAGTTACCCCCTTGGATGGATCACCCAAGATTTCACCACCTTTGACATAGTTGAACTCCCTTGGGTAAGACACCTCATTTTCCTCAAGAGCCAAGTCCTTCAAGGCTTCAAGAGGTGGATCTTGTGTATCCTCATCTTTGGTTGGAACCTCATCCACCTTTGATGTTTGTCCTCCATCAATGGCATCAAGGATTCCTACATCATCACAAGATTCCTTCCTCGGAAGGAGGTTATCATCGAAAACAACATGTATAGACTCTTCAACTACTAGAGTTTTTTTATTAAATACAAGATAGGCTTTAGAGTTTAAAGAGTACCCTAAGAAAATAGCTTCATCACTTTTAGCATCAAATTTACCTAAGTTTTCTTTACCATTATTCAAAACAAAACACTTGCAACCAAAAGGATGAAAATAGCTAATGTTAGGCTTCTTAGATTTTAAAATCTCATAAGGTGTTTTCTTCAAAATCGGCCTAATCATTACTCGATTTATAATATAGCAAGTGGTATTTGTGGCTTCCGCCCAAAAATATTTAGGTAAATTATTTTCGCAAAGCATGGTTCTAGCCATTTCTTCTAAAGTTCGATTTTTCCTCTCAACTACCCCATTTTGTTGAGGAGTGCGAGGTGCGGAAAAATTGTGGCTAATCCCATTTTCATTTAAAAACTCATCGAAACCTAGATTTTGAAATTCGGTTCCATGATCACTTCTAATGTGAGAAATTTTAAGTTCAAGATCATTTTGAGTTATTTTAGAAAATGTGATGAATTTTTCTAAAGCCTCATCTTTTGTACTTAAGAATAGAACCCAAGTAAACCTAGAATAGTCATCTACAAGCACAAAAGCATATGATTTTCCACCCAAGCTCATTGTTCTAATAGGCCAAAAAAGATCCATATGAATCAATTGTAAACATCTACTAGTAGAGACATCATTAATAGATTTAAATGAAGTTCTATGTTGTTTACCCTTTGAACATGCATCACAAATTTTATCATTAGAAAATTTAAGTTTAGGTAAACCTCTAACTAGATTAAGGGAATTTAATTTCTCTAAGACACTCATGCTAGCATGTCCTAATTTTCTATGTCAAAGCCATGAGTCATGTTCATCATGTGCAACTAAGCATGTATGAGATGAATGAATGTCATCTAGATGCACCATGTATATGTTCCATATGCGATGACCAATGAGCATTAGTTGATTTGTTTTAATGTTTACAATTTTGCAACCACTTTTATCAAATAAAACATTAAAACCTTTATCACATAATTGACTAATGCTCAATAAATTATGTTTAAGACCGTTGACATACAAGACATTTTCAATGAAAATAGAAGAGTGATTACCAATGGAGCCTATTCCTTCAATGTGGCCTTTGGAGTTGTCACCGAAAGTTACCACTCCACCACTCTTTGGCTTTAGTTCCACAAATCTACTCTTGTCACCGGTCATATGTCTTGAGCATCCACTATCAAGGTACCAAGAATTTTGGCTTGAAGCTTTAGCCTTGTAGCAATGCTCCCCCTACAAACAAAGAAATTAGGCCTTGATTTTTGGTACCCAAATCATTTTGGGTCCATGTGTGTTAGCCTTCAAAATTTTGGTTCCCTTGGGAATCCAAGAAGCAATAGCACTCATATTATTAGAAATAATGAGTTCCTTAGGAACCCAAACACTACTAACTCTTTGACCTCTAGATTGCTTATTAAAATTTCTTTGTTTAGGAATAAAGGGTTTTCTTTTTACATATTGGGATTTAGAATGATTTCCTTTTTCAAAATTGTTTTTCCCAATAGAAATAGATGTTTTAAGATTATTTACTACCTTTGTGTGATAATCTTGAAAATCGGAAAGAAGTTGTTCAAGTTCAAGATTTTTCGTTTTAAGATCATTTGAAAGATTTACTAAAAACAAAACTTTCTTTTTCAATTCGGAGTTAGCTTTTGAAAATGTCTCATTTTGATTTTTCAAATCGGAAATGGTTTTCTTGTTTTTCAAAATGGATTCTTTATATTTTCCTACTAACTCATCGTAAACCTCATGCAATTCATCATAAGCATCTTAAAGTTCATCAAAAGTAAAATCAAAATTGGATAAGTTAGAATTTACCTTTGGTTCATCATCAATGGCCATGAGACATAGATTGGCCACTTCCTCCTCTTCCTCGGATGACTCATCGTCACTCCAAGTTGCTATTTGAGCTTTGAGCTTGTACTTCTTCCCAAAGATCTTCCTCTTCAATTGAGGACATTCGGAACGGATGTGACCCGGCTTCTTGCATTCATAGCAAGTGATTTGGTCCTTCTCCTCTTCCTTACTCTTACTCTTGAAGTCTCCCTTTCTAATAAACTTTCTTCCACGATTGGACTTCATGAAACGAGTAAACCGTTTGGCCAACATGGCCATCTCCTCATCTTCATCTTCACTTGAATCGCTTTCTTGACATGAAGCTTTAAGAGCGATTCCAACCTTCTTCTTCTCAACATCCTTCTTCTCAACCATTTTCTTCTCTATTTCTCTTCCCTTCCTCATGATCTCATGGGTGAGTAGAGATCCAACAAGAGCATCAAGCTTGAGAGTCTTCAAATCTCTAGCTTCAATAATAGCCGTTCTCTTGCCATCCCATGACTCCGGAAGAGAGTACAATAACTTTCTCACTAGTTTTTCTTCGGGGATGATCTCACTGAACCCCTTCAATCCGTTGACAATGACCGAGAATCGATCAAACATCTTAGAGACACTTTTATCGAGATCCATCTTGAAATTTTCATAGCTTAGATTGAGTAGCCCAATCTTTGTCTCCTTGACATCACTAGTTCCCTCATATGTTGTCTCGAGGGTATCCCAAACCTCCTTGGCATTTTCGATTGAAGACATCTTGGAGTAGATATCCGGACCAAGTGCACAAAATATCACATGGAGTGCTTTGTCATTCACTTGCACCCTTCTTCTTTCATCATCCATCATCTCGGCTTTTACTTTTGGGACAAGTCCTTCTCCATCTCTCTTCATAGGAATGTATGGACCTTCTTCAACCACATCCCACACCATGTAGTCGGTAGACTTGATGAAGAGCCTCATCCTATTCTACCAATATGGGTAGTTATCCCCATTGAAGAATGGTGGCTTGGTGGTAGATTGGGACTCCTAGTTGGAGGTGGATGACATTGCTTGACTAGTTGTTGATAAAACTCTCCTAGGATCGAATCAAGAGGGTTGTAATCCTTCCAATGAGTGTAGCTCTGATACCAATTGTTGAGTTGATCACACAATTGCAAATGGCCAAGAGGGGGGTGAATCGACAATAAAAATTTTGGTGGGAGGAATGAGTGAAAATTAAAAGATGACACAAGTAGTTAGAGTGGTTCAAGTTCTCCAAATGAACTCTACATCCACTACCTTAGTTCCCACTAAGGATTTTCAACCAATTCACTACTTGAATTCTTCCCCTTTTCTTGGATGAGGAGGTAACCTTACAAATTTGATTAAGCTTTCTACCCAAAGCTTAATCCACTCAATTTACAAAGAGAAGGTTTTGGTAAACTCAAATAATTCCTCACAAAGGATAAATGTTTACCCAAATACAATTTCAATCACCCCAAACTCACAATACAAGATAACAATGAAAACACTAGAGTTGGGTACAAGAATTTGACATTGAAGAGCACTAGGGTTTGGATTTTTGCTTTTATGATGCTTGTGGGTTGAATGGTTGTTGCTGACATTCAAAGGGCTTCAATTTATATCTCCTCTATTAATTCTAGCCGTTTGGGTGGTTGGGGAATTGAATAGAGCCGTTGGAACCCTCTCTTACCACCATAAATGCACTTCTGCAGCATTCCGTATCAGTACACGGGGAGCCATATCGATACCTGTCTCAAAAAAGAAAGAGTCGTTGTGCACAATAAATAGGGGTATCGAAACGCACGTAGGCGTATCGATACGGGGTATCGAAACGCCTAAGATCGTATCGATACCTTTTTCTCGACTTAGCTCACTGGAAGTTTCCGTTTCGATACGAGAGTTTACCGTATCGATACGGGTCAACTGCCAATTTGAAATTTGGCTACCTAAAAATTGACACCAACGGTCGAAACATTTAAAACGATATGAATTCAAAATTCGTTAAAAACGGTATCGATACCGGTGAAGCCGTATCAGTACACCATTCAAACTCTTTCAGATTTTACAAAGGAGCGTATCGATACAGATTGAATCTGTTTCGATACGGTTAAGGGCGTACCGAAACGAGTTCCTCCAGTGGCCAACTTTGTAAAAAAGGTATCGATACGGCTGGAAGCGTATCGATACACCTGGACGGTTTTCAATAGTTTGGCCTTGGAACACTTAGAAAATATTTTGAGTTTGAGTTTTTCAAATCAGTTTTAAAGAGTTGGTGATTTAAAACTTATTAAGGGACTTATAAAACAATTTTAAGTTTTTCAATTTGATTCTTAAAGATTTAATTATATCAAAATCAAACATAGGTTTCACAGAGAGCTTTGTACACGTGAGAGGACGTTTGAAATATCCTTGTTTTAATTCAGCTTTATTTCAATTGTTTGTTATAGCATTTCTTGCCCTGCTCCCACTTGCTACTTCATTTACTTTCAAGTCTTTGTTTTGTGTGCCCGAACTTGACTTAATTTACCTCCAATCCCTGTGGAGACGATACTCACTCATCACTTTACTACTTGTTCGATGTGTATACTTACATTATTTGCATATCATTTCTAGTACACCTCTACATGCAACAGTGCGCAGTTAGTTGTACCGATACTCATAAGCACAATTGGTTCCCAGGTTGAATGGAGTACCGGTACGACTACATGTGTATTGGTTACATATAGCCATAAAGTATAAAACAAAATTCCAGTAGCTAAAAACCGTATCGATACGTCCTAAGGCTTATCGTTACTCCTAGACCAATTTGGCTATTTTAAGTTTGAAACCTTGTCAATTTGTGAGTCTTTTTGAGTACTTAAAAATTTTTCCAATCTTTAATCTATCACATTTACAATTCTAAATATTTATTTTCTCCAAACTAGTTAACCGACATGTCAGATTCGACTGATTCAAAATGAACCCAATCGAACCCCCAACTCTTCTAACCCTATTTTTGGGATGTTACAATGAGCAAGAAGTGGTACACTATTTAGCTTTAATCAAAGAGGCATAACAGTATAACAAGGCTAACTAATTGGCAGGTTTTGTGAAACAAAAAGCAAATATGAAGATTCTATCTTGGAATATTAGGGGATTGGGTTCAAACGAGAAGATGTCAACAATAAGGAAATTAGAAAGAAATCAAATAGTAGAAATGGTTTTTTAAGGAGCCAAAAATGCTCTAGATGGATGAGGATGTGGTGAAAAAAATCTTGATACGATGATGAATTTGACTTTAGAGTTTCAAATGTTGTGGGGCGATCGGGAGGGTTAGTAACAATGTGGGATAAAAACAAATTCAAAGTGGAAAAAGCAACATCCATACTAGCTTCATTCCAATAGCAGAGAAGAGTATTGATGACAATACTTAGTATGTCCAGCTAAACATCTAAGCTCTATGTGGAATCAAGGAAAAAGTACAACTATTGGAGAAATGGAAAATTTGAAAAGAAATTGGACTCAAATCTGGATTACTTGGTATTTCAATGTTGTTGATCAAGGAGTGAAAGAAGTGGGTGTTCAAAATATGTGGCAGATACAGTTGAATTTAACTCTTTCATAAAGAACTTCAAATTCTTCGATGTCCCCCCACTGGGGAAAAATTTTACTTGGATTGGTTCAAATAATACTCGGAACAGAGTAGACAAGTTCTTGGTGGAGGAAAGTTGGTTTCAAAAGTACTTAGACATTTTAGTTTGTGGCATGCAACGAACAGTTTCAGATCATATACCAAGCTTATTGTCCAGTTCAAAAGAGGATTGAGGACCAAGACCATTCAAAATGATTAATGCTTAGTTGAGTAAAGAGGGCTGAGGACCAAGTTCTGCAAGGATGAGACAAGAGCGTAAGAAATGCATGCTTAGTGAGGAATGCTCGAATATACTCATCAATGCAACATAATAACTTTTGCAAAACATACTTTCTATTCATTTTTTTCCTTTAGGCATAATCAAACCATGCTTCTCTTTCAAATGCTCTTTTTCATTGCACAATCAACATGCTTGTTTTAACTAATGCATCATACTTCATACATGTTTTCCATCCCATATTCTTATATTGACATTTATAGTGACCAAGTATAAAATATCATTTTGCTCAAAATACATCGGATAAACGGATAACGATGGTAATAATCTTTCAATCACCTTTTTAATGGTATAGATAATCTCTCAACCCCTCTTTGCCCTCAACGACCTAAAATAGTGACTTTATACTACCCTCAAAGCCGAAGACCTCAACGACTCGGAAGAGTGCCTTTAAACTACCCTCATAGTCGGAGCACATCAACTCGAAATAGTGCCTTTAAACTATCGTCAAATTCGAAATAAGTATCGGTAGGCTTATGCCCTTTTCTTTTCTCAATCTTTATAGTGCAGTTTAATCATATGGCTAGCCATCTATACCTAATTCACCTTTTATTTGTCACTTAACCAATATAGAACATACATGCATGGGAACTTACTATTTTCCAATGCAATAACATAATAACTCATCATTTATACTCAAGTTGTGCTTTTAGCACCTCAAAAATAATTGTGCATCTTGTGCACTCGTTTAACTGAACCTCATGTCTCTATAACATGGTAAAACTCAATCATAATGCAATAGAACAGTAAGTTTCATCCTTATGTATTTATCAAATCTCAATTCAAAACATTTATTTGCAAATCAATTACAAAAGAAAGATTTTCCAAGTAAAATTCATTTTAGCTTACTCTTGGACTTAAGAAAGCTTTTCACACTTCCCTCAAGTCCCAAAAATAGAGTCATCAAGCTTTGATGCCCTCATAAATCCGGTTTCACTCATCGTTACGCAACTGCTTCACTTGTCGATACGTTCTGAGCTCCTGAAAAGATCCAATATCGACTAGACAACCCTTTAGTGGTCTTTCTCTTTTTCTACAACATACAACCAAGGTATAATGCATTAAAATGCATTTCAATTCCAGCAAACAACAATCCCCCACATCTTTATCAAAACTCTAACAAAAATCAACCGAAAATGCCAAAAACACTCTCAAATTTCTCTCAATCTTTACCCAGCCACAAACCATTGATTCGAACATCTAATCACCATCTAATATCATCCAAAAACATCCTCAAACCATCCTTATACCTCTAGCAAACACAGAACATCCAAAACAGCCCCTAAACCAACAAAATGCCCACCTAAAACTCAAGCGATTACCTAATTTCGGAATTACTATCAATAATATCATTCCACGTTATAATTATAAAATCAAAATTTGATTCAACCCAATCAAAATATCCAGTAATCATCAACTTAACCAAGAATTTTTGCAAAATACCCAAAATCATCACTTAACAAGAATTTCATGAATTCAATTGCAAAACAATGTTATAATCAACAAAATCAAAGCCAAATACTAGGGAATATCAATAAAGAACTTTTGTTTTAGAGAGAGAAGAAGAATTACATTCAAAAGGGATTTCTACCAAAATTGACGAAACTTTTCCTTTGTGAAGAAAATGGAAGAATGAAGAATTCTTGTAATGCCCCGATTTTGGGCTTAGATGTTTTGGCGAGTCGGGTTGGACCGGTGGAACTTGTGACGGTTGTTCGAACCGTTTAAAAGGTGGTTTAGGGAGATCAGTGTTTGGGATAGGATAAAAATGTGATAAAAATTTCTAAAATCCTCTAAAATGGTGTTTAAGAGGTTGGTCAAATCAATTTTACAAAACAAGTTTTCGAAAGTATACATTTTGGGTAGTAACCAAAATGTAAAGATTTAAAAGTTGAAAAAATGGTTTTTCAAAAAGACAAAATCTTAGAATCTTTAGGGAGCTACATGGTAATTATGCCTTTTACCTAATTTGGCATGTGATTTAAATGCTATTAAAAATTAAAAGGCTTTTTAATTTGGGTAGTTAAAGAAAGTAGTTAAACGGTTAAGGAAAAATTTTCACGAGCTTTCATTTTCTCACTTTTGCTTCAGCAAAACACCCTTCTTTTTTCTCAATTTTCCAAAAATCTTTTGCTCTCAAATCCTCTTTTGATTCCTATAATTTCTCCATCGATTTCTCCCATTTTCCTTCAAGTTTCTTCAAGCAAAACTTGCCAAATTAGAGGAGAAGCAAGGGTTGGAGGTAATTTTCATGCTATCCCTCTAATCTAAGTTCTTTAATGAAATTCCAAAGATGTTTGACTCTTTAATACTAATTTTGATTGAGATTTTGTTGTTAGAATATTAAACTCTTGAAATCTTGATGAAAAATTGGTTTAAAATGTGATTTTCGGACATTAATTGATTTGGCTGTTTTGAGGTTGTTTCTAAATGAGTTTTGAAAGGTTTTTGGTGTTGAAGTGGAGTCTTAATCATGTAGGTTCCGAAATCCTTGAGATCCTTGGTTTTTGAAGTGTTTTTGGGTGAGTTTTTGAGGTGTTCTTCGGGAATTCGAGTTGTTGGAGGTATAAGGTTGGTTTTAGGTTGTTTTTGGATGTTGATTAATCCTTAGAATGTGTTGGATGAGTTGGGTAATGGCTGGGCTGAGGTTTGAGGTCAATCGATTGAGTTTTCAGTTGTTTCGGATGGGTGTTTTGTTGCTTTAGAGAAGGGCTGCGGGATTTCTTGTGTGTGCTGGAGTTTTGGATGCATTTTTATGCATTGAACCTCTATTTTGATGTGTTGAAAACAGGAGATAGTGATCCAGAAGCAAACGAAGTGTTTTAGGAGGTTTCGAAAGATCGATAGGTGCATCGGCAAGCGTGGTATCGCGAGTCGGTGAGTGGAATTTGGTTTTCCAGCGTGAAAACATTTTAGAAAAAGTTTTGGGAACTTAATAAGAGCTTGAAACGCTTTATTAAGTTCGGAAGTAAGTAAATCAAAATTTCTCCCTCGGTTGTGCTAGTTATGAGCCTTTAGTTGCACTTGATTTTAAATACATTTACCTACTGTTTTAAGGCATGTTTTGAGAATATAAATTGTGTATGATGATGCCATGTGGTTTAAGGATGAACTAGGTAAGTGGTCCTTGTATGCATGTGTTGATGCATGAGGTTTTAAGCGTGGTTTAATGCTTGTTGATGGATTATCACGAATGCTTTGTAAAAACAATGAGTTATGCATGTGTTATGGACTATATTGGCAAGTGATGTGGTTTAAAGTGTTTTATAAATGAAATCGGATATAGTTAGCTGGCTATAGGATTGAGTGCACTATAAAAAAGTTGCCTTGGATGTTGAGGGATTGTGATTGTACCGAACACTCCATCCAAGTGCCCTAACGGTTGAGGATTGTTTAAGGTTGCAACGGTTGAGGGTAGCTCCCGGGTGTGAACCTTGTGTTTTGTCCCGTCTCTGGTTAGTGGATTATACATCTACCGATGAGTGGTGTTGATGGGCTGTGATTGTACTGAATACTCCACCACAGGTGTCACAACGATGGAGGGTTGCTCTCGTGTGTGAACCTTGAGATGTCATTAGAGGGTATGAAGGGTGTGGGACAACCCTTGGTAATTCGTGTATCCGATACTTTGTTTTTTAGATTGTTGTTATCACTTGTGAGCCAATATAATGGAATTGTATAATGTGGAAAATGTTGCTAATGCATGTTTTGAAAGATGCATGTTTTGGTTTAAGCTTAGCATAATGGTGTTTATGCTTGGAAAGCTTGGAAAATGAGTAGCAATGGTTTAATTACTAGTTCTGATTTGGATCATCTTGCATGATGTTTAAATCAGTGGTTTGATGAAAAAGTGCATGGTTTAGCAAGAAAGGCATGTTGGTTTTGAGAAGAGTGAAAAACAGTTTTGTGCATTGATGATGTTTGTGATTTTGATCAGCCCTCACTAAGCTTGTATGTTTATGCTCTATTTGTTTCATCAATGCAGATAATTAGACTTTTGGAGGCAGCCTCTTCGAGGAATCACACCAAGACATTTTGTTAAAAGTATGTTGAGCTTGTGAACTAGCGTAATAAGGGCAATGGGGTGTCTGATGTATGGAACGTTATTGATTTGTTGATTTCTTGTTTTGAGCAAGTTTATGATGCATATTTGGAATTGTAAATGGCCATTGAGTATTAGTTTATGCTTGCAATTGGTTTTTAGCCTTTTGTGCTTTTGACATCTATGGAGCATGCCTTTAGTATCATAGTTTGTGGGAATGATGCTTTGATGCTGCTTGTGCTTCGTATATGTGATCTTTGATGTGTATACAAGTTGTATGTATGTTGAGGCATATGCCGGGATGGTTCTGGAGGGTAAAAACCGATTAAAACTAGATTTTTGGGAAGTTACAGGTCCAGACGTTTCGGAATGTCCTTACCTGTTTCGGAATAGTGGCATGTAATGGCCTTGGTGTTTCGAAACGGTGAGGCACGTTCCGAAACATTTTGCCTATGTGAACCTTTATACCGGAACCTCTTTAGAGGGATTCCAGAATGGTCCCGCGTTTCAGAACGGGCATTTATGTTTCGAAACAGCTGTATCGAAACTGGGCTTCCTGTTCTGAAACACCATACCGTTGGATGAAGATTTTGAATTTTTCCGAGTTTATGTTTCTTACACTTTGGTCCTTGTTTGTCTTGTATGCAATTGGATGAGTTCTAATTGTTATTTTGAGCTGACCTTTCACTAATAAGTATGTCACGAACTTAATTGAAGGTTGGTAACTTGCATTTGACAAAAGTTCATAAAATTTTTCAAATTTACAAAATGGTTCCTAAACCATAATCAGCTTTAATTAATTGGCGAACATGTTGATGTTTTATCCCCTGCTTGTGTACGTACACATAAGAACCCAAGTTGTATCTAGACAAGATAAAAGAAAAAAAGGTCGTTTATTGAGGTAAATTTCTCGATTTACTTCAATAATCCCCGTGTGATCCGTTCAGTTCGGTATATCGGCCAGGCCGGGTTGATGGGGTTACAATTCTTGTAAAAATATTTGCAAGGTTTTGTTAGAAACCAAATGGAGAATCAAATGATGCCATTTCCATTAAAAATTAAGAAGAAATTAATTGAGAAAGTGTTAAGAAAATGAGAGAAAATGGTGGGAAAATTTGACGTAATGAGAAAATAGATTTTAGAAAACAATTAACCGTCAAAATTATTTTTCAATTAAGGTGTGTTTGGGATGATCAATCAATGGAATAAGGCCAAGAAGGGGTGAATTGTCAATTTAAAATTTTAGTGGAAGCAAATAAAAATTAACACAAGCAATTTAGAGTGGTTCAACCTTCTAAACAATTTTTACATCCACTACCTTAGCTATCCACACTAAGGATTTCTCAAATCCACTAGATTTACTTTCCTTTTGAGGCTAAATGATATAACCTTACAAACTCCCTTAAGACTTATACCCCAAAGTCTTAAGAACCCTCATAAAGAGAATAAAAATAAATCAAACTGAAAATCTCTCACAAGGTTAATTGTTTGCACAATTTTAGGCTCACTCAAATCCCAACACTCGAATAAAATGAATACAATAAGAACTCTCAAGTGGGTTTACAAGATTTTACAATAAAGGCTCAAGGATTTTTGGATGAGTGCTTGAATGCTTTAGACTTGATCAATAGTTGTTGAAGAAGCTTTTTAGACTTAATTTTATACCCCCTCATTGATTTCTAACCGTTTGGGTGGCTGAGATATTAATTCTAGCCGTTGGGCTACATTTTTCTCGCAATAAATGTTATCTACCAACACTTGGTATCGGTACACAAGCACTCATATCAATACCTTCCATGAGAAGAAGTAGTCGTTGCAAACAAAAAGGTATCGGTACGCGAAAGGGCGTATCGATACGAAGTGAAGTTTCACAAAGGGTATTGGTGCGGGTCGTACCGTATCGATACCTATTATGCTCTTTGGAATCCTCGAAAGTTTTGCACAAAAACTCGTATCGATACGCCTATATGTTTATCGGTACGCGATAACAGAATTTCAAAGTTATGATTCCAATAAAGCCGACAAGCAACGGTCAAAAATTAAATGCAAAACATTTGGAAAATCTTAACCCCTTACAAGTACGCACTTAGTCGTATTGATACTCATAAGCACAATTGATTCCCAAGTTGAATGGCGTACTTGTATGACTACACGTGTATCGGTAACCTATAGGAATCAAGTATAAAATGAAATTCCAGTAGCTAAAAATCGTATCGATACGGCCTGAGGCGTATCGATACTCCTGGACCAATTTGGCTATTATTTTAGTACCAAACACTTAGAAAAAGTTTGGGGTTTAAGGTTTTGACTTAGAAATTATTTTATGTTCGCAATCTTGTCAATTTGTGAGTCTTTTTGAGTACTTAAAAATTTATCCCTTTTACAAAATAGTCCTTGTTTTTCATTGTTACAAGGTGGTAATCCTAAATAAGATTTTTAGAAAATATAGCTCTCTAAGGATTCTTAGTATTGGCCCTTTTCAATTTAGTCGATTTAAAAATTTTTTGTAAATCTTACATTTTAGTCACTAACGTAAAAATGTCGACCAATCCAATTGAATTAACCCCCGATTTAATTACTAAAACATTTAATAAAATAATCAAACATTTTAGAAACCTAAATCCAAGTTTTATGTATCGAAATTCCAAATTTTAAATATTTATTTTCCTGAAACTAGTTAACCGTGTAACACCCCTCGCCCGGGTTAGGAGCGAGGAGCGTTACCGGAACAGAACAGAACGGATTAACAAACAGAAATCAAAACAAGAATGGTTTCTTATTAGCAAACCGTATCAAAACGCATGCAGGAAGTGGGGTAACAAAAATTTTCTAACACAACATAGATCAAGCAATCATATTACCACACTAAACCTTATTATTATCTTACATACAACTTAAAATTTTCATACTAATGTGATTAAGAATCAATTCGGTTACTAACAATTTGCCAATTTAAATGTCCCATTTCTTTTTTTTTCAATCGAAGCATCCTAAGCAATTCATGTTGTCTAATTTCATAATTTCATCCTTAAACTACAATCTAAATAAAATTCAGATGTTAATTTTACAAACCAAATTCTCATTATTTCTAATTGCTTCAAATTTTAGAGATCTATTCCAAGCTTAGCCGAACAACCTAGTACCTTTAATTTACAAAGCCATTCGAAAATACCTACTCAATTATTCAAGGTTTTATTCGAATCATCTGACCACATTAAATTTATCATTAATTATTAAATTCACAAACACAATATGAACCAAACATGTAATCTCACTTACTAGCATAATTTCCTTCCATTAAGCATACTTTAGTTACAAAATATCATCATATCATGATATACCCTAAGCCATGTCAAGCTACTTTTCTAATATTTACAACAAAATAAAACCATTACAAAAACCACCAAGCTTGACTACGTATGTACAAACAAAATGAGGCTTACTTACTAATTACATAACATGCTTACTAGACTCCATACTAGCATTCAAGGGGCATATAACAAATTCAAGCACCAACGAAAATTAAGGCTAATGTCAAACAAAATGAAATGGATATCTAAACAAATTTCCAAGCCACCATATAGAAGCCTAAATACGACACTTAGGTTATACATATTGATGTCTTGTGATTTGCTTCCGATCAGAATTTTCTAGCTTTATGCCCAAGATACCCTATTATTTGGGAAGAAGGAAACAAAGAGCATTAAGTACAAATTTGTACTTAGCGAGGTAATTTCTAAAACTAATTCATTCTTTTAAACATCTTATGGCCATCTTTAAGGTTACTTAGCTAGGGTTATTAGCACATAAAGCATCTTCTAACTAAGCTCATCATGCTCAAGTCTCAATTAACTTCATACATTCCATGTACTATCATCCATAATACGAGGCCATACAAAATTTCATCTAACATCATGCTTATTAGCATGCATCACATTCGAATAAAGCAAGAATTATTCAAGCATATCATTGAACCAACCATCATTCATAAGCAAAACATAGATCATATTATGGCAGGTTATTCGAATAGGACCATTGTCCACATTGAACATGAATCAAGCATACCACATTTCCTCATGTCATTCGAAAAGGATTATTGTCCAAACAAATAACACAACAAGCATAGATCATATCATATCATGTTATTTATCTTTTCATTTATCCACTTCATAAGCTTATTACAAACATATATATATTTATTTGTTTGCCTTGGTGGAATAGAAGGACTAGGTAAACAAGTCAACAGAGGGTACCAGGTACCAAACAATGGTTGCACTAAGCAACAAATCAGAGGATGCTCAACAGCATCAATGTGTATTGAACACCATCCAAGATATCACGTAATCAACAAGAAATGCACTAAGCATTTTAGGTGTCAAATACCATTTCAGAGAGTACACTAGGTACTAAACAGAGGAGCTCAGACTCTAGGCATGCCCTTATACCTAAGACCTCTAATCAACCAAGGGCTTTATAAGTCTTTCAATTTATCAAACACTTCATTTATATCATTTATCATTTGGTTTACCAAAATCATATCGCATACTCCAAGATACAAGCTTATCATGTCATATAATTACACAACTTCATGCAAGCAATACCAAATGATCTCATATCACATTAAAGCTGTTGGAAAAATAGACTGATGTAAAACGAGGCGTTAGCACTGACCGAAAAATAATAAAATAATTAAACGAAACCAAACCGTGTCGTGGTATTAACCACTGCCTTAGAAGCGAATTCGCCCCGATGTTTGTAATCGCTACAATGGACGAACGGCCCCCTGAGGTTAGCACGGCTCTCCAAATTTCGTACACCTGAAAGATGGAGCGGACTCTGATGGAACTGTTCTTCTCTCAACTTAAAATCAACACTCGTGATAGGTTTATAAAAACCAAAGAGAATGTTTCTAAAGCAAACTCTATTGCTTAGGTATATCTCAAATGAGTGAAATAGCCCACTATTTATAGACTAAATAGTGAAAGCAGAATCGTCATTTCCACACCACAAATTAATTCTATTAATAATAGAATTAAATATCATTATTATATGAGTTATATTTTGAGTATTAACAACAATCCCCCACCAATGCGAAAAAATATCCTTCGTAGATATGAGAGCATTGAAGTTAAAACATGAGAAGAGCAATAGCGAGATTAGTTGCTTAAGCACTAGTGAACGTATCTCGAACTAGTACATATTGATAATGAACAATCCCTCTCTTAGACAAGTGAAACTAGTCTTGAACTTTCTAAGATTAGGGTAACCTCATAACACACAACTAACCCCTGCATCCACCAAAGTCCTCGATGTGTCTACAAAGTATATATACAAATGTATATATATAGCCTATTTCCTCAGGATTCTAGTAAGTGTTCTAGAAAAATGGCCCAACATTTTTTATAGAAGGTGGCTAGTCCTTCTCACTTACATAGGTTATTTCATCAACTTTATCTCAACATAAACCACCCAAATAAGAGCTATAAAATAATTAAGAGCTTTTTCCTTAAGCTCATCCTCTCAAATAAATAGGTGAATTCTTCAAGTTCAATTATAAAATGAACCACCCAAACTCTGGGATAAGAACTCATTAAGAATAAAAACTCAACCTCTTTAATCGGTGAATTCAATAAGTTCTTCTCAATGGAACAACCCAAACTCTTGGGATTGAATTCTTTAAGAGTTTTAAGAAAACTCATCCTTTCTAGTGGCAAGTTCATTCAGTCCCTCGCGATAGGACTTCCCACTCAACATGAGGCAGTCCTTCGTCATAGGACTACCCACTCAATACTGGAAAATGAACTTATTAAGAGTAGTTTATTCAACCAAAGTCGGTAAATTCATCAATCTTTCTCACTAAGACCACCCAAAACCTAGGCTATGAATTTATTAAGAGCAACAATGCTCAACCTGTGCATGTACATTATTCTTCATAGGGATAGGTAATAAGAAATGTACACTATGAGTATTTCCATGGTTTCGTTTGACTACATTGAACTTAGATAACTAAGTTGGGTATCCACCATGAATTCCTCAACCAATGGGCTTTAAACCCACCCCCCTCGACGGATTTAGGACCAGTTTACGACTTAACCCTTTGGTAAGCGGATTTGCTAGGTTCCTTTCTAACTTCACATACTCTAAAGAGAATACTCTGTTAAGTGTCTCACTGATTCATATCTTATGTGAATGTGTCTCTTCTTACCATTGTAAGCTTGGATTTAGCCACGCATATCGACGCTTGTGAATTACAACAAGGACACCGGAGGAGTCGGTTTTCCCCATAATGGAATTTCTGCTAAAAAATTTCTAAGCCATTCGGCTTCTTGCCTAGCTAGGTCAAGAGCAATAAACTCTGACTCCATAGTAGAGCAAGCGATACAAGTTTGCTTAGCAGGCTTCCATGAAATCGCTACACCACCTAAGGTAAAGACATATCCACTCGTGGAACTTACTTCATCATTATCGGTAACTTAGTTGACGTCACAATATCTCTCTAAGACTGAAGGAAAGCCAACAAAATCAAGTTTCCAGTCAATAGTACCTTTAAGATACTTAAGTAAGCGTCTGAGTGCAATCCAGTGCTCTCCACTAGATTATGAGTATATCTGCTTAACCTACTCACTGCATAGGTAATATCAGGCCGAATATAGTTCATTAAGAACATAAGGCTTCAAATAATTTTAGCATACTCTTCTTGGGAAACACTACTTCATTTATTCTTAAAAAAATGGATACTAGAGTCATAAGGAGTTCGAACAGGGATGACATCAAAACTGTCAAATTTCTTTAACACCTTCTCAATATAGTGTGTTTGATTTAAAGAAAATCCTTTTTCAGTTTTTGTAATTTTTACTCCTAAGATCACATCAACCTCTCCCAAATCAGTCATCTCAAATTTAGTAGACAAGAAATTTTTCGTTTTGTTAATAGATTCAATGTTAGTACTGAATATCAACATGCCATCCACATATAAGCTTATGATGACACAATTAGTCCCAAACATTTTCGAATACACGCATGCATCTACTTCATTAACAATAAAACCAAAACTCAAAATGGTTTTATGAAATTTCTCGTACCACTGCTTTGGAGCTTGATTAAGGCCATAGAGAGACTTTTTAAGTCTACACAATTTGCCTTGCATACCAGGTATCTTAAAACCTGATGGTTGCTCCATATAGATCTCCCCATCTAGATCTCCATTCATAAATGTAGTTTTTACATCCATTTGATGTACATGCAACTTATGAATGGATGCGATTGCAAACAAGGCACGAATTGTTGAGATTTTTTGTCACGAGAGAGTACGTATCAAAGAAGTTAAAACCAAACTTCTGAGTGAACCCTTTTACTACTTGTCTTGACTTATACTTCTGGATTGACCCATCTGGTCTAAGTTTCTTTCTAAAGACTCATTTATTACTAATAGGTTTAAATCCTCTAGGCAAGTCAACCAACTCCCAAGTGTGATTAGACATTATTGATTATAGTTCATCATCAATAGCATTTCTCCAAAAGCTAGCATCAATTGAACTTATAGCTTCATTATATGTCTTTGGATCCTCATCTAAAAGGAAAGGTTGAGCTATAGGTTCGGTTATAGAGTCTAAAACACTAATTTCTGTACTAAAGGAAGTTATAAAATCTGGTCCGTAAGGTAGTTGCTACCCTTTGTCTTTTACTTCTTCTATGCTCTAATTCAAACTCTAGAGTTTCCTTGGCAAGAATACTAGAAGAAGCAGATGTATGACTTTCTCGTTGTGTTTCAACATTTAATCTAGGTTTCTTAAGAGGAAAGGAGTCCTCAAAGAACACATCATCCCTAGATTCACAAATTGAGAAGTCATGTAAAGACATAAACCTGCATGCGGTACTATTTGTAGCATACCCTATAAATACTGCATCAACGGTTTTAGAACCGATAGTGGTTTTCTTAAAGTCAAGCAAATCGACTTTTGCTAGACACCCCCACATTTCTAACATTTTAAGATAGAAATAAATCCATAAGTGTATTGAACAACGTGTAAACAAATACTCAATCATACTAGAGTAAAGTTTTTATGAGTTTTAACCATAAAAAAATATTTTAACAAACTCAAATCTTGTTTACACATGATTATATTCTCAAGGTTTTGAGACATATTAATCATTAAGATTAGTATACATAATCTCAAACGATTATGAAATTCCTTTTATCTCATCCAAAGCGAATTTCAACTTTCTCCTAATTCGAGAAATTAAGAATATTATGCAAATATTTATGAAGAGTTTACAAATTTTCCTAGCAACATGAAAAATTATCTCAAGTTTATTACAAGAGATTTCAACACAACTTTTAAGATAGATCATGTCTTTCCTTTCATCTACTTAGGAAAAGAACTCAAAGAGATTTGATTGCTACAACATACTTTTAGTAGCACTAATGTCTATCATATTCGCATTCATATTATTCAACATATTAGCCCTAAAGAGACCACCATCACATATTTTATTTACTATGACTAAATTTGGTATTCTGCTCAACCAAATTAATCTTACCTCTTTTAACTTCTACACTAAGTTTGAAGAGATCTTATTTGTCAAAGTATTTTTTAAAAAAGTTAGCACATTAAAGAACAATGCACCATGTAGGTTACCATGAAAGAGAGGTGGTGTACTAGGCACGCTTAAATACCAGGTCTTTGATAGAACCAATCCTAGACATGCATTTTCATAATGTTTTCCAATAAGCTATTTATGAATTTTTCTCTTTCTTTAATTAAGGTCTCTTAAAGAATTATGCTTGATACTTTTACTCACAATAGTATCTTATTAACCATACTTAATATAAGGCTCACTACTTAGAATAGTCATTCATTCTAGCCTTAATCTTTACACTAGTTTAAAACATGCTTATAAGCTTACAAACTAGCTTAAAGGCTCAATATAAAGTTATGTATTATAAAGTATGAATTCATAAGTAACAAGTCTAAATAGTCTGATCTCATTAGTAGAACCATAGTATCATAGTAGACTTGCTTATTCTCACCATGCATATGATCTTCACTCTTCTCATCATTATCTTTTAATCAAAATGATCTCGGAATCTACCAAGATGATCCAATAAACTCAAATGAAGATTGTACATGGTTAGCCTCAAAAATAATTTACTAACAGTAAAATTTAAGATAATTAACTAATAGTAATAGAGTTCTTATCTTTAGTAGCTTTCAGTAATTAAAACAGCCATTGGATAAGAACACTTGATATGGAGAAATTTTTATTTCAACGTCTATCAGATCTGTTCATCTTCTCCAATGAATCAAACATGGTCATCAACATATTTTTTTTGATAGACGAACATCCATTCCTCCTGTTGACCTTAATTTTCAGAAATTGAATAATCTTACCCACACGAGAACAATGGTTTCATATCTCCACATGAACCAACTATCATAATCCGAGGTAATATATTAATTCGGTACTAACACACCAAATCACATGGTTAATATACCATAATACCATCAGATATTAAGAGTTGTACATTTACATACACACAAATATTACTCAATTAGATAAAATGGTGTATGAAGATGCAATATCAGTTTACTATCCTCTTGACACCTCTTATAAATGATGGCAATTAAAAATGGATACACATAAATCCAAAATCACAAATGTTATCTTGTAACTTCCATGAAGAAAACGTTGCATACTCAGGAACCAATCCATGATAAGCAAAGCTTTGAATAATAAACGTTTAGTACTATTAAATACTTAACTTTATAAAACGTGTAACATATAAATGCTCCACCATTTAACATAAACGTTTTAGTCATTATTATTATCAAAGCCAAAAAAAATGAAAAGCACAATTTAAAATTTCTTCCAAAACATGAATGTTTCAAAACGTTTAATCATTATGGAATAAAAACATTAAACCAACATAATTACAAAACCATTAGACGTTGGTAACCACTTAATATTAATATCATAATTAAGTAACCAAAATTATAAGACATTAAACCATTAAACTTTGGTTTAAAGGTTTGTATAATAAAACGGTATTCATCAAAAAGACGAGTTAAAAACTGGCCATATACTCATGTACTGCCGTTTTTCAAAGAAATGGGTATGTTTTCTAAGCATTGAATTAGATCAAGCATTCATACTTGTGAAAACAAACCAATTTTCCATAGCATCATGTACGATCATAGGAATGATAATCTATATCAAACCATTACGAACCATTTTGATACAAGATTAGACCAACAATCAAATTCAACAATGCTTCATACTATCGAACTTGAACTTTGAAGCAGTATTCGAATTCGCTTCTAAATTGTTGGAAAAATAGACTGTTGTAAAACGAGGCGTTAGCACTGACTAAAAAATAATAAAATAATTAAACGAAACCAAACCGTGTCGTGGTATTAACCACTGCCTTAGAAGCGAATTCGCCTCGATGTGTGTAATCGCTACAATGGACGAACGGCCCCCTGAGGTTAGCATGGCTCTCCAAATTTCGTACACCCGAAAGATGGAGCGGACTCTGATGGTACTGCTCTTCTCTCAACTCAAAATCAACACTCGTGATAGGTTTATAAAAACCAAAGAGAATGTTTCTAAAGCAAACTCGATTGCTTAGGTATATCTCAAATGAGTGAAATAGCCCACTATTTATAGACTAAATAGTGAGGGCAGAATCGTCATTTCCACATCACAAATTAATTCTATTATTAATAGAATTAAATATCATTATTATATGAGTTATATTTTGAGTATTAACAACACAAGCATCTTCAATACATTAGTAAAACAGTAGCATTTCTATCATTTCCAAGCTCATATCAAACATTGCAAGTAAGCTTCACAAGGGCTGTCCACAAATACACAATAACAAGGTATTAACAATGATTCATTTCATGCTTCATTTTCTATTTTAGCCTCCTTCCCTTACTAAACAAATTGCCAGCTTTGAGCTAGTTCCAATTCATGCCTAACATATAAATTAAATTACATAAAAGAAATAGGTTGGTTAGGACACTAGTCCTAACCCTAAAGCAATTACACTCACAATACTCCAATAAGATTGTTCCTTGATTACAATGCCCTTATTCCTTCCACTTGGTTGTCCAACCCTTGCTTCCTCCAAAATCTCTTCACACACTTGATTTAACACTCAAACACAAGCATATACAAATCATATTAGAGATCAATTCGGTCATATTAACTCTTTGACACAAGTACAAACATTAACATTCAAAACAGTTTTTCATTTAAATAGTTTGAGGACCAGTTACCATTTTGACCATAACTTTTTACTCACTAATTATAATTTCAATTATCATACACCCTTAGAAAGGTAATTCACTCAGTTTTCTAAAAATATAAACCCCATATTTTTATCTCTTATGAGTTAATACAGTTTAATAGTTAAACACAAGTCATTTTAACAATTCTGGACAGTTTGCTCTGTTTAACTACTTTAATTTATAACTCCTAACTCACATGCTGAAATGCAATTCCGTTTTTCTCCCTATGAAAATAGACATTCTCAAGTTTCATCCATTAAGTTTTCAGCTCAAAATACATTATACTCTATTTTTGGTGAATTTTCAAAGTGACTGTTCAGAACTTAGATTTTCTGGGCAGTTTAGTAAGGTTTCACTTCAAGCTTTTGAATTCTTCATCTAAATTTCAAATCAATATCTTAAACAAACTTTCTACTAATCCTTAATGTTTATAAGTCCCAAATAAGCATTAATTAAGCAATTTAGTCCTTTTATCAGAACCATTTACTCCCCTAAAGTTTACGATTTCACCATTCAGTCCAATTTGTCCTATTTCACTGAATGCTTCACTTAACAACTAAATTAAGCCTTATATGGTCAACTCAAGTTAAGAACCAATATTATTTCACTTTCCCTTGATTTTAACTTATCTCCGAAAGCTAAATTCAATACGTTTAAAGCCCTTAAACTTTTCAAATTCTGTCAAAACAGTCCCTATTTCCTGTTTTGTTTCATTACACGACCAGCTTGTTCTAAAGTAAAATTATCCTATTCAAAATCATTTTTCATGCAACTCTACACTTCTACAATATATTTACTTCGATTATCTACAACTTTAACCTACAGAACATTTTCCAATTCGAACCAAAACACATCCAAATTTCCAGATTTCAGCCGCATACTAGTCAAGTTGAGTTTAAGCATAAAATGGCCTATGTAAACCAATTTCTTTCATACTTTTAATTACATCCTGGTTCTAACTTAAATCTAACAAGTTATTTAATCCAACATGAAAGCATTATCAAATTTTCCAGAACTGAAATCTTTAATTAACACTTGAAGTAACAATGATTTCATGAAGAGAAATAAGAAGTACTTCCATCACTTACTTGAATTTACACATGCATGTAAGCTATCATCCCCGTTAAACCTCTTCTTCAAAACTCCATTTTTTTTCTCCTGATTTATGCTTAAATTTTCAGATTTTCTCTCAAGCCTTCCTCTCTCTTTTTCTCTCCAAATACACGGCACACACACAAGGAAATGAGAGAAGGTAGACACAACCCCTGAATTGGGGACTATGGTTGGAATAGTTTTTACTCAATCGCCCTCCCTTATCCTTTTAGATTTATTTTTGACTAAGGGCAACCCAAAGAAATGTAAATTTTAGCATGCAACTTATTTATTTTGCTTTAACTTTAATTTAGTCATTATGCATGGATATATCTAATTTTAATCTTTTATAATTTGTCCCGATTTCTCAAATTTGTTCATATTTATTCTAATTGTTTTAACTTACTAAATCACTTACTTTGATTATTTTAAAATTAAATTAGGGCCCAACTAATTTATCTTCTTGACTTATTCAGTGCAACCCTTCAAATTTAAACACTCGATTTCTCTTTAAATTCAATTTAATTCAATAAGTACTAATGGAAGGAATTCAGGGACCAAATTGAAAAAATTGATTAATTGCGAACTTATGTCCTTTTAAAGAAATAATAAATAATCTAATTTAATAAGTTAAATTCTAGAACGGAAAGGAGGATGTTACAAACCGACCTATTCGATTCGACCGATTCGAAATGAACCCAATCGAACCCCAACTCTTATAACCCCATTTTTGGGATGTTACAATGAGCAAGAAGTTGTACACTATTTAGCTTTAGTCGAAGAGGCATAACAGTGTAACAAGGCTAACTAATTGGCATGTTTTGCCAAACAAAAAGAAAATATGAAGATTCTATCTTGGAATATCAGGGGATTGGGTTCAAACGAGAATATGTCAACAATAAGGAAAATAGTCATAAATCAAAGAGTATAAATGGTGTTTTTTATAGGAGACAAAGATGGTCTCGATGGATGAGGATGTGGTGAAAAAATTTTGGTATGATGATGAATTTGACTTTAGAGTTTCGAATGTTGCGGAGCGATCAGGATGGCTAGTAACAATGTGGGATAAAAACAAATTCAAAGTGGAAAAAGCACCATCCATACTAGCTTCATTCTAGTAGCAGGGAAGGGGATTGATGACAATACTTAGTATGTCCAGCTAAACATCTACGCTCCATGTGGAATCAAGGAACAAGTACAACTATCGGAGAAGTGGCAAATTTTAAAAGAAATTGGACTCAAAATTAGATTACTTGGTGATTTCAATGTTGTTAGGTCAAGGAGTGAAAGAAGCGGGTGATCAAATTATGTGGCAGGTATGGTTGAATTTACCTCTTTCATAGAGAATTGCAAATTCCTTGATGTCCCCTTAGTGGGGGAAAATTTTACTTGGATTGGTTCAAATAGTAGTCGGAGTAGACTAGACAGGTTCTTGGTGGAGGAAAGTTGGTTTCAAAAGTACTCGGACATTTCAATTTGTGGCATGCAATGAACAATTTCAGATCATATACCAATCTTACTGTCTAGTTCAAAAGAGGACTAGGGACCAAGACCATTAGAAAATAATTAATGCTTGGCTGAGTAAAGAAGAATGTATCAATGTAATAAAGGGAGTCCTGACAGATCCGAAGGAATGTGATAGGATTTTAACATCAAAACTCAAAAGAGTAAAGGGTGCCTTGAAAAAGTGGAATGTTAATTCTTGTGAAAACTTCAACAATAGAGCACAAGAGATGGAAAGACGCGTCAATGAACTGGAAGATCTTGGTGATATTAGCAAACTAGATTCGGTCGAATTGGAGGGATTGAAGCATCGAAAGATACACCTATGGGATACTCGTAAAGCTCAAGAGGATTTGCAGAGGCAGAAAGCTAGGCTGAACTGGCTGATGCAGGGATATGAATACATTTTTTTCATAGATGGGTCAAGATAAGGGCAAAAAGGAGTGTAATTTGAGGGCCAAACATTGGTGAAGAATGGAATTCTAATTACAAGTGAAGAGCGTTTGGGTGTTCTCTAAATATGAGCGCAAGTGCACACTCTTGTCAAGTTATAGTATAAAAGATATCGTCTCCCACGAGGATTGGACAACTTATTCAAACGTCAATTCCTACACAGAAAATAAATGCACAAGTTAATTCTCGTTGTTTTAAGACAAAAATAAATAAACACAAGTAAACAGTAGAAGATATCAGAGTGATAGAATGGGTCAGGTTATGCTGCTCCGTAGTGTGAAACTGCGTTGAATAGGTTAAGTTGTATTGTGCTGCCATACTTTGCTACCTCGGTGGAAAATGGTAGATTGATGCTTCGACGCTTTCACTGCCTCGGCAGGTGGAACGAACGATTGGCTCGGCGGCAAACTCGGCATAACGCTTCGAGAATGATTCAGCTTATGTCTAAGTCTGAATGTTGTTGATGCTCGTTGCAGATAATACCTGTCGGCGTGAATCTTGCAATGAACAACAAGCTTTGGTTCGTCCTCTTTTATCCGCCTTAAACCCTAACCTATGTCTAGCCTGGATTGATCAACACCTGGAATTGATAAGATCGTGTTTACTTCTTTCATGAGTTTGACTCTCTCGATGTCAAACAAATGGATTGCTCACAATCGATCTCTCGACTCAATTGATAAAAATGATGAACCTGAAATAAGCAAACCTTGAATTTATTTCAAAAACAAACTTAAACCTATAACAACCGTTCTCACAACTACTTTACAACATAACCCAAACCCTAGAGAATTTAGAACATAGTGGCGGCAAGAAAACACAAGAGAAACCTAAGCTATGTCGACTATGTGTTCTCTTAAAATACAAGGTATGATCGGATATATATAGGGCATGGCCTAGGGCAAGTCCTCCTTGGAGTAGAAGTCTTCTTTATGATAAATTAGCTTTTGCATTGAATGCATCCTTTAAATCTAACTTCTTTGACATGAAGTTGGACTCCTTGTGCAACACGTAAGCTTAAGCCGCCTTAGACAATTTCTCCTTGGGTGGCTCTATTTGTTGTTTTCGACATCAATAAATTGCGCAGATGGGCGCATTGGACTCAGAAAATTATGATCTTCCAATCGCATTCCAATTCACCAATTCCTTAAGTTGTTGCCCTGTGCGGTAGATATGGCGACGGCAGCTACTCGGCGGTATCTCTTTCTGTGTTGAGCTGCATCAGTACAGCTCCTTGATCTGCTGCATCAGCATCAGCTCCTCAGCTCCTTTCTCCATCTAACAACTTCTAGCACCTGAAACTAAAATTAAACTAAAACAATATATTTTCTCACCAAATCAAAGATATTCAACAAGAACAATGCAAAGCAAAGAATATTGTAAATAATGCATGCATGCACCTAATTATGCCTAAAATGTACTTGATAATAGCAATAATATGAGATGAAATGTGCATAAAATATAGGACTTATGAGCACTTTACACACCCCCAAACTCGAACTATTGCTTGTCCTCAAGAAATGCAATCCTAAACATACTTGCCCTTGCACTAATCAGAAAGAAAAACATGTTTTAAACTTGATTTAGCACCTCAAGGTTGTGGCACCTATCATTAGATTAGTGAAAGGAGAATAGCATGAATTACCTCAAAATTAAACTACAATGCCAGTGCAGTGTGTGCAGAAACTGTGTACAAGCTGAATTTGAAGAATATTCTAAGTAAACAAAGATACTGTCATGGTAATATAAGGTTACTACCGAGGCAGCATAATTAAGCACATTTTATAATCATGGCAGTAAGGGCTTCAGCTTATCACAACTACTCTTTAGGTATGAAATTAAGATAGGAGCAAACTACAAAACTCTGAACCCATTGAGTAGAGCTATCCCGTGAAGACTTTCATTCACTCATGCTAATTTGTCTATCACTTCAAATATTTTTAGATTCATGGACTTTGATAGCAGCGGAGTGTCCTGCAAATGATTTTTCCTATAGCCGGTTTAGGGCACCTCTAGGGAAAAACTACTTTTCTTTCCTACCGTGGCAGTGCTTTTCTTTTTTTGTTTGTTGCCTGCCGCGGAAGCTTCCTGCAACCATGTTAGAATTTTACAAATAATTCAACCAGGCAATGTTTATCAGAAATTCAATCAAATACAGCAAGTAACAGTAGTGTTTTTAATTTTTGGCATTTATCGAAAAATTCTAAGTTTACTTCATACTTTCCCCAAATTTAAGTTCTTTTTAATTGGTGCGAAAAATTTAAAATCGGCTATCCTCTCATAGGCACAATTTCTAACAAAATTCTTTTGATTAATTTTTTTAAGGCAAGTACAAATGCAACCTATGTGCTCTAAGTATGCCTAAAGAATGATGAGTGCTAATCCCCCCCCCCAAACTCGAGATGGGCATTGCCCTCAATGCACAAAATAAAAGAAAAACAACAGAAAAAAATACAAGAACAATAATTAAACAGAAAAAACAAGTAATAAACAGAAAGAAAAGAAACAACGCTAGAAGTTGTCGGATGGTTTAGATGATGCTGGAGTCTTTGCTACAGAGGAAGAGGATGATGATTGGATGACCAGGCGGCGGGAGAGGTCCGGGCAGTAGACTTGGCATGTGAAATCTTTGTTGTTCGCGGCGGTTGGACTCTCTTGGTCGTGGGGCGAGGAGCTTCACTGTGGTCCAGTTCAGATTCTGATTCCTTATCTACCGGCTCCGATTCGGTCGAGATTATATGTCGCTTCCTCTTTTTTCTTGGATATGTTGTTTGGTGTTGCGGCTGGCTCTACTGTTGTCGTTGGTGCCCTTGTTTCTACCGTCTGGTGCTCAACATTGTTGGACGGGGAGGTGTCTGCCACTGTTTCTGCTATGAAAGCTTGTGAGAGTTGTTGTTGATGCCTCTCTGGAGTGTCAGCCACCATGAGGGAGGGAAAGTAGAGCCTGCCCTTGGATTTCCGGTAGCAGTTGTGGGTCTTCTAGCAAATTATGCCGCCCACGTTGATCGGCCGATTGTTCATGATGGAGTGGATTAGGGCTAGACGGGGCCGGTCGACTGTTGTGTTGTGGGAAGTGGGCAACAGGCGTCGCTTGATGAACGTATTCCACAGCATTGCCTCCTGCAGCAAACGGCAGCGCTGGACAGATCCATTGTGCTTTCTCGCCAGCCACGGGGTGTTTGGTTCACACAGCCTATCCTTCTTCCTGTCGTAGTCGGCTGCTGTCAGTGTTTGCCGCCATTCCTCATGGGGGTTGTCGTCCATCTCCAGCCCATAAAATCTGTTGATGGTGACGACTTGGAGTTTCATTGCCTCCCCTCTGACAAAGACGAACGACACTTCTGGGCGAGGTTGATGGGCGTAAAACTCTTGAACGAGGGTGACGTTGGCTACCTTACGGCTGCTTTGCGAAAATCTCCCACCCTTGGCTGTGAATTTTCTCGAAGAAGGCGGGCTTGAGACCTAGGTCTCATGTTTGCTGCGAGTAGTGGAACCCTTGTTCCTCCCAAACTGCCGTGTTGGCAAATTGAGTTCTATTCCATTTCTGGTCTAGTTCGGAGAAGAATCTCTGGAAGGTGGGTTTGAATTGTGATGCAGCCATAGTTGTGAGACGGTTGTGATCTGAGAGTAATTGAAAATATAAAAAAATTGAGAAAGCAAGTGGACGTAGAAGTGGTTAAACATGGAGATGAAGTGAAGAAAATGAATGAAATAGTGAGGTATATATAGGGTTGCCGAGAGATGTCGTGGCGGCATTAAATTCCAACGGGCAGATTTTCGCGGTGCGTGTTGAGAATTAAATGCCCGTTGCGATGTAGTCGTTGGCAGCTAGTCGTTAGCAGTATTCTAGTCGTTACGCGTTTTTGCAGTGGGCTGCCTTCAGCTGTCTCGACGGCATGGTGAGCGGGCTCCTTGTTGGGCCTTCTTCTTGGTCTGGCTTTATTTATTCCTAATCCTAAAAATAAAAATAACTAACCAAGTAAAGAAAATTTGAAATAAAAATAATTAAATCTGAAAAATAAAGATGTGGGAAATAAATTGCAAAAAATTAAAATATAATCCTAAAACATAAAAGAAAAGAAAGATATTAAAAATAAAATAAGTTATGTTGGAGTGCATTGAGGTGCATCTCCCAAACATAACCACTTCCTGAGCTGGTTGTGTTTTGCTTTTTGTCCAGGTGGGTCATCTTACTCCTTAGGATTTTTGTTG
The DNA here is from genome assembly GCA_030270665.1 of Hibiscus trionum. NCBI lineage: Eukaryota > Viridiplantae > Streptophyta > Magnoliopsida > Malvales > Malvaceae > Hibiscus > Hibiscus trionum. Next base: position 4,870,151 of record BSYR01000008.1, read on the forward strand.
CTACCCTGGCGGCTGCTGCCTTGCTCTGCTTCTTGGATGACCTTAGAGGCATGTGTTTCTGGGCATACTTCTTTTTCTTTGGCTGGCTTCATAGGCTGTAGAACGTGTATCTTTATGTTTTGATTGTCAACCCTTAGTATGAGCTCCCCATTCTCTACGTATATCAATGTTCTGCTCGTGGCTAAGAATGGTCGCCCAAGAATGATGGGGGCATTTTCGTCTGCCTCACAGTCCATGATGAGGAAGTCAACTAGGAAAAAGAAGTTGCCCACTCGTACAAGGATATCTTCAACTTTTCCCTCTGGTTGCACAAAGGAATGGTCAGCAAGTTAGAGCATGATGGAGGTTGGCTTTGCTTGTCCAATTCCTAATTTGTTAAAGACAGCCTTGGGCATCAGATTAATACTTGCTCCTAGATCGCATAGAGCTCTCATGTCATGGTTGTTCCCTATCTTGCAAGGACTGATGAAGCTGCTTGGATCTGTCCTTTTGGGCGGCACCTTGTTATGCATCATTGCCATGCATTCTTCAGTGACAGCTACCGTCTCGAATTCCCTAATTCTTTTTCTCTTGGAAACCATATCCTTCAAATACTTTGTGCAATTTGGCATGTTTTGTATGGCTTCCACGAGTGGGATGTTGATATGCACTTGCTTTAGTATATCCAGAAATTTCTTGAACTAGTGCTCTTGCTTTTGCTGTTTAAGCCTTTGGGGGAAGGGCGGCAGCAGACGGATGTCCTAGATGCGTTCCTTGCAAGGAAATCTGATATGTGCGGGTTAAGGATCATCTGTCTCAGGGTTGTCGTCATCTGCTTGGGCATTGGGTTGTTTTGTTGCCGCAATAGTTTGTTCATGTGTTGTTGCGGCGGGCGGGTATGGCTGCTTTTCCTTAGGCTGCTTAGCTCTGGAATCATCCAATTGTTTCCCACTTCATGTAGTTTTTTCTTTACATTGCTCATAAGTGGGTTTTGCTCTAACCTCTGTATTACTGGATGATGCACCCATTGCCATGTTGCTTATGATCTCAACGAACTGTCCAAACTGGGTCTCCAGGTTCTTTATTGTTGCCTCTTGGTTGTTCATCCGCATCTCAGTCCTGTCCATAAAAGACTCAGTCTTGTTAATAAATTTGTTAGTACAAACAATAAAATCACTAGTGCGAGACATAAAAGTATGTAAAGTAGATTCTAGTGAATTGTTGTTCGCATTTTGTTGTTGCTGAGGTTGCTGTTGTGACAGGTTCTGCTGATATCCTCCTAGTTGTTGGGTTGGATTTGCAGCTGTGTTTGGGTTACTCCAGGAGAAATTCGAATGGTTTTTCCAGCCTGGGTTGTATGTGTTGGTGTTGGGTCTGTTGTTCCTCTCATAAGTTCCCATGAATTTGGCGGATTCACTGCATTTAGAGGAATCGTGGTTGCCCCCACACTCATCACAAAAATGGCTCCAAAGCCTTGGCCTCATATGTTTTCCCTTTGGCCATATTCATCACCAACTCTATCAATTTATCCAGGCGTGCATTGACAGATTCAGTGGCTTCTACTTCATTCACAACAGCTGGCCACCTTATGCCGCCGCGGCGGGCTGTAGGGAACTTGTAGTCATTCTTCGCAATCCTGTTCAGAATATGTAGTGCCTCTTCGAGTGGTCTATCCAAGATGATCACATTGGCTGAGGCGTCGAGCATCATTCGTGTCGGTTAATTCATCCCATTATAAAACATCGACACTTGAGTCCAGGATGGGAAACCGTGAAATGGGCAGTTGTTTAACATCTGTTGGTATCTCTCTCAAGCTTCATACATTGGTTCGTCATCCCCTTACCGGAAAGCTGTGATCTCGTTTCTTAATCTGTCGATCATGTTTGAAGGACTGAAACGATCTAGGAAGTCCTTGCACAACTCCGTCCATGTATTGAATGATCCTGCGGGTTGGTTGCTCAGCCACTGCTTTGCCTAATCCCTTAGTGAATAGGGAAATAATCTCAGCTTAAGCACATCTTGGTGGACTCCATGTATCTTGAAGGCTCTGCAAATGTCTAGGAATCCCTTCAAGTGTTGTCGAGCATCTTCCGTGGCAGTTCCTCCAAATTGCCCCAATGTGTTTATCATATTGAACATCACAGGGTTCAGCTCGAAGTGATCTGCTTCGATTTAAGGCTCTACAATAGTTGGGTCAAATCCTCTAAAGCCATGCTACAGATAATCTTGGTGGTGCGCACATAGTGTTGATGTCTGGGCAGAATTGGAGACTGCTGCCTAGGTGGCAGATCTTGCTACCCATCCCTTCCATTTCGAGCATTGTTGGCAGTGTTGTCGTCTTAGCCGTTATGCATGGTTGCCTCTGCTTTTCCTTCTTCTTTAGCTTTGTCGAGGGATTCTCTTGCTTCTTTCTTAAGTTCTCTTGCTCTACGATCGATCTCGTTTATGAAAACAATTTCGACTGATGGGTTGGCTCTGGTCATGCACTAGACAAGAAAACTGTAAAAAAATTAATTTTTTTGAATAAAAGAAAAAAAAATAAAAACTAAAATTAAATGCAATAACAGTGCAGAAAAATAAAGACGAATTTATTATTGCCAATCCCTGGAAACGACGCCAAAAACTTGTTGAGCGTTTGGGTGTTCTCTAAATATGAGCGCAAGTGCACACTCTTGCCAAGTTATAGTATAAAAGATATTGTCTCCCACGAGGATTGGACAGCTTATATGAATGTCAATTCCTGCACATAAAATAAATGTACAAGTTAATTCTAGTTGTTTTAAGAGAAAAATAAATAAACACAAGTAAATAGTAGAAGAGATAAGAGTGAAAGAATGGGTCAGGTTATGCTGCTCCGTAGTGTGAAACTGCGTTGAATAGGTTAAGTTTTATTGCGCTGCCAGACTTTGCTGCCTCGGCGGAAGATGGCAGATTGATGCTTCGACGCTTTCACTGCCTCGGCAGGTGGAACGGACGATTGGCTCGGTGGCAAACTCGGTAGACCTTTACGGCTCGGTAGAACACTTCGAGAATGATTCAGCTTATGTCTAAGTTTAAATGTTGTTGATGCCCGCTGTAGATAATACTCGTCGGCGTGAATCTTGCAATGAACAACAACCTTTGGTTCGTCCTATTTTACCTGCCTTAAACCCTAACCTATGTCTGGATGGATTGATCAACATCTGGTATTGATGAGATCGAGCTTACTTCTTTCGTGAGTTTGACTCTCTCGATGCCAAACAAATGGATTTCTCACAATCGATCTCCCGACTCAATTGAAAACAATGAAGAACATGAAATAAGCAAACCTTGAATTTATTGCAAAAACAAACTTAAACCTAAAACAATCATTCTCACAACTACTTTACAACATAACCCAAACCCTAGAGAATTTAGAACATAGTGGCGGCAAGAAAACACAAGAGAAACCTAAGTTATGTCGACTATGTGTTCTCTTAAAATACAAGGTATGATCGGATATATATAGGGCATGGCCTAGGGCAAGTCCTCCTTGGAGTAGAAGTATTCTTTATGATAAATTAGCTTTTGCATTGAATGCATCCTTTAAATCTGACTTCTTTGACTTGAAGTTGGACTCCTTGTGCCACACGTAAGCTTAGGCCGCCTTAGACAATTTCTCCTTGGGCGGCTCTATTTGTTGTTTTCGACATCAATAAATTGCGCAGATGGGCGCATTGGACTCAGAAAATTATGATCTTCCAATCGCATTCCAATTCACCAATTCCTTAAGTTGTTGCCCTGTGCGGTAGATATGGCGACGGCAGCTACTCGGCAGTATCTCTTTCTGTGTTGAGCTGCATCAGTACAGCTCCTTGATCTGCTGCCTCAGCATCAGCTCCTCAGCTTCTTTCTCCATCTAACAACTTCTAGCACCTGAAACTAAAATTAAACTAAAACAATATATTTTCTCACCAAATCAAAGATATTCAACAAGAACAATGCAAAGCAAAGAATATTGTAAATAATGCATGCATGCAGCTAATTATGCCTAAAATGTACTTGAGAATAGCAATAATATGAGTTGAAATGTGCATAAAATATAGGACTTGTGAGCACTTTACAGCTAGAAGCTGAAGCAAAAAGTCTACAACCATTTTGTAAAGCAATTTATATGCAAGCCGAGGAGATGGGATGCTTGGTTCGATTTTGTATTCAACAGAGTGAAGCTATGGAGCTGGAGAAGCCTTTCTATATAGAGGAAATCAAAGATGTAGTATGGAATTGCAATGATTCAAAAGCTCCTGGACCGGATAGATTCAAAGCTTGCTTTTACAAGAAGTTTTGGGAACAATTGAAAGATAATTTGTTCAAGTTATTCGAAAGTTTCTATTCAAAGGGTAAATTACCAGAAAAATGTAAAATCCTATTTTATAGATCTCATTCCTAAGAAGGAATGTCCTGCTATATTTCAGAATATAGGCCAATTAGTTTGGTAAGTTCAATTTATAAAATCCTAGCAAAGGTAATCTCAAAGAAGGTTATGTATGGTGATGGATCGATTAGTAAGTGAGGCTTAATGCGCTTTTCTAAAGGACAAACAAATATTTGATGGAATTTTGATAGCGAACAAAATCATTCATTCACTGCAATAAGAGGTCAATGGGGAACGAGGGGTTGTACTCAAACTAGATTTCGCAAAGGCCTATAATAGTGTACGATGGGACTTTTCGATTATGGTGCTAGGAATAATGGGTTTTGGGAAATTATAGAGGAAATGGATAATGGAATGTGTCTCCATGGTAAAGGTCTCAATCGTACTTAATGGATCTCCAACTAAAGAATTTAAGATGTTTAAGGGATTGAGACAGAGGATCAATTATCCTCGTTTATGTTCATTCTAGTAGTAGAAGCCTTACATCTACTTTTTGGGAAAGTTGTCAAGAAGGGGTCAATTTTAGGTATCCAGAATATCTTGTTGATGGAGCTTTTAAGGGAAATGTTGTTGGGTGTGAGGGAGTGCTAAGAACAAGTACATGGGTATCCAAATTTAATATATTTTACTCCTGGCCCTAGATAATAAAGGCATAATTTGATCCTGTCCGACCCCAAAATTTTCACAAAAAATCCGAATAAACCCACCCATCTTGAAAAAAATAAAAATATTAAATATAATATATAATAAATATATATATAGTTATAAATAAATTAGGTCGAGTGAGGGAATTTTCACCCTAAACACAAACGCAACTCAAACTTTTTCAGAATCCGACCAAACTCGACCCGAACCTATTTTTTTATTAAAAAAATACCCACCTCCATCGGGTCTGGTTAATTTTGTCATCCATAGGTAATTTTGTTCATGTAGTCTTCAAAAATCAACAATATTGTCCCTCATTTATAATTTCATCAATTTAGCCCTGGAACTCTTGAATTGCATCTTTGATCGTCGTTGATTAACGAAGTCGTTAAATTCTAGGCATGTGATTTCTATATGGTTTCACATCAGCGGTCATCGTCAGTTGTCTTGCCATGTCGACGATGACAAGGTAGGTCGGACGGAGGGTTATAGAATTAATTGTTTATTTTAAAATTAGAAATTCACGTCATCAAAACTGGCATGCAGAGAACATTAATTTATTAAAGAAAATGACAAGTGGACATGCTAACTCAAACGTTTTTAATTATCTAATGACGCGTGGCAAAGGGCAACCGTTGATAACGGCTCTGTTATTCAAAGGGTGAGATGGATGCAATTCGGGGATTTTCATGACAACATTGTTTATTTTGAATAACTACAAGGATGACAAAATTACCAATGAAAATAAATTTATTTAATATAAATGTATCCGGAATCCACCAGTGCTGCATCTGTGGCTCATGAAGCACCGAACCAATCTCCTTGGGCTTCACCTCCTCTAATTAAACACAAGTATTGGTTTGAAAGAAGTATTCGACATTCGATATAATTCTTCTAGTTAATAAAATAAATTTTATTTAAAGTGGTTGAAATTTATTTAAACTAAAAATCCTTGTCTATATATAACTTTGAAATCGTTGGAGCCTTCATCCCTCACAATTTCTGCTCTGCTTCAGCTTTCAACATGGGACTTGCTCACACTATCGTCGGGATTGTCGGTAATTAGTTATTCGTTACCAGGTTTAAGTTTTTACGTCATTTAATTCAACAATGTAGTTATATATGTATTCCTTTTGCAGGGAATGTCATCTCTTTCGGTCTCTTCCTCTCACCAATGTAATCGCAATCTCTCACTCTATCTCTCTTGAATTTTAGGTTACCTACTAATTATGAATGGTTTTGGTTTTTGTGAATAAATGAACTAGGCCAACGTTTTTTCAAATCTATAAAAAGAAGGCAGTGGAGGAGTTTCAACCATATCCGTACCTGGGCACAGTTATGAACTGTATTATCTGGATCTTCTATGGTCTCCCTTTTATTACAAAAGACAATATTTTAGTGTTGACCATCAATGGCGTCGGTCTTGGCATTGAGATTCTGTACTTGACCGTATATTTTGTTTACGCTAATGATCGGAAAAAAAGGGTACGTATGAATCATTAATCTCTACCAAGCTCCCTTGTTTAATTATATGAATCATTAATCTCTACCAAGCTCCCTTGTTTAATTATATGAATCTGAGACTTGAATGTGTACAAATTTCAGCTTCGTGTTGCGCAAATCATAGGTCTTGAAGCACTATTGACAGTAGGCATCGTTCTGTTGGCTATCTTCGTTTTCCATAGCCGTAGAACTCTTATGGTTGGAATAATAGCTGATGTTTTCAACATCATCATGTATTTGTCACCTCTGGCCATAGCTAGAAAAGTGATCAAAACAAGGAGTGTGGAGTACATGCCTTTCTGGCTCTCACTTGCTGCCTTTTCTAATGGAATCTGTTGGACAATTTATGGCCTCCTCCAATTTGATATATTCATTCTGGTAAGTAAATTAATGAGCAATTAAAATGCATAATATATGGATGGAGACATGGAGTAATATAATTGTTATTGTTGCTTTGCAGGTTTCCAATGGACTAGGATCCATCTCTGGCTTTCTTCAGTTGTGCTTATATGCCTACTTTTACTTCAACGGAGACCACAAAACTAAAGACCAAGTGAAGAAGCCGTCAGCAGAGGTTCAGCTCTCCAATCTTCCTATTGGAGCTGCCTGACTTCTTTGTTTTTACTTCCAAACCGGACCATAACTTTCTTAGGTTTAGGGCTTATTATGAGTTGGGTTGTGTTTATATGCCATAGTTTTTTTTCTTAGGTTTAGGGTTTATTATGACTTGGGTTGAATTCCTTATCATGCTTTTAAGATATTTTTTCTTCTGTAAATTTAGGCTATTTCAATTTTATTTTTGCCCATTCTCGTATATTATTTCTTTTACTTTTTGCGCTTATTTCTTTTGATATATTATTATGTGTAATATGTCCCAGTTAAATCAATTTTGCAAATTACTATACTCAAATTTATTTAACAAATCGACTTTGAAACTCAACAATAACTGGAGTAGAAATCGTCCGCCCCTTATTAAAAAAATAGTTTTAGAGTTTAAGGATATGTATTAGGGTTAGGGTTTAAAATATTTGGTGTAAGGTATATTTTTAGGGTTTAATACTTAAAAGTTATGACATAGGATTTGATCTTTTTAGTGTTAGGAACAAAAAGCAGCACCCAAAAGAGAAATTTGATTTTTCTCCCAAGATTAAAATTTGTTCCATTTCTTCCTAAGAAATAAAATTCCAACTAAAACTTAATTTATGTTTATGTTTATTTTTATCATGCATTGAATCAAATGTTCGATTGTTCAAAGACAATTGAAGAGATGTTTTGTTTAGTTTTCGTTTTAAGAAATTGTTATAAATATATGTTACTTGTGAATATACCAATATAACTACGTATTACAATTAGCGCTAGAAACGCTGCTACGTTGGAGGCTTAAAATTGTATTATATAACCTTTAACTAATCAATAAAAATAATTTTAAATTAACTAATATAAAAAAGTATCGTAAGATATTTTTCCATTTATATATAATTTGTATACAGTTTAAAATATATTTTTCAATCATTATTTTAAAATATGAACGTCGATTTCGCATTTGGTTGCATGTCGTTCCGCATTTTTGGCGACGCCGTGTTGGGAAAAATGATCGCCTTGGTCCAGCAACCAAAGGTGTGTGATCAGGGGCGACGATCGATAGTGGAAGCGGTGGCGATTTGGGAGTTTGAGAAATTTTAGAGATTTGGAAACTGTTTTGTAAACTTTGCAAAATTTTAAGATTTTATGAAAATTCTGATTTTTTTCCTTTAAATTTTTAAAAAAAATTAGTGTCATGTTTTAAGTATTGATTGATTGACAACTTTTTTTTAACACTTCTTTAACGGTGAGGCACCTATAATTGTAACATTGTATATTTTAGGCACCTAAAATTATAACGGTTGAAACTTTGGGCACCTATTTGATACTTAAAGTTTAAGGTTATGGTTTAGAATATTGGGTGTAAGATGTATTTTTTAAGATTTAATACTTATAATTTAGAATTATGACTTAAGATTTAACTTTTTAGTGTTGAGAAAAAAAAACAACACCGAAAAAGTACAGAAAATTTTTCTCCCAATAACTATAACAAACCCCAAGATTAAAATTTGTTCCATCTCTTCTTAAGAAATAAAATTCCAACTAAAACTTAATTTATTTTTATTTTTATTTTTATTTTTATCATGCAAGTGACATATTTATAGAAAATTTATAGGAACTCTAAAACCTTTTTCATATTACTCTCAATAAATTTTTGGATATTCTCTTAAAAAAATACAATATTCATTGCTTCTATTGCATTGTCTTTAACACATGTTCAATACTTTCTTGTAGAGATTTTCACTGCTCATATTTTTCTTTTATTATTTAATATATAATAATATATCTTAAAAATAAAAATCATAATTCAAAATAAAAAACTAGTAAAATTAAATCGATTTGAATATTAGAATTATATTTCGGATTAATCAAACTCAAGTTTAATTAAATTAAATAGAAGAGTAACATCACAGTGAACAAAACTAGTTTTTTGTATAATATCAATTAAGAGTTTGACTTAAATGATATCGCATATTAACCAAATATCAACTCAATTAGTAAAATACTAAAGAGTTTTCTTAAAATATTAATGGAAATATCATTGTAATAGCATTTTTATTATTATTTTCCATCATTTAAATAAAAGAATTATGAATTGCTTCTTTTGAATAGAACAATTATGAATTACTATTAAATGTTTAAACCCATATCTAACATAATTTAGGGTTATATTTTGATATACAAGCTATGTAAAAAAATTACACAACCCTTCATATTTAAGCTATAAATCTAAAACCTAAATCCCTAGCCCTAACACCCTAAAACCTAATCTCTATATTCTAACTATAAACCTTAAATTCTACACCCTACAACATAAACCCCTTAACCACAACCTAAATCTCTACACCTAAAATTAAAAGACTTGTATAACAAACTTGTATATCAAAATATTTCCCTAAAATTTATAAGTTAAATCACTCTTGAATAATTTCTTAAAATATATTTTTTTTGTAATCAAAGAATATGAGAAAATCTATTACATTTAAAGATTATTTTTTGAATGCTTCACATATTTCCATTCATACTAAAAAAGCTGATTATTCCAAGCTTCTACCTCCTTTTTCCTGTCTTTTCTTTATAATTCTTCAATATTTTTTAAATAAAATTAAAAGAGAGAAAAGGAAAAAAAATTACGTCAAATAATGGAATTCCGATTACCAAAATGATTGGTTGGCGTAGATTCAACCTTCGAAATATTTTATAATCTAATTTGAATAATAATAATAATAATATTATTATTATTATTATTATTAATATTATTATTATTATTATTATTATTATTATTATTATTATTATTATTATCATTATTATTATTATTATTAATGTGAGGCTAGTCAAACAATTATAAACGCAATGCATTTATTATCTTAAAAAAAAATTTGTGGGTAAAAGGTGTATTAATTGTTTTGTATTATCCAATTAAAATTTTAAAAGATATTTTAATATTTTATTCAGTTATATCTATTTGAGTTGCCATGCCATACGCCACCTCAACGGGGTAGATGACCCAGTGGGTAGACGTAGCATTGCCCGTGAATATATCAATATAACTACGTATTACAATTAGCGCTAGAAATACGGATAAAAATCGTTTGTCCTTTTTGGTGCCTTATTCTATATCGTAACACTAAAAAATACTAAAAATAATTTTAAGCCTTAACACTAAAATAAAAATCCTAAACCCTACACCCTATACCCTAAAAAATACACCATGCCTAAATTACATAAACCCTAACCCTAACCCTACACCTATTTTTTAGTGTGAGGCATGGAAAGAAACACCGAAAAAGGCAAATGATATCTATTCCTACAAACACTACTATGTTAGAGGCTTAAAATTGTATTATAATCTTTATCTGATCAATAAAAATAATTTTAAATTAAATAACTCTGCGAAGTTAGGGAATAGAAATCCTCTACCTTTTTCACTGCCCCTGTTTATGCCTCCATACTAAAATTTAAGTTTAGGGTTTAAGGTTTGAGGTTAAGGCTTGTGGTTATAGTTTAGGGAATTTAGGCTAGGATGTATTTTTTTAGGGTATAGGGTGTAGGATTTAGAATTTAGGGTAGGTTTGAGATTTAATTTTTTAGTGTTAGGGCATAGAAAGGGGCAATGGATTTTTATCCGAAGTTAGGCTACAACTTTTGGAATTGAAATCCTCTGCCCCTTTTCGATGCCCCTTTCTACCCCCCTACACTAATAAGTAGAGTTTGAGATTTAGAGTTTAGGGTTTAAGGTTAGGGGTTGTGGTTAGGGTTTAGGGAATTTAGGGTAGGGTATATTTTTTAAAGTATATGGTGTAGAGTTTAGAATTTAGGGTTAGGGCTTAAAATTTAATTTTTTTAGTGTTTTTAGTGTTGGGACATAGAAAGGGGCATCGAAAAGTGGCAATGGATTTTTATCCTAGTTTAGGGACGTAATTGATTTTTTGTCAAAAGTCCAAGGGTGTTTATATCCTTAATTTTTTTTCGGCCCCTTAACTTTTAAATCTTGGCTTTACCCCTGCTTATAACATATTCCATGAAAAGAAGGTGCTAAGAAAATGTGACCTCGTATAAATTTAGACACTTTTATATTAAATGTGTTAGAACTATTTATGAAAATAATATACAACTAAAAGAAAATAGATGTGACATTGTCGTTTAATGTGAGTAATGAGTTTCTCTAGACCTAATATAGCAAATGTTATATATGAGCTGAACATGAGCATACGACTGATATAGTATGACTAATGAGGTAATTGAAGATGGACAAAAATCTTCCGCCCCTTTCTACTGTATTCTTCTATGTTCTAATACTAAAAAATTTAAATTTTATATTTTAAATTCTAAACTATAAACTATATACCCTAAAAAATACACCTTGTTTATTATCCATTATACATTATTGGACATGTAAGAGTTAAGTTGAGGTGTTAGACTCTTGCACACGAATTGAGTTCAAGCTATGTGTAGTGCTTTTATTTTAGGGTAAACTACATAAATAATCATCAAATTTTTAGTGCGTTTTCATTTTAATCATCAAACTTTTAAAACTTGTGATATGGTCACTGAATTTTTAATTCGCTTTCATTATGGTTCTCTCGTTAACTACCGTTAGAAAACGTTGACGTGACACGTTGTAACACCCTGATTTTTTTATTAGCATAAAATATGTTAAAAAAAGAAAAAAAAGAAATAATAATAAGGAAGAGAAAAGTAGGATAAAAAAAAGGAAAGGTTTTGAGGTTGTGAGGGCTTGAACCTGCAACCTCTTACCTTAGTGGCAAGCTTCATTGTGTTACCGCTAGGCCAAGTGCCCATGTTTGTTTAGTTTTGGCTTGGTGAAATTTTGAAGTTCAATTTTGTGTATGTCAGCTTTATCTAATAACCATTCTGACCCTTCACCTACCCATGGTTTTTGCCCTTTCGAACTTGAGTTTGAGAGAGGGTATTCCAGATCTCTCTCGAGCTTTCTCCCCAGCTACCGCTTCTGCCTTTCCCGATCACCCCCACCGTTCCGTCGTGATGGCCATCGCCCCCGTCGTTCGAAGCGCCTCAACGTCCCGAGCAAACCCTAGCCGCCACTTGCGTCGCATCGTTGTTTTCCGACGGGAGGAATAGCTTGAAGGTTCGTCGGAATCATTTCGAATTTCTAAGTTTTCTGGCCTCGGCTGCCGTCCATTCGCGAAACGGACACCAGATCTGAGCTCCTGGCGCGACAGCGAGCAAAGCCTGCCCAAGCAACAATCCGTTCGACGACCAAAAGAGCTTCATCGGAGACGCGTTTTTCCGGCCATTTCGATTCTGTTTGGGGTAAGATCCAACCAGATTCCTTCTTGTTTCGCTTAATTTTTTTGGTTTTGTTAAACGTGTGTCTCATGGGTTTTCGAAATCCGGCAGGATCGAGCATTTCAGGGCCTCCGACGAAGATTCCGGCGACCGTCCGATGACCATGGAAATTTTAGGGTAAGAACCGGTCTATACCCGATCTGAACCCGGTCCAACCCGAGTCCGACCCAACCCGTACCCGTACTTGACCCAAACCCGTATCCGACCCATATCGACCCGACCCGACCCGCATCCGAGCCCAACCCATCTATCGAGTCAACTCAGCCCGAGTCAGCTCAGTGAGTCAGCCGAGTTAGCTGAGTGAGTCAACCGAGTCAACTCAGTTGACCTCTGCCCGTTGACCTGTTGACATCAGCGTTGACCTGCTGACGTCAGCATTGACTCTGTCCCCGTTGACCATTGACCTGCTAACGTCAGCGTTGACCTGCTAACGTCATCGTTGACTTTGACCGTTGACCAAAAAGTCAAATTTTCTGAAAACTCCTATTTTCTATTTTTCGACGTCATGAGTCCATTTTTGAAGCCCATTTTGCAAAATTCTGATCCGAAAGCTTTCGAATCTGACCTTGAACCCGAGAGTGCTTATGTATTTAATTACTTGATTAAGAGCTTTGTGAATGAGGTCTGATCTTGGAATTTGTGTAATTGAAGGTATTAATAGTTCCTGGAATACGATTTGTTGAGGGATGTCAAATCCGGGTTCAAGGGTGTTCGAATGTCATTCACAGATCGATCGTTGTAGCTCGGAGTTAAGGTAATACATTACTACCCCTTGTATGCTTTATGTACATGTCGATATCCGGTTAACGCATGCATGCTTATGATGAAGTGTTTTGTAAACTCTTCTTAAGCCGAATTAGATACGAGAAATAAGTATAAAAATTATTAAAACCAAAATATTCGAATAAGAATACTAATAGACGAGAAGTATCGAAAGTTAATAGTAATAAATAATACAATTAAATCTGCAACTCGATCAATGGTGTCTAAGATTTAATGCCCATAATATGGAGTAAAGGATATTGGATATGAGATTACAGAAATGCCCTTGAAGTATAAGAATGACTAAACTGCCCCATAATAAAGGAAGTGACCCGAAATCTACATTCGAATTGATTGAAAAATTACCCTACCTAAGATGTATGTTCTATTGGAAAAGACTTCGGCATCTTTATTCAAATGTGTGTGATACTAAAAGAAACTTGGATTTTTCCCTGAGCTCTGTATAACACATGAAGGTGAATTTACTGGAATTATCGTTGTATTCTTTAGTTGATCCTTACGACAGTAATGGATGAATTAATTGGAATGATCGTAATGACAAAAAAATTGTAGTGCCTTCGAGCACCGAAATTCTTAATTAATCAGAATGACAATTTTACCCTTAAATTCTAAAATGAGTAAATTGTTTGTAAGGGCCGAAGGGATCAAAACGACTTAATCTCTATCGAGTACGTAAACGATGGAGGTGCTAAATAGTAAAATTTGACAAAAATGGTGGATTTATCCCAATTTCCAAAATGACTGAAAAACCTTTTTGAGTTAAATAGGCAGTTATGCATCTGATGAAATTCTGGGATTTCTAATAAGACTTTAAGGGCTAAAGTGCCCCTAAGTGTTAGGAAGCACACTCATGTATGTTAATCACTCCTGATATTAAAATAAGGTTGGAAGTTTTCCGCACAAAATATAAGTTCGGCTACTCTGTGGCAAGTCCTGTGGTGAATTATGAAAGCAACCGTTCAAATATATATTAAATATTGTAAATCGTCATTTTATCATTACTGGGCTAAATTACAAAATCACCCCTGATAATTAAAAAGACTAAAATGCCCTCGTTGGCCAAAGTAATTAAGATAGCACTGAATGTATCCGATATCGTGAAAGATCTTGACATATAAATCTCCGAATGCCTGATTGGAAGTCTGATGAGCAAATAGAATTTCCTAAGCGACTGTTTATGCCTTGTTGATATAAATTACCAAAATGTCCATATGTGATAAAATGACCATAATGCCCTTGTAGGCTTAAATGACTAAATAACTCATGATGCGTCTAAACTCTCAAAGATCTTGATCTATCACCTCCTGAATATCTGGGTTAAACCGTTAGTATGAACCCCTTTTAATAGGGGCCACGTTTCAGTAATCCGTTCAAATTGTCAAAAGTTTAATGTGTCCCCTTCCGTAAATGCCAAGTATCTCCAAGAAATGATCTGTCCCACCTAGTGTGTTCCATGTGTGATATATTATGTTGAATGGATTGTATAATGATTTAATCATGAATAATATTATGTTGGACAAACATTTCAATTGTTTTTGAGATTGCATCACTATGTTGGAAAATGAAATGAAATGAGGAACTGGATATATTATGACATTCTCTGCCTACTTGATGTACATTTGCTCAATCTGTATACTTGTTATGTGATTGCTTAATCTGTGATGGTATTGCATGACTTTCTGATGAACTTGATAGTATGATCTGTTAGCTTGACCTATGATGGTACAATATGTTTGCATGATGAATGATGAAAATGTCTGCTCTGCTCAATGGTATTCCCATTTATCTGTCAAAAGCATGAACCTTCCATTTCTGATACTCTGAATAGAATGTCTGTCACATGTATTCTGTTACTCATGTCTGGAATCTGAACACCGATTACTATCTAGGGTATACTATTGAATTATGTTATGAAGTCTCTATCGGTACAGCCCTGATCCAGCTGGTAAATCCTTATGGACTCAAGGTCTCCCCTTGAGTAGGTACCGATGCTTTAGCACGGGTAAATCCTTATGGACCTAAGGCAGCCCCTTAGGTGGCACCTATGCCCATCGAGCCTAGGGTAAGTCCTTTTGGATGCAGTTCTGGGGGACTGCATATTGGTGTAAGGTTGGAGGGTAGTTACTAGTAAACCCTTGTATGTACTTGAACATTTGCATTGAATGATTATGTGTTCTCATGATATGATTGGTATGCATTTATGCCTATTTGATATGCACCATTTGGGACACACTAGACTTTAAACTCATTGTTTTCATCTTCGTAAACTATCAACTTGTAAAATTCACGTTTGTTAATCGATGATTGAATAAAGAACAAGTATCGTTAATCTCAAGTATAACGTTACCCTGAAATAACAGAAAAGAAAAGAGGACTATCACTGCTTGGAACATCATGAAAATGTTATGCCTACCATATATCTGCATGAGCTTATAGCATCTTTTGGTAGTTCTGTATTACTGAGCTTTTCCAAGCTCACATTATTTTTACTATCGCAGGTTAAAAGAATATAGCATGGTTTAATGTTTGACATCAGTGTTCAGAGTTCCTTCGGCGTTGCCTCTGGAGTACGGTACTGTATAGTTAGTGGGCATGTATGTCATGTATGTCACGTATTGTTTTATGATCACAACTTTCCTTCCCGCTCTATGTTTCTCTTCATTTCTTCTCTTTTTACTGCATTATTGAATCTTTGATCATAACTCCTTGAACTGCTTTTGTCTTAACAAACACTAAAAAATTACTTAGTGCCGGCTTGGCATTGCTTTTGAAATGTTACGTTTAAATTTAGTTTTTTGGGATAGCTGTCAAAAACTATTTTTAAAATGACAAAATGACCATTTTAGACATATGTTGTATGATTTAAACCATATTAATATGATTTTTTTGAATTCGTTTATAAATGTATATATGCAATATATAGAGTTACTATAATAAAATTATAAAAAACAAAAAAATATAGATTTTAAAAAATAATATAATTTAATTGTTAAATTTAATTTAAATATATAAAACATATTTTAAAATTAAATTAAATACATTATAATTATTAAAAAATCAAATATATGAAGAAAAAAAGTGCAAACTTTTGAACAATTGAATAGAGCCTTGTTTTCACCTTCTTTATAATATATCACTTATTTTTCATAATATAATTTAATTTAACAAACATAATAAGTGCAATTCATGGTTTTTTCTCAAACAAAATTTTATTAATCATAAAAAAAACTTCAAATAAGTTTACAATTTACACCAAAAATCACTACACCACCCATTGCTCATATATCAACAATCAAACAAATAAAGTAGATTTGTAAAACCAAATAATAGCGGCGGAAGCCAAGAAAGCTGATCTTCTGAAGGACATGGAAACCGCAGGCAAAAGTAGAAACCCAAGAACCTGGGAGAACACAAGAAGCGTAAATAGCGGGGGGAGCCAAAAAGGTAAAATTGTTGAAGAAGTGACATACGAATCTTGTGACCCGGGAGAGAAGAAAAATAAGAAGAATCAAAGGCCATGTAGAGGAGGAAACTCTGTGGAAATTACATAAAAGTTTGATTGGCACAATGGTAACATATTGCAGCTCTGATCAGGTGGAGAGATTGCACAACTGGGGTATTGGTGAAATAGAGATGAGTAAAATGGAAGGAAGAAGATTCTTAATCGATATACAGGATGAGGAACTCCTTAAGTTACTTGAGGAGCACCCATGGTCTGTATTGAAGGGAGTCTTTATAGAAGTGGAGTATTGGTCAGAAACTAGTATGATACCTTAAAGGTCGACTTGGGTGGAAGTAGTGGGAATTCCATTACATTTTTGGAATTTTACAATAATATGTAGGATATCATAATGTTGGGGGTTCTCTGGTAGTGATAGGGGAGAATGCAAACCAAACACTAGATTGTGAGAAGCTAAATATCTTAATCTCTACAAATCAAATTAACAGAATCGATTGTATCGAGCCCGAGTATATGAAGCTGTCTGCATTCATGTAAATGTAGATAATTAGAAGATCGGGGTTGAGGTGAAGCTATCCAGGCCGGTCGTATCAGATACAGAGGAAAGCTCATCGGAACTAACAACGGTTCATTCTCAGAGGGAAGAAATAATTAAATCTAAAGATAATTTTATTAGGCATGATGAAGCAATAATTGTAGTTTGCAAAGGAATATCGTCCCAAGATTATGAAAATTATTTAGAAATATAAGATTTTATATTTATTGGGGAATCAAAATTAAAGGGCAATAGACTCAAGAATAATGGAGAAGTCAAAAAACTCCAGCAGCCAAACGGCGTTGAATTGGCTGAAGTGGAGAAGGAGGTGCCAAGGAACCAAGATTCAAGGGAGACTAGTGGACCGTACAAAGGGGATCTTGTAGATACTAGCCTAGATGATATTCAAATTACATTAAGATTCAACCTAGAAAACCCAAGCTCAAGAAGGGCAGTGGAAGATCTAAGAATGATGGGCTTCAATGAGGCAGACATTAATCATAAAGAAACTCAAGGGGTAGACTTATATATTAACCAAGTTGAAGTCCAAAATCAGCTTGGGCCAGATGAAATAAAGATATCTGAATCAAATCGAGTTAATAAGGCAAATGAATATACGATAAGGGTAAAGAATGATGTAGAGGTTGAATATACCCTAGCCCTACCAAAGTTTCAAGCAAGGAAAAAAGAAGGAAGAATGAGCACTAAAAGTCTTTTTTGGAGTTTCAGAACAAAGTTCTTATAAGGTGGAACAAAAGAAAAGTGATAGAGCTCAAAGACGCATTAAGCAGGGCATGAAAGATTTAGTTTCACCTGAAATTTAAGGCAGATCACTGTCAGATTCAGAACTTCAATCAAGGTGGAATAACTACATAGAAAAGGAAAAGGAGGCTAATGCTTTGGGGAAAGATCTGAGAATCCAATTTTGAGGAGATGAGTGTAACCCCCTTGACCCAAATGAAGCGGACCACATTAGATTTGCCGAAGCAAACCCGAACGAACTAACAAAAACTAGGACCATTTTTTTCTTTTTTCTTATCTAGATGCAACATTAGAACTTAGTGTGTACAGACTGGCAGCTGACAAAATCTCACTTGAATCAGACATTGGATTGATGTCCAGATGCGTTATCAAACGTTTTAGGACCAAATTGTAAAACTACAAGGATTTATCCATATTTTAAATTACCAAACCTTAATTAAGAATGTTTCATGCATGCATGTGAAATTTCAGCTCAAATCAATCATTCGAACACATCTAGTTGACACTTGAACAAATAAGAACCAAAATGCAAACAATCCAAAACATCTTATTAAACCAACTAACATAACGACCTTGTGTATCGGTACATAGGGTCCTTGTCAATAAAAATAATTTTAAATTAAATAACTTCTGTGAAGTTAGGGAATAGAAATCCTCTGCCTTTTCACTGCCCCTATTTATGCCTCCATACTAAAATTTAGGTTTTGGGTTTAAGGTTTGAGGTTAAGGCTTGTGGTTATGGTTAAGGAATTTAGGGTAGGGTGTATTTTTTAGGGTATAAGGTGTAGGATTTAGAAATTAGGGTAGGTTTGGGATTTAATTTTTAATGTTGTTTAGCGTTGGGGTATAGAAAGGGGCACCGGAAAGGGGCAGCGGATTTTTATCCGAAGTTAGGCTACAGTTTTTTGAATTGAAATCCTCTGCCCCTTTTCGGTTCCCATTTCTATCCCCTACACTAAATAGTAGAGTTGGGGGTTTAAAGTTTAGGGTTTAAGGTTAGGGTTTAGGGTAGGGTGTATTTATTAGAGAATATGGTGTAGGGTTTAGGATTTAGAATTTAGGGTTAGGGCTTGGAATTTAATTTTGTAGTATTTTTAGTGTTGGGAAATAGAAAGGGGCACCGAAAAGTGGCAATGGATTTTTATCCTAGTTTTTGAACAAAAATCCTTTGCCTCTTTTCGATGCCCCTTTCTATGCTCTAAGACTAAAAAATACTAAAAAAATAGAATTTAAACCTTAACCATAAATTCTAAATCTTAAATCCTAAAATACACCATACCTCTAATTCCCTATATCCTAACTTTAATCCCAAAATCCTAAACCTAATTTTTAGTGGGATTGCACAACTGCGGTATCGGTGAGATAGAGAAGAGTAAAATTAGAGGAAGAAGATTATTAATCGATATACATGATGAAGAACTCCTTATGTTATTGGAGGAGCACCAATGGTCCGTATTGAAGGGATTCTTTCTAGAAGTGGAGTACTGGTCAGAAACTAGTATGATACCTGAAAGGTCGACTTGGATATAAGTAGTGGGAATTCCATTACACTGCTGGAATTATACGATAATATGTAGAATATCATAATGTTGGGGTTCTTTGGTAGCAATAGGGGAGAATGCAAACCAAACACTAGATTATGAGAAGCTAAATATCTTAATCTCTTAAAATAAGATCAATAGAATTGATTGTATCGAGCCCGAGTATGTGAAGTTGTCCGCATTCATGTAAATGTAGATAATCAGAAGATCAGGGTTGAGGGGAAGCCAGCCAGGCCGGTCGAATCAGATACGGAGAAAAGCTCGTCGGAACCGATAATGGTCCATTCTTAGATGGAAGATATGATTAAATTAAAAGATAATTTTATTGGGCATGATGAAGCAATAAATGTAGTTTGCAAAGGAATGTCGGCCCAAGATTATGAAAATGATTTGGAAAGATAAGATTTTAGATTTATTTGAGAATCAAAATTAAAGGGCTCTAGACTCGAGAATAATGGAGAAGTAAAAAAATTTCAGCAATCAGACGTCGTTGAATTGGCTGAAGTGGAGAAGGAGGTGCCAAAGAACCAATATACAAGGGAGATTAGTGGACCGTGCAAAAGGGATTTTGTAGATATTGGCCTAGTTGATATTCCAATTACATTAAGATTCAACCTAGAAAACCCAAGCTCAAGAAGGGCAGTGGAAGATCTAAGAATGATAAGCTTCAATGAGGATGACATTAATCATAAAGAAACTCAAGGGGTAGACTTACATATTAACCAAGTCGAAGTCCAAAATCAGCTCGAGCTAGATGAAATGAAGAAATCTGAATCAAATTGAGTTAATAAGGCAAATGAATATACGATAAGGGTAAAGAATGATGTAGAGGTTGAATATACCCTAGACCTACCAGAGTTTCAAGCAAGGAATAAGGAGAAATACAAGTATGTTTTGGAATTTCAGAACAAAGTTCTTATAAGGCAGAATAGAAGAAAAGGGATAGGGCTCAAAGATGCATTAAGCAGGGCAGAAAAGATTTAGTTTCACCTGAAATCAAAGGCAAATCGTTGTCGTATTCGGGCCTTTAAACAAGGTGGAATAACTACACAAAAAAAAGCAAAGGAGGCTGTTGCTTTAAGGAAAGATCTGGGTATCAAATTTTGAGGAGATGAGTGTAAACCCCTTGACCCGAATCAAGCGGACCGCATTAGATTTGCAGAAGCAAACCCGAACAAACAAATAAAAATCAGGACAATTTTTTCTTTTATCTTGTCTAGATGCAACATTAGAACCTAGTGTGTATATACAGGTAGCTGAAAAAATCTCACTTGAACCGGAAATCAGATTGATGTCCAAATGCATTATTAAACATTTTAGGATCAAATCATACAAATTATGTTTGATTTTTATATAACAAATTAATTGAGGATCAAATTTGCAAAAGTAAATAAATTTTTAAGTACTCAAAAGTCTCACTCAAAGTCAAAAACTTAAACCCCAAAAATTTTCTAAGTGTTTCAAGCCAAACTTTACAAAATCTCCAGGCGTATCGATACGCTCTATAGCATTTCGATACATATTTTGGCTACTGGAATTTTATTTGAACACATCGTTTTGATACGGCTTACCCCGTTTCAATACAGTGTTGCAATACGGGCTTGCCCGCTTTGATACGACCTTCAAACTGGGTTTTATACTAATGAGTTTCGGTACAGGTCTTAGGCGTATCGATCCTCAGTTTCGGTATGACACGTCAGCGTACTGATACGGGGTCTTAAGATTTTTGAAATCTTTGCATTAAATTTTTTGACCGTTGAGTGTCAGTTAAAGCTTCAAAATTTAGTTATATCATACCGAAACAGGTGATGTCCATTTCGATACACTTTTGTTAAAACAAGCTTCCCGTTTTGATACGCCCTTGAAGCATACCAACACCTTTTTTCCAAGACTTTTTCATCAGATTCTAGTGAGCAAAAATCGTACCGATAGGGCCTAGCCGTTTCGTTACGACCCCCATTTTACACTAAGACCATTTCGATACGCCTTCCCGCATATCGATACGTCCCTGCATTTACTCTTGCAACGACTAGTTTTTTTCTTACTGGTACTGATATGGGGCTCCCGTGTACCGATACGCCCTACACCAAAAGTGCATTTATTGCGGGAAAAGTGGTCTCCAACGGCTCTATTTATGATCTCAACTACCCAGACGGTTAGAAATCAATGAAGGGATAAAAAATCAAGACTCAAAAGCTACAACAACAACAATTCATCAAGTGATAAGCATTCAAGCAAAAATCCAATCTCTTTAAGCTTTTTAGAGTTAAACCTTTGTACCCAACTTGTGATTTCTCATAGTAATTCTTTATTTCAAGTTTGGGGAGAGTTCACTTGTAAATGAGAAACATATAAGCCTATTTGAGAGGTCAATTTAAGTTCTCTAACCATCCTTTGTAAAATAGTGATCTTAATCAAGCTTTCGGTGGAAAGCTTGATTGTCTTGTAACGGTTTCCTCCTAAGCCTAGAAAAGGGGATGAATTTAGTAGTGAATTGTTTGAAAATTCTTAGTGGGAGCTAAGGTAGTGGATGTAGAGCTTGTTAGAAGCTTGAACCACTATAAATATTTGATTCTTCATTTTTATCTTTCCAACTTGCTCCCTTCAAATTTTTCATTGCCAATTCACCCCCTTCTTGTCCATTTGGATTCGATTGATCATCTCAACAATTGGTATCAAAGCTACACTCATTAGAAGGATTAACACCCTCTTGAGTCGATTCTAGAAGAGATACATAAATCCAAAAATCAAGTCATAGCATCTACCTCCGACAATAGCTCTTACAAGTCTCAATCGGTCAACAAATCGCCTTTCTTCAATGGAGACAACTATCCCTATCGGTCAACAAATCAGACTCACCCATTTAAGTCGGGGTATCGATACACGAGCAAGTGTATCGATACGACCCTATTTGGTTTTAGCCTTGGGATCGTTACACGAGCAGGTGTACTAGTACGCATAATGTATCGGTACACGAGGTCGTTATGTCAGTTGGTTTAATGAGATGTTTTCGATTGTTTGCATTTTCGTCCTTATTTGTTCAAGTGTCAACTGGATGTGTTCGGATGATCGATTTGAGCTAAAATTTCACATGTATGCATGAAACCTGCTTAATTCAGGTTTGATAATTTAAAATACGAATAAATCCTTTCAGGTTAATAGTTTTACAATTTGGTCCTAAAATGTTTAATAGGGCATCTGGACATCAATCTGATGTTGATTCAAGTGAGATTTTATCAGCTGCCAGTATGTACACACTAGGTTCTAATGTTGCATCGATACATGATAAAAGAAAAAATGGTCTTAATTTTTGTTAGTTCGTTCGGGTTTGCTTCAGCAAATCTAATGTGGTACGCTTGATTAGGGTCAAGGGGGTTACACTAATCTCCTCAAAATTGGATTCCCAGATCTTTCCCCAAAGAAATAGCCTCCTTTCCCTTTTGTGTAGTTATTTCACCTTGTTTGAAGTTCCGAATCTGACTTATAAGAACTTTGTTTCGAAACTCCGAAAAAGACATGTATTGCTCCTTATTCCTTCTTTTTTTTCCTTGCTTGAAACTTTGGTAGGGCTAGAGTATATTCAACCTCTACATCATTCTTTGCCCTTATCGTATATTCATTTGCCTTATTAACCCGATTTGATTCAGATTTCTTCATTTCATCTGCCCTAGGCTGATTTTGGACTTCGACTTGGTTAATATACAAGTCTACCACTTGATTTTCTTTATGATTAATGTCAGCCTCATTGAAGCTCGTCATTCTTAGATCTTCCACTGCCCTTCTTGAGCTTGGGTTTTCTAGGTTGAATCTTAATGTAATGGGAATATCAACTAGGCCAGTATCTACAAGATCCCCTTTGCATGGTCCACTACTCTCCCTTAAATCTTGGTTTCTTGGCACCTTTTCTCCACTTCAGCCAGTTCAACGCTGTCTGACTGCTGGAAATATTTTGACTTCTCCATTATTCTTGAGTCTAGAACCCTTTAATTTTGATTCCCTAATAAATCTAAAATCTTAGCTTTCTAGATCATTTTCATAAATTAGGCTGACATTCCTTTGCAAACTACATTTATTGCTTTATTATGCTCAATAAAATTATCTTTAGATTTAATCATTTCTTCCCTCTAAGAATGGACCGTTATCGGTTTCGATGAGCTTTCCTTTGTATCTGATATGACCGGCCTGGCTGGCTTCCCCTCAACCCCAATCTTTTGATTATCTACATTTACATGAATACAGACAACTTCATATACTCGAGCTCGATACAATCGATTCACTTAATCTGATTTGTAGAGATTAAGATATTTAGCTTCTCAGAATCTAGTGTTTGGTTTGCATTCTCTCATATTGCTACCAAAGAACCCCCAACATTATGATATCCTACATATTATCGTATAATTCCAACAGTGTAATAGAATTCCCACTACTTCCACCCAAGTCGACCTTTCAGGTATCATACTAGTTTCTGACCAATACCCCACTTCTATAAAGACTCCATTTAATACGGACCATTGGTGCTCCTCCAATAACATAAGGAGTTCTTAATCTTGTATATCGATTAAGAATCTTCTTCCCCCCATTTTACTCATCTCTATCTCACCGATACCCCAATTGTGTAATCTCTCCTTCACCTGATCAAAGTTGTGTTCTCCCTATTGTTTCCATGTCCTTCATTAAAACTTTCTTCAGAAGATCATCTTTCTTGGCTTCCCCGCTATTATTTAGTGATTTATTTGTTTGATTGTTGATATATGAGCAATGGGTGGTGTAGTGATTTTAGGTGTAAATTGTAAACTTATTTGAAGTTTTTTTATGATTAATAAAATTTTGTTTGAGAAAAAACCATGAATTGAACTTATTATGTCTGTTAAATTAAAAAATATGCATATCTTAATTATATCAAAATGAAGGTCTTATTGATCTGAATTTGTATAATCATACAACACCATGGATGTGATTAGAGGACCTAAATATCGATCTTTGAAATTATATTATGAAAAATAAGTGATATATTATAAAGAAGGTGAAAACCAAGCTCTATTCAATTGTTCAAAAGTTTGCACTTGTTTTTTTATATATTTGAGTTTTTAATAATTATAATGTATTTAATTTAATTTTAAAATATGTTTTATATATTTAAATTAAACTTAACAATTAAATTATATTATATTTTAAAATCTATATATTTTTTAGGTTTTTATAATTTATTATACTAACTCTATATATTTCATATATAAATATATTAATGAATTCAAAAAATAATTCAAATTAATATGATTTAAATCGTACAACATTTGTCTAAAATGGTCATTTTATCATTTTAAAAATATTTTTTGGCAGCAATCCCAAACAACTAAATCTTAAACTAAACATTTCAAAAGCAATGCCAAGCCGGCACTAAGTGACTTTTTAATGTTTGTTAAGACAAAAACAGTTCAAGGAGTTATGATCAAAGATTCAATAATGCAGTAAAAGGGAAGAAATGAAGAAAACATAGAGAGGAAAGGAAAGTTAACGTGTCACGTCAGCGTTTTCTAACGGTAGTTAACAAGAGGACCATAATGAAAGCAAATTAAAAGTTCAGTGACCATATCACAAGTTTTAAAAGTTTGATGACTAAAATGAAAGCGCACTAAAACTTTGATGATTATTTATGTAGTTTATCCTAAAAAAGCACCGTAGGTTGAACTCAATTCTTGTGCAAGAGTCTAACACCTCAACTTGACTCTTACATGTCCAATAATGTATAATGGCTAATAAACAATGTGTAATTTTAAGGTATAAAGTTTATGATTTAGGATTTAAAATATAAAATTTAATTTTTTTAGTGTTAGAACATAGAAAGATACACTAGAAAGGGCAGAAGATTTTTGTCCATCTTCAACTACCTCATTAGTCTGACTATATCAGTCTTATGCTCATGTTCATAATTTCATATATAACATTTGCTATATTAGGTCTAGAGAAACTCATTACTGTATCAAATTTCCAATAATTTGTGCATACTCGCATTAAGCGACAGTGTCACCTCTATTTTCTTTTAGTTGTATATTATTTTCATAAATAGTTCTAACACATTTAACATAAAAGTGTCTAAATTTATACGATGTCACATTTTCTTAGCACCTCGTTTTCATTGAACATGTTACAAGTGAACCAAATAAATCTTTTATCATCAATGTCACTTGTATGCCTGACATGACTTATAAAATATTAGAAACATTGTAGTACAAATATTCATGCAATTAAATAATTGAGTTCTACTAAATATATTTCGGGGGACACTTTAATGCTATGGATGCAATTTCCTTTCTATTTAATTTGTTTTATTATAAAATGATTTATATCAAAATCTTAATAATAAAATACATTAAAATTTCTTTAACATTGAATAATCAAACATATAATATATATGTGCAGTTAGAAAAATAAAATAAACTACACATAAATTAAAGATTAGTTGGAATTTTAATG
Source organism: Hibiscus trionum (assembly GCA_030270665.1). Lineage (NCBI taxonomy): Eukaryota > Viridiplantae > Streptophyta > Magnoliopsida > Malvales > Malvaceae > Hibiscus > Hibiscus trionum. The sequence continues at coordinate 4,896,139 of BSYR01000008.1, forward strand.
GAACGAATTTTTACCATTGATTTGGTATAATTTTTATTGGGTTTCAAAGTTGATTTATTAAAGAAATTTGGTGAATACAGTTTGTAAGAATGATTTAAGTGGAACACATTGCGCATATTAAAAAATATATAAAGCATGAGAATGGGCAAGAACAAAATTAATAAAAAGGGAGGGGAAATAACCTAACAAAGCACGATAGAAAAAAAGAAGAAGGAATTTAACCCAATTCATAATAATGCCTAAACCTAAGGAAAAAACTATCAATAGAAATCCTCTATCCCTTTTGGTACCCTTATTTATGCTCCACAGTAAAAATTAGGTTAAGGATTTAGGGTTTAAAGTTAGGATATAAGGAATTAGGGGTATCGTGTATTTTAGGATTTAAGATTTAGAATTTAGGGTTTAAAATTTAATTTTTTTAGTGTTTTTAGTGTTAGAGTATAGAAAGGGGCATCGAAAAAGGGGCAAAGGTTTTTTGTCCAAAAACTGTAGCCTAACTTCTGGAAAAAAAAATAAAAAAAAACATTAAATATAATAAATATATATAGTTATAAATAAATTGGGCAGGTTAGGGAATTTTCATCCTAAACGCAAACCCAACTCGAACTTTTTCGGAATCCGTCCAGACCCGACTCAAACCCAATTTTTTAAAATGTTTAAGGGATTGAGACAGGGGTCAATTATCCTCGTTTCTGTTCATTCTAGTAGTAGAAGCCTTACATTTACTTTTTGAGAAAGCTGTCAAGAAGGGGTCAATTTCAAGTATCCAGAATATCTTGTTGATGCAGCTTTTAAGGGAAATGTTGTTGGGTGTGAGGGAGTGCTAAGAACAAGTACATGGGTATCTAAATTTAATATATTTTATTTCTGACCCTAGATAATAAAGGCATAATTTGATCCTGACCGACCCCGAAATTTTCACAAAAAATCCGACTAAACCCACCCGTCTTAAAAAAATAAAAATATTAAATATAATATATAATATATAATAAATATATATAGTTATAAATTAATTAGGTCGGGTGAGGGAATTTTCACCATAAACACAAACCCAACTCGAACTTTTTCAGAAGTCGAGGAGATGGGATACTTGGTTCGATTTTGAATTCAACAGAGTGAAGCTATGGAGCTGGAGAAGCCTTTCTATATGGAGGAAATCAAAGATGTAGTATGAAATTGCGATGATTCAAAAGCTCCTGGACCGGATAGATTCAATGCTTGCTTTTACAAGAAGTGTTGGGAACTATTGAAAGATAATTTCTTCAAGTTATTCAAAAGTTTCCATTCAAATGGTAAATTACCAAAAAAATGTAAATTCCTCTTTTATAGTTCTCATTCCTAAGAAGGAATGTCTTGCTAATATTTCAGAATATAGGCCAATTAATTCGGTAAGCTCAATTTATAAAATCCTAGCAAAGGTACTCTCAAAGAAGGTTATATATGGTGATGGATCGATTAGTAAGTGAGGCTCAATGCGCTTTTCTAAAGGACAAACAAATATTTGATGGAATTTTGATAGCGAACAAAATCATTCATTCACTGCAATAAGAGGTCAATGGGGACCGAGGGGTTGTACTCAAACTAGATTTCGCAAAGGCCTATAATAGTGTACGATGAGACTTTTCGATTATGGTGCTAGGAAGAATGGGTTTTGGGAAATTATAGAGGAAATGGATAATGGAATGTGTCTCCACGGTAAAGGTCTCAATCGTACTTAATGGATCTCCAACTAAAGAATTTAAGATGTTTAAGAGATTGAGACAGAGGATCAATTATCATCGTTTATGTTCATTCTAGTAGTAGAAGCCTTACATCTACTTTTTAAGAAAGTTGTCAACAAGGGGTCAATTTTAGGTATCCAGAACATCTTGTTGATGGAGCTTTTAAGGGAAATGTTGTTGGGTGTGAGGGAGTGCTAAGAACAAGTACATGGGTATCCAAATTTAATATATTTTATTCCTGACCCTAGATAATAAAGGTATAATTTGATCCTCACCGACCCCAAAATTTTCACAAAAAATTCGACTAAACCCACCCATCTTGAAAAAAATAAAAATATTAAATATAATATATAATAAATATATATAGTTATAATTAAATTGGGTCGAGTGAGGGAATTTTCACCCTAAATACAAACCCAACTCGAACTTTTTCAGAATCCGACCAAACCCGACCCGAACCTAATTTTTTTATTAAAAAAATACCCACCTCCGTCGGGTCCGGTTAATTTTGTCATCCATAGGTAATTTTGTCCATGTAGTAATCTCAAATGAGTAACTTTGTTCCTCATTTTTAATTTCATCAATTTAGCCCTCGTAGTCTTCAAAAATCAACAATATTGTCCCTCATTTATAATTTCATCAATTTAGCCCTGGAACTCTTGAATTGCATCTTTGATCGTCGTTGATTAACGAAGTCGTTAAATTCTAGGCATGTGATTTCTATATGGTTTCACATCAGCGGTCATCGTCAGTTGTCTTGCCATGTCGACGATGACAAGGTAGGTCGGACGGAGGGTTATAGAATTAATTGTTTATTTTAAAATTAGAAATTCACGTCATCAAAACTGGCATGCAGAGAACATTAATTTATTAAAGAAAATGACAAGTGGACATGCTAACTCAAACGTTTTTAATTATCTAATGACGCGTGGCAAAGGGCAACCGTTGATAACGGCTCTGTTATTCAAAGGGTGAGATGGATGCAATTCGGGGATTTTCATGACAACATTGTTGATTTTGAATAACTACAAGGATGACAAAATTACCAATGAAAATAAATTTATTTAATATAAATGTATCCGGAATCCACAAGTGCTGCATCTGTGGCTCATGAAGCACCGAACCAATCTCCTTGGGCTTCACCTCCTCTAATTAAACACAAGTATTGGTTTGAAAGAAGTATTCGACATTCGATATAATTCTTCTAGTTAATAAAATAAATTTTATTTAAAGTGGTTGAAATTTATTTAAACTAAAAATCCTTGTCTATATATAACTTTGAAATCGTTGGAGCCTTCATCCCTCACAATTTCTGCTCTGCTTCAGCTTTCAACATGGGACTTGCTCACACTATCGTCGGGATTGTCGGTAATTAGTTATTCGTTACCAGGTTTAAGTTTTTACGTCATTTAATTCAACAATGTAGTTATATATGTATTCCTTTTGCAGGGAATGTCATCTCTTTCGGTCTCTTCCTCTCACCAATGTAATCGCAATCTCTCACTCTATCTCTCTTGAATTTTAGGTTACCTACTAATTATGAATGGTTTTGGTTTTTGTGAATAAATGAACTAGGCCAACGTTTTTTCAAATCTATAAAAAGAAGGCAGTGGAGGAGTTTCAACCATATCCGTACCTGGGCACAGTTATGAACTGTATTATCTGGATCTTCTATGGTCTCCCTTTTATTACAAAAGACAATATTTTAGTGTTGACCATCAATGGCGTCGGTCTTGGCATTGAGATTCTGTACTTGACCGTATATTTTGTTTACGCTAATGATCGGAAAAAAAGGGTACGTATGAATCATTAATCTCTACCAAGCTCCCTTGTTTAATTATATGAATCATTAATCTCTACCAAGCTCCCTTGTTTAATTATATGAATCTGAGACTTGAATGTGTACAAATTTCAGCTTCGTGTTGCGCAAATCATAGGTCTTGAAGCACTATTGACAGTAGGCATCGTTCTGTTGGCTATCTTCGTTTTCCATAGCCGTAGAACTCTTATGGTTGGAATAATAGCTGATGTTTTCAACATCATCATGTATTTGTCACCTCTGGCCATAGCTAGAAAAGTGATCAAAACAAGGAGTGTGGAGTACATGCCTTTCTGGCTCTCACTTGCTGCCTTTTCTAATGGAATCTGTTGGACAATTTATGGCCTCCTCCAATTTGATATATTCATTCTGGTAAGTAAATTAATGAGCAATTAAAATGCATAATATATGGATGGAGACATGGAGTAATATAATTGTTATTGTTGCTTTGCAGGTTTCCAATGGACTAGGATCCATCTCTGGCTTTCTTCAGTTGTGCTTATATGCCTACTTTTACTTCAACGGAGACCACAAAACTAAAGACCAAGTGAAGAAGCCGTCAGCAGAGGTTCAGCTCTCCAATCTTCCTATTGGAGCTGCCTGACTTCTTTGTTTTTACTTCCAAACCGGACCATAACTTTCTTAGGTTTAGGGCTTATTATGAGTTGGGTTGTGTTTATATGCCATAGTTTTTTTCTCTCTTAGGTTTAGGGTTTATTATGACTTGGGTTGAATTCCTTATCATGCTTTTAAGATATTTTTTCTTCTGTAAATTTAGGCTATTTCAATTTTATTTTTGCCCATTCTCGTATATTATTTCTTTTACTTTTTGCGCTTATTTCTTTTGATATATTATTATGTGTAATATGTCCCAGTTAAATCAATTTTGCAAATTACTATACTCAAATTTATTTAACAAATCGACTTTGAAACTCAACAATAACTGGAGTAGAAATCGTCCGCCCCTTATTAAAAAAATAGTTTTAGAGTTTAAGGATATGTATTAGGGTTAGGGTTTAAAATATTTGGTGTAAGGTATATTTTTAGGGTTTAATACTTAAAAGTTATGACATAGGATTTGATCTTTTTAGTGTTAGGGACAAAAAGCAGCACCCAAAAGAGAAATTTGATTTTTCTCCCAAGATTAAAATTTGTTCCATTTCTTCTTAAGAAATAAAATTCCAACTAAAACTTAATTTATGTTTATGTTTATTTTTATCATGCATTGAATCAAATGTTCGATTGTTCAAAGACAATTGAAGAGATGTTTTGTTTAGTTTTCGTTTTAAGAAATTGTTATAAATATATGTTACTTGTGAATATACCAATATAACTACGTATTACAATTAGCGCTAGAAACGCTGCTACGTTGGAGGCTTAAAATTGTATTATATAACCTTTAACTAATCAATAAAAATAATTTTAAATTAACTAATATAAAAAAGTATCGTAAGATATTTTTCCATTTATATATAATTTATATACAGTTTAAAATATATTTTTCAATCATTATTTTAAAATATGAACGTCGATTTCGCATTTGGTTGCATGTCGTTCCGCATTTTTGGCGACGCCGTGTTGGGAAAAATGATCGCCTTGGTCCAGCAACCAAAGGTGTGTGATCAGGGGCGACGATCGATAGTGGAAGCGGTGGCGATTTGGGAGTTTGAGAAATTTTAGAGATTTGGAAACTGTTTTGTAAACTGTTTGAGAAATTAGATCAAGACAAAGAGGACAAAGGGAAGATACGTTCGATTAGAAGGGTATTACAACAAGCGAAATTGTTTGAGGAATCAGGGATGATTATGAAAGATTCCATGAAAATGACAGTAATCGGAAACGAAGAGGTTTCCAAGGAAAGTCAATTCCAATCAAAGAAAGGAGAAGTGGAACGAAGAAACGCATGTTGAGGACATCGAGAGGAGTGACGAGGAGACAAAGATGGCAATCTCGATGATGTATTCTGAATTGTTACCCGTGTTGGTTCAAAACAAGCTTTTGGAGTTACCCCCATCGAGACGCTACTCTTACCTTAACACTAATGTGTATGGTACCAAGATGGCATGCGATTTCCATTATCGTGATTGTGGTCACACAACAGAAGATTGTGTATTTTTTAAACGTAGGGTTTATAGCCTTATCAAAAGGGGTTTGCTTAACTTTGAGGATGGAAAGCCCAGGTTCCGCCAAGGATTAGGGCATGCTAGAAAGTTGACAAAGGACCGAAATCAATGTCGTATGCTTCAAGTAAGGACACCTCTCAGGGTTCTCAATACGTCAATTGCGTTCTTGCTTCCCCATTTAATTCAAGGGAGATATCTCGCCCCTAGGCCAATGGAGGAGATCCCAGGCCCATATCTTAAACACAATCCGAACAATGTTTGCGATTTCCATATAGGGGCATCGAGACACCCTACTAGAAGGTGTTGGGTTTTGAAAGAAGAAATAAAGAAGCTGCTCGGTGATGGGACATTGACACTTAAAATTGTTAAGCAGTGGAAAGCAAAATGGATAAGGGAAACTACCACTTCAGTTGAGGAACTAAAGAAGCAAAATGAATGAGAAATCATGTAACCCGCTAGACCCGCCTATGCGTTATGACAGATCCTAGGAAGCCACATTAGGGTCACAGAAGCGACACACGGTAAAAATTACACATAAAACATTTTCTCTGTAAAATACATATTAGATTATAACGGTAACTTTCGTTAAAAATACTCTTTCATGAAAGCATTTAAACATATAACGGGATTTCAGAAAACATTTTACAGACACTATCATGAAACAATAATGACATGCATGCCCACTAACTATGTCGGTACCGTACTCCAAAGGCAACGCCGAGAGAACTCCGACCACTGATGTCAAACGTTATATCATGATATATTCATTTAACCTGCGATGGTAAAAACAACGTGAGCTTGGAAAAGCTCAGTAATACAAAACTACCAAAAGATGCTATAAGCTCATGCAGATATATGGTAAGCATAACATTTTCATGATGCTTTACGTAGTAACGGTCTTCATTTCTTTTTCGATATTTCAGGTAACGTTATACTTGAGAATAACGGTACTTGTTCTTTATTCAATCATCGAGAATTAGACGGTAATTATAGGCTATTAATATATGGAGGTGGAATTAGAGAGTTCGGTTCCTAGTGTGTTCCAAACGGTGTAGGTAAAACATGTACAACAACAGTATAATATACATTTTCAGTTCAAGTAACAATACGGTACGGTTTAATCTTTTATCAACCCTCATCTTAGGAACGGTACGGTACGGTATGGTAGGTATTACCCTAGCCGAAGCATAGGAACTTGTAACGGTAACGGTGAGGAATTACCCTAGCCGAAGCATAAGAACCTCTAACGGTAATGGTGAGGAATTACCCTAGCCGAAGCATAGGAACCTGTAACGGTAATGGTGAGGAATTACCCTAGCCGAAGCATAGGAACCTGTAACGGTAACGGTGAGGAATTACCCTAGCCGAAGCCTAGGAACCTGTAACGGTAAAGGAATTACCAGCTGGATCAGGGCTGAACCTACGGTCTTTTCATATTTTATCCCAAGTACCCCATTAACGATTTATGTAACGGTTCGGTTATCAATAACAACTGAAATTTCGGTAGATATAAACTAGACATGTATTTTCCACATAACGGTAATCAGGAGCATATTATTCAATCAAAACTATGATGTATCACTCATATGATATAGTCATGCTTTCGTCATGTAAAACAATATTAAAACGGTTATATAGCACACAAGGAACACACTAGGTGGAATCGTTTATTTCCTTGGAGATACTTGACATTTACGGAAAAATGACATATTAACTTTTGACGGTTGAACGGATCTTTGAAACAAGGCCCCTATTAAAAGAGGAGTTTGAACTAACAATTTAAACCGGACAGTCAGAAGATGATGCATCAAAATCTTGAGAGTTTAGGCATTTCATGAGTGATTTAGCCATTTACTTATAAGGCATTATGGTCATTTTTATCATATGCGGGCATTTTGGTAATTTATACCAACAAGACGTAAACGGTAGCTCAGAAATTCTATTTGCTCATCGGGTATCCAACCTAGAGGTGGCAAGCGGTCAATTGGTTCGGGTTCGGTTCAGGTCATTTCGGTTTCGGTTATTTCGGGTCTGATATTTTCGGTTCAGATTCAGTTTCGGTTTTAGTTCGATTTCGGTTCGATTTTAGTTCGGGTCTATTGTGTTTCAGGTCATTTCGGGTCGGTTGATTTCGGTTCGATTATTTTCGGTTCAATGAGAGATCAGTCGTTTTTAATCAAATTTTTAGGTTGGTCAGATTTTACACCCTATATATATATGACTTTATAAAGTCAATATATTTGACATTTTAGTGATTTGTGCGGCTATTCATATTTTATCTTTCTTTATTCCTATTAATCGAGTCCATTCGATTCGGGTTTATTCGGTTTGGGTCCATTTGGTTCGGGTCTATTCGGTTCGGGTCCATTCGGTTCAACTAAATTCGGTTCAGTTTCGGTTCGGCTTTTTTTGGGTTTCGGATCAAATTTCGGATCAAATTTCAGGTCAATTTCGGGTTGATTTTCGGTTTCGGTTCGGGTCTGGGTTTGGGTAATTCGGTTCGGGTTTCGATTCTCGGGTCAAGTTTGCCAGGTCTAATCCAACCAGGCATTCAGAGATTTCTACATTATAATTTTTCACAATATCCGATACCTTCGGGCTATTTTGATTACTTTGGCCAACGAGGGCATTTTGGGTCTTTTAACAATTATGGGTAATTCGAAATTTCCTGTCCAGGTATCTTTCACATTTTAACATTTCACACTAATGCTCAGAATTGGAGATCAGCTGCCTCATTCGAGCATTTCGGTCTTATTTAATTTATCAAACTCGTTTCTACATTCGATTTAACTTGAGCAGATTTAACAGTACTTATCATCATTTTTATGCATGCATTAACACATACCAACATGCTCATAAAGCATACAAGAGGTAGTAGTGTATTACCTTAGTTCCGAGTTATACCGGTTGACTCATGATACTACATTCGATCGCATTCGAATCCGGACTGGATGTCCCATGACATTTCGGATACCAAGATACTTGCATACCTTCAAATACACAAATTAACATTTCAGTTCTTATCCATAGAGCTCTTAACAAAATTTAACACTTTCGGGTTCAAGGTCAGATTTGGAAGCCTTCGGGTCAGAATTTTGCAAAACGGGCTACAAAAACGGACTCAGGACGTCGAAAAACATAAAATAGGAGTTTTAGGAAAATTTGACTTTTTGGTCAAAGTCAAAGTCAACGGTCAACGGTCAATACTGACGTCAGCAGTCAACGCTGACGTCATTGGTTTGACTCGGTCAACGGGTCGGGTCGGTCAACGGGTTGGGTCGGTTAACGGGTCGGGTCGGTCAATTTCGATTTGGGCTTGGACTCACCGGTTACGGGCCAAAGGCCATTTGGCCTTAATAGGCCGGCCCACCTTTATAAATAAAAGGGTTAACCCGGTCATTGGGCCGGACCGGTTCCATTCAGACCGGTTTAGCCGGTTCGGACCGGTCCACTTACCACTCAATAGAGCTTCGTCGGCCGGTCACCGGAAATTCGCCGGAGATTCCATTAGACACCGATCTGCCGAAAAAAACATAGAGCACGGTTTACCCAAATCAAACATGTCGATCATTCAAAGCAACAAAGTCGGAATACGAACGGATCTTACCTTGAACGGTTCGAATTGGCCAGAATCTACGCAACTCCGATGAAGGCTTCACCGGCGTCGGTTGGACGCGAAACCATAGGGGTTTTGTTCAGAATGGCCCGAGGAGCTGAGATCTGGGGTCCGTTTCTCGAACGGACGTCGAGGGTGGTCGGAAACGCGGAAAAACAGGGGCGACGATGGGTGGTTAGGTTGAACCTTCTAGGCCTTTTTCACGGCGTACGGCGGCGCGATTTCGCGCGTAGGGGCTATGGTCGTGATCGGTGCAAGGCGGCTGTTAAGTTGACAGTGGCGGTGCACAACACCTACGAGCGGTGGAATAGATCAGGTGGACGGTCGGTGGTGGGAGATGAACGGTTATGAGGGGATGAAGGTTCTGGATTCTTAGACAAATGGGGCATTAATTTTACGATAAGGGGGTAATATATCAGACTTAGTTTATTTTTTTATTATTATTATTACCCGAAAAGGTTTAGCTCAAAAGAATTTTCTTAGCATATTCTAACAAAGAAATCAATTAGCCCAACTGGTTTAGATGCATGCCTATACAACTAAAGGTCAAGGGTTCAAGACCCCATAGCTGTAAGAATTAATTTTTTTTTTCAATCCCTTTACTTTTAACAAGACATGTTGGGGTGTTACAATTCTCTCCCCCTTAAAGAAATTTCGTCCTCGAAATTTACCAGGGTCAGAGAAATGCAGAACTAATCTTTCATCCGTTCTTATACTGAAAACTTAGCTATCAAGGTATCCTTGTTTCTCAGGACGCTCAGACAGTCACGAATCAATTTGGTATCGTTTGGGTCACTCAGACTGACATTAGACTCACAACCATTCCATGATGTATCTCAACTCAATTGATTAAAATGCAATACATGAATCCATACAGAACTTTATACGGAGCCACGTGAACACTTATCTCGTAACCGTTATTATTATTATGCCATACTCAGTCAAGAATACAAAACATTCTCGCCACCACAGAAGTCGATCAGACAGTCTGAAAGTACGTCTATCAGAATCTGAATTACTCTACAAGGTTGACAATCAATTTACGGATGAATTGTGCGTGAAGTTTATGCGAGTACTCAAAACGTCAACCAGGGCCCTCTAGAATCAGGATGTAACACCAAATTTCAATCAGGGATGATATTTATCGATATACCAAGCCACACCATGGAGGAGATGCCTTTCCTCATACTGATCGAACACAACTAAGGTCATTAGCGGATATCTCTTACCTTCAACGTAATATTCAGACAACTATTCCTTTTGTGTTTAACAGAGGTACCGCAGATTATATACTTTCGGCACAATCACAAACACTTCTCTCTGAAATTCATAGAGTTTTTTTTTATCACAATTCTGGTAGGGTATTTTCAGACACAATCGTTATCACCGAATAGCCTTTCATGAAATCTTACATCGGACATCCCGCATTATCAAACATTTATTCTTAATCAGATTCACAAGTATAAACCATCTCAAGTTCCTTATCTAGATTCAAATTCAATCATTTAATTCAAAACACAGACGAACGTTATAGACATTTTCTGTAAGCAGATGTTGAGCTATGAAAGGCAGAATACTCAGATTTGGTTATTTCAGAAGAAAGGATTCGACATCAGAGTTTCGGCTCGGAGGAGTACGATTATAATCTAGAGGCATGCACAGACCAGACACCCTATGACAGACGATCGGCCGATCAACCCAGAAAGACGCAACTCTAAGCTCTGATACCACTAAATGTAACCCCCTAGACCCGCCTATGCGTTATGACAGATCCTAGGAAGCCACATTAGGGTCACAGAAGCGACACACGGTAAAAATTACACATAAAACATTTTCTCTGTAAAATACATATTAGATTATAACGGTAACTTTCGTTAAAAATACTCTTTCATGAAAGCATTTAAACATATAACGGGATTTCAGAAAACATTTTACAGACACTATCATGAAACAATAATGACATGCATGCCCACTAACTATGTCGGTACCGTACTCCAAAGGCAACGCCGAGAGAACTCCGACCACTGATGTCAAACGTTATATCATGATATATTCATTTAACCTGCGATGGTAAAAACAACGTGAGCTTGGAAAAGCTCAGTAATACAAAACTACCAAAAGATGCTATAAGCTCATGCAGATATATGGTAAGCATAACATTTTCATGATGCTTTACGTAGTAACGGTCTTCATTTCTTTTTCGATATTTCAGGTAACGTTATACTTGAGAATAACGGTACTTGTTCTTTATTCAATCATCGAGAATTAGACGGTAATTATAGGCTATTAATATATGGAGGTGGAATTAGAGAGTTCGGTTCCTAGTGTGTTCCAAACGGTGTAGGTAAAACATGTACAACAACAGTATAATATACATTTTCAGTTCAAGTAACAATACAGTACGGTTTAATCTTTTATCAACCCTCATCTTAGGAACGGTACGGTACGGTATGGTAGGTATTACCCTAGCCGAAGCATAGGAACTTGTAACGGTAACGGTGAGGAATTACCCTAGCCGAAGCATAAGAACCTCTAACGGTAATGGTGAGGAATTACCCTAGCCGAAGCATAGGAACCTGTAACGGTAATGGTGAGGAATTACCCTAGCCGAAGCATAGGAACCTGTAACGGTAACGGTGAGGAATTACCCTAGCCGAAGCCTAGGAACCTGTAACGGTAATGGAATTACCAGCTGGATCAGGGCTGAACCTACGGTCTTTTCATATTTTATCCCAAGTACCCCATTAACGATTTATGTAACGGTTCGGTTATCAATAACAACTGAAATTTCGGTAGATATAAACTAGACATGTATTTTCCACATAACGGTAATCAGGAGCATATTATTCAATCAAAACTATGATGTATCACTCATATGATATAGTCATGCTTTCGTCATGTAAAACAATATTAAAACGGTTATATAGCACACAAGGAACACACTAGGTGGAATCGTTTATTTCCTTGGAGATACTTGACATTTACGGAAAAATGACATATTAACTTTTGACGGTTGAACGGATCTTTGAAACAAGGCCCCTATTAAAAGAGGAGTTTGAACTAACAATTTAAACCGGACAGTCAGAAGATGATGCATCAAAATCTTGAGAGTTTAGGCATTTCATGAGTGATTTAGCCATTTACTTATAAGGCATTATGGTCATTTTTATCATATGCGGGCATTTTGGTAATTTATACCAACAAGACGTAAACGGTAGCTCAGAAATTCTATTTGCTCATCGGGTATCCAACCTAGAGGTGGCAAGCGGTCAATTGGTTCGGGTTCGGTTCGGGTCATTTCGGTTTCGGTTATTTCGGGTCTGATATTTTCGGTTCAGATTCAGTTTCGGTTTTAGTTCGATTTCGGTTCGATTTTAGTTCGGGTCTATTGTGTTTCAGGTCATTTCGGGTCGGTTGATTTCGGTTCGATTATTTTCGGTTCAATGAGAGATCAGTCGTTTTTAATCAAATTTTTAGGTTGGTCAGATTTTACACCCTATATATATGACTTTATAAAGTCAATATATTTGACATTTTAGTGATTTGTGCGGCTATTCATATTTTATCTTTCTTTATTCCTATTAATCGAGTCCATTCGATTCGGGTTTATTCGGTTTGGGTCCATTTGGTTCGGGTCTATTCGGTTCGGGTCCATTCGGTTCAGTTTCGGTTCGGCTTATTTTGGGTTTCGAATCAAATTTCGGATCAAATTTCAGGTCAATTTCGGGTTGATTTTCGGTTTCGGTTCGGGTCTGGGTTTGGGTAATTCGGTTCGGGTTTCGATTCTCGGGTCAAGTTTGCCAGGTCTAATCCAACCAGGCATTCAGAGATTTCTACATTATAATTTTTCACAATATCCGATACCTTCGGGCTATTTTGATTACTTTGGCCAACGAGGGCATTTTGGGTCTTTTAACAATTATGGGTAATTCGAAATTTCCTGTCCAGGTATCTTTCACATTTTAACATTTCACACTAATGCTCAGAATTGGAGATCAGCTGCCTCATTCGAGCATTTCGGTCTTATTTAATTTATCAAACTCGTTTCTACATTCGATTTAACTTGAGCAGATTTAACAGTACTTATCATCATTTTTATGCATGCATTAACACATACCAACATGCTCATAAAGCATACAAGAGGTAGTAGTGTATTACCTTAGTTCCGAGTTATACCGGTTGACTCATGATACTACATTCGATCGCATTCGAATCCGGACTGGATGTCCCATGACATTTCGGATACCAAGATACTTGCATACCTTCAAATACACAAATTAACATTTCAGTTCTTATCCATAGAGCTCTTAACAAAATTTAACACTTTCGGGTTCAAGGTCAGATTTGGAGGCCTTCGGGTCAGAATTTTGCAAAACGGGCTACAAAAACGGACTCAGGACGTCGAAAAACATAAAATAGGAGTTTTAGGAAAATTTGACTTTTTGGTCAAAGTCAAAGTCAACGGTCAATGCTGACGTCAGCAGTCAACGCTGACGTCATTGGTTTGACTCGGTCAACGGGTCGGGTCGGTCAACGGGTTGGGTCGGTTAACGGGTCGGGTCGGTCAATTTCGATTTGGGCTTGGACTCACCGGTTACGGGCCAAAGGCCATTTGGCCTTAATAGGCCGGCCCACCTTTATAAATAAAAGGGTTAACCCGGTCATTGGGCCGGACCGGTTCCATTCAGACCGGTTTAGCCGGTTCGGACCGGTCCACTTACCACTCAATAGAGCTTCGTCGGCCGGTCACCGGAAATTCTCCGGAGATTCCATTAGACACCGATCTGCCGAAAAAAACATAGAGCACGGTTTACCCAAATCAAACACGTCGATCATTCAAAGCAACAAAGTCGGAATACGAACGGATCTTACCTTGAACGGTTCGAATTGGCCAGAATCTACGCAACTCCGATGAAGGCTTCACCGGCGTCGGTTGGACGCGAAACCATAGGGGTTTTGTTCAGAATGGCCCGAGGAGCTGAGATCTGGGGTCCGTTTCTCGAACGGACGTCGAGGGTGGTCGGAAACGCGGAAAAACAGGGGCGACGATGGGTGGTTAGGTTGAACCTTCTAGGCCTTTTTCACAGCGTACGGCGGCGCGATTTCGCGCGTAGGGGCTATGGTCGTGATCGGTGCAAGGCGGCTGTTAAGTTGACAGTGGCGGTGCACAACACCTACGAGCGGTGGAATAGATCAGGTGGACGGTCGGTGGTGGGAGATGAACGGTTATGAGGGGATGAAGGTTCTGGATTCTTAGACAAATGGGGCATTAATTTTACGATAAGGGGGTAATATATCAGACTTAGTTTATTTTTTTTTTATTATTATTACCCGAAAAGGTTTAGCTCAAAAGAATTTTCTTAGCATATTCTAACAAAGAAATCAATTAGCCCAACTGGTTTAGATGCAGGCCTATACAACTAAAGGTCAAGGGTTCAAGACCCCATAGCTGTAAGAATTAATTTATTTTTCAATCCCTTTACTTTTAACAAGACATGTTGGGGTGTTACAAATCAGTTCTAAACATGTCTAGAGTGTCGATGCATATCACCCATGTTTATGTTAGGAGTTGGTGTTTGAATTTCCTTGCATTGTGTTTTTTCTTTTGAAGTAATGTGTGGAATCAACTTTGCTAATATTTGTCCGAGAGTAGGAAAGATCTTTTTGGAACAACCTATGATTGCGGATTTAAGTTTCAATGAAAGAATGCATTATCTTTCGTGTCTCAATTACCTCTTCATTTTGTGTATATGTTTGTCTATTGGGCCCCCTATATCGATTGCACGAGGGACATTGGCTTTGACCCAAAGGTTAGTTTCGAGAAGTCAGTGTCTAATTGGAATCCTAAGCTGTTGGGATTATGAAGGTGTTACCCACATCAAATAAACAATACATCGATGCAATTTAATGTTTGAAGCTTGGTAATAGGAATTTTCAAAACAAAATAAATAGATGTAACTTTCAAAGCCTGGTAATAGGCATTTTTCAAAAAAGCACTCGAAGCCTGGTAATAGGCAGTTTCCTTCAAACAAAAACAAAAAACAGAAAAAAACAAAAAAAAATAATCAAAAAGCACTCCAATGCTCAAAACCTGGTAATAGGCATTTTCAGATACGAGTGTGGACTTTTTGAGGCACTCCGCTGAAGTTCGTTCTAATCGAAACTCTTTGCTTCATGAGTGATGGTAATATTTTCAAATCATGACAATGCTTAGTAGCTCGGGATTTTTTTGTTTGCTCCATCATTTATTTCGAGTTAAAGGAATGTGATGAGTTGACTTCCCCGAAACAAGAAAGAAATGAGACAAAGCAATAATGATAAAGGCGAAACTTACAAAAGGTAAATCAAAATTGGTTAATAATAATAATAATAATAATAATAATAATAATAATAATAATAATAATAATAATAATAATAATAAATTTAAGTAACTTGGAGGGTACTTCACATCTCCAGACATCAACTCAGTTTTCTAGATCTCTTAGACACATGATGCTTGAGGCAATCCTTGGTGAGCCATTTTAGTGTTGCTCGTGCACTTGATATTCGGGGTATTTAATCTAGCTTGATATATTCATGATCTGAAGAGAAAAACCTATTTTTCCTAAAACCACCCCTTTTGAAATTAGCATGTGTAAATAAAAAATATTTCTTTGCATTACTTCAGAGGTAAATTCAAAACGCAAGGGTATGGATACAAATGATTGACCTAACAAGGAGGAATAATCCACCGGTGGTTATGGTGGAGATAATGGCAAGATTTTATATGCTAGTCAATTCAAGGACTTAAGAACACGTGCTCACCCCAATGTTGAGGGAGAAAGACCTATAGTGGGCGAAAGACAGAATTGACCTGGACATTTAGGATTTTGGAGAGAAGGTCTCAAGCCCAAATTGCGAGACAACACCACCTTTTTATGGGAACATACCTCATCAACCAAAGGAGGTTATGGGGATGGGTCTGTTTGCTTTGGGGATTTACGGCTTGATCATTTTCTCTTGAGTCTTTGAATATAGTGACACCATCGTCTGGGACTTGTTCGGGCACTTGGAGGTCGGCAAGGTTGGCCTAGCACAATCAAACATTGAGAACAATAGCAGGATCTCATGCACTAGATTGTTCAGAGAGTCATTTGGAATTTTTCCCATCATGTTCCGAATAGTTGAGAATAATGAATACTTGAATAAGAAGAATTCAGAAATCGGAGGGGCACGAGTTTCCCCTTAAACAAGGCAATTGTGGAAATATTTTACGGAAATACCATGAAGAGGCAATGAATAAGCCCGAGTCAAGCAAGGATAGCATAAGTCAGCGTCCCCTTTCAAGAAAAAGAAGGAAAAAAGATTCGGTAAATAGAAAATGAAGATCAGACTTTGTAAGAAAGGCTCAGAAGATTTAGGAGCACGTGTCCACCCCAATATGGAGACTAAAGAGGGCTTATCATGAAGAGTCAATCAATAGACAACAACTAAGCCCTAGTTGAAGTGGGGGACTGATTTGAAGGTGGATTTCAAGAGGTGACAGATTTTAGTCAAGCTAGTATAAGCTGGCCATATCCTTTCAAGATAAGATAAGAACGAAGGCTCAGCGAAGACTGAAAACCCATGGAAGTTAAGGATGATCGACCTGATAGCGAGGCTTTTTCCCTAGTAACTCTAAAAGTGACTCATGTTGTCACTAAATTTTCACCTCATTTATTTATTTTAAAAAAGAGGGAAAATAAAACATTTTGTTATATATAATAAGGTCCATCTTATTTTAATAAGGGTCCACTTTAAACCCATTTTCTTTAAAATTAAAAGGACTCATTTAAATTAATTAGAAGCCCACAAATTAACTAAATGAGCCCAACTAACCCATTTGTTTTATTTTTTTCACAGGTTTATTGAGGGCCATCCGATCTAGGGCAAGGGGATCCAAAGGACTAAAATAGATGAAGCAAAAAAACGAGGAGCGTGGGGAAGACCCCGTGCTGCCACGCGCCTAGCGCATGCGCTGCACACGCATGGGTTTCTTCCCCAAGTTTCCCGATCGAACCAGGGAAGCTGTGCCTAGCCACCTCGACAGTAATGGTCGTTGTTCTGAAGCCACCAAGGAGCACTGCCGGTCGCCGTCCAGCCCTCGGCCATGCCGTCACCTCTTCGCCGGCTGATTCCTACAAAATGCAAAAAGAAAAAGGGAAAATTAAGGTTAAATTCGGATATGAAATTCAATGGGAAATCATCCAAAGAAATCTCAGTAAAAAAATCCCTAGATTGAAGCCTTATCCAACATCAGATTGAATTCAAAACCAAAACAAAAGCGATTTGGATGAGTTTTAGGGATTTATGCTTGAGATTCAAGCCATTTTGTACCTATAAAAACCCACTTATTTTTTGTAATTAGACACCGAGAAAAAATACAAAAAAGCATTGAAAATTATTAGAAAGCTTTAGAAATTTCATTTGGCTTGTAGAAGAAAAAGCTCGAGTTTTCCGATGAAGTTGTAATCAAGATTGTTGGAATCAAAGAAGCAAGTTCATTTTTCGGGTATTGTGTTCTTCCCTTTAATTCTTTTACTTTGATGTTTGTTGTTAAATTCGTGTTTTATTGTTGAAGTTCGATGTTTAAAATTTAAGTTTGTTTTGGTTCGAATTAAAACCAATTTTGGTCTTTTTTGTTAATTTTCGGATAAAAATAGAGATGGGTGTTCTTCATTTTTTGAAGAACACCAAGAACAATGTTAAAAGTTTTTTTTTTGTTTTTTGATCCATTTGGAATCAAGGAAAAAAATAAAAAGGTGTTTGTGGGCCTTGAACCCAATCCATTTGAAAAAAATAAAATTTGGGCTTAAAGAGAATTGATTCTTTGGACCTTTTTTTATCAAGCTTAGTTTTATTTTTTTATATCAACTTTATCTTTTAAATAAAGATTTTTTTAGAAATTAAATATTCGTTTTAAAAAAATTTTAATAATCAAATATTCATTTTCCTTTTAAAACTTATAAAATATTTTCCTTAAAAAATAAAAAAATCCAATTTCATTTTGATATGACTTTAAGGGAAAAAATTTAACTTTTTTTAAAATGTGTGAATCAAAATTGAAAATAAAAATAATTTGTCTTACTTTTTCTTTTTAGTTATATTCTTGTAATTATTTAATTTTGTGATTTAATCTTTGCTTTCATATTTTATCTCTGTTTGCTTGTTTAATAATAAATGTGGTGTCTTATCAAACGGGAATGACGGGTTAGCCCCAGAAATGTTGGCGGTGATTAAAGTTCATCTCCCGGGCGATAAGGCCGTTAAAATAGTTTGATATTCATTGAACGGACAAATAAAATAGAATCGTTTTTAAACTTGCAAATTCCAGTTTTGAAAACAGTTTTAAAACCAATTAGGTACCAATTTTGGGCGTCGTGGGGGTGCTAACCCTTCCCCAGGCGTAACCGACCACCGAACCTGTTTTCTGATTTTTGCAGACCAAAATCGTTGTTTTATTAAAACATAATGTTTTATTAAAATAACCATGTTTTAAAGTGATACAATCACACTTTTTTTTTCAAAAAGATTGGTGGCGACTCCGTTGATTTTTAAAAGTGTTTTCAAAAATAGTCGAAGCTCGAAAAGGGTTGCGACAGTTTGGCGACTCCGCTGGGGACATGTTTTTGTTTTTTCAAAAATAAAAACAAAAGAGGGTCAGGCCACAAATTGGTTTTAAATGGTTTTTTTAAAAAACATGGAATTTGCAAGTTCACAATAGGTTCAATTTATTTGTCCGTTTAAATGAATATAATTCTATTTTACGCATTTAAGACTTAATTCCAAGCTCTATTCCCGAGCTTTGTCCCGTTCGTTTAAGTGGGGGGAAATACGCTTTGCTCATGTAAGAATATTGATTCTTCATGTGAGCCTAGCAAGTACCTTCGGGACTCATTCCCTTGTCTTCGTAAGAATATTGATTCTTCGAGAAGGCATCGGTCGTGAGTCCTCCTGAGCTGAACTCGATTCGTTTAAAGCCTATAATGGGTGAGAATCGAGGGCTTTGCTACCCTTAGTAGGGGACAACATGGACAACTCGAGTACCCTTTTAGAACCAAGCCAAGTTTGAGAATCTAGAGCCTACCCCTAATAGAGCCATGCGGAAAGCCTAGGGTGTTGAGTCGCAGGAATAAACCGTGGAGACATGTCCTGAAATATTAGAATGTCGGCCCAGAATTATTATGCATCTTTTAGGTTTGTTTATGTTTTTTTATATATTATTAACAAACCTTTCTGTGCGTGAGTTTTGTTTATTTATTACTGACCTTTTTGTGTGTGAGTTTTCTTTTGTTTTTGTAGCATATTTATTTATTACTAACCTTTTTGTGTGTGAGTCTTGTTTTGTTTTTGTAGCATATTTATTACTAACCTTTTGTGTGTGAGTTTCATTTTGTTTTATTTATTGCATGCATCCCATATCTAGAGGGGATCGATTTAAAAGCATGTTGCTCCATCAGAGAAAGCTTCTGCCATGGATGGAAGGTGCCTAAAGAAGAAAGACAACGCACAAATATTGAGAATTTGTCGAATGGTCACGTGGAGGAAACATCGGAGTATGCTCGCATCAACACCAAGCAGAATACGAAAAGTCGCATGAGCAATAGGACCACTTCGACGGTCCAACCAAGCAAAATTTGAAAATTGATCATTGGTCTACTCGACTTAGGGGCAACATCAAAAGGACCCAGGAGTGAGACAAGTTCGATAAGAGCATCACATCCTGAATTGAAGATGTAGCTAAGCATGTGACGTCAAGAAGCTACATCTCTTCCCCCCCACGTCAGATCGACAAGGTGGGACTGAGGCTTCAAAGGTTGATTGAAGAAATGAGTGCTTAGACCGAGACATATTCGTAGGCCCTTCGTCATCCAATGGAAGCTTCATCTAGATGGAATTGATGGCCTCTTGCCTGCATTCATACATTTGCATTCATGCTTTTGTATACATACATTTACTTTCATGCATTTTTTGTATTAAATAATGTTTTGATCATTGCATTCATTCATGTATAATAAAAAGATTAATTTTGGAATATTTCATTTAAATAGTAAAGATCCCACACAAACACGACTCGAGTCATGAGCACTGAGGAAAGATTGACAACTTTGGAAGCAAGTCAGAAGAGCATCCATGACAAGCTTGAGAAGATGGTAAATAATCTGAAGAAAGAGATTGAGATATCACACCAGAAAACAGTTAGCCAATCGCAGCCATGCTTGGGTTCAAAGACCCAAAAGCGAGAGAAGACTCCAACACTTTCCCAGGAATGACTTTCGTACAAAAGGAAGTGGCTTTACCTAAAGTCAAGATCTCAGAATCTTCTGCCCGTACTGAAGACAACACGGACGAGGTTCGCAGCCCTGAGATGCCTGACCTCAATAAAGAAACTAACATGGCAAGGGTCGAGAAGAAATGGGAAGACCGCTACAAGAAGCTAGTGGGAATGATTAAATCCTATCAAGAAGGAAGCATTTATGGTGGCAAGGATGCTAGAAACTTGAGTCTAGTTACGGACTTGGTGGCACCTCCAAAGTTTAAGGCCCTTGACTTCGAGAAGTATAAAGGAACTACATGCCCATTGGCACACTTGACTATTTACTGTCGAAAAATGTCTCCTCATTTAGAAAACGAGAAGTTGTTGATCCATTGTTTCCAAGACAGTTTATCTGGGTCTGCTATCCGATGGTATGCTCAACTAAGTCGGGTCAACATACGCACTTGGAAAAATCTGTCGAAAGCTTTCCTCAAACAATACGAGCACGTGACGGGCGCGTATGCCCAGAGATGGTGAGATGTGGCAGCCCAAGTTCAACCTCCATTGTTAGAAAATGAGGTTACTCTAATGTTTGAAGAGACCCTGAATGGTCCCTCCTATGACTACATGTTAAATCACGCCACCGAAGGTTTTGCAGACATAGTCATGAATTGAGAGTTAATATTGGCAGCCATCAGAAGTGGAAGACTCGAGAGAGAAGAAGATGACGAGGACGGGCGCGTTTAGAGTTTCTCCACGAAATCGTTGGAGGCAAGATTGGCCGGGATTCATACTTTTATGGAATAATGATTAATTTTCTCTAGACAATTGGGATCATGCTTAGAATCAACCCTTTTCCTTTTGCCCGCGAGCATTAGGGATCTTTTGTAAGGGATTCTATGTCAGTTTACTTGTTTAAATATGCATTTTTTTTCTTCAGGTGGCAAACGTTTCTCGTTTTTGTTTCATCCTTTTCCCTTCTTTGCATTTTTTTCATCCATTTTTTCAAGCATACATTTCCTTTGCAGAGTCTCTATTATTTATTGTATGAATGATTCTTGAATCTAATCTCAAGATAGAGGGGAAAATGCGTGTTCAGGATTAATAGGAAATCCCATATACAGATTATGAGTGTATTTTTCTCTCGGATATTGATGTTAAGGTCCTTGAATGAAGTGATAACTCTAAAACACCTACCAACTGAAGACTACTTTTCTTTGATGGTATTTGTGTGTGAAATGACATTCGACATTCCTTCATTTCCCTTCACGAATAAGAAAAATCCATTTGTTGTCCCCCTTTGAGCCTGATATTATTTTTCTTGTGATTTAAGCCTAACCAAGGATCACTCCCCACACGGGGGGGGGGGAAAGAAAATGAAAAATTGTTTGAAAGAAACATGTCAGATTAAGTTGAATGTCCTAAACTATAAATGAAAAGGATACAAAAATAAAAAACAAGAAAAAGAAAGAAAAAGAAAAAAGAAGAAAAAAAAGAAAAAGATAGAATAAAAAAGAAAAGAAGAAATGCGAAGGAAAATTTGAAATCCTTCAAATGAGATGTGTACCAAAAAAGGAAATGAACTCTAGGGTGAAAACCCAAAATGGGCAGTCTAGAGTGATCCAAAGAATAAAAGAAGAAAAACGGAGATTTCATCAGGAAAGTCGATCATTGGTTTAATCACCCTTAAAAGATGAATTTGAGCCTTTATATCCTTTCTTTGGCAACCCGAGCCTAGCCTGCATTACAAGCCTTAAAAGACCATTTGGATCACACATGAATATTTGAGAAAAAGAGTTCGTCTTCAGAACACATTCCGCCTAATTGAGTTAACCTTTCTTCAGGGACCTCGAGCTTCTAATGTTTGATTGAGATTAGAAAAGTGGGAAAATTTAAATTTGGGGAGTGTGTGAGTAAAAGAGAGCCACCAAAAGTGGGGCACTATCCGGTTGATGGATTCTTGAATCATTCATGCTTTGAATTTTGGGGCATCTGACTTTGCCCTGTTCTTATGTTTTCCATGACTATTTTCTTATGACCCCCATTTTTAGCCTTTTCCTGCGTTTGTTATGACTTTTTCCTTTGAACTATCATTTCTAGCCTTTTCTTTCATCTTACAGGTAGGCTGACATAGATTCATGAAAAGCAAAAGATTTCTTGGTATTGATCTTAACTGTAGGAGACCATGAACAAATTTTTTCATCACTTCAGAAGACAATTGAAGCTCAGTTTGAATGAGGGCATCGCCTTGCATGAGAAGGTAAAAAAGTAAAAAGAAGCACAAGCGTTGAAGAGTTTGAAGTAAGTCGTGTTGTCCACATATAAGATGCAGAAGCTCAAAAGCCTGAAAAGAAGTAGAATTGCACTTGAGAAGCAAACCATGCCATCAGATTGGGGGCAGTTCATGTTGGCCAATGATTTAAGGTCGTCAGTATTAATAGGCGTGAGAAGAAGAGGTTAAAGCGCTAACATCATTCGAAGATATTAAAGGTGGAAACAAGCTTTCACATGCGAGCAATTCAAGATGTCATGCAGGGGCAAGAATTTGAGAATTCGCAAGAAGCATTGAAGATGCTTGATAAGGGTCATATAAAAACTTGAAGCTTTCAAAACCACAAAAGGAAGTCTTTCACTCAACATTGATATATCAACCACATTGGCAGAAGATCTTGAGACATTTTCCTACAAGGATCGAATGTTTTCGATGAAGCAAAGAAATATGAAGAATGAGAATGACGAAGCAATGACAATTGAAGGAGTCCATCCTTCCAACTAAGAGTACATGATCACTATATTAAGTGAGCAAAGATCATATGTTTTCCATTAGTCAAAAAAAAAATACAGAGAAAAAGTACAAATGCTTACCTGGATTTAACCGAGTAAACATGTGGAAAAATCAATTTTGAGAAAAAGAATTCAAAAAGCAAAAGAAATGAGACATGCATTCATGTTTTAGGCATCCCTAGGGGCATGCACATCATAATTGCATTGAATATCACATTTTTCAAGTACACGAAGGACCTTTCAGCAAAAGAACTCGCTTATTCATCCAAGCGTAAGGTGGATGAAACACTTTTTGGAACCCGCTTATTCATCCGAGCATGAGGAGGATGGAACCCCTTTTTAGAGCCCGCTTATTCATTCAAACCTAAGGTAGATGAAACACTTTTTGGAACCTACTTATTCATCCTAGCATGAGGAGGATGAAACCTCTTTTTAGAGTCCGCTTATTCATCCAAGCGTAAGGTGGATGAAACCCTTTTTGGAATCTGCTTATCTATTCGAGCACAAGGAGAATAGAATCCGGTTATTCATCCAAGCATAAGAAGGATGAAATTTTTTTTAGAAGATTTGCTTATCCGTTCAGGTGTAAGGAGAATGGAGTTTGCTTATTCATCCAAGCATAAGGAGGATGAATTTTTTTAGAAGATTCGCTTATCCGTTCAGGCGTAAGGAGAATGGAATTTGCTTATTCATCCAAGCATAAGGAGGATGAAAATTTTTAGAAATTTGCTTATTCATCCAAGTGTAAGGAGGATGAAACCTTTTGAAGCATGTTTGCTTATTCATCCAAGCATAAGGAGGATGAAATTTTTCAGAAGAATCTGCCTACCTGTTTGAGCATGGAACCCAGCTCAGCTATTCGAGCATTTGGGAGAATAAAACCCAGCTCATCTATTTGAGCATGAGGAGAATAGAACCAACCTATCCGTTCGAGCGTTTGGAGAATGGAACCCAGCTTAGCTATTTGAGCATAAGGAGAATAGAACAAGCCTATCCGTTCGGGCGTTTAGAGAATGGAATCCGCTCATCTATTCGGGCGTATGGTGAATAGAACATGCCTATTCGTTCGGGCATAAGGAGAATGGAACCAATCATAAGATCGATGAAAATTAGTGCCTTTTGGTCTTTGCTTAATCCCTGTTGCACAGAAATAAGCGAAGAGGGACAGTTGTTGTCACTAAATTTTCACCCTAAACCCATTTTCTTTAAAATTAAAAGGACTCAGTTTAATTAATTAGAAGCCTAAAAATTAACTAAATGCGCCCAACTATCCCATTTATTTTATTTTTTTCGTAGGTTTATTGAGGGTCGTCGGATCTAGGGCAAGGGGATTCAAGGGACTAAAATAGATCAAGCAAAAAAAAAAGAGGAGAGTGGGGAAGACCCCGCGCCTAGCATGTGCGCCGCACGCGCGCGAGGTTTCTTCCCCAAGTTTCCCGATCGAACCAGGGAAGCCGTGCCCAGCCACCTCAACAGTAGTGGCCGTTGTTCTGAAGCCACCAAGGAGCACTGTCGGTCGTCGTCCAGCCCTCGGCCGTGTCGTCGCCGTCACCTCTCTATCGGCTGATTCCTGCAAAACGCAAAAAGAAAAAGGGAAAATTAAGGTTAAATTCGGATATGAAATTCAATGGGAAATCATCCAAAGAAATCTTAATAAAAAATCCCTAGATTGAAGCCTTATCCAACATCAGCTTGAATTCAGAACCAAGACAAAAGCGATTTGGATGGTTTTTAGGGATTTATGCTTGAGATTCAAGCCATTTTGTACCTATAAAAACCCACTTATTTTTTGTAATTAGACACAAAGAAAAAAAATCCAAAAAAAGCATTGAAAAAATCATTAGAAAGCTTTAGAAATTTCAATAGGCTTGTAGAAGAAAAAGCTCGAGTTTTCTGGTGAAGTTGTAATCAAGATTGTTGGAATCAAAGAAGCAAGTTCATGTTTTTGGGTATTGTGTTCTTCCCTTTAATTCTTTTACTTTGATGTTTGTTGATAAATTCATGTTTGATTGTTGAAGTTCGATGTTTAAAATTTAAGTTTGTTTTGGTTCGAATTAAAACCAATTTTGGTCTTTTTTGTTAATTTTCGGATTAAAAGAGAGATGGGTGTTCTTCATCTTTTGAAGAACACCAAGAACAATGTTAAACATTTTTTTTGTTGTTTGATCCATTTTCAATCAAGGGAAAAAATAAAAAGTTGTTTGTGGGCCTTGAACCCAATCCATTTGAAAAAAATAAAATTTGGGCTTAAAGAGAATTGATTCTTTGGATTTTTTTATCAAGCTTAGTTTTATTTTTTATATCAAGTTTATCTTTTAAATAAAGATTTTTTTAGAAATTAAATATTCGTTTTAAAAATATTTAATAATCAAATATTCATTTTCCTTTTAAAACTTATAAAATATTTTCCTTAAAAATTAAAAAAAATCCAATTTCATTTTGACATGACTTTAAGGAAAAAAATTAACTTTTTTTTAAATGTGTGAATAAAAATTGAAAATAAAAATAATTTTCTTGCCTTTTCTTTTTAGTTATATTCTTGTAATTATTTAATTTTGTGATTTAATCTTTGCTTTCATATTTTATCTTTGTTTGCTTGGTTAATAATAAATGTGGTGTCTTATCAAACGGGAATGACGGGTTAGCGCAAGAAATATTGGCGGTGATTAAAGTTCATCTCTCGGGCGATAAGGCCGTTAAAATAGCTTGATATTCATTGAACAGAAAAATAAAATCGAACCTTTTTTGAACTTGCAAATTCTAGTTTTGAAAACAGTTTTTAACCAATTAGGTACCAATTTTGGGCGTCGTGTGGGTGCTAACCCTTCCCCACGCGTAACCGACCGTCGAACTTGTTTTCTGATTTATGCAGACTAAAACTATTGTTTTATTAAAACAAAACGTTTTATTAAAATAACCCTGGTTTAAAGTGATTCAATCACACTTTTTTCAAAAAGATTGGTGGTGAGTCCGTTGTTTTTTAAGAGTGCTTTCAAAAATAGTCGAAGCTCGAAAAGGGCTGCGACAACTCCATTCATGCATCATATTTAGTTAGACATCCCTAGGTTGGGAGCATGCTAACTCATATCATCAAAGCATTTTTATTGATTTGACAGATTTTGTAGACGACAAAGGATTTTAACGTGAAACTCCTCAACGATGAGTCCCTAACGAGAAGAAGTCAGCTGAAGAAGATTCGATGAAGTTTCCAAGGAGAGGGACTCGCTTAGCCGAGGAGAAGGAAAAGTTCGCCAGAAAAAAAGAAAGAGAAAAGAGGGAGAGAAAGAAAAGAAAAGGAGCCAAAGAAAAAGGAAGAGAGGGAGAAAAAAATAAGGAGAAAAAAAGAGAGGAAAAGAATAAAAAAGAGAGAAAGAAAAAGAGAGAAAATAAAAAAGAAAGGAAAGAAAGAAAGAAAAAAGAAGAAGAAGAAAGAAGGAAAAAGAGAGGAAGAAAAAAAGGAAAGAAAAAGGAGAAGAAGAAAGAAGGAAAAAGAGAAAAGAAGAAGAAGAAAGAAAAGAAAAAGAAGAATCTCTAAAGTGAAAACTTGTAAAGACGCTTTAGAGCAAGAGGTTAAGGAACTCGAGAAAAAAGAAGCATAATGGGTGGACCCGAGGTCAGAGAGGAGGCACCGCCATTGCAAAGAAAAAGAAGAAGAGGAAAGCAAGAGAAGATCAAGGGACCAAAAGGAGAAACTATATCTTAAAGATGGATTGAGCCCTTCCTAAGAGAAGTAAACGACAAAGTGAAAACTTAGAGAGGATTTCAGAGCGAAGGAGGCAGATACTCAAAGCTCAAGGATTTCAGACTCGCCACGTCAGAATTTCAGAGCAAAAGAGGTAGATACTCAAAGATCAAAGATTTCAGACGAAGGATTTCAGACTCGCCACATCAAGATTTCAGAGCAAAGGAGGTAGATACACAAAGCTCAAAGGTTTCATGCGAAGGATTTCAGACTCGCCACGTCAGGATTTCAGAGTGAAGGAGGCAAATACTCAAAGCTCAAGGATTTTAGGCGAAGGGTTTCAAATTTGCCATGTCAAGGTTTTCAGAGCGAATGAGGCAGATACTCATAGCTCTAAGACTTCGGGGCACAAGAGGCAGATACTCATAGCTTTGGCTTTCGAGGAAGAGGAAGGGTGAATAGTTCTACATATGAGGAGCTCGTAACTCAAAATCTTCTAACAAGGAGTGGGACAAAATTAGTGCTTATGGTCTTTGCTTTATTCTTGTTACAAAAGGATAAGCAAAGAGGGGCAACTGTAATCACTAATTTTGACCAGGGTAGACTCATTTTTATTTTTATCTTTATAAGTAATGGACTTATATGTATAATGGGCTTTGCCTGGGCTATGTTTAAAACAAAAAAATTATATATGTTGCTATCATATGTGGTTATTAATGTTATGTCACTAACCAATTGGAAAAACCCCTAAATATTATTACTAGTATTATATAATTATATATGTGTTTTGTATACCCCATAATATATTAGGTTATATTAATTTTATTAGTTCGGTATCCTATTATATCATTATATCATTAGTATTATTATTATCATGTTTATCATTATTATTACTATATATTAATGGATGTCATTATTATTATTATTAATATTATATTATTATTATTATATTAAACTAATTAAATTGAATATATGTAAAAACATGCATCCTTTAATTAAATAAAGCCCACATTTTTACAGCCCCTTATCATATATTAAAAGCCCAAAAAATATTTTACATATTACATATTTGGCCTGTTTGGCCCAAAGTCTAAAAAACCCTAGTCCTAATATGATGTCCCTCTCTTTTGCTTGTGCGCAGCCGCATCTAGAGCGGCAGATCAAGGGTTGCTGATCGAACGGTCCAGATGGTCCCTGATGGAAGAAGCCTTAGTTGGCTTTCTTTTGCCCTGGCACCGTAGGATCCCAACTGTCGGTTCTGGTTCGTGATCGAATGGCCTAGATTGAAGAAACACCCTTTCCAAATTCCCCACGCACGCGTGCAACTCACGCGCTTGACTCCTCAACTCTCCAGACCATTCGGAGCGCCACGTCGGCCGGAAGGATCATCAACTGCTGTGATTTTTCTATTCCCCTCCTCTTCGTCGTTCCGCCACGTCAGCGTATGCAACAAAATCAAAATATGTTAAACAAAATATGCTAACTAAAATGTCATAAAGGACAAAGCAATGCGCCAAGAATTTTAGGATACACAACGAAATCGGCAGCTGGCCAATGAGATGTTTTTCATTTTCAGAGATCAATAGAAAGCAAAATACCAAAGTTTTAAAGGTATCGTCTTCTTAATTTAATTAGCATCCATCGGCATCCTCATTTCAGTTTTAAAATACACCAAAATAGACTAGGGTTTTTGTGTTTTTACCTTCGTCTTTCTGTTCTCCCTTTGTACCATCGTGTCTCCTCTTCGGTGACAAGCCTCCCAATTTTCATAGATCGTGCGTGGTGAGCCGTTGGCATATAGATGGTAGAAATCATTTTATTTGGGTTTCGGCTTTCACAAAACGAAAGGGATTTTCATCGCTTTCGAAGTGTTTGAGTTTAGATCTAGGTTCTAAAAGTTAAAATGAATCGTTTTCCGGTGTTAGGGGGTTCGCTGGCTGCCAACTAGTGACGGCCGACGTGGTGAGTTCCAACATCGAGAGGACGAGAGAGAGAGAGGTTTTTAGGATTAGTAAAAGGGGTCTGAAATGTTTAAAACGTGTTTTATAATGTTTAAAAGATTTAAAATTGACGAAATCATGTTTTTGGTCCTTCCGCGTCGCGTTATTTACGCGTATATGGGTTTCCGCGTTTTGCATTCGCGTTTCTGGTCCCTGTGGTTTTTGAAATGTTGCAGTTACGTTCATTCTCGAGCCTAACCTCATCTCAAACGATTTAATCCCCTTTTGGTCCTTGAAGCTCTTGATTTTGTTTAATTTGGCCCTTTCCGGTATTTAAACCCCTCTTTTATCGTGCATGTCTTTAATTCATGTTTTGTATTACATGTCTTAAATTCCAGTCCCACATTTGTGACGTTATGCCTTATATACATTGTTATTATTCTTTGAGCATTTAATATAGTTTATGTGTTGTTATTTTGTTATATGCGTGTATGCATACGATATGTATATTCTGCATGTTACCTATAGTATATTATATATTCATTATGTAGTACGTTATATATTTATATATCATAGTTCTATATATATATATGTATGTATGTATATATATAGTTGGTTTTATTTCATGTTTGTCCTTTAATTATGTTAGTTTTCTCAGTTTATACATAATATTTTAAATGTATAATATATAATTTTTATATAACGTGTAGTTTTAATATATGATATTGTTGGAGTATGCCCAAAGACCAATCATATGATGATTGAATAGACATACTATTTTACTAGATTTATCAAGTAATGTCATTGCCGATACTATCATTTGGTATGTTTCTGTGCATCAAACTAACCATTGGATAATAATATCCATACAATAATATGATTATTGTTAAATAGGATCCTTAGTCGAATATTATTACGGGTATGGACAGTGATAATATATAAAGACTAATATGTGGTTGATGACAAGCGTTGTCATTGACATAGAGATGTCAAAATCAACACATAAGTATTTGTTAGAGAACAACATACTGGATTGACCTGCTATGAGCATGTTTCTTGGGTAATTATGTGACAGTCACAACATTGCTCATGATAAACATATGTATAATCCTCAGATTTGAGATCAACATGATTTCAACATAAAGATTTACATATTTTGACATAGTCAAACGTGTGTCGTAACTGACTACATTATAAAGACTGGTGATTGGATACGCGATGACCTATGTAGTGAAATATGGTTGATCAAGAAAGGATTTGTCCCTCCTACATAATGGGAGAAATATCTTCGGCCACTTGATTGAATGAGATTAGAAAATGCATGGCCATGCTCGAATATTATGATATGAGATATCATAGAGATTCGTTTATCATAATCTAGTCAAGACATCAAGAAACACTAGATGGACAACGCAAGTGTGACTAACCCATGACTTGTGTTCATCTAAGATATAAAGGACAAAAGGATGAAATACATAAAGGAAGTTTATTCAGGAATTAGGAAAGTCAAATCATGACTTCATGCAACTTAGGTAGCAATAATGTATTGCTAGATGCCACTCATTGTTTGTAAAATTAGAACAGTTCTAATTTTGCTGCTAACGTTGCATGAACCTACAAGGGTCACACCCTTCGAATGAAACGAACAAAAATTGGAAACCATACTCCCTATTTTAGGGAGGTTGCCGAAAATCCCCTATGGGATAAGGGAAATCGGCAACTCCCTTAAATGGGAATAATATTGGATAAATATGGTATTTATCAAATATTATTTAGAGTATGGAAAATATTTAGAGACTTAAATATTATAGAATAAGATTCTAGAAATTTAAATATATATTTGAAATTTATATATTGTATATTTAATTCCAAGTTTATGTAGAATTAGATTCCACATAATTAAAAATATATATTTAAATATATTTAAATCCAAGTAAAGATAGAATGAGATTCTATATAATAAAAATATATATATTTGGATTAAATATAATGTATATTTAATCAATGTTTTATGTAGAATAAGATTCTACATAATTTAATATATATTTCATTTAATATTATTAAATATAATGTATATTTTATAAACCAATTTCAAGTAGAATTAGATTCTATGAATTTTGGTTGAACTTGGATTTAAGGAATTCAACTAGAATTAAGTCTCTGAATACTATTTAAAGGGACAAGGGCTAGCAACCAAATCATCCCTCTTCCTCCTCTTGAAGATTTCGACAATAGCCCTAGGGATTCCCCACTGGAATTCGACATATCCCAGAAAGCTCTCTGAGAAGCTGTTCGATATTTTTCTGGTGTTCTACTTGCCCCCTGGCAAATCCCTGAAGGTTCCCTTGCTCGATTGCAAGTCCCGGTTGAACTCCTGGTCGATTTCAGACTTCCTCAGGAATCCCTAGAGGGATTTCGACTTCTCCCTGGAAGGTGTTCAAACCTGTCGAAATTTATCCCTAAGTGTTAGAGAGGCGGAAACTTTGTTCGTTTTGTTCGGGTGGACTCCGTAGAGATCGTTGTGAACCTGTGACGATTCCAGTTTTACTTGACGTGGTTATTCCGTAGAGATCTTTTCACCCCAGATTCGTTCCGGTACATGGATCCTGGCTGGATTACGTCGGATTAATTTTTCCGCTGCGCCACGGGGCGTGCCGACGTGACCCAACAGATATATAATTTTATAAAAAACGGTTTTAATATAACATATAGTATCATGTATATAATGTAT
This sequence comes from Hibiscus trionum, assembly GCA_030270665.1. Lineage (NCBI taxonomy): Eukaryota > Viridiplantae > Streptophyta > Magnoliopsida > Malvales > Malvaceae > Hibiscus > Hibiscus trionum. Next base: position 4,927,830 of record BSYR01000008.1, read on the forward strand.
TGTTATTATAAAATATGTAATGTGTATCCGTTTACAAGCTTGGGCCTTGGGCTTTGGGGGCTTAGATTGTTAGGGTTAAGTTTGGGGCTTTGTTTAATTTAGGTGGGCTTGGGCTAGGTAAGTTAGGCCTTTAGGCATTTTTAAATAAGATCGTCTTAATTGTTTCGACTCGTGTGCCCATTTCATAGGGGCACAGTTCGTACAATTAAGTCAGTTTAGGTCCAGAGCCTTATAGTTTAATTCGCTTAAACTTGTCCTTGCCTTATTGGGACGAATATTAGGTTCATTAAACCAGTTAAACTTTTCTTAATTATTTCTTTAAGGTAAATTTAATATTAAATTTAGATGGATGTGACACAAGATAATTCATAATTTATTAGGGCCTTATAGTTTTTAGGGCATAAACAATTTAGGGTTAATATTAGAATCACCTAATTAATAATTAGATCACTAATTGGACTCCTATAATTTGGGCCTTTTAGGATAGGACCTTGGGTGGGCTTTTGTGTGTTCATCTTTAAGTCTTTTTGTGACATGCATCTTAATTGTCATTCATGTGACCCTTTGTCCCAATTACATGTTAACTAATTTAAATCATACAAAAGGGAGGTATCTATTAATCTCGATATTTGTGTCGTGACAGTCCGAACTCAATGGATGTTGACCAAATATTTGGGTTATTCCTTACTGTCTCAAGGTAAACGATAGTTAAAAAAGAGACAATGTCATAACATCATTCCTAAATGCTTGCATCATGCATAAAGGTGACGTACGAGAGTTGAACCATAAATTAACACGTCAATCCGACTTATATGATGTCGGTTTAATCTATGGTCTGATGTATCGTCGCCCTTATTAATTAAATGCCTAATTAATTCTAAAGCTCTGATTTGATTAAACTCGTACAATTAGAGTCAGATTTTCAATTAAGAACATCTAATGAAATCCATTTTAAACTTTAAATAATTTCCATCTATTAAAGGTAACAAATATTTTGGTACCGATTTCCGGGTGTGATGGGGGTGTTAATCCTTACCCACACGTAACCAACTCTCGAACCCTTTTTAAAATGAAACTCTGGTTTTTGTGGTGTCCGGCCTACCTTAGTGGCCGGTGGCAACTCCAAATTGTTATTGTTTTCTGAAACTCAAATTTTCCAAAAGAAACTCCCCTTTTAATTAGTTTTTCTAAAAATGTGGGATTTTTAAAAGTAGTTTTCAAGAAAAAAATTATTACATACACAAATTCCAAATTCAGTCCTAATTCACATTACTCTTAATCGAATAATTAAATACATATGCAAGTCCAGGTTCAATGTCAGATTCAGAGGCTATCATATTAGAATTTCATGAAACAGACTTAAAAACGGACTCAAGACGTCGAAAAACATAAAATAAGACTTTTTGAAAAAAAGTTAACTTTTTGGAAAAAAAAAAGTTGACTTTTTGGTCTAAGTCAACGCTGACGCCAGTGGTCAACGCTGACATCATGCTGACTTCACTGCTCAACGCTGACGTCACTGGTTAATGCTGACGTCATATTGACGTCACTGGTCAACTGGGTTAACTCGGACAAGTTGACTCAGACGGGTTGACTCATTGCATTGACTCGGAAGGGTTGACTCATTGAGTTGGGTCAGACGAGTTCGGGTACAGTTCGGTCGGACGGGTCGGATACGGTTCGGTCGAGTATGGGTTTAGTACCCAAAACCATTGGGCCTTAAAACAAGCCGGCCCACTCAAAAACAACATACAGATTATTGAATCGGTTGGGGGGAGTTTAGGCCAGTTTGATGACTCGGTTCAAGGCCATACTGGTTCAGGACTGAACCAGCTTGATTCAACGAAGAACCAACTACGGTGGCCGGAATTCTCCCCTGGACTGCGCGTGCTCACCACGCGCGACCCTAAACGGCTAGAAACACCGCTAGAATACGGCTAACGAGTGGGGGAAACTTAATAGCTTAAGTTTCCATGGCTTACCGAGGCTGAAAACGGCTACGGCACGGCGGCCATTGGGAAAACTAAATTGTTTCCACACTTTCCGACGACCCTCAAACCAAAAGAGGGAAGACAATCGAACGGTCGGGATTTGCTCACTATGATATGCTGAGCACGGCTACGCTGTCATGTGCACACCTATGACTGAGGCGGCTGAAAATGGTGAAAATAGAGAGATGGTGTTTGGGTTCACGTCGAGCCTTCAACACGGCCTCTAGGACGAACGATGATGCATCTCTGTGAGTGGAGGTAAGGGTTGAGGTTGGGACACCACGATGCTTCTAATGATGCCGACGGTGATAACCACGACGCTGCGGTGGCTGGGATCGGGGACGATGAATGGTGGAGGTTGAGGAGAACGTTTAGAACCTTCTGGGTTCTCAAAACCCGAACAAACATATATAATGGGGGTAGTTGGGGAGTAAGATCATACGTATTAAATTTTGGTATAATCACCAAATATAGCTTTTATAAAACTGTTGGAAATTAATACTCCATCCGTCCCATAAAAAATGTCTTTTATTGACTATTTGAAAGTCAAAATTTTTAAATTTTGACTATTATTATATTGAATATTTTAAATAATTAAATTTTATAAAATATATATTTGAAAACTACTCGATTAGAGGTTTTTAAAATATATTTTTCATATTTTTATCCATTATATATTTTAAATAATTATGGGTCAAAGTTGAAAAAATTGACCTAAAAAAAGTCAATAAAGGACAAAAATTGTGGGACGGAGGGAGTACCAAAAGATGTCTTAGCTTAGATGGTTAAAACTTAAATTTTTAAAACCCCATGTCAAGGGTTCAATTTTGCATGGCAGCACATCCATTTTTTTATCTCCCATTTCCATGACTTTTTCTCTATTTTTAATACCTTTTTATTAGGGTGTTACATCAACTTTGTATGATTTCCTTATTTCTTTATTCTCTCTTTCATTTTAAGTCTATTTTGAACAAATTTGAACTACATGCTTCTAAATCACTCCACAATACCTATTTAGCTAAAATTCATATTTTTTTTTAAATCCTATTTTTGCAATTTTAGCCCCTAAACTATGTATGATTTCGTATTTCTTCAATTCCTATTTTGTTTTAAGTCTATTTTTAACCAAAATTAAACCATATGATTCACTAATAGTACTATATAATATCTATGTAACTTCAATTCATATTTTTAACAAAATATTCTTTTTTAAATTTAATCCTTTAACTTTGCATTTTATTCAATTTGACCATTCAACTGAATTTTTTTGTAAAGCTTTTCTTCACATCAATTCATTGATTCTTTTATACTCCCATCAATATTTTATCCTCAAAAGTTGTTTATTTAAAAATAACATTACAAATATATTTTTAGAAGTTTAGGTGATATTTTTTAGGCTTAAATGAAAAATAGGTGCCCAAAGTATACCTCTTTTGAACTTTAGGTGCCTAAAGTATTTTTTTGTAAAAATAGGTGCCGAAAGTTTTAACAGATATAATTTTAGGTGTCCGGCCGTTAAAGAGGTGTTAAAAATTGACAACCACTCAATGCTTGACACATGGCACTAATTTTATTTTAAAAAAATTAAGGAAAACACTCAGAATTTTCAATTTTTCATAAAATCCCGGAATTTTGCAAAGTTTACAAAGCAGTCCCCAAATTCCTAAAATTTCTAAAAACAAACCCCCAAAATCATCGTCGCTTCCGCCGCTGATCGTAGCCCATGACCACACCCCTTTGGTCGTCGGACCAAGGTGGTCATTTCTCCCAACACGACGTCGTCGGAAACGCTGAACGACATGCAACCGAACGTTGATTTTGCATTCATTAAAAATTAGGTTTATGGTTTAGGCTTAGAGTTTAAGGTTATGAATTAGGGTTATGGTTTAGAATATTGGGTTTAAGTTGTATTTTTAGGGTTTAATACTTAGAATTTAGAGTTATAACTTAGGATTTGATTTTTTAGTGTTGGGAACAAAAAGCAGCACCGAAAAATTACAGAGGATTTTATCTCCCAATAACTATATCAAATCCCAAGATTAAAATTTGTTCCATTTCTTCTTAAGAAATAAAATTCCAACTAAAACTTAATTTATGTTTATTTTTATTCTTACTTTTACTTTTATCATGCATTGAATCAAATGTTTGATTGTTCAAAGGACAATTGAAGATATATTTTTTTGTTTAGTTTTCGTTTTAAGAAATTGTTATAAATATATGTTACTTGTGAATATATCAATATAACTCCGTATTACAATTAGCGCCAGAAACACTGCTACGTTGAAGGCTTAAAATTGTATTATAATCTTTGACTAATCAATAAAAATAATTTTAAATTAAATAATATGAAAATTATTGTATGATATTTTTTCATATGTATATCATTTATTAGGGTTGTAAATGAGACGAGACAGATCGCGAGTTATTCGAGTCCGACTCGGTCAAAGCTTGGTCAAAGCTTGACTCGATTAGAATCGACTCAAGCTCGAACTCGGCTCAAGTTCTTAACGAGCCGAGCCAAGCTACTTGATACCCGACTCGAAAAGTTCACGAGCTACTCGAAAATATAATATACTAATTTTTTTTTTATAATTTATAATTTAAATTCCTAAACTTAAACCCTAAAATATAAACCCTAAACATAAGTCTTAAACTTTAAAATCTAAATCCTATATTCTAAACCCAACAACCTAAACCTCTAAACCCTAAACTAACACCCTTAAACCCTAAAATTAACAAGGTTGAATTTACACAGCTTGTGTATTAAAGTTTTTTCTCGATTGAGCTTTAAATGAGACCTGATGAATGCGAGCTACTCGAGTCCAACACGGTCAAAGATCGGTCAACACTTAACTCGATTGGGCTCGAATAAAGCTCGAACTCGACTCGAGTTCTTAACGATCCGAGTCGAGCTTATATTTCTCAGGCTCGTTAAAAATTACTCAAGCTCGAACTCGACTCAAAATCTTAACGAGTCGAGTCGAGCTCAGCACTACTCGAACTCGGCTCGGCTCGTTTACACTCCTATCGTTTATATACATTTTAATATATAATTTTCAACCATTATTTTTATTCACAAACTAAAGACCAAATGAAGAAGCCAGCTGAGGTTCAGCTCTCCAGTCTTCCTATTGGATTTGGAGCTGCCTGACTTTTCTGTTTTTAGTTCCAAACAGAGCTAAGAAAATGTGTTAGACACTAACTTTTTAGTGCGCTTTCATTTTAGTCACCAAATTTTTAAAACTTGTGATATGGCCACTAACTTTTAAATTCTCTTTCATTATGGTCCTCTTGTTAACTACCGTTGGAAAACGTTACACGGCATGTTAACTTTCTTTCTTGTTTAATGTTTTTCTTCATTTCTTCTCTTTATACTGTATTATTGAATCTTTGATTATAACTCCTTGAACTGCTTTTGCCTTAACAAACACCAAAAAGTCGTCGGCTTGCCATTGCTTTTGAAAAGTTTAGCTTAAGATTTAGTTGTTTGAGACTACTGTTAAAAAATGCTTTTAAAATGACAAAATGACCATTTTAGACATATGTTGTAAGATTTAAATCATATTAATTTGAATTATTTTTTGAATTCATTAGTAAACTTATATGTGCAATATATAGAGTTACTGTAATAAAATTATAAAAATAAAAAATAGTGTAATTTAATTGTTAAGTCTACAACCATTTTGTAAATGCAAACCGAGGAGATGGGATGCTGTTAAACAAAAGAGTTAATTTAGAAATAAATGTGACGAAATTCTTTTAACATGCCATCAAACCGAGGAGATGGGATGCATTTTGTAAATGCAAACCGAGGACATATAACATGCCATCATGTCAAATTTCATCACAAACGGATCATCCAAACTCAACCAATTGAACATACAACATTCAGGGACCAAAAAGCAACATTTCAGAACATTAGAAAATTCTTTTAACTGAAAATAACGACTCGATATCGTACGTTTAAGCCCATATCGATACGCGGGAAGGTAGTAGCCAAAATTGGGGTAAAGGTATTGATACGCTTCCTCTTGTATCGGTACGACCTTCAAATTTTTGCCTAGGCGTATCGATACGCAAGCAACTCGTATCGATACCCCTGTATCGATTTGCCTGAGAAATGCCTTAGTGTATCGATACTCAACCTCGAGTATCGATACGCAAACAAGAAAATCACACTCCACAGCCCTCAAATCACATTTAGCAACATTTTAACATGTCTAAAACATCCATACATGTTATAATCAACATTCCATACAATTATGCATCAACATCCACTCATAAGATAAGCATTAAGCATAGCAATCCATAAAGAGATAATAAACTACCTAAGCATGCTTTTAAGCATAAACCATAACATAGCCAAAATGCCAAAGTTAAGACCATAAACCATATAGTGATCATTTACAAGTCCAATAAAACAAACCAAACATGCTCAAGGTGTTTAACATCACCACACAAATTGTAACCCCCTTAGCCCGGCCTAGACGATTGACCCGAACTTCGAAGATTACACGGGGAAAACCAAAGTCAACCCGAAAGTCAACCTTGATTCATGACCTTTTTTATTTTTAGTCTTGTCTAGATGCTTGTTAACCCTAAGTGAGAACTCACGAAACACGATTGAGAAAGGTACAGCGATCGGATAACATATAGGGACTCAATTGCACTACACACGAAATTAGGGACCAAATTGTAATTTCTGAAAATTAGAGGGACTTTGCTGGTTTTAAGGTTACCATCATGTAATTAGTCATGTTACATGCTTCTCTGCAAAGTTTCAACTTAAAAAGGCATCTCAAACTCAAGCAATTGTATTTACAACATTTGGGACTAAAATGTAAAGCTTGCAAACATCAGCACAATTCAAATCTGTGTCCAACGATCACCCGTTTCGGAACACCCACCTGCCATATCGAAACGCTGGATCGAAACGACGTTGACCATTTCGGTACGCGAGTGTGTTCCGAGACCAGTTTCGAAACATGGCATTCCAGTAGCCAAATCGTTCCGAAACAGCCTTCACCGTTTCGAAACACGAAGGCCATTACAGGCCCCCGTTCCGAAACACTAGAGGGTGTTTCGATACGGTTTTCCCAGAAACTGTAGCAAATGCTGGTTTTTCACTCAAAAACCTATTCAAACACATCCCAAGGACTCTCTAATCATACCAACAAGTCAACATACATATAAGGTACATATTTGGAACACTCAAACACAATCATAGCTTCAAACATGAAATCCCATTAATCTAGAGGCATGCTCCCTAATATCAAATCACAAACAGGCAATCCAACCTCAAACAAGCAATTAAGGCCATTTACAATTCAATCCAACCAAAGCAAACATGCCACAACCTTAGGGAGCTTAACACATCTCCCAAATACAAATCTTGGTTTCCCATTGCCAATCTATCAAAACTAAAGTGCATGAAAACTTCACCATACATGAGCTTGGACTTCCTTGGATGAACTTAGCTTCCTTAATGCCCGAAAACACCTCAATTATCTACATTATTGGTAAAAGTGTAACGCCCCGGTTTTGGGCTCAGAAGTTTTGGGCGTTGACCGGTTCGGTCAAAGTGCTGATCGAATATATAAGAGTGAATTTAGGGAAGCCTAGTTCGGGTTGCATTAAAAATATGGAAAAATGTTCTAAAATCATATTTTAATATATAAAAGTGAACTGTGAAATCAATTTTGGAAAATGAGGTTCGGAAGGTTGACATTTTGGCTAGTGACCAAAATGTAATTTTTGAAAGTTCGGTGACAGTTTTATAAAGGATTGAAACTTTGAATCTTTAAGGAGCTATTATTCCAAAAGAGTTTCTCCAGATTTTTCTAAGATATTTTAAGGTTTTATTCTGATTTAAAACATAAAGAAAGTGGAGGGAAATCATTTTTACTATTTTATAACTAACTTTTCTATTTTCTCTCAATTTTCCTTTTCTCTCATTTTCTCTCAACCCAAACACATTCTCCAGATTTTCTTCTTTGATTTTGTCAATCTAAATCACTCATTTCAACTCTCGTTTGATTCCTAATCATCTCATCAACAAAACCTCTCAATTTGCAAGTTGTTTCATCAAGCTTTTTGGCTCTAAAAAGGAGAAACTCAAGTTTGGAGGTAAGAACGTCCTTCTCCTCTGAACTTCAAGTTCTTTATTGAAATTCCCAAGTTCTCAATCCTTGATTTGTGTTTTGTTAAAGGCTTTTCAATTGAAATCTTGATTTTGGCTTAAAATGCAAGATTTGGCGATTTTGGTGAAATTTTCGTGTGATCTGTTTGGGCAGTGTTTTGAAGTGTCAAAATGATGTTAAATGAATGCTAAATTGATTAGAAGTTGAGGTTTAATTAATGCAATCCCGGATAGGTTGAATTTCCTAAGTTTGGCTTGAGTTTTTGGTTGTTTTTGGAGTGTTTTTGGTGATCTGTTATACCTGGAAGTATAGGGACGTGTTTGTGATCATTTTGGATGTTAATTGATGTTTAAAAATGGTTAGAAGTGATGGATCTTGGCTGGGTTAAGTTTTGGTAGTGTTTGGAGGTGATTTCGGTTGTGTTTGGTAGCCGAATTGTTGGTTGTGTGATGAGCAGCGAGTTTGGTTGTGTGGTTGCTGTTCTTAATGCATAATGATGCATTAATGTGCTGTTTTTGTGTGCTTGAAACAGGGGAGTTTGATCCGTGAGCTTTAGAGGTGTTGCAGAAGGTTTCGGATGCTTGGAAGGCTTGGTGGCTAGCCTTGTTTTGTGTATCGGTGAGTGAAGTTGGGTTTTCAACTTTTAAACCAAGGTTTGAAGGTTTTGGGAGCTTAGTTTAAGTCTAAACAACTTTGCTAAGCTCAAGAGTAAGTGAATGGATTTTCGCTCTTGAATTATGATTGTGAAATTGGCTTTTAAGCAATTGTGGTTGATGATTGAAATGCATGCGTTTTGCATGGTTTAAATCTGTTTTGAAAGCATATTTTAGCATGGTTTAATGCTGGTTTTGAAAGCCATATGTGAAGGATGCTCAAGGTAAGAGATCCTTGGTTTTATACATTGGAAATGTGGTTTTGATGCATGGTGTTGCATGTTGTTCAAATGGCTTTGTTTAATGCTTTAAAACAGTGAATTAATGTTGGTAAGTGATGGTTTTTGCATTATGGATATGCATGTGAAACATTGGCCTAATGTGGTAAGATGGTTATATTGGCAAGTGATGTAAGTGGTTCTTGGTTCTTTGATCGGATATAGTTAGCCGGCTATAGGATTGGGTGCACCGTGAATTAAGTCGCCTTGGAGGTGGAGTGGTCAAGAGTGGACCGGTAAACTCCCTTCAAGTATCCTAACGAGATGGTTGAGGTCATAATGGAGGTGTTGCCCATTCGAGGACCTTGGTTGAGCAAAGGTTATATGGTGTTTAAAAGTCCATATGTGGGAACCTTGTGCTTGTTGAGATCACAATGGTGGTGTTAAGTCCATGTGTGGATCTTGTGTAGGGTGTCCCGGATCTCGTTAGTGATGTTATACAACTACCAATCGGTGAATGCAAAGGTTGTATGGTGTTTGAAAGTCCATACATGGGAACCTTGTGCATGTCAAGGTTGTATGGTGTTTGAAAGTCCATACATGGGAACCTTGGGGAAAAGTTGAGGTTGTATGGTGTTTGAAAGTCCATACATGGGAACCTCGGGAAAGCTAAGGTTGTATGGTGTTTAAAAGTCCATACATGGGAACCTTAGGATGTTGAGGTCAAATGGTGTTTAAAAGTCCATTTGGGAGACCTTGGATTGGTAGGGTGTATGGAGCGTAGGGACAACGCTCGGAATCCGCGTATCCGATTGGGTGTTGAGTTGAAAAGTGAATGTGGTTGATCACTTGAAGGCCAATATGATATTCTTGATTGTGATGAAGCATGGGATGCTTGAAATGATGCATAATTGCATGTGAAGCATTAGATGCTTGAAAAGATGCATGGTTGCATGGAAAGTGTATAATGCTTGTGAATGCATGTTTACTTGTTAAGTTGAACAAGTGTTGATTATCATTTGGAAAATGATGCATGTGAGCATGAAATATCTTTAGTGCATTGGAGTCTTGTTAAGACTTGTTTTTAAAGGCATGTGATGTTGATGTTGTGGTACATATATGTTGCCTTGGTTTAATGCATGTGTTGGTTGGTTTGTGAAATGGTTTTAAAAGATTCTTGCTTGAATTGGCTTCCAAGTTTAAGAAAGGTATGTTGTGAAATGGGAGTGTTTTCCAAGGTTTTGTTTTAGCTTGCATATGGTGTTTATGCATGGTTTGGCTAAATGGTTGATTTTGCAAGTTGTGCTTTGAAAAGGGTTTTCTTAGTTTGCTAAACTAAGGGTTGGTTTTCATGTATATGCAATGCATGGTTTTAAGCATGTTGTTGAAAAGGTTTTTTTTCCAACTTTGCTTGCTAATCAAATCGGGTTGCTTTTCAAAGAGGTTTTTATGGCTCGCTGCATTGATGGTGTTTTGGTTTTGAGCATTCCTCACTAAGCATTATGTGCTTACGCTCATTTTTGTCCATCAATGCAGATTCTTGAAGTTTGGACAGCGAGGAGCAAGGGATTCAAGAAGGACTCCACTTGAGATGTATGTCTCGGTTAATAGCTATAGTTAATAAAGGCAATGGGGTAGAATCTCTTGGGTTGATGTAAGTGTTTGTATATGTTCGGACAAGTATGGTTTTGTGTTGTTGATGTTGTTGGAACATGGTTTGGCTTATGAGTTGAATTGGAAGTATGTTGTTTAAATGGTTGCTTGTGTTGGAAGCTTAACCTTGAAATTGGGGTTTTTCGTGTATGTTGACATGTTGTTGAATTGTTGATGCAAGTATGCCTCTTTTATGTTGAATTGCATGTTGGAAAAGTTTGGTGGCTTTTGGAGCATGATTGGATGTTTAATTGCATGTTTAAGAATGCATTTTGAGGCTTGCTGTGCAGGGTGTTTCGGAACAGCCAATACCGTTTCGGAACGGGTGCCTTAAACAAGCCCAGGCGTCCGAAACGGGAGGGACCGTTCCGAAACGGAAAGGCTACTGCCAGACCCCCGTTTCGGTACGCGTTGCGGAACGGCCCCGTGTTTCGGAACGGGCTAAGCCTGTTTCGGAACGGGTGACCGTTGGGGGCTGACATTGGCAGTTAAATGTTTTGAAAAGTTGCATTTTGGTCCTGAATCTTGTTTGTGCAATTGTATGAGTTTGGGATGTCCGTTTGAGCTGAAATTTGGCAGTAAAGCATGAAACCTGACTAATTGCAATATGGTAACTTTAATTTGGGTTAAGTCCTCATATTTATCAGAAATTACAATTTGGTTCCTAAAATTGTAATTTGTTCAATTGGGTCCCCGTTTGATCTCTAATGTTTGTGATCTTTGAGTATGGCGTTTGAGTGATCACATATAGGACTAATGTGCATCTAGACGAGATTAAAAAGAAAAAAAAAGGGTCGTTAATCAAGGTTGACTTTCTGGTTGACTTTGGTTTTCCCCGTGTGACCTTCTTAATTCGGGTCAACCGTCTGGGCCGGGTTGAGGGGGTTACAAAAAGAGAGCGTAAGCACAAATGCTTAGTGAGGCATGCTCAAAAGTAAACCAACACAATAATGCTCATTGGAAAAACACTTTCATCAAAAGCTTTTAAACCACATGCTCATTTCTATCTCATGCTTAGAAATCTTTCAAAGCAACTTCTCAATGAAACCACATGTACCTCATTTCTATCTCATGCATTTACCAATGCAAAACTCATGGCAAGGCCATACACATGATTGTATCATCAAAGCATTTCTAAAACCAATCTCATATACATGTCTCATAGCATAAAACATTTCATCAAGGTACATGTGTAACAAAAACCATTTCATCATTTATAATAGCATTTAACATCTCATTAATACTCGGATATGCGGACACATTTCTACACTAGACTCTTCCGGTGGAATCTCGCATCACCGTACTCACTTATCTAGCAACATGGCTTCCGGTGGAATCTCTCATCGCCACAAAGCTTGGGTATTTCACCAAGTTCTACCCGATGGAATGCCCATCATCGGAATATCTCCCTTTGTCTTAACCAAAGAGCACGTACGAATTTTTAGTTTATAGTGCACTCTCATCCTATTGATCGATCAATTATATCCGGTAAGTTTCTCAATATCTATGCCAATATAATGTGTTAAAACATCATCACACCTACTGTTTTTCATGCAATATTACTCAAGGTTTTCTCACCACATTTCAAAACATAAATCATACTTTGCTTCAAACCAAAAGCTCAAATCTATTCAATGCAACATGCCATCTCATGACACCTCTATAAGCATAATTTCATGCTATGAATCATGCATAAAAATAGTAGGAATTTATCAATCTCAAACCATGAGCATGTAAAAGCATTTTTAGGGGCAAACACCACTTTAAAGAGAGCAATTCAAACCATACTTACTTCCGGATTTAGGAAGGTGTTTCAAACCTCTCCTAAATCCCCAAACCTTTCACTTTTGTCCTCATGGACTTCCAACCCAATCACACTCACCAATTTACGTTTCGCTTGCTTGCCGAAACGCCAATTAAGCTTCCGGATCAACTCCAAAAGTGTCTGAAGATGTCTCCCCTGTTTTAGACACATAAAAGCAGAGGATTAATGCATCATCATGCATTGAAATCTTCAGCCAACACTCCAAAACTCGCTGCTCTACTTAAACCCAACATTTCGGCCACCAACACAACCGAAATCACCTCTAAACTCTTCCAAAACATAACCCAGCCAAGATCCATCACTTCTAATCATTTCCAAACATCAATTAACATCAAAAACAACCCTAAACTCGTCCTTATACCTCCAGCTATAACAGAACACCAAAATCACCCCAAAAACCAACATTTTTACAAGCAAAAACTTAGGAAAAACAACTTATTCGGGATTGGATTGATAAAACCTCATTTCTAACATCATTTAACATCCAAAATACATTAGGAAACCATCTCAAAACAGAGCCCAATCAATTACCATGAAAATCTTCAAGATCTCTTCCAAAATCTTGAGTTTTAAGCCAAATTCTTGTTTCTAACATTAAAACCATTCATAAATCTTTAATAAAGGATTGACAACTTGAGAATTTTAGTAAAGAACTGAGTATTTAGAGATGATTTCTCCTTGATTTGGGCAAGTTTCCATGAAAATACAATGTAGAAATCAAATGGATTTTTTGAAGGATTGATTAGGAATCAATAAGTGATAGAAATCTCATCAAATGAAGTGGAAATCAAAGTAAATTTTGCTGGAGAAAAAGTGTATGGTTGATAGGATTTTGAGAGAAAATTAGAGAAAAGTAGTTATGAAAGTCAAAGGTAGTTTATCACCTTTATTTTATTTAATTAAATCATTAATTAAATCATCCAAATTAAGGAAAAATCTAATGAAAACATTTTTGGTAAATTAGCTCCGTAAAGATTCAAAGTTTCAATCCTTTACAAAACAGTCACTACTAAACTTTGTAAAAACTGCAATTTGGTCACTACATCGAAATGTAATATTTCCAAACCTTATTTTGTAAAATTGATTTTACCATTCACTTATATATATTAAATGAGGATTTTTAGATATTTTTTTTTATTTTTAAAGCATCCCGAACTAGGTGTTCCCTAAAACTCCCTTTTATATTCGAATCGTTTCTCATATCGGTCCGGTTCAGACCCTAAACTTCTAAGCCCAAAATTAGGGTGTTACAACTCTCCCCCTCTTAAGAAATTTCTTCCTCGAAATTTACCTGGAGGAAAAAGGTAAGGGGACTGCTTCTTCATGTCATCTTTCCTTTCCCACGTGGTTTCCTCAACGCCACGATGCCTCCACAACACCTTAACCAACTCAATGGTCTTACCTCGAAGAACTTTACTGTCTGAATCCAGAATCTCAACCGGCTCCTCATCATAGGTCAAATCTGGATTCAACTCAACTTCCTCTACATGCATAACATGCGAAGGATCCGATCTATACCTCCGAAGCATGGAGACATGAAACACATCATGTATCTTTTCCAACTCTTATGGTAGCCTCAGCTTATAAGCAACAGGACCCACACGTTCTATCACCTCGTATGGTCCAATATACCAAGGGCTCAACTTACCCTTCCGGCCAAATCTCAACACCTTCTTCCAGGGTGAAACCTTCAAGAACACATGATCACCCACCGCAAACTCAATCTCCTTGCGCTTCAAATCCGCGTAAGACTTCTGCCGATCAGAAGCTGCCTTCAACCGCTCACAAATGAGCTTTACCTTCTCAGTGGTTCCTTTCAACAAAACCGGCATCGAGACCAACTTCTGACCTGTTTCAGCCCAGCAAAGAGGAGTTCTGCACTTCCTACCATACAAGGCTTCATAAGGTGCCATTTGAATACTTGCCTGGTAGCTATTATTATAAGCAAACTCCACCAAAGGCAATTGCTTCTCCCAAGAGCCTTGAAACTCAATCACGCAGCACCTCAACATATCCTCAAGCACTTGGATAACACGCTCAGACTGTCCATCCGACTGTGGATGATAAGAAGTACTGAAATTCAGCCGCGTACCCAAAGCTTGATGAAAGCATTCCCAAAATCACGATGTAAACCTCGGATCTCTATCTGACACTATAGATTTTGGTACACCATGCAAACGCACAATCTCAGCAATGTACAACTCTGCAAGCTTATCCAAGGTATACGTGGTATGCACAGGTAAGAAATATGCACACTTCGTAAAACGATCCACAATCACCCACACTGAATTCTTCTTCGATGGCGACAAAGGCAAGCCATACACAAAGTCCATGGTGATTCTTTCCCATTTCCATTTAGGAATCCTCAACGATTGCAACAACCCTGAAGGAAACCGATGCTCAGCTTTAACCCGCTGACAAACCATACACTTACCCACATATTCCGCAACATCTTTCTTCAAACCTACCCAATAGTACTCATCCTTTAAATCACGATACATCTTCGTACTACCAGGGTGCATAGCAAAAGGACTACTATGAGCTTCGGTCAGAATAGTACGCCTCAACTCCACATCTTTCGGCACTACTATCTGTCTTCCGAAACATAAAACTCCATCATCATTAAAGCAGAAATCTGATGGTATACCCTCAGCAATATCCTGAACATGTGGCACCAAAGAATCATCCAACAACTGCTTATCCTTTATCAACTGAACCAGAGATGGTTTCACTTGCAATTCAGCCACAAGACCTCCATCTCGTGAAATGCTCAAGCTAGCAAACATAGCCCTTAACTCTACCACCACTTTCCTGCTCAAGGCATCCGCCACAACATTAGCTTTTCCTGGATGGTACTCGATCGTTAGATCGTAATCCTTAAGCAACTCCACCCACCGTCGTTGCCTAAGATTCAACTCCTTCTGAGACATCAAATACTTCAAACTCTTGTGATCCGTGTACACAGTACACTTCTCACCATAAAGATAATGTCTCCAAATCTTCAAAGCAAAAACCACCGCAGCTAACTCAATATCATGCGTAGGATAATTGCGCTCATGCACCTTCAACTGTCGCGATGCATAAGCCACCACCTTACCCTCTTGCATTAGCACACACCCCAAACCAACGTAGGATGCGTCACTGTACACCACAAACTATTTTCCTGATTCAGGTTGAACCAAGATAGGAGCTTGCGTCAAAGCTGCCTTAATCTTCTCAAAAGCTTGTTGTCTCGCTTCCGTCCACTCATACTTAACATCTTTTTGCAACAACTTCGTCAAAGGGGCAGCAATCTTTGAAAATCCATCCACAAACCTCTGGTAGTATCCTGCCAACCCAAGGAAACTACGGACTTCATGAACAGACTTAGGAGGCTTCCAATTCATCACCGCCTCAACCTTCTGAGGATCAACACGAATCCCCTCAGCCGAAACCACATGATCAAGGAACACAACTTCCTTTAGCCAAAACTCACACTTGCTCAGCTTAGCATAAAGCTGGTTTTCCAGAAGCACTTGCAAGACAACCCTCAAATAACCTTCATGCTCCTCCTCAGTACGAGAGTACACAAGGATATCGTCGATGAACACCACAACGAACTTGTCCAAGTATTCATGGAACACTCTATTCATCATGTCCATGAAAGCAGCAGGAACATTTGTCAAGCCAAACGGCATCACAAGGAATTCATAATGCCCATACCTCGTTCTAAAGGCTGTTTTCGGCACATCCACATCTTTCACCTTAAGCTGATAATACCCTGACCTCAAGTCAATCTTTGAAAACACAGCCACTCCCCGAAACTGATCAAAAAGATCGTCAATCCTTGGAAAAGGATACCTATTCTTGATAGTCAACTTGTTCAGCTGACGATAATCGATGCACATTCTCATAGTGACATCCTTCTTCTTCACAAATAAGACCGGTGCACCCCAAGGTGACACACTAGGCCAAATGAAACCACGGTCAACCAACTCCTGAAGTTGCGTCTTCAACTCCTTCAGCTCCTTAGGTGCCATGCGATAAGGAGCAATGGACACCGGAGTTGTGTTTTCGTACAACTCAATTACAAACTCCACCTCTCGACTAGGCAGCAATCCAGGTAACTCCTCAGGAAACACAACAGGGAACTCACGTACAGTTCTTATATCCTGAACGCGCAACTCCTTGGAACTAGGATTCATCAAAAAGGCTAGGTAAGCCTCGCAACCTTGCCTCAGCATTCGACTCGCTTCAAATGTAGACACCACATTGGCAAGAAACTTCACATTCTCACCTACCACCACCACTTCATAATCATCCGCAAGTTTCAACGAAACCCTCTTGCTTTCGAAATCCACCACAACTCTATGCTCAACAAGCCAATCCATTCCAAGGATTACATCAAAGCCATAGAATGGCAATTCCATGAGATCAACAAGAAAAACATGATTTTGCACTATCAAGGGACATCTTCTATACAACTTCCGCGTTACCACCGTCTCACCAAAGGAACTAGTCACACACATACCAACATCCAAAGACTCAACAGGTAAACCAAGCATTTGAGCATGTTCACGCAATATGTACGAGTGTGTAGATCCAGAATCAATCAAAGAAAGTAATGATAAGGATTGCAAAGTGAATGTACCTGCGATCACATCCGTATCATTCCTTCCCTCACAATGGGCATACACTCGAGCATGTCTGCCACCCTCAGGTTGAACGGCCACAACATGTGCTACATTGCTGCCACCATCATCTCTACATTGAAAATTACCACGGCCGCGCCCGCAACCTCTCTGTGGCTCAACTGCTCTCACCGGAGCATGTCCCTCTCTCAAAGGCTGAGAACAATCTTTCTTCAAATGTCCACGGTTCCCACAATTCCAGTATGTCCCAAGGTTACCCCAACACTCGCCACCATGCCGTCTACCACAATGGTTACACTCAGGAGTCCTCTGAACAGCATTAGGTCCTTGCTGACCTCTCCCAGGGTTACCACCCCCACGCCTAGCATCATAATGCGGTCTCTGATCCTTATGCCTCTTGTTGCGATCTCTCCCATAATCGCGTTCAGCCGCTTGTTTCCCGGAGCTAGATCCACCCGCTCGGCTAGCCAGACCAAGATTCGCCTCAATGTCTTTGGCTCTAGTGACCAAGACATCGAAATCTGTATAATTAGCCGCAAGCATAAAAGTCTTCACATCCGTTACCAACCCATAACGGAATCGTTCACACCTCTCCCGCTCATTAGGGATTAGCTCAGGTGCATACTGACTGAGGCGGACAAACTGAATTTCATACTCAGCTACTGTCATGCTACCTTGCACAAGAGACATAAACTCCCTTTTTCTTCTCATCTATGTAACGCACACCCAGATACTTCCGCTTGAACGCATTCATAAAGAACGTCCAAGTCACCTCTTCATCCTCTATCCCAAAAATAGTGGTCGTCCACCACGTATAAGCATCACCATGCAGCAGTGATACAACACAACCCAACTTCTGCACATTATTGTAGTTCATCTGTCCCAAAATCCGCTTGGTGCTCTCCAACCAAGACTCAGATCCTTCCGGAGATAAACCTCTGAACTCAGTCCCTCGCAGACTGCAAAGACGTTCCAAAGGCAACCTCGCATTGGCATCATCCTGATGCGCAGCTTCATGAGCTCCAGCTACTGCTGTCTGGAAAGCTCCAGCAATAGCCTGAATCAACATAGCCATGTCAGGAGCAGCTTGCCCCTGAGCACCCTTGGGTCCAGCAACCCCAGCACCAGCACCATCATTACCAGCTCCAGCACCACCACCACCACCACCACCGGGTGGTCCACCACCAGGGGGAGGAGGTAAATATTCAACATTCTCAGCATTCTCCTCATTCTCATTCTGAGCTATAGCTCTTGTATTTATCCTCGTCTCTCTACGTGGCCCCATTATATAGAAAACAATGCACTGACAAAAATGCAATAAACATAATTAGGCACAATCAGGTAAGTAATCCAAGTACTCAAGCTCATTTTCGAAAACAATTACCCTCATTAGTTTTGATATGGCAATGGGATCCCCTATCACACACCGAACATGGCATAACATCACAAAAACATCTCAATTGCATCATACATCACTATTCACACAACATTCTTTCACCCAAAGGACACATCATGCAATTACACTTACCTCATCAACATAACAAACCCCAATTACACGAGAACCAAGCTCTGATACCACCAAATGTAACCCTCTTAGCCCGGCCTAGACGATTGACCTGAACTACGAAGATTACACGGGGAAAACCAAAGTCAACCCGAAAGTCAACCTTGATTCACGACCCTTTTTTTTTCTTTTTAGTCTTGTCTAGATGCTTGTTAACCCTAAGTGAGAACTCACGAAACACGATTGAGAAAGGTACAGCGATCAGATAACATATTGGGACTCCATTGCACTACACACGAAATTATGGACAAAATTGTAATTTTTGAAAATTAGAGGGACTTTACTGGTTTTAAGGTTACCATCATGTAATTAGTCATGTTACATGCTTCTCTACAAAGTTTCAACTTCAAAAGGCATCTCAAACTCAAGCAATTGCATTTACAACATTTGGGACTAAAATGTAAAGCTTGCAAACATTAGCACAATTCAAATCTGTGTCCAACGATCACCCGTTTCGGAACACCCACATGCCGTATCGAAACACTGGATCAAAACGGCGTTGACCGTTTCGGTACGCGGGTGTGTTCCAAGACCAGTCCCGAAACATGGCATTCCAGTAGCCAAATCGTTCCGGAACAGCCTCCACCGTTTCGAAACACGAAGGCCATTACAGGCCCCAGTTCCGAAACACTAGAGGGTGTTTCGATACGGTTTCCCCAGAAACTACAGCAAATACTGGTTTTTCACTCAAAAACCTATTCAAACACATCCCAAGGACTCTCTAATCATACCAACAAGTCAACATACATATAAGGTGCATATTTGGAACACTCAAACACAATCATAGCTTCAAACATGAAATCCCATTAATCTAGAGGCATGCTCCCTAATATCAAATCACAAATAGGCAATCCAACCTCAAACAAGCAATTAAGGCCATTTACAATTCAATCCAGCCAAAGCAAACATGCCACAACCTTAGGGAGCTTAACACATCTCCCAAACACAAATCTTAGTTTCCCATTGCCAATCTATCAAAACTAAAGTGTATGAAAACTTCACCATACATGAGCTTGGACTTCCTTTGATGAACTTAGCTTCCTTGATGCCCGAAAACACCTCAATTATCTGCATTATTGGTAAAAGAGAGCGTAAGCACAAATGCTTAGTGAGGCATGCTCAAAAGTAAACCAACACAATAATGCTCATTGGAAAAACACTTTCATCAAAAGCTTTTAAACCACATGCTCATTTCTATCTCATGCTTAGAAATCTTTCAAAGCAACTTCTCAATGAAACCACATGTACCTCATTTCTATCTCATGCATTTACCAATGCAAAACTCATGGCAAGGCCATACACATGATTGTATCATCAAAGCATTTCTAAAACCAATCTCATATACATGTCTCATAGCATAAAACATTTCATCAAGGTACATGTGTAACAAAAACCATTTCATCATTTATAATGGCATTTAACATCTCATTAATACTCGGATATGTGGACACATTTCTACACTAGACTCTTCTGGTGGAATCTCGCATCTCCGTACTCACTTGTCTAGCAACATGGCTTCCAGTGGAATCTCTCATCACCGTACTCACATGGCGGAATCTCTCATCACCACAAAGCTTGGGTATTTCACCAAGTCCTACCCGATGGAATGCCCATCATCGGAATATCTCCCTTTGGCTTAACCAAAGAGCACGTACGAATTTTTAGTTTATAGTGCACTCTCATCCTATTGATCGATCAATTATATCCGGTAAGTTTCTCAATATCTATGCCAATATAATGTGTTAAAACATCATCACACCTACTGTTTTTCATGCAATATTACTCAAGGTTTTCTCACCAGATTTCAAAACATATATCATACTTTGCTTCAAACCAAAAGCTCAAATCTATTCAATGCAACACGCCATCTCATGACACCTCCATAAGCATAATTTCATGCTATGAATCATGCATAAAAACAGTAGGAATTTATCAATCTCAAACCATGAGCATGTAAAAGCATTTTTATGGGCAAACACCACTTTAAAGAGAGCAATTCAAACCATACTTACTTTCGGATTTAGGAAGGAGCTTCAAACCTCTCCTAAATCCCCAAACCTTGTACTTTTGTCCTCATGGACTTCTAACCCAATCACACTCACCAATTTACGTTTCGCTTGCTTGCAGAAACGCCAATTAAGCTTCCAGATCAACTCCAAAAGTGTCTGAAGATATCTCCCCTGTTTTAGACACATAAAAGCAGAGGATTAATGCATCATCATGCATTGAAATCTTCAGCCAACACTCCAAAACTCGTTGCTCTACTTAAACCCAACATTTCGGCCACCAACACAACCGAAATCACCTCTAAACTCCTCCAAAACATAACCCAGCCAAGATCCATCACTTCTAATCATTTCCAAACATCAATTAACATCAAAAACAACCCTAAACTCGTCCTTATACCTCCAGCTATAACAGAACACCAAAATCACCCCAAAAACCACCATTTTCACAAGCAAAAACTTAGGAAAAACAACCTATTCGGGATTGGATTGATAAAACCTCATTTCTAACATCATTTAACATCCAAAATACATTAGGAAACCATCTCAAAACAGATCCCAGTCAATTACCACGAAAATCTACAAGATCTCTTCCAAAATCTTGAGTTTTAAGCCAAATTCTTGTTTCTAACATTAAAACCATTCATAAATCTTTAATAAAGGATTGACAACTTGGGAATTTTAGTAAAGAACTGAGTATTTAGAGGAGAAGGACAATCTTACCTCTAAAAGATGATTTCTCCTTGATTTGGGCAAGTTTCAATGAAAATACAATGTAGAAATCAAATGGATTTGTTGAAGGATTGATTAGGAATCAATGAGTGATGGAAATCTCATCAAATGAAGTGGAAATCAAAGAAAATTTTGCTGGAGAAAAAGTGTTTGGTTGATAGGATTTTGAGAGAAAATGAAATGAGAGAAAATTAGAGAAAAGTAGTTATGAAAGTCAAAGGTAGTTTATCACCTTTATTTTATTTAATTAAATCATTAATTAAATCACCCAAATTAAGGAAAAATCTGATGAAACATTTTTGGTAAATTAGCTCCTTAAAGATTCAAAGTTTCAATCCTTTACAAAACAGTCACTACTAAACTTTGTAAAAACTGCAATTTGGTCACTACATCGAAATGTAATATTTCCAAACCTTATTTTGTAAAATTGATTTCACCATTCACTTATATATATTAAATGGGGATTTTTAGATATTTTTCTTTATTTTTAAAGCATCCCGAACTAGGTGTTCCCTAAAACTCCCTTTTATATACGAACCGTTTCTCAGACCGGTCCGGTTCAGACCCTAAACTTCTAAGCCCAAAATTGGGGTGTTACACAAATCCATGAGTAGAAATCATTCCCATTTCCTCTTATTACACTAAAGTGAAAGCACATACATTGCTTAGCTAAAATCACTTGGATTCTCCTTGCTTTCTTGCTGCCAAAGATACTCAATTCTCTACATTGATGAAACAAATAAGCGTAAGCATAAAGCATAGTGAGGACTGTTATCAACAAAACATTCATCAATGCATTTTATAAAACCAAATCATTATTCTTTGAAAACATATGCCTTCCTTATAATCATGCACTTTAAAACATCATTTCCACATCCAAAACACATGCTCATAGCATCATTAATTACAACAACCAAAACCTTTGCTCAGGCTTAAACCAAGCATCATATGCACTCAAGCATATCTCTCAAGTATCTCATGCTTTCTCAAAATAAATGTTCATCATAAATTCATTATATCAACATCATTATATTGGCTCGCAAGTGATCAATACATGAACCATAACAAAACCATCACAATTAACACAATTGGATACGCGGATTACAAGCGTATTCCCATACGCTTCATACACCCTACTAGACCCACTAGGCTCACACACGGTATTAGACCATCAACCATTGTGACACTCGTGGTGGAGTTTAACGATACGATCACAACCCCTCAACACCACTCATCGGTAGTTGTATAATTCCACTAACGAGAGCACGAGACACGAACCACAAGATCCACAGACGGGATTAGACCATCAACCGTTGTGACCTTAATCTCAATCGTTAGGGTACTTAGATGGAGTGTACGGTACAATCACAACCCCTCGACATCCAAGGCGACTTTATTCACGGTGCACCCAATCCTATAGTCGGCTAACTATATCGGATTAAAGTAACCAAAACCATTTACCATCACTTGCAATATAATCATAATTCATCATTACTTCACTATTTTACAAGCATAAACTACAATGCCACTAACACAAGCATTAACATGTTTAAAACCAATTTCATAGATCGTATGAACTCAAGGATCACTTACCATGTGCATCCTTAACAAAATGGCATTTAAAACCAGCAACATCAATGCTCAAAACATGCTTTAAAACAGTAATCAAATCACATTTAAATCAAGTGCATTCCAAACCAAAACATAGCACAATCCGAGAGAGACTTTCGATTTACTTACTCTTGAGCTTAGCTAAGTGTTTCAAACATACACTAAGCTCCCAAAATCACGTTCAAAACGTTTTAAAGCTGAAAAATCCTTTTCCACTCACCGATACGCGAAACTTCGCTTGTCGACGCGAAGATCACTCGTCTGAAGCCTCCAAAACTGCTTCGCTTGCTTCCGGATCAAGATCCCCTGTTTTTAGAGCATTAAAATAGAGTTCCAAATGCATTAAAATGCATTCCAACACCAGCAACTAAACACAAACTTGTTGCCCAGCAAAACTACACCAATTTACCAATCTGAAACAACCAAAAACTCAATCGATTGCCTCCTAAACCAAGCCCAGCCAACATACATCACATCCAACCATTAACAAACATCAAAACACATCTAAAAACAACCTAAACCCTTCCTTTGACCTCCAGCAACAACAACACCATCAAAATACTTCAAAAACTCAACTAAAACTATCAAGAAACTCAAGGATCTCAAGGATTTCGGGATCAATATTATTAAAACACTTTTTCAACATCATAAACATCTCAAAACTCAATTAGAATCAATCTAAAACAATGCTCATCAACATCACTCCGAAAATCAAGATTTAAACCTTCATTTTGCAAGATTTTGATCTTAAATCAAAACTATAATAAAAACTTAGTTAAAAACAACAATTAGGAGCCAATAATCTTGGGAATTTCAATAAAGAACCTTGATTAGAGGTTGAGAACGGGATTTACCTCCAATCTTAGCTTTCCTTAATGATTGACAAGTTTTTTCTTCACAAATCTTGAAGGAATTGAAGAGAATTCTTGGAAATGATTTAGAAATCAAAGAGAGAGTGTTTGGGAGAAAAGAAATCTGGAGAAAAAGTTTTAGAAATGGGTTTTGCTGAAATGAAAGTTAGTTACGTCAAAAACTTCTCTATTTACTATTTTATTAATTAAAATAAAATAAAATCCCTTTTAATTAATCATTTAAAATTCATTTAAAACACGTGTTAATTTAAGGAATGGTTTAATTGTACAAAAGCTCTCTAAAGATTCTAAGAGTTTGACTCCTCTTTGAAATTTGCATTTTCCCACAGTTTTAAAACTTTACATTATGGTCACTAACCAAAATGTACCTCTTCCGAAACTCATTTTGTAAAATTGATTTGACCAACCTCTTAATCATGATTTTAGAGGATTTTAGCAATTTTTGTCATATTTTTATCCTATCCCGAACCTTGATCTCCCTAAACCACCTAATTCGATTCAAACCGTATCCGGTCGGCCCGATCCGATGTCTAGAACATCTAGGCCCAAAACCATGGCTTTACAACTTTTCCCCACTTAGGAAATTTTGTCTTCGAAATTATTAACTGAAGTAAAAAGGTGCAGAAACTGCTTCAGCATATCCGCCTTACTTTCCCAAGTGGCCTCCTCAACTTCTCGGTGTCGCCACAACACCTTCACAAGCTCTATCGTCTTGCCATGAAGAACTTTGTTGCTCGAATCAAGGATCTTCATCGGTTCCTCGTCATAAGACAAATCAGGATTCAACTCTATCTCCTCAACAGGCATCACATGCGAATGATCCGATCTATACCTCCGCAACATCAAAACATGAAACACATCATGAATCTTTTCCAACTTTGGGAGGCAACTGTTGAGATTTTAGAGGCTCGATTCGATCAACCGTTCTTGCTCGCCAAGTGTGGAGAAGTTGGATAATTGGGTGTTTTAGTGGGAGGTGAAAATTAGGCAATTTGACACAAGGATTTATAGTGGTTCAACCTTCTAACCAAGGTCTACATCCACTACCTTAGCTCCCCCACTAAGGATTTCCAAACAAATTCACTAATAATTTCGTCCCATTTTTTCGGATTAGGAGGAAACCGTTACAACCCTCAAAGCTTTCTACCCAAAGCTTGAAGGAACACTCTCTTTACAAAGAAAGACTTAGCAAACTAGAAATCCCTCTAAAAGGTGTTTGTTTGCAATTCTAAGCTCTCACCCAAAACCTAAACACTTGAGCAAATTTAACAATGTAAGCTCACAAGTGTTGTCTAAGCAAGAAATGAACTATTAAAGCTCTAGACAAATTTTGACATCATAATGTTGTAACAATTAAAGCATTAACCATTACAAGATGCTTGGAGGTCCCTTTTATACTTCCAATTGAGTTTATAGCCGTTACTAGCCGTTGGGGATGATTTGGAGCCGTTGAGGACTTTATTTCCCTTCATAAATGTTGTTCTGCAGCCATCCGTATCGATACGCTTGGATCCGTATCGGTACGGCATTCATTAGAAACTAGCCGTTGGGCTCTTGCCAGCCTAGGCGTATCGATACGCTTGAGGGCGTATCGGTGCGGGTTCACTTTTAAATGACCGTTGGGAAAATAGCCGTTGGGGTGGTTGAAAGGGGATCGGTACGCTTACCAGGCGTATCAAATTGATCCCGGTCCGTATCGAAACGGCCAAGCCTGTTTCGATACGGGTTTTGGCAGTGACCAAACTGAGACAAAAAAGGTATCGGTACGGGTACAACCGTATCGATACGGGTAGCTTGAAAAGTCAAGTTTGGCTCTTTAAAAATAGTAAAAACATTGCCAAAAACCTCTTAAAATACCTCAAACACATTTTCAAGTTGTTTGGACTTAAAACCAAGTTTTAAATTCTTTTCAAATTGGTCCAAAACATTTTTCAATTATCATATCAAAACATTAGTTCTACAGCAACCTCAATCGATATGCCACAGGACCAATACGCTCCACAACCTCATAAGGTCCAATAAACCTCGGGCTAAGCTTACTCTTACGCCTAAATCTCATCACCTTCTTCCAAGGCGATACTTTCAAGAACACACGTTCGCCAACCGCGAACTCAATCTCCTTACGCTTCAGATCCGCGTAAGACTTTTGTCGATCTGATGCTACCTTCAAGAGCTCAAAAATGAGCTTCACCTTCTCGGTGGTTCCTTTCAACATAGTCGGCATCGAAATCAACTTTTGCCCTATTTCTACCCAACAAAGAGTTGTTCTGCACTTTCTCACATACAAAGCCTCGTATGAAGTCATTTGAATGCTTGCCTGGTAACTATTGTTGTAAGCAAACTCAACCAGAGGCAAGTGCTTCTCCCAAGAACCTTGAAAATCAATAACACAACATCTCAACATGTCCTCAAGCACTTGGATAACACGTTCCGACTGTCCATCCATCTGAGGATGATATGAAGTACTGAAATTCAACCGTGTACCCAAGGCTTGATGCAAGCATTCCCAAAACCTCGATGTGAACCTTGGATCTCTATCCGACACTATAGACTTCGGCACACCGTGCAACCGCACAATCTCAGCAATATACAGCTCCGCTAGCTTATTCAAGGTATACGTAGTATGCACAGGCAAGAAATGTGCACACTTCGTAAGGCGGTCAACAATTACCCAAACAGAATTCTTCTTCGATGGCGACAAAGGCAAACCAGACACAAAATCCATGGTAATCCTTTCCCACTTCCATTCTGGGATTTTCAAATGTTGCAACAACCCAGAAGGAACCCGATGCTCAGCCTTCACTCGCTGACAAACCATGCATTTGCTAACAAACACGGCAACATCCTTCTTCAACCCCACCCAATAGTACTCATCTTTCAAACCATGAAGCATCTTCGTACTACCAGGGTGCATAGCGAAAGGGCTACTATGAGCTTCATTCAGAATAGTGCGCCTCAACTCAACATCATTTGGCACCACTATCCGGCTCCCAAAACATAGAACACCATCATCACTAAAACTGAAATCTGAAGGCCTACCATTCTCAATATCCTGAACATGAGGAACAAGGGAATCATCAAGCAATTGATTATCCTTAATCATCTGAATCAAGGATGGTTTCACTTGCAATTCAGCAATAAGACCTCAATCTCACGATATGCTCAAGCGAGCAAACATCGCCCTTAACTCCACAGCCACCTTCCTACTCAAATCATCGGCCACAACATTGGCCTTTCCAAGATGATACTCGATCGACAGATCATAATCCTTAAGAAACTCCACCCAACGAAGTTGCTTAAGATTCAACTCCTTTTGAGACATAAGATACTTCAAACTCTTATGATCTGTGAATACCACACACTTCTCGCCATATAGGTAATGCCTCCAAATCTTTAAAGCAAACGAACAGCCGCAAGCTAAAGATCATGAGTAGGGTAGTTACGCTCATGCACCTTCAACTGCCTAGATGCATACGCCACTACCTTACCCTCTTGCATCATCACACAGCCCAAACCAACATAAGACGCATCACTATAGACTACAAACTACTTACCAGACTCAGGTTGAATCAGAACAGAAGCTTGTGTCAAAGCTTCCTTCAGCTTCTCAAAAGCTTGATGCCTCGCATCTGTCCACTCAAAGTGAACATTCTTCTGCAACAACTTAGTCAAAGGTGCATCAATCTTCAAGAAACCCTCGACAAACCTATAGTAATATCCAGCCAAGCCAAGAAAACTTCGTACCTACGTCACCCACTTAGGCATTTTCCAACTCATCATTGCCTCTACCTTATGGGGATCAACACGAATACCCTCGGTTGATACCACCAGTCCAAGGAAGACTACTTTCCTAAGCCAAAACTCACACTTGCTCAGCTTAGCATAAAGTTGGTTCTCCAACAACACTTGCAACACTATCCTTAAGTGTCTATCATGATCCTCCTCAGTACGAGAGTACACAAGGATGTCATTGATGAACATCACCACAAATTGATCCAAGAACTCATGGAATACGCAGTTCATCATGTCCATGAAAGCAGCATGTCTGTTGGTTAAACCAAAAGGCATCACTAAGAACTCATAACGCTCGTACCTTGTCCGAAAAGTCGTCTTAGGTACGTCTACATCCTTCACCTTCAATTGGTAATACCCTGACCTCAAATCAATCTTAGAAAATATCGAGGCTCCACGAAACTGATCAAAGAAATCATCAATCCTTGGCAAGGGATATTTGTTCTTGATCGTCAAATTGTTCAGTTTTCGATAATCTATACACATCTGCATTGTCCCATCTTTCTTCTTAAGAAACAACACTGGTGCACCACAAGGCGATACACTCGGCCGGATGAACCCTCGATCAAGCAACTCCTGAAGTTGCATCTTCAGCTCTTTCAGCTCTTTAGGTGACATTCGGTAAAGACCAATGGACACCGAAGTCGTATTCTCATACAACTCAATACCAAACTCAACTTCCCTATTTGGCGGCAACCCAAGCAACTCTTCCGGAAAGACACTCGGAAAACCGCAAACGGTTTTGATGTCTTGCACGCGTACATCCTTACACTAGGATTCATCACATATGCAAGATAAGCAACACAACCAAACCTTAGCATATGTCTTGCTTCTAAAGCCGAAACAACATTATACAAGAATTTCACATTCTCGCCTACTATCACCACCTATTAATCATCAGCAAGCTTTAAGGTGACTCGCTTAACATCAAAGTCAACTACTTCTCTATGCTCAGACAACCAATCCATACCAAGAATCACATTAAATCCATAAAAGGGTAACTCCATCAAATCCACAAGAAAGACATAACCCTGCACAGACAAAGGGCACCTCCTATACAACTTCCTTGTGACCACAGTCTCACCAAAAGAACTAGTCACTTGCATTCCTACTTCAAGCAACTCAATAGGTATATCAAGCAAATGTGCATGCTCACTCAAGATATAAGAATGCGTGGATCCAGAATAAATCAAAACCAACAATGATAAAGACTGTAGAACAAAGATACATGCGATAACATCGGTGTCGTTGCACCCCTCGCGTTGAGCATAGACCCTCGCAGGACTGCCTCCCTCAGGCTGAATTGCTACAACATGAGCGATACCTCTCTGGCCTTCTTCCTTCCTCTAGAAGTTACCTCGGCTGCGCCCACGGCCTCTCTGAGGTGCAGCCACAGCAGGTGCACGTCCCTGGCCTCCACCAGCCAACAGAGGACACTCACGCCCCATATGATCTGCTGAACCACAGTTCCAGCAAGAATTCCCTGTCACTACAACAGGAGCATGTGCCTCCTTAACCGCACGAGGACAATCTCGCCTCAGATGATCCCTAGAACCACACGTCCAGCACGTGTTCAGCTCCGTCCTCAACATGTTTCCCTGAACCGGCGCACCATGTCCAATGTTACCTCGCCTAGCAGCAGGCTGATACCTCTTATCTCGACCTCTCTTGCTCCGTCCACCTCCAAAACTAAACTCAGCAGCCCTCTTACCAGAGCTAGAACCACCTCCACGAGATGTCAGACCCAAGCTCTGCTCGATGTTCTTAGCCCAATATACGAGCACATCAAAATTTATATAACCCGTGGCCAACATAAAGGGCTTCACTTCTTGTACAAGCCCATACCGGAAGCGATCACAACGATGCCTCTCACTCGGCATCAACTTAGGAGCATATTGGCTCAGACGTACGAACTGGACCTCGTACTAAACCATAAAAAGATTTCCTTGCACAAGCGACATGAACTCGCGCTTCTTCTCGTCCAAGTATCTCACAACAAGATACGTTTTATTAAAGGCACTATAACCCCCTAGACCCGCCTATGCGTTACAACGGATCCTAGGAAGTCACATTAGGGTCACTAGAGCGACCCACGATAAGATTTCAAATAAACATATAGTTAAACCTTTAAAATCATAAATCAAATATCTGATTTAAAATACAATTTCAGAAATCGTTCAAAACGATAAAACAATTATGATACAAGTTGCGGAAATAAGTTTCAGACTCATCTGTATAATACAAACACGACACACATGCCCCCTAGTTACACAGATACCATACTCCCTGACGAGCCGAAGAAACTCCCATACCGACGTTGATAGGTGCAACTTCTCTGATCTTTTATCCTGAGATGATAAAAACAACATGAGCTTGGGAAAGCTCAGTAATACAAAACTACCAGAAGATGCTATAAGCCCATGCAGATATATGGTATGCATAACATTTTTATGATGTTCCAGGCAATACTTGTCTCCATTTCTGTTTCGCTAATTTAGTGAAGCACTATTCTTGAGGACAACAAGGTTTGTTCTTTCTATGTTAATGAATATTAAAAGAGAGCTTATTGTTCAGAGAATCAATATAGTGGCGGGTTGGAGAAGTTAAACCATGAAGCCTAGTGTGTTTTAATAAGTTGCAAATTGAACATACATAAGTACTTAACATCATATCATATGAGCACATAACAGATTAAATGCAAATGTTCAATGTTCATACAGAAGTTTACAAGAACTACCCTCCAACCTTACACCAATATGCAGTCCCCCAGAACTGCATCCATAAGGACTTACCCTAGGCTCGATGGGCATAGGTGCCACCTAAGGGGATGCCTTAGGTCCATAAGGACTTACCCTAGGCCCGATGGGCATAGGTGCCACCTAAGGGGATGCCTTAGGTCCATAAGGACTTACCCTAGGCCCGATGGGCATAGGTGCCACTCAAGGGGAGACCTTGAGTCCATAAGGATTTACCAGCTTAATCAAGGCTGTACCAAAAGAGACTTCACATCATAACCCAATAGTATACCCCAGATAGCAATCAGTGTTCAGATTTCAGATATAAATAACAGAGTACATGTGGCAGGCATTCTATTCAGAGTATCAAAAACAGAAGATTCATGCTTTTGACAGATAATTGGGCATACCATTGAGCAAAGCGGACACTCATTATTCATCATGCAAACATATTGTACCATTATAGGTCAAGCTAACAGATCATACTATCAAGTTCATCAGACAGTCAGACAATATCATCATAGATCAAGCCATCACATAACAAGTGTGCATATTGAGCAAACATACATCAAGTAGGAAGAAAATGTAATCATATATCCAGTTCATCAAACATAATATTATTCATGATTAAATCATTATACAATCCATTCAACAGAATACATCACAAATGGAACACACTAGGTGGGACAAATCATTTCTCGGAGATACTAGGCATTTACAGAATGGGACATATTAAACTTTTGATAATTTGAACGAATTTCTGAAATGTGGCCCCTATTAAAAGGGGTTCATACTAACGGTTTAACCCAGATATTCAGGAGGTGATACATTAAGATCTTTGAGAGTTTAGACGCATCCTGAGTTATTTAGTCATATAAGCCTATAAGGGCATTATGGTCATTTTATCACATATGGACATTTTGGTAATTTATACCAACATTGAATAAGCAATGGTTCACAGAACTCGGGTATCTTATTTGCTCATTAGTTTTCTAACCGGACATTCAAGAATTTCTAAATTAAAGTCTTTTAAGTTATCAGATATTTTCAGTGATGTTCCGATTATTTAGGCTATCATGGCTTGTTAGTTATTTGACTGTCATGACAAGTTTTATACTATGGCACAATCATATCAGAATGAAAATTATAATTCTCAGGGGCTCTAACAATTTATCATACCTCCAGAATTTGTTTAATGCGGCATAACCCAACTTGACAGTACTTACCAACGTTCAGATGTGAGTAATTTGCGTGCATTAGAACATAACACTGACTGTATTGTATGTCTGAACAGTCGCCCTCATACTTTACTATGCGGTTTAACTTTGAGTAACCGAACATACAATCTATGCGGATCTTCCTACCTTACATCGATATGGTGAGCGATGGGCATACACGTGTCGTATTTCTCAACACTTAAGGGAACCTTAGCTATTTAAGTCTTATTAACAGATCCAGAATTTCGTCAAATACATAGTTACTGATTAACTCATGAGGGTATTTCGGTTATTTTAGACTAAGATAAATCTACCATTTCTTTCTAAATTACCATTTGGTACCTCCATCATTCACGTACTCAAACGAGATTAAGTCGTCCTAACTCTCCGGCCCTTTACAGACGATTCATTCCTTACAGAACTTGAGGGTATAACGTCATTCAAATTAACCAGACATTTTGGTGCTCGAGGGCATTATCATCTTTTTGGTCATTACGATCATTCTCATTTAATTCACGCATTACTGTCATAAGGATCGACTTAGGATTTCAACAATATTTCCAAAGAATTCTCATTCATGTGTTATACAGAGTTTGAGGGATTATCCAAGTTTGTATCACACGTATTGCATAATGATGCCGAAGTCTTTCCATTAAAACATACATCTTGGGTAGTGTAAATTGCATAATCAGGTCGAATGTAGATTTTAGGTCATTTCCTTTATTAGAAGGGTAGTTTAGTCATACTTATGCTCCAAGGGCATTTTCGTAAATTCATAATTAATATCTCTCATTCCGTATCCTGGGCCTCGATTCGTACACATTGTTGATTGAGTTGCGGATTAACTGAATTTAACTATTAGATCTTCTTATACTGATGGCCCATTAGCAATCTTATTCGGATAATTTGGTCTTATTAATATCCATACTTATTGCTCGAATCTGATTCAATTTAAGCAGAATTTACAGTATACGTCATCATAAGCATGCATGCGTTAACTGAATATCAACATGTTCATAAAGCATACAAGGGGTAGTAGTGTATTACCTTAACTCCGAGTTACATCGGTCGACTCATGAAACTTTATTCGACCGTACTCGAATCCCAAAATGGACGTCCCACGACATCTCGAACACCAAGGTATAAGGGTACCTTCAATTACACAGGTTAACGTTTTAGTCCTTATTCACAGAGCCCTAAATAGGATTAAACACATAAACACTTTTGGGTTCAAGGTCAGATTCGGAGGCCTTCGGGTTAGAATTTTGCAAAACAGGCTTCAAAAACGGACTTAGGACGTCGAAAAACATAAAATAGGAGTTTTCGGAAAAATTTGACTTTTTGGTCAACAGTCAAAGTCAACGCTGACGTCAGCAGGTCAACGCTGACGTCAGCAGGTCAACGGTCAATGGGGTCAGAGTCAATGCTGATGTCAGCAGGTCAACATTGAAGTCAACAGTCAACGGGCAGAGGTCAACTGAGTTGACTCGGGTTGACTCGGACGAGTTGACTCGGGTTGACTCGGACGAGTTGACTCGGCTGACTCGGACGAGTTGACTCGGCTGACTCGGATTGACGGGTCGGGTCGGACTCAAGTTGACGGGTCGGGTTGGACTCAGTTTGACGGGTCGGGTCAGACTCAGACCGGGTTGGATCAGACCGGGCTGGACCGGTTTAGACCGGATCGGATCCTTAGACCGCAATAAAACCGATCCACTTACCCTAAAACCTTCCGTTCACCAGAAAAAAATGCCGGGGGGGTCGCCAGAGACGTCGAGGGGCACCGCCTGGCCGTAAACAGAACAGAAAATTAGTCCACAACACTTCCACAACGAAAACAAATCGGAAGTCGGCCGAAAACTTACCGAAAAAGACCCAAAATGTCAAAACCTCGTCGGAAAAGACGAAGCTCCGACGAAGACCTTAACGGAGTCGGATGAATGACCGGTTTACTGGGTTTTTCCGTCATAACGTGGGGAAACCAGATCTGGTGGTCGTGTCGCGGACAGACGACAGACGGCGGCTGGAATGGTGGTAAACCAGAGCGGCGGAGCAAGGGTTTCTGACGAATCTTCAAACAAGTCTCCACGGCGAACGGCATGGAACGACGGCGAGTGGAGCACGGGGTTTCGGTCGGGGTTCGACGGTGAACAAACCCACGGTGGCGGTGAAGGCCACGACGCGGCGGTGCGACAGATCGGGGCCGGACGATGGGGGAGAAGGTGAGGGGTCGAAAGAGGGAAAAAAAGGGTCTGGGCATTTTTTTCTTTTGGGGCAGATCGATGAAGACTGGGCTTTGATTATTTCATTTTAATATCGACCCATCAAGGATAGCCTAATAATAAGTTATCGTAACTCATAATTGGAACTGGCCTTAGCTCAAACGGTTAAGACTCACATACATCATTCTAAAGGTCACAGGTTCAAACCCCTCTAGGCATCATTTTTCATATTTTTTTAAGGAAAACAAGGTGTTACAGGCACTCTGAAAGAACTCCCAATCCACCTCATTGGGTTCCACTCCAACGGTGATAGTCGTCCACCAACTATAAACATCACCCTAAAGCAAGAAAACTGCACATCCCAGCTTGCGCACATCACTACATCCCAGCTGATTCATAATGTGAATCGTACTAGCTAACCATGCCTCTAATGCCTCAGGAGACATACCACGGAACTCAATAGCTCCCGAATTCCTCAGCCTTTCCAAAGGCAAACCCACCTGCCCAGCTGCAGGTGCCTAAACTTGCTCTCCAGCTACCGCGGCCTGAAATGCTTCAGTGATCGCCTGAACCAATGGCGCAAGATCACCCAATCCTGGACCAACCTGTCCACGTTGCTCCAGCTCTCCACCTCCGGGTGGTGGTGGCAGAGGTAGGGTCTCATCAGACGGGTTCTCAACCCCCTGATTACCCTGTTTAGGCGCAGGCACAATCGTATTCAATCTAAGCTCTCTCCTCGGACCCATTGTGATATTTTTAACATGGCATAATAACAAAAACAAATCAAACCATGATTAAGGCCAGCCTCAAGCAAGGATCCAAGTTTACAAAACCATTTTAAAACATTTAACTAATGTAATAAGGCAATGGGCATCCCGATTTCCCTCAAGCATAACATAGCATACAATAGCATATCATAATCATCATGCTTTACATCATTCGAAATCAGCACACATCTTCATCATAACATCAACATACAATCATATTTAACTCACATATGATTTATAACAACCAAGCATGGCATATACACCAACATTCAACCAAAAACATGGTTTTTCAACAACATGACACTTAACATTGAATCGAACGTCAAAACATACCAATTTCACTTACCATCATCCCCAATTCTTTCGTAACCTGGCACTGATACCAACAAATATAACCCCCTTAGCCCGGCCTACACGCCCGACCCGAACTAAGAAGATTACACAGGGAAAACCGAAGCCAAATCGTTAAAGCTGACTTCGATTAATGACCTTTTTTATTTTTATCTTCTCTAGATGCACATTAAGATCCTATGTGATCAGCAAGCAACACACTTAGAAGAAAACGACACAGTGGTCAGAGTTCGATTAGGGGTTCAATTACATACATTTAACTTTTAGGGACTAAACTATAATTTCTGAGAATTACATGGACCAATCCAATTTTAAGATTACCAATCCTTAATTAGTCATATAACATGCCATCATGTCAAATTTCATCACAAACAGATCATCCAAACTCAACCAATTGAACATACAACATTCAGGGACCAAAAATCAACATTTCAGAACTTTAGAAGATTCTTTTAACTGAATATAACGACCCGGTATCGGTACGCTTAAGCCTGTATCGATATATGGGAAGGGAGTAGCCAAAATTGGGGTAAAGGTATCGATATGCTTCCCCTTGTATCGGTACGGCCTTCAACTTTTTACCTAGGTGTATCGATACACGGGCAACTCGTATCAATACCCATGTATCGATTTGCCTAAGAAATGCCTTAGTGTATCGATACTCAACCCCGAGTATCGATACGCATAAAAAAATCACACTCCACAGCCCTCAAATCACATTTAGCAACATTTTAACATGTCTAAAACATTCATACATGTTATAATCAACATTACATACAATTATGCATCAATATCCGCTCACAAGATAAGCTTTAAGCATAGCAATCCATAAAGAGATAACAAACTACCTAAGCATGCTTTTAAGCATAAATCGTAGCATAGCCAAAATGCCAAAGGTAAGACCATAAACCATATAATGACCATTTACAAGTCCAAAAACACAAACCAAACATGTTCAAGGTGTTTAACATCACCACACAAATCCATGAGTAGAAATTCTTCCCATTGCCTCTTATTACACTAAAGTAAAAGCACATACATTGCTTAGCTAAAACCACTTGGATTCTCCTTGCTTTCTTGCTGCCAAAGATACTCAATTCTCTACATTGATGAAACAAATAAGCGTAAGCATAAAGCTTAGTGAGGACCGCTATCAACAAAACATTCATCAATGCATTTTATAAAACCAAATCATCATTCTTTGAAAACATATGCCTTCCTTATAATCATGCACTTTAAAACATCATTTCCACTTCCAAAACCACATGCTCATAGCATCTTTAATTACAACAGCAAAAACCTTTGCTCATGCTTAAACCAAGCATCATATGCACTCAAGCATATCTCTCATGCTTTCTCAAAATAAATGTTCATCATTAATTCATTATATCAACATCATTATATAGGCTCGCAAGTGATCAATACATGAACCATAACAAAACCAACACAATTGACAAATTCGGATACGCGGATTACAAGCGTTGTCTCATACGCTTCATACACCCTACCGGGCCCTCAAGGCTCACACACAGGATTAGACCATCAACCGTTGTGACACCCGTAATTGAGTTTAACGGTACAATCACAACCCCTCAACACCACTCATCGGTAGTTGTATAATTCCATTAACGAGAGCACGGGACACGAACCACGAGATCCACACACAGGATTAGACCATCAATCGTTGTGACCTTAATCTCAATCGTTAGGGTACTTGGATGGAGTGTATGGTACAATCACAACCCCTCGACATCCAAGGCGACTTTATTCACGGTGCACCCAATCCTATAGTCGGCTAACTATATCCGATTAAAGTAACCAAAACCATTTACCATCACTTGTCAATATAATCATAATTCATCATTATTTAACTATTTTACAAGAATAAACTACAATGCCACTTTCACAAGAGTTAACATGCTTAAAACCAATTTCATAGATCATATGAACTAAAGGATCACTTACCATGTGCATCCTTAACAAAATGACATTTAAAACCAGCAACATCAATGCTCAAAACATGCTTTAAAACAGTAATCAAATCACATTTAAATCAAGTGCATTCCAAACCAAAACATAGCACAATCCGAGAGAGACTTTCGATTTACTTACTCTTGAGCTTAGCTAAGTGTTTCAAACTTACACTAAGCTCCCAAAACCACGTTCAAAACGTTTTAAAGCTGGAAAATCCTTTTTCACTCACCGATACGCGAAACTTCGCTTGCCGATGCGAAGATCACTCATCTGAAGCCTCCAAAAATGCTTTGCTTGCTTCCGTATCAAGATCCCTTGTTTTTAGAGCATTAAAATAGAGATCCAAATGCATTAAAATGCATTCTGACATCAGCAACTAAACACAAACTCGTTGCCCCAGCAAAACTACACCAATTTACCCATCCGAAACAACTGAAAACTCAATCGATTGCCTCCTAAACCAAGCTCAGCCAACATACATCACATCCAACCATTAACAAACATCAAAATACATCTAAAAACGACCTAAACCCTTCCTTACACCTCCAGCAACCACAACACCATCAAAACACTTCAAAAACTCAACTAAAACTATCAAGAAACTCAAGGATCTCAAGGATTTTAGGATCAATATTATTAAAACACTTTTTCAACATCATAAACATCTCAAAACTCAATTAGAATCAATCTAAATCAGAGCTCATCAACACCACTCTGAAAATCAAGATTTAAACCTTTATTTTGCAAGATTTTGATCTTAAATCAAAACTATAATAAAAACTCAGTTAAAAACAACAATTAGGAGCTAATAATCATGGTAATTTCAATAAACAACCTTTATTAGAGGTTGAGAACAGGATTTACCTCCGATCTAAGCTTTCCTTAATGATTGACAAGTTTTTGCTTCACAAATCTTGAAGGAATTGAAGAGAATTCTTGGAAATGATTTAGAAATAAAAGAGAGAGTGTTTGGGAGAAAAGAAATCTGGAGAAAAGGTTTTAGAAATGAGTTTTGCTGAAATGAAAGTTAGTTACGTAAAAAACTTCTCTATTTACTATTTTATTAATTAAAATAAAATAAAATCCCTTTTAATTAATCATTTAAAATTCATTTAAAACATATGTCAATTTAAGGAAAGGTTTAATTGTACAAAAGCTCCCTAAATATTCTAAGAGTTTGACTCCTCTTTGAAATCTGCATTTTCCACAGTTTTAAAACTTTACATTTTGGTCACTAACCAAAAAGTACCTATTCCGAAACTAATTTTGTAAAATTGATTTGACCAATCTCGTAATCATGATTTTAGAGGATTTTAGGAATTTTTGTCATATTTTTATCCTATCTCAAACCTTGATCTCCCTAAACCACCTAATACGATTCGAATCGTATCTGACCGGCCCGATCCGATGTCTAGAACATTTAGGCCCAAAACCATGGCGTTACACACGTTGATAAATTCACAAAAGAATCATAATGTAACATGTTTATCCTATAAATTATGTAAACGAGAAGAACAATATTCTTTATTCATAATTCTTTGATTTTATAGCGATCATATCCCTACCTACAACCATTCCCTTTTACTAGGCATATAATTCTTCCTCCTCTATTATATTAGCTTCCTTAGCTTTCTTTGCATATCTGTATTCGGAGGATTTGTGCCCCACTTTGCCACAATTGAAACATGCTCCCTTGGATTTCTCCTTTTTGGAAATTCCACCATTAGGCGCCAACCTTGTTCTGGCTTGGTGTTGTTGGGGTTATCTTTCCCTCCTGTCTTCGAAAACATTTGCCTTAGCCTCTTGAAAGGTTTGCTTATTGAGTTTTCTAGCATTACATATGTTGTCTTCTTCAATACGAAGTCTGACAATCAGTTCCTCCACCGTCACCTCTTTTCTTTTATGCTTCAGGTAATTTTTGAAGTCATTTCATCAGGAGGCAGTTTATCTATGATGGCAGCTACTTGAAAAGAGTCGCTTATCGTCATTCCTTCAGCAAGGATTCCATGAATAATCAGTTGGAGTTCCTCCACTTCACTTACTACTGGTTTTGAATCAATCATAGTAAAATTCAAGAATTTCGCGACCAAGAATTTCTTAGCCCCAGCATCTTCAGCTTTGTACTTTCTGTCTAGTGAAGCCACAGTTCCAATGTTGTTTTGTACACATCATATACCGGATACAACGACTCTTGTAGTCTGTTGAGAATGTATTTTCGACATAGGTAATCACCATTTTCCCAATCCTCAGTTATGCTAAAAAGCGGTGAGTTCATCCACCTCTTCTTCTCTATCTCCTACTATGAGAACTGGGGGATCTTCCTTCAGATATTTTACCAGGTTCAACATGGTCAGATAGAACAACATCTTTTGTTGCCATATTTTGAAATTCAATCCACGGAATTCCGACTACTTCTCATTGTGGTTGATTGTCGTTGTCATTGCATTTAGCTGCTTTGAACTCTGGCCCTAGGTCGACACTTTGGTGTTCGACGAATCAACAGTCTTATCCGCAATCATTGTCTTATTCGTAGTCATTGTTCATGTTATCAAAGAAACCAATACCCAGAATTAGCTATATTTCCAATAAATCTAAATTCAATTTCGTTTATTTCTGATTTTGTTTTGCACAAAATCATCGTAACCTCTACTACTCTCAATGACAGTTTTGTAACATAAATTTGTCCTATTTAATTTCTGAGATCTAAGCAAACCCGTTAAAACGGCAGGATTAATCCCGAAACAAATTTATTTGCTTGACTCACACACTTATCTCGAATCGCCTTTTGAAAATCGGAATGAGGTATGTCTTAAGATTGTTAAACAAAATGGTTAAATTCGAAATAAATGTGACGAAATTAAAATTAATTAAAGTAAAGAAATTACAGTAATTAATTAGAGAGAGATAAATGAAAAATAATATTGAAATAACCGAAAAAAATGGTTGACTAAGGCCTGCACGAACACGGTTTCTTTAAGACAGATTTGACCACTCCAAGGTGCTAAAGTCGATTTGACCACTCCAAAATGGATGAAATTTTGCAGCAGCACTACTGGAGATTTTACGAACAATCTCGAGCCTTTGACTATCACCAGAAAACACTATGCAGATTTTGAAGAGAGAAAACCAATTTTTTGTTGTGTTTTAAAACTGAAAACTGCTCATGTATTTATATGGAAAAATCAGGGCAAACATGAGAAAATATTATACCGATCATGCCCCTAATCGGATAACATGAGTGGGTTGCAAGCATTTAATTCGAATTCAAATTAATCTGAATTTATCCCTTAATTTTCGAGATAATCTGCTATCCAAAAAGAAAAAATTAATTTGAACGTTGTAAAATATTTAAAAGGCCAAGCAAGGCCTGACCGGTCCAAATACCCATGATAGGGTAAGTGTATATAAACACTTCCCAATCCATTTATCCCATCAATGTGGGATTGGGGGTTTCCATTTCCTTTTCTTGCTTTGCAACCTCCTTATTGACCATCAATTTCTCATTCATTACTCAACCATTTTAAGCATGTGAAATACCGTTGTAAAGATCTCGTGGAGTAGAATAAGTTTCCGTTGAATCTTTATTCGAATCTTCATCTTTACTTATTCGAAATATAGCTCAAAGTTTCATTTTCTCATATTTTTCCAATAGATGCTTGGTTTGATTTTGAATTCAACAAATTGTCCGAAAGTGAAGCTATGGAGCTGGAGAAGCCTTTCTCTATGGAGGAAATGAAAGATGCAAAATGGAATTGCGATGATTCAAAAGCTCCTGGACCGGATAGATTAAATGCTTGCTTTTACAACAAGTGTTGCGGAGATGGATAATGGAATGTGTCTCCACAGTAAAGGTCTGAATCTTGCTTAATGGATCTCCAACAAAAGAATTTAATATGTTTAAGGGATTGGGACAAGGGGATCCATTATCCCCGTTTGTGTTCATTCTAGTAGCAGAAGCCTTACATCTAGTTTTGGAGAAAGCTATGAAGAAGGGGTCAGTTTCAGGTATCTAGAATATCTTGTTGATGGAGCTTTTAAGGAAAATGCTGTTGGGTGTGAGGGATTGCTAAGAACAAGTACATGGGATATCAAAGCTATGTTTTCTGGATCTGTTGCAGAATTTTCCAGGAAGACTGGCAAGGCGAACCTTATTGTTTTGAACTGGATTTCATTGAGGCCATGATGGTGGTGGAACATATTCGATGAATTAATTGGATGGAATGGCACACCACTTAGCTAAAGAAGAATTGATGGTAGCTGGATGGTTTAGAGTAAGTTGATCAAGCTGGTATGAGATGTTGATCCTAGTTGTATTAAGTATTCTTTTCCTCCATGCAACTTAGGCTTTGGGTTTGTACATTATAATCCTTAATAACACAAGTTTGATGGTACATGCTACTTAAAGGCAATATACTGCACTCCTAAAATTACTTTTATTACAACAAACTCTCATTCATTTCAAGATATTTCATCAGCACGAACTATGGTGAAAACAAACTTACTTATGCATACAATAGTTGAACTCTTCAAGGTAACAATATAGATCGATAACCGCAAACCATTCAATCTGAAAATAGAAACATATACAATAAAGCATCATAGCTAACAAGGATTTTACTTTTTCATATATATGCTTCTCTACTGAGAAGTGCTTTTGAGAGTCGAAACGCGTTCCCGAACGGGCCCTGATCATTTTCCCCTTGTTAAGGGTCAGTTTGCCAAGGATTTCACTGAACAATGTCTCAAAATCTTCTTATATATTTTGTTGTAGGAAGAATTGTCTCGACCAAGCACGTTCAACAATCAACCGGCAGTAGCGACCATTGATGAAGTCAGAGAATCTAAACCACCATTGTTTTGGTTGAATGTCCAGGTTTAATATATATCCTGAATAGAAGTTTCTGTCCATTTTCGGTATTCCTTACTAAAAACTTAGGTATAGTGTTAAGGATAGGGATTAGTATTAGGTGTATGGTGTATTTTTTAGGGTTTAGTGTTTGTAGTTTATGATTTAAAATTTAAGGTTAACTTATAATTTAATTTTTTTGTGTTTAAGCATAAAAAGGAACTGAAAAAGGAATTCATTTGTTTTCTTTATTGCAGTATGATGCTTTCTATAGTGCAAACAAACTCAGTGTGTCACACTATATTGAAAAGACTATGGGATTTTAGGGTCTTTCTGATACAACATGCTTTGCAACTAACGAAACCAAAAGGTAAAAGCTAAGTTGGAATCATTTGTATGAGTACCAAACCTTTATGTATATACTAATGTTTCACTTTGATTTTGTAGGTTTACAGTCATAACTATGATTATAATAACTCACAATGGAGCAGGGGGGTACATCCCGGTTGCACCCATCTGGCTTATGAGCAAAAGTAGTGAGGAAAAATTACGACACTAAGTGACTTTATGGGGTTTGTTAACACAAAAGTAGTTCAAGGAGTTATTATCAACACATAAGATTTAATAATGGAGGGAAAAGAGAAGAAAAACCGAGGAGGTCAATCTGTCACGTTAATATTTTCTAACGTCGAGTGATCATAATGAAAACGGGTTAAAAGTTTGATAACCACATTACAAGTTTTAAAGATTCGATAACTAAAATAAAAGCGCCTTAAAAGTTTCGTGACTATTTGTGTAATTTACCCTTTATTTTACTAAAGTTTTCGAATAATAATTGACCGACTTAATTGGTATCTTTTAAATTTAGCTAAGGTTAGAAGTAATTTTTTTTTGCTTATTTTAAAATCATTTCAAATAATTTTAAAAACTACCTACCTTGTTTTGCTCAACTTCTTTTTGCCCGGC
Source organism: Hibiscus trionum (assembly GCA_030270665.1). Classification (NCBI taxonomy): domain Eukaryota; kingdom Viridiplantae; phylum Streptophyta; class Magnoliopsida; order Malvales; family Malvaceae; genus Hibiscus; species Hibiscus trionum. The sequence continues at coordinate 4,970,596 of BSYR01000008.1, forward strand.
AAACTTGATCTGAACTTATTATCCAACTGATTCACCCAACTCAAAACTAAAAACAAACTGGAATATCCAAATTTTCAAATCAAATATCCAAATTTTAAAATCATTCGTATTAAACTTATTTAAAAAATAATATATATGATAATAAAATAGATGAAAGTATAGTATATAATAATAGTAGTAAAAATATAGTAACGTTAAGTGGTGACATAACGGTATCCTTGGACTCATTGTTAGGAAATGCAGGGGATAGGTCGTATCACGTATGTGGTTCACCATCTCTTCATCAATGTTCCACTTGCCATCTTCAAACAAGTCCTTCACAAGCACTAAACATTCTTTAACAATGGAAAACCAACCAAATCATCAATCACACGAGATGACCAACACTTCGTACGCGGAAAATCCTTTCAAACAAACCATAAAAAACCACGGGGCTTAAGAGTCCGCTAAAATACTTATCAATCACTGTTAAATACATAACTCTACCTTAAACTATGACCAACCAAAACACAATAAAGAAAATCGAGACTGACTTTCAGGTTGAAGATCTGCAAGCTAGCCCAAATCCCTTTCTAATTGGTTCAACTGATGCAAAGTAGTTTGTCAATCAAAGATATGCAATGCAACTATAGGGTAAACTAGAATCAAGTTCAAGCTTAAACAGCTCAAACAATGAATTCGAATATCCTAATGCTTCAACTTAAGTAGCTTGCAAGCTTAATTAAATTTCTTTAATTAAAATTGGAAAATGTTAATTCAAACTAAAATTGTCTGAAACGGATAGAACTACACAAGTGGAGTAATTGACACAAACACACGGAAAATACAGCAGTCCACATTTATAACCTGATTTCTTACTCTGGACGCTGAAGGAGTAGTCCCCTACTCCACGGTATCAGTCATATTCATCATAATCATCACAATCGGAGGGGTTGTACCAGGTATCAAGATCTTCTGCAACGAACTCGTAATCATGGATTGGATCGGAAGGGTTCCTCAAGTTTTTTACGCGTTCAACACACATTTTCTCCAAGTTCCCCACCAGACGAACACTGAAACATTGTCGCAAGTCAAGATATTCAAGGTGAGGACAACCGTCGAGAATGGCCTGCAAGCCTTCATTTGTCAACCCATTCCCCAAAAGTTGGAGGTGCCGTAATTCAGGCATATTTTGTGCAATAGCTAGTGCCTCATCATCACAGACATAGCCTTTGCATCGCCGAAGATTGTATTTGAATGATTTCAAGAGAGGGCAACTGCGACCTATAGTTTCCACAGCTTGTTTCGAAATGGGACCTATGAAAATTTCAAGCTCTTCCAGAAACGGAAGCTTTAAAGCTGATTTGCTTAATCCTTCATCTGAAATGTAAAAGCATGAAAAAAGTCGAAGACGCTTCAGATGAACAGACCTGTGAAAAAGCATCATTTAAAGAAAAAAAATATGAACAAATAATACTTTAATATAATAAAACAAGCATCGATTGAAAACTATAAATGGAAAAAACAACAACCATATTTCTATTGAATGTTCATGCTGAAACATCATTTTGAAATTCTTCAATAATCAATTGCAATTTAATCGGCCAAAGCTAAAGGCCAGGCTATGAACACATCTCCGAGTAAACACCACATACCGATTGAATATTCGCTAATAAAGTAAGAAACAAAAGCTATAAAACGTTGTGTAAACCCTAAATCTAAGAAATTCCCAGAGTTTGACTTTAATAAAGTAAACGTATAAGATTATAGAACATTCTATTAACATTAAAGAACGAGAATTGATGATTGATAATTAGTAAAACCCAAAAGAAAGAATTCAGAGATTGTAAAAATAAAAGAAAAAAAATACCGTTCAGAGATGTAAAACAGAAGTTCATCGGTACCGAAATATTCAATATTGATATCAAGCAAGTGGCCGCAGCTGCGATCGACGGCGAGGAGGCACATCGTCTCGAGGTCATAGTCCATGTGATGTAAATCGCCCGAGTTGCGCATATCAATGGATCTCCACATTGATGGGTCTTTGCAGACGTTTCGCCACTGAGAACAGACGTTTTGGGCGCTGTTAAGGATCTCGATCGCACCTAGCCGAAAGAGAATCGACGCCGTAACGTCCGGCGGCAGTTCAAGCCAATTGCGGGTTTCGGCAGCGGCGCTCATCTTTCGTTTCCGCGTTTCGAGAAAATGGTAAATTTCTTCTTCACTTCCCAGTTAAATGCCGCAATTGGTATAGGAAGGTGTTGTTTTTGGGTTAAATGCTCAAACAGGGATCAACTTTCTTTCTTTCTTGAATACAAGGGGTTAACTTTTCTTTTTAACATTTTAATCTGATTACATGGTAATATTTATTCTTTACTCTTATTATCTTATGAATGTGTATACACACCGGCAAGTTGCTGGAATATAAAAAAAAAAGTATGGGTGAAAATTGGGTGAGAAATATTCAAAAATTGTGGGGATACGAATCGACGGGATGGAAAATAACCGAAATCGTCACTCACGGTGACAGGACAGGTACGAGAGAAGTTTTATCACCGAAGCTCAAATGGGGACAGGGACGGAAATTGTTATATCCGAACCGGTGGGACAACTGAACCGTAACCGTATAAATAACCGTGGGGATCTCAAAAAATATCCGCAAGGATCCTGATATTTTACAAGATTTTCAAATATATATACATATACTTATTTATTTATATACCCCTAATATATATCTTAATAGAAAAACACCAGCTATATTATTATCACTCTGACTTTCTCTCAAACCTAGCCACACCCAAATTTCTCAACATGTTTCTATCTTAGTTTTTAGATATAAGCTAAAACTCTCATCTAAATCTTCCTCAACGCAACACCCTTTCAATCTTCATCATCTCGTAACTGCTTCCAATCGAAGTATCCAAACTTTATATTTTGAATTGAATTGCTCATTTATTTTGGTCAGTAAAATAGTAATTTTGTTTAAAAATTTTTATAGGGATTCCCTGAAAATCGCGGGGATCCGCGCGGGGAGGGTACGAAAAAATCCCCGAAACATTTAATGGGAATTTTCCGAAACCGTAACTGCAAGTGTTGGGGACGGAGTGGGGAATACAAAATCGTCCTCGTCCCACCCGATTCCCACCCCAACTCCTAAAAAAACAATGCTTCCTTTTCACTATGACCACTTAATGGGTTCGAAGGGATCAATCTTTTAGATACAAAGTGTTTTATTTTTAAAAGGCTTAACAGTCCTATAAGTGCCCAAATTATACTTTTTTTCATATAGGTGTCTAAACTATATTTTGGGTCAAATAAGTGCTTAACGTTTGATTTCGCGACCCATTTAAAGTTTTTCCGCCAACTACCGTTAAAAAATTTTCGTCATCCAATTAGAACATGACATGTTACCTATTTTTTATATTTATAATTTTTGAATTTCTTTAAAAATCTAAATTTTCTTAACCCCTATTTTTAAATTTCATTCAATTAAACTCCCAAGTCGTATCTCCCTCGCCGTTCAGCATCCCCACACGTCGGTGGTTCACCGTTCATCGCTCAAGTGTCGGGTACCTCACCGTTCGACATTCTCCACCCTCTAGTCATTGACCGAAACACAATCACCCTCTTTTTTTTCATTGTTGGGTGTTCGTCGATGGTTCATTCGTCGGTTTTTGACGACTAAATGATTGTTTTTCAGTAGATGAGGGCTAATGAAGATAAGAGTGGTCGGTGGTGGTTGAATCGATGGTCGGAGTGGAGGAATTTAAAGACTTAAGGTTAGGGTTTGGGGTTTTTTTTAGAGAAATTAAATATTGTTGGGTTAATTAATATTTTTATTTTTTATTTTTCGAATTTTACTTTCAGAAAATGAAAAACTATGCCACGTGTTCAAATTTCATTGGATAACAAAAAAAAAGTATGTAGCAGAAAAACCTTAAATGGATCCTGGAATGAAACATTAGACCCTCATTTGGCCCAAAATATAATTCAAGCATATATTTAAAAAATGTATGGTTTAGGCGCTTATTTAACTGCTAAGCCTTTATAAAATTTGCTCTGCGTGGACATTTGTAATACACGCCAGATGAGAGAACTATATTTTTAAATTAAGTTTAAAGTGTAATATTTTTTTAATATGTTGGTGTGATTATAAGATAATATCTGTTTAATTTTTTTATTCCTTTAATAACGCACACATAACGTGAACAAATGGTGCTTGAACCTGAGTTACCTGGATGAAATACATCACCCTTTACCACTGGAACTACTCAATAGGTTCGATTCAAGTGTAATATTTAAATGATTATACGTATTTTTTATAATAATAATAATAATATCAACTTGAAATTTATAAGAAATTAATTGAGGGTAATTAAACAAATGATTACTAAACTATGATCTTTTTTTATCACTGAACTTTCGAAGATTAAAAAATGGCCATTAGACTTTTTTCGGTTACAAAATTGCCATTTAATTTTTCAAATGTTACAAAATGATTATTAACTTATCGAATTGGTACAAAATAATTCTTAACTTAAACTTGTCAAAATGTATCACTAATAGAGACCATTTTGTAACTGAATAAAAAATTAATAATTTTTTGTAACTTTTAAAAGTTTAGTGGCAAAAAAAATCACATCATAATAATCTGAATAAAAATAATAATAAATATAAATAAAAATTCACTTTTCAATCATCAAATATTTGCCTGAAAAATCTTAAATTTTTGGTAAAATTAGAGGAATAATATATTTTGAAAATAGAGTATATTATAAATTTAGTTACTCAACTTTCTTTTCACTTTTATTTTGGTCACATAAGTTTAAATTTTTTCAATCTAATCACTGAACTTTTGATTATTTAAATACTTATTAAATCCTTATAAGTTTAAAAATTAAACCCTAACCACTGCTTTTCAATTACTATTTAATTACAATTATTAGAACTTACGTACATGTATAAAAATTTATGAATTTGAGGAAATTCTTTTGTAATTTGTGGTTTTATGGTGCATAATATATATATATATATATATTTAAAAGTTTTAATGTATTTTTAAGTGATTAGATATTAAAAAAAGTGATTAGAACCCTTTACTTCAACCGTCAATCTAACAATATACCAATGAGTAAAATATGAATTTAAATATAAATTAATGTTATAGGAAGTCGTAGCAAGTTTGAATCGGAAAAGAAAAGGATAACAAAATTAGTAGGAGTATTACTTGATTTGAAAGGCAAGGGGAATCTTATTGAATAAATTAGAAATAAAATAATAAATATGTGGAGCAAGCACATTTGGGCCGGTCATACTGTATTTTTTTTTTCATATTTTATTAGGTCGTGAGTTTTAAACACATTAAAAGTACCTATTCCTTCCCTTAGAGTCTCCTTCCTAGGATTGAGAGTAGAATAAAGATTTGTAAAAAAAAAAATCAACAAATATGGCATATTAAGATACAAGACTTAACCAAAGAGTTCTCCTAGTTTTATGGTGGAGAAAGGGCTCGGCAATGGCAGAGATGGAGAACTAAGAGCTTGAGCAACTTGTTGCATGGTTGGCCGAAGTTGGGGACTGCCTTTCAAGCATGCAAATGCTACCTTTATAGTAGAGACTACGGCTTTTGCACCTTGGTTTACCGGTGGTGAGAGCCGTTGGTCTATCACATCTTTAAGTAAAACCTATTGGTAATTTGACACAGATGGTGATGTCGATGTCGACTCCGATGCCGATGATGACAAATACGAAATAAGATCGCCGGGATGCTTCCCCATAACAACTTCTATTGTTAGCACTCCAAAACTGTAGACATCACACTTCTCATCTACTCTCCTTGTGTAAGCCAACTCTGCAACAAAAAATATGGAGTACTAATTTGAACTATTTCTATAATCGAATGGATGATGAGCTTGGGCTTGGCGTTCTTTCTAAGACCATTGTTGGCTCGAGAAGAGGGAACGCAAGGCATTAGTCCCGTGGCGTTACTCGCGAAATGCCTTGAGGTCTGGAACAGGACCTTCTAATTGATTGGAAGATATGTTCACAAATCTCAAACCATGCAATTCATTGAAAGCTTCTAAGATGGAACCTTTGAGCATATTGTGAGAAAGGTCTAAGATTTCAAGGTGTTGTAACTTTCCGAGCTGTCTCCGGTAAGGGAATTTCGACTCAGATCTAGAATTTGCAGAGCAGTTATGTAGCTTATTGAAAATGGAATGCCTGCTCAAATTCAAGTTGAACAATTTCAAACAGTTTCCAAGTTGATCAGGAATAGGTCCACTTAAACTGTTTGATGCCAAGTTAAGTTGTTCTAGATTCGAAAGATGTCCAATCTCATCCGGAATTCTGCCTGAAAACCGGTTGCCACTTAGCAAAAGACGTGACATCGTTTTCAATGCTCCCAGTTCCTTAGGAATCTCACCAGTTTGATGATTCGAAGAGAGATCAAGTTCCCCTAATTGAGTTGCATTTCCTAGTTGGAACGGTATCGTTCCAGAAATGTTATTGTTGGAGATTCGTAAGCTAGTTAGATCAGGAGATTGGCCCCATTTCGGAGAAAGTTCACCATAAAATCTGTTGTTGCTTAATGCAACATAAGTTAAATATGGATATATACCGAAAGCTTCTGATATATTTCCTGTGAAATGGTTTCCTTCAAGCCTAATTCTGATTAAGCCTGTGCAATTTCTCAAACTCGATGGAATCGGACCCGACAAACTGTTGTTGATCACCCCAAGATGAGTGAGTACTCCACCGAGGCATAAACTCTCCGGTAACGGACCACTGAGATTGCAAAACAGTAAGACTGGTGGGCATTGGAGGAATGAAGGCAGATAAACTATTTTGATCAAGGAAAAGAATTGCTAAGTTGGTCATGTTTCTGATCGAAACATGGATGACACCGGTGAGGTCATGTTTCTGATCGAAACAGGGATGACACCGGAGAGATTATTTCGAAGCAAGTGCAATATGAAAAGCGATTCGAGCAGTCCAATCTCATTGGGGATAGAACCAGAGAGGTAATTACCATCCAAAAAAAGGTATACCAAGTTACTTAAGTTCCCCATTGAAGCAGGGATTGGACCACTTAGATAGTTAGATACCAGAAACCGAACTCATATTCCCTATATTTGGTGGAATGGGACCACTAATCTTTTTACTTGCTAAGGAGAACAATTCAAGACTTGTCAACAAGCAAATTTCAGACGGGATATTCCCCGACAAGTTGTTGAACGACAGGTCGAGGAAGATGAGTTTCGAATGTGCGAGGGAATGGGGCCATACAATGAATTGTTTCCAAGGTGAAGCCTAGTCAAGTTAGGAAGTCGATCAATCTTGAACCGTGCTCCGCGAGGCTTAGATCGGTGACACTTCCAGCACTGTCGCAAGTGATTCCGATCCAGTTGCAGAAAAGTTTGGGTGTGGTTGTCCAGGCTAGCTTTCCATCTTAGCAGAGCTTCAGCTTCTATAGATGCCATAGAGGAAGAAGAAGAGACATCATGGGAACATAGAAGGACAAGAAAGAAGAAAAAGAATATGTTTTGGTGTTGATTATAATCAAAGGCGTTGGCAATTTATAGGACAATACTAGAGCTGTTTCAAATCAGTGTGAAGATTTGACATGAAACGGAGAAAATTGCAATTTATAGTAGCTCATTCACATTGCTTGTATACTACTAATATCTAATAGTGTATGAAAAAATTATTAGTCTTTCACTTGCTATAATAGTCTATAAAAAGTTATGACGTGTTTCAAACCAGCTGTTTCACATGTAATAATAATAAAACGCCAGATCAAAAGTTGTTGGCAACAAAGAAGACTACAAAAAAAATGCAATGCAATAGTCAAAGGAATCAACAAGATTAAGGCTGCGTTTTGTTGTTGTTGTTGTTGTATTCAATGATCGTTTACCAGCCACAGCAATTCCAAACGACCGTTTGTTTAGTTCTTAACAGGCGTTTGCCTTTTTATTTTAACGTCTAAACGAGCACTTGGTGACAACTGAATTTTTTAATTTTTGGTCAACGGTCTCCCAACGGATTTTGGGGTAGTTAGGAGCGAATCTAAAAATTTAAACTTAGTAATCCACTCACCAATAATAAATTCAACCATACGTAAGATAAGTGTACATTGAACAAGTCATCAAAAATTACTTGACATGACAAAAGGCCATTCAATCACATAAATATATATGTAGGAAGTCTACTATGATTTAGTTACCAACTCTCTTTAATAAAACACATGTATAGAGGATTTCACATTAGTATGTACAAATTTTCTCCCTAATCAAATCATTCCAAAATATTATTTTTACAACTAATGCTCTGAATACAAAACTTTTCTATTACTTGTAAGCAACTGCAACCACTAAAATGACGTTCAACACTTCTATATGAATGATTACTAATCTCTATCACTAAATTTATCAACTTCATTTTTTAAATGAAAATATACAAACTTGCTAAGAATTTAAAAAATATGTTAAATAATAAAATTCAGTAACATAAGAAGTTTAATTATTAATTTATTTTAAAATAAAATAAAAATAATGAAGTCATTCAAAAATATGAACTTATTAAAAAGTTGTATAACAATACGAAAACCTTAACTTTTGTAGAAAATTACGGGATAGCAATAACTAAAACCAAAAATTTTCATAAATAATTTCAAATAGATTTCAACGAGTTTAATTTTAATATAGATACTAATTATTATCTAACATTAAAATAATTATAAATATATTTACATATATAAATTTATATATTAGATTAATTAATGATTTTAAATGAAGTACTCTAGTGTTAACGATGGTATACATGCGATTTGGAGAAGAAAATGACTAAGTTGATGTCTTTTTAAATATTAAGGGTTAAATTTATTGAATTATTTTGAATTAGGATTAAATTGGTAGAATATACAAGTTTTGAGGACTAAAAGTATCATTATACCAAATCTTGTAAGATGTTCGTTTATATTTTAACTTAAAAGTGATCCGAGCGTAACTAAAACTTTGATTGAGTGACGTAATTGTAACTTTTAATAATTAGGTGATCTAATTATAACTTTTAATAATTGAGTGGCCCAGTTGTAACTTTATTAATAATTGAATAACCTTAGTTTATCCAATTTATTTATGGCAGGTCAAGTGACCAACATGACCTACGGTAGATACGCCCAACAACCCCAAGGAAGCGTAAACACTAAGGAGTAAGGACCATGTTCTCAAAAAGCAACCAACAAACCTTTTTTAGCAACGAAGTTTGCAATCGATTTGGTTTTTCTAGGAACTAAAATTGTTTCTTAGTTGATAGATTAAGTATACAGTTTTTTTATAATCACCGGTGTTCGACCCATTAATTGATTAATCTCAACTATATACGGTAAAGGTTTATTATTGGAGTGATCTTTCTAATTCAGTTTATTCAACTAACAATGGCGGATTTCAAGTTTTAGATGTTGTTTAAGGAATCTAGTGTCTTATCTCGATAAACCAAATAACAATCGATTATCATAAAAGAAAACACTATTGTTACCTACTAAATGTTTAAATGGAAAAGGAAGAATAAGGTTCATACATGATTTCATAAGATTAGACACAATTGCTTTAGTCACTTGCAAGAATAATTGTTTGATAGAAGATAGTTGCCGGAACAGTCCTTTTAAGTCCAGTGAGGTAAAAAAAAAACACACATAGAATCGTCGGTGATTTTTTAACTTAGGGGAGATTAGATCAGAGAAAACTGAAATATTTTAATAAATTTTAGTAAAATAATAAAACTTGGTCTACGAAACCAGAAAATAAGTTTGAGAGTTGATTACAATAGTAAAGGTTAACTTCCACACAACGTCCTAAAATTAGTACTTAGTCAATTATGTATTGTTTTAATATTATAATTTGTAAGTTGGAGACAAATTTAAATTACCATCCAGTCGAATATGCATGTCAATTTATTTTAAGGGAAACAAACTATTGTTTAAACAAAAGTCTAATTTACGGCCTTTGAAAAGTTGGTTGTTTCGATTTTGAGAAGGATGTCTGCAATGGTTGGGGATTTCGGATCAAGAATTCATATCTTGGATCTGAGTTTCGAATAATTTAAGCGTGGACCTTAGTGTTGGTAGGGTTTTGAGCTCAAGTTTGGATTGGTTTTAGGCCAATAGGAGGATGATGGAGTTTCTTTTCATCAAGCTTGAATTTTTGGAGGACCAATTCTTCATTTTAGCCATTCTCTTAACCAAACTAATTTCATAGTTCATACGGAATTTGTGGAGGGAAATTGATGGTTCTTTTATATTGTTGCAGCCATCCCCATCCCTCTTTGTCGAAAAATTAAATCATGTATCCAGGTATCCTCATTGCTAGTTATCGGTCTTAACTGATAAAAATTATACACTTTATTAACTTTTGTCATGTTATCAACTCACTTAAATGGTAATTTCTAAAAAAATGACTTTTAAATTTAATGTACAATAAATAAGAGTAGAGATTCACTTGAAGTATGGTGTATAATTTAGGGTTTAGGTATTAAAATTTAGGGTCAAAGTTTAAAATTTGATTTTTTTTAGTATTGTGACATAAAAATGGGCAGATGATTTTTGTCCATCAATTTAGTTTCCCTAGGAACTAAAATTACTTTTTAGTTAATAATTTTTTTCTATAACTATATGTATTCGACTCATTAACTGATTAATGTGGATCATATGTTATAGAAGTCTATTATTGGAGTGACCTTCTTAACCTATTTTACTCGATTCATAATGTCTCCAAACTTTGGGTTTAGTTTAAGAAATTTAGTGTCTCATCTCGTTTAACCAAGTAATAGTTGGTAATCATAAAAGATAGGATTAAGAATATGTATGAACATATACTACTTTGTAATCAACTTTAGACTATTAAAAAAAGATAGGCTTAAAAGCAAAATAAGTGTCTAAACTATTTATGTTGCTCATTTTTGTGCCTAAACTATTTTTCGCTTGAAATAGGTGTCTAATGTTTTATTTCGGTAATTTTAGGTGCATAACCGTTAACTACAATTAGTTTTTTTTTAAAAATAATTTTTTTAATATTTTATTTTAACTTAATTTAAAAAAATCCTAAAATTTCCAAAATTCATAAAATAACCCCAAATTCAAAATCTCTAACTCCCGAAACCTAAATTTCGATTTGAGCGATTTTACCGCTGATAGCCAGGCCGCCGCCCACCACATCTTTCACTGGACCACCACGACCATTTACCACATCACCCTGTCGTTGAAAATCGACCGACGCCATGCGAAAATCGGGATGAAGGCCGAAATCTTCAAAAGGTTATTTCGAAACTTTTGGAGGCCGTTTTAAAATTTTTGAATTTAAAAAAATATATTAATTAAAAGAAATTAACAAATAAAACATGTCATGTGTCACATTTTAATCGGCTAACAGTTTTTTAGCGGCCATACACCTAAAATTACCGAAATAAAATATTAGACACCTACTTCGAGCGAAAATAGTTTAATCACCAAAATGAACAAACAAATATGATTTCAGCACTTATTTTGCTATTAAGCCTAAAAATACCATTGTTATTTAATGTTTAGATAGAAAAGGAGGAATAAGGATTTTCATATATGATTTCATAATATTGGACACAATTGCTTTAGTCACTTGTAGGAATAATTCTTTGATAGAAGATAGCAATTGCTTGAGTCAGTTACAAGGATTATATTAGAAAATCAATTGCAGTAATATTTTGGCAGTGGAATTATATCTACTTCATTGATTTTGATTTCATTTTAGTGTTTATTTTTGTCAAGATTTACTTCCTATTGTTCAGGTTAGAATTGATATGCAGAGTTAATTCCATTATTTTGAGCAACCATCATACCTTCAAAAAAAAAAATATAGGGTATAATTAATTTTAAAAAATTAAAAAAGTTTAAAGTAAATTTCCTTTTTGCTGAGAAAAAAAAAATCCTTTTTTAGGGGGCTGGCCCTCGTGAGAGTCTACCTTTACAATTGATTCGTGGCTATATGAAAGAGGACATAATAATAAAATAACTAATTTCAAAAATAATATGTCGATAAAGTTTTAATTTAATTGACATTATTATTATTATTATTATTATTATTATTATTATTATTATTATTATTATTATATATTCAAGTGTACTGCATTAAATACCTACGTAATACTTGTTCATAAAATCAGTGAACAACACATAACATATATGATAACATAAATCTCATAACTTAAAAGAAAAACACGATAAAAGTTTATGTAACAAAAATTATTAATGTGTTAAACACAAATACAACATTAAAAACAATTTAAGCACGATAATCCATATATGGATAATAAAACCTAAAAATAAGCCAACATAAAGACCTCCCCAATACAAGGAACATAAAACTACAAAAATTCGACTTGGATTTATTATTATTATTATTATTATTATTATTAATCAGATATATTCTGGTTTTAACTCACACACGCTTTCCCAAAAGTTAGAAAAGCCCGATATTTTAAGAGCATTGCTCACGGGCGAAGCCCACCCTCGAATTGGGCACATCGAATAGCACCCTATGGTTCTGCTGCTGCATATTGGCGATCACATTCAGCGCCGGTGCCGATGCCATAGCCAGACATGTGATGCCGCCTGCCGTGCTGTGGATCAACAGATTCTCTTGTGGCAATGTCACGTTCATGCCAGAAAACATCAACGTTATTGTTGGCGCCACAATTGGGACCGAGTAACATGTGTCAAACCCTCCGAGCGATGTCACGTTCGCGGCTCTTACTCGTCTCCGGAACTCGTCACGGACGGCTACGTAGGCTGGCTGAACTAGCCTGGTGAAGACCGTACCTGAGTTTAGTAGCAGAGTTGAGCAACATATCAATACAAATAAATAAATACCACTTAATACAATTGTTTTTCATCCGACCAAGCCGATTGACGTGATCTGATTTCAACAGAATTATAGACTGAGGAAATGTTACCGGAATCGATAATGGTGCCGGCTCCGGTGGAGGGATTGAAAGCAAGAGCATTTGGTGGGATGTCAACAATCTTTCTACCAACCCTAATAGCAACCAAATTCACATAATAGAGTGAGGGTTTCCTAGGGTTCTTGAGCAATGGGGTGTATTTGATCCTTAAGGGTTGTCCTGTTGGTCCAAGTCTCAATGACCCAGAAAAGTTTAGTGACCTAAAGCTAGGCAAGCAATATGAGAATGTTGATTGGTACAAATTTTGGGATTGTGAGAGAAGTGACAATGGGCCTCGGCCCAGGCCCAATAGGCCCTGTGGTGGCACTGAGTTGCCTGTTGTCTTTTGGAGGCAACCAAAAGTGTAGTTTGGGATTGGGTCAGTGGCTAAGGTAATGTTGTCCCGTGAAAGGTTTCCGGCTATGGTTGAACCACCGTAGGTCATGTTGAATGCACACGCGCTTCCACCGCAAGTGGGGTTTGGTACCTGAAAAAGTTGTCACATGATGCAAGTGTTAAAAGATCCCCAAAACACTTGTGATGTTTCTTGTTTTGGCCACCCAACTCCATGGTAAAATACAAAATACTTAACCAGCCAAGCACGTGACTACTGTGAAATATGGAGGAGTACTCTATTGATTTATATAATAGGTTTGAAATTTAAATCTTTAACATGATGTCACGAGACCATTATCATCTCTTCAAAATATATATCCGATATAATATGTAACATCACCGTTTTTATATTTTAAGACCTCTAATTTTCTTTCTAACGTAGAATGTTCGCGTGGAAAAGGATTTCATTATAGTTAGGATCTATTTGGAAACCAAAATATAAAGAAATACATAAAAGATTGGCAACTTTACCTGCTTGCATTGAGCATCTTGGCAGCCAAGGGTCTTGAAAGTGGTGGATTTAGCATAGTCAAAAACAGTAGAGGAGCAGCCAATGCAGCCAGTGCAAGGTACCCAAGCAGCATCACTGCTGGTATCCATGGCCATAAGCATGGTTTGAGGTGGGGTTCCAATATTGACCCTCACGATGTACGTCGGACTCTGCACGATCTGCCTGCCCGAAGCTATCGGCACCACCGATTTCTTAGCCACGAGGCTCGACAAATACTTCACCCTGGCTTGGTCCTTGGCTAGCGTCTGCAGCACATCCTCTTCCCATGAGAGTTGCTTCGAGGGCTTGAAGGGTGAGCAGGGGCTGTAGACATGGAACACCTGGAGGTTCGACCCATGGTCTTGGGTGGCACATTTGGGGTTCAGACCTTGGGCTAACGATGAAATGAGAAAGAAAACCAGAGCAATAAAATGGCTTTTCATTGTTTCGTAGGAATAATTTCAAAGTTTGGTTTTCTTTGATGGTTTTGGAGCTGAGACAGTGTGGGGGAGTGGATGTATATATAACTGGGGAAGCAAGTTAACAATTATGCATTATGACATAGAAAAGAATAATTAAATGTATCAAAATTTTAACCTAACGAATGGTTTCGGTAGAAAAAATATGATGTTTATCTTAAAAAATTCAGATTTAAACAATTTTGTTTACAAGATGTGTATTATTGAAGCGTTAAAAAATATGAACAAATATTCAAAAAGATATATGGAAATTTAATTTAGAATAAATTGTTTATATGTTGAAATAACATATATGTATATACACGACATACCATACGGATACGAAGTTCAGTGGGGTTGTTTCTGGTAACAGACTGTATTCCATCTACTTTTTTGTAGGGTTGTGAATTGTTTGTCAAATTCTACTGAGAAACAGTATCTAATGGTACTATTTTTCTTTTTTTTTTCTTTTTTCCCTTTTGGAGCATTATGTACAGGGACGGAGCCAGGATTAAACGAGGAGGGGGGCAGACCAATTAATTTTGAAATAATAGGGTTTAAAAAGTAATTAAATCATAAAAATTAAGGGAGTTTAGGTTTAATTTTATAAATTTTAAAATTGAAAGGTCTTAAAATGTAATTAAACCATAAAAAGAGGGGGTTCAAAGTTAAATTTTATTAATTTTAGATTACATGGCTTTGAAAAATAATAAACCATGAAAATTTTGGGAGGGGCAAGGAAGAAAAAAAGACTTAATTGCAATGGTTTCAAAATTTTAAAGACCTAAAATATAATTAACCCATATATTTTGGGTGGGGCAATTGCCCCTCCCACCATAAACATAGATCCTTCCCTGATTATGTATAACAAACTTTATTGGAAAATCTAAGAATGGTGAGCCACACTAGAAAAAAAAATCTACGCATTTTTTTTGGCCAAAGAAAAAATTATGTAGATTTGTATGGATATTATTTACACTTTTTTATATAACAACCCATATCTAATTAATTAATTAATTAATTTGAATTGAATAAAAATACTTATTATAGGGGTGACCCTCAAAGTTCAATTTTTTTCTATGCATAACACCAAGATTCGGAATCCATCTATTTTTAGCGAGAAAAAATACATTCGATTTTCATGTTAATTAGACGTTGGAGATTGTAGGCCGAAGCCATTTTCTTTCAAGTTTTAGGTTGAAATTTCGTGAGTTTTAAATAGAATTTTCTTAAATTTTAAATTAGTAGAGTGGCAGAGGACAATAAGACAAGTTCATCAATATCTATATGAACAAAAAAAACGTCAGAGAATAACGATTTAGGCAGTGGCGTGACATGAAAAAACCATGAAGTATTTTACTGGAAAGATGATAAAATGAAATAAAAAAAATAATACCTCATCTTTTCTTTTCTTTTTTACTTAACAACCAAGTGACTTGAAAACCAAATTTCAAAGGTTTGGTAATTAGGTTAATTTTTTTTATAGTTGAGTAATCAAAACAAACCACGTTAAAAATAATGATTAAACAAGTACTTTATCCTAAAAATTATTAACATGTCATATTTTATAAATAATATGAAGACCATATAAAATATGTTTATATGTACATGAATTATTAATATATCAAATTTTATGTAATACATAATACTTTAAACATAATTTTAAATAATACATAGTAATATAATAAGTTTGTTAATTGGTACTCAAGCACACTCAAGTAGGGGTGTGCATTCGATCGTTCCAATGGAGTTGAATCAAAAGATTTTGAGTTAGTCTAGTTGATGAGTTATATTTTATAACTCAAACTTTATTTGAAAATTTTCGAGCCGAGGCAGTTTTATAAAATTCTAGTCAAGTCCAATTGGTTCGAGCTATTTGAGTTTATGTTCAAATTTAATTGTAAAGATTTATAAAGTTATACTACTAATTAGTTCCAATTTAAACATTTTTTATAATCATATACAATGCATACATACATACATACACATATATGTCTTCATATTTTTCATATTTGATAATATATATATATATATATATATCCTCTTACACTATGTAAAACTTGAAAGTTTTACTCCTTTTTTAGACCCTTGGATGAATGTAAATGGATGAATGAGATTAACAGTAGAAAATGTGAAGATTATCGCTTTGAAAAAAATGAAATTTTCATAGTCATTCATTACCATCATCTAACGGTCCAAAACATGTGTAAAAGTAATCGAGTTTTATAGTGTAAGTGGATCCTAACCCCATATATATATATATATATATATATATATATATATATATATCATAATTTTTTTGCTCAATAAAGTATGATTCTTATTGATGAAAATCATACAAGAAAAACTATCACATGTGCCTCATTAAAAACTCCCTAAACCTAAAGTGGGGGAAAAGAGTACATAAAGCAATAGCCAAACCAAGACACGACCGAACACACGATCCCAATCATGTTAAAAAATCACATACCCAAAAGAAACCCACACACCAACATGATTCAAGCAGGCACGTGCCTAGTACTAGATCACCAAGCACTACCATTCCACCCTACTGTCACGCACCCGACAACTCTAGCCAAATGAACATCCACACAAGCAACACAGTCACAGTGCACTGGAGCAACAACCCAAACAGCTCAAAACAACTCTATCGTACAACCTCAATAAAAGATAGGCACGAAACGATGAAGTACGGTCACTCCTCCCTTAGCCAAGGCATCCACAAACCCATTCACTTCGCGAACTACATGTGTGAAGCATACACAATGCATCGCACGACATGCCGCATCAATCTGATCAAACCACCGCCACAACTTCCATGGTCGACAAACCTGATTTAGTACCCAAGAGATGGCCACCATAGAATCGGATTCAATCACAATTGCCGTAGCATCGCGCCAATCTGACTGTACCAACATATCCAAATCAAAAGCAATCACTTGAAGCTCCGCCACATTAGAATCCATAATCCCTAGAGGTCCCGAAAATATAGCCAATACCTGACCCTCAATATCACGCAAAACACCCCCACAACCAGCCGGTCTCGGCTTACTACGTGCAGCACCATCTACATTAAATTTTAATGTACCCGATGGCGGTACCTCCAAAACCAACCCCCTACGAACTATTCCTCTCCCACCCGATGGTAGACATAAAATAGGCCATTCCTACCATTGCAATTCCAATAAAGTTTCACCCAATGAAGCCTTAATCCAATACAAGCTACGCAATTTAATTAAGAAAAACATATCGCCACTCACCATACGTTTCTTATTAAACCACATCTTATTTCACGCTAACCAAAAGGACCATAAAACTGAAGCACACCTTGTAATGCACCATTGACATAAGGTTCCTTCAAAACAACTCGCATATCCCTGTAAAATGAAATCCTTAACTGAGCATGGACGAACAAAACTCACCTGCCACCAGCTGAAGAATAACTCCCAAATACTTTGCGCAAAAACACAGGAGTATAGAATATGTTCCATATCATCCATGCCTTCTACACACCAATCACGTTGCAACGACACACCTTCTAATCGCACACCTCGATCCCTTAAAAAACAGAGAGTAAGAAGTTGATGCAATAAAATAAACCACAAAAAAACACTATATTTTTTATGGGACAACTATTTTCCAAACCACAAAACAATTCAAATTCAGAGACTCCAAACCAAACAAAGACATCAACTAAGCCAATTCCTTTGTCGAGAACACTCCACTCGCATTCAGACGCCAAACCAACCTATCAATCCTCTCCTTACACAGCTGATACGGCTGAATTACAGCCCCCAAGTCCTCAACATTATGCACCTCAAAAGAGTGAAAAGTACGACTAAAAATGTCAACCATACATCATGATGGATGGATCCTTGGTGAGCATAATCAGCAAGAGTCGCCACCTTATTCAGCGCTAATCGAAACAGCCTCGGAAACAATTTTCAAAGAGCCTCGTCTGAGCACAAAAGATCATGCCAAAAAAGAATACTCCTCTCGTCTCCCACGATCCAAGTAAAACGCCCAACATCCATGAAACGTTCCACATCACCATCCTCTTGGATCTCAACAAATTGGCGCCAAACTGAAGACATTTTTCGTTTCCCATCAAAATTGAAACGCCACGCTAACACTTGTTCACCATACTTTGCTACAATTAAAGAACGCCCTAGAGATTTCTTCTCTAGGGCATATCACCATGCTCATTTAGCCATCATCGCCACGTTATGAATATGTAAATCCACAACCCCAAACCACCAAGCTTCTTCAATCTACACACCGTCGCCCAATTAACGTGACTCATTTTATATTTGAGGTCTGTGTCCCCCCATAGAAACTTTCTACGAATCCGATCAATTCGCCTTATCACTCCCTTTGGTATCCTAAAAATGCCCATGTAATACAAATACAAAGCTGATAGAACCGAGTTAATCAAGACTAATCGTGCTACAAAAGACAGAGATTTACATTTCCAACTTTGTAAACGATTGTGAAATTTCAATAAGACCAGCTCCCACATCAACATACTATGTAGATTGGCACCAATTGGTAATCCCAGATAAACTAAAGGTAATTCCCCAATTTGACACCCTAAGAATGTTGCCATCTCTAGCACTACATCCGATTCAACTCTATAAAATATAAACATGATTTGGAGAAGTTAATTTGAAGTCTCGAACAATATTGAAAGCATGTCAAAATTCTTTTTAAATTACTCTCATTCTCAACATTTCCACTCAAGCAGATCAGTGTATCATCCGCAAATTGCAGATGTGACAACGAGAAATCCCTCGCAACACGCACACCCTGTAAACATCCCCTTGCTTTCGCACTAATCAGGAATTGATGTAACGCTTCTGCAACAACCAAAAACAATAGCGGTGACAATGGATCTCCTTGACGCACACCTCGCCCCATAGAAAAATCCTTCGTAGCTGAACCATTCACCAACACTGATAACCGCGTAGTCCCAACACAAGTACCAATCCAGCTCCTCCACTTATCCCCACAACTCATTCTCGCCAAAATTTGATCTAAGAAATTCCAATTCAAGCAATCATAGGCCTTGACAAAGTCCAACTTCAACAAAACACCCCCCGAAGATGAATTATCGTGATGCAATGAGTGAACCACTTCATATATAAGAAGCATACTATCTACAATTTTCCTACCTTACAAAAATTTCGTTTAAGTATCACTGATAAAAAAGCTCGCCATGTAACACCCTAAAGTAAAAGTAATTGGATGCCAAAAAAAGAAAAGGGAATTGCGGTTCAGGGGAGTCAAACCCGTGACTCATGGATATGTTGCTTCAGTCTTAGACATTTAAGCCAATGCCATTTTTGGTTGAAACCTGCACCCACCTATTATTAAGTGGTTCTTGTAAAGCTAAAATAAATTAATTAATAAATAAAATATCTCAACCACCCCTTCCATTCGAATTAAATGCCTATCTGGAGATGATCAGAACCAGTCTGAACGACTGTTCGGCCTCCTTCACCTCCCCTACACCTGAATCTCGGTCGTTGCATCGATCTTCCTCACCATCGAGTCGTGCCGTGCACCGCCAACCTTGCCAAAACCGCTGCGAGGACCTGGACAAAACCCTTCAACCCCCTTGAGCAGCCGCCGTCCTAATCACTAAGAATTAGAGGATTTAGGTTCGTCGAACCTAGAGAAGAGCCATTCGGTTTGTCGTCGATTTCGGTCGTCGTGGGTGGTCGTTTGTCGCACCGCCACCACCGGCGTGCGCATCGTCTCACTCCAAACCCTCAGCCGCCAGTCACGCGTGTAACCGCGCCGCTGTTCGCCGTGAAATGTGGGTTGAAGGTTCGGCGAGAACACTCTTTCTGCACCTTCTATTTTCTGTGTTTTTCGGCCAACACGGTCGTCTGTTCATCGCGCCGCCACTGCCAACGGAATCCTCGTGTCGAGGCAAGAAGAACCCTGGTTTTTTATCACCGGTCCATCAACGTTTAACGTCTCATCGGAGCTACGTTGTATTGAACTCCATTTCCTCTTTTTTGGTTAAATCCTGTGAGATTTTCGGCTTAGATTGGTGTTTTTTCGGCTTAAATGAATTGAGTAACTCATTGGCTTTGTTTTCTGGCAAAATCGATGCCAGATGTGCCACCGGCGACCTTTCTCTGATGATCGGCCGACAAGGCTTCATCGAAAGGTAAAATCTGGTCTTAACCGGTCCAACCCGGTTCGAGTCCAACCCAGTCTGAGCCCAACCCGAACCGAGCCCAAACCCGTCTGCCCGTCCCGACCTATTGATCGTACCTGATCCGTTGACCCGTACCCCTGTTGACCCGTACCCGACCCGTTGACTGAGTCAGCTATTCGAGTCAACTTAGTAAGTCAAGTTGACCGAGTCAACCTACCCGAGTTAACTCACCGAGTTAACCCGGTTAATTAGTGATGTCAACATGACATCAGCATTGACTTTGACCGATGACGTCAGCGTGACGTTAGTGTTGACTTTGACTGCTGACGCCAACATTGACTTTGACCAAAAAGTCAACTTTTCCAAAAAGGCCCTATTTAATGCAATCTGACGTTTGAGTCCATTTTTGAAGCCCGTTTCGTGAAATTCTGACTCGAAGACCTCCAATCTAACCTTGAACTCGAGCATGCTTATACATTTAATGATTTAATTAAGAACAGTGGGAAAAAGGACTGAAATTTTGAATTTGTGTAATTGAAGGTATTCACGATTGCTTATATACGAGATGTTGAGGGGCACCGACTTCGGGTTTGAGATTGATCGAATGGAGTATCTCGGTTGACCGGTGTAGCAAGGATCAAGGTAATACATTACTACCCATTGTATGCTTTATGAACGTGTTAGTATTCGGTTAATGCATGCATAAATATGACGACGAATATTATTAATTTCCGCTTAAGCCAAACCAGACATGAAAATAAGTATGATAATTTAGATAAGATTGGAATATTCAAATGAGAAAGTTGATAAATCGGAGGGTTTTGGAGTTCAATAAATATATAATAGGGCAGTCAATCTCCAAACCCAATAAAAATGTCAAATGGTCAAACGACAATAATAATTGGGTGTGAAATTATAAAAATGCCCTCAAGGTGAAAATGAAAAAAAAACCCCATTGATAATGAAAGTGGTGTTGAAATCTACAGTGACCCGATAAAACAATTGATTCATCTGAAAATCTCGAATTACTCAGAAAGATAAGGTAATGGGACTTAAACATTCGAGAATGATAAGTACTTGGATTTAGCATAAATCCTGAATAAATCTCTGAAGATGAATTTATAGGGGAAGCTCTTTGTATGTTCGGATCAGTCAAGCTATCAAAAGATACAAAATTGATTTTAACAGCTGAATCGAGAGAGAGAATTAGAGACACTAATACGATCAAATTAGCAAAATCGACCAAAATGTCCTTGGGCATTAAGATTCTAAATTAACTAAAATGACGGGGTTGTCCCCAAGTTTTGAAATAAATAGATGGTTGGAAAAAGGTCGAAAGGACCGAAATAACTGAAATGATTGAAAGTATCGATATGTGTGATTTGGATTAAGATGAATAAGATGTCATCGGGCACCAAGACTACCAAATTAACCACATGATGGGATATAACATAGAGATTAGAATGATTAAGTGGTTCAAAAGGGCTGAAAGAACGTGAACGACTGCAGTTTAATAATCGGAATACTCTCTGGACCCGATATAAGTTAAAGCTTCGAAATCTTGAACTCATGATAGCATGCAAGTGACGGTAATACCCCTTTGAGTTTGAAGCTTGGTATATATGCATGTCAATCATTTCTTAATATGGTACATTAACGAATGAAAACTACATAAATACATGTTCAACCTCTTGAGGCTTGTTCCGAGATAATGTGACAATAATCTACAGA
The DNA here is from genome assembly GCA_030270665.1 of Hibiscus trionum. Lineage (NCBI taxonomy): Eukaryota > Viridiplantae > Streptophyta > Magnoliopsida > Malvales > Malvaceae > Hibiscus > Hibiscus trionum. The sequence goes on from BSYR01000008.1 coordinate 4,992,788, forward strand.
TGTACAATACAGTCAAAAGTAAATAGTAAACACAGAGAAAGTGTACCAAGTTGGATGTGTGGAAAGTAATGTATTGGTGAAATGAGTATAGTGGGATGGTCTTGGAAGTTTTGGCAACTCGTCAACAATCTTTAGCACAACAAGTCTTTGACTTACCCTATCAGGGTTAGACTATGGAATTGTCTCGGAGTGTTAAAAGGATCAAAATGCCCTTGTTGGCCAAAAATGATCGAATTTTTTTTTTTGATATTTCATGTCCTAAATGATCTTATCGTATCGATTTTCGAACGCCTGGTTGGAGGCATGGGTTTCAAGCCCTTTTAATAGGGACATGTTTTTGAAATCAAGTCAGAATTGTCAAAGGTTCAATGTTTTCTCTTTCCTTGCAAATACCAAGTATCTCCGAGAAATAAATTGTTCCATCTAGTGTGTTCCAAGTGCATAAGAACATCCTCTCCGCTTGAACCGTAGACTGTCTTCTGATCGAAATCATGACTTTTACTTAACCGTAATATACCTTTATATCTAAATCGAAACTAAAGATTGCTTCATATCCACTGTTATAACCGATTATTACCAATTACTACTGATTATTATTATTACTGATTATTACAAATATTGTTGTTACCAATTAATATTATCACTACCTGGAACGTTACCGGGGGACTTGGGATAGAGTATGAAGTTACCGTAGGTTCAACCCTGATCAGGCTGGTAATTTCTTACCGTTTCAGATTCCTATGCTTCGGCTAGGGTAATTCCTTACCGTACCTAAGGTATTCCTTTAGGCTGGCACCTACGCCTAATGGGCCTGGGTTAATGCCCGTTATAGTTGCAGTTCTGGGGAACTGCATACCGGAGTTTGGTTGGAGGATAGAAAGAAAATTAAAAATAAACTTTATCATGAACTTTAACGCTACTATTATGTGTCTGTAAAATAAAATGTTCACTGCACCGTTACATTGTATGTGTTAAATTTGCAATATTGGAACACATACTAAGTCTCTTATTCAACTATCTTAATTTATATCTCGCCTAATTCTCTGGTCTATATGTTCCTCGTGTGATATACAGAGATTGAATAAAGAGCAATTATTTTATCTTCGTGTATATCGCTTCATTGAAATATCGAGTCGTATTTTCGAACCTGTTGTCACCCGAAACATCATGACAGTGTTATTCTTTCCCTATACCTGCTTGTGCTTATAGCATCATTTGGTAGTTTTGTATTATTGAGCTTTCCGAAGCTCACGTTGTTTTTACCATCGCAGGTTAAAAAGAAATCTAACATGGCTCGATGACCGACACCAGTGTTTGGAGTTCTCTCGGTGCGGCGTTTGGGAGTATGGTACCGACATAGTGGACATGCATGTCACTATTGTTTCATGACAGTGTCTGTAAAATGTTTTTTTTTTGAAATTTTTGTTATATGTTTAAATATATTCTTAAAAGAGTATTTTCAACTGAGGTTACCGTTATTATTTAATGTGTTTTTAAGAGGAAATATTTTATGTGGATTTTTATGGTGGGTCGCTCTTGTGACCCTAGTGTGACTTCCTAGGATCCGCGGAACGCATAGGTGGGTCTAGGAGGTTACATGCCACCTCTTGAAACCAAGCCGCTAGCACTTTAGATAATATTTTATAAGATGAATTTAATAGACAAATTGGTCGAAATTCACTAACCATTGTTGGATTATCCTTCTGTGGCACTAACACCACAAAAGCGGAATTAAACCCACTCGGGAGGCTATTCGTCATATAAAAGAGCGAAAAAGATTAAGCACATCACTTTTCACGAAAGACTGTAACAACTTGTGAAACAAGAAGCTTGAATCTTTATTGATATGAGAAAAGTTTACAAGAAAGAAAATTGTAAATTGAATGAATACAGAGATCATTCTAAACTCCTTATTTATAGATAAAAGGAACTAAGAAAGCTAGAGCCCAACTAACTAACTAACTTATCCTAACGATACATGAAATAACATATTAACCCTAATAACCCCTCCTCAAGTTGGGGTCTGATGTATATTCAAGAGACCCAACTTGGACATGATGAACTGAAAAGCAGGAAGATTTAAAGCCTTGGTAAAAATATCTGCAAGCTGGTTCGAAGATCAGACATGAAGAAGCTTGAGGAAGCCAGAATTGATCTTGTCTCTGATAAAGTGACAATCCACTTCTATGTGCTTAGTCCGTTCGTGAAAGACTTGGTTCATGGCAAGTTGAATGGCTGATTTATTGTCACAATAAGAACAACACGTGGAATAGAGATTTGAAATGAAGCAAGCAAGGATTGCAGCCAAACCAACTCACATGTGGCAGTAGCCATAGCCCGATATTCAGCTTCACAACTGGATCTGCTAACAACACTTTGCTTTTTAGATTTCCAGGAGATGAGAGTATTGCCTAAAAATGTGCAGTGTCCAGTGATAGATCTTCTTGTGTCAGGACAAGAAGCATAATCAGAATCCACAAAGCCCCGTAATTGTAAGTTGGAATCTTTGGGAAAGAATAAAACAAGACCAGGTGACCCTTTTATATAAGATAGGAGATGATGAACAGCATCAAGGTGTGGCTTTCTTGGAGAAGAAACAAATTGAGTTAATAAATGTACATCATGAGTGATGTCGGGCCTGGTGTGAGTGAGGTAGAGCAGTCTGCCAACTAATCTCCTGTAGATAGAAGAATCTTCTAGCAATTCTCCATCATCTTTACTTAACTTGTGATGAGCAACAAGTGGTAAGGCTGGTGGCTTTTTAGCAAGAGATCCAGTATCTTCAAGAAGCTGCAAAGCATAGTGTCTTTGTGAAAGAGAAATACCTTTGCTGTTTCGAGCTATTTCAAAGCCAAGAAAGTATTTCAAATCTCCCATTATCTTGAGCTTGAAATGGTCTTGAAGAAAGTCTTGAACTTGAGTTAAAAAATTGAGATCTTTGCCTGCTAGAACTATGTCATCTACATAGACTAGCAAAGCAACCAAATTGTCACGTGAACCTTTTATGAACAGAGAATGATCTGAGCTAGATTGAACAAAGCCAAACTGGATAATAACTTTGGAAAATGCATTAAACCATTGTCGAGATGCCTGTCTTAAACCATAAATGGATTTCTGTAGTTTGCAAGCCAAATTGTCCCCTTGAACATCAGTGACATAACCCTGAGGCAGCTTCATGTAAACCTCCTCATCTAACAATCCATTAAGAAAAGCATTGTTCACATCCAGCTGCAACATGTGCCAATCATTTTGAGCAGCTAGAGTGAGCAACACTTTAAAAGATGTGAATTTAGCAACTGGAGAAAACGTGTCAGTGAAATCGATCCCTTCAATTTGTGTAAAACCTTTGGAAACAAGGACAGCCTTGTACCTATCAACAGTGCCATCTGCCTTGTGCTTGATCCTAAAGACCCATTTGCAATCAATGGCTTGTTTCCCAGCTGGTAAAGGAACTACCTTCCAAGTTTGCAAATTAACCATAGCATCTAGCTCATCCTTCATAGCAGCTCTCCATTCTGGAGACTTTACAGCTTGCTTAAAAGTAGTAAGCTCCTTCAGCATTGATATATTAGAGATAAAAGCTAGAAAAGAAGAAGACAAATGTGAAGTAGAAACATAATCTTCAATAGGATAAGAAGGCAAAAATTGTTGTAGGTCAGAATGATCCTGTAAGTCTGAAATCATATTAGTTCGATAATAGTTCTTTAAGTAAGTTGGTAATTGAGAAATTCTAGTTGACCTTCTAACACAAGGAATATCTGTGCGCAAGTTGTTTGGTCTTGAACCATCTGGAACAGCCTGAGTATCGTGAGCAACTCGATCCTGGTGAACAACTGGATCCTATTGAACAACTTGATCCTGCAAGGCACTATGCATAGGATCTCTATTTATCAAACTATGTTCATGATCAGTGTGTTCAATAGGAACATCTCCTGCATGCATATCACGTATACTATTGTCCCCAGTTTGGACATCTCCTGCATGCATGTCACGTATATCATTGGCACTATTATCTACATGCAAGTCATGCGTAGCATTGTCTGTAGTTCGAATATGTTCAACTTCACTTGAATTATCAACATTCAGATTACCGAGATCATGATTGCTATTATCAGACACATTATTGAAAAAGGAAGTATCGAATGAGGGATCAAAATTTCCTACAGTAGGCAAAGAAACAAAAGGAAAGGAATCAACCAAAAAATCTGAACCAGAGATAGAATGGAAAGGATATATACCCTCATGAAAAACAATGTCACGCGAAACAACTATACTTTGAGTTTTCAAGATATAGACTTTGTAGCATTTAACACCTGATACATACCCTACAAAGAGTCCAGCCAAAGCTCGTTCAGAAAACTTATGTCTATGACTTTTAAGAGTGGATACAAAACATAAGCAGCCAAAAGATCTTAAGTGTTGATAATTGGGAACATAAGCATTAAGTAACTCATAAGGAGTTTTGTTATTAAGCAAAGAAGATGGAAGTCTATTTATTAAGAAGGTGGCAGTGAGCACACAATCTCCCCAAAATTTCAAAGGAACACGAGAGGTAAACAACAAAGCCCGAGCAACAGATAACAAATGCTGGTGTTTTCTTTCAACTTTAGAGTTTTGTTGAGGAACCTCAACACAAGAAAATTGATGCAGGATTCCTAATTTGTTAAACAGATCAACAAACTTCAGTTCATGAGCATTATCAGACCTGAAAGTTTTAACACCATAACCATATTGTTTCTTTACCAAATTAATAAAATATGGAACAATGCTAGCCACATCAGACTTGTGCTTTAGAAGAAAGGTCCATGTTGAACGAGAGAAATCATCAACTAAGGTTAGAAAGAAGCGTTCATTGTTATAAGTTGGAACTCTAAATGGCCCCCCATATATCACAATATAACAACTCAAAAGGTGCACAAGTATTGGAAGTAGAAGATGGAAAAGAAGGGCGTTGTTGTTTAGCAATAGGACAAATGGAACAAGGAACATCTTTACTTTTATTAGAAATAGACAAAACATCCTTCAAACAATGCAAAACTTTATCACTAGGATGACCTAGTCTTACATGCCAATCAACAACATTAACAAAAGAATTTGAACCATTAAGCTGATCTGAAACACCATTGACAGAAGAATTGCCAACTTTTAAAAGATACAACCCTTGACAAAGATCAGCTCTCCCAGTCACATGCCATAGGTCCTGAATAAAATAATGTTTATCAGAAAATAAAATTTGCAAATTAGTATCTTCAAGTAATTTACTAACTGCATGCAAATTAAAAGAAAATTCTGGTACAAAAAGTACATCATGAAGAACAAGTTTAGGGGTAATTCTAACATTTCCAGAAAAATGAACACCAATGATGGATTTATCAGGCAGTAAAATGTTACCTTTGGGAATAGAATTCAAAGATTCGAATAACTCTTTGGAATGACAAATGTGCCTAGAGGCACCTGAATCAACAATCCAACAAACTGTGGACTCTAAAGTCTTAAAAGAATTAATGTAAGATAAGAGTTTACCCTGCATGACTATATTAATGAAAGTTGTAGGACCCTCGGTTCGTGAAGAAGTTGTAGGAGTCTCAGCTCGAGAAGCCATAATGTGGACATTATGCAATTGACTTGTAAGCATAGAGATGAGCTGCTGACATTGCGCAGCAGACAAAGAATTTGTAGAACTGGCCTGAGAATTTTGCCCACTATGAACAAGATTTTGCCCAGTTTGATTTGTGTTAGACTGAACAACATTGACTTGAGAATTTTGTTGCTTTGAACGAGAGTATCCTGGTGGAAATCCATGAAGCCTGTAGCACCTCTCCTTTGTGTGTCCAAGCAAATGACAATGACTGCATTGAGGATGACTCTTGCGAGAAAAGGAATTATATGTATTTTGATTTGAATTCTGGTGATTCGAATTCTGGTGAACTTTAACAGCAAATGCATGCTCAGATATTGGATTAGCAACATTTAGAGTTCTTTGATTTTCTTCTTGAACAATCAAAGAAAAAACTTTTGTAATCGATGGCAATGGATCCATCAACAGAATTTGACCTCTAACATGTGCAAAAGACTCATTTAAAACCATCAAGAACTGCATTGTCAATTCTTGTTGCCTATCGTCAAGAATTAATCGAAGACCTCCACAAGAACATTGAGAACACGTACAAATATGTTTGACAGAACAAATCTCGTCCCAGATAATCTTCAGACTTGTGTAATAAGTGCTGACCGACTTACTTTCTTGAACCAAATCAACTAATTTCTTCTTTAATTGAAAGATCCTAGGACCATTGTTTTGCGAAAACCTATCCTCGAGATCTTTCCAAATTGCTGAGGCATTCGAATGATATAACAAACTTGCTACAATATCCTTAGAAACAGAATTAAGGATCCAAGAATTTACCAAATTATTGGCCCGCGTCCAAGCATTGAAATTTTGAGAAGAAACTGGTGGAACCGATATAGAACCATCTATGAAACCAGTTTTATTTTTAGCATATAAAGCCATGAGCATGGCTCGTTTCCAACTATTATAGTAATCACTCCCAAGTGGCTGAGTAACCAACAAAGCTTCTGGGTTATCAGACTGATGAATATAGTAGGGATTGTTGCCATTGCTGAAATCATCATTGGAAGCATCAGACGACTGGACATTGTTACCACTGTTGCCATCGTTACCATTGTTGCCATTACTACCATTGTTATCAACTAGAACGTTGTTAATAAGAACCTCCATGAAAGAAAGAAAAGAGGAAAAGAAAAGAAAACGAGCAGGAAGCCAAAACTTCAACTGATACCATGTAACAACTTGTGAAACAAGAAGCTTGAATCTTTATTGATATGAGAAAAGTTTACAAGAAAGAAAATTGTAAATTGAATGAATACAAAGATCATTCTAAACTCCTTATTTATAGATAAAAGAAACTAAGAAAGCTAGAGCCTAACTAACTAACTAACTTATCCTAACAATACATGAAATAACATATTAACCCTAATAAAGACCAACACCGCTTATAAAACTCAAAAATAAATCCATCCGGCCCTAGTGCTTTGGACCCGTCGCTACTCCAACTCGCCGTTCGAATTTCATCCTCCTCAAATTCCTTTTCCAACATCGTACAATTTTCCGCAGAGAGAGTCTGAAAATTCAACTCGCAATCAAAATGGCCCGCAACACTCACATGAGCGAAATGATTGCTGAATTCCTCCTGAATATGTTGCTTCAACTTGACTGACCGGGATTCGCATTGACCATTTATATATAGTCCCGTAATATTATTTTGCATACTTCGAAGCTTTGCCTAACGCCGAAAAAAGTTCGTATTTCGATCACCTTCTTTTAACCATACCTCCCTCGACTTTTTTCGCCATATAGATTCCCTAAACCGATACAATTTCCACAATTTAATCCCGAACTTAAACTTGTACAATTTGAACTTGACTCAACTTCATTATAAAAATAAGAATTACAATATTTTTTTCAGGGACAAACGCGTGATTTTATCTCAAGAGTACAAAAGCTTATAAAGTTATATTTAAAATTTAAGGGTGCGAAATTAATTTTTTTTAAAAATATGATATCAAATTATCAATAAAAAATATAAAAAATACTTAAACTATATGATAATTTAAAATTTTCATGAAGTGTGATTGTTCTCCGGTACTCCCTCAGTTCATCCCTGTCTATTTTCCCATCACACCATTTTCACAGTATGGTGATAAAATAGTCATTTTCATAGCCCTAGGCCTTAGTATGGTACCTCCTCTGTTGGAAAGCAGACCATGCCCTCGTATACTCTGGGACCAGCTCAGGGAATATTATAATATCTAGATAATTAAGCTATCTAATTTAGATTAATTAATTTGATTAAAACATGACATCCTACATTTCGTTACCAATTTCAGAAGATTCGCTTATATTAATCATTTCTTTAGTAGGCATAGATTTTGGATCTAAATAATGTGTCTCACTTACATGCACTGACGGATCTAAAATCTAAAAAATAGAATTCAAAATTTTAATATAATTATATATATATATATATATATAAAAGTATGCAAAATAAAATTTTCTTTAAAAATTACGCTATATTTTTTAATTTCCCTCAAAAATAGGATGCATATGCTACTTATGGGAGCCATATGCATCCCCCTGCTTGCATGTAGTCCAAATTGAACAATTAGAATATTCTGACAATTAAAATATACTCGTATGGTTATATGTAGTATTTAGTTATATTTTTTTCTTAACAATTTGATATTAAACGAATGCTCGATTTTAAATTTTTTAGAATAAATATTATTATTTTTTCTATTAAAACCACTCATTAAGTTCATTTAGTCGGTCTTTTAAAAATTAAATAAGCATAGAGAATTCACCAAATCAATTACTTTGTTTGTAAGTCCTATGGTCGGTGTTCAGCCATCAGTAATTTTTTTAACAGGGTATTTATGTAAAATAAAACAATTTTTGTTTTCACTTATCATTTAATATAAAAAATAATTAAAAGTATCTAGTAAATTAGATTATTATGCAGCCATTTCATGATCTGTTTTTTTTTTTTATCATACATTTCATTTCATGAGCTGATGATCATATGACCGACAAGGATTTGCATTATTTTGCTTCTCTCCTGAAATGGGAACCAAAAGGCTGCACTTAATTGTCTATTTTATTACATTCTTTACTTTCAAAATCATGATAACATATATGTTTATTATAAAGTAAGATCTTGATTTGATTTAATTGATTTAGAAAATACATATTGGAAAGGTACATAATTGAGGGAGAAAAAAGCTCTTTTGCTTTTCTGGGTTGATTGTATCATGGGTGTACGTATAAAGTATTGATCATATATCTTTTAAAAAATGTATTGATAATATTTAATATATTGATAATATATTTTTTTAATATAAAAATATAAACAGCAATGATAAATTTGTTGACAAAATTGGTTTTTTATCGTAATTTAGTTATGAACTATTTTGGTGTTTGTGAGTGTCTATCAATATAGGAGAATTAAGTTGAGGGTCTAATGTATGGGTGGATCAGCAAAATTACTAAATAAATATCAACAATAGACACGACGTCAAATTCAACCCTAAAAAAATATACTACGAGAGAAAAAAGTGTTACAAGCGAAAAAATACATTGTTTTCTTTAAAAAACAAAAACTTAATAAACCAAACCATGAAAATAAAAATCAAAGAGATGAAAAATAACTAATATATAATAAAATATAACAAGAATTATGGTAAAAATGTAAATGACAATATTTTTGTCAAAAACAGCCAATGCCATGCTCATCCCCTTGTGTTCTGGTGACAAAGGTAGATGTTTATCATTTCTTGGGACTCGGGTTCGAGCACCAGTAATACATGCTGTGTATGCCGTTTTTAAAAAGACTAAGAAAGTTGAACAGATGCTACTCTTGCATCACACCAGCATATTAAAAAAAATAGACATTGTCACTCTTCTAACTAATAAATAAAAAGTAAAAGAAAAAAAAACTTAAAAAAAACCTAGGATCTAAGAATATATGATTTTTTTATGTTTAACCACTGTTATTTACCTTATTAGCCGATTAATTCAGATCAAGTTTTATTGATGTCCAATATGAGAGCAATATTTTTAACTCAATTTCCTTCATTCACAACGTCATGATTCGAATTCTTGATTTAACTTAAGATACTTAATGCTTCTTTTATTA